>JAZHRO010000049.1:38015000-43342658 GCA_037157565.1 Thalassia testudinum
TGGGAGAGTTCTTTCTTGGTGGAAAGAGTCGCTCCTAAACACAAGACTAAAACCTGGGATAAAAAGTCTACCTGCGCACACAGGTAAGGACTCCACCTTCCCTAATGAACACTAGGGTTGGATCTTATGTTCACCTGGTCTTTCTTGATATGTGTAGTGTGAACCAAGATTACTTAGGCTCTCAAGTAGAAGCAAACCAACGGATCCTATATTGGTGTCTCAGGTACAATAATACGTCCTTAGTTAGGAGAGATTCTGATCTATTTTGTCAATGCTCAAGTGAATTCAGCCGAGCCTGAGCGAATCAAGCTTCTATGGCCTGGAAAGTCTTCAAAACAGAGGTTGAATATCCATAAACACTTATTGTATTTTTGTTTCAGCTTTTAGATCATTACTAAACACCCTTTTTTTTTTTATTAAGCTGACAAGGTTACCCTAGTTGCTTAAGAAAAGAAGACCTACTTGTTCGGCAATGCGTGCGAAGCTCCAATGCGGTGTCGGCGACTTCATGCTCTCGTTCCCGCCTTGGATCTGCCCATGTCTTCGACTTCGTCTACCTACCTTCTCCTTGCAACAGGTTCACCTGCACAGCAAAAAACAAAAACACCCGTGCAGAGAAGGGTGTAAGAAGAGAAAAAATTACAGGAATGGAGTAAAAACTTACTTGAAGGCGCACTTCCCTGGCAACGACGCCAGAAAAGGTGTCGTGTCAGACCCGAATAGGTTGTTAATATGATGATTTTATCGTTGAACTGTGTATAGTGGTTAACCTTAATCGGACCTAACCATCTCATTACAAAATTTTTTTAACCTGGCCTACTTGATTTTATCTTGGACACTTTTAGGCCCAAGGTCGAACTCAAGGAAGTGGGGTTACAAGTCAAGTTTCTACGCCTTTCCTACAATGAATCTCTTCCATTCGTTTATTGTGTTTTTGGTGTTTTTCTATTTAGATTTTTTTTTGATAATCTTTGTCCTTGAGGCACACCCTCAAAATTGGGTTCTTGGCTTTGAGCCAAATCAGGGTTCCAAAATGGGTCTTGCTATTCGCAAGACAGAGTACCTGCAAGTTAAGGATTATCTTTTCACTTTTATGTTTTTTTTTAATCTTTTTATGGGCATGCAATAGAAGTAAACTATAGTATATATATATGTCTATACTATATATGTATAAAGGGGTGGGGGTGGAGGCAGAGATGGAGTGTAGCACGGTGTCGAGTCGATCGTCGTCTAAAAAGACACAACCAACACGACGAGGTGCTGCGTGGAGTGTAAGGTGGATGGCGGAAGATGTGTGTGACCACGCTTTTTGTATGCATGTATCAGGGAATATCAGCAACTGGTGCAGATATTCCCGCGATGCCACGTATGATAAGTAACGTGAAAAAAAAAAAAAAAATATATATATATATGTATATATGTAAATATATCTATATATATATATATGGTTATAAATATATAGGTATATATATGTAGTTATATATGTATATATGTAGATGTATATATATATATATGTATTTGTATATATATATATAAGTATATGTCTAGATAGATATATGTATAGATATATATATGTATATATAACTATATAGTTGTAAATACATATATATATCTATATATGGTAATATATGTATATAGATATATGTAGATAGATATGTATATATGTACATATGTATATATAGTTATATATATATATATATATGTATATATGTATATAAATATATGTATATAGGTAAGTATATATTTGTATATATATATATATATATGTATACTAATACTTAGTTATATACATACTACTATATATATAGATATAAGTATATATATGTATATATATAAGTATATAGATATATATATATTTATATGTATGTATGTATACTAATTCATAAGTATATAGATACTACTATATGTATATATATATATATATATATATATATGTATATATATATATATCAATATATATATGTATACGTATATAATAGTGTATAGGTGTGTGTGTGTATGGAAGTGTGAGTGTTTGTGTGTGCAAGTGTCGGTGTAAAGAGAGAGTGAGAGAGTGTTGTAAGAGAGAGTGAGAGAGAGAGAGAGCGGGAGAGAGAGAGGGCGTTGTTGAGGGTTAAGTCGTCTGCGACCAGCGGGCGTCATCTGGAGGTCTCCACGCGCATGCAGGTGCGTATGCGCGCAGAGAAGAGTGCGCTGGAGGGAGTGGCCGCACGCAGAGGAGACGCAGCACACCGTGCTGCATGAAGGCTATAGTGAGTGCTTGCTGGCGCGCGTAGGCGAAGAGAGCGGGTGATGTAGACGAGCGCAGGAGACGCAGACGTGTGGGCGTGTGCGAGCAACGTGGGGTGAGACACACGCTAGCGATCGGCGGTAGCGGCGCACCGGGTGACCGATTAAGTGAGAAGCTCACCGGTCACCCCACTGTAGCCACAGTGTCGCGCAGACTGGCTTTAACAGTGGCTACAGTGTAAGGCCGCGCCGCATGACCGTCAGTTGCAGGTGCCGTGAGTGCGGCTGGCTCACAGCTGGCGCACGAGGAAGAGGGTCTGCGCCGGCCGATTGTAGGTGCGGAGAAGTTCGTGACAGAGCACGTGCAGTGGGAATTGGTGTGCGCCGGGGAGGGCGAGGGCGACGTGGGCGCTGCTGGGGTGCTTGGCAGACCGCTGCAGTGACGCGCGATGGCCGGTTGCGGGTGGAAGAGAGAGCATGACAGGGCAGAGAAGCGGGAGACGATGGTGCCTACAGGCGCGCGCTGGGTGCGAGGGCACCTGCAGGCACGCGCGGAAGGGGCTGGGTCTGCTGCTACTGCCGCCGAGCTTCAAGCTTCAGACCTTGAAGCTTGCGGCAATGGCTGAAGGTGCTGGAAACGTAAAAATGAGAGAAGAGCCACCACACCCACCGACTCTTTGAAGAGCTGGGCGGTGGTGGTCTCACAGTGGTGGGTGTTCACCACAGTGAGGGCTCCTGTCTGCCGGGTGTCTCCGAGGAGGGTCGGCGTGTGGAGGGAGAGTAAGGAGAGGACGGTGGCCTGGAAGGAGAAGTGCTAGGTTTTTGGCTGGGGACCAGGCTGGCTTTGCAAAGGAGCTGTGGCTTTTTATAGAGGAAGAAGCCATGCACGGCCATGCCCTGGCTGTGCATGGCTCATGCATGGCTTCGGCAGGGAGTGGCAGCTGCAGGGAAGGGCTGGAGCAGGGAATGGTGTGAAGAAGATGTTGTCATGCAATGCAGTCGTGGGAAGAAAAAGTCAAAAATCAAAAAGAAATAAAAATGAAGATGGAAATTTGTGAGGCAGCACTTGAGGAAAGATGTAATCGCGAGGCCAATTATTTCATTCTCCTCCTCTCTCTATTAAATGCATGATTGCGTTTATATTCACAAATGCGACTATGTCTATCTAATATGCACTGATAATGCTAGGAAATAGCACAAGATGGCACAATTGCAGGCGTCTTTTTGCGGTGCAATCACCACTCACCCAAATCACCCCCCGAACATACCCACTCACACGCACACAGTGTGACCTAGGTACGCACCCACAGGCGCCCAAACGCGATGCCACCACCTAAAGCACATCCGTCGTGCTCCGACGATCCTCTCTGAGCGATTTGACGTGGCTGAAAGGTTGTTCTACTGATTTCAAGTTCAAGGCCGCATCTGCCATTGGTGAGCAAGCTTGAAGCTCGCTTGAGGTTGCTCTATGTGTTGCCAAGCCCAGGCTGAAGTCCCAGGACGCGCGGAAGTCTCTTGTGCACACACCCAGGCCTTCAATTGGAGTCGCGAGCCTTCGCAGCTACTGCAATTGGAAGATCAATCTCTGTTGTAGGCACGCAAGAAGAGGGGGCATGGATAGTCCCACCTTGGAAACGAGGAGGTGCCCGCACGGGAATAAATTGCAAAAGTGTTGTAAGCTATTCGCCTCAGTACCACGGCGTGAGGTCCCTCTCACCCACACCCGGTCTCATCTGTGACACCTCACCAGCGGACTTGGCTGACCTGACCCGACCTGTGCCCTCGCTCACCACGCACATCGGCGAGGCTGGACCGGGTATGCGCTAGATCCGATTAGCCGAATACCTGTGGCTCTGGGAGAGCGGATCCTAAGAGAGAAGAAGGAAGGAGTGTCACACGGGTAGGGGAGGGTTTTGCTACAGGGATCTTTGGCCGACACTTAGCAGATTATGAAGAAAAAGAGGAGGCCAGGGTTGAAGGCAGAGGGAAGAAGAAGAAGAGAAGGAAGAACATGCCAGGGTTGAAGACAGAAGCTGAGGAAGAAGAGAAGGATCGCAAAGAAGAAGAAAGCTAGAGCAGAAGAAAGGCAAAGGAAAAAGGAGAAGGTAGAGAAAGCCAAAGGCAAAGGAAAAAGAAGGAAAAGATAGAGAAAGCAAAGGCAAAGACAGAGAAGAAGAAAAGGAGAAGAAGCAGACACTTTAAGTTGTCTAATTCCATAAACAGACGACTGATTCTAGTTCTCATTGCATATTCATACATTGAGTTATTTGGTGATGTTGTAGTAGTATTTGGTGATCTAAATCACCATTTTACTCCCATATTTTTGCACATTGCTACTGCTATTATTTCAAATTCTTTTAATTCTAAATTGTGATCATGATTTCTAAATACCAATTTGCTCCCTGTGTACGACCTTGGAAATCAATTCGAATAATAAAAATTATATCTATTTTCAAAGCAATTTCGACTATACTGCAATGCTTCATTTAAAACATCGATCTTGCAGCAATTAACAACAATGAAATACGGCTCTCTGGTAGTTATGTAGGATCATTTACTGACATAATTGGATAAAAATGAGCTAGTTATGGCTCATGATGGTGTTCCTACCATTCCCCCATGCTTTGCTTTCGCTAATCCCTTAGCAAAATTTCAAGGGATTTACTCGAATTCTAGACCACATGTCATTTTATGCTCAGAACTCTGTTGTGTGCATTCTTTTGTAGATTAGGTCAGAATGCTGATGGTAGGCCTAGAGGTACTCAAGTACCAACCAAGATCTGGACCTGACCAACTCTAGCCTTAGTCCCCTGCGAAGGTTTTTAAGGTCCACAGGAACTAACCTAAGGTTCGTTGAACTTCACGGTTAAAGCACCTGTGCTTGTAACATGCTTTAGCGTAGGTTCAGTTCACAGTGCATTTTTGTAAGAGAGAGACAGAAGAATTTTTATTTATTTTTGGAGAGTTTTCTCTCGCTTTACTTTTTATTTCTAGCCTTGGATTAGCTTTACAACACGGTCTGTATTGGATTCCTAGTTCCCACCATCAATCCTCGTAAGGTCCCTGGCAATCGATGCTTTGAGATAGCACTGCACATGGCAACCCACAGAACCTTGGCTTTCGAGATAATCCTGCCCATGGCATTCTGTAGCTAAATCTAAACTTTGGAATCGACATTTCGTGATACTACCACCCATGGCATCTGTACCAGCACAAGGTGCTTACATGCCCCCGGTAGGATATTTAGATATCCAAGGAGACAAGTACCGAGGAGACGATATGTTATTGTGCATCTTCGAGGGGAATTTCCCACCTCTCCACGTCGGTAACTCATCCAAATCAACTTGTGTTGATCAGCCTCTCCTAATCTAGGTAACTTTTTTAGAACAGATTTAACGCATTCGTGTGATTTTGATACTTAAGCACATTGAACCAAACTGTGTGTGGATTGGGGTGCTTAGGTTACTGAGTCCCACAAACTAGAGGTCAGTTAACGAGGTCGAATAATCCCTAAGCCTTATACCTAATACTTAAGCTTTGCATTTTCCCTAACCACTTGAGGACTATCCAGATCTTAGCGGATACTTAAATTTTTAAGCCTAGGATCGTAGCCCAAGAGGCCTAAGATCAGTGTTCATACTAATCTCTTATGTCTCTTAGCACTTTTTGTCTTTCATTTTCTTTGTTTCTGATTTGGTCTGAAACTAAGTCAATTCCTTAATCTTTTACTAATGACAATCTCTTTTTCTTTTCTTTTCAAATTTTGCTCCTTTTTGACATTTTTATCTCTTCCCCTTTTTCTCCTAAAAAATGATATGCAATCAAATCACTCAAAATTTCATCCCTTCTATTTTTGTTCTTTTTCAATCTTTTTATTTTTTGGGTTTTTGGAATATGTGCTTTTTTTTTTATGAAACCCTTTCTTGTGAAGTGATTTTCACAGCATTTTGTACTTTAATACCCTCCCATGCCTACGATTTGCAATATCTTCATTGTAAATTAGGTGGGTTCGAGTTCAGCTTAGATCGTACATTAGAACAGGTTTTGGGTGGGTGGACAGGTCAGGGTGGTTGTTACGGACGATTTCAAACTCGGGTACGGGTACTTGAGGTGGAGTCAACTGTTCTAATGGACGAACCCTAAAGTGCATTATGAGTTTAGCACAAGATGTGTCAAGAAGGGTTTCGGGTTTTTCAAAAAGATGATGGGTTGCCTCCTATTAAGCACTGAGTTTAACGCCATCAGCCAGGCACAATGAACTCAGGGAGAATGGAGATCAAAAGATACCTTAGCCAAGTTTGAGTAAGTGAGTTCGATGAATGGTTTGAGTCACTGACCGTTCACAATAAAATGTGTAGAATCAGGGCTAAGTTCACAAATTTCAATGGCTCCATTTCCAAAGATTCGTCTGACCAAGAATGGTCCAATCCATTTTGATCTCAATTTTCCTAGGAAAAGTTTGAGTTTGGCATCAAAGAGTAGAACTTTGTGACCATGGTGGAAAGATTTTCATACAATATGCCTATCATGAAAGGCTTTAACCTGCTCTGTGTTGAAATGCGAGTTCTCATACACATCGTTGCGTAGTTCGTCGGTCTCGCTCAATTGCAACCGGCAGTGTATTCCAGCCTTCACTAGATCCAGTTTGCACTTCCGTACTGCCCAATAAGCCTTGTGCTCTATCTCGATGGGAAGGTGACATGTCTTACCGTACACTAATCTGAAGGGAGACATGCCCAATTGAGTTTTGTGAGTGGTCTTATAGGCCCACAAGGCTTCTGGAAGGTAAGTAGACCAATCCTTCCTATCAGGCCGAACAGTGACCTGAAGGATCTTTTTGATCTCTTGATTCGACGGTTCTGCCAGTCCATTAGTTTGGGGGTGGTAACGAGTCGAGATACGATGTGACACCCCGTACTTTTTCATTAGGGACTAGAAGTGCACATTGGTGAAATGAGACCCGCCATCACTGATGATGGCCTTAGGAACCCCAAATTTGGTAAAGATGTTCTCCTGGATAAATCGGAGGACAACTTTATGATCACTAGATCTCCTTGGGATAGCTTTGACCCATTTAGAGACAATCAACAGCTTGTACAATGTATTCGAAGCCGTTAGATCCAGGAAAGGGTCCTATGAAATCAATTCCCCATATAGCAAAGATTTCGCATACAATAATTGGGTTCAAGGGTATCATATCCTACGAGCCCATGTTGCCGAGGGTTTGACAACGAGCGCATGCCCTACAATATGTCTTTGCATCTTTGAACAAAGTCGACCAAAAGAACCCACACTGGAGAATTTTTGCTGTGATTTTACACCTAGAGAAATGGCCACCGCAGGCCTGGTCGTGACAGAATGACATTACATCATTGACCTCGTCATTAGGAATGCATCTTTGGATCACTTGATCGTCGCCGATGTGGAGAAGGTATGGTTCCTCCCAAATATAGCACTTGGCCTCGGCAATCAATTTGTCTAGCTTGGAAGTCAGCCAATCTAGCAGAACTTTCCCCGTTACTAGGTAGTTTACAAAATCAACAAACCATGCGAGATTGTGAATGGCTAGCAGGTGCTCGTCTGGAAAATGCTCGGTGATTGGACCAGACGACAAGACAAGTGGCCAACTACCACATTCTGTTTTCCCACTTTATCATGAATCTCGAGATTGAATTCTTGCAATAGTAAGATCCAGTGGATTAGTCAAGGTTTCGCGTCCTTCTTCGCAAGGAGGTGCCTCACTACAGTGTGATCTGAGTATATGATAACACGGGAACCCAAAAGATATGATTTGAATTTTTTCAGGGCAAATACTACGGCTAGCAGCTCTTTCTCAATAACTATATAGTTATGTTGAGCCTCATCAAGTGTCTTGCTAGTGTAGTAGATGACCACGGGTTTCCCGTCTATTTTTTGCCCAGGTACCGCCCCTACAGCATAATTAGATGCATCGCACATGATCTCAAAGGGTTGAGACCAATCAGGGGACCACAGGATATGTGCTTGGGTAACTCGATCACGCAGGATCTCAAACGCCTAAGCGCACTTCATGGAGATTTCAAAGGGGATATCCTTAGATAGAAGATTAGTCAGGGGGCACATGATTTTCGAGAAATCGGGAATGAATCCAGGAAGGAACAGATGTCTTTGACTGAGGTAGACATAGGGAGTTTGAAAATCAGATTCCCCTTGGCTTGATCAATGTAGATGCCTTTTTTAGAGATTAGATGTCCCAGGACAATTCCCTTAGGTACCATGAGGTGGCTCTTTTCCTAGGAAAGAACCAAGTTCACGTCGATGCACCACCTCAGGATTTGGACCAAGTGTAGGAGGCAATCATCAAATGATTCACCAACTACCAAGCAGTCATCCATGAAGATTTCAAGGTATTCACCTACCATATCTTAGAATAGGGCAAGCATGCACCATTGGAAATTGGCGAGTGCATTGCAGAGACCGAACGGCATCCTTCGGAATGCGTATGTTCCGAAGGGGTAGGTGAAGGTGGTCTTCTCTTGGTGCTCGTGATGGATTGCGACCTGATTATAACTGGAGTACCCATCCAAAAAGCTGAAGAATCAATTTCCCACTAGTTTCTCGAGAATCTGATCAATGAACGGTAATGGGAAATGATCCTTCTTCATGGAGGAATTGAGTCTTCTGTAATCAATGCAGACTCTCCATGAGTTTGCTATACTGGTCGATATGGTTTCTTCAGTTTCAATCATGATGACAGTGAGCCTTGCCTTCTTAGGCACAACTTGGATTGGACTCACCCATCGACAGACGAAGATTGGGTAGATGATTCCTACACCTAACCACTTGGTGATCTCCTTTTTCACGACATCCAGCAGATTTGGATTTAGGTGTCTCTGCATTTCACAGGATGGTCGTAAGCCCTCTTCAGTGTAGATGTGATGTGTGCAATATGAAGGGCTGATACCAGTCATATCATAGAGAGTCCATCCAATGGCTCTTCGATGCTGCTAGAGAACAGAAATCAGGCATGTTCCTGATCAAGTGTGAGTCGGGAGTAGATAATCACAGGAAACATCTGATTCGAACCCAAAAAGACGTATTTGAGATGATTGGGTAGAGGCTTTAATTCCATAACTGGGCTGTCAGCAGCAGCGAGTGGTTTAGGCTTTGATCCTCTTGTGGTTGATCAGAAATAGTCAGGGTTTCCTCTATACAGTCGTCAGCCACAGGTTTGATATCGCAAATATGTTCTATGACTACGTAATTAATTCCTTGTTGAACCTTAAAGATGTCGATCGTTAGTGTCTTGCTCCCAAATTTTAATTCAATTTGGCTCTCCTCAGAATTGATATTAGCCCTAGCAGTGGCCAGAAAGGGTATCCCTAGTATGATAGGTGTATTCTTCACATTCTCAGGAGCATCCATGTCTAAGATAATAAAATCCACTGGAAAATAGAAATCATGTACCCTAACTATGACATCCTCGAGAATTCCTTTTGGTGACTTAATTGATCGGTCGGCTAGCTGTAAAGTCATTTCTGTCGGTTTAAGCTCGGAATCCTCGAAGTAGTCTAGTAGGGATGTAGGTATCAAATTTATGGAGGCTCTTAGGTCTAATAAAGCTCGATTGAATTGTATATCACCGATTGCATAGGAGTTCAGAGGGGTGGTTAGGTCTTTTTTTTTAGGTGGGAGTTTGCTCAAAATGATGGAGCTGGCTTGCTCCGACAGTACGATCGGGTTCCCACCTTTGGTTCGTGGCTTATGCTTAGGTGTACACACATCTTTCAGAAATCGTGCTAAGCCGGTACGTGGCGTATCGCATCCATCAAGGGGATGTTTATATGTACCTGCTCAAAGAGCTTAACCAGGTCCTCGTTAGGTGCCACAGGTTTGGTTGTCCTTTTTCCCTTGGTTAAGGCATCAGGAAATGGAACCTTAGATGGTTCCTCTAGAATGGGTCCAGGTTCTTGATCTAGGATAGGGGTATCCTGGATGACTATCCTATGGTTAGGGTTTGTATTACCAAGCTGGAAATGGCTTCGATGAGGTGGGTCATGTGTTGTTTTGCCACTACGGGTAGTAATAGAATTCAACCCCTCCAGGTTCTGGTTTGGTGTGGGTAAAAGAGGTTCTTGCTACTGATAAATAGCATATGATGTCGAAGCCTCCATCCCGTCGGGTGATAGAGTAGAAAGGGCCTGATAAACAAAGTGAGCTTGGCCCTGATTTGGGTTCATAACACACCTCTAGTTTGGCACGTTATTTGGATTAGGCAGACGTTGTGAAGTGCACCAAGTTGGCGAGGATTTGCCATCTAGGCGAGTTGATTGTGAACCTCTGTGATCTCGTCTCTGTGCTGTTTTTGCATAGCCGCATTCATCTTCTGAATGTCAGCTAGAGTCTGAAGAATAAGAGTCATTTGATTTGCATGAGTCGGCCTGGATTGATAAGTTGGGTTAGGCTGAGGCCGAGGAGGCTAATATGGACGAGGAGCTTGTGGTTGAGGTAGATATTGAGGTCTCTGATTTTGATTATTTCTTGACCACATGAAATTAGGATGGTTACGCGATCCAGGGTTGTAGGTGTTTGAGAATGGATCATTCTGAATGTCATTGAGGTCCTCGTAGGTCTAAGGAACCTTGGAAAAGTCAGAATATGAGGGTTCAGAGTTCCCCCAACTAGAGTAAGTGGATCCGGAGTTTCCTCTGAAACCAGAATCAGATGGAGGTTGATATGAGTCCATCCCCTGAGAAGATCAATGATAGATGTTGTGCATATCCTCCTTGCCAGAGGGCGGTTGTGTGAATGAGTTTTACGTAGAGGTGGCTCGCTGCAAGTGTCGTGTTAGCTTATCCACCTTCTTCTCAATAATAAAGACTGTGCAGATGACTAGCCACCGGTTCCAAGTAGGCAGATGAGGACAGGCACTGCATCTCATGTGCTCCCTTTGGATTCGTCAATGCACGGGCATATATCTGGTCGAACATGCCCATGGATTCATTATTGATGGAGTTCTCGCACATATTCTCAAGAATCTCCCACATAGTGTCTTCATGTTGACCCATGATGTTTCCTCCGCAGGTCGCATTGACGAATAATCAAATATCGTCACGGAGTCCCTGGTAAAAAGACTGGACTTGTTCCCATTTAGGAACTCCATGATGGGGGCACTTTTGCATGAGATCCAAAAAATGATCCCATGCCTCGTGAAGCGATTCTCCTGCTTGCTGTGTGAAATGCATGATTTGGTGTTGTAAAGCATTTGTCCGACCAATAGGGAAGAACTTTCTCAAAAACTCGGATTGAAGTTCTGCCCAGGTGTTGATTGGACACGTTTGGGTTTGGTACTAGTGAGCAGCTTTATCCATGAGAGAGAAGGAGAACATTTTCATGAGTAGGACATCCCGATTTTGAGCTTCTGACCCGAAGGTCTGGGCCAGATGCTTGAGTTGCTTGATATGCTGGAAAGGATCTTTGGAATTACGCCCATGGAATTTGGGAATGGCATGAATCATGTTGGGCTTGAGTTTAGTGTTAGGACCTCCAGTAGGGATTTGTACTCAAGGTTCGATTGCCACCGCAGTGGGATTGTAGTAATCTCGCATCATTGGATGCTGCGGTTGGTTCACAAAGGCTTGGAATAGATCATTGAGGTGCTGATGCTGATTTTCAAGATTATTTTCTTCTGCTGGCTGTGCCATGATGATGGATGAAGGAGAATTAGGTTCAGATGAATCAGAAGAGATATCGATTGGATTGGGTTGTTGCACAAACAAAAGAGGTCGAGGCTTGGCCTTGATGGGAATGAGTGGCTAATGGAGGCCTCAAGGATGGTCTTAGAGACCTCCTCCCAAACATGCACTGATGGAGTAGATGAGAGGTAGAATGTGATGGACCCAATCAAGATACCCAAAAAATTTTTGTATGACTACAGAGGTTCGGGGGGGATGATACCCCTTAGTCAGAAAGCCGCCCACCTGAGACTTACCTAGGCAGCCAGAGAAGGAGAGTCCCGCAAAGACCCCTACACGGTAGAGTGCCCCCATGAGTTACAGGGTTTCCCCCACCCGACCTCTCTTGTCACTGATGTTCTAGGTAGACCAGAATGGGGACTTGACCTCTTAGGTCTACCAGTTTTAATTAAGAGCAAGGGTGCTTATGATTTCACTTGAACTTTTGAGATGTTTTTGTGAGAAAGTGACCTAATTTGAAGATTGGTTAGCCCAACAAGGTGGGTCAACTTCACCTATATTATCCTTTTGAGAAATTTAGGTCCCTCTTTTATTGTTCAAATGAATTTAAGATCCTAATTTTGGGGTTTTTCTTGAATAGATCAATTCAATCAAGGTTTAGGCACACATTGTTTGGAAAGATCAATTCTTGTTTAAGCAAGTGTGTCTCTAAAACCCTAAACTGGAATCCTTAATTGGTTCTTATTTGGTCCAATTTAATTTTTCAAAATGTGGTAACTAGGGCTCAAACAAGAATGTGATAGCCCTAGATACCTTAAGATCTTAAGTAGGTGCACAAATCAGGGCTTGGATGTTCTCTAGGATGTATCAAATCAGGCAACTTGATGATTTGTCTAAGAATGAATGCAAGTAGCCCTAATTGATTTTTTTCTTTTTTTAGCTTTTTCAGATTCAGGGGCATGGAAGAAGGTAGATGGAGTTCATCTGTCCTTGGAGTGGTTGATGTGTGGCTGATCTTCCTTTAATGAGTCCCCCTAAATAGATCACAATCAAAAGAGATGTAGCAAGTTAGAATCTAATCGAATATTACAATCAAGAGATCTGAATTGTGTGTTGCTCCTTGGCAACGACGCCAAAATGTTTACGAGCGAAATTGAGGTTTTAAAAACTATGTTGTAGTATAGCGAAAATTGCTTTGAAAATAAATAATATTTATTACTCAAATTTGAAGTCCAAGGTCGAACATGGGGAGTAATATAGAATTCAATCTCAAAATTGCAATTTAAGCACAGTATGAGCAATTTATAATGAAACTCCAAGCAATAATGATATATCAATGAAAGCTAATATCAATACTTTAAAAAGAATGGAGTAAAATGGTGATTTGAATCACCAATTACTCCACACAATAATAGTTAAGAGATGCACAATATCAATTAAGAAGCTCAAATTAGACACAATATCAATTAACAATCTGAAGAAATCTCTTCCTTCTTAAACTCTTCCTCTTCTCTTCTTTCTTTGCTTCTCTATTTGTGTGGCTCCTCTTCTTTCCTTCTTTCTTTCTCTTCTCTGCTTCTCTGCTTTTCTATTCTTCTACTCTTCTTCTTCTTCTTCTTCTTACTTTCTTCCTGTGCGGCTCCCCTTCTTCTTCCTTCTTCCTTCTTTCTCTTCTCTGCGTTCTCGCACATAGAGGGGGATCCTTCTTCAAACGGCTAAGTGTCAGCCGTTATTCTTTGTAGCAAAACTCCCCAACCCTGTGCTCTCTTTCCTTTCTCTCTGGGCTCTTCTCTTTCTCACCTTCCTGAGGCCACACATAGTATTGGGTACTCGGATTCGGGCAAGAGCGTACCTGGGACCAGGTCTACCGATGTGGGTGGTAGCCGAGGTGTGGGCTTAGGCAAGTTGAGTGTACCAGGTCCGCAGAGGATGATGGGTTGTTCAGTGGTGCGATTGAGGGATCAAATCCCTCAATTTCTTTAGGGGTTTTGGTCTGTGGAGCACAATGGAGCTGATGGAGGTGGCAGCGGCAAGTTTCGAGCAGTGGGGCGGTGTGTAGGTGTTGCCACAGCTTCACTGGAGGTGGAGAAGATGAAGTGCGATGAGGGAGAAGCGGTGGTCATGCGTAGGTGTAGAGAGTGGAAAAGTGAAATAGAAAGATAGAGAGAGCTAAAGAGAGGCTTAGCGAGAGGAGGGGGGCGGAGGGCTCTGGTGTTGGTCGATCGGAGCTGGAGAAGGACGAAGAAGCGGTGAGGTGGCGACGGCGATGTAGATGGAGGAATGCCCTCCCTTTGGCTGCGGAGGGTCGCGACGAAGAGAGGAGTTTAGGCCGTCCAATTTGATGGTTGGATAGAAGGAGGAGGGAGATCCAGGGGGTTGCCAGTGCAGGGGTCTTCGGTGGTTGGAGAGGGGTTTTTAGGCCGTTAGACATGCCAAGACTTGTTGAAATGCACGGTCGTGAGATGGTGTTTTTCTTATAGGCCATAAGAAGCCCTTCAAAGCTTGGAAAGAAGCTTTCAAGCTTGGAAGGTGCTTGCGAAGTAGCATACCTGAACCTTTGAATGGTTCGCATGGCCCTTTTGGAAAGACTTAGAGCCTAAGGAATGGCTCAAAAGGAAGGTAACTTCCCAAGGAATCCCCGTATCATTTTTGGGAGAGATTGATTGATAATCGAGTGTGAAATCCTCTCTCGAAATGAGACAGTGAAGGTTTAACCTTCCAAAAATGGTGTGTGGACCTGCTTGTGAAGAAGACAAGGAAGTTAGGGGGCTATTTGTAAGAGAATTCAAAAGTAAGGGTCTGAATGAGATAGAAACAATCTGACTGGACCAAAATGCAAACTTGGTCAAGATGATCTCAGATTGGGCCCAAATTTTGGTACAAACCTAATTTGGACTGAAGGAATATAATGGTGAAGTTAGATTTAGGTTTTGACCAAGTTTGACTAGGTAATTTATGCAAAAACCTAAATTAGGGCAAATATCTGTCTGAGACTCTATTTTGGGTCAAGACGGGTCTTGATGGTCAAATTGAAGGTTTCAAATCCTAGAGGATATTTTTCTATGAGTTTTAGAGGGTTTAGGTGAATTTTATCTTGACCAGAATCTCAGTTAGCTAAGCAAGTTTGTTTCTAGGATTCCAAAAGTCATTTAATTCTCAAAACAAGTGCAAACCCTTTTCTGTCTGTTTTAACCCACTTGTTAGCCTTTTAAGACCATTGGACCCTTAATTGCCCCCTTGGAAATCCTGTGTTTGTACTACATTCAAGGCATGATGGTAAAACTGTAGTTTTAACCCAATTTTCTTGCCTTTCCCTCATAATGACTTTGCAATGAAATATGGCTTTCTAGTAGTTATGTAGGTGCATTTACTGACTTAATTGGATCAAAATGAGCTAGTTATGGCTCATGATGGTGTTCCCATCATAGGCCTGAGGAATTTGATGAACAATTTGATAGCCTGGTTATTGAAGATTGTGATCTAGCTGGGGCTAACTTCTAGGATTTGAATCCTCATTTATTAGAAGATCTAATTAGTAGCCCTATTCTTTAGCCACACCCCGAAGAGTTGAATGATCATACTTTTGAGATCATTATGCCTAAGTCAATTCTGATTTAGCCACGATTTTTGAACTTGGGTAAATCATATGGGGTGAATGATATGCTAGATGTCCCGGAGCCTAAAAACTTGATGTTGGAGGATAGGAATTTGGAAGTGAGGATCTGGGAAGTTAACTTCAGGGAAAGAAGGAGTTTGGATTTAAGAGTTCCTATTGACCTAAAACCACCTACTTTCTATCAGGATCCTTACTATATCATTGATGTGCAACCCATGCTCGGAATAATTGACTATCTTCCTGAGCTGAACTCTAAGTGGACACCCGAGTTGAGTGAATTGGATCTAGCCATTGTCCTTCACTTTAGTCTTGGGTTTCACACCACCAAACCGCAGGCTTGGCCTCGCAAGCACAATAATCTTCGATTCTTGGTGATTTTCATCCAAAACCTAAGAACTACTCGACCCTGGGGTATAGGTCTGCACCATAATCTAGTCCACGTCTGTGGACTTCTTCTATTGGTGGGTTGTGGATCAATATTTTTATTTTGATTTTGACCCACACTTGTGAATTCTTAAATTCTTCTTTGTATGTATTTTATTCCTAGCTGAAGGCATTAAACTTAACATGTGTGTATACTCTCTTCTCTCTGCTGAGGTAACCAGATTGATACGAAACTCAGGTGATATTTTGTTATTTCACCCATTCCATGTCTTTATTTCTACAATGAGGACATTGCATCATTTAGGCAAGAGGGGTGAATACTTAATCCTAAAATTATTTTGTTAGCTTTGTAGAATTTCTTTTATTTTCTTAAAAAAAATTAAAATTCAAAAAGGCAAAAAGAAAAGAATTAGGAGAAGAGAACTTAGGCTTTTGAAAGTTATTAACTTTAGGACCTAAACA
This sequence comes from Thalassia testudinum, assembly GCA_037157565.1. Taxonomy (NCBI): domain Eukaryota; kingdom Viridiplantae; phylum Streptophyta; class Magnoliopsida; order Alismatales; family Hydrocharitaceae; genus Thalassia; species Thalassia testudinum. The sequence goes on from JAZHRO010000049.1 coordinate 38,031,366, forward strand.
CTTAGACTCTTCAAGTCTTTGGTCTTAATTAGCCCAGGTACCTACTCGAATGTGGACTTAGTCTCGAGTCCTCACCAAGTAATTTTACTTTAATTTAGTGAATAAATTGAGTTGATTTGAGGGACTGTAAATCTAAGCATCTATACACTATTTTCACTGACTCACTTTTCAACAGTTTTTATGGAAATTGGGTAGCTAATGAACCATCTAGGGTAATATGGCTGGTAAGTTGTTGGTGGTAATAGCTCATCAACCGATTGTCCAAAGCCCAGCCACATGACTATTCTCTTCCTACTTCCTTTAGGTAAATCTTAGATCACAGAAGCCACCTACTTAGAAAAAAATAGAAAAAGAAATACCCAAAAAGAAAAGGAAAAAAATAGAAAAAGGAGAAAATAAAAAAGTAATAACAAAGCCACACTTCACCTCATGAGTATGGCTAGCAAGTGGTCATAGGTAACAGCCCATTGGCCGGTTGTCTAGTGCCCAGCTCACAAAAATGCACAAATAATTCCTAAACACTTAGGAATAAGAGGAGAAGTAGAATAAATCGGGGATATATACAATGGGTTTGTCCTTGTGTTGACCCCATAAAAATTAAAGTAGGGAGAAAGCTATCATTCGAAATGATAAGCCTTTAGGTAAAAGCTCTTAAGGTCACGTAGGGTCGTAGAAACCTGAAGTCCATTTTAACGGCTGCCTAGTGAGTCTTTCACTCATTTCATAAGATGCTTAGCAATTAGAGTTCTTTTCGAGTCTTAGGCGGGTTGGGTAGCCATAAGAGGTTATCTCGAAACTCTCAAACTCCAAAAGTCCAAAAAGAATTAGAAAATAAGAAAAAGCAAAAAAATGTACCTTCCCTTTCAAAATAAGGTGAGGACTTGGGTGGTTTGCATTCTGGCAGACACCCAGGTACTGTTGAGTTTTTGTAGTTAGGACCTTAGTTGAAATTTTCTATTGTTAACAAACAACTTAGGCCTAAGCGATCAAGTCCTAATTCTATTTTTATACATAGCATGTAGTTTAATTTTGTTAAGGACCAGCAAAAAATAGGCATGGGGGTATGATGCAGACACAATTAAGTAGGTTAAAATGCCTATTCATGCATGTTCCTAGGCTTAGATTTGCATTCATGTTATAAATATTGCATAGCATGCATCATCCTGCATTTAGAGTAGTTGTGTATATTTTAGGTTAATTACGTCCTTTTTATGGCCAGGAGGGAAGGAGATTTATTCAGGGCCTCAGATGGATGATCTGACTACACGGATTTGATCTAGACGATGATCGAAGTCTAATGCATCTGAAATCATCTAGATCGGAATCCTGTAGCATCATATGAAGTCTGAGGAAGATCAAGGACCAGGGGGGCAATGAGACATCCATTTGGGCTTCAGATAAAAAATCTGACTGTACGGATGGTTTCGGAGCGACGATCACAATCCGACAGCGTGGAAATCACCTTGATTCGAGCACCATGGCTCCCTCTGTAATAGAAAGAAGATGGACGGCCTAGATGGCACCACGTGGTGCCATCTAGGCCACCCATCTTCTTTCTATTACAGAGGGAGCCATGGTGCTCGAATCAAGGTGATTTCCACGCTGTCGGATTGTGATCGTCGCTCCGAAACCATCCGTACAGTCAGATTTTTTATCTGAAGCCCGAATGGATGTCTCATTGCCCCCTGGTCCTTGATCTTCCTCAGACTTCATATGATGCTACAGGATTCAGATCTAGATGATTTCAGATGCATTAGACTTCGTTCGTCGTCTAGATCAAATCCGTCACCAGTCAGCAGCAACCACAGGCGCCCCTTCATCATCGTTGATCTTGCACCATAGCCGTTGGATCAAGATCCAATGGCTGGGGTTCGTTCGCACCCTTAGCACCTATGCTCTCCTCGACACTCAATAGTGCCCTTGCCTCAACGGTAGCATGCTTGGCTTGTAAAGAAGCAGCGTCGGTTCAATTCCTCTAAAGGCCTCTAATCTTCAATCAGGCGCGCATGGAGTAAAACGGCGGCAGTGCACAAAGCCAGTGCACGTGCTTGAGACGTGCGTGCACCAGCCCATGCACCTGCAACATAACAGCGGGTAGCAGCAGCCAAAGCATGGTAGCACATGCATGCAACACGACTGCTTGATGTGCGAGCCAACAGCTGTGAGCGGGCGTTGGTTGGCGTGGATCTTCAGCGACAGATAGGCATTCTTTAGCAATGTTTATGGACGTCACTAATTACCCACATGCGACCAAGCCCTTCATCCTCCACTATAAAAGGACCCATACCCCTCCATCCACTGCCATCCTTTCTTCCTCTCACCACCTCCAAGGCTCTAGAGAGAGCTTGTCCCAAGCCCAAGATGCTCCTCTAGAGTAAAATCAAATATTTTTCCCACCCCTCATTCCCATTCGTGGATCATCCCACAGCCGTCTTCTCCCTACTTCGGGAAGTAGATCCTCGCCGTGATGCCATCCTGCCCCACCCTCCATCCTCCGGCTCTGTCCTCGTTCATCCCACTCCTCACCACCTTCCTCTAGGCGACGTCAGAGTGAGTCGTCCTCCAAGTGACCGTCGAGGGGGATTCTCTCACCTATCTCTATCTTTATTGCTTTCATAGTATGGCTTTCTCAGTTTCCTAGTTGTAATAAACATTTGATTATAAAAATACATGATTGTTTCTCTCTCTCTCTCCGTCTGTCTCTTTTTTTTTACAAGTAGATTAGCTAGAATTCATCAACTTGATCTCTTGCCCTATTAAAATACCAAAAAAAAAAAAACAAAAGATAGAAATGACAAAAATAAATAAAAAGTGAAACGTGGATTTTCAAAACCAAATGTTTGCCTCCCCATGTTCGACCTGGGACTCACTTTTGGAGTTTCGGTTATAAATTATATTTGATAACGTGTTTTGTGAAATATGACGACGGGTTCTCGAAACCTTGATTTTTCTTTGCCAAAACCCTTTCATCATTGATGATGGAGTGATGGTGCTAGTGCACACTGTTGTTGTAGCGTCGAGAGATATACATGCTGAGGTGCTCACGGTAATGCGGCTGCTCTAATTTGGTAATGTGTCCTATCACGACGCGCGCCCACGATGGTGGAGCAGACTACCACAGTCGAGGCTGGTAGTAGTGGAGTGGGTGGAGCTTGAACTCTTTGCACAGTGTTGGAATGGGGTGGATGCCTCCTTCATCACAGCAGCAACTCCTCTTATGGCTGTCGCAGCAGAATTCAAATGGAGTGATGGCGAGATTCACTTCTTCTGGGCCTTCAATGGTCTTCAATGGTGGCCAGCCGATCCTGCCATGGAGAATTGATGTGTATTTTATACATAAACCCTTAGAAAAAACTAATTCCTATTTCTAACTAAATAATGCACATAATGTGTGATGCATGTAAACTAATTTATATACTAAGCTACTGTATGCTATTCTAAATAAGTTCTAAATGTATTTAGATATGAATATAATGCATGAAAGCAAATACATATGAACTACAATATTTATATCTTCTTGCATGCTATTTTTATATTATTATTAATCTAAAGTCTAGACATTTAAGTAACTAATTAGCCCACAAATATGGGCTAATCAAATGCCCCCATGCCTAGTTTTTGCTAATCCCTAGCAAATTCAAGCATGACTTGATACTCTAAGTTATCCAGGCTAACTCAATTGACCTTTTCATAGAAATTAGGTTGAACTATCTAACTCTAGATCATATGGCACCCGAGTAGTTGCTAAGTTACAGACTAGGCAAGCTAAGGACAAGTTACAGGCATAGGTTTCTTTGATTTCTAACTCTACCTTAGGGTTTATTAGTCCCAGAGATTAAAGCATCCGTGCATGTGCATTGGTCTGATTTATTTCAGGTTGGTATGATTGCCAACTTGGAAAGAGAGTAAGAGGGATTTTTTTTAATATAAATGTATATATTTTTGTATAATTCCTCTAAGTCTAACCTTGAATTGTCTGTGTCGGATTTATTGTCTGTTTATGATCGTTGAATCGGTGTTTTAAGAATGTCGCGTTGTAATATAGCCGAAAGAGCATTCAAAACAAATACAATTTTATTACTCGAATTTAAAGCCTGAGGTTGAACACAGGGAGCAAATTGGTGTTTTAGAAATCAAGATCACAATTAAAGGAATATTCAATAATATCAATATCACAGTGTAAAAATATAGGAGCAATTAGCAATGTAGATCACAAAATACTCAAGAACTCAATGTATATGAATATGAATTAAAAATTGAATATCTGATTTGTAAATCAGATGTCTTAAATTATGCTCCTTCTGATATCTTATTTCTCTGATTTCTTCTCTAGCCCTTTTCTTCCTTTACCTTTTCTCTGACTTTCTTCCTTCTTCTCTTTCTTTGACTTCTGCCTTTTCTTCTTTAGCTTCTTCCTTTGCCTTAACTTTCTCTGGCTTCTCCTCCCTTCTTCTTCTTTACCTTTTCTCTTCTTCTTTCTCTCTCTGCCAACTGCCTTCTCTCTTCCTTTACCTTTCCCTGACCCTTAGCTTCTTTAGCTCCTTAGCTTCTCCTTTTTCCTTCAGCTTAGCTTCTCCTCCTCTTCAGCCTGCAGCAAAACTACCCCCTACCCGCATGCACCCTCCTCTCTTTTCTCTCTTAGGTTCTGCTCTCCCAGAGCCACACATTTTTCGGGTAATTGGGTCGGGTATGTAGCCGGGACCAGGCCCACTAGTGTGCGGTGGTGGGCTAGGAGTGCAGTCAGGTCAGGTCAAGGCCAAGTCCATGGGGCGAGAGTGTGGACGAGGCTGGGTCGGTCAAGTGAGAGGGACCTCACCTCGTGATTTGGAGGCAATACGGTGACAACACTTTTTTAATTTATTCTGGTGCAGGCGCTCTATGGTATCCGAGGTGGGACTATCTGTCCACCTTTCTTCGTGTGAGCCTGCAGCAAGGACAAGGCCTCCAATTGTAGTAGTTGCAATGGCCTTTGACTCCAATTGATAGCCCGAAGTCTTGCGCAAGTGTCTTCTACGCAACCTGGGACAGGAACCTGGAGCTGGTGAAACCTGGAGCTCGCTTCAAGCTTGCTTCAAGCTCTACGCCAATGGTGGAGGAGCCTGTACCTGAAATCACCATGATGGCCTCGCAGCCATGTCAAATCACTCAGGATGCTTCATCGAGGCATGGCGAGTGTGTTGCGGTGGTTGGCGTGGCGTGGGGATGCTTGTGCGAGCGTGCCTAGGGCACATTGTGTGCATATGTGTGGGTGTGTTCGAGGGTGCGTTTGGGTGAGTGGAGTGGTGGTATGAGTGAAGGGAAATGTTCAGTGTAGTGAGGGGATGCTTATGGACTTGTTGGTGAGGAGAGGGGTGGTCTGTGGTGGTGAGGCGATCTCGCCGGTGGTGGTGGCCGAAGGTGAAGGAGATGATGGTGCTGGAGTGCGGCAGTAGTCGATTTAGGGAAATAAAGAGGGAAGAAGAATGTAGAGGATGAAAGAGACTTATCTAGGGTGATAGTGGATGAAGGGAGGATGAAGATGGCATCGGGCATGTACTGCCGACGCTGGAGACGAAGGTGCTCAGGGAGGGACGGTCGGCGAGGATGAAGGGGAGACAAGGGCGTTGGTGGGTGCTGCGCGACGAGGACGAATGCAAGGAGGAAGGATCTGCCACTGGTATTGTGGTCAAGCAACAAGGGAGATCAGGGAAGGTCGCCGAAGCTTGATGAGCGAATCAGTCGGAGGGGGAGAGAAGAATTTGAGAGGTTTCCAGTCGATCTCAAGCTTGCATGAGTAGGTTGGATATGGGGCTCCTTAAATAGATCTTTGGAGGGGAATTTGTGCTTGGAAGCCAAGCTTTCAAGCAAAGTATGCTTGCTGGAGATGGCAACTCCGAAAGAGACCCAAATCTCTCACGCGTTCGCATGAGAGATTGGGTAACAATTAGGGCATCAAACTAGGTTCACATTGGAGGGATTTTCTCAGAGAATCTCCTTTCCAATTTTGAAGGGGATTCTCTGAGAAATCAGGGAGAAACCACCTTCTAAAGCTCACTGGAGTAGGATTCCTCCGCTATAATTGCGAAGGGACTTAATTGTGAGAACGATGAAGAGGCTAGGGGGCTTTTGCAAAGGTTTTTGAAAGATAGGGGTACAAATGTAATCAGGCTGGACCTATTTGCAAAGTTGGTCAAGATGAGTTTCCGTTAGGTCCAAATTTTGGTACAAACCTAATTTGGACCTAAGGAATCCAATGGTGAAGTTGGATTTTGGGTTTGATCACATTTGACTGGGAAATTTATGTAAAAACCTAATTTAGGGCAAATATCTGTCTGAGACCCCATCCTAGGTCAAGATGGGTTCCAATGGCCTACTTAAAGGTTATAACCCCTAGAGAATATTTTTCTATGATTTTTAGAGGGTTTAGGTGAATTTTATCTTAACCAGAACCTTGGTTAATCAAGTAGATTTATTTTAGGGTTTCAAGAAGTAATTTAATTCACAGGGTACACATAAACCCTTTTCTGTCAAATCCAACCCACTTTTTATCTTGTTAAGATCTTTTGACCTTTGTTTAGCCCTTGAGATAACCCGTTGTTGCACTGCAACGGTAAAATTGCAGTTTTATCCCTTGTTTCTTACTTTTCTCTCAGAAAGGTTATTCAGTGAATTATGACCTCCAGTTGGTTATGTAGGAGCTTTTATTCTCTTCATTGGGTCAAAATGAGCTAGTTAAGGCTCACGATGGAGTTCCCATCATACCCCCATGCCTAGCTTTTGCTAGTCCCTTAGCAAAATTTTAAGGTTTCAACTTTGATTCCACACCATGTAATCTTTTTGATGCTTAAAATTGTGATGTGTGCTTTCTTCTATGGATTAGGTTAGAATGCCAATAGTAGGCCTAGAGGTACTCAAGTACCAACCAAGATCTAGACCTGACTAGCTCTAGCCTCAGTTTGCCGCAAAGGTTTTTAAGGCCTACAGGAACTATCCTAAGGTTCGTTGAACTCCGCGGTTAAAGCACCTGTGCTTGTAACATATTTTAGCCTAGGTTCAGATTGCAGTGCATTTTTGTAAGAGAGAGAAAGAGGAATTTTCTTTGTTTGGAGAGTTTCTTCCCTCTTTTCTTTTTATTTCTAGCTTCGGATTGGCTTCTCAACACGGTCTGTATCGGATTCCTAGTCCCCATATCAATCTTCGAAGGGTCCCTAGCAATCGATGCTTCGAGATAGCATCGCCCATGGCAAACCCCAGAACCCTAATTTTTGAGATTTCGAGATAATCCCACCCACGGCATTCTGTAGCTAAATCTAGACCCTCACAATCGACATTTCGTGATAATGTCGCCTATGCCATCTCAACCAGCACAGGGTGCTTACATGCACTTGGTAGGATATGTAAATATCCTAGGAGACAAGCATCGAGGCGACGATATGTTATTGCACATCTTCGAGGGGAATTTCTCGCCTCTCCGTGCTGGGAACTCGTCCAAATCAACTTGTGTTGATTGGCCGCTCCTAATCTAGGTGACTTTTTTAGAATAATTTAAACGCATTTACGTGATTTTGATACTTATGCGCACTGAACCAGACTGTGTGTGGATTGGGGTGCTTAGGTTACCGAGTCTTGCAAACCAAAGGTTAGTTAACGAGGTCGAATACTCCTTATGCCTTAGACCTAATACTTAAGCTTCTCATTTTCCCCAACCTCTTAAGGACTATCCAGATCTTAGCGGATACTTGAATTTTTAAGCGTAAGAGTAGAGACCAAGAGGCCTAAGATCAGCGTTCCTACTAATCTCTTCTGTGTTTCATTAGCACATTTTTTCTTTCATTTTCTTTTACTTGATATGGTCTAGAACTCAGTTAATCCCTTAATTTCTACTAATGACTTTTTCTTTTCATTTTGTGCTCCTTTTTTGACATTTTTCACTTTTCCCCTTTTTCTCCTCAAGATTTGTATGGCCTCAAAATTTTTCTCTCCCCTCAAAAATTTTTTTTGTTCTTTTCAATAATTTTTCAATCTTTTTGGTATTTTTGGAATATGTGATTTTTTTGAAGAAACCTTTTCCTGTGAGATGATTTTCATGGCGTTTTGCACTTTCATAACCCCCCATGCCTACGATTTGCAATGTCCCCATTGTAGTTAGGTGGGTTCGAGTTCAGCTTAGATCATTCATTAGAATAGGTTCTGGGTGGGCGAATGGGTCGAGGTGACTGTTGTAGATGATTTCAAGCTCGGGTACGGGTACCTAAGGTGGGGTCGGCTGTTCTAATGGATGAACCCTAAAGTGCAATATGAATTCAGCATAGGAATGTCAAGAAAGGTTTCGGGTTTTTCAAAAATGACGGGTTGCCTCTCGTTAAGCGTTGAGTTTTATGCCATCGGCTGGGCACAAGAATGGTGGGTAAAGGATATCTCAGCCAAATTTTTGTCGGTAAGGTCAATGAACAGTTTGAGTCTCTGATTGTCCATGACAAAAGGTTCTGAATTGTGGCTGATTGGACTGATTTCGATGGCTCCATTTCCAAAGATTCGTCAGACGAGGTAAGTTCTGATCCATTTCGATCTGAGTTTTCCTGGGAATAGCTTGAGCTTGGCATCAAAGAGTAGGACTCTTTGACCAGGGTAGAAGATCTTTCTGGATATGTGCTTGTTGTGAAAGGCCTTAACCCGCTCTTTGTAAATTCGCGAGTTCTCATACGCATCGTGGCATAATTCATCGATCTGGCTCATTTGAAGCTTTCTGTGGGTTCCTTAGAAAGATCTAGGTTGCAGGTCCGTACTGGCCAATAGGCTTTGTGCTCCAATTTGATAGGGAGGTGACATGCCTTCTCGTACACCAATCTGAAGGGTGACATACCAAATTGGGTTTTGTGGGCGGTCCTATAAGCCCATAAAGCTTTCGGAAGTTTGGATGACCAGTCTTTCTTATCAGGATGAACAGTAACTTGGAGGATTTTCTTGATCTCCCAATTTGATAGCTCAGCTTGACCATTAGTTTGGGGGTGGAAAGGAGTAGAAATTCAGTGTGACACCCCGTATTTGGTCATCAATGACCTGAACTGAGTATTAGTGAAATGGGCCCCTCCATCAAAGAATATAGCACATGGAATCTTGAACCGCGAAAAGATGTTCTGATGAATGAATTTGATAACCACCTTATGATCATTGGTTCGGGTCGGAATGGCTTCGATCCATTTGGACACGTAGTCAACAGCAAGTAGAATGTACTCGAAGCCGTCCAAAACAGGAAAGGGCCCCAAAATATTAATCCCCATATGTCGAAGATTTCGCATACAAGAATCGGCTGTAAGGGCATCATATCACAATGGCTCATCTTGCCTAAGGTCTGGCAACGAGTGCATGCCCTACAGTGATTGTATGCATCTTTGGAAATCGTGGGCTAATAGAAGCAGCACTGGGGGACTTCCGCTGTGGTTTTATGACCTAAGAAGTGTCCACCACATGCCTGGTCATGGCAGAAGGACAAGATGTCATGAAATTCCACTCCCACGACACATCGTTAAATGATTTGATCAACACTGATGCGGAAAAGATACGGGTCTTCCCAGAAGTAGTACTTGGCATAGGAAAGCAATTTGTCCTTCTTGGCCTTCGGCTAATCGGACGGGATCTGAGGTAATGCATGTAGTTTACTAGATCAGCAAACCATGGAAGCCCTGTACTGATAGTTAGGAGACGCTCATCCGAAAAATGTTTTGTAATGGGTCTGGAAGGGTCGATAATATCAGAAGGAAGGCGAGACAAGTGATCAGCTACCATGTTCTATTTTCCTACCTTGTCACGAATCTCGAGGTCAAACTCTTGCAACAGCAAGATCCAGTAGATTAATTGAGGTTTTGTGTCCTTCTTCGTAAGGAGATGCCTCACGGCTGTGTGATCAGAGTAAATGATAACATAGGAACCCAGAGGATATGATCTGAACTTTTCCAGGGCAAATACTACGGCTAGCAGCTCTTTCTCAGTAACTGTGTAATTACATTGAGCCTCATCAAGTGTCTTGCCAGCGTAGTAGATGACCACGGGTTTCCCGTCAATTTTCTTCGCAAGTACTGCTCCTAAAGCGAAGTCAGATGCATCGCACATGATCTCAATGGGTTTAGACCAATTAGGGGACTGTAGGATCAGAGCTTGGGTAACTCGATCACGTAGGATTTCAAATGCTTGAGTGCATTCCTTGGAGATATCGAAAGGAACATCCTTAGATAGTAGAGTGGTCAAAGGGGACATGATCTTTGAGAAATCAGGAATGAATCGACGGTAAAAACCAACATGCCCAAGAGAAGATCGGATGTCCTTGATTGAGCTAGGCATAGGAAGTTTGGAAATCAGGTTCACTTTGGCTAGATCGACCTGGATGCCTTTTTCTGATTTGAGATGTCCCAGGACAATTCCTTCAGGCACCATGAAATGGCTCTTTTCCTAGGAAAGAACAGGATTCACGTCAATGCACCGCCTGAGGATCTGGACCAAGTGCAGGAGGCAATCGTCAAATGATTCTCCAAATACTAAAAAGTCATCCATGAAGACTTCTAGATAATCACCTACCATATCTGAGAATATGGCTGGCATGCACCGCTGAAAAGTAGCGAGTGCATTGTAGAGACCGAAAGGCATCCTTCGGAACGCGTACGTCTCGAAGGGGCAGGTGAAAGTGGTCTTTTCTTTGTCCTCAAAATGGATTGCCACCTGGCTATAACCGGAGTACCCGTCCAAAAAGCAAAAGAACCTATTTCCTGCTAATTTCTCGAGGATCTGATTAATAAACGGTAGTGAGAAATGATTTTCTTTGTGGAGGTATTGAGCCTTCTGTAATCAATGCAGACTCTTCACGAATTCGTCACATGGGTTGGTATGATTTCTCCGATTTCAGTCGTGATTGCGGTGAGTCTTGCCTTTTTAAGCACAACCTAGATTGGACTCACCCACCGGCTGTTGGAGATCGGGTAGATGACCCCAGCATCTAACCACTTGATGATCTCCTTTTTCATGACCTCCTGGAGATTAGGATTCAAACATCTCTGTATTTCACAGGAAGGTCGTGTGCCCTCTTCAGTGTAGATACAGTGTGTGCAGTAAGAGGGATTGATGCCAATCAAATCATCGAGAGTCCATCCAATGGCTCTTAGATGTTGCTAGAGAATAGTAATCAGATGGGATTCCTGATCAGGTGTGAGTCTGGAGTTGATAATCATAGGAAACGTCTGATTGGAACCCAAAAAGATGTACTTTAGATGATCAGGAAGAGGCTTGAGTTCCAAAATAGGGTTATCAGTAGCAGCGGGTGGTTCAGGGTGTGTGTCAGGAACAAGGGAAGGAGTTATGGGTGTGGCTAGGTCAAGTTCGGACTCTTTTGTTTGCGGGTTTTGATCCTCTTGTGGTTGATCAGAAGTAGTCGGATCGTCAACGACAGCATTGATATCACATATCTATTCTATAACACCGTAATTAATCCCTTGTTGGGCCTTAAAGATGTCAATCTTTAATATTTGGTTCCCAAATTTTAGTTCAATTTGGCCCTCCTCACAATTAATGTTGGCCCTAACAGTGGCCAGAAAGGGTCTCCCTAGTATAATTGTTATATCCCTCGGGTTTTCTGGAGCATCCATATCCAAGACTACAAAGTCCATCAGGAAATAGAAATCCCAAACCCTAACAATGACATCCTCTAGATCTCCTTTAGGTGACTTAATAGATCGATCAGCCAACTGTAATGTCACCTCTATCAGTTTAAGCTTAGATTCCTCAAGATGGTCAAGTAGGGATGTAGGTATTAGGTTTATGGAGGCTCCTAGATCCAATAAAGCTCTATCAAATTAGGTATCACCAATTGTACAATAAATCAGGGGAGTACCTGGGTCTTTTGCCTTAGGTGGGAGTTTGCTCAAAATTACAGAGCTGGCTTGCTCTGATAATATGATTGGGCTCCCACTTTTGGTTCATGGCTTATGCTTAGGTGTACACACGTCTTTCAGAAGTTGTGCGTAAGCTGGTAAGTGGCGAAGTGCATCCATCAATGAGATGTTTATCTGGACCTGTTCAAAGAGTTTGACCAGGTCCTCCTCCGGTGCCTCGGGTTTATTTGTTCTCTTTCCCTTGGTCAAGGCCTCGGGAAATGGAACCTTGGATGGTTCCTCTAGAATAGGTCCAGGTTCTTGATCTAGGATAAGGGTGTCCTGGATAACTATCCTAGGGCTTAGGTTAGCACTACCAGGCTAAAAGTGACTTGGGTAAGGTGAGTCTTGTGTTGCTTTTCCACTACGGGTTGTTACAGAATTCAATCCTACCTGGTTCTGGTTTGGAGTTGGTAAAATAGGTGGCTGCTGCTGAAATATCGAATATGATGTCGAAGCTTCCATGCCATCGGGTGATGGAATAGAAGGGGCCTGATAAATCATGTGGGCTTGACCTAGATTTGGGTTCATAACGTCCTCTTGTTCAGCACGTTATTCAGATTCAGTAGAGGTTGCGAAGGGAGTGTGCTAGGTTGGCGGGAATTTGCCATCTGGGCGAGTTGATTGCGAACCTCTGTGATCTCGTCTTTGTGTTGTTTTTGCATTCATTTTTTGAATGTCAGCCAGAGTCTAAAGGATGAGAGTCATCTGATCTATCTGAGTTGGCCCAGATTGATAAGTGGGGTTGGGTCGAGGCTGAGGCGGCTGATATGGACAAGTAGCTTGTGGACGGGGTTGATATGGTGGTCTCTGATTCTGATTATTTCCCGCCCATAGGAAATTGGGATGCTTCTGCCATCCATGGTTATAGGTATTAGAGAATGGGTCATTCTGGATAGCGTTGAGGTCCTCGCAGGTCTGAGGAGCCTTAGAGAAATCAGAGTACAAGGGTTTAGAGTTCCCCCAACTAGAGTTGGCAAGATTGGAGTTTCCTCCGGTCCTAGAGTCAGACAGGGGTGGATACGGGTCCATCCACTGAGAAGATCGGTGATAGATGTTATGCACAGCTTCCCTCCCAGAGGGCGATTGTGCAAACGGGTTTTGTGCAGAAGTGGCTTGCTACAAATGTCGAGTTAGCTCATTCACCTTCTTCTCAATGATAGAGACCTTATCTAAAGGACTAGCCATTAATTCTAGGTCGACGGATGTGGATAGGACCTGCGCCTTGTGTGCTCCCCTTGCATTCGTCGATGTGTGGGCATTTGTTTGGTCGAATAAGCCCATGGAGTCATTATTGATGGAGTTCTCGCACATATTCTCGAGAATCTCCCACACAGTGTCTTTGTGTTGACCCATGATATTTCCTCCACTGGTTGCATTGACGAATAAACAGATATCTTCACGGAGTCCCTGGTAAAAAGACTAGACTTGTTCCCATTTAGGAACTTTGCGTTGGGGGCACTTTCGCATGAGGTCTAGGAAACTGTCCCATGCTTCATGAAGTGGTTCTCCAGGCTACTGGGTGAAGTGTGTGATCTGGTGTCATAAGTCATTCGTCCGACCAACTAGGAAGAACTTTTTCAGAAACACGGATTGTAGTTTAACCCATGTGTTGATTGGACACGTTTGAGTTTGATACCAATGAGCTGCTTTGTCCATGAGAGAGAAGCAGAACATCTTAATGAGAGGAATATCCTGATTTTGGACATCTGACCTGAAGGTCTGGGCCAAATGCTTGAATTGTTGGATGTGCTAGAAAAGATCCTCGGAATTAAGACCATGAAACTTTGGAATAGCATGAATCATGTTGGGCTTGAGTTTAGAATTAGGACCTCCAGCCGGGATTTGGACTCGAGGTTCGATCGCCACCATAGTGGGATTATAGTGATCTCGCATCATAGGATGCTGCGGTGGATTCATAAAGACTTGGAATAAATCATTAAGGCGCTGGAGTTGGTTCTCAAGGCTATTCTCTTCTTCTGTGGGTTGTGCCATGATGATGGAAGAAGAGAATTGGGTTCAGATGAATCAGAGATGTCTATGTGACGGGGTTGCTGCATAAACACGAAAGTTGAGGCCTGGTGATGTAAACACATTTGTAGAGGGTAAAATGCCTATTCATGCATGTTCCTAGGCTTAGATTTGCATTTCATGTCATAAATATTGCATAGCAAGCATCATTCTGCATTTAGAGTAGTTGTATATAATTTAGGTTAATTACGTTTTTTTGTGGTTAGGAGAGAAGCATATTTATTTCGACGCCTCGGATTGACGATCCGAGCATACGGATCTGATCAAGACGATGATCGGAGTCCAACGCCTCTGAAATCACCTCGATCGGAGTCCTGTAGCACCATATGTAGTCCGAGGAAGATCAATGGCCAAGGGACTAGGTGACATAATTCAGAGCTTCAAATGACAAATCGAACCGTGCGGATGGATTCAGGTTGACAATTGCAACGTAACGGCGTGAAAATCGACTCAATCCAACCTCTATAGCAGCCCCTACAACAAGAAGAAGTTGGACGGCCCAGACTGCCCCACGTGGCACAGCCCAGGCCACCAGCACACGCACGTAGCACCACACATGCGTAGAAGCACGGGTGCATGTGCGCGCAGGCGCATAGTGCAGCGCCAGCATGTGGGCATGCACGTGCGCGGCAAGGCAGGAGCCCGGCACCAGCGCAGCATGAGCTAGACCTACAGAGATGAATGAGCTGGACTTATAGCGACGCTTACAGCCGTCAGTAATTCATCACATGCTAGCAAATCCAGCTGTGGGTGCCAACGGGCATGAGTTGCCTACAGTGACGCCTCCAGCGATGGCCTAGATGTCACTAATGGTCGCTTACCTATTTTTTCCTATTCCCCTCCACTATAAAAGGACTTATACCCCCTCCCTTCCAAGCCATCTCTACCTACTCTACTCCCACCTACTCCCAAGCTCTAGCAAGCCTACCAATGCTCCATTAAAGCTTGTTCTCAAGCTCCCAAGGTGCCTATTAGTGTAGCGAACCTCTGCCCCACCAAATACTCCTCCAACTTCCCATTTCCCTTCATAGGTCACCTTAGAGCCATCCTCCCACCTCCATTCCGGTAGCGGATCAACTCTGTCTTCTCACCTCCATTCCGGAGCTGCACCGAAGCTTTCCTCAACTCTACGTCCTCTATCATCTCACCTTCGTTGTCTCGCTCCTCACCTCCTTCGTCCGAACTTCTGCCAGGCGCCGTCGTCTCACCGAACAGCCGATTCGGGAGATTTCCTCTCACCTCCCTTTCTTTTTATGCTTTCATAGTTCATTGTAATCGACATTGAATTGATATATATATCATATTTGTTCCATTTCTATCTTGTGATTCATTCTGCTTCTCTTTTATTTCAAAAACACAAAAAAAAAATCAAAACCCTAAAATACCAAAAAGAAACGAATCAAAGCGCGATTTTCAACTTAAGTAAACGTCACCTCCCTGTGTTCGACCCGGGACTCCCTTGGAGTTTCGATATAAATTTTATCTGATCGACATGTTTTGCAACTACAATGACAGGTTACTTGTAACCCCGATTTCTAAACACGCGAAACACACTCGACCATTTTGGCGCCGTTGCCGGGAGGCAACGGAATTTACTTTATTGTTTATTGTGTTTCTTTGCATTTACATAACACTAACCCTACTTGTCTTTGATCTACTGTCTTGCAGGTACCCTTGCATGGAGATCCAAGTGTGGTAGACCAGAGCAAAGTACGGGTAGAGTGTTTTGTAGGTGTCTCCCACACCACCCCCACCTTAGTTTTCATTCCATAACTGAATAACTCAAACCCAAAACAACTTAGGTGCTTTTTATAAACCCTAGGATAGATTTGGCGATTTGTTTGCTACCCCCACTCACCTCGCCATCCACATAAATAAAAAAAAATAATAAGAAAAAGTGTTATCTAATTGTGGGATTTTCTGAAAGCTACACACTTAACACCCACAACTTCTTATCCTAAGGCGCACAATCACTTTGATTCTACCACTTAACCGAGATTTGGTCTGTGGACCTGGTACACTTCAACTAAATACACATAACTAAGTAGAAATCTGAATAGGTTAAGCATTCTTGTGTGCCTTAACTAAGTGGTGCAATGGCCAATTGATTGAGCTGTTTGGGCCACACCACTCAATATAAAACTGTTCCATCAAGTAGCTTGCCACTTAGGGTTGATTCTTATGGCTGAACTAGGCACTCCACATTATTTTTGATTTTTAAAGTAGCATATCATCACTTGCGCTTTCAAAACTTGGAGTGTTCTACTAAACCTTGATTGAACCAACCTAAGAATTAAACCCTAAAAGCTACTAAACAAGGTTAAATCCTAAAAGTCACATCATCAAATAACCTTGTTTGAGAACCCTGGTTGTGTACACACACACATTTTAACTGATCATTAAGGGCACAACCCATCTAAAGGGCCCATTACGTTCTTGAAGCACCATTGTCCCAAGCCTAACTAAAATTGACTAGACATTGGCCCTAAGGACTGGTTTGCTCGTCGGGATCTAGATTGAGATTGCTCATGATTAATCTGCTTATACTAGTCAATCTGATGTCTAGCGAGGGGAGTAGTGTCAAATAACCACGGCTGGGGGGTACATTAGGAACCGGAGGCGTAAGCCAAAGGAAGAACCTTCTCCCCAATCCCTCCTTCTAACTGGTTGGATTGCTCGAACATAAGTAGAGTAAATCATTCCTAATCTTAGGATGGATTCTGAGAGTCTGTAGACCTTTAGGCTACCCAACCTAAGGATAGGCTTCTATTTTTGTATTGTAGGGCTCCTTTATCTTCTAATTTCCCTCCTTACTTCACCATGTACCCTTCAACATCCTACACACATTTCACATCCTATCCTCCTACCACCACTTACCCCCAAGATGATTACTATCCTGACTTAACTTGTAATTATCCATCGACTAGTCGGGATGACTTTGATTGGGGATATGAATCCGGACCTTAGTGTCTAGGGCCTAGCCCTGGACAATAAGACTATGATTATTATCCTTTCCAGAGCTATAATGATTATCGATCTTCATCCTTTGATGACCAAACCAACCTGATGTATTATTAGGAAGGATATCATGATTATAACACCTACCCTCCCTAGTATTCCATTGAATATAGGTCGCCACCATCCTTTGAACAACCTAGAAAGATCTACTTTCAGGGAGGGACCCGAGAACCTTGACATCTTGACTCCCCTAGATTCAACCTAAACCCACCCAAACCTAAATCGAACCAGTCGGTTTAGGTGAACTAGATACAAGATAGAGTGCTGGCTAATTTTAGGAACACCATACAATCTTTAGAAGCCTAGCCAACACCATGCACTGAAGCATTGGAGCCTATGATCAAAATGATTGATGAACTTAATAGTTCTCTATTGGATTTGCTCCAAAGTGTTAGGGATAGGGACCTAGGTGAGTTTCTTCTTGGGAAACTGTCGAGGTTGAGGATGAAATTTGTGGTTGCACTAGTTAAATCTTAGGATGATTCTCAAGATGAACCCTCTTCAGGAGAGCCAATGTCTGAACTTGCTCAGGATACATCTTCAGAGATTGGAGATGACCAGATTGGCCTAGAGCAATCCTTTGAGGATGAACTGATTGAATCACCTGAGATTGCCAAGTCAGGAAACGAAGAAAATTATGTCTGCTTGGATGATGAAATGACTTGTGATGTTGAGACATATACAAATGAGGATCATGAATTCTTTGATTTTGAGGGTAAGGAATCTCTTAGTGAAGTCTCACTTAAGCTTGAGGAGAATGATTTTAGCAAGACATACGGGCTCGAGGAGTATGATGACCAATTTGGTAGCCCAACTACTGAAGATTCTGATTCGGTTGGGGCTAACTTGGAGGATCCGATACCTGACGACTCAATTAGTAGCCCCATTCCTCAACCACACCCCAAAGAGCTAAATGAACATACTTTTGAGATCATTGTGCCCAAGTCAATCTTGATTCAGCCACAATTGTTGGACTTGGGTACTTTAGATGGGGTGTACAATGATCTGGAGGTCCTAGAAACCTTGATTTCAGAGTATAGGAAGTTGGAAATAAAAATTTGGGAGGTTAATTTTGAGGGAAAAACAAGTTTGGATATAAGGGTACCTACTGACCTGAAACCACCTATCTTCTTTGCGGACCCTTATGATATCTTTCACATGCAACCCAACTTTACCCGTTGTTGGGTAAGTGGACAACCGCACCTATTGAACCATCTTTACCCGTTGTCCAACACTTTGGTCTTGGGTTGCACACCACTAAACTGCAGGCCCAGCCCCGCAAACACAACAACCTTCAGTTCTGGGTGATTTTCATCCAGAACCTGTGAACCACTAGACCCTGGGGCATGGGTTTGCACCATAATCTCGTGCATATCTGTGGACATCTTCTGCAGACGGGTTTCAAGATCAACCTTTTGATTTTGATTCTGACCCGCATTTGTGAATTCTCAATTTCTTCTTTGTATGTATGTTATGCCTAGCTGAAGGCATTAAACATAGCACATGTGTATACACTCTTCTCTCTGCAGAGCTGACTGGATTTTCACGATACTTGGTGATGTTCTATTTACTCTACCCTTTTCATATCTTTATTTTATAATAAGGACATTGCATCATTTAGGAATGGGGGCGTGGATAATCAATTCCTGAAATCATTATGTTAAATCCGTAGAATTTCTTTTAGTTTCTTATAAAATTTAAAAAAATTGAAAATTTTAAAAAAGATAAAAAAACAAAGCAATTAGGAAAAGAGAACTTAGGCATTTGGAAGTTATTAACCTTAGGAAATGATACGAGAGGCCTAAACATTTAGCCTCTTCAAGTCTTCGGGTTTAATTAGCCCAGGTGTCGACTCGAATGTGGATTTAGTCTCTTATCCTCGCCAATTAAAATTTATTTTAATTTGGTAAATAATTTGGGACGATAAGTATGCGACTTATCAACCCGCCCTCTAATTTGGGGGGACTTTAAGCCTAAGCATCTGCACACATTTTTTTGCACTGACTCACTTTTCAGTGGTTTTTAAGGAAATTGGGTAGCTAATGGACTGACTTGGGTGGTATGGTTGGCAAGTTGTCGGTGGGAATAGCTCATCGGCTGGTTGTCCAGAGCCCAACCACAAGACCATTTTCGTTGTACTTCGTTTAGGTAAATCTTAGATCAGGGAAGCCACCTACTTAGAAAAAAAAAAGAAACACTCAAAAAAAAAAAGAAAAAGGAGAAAATAAAAAAAAATAAAACCACACTTCATTGCACGAGTATGCCTGGCAAGTTGTCGGTGGTAACAGCTCATCGGCCGATTGTCCAGAACCCAACTTACAAAAAAAAAAGCACAATAATTCCCAAAACACTTAGGGAAGAAGCGGGGAAGTAGAATAAACCAGGGAGTTATACACTGGGTTCGCCCTTGTGTTGACCCCATAAATGAAATAAGTAGGGAGAAAGCTATCGATCGTAAAGATAATCCTTTAGGCATAGTCACCTAGGGTCGTAGAAACGCGAAGTCCATCTTAATGACCGTTTTGTGAGTCTATCACTTTTTCACAAAGATGCTTAGTACTTAGAGTCCTTTTCAAGTCTTGGGTGAGTCCGGTGGTCATAAAAGGTTATCCCGGAACTCTCAAACTCCAAAAGTACAAAAAAATTAGAAAAGAAGAAAAATAAAAAATATATATCTTCCCTTCTCAAATAAGGTGAGAACATGGGCGATCTGTATTCTAGTAGACACCCGAGTAATATTGAGTTTTCATAGTTTAGGACCTTAGTTGAAATTTTCTATTGTTAATAAATGACTTAGGCCTAAGTGATCTAATCCTAATTCTACTTTTATACAAAGCATATAGTTTAATTTTGCTAGGGACTAAGAAAAGATAGGCATGGGGGTATGATGTAAACACATTTGTTGAGGGTAAAATGCCTGTTAATGCAAGTTCCTAGGCATAGATTTGCATTTCATGTTATAAATATTGCATGGTATGCATCATTTTGCATTTAGAGTAGTTGTATATAATTTAGGATAATTACATTTTTTTGTGGTTAGGAGAGAAGCATATTTATTTTTGAGCCTCGAATTGACGATCCAACCGTACAGATCTGATCAAGACGACGATCGGAGTCCAACCCCTTTGAAATTGCCTCGATCGGAGAAGCATATGCAGTCCGAGGAAGATTAATGGCCAAGGGACTAGGAGACATAATCTGGAGCTTCAAATGACAAATCCAACAGCGCGGATGGATTCGTGTCAACGATCGCAGCCTAACGGTGCAAAAATCGACTCAATCCAACCTCTGTAGCAGCCCTTACAACAAGAAGATGGATGGCCTAGACTACGCCACGTGGCATAGCCTAGGCCACTAGCGCACGCATGTAGCACCACACGCGTGCAGCAGCACGGGTGCGCACACGCGCAGGAGTGCATGTGCGCAGCGCATAGCATAGTGCCAGCACGTGTGCGCGCGCATGTGTGGCAAGGCAGGAGCCTGGCGCCAGCGCAGCGTGAGTTGGACCTACAACGACGCATGAGCTAGACTTACAGCGACGCTTATAGCCATCGGTAATTCATCGCATGCCAGCAAAGCCAGCTGTGGGCGCCAACGGGCGTGAGCTACCTACAGCGACGTTTCCAGTGACAGCCTGGATGTTACTAATGGTCCCATACCTATTTTTACCTCTTCTCCAGTATAAAAGGACCTACACCCCCTCTCTTCCAAGCCATCTCTACCTACTCTACTCCCACCAACTTTCAAGCTCTAGCAAGCCTGCCAATGCTCCATTAGACCTCGTTCTCAAGCTCCTAAGGTGCCTATTAGTGTAGCGAACCTTTGCCCCACTAAATACTCCTCCAACTTCCCATCTCCCTTCATAGGTCACCTTAGAGCCATCCTCCCACCTCCATTCCGGTAGCAGATCAACTCTGTCTTCTCACCTCCATTTCAGAGTTGCGCCGAAGCTTTCCTCAACTCGACGTCCTCCAGCATCTCACCTCCGTCGTCCCTCTCTTCACCTCCTTCATCCGAGCTTCCGCCAGGTGCCGTCGTCTTGGTGAACAGCCGATTCAGGAGATTTCCTCTCACCTCCCTCTCTTTTTATGCTTTAATAGTTCATTGCAATTGACATTGAATTGATATATATGTTATATTTGTTCCATTTCTATCTTGTGATTCATTCTGCTTGTCTTTTATATCAAAAGCACAAAAAAGAAAATATCAAAACCTTAAAATACCAAAAAGAAATGAATTGAAGCGCGGTTTTCAACTGAAGTAAGCATCGCCTGCCTGTGTTCGACCCAGGACTCCCTTGGAGTTTCGGTATAAATTTTATATGATTGACGTGTTTTGCAACTACGACGATAGTTTACTTGTAACCCTGATTTCTAAACACGAAAACACGCTTGACCACCTAGCCTTGACAGGAGTGAATAACTAAAGGAGGCCTTATGGATGGTCTTAAGGACCTCCTACCGAACATGCACCGATGCTCTGGATGAGAGTAGAATGTGATGGACCCAATCAAGACACCCAAAAAATTTGGATGACTATGGAGGTTCGGGGTGGATGATAACCCTTAATCAGAAAGCCGTCCACCTGAGAAATACTTGGGCAGCCAGAGAGGGAGAGTCCCGCAAAGACCCCTATATAGTAGAGCACCCCCATGAGTTACAGGGTTTCCCCCACCTGACCTCTCTTGTCACTGATGTTCCATGTAGAGCAGAATGGGGACTTGACCTCTTAAGTCTACCAGTTTTATTAAAGAGCAAGGGTGCTTAAGATTTCTACTTGAACTTTAGATGTATTGAGTGCAAAAAGTGACCTAATTTCAAGGTTGGTTGACCCAAAAAGGTGGGTCAATCTTCACCTATTTGTCCTTGGAGAAGTTTTAGGTCCCTTCTTTTAGGATTCAAGTGAGATTAAGAGCTTGAATTTTAGGGTTTTCTTGAATAAATCTCTTCAACCAAGGCTTAGGCACATATCTTTTTGGAAAGTTGATTCTTGCTTATGAAAGTGTGTCTCTAAAACCCTAAATTGAAATCCTTAATTTGGTTCTAATCTTGGTCCAATTTGGTTTGCCAAATGTGGTATCTAGGGCTCAATCAAGAAAGTTATAGCGTTAGTTACCTTAACTGGGTGCACAAATCAATTTTGTTGTTGAAATCAAATCAGGCAACTTGATGAATTAGCTAAGAATGTAAAGCAAGTAGCCCTAATTGATTTTATCCCTTTTTTCCTTTTCAAATGAGGGCCTTAAGAGAAAGTAATCAGAAATTACATGCCCCTGGCATGTTTGATGTGCAGCTATCTTTCTTTGAATCTTCTCCCTGAAATAACCACAAAAAAGAGATATAGAAAGTTAGTACCAAATCAGAAATTGTAATCAAGAGTTCTAAATTGCCTGTTGCTCCCCGGCAACAGTCCCAAAATGGTTATGATCGCTGAATCAGTGTTTTAAGAATATTGCGTTTTAATATAGCCAAAAGAGCGTTTAAAACAAATACAATTTTACTACTCGAATTTAAAGTCTGAGGTCAAACACAGAGAGAAAATTGGTGCTTTAGAAATAAAGATCACATTTAAAGGAATATGCAATAATATCAATATTACAGTGCAAAAATATAGGAGTAATTGGCAATGTAGATCAAAAAATACTCAAGAACCCAATGTATATGAATATGAATTAAAAATTGAATATCTTATTTGTAAATCAGGTGTCTTAAATTGTGCTCCTTCTGACATCTTCTTTCTCTGATTTCTTCTCTGGCCCTTTTCTTCCTTGGACTTTTCTCTGGCTTTCTTCCTTCTCTTTCTTTGACTTCTGCCTTTTCTTCTTCAGCTTCTTCCTTTGCCTTAACTTTCTCTGCCTTCTCCTCCCTTCTTCTTCTTTGGCTTTTCTCTTCTTATTTCTCTCTTTGTTGGCAGCCTTCTCTCTTCCTTTACCTTGCTCTGACCCTTAGCTTCTTTAGTTCCTTAGCTTCTCCTTCTTCCTTCTGCTTAGCTTCTTCTCCTCTTCAGCCTGTAGCAAAACCTACCCCATACCTGTGCACACTCTCCTCTCTTTCCTCTCTTAGGTTCTGCTCTCCCAAAGCCACATGTTTTTTGGGTAATTGGGTCGGGTACGTACTCGGGACCAGGCCCACCGACGTGCGGTGGTGGACAAGGAGTGCAGTTGGGTCAGGTCAAGGCTAGGTCCGCGGAGTGTGAGCGTGGACGAGGCTAGGTCGGTTAGGTTAGAGGGACCTCACCCCGTGATTTGGAGGAGATAAAATGAGAACACATTTTCAATTTATTCTGGTGCAGGCGCTCTATCGTATCTGAGGTGGGACTATCTGTCCACCTTTCTTCGCACGCGCCTGCGGCAGGGACAAGGCCTCCAATTGCAGTAGTTGCGATACCCTTTGACTCCAATTGATAACCTGGAGTCATGCGCGAGCATCTTCCACGCAACCTGGGATAGGAACCTAGAGCTAGCGAAACCTGGAGCTCGCTTCAAGCTTGCTTCAAGCTCTGTGCTAATGGCGAAGGACGCTTGTACCTGAAATCACCACGACAACCTCGCAGCCATGTTAGATCACTCAGGAAGCTTTGCCGAGGCACGACGAGTGTGCTATGTGGTTGGCGTGGCGTGGGGATGCCTGTGCGAGCATGCCTAGGGTACATCATGTGCGTATGTGTGGGTGTGTTCCGGGGTGCGTTTGTGTGAGTGGAGTGGTGGTATGAGTAAGGGGAAATGTTCAGTGGAGTGAGGGGATGCTTATGGACTTGTTGACCAGGAGGGGTGTGGTCTATGGTGGTGGAGTGATCTTGCCGGAGGTGGTAGCCGGAGGTGGAGATGATGGTGGTGCAGTGTGGCAGTAGTCGATTTAGGGAAATAAAGAGGGAAGAAAAATGTAGAGGATGAAAGGGACTTATCTAGGGTGATAGTGGACGAAGGGAGGACGAAGATGGCATCGGGAGTGTACTGCCGGCATCGGAGACGAAGGTGCTCAAGGAGGGACGGTTGGCGAGGATGAAGGGGAGACAAGGGCATCGGCAGGTGCTGTGCGACGTGGACAAATGTAAGGAAGAAGGACCTGCAACTGGTATTGTGGTCAGGTGATGAGGGAGATTAGGGAAGGTTGCCGAATCTTGATGAGCGAATCAGCCGGAGGTGGAGAGAAGAATTTGAGGGGGTTTCCGATCGATTTCAAGCTTATAGGAGTCAGTTGGATCTAGGGCTCCTTAAATGGATCTCTAGAGGGGGATTTGTGCTTGGAAGCCAAGCTTCCAAGCATGGTATGCTCACTGGAGTTGGCAACTCCAAAAGAGACCCAAATCGCTCATGCATTCACATGAGATATTGGGTAACAATTAGGGCATCAAACTGGGTTCACATTGGAGGGATTTTCTAAGAGAATCTCCCTTCCAATTTTGAAGGGGATTCTCTGAGAAATCAGGGAGAAACTGTCATCTAAAGCTTGTCGGAGTAGGATTCCTCCACTATAATGGTGGAGGGACCTCATTGCGAGAACGATGAAGAAGCTAGGGGTCTTTTGTAAAGGTTTTTAAAAGATAGGGGTACAAATGTATTCAGGTTGGACCTATTTGCAAAGTGGGTCAAGATGAGTTTTCGTTAGGTCCAAATTTTGGTACAAACCTAATTTAGACCTAAGTAATCCAATAATGAAGTTGGATTTTAGGTTTGACCACGTTTGACTGGGCAATTTATGCAAAAACCTAATTTAGGGCAAATATCTATCTGAGACCACATTCTAGGTCAACATGGGTTCCAATGGCCAACTTAAAGGTTCTAAACCCTACAGAATATTTTTCTATGATTTTTAGAGGGTTTAGGTGAATTTTATCCTGACCAAAACCTTGGTTAATCAAGTGGGTTTATTTTAGGATTTCAAGAATTCATTTAATTCACAGGGTGCACACAAACCCTTTTTTGTCAAATCCAACCCACTTTTATCTTGTTAAGACCTTTTGACCTTTATTTAGCCCTTAAGAAAATCCATTGTTGCACTGTAATGGTAAAATTACAGTTTTACCCCTTGTTTCTTACTTTTCTCTTAGAAAGGTTATTCAATGAATTATGAACTCTAGTTGGTTACGTAAGAGCTTTTATTCTCTTCATTGGGTAAAAATGAGCTAGTTAGGGCTCATGATGGTGTTCCCATCATTGTCCCCATCACCAAACCTCGAATGGTGCTTGGCTTTTGATGCTTCGAGATTGCACCGTCCGTACTGACCCCAAGAACTCCTATAATCGACACTTCGAGAGAGTTTCACCTATGGATTTCCTAAGCGAATTCAGGCCTGTGGCAATCGAAACTTTGAGATAGGGCTGCCCATTGTACCTGAACTACACAGTGTGTTTACATGGCCCCAGTAGGATGGATATCCTAAGAGACAAGAGCCGAGGAGGTGACATGTTATCATCGCGTCATCAAGGTGAGTATATACTTCACCTCTCGTGTAGCAAGAACTCATCCAATCAAGTTGTGTTTTCAAGCTTATCTTAAGTCAGAACTAAGAGAACCAAATTTTCTTCAAGAAACGAATTAAGGTGATCACTAGTTACACAAGACTAAGTGTGCATGATGTGGATGCTTAGGTTACGAGAACCCGTAAACCAAAAGGTAGAAAAAGACACCAGGTACCACCCAGCCTTTAATTCAATCCATAGCTTTCCTTACTCAAGCTCTTGAGGAATGGTCCACAACTTAACTACTACTTGAGCTTTTCAGTCCAAACGGACCCTAGAGTTCTAAAGTCAATAGTTCAACCCTAGCTCCCATAATTAGGCACCTAGAGTCAGCTAAGCAAACCTAAAGTCTTGGTCTCATGCCTATAGATGCAGAGCCCAGATGGTTAAGCATAATAATATGGTCTAAATTTTTTTTCTTTTCAATGCAATATGCATGCATGAATGCAAAATGTTTTAACTAAATGCATGAATACACTATGTATAAATGCAATGTATATCACCTAAGTACACCCCCTCATGCCTACACTCTACAATGTCATCATTGCATAGAAGGGTATTACTTGGGTTAGAGTTGGGCTACCGTTATTTTGTTAGCAGCCAAGCAGCTAAAGAATCTGCAAGTCAGGTTCCAAAACTAAAGAAATAGGCTTTAAAAAAGAGCAAAGTAACACAGGCCTAGAAAACAGATAACCTAGGATGTTGGCGAGCTGATGATGAATCTCGATAGCGAATGCTCACCCAAGAAAGATTGGAATAAAATCTTCCCAAGTCATCGGCAGAGGTTCTAATGTATATACAGGAATAATAGCCTCTAAAGGGGTCGGAGGATGACAAGGACCCTCCAAAAGAGATGGGGAAGGAATAGCGTAGAGATAAACCCCCAGGGTAATGGAATGCCCATAGAAGGCACCAATCCATACCCAATACCCCAATACAAGAAATGTTGGTTTGATAAGCACCCTGGGCAAAACAATAGTGAGCAGATTTCAAATCCAAGGATTATCTAGGTTGTCCAAGTTTCGAGGCTGTGGGATGATCATAAGATATAAGGTGGGTTTAGTCGACTCGGTGTCCATGCCTAACAACCTTTCCAATTCTTCAACCATGTCCTTAGCATCTTTGGTAATATCACAAGTATCTATCTGCTCTTCATTATTGACCAGTTCAAGGTATGGAGTCAAAATTTCCCCTTCAGACGTAGGCAAATCAGAGGGTGACTCCTAGTCAAATGAAGGTAGGTTAAAAGTAACAGATTTGGGGATTACGCTGTCAATCTCATCCTCGGGTTCTTGTTCATTTCTCAGATCCTCCTCAGAGTCTATATGTGAATCCACATAAATCTAAGAAATTGCTTCCACACTTTCCATCATTTCATCATGAGGAAGAATACCATCAATGGGTGTGCTGATGAAACCAGCTTTAATCAATATTGTGACATCCTTAGGTCCTAATTCTTTAAACAAGACATAATCACCCTTAGTGTCACTCCAAATCCTAATTTCATGTTCCTTACATAATTCATCATTCCCCTCATCATACAATTCATCATGTACCTAAGGTCTAGAATCATCTAAAGTCTCTGTAGTTCCCCTAGGGCATTCTATCTAGGGTAAAAGGTTCTCATTGGCAACACTAGACTCCTCAGATAGATGAATTTCTTCAGGGTTAGGATCCCTAAAGGCAGGTTTGAGTTCCATCTCATGATCAGAAGGGCGAGTGGGATTAACAACTTGACTTTGACCCACTTCATCAAATGTCATGAAAATACTATCGTCTGGGTTGAGATCTTGCAATGGAACCTGATGAAACTACAATTGCATAATACAAATCATTAGCATAATAATAGGGTTAATAGCTTAATTAACACCTTCGCATATAGAAAATTTAAATAATGTTAAATTGCACATATTTGTATATTATTACAAGATCATTCTATGTATGCACGTAATGTAGGTTTAAAGGAATCCTATTATTATAATGGCGTGGTTAAACCATTCCCATTCATGGTACCTGATGAAACTACATTTTTATCTGATAATTAATTAATTTTAACATAGTTTCATAGCTTAATATAAATCATTAGCATAATAATATGGTTAATAGCTTAATTAACACCTCTGCATTTAGCAAATTTAAATAATGTTAAATTGTGCATATTTGTATATTATTACAAGATTATTCTATGTATGTAGGTAATGTAGGTTTAAAGGAATCCTATTATTATAATGGCGTGGTTAACCCATTTCCATTTTAACCCCATTCTAAATCCATTTTATATCTGCAATTCACCACCTTATCCCACCTAATTTTAATTCATGTAACCCTTTTATCCATGTCCCATATAATTTTTATTCCCTTCCAGCCATTTCCCTCCGATTCCCTTATTTCATTCAAAGGAAATAAAAATAAGAAAAAAAACCATCGCACTCATATTCCCGCATTCACCCCCCACCCACGACTCTCGTAACTACTCTCCTCTCCACTCCTTCCCTCATTCTCTCATAACGAACATCTTCATCTCCCCATTTATTTTCACGATCGAAAATCGAGCCTTCTTCCTCTCCCTCGTAAACTCCCCCTTCTCCTTTTTCCCTCCTATGAAAAAATCTCCCCCCCCATCAACCCACAGCCAATGCACCACCTTTCCTCCACTCCTCTCCTCTCCACTGAAAATAACCATCTCCCTCTCCCTCAATATTTCCTTCTTCATCTACTTTACCCTCCTACATCAACGGCTTCTCCACCTCCAGAACCCACAGACATCACCAGCCACCACACCTTTCCTCCTCCTCCCCTGCTCTGATGATCTCCTCCTCCTCTTTTTTCCTCCTATGCACACCAACCTCAACGCAGAACACTACCAACACCACCTTCACTGCCCCCTTATCTCTTTCCTCTTCCCCTCGCTCCCAACCTTCCCCCCACACCCCAACTCCTTCCACCTTCGTCCTAACGGCCAGCAACTGCAGACCACCCTCACCTTCCTCTTCAACCTTGCCAGCACTTCTCCTTCCCACCTCCTCTTCGGCCTCATCTGTGTCCCCCTACCGTAACCGTGTCGATGTCCATGCTGACTGCGCTGCTCCACCTGTGACCGCTGCCAACCTCGCCACCCTCTCCTTCAGTTACTCCTCCCTCTACGCAAAGCACAACGTCACTGATGCCACCCACCATCCTCATCGCGACCAGTAGCAACAACAACAGCCCTTCTCCTCCTCTCCTCTCCATGACAACACCATCCTCACCAACACCACAGAAGGCTGACTCAATTGCTACCACTGCCACCATTAGCACTAGCATCTCCTTCAACCTCCCCCTCCATCAACAATGTCGCCGAGCCATGTGCGTAGGCCACATCCTCGCAACCTCTGCTTGTCTTCCTCAATATCATGAGTTTCTCTTTTCTTTTTCCTTTCTATTTCATTTCAGTAATCAACTTGCAGTTGTGGTTTAGTTCATAATTTGAAACAATGTCTACTACGTGGTGGTGTTGATAATCCTCTGATTAGTATGCATGTTATAAGTTGCCATGTTATACATGGCGTTATTTTATGTTGAGTTTTGATACATGTCATCTTATCTAGTTAAGAAAAATCTGAGTTAGGAAGTGATCGCACGGGTTTTGCTTGTTTGAAATCAAGGTTACAAGTAACCCATCGTCGTAGTTGCAAAACTCATGATAAGATATAATTTATACCAAAACTCCAAGGGATTCCTAGGTTGAACACAAGGAGGCGACGTTTACATTGAATGAAAACAGCACTTCGATTTGTTTCTTTAGGGTTTTGTTATTTTTTGATTTTTCAAATAAAATGATAATCAATCACAAGAGAGAGATAGAATCAAATATGATATATTGCATGAATGTCAATTACAATAATCTAAAAAACATAAAAAGAGGGGGAGGTGAGAAGAAATCTCCCGAAGCAGTTGTTCGGCGAGACGACAGTGCCAGGCTGAAGCTTGGATGAAGGAGTTGGGAAGCAAGACGACGGAGGTGAGAAGTGGGAGGACGTCGGGTAGAGGAAAGCTTCCGCGTAGCTCTGGAATCGAGGTGAGAAGGCGAAGATGATCTGCTACCAGAATGGAGGTGGGAGGATGGCTGCAAGGTGACCTATGAATGGGGATGGGATGTTGGAGGAGTATTTGGTGGGACCGAGTTTCGCTATACTAATAGGCACCTTGGGAGCTTGAGAGCAAGCTCTAACAGAGCATTTGTAGGCTTGCTAGAGCTTGGGAGTAGGTTGGAGTAGAGTAGGCAGAGATGACTTGGAAGGGAGGAGGTGTAGGTCCTTTTATAATGGAGGAGAAGAGGCTAAAATAGGCATGAGACCTTTAAAGGCCTCCAGGCTGTCATTGTAAGTGTTGCTATAGGCAGCTTATGCCCGCTGGCACGTGCAACTGGCCTTGTGCTTGTGAATAATTAGTGATGGCTGTAAGAATCACTAAATGTCTGCCAGGCTGTCGCTGAAGATCCACCCACTGCTCATGCTCCACTGGCGCTGCACTGTGCGCTCTCCTTGTCGCGCACACATGCTCATGCGTTGGCGCTGTGCTGCCTTGCACTGCCACTTAGCTGTGCTCTCGCACGTGCATGGGCGTGCGTTCTTAGCTGCTGCACCGCACCTCAAGCATCCAATTGAGTGGGCAGCAGGTTTTGAACCCGCACCCTCTCTTTGTGAGGCGCCTTTACCACCAGCGTGCTATGACCAAGAGTTTATTGTGAAGTCATTTTAAGGGCACGAAGTGGAGATGAATCCTTAACTGTCGGATTAAGATCCAATGGCTAAGAATGGGTGATGCCTTGATGAAGAGTAGGTGTTGGCCAGTGTTGGGCAGCCTAGATGGTGCCATGTGGCACCATCTGGGTCATCCATCTTCTTCCTATTGTAGAGGGTGCCACGATGCTCAGATCGAGATGATTCCCACATTGCTGGACTGCGATTGTTGCTCCGGATCTATCTATATAGTCAGATTTTCCATCCGAAACTTGTTTGGATGCCGCATTGCCCCGTAGCCGTTGATCTTCCTAAGACTTCGTATGATGCTACGAGACTCCGATCTAGACAATTTCGGAGGCATTAGCCTCCGATCGTCGTCCTGATCAGATCCGTACGGTCCGATCATCCATCTGAGGCCCTGAAATAAATCCTCTTCTCTCATGACCATAGAAAGGACCTAATTAACCCAAAATATATACAACTACTCTAAATGCAAAATGGTACATGCTATGTAATATTTATAACATGAAATGCAAATCTAAGCCTAGGAACATGCATAAGTAGGCATTTTAACCTAAATAAATGTATTTACATCAGGAAGTAATCGTAATTGTAATGTTCTTAGTTCACAAGTTAATTTATGAGTTAAATTCCTTTATGTTTAAATCTTACGTGTGTATTTTCTAGGTTGATATAAAATTATATGTAAGTTTAATAATGTTGTGTTGCATGGAAATCTAATTCCGAGTTTAATATTATGCATAATTCAGTTCATGTTGTTAGTAGTTAAGTTAACAGTTTAGAAAATTAGATAAAAAACGTTTGTGTGCTTTTAAATTATCAAACCTCTTTCCCTTCTTTAGTAGTAGTTGTTAGTGAGGGTAACATTAGAACGTAATTAAGTTTTAAGTTAACTTTCATTTGTGTCTTTAAATTGCATAACCAAACTTATCAACCTAATTAGGAATTATTTAGAAGCCTCCCAGCGAAACAACTCGGACTCACCAAATTATTAATAGTTGATATAAATTTTAAACTTGACGCACTTATCGCTCTACAATGACGTGTTTTAACTAAAGCTATTTGGGCGTGTCATGTTTATGGCGTTGTTGCCGGGGAGGCATTGAAACGTAAGTAGGTTATTAGTTTTATTTTAAAAATCAAAAAGATAAAAATGGTTATTATCCTTGCAAGTGTTTTTGTTATTTCCTTGCATTTCTTTTTAGTTTGATTTGTATCTAACTTAATTTTCTTTGGTATGAGGTACTTGGTGTACTTGGTGGATTCGCCGCACTCTTCTTCCTAGTTACCCCATGGTGAAGGAATCCAAGACCTGGCTAGAGCATTTTAGATTTTAGGATTTTATGAATAGCTTTAGAATTTTATTTTTATTTTAGAATTGATGTACTAGTCTTAGTGTGAGTGAGAGATTATTTTGGTTTTGTACATGGCCTTTCTTATTTTTCTCCCTTTCACTTAATTAGTAATGGTTTAGTAATTAATTAGGTTAATTAAAAGATTAGTTAGATTTTATTTTGTTTGTGTTTTGAAAAAAGAGAAAGCTTACACATAAAAATTGCATTTTAACCTTAGAAGTTGCCTATTTAGGACAATCATGCTAGAGACTACATAACTGCCTTTAGTTTTTAATTTCTGCAATCTGCATAAAATTTGTAGAGTGTTGGAGGCAGGTACATTTTATAAACCCACTCAAATACCTGCTCATGCATTTTTATTCTTCGCATGCATAGGATCTAATAGCGGAATTAAGTTGTAACTTTGTTTGTTAAAAATCAATAAAAAGTGAAAATTCAAAAATAAAATAAAAACTAAATAAAGATTAAAACCCTAAAAATCACCTCACCTTTTATTTAGTGAACCTGTTTGCATCGTGTTTGTTTTCATTTCTGTGGTTTACACACTTGTGTGTGAATGGCACAAGCACGCATATAGGGCACTAAAACCTCTCATTTAGGTTATTTTAGGCATATCATAGGTTCATAAGGAAAATAACGTAATTTGTTCTTTTTGTTTTATCACCTTACTTAATCTAGATAAATCAATTTACCCTCTTAATCCATCGCGTTAGTTGTTTGTATTGTGTTTTTCTTTTGTATGCTTGGTCGTAGATCCTTATTTCCTAATTTAGAACCTTTAGTTAATGAACCATGTAGGATTAGTAATAGACAAATGGATAACCAAGAAAATTGAAACCAATTGTTGCAGCAACTACAGCAGCAATTTTTGGAAATGCAACAAGAACAACAAGAATTGTATTATAGGTTTCAACCTTTAAATTAACAAAGACCCTTAGGAGAATTTTATGATCCCTCAAGTCAAATCCCTAAACCTTTTGTCCATATTCCAGAAGTTTATGATGATTTTGAAATAAAACCCTCCACCATAGCCTTATTACCTCATTTTTATGGGCATAGTAATGAGAATCCTTTTCTACACTTAGATGAATTAGAGACTATTAGCAAAACTATGAGAAACAGAAATCTAAGTGAGGATGCCCTAATGATGACGTTGTTTCCATTCTCATTAAAAGATAAGGCTAAATTCTGGTATCAAAATATAGGAAAATCGATAAACACTTGGGTTGAACTTCCATCAAAATTCCTTAAGAAGTACTTTCCTATAGGTAAAACCAATGCTATGAGGAATGCTATTACTAGTTACACTCAGCAACCTAGTGAACATCTCCACGAGGCTTGGGAGAGACTTAAGGAGCTTCTCAGGAAGTGCCCACATCATGGAATTTCTCATTGGCAGATAATTCAAATATTCTACCGTGGCCTTAATGAACAACTTAGGTACAATGCTAATGCTGCCTATGGTGAGAATTTCCTAAGTGAGAAGATGAAGCTTATGAGTTGTTTGAAAACATGAGTGAGAACTCCCTTAATCATGCTTCAATACATGCTTTTGATAGGACAAATTCTAAAGGAGGAATTCATGAGATATAGAATACTAGAGGGAAGGTGATCAACAAAAGGTTAGACAAGGTTGATATTTTAGTAAAAGAACTTGAGAGTCAAAGATCTAACCTTAGATCCC
The DNA here is from genome assembly GCA_037157565.1 of Thalassia testudinum. Classification (NCBI taxonomy): domain Eukaryota; kingdom Viridiplantae; phylum Streptophyta; class Magnoliopsida; order Alismatales; family Hydrocharitaceae; genus Thalassia; species Thalassia testudinum. The sequence goes on from JAZHRO010000049.1 coordinate 38,064,557, forward strand.
ACGCATGTGAAGTTCAATCCTCTTGTGCCCTTCTTTACCAAGAACCGATGCCCATGTATAATTCTATTGCCCAAACTTCAACCTTAGATTCTCCTTCATCTTCCTGCACTCAATTAGAAGATGCTTAAGCTCTTCAAGGTAACTTTAGCCAAGAAAATAACCCATATTCCAACACCAATAACCCAGGTTGGCAAAATCACCTTAATTTTTCTTGGAGGAACCTAGGGTATGAACCTAACCAAATGTCCCAACCTAAACTCAATTTAGTTCCATTTCCAAATAATAACTACCAAAATAGAGTTACCCAAGATCCCAATCATTTAAAAGTGATTTTGACAAGAAAATAGGAGATATGCAATAGTTAATGTTACAACTTGTCAACACTCAACAACGACTGATGAATGAAATTAGAGATGAGAGAAATCAAAGAAAAGATAACTGACCTCTTGGATTTTTGCATGCTCAACCAGAGCCTAACCCTAGGAATTTACCTAACCCAAACCCTCCACCTGGATTCAATAAGAACCAACCCCAAATCCCTCCACTTAAACCTATTCCAAACATTACTAGATAACAACAACATCAAAATAGAGATAATAATCCTCAAGCTAATGCAAATGCTATTACACTTAGGAGTGGTAGGATTACTAAGGAGGTAGCTCATCCCTAAACTTCAACTAACAAAGAAAGTCACCCTTAGTGGTTGACAATAATTCAGAAGATGAAGAAAATGTAAAAGAAACTTCTAAAGAATCTGAACTCAAAACTAATACTGATCTCATATCATCTCACATTCCCTTTCCTAATGCTCTAAAAGATAAGACTTCAAGAAAGAAACTTTAGCTAATAATGAAGAATTACTTGAACTCTTCAAGCAAGTTTAAATAAACTTTCCTTTAATTGATTCTATTCAACATATACCTTTATATGCAAAATTTTTAAAAGGAATTGTGCACACAAAAATGTAAAGCTAAAGTTAAGACTCCTAAAAAGATAGCCTTATCTGAGCAAATAAGTTCAGGTATTCAACAAAACCTACCCATTAAAAAGAAAGACCCAGGTAATCCCTTGGATTACTTGTATTATTTGTATTCTTACTTTTAACAGAGCTTTATTAGATTTAAGAGCTTCAAATATCAATCTTTTGCCTACTCCAATTTTTGAAAAATTGGAGTTAGGGGAACTCCATCCCACTTCCATTTCTCTTCAACTCGTTGATAGATCAATTAATAAACCCAAAGGAGTTCTTGAGGACGTAATTGTCAAGGTTAAAGATTTCTATTTTCCAGTTGATTTCTTAGTTTTGGATATGGAAATCCCTAAGACTATTGAGAATGTTCCTATTATTTTAGGAAGATCATTTTTAGCTATTGCTAAGGCTAACATAGATTGTGAATCAGGGATACTAGAAATATCCTTTGGTGATAAGAAGATGAAATTAGATAATTTCTAAGCTTCAAAAAGCTTAAATTTTGATGATGACTGTAACTTAATAGAAGTACATCATATTGAAGAAGCTATTGAACATAAAATACCTTATCACTTCAAAGAAGATTTTTTTGAGGAAAATGATCAAGAGGACACCTCCATTGGTGGGAAAAATTATGAATTACCTACAACAATAATTTGTGGTGAATGTGATCCAAATGGAGGTACTTCGCAAAATCTTAATATTAAATTTGGTTTTGAGGATGGTTCGATAGAGTGTAATCAAGAATCATTGTGTTATGAAGAGAGTATGATGTTCAACCATTCATTCACAAATGAAGAAAAAGAAATTAAGGAATTTGAAAGTGAATTATCTTTTGAGAATGAAGTAATTCAATTAGAATTGAAGGTAAATGAAAACCTCAAAGGACAATTAGGTGATGGTAATAAGGATCTTTCAAAAATTTTTGAAGTAATACCTTATGAAGATTTCAAGGTCTTCTTACCTACTCATTTTGATGGTAAATTGCATAAGTCTTCAAAATTATTTGAGGATCCTATGTTGCTTTAGGTAACAATCACTGAGTTTAATGGTTGCAGATACATTGAAAATACACCTGAAGAAATCAATCAAGTGTTTTGAGGTTCAAAAGAAGACAATATGGTTCAGGATTCTAAGTTAGATATAATCCCTTACTACAAGCAAAGAAGAGATTTGGACTCTTTGCCTGATGAGTGGATGAATCATTTCTTTCAGGATTCTAAGTTAGATATAATCCCTTACTACAAGCAAAGAAGAGATTTGGACTCTTTGCCTGATGAGTGGATGAATCATTTCTTGAATTTAATTTTCCTCAAGGAGAACATTAGGTCTGTTGTTGAGATTATTGGGTGGAAGACTCGGATTGATGATCAAATTTTTAGTTTTGTCACCCTAGGGATTCATTTTGTCATTCACCTTCCTATTCCTCCTTTATTCTCAATTTTAATGATCTTTATGATTCTGATAACTTGAGTGTTATGACAAAAGTAATAATTAACCAGGTTGTTCCTATACTCATTCCCAAGTCTTATTCTACAATACACTCTACTCTTCATGTTTACTCTTATTGGTGACCTTTTTACATTAGTATCCATCACCAATTAGCCAATACCTTATGTTACTCACTTATTCTGAAGCATCATTTCCTTATCATATTCTTAAGAGCTTTAACCAATATATCTACTATTTCTTTATTCTAGGTTTTTGCCCAGTTGAAGGAGTAAAACTTAGCGCTGTTTGAGAGGCAACCCAACATTGTAAATAAATGATTTTAAAAAAAATGATGAAAAAAAATGAAAAATGAAAAAAAATTATGTATAATAAAAATATGCAAAAACAAAAATAAAAAAAAAAATCATCAGAAAATTTGTACATAACAAAAATTTGCAAAATCACTAAAAAAAAGTTGTTATTTCGTTGAGGTAGTTAGGTTGATTCTCATGATCTGAGACCAGCTTGGCGAGGATTGAAAGATAGCATTACGAGGCACTAGTAATCTTGGATTCATGTGGGAAGAGTAGCATTGTGAGACTCCACTCCGAGTTTACTAGCAGCTTCGGGTATTTTCAGGACCGTAGGGCTTGCTAGCATTTCAGATAGTTGTGGGAGGTGTAGCATTGTGATGCTCCACATTTGGGTTTTTTAGCTAGCCTCTTTTCTTTTGAGTTAACCTATTTGTACTTTAGTAGGATAGTGACTTTGAGCCTAATACAGGGATTAGTTACCTCTTAAGGATAGAGTGTAGCCCAGCGAAGCCCTATTCCTTAAGATCTTAGCTATTACTCATAAATAGATTAGAGTTAGCATTACCTGAGTTAGCTCTAAAGTGTGTAGCTTTGTGAGACCTAAGAGGGTTATATCGGGGTGCTAATCTATGTCACTATACCAAGATTTCATCATGAGAGAAGAGTAGCTTTGCGAGACTTCTCATGATTTTGTAATGTCTTGAGGATCTGACGTAAAAAGAGTCAATCATGGTGAATCCATGGGTCAAGTTTTCTTATAGAGGCTTTCTTTTTCTCGGTCTGTAAATAACCGAAAGTCCTGCTTTTCTTAGGTTCAATTTTGCATATAAACAAGGTTATTTAACCATCCTTTAGATTTTGTAAATAAATAAATTTTATTTGTTTTTAATACATTTTTAGTTTTGTAGGTTAGGCAAGCTGGTTGGCTCACCATCACAAATGCGTCACTACATCATGTCGTATCTGTCTAAACTACTCCCCCTTTTTTATTTTTATGCCATTGTTGACAATGTCATTTAAGTTGTGGGGTGGGAAAAACCTATTTTCTTTCCCATTATTATTCAACCTATATTTGTTTTTTGATGTGTTGGGTAAGCTGTAATTTTTAAGTTTTAGCTTAATTAAAAAAAAAAAATCATCAAAACTTGCGTGCTTTATCTTGTATTTTGCATTAAAAAAAAAGTTTGTAAAGTTTGCATGCATTTAGTTGTGTTTTCTCCATTTGTTTTTGTTTTTTGTTTTTGAAGGATGATGAAAATGCCCCTTTAAACATGAGTTGTTACCTTAGGAAGTATACTTAGGTTTAATTCAATGGCTCTTTAGGTCTTAAACTTAATTAACAAGGTGATCAAATAAGATTTAGGATTTTGACATATGTCAGGCATTTTAGTCTTGTTATTTCCTGGTAATGAGTTGAAGAGTGAAGAGTAAACAGAATTTATTTTCAACCATCTACTTAGAAGAGTTTGAAATTTAAGTATTCCCTTATATTCACTATTTACACTGATAAGTTGCCAGGCACGATTGTTCTTAGGAGTTTGGTTTTTCAGAGTCACAAATCTTAATAACTACTCTCCACTTAGGAGGATTTCTAAACCACTTTTGGGAAGCTCTTATTAGCTTCTTGGGAAAATGAAATAAATGCACTTAATTTGTTGAGTGTGATTTGGGAGAAGAATTAGGTGCTTTAGAAAAAAATATATATAGAAGAAAAAAAGAAAAAAAAAACATCAGAAAAATTTCATAAAGTCCTCACTTTTACACCATTTTTTGTGGGAGGCATTGTATATTTCTTGTAAAAAAAAAGAAATAAAAAAGAAAAAGAAAGAAAAAAGAAGAGAACCTAATTCTAATCTTAATCCAATACTCAACACCATTAAATAAACTTAATACATGTCTTGGGATTCGTAAGCGTTTGTGACTCGAGCCAACAAGTCCTTTTGAGTGCTTTATCACTTAGTAGCCTAAGGCCAACTGGTCTGGGAGTTGCAGATGTAAGGCTCGCTACATGGGTCACGTAGAAAGCCCAAAGAACTTAAGATATGCTGGGAGCTGATAAGTAGTAATCCAGGGTGTACTAGGAAAGATTCTAAGGTGATTGTGGAGATTAATTGGACAAATAAATTCAGACTTTGGAGACTTGATTTCTTCCATTTTGGCTTGTAAACATATTCAGTCCACATGCACCAATACTTGATTTATTTCCAGCTCTATTCTAATCTTTGTTTAAATGTAAGTTCTTTAGAGATTCACTTGTGACACTTGAAGCCAAGAATAATGAGAGTCCTTTATCTTGATTTTTCACTGAGGAGTTGTTGAGCCATTATTTAAACCTAATGTTTTACAACTTAAGTTAAGGGTGATGATTGGTTAAGGTGGGTCCTGACTTCGCATTTTCGTTATTCTTCTTTATTTTATTTCTAAGCTTTCGCTAGGGACTAGCAAAATGTAAGTTAGGGGGTGTGATGAAACTATATTTGCATGTGATAATGAGTTAATTCTATCATAGTTTCATAGCTTAATACAAATCATTAGCATAATAATATGGTTAATAGCTTAATTAACACCTCTGCATATAACAAATTTAAATAATGTTAAATTGCACATATTTGTATATTATTACAAGATTATTCTATGTATGCATGTAATGCAGGTTTAAAGGAATCTTATTATTATAATGGCGTGGTTAAGCCATTCCCATTTTAAACCCATTCTAAATCCATTTTTATATCTAAAATTTAACATCTTATCTCACCTAATTTTAATTCACGTAACCTTTTTATCCATTTCCCATATAATTTTTATTCCCTTCTCACCAATTGCCTCTGATTCCCTTATTTCATTCAAAGAAAATAAAAATAAAAAAAAGCCATCGCACCCATATTCCTGCCGCACCCCCTCTATTGGATGCAAATGAAAAAGAGGGGACTAGATGGGAAGGTGGAGAATTTTAGAGCATAGCTTGTGGCCAATGGCTACACCCAAAAGGAAGATAAACAAGAAGGAAACCTTCTCTACCATTGCGATGCTTAAATCTATTTGGATATTCTCGACCACAACTGCATACCATGACTATGACATCTGGCAAATGTATATCAAGACAACTTTCCTCAATGGTTTCCTTGAGGAGGACATCTACATGGAGCAACCTAAGGGTTTCCAAGTAGATGATAGGGAAAGAAAAGTGTGCAAGCTGAAGAAGTCTATCTATGGACTTAAGAAAGCTTCCAGTAGCTGGAACATCCAATTCGATGAAACCATAAAGATTTAAGGATACCATCAAAACTAGGATGAACCTTGCATCTACGAGAAGGCCAATGATAGTGCTATCACCTTTTTGGTGTTGTATGTGGATGACATCCTACTCATTTGGAAAGGTGTAGGAATGTTATCTAGTGTCAAGCTTTGGTTATCCCAAAACTTCTAGATGAAAGATCTCAGGGATGTCCCTTGTATCGTAGGTCTAAAGATGTTCATAAATAAAGAGAAGAGGGCATTGGAATTATCACAACAAGGATGCATAACCAAGATCTTAAAGAGATTCCACGTGGATAACTCTAAGAAGGTTTTTCTCCCAATTAGACATAGAGTTTCCTTGCCAAAGGGAATGTCTCCCTAAACAGTTGAGGAGAAGAAAGCCATGGGTAGATGACCATCTTCTTTTAAAGTGGGAAACGTGATGTATGCCATGCTTTGTGCAAGACTAGATATCTGCCACACAGTGGGGGTGATAAGCCGTTACCAGTCCAACCTGGGATAAGAACACTAGACTGCTGTCAAGAACATACTCAAGTACCTAAGGAGGACAAAAGACTATTTCCTAGTCTTTGGAGATAGGGATTTCTCGGTGTTAGGGTACACCAACACTGACATTTAGTCAGACGTTAACAATAGAAAGTCTACATCATAGTTTATTTTTTTGTTAAATGGTGGTTTTATTAGCTGGAGAAGCAAAATGTAGGATACTGATTCAATGACAGAAGTTAAATACATTGCTACATCTAACACTGCGAAGGAGGCAATGTGGATACACAAGTTTATTGAGGAACTTGATATAATTCCCTGACAAATCCGTTTTCACATGTTTTGCAATTGTCGGAAATCGTAGTATAGTCGTGCTAAACCCTTAATCAAAATATTTAATTGGTTACGAAACTACGTAGATTTCTTTCCTTTTTAGAATTTGAGTTCTAGTCGTTCGTCTCTAGGAGGTGTGAAAACAAGTTGAGATTTGAATTGGCTTTTCTAACCTAAATCCAACCTAACCTAATATTTTTGTCTTTTTTGTGGTTTCTGATTTTTATTTTGAGACACAAAACAAAACCTAGATCTAGATGTGCTAGCTAAAACCTAAGTGACTACATGGATCCAAGTGGGGCCATGGTGGTCTTTTTAGAATTTGAGTCCTGGTCGTTCATCTCTGGGAGACATGAAAACAAGTTGAGATTTGAATAAGATTTTCTAAACTAAATCTAACCTAACCTAATATTTTTGTCTTTTTTGTGTTTTTTGATTTTTATTTTGAGACACAAAATGAAACCTAGATCTAGACGTGCTAGCTAAAACCTAAGTGACTACGTGCATCTAAGTGGGGCCATGGTGGCCGTGCACGGTGTGACAAACCCAAGGGGATGTTCCTAAGTAAACTAATAGGCATGCATCAAAGTGTAAGCTGTGAAGATCATAGCATGCACATAAACAGGAACCAAGAAATATTATTTATGCATAAGAGTGTCAAACACATCTACGCTAGAAAGCTTATAAATAGAAGAAACCCCTCACACCAGAAAGTTGCCATTAGGGCCATCAGCTATGTGTGAGGGTGTAGGTTAGACCTTGGGTATGCAAACCCATCTACACGCCGACCAACAAGAGAGGACGGCCAAGCAAGGTATGGGAAACCTTGTGGCTGACCAAGATGAAGAAGAAGGGGGAGAAAGAATGGGGGCATGTGCACCCAAGTGGAGAGAGGAGGGTCTTGCACCCTTTCTCTACCAATGGCCATCCTTGAGAAGACCTTGAAGATGGTCTCCTCTATAGCCGTTTGAGAGGAAACAAATGGGGCGTGGACCTTGTATGGTGGAGGAAGAAGGCACGCCGACATGATGTTGCATCCTCATGCCCTTCTTCTTCTTGCTGCCCTTGAAGAAGCTTGGAGGAGAGCTCTTTCTAGCCATCCATGGAGCCTTGGAGGAGGATGAGGAGGACAGCCTTAGGGTTTGGAGAGTGGAAGGGAGGGTGTCGCAAGTTTGGAGTGGAGGAAAATGCATGGAGTGAATGAATGGGCATCCTTAGGATTTTGGCTTTTATAGGAAAGCCTCTCCGAAATTGGTTGCCACTTTTGGTCGCTCCAAAAATAGCCAATTACCACCTAATTAGGATCTAAGGTTGACAATGTTTGTAGGGTTTCCAAGAGGGTGTGCGTGCATTTTTGTTTATGGTGGGCGACAACTAATGGGTGGGTAGATTAGGAAGGTGTATGTGTGTGTGTGTGTTTTTTGTAGAGGAAAGTGTATGGTTTTGGTAGATCTAGGTCAGGTTAACCTAGATTGAGTGGGTATGGATCTAATTGGGTGTAGGAAAATCTAATTGGAGAGGATTGAACCTAATTGGGTCTGCGTCAGCTCTAATTGGATGTTTGCGTGTGTGTGTAGGCTTAGGTAAACTTAATAGGTATGAGTCAATTAGATCCTGGGTGGATCTAATTGGGCTTTGGTGCACCTAATCAACTATAGATGCACCCAATTAGGTATGGGATGGTCCAATTGGGTTAGGGATATGATAAGTAGGGCTATGGATAATGGACTAGGCTTAGGAGGTCTCTAATTAGGTTTCCTAAGTTAGGTTTTGGTTCCTAAGTGTTTTGGAGAGGGATAGGGTGGATAAGAACATGGATAGTGCTATCCATGTTTGGGTTTTGAGGCTAAGGAGTCCTAATGGAGGTTGTTTTGGGTTTGGGAAGGCTGTCCTTGGGTTTCTAAGGGTAGGGATAAGGCTATCCTCTTTACTCTTCTTATCTAGATTAGTCTTCTTCTTCCTTTATTGCTTTATTCCACTATATCCTTCATCCTGGATCACTTTATTATTTGCAAATAGCAATAAAAAATAATTAACTAGTAGGATATCTCATCTTATTCTAAATAGACTGATGCAATGCATGATATGCAAGATATGAGTGCAATATCCACAATTTAAGCTAGGTTCAGTTATTATTTAGGTTGATTAGGACCCATGATTGTTGTGCAATCATTCCCTCGATACAATCACCAATCCCATTATTGTGTGACAACATAGGTGCCATTACATAGGTGAATTGGCCTTGATCTCACCAGTAGAGCAAGCATATTGACAAGAAGAATCATGTCATTCGAGAGATCTCCAAGTTTGGCATGTGATCATTACGAATGTTGCCTTCGTGGATAACATCACTAATCCATTGACTAAAGCCTTCATTATAGTGTCATTTAAGTGGCATGTGAATAGCATGGGTTGAAGGAAGTTCTTGAATTGCTCTGATAGTAAGTGGGTGTCCGTTGGATTTCGTGTACCCTGAGTGAGCCATTTAAGTTATGTAACATGATTACATTTTGCATTTAAATAAAAAATTTGATTATTTTTCAATAAATAAATTGGGTCCCTTAGTACGAATAGGGTAATGTACTTAGTGATAAGTCCACCTTAGTAGACTATTGTTAAACCTAAGTTTGTTAGCTCCCTGATAAATACACATTTATTCATGATAAAATGTCTATTTATGCTAGTTCCTAACCTTAACATTGCATTCCACATTAAAAGTATTGCATAGCATGCATCATTCTACATTTAGGATAGATTATATCAATATAGGCTAATTTGCTCCTTTATGTGACTAGGAGAGAAGAAGATTTATTCTAGGGTCTCGAATTGACAATTCAACTGTAAGAATTTGATCAGGATGACAATCAGAGTCCAACGCCTCCGAAATTACCTTGATTGGAGTCCAACACCTCTGAAATTTCCTTTATCAAAGTCCCGTAGCATTATATGCAATCTGAGGAAGATGAATGGTCAAAGGGCAAGGTGATGCAATTCGAAACTTCAAATGACAAATCCAATCACATGGATGGGTTCAGATTGACTATCGTAGCCCAACGGTGCGAAAATTGACCCAATTTGTCGTTCGTGGCTGGTGAGCATGTATTTTGGGGGGAAAAATTAGGGTTTTGGAGAACCCTTGTCATAGTAGCAAAATATCGCTACCAAATAAATTTATAACTGAAACTCGAACTGAATCCTAGGTCAAACACAAGGAGGTGAATGTATGATTTTGAAAATCGCACTTCGATTTTATTTGTTTTTGTTTTTCACCTTTTGCAATTTTTTTGGTATTTTAATAGGCAAGAGATCTGATAGACAAAATATTTATCTAGCTAATCTACTTGCCAAGAGAGAAAGAGAGAAACATTTCATAAAATCAATCAATGTGTATTACAACAAATTGAAACTACACTAGAAAGCAAATAAAAGATAGAGAGAGGTGAGAAGAACCCCCCTTGACCGTCGTTTGGAGGACAACTCGCTCTGACATCACCTGGATGGTGGTGGTGAGCAGGACGAAGGAGAATGCATTGGAGGAAGGAGGACGGGTGTTTAATGTGATTGAGTCATCTATTAAGAAATGTATTTGCATTATAGTACAATTGACAAAAAGACAACAAACACTTAAATTTATAATGCTCAAAATCAGAGAATGTAAGTCTGAGGTTGTTCGCAGGGAGCAAATATGGAATCCACAACACTAATCGTATTTAGAAATAAAGAGCACAATTAACTAGGCGTAATAAAAGATAGTTAATGAATAAACTGCTCAGAATGTTGTTCAATGATAAGCCAATTTGTATCTCAAGAGATAGAGGGGTAAAAAGAATAGAGCCTCAAAAACAATAGTGATTTGAATCACCACACAAATCCCCATATTAAGCACATATTCAATATCAACAATTAACTCAAATTTTCCAACAGTGCCTCAACCACTTAACCTCTTAATTCCACGTCAGTATAGAAGCCAAATATATCCATAGTAACCAATATCAAGCCACATCAGACGTCACCAAGGAGATCGGATGACTCAAATGCCCTAAACATTTTGGCGCCGTTGCTAGGGAGTAACATGCAATTCACCACTAATCGTATATTATTTGATTGTGCTGATTACTAACTTACCCTATCTGTTTTGCCTATGATTTTGCAAGGAACATCACGAGAAGATCTTTCGCACAATCAACCACTCCAGGGGTAAGTAAAATTTCTATTCTTCCCTAATCAACCTCCTAATCATGGGAAGAGAGAAAAGAAAACAAATGAATTAGGATCCACTTACCTTATTTCTATAGTAATTATCATTCAAAGGCAAAAATTTCCTAATTTATGAACTTGATTGATATCTCATTGAAGATTGAGACGATTTGTTTAGAGATCCCTATCCTGATTTCCTATACCTATTAGAGATTTACGCTTAAAATCGACATCTTGGACTACCCACATTCTGGTTTGAGTCCAAGGTGCCATAACTGAGATTAAATTGGACTTGGAAATAAAGCCAAATAGGGTTTCCACTTTAGGGTTTTGAAGTGCTAGTACACACTTACATGCATTAAAGGAAATTAAGAAATGTATTTGCGTTGTAGTACAGTTGACAAAAATGCGATAAACACTTAAATTTATAAAGCTCAAAATCAGAGAATGTGAGTCTGAGGTCCTTTGCAGGGACCAAATATGGAATTCACAATACTAATCACATTCAAAAATATTGAGCATAATTAATTAAGCACAATAAAAGATGGTCAATGGATAAACTGCTCAGAATGATGTTCAATGATAAGCCAATTTGTATCTCAAGAGATAAAGGGGTAAAAGGAATAGAACCTAAAAACAATGGTGATTTGACTCACCACATAAATTCTCATATTAAGCGCATATTCAATATCAGCAATTAACTCAAATTTTTCAACAGTGCCTCAACTACTTAACCTCTTAATTCCAAGTCATTATAGGGGCCAAATATATCCACAGTAACCAGTATCAAGCCACATCTGACGTCGCCAAGGAGATCAGTTGACTTAAAGTCGCCAACCATCAAAGAACCAAGGAAAAGCACCATAGAAGAGACATAAGGAACTTGTAGGCTAAGTGCTGAGAGAGGAGGGCACGAATCTCCCCTCTAAGAACCAACCCGTATCTGCTTAACCGGGTAATCAAACCTTAGCCCAGACCTGCGGGCGTGATAGCGGGTAACGGTGTGTGAGCTGGCGCATGTGAGCATGCATGCATATGGGCGTGTATGGGGACCTTACCCTCGTGCTCTCGGAGGCAACAAGCCCATGTGAGTAATTCAACTTATATGCAATGGAGGAGTCCTTCATGCCTGATGTGGCACTATCAGTTCTTGCCTCCTTTTTGCATGTAGTTGTAGGTAAGGCTAGAGAAATCAAAGAAGCTACTACTGCTGTCTTGGCTGATTGAAGGCCCAGACACCTTCGAGGTATGAATCAACACCTGATGGAGGTCATGGTGTGGTCGGAGATGGTTGGATGATGTTGGTTGACACCAGGGAAGACGTCGACGATTGCGAAGATGCCTGCACAGAAAACACGGCCCCAAGGCTCAGCTAAGCACATGAGAAACTTTGCCATAGTGAGGTGAAGCCAACGATGGGGGTAATTGTGTGGAAGAGCATGTGGTGTTGTCGGCCGGTGTTGGAAATGATGACCGGATATGGAGTGAGTGAAAGATGAAATTGGGTTGGGGCTTTTGAAGGTGGAGGTGTGGCGATGCTAATGGAGGTGGTGGCATGAAGCAATCGCACGGCCTCACCAGAGGCGCAGCCGGCGTTGGAGAAGATGAAGGGGGAGGCTGGTGAATGGTGGTCGAAATAGGAAAGTAGGGTGCGGATCCTAAGCTACGGTGAGAGAGGGAGAGAATGAACCTAAATTAAGGATGAAAGGGGGAGGAGCATGCACTGGTGTGATTGCCAGTGCCAGAGAATGTGAAAACTCTTGTGGGTCAGGACAATGACGAGGAGAGGGCGAGGAAGCTCTTGAGTTGGCTATCGAGGAGTAGATGAAGTTGGGGATGAAGGAGAACTATCTAATTTGGTTGTTGGTTGGCCGTAGGAAGAGACTGAGGGGGTGTCACTGGAGCTTGGTCTGAGACGGCTGGGGAAGGAGTTGAAGAAGATTTTTGGGCCTAAACCTTGCTAAGGAGATGCTGGGAAGTTCCCTGAGCATATATAAAGCTCATTAGTGAGCTCAATTTGGAAGAATTCGCAAATTGCATTTGGGAAAATAAGAATCCTTAATTCCTTTATTCTCAGAGCTCGTGAGGATTCCATGGTACGAGTTAGGTTCTGAGATCAGCTTCATTGGAAAGAGATCACTTTCCTGATCAATCCCTCCAAATTTGGAGGGATTTGAACAAGAAATTAGAGAGAAAATCAAGATTGAGTTCGCGTGATTTGGGTTCACACCTATCCAGACCTAATCATGGTAATAGGGACCTTTTTGAAGAAAATGATGATAAGTTAGGGGCCTTTTTGCAAATAATTCTAAACTTGAGGGGCTAAATGTAAGAAATAGAGTTTTAAAAAGCTAGATTGCAAAGTAGGTCAAGATAGACTCTAAATGGGCCCAAATTTTGGTACAAAGCCAATTTGTACGTAAGGAATTTAATGGTGAAGTCGGATTTGAGTTCTGACTATGTTTGCTTGGGTAATTTGCACCTAAGCCCAAATTAGGGTAAAATCCTATTTGCAACTCTATTTAATGTCAAAATAGGTTTAGATGGTCAAACCAAGGATACCAAACCTCTCAGAATACTTTTCTATGATTTCTAGGAGGTTTATATGAATTTTATCTTGACCAGAATCTCTTTAATTTGAGCAAGTATGAAATTAGGGTTTTAGGTTCTAATTTAGTTTTAGAAATGCATGAAATCTTATTTCTGTTTGTATGGAACCACTCATTGAACTTTAATGCTCATTTTACCTTTAATTAACCCTTGACAAACCCTGTGGTTACTCTGCTTTTATGATGTGTCGTTAAAACTACCGAATTAACCCTTCTTCAGTGTTTTCTTTTCAGAATGGATTTGCATGGCATTACGGTCTTCAGGTGATTATGTAGGAACATTTGCCTTTTGATTTTGACTAATTAAAGCTAGTTATGGCTAATGATGGTGTTACCATCAACGGGGTAGAACAATGTCGCGACAAGGGTCTTCTTCTCGAAGGTGGTGAGAGGATGACCACGGGATGCTCCATGAAGGGGGGTGAGAAGCAGGAAAAATATTTGATTTTCAACTCTAAGGGAGCATCCCGGGCTCAGGACAAGCTCTCTCTAGAGCAGTGGAGGTGGTGAGGGAGAGAAAGGAAGAGATGAAGAGAAATGGGAGAGGTGTAGCACTTTATATAGTGGTGGGGGAGGGTGTATTTGCGTGCATGGTGTTGGAACCTTACTCCACATCTTGTTTTGGTGTTAACAAAATTATTATGAATTAATGTTTGCAATTGAGTTCTTTTCAGATTTAGGTGAAGATCAAGGCAAACAGGAAGTGATGGAGGCATGATGATGAGAAAGAGAAGATGATGACAAGGAGGCAAGATGACAAGGATGAGTCGAAGAGAAGATGATCATCTTCGACCATTATTTTTTTAGTTTTTTATTTATAGAATGTATGCCTCTTAATAAAGGAATATAACTTAGATCGTAAAAATAATTAGAGATAAATTAGGATTAATATTGCGATCATTTTCAAAGAACGTAATTGATTAAATCACTTAAGAAAAGGTACTTGTTAACCCCCAAGTGCTGGTACTAAAGTTTAGTACCGGTACATGTGAGTTACAGGTTTGGATTTTTTTATAGAAACAAACCTGTACCCTGCGAGTACCGGTACTCATGATCAGTACTGGTACTGGAGGTAATGAGTACCGGTACTAATGATCAGTATTAGTACAAGTGGGTTACAGATTTGTGTTAAGAGTTTGAAACCCAAATCAAGAAGCAACGAGTACCGGTACCCATACTTTAGTATCGGTACCAGGTAGCCGTTGGCTCAAAATTGGACGGCTAGAAAATTAATTTTGGCTATATGAACGTTGGGATTTAAACCCCAACGTCTAGTAGACATCCCAACTAGGTCGTAACTCTATAAATAAACCCTTGGACTCTTAGTTTGCACATAAGAAAAGAGAAGAAAAATTCATAGAGCTATATTTCAAATTTTCACCATATTTTCAAGAGAGAAAGAAGAAGGTTGCCATTCACTCTACATTCTTGCAAGCTCAACGATGTATTTTTCTCTTGTATCTATGAAGCAATTCATGTCCATCCAAGGCTCTCAAATTGGTATTCATTTTAATTATTGTTGGGAGGCATAGGAATTATTGTTGTAAGAGTTATCTTTCTTACACCAGTTCTTGTATTTTGAGCTTGTTGCTCATTGGGTTGTAACAAACCCATTATTGTACTTAGGTTGAGGTAACATGTTAATTACCTTTGTTTAGTAAATTGATTCCCTTAGGGCTAAGGGAATCAATTTACTAAACAAAGGTAATTAACATGTTACCTCAAAGGGAATCGAATTAAAAACCCTCAGTTGGGAGGCTTAGGTAGTGGAGTACCCAAGTGAGGGGAACCACTATATATCTTGTGCCATTTTCTATGGATTGATATTTGTGTAAATCTTTTTTTTTATTATTAATTCTTTATTTAAGTGTTTGTGCATGTAGCCATATCTTCTATCCTTTTTGATCCCTACACATGGGTCAACAACGACATTTAAAACATCGCTGAAGACCCGCCTTGGACGTCGCTAAAGGCCATCACTCACCACCGCAATCATCCATGTGCATGTGCAACATGGATTAGGCGTGGATGAATTGTGTTCATCGGATCTCTGATGGACACTCCAAATCTCGCACACTTGAGATCGCTCCTTCCTGCACGTACGATCGCTGGTCTGCCTACGCATTAGGTCTCACATGTGTGAATCATGAACTCGGCTGGCGCCACGTAGCTGCTTCCTTCGCCGCTTCATCGCCTATTAACGGCTCAATTTTCACCCACACACGCTTGCAGATTAAATTCATGAGCAGGGCTTCAATCGGTCGTCCATTCGTTGCAAGTAGAGGCATCTACCACTCATTGAGGGTGAGTTTAAGTCATGTTTTGGAATTAAAGATCACTCACCCACGACCATTTTATCTTGATCCAACGATAAAGACTGCATCAAGCTCTTCTGTACTTGGCTTGAGGCTGGTGACGTGTCCTCTTGACAATTGTTGGATTCGAATCCAATGGGCGAGATTTCGCAAGTGTGGCTTGGGAGGAGCGGCTACGGTCTAGCTGGAGGGCTGCGATGGCACCAAGTGGTGCCATCATGGCTATCCAACTTCTTCTTATAGAGGGTGCTATGGAGCTTTGATCGGAGTGGCTTTTGCACTGATGGACTACGATCGTCATTCTGGATCCGTCCGTATGGTCGAGTTTTTCATCCAAAGCCTACAAAAATGTCGCATTGCCCCTTGGCTATATAAAATGTATATATTAACATACAAATTTCACAAATTATCCTAAATACAATGTAATGAATGTTATGCATTATTCACATTGCTACATGAAATGTTAAGCTTAGGAGCTATCGTAAGTCGGCATTTTATCATGAGCGTATTTATCATTTCCTCATGCCTATCTTTTGCTAGTCCTTAGCAAAACTAAACTAAATGCTATGTATAAAATAGAATCAAGATCTGATTACTTAGGCAAGGATTGTTGATTAGCATTAGAAAATGTCAACTTGAAACCTAATTACAAAAACTTAACAGTACCCGGGTGTCTGCCAAAATGCAGACTGCTCAAGTCCTTACCTTTTATTGAAAAGGGAAGATACATTTTTTCTATTTTTTCTCTTTTCTTATCTTTTTTGGATTTTTGAGTTTAGAGTTTCAGGATAGCTTTCTAAGGCTACCTAACCCACCCAAGACTCGAAAAGAACTTCAAGTTCTAAGCATCTTATGAAAAGTGGTAGACTCACTAAGTAGTCGTTAAAATGGACTTCAGGTTTCTACGACCCTAGGTGACCTTAAGAGATTTTGCCTAAAGGTTTATCTTTCTGATCAGTAGCTTTGTCCATACTTTTTTGATTTTTTATGGGGTCAACATAAGGGCAAACCCAGTGTATATCTTCCTAGTTAATTCTACTTCCCCACTTCTTCCCTAAGTGTTTTGGGAATTATTTATGCATTTTTGTGAGCTGGGCTCTCGACAATGAGCTAATGGGCTGTTACCCACGACAACTTGCCAGCCATACTTGTATGGTGAAGTGTGGCTTTATTTAATTTTTTTCTCCTTTTTCTATTTTGTTCTATTTTTTTTCCTTCTATTTTTGAGTACCATTTTTTTCCTTTTCTGAGTAGGTGACTTCCTTAATCTAAGATTTACCTAAAGGAGTAGAATATGTACGGTCATGTAGCTGGGCTTTAGACAACCGGCTAATGGGCTTTTACCCATGACAACTTGCCAGCCATACTACCTTAGAAAGTTCATTGGCTACCTAATTTCCATAAAAACTTTCGAAAAGTGAGTCAGTGCAAATAGTGTGCAGATGCTTTAGACTCAGAGTCCCTTCAAATCAGAGCGCAGGTTGATAAGTCATGTACTTATCACCATAATTTATTATCCAAATTAAATTAAAATTAACTTGGCTAGGACTCAAGACTAAGACCACATTTTAGTGGACACCTGGCCTGTATAAGCCGAAAGACCTGAAGAGTTTCAGTGTTCAGGTCCCAAAGTATCATTTTCTAAAGTTAACTCCTAATGCCTATGTTCCCTTCTCCTAATTATAATCTTTTTGAATTTTTGAATTTTTAATTTTTTAAAAGAAAATAAAAGAAATTCCACTGAGATAACAAAATAATTTCAAAATTAAGTATCCACCCCCCCATGCCTAAATGATGCAATGTCCTCATTGTAAAAATAAAGACATGAAAAGGGTGGAATAAAAAGAATATCACCTGAATTTCATGAAATTCCGATCAGCTTCGCAGAGAACGTGGAATATACACATGTGCTAAGTTTATTGCCTTTAGCTAGGCATAATATACAAACAAGGAAGAAATTAAGAATTCACAGGTACATGTCAAAATCAAAATAAAAATATTGATCTCAGGACTTGCCAACAGGTATCCACATATGTCGACTAGATTATGGTGTTGACCCATGCCTTAGGGTCGAGTGGTTCGAAGGTTTTGGATGAAAATCACCCAGAACTAGAGATTGTTGTGTTTACAGGGCCATGCCTGTAGTTTTGTGGTGTGAAACCCAAGTCCAAAGTGTCGAACAATGGCTAGATTTGGTTCAATAGGTTTGGATGGTAGAAGGTTGGTAGTTTCAGACACAATGGAACATGATAAACACGCATAAATTCATCGTAAAATGCTTATTTATGATAGTTCTTAGACCTAGCATTACATATCATGATATAAATACTGCACAAACATCCATTGCATTGCATTTAGGATAGTTGTATATTATGTACATTAATTCCATCAATTTACATGGCCAGGAGGTAGTGCGACATCTTTACGAGCTTTGGATGAAGAATCTAACCGTACGGATGGATTCAGAGCGACGATCGCAGTCCCTCAACGTGAGAATCACCCCAATCAGAGCTCTGTAGTACCCTCCACAAGAAGAAGAAAGATGACCCAGATGGCACCACGTGGCACCATCCAGTCCACCCCACCTGAGCCAATACATGCCCAAGCCAACCGCAAGATGAGATCTCAACTGTTGGATCTCAATCCAACGACTGAAGGGCTCCCTAACCGCGTGACCGTACCAACCCTCCACTTGACAAACCGCGGCTTTGGCGCATTGGTGAAGACATGCACTCGCAAACTGCGAGCGCGAGTTCGAGCCGTGGTGTGGGGAAGGCAATCTCACGAAGAGCGGGTGCAATTCGATTGTGCCCATTGGATGTCATCAAGCGGCGAAGGCATCGCCACGTGGCACCGTTCGATGAGCGTTGATGTAGCATGCAAGTGTCGATGCACATCTCCAGTCGCGATCCCACGTGTGCATGGGCTAGTGCTTGGTTGGCGTCGACCTTCAGCGACAGCCTGGAGGACCTTTAGTGACGCTTACATCCATCAATAATTGCTTGTAGGCGCAAAGCTAGCTGCGCACGTGAGATGGCTACAGCAACACGTAAGTTGGAGCTACAGCGACATCCTGAAGGTCGCTATTGGTCTTATGCCTATTCTAGCCTCCTCTCATCCACTATATAAAGACCTACACCCCCTCCCTTCCAAGGCATCGCTACCTACTCTACTCCCATCTACTCCTAAGCTCTAGCGAGCCAACCAATGCTCTGTTAGAGCTTACTCTCAAACTCCCAAGGCTCTTATTAGTGCAAAAAACCTCTGCCCCACCAAATATTCCTCCATCTTCCTATCCCCATTCATAGGTCACCTTGGAGCTGTCCTCCCACCTCCATTCTGGTAGCAGATCATCTCCGCCTCCTCACCTCTATTCTGGAGCCATGTTGAACCTTTCCACTACCCGACATCCTCCCGCATCTCACCTCTGTCGTCTCGCTTCTCAACTCTTTCGTCCAAGCTTTTGCCAAGCGCCGTCGTCTCGCTAAACAGCCAATTCGGGAGATTCCTTCTCACCTCTTTCTCTTTGATGCTTTCCTAGATCATTATAATTGACATTGGAGTGATTTATATTATATTTGTTCCATCTCTCTTGTGAATTTATTATGCTTGTCTTCTTATTTCAAAAACACAAAAAAATAACAAAAACTAAAACACCAAAAATAAACAAAACAAAGAAAAATTTTCAAGCTAAGTAAATGTCGCCTCCTTATATTCGACTTGGGACTCTCTTGGACTTTCGATAAAATTTTATTTGATAACGAGTCTTGCGACTACGATGATGGGTTACTCTTAACCCTGATTTCAAACATGCCAAGCACGTACATCAGAACCCTTAGATCAAAACTCTATTTCCCCCAGAATTCACTTCCCATAATTTAACTTCCAAACTCCTCTCCTCTAAAATCAAGTGTCTGCTTTCCAAGACCTTTAGCATATTATTCATGCCATGTGATTTACCCGAGTCCAAATATCGTGGCTGAATCAGATTTGACTTGGGTACATTGATTTCAAAAATGTCATCATTCAGTTCTTTGAGTTGTGGTTGAGGAATGAGGTTACTGATTGAATCATTCAATAAATCTAGATTTGAATCCTCCATGTCAACCCCAATTGAATCAAATTTCTCAATTATAGGGCCATCAAATGATTGATCAGATTCCTTTAGTCTGTTTGTCTTACTAAAACTATCTTCCTTAAGCTCAAGTGAGACTTCACTAAGAGATTCCTTACCCTCAGAATCAAAGAATTCATGATCCTCATTTATATATGTCTCAAAATCATCTATCATTTCAAGGTCCATGGAGACATATTTTTCCTCGTTTCCTAGTTCGGGGATCTTAGGTGAGAAAATATGTTCATCCACAATAGGTTTTCTAAACCAACCTGGTCATCCTCGATCTCGTAAAATGTGTCCCCCCTGACATGTGCCTGAGCGAGTTCTGACATTGGCTCTCCTGAAGGGGGTTCATCTTGAGAAACATCCCAAGATTAGACTAGGGCAACCACAAATTTCATCCTCAATCTTGATAATTTCCCCCGCAAAAACTCACCCAGGCCCTTATCCTTGATATCTTGGAGCCAATCTAATAACAGACTATTCAGGTTGTCAATCATTTGAATCAGGGGCTCCAATTCTTCATTGCAGAGTGTTGGCTGGGTTTCTAAAGATCGTATAGTGTTCCTCAAATTTTCCAACACCCTATCTTACACCTGGTTCACCTAAACCAGATGGTTCAATTCAGGTTTGGGTGGGTTTGGGTTTAATCTACGAGAGTAAAGAAATTGAGGTCCTCCCTGGTAATAGGCCATTTCGGGTTATTCAAAGGGGGGTGGTGACATTTATACAGTATAATCCTGGGGAGGGTAAGAGTTGTAATCATTATATCCTTCTTGATTGTGGATCAAGTTAGGTTGATCATCAAGGGGTGGAGATCTATAATCAATATAGGCATGAGAAGGATAATAATCATAGTCTTGTTATCCAGGATTAGACCCTAGACATTGAGGTCCGGAATCATATCCCTAGTCAAAGTATCCTAGCTAGGAGATAGGTAGTCATAAGTTGGGTCGAAATAATAATCATTTTGGGGATAAGTGCTGGTAGGAGGGTAGGATTGGAACTGTGTGGAGGATGTGGAAGGATACATAGTAAAGTGGGAGGGAGAAATAGAAGAGAGAAAGGTGCCCTGCAGTACAATCAACCAAACCTGTCCTTAGGTGGTTAGCCTAAAGACCTACGACTCCTAGAACTCGTCTTAAGATGAAGGAAACGATTTGGTCTACTTCTATCTAGTCAATCCAACCAGTTAGAGGGAGGGATTGGGGAGAAGGTGCTTCCTTTAGCTTGTGCCTTCGGTTCCTTTAATATATCCCAACCAAGGTCATTTGACACTACTCCCCTAGCTAGATCACAGATGGACTAGTAGAAGTAGATTAATCGAAAAAATATCTCAGCTGGATCCTAAAGAGTGAGTTAATCGTTAAGGCCAACATCTAGTTAGTTTTAATTAGGCTGGGATGATTGTACTCTTGGAACGTGATGGGTCCTTTAGATGGGTTGTGCCTTTAATGATCAATTAAAATGTGTGTGTGTGCACAACTAGGGTTTTCAAATAAGGTTATTTTATGATGTGTCCTTTAGGGCTTAACCTTTTTTAGTAGCTTTTAGGGTTTAATCTTTAGGTTTGTTCAATCAAGTTTAGTAGGACACTCCAAGTTTTGAAATCACAGGTGATTGTCTATTCCTTTAAAACTCAAAAATAATATGGAGTGCCTAGTCCAGCCCTGAAAATCAACCTTATGGGGCAAGCTACTGATGAATCACTTTTGTTTTAAGTGGTGTGGCCCAAAGAAATCAATCAATTGGCCTGTTGCGCCACTTAGCTAAGGCACCCAAAAAATATTTAACCTATTAAGATTTCTAATCACTTATCTGTGTGTACTGGGTCCATAGGTCAGAATCCTGGCTAAGTGATTAAATCAGAAAAGGTGCACCTTAAGTTGAGAAATTTACGAGTATGTGAGGTGTGTAAATTTTAGTTATGTCTCAATCATAATTTTTTTTTTAATATATGGGGAGTGAGGTGAGGTGAAGTGACAATCAAACAACCAGATCTATCTTAGCATTTATAAAAGCATCTAGGTTGATTTGAGTTTGAGTTATTAAGCGATGGAGTAGAACTCCAATGGGTGGGTGGTGGGGATACACTTACATAGCCTTCTAATTGCACTTTACTCTGATCTTTTCCTCTTTGGCTTGCCTTGGAAGGGTACCTGTAATCACAGAAAGAAAAGAGCAAAGTGAGCTAAAAAGTTAAGGCGAAAAATGCAAAAAAGTCAAAGAGCGTTGCCTCCCTAGCAATGATGCCAAAATGGTGAGAGTGTATTTTGTGAGGAAAAATTAGGATTTTGGAGAACCCATCATCGTAGTCGCAAAATATCGCTACCAAATAAATTTATAACTGAAACTCGAAGTGAGTCCTTGGTCGAACACAGGGAGGCGAACATTTGGTTTTGAGAACTGCACTTCGATTTTATTTGTTTTTGTTTTTCTTCTCTTTTGCAATTTTTTTGGTATTTTAATAGGCATGAGATCAGATCGACAAAATATTTATCTAACTAATCTACTTGCCGATAGAGAGAGAAACATTTCATAATATCGATCAATGTATATTACAACTAATTGAAACTACACTAGAAAATAAATAAAAGATAGAGAGTGGTGAGAAGAATCCCCCTCGACGGTCGCTTAGAGGAAGACTCGCTCTGACGTTGCCTGGATGACGGTGGTGAGGAGCTGACGAAGGAGAACGGCGTTGAAGGAAGGAGGATGGGGCAGGATGGCATCACGGTGAGGATCTTCTTCCTGAAGGTGGTGAGAGGACGACCATGGGATGCTCCACGAAGTGGGGTGAGAAGCAGGAAAAATATTTGATTTTCTACGCTAGAGGAGCATCCCAGGCTTTGGACAAGCTCTCTCTAGATCCTTGGAGGTTGTGAGGGGAGAAAGGAAGGGATAAAGATAAATGGGAGAGGTGTAGGGTTTTATATAGTGGTGGGGGGGGAGTATTTGCATGCATGGGTCGACAGTGACATTTAAAACATCGCTGAAGACCCGCTTTCAAGGTCACTAAAGGCCATCACTCGCCACCGCTGTCAACCGCATGCGTGTGCGAGTTGCATCAGGCGTGGATGAATTGTGGTCGTCGTATCTCTGATGGATGCTCCAAATCTCATGTGCATCAAGCGCTTGAGATCGCACCCACCTGCATGAATGACATCACGTCCATCTGCACCTCAAATGTCGCATATGCGAATCGCATGCTCGGGTGGTGCCACATAGCCGCTTCCTTTGCCACTCGATTGCTCATCGATGACTCAATTTTCACCCGTGCATGCTTAGCGGATTAAATCTACACGTGACACTTCGATCAGTCATCTGCGCATTGCATGTTAAGGTGTCGACCACTGCACTAAGGACTACTTTGAGTCGAGTTTTGGAATTAAAGCTCACGCACCCACGACCGTTGGATCTTGATCCAGCAGTTGAGATTGCATGAAGCTCTTCTCGACTTGGCTTGAGGCAAGCGATGTGGCCTCTTGACGACCATTAGATTCAAATCCAACGGGTGAGATTTTGAAAGTGTGGCTTGGGAGGAGCAGCTGCGGTCGAGCTGGAGGGCTATGATTGAAAAATACGCAGTTTGTTAATTATACGAAATAGTGTCATTGAGACGTGTAAATCCGCAATCAACTCTTAAATTTATAATACCTAGATAGTGGAGTATCTACGATCGTCCAAGGAGGCCAATTTTGTTAATCACATAAATGGTTCTCTCTCTCGCCTCTTAAAGCCACATTTTGTTTTTGTGATTTTTGATTTTGCTCTTATATTCTTTAGAAACAATCAGGTTTGAGGCAACGGAATGTGAAGACTTAATTATGCTACAACTAACCCTAAGTGACAAGAATGGAATCCACCCTTCTAAGCTCACCCTAGGCAAGTGCACCTAGGGTAATTCGAAGACGAGAGTGTGTGCACTACAACTACAAAAACAACATGGAAAAACACACTAAGTACAACATGAAAATTAGAAGGTGAATAACTTCTGTATTACTAGTAAAGTCAAATATAGGTAGAGGAATGCTTCTACAAGAACATTAAACTACTAGCTAATACAAAAAGTAGAGTGGAAGATAAAGAAGAAGAAAGGGGGATCCTTTAGTTGAAGTTGGGATGGCCCTTGCTCCAAGTGTAGTTTCCCTGCACTTAAAAAGGGTCTTCCTTCTTCCTTGATGTAGTCCTCCTCCAAGCTATCCTCCATGGTGGGCGTCAACCACCTTGCTCCTCCTCTTGCCTGGCTGTCCCCTTGATGTTGAAGATGATCTCCTCCTTGGCGTGGCTAAGGGAGAAGAAGAGAGAGGAAGAAGGCACCAATGGGGCAGGTAGATTGCCCCCTTGATTGTCTTCCCTTCTTCTTACTTGGCGTGGAGATAGGGTGGAAGAATGGTGAACCTAACTAATGGAGAAGATGGGTTTTTGGTGGTGATTGTGATGGGTATATATAGAGGTAGAGAGGGGGGTTAGTTGGCGTGGACATGTGGAGAGCTAGGATTAGGTTTGGTAGGTGGTTAGTGGTGGTTATGGGGATCCTAGGGTGGAAGATGGTTGGCACCAAGCAGGAGGGTGTGTAGGTGGTGGTTATGGCCATGATGGGCACCTAAAGGTGGCACCAACCATGGAGAGATGCCTTAGTTTTGGCACCACCATGGGGGTTTCTAGAAGGGAGTTAGGTAGATGGTGGAGATGGGTTTAAGGGGAGATGTGTTGTGGAGATGAAGAGGGTTTTGGAGGGAAAAGGTGGTGCCAACTATGGGGTAGTTATAGGTGGTTTTGGTAAAACTTTGTGGTGTCTTTTGGAGGTGGTGGTTTGGTGAAGGGATGGCTTGGGTTGGTGCCAAGTTGTAGTCGGACTAAGTAGCTTAGGTGGAGTTAAGGTTAGGGTTATTTGGTGGAGCTATTTAGGTAGGGTTTTAGGGTTAGGTGTTGGTGCCAAGGAGGCGACTAGCTAAGCTAAGCTAGCTTAGCTATCTTAGCTAGTAGAAAGTAGGGTTGGAGGCATTTGGAGCTTGGGTTTTGAGGGAGAAGAGCTTGAGGTAGTCATCTTGAGCTACACTGGAGCTGGTGGCTGCTGAGGAAAGCTGCAAGGAGCTACCTTAGTTGGTTTAGCTTGCTAGTTCTTTGCTAGCTACTAAGCCAAGCTAAGATGAGCTGGGTCTGATATTCCCGAGGAGGACCTAGTTAGCTGGAGTAGCTAAGGTAGCCTAGCTCAACTAAGTTGAGGTACGTGGAATCCCCGGGAGCTGGACTTGAGCTGGCTTGAGCTGGTTAAGGCCATCTTCAGTTGACTAGGTCTAGCTAGTTGATAGTAGTAGCTATTCCTACTTAGGTTGAACTTCCAGTGAACTATTCTGAGCTGGAAGAGCTGGAATGGAGCTGGGATCAACTATCTTTAGCTAGTTTGAGCTGCCATACAGCTGAGGTGAGCTGAATGGAGCTAAGGTGAACTAGCTAGAGCTACCATTCAACTAAGATGAGTTGAATGAAGCTAAGAGTGAGTTGATCCAGCTAAAAGGAGCTAGGATCTAGCTGGGATGAGCTGGATCTAGTTGGGATTCAGCTAAATTGAGTTGGATCAAACTAGGATCCAGCTAATAGGAGCTTCTTCTTCATCTTCTGCCTTCCTGAGTGACAAGATGTGTGGGATCTGACATTCTACCTAATCCTGACACTCAGATAAATGCATAAAAAATACATTAAAATGCAATGCATGCCTATCCTAGGTAAATGCCTAAATGCAGCCCAAAAACCCATCTGCGGAGTTAAAACCCTAAGAGCTAGGTTAGTTTTGGGGCATAAGAATGATGATAAACTATGTTTATCAAGTTGCGATGGCACCACGTGGGACCATCGTGGCCGTCCGGCTTCTTGTATCGGGTGCTATAGAGCTCTGATTGGAGTGCTTTTTGCACTGATGGATTGCGATCATTGTTCCGGATCCATCCGTATAGTTAGATTATTCATCCGAAGCCTACAAAGTTGTTGCATTGCCCCATGGCCATATGAATTGTAGATATTAATATACAAATTACACAAATTACTCTAAATGCAATGTAATGAATGTCATGCTTTATTTACAATGCTACAAGCAATATTAAGCTTATGAACTATCATAAGTCGACATTTTATCATGAATAAATGCATATTTATTAGTGGTGCCACCTATAAGCATATGAAGTTGGACGGTCACTTGGTGCGATCTAGACCACCCATGGACATCTGTAGCACTCCCTCTTCCTTCGAGCGATCAATCTCGACTGTCGGATTTGCATCGCATAGTTGAGAGAGCATGGGCCTCAAAACAAAAATGTTACCATTTCACTACCATAACACAGTGGTTGAAGATGCCACTCTCGCCCGCCGGACAAGAGATCGAGTCGTGCAGAGTGGATTCAATCCGCGAATAGCCAACTATCAAAATCCGGTCGTTGGATTGGCATCCAACGTCATTGAAGCTTCCATGTGGCATAGCCCTGTGTGTCGGATGAGCATGATGTGCGTGCGTGTGAGATCACGTGCGATTACTCACATGATTGTATGTAGGCGCGTGTGGTAGCTATAGGTGCATGAGAGCTAACAGGCACGTGAGCTCGGATCTTTAGCGACGTTTCAAGTGGACCTACAATGATGAGTTGAATGTCGCTATTGACCCATGAATGGATTTTGCCTCCTCTCCTCCATTATAATTCTTCTTCACCTCGTCCTTTTCTTCCCTCACCTCCTCCAAAAGCTTTAAAGAGCTGGTCCCAAGCCCGGGATCCTCCTTATAGTAGAAAAGTAAAAATATTGCCCCACTTCTTAGCCCCTTTGAGGAGCATCCAATGGTCGTCCTCTCACCTTGATCTGACGTAGATCCTCGCTGCAACGTTGTCCTACCCCACCTTCTATCCTCTAGCTTCGTTCTTCTTCATCCAATGATGAAGACACATGTAATTAAGATAAACTGCCTATTTATGCATGTTCATAAGCCTAGATATGCATTCCATGTTATAAATATTGCATAACATGCATCATTCTGCATTTAGAGTAGTCTGTATAAATTTTAGGTTAATTGCATCTATTTATGACCAGGAGAGAAGGATATTTAATTCGGAGCCTCGGATTGATGATCCGACCATATGGATCTGATCAGGATGACTATCGGGGTCCAACGTCCAACGCCTCTGAAATGGTCTTGATCAGAGTTCCGTAGCAACTTATGTAGTCTGAGGAAAATCAACGGCCAAGGGACTAGGTGACATAATTTAAAGCTTCAAACGAAAAATCTAATCACACAGATGGATTCAGGGCGACAATCGCAGCCCAGCAGTGCGAAAATCGACTCAATTCGACTTCTGTAGCAACCCCTACAAAGGAAAGAAGATAGACGACCCAGATTGCGCCATGTGGTGCTATCCAGGTCGCCCATGGCCATGCACGCACCACCGCACACGTGTAGCGCATGGGTGTGCATAACACACTGGCACATGCAACAGCAGGTGCCAACAGGCATGAACTACATGGGCGCGCGGAGCACGTGTGCGAACGTCATGCGTGGGACGTGTGAGCTGAAGCTTTAACGACGCTTGCGGCAAATCTTCAGCAATGTTTATGGCTGTCACTAAATGTCCTATGTACAAAATGGATCCTTTTCTACACTATAAAAGGACCCCTACCCCTCCCATTCTTCTTCATCTCTTCCTTTATTTCCCTCACCACCTCCAAGGTTCTAGAATGAGCTTGTCCCAACTCGAGATGCTCCTGTAGAGTAGAAAACCAAATATTTTTCCCGCATCTCAACCCCATTTGTCGAGCATCCTGTGACCATCCTCTCACCACTTCGGAAGTATATTCTCGCCGCAACACTGTTCTACCCCATCCTCCTTCCTCCACTGCCATTCTTCTTCGTCCTACTCCTCACCACCTTCCTCCAGGTGATGTCAGAGTGAGTCATCCTCCAAGTGACCGTTGAGAGGGACTGTTCTCACCTCTATCTATCTTTTACTGCTTTCTAGTGTAGTTTCCCACTTTCTTAGTTGTAGGAAACTATTTGAGATATATATGTGATTGTTTCTCTCTCTCTCTCTTTGCAAGTAGATTAGATAAAAATTATTTCAACCTAACATCTTGCTGTATAAAAATACAAAAAAATTACAAAAGATAAAAACAAGAAGAAATAAAATCGAAGCTCAAATTTCTCAAAGAAACAAATGTTGCCTCCCCGTTTCGACCTAGAACTCCCCTTTGAGTTTCGGTAAATTTTATTTGATAGCGAGTTTTGCAACTATGATGACGGGTTTCTCAAAACCCTAGCTTTTCTTCACGAAAATCGTTCACCATCCAACCTCTTACTACCTTCATCCAGGCATCGTCAAAATGAGTCATCTTCCAAGTAGCCATCAAGGGGGATTCTTCTCACCCCTCTCTATCTTTTATTCACTTTCTAGTGTAGCTTTAATTTCTTACTTGTAGCAAACTCTGTTTAGATATATCTGTTATTTTCTCTCGCTCTCTCTCACTTTCTCTTATTTTGCAATTAGATTAGCTAGATATTATGGACCTGATCTCTTGCCTTATAAAATACCAAAAACATTACAAAAGATAAAAACACCAAAAACATATAAATCAAAATACGAATTTCAAAATCAAACATTCGCCTCCTCGTGTTAGACCCGGGGCTCACCTCGAGCTTTGGTTATGAATTTTATCTAGTAGATAGATTTCGACATATACTACGATGCGTATTTTCCATGATCAATTCCTCGCCTACCACTCCTGTGCTGCCATAGTCATTAGTTTGCACATTTAGTTATAGAATAAGTTCATGCATTATAGTTTAGTCTTATGCATATTCTTTAACATTGTGCACCTTCTTATGTATTATAAATAGTTATGAGTTAATATCTTGTTGTAGGAACATAGGTGGAGGTTGTATTATATCATCGTCTCCAAATAAATACTACAAACTTCTAGACTTCTTTGCAATTCCACCATTCCAAAGATGGTGGATGACTCCTCAATTAATGGTTGACACTTTTGGTGGATCTAGATTGGAATTCAAATAAATTGCCAATTTGTAAGGAAGGCGCTCCATTCTCTCCTTCAAGGTGCTCCATCCTCCTCCCTCCACCTTGTACCTCCCATGTTGTGAGTGAAGAGGAGGAGATCCTCTATTAACATGCACCACCACCATCTCCTCTAAGAAAGGGATCCACCATCGACACCTCCTCATCAGACGAGAGTAATCTTCGCTATCCCCCCATTAGATCTGAGTTGTATGCCACCGAGCCACTATCACCATGCCAAGGAGATCTTCGGGTCATTCTTGGTGACAGCAGGAACACCTACCTCGGATCTCACGCCAGGGCCCTCCTTTACCTTTACTCTCTTTCTGTATTTTCTTATTTTATTTTGAACATGTGCTTGAATGTATTCTTGTTCGAATAAAATCTTTGATGTGGTTTTTAGCCTCTTTGTGGATGACATCTCATTCTATATGTGGTTTATTTGAATATTTTACTGTTCTTGTGATTCGCTAACCACAATAACATTAGATTTATTTTGCCCAAGCGATTCATTCGATCACTTAGCTAGATCAAATAAAGTCAATGTGTGTTTATTCAAAGATCTAAACAGATTGGTGAATCCAATAGCATATCAAGAAATCATCTGATTCAATTAATTATTTTTGGTATGTGTTGGGATGATCGCTTGATTGATGTTCTTGAATGGAGATTTAAGAATTGTCATGTGGATTAGGTTAAAGAGTTAACCTAATGAAATAGGAGATAGCCGAAGTCCTTTTCTAATGCTATCATGGAGAAGGCATATCATTTAATGAAACATAGATATGTGTCTCTATTCACAATTGCATGTATTTACCAGACCAACAATAGATGCAATCACCTTAGTGCTAATACTAAAAAGTTGGTGTATATGGGAAGGGACAAGAGGTGCATGATCTCTTTAAGGGATTAAACAAATTTGTTACATAGGTGTGTGATATTTCATACTTATTCACATAATTTATGCTTAACTAATGCTAGTTCAAGGGTAAATTAGGTCATACTTGATATAGGTTAGAGTAGCCATTTAGTAGCATTTTGTAAATAGTGCATATTTTTGGGTTTTTTCTATAATATTTCCCTTATCTATATCCTGTACCTTGATTTCATTATTTATATGTGTGCAGGTGCCAGGTATAAGATTGACTGGAGCTTGGCAAAGGAGAGATTTGGATTGGAGCTCATTTATGAAAACTGGTTGCGTCAATTTTGAGCTTGATCCTTAGCCCAATTGGTCTTAACCATAGCCTAATTAGAAACCCAATTTTACAAGCATAGAGCTTAGCCACTTAGCCCAATTTCCCACCTTCTATGGCAGGCCATGCACCTAGATTCTCATCTTAATTGGCCGACCAACCTAACCTTAAATCCTAACCCATATTTTATGTAAAACCCTAACATGGTGTATACACCCTTAGCTGCCACCTAGCCATTCGAAAAAACATTCCTTAGCCACCAAGAAATCCACCTTAGGTGGCTAGCCATATCTCTTCCCAATAAAACCTTATGGTCGACCATCACATATCCACTTATCCACCACACAAACCTAATTCTTTAGCCTTGATTCTTCTTCTAAAAATCATATCCTAATCCCTACTAGACCTTAGAACCAATCCTAGCCCTTAAACCTTGATCCAATTGTCCATAAACCTTACCCTATGGCCGGCCATTAAGTGGTCGGTCCGCTTAGATTCCATCTTAGCCCTCCACCATCCCTCCAAAGCATTCTCCACCCTTAATGAAAACCCCAACAAAACCTAAGCCTAACCTAAACACATCTTAACCCTCCATCTTTTCCTAATATAATCTTGACCCTTGATTTGAGTGATCCTAACCCAACCCTCTCCACTAATCAAAAGTCACCACCCTTTCTACATAAACCCTAGCTGCCCCCCCCTCCTTCCAATTCTTACCATCCAACAACATTGACTCAAGGCCTCTTTTGTCTTCAAGGTCCATGCCAGCTTTAGTGCTTCTCTTTGGGTGTGCCTTCACATCTGCTTCATTCTTCATCTCCAGGGCTTTGTCTTCAAGACCACAGTCTAGTTCTAGTTCTAGCTTTTGATTTCATTTTTCTATTTCTAGTTGTAATTCTAGTTTTAGTTGTTCTTCATTTTTATCATTGCTGTAGTTGTAAGTTGACTTATTTCCTTCAGTAAAAGTTATAGTTTCATTATATCTTGTTTCTACTTGTTTTTAATTACTTCCCTAGTTCTAATGACATGTTTGCTTGCTTTTATAGTTGTGATTTCATTTCTCGTATAGGATTTCGCACTTAGTTCAAATTCAACATTCGATCTTGGCAGTTAACACATTAGCCAGAAATTGGAGCATCTGACATGCAAAAATTAAGAGATGAAGCAGGTAGGTAGCTATGTAGGGAGATTACTGAGGAGGAGGTTGTTGGTTCTTTGAAGGGGTTGAAGGAGGGGTCCCCCGGATCGGATGGGTTTCCTATTCTATTTTACAAGGAGTTTTGGGCAGTGGTGAAGACTGATGTATTAGATGTGGTCAGGGAGTTCCAGATGGGTAACTACGGTTTGGAGAAGCTAAATAGATCTTTTCTTTTTCTATTGGCCAAGAAAGAACGTGCAGAATCATAATCTGATTTCAGGTCGATTGCACTTTCTAATTCTATTCTAGTTTAGGCAGCCTTTCTTAAGGGTAGGTCATTACAGGAGTCATTTATATTGTCATAAGAAATGATTAATAGTTGGGTGAGGGAAAAAAGGAAGGCTTTAAAGTGGAAAGTGGACTTCCCTAAAGCCTATGATTCGGACTCTTGGAGAAACTTGTGGGAGATTCTGAGGAGAGGATTTCTAGAAATGTGGGTGCAATGGATCAAGAGGTGTATTACTACGTCATCCTTCCCTCCATTGATTAATAGTTGTCTAATTGGGAAGTGGATTCAGCCCCAGAAAAGGGTCAAGCAAGGGTGTCTTATTGCTTACTTATCTTCATTTTGGTAGTTGACACATTAGCTAGATCCACCTTCAAGGCTAGCATTGGGGGCCTTATTCATGGTTACACTCTCTCCACATACACGGCATTGATGCCTATCTTGCAGTTTGTAGATGACACTGTGTTTTTGTTAATGGAGGTGTTGTAGTGCAGAAGTCATCTTTTAGAAATACGCATTGTAGCATAGGACAAAAATCACAACAACACTTAAATTTAAAAAACTTGAAAACACAAGGGAGTTCGAGGTCATTCAGAGGGAGCAAATTTGCAATTTAATCCATTAATCACAATATCAAGGATAATATGCAATTGAAACCAAAGTAATACTTAGAAGAATATTTCAATAAAATCAAAGAGTCAAAGTGCAAAAAGGATGGGGTTAAAATGGTGGTTTGAACCACCAATTAACCCAAATGTTTAACCTATGCAATTATCTAAAATATTTCAACAGTAATTCTCCACCACTAAGAGCAGTTTCCACATTAGAAGATGTATTAATAGTATCAGAACCAAAGCAAGCAGCCCACCAGACATTAGGACAAGGCTTCAGACACCTTAACCTTCAGAAGCCTCAGCAAGAGCTTAGACACAGCAGCAACACACCAATGCAAAGACACAAGGGCCTCTCGAATCTCAGCTAAGTGTTGGGAGAGAGGAAATAAGGCACAATCCCAAGAGGGAACAATGCAAAACCCTCTCCCCTCCTCCTCGAATCTCTTTCTTTCTTCTCAAATTAGACATGGGTGAATAGTACCAGAGAAATGGGTATCCGGGTAGGCGGACAAGGGACAAAACTTGTCAGCATGTATAGCAGGTAAGGTGTGAGTGAGTGAGTGTGGGAAGGGGACCTGACCCCCGTGTCTTGGGCAAAAGGTCCTCTTCACAAATTACTCTTATACATTGTCAGAAGGTTTTTCACTCACGATGTGGGACTAATCCCACTGCTGTTCCTTACGCGAAGGTTTGCCTGACTGCTTCAGCTAATGTTAAGGAATTGATGATGCCGAAGCTGCTCCAATTAGTTGAAGCGCTAGGTGGGCTTCTGGGAATCATTCGCTTTGAGTGCTGGCAACAGCTGGGCGAATGACAGCTGATGGGAACACTATCATGAGCCATAACTAGCTCATTTTGATTCAATTAAGTCAGTAAATTCTCCTACATAACTGCTAGAGAGCCTTAAGTCACTGCATAACCATTTTGAGGGACAGACAAGAAAATAGGGTTAAAACTATATTTTTACCATCATAACATGAATTCAGTACAATCACAGGTTTTCCCAGGGGTTGATTAAGGGTCAAATGGTCCTAAAAGTCTAACAAGTGCGTTAAAACAAACAGAAAAGGGTTTGCATGTGTTTTGAGAATTAAATGACTTTTAAAACCCTAAAAACAGACCCGCGTAACTAACTGAGGTTTTGGTCAGGATAAAATTCACATAAACCCTCTAAAATTCATAAAAAAAATATTCTTGAGGGTTTGGAACCTTTCAATTTGACCATCAGAGCCCGTCTTCACCCAAAATAGAGTCTCAGATAGACATTTGCCCTAAGTTGGGTTTTTGTATAAATTACCAAGTCAAACTTGGTCAAAACCTAAATCTAACTTTACCATTGGATTCCTTGGGTCCAAATTAGGTTTGTACCAATATTTGGACTCAATCTGAGAACATCTTGACCAAGTTTGAAATTTGGTCCAGTCAGACTCTTTCTATTTCATGCAGACAATTAACTTTTGAATTTTCTTACAAATAGCCCCTAACTTCTTCGTCTTCTTCACAAGCAGGTCCGTACGGCATTTTTGGAAGGTAAAACCTTCACCGTCGAGTTTTAAGCGAGGAATTCTTGCTCGATTCTCAATCAATTCCTCCTAAAATTGATACGGGGATTCCTTAGGAAGTTTCCTTCCATTTGAGGCATTCCTTGGGCTCTAAGTCCTTCCAAAAAGGCCATGCAGACCTTTAAAAGGTTAGGGTATCCTTTTTCAGAGCCACCTTCCAAGCTTGAAAGCTTCTTTCCAATCATGGAAGGGCTTCTTATGGCCTATAAAAAGATCCCTAAGGCATGACCGAGCATTTCAACAACTTTTGGCCTATGAAACCCTCCTCTACTTCATCTCCCGCCACCTTCAGACTTAACTTCGGCTACCGCTCTTCTCTCTCCTCCTCAAACCACCCAACCATCCAACCATCCTACCAAAGAGAGGTTATTCCTCTACCTCAGTCGATGTCACCGCCTCGCCGCACCATCTTCCTTCTCTGGCTCCGGTTGGCCAACACAGGAGCCTTCCGCCTCCCTACTCTCTTGCTAAATCCTTCTTCTGCTCCCTCACTCTTTCTATTTTCTTTTCGAACCCTCACAGACACACAGAACCACCAACCAACGCCACTTACCTCAGTCTTCTCCATCTTCGATTGCTCCACCAGCAAGGCATATCCACCACTACACTCCTCCACCTGCCTCGCAAACCACCCCATAACCTTCGCCTCTCCACCATGAACGAAAGCCCTCTCCTATTTCACTCCACCACCTTCACACGGCCATCTCCGTCACTGTTAGGCCTCCACCCTCACTCTCACCACATGCTGCACCCACCACTGCACTCGCCACTCCACGACGAACATACTGAGCTATCTGACACGGCTGAGAGGCCCTTTTCTTGAGTTTCTGGTCTCTAGCCATCACTACCATTACCACAAAGCTTCGAAGGAAGCTTGCAGCTTCATAAGGCACTTGTAGTTCCATGTGCCACCTCTAGGTGATGTGGATTGGGTTCAGGTATCCACCCAGGTCCTTGATTGGGGGCGTGAACCTCAGCAGCTGCCTTGATTAGAATGCAAGCTAGCTGCAGATGCATGCGAAGAAGAGGCACGATCTTTAGTGCCACATTTTTAGTTGAAGAGCGTACCACAACGCATAAATTGAATTTGTGTCTGGGGCTTATCGCCTCAGACACTTGGGGGTGAGCTTCCCCACTCACTCGCTCACCTACGCCTTGACCGTGACCCATCCCCCATTGGCCTGGTGCAGACCTGACCCACCTAACCCAATTCCACTCCTTGGTTGCAATCACGCCTGCAACCCTGGACCTAGGTGTGCTCTAGGTCTGAAACCTGATTACTCAGTACTGTTGGAAGCTCTGGGAGAGCGTGACCTTAGGAGAGAAAGAGAGGATCATGTGTGGGGGCAGGGGGTTTTTACTACAGAGAGTATCGATTGACACTTAGCCATTTGAAGAACCTTCCCCCTCTGTGTGAAGAAGGATAACAAGAAGAGGAGAAGACCAGAGCCAGAAGAAGGAAAGGGAGCCGCACAGGAAGAGAAAAAGAAGGAGAAGAGTAGAAGAACAGAGGAAGAAGAACAAAAGGAAGAAGAGAAGACAAGGCAGGAGAAGTAGAGCACAGAAAGAAAGAAAGAAGAAGAGAGACCCTTGAGTCTATAAGTAGCACTGTAGCACCAGGTTGTTTAAGCTTTCTAATACATCTGATTACATATATTTGAGGCTCTAATTTAGTTGCTATTTGTGAGGAGTAATTGGTGATTTAAATCACCATTTTACTCCATTCTTTTTGCACATTGATACCTGACATTATTCTTGTTGTAATCTCTTATATTTCTGATTCAAATTGTGATCTTCAGTTTTGAATTCCATATTGCTCCCTATGTTCGACCTCGAACTAAAAATTCGAGTAATAAATATTATTTGTTTTCAAAGCGATTTCGGCTATACTACAATGCAATTTTTAAAACCTCGATTTCACTTGCGAACATTTTGGCGCTGTTGCCAGGGAGCAACGTGCAATTCAGATCTCTTGATTACAATATCCGAGTCAATACTAACTTGCTTAATCTCTTTTGACTTTGATCTATTTCAGGGGATCCATTAAGGAAGATCAACCACACATCAACCACTCTACGGATAGGTAAACCCCATTCAAATCCTTCTAAACCCCTGATTTTGAAAAAGCTAAGAAAAAGGGAAGAAATCAATTAGGGCTACTTGCATTATATTCTTAGATTAATTATCAAGTTGCTTGATTTGAAACATTTTATTTGGACAAATAAAAATCTTGATCTGTGCACCCATTTAAAGCTAAGGTATCTAGGGCCATCACATTCTTGTTTGAAGCCCTAGGTACCACATTTTGACAAACTAAATTGGACCAAATCAGAGCCAATTAAGGATTCCAGTTTAGGGTTTTAGAGACACACTTGCTTAATCAAGAATTTATCTTTCCAAAACAATGTGTGCCTAAACCTTGATTAAACTGATCTATTCAAGCAAAACCCTAAAATCATGCTCTTAAATTCATTTGAACACTAAAAGAGGGACCTAAATTTCTCAAGAGGACAATAGAGGAGAAGTTGACCCACCTTGTTGGGTTAACCAATCTACAAATTAGGTCACATTTTCACAAAAACATCTTAAAAGTTCAAGTGAAATCATAAGCACCCTTGCTCTTAATTAAAATTGGTAGACTTAAGAGGTCAAGTACCCATCCTGGTCTACCTGGATTATCAGTGACAAGGGAGGTCAGGTAGGGGAAACCCTATAACCCGTGGGGGGTTCTACCATGTAGGGATCTTTGCGGGACTATCCCCATCTGGCTGCATAGGTAATTCTTAGGTGGACAGCTTTCTAACTAAGGGGTATCATCCGCCCCGAACCTCTATAGTCATCCAAAGTTTTTGGGTGTCTTGATTGGGTCCATCACATTCTACCTCTCATCTACTTCGTCAGTGCATGTTCGGGAGGTACTCTCTAAGACCATCCATGAGGGCTCCTTTAGCTACTCATTCCCATCGAGGCCAAGCCTCGACATCCTTGTTTGTGCAACAACCCAATCCAATCGATATCTCTTCTAATTCATCTGAACCTAATTCTCCTTCATCCATCATCATGGCACAACTAGCAAAAGAAAATAATTTTGAAAATCAGCTTCAGCACCTCAATGATCTATTCCAAGCCTTTGTGAACCCATCGCAGCATCCAATGATGCAAGATCACTACATTCCCGCTGCGGTGGCAATCAAACCTCGAGTACAAATCCCCGCTGGAGGTCTTGACACTGAACTGAAGCCCGACATGATTCATGACAGTCTTGAATTCCATGGTCGTAATTTCGAAGATCCTTCCAAGCATATCAAGCAACTCAAGCATCTGACCCAGACCTTTGGGTCAGAAGCTCAAAATCGGGATGTTCTACTCATGAAAATGTTCTCCTTCTCTCTCATGGATAATGCTATTCACAGGTACCAAACCCAAATGCATCCAATCAACACCTTGGCGGAACATCAATCTGAGTTTTTGAGAAAGTTCCTCCTTGTTGGTCAAACAAATGCATTAAGGCACCAAATCACACATTTCACACAGCAAGTAGGAGAACCACTTAACAAGGCATGGGATCGTTTTCTGGATCGCTTGGAAAAGTACCCCCGCCATGGAGTTCCTAAATGGGAAAAAGTCTAGTCTTTTTACCGGGGACTCCATGAGGATATTTGATTATTTGTCAATGCGACCTGTGGAGGAAACATCATGGGTCAACACGAAGACACCGTGTGGGAGATTCTCGAGAATATGTGCGAGAACTCCATCAATAATGAATCCATGGGCATGTTTAATCGGACGAATGCCCGTGCATTGACGAATCCAGAAGGAGCACATGAGACGCAGGGCCTGTCCTCTTCCGTCGACTTGGAACTGATGACCAGTCATCTGGACAATGTCTTTATTATTGCGAAGATGGTGGATGAGCTAACTCGACGCTTGCAGTGAGCCACCTCTGCGTAAAATCCAATCGCACAACCACCCTCTTGTAGGGAGGCTATGCACAACATCTATCACCGACCTTCTCAAGGGATGAACCCATATCCACCCTCGTTTGATTCTGGCTTTAGAGGAAACTTTGGACCCACCTACTTTAGTTGGGGGAACTCTGAACCCTCGTATTTTGACATTTCCGCGGTTCCTCAGAACTACGAGGACCTCAACGCCATTCAGAATGATCCATTCTCAAACACCTAGAACCCTGGATGGTGTAATCATTATAATTTCACGTGGTCAGGAAATAATCAAAACCAGAGACCTCAATATCAGCCCCGACTACAAGCTCCTCATCTATATCAGCTGCCTCAACCTCGACCTAACCTAACTTATCAATCTAGATTGTCTCATACATATCAAATGAGTCTTATCCTTCAAACTCTGGCTAACATTCAGAAATGAATGCGGCTATGCAAAAACAACACAGGGACAAGATCACAAAGGTTCGCAATTAGCTTGCCCAGATGGTAAATCCTTGCCAACCTGGTGCACTTCCTTCACAACCCCTACCTAATCCGAATAACGTGCTGAACCAGAGGCGCATTATGAGACCAATTTAGGGCCAAGCTCACTTTGTTTATCAGGCCCCTTCTACTCCATCACCCGACGGGATGGAGGCTTCAACATCATATGCAAGTTACCATAAGCAAGCACCTCTTCGACCCACACCAAACCAGAACCAGGCGGGATTGAATTCTATTACTACTCGCAGTGGCGAAACAACATAGGACCCACCATATCCAAGCCACTCCCAGCCTGGTAATACAAACCCTCATCCAAGGATAGTCATCCAGGATACCTCTATCCTAGATCAAGAACCTGGACCCATTCTAGAGGAACCATCTAAGGTTCCATTTCCCGAAGCCTTGACCAAGGGAAAAAGGACAACCAAAATCGTGGCACCTGAGGAGGACTTGGTTAAGCTCTTTGAGCAAGTCCATATAAACATCCCCTTGATGGATGCAATATGCCACATACCAGCTCACGCATGATTTCTGAAAGACGTATGTACACCTAAGAGTAAGCCATGAACTAGAGATGGGAACTCGATCATACTGTCAGAGCAAGATAGCTCCAACATTTTGAGCAAACTCCCACCCAAGGCAAAAAACCTAGGCACCCCTTTAATCCTCTGTGCAATCGGTGATATACAATTTGACTGAGCCTTATTGGACATAGGAGCCTCCATAAATTTGATACTTGTATCCCTACTATACTACTTCAAGGAATCTGAGCTTAAACCGATTGAAATGACTTTACAGCTACCTAACCGATCAATTAAGTCACCAAAACGAATTGTCGAGGATGTCATAGTTAGGGTACATGATTTCTATTTTCCAGTGGATTTCATTGTCTTAGACATGGGTGCTCCAGAGAATGTGAAGAATACACCGATCATACTAGGGAGACCCTTTCTGGCCACCACTAGGGCCAATATCAATTGTGAGGAGGGCCAAATTGAATTAAAATTTGGGAGCAAGACACTAAAGATCAACATCTTTAAGGCCTAACAAGGAATTAATTGCAGAGTCATAGAACAGATTTGCGATATTGAAGCTGTGGTTGACAACTTTATTGAGGAAAAATCGACTATTTTTGATCAACCACAAGAGGATCAAAACCCGCAATTAGAGGAGCCCGAACTGATCCTAGACACACCCATAGCTCCCTCCTTTGCTCT
Organism: Thalassia testudinum; assembly: GCA_037157565.1. Taxonomy (NCBI): domain Eukaryota; kingdom Viridiplantae; phylum Streptophyta; class Magnoliopsida; order Alismatales; family Hydrocharitaceae; genus Thalassia; species Thalassia testudinum. The sequence continues at coordinate 38,104,098 of JAZHRO010000049.1, forward strand.
CGATACCCACCCTGAACCACTTGCTACTGCTGACAACCTAGTTATGGAATTAAAGCCTCTTCTCGATCATCTCAGGTACGTCTGTTTGGGTTCCAATCAGCCGTTTCCTGTGATTATCAACTCCTGACTCACACCTAATCAGGAAATACGCCTAATTTCTTTTCTCTAGCAGCATCGGAGAGCTATTGGATGGACTCTCGATGATATAACTGGTATCAACCCTTCATTGCACACATCACATCTACACTGAAGAGGGCTCACGACCATCTTGTGAAATGTAGAGATGCCTAAATCCAAATTTGCAGGATGCCGGGAAAAAGGAGATCATCAAGTGGTTAGATGTAGGGATCATCTACCCGATCTTTGACAGTCGGTGGGTGAGCCAAATCGAAGTTGTGCCTAAGAACGTAGGGCTCACCGTCATCACAACTAAAACCAAAGAAACCATATCAATCCGTATAGCAAACTCGTGGAGAGTCTGCATTGATTACAGAATACTTAATTCCTTCACAAAGAAGGATCATTTCCCACTACCGTTCATTGATCAGAATCTCGAGAAACTAGCGGGAAATTGATTCTTTTGATTTTTGGATGGGTACTCCGGTTACAATCAGGTCACAATCCATCCTAAGGACCAAGACAAGACCACCTTCACCTACCCCTTCGGAACATACGCATTCCGAAGGATGCCGTTCGGTCTCTGAAATGCACCTGCCACTTTTCAGCTGTGCATGCTGGCCATATTCTAAGATATGGTAGGTAAATACCTTGAAGTCTTCATGGATGACTTCTTGATATTTGGTGAATCATTTGATGATTGCCTCCTACATTTGGTCCAAATCCTCAGGCGGTGCATCAACGTGAACTTGGTTCTTTCCTTGGAAAAGGGCCACTTCATGGTACCTGAGGGAATTGTCTGGGGACATCTCATCTCTAAAAAAGGCATCCAGGTTGATCGAGCCAAGGTGAATCTGATTTCCAAACTACTTATACCTAGCTTGGTCAAAGACATTAGATCCTTCCTGGGGCACATTGGTTTTTACTGTCGATTCATTCCTGATTTCTCTAAAATCACATGCCCCCTGACTAATCTTCTATCTAAGGATGTCCCCTTCGAAATCTCCAAGGAGTGCGCTCAGGTGTTTGAGATCATGTAGTATCGAGTTACCCAAGCACCTATCCTGCAGTCCACTGATTGGTCTCAACCCTTTGAGATCGTTGGTGATGCATCTGATTATGCTGTAGGTGCGATACCTAGGCAGAAAATAGATGGGAAACCTGTGGTTATCTACTACGCTAGCAAGACACTTGACGAGGCTCAACGTAACTATACAGTTATTGAGAAAGAGCTACTAGCTGAAGTATTTGCCCTGAAAAAATTCAGATCATATCTTTTAGGTTCCCGTGTTGTCATATACTCAAATCACACTACAGTGAGGCACCTCCTTGCAAAGAAGGACGTGAAACCTTGACTAATCCACTCGATCTTGTTGTTGCAAGAATTCAAACTCAAGATTTGCGACAAAGCAGGAAAACAGAATGTTGTAGCTGACCACTTGTCCTATCTTCCTTCTTCCGTCATTGACCCATCTAGTCCAATCACCGAGCATTTCTAAACGAGCACCTACTAGCCATTTACAATATCCCTTGGTTTGCTGATATTGTAAACTACGTTATGGGGAAAGTTCCGCTAGATTGGCTGACTTCCAAGCTGGATAAATTGATTGCTAAGGCCAAGTACTATATTTAGGAGGAACCATACCTTTTCCACACCGGCAATGATCAGGTGATCTGGAGATGCATTCCTAGCTACGAGGTCAATGATGTAATGTCATTCTATCACGACCAGGCCTGCGGTGGCCATTTCTCTAGGCATAAAACCGCAGCGTAAATTCTCCAATGTGGGTTATTTTGGCCCACTTTGTTTAAAGACACACAAATGTATTGTAGGGCATGTGATTGTTGTCAGACCCTCGACAACATGGGCCTGTGGGATATGACACCCTTGAGCCTGATTATTGTGTGCGAAATCTTTGACATATGTGGAATTATTTCATGAGACCCTTTCTCGGATCTAACGGCTTCGAATACATTCTACTCCCTGTTGATTATGTCTCTAAATGGGTCAAAGTCGTCCCCACGAGAGTGAGTGATCATAAAGTTGTCCTCTGATTTGTCCAGAAGAATATCTTTACTAGATTTGGGGTTCCTAAGGCCATCATCAGCGATGGTGGGTCTCATTTTACCAATGTGCACTTCTAGTCCTTGATAAAAATGTATGGGGTGTCAAATTGTATCTCGACTCCTTACCACCCTGATGCGTGTTTTTCACTCAACTCATTAATTAAGTTAATTTCACTTAATTAAGAGAAGAAGAAATCACTTAGGTTAACTCGAAGTTGTGTCGGTTGTGTAGTATAGGGTCGAATTAACCTAACATTTTAGAAATTTTTACTGGTTGAGTACAGGTCGTTCACTGGGAGGCATAATAATTTTTCTCCAAATTCACCAATTTTCTTTTATCTCTTTAAGTTTAGGAGGTAAGACTAGTTTCTTTTTCAAAATATGAATTTTTTCAAAATATTTAACTATAAAGAACATACAAAATTCCATATGAAATATATTTACTCAAAATATTGTACTTTATTAACACGTAAACATGCTAGTTTTTCAATTTTATTTCATTCTAAGAAATTGAGGCAATTAAAAAGTTATTCAAGTAAAGCATGCCTTTTACAATTAAGAACTAAAAGATACTGATGCAAGAGAAAATTCATTTAATTTTTCATCTCTCTACAGCCTCTAATCTTCTTTCTTTCTATCTTTTCTTTCTTTTATTTATTTTCTTTTCTCGAGCTCTGTTTCTTCTTTAGCCTTTGCATCCTTCAGCACTTAGCTTTTCCTTAAGCAGCTTCTCTTTTCCTTAAGCTTTCTACTGAATTGGGTTTTTTTACTTTTTAAACCAAAAGTTTTTTTATTTGCGGTGAGGTCCTTTTAAGGATACACAGCACCCTTGGATCAGGGTGGGACCAAACCCTACTCGATCCTCACTTAATCTTAGTTAGGTTTGTTTCAATTTATTTCTTAATCGGTTCATAGAATCGAGCTGCATTGGCTCAACCCGACCTCCCAGGCCACACTCGCCCTCCCAGGGCACATTCACATCTGCACGCCCCCAAGGAAGCACACACCCGCAGGCTAATGCCCACACACTCAGATACAATGCTCAGATCAGAATCGGAACCGGTGCGCCAAGCGCTGACGACTGCAAAGCCATTGGAACAAAATAGTTTTATACCTAGGCGCGTGCTCGTGGATATCCGAGGTGGGACAAACATTCCCCTTCCAGGCCCGAATTCAATCGATCGTAACTTTTTACCCAGAGCTCCAAATTGGATGATTTAAAGTTCGTTGGAAAGCTCTAAAGGTAATCTACACAATTTTAGGGTCAATTTAATGTTTTAATGATGTTTGGCTCTTCAATTTAAGAGATGAAATTAGGGGTTCTACGGGTTTTATAAAAGCCTGGAAAGTGTACTTTAACTCAGAAGAGTCCTCAGATGGACTTCTCTCATCTATTATAAGGTCTGTACATATTATATAAACAATTCCGCTTTTGTTAGAGTGGATTTTAAGCTCTCAAGACCTACACAACCAGTAGAGAAGCTTTTCTCTTCTCTGAAAACTTCAGAGGTTGAGTTTTAGATTTCAACAAGTGCAACAGACACTTTAAAGTGTTCCTAATCTATTTAGATTAATTCTAAGGGTTTTAACTAATCAATCTGGGTAGGTTTTAGATTTGAATTTCATCAAAACAGTGCTTCTGCTTGTTTGGGTTCGAGAGTAACCCAAATTGGCAGGAACAAAATCTTCACACATTACATCATCTGAGCTTACTTAAATTGATTTCAGATCATCAAATAAGATTCCAGAAACAACTTGCACATCTCAATTCCCCAATTTAAGCTCAGAACACCATTATCAGACTCAGGTTTGACTATGGCAGCTCAAAAATTTACTTTTTGTTTAAAGCTTCTTCCTAAGAAATTAATGCATCAATCAGAGTCTCTTCATCATCTGGAACTCACTCAGATCATCAAATTTATGTCTCAACCTTAATTTCTAGGGTTTCAGGCTTGTCGCCTGAACTAAAATAGGTGTTTGTTCGACAGAATTGTTCAGAGGAAGTTACAGTGCTTTAAAAGTTAAAATAGCTTCAGTGCATCGCACTGAAGCTTCTGAGCTCCTTAAGTGTTTCTTAATTCCTTCATAACAGACTTCTCCAACTCGCCGGAGTTGGGGAAGATGAAGTTACATCATTAGCTCCTGTGATTGAAACCTCAAACAAATATCTTTAAAATGATCAATAATCCTTATAATAACATTCTGGAGCTACCTAGCAAGTTTAAGAGGCTGCTACACAACTTTGGCTCGTCGGAGCTCACCGAAGCTCCGGTGAGTCGAGAAAATATAAAATGTTTGTACAGATTAACAAAATTAATTATTTTTGATCTAAAAATGATTCTGAGGTTACAATGAACCTCTTTAACACATTAAATTCTTCATTTGTTCATTGAAATAAAAGATTTGACAGTATGTTTGTTTCTTAAAAGATTTGAATGGTTTAAGCTCAGGACTTGATTTAACTACTCGGTTGAGAAGTTAAATCAAGTCAACAAGTATTATTAATAATAAATATATGTTTAATTTATAGTTTGAAATGTTCCTAAGCCGCCATGGACAGCAAACTCAGAAACTTAAATAAAGATTGGGCATTTAATTATAGATGATAGTAATAGGTAATATAATGTCGATTAGGGTTCATTAGTGATGATAGGTGATGAGAGAACCCAGTGAAGGTGGAATTAGGCCGATTACTGTCACCATGGACAGTGAAGTAGTCGGTGAAGGTGAGATTTGAATTAGGCATTTAGGTGATTTAATTAATTGTTAAAATGAATTAGAAGTGAACATGGAAGTTAAAGGAAGGTGAGCAATGAATTAAAATACAAAATTAAAGTCTTTGGCGAGCTCAAGGAACCCACCGGAGTCGGAGGAGATGAAGCTAAATTCTAAAATTACTCTAACCTAACTAACTAAACTAACTAACTAAGCTAGCCTACTCCCACTCCTACTCCTAGTCTACTATTACTTGGACAAAGAGGTCAATAGGGTTCCACCGAAGTCTCATGGCGGACGATGAAATCAGAGGGTTGAAGAAAGAGCTCCAGCGGGCGAATTTGAGGTGGAGCGAAGGAATCCTAGGGTCGGCGCCTTTGTTAGAGGTGCGGAAGACCACGGCGAATCTCCTCAGCTACTTAAGATGGATGGAGGAAGTCAGAAGATGGAATGGGGAATTGCCGGAGGTTTGGAAGAATAGCCTATCGAAGTCGGCTACAGTGTTAGAAGATGGAAGGGAGCCAACTTGCTAAAATCAGAGGTGTGAGGGGGTATTTATAGTAGTTTGCGGCGAAGAGAGAGACGGGGTCTAGCCGAAGAAGCTCGAGGAGCTTAATGTTTATCGTGCTTAATCGGGTTTTAAAGAATAACACATTGTAATATAGCCGAAAAAGTGTTCAAAACAAATAAAGAATTTTTTACTCGAAAACCAGAGTATCCGAGGTCGAACACAGGGAGCAATCTAAGTACTTTTAAAAACTAAAGAATACAACTTTTAAATGAAAGACAATTGATTTAAAGAGAGATTTATAAAAAGTTGCTAAAAAATAACAGGATTGGACGTCTGATTTCTATATCAGACATCCGAAATGTAGCTATTCTTCTTCCTATTTTGGCCGTCTTTCTGATTTTTGCTTTCTCTGCAGTCTTCCTCCTTACTTCTCTCTTCTGCCTTCTTCTGCGTAGGTTCTTCTTTTCTTTTCTTTTGATCTACAGGTCTTCTTCCTGCCTTCTGTTCTCTTCTGTCTTCTTCTTCTTCTTCTTCTTTGGATTCTCTTCTCTTTTCTTCTGCGAAGGCTTTTTCTTCCTTGTTCTTTCTGCCTTACCTTTCTTTCTTCTTCCTTCTTCCTGCCTTGCTCAGCCTTTTCTTCAGAGCTTCTTCTTCTTCTCTTCAGTGCTCGGCCTGCCTACACACAACACAGCAAAACCTACCCCCTTCCCTCTACCTGCACACCTCTCTCTCTCTCTGCAAATACGGTGATGCGCGAGGTTTGCTCAGATAGGGTGCAGGTCAGATCCCACCAGATCCGGGAGGTGAAACCGGGAATGAGGCGAGCATTAGGAGAGGGACCTCACCCCTATGCATTCGGAGGCGATAAGAGAATAACACAAATTCAATTTAAACCATACTTGTGCCTCGTAGATCACCGATGTGGGATTATTAGTCCCAACCTGCTCTCGCGTGCGCCAGCAGGACGATTCTTCGTGCCCTGCTCAGCCGCAGCCTCAACTCTCTTCACTAGCTAACTGGCTGCCTGCACGCAACTTACTCCAATCTACAGCAGCTGAAATCCTGAACCCACGGAGCCTGGAGCGTGCTTGGAAGCTGCTTCCACCATCGTCAATGGCGGCTGGGGCTTGAAAACTGTCAGACACAAAACAATCCTCTCAGCTTAATCAGATCACCGGAGGACCTTCACCGTGGCACGGCGAAGGTGGTGCAAGGTGCAGCAGGTTGTGGGACGGCCTAGGCGTGCGTGCCTAGGTCATCCTGTGACCGGAGATGTGGGTGTGTTCGGGGGAGCGTTGTCTGGGTGTAGAGCAGCAGTCGGTGGGCGGAGGATGTTCCTTGTGGTGAGGCGGAGCCTCTGAGTTGGTTGGCGAGTCATGCGGAAGTGTGGAGCGACGGGAGCGATTCGCCGGAGGTTGGCCGGAGGGATGGAAGATGGTGGTGGTCAGGCGTGGTTGAGGGGTAAGTAAATGAAATGCAAGGGGGAAAAGAGAGAGGGGAAGATGGGGAATGTATCTGGACTATTCTGGAAGAGAAGGAGGCAGCGGAGTGGACGGCTCGTAGCTGCCGTCGTCTGAGAAGAAGCACCCTAAGGGAGGGAGCGGCGACGAGGAAGAGGTTGGGGGAACGTGTGCTTGGTACGGCACGACGCGGGAGGAGGAGGCGAAGTGGACTCTGCTGCTGGTATGGCAGCAGAGCGACAAGAAGGAGGGGAGGAGGTCGCCAGAGCTTGCGGGTTCCTTGGCCAGAGATGGAAGAGAAGAAAATTTGGGGGAATCTCTGCCAAGACAAGTCTGAATTTGAGCGGCCGGACTTGGGGATTCTTTTATAGGTCTGGCCGAACTTTCTAGTGCGTGGAGGGTGTGCAATCATCTCCGACGGCTCGCCAGAGAAGGAAAGTGGGTGGATACCCAAATCTCTCGTGCGTTCGCATGAGAGAATGGGATCAAATCAGAGATCATGGCAGGCCTCAGATGGGAGGGAATTCCTCAGAGAATCTCCCTTCCATTTCTGGGAGGGGATCTCTGAGGAATTAGAGAGTATTCCCTCTCTAATCCTTGCCGGAGAAGGATTCTGCCCCAATAATGGTGGAAGGACCTGATTGTAAGGTTGGCGAGGAAGTTAAGGGGCTCTCTGTGATGATTTTCAAAAGATAGGGACCAAATTGTGATTTGGGTGTACTAAATTGCAAAGTAGGTCAAGATGACCTCCCCTTAGGTCCAAATTTTGGGATAAACCTAATTTGGACCTAAGGAATCCAATGGTGAAGTTGGATTTTAGGTTTGACTACGTTTAACTAGACATTTTCCGTAAAAACCCAAATTAGGTTAATTGATGAGCTAGGACCCTAATCCAGGTCAAACTGGGTTCTAAAGGCCAAATTAAGTGTTCTAAAGCCTAGGGGATATTTTTCCATGATTTTTAGAGGGTTTACTTAATTTTTATCCTGACCGGAACCTTGTTGATTTAAGAAGGTCTGTTTTAGGGTTATTAAATGTCATTTAATTCCTGGATTGCACATAAACCCATTTCTGATTGACTCAACCCACTTTTTCTCTTATTTAGACCATTTGACCTTTGTTTTGCCTCTGAGAAATCCCGCTGCAAGGGTAAAATTGCTGTTTTAGCCTTTATTTCATGTTTTCTTCTCAGAACACTTATTTCTCCAATTAAGCACTCTTCTAGGTTATGTAGGGGCTTTTATTCTCTTTATTATGTCAAAATGAGCTAGTTATGGCTCATGATGAGGCTCTCATCATACCCCCATGCCTAGCTTTTGCTAGTCCCTTAGCAAAATTTCAAGGTTTTAACTTCTGTTCTAGACCCTGAGTGTAAGTGCTTTTCTTTTTCTTTTGTGATTAGGTTAGCATGCCGACAATAGCCCTAGAGGTATTCAAGTTCCAACCAAAATCCAGACCTGTTCTGCTTTAGCCTCAGTCCTCCGCAAAGGTTTCTAAGGCCCACAGAAACTAACCTAGGGTTTGCTGGACTCCGCGGTTAAAGCAACCGTGCTTGAGACATTCTTAGCCTAAGTTCAGTTTGCAGTGCGTTTTTGTAAGAGAGAGATAGAAGATTTATTTGTTTGGAGAGCTTTTCTCTCTCTTTTCTTTTTATTTCTAGCTTCGGATTAGCTTCTCAACACGATTTGTATCAGATTCCTCGTCCCCATCATCAATCCTCAAGGGTCCCTAGCTTTCGAGATTTCGAGATAATCCCGCCCATGGCAACCCCCAGAACCCTGGCTTTCGAGATTTCGAGATAATCCCACCCATGGCGTTCCGTGGCCGAATTCAGACCCTGGCGATCGACATTTTGTGATAATGCTGCCCATGGTATCTGAACCAGCAGAGTGCTTACATGCCCCCAATAGCATATTTAAATATCCTAAGAGACAAGCATCGAGGAGACGATATGTTGTTACGCATCTTCGAGGGGAATTTCCCGCCTCTCCGCGTTGGGAACTCGTCTAAATCAACTTGTGTTGATTGGCCGCTCCTAATCTAGGTGACTTTTGTAGAACATTGAACGCTTTTGTGTGATTTGGATGTTTATGCGCAGTGAACCAGACTGTGTGTGAATTTGGGGTGCTTTGGTTACCGAATCCTGCAAATCGGAGGTCAGTTAATGAGGCCGAATACTTCTTAAGCCTTAGACCTAATACTTAAGCTTCTTATTTTCCTCAACCTCTTGAGGATTATCCAGATTTTAGCAGATACGTGAATTTTTAAGCTAAAGAATCTAGCCCAAGAGGCCTAAGACCAGCGTTCCCACTAATCTCTTGTTATGTCTCCTTAGCACTTTTCTTTTATTTCTTTTCTTGATCTAGTCTAGAACTTCAGTTAATTCCTTAATCTTTTACTAATGACTATTTCTTTTCATTTTCATTTTGTGCTCCTTTTTTTGGCATTTTACTCTTTTCCTCCACTCATTTGTATGACCCTGAATTGTTCCTCCCCTCCTTCAAGTCTCTTTTTTTTTCTTTTAAATTGAAACCCTTTCTTGATATGAATTTTCCTGACATTTTGCACTTTCATACCCCCCATGCCTAAGATTTGCAATGTCCCCATTGTAAATTAGGTGGGTTCGGTTTCAGCTTAGTTCATGCATTAGGACAAGTGTGTGGTGAGTGAATAGGTCGAAGTGACTTGTTGCGAACGATTTCTAATCTCAGGTAGGGATACCTGAGGTGAAGTCGGATGTTCTAATGGATGAACCCTAAGGTGCAATATGAATTCCGCATAGAGATGTCAGAAAAGGTTTCGGGTTTTTCAAAGAATGACGGGTTGCCTCCCGTTAAGCGCTGAGTTTTATGCCATCGGCTGGGTGCAATGAGCTCAAGAGGAATGGAGGGTAAAGGATGACTCAGCCAAATCTATATTGGTCATGTCAATGAACGGTTTGAGTCTCTGACCGTTCACAACAAAGGGTTCGGAATCGTGGCTGAGTGGACTGATTTCAATGGCTCCATTTCCAAAGATTTGTCGAACTAGGTAAGGTTCGACCCACTTAGATCTTAACTTTCCTGGGAAAAATTTGAGTCGGACATCAAAGAGTAAAACCTTTTGACCAGGATGAAAGACCTTTCTAGAAATGTGTTTGTCGTGAAAAGCTTTAACCCATTCTTTGTAAATTCGCGAGTTCTCATACGCGTCGTGGCGTAATTCATCGATCTCGCTTATTTGAAGTCTTCTGTGGGTTCCAGCCTTAGAAAGATCTAGATTACAATTCCATATTGCCTAATAGGCTTTATGCTCCAATTCGACGGGGAGGTGACATGCCTTCCCGTACACTAGTCTGAAGGGTGACATTCCTAATTGGGTCTTGTGAGCGATCCTATAGGCCCACAATGCTTCCGGAAGTCGAGAAGACCAATCTTTTCTATCAGGTCGAACAGTAACTTGAAGGATCTTCTTGATCTCTCGGTTAGATAGCTCAGCTAGACCATTAGTTTGGGGGTGGTAAGGAGTAGAGATTCGGTGTGACATCCCGTATTTGGTCATCAGTGACCTGAACTGAGCGTTTGTGAAATGGGTCCCTCCGTTGGAAATTATAGCACGTGGGATCCCGAACCTTGAGAAAATGTTTTGATGAATGAATTTTATAACAACTTTATGATTGTTGGTTCGGGTCGGAATGGCTTCTATCCACTTGGAAACATAGTCAACTGCGAGTAAGATGTATTTGAAGCCATCCGAGATCGGGAAGGGTCCCATGAAATCAATCCCCCAGACATCAAAAATTTCGCATACCAAGATCGGCTTTAGAGGCATCATGTCTCGATGGCTCATGTTGCCCAGAGTCTGGCAACGGGAACATGCCTTACAGTGATCGTATGCATCCTTGAAAATTGTGGGCCAATAAAAGCCACATTGGAGGACTTTTGATGCGATTTTATGTCCTGAGAAATGTCCACCGCATGCCTGGTCATGGCAAAATGAGAGTATATCTTTGATTTCCACTTCCGCGACGCATCGTTGAATTATTTGATCAGCACCAATGCGGAATAGATATGAGTCTTCCCAAACGTAATACTTGGCATCGGAACGCAATTTGTCCTTCTTGGCCTTCGGCCAATCGGACGGAATCTGATGTGATGCCAGGTAATTTACTATATCTGCGAACCATGGAAGACTTGTACTGATAGTCAGGAGGTGCTCATTAGGAAAGTGTTTTGTGATAGGTCCGGAAGGGTCAATTATTTCAGAAGGAAGGCGGGACAAGCGATTAGCTACCACATTTTGCTTTCCCGCCTTGTCGCGAATCTCAAGGTCAAATTCTTGCAACAGCAAGATCCATCAGATTAATCGAGGTTTCGCATCCTTCTTTGCAAGGAGATGCCTCACAGCTGTGTGATCCGAGTATATGATGACACGGGAACCCAGAAGGTATGATCTGAATTTTTCTAGGGCAAATACAACAGCAAGCAGCTCTTTCTCAGTAACCGTATAGTTACGCTAAGCCTCATCCAGTGTTTTGCTGGCGTAGTAAATGACCATAGGTTTCCTGTCAATTTTCTACCCCAAAATCGCTCCTACAGTGAAGTCAGATGCATCGCACATGATCTCAAAGGGTTGAGACCAATCAGGGGACTGTAGGATCGGGGCTTGGGTGACTCGGTCAAGTAGGATCTCAAATGATTGAGTGCATTCCTTGGAAATTTCGAAAGGCACATCCTTGGAGAGAAGATTGGTCAGGGGGCACGCAATTTTGGAGAAATCAGGGATAAATCGACGGTAAAAACCGACGTGCCCCAAAAAAGATCGGATGTCCTTAATCGAGCTAGGCATAGGGAGCTTGGAAATCAGGTTAACCTTCGCTCGATCCACTTGGATGCCTTTCTCCGAGATTAAATGTCCCAGGACAATTCCCTCAGGCACCATGAAATGGCTCTTTTCCCAGGAAAGAACCAAATTCACCTCGATGCACCGCCTGAGTATTTGGACCAAGTGTTGGAGGCAATCGTCAAATGATTCTCCAAAAACTGAAAAGTCATCCATGAAGACTTCCAGATAGTCACCTACCATATCTAAGAATATGGCAAGCATGCACCGCTGAAAAGTTGCAGGTGCATTGCAGAGACCGAATGGCATCCTTCGAAATGCGTACATCCCGAAGGGGCAGGTGAATGTGGTCTTTTCTTGGTCCTCTGGATGGATTGCCACCTGGTTGTAATCGGAGTACTCGTCAAGAAAGCAGAAGAACTTATTTCCCGCTAGTTTCTCGAGGATCTGATCAATAAAGGGTAGTGGGAAATGATCCTTCTTTGTGGAGGAATTTAGTCTTCTGTAATCAATGCAGACTCTCCACGAGTTAGCTATTCGGGTCGGAATGACTTCTCCAGCTTTAGTCGTGATAATGGTAAGTCCTGCCTTTTTAGGCACCACCTGTATTGGACTCACCCAACGACTGTCGGAGATCGGGTAGATGATCCCTACATCTAACCACTTTATGATCTCCTTTTTCACGACCTCCTGTAGGTTAGGGTTTAGGCATCTTTGCATTTCTCTTGAAGGTCGTGCACCTTCTTCTGTGTAGATTCGATGTGTGCAGTATGAATGGCTTATACCAGTCAAATCATCGAGAGTCCATCCAATGGCTCTACGATGTTGCTGGAGAACAGAAATCAAACGGAGTTCCTGGTCAGGTGTGAGTCGAGAGTTGATAATCATAGGAAACATCTGATTCGAATCCAAAAAGACGTACTTCAGATGTTCGGGAAGGGGCTTGAGTTCCATGACAGGATTGTCAACAGCAGCGGGCGATTCGGGGTTTGTATCAGGAACAAGGGTAGGAGTCATAGGTGTGTCTAGATCATGTTCGCACTCCTCTGTTAGTGGGTTTTGATTCTCTAGTGGTTGATCAGGGATAATCAGGTTGTCCTTTATATGCAATTCATCAACCACGGGTCTGATATCACATATTTCCTCTATAACCCCGCAATTAATACCTTGTTGGGCCTTAAAAATGTCAATCTTCAGGTTTTGGTTCCCAAATTTTAATTCTATCTGACCCTCTTCACAGTTTATGTTGGCCCTAGCAGTGGCCAAAAAGGGTTTCCCTAATATGATTGGTGTGTCCGTTGGGTTCTTAGGTGCATCCATGCCCAGTACTATGAAGTCCACCGGGAAATAGAAATCTCGTACCCTAACAATGACATCCTCGAGTATTCCTCTAGGTGACTTGATGGATCGATCGGCTAACTGCAATATCACCTCAGTGGGTTTAAGTTCAGATTCTTCAAGGTGGTCAAGGAGGGATGTAGGTATTAAATTTATGGAGGCACCTAGGTCTAGTAAGGCTCTATCAAATTGGGTTTCACCAATTTTACAGGAAATCAAGGGTGTTCCTGGGTCTTTAGCCTTGGGTGGGAGTTTGCTCAAGATGACAGAGCTAGCTTGCTCTGACAGTACGATTGGATTCCCATCCTTGGTTCGCGGCTTACGTTTAGGGGTACATATGTCGTTCAAGAATCTTGTGTAAGCCGGTATGTGGCGAATTGCATCCATCAATGGGATGTTTATCTGGACCTGTTCAAAGAGCTTGACCAGATCCTCCTTGGGGGCCACGGGTTTGGTTATCCTTTTTCCTTTGGTCAAGGCCTCAGGAAATGGGATCCTAGTTGGTTCCTCTAGGATAGGTCCAGGTTCTTGATCTGGGATAGTGGTATCTTGGATAACTATCCTAGGGTCTTGGCTATTATCAGGCTTGGAGTGGTTCGGATAATGTGGGTCTTGGGTTGTTTTACCACTACATGATGTTATAGAGTTTAATCCGGCCTGATTTTGGTTTGGGTTTGGTAGGAGGGGTGGTTGTTGCTGGAATCCCGCATAAGATGTCGAAGCCTCCATCCCGTCTGGCGATGGAGCAGTAGGGGCCTGATAAATCAAATGTGCTTGGCCTGAATTTGGATTCGTAACGTGCCTCTAGGTCGGCACGTTATTTGGGTTGGGCAGAGGTTGCGAGGGAAGGGTGCCAGGTTGGCAGGAATTTGCCATCAGGGCCAGTTGCTTGCGAACCTCTGTGATCTCGTCCTTGTGCTGTTTTTACATTGCCTTATTCGTCTTTTGAATGTCATCCAGTGCTTGAAGGATAAGAGTCAGCTGATCCTGGTTTTGCCCGAATTGGTTGGTGGGATTGGGTCGAGGCTGAGGAGGCTGATATGGACGAGGGGCTTGTAGACGGGGTTGATATGGTGGTCTTTGAGAATTTCTCGCCCACTGAAAGTTAGGATGATTTCACCACCCAGGGTTGTAGGTATTGGAGGATGGGTCATTCTTGATGGCGTTGAGGTCCTCGCAGTTCTGAGGAACCTCAGGAAAGTCAGAATACTAGGGTTCAGAGTTCCCCCAACTCGAGTAGAATGGATCGGAGGTCACTCCGGTCTGAGAGGCAGACGGGGGTGGATATGGGTCCATCCCCTTGGCAGATTGGTGATAGATGTTTTGCATAGTTTCCCTTGCCAGAGGTGGTCGTGTAAAAGAGTTTTGCGCAGAGGTGGCTTGCTGCAAATGCCGAGTTAGCTCGTCCACCTTCTTTTCTTTGATAGAAACCTTGTCCAACCGACTGGCCATCAGTTCCAAGTCGACAGAATTGGATAGGTCCTGCATCTCATGTGTCCCTCTTAGATTCGTCGATGCACGGGCATTCGTCCCATCGAATAAGCCCATGGAGTCATTATTTATGGAGTTCTCGCACATGTTTTCGAGAATCTCGCACACCGTGTCCTCATGTTGACCCATGATGTTTCCTCCGCACGTTGCATTGACGAATAAATGAATGTCTTCACGGAGTCCCTGGTAAAAAGACTGGACTTGTTCCCACTTAGGAACTCCGTGATGGGGACAGTTTCTCATGAGATCTAAGAATCGATCCCATGCTTCATGAAGAGGTTCTCCCGGTTGTTGAGTGAAATGAGTGATCTGGTGGCGCAAGGCATTCGTCCGGCCAACGGGGAAGAATTTTTTCAAAAATTCAGACTGAAGTTCCTCCCATGTGTTGATCGGATGGGTCTGAGTTTGATACCAATGTGCGGCCTTGTCCAAGAGGGAGAACGAAAACATTTTCATGAGTAGGATATCCCGATTTGGTAGATCTGACCCAAAGGTCTGGGCCAGATGCTTGAGTTGTTTAATGTGTTGGAATGGATCCTCAGAGTTAAGCCCATGAAACTTCGATATGGCATGAATCATATTGGGCTTCAGTTCAGAATCAGGTCCTCCAATCGGGATTCATACTCGAGGTTCTATCGCCACCGCAGCGGGATTATAGTGATCTTGCATCATAGGTCGCTGCGGTGGGTTTACAAAGTTCTGAAAGAGATCATTAAGGCGTTGAAGTTGGTGTTCAAGGTTATTCTCCTCTTCAATGGGTTGTGCCATGATGGAAGAAGAAGGAGAACCAGGGTCTGAATCAGATGAAAGGTTTATGTGGTGGGGTTGTTGCACAAACAAGGGTGTCGAAGCTTGGCCTCGACGAGAGTGAATTTCTAAAGGAGGTCCTTGGTCTTAAGGACCTCCTACCGAACATGCACCGAAGGATGTGATGAGATTAGAAGGTGCTGGACCCAATCAAGACAACCAAAAATTGTTGGGTGACTATAGAGGTTCGGGGCGGATGGACCCTTAGTCAGAAAGGTCGTCCACTTGAGAAATACCTGGGTAGCTAGAGAGGGAGAGTCCCGCAAAGACCCCTACACGGTAGAGCGTCCCCACGAGTTACAGGGTTTCCCCCACCCGACCTCTCTTGTCACTGCGGTTCCAGGTAGACCAGAATGGGGACCTTGACCTCTTAAGTCTACCTTTTTTTACTTTAAGATCAAGGTGCTTAATGTTCCACTTGAACTTTTAGGTATTTTGAGTGAAAAAGTGACCTAATTTTAAGGTTGGTTGACCCAAGGGATCAACTTCACCTCTTATTCCTTTGAGAGCTTTTAGGTCCTTTCTTTTAGGGTTCAAATGGATTAAAAGCCTAATTTGCTTAGGGTTCCTCTCGTATAGATCTTTTCAAACAAGGTTTAGGCACACCTATTTTTGGAAAAATTTGTTTCTTTGTTTAAGATAAGATTTGTCTCTAAAAACCCTAGCTTTTTAATTCTTAACTTGGCTCTAGTGGGTCCAATTTAGTTGCCTCAGAATTTAGTACCTAGGGCTCAATCAAGAAAGTTTTAGCCCTAGTTACCTTAGTTGGATAAGCAGATAAAAATGTGTTGAAATGAAAATCAGGCAACTTGATGAGTTACTAAATATGAAACAGGTAGCCCTAAGTTGATTGTTCTCTCTTTTTTTTCTTTTCAGGTTTTGAGGGAGTTAAGAGAGAGGGATTATGGAAATTACTTGTTCCTTGGAGTGTCTATTGTGCAGTTGCTCTTCTTTCCTTTTTGCTTCCCCTGCAATAAGCACAACAAAAGAGAGGAGTTAGGTCAAATATTGGATCAAAAAGTTGTAATCAAAAGCTTTAAAAATGCCCGTTGCTCCCCGGCAACAGCGCCAAATGTTTATCACGCTTGATCGGGTTTTAAAGAATAACACGTTGTAATATAGCCGAAAAAGCATTCAAAACAAATAAAGAATTTTTTACTCGAAAACGAGAGTATCCGAGGTCGAACACAGGGAGCAATCTAAGTACTTTTAAAAACTAAAGAATACAACTTTTAAATGAAATACAATTGATTCAAAGAGAGATTTATAAAAAGTTGCTAAAAAATAACAAGATTGGACGTCTGATTTCTATATCAGACGTCTTAAATGTAGCTATTCTTCTTCCTATTTTGGCCTTCTTTCTGATTTTTGCTTTCTCTGCAGCCTTCCTCCTTACTTCTCTCTTCTGCCTTCTTCTGCGTAGGCTCTTCTTTTCTTTTCTTTTGATCTACAGTCTTCTTCCTGCCTTCTTTTCTCTTATGTCTTCTTCTTCTTCTTTTGATTCTCTTCTCTTTTCTTCTGCGAAGGCTTTTTCTTCCTTGGTCTTTCTGCCTTGCCTTTCTTTCTTCTTCCTTCTTTTTGCCTTGCTCAGCCTTTTCTTCAGAGCTTCTTCTTCTTCTCTTCAGTGCTCGGCCTACCTACACACAACACTGCAAAACCTACCCCCTTCCCTCTACTCGCACGTCTCTCTCTCTCTGCAAATCACTCACAGGATGCTCTCCCAGAGCCATGGGTAATCGGGTCGGGTTTCGTATCCGGGACCAGGCGCACCGACGTGAGGGTGATGCGCGAGGTGTGCTCAGATAGCGTGCGGGTCGGATCCCGCCAGATCCGCAAGGTGAAACCGCAAACGAGGCGAGCATTAGGTGAGGGACCTCACCCCTATGCGTTTGAAGGCGATAAGAGAATAACACAAATTCAATTTAAACCGTACCTTTGCCTCGTAGATTACCGATGTGGGACTATTAGTCCCACCCTGCTCTCACGCGCGCCCGCAGGACGATTCTCCGCTCTCTGCTTAGCCGCAACCTCAACTCCCTTCACTGGCTAACTGGCTGGCTGCACGCAACTTACTCCAATCTGCAGCAGCTGAAATCCTGAAGCCACGGAGCCTGGAGCGTGCTTGGAAGCTGCTTCCACCATCGTCAATGGTGGATGGGGCTTGAAAACTATCAGACACAAAACAAGCTTCTCGGCTTAATCAGATCACCAGAGGACCTTCGCCGTGGCACGACGAAGATGGTGCAAGGTGTAGCAGGTTGTGGGACGACCAAGGTGTGCGTGCCTAGGTCGTCTTGTGACCAGAGATGTGGGTGTGTTCGCGGGAGTGTTGTGTGGGTGTAGAGAGGCAGTGGGTGGGCGGAGGATGTTCCTTGTGGTGAGGCAGAGCCTCTGAGTTGGTCGGCAAGTCATGCGGAAGTGTGGAGCGACAGGAGCGATTCGCCGGAGGTTGGCCAGAGGGATGGAAGATGGCGGTGGTCAGGCGTGGTCGAGGGGTAATTAAATGAAATGCAAGGGGGAAAAGAGAGAGGGGAAGATGGGGAATGTATCTGGACTGTTCTAGAAGAGAAGGAGGCAGCGGAGTGGACGGCTCGTAGCTGCCGTCGTCGGAGAAGAAGCACCCTGAGGGAGGGAGCGACAACGAGGAAGAGGTCGGGGGAACGTGCACTTGGTACGGCACGATGCGGGAGGAGGAGGCGAAGTGGACTCTGCTGCTGGTATGGCAGCAGAGCGAAGAGAAGGAGGGGAGGAGGTCGCTGAAGCTTGCGGGTTCCTTGGCCGGAGATGGAAGAGAAGAAAATTTGGGGGATTCTTCACCAAGACAAGCCTGAATTTGAGCTGCCGGACTTGGGGATTCTTTTATAGGTGCAGGCCGAACTTTCTAGTGCGTGGAGGGCATGCAATCACCTCCGACGGCTCGTCGGAGAAGGAAAGTGGGTGGATACCCAAATCTCTCGTGCGTTCGCACGAGAGATTGGGATCAAATCAGAGATCATGGCAGGCCTCAGATGGGAGGGAATTCCTTAGAGAATCTCCCTTCCATTTCTGGGAGGGGATCTCTGAGGAGTCAGAGAGTATTCCCTCTCTAATCCTCGCCGGAGAAGGATTCTGCCCCAATAATGGTGGAAGGACCTGATTGTAAGGTTTGCGAGGGAGTTAGGGGGCTCTCTGCGATGATTTTGAAAAGATAGGTACAAAATTGTGATTTGGGTGTACTAAATTGCAAAAAAGGTCAAGATGACCTCCCCTTAGGTCTAAATTTTGGTATAAACCTAATTTGGACCTAAGGAATCCAATGGTGAAGTTGGATTTTAGGTTTGACTACGTTTGACTGGATATTTTGTATAAAAACCCAAATTAGGTTAATTGATGTGCTAGGACCCTAATCCAGGTCAAACTGGGTTCCAAAGGCCAAATTAAGTGCTCTAAAGCCTAGGGGATATTTTTCCATGATTTTTTGAGGGTTTACTTGATTTTTATCCTGACCAGAACCTTGTTGATTTAAGCGGGACTATTTTAGGGTTATCAAAGGTCATTTAATTCCTGGATTACACATAAACCCATTTCTGATTGACTCAACCCACCTTTATCTTATTTAGACCATTTGACCTATGTTTTGCCTCTAAGAAATCCCGTTTATGTACTGCAATGGTAAAACTGTAGTTTTAACCTTTATTTTATGTTTTCTTCTTAGAACACTTATTTCTCCAATTAAGCCCTCTTCAAGGTTATGTAGGAGCTTTTATTCTCTTTATTATGTCAAAATGAGCTAGTTATGGCTCATGATGAGGCTCTCATCACTTAACCTCCGTCGTCATCGTCAACGACGGTGAGGTTATCTCCCACTAAAAAATAGGATTTTCGATTAATCCAGACCGATGGATCAATTGTAGGTGGTGAGCGCAAGCTGCAAGAGCTTGGGCAAAGAGGAATGACGTCGGCAGGGCGGTGATTGCATGGTGGGATGACTCTCTACCGCCAGCCGTTCGTTTGCCTGGAGAAGAAAAAGTAGAAGAAGACGAAGAGGGACTTAGAAGTAATAAAACCTAAGGACCTATGTGATAAAAAAGGACCCGACTGTAATGAATATTATGGACTAAAATGTAAATCTAGGTTTTAAAGGTTTATTTTAATTTAGATCTTTTTCAACTTTTTATATATGTTAGTAAATAAGGTAAATATTATGTTTACACCTTGAATTTACATTTTTGACCTTTTTAGGTTAATTTATTAGATTAAGTAAAATTACTTATGTTATTACATACTTAGGTATACATTATATTTAAGTTACTTATCTTATTAATTAAGGAAATTATTAATAGGATTTCGAGTCCAATTATTATCTAAATTATTGATAAGGTTATTTGAATGGTAAAATGTCATTTTTAACTTATTTTAAGGTCCTTACCTAAATATCCCTTATTCTATATTTAACCCTTATATATTCATAACCCTAGCTAATTAACTAGGAAGACTAGTTAATTAGGGGTAATTAGAGATCATGATGAGTGCCTCATCATACCCGCAAGCCAAAGTTTTACTAGTCCCTAGCAAAATTATCTAAGACTATGATGATTTAAAGCACTTGGGTTTAAATTATTAGAAAATATGTAGAGGAAAGCTTAGGTCAGAATTTTTTTTTTAAATTTAATATAAATGATTAATGCTTAGAGCATATGTGAAAATTTTCTAACTTAGACTTATACTTAAAACATTTTCAAAACACACTTAAAATAATTTGCAAACAAGAATTTTATTTTGAATTAGAATTCTTCAAAAATCTCTTAATCTTCGTAACTATTCTTAACTCAAATTAGAATAAAAAGTGTTTTAAGAAAAACAAAACTTAGGGATTGAGAATTAAATTTTAACTCAAAAACTCAAATAGATTTAAATTAATCCTTTGTTTATGATATTTTATTTTTATCAATATAAGTTTAAGCAAATTAACCAGATACTCATTGTTAATCAAACTTAGTGTAGTAAAACTCTAATTTACTAGTTTACAACACTAAAGATTAACTTCTAGAGCTAGGATTTTGTCAATTCTTCTCCTTTAGGTCTCAACTTAAAATCTTCAAAACTCAATTTCTTAGGCTTCACTGCCCAATACCAAGGTTCAGTAGCTATGATTTTAAAACATCTGTGCTTAGTGAAGAGAATTGTCCTAAAGACATCCAAAGTTGCAAAAATCCAGATCTTAAGACATCACTTTCCAATCCCAATTATTCCAATTCAAGCCTTTGGCTTGGCCTTACTCAGGTTTGGTTGCTTTTTCCTCACTAGTTTTCTATCCCGAGGTCAACACTTTTTGCATATATCTCCCCGGTGGACCACTAGGTCTCTTATTCCTAATATTTTTTTCTCCATATTTTTTTTTCTTTTTCTATAGGTTAGAACACCCATTTGTAGTGAGGTGTTTTTTTTATTTGATGGAAGGAAGGGTAGCATCCATTTGTAACGAGATGCTTTTATTTATTTATGGAAAACTGTATAAGTACCCATTTTTAACGAGGTACTTAATTGCAAGGTGTTTTATTTATTTTTTCTTTTTCTTTTTCTTTTCTTTTTCTTTTCCCCCTTCTCATTTTTCTTACTAACATTATTCTCCAAATCCTTTTTCTTGGTGAGTGGCACATCCTTCACCCTTTCAAGAACTGCCCTGCGGAAATCCTTGGACTAAAGAGGATTCAAAATTGATCTCTTAACCTCTGTGTTTTCGCGGTCTCAGATGTCAACAAGATAATTCTATGTGAGTGAATTTTAGATGTTTAGGTTACTTAGCTCTCAAACCAGAGCTTGGACAACATACCCTTTACTCTTAGGTTCTTCAAATTCTTAGTTTCCTCCTATAGGATCCGCCAAGACAAAATTTACCAAGTCTAGTTATTTATCTCTAGCTTGTAAGTTTTGTAAACTAAAATTCTACCAACTCTCTATTTAATTAACTTTGAATATCTGGCTTTTTACTTAACTTTATGATAAAATCAAAATTTCAAAAATCAAAAGGTTACTTAATCTAATTGATTAAAAAGTTATAATTCAATTCCAAAACTTAAGTTTAAAATCTTAACACACTTAGTTTCTTAATTCAAGTAAGAATAGAAAAACAAATCTTAAAAGATTTAAAAGATTCCTAATTCAAGTAAAATCTTGCTTTAAAAATTTTAAACACAAAAGTGTGTTTTTACAAAATGTTTAAAGTAAAATCTAATTAAGAATTGAATGCTCTTAAATACTTTATATACTTTCTATATACATTTAAAACTTCTAACCTAAAAGAAAATTAAAGCTCTTAATTATAATATATATACATTCTTCTTTTGTTCTTTATTAATAATGAATATACCCCTCTTATTATTTTTATGAATTTTCTTTTAAATTTTTGTTTTTATATATTTTTATTTTTTATGTATATAAGATTTTTAATTTTTTAATTTTTTAATGATTTTTTAAAAAATTTTTCAATTTTTTATGAAATTTTTGAGTTTTTAAAATTTTTATCATTTTTATTTTTTCTTCTATTTTTTTTCAATTTCGTGAATATTTGATTTTTATATGTTTTTATTTTTAAGCACTTAAAGTGAAAATTTCACTTCAACACCCCCCCAAGCCAAAATTTTACAATATCCTCATTGTAAGAAAGGTGAAAAATATGAAATGAAATTTTTAAAGTGTAGAAGAAGATCAAAAAGGATGAAAATAGGAAATAGCTATGTATAATTGCTAAATTTTACGCCTTCAGCTAGGAGTAAACCCTAGTAAAGAACTCCTAAAAAGAATAGGTAAATGGTAAAAATAGAGGAGTTATGAAAGAATTAAATCAAAAAATTAGAAAACAGATTAAACCACCTAATCAAAATTTGTCCTGAAATTGCCTAGAATAAATCTCGCAGATCTCAGAATCAGATTCTCGTGAAAATCTCAGAAAGATTAGAGTGAATCTCGTGAAGAATATATTTGATTTAGGTTGAGATGTAGAATGTTAAAGATTAAGGCAATTCAAAAATGTTTCCACCAAATTCAGAAGATCAACAAAATCAGTTTTGGTTCTCAATAATAGGTGGGTTATTTTGGCACAAAATAGGTTGCTGATGTGGGTTTGATGGGTTATTTTCAAGTAATGCAGAGGACGGATTATGATTACAATCAAAGGCCTAATTAATGAAGTGGACTTGGCCATGATTTAGCCTAGGATTTGGTTGATTCCTAGGATTCGGAATTGGCTGAGATGGAAGAGTACCTAGCTGACAAGACTCTGCCAAAAGCGTGATCTGATTTCGTAAATCAACCAATTCTACCTTGCATTGGCTATGAATCTCAGCGAGAGCTTTAGCATTTTGTCGCTGACTCTCTTACACAGCTCTTAAAATCTGGTCTAGTTGTGTATCTCTATTAGGCCTAGAGTAATTCTGCGTACTCATCGGGTTAGGCCTTAAATTTGACTGCTGAGGGGGCAATGGAGGTGGATTAAAATGGGTCTGATTTGGATATGATGGTCTTTGATTTTGATTTGGATCAGCATAAGAAAAATTTGGATGGCTTCTCCATCCAGGATTATAGGTATTTGAATATAGGTTTGGTCTTGGAATATTTTCCTGGATGACATTTAAATCAAGAGGATATAGCGTGTTTTCTACAACAGTAAAGGGTGGGTAAGATTGTGGGACAAAGGTCCCTCCTTGGGTTGGTGAAGGAGTAGATAGAAAACCCAAGGAAGATGGATCTCTAGAATCCAGATTATTCACAAATTCCCTCCCCGCGGGAATTTTCAAAATAGGTAAATACGCGATATTTGTAGCAAGTAGAGGCGTAAGATTCTTCATTGTGTTTCTAACCTCGTCGAGATACTTTGCTACGATGTCTACTTTGCCCATTTTTTCTGCAATAATCTCTAAATCCTTTGAACTGGACAGATTACCGATATCGTGAATGCCCTTATGCGGATTTTGGTGATTCGTATTCGCGCCCCGCAAAAATTGCGACATTGATGCATTGTTGATCGAGTTTTCCGCCATCCCTTCAAATAATTCTAAAGCGGATTCTGCGTCGTGATTTAGAAAATTCCCTCCACAAAAGGCATCGACTAGATTGCAAATGCCCTGTTGTAAAACATAATAAAAGATATGCATGAGTTGCCAATGAGGGATGTCATGATGTGGGCATTTCCTTTGCAATTCATGAAAACGTTCCCACGCTTCATGAATTGGTTCTCCTTGATTTTGATTGAAAGTAGTAATAGCTCACCTTAAAGCATTGGTTCGACTAATTGGAAAGAATTTCTTCAAAAATGCAGATTCGAGTTCAGCCCAAGTTGAGATTGGTCTTGCTATAGTTCTATACCAATAAGCTGCTTTATCTTTAAGGCTAAAAGAGAACATTTTCATTAGTGGGATTTCCCAATTTTGATTTCAAGGACCAAGAGTTTGAGATAAATTTTTAAGATCTTTAATGTGTTGAAATGGATCCTCGAATACAAATCCGTGAAAGTGGGGATTAAACTTATAATGTTTGGCTTTAATTCTAGATCATTTTCCCCAATAGGAATCCTAACATTAGGCTCTACTTGTGCATTAGATGGGTTATAATAATCTCTAAGTAGAGGCCTTGGATGATTGATCGGTAAATCATGATTTTCAAAACCCGCCTTAGGTTGAGGTGAAGAATGGGTTTGTAAAGTTTGTAGATTATTTAAGGTTGTTGTTAATAAATTGATTTGTCTTGTTTTCTCTAGCATCCTAAGGTTCTGGTTCAGGAGTGCCTCATGAACATCAAAAGGCAGCATCTCCCTCTAACCAGAAGAAGGGATCTCAGGATTAAGATTCTGCATTGGATCCATAGAAGTTGATGGATCAGACGGGAAAACCATTGGTTGCTTATCTGCAACTGGCCTAGGATCACCTGTCAACGGTGGTGCAAGAGGCAGATGCAAGGATCGCCTCCCGCCCATAAACAAAAAATAAATGTGCAAAGGCACACGCACACCACCAATACAAAAAACAGCGGCACAAAAAACCAGCAAAAGAGCGCAAAAGACGTAGGTTTTGCTCTTCTTTCAAAAGAAAGAAGAAATTCCTAAAGTATGCAAAGTAATTTGACGCAAACAAATAGAGTAACAGTATCGAAATACGCATCCTAATACGTGACTACATAGGTGCGTACCTTAAAGCTCAAAGGTCTAAGGTCTAGGATCGGGACTGCTCACTACTGGCTCCCCAAGGCTCTAGTAGTGAGATAGACTTGTTGATCTTCGGCCAAAGCCCTAAGAGGAGCAAAGAGGAGAGATAGAAAAATAAACTCGTGTGACTCTAGTGATCGCGCTGTGTGCGCGATAGCATGCAACAGACGATATCGATATAAAAACCCTCATGCATTCTGCAAACAGATTTAAGTCACCAATTTTACTTCCTCTTTTTTGTTAATCTTTTTCAAAAATATATCAATTAAACTACAATGGCCACTTTTTATATCTTTACAAACAAAAATATGTGGTCTTTTTAATTCTCAAAGACAGGGATCTACGTGGGTTTTCTCGTGTTTTCCCGCTGATGCGAGAAAAACAGTTTAAAAATTTTCCCGAGTCAGATCGTATTAGTACTAGCAGGAAATGCACTCCTAAGAGTGTATGCCTATGTTATGCTGCTGCTAGTCAAAAAAGATGTATTTTTGTATTTTTTTATTTTTTTAAATGCAACAAACAAAAGATTAAGAAATACTCACAAAGAATTAAAACAGCAAAAATAAATCCTGCCTTCTCCTGAGATTACCTGCAAAGGTAAACTTGAAAAGAAGATGGAAAATAAAACAAAAACAAAACAAAACACACTAATTAAAACAAAAGTTAGTAAAAACAAAATAATTTACAAAATACCTCCTAATTAAACAATTAATCCTTTTTAAAATTTTGGTGAATCAAAATATTGCCTCCCCGGCAACGGCGCCATTAAAATGATGCGTGTTTTTCACACAACTCATTAATTAAGTTAATTTCACTTAATTAAGAGTAGAAGAAATCACTTAGGTTAACTCGAAGTTGTGTCGGTTGTGTAGTATAGGGTCGAATTAACCTAACATTTTAGAAATTTTTATTGGTTGAGTCCAGGTCGTTCACTGGGAGGCATAATAATTTTTGTCCAAATTCACCAATTTTCTTTTATCTCTTTAAGTTTAGGAGGTAAGACTAGTTTCATTTTCAAAATATGAATTTTGTCAAAATATTTAACTATATAGAACATACAAAATTCCATATGAAACATATTTACTCAATACTTTATTAACAAGTAAACATTCTAGTTTTTCAATTTTATTTCATTCTAAGAAATTAAGGTAATTAAAAAGTTATTCAAGTAAAACATGCCTTTTACAATTAAGAACTAAAAGATACTGATGCAAGAGAAAATTCATTTAATTTTTCATCTCTCTATAGCCGCTAATCTTCTTTCTTTTCTTTCTTTTATTTATTTTCTTCTCTCGAGCTCTGTTTCCTCTTTAGCCTTTTCATCCTTCAGCACTTAGCTTTTCCTTAAGCAGCTTCTCTTTTCCTTAAGCTTTCAGCTGAATCGGGTTTTTTTACTTTTTAAACCAAAAGTTTTTTTATTTGCGGCGAGGTCCTTTCGAGGATACACAGCACCCTGGGATCAGGGTGGGACCAGACCCTACTCGATCCTCGCCTAATCTCAGTTAGGTTTATTTCGATTTATTTCTTAATCGATTCACAGAATCGAGCTGCATCGGCTCAACCCAACCTCCTAGGCCACACTCGCCCTCCCAGGGCACATTCACATCTGCACACCCCCAAGGGTGCACACACCCGCAGGCTAATGCCCACACACTCAAATACAATGCTCAGATCAGATCAGAATTGAAACCAGTGCACCGAGTGCTGACGACTGCATAGCCATAGGAACAAAATAGTTTTATACCCAAGGGCGCACTCATGGATATCCGAGGTGGGACAAACATTCCCCTTCCAGACCCAAATTCAATCGATCGTAACTTTTTACCCAGAGCTCCAAATTGGATGATTTAAAGTTCGTTGGAAAGCTCTAAAGGTAATCTACACAATTTTAGGGTCAATTTAATATTTTAATGATGTTTGGCTCTTCAATTTAAGAGATGAAATCAGGGGTTCTATGGGTTTTATAAAAGCCTGGAAAGTGTAATTTAACTCAGGAGAGTCCTCAGATGGACTTCTCTCATCTATTATAAGGTCTGTACAAATTATATAAATAATTCTACTTCTGTTAGAGTGGATTTTAGGCTCTCAAGACCTACAGAACCTGCGGAGAAGCTTTTCTCTTCTCTGAAAACTTGAGAGGTTGATTTTTAGATTTCAACAAGTGCAACAGACACTTTAAAGTGTTCCTAATCTATTTAGATTAATTCTAAGGGTTTTAACTAAACAATCTGGGCAGGTTTTAGATTTTAATTTCATCAAAACAGTGCTTCGCTAGTTTGGGTTCGAGAGTAACACAAATTGGCTGGGACAAAATCTTCACACATTACATCATCTGAGCTTACTAAAATTGATTTCATATCATCAAATAAGATTCCAGAAACAACTTGCACATCTCAATTCCCCAATTTAAGCCCAGAACACCATTATCAGACTCAAGTTTGACTATGGAAGCTCGAAAAATGACTTTTTGTTTAAAGCTTCTTCTTAAGAAATTAATGCATCAATCAGAGTCTCTTCATCATCTGGAACTCACTCAGATCTTCAAATTTATGTTTCAGCCTTAATTTCTAGGGTTTCAGGCTTGCCGCCTGAACTAAAATAGGTGTTTGTTCGACAGAATTGTTTAGAGGAAGTTACAGTGTTTTAAAAGTTAAAATAGCTTCAGTGCATCGCACTGAAGCTTCTGAGCTCCTTAAGTGTTTCTTAATTCCTTCATAACAGACTTCTCCAACTCACCGGAGTTGGGGAAGATGAAGTTACATCTTTATCTCCGGTGATTGAAACCTCGAACAAATATCTTTAAAATGATCAGTAATCCTTATAATAACATTCTGGAGCTACCTAGCGAGTTTAAGAGGCTGGTACACAACTTTGGCTCGCCAGAGCTCCGGTGAGTTGAGAAAATATAAAATGTTTGTACAGATTAACAAAATTAATTATTTTTGATCTAAAAATGATTCTGAGGTTACAATGAACCTGTTTATCACATTAAATCTTCATTTGTTCATTGAAATAAAAGATTCGACAGTAAGTTTGTTTCTTAAAAGATTTGAATGGTTTAAGCTCAGGACTTGATTTAACTACTCGGTTGAGAAGTTAAATCAAGTCAACAGGTATTATTAATCATAAATATATGTTTAATTTATAGTTTGAAATGTTCCTGAGCCGCCATGGACAACAAACTCAAAAACTTAAATTAAGATTGCGCGTTTAATTATAGATGATAGTAATAGGTAATATAATGTCGATTAGGGTTCATTAGTGATGATAGGTGATGAAAGAACCTAGTGAAGGTGGACTTAGGCCGATTACTATCACCATGGACAGTGAAGTAGTCGGTGAAGGTGAGATTTGAATTAGGCATTTAGGTGATTTAATTAATCGTTAAAATGAATTAGAAGTGAACATGGAAGTTAAAAGAAGGTGAGTAATGAGTTAAAAGACAAAATTAAAGTCTCTAGCGAGCTCAAGGAACCCGCCGAAGTCGGAGGAGATGAAGCTAAATTCTAAAATTACTCTAACCTAACTAACTAAACTAACTAACTAAGCTAGCCTACTCCTACTCCTACTCCTAGTCTATTGTTACCTGGACGAAGGGGTTAATAGGGTTCCGCCGAAGTCTCAGGGCGGACGATGAAATCAGAGGGTTGAAGAAAGAGATTCGGCAGGCGAATTTGAGGTGGAGCTGAGGAATCCTAGGGTCGGCGCCTTTGTCAGAGGTGCGGAAGACCACGGTGAATCTCCTCGGCTACTTAAGATGGATGGAGGAAGTCGGAAGATGGAATGGGGAATCGCCGGAGGTTTGGAAGAATAGCCTATCGAAGTCGGCTACAGTGTTAGAAGAGGGAAGGGAGCCAACTTGCTAAAATCAGAGGTGTGAGGGGGTATTTATAGTAGTTTGCGGCGAAGAGAGAGACGGGGTCTGGCCGAAGAAGAAGCTCGAGGAGCTTAACCTCCGTCGTCATCTCCGACGACGGTGAGGTTATCTCCCACTGAAAAAAAGGATTTTCGATTAATCTAAACCGTTGGATCAAGTGTAGGTGGTGAGCGCAAGCTGCAAGAGCTTGGGCAAAGAGGAATGATATTGACAGGGTGGTGATCGCACGGTGGGATGACTCTCTGCTGGCAGCCGTTCGTTTGGCTGGAGAAGAAGAAGAAGAAGATGAAGAGGGACTTAGAAGTAATAAAACCTAGGGACCTATGTGATAAATAAGGACCTGACTGTAATTAATAGTAAGGACTAAAATGTAAATCCAGGTTTTGAAGGTTTATTTTAATTTAGATCTTTTTCAACTTTTTATATATGTTAGTAAATAAGGTAAATATTATGTTTACACCTTGAATTTACATTTTTGACCTTTTTAGGTTAATTTATTAGATTAAGTAAAATTACTTAAGTTATTACATACTTAGTTATACATTATATTTAAGTTACTTATCTTATTAATTAAGGAAACTATTAATAGGATTTTGGGTCCAATTATTATATAAATTATTGATAATGTTATTTGAATGATAAAATGTCATTTGTAACTTATTTTAAGGTCCTTAACTAAATATCCCTTATTCTATAATTAACCCTTATATATTCATAACCCTAGCTAATTAACTTGGAAGACTAGTTAATTCGGGGTAATTAGAGATCATGATGAGTGTCTCATCACACCCCCAGACTAATGGACTGGCAGAACTGTCGAATTGTGAGATCAAGAAGATCCTTCAGGTCATTGTTCGGCCTGATACAAAAGATTGGTCAACTCATCTTCCAGAAGCCTTGTGGGCCTATAGGACCACCCACAAGACCTAATTAGTCAAGTCTCCCTTAAAATTATTGTACGGTAAGGCATGTCACCTTTCCGTCGAGAAGGAGCACAAGGTTTATTGGGTAGTATAGAAGTGCAATCTAGATCGAGTGAAGGCTGGAATACACCGCCAGTTGCAATTAAGCAAGATCAACGAACTACGCAATGATGTGTTTGATAACTTGCGTATCTTCAAAGAGTGGGTTAAAGCCTTCCATGACAAGCACATTATGCAAAAATCTTTCCACCCTGGTCAAAAATTTCTACTCTTTGATGCCAAACTCAAACTTTCCCAGGAAAACTCAGATCAAAATGGATTAGACCATTCTTGGTGAGACGAATCTTTGGAAATGGAGCTATTGAAATCAGCCAACCAAGTCTTGATTTAGAACCCTTTGTTGTGAATGGTCAGTGACTCAAGCCGTTCATTGAACTCACTGATATGAGCAAGGCTAAGGTATCTTTTGATCTCCATTCTCCCTAAGCTTATTGTGCCCGGCTGATGGCGTTAAACTTAGTGCTTAATGAGAGGCAACCTGTCATCTTTTTGAAAATCATGAAACCCTTCTTGACACACCTTATACTGAACTCATATTGCACTTTAGGGTTCATCCATTAGAACAACCAACTCCACCACTAGTACCCATACCTGAGCTTGAAATCGTCCGCAACAGCCTTCCTGACCCATCCACCCACCCAACACCTGTTCTAATGAATGATCTAAGCTAAATTCGAACCTACCTAATTTACAATGAGGACATTTCCAATCGTAGGCATGAGGGGGTATTAAAGTGCAAAACGCTGTGAAAATCACTTCACAAGAAAGGGTTTCATCAAAAAAATCACATACTCCAGAAAACCAAAAAAATAAAAAGTTGAAAATGAAAAAAATAGGAGAAGGGAGGAAATTTTGAATTGATTGCATATCATTTTTGAAGAGAAAAGTGGAGGAGATGAAAATGTCAAAAAGGAGCACAATTTAAAAGAGAAAAAGTGATAGTCATTAGTAAAAGATTAAGGAATTGACTCAATTCTAGACTAAATCAAAAAGAAAGAAAACGAAAGACAAAAAGTGCTAAGAGACAAAAGTGATTAGCAGGAACACTAATCTTAGGCCTCTTTGGCTTCAATCCTAGGTTTAGAAATTCAAGTATCTGCTAAGATCTGGATAGTCCTCAAGAAGTTAGGGAAAATGTGAAGCTTAAGTATTAGGTCTAAGGCTTAGGGATTATGTGGCCCCATTAACTGACCTCTGGTTTGCGGGACTCGGTAACCTAAGCACCCCAATCCACACACAACTTGGTTAAATCCGTTCACTGCACTTAAGTATCAAAATCATGCAAATGCGTTAAATTTGTTCTGAAAATTGTTACCTAGATTAGGAGTGTCTGATCAAAACAAGTTGATTTGGATGAATTCCTGGTGTGGAGAGGTGAGAAATTTCCCTCGAAGATGCGTAATAACATATCGTCTCCTCAGTGCTTGTCTCTTAGGATATTTAAATATCCTACCAGGGGCATGTAAGCACCTTGTGCTGGTTCAGATGCCATGGGCTACATTATCACGAAAAGTCTATTGCCAGGGTTTGGATTTAGCTATAGAATGCCATGGGTGGGATTATCTCAAAATCTCGAAAGCCAGGGTTCTGGGGGTTGCCATGGGTGGTGCTATCTTGAAGCATTAATTACCAAGGACCTTGCAAGGATTGATGGTGTGAACTAGGAATTCGATACAGTCTGTGTCATAAAGCTAATCTGAGGCTAGAAATAAAAAGAAAAGAGAGAGAAAACTCTCCAAAAATAAAGAAAAAATTCTTCTCTCTCTCTTACAAAAACTCACTGTAAATTGAACTTGGGCTAAAACATGTTACAAGCATGGGTGCTTTAACCACGGAGTTAAAAAAACCTTAGGTTGGTTCCTGTGGGCCTTAGAAACCTTCACGGTGGAGTAAGGCTAGAATTGGTTAGGTCCGGATCTTGGTTGGTACCTGAGTACCTCTAGGCCTACTATTGGCATTTTGACCTAATAAAAAAAAACACACATCAGAGTTTTGAGCATAGAAAGGCATATGGTCTAGAATTAAAGGTAATCCCATGAGATTTTTTTAAGGGACTGGCAAAATCTAGGCATGGGGGTATGATGGGAACACCATCATGAGTCATAACTGGCTCATTTTGATCCAATTAAGTCAGTAAATGCTCCTACATAACTGCCAGAGAGCCTTAAGTCGCTGCATAACCATTATGAGGGAAAGACAAGAAAACAGGGTTAAAACTGCATTTTTACCATCTTATCATGAATGCAGTATAATCATGGGTTTTCCCAGGGGCTAATTAAGGGTCAAATGGTCCTAAAAGTCTAACATGTGGGTTAAAACAAACAGAAAAGGTTTTACATGTGTCTTGAGAATTGAATGACTTTGGAAAACCTAAAAACAAACCTGCGTACCTAACTAAGGTTCTGGTCAGGATAAAATTTACCTAAACCCTCTAAAATTCATAGAAAAATATTCTCTAGGGTTTGGAACCTTCAATTTGACCATCAAAGCCCATGTGACAAAAAATAGAGTCTCAGACAGACATTTACCCTAAGTTAGGTTTTTGCATAAATTACCCATTCAAACTTGGTCAATACCTAAATCTAGCTTCACCATTGAATTCCTTGGGTCAAAATTAGTTTTGTACCAAAATTTTGGCCCAATCTAAGATCATCTTGGCCAAGTTTGCATTTTGGTCCAGTCAGACTCTTTCTATCTCATTCAGATCCTTAAACTTTGAATTTTCTTACAAATAGCCCGAAAAATTCTTTATCTTCTTCACAAGCAGGTCCCCGCACCATTTTTGGATGGTGAAACCTTCACCATTGAGTTTTGAGGGAGGATTTCTCGCTCAATTCTCAATCAATCCCACTCAAAATTGATACGGGGATTCCTTGGGAAGTTTCCTTCCATTTGAGCCATTCCTTGGGCTCTAAGTCCTTCCCAAAGGGCCATGCGAACCTTTCAAAGGTTCGGGTATCCTTTGACGCAACTACCTTCCAAGATTGAAAGCTTCTTTCCAAGCTTGGAAGGGCTTCCTATGGCTTATAAAAAGATCCCCAAGGCACGACCGTGCATTTCATCAAGTTTTGGCCGAAGAAACCCTCCTCTACTCCATCTCCGGCCACCTTCAGACTTAGCTCCAGCAGCCCCTCTCCGCTCTCCTCCTTAGGTCATCCAACCATCAAATTGAACGTCCAATGATCCTCCCCTCATCTTCGCAAACCTCTCCTACCAACGAGAGGTCGTGCTTCTACCTCAATAGACGTCGCCACCTTGCAGCACCATCTTCCTTCTCTGGCTCCGGTCGACCAACACCGATGCCTTCCACCTCCCTACTCTCTTGCTAAGTCCTTCTTCTGCTCCCTCTCTTTTTCTATTTTGTTTCCATACACATACAGACACACACAACCGCCAACAGACGCTGCTCACCTCCATCTTCTCCATCTCCAGCCGCACCTCTCGAGAGGCATATCCACCACTACACTCCATCTACCTTGCTAACCACCCCATAACCTTCTCCGTTCCACCATGAACAAAATCCCTCTCCTATTTTGCTCCATCGCTCACCCAAATGTACCCCCGAACAACCCACCTTTGAACGGCCGTCTTTGTCACCGTCATGCCTCCATTCTTACTCTCACCACAAGCCACACCCACCACCGCACTCGCCACTCCACGACGAACCTACTGAGCTATCTAATGCGGTTGAGAGGCCCTTTTCTTGAGTTTCAGGTCTCCAGCCATCACCACCATTATCACAAAGCTTCGAAGGAAGCTTGCAGCTTTGCTAGGCACTTGTACTTCCAAGACCACCTCCAGGTGATGCGGATTGGCTTCAGGTATCCTCCCAGGTCCTTGATTGGGGGAGTGAACCACAGCAACTGCCTTGATTGGAAGGCAATCCAACTGCAGACGCACGTGAAGAAGAGGCACTATCTTTAGTGCCACAACATCAGCTGAAGAGCGCACCATAGTGCATGAATTGAATTTGTGTCTGGGGCTTATCGCCTCAGAGACTTGGGAGGTGATGTCCCCCGCTCACTTATGCCTTGCCCATGACCCGTCCCCCATGGGCTTGGAGCAAACCTGACCCGCCTAACACAATTCCACTCCTCGGCTGCGATCATGCCTGCAGCCTTGGACCTCACTGCACTCTAGGTCTGAACCTTATTACCTGGTATTGTTGGAAGCTTTGGGGGTGCGCGACCTTAGGAGAGAAGGAGAGGATCGTGTGCGGGGGTAGGGGGTTTTTGCTACAGAGAGTATCGACTGACACTTAGCCATTTGTGGAACCTTCCCCCTTTGGGTGAAGAAGGATAACTGAGAAGAAAGGTAGGAAGGCAAGAAGAAGAGGAGAAGACCAGAGCCAGAAGAAGGAAGGGGAGTCGCATAGGAAGAGAAAAGAAGAAGGAGAAGAGTAGAAGAACAAAAGAACAAAAGGAAGAAGAGAAGACAAGGTAGGAGAAGCAGAGCATAGAAAAAAAGAAAGAAGAAGAGAGACCCTTGAGTCTCTAAGCAACACTATAGCACCAAGCTGTTTAAGCTGTCTGATACATCTGATTACATATATTTGAGGCTTTGATTTAGTTGCTATTTATGAGGAGTAATTGGTGATTTAAATCACCATTTTACTCCATTCCTTTTGCACATTGATATCTGACATTATTCTTGTTGCAATCTCTTATATTTCTGATTCAAATTGTGATCTTGAGTTTTGAATTTCATATAGCTCCCTGTGTTCGACCTCAGACTTAAAATTTGAGTAATAAATATTATTTGTTTTCAAAGCAATTTCGGCTATATTACAATGCAGTTTTTAAAACCTCAATTTCGCTCGCGAACATTATGGCACCATTGCCAGGGAGCAATGCGCAATTCAGATCTCTTGATTGCAATATTCGAGTCAATACTAACTTCCTCTATCTCTTTTGACATTGATCTATTTCAGGGGATCCATTGAGGAAGATCTGCCGCACATCAACCACTCTAGGGACAAGTAAACCCCATTCAAATCCTTCTAAACCCCTGATTATGAAAAAGTTAGAAAAAGGGAAGAAATCAATTAGGGCTACTTGCATTATATTCTTAGATTAATCTTCAAGTTGCCAGATTTGATAGATTCTATTTAGACAAATCCAAATCCTGGCATGTGCACCCATTTGAAGCTAAGGGATCTAGGGTTATCACATTCTTGTTTGAAGCCCTAGGTACCACATTTTGACAAACTAAATTGGACCGAATCAGAGCCAATTAAGGATTCCAGTTTAGGGTTTTAGAGACACATTTGCTTAATCAACAATTTATCTTTCCAAAACAATTTGTACCTAGACCTTGATTGAATTGATCTATTCAAGCAAAACCCTAAAATCAAGCTCTTAAATTCATTTGAACACTAAAAGAGGGACCTAAATTTCTAAAGAGGATAATACAGGTGAAGTTGACCCAACTTGTTGAGATAACCAATCTTCAAATTAGGTCACTTTTTCACAAAAACATCTTAAAAGTTCAAGTGAAATCATAAGCACCCTTGCTCTTAATTAAAATTGGTAGACTTAAGAGGTCAAGTCCCCATTCTGGTCTACCTGGATTATCAGTGACAAGGTAGGTCAGGTGGGGGAAACCCTGTAACCTGTAGGGGCACTCTACCGTGTAGGGGTCTTTGCAGGATTCTCCCTCTCTGACTGCCCAGGTAATTCTTAGGTGGACGGCTTTCTGACTACGGGGTATCATTTGCCCCGAACCTCTATAGTCATCCAAAATTTTTGGTTGTCTTGATTGGGTCCATCACATTCTACCTCTCATCAACTCCATCGATGCATGTTCGGGAGGAGGTCTCTAAGACCATCCTTTAGGCCTCCATTAGCTACTCATTCCCGTCAAGGCCAAGCGTCGACATCCTTGTTTGTGCAACAACCCAATCCAATCGATATCTCTTCTGATTCATCTGAACCTGATTCTCCATCCATCATCATGGCACAACCAGCAAAAGAAAAAAATCTTGAAAATCAACTTCAGTGCCTCAATGAACTATTCTAAGATTTTGTGAACCCACTGTAGCATCCAATGATGTGAGATCACTACAATCCCGCTACGGTGGAAATTGAACCTCGAGTACAAATCCCCATTGGAGGTCCTTACACTGAACTCAAGCCCAACTTGATTCATGCCATTCCCAAATTCCATGGGTATAACTCCGATGATCCTTTCCAGCATATCAAGCAACTCAAGCATCTGGCACAGACCTTCGGGTCAGAAACTCAAAATCGGGATATTCTACTCATGAAAATGTTCTCCATCTCTCTCATGGATAAAGCTGCTCACTAGTACCAAACCCAAATGCGTCCAATCAACACCTGGGCAGAACTTCAATCCGAGTATTTGAGAAAGTTCTTCCCTGTTGGTTAGACAAATGCTTTACGACACCAGATCACACATTTCACACAGCAA
Source organism: Thalassia testudinum (assembly GCA_037157565.1). Taxonomy (NCBI): domain Eukaryota; kingdom Viridiplantae; phylum Streptophyta; class Magnoliopsida; order Alismatales; family Hydrocharitaceae; genus Thalassia; species Thalassia testudinum. The sequence goes on from JAZHRO010000049.1 coordinate 38,139,892, forward strand.
GCAAGAGAACCACTTCACAAGGCATGGGATCATTTTCTAGATCTCATGCGAAAGTGCCCCCACCACGGAGTTCCTAAATGGGAACATGTCCAGTCTTTTTACCAAGGACTCCGTGAAGATATTCAATTATTTGTCAATGCAACCTACAGAGGAAGCATCATGGGTCAACACGAAGACACCGTGTGGGAGATTCTCAAGAATATGTGCGAGAACTCCATCAATAATGAATCCATGGGCATGTTCGATCAGACGAATGCCCATGCATTGACTAATCAAAAGGGAGCACATGAGATGCAAGGTTTGTCCTCTTTCATCGACTTGGAACTGATGGCCAGTCATTTGGACAAGGTCTCTATTATTGAGAAGAAGGTGGATGAGCGAATTCGACACTTACAATGAGCCACTTCTATGCAAAACCCATTTGCGCAACCACCCTCTGGCAGGTAGGCTGTACACAACTTCTACCACCGACCTTCTCAAGGGATGGACCCGTATCCACCCTCGTCTGATTGTTGTTTCAGAGGAAACTCTGGACCCACCTACTCTAGTTGGGGGAACTCTAAACCCCCGTATTCTGACTTTTCCGAGGTTCCTCGGACCTACGAGGACCTCAACTCCATTCAGAATGATCCATTCTCAAACACCTACAACCTTGGAGGGTGTAATCATCCTAATTTCACATGGTCAGGAAGTAATCAAAACCAGAGACCTCAATATCAGCCCAACCACAAGCTCCTCGTCCATATTAGCCGCCTCAACCTCGACCTAACTCAACTTATCAATCTGGACCGACTAATACAGATCAAATGACACTTATCCTGCAGACTCTAGCTGACATTCACAAGACGAATGTAGCTATGCAAAAATAACATAGAGACAAGATCATAGAGGTTCGTAATCAGCTTGCCCAGAAGGCAAATTCTCGCCAACTTGGTGCAATTCCTTCACAACCCTTGCCTAATCCGAATAACGTGTCGAACTAAAGGTGCGTTGTTGTCAACGTTTTTGTGCGAATTTAAAGGCGTATTACGTTGCAGTAGAACCGACAAAACGTTTAAACAAATATAAATAATTTTATTACTCGAACAACTAGAGTATCCGAGGTCGAACACAGGGAGCAAACTCAGTACTTTGCAAAACCCAAGAATACAACTGTTAAATGCAAATATAATTGATTCAAAGAGTTTTTAAGAAAGATGTAAAAAAAAATTGAATTAGACGTCTGATTTATGTATCAGACGTCTTAAATGTGATCTTTCTTTCTCTCTTCCTTCTTCTGCTTTGCCTTTCTGATCTCTTTGCAATCTTCCCTTGTCCTTCTTCTTCTTCTCTGAGAAGACTTCTAATCTTTCTGCTTTCCTTCTTCTCCTGGGAAGACTTCTTTCTTTCTTCTTCTTCTGTCTTGCTCCTCCTTTCTTCGTTGCCTTCTTCTTCTTCTTTGGCTTGCTTTTCCTTCTTCTGCAGCGGCCAAGTCCTTCTCCTGCGATCAGCTTGCCTGCACAGGAGCAAAACCTAACCCTTCTCCCTCTACCCGCGCGTCTCTCTCTCTCAAGCAATTCACTCAAACCGCTCTACCAGAGCCACAGTCTTAAATCGGGTCGGATCGTACCCGGGACCAGGCGCACCGGCAGGTGTGTGGTGCGCGAGGAGTGTGGAGGTCTAGGTCGGGTCGGATCCGCCAGGTCCGCGTGGTCAGGCCGCGGACGAGGCGGGTGGGGTCAGTGAGGGACCTCACCCCTGTGCTTACTGAGGCGATAAGAATAGAACGCAAAAACAACTTATATGGTACCTGCCGGTTGCAATCCCACGATGTGGGACTATCTGGCCTCGCCTTCACGCGCGCCTGCAGAAGCCTCGTCGTGCGATTGCCCCGCAGCTGCTGGCTCTGCTAGCACTCCTTGGCTGGACTCGTTCACCTCGCGACACCCGCGCTAGTATGCAGCACCTGTAGCCTGGAAGACCGGGTGCCTGGAGCTTCGTGGGAGCTTCATCAGAGGTCGTCCATGGCGGCAGCCGCTCAAATCCTGTCGTACACAAAACGCGCCTCTCGGCCAAATCAGAATAGCTAGAGACCTTCGTCGTGGCACGGCGAAGGCGGTGGGCAGTGCTGCAGGCCGCAGTTCGGCCTAGGCGTGCGTGCCGAGGTCAACCTGTGGCCGGAGATGGTGGGTTGGTCGGGGGGTGATTGTGGAGGGATGGAATGGCAGTGGTAGGGTGGAGTGTGTTCCTGGAGGTGAGGCGGAGCTTTCGAGGTGGTTGGCGAGCCGTGTGGAGGGCTGGAGTGGTGTGGGCGACTCGCCGGAGTGTGGTCGGAGGCGAAGATGATGGAGGTGGTTAGCGTCTGTCGAAGGTCGATCAAGGGAGATAACAGGGGGAAAAGAGAGAGGAGAAGGTGGAGAACGTATCTGGGGTTGTCTGGAGGGAAGGGAGGCGGCGGAGAGGACGGCTCGTAACTGCCATCGTCGGGGAAGAAAGACCCTGGGGGAGGAAGCGGCGACGAAGATGAGGTCGGGAGCTTGCACGCAGGGTACAGCGCGCCGCGGGAGGAAGAGGCAGAGAGGACTCTGCTGCTGGTATGGCAGCAGAGTGACGAGAAGGAGGGAAGGCGGTCGCCGGAGCTTGTGGGTCGTTTGGCCGGAGATGGGAGAGAAGAAATTTGGAGGGGATCTCCGTCAAAATCAAGCTTAAGATGAGCGGCCGGGTCCGGGGGATGTTTTATATGTGCTGGCCGCTCCTATCAGTGCGTGAAAACCGCGCAATTAGGTCAGCCGGCTCGCCGGAGTTGGAAGGAAGAAAGATACCCAAATCTCTCGTGCGTTCGCACGAGAGATTGGGTTCACGCCAGCGAATTTGATTGGCTTTAGAAGGAAGGGAATTCCTCAGAGAATCTCCCTTCCATTTCTGGGAGAGAATCTCTGAGGAATTAGAGAGCAATCTCTCTCGAAACTTCGTTGGAGCTCGGTTCTGCCCTAGCAATGGCGGCAGGACCGGTTTGCAAAGAAGGCGAAGAACCTAGGGGGCTCTCTGCAAGGATATTCAAAAGATAGGGACCTATTTGTGATTTGGGTGTAATAACTTGCAAAGTAGGTCAAGATGACCTCCCCTTAGGTCCAAATTTTGGTACAAACCTAATTTGGACCTAAAGAATCCAATGGTGAAGTTGGATTTTAGGTTTGACCTCGTTTGACTGGACATTTTGTGTAAAAACCCAAATTAGGTTAATTGAAGAGTTAAGACCCTATTCTAGGTCAAACTAGGTTCCAAAGGCCAAATTAAGTGTTCTAAACCCTAGAGGATGTTTTTCTATGATTTTTGAGGGTTTGCTTGATTTTTATTCTGACCGGAACCTTGTTAATTTAAGCGGGTCTGTTTTAGGGTTACCAAGTGTCATTTAATTCTTAGATTGCACATAAACCCATTTCTGATTAATTCAACCCACTTTTTATCTTATTTGGACCATTTGACCTATGTTTTGCTTCTGAGAAATCCCGTTTATGTACTGCAATGGTAAAATTACAGTTTTAACCTTTATTTCATGTTTTCTTCTCAGAGCACTTGTTCCTTCAGTTAAGCCTTCTTCTAGGTTATGTAGGGGCTTTTATCTTCTTTATTGGGTCAAAATGAGCTAGTTATGGCTCATGATGAGGCTCTCATCATACCCCCATGCCTAGCTTTTGCTCGTCCCTTAGCAAAATTTCAAAGTTTTAACTTCCATTCTAGACCCAAAGTGTCCTTAGTTATGATAAGTGCTTCTTTTGTGATTAGGTAGGAATGCCGACAATAGGCCTAGAGGTACTCAAGTACCAACCAAAATCTGGACCTGTTCTGCTTTAGCCTCAGTCCTTTGCAAAGGTTTCTACGGCCCACAAAAACTATCCTAGGGTTTGTTGGACTCTGCGGTTAAAGCACCCGTGCTTGAGACATTTTTAGCCTGAGCTCAGTTTGCAGTGCGTTTTTTTTTTTTTTTTTGTAAGTGAGAGATAGAGGATTTATTTGTTTGGAGAGCTTTTCTCTCTCTTTTCTTTTTATTTCTAGCTTCGGATTAGCTTCTCAACACGGTCTGTATCGGATTCCTCGTCCCCATCATCAATCCTCAAGGGTCCCTGGCTTTTGAGATTTCGAGATAATCCCGCCCATGGCAACCCCCGGAACCCTGGCTTTCGAGATTTCGAGATAATCCCGCCCATGGCGTTCCGTGGCCGAATTCAGACCCTGGCGATCGACATTTCGTGATAATGCCACCCATGGTATCTGAACCAGCAGAGTGCTTACATGCCCCCAGTAGGATATTTAAATATCCTAAGAGACAAGCACCGAGGAGACGATATGTTGTTACGCATCTTCGAGGGGAATTTCCCGCCTCTCCGCGCTGGGAACTTGTCCAAATCAACTTGTGTTGATTGGCCGCTCCTAATCTAGGTGACTTTTTCATAACATTAAACGCTCTTGCGTGTTTTGAATATTTATGCGCACTGAACCAGACTGTGTGTGAATTTGGGTGCTTAGGTTACCGAATCCCGCAAACCGGAGGTCAGTTAACGAGGCCGAATACTTCCTAAGCCTTAGACCTAATACTTAAGCTTCGCATTTTCCTCAACCTCTTGAGGATTATCCAGATTTTAACGGATACGTGAATTTTTAAGCTAAAAATCTAGCCCAAGAGGCCTAAGACCAGCGTTCCCGCTGATCTCTTGTTATATCTCCGTAGCACTTTTCTTTTCTTTTTCTTGACTCGGTCTAGAACTTCAGTTAACCCCTTAATCTTTTACTAATGACTTTTTCTTTTTCTTTTCCTTTTGTGCTCCTTTCTTCATTTTTGCTCTTTTTCTCCTCAACATTTTCTCCCTCCCCATTTTTTTTTTTTTTACGTGAAACCCTTTCTTGATATGAATTTTCTGACATTTTGCACTTTCATACCCCCCCATGCCTAAGATTTGCAATGTCCCCATTGTAAATTAGGTGGGTTCGAATTGAGCTTAGTTCATGTATTAGGACAGGTGTGTGGTGAGTGAATGGGTCGAAGCGACTTGTTACGAATGATTTCTAATCTCGGGTAGGTATACCTGAGGTGAAGTCGGCTATTCTAATGGATGAACCCTAAAGTGCAATATGAGTTCCGCATAGCGATGTCAGAAACGGTTTCAAGTTTTTCAAAGAATGACGGGTTGCCTCCCGTTAAGCGCTGAGTTTTACGCCATCGGCTGGGCGCAATGAGCTCAAGAGGAAAGGAGGGTAAAGGATGACTCAGTCAAATCTATATCGGTCATGTCAATGAACGGCTTGAGTCTCTGCCCGTTCACGACAAATGGTTCAGAATCGTGGCTGAGTGGGCTGATTTCAATAGCTCCATTTTCAAAGATTTGGCGGACTAGGTAGGGTCCAACCCACTTGGATCTTAGCTTTCCTGGGAATAATTTGAGTCGAGCATCAAAGAGTAAAACTTTTTGACCAGGATGAAAGACCTTTCTAGAAATGTGTTTGTCGTGAAAAGCTTTAACCCGTTCTTTGTAAATTCGCGAGTTCTCATACGCGTCGTGGCGTAATTCATCGATCTCGCTCACTTGAAATCTTCTGTGGGTTCCAGCCTTAGAAAGGTCGAGATTACAGGTCCGTACTTCCCAATAGGCTTTATGCTCCAATTCGATGGGGAGGTGACATGCCTTCCCGTACACTAGTCTGAAGGGAGACATTCCTAATTGGGTCTTGTGGGCGGTCCTATAGGCCCACAATGCTTCCGGAAGCCGAGAAGACCAATCTTTTCTATCAGGTCGAACAGTAACCTGAAGGATCTTCTTGATCTCTCGGTTAGATAGCTCAGCTAGACCATTAGTTTGGGGGTGGTAAGGAGTAGAGATTCGGTGTGACACCCCGTATTTGATCATCAGTGACTTGAACTGAGCGTTCGTAAAATGGGTCCCTCCGTCGGAAATTATAGCACGCGGAATCCCGAACCTTGAGAAAATGTTTTGATGAAGGAATTTTATAACGACTTTATGATTGTTGGTTCGGGTCGGAATGGCTTCTATCCACTTGGAAACATAATCAACTGCAAGTAAAATGTATTCGAAGCCATCCGAGGTAGGAAAGGGTCCCATGAAATCAATCCCCCAAATATCAAAAATTTCGCATACCAAGATCGGCTGTAGAGGCATCATGTCTCTATGGCTCATGTTGCCTAGAGTCTGGCAACGGGAACATGCCTTACAGTGATTGTATGCATCTTTGAAAATTGTGGGCCAGTAGAAACCACACTGGAGGACTTTCGATGCGGTTTTATGTCCCGAAAAATGTCCACCGCATGCCTGGTCATGGCAGAATGAGAGTATGTCTTTGATTTCCACTTCCGTGACGCATCGTCGGATTATCTGATCAGCACCAATGCGGAAGAGATACGGGTCTTCCCATAGGTAATACTTGGCATCGGAACGCAATTTGTCCTTTTTGGCCTTCAACCAATCGGGCGGAATCTGATGTGATGCCAGGTAATTAACAATATCGGCGAACCATGGAAGACTTGTACTGATAGTCAGGAGGTGCTCATCAGGGAAATGTTCTGTAATAGGTCCGGAAGGATCAATAATTTCAGAAGGAAGGCGGGATAAGTGATCAGCTACCACATTGTGCTTTCCCGCCTTGTTGCGAATCTCGAGGTCAAATTCTTGCAACAGCAAGATCCAGTAGATTAATCGAGGTTTCGCGTCCTTCTTGGCCAGGAGATACCTCACAGCTGTGTGATCCAAGTATATGATAACACGTGAACCCAGAAGGTATGATCTGAATTTTTCCAGGGCAAATACTACGGCCAGTAGCTCTTTCTCAGTAACCGTATAGTTACGCTGAGCCTCATCCAATGTTTTGCTGGCGTAGTAAATGACCACAGGTTTCCCGTCAATTTTCTACCCCAAAACCGCTCCTACAGCGAAGTCAGATGCATCGCACATGATCTCAAAGGGTTGAGACCAATCAGGGGACTGTAGGATTGGGGCTTGGGTGACTCGGTCACGTAGGATCTCAAATGCTTGAGTGCATTCCTTGGAAATTCCGAAAGGCACATCCTTGGAAAGCAGATTGGTCAGGGGGCGCGCGATTTTGGAGAAATCAGGGATGAATCGACGGTAGAAACCGACGTGCCCCAAAAAAGATCGGATGTCCTTAATCGAGCTAGGCATAGGGAGCTTGGAAATCAGGTTAACCTTAGCTCGATCCACTTGGATGCCTTTCTCTGAGATTAAATGTCCCAGGACAATTCCCTCAGGCACCATGAAATGGCTCTTTTCCCAGGAAAGAACCAAATTCACCTCGATGCACCGCCTGAGTATATGGACCAAGTGTTGGAGGCAATCGTCAAATGATTGTCCAAAAACTGAAAAGTCATCCATGAAGACTTCCAGATAATCACCTACCATATCTGAGAATATGGCAAGCATGCACCGCTGAAAAGTTGCAGGTGCATTGCAGAGACCGAACGGCATCCTTCGAAACGCGTACGTCCCGAAGGGGCAGGTGAATGTGGTCTTTTCTTGGTCTTCTGGATGGATTGCCACCTGATTGTAACCGGAGTACCCGTCAAGAAAGCAGAAGAATCTATTTCCCGCTAGTTTCTCGAGGATCTGATCAATAAACGGTAGTGGGAAATGATCCTTCTTCGTGGAGGAATTTAGTCTTCTGTAATCAATGCAGACTCTCCACGAATTAGCTATTCGGGTAGGAATGACTTCCCCGGTTTCAGTCGTGATGATGGTAAGTCCTGCCTTCTTAGGTACCACTTGTGTTGGACTCACCCAACGACTGCCGGAGATCGGGTAGATGATCCCTGCATCTAACCACTTAATGATCTCCTTTTTCACGACCTCCTGTAGGTTAGGGTTTAGTCGCCTTTGCATTTCTCTTGAAGGTCGTGAGCCTTCTTCTGTGTAGATTCGATGCATGCAGTATGAAGGGCTTATATCAGTCAAATCATCTAGAGTCCATCCAATGGCTCTACGATGTTGCTGGAGAACAGAAATCAAACGGAGTTCCTGGTCAGGTGTGAGTCAAGAATTGATAATCACAGGAAACGTTTGATTTGAATCCAAAAAGACATATTTTAGATGTTCGGGAAGGGGCTTGAGTTCCATGACAGGATTGTCAGCAGCAGCGGGTGGTTCAGGGTTTGTATCGGGAGCAATGGTAGGAGTCATAGGTGTGTCTAGATCGTGTTCGCACTCCTCTGTTAGTGGTTTTTGATTTTCTAGTGGTTGATCAGGAATAATTAGGTTGTCCTCTATATGCAGTTCATCAACCACGGCTTTGACATCACAAATTTCCTCTATAACCCCGCAATTAATCCCTTGTTGGGCTTTGAAAATGTCAATCTTCAGATTTTGATTCCCAAATTTTAATTCTATCTGGCCCTCTTCGCAGTTTATATTGGCCCTAGCAGTGGCCAAAAAGGGTCTCCCTAATATGATTGGTGTGTCCCTTGGGTTCTTAGGTGCATCCATGTCCAGTACTATGAAGTCCACTGGGAAATAAAAATCTCGTACCCTAACAATGACATCCTCGAGTATTCCTTTGGGTGACTTGATGGATCGATCGGCTAACTGCAATGTCACCTCAGTGGGTTTAAGTTCAGATTCTTCAAGGTGGTCAAGGAGGGATGTAGGTATTAAATTTATGGAGGCACCTAGGTCTAGTAGGGCTCTATCAAGTTGGGTTTCACCAATTTTACAAGAAATCAAGGGGGTTCCTGGGTCTTTAGCCTTGGGTGGGAGTTTGCTCAGGATGACAGAGCTGGCTTGCTCTGACAGTACAATCGGATTCCCATCCTTGGTTCGTGGCTTACGTTTAGGTGTACATATGTCTTTCAAGAATCTTGCGTAAGCCGGTATGTGGCGGATTGCATCCATCAACGGGATGTTTATCTCGACCTGTTCAAAGAGCTTGACCAGATCCTCCTCAGGAGCCACAAGTTTGGTTGTCCTTTTTCCTTTGGTCAAGGCCTCAGGAAATGGGATCCTAGCTGGTTCCTCTAGGATAGGTCCAGGTTCTTGATCTGGGACAGTAGTATCTTGGATGACTACCCTAGGGTCTTGGCGATTATCAGGCTTGGAGTGGTTCAGATAATGTGAGTCTTGTGTTGTTTTACCACTACGTGTTGTTACAGAGTTTAATCCAGCCTGACTTTGGTTTGGGTTAGGTAGGAGAGGTGGCTGCTGCTGAAATTCTGCATAAGATGTAGAAGCCTCCATCCCGTCTGGAGTAGCAGGGGCCTGATAAATCGAATGTGCGTGGCCTGGATTTGGATTCATAATGCGCCTCTGGGTCGGCACATTATTTGGGTTGGGCAGAGGTTGCGAAGGAAGGGTGCCAGGTTGGCGAGAATTTGCCATCTGGGCCAGTTGGTTGCGAACCTCTGTGATCTCGTCCTTGTGCTGTTTTTGCATTGCCGCATTCATCTTTTGAATGTCAGCCAGCGTTTGAAGGATAAGAGTCAGTTGATCCTGATTTTGCCCGGATTGGTAGGTGGGATTGGGCCGAGGCTGAGGCGGCTGATATGGACGAGGAGCTTGTGGGCGGGGTTGATATGGTGGTTTTTGAGAATTTCCCGCCCACTGAAAGTTAGGATGATTTCGCCATCCAGGGTTGTAGGTATTGGAGTATGGGTCATTCTGGATGGCGTTGAGGTCCTCGCAGTTCTGAGGAACCTCAGGAAAGTCAGAATACGAGGGTTCAGAGTTCCCCCAACTCGAGTAGAAGGGATCGGAGGTCACTCCGGTCCGGGAGGTAGACGGGGGTGGATAGGGGCCCATCCCCTTGGCAGGTTGGTGATAGATGTTTTGCACTGTTTCCCTTGCCAGAGGAGGTCGTGCCAAAGAGTTTTGTGCAGAGGTGGCTTGCTGCAAATGTCGAGTTAGCACGTCCACCTTCTTTTCTATGATAGAGACCTTGTCCAACCGACTGGCCATCAATTCCAGGTCAACAGAAGTGGACAGGTCCTGCTTCTCATGTGTCCCTCTTAGATTCGTCGATGCGCGGGCATTCGTCCTGTCGAATAAGCCCAAGGAGTCATTGTTTATGGAGTTCTCGCACATGTTTTCGAGAATCTCCCACACCGTGTCCTCGTGTTGGCCCATGATGTTTCCTCCACATGTTGCATTGACGATTAGACGAATATCCTCACGGAGTCCCTGGTAAAAAGACTGGACTTGTTCCCACTTAGGAACTCCGTGATGGGGACACTTTCGCATGAGATCTAGGAATCGATCCCAAGCTTCGTGAAGAGGTTCTCCCTGTTGTTGAGTGAAATGAGTGATCTGGTGGCGCAAGGCATTCGTCCGGCCAACAGGGAAGAATTTTTTCAAAAATTCGGACTGTAATTCCTCCCAAGTGTTGATCGGGCGGGTCTGAGTCTGATACCAGTGCGCGGCCTTGTCTAAGAGGGAGAACGAAAACATTTTCATGAGTAGGATATCCCGATTTTGTACATCTGACCCGAAGGTCTGGGCCAGATGCTTGAGTTGTTTAATGTGTTGGAATGGATCCTCGGAGTTAAGCCCATGGAACTTTGGTATGGCATGAATCATATTGGGCTTTAGATCAGAATCGGGTCCTCCAATTGGGATTCGTACTCGGGGTTCGATTGCCACCGCAGCGGGATTATAGTGATCTCGCATCATAGGTCGCTGTGGTGGGTTTACAAAGTTCTGAAAGAGATCGTTCAAGCGTTGAAGTTGGTGTTCAAGGTTATTCTCCTCTTCAATGGGTTGTGCCATGATGGGAGAAGAAGGAGAATCAGGGTCTGAATCAGATGAAAGATTTATGTGGTGGGGTTGCTGCACAAACAAGGGCGTCGAGGCTTGGCCTCGGCGAGAATGAATTTCTAGAGGAGGTCTTAAAGGTGGTCTTAAGGACCTCCTACCAAACATGCACCGGAAGATGTGATGAGATTAGAAGGTGCTGGACCCAATCAAGACACCCAAGAATTGTTGAGTGACTATAGAGGTTCGGGGCAGATGGACCCCTGGATCAGAAGATCGTCCACCTGAGAAATACCTGGGCAGCCAGAGAGGGAGAGTCCCGCAAAGACCCCTACACGGTAGAGCGTCCCCACGGGTTACAGGGTTTCCCCCACCCGACCTCTCTTGTCACTGCGGTTCCAGGTAGACCAGAATGGGGATCTTGACCTCTTAAGTCTACTTTTTTTATTTTAAGATCAAGGTGCTTAATGTTCCACTTGAACTTTTAAGTATTTTGAGTGCAAAAAGTGACCTAATATTAAGGTTGGTTGACTCGAGGGATCAACTTCACCTCTTGTTCCTTTGAGAGCTTTTAGGTCCTTCCTTTTATGGTTCAAATGGATTATCAGCCTGATTTGCTTAGGGTTCCTCTTGTATAAATCTTTTCAAACACGGTTTAGGCACACTTCTTTTTGGAAAGTTTGTTTCTTTGTTTTAGAGAAGATGTGTCTCTAAAAACCCTAGCTTTGCAATCCTAACTTGGCTCTAATGGGTCCAATTTAGTTGCCTTAGAAATTAGCACCTAGGGCTCAATCAAGAAAGTTTTAGCCCTAGTTGCCTTAGTTGGATGACAGACAAAAATATGTTGAAATGAAAATCAGGCAACTTGATGAGTTACTAAATATAAGACAGGTAGCCCTAAGTTGATTTCTCTCCTTTTTTTTTCTTTTTTTTTAGATTGTGCGAGGGTTAAGGGAGAGGGCTTATGGAAATTACCTGTTCCAGTCTGTTGTGCAGTTGCTATTCTTTCCTTTTTGTTTTGCTTTCCCTGATTGAACACAACAAAAGAGAAGTTAAGTCAGATATTAGATAGAAAAGTTGTACTCAAAAGCTTTAAAAGTGCCCGTTGCTCCCCGGCAACGGCGCCAAAATGTTGTCAACGTTTTTGTGCGAATTTAAAGGCGTATTACGTTGCAGTAGAACCGACAAAACGTTTAAACAAATATAAATAATTTTATTACTCGAACAACTAGAGTATCCGAGGTCGAACACAGAGAGCAAACTCAGTACTTTGTAAAACCCAAGAATACAACTGTTAAATGCAAATATAATTGATTCAAAGAGTTTTTAAGAAAGATGTAAAAAAAAATAGAATTAGACGTCTGATTTATGTATCAGACGTCTTAAATGTGATCTTTCTTTCTCTCTTCTTCTGCTTTGCCTTTCTGATCTCTTTGCAATCTTCCCTTGTCCTTCTTCTTCTTCTCTGCGAAGACTTCTAATCTTTCTGCTTTCCTTCTTCTCCTGGGAAGACTTCTTTCTTTCTTCTTCTTCTGTCTTGCTCCTCCTTTCTTCGTTGCCTTCTTCTTCTTCTTTGGCTTGCTTTTCCTTCTTCTGCAGCGACCAAGTCCTTCTCCTGCGATCAGCTTGCCTGCACAGGAGCAAAACCTAACCCTTCTCCCTCTACCCGCGCGTCTCTCTCTCTGAAGCAATTCACTCAAACCGCTCTACCAGAGCCACAGTCTTAAATCGGGTCGGATCGTACCCGGGACCAGGCGCACCGGCAGGTGTGTGGTGCGCGAGGAGTGCGGAGGTCTAGGTCGGGTCGGATCCGCCAGGTCCGCGTGGTCAGGCCACGGACGAGGCGGGTGGGGTCAGTGAGGGACCTCACCCCTGTGCTTACTGAGGCGATAAGAGTAGAATGCAAAAACAACTTATATGGTACCTGCCGGTTGCAATCCCACGATGTGGGACTATCTGGCCTCGCCTTCACGCGCGCCTGCAGAAGCCTCGTCGTGCGATTGCCCCGCAGCTGCTGGCTCTGCTAGCACTCCTTGGCTGGACTCGTTCACCTCGCGACACCCGCGCTAGTATGCAGCACCTGTAGCCTGGAAGACCGGGTGCCTGGAGCTTCGTGGGAGCTTCATCAGAGGTCGTCCATGGCGGCAGCCGCTCAAATCCTGTCGTACACAAAACGCGCCTCTCGGCCAAATCAGAATAGCTAGAGACCTTCGCCGTGGCACGGTGAAGGCGGTGGGCAGTGCTGCAGGCCGCAGGTCGGCCTAGGCGTGCGTGCCGAGGTCAACCTGTGGCCGGAGATGGTGGGTTGGTCGGGGGGTGATTGTGGAGGGATGGAGTGGCAGTGGTAGGGTGGAGTGTGTTCCTGGAGGTGAGGCGGAGCTTTCGAGGTGGTTGGCGAGCCGTGTGGAGGGCTGGAGTGGTGTGGGCGGCTCGCCGGAGTGTGGTCGGAGGCGAAGATGATGGAGGTGGTTAGCGTCTGTCGAAGGTCGATCAAGGGAGATAACAGGGGGAAAAGAGAGAGGAGAAGGTGGAGAACGTATCTGGGGTTGTCTGGAGGGAAGGAAGGCGGCGGAGAGGACGGCTCGTAACTGCCGTCGTCGGGGAAGAAAGACCCTGGGGGAGGAAGCGGCGACGAAGATGAGGTCGGGAGCTTGCGCGCAGGGTACAGCGCGCCACGGGAGGAAGAGGCAGAGAGGACTCTGCTGCTGGTATGGCAGCAGAGTGACGAGAAGGAGGGAAGGCGGTCGCCGGAGCTTGTGGGTCGTTTGGCCGGAGATGGGAGAGAAGAAATTTGGAGGGGATCTCCGTCAAAATCAAGCTTAAGATGAGCGGCCGGGTCCGGGGGGTGTTTTATATGTGCTGGCCACTCCTATCAGTGCGTGAAAAACGCGCAATTAGGTCAGCCGGCTCGCCGGAGTTGGAAGGAAGAAAGATACCCAAATCTCTCGTGCGTTCGCACGAGAGATTGGGTTCACGCCAGCGAATTTGATTGGCTTTAGAAGGAAGGGAATTCCTTAGAGAATCTCCCTTCCATTTCTGGGAGAGAATCTCTGAGGAATTAGAGAGCAATCTCTCTCGAAACTTCGTCGGAGCTCGGTTCTGCCCTAGCAATGGCGGCAGGACCGGTTTGCAAAGAAGGCGAAGAACCTAGGGGGCTCTCTGCAAGGATATTCAAAAGATAGGGACCTATTTGTGATTTGGGTGTAATAACTTGCAAAGTAGGTCAAGATGACCTCCCCTTAGGTCCAAATTTTGGTACAAACCTAATTTGGACCTAAAGAATCCAATGGTGAAGTTGGATTTTAGGTTTGACCTCGTTTGACTGGACATTTTGTGTAAAAACCCAAATTAGGTTAATTGAAGAGTTAAGACCCTATTCTAGGTCAACTAGGTTCCAAAGGCCAAATTAAGTGTTCTAAACCCTAGAGGATGTTTTTCTATGATTTTTAGAGGGTTTGCTTGATTTTTATTCTGACCGGAACCTTGTTAATTTAAGCGGGTCTGTTTTAGGGTTACCAAGTGTCATTTAATTCTTAGATTGCACATAAACCCATTTCTGATTAATTCAACCCACTTTTTATCTTATTTGGACCATTTGACCTATGTTTTGCTTCTGAGAAATCCCGTTTATGTACTGCAATGGTAAAATTACAGTTTTAACCTTTATTTCATGTTTTCTTCTCAGAGCACTTGTTCCTTCAGTTAAGCCTTCTTCTAGGTTATGTAGGAGCTTTTATCTTCTTTATTGGGTCAAAATGAGCTAGTTATGGCTCATGATGAGGCTCTCATCATGCGTTATGAACCCAAATCAAGGCCAAGCTCACTTTGTTTATTAGGACCCTTCTACTCCATCACTCGACGGGATGGAGGCTTCGACATCATTTGTGGGTTACTAGTAGCAAGCACCTCTTCTACCCACACTAAACTAGAACCAGGTTGGATTGAATTCTGTTACTACCTGTAGTGGCAAAACAACATAGGACCTACCTTATCCAAGCCACTCTCTGCTTGGTAATAGAAACCCTCATCCTAGGATGCCTCTATCCTAGATCAAGAACTTGGACCCATTCTAGAAGAACCATCTAAGGTTCCATTTCCAGAGGCCTTGGCCAAGGGAAAAAGGACAACCAAAACCATGGCACATGAGGAGGACCTAGTTAAGCTCTTTGAGCAGGTCCATATAAACATCCCCTTGATGGACGCAATACGCCACGTACCGGCTTACACAGAATTTCTGAAAACATGTGTGCACCTAAGCGTAAGTCGCGAACCAAAGATGGAAACCCAATCGTACTGTCGGAGCAAGCCAGCTCCGTCATTTTGGGCAAACTCCCGCCTAAGGCAAAAGACCCAGACACCCCTCTAATCTCCTGTGCAATCGGTGATATACAATTTGACCACGCCTTATTAGACTTAAAAGCCTCCATAAATTCGATACCTACATCCCTACTAGACTACTTTGAGGAATCTGAGCTTAAACTAACTGAAATGACTTTACAGCTAGCTGATCGATCAATTAAGTCACCAAAAGGAATTCTCAAGGATGTCATAGTTAGGGTACATGATTTCTATTTTCCAGTTGATTTTGTTGTCTTAGACATGGACGCTTTTGAGAATGCGAAGAAAACACCGATCATACTAGGGAGACCCTTTCTGGCCACTACTAGGGCCAATATCAATTGCAAGGAGGGCCAAATTGAATTAAAATTTCGGAGCAAGACACTAAAGATCGACATCTTTAAGACCCAGCAAGGAATTAATTGTGGAGTCATAGAATAGATTTACGATATCGAAGTTGTGGTTGATGACTTTATCGTGGAAAAATCGACTATTTCTGATCAACCACAAGTGGATCAAAACTAGGAATTAGAGGAGCCCAAACTCAACGTAGACACACCCATAGCTCCCTCCTTTGCTCCCGACACCCACCCTAAACCACCCATTGCTGCTGACAACCCCATTATGGAATTAAAGCCTACGTCTTCTTGTGTTCCAATCAGATGTTTCCTATGATTATCAACTCCTGACTCACACCTGATCAGGAAACACGCCTAATTTATGTTCTCCAGTAGCATTGAAGAGCCATTGGATGGACTCATGATGATCTGACTAGTATTAGCCCTTCATACTATGCACATCACATCTACATTGAAGAGGGCTCATGACCATCCCATGAAATGTAGAGATGCCTAAATCCAAATCTACAGGATGTTGTGAAAAAGGAGATCATCAAGTGGTTAGATGTTGGGATCATCTACCCGATCTCCGACAGTCAGTGGGTGAGTCCAATCCAAGTTGTGCCTAAGAAGGCAGGGCTCACTGTCATCATGACTGAAATCGAAGAAACCATACCAACCCATATATTAAACTCATGGAGAGTCTTCATTGATTACAGAAGACTCAATTCCTATGCAAAGAAGGATCATTTCCCAGTACCGTTCATTGATCAGATTCTCGAGAAACTAGCGGGAAATCGATTCTTCTACTTTTTGGATGGGTACTTCGATTACAATCAGGTCGCAATCCATCCTGAAGACCAAGAGAAGACCACCTTCACCAGCCCCATCGGAACATACACATTCCGAAGGATGCTGTTCGATCTCTACAATTCACCCGCTACATTTCAGCGGTGCATGCTTGCCAAATTCTCAGATATGGTAGGTGAATACTTTGAAGTCTTCATGGATGACTACTCGGTATTTGGTGAATCATTTGATTATTGCCTCCTGCACTTGATCCAAATCCTCAGGCGGTGCATCAACGTGAACTTGGTTCTTTCCTGGGAAAAGAGCCACGATATAAACACATTTATTGAGGGTAAAATGCCTATTCATGCATGTACCTAGGCTTAGATTTGCATTTCATGTTATAAATATTGCATAGCATGCATCATTCTGCATTTAGAGTAGTTGTATATAATTTAGGTTAATTGTGTCCTTTTCACGGTCAGGGGAGAAGGATATTTATTTTGGCACCTCCGATTGACGATCCGACCGTACGAATGTGATCAAGAAGACAATTGGAGTCCAATGCCTCTGAAATCGCCTCGATCAGAGTCCCGTAGCACCATATGCAGTTCAAGGAAGATCAACGGCCAAGGGACTAGGTGACATAATTCAGAGCTTCAAATGACAAATCCGACTGTGTGGATGGATTCGGGTCGATGATCGCAGCCTAACAATGTGAAAATTGACTCAATCCAACCTCTGTAGCTGCCCCTAAAACAAAAAGAAGATGGACGACCCAAATTGCACCACATGGTGCAGCCCAGGCTGCCCAGTGCACGGGCTATTTAAGTATTTAAGTGCCTAGACATTAAGCTAATTCTAACATTTATTCAGCATGCATTAGGATGTAAATAGATTAATTTATATTTCTGATTTAATTACGTAATTCATGCATTTCAATCATAATTAAAGGCATTTGGAATTGACTTAGAATGGCATTAGGTGCATTACATGCATTGTTGTAATTAACATAGAACTTAAGGATTTGTGTATAAATAATCTGAATATTTTATTTTATTAATTTTTCTTCTTCTTCCCGCAGGCAACCACTCCACTTCCTTCGCCTACGCATTCAATCTTTGCCAGCTACCTGCACTCAAAACCCCATTCATGGAGGAGCGGGAGAGATGGATCTGGTCGAGGGTCATTGCGACTATAAGGGGAGGAGGAGGTAGCTATGCTCGCGGAGGCCTCCACCCTGATTCATCATTATGTAGAGAGTGTACCACACTCATCCACTTCACCACCACCAGCATCAACAGTGGCGGCAAGCCTCCACCACCGTGGGTGTGTGGTGTGATAGGTTGCACTGCCATTCATAGCTTGCTTGCATCACCGTGAATGCACACTGCTCCACCATAGGCATACCTAGGCATGCATGCTACCATCTTCATTGCCATCACCAGCATCCACCACCGCAGCTGCCACAACCTCACGCCCTACATTTTCATCCCCCCTATCCGTTAAGGCATCTGGGAACATACAGCACCACCTCCATCTTCTTCATTATTCCTCTGCTTCTCTTCCACCTCAACAAAATCCATCACTATTCATCTTCTCCCCGATCCTTTATTTTTCCTCCACTCTACTAAAAAGAACCCAAAAATAAACTCAATGCACCGCCCTCCACTACGCACAGCACCACTGATGAGAGCCTCATCATGAGCCCTAACTAGCTCATTTTGACACAAGAAAGAGAATAAAAGCTCCTACATAACCTAGAGAAGGGCTTAATTGAAGGAAAAAGTGTTCTGAGAAGAAAACATGAAATAAAGGTTAAAACTGCAATTTTACCATTGCATTACATAAACAATATTTCTCAAAGGCAAAACATAGGTCAAATTGTTTGAATGAGATGAAAAGTGGGTTGATTCAATCAGAAATGGGTTCATGTGCAATCTAGGAATTAAATGATATTCTATAACCCTAAAACAGATCTACTTAATTCAACAAGGTTCTAGTCAAGATAAAAATCAAGTAAACCCTCTAAAATTTATGGAAAAATATCCCCTATGGCTTAGAACCTTCAGATTGGCCTTTGAAACCTATTTTGACCTAGATTAGGGCCCTAGCTCATCAATTGACCTAATTTGGGTTTTTATGAAAAATGTCCAATCAAACGTGGTCAACCCTAAAATACAATTTCACCATTTGATTCCTTAGGTCCAAATTAGGTTTGTACCAAAATTTGGACCTAAGGGGAGGTCATCTTGACCTACTTTGCAAATTAGTATACCCAATTACATTTTGGTCCCTATCTTTTGAAAACCATTGCACAGACCCCCTAACTTCCTCGGCACTCTTACAAGAAGGTCCCTCCACCATTAATGGGGAGAAATCCTACTCTGACAAGGAATAGAGGGGGAATACTCCCTGATTCCTCAGAGATCTCCCAGATTTGGAAGGGAGATTCTCTGAGGAATTCCCTTCCATCTGAGCATGATCCTACCCTTTGATTTGCACCCATTCTCTCGTGCAAACGCACAAGAGATTTGGGTACCTAACAAACTTCCATCTCCGGCAAGGATTCCCGTCCTTGGAAGCTTGTCTTCCAAGCACAAGAGTCCTTGCCAGTGCCTATAAATTGACCCCCAACTTCGGCTGCACCTCCTTAGCTCAACTTGGCTGGAATTCCACCTTGATTTCCTCTTCTTCTCCTCCGGCCAAGTGCTCCAGCGAGCTCTGGAAAGCCCCCCTCCTATCTCTCGATGCTCTATCGCAATACCAATGGCAGAGCTATCCTCCCCTTCCTCCTCCATGTCGCGCAACACCCGCGTGCGCATCCCTAGCTCCGTCGTTGCCGCCATCTTCATCCACTGGATGCCTTCTTCTCCGGCGATAGCAGGTACTGCCAGCCGCCCTTTCTCCCCCTTCGTCCACTTAATTAGGTTAGAACTGTTCATCTCTATCCCCTCTTTTATTTCCCTCATTCTATTTCACACAACACCCCTCGACCATCAGTGTCCACCGCCATCTTCCTCATCTCCGGCCACACTCCGGCGAGACGCCTCCGCTACTCCGCACCCCCACACATCTCACCACCCACCTTAAAACCTCCTCCATACTACACTGAACATCCTCCACTCATCCACAGACACTCTACACCACCACAATCGCCTCGCGGCCTGCCACCTACCACCTCACCTTCGTCGTGACACGGCAAAGGTCCTCCTGTGGTCTGATAGAGCTGCAAGCTCCTTTTTGTGTCATGCAAGGTCTGAGCTCCAGCCGCCATTAGCGATGGCTCAAGGAGGTTGAAAGCTAGCTTTAGGCTGAAGTGCTTCAGGATTCCAGGTCCAACAGGTTCTGGGAAGTCTCGTGCATCCAGTTGTCTAAGCAATTGGTGCTGCGAGGCCTGCAGCTACTGCAATTGGACGGAAGATCTCCTGTGGGCACTCGAGCAAAAGCGATGGAACATTAGTCCCACCTCAGTAAGTCGTGAGGTGTTTGAGTACTTTAAATTGATTTTGTGATATTTTCTCTTCGCCTCGAAATCACTAAGGTAAGGTCCCTGCTCACTTATCCACGCCTCGTCTGCGATTTCATCCCGCGAACCTGGTAACCTGACCCGACTATCCTCCTGAGAACTCCTCGTGCACCACACCCACGTCGGTGTGCCTGGACTAGGGCACGCGACCCGACCCGATTACTCGGCTCTGGGAGAGCGTACCGAAGAGAGATTTAGAGAGAGAGATGCGTGAGAAGGGTAGGGGAATAGGTTTTGTTGCATGTTGCTTGTGCAGGAAGAGGACGCTAAGGAAGAAGCAGCAAGAGAAGGAAGTAGGGACTTAGCCGTTGCAAGCGAAGAAGAAGAAGGAAGGAAGGCTAAAGAAGGAAGCTTCACAGAGGAAAAAGAGAAGGAAAGGCAAGGCAGAGGGAAGAGGTGAAGCCAAAGAGAAGAGGAACTGAAGAAGGAACAAGAAATAAAGAAAGGGAAAGACAAGCAGAAGAAGAAGGGAAGCTGAAGCCAAGGGAAGCAGAGCTAAAAAAGTAAGAAGAAGAAAACCTGCAGAGAAAAGAAGGAGAAAGAAACAGCAGAAGAGAGGCACGAGCAGAGAAAGGAGCTGTAGAGAAGAAACAAGGAAGAAGAAGCACATGGCCAAAGAAGAAAAGAAAGAACAGAGGAAAGTCAGAAGTCAGAAGAAGAAGAACAAGAAGCAGATAGGAGAAAACATCATTTTAGTTCAATTTCTCTATTTTTGCCACAATTAACTTTTAAACTCATGCATATATATATTCTAAATTAAGTTTTGAGTAATTAGGTGTTCAATTACATTCTTGAGATTAGTAATAAATTCCAATTGCTCCCTGTGTTCGACCTCGGATACTTAGGTTTTCGAGTAATAAATTTTTATTTGTTGACAATGCTTGGTCACCTATACTACAACGTAACTGACTATTAAAACATGATCAAGTCACGTGAACATTTTGGCACCGTTGTCGTAGAGCAACGCACAATTTATCACTAGTCTTTACATTCTTTTTATCATATTGAACTCTAACTTGCCCTACTTTGCTTTGTTGTGATCTTGCAGGCATTTCACGAGAAGATCCCTCCCCCAAGTCAACTACTCCAGGGCAGGTAATTTCTTTTCTTCCTTATACCATCCCCTAATCCTGGAAAGACAAAAGGAAGAAATTAATTTAGGAATCAATTGCCTTCTTTCTATAGTAATCACCATCTTTAAGGCATACGTTTCCTGATTTTGCAAAAAAAATTTTCAATTCTTAAAGTTGGAGTGATTTTTTTAGATTCTATCCCACAAAAATTCATGTGCCTAATAGAAATCACGCTTAATCTCTACGGACAACACACTTCTTGCTTTTAAGTCCAAAGAGAATTTTTGTGAAAAAGAGGATTGGAAATAGAACCAAATTAGGGTTTCTACAGTAGGGTCTTGGAGTGCTAGTCACACAGGCCTGTATAAAAGGAAATGAACCCTCCCGCATCAGTGTGCTACCCAAGCCCTTGATTGAAGAGATCTAAACAAGACAAACCCTAAGAAAAATTGAGCTCTAAAATCACTTGAATCTTAAAATCTTGGACCTAATAAACTGGGAGTCAAATTAGGGTGATCTCTAGGTCCAAGCCTAGAATCATTCTGCCATCTATAGGATAGGTCAGGTGAAGTTGACCCCTTGGGTCAACCAACCTCTAAATTAGGTCACAACATCAAAACATCTAAAGTTCAAGTGAGAACCCTAAAGCACCTTTGAAATAAAAGTGGTAGACTTAAGAGGTCAAGGTCCCCATTCTGGTCTACCTGGAATCTCAGTGACAAGAGAGGTCGGGTGAGGGAAACCCTATAACCCGTGGGGATGCTCTATCGTGTAGGGGTCTTTGCGGGACTCTCCCTCTCTGGCTGCCCAGGTAATTATCAGGTGGATGATCTTCTGATCCAGGGGTATCATCCACCCTGAACCTCCATAGTCATCCAATCGTCTTTGGGTGTCTTGATTGGGTCGAAAACATCTCCAGTCCCTCATCTTTTCTCTTTAGAGCACACACATACATTTTTAGTGGGACTCTTCAGTTAGATCTAATCGCTTCATAACTTGCTTCTACAGTGTGATTCAAACTCTGATTCTACATCTTGATTTCACCACCTAATTCAAATATGTAGCCAAACCACCTAGGACTACCATTCAAGAAACCTGAATATTGGAGATCCATGAGAGATAGGATGATTGAGGATGCCCTGAAATTCTATGAAAAAGAAGACAAAACCTCAACACCAGTAGAAAACATTCAGGTTGATATCCCAACAACAATAACCTTTATCATAACTTGTGCCTAAGTACTATTGGCAAAAGCCACAAAAGGATCAACCCGTGACTTCCTCATCACAGGGTACATTGAGATAGAAAAATTGCACAATCTTGAATACCTTCAATGTATGACAAATCCTCGACTTTGGAAGCAACACCAAGATGATCTTGAAAATTGGGAAGAGATAATGAGATTAGTAAAACAAATTATCGACCAGAAGTACCCGTATATACCATAAACAGAGGATGAACCATCTTGGGACAACATCGAGGATCAATCTGATCTCGGGTTTGAGGCACAAAATGGTTTTGGATTCCCAACCCAGATGGAGTACAATGTGCTTGATATTGAAGAAGGTTGGGAAGCTCCAAATGCAGGAAAACATGATGTTGAGCCCACTCTAGACCATGAATCACCAGGCTTAGAATCCCAAAACTCATGCGATAATGAGAGTAGAACTGAACCCCTCGAGGGTGTAAATTCCATCCCTTATTCTGATAAGGTGACCCTCGAATGTTATTCAGACCAAGATTCTAGTGATTCAACCCACATCCTAAGCCCATAATCTAGATCTGAGACCTATTGAGAAGATTTTGAGGCCCCATATGAGGAAGATCAATCTTTCAATAAAGAATATGAGTTTGGGCCTCTATTTGATGAATATCCTCGCCAACATCCTCAGAGGAACTAATCGATTTTTCGGAAGTCATGCCAATCTACGATACAGAAACTGAGGAGTTGAATGAGTGGGTTTCAATTGGGTCTGTCCTACCAGCTTAGAACCTGAGCTTCTACCAGATAAGGACAACTTTTTAAGCTCAAAATTAACATTTAGGCTAGACCCCAGTCAGGCTGCTGAATCTACAGCATATGATTTATTCTATGGTGGAACTCATGATCTTGAATCTCATTCAGATTTTGATTTTCGCAAACTCTCCGACGATTTCAAATCTAACCATAACAATAGAGAAAATCTGCTTCCTGATTATAACAAGCCAATTCTCTTTGAAGCCACCTCCTCCACATATACAGAACCAATCAAAACCCGTTCTCTACCCCGACCCGCAATCGGACTCAATTTCTATTCGGATTTACCTCTCACTAAGCCATTTGTAGATGATTCAACTCCATATCTATACCAGGTATCGGGTATCGATCAAACTGAAAAACAGGAGCATCATTCTCTGATTACCCCTGTAGGATTTCCAAACCATGCATTGATTATTTTTTGGAACCCAACTCTAACCAGCCTGATTTGACTCAGCCTAAACCCGAGCTTTCACTTCCATATCCATCCAAGCCACATTGCATATGGTGGGTTCTGCATCTGTTGATCTACATCTATCAACCCACCAGACTGATTGGGTTTGGGCTGCATCATCAGCCCACTGATCTTAACAAGCACCTGGTTGGACCAACTAGGCTCTTAATCAAGGTGCTTGTTTTACAAAATTTTGCTGATTTGACCACTCCCTCTCCACCCCATTTTTCGCTCAACTGAAGGCATTGAATTTAGCGCACAACGAGTGGCAACCCATCATTCCAAAAACAGAGACCCATCTGATTATCCATCTGTACTCCACGTCCATTGCACCTTGAGTTCAGCCTTAGATAGTTGAGCCACCTCTGGTACACATATCAGAGCTTGAAATCGTCTGCATCAATCATTTTCGACCCATTCACCCACCCGATGTATCCTGTTCTAAGTCCACACTATTTCACACCCTTCGTTTACAATGAGGATATTGCAAAACTTAGGCATGGGGGGGGTGATAAAGTGCATACATATGCAAGCAAGAAAAAGTCAGAAGGATTCTCACAAAAAAATCACATATGTCAAAAACACAAAAAAATTAAAAAATTATGAAAAAGAATAAAAAAATGGAGGGAGGAAATTTTGTCAGCCATATAATTATAAGGAGGAGAAAAAGAGCAAAAATGACAAAAAGGAGCGCAAAATGAAAAAGAAAACGAAATAGTCATTAGTAAGAGATTAATGAATTAATTGAAGTTCTAGACCAAATCAAGAAAAGAGAAAAATAAAAGAAAATTGCTAAGGAGACATAAAAAGAGATTAGCAGGAACGCTGATCTTAGGCCTCTTGGGCTAGATTCTTTAGCTTAAAAATTCACATATCTGCTAAGATCGGGATAATCCTCAAGAGGTTGGGGAAAATGCGAAGCTTAAGTATTAGGTCTAAGGCTTAGGAAGTATTCGACCTCATTAACTGACCTTCGATTTGCGGGATTCGGTAACCTAAGCACTCCAATTCACACACAGTCTGGTTTAGTGCGTATAAATATCAAAACCACGCAAAAATCATTTCACTGTTCTAAAAAAGTCACCTAGATTAGGAGTAGCCGATCAACACAAGTTGATTTGGATGAGTTCCAAGCGTAGAGAGGTAGGAAATTCCCCTCGAAGATGTGTAACAACATATCATCTCCTCGGTGCTTGTCTCTTAGGATATTTAAATATCCTATTGGGGGCATGTAAGCACTCCGCTGGTTCAGATACCATGGGTGACATTATCACAAAATGACAATTGCCAGGGTTTGAATTCGGCCACGGAATGCCATGGGTGGGATTATCTCGAAATCTTGAAAGCTAGGGTTCTGGGGGTTGCCATGGGCAGTGCTATCACGAAGGATCGATTGCTAGGGACCCTTGAGGATTGATGATGGGGACGAGGAATCCAATATAGACCGTGTTGAGAAGCCAATCCGAAGCTAGAAATAAAAAGAAAAGAGAGAAAACTCTCCAAACGAATAAATCTTCTGTCACTCTCTTACAAAAAAAAAATTGCACTGCAAACTGAACCTAGGCTAAAAATATCTCAAGCACGGGTGCTTTAACCGTGGAGTCCAACAAACCCTAGGATAGTTTTTGCGGCCTTAAAAACCTTTACGGAAGACTGAGGCTAAAGCGGGTCAGGTTTGGATTTTGGTTGATTCTTGAGTACCTCTAGGCCTTTTGTTCGCATTCTGACCTAATCACAAAAGAAAAAGACAAGCAGTTATCATAACTGATGACAGACACTCAGGGTCTAGAACAGAAGTTAAAACCTTGAAATTTTGCTAAGGGACTAGCAAAAGCTAGGCATGGGGGTATGATGAGAGCCTCATCATGAGCCCTAACTAGCTCATTTTGACCTAAGAAAGAGAATAAAAGCTCCTACAAAACCTAGAGAAGGGCTTAATTGAAGGAATAAGTGTTCTGAGAAGAAAACATGAAATAAAGGTTAAAATTATAATTTTACCATTGCAGTACATAAATGGGATTTCTTAGTGGCAAAACATAGGTCAAATGGTCTGAATGAGATGAAAAGTGGGTTTATCCAATCAGAAATGGGTTCATGGGCAATCCAAGAATTAAATGACATTCTGTAATCCTAAAACAGACCCGCTTAATTCAACAAGGTTTTGGTCAAGATAAAAATCAATTAAATCCTCTAAAATTCATGGAAAAATATCCCCTAGGGTTTAGAACCTTTAGATTTGCCTTTGGAACCTATTTTGACCTAGATTAGGGTCCTAGCTCATCAATTGACCTAATTTGGGTTTTTATGCAAAATGTCTAGTAAAACATGGTCAAAACTAAAATCCAACTTCACCATTAGATTCCTTTGGTCAAAATTAGGTTTGTACCAAAATTTGGACCTATGGGGAGGTCATCTTCACCTACTTTTCAAATTAGTCCACCCAATTCGATTTTGCTCCCTATCATTTGAAAACCATTGCACAAACCCCCCTAACTTCCTCGCCACTCTTACAAGCAGGTCCCTCCACCATTAATGGGGAGAAATCCTACTCCGGCAAGAAATAGAGGGGGAATACTCCCTGATTCCTCAAAGATCTCCTCCCAGATTTGGAAGGGAGATTCTTTGACGAATTCCCTTCCATTTGAGCATGATCCTACCCTCTGATTTGCACCCATTCTCTCGTGCGAACGCATGAGAGATTTGGGTACCTAACAGACTTCAATCTTCGGTGAGGATTCCCACACATGGAAGCTTGTCTTCCAAGCACAGGAGTCCCTGCCAGTGCCTATAAATTGACCCCCAACTTCGGCCGCACCTCCTTATCTCGACTAGGCCGGAATTCCACCTCGATTTCCTCTTATTCTCCTCCGGCCAAGTGCTCCAACGAGCTCCATCGAGCCCCCCTCCTCTTTCTCGTCGCTTTGCCACAATAGCAGTGGCAGAGCTATCCTCCCCTTCCTCCTCCGGGTCGCGCAACACCCGCGCGCACATCCCTAGCTCCGTCGTCGCCGCCATCTTCCTTCACTCGACGCCTTCTCCGACGACAGCAGGTACTGCCAGCCGCCCTTTCTACCCCTTCATCCAGTTAATTAGGTTAGAACTGTTCATCTCCATCCTCTCTTTCATTTCCCTTATTCTATTTCACACAACACCCCTCGACTGTCACTGTCCACCGCCATCTTCCTCATCGCCGGCCACCCTCCGATGAGACGCCTTCGCCACTCCGCACCCCCACACGTCTCGCCACCCACCTCACAACCTCCGCCATACTCCACTGAACATCCTCCACTCATCCACAGACCCTCTACACCACCACAACCACCCCACGGGCTGCCACCTACCACCTCACCTTCGCCGTGACACGGCAAAGGTCCTCCTGCGGTCTGATAGAGCTGCAAGCTCCCTTTTGTGTCATGCAGGGTCTGAGCTCCAACTGCCATTAGCGACAGCTCGAGGAGGTTGAAAGCTCACTCTAGGCTGAAGTGCTTCAGGATTCCAGGTCCAACAGGTTCAGGGAAGTCTCGCGCATCCAGTTGTCCAAGTAATTGGTGCTGTGAGGCCTGCATCTGCTGCAATTGGACGGAAGATCTCCTGCGGGCGCGCGAGCAAAAGAGGTGGAACATTTGTCCCACCTCCATCAGTCGTGAGGTGTTTGAGTACTTTAAATTGATTTTGTGATATTGTCTCTTCACCTCCAAATCACTTGGGTGAGGTCCCTCTTCACCTATCCACTCCTCATCTGCGATTTCAACCCGCGGACCTGGTAACCCAACTCGACTATCCTCTTGAGCACTCCTCCTGCACCACACCCACATCGGTGTGCCTGGACTCGGGCATGCGACCCGACCCGATTACCTGGCTCTGGGAGAGCGTACTGAAGAGAGATTCAGAGAGAGAGAGATGCGCGGGAAGGGTAGGGGAATTGGTTTTGTTGCGTGGTGCTTTTGCAGGAAGAGGATGCTAAGGAAGAAGCAGCAAGAGAAGGAAGCAGGGACTTAGCCGCTGCAAGGGAAGAAGAAGAAGGAAGGAAGGCTAAAGAAGGAAGCTTCGCAGAGGAAAAAGAGAAGGAAAGGCAAGGCAGAGGGAAGAGGCGAAGCCAAAGAGAAGAGGAATTGAAGAAGGAAGAAGAAATAAAGAAAGGGAAAGACAAGCAGAAGACGAAGGGAAGCTGAAGCCAAGGGAAGCAAAGCTGAAGAAGGAAGAAGAAGAAGACCTGCAGAGAAAAGGAGAAAGAAACTACAGAAGCGAGGCAAGAGCAGAGAAAGGAGCTGCAGAGAAGAAACAAGGAAGAAGAAGCACATGGCCAAAGAAAAAAAGAAAGAACAGAGGAAAGTCAGAAGTCAGAAGAAGAAGAATAAGAAGCAGACAGGAGAAAACATCTTTTTAGTTCAATTTCTCTATTTTTGCCACAATTAACTTTGAAACTCATGAATATATATATTCTGAATTAAGTTTTGAGTAATTAGGTGTTTAATTACATTCTTGAGATTAGTAATAAATTCCTATTTCTCCCTGTGTTTGACCTCGGATACTTAGGTTTTCGAGTAATAAATTTTTATTTGTTGACAATGCTTGGTCAGCTATACTACGACGTAACTGACTGTTAAAACATGATCAAGCCGCCTGAACAACCACCCTCCACCACCCGCAGTAGCCGCCCTCCCGCACTTCTATCAACGCACCCTCAACCCCTGCCGTGCACCCGTAGCTGCCATGCAGCCCTCAGCCCATACATGCCTCCCTGCGTGTGTCCTCCAGCATGCACTCCTTGTAGACCAGTTGCAGCGCCGCCCAACGGCGTGCCGCACCTTTTGCAGCACGCACCAGCACGCAGCATCTCACGCCCCTCTCCACCATGCGTAGCACCTCCAGCGGCCTCCCGCGCCTTGCGCAGCATTCATCCCATGCACGTGCGTTCAGCAGCTCCACACTGCACTCAAAAGCAGTAGGCCGACGCACGATTGTTGGCCTCCCCACTTGAGAGCGCCCACCTCCAGCCACCTCGTTACTCGCCGCCGCTACTGTTGCGAACCCTCGCTCCACTTGACCTCCGACGAGTTCCTCCCCTCCAGCCATCCCTTGCTCCGTGCGCACGCCTAAGGGAAAGGTTCTCCCCTGTTTTGCTACAGAAAACATTCAATTAGTTATTACATTTCAATGCCATTGCCAAATTCTCATTTGTGATTTTAATATTTGATATATTGAATGAAATTGCAACTTCATGCACTTGCTTTCTCATAATTGCTTGGCTTTTGTTATTCACATCTTTTGACATTGGTTTTGGATTAAGTTGTATGCAATTTCTCTCTAATACATGTAAAATTGGAAATTACAAAGATTGGTCACATATTTGTTGACTATTTCAGTGAGGAAAAATTGCACATATAACCTTACAATCTCGAGTAATTGTGTGTCTTCTTTTCGTCGCATTTCATGTCAGATTTGACTACAGATTTTGCACTTGATTGAACGAATACAAGAGAAAAATATTCATGAATTTATTGCATCATTGTCACCTTGTAGACACGACCCACTCTTCTGTGAGTGGTTTAATTTTTATTTTAATTATTTTGTTAAGTAGTTTTCCACCACTTTGATACTAAAATGACACATCATCTTAATCTTATATTTGAAAGCAGAAATCGACTTATCAAATGGCATCGTTGCCGGGGAGGCAACAGATGCAATAATTTCACCTGATCTTTATTTCTAATTATTTCTCGTTGCACAGTGATCTAACCATTTGTTATCTTTTCTGTGCGAGGAATTTATGGAGGTGATAGGCGCATCCAGGAGACGACGTCGACCTTGAGCGATGCCTACACGCTGGGAAGATGTAGGAGACTTGGATCCCACTTCCATAGGGGATTCTCCTTTGTCACAAGTTTTATTCCTGTTTTCTCACCCTTGTAGTAATTGGGGCTAATTTTTGGAAGTCTGTTCCCTTTTCTTTAGAACTAGGTTTTCATTTTATTTTATTTTGTCGTTGTTTATCATTTTCTTTACTTGTGCATAAGTAGCTAAAAAGAAAAAAAAAGAAATGAGCTACCTGCTTGAAGCTGCCTGCCCTTAAGCCAAATCATTTAGGATTGAATGAGCAGCATCTAGATCTAACTTCTTGTCTTGCATATTACATGAAGAATGCTAGAATCAGGTATGCACTTCTAACCTTGCATTTCTACCTGTCATGCAAATGCATTTGGATTAATTTTTAGACCACATAATCTTTCTTGAAGTGATCTAATAAAGTGGTCACATTTAATTTTTGAAAAAGGACTAATTATAGGAGGGACATTTAAAAATCAAGGACTTGATTTTCAAACTTGGCATGCGATTCAAAATTCAAAATCTTTTACGGTGTATGCACACTTATATCTCTTGCACCACGGCACGCATTTAGACACTCCTGGGTTTTGGAACTACTAGGATAAGAGCCCTCCTACCATTGGATTCTGAAGTGTTCGGAACATGAGATTAAAGGTTTTGTAAATCCAAAGAGGGGGATACCCTATCACGGATTTTTGGGGGTAGTTAAGAAGCATCACGAAAGCACCGCTCCATAGGAAGGCTTAGGCCTACTTGCATCCCTCGATCTTCCGTCTTTGGAGTTGCTCTACCATTTGAGATTTGGGGAAGAACACCTAAGCTCCAACTAGGTCTTTTTAGGCATTTTGAAGGTTGACAATAGGTGCGTAATTGATTGGGCAACTTGCTTTGTCACCTACAATTTGAACTAAAGTCAAAAGCCTAAATTTGTAAAGACCGAACAAGTCCTTTTGAATTGTGTTTGTAGTGCATGCTTGGTAGGCGATCTCTTAGGAGACAAGTTGTGTTTGATCCTGAACCTGAAAGAATCTTAAGAAGAAACCTTCCAAGGGAAGAAATGGCTGGTCAAAGGAGCCTTAAGGAATACTTCATTCCAACCAATCAAGCTAGCCCTACACTACGTAGACCTAGAGGGGACAATCCTTACGAGATCAAAAGTAGTACCATATCCTTGCTGCCTTCCTTTTATGGTACTGTTAGCGAAGACCCTTACAAGCATATAGAGGAATTCACCGATGTCTGTTCCACGGTGAAGCTGCAGGGCGTTACTGATGACACTCAAATGCGGACCCTCTTTCCTTTCTCCCTCAAGGACAAAGCCAAGTATTGGTATCATACTCTTGATGATATTAACACTTGGGATGCCCTGAAGAAGGAGTTTTTGAAGAAGTACTTCCCCATAAGCAAAAGAAATCACTTTAGGAAGGAAATTTGGTTTTGTTCAGGGGAAGCTTTCCATGATGCGTGGGAGTGCTTTAATGACCTATTGAGACTTTGCCCACATCACCAGGTGCCTAAGTGGCAACTGGTTGAAAGGTCCTACACCGGACTTAATGATTCACGCAGGCAGACTGTGGATGGTGCCTGTGTAGGAACCTTTCTATCTAAGACTGAGGATAAATCTTGGAACCCTTTTGATACTTTGACTGAGAATTCTATTCACTTGAATTCTGCCTACATGGATAGAAAACCCACTCTCATGTAAAAAAAGTTGGAGGCAAATGAGGCAAGGGACACCCAGAATTTAGCCTATCAGATTCAATTATTGAATCAAAACATGGAAAGGCTTATTTCAAGCCCAGGCCAATTCATATCTAACACCTCCACATCCCAAGCTTCTGAATGCTTCATTTGCCAAGGCAATACACAATCCACTGTGGATTGCCACTTGGCCTCCCAATTCCCTAAGCTAGTACGGGCGGATCTAAATGCCGCTCAAGGGTTTTGTCCTAGACCTCATAATGACCCTTTTTCCAACACTTATAATGAGGGATGGAGGAACCACCCAAACTTTTCATGGAGACAAGGAAATGTCTCAAATTCAGGGAATTATAAACCACAATCCTTTCAAAACCATCAAATGAACCAACCTTAGACCTTTGCCTAACCTAAGACCTCTGAGATGGATGAATTGAAGGCAATGTTGAGAAATATGCAAGAAAGTCAAAGTGCCATCATCCAATCTCATGACAAGGCTATACATGAGATGAAATCGCAGATAGGACACCTTGTTGAGGCCGTTAGACAGAGGGAAACTAGGTAGCTTCCCAATGCTGCTGAGGAGAATCCTAAAGGAAAAGGGATTGTCTTTAGGGAGCATGCTCAGGCGGTGACTATTCTAAGGAGTGGGAAAGAAATTTCCAAACCCAATGCTCCGATAGTCTCACCCTCTGAAAAACCATCCACCCCGACTTTCACCCCCACCGGAGAAGACTTGCCCAAATCTCCTCCGCTTGAAATCACCTCACCGAAAGAAGTTGCCCCCATTCCACCCCTTACTTGACATGACAATCCTTCCACCCAGAGATCGAGAGTACCCTTTCCTAAGTGCTTATCCACCTCTGGGCAGACTTCTACTGGCTCATCTAGAGCCAAAGATATGACAGATGAGATCATGGAAACTTTCAAGCAAGTGCAAATTAACCTGCCTTTGCTTGAAGCTATCAGGAAGATTCCGTCTTATGCTCGCCTTTTAAAGGACCTGTGCACGAAAAAGCAGCAATCTAGGAAACAGGTCCAATCAAAAGTTGTCCTACCTAATTCTGTTAGCTCAATTATTCAACATGCCACAGCCCCAAAACTTAAGAACCCAGAGCCCCGTACATCTTAGTGGTTATTGGTGACTTATAGATTGATGAGGCTCTACTTGATCTGGGTGCAGGGGTGAACATCCTTCCAAGCTACGTGTATGAACTTGGGGGAGGCAATCTGAAGCCTAGCCCTGTAATCCACCAAGTTGCTGATCGATCACTTAAAACACCACAGGGAATTTTGGAAGATGCCCTCGTAAGAGTGGAGGATTTCTTCTTTCCCATTGATTTCTTAGTTTTGGACACTGACCCTACCAATAAGCCAACCAAACCCTCCATCATTTTTGGCTGCCCTTTCCTTGCAACTTCACATGCTTCAATCAATTGCAATACTGGGGCATTGAAAATGGGCTTTGGGAACAGGAAAATCTAGCTTAATGTATTTGATGCTTACAAACAAGCCAGGCTTGAGGATTGTTCTCAAGTTGAGGTGATAGATGACCTGATTGAAGAGACAACCCCTACAATGTTATGTGATGACCCCCTTCATCATGTCATGCTAAATGAGCATTCCCATCTCCTGGAGGAATGTGAAGGGGATATATTAGAACTTGAGGAGTTGCTGAGTGTTTCTGCTGAGTGTCTTTCCCCATCATCTCTACCCAAGGTAGATCTACTACCTGAGATGGGGACATCTATTATGAAACCCTCAACCATACAAGCCCCAAACCTAGAGTTGAAACCCCTCCCTGACACTCTCAAGTACGTCTTCCTTGGTTCCAATGATACGCTCCCCATTATCATTTCGGCTGTGCTATCTAAAGCACAAGAGGGAGCCCTGATTGAATGCTTGTCTAGGCACAAGGAAGCTATTGCTTGGAACATTGCTGGCATTAATGGTATAGACTCTACACTCTACATGAACCACATTTATACTAATGATTCCATCAAGCCATGTTGGGACATGTAGAGACGTCTGAACCCTAACATGAGGTAGGTGGTTAAAAAGGAAATCCTGAAGTGGTTGGATGCTGGGATCATATATCCCATTGCAGATAGTAAGTGGGTAAGTCCTATTCATGTGGTGCCAAAGAAGGCAAGCTTTACTGTGGAATTTAATGACCAAGGTGAACAAGTTGTGACTAGATCCTCAACTGGATGGAGGGCTTGTACTAATTACCACAAGATGAACACTGCTACCTAGAAGGATCACTTTCCCTTGTCTTTTATTGATCAAATTCTCAAGAAATTGGCAGGGAATAAGTACTATTGCTTTCTCGATGGATATTCTGGGTACAACCAAGTTGCAGTCTTCCCTGATGACTAGGAGAAGGCGACGTTCATGAGTCCTTACGGTACCTTTGCATTCAGGCATATGCCATTTGGATTATGTAATGACCTTGTAACCTTCCTGTGGTGTATGATGTCCATTTTTTCTGACATGATTGACGAGTGTGTTGAAGTGTTTATGGATGACTTCTCCATTTATGGCTCGTCTTTCGACTAGTGTCTCCTGCTTCTGGAGAAGGTGTTGAAGCGATGTAAGGAGACTGGTTTAGTCCTCAGCTGAGAGAAAAGCCAGTTCATGGTACAGAAAGGAATTGTACTTGGGCATGTTGTGTCTGAGCGAGGCTTGGAAGTAGATAAAGTCAAGATTGGTTCTATTTCCAAACTCCCATTGCCCACGAATGTCAAATAGATTAGATCCTTTCTGGGCCATGGAGGCTTTTATAGGTGCTTTATTAAGAATTTTAGTAAAATTTCTAGGCCACTTTGTGACTGTTGGTGAAGGAATCTTCCTTCAATTTTGATTCAAAGTGTGTCGAGGCCTTTCAAACTCTGAAGGAGGCCTTGATCTCTACGCCTATTCTCCGAGCTCTTGATTCAATGTGTGACGCTTCGGATTATGCAGTGGGAGCAGTCCTTGGAAAAAGGGTTGAGGGAAAACCTCATGTGCTTCATAATGCTAGTAAGACTTTAACTGAACCACAACAAAACTACACCGTCACTGAAAAGGAATTACTTGCTGTAGTTTTTGCTCTGGAGAAGTTTAGGTCTTATCTTCTTGGGTCTAAGGTGGTTATTTTCACTGATCATGTGATAGTGGAACATCTCATTGCTAAGAAAGACTCTAAGCCACGTCTGATTAGGTGGATCCTACTCCTTCAAGAATTTGACTTGGAGATACACGAAAAGAAAGGAGTAGAAAATGTTGCTGCTGACAACCTATCTCGCCTTCCACTTAATGACTCTATCTGGAGACATCCGCGAGACATTTCCCGATGAAACCCGTATGGTGGTAACACCAACTTCACCTTGGTATGCTGATACCGTAAATTACTTGGTCACTGGAGAAACACCTGGCTCTTGGGATGAGCAGAAAAGAAAGAGATTCATTTCCCAAGCTAGATACTTTCATTGGGAAGAGTTGGAGCTATTTAGAATTGGACAAGACCAAGTATTGAGATGATGTGTACCTGAAAAGGAACAACAAAGTGTGCTGAGTTTTTGCCATGAACTTCATTGTGGAGGACAACTTGGTGCTAAGAAAACTGCTTTTAAGGTTCTCCAGTATGATTTTTGGTGGCCTTCGTTATTTAAGGATTCTCATAATTTTGTTAAGGCCTGTATTAGTTGTCAATGGATTGGAACGATTGGGAAGAGGAATGAGATGCCTCAACACCCTATTCAATTTGTTGAAATTTTTGATGTGTGGGGAATTAACTTTATGGGCCCCGTCCCTTCGTCCGATGGTTATGAATGTATCTTTGTGGTAGTTGATTATGTCTCTAGATGGATAGAGGCCATTCCTACGTGCACAAATGATCACTCTATGGTTTTGAAATTTGTGAAGGCCAATATCATATCTTGTTTTGGCTGCCCCAAGACTATTATAAGAGATGGGGGACCTCATTTCCGAAACCATGACTGCATAGCAATCATAGGTCTTAATTGACCAAGATTAAGTTACGACCTAGCATAAGTCAGGGTTATTCATGCATGCATAAGAATTGTCTGCATCTTTACTGCTTTCCTTTAGCTATGCATGAAATAATGTTATAATGTGCTGATTAAGTGTATTATGTTAATTGCAGGCAATAAGCTGATCAGGAGCTGGATCGGGAGCAGGATCTGAAGCTGGATCAGGAATAACAGGAGTTGCAGCAGAGCTAGGGCAAAAGGCTTAGATTAGATGTAGGAATAATGATGTAAGGGAGTTAAAGGTTTGCTATTCTATTAAGTAGGAATTAAGTAGCAAAATATGAAGAGCGTAGGTCCATCCGAGTCCTAGGATAGCCTAGAGACTTCCCTAAGCCTTAGCCACCCTTAGATTAGGTCACAGCACCCTAGGAAGCCCTAAAACTTTAGTTCCAACCCTTATCTAGATGTCCAGATAAGTTAAAGGATGCCCAGGACCCCTAACCAACTCCCGCACACCTCGAAGCCACTTCTACAGTGTTATTGGACGTCCACACACTTTGTCAGATGTCCAATTTCTGCAGAATACCCAAAACAGAACCAAGATTTCACCCAGACTCAGATTGGACGTCCAAAACTGAAGTCTGGACTTCTGATTTTTGAGTATAAGTCGTCTGATCATATTTTTAGATGTCTGGAACTGGTACAGTTCCTGTTTTGAGATTCAAGCCTTGATCTTGGATCTCTAGCTCCATAGACCTAATCCCAACCCCATAGGAACCTAAATTAAGGTGTCCTAACCCAAGTACATCACCTCTAGACCTACCTAAGGACCTAATTAGGTGCTCACCAAACCCAATTGACTTAGATCAAAGTCAATTACCTTCACCTAAGTCAATTGGACTCATTGAGTACAATTGAGCTTAAATCTCAACCCACACAAGTCCAATTGGATTTAGTGAGAGTCCAATTGACCTAAACCCAACCTAATTGAGTTATTCCACTCTCAATTAGGTTCACACTCATTCAATTAAACTTAGGTTAAGTTTAATTGCAATTTCCCCTTAGCAATTAGGGTTTGCAACCCTAATTCAAGACATACACCTACCCAAACCCCTTAGGACCTACCCTAAACCACCTAGCCACAGAGCACAACCACACACACACACACACACACACACCCATTCACTGGTTCCCACACATCTAGAGTTCTCTAGAACTCTCTCCAAGTGGAGCCACTCTTGGTTGCCAAATTTAGCAACCAAGAGGCATTCAAATTGAGATCCACAATTTTTGGATCTCAAAACTACCTCTATCCTCTCATGGCTGGCCACTCCTGGGCTCTCTCTAGAGAGTTCCCCACCTCTCTAGAGAGAATCCCTTAGGTCTAAAAAAAGACGTAAGGGGTGGCCATTTGCACCCATCCCATTCTTTGCTCCATTCACATCCACCTCCACTTAGCCGCCACCCTCTCCACCACCATCTCCATGAGTTGACTACCACCATGAAGGACACCATGCCGGGATGTTGGACCACTTCTCTCTCTCTCCAATGACCGACCTAAGCTCCATTGGACGCCCCTCATTCTCCTTTCGACCACTCCAAGGCCATCGGAGACCACCTCTGAATGCCCTTTTGTTCAGCTAGATCTAGATTAGTAGTTTATGCTCTTCATATTTTTACTGCTTTTAATTACTGCTTAGTAGCGTAATCCTTATTCTCCCCAAATGATGCATGCAAAATCCCCTCATAGATTCTTGTATGCGATTGTTTTCTAATAGCTAGATCTATAATTTTAAGCATTCATGTACAAGCTTTCCTCTACAAGTTCATGTTGCAAACACTCTCCAAATGAATGATTGAAAAGTATATTTTCTATTTATATATGTCTAATGTTTTGAAATCACCATGAGCTTATTGATTGCCATCCTGTTTGAGTGATTCAAGTTGCCGGTTTTCACTTGTTTATCTATTCCACAACAAGCTTGTCGTTTCCTGAAAATATAGAAAATCTAACTATAGATGTATTTTCTGTACACAGTCACCACCTTAATAGAATCGTGTGCACAGAAACTCACACTTTCACCTTTGTGATTTATTTAACACACGCGCACATAATAAGGGTTCATAATAGAAGTGGTGAAATTTTAATCAGAAGACTAGAAACTGGCATCCGATTTTGAATAAAGTAGAGGAATAAAAGATCGAGCTCAAATTTGAACAAATGCCTCCCAGAGACAAATGACCAGGACTCAATTCTCATTATCTTTTATAAATAATTTTGTTTGATCGTATTGCACACTATACTACGACGCTCTTACTATCAAAAACACACTTTACGCTTTCAACAAATGGTGCCGTTGCTGGGGAGGCAACGTCATTTTCTTTGATTTCGATCATTGAAACCATCACTGATAAATTTATCTCTACTTTGTTTGTGGATGTGCAGGAAAAATGGAAGAAGAACGAGAACTGCGCACAAAACAAGCCCAGAAAATGAATCAGGTGCACATCACATTCTCTTAGATTAGGTTTCTTCTGAACTCTAGGACTAGATCTACTTCCTACTGTTTCTTTTAAAAAAAAGAAAAAGAGATTTTACTCATTTTCGTGAAAAGGAAAAAAAATAAAAAAAGATTTGAAAAAAAATCTAGATTAGGTTTCTTTTGAATCTTAGGTTAATGTGAAAAAGCAAAAAAAAAAAGATATTTTCTTTGAATCCTTTGAAAAATTCTTTTTTAAAAAAAAAATGTGCAAAATTTTTTGAAAAAAAAAAGTTTCTTGGTGAAAAGTTTGTATTTCAAACCGAAACCCCTTTTAAAAACTTTTCCACCATCTTCTGATTTTCGACCAGATTTCAAGTCTGATTTAAGCATTCGATTGCCAAAAAATGAGTAAGAGGAAAATTCTAAAATTCAGGCTATACTTTCATTTTTAAACTATCTTTCACATAGCACTGTTCTTTTGAATATATTCCAAGTATAAAAATTTTCAAAATTCGCGAAGTGCACAGGGGTCAAACTGACCAAGATTCGAGATTTTTCAAATTTAACAAAGCAATTTTGAGCAATCCTCAAATCTGTTTTGACTAAAAATGATGAGGTTTGAAAGCTGATCTCATTGGCTTTATTTTCCAGATTTTTCCCGAAGTTTTGAAGGTCAATTGATACTGTTTCAAAGCGAAAAACCAACCGGGGGTCAAAATCCTGATCTGACCCCCTGACATTCAAAAATCCCTGAAAATTCGGATGAAATAGTAAAAATTCCAAAAAAATATTCTCTGGAAACCTAATTAAAAAAGGAATCTACTCGCCAAATTTCAAGTTAATTGAATCCCAATTGTTGTCAGAGAATGAACCTTACTTTTGTGGTCTACTGAAACAGAACAAAACCCCAGAAGCGCATGAACCTTAGGGTAAATCTTTAGGGTTACAACTTAGAGACCACACTTATGCTAACCTAGACTTAATCCAGTCTAGCACCTAGCAGGTGAGCTTGCTCACCTTGTGGGCCACTCACCAAGAGAAAACCCCAACTGAAGAAAATGGGCTAAAACAAATTGTAAAACATGAAATAAAACACGAATTCATTGTCGTACTACTGGGTGGTTTCAACCTCTTGGCTGGGTTGGCCAAGAGGCGGGAATCGCTTTCAGTCGATTGTACGACAAATTTCTTCAGGAATTAAAACCTAAAACAAAAAATCTGGTCATTGATTGCACTGCAAAAAAACACCTGCAATTGTGCCGTCTTGTGCTATTTCCTAGCATTACCAGTGCATATTAGGGTTCCATAGTCGCATTTGTAAAAATACAAGCATGCATGCATTTAATTGAGAGGGGAGGAGAGTGAATAAAATGGCCTGGCAATTTACATTTTCTTCAAGTGCTGCTTCACAAAATTCCCATCTTTATTTTTATTTCCATTTAATTTGGAAATCTTTCTTCCCGCGGTTGCTGTGCATGGATTAACTTCTTCCTCCTCGTGCCATGCTTCCCTACTCACACCCCTCCCTACCAGCCCTGCAGCCGCATCTCCCTGCCGGCCATGCTGAGGCATGCACAGCCAGGGTATGGCTGTGCATGCTCTCCTCTTCTTTAAAAAGAGCTCGGCTACCTTCTTGCAAAGCAGCCAGGTCCAACACCAAAAAGAAACCCTGCACTTCTCCTTCCTCTCCCTCCACACGCCGACCCTCCTCGGAGACACCCGGCGGATAGGAGCAACTCACGGTGGTGCACAACCACCACCGTGAGTCCACCACCGCCCAGCTCACCAAAGAGCCGGTGGGCGTGGTGGCTCTTTCCACGTTTTTACATTTCCAGCACCTTCAGCCATTGGAGCGGGAGCTTCAAGCTTGAAGCTTAAAGCACCAGTAGCAGCGGCAAGGCGACAGCAGCAGCACGTAGCAGTAGCCGCCCAGCCCATTCCGCGCAAGCCTGCAGGTTGCCCTTGCCTTTCCACACGTGCCTGCAAGCACCATCGCTTCCCGCTTCTCCACGCTGTCGCGCTCTCTCTTCCTCCCACAACCGGCCATTGTGCGCCAATGCAGCGGCTGACCAAGCACCCCAGTG
This sequence comes from Thalassia testudinum, assembly GCA_037157565.1. NCBI lineage: Eukaryota > Viridiplantae > Streptophyta > Magnoliopsida > Alismatales > Hydrocharitaceae > Thalassia > Thalassia testudinum. The sequence goes on from JAZHRO010000049.1 coordinate 38,179,234, forward strand.
CACCCCAGCAGCACCTGCAAGCCTCTGCGCAAGCAGCAGGTCACCCTCGCCCTCCATCATGCATGCAGCAGCCTTTTTCGCGTGCTCTGTCACAACCTTCCGCCCACAAGCCACCAGTCGAAGCCACTCCACCGCGTGTGCCGAGCCATCCGCACAAATAGCACCGCCCGCTCCCGGCCACGCGGCGTGGCCTTACACTGTAGCCACTATTAATGTAGGTCTGCGTGACACTGTGGCTACAGTGGGGTGACCGGTGAGTTTCTCACTTTACCGGTCACCCAGCGTGCCGCTACCGTCGCTTGCCTGCGTGTGCGTTGATGATGTAAATTGTTGACACCGATGCTCCCCGGCAACGGCGCCAAAATAATGATGGTGGTTGTTGTAAATGTTTGTTGGTAATAATTGTTGATCATGTCGTTGTAGTATAAGGTGTATAATATAACATTAAGGATGTCGTATAGTGGTGAGTATGGGTGAGTACCAGTCATTACAACCATTATTATCATTTGCTTATTTATCTAATTTTTACTGGTTTTGTTCCAGGTCGTTCTCTGGGAGGCAATTTATTGAATTTAATTCGGTCACTCTTTGATTATCTCCAAAATTGTCTTCTTATTCAAAAAGAAACTCTACATTTAAAGAATGAATGAATGTTTTATTTACCTAGTTGCTAAGAAGTGCTTGCAAAAAAATACTAACTATGAACAAGCATCAAACAATCTATTATTATACTCTAAACTATGTATTTACAAGTTATACTATTAACACTAATATGTTAGTTCATACTACATTAGGATACCATAGTGTAAAAACTTAACTTACTAGTCATTTATTTATAGTGACATATATATCAGTTTTAGTGACAGATATAAACGTCGCTAAATCTCAGAAAACACTATATACAACCTAAAGAAGCAAACTGAGGTCTTTAGCGACATTTATAGTGTCATTTTATTCTGTTAGTAATTATGTGGGTTTACTTATACGTATGTATATTACTTATTCTACTGCTGTATGTACTGTTCGTGTGTTCCTTCTTTTAAGTCGTCTGTCCTTTCAATTTCGTTCTGTGTGGTATTTCAGAGGCTGCGGTGGAGAGTCTTTAGTGTAAAATGTGTTTAATTAGCGGGCGCGCTTTTCGAGGGATACACAGCACCCTTCGGGTGGGACCAGACCTCTACTAATCGCGCCCTAATCTCAGATTAGGTGCTTAATTACATTTTCGTATCAGCGCAGGGCCTCAGCCCAACGCCAGACATACTCGCACGCTCGGGCTCCCAGCCCCACACATGCATCACACATTCAGTATCATCACATATCAGAGTTAAGCACAAATCGGGTTATTGGATCAGACAGAACAGGTGGTGTTTCGGGCGCCCGGCGCCACGACGACTGGTTAAGCTATTGCATAAATTGTATTTATATAGCTGCGTTTGGTTTGCAGCACACGATGTGGCGCTATTCCAGCGCCACATCGTGCGCTGGAAATCAGACGCAGCTGCGTCTGTGCGCGTTTTTGGCCCTCGATTTGGGGGCAATAAATTATTAAAAAAAATAAAATAAAATATGGTAAATAAAATATTTACATAATACTACATAATTGATTAATTAATTTTGAATTTTAAATATATTTACTATACAAATAAATTCGCTAAACTAGGCTGATTATACAGGTTGATTTAGGTGATTAAATAGTTAATTACTTATAAAATAATTAGTAAATGGTCTAATTGACCTTAAACAGTTTTAACTTACATACTTAAGTATTTAATACATATTTTTATTGTATTTTTACGAATTTATTTATGTTTTATTTAGGCTAAAATAGCAATTCTGTGTAGTTTATAATTAAAACTAAGTTACAGTAAGTTATACTAGGTATAATTATACTTTGACTAACTTAAATTACTTAATATATATATATATTCCCAAGTTTATAGATTTATTTACTTGATTATTGCTCTAACTTATTAACTTAGCTACTAAATCAGTAAATATAAATCTGTACATACATATATACATAAATCAGTAAATACATACATACTAGATTAGTATATATACATATTTTTACATAGATTACATATGTATACGAATTTCTGTACAGGTTTTATACATATTTACAGTATAACTATGAATCTAACTGATATGCTATAGTTATAGTTATAATACTATGAATGGGTAAATTTACAGTTTTAAAATAAGTCTATGCCATTAGGCTTTTGTATAAAGTTAGGGAATTAGAGTTGATTGATTTTTTTTTATTTGAGTTTAGACAGCAGCCGCAGCTACTGTCAGAGGAGATGGAGAAAAGAAGAATGTGCTGTTTTAGTGTTGTTTACAGTGGCAGTGGCTTAAGCCACTGTCAAATGGCTAACTGCTGCTGCAGTTAGTCCACTTGGTGAAAGGGGAACAAAAAAAATTCACAGATGAAAGGGGAATTTGGCGGAGAAGAGAATTTGGAGATGGAGGGAAATGTAGCTGCAAGTTGCAGCATGTTGCTGTATAACTGGGAACAAGATTAAATTCAAAACAAACTAAACATTGAAGAGATGAAATCCAAATCTGAAAGGGGTTTAAATCTCACGAAAATCTCATGTAAATTCAGCTCAAATACTCATTAGGAAAAACCTTATCAGAAGCATCCTTTCAGATCAACATTCAAATGGCATTGAGTTAGTCTTCCTAATGCCATAGACAGCATGAAGGAAGACTTAGCTCGATCAATTAAAACCAAAGAAACACAATCCCAGTTTCTTGCAACCTTAAGGAGTATGGAAAACTCCTTAGGTTAGAGAATCACCATACAGAAATGATCATCAACACAAATAGTGCATGGCAGTTCTGAAATAGCAAAAAGAGACTAAGAATGCATTAAGGAAATTTAATGGAAGCTGGCGAATGCATTCAAAACAAAGTATAAACAGAATCATGAAAGGCTCTTCTGATTGGTTCTCTGTCACCAGAGAACTTCTCAGAATCCTTGCCTACAATGAAAACCAAAAATCCCTTCAATTTGTCAGATCTGTCAAAACATTTCAGAGAGTAAAAATCCTTTAAAATCCAAATCAAAAGTGCTCTGACAAACTGAGGCAATCCATTTAAAACAGAGGGGCTTTTGTGAAACAAATGGAGTGAGTGAGAAGCCCCAAATGGTGCTTGTGACGCCACTTTCAGATCTGAGGCAGTGCGCCATCAGATCTGAAATTGGGTCAGGATGTGTGGGTGATTGATGAAAAATTCGTCATTAAAAGGAAAAACAAGAATCAGAATCTGGATGATGGGAAAAACAAAACATGAAGAGGGAGATAAATTGAACAGTGAACAGATGATTCTTCCCCTCTGATCTGGACTGATCAGAGGAGGTGAGGGAGGGGATCTAATACTAATTCTACTCCTAAGACTAATCTAACTACAGCTAACATTAAACACTAACAATTAAAACTAAATCTATTCTAAACTACTGCAAACTAAATCTAACACTACTTGTGCAGAATTAAAAACTAAACTAAAAGGAAGAATGGGACCTATGGGTCCTTAGCCGGCGGCTAAGGAGGAAGAAAGGAGGAGGGTGACTCCAGCGGAGGGAAGAGTCTGCTAGTGAGACTCCAGGGTCGTCCTCAGGTGCTACGAGGTCCTTAGCGACGAGGAGGGTCGAGAGCAGGCGATGATTCCACAGCCGATGGCTGTGAAATCAGGGTCTAGATGAGGAGGAGAGACTGGAGTGGAAGAATTGATCGCTAAGAGATGTAGGAGGGAGCGATCCTTTGCGCGTGACACCACTGAGGTGCTTAAATAGCAGCTCAGTGACTAAGATCACCGCAAGGGTGAGGTTAATCAAAATTAGGCCGGCGGTGAGGATGAGATGGGTAGAGTGCGCGGCGAGTTAAGAGAGAGATCTGACCGTCAGATGAGATCTGGGAAGAGAGGTGAACGCACGCACCGAATCGCGCGAAGGTTCCATTTGATTCCAGCCGCAGATCGAGATCAAAAGTGCGATGGACGGTCGAGAATGGCTGTGTTCTTCGCGCGCTACAGTGCGCGTGAAGAACACAGGCTTCTCTCTGAAATGAGGGAAAACTTGCAGGAAGACCCTTAAACGAAGGGGTAGAAGAATAGCGTGCAGGTCCAAAAGTGAGAAGAACTATAACTGGAAGGGCCTTGCAGTCATACAGAAGGGTCCCTGCGGCTTGCAAAAAGGTCCAAGAAGGAGTTTTGAAGGGTAGAAATGTAATGCATGAAGGACCTAATTGTAATCTATTTATTTCTAAGCCTAAATGATGTCCAATTGCTTTCAAATTTTTACATGTGCTTAATTGAACATTTAAGACATTGATTTTACTTCTGATTTATCTTTTCAAACTTGTTTATGTGTTCAATTGATGCATGGATCATCATTTGTTCTTTAGTTTTCAGAATATCTCATTTTTGTGACCTAATTAGGAGGTTTTGACACACATTAAAAGTTTTAGGTCTTTTCTTTAATTCCCACACTTAACCCTTTTTATGTGTTAATTTGATATTGTTTTGCTTAGTGTCTAGCTTAATTTCGGCCTTTTAGCTATGATGAGTAGCCACTCATCATACCCCCATGCTTACGTTTTGCTAGTCCCTTAGCAAACAATCTGTTGAAGTGTAAGGCAATTTAAGTATCAGCAAGGTAAGTGTGTAAAGATATCTTTTTCTTCTTTCAAAAAATTTTTAAGTGTTTTATGATGATCTTTAAGTTGAAAAATTTTTTAATAAACCAACTGTGTTTTTGGACATTGTGAGAACCTGGTTACTGAGGATAACCTACCAGAACTCGAGGCTTAAATGACATAGACCATCTCTCAACCAACAAGGATTCTTGATATTTAAACCTTAAGTCGAATTCCAGGACTCAGGGGGTTTTTACAGAGACTCAGAATGCTATGAAGTTATGGCTGTGCTTTGTGATAAGTCAGGACTAACCAGGTGAATTCTAAGGCTCATTCCCGGGGTTTCACTTCTTTTTAAGTCCAGGTTGGTCCTAACTTCAGCTCATGTTTTCGGATGACTCTCAAAAATTGATGGTATTCAATCCCAACCCTTATTGTATTTGTGGCTCAGAGAAGATTTTTTTTTTTTTTTTTTGGATAAACAGGGTATTTGTTTTGAACCCTGAAAACATTTTTGGTGGAAGAGTAGTTTTTCAGACTTTTTGGAGAACATACTTGACTTTTTTTTTTTTTTTTAATAGTATGTCTCCGGAACTTATTTGGTAGAGCGCACTGTATTTGGTGGGTGGATTTCTTTTGTGGAAAGAGCTTCTCCTAGACACAAAACTAAAGATTAGGACAAAGAGTCTACCTGCACGCACAGGTAAGGACTCCACCTTCCCTAATGAACACAAGGGTTGAGGCTTAGGTTCAAGTGGTCTTTCCTGACATTGTGTAGTGAAAGCCAAGGTTACTTAGACTCCTAAGTCAAAGCAAACCAACGAATCCTGTACTGGTGACTCAGGTACAAGAATTGTCCTAAAGTTAGGAGAGACTGTGGTCTATCTTGTCAAGGCTCGAAGTGTATTAAGCCTAAGCTTGTACCAAGCTTCTATGGCCCGGCAGGTCAAACTAGTAACGGTTGAATGTCCATAGACACTTATTCTATATATATATATATATATTTTTTTTTTTTTTCAGCTATAAGATCACTTATCTTTTCTTTCTTTTTCTTTTTCTTTCTCTCCCTCCCCTCTTGAAATGAATGTCCTCCTTTGATAATGAAGTACATGTCCCTTATTGTATTTTTGGAATTTTTCTGATTTGTTATTTTTTTGTATTTTTAGCTTTGTAATTTTTAAAAAAAGTTTTCAAAATTTTTCAATTTTTTTTTTTTGAAGTATATAATTTTTTTGATAATACTACATGTACTATAGTTGTGTCTTCAATTGCATTTTGGTTTAAATGGTTTACCATTTACACCCCCCCATGCTTAAATGTTTCAATGTCCTCATTGAATGAAAGGGTGGATGCAAATGCATGCTCTGCTTTTCACTATCCTAGACTGGGTGATGGAAGAAAGTCGGAATGAGGAGATAAAATCTCTGTGCGGACGATTTTAAGTCTGATCTAGGATCAGAGTGAACAGTCGGGCTAGGTAGTGAAAGGCATGACATGTGTGTCAATGAATGTATGCTCAGAATGCAAGGGTAGACACTATATGCAAATAAAGGCAAGAGTAAGAAAGGTGTAAAACAGCTATATACAAGGGTAGGTGTTTGCTAAGTTTAACGCCGTCAGCTAGGCGAAAACTTAGTTGGTAGCTCAAAATGTAGGAGCGAAATGGTGGAATTGACAAGTCTGAGATCATGCGGCTCAATGAAAGGTTTCAGTCTTTGTCCATTAACAATAAAGGGTTCAGAGTTGTCAAGTTCAGTGATCTCAACGGCTCCATTATCAAATAATCTCAAGATTTTGAAAGGTCCAATCCATTTTGATCTTAACTTCCCAGGAAAGAGTTTCAGTCTAGAGTCGAAGAGAAGGACTTTTTTACCAGGGTGAAAAGATTTCCTAAGAATGTGACGGTCATGGAAGGCCTTAAGTTTGTCCTTATACATCCTTGAGCTTTCATAAGATTCATTCCTTAATTCATCGAGCTCAGACATTTGTAATTTCCTAAGATCACCGGCCTTCTCTAAGTCTAAGTTACACTTTCTGATGGCCCAATAGGCTTTGTGCTCTAATTCTACAGGAAGATGACAGTGTTTCCCATACACAAGTCTAAAAGGAGACATGCCTAAAGGGGTTTTGTGGGCTGTCCTATATGCCCACAACGCATCAGAAAGGCGGGAAGACCAATCCTTTCTATCAGGTAGGATGGTAGTCTGTAAAATCTTTTTGATCTCCCGATTAGATAATTCAGCAAGTCCATTGGTTTGAGGGTGATAAGATGTAGCAATCCTATGTGACACCCCATACTTTTGAAGTAGGGACTGAAAATGTGTGTTTCTAAAATGAGACCCTCCATCACTAATGATGGCTTTAGGTACCCCGAATCTAGAGAAGATGAAATCTTGAACAAATTGTGTCACAACTCTATGATCATTAGTCCTTGAGGGGATGGCTTCAATCCATTTTGAAACATACTCAACTGCCAACAATATGTACTCGAAGCCATAAGATTTTGGAAAAGGTCCCATGAAGTCAATGCCCCAAATGTCAAAGATTTCGCACACCATGATCGGATTCAAGGGCATCATGTCTCGGCGGCCAATACTACCGAGAGACTGACAGCGTGAACATGCCCTGCTATATTCGTGTGCATCCTTGAAGATTGTGGGCCAATAGAAACCACTCTGCAAAATCTTTGCAGCGGTCTTTTTGCCAGAGAAGTGACCGCCGCACGCCTGGTCGTGGCAGAATGATAAGATGCTTCTAATCTCCTTATCAGGGACGCACTTCCTAAAGATCTGGTCTTTACAATGCTTGAAAAGCCAAGGTTCTTCCCAGTAATAGTGCTTGGCCTCGGATCTAAGTCTGTCTTTTTGATGTCGGACCCAATTAGTGGGGATGAGTCCAGAAGCCAGGTAGTTGACAATGTCAGCATACCAGGGAAGATCAGAATGAATGACCAGCAATTGCTCGTCAGGGAAGTGGTCAGAGATGGGTAAAGAAGGAGAAATCGCTTCAGAAGGAAGGCGAAATAAGTGGTCAGCTACCACATTCTGCTTTCCAGCCTTATCACGAATCTCAAAATCAAATTCCTGTAAAAGTAGGATCCATCTAATCAGACGAGATTTCGCGTCCTTCTTGGCGAGAAGATATCGAACTGCCGTGTGGTCAGTGTAGACTATAATGTGGGAACCTAAAAGATAAGGTCTGAATTTTTCCAGTGCATATACTACAGCTAGCAATTCCTTTTCCGTGACGGTGTAATTCCTCTGAGCTTCATCTAAGGTCTTGCTAGCGTAATAGATGACTGTGGGTTTCCCGTCCAATTTTTGACCAAGGACAGCTCCTACTACATAATTAGAGGCATCACACATGATCTCAAAAGGGTGAGACCAATTCGGGGGTTGCAGTATGGGTGCCTTGGTAATCAGATCACGAAGTGTCGTATAGGCACGAACACAATCGTCAGAGATCTGGAAGTCTACGTCTTTAGAGAGGAGAGTAGTGAGAGGTCGGGCTATTTTCGAGAAATCCGCTATAAAGCGGCGATAAAAACCAACATGCCCGAGGAAAGATCGAATTTGCTTAACCGACGAAGGTAGTGGTAAATCAGAAATCAACTTTACCTTCGCGCGGTCAACCTCAATTCCTCTCTCAGAAATAAGGTGACCTAATACAAGTCCTTCAGTTACCATGAAATGAGATTTCTCCTAGGAAAGTACCAGATTCACATTAATGCATCTTTGCAGGACCTTGGTCAGGTGGTCTAGACATGCATCAAATGTGCTCCCGAAGACCGAGAAGTCATCCATGAAGACTTCTAAACAATCGCCTACTAAGTCGGAAAAGATTGCAAACATACACCGCTGGAATGTAGCAGGTGCGTTGCACAATCCAAAAGGCATCCTACGGAATGCAAAGGTTCCGTAGGTGCAGGTGAATGTCGTTTTCTCCTGATCATCGGGGTGAATTGCCACCTGATTATATCCTGAATAGCCATCCAAAAAGCAGAAAAATCTATTCCCTGCCACTCTTTCCAGTATTTGATCAATGAAGGGCAAAGGGAAACGATCTTTCTTCGTGGCTTGGTTGAGTTTTCGGTAATCTATACATACTCGCCACGAACTAGCAATGCGTGTAGGGATGACTTCTCCAGAATCAGTGGTGACGATGGTAAGTCCGGCCTTCTTTGGCACAACCTGAACAGGACTTACCCATCTACTGTCAGAAATTGGGTAGATAATTCCATTGTCCAGCCATTTAATCATTTCACTTTTTATCACCTCTTGTAATGTAGGGTTTAATCTACGCTGGGGCTGTCTAGTAGGTCTAGATCCTTCTTCAGTGAAAATCCTATGTGTGCAATAAGAAGGACTGATGCCAGTAAGGTCAGAAAGGCTCCATCCTATAGCCTGCCTATGTGCTCTTAGGACAGATAAGAGTCGTGACTCTTGATCAGAAGAAAGGGAAGAGTTAACAATCACCAGATAGGTCTGATCAGGTCCTAAGAAAACATATTTGAGAGAGTCAGGAAGAGGTTTGAGTTCAACAGGCACAGGATCAGAAGGAGCAGGTGTGAAAGTTTCAGGAGATCCTAGAGATACTAATGGAATGGGAGGAAGGTCCTCAGTCTCTAAATTTGGTATCTCAGTGGAAGTCAAGTCAGAGTCCAAAGAGTGTTGAGGTTCTAAATTTAATGAATTGATCAAGGTGTCCTCAACCAATTGATCCAATGAATCCAGGGAGAAGATTTCTTCAATTAAACTACAGGTTGGTCCTCTTTGGGCCTGAAAAATATCAATTTTTATTTTCTGATCTCCAAACTTTAATTCTATAAGGCCCTCCTCACAATTGATGTTTGCCTTGGCCGTAGCCAAGAAAGGTCTTCCTAAAATGATAGGTGTATTTTGGATATCTTCAGGTACTTCCATGTCAAGGACTATAAAGTCTACAGGGAAGTAAAAATCCTTGACCCGCACTATGACATCTTCCAACACTCCCTGAGGTGTCTTAACTGATCTGTCAGCTAATTGCAGGGACACCTCGGTTGGCTTCAGATTGCCAACCTCAAAATGTGTCAGTAGAGAGGTTGGGATAAGATTGATGGAAGCACCTAGGTCAAGTAGTGCTCTATTGAATGTGGTGTTACCTATCATGCAGGATAAGAGAGGGGTGCCTGGGTCTTTCATCTTAGTTGGGAGGGTACTAGAGATGATGGAACTAGCTTGTTCCGAGAGAATGATTGGACTACTCCCTTTTTGAATTCTCGCTTTACGCTTAGGTGTACATAGGTCTTTTAAAAACTTAGCGTAAAGAGGGATGTGGCGGATTGCATCCAACAAGGGGATGTTTATGTGGACTTGCTCAAAGAGCTTAAGCAAATCCTCCTCAGGTGCCACACAGGTCTTTTTCTTTCCTTTCTCCTTCTTCTTTAAAGCTTCAGGAAAAGGTACTGGAGTTGTGAGAGGTTCAGTCATAGGTAGAGGAGAAGTAGGAAGTGGAGGAGCAGAACTAGAAGTGGTAGGTGTTGGAAGAGGTGGAACTAGTGTGCATTTACCACTCCTAGTGACTATGGCATTTAGTTCAGCTCTAGAGGTAGATGGTAAATCATTGTTAGGTAGCAGAGGTGGTTGTGTTTGTGCAAGAGAAGAATTTGAGTCAGTGAAGAATTCAGTGTTGTGCACTGGTTGTGAAATGTCATGTGTTTGGTCTTGCAGTGCTGGCCTAGGTTGGACATACCTTTGAGCAGGTATGTTCCTAGGGTTGGGTTGTGCTTGGGATGGGAGTGAATGTGGTTGACAGGACTCCGTCAAGTGTGATAGCTGGGCTCTCATCTCAGCTAAGGCCACGTCCTGTCTCTGCTGCATAGCAATATTCTGTTGTTGCATATCAGCAAGAGCTTTCATGATAGACCCCAACTGGTCATCTCGTATAGGCCCAGATTGAGAGTATTGGGTGGGCCTGGGTTGGGGTTGTTGGTAGGTACGCGGTGGATATCCGTGTGATTGTGGAGGTGGTGCTCGGATCGGGTTGTGTAATGGTGGTGCAGAAGGTTGTTGAAAAGGAGGTCTTTGTGAATTTCTCGACCACGAGAAATTTGGATGATTACACCATCCAGGGTTATAGGTTTGTGTGAAAGGATCATTGTGAATGGCATGAAGCTCCTCCGAAGCTCCAGAAGGTGCAGGGAAGTCAGTGAAGGGAGGAACAAGGGTTCCTCCAACCGGTGAAGGATATGGAAATGGAAAATCCTGTAATGCAGTTTGTGTCACAGAAAGGTTATTCACAGTTTCCCTCCCTGTGGGAAACTGAGAAGAAGTGTTTTGTGCTGGTGACTGAGAAGAAGAAGATGGGTGTTTTGAGAGAAATTTCCATACTTCATCTACTTTCTTCTCGATTAAGCCCACTTTATCCAGTTGACTAGCCACTATCTCTAAGTCTTTGCTACTGGATTGGGCTTCATGTACCCCCGTGTGTGAGTGGGAATGTGAGGACTTTCTATTAAACACGCTCATTGAAGCATTATTAATAGAGTTTTCGGCCATGCCTTCAAAGAGCTCAAAGGCTGAGTCCTCGTCCCGACACAGGAAATTGCCTCCACAAGCGGCATCTACAAAATTCCGTGTGTCATCATGGAGCCCATGGTAGAAGATCTGGACCTGTTGCCAGCGTGGGACACCATGGTGGGGACATTTTCTCAAAAGCTCATGGAATCTCTCCCAAGCCTCGTGCATAGGTTCTCCTGAATTCTAGGTGAAGGTGGTGATGGCACGCCTTAAGGCATTAGTGCAGCCTACAGGAAAGTACTTCTTTAAGAACTCATGTTCTAAAGAAGCCCAGGAATCTATAGGTGTAGTCCGTGCAAGTGTTCTAAACCAAAAGGCTGCCTTATCTTTTAATGAAAAGGAGAACATTTTCATCAAAAGCGTGTCCTGATCATGTCCTTGCGGACCCAAAGTTTGGGCAAGATTCTTCAGCTCCTCTAAATGCTGAAAAGGGTCCTCAGAAGCAAGTCCATGGAGGTGAGGAATGAGTGCTATAATGTTCGGCTTCAGTTCAGCAGCACGACCCCCATTGGGATAACGTACCACAGGCATTGGTTGGGCAACTGCGGGATTATAATAATCTCGTAGTTGAGGTCTACGGGGTTGGGGTGGTGCTTGAGGATTTCTAGGTTGAAGTGGTTGTGGTTGGGGGTTAGCTAATAGATTTACAGCTTGAGCAAGCTGTTGCACCTGTTGGGTTAAGGTATTCATTTGTAGTTGTGTATCGAAAAGGTGCTGAAGATGAGGCATAGGTCCTCTCTCCGGGGGTGGATTAGGATGATTAGGATAAGGTGGAGGTTGGAACCTAGGGATAGGTGGTTGCTGTGGTAGAGGATGTGCAACTAAGTCTGGAGGAAGTTCTTCAAAATCCTCAAAGTGTGAAGAATCAAGATCATCCTCTTGGCGAGGGGGATTGTGAAAAGTATTTTGAGACTCAGGAGGTAAGGGATTAGAAGTGGAAGGCAAAGAAGATGATGCAGTAGCTTGGGTAGTAGTACCCAAGGGGAGTACAAGTTCTGGGTTTTGGGATCTCCTACCTTCCATTGAGTTGGTTTTTTTTTTTTTTTTTTGAAATCCCGTTTACTCTAATTCGATCCAACTCAATGGGAAAAAATTTTTAACGTTCACAATAAAACAGAAGAATCCCAATAAAATCTCAATTCAAGAAGACCAATCAATCGAAATGAATCGGAGAAAATTTTTCCTAGAGGCTGCTACGCAAAGTATGTTATACGCAAACAATTGTTTCAAACAATTGTACGTATCCTAAGATAAACCTAGCGAAGTGCAGACCTCTAAAATCCACTGGGAATCTGGATAAGACTGAGCGTGCGAATCCAGATCCTGTGGTTGCAGAAAGATGAGGTAGAAACCCATGTATTGTGGCCTTAAGTGATCGTGCTGTGTGCACGATAACATTCAACACAAGGCGATTAAAATCTCAAACATGGTTTCACCCAATTTTGCTATCTCCTTTTTGATTTAATTGAAGTGATTAAAATGTGTTTTCTATGCTGCTCGTTTCACTTTTTAATAAATTCAGAACAAGTAGTGGTCTTCTTAACTTTAAGTCAAATGCAAATATGGCAGGAGTTAGAGTTAGGTAAGAAATGCGTACCTGACTCCAGCAATCTTCGAATGCAGATTTGACTTGAATTAAAATCTAGCAGGAATGAAATGCAATCCTAGAAATGGATGCCTAGGGTTATGCTGCTGCTAGATAAGTATGAGGTCTTTTTGATTTTTTTTTTTTTTTGATTTTTTGATTTTTCTGAAAAAAGTTTATATGCAATTCAAAAGTAAGGAAAGAAATTAAGAAGATAAAGAAATAAAGTCCAGATAGTCCAGAATTATTACAAAAATTGTGTGAGAACAAGCTCTCACAACTTATGACTAACAACTGTTCCTAATTAATAAACCTAAAACTATCTATACTAAAACTAATACTAAAATCCTACAGCTACTTCGAGGCAAAACTCCACCAGGAAGACGGATCTGGAGCGCAGCGACTCCACCAGGAAGACGACACTCCTCCTCAAGTGCTGTGGAAAAAATAAATGATTAGTAAAAGAATAAAGGAATGTATACACAATTAATTCAATGGAAAATAAAAGCAATTATAATGAATGAATGAATGAAATAAAGAATTTCTATATACAAAAGAATAAAAAGAAAATTTTGGTGCAAAGAGCGTTGCCTCCCCGGCAACGGCGCCAAAATATGATGATGTAAATTGTTGACACCGATGCTCCCCGGCAACGGCGCCAAAATAATGATGGTGGTTGTTGTAAATGTTTGTTGGTAATAATTGTTGATCATGTCGTTGTAGTATAAGGTGTATAATATAACATTAAGGATGTCGTATAGTGGTGAGTATGGGTGAGTACCAGTCATTACAACCATTATTATCATTTGCTTATTTATCTAATTTTTACTGGTTTTGTTCCAGGTCGTTCTCTGGGAGGCAATTTATTGAATTTAATTCGGTCACTCTTTGATTATCTCCAAAATTGTCTTCTTATTCAAAAAGAAACTCTACATTTAAAGAATGAATGAATGTTTTATTTACCTAGTTGCTAAGAAGTGCTTGCAAAAAAATACTAACTATGAACAAGCATCAAACAATCTATTATTATACTCTAAACTATGTATTTACAAGTTATACTATTAACACTAATATGTTAGTTCATACTACATTAGGATACCATAGTGTAAAAAACTTAACTTACTAGTCATTTATTTATAGTGACATATATATCAGTTTTAGTGACAGATATAAACGTCGCTAAATCTCAGAAAACACTATATACAACCTAAAGAAGCAAACTGAGGTCTTTAGCGACATTTATAGTGTCGTTTTATTCTGTTAGTAATTATGTGGGTTTACTTATACGTATGTATATTACTTATTCTACTGCTGTATGTACTGTTCGTGTGTTCCTTCTTTTAAGTCGTCTGTCCTTTCAATTTCGTTCTGTGTGGTATTTCAGAGGCTGCGGTGGAGAGTCTTTAGTGTAAAATGTGTTTAATTAGAGGGCGCGCTTTTCGAGGGATACACAGCACCCTTCGGGTGGGACCAGACCTCTACTAAGCGCGCCCTAATCTCAGATTAGGTGCTTAATTACATTTTCGTATCAGCGCAGGGCCTCAGCCCAACGCCAGACATACTCGCACGCTCGGGCTCCCAGCCCCACACATGCATCACACATTCAGTATCATCACATATCAGAGTTAAGCACAAATCGGGTTATCGGATCAGACAGAACAGGTGGTGTTTCGGGCGCCCGGCGCCACGACGACTGGTTAAGCTATTGCATAAATTGTATTTATATAGCTGCGTTTGGTTTGCAGCACACGATGTGGCGCTATTCCAGCGCCACATCGTGCGCTGGAAATCAGACGCAGCTGCGTCTGTGCGCGTTTTTGGCCCTCGATTTGGGGGCAATAAATTATTAAAAAAAATAAAATAAAATATGGTAAATAAAATATTTACATAATACTACATAATTGATTAATTAATTTTGAATTTTAAATATATTTACTATACAAATAAATTCGCTAAACTAGGCTGATTATACAGGTTGATTTAGGTGATTAAATAGTTAATTACTTATAAAATAATTAGTAAATGGTCTAATTGACCTTAAACAGTTTTAAGTTACATACTTAAGTATTTAATACATATTTTTATTGTATTTTTACGAATTTATGTATGTTTTATTTAGGCTAAAATAGCAATTCTGTGTAGTATATAATTAAAACTAAGTTACAGTAAGTTATACTAGGTATAATTATACTTTGACTAACTTAAATTACTTAATATATATATATATTCCCAAGTTTATAGATTTATTTACTTGATTATTGCTCTAACTTATTAACTTAGCTACTAAATCAGTAAATATAAATCTGTACATACATATATACATAAATCAGTAAATACATACATACTAGATTAGTATATATACATATTTTTACATAGATTACATATGTATACGAATTTCTGTACAGGTTTTATACATATTTACAGTATAACTATGAATCTAACTGATATGCTATAGTTATAGTTATAATACTATGAATGGGTAAATTTACAGTTTTAAAATAAGTCTATGCCATTAGGCTTTTGTATAAAGTTAGGGAATTAGAGTTGATTGATTTTTTTTTATTTGAGTTTAGACAGCAGCCGCAGCTACTGTCAGAGGAGATGGAGAAAAGAAGAATGTGCTGTTTTAGTGTTGTTTACAGTGGCAGTGGCTTAAGCCACTGTCAAATGGCTAACTGCTGCTGCAGTTAGTCCACTTGGAGAAAGGGGAACAAAAAAAATTCACAGATGAAAGGGGAATTTGGAGGAGAAGAGAATTTGGAGATGGAGGGAAATGTAGCTGCAAGTTGCAGCATGTTGCTGTATAACTGGGAACAAGATTAAATTCAAAACAAACTAAACATTGAAGAGATGAAATCCAAATCTGAAAGGGGTTTAAATCTCACGAAAATCTCATGTAAATTCAGCTCAAATACTCATTAGGAAAAACCTTATCAGAAGCATCCTTTCAGATCAACATTCAAATGGCATTGAGTTAGTCTTCCTAATGCCATAGACAGCATGAAGGAAGACTTAGCTCGATCAATTAAAACCAAAGAAACACAATCCCAGTTTCTTGCAACCTTAAGGAGTATGGAAAACTCCTTAGGTTAGAGAATCACCATACAGAAATGATCATCAACACAAATAGTGCATGGCAGTTCTGAAATAGCAAAAAGAGACTAAGAATGCATTAAGGAAATTTAATGGAAGCTGGCGAATGCATTCAAAACAAAGTATAAACAGAATCATGAAAGGCTCTTCTGATTGGTTCTCTGTCACCAGTGAACTTCTCAGAATCCTTGCCTACAATGAAAACCAAAAATCCCTTCAATTTGTCAGATCTGTCAAAACATTTCAGAGAGTAAAAATCCTTTAAAATCCAAATCAAAAGTGCTCTGACAAACTGAGGCAATCCATTTAAAACAGAGGGGCTTTTGTGAAACAAATGGAGTGAGTGAGAAGCCCCAAATGGTGCTTGTGACGCCACTTTCAGATCTGAGGCAGTGCGCCATCAGATCTGAAATTGGGTCAGGATGTGTGGGTGATTGATGAAAAATTCGTCGTTAAAAGGAAAAACAAGAATCAGAATCTAGATGATGGGAAAAACAAAACATGAAGAGGGAGATAAATTGAACAGTGAACAGATGATTCTTCCCCTCTAATCTGGACTGATCAGAGGAGGTGAGGGAGGGGATCTAATACTAATTCTACTCCTAAGACTAATCTAACTACAGCTAACATTAAACACTAACAATTAAAACTAAATCTATTCTAAACTACTGCAAACTAAATCTAACACTACTTGTGCAGAATTAAAAACTAAACTAAAAGGAAGAATGGGACCTATGGGTCCTTAGCCGGCGGCTAAGGAGGAAGAAAGGAGGAGGGTGACTCCAGCGGAGGGAAGAGTCTGCTAGTGAGACTCCAGGGTCGTCCTCAGGTGCTACGAGGTCCTTAGCGACGAGGAGGGTCAAGAGCAGGCGATGATTCCACTGCCGGTGGCTGTGAAATCAGGGTCTAGATGAGGAGGAGAGACTGGAGTGGAAGAATTGATCGCTAAGAGATTTAGGAGGGAGCGATCCTTTGCGCGCGACACCACTGAGGTGCTTAAATAGCAGCTCAGTGACTGAGATCACCGCAAGGGTGAGGTTAATCAAAATTAGGCCGGCGGTGAGGATGAGATGGGTAGAGCGCGCGGCGAGTCAAGAGAGAGATCTGACCGTCAGATGAGATCTGGGAAGAGAGGTGAACGCACGCACCGAATCGTGCGAAGGTTCCATTTGATTCCAGCCGCAGATCAAGATCAAAAGTGCGATGGACGGTCGAGAATGGCTGTGTTCTTCGCGCGCTACAGTGCGCGTGAAGAACACAGGCTTCTCTCTGAAATGAGGGAAAACTTGCAGGAAGACCCTTAAACGAAGGGGTAGAAGAATAGCGTGCAGGTCCAAAAGTGAGAAGAACTATAACTGGAAGGGCCTTGCAGTCATACAGAAGGGTCCCTGCGGCTTACAAAAAGGTCCAAGAAGGAGTTTTGAAGGGTAGAAATGTAATGCATGAAGGACCTAATTGTAATCTATTTATTTCTAAGCCTAAATGATGTCCAATTGCTTTCAAATTTTTACATGTGCTTAATTGAACATTTAAGACATTGATTTTATTTCTGATTTATCTTTTCAAACTTGTTTATGTGTTCAATTGATGCATGGATCATCATTTGTTCTTTAGTTTTCAGAATATCTCATTTTTGTGACCTAATTAGGAGGTTTTGACACACATTAAAAGTTTTAGGTCTTTTCTTTAATTCCCACACTTAACCCTTTTTATGTGTTAATTTGATATTGTTTTGCTTAGTGTCTAGCTTAATTTCGGCCTTTTAGCTATGATGAGTAGCCACTCATCATGCGTCTCACCCCGTGTCGCCCGCACCTGCCCGCGCGTCTGCCAGCCCCTGTATGCCTGCCTTCGCAGCCTCACTCGCCCGCGTGCGCCCGCGTCACCCGCTTCTTTCACGTACGTTCGCATCTCCGTGCAGCGCTGTGCGCTGCGGCCCCTCCTCTCCGTGCCACTCCCTCCAGTGCACGGCCTCTGCGCGCATATGCGGCTACGCGCACGTGGAGACCTCCAGACAATGCCCGCTGGTCTGCAGACGCCTTAACCCTCCAGCAGTGCCCTCTCTTTCCTGCTCTCTCTCTCTCTCTCTCTCACAACACTCTCTTTACCGACGCTCACACACACATACACTCACACTTCCACACACACACACACACCTACACACTATTATATACATATATATATACGTATATTTATATACATATATATATATATACTTATATCTACATATATATAGTATTTATATAACTAAGTATTAGTATACATATATATATATACATATATATTTACATATATACATATACTTATATACATATATATATATTTATACATATATCTGTACATATATTAATACTTATATAACTTTGTATTAGTCCATATACATATATCTATATACTTATATATTTATATATATATTTATATATATATATACTTACCTATAGACATATATTTATATACATATATATATGTACATACATATATACACACCTACTTATACATATATATATATACACACATATATATATACATATATATATACCTATATATTTATAACCATATATACATATAGATATATTTACATATATACATATATATATACTCACATTATTTACCATACACTATATCGTGGGAATATCTGCACCAGTTGCTGATATTCCTCGATACACGCATACAAAAAGTGTGTTCGCATTCATCTTCCACCATCCATCCTACACCTTACACACGGCACTTCGTCCTGTTGGTTGCGTCTTTCTAGACGGCGACCGACTCGACACCGTGCTACACTCCATCTCCGCCTCCACCCCCACCCCTTTATACATATATAATATATACATATATATATATACTATATTTACTTTATTCTTGTTTCGCTTTCCTATTAGTAAAAAGATAAAAAAAATATATAAAAGAGAAAAGATAATACTTGACTTGCAGGTACCCCGTCTTGCGAATAGCAAGACCCATTTTGGAACCCTGATTTGGCTCGAAGCCAAGAACCCAATTTTGAGGGTGTGCCTCAAGGACAAGAATTACTAGAAAAAATCTAAAAAGAAAAACACCAAAAACACAATAAATAAATGGAAGTGATTCGTTGTAGGAAAGGCATAGAAACTTGACTTGTAACCCCACTTCCCTGAGTTCGACCCTGGGACTAAAAGTGACCAAGATAAAATCGAGTAGGCCAGGCTAAAAATTTTGTAAAGAGATGGTTAGGTCCGATTTAGGTTAACCACTATACACATTTCAACGATAAAATCACCATATTAACAACCTATCCACGACCTAAACAATAACTGTTCTGGTGACGTTGCCGGGGAGGTGCGCCTGCAAGTAAGTTTCTATTCCATTCCTTTCAATTTTCTCTTCTCTCTTCACGTGTGTTTTTGGTTTTTTTGCTATGCAGGTGAACCTGTTGCAAGGAGAAGGCAGGCAGACGAAGTCGAAGATGTGAGCAGATCCAAGGCGGGAACAAGAGCATGAAGATGCCGACACTGCATTGGAGCTTCGCATACATTGCTGAACAAGTAGGTCTTCTTTTGTTAGCAACCTAGGTTAACCTGTAACCTTAATAAAAAAAAACTAAAAACTAAAAAAACTAGAAAAACTTTTTGGGATCTCTTGAGGCAAGTGGATTAAAATTCACCTGTTCGATTGATTGCCCTTACTCCCACCCCCCCAGGATTTCCCGCCCTACTTCGCATAGTGAAAATCCAAGAATCTTGATTCTTGAATTTTTCGCCATGTGAAGTATTCTTTGAGGTAAATAAAAAGATTGATTGCCACACCTCTTTGCCTCATTTACATGCAATTCAGGATCACCTTTTTGGTGGGGAGATTTGGAATTGAGTTGATTCCAACCCCACCACGACTTTTCAACTTGCCTAAGATTCGATCCCGAATAATTCAACCCCAACAAATTGATTTTCTTCATCTTTTGGTTGAGCCCTGTGTGGAAATCTTTCTAGTGATTGGGAGCACTTGAATTGAAGTGCTTTGGCTCCCTTTCACACTAATCTAAAACTGACTCGTGCATCCACACATAGAAATCTCCATTTAGGGAAGCCCAGTGCATTTTAGCATGCATTAACCAATTGACATTGAAGAAGGGTTTGTTGGGCTTAGAAGAAAACCTATATTCTCTCAAAAACCTGGAGATTGGTTGAATTGGTAATTCAGCGAAATCCTAAAATCCATACTACTTAAGGCTGAACTCTAAAAACCATTCACCAATTAAAAACTTCAATTCGGGGAGATTTCCCCGTTGCATGCTTGTTTTACACACTCTGAAAATCAATCACTTGGGCATTACCCGTAAACAATGCCCTTCACATTCCAAAAGCACTTGACCCTAATCCTCTAACTAAAACTGGTAGTAACTTGACCCTTATTATGGATTGGAGGTCTAACTATCTGCGTGTAGTGCCTACGTGCTGCTGAGGGCTCCCACGTGCTATTGAGTGTCTAAGACTGGGGCAAACGGCCTTTCAATCTGGCCCGGTGGTTCCGCGGTGCCCACATTCAGTTCCGCAGTTCGTGATAGTAGGTAACTTAGATCTTTAGGTTTAAGGGCACATTGTAGAGGTTAGGAATTTGATTGAATTGATTTGTCATCAAGTGTACCTTTGCGGTGTCATTTCGCTCATCTCTTTTCCCTTCTTATCCCCCCAATTCTTCCTGTGGTAGTGCATGTTTGGGAGGAGGTCACAAAACCCTGAACTGTTTGAATTGCCTGATAAATCTAGAAAAGAAGCCAAATCGTCCTCCTCCTCCACAAACATGGCTACACGCCCACCCCCAAATCCCGAGGGAGGAAACCGCCCTCAGAACCCACCAGGTGGTGGAGCCTTAGATCCCATAACCCGCCTCCAAGCCCAAATGGAAATGTATAATGAACAAATTGAAGCCATAAGGGAAACTTTGGAGGAAATGCAGAACCCTCCCGAATGGGAGGAGCCTAGGTCTCTTAGCTCCTATCAGAATCCTACTGCTACAGAGATCATAGGACAAATTTGGGTCCCCATGGGCAGGGACAACTTTGAATTGAAACCTAACATAATTGGCCTAATAAATTTTCACTTCCATGGTCTTGCAAGTAAAGATCCTTTTCTCCACTTGGAAGACCTAACTCGTTTGGCTGAAACTGTTAAACCTAGAAATATTTGGTTACCTATAGTCCTCATGAAAATGTTCCCGTTTTCATTGTGAGATAAAGCATCGCAGTGGTTACGCACCCTTGGGAGAACCATCGACTCTTGGGAAGAGATGCGAACAATGTTTCTCAAGAAGTTCTTCCTAATCGGGCGAACCAATGCGCTTCGTCGTGCTATCACTTCATTCACACAACAAAACGGCGAACAATTTCATGAGGCATGGGAGAGGTATAATGACATCCTTAGGAAGTGTCCGCACCACGGTCTGCCTAAGTGGCATATAGCCCAGATTTTCTACTATGGGTAAATGAGACTTTGAAGCAGATTGCAGATGCTTCCTGCGGAGGGAATTTCATGAATAAAGATGAGAATGGAGCATTCGAATTGTTTGAAAATATGAGTGAAAACTCAATGAACAATGCTTCCATTGTCGCCTTTAATCATACCAGCCAGCCCCAAAATGTCTACGAAGTTGACACGGGACCCTCCCATTCATCCACTGATCTAAGCCTTATCGCACAAAAATTGGATGAAGTCTCCATCATGCACAAGAAGCTGGACGAGCTTCTGGCCAACCCTGCCAGATCTATGGCAAACACCACCTCTTCACCACTTCGTCACAATCCCAATTCTTCCAACACCAGGCATATTCCAAGAAACCCCGTAAGACCTTCCTTACCGAGTGTCGCGCCGAGCGACTCAGTAAGTCATGTGGAATTGGCTTTTGCAAGCCAGTATTTCGACATGGAGGACCAAGCCTCCGTGAGCTCGGACACGTATTTACATGCAGATGCATCTTCTGGCATAGAGGATTCTTGCACCCTGGGGAACAACCGGTTCTCTGCCACTTATAACCCAGGGTGGTGCAATCATCCGAACTTTGCATGGTCCAACAACCCGTAGTGCCAAAACCCCGTGGGTGGACCAATGCGACCGTCCGCACCCGTCATCCCAAGGGCCCAGTCTAATCTTATGGAAATCTGCCATCAAACCTTTGCGTATTGCAAACCGAACATGCATCAAGTCCTCTTGACAAATTGATGCGAATGATGATGGATATGTCAAAGTGCCATGAAGAGAACATGACCTCTCTTCAGCACCAATTGGCATAGCAGAATGCTGAGATCAGTCAACTACGCATGGCGACTCGATCTCAGGGCACTCTACCTGCCCAACCTGTTCCAAACCCATGAAATTTTGTACCCCGTGGTCCTCAACCACAGGTACAACCTTCTCAGGGACAGGTTCACCAGATTCTGCAAGCTCCGAGCATTCCACCGGGATTCTAGGCTATCCCGCTGCAGCACCACACTCTTATGTCCCTATTGCAAACCCTCCTTCACCGTATGATCCCACTGGACCTGCATCGTCCAATGCTATCACTACGAGGAGTGGTAAGCAGCCCGTCGATCCGCCTCGACCTGATCCTGGCCCGTCTTCTTCATCGCCCTCTCATTCGGGATGCACACCACATTCGTGAGAGGACGATACACCTAAATTGGTGCCAGAATCAGTCCCATTCCCTGAGGCTCTACTGAGGGAGCCAAAAGGCAAGAAGAAAGACATGCAGGCCTTTGATAACCTGTGTAATTTGTTCAGGGATGTAGAAATCAAGGTACCCCTGCTCGAGGCTATCGATCACATACCTACTATCTCCCGATTTTTCAAAGACTACACAACATCCAGGCGACAGTCAAAGAAAACCAAGAATCCAGTGGTTCTCTCGCCTCATGCAAGTTGTGCTATATTGTCAAATCTACCACCGAAGCAAAAAGATCCTTACATCGCTTATTTCCTACAGTATCCAAGGCTGCAATTTTAACCGTGCCCTACTTGATCTAGGATCCTCCATAAATCTTATACCAACCATCATGCTCAAAAAATTCTCCTTGGGAAATCTAAAACTCATCCCTGTCACGTTACAGTTGGCAGATCGTTCTATCAAAATCCCAAAGGGTGTGGTGGAAGACGTGGTGGTTAGGGTCAACAGTCTCTGTTTTGCTATTGACTTTCTTGTTTTAGATATGGAAGTTCCTAGCTCACTTTCTGATTGTCCGATCATCCGTGGTCGACCTTTCTTGGCCACAGCCCGTGCCCTTATCGACTGTGAGTCGGGCTGTATCGAGATTGCCGTTGGATCTGAAAAGATCAAGCTTAACATCTTCAAGGCAGCCAAGAACTTTGATTGCGATTGTATTGAGGATGACACGTCTGACAAGGACATGGCTGTCAGCGCGGGTATCGGTCTATTTGGGACCTATTCGGACTGCTGCAGATTGCCTATAAACACTGATGACTACCTGATCAACACATATTGTGACGTTCCCCCATCCCTCCCTTGTCCCGTACTTTCTCCTGACCAGACTTCTGACGAGGTTTTCTCCGCTTCCCATACCTCGTGGTCTGAGTCATATCTGGGCTACTCACCGTCGGTCCATACTCTTGAAGACCGGATTGCCCTTTCTTTCCCGCCAAATCAGGCGGATTTGCAATTCCACACTGGGACCTTGAACCCACATACTTCTCACTGGGGCTATTCCTTTTTGGATCCATCTATCCAAAGAGCCCCTCTTCTTGGCCAATCTGAGGGCCAACTTCTTCCTCCTGATCTATTTTCTGTTCCGCCTGGGACACTCTCGCCTCAAGAAATGCCAGACCTTTCACCATCCACCATCACTTTTCACGCCACTATCACGATCACTTCACTTTTCTCTTCACCACCCACCCTACCACCCTGCTATATACCCTGCACCTCAATTCTCGTTACCCGATCTTCCGTCCTTTCTCTACCTTTCCCTGCATACATATGAGGACATAGCATTGTTTGGCATGGGGGGGTGGATAGGCATCCATAGGATCTGGGTATTTTGTGGTATCATGTAGTTCCCACCTATTTATAAATATGCAAGAAAAAGAAAAAAGAAAAAAAAAAAATATAATAATAATAATAAATGGTGTTTAGTAATGATCTGAAGGCTGAGACAAAAGTACAATAAGTGTTTATGGATATTCAACCTCTATTTTGAAGACTTTCCAGGCCACAAAAGCTTGATTCGCTCAGGCTTGGCTTAATCACTTGAGCATTGACAAAATAGATCGGAATCTCTCCTAACTAAGGATGTATTCTTGTACCTGAGACACCAGTACAGGATTCGTTGGTTTGCTTTTACTTGAGAGATTAAGTAAACTTGGTTCACACTACACATATCAGGAAAGACCAGGTGAACATAAGATCCAACCCTAGTGTTCATTAGGGAAGGTGGAGTCCTTACCTGTGCGCGTAGGTAGACTTTTTATCCCAGGCTTTAGTCTTGTGTTTAGGAGCGACT
Organism: Thalassia testudinum; assembly: GCA_037157565.1. NCBI lineage: Eukaryota > Viridiplantae > Streptophyta > Magnoliopsida > Alismatales > Hydrocharitaceae > Thalassia > Thalassia testudinum. Next base: position 38,203,585 of record JAZHRO010000049.1, read on the forward strand.
CTTTCCACCAAGAAAAAACTCTCCCACCAAAAAGAAAAGTGTGCTCCTCCAAAAAATGTTGTAAGAGATTTACTGACATGTGTTTCAAGAAAAAGAAGATGCAAATAAGTCAGTATATCTCACAAATGTCTGTAAAGTCTCTACCCTAAAAAAAAAATAGTTCTTCAGGACAAGTAGCAAATACCCTGTTTTCCTGTGAGCCACAAATGTTAGAAAATGGGAGTTGAGTTTTCCATCATCTTCTTAAGGGTCAATTCGAAGACACGAGCTGAAACTGGGACCAACCTTTACTTAAAAATTCGTGAAACCCTGGGCTTGAGTCTTAATGTTCATCTAGTTAGTCTTGATCCTTCACTAAGCACAAGCCATAATCTCTTGAGCTCTCAAGTACGGCAAAAACATCCTGGGTCCTGGAAATCGTACTTAAGGTTTAAATATCAAGAGTCCTGGTTAGTCAAGAGATGATTTATGTCATGTGAGACTTAAAGTGCTGGTAGTCTTCTCTACAATTGGTTCTCACAATATCCAACAACAAACACACCTATATCACCTCAGAAGAAAATCTTCAGCTTAAAGATCATTTCTAAATACTATTTTGCCAGGGACTAGCAAAAGATAGGCATGGGGGTATGATTACACCGAAAAATACACCTGCAATTGTGTCGTCTTATGCTATTTCCTAGCATTACCAGTGCATATCAGGGTTCCATAGTCTCATTTGTAAAAATACATGCATGCATGCATTTAATTGAGAGGGGAGGAGAGTGAATAAAATGGCCTCGCAATTTACATTTTCTTCAAGTGTTGCTTTCCAAAATTCCCATCTTTATTTTTATTTCCATTTGATTTAGAAATCTTTCTTCCCACGGCTGCTGTGCATGGATTGACTTCTTCCTCCTCGCGCCATGCTTCCCTGCTCACACCCCTCCCTGCCAGCCCTACAGCCGCATCTCCTTACCGGCCATGCTGAGGCATGCATAGCCAGGGCATGGCTGTGCATGCTCTCTGATTAGCCCATAGTTGTGGGCTATTTAAGTATTTAAGTGCCTATACATTAGATTAATTCTAACATTTATTTAGTATAAATTAGGATGTAAATAGATTAATTCATAGTTTTAATCTAATTACATAATCCATACATTGCATTCATTTCTTAAGTGCATTTAGAATTAGCTTAGAATAGCATTCATCTAATTAGATAACCAATTAGGTACATTGTTTTTATTAACATAGAAGTTGAGGGTCTGTACATAAATAACCCTAATATTTTAACAATATTTTCTTTATTCTTCTTCTTTCAGAACGGCTGGCTGCCGCTCCAACGCCCTGCTGATGCAGTGAAGAAGCCATTCAAGGGGGAGCGGATGTGGTGGATCTGGTCGGGCGGCTGATTTCAAACTTGTGCAGGCCACTGCAAAAGGAGGAGGGAGGCAGCCGAGCTCGGGAGGCCTCCGCCACCGACCCACCACTGTGCAGAGAGAACCTCTCTCTTCCACTCCACACTGCCGGCCTCTACCGTGGCGGCGAGTCTTCACCACCGTGGGCGTGTGGTGTGACAGGCCACACCGCCATCCGGAGCTCGCCCGCATTACCGTGAGCACCTTAGCGTGCAACTCCCTCGCCGTCGTCACCAACCACCACTGCCGCAACCACCGTCACTGCAATCACCTTCTCATTCACTTAAGACGTCCGGAAAATTTCCCAGACGTCTGAAGCTACCCGCTCACCTGCGATCACCCGCGTGCATACCCGTCTGAACTTCACCCGCACCCGCATAGCCACATCCGCCCATCTCACCATTCACGCCCGCACCACCACCCCCGCGCCTGCACCTTCATCCGTGCGCGCCCACGCCTGCAGCGTCACCCACCAGCCTCCAGCGCAACCGCGCCCACCATCAGCCTTCGCCATCTCCACGCCCTCTAGACCGCGCACGCACTCCTCAGCCTGCAGCACCCACCTCCCGCGCCTGCAGCAGCTACCGCGCCTGCAGAACTCCAACAGCACCTGCAATCCGCGCCGTTCACCCCCGCGCCTGCAGAACCGCCAGCAGCGCCCCCCCGCCCGCGCTTGCTGCAGCTTGCGCACCCCCGCCAGCTGCAGCCGCACTCGCTCAACCGCCTGCAGACCCGTCCTCCCGCGACTGCAGAGCCGTCAGCAGCAGCGCGCGAGCAGATCTCACGCCAACAGCCGTGTGAGCTCACCGGCTGCAGCACCTCCGCCGGAGCTCATTCGGCCACCTCCGGCCGCCGCGTGACTCGTCGCCACCACCGATTCGAAGCTCTTGGTCCAAGGGACCTCCTCCGAGCTTCCCGCACCCGGTCATCGGCTCCTCGTCGCGTAAGACAACAGGAAAAAATTCCCCTGTTTTGCTACAGGAAACCTTCAATTAAAATTTACATTTTCTGCCATTGCCAAATTTTAATCATATTTTATTAACTCTGCATTGCGGAAAATATCCTATAGTTTCTCATAATTGCCATTTCAGCATTGTTTCTTGCTTAAACCTTAATCTAAAGGCAATCTTGGCTTGGTTCTTGTCCAAATTGACTACGAACAAACATTTTTAAGTGGTGCGAATTTTAATACGTTATTGCCTCCCTGTGGATACGACCCACTCCTCTGCGAGTTGTTATTTCTTGTTAAAAATTGATTAGTCGATTTTTCCATCACACTAAACTACAAACGACTTAAAAGCAAAAGATCGACCAGTCACTCTCCTCTTCTTTAAAAAGAGCTCGGCTGCCTTCTTGCAAAGCAGCCTGGTCCAACTCCAAAAAAAACCCTGCACTTCTCCTTCCAGGCCACCGTCCTCTCCTTCCTCTCCCTCCACACGCCGGCCCTCCACGGAGACACGCGACGGACAGGAGCAACTCACGGTGGTGCACAACCACCACCATGAGTCCACACTGCCCAGCTTGCCAAAGAGCCGGTGGGCGAGGTGGCGCTTTCCTCGTTTTTACGTTTCCAGCACCTTCAGACATTGGAGCGAGAGCTTCAAGCTTGAAGCTCAAAGCTCTAGCAGCATGCAGCAGTAGCCGCCCAGCCCATTCCGCGCAAGCCTGCAGGCCGCCTTTGCCTTTCCGCACGCACCTGCAGGCACCATCGCCTCCCGCTTCTCCACCCTGCCGCGCTCTATCTTCCGCCGGCAACCGGCCAATGCGTGCCTCTGCAGCGGCTAGCCAAGCACCCCAGAGCACCCCAGCAGCACCTGTAAGCCTCCGCGCAAGCAGCAGGTCGCCCTCGTCCTCCACCGCGCACGCCAGCAGCCTTCTCCACGTGCTCTGTCCCAACCTTCCGCCCGTGAGCACCAGCAGAAGCCACTCCACCACGCGAGCCAAGCCGTCCGCACTCATAGCACCGCCCGCTCCCGGTCACGTGGCACGGCTTTACACTGTAGCCACGTTCACGCAGGTCTGCGCGACAATGTGGCTACAGTGGGGTGACCAGTGAGTTTCTCACTTTACTGGTCACCCGGCGCGCCGCTACCGCCGTTCCCCCGCGCACGCGTGTCACCTCGCGTTGCCCTCACCTGCTCGCGCATTTACCAGCCCGCGTATGCCTGCCTTCGCCTGCCCCACTCGCCCGCGTGCACCCGCGTCACCCGCTTCCTTCGCCCGCGTTTGCATCTCCGTGCAGCACTGTGCACTGTGGCCCCTCCTCTCCGCACCATTCCCTCCAGCTCACGTCCTCTGCGCGCATACGTGCCTTCGCGTGCGTGGAGACCTCCAGACGACGCCCGCTGGTCTGCAGATGCCTTAACCCTCCAGCAGTGCCCTCTCTCTCCCGCTCTCTCTCTCTCTCTCACTCTCTCACACAACACTCTCTTTACCAACGCTCACACACACATACACTCACACTTCCACACACACACACACACCTACACACTATTATATACATATATATATATGTATACATATATATATTGATATATATACATATATTTATATACATATATATATATATACTTATATCTTCATATATATAGTATTTATATAACTAAGTATTAGTATCGATATTTATATATATATATCTATATAATTATATATATATATATACATATATACTTACCTATATACATATATTTATATACATATATATATATACATACATACATATATACACGCCTACTTATACATATATATATGCACATATATATATACATATATATATGCCTATATATTTATAACCATATATACATATAGATATATTTACATATATACGTATATATATTTTCGCATTATTTACCGTACGCTGTATCGCGGGAATATCTGCACCAGTTGCTGATATTCCCTGATACACGCGTACAACAAGCGTGTTCGCATTCATCTTCCACCATCCATCCTACACCTTACACGTGGCACTTCATCCTGTTGGTTGCATCTTTCTAGACGACGACCGACTCGACACCGTGCTACACTCCATCTCCGCTTCCACCCCCACCCCTTTATACATATATATATACACTATATTTACTTTATTTCTGTTTCGCTTTCCTGTTAGTAAAAAGGTAAAAAAAATATATAAAAGAGAAAAGATAATCCTTGACTTGCAGGTACCCTATCTTGCGAATAGCAAGACCTGTTTTGGAACCCTGATTTGGCTCAAAGCCAAGAACCCAATTTTGAGGGTGTGCCGCAAAGACAAGAATTGCTAGAAAAAATCTAAATAGAAAAACACCATAAACAAAATAAACAAACATAAGACATTCATTTTAGGAAAGGTGTAGAAACTTGACTTTTAAGCCCACTTCCCTGAGTTCGACCCTGGGCCTAAAAGTGACCAAGATAAAATCAAGTAGGCCAGGTTAAAAATTTTATAAAGAGATAGTTAGGTCCGATTTAGGTTAACTACTATACACATTTCAATGATAAAATCACCCTATTAACAACCTAACCATGACCGAAGCCATTCATATGGTTCATAAGGACCACCTGAGTGATAGGGCCTTAGCCTTGTCTTGCTTGGCTACACCAACCCAGGGGTTGGGTGGTGTACGCTAAGAAGGAGGTCGCATAGACCTCACCTGGTTGGACCTTGGGAGCCACTCCCAAGGAGGCGAGTTACCTCGCCGGGACCATTTTCTCCCCCCACTTCTACTCCCAGAGCCACCATGGCTAATCCTAGACCTGGACCTAGACTAGGTCAGGACATTGAGAATCTGGACCCGATGGCTTGTCTAGAAGCCCGAGTAGTTGAATTCGAGGAGCGGCATCGGCAGAGCATGGATCGCATCTTAACGACGCTTGATAGGATGCAACACTCGCCGTGAGGAGAACAACTACAGGATTTCTACGACCCAGCCGCACAGATCATAGGCGGAGATGCGTTTGAGCTCAAGCACAATGTGATTGGGTTGATCAGCACTCATTTCTATGGAAGCTCAAGCAAAGATCAGTTCTACCACCTTGAGGACTTGAGTCGACTCGCTGAAACGATTCGACGCAGGAATATCGATCTCGAGTTTGTTCTAATGAAGCTTTTCCCGTTCTCTCTAAGGGACAATGCTTCATACTGGTTTAAGACTATTGGAAAGCCATTCGGTACCTGGCTGGAATTATGATGTGAATACCTGCAAAAGTTCTTCCCATTCGATTGAACAAACACAATGCGGCGTGCAATCACAACTTTCTCCCAGGGAGCTGGGGAGAAGTTACACGAAGCATGGGACAGATTTCACGACCTTCTCCGGAAATGCCCGCACCATGGTATACCTAGATGGTACCTGGCTCAGATCTTTTACCATGGTCTGGATGACAGACATCAGTATCTGGTCGATGCATCTAGTGGTGGGAACTTCCTCGCAAAAGACGAGAACAGTGCATTTGAGCTGTTTGAATCATTAGCGGAGAACTCGATGAATGCTGCATCTATGAACCAGTTTAGCGACCTGGTCAGCAGTGGGTTGGTGTCCACGAGGCTCACACCGAGTCCATTCGAGCCGACAAGGATATCATCGTCAAGCAGCTGGATAGAATAAACCTAATTGAGAAGAAGATTGACCAAATTAGTTAGAGTCAATCTGACTTGAGCTTTATCGCCTCAAGACCCTCCTATGCACCCCGAGCCCCTCCTGCTCGAGTTAATCTACTCACTCGAGATGCATCTTCTTCGTATTTATGAGATCTCGCATATCAGGATCCCGTAAATAATCCAGATCTGGCACCTTACGACCAGGGTTACGCACCACCAGCAGATTATAATGCGTATCCCCTTGACAGATATACATCTCAGACATCTTTGGCCTATGAGGATGTCAGTGCTATCCAAGGATACAGACGTAATAACCCATATTCAGAGACGTATAACCCTGGTTGGCGCCAACATCCGAACTTCTCCTGGTCTGGTAATTCCCAAAGACCATGTCAAGATCCACACTACCAGACCAGGCAATAAGGGAATGTGCAAAACACGTACCCTAGGCAGCAGCCATTCCTGCATCAGCAGCAACCCCGCTCTCTATACCAACCACTGCAGCAAGCTGCCTGTCACCCTCCAAAGTGGGCTGACCCTTTGGAGGCACTGAAAGAGGAGCTACAAGAATCAATGAGGAAATCCACAGAAGATAGCTTGCATATTATGAAGGCGATGGTTGATCAGATACAGACTATATAGAACACACAAAACCAGTTGTTGCAGGAGCATAGGACTCAAGGAGCCTTGCCCTCCCAACCAGTCCCGAATCCTCAATATGTGCAAAACTAAGGCACCCCGCCTAGGTTTCAGGCACCGCAGGGACAAGCACACGCCATACTACAGGCGCCTCCTGCACCACCCGGTTAAACGCAAGGCCAGCCGCCTTTGCAGAACCCCATGTATTCTGCCCCTTCTGCTCCCCCACCACCTCATGGATAGCAAGCCGATGCACATGCTATCTCTTTGAGGAGCAGAAGGAAGACATTCAACCCACCAGTTAGGCAGGCGGGTCCTGATTTTTCCCACCCTTCGCCGTAGGCGGGTTCGATTCCTTCCTCATCTTAGGAGCCACCTGCGGTAGATAAGGGTAAGAGGCCACTTGACCTTGAGATTCTCATCCCTTTTCTTGAGGCTCTAACACGAAATGCAATACGGTAAAAGGACATGCGAAATTTTGTGGACTTGAAATCTATGTTCAAGGAAGTACATATTCAGGTCCCCCTCCTCGAGGCAATTGATCACATTTCCGCTGTCACTAGGTTCCTCAAGGACTACTATACCCTGACGTGACAGCCGAGAATTTGACGACAGGCAGTACTGTCGAAAGAGGCTAGCACCGTTATTCTAGCTGACTTACTGCCGAGGAAGAAAGAACCTAGTACCCTACTCATATCCTACTTCTTGCAGGATTCTCCATTTGATCGAGCCCTTCTAGATCTGGGTTCGTCCATCAACCTAACTCCCACTGCTGTATTTGATGAATTTCAATTTTGGGAGTTGAAGCCTACCTTGGTCACGATTCAGCTGGTTGACAAATCAGTCAAAACACCAAGGGGGTTGGTGGAGAACGTGATCGTGAAAGTCCGTGGGTTCTGCTTTCCCGCAGATTTTTTCGTTCTCGATATGGAAGTTCCTCCTAATCTTCGAGATGCACCAATTATTTTGGGTCGCACATTTCTGGCGATAGCCGGAGCAAACATTGATTGTGCATCCGGGTGTATGGAGATAACTCTAAGCAATGAGCGACTTCGACTTGACATATTCAGGGAAGCAAAGAACTTCGATTGTGATTGAATAGAGGAGGATGGTGAAGACGAAAAGGTAGCATATTGTGGTAACATTGGGCTCCATTGTGACGACCCAATGTCTCATTCGTCTGCACTATCAGGGTTCTTAGACCTCGATCCATACAGGACTGAGACCACTGCACTACACATATCTCCCCGAGGATCTTACTGCTTAAGGTGTGCTTCTGACCACAACACCCCTGAATCCAGCTATCCTAATCCACACATTATTGAATCGCCCCTGTTGTTGCAGGAAGATGTGACTACAGCTAACGGGTTTCTTGTTAACACAGTCACAACCGATTACACAGGGAGCTACTCAGCAGGAATTCACGTGCACATGGATTAGTAGATTCCCACCCTTGATTTTACTCCTCCCACTCTCATTTCTGACTCTGACCCACCCGTGATTGAATTAAAGCCCTTACCTGAATCACTTAAATATGTGTTCTTGGGTGAAAGTGAGACATACCAGGTCATTATCAATGCCCACTTAACCCAAGAACTGGAGCACCAATTGATTTCTATGCTGCAAGACCATAGGGCTGCTATCGGGTGGAGTATTGCTGATCTCCACAGTATTCACCCCTCGTATTGCACTCATCACATTTACACGGATGATGGGGTGAAACCTTCGAGACAACCTCAAAGAAGGCTTAACCCAAATATGCTAGAGGCTGTTAAGAAGATCATCAAATGGCTGGATCCAGGTATTGTATATCCAATCTCAGACAGCCAGTAGGTGAGTCCGATCCAGATAGTTCCCAAGAAACTAGGACTCACCATCATAAAGAATGATAAGGGCGAATCCATCCCGACCCGCACTGCAACATCTTGGCTGGTCTGCATCGACTATAGGAAACTGAGCACGGCTCCCCAAAAGGATCACTTTCCTTTACCTTTCATTGATCAGATCTTGGAATGGTTAGCTGGATGCAGTTTCTTCTACTTTCTAGATGGATACTCTGGGTATAATCAAGTAGCAATTAGCACAAAAGATCAAGACAAGACCACAATCACATGCCCCTTTGGAACATTTGCTTTCAAGTAAATGCCCTTTGGCCTTTGAAACGCACCAGCAACATTTCAGCGTTGTATGATGGCCATCTTCTCTGACATGATAGGGGACTATGTGTAAATATTCATGGATGACTTCACCATTTTCGGAGATGATTTTGCATCTTGTCTTGATAACCTCACCAAGATCCTGAAATGGTGTATTGATGTGAACCTAGTACTATCCTGGGAGAAAAGCCATTTCATGGTGAGGGATGGCATAGTACTAGGGCACAGGATCTCCAAAAATGGACTTGAGGCCGATCGAGCTAAATCTGAGATTATTTTCCACTTACCGCCACCTAGCTCGGTCAAGAAGATCAGATCATTCTTGGATCACGTCGGCTTCTATCGAAGATTTATACGCAATTTCTCAAAAATTTCACAACCCTTGACGAATCTCCTGGTTGCAAATGTCCCATTTGAATTTGATACCTCGTTTCTCAGCACCTTCGAGTCATTACGAAGCTGATGAGAGCCTCATCATGAGCCATAACTAGCTCATTTTGACACAATAAAGAAGATAAAAGCTCCTACATAACCTAGAAGAAGGCCTAACTGAAGAAACAAGTGCTCTAAGAAGAAAACATGAAATAAAGGTTAAAACTGCAATTTTACCATTGCAGTAGATAAACGGGATTTCTCAGAGGCAAAACATAGGTCAAATGGTCTAAATGAGATAAAAAGTGGGTTGAGTCAATCAGAAATGGGTTCATGTGCAATCTAAGAACTAAAAGACACTTGGTAACCCTAAAACAGACCCGCTTAAATTAACAAGGTTCCGGTTAGAACAAAAAGCAAGTAAACCCTCTACAAATCATGGAAAACCATACTCTAGGGTTTAGAACACTTAATTTGGCCTTTGGAACCTAGTTTGACCTAGATTAGGGTCCTAGCTCTTCAATTAACCTAATTTGGGTTTTTACGCAAAATATCCAGTCAAACGAGGTCAAACCTGAAATCTAACTTCTCCATTGGTTTCCTTAGGTCCAAATTAGGTTTATACCAAAATTTGGACCTAAGGAGAGGTCATCTTGACCTACTTTGCAAGTTAGTACACCCAAATCACAAAGAGGTCCCTATCTTTTGAATATCCTTGCAGAGAGCCCCCTAGGTTCCTCGCCTTCTTTGCAAACCGGTCCTGCCGCCATTGCTAGGGCAGAACCGAACTCCGGCGAGGTTCGGAGAGGGATTGCTCTCTAATCCCTCAGAGATTCCCTCCCAGAAATGGAAGGAGGATTCTCTGAGGAATTCCCTTCCTCATAAAGTCAATCACAATCGTTGGTGTGAACCCAATCTCTCGTGCGAACGCACGAGAGATTTGGGTATCCTAACTCCTTTCCATCTCCGGCGACCAACTTCAGGCAATTACGTGCCCTTCACGCCCTGCACACCAAGTCCAGCACCTATAAAACACCCCTCGGACCCGGCCACTCATCTTGAGCTTGATTTGGCCGAGTTTCCCCCTTCAATTCCTCTCCTCCTGCTCGGTCAAATACCCCAGCTAGCTCCGGCGAGCCTCCCTCCCCTCCCTCTTCGCTCTGCCACAAAACCAGTGGCAGAGTTAGCTTCCTGACCTCCCTCCGCGTCGCGCAGTACCAGCGCACGCCGCCTCAGCCCCGTCGTCGCCGCCGTTCTCCCCCACTGGGCGTCATCTTCTCCGGCGACAGCAAGTACTGCTGTCTGCCTTCTGTCCCCTTTCGTCCTTACAATTAGGTTAGAACTCCTCTCCATCCTATCCTCTCTCTTTTCCCCCTGTTATCTCATCTGATTACCCCTCGACCGACGCTGACCACCCTCATCTTCCACATCACCGACCGAACTCCGGCGAGCCGCCCACACCACTCCGCCACTCCACACGGCTCGCCAACCACCTCGTGAGCTCCGCCTCACCACCAGGAACTCGCTCCACCCCACAACTGCCACTCCAGACCTCCATAATCACCCCCCGAACAACCCACCGTCTCCGGCCACAGGTTGACCTAGGCGGGCACGCCTAGGCCGACAGGCAACCTGCAGCATCACCCACCGCCTTCGCCGTGCTACGGCGAAGGTTTCCAGCCATTCTAATTGGGCCAATAGGCCGTTCTGTGGAAGTTCAGGTAAACGCTCCGGCCGCCATTAACAGTCGAAGCAGCAGGAAGCTTGGAGCAGCAGCAGGCGTCAGGCTTCCCAGGCGGCAGGTGCAGCAGACTCTCGCAAGAGTTGCGAGGTGACTGAGTTCAGCAAGGATCAGCAGCAGGGCCTTCAGCGTGGGCAATTGCACACGAGAGTCTGCGGGCGCACGCAAAGGAAGGGCGGAAAGTTTAGTCCCACATCGTGGAATCTCAAGGCACAGGTATGGTATAAAGCTTTTTTGTGATATACGTTTACTGCCTCGAAAGCACAGGGGTGAGGTCCCTCACTGACCCCACCCGCCTCGTCCGCGGCCTGACCACGCGGACCTGGCGGATCCGACCCGACCTAGACCTACGCACTCCTCGCGCATCACACACCTGCAGGTGCGCCTGGTCCCGGGTACGATCCGACCCGATTGAGACTGTGGCTCTGGGAGAGCGGTTAGAGTGAATTGCTTGAGAGAGAGACACGCGCGGGTAGAGGGAGAAGGGTTAGGTTTTGTTCCCCTGTGCAGGCAGGCTGATTGCAGGAGAAGGACGTGGCCGCTGCAGAAGAAAGGAGAAGCAAGACAAAGAAGAAGAAGAAAGCAAGACAAAGAAGAAGAAGAAGGCAACGAAGAAGGAAGAAAGCAAGACAGAAGAAGAAGAAAGAAAGAAGTCTTCGCAGGCGAAGGAGGAAAACAGAAAGGTTAGAGGTCTTCGCAGGAGAAGAAGAAGGACAAGGGAAGATTGCAAAGAGATCTGAAAGGCAAAGCAGAAGAAGAAAAAGAGAAAGAAAGATCACATTTAAGACGTCTGATACATAAATCAGACGTCTAATTCTATTTTTTTTACATCTTTCTTAAAAACTCTTTGAATCAATTATATTTGCATTTAACAGTTGTATTCTTGGGTTTTACAAAGTACTGAGTTTGCTCCCTGTGTTCGACCTCGGATACTCCGGTCTTCGAGTAATAAAAACTTTATATTTGTTCGAACGTTTTGTCGGTTATACTACAACATAATACGCTTTAAATCCGCACGAAACGTTGAAAAACATTTTGGCGCCGTTGCCGGGGAGCAACGGGCACTTGTAAAGCTTTTGAGTACAACTTTTCTATTTAATATCTGACTTAACTTCTCTTTTGTTGTGTTCAAACAGGGAAAGCAAAACAGAAAGGAAAGAATAGCAACTGCACAACAGACTGGAGCAGGTAATCTCCATAAGCCCTCCCCCTTAACCCTCTCACAATCCAAAAAAAAAAAAAAAAAAAAAAAAAAAAAAAAAAAAAAAAAAAAAGGGGAAAAGTCAACTTAGGGCTACCTGTCTTATATTTAGTAACTCACCAAGTTGCCTGATTTTCATTTCAACATATTTTTGTCTGTCATCCAACTAAGGCAACTAGGGCTAAAACTTTCTTGATTGAGCCCTAGGTGCTAAATTCTAAGGCAACTAAATTGGACCCATTAGAGCCAAGTTAGGATTGCAAAGCTAGGGTTTTTAGAGACACATCTTCTCTAAAATAAAGAAATAAACTTTCCAAAAAGAAGTGTGCCTAAACCGTGTTTGAAAATATTTATAAGAGGAACCCTAAGCAAATCAGGCTGATAATTCATTTGAATCATAAAAGGAAGGACCTAAAAGCTCTCAAAGGTGAAGTTGATCCCTCGGGTCAACCAACCTTAATATTAGGTCACTTTTTGCACTCAAAATACTTAAAAGTTCAAGTGGAACATTAAGCACCTTGATCTTAAAATAAAAAAAGGTAGACTTAAGAGGTCAAGATCCCCATTCTGGTCTACCTGGAACCGCAGTGACAAGAGAGGTCGGGTGGGGGAAACCCTGTAACCCGTAGGGACGCTCTACCGTGTAGGGGTCTTTGCGGGACTCTCCCTCTCTGGCTGCCCAGGTATTTCTCAGGTGGACGATCTTCTGATCCAGGGGTCCATCTGCCCCGAACCTCTATAGTCACCCAACAATTCTTGGGTGTCTTGATTGGGTCCAGTACCTTCTAATCTCATCACATCTTCCGGTGCATGTTTGGTAGGAGGTCCTTGAGACCACCTTTAAGACCTCCTCTAGATATTCATTCTCGCCGAGGCCAAGCCTCGACGCCCTTGTTTGTGCAGCAACCCCACCACATAAATCTTTCATCTGATTCAGACCCTGATTCTCCTCCTTCTCCCATCATGGCACAACCCATTGAAGATGAGAATAACCTTGAACACCAACTTCAACGCTTGAACGATCTCTTTCAGAACTTTGTAAACCCACCACAACGACCTATGATGCGAGATCACTATAATCCCGCTGCGGTGGCAATTGAACCCCGAGTACGAATCCCAATTGGAGGACCCGATTCGGATCTAAAGCCCAATATGATTCATGCCATACCAAAGTTCCATGGGCTTAACTCTGAGGATCCATTCCAACACATTAAACAACTCAAGCATCTGGCCCAGACTTTCGGGTCAGATGTACAAAATCGGGATATCCTACTCATGAAAATGTTTTCGTTCTCCCTCTTGGACAAGGCCGCGCACTGGTATCAGACTCAGACCCGCCCGATCAACACTTGGGAGGAATTACAGTCCGAATTTTTGAAAAAATTCTTCCCTGTTGGCCGGACGAATGCCTTGCGCCACCAGATCACTCATTTCACTCAACAACAGGGAGAACCTCTTCACGAAGCTTGGGATCGATTCCTAGATCTCATGCGAAAATGTCCCCATCACGGAGTCCCTAAGTGGGAACAAGTCCAGTCTTTTTACCAGGGACTCCGTGAGGATATTCGTCTAATCGTCAATGCAACATGTGGAGGAAACATCATGGGCCAACACGAGGACACGGTGTGGGAGATTCTCGAAAACATGTGCGAGAACTCCATAAACAATGACTCCTTGGGCTTATTCGACAGGACGAATGCCCGCGCATCGACGAATCTAAGAGGGACACATGAGACGCAGGACCTGTCCACTTCTGTTGACCTGGAATTGATGGCCAGTCGGTTGGACAAGGTCTCTATCATAGAAAAGAAGGTGGACGAGCTAACTCGACATTTGCAGCAAGCCACCTCTGCACAAAACTCTTTTGCACGACCTCCTCTGGCAAGGGAAACAGTGCAAAACATCTATCACCAACCTGCCAAGGGGATGGGCCCCTATCCACCCCCGTCTACCTCCCAGACCGGAGTGACCTCCGATCCCGTCTACTCGAGTTGGGGGAACTCTGAACCCTCGTATTCTGACTTTCCTGAGGTTTCTCAGAACTGCGAGGACCTCAACGCCATCCAGAACGACCCATACTCCAATACCTACAACCCTGGATGGCGAAATCATCCTAACTTTCAGTGGGCGGGAAACTCTCAAAAACCACCATATCAACCCCGCCCACAAGCTCCTCGTCCATATCAGCCGCCTCAGCCTCGGCCCAATCCCACCTACCAATCTGGGCAAAATCAGGATCAACTGACTCTTATCCTTCAAACGCTGGCTGACATTCAAAAAACGAATGCGGCAATGCAAAAACAGCACAAGGACGAGATCACAGAGGTTCGCAACCAACTGGCCCAGATGGCAAATTCTCGCCAACCTGGCACCCTTCCTTCGCAACCTCTGCCCAACCCAAATAATGTGCCGACCCAGAGGCGCATTATGAATCCAAATCCAGGCCACGCACATTTGATTTATCAGGCCCCTGCTACTCCATCACCAGACAGGATGGAGGCTTCTACATCTTATGCAGAATTTCAGCAGCAGCCACCTCTCCTACCTAACCCAAACCAAAGTCAGGCTGGATTAAACTCTGTAACAACACGTAGTGGTAAAACAACACAAGACCCACATTATCTGAACCACTCCAAGCCTGATAATCGCCAAGACCCTAGGGTAGTCATCCAAGATACTACTGTCCCAGATCAAGAACCTGGACCTATCCTAGAGGAACCAGCTAGGATCCCATTTCCTGAGGCCTTGACCAAAGGAAAAAGGACAACCAAGCCTGTGGCTCCTGAGGAGGATCTGGTCAAGCTCTTTGAACAGGTCCAGATAAACATCCCGTTGATGGATGCAATCCGCCACATACCGGCTTACGCAAGATTCTTGAAAGACATATGTACACCTAAACGTAAGCCGCGAACCAAGGATGGGAATCCGATTGTACTGTCAGAGCAAGCCAGCTCTGTCATCCTGAGCAAACTCCCACCCAAGGCTAAAGACCCAGGAACCCCCTTGATTTCTTGTAAAATTGGTGAAACCCAACTTGATAGAGCCTTACTAGACCTAGGTGCCTCCATAAATTTAATACCTACATCCCTCCTTGACCACCTTGAAGAATCTGAACTTAAACCCACTGAGGTGACATTGCAGTTAGCTGATCGATCCATCAAGTCACCCAAAGGTATACTCGAGGATGTCATTGTTAGGGTACGAGATTTTTATTTCCCAGTGGACTTCATAGTACTGGACATGGATGCACCTAAGAACCCAAGGAACACACCAATCATATTAGGGAGACCCTTTCTGGCCACTGCTAGGGCCAATATAAATTGCGAAGAGGGCCAGATAGAATTAAAATTTGGGAATCAAAATCTGAAGATTGACATTTTCAAAGCCCAACAAGGGATTAATTGCGGGGTTATAGAGGAAATTTGTGATGTCAAAGCCGTGGTTGATGAATTGCACATAGAGGACAACCTGATTATTCCTGATCAACCACTAGAAAGTCAAAAACCGCTAACAGAGGAGTGCGAACACAATTTAGACACACCTATGACTCCTACCATTGCTCCCGATACAAACCCTGAACTACCCGCTGCTGCTGACAATCCTGTTATGGAACTCAAGCCCCTTCCTGAACATCTAAAATATGTCTTTTTGGATTCAAATCAAACGTTTCCTGTGATTATCAATTCTCGACTCACACCTGACCAGGAACTCCGTTTGATTTCCGTTCTCCAGCAACATCGTAGAGCCATTGGATGGACTCTAGATGATTTGACTGGTATAAGCCCTTCATACTGCACGCATCGAATCTATACAGAAGAAGGCTCACGACCTTCAAGAGAAATGCAAAGGCGACTAAACCCTAACCTACAGGAGGTCGTGAAAAAGGAGATCATTAAGTGGTTAGATGCAGGGATCATCTACCCGATCTCCGACAGTCGTTGGGTGAGTCCAACACAAGTGGTACCTAAGAAGGCAGGACTTACCATCATCACGACAGAAACCGGGGAAGTCATTCCTACCCGAATAGCTAATTCGTGGAGAGTCTGCATTGATTACAGAAGACTAAATTCCTCCACGAAGAAGGATCATTTCCCACTACCTTTTATTGATCAGATCCTCGAGAAACTAGCGGGAAATAGATTCTTCTGCTTTCTTGACGGGTACTCCGGTTACAATCAGGTGGCAATCCATCCAGAGGACCAAGAAAAGACCACATTCACCTGCCCCTTCGGGACGTACGCGTTTCGAAGGATGCCATTCGGTCTCTGCAATGCACCTGCAACTTTTCAGCGGTGCATGCTTGCCATATTCTCAGATATGGTAGGTGACTATCTGGAAGTCTTCATGGATGACTTTTCAGTTTTTGGACAATCATTTGACGATTGCCTCCAACACTTGGTCCATATACTCAGGCGGTGCATCGAGGTGAATTTGGTTCTTTCCTGGGAAAAGAGCCATTTCATGGTGCCTGAGGGAATTGTCCTGGGACATTTAATCTCAGAGAAAGGCATCCAAGTGGATCGAGCTAAGGTTAACCTGATTTCCAAGCTCCCTATGCCTAGCTCGATTAAGGACATCCGATCTTTTTTGGGGCACGTCGGTTTCTACCGTCGATTCATCCCTGATTTCTCCAAAATCGCGCGCCCCCTGACCAATCTGCTTTCCAAGGATGTGCCTTTCGGAATTTCCAAGGAATGCACTCAAGCATTTGAGATCTTACGTGACCGAGTCACCCAAGCCCCAATCCTACAGTCCCCTGATTGGTCTCAACCCTTTGAGATCATGTGCGATGCATCTGACTTCGCTGTAGGAGCGGTTTTGGGGCAGAAAATTGATGGGAAACCTGTGGTCATTTACTACGCCAGCAAAACACTGGATGAGGCTCAGCGTAACTATACGGTTACTGAGAAAGAGCTGCTGGCCGTAGTATTTGCCCTGGAAAAATTCAGATCATACCTTCTGGGTTCCCGTGTTATCATATACTCGGATCACACAGCTGTGAGGCATCTCCTAGCCAAGAAGGACGCGAAACCTCGATTAATCCGCTGGATCTTGCTGTTGCAAGAATTTGACATCGAGATTCGCGACAAGGCGGGAAAGCACAATGTGGTAGCTGATCATTTATCCCGCCTTCCTCCTGAAATTATTGATCCGTCCGGACCTATTACAGAACATTTTCCTGATGAGCACCTCCTGACTATCAGTACAAGTCTTCCATGGTTCGCCGATATTGTTAATTACCTGGCATCACATCAGATTCCGCCCGATTGGTCGAAGGCCAAAAAGGACAAATTGCGTTCTGATGCCAAGTATTACCTATGGGAAGACCCGTATCTCTTCCGCATTGGTGCTGATCAGATAATCCGACGATACGTCACGGAAGTGGAAATCAAAGACATACTCTCATTTTGCCATGACCAGGCATGCGGTGGACATTTTTCGGGACATAAAACCGCATCGAAAGTCCTCCAGTGTGGTTTCTACTGGCCCACAATTTTCAAAGATGCATACAATCACTGTAAGGCATGTTCCCGTTGCCAGACTCTAGGCAACATGAGCCATAGAGACATGATGCCTCTACAGCCGATCTTGGTATGCGAAATTTTTGATATTTGGGGGATTGATTTCATGGGACCCTTTCCTACCTCGGATGGCTTCGAATACATTTTACTCGCAGTTGATTATGTTTCCAAATGGATAGAAGCCATTCCGACTCGAACCAACAATCATAAAGTCGTTATAAAATTCCTTCATCAAAACATTTTCTCAAGGTTCGGGATTCCGCGTGCTATAATTTCCGACGGAGGGACCCATTTTACAAACGCTCAGTTCAGGTCACTAATGATCAAATACGGGGTGTCGCACCGAATCTCTACTCCTTACCACCCTCAAACTAATGGTCTAGCTGAGCTATCTAACCGAGAGATCAAGAAGATCCTTCAGGTTACTGTTCGACCTGATAGAAAAGATTGGTCTTCTCGGCTTCCGGAAGCATTGTGGGCCTATAGGACCGCCCACAAGACCCAATTAGGAATGTCTCCCTTCAGACTAGTGTACGGGAAGGCATGTCACCTCCCCGTCGAATTGGAGCATAAAGCCTATTGGGCAGTACGGACCTGTAATCTCGACCTTTCTAAGGCTGGAACCCACAGAAGATTTCAAATGAGCGAGATCGATGAATTACGCCACGACGCATATGAGAACTCGCGAATTTACAAAGAACGGGTTAAAGCTTTTCACGACAAACACATTTCTAGAAAGGTCTTTCATCCTGGTCAAAAAGTTTTACTCTTTGATGCTCGACTCAAACTATTCCCAGGAAAGCTAAGATCCAAGTGGGTCGGACCCTACCTAGTCCGCCAAATCTTCGGAAATGGAGCTATTGAAATCAGCCCACTCAGCCACGATTCTGAACCATTTGTCGTGAATGGGCAGAGACTCAAGCCGTTCATTGACATGACCGATATAGATTTGACTGAGTCATCCTTTACCCTCCTTTCCTCTTGAGCTCATTACGCCCAGCCGATGGCGTAAAACTCAGCGCTTAACGGGAGGCAACCCGTCATTCTTTGAAAAACCTGAAACCGTTTCTGACATCGCTATGCGGAATTCATATTGCACTTTAGGGTTCACCCATTAGAACAGCCGACTTCACCTCAGGTATACCTACCCGAGATTAGAAATCGTTCGCAACAAGTCGCTTCGACCCATTCACTCACCACACACCTGTCCTAACACATGAACTAAGCTGAATTCGAACCCACCTAATTTACAATGGGGACATTGCAAATCTTAGGCATGGGGGGGTATGAAAGTGCAAAATGTCAGAAAATTCATATCAAGAAAGGGTTTCATTCATAAAAAAAAAAAAAAAAAAAAAAAAAAAAAAAAAAAGGGGTTTGATAGAGGGGAGGAACAATTCAGGGTCATACAAATGAGAGGAGAAAAAGAAAGAGCAAAAAAATAAAGAAAGGAGCACAAAAGGAAAAGAAAAAGAAAAAGTCATTAGTAAAAGATTAAGGGGTTAACTGAAGTTCTAGACCGAGTCAAGAAAAAGAAAAGAAAAATGCTACAGAGATATAACAAGAGATTAGCGGGAACGCTGGTCTTAGGCCTCTTGGGCTAGATTTTTAGCTTAAAAATTCACGTATCCATTAAAATCTGGACAATCCTCAAGAGGTTGAGGAAAATGCGAAGCTTAAGTATTAGGTCTAAGGCTTAGGAAGTATTCGGCCTCGTTAACTGACCTCCGGTTTGCAGGATTCGGTAACCTAAGCACCCAAATTCACACACAGTCTGGTTCAGTGCGCATAAATATTCAAAACACGCAAGAGCGTTTAATATTCTGAAAAAGTCACCTAGATTAGGAGCGGCCAATCAACACAAGTTGATTTGGACAAGTTCCCAGCGCAGAGAGGCGGGAAATTCCCCTCGAAGATGCGTAACAACATATCATCTCCTCGGTGCTTGTCTCTTAGGATATTTAAATATCCTACTGGAGGCATGTAAGCACTCTGTTGGTTCAGACACCATGGGTGGCATTATCACGAAATGTCAATCGCCAGGGTCTGAATTCAGCCACGGAACGCCATGGGCGGGATTATCTCGAAATCTCGAAAGCCAGGGTTCCGGGGGTTGCCATGGGCGGGATTATCTCGAAATCTCGAAAGCCAGGGACCTTTGAGGATTGATGATGGGGACGAGGAATCCGATACAGACCGTGTTGAGAAGCTAATCCGAAGCTAGAAATAAAAAAAAGAAAAGAGAGAGAAAAGCTCTCCAAACAAATAAATCTTCTATCTCTCTCTTACAAAAAACGCACTGCAAACTGAACTTAGGCTAAAAATATCTCAAGCACGGGTGCTTTAACCGCGGAGTCCAACAAACCCTAGGTTAGGTTCTGTGGGCCGTAGAAACCTTTGCAGAAGACTGAGGCTAAAGCGGAACAGGTCCGGATTTTGGTTGGTACTTGAGTACCTCTAGGCCTATTGTCGGCATTCCCACCTAATCACAAAAGAAAAGGAGAAGCACTTATCATTGTTGACAACATTCAGGGTCTAGAACGGAAGTTAAAACTTTGAAATTTTGCTAAGGGACTAGCAAAAGCTAGGCATGGGGGTATGATGAGAGCCTCATCATGAGCCATAACTAGCTCATTTTGACACAATAAAGAAGATAAAAGCTCCTACATAACCTAGAAGAAGGCCTAACTGAAGAAACAAGTGCTCTAAGAAGAAAACATGAAATAAAGGTTAAAACTGCAATTTTACCATTGCAGTAGATAAACGGGATTTCTCAGAGGCAAAACATAGGTCAAATGGTCTAAATGAGATAAAAAGTGGGTTGAGTCAATCAGAAATGGGTTCATGTGCAATCTAAGAACTAAAAGACACTTGGTAACCCTAAAACAGACCCGCTTAAATTAACAAGGTTCCGGTTAGAACAAAAAGCAAGTAAACCCTCTACAAATCATGGAAAACCATACTCTAGGGTTTAGAACACTTAATTTGGCCTTTGGAACCTAGTTTGACCTAGATTAGGGTCCTAGCTCTTCAATTAACCTAATTTGGGTTTTTACGCAAAATATCCAGTCAAACGAGGTCAAACCTGAAATCTAACTTCTCCATTGGTTTCCTTAGGTCCAAATTAGGTTTATACCAAAATTTGGACCTAAGGAGAGGTCATCTTGACCTACTTTGCAAGTTAGTACACCCAAATCACAAAGAGGTCCCTATCTTTTGAATATCCTTGCAGAGAGCCCCCTAGGTTCCTCGCCTTCTTTGCAAACCGGTCCTGCCGCCATTGCTAGGGCAGAACCGAACTCCGGCGAGGTTCGGAGAGGGATTGCTCTCTAATCCCTCAGAGATTCCCTCCCAGAAATGGAAGGAGGATTCTCTGAGGAATTCCCTTCCTCATAAAGTCAATCACAATCGTTGGTGTGAACCCAATCTCTCGTGCGAACGCACGAGAGATTTGGGTATCCTAACTCCTTTCCATCTCCGGCGACCAACTTCAGGCAATTACGTGCCCTTCACGCCCTGCACACCAAGTCCAGCACCTATAAAACACCCCTCGGACCCGGCCACTCATCTTGAGCTTGATTTGGCCGAGTTTCCCCCTTCAATTCCTCTCCTCCTGCTCGGTCAAATACCCCAGCTAGCTCCGGCGAGCCTCCCTCCCCTCCCTCTTCGCTCTGCCACAAAACCAGTGGCAGAGTTAGCTTCCTGACCTCCCTCCGCGTCGCGCAGTACCAGCGCACGCCGCCTCAGCCCCGTCGTCGCCGCCGTTCTCCCCCACTGGGCGTCATCTTCTCCGGCGACAGCAAGTACTGCTGTCTGCCTTCTGTCCCCTTTCGTCCTTACAATTAGGTTAGAACTCCTCTCCATCCTATCCTCTCTCTTTTCCCCCTGTTATCTCATCTGATTACCCCTCGACCGACGCTGACCACCCTCATCTTCCACATCACCGACCGAACTCCGGCGAGCCGCCCACACCACTCCGCCACTCCACACGGCTCGCCAACCACCTCGTGAGCTCCGCCTCACCACCAGGAACTCGCTCCACCCCACAACTGCCACTCCAGACCTCCATAATCACCCCCCGAACAACCCACCGTCTCCGGCCACAGGTTGACCTAGGCGGGCACGCCTAGGCCGACAGGCAACCTGCAGCATCACCCACCGCCTTCGCCGTGCTACGGCGAAGGTTTCCAGCCATTCTAATTGGGCCAATAGGCCGTTCTGTGGAAGTTCAGGTAAACGCTCCGGCCGCCATTAACAGTCGAAGCAGCAGGAAGCTTGGAGCAGCAGCAGGCGTCAGGCTTCCCAGGCGGCAGGTGCAGCAGACTCTCGCAAGAGTTGCGAGGTGACTGAGTTCAGCAAGGATCAGCAGCAGGGCCTTCAGCGTGGGCAATTGCACACGAGAGTCTGCGGGCGCACGCAAAGGAAGGGCGGAAAGTTTAGTCCCACATCGTGGAATCTCAAGGCACAGGTATGGTATAAAGCTTTTTTGTGATATACGTTTACTGCCTCGAAAGCACAGGGGTGAGGTCCCTCACTGACCCCACCCGCCTCGTCCGCGGCCTGACCACGCGGACCTGGCGGATCCGACCCGACCTAGACCTACGCACTCCTCGCGCATCACACACCTGCAGGTGCGCCTGGTCCCGGGTACGATCCGACCCGATTGAGACTGTGGCTCTGGGAGAGCGGTTAGAGTGAATTGCTTGAGAGAGAGACACGCGCGGGTAGAGGGAGAAGGGTTAGGTTTTGTTCCCCTGTGCAGGCAGGCTGATTGCAGGAGAAGGACGTGGCCGCTGCAGAAGAAAGGAGAAGCAAGACAAAGAAGAAGAAGAAAGCAAGACAAAGAAGAAGAAGAAGGCAACGAAGAAGGAAGAAAGCAAGACAGAAGAAGAAGAAAGAAAGAAGTCTTCGCAGGCGAAGGAGGAAAACAGAAAGGTTAGAGGTCTTCGCAGGAGAAGAAGAAGGACAAGGGAAGATTGCAAAGAGATCTGAAAGGCAAAGCAGAAGAAGAAAAAGAGAAAGAAAGATCACATTTAAGACGTCTGATACATAAATCAGACGTCTAATTCTATTTTTTTTACATCTTTCTTAAAAACTCTTTGAATCAATTATATTTGCATTTAACAGTTGTATTCTTGGGTTTTACAAAGTACTGAGTTTGCTCCCTGTGTTCGACCTCGGATACTCCGGTCTTCGAGTAATAAAAACTTTATATTTGTTCGAACGTTTTGTCGGTTATACTACAACATAATACGCTTTAAATCCGCACGAAACGTTGAAAAACATTTTGGCGCCGTTGCCGGGGAGCAACGGGCACTTGTAAAGCTTTTGAGTACAACTTTTCTATTTAATATCTGACTTAACTTCTCTTTTGTTGTGTTCAAACAGGGAAAGCAAAACAGAAAGGAAAGAATAGCAACTGCACAACAGACTGGAGCAGGTAATCTCCATAAGCCCTCCCCCTTAACCCTCTCACAATCCAAAAAAAAAAAAAAAAAAAAAAAAAAAAAAAAAAAAAAAAAAAAGGGGAAAAGTCAACTTAGGGCTACCTGTCTTATATTTAGTAACTCACCAAGTTGCCTGATTTTCATTTCAACATATTTTTGTCTGTCATCCAACTAAGGCAACTAGGGCTAAAACTTTCTTGATTGAGCCCTAGGTGCTAAATTCTAAGGCAACTAAATTGGACCCATTAGAGCCAAGTTAGGATTGCAAAGCTAGGGTTTTTAGAGACACATCTTCTCTAAAATAAAGAAATAAACTTTCCAAAAAGAAGTGTGCCTAAACCGTGTTTGAAAATATTTATAAGAGGAACCCTAAGCAAATCAGGCTGATAATTCATTTGAATCATAAAAGGAAGGACCTAAAAGCTCTCAAAGGTGAAGTTGATCCCTCGGGTCAACCAACCTTAATATTAGGTCACTTTTTGCACTCAAAATACTTAAAAGTTCAAGTGGAACATTAAGCACCTTGATCTTAAAATAAAAAAAGGTAGACTTAAGAGGTCAAGATCCCCATTCTGGTCTACCTGGAACCGCAGTGACAAGAGAGGTCGGGTGGGGGAAACCCTGTAACCCGTAGGGACGCTCTACCGTGTAGGGGTCTTTGCGGGACTCTCCCTCTCTGGCTGCCCAGGTATTTCTCAGGTGGACGATCTTCTGATCCAGGGGTCCATCTGCCCCGAACCTCTATAGTCACCCAACAATTCTTGGGTGTCTTGATTGGGTCCAGTACCTTCTAATCTCATCACATCTTCCGGTGCATGTTTGGTAGGAGGTCCTTGAGACCACCTTTAAGACCTCCTCTAGATATTCATTCTCGCCGAGGCCAAGCCTCGACGCCCTTGTTTGTGCAGCAACCCCACCACATAAATCTTTCATCTGATTCAGACCCTGATTCTCCTCCTTCTCCCATCATGGCACAACCCATTGAAGATGAGAATAACCTTGAACACCAACTTCAACGCTTGAACGATCTCTTTCAGAACTTTGTAAACCCACCACAACGACCTATGATGCGAGATCACTATAATCCCGCTGCGGTGGCAATTGAACCCCGAGTACGAATCCCAATTGGAGGACCCGATTCGGATCTAAAGCCCAATATGATTCATGCCATACCAAAGTTCCATGGGCTTAACTCTGAGGATCCATTCCAACACATTAAACAACTCAAGCATCTGGCCCAGACTTTCGGGTCAGATGTACAAAATCGGGATATCCTACTCATGAAAATGTTTTCGTTCTCCCTCTTGGACAAGGCCGCGCACTGGTATCAGACTCAGACCCGCCCGATCAACACTTGGGAGGAATTACAGTCCGAATTTTTGAAAAAATTCTTCCCTGTTGGCCGGACGAATGCCTTGCGCCACCAGATCACTCATTTCACTCAACAACAGGGAGAACCTCCGACCGACCTCCGGCGAGCCGCCCCCACCATCCCGCCCCTCCACACGGCTCGCCAACCATCTCATAAGCTCCGCCTCACCACAAGGAACAACCTCCGCCCATCCACCATCCCTCTACGCCTCCACCACAGTCCCCCGAACACACCCACACCCTCGGCCACAGGTTGACCTAGGCACGCACGCCTAGGCCATCCCACGGCCTGCCGCATGGCTCACCACCTTCACCATGCCACGGCGAAGGTGCCCAGCTGCTCTGATTAAGCCGAGAGGCCTATTTTGTGTTTGACAGGATTTCAGCCCCTGCCGCCATTGACGGTTGGAGCAGCTCCAAGCTTCAGCAGCTCCAGGCGTCAGGTTCTCCAATCTTCATGTGCAGCATATTCGGGACAGTAGTGCGAAGTACCTAAGTCCAGCAAGGAGCACTGCAACATCCGCAGCTGTGGCGATTGCACGAAGGCTCTGCGGGTGTGCGCGGGAGCGGGGCAGAACTAATAGTCCCACATCGGCGAAACGCGAAGCGCAGGTATACTTTAAATTGTTTTTGTGATATTTCCTCGTTGCCTCCGAACGCACAGGGGTGAGGTCCCTCACCTGACCCACGCTCGCCTCGTCCGTGGTTTCACCTCGCAAATCTGGCTGGCTCCGACCCGACCCATTCTGAGCACACCTCACGCATCACCCACTCGCTGGTGCGCCTGGTCCCAGGTGTGAAATCTGACCCGATTACCCGTGGCTCAGGGAGAGCATCCTTTGAGTGAATTGCAGAGAGAGAGACGTGCGGGTAGAGGGAAAAGGGTAGGTTTTGCTCTCTGTGCAGGCAGGCTGGGCATTGAAGAGAAGAAACTTAGCCAAAGAAGTAAAGGCAGGAAGAAGAGAGATTACAGAGAAGAGAAGAAAGAAGAGTGGCCAAGACAGAAACCAAAGAAGAAGACCAAGGAAAGGAAGATAGAAGAGAAAGATGCAAAGTGAAGACTGCAGAAGAAAGAAAGCAGGATTAGAAGAAGAATCTTCAAAGAAGGGAAACTTTTAAGACGTCTGATCTTGTGATCAGACGTCCAATTTTACTCTTTTGTCACAATTACTTTTTAACCACATACATTCATATTTGAATTCAAGTTTTGAGTAAATTAGAGTGTTTAATTACTTTTGAGATTAGTAGTAAATTCCGATTGCTCCCTGTGTTCGACCTCGGATACTCCGATTTTGGAGTAATAAAAATCTTTATTTGTTTTGAATGCTTTTTCGGCTATACTACAATGTGACATTCTTTAAAGCCCGATCAAGCGCGATAAACACTGGACCACTTCTCTCTCTCTCTCCAACGATCGACCTATGCTCCATTGGCCGCCCCTCATTCTCCACCCGACCACTCCAAGGCCATCGAAGACCACCTCCGAATTCCCTTCTGTTCTGCTAGATCTAGATTAGTAGTTTATGCTCTTCAGAGTTTTACTGCTTTTAATTTTTGCTTAGTAGCGTAATCCTTATTCTCCCCAAATGATGAATGCAAAATCCCCCATAGATTCTTGTTTGCGATCGTTTTTTGATAGCTAGATCTATATTTTAAGCATTCATGTACAAGCTTTCCTCTACAAGTTCATGTTGCAAACACTCTCCAAATGAATGATTGAAAAGTATATTTTCTATATATATATATGTCTAATGTTTTGAAATCAACATGAGCTTATTGATTGCCATCCTTTTTGCATGATTGAAGTTGCCTATTTTCACTTATTTATCTATTTCGCAACAAGCATGTTGTTTCCTAAAAATATAGAAAATCTAACTATAGACGCATTTTCTGTACACAGTCACCACCTCACTTGTATCGCGCACACAAAAACTCACACTTTCACCTTTGTGATTTATTTAACACATGCGCACGTAATAAGAGTTCATAATAGAAGTAGTGAAATTTTAATCAGAAGACTGGAAACTAGCGTGCGATTTTGAATAAAGTAGAGCAATAAAAGATCGATCTCAGATTTGAATAAATGCCTCCCAGAGACAAATGACCAGGACTCAAGTCTCGTTATCTTTTATAAATAATTTTGTTTGATCGTATTGCACACTATACTATGATTCTCTTCCTATAAAAAATGAGCTCTACACTTTCAACAAACCACCACTTTAATCAGCTACTCAGGATTCTTGGAGTGACTCACAAGGTCGCTACCCCTTACCTTCCTCTGATGAGTGGCTAGGTTGAAGTGTCGAATAGGGAGATAAAAAATATTTTAGAAAAGACCGTTGGACTCGATAGGAAAGACTGGTCCCTAAAGCTCAATGATGCTTTATAGGCGTATCGAATGGCCTATAAGACCCCTTTGGGTACATCTCCTTTCGGATTGTGTTTGGGAAAGTGTGCCATTTACCCATTGAGCTGGAGCATAGGGCACTTTAGGCTATTCAAAGTGTTAACATGGATTTAGAAAAGGTAGGTAAGGCATGAATTCTTGAATTAAGTGAGCTTGAGGAGCTGAGGAATGATGCTTATGACACCTCTCAAGCTTATAAAGAGAGAACTAAGGTCTTGCATGAAAGGTATATCCTTAGAAAGACCTTTGAGCCCAACCAACTAGTCTGGCTTTTCAATTCCAGACTTAAGCTTTTTCCAGGGAAATTACAATCTCGTTGTAATGGGCATTACATAATCACTAAAGTTTTTCCACATGGAGATGTGGAGATTAAAAGGCCTTCCTCTTTAGCAACTCCCTTTATCATCAACGGTCAACGATTAAAACCATACATTACTTTGGATGGCCATCTGGTTGATAAGCTCACTCTTGAGGAGCCTTAGCTCCTGCCATTCTCCGCCTCAGGTAACATCTTCGTTTAACTGTTTTGTTTCCAATGAGGACATTGCTTGAACAAGGCATGCAGGGACAGGACTTGAGGCATCTGTTTATAGCATGTCTACATTTTACATTCATTCATGAATATTGTGCTAAAAAAATAGAAAAACATTTTGTATTATTTAGCTTAACAGGCTGGGCCCTGCATTCTTAAGCAGACCAGAACTTTAGGTTTGATTAAGTTGACTCTAGGTGTCGAACTTTAGAAGCTAAGTGAGCTACTAGCTTTAGACCTTTAGGGCCCTTTGTGGACATAAAAACTTAAGTAGGAGTTAAGTTGCGGACCATTCCTCAAGAGGTTGAGGAAGGAAAGCTAGGGATTGAATTAAAGGTGGGGTAGTACCTAGAGTCTTATTCTACCTTTTGGTTTACAGGTCCTTGTAACCCAAGCATCAAAATTGCACAAACACTTGGTTTTGTGTAAGTAATCACCTTAATTCCTTTCATAAATGAAAATTTGGTTCTCTTAGTTTTTACTTAGGAGAAGCTAGAAAACACAATTTGATTGGAAGAGTTCCTGTCGCTGAAGAGGTGAAGTATATACTCACCTTGAGGATGCAATGATAACATGTTACCTCCTCGACGCTTGTCTCTTAGGATATCCATCCTATTGGGGGCATGTAAGCACATTGTGCGGTTCAAGTACCATGGGCAGCCCTACCTCAAAGTGTCGATTGCCATAGGACTGAATTCTCTTAAGAAATCCATGGGCAATACTATCTTGAAGTGTCAATTGCCAGGAGTTCTTGGGGTCGCTATGGGCAGTGCTATCTCGAAGCATCGAAAGCCATCCACCCTTCGAGGTACGGTGATGGGGACAATGAATCTGACACAGACCGTGATGATAGTTGATCCAAGGTTAGACTTAGAGGAATCAAACAAAAATATATATATTATAAAAAAATCTTTTTTCCTCTCTAGGTTGGCAATCATACCAACCTCAAATAACTCAGACCAATGCACTCTAACATTTATTTATCATGCATTAGGATGTAAATAGATTAATTTATATTTCTGATTTAATTGCATAATTCATGCATTGCATTCATAATTAAAGGCATTTGGAATTGACTTAGAATGGCATTAGGCACATTACATGCACTGTTTTAATTAACATAGAACTTAAGGATTTGTGTATAAATAATCTGAATATTTTATTTTATTAATTCTTTTTCTTCCTGCAGGCAACCGCTCCACTTCCTCCGCCTGAGCATTCAATCTTCGCCAGCTACCTGCACTCAAGACCCCATTTATGGAGTGGGAGTGATGGATCTGGTTGGGGGCAGTTGCGACTACAAGGGAGAGGAGGAGGCAGCTATGCTAGCAGAGGCCTCCACCCCGATTCATCACTGTGTAGAGAGTGTACCACTCTCATCCGCTCCGCCACCACCGGCCTCAACAGTGGCGGCAAGCCTCCACCACCGTGGGCATGTGGTGTGACAAGCCGCACCATCATTCGAAGCTTGCTTGCATCACCATGAATGCACACTGCTCCACAATAAGCACACGCAGGCGTGCATGCTACCAGCTTCACCGCCATCACAAGCATCCACCACCGCAGCCGCCACAACTTCATGCCCAACATTTTCATCTCCCCCATCCATTAAGATGCCTGGGAACATACAACACCACCTCCATCTTCATTCTTCATCTGTTTCTCTTCCACCTCAACAAAATCCATCACTATTCATCTTCTTCCCCATCCTCTATTTTTCCTCCACTCCACCAAAAAGAACCTGAAAACAAACTCAACACACCACCCCTCCACCACGCACAGCACCACCTATTGTGAACAGTAGAGCGCATTTTGATAAGAAAAGTGTTGTAGTATAGTGCGCAATATGATCAAACAAAAATATTTCTAGAGATAATGAGACTTCAGTCCTGGTTGTTCGTCTCTGGGAGGCATTTGTTCAAATTTGAGATTAATCTTTTATCGCTCTACTTTGTTTAAAATCGCACGCCGATTTCCAATCTTTGAATTAAGACATCGCAACTTCTTTTACAGATTCTGATCACGTGCACGTGTGTTAAATAGATCACAAAGGTGAACGTGTCAGTTTCATTGTGCACGATTCTAGTGATGTGGTGGTTGTTTACAGAAAATGCGCCTATAGTTAGATTTTCTCTATTTTCCGGAACGACATGCTTGTTGCGAAATATATAAGTGAAAACAGGCAACTTGAATAATGTAGCGAAGGTGGAAATCAATAAGTTCATGGTGATTTCAAAACATAGAGATATATATAAAAATGTGTCTTTAATTCATTCATTTGGAGAAGTGTTTGCAACATGAAATGTGGAGGAAAGCTTGTACAGAAATGCTTAAAATGTAAATCTAGCTACTAGAAAATGATTGAATATAGGAATCTATGAGGGGATTTTGCATGCATCATTGGGGAAGAATAAGGACTACACTACTAAGCAGTAAATAGAAGTAGTAAATGTAAAGGGCTAGCTACTAATCTATCAAAAAGTGAGGGCATTCGGAGGTGGGCTTTGATGGCCTTGGAGTGGTAGAGAGGAGAATGAGGGGCGGCTAATGGAGCTTAACCCGGCCCTCGAAGAGAGATTGGAGGAGTGATCACATCCTGGCATGGAGTGATCCAGCATCCTGGCGTGGAGATGGAGTGGAAGTGGCTAGCCTAAGTGGAGGTGGATGTGAGTGGAGCCAAGCATGTGTGGCCAAGAGTGGATTGAAGCCATGCATGTCGATGGGTGCAAATGGCCACCCCTTAGGTCATTTTATAGACCTAAGGGAGTCTTTCTAGAGAAGTGTGGAACTCTCTAGAGAGAGTCCAAGAGTGGCCGGCCAAGAGAGAGAGAGGTGGTTTCTTAGATCCCTTATTTGTGGATCTAAGAATTGAATGCCTCTTGGTTGCTAAATTTGGCAACTAAGATTTGGTGCCACTTCAAGAGAGTTCTAGAGAGCTCTAGAGGAGTGTGTGCGCGTGAATGGGTGTGTGTGTGTGAGTGTGGTCGTGCCCTAGGTGTCTAAGAGGTCTAGGTTAGGTCCTAAGAGGTTTGGGTAGGTGTATGCCTTGAATTAGGGTTGCAAACCCTAATGGCTAAGGGGAAATTGCAATTAAACTTATCCTAAGTTTAATTGAATGAGTGTGAACCTAATTGAGAGTGGAATAACTCAATTAGGTTTGGCTTAGGTCAATTGGACTTTCACTAAGTCCAATTGGACTTGTGTGGGTTGAGATCTGAGCTCAATTGGACTCCTTGAGTCCAATTGGCTTAGGTGGTGGTAATTGACTTTGATCTAGGTCAATTGGGTTTGGTGAGGACCTAATTAGGTCCTTAGGGAGGTCCAGAGGTGATGTACTATGGTTAGGATACCTTAATTTAGGTTCCTATGGGGTTGGGATTAGGTCTAGGGAGCTAGAGATCCATGATCAAGGCTTAAATCTCAAAACAGGAACTGGAGACCAGTTGCAGATGTCAAGAAACATGATCAAATGACTTATACTCAAAAATCAGAAGTCTAAACTACAGTTCTGGACATCCAATCCGAGTCAGGGGGAATTCTAGGTTCCGTTTTGTGTATTCTGCAGAAATTGGACGTCTGACAAAGTGTCTAGATGTCCAATAACACTGTAAAATTGAGTTTGAGGTGTGCGGGACTTGGCTAAGGGTTCTAGACATCCTATAACTTATCTGGACGTCCAGATAAGGGTCGGAACTAGGGTTTAAGGGCTTCCTAGGGTGTTGTGACCTAATCTAAGGGTGGCTAAGGCTTGGGGAAAGTCTCTAGGCTATCCTAAGGCTAGGATGGACCTAAGCTCTTCACATTTTACTACTTTATTCCTACTTAATAGAATAGCAAACCTTAACTCCTTTACATCATTATTCCTTATATATAACCTAATTCTTCTACTTTAGTCCTACTGCAACACTCATTATTCCTGATCCAACTTCAGATCCAGCTTCAGATCCGGCTCCAGATCTACCTTCTGATTGGCTTATTACCTATAATTGGCATAATGCACTTAATCAACACAATATAACATTATTTAATGCATAACTAAATGAAAGCAGTAAAGATGCAGATAATACTTATGCATGCATGAATTACCCTAACTTATGCTAAGTCCTAACCTAATTTAGGTCAATTAAGACTTATGATTGTTGCACAATCATACCCCCATGCCTAAATCTTGCTAGTCCCTAGCTAATGCAAGACTAAATTATTTACAGCAAGGGTCCCTAAGGGACTGATTATTTTATCAAGTGTACGCATAGAGATTTTTCTCCTTTTTGTTTTCATCGTATGCTCTAGAAATCCAGACAATTGTGAAAGTGTAGCTATGTAGCTTTTGCAACGAATTCGAGTGAAAAACTGATTCACCTCTAAAGCCTGTACTTGACCCTTAGTAAAATTCTAGCAGGATAGGTAGACTTCTTCCCTCAGGGTATTCAAGATATTCTATGAATTTCACCCTGGCTTTAGGCTTAGGTAGAGAATCTCTGAGGGGAAAGATTTTATATATGGTGGCTCACTCTAACCTGGTGCTACAAAGAGATTAATACTACAGAATCTAGACTCCCAGATTACTAAGTAACTCAACTCAGAGAAAGACGAGAAAAACTATACTCTCTTTTGATTCCTTCGTATTCATTCTCTCTTACTCTTTTTCTTTTTCTTTACTTTCTTTTTCTTGGAGCTCACAACCTCACCAGATTCACATATATGATCTGTATTTGGTGGTCTCATTTGGCGTTAACACTTTAATTGAGCTTCCATAACCCTAACACTAACTCGGAATTCCTCAGCCAGTATTCAGGCGGTCAGAACCACAAGAAAGATGGGTTAAGGCCATATTTGGTGGATCTCAAATTTATTTGGTGGTATTGCCTCACTGCAACTGAACTAAATATTTTCTTTGTTTTTTCTTCTTTTTCTAATTTTTTTCAATTTTTCATTCTTTTCATCTTTTTTTTTCATTTCATTTTTTTCTCTTCTTTTTTTTTTTCAACATAACACAACTAGCACACATCCATGAACTTTATTAAGGAGGCATTATTAGGGATTGGTGGTACTCAAGAGACATTGGGTGGCTTATTTGGTGGAAGTGCCTACTCATGGCACTGGGAGAGATGGATAGGACAGTGTATTTCTGACCTTGGCATCAATACCCTCCTTCAGCCGAGTATTCCGTAAGAATGGTCGTAACCATCCACCTTAGCCCTAGTTTTGTGAGAACTCGCTCTCTGCGCATTTGCCTTATTTGGTGGCTCTCAATATTTCACACAAAATGTACACGCCAGAACCGAGAGCGAACACTATGTCTAATCTCAGAGTATCATCACCTAATTATCTAGGACTCCAGATTCCTCGCACTAATCTTAGAGCACCAGTACACTGTACTCTCACCTCACACTATTTGGTGGATTTTTGGAAGAAAATCTACCTGACTCCTGAAACACTGTCCAGGGGTTTAGGAAAAGAAGTACTGCTTCTTCTCAACAGACTAAAGATGTTTATCAGCCTTTATCGTGAATCCATTGCGAATTCTACGTGTGTGAAAAGTTGTATTGGATTCCAGATTATAGGAATCAACTAGAGGATAAAATCCCTAATGCATTCTCTTAATAAAATAATCTTATTCATTAGTGCAATATGTATATATGCTATAAACACGTAACCTCATATATTTTGTACTTCATGAAATTCCCATATAGGGTTACATTCAGCATGTCCCTAGATTTAGAACAAAAGGTGAGCAGGTGAGTCGGAAGTGGCCGTTGCAGATGATTTCTAGCTCCAATGCGATCATTGGAGGTGGAGTCAGTTATTCTTTTATCTAGGGTCCTAAAGTACGTTTTACATGCAACTCCGAGGGTTTCCTAAATGTTGGCATAAAAATTTTCAGCTTTGTGGTATCTACCCCCCATGCCTAAGTTCTTGCATGTCCTCATGCATGAATATAAAAGAAAATAAATACAGCAGGGAAAAAAATGGGTAGAAATCACGTGTAATTGCTCTTGAAATTATACATTCATCACCGACCAACCTGTCAGTATGTAATATGAAGAAAAAAAATTTGCTAAAAGAAAAATATGCTATATATAAAAATGGTTATGTATAGATGATGGTAGAATGGGGGATGGCAGCTATCTATACGTGCTGAGTTAACGCCTCCAGCTGGGAAAAAACCCAATCAGATGTATCAGTTCTAGCATAGGAGTCGGTCAAGGTTAAGAGAAAGATATGCTTGTATGCTCCCAGAATTAGTGGTCCAGAGATGCGAACCAGCTAATTGTGCACCCCTACTCCAAAAAGTCTAGCTATGAGAAAGTGTGGAGTGGTAGTGGAAAATAGAGGATAATCAGAGGGGGATCATGATGTTGATTCAGCTGATTTATCATGTCCCATAATTCAGCAGGAATTTACTGAGGGAGTAGATCAAAATGTATCTCAGAACCAGAATCTGAGTCATAGGGATCATCATAACGATAATTGACATCAAGGATCATGCCCTCTCCAGGCTCTAGGTCATATGGGGGCATCTGTGAAGGTAGAAGATCTGTGGGGAGGTCACTAAAATCCTCATCAGAAATTACTTTGTCCTCATCAGTACTCATCTCTGATTCATCGGAGGCTGACTCTTCAAGCTCAGGGTCGAGCCATTAACTAGGATGATAGGTGCGACCCCGACTCATTCTGCTCAAAGCTTCATCCTCATATGCATTGGGTTCCTTAGTAATTCCTGCCTTAGGTAGCATATTTATTTCTTCATTCAAGTCATCCATATCTACTTCTGGTCTTCAGATGTCAGGATCAGGGATAGAAAGTGTTGTCTTAGAACCTCTAGCATCTGAATTAGGGATGTTGGTGAAAGAAGAAGAGTGCAGATCAGAAGATGTTGGCTCTAGCACAGGTCCACCTACAATGGGAAGTGGCCTAGATTGATCAGTAGTGTCGCATGTAATGTTTGCCTCAAGATCCATATCCTCAATTGGATCTACTTCTCTTATCTCAGTTGGGTTTTCTAACACATCAGGTATCTCCTAGGATTTAGGATAATGCGATTGTGGCTCAGTCCTGGAGATATCAGTCCATTCCTCAATTTCCTGAATGGAATTCTCAGATGAACCCATTTGGCATACTTCCTGCTCCTGTCTCATATCCAAGCTAGATTCTTCTTCCCCTGAATGATCTTCTAGCATCTACTCTCGAGAAACTTCTGTGTGTCCTTCTGGCATAGTCGTTTCAGATTCTTTGAGGTCTTCAAGGCTATTTTCCACTTGATATCTCAAAAGCAGTAGTTCTTGAGTGTACCGATTTTGTCCAATTAGCCCTGTTATCTCTACTCTTTCCTGAAGGAGCTCCACCACAGCTTGTTGATGCAAAATCCAACTTTGTCTTGGGTTCTGCTCAATGATAGCCTGTATTCGTGTAGATAAGATGCAACCTTTTCCTTAGCACTAGCTATAGCTCTCTGTATTATGTAATGCAGTCGCATATGAACCGGTAGCTCTTCAGGGGTTCTACGGGGTGAATCAGGCCTACCCATATTCCATGGGTAAGAAGCAGGGGTATGAAATCCATATCCTAGGTTATAAGATCCGATCCTTTGAGGGATCGACTGTTATGGGTCATAATATCTAAGGTTAGGATATGGGTTAACCATTTCGGTAACCTGAGGACAAGGATTAAGTTAAGCGAAAAGTCATCTTCGCCACCTTAGGTCCTGATCCCAAGGTTGAGCTGATTCAGTGACCTAGGCTCTCAGATAAGCTCGTGGGTCCAGCTCTTTTGGATCCTGATTAGGTCTAGATCCAGGGTTAGCCATTGCAGCTATGGGAGGGAAGAAGTAGGGGTAGAAGATGGTCCTGGTGAGGTGACTCACCTCCTTAGGAGCAGCTCCCAAGGTCCAACCAAGTGAGGTCTAAGTGACCTCCTTCCTCGCATACACCACCCAACCCTTAGGTTGGTGTAGCCAAGTTAGAGAAGGCTAAGGTCCTATCAATCAGATGGTCCTTATGAATCAGATGTCCGAATTTTTCATTTTATGTTTTAATTCCTGAAGAGAATTCGTCATATAATCAACTAAAAGCGATTCCCACCTCTTGGCTAACCCAGCCAAGAGGTTGAAAACACCCAGTAGTATGACAATGAATTCGGGTTTTATTTCATGTTTTAAAATTTACTTTAGCCCGTTTTCGTCAGCTAGGGTTTTCTTCTAGCGAGTGGCCCACAACGTGACTAAGCTCACCGGCTAAGTACTAAACTTGACTACGTCTAGGTTAGCCCAAGTGTGGTCTCTAAGTTGTAACCCTAAAAATTTAACCTAAGGTTCATGCAATTCTAGGGTTTTGTTCTATTTAAGCAGACCACCAAAAATAAAACTTGTTTTCTGACAACAGTTGGAATCTAATTAACTTGGAATTTGGCGAGTAGATTCCTTTTTCAATTATCTTTTCAGAGAATATTTTTTTCGAATTTTTACTATTTCAATCGAATTTTTAGGGATTTTTGAATGTCAGAGGGTCAGATTTTGAATTTTGATCCTTGGTCAATTTTTTGCTTTGAAACAGTACCAATTGATTTTCCAAAATTTGGATAAAATATGGACAATAAAGCCAATGAGATCAGCTTTCAAACCCCACCATTTATAGTCAAAACAGATTTGCGGATTGCTCGAAATTGCTTTTTGAAATTTGAAAAATCTCGAATGTAGGCTAGTCTGACCCCCTTTCACTTCACGAAGTTTAAAAATTTTATACTTGGAATATTTTCAAATGAACGTTGGCATTTGAAAGATAGTTTGAAAATTAAGGTCTAGTCCGAATTTCAGAATTTTTTGCTTGCTAATTCTTTGGCAATCGAATTTCTAACTCTAGCTTTGAAATCTAGCCGAAAATCAAAAAATGGTGGAGAAGCTTTTGAAAGGTGTTGAGTTTGAAATTCAAACTTTCCACTGAAAGTGTTTTTTTTTTTCAAAAACTTTTGCATGTTTTTCTTTTCTTTAAAAGGAATTTTTTTTTTCAAAGGGTTTTCAAAAAAAAATATATATATATTTTGCTTTTTGCCAACTAACCTAGGATTCAGAAAGAAACCTAATCTAGATTTTTTTTAATTTTTTTTTTCTTTTTCACGAAAATGAATAAGTTTTTTTCTTCAAAGGAAATTGCTGGAAGAAAATCTACTCCTAGGGTTCAAAAGAAAGCCTACTCTAAGAGAAGATGATGTGGACCTGGATTTCTTTTCCTTGCTTGTTGTGTGGACAGATACCATATTTTTTTCGTTTTTCCTGCACATCTAGAAATAAAGTAGAGGAAAATTTGTTAGTAATGGTTTCAAAGATCAAAATCAAGAAAAATCGCGTTGCCTCCCTGGCAACGGTGCCATTTGTTGTCGAATCGTAGATCGCGTTTTGATAGGAAAAGCATCGTAGTGTAGTACGCAATACAGTCAAACAAAAATATTTTTTAAAGATAACGAGACTTGAGTCCTGGTTGTTCTTCTCTGGGAGGCGTTTGTTCGAATATGAGATCGATCTTTTATCGCTCTACTTTGTTTAAAATCGCACGCCGGTTTCTAATCATCGAATTAAGACTTCACCACTTCCATTATGGATTCTGATCACGTGCGCGTGTGTTAAATAGATCACAAAGGTGAACGTGTGAGTTTTGGTGCGCATGATTCCAGTGATGTGGTGGTAGTTTACAGAAAATGCGTCTATAGTTAGATTTTCTATAATTTCCGGAACAGACATGCTTATAGTGAAATATATAAGTGAAAACAGGCAACTTGAATCACGCAGAAAAGATGGCAATCAATAAGCACATGGTGATTTCAAAACATAGAGATATATATAAAAATGTATCTTTCATTCATTCATTTGGAGAAGTGTTTGCAACAAGCAATGTAGAGGAAAGCTTGTACAGAAATGTTTAAAATGTAAATCTAGCTACCAGAAAATGATTGCATACAGGAATCTATGGGGGAATTTTGCATTCAACATTGGGGAAGAATAAGGACTATACTACTAAGCAGTAAATAGAAGTAGTAAATGTACAGAGCTAGCTACTAATTTATCAGAAAGAGACGGCATTCGGAGGTGGGCACCGATGGCCTTGGAGTGGTCGAGAGGAGAATGAGGGGCGGCCAATGGAGCTTAGGCTAGCCCTTAGAGAGAGGTTGGAGGAGTGATCCAGCATCCTGGTGTGGAGATGATGTCCTTCATGGTGGTTCTCAGCTCGTGGAGATGGAGTGGAAGTGGCTAGCCTAAGTGGAGGTCGATGTGAGTGGAGCCAAGCATGTATGGCCAAGAGTGGATTGAAGCCATGAATGTGGATGGGTGCAAATGGCCACTCCAATACCATTTTATAGACCTAAGGGTGTCTCTTTAGAGAAGTGTGGAACTCTCAAGGGAGAGTCCAAGAGTGGTTGGCCAAGAGAGAGAGAGGTGGTTTCTTAGATCCACCATTTGTGGATCTAAGAATTCAATGCCTCTTGCTTGTTAAATTTGGCAACCAAGAATTGGCGCCACTTCAAGAGAGTTCTAGAGAACTCTAGAGGAGTGTGTGTGCATGAATGGGTGTGTGTGTGTGTGTGGTCATGCCCTAGGTGTCTAAGAGGTCTAAGTTAGGTCCAAAGAGGCTTGGGTAGGTGTATGCCTTGAATTAGGGTTGCAAACCCTAATTGCTAAGGGGAAATTGCAATTAAGCTTATCCTAAGATTAATTGAATGAGTGTGAACCTAATTGAGAGTGGAATAACTCATTTAGGTTGGGCTTAGGTCAATTGGATGCTCACTAAGTCCAATTGTACTTGTGTGGGTTGAGATCTGAGCTCAATTGGACTCAATGAGTCCAATTGGCTTAGGTGATGGTAATTGACTTTGATCTAAGTCAATTGGGTTTGGTGAGGACCTAATTAGGTCCTTATGGAGGTCTAGAGGTGATGTACTAGGGTTAGGACACCTTAATTTAGGTTCCTATGGGGCTGAGATTAGGTCTAGGGAGCTAGAGATCCAAGATCAAGGCTTGAATCTCAAAACAGGAACTGGAGACCAGTTCCAAACATCCAAAAACATGATCAGACGACTTATACTAAAAAATCAGAAGTCCAGACTTTAGTTCTGGACATTCAATCTGAGTTGGGGGAAATTCTAGGTTCTATTTTGGGTATTCTGCAGAAATTGGACGTCTGACAAAGTGTCTGGATGTCCAATAACACTGCAGAAGTGAGTTTGAGGTGTGCGGGACTTGCTAACGGTTCTAGACGTCCTATAACTTATCTGGACAGCCAGATAAGGGTTGGAACTAGGGTTTTAGTACTTCCTAGGTTGTTGTGACCTAATCTAAGGGTGGCTAAGGCTCGGGGGAAGTCTCTAGGCTATCTTAGGGCTAGGATGGACCTAACCTCTTCACATTTTACTGCTTTATTCCTACTTAATAGAATAACAAACCTTAACTCCCTTACATCATTATTCCCTATATCTAATCTAAGTCTTCTGCTCCAGTCTTGCTGCAGCATTCATTATTCCTGATCCAGCTTCAGATCCAGCTCCAGATCTAGCTTCTGATCAGCTTATTACCTACAATTGACATAATGCACTTGATCAGCACATTATAACATTATTTAATGCATAACTAAAGGAAAGCAATAAAGATGCAGATAATACTTATGCATACATTAATTACCCTAGCTTTTGCTAAGTCTTAGCCTAATTTAGGTCAATTAAGACCTATGATTGCTGCGCAATCACCACCCTCCAGCACATGCAGCAGCTGCCCTCCCGCACCTCTGCCAATGTGCCCTCAGCACCTGCCGCACACTTGCAGCAGCCGCGCTGCCCTCAGCCCACGTGCGCCTCCCTGCGTGCGTCCTCCAGTGCGTGCTCCTTGCAGACCAGCTGCAGCACTGCCCAACCGCTTGCCGCACCTCCTGCATCACGTAGCACTGCATGCCCCTCTCCACCATGCACAGCACCTCTAGCAGCCTCCTGCGCCGTACGCAGCATCCATCCCAAGTGCGCACGTTTAGCAGCTCCATGCCGTGCTCAGAAGAAACAGGCCGACGTACGACCGCTAGCCTCCCCGCCTGAGAGCACCCACCTCCGGCCACCACGTGACTCGCCACCACTACCGTTACGAAGCCCTCGCTCCACTTGACCTCCGACGAGTTCCTCCCCTTCGTCCATCCCTTGCTCCATGCGCACACCTAAGGGAAAGGTTCTCCCCTGTTTTGCTATAGGAAACATTCAATTAGTTGTTACATTTCAATGCCATTGCCAAATTCTCATTTGTGATTTTAATATTTGATATATTGAGTGAAATTGCAACTTCACGCTCATGCTTTCTCATAATTGCTTGGCTTTTGTTATTCACATCTTTTGACATTGGTTTTGTATTAATATGTACACAATTTCTCTCTAATACATGTGCAATTGGAAATTACAAAGATTGATCACATATTTATCGAATATTTCAGTGAGGAAAATTACGCATATAACCTTACATTCTCGAGTAATTGTGTCTTCTTCTCATCGCATTTCATGTCAGATTTGACTATGGATTTCGCACTCGATTAAATGAATACAAGAGAAAAATATTCGTGAATTTATTGCATCATTGTCTCCATTTGGACACGACCTGCTCTTCTGTGAGTAGTTTAATTTTTATTTTAATTGTTTTGTTAAGTAGTTTTCCACCACTTTGATACTAAAACGACAAATCATCTTAATCATATCATTCGAAAGCGAAAATCGACTTATCACACACCACCGCACGCATGCAACAGCGTGGGTGTGCGCATGCACGCACAGGCTCAAACAGCGCATGGCGCGTGTGTGTGCACGGCAAAGAGAGGCACAGCGCAGCGCTAACGACGCATGAGTTGGACCTACATTGATGCTTGCAGTCGTCGCTAATTCTTCGTGTGCTAGCAAAGCCAGCTGTGGGCATGGGAGAGCATGAACTGCCTACAGCGACACTTCCAGCGATGGCCTGGATGTCACTAATGGTCCCATTTGTATTTTTGCCTCTTCTCCACTATAAAAGGACCTACACCCTCTCCCTTCCAAGCCATCTCTACCTATTGTACTCCCACCTACTCCCAAGCTCTAGCAAGCCTACCAATGCTCCATTAAAGCTTGTTCTCAAGCTCCCAAGGCTCCTATTAGTGTAGCAAACCTCTGCCTCACCAAATACTCTCCCAACTTCCCATCCCCATTCATAGGTCGCCTTGGAGCTGTCCTCCCACCTCCATTCTAGTAGCAAATCATCTCCGCCTTCTCACCTCCATTCTGGAGCTATGCCGAAGCTTTCCTCTACCCGACATCCTCTTGCATCTCATCTCTGTCGTCCCGCTCCTCACTTCCTTTGTCCGAGTTTCCGCCAGGTGCCATCGTCTCACCGAATAGCCGATTCAGGAGATTTCCTCTCACCTCTCTCTCTTTTTATGCTTTCATAGTTTATTATAATCGACATTGGATTGATATATATATCATATTTGTTTCATTTCTGTCTTGTGATTCATTCTGCTTGTCTTCTTTTCAAAAATACAAAAAAAAACAAAGCCCTAAAATACGAAAAAGAAACAAAATGAAGCACGGTTTTCAGCTGAAGCAAATGTTCGCCTCCCCATGTTCGACCTAGGACTCCCTTGGAGTTTCGGTCTAAATTTTATTTGACCACGAGTTTTACAACTACGACGACGGGTTACTTGTAACCTTGATTTCAAACTTGCGAAACATGTGCGACCATTTTGGCACCATTGTCGGGGAGTCAAAGGAATTTACTTTATTATTTATTGCATTTCTTTGCATTTACATAGCACTAACCCCACTTATCTTTGATCTACTATCTTGCAGGTGCCCTAACTTGGAGATCCAAGCACGGTAGATCGGAGTAAAGTGCAGGTAGAGTACTCTGTTAAGTGTCCCCCACATTCCCCCCTTACTAGTTCATTTCGCCACACTCATAACTAAGACCTAATCTACTTAGGTGTTTACATAAACCCTAGGATAGAATTGTTTGTCTTGTTTTCCACCTTCATCCACCTTACCCCCGCATTTAAAAAAAGAAAAGAAAAAGAGATACTTCTGTGGGACGAATCAATATACGCACTCTATACACGCACATTTGAGGCACGTAATCGGACTTGATTTTCATCTACTCAACCAGGCTTTCGACCTGTGGACCTGGTACATGAATTCAACACATGAAAGAGTAGAAATCATATTAGGTTAACCACCTTTTTGTGTGCCTTAATCAGTGATGCATTTGGGCTGATTGATTGAATTGTTTGGGCTGCACCACCAAATCTAAAAGAGGTTCATTTTGTAGCGGTCCCATAGGATACAATAACTAGGTCAAGCCAGGCACTCCATTTTTTTCTTGATTTCTAAAGGAAAATACTTAAACACATGCTTTCAAAAACAAACTTGATTTGCCTCACTAAACTTGATTGAATATACCTAGTATTTGAATCCTGAAAGCTACTAAACAAGATTCGAACCCTAAAACTCACCTCATCATTAATAATCTTTCTTGAAAACCTCTTGGTTGTGCACATTCACACATTCTCAAACAAATCATTAAGGGCACAACCCATTAAGGGCCCATCACATTCTAGAAGCACCATTGTCCCAAGTCTAACTAAAATTGAGTAGACATTGGCCTTAAGGACTGGTTCGCTCTACGGGATTAAGATTGAGATTATTCATGATTAACCTACTTCTACTAGTCAATCTGATGTCTAGCTACGGGAGTAGCATCAAACGACCACGGTTGGGGGGTACACTAGGAACCGGAGGCGCAAGCCAAAGGAAGAACCTTCTCCCCAGTCCCTCCTTCTAACTGGTTGGATTGCCTGGACATAAGTAGAGCAAATCATCCATAGTCTTAGGAAGGATTCTGAGAGTCTATAGACCTTTAGGCTACCAAACTTAAGGACAGGCTTGTATTTTTATGCTGTAGGGTCCCTTCTCTTCCTCATCCTTCCGACTTCCTTCCAGTGTATGCTTGGAAGGAGGTCATTGAACCCTAGATTAGAAGGACCTTTAGACCATTCCCAGATGTGGAGGTTGAGCTTTAGCCAAGTAGATCCCATGGCTGATCAACAACCACCTTCGTCGTTCCCGAACCAGTAAGAGTTGATTCAGAGGCAGTTGGAAGATTGCAGCAGATGCAACAATGGTTCCAAAGAATGAATGGTCAGGGCGCTCGGCCCTTGAAGGAATTTTATGATCCTTCAAATTATGAGGATCATCCCGATGTTGTGATTCCCACTGGAGATGTTGAGATAATGCCCCAGTTTTTAAGTCTAATTTAACATTTAACGAGCTTGACTCAAAGGTCCCATTCCAACATTTGGAAGACTTGATCACTTTGGTTCAGACCACCAAATGGTGAAATGTGGATGAAGAACAGATGCTCATGAGGCTTTTCCCCATTCACTCAGGGATAAGGCCGCACATTGGTATCGTACCATTGGAAGACTGATTGCTTCCTGGACAGCTTTGAAATCGGCCTTCCTAAAGAAATTCTTGTAGGATGTAAAAAGATATGGCTATGCACAAAGACTTAAGCAAACAAATTATTAATAACAAAAATAATTTACACAATTCACAATCAAACCACAAAGGACACAAAATGTATAGTGGTTCCCTCCCTTGGGTACTCCACTACGTAAGCCTCGCAGCTTAGGGTTTTCAACCCTATTTTCTCAACCCAGAGAGAATCAATTTACTAATCGATGTAATTAACAAGTTACCTAAACCCAATTACAATAATGGGTTTGTTACAACACAATGAGCAAATGCTCAAATACAAATGAAAACTGGTGTAAGAAAGAAAACTCTTACAACAAGAACCTAAGCCTCTCAACAATATATAGAATAATATTACTAATTTGAGAGCCTAGAAAGGACGTGAATCATTTTGACAATGTGTGAGAAAAATCACGTCGTTGAGCTTGTAAAACGTAGAGAGATTAAGAACATCAAACTTGATTTCTTCTCTTGTGAATATGGTGGAAATTTGGGA
Source organism: Thalassia testudinum (assembly GCA_037157565.1). Lineage (NCBI taxonomy): Eukaryota > Viridiplantae > Streptophyta > Magnoliopsida > Alismatales > Hydrocharitaceae > Thalassia > Thalassia testudinum. The sequence goes on from JAZHRO010000049.1 coordinate 38,246,958, forward strand.
AATATAGCTCTAGTAATTTCTCTTGTATTTCTAATCTTTCTTCTATGCAAACAAAGAGTCCTAGGGTCATTACATAGAGTTTAGGACCTCAAGGATTCGTCTGCTAGATGTTGGGAATTAATTCCCAACGTTCACATTGTTGGAATTAATTTTCTAGCCGTTCAGAATTTAGCCAACGACTACCTAGTACTGGTCCTAAAGTACCTGTACCGGGACTTGCAGCTCACTGCCGCCAGTACCTGAGTCCTAGTATCGGTAGTCATCATAGGTACCGATACTTGTGACTCCCAGGTTTGAGATTACATGGGCACGGTAACCTACCAGTACCGGTACTCATCATGGGTACCGGTACTTATAAGGTTCACGCCAGAATAAAGCCTTCAACCTGTGGCCAACCTGTATCGGTACTCTTGGTTAGTACCAGTACTTGTTGTTTACAGTTTGAGATGAATTCTCAAACCTATGCCTTGCAAATACCAGTGCTGATGAACAGTACCGATACTTGCTTACAAGTACATGTTTTAAGTATTTTAATTCATTACGTTCTTTGAAAAATGAATGCCATATAAATCCTAATTTATCTTTAATTAATTTTACAATCTAAGTTAAGTTCTCTTGTTAAGAGTCATACAATCTACGAAAATAAAATCTAAACGAAAAGAAACTAAAGTCGAAGATGATCGTCTTCTCCTCGACTCTTGTCATCTTGCCTCCTCCTTGTCATCATCATCTCTTTCTCATCAAGACTCCTTATTATGATCTTCTCCTCCATCATTTCCTATTTGCCTTTCTTCTTCACCTAAATCTAAAGAACACTTAATGCATTAATTCATAATAATTTTGTTAACACCAAAACAAGATGTGGAACAAAGTTCCAACAATCTCCCCCTTTTTGGTGTTGACAAAACTATCTTGCAAATAGATAATAAATAATTTTTAGCAACATTATTTGAAGGAAAAAAGTTATTGAATTTAGTCTTCCCCCTCAATATATGCTCCACCTAAAAATATTACTATTTGCCAAGTATCTTTCTCCCCCTTTTTGTCAATCACAAAAGAAAATTAAGAAATATCATACCATAAAATTTACCAATAATAAAATGATGAATGTGGGTACCAAGCTCCATTAGGCCATCGTTCTTGATCTTCATTCAACCTATAGAAAGGTTGAAATGTTCCGTTGTGTGCCTTGAACACCCACTGATCTCTTTGATCTATACCTGCAAAATAATGTAAAATATCTTTCCTAGGTACCCATTTTCTTGTGGGTCCTTTAGAGTTAGTACCTTTCAATCCGTGAGATTTATAGATCACTTTTATGTTAGATCTATAACTCTTAGGATTTTTGACCTTTTGGTACATCCATGCATGTCTAGGTGCATGTGATTTATTTTGTGTGTTTTTCTTATTATTGAACTTGTCCTTTAAATTATTACAAAATTCAATATTCAGCCTAGTTGTTGTTTTTAAATTATGCAAAGTGTCTTCAAAATGCTCATAAATATCTTCTAGTTCTAATATCTTTGCAAGCAATTGTGAGTTAGTCTCTTTTGACATTTCTAATTCTATTTCTAAGCATGATTTATCTATTTCTAATGTTTGATAATTATTCTTCAAAACCTTATTTTCCTTTTTAAATGACCTAGCTTTATGATATAGCTCTTCATATGCTTCTAATAATTCCTCAAATGAAAAATCAGGGTTTACCTCGTTGTCCGTATCTTCTGAAGTTGCCACCAAGCACAGATGTGCAACTTCGTCTTCGGATTCTGATTCAGTGGAGTCCATGTCAGAGTCGCTATCATCCCATGTTGCTTTTAAAGCTCTCTTCTTCTTCTTCTTATCTTCTTTTGTGTCTTTCCTTTTGTCTTCCTTCTTCTTGTTCATATGGCAATCCTTCCTCAAGTGCCCCCTTCTCTTGCACTCATAACAAATAACATTAGTTGAAACTTTATTGATTTACTTACCTTATTTTTGAAGAAATCTCCGAAACTTCCTTGTAAGTGTCTCCATCTCTTCATCTTCGGATTCTGAGGTTGTTCAATCTGAGTCCTCCTTAATTGCTTTAAAAGAAATGTTCTTCCTTTTGCTAGACATCTCCTCCTCGTTCCTCTTCATGTTTTCTAGTTGGACTTCATAAGCCAAAAGATTACCAACTAGATCATCCAATGGGAGAGTGGAGTGGTCCTTTGCCTCTTGAATGGCTGTGGTCTTTCGAGACCAATCACTTGTAAGAGATCATAAGATCTTCCTTAGAAGTTGCTCCTCTTTCACCTTAACTCCTAGGTTCTTCATGGGGTTTACAATTTCCCCAAACCTCGTATACATATCCTTGATTGTTTCGCCTTTCTTCATCCTGAAACACTCATAATTTTTTGTTAGAATAGAGATAGAGTTTCTTTAACCTTATTTGTACCTTCATAGGTGACCTCGAGAGTGTTCCAAATTTCGTATGCGGATTCGCATGCCAAAATTCGGTTGAACTCTTCCCTTGACAACGCACAATAAAGTGCGTTCATCGCCCTTGCATTGCCGACAATTTTCTTCTTTTGCTCCACCATCCATGCCACTCTTTCTTGCGGCTGCGGATCCATGTACCTTTCTTGGATAAGCATCCATGAGTCCTCATCCATGGCCTTGAGGAAGATTTGCATCCTCCTCTTCCAGTATCCATAGTTCATCCCATCAATGTAGGGAGGATGTGTGGATGATTGTCCTTTCGTGCGCCTTGAGGTTAATGCCATTGCAAGTTGATTTGTCACGTCATCTTGCAACCTACTCTGATACCACTTTGTCGGATCTAAAAAGATATGGCTATGCGCAAAGACTTAAGCAAACAAATTAGTAATAACAAAAATAATTTGCACAATTCACAATCAAACCACAAAGGACACAAAATGTATAGTGGTTCCCCTCCCTTGGGTACTCCACTACCTAAGCCTCCCAGCTTACGGTTTTTAACCCGACTCTCTCAACCCAGAGAGAATCAATTTACTAATCGAGGTAATTAATGGGTTACCTCAACCCAATTAAAAGAATGGGTTTGTTACAACCCAAGGAGCAAATGCTCAAATACAAATGAAAACTGGTGTAAGAAAGAAAACTCTTACAACAAGAACCTAAGCCTCTCAACAATATCTAGAATAATATTACCAATTTGAGAGCCTAGAAAGGACGTGAATCATTTTGACAATGTGTGAGAAAAATTACGTCATTGAGCTTGCAAAACGTAGAGAGATTAAGAACAGCAAACTTGATTTTTTCTCTTGTGAATATGGTGGAAATTTGGGAAATATAGCTCTAGAAATTTCTCTCGTATTTCTAATTTTTCTTCTATGCAAACAAAGAGTCCTAGGGTCATTATATAGAGCTTTGGACCTCAAGGATTTGTCTACTAGATGTTGGAAATTAATTCCCAACGTTCACATTGTTGGAATTAATTTTCTAGCCGTTTAGAATTTAGCCAACGGCTACCTGGTACCGGTACTAAAGTACCTGTACCGGTACTTGGAGCTCACTGCCACCAGTACCTGAGTCCCAGTACCGGTAGTCATCATAGGTACCGGTACTTGTGACTCCCAGGTTTGAGATTACATGGGTACGGTAACCTACTAGTACCGGTACTCATCATGGGTACCAGTAAGGTTCAGGCTAGAATAAAGCCTTCAAACTATGGCCAACCTATACCGGTACACATGGTTAGTACCGGTACTTGTTGTTCACAGTTTGAGACGTATTCTCAAACTTGTGCCTTGCAAATACTAGTACTGATGAACAGTACCGGTACTTGCTTACAAGTACCTGTTTTAACTATTTTAATTCATTATGTTCTTTGAAAAACGAATGCCATATAAATCCTAATTTATCTTTAATTAATTTTACGATCTAAGTTAAGTTCTCTTGCTAAGAGGCATACAATCTACGAAAATAAAATCTAAACAGAAAGAAACTAAAGTTGAAGATGATCTTCTTCTCCTCGACTCTTGTCATCTTGCCTCCTCCGTGTCATCATCATCTCTTTCTCATCAAGCCTCCTTCTTATCATGATCTTCTTCTCCATCATTTCCTATTTGCCTTACTTCTTCACCTAAATCTGAAGAACACTTAATGCAAACATTAATTCATAATAATTTTGTTAACAACAAAACAAGATGTGGAACAAGGTTCCAACAATTCTTCCCAATTGGGCGAACCAATGCATTGCGACGGGCAATTGCCACTTTTGCCCAGCAGAAGGGGGAACCGTTTGATGAGGCTTGGGAGAGATTCCATGATCTGTTTCAGAGTGTCCACACCACGAGGTGCCTAAATGGCAACTTATGTAGATTTTTTATCATGGGTTGAATGATCAACTCCGTAATCATGTGGATGCTTCTTGCGGAGGCAATTTCCTCAACAAGGACACAGATAGCACATATGATTTGTTTGAGGAAATGAGCGAAAATTCTTTAAACCATGCCTCCATGGAAACCTTCAACCGATCCCAACAAATTAGATCAAATGCCAATGAGGTCCAAGATTCTCATACATCTAATATGGAATTGATCTGCAATAGATTAGATAAGATGGATCTGGTTACTGAACAAATGGAAGAGTGGATGTCCGAAAACTCTAACTTTTCTAGATCCACTCAATCCCAAGGATCGGGATTCCATTCTTCACAAGCACCTACGAGATGGGAGTTTGTGAACCAACTGGAACAGGCTCGACCTTCGAGCCAACTCTTCTTGGAACCTTATGGGTTCCAAACTGGGGCCTTGGATCTTAGTCTTTCTGATCCTTCTTCGTCCTCATCTTATAAGGATGCTCATGCTGTGCAAGAGAATGTTAGGTCCAACATTTATTCAAATTTGTACAATTCTGGTTGGAAAAATCATCCTAAGTTCCCTTGGAGAGATCAGGGGCGGCAGACCCAATATCGACCCAACAACTATGTATCGCAAAAACCAATGGATCAGGGTCATGTATATACTCAGTTGCCCCTGAATCAGGTTAATCAACCCATGTGAAATGCTCAACAACCCACTGAGCAGGCTGACTTGAACCTGAAAATGGTACAAATGCAAGGGTCAATGCTCTAGCTCATGCAACAGATGAAAACTTCACTGGACACCTTGCAATCCGAACTTAGTACAAACAACTGACAGCCCGGATCTCTACCATCAAAATTTGTACCAAACAAAAGGAATGTTTAGAATCAAGGTGGTAGGCCTCAAGGGTTTGGTAATGATGGGGAGTCTCATGCTCAAGCTCATGCTATCTATCAGGCTACCCCAGCCCCTCCCGAAGCTAACCTAGTTCCTACCATAATCAACTGGGAGCCTCCTGGTTTGCCCAACCCTCCCCAAGGCACTAACCAATAGCATTTTGCCATGGCAAACACCATCGCCTTAAGGAGTGGTAGTAGACACAAGGGACCTACCCAACCCCATGTCAACCCCATTTGGCCCCGTAGTAAGAATTCCAAACTGCCAATAAAGAATGTGATCAACAAAACATCAGAGTCTGATTTGGGAGTATGTTGTTGTTGTATGGGCAAATAGAAAAAGTTAGAGGAGAAATTGGAGGAAAGGATGTCCTCACTTCAGGCTTTCAAATTGACAATCATTTTACTCCTTGCGGCTATCGAATCAATCCCCACCTATGCCATAGGTTTACTAAATGCATATAAAGAAAGGCGTAGAGCAAAATATGAAATCAATAGGAGAGTAGTGTCGTCTGATAACACAAGCACATTGATCCTAAACAAGCTACCTCCTAAGAAGCAGGACCCAGGAGCCCCGCTGGTTTCCAACACAATAGGAAGCATTACTTCTAACCGAGTCCTCCTCAACTTGGGTGCTTCCATTAATGTGATCCCCACCTCACTGCACATGGAATTGGGTCTATGCTCCCGAAAACACACTGACATAACATTGTAGTTAGCTGATAGATCCATTACAAAACCAAGGGGTATTTTGGAGGATGTTTTAGTCAAGGTTAATGATTTGCATTACCTTGCTGATTTCATGGTCCTAGACATGGAAACCCCAAACCAGCTCAACCACACCCCGATTATTTTGGGAAAACCTTTCCTGGCTACTGCCAAGGAGAGGACTGACTGTGAATCGGGAAATATAAAAATGGCCTCAGTCGATAAGATAAATCGATTCAATATTTTTGAGGTCTCAGAAAAGAATAAAATTAAGTGTCGTTCGATGGAGGAACTTGGTAGAATAGAGGAAGTAATGGCCATACATACCTTAGACAACCTTTTAATGGCCAACTCAACCCAAACTCGGGAAGAAGATCACACGATTGCAGAAATAATTGAGGACAAAACAAAAATGCGACCAATTATAGCAATGCAGGATGAGGACGATATACATGAAATCAAAAATTTGTTGGATGATTCACATGATCAAGATAAAACCCAACAACATCCTTATCCTGAATGCTTAGAGTTTGAGGTCCAACTTGTGGGTGGGAATTCTGAGGATCAGGATGATTGGTTTAAGAACCCAGAGTGTGAGGATGAAATTGAACATTGGGGAAGAACTCTTCAAACATTAGGTATTCTAGAGTACCCACAAATCCCTAGCACATCACAAAACCCTCATCGTCCTTTTTCACCCATCCATTGCACAAATTTTATACCCAACCACACTTCCTCTATAATAAATCAACAAAACTCCTATTAGAGACCATTTGGGCTCTCCTTGCACCGCCAGTTTGCCACTTTCATTGTTCATCTCTTTGGCAAGCCCATTTTCACTCTCCAGGACCTATACTTGGGGGCCCAAAAACTATGTTGCTGTGGCCTCAATGTTTAGTTATCTTTCATTGAGGACCTCACCTAGTTGAATGCACCAAACTCAACACATGTAAAGACTGTTCCAAGCTGACCAGAGTCTCACGAAAACCAGGTGCTATTCTTCCACTTCTACTCTCTTGCATGCTTTCATTTTTTCACAATGAGGACATTGCAATAGCTACTAAGCATGGGTGGGTGGACATATTTTATAAACTTTTTGTCAGCTGTAACAGTAATTCAATGTTAGTTGATTCCTATAAAAAAAAAAATTGAAAATTTGAAAAAGATAAAAAAGAGAAAGAAATTATGAAAAGTGAACTTTGGCATTTGGAAGTTATTAACTTTAGGAAATGATATGAGATGACCTAAACACTTAGACTCTTCAGGTCTTCTAGCTTAATTAGCCTGAGTGTCCACTCGAATGTTAACTTAGTCTCGAGTCCTCACCAATTAAAATTCTCTTTAATTTGGCAAATAATTTGGGATGATAAGTATGCGACTTATCAACCACCATCTGATTTGGGGGGACTTTAAGCCTAAGCATCAACACACTTTTTTTGCACGGACTCACTTTTCAACGGTTTCTTCAGAAATTGGGTAGCTAATGAACGATCTAGGGTGGTATGGCTGGTAAGTTGTCGGTGGTAATAGCTCATCGGTCGGTTATCCAGAGCCCACTCACAAGACCATTTTCGTTGTACTGCCTTTAGGTAAATAATAGATCAGGGAAGCCACCTACTTAAAAAATAAAAAGGAAAAGGAAAAATATATATATATATATGGAAAAAGGAGAAAAAAATAAAAAAATAAACAAAGCCACACTTCACCTCACGAGTATGTCTAGCAAGTTGTCGGTAGTAACAGCTCCTCGGTCGGTTGTCTAGAAGCCAGCTCACAAAAAAGAATGCACAATAATTCCAAGAACACTTAGGGAAGAAGCGGGGAAGTAGAATAAACCGAGGAGATATACACTGTGTTCAGCCTTATGTTGAGCCCATAAATAAAAGTAGGGAGAAAGCTACCAATCGAAAAGATAAACCATTAGGCAAGGTCACCTAGGGTCATAGAAACCCGATGTCCGTTTTAACAGCCACCTAGTGAGTCTTTCACTATTTTCTCAAGATGCTTAGCACTTAGAGTCCTTTTCGAGCCTTGGGTGGGTCGGGTAGCTGTAAAAAGTTATCTCGAAACTCTCAAACTCCAAAAGTACAAAAAATTTAGAAAAGAAGAAAAATAAAAAAAAAAGTATCTTCCCTTTCAAAATAAGGCGAGGACTTGGGCGATCTGCATTCTGGCAGACACCAAGGTACTATTGAGTCTTCATAGTTTAGGACCTTAGTTGAAATTTTCTATTGTTAATAAATGACTTATCCTAAGTAATCTAATCCTAGTTTTGATGTTATACATAGCATGTAGTTTAATTTTGCTAGGGACTAGCAAAAGATAGGCATGGGGGCATGATGTAAACACATTTATTAAGGGTAAAATGCCTATTCATGCATATTTCTTGCCTTAGATTTACATTTCATGTTATAAATATTGCATAGCATGCATCATCTTGCATTTAGAGTAGTTGTATATAATTTAGGTTAATTGCATCCTTTTTGTGGTTAAGAGAGAAGGATATTTATTTTGGAGCCTCGGATTGACGATTCAACTATATGGATCTGATCAAGACGATGATTGGAGTCCAATGCCTCTGAAATCGCCTCGATCGAAGCCCTATAGCACCATATGCGGTTCGAGGAAGATCAATGGCCAAGGGTCTAGGTGACATAATTCAGAGCTTCAAATGACAAATCCGTTCATGAGGATGGATTCGGGTCAACGATCGCAGCCTAATGACGTGAAAATTGACTCAATTTCACCTTTGTAGCAACCCCTACAACAAAATGATGGATGGCCCAGCTTGCGCCACATGGCATAGCCCAGGCTGCTAAGCACACGCACGCATGCAGCATCGTGGGTGCACGTGTGCGAGTGCGGCAAAGAGAGGTACAACGCAGTGCCAAAGATGCATGAACTAGCCTACAGTGACGCATGAGCTGGACCTACAACGATGCTTATAGCTGTCGCTAATTCTTTGTGTGCCAGCAAAGCCAACTGTCGGCGTGGCTAGGCAGGAGCGGGCATGAGCTGTCTACAGCAACTCTTCCAGCGACAACCTGGATGTCACTAATGATCCCATACTTATTTTTGCCTCTTCTCCTCCAGTATAAAAGGACCTACACCCCCTCCCTTCCAAGCCATCTCTACCTACTCTACTCCCATCTACTCCCAAGCTCTAATAAGCCTACCAACGCTCCATTAGAGCTTGTTCTCAAGCTCCCAAGCCTCCTATTAGTGTAGCAAACCTCTACCTCACCAAATACACCCCCAACTTCCCATCCCCATTCATAGGTCGCCTTGGAGTCATCCTCCCACCTCTATTCTGGTAGCAAATCATCTTCGCCTTCTCACCTCCATTCCGGAGCTATGTCGAAGCTCTCCTCTACCCGACATCCTCCTACATCTCACCTCTGTCGTCCCGCTTCTCATCTCCTTCGTCTGAGTTTCTGCCAGGTGCCGTCGTCTCTCCGAATAGCCAATTTAAGAGATTTCCTCTCACCTCCCTCTCTTTTTATGCTTTCATAGTTTATTGTAATCGACACTGGATTGATATATATATATATAATATTTGTTTCATTTCTATCTTGTGATTCATTGTGCTTGTCTTCTATTCAAAACTACAAAAAAAAAACAAAACCCTAAAATATGAAAAAGAAACAAAATGAAGTGCGGTTTTCAGTTGAATCAGACGTTCGCCTCCTCGTGTTCGACCCAGGACTCCCTTGGAGTTTCGGCATAAATTTTATTTGACCACGAGTTTTGCAACTATGATGACGGGTTACTTGTAACCCTGATTTCAAACTTGCGAAACACATGCGAACAATCCACTTCATGGTACCAGAGGGAATTATCCTAGGACATCTCATCTCTGAAAAAGGCATCCAGGTTGATCAAGCCAAGGTGAATATGATTTCCAAACTTCATATACCTAGCTCCATCAAAGACATCTGATCATTGCTAGGGCATGCACGATTTTTATCGTTGATTTATTCCTGATTTCTCAAAAATTGTGCACCCCTTGACTAGCCTTCTATCTAAGGATGTCCCCTTTGAAATCTCCAAGGAGTGCGCTTAGGCATTTGAGATCCTACGTGATCGAGTTACCTAAGCACCTATCCTACAGTGCCCTGATTGATCTCAACCCTTTGAGATCATGTGCGATGCATCTGATTATGCTGTCGGGGCGGTACTTAGGCAGAAAATAAATGGGAAACCCATGGTCATCTACTACGCTAGCAAGACACTTGACGAGTCTCAACATAATTATACAGTTACTGAGAAAGAGCTGCTAGTTGTAGTATTTGCCGTGGAAAAATTTAGATCATATATTTTAGGTTCCCATGTTATCATATACTCAGATCACACTGTAGTGAGGCACCTCCTTGTGAAGATGGATGCGAAACCTCGACTAATCTGCTGGATCATGCTATTGCAAGAATTTGATCTCGAGATTCGTGACAAGGCAGGAAAATAGAACGTGGTAGCTAACCACTTGTCCCATCTTCCTTCTTCCATCATCAACCCATCTAGTCCAATCACCGAGCATTTTACGGGTGAGCACCTGCTAGCCATTCACAATCTCCCTTGGTTTGCTGATATTTTAAGCACTTGGTTACAGGGAAAGTTTCGCAAGATTGGCCAGCTTCCAAGTGGGACAAATTGATTGTCGAGGCCAAGTACTATATTTGGGAGGAACCATACCTTTTCCACATAGGCAATGATCAGGTGATCCGGAGATGCATTCCTAATGTCGATGTCAATGACGTAATGTCATTTTGTCATGACCAGGTCTGTGGTGACCATTTCTCTGGGTGTAAAATTGCAGCAAAAATTCTCTAGTGTGGGTTCTTTTGGCCCACTTTGTTCAAAGATGCACAGACATATTGTAGGGCATGTGCTCGTTGTCAGACCCTCGGCAACTTGGGCCCACGGGATATGATACCCTTGAACCTGATTATTGTGTGTGAAATCTTTGACATATGGGGAATTGATTTCATGGGGCCCTTTACCGGATCTAACGGCTTCGAATGCATTCTACTCGCTGTTGATTATGTTTCTAAATGGGTTGAAGCCATCCCCATGAGAACGGGTGATTATAAAGTTGTCCTCCGATTTATTCAGGAGAACATCTTTACCCGATTTGGGGTTCCTAAGGCCATCATCAATGATGGCGGGTCTCATTTTACCAATGTGAATTTCCAGTCCCTGATGAAAAAGTATGAGGTGTTACATCGTATCTCGACTCCTTGCCACCCCCAGACTAATGGACTAGCAAAACTATCGAATCAAGAGATCAAGAAGATCCTTCAGATCACTATTCGGCCTGATAGAAAAGATTGGTCTACTCACCTTCCAGAAGCCTTGTGGGCTTATGGGACTACCCACAAGACCCAATTAGGCATGTCTCCTTTCAGATTAGTGTACGGTAAGGCATGTCACCTTCCCATCGAAATGGTGCACAAGGCTTATTGAGCAGTATGCAAGTGCAATCTAGATCTAGTGAAGGCTAGAATACACCGCCGGTTGCAATTAAGCGAGATCGAAAAACTACGCAATGATCCGTATGAGAACTCGCATATCTACAAAGAACAGGTTAAAGCCTTCCATGACAGGCACATTGTGCGAAAATCTTTTCACTCTGGTCAAAAAGTTCTACTCTTTGATGCCAAACTCAAACTTTTCCTAGGAAAACTCAGATCAAAATGGATTGGACCATTCTTGGTGAGATGAATCTTTGGAAATGGAGCTATTGAAATTAGCCAACTTAGCCTTGATTCAGAACCCTTTGTTGTGAACTATCAGCGACTCAAGCTATTCATTGAACTCACAAATACAAACAAGGCTAAGGTATCTTTTGATCTCCATTCTCCCTGAGTTTATTGAGTTCGGCTGACGGTGTTAAACTCAATGCTTAACAGGCGGCAACCCATCATCTTTTTGAAAATCCCAAAACCCTTCCTGACACATCTTATACTGAACTCATATTGCACTTTAGGGTTCATCCACTAAAATAGTCGACTCCACCTCTGGTACTCGTACCCGAGCTCGAAATCGTCCACAATAGTCATCCCGACCCATCCACCCACCCAACACCTATTCTAATGAATGATCTAATCTGAATTCGAACCCACCTAATTTACAATGAGGACATTACAAATCGTAGGCATGGGGGTTTCGAAGTTCAAAACACTGTGAAAATCACTTCACAAGAAAGGGTTTCATCAAAAAAATCACATATTCCAAAAAACCAAAAAAATAAAAAAATTGAGAAACAACAAAAAATAGGAGAAGGGAGGAAATTTTGAATTGATTGCATATCATTTTTGAAGAGAAAAGAGGAGATAAAAATGTCATAAAGGAGCATAATTTGAAAAGAAAAGAGAAAAAGAGATAGTCATTAGTAAAAGATTCAGGAATTGACTCAATTCTAGACCAAATCAAAAAGAAAGAAAATGAAAGACAAAAAGTGCTAAGAGACAAAAGACATTAGTAGGAATGCTAATCTTAGGCCTCTTAGGCTACGATCCTAGGCTTAAAAATTCAAGTATCCGCTAAGATCTGGATAGTCCTTAAGAGGTTGGGAAAAATTCGAAGCTTAAGTATTAGGTCTAAGGCTTAGGGATTATGTGGCCTCGTTAACTAACCTTTGGTTTGCAGGACTCGGTAACCTAAGCACCCTAATCCACTCACAGTCTGGTTCAGTGCGCTTAAGTATCAAAATCGTGCAAATGCGTTCAATCTATTCTGAAAAAAGTTACTTACATTAGGAGTGGCTGATCAACACAAGTTGATTTGGACGAGTTCCTGACATGGAGAGGTGGGAAATTCCCCTCAAGGATGTGCAATAACATATCGTCTCCTCGGTGCTAGTCTCCTAGGATATCTAAATATCCTACCGGGGGCATGTAATCACCTTATGCTGGTTCAGATGCCATGGTAGAATTATCAAGAAATGTTGATTACCAGGGTCTGGATTTAGCTACAGAATGCCATGTGCAGGATTATCTCAAAATCTTGAAAGCTAGGGTCCTGGGGTTTCCATGGGCGGTGTTGTTTCTTAGCATCGATTACCAGGGACCCTACGATGATTGATGGTGGGAACTAGGAATCTGATACAGACCATGTTGTAAAGCTAATTCGAGGCTAGAAATAACAAGAAAAGATAGAGAAAACACTCCAAAAGCTAGGAAAAAATTCTTCTATCGCTCTCTTACAAAAACACACTACAAACTAAACCTGGGTTAAAACATGTTACAAGCACGGGTGCTTTAACCGCGGAGTTGAATGAACCTTAGGTTAGTTCTTGTGGGCGTTAGAAACCTTCGCAGCGAACATAGGCTAAAGGTGGTCAGGTCCGGATCTTGGTTGGTACTTGAGTACCTCTAGACCTACTATCGGCATTTTGACCTAATCTACAAAAAAAGCACACATCAGAGTTTTGAGCATAGAAAGGGATATGGTCTAGAATTAAGGGTAATTCCATGAGATTTTGCTAAGGAACTAGCAAAATCTAGGCATGGAGGTATGATGGGAACACCATCATGAGCCACAACTAGCTCATATTGATCTAATTAAGTCAGTAAATGCTCCTACATGACTACCAGAGAGCCTTAAGTCACTACATAACCATTCTGAGGGAAAGATAGGAAAATAGGGTTAAAACTGTAGTTTTACCATTGTATCATGAAAGTAGTATAATCACGGGTTTTCCGAGGGGGTAGTTAAGGGTCAAATGATCCTAAAAGTCTAACAAGTGGGTTAGAACAAAAACAAAAGGGTTTACACATGTTTTGAGAATTTAATGACTTTTGAAATCCTAAAAATAGACCCGCGTAACTAACTGAGGTTTTGGTCAGGATAAAATTCACCTAAACTCTCCAAAATTCATAGAAAAATATTCTATAGGATTTGGAACCTTCAATTTGACCATAAGAGTCCGTCTTGACCAAAAATAGTGTCTCAGACAGACATTGGCCCTAGGTTGGGTTTTTGCATAAATTACCCAATCAACCTTGGTCAAAACCTAAATCTAACTTCACCATTAGATTCCTTAGGTCTAAATTAGTTTTTTACCAAAATTTGGGTCCAATCTGAGATCATCTTGACTAAGTATGCATTTTGGTCCAGTCAGACTCTATCTCATTCAGACCTTTAACTTTTGAATTTTCTTACAAATAGACCCCCAACTTCTTTGTCATCTTCACAAGGAGGTCCCTGTACCATTTCTAGAAGGTGAAAACTTCAGTGTCGAGTTTTGAGCGTTGATTTCTCACTCGATTCTCAATCAATCCCTCTCAAAATTGATACGGGATTCCTTGGGAAGTTTCCTTCAATTTGAGCCATTCCTTGGGCTCTAAGTCCTTCACAAAAGGCCATGTGAACCTTTCAAAGGTTTGGGTATCATTTGCCGCAACTACCTTCCAAGCTTGAAAGCTTCCTTCCAAGCTTGGAAGGGCTTCCTATGGCCTATAAAAAGATCCCCAAGGCACGACCATGCATTTCAGTAAGTTTTGGACTAAGAAACCCTCCTCTACTCCATCTTCGGCCACCTTCAGAGTTAGATCTGGCGACCCCTCTCCACTCTCCTCCTCAGGTTGTCCAACCATCAAATTGGATGGCCGATGATCCTCCCCTCATCTTCGTGAACCACTCCTACCAATGAGAGGTCGTGCCTCTACCTCAGTCGACGTCGCCGCCTTACCACACCATCTTCCCTCTCCGACTCTGGTCGACCAACACCGAAGCCTTCTGCCTCCCTACTCTCTCACTAAGTCCTTCTGCTCCCTCTCTCTTTCTATTTTGTTTTCCTACCCTCATAGACACACACAACCGCCAACCGATGCCACTCACCTTAGTCTTCTCCATCTCCGGCCGCTCCTCTGGTGAGACATATCTGCCACTACACCCCTCCATCTACCTCTCCAACCACCCAATAAGCTTTGCCGTTCCACCACGAACAAAAGCCCTCTCCTATTTCACTCCACTTCTCACCCAAACGTGCCCCCGAACAACACACCTGCGCACGGCCATCTCCGTTACAGTCAGGCCTCCACCCTCACTCTCACCACACACTGCACCCACCACCACACTCGCCACTCCACGGCGAACCTGCTGATCTATTTGACAAGACCGAGAGGCCCTTTTCTTGAGTTTTAGGTCTCCAGCCATCACTGCCATTTTCGCAAAGCTTCGAAGGAAGCTTGCAGCTTTGCTAGGCACCTATAGTTCCAGGTGTGATTGAACAGCAATCATGGCTCCTAATTAACCTAAATAATGTTTGAACCTAGCTTAATTTGTGGATATTGCATTAATATCTAGCATATCATGCATTGCATCAGTTTATTTAGAATAAGATGAGATATCCTGCTATTAAATGGTTTTTATTTATTTACAGGTAATAAAGTGATCCAGGATGGAGATAGTGGAATAAAGCAATAACGGAAGAAGAAGACTGATCCAAATAAGAGGAGTGAGGAGGATCCCTACCCTTAGAAACCCTAGGACAGCCTTCCCAAACCCAAAACAACCTCCATTAGGGCACCTTAGCCTCAAAACCCAAACATGGATAGCACTATCCATGTTCTTATCCACTCTATCCCTCTCCCAAACACCTAGGAACCAAAACCTACCTTAGAAAACCTAAAACCCACTCTCCAGCACCTTTTAGGATGTCCAGACATCTAGCTGGACGTCTGATTTTTGTAGAATAAGAATCCAGGATGCCAAAACTCATACTGACACAAAATTGGACGTCTAATTTAATGTCCAGACATCCAATTCGGTAGTATAAGACGTCTGACCACTATCCTGGACGTCTGATACTGCTGTCTGGTTCCTGATTATGGTGTTGGAAGCCCTAGCTTGCTTATTTTGACCTAGGAACCCCATTGGACACCCTAGGAAACCTAATTAGAGACCTCTTAAGCCTGTCCACTATCCATAGCCTGACTTATCCTATCCCTAACCCAATAGAACCATCCCATACCTAATTGGGTGCATCTACAGTTGATTGGGTGCACCTGAGCCCAATTGGATCCACCCAGGATCTAATTGATTCATACCGATTACGGTTAGCCTAGCCTAATCACATGCACACATCCAATTAGACTTGACCTAGACCTAATTAGGTTCACTCCTATCCAATTAGACTTTCCTAAGCCTAATTAGGTCCACACCCACTTAATCGAGATTGACCCAACCTATTTAGCACGTAATCCTACCAAAACCCCACAACCTAGTCCTACGAAAAATACACACCCACACACACACACCCTTCTTCCCATTCTGCCCCTACCAAACCCATGCACACTCTCTTGGAAACCCTAAAAACTTGTGTCAAACCTAGATCCTAAAATGTGGCATTAGCTAATTTTGGAGCCACCAAAAGTGGCAACCAAATGAAGCCTTCCATAAGGGCAAAGAGAGAGCCACGAAATTGCACCATCTCCACCACTCTCTTCCTCTCAACTTGAGACCACTCCTCCTCCTCTCCCTCTCAAGGCCGTCCTCCTCCTCCGATGCTCCCTCCATGGACGGCTAGGAAGAAGCTCTCCTCCAAGCTTCTTCAAGGGTGTCAAGAAGAAGAAGAGCATAAGGATGCAACACCTTCCCCTTTCTTCTTGTGGGCGTGCCCTCTTTTTCCACCATAGTGGATCCACACCCAAATTTTCTTTTCCTCTTAGACAGCCGAAGAGAAGACCCCCCTCAAGGTCTTCTCAAGGATGTCCATTGGTAGAGAAAGGGTGCAACACCCTCCTCTCTCCACTTGGGTGCACACACCCATCCTCCTCTCTTTAGTGGATGGCCAAGAAGGCTTCTCCTTATCCTCTCTTGGTTGATCCCTTTCTTTAGTTTCGTTTTATTTCCATGTATCTGGATTTTTATAGTGACTTAATTTTTGATGCTTGATACTCTTGTGTAATGGTTTTATATGCATGCTATTATGTGATAATCTTTTATGCATAAATAATATCATGATGTTTCTATGATTGATTGTCCTCATGTTTGCTTGTCTTCATATTATTTAGGTTTGTCGCACCATGCACGGCCACCATGGCCCACTCAGATCCACATAGTTACTTAGGTTTTTGCTAGCATGTCAAGATTTAGGTTTCATTTCATGTTTCAAAATAAAGATAAAAAACACAAAAAGACAAAAATATTATGTTAGATTAGATTTAGGTTAGATTAAGCCGATCCAAATCTTAACTTGTTTTCACGCCTCCCAGAGACGAATGACCGAGACTCATGTTCTAAAAAGAAGAGAAATCTATGCGAGTTTTGTTATTATAAATATTTTTGTCAAGGGGATTTTGCGACTATACTACGATTTCCAACGATTTCAAAATTCACGATTTCCACATTTGTCAAGGCGCCAACTCTAGGTGTTGTGGATTGGCTTCAGGTATCCTCCCAGGTCTTTGATTGGGGGAGTAAACCTCAGTAGCTGCCTTGATTGGAAGGCAATCCAGCCGTAGACGCATGTGAAGAAGAGGTACTATCTTTAGTGCCACGTCGTTAGCTGGAGAGCGCACTACAGTGCATAAATTGAATTTGTGTCTGGGACTTATCGCCTCAGTCACTTGAGGGGTGAGCTCCCCCACTCACCCACTCACCTGCATCTCGCCCGTGACCCGTCCCCCGCAGGCCTGGCGCAGACCTGACCCTCCTAACCTGATTCCACTCCTCGGCTGCGATCATGCCCGCAGGACTGGACCCTGGTGTGCTCTAGGTCCGAAACCTGATTACCTGGTACTATTGGAAGCTTTGGGAGAGCACGACCTTAAGAGAGAAAGAGAGGATAATGTGTGGGGTCAGGGGTTTCTGCTATAGAGAGTATCGACTGACACTTAGCCATTTGAAGAACCTTCCCTCTCTACTTGAAGAAGGATAACTAAGAAGAAAGGTAGGAAGGTAAGAAGAAGAGGAGAAGACAAGAGCCAGAAGAAGGAAGGGGAGTTGCATAGGAAGAGAAAAAGAAGGAGAAGAGTAGAAGAACAGAAGAAGAACAAAAGGAAGAAGAGAAGACAAGGTAGATGTAGAGCACAGAAAGAAAGAAAGAAGAAGAAGAGAGACCCTTGAGTCTCTAGGCAGCACTGTAGCACCAGGCTGTTTATGTAGTCTGATACATCTGATTACATATATTTGAGGCTTTGATTTAGTTACTATTTGTGAGGAGTAATTGGTGATTTAAATCACCATTTTACTCCATTCTTTTTGCACATTGACACCTGACATTATGCTTGTTGCAATCTCATATATTTCTGGTTCAAACTATGATCTTGAGTTTTGAATTCCATATTGCTCCCTATGTTCGACCTCGAACTTAAAATTTGAGTAATAAATATTATTTATTTTCAATGCGATTTCAGCTATACTACAACATAGTTTTTAAAACCTCAATTTCACTCACGAACAACGGCTGGAGGCAGGCGATTAATGCTAGAGAAGACGGTGGCAGGCAGTGGTGATACGGTGAACCTGAAAAGCTTGAATACGGGCTTATCACCCTAACTAAAAAGCTCTATAGCTTCGCAAAGTGGTCATGAAGGTGTCAGTGGTGTTCTTGTGATGGTTGAGAGTGTGTGGGTGTGTGGCAAAGTAGAAGAAGGTGAACGGTGATGGTGGTGTCGGTGGAGTGTGGGAGAGATCAAAGCCCCAAATTTCCTTAGGGCTTTTGATCGATGAGGTAAGGCGATGCTCGCAGACTCGGTGGCGGGTGGTTTGGTACGGTGTGGCGTTCGCACAATGTCGTAGGAGCTTCGCTGACATGGTGTAAGACGAAGATGTTGTGATGTGTATGGTGGTCAAAAATGAAGTTTGGGTGGATAAAAATTAAGAGGAAAGGGAGAGATCTTACGGACTTAAGAGATGATACTGAGGGAGATAGGTGCCGATGTGATGGGCCAGCATTGGGGAAGATGAGTGCTTCGATGATGATGAGCGATGACATCGAAGGGGTAGACGGCTCTTGCCTGGTACAGCGTGGAGTGGAAGACAGAGGGAAGAAGGCTCCCTCTACCTATCGTATGTGGCAGAGGGCGACAAAGGCAAAATGAGAAGGTCACCGGAGCTTGGTCGGAGTAGGTCAGGGAAGGAGAAGAAAAGGATTTTCTGGCCTCAGACCTTGCTATGGAGGATGCTCTGGCGATTGGGGTCCTTTTATAGGGCTAAGGTCGAGCTCTATGCTTAGGAAGAAGCTTGGATAGCTCGGATCTTCAGGGAGAAAAATCCCTGAAAATCTCGAGTTCGATTACACTCTAGAGCTTGATTTGGAGATCAAATGGTGATTCAGGAGATTGGGGATCTTCTCACAGATCTTCCCTCCAAGTTTGGAGGTGATTGGCTCTAATTTGAGTGAGAAAACCTCCCTCGAAATTCTAAGTGGACATAGGGTTGGGAATAGGGATGATGATGGACATAGGAAATTCTGTTTGTTGGTATAGAAGTTGAAGATCCTCCTGAAGGTACATATTTTCTTGTGGCTAACCATGCAGGAAGGGTTGATTATTGGTGCTTTTAGAAGAAGGGTTATCGGCACTGATGCCATCTCTTGCCCCTTATGTGGATATGATGAAGATGATGTTAGACACCTCCTCAGTAGCTACTTGCTCATAGATGAGATATGGAGGAGATTCTACGCTTTCCTCATTCCGACATGGGATGTCTTATGGCATGATTTCACTATTAGCTCTAAGTCACGTGTTTACAAGGCTGCGGTCATGTGGGTCGTTTGGAGGGCGAGGAATGATGCTTTGTTTAATGGGGGAAGAGTGTGGGCTGTGAATGTTTGAATTGAGGTGTCTTCTTGTGTCAGGTTTTGGCTACCATCCCTGTAATTTTTTGATTATTCTAATAGAAATGGACACCTACTATGATCAGTAGTGGCTCTTTCTTTTCCTGAAAAAAAAAATTCATTTCTATATTTAAAAAATACGAAAAAGTATTAGGACTTACTAAAGTGTAAGTGTCCGATTGCCTTCCTGTGAGATGACTCGATCTCCAATTTGCGAATGCTAATTTTTGCATCTGGGTTCGGTACGTACATTCTTATAAAATATATACGTGATTTTACATTGCAACAAACATGTTTTACCCACTTATCTTCACGTTAGATCACTTTTTGGCACCGTTGTTAGGGTAGCAGGTCGAATATTTACACTTTCACATTTACATTTTCGATTTCATTGTCAGTTCTAACCCATTCTTTTTCTATTTGTTGCTTCATGTGCAAGAAAGCGTGCAAATACATGGGATCGAAGCACAAAGCAAAAAATGGTGAGAGAGCAAGTGAAGACCATTAGGTAAGTAGTTTCATCTTAGGATTAGGAATCATTCATGAATCTTAGGTTTGACTTTGCATCTAGGTTAGTTCATTTTAAAAAAAAGTTATCTCTTTGGGAGTTCGATTTTCAAGACATCCTCTTCAACTATTGTCCTGAAAATTTGAGTAGATCTATACTTAGAGATTCAATTTTTTTTTTCGTGAGATATACAAGTCTAAAAATCACAAAATTTAGCCTAAACGTGCCATTTAAAGTTTGGAATAATCAATGAAAATTTCATGGCCTAAGTCTTAGTAGAAAAAATTTGAAAATTCGTGGATCAGACCTATCTCCAGTACTAAATTTGTTACTTGTTTTGCACACTATTTGAATGACCATATTTTTTCTAATTATCCAAATTGAGTGAAATCATTTATGTTGGATTCCTACACAAATTTGCATTCTCTAAAAAAAATGTGGGAATTTTTGGGCAATCTACATGCACTGATTCAAGGAAAACATCAACTGTGGTTATTTTTGATCCTGAGACCCTAATACAAAATTAATTGTTGGGAAAATATTTAGTATGCCTAGAAAATTTTAGAAATATAATTTTTTTGTGCCTAATTCAGTGGTGCTCAGAAGCCATTGATTGCATTGTTTGGACTATGATGAAATGCTGCTAGCGATAATGATGCCAAATCTTGTGTTAAGTGTCATTGTAGTGCAATTTTCGCATCTATACAGTAGGTCATTTAGATTAATTATTATGGAACTTGATTTTTTGATTACAAATAAGGGAGTTTCGGTTGATCCACAGGGAGGCTAGATTAGGAGTGGCCTAGATTGGAGTTCCTTATTCTATTTTTGTGATTTTATCTTTTGCCATTCTTTTCCTTTTTCTCCTTTCTTTTAAGGATAGAAGAAGTAAGTGAAACACTAACGATGTGTTGGGAACACCATCATGAGCCTTAATTAGCTCATTTTGACCCAATGAAGAGAATAAATGCTCCTACATAACCAACTGAAGGTCATACTTCACTGCATAACCTTTCTGAGAGAAACATAAGAAATAAGGGGTAAAACTGCAATTTTACCAATGTAGTACAACAACGGGTTTTCATAAGGGCTAAACAAAGGTCAAATGGTCTTAACAAGATAACAAGTGGGTTGGATTTGATAGAAAAGGGTTTGTGTATGTTCTGTGAATTAAATTACTTCTTGAAACCCTAAAAATAGACCCACTTGATTAACCAAGGGTTTGGTTAGGATAAAATTCCCTTAAACCTTCTAAAAATCATAGAAAAATATTCTTTAGGGTTTAGTACCTTCAATTTAGCCATTAGAACCCATCTTGACCTAGAATGGGGTCTCAGACAAGTATTTGCCCTAAATTGGGTTTTTCATAAATTTCCCAGTGAAACGTGGTCAAACCCAAAAGCCAATTTCACCATTGGATTCCTTAGGTCCAAATTAGGTTCATACCAATAGACTCAAGATGAGTTTGCCTTGACCTAGTTTGCAAAAAGGTCCAGCCTGATTACATTTCTACCCTTAACTTTCAAAAACCCTTGCTAACAGCCCCCTAGCATTCTCGTTGTCTTCACAAGTAGGTCCCTCCTTCATTATCGTGGAGGAAACCTACTTCGGGGACCTTCAACTTGGAAGTTCTCCTTGATTGCTTGGAGGATCTCTTCCAAAATTGGAAGGAAGATCCTCTGAGAAATTCCCGTCAGTATGAACCCATCCTTGAGATCTGATTCCCTCCCAATCTCTGATGCGAATGCATGAGAGATATGGGTATCCTAAGAACTTCCATCGCCGGCGACCTTCCAAAGATTCCCAAGCCCTAACCAACCTCCAGAGTTCTATTTAAAGGAGCCCAGACCTCCCCGACCTCTCCATGCTCGATTTCGGTCGCGAATACCTCAAATTCCTCTCTTCTCCTCATGGCCGTAGGCTCCTCAATGTCCGGTGGCCTTCCCCGCTCGTCCTCGTCGTCCGACCGCCATGCCTGCAGCGGATTCCTCCTCCCAGGTTTTGTCTGCACCTCAACATACCAGCAGGTGCTTCTCTCTCTTCGTCCTCGCCGATCCCACCTCACCGGAGCCGTGTTCAGCTCTAGCGTCAACCACACCAAACACGATGCCTTCGCTCGGCACCTTCGTCCCTTGACCTCCCAGATAAGCACCCTCTCATCTTTACTTTCTTCTCCACTCTTTATTCTCCAAAATCAACCACTACTGACCTCCATCACGTCCATTCCTTCCACCTTCGACCATCAACTCCGGCTAGGCCATCCCACCTCCACAGGCCACCACAACCCTCACCAACAAGCCCACGAGCTCCGCCTCACTTCACTGATCCCTTCCCGTCAGTCCACTCACTACGCCACTCACCCAAACACCACCCCGAACACACCCACACACTAGCACATAGTGTGCCCAGGCATGCACTCACAGGCATCCCCGAGCCACACCAACACCCCTAGCACATTCGCTGTCCTCCAACAAACCTTTCTGGATGATTTGACGTGGCCGCGAGGCCATTCCTATGTTTTCAAGTTCAAGCCCGATCCGCCATTGGCGCAAAGCATGAAGCTTGCTTGAAGCTTTGCCCAGGTCCTGCTATGCCCAGGCTACTGCCCTAAGACACGTGAAAGCCCCTCGTGCACACATCCGACTTCAATTGGAGTCATGTACCTCTGTAGCCTCGCCAATTGAGGAAGCCATTCCCTATTGCAGACGTGCGGAAGATAGGTGGACATTTAGTCCCACCTCGGAAGTGAATGGACACCTGCACCCAAATACATTGAAAAGTTGCCATAGCCTTATCACCTACAACACTGAGGGCGAGGTCCTCCTCCCCTCTTCACCGAACTCGTCCGTGGCAATGCCCACACAGACCTGGTCGACCCGACTACTCAACATAACTTCACTCCTCTCTCACCGCACATGCCGGTGAGCTTGGACCCGGGTCTGCAATAGGTCCTATTACTCGACCGGCTAAGGCTTTGGGAGAGCGGTTTTGAAATAGAAAGAGAGGAGAGAGGAGAACTGCATGGGGTTAGTGGGTTTCTGCCCTAAAGATATTGGCTCCACACTTAGCTGGATTCTGAGAGAAGAAGAGCCAAAGAAGGAAGAAGAAGAAGAAGGAAGGAGAAGACAGAGAAAAGGCAAAGGCATAAAAAGTAGAGAAGGCCCAAGGAAGAAGCTGAAGAGAAAGAGAAGAATCACAGAAGAAGAAGAGTAGAAGCCAAGCCAGTAGAAGAAGACGAAAAAGAAAGGAAGACACAGAGACAACAGAGGCATAAGAAGAGAAGGATAAAACATTTAAGTCGTCTGATTCTTTCATCAGACAGTAGAACATTGTCTTACATTGCATATTCATACATTGAATTATTTGGTGATATTGTAGGAGTATTTGGTGATTTACATCACCATTTTACTCCCATATTTTTGCACTCTGATACTAATATTATTGCATACTCTTTTAATTCTAAATTATGATCTTAATTTCTAAATACCAATTTACTCCCTATGTTCGACCTCGGAAATCTTTTCTAGTAATAAAATTGTATCTATTTTGAACACTATTTCGACTGTACTACAACCCAACACTTTTTAAAACTCGTCTTAGCTCGATTAACATGATGCTTCCTCATTTTTTTTGGAATTTTGATTTGGTTGTGAAAAATAAGAATGCTATCTATATTTTTTTGTCTTCTCTTTTAGAGATATTTTTGATATTTGTCTTTAATCGATGATAACGGGATTCTACATGCAAAAAAATTGAGGTTTTGAAAACCTGGTCATCATAGTTGCAAAAATTTGTTTATCAAATAAAATTTACCAAAACTTGATTGTGAGTCCCAAGTCGAACATGGGGAGGAGAACATTTGATAAAAAAAATCAGCATCTTTTTATTTATTTTTTATGTTTTGTGATTTTGTAATTTTTTTGGTATTTAAATAATACAAAAAATCAGGTCGTATTATCTAAACTAATCTACTCTACTTGAAGATAATTAAAGAGAGGAGAGGGATGATAAATGCCAGTTTAGCATCATTCTTATGCCCTAAAACTGATCTAGCTCTTCGGGTTTTAATTCTGCAAATGGATTTTCAGGCTGAATTTAGGCATTTACTTAGGATGGGCATGCATTGAATTTTATTGTGTTTTTGATGCATTTACCTGAGTGTCAGGGATAGGCAGATAGTCAGATCCCATAAGCCTTGGCACACTGGTAGGTAGAAGATGTAGGAGAAGCCCATATCAGTTGGATCACAGGTAGATCCAGCTTATCCCAACTGGATCCCAACTTATTCTAGCTAGATCAACTCATCCTTAGCTCCATTTAGCTCATCTCAGCTGAATGGTAGTTCAATGTAGTTCACCTCAGCTCCATTCTACTCACCTCAGCAGGATGGCCTCTCCAATTAGCTCAAGACAGTTGATCCCAGCTCCATTTCAGCTCCTCCAGCTCATAACGGTTCACTGGAAGCTCAACTTGACTAGGACTAACTACTGCCATTAACTAGTTAGACCTAGTCAGCTGAAGAAGTCGTCAATCAGCTCAGGCTAGCTCAAGTCCAACTCCCAGAGATAGCTCAACTCAACTTAATTGAGCTGAGATACTTTACCGAAGCTAGCTACTCCAGCTAGATAGGTAATTTCTGGGAAGACTAGACCCAGCTCACCTCAACTCAAATTAGAAGAAAGCTAGCTCAGATTAGCTTGCCTTAGCTGCTAGCAAAGAACTAGCAAGCTAAGCTAGCTACTGATCTCCACTTCAGCTCCCTTCAGTGCAGTTCTTTCCAGTTACCTCCAGCTCCTCTCCTCTAAACCCTAGCTCCCTCTACCTCCTTTTCCTCTCCTCTATTAGCTAAGCTAGCTTAGCTTAGCTAGTCCACCTCCATGGCACCAAAACCTACAACCTTACTACCCTACTACCTAAGCTCTACCAAAAAGGCCACCTACTCCTACTTCATTTTGGTGACAACTATACCTTCCATCACCACCCTACACCCACCATCAAAACCCATCTCCGCCCTCCATTTTTCTCCCTCCAAAATTAACACCTTCTAAAAGGTATTTTTGGAGGCAAAATCAAGGCACCTCTTCTTTTCCCTCCAAAAATATGCAAGCACCCCTTCATTTCCCTCCAAAAAATACCATAACCACCCCCTTCCCATCCTATATATGCACCACCTAACTACCACATTAAAATCATCTTCTCCATTAATTTTAGTTCCATCTACACCACCTACGCCTAAGGCCAAGGAAGAAGAAGAAGAGAAGATCATGGGGGCAACCTACCCACCCCCTTGGTGCCTTCTTTCTCTATCTTCCTCTCCCTTGTGCCACGCCAAGAAGAAGGACTTCACACTTGAAGGGATGGCCAGGCAAGAGGAGGAGCAAGGTGGTTGACACCTACCATGGAGGATAGCTTAGAGGAGGACTACTTGAAGAAGTCGAGGAGAAACCTTTTGAAGTGCGGGAGTAGCTACACTTGGAGCAAGGCTATCCAAGACTTCAACCAGAGGATCCCTTCTTCTTCTTTATCTTTCCAATTCCTTATATTAGCTTATTTTCATATTTTCATGTAACAAGCATTCCTCTACTTGTCAAATATTTTCCTAACAATGCAAGATTTCACAATTTTCCTTCCAATTTCTGTTTGAATCTTAGTGTGTTTTTCATGTTTTTAGTAGATTAGTGCACCACACCTTCTTCTTCTTCTAATTACCCTAGACGCACTTGCCTAGGGTGAGCTTAGAAGAAAAGGATTTTCTTCTTGTCACTTAGGTTAGTGATAGGCATAGTCTTTAGCGTAATTATCATACTCACATTCCATTGCCCAATTATTTTGAAAACCCTAAGAAAATAACAAAACCAAAGTCAAAGAAATACATGTGTTGATTTAAGAGGCGAGAGAGAGAATCATTTCATGTGATTAACAGATTATTCTCCTTAGATGACCCTAGATATTCACCCTATCTAGGTATTATAAATTTAGGAGTTGATTGATTTTACGTGTTTTAATGACAAAAACCTACATTTTACAAACCACATAAAAGCCATGTCAAGAGAGAGAGACAGAGAATACTTCTAGTTTAAAGCTTGAAATGAGTGTTTATTACAAAATAACAACTAGAATTTAAAAGTACACTAGAAACCAGTAAAAGATAGAAAGAGAGTGAGAAATCCCCCTTAATAGCTGCTTGGGGGATGAGCCACATTGATGTGCCACCTGGATGAAATTGGCGAGAGGCTGAAGGAATGAGGATAAAGTAGGATGACTTTGCAGTAGGATCTAATTCCTAAAAGGTGGTGAGAGGATGGCCAGTGATAGCTCCACGAATAAGGGTGAGGAGAGGGGAAAATTATTTTAGTTTTCTCTAGTGGAGCATCCCGCTGATAAATGGCAGTTTATCATCATTCTTATGCTCTAAAACAGATCTAGCTCTTAAGGTTTTAACTCCGCAAATGAGTTTTCAGGTTGCATCTAGGCATTTCATAGGATAGGCGTGCATTGCATTGTTTTTGTACTTTTGATGTTTTTATTTGAGTGTTAGGGATAAGCAGAGAGTCAGAACCCACAGACCTTGGCACTCAAGAAGGTAGAAGATGAAGGAAAAGCCCAAATCAGCTGGATCCAGCTCATCCCAGCTGGATCCCAGCTCATTCTATTTGGATCAACCCTTCCTTAGCTCCATTTAGCTCATCTCAACTGAATGGTAGCTCAAGCTAGTCTACCTCAACTTCATTCAATTCACCTCAACTGGTTGGTAGCTCAAACTAGCTCAAGTTGATCCCAACTCCACTCCAGCTCCTCCTAGCTCAAGACAATTCACTAGAAGCTCTACTAGACTATGCCTAGCTGCTACCATCAACTAGCTAAGCCTAGTTAGTTTAAGAAGTCCTTACCTAGTTTGGGTCAGCTCAACTCCAGCTCCCCAAGACTCAAATAAGCTCAACTAAGTTGAGCTAAGCTATTTGACCTAAGTTAGCTACCCTGTTTAGCTAGGTAGTCTTCGGGAAGACCAACTTTAGCTCACCTCAGCTCAAAGCAGAAGAATGCTAGCTTGAATTAGCTTGGCATGGCTATTAACAAAGAACTAGTTAGTTAAACTAGCTACTGAGCTCCACTTCACCTATCTTCAGCAACCATTTACTCCAGTAAGCTCAGATGCAGCACCTTTTAGCTCCTCTTCAGCTCCTCAAGCTAAATCCCTTGCTTCTTCAACCTCCTACTCCACTCATTTACTATCTAAGCTAGCTTAGCTAGCTTAGCTTAGCTCCTCCACCTCCATGGCTATGACGACCTGAGTTCCACCAAGTGACGAAACTCGAGTCGCTATGTGCTAACAACTAGCACGAACACCCACAAGATTGTAGTCACCCAACATATAGCCATAAAATATAAATAGCCAACATTCATTCATAATGTATTAAATGAAAAGAAACTAAAGTGCTGATAATATAATAAAAATTCACCCTAAAGTAGAAATTAAATAGAGTCTCCTATAATCACCAAAAAGACAAGAAGTAAAATCCTAACAGTGGAAAGAAACTACTATGAGCCACTAGCTCCATATGGACAGTCTCCTCAAGTAGGACCTGGTTTCGTAAAAGTTTGATCAACAATAGCCACTGCACCGATTGCTCAACAACACCTGAGTATAGAATCCGAAACTAGACGTTAGTGAAAACTGAGTAGAGTAGACAACAAAACAAGTGGTAATAGTAACATGAGTACAAATAATAGGATTATATTAACAATTCATCCGTTTATAATTTATTTCTTATCTAATTCCATTCATGTATCTTTCCCATGTTCTTATAGTTCACAATCCATAAATCGATGTCTCGAGGCACAAGATGATCTCGTGTAATTTCTTGCAGCGTAAGATCGGTATAAGCCATCCTTCTAGCTGGGAAGACCACTTATACTTATCGAGTCGCCACACTCCATCACCCTGAAGTCATTGCAGAAAGGGGTGGTGGCTACATCGTTTGGCGTGAACACATACAAGCACTGTGTATGCTGAACCATAGACAGTTAATGACCCACCCACTGGTCGAGCAAGAACTAAACCTTGATCTGTGCATCCTGCTATCCCAATTAGCCATTAAGCCTAACCAAAGAGTTCTAGGGAGGCTAGAAACACCCTACACCACCCCTTGAAATTGGTCTAAAAGACGAAAGCTACAGCCAAACTCCGCCGAGTAGTGGGGCTAAAACCAGTTATCTATCTTTTCATTTTCAATGAAATGGTCATATCAAATTCATCCAGATAACTGTACCTTTTATTTTCATCAAATCAAGGCATACTTAATAATTCCAGGATTAACAAATATTCACATTATCCTCCAACTTATCTGTTTACAGCTAGTTTCAATTTATGACAGTGGTCTCATATTATTTATCAATTAACGAATATCATGAAACTTGTTCCATGGAAATTGGGGTTCGTTTTATGCATGCAATGATAGGGGTACATGTGGTCCTTAACCTTTACTATTTTACACAAAAACATATTAATTTTCCTCTAAAGTCCTATAAATTAGGAAAGTACTAGTGGAATTCTAAACTTAGCAAGAAGGGCATATGCTAATGAAGTAGTACATGCGAGAAATTACACCCGACGAGTTCATAGGCACCTGAAAAATAGATGGGATAGAGAAGATGGGTAGACTACTCTACCTATTGTCACTAGAGGGTCATGGTGACTTTAACCATGTGAACAGGGCCTGGAGGTAGTTTCCATGCCCACCTCTGGATTCACGCATGCATCATGGGTAAAACCTAATTCACACATACCAAAAATAGGGTCGAAGATTGCTAGTCACATTTCTAATTTTTCACTAAAGGAATAGTACCAAAAATTGAAATAACAATACCAATGCATAGTACGTGTTGATACGATTCCAACGGTACCTTATTTGTCAAAATCTGAGGTCGAGAAGGCCTCGAGTCACGCTAGATAGTGCGAAGGGGTCCTCAACCAATCCAGTTCAACTAGACTGGTCAACTGGTCATGTTGATGCACCCACGACATGTCCTGCATCCTAATTTACTGTTGCCTCGTGTTCAAAATCGCACCTTACTGCACGAGTTCCATCGATCTTCTCCATGTGTCGCTCCCTCCCGCTTACACTAGTACACTTGCGAGAGTGCTTGTTCATGGCCTCCACGACTGACACGTGTCGCATATTGGGTGCTCGCTGCCAGATCAGATGACCCATGCTCGCTGCAACCACTACCCTCACAAAATTTGCAGTGGGAGGCCTGGGTTTTACGAATTCGCACCTAGGGCCTCGAGAAAAATTTTTAACTTTTGTGAAGGAAAGGCTTAATTTTTAACTTTTCCTTCTCTCTTCCTCTCTTAATTGAGATGCTTAGTGAGAAGATGATGACCCAATGACCCAAAGGGGTCCTTATATAGGCCCAAAAGTTTGCTAGAATAGGTTTACTGGGGTGAAATACCCAAAATACCCTTGGGGTTAGGTTCACATTACATTTAGGTTCTTCCTAAATTATTTTGGTGATAACTGAAACTATGCAACTCAAATTTGTACGAAACAAGCATTACCGGAAAGCTTGTGACGAGAGGAATCCAACGGTACCATATATGGTACCCTTTCGATAATGTTTGGCTAGGGATTAACTCAAGATACATATTTTTTTGGCAATTTAAGGACGTGTTGACACCAGCACCGAACCACAATCGGGTGTCTAGGTTTGAATTGACTCGAACCACCTTGACATGACTCAGAACCCAGATTTTGGGATGTTATAATGGCTCCCAACCCTAACCCTAAAACTCCTGTTAACTAGCTCCACCATGTTACCCTACCTAAGTCCACCTAAGCTACCTCCACCTCTACTCAACTTTGGCACCAACCATACACACCTCTTCACACCACCACCACCACCACCAAAAGCCACCAAAACGTGGTGCCAAAAACACACCTAACTAACCCCCCCTTGGCGCCACCATGTCCCTCCAAAATTTCCCCCATCTCAACCCTACACCTAAGCCCTAATCCCATCCTAACCCCTAATTAGTGGAGCCATCTAAGATCCCTTCTAGAAGCTTCAAGTTGGTGCCAACTTAGTGGTGTTTCTCTGCCACCAAAGGCCACCAACACCACCATAACTACCACCCTACAAACCCTTTAAGATGGCTCCAACTTATCTCCCACCTTGGATCCTTAACCACCTTCCATTAAGCCATCCTAGCCCTACACATACACCCCATGCCAAGCACCACTTTCCCTTCCTATAAAAACACATCTAACCACCACCATACCATCATCCTCCTTTAGAAAAATTCCACTAATACCACCTATGTAATTCGACCAAGGAAGGAGAAGAAGATATGAAGATCAAGGGGGCAACTTACCAGCCCACTTGGTGCATTTTGCCTCTCCCTTCTTCCTTGTGGCACACCAAGGAGGAGCTCTTCATCTAAGGAGGACGGCTAGGCAAGGAGGAGTCTTGAGGGTGGTGGACGTCCACCCTTGGAGGTGGCTTGGAGGAGGACTACTTGAATAAAGAAGCCAAGGAGAAGCCTTTTTAAGTGCAGGAGCTACAGCACTTAGAGAAAGGACCATCCAAAGCTTCACCTAGAGGATTCGTTCTTCTTTTTCATCTTTCTTATTTTCTTGTATTAGCTAGTATTTCCTTATTTTCTTGTAAAAAGCATTAACTACTTGTCATTCACTTTTATAGTAATATAAGATTTTTCTTGCCTTCCAATTTCCTGTTAGTGTGTTCTCATGTTTCTAGTAGCTTAGTGCACCACACTCTTCCATTTTGATTACCCTAGGCGCACTTGCCTAGGGTGAGCTTAGAAGAGAGGACATTTTTGTCACTTAGATCTAGTTGATAGTAGTTTTAGCATAGTTATCTTCGCTTCTCAAGTGCCTGATATTTTGAAAACCCTGAAAACAACAAAATCAAAACTACAAAAATACATGTGTGGATTTGAGAGGTGGGAGAGAGAACCATCTTATGTGACTAACAATTTGACCTCCTTGGATAACCCCGATACTCATCCTTTCTAGGTATTATAAATTGTAAAACTTGATTGCGGATTTACGTGTTACAAGAACATAAATACGTCAATTTACAAAATGTGTGTTTCAACGCATCACCCAAGCTTGGGACATAAGCTCAAGAGGGTTCTTGAGCTCTAGAGAAGGTGAAGAGAGTGGCGGAAGGGATGAAAATGAAGGGTAGGGGTCATGGCTATTTATAATGGAGAGGAGGGGATTTTTTTTTGGCTACATGGGCTTAAGAGGTGGCCTAAATCACGCCCAAGGATGCTAGGGTGGGTCTCACGTGTGTTGCATGCACACATGTTGGTAGGAGTCGAGGTACGATGACTCTTCGATCTTCATCACGTGGTAGAGGAGCATCTTCGCATGCTCTACGCAAATCGCTCACTTAAGATTGTAAGCAACACGTGACGACCGTGGGATCAGGAATGGTCAATGTTGATTGCATGAGAGCGCGCCCCATGGGTCTCACTCCCAGTGCGTACGATCGCATGTATTGCGCACCTTACATCCATGTTGCCACATGCCTTTGGATGCGCCGGGAGATCGAGATTCGGCAGTCCAGGATTTTCATGTCACGTGTGTAGAGGATAGACAAGTGTGCTTGGGAAGTTGTGGCTACATCACAATCCTCTATTCATGATCCAATGGCCTTGATTGAAGTCAGATGAGCTGAGAACTAGCTACACATTGCCCCTCGGTTCTATGCCAATTGCTTGAGAAGGTGGGGCTTCACCGCCGTGCTGCGATCATGGGCACGAGATCTTGATTTTTGGATCTTGATCCAATGGGTAAGATCATGCCTTGATCTCACTTTAGAAAACATGAAGCTCGACAGGAGATGAATCTCAACTGTTGGATTGAAATCCTGTTGTTGAGAATGATGGGGAGCGTATTAGGAGATGTGGCATGCCTAAGGCCATTGGATCAAGATCCAACGGCCCACAACTCACATTGAGAGTGCATAAGGGAAGGGGCGGGCTTGCCTAGGGTAGTTTGGGTGGTCGAGATGGTGCCATGTGGTGCCATCTGGATAGTCCAACTTCAAATGCTTATTGAGGACACCATGGATGTCCAATCGGGTTGATCTTCACGATGTTGCGCTATGATCATCAACCCGAACCCATCTGTGCAGTCGAATTTTTCGTTTGAGATCCAGATTTGCATCCTCCTGTCCTTAGGTTATCGTTCTTCTATGGCTTGTAAAAGATGCTATATATGTTTGACCAGGGTGATTTTTGAGGCATTAGAGTCCGATCATCACGCTGACCACATCAGTATAATCGAATCTTCAATCTAAAGCAAAGAAATATGTCACCCTATTCCTTAGCCATTAAAATAAGGAAATTAATATGCAATTTATATAAATTAATCTAAATGTACGATGATGCATGTTATGCAATATTTATAATGCTGAATGCATCTACAAGCCTAAGAACACACATAAATAGGCATGTTATGCTAAATAGATGTGTCTACATCAATCGAGAAAGTGAGAAAATAACCACAACTACTAAGTAGAATGAGAAGATCTTTTTGTGATTTTCATCTTTTGCAATTTTTTTTGCTTTTGAGTATAAAGAACACAACAAGAAATAAGAACACTAACTTGCACTTTTCATTAAACAAAATGACACTACAACTTTGAAACAAACACTAGACACTACCCAACACATTAACTAGTTGCAGCTTGGAGCTACCTATACAAGAAACTCAAAATATATACAAGTACACTTTTTCACTACACACTCATGGTAATGGTGGTGATGACTAACACAACACAGTGTCTCCTTTGACGAGGGTTCTCATGAAGGTATGGTATGAATTCAGGAGATGGGATGGAGATGGTGGTAATGGTGATAGTAGCAGTGATTCAGATTAGGTGGTGGGCCATCTAGCTAGGCTAATATGATGTAGTAAAGGAATCGGATGGGACTAGCGGTGAGTGGCTTGATGATGTGGGTAATAATGTACTCATGTGTCCTAGTGATGGTGATAATAACTATAGTGGAGGTGTGTGAAATAGATATGTGAATCCTATATTTAGGTGTCTTTAAGGTTTACTCGATAATGGTGTTCTCAACGGAGTTGATTTGGAGTTCCTGATGGAATGGAGATGGGACAACCATAAACTAGGTTTCTAAGGGATGTGATGGTGATGTTGGAGAGTAAGTTAGGGTGCTAAGGGTAGGTTCTACCTTAGGAGGGCATATGCTAATGGGTGATTGTGTGACTGTGATGAGTGAAGTGATGTGTGACTATGGTGGCTGTGTAGTGTAGGTGAAAATAATGGGTGAATGGAGTGTGTGCAAATGTAGGAATGGTGGTGGCATGTAAGTGAGAGTGAGTGGTGAAGTGTTGTGCTTGTGATATGTGAGTGATGGTGGTGATGTTGAGAGCGATGTCAGTGTATGTGTGTGTGTGTGTGTGAGATTATCAACTAGAAAGCAACAAACCAAAATGAAAAGCAAGGAAGTAAAGGAAATGGTACTCTACTAAGCAAGTAAATAACGAAAGTAATATGCAAGGAAGTAAACTAGCTACAAAAAAAATGTAAAAGAGAGAATAGAGAGAAGGATATGTGTCCTCCCAATGTGGGTACTAGACATATTGGGAGGGAAAGGGGTCCTTAGCATGTGGCCTACCCTTCTTCACCTAAAAAAAAAAAGCCAAGACCAAGGGGGCACAAGTAGCTGTTGGCCATGGTGGAGGGAGCACTTGAGAGTGAAGCTTGGAAGATGGAGACAGAGAGAAAATGGAGGGGGGGTGGGGGTGCCATGGGGGTTCTCTCTCTTATAGGAGGCCTCCTAGGTGTGGTGTTCCTAAGGCTAAGTGTATGGTATAGGTTTAGGGTACAACTTACGGTGGTGGAATCTTCTAGCATGGTGCACAACTTAAGATGGAGATGCAAATCAAGGGATGGTCAAGAGTGTGGATATAGATGAAGTTGGCATGGTATAAGGGTGCTTAGGCTAGGTGGTTTTGGTGGGGGTTAAGGTATCATAGAGTCTTAAGTAGGATTAGTCTTGGTTAGGGTGGTGTTAGGCTTGTTGTGGCCAGTGTTGGTGGAGTGTTGGTGGGCCTAGGTGACCGATGAGTAAACATACAAGATATTGAAACATGAAATGATATCCTAGGGCCCACATTTTTGTGTGACCACGTAAATAAAATATGTGATGATGTGCATGTGTAGCATATGTGCTCAATTGCATCTGAATTGTGGATGACTTTTATTTGTGTGTACAAGTGAGTGTATGTTTACATAGGGGTGCATGGGTGTGTAGGATATGTGTTAAGTGTGTTGGTGCTAGAGCACCACGATCGTTTGTTTTGATGATAACAAAACACGTGTCATTTAACATTTGCACTTGGAGTCTTAGATTTCAGGTCAAATTGCAAATGGAGACGTGATTAGACGGAGTTCGAGCTCGATTGGAGGAGCTTGATGGAGAACAGAGGAGATTTGCGAGGAGCGATAGATTGAAGATGGAAGGACAAGAAGAATAGGATAGAATTATGTTTATTTCTTTCATGTACTTTTGTCTTTATTTCCTTACTCTTTTTGTTCCTTAGAACATCATGTTAAAGAGCCTCAAAGTACCCTAATAGTAGTCCTAAGAACACCTGCACAACCCTAGGACACTTAGGTTTTCTATGGAGAACTTAGAAAACTAATATGGGGTTCAAACAACTTTTTCAGACGTCTAATTCAAAAATCAGATGTCTGATAATATGTTTTAAGACGTCTGACTGTTGATTCAGACGTCTGATAACATTTAGGCTGGAGTTGTTAGCTCTGTCTGATGAAATTAGACGTCCAGACCTTAGTCCAGACATCTTAGAAGATGTCTGATGACTTTGCCAGACGTCCAATTAGTGGACCGTTGGCTGGCTTACCAAACACTGAATGATATGACCGTTAGAGTCTTATCAGACATCCTTAAGCCTTTCCAGACGTCCGATAAATGGCCGTTTTTCCTCAGCTGACCTGAAAATCTCTTCTTAGAGATTTTCTAGCCATTGCACTCTCTTGGAAATCCATTTCCACAGAAAAGTAGGTTTCCTGACGTCCAGACATAGTTCCAGACGTCCTGTATGTCATCTGAAGGACTTGCACTAGAACCCTATTTAGATCTGATTCAAGTCAGGAAGAAACTCGCCTAAAATCTGACATCTGACTTTGATCCCAGACTTCTTAAACTGATCTTCCAGACGTCTGATGCCAAGATCAAGCTTCTGATAACCCTGTCGGTGCAATCATTGTTCCTGATTTCAGCTTGATTCTCTTGGGCTTTGCACCCAACGGCTATGGAAGCTTTCCTAAGCCTTCCGAAGCCTTCCTAAGGCCTCTATAAATAGAGGGGAGCCTTTAGACACCAAGACACACCCAAGTAACATACTTTCTACTCTTTTGTGTCCTAGAAAAGCTCTTGCTCTCCAAGCTCAAGTTCTTCATCTTGAGAGCATCAAGCCTTTGCACCCTGCTCTCCCGCCGTAGTTCACGAGAGCAACATTGCACCGTCGTGTAGCTCACGCACCTGTGTCATCGATTCGACGCACTCCTTGCAAAGGGAAGCATCTTAATTCCTATAGAAGCTTAGGTTAAATATTACTTTGTTGGCTCTATAGGATTGTTGTTATTTTACTTTATTGTTTGGTTGGGTATTCGCTTTGCGAATTTCCCATCGCCTTCGTGGGACAAAATCCTTCTCGTGAAGAGAAGGGGTTTGAGGTACGCTACCCTCATATAAAGTAGCGTGGTTGTAATTGAGGTTGAATCACCCTCATTTAAGTGATTCGTTTAGTGGATTTGATCAACTTGGTTGATCGGAAAATCCTAACTCGATAGGGTTAGGTGGTGGTTGATTAGCCCATAGTTGTGGGCTATTTAAGTATTTAAGTGCCTACACATTAGGTTAATTCTAACATTTATTTAGTATAAATTAGGATGTAAGTAGATTAATTCATAGTTTTAATTTAATTACATAATCCATTCATTGCATTCATATTTTAAGTGCATTTAAATTATCTTAGAATGGCATTTATCTAATTGGATAACCAATTAGGTACATTGTTTTTATTAACATAAAAGTTGAGGGTCTGTATATAAATGGCCCTAATATTTTAACATTATTTTCTTTATTCTTCTTCTTGCAGGAACGGCTGGCTGCTGCTTGATTAGCCCATAGTTGTGGGCTATTTAAATATTTAAGTGCCTACACATTAGGTTAATTCTAACATTTATTTAGCACAAATTAGGATGTAAATAGATTAATTCATAGTTTTAATTTAATTACATAATCCATGCATTGCATTCATATCTTAAGTGCATTTAGAATTAGCTTAGAATAGCATCCATCTAATTAGACAACCAATTAGGTACATTGTTTTCATTAACCTAGAAGTTGAGGGTCTATATATAAATGACCCTAATATTTTAACATTATTTTCTTTATTCTTCTTCTTTCAGGAACGGCTGGCTGCCGCTCCAACGCCCGGCTGCTGCAGTGAAGAGCCCATTCAAGGGGGAGCGGATGTGGTGGATCTGGTCGGGCGGCTGATTTCAAACTTGTGCAGGCCACTACAAAAGGAGCAGGGAGGCAGCCGAGCTCGGAAGGCCTCGACCACCGACCCACCACTATGTAGAGAGAACTTCTCTCTTCCACTCTATACTGCTGGCCTCTACTGTGTCGGCGAGTCTCCAAGACCGTGGGCGTGTGGTGTGACAGGCCACACCGCCATCCGGAGCTCGTCCTCATCACCGTGAGCACATTAGCGTGC
This sequence comes from Thalassia testudinum, assembly GCA_037157565.1. Lineage (NCBI taxonomy): Eukaryota > Viridiplantae > Streptophyta > Magnoliopsida > Alismatales > Hydrocharitaceae > Thalassia > Thalassia testudinum. The sequence goes on from JAZHRO010000049.1 coordinate 38,283,974, forward strand.
ATCTCCCTCGCCGTCGTCGCCAACCACCACCATCGCAACAACCGTCAGCCACCCTTTCAGTAACTTAAGACGTCCAGGAAATTTTCCAGATGTCTGAAGTTACCCTCTCACTTCCACCGCACACGTCTGAAGTCCCCTGCAGACCCTCTCTCGCGCCTGCAGAACCTTCAGCTCAACCCGCGCCCGTCAACCTTCAGCTCAACCGCACCTGCACCCTCCAACCACGCATGCCCTCCACAACCGTGCCCATTTGCACGCGCTCACTGGCTGCAGCGCTCTCCACGCGCCGGCAGACCCGCGCAACCATCCAACCGCGCCTGCAGAACTTCACCTGCTCCCACCCCCGCGCCTGCAGATCAGCGCATAGATGCAAAACGCCAACAGCTCTTCCCCGCGCCTGCAGATCAGCGCTCACCATGCCTGCAGATCCCTTCGCCCGCGCGCCCGCCACCAGCAGCAGCCACGCCTGCACCTGCAGAGCCGCCAGCAGCAGTGCATGGCAGATCTCACGCCAGCAGGCCGCGCAAGCTCACCGGCTGCAGCACCTCTGCCGGAGCTCGTCCAGCCACCTCCGGCCACTGCGTGACTCGCCGCCACCACCGATTCGAAGCCCTCGATCCAAGGGACCTCCTCCAAGCTTCCCGCGCCTGGGCATCCACTCCTCGTCGCGCAAGACAAAGGGGAAAAATTCCCCTGTTTTGCTACAGTAAACCATCAATTAGAAATTACATTTTATGCCATTGTCACTTTTGAATGATATTTTATTGATTCTGCATTGCGGAAAATATCCTCTAGTTTCTCATAATTGCCATTTCAGCATTGTTTCTTGCTTAAACCTTAATCTAAAGGCAATCTTGACTTGATTCTTGTCCAAACTAACTACGAACGAACGTTTTTAATTGGTGCGAATTTTAATACGTCATTGCCTCCCTGTGGATACGACCCGCTCCTTTGCGAGTGGTTATTTCTTCTTAAATATTGATCAGTCGATTTTTCCACCCTATTAAACTGCAACCGACTTAAAAGCGAAAGATCGACCAGTTAAATGGCACCGTTGCTGGGGAGGCAACAGACGCAATAATTTCGCCTAATTTTATTTTGACTATTTATTAATTGCACAGAGATTTGACCATTTATTATTTTCTTTTCTGTGCGAGAAATTTTGTGCAAGAATCAGCCTGTGTGAGAGGCGACCCTTGACATTGCCAAACGAGAAGTGGACGAGCAATTTTGAAAGGAGGAGAAGGACGAGGACGCGACGGACACCAATGTATTTAGTCGCTAGTTTAATTAGAATAGAATTAAGATTGTAGACTTAATTTTTCATTGCAGTTAGTTTGAAACCCTTGTTCTGGGGCATAATTTTGAGGGGTTTGTTCCCCGATTTTGTTTTGGGCCCGTGTTGGGTAATTTTTGGGAGTCTGTTCCCTTTTCTTTAGATTTAGGTTTTTTTTTTATTATTATTACTTTTATTAGCTTGTGCATAAGTAGTTCTAAAAAAAAATAGAAAAAAAAAATGAGCTGCCTGCTAGAAGCTGCCTGCCCTAGGACAAACCATTTAGGTCTGTATGAGTAGCCTCTAGATTTACTTTTCTGCATTGCGTGCATTCTTGCATCGTAGATCGCTGAAGGCAAGGTACGCATTCTCTTACTTTGCATCCTATTTTTGATCACGCATTGCATTTGGGATTTAATGTGAAGACCACCTAATCTGTACTGAATAAATCTAACAAGTGGTCACATTTTTTTTAAAAAGGACTAATTAAAGGAAGGACATTTTAAAAACCAAGGATTTGATTTTCAAACTTGGCGTGCGATTCAAAGTTCAAAATCTTTTACTGTGTATGCACACTTATTTCACTTGCACCACGGCACGCTTCTAGACACTCCTTAGGTTTGGAAATACTAGGACAAGAGCCCTCCTTTCGTTGGATTCTGAAGTTTTCGGAACTTGAGATCAAAGGTTTTGTAAATCCAAAGAGGGGGATACCTTGTCACGGATTTTTGGCGGTAGTTGAGAAGCACCGCGAAAGCATAGCTTCAAAGGAAGGCTTAGGCCTACTTGCATCCCTCAATCTTCCGTCTTTGGATTTACTTGACCATTTGAGATTTAGGGAAGAACACCTAAGCTCCAACTAGGTCTTCTTAGGCGAGCCATAGGTCGACAATAGGCGCGTAAATTGTTTGAACAAATTGTATTGTCACCTGCAATTTGACTTAAAATCAAAAGCCTAAATTGGGAAAGACCTAAAAGGTCCTTTTTGAATTGTGTTTTACTTGGGGAATTCTGATTGAAGAGTGAGTTAGAATGGACCACATTGCTTTTCATCCTTTCACATCTTGCCCACACCCTCACCCCCACTCTGCATCCTTCGATCCCAGATGCCGAGATGGTCCATTCCTTGATGGACATAATGACAATCATTGGGATCCATTTTACTCCTATTATAGGAGTATTGGCCTGGTTAAGCCCCAAATCAGTGAACAGAGCCTAGGAGCGGGATTTGCTTTGCCCAATATCCCACATACCAAAGAAATACCCAACCCACCCTCCCTGAAAAAGTATTATGGTTGGACAAACACTCCTGGGTACTATGAGCCTGAGCCTGAGCCTGACTTCTCTCATGATAGAAATGACCTCTCCTCTTTGAAGATGGAAATACAGAAAATACAAAACGAAATGAGTGAATTGTTAGGAGAATCTTTGAGAGCAGGCCAACAAGAAAGAGATGAAATTAGCCACCCAATCTACCCCATTGAGGATGACGTACACCCCTCTACAATAGATGCTTCTCCCGTGGGAGAGCTACACTTTAAGTTGGAGGGAAATTCTGGGGAGAATAGCTACTTTTCGAGGATCGATTTTGAAACCTCGCCATTAGATAACAATTTCTTGAGAGATCTACACTTTAGGTGGGAGAAAAATACACATGACAGTAGCTATGCATTGGATGAAGAAAGGTGGCAACCCGAGGAAGATGATGATAAGGTTGAGTATCCTCCTGAATTATATTGGAGTCAAAAGAAGGGAATGATGGTACCATTGGAAGACCTCGACCCAGATGATAGTATTTTTGTGACATTTGATGAAGTGGGTCAAAGTCAAGTTGTTAATCCTACCCTCCCTTCTGATCACGATATGGAACTCAAACCCACCCTTAGGGAACCTAACCCTAAAGAAATTGACCTATCTGAGGAGTCTGATGTTACCAGTGTAAACCATTTACCTCAGATAGAGCACCCTAGGGGATCTGCTGAGATATTAAATGATTCTAGACCTCGGGTACATGATGAATTGTGCGATGAGGAGGAAGACGAATTATATGAGGAACCTACATTCAAGATTTGGAGTGACACTAAGGGTGATTATGTCTTATTTGAAGAGTTAGCCCCTGAGGATGTCACAAATTTGACCAAATTAGGTTTCCTTAGCACACCCATTGATGATATTTCTCCTCATGATAAAATGATGGAAAATTTGGAAGCAATTTCTACGATTTATGTGGATTCACATATAGACTCCAGGGAAGATTTGAGTAAAGAACAAAAACCCAGGGATGACATTGATAGGATAATCCCTAGATCTGTTGCTTCCAACTTGCCTTCATTCACTTCGAAGTCACCCTTTGATTTGCTTATATCTGAAAGCGAAATTGTGACTCCTGATGAAGAGTAGGAAGATACATGTGATGGTGCAAGGAATGCTAGGGATGAAATTGAGGATTTAGAAAGAGTGTTTGGGATGGACACCGAGCTGATTAAACCCAACCTAGATCTTATGGCCATCCCACAACCTCGTAACTTGGACACCCTAGACGATCCTTGCCTTAGAGAATTGCTCACTTTTATTCTGACTAGGGGGCTTAACAGACCAATATTTCCTGTAATGGAGTATCGGGTATGGATTGATGATTTCTTTAGTCAGTCCATTACCCTGGGGGTTTATCTCTGTACCATTCCTTCCCCATACCTTTTGGAGGATCCATATTATCCTCCCCCTACCCCTTTGGAGGTTGTTTTACCTATTTATCCTTTAGAACCTCTTCTGGTGACCTGGGAAGATTTCATTCCCATTTTAGTTGGGCGAGCATTTGCTATCGGGATTCATCATCAACTCGCCAACATCCTAGTTTACCTATGTTCTAGGCCAACATTGCTTTGCTCATTTTTAGGGCATATTTCTGCAATTCTTGAACCTGATTTGCAGGTTCTTTGGCTATTCAGCCCAGCTCTAACCCAGGTAATATCCTTCTATGCAATGAGGACATTGCAGATTTTAGGCATGGGGGGGTGTACTTGGGGATATACATAGCATAATTGCATACATTTGTACATATAAAAAAAAAAAAAAAGGTTTTGAGCTTAACTGGCTAGATCTTGCAGTCTTAAGCAAATCAGAACTCTAGGGTAGACTAAGTTAATTCTAGGGTCAAACTTTAGAAGCTAAAAGAGCTACTAGCTTTAGACCTTTAGGGTCCTTTGTGGACTTAAAATCTTAAGTAGGAGTTAAGTTACGGACCATTCCTCAAGAGGTTGAGGAAGGGAAACTAGGGTTTGAGTTAAAAGGTGGGGTAGTACCTGGAGTCTTATTCTACTTTCTGGTTTACGGGTCCTTGTAACCCAAGCATCCAAATTTCACACACTTGGTCTGATAATTAACTTAATTTCTGTCTTTCTGAAAAGAGATTCGGTTCTCTTAGTTTTGACTTAAGAGAGGCTTGAAAACACATTTTGATTGGAAGAGTTCCCGCCGCAGGAGAGGTGGAGTATATACTCACCTTGAGGATGCGATGATAACATATTACCTCCTCGGCGCTTGTCTCTTAGGATATCCATCCTACTGGGTGCATGTAAGCGCATTGCGCGGTTCAGGTACCATGGGCGGCCCTATCTCGAAGTGTCGATTGCCATAGGCCTGAATTCGCTTAAGAAATCCATGGGCGATACTATCTCGAAGTGTCGATTGCCAGGAGTTCTTGGGGTCGTTATGGGCGGTGCTATCTTGAAACATCGAAAGCTAGGCACCCTTCGAGGTATGGTAATGGGGACAATGAATCCGACACAGACCGTGTTGATAGCTGATCTGAGGTTAGACTTAGAAGAATCAAACAAAAAAAAGAAAAAAAAAGTATATATATATATATATATATAAAATCCTTTAACTCAAATAACTCAGACCAATACACAGGCACAGATGCTTTAATCTCAGGGATCAATAAACTTTAGGGTAGAGTCAGAAATTAGGGAAACTTGTGCCTGCAACTTGTCTTTAGCCTACCTAGTCTGTAACTTAGCAACTACGTAGGAACCTTGGGTCTAGAGCCTGAACTTAATATGCTTCTGAAAGAAGACTAAGTGAGTTGACTAGTCTACTTGGAGTGCTAGGTTTCACTTAATTTTGCTAGGGACTAGCAAAAACTAGGTATGGGGGTATTTGATTAGCCCATAGTTGTGGGCTATTTAAGTATTTCAGTGCCTACACATTAGGTTAATTCTAACATTTATTTAGCACAAATTAGGATGTAAATAGATTAATTCATAGTTTTAATTTAATTACATAATCCATGCATTGCATTCATATCTTAAGTGCATTTAGAATTAGCATAGAATAGCATTCATCTAATTAGACAACCAATTAGGTACATTGTTTTCATTAACCTAGAAGTTGAGGGTCTATATATAAATGACCCTAATATTTTAACATTAAATTCTTTATTCTTCTTCTTTCAGGAACGGTTGGCTGCCGCTCCAATGCCCGGCTGCTACAGTGAAGAACCCATTCAAGGGGGAGCGGATGTGCTGGATCTGGTCGGGCAGCTGATTTCAAACTTGTGCAGGCCACTACAAAAGGAGCAGGGAGGCAACCGAGCTCGGAGGCCTCCACCACCGACCCACCACTGTGTAGAGAGAACTTCTCTCTTCCACTCCATATTGCCGGCCTCTACTGTGGCGGCGAGTCTCCACCACCGTGGGCATGTGGTGTGACAGGCCACACCGCCATCTGGAGCTCATCCGCATCACCGTGAGCACATTAGCGTGCATCTCCCTCACCGTCGTCGCCAACCACCACCACCGCAACAACCGTCAGCCACCCTTTCAGTAACTTAAGACGTCTGGGAAATTTCCCAGACGTCTGAAGTTACCCGCTCACTTCCACCGCACACGTCTAAAGTTTCCTGCAGACCCTCTCTCGCGCCTGCAGAACCTTCAGCTCAACCCGCGCCCATCAACCTTCAGCTCAACCGCGCCTGCACCCTCCAACCACGCACGCCCTCCTCAACCGCGCCTGCATAACCTTCAGGTCAACCTACGCCCATCAACCTTCAGCTCAACCGTGCCTGCACCCTCCAACCACGCACGCCCTCCTTAACCGTGCCCATCTCCACGCGCTCACCTGCTACAGCGCTCTCCACGCGCCTACAGACCCACGCAACCATCCAACCGCGCCTACAGAACTTCACCCGCTCCCACCCCGGCACCTACAGATCAGCGCATAGCTGCAGAATGCCAACCACTCTTCCCCGCGCCTGCAGATCAGCGCTCACCACGCCTGCAGATCCCTTCGCCCGCACGCCCACCACCAGCAGCAGCCACGCCTGCGCCTGCAGAGCCGCCAGAAGCAGCGCACGGCAGATCTCACGCCAGCAGGCCGCGCAAGCTCACCGGCTACAGCACCTCCGCCGGAGCTCGTCCGGCCGCCGCGCGACTCGCTGCCACCACCGATTCGAAGCCCTCGGTCCAAGGGACCTCCTCCGAGCTTCCCGCGCCCGGACATCCGCTCCTCGTCGCGCAAGACAAAGGGGAAAAATTCCCCTGTTTTGCTACAGTAAACCATCAATTAGAAATTACATTTTATGCCATTGTCACTTTTTAATGATATTTTATTGATTCTGCATTGCGGAAAATATCCTCTAGTTTCTCATAATTGCCATTTCAGCATTGTTTCTTGCTTAAACCTTAATCTAAAGGCAATCTTGACTTGATTCTTGTCCAAACTAACTACGAACGAATGCTTTTAATTGGTGCGAATTTTAATACGTCATTGCCTCCGTGTGGATACGACTCGCGCCTCTGCGAGTGGTTATTTCTTCTTAAATATTGATCAGTCAATTTTTCCACCACATTAAACTTCAGCCGACTTAAAAGTGAAAGATCGACTAGTCACTGCTCCAACGCCGAACGGCCGCAGTGAAGAACCCATTCAAGGGGGAGCGGATGTGGTGGATCTGGTCGGGCGGATGATTTCAAATGTGTGTAGGCCACTACAAAAGGAGGGAGGCAGTCGAGCTCGGAAGGCCTCCACGACCGACCCACCACTGTGCAGAGAGACCTTCTCTCTTCCACTCCATACTGCCGGCCTCTACTGTGGTGGCGAGTCTCCACCACCGTGGGCATGTGGTGTGACAGGCCACACCGCCATCCGGAGCTCGCCTGCATTACCGTGAGCATCTTAGCGTGCATCTCCCTCACCGTCATCACCAACCACCACCGCCGCAACAACCGTCAACCACCCTTTCAGTAACTTAAGATGTCCAGAAAATTTCCCAGACGTCTGAAGCTACCCGCTCACCTGCGACCACCTGCCAGCATACCCGTCTGAAGTCCACCTGCAATCTTCCCGCGCCTGCAGAGCCACCCGCTCACCTCCAACAGCCCACGCCTTCCTCAGCCTGCAGCACTCTCCAACAGCACCCGCTCTCTACGCGCAACAGCCCACGCCCATCAGCCTTCGCCATATCCACGCCCGCACAACCGCACACACCTTCCCTGCGCCTCCCACCGCAACTGCGCCTGCACCCTCCAAACGCACATGCTCCCACGCCCGCAGCATCCTCCAACTGCACCAGCAGCACCCTCCGCCCGCACTTGCAGAACCGCCTGTAGTGCCCTCCTCCCGCCCCTGCAGACCCACACAACAACGCACGCCTCCACCTGTGCCTGCAGCTTGCTCACCCGCTCCCACGCCTGCAGCACCCACCGCTCGCGCCTGCAGAGCCGCCAGCAGCAGCGCGTGGCAGTTCTCACGCCAATAGGCTGCGCATGTTCACCGGCTGCAGCACCTTCGCCGGAGCTCGTCTGGCCACCTCCAGCCGCCGCGCGACACGCCGCCACCACCGCTTCAAAGCCCTTGGTCCAAGGGACTTCCTCCGAGCTTCCCGCACCCGGCCATCCGCTCCTCGTCGCGCAAGACAAAGGGGAAAAATTCCCCTGTTTTGCAACAGTAAACCGTCAATTAGAAATTACATTTTCTGCCATTGTCACTTTTTAATCATATTTTATTGATTCTGCATTACGGAAAATATCCTCTAGTTTCTCAGAATTACTATTTCAGCATTGTTTCTTGCTTAAACCTTAATCTGAAGGCAATTTTGGCTTGATTCTTGTCCAAATTAACTACGAACAAACATTTTTAACTAGTGCGAATTTTAGTACGTCATTGCCTCCCTGTGGATTTGACCCACTCCTCTGCGAGTGGTTATTTTTTCTTAAATATTGATTAGTCGATTTTTCCACCACATTAAACTGCAAATGACTTTAAAGTGAAAGATCGACGAGTCAGTGGTTTTCACCCTGTTTGGGTTTCCTCCTAAAAATAATTGTGTACATTGTGTGATTGAATTTTGTGAGATTGTTTTACATTATATTTCCATAATTTATTACATCACCCCCTCCTAGTAGGGAATCTACAAAGTGGACGTGAAGGCCAGTTTGCATGGGCTTGCATGGCCTTGTCCTGACAGGGCCATTATTGTCTTGATTCTACATAAGCTTGTCTCCATCGTTTCCTTCAATTGTTGATTTCTCCTCTCTGTCATCTGAATGATGGAATAACTTCTCTACTGCTTTTTAGTCTAAATGTAAATCTCCATCATGGTCCTATAAATATGAAATTACACAATTATCAATAGGGCCATGAAATGATGGAATTAGATCAAGAATATACATATGATAATGATGCATGAAATGTAGGGAATGGATGCTCTATTTACACAATGTGGGCTAGATTATTAGGTTAATTTAGTCAATTTAGGTCCTATGATTCTATGCAATCATGCCCCCATGCCTAAATCTTGTTAGTCCCTAGCAAGTTATGCATCATTATCTAAACATTAATTTTTTTCTTTTCTTTTTCTCTTGACTTTATTGCAAATATATTGAGTTGAGGTTAGGACCTTTTTGATATCAGTTGTTGATGGTAACACCATCATTCATCATAACTAACTTGAATTAGTGAAAATCTAGTGATAAGCTCCTAAATGATCGTCTGAGGATCATAATTCCACATTGATCTGATTTAAGGTGATAAGAAAACATGGTTAATTCTACTATTTTACCATCTTATCACAAAGGCAGATTAACCAAGGGGTTGATCAAGGATTAATTAAAGTTCAAGTGAACTCAAAAGACCAAAAAGTGGGCTCACACTGACTGAATCAGGTTTCACAAATTTTGGGGATTAAAATATTACTAAAAACCCTATTTATCCGCCTCACTTAAATTGAAAGGGTTCTGGTCAAGATAAATTGAATCTAAACTTCCTAAAAATCATTTTAAAAAATTATAAGAGGTTTAGTACCTTCACATTGACCATCTGAACCATTTTGACTAAAAATAGAGATTCGGATGGGAATTTGCCTTAATTTGGGCTCCTATGCAATTTACCCTGTCACATGTAGTCAAAACTCAAATCTAATTTCACCATTAGATTCCTTGGGTTTAAAGTAGGTTAACACCAAAATTTGAGCCCAATCAGAGCCCATTATGATAGAGTTTCCATATTGGCCCTTAAAAATTCTATTTTTCACATCTAAACCCCTAGGTTTCAAGTTTTCTTACATACATGCGCTATCTTTCTCGTCTTCTTACCTATGCAATAGGTTTCTTAATTAGAAACCTAGAAACCCAAACTGCCAACTTCATCTTGGGATTTCTCCTCCAAATCCTATTCAAATCCATCCAAATTTAGAGGGATTTATCTTTAGGAGATTCCCTAATGTGTGAACCTAACCTTGGATCCTAATTTGCACCAGAAAATGACGGCGAGCTCGAGATTTCTATAACCTCAAGTTGCGAAAATCCTACTTTCAATCTATGAATTATTCCAAAGTGAGTTTACATTTGAGCTCTATATAAGCTTTACGAGGTTTCCACGTCAAAATTAGTCAAGTTACGACAAAAAATGCTCCTCTTCCTCCCTTTGGCCACCTCCAACGAGCCTCTACAATATCCCTCTGGCCACTTGATGTTCAAGTTGAGCGGCCCAACATCTTCCTTGACTTCAACCTTGATGAGTCCAATTTATTGGACTGCTAATCACTCTTAAGAACACTCAAGTTGGGAATTGAACTACATTTCGAGCGCCCATTATACTAGAATATTAATTAAACTCGAATTTTGACATTCCTGTATTTTTAACCCAATGCATATGCTCCATTGATCATTTGTTAACATATTATATATATATATATTTATGTGCTGGTACCTTCAAATTTGACAAAGAAAAAAATCAAAGTTGGAATGGTCGGTTGAAACAACCTCCTTCCCTTTTCTGTCAATTGCAGGATTTATTTTTAACAAAAGAACAGCCACGCTAGGGGGGGGATCATCTCTATCTCTTTATTTTCCCCTTAGAGGTGCCATCTCCTCTACGATGAAAGAGAGCCAACACCATGGCCGAAGCTTGCACCATGATCTTTTAGTGCACTTCCTTCCTCCTCCGCACCACCGCAAGCTCTCGTAGTGATAGCACGAGCGCCACCATCCACCGTGCCCCCGCCCCTCACCTTAACCCAACAGCCATGCACTGCATGCATCTACCCTCATCGGCTTCTTCTCCATCATCGACCCACGGCCACATGCAGCCTCTGTGAAACTAACAGCGAGTGCACCCTTGCTTGTAGCACGTGCCATCCACCATCATCGCGTGCACACTAGTAGCAGGCGAAGTGCACGCTTCGGCTGCGTGCATGCGCAGCCAAAGTGTGCGTGCCAACACCTCCTTGCCCCCACAAGCACCACCCCTGCAGCACATGCCCCTGATGCCCTACAGCACATGCCTCCAGGGCCACCACAGACGCATGCATGCCTCCTTCCCAGATGACCGTGCGCCTCCTCTCCTACCACGTGCACCTTTGAGCCTCCATCGCCTGTAGCAGTAGCCGCATGCCCTCACCCAACACAGCAGAACTGCATGCACCATAAACACCCACGCGTGTGCCCATGCACGCAAGCCTCCTGTGTAGAGACCCTCACATTATCTTCCTCTCCGCGTGCATCCTGGCAGTTGCAGCACTCCTTCGTCTTCTTCATCGCTAACAGGGAAGAAGAACCCATCAGTGGCGGGTTCAACATCCACGTAGCTGACTCTACACCCCTCTGTTTGATGTGCCATCGATACCAACGCACTTGCCTCGACTCCACGCACCTTGCCACACCATCAGAATCTCCAACGGTAGCCTACGGGTAGCCATGGAAGAAGCCACCGCCGCCGGCGAGAGCTCCGACTATCGTTCCTATTGCCACGACCTTTGTTGGAATAGCCTCACCTTCGTCGACCTCCTCGGAGCTTCGCACCTCCAGCCGCGCCATCTCTCCCACGTGCAAGTAAGGGAAACTTTTCCCTTGTTTTGCTACATGGAAAGGGTTAATTAGAAATTACACCCAATGCAATTGCCAACTATGCTATTTCTTTATTTTTGATTAGATTATTATTGTTAAATTATGACAATACAATTAACTTTTTTGCGTATTTGATTGACTTCTGTTATGCACATCGTTTTTCATTGAAATTGGGTTCAGAGTTACATGCAATTCGAAATTACATGATATGCTACTACACATGCATCATCTACATATTTTTGGAAGCTTAATTCCTGACGTGAAAATTACATAAATAGCATTGAACTTCTCATGAAATTCAAAGTGATATTTAAAGCAGAAAATTCACTAAATTGATTTTGCGAATGTGTTTGCGAACATGATGGCTCTTTATTTGTGAGTTTATTTGGCCCAATCCTCCCTTTGGATACCACCTAATCCACCGTGGTTAGTTTTATTGATAAATATTTTTGTTCAGGATTTTTCCACCACATTATTTACTACGACGCAGTATTTTTCTGACAATATTTCTGCAAGCGAAAAACTCTTCATCAAATGGCACCGTTGCCGAGGCAACGGGCCTAGTAAACTCGCAAATATTTTTCTATTTGCATTGACCCTTGCTTATTGCTATTCATTGATCTATCATTTTTTTCGTGCGAGGTACATTCTAGAGGAAGAAGAGCACACAGTGGATGTTCGTCTTGGTGGACATTGTCGCGACTTCGAGGATAATCGTGTGTGCTTGTAGGCCTTGATCCCACTCACGTAGGTGCAAGAGGAGCCTTTTTTTGATTTAGTCATTAGATCTTAGTTTAGAGTTAGTTTAGACAGAACTTAGACATTTAATTTTTGTCTTGTGGACCCGTGTTGGGTATTTTTGGGAACGTGTTCCCAGTGCTTTTATTGCTTATCGCTCTTGTATGCAGGAGAGTATTTTTGGGAGCATGTTCCCATTTTATTTAGATTATAGGATTAATCAAATTGTTTGAAAAGCATATAGGTTAGTTAGTTAGTTAGATTAGGTTTGTTTGCTTAATATTATTAAAAAAAAAAATTCGAACTTCCTGCTAGAAGCTGCATATCAATAGGGCGACCATCTAAGATTGAATGAGCAGCATCTAGTTATCTTTACTGCATCGCATACATCCATGAAATTGAAGAGAGCCAGAGTAAGGTACATCTTCTCTTTAACATCAAATACATGTCATGTATTTGCATTGGACTTAACTTCAAGACCACTAAAGCATTTGAATTGGGTTAATTCAGTGGTCACTTTAAAAATTGGGACTGTTAAGAAATTGGACCATAAAATCTGTGACTTGAAATTGTGTGAAAAGGATCTTGTTTACAAGATTTCAAAACTCAAAACACGAACGTGTGTTGCACACATGAGACATTGTGCACATCACACAATAGGTCACTAGATAGATTTTTACATCTGCTCTTTTGCACCACAAGGGAAGTTAGTCAGAAATCAACAAGCCTATCCACCAAGTTACTTCAGTTCCTCGTGTGTGGGCTCAATTCGAGACTTCCATCCCTTGTGAGTAGGTTATAGGCACCAGCGAAGGTTGGCCTAGGAGGTGTAATTCCTACAAAACTTGTTTGGCCACCAACTGACCATTTAATTCTAAGACATAAAATCTACTAAAAATAGATCCCACTGGATTTGTGTTTGTTTTGATAGTGATAGAACTCTCTAGGAAGTTTCTGCTTGTATTCTAAATTCTTCTAAATCCTAAGAGAGTTTCACCTGTTTAATTGAAAGAAATGGACTATCCTTACTCCTATCATTTTAACCAAGATCCTATGCCCCGAGCGTATTCATCCTTTGATGGGCACATTGACAATTCATGGGATCCTTCATATTCCTATCTTGGCAGTACTGGCCTGATAACTCCCACTTTTGAGCATAGCCTAGGAGCGAGATTTTTCAACCCTGGAATCCCTACTTCTATGAAACACCCAACCCTCCCACCCTTCATGATTCTCTGTATCGAGTTTGGATCGATACCCTTAGGCAAGCAGAGCCTGAAATTGGCTGTCCTCCCCAATCTTATTGTAGTAGCCTCTCCTCTTTTATGACAGAAATGCAAAAACAACAAAAGGAAATGATGGAATCTATGGGAGAGATGTTGAGGAGTAGTCAACAATTAAACAAAGAAATAAGACAGCTTAGCTACGGTCTTCCCAGTAATTTTGATCCCTACCCATACGACCATGATCATGAAAATAATTCTGAGGAAACTAATGACAATAGAGATCTCGTTTTACGTAGCTATCACTTAGACTCTCCCAATGAGACACGGCCACTAGAGGAGAACGATCCTAGTGATTATCCACTCGAGCTATATTGGAGTCAAAAGAAAGGGAAGATGGTACCTCTTGAGGACCTTGACCCCAATGACAGTATTTTCCTTACCCCTGATAACCCGTGTCATGGTCGTATTGTTCATGTCACTTCCCCTATTAATTATCTGGTGGAATCCCATTCTACCCGTAGTGTGCCTAATCCTGACCCTCCACTTTGGGAATCAACACCTACCATTCAGCATCCTGAGGATTTAAATGCACCCAATGAAGGTGACCCTAAGGAAATGGAGGATGAATTAGATCAATTTTGGTCTCAGGGATATAAAGAGTCTATTTTAGAGGACAAGAATTACCCAATGGAGGAACCCAAACTGAAAATCTGGAGTGAATCACAGGGGGATTATGTGTTATTTGAGGACTTGCCCCTTGAGGATATAAATAATCTGGTGAAATCTGGATTCCTCCCTTCTTTCAATTTTGAGAGTCATCCTCTGCAAAACCACGAGTTGATATTGGAGGACAAACACAATAGTGAGAAGCCTAGGGGAGACTCTCAGGGACAATATACATCAATTGAGGATTTATACCCTGAGAAGAATGTTGAATTCAGCGATATAGGCTTTCGCCATAACATTAAAGATGATAATCCTCCTAAAGATAATAAGGATAATGAAGTCGCACACAAAGTCCTCAGAAAGGATGCAATTGACAAGAAAGAACCCGAGGATGGATTTGATGATAATTCTGATCTCGCTACTTCCCTAGAAACCCAACTGTCGTGAAAGCATGTTGATCATGAGTCTACTAATGAGATATCGAATGGTATTCATGACTCATCCATTGTAGAGGTGTAGTTGGAGATTCATAAAATAATGAAGCTAAGTAAGGATGTGGAATACGAATTCTTATTGGGAATGGAACCTAAATAGCCTAAGCCCTCTTTGGACTTAATAATTACCACCCAATCACTCAAACAACCAGTAGATTCCTTACCTATTCCTCGACTCAGATTTCTACTCATTTACATTCTTTCTGGAGAACATATCAGGCCAGTACATCCTCGGGTAAAATGGCGAGTGTGGATTGATGCTTGCACTTTTAGTCTCGCCATTCAAGGGTGTGAAATAATAATGTCTATATCTTTTAAAACCTGTCCTGCTTTGGAGGATCCTTGTTACCCTCCACTTATTCCTATTTGGGAGGTCCCTTTTCATAATCCTCTTCTTATTCCTAGACCTCCCAAGGTAGCCAACGAGGTTCTCTGCTTTCATGTCTTCTAGCGAGCATTTGGGATTACGTTGCGTCATCAGCTCGCCAACATCCATGGCTACCTATTTTCTAGGCCCGCACTATTATGCATAATTTTAGAGCCTAGCTTTTCTTATCTGGAACCAAACTTACAGGTTCCTTATAAGTCTGGCTGCTGACAGAAAATGTAGCGCTTGTTAGGAGGCAACCTAGCGTTCTGAATAACACCATCATCAGGTGATTTCCTTCCTTTGTCCCCCTGTTTTAATTTTACAATGAGGACATTGTAGGATTTAGGTATAGAGGGGTGCACTTTGCATTTTTGGAAGTATTCATGCATTTAGGTTAGCATATATAAAAAAAAATTCTTTTCTTGAGCTGAATTGGTTAGTCCCTAGCAAAACATCTTAGTCATGGAGTTGTCATTAAAGATTTTTCTTCTTAAATTGTTTCTTAAGTTTAGAATCCAGTACATTTACTTCACTTGCACTTAGACTGTGTAATGGATCTTTGAAGAAAACTAATAAGCATTTTTAGTCTACTGAACCCTTGGACAGTTAATAGGGAGTCAGGCATGCTATCTTCTAGTAGATCCACCTCATATTTGTGAGAAGATAGTAGAGAGATTACTGGTGCGCTAAGTCTAGTGCAAGAACTCTTAAGTTTTGGACAATTAAGTGATGATACTTCAGGGTTAGGAATTGTTTTCACTCTCTATTCCTGTGTGGGTACATTGTGTGAATTTCTGAGAGTCACCAAATAAGGCAGATACACAGAGATTGAGTCTTAGCAAAGCTATGACTATGGTATGGTTACAACCGTCCTTCATAGAGTCCTCAGCTGAAGGAGGGTAATAGTATCAAAGGTTAGAAATACGCTTGTCATATCCATTCCTTCCCGGTGCCGAGAGTAGGCACTTCCAACAAATAAGCCACACAATATCATCTTGACCATCATCATCCCTAATAATGCCTCATAAATAAAAGTTTGTGTTGTGTGATGCTGGTTTATAAAGAAAGAAAAAGAAGAAAAGAAGCAATTATATTAAAAAAAACAAACAAACAAAAAAAAAAGAGAGAGAAAAAAGAAAAGAGAGAGAGAAAAGAAAAAGAAAAGAGTCCAAGTTTATATTCGTGACATTGTTTCTGAGGCAACAAAAACACCTATCGCGATCCACCAAATATGACCCATACCTACCTTTCAGTATTTCTGATCACTCGAATATTGGCTAAGGACTCTAACTTAGTTGTAGGGTTATTAGGACTTTAATTGAACTGTGAATGCCATGTGAGGCCGCCAAACAATGAGTACACTTACTAAATCTGGCGAGATTTGTGATCTCTAAAAGAAAAGAAAGAAAGGAGTGAGCGCCAAGGAACATCAAGAGAGCACAGTTGTTTAGCCACTCACCAAGTTGACTTGTTTAATAGTCTAGAGATCTAGAGTCTGTAGTACTAGATTACATGTAGCACCAAATGAGTGTGTGCCACCAAGTACAAATCCATTCAAATCAGCATCTCCTACCTAAGCGAAAAAGCTAGGGTCAAATTTCAGGTTATTTTCTGTTTTATCCCTGAGTGAAGTAGTTGCCTATCTTGATAGAATTATTTACCAAAGGATAAGTACGAACTGCAAATGAAAGTTGGTTATTTCCACTTGGATCCATTCCTAGGTTACTATCACTTCACATTTGTCTAGATATCTAAATTTTTGGAATAAGGACAGAAGAAATCTTCTGATTACTTCTACTATTTTTCATTTTTGCTCGGGACTAGCAAAACTTAGGCATGGGGGTATTTGATGAGTCCAATTTATTCGACTACTAATTACACTTAAGAACACTCAAGTTGGGATTTGAACTACATTTCAAGCACACATTTTACTAGGATATTAATTAAACTCGAATTTTGACATTCCTATATTTTTAACCTAATGCATATGCTCCATTGATCATTTGTTAACATATTATTTATATATACATATTTTTTTTTGAGCAGGTATCTTCAAATTTGACAAAGAAGAAAATCAAAGTTGGAATGATCAATTGAAACAACCTCCTCCCCTTTTCTCTCAACTGCAGGATTTTTTTTTTAACAAAAGAATGGCCATGCCAGGGGGATCATCTCTATCTCTTTCTTTTCCACTCCGAGGGACCATCTCCTCTACGGTGAAAGAGAGCCAAAACTGTGGCCAAAGCTTGCACCATGATCTTTTAGCGCACTTTCCTCCTCGTCCGCACCACCGCAAGCTCTCGTGGTGACAGCACGAGCGCCAACATCCACCGTGCCCCTGCCCCTCACCTTAACCCAACAGCCATGTACTGCATGCATCTACCCTCGTTGACTTCTTCTCCATAGTCGACCCACAGCCACATGCAGCCTCTATGCAACCGACAACGTGTGCACCCTTCCATGTAGCACACGCCATCCACCATTATCGCATGCAGCCACCCCTCTTGAACACATCACCTTCCATGTGCACCAGCAGCAAGCGAAGCATGCGGTTCTGCCGCGTGTGTGCACAATCGAAGTGCATGCGCTAACACCTCCACGTGCCCACAGGCACCACCCCTGCAACACACACCCCCGGTGCCTTGCAGCACATGCCTCTAGGGCTACCACAGATGCATGCACGCCTCCTTTCCAGAAGATCGTCCGCCTCCTCTCTGACCACGTGCACCTTCAAGCCTCCATCGCCTACAGCAGTAGCCGCCTGAGCTCACCGAGCACAACAAAACCATGTACGCCATAAATCCCCACGCGTGCACCCTTGTATGCAAACCTCCCATGTAGCAACCCTCACCTTATCTTCCTCTTCGCGTGCATCCTTGTGGCTGCAGCACTCCTTCGCCTTCTTCTTCGCTAATAGGGAAGAAGAACCCATCACTGGTGGGTTCAACATCCAGGCAGCCGACTCCACACCCCTTCGTTTGACATGCCTTCGATACCAACGCACTTGCCTCGACTCCATGCACCTTGCCATACCATCAGAATCTCCGACGGTATCCTACGGGCACCCATGGAAGAAGCCACTGCTACCGCCCCTCCTCGTTGCCAACGAAAGCTCCGACTACCGTTCCCGTCGCTGCAACCTTCATTGGAACAGCCTCGCCTTCCTCGACCTGCTCAGAGCTTCACACCTCCAGCTATTCCTTCTCCTCCGCATGCAAGCAAGGGAAACTTTTCCCCTGTTTCTTCTCGGAGCTTCGCGCCTCCAGTCGTTCATTCTCCTCCGCATGCAAGCAAGGGAAACTTTTCCCCTGTTTTGCTACAGGGAAAGTGTCAATTAAAAATTACACACCAATGCCATTTCCAACTATGCTATTTCTTTATTTTTGATTAAATTATTATGGTGAAATTATGACAATACACTTAACTTTTTTGTGTATTTGATTGACTTCTGTTACGCACATCATTTGTCATTGAAATTGGCTTCAGAGTTGCATGCAATTCGAAATTATATGATATGACACTACACATGCATCATCTACATATTTTTGGAAGCTTGATTCCTGATATGAAAATTACATAAATAGCATTGAACTTCTAATGAAATTCAAAGTGACATTTAAAGTAGAAAATTCATTAAATTGATTTTGCGAATGTGACTGCGAACATGATGGCTCATTATTCGTGAGTTTATTTGGCCCGATCCTCCCTGTGGATACGACCTAATCCACCGTGGTTAGTTTTATTGATAAATATTTTTGTTCAGGATTTTTCCACCACAATATTTACTACGACGTAGTATTTTTTTGACATTGTTTCTACAGGAGAAAAACTCTTGATCAATCCTCTCCTAGCATACATTAGTAGGAGCTCCTTTTCCCCCTCCTCCTCGCTATACCCCATTACCAGAGGATTCATCCCCTTCATGCCCGACATGGCACGCCAGTGTGAAATTCCCCCACTTTTAATCCAAGTAGTTAAGTCCCTGTACTCCCCACTTCTCTTAGGTTAGTTCTAGGCTCTTAGGTTTAGCTTTTGATCCCTTACCTTACCATTCCCTCTTCTTCTTCCTAGTGGGCGTTGAAGCTCTAGCAAACTTTGTTCGATTGCTATACGCCACCAAATGACAACCAACCACCTCCATAAGCTCTGTCACAACCCATAGGTCAAAAGCCTCAAAGAAATTTGGGGCTTTGATCACTCCACCACTCCACCGAACATACCCACCTTCAATCGTCCCCTCCGACCACGCTCGACCACCTTCACCTCTCAAAACACACCACCACCATCACATTCCTCACCTCACGCTGAGTCCCCTAAGAATTTTAATTGGGTTGTACAGCCGTTTGTGTGCATTTCAGGGTTGTTCGCCATCGTCCACCGTGCACTCCGCCACCACCCTCTTTGAGCACAGAACCACCCCACAACCTTAGTTACACCACTGATTGGAGAATGAAGCACAGTAGTAGTAGCAGAAATCAAGTGGAGCTCCATCAATAGTGCACATGCAAAGAATAGATGCACTGATAATCCCACATCGGAAAAACACAATTCAGATTTTGATGTTTATTGAATTATGCATGAGACCTTGTTGCCTTCATATCACTAGGGTTGGGTCCCTAGCCTATGCCCCCACACGTTCCCTCACCCATGCCTACATGCATGCGGCCCTGGGCCAATTTATGCTTGAAACAGATTTGGGTTTGAATAGTCAACCAGTTTGGGTCTGGTGATAGAAAGAGGGGAGGTTTTCAGAGTAAGTGGGGGGCTTTTGCACTATGAATATTTGCTTGGGAACCTAGGCAAATTTGAGAGGCTATTGGGTTTGGAGTTTAAGCGGTCTGTGGGTGATCACAGACGTCTAATTTGTGAAGAGTTGGGGCTCTGAATTTGGTTAAGTGCTTGAGATCTGATTGGTAATTGATCCTAAGTGTAAACAATTAATAGGTGGTTTAAACCACCACTTTTCAGGTTATTTCGTTCTCTTTTTGTTATTTGACTCCAGAGATACAGTGTGGCTATTTATCGAATATATTTGTGATTATTCATTGCATATCATTATTGTAATTTGATTATTGTGCTTATGCATATATCTTTCGATTAGTGAATTGAATTCCAATTTTGCTCCCTGCGAACGACCTCAGAAACTCATGATTTTTCGAAATTGCAAATTTAAGTGTTGTTACCCTTCTATTGCCTATACTACCGCACATTTCTTTCCTAAAACATGGCAGAAGCTTCCAACAGTTGTCACCATCTCTGGGAATTAGTACTTAGGATTTCATCTTTAGAGACTTAACAGCATCTAAGTGCCTGCCAAAATGAAGACTGCATAAGTCCTTGCCTTATTCTGTGATCTCTCTCTCCTCTTTTCTTTCATTTCTTTTCACTTTCCACTCATCAATTTTATTGATTTTTGTTTAGGATTTTGAGGTAACTTTCTTTAGCTACGCAATCTAGCCAAGATTCAAAAGACTTAAAAGTGCTAAGCATCCAATTAGTGTGAGTGTGACTCATTTTGTGGTGATTGTAATGGACCCTAGGTTGCCCTAAACTCAATGTAGCCGAATTGGAAAAGTGTTGCCTAAAGGTTTATGTTTCTGACTAAGAAGCTTTCTCCTTACCGCTTTGTCTGTGGGATCAACACCAGGGCAAACCTAGTGTGTAACTCCCTGGGCTTTTCGTATCTCTTCTTCCTCTCTACGCCATATTTAAAGTTGTGAAATGTGAGGGTTAGGCTCTGGACAACTTATCCTGGTGAGTTACCCATTACAACTTGCCAGCCATGCCTGTGCGTAGGTGTGGTTATGCTCAATTTTTTCTCCATATATATATTTTTTGCATATAAAATTTTTTTCACTCATTTTTTTTCACTATTTTCTCTCATATATATATATATATATTGTGTTTTTGATTTTTCTCTTAGTAGGTGGTTTTCCTAGTCTAAGATGACTTGAAGGTGATAACAAAAAGATTAGGTCTAGTAGTTGGGATCTGGACATCCATCAATAGAGGGTTATCCATTGCTACATGCGTGCCATGCTACTCCTGTATGTTTATTGGCTTCCTATTTTCCATTATAACTCCCAAACAAGAAGTCAGTGCAATTATGTGTGCAAGCATTTAGACTTCAAGGGCTTTCAAATATTCAAAGGGTAGGTTGATAAGCTACGTACTTATCATTCCATGTTAATAATATATTTAGGTTTATTTTAAAATGGCAAAGACTATAGATCCACATCATAGTAGACACCAAGGTTGATTAAGTCGCTAGACCTTAACAGTCTACTCTACAAAACCCTAATTGTATTATTTCCTAGGGTCAGTGACTTCTTAATACCTATTAGTCTTACTTGACTCAATTTATTTCTTTTTTATGTTTTTGTGTATATGACTTTTTTTGTCTTTTCTCATAGATAAACTTTGCACAATGCAGGAAATTCTTTTTTGTTGAAAATTTTCATGCTGTTTGAAGGAAAAAGAAAAATTCTAGATACTAGCAAAATATCTAAACAGTTTCATTGTACTACCCACCCCCTATGCCTAAACTTGCGAATGTCGTCATGCAAAAATTAAACAAAGAAAGAATAAATAGATATCACTTGGTATTGCTTTGATTTTTTCTGTGATTGCTTTTAGTACCTAGAGAAGAAAATTGAAATGATATATTTACAAAAAGGTGTTGGTTAACTCCCAACAAGGGCTGAATTTAATGCCCCCAGCTAGGCAAAAATTGAATGTTTTTATTCCTCAATAAAATAGTTTGTTTCTTCAAAATCAAAGGGTTCATGGGTGACAACAGGTTTGAAACATTGTCCATTGACAGTAAACATGTGCCTAGTTTTGGGATCTTGAATCTGAACGACACCATTGCTATATGGGGCATCAACTTGGTAAGGTCTGGTCCAGTTTGATTTCAGTTTTCCTGCAAATAATTTGAGTTATGCATCAAATAACCACACTGCCATGATTTTGCTCAAATTGCTTCCTTCAAATATTTTTGTCTTGGAAGGCTTTTAATTTATCTTTGTAAATCCTTGCATTTTCATATGCCTCCTGCCTGATTTCTTCCAATTTTGAAAGTTGCAATTTTCTGTGCCGACCTCTTTCTAAATCGAAATTACATTTCTTTATTGCCCAAAAGATCGATGTTCCAACTCTACTGGAAGAAGACAAGGCTTCCTATAAACCAATCTATAAGGGGACATTCCCAGGGGAGCCTTGTAAGCAGTCTGATACACCTAATGAGCATAACCAATCTATCGAACCAATCTTTTCTATTAGGTCTCACTATTTTATGAAGAATTTTTTTGATTTTCCTTTTTGAGGCCTTAGCCTACCCATTTGTTTGCCGGTGGAATGGGGTAGAAATGTGATGGTTTACCCTATATTTCTTTGAGAGAGATCTAAAATGGGCATGCATAACATGACTACCCCCGTTGATAATGAGAGAACAGGGAATTCCAAATATAGAGAAAATATTTTCCTAGGAAAATTGAATGATGGTATTGTGATCTGTGTGTCTTGCCAGGATGGCTTCGACCCATTTAAATACATAGTCCACCGTGTAAAGAATATACTCGAACCCATGAGAATTTGGAAAGGCGGTGATAAAATTGATTCCTTAGACATTGAAGACTTCCACAACCAAGATTGGTTGGAAGGGCATCATATCCCTCTTGGCTATGGATCCCAATGCTTAGCATCACTGGCACCCTCAAGAGAAATTATGTGTATCTTTGAATAAAGATGGCTAAAAGAATCCTTATTGTAAGACTTTTCCAGCTGTTTTCCATGCTGAAAAATGGCCACCACAGGCTTCACTGTGGCAAAAGGATAATACATTTATTGTTTCAAATTTAGGGATGCACCATCTAATAATTTGATCAGAACCTAGTCAAAATAAGAGAGGGCCATCACAAAAGTAATATTTGGCTTCAGAGAGGAATTTGAGCTTTTGGTCCTTTGACATTCTAGGGTGAATCATGTTGCAAACTAAGTAGTTCACCATGTCTATGAACAATGGAAGCTAACACGAATCTATAGCCAAAATACTTTCGTAAGGAAAATTTTCAGTAATTGGTGGAGAAATCAGGATATGATTCAGGTCTAATCAGGAAAAGTGGTCAGCAACCACATTCTAGGCTTTAGCCTTATCTTAGATCTCTATATTGAATTCTTGAAGAAGGATCCATCTAATATGATGAGGTTTGACATCCTTCTTTGCCAATAAATGTAGAAGGGAAAATGGCAAGTGCAAATAGTAACCTTTGATCACAAAAGATATGATTTAAACTTTTCCAACCCAAAATGACAGCCAGTAGCTCCTTCTCAGTAATAGTGTAATTATGCTGAGCCTCATTCAGCATTTTGCTGGCATAATAAATAGCATGTGGTGGTCTATCCCTTCTTTATCGTAAAGTCGCTCCAACAAAGTCAGATGTGTCATAGATGATTTCAAAATCAATGGACTAGTCTGGGGGTTCGAGGATAGGAGAATCAGTGATTGCTTTTCTCAAGATGGTGAAGGCCTTAATATAATCCTTGTTAAGATCAAATGGGACATAAGTAGCATGTACTCTAGTCAAGGGTCGGGCTATTTTTGAAAAGTCTTTGATGAATTGTCAAAAAAATCCAACGTGACCCAACAATGATCTAATCTGACGGACTGAGGTTGGTGGGGGTAATTTAGAAATCTCATCAGATTTAGCTCAGTCAGTCTCTAATCATTTTTATGAAATTTTGTGTCCTACTACTATTCCATCTTGTACCATAAAATGGATTTTTTCCCATGATAGCACTAGTTGGCTTCCATGCATCACTTCAAACTCTTAGGTTTACTAGATAGGATGAAAAATCATCTCCAAACATGGAAAAATCATCCATGAATACCTCGATATAATCCCCTATCATGTCTAAGAATATAGCCATCATGCAACGTTGGAATGTGGCCAGGGCATTGCAAAAGCCAAATGGCATACACTTAAAAGTAAATGTCACAAATGGGCATGTAAATGTAGTTTCATCCTGATCCTTGGGACTAATGGCAACTTGGTTGTATCCTGAGTATCCACCTAGAAAACAAAAATTCTTTTGCCCAGCATGTCTTTCTAATATTTGATCAGTGAAGGGTAATGGGAAATGATCCTTCTTTGTTGCTGAGTTTAGCTTCCTATAGTCAATTCACACCAGCTAGGAAAAGGTGGTGTGGGTGGGGATGGATTCACTACCTATTGTTAGAATGATCATAGGTCTAGCCTTCTTTAGCACAATTTGGATAGGGTTTAACCATTGGCTATCTGAAATGGGATATATGATGTCGACATCTAGGCATTTAATAATCTCTTTCTTCACAACCTCCAACATGTTGGGATTCAATCTTCTCTAGGGTTGTCTAGATGGTTTCTCCCCTTCCTCACTATAAATATGATGAGTGCAATTCGATGGCCAAATTCCACATAAATTAGAAATACTCCACCATATAGCAGCCTTATGATATTTCAAAATCGCTATTAGTTGTTCTTGTTCTTGGGTGAGTCACAAGTTTGCGATCACAGGAAAGGTTTCCTGTTCATGCAAGAAAAGTTACTTCAATGAGTTTGGTAAAGGCTTGAGTTCCAACATTCGTGGAGAAGTTCAATAATACTCCTAGGGGACTTTGCTTGGTATAGGGAATTGATGAACACTAGTTTATCATCATTCTTAGGTTATTATTACACCTAGTTCCAAGGGCTTCTATACTTGCACTGTGGTATTAGGTTGCATTTAGGCATTCACCTGCATCTAGGGTTTATGCATGCATTGCTAGGTTTTCCTTTTATTTTATGTATTGATATACTTATACTATTTGTCAAGGATGAAGACATTGGAAAATAAGTAAAGCCTGACAATGAGAAAGGCAGTACATCAAAGAGAAGATAGAGGTCTAAATTAGCTATGTCCATCTCATCTCTAGCTCCCTCCAACTCATGGCAGCTCAACTCGTTTGTGCTTACCTGCTAGTCTTGAACTAACTGGCTAAGCTTGCTAAAGAGTCATCAGTCAGCTCAACCTTAGCTCATCTTAGCTCAAAACATGTTGAAGTTAACTCCTTCCAGCTAGACCTTACTTATCTTAACTACTAGCAAAAAGTCAGTTAGTTGAGTTAGTGGTTGAGTCCATAGGAAGCTCTTCATCAACTCCTCTAAGCTCCATGAAGACACAGACTAGCTTAAAGTAGCTCCTCCTAGCTATTCCTAGCTTCCACTAGCTACTAGCTAAGCTAGCTAAACTAGCTAACCCTCTCCTACCCCTACATTACATGGTCAGCTACCTAGCTCCACAGAAGCCCTAGCTAACCCTCTCCCCTAACTCATTCTGGTGCCAAACTCCAAAGCCACCACCTTCACTCACACCACTTCATTTCTATCAATCACATAGGTGTAGATTGTATTCAATTCTCATATTGTTACCTCGATTTCTAAAAACCCTAAAAAATTCGTAAAACCAAAATGACAAAAAGTGGATTTGAGAGAGTGAGAGACAATATTATTTTGATAACTAAGAATTGGCCTCCTTGGATGATGCCAGATACTCATTCTATCTAGGTTTTACAAATTTGAAAGTTGATCAATTTTGCATGTTATGACATTAAAAGCCTAGTTTAATAAATCACGCAATTTTCACATCACTTTTTGGCGCCGTTGCCTGGGAGGCACAATTTAATTATTCATTTCTCATCTCTCTCTTGCTTTATTAGATTGTCACTTGTCTTGTTTTAAGTTTTGATTAGGTGCGAAGCAGAAGCAGGAGTGGGATTTGGAATTACTTGCAGTGGAAGCTTCAAGTTATCTTTTCTTCCTTCAGTTTCCAAGTACCTTTGCCAAAACCATCTCGAAATCCTAAGAAAATACCAAAAAAAGAAAATATTTTAAAATATCAAAAATAATAAAAAAATAAGAAAATGCAAGGGTGGTGGAACCCAAAAAATGGTTTGTTTACTTGATTGCTACAATCTCCATCACTGACTTTACATTGGTGCTCAATTTTTGAAAATTCAGACTTCTATCTTGACTTTCAAAAATCAAGTTTGGGTACAAGGAGGGTTCCTAAAATCTTTAAACTATACCACAAGAAGCCTACTTGAGTCAAGAACTTAAGTTGCAAATTCCAGCAAATTTGGTTGAACAGAAAAAATTAGACAATTCGTGGACTGAAGAGGGGTCAAATCCTAATCTCTTACTATTTTCTTAATGTTCTTGAATTTTATAAAGTTTTCTACTCATAAGATTTGAACAAACTTGATACTGATGGAATCCTTGAGAAATTCACTATAACATATCTTAACTACAAAAATTTCTGAGGTTATTTGAGGATTTGACAGAATCAATTTCTTAAAACTATCTTTTTTGGATTCTGACACTAGTGTAGAAATAATTCTCAAAAAAATATTGAAAAACTTTTAAAAATCATAAAAAAATCATTTTTAGAATCATTGTTTGATTTCCTTTCTAATGGCGGTATTGTTTGTCTTTTTTGGACAATTATAAAAAAATATATTGTAAAAAGATTTATTTCTTAGGAGTTACATACATAGAATTTCAATTTATGGTTTGAGTTTCCCTTTACTTAGCCACATCAAACTTAAAGGAATTGGACTTCACCAACTCCAAAGCTTGTTTGCAATTATTGTATGGCACTTTAAACCTTGTTTGAATCATTAAAAAAGGGAAATCTTAAAACACAAAAACTTGTTTATCAAAACCCTAAAAGATACTCATTTTAATCCTTGTTTGAAAACCCATGTTTTGGCATTGGGCTTCACTCTCGCCCAATCCGCACACATTATAAAAGGAAATAATTTGGGCAACTACCTCCTAATGCCCTTCATAAATCTATGCACTTTTAATATCCTAAGCCTAACTTAAAATTTGTAGCAACTTGACCCTTAAGGATTTCATCCACATTAGGCTACCTAATTTTATTTTCAACTGACATGTTTATTAGATTATTTTAAATTGAATTCAATTCCCTGATTTAACCTAATTTTAAGCTGAGGGGTTGCATCAAACGACTAGGTGTAGATTTATACAAGCCCTTAGTGATTTTTCTAGGACATGCTAGGGCCCAATCCCCCACTTACAACTTAATTGGGTTAATTAAAGGAAGAGTCATTAAGTGTTGACTATTTGATATGCAAGTAACCAAGTCTTAGGTTTTCTAAGGAGTCAACCTTAGGCTAGGCTTAGAATTTTGTTTACTTGAGTACACACCCCTTTTGTCATCTCTTTCCTTCTGTCCTCCCTCGTTCTTCCATAACTGTATGCACATATGTAGGTCCAAGAATCCACACTTGGAGGGACCACTTGATTCTACCCCATGCACAAAGCGACCAACTTCCCATTTTCATTCTTCATCCTTTTATAAAAAAAAACTAAACCGATAAAGTAGGTCCAAAAATCCTTCCACTTCCATTTCTAATCCACAATCTAACCTACATTCTGACATCCCCATACTTGACTTCTCTAGTCTAGAAATGCCTTCAAATGTCAAGTTGCCAAGTGAACAAAACCAAGGTCCCCTGCCTAATCCTTTAATTATAATGGTTGAGTAACTGGCTCAACTCCAAACTAATCAACAATAGTTGCCTAGGATTGTCACGAACCTAGCTAATCAAAGGTAGAACCCACCAACCCACAAGGAACCTATCATCCCTCTAAAAGACTTTTACGACCCTTCTAATTATCAGGAAAGACTTGGGGTGGTGATTCTTGAAGGGGACATTCAGATCAAGCAGGCAATTCTAAACCTAATTGTTTAAACAGGTGAGAGAGAGAGGATTTTAAATATGCGTTCGTTGTACTAAAGCTTCAATCACTTGAAAACAAATAAATTTATAACTCAGATTCAGAAAGAGTTCGAGGTCAACATAAGGGAGTAAATGTGGAATTCACAACATTAATCTCATGCAGAATAAATGAGCACAATTAATTGAGCATGAAAATAGATATGCAATTGATACAATTTGTCAGATTATAATTCAAATAATGATCAGATAAAAAAGAATAGAGAGAATCTAAAAAGTGGTGATTTGAATCACCAATTATTGATCTCAATTAAGCATGCATCTCATATTCAGTATTAACTATAGTACTTAAATCATTCAACAGTAACATTCAAATAATGCTCAATCAGATGATAGGTTTTCCTTTCAAATGGCTTAAGTGTGTCAATACTTAGCCTCATCACAGCAGCACAAGGCTTCTCAAAGCCTTCTCACTTCTTCAACTTCTTCTTCTGAATGCCTTCTTTCTTCTTCACAAGCACAAGGGAGCCAATTCCTTCAGTGACCAAGTGATTGATGTAGACACATCTATTTAGTCTAAAATGCCTATTTATGCATGTCTCTAAGCTTAGATATGCATTCCATACTATAAATATTGCATAGCATGCATCTTTCTGCATTTAAAGTAGTTTATGTATATTTTAGGTTAATTGCATCCTTTTAATGGCCAGGAGGGAAGGAGATTTATTTTAGGGCCTCGGATGGATGATCTGACCATATGGATCTGATCAGGACAATGATCAGAATCTAATGCCTCTGAAATCATTGAGGTCAGAATCCCATAGCATCTTATGCGATCCGAGGAAGATAAATGGCTAGGGTCAATGCGACATCCTTACGGGCTTCGAATGGAAAGTCCGACCATACAGATGGATTCGAAACGATAATCGCAGTTCGGCAATGCGGAAATCACCTTGATCCAAGCACCGTGGCACCTTCTGCAATAGAAAGAAGATGGACGGCCTAGATGGCACGACATGGCACCATGTAGGGTCCCAACACCGGCCATCAACAACTACTGGTGCCCCCTCATCATCTTCACCTTTGAATCCTAACCATTGGATCATCATCCAATGGTTTGGAAGCCTCCACACCGTGGCCTCAAGAACTCCTCCTTGTGACAATCCCCAGCTGCAACACATTGGTTGGGATGTTGGCATCCAAGGTAGGGGCACGAGTTTGAATCCTCGCACCCCCCACAATTCACCAATTGGACATGGCAGTGCGTGTGCACAAGGGCATAGTGCACAGCCTTGCAGTGCACAACCACACGCACGCAAAAAGGCACACCGCACATGCTTAGTGCCAGCGCACGCGTTTGTGACAAGGAGCACGAGGTATAGGCACGTGATGTGCATGCCAGTAGTGGAGTAGATCTTCAGTGACAGCTGCAAGAGTCTTTAGTAACGATTACAGCTGTCATTATTGCCCTATGCACTAATTCTTCGTCTTCCTTCCACTATAAAAGGACCTACCCCCTTCCATTCCTCACCATCTCTTCCGTCCTTCCTCGCACCACCTCCAAGTCTCTAGAGAGAGCTTGCCCAAAGCCTGAGATGCTCCTCTAGAGTAGAATCAAATATTTTTCCCCTCCCTCATCCCCATTCATGGAGCATCCCACTGCCATCTTCTAATCTACTTTGGGAAGTAGATCCTCGCCGCGACACTGTCCTGCCCCACCCTCCATCCTCCAACTCCATCTTCATTCGTCCTTCTCCTCACCACCTTGCTCCAGGCGATGTCAGAGCAAGTTGTCCTCCGAGAGACCATCGTGGAGGATTCTCTCACCTATATGTATCTTTATTGCTTTAGTAGTGTAGCTTTCTTGCTATCGTAATTGTTGAAAACATTCGTGAGATATATATGTGTTTGTTTCTTTCTCTCTCTCTCTCTTATATTTTGCAAGTAGATTAGTTAGACAAGTTTGCATCAACTTGAATTCTTGCTTGATAAAAATACCAAAAAAATTAGAAAAGATAAAAAAAATGAAAACAAATAAAAAGCGTAACATGGATTTTTCAAACCAAATGTTCGCCTCCCCGTGTTCGACCCGAGACTCACCTTTCGAGTTTCAGTTATAAATATTATCTGATAGATGAATTTTCTTGTGAATCGAACTACGACAACAGGTTTTCCAAACTCAAATCCCATTTGCTAGAATTTCCAACATAATCATTTTTGCACCGTTGCCAGGGAGGGAATTCTCTTTGGTTCTTTCCATGTTTCTCCTTATTACTTACATATTTTTTCTAACCTATCTTTCTTCTGAAATTCACTAACTTGCAAGAACATGATCAAGGAACTGAAGGTGGTAAATTGGAGTAAAGTGCGGGTAGAGATTTTTGTAAGTTCTCCCCCCACTTCCTAACCCACAAGATTTCTTTTTGCTACCTTAATAATCAAGACCTAATCTACTTAGGTGTTTCCACGAACTCTATGATAGGAGTTGCTTGTCTTGCTTGCCACCTCCACTCATCTCACCCTTGCATTAAAAGAAAATTAAAAGAAAATACTCTTCTCTTGTGGGATATTTAACTGAAAGCTGCACACTTAACACCCACAACTTCTCACCCTATGGTGCACAATCACATCGATTCTATCAATTAACCAGAATCTGACCTGTGGATCTGGTATACTTAACTCAACACACGCATGAGTAGAAATCTGAATAGGTCAAACATTTTTGTGTGCCTTAACTAAGTGGTGCAATAGGCCAATTGATTGATTGTTTGGGCTGCACCACTCAAATTAAAAGTGATTCATCAAGTAGCTTGCCACTTAGGGTTGATTTTTAGGGTTGAACCAGGCACTCCACATTTTTCTTTTGATTTCTAAAGGAACATATCAACACTGGTGCTTGCAAAACTTTGAGTGTTTTCCTGAACTTGATTGAATACAACTAAGATTAAACCCTAAAAGCTAGTAAACAAGGTTAAATCCTAAAAGACACATCTTCAAATAACCTTGTTTGCAAACCCTGGTTGTGCACGCACATACATTTTAACTGTTCATTAAGGGCAGAACCCATCTGAAGGGCTCATCACATTCCAAGAACACAATCATCCTAAGCCTAATTAAAACTAAGTAAACACTAGCTGATGTAAACACATTTACCCTACTGAAAATGTCTATTTATGCATGTTCTTAAGCATAGGATTGCATTTCATGATATAAATATTGCATAACATGCATCATCTCGCATTTAGAGTAGTTTAAATAAAATGGAGGTTAATTGTCTCCTTTTATGTGCTTGGACAGGGCAAACATTTTATCGGGGCCTCGGATCAAAGATCCAACCGTATGGATATGATTAGGGCGACGATTGGAGTTCAACGACTCTAAGATCGCCCTAATCAGGCATCCGTAGCATCAGATACAGATCGGGGAACCCTAAAAAATCAAGGGCCAGGATGGTGTAAATTCGCACTTCAGATGACAAATCTGACCGCACGGATGAATTCGGATCGATGATCGCAGCCCAACGACACAAAAATTGAGTTAATCCAACATCCGTGGCACCATCTACAACTTCCAGAAGATGGATGGCCAAGATGGCGCCATGATAAACACCAGTTTATCATCATTTTTATGCTTTAAAACTAACCTAGCTCTTAGGATTTTACTCTGCAAATGGGTTTTTTGGGCTGCATTTAGGCATAAATTAGGATAGGCATGCATTGCATTTTTTATTATTGTTTTAATGTGTTTTTGTGAGTGTTAGGGATGTACAGATTCACAGATCCCTAAAACCCTAGCACTCAAGAAGGCAATTGGTGAAGGAGAAGCCCAGACTAGTTGGAACCCAGCTTGATCCAGCTCACCATAGCTGGAACCTAGCTTAATTGAACTAGGGTTAGCTCATCCCAGCTCCATTCAGCTAATCTCAACTGGATGGCAGCTCAAGAGAGTTCACCTTAGCTCACCCTAGCTCAAGTCAGCTCAGATCCAGCTCAACTTAGCTGAGTCTAGCTCACCTCAGCTCCCACTAGTTCACAGGGAGCTCTAGCTAGCTCAGCTGAGTTGACAGGAGTTCACCCCAGCTCAGATCCAGCTACATTCAGCTCCACTCAACTCCAGCCAGCTGAAGAAGAATTCATCTCAGCTCAGGAAGCTCAAGTCCAGCTCCCGGGGATTCAGCTTAGCTCATCTCAGTTGAGCTAAGCTACCTTAGCTGCCTCAACCAGCTTGATTCTCCCCGATAGCACCAGACCTAGCTCACCTTAGCTCATTTCGGTAGAAGCTAGCTCACTTTAGCTTGGTTTAGCAACTAGCAAAGAACTAGCAAGCTAAGCCAGCTAGAGTAGCCCCATGCCAGCCTCTTCAGCAGCAGCCAGCTCCAGCTCCAGCTCCAGACTTCTTCTCCTCAGCTCCCTCCTCCAAACCCTAGCTCCAACACCTTCTCCTCTACTCCTCCATTAGCTAAGCTAGCTTAGCTTAGCTTAGCTTAGCTTAACTTAGCTATGCCCCAACTTCCTTGGCTTGTACTACCCCAAAAATCCACCTACCAACTCTACCCAACTAGCTCCACCTAAGCTCCACATAAGCTAACCTACTTGGCACCAACCTAACCTACCCACCACCTCCAAAAGACACCTAAAAGTGGCGCCAAAAACTACCCATAACCACCCCTTAATGGCGCCACTTTTCCCTCCAAAATCTCCCCTCATCTCCACCACACAATCTCCCTTGAACCCATCTCCACCATCCACCTAACCCCCCTTCTAGAAGACCCCATGTTGGCGCCAACATGGTGGTGTCTCTCCACCACCAAAAGACACCAACACCACCATAACTACCCCCTTTAACACCTCTTGGGTTGGCGCCAACTCTCCTTAGCCATAGGATCACTAACCACCTCCATTCTTCCATCCTAGCCCTCCATTTCAAGGGGCACCTTAACCCCCCATCCTACCCTATAAAAAGACCACTACCCACCACCATTCAAGCCATCCTTGGCTAGCCATTTCACTCTCATATTCCACCAAGAATCCCACGTCCAAGAGAGAAGAAGAAGAAGAAGATTAAGGGGATATTCTGTCCCCTTGGTGCCTTCCCCTCTTCCCTTCTCTCTTGGGTCACGCCAGCCAAAGGAGAAGCCAGGCAAGGAAGATCTTGGAGGAGATCTTGAAGGTGGTCACGCCACCTTGGAGGAGTTTTAAGGGTGGTGCACGCCCACCCCTTTGGAGAGAGCATTAAAGGTGGTAGCTTCCACCTTGGAGGAGCTCTCAAGGAAGGAGAAGAAGGAGGCCCTCTTTTCAAGCCAAGGAGCAGCTAGGCTTGGAGCAAGAAGACAACCTTCTTCACCATTGTTACAAGAGGATTTGTGTTTCTTTTCTTGCTTTTAAATTGTTCAATTCTAGTAGAAGCTTTCCTCTACTTGTCCTTGAAAAGAACACTCATTCTACTCAATCAAAAATTGCCTTCTTTTAAGCTTTTTATTGCAGTTGTTTGTTTTGGTTCTAGCACTTATTTCACCTCTTCTTCCTAATTACCCTAGGCCTACACTTGCCTAGAGTGAGCTTAGGAAGAAGATATTTCTATCTTTTAGAATTTTAATCATTTGTAGGTGTTAGTTCTTTTCGCTACAATCTGCCGTTTGCCCTCGTCTTTTCAAAATACAAAAAAATTACATATTGAAAAATATTAAAAAGAAAGCTGAGATTGTATTCCAAGCAAGAGAATCATTATTGCAATTTTTGCCTCCTTGGACGACCCTAGATACTCCCCTATCTAGGATATAAATTTTAAAAGCGAAAGCGGATTCGCGTGTTACAACGACGTTAAAAAACTGCTTTTACAAATCACGCGCATTTCGCTGTCACTTTTTGGCGCCGCTGCCGGGGAGGCATGGCTTTGCATTAACTCATTTTCTCTTGCTTGAAGTGGATCTCATCCCCTTCTCTTTCTTTCTTTTGTGTGTGCAGGAACTACAGCAGGAAAGCGGGAATCTGGAAGCGCGAGCTTAAAGATCCTTTTCTTCCCGCGAAAATTCAGGTTGGTTCCTCTTTGTAGTCACATAATTAATTAAAACTACCAAAAATATATTAAACTTGGCTTTCAGGACCCTAAACACTTAAATTAAGTGGAGTGGTGCATTTTAAAATCATTGTTTGCTTGTATGCTTCTTTAGGACCATTCCATTGCAAGTATTGGTGTTCTGTTTTTCGGGTCTGGATTTTTGTCCAGACTTGAAAAATCGATTCCTAACACCACAGGCCTCCTAAAATCATAAAGCTTCATAGAGTGATTCCCAATTAAGTTTGGAACATCTGTTCCAAATTTCAGATCAATTGGATTTGTATTTAATTTTTAAAAATTCGTGGATTACAGAGGGGTCACACCCTCTAATCTTCCTGTTTTGCTACTGTCCGCGAATTTTCAGAATTTTTATACTCATCCAATTTTTGTGAAATTTATCTTGTTGGAATCCCTGTGAAATTTTACATATCATATAAAATCATAAAAAGTTTCTGAGGTCGGTGGTAATACTGAAAAGTCTATAATACCCACGGGTATTATTTCTGGACTTTGACACCAGTACAATTAAAAATTCAAAACTATTATCAAACAAATTCCTAAAATCTTACAAAAATCTTTTCTGGAATCCTTGTTTGATTTTCTTCAAAGTAGTGGTGTTGTTTGACTTGTTTGGACCACTACTTAATTCTGAAAGCTAAAAATAATTCATTGGTAGTTAAATTTCTGTCTCAGGGATAATTGGTTTAGGGTTTCTTCTTTCTCTTTAGAGACTCAATTAAAAGGAAATATACAATCACACATACAACTTGTCTTTCCTTTGATTGTGAACTTTCAAACTTGTTTGAAAACTTAAAGAGAAAAACTCTAAAATTCATTTAATTAAATCACATCCTAAAAGACAAAAATATTAAAAAATTGTGTGACAACTTGATTTTCATTGGAGCCACTCTCCAATTCTTACACACACACAAAAAAATCAAATAACAGGGCAACAACCCAATAAACGCCCTCCACATTCCGTGTGCACAATAGAATCCTAGACCTAATTAAAATTTGTAGCAACTTGACCCCTAAGGCTTTATCAACTTAGGCTTGCTATTTAGGTCTTAAGTTTTCTTTAGTTAGTACCAATTCTGTCATCTATATCTGGTGTTCAGGCTGAGGGGCCGTGTCAAATGACCAGGCGCGGGTTTGTACAAGCACCTGGGGTTTTCCCTGGGAAATGTTTGGGCCCAAACCTCCCCTTAAGCAACTTGGCTAGATTTGTTGATAGAACGGGTATTCACTATTGACTACTTATTTCCTATATAGACCAAGTCTTAGGTTATTATTAGGGAGTCACATTTAAGTTAGGTCTAGTTTTGTCTGTTTGATTTGCACACTTTCTCTCATCTCCATCTCTTCTCCTCCCCTCCCGTTTCTTCCATTTTGCACGGGCGGCGGTCCAAAACTCCACACTTGGAGGGACCACTTGATTTTGCCTCCCCAAGAAAAGACTTTTCTGCATTCTTCCTATTCTTTTAAAATGGAAAATAAAAATTGGTCCTCTAACCCGCATGCTAATTTTTCTTTCCCCTATTCTTCCACCCAGGAGCTTCTTAATCAGGCCCCTCCACCTAATTTCTACTCTATCATGGCTCAGCTACAAGTTAAGCAACAACAGTTGCATAAGGATTTAACAAACCTGGCCAACCAAGGGAATCCTGCCACACCTGCCCAAGCTCCACACATTCCACATCTCACCCCTTTTAACACCTGCAAGAGAGAAAATCTGCATAAATCCCATGCTGAGTATAATTGTTATTCTGAGGCTTTCTATGGTTCAACAGGGAATTATGTTTATCCCAATCATCACCCCACCCAAAATGTCCCTACTATCCAGGAGAAATTGAAAAATTCCTCTAATGGGGGGGATTATCCGACCCACTCCTGGACCAATCCGGTTCCACACCAACAACAGAACCCGTTTGGAGGGTATGGTTCAAATCAGACTTATCAATCTGGGCAATCTCAAGAAGACATTAATGCCCAGATGATGAAAACCTTGCAAGAGTTACAAAGAAAAACAAAGGAAACAACCCATCTTATTAACAATCTCAATGATCAAATTGGGGACATTCCGACTCAAAGACCTGCAGGACACTCACCATCCCAACCCACACCAAACTTTATTAATCACAGGAACCAACACCCGGGTGTCTACCAACATCAGAACCACATGATTCAGCCTCCTATTAACCCAATATCACAGCACCTACCCAGTTTCTTTCAACATCAGGCCCCCCTACCTCCTCTCAGTGAACACCAAGCTGCATATGCAGAGACTATGAGGAGTGAGGAAACCACCATGGATTTAAGGCCTTCTCAATCAAATGATGAAACTGATTCTCAACCAATGCAGATTGACCCCCCTAACCTTAATAAGGAAGAAGAAAAAGAAACCCCAAAAACACTTGATTCAAACCCTATTTCCCACTCTCAAAAACTGCAATCCAACAATCCAAAATCAGAGCCCTCTCACCACAATTCTTTGGATTTATTTGAGCAAGTCGAGAGGAATATTCCCTTCCTAGATTCCCCCCATGCCTCTAAAGAATTTACTGCAAAAGGGCATGATCAGAATCTAGAAAGGTTGGTCCTTTCAAAGACAGCCAACTCAGTTTTTCAGAGCAAGCTGCCTTTCACAAAAAAGGACCAGGGCACATCACTTATCTCAATTGTCGTAACTGACACCATTTTTCGTACCCCTCTCGACTTAGGTACCTCTAGTAATCTCATCCCCCCTGTCTTATTCGAGGAATTTCGATTCAGTGATTTAAAACCTACCAAGGTTCAATTTCAATTGGAAGATCGATCTACCATTCAACTGCGGGGAGTTGTTGAGGATAGTATTATCAAGGTCCGGAATTGTCTATTTTCGGTAAATTTTCTGGTCCTTGACATAGAGGTACCCAAGGCTCTCGTTAATGCCATCCTTGGAAGACCTTTTTTGATTATGGCAGCAGCTAATATCAATTCTCATTCTGGGAAAATGAATATAAGTTGCAGTAACCAGACCTTCTCATTAGATTTATTTCAAGCTTCCAAGAGGTCCATTAATCACAAAATTTTTGAGGACACTGATAATAAAATGGAAGCAGTACTTGAAATGTCTATGTTGATCCAATCTCATTCATCTTTGACCACTATTGATCTAGATTTTATTGATTCTTATTCTAAGGATAGTTATGTGGTCCAAGACTTTCCAGATCAACTAGGGTTTGACTTTCCCCCTTTTCATCTTCCTGAAACATCCACACTAACTTCACACACCCTACATCTCATTGACTCCATTCCCCATCCCTTTCCATTGGACCTATCACTCGACCCACCAGAATCTGAAAATTTACAAGCACTTAAACCATGGCCAGATCTGGGTCATTTTTCCATTTCTCTATTTTATTTTGATCCCTTTATCTTTACCACTCATCTTTTTAGGAATCTTGAGGAAGACACTTTTATTGCGGACATTCAAGTGTCCAATTATTTACATGATCTTACGTCTTCCGTGCATACCTTCACGCCCGGCTGAATGGCGTAAAAGATAGCACTGGATGGGAGGTAACCCATCATTTTCTTGCTTTCCTTTTTTCTTCTTTTTCCAGGTTTTATTCATCCTAAACCTGACCGTTCTTCACTAAGGTGATTCCTTTTCCCTCCTAATGCATGAGGACATGGCATATCTTAAGCATGGGGGGGTGTTTTTAAATTTCTACGATCGATTTAGGATGTTTAAAACCTAAAAACATGCATTTTTCTTTAATTTATTTCCTACTTGCATACCCAAAAAAAAATAAAAAGAAAAAAAAAATAAAAAAAAAAAATGTTGAAAACTTTTGAGGAAAAATTTTGAAATCAGGACTAAGGTCGAAAAATTCACTTCTGGTACAATGGGATTTAATCTTTAACAAACTAAGGATGAGGATTTGGATCTAATCATTAGAATTCCAGGGTCTATTTTAGACTAGATCAGATATCCTTCTCTAAAATTCCACCTGAACTCATGATAGTTCAGGTGACTTGATCCTATTTTGTAATATGGAAAGTATTTGACTTAGTTTTTGACTCAAAAACTTGCGGTTCTCGAGAAACTTCTTGTGTCAATTTTCACACACAAGCTAACATTTAAAAACAACTAAAAATTTGAAAAACTCCCTTGTTTGGATTTAGTAAAAGTCTGAATCAGGTCATTGGTTTGAGTTCCCACCGTCGAGAAGAAGGAAAATACCTTCTTTGAGGACGCGATGTCAACATGTTACCGCCTCGGCGCTGCTCTATATCTATATTTCATATCTTTAGACGGAGCATTAAAGCGCATTTCAGCAGCTCAAGTGTCTTGGACGGTGCTCTACCTATAGCGTCGGAGCAAGAACTTGAGTTTGCTTGGAGCGCCCCTTTTCACCGCATCGTGTTTTGGGGTTGTGAGCTCCTGGGTGGTGTCATGGACAGTGCTATCCCGAAGTACTGGCGCCAGAGCCCCCTCGAGGAATGGTAATGGGAATGATGATACCGACACATCTGTTGTAAGACTAAGCTAAAAATAAGCATGGGGGAGAGAAAAAAAAAAAATAATAATAATAATAATAACACGTCCTTATTAAGGTTGGCTTTTCACAAGCACCGACACAAGGTTTTAAAGGAATTTGCAAGTTGCGAATCAGATTCACGAGCCAGAAAAATCCTAAAAACAAACATTTCAAGTCATCTGAATTAACAAGGGGTTAATTTGTGAATTTTCTGAGGATATATTGATCCCGTTCTATCTAATGGTTCGATCCAAAAATAAATCCTGATGTTTATCTTCAACAAATCCCGTATCTCCTGTGTTTTAATCTACCAAGGTCCCTTAATCTCTTTTTCTCCTCAAAAGTCAAACAATTAGATTTCCCAAAAATTCCGTTTTCCAAAAAAATTAAAGTTTTGCTAAGAGACTAGCAAAAGATAAGCATGGGGGTGTGATAAACGCCAGTTTATCATCATTCTTATGCATTCAAACTAACCTAGCTCTTAGTATTTTACTCCGCAAATGGGTTTTTGGGCTGCATTTAGGCATAAATTAGGATAGGCATGCATTGCATTTTT
Organism: Thalassia testudinum; assembly: GCA_037157565.1. Taxonomy (NCBI): domain Eukaryota; kingdom Viridiplantae; phylum Streptophyta; class Magnoliopsida; order Alismatales; family Hydrocharitaceae; genus Thalassia; species Thalassia testudinum. Next base: position 38,323,007 of record JAZHRO010000049.1, read on the forward strand.
TATTGTCGTTTTAATGTGTTTTTGTGAGTGTTAGGGATGTACAGATGCACAGATCCCTAAAACCCTAGCACTCAAGAAGGCAAATGGTGAAGGAGAAGCCCAGACTAGCTGGAACCCAGCTTGATCCAGCTCACCACAGCTGAAACCTAGCTTACTTGAACTAGGGTTAGCTCATCCCAGCTCCATTTAGCTAATCGCAGCTGGATGGTAGCTCAAGAGAGTTCACCTTAGCTCACCCTAGCTCAAGTCAGCTCAGATCCAGCTCAACTTAGCTGAGTGTAGCTCATCTCAGCTCCCACTAGTTCACAGGGAGCTCTAGCTAGCTCAGCTGAGTTGACAGGAGTTCACCTCAGCTTAGATCCAGCTCAACTTAGCTGAGTCTATCTCATCTCAGCTCCCACTAGTTCACAGGGAGCTCTAGCTAGCTCAGCTGAGTTGACAGGAGTTCACCCCAGCTCAGATCCAGCTACATCCAGCTCCACTCAACTCCAGGCAGCTGAAGAAGAATTCATCTCAGCTCAGGAAGCTCAAGTCCAGCTCCCGGGGACTCAGCTTAGCTCAACTCAGTTGAGCTAAGCTACCTTAGCTGCCTCAACCAGCTTGATTCTCCTCGGGAGCACCAGACCTAGCTCACCTCAGCTCATTTTGGTAGAAGCTAGCTCACTTTAGCTTGGCTTAGCAACTAGCAAAGAACTAGCAAGCTAAGCCAGCTAGAGTAGCCCCATGCCAGCCTCTTCAGCAGCAGCCAGCTCTAGCTCCAGCTCCAGACTTCTCCTCCTCAGCTCTTCTCCCTGAAAACCCTAGCTCCAAATGCCTCCAACTCTACTCCCTACTAGCTAAGCTAGCTAAGCTGCTTAACTTAGCTAGTCCACCTCCATGGCACCAAAACCTATTACCCTACTACCTAAGCTCCAGCAAAAAGACCACCTACTCCTACTTTATTTTGGTGCCAACTATCCCTTCCATCACCACCCTACATCCACCATCAAAGCCCATCTCCACCCTCCATTTTTTCCCTCCAAAATTGCCTTCTAGAAGGTATTTTTGGAGGGAAAACCAAGGCACCTCTTCATTTCCCTCCCATTTTTCCCTCCAAAAATAACCAAGCACCCCTTCATTTCCCTCCAAAAACACCATAACCACCCCCCCTTCCCATCCTATAAATACCCTACCCTACCACCACATAATTCCCATCCTCCCTTAGTATATTTTCTACCTAAACCACCTATACCTACGGCCAAGAAGAAGGAGTAGAGAAGGAGATTGAAGGGGCATATCACCAGCCCTTTTGGTGCCTTCTTCTCCCCACTCTCTTCAACTTGAGCCACGCCAAGGAGGAGGACTCTCCCACTTCAAGGAGGACGGCCAGGCAAAGGAGAAAAGCTTAGGGTGGACGTCCACCCTTGGAGAGAAACTTAGGGCACGCCCCCTTAGGGCTTGCCTTGGAGGTCATCACCTTGGCGGAGTTCTGCAAGGAAGGAGTTGAAGGATTCTTTTCAAGCTTGGGACCCACCAACCTTGGAGCAAGAAGCCCTCTTCTTCACCATCTATCTAGAGGATTTGTGTTTTATTTTCTTATTTGCAATTTTCTAGTAGTACAAGCTTTCCTCTACTAGGCCTTTTGTAAAACACTTTATCAATTATCTAGTTGCCTTCTTTGCAATTTTTTTGTTTGCATTTCTATTAGCTTATTTTCAGCATTCTTCACTTCCTCTCCCTAATTATTCTAGGCCTCCACTTGCTTAGAGTGAGCTTAGGGAGAGGCTCTACTTGCCACTTTAGAGTAGTTTACTTAATTGGAAGTGTAAACACTTTTCCCGCCATAATTTCGCATGTTGCCTTAGTTCAAAAACAAAAAAAAATGGTATATTAAAAATTACCAAAAGAAAGTTGAGATATATTCCAAGCAAGAGAATCACTATTGCAAACATTTGGCCTCCTTGGACGACCCTAGATACTCCCCTATCTAGGATTATAAATTTAAGAGCGAAAGCGGATTTACGCGTTACAACGACGTATTTTAACAAACCGCGTATTTTCGCTGTCACGCCACGTGGCGCCATCTCAGCCACCCAAACGGCCGCTTGCATCTTGTGAAGACCGCACACCCGTCTCCTCTCCACTGTTGGATCTCGATCCAATGGCTGCGACGTGCCCGCGCTGAAGTCAGGCGCTCGACACAAATGCGACCGCAGCGTAGCGGTCGAGCGCTCTAACGCGAAGCAGGGACGCACGTTCGAGCCTCGCCACGTAGAAATTGGAGCGGTGGCGCGCCTCCAATCGACCGCACGATCACGATCCAACGGCCGCGCGCGCCCGATATCGCCGACGCGCGATTGGACGCGCGCGTGAACGTGCGATTGCACGCACAGGCTGGCAGGCGGCAGCGGTGAAGGCGTGATTTTAAGCCATCCGATCTCGCGATCGGACGGCTGAGACTTCGCGGACGTGCGAAGCCGTTGAGGGTGCGAGCAAGCGAGGAGGCGCGCGCGAGCCGCCCACGTCGCCCAAGTTAGGGGCTTTAGTGACGGATTTATCCGTCACTAAAGACCCCTCATTTACTAATTTCAACTTGTAATGTCCATTTTGCCCTCACTCCTTGCAACTATAAATGGAGACCCCCTCCATACGAAATTTTCATCCCCTTCTTTCTCCTCTCTGCCACTCCAAAGTTCAAGAGAAGCTTGTCCCACACCCGGGATGCTTCTCGCGTGATAAAGTCCAATTTTCGTTCCCCTTCGGAAGTGGATCCCGCGACAACGACGGCGTGCTGCTTCGTTCCCGTTCTTCTGCTTCGTCCTCCTTCGTCCCGCTTCGTTCTCCTTCGTCCAGGCGTCGTCCCGTCCGGCTCGTCCTCCGAGCAACCGTCGAGGAGGATTTCTCTCTCCCTATTCTTTTTACCGCTTTCTAGTATAGATTCACTGCTTTCTAGATTAATCTACTCATCCTCCAAGCAATCGTCGAGGAGGACATTTCTCCCTCCATTCTTTTAATGCTTTCTAGAGTAAATTTATCGCTTTCTAGAGTAATTATTTTATGCTTTCTAGTTGTAATGAACAATCTCTTAAATGCAAAAATTCCTTGTTTATTCTACATCTCATTTTGATTTCTCTGTGTAATATTCTCTTTCTCTCTTACTCTCTCTCTCTCTTCTATTTATTGTAAATAATTAGATAGTTCTAAATTGAATTATTCTATAACAAATAAAAAGAAACGCGTAGTTTTTAAATCAAACATCCGCCTCCCTGTGTTCGACCCGGAATTTTAATTTCGGTATAAATTTTATTTGTTGAACATGAATTCTTCGCTTTCGAACTACAGCGACAGGTTTTCCAAAACCAAACACGTTAGCGTAGGTTCGTACACGTTCAACATTTTGGCGCCGTTGCCGGGGAGGCAACAATCTTTGATTTCTCTTCACGTTTTGTAACTTACAAATCATTTACCTCACTTTTCTCCTTTCTTATTGTAATTGCAGGTACTCTTTCGAGGCAGGCAAAAGCGGTAGATTGGAGTAAAGTGCTGTAGAAGGTTTTGTGAGTTACCCCCCACCTCCCACCCATTAGATTTTATTTCATCACATAATAACTCAAACATTAATCAACCTAGGTGTTTTTATAAACTCTAAGGTTAGATTGTTTGTTGTTTGACACCCATACTCACCCCAACCCCCACATTAAAAAGAAAAAAAAAAAATCTCACAGAGGTACACAACCTCATCTGATTTTCAAACTCAACCGGTAGTCCAATCTTAGGAGCCGGTACGCACATCAAAACACATAATTGAGTAGAAATTAGATTAAGCAATCATTTGTGTGCCTAATTAAGTGGTGCAACAGGCCAATTGTTTGAGTTGATTGGGCCGCACCATTTCAAATAAAATCAACTCATCAAGTAGCTGCCAATTAGGTTCAACTCTTAGGGATTTACCAGGCACTCCACATTCTTTTTAAACTTTAAAGGAAAACATCTTCACCTGTGCTTGAAAAACTTGGTGTGCCAATGAGACTTGATTGAAAACACCTAAAGTGGAATCCTAAAAGCTACTAAGAAAGATTTGAATCTTAAAATTCACCACATCAAAAATAATCTTGCTTGAAAACCACTGGTTGTGCACTCACACACGAATCAATCAATCATTAAGGGCACAACCCATTTAAAAGGCCCATCACATTCCAAAGCACATTCAAACCTAGCCCTAAATAAAATAGAGTAGACGTTGGCCTTAAGGATTGGACTCGCTCTTCAAAACCCAGAACGAGATTATTTTCGATTAGTCTGTTTCTACTGTTCAATCTGATGTCTAGCTAGGGGAGCAGAGTCAAACGATCGTGGCTGGGGGGTACACTAGGAACCGGAGGCGCAAGCCGAAGGAAGAACCTTCTCCCCAGTCCCTCCTTCTAACTGGTTGGATTGAACAGACAGAAGTAGATCAAATCGTTCCTTTATCTCAAGACGGGTTTTGAGAGTTTGTAGGTCTTTAGGCTAACCTATTTAAGGACAGGTTTGATTGTTTGTATTGCAGGGTACCTTTCTTCCTCCTGTGTATCATGAATCCTTCCACATATTTCACGCATTCCCGCTCTTTCCCTCCTGTTGTAAATTATCCTCAACATGATGATTATCCCAACTCGTATTATAATCGACCATCAGTTAGTTGGGATAATTCGGATTGGGGATACAATTCCGGACCCCCGTGTTTAGGGTCTAACCCTGAACACTTTGATTTTGATTTTTATCCTTCTTAGAGCTACATCGATTATAGATCGTCTTCCTTTCATGAACAGCATAATACGATCTACAATCAAGAAGGATACACCGATCCTTACCCATCCTCTGATTTCACTGCCTTTAGGTCATCACCATCTTTTCAACAATCTAAAATGACCTATTATCAGGAAGGGTATAACGAATCTCAATTCGTTAATTCACCTGCATTGAGCCCAAACCCGCCCAACCCTGAACCAACTCATTTGGTTCAGGTTAACCAGGTTCAAGATAAGGTTCTGGCTAACTTGAGAAATATCATTCAATCTTTAGAAGTTCAGCCAACACCTTGCATTGAGAGATTGGAGCCCCTGATTCAGATGATTGATGATTTAAACAAGTCTTTGTTGGATTGGCTCCAGGACGTTAAGGATAAGAACCCAGGTGAGTTTCTACTTGGGAAATTAGCGAAATTGAGGATGAGATTCGTGGTTGTTTTGATTCAATCTTGGAATAATTCCCAGGATGAACTCTCTTCAGGAAAGCCAACGACAGAACCCGCTTAGGCACCTGTTGGGTTGGACACGTGCTACGAGGCTGACCAGATTGAATTAAAACAACCAATTAAGGATGATTTGATTTCTTCACCTGAGATCCCTGAGTCGGGTTACGAGGAAACGTATGTCTCATTGTAACACAAAGTGACAAATGATTTTGGGGCATACATTGATACAGATCCTGATGGTGAAGATTCAAGTTGCGAAGTCTCACGCGAGTTTTCTGAACATGATTTTTGTGAGATGATTGGGCCTGAGGAATCTGATAGATCAATTGATAGCCCAATAACTGAGAACACTGATCTTATTAGGGCACACATTACGGATCCAGAATCACATTTTCTGGAGGAATTAATTCAATGCCCTGATTATCAGTTACACCCTGTTGAGCTTATTGATGATTCTAATTCTGAGATAATTAGACCTGAGTCAATTTTGATTCTTTCACATCATTTAGACTTGGAGATTTCAGACGGGGTGATGAATATACAAGAGGTCCTGGAATTTGATATGCTAAATGAGGAGGATAGGAGCTGGGAAGTTTTGATTTGGGAAGTTAATTTTGGAGGAAATGGAAGATTGAGTCGAAGGGTTCCTTTTAAGCTGAAACCATCAAATCAGAACCCTTACGTCATTTGTTTCAAGGATGTTCAACTCAAGCACACATTCAACGATTATCCTTTTAAGCTTCAATTCTCTGTAACCTGACATTTTGGCCTTGGGTTGCATCCTCATAAATCGCAAGCCCGACCCCGCTTGCATTCTGATTTTAGGTTTTGGGTAATTTTTATCCAGACCTTAAGATATTCTCGATTATGGGGGATGGGTCTGCACCACAATCTGGTCCACATTTGTGGACCGCTGTTGATAGGTCAGAGGATTCTTCTGTTTATATTAATTCTGACCTGCACTTGTGAATTCTTCATTTCTTTTCTTTGTATAGTGTGCCTAGCTGAAGGCACTAAACTAGCACATATACAGTTCTTTTTCGATTTCATCTCGGAGCGGACATGACATTCACGCAATTCAGGTGCTTTCTACTCTTTTCCACTCTGTTTTATGTCTTTTTAATACAATGAGGACATTGCATTAGATAGGCATGGGAGGGTGGATATTTATCTCTGAATTCATTTGTCAGCTCCGTAGATTTATTTTATTTTCTTTTATATATATAAAAAAAATTAGAATTAGGAAGAGAATTTGGGTTTAAGAAAATTTTCAATCTTAAGAAATACTACATTAAGATCTGAACACAAAGACCCCTCAGGTCTTAGGACTTAATTAGCCTGTGTATCCACTAAAATGTGGATTTGTCTTTGAGTCCTCGCCATTTTAATTCTATTATAATTGAAATAAATAAGTTTGGGTGATAAGTACACGACTTATCAACCCACCATATGATTTGAGGGAATTTTGAGTTTTAAGCATCTACACACTTTCTTTGCACTGACTCATTATTCGGCGATTCTAACGGAAATTGGGTAGCTAATGAACCTTCTAGGGTGATATGGCTGGCAAGTTATCGTGGGTAACAGCCCATAGGTAGGTTGTCCAGAGCCCAGTCACTGGACCTTTCTTTTTTTTTGCTGCCTTTAGGTAAATCTTAGATCAGGGAAGCCACCTACTTAAAAAAAAAATCAAAAAGAAAAAGGAGAAAAGAACAAAAAGAAATAAGCCACACTTCGCCGCACGAGTATGGCTGGCAAGTTGTCGGTGGTAATAGCTCATTGTCCGGTTGTCCAGAACCCAGCTCAGAAAATGCACTAAAAATTCCCAAAACACTTAGGAAGAAGCGGAGAAGTAGAATAAACCGGGGAGATATACACTGGATTCACCCTTGTGTTGACCCCGTTAAAAAATAAAAGTAGGGAGAGAGCTACCGGTTGTAAAGATACACCTTTAGGCAGAATTCTTTTTGAGGTCACCTAGAGGCATAGAAATCCGAAGTCCGTTATAATTGCCGGTCAACGAGTCTATCACAATCACAATAAGATGCTTAAAACTTAGGGTTCTCATCAAATCTTGGGTGAGTGGAATGGCCGTAGAAAGCCACTCTTAAACCCTAAAATTTGAAAATCCAAAAAAATTAGAAAAGAGTAAAAAGAGAAAAAGAATTTTTTCTTTGAATAAGGCGAGGGCTCGAGGCGGTCTGCATTTTGGCTGATACCCGAGTACTGTTGTGTCTTTGGAAGTTCAGTTCCTAAGTAGACAATTTCTTAATGATTGAAAATAACTCAGGTCCAAATAATCTAACCAAATTCTTTTATAAATAGCATATAGTTTTTGCTAGGGACTAGCAAAAGATAGGCATGGGGTTATGATGTAAACACATTTACACTACTTAAAATGTCTATTTATGCATGTTCTTAAGCATAGGATTGCATTTAATGATATAAATATTGCATAACATGCATCATCTCGCATTTAGAGTAGTTTGAATAAAATGGAGGTTAATTGTCTCATTTTATGTGCTTGGATAGGGCAAACATTTTATCGGGGCCTCGGATCAAGGATCCAAAAGTATGGATATGATCAGGGCGACGATTGGAGTTCAACGACTCCAAGATCGCCCTAATCAGGCATCCGTAGCATCAGATAGAGACCGGGGAACCCTAGAAAATCAAGGGCCAAGATTGTGTAAATCCGCACATCAGATGACAAATCCGACCGCACGAATGAATTCGGATCGACGATCGCAGCCCAACGACACAAAAATCGAGTCAATCCGACATCCGTGGCACCATCTATAACTTCCAGAAGATGAACGGCAACGGCCAAGATGGCGCCACGTGGCGCCATCTTAACCGCCCAAACGGCCGCTTGCATCTTGTGAAGACCGCGCACCCGTCTCCTCTCCACCGTTGGATCTCGATCCAACGGCTGCGACGCGCCCGCGGTGAAGTCAGGCGCTCGACACAAACGCGACCGCAGCGCAGCAGTTGAGCGCTCTAACGCGAAGCAGGGACGTGCGTTCGAGCCTCGCCACGCAGAAATTGGAGCGGTGGTGCGCCTCCAATCGACCGCACGATCACGATCCAACGGCCGCGCACGCCCGATAGCGCCGACGTGAGATTGGACGCGCGCATGAACGCGCGATCGCACGCACAGGCGGGCAGGCGGCAGCGGTGAAGGCGCGATTTTAAGCCGTCCGATCTCGCGATCGGACGGCTGAGACTTCGCGGACGTTCGAAGCCATTGAGGGTGTGAGCAAGCGAGGAGGCACGCACGAGCCGCCCACGTCGCCCACGTTAAGGGCTTTAGTGACGGATTTATCCGTCACTAAAGACCCCTCATTTACTATTTTCAACTTGTAATGTCCATTTTGCCCTCACTCCTTGCAACTATAAAAGGAGACCCCCTCCATACGAAATTTTCATCCCCTTCTTTCTCCTCTCTACCCCTCCAAAGCTCAAGAGAAGCTTGTCCCACACGCGGGATGCTTCTCGCGAGATAAAGTCCAATTTTCGTTCCCCTTTGGAAGTGGATCCTGCGACGACGACGGCGTGTTGCTTCGTTCCCGTTCTTCTGCTTTGTCCTCCTTCGTCCCGCTTCGTTCTCCTTCGTCCGGGCATCGTCCTGTCCGGCTCGTCCTCCGAGCAACCGTCGAGGTGGATTTCTCTCTCCCTATTCCTTTTACCACTTTCTAGTATAGATTTACTGCTTTCTAGATTAATCTACTCGTCCTCCAAGCAATCGTCGAGGACGACATTTCTCCCTCCATTCTTCTAATGCTTTCCAGAGTAAATTTATCGCTTTCTAGAGTAATTGTTTTATGCTTTCTAGTTGTAATGAACAATCTCTTCAATGCAAAAATTCCTTGTTTATTCTACATCTCATTTTGATTTCTCTGTGTAATATTCTCTTTCTCTCTTACTCTCTCTCTCTTCTATTTATTGTAAATAGTTAGATAGTTCTAAATTGAATTATTCTGTAACAAATAAAAAGAAACGCGTAGTTTTTAAATCAAACGTCCGCCTCCCTGTGTTCGACCCGGAATTTTAATTTTGGTATAAATTTTATTTGTTGAACACGAATTCTTCGCTTTCGAACTACAACGACAGGTTTTCCAAAACCAAACACGTTAGCGTAGGTTCGTAAACGTTCAACACTAGCCTTAAGGATTGATTCACTCTTCAGGGCTCAGATTGAGATTGTTTTTGATTAATCTACTTCTACTAGTCCATCTGATGTCTAGCTAGGGGAGTAGCATCAAACGACCGTGGTTGGGGGCATCAAAGGAACTGGAGGTGCAAGTCAAAGGAACAACCTTCTCCACAGCCCCTCCCTCTAACTAGTTGGATTGACAGGATAAAAATAGACTAAATCATTTATAATCTTAGGATAGGTTCTGAGAGTCTATAGATCTTTAGGCTACCCACTTAAGGACAGGTTTGGTTGATTGTACTACAGGGGACCTTTCTCTCCTCTATTTTCCCTCCTGCTCCACCATGTATCCTTCCACATCTTTCACACATTTCCAATCCTACCCTCCTACCAATACATATCCTCAAGTTGATTATTATCCCGACTCGACTTATGATTACCCATCTCCTAGATGGGATAACTTTGATTGGGGATATGAATCCGAACCTCAGTGTCCAGGTCCTAACCATGGACAAGACTATGATTATTATCCTTCTCACACCTATAATGATTATAGATCTCCACCCTTTAATGACCAAACCAACCCGATCTACAATCAGGAAGGATATGATGATTATAACACCTATCCTCCCCAGTATTCCACTGAATATAGGTCACCACCATTCTTTGAATGACCTGAAATGACCTACTATCAGGGAGGACCCCTAGAACCTCAATATCTTGACTCCCCAAGATTGAACCCAAACCCACCCAACCCTGAATCGAACCATTCGGTTCAGGTGAACCAGGTCCAAGACAGGGTGTTGGCTAACTTGAGGAACACTATACAATCTTTAGAAGCTTAGCCAACACCATGCACTGAAGCATTGGAGCCCATGATCAAAATGATTTATGAGATGAATAGCTCATTATTGGATTTGCTCCAGGATGATAGATATAGGGGCCTATGTGAGTTTCCACTTGGGAAATTATCAAGATTGAAGATGAAATTTGTGGTTGCCCTAGTCTAATCTTGGGATGATTCTCTAGATGAACCTCCTCCAGGAGAGCCAATGTCTAAACCTGCTAAGGCACCTATTAGGGGGGATACATTTTCTGAGATTGGAGATGACTAAGTTGGTCTAGAGTAACCGATTGACGATGAACCGATTGCTTCACCCGAGATCCCCGAGCAAGGGAACGACGGAAAATATGTCTCCGAGGACCATGAAATGACATATGACTTTGAGACATATATAAATAAGGATCAAGAATTCATTAATTCTGAGGGTGAGGAATCTCTGTGTAACACCTCACTTGAAGTTAAGGAAAATGATTTTAGTGAGACAAATGGGCTCGAGGAGTATGACAAACCATTTGATAACCCAATTATTAAAGATTATGTTCTGATTGGGGCTAACATGGAGGATACTGATCCTAATATAACAGATGATCCAATTGGTAGCCTTAATCTTCAACCACATCTCGAAGAGCTGAATGATCATACTTTTGAGATCATTGTGCGCAAGTCAATTCTGATTCAGCCACAATTTCTAGACTTGGGTAAATCACATGGCGTGAATTATGTGCTAGAGGTCCTGAAACCCAAACACTTGATGTTGGAGGATAGGTCTTTGGAACTGAGGATCTAGGAAGTTAACTTCAGGGAAAGTAGAAGTTTGGATTTAAGGGTTCCTGTTGACCTAAAACCACCTACTGTCTACCAGGACCCTTACGATATCTTTGATGTGCAACCTAAGCTCGGAATAATTGACTATCTTCCTGAGTTGAACTTTAAGTAGACATCTGAACCTAGTGAATCAAGGTTAGCTTTTGTCTGACACTTTAGTCTTAGGTTGCACACCACCAAACCATAGGCTTGACTCTGCAAGATCAACAATCTCAGGTTCTGGGTATTTTCATCTAGAACATTAGAACTACTTGACCTTGGGGCATGGGTCTGCACCACAACTTGGTCAACATCTGTGGACATCTTCTGCTGGTGGGTCTAAGGATTAATCTTTTGATTTTGATTTTGACTTGCAGTTGTGAATTCTCCATTTCTTCCTTATATGTATTTTATGCCTAGCTAAAGATATTAAACTTAGTGCGTGTGTATACTCTCTTCTTTCTATGGAGTGAACTAGATTTTCATGAAATTCGAGTGATACTCTATTTAGTCCACCCTTTTCATGTCTTTGTTTTTACAATGAGGACATTGCATCGTTTAGGCATGGGAGGGTGGATAATTAATTCCTGAAATCATTTTGTTAACACCATGGAAATTCTTTTAATTTTAATTTTATTTTCTTAAAAGAAGAAGAAGAAGAAGAAGAAATAAATTAGGAGAAGAGAACTTAGGCATTTGGAAGCTATTAACTTTAGGAAATGATGCGATACGACCTAAATACTTAGATTCTTCAGGCTTTCGGGCTTAATCAACCCGGTTGTCCACTCGAATGTGGACTGTCTCGAGTCCCCGTTAAGTAATTTTATTTTAATTTTGTCTAATAAATTAGGGTGATAAGTAGACAACTTATCAACCTGCCCTCTTATTTAAGAGGACTCTAAGTCTAAACATCTATACACTATTTGCAAAGGCTCACTTTTCAGTGGTTTCTTCGAAAATTGGGTAGCTAATGAACTGTCTAGGCCAATATGGTTGGCAAGTTGTCATGGGTATCAGCCCATTGGCCGGTTGTCCAGAGCCCAACTACATGACCATACTCATTCTACTGCTTTTAGGTAAATCTTATATCAGGGAAGCCACCTACTTAGAAAAAATGATACTTAGAAAATAAAAATAAAAAAATAGAAAAAAATAGAAAAAAAAAGAAAAAGGAAAAAAAATAAAATAAAATCACACTTCACCGCATGAGTATGGCTGGAAAGTTACCGTTGGTAATAGCCGATTAACCGGTTATTCAGAGCCTAGCTCATAAAAATGCACAATAATTCCCAAAACACTTAGGGAAGAAGTAAGGAAGTAGAATAAATCAGGGAGATATACATTGGGTTTGCCTTTATGTTGACCCTATAAAAAATAAAAAAAGTAGGGGGAAAGCTACCGATCGGAAAGATAAACCTTTAGGTAGAATTTTTTAGGTCACCTAGGGTCGTAGAAATCTGAAGTCTATTTTAACAGCCACTTCATGAGTCTATCACCCCTTGACAAGATGCTTAACACTTAGAGTCCTTTTCGAGTCTTGGGCAGGTCAGGTAGCTGTAAAAGGTTGTCCCGAAACTCTCAAACTCCAAAAGTCCAAAAAAAATTAGAAAAGATCAAAAAGCAAAAAAATGTATCTTCCCTTTTCAAATAAGGTGAGGACTTGGGCGGTTTGCATTTTGGCAAGCACCAACGCATTGTTGAGTCTTCATAGTTTAGGCCCATAGTCGAAATTTCCTTTTGTTAATAAACAACAAATGCATTAAGCGATCGAGCCCTAATTCCATTTTTATACATAGCATAGGGTTTAATTTTGCTAGGGACTAGCAAAAGATAGGCATAGGGGTATGATGTAGACACATCCATTTATGTTAAAATGCCTATTCATGCATCTCTCTAGGCTTAGATATGCATTCCATACTATAAATATTGCATAGCATGCATCATTTGCATTTAGAGTAGTTTGTGTATATTTTAGGCTAATTGCATCCTTTTTATGGCTAGGAGGGAAGGAGATTTGTTTCAGGGCCTTGAATGGACTATCTAACCATACGGATCTGATCAGGACAACGATCGGAGTCTAACGCCTCCAAAATCGTTAAGATCGAAATCCTATAACACCTTATGTGGTTTGAGGAAGATCAATAGCTAGGGGGCAATACGACATCCTTACAAGCCTCGGATGAAAAATCTGACCATATGGATGGATCCGGAGCAAAGATCGTAGTTTGGTAACGTGAAAATCACCTCGATCTAAGCACCATGGCACCCTCTGCAACAGAAACAAGATGGACAGCCCAGATTGCACCATGTGGTGCTATCTGGGCCACCCAACACCGGCCATCAACAACTGTTGGCTCCCCCTCATCATCTTCACCTTTGAATCCTAACCGTTGGATCATCATCCAACGGTTAGGAAGCCTCCATGCCGTGGCTTCAAGAACTCCTCCTTGTGACAATCCCCAGCCACAGCACATTGGTTGGGATGTTGGCCACCAAGGAAAGGATGCGGGTTCGAATCCCCGTGGCACCCCCAATTAGCCAATTGGACATGGCTGTACATGCGTAAAAGGGTGCAGTGCATAGCCTTGCAGCGCACAATCACGCGCACGCATAAGGGCACAACACCCAAGCTCAGTGCCAGCGCACGCGTGCGACAAAGAACGTGAGGCACGGGACAGTGATGTGCATGCCAGCAGTGGAGTGGATCTTCAGCGACAGCTACAGGGGTCTTTGGTGACGATTGTAACTGTCACTAATGCCCTATGCATGAATTCTTCCTCTTCCTTCCTCTATAAAAGTGCCTACCCCCCTCCATTCTTCACAATCTCTTCCTTTCTTCCTCTCACCACCTCCAAGGCTCTAGAGAGAGCTTGTCGCAAGCCCGGGATGCTCCTCTAGAGTAGAATCAAATATTTTTCCCTCCCCCATCCCCATTCATGGAGCACCCCGCGGCCATCTTCTCACCTACTTCAGGAAGTAGATCCTTGCCGCGACGCCGTCCTGCCCCACCCTCCGTCCTTCAGCTCCATCCTTATTCGTCCCGCTCCTCACCACCTTCCACCAGGCGACGTCAGAGCGAGTCATCCTCCGAGCGACCGTCGAGGGGGATTCTCTCACCTATATCTATCTTTATTGCCTTAGTAGTGTAGCTTTCTCGCTTTCATAATTGTAGAAAACATTCATGAGATATATCTGTGATTGTTTCTCTCTCTCTCTTATATTTTGCAAGTAGATTAGTTAGGTAAGTTTGCATCGACCTAATCTCTTGCTTGATAAAAATACCAAAAAAAAATTAGAAAAGTTAGAAACAACAAAAACAAATAAAAAGCGAAACATAGATTTTTCAAACCAAACGTTGCCCTCCTCGTGTTCGACCCGGGACTCACCTTTCGAGTTTTGGTTATAAATATTATTTCATCGATGAGTTTTCTTACTAATTGAACTACGACGATGGGTTTTCCAAACTTGAAGCCCATTCGCTAGAATTTCTGACGCAATCATTGTTGCACAGAGCACAGCTACAGAGAGCAAAACCCTCCCCTACTCTCTCACAAATTCCCTCCTTTTCTTCTCTAAAACCCAGAGCATAGTCGGATCCATATTCGAGTAAACAGGTCATGTATAGTGTCTAGGGTCATCGGCGTGGGTGATGACCGAGGAGTGAACTAGGTGAGTATTCAAGTGAAGGGCGTAGGAGGGACCCAACCCCTTGTGCTACTGAGGGGTAAGCTGAGAGCACAAAAACATAATAAGCACGGTTGTGCGCTTCATAATCCACGAGGTGCGACTATGTTTGTCCCCCTCCTTCAAACAATAGCAGTAGAGAAAGCTTCATTGAATTGGTGTGTTGCTAGTGCTGAAGTCGTCAATTGAGAAATAGGAAGGCTTCATGATCCTCGTTAGCAGCGATTGGAAAGGATAGCAAAGTGGATGGCAACCGAAGAGAGGCAAGCATCGTCAGAGATGTCGAGGGCGGTGGCAGCAGACGGCAAACAGCTGAAACGTGAGATACGGCCTCACGGCCACATTAGATTACCTCAGGAGACTCGCCAAGTGTTAGTGTAGGTGGTGTTGGTGGTTGTGTGATGTGAGAGTGGTCATGGAGGTCGGACAGTGATGGAGAAGGTGAGTGGAGGTGAGTGTGTTTGGTGGGGTGATTTAGTGGGTGAAATGAGGAATTAGGTGGGGGGTTTTGTGCGGTGAGGTGAGGCGGAGGCTACGAAGGTGGAGCAATGGCATTTGGTAGCATGTAGTGTGCTCATGACCACATCGGAGCTCAGCAAGAGTGATGGAAGACGAAGGGGGAGGCTGGTGATCGTGGGTCAAAACAAGAGGATAATGAGGGGGAAAAGAAGTAGAGGGAGAGGGGAGTCTAACTAACCTAATCTAATCAGATGAATGGGGAAGAAGTCATCGGTTGTGGTACAGTCGGCATCGAAGAAGGAAGAACCTCCGGTGGGGGAGAACGGTGAGGAAGAGGGAGGAAGATGGCGCCTGTTGGTATTTCAAGTCGTGGATGAACTTGACGAAGGAGAACCGACCAACTATTTTCTGTGGCAACTGACGAAGAGCGTGGATAGAGAAGCTCATCGGAGATTGCGGAGAATTTGGCCAGAGAGAGCAGAAGAAGTGTGGAATCTAGTCCAAACCAAGCTAAAGAGAACATCCATGCATTGTGGGTTCAATACCTTTTCAAAGACAAAATCCCTTTTCAAAGACAAAATCAACTTGGACTTTATGCGCAAAATCAATACCAAACGAGGCCTTCTCAGGATGACATTAATGCCCAGGTTATGAAAACCCTGCAAGGCATGCAAAACCAGATGTCTAAAGTAACCCGTATTGTGGCTACTCTTCATAATCAAATTAGGGTCATTGTAGATCAAAGATCTGTAGGAAATCTACCCCCCCCAGCCCATGCCAAACTCAAATAATCAAAGGAACCAGTATAAAGGTGTGAACCCTAATCACCCCATCCATCCAGCACCTCATCATCATCTAGGTTTTAATTAACATTAGGCTGCCAGTCCTCCTCTTAAAAAGAACCATATTGCCAATGTAGTTACCTTAAGGAGCGAGAAGACTACTCGGGATCCTGGGCCTTCTACCTCCACACATGAAACTCGATCCAAAGAAAAGCAAGTTGACTATACCTTCATTTCTACTTTGGGACCTATAACTGCAAGAGATGAAAACCCTATCCTGTTTCCCCAAGCACTTCATTCCACCACAAAGAAAAGGAAGAAATTCAAGCCCTCTAATAAGGAACTCATGGAACATTTTGGGCAAGTTGAAACTAATATCCCTCTCCTTGATGCTATCAAGTACATTCCCACCAATGCTAAGTTTTTGAAAGACTTATCTACTCCAAAAAGGTAGTCTTGAAACCTAAGAAAGGTGATTCTTTTAAAGATAGTTAGCTTAGCTGTTCTGAGCAAGTTGCCTCTAAAAAAAAAGACCCAGGTGCTCCCCTGATTTTTGTTGTCATTAATGACACCACCTTTGATCGTGCCCTTCTTGATCTTGGTGCCTCTGTTAATCTTATCCCTACTATATTTTATGAGGAATTTAGATTTGGTGAATTGAAACCCATTGAGGTTACATTACAATTGGTTGACCGATCTACTATCCAAACAAAGGGGATTGTTGAGGATGTCATCGTCTAGGTCCAAAATTGTCTATTTACAGTAGACTCTCTGTTCCTAGATATTGAGGTACTAGAAGCTTTAAAAAATACCTTTATTATTTTAGGAAGACCTTTTCTAGCCACCACAAAGGCAAATATTGATTGTGATTATGGAAAAATGAAAATCACTTGCGGTGGCAAATCAATTACTTTAGATATATTCCAAGCTTCTAGTAGATTTTGTGAGTCAGATTTCATTGATGATTCAGATTCTAAAATGGATAATTTGGTGGAAGAAACACTGCAGATATCACACATAGGGACATATTTTACAGTTGAGTCCATCTTTGAGTCCCAAAACTCCCCCACCCTAACTCCACCTTCAACATTTGACTTGTCACCTTCCCCTCTGGACCTTACTTTTGAATCTTTGTCTAAGCTTGGGCCGTAATTGCATTTAAAACCCTTGCTAAACTGTCTTAAATATGATTTCTTAGGACCTAAACAAACCATGCCCCTGATTATCAATTCTAGCCTTTCTAGGGTTAAGATGAAAAGCTTCTCCAAGTACTAAGCAAAAATAGAAAAGCAATTGGTTGGATTAAAGATCTTAAGGGTATAAATTTGCCCTACTGTACTCAGAATCTATCTTGAGGATGACTCTCACCCCTCTTGCCAGCCTCAAAGAAAACTGAATCCTAATCTACAAGAGGTGGTTAAGTAGGGTATCATCAAGCGGCTGGATGTCGGCATCATATACCTTATCTTTGATACTCAATGGGTTAGTCCTACTCAAGTTGTTCCCAAAAAAGTAGGACTAACTGTCATTTCTAATGACAAGGGTGAAAATATTGCCACTAGGACTGCCTCGCCTTGGCATGTGTGTATTGATTACCTAAAACTAGACACCACCACTAAAAAGGTTCACTTCTTGCTCCCTTTAATTGATCAAATCTTGGAGCAATTAGCTGAACAGGAGTTCTATTGTTTCCTTGGCGGATACTCTGGCTATAATTAAGTAGTAGTCTGCCCTGTGGACTAAGAGAAGACTACATTCACCAGCGCCTTCAGAACCTTTACTTTCCAAAGGAAGCCCTTTGGTCGGTGCATTGCAACTGCAACATGTCAACTGTGTATGCTTGTAATTTTTTTAGATTTGGTAGGTGAAAGTCTTATGGTGTTCATTGGCTTCCCTATTTTTGGAGGCTCTTTTCACTTATGTCTTGCTAATTTAGACAAAACTCTCCAAAAATGCATAGAAGTTAACTTAGTCCTTAGCTAGGAAAAAAGCAACTTCATGGTCCAGGAAGGCAACATCTTAGGCCATGTCATTTCTAAAATTGGAATTGTGGTAGATAAAATCAAAATTGATGGCATATCTAGACATCCCCCACCTAACTCTATCAAGTAGACTAGATCATTTTTGGGGCATGTCGGATTCTATCGTAGATTCATAAAGGATTTCTCCAATATCTCTTAACCCTTGAGTCAACTTTTAAGTAAAGACCAACCTTCTGATTTCACCGATTAGTGCTTGGAGAGCTTTGAAAAACTAAAAAAAGAAGTCATTGCAATACCAATTTTATAAGGACAAAATTGGAATTATCCTTTTGAGCTAATGACAGATGCTTCATATTTTTTTGTGGGTGCGATTTTAGGGCAGCACATTGACAAGAAGCCCATTGTGATCTACTATGCAACTTTGGATGACAAACAACAAAATTACACTGTAATTGAGAAAGAACTTCTTGCCATTGTGTTTGACCTGGAAAAACTCCGATCATATATGTTGGGGTTGTATGTCATTGTATATATAGATCACTTATGATAGAAATTTTTGCTGAATAAGAAAGATGCAAAACCCCACCTTATCTGATGGATTCTCTTGCTCCAGGAATTTGACCAGGAAATTAAGGACAAGGTGGGATCACAGAATGTAGTGGCCGACCAACTCTCTCATCTTATGACGGATGATGTGCTTACCCCACTTGACATTTTCCCTAATGAAACCCTCTTTGCTATCACCAGCCTTCCATGGTATGCTACCATTGTAATTATTTGGTGACAGGACGAATACCTCATGATTGGCCTAAATAAAAAAGGGATAAGTTCTTCTCCAATATTAAATATTACTTTTGGGAGGGGACCGACCTATTCCACATTTGTGCTGACTAGGTCATCCGACGATGTGTTCCCAATTTAGAATTTCATGATATTTTGAACCATTGCCATGCAATGGCTTGTGGTAGACATTTCTCGTGCAGGAAAACTGCAACCAAGATTTTAAATTTTGAGTTTTACTGATCCAGCATACACAAAGATGCTCAAGACTTTGTTCAGTCCTATGTACATTGCTAGAGCATCAGCAACATGACAAAAAATGATTTGGTGCCCTTGAACCCCATTTTGGAAATTGAAATCTTTGATGTCTAGGGTATCAATTTCATAGGACTGTTCATCAATTCTTATGGGTACCTATACATACTTGTCGCAGTCAACTATGTATCGAAATGGATTAAAGCAGTGCCCAACTACACTAATGATCACTAGGTAGTTGTGGACTTTATAAAGAAAAACATTTTTTCAAGATTTGGAGTTCCTAAGGCCATTATCAGTGAGGGAATAACACACTTTACACACTCGCACTTCCATCAACTCTGATCTAAATATGGGGTTAATCATAAATACTCTACTCCCTACCACCCCCAAACTAATGGCCAAGCTGAAGTCTCAAATTGGGAAATTAAAAATATTCTACAAAGATGGTTTGGCTTGATAGAAAGATTGGTCCAGCAAGCTGGACGATGCCTTGTCGGCCTACCGTATGGCTTTCAAAACTTCGATTGGAATGGCCTTATTTCACCTAATTTATGGAAAGGCATGTCATCTCCCGATGAAACTAGAATGCAGGGCTTTTTGGGCAACAAAATAATTTAATTATGATTTAACTGATGCTGGCAAACACCAAAAATTACAATTAATTGAATTGAAAGAACTTCATAATTTTGCTTATGACAATGCATGAATTTACAAAGGTCGAACAAAAAATTTTCACAAAAAATATATTATTCGAAAAACTTTTGAACCAAATAGGCTTGTTTGGCTTTTTGAAGCAAGATTACGTATTTTTCCTGGAACACTAAAATCTAGATTGACTGACCTCGATATCATCCTGAAAATGCATCTATATGGAGTTGTTGACATTTTTTTTCCCAAAACAAATATTTCATTAACTGTCAATCGTCAACGTTTAAAGCCCTATATTGATAATCTTCCAAATCAACCATCTGATTCTCAAGACTTACATGACTTACCTGATATTGATCCTTAATGCAGTTCAGATCTGGGTAAAAGACGTAAAAGACAACCCTGGTTGGGAGGTAACCAAACATCTTTTTCCTACTTTCCTTCTTTTTTATTTTTCTTTATAGGTTTTGCCAATCCTGATTTCGGCCTTTTCTTACTTAGGTGATATCTTTCTCCTTATGCATGAGGACATTGCGTAACTTTAGCATAAGGGGCGATTCTCAGGATCTTTAGAACCTAAAAACATAAAAATTTTTTAGTCATTTTTGCATACATTTTCAAAAACCCCAAAAAATTATATATTCAAAAAAAATTTTTTGATGATTTTCAAAACTCGGGACTAAGGCTGTGACTTTATTTCAAGAAGGTACACATGGGATTTAATCTTAAACAAAGGACGAATCCAAGGATCCATTTGTTAGACATTTCAGGCCTAAACATCTAGATTCGATTAATATATCTCCTAAAGAAATCCTCCTAAACCCCTGAAGAAACCAATTGTCCCTAATTCTGTCAAGTAGTTTGTATACTACTTGACTTTGTTCTTGGTCCAAAAATATGAATTTCTTTCAAAACTCAAGTGTCAAACTTTCACGTTCACAAGCCAACAAAAACAAAAAGCCCAAAAATGCATAAATAAATAATTCTCCTTATTTAACTTAAGGTGAAACCTGAAGCAGTTATGATTGGATGAGTCCCTACCACGGAGAAGGAGAAAACTCTCCTTTTAGGAAGTCATGCCAACATCTTACCTCCTCGTTGCTTGCTCCATATCTATATATAGAATGTGTAAGCACATCTTGTGGTTCAGGTGTCTTGGACTGTACTATCTCAAAGTATCGAAGTGAGAGCTTGGATTCGTTGGGAGTTCCTCTAACTGTGTCATGAGGTGTTAGCATGTAGTGCTCCTAGAGATGTCTTGGACGAGGCTATTGTAGTGTCGAAACAAGGGCCTCCTTGAGGAACAGTAATGGGGATAATGATTTCAACACAATCTTGTGAAGGCTAATCTAAGGCTAAGCATGGGGGGGGACAATAAAATCTTCTTTCATCAAAAAACAAAAAAGAGACTTGGACAATCTTCCTTGTAATGCAAATTCTAGATCAATTTCTTAAGTTAAGGAGGTTCTAACTGTGAAAATAGTTGACAAGATAGTTGGAATCAGAAGGGAAAATTGGTTGAGTTCTTGGGAAGATATGCAGATGTTTTTTTATGACAACCCTTTGATTCAAGGTCTAATCCTGTTGTTTTATCTTAAGCAAATCTTTTACCTTCCCTACTTTTCAAAGCAACCAAGGTCCCGTAAAATTATTCTGCTCAAAATCCAAAAATAAGTAGTTTTTCTAAAACTATTTTGTGAAACAAATTTTCTATGGCACTAGCAAAAAGTTAAGCATGGGAGTGTGATAAACAATAATTTATCATCAATCTTAGGCTATTATTACACCTAGTAATTGATGAACGTGTTTCGGCGAACGAAAAGTTGGGGTTAGGAGAAACCCATCAATGTTGTCACAAAACACGTTATCAAATACAATTTTACCGAAACTCCAAGGGAGTCCTAGGTCGAACATAGGGAGGCGACGTTTGTTTTTGTTGAAATCTGCACTTCGTGTTGTTTCTTTTTGGTATTTCAAGGTTTTGTTATTTTTTTAGTGATTTTGTAATAAAGAGACAAATAGGATAGCTCACAATATAGAAGAAAACAAATTGGATATATAAAAATGATGTTCAAATGCTTATTACAACAAGTGGAAAATAAAGAAAGTGATAGGGGTGAGAAGGAATCTCCCAAATCGGTTGTCTGGCGAGACGACAGCGCTTGGCGGTAGCTTGGATGGAGGAGGTGAGAAGCTAGATGATGGGGATGAGATGCAGGAGGACGCTAGGTAGAAGAATGGCTCACCAAGGCATGGAACGAGGATGAGGAGGTGGAGATGATCTTCTACTAGAATGGAGGTAGGAGGACACCACCAAGGCTCCCTATGAAGGTGGTGAGAAGGAAGAATATTTGGTGGGGCAAGGGAACAACTACACTAGTAGCGAACCTTTGGAGCTTGGGAATGAGCTCTAGGGACCTTTGATGGGCTTGTAGAGCTCTAGAGTAGGTGGGTGTAGCAAAGGTAGAGATGGCTTGGATGGGAGAGGGTCATGGGGTCGATATAGTGGTGGAAGGGATGTGTTTTGCACTCACGGCTATCCAACAACATTTAAAATGTTGCTAAAGACTCGTTGGGGGTGTTGTTAGAGCATTCACTCGCCTCTGCTAGTGTGAGGTGGAGCCGTTACAGTTGTCACAGTGCAGGGAGAGCCTCAGCTGTTGGATTCACATCACATAGCTGAGGATCGGGCGACCTACGCAATTCAAATCATAGAGATCATGCTCCTCTACTGGTGCATTCATTGGCAGCCGTTGGATCCATCATTGTGCAGCTGGGATGCTCCCTCAGATCGTGCCCTCGTGGATTCAAACGTGTGCGCATCGCACCTTTGTGAAGATCCGATGATCAAGAGTGCATTCGATCCTCTTAAATGGGTGCCCCTGATTGTGCGTGTGCGTTCTGGCATGTCTCCTCGCGTCATTAGGTGGTGTTTGATCTGGTGTGTGCAATCCTAACCACTCGATCGAGATTGAGCGGTCCAATTTGGCTGGTGCTGAGGCGGTAGTAGCGGATTGCCACTCGAACCCTTGCCAGTTCTTTGAGGAGCAGGTGCGCTACCACTGTGGTGAGGTGTTGGTTGGTCGCATGGATGCTTTAGCTTGTTGTGGCTTCGACCGTTGGATGAAAATCCAATGGTCATGATCAGAGGTGCTTTAGAGGAGACTGAGTGACATTGGGTGATGCTCAACAGTTGGATTGAGATTCAACGGCTGGGATTCTCTCCTTGTGGCAAGGCTGGGGTTGCAGCTCATGTAGGATGGCCTGGATGGTGCCACGCAGTGCCATCTATGTCGTCCATCTTCTTCTTGTAGACTGTGCTACGGAGCTCTGGTTAGAGTGATTGTTGCGCTGATGGACTGCGATTGTCGCTCCGGATCCATCCATACGATCGGATTCTTCATTTGAAGCCCATAATGATGTCACACTGCCTCCTGGCCATATAAAATGTTGGCATTAATATACAGAATACACAAATTATCCTAAATGCAATGCAATGAATGTTATGCAATATTTATACAATGAAATGCAATGCCAGTCCTAGGAACTATCATAAATAAGCAATTTATCATGAATTCATGCATGTTTATTAGTACCTAAGGTTTCTGTACCAGCATTACAGTATTAGGCTGCATTTAGGCATTCACCTGCATCTAGGGTTTAGGCATGCATTGTTAGGTTTTCTCTTTATTTTATGTATTGAATACTTATACTGTTTGTCAGGGATGAAGACATTAGAAAACAAGTAAACCCTAACAATGTGAATGGTAGAACATCAAAGAGAAGATAGAGGTCTCAATTAGCTGTGTCCAGCTCACCGGAGCTAGATTCCAGCTTATCCCTAGCTCCCTTCAGCTCATGGCAGCTTACCTCCATTGAGCTTAGCCACTAGTCTTGAACTAGATAGCTCCTCCTAGCTATTCCTAGCTTCCACTAGCTACTAGCTTGGCTAGCTATGCTAGCTAAACTAGCATCTATCCTACTACTCCTTGTTAAATGGCTGGCCACCTAGCTCCACAAAAACCCTAGCTAGCTCTCCCCCTTTCCTCCTTATTTCGGCGCCAAACTCCATAACCGCCACCTTTACTCACACCCGTACATGTTTGTTCCAACATAGCCACCCCTTCAAGCCACCACCACCACCATAAGAAACCCTAAGGTGGCACCAAAACACCACCATAACTACCCCCATTTTGGCGCCACCACATCCTTCAATGACCACTATCAAAACACCACTAAATGTCATCCCAAACACCCATTTTTCGCACCAAGGAGGACTCCTAGAAGCCAAAAATGGTGCCAACATAGGGTTGCATCCATTCATGGTGGTTTTTCACCACCATAACCACCTCCCACCTCATTCTATATAGACCCCTACATATGCCACATTTGAAACCATCCTTGGCTACATAAAGTTCCCTACATATCCACCTTACAATTGGAGAAGGAGGAGAAAATGAAGGTGAATTAGGAAGGCTCCCTTGCTCTTGGTCCCTACTTTCTTTTCTCCTCTTCCTTGGTCCGAAGTCAATAAGGAGAAAGCCTATCTTGGAGGATGGCCAGGCAGAAGGAAGGAGGGTGGACGACCACCCTAGGAGGAGCTCAAAGGAGGATTAGCAAGGAGGAAGAAGGACCCTACTGCAAGTTCAGGAGCTTTTGTGCTTGGAGCGAAGGATACCTCTACACTTTGGGAGTTTTTCCTACTCCTTGATTGCGCAACAATCATAGGTCTTAATTGACCTAAATTAGGCTAGGACTTAGCATAAGTTAGGGTAGTTCATGCATGCATAAGCATTATTTGCATCTTTACTGCTTTCTTTTAGCTATGCATAAAATAATGCTATAATGTACCGATTAGGTGCATTATGTCAATTACAGGTAATAAGCTGATCAGAAGCTAGATCTGAAGCTGGATCTAAAGCTGGATCTGAAGAATAAAGAATAACTGGTGTTGCAGCAGAGCTAGAGTGGAAGACCTAGATTAGATGCGGTAGGTAATAATGTAAGGGAGTTAAGGTATGCTATTAAGTAGGAATAAAGTAATAAATTGTGAAGAACTTAGGTCCATCCTAGCCCTAGGATAGCCGAGAAGCCTCCCCAACCCTTAACCACCCTTAGATTAGGTCACCGCACCCTAGGAAACCCTAAAACCCTAATTCTAGCCTCTATCTGGATGTCCAAATGGGTTATAGGATGTCCAGAACCCTCAGCCAACTCTTGCACACCTTAAACCCACTTCTGTAGTGTTATTGGATGTCCAGACACTTGGTCAGACGTCCAATTTCTGCAGAATACCCAAGACAGAATGTAGAAACCCTCCTGACTCTGATTGGATGTCCAGAAAACAAGTCTGGACTTTTAATTTTTCATTATAAGACATCTGACAACTCTATTAGATGTTTGATACTGTCCTCCAGTTCCTATTTTGGAATTCAAGCCTTGATCTTGGATCTTTAGCCCCCTAAGCCCAATTCTAACCCCTTAGGAAACTAAATTAAGGTACCCTAACCCTAGTACGTCACCTCTAGACCTCCCTAAGGAACTAATTAGGTCCTCACTAAAACTAATTAACTTGGATCTTAGTCAATTTCGTTAGGCTATTCAATTGGACTCATTGAGTCCAATTGAGCCCCGATCTCAGCACATACTACCAAATTGGACTCAGTGAGAGTCCAATTGACCTAGACCTAACGTAATTGAGTTATTTTACTCTCAATTAGGTTTCCCCACACCCAATTAAACTTTTATTAAGTTTAATTTCACTTTACCTTAATGAATTAGGGTTTAAAACTCTAATTTGAGACCTACCTTGACCTAAACCCAGTAGAACCTAACCTAATCAATCTAGCCACCTAAGTTTCGACCCACACATACCCACACACACCACCTACATGAAAATACCTAGCCTAGAGTTCTCTAGAACTCTCTACCATGTGTTATTTCCTTGGTTGCTAAAATTAGCAACCAAGAAACATTCAATTTTTAGATCCACATTTAGTGGATCGAAAAACCACCAACCATCCTTTCTCTTTCACTCTCCCATGAGCTCCCACCATAGGCCTCTCTAGAGAGTTTCCCTTAGGTCCATAGAAAGACCTAAGGGGTGGCCATTTGCACCCATTCACTCTTGGTTCCATCTAGCTTAGCTACATTCCACCTCCACTCCACCTTCACGAGTTGCTTCACCATGGCCACCACCATCTCCACGCCAAGATGTTGGATCACCTCCTCAACCTCTCTCCAAGGGCCACCCTAAGCACCATTGGCCACTCCTCCTCCTCTCAACCAACTTAAAGGCCATCGAAGCCCACCTCCGAATTCCCTTATTTCTGCTAGATTAGTAGCTTAGTTCTTCATAGTTTACATGCTTTATTTACTGCTTAGTAGTGTAGTTCTATATTCTCCCTCAATGATGCATGCATAATCCCCCTTTAGATTCATGTATGCGATCATTTTCTGTTAGCTAGATTTATGTTTTCAAGCTTTCCACAAGTTCCATGTTGCAAACACCATCATTTATTATTGAAAGATTTTTTTCTATATATATTTATCTGTGTTGAGAATCACCATGAGCTTATTGCAATATATTTTGTGTGATTAAAGTTGCCTACTTTTAATTTCTGATATTCTCAGAACTAAGCATGTCGTGCATAAATACGTAATAACAATAAACTGACATGCGATTTTAAACAAGTAGAGCGAGCGAGATCGATCTCGAATCTGCATTTCCATAACTCCTCCCAGAGATGAACGACCGGGACTAAAGTCCCATTATCTTTATAAATTAATTTTTTTGATCATATTTCGCAACTATACTATGATGCATTCCGATCAAATGCATGCTATACAATTCATGACAAAATGGCACCATTGCCAGGGAGGCAACGCCATTTTTCATTTCAATCTTTTTGGGCTATCACTGACAAATCTTCTTCTGCTTGTCTTTTGACATGCAGGAAAATAGGAAAAACGGGAATCTGCACACGCAAGGAGCGTAGATTAAAACAAAAATCAGGTGCACAACTCATCTTAGATTAGGATTTCCCTTTCTAAACCCTAGGTTAGATTTACTTAAAAAAAAGCCTATTTATTTTCATGAAAAAGAAAAAAAAATCTACGTAGTTAGATTAGGTTTCGTTTTGAATCCTAGGTTAGTTTTGAAAAAGCAAAAAAAAAAAGAAAATTGCAAATACTTTGAGAAAAAATCCTTTTTGAAAAAAGAAAAAAATTTGGTGGAAAGTTTGAATTTTAAACTCAAACACCTTTTAAAAGCTTCCCTACCATCCTCTGATTTTCGGCCACACTTCAAATTTCGATTTTAAAATGCCAAAAAATTAGTGAACGAAAAATTCTGAAATTCGGCCTGGACACTCATTTTTAAATCACCTTTCAAATGGCACCATTCGTTTGAAAAAATTCTAAGTAAAAAATTTTTACAAATTCGTGAAGTGCAAGGTGGTCAGACTGACCCAGATTTGAAAATTTGCAAAATTCAAAAAGCAATTTCGAGCAATCTGCGAATCTGTTTTGGCTTGAAATGGTGGGTTTTGAAAGCTGATCTCATTGGCTTTAATTTCCAAACTTTTTCCAAATTTTTGAAAGTCATTTGGTACTATTTCAATTTGAAAAATCGACCGAGGGTCAAAATTCCAAATCTAACCCTTTGACATTCAAAAATCTCTAAAAATTCGATTGAAATAGTAAAAATTATAAAAAAATATTCTTTGAAAAGAGAATTGAAAAAGGAATCCGCTTCAAAAATTTCAATTTATTTTGATTCCAATTTTTATTGAAGAATTGGTCTTAATTTCGTGGTCTGCTAAAGAAGAAAAACAAAAAAAACCCCAGAATTGCATAAAACTTAGCATACACCTTTAGGGTTATGTTCTAGAGACAACATTTGGGGTAGCCTAAACTTAGTCAAGTCTAGTGCTTAGCCGGTGAGCTTGGTCACCTTGTGGGCCACTAACCACAAACCCCAACTGAAGAAAAAAAGGGCTAAAATCAATTTTAAAACACGTAAATAAACCCGAATTCATTGTCATACTACTGCGTGGCTTCAACCTCTCTTGCCGAACCTAGTGACTAAGTCTGCAGGGTAGTGTCAAACGACTGCGGCTAAGGGGTAATGGAACCAGAGGCGTGAGTCGAAGGAAGAACCTTCCCCTTATTCCCCTCACAATCAGACTGGCTGGGTTAGCTTGAGAGGCGGAAATCACTTTCAGTCGGTTGTACGATGAATTTTTCTTCAAGAATTCAAACTTAAAATGAAAAATCTGGCCATCTGATCATAAGAATATCTGATTGATAGGGCTTAGCCTTGTCTAGCCTGGCTACACCAACCTAGGGGTTGGGTGGTGTATGCAAGGAAGGAGGTCACTCAGACCTCAACTGGTTGAACCTTGGGAGTCACTCCCAAGGAGGCGAGTCACTTCACCCGGGCCATCTTCTCCCCTACCCTCTTCTTCTATCTCCTAGCCGCAATGGCTAACCCTGTTTCTAGACATAATCAGGATTCAGAAGAGCTGGACCCATGAGCTTATCTGAGAGCCTGGGTCACTGAATTAGCTCAACCTTGGGATCAGAACCCAAGGTGGCAAAGACGACATTTCGCTTCGCCTGATCCTTCTTCTCGGGTTACTGAAATGGTTAACCCATATCCTAACCCTAGATATTATGACCCATACCATTCGATCCCCGAAAGGACCGCATCTTATAGCCCATGATATGGATTTCATACTCCTGCTTCTCACCCACGGAATATGGGTAGACCTGATTCACCCCCTGGAACCCATGAAGAACTACTAGTGCATATGCGACCGCATTATAGAATATAGAGAGTTGTAGCTAGCGCTAAGGAGAAGGTCACATTCTATCTACATGAAATTCTAGCTATCATTGAGCCGAAACAAGACAAAACTAGATTCCATATCAACAAGCTGTGATGGAGCTCCTTCAAGGAACAACAGGGATAACAAGGCTATTTAGACAAAATTGGGAAACTCAAGAACTACTGCTTTTGAGATATCAAGTGGAAAATAGCCTTCAAGACCTCAAAGAATCTGAAACAACTACGCCGAATGGACACACAGAAGATTCTCAGGAGCAGATGCTGGAAGATCATTCAAGGGAAGAAGAATCTAGCTTGGATATGAGACAGGAGCAGGAAGTATGCCGAATGGGTTCGTCTGAGAACTCCATTCAAGAAATTGAGGAAAGGACAGATATCTCAAGGTCTGAGCCACAATCGGATTATCCTAAATCCTGGGAGACACCTCATGGGTTAGAAAACCCAACTGAGATAAGGGAAGTAGATCCAGTTGAGGATATGGATCTTGAGGCAAACATTATAGGCGACACTACTGATCAATCTAGGCCACTTCCCATTATAGGTGAACCTGTGATAGAGCCAACATCTTCTGATCTGCACTCTTCTTCTTTCACCTACATCCTTAATTCAGAGGTTAGAGATTTTGAGATGACACTTTCTATCCCTGATCTTGGCATTCGAGGACCAGAAATAGCTATGGACAATTTAACCGAAATAAATATGCTACCTGAGGTAGGAATTACTGAGGAAATCAATTCATATGAGGGTGAAGCTTTGACCAAAATGAGCTGGGGATGCACCTATCATCCTAGTCAGTCTAATGGATGGCTCGACTCAAAGCCTAAAGGGTTAGCTTCTGATGAATCAGATATGAGTACGGATGAGGATGAAGTAATTTCTGACGGGGATTTTAGTGACCTCCCCATAGATCTTTTACATTCACAAATACCCCTATACGATCCAGAGCCTAGAAAGGGCATGATCTTTGATGTCAATTATTGTTATGAGGATCCCTATGACATAGATTATGGTTCTGAGATACATTTTGATCTACTCCCTTAGCAACTCCCTACTGAATTGTGGGACATGATAAATTAGCTGAATCAACATCATGATCCCCCCTCTAATTATCCTCTATTTTCCACCACCACTCCACACTTTCTTATAGCTAGAATTTTTGGAGTAAGGGTGCACAACCAGTTGGTTCGCATCTCCGGACCACTGATTCTAGGAGCATACGAGCACATCTTTCTCTTAATCTTGACCGGCTCCTATGCTAGAATTGAAACATCTGATTGAGTTTTTGCCCAGCTAGAGGCATTAAACTTAGCATCTACACCACATCCATCACCCTATAGATCCCATTTTTATACATAACATTTTTTTTTTCAGCATATTTTCTTTCTGCATATTGCATACTGTCAGGTTGGCTGGTGTTGAATGTATATTTTCAAGAGCAATTCCAGGTGATTTCTACCCATTTATTCCCTGCTGTATTTATTTTCTTTTACATTTATGCATGAGGACATGCAAGAACTTAGGCATGGGGGGGTAGATACAACAAAACTGAAAATTTTTATGCCGACATTTAGGAAAACCTCGGAGTTGCATGTTACACGTACTTTAGGATCCTGAAAATAAGAACAATCGAATCCACCTCCAATGCTCGCATTGGAGCTAAAAATTGTTCGCAATAGCCACTTCCGACTCACCCGCTCATCCTTCCTCTTCTAAAATTTCCAATCCAATAGAATTAACCCGATATGGGAATTTTGCGAAGTACAAATTATACGAGGTTACTTGTTTATAGCATATATACATAGTGCATCCATGAATAAGATTATCTTATTAAGAGAATGCATTAGGGATTTTATCCTTTAGTTGATTCCTGTAATCTGGAATCTGGTATAATTTTTCACACACACGTAGAATTTGCAACGGATTCACGGTGAAGGCTGATAAACGTCTTTAGTCTGTCGAGAAGAAGCAGTGCTTCTTCTCCTGAACCCCTGGATAGTGTTTTGTGAGTTAGGTAGATTTTCTTCCAAAAATCCACCAAATAGTGTGAGATGAGTAGAGTGTACTAGTGCTCTAAGATTAGTGTAAGGAATCTGGAATCCTAGATAATTAGGTGATGATACTCACAGATTAGGCATAGTTTTCACTCTCGATTCCTGTGTGTACATTTTGTGTGAAATATTGAGAGCCACCAAATAAGGCAAATATGCGGAGAGCAAGTTTTCATAAAACTAGGGCTATGATGGATGGTTACGACCATTCTTTACGGAATCCCCAGCTAAAGGAGGGTATTGATGTCAATGTTAGAAATACACCGTCCTATCCATCTCTCTCGGTGCTGTGAGTAGACACTTCCACCAAGTAAGCCACTCAATGTCTCTTGAGTACCACCAATCCCTAATAATGGCTCCTCAATAAAGTTCATGATTGTGTGCTAGTTGTGTTATGTTGCAAAAAAAAAAAGTAAGAAAGAGAGAAAAAGTAAAAGAAAAAGAAAAAAAATGATGAAAAGAAACAAAAATTGAAAAAAATTAGAAAAGGAAGAAAAAGTAAAGAAAGAAAGAATGAATATTTAGTGTTTATTTCAGTTGCATTAAGGCAATACCACCAAATAAATTTGAGATTCACCAAATATGGCCTTAACCCACGTTTCTTGTGTTTCTAACCATTCGAATACTGGTTGAGGAATTCTGACTTAGTGTTAGAGTTATGGGAACTCAATTAAAGTGTTAATGCCAAGTGAGACCACCACATACAGGTCATATATGCGAATCTGGTGAGATTGTGAGCTCTAAGAAAAAGAAAGAAAAGAAAAGAAAAAGAAAAAGAGTAAGAGAGAATGAATGCAAAGGAATCAAAAGGGCGCATAGTTTTTCTCTTTCTCTGAGTTGAGTTAAGTAATAATTTGGGAATCTAGATTCTATAATACTAATCTCTATGTAGCACCAAGTGAGAGTGAGCCACAAAAGTATATAATCTTTTCCCACTAAGATTCTCTACCTATGCTTAAAGCTAAGTGGAATTCATAGAATATCTTGAATACCCCACGGGAAGAAGTCCGCCTATCCCGCTAGAATTTTACTAAGGGTTAAGTACAGGCTTTAGTGTTGAATTAGTTTTTCACTCGAATACGTTGCAAAAGCTACATCGCTACACTTTCACGATTGTCAGGATTTCTAGAGCATAGGATGAAAACAAAAAGGAGAAAAATCTCTAGGCATACACTTGATAAAATAATCAATCCCTTAGGGACCCTTCTGTGAATAATTTAGTCTCGCATTTGCTAGGGACTAGCAAGATTTAGGCATGAGGGTTTGATTGCGCAACAATCATAGGTCTTAATTGAACTAAATTAGGCTAGGACTTAGCATAAGTTAGGGTAGTTCATGTATGCATAAGCATTATTTGCATCTTTACTACTTTCTTTTAGCTATGTAGAAAATAATGCTAAATGTACTAATTAGGTGCATTATGTCAATTACTGGTAATAAGCTGATCAGAAGCTAGATCTGAAGCTGGATCTAAAGCTGGATTTGAAGAATAAAGAATAACTAGTGTTGTAGTAGGGCTGGAGCAGAAGACCTAGGTTAGATGTAGTACATAATAATGTAAGGGAGTTAAGGTATGCTATTAAGTAGGAATAAAGCAATAAATTATGAGGAACTTAGATCCATCCTAGCCCTAGGATAGCCTAGAAGCCTCCCTAAGCCTTAGCCACCCTTAGATTAGGTCATCGCACCTTAAGAAACCCTAAAACCCTAATTCTAGCCTCTATCTGGACGTCCTGATGAGTTATAGGATGTCCAGAACCCTTATCCAACTCCCACACACCTTAAACCCACTTCTGTAGTGTTATTGGATGTCCAATTTCTGCAGAATACCCAAGATGGAACCTAGAAACCCATGTGACTCTGATTGGATGTCCAGACAACAATTTTGGACTTCTAATTTTTCACTATAAGACGTCTGACAACTTTATTAGATGCGTGATACTGTCCTCCAATTCCTATTTTGGAATTCAAGCCTTGATCTTGGATCTCTAGCCCTCTAAACCCAATTCTAACCTCATAGGAACCTAAATTAAGGTGCCTTAACCCTAGTACATCACCTCTAGACCTCTCTAAGGAAATAATTAGGTCCTCACTAAACCTAATTGACTTGGATCTTAGTCAATTCCATCAGCCTATTCAATTGGACTCATTAAGTCCAATTGATCCCTAGACCTAACTGAGAGTAAAATAACTCAATTGGACTCAGCACACACTGTCCAACTGGACCTAGTGAGAGTCCAATTGACCTAGACCTAACTTAATTGAGTTATTTTACTCTCAGTTAGGTTTCAACACACCAAATTAAACTTGTATTAAGTTTAATTACACTTTACCTTAATGAATTAGAGTTTACAACCCTAATTTAAGACCTACCATGACCTAAACCGACTAGAACCTAACCTAATCAACCTAGCCACTTAAGTTTCGACCCACACACACCCACACACACCACCTACATGAAAATACCCAGCCTAGAGTTCTCTAGAACTCTCTACCATGTGTTGTTGCCTTGGTTGCTAAAATTAGCAACCAAGAGACATTCAATTTTTAGATCCACATTTGGTGGATCTAAAAACCACCAACCATCCTTTCTCTTTCACTCTCCCATGAGCTCCCACCATAGGCCTCTCTAGAGAATTCCATAATTCTCTAGAGAGCTTCCCTTAGGTCTACAGAAAGACCTAAGGGGTGGCCATTTGCACCCATTCACTCTTGGTTCCATCTAGCTTAGCTACATTCCACCTCCACTCCACCTTCACGAATTGCTTCACCATGGCCACCACCATCTCCACGCCAAGATGTTGGATCACCTCCTCAACCTCTCTCCAAGGGCCACCCTAAGCACCATTAGCCACTCCTCCTCCTCTCAACCAACTTAAAGGCCATCGAAGCCCACCTTCGAATGGCCTTATTTCTGCTAGATTAGTAGCTTAGTTCTTCATAGTTTACATGCTTTATTTACTGCTTAGTAGTGTAGCTCTATATTCTCCCCCAATGATGCATGCATAATCCCCTTTTAGATTCATGTATGTGATCATTTTCTATTAGCTAGATTTATGTTTTCAAGCTTTCCTCTATAAGCTTTCCACAAGTTCCATGTTGCAAACACCATGATGAATTAATGAAAGATCCTTTTCTATATATATATATCTATGTGTTGAGAATCACCATGAGCTTATTGCAATATATTTTGTGTGATTAAAGTTACCTGCTTTTAATTTCTGATATTCTGGCAACTAAGCATGTAATGCATAAAAACTTAATAACCATAAATCGACATGCGATTTTAAGCAAGTAGAGTGAGCTAGATCGATCTCGAATCTGCATTTCCATAACACCTCCCAGAGACGAACAACCGGGACTCAAGTTTCGTTATCTTTATAAATTATTTTTGTTGATCGTATTTCTCAACTATACTACGATGCATTCTAATCAAATACGCGCTATATGATTCACAACACTCCTCTTCTAGTGTCTTTTGTAATCATTTAGATAAGGAAGCATTCCTCCATTCAGGGATTAGTTGTGTGGAATCCCTCCACACAATTGAGCTCCCCAAGTTTTTGTAGACATTACTACTCTTATTTCAATTACATGTGCCTTTCATTAATTATTGCTCTTTGATTGCAAGTAATTATCATTTAATTTTGTGCACCCACTCCCATTTTCTAATTACGCTAGGAATACTTCCCTAGGGTGATCTTACAAAGGTAGGATGTCATTTCCATCAATCACTTAGGCGTAGTTTGTATTAAATTCTCATATCATTGCCCCGATTTCAAAAATCCCTAAGGAATTTGCAAAACCAACAAGACAAAAAAAGGAGTTAAGAGAATGAGAGAGAGAATATTATTTTGATAACTGAGAATTAGCCTCCATGGATGGCCCTAGATACTCATCCTATCTAGGTTTTTCAATTTCAAAAGTTGATCGATTTTGCATGTTACAACGACATTAAAAGCTCATTTTAACAAATCACATAATTTTTGCACTACGAATGTGGAGGATTGTCTTGATATTCATTAAGTCCAAATGGGGTCACTAAGTTGACAGTCGGTAGAGGTCCGACATAGGCTGCACTCGCGAGAAAATATTGTTCTAAACTTGGATCCATGTCGTTTACCTCCATGACCAAGTAACTTGTCTTTGTGTTACCGTGCTGGTTTGACAAGGGTAATTACATGTGAGGGAGTGAATCTATAGATTCGAGGTCCATTAACCCTAGTAAATTATCAGAAGTGGGGTGTGTCAAGCAATTTGAGTCGTAGGTGACCATCTGGGGTATGCCTAAGAGATCTGTTGAAATTCCTTTAGGTGTCATCCAATTATGCATACTTCCTAAAGATGAGTGGCCAAGCAAATCAATATAGATCATCCAAACATTTTCATAGCATCGTTGATGATCCACCTCAAATTCATCCATGATGCGAAGAACCCATGATTTGTTAAAATCAAGGTTTAAGTCATTGCAACACAATTTCGCAATCACTTTTAAAATTTATAATACCTTGATAGTGGGGTATCTAAGGTCATCCAAGGAGGAAAGTTTGCAAAATTCAACGCTCTCATTTGAAAAAGGGGAAATCAACTTTCCTTTTAGGTTTTTAAATATAAGATTTTTTTGTTTTTGAAATAACGGGCAACTATGAAAATTAAAGCGAGAAGGAGATTACACCAAACTTGCTAATACTAACACTAAAGTGACAAGCTAGTATTCTCTCTAAACTCACCTTAGGCACGTGGAGGCCTAGGGTAATTTGAGAGAGAGTGAAAAGTGATAGAAACCACAAAAAAGATGCAACACAATTGAAGAAAGGCAATTTTAATTAACGAGAAAAATATTTTACAAAAGGAAAAGTAGAGGAATTCTTCTACTCTAACAAATGAAGATAAAAGAAAACAAAAATCCTCTTGTGATGATGTTGGTGAAGAAGAGAGAGAGGCTTCTTGCTCCAAGCTCAGTTGCTCCTGGCTTGAAAAGAAGTTCTCCGTCTTCTTCCTTGAATAGCTCCTCCAAAATGGTGTCCTCCTTGGCAAGCCCTAGGGGGGCGTGCCTTTGCTTCTCCAAAGGTGGATGATTTCCACCCACAAAACTCCTCCTAGGGTGGCGTGCACCACCCTCAAGACCTCCTCTTAAGGTCTTCCTTGCCTGCTTGCTCCTCTGGATGGTGGGGGCACAAGAGAGAAGGGAAGAGGGGAAGGCACCAAGGGGACAGAGTGTTCCCTTAATCTTCTTCTCCTTCTTTTGGTCATGAGTGTGGTGGGATGAAGGTGGAGAATTATGAAGCCAAAGGATGATTTGGAGTGGGTAGTTAGTGGTCTTTTCATAGGATGGGTAGGGGTGTAGGTATGGTTAAAGGATGAGTGGCTAAGATGGCTTATTGGGGGTGGTTATGGGATCCTAGGGCAAGGGTTAATGGCACCAACATGAAGAGGCTTCTTCAGAGTTGGCGCCAACCCTAGGTGGAGAGTAAGTTTAAGAGGTTGTATGGTGTGTTGTAGGGTTAGGATGGATGCTTAGGAGGATGGTTAATGGATGGAGGGTTAGGATAGGTTGGCGCCATATGTAGGGATGTGTTGAGTGGTGGTTATGGTTGGGTTAATAGAGTTGGCACCAACTCTATGTAGGTTAAGGGTTATTGGTTGGCGAGGAGATGGATGAAGGGTCAGGATTAGGTCTTTAGGTGGTGGTTATATGGTGGAGGGTGTAGGTTGATTGGAGCCACATGAAAGGGTGTAGGATGGTGGGTTTGGGTTGAGTTGGTGCCAATTTAGGTGTGGTTAAAGGGTCTATTTTTGGTGCCAACAAGTTGAGGAAAGAGATGGGTTATGGTGGTGTTTGGATGGTGGTGATTGGAGGTAGAGTTGATGCCAAATTGAAGGGGCGTGGATAGGTGGTTTTGGCACCAACTTTGGTGTGGTTAAGGGTAGTTAAGGTGGTGGAAGGGAGTGTTAAAGTTGGCATGAAAGGGGGGCTTCTAGAAGGGGGTTAGGTAGATGGTGGAGATGGGCTTTAAGGGAGATGGATGGTGGTGATAACTAGGGGTTTTGGAGGGAAAGTTGGCACCACCTTTTGTGGTGGCTTTTGGTGGTGGTGGTGTGAAGAGATGTGGAAATGGTGGCGCCAACTATAGGTGGAGGTAGGTGGTTACTTTAGGTGGTGGACTTGGATTAGAGTTAGGGTGGAGTTAGGTTTGGGTTTTGGTAGTTGGTGGATGGCCATGGAGGTGCAGCTGGTTTTGGGCTTAGCTAAGCTAGCCAAGCTAGCTTAACTAATAGAATAGTAGTGGAGGAGTTAGGGTTTTGGGAAGAGGAGCTAAGGGAAAGCTGAATGGAGCTGCATTGGAGTAGCATTAGAGCTGAATCTACTGAGGAGGTCTTCATGAGGAGCTCAACTACTTAGCTATGCTAGCTAGTTCTTATGCTAGTAGCATGGCTTTAGTAGTTGAGCTAAGTTGAGCTGGTTTCAACCTAGTTGAAGCTAGGTTGAGCTGGAATTGCTTCTGATGATAACTCCTGAGCTAGCTTAGGTACAAGTGGGAAAGTAGTAGCTAAGCTGGAGGGAGTTTAGCTTCCATGAGTTGAGTGGAGCTGGAGAGAGTTGGACTTGAGCTGAGGTGGACTCTTGTCAACTTGGTTGAGCTAGCTAGAGCTCCTAGTGAACTGATTGGAGCTGAGATTTGCTAGACTCAACTAAGTTGAGCTGGATCTGAGTTGACTTGAGCTAGGTTGCGCTAAGATGAGCTACCTTGAGCTGCCATTCAGCTAAGATGAGCTGAATGGAGCTAAATGGAGCTAACCCTAACCCAAGTGAGCTCGTATCCAGCTGTGATGAGCTAGAATTAGCTCAGTCCTTGCTGGAATGAGCTTCCTCTTCACTAGTCGCCTTCATGAGTGCTAGGATTTAGGGATCTGCCTATCTATTTGTCCCTAACACTCAAATAAACATATTAAAAATACCATAAAATATGCAATGCATGCCTAACCTAATTGATGCCTAAATGTAACCCAAAATCCCATTTGCAAAGTGCAATCCTAAGAGATAGGTTTGCTTTAGGGCTTAACAATGATGATAAACTGGCATTTATTACACCCCCATGCTTATCTTTTTCTCGTCTCTTAGAAAAACAAAAATTTTTATAGAATGGAAATTTTAGGAAAACTAATTTTTTTCAACCTTTTTAATTAGATCAAGGGACCTTGGTTGGTTAAAACATGGGAGGTACGAGATCTTGTTCGGGATTTGCTTTCAGATCCAAGAATTAGATGAATCAGGATCAATATATCCTCCAAAAATTCACAGATTAACCCCTTGTTAATTCAGATGACTCAAAACTTTTGTAGTTAGGATTTTTCTGGCTCTCGAATCTAATTCGCAACTAGCAATAACCTTTAAAACCTTATGTCTATGCTTAAGAAAAGCCAACATTTATGAGGTCATGCTTTTGGTTTATTTATTTATTTATTTTTTATCACACCCCCAAGCTTATTCTTAGCTTAGTCTTAAAACAGATGTGTCGGGATCATCATTCCCATTAACAATCCTCGAGGAGGTTTTGGTGCCAGAACTTTGAGATAGTAGTATCTATGACACCACCCAGGAGTTCATAACCCCAAAACACAATGCGGTGTAAAGGGGTGCTCCAAGCAAACTCAAGCTATTGCTCCGACACTGTGGATAGAGCATCATCCAAGACACTTGAGATGCAAAAATGTGACTTAATGCTCCATCTAAAGATATAAAATATAGATATAGAGCAGCGTCGAGGCGGCAACATGTTGACATCATGTCCATAAAGGAGGCATTTTCCTCCTTCTCGGTGGTGGGAACTCAAACCAATGATCTGCTTCAGACTTTTACTAAGGGCAAACAAAGGGTTTTTTCTAATTTCTAATTGTCTTTAGGTGCTGGCTTGTGTATGAATTTTGATGCAAGAAATTTTGCACAAGATGCATGTTTTGAATCGAAAACTAAGCCAGATACTTTCCATTTTATAAAAGGGGATTAAGTCACCTGAACTATCATGAGTTTAGGTGGAATTTTAGAGGAGGATATTTCATCTAGTCTAAAGGTAGACCTTGAAATTCTAATAGTCAGATCCATATCCTTATCCCTAGTTTGTTAAAGATTAAATCCC
Source organism: Thalassia testudinum (assembly GCA_037157565.1). Classification (NCBI taxonomy): domain Eukaryota; kingdom Viridiplantae; phylum Streptophyta; class Magnoliopsida; order Alismatales; family Hydrocharitaceae; genus Thalassia; species Thalassia testudinum. The sequence continues at coordinate 38,361,653 of JAZHRO010000049.1, forward strand.
ACTGTACCAAAAGTGAATGTTCAACCTTAGTCTCGATTTCAAATTTTCCTCAAAAATTTTTCAACATTTTTTTTAGGTATAAAAGTAGAAAATAAGAAAATTGCTTGTTTTTGGGTTTTGAAAATCCTGATTTGATCGTTAAAATTTAAAAACACCCCCCATGCTTAATATTTGGCATGCCCACATGCAATTGGAAGTGACAAGGGATTACCTTGGTGAAGACAGTCAAAATCTGGATAGTCAAAACCTCCAACGAAAAGAAATAGAGTGAAAAGCGAGAAAGAAACGATGGGTTACCTCCCATCCAGTGCTATCTTTTACGCCATTCAGCTAGGCGTGAAGTACATCAGTGATCATTAGTGGGTAAGTCGATTAAATCAAGTTTGTCAGAAGGAAGATTCAAAGCATTATCGAGATGGGACTTTAAATGCTGGTTGTTGACTTGAAAAATGTTGTTTGTCTTAGGATTGAGAAGATCAATAGCACCATATGGATATGTTTTCAGGACAATAAAATGGCCGATCCATTTAGATTTTAATTTTCCAGGAAAAATACGTAATCTTGCATCAGAAAGCCAAATGCATTGATTGACATCAAAATGTTTTCGAACGATATATTTATCATAGAACTTCCTTGTTTGGTCTTTATAAATCCACGCACTTTGATAAGAGAAATTATGTAATTCTTTTAATTCAGTTAATTGCAATTTCCTATGGGTGCTGGCCTTAGAAAAATCCATATTTAATTAGTTTATTTCTCAAAAAGCCCTATGTTCAACTTCTATTGGAAGATGGCATGCCTTTCCAAAAATCAAACAGAAGGGAGACATGCCTAACGAAGTTTTGAAAGTGGTACGGTAGGCCTATGAAGCATCATCCAATTTTTTTGACCAGTCTTTACAACTAAGCCTGACTGTCTTTTGTAAAATATTTTTTATCTTCCGATTAGAAACTTCTTCTTAGCCATTTGTTTGAAGGTGGTAAGGAGTGGAAATTTTACGATTAGCTCCATATTTAGAAAAAATGTGACAGAATTGAGAGTGAAATGTGATCCTCCGTCACTGATGATGGCCTTAGGATTGCTGAATCTCGAAAAAATGCTTTTCTTGATAAATTCAACAACCTCTTTGTGATCATTGGAGCATGTGGGTATTCCTTCAATCTACTTTGATACATAGTCGACTACGACTAGTATATGCAAATACCCACAAGAGTTCATGAACGGTTCCATGAAGTCGATGCCCAATACATCAAAAATTTCAACCTCTAAGATTTAATTGAGGGGCATCATGTCCTTCCGAGTCATGTTGTCGATGCTCTGGCAACACACATAGGTTGGAATGAAGGTATGAGCATCTTTGTGCAAGTTGGGCCAAAAAAATCCAGAATTAAGGATCTTAGCTGCAGTTTTCTTGCCTAAGAAATGTTCGCCATAGGCCACTGAGTGACAATGTGTCAGAATATCGTGAATTTCTGAATCGGGGACACAGCGTCTAATGACCTGATGTGCACAAACGAGGGAAAGGTTGGGCTCCTCCCAAAAATAATATTTAATGTCAGCAAAGAACTTATCCCTTTTGGATTTTGGCCAATCAGAGGGGATTTGTTCTATTATTTTTTTTTTGAAACTAAAAGGAAAGCTATCATACTACGATAGCAATGCAAGAAGGCAATTTATTAATAATAAGAAGAACTATAAAGAGACCTACAAATTAGATCCCTATCTATGTATAAGGGACCAGCACTCATTTACAATTTGCACACAACAAACTGATCTCCCCTAAAATTGTCTCTCATTCCTTGCTCTCCACATGCACCAGAGAGTCATCGCCATGCGTAAATGTGGCTTCCCAGTTATCCTAGAACCATGCCATGCATGATGGAAGAGGCTCGTTGCACATTTTTTTCCAAATCGTGTCAGTGACCAAACAAGCGGAAAACAAATCATTTGAATTGTTAGTGTGCATCCCACAAAGATGGCACTCATGCAAAGCTGTCCCATCCTCTTGTGCCTAAGGTCTCCTATTATCAGACCGTCCCTTCTACATAACCAGAGAAATATTTCTACCTTGAGAGGGACCTTCAACAGCCATAGTTTCTTATCAATATAATCACTTCCCATACCACTATTGGAACTCCCAATTTTTCCATAGGCACGTTGAGTCCTATAGATGCCATCCCATGCATGGGTATCCTCCACAACAGGTCTTAGACAGCTGGTTTGCAGTTCTGAAATCAGGTGCTGCTTTTCTACCCACAATCTGGTGCCCTCCCTACATGCCTCCGATTTAGCCAGCTGCCAACATCTGCCAGATTTAGACCAAAAGTTATTTACCACCCCATCCTTATTAGTAGAAGCCAAGTAGACCCTTGGATAAGCCTCCTTTAGGGCACCTAATGACATCCATTGCTCTTTCCAGAAACTAAATTGCCTACCATCTCCAAGAATCGGCTGCAATATGTGGCAATTATCTCTGATAGCTTGAGTGATAGAATGACAAAATGGGGTGGGTTTGGAGCGATATAATCTGTTCAGAGCACTATTGGAGCAGCCATAGCCATCATTAATAAGTTCAGTCCATAACCTTTCCTCCCCATTTAGAATTTTGATAGCCCATTTAATCAATAAGGCTTCATTAAACTCTTTAAGTGCTTTAATCCCCAATCCACCTTCTTCCTTGGGGTGACACAGATGCACCCATTTCAGTGGTTGCATGAACTTACACTCATGTTGCGCACCTCTCCAAAAGAATTTCTTTCGCATCAAATCAAATCGTTTCCAAATGGATTTCTGATCTTTGAAAGTGGAAAAGTAGAAAATCGGAATGGAAGTGATAATAGAATTTGACAAGATTAACCTTCCACCCTTAGATAGGAACTTACTGTTCCATCCTTCCAGCTTAACAGAAATCTTATCAAAGAGGGCATTCCAATCACTCTTCCGTAGCTTTGAATACCTTAATGGAAGTCCCAAATTTCTGATTGGCAGAATGGATAGAGGAGTTCCCAACGTGGCTGAAAGTGCATATTGCTCCTACCCATTCATGCCAAAACAAATCAGGGTGGATTTCTCCCTATTTAATCTCAGGCCAGATAGATCCCCAAAGATTCACCATTTGTCCTAATGCTTAGGTCATAGTAGTTGTCCCCTCAACAAAGAATACTGTGTCATCTATGTATTGGATTACAGGGGCAATAGCTCTTCTGTTTGACAATGAGTATCCTCTAATGACATCAGCCTCAGCTAGTTTACAGGCATACCTGGCCAATCCATCCACAGCAAGGTTGATGACCAGCAGGGCTAACGGGCATCCTTACATAACACCACATTGTGGCTGAATCCATGCCCCACATGGTTTGAAATTGATGAAAGGAGAGAAAGAAGAGGTTGTGATACAACGTTTCATCCATTGGATCCATAATGATGGAACCCTCTTCTCTTAAAGACCTCCAAAAGATACGGCCATGAAATAGAGTCATAAGCCTTCCGGGAATCAACTTTCCACATAAAAGCTTTACATTTCCTTCTGTGCCATTCACACACCATCTCTTGAGCCATAATAAACGATTCCTACAAGGATCTATTAGCGAGGAATGCTGATTGGATAGGATGAATCAGATTCTGCAAGACCGACCTCAACCTATTTGCCAGTATTTTGCTCACCACAAAATAAATTGAGTTTGAGAGTGAAATAGGCCTGAAATCAGAGAAACTCTCTGCTCCTTGGACCTTCGGTAGCAAAGAAAGAAAGGACCAGTTGATCTTATCAAAGCCCGAATCCCTCTATCAAATTCCTTGATGACGTCCATCACCTCACTGCTGACCACGCTCCACAGTTCCTAGGTCCAAGGGAGCCCTCACTGTTTACCTCTTTTATGGAATCCACAGTTTCTCTCAGTTATGGTATCCGTCAATCTGGAAACTTGTTCCTCAGAATGTTTAGGTGCATCACTCACCACCATCCTCTACATGCCTCTAGCTGCAGCCTGCGAAGCATCCCTGTAGTATCTGATGGCTTCCAATCTGATCTCTTGCATAGAAGAGATTCTTTGACCATTCTTGACTATGGAAGAGATTATGTTCATCCTTCTACGAGAATTGGCTGCGAGATGAAAATATTTGGTGTTGGCATCACCCTCCTTCAACCAAAGTTGTCTTGATCTCTCCCTCCAATCCATCTCCTGTTTCAAATCTTCCTCTGCCACCACTCCTTGCCACATTCTTCTCAGCAAGTTCTTGGTCAGACAGAAGTCCTGTTGCCTCTTTTATATCCAAGCCCTTGATCTTCTCTAAGGCCTCTAGACATCTTTGTTGTCTCAACGTAGATATCGTAGCCCCATATTCTTTAAGCATTTTGTGTAAATCAGTCAATTTAGAAGAAAACTTGGCAGTAGCTGATCATTCCACACGTTTGGCCCTCCACCACATCTCAATCATCCCAACAAAACCTAGTTTACGCATCCATGACATTTTAAATTTGAAATAAGAGCTAGCCTGAATTTGTTCCCCACTGTCCCAAACGAGTGGGGTGTGATCTAAAAATGGGCGTTCCAGCCTAGAAACTATAGATAGATGGTACATTTCAAGGAGATTGGCATTTCCGAAGAAGCTGTCAATCTTTGACATAAGGCCACTACCATTTCTCCAAGTATCAGCACTAGAAGATGGGTATTCACCTAAAACCAGATTTTGGACCAACAATTGGAATCCAAGGGATGCACTATCCACTACACCATTTGGCATATCTCTTTCTGTTAACACACAGGAAAGGACCAGTTGATCTTATCAAAGCCCAAATTCCCTCTCTCAAATTCCTTGATGACCTCCATCAACTCACTACTGACCAAGCTCCGCAGTTCCTTATAAAAGAAAACTTGGATGCCATCAGGTCCAGGGGAGCCCTCACTGTTTAGCTCTTTTACGGCATCCACAGTTTCTTTCTCAATTATGGTATCCATCAATCTATAAGCCTATTCCTCAGAAAGTTTAGGTGCATCACTCACCATCATCCTCTGCATTCCTCTAGCTGTAGCCCACGAAGCATCCCTGTAGTATCAGATGGCTTCCAATCTAATCTCTTGCATAGAAGAGATTCTTTGACCATTCATGACTATGGAAGATATTATGTTCGTCTTTCTACAAGAACTGGATGCGAGATGAAAATATTTGGTGTTGTTATCACCCTCCTTCAGCTAAAGTTGTCTTGATCTCTCCCTTAAGTCCATCTCCTGTTTCAAATCTTCCTCTGCCACCACTCCTTGGCACATTCTTCTATCAGCAAGTTCTTGGTTAGACAGAGGTCCTGCTGCCTCTTTTATATCCACTCTTTTGATCTTCTCCAAAGCCTCCAAACATCTTTGTTGTCTGAACGTAGATATCACAACCCCATATTCTATAAGCATTTTGTGCAAATCATCCAATTTAGAAGCAAACTTGAGAGTAGCTGATCCTTCCACTCATTTGGCCCTCCACCACATCTCAATCATCTCAACAAAACCCGGTTTACGCCTCCATGACCTTTTAAATTTGAAATAAGAACCAGCCTGAATTTGTTCCCCACTGTCCCAAACGAGTGGGGTGTGGTATGAAAATGGGCGTTCCAGCCTAGAAAATGTTGATAGATGGTACATTTCAAGGAGATTGGCATTTCCAAAGAAGCTGTCAATCTTTGACATAAGGCCACTACCATTTTTCCAAGTAAACTCAACACCAGAAGATGGGTATTCACTTCAACCTAGATTTTGGACCAACAATTGGAATCCAAGGGATGCACTATCCACTACACCATTTGGTCTGTCTCTTTCTGTTAACACGCAGTTAAAATCCCCCCGACCAACCCAATCATCCCATAATTCCTGCCTCATCGATGCAAGACGTAGCCCATATACACCAGTGATGAAGTACACATCTTCCCCTGACATCTTTTGAACTTACATGTCACCATATGCCGAGCTTTATGCACCTCTAGCAACTGAAGAGAAGCATTTCTCCACCAAAGAGTGATCCCACCTGATCTGCCTTGAGCATTGAGAGGCACACATTCAGTCATCCCTGCATTCTTTAAGTCAGTCTAGGCCCTTTCCTCTTCAGTCTCAATGTGTGTTTATTGAATTATGGCATAATCAATCTCCCACTCTCTCAAATATCTTGAAAGGGAAGCCCTCCAACTCTTGTCGCGCAACCCAGGCATGTTCCATGTGAGGACTCTCATCATCCTCCAAGGGAATCCCTCCTATTTGCATCCTGGGCCTTGCCCACCTTCATAATAGCAGCCACCAAGTTTTCATCAATTTTCACAACCGTGGCCGGTCTCCTGTGTCTAAGTTTATGAGGAGATCTACCCACACCTCCTTTGGTATTTGTCCCAGCTCCAAATTTCAGACCTTCCAATGCATTTGACTTGGGTTGTGGTTGCCTAGAAGTATTTGAAATCTCTTGTAGGATCCTCTCTTCCACTACATCTGACAAAGGTTGAGTTGCTTCCCCATCCTCCACCATAGTGGGTTCCATTAGCACCAACTCCATTACTTCCTCCTTATCACCAAGATGGCGATGATCCTTACACTTCTTGGGCATAGGTGCCTCTTCAGGGGTCATCCTACCCGTCTGATGCACTACATCCTCCACACCAACCACCTCTGCATAAGACGACTTATCTTGACAGTTCTCCCCATCACTATCGCCCATTATGAAGCTTACTACCTGAAGCCAGGAGCTCCCCCCACATCAGAGAATTATCCTTTCTGGGACAGAACCTGCTTTGAAGACATCCACCAAGACACTCATAACTCGACCATCTTCTTCCATTAAACCAACCTCCACATATTCACTAGAGTAGCAAGGCCTGCAATCATGGCCACCACCACCTCTTTCGATCTCAGATGTAAAGGTAGACCCCTGATCCCTAGCCTTCCTGATCTAGAACCTGTCCCATTGGGTGGTCGTTCGGGCAAGGATCCATCAAAAGGAGAGACTAGTCTCCAAGTCAGCATTAATACATCAATAGATATTGATCGAAAATGCAGACGTTCAACATCCATCATCCCCAAATCAAAAAGCACAAACCACGTGGGAGAGAGGAGTGCAATCTTCGAATCATCAATTGATAGAGATAGAGACCTTACCAACTGACGAATATTGTCCAAGGAGGGAGTGCTAGTCATCACCTCTCCTACCAGAGCCCCTCATAGCACCAGTTCAACGATTTTGATTTCTTCTGTCATGGGTACCTCAACATCCACCGTTTGACGACCATAGGTAGCAGGAGGCGACGGTGGTGGCATCCTAAAGTTTACTTCCCCTGGATGCAGGTTGAATTTGTCCCTCTCTTGCCCTCTATTGGTCACACAGGATTCCTGCTTGTGGCCATGTCCTCCACACGCAAGGCAAATGATTGGATGATGGAAAACCATCGCCATGTGCCCTTGGCATCGACATCTGAAACACAAAACCTCCTTGTCACCCCAATTTCTCCCCCTGTTTGTGCTCCCCATACTCGCTCCCCATCTTCCAGCATCCCTGGCTCCTCTCATTTCCTTCCGTTTCCAAGCCCTAGACCTCCAGGTTGTTTAGCCTTCACCATCACAATTTCTCCCTCCATTCTCCCTAGGATCGCCCGCCATCCTGTCTCCCCTTTTTAATTGGGTCTTGCTCATCTATAGACAATCGAGGATTTATTCTGTTGCTAGGTAGTTTTTAATAGGTGCAAACCAAGGGTAGGTATTGGCAGCTAAGATTGTTTCATCAGGAAATTTATCAGGGGGGGTCAACATATCATTCGTCATAAGATGAGAGAGATGATCGGCCACTACATTTTGTAATCCTACCTTATCCTTGATTTCTAGGTCAAATTTTTGGAGTAATAGGATCCAACGGATAAGGCGTGCTTTCGCATCCTTCTTGTTTAGCAGATATTAAAGTGCTAAATGGTCGGTATATACTGTGATATGTCACCCCAATAGATAAGAGGGAAATTTTTCTAGGGCAATGACAATGGCAAGAAGTGCTTTTTTAGTAACTATGTAATTCTTGTCAATTCTTTGCCCTAGAATGACCCCTACAGCAAAATCAGAGGCATCAATCTTTAATTCAAAGGGACAATTCTAGTTCAGTCCCTATAAAATGGGTGCTTCTATGACTATTTTCTTCAGCTGATTAAAACTCTTCATGCATTGGGCATTGATGTCAAAAGGCTGGCCTTTGCTAAGTAAATGACTTAAGGGCTTGGAGATTTAAGAAACATTTTTAATGAAACTACAGTAGAAGCCCACATGCCCCAAAAAAGATTGGATCTATTTAACAGAAGTGGGCGGTGGGAGATTAGAAATAGCATCGAGTTTAGCTCAATCTATCACAATTCCATTTTTAGAAATGACATGTCCCATGACAATACCTTCCTGGACCATGAAATGACTTTTTTCGTAGCTGAGGACAAGGTTAACTTCTATGCATTTTTGGAGAGTTCTTTCAAGATTTTTAAGACAAAGATCAAAAAATCTCCAAATACAGAGAAGTCATCCACAAAGACTTCTAGACATTCACCTGCCAGGTATGAAAAAATTGCAAGCATATACCTTTGAAAAGTCGTAGGTGCATTGCAAAGACTGAAAGGCATTCTTCGGAAAGCAAAGGTTTCGAAGGGAAAAGTGAATGTGGTTCTGTCTTGATCCTCAAGATGGACCGCAACTTGATTATAGGCGGAATAACCGTCAAGAAAACAGTAGTAGTCATGTCCGGCTAACCGCTCCAAGATTTGATTAATAAAAGTGAGCGAAAAATGGTCCTTCTTGGTGGTGATGTGCAATTTTCTGTAATCAATGCACACATGACAAGAAGAAGTGGTATGAGTGGCTATATTTTTGCCATGTTCATTAGTGACAATTGTTAGCCTAGCCTTTTTAGGAACTACTTGTGTGGGACTGACCCAAGAGCTGTCAGAAATGGGGTAGATGATATCAGCATCAAACCACTTTATTATCTCCTTTTTTACCACCTCCTGCAAATTAGGGTTCAAGCACCTTTGTGGTTGGTGGGAGGGCCGAGAATCATCCTCAAGATAAATTCGGTTGGTGTAATAAGATGGATTAATACCCTTAAGATCAGAAAGGGTCTAACCAATAGTTTTTTGTGTTTGGTCAAAACTTAGAGAAGTTTTTCCTCTTGAGACCCAGAAAGTCCAGAATTGATAATCACAGCATGGTCTGGTTTGGACCATGGAAAACATATTTAAGGGAGTTAGGCAAGGGTTTCATTTCTAGTTGAAGGCCCAACTCCAAAATGATTTCTACTTGTGGAGTGAGGGGTGAAGTGAGAGGGAGAGAGTTAGATGAAGAGTCAGATGGAGAAGATGTGGTTAGTGTGGGAGGGTGAGGTAAATCAGATTATTCAGGAACAGTGAGGTAAAACAGGAACCCAGGTGTGAAATCTACATTGTTTCCTCCACTAAATTTTCAATTCTTGAATCCAAGTCATCAAAGAAATTTGGTTCTTGGAAACTTCTAGAAGCTTGAAAAATACCTAGGGTAATAGATTCATCGCCACATATGATCTTCATCTTTCCAAAGTCACAATCAATATTGGCTTTAGCAGTGGCTAAAAATGGTCTTCCAAGAATTATACAGGCATTCTTCAAAGATTCCAATACCTTTATGTCCAAGACCAAAAACTCTATGGCAAATAGACGATTTTTGACCCAAACAATTACATCCTCAACAATCTTCTTGGGCTTAATGGTAGATTGGTCTGATAGTTGAATTGTTATCTCGATAGGATTTAATTCACTGACCTTGAATTCCTCAAAAACAATAGTGGGGATAAGATTAATTGAGGCACCGAGATCCAATAGGGCAAGATCAAATGAAGTGTCATTAATGACTACTATTTGAGGGTGACCGGTCGATCTTTCGCTTTTAAGTCGTTTGTAGTTTAATGTGGTGGAAAAATCGACTAATCAATTTTTAACAAGAAATAACCACTCGCAGAGGAGCGGGTCGTATCCACAGGGAGGCAATAACGTATTAAAATTCGTGCTACTTAAAAATGTTTGTTCGGAGTCAATTTGGACAAGAACCAAGCCAAGATTGCCTTTAGATTAAGGTTTAAGCAAGAAACAATGCTGAAATGGCAATTATGAGAAACTACAGGATATTTTCCGCAATGCAGAGTGAATAGAATATGATTAAAATGTGGCAATGGCAGAAAATGTAAATTTTAATTAACGTTTTACTGTAGCAAAACAGGGGAATTTTTCCCCGTTGTCTTGCGCGACGAGGAGCCGATGGCTGGGCGCGGGAAGCTCGGAGGAGGTCCCTTGGATCAAGGGCTTCGAATCGGTGGTGGCGGCGAGTTGCGCGGCGGTCGGAGGTGGCCGGACGAGCTCCGGCGGAGGTGCTGCAGCCGGCAGCTTGCGCAGCCTGTTGGCGTGAAGTCCGCCGCCTGCTGCTGCTGCGGGGGTGGCTGTTGCCGCTGCCGTGGGCACTGCTGCGGCTGGCGTGTGCGGCTGGCGTGCACGGTGGTCGGTTGGGCGGTCTGCAGGCGGTTGTGCGTGGGCGCGCGGAGGGTCTGCGGAGGGCGCGCGGTTGTGCGTGGGCGGTGGTCTGCAGGAGGGCGCTTGCGCGGTGGTCTGCAGGCGGTTGGCGTGTGCGGTGGAAGCTGGCGTGGGCGGAGGGTCTGCGGAGGACGCTGGCGCGGTGGAAGCTGCAGGCGGTTGTTGGAGGATGCTGCAGGCTGGTCTGCAGGCATTGGAGGAGAGCGCGGGCTGATCTGCAGGCGTGCGCAGGTCTGCAGCCGGTGAGCGGTGGAGGGTGCAGGCGGTCTGGTGGCCGGTTGGAGAGTGCAGGCTGAGGAAGTGGAGGTGAGCGGGTAACTTCAGACGTCTGGGAAATTTCCCAGACGTCTTAAGTTACTGAGAGGGTGGCTGATCAGTAGCTAGGTGGTGGTGGTCTGCGACGACGGCGAGGAAGATGCACGCTAGGGTGCTCGCGGTGATGCGGCGAGCTCCGGATGGCGGTGTGGCCTGTCACACCACACGCCCACGGTGGTGGAGACTCGCCGCCACGGTAGAGGCCGGCAGTGTGGAGTGGAAGAGAGAGGTTCTCTCTGCACAGTGGTGGGTCGGTGGCGGAGGCCTCCTGAGCTCGGCTGCCTCCCTGCTCCTTTTGTAGTGTCTTGAACAAATTTGAAATCAGCGGCCGACCAGATCCACCACATCCGCTCCCCCTTGAATGGCTTCTTCACTGCATCAGCCGGGCGTTGGAGCGGCAGCCAGCCATTCTGAAAGAAGACGAATAAAGAAAATATTATTAAAATATTAGGGTTATTTATGTATAGACCCTCAACTTCTATGTTAATAAAAACAATATACCTAATTGGTTATCTAATTAGATGAATGCTATTCTAAGCTAATTCTAAATGCACTTAAGATATGAATGCAATGTATGGATTATGTAATTAGATTAAAACTATGAATTAATCTATTTACATCCTAATTTATACTAAATAAATGTTAGAATTAACCTAATGTGTAGGCACTTAAATACTTAGATAGCCCACAACTATGGGCTAATCAAATACCCCCATGCCTAGTTTTTGCTAGTCCCTAGCAAAATTAAGCGAAACCTAGCACTCTAAGTAGACTAGTCAACTCACTTAGTCTTCCTTCAGAAGCATATTAAGTTCAGGTTCTAAACCCAAGGTTCCTAAGTAGTTGCTAAGTTACAGACTAGGTCGGCTAAAGACGAGTTGTAAGCACAAGTTTCCCTGATTTCTGACTCTACCCTAAAGTTTATTGATCCCTGAGATTAAAGCATCCGTGCTTTTGCATTGGTCCGAGTTATTTGAGTTAAAGGAATTTTTTTTTTTTTTTAATATATATACTTTTTTTTTTTTTGTTTGATTCTTCTAAGTCTAACCTCAGATCAGCTATCAACACGATCTGTGTCGGATTCATTGTCCCCATTACCATACCTCGAAGGGTGCCTGGCTTTCGATGCGTCGAGATAGCATCGCCCATAACGACCCCAAGAACTCCTGGTAATCGACGCTTCGAGATAGTATCGCCCATGGATTTCTTAAGCGAATTCAGGCTTATGGCAATCGGCACTTCGAGATAGAGCCGCCCATGGTACCTGAACCGCACAATGCGCTTACATGCCCCCAGTAGGATGGATATCCTAAGAGACAAGCGCCGAGGAGGTAATATGTTATCATCGCATCCTCAAGGTGAGTATATACTCGACCTCTCCTGCGGCGGGAACTCTTCCAATCAAAATGTGTTTTCAAGCCTCTCTTAAGCCAAAACTAAGAGAACCAAATCTCTTTTCAGAAATTAAGTTAATTACCAGACCAAGTGTGAAAAATTTGGATGCTTGGGTTACAAGGACCCGTAAACCAAAAGGTAGAATAAGACTCCAGGTACTACGCCACCTTTTAACTCAATCCCTAGCTTCCCTTCCTCAACCTCTTGAAGAATGGTCCGCAACTTAACTCCTACTTAAGTTTTTAAGTCCACAAAGGACCCTAAAGGTCTAAAGCTAGTAGCTTATTTAGCTTCTAAAGTTTGACCCTAGAATTAATTTAGTCTACGCTAGAGTTCTGATTTGCTTAAGAATGCAGAATCTAGCCAGTTAAGCTCAAAACTTTTTTTTTTTTTTTGTTCTCTTTTTTTTTTCTCTCTCTTTTTTCTCTTTTTTTTTTTTTTTTTTTTATAAATGCATGCTATAAACAAAATGCCTCAGGTCCTCTCTCCCATGCCTGGTTCAAACAATGTCCTCATTGAAAATCAAAAATAGCTAAAGGAAGATATTACCTGAGGCGGAGAATAGTAGGAGCTAAGGCTCCTCAAGAGTGACTTCGTCAACTAGATGGCCATCTAAAGTTATGTACGGTTTTAACCGTTGACCATTGACGATAAAGGGAGTTGCTGAAGAGGAAGGATTTTTGATCTCCACAGCTCCATGGGGGAATACTTTGGTGATTATGTAAGGCCCATCCCAACGAGATTTTAATTTCCCAGGAAAAAGCTTAAGTCTGGAATTGAAAAGCCAGACTTGTTGGTTGGGTTCAAAGGTCTTTCGAAGAATAAACTTGTCATGCAAGACCTTAGTTCTTTCTTTATAAGCTTGAGAGGTGTCATAAGCATCATTCCTCAGCTCCTCAAGCTCACTTAATTCTAGAAATCGTGCCTTACCTGCCTTCTCTAAATCCATGTTAACACTTCGAATAGCCCAAAGTGCTTTATGTTCCAACTCAACAGGTAAATGGCACGCTTTTCCATACACAATCCGAATGGGAGAAGTACCCAAAGGGGTCTTATAAGCCGTTCGATAAGCCCACAAAGCATCATCGAGCTTTTGGGACCAATCTTTCCTATCAGGTCTAACGGTCTTTTCCAAAATATTTTTTATCTCCCTATTTGATACTTCAACCTGACCACTTGTCTGAGGGTGGTAAGGGGTAGCAACCTTGTGAGTCACTCCCAAACTCTTAATTAACCGATTGAAGTGGTGGTTTCGGAAATGAGGTCCCCCATCACTTATAATAGTCTTGGGGCAGCCGAAACGGGATATGATATTGGCCTTCACAAATTTCAAAACCACAGAGTGGTCATTTGTGCACGTCGGAATGGCCTCTATCCATTTAGAGACATAATCAACTGCCACCAAGATATATTCAAAACCATGGGACGACTGGAAGGGGCCCATAAAGTCAATTCCCCACACATCAAAAATTTCAACAGATTGAATAGGATGTTGAGGCATTTCATTCTTCTTCCCAATCGTTCCAGTCCGTTGACATCTAATACAGGCCTTAACAAAATTATGAGAATCCTTAAATAAGGAAGGCCACCAAAAACCAGACTTGAGAACCTTAAAAGCAGTTTTCTTAGCACCAAAGTGTCCTCCACAATGAAGTGCATGGCAAAATGTCAGCACACTTTGTTGTTCCTCTTCAGGCACACAACGTCTCAAAACTTGGTCTTGTCCAATTGTAAATAATTCTGGCTCTTCCCAATGAAAATATCTCGCTTGAGAAATGAATCTCTTTCTTTTCTGCTTATCCCAAGAGCCAGGAGTTTGTCCAGTGACCAAGTAATTTACAATGTCTGCATACCAAGGTAAAGTTGGTGTTACCGCCATCAGAGTTTCATCGGGGAATGTCTCGCGAATGTCTTCAGAAATAGAGTCGTTAAGAGGAAGACGAGACAGGTGGTCAGCCACAACATTTTCTACTCCTTTCTTTTCACGTATTTCCAAGTCAAATTCTTGAAGGAGTAAGATCCACCTAATCAGACGTGGCTTAGAATCTTTCTTAGCAATGAGATGTTTCACTGCTGCATGATCAGTAAAAATAACCACCTTAGACCCAAGTAAATAATACCTAAACTTCTCCAGAGCAAAAACTACAGCAAGTAATTCTTTTTCAGTGATGGTGTAGTTTTGCTGAGGTTCAGTTAAAGTCTTGCTTGCATAATGCAGCACATGAGGTCCTCCCTCAACCCTTTGTCCAAGGACTGCTCCCACTGCATAATCCGAAGCATCACACATAAGCTCAAAGGGGAGTGCCCAATCAGGAGCTTGGAGAACAGGCGCAGAGATCAAGGCCTCCTTTAGAGTTTGAAAGGCCTCGGCACACTTTGAATCAAAACTGAAGGAAGATTCCTTCGCCAATAAGTCACAAAGTGGCCTAGAAATCTTACTAAAATTTTTAATAAAGCGCCTGCAAAAGCCAGCATGGCCCAGAAAGGATCTAATCTGTTTGACATTCGTAGGCAATGGAAGTTTGGAAATAGAATCAATCTTGGCTTTATCTACTTCCAAACCTTGCTCAGATACAACATGCCCAAGTACAATTCCTTTCTGTACCATGAAGTGACTTTTCTCCCAGCTGAGGACTAAACCAGTCTCCTTACATCGTTTCAACACATTCTCCAGGTGCAGGAGACACTGGTCGAAAGACGAGCCATAAATAGAGAAGTCATCCATAAATACTTCGACACACTCGTCAATCATGTCCGAAAAGATAGACATCATACACCGCTGGAAAGTTGCAGGGGCATTACATAATCCAAACGGCATACGCCTGAATGCAAAAGTACCATAAGGACTCGTGAATGTCGTCTTTTCCTGGTCATCAGGAAAGACTGCCACCTGATTGTACCCAGAATATCCATCGAAAAAGCAATAATACTTATTCCCTTCCAATTTTTCGAGAATTTGATCAATAAAAGGCAAAGGAAAGTGATCCTTCTGGGTAGCGGTGTTCAGCTTGCGGTAATCAATACAGACCCTCCATCCAGTTGAGGGTCTAGTGACAACTTGTTCACCTTGGTCGTTGAGTTCCACAGTAAAGCCTGCCTTCTTTGGCACCACATGAATGGGACTGACCCATTTACTATCAGCAATGGGATATATGATCCCAGCGTCGAACCACTTCAGGATTTCCTTTTTTACAACCTCCCTCATATTAGGGTTCAGACGTCTCTGCATGTCCCTAAAAGGCTTGATGGAATCATCAGTATAAATGTGGTGCATGCAGAGTGTAGAGTCTATACCCTTAATGTCAGCAATGCTCCAAGCAATAGCTTCCTTATGCCTAGACAGGCATTCAATCAAGGCTCCCTCCTGTGCCTCAGACAGCACAGCCGAAATGATAACTGGGAGCGTATCATTGGCACCTAGGAAAACATACTTGAGAGTGTCAGGGAGGGGTTTCAACTCAAGGTTGGGGGCTTGTATGGTTGAGGGTTTCATAATAGATGTCCCCATCTCAGGTAGCAAATCTACCTTCGGCGGAAATGATGGGGGAAGAGACTCAACAGAAACTCCTAGCAATTCCTCTAGTTCTAGTATATCCCCTTCACATTCCTCCAAGAGATGGGAATGCTCATTTAGCATGACATGCTGAAGGGGGTCATCACATAACATTGCAGGAGTTGCCTCTTCAATCAGGTCATCTATCACCTCAACTTGAGAACAATCCTCAAGTCCAGCTTGTTTGTAAGCATCAAACACATTAAGCCGGATTTTCCTATTCCCAAAGCCCATTTTCAATGCCCCAGTATTGCAATTAATTGAAGCATGGGAAGTTGCATGGAAGGGGCGGCCCAAAATGATGGAGGGTTTGGTTGGCTTGTTGCTAGGGTCAGTGTCCAAAACTAAGAAGTCAACGGGAAAGAAGAAATCCTCCACTCTTACGAGGACATCTTCCAAAATTCCCCGTGGTGTCTTAAGTGATCGATCAGCAACTTGAAGGACTACAGGGCTAGGCTTCAGATTGCCTCCCCCAAGTTGTTCATATACATAGCTCGGAAGGATGTTCACCCCCGCACCCAGATCAAGCAGAGCCTCATCAATTTGTAAGTCACCAATAACTACAGAGATATATGGGGCCCCTGGGTCCTTAAGTTTCGGAGGTGTGCCATGTTGAACAATTGAGCTAACAGAATCAGGCAGGACAACTTTAGACTGGACCTGTTTTCTAGATTGCCGCTTTTTCGTGCACAAGTCCTTTAAGAAGCGGGCATAAGACGGAATCTGCCTGATAGCTTCAAGCAAAGGCAGGTTAATCTGCACTTGCTTGAAAGTTTCCATAATCTCATCCGTCTTATCTTTGGCTCCAGATGAGCCAGCAGAAGTCTGCCCAGAGGTGGATAAGCGCTCTGGAAATGGCACTCTCGATCTCTGGGTGGAAGGGTTGTCATGTCGAGTAAGGGGTGGAACGGGGGCAACTTCTTCCGGTGAGGTGATTTCAAGCGAAGAAGATTTGGGCAAATCTTCTTCGGTGGGGGTGAAAGTCGGGGTGGATGTTTTTTTAGGGGGTGAGACTATAGGAGCATCGGGTTTGGAAATTTCTTTCCCACTCCTCAGAATAGTCACCGCCTGAGCATGCTCCCTAAAGACAATCCCTTTTCCTTTAGGATTTTCCTCAGCAGCACTTGGAAACTTCCCAGTCTCCCTCTGTCTAACGGCCTCAACAAGGTGTCCAATTTGTGATTTCATCTCATGTATAGCCTTGTCATGAGATTGGATGATGGCACTTTGACTTTCTTGCATAGTTTTCAATATCGCCTTCAATTCATCCATCTCAGAGGTTTTAGGTTGGGCAAAGGTCTGAGGTTGGTTCATTTGATGGTTTTGAAAGGATTGCGGTTTGTAATTCCCTGAATTTGAGACATTTCCTTGTCTCCATGAAAAGTTTGGGTGGTTCCTCCATCCCTCATTATAAGTGTTGGAGAAAGGATCATTACGAGGTCTTGGACGGAACCCTTGAGCGGCATTCAAATCTGCTTGTACAAGCTCAGGGAATTGGGAGGCTAAGTGGCAATCCACAGTGGCGTGTGTATTGCCTTGACAAATTACACATTCGGAATCTTGGGATGTGGAGGTGTTAGGTGTGAATGAACTCGGGTTCGACATAAGCCTTTCCATGTTTTGATTCAGTAATTGAATTTGATAAGCTAAATTCTAGGTTTCCCTTGCTTCATTCGCCTCCAACTTTCTTTGCATGAGAGTGGGCTTTCTATCCATGTAGGCAGAATTCAAGTGAATAGAATTCTCACTCAAAGTATCAAATAAGTTCCAAGCTTCATCCTCAGTCTTAGATAGAAAGGTTCCTGCACAGGCACCATCCACAGTTTGCCTATGAGAATCATTAAGTCCGGTGTAGAACCTTTCAACCAGTTGCCATTTAGGCACCTGGTGATGTGGGCAAAGTCTCAGCAAATCGTTAAAGCGCTCCCACGCATCATGGAAAGCTTCCCCATCCTTTTGAGCAAAACTCATGATTTCCCTCCTAAAGTGATTTGTTTTGCTCATGGGGAAGTACTTCTTCAAAAACTCCTTTTTCAGGGCATCCCAAGTATTTAAATTATCAAGGGTGTGATACCAATACTTGGCTTTGTCCTTTAGGGAGAAGGGAAAAAGGGTCCGCATTTGAGCGTCATCAGTAACGCCCTGCAGCTTCACCGTGGAACAGACCTCGGTGAATTCCTCAATATGCCTGTAAGGGTCTTCCCTAGTAGTACCATAAAAGGAGGGTAGCAAGGATATGGTACTACTTTTGATCTCATATGGATTATCCCCTCCAGGTCTACGTAGTGCTGGGCCAGCTTGGTTGGTTGGGATGAAATATTCCTTAAGGCTCCTTTGACCGGCCATTTCTACCCTTGGGAGGTCTTTTCTTAGGATTCTTTCCGGTTCAGGATCAAATACAAGTTGTCTCCTAAGAGAACGCCTACCAAGCATGCACTACAAACACAATTCAAACGGACTTTTTTGGTCTTTACAGATTTAGGCTTTTGATTTTAAGTCAGATTGCAGGTGACAATACAATTTGTTCAGTCAATTTACGCGCCTATTGTCGACCTACGGCTCGCCTAAAAAAACCTAGTTGGAGCTTAGGTGTTCTTCCCTAAATCTCAAATGGTCAAGTAAATCCAAAGACGGAAGATCGAGGGATGCAAGTAGGCCTAAGCCTTCCTTTGAAGCTGTGCTTTCGCAGTGCTCCTTAACTACCCCCAAAAATCTGTGACAGGGTATCCCCCTCTTTGGATTTACAAAACCTTTGATCTCAAGTTCCGAACACTTCAAAATCCAACGAAAGGAGGGCTCTTGTCCTAGTATTTCCAAACTTAAGGAGTGTCTAGAAGCGTGCCGTGGTGCAAGTGAAATAAGTGTGCATATACCGTAAAAGATTTTGAACTTTGAATCGCACGCCAAGTTTGAAAATGAAATCCTTGGTTTTTTAAAATGTCCTTCCTTTAATTAGTCCTTTTTATAAAAAAAATGTGACCACTTGTTAGATTTATTCAGTACAGATTAGGTGGTCTTCGCATTAAATCCCAAATGCAATGCGTGATCAAAAATAGGATGCAAAGTAAGAGAATGCGAACCTTGCCTCCAGCGATCTTCGATGCAAAAATGCACGCAATGCAGAAAAGCAAATCTAGAGGTTGCTCATACAGACCTAAATGGTTCATCCTAGGGCAGGCAACTTCTAGCAGGCAGCTCATTTTTTTTCTTTTTCTATTTTTTTTTAGAACTACTTATGCACAAGCAAATAAAAGAAATAATAAAAAAAAATAAACCTAAATCTAAAGAAAAGGGAACAGGCTCCCAAAAATTACCCAACACGGGTCCAAAACAAAATCAGGGAACAAACCCCTCAAAATTTGCCCCAGAACAAGGGTTTCAAACTAACTGTAATGAAAAATTAAGTCTTCAGTCTTAATTCTATTCTAATTAAATTAGCGATTAAATACAATGGTGTCCGTCGCGTCCTCGTCCTTCTCCTCCTTTCAAAATTGCTTGTCCACTTCTCGTCTGGCGACGTCAAGGGTCGCCTCTCACAGTGGCTGATTCTTGCACAAAATTTCTCGCACAGAAAAGAAAATAATAGATGGTCAAATCTCTGTGCAATTGACAATTAATCAAACTAAAATTAGGCGAAATTATTACGTCTGTTGCCTCCCCGGCAACGGCGCCATTTGACCTGTCGATCTTTCGCTTTTAAGTCGTTTGTAGTTTAATGTGGTGGAAAAATCGACTAATCAATTTTTAACAAGAAATAACCACTCGCAGAGGAGCGGGTCGTATCCACTGGGAGGCAATAACGTATTAAAATTCGTGCTACTTAAAAATGTTTGTTCGGAGTCAATTTGGACAAGAACAAAGCCAAGATTGCCTTTAGATTAAGGTTTAAGCAAGAAACAATGCTGAAATGGCAATTATGAGAAACTACAGGATATTTTCCGCAATGCAGAGTGAATAGAATATGATTAAAATGTGGCAATGGCAGAAAATGTAAATTTTAATTAACGTTTTACTGTAGCAAAACAGGGGAATTTTTCCCCGTTGTCTTGCGCGACGAGGAGCCGATGGCTGGGCGCGGGAAGCTCGGAGGAGGTCCCTTGGATCAAGGGCTTCGAATCGGTGGTGGCGGCGAGTCGCGCGGCGGTCGGAGGTGGCCGGACGAGCTCCGGCGGAGGTGCTGCAGCCGGCAGCTTGCGCAGCCTGTTGGCGTGAAGTCCGCCGCCTGCTGCTGCTGCGGGGTTGGCTGCTGCCGCTGCTGTGGGCACTGCTGCGGCTGGCGTGTGCGGCTGGCGTACGCGGTGGTCGGTTGGGCGGTCTGCAGGCGGTTGTGCGTGGGCGCGCGGAGGGTCTGCGGAGGGCGCGCGGTTGTGCGCGGGCGGTGGTCTGCAGGAGGGCGCTTGCGCGGTGGTCTGCAGGCGGTTGGCGTGGGCGGTGGAAGCTGGCGTGGGCGGAGGGTCTGCGGAGGGCGCTGGTGCGGTGGAAGCTGCAGGCGGTTGTTGGAGGATGCTGCAGGCTGGTCTGCAGGCATTGGAGGAGAGCGCGGGCTGATCTGCAGGCGTGCGCAGGTCTGCAGCCGGTGAGCGGTGGAGGGTGCAGGCGGTCTGGTGGCCGGTTGGAGAGTGCAGGCTGAGGAAGTGGAGGTGAGCGGGTAACTTCAGACGTCTGGGAAATTTCCCAGACGTCTTAAGTTACTGAGAGGGTGGCTGATCAGTAGCTAGGTGGTGGTGGTCTGCGACGACGGCGAGGAAGATGCACTTTAGGGTGCTCACGTTGATGCGGCGAGCTCCGGATGGCGGTGTGGCCTGTCACACCACACGCCCACGGTGGTGGAGACTCGCCGCCACGGTAGAGGCCGGCAGTGTGGAGTGGAAGAGAGAGGTTATCTCTGCACAGTGGTGGGTCGGTGGCGGAGGCCTCCTGAGCTCGGCTGCCTCCCTGCTCCTTTTGTAGTGTCTTGAACAAATTTGAAATCAGCGGCCGACCAGATCCACCACATCCGCTCCCCCTTGAATGGCTTCTTCACTGCATCAGCCGGGCGTTGGAGCGGCAGCCAGCCGTTCTGAAAGAAGACGAATAAAGAAAATATTATTAAAATATTAGGGTTATTTATGTATAGACCCTCAACTTCTATGTTAATAAAAACAATATACCTAATTGGTTATCTAATTAGATGAATGCTATTCTAAGCTAATTCTAAATGCACTTAAGATATGAATGCAATGTATGGATTATGTAATTAGATTAAAACTATGAATTAATCTATTTACATCCTAATTTATACTAAATAAATGTTAGAATTAACCTAATGTGTAGGCACTTAAATACTTAAATAGCCCACAACTATGGGCTAATCAGAGGGCTACTGAGGAGTTTTAAATTATTTCATTGTAGTAAGGCCTCAATTGCTTGAAGACCTTTAAATTTATAACTTAGAATCAGAAAAGAGTCCAAGTGTCGAATATAGGGAGCAAATAATAGAATTCACAACATTAATCTCATTCAGAATCAATGAGCACATTTAACTAATCACAAAATAAATATTCAATGAATGTAACTGATCATAATTAATATTCAAATATAAATCAATGTAGCTTAAGGTTGCATGGAATCAAAAAGAAAGGAGAATGAAAACAATGGTGATTTGAATCACCACTTATTCTCTTAGTTAATCATGCATTCAATATTTCAATTAATTCAAATCAGAATTCAATCATAACTTAGGTTCTTAAATTATTCAACAGTGCTCAGAACTAGATTAGACGTCTTAAGTATCAAGAGAACATAGTGCCTCACAGAAGGCACAAGGCTTTTCTCCTCTAAGCCTTCTACTTCTCAAAGCTTCCTTCTTTTCTTCTTCTTCATAAGCCTTCCCTTTCTTTCAAGCCTTCCTCAAGGCTTCCCTTCTCCTACACAAACCTTTCCTTCTTCACAGCACAAGGGAACCAACCTCCTTTAGCAACTAAGTGTTGCATGGGAGCATACCTTTAGAGAGCAAAACCCTCCCCTGCTCTCTCACAAATCCTTCTCCTCCTTTCTCAAGACCCAACAGATAGTCGGTTCCAAATACGGGTAATCGGGTCTAGAACAATGTCCAGGCATTTGAGTGTGGTCGCAAGCAAGGACTGAGTAGGCAGGTTATCGGGTGAATGAGGTGGTGAGGGACCTGACCCCTCGTGACTAGGCGATAAGACCTGACCACAGAAATAATATATTCGCTATTGTCGCTTTGTTCGCACATGATGTGGGATTATTCCCACTGGCCTCATTTACGTTAGTAGTAGAGGATGCTTCTCGATTGGAGTTGGTGTCTGTGGCTTTCACTCGAATTGCTGCTGTAGGTGGATATGCAGGCACAATCCTCGTCACCTAGAAGTCCAATTAGGCCTTGAGCTCATTGGAGGACTGAGAGTAGGGCTGGTGATGATGGTGGTGACAACAAGGGATGGTGATGACCTGAAATGCAAGATAAGGCCTCACGGCCATGTTAGAACAACTTGGGAGAACTGCTAAGTGATGGCCAAGGTGGTTGTGTTGTTTGCATGGTATGAGAGTGGGCATAGAGGTCGAGCAAGGTCGCAGACAGAGTGCGACGGAAGTCATGTCTGGTGGGGTGTTCGAGCGAGTGAATTTAGGAATTAGGTGAGGGGTTTTGTACGGTGAGGTGAGGTAGAGCTTTTGGACGTGGAGTGGCAGCATTTGGTGGTGTGTGGTGTCGGGGAGGCATCACCGGAGTTTCTCCAGAGTGGGGGAAGACAAAGAGGGAGAGGCATGAACGGCAGTCGAAATAAAAGTTTAAGGACGGGGAAAGAGAGTAGAGGGGAAGAGGAAGTGAGGAAGCGTATGTCTAATCATCTAAAGGGTTAGGAGGGTGCCGACTGTGATTGGCCGACACCATGGAAGAGAATACCTCCATGGAGGGAGATGGCGGTGAGGAAAGTGGGAGGCTACCCTCGCTGTGGCTAGAGAGATGTGAACGACCGTAAGGGAGAAGAGGGACGAGCCAATTTGATTGTTGACCCTCCTTCGAACGATGGGGAGCGAGTTCACCGGAGCTTAGGTTAGAGGAGGCTAGAGATAGAGAAAGAAGCAGGATTTGAGGCTAAACCTAGCTGAAGAAGAGTGGATTCTTGTCTTGGGTCTTTTTATAGGCCTTAGGGAGGAGTTACAAGCTTGGAAAGAAGCTTTCAAGCTCAAGCTATTTTGCGCACATGGCATACCCGAATCTTCCATGCATTCGCATGGGAGATTGGGAAGGAATCAGGGTTCATGGTTGGGTCCGTTTAGAAGAGAATTCCTCAAAGAATCTTCTATTCAAATTTAGAAGAGTTTGATTGAGAATCGAGCGAGAAATCCTTACTCGAATCTCGATGGAGCTCCTATGATCACACTAATGGCGGGAGGGACCCAACTGCGAAGAATAGTGAGAAAGTTGGGGACCAATCTGCAAATAATTCAAAAATTGAGGGGCTAATTGAGAGAGAAAGAGTATGATGGGACTAAAATGCAAACTAGGTCAAGATGATCTCTGATTGGGTCCAAATTTTGGTACAAACCTAATCTAGACCTGAGGAATTTGATGGTGAGGTCGGATTTTAGTTTTAACCAAGTTTGACTAGGTAATTTAAAAACCCAAATTAGGGAAAGTTTCCGTCTAAGACTCTTTCTAGGATAAAATAGGTTCAAAAGGTTAAATCAAGGGTATCAAACCTTATGGAATATTTTTCTATGAATTTTAAAAGGTTTAGATGGATTTTATCCTGACCAGAATCTCTATTATTTAAGCAGGTCTAAAATTAAGGTTTTAGGTTATGTATCAGTTCTCGAAGTGCTTGAAAACCCATTTCTATCTATGTGGACCACTTTATTCGACTTTAATGATCATTAGACCTTAGACTAACCCCTGGGAAACACTGTGATTATTCTGCATTCATGATATGTAGTTAAAACTATAGAATTAACCCTATTTTAATGTATTCCTCTCAAAATGGATATTTAGCGAGTTGTGACTCTCTAGTGATTTTGTCGGAGCACTTGTCAATTAATCCTGGATAATTAGAGCTAGTTATGGCTCATGATGATGTTATCATCAACTACTTGAATTAGGGGGATGCCTAGATCTTTTCTTTTCAAAGGCAGTTTGCTCTACACAACTGAGCTTATTGTCTCTGGTAGGATTACCTTTCTTAGGTTTCTAGGCTACCTTTTTGGGGTACACAAATCTTTCAAAAATTTAGAATAGGTAGGAATGTATTTTATAGCATCTAGGAGAGGGATATTGATTTCTACTTGACTAAAAAGATCCATCAATTACTTATCAGTGGGCTCAGATTTCTTTTTTCTATTTTGTGAAGAGTGAAAGGCTTGTGGAAAAGGGGCTGGGTGTACCTATTGTGCATTTTGGGTTCGTGAATGGGGTTGGAAGAGGAGGGAGAAGGGCTGATCTGCTTTTCTTTTAGGCAGGTTTCTTGAGAAGGCAAGGGATCATGAGTGGTTTTCCCATTCCTCAGAGTTACTGCATTTGCAATATGGTTGTTTCTTAGAGGAGGATAGGGGGCCTAATTTTGATTAAAACCCAGTGGGTGCTGTGGTGTTGGGTAGATAGGTTGACTGGAATATCCACCTTGATACTGATTCCTTTGATTGTTAGGATTAGGCATGGGTTGGGATGGCAGATTGCCAACAGGTCTATGATCAAGAGTAACCTTAACTTGATGTTGCAAGTTGGTTATCATGCAGGTTACTTCTATCATTTGATTCTGCATGCCTTGTAGAGTCTTCATGATCTGGGTGTTGATATCTTCCTGGGATGGCCCAGGTCAATATAAGTTTTGCCCATAATTCCCAAATTGATTTTGTTTGGGAAATGAAACCTGATTTAGGGCTTTCCAGGAGGGATTCAAGTTGGTCCTCCAGTTTGGATTATAAGTATTAGAGGTATTTCTAAATTGCTCCAGGAGAGTAGAGATATTTTCAGTGGTGGAGTCAAGAAAATTTTGATTCATCTAATCAAAAGTCCCAGTCAACAGATCTTATGAGAAATCAGAAGAAAATTGCTGCCTAGAAGAGGTAGCATTGATATTATGCAAATTTTCTCTTTTGAGAAGGTGAGGAAAGTTAGGATAAGGAGCTTGTTTTCGGATGAGCTTTTCTTCCAAATTTTTTTGGTTGATTTGCATCTGATCCAGTCGCTAAGCTATCAAGTGTCGCTAGATCATGTTGAGTGACTAGAACAGATGTAGATTTGGAGTCAATTTCATTTACTCCAAGTATGGGGTTGTTTGTTCTACCAAAAGTGTCCATTAAAGCCATATTAAATGAGTTTTCACTCATTTTTTCAAAAAGGAGGTAGGCACTTTCGGCATCTTTATTAAGGAAATTACCCCCACATGATGCATCACCAATCTTTTTAATTGATCTTCTTATCCATGATAGAAGATCTGCACTAGCTGTCATCACAGAAGTTCATGGTAGGGGCAACTTCTAAGAAGTTCTTGAAATCTCTCCCAAGAGTCATGGAGAGGTTCACTAGATTTTTGTTGAAAGGTCGTTATTGATCGGCGTAAAGCGTTTGTATGACCTATCGGAAATAAATTTTTAAGAAAAGTGCTTTTTAATTGGGGCTAGGTGGTGATAGGATGCACGATCGTTCTAAACCAATGTGATGGTTTGTCTTTTAAAGAGAGAGGAAAATGTCTCACGAGCCACACCTCTTCTTACACATTGCGGGAACGGGTGGTTTGAGCAAGGACAGTTAGCTCCTAGAGGTGGTAAAAGGGGTCCTCTCTTGGAAGATCATGGAAATGTTTAATTAGGTTTTGGATGATTGGTTTAATTCCAAAATCCCCTTGGGGTATAACCACTCTGGGTCTCTCTTCATAATTAGATGGATCATAAAAATCCTTAAGCGGCTTGAGAGGTTCCCCGAGTGGCTGACCCGATCTTTGGTTGGCTAGGTTTGTGACAGTCCTAGCCAATTGTTGTTGGTTTTGTTGAAGTCGAACCAATTGGTCAACCATAAGAGAAAAGGGATTTGTATTGGGATTTAGAAAGCCACCTGTCCGTTCAAGGTTTTGTGGTAGCTCTAAATGCAGGAGGTTAGGGATGGTGAAGTCAAGTTGTGGGTCTACTGACAGGTTAGTTGTGGGTTGGGATGTGGAAGTAGAATTTTTTGCATTGTTTTCCATATTAAACACAGAGGTAGACGAAGAAAATAAAGATCTTTTGGAGCAGGGTGAAAAATCAAATCGTCCTTCAAGATGTGGATTCTGGGACCTTTGCCTGTGCATGCACTTGATGGAAGAATGAGAGGGGAGGAGGAGAGAGAGGGATGAGAGAAAGTGTGCAAAAGAAACAACTAGGCCTAATCTGCCCTAAGGTTGACTCAATGCAACCTAAGACTTGGGAACCTAATAAAGAAGAAATTAATAAGAGAACCTAGTTCCTTAAGATTACTCGGCTAGAGTAAAAGAGGTGGATTGGGCCCAAGCATTTCCTGGGAAAATCACCAAGGGCATGTGTAAACCTGCACCTATCGTTTGACTTCCAACTTTGTCTATCATTGCGTATTTCAAAAGGAATTAGGAGCGCTTAATAACTCTTAGATATTGGCTATCAAGCTTATGTTTTTGTGAAGTCCTTAAGTGATCAAACAACTACTTGTTTTAATTTAGGCTTGGGTGTCTAATTGTGCACGGGAATGTGAAGGGTGTTGATTGGGGTAATGCCCTGTTATTTCAATTTTTTTTTGTGTGTGCAAAGATTAGAAAGAGTGATTCCAATATAAAACAAGTTGTCACACAAAAAATTTTTATTTTCTGATTTTAGGATTTGATTTAGCTTAGTGTCATTTTTGGATTTCTTTTTATGTTTTCAAACATGTTTAAGATCCACAAATAAAAAAAAATCAAATTGTATTGGTAAATGTAGATTTCCTTTTAGGATGTGGGTTTCTAAAAATGAAAAGAAACCCTAAAAAATTGATTCCTAAGTAGAAATGTTACTTTTAGTGAATTGATTCAGACTTTTCTTTTTAGTAGTGGTCCAAACAAAGCAAAAAACACCACTACTAGAAGGAAAATCAAACAAGGATTCTAGAAATTATTTTTTGTGATTTTAGGAATTTGTTTTATAGTTTGTTAAGATTTTTCTTTGTGCTCGTGTTAAAGTCCAGAAATGGTACTCGTGGATATTTTGGACTTTTCAGTACCACCATTGGCCACCAAAAATTTTTACCATTTTAAATCATGTGTAGAATTTCACAAGGATTCCAGGAAGCTAAATTTAACAAAAAATGGATTAATGGAAAAATTCCTAAAATTCATGAATAGTAGCAAAATAGTGAAATCAGAGGAGATGACCCCTTGTGGTCCATGAATTTTAAAAAATTTTCTATAACTATAATTGCTCTGAAATTTAGAACAAGTGTCCCTAATTTGATATGGAATCTTTGGGTGAAATTTCAAGATTTGAGGAGGCCTGTGGTGTCAAGAATTGATTTTAGAAGTCCTGACAGAAGTCTGGACCTGAAAATCAGAACATCAACACTTAAAGTAGAGTGGTGTTAAATGAATCAAACAACCAAACAATTGTTTTTAAAGGTCACCACTCTACCTAATTTTTATGTTTATGATCTTGAAGGCCTGATTTAGTATTTTTGGTAGTTTTTAGGATAAATTATGTGACAAGTAGCAAGGACTAACCTAAAATCCTTTGAAAGAAAAGGAACTTTAAGCTCTCACTTCCAAATTCCCACTTCCTTCCTGTAATGCTCTTGCACACACGAAACAAAAGGAAAGAAAAGGGGATGAGATCTACATATCAAGCAAGTGAATTAACTAAATGCAAAGCTGTGCCTCCCTGGCAGCGGCGCCACAAAGTGATGCAAAGAATGAGTGATTTGTTGAAATTAGGGTCAAAGTCATTGCAACATACAATTTTGCAATCACTTTTAAAATTTATAAAACATAGATAGTGGGATATCTAGGGTTGTTCAAGGAGGCAAGTTTCCAAAATTCAACGCTTGCTTGAAAAAGGGGAAATCAACTTTCTTTTTAGGTTTTTAAACATAAGATTTTTTTATTTTTGAAATAACAGGAAACTACAAAAATTAAGGTGGGAAGGAGATTACACCTAACTTGCTAATACTAACACTAAAGTGACAAGCTAGTATTCTCTCTAAACTCACCCTAGGTACATGGAGGCCTAGGGTAATTAGAGAGAGAGCAAAAAGTGCTACAAACTGCTAACGGGCTATTGAGTAGTTTTAAGTCATTTCATTGTAGCAAAGCCTCAATCACTCGAAAATAAATACATTTATAACTTAGATTCTAAAGGAGAGTCTGAGGTCGAACACAGGGAGCAAATATGGAATTCACAACATTAATCTTATTCAGAATCAGTAAGCATAATCAATTGATCACAAAATAGATATGAATAAATGAAACTGATCAGAATTAATATTTGAATATAAATCAATATATCTCAAAAGATTATGAATCAAGATGAAAAGAGAATCAAAACAATGGTTGTTTGAATCACCATTTGTTCTCTTAATTAAGCATGCATTCACTATTTCAAATCATTCAAATCAAAATTCAATCTTAACCATAGTAGTTAAATAAAGCAACAGTGTCAGATCAGATGTTGGGTTCCTTCTTCAGAAGGCTTAAGTGTTTTAGGCTCCTCAGGGAGCCTTTGTTCTTCAGCTTGTTCTTCTTCATAAGTCTCCCTTTCTTCTCAGAGCCTACTTCTCTTCTTTCCTTCTTCACAAACCTTCCCTTTCTTCTTCTCAGCATAGGAGACCCAACTCCTTCAGTTACTAAGTGTTGCATAGGGGCATACCTCAGAGAGAAAAACCCTCCCCCGCTCTCTCACAAGTCCCTCTTCCTCCTCTCTCAAGACCCAGAGCTATTCGAATCGAAGTACAGGTAAATGGGTCACGTACAGTGACCAGGCTTGCGGACGTGGCGTCCCAAGAGAGGTGTCAAGTAGGTGGGTTAGCGGGTGTGAGGGTATGAGGGACCTGACCCCTCAGTGCTTGGGCGATAAGCACTGGTCACAAAAATAATTTATCTGCTGCAACTGTGTTGTATTCCCACGATGTGGGACTATCTTCACAGCTGCTTGGCGCAAAGCTGTTGTGCATGGTTTGCTCAATTGGGTGTGTTGTAGCAGCTAGGTCCTTTGATTGAGGACCTAGCCAACTTTGTGAGTTACTTCCACAGTGCCTGGGAGCGATGGCAGGGTATATAGCACCTGGAGAGAGGTGAGCATCATCGGAGATGATGAAGGTGATAGCATGCAATGGCGATTGTTGTGGAATGCGTAGAGCACGTATTTAATAGGGAAAGAGTCATAGTATAGTGCGCAATACGATCCAACAAAATATTTGTAAAAAGATAACGAGACTTGAGTCCTGGTCGTTCGTCTCTAGGAGGCATTTGTTTTACTTTTGAATTTGATCTTTTACCTCTCTACTTTATTACAATCGCATGGATGTTCATGATTATTACATAGTTAAGTACGACATGATTAGTTGCAAGAATATCAGGAAATAAAAATAGGCAACATTAATCACACAAAGGATATTGAAATGAGCTCATGGTGATTCTCAACACATAGACATATATATATAGAAAATATATTTTTCATTCATTCATTTGGAGAGTGTTTGCAACATGAACTGTAGAGGAAAGCTTGTACAGGAATGCTTAGAAATGTAATTCTACCTACCAGAAAATGATCGCATACAAGAATCTACGGGGGCATTTTACATGCATCATTGGGGGAGAATAAGCGGTACAATACAAAGTAGTAAATAAAAGTAGTAAATGTAAAGAGCTAGCTACTAATCTATCAGAAGTGAGGGCATTCGGAGGTGGTCTCCGATGGCCTTAGAGTGGTAGAGAGAAGAATGAGGGGCAGCCAATGGAGCTTAGCCTGGCCCTTGGAGCGAGAGAGGAGTGATCCAGCATCCCGACATGGTGTGCTTCATTGTGGTGCTCAGCTCGTGGAGATGGTGGTGGAGATGGTGGTGGCTAGCCTAAGTGGAGGTGGATGGAGCCAAGCAAATATGGCCAAAAAGT
This sequence comes from Thalassia testudinum, assembly GCA_037157565.1. Classification (NCBI taxonomy): domain Eukaryota; kingdom Viridiplantae; phylum Streptophyta; class Magnoliopsida; order Alismatales; family Hydrocharitaceae; genus Thalassia; species Thalassia testudinum. Next base: position 38,391,546 of record JAZHRO010000049.1, read on the forward strand.
GGATGGAAGCCAATGGATGTGAATGGGTGCAAATGGCCGCCCCATAGGTCTTTTTATAGACCTAAGGGAAGCTCTCTAGAGAATTATGGAATTCTCTAGAGAGGCCTATGGTGGGAGCTCATGGGAGAGTGAGAGAGAGAGGGTGGATGGTGGTTTTCTGATCCACCAAATGTGGATCTAAAAATTGAATGGCTCTTGGTTGCTAATTTTGGCAACCAAGGAAACAACACATGGTAGAGAGTTCTAGAGAACTCTAGGCTAGATATTTTCGTGTGGATGGTGTGTGTGGGTGTGTGTGGGTGTGTGTGGGTCGAAACTTAGGTGGCTAGGTTGGTTAGGTTAGGTTCTAGTGGGTTTAGGTCATGGTAGGCCTCAAACTAGGGTTGTAAACCCTAATTCACTAAGGTAAAGTGCAATTAAACTTAATGCAAGTTTAATTGGGTGTGTGGAAACTTAATTGAGAGTAAAACAACTCAATTAATTTAGGTCTAGGTCAATTGGTCTCTCACTGAGTCCAATTGGACAGTGTGTGTTGAAATCAGGGCTCAATTGGACTCAATGAGTCGAATTGAATAGGCTGATGGAATTGACTAAGATCCAAGTCAATTAGGTTTAGTGAGGACCTAATTAGGTCCTTAGGGAGGTCTAGAGGTGATGTACTAGGGTTAGGGCACCTTAATTTAGGTTCCTATGGGGTTGGAATTGGGTTCAGGGACCTAGAGATCCAAGATCAATGCTTGAATCTCAAAATAGGAACTGGAGAGTAGCATCAGATGTCTAATAATAGTGTCAGACATCTTATACTAAAATATCAGAAGTCCAGACTTGTTTTCTGGAAGTCCAATTAGAGTCAGGAGGGTTTTTGGGTTCTATTTTGGGTATTCTGCAGAAATTGGATGTCTGACAAACTGTCTGGACATCCAATAACACTGCAGAAGTGGGTTTGAGGTGTACGGGAGATGGCTAAGGGTCCTAGATGTCCTATAACTTATCTGGATGTCCAAATAAGGGTTGGAACTAGGGTTTTAGGGTTTCCTAGGGTATGGTGACCTAATCTAAGGGTGGCTAAGGCTCAGGGAGGTCTCTAGGCTATCCTATGGCAAGGATGGACCTAAACACTTCACATTTCACTACTTTATTCCTAATTAATAGAATAGCAAACCCTGACTCCCTTATGTCATTATTCCTACATCTAATCTAAGCCTTCTGCTCCAGCTCTACTACAACACTCGTTATTCCTAATCCAGCTTTAAATCCTGCTCCAGATCCTGCTTCTGATCAGCTTATTGCCTGCAATCGACATAATGCACTTAATCAGCACATTATAACATCATTTTATGCATAGCTAAAGGAAAGCAGTAAAGATGCGAATAATGCTTATGCATGTATGAATTACCCTATCTTATGCTAAGTTCTAGCCTAATTTAGGTCAATTAAGTCTTATGATTGCCGCGCAATCATACCCCCATGCCTAAATCTTGCTAGTCCCTAGCAAATGCAAACTAAATTATTTACAGCAAGGGTCCTTAAGGGACTGATTATTTTATCAAGTGTATGCATAGAGATTTTTCTCTTTTTTATTTTCATCCTATGCTCTAGAAATCCAGATAATCGTGAAAGTGCAACTATGTAGCTTTTGCAATGGATTCAAGTGAAAAATTGATTCACCTCTATAGCCTGTACTTGACCCCTAGTAAAAATTCTAGCAGGATAGGCAGACTTCTTCCCTCGAGGTATTCAAGATATTCTATGAATTTCACCTCGACTTTAAGCTTAGGTAGAGAATCTTTAAGGGAAAAGATTATATATTTGGTCGCTTACTCTCACTTGGTGCTACATAGAGACTAGTACTACAGAATCTGGATTCCCGGATTACTAAGTAACTCAACTCAGAAAGTCGAGAACAACTATGCACTCTTTTGATTCCTTTGTATTCATTTTCTCTTACTCTTTTTCTTTTTCTTTTCTTTTCTTAGAGCTCACAATCTCACCAGATTCACACATATGATCTGTATTTGGTGGTCTTACTTGGCACTAACACTTTAATTTAGTTTCCATAACCTTAACACTAAGTCGGAATTCCTCATCCAGTATTCGGGCGGTCAGAAACACAAGAAAGGTCGGTTAAGGCCATATTTGGTAGATCTCAATTTTATTTGGTGGTATTGCATCAATGCAACTGAACTAAATATTCACTTTTTTTCTTTATTTTTTGTTCTTTTTCTAATTTTTTTTTCAATTTTTCTTTCTTTTCATAATTTTTTTTCATTTTTTTCTCTTTTTTTTTTCAACATAAAACAACTAGCACACATCCATGAACTTTATTGAGGAGGCATTATTAAGGATTGGTGGTACTTAAGAGACATTAGGTGGCTTATTTGGTAGAAGTGCCTACTCACGGCATCGAGAAAGACGGATAGGATGGTGTATTTCTGACCTTAGCATCAATATCCTTCTTTAGTCGAGGATTCCGTAAAGAATGGTCGTAACCATCCACCTTAGCCCTAGTTTTATGAAAACTCGCTCTCCATGTATTTGCCTTATTTGGTGGCTCTCAAAATTTCACACAAAATGTATACGTAGGAACTGAGAGTGAAAACTATGTCTAATCTCAGAGTATCATCACCTAATTATCTAGGACTTCTAGATTCCTTGTACTAATCTTAGAGCACCAGTACACTCTACTCTCATCTCACACTATTTGGTGGATTTTTGGAAGAAAATCTGCCTGACTCCCAAAACACTGTCCAGGGGTTCAGGAGAAGAAGCACTGCTTCTTCTCGACAAACTGAAGACGTTTATCAGCCTTCACCGTGAATCCATTACAAATTCTTCGTGTGTGTGAAAAGTTGTACTGGATTCCAGATTACAGGAATCAACTAGAGGATAAAATCACTAATGCATTCTCTTAATAAAATAATCTTATTCATGAATGCAATATGTATATATGCTATAAACAAGTAACCTCGTGTAATTGTACTTCATGAAATTCCTGTATCGGGTTACAATCAGCTTGACCCTAAATTTAGAACAAGAGGTGAGCGGGTGAGTCGGAAATGGTTGTTGCGGACGATTTCTAGCTCCAATGCGAGCATTGGAGGTGGAGTCGGTTGCTCTTTTATTTAGGGTCCTAAAGTACGTTTTACAGGCAGCTCTAAGGTTTTTCCTAAGGGTTGGCATAAAAATTTTTCAGTTTTTCTATATCTACCCTCCCATGCCTAAGTTCTTGCATGTCCTCATGCATGAATATAAAAGAACATGAATACAATAGGGAGAGAATGGGTAGAAATCACCTATAATTGCTCCTAAAATTATACATTCAGCATCAGTCAACTTGTCAGTATGCAATATGTAGAAAGGAAATATGCTTAATGAAAAATATGCTATGTATAAAAATGAATATGTATAGGGTAATGGATACAAAGTAGATGCTGAGTTTAATGCCTCCAGCTAGCGAAAACTCAATCAGATGTATCAGTTCTAGCATAGGAGTCGGTCAAGATTAAGAGAAAGATATGCTCGTACGCTCCCAGAATCAGTGGTTCGGAGATGCGAACCAACTGATTGTGCACCCCTACTCCAAAAAGTCTAGCTATAAGAAAGTGTGAAGTGGTGGTGGAAAATAGAGGATAATCAGAGGGGGGATCATGATGTCAGCTGATTTATCATGTCCCACAATTCAGCAGGAAGTTGCTGAGGGAATAGATCAAAATGTACCTCAGAACCAGAATCTGTGTCATAGGAATCCTCATAGCGGTAATTGACATCGAAGATCATGCCCTCTCCAGACTATGGGTCATATGGGGGTATTCGTGAAAATAGAAGATCTGTGGGGAGATCACTGAAATCCTTGTCAGAAATTACTTCATCCTCATTAGTACTCATCATTGATTCATCGAAGGTTGACTCCTCAGGCTCTGGGTCGAACCATTGACAAGGATGATAGGTGCGTCCTCAGCTCATTCTACTCAAAGCTTCACCCTCATATGCAATGGGTTCCTCAGTAATTCCTACCTCAGGTAGCATATTTATTTCTTCGGTCAAATCATCCATAGCTACTTCTAGTTTTCGGATGTCAGCATCACGGATAGAAAGTGTCATCTCGGAATCTCTAGCATCCAAAATAGGTATGTAGGTGAAAGAAGAGAGTAGATTAGAAGATGTTGGCTCTAACACAGGTTCACCTATAATGGGAAGTAGCTTAGGCTGATCAGTAGTGTCGCATGTAATGTTTGCCTCAAGATCCATATCCTCAAATGGATCTACTTCCCTAATCTCAGTTGGGTTTACTAACCCATGAGGTATCTTCCAGGATTCAGGCTAATCCGATTGTGGCTCAGTCCTGGAGATATCAATCCTTTCCTCCTCAATTTCCTGAATGGAGTTCTCAGATGAACCCATTTGGCATACTTCCTGCTCCTATCTCATATCCAAGCTAGGTTCTTATTCCCCTACATGATTTTCCAGCATCTGCTCCCGAGAATCTTCTGTGTGTCCTTCCGACATAGTCATTTCAGATTCTTCGAGGTCTTCAAGGCTATTTTCCACTTGATATCTCAAAAGTAGTAGTTCTTGAGTTTTCCAATTTTGTCCCATTAGCCTTGTTATCTCTGCTACTTCCCGAAGGAGCTCCATCATAGCTTGTTGATGCGGAATCCAACTTTGCCTTTGGTTCGGCTCAATGATAGCCTGGATTTCGTGTAGATAGGATGCGGGCTTTTCCTTAGTGTTCGCTATAGTTCTCTATATTCTATAATGCGGCCGCATATGCACCGACAGCTCTTCAGGGGTTCCAAGGGGTGAATCAGATCTACCCATATTTCATAGGTGAGAAGCAAGAGCATGAAATCCATATCCTGGGTTATAAGATGCGGTCCTTTGAGGGACTGACTGGCATGGGTCATAATATCCAGGGTTAGGATATAGGTTAACCATTTCGGTAACCTGAGGAGAAGGATGAAGCAAAGCGAAAAGTCATCTTCTCCACCTTGGGTTCTGATCCTAAGGTTGAGATGATTCATTGACCTAGGCTCTCAGATAAGCTCGTGGGTCGAGCTCATCAATATCCTGACCCAGTCTAGGTCCAGGTCCAGGATTAGCCATTGTGGCTATGGGAGATAGAAGGAGTGAGGGGGAGAAGATGGTCCTGGCAAGGTGGCTCACCTCCTTAGGAGTGGCTCCCAAGGTCCAACCAATTGAGGTCCAAGTGACCTCCTTCCTTGCATACACCACCCAACCCCTGGGTTGGTGTAGCCAAGCCAGACAAGGCTAAGGCCCTTTCAATCAGATGGTCCTTATGAATTATATGACCGGATTTTTCGTTTTAAGTTTTAATTCTTGAAGAAAATTCATTGTACAACCAACTGAAAGAGATTCTCACCTCTCGGCTAACCCATCTAAACGGTTGAAAACACCCAGAAATATGACAACGAATTCGAGTTTAATTCGTGTTTTAAAATTGATTTTAGCCCATTTTCTTTAGTTGGTGTTTTCTTTTGATGAGTGGCCCACAAGGTGACCAAGCTCACCAGCTAAGTGCTAGACTTGATTAAGTCTAGGTTATCCCAAGCATGGTCTCTAAATTGTAACCCTAAAGATTTACCCTAAGGTTCATGCACTTCTAGGGTTTTGTTCTATTTTAGTAGACCACAAAATAAAACTCGTTCTCTGACAACAATTGGAATCCAATTAACTTGAAATTTTCTGAGTAGATTCCTTTTTCAATTATCTCTTAAAATATTTTGTTTTGGAATTTTTACTATTTCAACAAAATTTTTAGGGATTTTTAAATATCAGGGGGTTAGATCTAGAATTTTGACCTGGTTGGTTTTTCACTTTGAAACAGTATCAAATGACCATAAAAAATTTGGGAAAAATATTGAAAATAAATCCAATGATATCAAATTTCAAACCCCATCATTTTAGTCAAAATAGATTTGCGAATTGCTTAGAATTGCTTTTTGAAATTTGAAAAATCTCGAATCTGGGTCAGTCTGACCCCTTTTCACTTCGCAAATTTTTAAAAATTTTATCCTTCAAAGTTTTTCAAATGAATGGTGTCGTTTGAAAGATGGTTTGAAAATGAAGATCTAGCTCGAATTTCAGAATTCTTTATTCACTAATTTTTTGGTAATCGAATTTTTAAATCAGACTTTGAAATTTGTTGAAAATCAGAAGATGCTAGAAAAGCTTTTAAGGAGGGTTTGAGTTTGAAATCCACTTTCCACAAAAAATGTCATTTTTTTTTGAAAAACTTTGCAAATATTTTTTTTCAAAAATGAATTTTTTTTCTTTCGGAGGGTTTTCAAAATATATATATATATATATATTTGCTTTTTTCAAACTAACCTAGGATTCAAAAGAAACCTAGTCTAGATTTTTTTTTTGAAATTTTTTTTTCTTTTTTACTAAAATGAATAAATAATTTTTTTTCCTTTTTTTCACAATAAATTGAAGAAAATAAATCTACTCCTAAGGTTCAAAGGAAAACCTAATTTAAAAAGGAGATGATGTGAACCTGAATTTATTTTCCAAGCTTGTGTGCATAAATCCGGTTCTTTTTCCATTTTTCCAACACATCCATAAACAAAGTAGAGGAAAATTTGTCAGTGATCGTTTCAAAGATTGAAATCAAAGAAAATGACGTTGCCTCCTGAAACGTCGGTTTTGTTTTGTTATAACGTTGTAGTAAAGCCGGTTATGACCAACACTTCAAATATAAATTTTTTACTCGGAAAATAAAAGAGTTCCCGAGGTCGAACTCAGGGAGCAAGTTGTATTCTAGAGATATACATGTTTCTTTTACAAAATAAAGACAGAGAGAGGGAAAGAATTTGTTGTTTTCTCTTTGTTCTGCAGAGGGGATGCTCTTCTTTCTCTCTTTCTTTAGATCTCTTTCTTTCTTTTTGTTCTGCAGAGGTGCTTCTTCCTGCTGTTCCTGCTTTGGTGGTTATCTTCTTTCTTCAGAGCTCCTTGTTCTTCTTCTTCGTTATGCAGAGGTGCTTCTTCCTGCTGTTCCTGCTTTGGTGGTTATCTTCTTTCTTCAGAGCTCCTTGTTCTTCTTCTTCGTTCTGCAGAGGTGATGCTCCTCTTCAGATCTCTTTCTTCTTCTTCCTTGGTTTCTGTCTTGACCTCTCTTCTTCTTTTTCTGCAATTGTGGTGACCCTTTCTCTGTTCCCTTTTCCTCTTTATGGCTGCAGAGCTTCTGCCTTCAGCTACTAAGTCTTCCTTTCTTCTTCTTCTGCTTTGGCCGTTGCTCTTCCTTCTTCTTCAGCCTGCCTTCTTTCCTGCTCTGGCTGCTGACCTTCCGTCGTCTGACCCGGTACTTAGACGACTTAACTATGCATTTGCTACAGTGCAGCTCCTTCTTCTTCCGCGGGTCTTCTTCTTCGCCTGCACACTTCAGAGTTTCTCGTCAGAAGCAAAACCTACTCTACCCTCCCCCCCCCGCGTCTCTCTTTCTCTCTGAAACCACTCTTTGGAAAGCTCTCCCAGAGCTACCGGGTAACCGGGTTCGGATCAGGCCCGGGTCCAGGCCCACCGACGTGCGTGGTGGGCGAGGAGTGCAGGTCAGTCGAGTCGGGTCGGGTCGGTTCGGGTCAGGTCCGCGGGGCGTGAGCGCGGACGAGACCGGGTAACCGGGCGGGTGAAGGGGACCTCACCCCGTGTACTGAGGCAGTAAGGCTACTGCACTTTTGCATCTTATGTCGCTGCGGCTCTTCAGGCGTTTCCGAGGTGGGACTAAACGACCCACCTCAATTGCGCGCCCGCAGCGGGGAATTCAGCAGGAGATGGCAGCGTCACGCGGAGTTTTCTTCCTCAGCTGCGAACCTGGTGTTTTTGCCAAAACTCCTCGCAAGGCCTGGGAGTGAATCTGGGCTTGGCGCGGAGCGTGGCGCACCTGTAGCTGCAGGCGGAAGCAGGTCCTCCTGCGCGTCAATGGCGGCGGAGGTCGGGTGGCCTGTTCACAAGAAAACGGCCTCTCGGCCTAATCAGAGAGTGCCAGGAGCTTCGCCAGGGTGCGGCGAAGCTCGTGTGGGTGGTGGCGAGGCGCGGGGCGGCGTGCGAGGGCTGCCCTAGGTCGGACTGTGGGTCGGAGGATGGGTCTGTTCGGTGGAGTTGCAGAGGGTGATGTGGGGGAAGTGGTAGGGCGGAGATTGATCAGGGTGAGGAGGCGGAGGTCCTGCGGTGGTTGGCGAGCCGTGTGGGTCGCTGAGGTGATGGGAGCAACTCGCCGGAGGATGGCCGGAGGCGGAGAAGGTGAGGGTGAACAGGATCGGTCGAGGGTTTAATCAAATAAAAGACAGTGAGGAAAGGAAAGAGGGGGAGATGGGGAGGAGTTCTGACCTAGCTATGGAGACGAAAGGGGCCGAGACAGGGCGACAGTCGTATCGACTGTCGCCGGAGAAGAAGATGCCCAGGGGAAGGGGCGGCGGCGAGCAGAGGGCTGGAGAGGCGCCAGCTGGGTACGGCGTGGCGCAGGAAGAGCAGGGGAGGAGGTCTCTGCTGCTGGTATTACGGCAGAGCGAAGAGGAGGAGGGGGAGGAACCGCCGGAGCTGGTGGGCGTCTGCCGGAGGGAGAGGAGAAGAAAGTTGGGGGTTTTCTCCGTCAGACCCGAGCTGCCCTGGTCGGTGGAGCAGCGGGGGGTATTTATAGGGATGAAACAGGGAGGAAGGCGGAGGGAGACGACGTGTCTCCCTCGCCGGAGAATGGTCGGAAACACGAACCCATACCGTCCGTGCGTTCGCACGGCCGGTATGGTGGGCTACAATGACCAGGGGGGTGCCCCTGCGACGGCTGACGACGCAGGGCACCCCCGGTTTACTTGCCAGGTCCCCCACCTCACCCTGCACGGCGCCATGCTCCGTGCAAGGTCGCCGGAGCATGGTGCTGGCATGGTTTTGCAGGAGGGACCTGATTGCAAAGAACGAAGGAGAGTTAGGGGCCAAAATGCGAGGGTTCAAAAGTTGAGGGCCAAAGAGTAAATATATGAGGACCAAAGTGTAAAGTCGATCAAGGAGGTTTCTTCTTAGGCTCAAGTTTTTATACATGACTAATTAGGACCTAAGGAATCTGATGGTGAATTTCATTTTCATATTAAACCTTGTTTGACCAGTCAATTTGCGCAAAAACCCAAATCAAGTTATTAATTGGGCGTGGTTCTCAATGTAGGTCAAAATGGGTTCTAAAGGCCAAATTGAAGGTTCTAAACCCTAGAGATTATTTTTCTATGAATTTTAGAGGGTTTATTCTATTTTTACTTTGCCTCGAACCTCGTGAATTGAAGTGGGTTGTTTTTAGGGTTACAGATTATCATTTAGTTTCTTGGAAGTGCTGTAGCCCTTGCTAGATCATCTCATCCCACTTTTATTCTTATTAAGCTGCTTTGACCTATGTTTGGGCCCTGAATTGCCCTGTATGCAGATTATACTGGTAAAATTGCATTTTTACCCCTTATGACTTGTTTTCTTCTCAAACTCAGAATTCTCTGAGTTAAGCCTTTCCTTGAGGTATGTAGGAGCTTTTATCCTTTGTATTAGGTCAAAATGAGCTAGTTATGGCTCATGATGAGGTTCTCATCATACCCCCATGCCTAGCTTTTGCTAGTCCCTTAGCAAAAACTTAAGGTTTCAACCCTTGTTCTAGACCATGAAGTTTTTAATAGTTTTAGATAAGTGCCCTTTTTTTATTTGAGCATAGATTAGGTTAGAATGCTGACCATAGGCCTAAAAGGTACTCTAGTACCAATCAAGATCCAAATCTGTCTAGCCTTAGCCTCAGTCTTTTAGCAAAGGTTTTTAAGGTCTACAAGAACTAACCTAAGGTTTATTGGACTTCGTGGTTAAAGCACCCGTGCTTGAAATGATTTTAGCCCTGGCTCAGTTCGCAGTGCGTTTTGTAAGAGAGAGATAGAAAATTTTTCTGTTTGGAGAGTTTTCTCTCTCTTTTTCTTTTTAGTTCTAGCCTAGGATTGGCTTTTCAACACGGTCTGTATCAGATTCCTTGCTCCCATCATCAATCCTCAAGGGTTCCTGGCGATCGATGCTTCGAGATAGCACCGCCCATGGCAACCCCCGGAATCCTGGCTATTGAGATTTTGGGATAATCCCATCCATGGTATTCCGTGGCCGAATCCAGACCCTGGCAATTGACACTTCGAGATAATGCCATCCATGGAATCTGAACTAGCAGAGTGCTTACATGCCCCCAGTAGGATATGTAAATATCCTAAGAGACAAGCACCGAGGAGATGATATTTTGTTACGCATCTTCGAGGGAATTTCCCGCCTCTCTGCGCTGGGAACTCGTCCAAATCAACTTGTGTTGATCGGCCGCTCCTATTCTAGGTGTTCTTTTCAGATTTTTGCAACGCTTCTGCGTGATTCTGATTTTTACGCTTACTGAACCAGGCTGTGTGTGAGATTAGGGTGCTTAGGTTACTGAGTCCCGTAAACCAAAAATTAGTTAACGAGGCCGAATACTCCCAAAGCTTTAGACCTAATACTTCAGCTTTTCATTTTCCTCAACCTCTTGAGGAGTGTCCAGATCTTAATGGGTACTAAGAGTCTATTCAAGAATGCCTAAGGTTTGCATTCTTTACTAATCTTATTGTGCACTTTTCTTGAATGAGGTCTAGAGCTTAGGTTAATTCCTTAGTTCCTTACTAATGACTATCACTTTTTCTCATAATTTTGTGCTCCTTTTTCCTTTTGTTTCTTTTCTCCTTCGCAAAATTTCCTTCTCCTCTTTTCCTCTTATTCTTTTTCGAAAATTTTTTAATTTTTATGGTATTTTTGGCATATGTGAATTTTTTGTTTGAAACCTTTTCTTACAAGTTTTTGCACTTTCATACCCCCCCATGCCTAAGATTTGCAATGTCCTCATTGTAACCTAGGGGTTTTTATTCAACTAAGTTCATACATTAGGATAGCTGTTTTGATGAGTGAATGGGTCGGGGTGACTGTTGCGGACGATTTCTAATCTCAGATGCAAGCACCTGAGGTGGGGTCGGCTGTCCTAAAGTGTGAACTTCAAGTGCAAAAAGCTGTCAGAACAAATTTCAGGTTTTCAAAGAGAATGACGGGCTGCCTCCCGTTGAGCGCTAAATTTGATGCCTTCAGCCAAGCGGGAAATGCGATGGAGAGGGGATGGTCAAATCAGCAGAGTTTTGTAAGACAAGCACCTTGATTAAGAGCCTGGTTGGTCCAACCAGGTGCTTGTTTAGATCAACAGGCTGATGATGCAGCCCAAACCCAATCAATCTGGTGGGTTGATAGATGTGGATAAAAAGGTGTGGAACCCACCATAAACTATGAAGCTCAGATAGATGTGGAAGTGTAAACGCAGGGTTTGGCTGAGTCGAATCAGCCTGGTCAGAGTAGGGACCTGTAGAATAGTCAATGAATGACGCGGAAACCCTACGGGGGTGATCAGAGAATGATAGAGCATGGTATGTAGTCTGATCAATGTTCGAAACCCGATGTGGAAATGCAATCGGCTCGGTGAGAGGTGAATCTGAATAGAAATTGAGTCTGGTTGCGGGTCGGGGTTTGGGAGAGGTTTTGATCCGTTCTGTGTGTGCGGACAAGGTGGCCATTGTATACAAGGGCTCTTCTAGAAACAGATGATAGGTGGTTTTCTGTAGAGAGTCCTCTAGGTAACTATCAAATGCCGGAAGAGTGTCTGTAGGATGAAAGGAATCGGATTCGAGAAAAAATTTGGATTCTTGGTTGTAATCACTCTTGGCATTTTCTATTTTTGGTTCCTGAGGATCGAAAAGGAGTGATTCTGTGTTATTAGTGATCTCGGGAATCAGGACCTCAGAGTTAGAGTCAGAGTCATGTGAACTGAGGTCGTAGATAGGCCTGGCGTGTTCAGGAAGGGGAATCTCTCCGCAATTATAGTCAGATCTGAAATTGTCGGAGAGTTGGCGAAAATGATCATGAATTCCACCACAGCACAAATCATCAGATGTGGAATCAGCAGCCTGACTGGGTTCTAGCCTATATGTCACTTCTGGGCTCAAAAAGATGTTCTGTTCAAGCTCTAAGCTGGTAGGATAGACCCCATTAAAACCTTGCTCATCCAACTCCTCAGTTTCTGTATCATAAATTGGCATGTTTTCTGAAAAATCAATCAGATTTCCTGAGGATGTTGGAAAAGGACATTCATCAAATAAAGGCTCGGAATCATATTCTGTAAAAATTTGATCTTTCTCATAAGGGGCCTCATAATCTTCCCAATAAGTTTCAGATCTAGGTTCTAGGCTTAGGATGTGGGTAGAATTATTAGAACCTAAGTCCGAATAACCTTCAAGGGTTACCTTATCAAAACAAGGGGCGGAATTTATACCCTCCAGAGGTTCAATTCTAATCTTGTTATTGCAGGAGTCTTGGAGTTCTAAGCTTGGTGATTTATGGCCTAGGGTTGGCTCAGCATTGTGTTCTCCTGCAACTTCCCAACCTATTTTAATGCTATCTTCTATTTGGGTTGGGAGTCGACAACCACCTTGTGCCTCAATCCCAAGGTCTGGGAAACTGGATTGATTCTTAGTACTGTTCCAAGATGACTCATCCTTTGTTTCTGGTATATACGGGTATTTCTGGTTGATAATTTGTTCTACTGATTTCATCATTTCTACCCGTTTCATAAGGGCATCTTGGTGTTGTTCCCAAAGTACAGGATTTGTCAAGCATTGAAGGTATTCAGATTGGTGTAATTTTTCCATCTCAATGTATCCTGTCATGAGCATATCTCGGGTTGATCCTTTTATGGCTCCTGTCAATAGAGTTTGGGCACAGTTTATGATGAAGGCTGTGGTTGTTGGGACATCAACCTGAATATCTCCTATTGGTGTTGAGGTTTTTTCTTCTTTTTCATAGAATTTTATGGCATCCTCGATCATTTTATCTTTCATAGATCTCCGATATTCAGGTTTCTTGAATGGTAGTCTTAGGTGGTTTCGCTGCATATTTGGATTAGGTGGTGGAATCAAGATGTGGAATCAAAGGCTTCGATGTAGACTCATGTTGTGCCAAGATGGAAGAAGGGAGTATCAGAGGAAAGATTAATGTGGTGGTGCTGCATAAACAAGGGAACTGAGGCCTAACCTCAGGGCAAGTGAATTCCTAAAGGAGGTTTCAAGGACCTCCTTCCAAGCATATACTGAGGGACTGGATGAGATAAGCAGGTGCTGGACCCAATCAAGACACCCAAAAATTTGTTGGGTGACTATAGAGGTGCGGGGCAGATGGACCCCTTGATCAGAAAGATCGTCCACCTGAGAATTACCTGGGCAGCCAGAGAGGGAGAGTCCCGCGAAGACCCCTACACGGTAGAGCGTCCCCACGGGTTACAGGGTTTCCCCCACCCGACCTCTCTTGTCACTGCGGTTCCAGGTAGACCAGAATGGGGATCTTGACCTCTTAAGTCTACCAATTTTAAGATCAGGGTGCTTAAGGTTTTCACTTGAACTTTAGTCTTTTAAGTGCAAAGAGTGACCTAATTTAAGTTTGGTTGACCCAAGGGGTCAACTTTACCTCTTGTTTTCTTTGAGAGCTTTTAGGTCCTATCTTTTAGGGTTCAAGTGTTTAGAGAGCCAATTGTTTTAGATTTTCTTTGAATAGGTATTTTCAGACAAGGGCTTGGGCACACTTCATTTGGTTTTCTCAATTCTTGCTTAAGGAGTGTGTCTCTAAATCCCTAGTGTTGGATCCTAGGTTGGCTTTACTTGGTCCAGTTAATTCTTTGTTGGGTAATTAGGGCTCAAGCAAGAATGTGTTAGCCCTTAAATACCCTTAATAGTGTGCAGAAATAATGAGTTGAAAACATGCAACTTTTATGGTTACTAAATATGGAAGACAGGTTAGCCCTATATTGCTTGTTCTTTTCTTTTCTTCCTCTTTAGAGCTTAGGGGTTAATAGTGAGAGGAAAAATTTACCTATCTTCGGAGTGGTTGTCGTGTGGTTGCTTGTCTTCTTGAGTTCCTGTAGCTGCACAAAAGAGAGGAGATTATCAGAAATTAAAAAAAAGAAACAGGAATGTTTACCTCTAAAATAGCCGTTGCTCCCCGGCAGCGGCGCCAAAATGAAACGTCGGTTTTGTTTTGTTATAACGTTGTAGTAAAGCCGGTTATGACCAACACTTCAAATATAAATTTTTTACTCGGAAAATAAAAGAGTTCCCGAGGTCGAACTCAGGGAGCAAGTTGTATTCTAGAGATATACATGTTTCTTTTACAAAATAAAGACAGAGAGAGGGAAAGAATTTGTTGTTTTCTCTTTGTTCTGCAGAGGGGATGCTCTTCTTTCTCTCTTTCTTTAGATCTCTTTCTTTCTTTTTGTTCTGCAGAGGTGCTTCTTCCTGCTGTTCCTGCTTTGGTGGTTATCTTCTTTCTTCAGAGCTCCTTGTTCTTCTTCTTCGTTATGCAGAGGTGCTTCTTCCTGCTGTTCCTGCTTTGGTGGTTATCTTCTTTCTTCAGAGCTCCTTGTTCTTCTTCTTCGTTCTGCAGAGGTGATGCTCCTCTTCAGATCTCTTTCTTCTTCTTCCTTGGTTTCTGTCTTGACCTCTCTTCTTCTTTTTCTGCAATTGTGGTGACCCTTTCTCTGTTCCCTTTTCCTCTTTATGGCTGCAGAGCTTCTGCCTTCAGCTACTAAGTCTTCCTTTCTTCTTCTTCTGCTTTGGCCGTTGCTCTTCCTTCTTCTTCAGCCTGCCTTCTTTCCTGCTCTGGCTGCTGACCTTCCGTCGTCTGACCCGGTACTTAGACGACTTAACTATGCATTTGCTACAGTGCAGCTCCTTCTTCTTCCGCGGGTCTTCTTCTTCGCCTGCACACTTCAGAGTTTCTCGTCAGAAGCAAAACCTACTCTACCCTCCCCCCCCCGCGTCTCTCTTTCTCTCTGAAACCACTCTTTGGAAAGCTCTCCCAGAGCTACCGGGTAACCGGGTTCGGATCAGGCCCGGGTCCAGGCCCACCGGCGTGCATGGTGGGCGAGGAGTGCAGGTCAGTCGAGTCGGGTCGGGTCGGTTCGGGTCAGGTCCGCGGGGCGTGAGCGCGGACGAGACCGGGTAACCGGGCGGGTGAAGGGGACCTCACCCCGTGTACTGAGGCAGTAAGGCTACTGCACTTTTGCATCTTATGTCGCTGCGGCTCTTCAGGCGTTTCCGAGGTGGGACTAAACGACCCACCTCAATTGCGCGCCCGCAGCGGGGAATTCAGCAGGAGATGGCAGCGTCACGCGGAGTTTTCTTCCTCAGCTGCGAACCTGGTGTTTTTGCCAAAACTCCTCGCAAGGCCTGGGAGTGAATCTGGGCTTGGCGCGGAGCGTGGCGCACCTGTAGCTGCAGGCAGAAGCAGGTCCTCCTGCGCGTCAATGGCGGCGGAGGTCGGGTGGCCTGTTCACAAGAAAACGGCCTCTCGGCCTAATCAGAGAGTGCCAGGAGCTTCGCCAGGGTGCGGCGAAGCTCGTGTGGGTGGTGGCGAGGCGCGGGGCGGCGTGCGAGGGCTGCCCTAGGTCGGACTGTGGGTCGGAGGATGGGTCTGTTCGGTGGAGTTGCAGAGGGTGATGTGGGGGAAGTGGTAGGGCGGAGATTGATCAGGGTGAGGAGGCGGAGGTCCTGCGGTGGTTGGCGAGCCGTGTGGGGGTCGCTGAGGTGATGGGAGCGGCTCGCCGGAGGTTGGCCGGAGGCGGAGAAGGTGAGGGTGAACAGGATCGGTCGAGGGTTTAATCAAATAAAAGACAGTGAGGAAAAGAAAGAGGGGGAGATGGGGAGGAGTTCTGACCTAGCTATGGAGACGAAAGGGGCCGAGACAGGGCGACAGTCGTATCGACTGTCGCCGGAGAAGAAGATGCCCAGGGGAAGGGGCGGCGGCGAGCAGAGGGCTGGAGAGGTGCCAGCTGGGTACGGCGTGGCGCAGGAAGAGCAGGGGAGGAGGTCTCTGCTGCTGGTATTAAGGCAGAGCGAAGAGGAGGAGGGGGAGGAACCGCCGGAGCTGGTGGGCGTCTGCCGGAGGGAGAGGAGAAGAAAGTTGGGGGTTTTCTCCGTCAGACCCGAGCTGCCCTAGTCGGTGGAGCAGCGGGGGGTATTTATAGGGATGAAACAGGGAGGAAGGCGGAGGGAGACGACGTGTCTCCCTCGCCGGAGAATGGTCGGAAACACGAACCCATACCGTCCGTGCGTTCGCACGGCCGGTATGGTGGGCTACAAATGACCAGGGGGGTGCCCCTGCGACGGCTGACGACGCAGGGCACCCCCGGTTTACTTGCCAGGTCCCCCACCTCACCCTGCGCGGCGCCATGCTCCGCGCAAGGTCGCTGGAGCATGGTGCTGGCAGGGTTTTGCAGGAGGGACCTGATTGCAAAGAACAAAGGAGAGTTAGGGGCCAAAATGCGAGGGTTCAAAAGTTGAGGGCCAAAGAGTAAATATATGAGGACCAAAGTGTAAAGTCGATCAAGGAGGTTTCTTCTTAGGCTCAAGTTTTTATACATGACTAATTAGGACCTAAGGAATCTGATGGTGAATTTCATTTTCATATTAAACCTTGTTTGACCGGTCAATTTGCGCAAAAACCCAAATCAAGTTATTAATTGGGCGTGGTTCTCAATGTAGGTCAAAATGGGTTCTAAAGGCCAAATTGAAGGTTCTAAACCCTAGAGATTATTTTTCTATGAATTTTAGAGGGTTTATTCTATTTTTACTTTGCCTCGAACCTCGTGAATTGAAGTGGGTTGTTTTTAGGGTTACAGATTATCATTTAGTTTCTTGGAAGTGCTGTAGCCCTTGCTAGATCATCTCATCCCACTTTTATTCTTATTAAGCTGCTTTGACCTATGTTTGGGCCCTGAATTGCCTTGTATGCAGATTATACTGGTAAAATTGCATTTTTACCCCTTATGACTTGTTTTCTTCTCAAACTCAGAATTCTCTGAGTTAAGCCTTTCCTTGAGGTATGTAGGAGCTTTTATCCTTTGTATTAGGTCAAAATGAGCTAGTTATGGCTCATGATGAGGTTCTCATCACCTCCCCAGCAACAGCACCATTTGTTGTGGAATGCGTAGAGAGCGTATTTGATATGGAAAGCATCGCAGTATAGTGCGCTATATAATCCAACAAAGATATTTGTAAAAAGATAATGAGACTTGAGTCCCGGTCGTTCATCTCTATGAGGCATTTGTTTTACCTTTGAATTTGATCTTTTACCACTCTACTTTATTACAGTCTCATGGCAGTTCATCATTATTAGGTAGTTAAGTACGACATGATTAGTTGCAAGAATATCTGGAATTAAAAATAGGCAGCATTAATCATACAAAGGATATTGCAATGAGCTCATGGTGATTCTCAACACATAGACATATATATATAGAAAACATATTTTTCATTCATTCATTTTGAGAGTGTTTGCAACAAGAACTATAGAGGAAAGCTTGTACAGGAATGCTTAGAAATGTAATTCTAGCTACTAGAAAATGATCGCATACAAGAATCTACGAGGGGATTTTACATGCATCATTGGGGGAGAATAAGGGCTACACTACTAAGCAGTAAATAAAAGCAGTAAATGTAAAGAGCTAGCTACTAATCTATCAGAAGTGAGGGCATTCAGAGGTGGTCTCCGATGGCCTTGGAGTGGTAGAGAGAAGAATGAGGGGTGGCCAATGGAGCTTAGGCCGACCCTTGGAGAGAGAGAGGAGTGATCCAGCATCTCGGCATGGTGTCCTTCATGGTGGTGCTTAGCTCATGGAGATGGTGGTGGAGATGGTGGTGGATAGCCTAAGTGGAGGTGGATGGAGCCAAGCAAG
The DNA here is from genome assembly GCA_037157565.1 of Thalassia testudinum. Lineage (NCBI taxonomy): Eukaryota > Viridiplantae > Streptophyta > Magnoliopsida > Alismatales > Hydrocharitaceae > Thalassia > Thalassia testudinum. The sequence continues at coordinate 38,409,349 of JAZHRO010000049.1, forward strand.
TATGGCCAAAATGTGGTTGGAAGTCAATGGATGTAATGGGTGCAAATGGCCACCCCTTAGGTCTTTTTTATAGACCTAAGGGAAGCTCTCTAGAGAATTATGAAATTCTCTAGAGAGGCCTATGTTGGGAGCTCGTGAGAGAATGAGAGAGAGGGTGGAAGGTGGTTTTTAGATCCACCAAATGTGGAACTAAAAATTGAATGGCTCTTGGTTGCAAATTTTGGAACGAAGGCAAGAACACATGGTAGAGAGTTATAGAGAACGGTAGGGTAGATATTTTCATGTGGATGGTGTGTGTGGGTGTGTGTTGGTCGAAACTTAGGTGGCTAGGTTGATTAGGTTAGGTTCTAGTGGGTTTAGATCACGGTAGCCCTCAAATTAGGGTTATAAGCCCTAATTCACTAAAGTAAAGTGCAATTAAACTTAATACAAGTTTAATTGGGTGTGTGGAAACTTAATTGAGAGTAAAACAGCTCAATTAATTTAGGTCTAGGTCAATTGGACTCTCACTGAGTCCAATTGGATAGTGTGTGCTGAGATCAGGGCTCAATTGGACTCAATGAGTCCAATTGATAGGCTGATGGAATTGACTAAGATCCAACTCAATTAGGTTTAGTGAGGACATAATTAGGTTCTTAGGGAGGTCTAGAGGTGATGTACTAGGGTTAGGGCTCTTTAATTTAGGTTCCTACAGTGTTGGAATTGGGTTTAGGGACCTAGAGATTCAAGATAAAGGCTTGAATCTCAAAATAGGAACTAGAGAGCAGTATCAGATGTCTAATAACAGTGTTAGATGTCTTATACTCAAACATCAGAAGTCTAGACTTGTTGTCTAGACGTCCAATAACACTGCAGAAGTGGGTTTGAGGTGTACGAGGGATGGCTAAGGGTCCTGGATGTCCTATAACTTATCTGGACATCCAGATAAGGGTTGGAATTGGGGTTTTAGGGTTTCCTAGGGTACAGTGACCTAATCTAAGGGTGGCTAAGGATTGGGGAGGTCTCTAGGCTATCCTAGGGCTAGGATTGACCTAAGCACTTCACATTTTACTACTTTATTCCTACTTAATATAATAGCAAACCTTGACACCCTTACATCATTATTCCTACATCTAATCTAAGCCTTCTACTCCAGCTTTGCTGCAACACTCGTTATTCTTAATCCAGCTTCAGATCATGCTCCAGATCCATCTCCTGATCATCTTATTGCCTGCAATCGACATAATGCACTTAATCAGCATAGGAGGGGGTGACGTAATAAAATGCGGAATAGAATATAAACAATCTCAAAAAATTCAATCGCAAAAAAGGCACAAAGATTTTTAGGTGAAAACCCAAACCGGGAGAAAACCACCACCTAACCCTCTCGAGTTAGGATTTTCCGATCAACCAAGTTGATCAAATCCACTAAACGAATCACTTTAAACGAGGGTGATTCAACCTCAATTACAACCACGCTACTTTATACGAGGGTAGCGTACCTCAAACCCCTTCTCTTCACGTGAAGGATTTTGTCCCACGAAGGAGACGAGAATTCGCAAAGCGAATACCCAACCAAATAACAAAGATAAATAACAACAATCCTATAGAGCCAACAAAGTAATATTTAACCTAAGCTTCTATAGGAATTAAGATGCTTCCCTTTGCAAGGAGTGTGTCGAATTGATGACACAGGTGCGTGAGCTACACGACGGCGCAACGTCACTCTCATGAACTACGGCGGGAGAGCGGGTGCGCAAAGGCTTGATGCTCTCAAGATGTAGAACTTGAGCTTGGAGAGCAAGAGCTTTTCTTGGACACAAAAGAGTGTGAAAGTGTATTACTAGGTGTGTCTTGTGTATCTAGGTGTGTATTTGTGTGTAAGAGGTTCCTCTCTATTTATAGAGGCCTTAGGAAATCTTTGGATGGCTTAGGAAAGCTTCCATAGCCGTTGGGAGCAAAGCCTAAGAGAATCAGGCCGAAATTAGGAATAATGATTGCACTGACAGGGTTATCGGAGGTCTGATCCTAGCATCAGACGTCTGGAAGATCAGTTTAAGACGTCTGAAAATAAGGTCAGACGTCTGATTTTATGCAGGTTTCTTCCTGACTTGAATCAGATCTAAACAGGGTTCTAGTGCAAGGCCATCAGACGACATATAGAACGTCTGGCGCTATGTCTGGACGTCTGGAAACCTATTTTTCTGTGGGAATGGATTTCCAAGAGATTGCAATGGCTAGAAATTCTCTGAGAAGAGATTTTTGGGTCAGTCGAGGCAAAATGGTCATTTATCAGATGTCTGGAAAGGCTTAAGGACATCTGATAAAGATCTAACGGTCATATCCTTTGGTGTTTGATAAGCCAACCAACGGTCCACTAATTGGACGTCTGGCAAATACATCAGACGTCTTCTAAGATGTCTTGTCTAAGGACTAGACACCTGATTTTATCAGACAGAATTACCTATGTCCAGCCTAAATGTTATCAGACATCTGAATCAACAGTCAGACGTCTTAAAACATATTATCTGATGCCTGATTTTGGAATTAGACGTTTGAAAAAGCTGTTTGAACCCTATATTTGTTTTCTAAGTTTTCTACAGAAAGCCTAAGTATCCTAGGGTTGTGCTTGGAATTAGACGTCTAAAAAAGCTGTTTAAACCCTATATTGATTTTTTAAGTTTCCTATAGAAAACCTAAGTATCCTAGGGTTGTGGTGGTGTTCCTAGGACTACTGTTAGGGTACTTTAAGGCTCTTTAACATGAATCTAAGTAACAAAAATAAGGAGCAACAAAAGAAATGAAAAATACAAAGAGTACAAGAGAAGGAAATCTATCCTATTCTTCATCTCCTTCCTTCTTCAAGCCATTGCTCCTCGCGAATCTCCTCTGATCTCCATGAAGCTCCTCCAATCCATCCTGGATGCGAGCTCGAACTCTGTCTAATCACATCTCCATTTGCAACTGACCTGGAATGTAATACTCCAAGTGCAAATGTTAAATGACACGTGTTTTGTTATCATCAAAACAAATGATCATGGTGCTTTAGCACCAACAATTATAACATCATTTTATGCATAGCTAAAGGAAAGTAGTAAAGATGCGGATAATGCTTATGCTTGCATGAATTACCCTAACTTATGCTAAGTTCTAGCCTAATTTAGGTCAATTAAGACCTATGATTGCTGCGCAATCAGCGATCACTAGAAACACGAGATACGGCCTCAAGACCACGCTAAAACACCTCAGGAGAATCGCCAAGTGTTGGAGAAGGTGGTGGTGGTTTTCGATGGTGCGCTGCAGTAAGTTTTTAGTGGGATTGAATGAGGGGTTTTGATGGGCGAGGTGAGGCGGATGTTCTGAAGGTGGAGTGGCAGCTTTTGGTGGTGTGTAACGTTAGGGAGGCCACGCTAGTGGTACGCCGGACGTGGGAAAAACAGAGATGGTGATGTGTGAATGATGGTTGAAACATAAGTTTATGGAGGGGGAAAGAGAGTAGTGGGGAAGAGGAAGCAAGGGAACTTAAGATTATTAATCAAAATGGTTAGGAGGGTGCCAGCTTTAATTGGTCAGCATCGTGGAAGAGAACATATCTTGTGGTGGAACGACGAGGAAGAAGAGGGTGTAGGGGACTTCTGTTGGTGTTGCTAGAAGCGCAGGTAGGAGGGGAGTTGTTTTCCTCTGCTAATGGTATGTGGCGGAGGGTGAGGAAGTCGGGGAAGAGCGCCCGCCGTAGCTGGTCGGAGGAGGCCAGAGGAAGAAGTTTTTGGTAAAGAAGTGCTGCTAAACAAAGCTAACGAAGAGCGGAATTATGTCTTGGGTCTTTTTATAAGCCTAAGGGAGGAGTTCCAATCTTGGAAAGAAGCTTTCAAGCTTTGGCTGTTTCACATAAAAGGGATACCCGAATCTTCCATGCATTCGCATGGGAGATTGGGAAGGAGTCAGGGTTCTTGGCCAGGTCCATTTGGAAGGGAATTCCTCAAGGAACCTCCCTTTCAATTTTGAGAGTGTTTGATTGAGAATTGAGCGAGAAATCCTCGCTCGAATCTCGATGAATCTTGGTGTGCTCACAGCAATGGAGGAAGGGACCCATTTGCAAAGAACGATGAGAAACTAAGGGACCTGGATGCATGGATTTCAAAAGCTAAGTGCATGTATGAGCAAGAAAGAGTCTGACTGGACTAAGATGCAAACTACATCAAGATGATGTCTGATTGGGCCTATATTTTGGTAGAAACCTAATTTAGACCCAAGGAATCTAATGTTGAAGTTAGATTTTAGTTTTTTCCAAGCTTGATTCAGTAATTTGTGTAGAAACCCAAATTAGGGTAACTTTCTGTCTGAAATTCTGTTTAAGGCCAAAATAGGTTCAGATGGTCAAACCAAGGTTTCCAAACCCTATGGAATATTTTTCTATGAATTTTAGAAGGTTCAGATTGATTTTATCCTGACCAGAACCTCTGTTATTTAAGTAGATAAAAAATTAGGGTTTTAGGTTATGAATCAGTTCTCGAAGTGCGTGAAACCCTATTTCTGTCTATGTGGATCCTATTATTAGTCATTAATGAAGATTAGACCTTTGATTAACCCCTGGGAAACCCTGTGATTATTCTACATTCCTGATATGCTATTAAAACGACAGAATTAGCTCTAATTTAATGTATACTTCTCAAAATGGATATTTAGTGAATTACGATTCTTCGATGATTATGTAGGAGCATTTGTCAATTAATCTTGGCTAATAAAAGCTAGTTATAGCTCATGATGATGTTATCATCATACCCGCTTGCCTAACTTTTGCTAGTCCCTTAGCAAAATCTTATGGAATGAACTAGAGCTCTAGACCACATATTCAAGTTCAACTGCCTGATTTATGTCTATTCTTTTAGAAATTAGGATAGAATGCCAACAATAGGCCTAAAGGTACTCATGTATCAATCAAGATCCAGATTTAACCATCTTCAGCCAGAGTCTGCTGCAAAAGCTTCTAAGGCCCGCAAAAACTGGCCTGAAGTTCGTTGAACCCAGCAGTTAAAGCACTCGTGCTTAAACATAGCATGTCAAGATTTAGTTTGCCAGTGCATTTTTGATAAGAGAGAGATAGAAGGATTTTCATTTGGAGAGCTTCCTCGCTTTTTTTATTTTTCCCTAAATCCAACCTCGAATTAGCGGTAAACATGGTCTGTATCAGATTCCTTGTTCCCATCATCAATCCTTGAAGGGTCCCTACCTTATGATGCTTTGGGAGAGCACTGCCCATGACAACCCCCAGAATTCCTGGCTTCCGACAATTCGAGATAATGCCGCCCATGGCATTCTATAGCTAAATTCAGGCCTTGGCAATTGACATTTCGGGATAATCCCGCCCATGGCACCTAAATCAGCATAAGGTGCTTACATGCCCTTGGTAGGATATTTAAATATCCTAGGAGACAAGAACCAAGGAGATGATATGTTTTTATGCATCTTCAAGGTAAATTTTTCACCTCTCCACGTCGGGAACTCATCTAATCAACTTGTGTTGTCGAGTCGCTCCTAAGCTAAATCTTTGAGATGGCATTTTAGAACAAAACACTTTTGGCAGATTTTTCTTTATTAAGCACACTGAGCAAACATAGCGTGTGATTTTGGGTTCTTAGGTTACCAAGTCCTGCAAACCAAAGGGCAGGTAACGAGGCTAAATAATCCCTAAACCTTAGACCTAATACATCAACTTCACACTTTCCTCAACCTCTTGAGGATTAATACGGATCTTAACAGATATGTGAATGTTTAAGCTCTAAAACAAGTCCAAGAAGCCAATGATCAGCACTCATACTAATCTCTTTGTCTCTTTCTCAACTCAGGATTTGATTTTTTTCTTTTCTTTTTGATTAGGTCTAGAACTTAAGTAACTTCCATAATCAATTGCTAATGACTATCATTTTTGTTCTTGATTTTTGCTCCTTTTTCATATTTGAATTCTCCTCTTTTCTCCTCCTCAGGAGAGATCTGCAATTTAAGTTTGCAAAATTTCCTCCCCTTTCTACAATTCTTTTTCTTTTTTCAATTTTTTAATTTTTTTAATCATTTTTTAATATGTATTTTTTGTAAGAACTCCTCAGAGAATTGAATCTTCATTTGTTTGCACTTTAACACCCCCCATTCCAAAGTTTTGCAATGTCCTCATTGTAAACCAGGTGGGTAACAAATCAGTTTGGTTCAAGGATTAGAACAAGATCAAAGGGTGGGTGAATGGGTCAAAATGACTGTTGCGGATGATTTCAAGCTTTGATACATGTACCAAAGGTGGAGTCGGCTGTCCTAACAATGAACTCAATAGTGCAGTAAAAGTGTAGCTGAAAAGATGATCAGAAGGGTCTCAAGTTTTTGGAATGATGGGTTGCTTCCTGTTAAGTGCTAAATTCAATGCCTTCAGCTGAGTAGAAGGTTGTCAAGGAGAAGGGGTGGTCAAATCAGAAGAGTTCTGTAGAACAAGCACCTTGATCAATAGCTTGGTTGGTCCAACTAGGTGCTTGTTCAGATCAATAGGCTGATGATGCAGCCCAAACCCAATCAGTCTAGTGGTTTAATGGATGTGAATCAGTAGATACGGAACCCACCAGATACTGAGGCTCAAAGAGATACGGAAGTGAAAATCTAGGGTTTGGCTGAGTTGATTCCGCCTGATTAGAGTAGGGATCTTGAAAAGAAAATGGCTCCATAGAGGATGTTGGAACCCCACTGGTAGGATCAAAGAAGGATGGGAGGTGATTATCGTTCTGATCTATGCCTGAAACTCGATCAAAAGATGGAGGAGAATCATATGCAACCAGATTGGAGAGAGGTGAATCAGTGTTGAAGTTGATTCCGGTGGATCAGAAGGTGTGGATCAAAAGGTGTCTGAGATAGGATTTTGGAAGGCTTAGTATGTGGATCAGAAGGTGTGGCTTCTTTGAGGTCCAAACCATTGCCCTCAACATCAGAATCAAAGAATGGGTCATTGATTAATGTGTTTCGACGAATGGAAAGTTGGGGTTAGGAGAAACTTGTCGCTGTAGTCGCAAAACACGTTATCAAATAAGATTTTTGATAGAAACTCCAAGGGACTCCCAGGTCGAACACAGGGAGGCAACATTTGTTTTCGTTGAAATCCACACTTCGTGTTGTTTCTTTTTGGTATTTTAGGGTTTTGTTATTTTTTTGTGTTTTTGTAATAAAGAGGCAAGAGAGATAACTTCACAAAATGGAAAGAACAAATTTGATATATCTCAATGTGATGCACATGTTTATTACAATATGCTAAGAAAATATAAAAGAGATAGGGGTGAGAAGAAATCTCCCTAATTAGCTGTTCGGCGAGACGGCAGTGCTTGGTGGCAACTTAGATGGAGGAGGAGAGAGGTTGGATGATGGGGATGAGAGGTTGGAGGATGCCTGGTAGAGGAATTCTTCACCAAGGCACGGAACGGAGATGAGGAGGTGGAGGTGATCTTCCAGAATGGAGGTGGGAGGATGGCTCCAAGGCTCCTTATGAAGATGGTGAGAGGGATGAGGAATATTTGGTGGGGTAAGGGATCGCTACACTAGTAGAGCACCTTTGAAACTTGGGAATGAACTCTTGGGAGCTTTGATGGGCTTCTAGATCTCTAGACTAGGTTGGAATAGTAAAGGTAGAGATGCCTTGGAAGGGAGAGGGTCATGGGGTTTATATAGTGGTGGAAGGGATGTGTTTTGCACGGAGGGCTCTTCAACGACATTTAAAACTTCGCTGAAGACCTTCCAAGGGTGCTGCTAAAGCCTTCACTCACCTACGCTAGGGTGAGGTGGAGCCGCTGTAGCTAACACAGTGCGTGGAGAGTCTCAGCTGTTGGATTTGCATCACATGGCTGAGGATCAGGCGACCTACATGATTCAAATCATGGAGATCGTGCTCCTCTACTGGCCCGTGCGTTGGCAGCTGTTGGATCCATCATCGTACGGCTGGGATGCTCCCTCATATATTGCCCTCGCGGATACAAATGCGCACGCACCACACCTTCAAGAAGATCAGACGACCAAGAGCGCATCCAGTCATCTTAAATGAGCGGCCTTGATTGCGCTCGTGCAATCTGGTGTGTGCCTAACATCATTGGGTGGTGTCTGATTGAGCGTAAGTCACCTCGACCGCTCGATCAAGATCGAGTTGTCCAATTTATCTGATGTTGGAGTGGTCGCGGTGGATTGTAACTCGAACCCATGCCTCTTCCTTGAGGAGCGGGAGCGCGGTCGTTGTGGCAAGGGTGCTCAATGGTCATGTGGAGGTGTTGGTGCAACTACGCGCCTCGATTATGGGATGAAGATCCAACGGTCTCAATCAGATCCTCCTTGAGATGCTTGGGAAGAGGCTAGGAGATGTTGAGTGCTTCTCAGCTATTGGATTAAGATCCAATGGCTGGGATCACTCCTTGCTGTGAGGCTGGGGAGGTTGCGGCCCATGTAAGGTGGTCTACATGGCACCATAGGCACCATCTAGGCTATCCATCTTGTTCTTCTTATAGAAGGTGCTATGGAGCTCTGATCGAGGTGATTTTTATGCTGACGGACTACAATCGTTGCTCCAGATCCATCCGTATAGTCAGATTCTTCATCTGAATACCGTAAAGATGTCGCACTGCCTCTTGGTCATATAAATGTTGGAATTAATCTATAGAATACTCAAACTATCCTAAATGCAATGCAATGAATGTTATGCAATATTTATGCTATGAAATGCAATTATAGGCCTCGGAACTATCATAAATAAGCATTTTATCATGAATTCATGTGTGTTTATCAGTCATGGATGCTGAGGTCGTAAACTGGTTCATAATCGTCAAGAAGCAACAGAACTGTGAAATCAGAGTATGATTCGAAATCATCGGAGAATTTTGCGAAGATTAATGTCTGAACTTGATTCCATATTGGGATTTCCACCAGAGAATGAATCAAGATGTGTAGAGTGAACAACCTAACTTGGATCTAACCTAATTTCAAATTCTGAGCTCAAAGTATTGTCCTTATTAGGCATTGGCTCTGGTTCTTGGCTCCTGGGATAGACCCAATTGAATATCAGCTCTTCCAACTCCATGATTTCTATATCATAGATTGGTTTTACTTCTGCAAAATCAATTCGCATTTCTGATGAGGTTGGAGAGGTGTAATCATAAAACACAGGCCATGAATCATAGTCCAGATCTAAAATCTGATTCTCTTCATATTGGGCCTCAAGATCATCCCAAATAGGCTCAAGTCTAGATTCTAGGTTAAAGGTAGGAATTGGGTCACTAGAATCTGGTTTAGGCTCTATTAGGATGTTAGAATCATCCTCGAGAACTACCTTAATAGGGTAAGGCTCGAGAATTACATTCTCGAGATGTTCTGATTTAGGCTTATCACTATAGGTGTTTGGGGAATCTAAGCTTGATGGACTAGCTTCAAGGCTTTCTATGGCTAGTTCAGAATCGAGAACACCTGCAATTGGATCCTTCCAACCCTCATCGAGATCAGGCATATCAATTGTTATGAAGTTTGAATTTGATTCCATTTGGGTTGGGGGTCCACAACAACCTCTATTCTCAAACCGAGGATTTGGGAGATCATTTTGATCCTTAATGTTGTTCTAAGGTGTCTCATCAATCTCTAAATGTTGATATGGGTAATTTTGATCAATGGCTTGGTGTAACGTATTTAGCATATACCCACGATTCTCCATGAGACCTTGGTGTCTTTCCCAAAGTTGTGGATTTGATTAACATTGTATATATCCAATATTGTGTAGTCTCCACAATTCATTATATTTTGATAAGAGCTCATTCCAGGTTGAACCATGTATCATTTGTATAAATATCATTCTGGCAAGGTTCATAACGATGGTTGTTGTTTTAGCCACATTATCTTGAATATGCCTAGATGGATCAAAGGTTCTGTAATATTCATCATGATATCTAGAAGTAGCCTCGATCATGTTCTCTTTTAAGGTCATTTCGGAGTCAGTTTCCTACAGATTCTTCCTAATTTGAATGGTTGCATTTTCAAATTAGGTGGGTGAATCATGATGTAGAATCAAAATCAGGTTCAGATTGAAGTGATTGGATCAGATCAGAAATCTTTAAGAAGATCAATTTTAATGAGGGCATTTCGGTTAAAGACCTAGGGACCTTTCCAGTGTGTGTGCTCTAAAGAAGAGATGAGGGACTGGATGTGAATTGGACCCGATCAAGGCACCCAAATATTTTTGGATGACTGATGATAACATCATCATCAGTCATATCTAGCTTTAATTAGTCATATTCCATTGATAAATGCTCCTACATAATCGCCAAATAACCTAATTCATTGCATATGCATTCTGAGAAATAAACATGAAAACAGGAGTAAAACTACAGTTTTAACATAATATCTTAATTGCAGAACAATCACGGGGTTTCCAGGGTTTAATTGAAGGTCAAATGGTCATAAATGTCTAATAAGTGGGTTTATATAGATAGAAACGGGTTTTCAAGCATTTCGAGAATTAAATGACATCTAAAATCCTAAAAATAGATGCGCTTAATTAACTAAGGTTTTGATCAGGATAAAATTCATCTAAACCCTATAAAATTCATAGAAAAATATTATATAGGGTTTGGTATCCTTGATTTGACCATTGGAACCCATTTGGACCTGAAAGAGTCTCAAATAGAAAGTTGCCTTAATTTGGGCTTCTACATAATTTTTCCAGTGAAGCGTGATCAAAACCCAAATCTAACTTTACCATTAGATTCCTTGGATCTAAATTAGGTTTGTACAAAAATTTGGACCCAATCTGAGATCATCTTGACCAAGTTTGCATTTCAATCCTGATCTGACTCCTTTTCTTTCAAATAGCCCTTCAGCTTTTGAATTCATTACAAGACCCCCCCCCCCAAACTTCTTCATCTTCTTTACGAAGAGGTTCCTGCCACTATGGCAGGTGTGAACCCACAAACCCGAGGTTTCAATCAATGATTCCTCCTTGATTACTTGATCAATCCCTTCCAAAATTGGAAAGGATTATCCTGAGGAAATCCTTGATTGTCTAAACCTACTTCTAGATTTTAAATCCTCCCTTTTGGCTCGTGCGAATCCTTGGACCTTAAGCTTTCTCTCCCTAAAAATCCGAGCTTCTCAAGCTTGTTTCCAAGCTTGGAAGCTTGCTTGAAGGCCTATAAAGGACCTCCATGAACAACCTCACCTCCTTAGCGAGGTTTGGGGCCAAGAACCTCTTCTTAACCTTACCTCTGGCCCCTCTCTAACCGAGCTCCGGTAAGCTTCTTCAACCTCCTTCTTCTGGCCATTAGGAGGTCAAAACAAGTGGCGTATCATCTTCCTTCGCCTCTCGCTGGCAAAAGCAAAGGTTCCCAGACCTCATTCCTCCTCGTCGTCCACCTCTAGAAATCTTCACCTTCCACAATGCCGGTGAGCCACAACCGGTGCCAATCCTACCTCCTTCATCCCCTTAGAATAGGTAGTTAGCTTCTTTTAGAGTTCTAGGTTAATTTTCCAATCTGAAAATTATAAAAATACCCCTTGATTCAAATGCTCACCGTCATCTCTCCCATCTCTAGCCATTACTACGGCTAGGTCATCCACTTGCTACACCCATCCATCCACCTCGCCAACACTCTCACAACCTTCATTTATCATCCTCGCACAAAACCCCTCTACCTATTCACCACTCCACCCACCTAAACCACCCATCGAACTCACCCACCTTTACGCTCCTCCTCCAACTCCAACACACCACCATATGCCGCCATCCTTTACGAAACACCCACCATCACCTTTGCCATACTTCGGCGAAGCTAGGGAGCTATTTAACTGGGGCTTTCAAGCATGTATTTGTGTTTCAGGTCACGTCGGCCACCACCCATCATCGCCTTCATCTCCGACCACGACCAAGCTCCTTCAACGTCAAGACACCTCAATCCCACTTCAAGGTGCTGCGGACTTCATCCGCATACCTAGTTATGGCCTCAATTTGGCAGAAGGACCTCAGCCACTGCTCCAATTTGGTGAAGTAGCCACTGTGGCTCTATGCGAGGAAGAGGGTGGGACTTACTCCCACCTTGTGAATGGAAGTGGCGGCAAAAGCAGATAAATTGATTTTGTGTTCTGGGCTCTTTGCCTCAGAACACGAGGTGAGGTCCCCTTCACCCGACTACACACTCCTTGGTCACCACACACGCTTGGTGACCCTGGTACAAACTCGATTACCCATTAACCCGTATATGGAACTAATTATGCTCTGGGTTTGAGAGAAGAGAAGAGGAGAGAAAGGAAAGAGAGAGAGAGGGGGAGGGATGGTTTTACTACGTGACTGCCTGCCTTGTGCTAAAGTGAAGAGGGTCCTGCATGATACTTAGTTGCTGAAGGGAGTTGGGTTCCCTGTGTTGTGAAGAAGAGAGGGGTCGTGCCTGAGAAAGAAGAGAAGGCTCAAGATGAAGAAGAGAAGAAGGGGAAGAGGCTGAAGAGAAGAATAGAGGAAAGCTCTTTTGAAGGCACTATAGCGAACGACATTTATATCATTTGACTTGAGTGCCAGACGTCTGATTACGGTTGGATTATTTAGTTTAATTGAGATATTTGTGGTGCATGCTTAGAGGGCTTAGTTGGTGAATTACATCACTACTTTTTTCTTTTCTATTCTTGTTATCTCGAGATACATTGAGCATCATTGAATATTTAATGTGACATATTTGTATTCATTGAATATTATTATTGTGCTTAATTTTCTGTGCTCATTTATACTTTAGTTGTAGATTAGCACATGAATTCCTACTTACTCCCTATCTTCGACCTCAGACTTCATTTCTAGATTTTTGAGTTATAAATTATATTTAGTGGCAAGCGATTTCAACTATATTGTAATGCAACGATTTTAAAACATCGATTTCGTTCATTAACATTTTGGCACCGTTGTCGGGAAGTAACGTGCAATTCACTGCTATTCTTATTGTAATTGATTATATTTCAGCACTAACTTGCCTGTTTGATTTCTTGTGATTTTGCAGGTACTTCACAAGGCAATCTTCCACGCAAAATAGCCACTTCCAGGGCAGGTAATCTCTCTTCTTCCCTAATTTCCTAATCCTTGGGAAGATGAAAAAGGAAACAAATCAATTAGGAATCACCTGCCTTATTTTCATAGTAATCATCATTTAATAGGCAAGCTTTCCTAATTTGCAAAAAAATTTCACATCTAATTAAAGCATGACACGATTCTGATTAGATATTCCCCATTCTTGATTTCTTGTACCTATTAGGAACTATGCTTAATTTCTAAATCACTTAAAGCTAACATACTTCTTGCTTGAAGCCCAAGGTGAATATTTTGAGATCAAATTGGACTTGGAATATAGCCAATTAGGGTTTTCAACATTAGGGTTTGAAGTTTTAGTACACATTTGCCCACATTAAAGGAAATTAACCCTCCCACATTTGTGTGCTACCTAAGCCCCTGTTTGAAAGGATCTAATCAAGAAGAACCCTAAAATCATGCTCTAATTTCACTTTAACCTTAAAATGTGTGGACCTAATAACCTGAGAGTCAATTTAGGGTGATTTCTAGGTCTAGACCCAGATTTCATTCAGCCATCTTTAGGGCAGGTCAGGTAAAGTTGGTCTACATTGTGGGCCGACCAACCTCCAAATTAGGTCACAATCAAATCAACTTCTAATCAGGTGAAATCCAAGGCACAAATTAGGAATAAAATTGGTAGACTTAAGGTCTTAAGTCCGTACATTCCGGTCTACCTAGAACCGCAATGACAAGGTTAGGTGGGGGAAACCCTGTAACCCGTGGGGATGCTCTACCATGTAGGGGTCTTTGCAGGACTCTCCCTTCTTGGTTGCCTAGTTATTTCTCGAGTGTGTGGATTTCTGATTTAAAGGTATCAACTGCCTCGAAACTGACTTAGTCATCCAAAAATCTTTAGGTGTCTTGATTGGGTCCAAATAACAATCTAGTCCCACATCCCTTCTATAAAGGAAATACACAGGAAGGTCCTTAGGTTTTTAACCTAAGGAACCTCATTAGAACTTCTTGGGAATTTCTTTCCAATTTAATCAGTTCCAATCTAACCCTAAATTTGATTCTACATCTTGATTCCATCATCTGATTTAAAAATGCAACCTGCCAATTTATGAAGACTATTTAGGAAACCTATCTCAAATGAGAATGAAAGAAAAGATAATTGAGAATGCCTATAGACACCACGAGGAATATTTTAAAAGGGACATTCAGGATAAATTTCAAAAAATAATGGACCACATCACGAACCATGTTGAGATAATATGGATACAAATGAACCACAGTTCAACCCGGGATGATCTCTTAGTAGAATACACTGAATTGGTGAAGTTACATGACAATGATTGTCTGCAATGTTGGTCAAATCCTTCATTTCTAAAAGACCTCCAAAAATTTTTGGAAATACGGGGAGAATTGGTGAATAGTTATATAGATCCATTGATCAAAAATACCCATCAGAAGTTAAGAAAACATCTTTGAGTGATTCTAGTGATTAACATAATTTCTCAAATCCCGAGTTCAAGAATCAAGGTATAGTGGACCCCCAACACAAATTAATTCAGATTCAAATTTCATAGCAATTGAGATTCCTAATCTTAATGAGGGTGGGTGGATCCAATTGTAGGTGTTCCCAATTTCGAGCTAGCCCTTGAAAATCAAGAGCCTGGTTCACCAAGATTAGATTTCCCTGACACCTATCATGATGAGCTTAAAATAGAACTTCTGGAGAATGTAAATCCCGAGCCTTATCCTGTTAAGGTGATTCTCTAGAATGATTCTAACATTCCTATAGAGCCCAGCCTAGATCCTAGTGACCCAATGCCTACCTTTAACCTAGAATCTAAATCTGAGCCTAATTGGGATGAGTATGAGGCCCCATGTGATGAAATATAGATTTAAAATTTGAAATATGATTCAGGGACTATATTTGATGAATACATCTCTCCAACCCCCTTAGAGACACTAATTGATATTTTGAAAGTCACACCAATCTATGATGTAGAAACTGAGGAGTTGGAAGAGTTGGGAATCGATTGGGTCTACCCTAAGAGCCAAGAACTTATGCCTATGCCTAATAAGGATACCTTTTTAAGCTCAGAATATGAAATTAGGTTAGATCCAAGTCATGTTGCTGCTTCTACAAATCTTGATCCTTCCTATGGTGGAACTCCTGACTTAGAATCAGGTTCAGAGCATGATCTTCGCAAATTCTCCGATGATTTTGAATCCAACTCTGATTTCGGAGAACCTTTGTTTCCTGATGATTATGAACCAATCTACGACCTCAGCATCCATGATTTGTTCTTCCACTCTGACTCTGAGGTCCCTGATCCCAAGATCACTAATTCAAAATCAGGTTCCATTTAGATGGAATCATTCCTTTCTGATCTTCAGGAATAAGAAACAAGTGCCAAGAGTGTTTGCAATCCAGAGTTCGAATCTTTTCTTGACTTAGATTTTTATGATCTTATAAACACTCTTCAGGCATTACCTTTGATTTTGATGGCCATTATAAGGACTCTCTAGATGAACCTACTTTTGAATCCTTTCTAGAGGAGCCCTCAACTCACATAATTCTCAAGGAAGCCACCTCTTCAAATCCACATACAGAAACTTCTCAAATCCGATCCCAACCCCGACTCACCACCGGAATCAATTTCCACTTTGATTCTCCTCTCGATGATCCAGTTGCATATGATTCTCCTCCATCTTTTGATTGGGTTTCGGACATTAATCAGACTGATAATCACGTCCCATCTTTCTCTGATCACTTTCGTAGGGTTCCTACATCCTCCACAGACTCTTTTTCATTTGAGGATCCCTACTCTGGCCAGGTTGATTGGATTTAGCCAAAGCCGCATTTCGCACTGCCACATCCTTCTGAGTAACAGAATATCTTGTGGGCACTGCATCTACTGACTCACATCCATCAACCCACCAGACTAATTGGGTTTGGGTTGCATCATTAGCGTTTTAATCTGAATAAGCACCTTGTTGGACAAGCTAGGCTTTTGATCAAGGTGCTTGTTTTACAAAATTCATCTGATTTGACCACTCCTCCATGACATTTTCTGCTCGGCTGAAGGCATTGAATTTAGCACTTAACGGGAGGTAGCCCATCATTCCAAAAACATGAGACCCTTCTAATCATCCTTTTGAGCTTTACGTCTGTTAAACTCTAAGTTCAGTTTTAGAACAGTCGACTCCACCTCTGGTACACGTATCAAAGCTTAAAATCATCAGTAATAGTTGTCCCAACCTATTCACCCACCCTTTTGACCCTATTCTAACCCTTGAACCAAGCTGATTCCATACCCTCTAATTTACAATGAGGACATTGCAAAACTTAGGCATGGGGGGGTTAAAGTGCAAACACACAAAAACTCAAGTTTCTGAAGGGTTCTCACAAAAAATTACTCATATTAAAAAAACCAAAAAAATAAAAATTGGAAAAGAATAAAAAAATGAAGAAAGGGGAGGAAATTTTGTAAGCTTAATTCTTGAAGAGGAAAAGAGAAGGTGATTTAAATGTCAAAAAGGGGCAACAATTTCGAAACACAAAAAATGAGCATTAGTAAATGACTATGGAATCTACTTAAGTTCTAGACCAAATCAGAAAAAATTAAGTCCTAGAATAACAAAGAGACATGGAGATTAGTATGAGTGCTAATCTTAGGCCTCTTGGGCTAATTTTAAGCTTAAATATTCAAGTATTCATTAAGATCTGGATAGTCCTCAAGAGGTTGAGGAAATTGCGAAGCTTACGTATTAGGTCTAAGGCTTAGGGATTATTTGACCTCATTAACTGACCTTTGGTTTATGGGACTCGGTAACCTAAGCACACTAATCCATACACAAGTCTAGTTCAATGCACTTAATAATCAAAATCACGCAAAAGCATTTACTCTTTTATGAAAAAGTTACCTAGATTAGGAGTGGCTGATCAACACAAGTTGATTTAGATGAGTTCCCGACGCAGAAAGGCAGGAAATTTCCCTCAAAGATGCGCAATAACATACCGTCTCCTCGGTGCTTGAATCCTAGGATATCTAAATATCCTACCAGCGTCATGTAAGCACCTTGTGCTGGTTTAGGTGCAATGGGCCGTATTATCCTGAAATGTCAATTGCTAGGGCCAGAATTTAGCTACAGAATGCCATAGGTGGCTAAAAGAGCGATCTTCATTTTCGTTGAAAACTTTAACATAAAATGATGTGTCGTATTTAATCGCATGGTAGAAAATCGCTTTTCAAAATATTTTAATTTTTAGAATCTAACCACGAATAGTTAGGTTGTCTCCACAGGGAGGAATTAACTTATCAAAAATGAGTAATGGTGCATCAAGTAATTGGGAATATCAACGAATGTGCATGCTGACTAGTGTTCTCATGTCTAGCATAAATTCTCACTTTTGATAATTAACCAAGAATCTGAGGGTGCACATGCAAAATCACCACCATGGAAATACTAGAGTTACTATCTTAATACTGACAAGCATCATCAAATTTAACTAAATCTGAATTTGTTCCCCATAACAAAGATACATGTTACCTTAGTCATGAGATGAATGTAACGTGACTGCATGCAATTCAATTAGAATTGAGGGTCATTCATGCAATTCTATCACAATACAACAATAAGATAAATAAGTGAATAGTATCTTTGACAATGGCATACACTATAAATTTTAATAGGAGAGAAAACAGGGGATTCTCCTGCTCTCTTGTGTGTGCACGTGGGGAGGCGATCATCGGCTGAGTGGAGTTCGGTGGAGGTGCATCGAAGGCCAGGCGTCGTAATGGAGGTGGTGCAGCAGCTGCCAGATAGTGGAGGTGAAGATGCTAGTGTTGGGTTTTGTCCCACGGTTGTGGCAGCTTGTGGCATTGCTTGCATGTGCATGCTCGTGCGTGGGTGTATTGAGAGTGCTGCGCGGAGAGGATGCGCTGTGAGGTGCGAGCTGTGTTGCATGCAAGGGTGCGAGTGCAGCTACATGGTTTGGGTTCCTCTCTTCGTTGCAGTAGTGGAAGAATGCATGAGATGAAGACGAAGTGGAGGAGGCACGTGTGTGGCTGTTGGCTACATGAGGGCGCGAGTGTTCTGCACACGGTGAGGGTGCATGCATAAGGGCGTGCAAGGGCGCAGGTGCGGCTGCAAGCACGTGGTGGGGGTTGGGGTGGAGTGGTAGCAGGGCTGCTGGAGAGGAAGGAAGGACCACGCTATGAGGCAGTAGCACAGGTACGGCTGCAGGCGCGAGGTGGAGGTGGCTGGAGCATGCGTCCGCGATGGGGCTGGCAATGGGGCGTGGGTGCAGGCTTGCAAGGGCACTTGGTTGCCTGCAGGTGTGTGGTGGAATGGTGAAGGCAAGCTGGAGTGTGCTTGCGGAGGGGGCTGGTGGCTGCTTGGTGCGGTAAGGGTAGGTTGGCGTGGGTACGGTTGTTGCAGTTCAATGGCGTGGCTGCAGGAGAAGATGAAGCATGCTTGGAGGCGTGAAATGGGTGGTGTTTGCTTGGTTCCACAATGCACTCCCTCTCCATGGTGGGGAAGGTTGAGATGATCCCCACCAGGGGGAGAAGAAGCCGAACCCCTCTCTCTTGCCAAAAGCCTATTTTATCTCCTCCCCCATCTGCAAGTCAAGGGATTTTTAAATCCCTTACTAAATTTGGCCAGCCGCTGTTGGGGAGGTGTTGTCGAGGCCGGTGGCTATTGGGGGGATGTTGTTGAGGCCAGCGACTGTTGGGGGAGAAATTGCTTTTACCACCCTTTTCTTTACAAAATTGATCCTCCTCTCTCTTCTTCCCAATTATTAGCCAGATGGAGTGGATTAAGTGGAGAAGATGCAATGGGTGCGCTGTTGCGGGACCTGCATGAAATATAAAATAATTACATAATAAGCAATATAATAAATGTTAACTTAAATAATGATGCATGAAATCATTTAATGACCTAATGTGATTATTAACAAACATAAAATGCTAGAATAGAATTACCTAGGCGTAACAATAGTCCATTAAAATGGACTCATCAAATACCCCCATGCCTAAGATTTTCTTGTCCCTAGCAAAAATGAAAAATAATAGAAGTAATCAGAAGATTTGTTCTTTTCATATTTCAAAACTATAGAGATCCAGACAAATGTGATGTGATAATAGACAAGGTAACAGATCCAAGTGAAAAGCCAATTCGCATTTGTAGTTCGTACTTATCCCTTAGTAAATATTTCTATTAGGATAGGAAACTACTTCCCTCGGGGATAAAGCAGAAAATAATCTGTAAATTGACCTCAGCTTGAGGCTTAGTTAGGAGATATCAAGTTGAATGGATTTGTATTTGGTGGCACACACTCATCTGGTGCAACATGTATTCTAGTACTACAGACTCTAGATCTCTAGACTATTAAATAAGTCAACTCGGAGAGAGGCTAAATAACTGTGCTCTCTTGATGCTCCTTGGAACTCACTCTTTTCTTTCTTTTCTTTCTGAGATCCCAAATCTTGCTAGATTTAGTAAGTGTACTCACTATTTGGTGGCTTCACATGGCATTCATATTTCAATTAAAATCTTAATAACTCTACAACTAAGTTAGAGTCCTCAGCCAGTATTCAGGTGATCAAACATACTGAAAGGTAGGTATGGGTCATATTTGATGGATTGCTATAGGTATTTTTGTTACCTTAGAAACAATGTTACAAAGATAAAATTATAAATTCAGAATCTTTTCTTTTTCTTTTCCCTTTCTCTTTTCTTCTTCTTCTTCGTTTTTTTTTTTAAATTGTTTCTTCTTCTCTATTTTTTACTTTTTCTTTCTTTATCAATCAACATAATACGATACAAACTTTTATTTATGAGGCATTATTAGGGATGATGATGGTCAAGAGGATATTGTGTGGCTTATTTAGTGAAAGTGCATATTCTCAGCAACGGGAAGGAATGGATAGGACAGGCGTATTTCTGACCTTTGACACAATTACCCTCCTTCAGCTGAGGACTCTATGAACGACGGTCATAACCATCCACCATAGTCATAGCTTTATTAAGAATCAATCTCTGTGTATCTACCTTATTTGGTGACTCTCAGGAATTCACACAAAGTGCGCACACAGGAATAGAGAGCAAAAAATTTGCCTAACTCTGATGTATCATCATCTAATTGTTCAAAACTTAAGAGTCCTTGCACTAAACTTAGCACACCAATAATCTCTCTACTTTCTTCTCACAAATATGAGGTGGATCTACTAGAAGATAGTATGCCTGACTCCCTATGAACTGTCCAAGGGTTCAGTAGACTAAAAATGCTTATTGGTTTTCTTCAAAAATCCATAGCCCAGTCTACGTGCACGTGAAGTAAATGTACTGGATTCTAAATCTAAGAAATAATTCAATAAGAAAAACCTCCAATGACAAAGGTATTTTGCTAGGGATTAACCCATTCAACTCAAGAAAAGAGAATTTTTTATTTTTATTTATTTTTTTATTTTTTTATATATGCTAACCTAAATGCATGAATACTTCCTCAAATGCAAAATGCACCCCCCATTCCTAAATCCTACAATGTCCTCATTGTAAAATTAAAATAGGGGGAGAAAGGAAGGGAATCACCTGATGACGGTGTTATTCAGAATGCTGGGTTGCCTCCCAACAAGTGCTGCATTTTCTGCCAGCAGCCAGACTTATAAGGAACTTATAAGTCTGGTTTTGGATAGACAAAGTGAGGCCCTAAAAATATGCATAACAGCATGGGCTTAGAAAATAGGTAGCCACGAATGTTGGCGAGCTGATGATGCAACGTAATCCCAAATTCTCGCCAAAAGGTATGAAAGCAGAAAACCTCATTGGCTACCTAGCGAGGTCTAGGAATAACAAAAGGAAAATGAAAAGGGACCTCTTGAAATGGAATAAGTGGAAGATAACAAGGATCCTCCAAAGCAGGATGGGTTTTAAAAGACATAAACATTATTATTTTGAACCCTTGAATGGCGAGACTAAAAGTACAAGCATCAATCCACACTCGCCATTCTACCTGAGGATGTACTGGCCTGATATGTTCTCCAAAAAGATTGTACATGAGCAGAGATCTGAGCCAAGGATTGGTTAGGGAGTGTAAGGGTTGTTTGTAGTGTTGGAAGGTAATGATTAAGTCCAATGAGGGCTTAGTCGGTGTTAGGTCTGATTCCAACAATGATTTAGATTGTGTATTCTCCCTAACAATTGTAGACAACTTCACATTACCCTGCCTAGCATTAATGATCAAAGTCATGTTTTCACCTTTCAGTATATGTGAATTAATGGTAGACTCCAAATTATAACTCTTTGATGGCAGGGTCGAAATAACAGAATCATTATCATTAATTTCATCCCGGATTCATTTGGTTCACTTGAGTTTTTGCCGGGGTGTATATGTGACTCATCAGTAACGGGAGGAGTTGGATCAATATCCTCAATTATTCCTAAAGGAGGATCCATCATAATGTTTTGGAGTGAGCCTATATCACGCAATTCTTTGTTCTTCTTGGGGCATAAATCCTCAATTGACGTTTTTTGTCCTCGAGAGTCTCCCTTAGGCTTCTCACTATTTTGTTTGTCCTCCTCTAATATCAACTCCTGGTTTGATGGAGGATGACTCTCAAAAGAAGGGAGGGATCCGGGTTTCACCATATTATTTATATCCTCTGGAGGTAAATCCTCAAATAATAAATTATTCCTCTACGATTAACTCTCGATTTTCAGTCCAGGTTCCTCCATTAGGGCATCCACATCCTCTGAAATAGACTCTTTATATCCCTGAGACCAAAATTGATCTAAGTCATCCTCCATTCCCTTAGGGTCACCATCATTGGGTGCATTTAAATCCTCAGGATGCTGAATGGTAGGTGTTGATCCCTAAGTGGAGGGTCAAGAGTAGGCTCACTAAGGGTAGAATGGGATTCCACCAGATAATCAATAGGGGAAGTGATAGGAACAATACAACCTTGACCCGGGTTAGTAGGGGTAAGGAGAATACTGTCATTGGGGTCAAGGTCCTCAAGAGGTACCATCTTCCATTGCTTTTGACTCCAATATAGCTCGGGTGGATAATCATTAGGATCATTCTCCTCTAGTGGCCATGTCTCATTGGGAGAGTCTAAGTGATAGCTACATAAAACTGGATCCCTATTATCAATGGTATCCTCAGAATTATTTTCATGATCATTGTCGTATGGGTAGGGATTAGAATTACTGGGAAGAGCATAGCTAAGCTATCTTATTTCTTTGTCTAATTGTTGACTATTCCTCAACATCTCTCCCATAGATTCCATCATTTCCTTTTGTTGTTTTTGTATTTCTATCATAAAAGAGGAGAGGCTACTACTATCAGGTTGTGGAGGATAGTCAATCGGAGGCTTTGGTTGCCTAGGGGTATCGGTCCAACCTCGATATGGAAAATCATGAAGGGTGGGAGGGTTGGGAGTTTGCATAGAAGTAGGGATTCCAAGGTTGGAAAATCTCACTCCTAGGCTCTACTCAAAAGTGGGAGTTATCGGGCCAGTACTCCCACGATAAGAATATGAATGATCCCATGAATTGTCAATGTGCCCATCAAAGGATGGATACGCTCGGGGCATGGGATCCTGGTTAAATGATGGGAAGTATTGACTCTTATAATCTAGATGATAGGAGTAAGGGTGATCCATTCCTTTAAGACAAATAGTTTTAACTCTCTTAGGATTTACAAGAAGAAACTTCCTAGAGAGTTCTATTGCTGTCAAAACAAACACAAATCCAGTGGGATCTGTTTTTTGTAGATTTTAGGTCTTAGAATTAAATGTTCAGTTGGTGGCCAAACAAGTTTTGCAAAAATTACACTTCCTAGGCCAACCTTCATTGGTGCTTATAACCTACTCGCAAGGAATGGAAGTCTCGAATCGAGCCCACACACAAGGAACTGAACTAACTTAGTTGATAGGTGTTGTAGCTACGAGTTGCTACGTTAACGTATTTGGTTTTGAAAACTTGTCGTTGTAGTATGAAAGCGAAGAACTCGTGTTCAACAAATAAAATTTATACCGGAATAGAAATCCCAGGTCAAACTCAGGGAGGCAGACATTTGGTTTAAAAATACGTGTTTAATTTATTTGTCACGAAGCAGAATAATTGATTAGAAGCTATCTATCTATATATAATAAATAGAAGAGAGAGAATATTACAAACAAAATCCAAAACGAGATGTAGAATGAACATGGAATTCATTACTAAATAGATTGTTCATTAAACTACTCATTACAACTAGAAAGTGGGAAAATGATTACACTAGAAAGTAGTAAATCTACTCTAGAAAATAGTAAAAAGAATGGGGAGAGAGATATCCTCCTCGACGATCGCTTGAAGGACAAGCCAGACGGGACGACGCCTGGAAGACAGGGAATGGAGTAGGACGAAGGAGGACGAAGCGGGAAGAATGGGAATGGGGTAGCACGTCATTGTCGTCGCAGGATCCACTTCCGAAAGAGGGATGAAAAATTGACTTTATCTCTTGAGAAGCATCCCAGGTGTGGGACAAGCTTCTCTTGAGCTTTGGAGAGGGAGAGAAGAGAAGGAAGGGATGAGAATTTCGTAAGGAGGGGGTGTCCTTTTATAGTTGCAAGGAGTGAGGATAATTTGGTCATTTTAACTTGAAAAACATTAATTCAGGGGTCTCTAGTGACGGATAAAACCATCGCTAAAGCCCCACCATGGGCGTAGTGGGGCAACCGCTTACCTCCCATGCATGAAACATGCACTCCACGTTCTGCAGACCATAGCCATCCCATCGTGAGATTGGACGGCTTAACTCGCCCCTCGCCGTGCCTTCTCATCACGCGCTCGCCGCATCTGATCCTGTGTTATGTGCGGGCGTCTGATACGGCGTAAGCGCTATCGCACGTGCGCGACTGCTCGATCGCGATCGAGCGATCAATTGAGCCTCCTCGCCGTGCCTCAGCAACCGCTCGCCAAGGCTCGAACGGATGTCGCATGTTCTCGCGAGTACTCTCACCCATTGCGCTACAGCAGCGTTTGTGTTACGAAGATGTTTTACGCATGTGCATCCACAGCCATTGGATGCGCATCCAACGGCGGAGAAGCAACAAAGAAGAGAGGGTGCGGCGAGTGTAGCGGCCGGTTGGGCAGCTGAGATGGCACCACATGGCGCCATCTTGGCCGTCCATCTTCTAGATGATTTTGGTGGTGCCACGGTTGTCGGATTGAGTCGATTTTCGTGAAGTTAGGTTGAGATCGTCGATCTGAATCCATTCATGTGGTCAAATTTGTTGTCTGAAGTGTGGATTCACACCATCTTGGCCCTTGATCTTCTAGGGTTCCCCGATCTCTATCTGATGCTACAGATGTTTGATTAGGGTGATCTTGGAGTCATTGAACTCCAATCGTCACCCTGATCACATCTGTACGATTGGATCTTCGATCCGAGGCCCCGATAAAAAGTTTCCCCTGTCCCTGAACATAAAAAGAGACAATTAACCTCCATTTTATTCAACTAATCTAAATGCAAGATGATGCATGTTATGCAATATTTATAGTATGCATTGCAATTCTATGCTTAAGAACATGCATAAATAGGCATCTTATGTAGTGTAAACATGTTTGCATCATACCCCTATTCCTATCTTTTGCTAGTCTCTAGCAAAAACTATATGCTATTTATAAAAAAATTAGGTTGGATTATTTGGGCATGAGTTATTTTCAATCATTAAGAAAATATTTACTTTTGATCTGAACTTTCAAAGACACAACAGTGCCTGAGTATCTACCAAAATGCAAACTGCCTCAAGCCCTCGCCTTATTCAAGGAAAATTTTCTTTTTCTCTTTTTCTTCTTTTTTTTTTGTATTTTCTTGTTTTAGGGTTTAGGAGTGGCTCTCTACGGCCATTCAACTCACCCAAGATTTGATGAGAATACTAAGTTGTAAGCATCTTATTGTCAATATGATAGACTCGTTGACTGGCAGTAAAAATGGACTTTGGGTTTCTACACCTCTAGGTGACCTTAAAAAGAGAATTCTGCCTAAAGGTGTATCTTTAAAACCGGTAGCTTTCTCCCTACTGTTATCTTTACGGGTCAACACAAGGGTGAATCCAGTGTATATCTCCCCGGTTTATTCTACTTCTTTACTTCTTCCTAAGTGTTTTGGGATTTTACAGTGCATTTATTGAGCTGGGTTCTGCACAATTGGTCGATGAGGTGTTACCACCGACAACTTGCCAGCCATACTCGTGCAGCGAAGTGTGGCATTTTGCTTTTGTCTTGTTTTCTTTTCTCCTTTTCTTTTCCTTTTCTTTTTTTTTTGACTTTCTTTTTCACTTTTTTTTTTAGTAGGTGGCTTCCCTGGTCTAAGATTTACCAAAAGGCAGCAAAAAGAGAAGGGTTCAGTGACTGGGCTCTGGACAATCTACCTATGGTCTATTACCCACGATAACTTACCAGCCATAACACCCTAGAAGGTTCATTAGCTACCCAATTTCCATTAGAACCGCTGATTAACGAGTCAGTGACAAGATAGTGTGTAGATGCTTTAGGCTTAAAGTTCCCTCAAATAAGAGGGTGGGTTGATAAGTCATGTACTTATCACCCAAACTTATTTACTCCAATTAGGATTGAATTAAGATGGCGAGGACTCGAAAAACAAATCCACATTTTAATGGATACATAGGCTGATTAAGTCTGAAGACCTGAGGGGTCTTTGTGTTCAAATCCTAATGTAGTATTTCCTAAGATTGAAAAGTTTCTTAAACCCAAGAGCTCTTTCCTAATTCCATAAATTTTTTTTTTAATATAAATAAAAGAAAATGAAACAAATCTTCAGAGCTAACGAATTGATTCAGAGATGAATATCCACCCCCCCATGCCTATCTATTGCAATGTCCTCATTGTATTAAAAAGACATAAACAGAGTGGACTAGAGTAGAAAGTACCTGAATTGCGTGAATGTCGGGTCTGCTCTGAGATAAAAACTAAAAAGAACTGTATACATGCTGAATTTAGTGCCTTCAGCTAGGCACACTATAGAAAGAAGAGAAATAAAGAATTCACAAGTGCAGGTTAGAATCAGAATAAAAAGATGAAACCTTGGACCTGCCAGTAGATGCCCACAGATGTGGACCAGATTGTGGTGCAGACCCATACCCCATAATCGAGAATATCTCAAGTTCTGAATAAAAATTACCCAAAACATAAAATCAGTATGCAAGCGGGTTCGGGCCTGCGATTTATGAGGATGCAACCCAAGACCAAAAGGTCAGGTTACAAAGAATTCAAGCTCCAAAGGATAATCAATGAATGTGTGCTTGGGTTGGACATCCTCAAAACAGATGTCGTAAGGGTCCTGGTTTGATGATTTCAGATGAATAGGAACCCTTAGACTTAGTCTTCTATTTCCTCCAAAGTTTGCTTCCCAAATCAGAACTTCCCAGCTTCTGCTCTCCTCATTCAGAATGTCAAGTTTCGGGACCTCTTACATACTAATCACCCCATCTGAAACCTCTAATTCTAAAAGACGTGGCTAAATCATAATTTACTTGGGTCTAGTTATCTTGAAAATAGAATCATCGATAAGTTCAATGGGGTGTAACTGACAATCAGGGCATTTGATTGAATCCTCCAGAAAATGCGATTCTGGATCTGTAATGTGAGCACTAATAAGATCAGTTTCCTCAGTCATTGGGCTATCAAATGATCTATTAGATTCCTCAGGCCCAATCGTCTCACAGAAATCATATTCTGTAAACTCTCCTGAGACTTCACAAATTGAATCTTCACCATTAGAATAAAAGAAATCAAGATCCGTATTATTGTATGTCCCAAAATCATCTGTCACTTTCTGATCCATGGAGTCATACGTTTTCTCATACACCAGCTCAGGGATCTTAGGTGAAGAAATCAAATCATCCTTAATTGGTTGCTCTAATTCAATCTGGTCAGCCTCGTAACAAATGTCCCCCCCAATAGGTGCCTGAGCGGGTTCTAACATTGGCTCTCCTGAAGGGAGTTCATCCTGGGAATCATCCCACGACTGAGCTAAAGCAACCACAAATCTCATCCTTAATTTTGCTAACTTCCCAAGTAGAAACTCGCCCGGGTTCTTATCCTTAACATCCTGGAGCCAATCCAACAAATACTTGTTCAAATCATCAATCATTTCAATCAGGGGCTCCAATCTTTCAATGGAAGGTATTGGCTGAAATTCTAAAGATTGAATGGTATTCCTCAAATTACCCAAAACCTTATCTTGAACCTGGTTATCCTGAACCAAATGAGTTGGTTTAGGGTTGGGTAGGTTTGGGATCAGTGCAGAGGAGTTAACAAATTGAGATTCGTTATACCCTTCCTGATAATAGGTCATTTCAGATTATTCAAAAGGTGGTGATGACCTAAAGGTAGTGTAATCAGAGGATGGGTAATGATCAGTGTATCCTTCTTGATTATAGATCGTATTAGGTTATCCATGAAAGGGTGGCGATCTATAATCCATGTGGCTCTCAGAAGGATAGAAATCATAATCATAGTGTTTAAGGTTAGACCCTAAACACGGAGGTCCGGAGCTGTATCCCCAATCCGACTTATCCCAACTAACTGATGGTTGATTATAGTACGAGTCGGGATAATCGTCATGTTGAGGATAATTCAAAATAGGAGGGAAAGAGCGGGAATGTATATAATATGTGGAAGGATTCATGATAAATGAGAGGAAGAAAGGTGCCCTGCAATACAAGCAATCAAACCTGTCCTTAGGTGGGCTAGCCTAAAGACCTACAGACTCCCAAAACCCATCTTGAGATAAAGAAACGATTTGATCTACTTCTGTCTATTCAATCCATCCAGTTAGAAGGAGGGACTGGGGAGAAGGTTCTTCCTTCGGCTTGCGCCTTCGTTTCCTAGTGTACCCCCCAGCCGCGATCATTTGATTTTGATCCCCTAGGTAGACATCAAATTGAATAGTAGAAATAGACTAATCGAAAAAAATCTCGTTCTGGGCTCCAAAGAGCGAGTCAAATCCTTAAGGCCAACGTCTACTCTATTTTATTTAGGACTAGGTTTGATGTGCATTGGAATGTGATGGGCCCTTTATCTGGGTTGTGCCCTTAATGATTGATTGATGTGTGTGTGCGTGCACAACTAGTGGTTTTCAAGCAAGATTACTTTTGATGCGGTGAAATTTAAGGTTCAAATCTTACTTAGTAGCTTTTAGGATTCAACATTTAGATATTTCCAAACAAGTTTTGTTGGCACACCAGGTTTTCAAGCACAGGTGAAGATGTTTTCCTTTAAAACTTAAAAGAATGTAGATTGCCTGGTAAATTCCTAAGAGTTGAACCTATGTGGCAGCTACTTGATGGGTTGATTTTAATTGAAGTGGTGCGACCCAATCAACTCGAACAATTGGCCTGTTGCACCACTTAATTAGGCACACAAGTGATTACCTAATCTAATTTCTGCTCAATTATGTGTTTGGATGTGTGTACTGGTTCCAAAGATCGGTTTACCGGTTGAGTTTGAAAATCAAATGAGGTGTGTACCTCTGTGAGATTTTTTTTTATTTCTTTCTTTTTAAATGTGGAGGTTGAGACAGGTGTGGGTGTCAAACAAACAAACAAAACTAACCTTCGATTTTATAAGAACACCTAGGTTGATTGATGTTTGTGTTATTATGTGGTGAAATGAAAACTAATGGGTGGGAAGTGGGGGATAACTTACAAAACCTTCAACAGCACTTTGCTCCAATCTACTGCTTTTGCTCATCTCAAAAGAGTACCTGCAATCACAATAAGAAAGGAGAGAAGTGTGGTAAATGATTTGTAATTTATAAAGTGTGAAAAAAAAATCAAAGAGCGTCATCTCCCTAGCAATGGCGCCAAAAATGTTGTAGCTATGAGTTGCTACGTTAACGTCTTTGGTTTTGAAAACCTGTCGTCGTAGTATGAAAGCGAAGAACTCATGTTCAACAAATAAAATTTATACCAGAATAGAAATCCCAGGTCGAACTCAGGGAGGTGGACATTCGATTTAAAAATACGTATTTAATTTATTTGTCACGAAGCAGAATAATTGATTAGAAACTATCTATTTATTTACAATATATAGAAGAGAGAGAGAAAATATTACAAACAAAAACCAAAAGGAGATGTAGAATGAACATGGAATTCATTACCAAATAGATTGTTCGTTAAACTACTCATTACGACTAGAAAGCAGGAAAATGATTACACTAGAAAGCAGGAAATCTACTCTACAAAGCAGTAAAAAGAATGAGGAGAGAGATATCCTCCTCGATGATCGCTTGGAGAACGAGTCGGATGGGATGATGCCTGAAAGATGGGGAACAGAGCAGGACGAAGGAGGACGAAGCGGGAAGAATGGGAACGGGACAGCACGTCGTCATCGTCGTGCGATCCACTTCCGAAAGGGCGACGAAAATTTGACTTTATCTCTTGAGAAGCATCCCAGGTGTGGGACAAGCTTCTCTTGAGCTTTGGAGAGGGAGAGAAGAGAAGGAAGGGATGAGAATTTCATATGGAGGGGGTCTCCTTTTATAGTTGCAAGGAGTGAGGGCAATTTGGTCATTTTAATTTGAAAAACATTAATTCAAGGGTCTTTAGTGATGGATAAAATTGTCGCTAAAGCCCCATTGTGGGTGTAGTCGGGCGGCCACTTGCCTCCCGCGCATGAAACATGTGCTCCGCATTCTACAAATCTTAATCGTCCGATCGTGAGATCGGACGACTTAACTCGCCCCACACCGCGCCTTCTCATCGCGCGCTTGCCATGTCTGATCCCGTGTTACGTGCGGGTGTCTGATGCGGCGTGAGCGCTATCGCACGTGCGCGACCGCTCGATCGCGATCGAGCGGTCAATTGAGCCTTCTCACTGCGCCTTAGCAACCGCTCGCCAAGGCTCAAATGCACACCGCATGTTCTCGCGAGCTCTCTCACCCACTACGCTACAACAGCATTTGTGTCGCGGAGATGTTTTACGCGCACGCATCACAACCGTTGGATGCGCATCCAACGACAGAGAGGCATCGAAGAAGAGATGGTGCAGCGGGTGTAGCAGCTGGTTGGGCGACTAAGATGGCACCACGTGGCGCCATCTTGGCCGTCCATCTTCTGGATGATGTAGATGGTGCCACAGTTGTCGGATTGAGTCGATTTTTACGTTGTTAGGCTGCGATCGTTGATCCAAATCCATTTGTGGGGTTGGATTTGTCCTATGAAGTGCGGATTCACACCATCTTGGCCCTTGATCTTCTAGGGTTCCTCGATCTCTATCTGATACTACAGATGTCTGATTAGGGCGATCTTGGAGTCGTTGAACTCCAATCGTCGCCTTAATCACATCTGTATGGTTGGATCTTCGATCCGAGGCCCCGATAAAAAGTTTGCCCTATCCCTTAACATAAAAAGAGATAATTAGCCTCCATTTTATTCAAACTAATCTAAGTGCAACATGATGCATGTTATGCAATATTTATAGTATGCAATGCCATTCTATGTTTAAGAACATGCATAAATAGGCATCTTATGTAGTGTAAACATGTTTACATCAATAGGCTTGTTGATTTCTGACTAACATCCCTTGTGGTGCAAAAGAGGAGAGGTAGAAATTTATCTAGTGACCTTTTGTGTGATGTGCATAGTATCTCATGTGTGCAACACACGTTCGCGCTTTGAGTTTTGAAATATCTCAAACATGATCCTTTTGCACACAATTTTAAGTCATGGATTTTAAGGTCCAACCTCTTAGCAGTCCCAATTTTTAAAGTAACCACTGAATTAATTTGATTCAAGCACTTTAGTGGTCTTAGATTTAGGTTCAATGCAGATGCATGACAGGTAATTGATGCTCAAGAGAAGACATACCTTACTCCGGCTTTCTTCGTGCAAGAATGTATGCAATGCAGTAATAAAAGCTAGATGCTGCTCATTCAGTCCTATATGGTCGTCCTATAGATATGCAGCTTCTAGCAAGTAGTTCGAATATATATATATATATATTAATAATAATAATAAGCAAACAAACCTAATCTAACTAACTAACCAACATGCAGTTCAAACAATTTGAATAATCCTATAATCTAAATGAATAGGAACACTCTCTCGAAAATACACTCCCGCATACAAGAGCGATAAGAAACAAAGAAACCCTGGGAACACGTTCCCAAAAATACCTGACAAGGGTCCAAAAGACAGAAAATAACTTCTAATATCTATCTAAACTAAATCTAAACTAAGATCTAATGACTAAATTAGAAACAGGCTCCTCCGTAAGTCTACATGCTTGGGATCAAGGCCCACGTGCTCTTATTGCTAGCCTCCAGGTGGCATCAAGGTCCACCAAAAAGATCATCTCCGTCGTGCGCACCTGTCACGTTCGTTGTTCGATTTGTGCACACAAAGAGAACCAATGTCAATAATTCAGAAAAGCTTTTAAAATAACATAAAAATAATATAAAATTTCCAAAACAATTAATAGGCGTGTTTCCTCCCCAGCAACGGTGCCATTTGAAAGAGTGATCTTCGTTTTCATTGAAAACTTTAACATAAAATGATGTGTCGTATTTAATTGCGTGGTAGAAAATCGCTTTTGAAAACATTTTAATTTTCAGAATGTAACCACGAATAGTTAGGTTGTCTACACAGGGAGGAATTAACCTATCAAAAATGAGTAATGATGCATCAAGTAATTGGGAATATCAACGGATGTGGATGCTAACTAGTGTTCTCAATTCCAGCATAAATTCTCACTTTAGATAATCAATCAAGAATCTGAGGGTCACATGCAAAATCACCACCATGGAAATGCCAAAATTGCTATCTTAATACTGACAAGTGTCATCAAATTTAACTAAATCAAAATTTGTTCCCCATAACAAAGATACATGTTAGCTTAGTCATGAGATGAATGTAATGTGACTGCATGCAATTCAATTAAAATTGAGGGTCATTCATGCAATTCTACCACAATATAATAATAGGATAAATTAGCGAATAGTATCTTTGACAATGGCATACCCCGTAAATTTTAATAGGAGAGAAAATAGGGGA
The DNA here is from genome assembly GCA_037157565.1 of Thalassia testudinum. NCBI lineage: Eukaryota > Viridiplantae > Streptophyta > Magnoliopsida > Alismatales > Hydrocharitaceae > Thalassia > Thalassia testudinum. Next base: position 38,441,446 of record JAZHRO010000049.1, read on the forward strand.
TTCCCCTTCTCTCTTGTGCGTACGCGTGGAGAGGTGATCATAGGCTGGCTAGAGTTCGGAGGAGGTGCGTTGGAGGTCAGGCGTCGTAACAGAGGTGGCGTAGTGGCCGGAGGTGGATGACGGCGGTTGAACGGTGGAGGTGAAGATGCCGGTGTTGGGTTCTATCGCATGGTTGTGCCGACCTGTGGCAATGCCTATGGATGCGCGCTCGTGCGTTGGTGTGTTGAGAGTGTTGTGCAGTGAGGGCGCATTGTGAGGTGTGAGGTGTGCTGCGTGCAAGGGCGTGGGCATGACTACACGCTTTGGGTTCCTCTCTTCATTGCAGCAGTGGACGAACAAAGGAGATGAAGAAGACGAAGTGGAGGAGGCACGTGTGCAATTGCTGGCTGCGTGAGGGCGCAGCTGTTCTGTACGATGTGAGGGTGTGCGTGTATGGGCATGCAAGGGCACGGGCGCAGCTGCTGGCACACGGTGGGGGTTCGGGTGGAGCGATAGAAGGGCTGCTGGAGAGGAAGGGTCACGCAGTGAGGCAGTAGCACGGGTGCAACTGCAGGCGCGTGGTGGGGGCGGCTGGAGCGTGCGTGCGTGGTGGGGTTGGTGATGGGGTGCGGGTGCAGGCTTGCAAGGGCACTTGGCTGCCAACGAGCGTGCGGTGGAATGGTGAAGCCAAGCTGGAGTGTGCTTGCTGTGGGGGCTGGTGGCTGCTTGGCACGGTGAGGGCAAGCTGGCGTGGGTGCGGTTATTGCAGTGTAAGGGCGCGGCTATAGGAGAAGATGAAGCTCGCTTGGACGCGTAGTTGGTGGTGTTTGTTTCGTACCACAGTGCACTCCCTCTCCACGGTAGGGAAGGTTGAGATGATCCCAACCAGGGGGAGAAGAAGAAGTCGACCCCCTCTCTCTTGCCAAGGGCCTCTTTTATCTCCTCCCACATCCACAAGTCAAGGGATTTTTAAATCCCTTACTAAATTTGGCCGGGCGCTGTTGGGGAGGTGTTGTTGCGGCCGGCGGCTGTTGGGGGGATGTTCTTGAGGCCGGCGGCTGTTGGGGGGAGAAATTGCTTTTACCACCCTTTTCTTTGCAAAATTGATCCTCCTCCCTCTTCTTCCCAATTATTTGCCTGATGGAGTGGATTAAGTGGAGATGCAATGGGTACGCTATTGCAGGACCTGTATGAAATAGAAAATAATTACATAATAAGGAATAGAATAAATGTAAACTTAAATAATGATGCGTGCAATCATTTAATGACCTAATGTGATTATTAACAAACATAAAATGGTAGAATAGAATTACTTAGGCGTAACAATAGTCCATTAAAATGGACTCATCAGTGGCACTACCTCAAAGTGTTGAATGCCAAGGTTCTGGGGGTTGCCATGGGGGGTGCTATCTCGAAGCATCGAAAGCTAAGGACCCTGCGAGGATTGATGGTGGGAGCTAGGAATTCAATACAGACCGTGTTTTTGAGGCAATCCAAAGCTAAAAGTAAAGAAAAGAAAAATAGAAAGAAAACTCTCTAAAAATACAAAGAAACTCTTCTATCCCTCCCTCTTACAAAAACACATTGCAAACTGAACCTGGACTAACCATGTTACAAGCATGGGTGCTTTAACTGCAAGGTCCAACAAACCTTAGGAAAGCTCTTGTGGGCCTTAGAAGCCTTTGTAGTAGACTGAGGCTAAAGCTGGTCAGGTCTGGATCTTAGTTGGTACTTGAATACCTCTAGGCCTACTATTAGCTTTCTGTCCTAATTCCTAAAAAGAGGAATAAATCAGGATTTTGAGCATCAATGGCATGGTCTAGAATTCGAGTACATTTCATAAGATTTTGCTAAGGGACTAGCAATAGTTAGGCATGGGGGTATGATGATAATGTCATCCTCAGCCATATTTAGCTTTAATTAGTCATATTCCATTGATAAATGCTCCTACATAAGTACTAAAGAACCCTAATTCATTGTATATCCATTCTAAGAAATAAACAAACAACATGGGTAAAACTACAGTTTTAAGAGAACATCTTAATTGCAGAACAATCACGGCATTTCCCAGGGTTTAATTAAAGATCAAATGGTCATAAATGTCTAATAAGTGGTTTCATATAGACAGAAACGAGTTTTCATGCATTTCAAGAATTAAATGACATTTGAAACCCTAAAAATAGACCCACTTAATTAACTAAGGTTCTGGTCAAGATAAATTCACCTAAACCCTGAAAAATTCATAGAAAAATATTCTATAGGGTTTGGTATCTTTGATTTAAACATCAGAACCCATTTTGACCTGAAACAGTTTCAGATAGAAAGTTTCCCTAATTTGGGCTTGTACAAAATTTTTCTAGTCAAACATGGTCAAAACCAAAATCCAACTTCACCATTAGATTCCTTAGGACTTGATTAGGTTTGTACCAAAATTTTGGCCCAATCTGAGATCATCTTGACCAAGATTGCATTTCAGTCCTCATCTAACTCTTTTTCTTGCAAATAGCCCCTCAAATTTTGGATTCATTTCAAAAACCCCCCAACTTCTTCATCTACTTCGTAAAGGGGTCCCTGCCACCATGCCAGGTGTGAACCCATACACCCGAGGTTTCAATCAAGGATTCCTCCTTGATTACCTGGCAAATCCCTTCAAAAATTGGAAGGGATGATACTGAGGAAACCCTTGATCGTCTAAGCCTACTTCTAGCTTCCAAATCCTCCCTTTTGGCTCGTGCGAATCCTTGTACCTCAAGCTTTCTCCCCCTAAAAATTTAAGCTTCTCAAGCTTGTTTCCAAGCCAAGAAGCTCGCTTGAAGGCCTATAAGGGACCTCCATGAACAACCTCACCTCCTTAGTGAGGTTTAGGGCCAAAAACCTCTTCCTAACCTTTCCTCCGACCCCTCTCCAACCGAGCTCTGGCAAGGTTCTTCAACCTCTTTCTTTTGGCCATTAGACGGTCAAATCAAGTGGCCTATCATCTTCCTCATCTTCCTTTGCCTCTCGCCAACCAAAGCGAAGGCTCCCAGACCTCATTCTTCCTCGTCGTCCCCCTCTAGAGATCTTCACCTTACACGGCACTGGCGAGCAACAACCAGTGCCAATCCTACCTCCTTCGTCCCCTTATAATAGGTAGTTAGGTACTTTTAGAGTTCTAGGTTAATTTTCCTCTCCCAAAACATAAAAATACCCCTCGACGCACACGCTCACCATCATCTTTCCCATCTCCAGCCACTTCTTCGATGAGGTTATCTACTTGCTACACCCATCCATCCACCTTGCCAACACTCTCACAAGCTTCACTGCTCATCCCTGCACAAAACTCTTCTGCCTATTCACCACTCCACCACCCAAACCGCCCACCAAACTCACCCACCTTCATGCTCCTCCTCTGACTCCGACACACCACCATACACTACCATCCTTCACGAAACACCCACCATAACCTTTGTCATACTTCGGCAAAGCTAGGGGGCCATTTAACTGGGGCAAGCACGTATTTGTGTTTCAAGTCACGCCGGCCGCTGCCCATCACCGCATTCATCTTCAACCACGACCAAGCTCCTCCAACATCGAGACACCTCAATCCCACTTGTAGGTGCCTCAAACTTCATTAGCATACCCCGTTACAGTCTCAATTAGGCAGAACGACCTCAGCTGCTGCTCCAATTAGACGAAGTAGCCACTGCGGGTCTACGTGAAGAAGAGGGTGAGACTTAGTCTCACCTCGTGAAGGGGAGTGGTGGCAATAGCAGATAAATTGATTTTGTGTTCTCGGCTCTTTGCCTTAGAACACGGGGTGAGGTCCCCTTCACCAGACTACACACTCCTCGGTCACCACACACGCCTGGTGACCTTGGTCAAAACCCGATTACCCGTTAACCCGTATATGGATCTGACTGTGCTATGAGTTTGAGAGAAGAGAAGAGAAGAGATAGGAAAGAGAGAGAATGGGGGAGGGAGGGTTTTGCTATGTGACTGTCTGCTTTGTGCTAAAGAGAAGAGGGCCCTACGTGACACTTAGTTGCTGAAGGGAGTTGAGTTCCCTGTGTTGTGAAGAGGAAGAAGAGAGGGGTAGTGCCTGAGGAAGAAGAGAAGGCTCAAGATGAGGAAAAGAAGAAGGGGAAGAGGCTAAAGAGAAGAACAGAAGAAAGCTATCTTTAAGGCACTATAGCAGGCGACATTAAACCCATCTGACTTGGGAGCCAGATGTCTGATTACTTTTGGATTATTTTGTTTAATTGAGATATTTCTGATGCATGCTTAAGAGTGCTTAGTTGGTGATTTAAATCACCACTTTTTTCTTGTCTATTCTTTTTATCTCGAGATACATTGAGCATCATTGAATATTTAATGTGACAAATTAGCATTCATTAAATATCATTATTGTGCTTAATTTTCTGTGCTCATTTATACTTTAATTGAAGATTAGCATGTGAATTCATACTTGCTCCCTATGTTTAACCTCGGACTTCATTTCTGGATTTTCGAGTTATAAATTATAGTTATTGACAAGCGATTTTGACTATACTATAACGCAACGATTTTAAAACATCAATTTCGCACATAAACAATGACTAAGGCTTGTTTCAAGGTGGATGATAGCTCTGAATCAAAAATCCACAGACCCGAGAAATACCTAGGTAGCCAGGAAGGGAGAGCACTGCAAAGAGCCCTACATGGTAGAGTGTCCCCACGGATTACAGGATTTCCCTACCTGACCTTCCTTGTCACTGCGGTTCCAAGTAGACCGGAAAGTATGAATTGGGGCCTTAAGTCTACCAATTTTATTCCTAATTTGTGCCTTGGATTACTCTTGATTAGAAGTTAATTCAATTTGTGACCAAATTTGGAGGTTTCTTGGTCGACAAGGTAGACCAACTTCACCATACCTACCCTAAAAGATGAAGAATGAAATCTGAGTCAAGACCCAAGGATCACCCTGAATTGACTCTCAGGTTATCAGGTCCACAATTTTAGGATTCAAATGAATTTGGAGCCTGATTTTAGGGTTCTTTTTTATTAGATCTTTTCAAGCAAATGTTTGGGTAGCACACAAATGTGGGAGGGTCAATTTCCTTTAATTCAGGCAAGTGTGAAACTAAAACTTCAAAATCAGAGTAGAAACCCTAATTGGCTCTATTCAAGTCCAATTTGATCTCAAAATGTACATCTTAAACTCAAACAAGAAGTGTGTAGTCCAAGATGATCAAAAGTTAAGTGTAAATCCCTATTAGGTATAGGAAATTAGGGTAGGGATTTCTAAATAGAATTGTCTCAATCTTCAATCAGATATTGAATTAAAATCACAAATCAGGAATTTTGCCTTAGAAATGATGATTACTAAGAAAATAAGGTAGGTGAATCCTAATTAATTTTGTTTCCTTTCTCTCTCTTCCAAAAGATTAAGCGATTGATTAAGAAAGAGGAGAAAGTTTTCCTACCCTTGGCGTGGTTGATTTGAGCGGAAGATTTCTTTGTGATGTACCACGCAAAATCACAATCAAAGTAAACAAGGCAAGTTAGTGCTCAGATAATGAATCAAGAAAGATAAGACTAATGTATGAATTATGCGTTGCTTCCCGGCAATGACGCCAAAATGCTAACGGACTATTGAGGAGTTTTAAGCCATTTCATTGTAGCAAAGCCTCAATCGCTCGGAAACAAATAAATTCATAAATCAGATTCTAAAGAAATGTCCGAGGTCGAACACAGGGAGCAAATATGGAATTTACAACATTAATCTTATTCAGAATCAGTGAGCACAATCAATTGATCACAAAGTAGATATGCAATGAATAAAACTGATCAGAATTAATATTTGAATATAAAGCAATATATCTCAAAAGATGATCAATAAAAAAGAAAGGAGAATCAAAACAATGGTGATTTGAATAACCACTTGTTCTCTTAATTAATAATGCATTCAATATTTCAATTCATTCAAATCAGAATTCAATCTTAACCATAGTACTTAAATAATGCAACAGTGTTAGATCAGACGTTGGGTTCCTTCTTCAGACGACTTAAGTGTTTCAAGAACAAGGCTCTTCAGGGAGCCATTCTTCTTCAACTTCTTCTTCACAAGTCTCTCTTTCTTCTCAGAGCCTTCTTTTCTTCTTTCCTTCACAAACCTTCCCTTTCTTCTCAGCATAAGGGACCCAACTCCTTTGACGACTAAGTGTCACACAGAGGAATACTTCAGAGAACAAAACCCTCCCCTACTCTCTCACAAGTCCCTCTTCCTCCTCTTGCAAGACCCAGAGCTATTTGGATCTAAGTAAGGGTAAATAGGTCATTTACAATGACCAGGATTGCAGGCGTGGTGTCGCAAGCAAGATGTGAAGTAGGCGGGTTAGCGAGTGTGAGGGTATGAGGGACCCGACCCCTCAATGCTTGGGTAATAAGCGCTAATCATAAAAATAATTTATTTGCTACAGCTGTGTTGTATTCCCATGATGTGGGACTATCTTCATAGCTCCTTCGTGCAAAGTTGAAGTGCATACTTCACTCAATTTGGTGTGTTGTAGATACTGGGTCCTTTGATTGAGGACGTAGGCAACTTTGTGAGTTACTTCTGCAGTGCCTAGGAGTGGTGGCAGGGCATATTGCAGTCGGAGAGAGGCGAGCATCATCGAAGATGATGAAGGTGACAGCATGCGTTGGCGATCACCTGAAACACAAGATACGGCCTCACAACCACATTAAAACACCACAGGAGAATCACCAAGTGTTGGAGAAGGTGGTGGTGGTGTTTACATGGCGTGTGCATGTGTGTGGTGGCCGAATAGAGGCGGAAAAGTTGAATGGTGAGGGGTGTGTTCGGTGGAGTGTTGGAGTGAGTTTTTGGTGGGATTGAATGAGGGGTTTTGATGGGCGAGGTAAGGCAGATGCTCTAAAGGTGGAGCCACGCTGGGGAGGTACACCGGACGTGGGGAAGATGGAGACGGCGAGGCGTGAATGGTGGTTGAAAAATGAGTTTAAGGAGGGGCAAAGAAAGCAGAAGGGAAGAGGAAGTGAAGGAACCCAAGATTATTAGTCGAAAGGGGAGGAGGGCACCGACTATTATTGGCTGATGTTGTGGAAGAGAACATCTCTGGTGGTAGAATGTTGAGGAAGAAGAAGGTGTAGGGGACTTCTGCCGATGTTGCGAGAAGCGGAGAAGGAGGGGAGTTATTTTCCTCTACCTATGGTATGTGGCAGAGGGCAAGGAAATCAGGGAAGAGAGCTCATCAGAGCTAGTTGGAGGAGGCCAGAGGAAGAAGTATTTGGTGGAGAAGTGCGTTCAAACCAAGCTAAGGAAGAGTGGAATTGCATCCTGGGTCCTTTTATAGGCCTAAGGGAAGAGTTCCAAGCTTCGAAAGAAGCTTTCAAGCTTTGGCTATTTTGCACATAAGAGATACCCAAATCTTTGAGTTAGGGTTCATGGCTAGGTCTATCTGGAAGGGAATTCCTCAAGGAATCTCCCATTCAATTTTGCAAGTGAGTGATTGAGAATCGAGCGAGAAATACTTGCTCGAATCTTGACAGAGCTTGGCGTGTTGACACCAAGGGCAGTAGGGACCCATTTGAAAAGAACGATGAGAAACTTAGGGATCTGGTTGCAAGGATTTCAAAAGCTAGGGGCGAGTATGAGAGAGAGAGTTTGACTGAACTAAAATGTAAAGTAGGACAAGATGATCTCTGATTGGGCCCAAATTTAGGTAAAAGCCTAATTTGAACACAAGGAATCTAATGGTGAGGTTTGATTTCAGTTTTCACCAAGTTTGACTAGGTAATTTTCATAGAAACCTAAATTAGGGTAACTTTCTGTCTGAGACTCTGTTTACGGTTAAAATAGGTTCACATGGTAAAACCAAGGTTTCCAAGCCTTGCAAAATATTTTCATATAAATTTAGAAGGTTTAGATGGATTTTATTCTGAACAAAACCTCTGTTATTTAAGCAGGTCTGAAATTAGGGTTTTAGGTTATGAATCAGTTCTCGAACTATGTGAAACCTTGTTTCTATCTATACAGATCCTCTTATTAGTCATTAATGAACATTAGACCGTAGATTAACTCTTAGAAAACCCCATGATTATTCTACATTCCTGATATGCTGCTAAAACTACAGAATTAGCCCTAATTTAATGTATTCTTCTCAGAAAGGATATTCAGTGAATTACGATTCTCTGGTGATTATGTAGGAGCATTGATCAATAAATCTTAGCTAAAAAAACTAGTTATGGCTCAAGATGATGTTATCATCGGAAACCACAAAAAAGATGCAACACAATTGAAGAAAGGAAACTTTAATTAAGGAGAAAAATAGTTTACAAAAGGAAAAGTAGAAGAATGCTTCTACTCTAACATATGAGGATAAAAGAAAACAAAAATCCTCTTGTGATGATGTTGGTCAAGAAGAGAGAGTGGCTTCTTGTTCCAAGTTAAGCTACTCCTGGGCTAGAAAAGAAGTTCTCCTTCTTCTCCTTCCTTGAATAGCTCCTCCAAAATGGTGTCCATGATGCGAAGAACCTGTGATTTGTTAAAATTAGGGTTTAAGTCCTTGCAACACACAATTTCACAATTACTTTTAAAATTTATGAAACCTATATAGTGGGGTATCTAGGGTCGTCCAAGGAGTCAAGTTTGCAAAATTCAACTCTCTTGCTTGAAAAAGGGGAAATCAACTTTCTTTTTAGGTTTTTAAATATAAGATTTTTTTGTTTTTGAAATAACAGGCAACTACAAAAATTAAAGCAGGAAAGAGATTACACCTAACTTGCTAATACTAACAATGAAGTGATATGCTAGTATTCTCCCTAAACTCACCCTAGGCATGTGGAGGCCTAGGGTAATTAGAGAGAGAGTGAAAAGTGCTAGAAACCACAAAAATGATGCAACACAATTGAAGAAAGGAAACTTTAATTAAGGAGAAAAATTATTTTACAAAAGGAAAAGTAGAGGAAAGCTTCTACTCTAACAAATGAAGATAAAAGAAAACAAAAATCCTCCTGTGATGATGTTGGTGAAGAAGAGAGAGAGAGGCTTCTTGCTCCAAGCTCAACTGCTCCTGGGCTTGAAAAGTTCTTCTTCTCCTTCCTTGAATAGCTCCTCCAAAATGCTGTCCTCCTTGGCAAGCCCTAGGGGGGCTTGCCTTTGCTCCTCTAAAGGTTGATGATTTCCACCAACAAAAATCCTCCTAGGGTGGTGTGCACCACCCTCAAGACCTCCTCTTAAGGTCTTCCATGCCTGCTTACTCCTTTAGCTAGTGGGGCCAAAAGAGAGAAGGGAAAAGGGGAAGACACCTTAATCTTCTTCTTCTCCTTCTTCTCTTGGCCGTGAGTATGGTGGGATGAAGGTGGAGAATTATGAAGCCAAAAGATGATTTGAAGTGGGTAGTTAGTGGTCTTTTTATAGGATGGGTAGGGGTGTAGGTATGGTTAAAGGATGAATGGCTAGGATGGCTTATAGGGGGTAGTTATGGGATCCTAGGGCTAGGGTTAATGGTGCCAACATGAAGGGACTTCTTAGGAGTTGGTGCCAACCCTAGGTGGAGAGTAGGTTTAAGAGGTTGTATGGTGTGTTGTAGGGTTAGGATGGATGCTTAGGAGGGTGATTAATGTATGGAGGGTTAGGATAGGTTGGCGCCATATGTAGGGATGTGTTGAGTGGTGGTTATGGTTAGGCTAATAGAGTTGGTGCCAACTCTATGTAGGTTAAGGGTTATGATTTAGCGTGGACATGGATGGAGTGTTATGATTAGGTCTTTAGGTGGTGGGTATGTGGTGTAGGGTGTAGGTTGATTGGTGCCACATGAAAGGGTGTAGGATGGTGGGTTTGGGTTGAGCTAGTGCCAATTTAGGTGTTGTTAAAGGGCTCCAATATGTGGATGGAGGAGAAGGGTTATGGTGATGTTTGGATGGTGGTGATTGGAGGTAGAGTTGGTGCCAATTTGAAGGGGTATGGATAGGTGGTTTTGGTGCCAACTTAGGTGTGGTTAATGGTTGTTAAGGTGGTGGAAGGGAGTATTAAGTTGGTGCAAAAGGACAGCTTCTAGAAGGGGGTTAGGTAGATGGTGGAGATGGGTTTTAAGGGAGATGGGTGGTGGTGATAAGTACTAGTTTTGGAGGGAAAGTTGGTGGCACCTTTTGTGGTGGCTTTTGGTGGTGGTGGTGTGAAGAGGTGTGGGGATGGTGGTGCCAACTATAGGTGGAGGTAGGTGGTTAGTTTAGGTGGTGGACTTGGAGTAGAGTTAGGGTGGAGTTAGGTTAGGGTTTTGGTAGTTGGTGGATGGCCATCGAGGTGGAGCTGGTTTTGGGCTTAGCTAAGCTAGCCAAGCTAGCTTAACTGATAGAATAGTAGTGGAGTTAGGGTTTTGAGAAGAGGAGCTAAGGGAAAGCTGACTGGAGCTACATTGGAGAAGCATTGGAGATGAATCTGCTGAGGAGGTCTTCATGAGGAGCTCAACTGCTTAGTTAAGCTAGCTAGTTCTTACACTAGTAGGTAGGCTTGAGTAGTTGAGCTAAGTTAAGCTGGTTTCAACCTAGTTGAAGCTAGGTTGAGCTGGAATTGCTTATGATGAGAACTTCTGAGCTAGCTTAGCTACTAAGTGGGCAAGTAGTAGTTAAGCTGGAGGGAGTTCAGCTTCCATGAGCTGAGTGGAGCTGGAGAGAGCTAGACTTGAGCTGAGGTTGACTCTTGTCAACTTGGTTAAGCTAGCTAAAGCTCCTAGCAAACTGATTGGAGTTGGGCTGAGATGAGCTCGACTCAACTAAGTTGAGCCGGATCTGAGCTAACTTAAGATAGGTTGAGCTAACATGAGCTACCCTGAGCTGCCATTCAGCTAAGATTAGCTGAATGGAGCTAAACAGAGCTAGCCCTAACCCAAGTGAGCTGGTATCCAGCTATGATGACCTGGAATTGGCTGAGTCTTAGCTGGAATGAGCTTCCTCTTCACTAGTTGTCTTCATGAGTGCTAGGGTTTTAGGGATTTGCCTATCTATTTGTCACTAACGCTCAAATAAACATATTAAAAATATAATAAAATATGCAATGCATGCGTAACCATATTGGTGCCTAAACGCAACCCAAAAAAACCTAAGAGATAGGTTTATTTTAGGGCATAGGTATGATGATAAACTGGCATTTATCACACCCCCATGCTTACCTTTCGCTAGTCTCTTAGTGAAACAAAAATTTTTACAAACTGGAAATTTTGAGAAAACTAATTTTTTTCAACTTTTTTAAGGAGGCGATCACAGGACCTTGGTTGGTTAAAACACAAGAGGTACGGGATCTTATTAAAGATAAACATCGAGATTTATTTTCGGATCCAAAAGTTAGATGAATCGGGATCAATATATCCTCCAAAAATTCATAGATTAACCCCTTATTAATTTAGATGACTCAAAATTTTTGTAATTAGGATTTTTCTGGCCCTTGAATTTGATTCGCAACTTGCAATAACCTTTAAAACCTTGTGTCTGTGCTTCTGAAAAGCAAACATTTATAAGGTCATGTTTTTGGTATAAATTTTCTTTTATCACACTCCCATGCTTATGTCATAAAACAGATGTGTCAGGATCATCATTCCCATTACCAATCCTCAAGGGGACTCCATGACACCACCCAGGAGCTTATAACCCCAAAACACAATGCGGTGTAAAGGGGTGCTCCAAGCAAACTCAAGCTCTTGCTCCGACGCTATGGGTAGAGCACCGTCCAAGATAGTTGAGCTACAAAAATGCTCCTTAATGCTCCATCTAAAGATATAAAATATAGATAAAGAGCAATGCCGAGGCGATAACATGTTGATATCGTGTCCTTAAAGGAGGCATTTTCCTCCTCGGCAGTGCAAACTCAAACTAATGATCTGCTTCGGACTTTACTAAGGCCAAACAAAGGGTTTTTTCTTATTTCTAATTATTTTTTAGGTGTTAGCTTTTGTGTGAATTTTGACACAAGAAATTTTGCACGAGATGCATGTTTTTGAATAGGAAACTAAGCCAGACACTTTCCATGTTAAAAAAGGGGATCAAGTCACCTGAAGTATCATGAGTTCCGATGGAATTTTATAAAAGGATATTTGATCTAGTATAAAGGTAGACCCTGAAATTCTAATAGTCAGATCCGTATCATTATCCCTAGTTTGCTAAAGATTAAATCCCATTGTACGAAAAGTGAATGTTCAACTTAGTCCCGATTACAAAATGTCTTCAAAATGTTTTCAACATTTTTTTATTTTTTTGGGTATGCAAGCAGAAAATAAGAAAATTGCATGTTTTTGGGTTTTGAAACTTCTAATTTGATCATCAAAATTTAAAACCACCGCCACAAGCTTAAGATTTGGCATGTCTGCATGCAATTGGAAGGGAAACGGGATTACCTTGGTGAAGATGGTCAAAATCTGGATAGTCAAAACCTTTAAAGAAAAGAAAAAGAGCAAAAAGCAGGGAAAAATGATGTGTTACCTCCCATCCAGTGCTATCTTTTATGAGATTCAGCCGGGCGTGAAGTGTATCGGTGATCATTAGTGGGTAAGTCGATTAAGTCAACTGTGTCAGAAGAAAGATTCAGAGTACTATCGAGATAGGGCATTTAACATTGGCCGTTGACTTGGAAAGTGTTCTTTGTCTTAGGATCGAGAAGAACAACAACGCCATATGGATATGTTTTGAGAACAATAAAAGGGTCGATCCATTTGGATTTTAATTTTCCAAAAAAAATATGTAATCTTGCATCAAAAAGGCAAATGTGTTGATTGACGTCAAAATATTTTGGAATGATATATTTATCATGGAACTTCTTTGTTCGATCTTTATAAATCCTCACATTTTCATAAGAGAAATTATGTAATTCTTCCAATTTAATTAATTGTAATTTCTTGTGGGTGTCAACTTCAGAAAAATCCATATTTAATTACCTTATTGCCCAGACAACCCTATGTTCAAGTTCTGCAAAAAGATGGCATGCCTTTCCAAAAATCAGACGGAAAGGAAACATGTCTAATGAAGTTTTGAAAGCGGTACAGTAGGACCATAAAGCATCGTCCAATTTATTGGACCAGTCTTTACGATCAGGTCCGATTGTTTTTTGTAAAATATTTTTTATCTCCCAGTTCGAAACTTCTTCTTGACCATTTGTTTGGGGGTGGTAAGGAGTGAAAATTTTATGATTAACCCCATATTTAGAAAGAAGGTGATGGAATTGATAGCGAAATGTGATCCTCTCTAACTGATGATGGCCTTGGGAATGCCGAATCTTGAAAAAATGTTTTTCTTGATAAATTTGACAACCACTTTGTGATCATTGGTGCGTGTGGATATTTCTTCGATCCACTTTGATACATAGTCGACTACGACTAGTATATACAAATACCGAGTTGATGAATGGTCCCATGAAATCGATGCCCCATACATAAAAAATTTCAACCTCCAAGATTGGATTGAAGGACATCATATCCTTCCAAGTTATGTGTTGATGCTTTGGCAACGTACACAAGACCAAACAAAGATATGAGCATCTTTGTGTAAGTTGGGCCAAAAGAATCTAGAATTAAGGACCTTAGCTGTAGTTTTCTTGCCCAAGAAATGTCTGCCACAGGCCATTGAGTGACAACATGTCAGAATATCATGAATTTCTAAATTGAGGACACATTGTCTAATGACCAGATTAGCCCAAATGCAAAAAAGGTCGGGCTCCTCCCAAAAATAATATTTAATGTCAGCAAAGAACCTATCCCTTTTGGTTTTTGGCAAATTAGAGGGGATTTGTTCTATTGCTAGGTAGTTTAAAATAGTTGCAAACCAAGGGAGGGTATTGCCAATATGATTATTTCATCAAGGAATTTACCAGGGGGTCAACATATCATTCGTCAGAAGAGGAGAGAGATGATCGGCCACTACATTTTGCGATCTTGCCTTATCCTTGATTTCCAAGTCAAATTCCTGAAGCAATAGGATCCAATAGATAAGGCGGGGTTTTGCATCCTTCTTGTTCAGCAGATATTGAAGTGCTGAGTGGTCAATATATAATGTGACATGTGACCCCAACAGATAAGAGCAAAATTTTTCTAGGGCAAAGACAATGGTAAGAAGTTCTTTTTCTATAACTGTGTAATTCCATTGTGCTTCATCAAGTGTTTTGCTAGTATAGTAGATCACAATGGGCTTCTTGTCAATTCTTTGCCCTAGAACGGCCCCCACAGCAAGATCAAAGGCATCAGTCATTAATTCAAAGCAACAATTCCAGTTAGGTCCCTGTAAAATGGGTGCCTCTGTGACAGTTTTCTTTAGCTGATTAAAACTCTCCAAGCATTGGGCAATGAAGTCGAAAGGCTGCTCTTTGGTAAGTTAATGACTTAAGGGCTTGGAGATTTGGGAAAAATTTTTAATGAAACGATGGTAGAAGCCCACATGCCCCAAAAAAGATCAGATCTGTTTAACTAAAGTGGGTGGTGGGAGCTTAGAAATAGCATCGATTTTAGCTTGATCTAAAGCAATTCCATTTTTGGAAATGACATGGCCTAGGACAATACCTTCCTAGACCTTGAAATGACTTTTTTCTCAGCTAAGGACAGGGTTAACTTCTATGCATTTTTGGGGAGTTCTTTCAAGATTTCTAAGACAATGATTAAAAGAATCTCCAAATACAGAGAAGTCATCCATAAAGACTTCTAGACATTCACCTAACAGATCTGAAAAAATTGCAGGCATACACCTTTGAAAAGTCGCAAGTGCATTGCAAAAATCGAAAGGCATTTTTCGGAAAGCAAAGGTTCTGATGGGGCAAGTGAATGTAGTTTTGTCTTGATCCATAGGATGGATTGGAACTTGATTATAGCTAGAATAATCATCAAGAAAATAGTAGTAATAATGTCCGACTAAGCACTCTAAGATTTGATTAATAAAAGGGAGCGGAAAATGATCCTTGGTGGCGGTGTTCAATTTTTTGTAGTCAATGCACATGCTCCAAGAAGAAGTGGTCCGAGTGGCTATATTTTTCGCATGTTCATTAGTGACAACTGTTAGTACAACCTTTTTAGGAACTACTTGTGTGGGACTAACCCAAGAGCTATTAGAAATGGGGTAGATGATATCAGCATAAAGCCACTTTATTATCTCCTTTTTTACCACTTCCTCCATATTAGGGTTCAAGCACCTTTGTGGTTGGTGGGAGGGGTGAGAATCGTCCTCAAAATAAATTCAGTGCATGCAATAGGATGGATTAATACCCTTAAGATCGAAAGGATCCAGCCAAAAGCTTTTCTGTGATTGCTCAAAACCTGGAGAAGATTTTACTCTTGAGCCCCAGAATGTCCAGAATTGATATTCAGGGGCATGGTCTGGTTTGGACCAAGGAAAACATATTTAAGGGAGTCGGGCAAGGGTTTCAATTCTAGTTGAGGGCCTGGCTACAAAATGATTTCTACTTGTGGAGTGAGGGGTGAAGTGAGAGGGAGAGAGTTAGATGAAGAGTCAAATGGAGAAGATGTGGTTAGGGTGGGAGGGTGAGGTAAATCAGGTTGTTTAGGAAATGTGTGAAATGTAAAACAGGAACCCAAGTGTGAAATCTACATTATTTACTCCACTAAATTTTCAATTTCTAAATCCCAGTCATCAAAGAAATCTGGTTCTTAGAAATGGCTAGAAGCTTGAAAATATCTAGGGTAATAGATTCACCGCCACATGTGATCTTCATCTTTCTAGAGTCACAGTCAATATTGGGTTCGGTGGTGGCTAAAAATGGTCTTCTAAGAATTATAAGGGCATTCTTCAAAGTTTCCAGTACCTCTATGTCCAAGACCAAAAAGTCTATGGCAAATAGATAATTTGGGACCTAGACAATTACATCCTCAACAATCCCCTTGGGTTTAATTGTAGATTGGTCAGCTAGTTGAAGTGTTACCTCGGCAGGTTTTAATTCACCAATCTTGAATTCCTCAAAAACAACAGTGGGGATAAGATTAATTGAGGTAGTGAGATCCAATAGGGTGCGATCAAATGAAGTGTCATTAATGACTACTATTTGAGGGCTATTGAGGAGTCTTAAGTCATTTCATTGTAGCAAGGCCTCAATCGCTCGAAAACATTTAAATTTATAACTCAAAATCAGAAAAGAGTCTGAGTGTCAAATATAAGGAGCAAATAATGGAATTCACAACATTAATCTCATTCAGAATCAATGAGCACAATTAATTGATCACGAAATAAATATTCAAGGAATGAAACTGATCAGAATTAATATTCGAATATGAATCAATGTAGCTCAAGGTTGTATGAAATCAAAAGGAAAAGAGAATGAAACCAATGGTGATTTGAATCACCACTTATTCTCTTAATTAATCATGCATTCAATATTTCAATTCATTTAAATCAGAATTCAATCTTAACTTAGGTTTATAAATTATTCAACAGTGCTCATAACCAGATCAGACGTCTTAAGTATCAAGAAACACAGTGCCTCACAGAAGGCACAAGGCTTTTCTCCTCTAAGCCTTCTACTTCTCAAAGCTTCCTTCTTCTTTTCTTCTTCACAAGCCTTCCCTTTCTTTCAACCCTTCCTTAAGGCTTCCCTTCTCCTCCACAAACCTTTCCTTCTTCACAGCTCAAGGGAACCAACCTCCTTTAGCGACTAAGTGTTGCACATGGGCATACCTTCAAAGAGAAAAACCCCCCCACTCTCTCACAAATCCTTCTCCTCCTCTTTCAAGATTCAGTGTATAGTCAGATCCGGAAATGGGTAACCAGTCTTGAACAATGTCCAGGCTTGCGGGCGAGGTTGCAAGCGAGGAGTTAGTCGGCGCCTTATCGGGTGAATGAGGTGATGAGGGACCCGACCCCTCATGACTGGGTGATAAGAATTGATTACAAAAATAATATATCCATTGTTGTCGCTTTGTTCGAGCACAATGTGGGATTAATTCCACTGGCTTCTTCGTTTGCGCTAGCAGCAGAGGATGTTGCTTGATTAGAGCTCGTGTCTATGGCTTTCGCTCAATTTGCTACTGCTGGTGGATACACAAGCACAATTTGCATCTCCTGGAAGTCCAATTAGGCCTTGAGCTCATCGGAGGATTAAGAGCAAGGTCGGAGATGATGGCGGCGATGGCGGAGGATGATGATGACCTAAAAGACAACATGAGGTCTCACAGTCATGTTAGAATAGCTTAGGAGAATCGGTAAGTGATGGTGAAGGTGGTCATGGTGTTTACACGATGTGGGAGTGGGCGTAGAGGATGGGTGAGGTCATAGACGGAGTGCGATGGAAGTCGTGTCTGGTGGGGTGTTCGAGTAGGTGAATGGAGGAATTATGTGAGGAGTTTTATGCGGTGAGGTGAGGCAAGGCTTTTGGAGGTGGACTGGTTGTGTCTGGTGGTGTGTGGCATTAGGGAGGCATCGCCAGAGCTTCGTTAGAGCAGGGGAAGATGGAAAGGGAGAGATGTGAACGATGGTCGAAACAAGAGTTTAATGAGGAGGAAAGAGAGTAGAGGGGAAGAGGAAGTAAGGAAACCTATGTTTAATGGTCAAAAGCGGTAAGAGGGCACCAGCTATGATTGGCCAGCACCATGGCAGAGAATATCTCCATTGAAGGAGACATCGGCAAGGAAAGGGGGAGGTTGCCCTCGCTATGGATGGCGTGATGCAGAAGAGCGTGAGGAAGAAGAGGGACAGGCCAATTTGGCTGTTGGCCGTCCGTCGGACGATGGGGTGGGAGGCTGCCAGAGCTTAGGTTCCATACATCCAAGAGGCCAAAAGTACCCATTCTTAGCTTTTGGTCTCCCAGGGTAATTTCCATACATCCTAATGCGCAATCAATGTTTGCCCCACCAATCACCAAAAATGGGCGACCAAGGATAATAGGTGATTCTCTCAAATCAACCAGGAGATCCGTATCTAGTACAAAGAAATATGCCAGGAAACAAAATACGTTGACTTTTACAATCGCATTTTCCACTATTCCCCGAGGTACTTTCATTATCTGATTAGCTAATTGGATAGTGACAGAGGTTGGCTTAAGTTCCCCAAATCTAAATTTGTCATAAGCTGCAGTGGGGGTCAGATTAATTGATGATCCTAGGTTTAGCAGTGTCCTATCAAATAGAGCATCATGCAATTTGTAGGAAATTAATGTAGCTCCATGGTCTTTTTGCTTAGGCAGTAAGTCACTCAATATTACCACACTTGCCTATTGTGACAAGACCACCTTACCCATCTTCTTAGACTAGTGCGTAAGGGTATAGTACTCCTTAAAAAATCTACCAATAGTAGGAATATGATCAATTGCATCTAATAGAGGAACATGTATCTAAACATCCTTGAACATGGCCTTTAAATCATCAATATTCTTTGTGCCCTTACTTATCTTCTTAATTTCTTTAGTTAAAGCCTTAGGAAAGGGCACAAGAGTTTGGTCTCCTGATTCGGCCATTAATTCCTTATCTTTTCTTCCCATAATCTGTTCATCATCCAATTTTGAATATTCAGATTCCTTCTGTGGTGGGTCAAATGGACCAGGGTCTTTTCTGTGATCAGGCTCCTTGACAGTCTTTCCACTCCTTAGTGTAACTGCATTGGCGTTTGCCTGCAGCTCATAGGGCTGGGGAGGAGTAGAAGGGTTAGGCAGTAGTAGGGAATCTAGGTGGATAGGGAGGTGCTTATAAAATGGCATGAGCTTGCCCTTGAGTAGCATTGGGTCTAGGTTGAGCACAAGGAATGTCCCTTAGGTTCAGTACAAATTATGATGGTAATGTCCCTTGTGCTCCATTTTCTTAGCATAATTGGTTAAGCTGTTCTGCAAAGGCCTCGTGATCGCCTTATATCTATTATCCATTTGGAGTAAGGCCTTGTGCAAGTTCTTCATATGGTCACCTCTTTGCGATGGGTTCTGTATGTTCTCTGTATGGTTTTAAACATAAGTTGGTCTACTATGTTGTAAGAAGGATTGTTGATAAGGTTTTCTAGGAAATGTAGGAGCCTGTGATCCATAAAACTTGGGCTATTGTTGAGGTTGTGTGGCATAGGTCGGTCTGGTGTTAGTTCCTGCCCAAAAGAAATTGGGGTGTTGGGCCCATCCAAGGTTATATGTTTTAGAATATGGGTTGTCGTGATTGTATCCCTGCACAACATTTACATCTTCATAGGATGAAGATGCAATTGATGTAGTGTCATCAATTGAGTATACATCAAAATCAAAGTTGTGTGCATAACCTTGCTTGATTGGAGTTAATTCGAGATTGTTTGCCATCTCCTGAAAGGATGCAGCTCTTGTAAAGGTGGATGAAGAGGGTCTAGAAGAATCTCAAGTCAAGACCATAGGTCTAGGAGGTGGGGCTCGCGAAGAAGATGAAGGAGAGGGTGTGACACTTTTAGATGTGGTAGATTGATTCTATATCAACTCATCTAGTTTCTTATCAAGCAGGTCCACCTTATCCAACTTTGAAGTAATGAGGTTCATGTTAGTATTCACAAACTCTAATTGAACCTCACGAGAGGTCGTTTTAGGGTGGCTGGATTTGTTCAATTGACTCATGGATGAAGCATTCATGGAGTTCTCTACCAAGGTCTCAAAAAGTTTGAATGCACTTTCCTCATCTTTGGCAAGGAAATTTTCGCCACTTGAGGCATCCACTAGGTGTGTATGGGTGTCATCTAACCCATGGTAAAAAATCTATGCCAAGTGCCATCTGGGCACATCATGATGAGGGCATTTCTTGAGTAGGTCTTGAAACCTTTCCCAAGCATTGTGTATTCTATCTCCAAGTGTTTGGGTGAAAGTCGTAATGGCATGCCTCATGGCATTGGTTCACCTAATTGGGAAGAATTTTTGTAAGAACTTAGATTGGAGCACCTCCTAGGTGTTAATCGATCATCCTATGGATTTAAATCAATAAGAAGGCTTATCCCTTACAGAAAAGGGATGGAGCTTCATCATCACTGCACCTAAATCCACATTTCTAGGATGAAGCATCTAAGCAATACAACCCAAGTCTTCTAGATGTTGGAATGGGTCCTCATGGGAGTTCCCATGAAAATAAGTCTGAATCAGATTTATGACATTGGGATTAAGCTCAAATACATCAACCGCTTTAGGCAGTCTAACAAATGGTTGTAGCTAGAGTGCAACTGAGCCATAAAAATCTCTTAACTACCTCGATTGTTAGCCTTGTGGTGGGTTCTACATATCCTATAGTGTCTTCATGATTCTCTCCATTTCTTGTTGGTGATGTTGCTCAGATGCAGCAAGTTGTGATCTAAGTAGAGAAATGGGATCATTCTCATTCAGCAGTATCTCTTCAGCCATTATTGGTGAAGATGAAGAAGAAGAGAAAGAGGTAGTTGGAGGAGCATAAGTGGGCCTCCTATGATGATGTTGTTGTGGACTAGAAAGCTATGGTCTACGAAGCACTTGCTAGGGCTAAGTGTACTATGATAAGTTAGCGAAGTTACGAGTTGAAAAACCCGTCGTTGTAGCATAAATTGCCCTTAGCACTTATGAATTTAATTTTTGTTACGAAACTCTAAGGGGGGTTAAGTCATGGGAGTCCCGGTCGAACTACAGTGAGGCTTGAATGTAATTAGGGCCCTGAATGCCTTGATTGAGTTCCTTATTCTATTTTTGCGATTTTTGTCTTTTTCATTTTTTTCTCCTTTTCTTACGAAAAGGAAACTAACCTAAAACTAAACTAAACGCTTATCTTTTTTTGTACTTTTTGTTTAACGACAAAATATTAGGGAAAGTGACTAACTAAGTATTTTTTTTAACTTTTCCTTTTTATATTTTCTTGGCTTTTTGTAGTTGTGAAAGAAAATGGGAAATGTATCTACAAATGCCAACTAAAAGGCGAATCATTTTTAGAGTTTCAATTTTGTGATTTCTTTTGGATTTTCGCAATAAATAAATTCACAAAATCATGTGGAAACTAACTAATATTTATTGTAAGAAAGAAAAGACAAACTCTACTTGATATTGAAAAAGAAGCTCCATTACACTAATGGTGGTAGAAACCACTTATACAAAGCTTGAAAGGGAAATAAGTACAACCACACTCACTGATTCCAACATTTGGTAAATGGAAATGACAAGATCAACATGGTGTACTTCTTGGTGGGGTCTCTCTTGAAGGAAAGGGATCGAAAATGGTGATGGGGCAAAGGTTGATGTTGTGGTAGTGATAGGGGTGATAAGGATTAGGTAAAAGGCCATCTAATGGAGGATAAAGTGCTCAAACTCCCTAATATGATTGAGGTTGAGAGGCTCAGTTACGTGGGTAATGATGTGCACATTGGTCCTTATGTTGGTGGTGATTACTACGACGGAGGTTAGGGATATGGAAATGAAGATTCTATACTTACGAGTGACTAAGGTTTGTTCTAGTGTGGTGTTTTCTAGGGAGTCTACTTGGCGGGCTTTATGGTAGGGAGAGGGGATGAGCATAGGTTTAGGGTTCTAAAGATGATGGTGGTGGCTATAGGTTTAGGAGATGGTCTTAATGGTGGGGGTTCTAATGTGCATGTGGGTGGACTAGGTTTTGGTAAGTGATTGAGTGAGCATGTGTGGAGGTGTGTGTGATGGTGGGCGTATGAGTGGGAAGTGGAGTGCAAGGATTGGTGATGGTGATGATGGTAAAGATGGAAGTAGGAGTGTGGGTGTGTTGATGTGAGTTTGTGGGAGTGTGTGAGTAATTACTACTAGAAAAGCAAGTAAAAGAAGCAAGAAGAACAAGTATAGAAATTGATTGAAAAGGAAGTCTACACTACTAAGCAAGTAAAAAGCAAGTTATTAAAATTGCAAGTAATAAAAATGGAAGTGGGAGTGTGGGCGTGTGAGTGTGAGTGTGTGGGAGTGTGTGTGAGTAATTACTGCTACAAAAGCAAGCAAAATTAGCAAAATGAACAAGTATAGAAATTGATTGAAAAGGAAATCTACACTACTAAGTAAGTAAAAAGCAAGTTATTAAAATTGCAAGTAATGAAAATAACTAAGCAATTAATGAAACACGAAAGCGAGTGAGGGAAGAAGATAGGTGATATGTAAATTCTCAACACAACTAATCAAGGTTATTAATCTTAATTAATAGTGCCAAAAATGATGCTTAAGCTAACTTGCTTAATTAATTTCTCATTGTTAATTATAGGTGCAAGATAACATAACATTTAGAAAATTACTTTTAACCGGTTGAGTTCAGGTCGCAGACTGAGAGGCTTAATTATCTTAATCAATCACCATTTATTAATATTTATTCTTAACTACTTAAGTTAATTACTACTCTACATAACTTATTTACTTACTATACTACTATTACTTGACTAAAATAGATCATATTACTCAACAATATAGATTACTATGCTACTATTTACTTAATTAGACTAACTACTTCATTAGAGACTTAGTTATCTAATAATTACTCTAAAATGTTAGCCACATGGATAATTGCATCAAAATATACAAAAAATAAAAAATAATAATCCCATAAGCCAAAATGAAATGATTTTCATTGAATTAAGAAGGAATTACATGAAAAAGAGTTGTCTAAGAACAACTACAATTAAGCACCTTCAACTATTACAAACTTAGCCATTTCTTTGATTAAACACTTAGCTCATGACTCTTTATTTGACCTTCAGTGTTCACTTTCACAAACCAACACTTAGCCGAATTTGTAGAGCACTTAAGTCCTTCGTACTTAACACTTAGCAAAAATTATTAATTGGCAAGCCTAGCCTTTCTGCAGAATCTACAGCCCAATGGGTAGGAACAACCACTACTAAAGTTGGGCCCATAGTTTTTATTTAGATTTGTTTATGCATAGTTTTGGGCCCATTCAGGCCCACAATTCTCACACGGATGATGTACACACATCTTGTTCACATAAAATGTCTATTTATGCATGTTCATATACTCAAAATTGCATTCAGCATTATAAATATTGCATAACATGCATCATTCTGCTTTTAGAATAGATTGTATAAATTATAGCTTAATTCTCTCTTCGTATGGCCAGGGGATGAGGTGATATATTTTGGGGCATCAAATTGAAGAACCAACCGTACGGATCTTACCAGGGCGAATATCGGAGTCCAATGCCTCCGAATTCACCTTGATCGGACTTCCATAGCATCATATGCAATATGAGGAAGATTAAAGACCAAGGGGCAAGGTGGTGCAAATCTAAACCTCAAATGGCAAATCCGATCATACGGATGGGTTCGTATCGATGATTACAGCTCAACGGTGCAAAAATTGATCAAATCTAACACCTATGGTGACATCTACGAGTAGAAGAAGGACAACCAGGATGAAGCCACGAGGCACCATCCCAGCCATCCAATCCACGCTCAGTACCACCACCCCTCCTCAATTGCTCACTCATCATTTAATCTTGGCCATAGGATCTCAATCGAACGACTGAGATCCATCCTCAGTCATGCCTTATGAGTAGAAGGAGAACGTCACACGATCTCGAACGTTGGATCGAAATCCAATGGTCAAGATCTCACATGTACCTCATCATCTTCTCGACATAATTCGACCTCAGCACAATGGTTGGGAAGAGCTCTTCCAAACTCATAATGCGAGTTTGAAACTTGCCGTTTCCTCCAATCCACAACAGTAGTCAGGCAGTCGATTAGTAGTCTCTCGATCGCGATCAAGAGGTAGTGAATGTGGCCACGTGGCTTCAGGGATGACCAGAATTTGACACATGTAAGATGACGTGTGATTATATGTAGAGGTGTGATCTGTGAAGCACGATTGGCGTGCGATCATAGCCCTCAAATTTTGATCGAACGGTCGATGTCATTACATCTCGCTATCATAGGAGCACGATCGTGCACGCATGATCAGCAGTCTCATGATCTAAGATCCAACAGCTCGCGTTACCCCAACACGATTATGGGTATTTGAGGCGCGATATGAAGGTGAATTGCATGCGATCTCGCCCTCTAATCCCAACTGGATGGTGAAGACAGCACCGCACAATTTGAAACACACGAACATAAGCTAATAGTCTGGTGGCCTCTAGTAACACTTACATGCGTCACTAAAGCCTTACTTTAATTGTAAAGCCTTCAAAATGACCTTTATGCCCCTTCTCCACACCTATAAAAGGGACCCTACACCCCTCATTCTTAAACATCCATTCCTTTCTCTTCCTCTCCTCTCCAAAGCTCTAAAGAGCTAATCCCATACTTGGGATGCTCCACTAGAGTTTATAAAAATAATTTTTCCTATCCTTTCACCCCCGTTCGTGGAGCGGCCGTGGTTGTCTTCTCACTCCCTTTTGGGAATCAGATCCCACTGTGATGCCACCTTGCTTCATTCTCTCTATCTAGCTTTGTCCTCCCTCGTCTAGCATCTCTCCACCATCTTCCAGGCACTCCATCAATGCGGCTCGTCCTTCAAGAAGCCGTAGAGGAGGATTTCTCTCATCTCTATCTTTTTACTACTTTCTAGCATAGGTTAATTATGCAATTAGTGTAATGAACATTACTCTATTTTTGTGAAATATTTGTTCGCCCTCTCTCTATCTCTCTCTTTCTTTGTATTATTCTCTTTATTTCTTCTATTATTTATTCTTTAAGTAGAGTAGTTCACCTAGATTGATTCCAACTGGCTATTCTGCTTTGTGTCAATAATTTTTAAATGCGGATTTTAAATCAAACATTTGCCTCATGTTCAACTTGGGACTCATCTCAAGTTCTGGTAAATTTATTTGATTAGTGGATTTTTACGCAACTGCAATGATGGGTTTTCAAACTTGATCCTACTCGTGTAAAATCTCACTCATCAACGGCCCAGCCACACACACAGGCTCGTAGCCCACACACACACACACACATGCCATGATCAATTGCGTGCCCTGTGTTGATGACCGCTTGGGCATGCGGCACGATTCAACTTATATCACAGCAACATCTCATCCACTTTCGAGGTGGTTCTATGCAAGCCTGGTTTATTCGCCCGCCTGCTTAGCTCCAGGTCTAACTTCAATGCTTGATTCCCAGCTGCATAGAAGACCAAGTCAAGCAAAGAAGGGCTTGATCGAAAGCTCTTAGTGTCTAGTATTGATTACAGGTTTCAACTTGGTGAAAGGATCACATTTGATCCTTCGAATTAAGGCTCAAGCATGGATGGAAGCCATGGAAACTCTATAGCAGGTTAGCATTGAGGAAACCTACAATAGACCTATGTAAAGCTATTAAATCTATAAATCAAATGCTTTAATAGCTACTACTAAGTATTCCATGAGCGGTGGAGTAGATCTTAAGGATCTGGGAGGCATAGGGGAGCTTCAGATATTTGGAGCTCTCGAACAAGCAGTGTAGAACATTAATCTTAGGTTTGACAAACCTAACAGATAGATCTCCATCTCTAGAAATGATTTGAATCAATTTAGAGGCTCGAATAGGATTAATCTAGGATGGAATTAGATAAGAAACTCACTAAAATGTCTATGAACATGTTTGAGGTTCATAAAGAATCCAAACTATGAAGAGAAGTGAAAACTATGTAATCCTCATCAAAACACATTCTAATTAGTTCCAATAGGATCACAATCACTGTAGGAACCCAAATCAATCCAGAAATCCAATTCTTGAGGTCAAGAACCTTAAGAACAAATCCAAGTTGACCAAACTAAGCCTGAAGTTGACTTTCGATTATAATGAAATTCAGATTAAAGAAACTATCCAGATTGACTAAATTCAACCTCAGGAATTCAAATCATGCTTCAGAATCGATTTTTCATCACTCTAAGAGAGGTCCCAAGCACTTTTTCCTGAGATCAAAAGATGATTTGTTCGTAAGAAGACTCTAGAAGTTCTAAAACTAATTTAAGGTCATATTTAGATTCTCTATGCTTTAGTGATGCTTCGTGACCTATTAGAGGTTTCTAAGATCTATTGAATTATCATCCTCAACTTTGCCGAAGCTGAGGAATGTGAAGGTCAATATGTTGATTCAAAAAATTAAATCTCAAATAGGTCCATGAAACATGATCAGTAGATCATTAAACATTGATCTGGAGGTTATTGAAGCACCGCAGGTCTGATTTGGGGTCGTCAGAGCTCACTGGAGCTCTGGTGAAGGCTAATAGAAGAGGTTGGAGATCAAATCTCCATTAAAAACATCAAGAATAGGTTCAACAGACTCTTAAGACCATTAATAGTCTCAAGAGAACATCAATTAACTCAATGAGCAATAAGAAGAAAAATTATTCAAGAAATTCACAAAGAATTAAACTTAAGTTCGCCTTAACTCAAGGAAGGAGATCTCACTCTATTGTGTGAGGGAAAAGACTTAGGAGAGTGAGGCAATGCTACATGCAAAAGGAACTAGCGAAAGAACTCCTTCTGAGCTACCATTGATAGGAAGCTCAAAAGGTTGAAGTGATTTAGGCACTTTTAATACAATAGCTAATTTATCTAATTAATAAGTCAAACCAGGTCCTATTGATGTATAGAAGCAGTGGAGGACCCTAATTCAGTGTGTTGAGTAATATTAGACCTTCACCATAGATAACAGACGTTCTCAGGTGAATGTGAGATGTGTTAGGTGATTAAGGTGATAATTTGATGATTAAAGAAGTGAGGATGCTCGTGAGGAGATCAGGAATGTGTTCATGTGTGTGATAAGGTGGATTGAAGTCCTATGAGGTTAGACTTGACCTTACTGGAGTCGGAGAAGACAAGAGATCAAACATGCATAAAATCTAACAAATGTAACAAACTAATTATGTTAAACTACTCTACACTAAAATTTAAGGCTACTCTACGTGTTACCTGGAGGAATTGGGAAAGACGATCTCCATCGAGGCTTGTTAGTGGAGGAAATCAGAAGGGAGAAATAGAAGGCTCTTCGGCAAGAAAAGAAGGCATTGAGATGGAGGAGATGATGCTCCTATGCCCTATCATAGTTGCTGGAGAGGAAGAGGAGGAGAGAGAAGCGAGCTCTGCCACTAGAGAAGCTTCGATATGTTGGTGAGAGGTCATCGGAGGTAGGAGGGAATAACCTATTGCCAATTCTGTTGGGGAAGGCAGTTAGGGAATCGGCCTTTGCAATTGGAGGGTAGTGGGATGATAGAATTTTTACACGATTTGTAATATGTAGGTTTTATAAGTTGTTGTAACATGTAAAAATCGATTCGCTTTTAAAATTTGTAACCTAAATAGTGGAGTATCTAGGGTCATCCAAGGAGGCAATGTTTGCAAATTCAAATCTCTTACTCAAAAAATAGGAAATCAACTTTCTTTCGAGCTTTTCAATATAAGATTTTTTTGGTTTTTGAAATAATATGTAATCGCACTTTCAAAGAGGGAAAGAGACTAACACCTACAAGCTAACCCTAGGGTGACAAGAGTAGCCTCTCTCTAAGGTCACTGTAGGCATATGGAGGCCTACAGTAATTAGGGTGAGGAAATTAAAAAGTGCTAGAACAACAATTATAAAAAATGTAACAAAATTGGAAAGAAGGCAATTTTGATTGAATCGAATTTATGTTTTACCCAAACTTGTGGAGGAATGCTTCCACTTGAAATTGAAGAAAAAGAATTAGTAAAAACACAAATCCTCTAGATAGTATTGGTGAAGAAGAGAGTCTTCTTGCTCCAAGCCTGGCTGCTCCTTGGCTTGAAAAGAAGATCTCCTCCTTTCTTGCAAAGCTCCTACAAGTTGGTGTCTTCCACATTGGCAAGCCCTAAGGGGGGGCATGCCATGGCTCCATGGTGGATGCTCTCCACCACATTTGTCTCCTCCAAGGGTGGGCATGCACCACCCTCAAAATACTCCTCCTAGGGTAGATGTGTGCCCTAGGTCTTCTCCCTTGCCTGGCTTCTCCCTTTGGCTGGCGTGGGCAAAAGAGATAAGAGGAGGGGAAGGCACCGAGGTGATAGAGTGTCCCCTTAATCTTCTTCTTCTTCTCTTGGCCATCTATGAAAGGTGGAAGTATGGTGTATTGATGGGAACACCATCATGAGCCATAACTAGCTCATTTTAATCCAATTAAGTCAGTAAATGCTCCTACATAACTGTCAGAGAATCATAAGTCACTGCATAACCATTTTGAGGGAAAGTCAAGAAACTAAGGTTAAAACTGTAATTTTACAATCATAAATTAAATATAGTACAACCATGGGTTTTCTCAGGGGTTGAATGAGGATCAAATGGTCGTAAAAGTCTAACAAGTGGGTTTGAATGGACAAAAAAGGGATTGCACATGTTTTGAGAATTAAATGGCTTTTGAAACCCTCAAAATAGACCCACTTAATTAACTAGGGTTCTAGTCATCATGAAATTCACTAAAACCTCTAAAATTCATAGAAAAATATTCTCTAAGTTTTGAAACCTTCAAATTGACCATCAAAACCCACTTTGACCCAAAATAGAGTCTCAGACAGACATTTACCCTAAATTTGTTTTTTACGTAAATTACCCAGTCAAATGTGGTCAAACCAAAATCCAACTTCACCATTGGATTCCTTAGGTCTAAATTAGATTTATACCAAAATTTGGACTCAAGATGAAATTGTCTTGACCTAGTTTGCAAATTGGTCTTGTCTGATTACATTTATGCCCTTAACTTTCAAAATCTCTAAAAATAGAACCCCAACTTTGTTATCATCTTC
The DNA here is from genome assembly GCA_037157565.1 of Thalassia testudinum. Classification (NCBI taxonomy): domain Eukaryota; kingdom Viridiplantae; phylum Streptophyta; class Magnoliopsida; order Alismatales; family Hydrocharitaceae; genus Thalassia; species Thalassia testudinum. Next base: position 38,470,027 of record JAZHRO010000049.1, read on the forward strand.
ACAACTAGGTCCCTACCACCATTACTCCTATTCCTACAAGAACCAGTGACCTTTAAATGGAAAGAACTCCTTGATTCCTTGATGAATCCCTTTCAAATTTGAAAGGGAAGTTCGTCAAGGAATTCCCTTCCTTTTAAACCACATCTTGGGCCCCAATTCTCACCCAAATCCTAATGGGAACCTGTGGAACAAATGGGTTTCCTACTCTGGCGACATTTCCAAGCTTGGAAGCTTGGCTTCCAAGCTTAAGATCCTTCCAAAGCCTAATAAAAGAAACCCTAGGGCACTGCTGTGCTCTTCAGCTAGTTTTTGGCTTGAGAAATCCTTTTCTCCATCTCCGGCCACCTTTAGAATTAGCTCCGGTGACCCCTCTTCGCCCTCGATCTTCAGTGATCCAACCATCAAATTGGATAGCCGATTACCCTCCCCTCGTCTCCGCGAACCTCTCCTGCCAACGAGAGTTCGTGCCTCTCCCTCAGTCGATGTCGCCGCCTCACTACACCATCCTCCTTCTCCAGCTTCGGTCAACCAACTTCGACTCCCTCCGTCTCTCTACCACGACCCTAAGCTCCTCTGTCTCTCTCTCTCTCACTATACTTTCTTTTCTCAATCTCAAAATGCACGCACAACCATAGATTCTCCCTCAACACCGTCACCTTCTTCCTCTCCGACGAAGCTCCGGCGACGCCCAACCGTCGCTCCATCGCACGAATTGCACCGCTACCACCACCATAAGCTCTGCCATCACTCCACACACAAAAGCCCTAACCTAATTCTACCTATCGCACATCCAAACTCAACCCCGAATACACCCAGTCTCGCACACATAGTCTGAGTCCAACACGTACGCATGGACCTCGCCATGCCACACAACCACCACCATCGCATTCGCTGTGGTCCGTCGATCCTTCCTGATTCTTCTGACAGGGCTGAGAGCCCGTTTGCTTGATTTCAAGTGCACCCCCTAGCCACTATTGATGAAGAGCTTCAAAGAAGCTTCGAGCTCGCTCCAGGCATCATCTGCCCCAGGTAGAAGTCCTAGGTCGTGCAGACTTCCTTTAGGTACTGTCCTTGGCAATCAATTGGACACTTGGACCCCACGAGCCGCGGTAATTGAAGGAAGAGCCTTTGCTACAGACGCTCGAAGAAAGAAAGGGCAGATAGTCCCACCTCGAAAATCGCTGAGTGCCCCATGTCGCATAAATTGCAAAAGTGCTATAGCCTTATCACCTTAGACACTAGGGGTGAGGTCCCCACTCACGTGCCTCGTTCGTGACCTCTCCCCCATGGACCTTGTACACTCGACCCACCTAAGCCCACTCCTCCGCTGTGACCACGCCCGCAGCCCTGGACCTAGGTGCGCGCTTACCCGATTACTCAACTATACCCTAAGTGGCCCTGGGAGGGCAGAGCCTAAGAGGCGAGAAAGAGAGAGAGAGAGCATGGGGTAGGGGAGGGTTTTTCCTGTGCAACACCTAGCCAAAACTTGTGATGGATTCCCTCTGTGCGTGAAGAAGGAAAGAAGAAAAGAGGAGAAGGCTTGACCAGCAGAGAAACAGAAGGAAAAGAAGAGGAGAAGAAGAAGAAATAGAGAAAGAAAAAAGAAAATAGGAGAAGGCCTGACTAGCAGAGAAAGAGAAGGAAAAGAGGAGGAGAAGAAGAAGAAATAGAGAAAGAAAGAAGAGAGGAAGGCTTGAGCAGAAGAAGATAAAGAGGTGTTGCAAAGGAAGACCAACAAAAGAGAAGAAGAATAAGAAGAGAAGCTCAGAGAAAGAAAGAAGGAAGTTGCACAGGAACAGGAAGAGACCCTTGAGTCTCTAGCACTGTAGCACAAGGCTATTTAAGACGTCTGATACATTTGATTAATATCTATTTGAGGCTTTGATTTAAGTGTTATTTGTGAGGAGTAATTGGTGATTTAAATCACCATTTTACTCAATTCTTTTTGCATATTGTTCCTGACATTATTCTTATTGCAATCTCTATTCTTGATTTAAATTGTGATCATGAGTTTTGAATTCCATATTGCTCCCTGTGTTTGACCTCAGACTTAAAATTCGAGTAATAAATTTATTTGTTTGAGTGCTATTTTGGCTATATTACAACAATGATATTTTAAAATATCGATTTATTGCTTAAGCATTTTGGCACTGTTGCCGGGGAGCAACGCGCAATTCAGATCTCTTGATTGCAATATTCGAGTCAATACTAACTTGCTCTATCTCTTTAGACTGTGATATATTTCAAGGATTCATCAAAGATCAGCAGCACATCAACCACTTCAGGGACAAGTAAAACTCCATTCAAAACCTTCTAAACCCCTGACTCTGAGAAAACTAAAAAAAGAAGAAATCAATTAGGACTACTTACATTATATTCCTAGATTAATCATCAAGTTGCCTAGTTTGATACATTCTACAAACATTCAAACCTTGATCTGTGCACTCATTTGAAGCTAAGATATCTATGGCTATCACATTCTTGCTTGAGCCCTAGGTACCATATTCTGACAAACTAAATTGGACCAAGTTAGAGCCAATTAAGGATTCCAGTTTAGGGTTTTACAGACACACTTACTTAATCAAGAAATTATCTCTCCAAAATAATGTGTGCCTAGACTTTGATTGAACTGATCTATTCAAGTAAAACCCTAATAATCTGGCTCTTAAATTCATTTGAACACTAAAAGAAGGACCTAAAATTCTCAAGAGGACAATACAGGTGAAGTTTACCCACCTTGTTGTGTTAACCAATCTTCAAAATAGGTCACTTTTTCACAAAAACATCTTAAAAGTTCAAGTGAAATCTTAAGCACCCTTGCTCTTAATTAAAATTAGTGGACTTAAGAGGTCAAGTCCCCATTTTGGTCTACCTGGAACATCAATGACAAGAGAGGTCGAGTGGGGGAAACCCTATAACCTGTGGGGGCACTCTACCATGTTGGGGTCTTTGCGGGACACTCCCTCTCTGGCTGCCCAGGTAATTCTCAAGTGGATGGCTTTCTGACTAAGGGGTATCATCCACCCCGAACCTCTATAGTCATCCAAAATTTTTGGGTGTCTTGATTAGGTCAATCACATTCTACCTCTCAACTACTCCATCGGTGCATGTTCGAGAGGAGATCTCTAAGACCATCCTTGAGGGCTCCTTTAGCTACTCATTCACGTCGAGGCCAAGCCTCGACCTCCTTGTTTATACAACAACATAATCCTATTGATATCTCTTCTGATTCATCTGAACCTAATTCTCCTTCATCCATCATCATGGCACAACTAGCAAAACAAAATAGTATTGAAAATCAACTTCAACACCTCAATGATCTATTCCAAGCCTTTGTAAACCCACTGCAGCATCCAATGATGCGAGATCACTACAATCCTGCTGCGGTGGCAATCGAACCGCGAGTACAAATCTTCACTGGAGGTCCTAACACTGAACTCATGCCCAACATGATTTATGGCATTCCCAAATTCCATGGGCGTAATTCTGAAGATCCTTTCTAGCATATTAAGCAACTCAAACATCTGGCCCACACCTTCGGGTCAGAAGCTCAAAATCGGGTTGTTCTACTCATGAAAATGTTCTCCTTCTCTCTCATGGATAAAGCTACTCAATGGTACCAAACCCAAACGTGTACAATCAACACCTGGGTGGAACTTCAATCCGAGTTTTTGAGAAAGTTCTTCTCTGCTGGTTGGACAAATGCTTTACAACACCAGATCACACATTTCACACAACAAGCACGAGAACCACTTCACGAGGCATGGGATCGTTTTCTGGATCTCATGCGAAAGTGCCCCACCACGGAGTTCCTAATTGGGAACAAGTCCAGTCTTTTTAGTAGGGACTCTGTGAAGATATTCGATTATTCGTCAATGCGACCTGCGGAGGAAACATCATTGGTCAACACGACAACACTGTTTGGGAGATTCTTGAGAATATGTGTGAGAACTCCATCAATAATGAATCCATGGGCATGTTTGATTGGACGAATGCCTGTTCATTGACAAATCCAAAGGGAGCACATGAAACATAGGGCTTGTCCTCTTCCATTGACTTGGAGCTGATGGCCAGTCATCTGGACAAGGTTGCTATTATTAAAAAGAAGGTGGATGAGCTAACTCGACATTTGCAGCAAGCCACCTTTGTGCAAAACCCGTTCATGCAACCACCCTCTGGTCAAGAGGCTATGCACAGCATCTATCATCGACCTTCTTAGGGGATGGATCCGTATCCACCCCCATCTGATTCTGGTTTCGGAGGAAACTCTGGACCCACCTACTCTAGTTGGGAGAACTCTGAGCCCTCATATTCTGACTTTCCCGAGGTTCCTTAGACCTACGAGGACCTCAACACTTTTCAAAATGATCCATTCTCAAACACTTACAACCCTGGATGCTGTAATCATCCCAATTTCACGTGGTCAGGCAATAATCAAAATTAGAGACCACAATATCAGTCTCGACTACAAGCTCCTCGTCCATATCAGCCACCACATCCTCGGCCTAACCCAACTTATCAATCTAGGCCGACTCATACAGATCAAATGACTCTTATCCTACAGACTCTAGCTGACATTCAGAAGATGAATGCGGTTATGCAAAAACAGCACAGAGACGAGATCAAAAAGGTTTGCAATCAACTTGCCCTGATGACAAATCCTTGCCAACCTAGCGCACTTCCTTTACAACCTCTGCCTAATCCAAATAACGTGTCGAACCAGAGGCACATTATGAACCCAAATCCAAGCCAAGCTCAATTTGTTTATTAAGCCCCTTCTACTCCATCACCCGATAGGATGGAGGCTTTGAGATCATATATGGGTTACCAGCAACAAGCACCTCTTTTACCCACACCAAACTAGAACCAGGTAGGATTGAATTCTATTGCTACCCGTACTGGCAAAACAGCACAGGAGCCACCTTATCCAAGCCACTCCCAGCCAAGTAATACAATCCCAAACCCTAGGATTGTCATCCAGGGCACCTTTATCCCAAATCAAGAACCTGGACCCATTCTAGAGGAACCATCTAAGGTTCCATTTCCTGCGGCCTTGACCAAAGCAAAAAGGATAACCAAAACAGTGGCACCTGAGGAGGACCTGGTTAAGCTCTTTGAGAAAGTCCATATAAACATCCCCTTGATGGATGCGATATGCCACGTACCGGCTTACACATGATTTCTAAAAGACGTATGTACACCTAAGTGTAAACCGTGAACCAAAGACGAGAATCCGATCATACTGTCAAAGCAAGCCAGCTCTGTCATTTTGAGCAAACTCCTGCCTAAGGCAAAGGACCTAGGCACCCCTCTGATCTACTGTGAAATCGGTGATATATGATTTGACTGAGTTTTATTAGACTTAGGAGCCTTGTTTGTCGACGTTTTTGTGCGGATTTAGAGGCGTGTTACGTTGTAGTAGAACCGACAAAATGTTCAAAACAGATATAGATTTTTATTACTCGAACAACTAGAGGATCCGAGGTCGAACACAGGGAGCAATCTCAGTACTTTGTAAAACCCAAGAATACAACTGTTAAATGCAAATATAATTGATTCAAAGAGTTTTTAAAAAAAAGTAGAATTAGACGTCTGATTTATGTATCAGACGTCTTAAATGTGATCTTTCTTTCTCTCTTCCTTCTTCTCCTTTCTGCTTCTGTATCTTTCCTTCTTCTTCTTTGCCTTTCTGATCTCTTTGCAATCTTCCTTGTCCTTCTTCTTCTTCTCTGCGAAGACTTCTAATCTTTCTGCTTTCCTTCTTCTCCTGCGAAGGCTTCTTTCTTCTTCTTCTGTCTTCTTCTTTGGCTTGCTTTTCCTTCTTCTGTAGCGACCAAGTCCTTCTACGATCAGCCTGCCTGCACAGGAGCAAAACCTAACCCTTCTCCCTCTACCCGCGCATCTCTCTCTCTCAAGAAATTCACTCTGAGATGCTCTCCCAGAGCCACAGGCATTAATCGGGTCGGATCGTACCCGGGACCAGGCGCACCTGAAGGTGGTGTGATGCGCGAGGAGTGCGTAGGTCTAGGTCGGGTCGGATCCGCCAAGTCCGCGTGGTCAGGCCACGGACGAGGCGGGTGGGGTCAGTGAGGGACCTCACCCCTGTGCTTACTGAGGCGATAAGAGTATATCACAAAAACAACTTATAGTGTACCTGAGGTTTGTAATCCCACGATGTGGGACTAAAGGTTTCGTCCTTCCCTCACGCGCGCCCGCAGACTCTCGTGTGCAATTGCCCACGCTGAAGGCCCTGCTGGTGCTCCTCGCTGAACTCAGTCACCTCGCGACACTTGCGAGAGTCTGCTGCACCTGCCGCCTGGGAAGCCTGACGCCTGCTGCTGCTCCAAGCTTCCTGCTGCTTCGGCTGTTAGTGGCGGCCGGGGCGTTCACCTGAGATTCCACAGAACGGCCTATTGGCCCGATAAGAATAGCTGGAAACCTTCGCCGTAGCACAACGAAGGCAGTGGGTGATGCTGCAGGTTGCCGGTCGGCCTAGGCGTGCGCGCCTAGGTCAACCTGTGGCCGGAGATGGTGGGTTGGTCGGGGGGTGCTTGTAGAAGTCTGGAGTGGCAGTGATGGGGTGGAATGGGTTCCTGGTGGTGAGGCGAAGCTCACGAGGTGGTTGGCGAGCCGTGTGGAGTGGCGGAGTGGTGTGGGCGGCTCGCCGGAGTGGGGTCGGAGGCGAGGAAGATGGAGGCGGTTAGGTACTGTCGAGGGGTAATCAAGTAAAACAGTTGGGGGAAAAGAGAGAGGAGAGGATGGAGAACGTATCTGTGGTTGTCTGGAAGGAAGGAAGGCGGCGGAGAGGATGGCTCGTAACCGCCGTCGTCGGGGAAGAAAGACCCTGATGGAGGAAGCGGCGACGAAGATGAGGTCAGGAGCTTGCGCGCAGGGTACAGCGCACCGCGGGAGGAAGAGGCGGAGAGGACTCTGCTGCTGGTATGGCAGCAGAGTGACGAGAAGGAGGGGAGGAGGTCGCCGGAGCTTATGGGTCGTTTGGCCGGAGATGGGAGAGGGAGGAATTTGGAAGGGAGCTCCGTCAAAATCAAGCTTGGCCTCTTCGGCCGGAGTTGTGGGTTCTTATATAGGCGCTGGACTGGGTGTGCAGGGCGTGAAGGGCACGTAATTGCCTGAGGTTGGTTGCCGGAGATGGAAAGGAGTTAGGATACCCAAATCTCTCGTGCGTTCGCACGAGAGATTGGGTTCACACCGGCGATTGTAATTGGCTTTATAAGGAAGGGAATTCCTCAGAGAATCCTCCTTCCATTTCTGGGAGGGAATCTCTGAGGGATTAGAGAGCAATCTCTCTCGAAACTTCGCCGGAGCTCGGTTCTGCCCTAGCAATGGCGGCAGGACCGGTTTGCAAAGGAGGCGAAGAACCTAGGGGGCTCTCTGCAAAGGTATTCAAAAGATAGGGACCAATTTGTGATTTGGGTGTACTAAATTGCAAAGTAGGTCAAGATGACCCCTCCTTAGGTCCAAATTTTGGTACAAACCTAATTTAGACCTAAGGAATCCAATGGTGAAGTTGGATTTTAGGTTTGACCTCGTTTGACTGGACATTTTGCGTAAAAACCCAAATTAGGTTAATTGAAGAGCGAGGACCCTAATCTAAGTCAAACTAGGTTCCAAAGGCCAAATTAAGTGTTCCAAACCCTAGAGGATGTTTTTCCATGATTTTTAGAGGGTTTACTTGCTTTTTGTTCTGGCCAGAACCTTGTTAATTTAAGCAGGTCTATTTTAGGGTTACCAAGTGTCATTTAGTTCCTAGATTGCACATGAACCCATTTCTGATTAACTCCACCCACTTTTTATCTTATTTGGACCATTTGACCTCTGCTTTGCTTCTGAGAAATCCCGTTTATGTACTGCAATGGTAAAATTGCAGTTTTAACCTTTATTTCATGTTTTCTTCTCAGAGCACTTGTTCCTTCGGTTAGGCCTTTTCTAGGTTATGTAGGAGCTTTTATCTTCTTTATTGTGTCAAAAAGAGCTAGTTATGGCTCATGATGAGGCTCTCATCAAGCCTCCATAAATTTGATACCTACGTCCCTACTAAACTACTTCGAGGAATTTGAGCTTAAACCAATGGAAATGACTTTACAACTAGCCAACCGATCAATTAAGTCACTAAAAGGAATTCTTAAGGATGTCATAGTTAGGGTACATGAATTCTAATTTCCTGTGGATTTTATTGTCTTAGACATGGATGCTCCTGAGAATGTGAAGAATACTGTTGAAGCTACGAGTTACTATGCTAATGTATTTGGTTTTTGAAAAACCTGTCGTCATAGTTTGAAAGCGAAGAACTCGTGTTCAACAAATAAAATTTGTACCGGAATAAAAATCCCGGGTCAAACCCAGGGTGGTAGACGTTTGATTAAAAATACGTGTTTGTTTTACTTGTCACGAAGCAGAATAATTGATTAGAAACTATCTATCTATTTAACATAAATAGAAGAGAGAGAGAGAATGAGAGAGAGAATATTATAGAAAAAAACCAAAAAGAGATGTAGAATGAACATGAAATTCATTATCAAAGAGATTGTTACACGAAACATTACGACAAGAAAGCAGAAAACGATTACATTAGAAAGCAGTAAATCTACTCTAGAAACCATTAAAAAGAATGGAGAGAGAATTATCCTCCTCGACGGTCGCTTGGAGGATGAGCCGGATGGGATGACGCCTGGAAGATGGGAAGAACGGGGATGGGCAGAACGTCATCGTCGTCGCAGGATCCACTTTCAAAAGGGGGACGAAAATTTGACTTTATCTCTTGAGAAGCATCCCAGGTGTGGAAAAAGTTTCTCTTGAGCTTTGGAGAGGAAGAGAAGAGAAAGAAGGGATGAAAATTTTGTATGGAGGGGGTCTCCTTTTATAGTTGAAAGGAGTGAGGGCAATTTGGCCTTTTTAATCACAAAATATTAAATAAGGGATCTCTGGTGACGGATAAAGCCGCCGCTAAAGCCCCAGTCGTGGGCGATGTGTGCCACCCGCTCACCTCCCACGCATGAAATGCGCTCACACATTCATCAAGTCTCAGCAGTTCGATCGCAAGATCGAATGGCTGAGATGCGTCCTCGCCTGCCTCCTCATCGTTCACTCGCCATGTGCGATCTCGCGTTACGTGCTAGCATGCAATAGCATGTGGGCGCTATTGAGCACCCGCAGTCGCTCAATCGCGATCGAACGATCGATACGCTTACTCACCCACACCTCAATCCGCTCGCGAAGAATCGAATGCCCGCCTCTGCCTCGCGTAAGCGCATTCGACCAATGCGCTACAAGCACGTTTGTGTCGCGCTTACGTTTTGTGCGTGTGCATCCACAGTCATTGGATGCACATCTTCTAGGGTTGAGAATAGACGAAGATGAGAGGGTCAGCGGGTGTAGCGGCTAGTTGGGTGGCTAAGATGGCGCCACTTGGCACCATCTTAGCCATCCATCTTCTGGATGATGTATATGGTGCCACGGTTGTTGGATTAAGTCAATTTTTGCACTGTTGGGCTGGGATCGTCGATCCAAATCCATCCGTGTGGTCGAATTTGTCGTCTGAAGTGCGGATTCACACCATCTTGGCCCTTGATCTTCTAGGGCTCCCCAGTCTCTATCTGATGCTACAAATGTCTGATTAGGGCAATCTTGGAGTCGTTGAACTCCAATCATCTTCCTGATCAAATCTGTATGGTTGGATCTTCAATCTGAGGCCCTGATAAAAATTTTCCCTGTCTCTGAACATAAAAGGAGACAATTAACCTCCATTTTATTCAAACTAATCTAAATGCAAGATGATGCATGCTGTGCAGTATTTATAGTATGTAATGCAATTCTATGCTTAAGAACATGCATAAGTAGACATCTTATGTAGAGTAAACATGTTTACTTCACACCCCCATGTCTATCTTTTGCTAGTCCCTAGCAAAAACTATATGCTATTTATAGAAGAATTAGGTTGGATTATTTAGACATGAGTTATTTTCGATCATTAAGAAAACGTCTACTTAAGATCTGAACTTTCAAAGACACAATAGTGCCCGAGTATTTGCCAAAATGCAGATTGCCTCAAGCCCTCACCTTACTCAAAGAAAAAATCCTTTTTCTCTTTTTCTTCTTTTTTATTTTTTTTTTGGATTTTTGAGTTTTAGGGTTTAAGAATGGCTTTCTACGACCATTCAACTCACCCAAGATTTGATGAGAATCCTAAGTTGTAAGCATCTTATTATGAATGTGATAGACTCATTGATCAGTAGTTAAAACGAACTTTGGATTTCTACGCCTTTAAGTGACCTTAAAAAGAGAATTCTACCTAAAGGTGTATCTTTACAATCAGTAGCTTTCTCCCTACTTTTATTTTTATGGGGTCAACACAAAGGTGAATCCAGTGTATAGCTCCCCAGTTTATTCTACTTCTTCGCTTCTTCCTAAGTGTTTTGGGAATTTTAAGTGCATTTATTGAGCTGGTTTCTAGACAACCGGTCAATAAGCTATTACCACCGACAACTTGCCAGCCATACTCGTGCGGTGAAGTGTGGCTTATTTCTTTTATTTTCTTTTTTCTTTTCTCCTTTTCTTTTTCTTTTCTTTTTGACTTTCTTTTCTTTTTTTTTTTTAAGTAGGTGGCGTCCTTGGTCTAAGATTTACCTAAAGGTAGCAAAAAGAGAATGGTCTAGTGACTGGGCTCTGGATAGGCTACCTATGGGTTGTTACCCATGATAACTTGCCAGCCATATCACCCTAGAAGGTTCATTAGCTACCCAATTTCCGTTAAAATCGCCAAACAATGAGTCAGTGCAAAGAAAGTGTGTAGATGCTTAAAACTCAAAGTTCCCTCAAATCAGAGGGCGGGTTGATAAGTCGTGTAATTAGCACCCAAACTTATTTACTCAAATTACAATAGAATTAAGATGGCGAGGACTCGAAAAACAAACCCACATTTTAGTGGATACACAGGCTGATCAAGTTCGAAGACCTGAAGGGTCTTTGTGTTCAGATCATAATGTAGTATTTCCTAAGATTGAAAATTTTCTTAAACCCAAGTTCTCTTTCCTAATTCCACCATTTTTTTTAATATATATATGTTGAAGCTATGAGTTGCTATGCTAACGTGTTTAGTTTTGAAAAACCTTTCGACCTAGTGTGAAAGTGAAGAACTCGTGTTCAACAAATAAAATTTATACCGGAATAGAAATCCCAGCTCGAACTCAGGGAGGCTACGTTGATCTATATTCGCAATTATATTTTTTTTGAGTTTTTGTTGAAAAGCGAAGCAAAGTAATTACAACGAAGCAATCAATCAAAATGGGAGAGATAGAGAGAAAGAGAAAACATGCACTCAATATTTCAAAATGTTTATACAATGAAACCAAAGAAAAATTACACTAGAAAGCAGGAAATCAGCTACACTAGGAAGCAGGAAAATTCTACTCTAGAAAGCTGTAAAGAAGAATGGGAGAGAGAAGTTCTCCTCCTCGACGATCACTTGGAGGACGAATCGGATGAGACATCACCTGAACGAAGGAGGACGGAGTGGGAAGAAGGAGGTCGAGGTAGGAGGAACGAGAATGGGGCAGCATGTCATCGTCGTCGCGGGATCCGCTTCCGAAATGAGAGCGAAAATTTGACTTTATCTCACAAGGAGCATCCCGGGTGTGGGACAAGCTTCTCTTGAGCTTTGGAGAGGTAGAGAAGAGAAGGAAGGGATGAGAATTTCGTGTGGAAGGGGCCTCCTTTTTTAGTTTCAAGGAGTGAGGGCAATTTGGTCATTTTATTTGAAAAACATTAAATCAGGAGTCTTTAGTGATGGATAAAATCGTTGCTAAAGCCCCATCATGGGCATAGTGGGCTGATCGCTCGTGTGCCAGCTCGCCTCCTCAGTGCGCAACGCCTTCTCACGTTCAGCTGATCCTAGCGATCAGACGGCTTAACTCGCCCCTCCGCCCGCTCCTCAGTGCGTGCTCGCGCGTATGATGGCGCGTCACGCGCGAGCGTGCGATACGACGTCAGCACTATCGGGTGCGCACGACTGCTCGATCGCAATCGTGCGATCAATCGTGCCCACTCACTGCACCTCAGCAGCTACTCGCGAGGAATCGAACACGCACCCTGCCTTCTCGCGAGCACGTTCGACCAACGCACTATCAGTGCATTTGTGTCGCGCTTATGATTTGGGCGTGCGCATCCATAGCCATTGGATGTGCATCCAACGGCAGAGAAGCGACGAAGAAGAGAGGGTGCAGTGAGTGTAGCAGCTGGTTGGGCGGCTGAGATGGCACCATGTCGCACCATCCTGGCCGTCTAGCTTCTAGATGATGTAGATGGTGCCACGGTTGTCGAATTGAGTCGATTTTCATGCCGTTAGGCTGCGATCGTCGATCTGAATACATCTACGTGATCAAATTTGTCATCTGAAGTGCAGATTCACACCATCTTGGCCCTTGATCTTCTAGGGTTCCTCGATCTCTATCTGATGCTACAGATGTCAGATTAGGGCGATCTTGGAGTCGTTGAACTCCAATCGCCCTGATCACATCTATATGGTTGGATCTTCGATCCGAGGCCCCGATAAAATGTTTGTGCTATCCCTGAACATAAAAGGAAACAGTTAACCTCCATTTTATTCAAACTAATCTAAATGCAAGATGATGCATGTTATCAAATATTTATAGTATGCAATGCAATTCTATGCTTAAGAACATGCATAAATTGATATCTTAAGTAGTGTAAACATGTTTACATCATACTCCCATGCCTATCTTTTTCTAGTCCCTAGTAAAAACTATATGCTATTTATAAAAGAATCAGGTTGGGTTATTTGGGCATGAGTTATTTTTAATCATTAAGAAAATATTTACTTAGGATCTGAACTTTCAAAGACACAACAGTGCCCGGGTATCTGCCAAAATGCAAATCGCCTTAAGCCCTCGTCTTATTCAAAGAAAAATTTATTTTCTTCTTTTCTAATTTTTTTTTTGGATTTTTGAGTTTCAGGGTTATGAGTGACATTCTACAGCCATTCAACTCACCCAAGATTTGATGAGAACCCTAAGTTCTCAGCATCTTATTCTGAATGTGATAGACTCGTCGACCGGTAGTAAAAATGGACTTCGAATTTCTACACCTCTAGGTGACCTTAAAAAGAGAATTCTACCTAAAGGTGTATCTTTACAATTGATAGCTTTCTCCCTACTTTTAGTTTTACAAGGTCAACACAAGGGTGAATCCAATGTATATCTCCCCGATTTATTCTACTTCTCCGCTTCTTCCTAAGTGTTTTGGGAATTTTCAGCGCATTTATTGAGCTAGGTTCTGGACAACTGGTCAATGAGCTGTTACCACCAACAACTTACCAGCCATACTTGTACGACGAAGTGTGGCTTATTTCTTTTATTTTATTTTCTTTTCTCCTTTTCTCTTTCTTTTCTTTTTGACTCTATTATTTTTGAGTAGGTGGCTTCCCTTGTCTAAGATTTACCTAAAGGCGGCAAAAAGAGAAGGGTCCAGTCACTGGGCTCTAGACAACCTACCTATGGGCTATTACCCACGATAACTTGCCAGCCATATCACCCTAGAAGGTTCATTAGCTACCTAATTTTCGTTAAAATCGCTGAACAACGAGTCAGAGACATGATAGTGTGTAGATGCTTTAGGTTTAAAGTTCCCTCAAATCAGAGGGCGGGTTGATAAGTCGTGTACTTATCACCCAAACTTATTTACTCCAATTACGATTGAATTAAGATGGTGAGGACTTGAAAAATGAATCCACATTTTAATAGATACACAGGCTGATTAAGTCTGAAGACCTGAAGGGTCTTTGTGTTAAAATCCTAATGTAGTATTTCCTAAGATTGAACATTTTCTTAGACCTAAGTTATCTTTCCTAATTCCATAAATTTCTTTTTAATATAAATAAAAGAAAATAAAATAAATCTATGGAGCTGACAAATAAATTCAGAGATGAATATCCACCCCCCCATGCCTATCTAATGCAATGTCCTCATTGTATTAAAAAGACATAAAATAGAGTGGAATAGAGCAGAAAGCACCTGAATTGCGTGAATGTCGAGTCTGCTCCGAGATAAACAAAAATGGTATATGTGTTGAATTTAGTGCCTTCAGCTAGGCACACTATACAAAGAAGAGAAATAAAGAATTCAAAGGTACAGGTCAAAATCAAAATAAAAAGATGAAACCTCAGACCTACCAGCAAATGTCCACAGATGTGGACCAGATTATGATACAGACCCATACACCATAATCGAGAATATCTCAGGTTCTGGATAAAAATTACCCAAAACCTAAAATCAGTATGCAAGTGGGGTTGGGCCTGCGATTTATGAGGATGCAAACCAAGACCAAAAAGTTGGGTTACGGAGAATTCTATATCGAAGGGATAATCAATGAATGTATGCTTAGGTTGAACATCCTCAGAACAAATGTCATAAGGGTTTTGGTTTGATGGTTTCAGATGAAATGGAACCCTTAGACGTAATCTTCTACTTCCTCCGGAATTTGCTTCCCAAATCAAAATTTCCCAGCTCCTATCCTCCTCATTCAGAATGTCAAATTCCGGGACCTCCTGCATATTAATCACCCCATCTGAAATTTCCATGTCTAAAAGATGTGGTTGAATCATAATTGACTTGGGTATAGTTATCTCAAAAACAGAATCATCAATAAGCTCAATGGGGTGTAACTGACAATTAGGGCATTTGATTGAATCCTCCAGAAAATGCGATTATGGATCCGGAGCCCTAATAAGATCAGTTTCCTCAATTATTGGGCTATCAAATGATCTATTAGATTCCTCAAGCCCAATCGTCTCACAGAAATCATATTCTGTAAACTCGCGTGAGACTTCGCAAATCGAATCTTCACCATCAGAATCAAAGAAATCAAGATTCGTAGTAATGTATGTCCCAAAATCATCTATCACTTTCTGATCCATGGAGACATACTTTTCCTCATACCCTGACTTAGGGATCTCAGGTCAAGAAATCAGATCATCCTTAATTGGTTGCTCTAATTCAATCTAGTCAGCCTCGTAATGCGTGTCCCCCCAACAGGTGCCTGAGTAGGTTCTGACCTTGGCTCTCCTGAAGGGGGTTCATCTTAGGAATCATCCCATGATTGAACCAAAGCAACCAAAAATCTCATTCTCAATTTCGCTAACTTCCCAAGTAGAAACTCACCCAAGTTCTTATCCTTAACATCCTGGAGCCAATCCAACAAATATTTATTCAAATCATCAATCATTTCAATCAGGGGTTCCAATCTTTTAATGCAAGGTGTTGGCTAAACTTCTAAAGATTTTATGATATTCCTCAAGTTAACCAGAACCTTATCTCAAACCTGGTTTCCCTAAAACAAATAAGTTGTTTCAAGGTTGGGCGGGTTTAGGATTAGTGCAGAGGATTTAACGAATTGAGATTCATTATACCTTCCAGATAATAGGCCATTTCTGATTGTTCAAAAGGTAGTGATGACCTAAAGGCAGTGTAATCAGAGGATGGGTAAGAATCAGT
This sequence comes from Thalassia testudinum, assembly GCA_037157565.1. NCBI lineage: Eukaryota > Viridiplantae > Streptophyta > Magnoliopsida > Alismatales > Hydrocharitaceae > Thalassia > Thalassia testudinum. The sequence goes on from JAZHRO010000049.1 coordinate 38,485,551, forward strand.
GTATCCTTCTTGACTGTAGATCGTATTAGGTTGTTCATGAAAGGGTGGCGATCTATAATCGATGTGGCTCTGAGAAGGATAGAAATCACAATTATAGAGTTCAGGGTTAGATCCTAAACACGGAGGTCTGGAACTATATCCCCAATCCGAGTTATCCAAACTAACTGATGGTTGATTATAGTACGAGTCAGGATAATCGCCATGTTGAGGATAATTCAAAACAGGAGAGAAAGAGCGGGAATGCGTATAATATGTGGAAGGATTCATGATAAATGGGAGGAAGAAAGGTGCCCTGCAATACAAGCAATCAAACCTGTCCTTAAGTTGGCTAGCCTAAAGACCTACAGACTCCCACAACCCATCTTGAGATAAAGGAACAATTTGATCTACTTCTGTCTGCTCAATCCAACCAATTAGAAGGAGGGACTGGGGAGAAGGTTCTTCCTTCGACTTGTGCCTCCAGTTCCTAGTGTACCCCCCAGCCACGATAGTTTGATTCTGCTCCCCTAGCTAGACATCAAATTTAACAGTAGAAATAGACTAATTGAAAATAATCTCGTTCTAGGCTCTGTAGAGCGAGTCGAATCCTTAAGGCCAACGACTACTCTGTTTTATTTAGGGTTAGGTTTGAATGTGCTTCAGAATGTGATGGGCCCTTTATCTGGGTTGTGCCCTTAATGATTGATTTATTTGTGTGTGCATGCACAACCAGTGGTTTTCAAGCAAGATTATTTTTGATGCAGTGAATTTTAGGGTTCAAATCTTGCTTAGTAGCTTTTAGGATTCAACTTTAGGTGTTTTCAAACAAGTTTTGTTGACACACCAGGTTTTGAAAGCATAGGTGAAGATATTTTCCTTTGAAAGTTAAAATAATGTGGAGTGCCTGGTAAATCCCTAAGAGTTGAACCTAAGCAGCAACTACTTGATGAGTTGATTTTAATTGAAGTGGTGCGGCCCAATCAACTCAAACAATTGGCCTGTTGTACCACTTAATTAGGCACACAAGTGATCACCTAATCTGATTTCTACTCGATTATGTGTTTGGATGTGTGTACCAGCTCCAAAGGTTGGTTTGCCGGTTGAGTTTGAAAATTAGATGAGGTTGTGTACCGTTGTGAGATTTTTTTTATTTCTCTTCTTAAATGTGGAGGTTGTGGTGGGTGTGGGTTATATACAAACAAACAAAACTAACCTTAGAGTTTATAAGAATACCTAGGTTGGTTGATGTTTGTGTTATTACGTGGTGAAATGAAATCTAATGGGTGGGAGGTGGGGGATAACTCACAGAACCTTCAATAGGACTTTGCTTCGATCTACCACATTCGCTCGTCGCAAAAGAGTACCGACAATCACAATAAGAAAGGAGAAAAGTGAAGTAAACGATTTATAAGTTGGAAAATGCGAAAAAAATCAAAGAGCATCGCCTAGCCAACAACGGCGCCAAAATGTTGAAGCTACAAGTTGCTACGCTAACGTGTTTGGTTTTGAAAAACCTATCATCGTACTGTGCAAGTGAAGAACTCGTGTTCAACAAATAAAATTTATACCGGAATAGAAATCCCAGGTCGAACTCAAGGAGGCTACGTTGATCTATATTCGCAATTATATTTTCTTTAAGTTTTTGTTGAAAAGCGAAGCGAATTAATTACAATGAAGCAATCAATCAAAATGGGAGAGAGAGAGAGAGAGAAAACATGCACTCAATATTTCAAAATGTTTATACAATGAAACCAAAGAAGAATTACACTAGAAAGCAGGAAATCAGCTACACTAGGAAGCAAGAAAATTCTACTCTAGAAAGCTGTAAAGAAGAATGGGAGAGAGAAGTTATCCTCCTCGACGATCGCTTGGAGGATGAGCCGGATGAGACGCCACCTAGACGAAGGAGGATGGAGTAGGAAGAAGGAGGTTGAGGCAGGAGGAACGAGAACGGGGCAACATGTCGTCGTCGTCATGGGATCCACTTCCGAAATAAGAGCGAAAATTTGACTTTACCTTGCGAGGAGCATCCCAGGTATGGGACAAGCTTCTCTTGAGCTTTGGAGAGGTAGAGAAGAGAAGGAAGGGATGAGAATTTTGTGTGGGGGGGGTATCCTTTTATAGTTGCAAGGAGTGAGGGTAATTTGGTCATTTTAATTTGAAAATCATTAAATTAGGGGCCTTTAGTGACGGATAAAACCATTGCTAAAGCCCCATCGTGGGTGTAGTAGGGCGACCGCTCGCGTGCCTGCTCACCTCCTCTGCACACAACGCCTTCTCATGTTCAGTCGATCCTAGCAGTTCGATCATAAGATTGGATGGCTTAACTCGCCCCTTCGCCCGCTCCTCAGTGCGCACTCGCATGTGTGATGGCATGTCACGCGCGGGCGTGCGATACGGCATGAGCACTATCACGTGCGTGCGACTGCTCGATTGTGATCAAGCGGTCAATCGTGCCTGCTCACCACACCTCAGCAGCTGCTCGCGAGGAATCGAACGTGCACCCCGCCTTCTCGCGAGCACGTTCGGCCAACGTGCTATCAGCACCTTTGTGTCACACCTAAGATTTGAATGTGCATCCAACGACGGAGAAGCGACGAAGAAGAGAGGGTGCGGTGAGTGCAGCGGCTTGTTGGGCGGCTGAGATGGTGCCACGTGGCGCCATCTTGGTCGTCCATCTTCTGGATGATGTAGATGGTGCCACAGTTGTCGAATTGAGTTGATTTTTGCATCGTTAGGCTGCGATCATCGATCCGAATCCATCCGTGTAGTTGGATTTGTCATTTGAAGTGCAGATTCACACCATCTTGGCTCTTTATCTTCTAAGGTTCCCTGATCTCTATTTGATGCTACAGATGTTTGATTAGGGCGATCTTGGAGTCGTTGAACTCCAATCGTCCCCTTTATCACATCTGTATGGTTGGATCTTCGATCTGAGGACCCAATAAAAAGTTTGCCCTGTCCCTAAACATAAAAGGAGACAATTAACCTCCATTTTATTCAAACTAATCTAAATGCAAGATGATGCATGTTATGCAATATTTATAGTATGCAATGCAATTCTATGCTTATGAACATGCATAAATAGACATCTTAAGTAGTGTAAGCATGTTTACATCTATCTAAATAAAAGAAAATAAAATAAATCTATGGAGCTAATGAATAAATGCAAAGATGAATATCCACCCCCCCATGCCTCTCTAATGTAATGTCCTCATTGTATTAAAAAGGCATAAAATAGAGTGGAATAGAGTAGAAAGCACCTGAATTGCGTGAATGTCGGGTCCGCTCAAAGATAAAGAAAAATTGTATATGTGCTGAATTTAGTGCTTCAGCTAGGCACACTATACAAAGAAGAGAAATAAAGAATTTACAAGTGCAAGTCAGAATCAGAATAAAAAGAAGAAACCTCTGACCTATCAACAGATGTCCACAGATGTGGACCAGATTATGGTGTAGACCCATACCCCATAATCGATAATATCTAAGGTTCTCAATAAAAGTTACCCAAAACCTAAAATCAGTATGCAAGTGGGGTTGGGCCTATGATTTATGAGGATGCAACCCAAGACCAAAAAGTCGGGTTACAGAGAATTCAAGCTCCAAAGGATAATCAATGATTGTGTGCTTGGGTTGGACATCCTCAGAACAAATGTCGTAAGGGTCATGGTTTGATGGTTTTAGATGAATTGGAACCCTTAGACTTAGTCTTCTATTTCCTCCAAAGTTTGCTTCCCAAATTAGAACTTCCTAGCTTCTGTTCTCCTCATTCAGAATGTCAAGTTTTGGGACCTCTTGCATATTTATCACCTTGTCTGAAATTTCCAAGTCTAAAAGATGTGGCTGAATTAGAATTGACTTGGGTCTAGTTATCTCAAAAATAGAATCATCGATAAGCTCAATGCGGTGTAACTGACAATTAGGGCATTGGATTGAATCCTCAAGAAAATGTGATTCTGGATCCGTAATGTGAGCCCCAATAAGATCAGTTTCCTCAGTTATTGAGCTATCAAATGATCTATCAGATTCCTCAGGCCCAATCAACTCATAGAAATCATGTTCTGTAAACTCGCGTGAGACTTTGCAACTTGAATCTTCACCATCAGAATCAAAGAAATCGAAATCCGTATTAATGTATGTCTCAAAATCATCCATCACTTTCTGGTCCATGGAGACATACGTTTCCTCGTACCCTGACTCAGGGATTTCAGGTGAAGAAATCAGATCATCCTTAATTAGTTGCTCTAATTCAATCTGGTCAGCCACGTAACACATGTTCCCCCCAATAGGTGTCTGAGTGGGTTTTGACATTGGCTCTCCTAAAGGGAGTTCATCCTGGGAATTATCCCACAATTGAACAAAAGCAACCACAAATCTCATCCTCAATTTCACTAACTTCCCAAGTACAAACTCACCTAGGTTCTTATCCTTAACATCCTCGAGCCAATCCAACAAATACTTATTCAAATCATCAATCATCTCAATCAGGGGCTCCAATTTTTCAATGCAAGGTATTGGCTGAACTTCTAAATATTATATGATATTCCTCAAGTTAGCTAGAACCTTATCTTTAACCTGGTTACCTTGAAGCAAATGAGTTGGTTCAGGGTTGGGCGGGTTTGGGATCAGTACAGAGGAGTTAATGAATTGAGATTCGTTATACCCTTCCTAATAATAGGCCATTTCGGATTGTTCAAAAGGTGGTGATGAACTAAAGGCAATGTAATCAGAGGATGGGTAAGAATCAGTATATCCTTCTTGATTGTAGATTGTATTAGGTTGTCCATGAAGGGTTGATGATCTATAATCGATGTGGCTCTGAGAAGGATGGAAATCACAATCACAGTGTTCAGGGTTAGATCCTAAACATGGAGGTCTGGAACTGTATCCCCAATCCGAGTTATCCAAACTAACTGATGGTTGATTATTGTACGAGTCAAGATAATCATCATGTTGAGGATAATTCAAAATAGGTGGGAAAGAGTGGGAATGCGTATAATATGTGGAAGGATTCATGAGAGATGGGAGGAAGAAAGGCGCCCTGCAATACAAGCAATCAAACCTGTCCTTAAGTGGGCTAGCCTAAAGACCTACAGACTCCCAGAACCCATCTTGAGATAAAGAAACGAGTTGATCTATTTCTGTCTGTTCAATCAAACTAGTTAGGAGGGAATGGGGAGAAGGTTCTTCCTTCGGCTTGCACCTCCGATTCCTAGTGTACCCCTAGCCGTGATCGTTTGATTATGCTACCCTAGCTAGACATCAGTTTGAATAATAGAAACAGACTAATAAAAAATAATCTTATTCCGGGCTCCGAAGAGCAAGTCGAATCCTTAAGGCCAACATCTACTCTGTTTTACTTTGGGCTAGGTTTGAATGTGCTTTGGAATGTGATGGGCCCTTTATCTGGGTTGTGCCTTTAATGATTGATTGATTTGTGTGTGCGTGCACAACCAGTGGTTTTCAAGCATGATTACTTTTGATGCAGTGAAATTTAGGGTTCAAATCTTGTTTAGAAGCTTTTAGGATTCAACTTTAGGTTTTTTTAAATAAGTTTTGTTGAAACACCAGGTTTTGAAAGCACAGGTGACGATGTTTTCCTTTGAAACTTAAAAGAGTGTGGAGTGCTGGTAAATTCCTAAGAGTTGAATCTAAGTGATACCTACTTGATGAGTTGATTTTAATTGAAGTGGTGCGGCCCAATCAACTCAAATAATTGGCCTATTGCACCACTTAATTAGGCACACAAGTGATTACCTAATTTGATTTCTACTCAATTATGTGTTTGGATGTGTGTACCAGCTCCAAAGATCAGTTTACCGGTTGAGTTTGAAAATCAGATGAGGTGGTGTACCTCTGTGAGATTTTTTTATTTTTTTCTTTTTAAATGTGGAGGTTGAGGCAGGTGTAGGTGTCAAACAAACAAACAAAACTAACCTTAGAGTTTATAACAACACCTAGGTTGATTGATGTTTCTGTTATTACGTGGTGAAATGAAAACTAATGGGTGGGAAGTAGGGGATAACTTACAGAACCTTCAACAGCACTTTGCTCCAATCTATCGCTTTTGCTCATCTCGAAAGAGTACCTACAATAACAATAAGAAAGGAGAGAAGTGAGGTAAATGATTTGTAAGTTATAAAATGCAAAAAAAAATCAAAGAGCGTCGCCTCCCCAGCAACGGTGCCAAAATGTCGAAGCTACTAGTTACTATGCTAACGTATTTGGTTTTTGAAAAACCTATTGGCGTAGTTTGAAAGCGAAGAACTCATGTTCAAGAAATAAAATTTGTACCATATAGAAATTCCGGGTCGAACTCAGGGAGGCAGATGTTCGATTAAAAATACTTGTTTGTTTTATTTGTCATGAAGTAGAATAATTGATTAGAAACTATCTATCTATTTACAATAAATAGGAGAGAGAGAATATTACAAACAAAAACCAAAAGGAGATGTAGAATGAACATGGAATTCATTATCAAAGAGATTGTTCATTACATTAAACATTACGGCTAAAAAGCAGAAACCGATTACACTAGAAAGCAGTAAATCTACTCTAGAAAGCATTAAAAAGAATGGAGAGAGAATTACCCTCCTCAATGATCGCTTGGAGGACGAGCTGGACGGGACGATGCCTGGAAGATGTGGAACGGAGCAGGACGAAGGAGGATGAAGTGGGAAGAACGAGGATAGGGCAGCACGTCGTTGTCATCGCAGGATCCACTTCCGAAAGGGGGACAAAAATTTGACTTTATCTCTTGAGAAGCATCCCGAGTGTTGGACAAGCTTCTCTTGAGCTTTGGAGAGGTTGAAAATTTTGTATGGAGGGGGTATTCTTTTATAGTTGCAAGGAGTGAGGGCAATTTGGTCTTTTTAATCTGAAAATATTAAATAAGGGGTCTTTAGTGACAGATAAAATTGTCACTAAAGCCCCAGTCGTGGCTAATGTGTGCCTCCCGCTCACCTCTCGCAAATGAAACGCGCGCTCATGTTCATCAAGTCTCAGCCTTTCGATTGCGAGATCGAATGGCTGAGATGCGTCCTCACCCTCCTCATCGCGTGCTCGCTGCGTGCGATCTCACGTTACACGTGAGCATGCAATAGCATGTGGATGCTATTAAGCACCTGCAGCCGCTCGATCGTGATCAAGCAGTCGATACGCTCGCTCACTCGCGCCTCAGATCTACTCGCGAAGAATCGAATGCCCGCCTTTTCCTCGCGTAAGTGCGTTCAACCAACGCACTACAAGCGCGTTTGTGTCGTGCTTATGTTTTGTGCGCGTGCATCCACAACCATTGGATGTGCATCCAACGGTGAGGAGTCGATGAAGATGAGAGGGTGCGGCGGGTGTAGCGGCCAGTTGGGCGGCTGAGATGGCACCACTTGGCACCATCTTGGCCGTCCATCTTATGGATGATGTAGATGGTGCCACGGTTGTCGGATTGAGTCGATTTTCACACCATTTGGCTGCGATCATCAATCCAAATCCATCTGTGTGGTAGGATTTGTCGTCTCAAGTGCGGATTCACACCATCTTGGCCCTTGATCTTCTAGGGTTCCTCGATCTCTATCTGATGCTACAGATGTCTAATTAGGGTGATCTTGGAGTCGTTGAACTCCAATCGTTGCCCTGATCAAATCTGTATGGATGGATCTTCGATCTGTGGCCCCAATAAAAATTTGCCTTGTCCCTGAACATAATAGGACACAATTAACGTCCATTTTATTCAAACTAATCAAATGCAAGATGATGCATGCTATGCAATATTTATAGTATGCAATGCAATTCTATGCTTAAGAACATGCATAAATAGACATCTTATGTAGTGTGAACATGTTTGCATCAAATACACCGATCATACTAGGGAGACCCTTTCTGGCCACAGCAAGGGCTAGGAGTGCCAAACTAAATTAAAATTTTGAAGCAAGACACTAAAGATCAACATCTTTAAGGCCCAACAAGGAATTAATTGCAGAGTCATAGAATAAATTTGCGATATCGAAGCCGTGGTTGACGACTTTATCGAGGAGAAATCAATTATTTCTGATCAACCACAAGAGGATCAAAACTCGCAATTAGAAGAGCCCGAACTCAACCTAGACACACCCATAGGTCCTTCCTTTGCTCCCGACACCCACCCTGAACCACCTGTTGCTGTTGACAACCCGGTTATGGAATTAAAGCCTCTTCCTGATCATCTCAAGTATGTCTTTTTTGGTTCCAATTAGATGTTTCCTATGATTATCAAGTCTTGACTCACACTTGATTAGGAAACATGCCTGATTTTTTTTCTCCAGCAACATCGAAGAGCCATTGGATGGACTCTCGATGATATGACTAGTATCAGCCCTTCGTACTGTACACATCACATCTACACTGAAGAGGGCTCACGACCATCCCGTGAAATGCAGAGACGCCTAAATCCAAATCTGCAGGATGTCGTGAAAAAGGAGATTATCAAGTGGTTAGATGAAGGGATTGTCTGCCCGATCTCTGACAATCGGTGGGTGAGCCCAATCCAAGTTGTGCCTAAAATGGCAGGGCTCACCATCATCACGACTGAAACCAAAGAAACCATACTGACCCATATAGCAAACTCGTGGAGAGTCTACATTGATTACAAAAGACTCAATTCCTCCACAAAGAAGGGTCATTTCCCACTACCATTCATTGACCAGATTCTTGAGAAACTAGCGGGAAATCAATTCTTCTTCTTTTTGGATAGGTAGTTACAATCAGGTTACAATCCATCCCGAGGACCAAGAGAAGACCACCTTCACCTACCCCTTTAGAACATACGCATTCCAAAGGATGTCGTTCAGTCTCTGCAATGCACTCGCTACTTTTCAGTGGTGCATGCTTGCCATATTCTAAGATATGGTAGGTGAATACCTTGAAGTCTTCATGGATGACTTCTCTATATTTGGTGAATCATTTGACGATTGCCTCCTGAACTTTTTTCCAGATCCTCAGGCGATGCATCGATGTGAACTTGGTTCTTTTCTGGGAAAAAGGCCACTTCATGGTACCTGAGGGAATTGTCCTGGGATATCTCATTTCTAAAAAAGGCATCCAGGTTGATCGAGCCAAGGTGAATTTGATTTCCAAACTCCCTACTCCTAGCTTGATCGAAGACATCCGATCCTTCCAAGGGCACGTTAGTTTTTACCGTCGATTCATTGCTGATTTCTTGAAAATCGTGTGCCCCCTCACTAATCTTCTATCTAAGGATGTCTCCTTTGAAATCTCCAAGGAATGCGCTCTAGCATTTGAGATCCTATGTGATCGAGTTACCCAAACACCTATCCTGCAGTCCCCCAATTAGTCTCAACCCTTTGAGATCATGTGCGATGCATCTGATTATGCTATAGGGGCAATAGTTGGCTAGAAAATAGATAGCAAACCCGTGGTGATCTACTACACTAGCATGACACTTAACGAGGCTTAGTGTAACTATACAGTTATTGAGAAAGAGCTACTAGCCGTAGTATTTACCCTGGAAAAATTTAGATCATATCTCATTGGTTCCCATGTTATCATATACTCAGATCACACTACAGTGAGGCATCTCCTTGCGAAGAAGAACGCGAAACCTCAACTAATTCGCTGGATCTTGCTATTGCAACAATTCAATTGCAAGATTTACGACAAAGCGGGAAAACAGAACATGGTAGCTAACCACTTGTCACCTCTTCCTTCTTCTGTCATTGACCTGTCTAGTCCAATCATCTAGCTTTTTTCGAACGAGCACCTGCTAGCCATTGACAATCTCCCTTGGTTTGCTGATATTGTGAACTACTTGGTTACGAGGAAAGTTCTGTTAGACTAGTCAACCTCCAAGTGGGACAAATTGATTGCCGAGGCCAAGTACTATATTTGGGAAGAACCATAGCTTTTCCACATTGGAAATGATCAGGTGATCCAGAGATGCATTCCTGATGGTGAGGTCAATGATGTAATGTCATTCTGTCACGACCAAGCCTACGGTGGCCATTTCTCTAGGCGTAAAACCACAGCAGAAATTCTCCAGTGTGGGTTCTTTTGGCCAACTTTGTTCAAAGATGCACAGACGTATTGTAGGGAATGTGCTCGTTGTCAGACCCTCAGCAACATGGGCCCGCGGGATATGATGCCCTTAAACCCGATTATTATGTACGAAATCTTTAACATATGAGGAATTGATTTCATGAGACCCATTCCTGGATCTAATGTCTTCGAATACATTCTACTCGCTATCGATTATGTCTCTAAATGGGTCGAAGCTGTCCCCACGAGAACAAGTGATCATAAAGTTGTCCTTCGATTTATCCAGGAGAACATCTTTACCAGATTTGGGGTTCCTAAAGCCATCATTAGTGAAGGCAAGTCTCATTTTATCAATGTGCACTTCTAGTCCCTGATGAAAAAGTATGGGGTGTCACATCGTATCTCAACTCCTTACCACCCCTAGACTAATGGACTGGTAGAACTGTCAAATCGAGAGATCAAGAAGATCCTTTAGGTCACTGTTTAGCCTGATTGAAAAGATTGGTCTACTCGCCTTCCGAAAGCCTTGTAGGCTTATAGGACCACCCACAAGACCTAGTTAAGCATGTCTCCCTTCAGATTAGTGTACGATAAGGCATGCCACCTTCCCATCGAGATGGAGCACAAAGCTTATTAGGCAGTACGGAAGTGCAATCTGAATCTAGGGAAGGCTGGAATAAACCGTCGATTGCAATTGAGCAAGATCGAGGAACTACGCAATCATGCGTATGAGAAGTTGCGTATCTACAAAGAGCGGGTTAAAGCCTTCCACGACAAGAACATTGTGTGAAAATCTTTCCACCCTAGTCAGAAAGTTCTACTCCTTGATGCCAAACTCAAAATGTTCCCAGGAAAACTCAGATCAAAATGGATTGGACCATTCTTGATAAGACGAATCTTTGGAAATGGAGCCTTTGAAATCAACCAACCTAGCCTTGATTTAGAACCCTTTGTTATGAATGGTTAGCAACTCAAGCCATTCATTGAACTCACTGATGCGAACAGGGCTGAGGTATCTTTTGATCTCCATTCTCCTTGAGCTTATTGTGCCCAACTAATGGCATTAAACTCAGCGCTTAATGGGAGGCAACCCATCATCTTTTTGAAAAACCTGAAACCCTTCTTGATACATCTTATGCTGAACTCATATTGCACTTTAGGGTTCATCCTTAAAATAGCCGACTCCACCTTCGGTACCCGAACCCGTGCTTGAAATCGTCCACAATAGTCACCTCGACCCATCGACCCACCCAACACCTGTTCTAATGAATGATCTAAGCTGAACTCGAACCCACCTAATATACAATGAGGGCATTGCAAATCGTAGGCATGTGGGGTATTAAAGAGCAAAACACCGTGAAAATCACTTCACAAGAAAGGGTTTCATAGAAAAAATCACATATTCCAAAAAACCAAAAAAATAAAAAAAATTGGAAAAGAACAAAAATAGGAGAGGGGAGTAAATTTTGAATCATTTGTTGAGGAGAAAAGGGGAGGAGATAAAAATGTCAAAAAGGAGTACAATTTGAAAAGAAAAAGAGATAGTCATTAGTAAAAGATTAAGGAATTAACTTTGTTGTAGACCAAATTAAAAGAAAAGAAAAATGAAAGACAAAAAGTGCTAAAGAAACAAAAAGAGATTAGTAGGAATGCTGATCTTAGGCCTCTTGGGTTACAATTCTAGGCTTAAAAATTCAAGTATCCGCTAAGATTTGGATAGTCCTCAAGAGGTTAGGAAAAATGAAAAGCTTAAGTATTAGATCTAAGGCTTAGGGATTATTCGGCCTCGCTAATTGATCTCTGATTTGCAGGATTCGATAACCAAAGCACCCTAATCCACACACAGTCTGGTTCAGTGCGCTTAAATATCAAAATCACACAAAATGCATTAAATATGCTCTAAAAAAGTTACCTAGATTAGAAGCAACTGATCAACATAAGTTGATTTGGACGAGTTCCCGGCACAAAGATGTGGGAAATTCCACTTGAAGATGCACAATAACATATCATCTCCTCTTTGCTTGCCTCTTAGGATATCTAAATATCCTACTAGGGGCATGTAAACACCATGTGTTGGTTCAGATACCATGGGAGGCATTAGCTCGAAATGTTGACTGCTAGGGTCTAGATTTAGCTACAAAACGCCATGGGCGGGATTATCTCGAAACCTCGAAAGCCAAGGTTCTGGGGGTTGCCATGGGCTGTGCTATCTTGAAGCATCAATTGCCAGGGACCCTGCAAGGATTGATGGTGGGAACTAGGAATCCTATACAGACTGTATTGTAAAGCTAATCTGAGGCTAGAAATAAAAAGAAAAGAGAGAGAAAACTCTCCAAAAAAAAAAAAAGTTTTTCTGTCTCACTCTTACAAAAACTCACAGCAAATCGAACTTGGGCTAAAACATGTTACAAGCACGGGTGCTTTAACCACAGAGTTCAACGGACCTTAGGTTAGTTCCTATAGGCCTTAGAAACCTTCACGGTGGACTGAGGCTAGAGCTGGTCAGGTTCGTATCTTGGTTGGTACTTGAGTACCTCTAGGCCTACTATCGACATTCTGACCTAATCTACAAATGAAAGCACAAATCAGAATTTTAAGCATAGAAAGGCATATGGTCTAGAATTAAAGTTAATACCTTGAGATTTTGCTAAGGGACTAGCAAAAGCTAGGCATGGGGGTACAATGGGAACACCATCATGAGCCATAACTAGCTCATTTTGATCCAATTAAGTAAATGCTGCTACATAACTGCTAGAGAACCATAAGTCACTACATAACCACTTTGAGGGAAAGTCAAGAAACCAAGGTTAAAACTGTAATTTTACCATTATAACTTAAATATAGTACAACCACAGGCTTTCTCAGGGGTTGAATGAGGGTCAAATGTTACTTAGTGTTTAACAAGTTGGTTTAAATAGACAGAAAAGGGTTTGCACATGTTTTGAGAGTTAAATGGCTTTTGAAACCCTAAAAGTAGACCCACTTAATTAACTAAGGTTTCAGTCAGGATATAATTCAACTAAACCCTGTAAAATTAATAGAAAAATATTCTCTAGGATTTGAAAACTTCAAATTGACCATCAGAACTCATTTTCGCCCAAAACAGAGTCTTAGACAAACATTTAACATAAATTAGGTTTCTTCGTAAATTACCCAATCAAACGTGGTCAAAACCAAAATTAAGTTAATTAAGTTAATAAACTCATTTTTCCTTACCTCAACATAGTTAATTAAGTTAATTTTACTTAAATAGGAGTAGAGAACAGTCACTTAGGTTAACTCGAAGTTGTGTCGATTAGTAGTATAGGGTTGAATTAACCTAACATTTTAGAAAACTTTTACTGGTTGAGTCTTGGTCGTTCGCTGGGAAGTATAATTCATTCTAAATTCACTAGTTATCTTTATTTTCTTTATAAGTATAGGAGGTATATTCAAATTAATTATGGAAGAATGAATTTTGCTAAAAATTGATTAAAATGAAATAACATGCAAAATCCCATATGAACTTTTATTCACAACATTTATTTCAAATGATTATAGGAAAATAAGATTTATACATTCAAAACATATGCCTTATTACAATTAAAAGTAAGAGAAATTAATAATACAAGAAAATAAATCCTTTGTTATCTTTCTTATTTCTTCAGCCTCTCTCTCTCTCTCTCTTTTCCTCTTCTTTCTTTCTTTCCTTCTTTTACTTCTCTTTATCTTTACTCTTTCTCTTATATTTTCATGCTCTTTTCTTTTTCCTTTCTATCTCTTTCTTTCTTCTCTTCTTCTTCTGTTCTTGCCCTTCTTCTTAAGTATTTCCTTATGCTTGCCTTCTTTCTTCTTCTCTTTTCCTTAGTGAGTTCTTCCTCTTCCTCCTCAGCCTTCCTTCTCTTTTTCCTTCAACACTTAGCCATCAGAGCCTTCAGCACTTTAACTCTTCTTTCTTTCTTAACCTTTTGTTGAGCTGGGTTAAATTTCTTTCTCAACCAAAAATTAGTTTGAGATTTGCGACGAGGTCCTTTCGAGGATACACAACACCCTGAGATCAGGGTGGGACCAGACCCTACTCAGTCCTCACATGGTTCCACTAGGGTTTATTTTCGATTCTTTTCTCTTGAGCCAAACCGGCTCTCCCTCGAGCCAAACCTACTCAACGCCTCCCAGGCCTTGCCCTCCTAGGGCCAATCGCACACACACGCCTAGCGCACTCGCCCACACACACACGCATGCTCAAAGGTCAGATGGTTTCTTTTCGCGCCAAGCGCTGATGACTGAATCGCCTATAACACAAAACACTTTTATACTAAGGCAAGTGCTCTGAATCTTCCGATGTGGGACTATTGTTCCCCCCTCCAGACCCAACTTCAAATGAAGATTACTCCTAGCTCAAAGCTCCAAATCAAGTGAAATAAAGCTTGATGGAGAGCTCTAAGGTAGCTCTATAGGATTCCAGGGTCAATTTGAAGTTTAGAGGATGATTTCCTCTCTGATTTGATAAGTGAAATCAGGGGGTTCCTACAGGTTTAATATGGCTGGACAGTGAAATGAGACTTACTGTGTCTATAGGATTGCTTTCCAGCTTATCTAAGGGTCTGAATAGATCCTTCAAATGATTCCATAGCTGTTTGTAAAGGTTTGGAGCTCTTGAAGCTTCAGGTAACATGGAGAAGCTCGAAGCTTCTCTGAAAGCTCCAGAGAAAGGATTTGAACTTCAGAAAAGGTGTAACTAACACTTTGGATCATTTCTGATCGATTAGAACAACTTCTAAGGGTCAAAATAGACTACTCTAGGTAGGATTTGTGTTCAAATCTCTTCAGAAAGGCACTGCTATCAATTTAGGTACGAAAATAACCCAAACTGATAGTTGATTAATTCCATCAGATAAACAAATCTGAGCTCACTTTAACCTCTCTAAAATCATTTAATAGATTCTCAGAAATGATTCTAACTTCTCAATTCCTCAGATCAAGCTCAGAATCAAAATCTCAACCTCAGTTTCACTGTGAAGCTTGGAATTTTGACTTTCTGATTTAAGCTTCATTTCACGAAATTGACACCTTAAACAGAATCCTCTCAGCCTCAGAAATCTTCCCAATCCCTTAATCAGGTGTTCTAACCTAAAAATCTAGGGTTCCAGGCTCATCGCCTGAACTCTAAAAGTGTTTTGTTCGACAGAGGAATTGAGAGGTTTCTACGCTAAAATGAGGACAGGAATAACTTTAGTGTACTGCACTGAAGCTTCTAAATACCTTAAGTGTGGCTTTTGGGCTTCTATGCAGGCTTCTCCAGCTCTGTCAGAGTTGGAGAAGAAGAAGTCTTAACCTATGCTCGAAATGTCAAAATTCCTAATTTAAGTACCTCAACATAATCAGTGATCAATATCATGTCAATCTGAAGCTTCTTAACAAATTCTAAAGGCTGAAGATCAAAAACAACTCGCCAGAGCTCGCTGGAGCTCCGGTGAGTCCAGTAAAAAATTAAAAACCATGTACGAAAAGGTAAATTGCACCATTCTTGATTTGAAAATGTGAACCTCAGAATCGCAATTAATTCTTCTTTAATTCGTTAAATGAAAGATTAAATAGTTAATACAGTGTGAATGAATTTTAAGTGGGTTGAGGCACAGGACTTGGTCTCCCATTCAATTGAATGGTTGAGACAAGTCAAAAAGTAATTGCAATCGTAATTATATAGTTAATTAAGAGATTCGACTACATCTGAGCCGCCATTGACAGCAAGCTCAGGAGTGTAAATAAATTTAGGTGTTTAGGTTATAGGTGATAATTATTCAAATTAAAGTGTAAAATAGGGTCCTTAGGTTGTGAATAGATGGTGGACCCTATGGAAGTGGATCTAAGCTCAGATACTATCGCCATGGACAGCGACAGTGTCTGTGAAGGTGAAGGTGAATTAGGCTATACAGTGATCAATTTTGTGTTTTAATGAATTAGAAATGATTGTGAAGGTTAAAGGAAGGTGGATAATGAATTTAAAAGACAAAACAAGTGCTCCAGCAAGCTCAAGGAGCTCGCTAGAGTAAAAGGAGATGAAGTTTGAAATATGCAATTAACTAAGATAACTAACTACTTTAACTACCTAAACTACTCCTATTCTTAATCCTACTCCTAATCTACTCCTAGCTACTATTACCTGGACGAAAGGGGTCAATGGGATTCCGCCGATGGCTCATAGTGGAAGACAAAATCAGAGGGTATAAGAAGAATCTTCGACAGGCGAGTTTGGACTGAGTAGAGGATTTCTTTGGTCGATGCCTATGTACAGAGACACAGTTGACCTCAGCGAATCTCCTCGGCTAATCAAGATGGATGGAGGAAGTCGGAGAATGGAGTGGAAGATCACCGGAGTTGTAGACGAATAGCCTTTTCGGTCGGCTCAGTGATAGAAGAGGGAAGGGAGCCAACTTAAGAGAAATCAAAGGGGTGAGGGGGTATTTATAGTGAATGGCGACGAAAAGGATGGTGGAGTCTGGACGAAGAAGCTTGGGGAGATTAACCTCCGGCATCGTCTCCGATGATGGTGAGGTTAACTCCCACCAAAAATTAGGATTTTAGAGTAATCCAGACCGATGGATGAAGATGGGATGGTGAGTGCAAGCTCCGAGAGCTTGGAGAAGGAAGAATGATGTCGGCAGGGTAGTGATCGCGCGGTGGAGTCACTCTTCGTTGTCAGCCGTTCAATCGGCTGAAGAAGAAGGAGAAGAAGAAAGGGATAGGGACCTATGTGCAATGAAACTTAAGCAGCTATATGAAAATTAAGTACCCGATTGCAATGATTAGTAAGGACCTAAATGTAAACTCAGGTTTTAAAGGTTTATTTTAACTTAGATCTTTTTCAACTTTTTATATATGTTAGTAAATAACGTAACTATTATGATTAGACCTTGAATTTACATTTTTGACCTTCTTAAGTTAATTTATTAAATTAAGTAAAGTTACTTAAGTTATTATATACTTATGTACATATTATGTTTAGGTTACTTAACTTATTAATTAAGGAAATGATTAATAAGATTTCGAGTCCAATTAGATTGTTAATAATATTAATTTAATGATAAAATATCATTTTAAACTTATTTTAACGTCCTTTACTAAATATCCCTTATTTTATAATTAACCCTTATATATTCATATCCTTAGCTAATTAACTAGGAAGACTAGTTAATTAGGGGTAATTAGAGATCATGATGAGTCTCTCATCACCTCCGTCTCTCTACCATGACCCTAAGTTCCTCTGTCTCTCTCTCTCACTATACATTCTTTTCCCAATCTCACAACGCATGTACAACCACTGATTCTCCCTCAACACCGTCAACTTCTTCCTCTCCGGCGAGGCTCCGGCGACGCCCAACCGTCACTCCATCGCACGAATCGAGCTGCTACCACCACCATAGGCTCTGCCATCACTCCAAACACAAGACCCTAACCTAATTCTACCTATTGCTCATCCAAACTCACCCCCGAACACACCCACTCTTGAGCACACAGTCTGACTCTAATACGCACGAACGAACCTCACCACGCCAAACAACCACCATCGTTGCATTCGCCATGGTCCGGGGATCCTTCCTGAACCCTATAATAGGGTCGAGAGGCCATTTGCTTGATTTTAGGTGTACCACCTAGCTGCCATTGACGAAGAGCTTCAAAGAAGCTTCGAGCTAGCTCCAGGCCTTGTCTGCCCCAGGTAGAAGTCCCAGGTTGTGCAGACTTGCTTCAGGTACTTCCCCAGGCAGTCAATTGGACGCTTGGACCCTAAGAGTCATGGCAATTGATGGAAGGGCCTCTACTGCAGATGCGCAAAGAAGGAAGTGCAGATAGTCCCATCTTGGAAATCACTGAGTGCCCTGCGACGCATAAATTGTAAAAGTGCTATAGCCTTATCGCCTTAGACACTAGGGGTGAGGTCCTCGCTCACCCGCTCAAGTGCCTCGTCCGCGACCTCTCCCCCATGGACCTACTACACTCGACCCGCCTAGGCCCACTCCTCGGCTGCGACTACACCTGCAACCCAAGACCCGGGTACGTGCTTACCCGATTACCTGACTATACCCTGAGTGGCCCTGGGAGGGCTGAGCCTAAGAGGAGAGAAAGAGAGAGATAGTGCGGGCAGGGGATGGTTTTGCCCCGTGCAACACTTAGCCAAAGCTTGTGATGGCTGCCCTCTGTGCGTGTAGAAAGAAAGAAGAAAAGAGGAGAAGGCCTGACCAGTAGAGAAAGAGAAGGAAAAGAAGAGGAGAAGAAGAAATAGAGAAAGAAAAAAGAAAAGAGGAGAAGGCCTGACTAGTAGAGAAAGAGAAGGAAAAGAAGAGGAGAAGAAACAGAGAAAGAAAGAAGAGAGGAAGGCTTGAGTAGAAGAAGATAAAGGGAAGGTGTCGCACAGGAAGACCAAAAGAAGAGAAGAAGAACAAGATGAAGAGGAGAAGCTCAGAGAAAGAAAGAAGGAAGCTGCACAGGAAGAGGAAGAGACCCTTGAGTCTCTAGCACTGTAGCACAAGGCTATTTAAGACATCTGATACATTTGGTTAACATCCATTTGAGGCCTTGATTTAAGTGTTATTTGTGAGTAATTGGTCATTTAAATCACCATTTTACTCCATTCTTTTTGCATATTGTTCCTGACATTATTCTTATTGCAATCTCTATTCTTGACTTAAATTGTTATCTTGAGTTTTGAATTCCATATTGCACCCTGTGTTCGACCTCGGACTTAAAATTTGAGTAATAAATTATTTCTTTGAGCACTATTTTGGCTATATTACAACGAAGATATTTTAAAATATCGATTTATCGCTTAATCATGTATTAATGGTAGTCAAAAGTGTATGTTAATGGTGGTAGGTAGGGGTATATATAGGAGTGGTAGAGGGTAGGTGTAGTTAATGGATGGAGGGCTAGGATGGGTTGTAGAGGGTGGTTATAGGATGCAAGGGTTGAGAGGGGTAGCACCAAAATGGAAGGGTGCTTGATGGTTGGTGCCAACCGTAGGTGAGAGCTTGTGTTAGGTTTAGGTTAGTGTGTTGTAGGGTTGATTTGGAGTTGTAGGTGGTGGTTGCTGGGATATATGGTGGGTTATATTTGGCACCAAAGGAGGGGATGTTTAGGTGGTGGTTAGGTTGAGTTGGCACCAACATAGGTGTCTTTTAGGGTTGGTTAGGTGGTGCCAACTTGTGGGTGGTGGTGATGGGGTATGGTGGTGAATCAATGGTGAGGATTTAAGGTGGAGTTGGTGCCAACAAAGGGGTGTGTGTTGGTCGGTAGGTATGGTGGGTTAAGTGGTGTTGGAACCAAGTGTAGGAGGGTTAAGGGTGGCACCACTAGATGGATGGTGGAGATAGGTTAAGGGGGCATGTGTAGGGTGGATGATGGGTCTTCAAGTTGGCACCACCTTGAATGGATGTGGAGGCTCTTTTGGTGCCAAATTGAGGTGGGTTAAGGTGGTGGTTATGGGTAGTTTTGGAGGGAAAATTAGGTGGCTTTTGGTGGTGGTGGTGTGAAGGGTCATGAGGGTTTGTGGCACCAACTAGGAGTGGACTAGCTAGCTTGCTTAGGTGGTGGACTTGGAGTAGTGGTTAGGGTGAAGTTAGGTTAGGGTATGATGGATGGCGATGTAGGTGGATCTGGTTTTGAGCTTAGCTAAGCTAGCTTAACTAAAGCTTGAGTAGAAGAAGAGGTAGGAAGGATTAGGGTTTAGCGAGGAGTAGCTGAGGGAGTAGCCTTGGGCTACCCTAAAGCTTGTGGGAGCTATCATCTGCTGAAGAAGTCCTTGTAGGAGCTCAACTACTCTACTTTAGCTAGCTAGTTCTTTGCTGGCTACTAAATTGAGTAGGTTGAGCTGGGTTGAGTTGGTATCAACTATTCTGTAGCTGGGGGAAGCTGGCTGTGGACTTCTCTATTGACCTAGCTTAGCTAGCTAAAAGCTAGTAGCTAGGCTAAGTTTATTGGAGCTCCTGTGAGCTAAGAGGAGCTAGGTGGAGCTAGGTGCAGCTGGAATAAACTCATGTCAACTCAGTTGAGATAGCTAGGGCTCCAAGTGAATTGATTGGAGCTAAGATGAGCTAGACTCAACCAAGTTGAGCTGGATATGAACTGGGTTGAGGTAGGTTTAGCTAAGTTGAGCTTCCTTGAGCTACCATTCAGCTAAGATGAGTTGGATGGAGTTGGAAGGAGCTAAACCTAACCAAAGTTGGCGACTAGCTATAAGGAGCTAGATCTGGCTGAGTTCTAGCTGAATTGAACTTCTTCTTCACCATTTTCCTTCATGAGTGTCAGGGCTTTAGTGTATTGCTTATTTGTTTTAACCCTAACACACCAATAAACATGTTAAAAATGACAAAACAATGTAATGCATGCCTAACTGCAGCCCAGAAACCCATTTTTGTAGTTAAAATCCTAGGAGCTAGGTTTGTTTTAGGGCATATGAATGATGATAAACTGGCATTTATCACAACCCCATGCTTATCTTTTGCTAGTCTCTTAGCGAAATAAATTTTTACAAAACAAAATTCTTGGGAAAACTAATTCTTTTCAACTTTTTTTAGGATAAATAGATCATAGGACCTTGGTTGGTCCAAACATAGGAGGTACGGGATTCGTTAAAGATAATCATTGGGATTTGTTTTCGGATCCAAAAGTTAGATGAATCGGGATCAATATATCCACCAAAAATTCACTGATTAACCCCTTCTTAATTCGGATCACTCGAAATTTTTATAGTTAGGATTTTTCCGACCCTTGAATCCGATTTGGAACTTGCAGTAACCTTTAAAACCTTGTGTTTGTGCTTGTGGAAAGCCAACAATTATAAGGTCATGTTTTTGGTTTAAAACCTTTTTTTCTCATGCTTATTCTTATCTTAGTCATATAACAAATGTGTTGGGATCATCATTCCCATTACCAATCCTCGAGGGGGCTCTGGCGCTAGTACTTTGAGATAGCACTGTCCATGACATCACCCAGGGGCTCATAACCCCAAAACACAATGCGGTGTAAAGGGGTGTGACAGATAGCGGTTCTTGCACATGTTTTGAAAATAGAGATCTCGTCATAGTATAGTGTGTGAAAACGCTCGTCAAAAATAATTTATAAAGATAATGAGACTTGAGACCTGGTCATTCATCTCTGGGAGGCATTTATGGAAATGCAGATTTTAAATTGATCTCACTCGCTCTACTTATTCAAAATTGCATGTCAATTTATACTAAATATGTATTGATACACGACATGCTGTTGCCAGAATATCAGAAATTGAAACATGCAACTTCAATCACACAAAAATATTACAATAAGGCTCATGGTGATTTTCACAAATAGAAATATATATATAGAAAAAGATTTTCATTGATTCACGATGTTGCTTGCAATATAAAGCTCAAGGAAAGCTTGTAGGGGAATACTTGAAAACATAAATCTAGCTAACAAAAACGATTGCATACATGAATCTAAGGGGGGATTATTCATGCATCATTGGGGGAGAATTTAGAGCTACACTATTAAGTAGTAAATAAGGTGGTAAAACTATGAAGAACTACAATCTAATCTATCAGAACTAAGGACATTCAGAGGTGGGTTCTGATGGCCTTTGACTTGGTTGAGAGGAGGGGCGGCCAATGGTGCTTAGGCCGACCCTTGGAGAGAGGTTGAGGAGGTGATTCAACATCTTGGTGTGGAGATGGTGGTGGCCATGGTGAAGCTACTCGTGAAGGTGGAGTGGAGGTGGAATGAAGCTAGCTAAAATGGAGCCAAGGGTGAATAGGTCCAAAGTGCCACCCCTTAGGTCTTTTCATAGACCTAAGGGAAGCTCTCTAGGGAATTATGGAATTCTCTAAAGAGGCCTATGATGGGAGATCATGGGAGAGTGAGAGAGAGGATGGATGGTGGTTTTTAGATCCACCAAATGTGGATCTAAAAATTCAATGGCTCTTGGTTGCTAATTTTAGCAACAAGGCAACAACACATGGTAGAGAGTTCTAGAGAACTCAAGGCTAGGTATTTTCATGTGGATGGTGTGTGTGGGTGTGTGTGGGTCGAAACTTAGGTGGCTAGGTTGATTATGTTAGGTTCTAGTGGGTTTAGGTCAAGGTAGGTCTCAAATTAGGGTTGTAAACCCTAATTCACTAAAGTAAAGTGCAATTAAACTTAATACAAGTTTAATTGGGTGTGTGGAAACCTAACTGAGAGTAAAATAGCTCAATTAAGTCAAGTCTAGGTCAATTGGACTCTCACTGAGTCCAATTGGATAGTGTGTGCTGAGATCAGGGATCAATTGGCCTCAATGAGTCTAATTGAATAGACTAAAGAGATTGACCATGATCCAAGTCAATTAGGTTTAGTGAGGACCTAATTAGGTCCTTAGGAAGGTCTATAGGTGATGTACTAGCTTTAGGGCACCTTAATTTAGGTTCCTAAGGGATTAAAATTGGGTTTAGGGAGCTAGAGATCCAAGATCAAGGCTTGAATCTCAAAATAGGGTCTGGAGGGTAGTTCTGGACATCCAATAAAGTTATCAGACGTCTTATAGTGAAAAATCAGAAGTCCAAACTTATTTTCTAGACATCTAATCAAAGTTAGGAGGGATTCTAGGTTTTGTCTTGGGTATTCTGCAGAAATTGGACGTCTGACCAAGTGTCTGGACGTCCAATAACACTGCAGAAGTGGGTTTAAGGTGTGCGGGAGTTGGCTAAGGGTTCTGGACATCCTATAACTCATCTGGACATCTAGATAGAGGCTGGAATTAGGGTTTTAAGGTTTCTTAGGGTGCGGTGACCTAATCTAAGGGTGGCTAAGGCTTGGGGAAGCTTCTAGGCTGTCCTAGGGATAGGATGGACCTAAGTTCAAAATTTATTGCATTATTCCTACTTAATAGAATAGCATACCTTAACTCCTTACATTATTGTCTACTACATCTAATCTAGGTCCCACACCAGCTCTGCTGCAACACCAGTTATTCTTTATTCTTCAGATCTAGCTTTAGATCTAGCTTCTGATCAGCTTATTACTTGCAATTGACATAATGCACCTAATCAGTACATTATAGCATTATTTTATGCATAGCTAAAAGAAAGCAGTAAAGGTGCCAGTAATGCTTACGCATGCATGAATTACCCCAACTTATGCTAAGTCCTAGCCTAATTTAGGTCAAGTAAGACCTTTGATTGCTGCACAATCAGGGTGCTCCAAGCAAACTCAAGCTCTTGCTCCGACACTATAAGTAGAGGACCATCCAAGACACTTGAGCTACAAAAGTGTGCCTTAATGCTCCATCTAAAGATATGAAATATAGATATAAAGTAGCACCGAGGGGGTAACATGTTGTCATTACATCCTCAAAGGAGGCATTTTCATCCTTCTCGATGGTGGGAACTCAAACCAATGATCTGTTTTGGACTTTTACTACGGCCAAACAAAGGGTTTTTCTAATTTCTAATTATTTTTTAGGTGTTGGCATGTGTGTGAATTTTGACACAAGAAATTTTGCATGATATGCAAGTTTTTGAATTGGAAACTAAGTCGAATGCTTTCCATGTTACAAATAGGGATCAAGTCACTTGAACTATCATGGGTTCAAGTGGAATTTTAGAGAAGGATATTTGATCTAGTCTAAAGGTAGACCCTAAAATTCTAATAATCGGATCTGTATCTTTATCCCTAACTTGGTAAAGATTAAATCACATTGTTCCAAAGTGAATGCTCAACCTTAGTCCTGATTTCAAGATCCTTAAAAAGTTTTCAACATTTTTATTTTTTTGGGTATGCAAGTAGAACGTAAGAAAATTGCATGTTTTTTGGGTTATTGTATGCATACAGAAAATGAAATAAATTAAAATTGTATATTTTTGAATTTTGAAAATCCTGATTTGATCGTCAAAATTTAAAAACAACCCCCATGCTTAAGAAGTTGCATGTCCGCATGCTAGAGGAAGGGAAAATAATGCACCTTAGTGTAAACGGCCGGAAATAGGATGATCAAAACCAATAAAAGAAATAAAATGGAAAGTGGAAAAAATGATGGGTTACCTCTCATCCAGTGCTATCTTTCATGCCATTCAGTCAAGAGTGATGTGCATTAATGATCACCAGTGGTTGGGTTGGTTAAATCAAATGTTTCTAAAAGAAAATTTGTGGTGTTATCAACATAGGGCTTTAGACGTTGGCCGTTGACTTAAAAACTAGTATTAGTTTTTTGATCAAAATGTTCAACGGCATCGTGAGGATATGTTTTGAGGATAACAAATGGGCTGGCACATTTGGATTTCAATTTGCCAGGAAAAATATGTAATTGTGCATCAAAGAGCCAAACCGTTGATTGACGTCAAAATGCTTTTGAACAATATATTTATCATGAAATTTCATTGTTTGGTCTTTGTAAATGCACACGTTTTAATAAGAAAAATTATGTAATTCTTCCAGTTAGGTTAATTGTAATCTCCTATGGATAATGGCTTCAGATAAAAACATATTTAATTATTTTATTGCCCAAAAAGCCCAATGTTCATGTTCTACTAGGAGATGGCATGCCTTCCCAAAAATCAGATGGAAAAGAGATGATGGAGGTGCGCATTGCCTGTTGAAATCGAGGTTTGGAGAACCCATCATCGTAGCTCGCAAAACGCATCTATCAGAGAAAAATTTATAACCGAAACTTGAAGGGAGTCTTGGATCGAACACGGAGAAGAGAATGTTTGGTTTTATAAAAATTCGCACTTTGCTTTTATTTATTTTCGGTTGCTTTTATCTTTTCTAATTATTTTTTGTATTTTTATCAAGCAAGAGATTAGGTCGATGAAAATTTTATCTACTTGCAAAAATATATGAGAGAGAGGCAGAAAGAGAGAGAGAAACAATTATCTATTCATGAAGAATTGTTTGTTACAACTACGAAAGCAGGAAAATCTACACTACGAAAGTGAAAGAAAGATAGAAAGAGGTGAGAGAAATCCCCCACGATGGTTGCTTGGAGGACAACTCTCTCTGATGTTGCCTGGAGGAAGGTGGTGAGAAGTAGAATGAATAGGGATGGAGTCGAAGGATGGAGGGTGGGGTAGGACGACGTCGCAGTGAGCATCTTCTTCCCGAAGGGTGGTGAGAGGACGGCCACGGGATGCTCCATGAATGGGGATGAGAGGTGGGAAAATATTTTGTTTTCTACTCTAGAGGAGCATCCCAGGCTTGGGACAAGCTCTCTTTAGAGCCTTGGAGGTGGTGAGAGGAAGAAAGGAAGAGATGAAGAAAAATGAGAGGGGTTGGGGTCCTTTTATAGTGGCGGCAAGAATCAATTTCGTATACAGGAAATTTAGTGACGGTTATAAACGTCGCTGAAGATCCATCGCAAACATCACTGAAGATCCCACTCACGCGCCCCTAGTACCGCACTGCTGGCGCACTATACGCACCTTTATTGTGTGCACAATCATGATACGCGCTGCTACTATTGCTGCCTCTGCGCGCACGCTACGTTGCTGTGTGTGCCGCTGTGCTGTGCATGCATGGGTAGCCTGGGTTCTACCACGTGGCGTAATCTAGGATGTCCATCCTCTCTTCGTTGTAGGGGCTGCTACAGAAGTCGGATTGATTTGATTTTCAAGCCATTAGGCTGTGATCATTGACCCGAATACATCTGTGCGGCTGGATTTATCGTTTGAAGCTCTAAATTATGTCACCTAGTCCCTTGGCCGTTGATCTTGCTCGAACTTTAAATGGTACTACAGGACTCCAATCAAGGAAATTTCGGAGGCGTTGGACTCCGATCGTCGTTCTGATCATATCCATATTATTGGATCGTCAATCCGAGGCTCCAAAATAAATCTCCTCTCCTGACCACAAAAAGGACCAAATTAACCTAAAATATATACAACTACTTTAAATGCAGAATGATGCATGCTATGCAATATTTATAACATAAAATGCAAATCTAAGCCTAGGAACATGCATGATTAGTCATTTTAACCTAAATAAATGTGTCTATATCATACCCCCATCCCTATCTCTTGCTAGTCCCTAGCAAAATTAAACTACATGCTATGTATAAAAACAAACTTTAGTATTAGATTGCTTAGGCCTATGCCATTTATTAATAATAGAAAATTTCAACTAAGGTCCTAAACAACGAAACTCAACATGACCCGGGTGTCTGCCAAAATGCAGACCACCCAAGTCCTCGCCTTATTTGAAAAGGGAAGATACATTTTTTGTATTTTTCTTCTTTACTTTTTTTTTGGACTTTTGGAGTTTGAGAGTGTCGGGATAACTTTTTATGGCTACCTTACCCGCCCAAGACTCGAAAAGGAGTCTAAGTACTACACATCTAGTGAAAAGAGTGAAAGACTCACTACGTGACCGTTATAATGGACTTCGGGTTTCTACGACCCTAGGTGACCTCGCCTAAAGGTTTATCTTTTCGAATGGTAGCTTTCTCCCTACTTTTATTTATGGGGTCAAAATAAGGGCAAACCCAGTGTATATCTCCTCAGTTTATTCTACTTCCTTGCTTCTTCCCTAAGTATTTTGGGAATTATTATGCATTTTTGTGAGCTGGGCTCTAGACAACAAGCCAATGGGCTGTTACCCACGGCAACTTGTTAGCCATACTTGTGAGATGAATTGTGGTTTTGTTTATTTTTTTTATTTTCTCTTTTTTCTACTTTTTTTTCTATTTTTTTCCTTTTTTTTTAAAGTAGGTGGCTTTCCTGATCTAAGATTTACCTAAAGGTAGTATGACGAAAATGGTATGGTGGCTGGGCTCAAGATAATCGGCCGATGAGCTGTTACCACCGACAACTTGCTAGCCATACCTCCCTAGATAGTTGATTAGCTACCCAATTTCCGAAGAAACTGCTGAAAAGTGAGTTAGTGCAAAAAGTGTGTAGATGCTTAGGCTTAAAGTCCCCTCAAATCAGAGGGCAGGTTGATAAGTCGTATACTTATCACCCCAATTTATTGACCAAATTAAAATAAAATTGACTTAGCGAGGACTTGAGACTAAGTCCACATTCGAGTGGACACCCTGGCTAATTAGGCTTGAAGACCTGAAGAGTCTAAGTATTCAGGTCCTCTCGTATCATTTTCTAAATTTAATAACTTCCAAAAGCGTAAGTTCTCTTCTCCTAATTCTATTTTTCTCTTCTTGCTTTTTGTCTTTTCTGAAATTTCAAAATTGGTTTTAAAAGAAAATAGAAGAAATTCTACAAAGGTAACAAAATAATTTCAGGATTAAGTATTTACCCCCCCATTCCTAAATGATGCATTGTCCTCATTGTAAAAACAAAGGCATGAAAAGGACAGAATAATAGAATATCACTTGAATTTCATGACAATTTGGTCAGCTCCGTAAAGAACATGGAATATACATACGTGCTAAATTTAATGCCTTCAGCTAGGCATAATATACATACAAAGAAGAATTTGAAAATTCACAAGTGAACGTCAGAATCAAAATAAAAATATTGATCCTCCAACTCGGTAACAGAAGATGTCCACAGATGAGGACCAAGTTGTGGTGCAAACCCATGCCCCAGGGTCGAGTGGTTCTAAGGTTCTACATGAAAGTCACCCAGACCCGAAGATTGTTATGTTTGCGAGGCTAGGCCTGCAGTTTGGTGGTGTGCAACCCAAGACTAAAGTGTCGGACAAAAGGTAGATCTGGTTCGCTATGCTCAGATGTCCACTTAATGTTCAGCTCAGAAAAATAATTAGTTATTCTAAGCTTGGGTCGGACATCAAAGGTATTGTAAAGGTCCTGGTAAAAAGTAGGTGGTTTTAGGTCAACAGGAACCCTTAAATCCAAACTCCTAGTTTCCTTGAAGTTAACATCCCAGATCCTCACTTCCAAATTCCTATCCTCCAACATCAATTGTTCGGGCTCTGGGACCTCTAGCATATCATTCACCCCATATGATTTACCCAAGTCTAGAAATTGTGGCTGACTCAGACTTGACATAGGTACAATGATTTTCAAATCAAAATCAATCCCTTTGGGGTGTGGTTGAGGAATGGGGCTATTGATTGTATCTTCTAGTAAATGAGGATTCGAATCCTCCAAGTTAGCCCCAACCAAATCCAAATCTTCAATAATTGGGCTATCAAATGGTTTGCCAGATTCCTCAAGCCCATTTGTCTCACTAAAATCATCTTCCTTATGCTCAAGTGAAACTTCACTAAGAGATTCTTCACCCTTAGAGTCAAAAAATACATGATCCTCATTTATATATGTCCCAAAATCGATTGCCATTTCCTGGTTGAAAGAGACATTTTTCCTCGCTCCCTGGCTTGGGGATCTCTGGTGAATCAATCAGGTCATCCTCAATGGCCTATTATAGCCCAACCTGGTCATCCCTGATCTTAGAAAATGTATCCCCTCCAACAGGCACTTGAGCAAGTTCAGACGTTGGCTCTCCTGAAGGGGGCTCATCTTGGGAATCATCCCAAGATTTGACTAAGGCAAGCACAAATTTCATCCTCAACCTCGATAATTTCCCAAGAAGAAACTCACCTAGGTCCCTATCCCTAACATTTTGGAGCAAATCCAATAGAGAGCTATTAAGTTCATCAATCATTCTGATCATAGGCTCCAATGCTTCAGTGCATGGCATTGGTGAGCTTCTAAAGATTGTATAGTGTTACTCAAATTAGCCAACACCCTATCTTGGATCTGGTTCACCTGAACCGAACCATTCGGTTCATGTTTGGGTGGGTTTGAGTTAAATCTCAGGGAATCAAGATATTGAGGTTCTCGGGTCTCTCCCTGATAGCAGGTTGTCTATGGTTGTTCAAAGAATGGAGGTGACCTATATTCAGTGGAATACTGGGGAGGGTAGGTGTTATAATCATCATATCATTCCAGATTGTAGATTGGGTTGGTTTGGTCATCAAAGGATGGAGATCTGTAATCATTGTAGCCGTGGGAAGGATAACAATGATAGTTTTGTTGTCTAGGGTTAGGCTCTGGACACTGAGGTCTAGATTCATATCCCCAATCAAAATTATCCTGGCTAGTGGATGGGTAATTACAAGTCAAGTCGGGATAGTAATCATCTTGGGGATAAGTGTTGGTAGGAGAGTAGGATGGGAAATGGGTGTAGGATGTGGAAGGTTACATGGTAGAATAGGAGGGAAATAAGAAGAAAGAAAGGAGCTCTACAATACAAGCAATCAACCCTATCCTTATGTGGGTTACCCTAAAGACCTATAGACTCCTAGGACCCATCTTGAGATTATAAATGATTTGGTCTACTTTGATCCGGTCAATCCAACCAGTTAGAAGGAGGGATTGGGGAGAAGGTTCATTCCATAGCTTGTGCCTCTGGTTCCTAGTGTACCCTCCGATTCCTAGATGCTACTCCCCAAGCTAGACATCAGATGGACTAGCAGAAGCTGATTAATGGAAAAAAATCACAGCCTAAGCCCAGAAGAGTGAATTAATCTTTAAGGCCAACGTCTACTCAGTTTTAGTTAAACTTGGGATGATTATGCACTTGGAATGTGATGGGCCCTTTAGATGGGTTGTGCCCTTAATGATTGATTCAAATGTGTGTACGTATACAACTAGGGTTTACAAAAAAGGTTATTTGGTGTCTTTTAGGGTTCAACCTTGTTTAGTAGCTTTTAGGGTTTAATCTTTAGGTATATTCAATCAAGGTTCAGTAGAACACTCCAAGTTTTGAAAGCACTGGTGATGATATATTCCTTTATAAATCAGAAAAAATGTGGAGTGCCTAGTTCAACCCTAAAAATCAACCCTAAGAGGCAAGCTACCTGATGGATCAGTTTCAAATTGGGTGGTGTGGCCTAAACAACGCAATCAATTGGCCTGTTGCACTACTTAGTTAAGACACACAAGAATGTTTAACCTATTCAGATTTCTACTCACTTTTGCGTATTGAGTTGAAGTGTACCGGGACCATAGGTCAGATCCCGATTAAGTGGTAGAATCAAAGTGATCATGTGCCATAGGATAAGAAGTTGTGGGTGTTAAGTGTGTAGCTTTCAGTTAAATCCATTTTTTACAGAAAAATATTTCTTTAATTTTCTTATATATGTGGGTGGGTAAGGTGAGTGGAGTGATAATCAAACAACTAAAATCTACCCTAGGGTTTATAAATGTACCTAAGTTGATTTGGGTTTGAGTTATTAGGTTATGGAATGAAAACTACGGTGGGGGTGGTGGGGATAAACTTACAAAACCTTCATCCGCACTTTTCTCCGATCTAACCGGTCTAGCCTGCCTCGGATGAGTACCTGCAATCAAAATAAGATCAGAGAAAAGGCAAGATAAAAGTTAGGTAAGGTGGAAAAACACAGGAAAAAAAAAGCCAAAGAGCATTGCCTTCACTGCAACAGCGCCAAAATGATTGAGGCGCGCTTCGCGTGTTGAAATCGGGGTTTGGAGAACCCATCAGTCTTGCTCGCAAAACACATATACTTGATAAAATTTATAATCGAAAATTAGAAAGGGAGTCCCGAGTCGAACATGAGAAGGCAAACATTTGGTTTTATAAAAATCCGCACTTTGCTTTTATTTGTTTTTGGTCGTTTTTATCTTTTCTAATTTTTTTTTTTTATCAAGCAAGAGATTAGGTCGTTGAAAACTTTATCTACTTGCTAAATACATGAGAGAGAGGGAGAGAGAGAGGAATAATTATCTATTCATGAAGAATTGTTTATTAAACTACGAAAGCAGGAAAATCTACACTACGGAAGCGAAAGAACAATAGAAAGAGGTGAGAGAAATCCCCCTTGATGGTTGCTTGGAGGACAACTCACTCTGACGTCTCCTGGAGGAAGGTGGTGAGAAGTGGGATGAATGAGGACGGAGCCGAAGGACGGAGGGCGGGGCAGGACAGTGTCGTGGAGAGGATCTTCTTCCTGAAGGGCAGTGACAGGATGGCCACAGGATGCTCCATGAATGGGGATGAGAGGCGGGAAAATATTTAGTTTTCTACTCTAGAGGGGCATCTTGGGCTTGGGACAAGTTCTCTCTAGAGCCATGGAGGTGGTGAGAGGAAGAAAGGAAGAAATGAAGAAAAATGGGAGGGGTAGGGGTCCTTTTATAGTGGAGGAAAGAATCAAATTCCTATAAAAGACATTTAGTGACGATCATAAACATCGCTAAAGATCCACCGCAAACATCATTGAAGATCCCACTCACGCACCACTGCTGCCACATCGCTGGCGAGCACTATGCGTGCCGTTGTCACGTGCGCACACGCGATTTGTGCCGCTGCTATCGCTGCCTCCGCACACGCACTTGCGCATGCGTGCCTCCATGCGCGCGTGCATGACAATGCTGCTGTGCACGTGCGGTCATGCATGCATGAGCATAGGTGGCCTGGGTTGCGTCACATGGCGCAATCTGGGCTATACATCTTGTCTTCATTGTAGGGGCTGCTACAGAGGTCGGATTGAGTCAATTTTCACGCCATTGGGCTACGATCGTTGACCCGAATCCATCTGCGTGGTCAGGTTTGTCATTTGAAGCTTTGAATTACTTCACCTAGTCCCTTGGCCATTGATCTTCCTCGAACTGCAAATGATGCTACGGGACTCCGATCAAGGCGATTTTGGAGGCGTTTGACTCCGATCGTTGTCCTGATCAGATCCATATGGTCGAATCGTCAATCTGAGGCTCTGAAATAAATTTCCTCTCCTGACCACAAAAAGGACCTAACTAACCTAAAATATATACAACTACTCTAACTGCAGAATGATGCATGCTATGCTATATTTATAACATGAAATGCAAATCTACGCCTAGGAGCCTGCATGATTAGGCATTTTAACCTAAATAAAATTGTCTATATTAGGAGACATGCGAAGCGGAGTTTTAAAAGTGGTACGGTAGGCCATAAAGCATCGTCCAATTTAGTGGACCAGTCTTTACGATCTTGCCTAACCATCTTTTGTAAAATATTTTTTATTTCCTGGTTAGGAACTTCTGCTTGGCCATTCGTTTGGAGGTGATAGGGAGTAGAGATTTCATAATTAACCCCATATTTAGAAAGAAGGTGATATAATTGTGAGTGAGTGAAATGTGATCCTCTGTCACTGATGATGGCCATAGGAATGTCAAATCTTGAGAAAATATTTTTCTTTATAAATTCAACAACCACTTTGTGGTCATTATTGTGGGTGGGTATTGCTTCAATCCATTTAGATATATAGTCAACTGCAACTAGTATATATAAATACCCACCAGAATTAATGAATGGTCCCATGAAGTTGATGCCCCATACATCGAAAATTTCAACCTCTAAAATTGGGTTAAGGAGCATCAAATCCTTCCGAGTCATGTTACCGATGCTCTGGCAACGCACATAAGACTGAACAAAAGAATGAGCATCTTTATGCAAGTTGGGCCAAAAGAATCCATAATTAAGGATCTTAGCTATAGTTTTCTTTCCCAAAAAATGTGCACTACAGGCCCTTAAGTGACAATGTGTCAAAATATCATGGATTTCTGAATCAAGGAGACATCGTCTAATGACCTGATTGGCACAAATGTGGAAAAGGTTGGGCTCCTCCCAATAATAGTATTTAATATCAACAAAGAACTTTTCCCTTTTAGTTTTTGGCCAATCAGAGGGGATTCGTTCTGTTGCTAGGTAGTTTGCAATGGGTTCAAAACAAGGGAGAGTATGGGCAGCTAAGATGGCCTCACCAGGGAATTTATCAAGGGGGTAACATGTCATTCGTCATAAGATGAAAGAGATGGTCATCCACTATATTTTGCGATCCCTCCTTATCCTTGATTTCTAGGTTAAATTCTTAGAGTAGCAGGATCCAATGAATAAGGTGGGGTTTCGCATCGTTTTTGTTCAGCAAATATTTAAGTGTTGGGTGGTCGATATATACGGTGACATGTGACACCAAGAGATAAGATCAAAATTTTTCTAGGGTGAAGACAATGGCAATAAGTTCTTTCTCAATAACTATGTAATTCTGTTGTGCATCATCAAGGGTCTTGCTAGCATGATAGATCACAATGGGCTTCTTGTCAATTCTTTGGCCTAGAATAGCCCCCACAGCAAAATCAGAGGCATCAGTCATGAGTTCAAAGGGACAATTCCAGTCAGGTCCTGGTAAAATTGGTGCCTCTGTAACTTCTTCAACTTCAGAAAACTCTCTAGGCATTTATCATTAAAGTTAAAAGGCTAGTCTTTGGTAAGTAATTGACTTAAGGGCTTGGAGATTTGGGAAAAATTTTGTATGAAATGGTGGTAGAAAGCCACATGACCTAAAACAGAGCGAATTTGTTTCACAATTGTGGGCGGTGGGAGCTTAGAGATAACATCAATTTTTGCTCGATCTACCGCAATTCCTTTTTTAGAATTAGCATGGCCTAGGACAATACCTTCCTGGACTATGAAATGACTTTTTTCCCAGCTGAGAACCAAGTTTACTTCTATGCATTTTTGGAGGGTTCTTTCAAGGTTTTTGAGACAAAGGTCAAAAGAATCTCCAAAAATAGAGAAGTCATCCATAAAGACTTTCAAACATTCACCTACCAGGTCTGAAAAAATTGCAAGCACACAGCATTGAAAAGTCACAGGTGCATTGCAAAGGCCGAAAGACATTCTTTGGAAAGCAAAGGTTCAAAAGGGGAAAGTAAATGTAGTTTTGTATTGGTCCACAAAATGAACTGCTACTTGATTTTAAACGGAATAATCATCAAGAAAACAGTAATAATCGCGTCCGGCTAACTGCTCCAAGATTTGATCAATAAAAAGGAGCAGAAAATGGTCCTTGATGAGTTCATTTTAATGGACTATTGTTACGCCTAAGTTAACTTATTCTTGCATTTTATGTTTGTTAATAACTACATTAGGTCATAGAATGATTGCACTCATCATTACCTAAGTTTACATATGTTCTATTGCATTTTATAACTTATTATGTATATAAATAATTATTTTTATTTCATTATTGAAAGGATAAATCCAACCTCTTTTCAATGTGCCCCTCTCCCATGCAGGTCATGCACACAATGCACCCACAGTTGAGCCCTCCACCAGACCTGCTCCATCTCTATCTTCTCGCAACCCAACGTCCTCTGCCTAACCTACTCACCCTCTTCACGCAAGGTCAACCCAACTTTCAGGTTATTTTTAGGTAGTGTTAACAGCAACCGTGAAAATGAGAGATGAGGAGGAATAGATTTGCTAAGAGGTTAAAAAGCAAAGGCCCTTCTCCTTTGAAAGGGGATCTCTTCCTTCCCCCTGGCAGGGATCTCCTCCCTCTCAACCACTGTTATGACCCGGTTCCTGGATCCCTACAGGACCTAAGACCAGCTCGCCTTGACTAATCCCAAGGCCTAGTCGTCCAACAAGAAATAACCAGATGTAGGAAAGTAAACCATACTCACACATGCAATATAACTAAGTAGAAGAAATGCACAAAATAGTAAAGGAAATAGAACAACTGTCTCAGTACATACCACCACAATAACAATGGAAAGCGGAAAGTAAACAGTAGTAGTAGAACAGTAACTAAAAGTTCATTACTTACTACAACAACAGAGAAAAAGAAAAGGAAGTGCTAAAGAAAAACTACGACTGGACTCGACCGGGCCAAGCACCCTCCGCAGCTGGAAACTCAGGCTGCTCAAATCCTTGTCCTAAACAGTATTATGAAAAGATAGAGTCAGCGAATGCTGAGTAGAGTGGTATCTATATTATCTAAGTACAAAACAGTAAAGCAACAGGTTTAATTCTCAATTCTATTTATCTGTTTTATATATTTTCGCTTCACCCATTTCTCTTAAGCATCCAGATATTTCTTGATCTTGTATGTTCCTTGTGGGAACGATCTTGATTGCAGTCTTTTCTGTAGAGTAGAAGGTACATATGGTGCTCTCTTGGCCAAAAGAGTGCCCCGTGGTAGTCCTACACCAAGTCAACCACCCTGAGGTCACTGTCAAAACGTAGCGATGACTACGACACGCTTGATAAGCGCACGGGTAGCTACTCCGCACTAATACGTGGTCAGTCGTTTCCACTAGCAGGTATGCCCAAAGTATAGCACAGATGAGTATAGGGCCTTGCCCTCCTAGAATAGGGCTCTTGCCCCTCAGAACCAAACAGGGGTCTTGCCCCTCCACAGTCCCCGCACCCTCGTCTAACTACCCTGGTTTGCCCTAGAGGACCTAACAAGTAAGTGTAGGGTGGCTCGCTGAACCCCAAGCCCCCATGGGGTGGCTAGCTCCCTCCCTACACTAGGAGCTTACCTCGGTACCACGTACACGAGCACCAATAGGAGTCGGTGTAGAGTGGCCAATCCTAACCTCGGGTCTCAACACAAGGGAGGCTAGCTCTGCTCTACACAAAAAGGGGATAGTTGCTATCTTTGGTACCATGTACTCAAGTGCCAGCACACTTCCTGTCTACATTCTAGGTTTTTGTCTATCCATAGGAGTTCTACACCTAATTCCTCGTAAGGTTCATTCTCATGTTCCCCTCATTTATTCCGATCCATATTTCACCTTTTATAATTCATTTCTCATCCATATATAGGCAGCTCGTGTTTTCATAATTCAATTCTCAATACATGCAACTGCTGATTTTACAGGTAATGGTTCATTAAATACAGGCAACTCATATTCTAACAGGCAACTCGCAATTATACTACAGGCAATTTCTAGTAGTTTATCTCAATCATGCATGCAAGTAAATCATACAATACAAACGGTTCATTCATTTCTCTACCCAAGGGTTTATGCCACATCCTAGGATTCTATTCGACTATTTCCACAAGCATATTCTTATTTTAATATTGTCAATGGAATTAAACCACTCTACCAGGAAACACAGGAGTAATGGGGGCTTGAACCGTAGACCCTGGTGTCTCTACGAGCCCCAAACACGTAGCGGGCTGAAAACCCAAGGAATACATCACAAAAGGAGAGTTTAGAATAGTGTAAAACAGCCTCATGTACGTAGAGGAACTCGAGAGGAAAGTATAGGTATTTTGTTTGCGTAAAATGGACCCCAATCAAACCCTAAACAAGTCAAAAATGTGCCTATTATTCAAAATCAGACGTCTGGGAATAATCCTAGACTTCTTAAAAGGCGACAGATCTTATCTTATGTTCCTGCGGTATCCTCAGACATCCAGACCTTCTCTGCGATCAACTGAAGGTAGTTTCAGACATCGGACAATGCCTCCGGATGTTTGGTGATGTAATGAGACATCCAAAATGCGTGGAAAAGAGTTTTGCACACCTTCCCAAAAGCCTTTACCTATGTACGAAACCACAGGTCCAAATCAGGCCCGAACAGCTTCTGCGGTGAGGCTTGCATGGCCGTAACTGCGAAAAGGAACGTACCTTGTGATATAAGTGCTTTCAGATGTCTGGTCTCAAACTCGGACGTCCAGCTGCCGCCATGGTCGTCAGGTCGACTCTCCAGACGTCTGATACTGGAAAAATCCCAGCATCAGAAACTCCTCGTAGCTCTCTCTCCACTTGCCTGCCATGTGCCGCAGCAGCTTCGGCCGCTGCAAGAGCTTGAGCAGCTCCTCACCGGCTCCTCCTCGGGCTCCCTCGAAGCTCCACCAAGCTTCGTCGAGCTTCCACTGAAGCTTCACCAACCTTGGTCCTCCTCCTCCTCCCACGCTCTCCTCCTTCGCCTCTCTTTCTCTCCCTCGCTCGGCCCCCCCACTCGCCTCTCTCGTCCGCCCTCGCCATTACCGCACAGGAGATCTAGAGGTGGTGGTGGCTGGTGGTGTGACGAGAGGAGAAGGGGGAGGAGGGGTATAAATAGGAGGTGTGGGGTTTAGGGTTTGGAGAGGAATGAGGAAGGGAGAGAGAAGAGGATGGCCTCTGCATGCCACCGACGCATAAAGCGCAAAGCGCGGTATGAAAATTCCACTTTCAAATGTCTGGGAACGGGTCTAGACATCTGGATAGACATCTAACTGAAACTCCAGATGTCTTAAAAGGATAAAAGTGTAATGGGTCATTACATCATAACAAACTTAAAGGAAGTTTTGTCCCTGAAACTCGAGCTAGCTAGGTGCAGAAAAATGAATGTAAAAGTGCGTAACAAACTCAAAAAGAACTGGTCGTGCGTATTTCACGTGTTTAGAAATCAGGGTTACAAGTAACCCGTTGTCTAGTTGCAAAGCACGTCGATCAGATGAAATTTATACCGAAACTCCAAGGGAGTCCCAGGTCGAACACAGGGAGGCGACGTTTACTTTATTGAAAACTGCACTTCGATTCATTTCTTTTTGGTATTTTAGGGTTTTGTTAATTTTCTGTGTTTTGGAAATAAAAGATAAGAAAATGAATCACAAGATAGAGATGTGGAACGAAAATGGTATATATATGAATCCAATGTCCATTACAATCTACTATGAAAGCATAAAGAGAGAGGGAGGTGAGAAGAAATCTCCTGAATCAGCTGTTCGACGAGATGACAGCAGCTGACAGAAGCTCGGATGAAGGAGGTGAGGAGTAGGATGACAGAGGTGAGATGCTGGAAGACATCGAGTTGAGGAAAGCTTCGGCGTAGCTCTGGAATGGAGGTAAGAAGACAGAGTTGATTTGCTACCGGAATGGAGGTCGGAGGATAGCTCCAAGGCGACCTATGAAGGGAGGTGGAAAGATAGAGGAGTATTTGGTGGGGCAGAGGTTCGCTACACTAATAGGCACCTTAGGAGCTTGAAAACAAGCTCAAATGGAGCGTTCGTAGGCTTGCTAGAGCTTGGGAGTAGGTTGGAGTAGACTAGGTAGAGATGGCTTGGAAGCGAGGGGGTGCACGTCCTTTTATAACGGAGGAGAAGAGGCAAAAATAGGTATGGAACCATTAGTGACATCCAGACCATCACTGGAAACGTCACTGTGGGCAGCTCTTGAATTATCGACACCCACAGTTGGCTTTGTTGGCATGTGATGAATTATCGACGGCTGTAAGCGTCGCTGTAAGTCCAGCTCATGCGTTGTTGTAGCTTCAGCTCACGCTATGATGACGCCGCGCTCCTGATTTTCCACGCGCGCACACGCCCACGCGCGGGTGCTGGCTGGCACTGTGTTGTGCGCATGCGCGCCTGCGTGTGCGCACGCACCCACGCTGCTGCGCACGTGCGGTGCTGCGTGCGTGCGCTGGCGGCTTGGGTTGTGCCACGTGGCACAGTCTGGGTCATCCATCTTCTTGTTGTAGGGGCTGCTACAGAGGTTGGATTGAGTCAATTTTCGCGCCGTTAGGCTGCGATCGTTGACCCGAATCCATCCACGTGGTTGGATTTGTCATTTGAAGCTCCAAATTACATCTCCTAGTCCCTTGGCCATTGATCTTCCTCGGATTGCATATGGTGCTACGGGACTCTGATCAAGGCGATTTCAGAGGCGTTGGACTCCAATCATTGTCTTTATCAGATCCATAGGATCAGATCGTCAATCCAAGGCTCTGAAATAAATATCCTTTTCTCCTAACCACAAAAATGATGCAATTAACCTAAATTATATACTACTCTAAATGCAGAATGATGCATGCTATGCAATATTTATAACATGAAATGCAAATCTAAGCCTAGGAACATGCATAAATTGGCATTTTACCCTCAATAAATGTGTTTACATCAAGAACCAAAGTAGGTCCAAAAAATCGTACTCTCAAAACTCTCTGGGTACTACTCTCGCATCGCCACCACAGGCTCCTAGGTCGCCTCCTGGTACCGCTGGCATCTCCATAGGACCTTCACCAGTGGTACCAGTAGTTGTGACTTGAGCTCTCATAGCTCAAGCAGTGCCATTCGGTACGGTGCAGTAGAAATGGGGCTGGGCCCCGGTACCAGTGAGATTTCAAACTCGATCTCATGCTCAGGCAGTAGTCCTGGCAGCTCCTATGGAAAAACATCGGGGTACTCGTAAACCACCGGAATACTCTGAAAGACAACCACGGGGCTACGCTCTACCACTACATAGACGAAAAAGCCCTCACACCCCTGGCTCAAAAGCCTCATTGCTCGAAGCATGGAGATGCATCTGAAACTTCCGTTTACTGGTTGTTTATGAAACTCAAATTGAGGCAACTTCGTATGGAGAAGACAATCTTCCTCCCGAAATAGTCTACCAGGGTGTGATAGGCGAACAGCCAGTCCATCCCTAGGATCACACCAAAATACTCCATCTATATCACAATCAGGTCAGCGGGGAGGCTGTGTCCCCTTATACTGACCTCGTAGTCCGTGTAGACCTCCTCAACTACAAATAGTTGGCCACTACCCTACCCCAAACTGATGCCAAAACTCATAGCGACAAAAGAGTGCATGGCACCAGAATCAAAAAGTACATATACTAATCTGCCAGAAATAGTAACCATACCTGCCACCACTGAACCTGAAGCCCTAGTGTCTCTGTGGACCAGGGTGTTGATATGCCCCTCAGTCCTTGGTGCAGACGAAGCAGCTACACTCTGGGTCGGGCGAGCAGCCGCTGGCCGGTACCCTCCTCATGACTGCTACCCTCCCCCACGTGCCTGGTGACCACGACCACCAGCTCGACCTCCAGCTCTCATTGCGAGGAGCA
Source organism: Thalassia testudinum (assembly GCA_037157565.1). Lineage (NCBI taxonomy): Eukaryota > Viridiplantae > Streptophyta > Magnoliopsida > Alismatales > Hydrocharitaceae > Thalassia > Thalassia testudinum. The sequence continues at coordinate 38,525,083 of JAZHRO010000049.1, forward strand.
TCTGCTGGTCTCTGGCCCTAGATGGGTGATCGCTCCTGATGTGGGCTAGTTAGTAGCAGAGGGGACATGACCTCCTCCCTCAGTAGGTCCCTACTGGCGGCTGGGCGGGGGTCTGGTGCTGGAAATTGGCCCCTGTCTGGGGCCCCCAAAGGCCATTGATGGCCCCGTAAAACAAGACGGCTCTCCTGCGGCTGCCGTGTGCCTCCTCTCCTGACGGCCCTAAGAGTACTCTGGCTGGTAGAGCCTCTTCCGTCCACTATCAGTGTCTCGTGCGGCCGAGTTGGTCTCCTCGTGGGTCATGGCTGCCTCAATCGCTTGTGAGAAGGTGGGCAACTTCAGGGGTTTGACATAGCCCTGAATAGCAGGTCGAAGCCCCCCAGTAAACCTCCACAGGTGCTCCTCCTCCGTAGACGCGGTTGTCGAGGCAAAAATGTGACTGCTCCAGTAAATGTGTGCCGTACACATTAACAGTCATCATCCCCTGGCGGAGAGTATGGAACTCCCGCCTCCTCTTCTCCAGCCAGGTCTGTGAAAAGTACTGCTCGCAGAAGAGAGTCATGAACTGGTCCCACGTCGGCTCTCTCCCCTCTTGGCCTCTGACTGCCCTCCACCACCTGTGCGCCATGCTCTCTAGCTGGTACGTGGCAAAGGCCACACGGCACTCTACGGGAAGGCGAAGGGTGTCGAACACCTTCTCTCTCTGCTCCAGCCAGTCCTCCGCCTCAGATAGGTCCTCATCCCCCTTGAAGGAGGCGGGCTTCAGCTTTCGGAACTATCCGAAAAGCTCATGGTGCAGCTGCAGTAGGGGAACGGGCACGCCTCCAAGCAAGGAAGCCTCATGCTCGGAAGTGTCAGAGTGCAGTGGGGGTGGTGGTGGACCACCCCCTCCCCCTCCTGCTCGTCTGACGCTACGGCGGTCTCTCTGTCCCACCGACGACTCCCCCCCATGTCCTCAGCGAGAGGTGCCTGTGGAGGCTGGTAGAGCTCCTCTCGCAAAATATCTCTGATCAACTGGGCGAGATCCTAGGCCTGAATTCCTGGGAGAAGAGGTGGGTCAACTGGTACCTCAGGCCCGGGGCATCCGCCCCTCCGACCTCGTCCATGAAAGCGGCCACAACCCACCTCGAGAACTCCTTGACAAGGCATCTCCTACAAGGAAATGCGAAAGATAATACAAGAGGGTCAACGATACTGAATTACTTCGAGAAAAGACTCAGAACAAATATGAAGAAGATAAGTTGTGGTGGCTATGCTATTTATATGCACGTGAATGGTTATTCTCAAGCTAATTGGTTCATATGTCGGGATGACCTTGCTCTAATACCATCTTGTTACCACCCAATTCCCGGATCCCTATAGGACCTGAGACCGGCTCGCCTCGACTAATCCTAAGACCTAGTTGTCCAACAAGAAATAAGCAGAAGCAGGAAAGTAAACCATATTCACACATGCAATATAACTAAACAGAAGAAACATAAAAAGTAGTAAAGGAAATAGAACAGCTATCTCAGTACATACCACCACAACAACAATAGAAAGCGGAAAGTAAACAGTAGTAGTAGAACAATAACTAAAAGTCCATTACTTACTACAACAGTAGAGAAAAAGAAAAGGAAGTGCTGAAGAAAAACTGCTGCTGGACTCGACTGGGCCCAGCACCTTCCGCAGCTGGAAACCTAGGCTGCTCAACTTTGGTCCTGAACAGTATTATGAAAAGATAGAGTCAGCAAACACTGAGTAGAGTGGTATTTATATTATATAAGTACAAAATAGTAAAAGCAACAAGTTTAATTCTCATTTCTATTTACTTGTTTTATGTATTTCCATTTCACCCATTTCTCTCAAGTATCCATATATTTCTTGATCTTGTATGTTCCTTGGGGGAATGATCTTGAATGTAGTTTTTTCCATAGAGCAGAAGGTACACGTGGTGCTCTTCTGGCCAAGAGAGTCCCCCGTGGTAGTCCTACACCCAGTCAACCACCCCGAGGTCATTGTCAAGATGTAGCGGTGACTACGGCATGCGTGATAAGCGCACGGGTAGCTACCCCGCACTGACATGCGGTCGGTTGTTTCTGCTATCGAGTATGCCCAAAGTACAGCACGGAATAATATAGGGCCTTGCCTTCTCAGAATAGGGGTCTCACCCCTCCACAGTTTGCACAACCTCGTCTGACTAGCCTAGTTTGCCCCAGAGGGCCTGACAAGTCGGTGTAGGGTGGCTCGCTGAACCTCGTCCCCTGTGGGGTGGCTAGCTCCCTCCCTACACTAGTAGCTCACCTTAGTACCACGTACACGAGGGCCAATAGGAGTCTGTGCAGAGTGACCAATCCTAACCCCAGGTCTAAACCCAAGGGAGGCTAGCTCCGCTCTACATAAGAAGGGGACAGTTTCTTTCCTTGGTACCACGTACTCAAGGGCCAGCACACTTCCCATCTATATTCCAGGTTTCTGTCTATCCACAGTTCTACACCTAATTCCCCATAGGGTTCATGCTCATGTTCACCTCATTTATTCCGATCTAGATTTCACCATTCATAATTCATTTCTCATCCATATACAAGCAGCTCATAATTTCATAATTCAATTCTCAATACATGCAACTGGTTATTTTATAGGTAGTGGTTCATTAAATACAAGCAGCTCATATTTTAACAGGCAACTCACAATTATATTACAAGCAATTTCTAGCAGTTTATCTCAATCATACATGCAAGTAAACCATACAGTATAAACGGCTCATTCATTTCTCTACCCTAGGGTTTATGCCACATCCTAGGGTTCCATTCGACTATTTCCACAAGCACATTTTTATTTAAATATTATTAAAGAAATAAACCACTCTACCAGGAAACACGGGAGTAATGGGGGCTTGAACCACAGACCCAGGCGTCTCTGCAAGCCCTAAGCATGTAGTAGGCTGAAACCCTATACCAGGAAATACATCACAAAAGGAGAGTTCAAAACAGTGTGAAACAGGCTCTAGTATGTAGAGGAACTCAAGAGGAAAGTATAGGTATTTCGTTTGCATAAAACGGACCCCAATCGAACCCTAAACAAGTCAAAAATGTGCCTACTATTCAAACTCAGATGTCTGGGAATAATCCCAGACGTCTTAAAATGCGTCAAATCTTACCTTATATTCTTGTGATACCCTCGGACGTCTAGACCTTCTCTACGATCATCTAAAGGCAGTTCCAGACGTTGGACAATGCCTCCAGTCGTCGGGATGCACCTCCGGATGTCTGGTGATGTAATCAGACGTCTAAATATGCGTGGAAAAGAGTTCCATGCATCTTCCCAAGGGCCTTTACCTGCATACAAAATCGTTGGTCCAAATCAGGCCTAACTAGCTTCTGTAGTGAGGCCTACATGAACGTAACTGTGAAAAAGAACGTACCTTGCGATATAAGTGCTTTCAGATGTTTGGTCTCAGACCCAGACATCTAGCTACCGTCATGGTCATCTGGTCGACTCTCCAAACGTCTGATACTGGAAAAATCCCAATATCAGAAACTCCACGCAGCTCTCTCTCCGCTCACCTGCCACGCGCCGCAGCAGCTCCAGCTGCTATAGGGGCTTGAGCAGCTCCTCACCGGCTCCTCCTCGAGCTCCACCGAAGCTCCAGCGACCTTGGTCCTCCTCCTCCTCCCATGCTCTCCTCCTTCCCCTCTCTCGCTCTCCCTTGCTCGCACACCACTCGCCTCTCTCGTCTATCCTCGCCACTGCCGCACAGGAGATTTGGAGGTGGTGGTGGCTGGTGGTGTTAGGAGAGGAGAAGGGGGAGGAGGGGTATAAATAGAAGGTGTGGGGTTAAGGGTTTGGGGAAAGAATGAAGAAGGGAGAGAGAAGAGGATGGTCTCTGCATGCCACCCGCACACCGAGTGCAAAGCACAGTACGAAAATTCCACTTTCAAACGTCCAGGAATGGGCCCAGACGTCTGACTGAAACTCCAGACGTCTTAAAAGGCTAAAAGTGTAATGGGTCATTACAACCATCGTGGAACAAGCCTGCATCGTTCTCAAGCGAACACTGTGGCCTAAGGCATACCCACCTCTGCCTTCCCCTACCATGGGGTGCTCAGTGACACTGCACACACCATCACCACTGTGCATACCCTCTCCCCATCTTCACCTTCCACATTACCCCCCCCCACTCCACACACATTATTCATCTTCTTCCCCTTCTCTTCCTCTTCCCCCGTTTCTCTTTTATCTTCAATCTATCGAACCCAAACCCACCACCACCAACGCAGCATAGCCACCACGCACATGCGCACAACAATAGCAATAACCACCACACGTGTGCCTCACTGTGCTCCACCAGTGGCCAGTAGCATGCCCATGCGTGTCCCCCCTCCTCTCGCGCACTCGTGTAGGCCCCCTCACACCACCGATAGGAGCACTTCCTGGCCACCTTGACATCAACTGCACTGCCAACACCATCAATGTCCTTAGCGAGCATAGCTGCACACATGCCATTAGTCGTTGCCCATGCACGGCCTCCTTTGGACCCATCACTGATGTTGTCTTCCTCGTCGACCGACCCCTCTCCAACTAACTTTCTTCTTGCGGTTACCACCGTTGAATTCCTTGCCATCTGGTGAACCTCCCACGAGCTTCTCGCCGGAGACCACGGCTTCTAGCATGCGCGCAGCCCCTATTTCCCTATAGTGCCACTGGTATTAGCTCGGTTTGTATATTATGATTTGAAGCAACTATTGGAATATTTTTTCATATTTTTTTATCATGTTGTAATTGCTTGCCAAGTCCTCGAACTTCCTTTCCCACTTTTATACCTTGAAATGGATGGACTTGAATGTGATGTTAACGTTTGATTAGAAGCAAAGAATAATTTCTTAAGTTAGTTTTCTTCAAACAAGATTGTTATTTCATGTGGAAACATTTGAGAGCTTATTGGATTTGTGCCTCCCAATAATACGACTTAATTCACTGTGGTTAGATTTAATTATTTAAAACTTTGATTGAGAGTTTTTCCACCACAAAATACAGCGACATATCTTTTTATTACTATCATCTTCATAAATAAGTGAAATTCTCTCCATCAAATGGCACCGTTGTTGGGGAGGCAACAGGCCTAATAAACTCGCACACTTTTCCTATTCACATTGAATTGTTATTGACGTTATATATATTGATCTATTATCTTGAATTGGGTGAGAGGTGTATCACGTGGAGCAGGGGGAGCCATACTAGATGCATTCTGGTTGGCCTTGATTCCACCTAACGAGGAGACAAGTACCTAGGAGATTGAGAAACCTAGAGTTTCATTGAGGAGGACTTCTCCTATCCTCCATCCATTTAATTAGGTGTTAGAATAAACTTTAGACTCAAAATTTTTATTCATTGTTTTCTCGCCCTTGTTCATTAGGGTTGGTTTGTGGGGTTTATTCCCCAATTTTGTTGGATTGATTGGGCCCTTGTTCTGGGGTATTTTTGGGAGCATGTCCCATTTCTTTAGTAACTTAGACTATTATTTTATGTGGTTTGTTAGATGTCAGTTGTTTAGGCTTGTTTGAATTGTGTGATAAAAAAAAATAGAAAAAGAAAAAAAATTCGAGCTACCTACTAGAAGCTGCATATCTATAGGGCAATCATCTAGGATTGAATGAGCTTGAGAAAAAATTTGAGCATTTCAGGCATCTTGCATGAAGAAAGTTGGAGTAAGGTACATCTTCTCTTTAGCATTAAATACCTGTCATGCATCTACATTGGACCTAAATTCAAGACCCACTAAAGTGTTTGAATCTAATTAATTTAGTGGTCACTTTAAAAAAAATCGGGACTGCTAAGAGGTTGGACCTTAAAATCTCTAACTTGAAATTGTGTGCAAAAGGATCTTGTTTGCGAGATTTCAAAATTCAAAACGCGTATGTGTGTTGCACACCTGATACACTGTGCACATCGCACATAAGGTCACTAGATAAATTTCTTCCTCTCCTTTTTGTACCATAAGGGAAGTTAGTCTGAATTCAACAAGCCTATCCACCAAGTTACTTTGGTTCCTCTTGCGTGGGCTCAATTTGAGACTTCCATCCTTTGCGAGTAGGTTGTAGGCACCAACAAAAGTCAGCCTAGGAAGCGTAATTCTTGGAAAACTTGTTTGGCCACCAACTGAATACCTAATTCTAAGACCTAGAATCTACTAAAAGCATATCCCACTATATTTGTGCTTGTTTCGACAGTGGTAGAACTCTCTAGGAAGTTTCTACATTTATTCTGATTTCTTCAAAGTCCTAAGGGAGTTAAACCTGTTTGGCTTAAAAAGAAATGGATTACCCTTACTCCTATCAGCTAGATTATCAAAACCCATACTGCCCATCTTTTAATCATGATCCCATGCCTTAAGCATATCCATCCTTTGATGGGTACAATGACAATTCATGGGATCAATCTATTTCTATCCTGGGAGTACTGGCCTGATAACTGCCACTTTTGTGCAAAGCCTAGGAGTGGAATTTTCCAGTTTGCAAACACCCAACCCTCCCACCCTTCATGATTTTCCTTATCGAGGTTGAACCGATAACCCTAGGCAACCAGAGCCTGAGATTGACTATCCTCCCCAATCTAATAGAAGTAGCCTCTCCTCTTTTATGATAGAAATGCAAAACCAACAAAAAGAAATGGAGTCTATGTGAGTGATGTTAAGGAATAGTTAACAATTGAATAAGGAAGTTAGACAGCTTAGCTACTCTCTTACTATTGATTCTTATCTCTACCCGTACAACCGTGATCATTAAAATAATTTTGAGGAAACCAATGACAATAGGCCCCCCATTTTGAGTAGATATCACTTAAACTCTCCCCATGAGACACAGCCACTAGAGGAGAACAACCCTAGCTATTATCCACTCGAGCTATATTAGAGTCAAAAGAAAAGGAAGATGGTACCTCTTAAGGACCTTGACCCCGATGATAGTATTTTTCTTACCTCTGATAACCTGGGCCAAGGTTGTATTGTTCATGCCACTTCCCCTATTAATCATGTGGTGGAACCCCATTGTACCCTTAGTGAGCCTAATCCCAAGCCTCCACTTTGGGAATCAATACCGACCATTTAGCATTCTGAGGATTTAAATGCGCCCAGTGAAGGTGACCCTAATGGAATGGAGGATGAATTGCATCAATTTTGGTCTCAGGGGTACAAAGACTCTATTTTAGAGGAGTCTTTTTATCCCTCTAAAATAGAGGAACCTGGAATTAGAGTTTGGAGTGAATCTCAAGGGGATTATGTGTTATTTGAGGACTTACCCCCCGAGGATATTATTGATCTGGTGAAATCCAGATTCCTTCCTACTTTTGATTTTGAAAAGCATCCTCTACAAAATTAGGAAGATATAGAGTTGAGATTGGAGGACGACGAACACAATACTGAGAAGCCTAGAAGAGACTCTCGAGGACATTACATATCAGTTGAGGATTTATGCCTCGAGGAGAACAAAGAATTGATCGATATAGGCTTTCTCCATTTATATAACATTGAGAATGATCAACCTCCTAAAGATATTAAAAATAATGAAGTTGCACAAAAAATCCCTAGAAAGGATGTAATTGACAAAAAAGAACCCTAGGTAGGACTTGATGATAATTCTGATATCACTACTTCCCAAGAAACCCAACTGTCGTCAAAGCATGTTGATCATGAGTCTACTAATGAGATATTGAATTCTATGCATGACTCATCTATTATAGAGAAGTAGTTGGAGATTTATCAAACAATGAAGTTATGTAAGGATATGGAAGAAGAATTCCTATTTGGAATGAAAGCTAAATAGACTAAGTCCTCTTTGGACTTAATAATTACCACCCAATCACTCAAGTAAACTGTCAATTCTTTACCTAATCCTTGCTCAGGTCTCAGCTCACATACATTCTTTCTGGGGAGCATATTAGGCCAGTACATTCTTGGGTAGAATGGCGAGTGTGGATTGATGCTTGCACTTTTAGTCTCGCCATTCAAGGGTTTGAAATTATTATGTTTATATCTTTTAAAGCCCTTTCTACTTTGGGGGACCCTTGTTATCCTCCACTTATTCCATTTCAAGAGGTACCTACTTCCGTTACTCTTTTCCCTAGACCTCTCTAGGTAGCTTGCGAGATTGTTTGCTATCATGTCATCTAGAAAGCATTTAGAATTACGCTACATCATCAACTCACCAACATCTGTGGCTACCTATTTTCTAGGCCTGCACCATTATGCATAATCTTGGGGCCTAGCTCTTTCTATCTGGAACTAGACTTACAGGTTCCCTATAAGTCTAGCTGCCGACAGAAAATGCAGCGTTGGTTGGGAGGCAACCCAATGTCCAGAATAACATCTTCTTCAGGGGATTTCCTTCCTTTCTCTCTCTGTTTTAATTTTACAATGAGGACATTGTAGGATTTAGGCATGGGGGGTGCATTTTGCATTTTTAGATAGTATTCATGCATTTAGGTTAGTAAAAAGAAATTAAAACAAAACACAAAAAAAAATCTTGAGCTAAATTGGTTAGTCTCTAGCAGAAGATTGTTATAAAAGAGGTGTCATTGAAGAGTTTCTTCTTAAATTGTTTCAAAGTTTAAAATCCAATACATTCACTTGCATGTAGACTGGGTAATGGATCTTTGTAGAAAGCCAATAAGCAATTTTAGTCTGCTAAATCCTTAGGCAGTTTGAAGGGAGTCAGGAAAACTACATTCTAGTTGATCCTCCTATTATTTGTGAGGAGAAAGTAGAGAAACTACTGGTGCGCTAAGTCTACTATAAGGACTCTTAAGTTCTAGATAATTAGGTGATGAAACCTCATAATTAGGCATAGTTTCGCTCTCTGTTCTTGTGTACGTACATTGTGTGAATTCCTAAGAGTCACTAAATAAGACAAATACACAGAGATTGAGTCCTAATAAAACTATGACTATGGTGGATGGTTACACCCATCCTTCATAAAGTCCTCGGCTGAAGGAGGGTAGTAATGTCAAAGGTCAGAAATACCCTTGTCCTATCCATTCCTTCCCGGCACCAAGAGTAGGCACTTCCAACAAATAAGCCACACAATATCTTCTTGACAATTATCATCTTCAATAATGCCTCATGAATAAAGGTTGCATCATTTCGTGTCGATAGTCAAAAAAAAAAAAGGGAAGAAGGAAAAAAAAAGAAAGAAAAAGGAAAAGGAAAAGAAAATATATCTCTTTAAAAAAAAAAACAAGAAGAAGAAAGAAAGAAAGAAGAGTTCAAGTTTATAGCTTTATTTTCGTGTCATTTTGCATCATATATCAATGTCTTTGAGGCAACAAAAATACCCGTTGCACCAAATATGACTCATGCCTACTTTTCAGTATTTCTGATCGCTTGAATACTGGCTAAGGACTTCTACCTTAGTTGTAGGGTTATTAGGACTTTAACTGAACTATGAATAACATGGGAGGCCACCAAACATTGAGTACATCTGCAAAATCTAGTGAGATATGTGATCTCAGAAAAGAGAGAAGAAAAAGAAAAGAGTAAGTGAGCGCAAAGGAACATAAAGAGAGCATACTTTTTAGCCTCTCTGTGTGGTGACTTGTTTGAAAGTCTAGAGATTTAGAGTCTACAATACTAGACTACATGTAGCACTAGATGAGTGTGAGCTACCAAATATAAATCCATTCAACTCAGTATCTCTATCCTAAGACTAAAAGCTGGGTCAAGCACGAGCTTTAGATGTAGTTGCCTATCCCGATAGAATTTTATTAGGGGTAAAGCACGAGCTTTAGATGTAAATTGGCTTTTCATTTGATTCATTCCCTAGGCTACTATCACTTCACATTTGTTTGAATCTCTAAATTTTTCAAATAAGAAAAGAAGAAATCTTTTGGACTTCTATTATTTTTTACTTTTGCTAGGGACTAGCAAAACTTAGGCATGGAGGTATTTGATGAGTTCATTTTAATGAACTATTATTACACCTAAGATAACTTTATTCTTTTAATAACTACATTAGGTCATAGAATGATTGCATGCATCATTACTTAAGTTTACATATGTTCTATTGCATTTTTTAACTTATTATGTATATAAATAATTATTTTATATTTCATTATTGCAGGGATAAACCCAATCTCCTTTCAATGTGCCCCTCACCCATGACGGTCACACACATAGCTCACCCACAGATGAACCCTCCTCCACCTGACCCGCTCCATCTCTATCTCTCGCAACCCAAACTCCTCCGCCTAACCCACTCACCCTCTTCACGAAAGGCCAACCCAACTTTCCGGTTATTTTTCGGTAGAGTTAACAACAACTGCAAAAATGGGAGATGAGGAGGAACAGATTTGCTAAGAGATTAAAAAGCAAAGGCCCTTCTCCTTTAAAAGGGGACCTCTTCCTTCCCCCTGGTAGGGATCTCCTCCCTCTCCACTACTGTGAGCAAGCGCACCTGTGTTTCAAGCCTACACCATATCAAGCGAACACTGTGGCCTGAAGCATACCCACCTCCGCCTTCCCCTGCCGTGGTGTGTGTGGTGACAGCACGCACACCATCACCACCATGCAAACCCTCTCCCCATCTTCACCTTGCACATTACCCCCCCCCACTCCACGCACACTATTCATCTTCTTCCCCTTCTGCTCCTCTTCCCCTATTTCTCTTTTATCTTCAACCTATTGAACCCAAACCCACCACCACCATCACAGCATAGCCACCGTGCACACACGCACAGTGGCAGCAACAGCCACCGCACGCATGCCTCTCTACGCTCCACCAATGGCCAGCAGCTTGCCCGCGCGTGTCCCCCCTCTTCTCCATGCACCCGTGGACACCCCCTCACACCGATGGTTGGAGCACTTTTCGGCCACCAAACTCGACACAAACCTCATCGCCAACACTGCCGACGTCCTCTACAAACACAACCGCACCCATGCCATCAGTCGTCGCCCACGCACGGCCTCCTTTGGACCCATCACTGATGTCGTCTTCCTCGTCAGTTGGCCCCCCTCTGGATGTCTTTCTTCTTGTGGTTACCAGTGTCGAGTTCCTTCCCATCAGGTGAACCTCCCATGAGCTTCTCACTGGAGATCGTGGCTTCTAGCGTGCGCAACAGCTGCCTCTCTCCCATCCCCTGTTTCTCTACAATGCCGCTGGTATTAGTTGGGTTTGGATATTATGATTTGAAGCAACTATTGCAATATTTTTTCATATTATTTTATTATGTTGCAATTACTTTCCAAGTCCTCGAACTTCCTTTCCCTCTTTTATACCTTGAAATGGTTGGACTTGAATGTGATGTTAACATTTGATTAGAAGTAAATAATAATTTCTTAAATTAATTTTATTCAAACAAGTTTCTTATTTCATGTGGAAACATTTGCAAGCTTATTGGATTTGTGCCTCCCTATGATACGACTTAATTCATAAGGTTAGATTTAATTATTTAAAACTTTGATTGAGAGTTTTTCCACCATGTAAAATGCAATGACATATCTTTTTTTTACTATCATCTTCATAAATAAGTGAAATTCTCTTCATCAGTCCTTCTTGGTGATGGTGTTCAATTTTCTGTAATCAATTCATATGTGCTAAGAAGAAGCAATCCTAGTGGCTATAGTTTCCCCATGTTCGTTTGTGATAACTGTTAGTCCAACCTTCTTAAGAATGACTTGAGTGTGACTAACCTAGGAGCTGTCAAAAATGGCGTAGATTATATCAGCATCAAGCCACTTTATGATCTCCTTTTTTACCACCTCTTGCATAGTAGGGTTCAAGCGCCTTTAAGGTTGGTGGGAGGGGCGAGAATTGTCCTCAAGATATATACAATGTGTGCAATAGGACAGATGAATACCCTTAAGATCAGAAAGGGACCAGCTAATAGCTTTCCTATTCTTACTTAAGACCAGGAGGAGTTTTTCTTCTTGTGCCCCAATAAGTCCAGAATTAATTATCAGGGGCATGGTCTGGCTCGGACCCAAGAAAACATATTCAAGGGAGTCAGGCAAAGGTTTGAGCTCAAGTTGAGGGCTCGGCTTCGGTAGAATTTCTGCCTTAGAAGTTTGAGGTCAAGTGAGAGGGAAGGGGTCAACTGAACTATTAGCTGGAGAATGTGTGGTTAGGGTAGGAGGGTGGAATGAAGTGGATTGTTCAGGAACTATGTTAATGGCAAAATAGGAACCCTTGTGTGAAATCTACATTGTTTCCTTCACTATATTTTCAACCTTAGAATCTGAGTCGTCAAAGAAATCAGGTTCTTGGAATTGCTTAGAAGCTTGGAAAATATTTAGGGTAACAAATTCACTGCCACACATGATCTTCATCTTTCTAGAATTGTAATCAATATTAGCATGGGCGGTGGCTAAGAATGGTCTTCCAAGAATTATTGGGGCATACTTTAGAGCTTCTGGTACCTCTATATTCAGGACTAAAAGGTCCACGACAAATAGACAATTTTAGACTCGGACAATGACATCCTCAACTATTCCCCTTGGTTTGATTATAGATCGGTCAGCTAATTGAAGAGTAACCTCAACAGGCTTTAATTCTGCGATCTTAAATTCCTCAAAAACTGCTATGGGAATAAGATTAATTGAGGCACCGAGATCTAGTAAGGCATGATCAAAAGGAGTGTCATTAATGGCTACTTGAATCAGGCAAGCACCTAGATATTTTCTCTTAAGAGGCAGTTTGCTTTGCACAACTGAGTTGACTGTCTCCGAAAGGATCACCTTTCCTTGGTATCGAGGCTACCTTTCGAGACTACACCAATCTTTCAAAAATTTTTCATAGGCAAGGATATATTTTATGGCATCTAGGAGAGGGATATTGATTTCTATTTGCCTAATGAGATCCATTAATTTCTTATCAGTGGACTCAGATTTCTTTCTCTTTGTGTGTGAAGAGTGAAGGGATTATTGAAAGGGTATTGGGTTTTCCTTTTTTGCATTTTTAGGTTCCTAAATAGGGTTAGAGTGAGCAGAAGAGTTGACCTATTTTTTATTGAAGTAGGTTCCCTGAGTAGGCAAAGGATCGTGAGTAGTTTTCCCATTCCTCAAAGTAACTGCATTTGCAGTATGGTTGTTTCTAGGAGGAGGACGGGAAGCTTGACTGTGATTGAAACCCGGGGGGTGCTGAGGTGCTGGGTAGATCGATTGATTGGGATAACCACCTTTAATCTGATTCCATTGATTGTTAGGGTTGGGCATGGGTTGGGATGGCAGATTGGCAGTAGGTCTATGATCTAGAGTAACCTTAACTTGATGCTACAAGTTGGTTATCATGCAGGTTACTTTCGTCATTTCAATCTGTATACCCAGTATAGTCTTCACAACCTAGTTGTTAATATCTTCAAAAAGGAGGTAGGCACATTTTGCATCTTTATTAAGGAAATTGCCCCCACATAAGGCATCTACGAATCTCTTTAATTGATCTTCTAATTCGTGATAAAAGATCTGCTCTAGTTGCCATTGTGGAATTTCATGGTAGGAGCAACTTCTAAGAAGTTCTTGGAATCTTTCCCATGACTCATGGAGGGGTTCACAATTTTTTTGTTGAAAGGTTGTTATGGATCTTCTTAATGCATTAGTATGACCGATCAGAAAAATTTTTTTAAGAAAAGTGCTTTTTAATTGGGACCAGGTGGTGGTAGGGCACCTAACTGTTCTAAACCAGTGTGTAGTTTTGTCTTTTAAAGAGAGAGGGAAAAGTCACATGAGCCACATATCTTCCTGCACATTGCGGGAAGAGGTGGTTTAAGCGGGGATAGTTAATTCCTCGAGATGACAGAAAGGGTCCTCTCTCGAAAGACCATGAAAATGTTTGATTAGGTTTAGAATATCTGGTTTGATCTCAAAATCCCCCTGTCGTATGACCACCCCAGGTCTTTTCTCATAATTGGAAGGATCATAAAAATCCTTAAGAGGAACGACAAGCTGTTGATGAGGTGGCGGGCTTTGCCCTTGGTTGGCTAGGTTTGTCATACTCTTAGCCAACTTTTCTTGATTTTTCTGAAGTCAAACCAAGTGGTCGACCGTAAGGGCAAAAGGGCTTGCATTTTGATTTTCGATTTGAGGGCCACCGAGCATTTCAGATTTTTCTAGTTGCTCCAAGTAGGGGGGTTAGGGATGGAAAAGTTAGCTTGTAGGTCTGCTGACGAGTTAAATGCGGAAGCAACATTTTTTTGGTGGTTTCCTAGGTTTTCCATATTAGAAATAGATAAAGAAGAAAATAGGGATCTTTTGGTGCGGGGGGTGAAATCAACTGGTCCCTTAAGATGTGGTTTTTGGGACCATCACCCGTGCATGCACTATTAATGGAAGACTTGGAGGGGAGGAGAAGAGAGAGAGATGAGAGAAAGTGTGCAATTCAAACAACAAGCTTAGTCTTATCTTAAGGTTGACTCCTTAAAACCTAAGACTTGGGAACCCAATAAGTAAGAAATCAGCAAGTGAACCCAATTCCAAAAAGAGAACCTAGCTAGACTAAAGGGTGGCTTGGGCCTAAGCATGTCTTGGGAAAATCGCCAGGGGCTTGTGTAAAACCTTACCTGTCATTTGAATTCCCTCTAAGTCTGTCACCGTGTTGTCTAAAGGAAGTAGGAGCGCTTAGTGATCCTAAAATATTGGATATCAAGCTTAAGTGGTCAAATGACTATTTGTTTTAAGTTAGGCTTAGGTGTCTAAATTTGCATTGGAATGTGGAGGGCGTTAATTGGAGTAATGCCCTATTATTTCAAATTTTTTTGTGTACTGGATTGGAAAAGTGATTCCAATAGCAATAAAGTTAACACACAATATTTGAATGTATTTCTACTTTTAGGATTTCCTTTAAATTAGTATATTTAGGGTTTCTTTTTAAGTTTTCAAACGAGTTTTATATCCACAATCAAAAAGAAATCATGTTGTGTTGGTGAGAATAGATTTCCCTTTTGAAAGTGGGTCTCTAGAAATGGAAAGAAAACCCTAAATTGAATTGGATCCTTAAACAAAAATGTACTACCAATGAATCTCTTTCAGACTTTTCTATTTAATTGCTCGTCCAAACAAGGCAAACAATACCACTGCTGTATGGAAAATCAAACAAGAATTCCAAAACATATGCTTTTGTGATATTAGGAATTTGCTCGCTATTTTTTAAAGATTTTTCTTTATGCTGGTGTCAAAGACCAGAAATGATACCTGTGGGTATTTGGACTTTTTAGTACCACCATTGGCCACCAAAAATTTTTGTGATTTTATATGTTGCGTATAATTTTAAAAGCATTTCAAAAACCTAAATTTCATAGAAATTGGTTGAGCATAAAAATTCCAAAAATTCACGGATAGTAGCAAAATAGAGAAATTAGAGATGATGACCTCCTTGTGGTCCACCAATTTTTAAAAATTGTATACAAAGCCAATTGCTCTAAACTTTAGAAAAGATATTCCTCACTTGATTTGGAATCACTGGGTGAAATTTCAAGAGTTTAGAAAGTCTGTGGTGTTAGGAATTGATTTTTGAAGTTTGGATAGAAGTCTAGACCCGAAAATCAGAACACCAACACTTGAAGTGGAGTGGTGTTTAATGATGTAAATAAGTAATCAATGGGTTTTAAAGGACCCCACTCCACTTAATTGAAGTATTTAGTATCCTGGAAGCCAAGTTTAATATTTCTTTTGGTAGTTTTTTTAGGGTTTAGGGTTTAGGATCCTGAATTTTCATAGGAAGAAAAGGTACTTCAAGTTCCAAAATCCCTCTTCCTTCCTACAATGCCTACACACACGAGAGAAGAAGAGACAAGGGGGTGAGATCTGCTTAACAAGAAAGAGAAATACTTAATGCAAAGCCGTTCCTTCCCAGCAATGGTGCCAAAAAGTGATCGAGTTTTTATGCGATTTGTAATATGTTGGTTTTATAAGTCGTAACACGCAAAAATTGATTCGCTTTTAAAATTTATAACCTAGATAATGGAGTATCTCAGGTCATCCAAGGAGGCAATGTTTGTAAATTTAGATCTCTTACTTGAAAAATAAGAAATCAACTTTCTTTTTGAGTTTTTTATATAAGATTTTTTTGGTTTTTGAAATAATAGTTAATCACAATTTCAAAGAGGGAAAGAAACTAACACCTATAAGATAACCCTAAGTTGACAAGAATAGCCTCGCCCTAATCTCACTCTAGGCATGTGGAGGCCAAGAGTAATTAGGGAGAGGGAGTGAAAAAGTGCTAGAGAAAGAATTATAAAAAATTTGACAAAGTTGAAAAGAAGGCAATTTTGATTGAATAGAATTTATGTTTTACAAAACCATGTAGAGGAATGCTTCTACTTGAAATTGAAGAAACATAAATAGTAAAAACACAAGTCCTCTAGATAGTACTGGTGAAGAAGAGAGTCCTCTTGCTCCAAGCCAAGCTACTCCTTGGCTTGGAAAGAACTCCTTTCTTAGAAAGCTCCACCAAGTTGGTGTCTTTCCTCTTTGGCAAGCCCTAAGGGGGGCGTGCCATTATTTGGCCTACGTACTCTTTAATTAGTCATTCTTAATTAATATTTGATTAGGAATTAAGTCGAATTCAACGCAGTCTGCATATCATCTTATGCGCCAATTTTATGTTTAATAACACACGACACCTGAAGGCATCAAGTAGGCAGCCAAAATCACTCTACAAGACATCTGGAGTTTAATTTCGTCATCTGAGAATCTCCATCGAGAACCACTACTATCTAAACATTTTAAGATGTCCGAAACATCAATCCAACATTTGATAAAGAGAGGTTGTCCCTTTTCTACCATTCCAACCACTCACATTCTTCGCGGGTGGTTGGAGAAGCATTCGACAAAAGCAACAAAGTGTAGGTGTTCTGCTAAGAAGAGCGGCTACTGGACAAGCTCTCATAACCCTTCCCTTGGCAGGGATCTCCTCCTTCCTCCATCATCGTGGAACAAACGCACCTTGTGAACCAAGTGCGCACCGTGGCCCCAGCTTGCCCTACCATCGTTGCTCATCTCTGACGAAGTGGTGTGTAGTGACAACATGCACCGCACCCTCTCCCACCCTTCCCTGACAAACGCACTACCAACATCAGCCGCTCCATCCACCGTCACCACCTTCATCTTCCCGAAATAAAAAAACTCCCCCACCGCAGAGCACCTCTTGCACGCCACCACACCCACCGTGCACCACCGTTCCCTTGTGCATCCTCACGTGCGAGCAATGCCACCACAACCACCATCCTCTCTTGCGTGCAACGCCACCATAGCCACCATCACGCCACAGCTGCTCGCGGGCTGCACGCACGCAACCACATCAACCAAACCCACCCCCTGCTTCTTCTTAATCTTTTCTTCCTCTTCCTCCTTTCCACGCACCCACTGCAACTTCGCCAAAAAGAACCCATCACCGTCACCACCTTCATCTTCTCAAAATAAAAAAACTCTCCCACCGTAGAGCATCTCCCGCGTACCGCCACACCCACCATGCACCATCGTTCCCTTGCCCATCCTCGTGCGCAGGCAACGCCACCACAGCCACCATCCTCGTTTCCGTGCAACGCCACCATAGCCACCATCACGGCACAGCCACTCGCGGGCTACGTGCACGCAACCACATCAGCCAAACCCACCCCCTGCTTCTTCTTCTTCTTCTTTTTCCTCTTCTTCCTTTCCACGCACCTACTGCAACTTCCCCAAAAAGAACCCATCACCGTCGTCGCCCCCTTCTACACAGCCGCCACTTCCGATGATGAAACTTCATTCTGTCAATGCCATAGACCTCGCCTCACCCCCATGAGGCCATCAACACCTCCAACAACCCTTCCTACAGCCTCCACAGTTCGTCGCACCTTCTCCTCGCAGCCAACCTTTCCTCCTTCGTTCGGTCGTTACCGACTACCTCCAGTCATGCCACTACCACCGTTGCGAGCCTCTCCGCTCGCACGTCTCCTCCTCCGAGACTCGCGGCTGGTTAGCCCCTCCTCCGTGTGCACGCCAAGGGGAATCAACCTCCCCTATTTCTCTATAGTGAAGATTGAATTCAAATTTACGTTACATGCCATTGTGGAAAACACTATTGCCATATTTATCTAAATATTATATTACGGTGGATTTGCATGCATGACCGTTCATTCTACTTGAATTACGTATAGTTAAATTCATCTCTTGAATAATCGAGTATGGATATTTGTTATCGGGAATGAATTCTATTTTAATTAAATTTGACAGTGTTTGTTAGTACTAAGATCACAATTCAGGTATTTCCATAGTGGTGATTTTGTATTTGTGCACCTATATTCTTGATTAATTATCTAGATCGAGAATTTGTGTTGGAAATGAGAGCCCTAGTTAGCATACACATCCGTTGATATTCCCGAATGCTTGAGGCATCATTAATCATTTTTAATAGGCTAATTTCTCCCTGTGGACATGACCTAACTATTTTCGTGGTTAGATTTTGAATATTAAATGTTTTTAAAAGTGATTTTCTGCCACACAACGAACTATAACGACACGTCATTTTATGTTAAAATTTTTATCGAAAATGAAGATTGCTCTTTCAAATGGTGTCATTTCTGTGGAGGGAACATGCCTATTAATTTTTTTGGGAAATTTATATTATTTTTATTCTATTTTGAAATCTTTTCTGAATTATTGACATTGGTTCTCTTTCTGTGCAAAAACAACAAACGAATGCCGTGGGTGCGCACGGCGGAGACGATATTTTTGGTGCACCTTGACGCCACCTAGAGGACAACAATAGGAGCATGTGGGCCTTGATCCCACACACGTGGAAAGAGGATTGGTGACTGAAGACCTGTTTGCCCCCTTTAGATTTAGATTAGGCTAGATAGACATTAGCATTTAATTTCTTTCTTGTGAACCCTTATTGGGTAGTTTTGGGAACGTGTCCCCAATACTTTTTATTGCGTATCGCTCTTGTATGTAGGATGTCTTTTCGGGAGTGTGTTCCCATTTTATTTAGATTATAGGTTTATTTGAATTATTTGAACTGCATGTTAGTTAGTTAGATTAGGTTTGTTTGCTTATTATTATATATATATTCGAACTACCTGCTAGAAGTTGCATATCAATAGGGCGACCATCTAGGTTTGAATGAGAAGCATCTAGTTTATATTTTTGCATTGCAAACATCTGCATTAAAGAGAGCTAGAGTAAGGTACGTCTTTTCTTGTGCATCAGTTATCTGCATAGGCATTATATTTGGACATAATTAAAAATGACAACTTAAGCTAATTTGAAAAGAGTAATCAAGTGGTAACATTGCTTCTTGAAAAGAAAATTAAAAGATACAAGAAGTGCTTGAAAAACTTGATTGCGATTTTCAAAAGAAAAATCACTTTTCGTGGTGTGATGCACACTTTCTGCACCGAGCACGCAGTATAGGCACTGCAATAGGTCGTGGACCCATAAGGCTATAGGCATCAATCTGTTTATTAGTGCAAACCCTCCTATCTCACTTTGTGACGATGGTATTAACTTTTGCTTGAGTGATTTGATACTCTAAGGAGGGGGACACCCTATAAAGGAATTTAAGGGTGGTTAAGAGGCACTACTAATGCACCGCATCAAAGGAAGGGTTCACCCTACTTGCATCCCATGTTTCCATCCTTGGAGTACTTTTTTACTTGAGCATTTGAGAATATCATTACAACAAAGTGTACATCTCTAGGGCACTCGAAGGTCAATTTAGGGTGCATAATTAACTGACAACTTGATTGGTCACCCAAAAAGAACTAAAAGCAACCTCAACCTCCTTAACAGCCTTTGACCAGGAATCTCAAGTGCCTCACATCTCTTATACCACTTACATGGGAATGGAGAAATACTGCCTTGACTCCATTTGGCCAAGCTAGAAAGGTTGGAAGAGGGATTAAAGTGCTTTAACTCAACAAAAAACATCTTGCCTTGTGTTTGCTTGGCGTGTGCGTGATAAAGTTCTCTAGGATGTTTCTACTTTTAATCTATCTAAGTCCTAAGAGAGTTAAACCATTTGATTGAAAGAAATGGACTATCCTTACTACTATAATTTTAACCAGGATCCCATGCCCCAAGCGTATCCATCCTTTGATGGGTACAATGACAATTCATGGGATCAATCATATTCCTATCCTGGGGTTATTGGCCCGATAGCTCCCACTTTTGAGTAGAGCCTAGGAGCGGGATTTTCCACCCATGGAATCCCCACTACTTTCCAAACACCCAACCTTACCACCCTTCATGATTTTCCTTATCGATGTTGTACCAATACCCCTAGGCAACAAAAGCCTAAGATTGACTATCCTCCCCAATCTGATAGTAGTAGTCTCTCCTCTTTTATGGTAGAAATCCAAAAACAACAAAAAGAAATGATGAAGTCAATGGGAGAGATGTTGAGGAATCGTGAACAATTGAACAAGGAAATTAGAAAGCTTAGCTATGCTCTTATTACTGATTCTAATCCCTACCCGTACAACCGTGATCATGAAAATAATTTTGAGGAAACCAATGACAATAGGGATCCAATTTTTAGTAGCTATCACTTAGACTCTCCCCATGAGACACAGCCACTAGAGGAGAACGATCCTAGTTTTTATCCACCGGAGCTATATTGGAGTCAAAAGAAAGGGAAGATGGTACCTCTTGAGGACCTTGACCCTGATGATAGTATTTTCCTTACCCCTGATAACCTGGGTCAAGGTCGTACTGTTCATGTCACTTCCCCTATTAATCATATGGTGGAACCCCATTCTACCCTTAGTGAGCCTAATCCTAACCCTCCACTTAGGGAATCAACACCTACCATTCAACATTCTGAGAATTTAAATGTGCCCAATGAAGGTGACCCTAAGGAAATGGAGGATGAATTGGATCAATTTTGGTCTCAGGGGTTCAAAGAGTCTATTTTAGAGGAGGATGATAACCCGATGGAGGAAGCTAGCCTTAGAATCTGGATTGAATCGCAAAGGGATTATGTGTTATTCAAGGACTTACCCCCTGAGGATATAAATAATCAGATGAAATCTGGATTCCTCCCTTCTTTTGATTTTTAGAGTCATCTTTCGCAAAATCAGGAGTTGATATTGGAGCTGAACGAACACAATAGTGAGAAGCCTAGGAGAGACTATTGGGGACAATATACATCAATTGTGGTTTTATGCCTCGAGAAGAACAAAGAATTCAGTGATATAGGCTTTCTCCATAACATTAAAGATGATAATCCTCCTAAAGAGATTAAGGATAATGAAGTAGCACACAAAGTCTCTGGAAAGGATAAAATTGACAAGAAAGAACCCAGGGATGGATTTGATGATAATTCTGATCTCGCTACTTCCCAGGAAACCCAACTATCGTCAAAGCATGTTGATCATGAGCCTACTAATGAGATATTGAATTCTATTCATGACTCATCTATTGTAGAGGAGTAGTTGGAGGTTTATAAAATAGTAGTTACCTATCCTCGAGGGAAGTAGTTGCCTATCCTAATAAAATGTTTACCAAGGGTTAAGTATGAACTTTAAATATAGGTTGGCTTTTCAATTGGATCAATTACCTAGGCTACTATCACTTCACATTTGTTTGGATCTCTAAATTTTTGGAATAAGAAAGGAAGAAATCTTCTGGTTACTTCTATTGTTTTTCACTTTTGCTTGGGACTAGCAAAACTTAGGCAAGGGAGCATTTGATAAGTGAACTTTGGTGGACCATTATTTCACCTAAGTACTCTTTAATTAGTCTTTGTTAGTTGATATCTAATTAGTCTGCGTATCATCTTATGCACCAATTTTATGTTTAATAACATATGATATGTTATGATAATCATTTGGTCGATGCAGGCATCAAGTAGATATCAACTCTACGAGACGTCTGAAGTTTAATTTGGATGTCTAAGAATCTCCATCGAGAACCACTGCTATCTACACATTTTAAGACATCTGGAATATCAATCAGACGTCTGATAAAGAGCAGTTGTCCCTTTCTAACTGTTCCAACCACTCGCATTCTTCGCAGGTGGTTGGAGAAGCGTTCGGCGGAAGCAACAAACTACAAGTGTTCTAATAAGAAGAGTGGCTAGAGGACAAGCTCTCAGAACCCTTCCCCCTGGAGGGGATCTCCTCCTTCCTCCATCACCATGGAACAAATGCACCTTGTGAACCAAGCACGCACCGTGGCCCCAGCTTGCTCCAACATCTCCGCTCATCTCCGACGAAGTGGTGCGTAGTGACAGCATGCACCACACCCTTTCCCGCTCTTCCATGACAAATGCACCACCAACATCATTTTCTTCGTCCACCGTCACCACGTTCATCTTCTCTAAACAAAAAAACTCCCCTGTCGCAGAGCACCTGCCACGTGCTGCCACACCCACCGTGCACCACCGTTCCCTTGCGCATCCTCCCGCACAAGCAACGCCACCACTGCCACCATCCTCGCACGTGTGCAATGCTACCATAGCCACCATCACGCCAAAGCTGTGCGCATGCCACCACATCAGCGAAACCCACACTCACCCCTACTTCTTCTTCGTCTTCTTCTTCCTCTTCTTCCTTTCCACGCACCCACTGCAACTTCCCCAAAAAGAACCCATCACCAGCACCACCCCCTCCACACAGCCACCACTCCCGATGATGAAACCTCATTCCATCAATGCAATCGACCTTGCCTCACCCTGATGAGGCCATCCACACCTCCAGCAGCCCTTCCCAGAGCCTCCACGGTTCACCGCACCTTCTCCTCACCATCGGCCTTTCCTCCTCCGTCTGGTCACCGCTGGCCACCTCCGATCGTGCCGCTACCACCATTGCAAGCCTCTCCTCCCCCACGTCTCCTTCGCCCAGACTCATGGCCGGTGAGCTCCTCCTCCGTACGCATGCCAAGGGGAATCAACCTCCCCTGTTTCTCTACAGTGAAGATTGATTTCAAATTTACGTTACAAGCCATTGTGGATAACACTATTTCCATATTTACCTAATTATTATATTACAGTAGATTTGCATGCATGTCCCTTCATTCTACTTGAATTACGTATAGTTAAATTCATCTCATGAATAATCGAGTATGGATATTTGTTATAGGGAACGAATTCTATTTTGATTAAATTTGACGGTACTTGTAAGTACTATGATCACAATTCAGGTATTTTCATGGTGGTGATTTTGTATTAGCACACCTAAATTCTTAATTAATTATCTAGATTGAGATTTTATGTTGGAAACAAGATCCCTAGTTAGCATACACATCCGTTGATATTCCCGAATACTTGAGGGATCATTAATCATTTTTAATAGGTAATTCCTCCTTGTGGAGATGACCTAACTATTTTTGTGGTTAGATTTTGAATATTAAATGTTTTGAAAAGCAATTTTCTACCATGCAACAAATTATAAGGACACGTCATTTTATGTTAAAATTTTTATCGAAAATGGAGATCGCTCCTTCAGATGATCTCCATTTTGGCAAGCCCTAAGAAGGGGCATGCCTTGGATCCCCAAAGGTGGATGCTCTCCACCTCGATTGCCTCCTCCAAGGGTGGGTGTGCACCACCCTCAAAATACTCCTAGGGCAGGCATGTACCCTTGGTCTTCTCCCTTGCCTAGCTTCTCTGTTTGGCTAGTGTAGGCACAAAAGAGAAGAGAAGAGGGGAAGGCACCAAGGGGACAGAGTGTCCCCTTAATCTTCCTCTTATTCTTCTTCTCTTGGTCATCTATGGACGGTGGAAGTATGGTGCATTAATGGTAGCGAAAAGTGTATGTTAATGGTGGTAGGTAGGGGTATATATAGGAGTGGTAGGGGGGTAGGTGTAGTTAATGGATGGAGGGCTAGGATGGGTTGTAGAGGGTGGTTATAGGATCCTAGGGTTGAGAGGGGTGGTGCCAAAATGCAATGGTGCTTGATGGTTGGTGCCAACCCTAGGTGAGAGCTTGGGTTAGGTTTAGGTTAGTGTGCTGTAGGGTATAGATAGAGTTGTAGGTGGTGGTTGTTGGGATCTATGGTTGGTTTTATTTGGCGCCAAAGGAGGGGATGTTTATGTGGTGGTTAGGTTGAGTTAGCGCCAACATTGGTGTGGCTTAGGGTTGGTTAGGTGGCGCCAACTTGTGGGTGGTGGTGATGGGGAATGGTGGTGAATGGATGGTGAGGATTTAAGGTCGAGTTGGCGCCGACAAATGGGTGTGCATAGGTGGGTAGTTATGGTGGGTTAAGTGTTGTTGGCGCCAAGTGTAGGAGGGTTAAGGGTGACGCCACTAGATGGATGGTGGAGACAGGTTAAGGGGGGATGTGTAGGGTGGATGATGGGGCTTCAAGTTGGTGCCACCTTGAAGGAATGTGGAGGCTCTTTTGGCGCCAACTTGAAGTGGGTTAAGGTGGTGGTTATGGGTAGTTCTGGAGGGAAAATTAGCTGGCCTTTGGTGGTGGTGGTGTGAATGGTCATGAGGGCTGGTGGCACCAACTAGGAGTGGACTAGTCAGCTTGCTTAGGTGGTGGACTTGGGGTAGTTGTTAGGGTGAAGTTTGGTTAGGGTTTAGATGGATGGCCATGGAGGTGGAGCTGGTTTTGAGCTTAGCTAAGCTAGCTTAACTAATGCTTGAGCAGAAGAAGAGGTAGGAAGGATTAGGGTTTAGGGAGGAGGAGCTAAGGGAGTAGCGTTAAGCTACCTTGAAGCTTATGGGAGCTATCATCTGCTGAAGAAGTCATTGAAGGAGCTCAACTATTTTACTTTAGCTAGCTAGTTCTTTGCTAGCTACTAAATTGAGTAGGTTGAGCTGGGTTGAGCTGGTATCAACTATTTTGGAGCTGGGGGAAGCTGGTTGTGTACTTCTCTATTGACCTAGCTTTGCTAGTTAAAACTAGTAGCTAAGCTAAGTTTATTGGAGCTCCTATGAGCCAAGAGGAGCTAGGCGAAGCTAGGTGGAGCTGGAATGAGCTGAGCTAGAGCTGGAATGAACTCATGTCAACTCAGTTGAGCTAGTAGGGCTGCAAGAGAACTGATTAGAGCTAAGATGAGCTAGACTCAACCAAGTTGAGCTGGATCTGAGCTGGGTTGAGGTAGGTTTAGCTAGGTTGAGCTACCTTGAGCTACCATTCTGCTAAGACGAGCTGGATGGAGCTAGAAGGAGTTAAACCTTTCTAAACTAAGCTGGCATCCAGCTATGATGAGCTGGTTCTGGCTAATTTCCAGTTGAATTGAACTTCTTCACCATTTGCCTTCATAAGTGTCAGGTTTCTAGGGTTCTGCTTATCTTTCTTAACCCTAACACTCCAATAAGCATGTTAAAAATAATAAAACAATGCAATGCATGCCTAACCTATATGATGCCTAAATGAAGCCCAAAAACCTATTTGCGTAGTTAAAATCTTAAGAGCTAGGTTTATTTTAGAGCATAAGAATGATGATAAACTGGCGTCTATTGCGGGACCATTTATAGATGGAGAAGGAGGTTAGGAGGTAGGAATTTGGATGCAATCGCATCCAGATACACCAGAATCAAGGTCTTCGTCTTCAAAGACAGTTGACTCACCGTGTCGGAGTTAGTTAGGTTTAAGGCGATCTGGACCATTAGATGTGGAGGAAAAAGTGTGTGGAAGGATAGCGGTAATGACGGTGTTCATGTATCCCCGGATAAGTAGTGATCAAGACGGTGTAGTCACCTATGATTGCGTAGCAATCATAGGAACCTAAATAATGTTAGAATCCTAGCTTAATCTGCAAATATTGCATCCATATCATACATTACATCATTTTATATTGATGTACAAAGAATAATGTGAGACTACCTTTTTTTTTAATGCTTTTACTTTTATTTGGAAATAATAAAATGATCTAGATAAAGCTAGTATTCAAAATAAAGCAAGGAAGAGAAGAAGAAGAGGAAAGAAGCTGGATCTAGACAATGGAGAGAGGAGGATATCCCTATCCATACCCTTAGAAACCCTAAGATAGCCTTCCTAAACCCAAAATCACTCCCACTAAGACATCCTAGCCTTAGAACCTAAAATATGGACAGCACTACCCATGTTCCTATCCACCCTATACCTATCCCAAACCTCCACCTAGGATAACCTAATCCCATAATCCTAAAACCTGGATAATGCCATCCACAATGTTATCCTGCTATTCACAGATCCTATCCCACTATCCATGTTCCTAGCCCTCCTATCCTTAACCCAATTCTAACTTTAGAATCCTATCTACGTCCATAACACCATCAATTGACTCAACCTGGGTCAATTGGCTCAATCACTACCTCGATTGGGTCCATATGAACCTGATTGGGCTAACCATTATCTAATTAGGCTCACTTGAGTCCAATTGGACTCCACCTAAACCTAGTTGTCCATACCTACACTTGATTGGGTGCACCTAATCCCAGTTAGGTTCGCCTAGAATCAAGTTAGACCCATTTGACCCACTACCACCTAATTAGACTAGGACCATACCTAGACTAGGTTTACCTAACCTTATTTAACCCAAATCACTTTACATTACACTACGAAATTTAAACCACTCAACACATACACCTTCTTATTCTAACCCCACCTAAAATAGTCGAAACTTATATCCACAATAAGTGGCACCTACCAATTCTAGAGCCACCAAAAGTGGTGCACATTTAATCTTTTCAACTTGCAACCAAAGATGGACCCTTCATAAAAGCCTAAACCTAAGGTGTCACATTCTCATTCCTCACCTCTCCAACTAGCATTCCCTCCTCCCTTTCCAATAAACCTAGGTTGTCCTCCTCCTCCAAGGGCTCCATCTCCACCAAGAGCCCTCCATAAATGGCTAGCTAGCAAGAGAAGACCCTCTCCAAGGCACTTCATCGATAGCTAGAGAGAAGAATAATGGTCCCTCACCTTCTCTTCTTCTTGGGTGATCTTCTTCCTCCTTGGAGGAAGGTCTACGCCCTTTTTCTCTCTTCTTGGATGGCGACAAGGTTCTCCATACCTTTCCTGGTCGTCCACCTTTCTTAGCTGGTGTGTAGGCGGGTTTGCATATCCAAGACCTAGCTACCACCATCACATACAATGCGAATGGCCTTCATGGTATTCCGGCTTGATGGTTTTTCTTCTTTTATATATTTTATTTCTTGCAATTTCTAGATGTTATTTGATAGATGTTTGATGTTTTAAATGGTTTTTATATTCATGTTTATGTTGCTTCCGTGTTTGAATGCATAGATCTAATATTTTTTGATGCTTAGTTCTTATTTTGATCTATGTGCTTTCGCTTTCGTTTTTGAAAAACCAAAATCATAAAAAAAAATCACAAACTATAAAAAGACAAAAATGATTAGGTTACGTTAGATATAGGTTAGAAAAGTTGATCCAAATCTAATACTCGCATTTTACACCTCTTAGGGAATGACCGAGACTCACGAATTGAAAAGATAAGTCAACACTAGTATCGTAACAAAATAAATATTTTTTATCATAGATTTAGTGTGACTATACTACAAACAAAAATGACAATGATGTATTATTTCAAAAAATATATTTTTAGCGTGAAAATAACCTTGTCAAATGGCACTATTGATGGGTAGGCAATGTAGGAGTTTTTAGTTTTGGATTCATTTTCGTTTAACACTATCTTTGATTGATTTATTTTGTGATTACGTCAAAAGAAGAGGATTCGCGCACACATTGAACCATGGTCAAGACCATAGGTAAGACTTCTCGATCCTTTTTCATTTCATAGGTTTTAGATTTCTAAAAAAGAAAAAGAGTCCTTTAAAAAAAGAGAAAAATATTATGTTCTTAAGAGGATAGGATCTTAGTTAGATTAGTTAGTCACTTTCCTTTTTGAAAAAAAAAGGAAAAATTTATAAAATATAAAAATCAAATTCAAATTTTTGGATTTGAATTTACAAAAAAATTTGGAAAAAAAAATCTTTCTTTGGTGTGTGTTTGGACTTGGAAACTATTTAAAATACACCAAATCTATGCTTGGAAATTTAGTCGGAAACTAATTACCATTTTGAAAACCTATTGCCATCAAATTCAAACATCAAAAATATTGGGATTCAGTCTATAGTTATGGTTTCAAACTAGCTTTCCAACTCCACCTTTTATAAAGAAAAATTCGAACAGGGGTCAGAGCAGTCAGAATTGTAATTTAACCTGAATTTTGAAATTGATTCTGACATGTATAGAAACCTAATTGATCTGAAATTTTTGGGGTTGAAAAGCCATTGAAATCTAGTTTCATCATTAAGCTTTCAGGAATTTTTGGATTAGTCTTCGTACTGTTTCAAGTTGAAATACTCGCAGGGGGTCTGCCTGCCCTATCCGATCCTCTGTCGGTATAAAATCAATATCAAATCACTCGAAATAGTAAAAGGTCCATAAAAATACTCTCTGGAAAGTTAATCTGTAAAGGAATCTACCCTCCAAATTTCATATTATTTGGATTCCAAATCTGCCATAGAGAGTAATTTTAATTGCATGTGTGGTTTGATTTCTACCTTTTAAAAGTTGCATAAACCCTAGGTTGGAAACTTTAGGGTTTCTATATATTCTAGAGACTTATTTGATTGGGACCTAATTGGGTCCATTTCCTAGTAGGTGAGGATTGATTGTTTAGTTGACCACCTCACCTACCTTGATTGAACATTATCTATTCAAAAACTTAGGAAAGACATTAGGTCAATTATAGGAGTTAGGGTTTAGTGAATCAAAAGGAAAAGAAATATATGCCTTAACCCTAATTTGTTATTTAACAATTGAATAGTCTCAATTTCTTGGGTCAAACCTAATGTTCAAGCCTATGGGGTAGTGCTAAACGACCACAGCTAATGGGTATCAAGGAACTAGTGGCATGAGCCAAAGGAAGAGCCTTCCCTTTAGTTCCCTCGTACTCAAGATGGTTAAGTTAACCTAGGATATGGGGATTTTATTCTTTTTGTTTTATAAAAAATAAACAACAAAAAAAAAATTAAACTTGAACTTGAAAATCTGGTCAGTAAATTAAAGGACTACATCTTCTCCAAGGCCTTTGCCTTGTTGCTGTATTTCACCAGCACCTTATAGCTGCTATAAGAGGTTGCTACGACCTCTGTTGTGTCTTCCTTAGGAAGACCTTCTCTTATCTTTCTTCATTCTTTTCTTCTATCCTCTTCTTTTCTCTAATGTCCATGAACCCATACCCTCATTCTTGTTACCCTTAGGGTTCTCCCTCTCCCAACCTACCCATCATTTCAACTTCTCATGGTTGGGAGACTCATCCTCAATAGCCATGATATGATATTGTCATGCTCATCCCCCGGTTACCTTACAACCTGAACCTCATGGATCTGACCCTTAACTGGATTAGAACCAATTGAATGCCTTAGCTACTGAATTCTAGGAGTATAATAGGAATTGGAATGATCTATGTGTCAACCTGCTGGAGCAAATTGTACAATGCTTGGCACAATTAGAATCATATCATGAAGATCACTCCCCCCAGGTACAAGAGACTTGGACTACCCTGCCTAGTGCATCCAGTGACTAATTTAGATACATTAGCAGCTCTACTAACTCTTGCTACCTTGGTGAGGCACCTTTGGATTTAGTTCATGATTTGGGTAGATCATTTGCAAAATGCACCATCTCTGATACCCCTATACTCGATGATATCTCACCTAGGATTTGGAATAATGGATTACAAGTACAGGACCACACATCAGGTTCTAAACTGACTCCCTCTCTTGTCAGCCCCACTTAGGGTGGTACACACTTTGATTCATATCCAGATTCATACAACCTTGAGTGGGGAAACAATCCTAATCTTTCATGCCCTCCACAAAGACAAAATCAAACTGAAGATCAATCCAGGCTTGCCCAGACTCATACTCAATCCATCCTTGGGCAACCATCTTGTTCCACCCAACCCACAATCATATTAGAGGCTATCATGGAACTTTTGTTGGATTGGGTCAAGAAAACTGAAGAATGGTTGACTGAGCTAAATAAGGAAATCCAAGCCCAAGGGGAACGAAACAAGAGACTGCAAGGATATCCGTTTCTATAAACTCCTCACACATATTCCCCACCAATTCTTCCAAACCCTTCAATCTATAGGTGCCATTATGCAAGTGCCAATTCCTTGGCCCCTAAAAGAAAGAGAAAATCCAAAAGCCCATCCCAACGATCTGATTCGGGTTCACCTAAAAAAGTTAAGATCAAACCTACATCCAACTCTGACTCAGACTCTAGGGACAAAAAGAACATAAAGGCTCTAAAATTTGATTTGACCTTTTTACCCTTTCCTAGAGCCTTAAAAAAAGAGTCAAAAGAAAAGAAAAGGACTTGCACACCAAGAGAGGTGGTTTTGTCTGCTCACATGAGTGCATTTGTTTCTGGCACTCTACCACCCAAAAAGACCAACCCTAGAAAACCTTTCATATCTTATGCCATCAAGGGATTCACCTTTAATAGAGATCTTATGGATCTAAGGTCTTCCATCAGCTTGATTCCTACCACCCTTTTGGACTGCACCAAAGTCAGAGATCTGCACCACACACCTGTCACCTTTAAAATGGCAGATGGCTCCATCAACACACCTAGGGGGTTAGTTCATGATGTCATCATCAAAGTGCAATGTCTTAGCAATGTCATCATCAAAGATCAGATTTATTTTGATATTTACGTAGCCGCTAAGGAAACAAAGTCGGGGTATGTTTTCGATGATACAGAAAGTGATTTGGAGGATGATTTGGAAGAGACCATGGTAATTGATACCTGGGTAGGACCACATGACCAATATGAAGAATCCACTAGATCACAAAAGCCACCCTTCATATAGGATTACATCTTTAATAGCTTGGTTGACTATCTTGACTGGCCTAGCCCAATTCAAAGCCCTACCCCTTGCAATGAACCTTAGGTTACTAAATTGATTAAAATGATTCAGGAAATAAAAGAAGCTAGTGCTAGAGAATATGATGATATAAGGAAAGAGCTTCATAGAATCTGAGATGAGCAACAAAAATTAGAAATGTTTAAATTTGGGTCGAGTGTGCCACAACAGATTTTTGACTTTGAGGTTGTTATTGAGGATTCTGTGGATTAGCCACCCAAGGTGGATGATATTGATGTCTTGAAGATTGATTCTGAATTGAAAATAATTCTAAGGAATAGACATTAGGTGGGGAAAATGGACCTGATTTGATACATTCGCATTTGAGTTATTTGAAAACCCCATTGTGGAAAATGATGAAAAAAGGGTTGACATCCCCAAGATTGAATTAGAAACATAATCTAAAGACCCTATCTCTTAGGAGATACCATATATTCTTGGATTCAAATTCACTTTTTCAGACAACACTACACTTGAGGAATTAGGTCTTGATTTAGGCCATGAATATCAATCATTTTATTTTGAGGAACCTAGCATTTTTGGGCCTAAATATGATTTCGTTGTCTTCGAGGATGCCCACTTGGACAATGATGACCACATTCAAATGATTTTTCACATTGAACATCAATCTCAAGAAGATCTTAACTTTTTTTTTTCGAAACAGAAAGGAAAGCTATCGAATCACCAATAGTAATCTAGGAGAGCTTTTATTGACTATATAAGAGAAAAAAGAGGATTACAAGGTCAAACCCCACATATGTATGAGAGTACAGTAATTGTTTACAATATTATCCACACATACTGGTCTCTCCTGAAATAATTTCTCATTTCTAGCTCTCCATACCAACCATAGCACTGTCACCATGGGCACATGGGACTTATTTGTAACCGAAAAGGAACTCCATAAGTTCTCCCACGTGGGAATCGAACCCTTGCAAACCCTTCTCTAGACACAATCTGTTACCATGTATGAAGAGAAGATATGACGACTGCAGTCATTGTGTAACCCACATAGCTGACAGAATTGAGCAGGGGTGCCCATCCTTCAATGTCTCATGTCACCCGTTATCAGACCATCTCTTCTACATAACCACAGAAATATTTGCACCTTTAATGGAACTTTCAACTTCCGTAATTTTCTCCCAATCTCATCCACCTCTGCCGACCTGGACGATATTTGCACCTCCCATATGTATGTATCACACTCCTCTGGTTTAGGTCTGAAGGCATTTAATTCATGCAGGAGGCATTCATTCTCCACCCATGTTATGGTTCCATAGCCATTCCCCTCATCATTATTTATCTTCTAATTTTCTGATTCCATGTCCCAATAATCATACACCACCGCATTTTTATCCAGAGCAACTGAATAGGCAAGAGGATATCTGTCCTTTAACACCCCACCTGGTGCCCACTTTTCAATCCAAAATCCAAAGCTTCTTCCATCTCCCAAGACTGATTTGAACAAGTTCCACTTATCAGCCATAGCACGCACCACAGAGGCCCAAAAAGGAGAAGGCTTGAGGGGGTTTGGACAACTCTTCTCATCATTTGCCCCCCCGTAACTATCATGCACAATCTTTGTCTAAGTCCTCTGTTCCCCTTGCAACAGCCTAACTGCCCATTTTAAAAGCAAAGCATCATTAAATTCTTTGAGAGATCTTATTCCCATGCCACCATACTTCTTAGGAGAGCAAATTGTATCCCATTTAACAGGTTGGAAGAAAGTACCTTGGTGAGAAGCCCCTTTCCAGAAGAATCTCTTGCGCATGACGTCAAGTTTTTTCCATATTGACTTTGGAGCACTGAAGACGAAAAAGAAGACTGGAATAGATGTAATCACTGAATTTAGCAAAATAAACCTCCCCCCTTTTGATAAGTATCGACTGCTCTAGCCTTCTAACTTCGTAGCCACCTTCTCAAAGAGAAAATTCTAATCGTTCTTCTTCATTTTTGTACACTTCAGCGGCAGGCCCAGATATTTGATTGGCAAGAAGACCACAGATGTGCCTAAGATGGAAGAGATGTCACTCTGATCATTACCGTTCATACCAAAGCAAACCAGAGATGATTTGCTTCCATTTAGCTTTATACCAAAATTTTCTCCACAGATGTTAACCATATAATAGAGCGCTTGTGCTTCCCTCTTCCCTCCTACAAAAAAGACTGTGCCATCTGCGTAATGGAGAATGGGGGCCAAAGCCCTTCTATTTGCCATCGAATAGCCCCTTATCAACCCATCTTCTGCCAATTTTCATGCATATCTGGCTAAAGTATCCACGATAAAGTTAAAAATCAGCGAGGCCAAGGGACAACCTTGCTGCATGATGTAAACACATTTACACCACTTAAAATGTCTATTTATGCATGTTCTTAAGCATAGGATTGCATTTCATGATATAAATATTGCATAACATGCATCATCTCTCATTTAGAGTAGTTTGAATAAAATGGAGGTTAATTGTCTCCTTTTATGTGCTCAGACAGGGCAAACATTTTATCGGGGCCTCGGATCAAAGATCCAACCGTGTGGATGTGATCAGGGCGACGATTGGAGTTCAACGACTCCAAGATCGCCCTAATCAGGCATCCGTAGCATCAGATAGAGATCGAGGAACCCTAGAAGATCAAGGGCCAGGATGGTGCAAATTCGCACTTTAGATGACAAATCCGACCGCACGGATGAATTTGGATCAACGATCGTAGCCCAACGACACAAAAATCGAGTCAATCCGACATCCGTGGCACCATCTACAACTTCCAGAAGATGGACGGCCAAGATGGTGCCACGTGGCGCCATCTCAGTCGCCCAAACGGCCGCTGGCATTTTGTGAAGGCCCCCGCCCGATCGCTCTCCGCCGTCAGATGGAGATCCAACGGCTGTGGCCACCCGGCGCTTAAAACGTGCGCTTGACCATCCACGCCCCGCTGCGCAGCAGTCGAGTGCGCTTACGCGAGCGCGGGGCGCGGGTTCGAGCAGCGGTGAGGGGATTGAAGGCGCGGGTAATTGAGGCGCGTGGAGCGTCGAATGGAGATCGTAGCGTGCGATCGCACGCGCAGGCGGGCGGGTTGCAGCGGGCGCGGACGCGATTTAAGCCGTCCGATCTCGCGATCGGACAACTGAAAAGCGCTGGATGTGCGCTAGCGTTGAGGAGCGAGCAGCCGAGGAGGCGCGCGTGGGCACGGCGGCGACGGCCACGTCGAGGCTTTAGTGACGGATTTATCTGTCACTAAAGACCCGTTATTTATTATTTTGAAGATGTAATGTCCATTTTGCCCCCACTTCTTGCAACTATAAAAGGAGACCCCCTCCATACGAAATTCTCATCCCTTCTTTCTCTTCTCTACCCCTCCAAAGCTCAAGAGAAGCTTGTCCCACACCCGGGATGCTTCTCACGAGATAAAGTCCAATTTTCGTTCCCCTTCGGAAGTGGATCCCGCAACGACGACGGCGTGCTACTTCGTTCCCGTTCTTCTGATTCGTCCTCCTTCATCCCGCTTCATTCTCCTTCATCTAGGCGTCGTCCCGTCCATCTCGTCCTCCAAGCAACCGTTGAGGAGGATTTCTCTCTCCCTATTCTTTTTACCGCTTTCTAGTATAGATTTACTGCTTTCTAGATTAATCTACTCGTCCTCCAAGCGACAGTCGAGGAGGACATTTCTCCCTCCATTCTTTTAATGCTTTCTAGCATAAATTTATCGCTTTCTAGAGTAATTATTTTATGCTTTCCAATTGTAATGAACAATCTCTTCAATGCAAAAATTCCTTGTTTATTCTCCATCTCATTTTGATTTCTCTGTGTAATATTCTCTTTCTCTCTTACTCTCTCTCTCTTCTATTTATTATAAATAATTAGATAGTTCTAAATTGAATTATTCTGTAACAAATAAAAAGAAACGCGTAGGTTTTAAATCAAGCATCCGCCTCCCTGTGTTCGACCTGGAATTTTAATTTCGGTATAAATTTTATTTGTTGAAAATGAATTCTTCGCTTTCGAACTACAACGACAGGTTTTCCAAAACCAAACACGTTAGCGTAGATTCGTACACGTTCAACATTTTGGCGCCATTGCCGGGGAGGCAACGCTCTTTGATTTCTCTTCGCGTTTTGTAACTTACAAATCATTTACCTCACTTTTCTCCTTTCTTATTGTAATTGCAGGTAATCTTTTGAGGCAAGCAAAAGTGGTAGATTGGAGTAAAGTGCTATGGAAGGTTTTGTAAGTTATCCCCCATTCTTTCCCCCTCCATAGATTTCATTCGCCACATCAAATCCAAATTCCAATTAACCTAGGTGTTTGCGTAAATCCTAGGAATAGTTTGGTTGTTTGGATTATCACTCACATTCATTCCACCTTCATTTATATAAAAAAAAAGCAAAAAGATAATTTTGTGGGGCAATTTTCAACAAATACACAATGTACACCCACATTTAAAGGCACTTAACCGAATTGATTTGTTTCTACTCACCCGGGTTCTGATCTGTGGGACAGGTACACATAAAGAAACACATAAAAGAGTAGAAATCATTCTAGGTTAACCATCTTTGTGTGCCTAACTTAGTGGTGCATTTGTGGCCAATTGTTTGAGTTGTTTGGGCTGCACCACTTCAAATAAAACAAACTCATCAAGTAGCTTCATATTAGGTTCAACTCTTAGGGATTTACCAGGCACTCCACATTCTTTTTAAGCTTTAAAGGAAAACATCTTCACCTGTGCTTGTAAAACTTGGTGTGCCAACGAAACTTGATTGAAAACACCTAAAGTTGAATCCTAAAAGCTACTAAGCAAGATTTGAATCTTAAAATTCACCACATCAAAAACAATCTTGCTTGAAAACCACTGGTTATGCACTCACACACAAATCAATCAATCATTAAGGGCACAACCCATTTAAAGGGCCCATCACATTCCAAAGCACATTCAACCCTAGCCCTAAATAAAACAGAGTAGACGTTGGCCTTAAGGATTGGACTCGCTCTTCAGAACCCAGAACGAGATTATTTTTGATTAGTCTGTTTCTACTGTTTAATCTGATGTCTAGCTAGGGGAGTAGAGTCAAACGATTGCGGCTGGGGGGTACACTAGGAACCGGAGGCGCAAGCCGAAGGAAGAACCTTCTCCCCAGTCCCTCCTTCTAACTGGTTGGATTGAACAGACGGAAGTAGATCAAATCGTTCCTTTATCTCAAGACGGGTTTTGAGAGTCTGTAGGTCTTTAGGCTAACCTATTTAAGGACAGGTTTGATTGCTTGTATTGCAGGGCACCTTTCTTCCTCCCGTGTATCATGAATCCTTCCACATATTTCACGCATTCCCGCTCTTTCCCTCCTGTTGTAAATTATCCTCAACATGACGATTATCCCAACTCATATTGTAATCGACCATCAGTTAGTTGGGATAATTCAGATTGGGGATACAATTCCGAACCCCCGTGTTTAGGGTCTAACCCTGAACACTTTGATTCTGATTTTTATCCTTCTCAGAGCTACATCGATTATAGATCGTCCTCCTTTCATGAACAACCTAATACGATCTACAATCAAGAAGGATACACTGATCCTTACCCATCCTCTGATTTCACTGCCTTTAGGTCATTACCATCTTTTGAACAATCTGAAATGACCTATTATCAGGATGGGTATAACGAATCTCAATTCGTTAATTCCTCTGCATTGATGTCAAACCCGCCTAATCCTAAACAAACTCATTGGGTTTAGGTTAACCAGGTTCAAGATAAGGTTCTGGCTAACTTGAGAAATATCATTCAATCTTTAGAAGTTCAGCCAACACCTTGCATTGAGAGATTGGAGCCCCTGATTCAGATGATTGATGATTTAAACAAGTCTTTGTTGGATTGGCTCCAGGACGCTAAGGATAAGAACCCGGGTGAGTTTCTACTTGGGAAATTAGCGAAATTGAGGATGAGATTCGTGGTTGCTTTGATTCAATCTTGGGATGATTGCCAGGATGAACCCTCTTCAGGAAAGCCAATGACAGAACCTGCTCAGGCACCTGTTGGGGGGGACACTTGTTACGAGGCTGACCAGATTGAATTAAAGCAACCAATTAAGGATGACCTGATTTCTTCACCTGAGATCCTTGAGCTGGGTTACGAGAAAACGTATGTCTCCTGGGAACACAAAGTGACAACTGATTTTGGAACATACATTGATACGGATCCAGATTTCTTTGATGGTGAAGATTCAAGTTGCGAACTCTCACACGAGTTTTCAGATCATGATTTTTGTGAGACGATTGAGCCTGAGGAATCAGATAGATCATTTGATAGCCCAATAACTGAGGAAACTGATCTTATTAGGGCACACGATACGGATCCAGAATCGCATTTTCTGGAGGAATCAATTCAATGCCCTGATTATCAGTTACACCCTGTTGAGCTTATTGATGATTCTAATTCTGAGATAATTAGACCCAAGTCAATTTTGATTATGCCACATCATTTAGACTTGGAGATTCCAGACGGGGTGATGAATATACAAGAGGTCTTTGAATTTGATACACTTAATGAGGAGGATAGGAGCGGGGAAGTTCTGATTTGGGAAGTTAATTTTGGAGGAAATGGAAGATTGAGTCGAAGGGTTCCTTTTAAGATGAAACCATCAAATCAGAACCCTTATGACATTTATTTCGAGGATGTTCAACTCAAGCACACATTCAACGATTATCCTTTTGAGCTTCAATTCTCTGTAACCCGACATTTTGGCCTTGGGTTGCATCCTCATAAATCGCAAGCCCAACCCCGCTTGCATTCTGATTTTAGGTTTTGGGTAATTTTTATCCAGAACCTAAGATATTCTCGATTATGGGGGATGGGTCTGCACCACAATCTGGTTCACATCTGTGGACCGCTATTGATAGGTCAGAGGATTCTTCTGTTTATATTAATTCTGACCTACACTTGTGAATTCTTCATTTCTTTTCTTTGTATAGTGTGCCTAGCTGAAGGCACTAAACTCAGCACATATACAGTTCTTTTTCATTTTCATCTCGGAGCGAACATGACATTCACGCAATTCAGGTGCTTTCTACACTTTTCCACTCTGTTTTATGTCTTTTTAATACAATGAGGACATTGCATTAGATAGGCATGGGGGGGTGGATATTCATCTCTGAATTCATTCGTCAGCTCCGTAGATTTGTTTATTTTCTTTTATAAAAAAAAAAATTTAGGAATTAGGAAAGAGAATTTGGGTTTAAGAAAATTTTCAATCTTAGGAAATACTACATTATGATTTGAACACAAAAATCCTTCAGGTCTTTGGACTTAATCAGCCTGTGTATCCACTAAAATGTGGATTTGTCCTTCGAGTCCTCGCCATCTTAATTCTTTTGTATTTGGAATAAATAAGTTTGGGAGATAAGTACACGACTTATCAACCCGCCCTCTGATTTGAGAGAACTTCAAGTCTTAAGCATCTACACACTTTCTTTGCACTGACTCATTGTTCGGCGATTTTTACGGAAATTGGATAGCTAATGAACCATCTAGGGTGATATGGCTGGAAAGTTATCGTGGGTAACAGCCCATAGGTAGGTTGTCCAGAGCCCAGTCACTGGACCTTTCTCTTTTTTTCCTGCCCTTAGTTAAATCTTAGACCAGGGAAGCCACCTATTTAAAAAAAAAAATCAAAAAGAAAAGGAGAAAAGAACAAAAAAGAAATAAGCCACACTTCGCCTCACGGGTATGGCTGGTAAGTTGTCGGTGGTAACAGCTCATCGACCGGTTGTCTAGAACCCAGCTCAGTAAATGCACTAAAAATTCCCAAAACACTTAGGAAGAAGCGGAGAAGTAGAATAAACCGGGGAGATATACACTGGATTCACCCTTGTGTTGACCCCGTAAAAAAATAAAAGTAGGGAGAAAGCTAACGGTTGTAAAGATACACCTTTAGGTAGAATTCTTTTTGAGGTCACCTAAAGGCGTAGTAATCCGAAGTCCATCCTAATTGCCGATCAACGAGTCTACAACAAATCCAATAAGATGCTTAAAGCTTAGGGTTCTCATCAAATCTTGGGTGAGTTGAATGGCCGTAGAAAGCCACTCTTAAACCCTAAAATTTGAAAATCCAAAAAAAAATTAGAAAAGAGTAAAAAGAAAAAGAAATTTTTCTTTGAATAAGGCGAGGGCTTGAGGCGGTCTGCATTTTGGTTGATACCCAGCCACTGTTGTGTCTTTGAAAGTTCAGTTCCTAAGTAGACAATTTCTTAATGATTGAAAATAACTCAGGTTCAAATAATCTAGCCTAATTCTTTTATAAATAGCATATAGTTTTTGCTAGGGACTAGCAAAAGATAGGAATGGGGGTATGATGTAAACACATTTACACTACTTAAAATGTCTATTTATGCATGTTATTAAGCATATGATTGCATTTCATGATATAAATATTGCATAACATGCATCATCTCGCATTTAGAGTAGTTTGAATAAAATGGAGGTTAATTGTCTCCTTTTATGTGCTTGGACAGGGCAAACATTTTATCGGGGCCTCGGATAAAAGATCCAACCATATGGATGTGATCAGGGCGACGATTGGAGTTCAACGACTCCAAGATCGCCCTAATCAGGCATCCGTAGCATCAGATATAGATCGGGGAACCCTAGAAGATCAAGGGCCAGGATGGTGTAAATCCGCACTTCAGATGACAAATCCAACCGCACGGATGAATTCGGTTCGACGATCGCAGCCCAATGACACAAAAATCGAGTCAATCCGACATCCGTGGCACCATCTACAACTTCCAGAAGATGGACGGCCAAGATGGCGCCACGTGGGGCCATCTCAGCCGCCCAAACGGCCGCTGGCATTTTGTGAAGGCCCCCGCCCGATCGCTCTCCGCCGTCAGATGGAGATCCAACGGCTGTGGCCACCCGGCACTTAAAACGTGCGCTCGACCATCCGCACCCCGCAGCGCAGCGGTCGAGCGCGCTTATGCGAGCGTGGGGAATGGGTTTGAGCCACGGTGAGGGGATTGAAGGCGCGGGTAATTGAGGCGCGTGGAGCGTCGGATGGAGATCGTGCGGTCGCAGGCACCCGATAGCGCCGACGCGTGATTGGACGCCCCGCGTAACGCGCGATCGCACGCGTAGGCGGGCGGGTTGCAGCGGGCGCGGATGCGATTTAAGCCGTCCGATCTCGCGATCGGACAGCTGAAAAGCGCTGGACGTGCGCAAGCGTTGAGGAGCGAGCATTCGAGGACGCGCACGTGGGCGCGGCGGCGACGGCCACGTCGGGGCTTTAGTGACGGATTTATCCGTCACTAAAGACCCCTTATTTATTATTTTTAAGATGTAATGTCCATTTTGCCCCCACTCCTTGCAACTATAAAAGGAGACCCCCTCCATACGAAATTCTCATCCCTTCTTTCTCTTCTCTACCCCTCCAAAGCTCAAGAGAAGCTTGTCCCACACCCGGGATGCTTCTCGCGAGATAAATTCCAATTTTCGTTCCCCTTCGAAAGTGGATCCCGCGACAACGACGGCATGCTGCTTCGTTCCCGTTCTTATGATTCGTCCTCCTTCGTCCCGCTTCGTTCTCCTTCGTCCAGGCGTCGTCCCGTCCGGCTCATCCTCCAAGCAACCGTCGAGGAG
The DNA here is from genome assembly GCA_037157565.1 of Thalassia testudinum. Taxonomy (NCBI): domain Eukaryota; kingdom Viridiplantae; phylum Streptophyta; class Magnoliopsida; order Alismatales; family Hydrocharitaceae; genus Thalassia; species Thalassia testudinum. The sequence continues at coordinate 38,565,474 of JAZHRO010000049.1, forward strand.
GATTTCTCTCTCCCTATTCTTTTTACCGCTTTCTAGTATAGATTTACTGCTTTCTAGATTAATCTACTCGTCCTCCAAGCGACCGTCGAGGAGGACATTTCTCCCTCCATTCTTTTAATGCTTTCTAGCGTAAATTTATCGCTTTCTAGAGTAATTATTTTATGCTTTCCAGTTGTAATGAACAATCTCTTCAATGCAAAAATTCCTTGTTTATTCTACATCTCATTTTGATTTCTCTGTGTAATATTCTCTTTCTCTCTTACTCTCTCTCTCTCTTCTATTTATTGTAAATAATTAGATAGTTCTAAATTGAATTATTCTGTAACAAATAAAAAGAAACGCGTAGTTTTTAAATCAAACGTCCGCCTCCCCGTGTTCGACCCGGAATTTTAATTTCAGTATAAATTTTATTTGTTGAACACGAATTCTTCACTTTCGAACTACAACGACAGGTTTTCCAAAACCAAACACGTTAGCGTAGATTCGTAACCGTTCAACACTGCACCCCACATTGAGGTTGTATCCAGGCTTTACAAGGTTTTCCATTTATCAAGGGGGAGTAGGAAGCAGTTGTGATGCACCGTTTTGTCCACTGGATCCAAAGAGCGGGGAACTTTCTTCTTTTAAAAATTTCCCATAAGTACGACCACGAGAGTGAATTGTATCCTCTAGAGAAATTTACCTTCCATAGGAAGGCCTAGACTTTCTCCTATGCCAACCCATCACCATCTCTTGAGCAATAATAAATGATTCTTGCAAAGGCCTCCCAGGTAAAAAGGCGAACTGAACAGGCATAATCAGGCATTGCAAAACTCCACGAATTCTGTTGGAGAGGATTTTACTAATGATTAGATATATGGAGTTCGATAGCACAATAGATCTATAATCATAGAAACATTCCGCTCCCGACTTCTTTGGTAACAAGAAAAGGTATGATTTGTTTAGCCTTTCTAAACCAGAGTTTCCCTTTTCAAACTCATGTATAACCCCCATCACTTCCTCCTTAGGAACACTCCACATTTCTTTATAAGATAGGACTTGAACCCCATTCGACCCTGGAGCTCCCTCATTATTTAAGTCATTGATAGCTTCCACAGCCTCCTATTCAGTAAAAGGAGCAACCAACATTGCAGCTTGATCATCACTGACACATGGGAATGCAGTCGCAGCCATCCTCCACATACCTGTTGGCATAGCCTTTGAAATTTCTTTAAAGTAGCGTACAGCTTCATTCCTTATTCCACAAGTGGAGGAAATGTTTCCCTCGCCAATTTTGATAGAACAAATGAGGTTAAATCTTCTAGCACTGGCAGCAAGATGAAAAAATGTTGTATTTGCATCCCCTTCCTTGAGCAACAGTTGTCTAGACCTCTCACGCCAATCCATTTCTTTCTTTAAATCCTCCTCGCCAATCGCTTGCTGCCATTATTTCCTTGAGTCCTAATCTTGAGCACTAAGACCCACCATGCATTCCTTCTTATCAAGTTGCTGGAGCTCCCCTAATAGCCATCACTGTCTGCCCATATTCCCTTAGCATTGTGCGCATGTCTGCTAACCTTGATGCAAGTCTTTGGGTAGTAGAACCTGTAGCATTCTTACTTTTCTACCAGCTAGACAACATATCTTTAAACCCATCTTCTATGAACCACGACTTTTTGAATTTGAAGTATGAGCCAACATCTGCATTCACCCCATTGTCCCACACAATTGCTGTATGGTCTGAAAATGGCCTCTCTGGGCTCATGGTTGAAGACAATTGAAACTACTCCAAGAGACTAGAGTTGCCAAAGACTCAATCCAATTTCCACATGAGCCCACTTCCATTTCTCCAAGTAAACTCAACACCACTGATCGAGTATTCAGTGATGCGCAGACTCTGTACAGCTAGTTGAAACCTTGCCACTGCGCCATCTGTATTACCACTAGGTCGGTCCCCACTTGACAAGGTATAGTTGAAGTCTCCACCAATGAGCCAAGGCATCCCTTAGACCTTCTGATGTACTGCTAATAGGTCCTCCCATAACTCCACCCAGCTGGTTGCTGCACAAGGTCCATACACAAATGAGACAAACCAATTCAAATCCCCTTGATGACTCTGACATCTACATGTAAGCATATGCCTGGCCCGATGGACTTCAGTCACTTTAAAGCTGGAATTTCTCCACCATATAGCCATCCCACAAGATCTACCATTTGTAGCCATCACCGCACAATCCGCACTCCAGAACTACCTTAGGGTGTCCCAGACTAAACCATTGTCTTCCTCTAGGTGCGTCTCTTGAATAAGAGCACAATCAATCTCCCACTCCACAAAATATCTGATTAGAGAAGATCTTCTCACTTTATTGCGTAGCTAATGCACATTCCATGTTACAATTCTCATCCCTTGCAAATATGATCCCCTTGCACCAGATTGTCCACATATTCAACCATGGACCTTGCAATGGTCTCTTCCTCAATGGGGCCCATGTTCTTCTTTCTTCTTCTCCTAAGCATGTAAGGGGATCGCCCAACCCCCCTCTTTTGACCAAATCCTTTCCCATATTTCAGATCTTCAGGAACAAGAAGTGGCATTTGATTTACATCCCTGAGGATAATTCTCCCATTGCTGCCTTCCATTCTCTCCCCTGTATAGTTAGTAGTTTTACTAGGGTCCTCGTGCATTTGTTTATCACTCCTCATGGCAGTGTCACCCACCATAGTCATTAGATCCCCCTCTAAATCCTCCTCATGGAATTCTTTCCTCTTCTTTGGCCCTAGCACATCATCTGAAGGCTTACAACCCTTTGGTTCTACTTGTTGCACCTCCCCAGAGTTTTCTTCAGGCATCTTAACCTGTCCCAGTTCTAGGATTATAAATTCCTACCTAACCACTGACACATGAATAAGCCAAGAACATCCTCCACATCTGAGAATTATTCTATCAGGCAATGACCCACTTCTGAAGATCTTAGCCCCAATTTACAGTACACGAGCATCTCCTTCCCCAATTGCAACCCTTGTATCATCATGGATAAACACAAACCCAGTGATCATCTTGGATACCACCCCTCTAGATCTCATGTGTAGAGGCAATCCCTTGATTGCTAATGTCACATGCCTGGTACCCATCCTCTGGGGTGGACGATCAGGGAGTGCCCCATCAAAAGGGGAGACCAACCTCCACAACAAATTTATGTTTTCAAAATTACTCGAGTGAAATCTTACCCTTTCCACATCTATCATCCCTAGACCAAAAATGAGAAAACGGATTGGGGATAACACGGCAATCTTCCGACCCGACGAGACAAGAGATAGGGTGCTCACCAGTTGATGGAACTTTTTAGCAGACGTATTTCCAATCATAACCTCACCAATCAATGCACCTCTCAACATCATCTCCATAGATAGAATATCCTCGAAGAAGGGAATCTCCACATCTATCGTGTGGCCAAACTACGCTGGGGGCAGAGGTAGCCATGGCTCCGGTAACTCTTGCTTCAGGAGCTGAAGGTTCTTCTTCATATATTGCTGCCACACCCTTATGGACAAGTCGCGCTTGTGTTCGTCTCCTCCACATGCCAGGCACACAAGGGGATTTCTACAAACCGCCACCATATGCCCTCTTCTTTTGCATCTATAGCACAAGACTTCTCTGTTCATCCTCTTCCAGCCCTCTCTCGAACCAAATCTGACTGCCCCACCCTCAAGGGACAGCAATCTCCTATCCCTCCTCCAGTTTTTCAATCTCCCAATCTTCCAATCACCCTCATCCCCAACCCTAGCTACACCCTCGCCATCACCTCCTGTCGCCCTTTCCCACTCTCTCGCCATTCTCTCCTCCCCTCTCATCACTAATCACAATTATCCCCAACAAGATCTTAACTTAGAACTAGAACTACAAGCATTCCATGACTTTGAAGATCTTGATGATTCCTCGACCAAGTATCTAGCCCACTTTAATTTTGCTAAGGACCTGATGTTTGAAAGATTTATTCTTGAGGATGGTCTTGAGCCGGATATTCTCAGAATATCAAGGGAGTTGGAACATGGGAAGGTTGACAACAACACGAATCATGAGCAATTAGATGAAGCACTTCACCATGAAGCCTCTAGCCAGGTGCAACCTGATTTATTGACGAGATTCTTTCTATGGACTCACCCTTGTTAGTGTAGGATGGTGGGGTTGGAATGGACTGTCTTAGCGACTCTAAAAGACACTTTGGTGTGATCTCTGATTCAAGCCTTCCCTCTTTGGTGATGTAGACACTAAGGTAGATGGCACTTCCACAGATTATGTTGCCACCTCCATGTAAGTGGAAGACCAAGCCGTACTTCGGAGAGACTTGGGCAAAGACCTAGAGTCAACCCACCCTTCTTGAGCTAGCCTGGTCATAATGGAGCAAGATCTGACAAGTATCAACTCGCCATTATAGCCACCACTGACCTAATAATGGGAGGAAGTTCAATAAAATGGAATTCACATTTGCACACATTGATTACTGATCAAATGCACCTGGTCAATTCATTCTCCACACCAGGATTTGATTCCAATGATTATTCTGACACATTTTACATAGGAGTTGAATCCACATCTAATTACACTACTTGTGTTCTGCCTATCATTCATCATCATTCTCTAGACCCATATGATTTTACCCCACATGACTCATCTCATACTCCAACCACCCACATTCTTTACCTTATTGGGATGACTCCATCTTCATTTCTTCTTGGCAATCGTATTTATCTGTCTTATTGCTGTAGCACTTTGTTGCAAATTATCCCAAGCCCCATTTTGTATTTTTGACTCTTTGGGCTTGAACTACATGGATAGCTGGTCCGCATTTATGACTCGGTACTGGTGAATGAAATTAAGCTTCTTATCATTTTACTCGCCATTCGCAATAATGTATTGACATATCCTTTTCATGTTTACTCCCAGCTGGAGGCATTAAACTCAGCACTTATACGTAGCATGTTTTATTTAGCATATTTTCCAAAATATTTCCTCCATCTCATAGGTGTTGGAATATGCTGATTGCTAAAATTCGGATGCGATTCCAGGTGATTTCTACCCTTTATATGCTTTTCACAAATTTCTATTTTGTTTATCTATGTTTATTTTCAAGCATGAGGGCAGGGAAGAGTTTAGGAATGGGGGGCAGTACACATTTGCTATAAATTTTCTACTAACACAAAGGATTTTTAGCATGATTTCTAGGATTGTGGTATATTATTTTAGCATTCTTATCCATTTTTAAATAAGTTTTCGGATATGTTTTTCGAATAAAGTTATTTAAAAAAATTCTTTTGTTTTAAAAAATAAATGTATAAAAGAAATCATGTTTTGAGAAGTTAAGTTAGAAAATGTCATGAATTCTTGATTTTGAGGATTTGCCGACTTTAGGAAATGTGGAACAAAGCCTTTCCACCTAGACTCTTCTGGTCTTTATAGACTTAATTTCTCAAGTATTTACCTAAAATTGGGCTTGTTTTCCTGAGTGTTTCAAGGGTTCTTAAAAAGCTAAAAGCATTAAGTTAAAAAGGGTGATAAGGGAATGACTTATCTTCCCATCCTATGATTTAGATAGTCTTTGAGTCCTAAGCATCTTCACTTGCACATTGTACTGACTCATCTTTTGAGTGATTTTATTGAGTCCTTAGTGTAGGTTCTGATGGAAGGGGGTGAGATGTGTGTGACACGAAAGATAATGCGGAAATATAAATCAATCACACAAAAGAACAGTCTCACAAATGACACAATGGATTTTTAGGTAAAAACCACCACCTAAACATCTCGATTTAGGATTTCCTGATCTACTTAGTAGATGAAATCCACTAACAAACTACTTAAACAAGGGTAGTTCAACCTCTAACTACTATGCTACTTACACGAGGGTAGTGTATCTCCACCCACACTACTTTATAATGAGAGTAGTGTACCTCAAAACACTCCTCTTTAAGAGGAATATTTTCTCTCATGATAGAGATAGGAATTCACAAAACAAATACCCAATCAAAAACAAGTAACAAATATCTTATAGAGCCACAAAGAAAATATGTTAAACTTAGCTTCTATAGGAAAAGGATACTTCCCTGAGATGGAAGTGCATCGGCTAGTAATGTGGTGTCCGTGAACCATGCAAAGCACATAGATGCTCTTGTATATGCGAAGGCAGGAGAGTAGGTGTGTGGCTAAGATGGTGCCCTCAAATGTGAGGTGAAAATCTTGGAGAGGAACAACTTCTCTCAATGATTTCTATCTTCTCTTGGACGCAATTGATGTGGAAGTAGTATTACTTGGGTGTGTTTATCCAAGTGAAGGTTCTTTCCTATTTATAAAGGTCCTAAGAAGGCTTAGGAAGGCTTTGGAAGCCTCTTGTAGCTGTTGGGAGCAAGGCTTAAGAGAGTGGTCCAAAATCCCACTGAAATTAGGGTCATTAAAGAGTCTGATAGGGTTTTTGAAAGTTTGGATCTATGGTTAGATGTCTAGGTCATTGTTTGATCTAAAGGTTGGACATCAAATCTAGAAGGGTTGATCATTTGGACTGGGTTGGATCAAGACAAATGTCTAAGAAGGATTTTAAGATGTCTGGGAAACTAATCAGATGTCTAATTCTAAGATGGGTTTCTCCCTATTTTGACCAGATCAAAAAAGGGTTCCAGTGTTTGTTGGTTATATGATAGATCAGACATCTAACATAATGTCTGTTCATATGGAAAGAGGATTCTCTGTGGTAATTCTTTCCTTGAGGCTCAAACGGCTATAAGGGTCTAACAAAAGCAGATTTTGGCTAGATCTAGCCTAGCGCCTCTTTATTGGATGTTTGGGAGGCTCTACAAATGTTTAGAAATATAATTAATGCAATCATAAGCCAATCCTCGAAGATATTCTGTCAACAGCCCAACGATCCTCTAATTGGATGTCTGCCAAGGTCCTCAGACATCTTGTAAGATGTTTGGACTATGGCCTGGTCATCTGAAAGTAAAGATCAGAGAACACTAAATCTAGCCTAAGTGTTTGAATGTCTGTACAAACTATCAGACGTCTTAAAGTCCATTATCATACATCTGCTGATCAAGTTAGATGTTTGACTAGGGTTATCTGATTTCTATAATGATTTTCTGATTCTAGTCTAAGGTTTGCCTAAGTGTCTTAGTGTAGGAATAGTGCTCCTAGGACTAAGGTAAGGCATGGGCTCTTTAGAAATGAATTTAAAAATAAAGAACAAAGAATAATAAAATAATTACAAAAAATAAGAACAAGATATACTTCTATCTTATTCATCATCTCTAAGCTCCCGCTCCATGTAAGGCTCCATCTTCTCTTCTCCTCCATCAAGCTCCCTGATGAGAGCCTCATCATGAGCCCTAACTAGCTTATTTTGACCTAAGAAAGAGAATAAGAGCTCCTACATAACCTAGAGAAGGGCTTAATCAAGGAATAAGTGTTTTGAGAAGAAAACATCAAATAAAGGTTAAAACTGTAATTTTACCATTACAGTACATAAACGGGATTTCTCAGAGGCAAAACATAGGTCAAATGGTCTAAATAAGATGAAAAGTGGGTTGGTTCAATCAGAAATGGGTTCATGTGCAATCTAGGAATTAAATGACATTCTGTAACCCTAAAACAGACCCGCTTAATTCAACAAGGTTTTGGTCAGGATAAAAATCAAGTAAACCCTCTAAAATTCATGAAAAAATATCCCCTAGGGTTTAGAACCTTCATATTGGCCTTTTGAACCTATTTTGTCCTAGATTGGGTCCTAGCTCATCAATTAACTTAATTTGGGTTTTTGTGCAAATTATCCAATCAAACGTAGTCAAACCTAAAATCCAACTTCACCATTGGATTCCTTAGGTCCAAATTAGGTCTGTACCAAAATTTGGACCTAAGGGGAGGTCATCTTGACCTACTCGCAAAATAGTACACCAAAATTACATTTTGGCCCCTATCTTCTGAAAACCATTGCACAGACCCCCTAACTTCCTCGCCACTCTTACAAACAGGTCCCTCCACCATTAATGGGGAGAATCCTACTCCGACGAGGAATAGAGGGGGAATACTCCATGATTCCTCAGAGATCTCCTAGATTTGGAAGGGAGATTCTCTGAGGAATTCCCTTCCATCTGAGCGTGGTCCTAATCCCTGATTCACACCCAATCTCTTGTGCGAACGCACGAGAGATTTGGGTATCCCACCGAATTCCATCTCTAGCAAGGTCTCTTATGCTCGGAGGCTAGTCTTCCAAGCATAGGAGTCCTTGCCAGCGACTATAAAATGACCCCCATCTCCGGCTGCACCTCTTTAGCTCGACTTAGCCAAAGATCCACCTCAATTTCTTCTTCTTCTCCTCCAGCCAAGTAGTCCAGCAAGCTCCGATGAGCCTTCCTCCTCTTTCTCATCACTCTACCACAATACCAGTGGCAGAGCTGCCATCACCATCTTCCTCCACATTGCGCAACACCCGCGCGAGCATCCCTAGCCCCGTCGTCACCGCCGTCTCCCTCCACTGGATACCTTCTTCTCCGGCGACAGCAGGTACTGCCAGTTGCCCTCTCTTCCCCTTCGTCCACTTAGTTAGGTTAGAATCACTCCTCTCTATCCCCACTTCAATTACCCTCAATCTATTTCACGAATTACCCCCCGACTGCCACTGTCCACCGCCATCTTCCCCATCTCCAGCCAACCACCGGTGAGACACATCCATCGCTCCACACCTCCACACATCTCGCCACCAACCTCAACACCTCCACCACAATCCACTGAACACTTTCCACCCGCTCACAAACCGCCACACGCACTCCACGCTTCCACCGAACACACCCACTCACACGGTCACAGTCTGACCTAGGCACGCACGTCTAGGCCAATCTGAGCCACACCGACCCTCGCCTCACCTTCGCCGTGACACGATGAAGGTCCTCCTATTTTATAATAGAGCCACAAGGCTCCTTTTGTGTCGTGTAGGGTAGAGCTTCCATCCGCCATTAACGAGCACTCGAGCTTGCTTGTTCTCCAGCTGCAGGAAGCAAACTCCAGAATTCAGGGTCCTAGGCTGCACGGATTGTGGGCGAGAGTGAATCCAGCCTGAGAGTAAGTGCCGCGAGACCGACAGCTGTGTCAATTGTGCGAAGACACTTTCCTGCAGTTTCCAGCAGAAGAGGGTGGGACTTTTAGTCCCCCCTCGGTAAGTCTCGCGCTTCCTGAGTAGTTTAAGTTGATTTTGTGTTCTTCCCTGTTTGCCTTGAAATCACTGGGGTGAGGTCCCTCACCTATCACACCTTGCCCGCGACATTCTCCCCTGCGGACCTGGCACCCGACCTGACTAACCTACCGAGCACTCGTCGCACACCACACCCACGCCGATGCACCTGGACCCGAGCACACGACCCGACCCGATTACCCGGCTCTGGGAGAGCATACTGAATAGTGATATACAGAGAGAGATAGACGCGTGGCTTGGGTAGAGGGGTAGGTTTTGCTCTTCGGTGTTGTGTCTGCAGGGAAGAAAAAATAAAGCCAAGGAGAAGAGGAAGTTAGAGAAGAGTTAAGGCTGAAGGAAGCTGAGGTTGAAGAAGGAAGAAGAAAGAAGAAGACTCACAGAGAAAGAAGAAGGAGAAAGAGACACTGTGCCAAAGAAAAGGAAGAAAGCCAAAGCTAGGAAGGATGGCTGAAGAACAAGGCAAGGTTGAAGACAAAGGAAAATAGGAAGAAAGGAAGAAACGAGGAAGAAGAAGCAGACGGCCAAAGTCAGAAGAATAGAAGAAAAAGAACTAAAGAAAGAGGAAAATCAGAGAAAGGAAGAGAAGGAAGAAGAAGAAGAAGAGAGAAGAGAATGAGAGGCCATCATTTAAGATGTCTGATCCTATGATTAGACGTCCAACAACTCTTTTATTTTTGCCACAATTGACTTTTAAACTTTTTCATTTAAATTCTGAATTAAGTTTTGAGTAATCCTAGGTGCTCAATTACATTCTTGATATTAGTGAATAAATTCCATTTTCTCCCTGTGTTTGACCTCGGATACCTAGGTTTTCGAGTAGTAAATTTTTATTTGTTGATAACGCTTGGTCACCTATACTACAACGCAACTGACTGTTAAAACACAATCAAGCGGTTGCCAACATTTTGGTGCCGTTGCCAGGGAACAACGCACAATTTATCACTAATCTCTACGTTCTTTTTGATCATATTGAACACTAACTTGCCCTACTTTGTTTTGTTGTGATCTTGCAAGGTATTTCACGAGAAGATCCCTCTGCAAGTCAACTACTCCAAGGTAGGTAATCTCTTTTCTTCCTTAAACCATCCCCTAATCCTTGAAAGACAAAAGGAAGCAATTAATTTAGGAATCAATTGCCTTCTTTCTATAGTAATCACCATCTTTAAGGCAAACATTTCATGATTTTGCAAAAATTTTCCAAATCTTCTTGAAGTTGGAGCGATTTTTTAGATCCTATCCCACAAAATTCCTGTGCCTAATAGAAATCACCTTTAATCTCTGCGGACAACACATTTCTTACTTTTAAGTACAAAGAGAACCTTTTTCAAGAAGAAAAGAGGATTGAAAATAGAACCAAATTAGGGTTTGTACAATAGGGTTTTGGAGTGCTAGTTCACACATGCCTGTATAAAAGGAAATGAACCCTCCCGCATCAGTGTGCTACCTAAGCCCTTGATTGAAGAGATATAAACAAGAAAAACCCTAAAAATTGAACTCTAATAGCACTTGAATCTTAAAATCTTTGACCTAATAAACTGGGAGTCAAATCAGGGTGATCTCTAGGTCCCAAGCCTAGAATCATTCTGCCATCTTTAGGACATGTCAGGTAAAGTTGACCCCGTGGTTCAACCAACCTCCAAATTAGGTCACAACATCAAAACATCTAAAGTTCAAGTGAGAATCCTAAAGCACCTTTGAAAAAAAAGTGATAGACTTAAGAGGTCAAGGTCCCCATTCTGGTCTACCTGGAATCTCAGTGACAAGAGAGGTTGGGTGGGGGAAACCCTATAACCTGTGGGGATGCTCTACCGTGTAGGGGTCTTTGCGGGACTCTCCCTTTCTGGCTACCCAGGTAATTCTCTGGTGGACGACCTTCTAATCCTGGGGTATAATCCGCCCCGAACCTCCATAGTCATCCAAACATCTTTGGGTGAGTTGATTGGGTCAAAAACATCTCCTATCCCTCATCTTTTCTCCTTAGAGCACACACGTACATTTTCAGTGGGACTCTTTATTCAGATTTAATCGCTTCATAACTTGATTGTGTATCTTGATTCAAACTCAGATTCTACATCATCATTCCACCACCTAATCCAAATATGCAGCCAAACCACTTAGGGCTACCATTCAAGAAACCTGAATATCGGAGACCCATGAGAGATAGGATGATTGAGGATGCCCTGAAATTCTTTGAAAAAGAAGACAAAACCTCAACACCAGAAGAAAACATTCAGGTTGATGTCCCAACAACCACAACCTTCATCATAACTTGTGCTCAAGTACTATTGGTAGAAGCTACAAAAGGATCAACCCGAGACTTGCTCATCACAGGATACATTGAGATAGAAAAATTGCACAATCTTGAATACCTTCAATGCATGACAAATCCTATACTTTGGAAGCAACACCAAGAATGATCTTGAAAAATGGGAAGAGATAATGAGATTATTAAAATAAATTATCGACCAGAAATACCCGTATATACCACAAACAGAGGATGACCTATCTTGGGACAACATCGAGGATCAATCTGATCTCGGGTTTGAGGCACAAAATGGTTGTGGATTCCCAATCCAGATGGAGTATAATGTGCCTGGTATTGAAGAAGGTTGGGAAGCTCCAATTGCAGGAAAACACAATGTTGAGCCCACTCTAGACCATGAATCACCAGGCTTAGAATCCCAAAACTCCTGCAATAATGAGAGTAGAACTAAACCTCTCGAGGGTGTAAGTTCTGTCCCTTATTCTGATAAGGTGACCCTCAACGGTTATTCGGACCTAGATTCTAGTGATTCAACCCACATCCTAAGCCTAGAATCTAGATCTGAAACCTATCAGGAAGATTTCAAGGTCCCAAATGAGGAAGATCAATTTTTCAATGAAGAATATGATTTTGGGCCTCTATTTGATGATTATCCCTTGCCAACATCCTCAGAGGAACCAATTGATTTTTCAGAAGTCATGTCAATTTACGATACAGAAACTGAGGAGTTGGATGAGTGGGGTTTCAATTGGGTTTGCCCTACCAACTTAGAACCTGACCCTCTACCAGATAAGGATACCTTTTTAAGCTCATAATTGACATCTAGGCTAGACCCCAGTCAGGCTGCTGAATTTACAGCATATGATTTATTCTATGGTGGAATTCATGATCTTGAATCTCATTCAGATTTTCGCAAACTCTCTGACAATTTCGAATCGGACCATAACATCATAGAAAATATGCTTCCTGATTATAACAAGCCAATCTACGACCTCAACTCACATGACTCATTCTCTAACTCCGATTTTGAAAGTTACTATGAGGACTCTCTACATAAGACCACCTGTCATTCCTTTCTAGAAGAACCCGCATACACAATTCTCATTAAAACCACCTCTTCCACACATACAGAACTAATCAAAACCCATTCTCTACCCTGACCCGTAATCGGACTGAATTTCTATTCAGATTCACCTCTCACTGAGCCGTTTGCAAATGATTCAACTCCACATCTATACTGGGTATCGGGTATCGATCAGACTGAGAAACATGATCCATCATCTCTGATCACCCATGGAGGGTTTCGACACCATGCATTGATTATTTTTCGAAACCCTACCCTGACCAGGCTGATTCAACTCAGCCTGAACCTGATTTTTCACTTCCATATCCATCCGAGCCACATTGCATATGGTAGGTTCCGCATCTGTTGATCTACATCTATCAACCCACCAGAATGATTGGGTTTGGGCTACATCATCAGCCCACTGATCTTAACAAGCACCTGGTTGGACCAACGAAGATCTTAATCAAGGTGCTTGTTTTACAAAATTCCGCTGATTTGACCACTCCCTCTACACCCCACTTTCCACTCAGCTGAAGGCATTGAATTTAGTGCTTAACGAGAGGCAACCCGTCATTCCAAAAATAGAGACCCATCTGATTATCCATTTGTACTCCACGTCCATTGCACCTTGAGTTCAGCCTTAGACAGTTGATCCCACCTCTGGTACACATACCAGAGCTTGAAATCGTCCGCATCAGTCATTTTCAACTCGTTCACCCACCCAATGTATCTTGTTCTAAGTCCCTGACTTCAACACTATTTCACACCCTCCGTTTACAATGACATTGCAAAACTTAGGCATGGGGGGGTGAAAAAGTGCATACATACAGAACCAAGAAAAAGTCAAAAGGATTCTCTCAAAAAAATTCACATATGTAAAAAACACAAAAAAAAATTGAAAAATTATGAAAAAGAACAAAAAAATGGAAGGAGGAAATTTTGCGAGCCACATAATCATAAGGAGAAAAAGAGCAAAAATGACAAAAAGGAGCACAAAATGAAAAAGAAAAAGAGATAGTCATTAGTAAGAGATTAAGGAATTAACCAAAGTTCTAGACCACATCAAGAAAAGAAAAGTGCTAAGGAGACACAAAAGAAGATTAGCAGGAACGCTGATCTTAGGCCTTTTGGGCTAGACTCTTAGGCTTAAAAATTCACGTACCCGCTAAGATCTGGATAATCCTCAAGAGGTTGGGGAAAATGCAAAGCTTACGTAGTAGGTCTAAGGCTTAGGAAATATTCGACTTCGCTAACTGACCTTCGGTTTGCAGGATTCGGTAACCTAAGCACCCCAATTCACACACAGTCTGGCTCAGTGCGCATAAATATCAAAATCATGCAAAAAGCATTTCAATGTTCTGAAAAGAGTCACCTAGATTAGAAGCGGCTGATCAACACAACTTGATTTGGATGAGTTCCCAACGCGGAGAGGCGGGAAATTCCCCTCGAAGATCCGTAACAACATATCATCTCCTTAGTGCTTGTCTCTTAGGATATTTAAATATCCTACTGGGGGCATGTAAGCACTCTGCTGGTTCAGATACCATGGGCGGCATTATCACGAAATGTCGATTGCCAGGGTCTGGACTCGGCCACAGAACACCATGGGTGGGATTATCTCGAAATCTCGAAAGCCAAGGTTCTGGGGGTTGCCATGGGTGGTGCTATCACGAAGCATCGATTGCCAGAGACCCTTAAGGATTGATGATGGGGACGAGGAATCCGATACAGATCGTATTTAGAAGCCAATCCGAAGCTAGAAATAAAAAGAAAAGAGAGAGAAAGCTCTCCAAACAAATAAATCTTTTGTCTCTCTCTTACGAAAAATGCACTGTAAACTGAACCTAGGCTAAAAACGTCACAAGCACGAATGCTTTAACCGTGGAGTCCAACAAACCCTAGGTTAGTTTTTGCGAGCCTAAAAAACCTTTGCGGAAGACTAAGGCTAAAGCGGGTCAGGTCCAGATTTTGGTTGATACTTGAGTACCTCTAGGCCTATTGTCAGCATTCTGACCTAATCACAAAAGAAAAAGAAAAGCACTTATCATAACTAGTAACAGATACTTAGGGTCTAGAACAGAAGTTAAAACCTTGAAATTTTGCTAAGGGACTAGCAAAAGTTAGGCATGGGGGTATGATGAGAGCCTCATCATAAGCCCTAACTAGCTTATTTTGACCTAAGAAAGACAATAAGAGCTCCTACATAACTTAGAGAAGGGCTTAATTCAAGGAATAATTGTTCTGAGAAGAAAACATGAAATAAAGGTTAAAACTGCAATTTTACCATTGTAGTACATAAACGGGATTTCTCAAAGGCAAAACATAGGTCAAATGGTCCGAATAAGATGAAAAGTGGGTTGGTTCAATCAGAAATGGGTTCATGTGCAATCTAGGAATTAAATGACATTCTATAACCCTAAAATAGACCCGCTTAATTCAACAAGGTTCTGGTAAGGATAAAAATCAAGTAAACCATCTACAATTCATGGAAAAATATCCCCTAGGGTTTAGAACCTTCAGATTGTCCTTTGGAACCTATTTTGACCTAGATTGCGGTCCTAGCTCATCAATTGACCTAATTTTGGTTTTTGTGCAAATTATCTAGTCAAACGTGGTCAAACCTAAAATCCAACTTCACCATTGGATTCCTTAGGTCTGAATTAGGTTTGTACAAAATTTTGGACCTAGGGAGAGGTTATCTTGACCTACTTTGCAAAATAGTATACCTAAATTACATTTTGGCCCCTATCTTTTGAAAACCATTGCACAGACCCCGCTAACTTCCTTGTCACTCTTACAAATAGGTCCCTCCTCCATTAATGGGGAGAAATCCTACTCCAGTGAGGAATGGAGGGGGCATACTTGACGGGTCGATTCTTCACTTTTACAATCGTTTGTTACATAAAATGTCGCATCATTTGTAGTTCTATGTGGTGGAAAAATTCACCAATCACCAATTAATATAACCACTCAATTAGGAGCAGGTCGTGTCCACAGGGAGGCAATGATGCAATAATATCTCAATTATTTCATATTCATTCAATCTCATGAGAAATCCGTAGTCAAATCTGACATGAAATGCGACGGAAAGAAGATGCACAATATCTTGAAAATGTAAGGGTAGATGTGCAATTTTTCCTCACTGAAATATTCAATAAATATGTGATGATTTTATGCAATTTTCCATTGACATGTATTAAATAAAATTTGTGCACATTTAAAACCCGAAACCAATGTCAAACAATGTTAATTACAAAAGCCACGCAATTTTAAGAGAGCTTGAGTATGAAGTTGTAATTTTACCATAATAAAATATTCATAAATCAAAATTATTTTCCCCGGCAATGGCATGAAATGTAATTACTAATTAGACTAAAAACAGAGGATTTTTCCTCTCTCCTCCTCGCGATCGGGAGAGAGCTTCAATCGAGGAGAGGTTCGCACAGGAGGTTGGCTGAAGTGAGGTCGTCGTGGTGGTGGCAGCCGCATGTCGAGTGGTGGCTAGAGCTGGCCTGCCGGAGGAGAAAGGTAGCGGCAGTTCTGGCGTTGCTACTGCCGTAAGGAGCGCACAGAGGTGGCGCACGTGCTGTAGGCTGGAGCGCGCATACTACTACGCACTGGAAGTGCGCTGGAGGTGGCAGCGAGGCTCTGCAGGCGGAAGGTGCGGGTTCTGCTGCGTGCTGGAGGTGGGTACTGCAGCAGGTGCGCTCTGCAGGCTGCAAGGTAGGTGAACTGGAGTGGGCGCACGGGAGGTGAGCACACTAAAGGTGAGGTGTGCTGAGGTGTTGGCGATATTGTGCAGTTGGAGGGGCGCGAGTGTGAAGGAGCGGCCGGTCCTGCTGCTGTGTGCGTGGGTGGTGTGATGCGGGTGTGAAGTGGAGGTGAGGTGTAGAAGGAGCGGGCACGACTGTAGGCTGGAGATGATGAAGAGGCGTGCGTGGGCTAGTGGTTGGTGCTGGAGGAGAAGCAGCGCACCGAGGTTCAAAGGAAGGCACACGGCAGGTGTGCTAGAGTGGCCGTGCTGGAGAAGATGTAGCGCAAGGGCGGTTGCTGCTGCAAGCTGGAGATGATGAAGAGGCGTGCGTGGGCTGGTGATGTTGATTCTGGTGAGGCACAGTGATGCAGACAAGCTCTAGATGGCGGTGTGGCCTGTCACGCCACACGCCCATGGTGGTGGAGGCTCGTCACCGCGGTTGAGGCCGGCGGTGGTGAAATGGACAAAGCGTGGATTGTTGGGATGGTGGCCTCCTGAGCTCAGCTGCCTCCTCCTCTCTTTTGAAATCAGCTGCCCCAACCAGATCCAACACATCCGCTCCTCCTTGATTGGGTTCTTCACTGCAGCAGCTGGAGGAAGAAATGCAGCCGTTGCACGTAGAAGAAGAATAAAAAATAATGATACAATATTATGGTTATTTATATACAAACCTTCAACTTTTATGTTAACTTAAATTAATGCATGCAATGCACCTAATTGGTTAACTAATTAAATGAATGGAATTCTAAGTTAATTCTAAATGCAGTTAAATATGAATGCAATGCATGAATTATATAATTAAATTAGAAATATGAATTAACCTATTTACATCCTAATTTATGCGAAATACAAGTTAGAATTAACTTAATGTCTAGGCACTTAAGTACTTAAATAGCCCACAAATATGGGCTAATCAATACTCCTTGATTCCTCAGAGATTTCCTCCTAGATTTGGAAGGGAGATTCTCTAAGGAATTCCCTTCCATCTGAGCGTGGTCCTAATACCTGATTCATACCCAATCTCTCCTGCGAATGCACGAGAGATTTGGGTATCCCATAGGATTCCATCTCCGGCAAGGTCTCCTGTGCTCGGAGGCTTGTCTTCCAAGCATAGGAGTCCTTGCCAGCGACTATAAAATGACCCCCATCTCCGGCCGCACCTCTTTAGCTCGACATGGCTAGAGATCCACCCCAATTTCTTCTTCTCCTCTGGCCAAGTAGCCCAGCGAGCTCCGGCGAGCCTCCCACCTCTTTCTCGTTGCTCTGCCACAATACTAGTGGCAGAGCCGCCCTCACAGTCTTCCTCCGCATCATGAAACACCCGCGCGAGCATCCCTAGCCCCGTCATCGCCACCATCTCCCTCCACTAGATACCTTCTTCTTCGCAACAACAGGTACTGCTAGTCGCCCTCTCTTCCCCTTCGTCCACTTAGTTAGGTTAGAATCACTCCTCTTTATCCCCTCTTCAATTCCCCTCAATCTATTTCACGAATTACCCCCCGACTGCCACTGTCCATCGCCATCTTCCCCATCTCCGGCCAACCTCCGGCGAGATGCATCCATCACTCCACACCTCAACACCTCCGCCATAGTCCACTGAACACTTTCCACTTACTCACAGACTGCCACACGCACTCCACGCTTCCACCGAACACACCCACTCACACAGTCACAATCTGACCTTGGCACGCATGCCTAGGCCAGTCTGAGCCACGCCGACCCCCTCCTCACCTTCACCGTGACACGGTGAAGGTCCTACTATGGTCTGATAGAGCCGTAAGGCTCCTTTTGTGTTGTGCAGGGTAGAGCTTCCATCCTCCATTAACAAGCACTCGAGCTTGCTTGTTCTCCAACTGCAGGAAGCAAACTCCAGAATTCAGGGTCCCAGGCTACGGGGATTGTGGGCGAGAGTGAATCCAGCCTGAGAGCAAGTGCTGCGAGACTTGCAGTTGCATCGATTGTGTGAGGACACTCTCCTACAGTTGCCAGCAGAAGAGGGTGGGACTTTTAGTCCCACCTCGGTAAGTCTTGTGCTTCCTGAGTAGCTTAAGTTGATTTTGTGTTCTTCCCTATTTGCCTCGAAATCACTAGGGTGTGGTCCCTCACCTATCATGCCTCGTCCGCGACATTCTCCCCTACTGACCTGGCACCCGACCCGACTAACCTACAGAGCACTCCTTGTGCACCACACCCACGTCAGTGCACCTGGACCTAGGCATGCGACCCGACCCGAATACCCAGCTCTGGGTGAGCATACCAAAGAGTGATATATAGAGAAAGAGAGATGCGTGGGGGTGGGTAGAGGGGTAGGTTTTGCTCTTCGATGTTGTGTGTGCAGGGAAGAAGGAAAGAAGCTAAAGAGAAGAGGAAGTTGGAGAAGAGTTAAGGCTGAAGGAAGCTAAGGCTGAAGAAGGAAGAAGAAAGAAGATGACTCGTAGAGAAAGAAGGAGAAAGAGACACTATGCCAAAGAAAAGGAAGAAAGCCAAAGCTAGGAAGGACGGCTGAAGAACAAGGCGAGGCAGAAGACAAAGGAAAATAGAAAGAAAGGAAGAAACAAGGAAGAAGAAGCAGATGGCCAAAGTCAGAAGAATAGAAGAAAATGAACTAAGGAAAGAGGAAAATCATAGAAAGGAAGAGAAGGAAGAAGAAGAAGAAGAGAGAAGAGAATGAGAGGCCATCATTTAAGACGTCTGATCCTATGATCAGACGTCCAACACTTTTATTTTTGCCACAATTGACTTTTAAACTTTTGCATTTAAATTCTGAATTAAGTTTTGAGTAATCCTAAGTGTTTAATTACATTCTTGAGATTAGTGAATAAATTCCATTTGTTCCTTGTGTTCGTCCTCGGATACTTAGGTTTTTGGGTAATAAATTTTTATTTGTTGACAACGCTTGGTCACCTATACTACAACGCAACTGACTGTTAAAACACAATCAAGTAACTGCCAACACTCCCCCAATCCACCATGGATGCGAGCTTGATCTCCTACACACTTGATTCCATTTGCACTTATCTCGAAATCTCAAAGTTAAATGCAAATGTTAAATTCCAAATTATCATCAAAATCAATGATCATGGTGCCCCTTGCACCAACACTTAGTGGTCATTATGACTTAGTCTTAGGCTTGTAGATCTAAATGGCCATGCCATGTTACTAGCTCTTTGGACTACCCTGTTTGTAGGGGAAAGCATTTAGAATGGATGAAGGATAGCCACTCACCTAGAAAAATGGGTCAAAGAAAAATAATTTCTACCAAAAAAATTAGAAGAAAAAAGTATATATATACAAACAAAAATATTCGAGCAAGTAAAAGCATCTCACTACATATGGATACAATCCCTTTCCATTGTCGAATAAAAACACCTCAATACAAATGTGTCTTTATCATATAGGAAAAAAGAAAAATATGGAGAAAAAAATTAGGAATAAGAGACCAATAGTTCCTACTAGAGAGATATACACCTAGAGTGTTGACCTTGGGATAGAGTAGTGGTGAGGAGAAAGCAACCGAATCCTAGTATGGCTTAGTCGAAGATAGAAATGTCCTGAAGAGAGCTTAGAAATATTCTAAGTTTTATTGAATGCTAGGAGTCAATCTAGTTGTCCTTTTTTGTGAGTCAAACATTTTCACACACAAGATGCTTATTTCTCACATTCGCTTCAAATCTTGGGTGGGCCAACTTAGTTAGGGAAAGTTACCACTGTGACCTAAGTCTGATGGCTAATAGAGTATAATTTGATTTGGGCGGTTCGAATTTAAGTCAATACTTAAGAGCTATTGAGTCTTTGGTGTTAATGATTTGTCCGTGATTTCCTCTTGTTGGTGAAAAATTTTATTGAGATTTTTTATTCGACATAGCTTGAATTCTTTATGGATTTTGCATTTGAAATAAAAAAAATTGACTTCCCCTCTATTTTTCAAAAAATAGCTTCCGTCTCTTTTCACATTTTTCGCATGTTTTTTGTATATAGGTTTTGCTAGGGACTAGGAATGTTTAGGCATGGGGGTATGATTGAGCAGCAATCATAGGTCTTAATGAACCTAAATAATGTTAGAATCCTAGCTTAATCTGTAAATATTGCTTTCATATCATGCATATCATGCATTACATCATTTTATATTGATGTACACAGAATAATGTAAGATTACCTTGCCATTTAATGCATTTATTGTTATTTGAAGGTAATAAAGTGGTCCAGATAAGGCTAGGATGTAAAATATAGCAAAATAATGCAAGGAAGGGAAGAAGAAGAAGAAAAAGGAAGATGGATCCATACATTGGTAAGAAAAGGATATCTTTATTGATTGTGCAACAATTATAGGACTTAATCAACCTAAATAATGTTAGAAACTGGCTTAATTTGTAAATATTGCTTTCATATCATTCATACCATGCATTGCATCATTTTATATAGAATAAGACAAGATTATCATGCTATTTAATATTTTTGTTGGTATTTGCAAATAATAAAGTGATCCAAGATGTAAGATAGAGTGGAATAAGGCAATAAAGAGGGAAGAAGACTGATTCAGACAAAAGAATTGAGGAGGATAGCCTTATCCCTACCCTTAGAAACCATAAGAAAGGCTTCCTAAATCCAAAACCACTTTCATTATGACATCTTGGCCTTATAACCTAAAACATGAATAGCATTATTCATGTCTCTATCAACACTATCCCTATCTCTACACCTATCCCTAGCCTTAGGATAACCTTAGACACCTTCCCATACCTTAGCCACCCTTCCATTAGGTC
The DNA here is from genome assembly GCA_037157565.1 of Thalassia testudinum. NCBI lineage: Eukaryota > Viridiplantae > Streptophyta > Magnoliopsida > Alismatales > Hydrocharitaceae > Thalassia > Thalassia testudinum. Next base: position 38,586,532 of record JAZHRO010000049.1, read on the forward strand.
AATCTAGCCTAGAACACCCAAAAAACACTTTCCAGCATAGTTCTAGATGTCTAGACACTAAGTCCAGACGTCCAATCCCTGCAAAATCAACTGCTAGAACTCAACTCAAGTACTAACTCAGAATTGGATGTCTAATTCTCTATTTGGACATCCAATTTGGAAGTAGAAGTCGTTCGACACTCTGATTGGATGTCTGGAGGTGCTCTCCAGTTACTATTTTTGAAATAAGATGCATGGATTCATTCCCTTTTGCCTAGAAACCCTACCTAACACCCTAGAAAGCCTAATTAGAAACCTCCCAAGCCTATTCAATTATCCTTAGCACTAACTAGGTTTGACCATCTCCATCAATCCCTAGAGTCTAATTAAGGAGTTCCTAACTCAATTGCACTTATTTACACTTAATTAGGTTATGACTCAACCTAATAGGCTAACCTAACCCACTTAAACCTAACCCAACACACCCACAACACCACCCAGAGGCCACCCATTCTAGAAACCTGTAGAACCTTCTCCCATGGGCATGCATGGTGGGTGAGATTTCGTACACGAAAAGTTTTGACTTAGAAAACTCATCATCGTAGTGCATAGAAATCCACTACCAGATAAGATTTATAATTAAAGCTCGAGGTGAGCCTCGAGTCGAACACGAGGAGGCAATCGTTTGGTTGTGAAATCCGTGTTTCGATTTTATTTATTTTTGGTGTTTTTATCTTTTGTTACTTTTTTGGTATTTTTATAAGGCAGGATATCATATCAACAAAAACTTTATCTATCTACTCTATTTGCAAAATAAGAGAGAGAGAGAAATTTTTTTTTTTCATAGATCAAGCAATGTCTATTACAACTAATTAAAACTACACTAGAAAAGCGATAAAAGATAGATAGAGGTGAGAAGAATCCCCCTCAACGGTCGCTTGGAGGATGACTCGCTCTGATGACGCTTGAATGAAGGTGGTGGGAAGTTGAATGAAGAAGAACAAAGTTTGACGACGGAGGGTGGGACAGGACGGCTTCTCAGCGAGGATCTTCTTCCAGACGGTGGTGAGAGGACGACCAAAGGACGCTACACAAATGGGGTTGAGAAGCGGGAAAAAAATTTTAATTTATACACTAGAGAGGCCCCCCAGGCTTTAGACAAGCTCTCTTTAGAGCCTTAGAGCTGGTGAGGGAGAGAAAGGAAGAGATGAAGAAGAATGGGAGGGGTGGTGGTCCTTTTATAGTGGAGGAGAGGAGGAAAAATAAGTGTACAGGTCAATAGCGACATTTACAATTATTGTTGAAGATCTACCGCAAATGACATTGAAGGCCCTTACACTCACACACTCGCGTAAGATGAGCATTCACTGCTGGTGCTGAGCTTGGAGGAGCCACACTCGTCGAATCAGAAATGAACAGCCATGATCGCATGAAGATCGCTCTTACGGATTGTGCCTGCACCACACGTACGATCAAGAATCCGTTTGCACGTTATCGCATGTGTGGAGATCGTGCGGCGCTCATAGTGCCAAGTCATCGCCCTCTTTGTCACCCGATCTTCATTGCACGGTCTAATTTTAATCACACAGTCCAATATCAATCGTGTGCCATCACTGCTGGATTCATCTCCTAACCGTGACTCGAACTCATGCTCATAGGTTGAGAATGCCTCTTGTGACCACTACGCTATGGGCATAAATTGTCGCATGGACATGCGTGATGGCTAGGTCCTCTTGATCGTTGGATCTCAATCCAATGGTCAAGATCTTCTTGAGATGATGCTCTTTAGGGATGAGCGGTGGCTGTAGCCAGTCTTGGGTGGCTGTGATGGTGCCACATGGCGCCATCATGGTCATCCATCTTCTTTGCTTTGTAGGTGGCACCATGGACATTGGATTTGATTGATTTATGTGCCGTTGGGATGTAATCGTTGATCTGGATCCATCCATGCAATTAGACTTGTCATTTGAAGCTCCAAATTGCGTCACCTAACCTCTTGGCTATTGATCTTTGTCAGACTGCATAGTGTGCTACGGGACTTTGATCAAGATGATTTCGGAGGGTTGGACTCCGATCATCATCCTGATCAAATCAATACACTTGGATCATCAATCCAAGGCCCTGAAATAAATCTCCTTCTCTCCTGGCCACCAAAGGATGCGAATTAACCTATATTTTATACAAACTATTCTAAATGTAAAATGATGAATGTGATGCAATATTTGTAATATGGAATGCAATGTTAAGCTTAGGAACTAGCATAAATAGACATTTTATCATTAATAAATGTGTATTTATCATACCCCTATGCCTATCTTTTGTTAGTCCCTAGCAAAACTAAACTATATGCTATGTATAAAAAATAGAATTAGGATTTAATTACTTATGCCTAAGTTGTTTATTAACAATAGAAAATTTCAACTAAGGACCTAATTACAAAGACTCAGCAGTTCCCGAGTTCCTACCAAAATGTAAACCGCCCAAGTTCTTACTTTATTTTGAAAAGGGAAGATACATTTTTTTCTGCTTTTTCTTCTTTTTAATTTTTTTGGATTTTTTGAGTTAAGAGTTTCGAAGCAGCGTTCTACGGCTACCCAACCCACCCAAGACTCGAAAAGAACTTTAAGATCTTGGCATCTTGTGAAAAGTGATAGACTCACTTAACGATAGTTAAAATGGACTTCAAATTTCTACGACCTTAGGTGACCTTAAGAAGAATTTTTGCCTAAAGGTGTATCTATTCAACTAGTAGCTTTCCCCCTACTTTTTCTATTTAAATGGGGTCAACACAGGGGTGAACCCAGTGTATATCTCCCCAGTTTATTCTACTTCCCCGCTTCTTCCTTAAGTATTTGGGAATTATTTGTGCTTTTTTTTGTGAGCTAGGCTCCAGACAAATGGCCAATAGGCTGTTACCAATGACAACTTGCCAGCCATACTCGTGCAATGAATTATGGCTTATTATTATTATTATTTCTCCTTTGTTTTCCTTTTTTTTTCTGAGTAGGTGGCTTCCCTGATCTAAGATTTATCTAAAGGCAATAGAAAGAGTATGGTCATGTTGGTAGGTTTGGACAATTGGCAATGGGCTGTTACCAATGATAACTTGCTAGCCATACTATCCTAGAAAGTTCGCTAGCTTCCTAATTTTCTTAAAAATCATCGAAAAGTGAGTCAGTACAAATAGTGTATAGATGCTCAAGGCTCAAAGTCCCCTCAAATGAAAGGGTGGGTTGATAAGTCATTATCACCCAACTTTATTAGCCAAGGTGAAATTAATATGGCAAGGACTCAAGAAGCAGGTCCACATTTTAGTGGACACCCAGGCTGATTAAGCCCAAAGACCTGAAAAGTTTAAGTGTTCAGGTCCTATTGTATAATCTCCTAAGGTTAATAACTCCTAATGCCTGTTAGTTGCTCTGAAATGGGTTTTAAAATCGTTGTGTTGCAGTATAGATCGAATCAGTGAGAAAACATATAATATTTATTACTCAAATTTGAAGTCCGAGGTCGAACACAGGGAGCAATATGGCAATTTAAAACTCAAGATCACTATTTGAATCGAAGATATAAGAGATTGCAATAATAATAAAAATAATTTCAAGTATCAATGAGCAAAAAGAATGGAGTAAGATGGTGATTTGAATCACCAATTACTCCTCACAACAATAGCAAATAAATCAACAGTATTAATCAAGGAAATAAAGCCTCAAATGTATGCAATCAGATGACTTAAATAGCTGGTTGCTACAGTGCTTCCATGGGACTCAAGGGTCACTTCCTTCTCTCTTCTTTGCTTCTTTCTTTCTTCTTTGCCTTTTTCCTACTCTTCTTCTCTTCTCCTTTCTTTCTTTGCTTCTTTCTATGACTAAGGGTCACACAGGTACCAGTGAGAGCAAAATACCCTTATCCCCATGCACACTCTCTCTTTCTCTCTCTGGGATCCGCTCTCCTAGAGCCTTCCACAGTAACTGGTAATCGGGTATTCGGGTCAAGAACGCACCCAAGTCCAGGCTCACTGGTAGTGGGTGGTGAGCGAGGAGTGAGAGCGTAGGTGGGTGATTGCGCAGCAATCATAGGTCTTAATTGACCTAAATTATGCTAGGACTTAGCATAAGTTAGGGTAGTTCATGCATGCATAAGCATTATTTCCATCCTTACAGGTTTCTTTTAGCTATGCATAAAATAATGCTATAATGTACTAATTAGGTGCACTATGTCAATTGCAGGTAATAAGCTGATTAGAAGCTAGATCTGAAGCTGGATCTAAAGCTGGATCTGAACAATAAAGAATAACTGGTGTTGCAGCTGAGCTAGAGCGGAAGACCTAGATTAGATGTAGTAGATAATAATGTAAGGGAGTTAAGGTATGCTATTCTATTAAGTAGGAATAAGGCAATAAATTATGAAGAACTTAGTACCATCCTAGCCCTAGGATAGCCTAGAAGCTTCCCCAAGCCTTAGCCACCCTTAAATTAGGTCACCGCACCCTAGGAAACCTTAAAACCCTAATTCCAACCTCTATCTAGATGTCCAGATGAGTTATAGGACATTCAGAACCCTTAGCCAACTCCTGCACACCTTAAACCCACTTCTTCAGTATTTTTGGATGTCCAGACACTTGGTCAGAGTCCAATTTCTACAGAATAGACAAGATAGAATCTAAAATCCCTCCTACTCTGATTGGACGTTCAGACAACAAGTTTGGACTTCTGATTTTTCATTATAAGATGTTTGACACTATTATTGGACGTCCAGAACTACCCTCCAAACCCTGTTTTGAGATTCAAGCCTTGATCTTGGATCTCTAGGTCCCTAAACCCAATTCCTACCCCATAGGAACCTAAATTAAGGTACCCTAACCCTAGTACATCACCTCTAAACCTCCCTAAGGACCTAATTAGGTCCTTACTAAACCTAATTGACTTGGATCTTAGTCAATTCCATCAGCCTATTCAATTGGACTCATTGAGTCCAATCGAGCCTTGATCTCAGCACACACTATCCAATTGGACTCAGTGAGAGTCAAATTGACCTAGACCTAACTTAATTGAGTTATTTTACTCTCAATTAAGTTTTCACACACCCAATTAAACTTGTATTAAGTTTAATTGCAATTTACCTTAGTGAATTAGGGTTTACAACCCTTATTTGAGACCTACCTTGACTTAAACCCACTAGAACCTAACCTAATCAACCTAACCACCTAAGTTTCGACCTACACACACCCACACACACCATCCACACGAAAATACCTAGCCTAGAGTTCCTTAGAACTCTCTACCATGTGTTGTTACCTTGGTTGCTAAAATTAGCAACAAAGAGCCATTCAATTTTTAGATCCACATTTGGTGGATCTAAAAACCACCATCCATCCTCTCTCACTCACTCTCCCATGAGCTCCTACCATAGGCCTCTCTAGAGAATTCAATAATTCTCTAGAGAGCTTCACTTAGGTCTATAAAAAGACCTAAGGGGTGGCCATTTTCACCCATCCACTCTTGGTTCCATTTAGCTTAGTTTCATTCCACATCCTCTCCACCTCCATGTCCAGGAGTAGCTTCACCATGGCCACCACCACCTCCACGCCAAGATGCTAGATCACCTCTCCAACCTCTTTCCAAGAATCAGCCTAAGCACCATTGGCTGCCCCTCCTCCTCTCAACCAAGTCAAAGGCCATCAAAGCCACCTCCAAATGCCCTTATTTCTACTAGACTAGATTATAGTTCTTCTTCGATTTACATGTTTTATTTATTGCTTAGTAGTGTAGTTCTTTATTCTCCCCCAATGATGCATGCAAAATCCCCCCATAGATTCATGTATACAGTCATTTTCTAGTAGCAAGTAGTTTTATTTCCCTGTACAAGCATTCCTCTACCTGTGTTCTACAACTCTGAAATCATCATCATCTTTTATATATATATAAATATATATGTTGAAAATCACCATGTGCCTAGTTATCATCTTTAGGTGTGATTGAAGTTGCATGTTTTAATTACTATCTTTTGGCAACTAGCATATCGTACATCAATACGTAAATCACCATAAACCGGCATTAAATTTTAAGCAAGTAGAGCTAGTGAGATCGATTTCAAATCTACATTTCCATAAATGCCTCCCAGAGATGAACGACCGAGACTCAAATCTCATTATCTTATAAATTATTTTTGTTGATCGTATTGCGCACTATACTATGATGAGATCTTTCTTATCAAAAACATGCTCTACAATTCCCAAGAAATGGCATCATTGCTGAGGAGGCAACGTCATTTTTTATTTCGATCTCTAGAATTCTCACTGACAAATCTTCCTCTACTTTGTTTTTGGATGTGCAAGACAACATGAGAAAATGGGAATCTGCACACACATCGAGCACGGGAAAAAAATCAGGTGCACATCTCTTAGATTAGGATTTCCCTTTCTGAACCCTAGGTTAGATTTATTTGAAAAAAAAAAGAAGAAAAAAAATCCTATTTATTTTTGTAAAAAAAAATCAAAGAAAAAAAGATCTAGGTAGTTAGATTAGGTTTCTTTTTGAATCCTAGGTTAGTTTTGAAAAAGCAAAAAAAAAAATTGAAAATCCTTTGAAAAAAAAAGATTGGTGGAAAGTTTGAATTCTAAACTCAAACACCTTTTAAAAGCTTCCCCACCACCCTCTAATTTTTGGCCAAACTTCAAATTCTGATTTAAAAGTCTAATTGCTGAAAAATTGGTGAATGAAAAATTCTAAAATTTAGGCTAGACCTTCATTTTTAAATCATCTTTCAAATCGCACCATTCATTTGAAAAAATTCTGAGTAAAAAATTTTTAAAAACTCGCAAAGTGCAAGGGGGTCAGACTGAACCAAATTTGAAAATTTTCAAAATTCAAAAAGTAATTTTGAGCAATTCATGAATCAGTCTTGACTAAAAATGGCAGGGTTTGAAAGCTAATCTCATTGGCTTTAATTTTCATATTTTTCCTAAAATTTTGAACATCATTTGATACTATTTCAAAGTAGAAATCGACCAGGGGTCAAAATTTCGAATCTGACCCCTGGACATTTTAAAATCTCTATAAATTCGGTTGAAATAGTAAAAATTATAAAAAAATGTTCTCTAAAAATATAATTGAAAAAGGAATCTACTTGACAAATTTCAACTCATTCTGATTCCAATTTTTATCAGAGAATTAGTCTTAATTTCATGGTCTGCTGAAGAAGAAAAAAAAATCCTAGAATTGCATGAACCCTAGGTTACATCTTTAGGGTTACACTCTAGAGGCATAAATTTGGGCTAGACTAGACTTAATCAAGTCTAAGGCTTAGTTGGTGAGCTTGGTCACCTTCTAGGCCACTCACCATAAAACCCAATTGAAGAAAAAGGGCTAAAATTAATTTTAAAACATGAAATTAACCTGAATTCGTTGTCAAACTACTAGGTGTTTTCAATCTCTCTACTTAGTCAAAAACTGGTGACTAAGTCTACGGGGTTGTGTCAAATGACCAAGGCCAAGGGGTAACAGAACCAGAGATGTAAGCCAAAGGAAGAACCTTTCCCTTAGTCCCCTCGTAACCAGACTCACTAGGTTAGCTTGAGAGGCAAAAATCACTTTCAGGCGGCTGCACGACGAATTTTTCTTCAAAAATTCAAACTTAAAATGAAAAATTTGGTCACCCGATTATATGGACCATCTGATTGACAGGGCCTTAGCATTGTCTGGCTTGGCTACACCAACCTAGGGGTTGTGTGCTGTATGTAAGGAAGGAGGTCACTTAGACCTCAACTGTTTGGACCTTGGGAGCCACTCCCAAGGAGGCTAGTCACCTCGCCAGGACCATCTTCTCCCCCCACTTCTTCTACTCCCATAGCCGTAATGGCTAATCCTGGACCTAGACCGGGTCAAGGTGCTGGTAATCTGGACCCGATGGCTCATCTATAGGCCCTGGTTGTTGAATCTGAGGAGCAGCATCAGCAGAGCATGGACCGTATCTTGACGACACTTGACAAAATGCAGCATCCACCGCGAGAACTTTGAGATTTCTATGATCCAACTGCACTGATTGCCGCACCCTTAGTTCAGATTCCCCTAGGCGAAGATGCATTTGAGCTCAAGCCTAACGTGATCAGTTTGATCAGCAGTCATTTTTATGGAAACTCAAGAGAAGATCCGTTCCAGCACTTAAAGGACCTGAGTCGACTCGCATAAATGATTCAACCTAGGAATGTTGATCTTGGGATTGTTCTGATGAATCGTTTCCCATTTTCTCAGAGGGACAAAGCTTCATACTGGTTCAAGACCATTGGGAAGCCAATTGGAACCTGACTGGAATTACGACGTGAATTTCCGCAAAAGTTCTTCCCGATAGGTCAAACGAACACGATGAGGCGTGTGATCACGACTTTCTCCCAAGGAGTTGGGGAGAAGTTGCATGACGCCTAGGACCGATTTCACAACCTTCTCCGGAAATGCTCGCACCATGGTATACCCAGATGGCACCTAGCTTAGATCTTTTACCATGGGCTAGATGACACACATCGGTATCTAGCTGATGCATCTAGTGGTGGGAATTTCCTCGCAAAAGATGAGAACAGTGCATTTGAGTTGTTCGAATCTTTGGCAGAGAACTCGATGCATGCCGCATCCATGAACCAATTCCAGCGGCCTGGTCAGCAGTGGGTTGGTGTCCATGATGGTCACACCTAGTCTATTCAAGCCGACATGGATATCATCGTCAAGCAGCTAGATAGAATAAACCTGACCGAGAAAAAGATTGACCAAATTAGTCAAGGTCAATCTGACCTGAACTCTGCTGCTCCAAGACCCTCCTATGCACCCCGAGCCCCTCCTTCTTGAGTTAATCTACTCACTCGAGATTCATCTTCTCCTTATTTACGAGATCCTGCATATCAGGATCCCGTAAACAATCTCGATCTGGCAACATATGACCAGGGTTACGCACCACCCACTGACTATAATACGTATCCCCTTGATGGATATACATCTCAGACGCCTTTGGCCTATGAGGACGTCAGTGCTATTCAAGGATACGGACGTAATAACCCATATTCAGAGACGTATAACCCTGGTTGGCACCAGATCCAAACTTCACTTCATCTGGTAACTCACAAAGACCACATCAAGATCCACACTACCAGTTTAGGCAATACGGGAATGTGCAAAACACATACCCTAGGCAGCAACCATTCCCATATCAGCAGCAGCAACCCCATTCTATATACCAGCCGCTGGACCAAGCTGCCAGTCACCCTCCAAAGCAGGTTGACCCTCTGGAGGCACTGAAAGAGGAGCTGCAAGAATCGATGAGGAAATCTACACAGGATAGCTTGTAGATAATGAAGGCATTGGTTGATCAGATACAGACTATACAGAACATGCAAAACCAGCTGTTGCAGAAGCATAGAACTCAGGGAGCCTTACCCTCCCAACCTGTCTCAAACCCTCAGTATGTGTAGAACCAAGGTGCCCAACCTAGGTTTCAGGCACCACAGGGACAAGCACACGCCATGTTACAGGTGCCTCCTGCACCACCTGGTTATGCTCAAGGCCAGCCGCCTTTGATACAGAACCCCGCATACTCTGCCCCCTCCACTTCCCCACCACCTCACGGATAGCAAGCTGATGCAAATGCTGTCTCATTGAGGAGTGGAAGGAAGACATTCGACCCACCACATAGGAAGGTGGGTCCTAAATTTTCTCACCCTTCGCCGCAGGCGGGTCGACTCCATCTCAGGAGACACCTACGGTAGATAAGGGTAAGAGGCCACCTGACCCTAAGATTCCCAACCCTTTTCCCGAGGCTCTGATGTGAAATGTAGTATGGAAGAACATATTCAGGTCCCTCTCCTGGAGGCAATTGATCACATCCCCACTGTTGCTAGGTTCTTCAAGGACTATTGTACCTCGAAGTGACAACCTAGAATTGGACGACAGGCGATACTGTCAAAAGAAGCTAGCACCGTGATTCTAGCTGACTTGCCACCAAAAGAGAAAGACCCTGGTACCCCACTCATATCCTACTTCTTGTAGGATTCTCCATTTGATCGGGCCCTTCTAGATCTGGGTTCATCCATCAACCTAACTCCCACAGTCGTATTTGATCGATTTTGATTTAGGGAGTTAAAGCCTACCTCAGTCACGATTCAGCTGGCTGATAGATCAGTAAAAATACCGAGGGGTGTGGTTGAGAACGTGATCGTAAAAGTCCACAGATTCTGCTTTCCCGCAGACTTTTTCATTCTCAATATTAAAGTTCCTTCTAATCTCTGAGATGCACCAATCATTTCGGGTCACCCATTTCTAGCAACAGCCCGAGCAAACATTGATTATGCAACCAGGTGTATGGAGATAGCCCTAGGTAATGAGCAACTTTGACTTGACATATTCAGGACAGTAAAGAATTTTGACTGTGATTGCATAGAGGAGGATGGTGAAGATGAAGATTCGGTATACTGTGGTAACATTGGGCTCCTTTGCGACGACCCAATGTCTCATTCGTCTGCACTCTCGGGGTTCTTGGACCTTGATCCACACGAGACTGAGACCACTACACTGCACATATCTCCTTGAGGATCTGATTGTTTAGGGTGTGTTTCTGACCACAGCACCCGCAAACCTAGCTATCCTGATCTGTACACTACTTGATCACCCCTGTTGTTACAAGAAGACGTAACCACAGCTAACGAGTTTCCCGTTAACACAGTCACAACCGATTACCTCATAGGTAGTGAATCGGTAGGAATTCACACGCATATGAATCATCAAATTCCCACCTTCGAGTCTACTCCTATTCCCATTTCTGACGAGGATTTCATTGACCTCCCCACAGATCTACTTTCACGAATACCCCTGTATGATCCAGAGCCTGGAGAGGGCATGATGTTTGATGTCAATTATCATTATGAGGATCCCTATCACTCAGATTCTGGTTCTAAGATACATTTTGATCTACTCGCTCAGCAACTTCCTGCTGAATTGTGGGACATGATAAATTAGTTGAATCAACATCATGATCCCCCCTCTGATTATCCTCTATTTTCCACCACCACTCCACACTTTCTTATAGCTATACTTTTTGGAGTAGGGGTGCACAATCAGTTGGTTCACATCTCCAGACCACTGATTCTAGGAGCATACAAGCACATCTTTCTCTTAATCTTGACTGGCTCCTATGCTAGACCTGATATATTTGAGTAAGTTCTCGCCCAGCTGGAGGCATTAAACTCATCACGTATAGATAGCATATCCCACAGTCTACCATCATCTATACATAAACATTTGTATACATAGCATATTTTTCTTCTAGCATATTTCTTTTTTGCATATTGCATACTATCAGGTTGGCCGATGCTGAATGTTAAACTTCAAGAGCAATTCCAGGTGATTTCTACCCATTTACTCCCTACTGTATTTATTTTCTTTTATGTTCAAGCAAGAGGACATGCAAGAACTTAGCATGGGGGGGGTAGATATGACAACTAAAAATTTTTATGCCAACATTTAGGAAAACCCTGGAGCTACATGTCAAACGTATTTTAGGACCCTAAATAAAAGAACAACTGACTCCACCTCCAATGTTTGCATTGGAGCTAAAAATCGTCGGCAATAGCCACTTTCGACTCACCCGCTCACCTTTTGTTCTAAATTTAGGGTGAAGCTGAATGTAACCCGAAATGGAAACTTCATGAAGTATGAATATAAGAGGTTACTTGTTTATAGCATATATGCATAGTGCATCCATGAATAAGATTATCTTATTAAGAGAATGCATTAGGGATTTTATCCTCTAGTTGATTCTGGTAATCTAGAATCCAGTACAACTTTTAACGCACACGTAGAATTTGCAATGGATTTACGGTGAAGGTTGATACCCATCATCAAGTGACTTGTTCAAAATTTGAACCTAATCAAAGGCCCTCAGAACATAAAATTTACAAACACGCCTTTGACCTAATCTACTTGATACCCATCATCACCTCATCGTAAATCCATTAGCCTCCTTGGTTTTGCAATGATGAGGGTATCAAGTGTTCTAAGGTCCCATTAGCCTCCTTGTTTTGCAATGGATGGTTATTCTACGGTTCTGCACGTAGAATATGCACCACCTGGTTATGGCTCATGATGGTGTTCCCATCATACCCCCATGCCTAGCTTTTGCCAGTCCCTTAGCAAAATCTCATGGAATTATCTTTAATTTTAGACAATATGCCTTTCTATGTTCAAAACTTTGATGTGTGCTTTCTTTTGTAGATTAGGTCAGAATGCCAAAAGTATGCCTAGAGGTACCCAAGTACTAACCAAGATCCAGACCAAACCATCTCTAACCTCTATCCGCTGCGAAGGTTTCTAAGGCCCATAGGAACTAACCTAAGTTCGTTGAACTCCATGGTTAAAGCACCCGTGCTTGTAACAAGTTTTAGCCCAGGTTCAGTTTGTAGTGCGTTTTGTAAGAAAGAGACATGACATTTTTTAATTTTTGGAGAGTTTTCTCACTCTTTTCTTTCTATTTCTATATTCGAATTGCCTTTACAACAAGGTCTATATCGGATTCCTAGTTCCCACCATCAATCCTTGCAGGGTCCCTGGCAATCAATGCTTCAAGATAGCACCGCCCATGGCAACCCCTAGAACCTTGCTTATCGCATGTGTTTCGCGAGTTTGAAATTAGGGTAACAAGTAACCTGTCGTTGTAGTTGCAAAACTCGTGATCAGATAAAATTTATATCGAAACTCAAAAAGTGAGTCCCAGGCGAACTTTTGATTTTATAAAAATCCACACTTTGCTTTTATTTATTTTTGGTTGTTTTTATCTTATTTAATTTTTTTGGTATTTATAGCAAGCAAGAGATTCGGTCGATGAAAACTTTATCTACTTGCAAAAATAAGAGAGAGGCAGAAAGAGAGAGAGGGAAACAATAATCAATTGATGAAGAATTATTTGTTACACTATGAAAGCAGAAAATCTACACTACGAAAGCATAAAAAGATAGAATGAGATGAGAGAAATCCCCCTCGACAGTCCCTTGGAGGATGACTTGCTCTGATGTCACCTGGAGGAAGGTGGTGAGGAGCGGGATGAAGGACGACGAAGCCGAAGGATGGAGGATGGGGCAGGACGGTATCGCGGCAAGAATCTTCTTCCCGAAGGGCGGTGAGAGGACGACCACGGGATGCTCCATGAATGGGGATCAGGGGAGGGAAAACTAATTGGTTTTACTCTAGAGGAGCATCCCGAGCTTGGGACAAGCTCTCTCTATGGCCTTGGAGGTGGTGAGATGAAGAAAGGAAGAGATGGTTTGGAATGGTGGTGGGTAGGTCCTTTTATAATAGAGGAGGAAGAACAAATTCACATCTGGGTTATTACTGACATCCGTAGACATCGCTGCAGCTGTCACTGAAGATCCGCACCTATCCTTCGTTGGCACCGGCTCCATTAGCGCACTCAACGTGCACTACTCGCTTCATGCGCTCGTGCTCCTCACGTCGTGTCGTGCGTGCGTGCGCTGGCATGCACTCTGCTGTTGTTGCGTGTGGTTACAGCTGTGTGTGGTGCGATGCTGCTGCGTGCAGCTGCAGCTGTGCACGATGCATTGCTGCTAGCCAGCGTTGGCCACCCTGGATGGTGCCACATGGCACCATCTAGGTCGTTCATTCTTCTTTCTTTTGTAGAGGGTGCCATGGTGCTCAGATCGAGATGATTCCCACGCTGCTAGACTACAATCGTCGCTCCAAATCCGTTCGTATGGTCAGATTTTTGATCCAAAACATATATGGTTGTGGCATTGCCCCCTGGCCATTAGTCTTCCTTGAACTTTGTATGATGCTACAGTTCTCCTATTTAGACAATCCTAGAGTCGTTAGACTTCGATCACCGTCCTAATCTGATCTGTACTATCTGATCATCCATCCGATGCCCTGAAATATGTCTTCTTCTTTCCTGACCATAAAAAGGACCTAATTAACCTAAATATATACAACTACTCTAAATGCAGAATGATGCATGCTATGCAATATTTATGACATGAAATGAAAATCTAAGCCTAGGAACATGCACGAATAGGCATTTTAACCTAAATAGATGTGTCTATATCATATCCCCATGCCTATCTTTTGTTAGGCCCTAGCAAAATTAAACTACATACTATGTATAAAATCAAATTTAGGATTAGACCGCTTAGGCCTAAGTAATTTATTAATAATAGAAAATTTCAACTAGGGTCCTAAACAGCGAAAACTCAACAGTACTCGGGTGCCTGCCAAAATGCAGACCGCCCAAGTCTTCGACTTATTTGAAAAGGAAATATGCATTATTTTTATTTTTCTTCTTTTCTAATTTTTTTGTACTTTAAGAGTTTTAGACTTCCAGGATAACTTTTTACGGCTACCTAACATGCCCAAGACTCGAAAAGGACTCGAAGTGCTAAGCAACTAGTGAAAAGAGTGAAAGACTCACTATGCGGCCGTTAAAACGGACTTCGGGTTTCTACGACCCTAGGTGACCTTGCCTAGAGGTTTATCTTTTCAAACGGTAGCTTTCTCCCTACTACTTTTATTTATGGGGTCAACACAAGGGCGAACCCAGTGTATATCTCCCCAGTTTATTCTACTTCCCTACTTCTTCCCTAAGTGTTTTGGGAATTATTGTGCATTTTTGTGTGCTAGGCCCTGGACAACCATCCAATGGGCTGTCACGGTAACTTGCTTGACATACTCGTGCAGTGAAGTGTGGTTTTATTTGTTTCTTTTCTCCTTTCTCTATATTTTTTTTCTTGTTTCTTCTTTTTTCTTCTTTTTCTCTCTTTTTCTTTTTAAAGTAGGTGGCTTCTCTGATCTAAGATTTACCTAAAAGTAGTACGATAAAAATGGTTTTGTGGCTAGGCTCTGGACAACCGACTGATGAGCTGTTAAAACCGACAACTTGCCAGCCATACCACTCTAGATAGTTCATTAGCTACCTAATTTCCGAAGATACTGCCAAAAAGTGAGTCAATGCAAAAAGCGTGTAGATGCTTAGGTTTAAAGTCCCCTCAAATAAGAGGATGGGTTGATAAGTCGTATACTTATCACCCCAATTTATTTACCAAATTAAAGTAAGATTGACATGGTGAGGACTCAAGACTAAGTCCACATTCGTGCGGACACCTGGGCTAATTAAGCCCGAAGACCTGAAGAGGCTAAGTATTTAGGTCTTATCGTATCATTTCCTAAAGTTAATAACTTCCAAATGCCTAAGTTTTCTTCTCCTAATTGTTTTATATATATATCTTTTTGAATTTTCAATTTTTTTTTTAAAGAAACTAAAATAAATTCTATGGAGTTAGAAAATTGATTTCAGGATTAAGTATCCATCACTCCATGCCTAAATGATGTAATGTCCTTATTGTAAAAATAAAGACATGAAAAGGGCGAAGTAAATAGAATATCACCTGAGTGTCATGAAAATCCAGTCAGCTCCCCAAAGGGAAGAGAGTATACACACGTGCTAAATTTAAAGCCTTCAGCTAGGCATAATATACATACAAAGAAGAAATTGAGAATTCACAAGTGCGGGTCAAAATCAAAATAAAAATATTGATTCTCCAACCTGCCAGCAGAAGATGCTCACAGACGTGGACCAGATCATGGTCCAGACCCATGCCCCAAGGTAGACTGGTTCTCAAGTTCTGGATGAAAATCACCCAAAATCGAAGGTTTTTGTGTTTGCTGGGCTGGGCCTGCGGTTTAGTGGTGTGCAACCCAAGACCAAAGTGTCCAACAATGGGTAAAGATGGTTCAATAGGTGCAGCTATCCACTTAACATCTAGCTCAGAAAAATAATCAGTTATTTTGAGCTTGGGTTGCACATGAAAGATATCGTAAGGGTCCTGGTAGAAAGTAGGTGGTTTCAGGTCAATAGGTACCCTTAGTTTGAAAATCAAAGTTCCGTAAGAATTAGCCTACCAAATTTTTATTTCAACAATTCTATCTTCCAACATCAACGGCTCAAGCTCTGGGACCTCTAGCATATCGTTCACCCCATATGATTCTCCCAAGTCCAGAAATCATGCTGAGTCAAAATTGACTTGGGCACAATGATCTCAGAAGTCAGCTCTTACGGGTGTAGATGAGGAATGGGGTCACTGATTGAATCATCAAGTAAATGAGGATTTGAATCCACCAAGTTAGCCCCAACCGAATTAAAATCTTCAATGATTAGGCTATCACATGGTTCGTCATGCTCCTCGAGCCCATTTGTCTCACTAAAATCATCTTCCTTAAGCTCAAGTGAGACTCCACTAAGAGATTCCTCGCACTCAGAATCAAAAAATCCATGATCCTCATTTATATATGTCTCAAAATCATATGTCATTTCATGGTTCGTGGAGACATATTTTTGTCATTCCCTGGCTCTAGAATCTTGGGTGAGAAACTTGATTCATCCTTAAAGGGTTGCTCTAGCCCAACCTAGTCATCTCCAATCTCAAAATATGTATCCCCCCCGACAGGTGCCTGAGCGGGTTCAGACAATGGCTTTCCTAAAGGGGGTTCATCTTGAGAATCATCCAAAGATTTGACTAGGGAAACCACAAATTTCATCCTCAACCTTGACAATTTCCTAAAAAGAAATTCACCTAGGTCCCTATCCTTAACACTTTGGATAAATCCAATAAAGAACTATTAAGTTCATCAATCATTTTGATCTTAGGCTCTAGTGCTTCAGTGCATGGTGTTGGCTGAGCTTTTAAAGATTATATAGCGTTCCTCAGATTAGCCAACACCCTATCCTGGATCTGGTTCACCTAAACGGACTGGTTCAATTCAGGTTTGGGTGGGTTTAGGTTAAATCTGGGGGAGTCTAGATGTTGAGGTTCTCGGGCCCCTCTCTGAAAGTAGGTCATTCTTGGTTGTTCAAAGGATGGTGGCAACCTATATTTAGTGGAATATTGGGGACGGTAGGTGTTATAATCATTATATCCTTCCTGATTGTAGATCGGGTTAGTTTGGTCATCAAAAGATGGAGATCCATGATCATTGTAGGTTTGAGAAGGATAGTAATCATAGTCTTGTTGTCCAGGGTTAGGCCCTGGACATTATGGTCTGGATTCGTATCGCCATTCAAAGTTATCCCGACTAGTGGATGGGTAATTACAAGTCAAGTCAGGATAGTAATCATCTTGGGGATAAGTGGTGGTAGGAGGATATGGTTGGAAATGTGTGTAAGATGTGGAAGGGTACATGGTGAAGTAAGGAGGGAAATTAGAAGAGAAAGAAGGAGCCCTACAATACAAAAATACAAGCTTGTCCTTAGGTTGCATAGCCTAAAGGTCTACAAACTCTCAGAATCCATCCTATGATTATGGACGGTTTACTCTACTCATGTCCAAGCAATCCAACCAATTAGGAGGGACTGGGGAGAAGGTTCTTTCTTTGGCTTGCGCCTCCGGCTCCTAGTGTACCCCCTAGCTACTGTCATTTGATGCTACTCCACTAACTAGACATCAGATTGACTAGTGCAAGCAGGTTAATTGTGAACAATCTCAATCTTGATCCCGACTAGGGAACCAGTCCCTAGGGCCAACGTCTAATCAATTTTAGCCAGGCTTGGGACAATGGTGCTTCAGGAATGTGATGGGCCTTTTAGATGGGTTGTTCCCTTATTGATCAGTTAAATTGTGTGTGCATGCACAACCAGGGTTTTCAAACAAGGTTATTTGATGATGTGTCTTCTAGGACTTGACCTTATTTAGTAGCTTTTAGGGTTTAATTCTTTGGTTGGTTCAATCAAGATTTAGTAGAACACTCTATGTTTTGAAAACACAGGTGATGATATATTCCTTTAAAAATAAAAAATAATGTGGAGTGCCTGGTTCAACCCTAAGAATTAATCCTAAGTGGCAAGCTACTGATGAATCGCTTTTAATTTGAGTGGTGCAGCCCAAACAAATCAATCAATTGGCCCATTCGCACCACAGATTAAGGCACACAATGTCTTAGCCTAATCAGATTTCTACTCGCTTATGTGTTTTGAGTTGAACTGTACCAGATCCACAGGTTAGATCCTGGTTAAGTGGTAGAATCAAAGTGGACTGGTGCACCTTAAGTCGAGAGTTATGGGTGTTAAGGTGTGTCTCTTTCAGAAAATCCCACAATCAGATGACACTTTTTTTATTTTTTTCTTATTTATTTGGATGGCGAGGTGAGAGAAGGTGGCAAACAAACAACCAAATCTATCCTAGGGTTTATAAAAAGCACCTACGTTGATTTGGGTCTGAGTTATTAGGTTATAAAATGAAAACTAAGGTGGGGGTGTGTTTGTTTAATTCCTCAACACAGTTAATTAAGTTATTTAGGCTTAATTAAGTGCAAGAGAAAGTAACTTAGGTTAACTTGATTTAATGTCGATTGTGTAGTATGGGGTTAAGCTAACCAAACATTTTAGATTTTAATTCTTTTTTAACTGGTTGAGTCCAAGTCATTCACTGGGAGGCATAACTTAACTTAATTCACCATTAAATCCTAAACTTAAATTACTACTTACTTAATCAATGAGAATTATAATTAAATTTACTTTAAGAATATGAATCTTACATAAAGGATATTTAATTAAAAGACATGCAACATTCCATAAGAGAAACATATTTACACAAATGATTTCTTATTAAAAGTAAGTAAACATGTTTATTTCACTAATTTCACTTTATTTAGAAAAGATTAAGGTAAGAAAAAAAATGCAATTGAGTACACGTGCCTTATTCATGCCCAAAAAGAAATTGTATTGAAATAAAATACAAAATTAGACGTCTTAAAAATAAGCATTAAATTGTCAGATGTCTAAAACTCTTTATTTTCCATTTATTTTTCTTCTCTTTCTTCAATCTTGATTCTTCTTCTCTTCTTCTTTTGCCATCTCTCTCTCTCTTTTCGTTTATTCTTTCTTTACTTCTCCCTTAGCTTTCTCGAGCTCTTCTCTTCTTCTCTGAAGTTTCTTAAGTCTCTTAACCTTCCTTTCTTTTCTTTTTCTTTTACTCTTTAACTGTACAGATTAGCCACATTTTGAACCAAAAATTGGTTTTATTATGGGTGGCTCGGATCGGTTGGGGATACGTAGCACCCCTCTTAGGGTGCGACCTAACCCTACTGGGTTCGAGCCTAGCTCATATTAGGTATGGTTTATTTCCAGTTGAATTCATCATATGCACAATCTCCAGCCTCCCAGGCCCACTCACATGCCTGCTCACGGGCCCACTCGCTTGCTCCCACAAGCACACACGCACCCGGGCACGTGCACCACACGCACCCACACACACACATGCTCTTTGTGTGCCCAGCACTCACGAGCGAGAAGGCCCTATCACTTTTTCCTTTTATCCTAAGGTGCACGCTCATGTTTTTTCGATGTGGGACTAACTTAGTCCCCTCCAGGCCAAACTTTTGTTGGAGACTCAGGCCACCTCAGAGCTCCAAATTGAGCAAGCAAGGGCTCGTTGGAAAGCTCTAGAAGTGTGCTACAGGATTGCAACATCAATTTGATGCTAAAAATAGATTTCACCCTTCAATTTGAAGGGTGAAAGTGGACAATTTATACGGTTAATTTAGCCTTCAGATGTGTTACACAGGTCTTATGACCTACAGAGCTCTTGTATGACCTCAGATGAGGTTCTGAATAGGTTCAGAAGTTGATTCTACTCCAATTGGTGTAGGGAAAAGGTTCTAGGAAGCTACTAGAAGATGAAGAAGCTCAAAAGCTTTGAGTGAATGCTTCAGAGCTCTAGTTTGAGCTCCGAAAAGCTTGACAGATAGCTAAAGGGCAGTTGCATCTAATTAAACAACCTCTCAAGGTTGTGAAGAATCCATCTGGGTAGCATTTCCATTTGAATTTCACTAGAAAAACACTGAAGTCTGTTTTGGGTTCAAATGAACCCAAATTGAACAGAGCTTGAATTCATATAAAATCCTAACTTAAACTCATTCAAATCAAATCTAATCCATCTAAAATCATCCTAGAAATTATTTAACTCATCAATTTCTCTAATTGGTGCCTAAATCATCCAATCTGACTTGAGTTTGACCATTTAACCTCAAAAATTGACTTTCTTCATGATCTTTTTCAGATGAAGTTAACACCTCAATACAACTCCAATTAACCTTAGAAATAGATTCAGGGTCTTAAAAAGAAATTTCAACCAAGCAACCTAGGGTTTCAGGTCTGTCTCCTGAGATCTAAAGTGAGTTTATTCGTCAGAACAAACTAAGGCTTTTGTAAGTTTTGATCTTCAGGACTAACCTCAGAGCATCCTTCTGATGCTTCTAGACCCTTTTAATCAGGTTAAACCCTGACCAACAATCTTCTCCAACTCTGCCAAAGTTGGAGAAGACAGAAGTCTATATCTAGCTCCAGACTTCAAATCATCAATATAAACATCAAAATAGAATCTCTAGGCCTCAATTAAGCAATTTGGAGCTTCTCAGAAAGTTCTATAGGCTGAAGAATGTTTTTGACTCACCGGAGATCGCTGGAGCTCCAGTGAGTCCAGACAATGGCTAAAAGTGTGTATGGATCATTAATTAAAATAGGTCATGGAAGGTCTGAAATGTTTCCTAAGGTCATAAGGAACCTCAGGAACTCATTAATTCATTCAATTAACAATTAAACTGAAAGATATGCAATCAATTGGTAGTAAGTGTAACCTAAGTTCACTAGAGCTCAGGATAAGTTCTCTCACTCAACTGAGTAGAGAGAACAAGTCAATGAGGTGTGGCAGTGGTGTATAGGTGGATAATTTGATGGAGGAACTCCTCTTGAGCTACCATTGACAGCAAGCTCACGAGGTTGAGTGAATTTTAGGCATTTAATATGTGAATGATTATTAATCAAATTAAGGTGAAGATTCATTCCCTTAGATGATGACTAAGTGATGGGGGGCCCCAGTGGAGGTGAATTGCCCTCAGTTACTTTTGCCATAGACAGCGGAAGCAACCGGTGAAGGTGGAGATGGATTAGGCAATTAGGTGTTAAAATCAAGGAAATAAGGTGTTAGAGATGATCATGGAAGATTAAAGAAGGTGTTCATTGAAACAAAAAGTCGAAAGAATGCTCCAGTCAAGCTCAAGAGCTCACCGGAGTTGAGGAAGACGACGGAAAAATCTAGCATTAATCCTAACTAAATTACCTAATTATCTTCTCTAATTACACTAACTTACCTAACCTACTGTTACCTAGATGAAGGGGGTAAGGAGTCTCCGTCGAAGGTCCTTAACAAAGGAGGAAATTAGAGGGGTGGAGAAAGAAGTCCGACAGGTGTAGGTGAAGCGTAGAGATGAAGTCCGACATCGGCACTATGTCAGAAGACTCAGTGGATGATGGTGGAGATCAGGAACAAGTAGAGACGATCGGAGGAAGACGGTGGAAGCAGAAGGAAGTCGCTAGATGTGGAACGAATAGCCTATCAGTTAGCTCAGTGTGGGGAAGAGGGAAGGGAGCTAACCTCTTGAAATCTGATAGGTGGAGAGGTATTTATAGGTTGCAATGGTTGAGGAGGAGAGTGATTTTTGACGAGGAAGAGTCTAGGTGCAAAGTAACCACCGGCATCTTCTCCGACGCCAGTGAGGTTAACTTCAAACCCTAAATAAGATTGTAGCATCATCTAGATCGATGGATGGAAAGGAGGCAGTGAGCGCAAGCTCTAGGAGCTTGGCAAGGATGGGCGGACGTCAGATGGATAGTGATAGGTGGGTGAAAACACCTCCTATGGTTAGCCGTCGAAGAGGCTGAAGAAGAAATGAAGAGGAAGATGTATACAAGGACTTGATTGCAAGGAAAACTAAGGACTTAAGTGAAGAAGAAGGACATGAATGAAATAAAACCTAAGGACCAAAATGTAAACTAAGGTTTTCAAGGCTTATTTTAATTTAAATCTTTTTCAACTTTTTATATATGATTATAAATTAGAAAAATATTAGATTGAAACCTTGGATTTACGCTTTTGCCATTTTTAGCTTAATTTATTTAATTAAGTAAAGTTACTTAAGTTATTACATGAATAGGTATAAGTTATGCTTAAGTTAATTAACACATTTATTAGGTAAATAATTAATAATATTTCGAGTCCATTTATAATTAAATTATAAATAATATTAATTGGCTAATAATTTAGCATTTTAAACTTATTTTAGGGTCCTTTAATGATTTATCCCTTATTCTATAATTAACCCATATATTTACACATTCCTATCTAATTAACTAGGAAGACTAGTTAATTAGGGGTAATTAGAAGCCATGATGAGCCTCTCATCATACCCCCAAGGCAAAGTTTTGCTAGTCCCTAGCAAAATTAACTAGAAATATGATGATTTAAACACTTAGGCTTAAATTAATAAAAATAAAAACTAAGTAGATGCTTGCTTAGGTCAGAATTTTGAATATTCATTTTTTTAGATTTTTTGTATATATAAATAAGTATCCATAAATATACGGAGCATTTTGTGGGAATTTCCTTACTTAGACTTATAACTCAAAGAAACATCTCAAAACACACTCTATTAAAAACAGAGTTTTTGACAGGAATTTTATCAAAAAAATAAGAATCCCAAAAACCCACTTATTCTCTGTAATCATTCTAAACCCTAGAAACTCAGAATTCAAAGTGATTTAAGAAAACAAAGCTTAAGAGTTGGAAATTAAATTTTAACTCAAAAACTAAATAGACTTAAGTTAATCCTTAAGTTTATGAAATCTAATTTTTACCAATCTAAGTTTTAGCAAATTAGCCAAATACTCTTCATTAACCAAACTTATAGTAGTAAAACCCTAATATGCCAGCCTACAGCACCAAGGACAGACTTCTAGACCTAGGATTTTGTCAATCTTTCTCCTTTAAGCCTCAACTGCAAGTCCTCAAAACCCGATTTCTTAGGCTTCACTGCCCAATACAAAGGTTCAATAGCTATGATTTTAAAGCATCCGTGCTTATGAAGAGAATTGTCCTAAAGGCATCCAAATTTGCAAAAATCTAGATCTTAAGACATCAATTTCCAATCCAAGTTATTCCAATTCAAGCCTTTGGCTTGGCCTTACTCAGGTTTGGTTACTTTCTCCTCACCAGTTTTCTATCTCTAGGTCAACACTTTTTGTGTATATCTTCCCGGTGGACCACCGAGTCTCTTATTCCTAGTTTTTATCTCCATATTTTTTTAACTCTTTTCTGCAGGATGGAACACCCATATGTAGCGAGGTGTTCTTTTATTTGATGGAAGGAAGGGTAGCATCCATTTGTATCGAGATGCTTTATTTGGTAGATAAAAACTGCATAAGTACCCATTTGTAACAAGGTACTTAACTGTAGGGTGTTTTATTTTATTTTTTCTTTTTTTTTATTTCTATTTTTTTATTTTTTTCCTCCTCCTCATGTTTCTTACTAACATATACTCCATATCCTTTTTCTAGGTGAGTGGCACATCCTTCACCCTTTCAAGAGCTGCCCCATGGAAAACCTTGGACTAAACAGGATTTAGAATCGATCTCATAACCTCTATATTTTCACGATCGCAGATGCCAACAATGTAGTTCCCTACTGGGAGGGGGTGAGATCAGCGTGACATAAAAAATGCGGAATTGAAAAAAATAATCTCACAAAAAATCAATCACACAAAGTACACAATAATTTTTAGGTGAAAACCCAAACCGGGTGAAAACCACCACCTAACCCTCTCGAGTTAGGATTTTCCAATCAACCAAGTTGATCAAATCCCTAAATGAATCACTGTAAACGAGGGTGATTCAACCTCAATTACAACCACGCTACTTTATACGAGGGTAGCGTACCTCAAACCCCTTCTCTTCACGAGAAGGATTTTGTCTCACGAAGGAGACGGGAATTCGCAAAGCGAATACCTAACCAAACAACAAAGTAAAATAACAAATATAATCCTATAGAGCCAACAAAGTAATTTAAACCTAGCTTCTATAGGAATTAAGATGCTTCCCTTTGCAAGGAGTGCGTCGATGACGCAGATGTGTGAACGACGGCGCAACGTCGCTCTCGTGAACTACGGTGGGAGAGCGGATGCACAAATGCTTGATGCTCTCAAGATGTAGAACTTGAGCTTGGAGAGCAAGAGCTTCTTTAGGACACAAAAGAGTTTGAAAGTGTATTACAAAGTGTTTCTTATGTATCTAGGTGTGTGTTTGTGTGCAAGAGGTTCCTCTCTATTTATAGAGGCCTTAGGAAGGCTTTGGAAGGCTTAGGAAAGCTTCCATAGCCATTGGGTGCAAAGCTCAAGAGAATCAGGCCAAAATCAGGAATAATGATTGCACTGACAGGCTTATCTGACGTCTGATCCTGGCATCAGACATCTAGGAAACCAGTTTAAGACGTCTGGGAACAAAGTCAGACATCTAATTTTAGGTGGGTTTCTTCCTGACTTGAATCAGATCTAAACAGGGTTCTAGTGCAAGTCCATCAGACGACATATAGGATGTCTGGCACTATGTCTGGATGTCTGGAAACCTACTTTTTCCTGGGAATGGATTTCCAAGAGAGTGCAACAGCTAGAAAATCTCTAAGAAGAGATTTTGGGTCAGCAGAGGCAAAACGGTCATTTATCAGACATCTGGAAAGGCTTAAGGACGTCTGATAAGGCTCTACGGTCATATCATGTAGTGTTTGCCAAGCCAGCCAATGGTCCACTAATTGGACGTCTGGCAAAGTCATCAGACGTCTTCCAAGACATCTGGACTAAGGACTGGACGTCTGATTTTCATCAGACAGAATCTTCTAAGTCCAGGCTAATTGTTATCAGACGTCTGATTTTGGAATTAGACGTCTGGAAAAGCTGTTTGAACCATATTTTGGTTTTCTAAGTTCTCTATAGAAAACCTAAGTATCCTAGGGTTGTGCAGGTGTTCCTAAGACTACTGTTAGGGTACTTTGAGGCTCTTTAACATGAATCTAAGTAACAAAAATAAAGAGTAACAAAATAAACGAAAAATACAAAGAGTACACGAGAAGGAAATCTATCCTATTCTTCATCTCCTTCCTTCTTCAATATATCGCTCCTCGCGAATCTCTTCTGTTCTCCATCAAGCTCCTCCAATCCATCAAGGATGCGAGCTCGAACTTCGTCTAATAATGTCTCCATTTGCAATTGACCTGAAATCTAATACTCCAAGTGCAAATGTTAAATGACACGTGTTTTGTTATCATCAAAACAAATGATCGTAGAGCTCTAGCACCAACAAACAAGACAACTCTATGTGTGTGAATTTTGGATGCTTAGGTTACTTAGCTCTCAAACCAAAGCTTGGATAGCAAAGCCATTCACTCTTAGGTCTTTCAAACTTTTAGTTTCCTCCTACAAGATCTGTCAAGACATAACTCCCAAGTCTAGCCAAATGTCCTTAGTTGATTAAGCTAACTATAGCCTGATAGACCTTAAGAATAAGATTCTATCAACTCTTTACTTAATTCATTCTGAATATCTGGCCTTTTTACTTAACATGATGATAAAAACAAATATTCAAAAAGCAAAAGGATTACTTAGTCTAATTGACTAAAAAGTTACAATTTAATTCCAAAACTCAAGTTTTGAACTTAATACACCTTAGTTAATTAATTTCAGGGTAAAGAATAGAAAAACAAATCCATAGGGTTTTAGATTCTAACTTAAATAAAATCCCATTTAAAATTTCGTAAACAGAAGTGTGTTCTAAAAAATGTTATAAGTAAAAATCTAAATAAGGATTTAATGCTCCTATAAAATACTTTTTACAATATATATTTTTATTTTTGGTTTCTGACCTAAGAGAAAAATTAAGCTCTTAATTACTAATATAACTAAGTATAAATATTTTGTATATCTTCTTCCTTTTTCTTCTTTTCTTTATTGTAAATATAAAACCCCTTTATTATTTTTATAAATTTGTAATTTTCAAATTTTTATATTTGAATATTTTTAGTTTAATGCTTTATAAAATTTTCCAATTTTTATGAACATTTCAAAATGTTTCAAATTTTTATGGTATTTTTATTTTTTCTAATTTTTTTAATTTTTGGCATTTCCATTTTTTAAAATTTTGTGGATATTTAATTTTTATTTGTTTTTTTCTATTTTCTCTATAAATACAGTTGAAGTGAAAATTTCACTTCACACCCCCCAAGTCAAAATTTTACAAGGTCCTCATTGTAGGAAGGGTGAAAAAGATATTACACTTCACTTAGTGTAGGGTGAAGGAAGGAGCCAGATAGAGGTGATCAAAGATTTAAGTGCAAATGATTTCTATACTAACCAAAGGTCAGAGTGGTCAGTCAGAGTAAGTGAAGGTAATTAGTGTAGAATGAAGTGATAAATCAGATATAGACTCAAGTGTATAGGAAGAGAAAATTGTAGAAAATAGGAAACAGCTATATACAAAGTGTGGATGGATAGATGACAAACCCTAATGGAGCATGTAACAGTCTCCAATAAGACCTAAAACATGTGGTTCCAAGAAAGGTTTTAAACGTTGACCATTAACTTTGAATGGTTGATCCTTGTTGGGTTCGGTGATTTCGATAGCTCCATTGTGACTCTAACAACAATAAATGGTCCTTGCCATTTAGACCTATGTTACCCAGGGAAGAGCTTCAACTGGGCATCAAAAAGCAACACCTTCTGACCAGGTGTAAAAGATTTGCGAGAAATGTGTCTATCGTGGAAGGCTTTAAGTTTTTCCTTATACAGCTTTAAACTCTCATAGGAATCATGATGTAATTCCTCAACTTCACTAAGCTGTAATCTACGATGACCACCAGCCTTCGCGAGGTCTAAATTACAAGCTTTAATTGCCCAATAGGCCTTGTGTTCAATTTCTTCGGGTCCTGTAAACAAGTCTGTATAGTAACATAGCTATTGGTGTTTTGTGGGCAGTCCTATAAGCCCACAAAGCCTCATCTAAATTGGAAGACCAATCCTTCCTATCAGGTCAGATTGTCATTTGAAGGATCTTTTTGATCTCCCGATTATAGACCTCGGTTTGCCCATTGGTTTGGGGATGATAAGGTGTAGAGATACGATGCGTAACCCTATATTTTCTAAGTAAATTCCTAAACTAGGCATTATTAAAATGGGAACCGTCGTCAGAAATGATAGCACGAGGTACCGCAAAATGAGTGATAATATGACTCTGAATAAAAGGAATGACAACTCGACGATCATTTGTGCGTGTGGGTATGGCATCAATCCAATGAGAAACATAATCAATGGCTAGTAAAATATACTCGAAGCCAAAAGAGGATGAAAATGGACCCATAAAGTCTATCCCCAAATATCAAAGATTTCACAGACAACAATCGGATTCAGAGGCATCATGTCTTTTCAGGACATGCTACCATGAGTTTGGCAGCGACTACATGCCTTACAATATGTCTGTGAATCTGCAAATAAAGTGGGCCAATAAAACCCACATTGCAGAACTTTTGCAGCGGTCTTACAACCAGAAAAATGACCACCACAAGCCTAGTCATGACAAAAAGAAAGGATAGAATCAATCTCAGAAGAAGTAACACAATGCCTGATGATTTGATTATTGCAAAGTCAGAAAAGGTACGAATCTTGCCAAAAATAGTATTTGGCTTCTGATTTGAGTCATGATTTGCGATTCCCATCCTAGTCTGGTGGGAATTGATGTGTAACCAAATAGTTAACAATATCTGCGTACCAAAGAAGATCTGAGGATATAGTCAAAAGATATTCATCAGGAAAGTGCTCAATGATTAGAGGAGATGATTCAATAGTATCAGAAGGAAGGCGGGAAAGATGGTCAGCAACAACATTCTGTCGTCCCACCTTATCACAAATTTCTAGGTCAAACTCTTGCAAAAGCAAGATCCATCTAATCAACCTAGGCTTCGTGTCCTTTTTAGATAGAAGGTGTCAAATAGTTGAGTGATCAAAGTACACAATGATTCAAGATCTGAGTATATAAGATCTAAACTTTTCTAATCCAAATACTATCGCTAGTAATTCATTTTCCATAACTGTATAATTCCTTTGTGCCTCATTCAAAGTCTTACTAGCGTAGTAAATTACTACCGGATTCTTCTCGATTTTCTATCCCAAAATAGCTCCAATTGCATAATCTGATGCATCATACATGATTTCAAACGGTAAATCCCAATTAGGTAGTTGCAAGATCGGAGCCTGTGTAACTCTGTCTCTCAATGTTTGAAATGCAGATATACACTCCTCACTCATCTCAAAAGTCATATCCTTTGTGAGGAGGTTTGTAAGTGGTCGGGCAATCTTTAAAAAGTCAAGTATAAATCTTCTATAGAATTCCACATGCTTAAGAAAAGATTTAATGCCTTTGAACTGGTCAGGAATTGGAAGATTTAAAATTTGATTGATCTTAGATCGATCTACTTGGATACCTCGCTCGGACAAAAGGTAGCCAAGTATAATGCCCTCTAGAATCATAAAATGGCTCTTCTCCAAACTAACAAGATTCACTTCTATACATCTCTTAAGAATCTTCGACAAATTATCCAGACAGATATCAAATGTTTCCTCGAAGACTAAAAAATCATCCATAAAAACTTCTATATATTCACCCACCATTTCAGTAAAAATGGGTAACATGCAACGCTGAAAAGTCGCGGGTGCATTGCAAAGCCTAAATGGCATTCTTCGGAAAGCAAAGGTTTTGAAGGGGCAAGTGAAAGTCATTTTCTCTTGATCTTCGAGATAAATTGCTACCTGATTATATCTAGAGTAACCATCCAAAAAGCAGAAGAACCTATTACCAGCTAATCTCTCAAGGATCTAATCAATGAATGGCAAAGGAAAGTGGTCCTTCTTTGTAACTGTGTTGAGCTTGCTATAGTCGATGCAAACCCACCACGAATTCACAATTCGTGTGGGAATGGTTTCTCCAGATTCAGTCTTGATTATTGTGAGTCCTGCCCTTTTAGGTACCACTTGAATTGGACTCACCCAAGGGCTATCAGATATGGGGTAAATAATGTCAGTATCTAGCCACTTGATTATTTCTTTCTTTCCGACCTTTAAATTCAGATTTAGACGTCTTTGAGCTTCTCTTGAAGGTCATGCCCCATCTTCAATATAGATGCAATGAGTACAAAAATTGAGGCTAATCCCAGTGAGATCGTGTAAAGTCCACCCAATTGCCTTCTTATCATCTCGTAAAACCTTGATCAATTTTGATTCTTGTGATTCAAAAAGATGAGAATTAATGGTTATAGGATATCTTTGATCAAGTTCTAGATAAACATATTTAAGATTATCAGCCAATGGTTTCAATTCTAATGCAGGAGTAGGATCAACAGCAGGATTTGGGGCGAGATTTCGATTGCAAAAGGTGAATTAAATGAGTCATGAGATTCAGATTCAGGATCGAGTATAGATTCTAATAATGGGTTTTCATTTTGATGGTAAAAGATATCAAAAGATGTGTTCTCTAGTTCTAAGGAACTAAAATCATCCTCAAAAACTTAAATAGATCTAATTTCCTCAATCCAATTGCAATCCAATCCTCTAGAAGCTCTAAATATGTCTAATTTAATTGTCTTCTCCCCAAATTTCAATTCAATCTTTCCCGATTCACAATCTATGTTGGCCTTTGCAGTGGCAAAAAAGGGTCTCCCTAAAATAATTGGGGTATCTCTAATGTGTTCCAGTACTTCCATATCAAGTACAATAAAGTCCACCGGAAAATAAAGATCCCGAACTCTTACAATTATATCCTCCAACATTCCTTTAGGTGACTTAATAGATCTATCAGCTAATTGTAAAGTCACAGTGGTAGACTTAAGGTTTTCTATTTGGAAATGTTTTACTAAAGATGAAGGAATGAGGTTAATAGATGCTCCCAAATCTAGGATGGCTCTATCAAAACACTGGTCCACAATTAAGCAGGAAATAAATGGAGATTTTGGATCTTTCTTTTTCAAAGGAAGCGTACTCGAGATGATAGAGTTCACATTCTTTGAGAGTACCACAGTGCTTCCTTTCTTCGGCTTACGCTTAGGAGTACACAACTCCTTGAGAAATCTCACGTAAGTCGGAATGTGTTTGATAGCATCTAGGAGTGGGATATTAACATGTATTTGTTCGAAAATTTTAACTAAATCCTCAGCTAATGTAACAGGTTGCTTTTGTTTCCTAGTCTTCTTCAATGCTTTTGGAAATGGGACTTGGATTTCTTGTTCTACTGAGGTATTTCCCGGATCTCGCAAATTAGTGGGAATTGCAGGATCGGGTTCTACACCTCTTACAGGTGTAGCGACAGGGGTCATTCTAGATGTACTAGGGTCTTGGGATAGGTTCCTTGAATAAACTAGATCCCTAGTGGAAGTTCCATAGCGGGTCATAACAGAGTTAATACCCGCATGCGAAAAAGAAGCTGATGAAGAAGAAGATGCTTGCTGGTGCTGGAAAGATGGATTAAAGAGTAAAGGCTGGTTGCCTTGATTTAGAAATGATTGCTACTGATTAAGATACTCGTAATCATTAGTAGCAGAGGGTGGATTTTGATTTAGATTTTGTTTCAAGGGTAATTGATTAAGGAAATGGACATGTCCCTGATTAGGATTTTGAACTCTCGGGTGTGGTCACTGCTGGATATTCCTAGGGTTTGGAAATGGCTAGGAAGGAAGGGCCCCTAACTGATGTGATTTAGCTAACTGCGTGATTTAGCCCCTAAGATCAGCCAATTCTGCCGAACATTGCCGTTGTACTTCAGCAAGAGCCTCAGCATTCTGTCGCTGGCTCTCAGTCACAGCTCACAAAATCTGGTCGAGCTACGAATCTCTATTTGGCCCTATGAGGTTCTACGAACCCGCGTAAAATGGTCTCGCATTTGGTTGTTGAAATGGCAACGTAGGCGGGTTTTGACTGATCTGAGTCGGATAAGAAGGTCTTTGTGAATGGTCAAACCAAGAGAAATTCGTGTGATTATGCCATCCAAGATTATTGGAATTAGAATATGGGTTCGATCTTGGTGCATATCCCTGAATGGCATTTAAATCTGAAGGATAAGGCATGTTTTCTGCAAAAATAGGAAATGGGGACAGAGATGGGAAAGATTTGGGACAAAGGTCCCTCCTTGGGTTGGTGCAGGAGTAGATAGAAAACCCAAGGAAGATGGATCTCTAGAATCCAGATTATTCACAAATTCCCTCCCCGTGGGAATTTGCGAAACATGTAAATGCGTGGGATTTTGCGTAGCGAGTAGAGGCGTAAGAGATTTCATCGTGTTTCGGACCTCATTGAGATGCTTCGCTACGATGTCGACTTTGTCTAGTTTTTCTGCTATAATCTCTAAATCCTTGGAACTGGATGGATTACCGATCTCGTGAATGCCCTTATGTGGGTTTTGATGCGCTGTATTGGTGCCCTACGTGAATTGCGACATGATAGTTTTCCGCCATCCCTTCAAAAAGTTCTGAGGCGGATTCTACATCGTGATTCAGGAAATTCCCTCCAAAAGAGGCACCAACTAGATTGTGAAAGCCCTTTTGTAATCCATAATAAAAGATGTGCATTAGTTGCCAACGAGGGATGTCGTGATGTAGACATTTCCTTTGTAATTCATGAAAGCGCTCCCACACATCATGAATTGGTTCTCCTTGAATTTGAGTAAAAGTCATCATAGCTCGCCTTAAAGCATTGGTGTGACCAACAGGGAAGAGTTTCTTCAAAAATGCAGATTTAAGGTCAGTCCAAGTTGAGATTGGTCTTGCAATTGTTCTATACCAGTATGCAGCCTTATCCTTAAGGCTAAAGGACATCTTCATGAGTAGGATTTCCCGATTTTGATTTCGAGGTCCAAGAGTTTGAGATAGATTCTTAAGATCTTCGATGTGTTGAAATGGATCCTCGGATGCAAATCCATGAAAGTGTGCGATTAGACCTATAATATTTGGCTTTAACTATGGGCAATTTTCCCCAATGGGAATTCTAACATTAGGCTCTACTTGTGCATTAGATGGATTATAATAGTCACGAAGAAGTGGCCTAGGATGGAGGATCGGCAAATCAAGAATATCAAAACCCACCTCAGGTCGAGGTGGAGGACGGGCTTGCAGATTCTGCAGATTGTGGAGAGCAGCCATCAACAAGTTAATTTGGCAGTTCTACTCGAGCAGTTGGAGATTGATAAGTCCACTTTTGTGGACTATTATTTAGCCTAAGTACTATTTAATTATTTGTTCTTACTTGTTAATTAATTAAGAGTTATATCGCAATTCACCTTAGCTTGCATTTAATTTTATGCTTCAATTTTACATTTAATAACATATGTTATGATAATATAATTTATTTGGTGGATGTAGGCTAGGTGCAAGACACTTAAAGGCAGCAGTCAGACGTCCAAAATCTCATTTTAAGACGTCTGGAATCTAATATGGACGTCTGGAACATCCAGCATGGACTCCTTGCCAGCCAAATATTTTAAGACATCTGATGGTTTTATCGGACGTCTAATGCCTAATGGACATCACTCATCCTTCTGTTCCAACCACTTGCAATCTCCGCAAGTGGTTGCAAAAGTCGGCCACAGATATTTTAAAAAGAGTGCGACAACGAAGAGGGGATAATCTTCCTTTCCCCGGCGGGGACTATCTCTCCACCTTCTCCACCATGAAGGAGACGGGCACTGTGGAACCAGCGAACACTGTGGAGATCCGCGTGCACCGTGACCTACAGAGAGCCCACACTTCACTCGTCTATCATGGCGCATGGTGACAGCATGCACCACCATCAACTGTCCTCACCCAACCACAAAAACATAGCCAAACCACATTCCATGCCCTCTCCCATGCCTAAGCTTCTTTTTCGTTTGCCTCATCTTCTTCAACCTCCAGAGAACCCATGCTTCACCCCCTCACCGTAGCCACCTCGCACGGCCCTCATCACCACCGCCACCATCATCACCCGTCCTCGCCCTCACCTCCTCTAGCCGCAAACCAACACCACTGACTCCTTTTCCTCATCTTCTTCCTCTTCATCATCGTCCTTGTCTTCCTTCCCAACTAGCTACCTGCAACTCCAACGAAATAACCCAAAGTGCTGCTGCCCCCCCTCACCGGCCACGCTACCTCGGGCCATCTCCTTCTCTGCCAAAACAGCCGGAGTGCTCGCCTCGACCCCACGACCTCAACCACACCATCAGCCGCACCAACCGCCCACTCAACGGCTAGCCATCAAACCTTGCCGCCGAAAGCGCCCAAAGCTCCGACCGGCGTGCTCCGACCACCTCCCTTTACGCCATGACCACCAACGTGAAGCCCGCATCCCAGTCGATCTCCTCCGAGCACCACGTGCTCAGTTGTGCCCCCTCCATCGTGTTTGCACGAGGGGAACAAACTCCCTTGTTTTGCTACAGTAAAACTTCAATTATTATTTATGCTGAATGCCATTGCGGTATTGCTATTCATTTATTTAAGGCATTAAATTATGGAAAGCAATTTGCATGGATATACCTCTTGTTTATTTGAATTACTTTTATGAAGGATTCAAAGCATAAGATGAGGTTATAGTAAATAGGGTTTATCCTATACGAGATTAATACTTGCATCTTTGCTATATGCCAAGATCACACTATTCACTTGTTAACAAAATATTATGTTGCGGTGATTTTGCATGTGCACCCTTACATTATTGATTAATTCTTTAAATCAAAAAATTATGTTGAAAACATGTGCCCAGTTAGTATGCAAACACAGTGAGATTACCTGAACAAATAAGACATTCAATAGGCTAATTCCTCCCTGTGGATACGACCTAACTATTTTCGTGGTTAGATTCTGAGAATTAAAATGTTTTGAAAAGCGATTTTCTACCACGCAATTACATACAACGACACGTCATTTCATGCTAAGGTTTTTATCGAAAACGAAGATCGCTCTTTCAAATGGCACCGTTGCCGGGGAGGAAACACGGCTATTAATTTTTTTAGGAATTTTATGTTATTTTTATGCCTTTTTGAAATCTTTCTGAATTACTAACTATGGATCTTCTTCTGTGCAAAAACACGCAACGAATGTGATGGGAACGCATGACGGAGGTAATATTTTTGGTGGAGCTTGACGCCACCTGGAAGCCAATAACGGGTGCTTGTGGGCCTTGATCCCATGCACGTAGGCGTACAGAGGAACCTTTTTCTGATTTGGTCATTAGATCGTAGTTTAGATTTAGTTTAAATAGACATTAGAACTTAATTTTTGTCTTGTGGACCCTTGTTGGGCATTTTTGGTATCATTTTCCCAGTGTTTCTTTATTTCTTATTGCTCTTGTATGCAGGAGTGTATTTTTGGGAACATGTTCCCATTTTATTTAGATTATAGGATTATTCGAATTGTTTGAACTGCATGTTGATTAGTTAGTTAGTTAGATTAGGTTTGTTTGCTTCTTATTATTAAAAAGGAAAAAGAAAAAAAATCGAACTGCCTGCTAGAAGCTGCATCTCTATAGGGCGACAATTTAGGATTGAATGAGCAGCATCTAGTTTATCTTTACTATATTGCAGACATCTTGCATGAAGAAAGCTGGAGTAAGGTATGTCTTCTCTTTAGCATCGAATACCTGTCATGCATCCGCATTGGACTTAAATTCAAGACCACTAAAGTGTTTGAATCGAATTAATTCAGTGGTCACTTTGAAAATTAGGACTGCGAAGAGGTTAAGCCATAAAATCTGTGACTTGAAATTGTGTGCAAAAGGATCTTGTTTGCGAGATTTCAAACCTTAAAATGCAAACGTGAATTGCACACCTAAGACACTGTGCACATCACACATAAGGTCACTAGATAAATTTCTACCTCTCCTCTTTGCACCACAAGGGAAGTTAGTTGGAAATCAACAAGCCTATCCACCAAGTTACTTCGGATCCTCTTGCGTAGGCTCAATTCGAGACTTCCATCTCTTGCAAGTAGGTTGTAGGCACCAACGAAGGTCGGCCTAGGAAGCGTAATTCTTACAAAACTTGTTTGGCCACCAACTGAACAACTAAGACCTAGAATCTACTAAAAATAGATGCCACAGTATTTGTGTTTGTTTTGACAGTGGTAGAACTCTCTAGGAAGTTTCTGATTTCTTTTAAATCCTAAGAGAGTTTAGCCCATTTAATTGAAAGAAATGGACTATCCTTATTCCTATCCTTTTAACCAGGATCCCATGCCCCAACCATATCCATCCTTTGATGGGTACATTCACAATTCATGGGATCATTCTTATTCCTATCCTAGGAGTACTGGCCCGATAGCTCCCACTTTTGAGCAGAGCCTAGGAGCGGGATTTTCCAACCCTAGAATCCCTACTACTATGCAAACACCCAACCCTTCCACCCTTCATGATTTTCCATATCGAGGTTGGACCGATACCCTCAGGCAACCAGAGCCTGAGATTGACTATCCTCTCCAATCTGGTAGTAGTAACCTCTCATCTTTTATGGTAGAAGTGCAAAAACAACAAAAGGAAATGATGAATCTATGTGAGAGATGTTGAGGAATAGTCAACAGAACAAAGAAATTAGACATCTTAGCTATGCTCTTCCTAGTAATTCTGATCCCTACTCATACGGCCGCGATCATGAAAATAATTCTAAGGAAACCAATGACAATAGGGATCCCGTTTTATGTAGCTATCACTTAGACTCTCCCATTGAGACATGGCCACTAGAGGAGAATGATCCTAGTAATTATCCACCCGAGATATATTGGAGTCAAAAGAAAGGGAAGATGGTACCTCATGAGGACCTTGACCTCAGTGACAGTATTTTCCTTACCCTTGATAACTCGGGTCAAGTTCATATTGTTCATATCACTTTCCCTATTAATTATCTGGTGGAATCCCATTCTACCCTTAGTGAGCCTAATCCTGAACCTCCACTTAGGGAATCAACACCTACCATTCAGCATCCTGAGGATTTAAATGCACCCAATAAAGGTGACCCTAAGGGAATGGAGGATGAATTAGATCAATTTTGTTCTCAAGGATATAAAGAGTCTATTTCAGAGGATGACGATGACACAATGGAGGAACCCGAACTAAAAATCTGGAGTGAATCACAAGGGGATTATGTGTTATTTGAGGACTTACCCCTGAGGATATAATAATCTAGTGAAATCCAGATTCCTCCCTTCTTTTGATTTTGAGAGTCATCCTCCGCAAAACCATGAGTTGATATTGGAGGATAAACACAATAGTGAGAAGCCTAAGGGAGACTCTCGGGGATAAAACACGTCAATTAAAGATTTATGCCCCGAGAAGAATAAGGAATTCAGTGATATAGGCTTTCTCCATAACATTAAAGATGATAATCCTCCTAAAGATATTAATGATAATGAAGTGGCACACAAAGTCCCTAAAAAGGATGTAATTGACAAGAAAGAACCCGAGGATGGATTTGCTGATAATTCTGATCTCGCTACTTTCCAAGAAACCCAACTGTCGTCAAAGCATGTTGATCATGAGTCTACTAATGAGATATTGAATTCTATTCCTGACTCATCTATTGTACAAGAGCAGTTGGAGGTACATAAAATAATGAAGCTAGGTAAGGATATGGAATACGAACTCTTATGGGGAATGGAACCTAAACAGCCTATACCCTCTTTGGACTTAATAATCACCACCCAATCACTCAACCAACCAGTAGATTCCTTACCTAATCCTTGGCTCAGGTCTCTACTCGTTTACATGCTTTCTGGAGAACATATCAGGCTAGTACATCCTCGGGTAGAATGGCGAGTGTGGATTGATGCTTGTACATTTAGCCTCGCCATTCAAGGGTTGGAAATAATAATGTTTATATCTTTTAAAACCCATCCTGCTTTGGAGGATCCTTGTTATCCTCCACTTATTCTATTTCGGGAGGTCCCTTTTCATATTCCTTTTGTTATCCCTAGACCTCCCTAGGTAGCCTACAAGGTTCTCTATTTTCATATCTTCTGGCAAGCATTTGGAATCACGCTGCATCATCAGCTCGCCAACATCCGTGGCTACCGGTTTTCTAGGCTCGCGCTATTACACATATTTTTAGGCCCTAGCTTTTTCTGTCTGGAACTAGACTTACAGGTTCCCTATAAGTCTGGCTGCTGACGCAAAATGCAGCGCTTGTTGGGAGGCAACCTAGCATCCAGAATAACACCATCATCTGGTGATTTCCTTCCTTTCTCCCCCTTTTCTATTTTACAATGAGGACATTGTAGGATTTAGGCATGGGGGGGTGCATTTTGCATTTTGGGAAGTATTCATGCATTTAGGTTAGGTGCATTAACAAAAAAAAAAAAATTTAAACTGAATTGGTTAGGCCCTAACAAACCTCTTTGTCAAGGAGGTGTCATTGAAGATTTTTCTTCTTGAATTATTTCTTAAGTTTAGAAACCAGTACATTTTCATTCACTTGCACATAGACTGGGTAATGGATCTTTGAAGAAAACCAATAAGCATTTTTATCTACTGAACCCTTGGACAGTTAATAGGAAGTTAGGCATACTATCTTCTAGTAGATCCACCTCATATTTATGAGAAGAAAGTATAGAGATTATTGGTGCGCTAAGTCTAGTGTAAGGACTCTTAAGTTTTGGACAATTAGATGATGATACTTCAGAGTTAGGCATAGTTTTCGCTCTCTGTTCCTGTGTGCGTACATTGTGTGAATTCTTGAGAGTCCCCAAATAAGGCAAATACACAGAGATTGAGTCTTAATAAAGCTATGACTATAGTGGATGGTTATGATCATCCTTCATAGAGTCCTCAGCTGAAGGAGGTTAATAATGTCAAATGTCAGAAATACACTTGTCCTATCCATTCCTTCCTAGTGCCAAGAGTAGGCACTTCCACAAAATAAGCCACACAATATCCTCTTAACAATCATCATCTCCAATAATGCCTCATAAATAAAAAGTCTGCGTTATGTTATGTTGATTTATAAAGGAAAAAAAAAGCAGAAAAAGAGAAAAGAAACAATTATATTTACAAAAAAAAAGAAAAAAAAGAAAGAAGAAATGGAAAAGAAAAGAGTCCAAGTTTATAGTTTTATCTTCGTGACGTTATTTCTGAGGCATCGAAAACACCCATCGTGATCCACCAAATATGACCCATACCTATCTTTCAGTGTTTCTGATCGCTCAAAAACTGGCTGAGGACTTAGTTGTAGAGTTATTAGGACTTTAGTTGAAGTGTGAATGCCATGTGAGGCCACGAAATAGTGAATACACTTACTAAATCTGGCGAGACTTGTGATCTCATAAATAAAAGAAGGAAAAGAGTAAGCGCCAAGGAAC
The DNA here is from genome assembly GCA_037157565.1 of Thalassia testudinum. NCBI lineage: Eukaryota > Viridiplantae > Streptophyta > Magnoliopsida > Alismatales > Hydrocharitaceae > Thalassia > Thalassia testudinum. The sequence goes on from JAZHRO010000049.1 coordinate 38,624,774, forward strand.
ATCAAGAGAGCACAGTTGTTTAGCCTCTCTCTAGGTTGACTCTTTTGATAGTCTGGATATCTAGAGCCTATAGTACTAGATTACATGTAGCGCCAGATAAGTGTATGCCACCAAATATAAATCCATTCAACTCAACATCTCCGACCTAAGCTAAAAAGCCGAGGTCAATTTACAGATTATTTTTTGCTTAATCCCCGAGAGAAGTAGTTGCCTATCCTAATAGAACTATTTAACAAGGGATAAAGATGAACAACAAATGTAAGTTGGTTATTTTCACTTGGATCCGTTACCTAGGCTATTATCACTTCACATTTGTCTGGATCTTTAAATTTTTGGAATAAGGAAAGAAGAAATCTTCTGATTATTGTTTTTCATTTTTGCTAGGGACTAGCAAAACATAGGCATGGTGGCATTTGATAAGTCTACTTTTGTGGACTATTATTTAGCCTAAGTACTATTTAATTATTTGTTCTTAGTTGTAAATTGATTACGAGTTATATGGCAATTCACCTTGACCTGCATTTAATTTTATGCTTCAATTTTACATTTAATAACATATGTTATGATAATATAATTTATTTAGTGGATGCAGGCTAGTGCAAGACACTTAAAGGTAGCAGTTAGACGTCCAAAATCCTATTTTAAGACATCTGGAATCTAATCTGGATGTCTGGAACCTCCACCATGGACTCCTTGCCAACCAAATATTTTAAGACGTATGATGGTTTTATTGGACATCTGAAACCTAATGGACAGGACTTATCCTTCTGTTCCAACCACTTGCAATCTCCGCAAGTGGTTGCAGAAATTGGCCGCAGATATTTTAAAAAGAGTGCGCCAACGAAGAGGGGATAATCTTCCTTCCGCTGGTGGGGACTATCTCTCCAGCTTCTCCACCGTGAAGATGTGCACCGTGGAACCAGTGAGCATTGTGGAGATCCGTGTGCACCGTGACCTGCAAAGAGCCCACACCTCACTTGTTTGCCATGGTGCATGGTCACAGCATGCACCACCATCAGCTGTCCTCACCCGACCACAAAAACCATAGCCAAACCACATTCCACGCCCTCTCTCATGCCTAAGCTTCTTTTTCATTTCCTTCATCTTCTTCAACCTCCAGAGAACCCACGCTTCACCCCCTCACCGTAGCCACTTCACACGGCCCTCATCACCACCGCCACCATCATCAGCCGTCCTCACCCTCACCACCTCTCGTCGCAAACTAACACCACCAACTCCTTTCCCTCATCTTCTTCTTCTTCTTCGTCCTCATCTTCCTTCCCAACTGACTACCTGCAACTTCAATGGAAGAACCCAAAGTGTAGCCACCCCCCTCGCCGGCCATGCCACCTTGGGCCATCTCCTTCTCCACCAAAACAACCAGAGTGCTTGCCTCGACCCCACAACCTCAACCACACCATCGGCCGCACCAACCGCCCACTCAACGGTTGGCTGTCGAACCTCACTACCGATAGCGCCCAAAGCTCCGACCGGCATGCTCCAGCCACCTCCCTCGACACCACGACCACCAACGCGAAGCCCGCATCCCGGCCGATCTCCTCCGAGCACCACGCGTTCACCCGTGCCCCCTCCTCCGCATGTGCACGAGGGGAACAAACCCCCCTATTTTGGTACAGTAAAACTTCAATTATTATTTATGCTAAATGCCATTACGAATGTTGCTATTCATTTATTTAAGGCATTAAATTATGGAAAGCAATTCGCATGGATATACCTCTTGTTTATTTGAATTAATTTTATGAATGATTCAAAGCATAAGATGAGGTTATAGTAAACAAGGTTTATCCTATTGGAGATTTATACTTACATCTTTGCTATATGCTAAGATCACTATTCACTTGTTAACAGAATATTATATTGTGGTGATTTTGCATGTGCACCCTTACATTATTGATTAATTCTTTAAATCAAGAAATTATGTTGAAAACACGTGCCCAGTTAGTATGCATACATAGTGAGATTTCCTGAATAAATAAGACATTCAATAGGCTAATTCCTCCCTGCGGAGACAATCTGACTATTTTCGTGGTTAGATTATGAGAATTAAAATGTTTGAAAAGCGATTTTCTATCACGTGATTACATACAACAACACATCATTTCATGCTAAAGTTTTTATCGAAAATGGAGATCGCTTTTTTAGAGATTCTGGTTCAGGAACGCCTCACGAACATCAAAAGGTGGCATCTCCCCATGACCAGAAGAAGGGATCTCGGGATTTTGGTTTTGCAATTGGTCCATAGGATTAAATGCAGAAAAAGAAGATGTATCAGATGGGAAATTTATTAGTTGCCTAAGTGCAACCGGTCTAGGTATACATGTCAACGGAGATACGAGAGGTGGTTTCAAGGATCGTGTCCTGTGCATAAACCAAAAAAAATGTGCAAAGGCACACTTACGCCACTAAAACAACAGCAAACAAGGCCCGCAAAATAGCACGAAAAAGTGGGTTTTTCTCTTCTTTCAAAGGAAAGAAGAGAGTCCTAGAATAAGTAAAATAATTTGGACGCAAACAAGTAAATTATCAGTATCAAAATATGCACCCTAAACCCGTGTCTACGCAAGTGCGTATCCCTAAAGCTCAAAGGTCTAAGGTCTAGGATTGAGACCGCTCACTACTGGCTCCCTGAGGCTCTAGTAGTGAGACAGACTTGTTGATCTCCGACCAAAGCCCTAAGAGGTGCAAAGAGGGGAGGTAGAAAATTTAGACTCGTGTGACTCTAGTGACTGCGCTGTGTGCGATAGCATGCAACATACGAAAGCGTAAAAAACCACATGCATTCTATAAACAGATTGAGTCACAAATTTTATTATCCTCTTTCTTAATCTTTTTTACAAAAATATAATAGAAGGAAGTAAAGTGACCGCTTTTTAAGTATTTTCAACAAAAATGTGTTCTTTATTATCTCCAAGACAGGGATCTATGCGGGTTTTTGAGTGTTTTCCCACTGATGCGAGAAAAATAGTAGAAAAATTTTTCCCAAGTCAGATCGTAATAAGACTAGCAAATATATGTACTCCTAGGAGTGTATACCTAAAACATGCTGCTAGTCAAGAGAGATGAGTATTTTTCTACTTTTTTAAATTTTTAAACTAACTAAATGCAACAATATAAACTATACTAAAGACTAAGGAAAGAATACTCACAACGGTATGTATAATAGTCAGAAAAATATAGAAAATAGAAAATCCTGCCTCCTTTCCTGAGAATACCTGCAAAGGTAACCCCGAAAAGAAGATAGAAAATAGAACAAAGCAAAACTAATTAGTAAAAGAACAAACAAAACAAAAATAGTAATGGCAAATATAATTATAGTTACCTCCCCAACAACGGTGCCATTAAAATGTTCGTTTAACTCCTCAACACAGTTAATTAAGTTATTTAGGCTTAATTAAGTGCAAGAGATAGTAACTTAGGTTAACTTGATTTAATATCGGTTGTGTAGTATAAGGTCAAGCTAACCTAACATTTTAGATTTTAAGTCTTTTTTAACTGGTTGAGTCCAGGTAGTTCACTGAGAGGCATAAATTAATTCACCATTAAATCCTAAACTTAAATTACTACTTACTTAATCAATGAGAATTATAATTAAATTTACTTTAAGAATATGAATCTTGCATAAAGGATATTCAATTAAAAGACATGCAACATTCCATAAGAAAAATATATTTACTCATATGATTTGTTATTAAAAGCAAGTAAACATGTTTATTTCACTAGTTTCACTTTATTTACAAATGATTAAGGCAAGAAAAAGAAATGCAATTGAGTATAAATGCCTTATTCATGCTCAAAAAGAAATTGTATTGAAGTAAAATACAAAATTAGACATCTTAAAAATAAGCATTAAATTGTCAGACGTCTAAAACTCTTTATTTTTCACTTATTTTTTTTCTCTTTCTTCAGCCTTGATTCTTCTTCTCTTCTTCATCTGCCATCTCTCTCTCTCTCTCTTACTTTTATTCTTACTTTACTTCTCCCATAGCTTTCTAGATCTCTTCTTCTCTTCTTCTCTCAAGTTTCTTAAGTCTCCTAACCTTTCTTTCTTTTCTTTTTCTTTTACTCTTTAACTATGCAGGTTAACCACATTCTGAACCAAAAATTGGTTTTATTATGGGCAGCTCAGACCAGTCGGGGATACGCAACACCCCTCTCAAGGTGGGACCAAGCCCTACTAGGTCCGAGCCTAGTTCTTATTAGGTATGGTTTATTTCTGGTTTGATTCATCATATGCATAGTCTCTGACCTCCCAGGCCCACGCACACACCCGCTCATGGGCCCAAACTCACTCGTGCCCATAGGCGCACACACACCTGGGCACGTGCACCACACACACACACACACACACATGCTCTTTGTGCTCCCAGCGTTGATGACCGAGAAGGCCCTCTCAATTTTTCCTTTTATCCTAAGGCACGCGCTCATGTTTCTCCGATGTGGGACTAACTTAGTCCCCTCTAGGCCAAAATTTGGCTGGAGACTCAGGCTGGCTCAGAACTCCAAATCGAGCAAGCAAGGGCTCGTTGGAAACCTCTAAAAGTGTACTATAGGATTGCAACATCAATTTGATGCTGAGAACATATTTCACCCTTTATTTTATAGGGTGAAAGTGGACAATTTATGCAGTTAATTTAGCCTTTAGATGTGCTACACAGGTCTTATGACCTGCAATGCTCCTGTATGACCTCATATGAGGTTCTGAATAGGTTCAAAAGTTGATTCCACTCCTATTGGTGTAGGGAAAAGGTTCTAAGAAGCTACTGGAAGATGAAGAAGCTCAAAAGCTTCGAGCAGATGCTTGAGAGCTCGAGTTTGAGCTCTGAAAAGCTTGATAGATAGCTAAAGGGTAGTTGCATCTAATTAAACAACCTTTAAAGGATGTGAAGAATCCATCTGGGCAGCATTTGCATTTGAATTTCATCATAAAAGCACTGAAGTCAGTTTTGGGTTCAAATGAACCCAAACTGAACAGAGCTTGAATTCATATACAATCCTGACTTAAACTCATTCAAGCCAAATCTAATCCATCTAAAATCATCCAAGAAATCATTTAAACTCATCAATTTCTCTAATTGGTGCTTGAATCATCCAATCTGACTTGAGTTTGACCATTTAACCTCAAAAATTGACTTTCTTCATTGCACTCTTTTAGATGAATTTAACACCTCAATTCAACTCTAATTAACCTCAGAAAAAGATTTAGGGTCTTAAAGAGAAATTTCAACCAAGAAACCTAGGGTTTCATGTCTACCGCCTAAGATCTAAAGTGAGTTTGTTCGTCAGAACAAACTAAGGCTTTCTAAGTGTTTGATCGTCAGGAATAACCTCAAAGCATCCTCCTGATGCTTCTAGACCTTTTTAATCAGGTTAAACCCTAACCAATAGTCTTCTCCAACTCTACCGGAGTTGGAGAAGACAGAAGTCTATATCTAGCTCCAGTCTTCAAATCATCAAAATAAACATCAAAATAGAATCTCTTGACCTCAATTAAGTAATTTAGAGCTTCTCAGGAAGTTCTATAGGCTGAAGAATGTTTTGACCCACCGGTGCTCTGGTGAGTCTAGACAATGGCTAAAAGTGTGTATGGATCATTAAAATAGGCCATGGAAGGTCTGAAAAGTTTCCTTAGGTCACAAGGAACCTCAGGAACTCATTAATTCATTCAATTAACAATTAAACAGAAAGATATGAAATGAATTGGCAGCAAGTGTAACCTGAGTTCGCTGGAACTCAAGACAAGTTCTCTCACTCAATTGAATAGAGAGAACAAGTCAGTGAGGTGTGGCGATGGTGTACGGGTGGATAGAACTCCTCCTGAGCTGCCATTGACAGCGAGCACAAGAGGTTGAGTGAATTTTAGGCATTTAATATGTGAATGATTATTAATCAAATTAAGGTGAAGATTGGGGCCCTTAGATGATTACTAAGTGATGGAAGGCCCCAGTGGAGGTGAATTGCCCTCGGTTACTTTCACCATAGACAGCGGAGGCAGCCGGTGAAGGTGGAGATGGATTAGGCGATTAGGTGTTAAAATCAAGGAATTAAGGTGTCAAAGCTGATCATGGAAGATTAAAGAAGGTGTTTAGTGAAACCAAAAGAAAAAAGAATGCTCCAGTCAAGCTCAAGAGCTCGCCGAAGCTGAGGAAGACGATGGAAAAATCTAGCATTAATCCTAACTAAACTACCTAATTATCTACTCTAATTACACTAACTTACCTAACCTACTGTTACCTAGATGGAGGGGGCAAGGAGTCTCCATCGAAGGTCCTTAACGAAGGAGGAAATCAAAGGGGTAGAGGAAGAAGTTCGGCGAGTGTATGCAAAGCACAGAGATGAAGTCCGACGTTAGCACTGCGTCAGAAGCCTCAATGGATGACAGCGGAGATCAAGAACAAGTGGAGACAATCGAAGGAAGACGATGGAAGCGAGAGGAAGTCACCAGATGTGGAACGAATAGCCTATCAATTAGCTCAATCGGGGGAAGAGGGAAGGGAGCTAACCTCTTGAAATCGGAGAGGTGGAGGAGTATTTATAGGTTGCGGTGGCTAAGGTGGACAGTGAATCTGGACGGCGAAGAGTCTAGGTGCGAAGTAACCACCGACGTCTTCTCCAATGTCGGTGAGGTTAAATTAAAATCGTAAATAGGATTGTAGCATCATCCAGACTGATGGATGAAAAGGAGGCGGTGAGCACAAGCTCTAGGAGCTTGGCAAGGATAGGCGGACGTCAGATGGACGGTAATCGGTAGGTGAAAACACCTCCTGTCGTCAGCCGTCAAAGAGGCTGAAAAAGAAATGAAGAGGAAGAAGAAGATGTATACAGGGACTTGATTGCAAGGAAAACTAAGGACCTAAGTGAAGAAGTACTCGATTGAAATAAAACCTAAGGATAAAAGAGTAAACTAAGGTTGTCAAGGCTTATTTTAGTTTAAATCTTTTTCAACTTTTTATATATCATTATAAATTAGACAAATATTACATTTAAACCTTGGATTTACGTTTTTGACCTTTTTAGCTTAATTTATTTAATTATGTAAAGTTACTTAAGTTATTACATACTTAGGTATAAGTTATGCTTAAGTTAATTAACACATTAATTAGGTAAATAATTAACGATATTTCGAGTCCATTTATTAATTAAATTATTAATAATATTAATTGGCTAATAATTTAGCATTTTTAACTTATTTTAGGATCCTTTAATGATTTATCCCTTATTCTATAATTAACCCATAAATTTACACATTCCTAGCTAATTAACTAGGAAGACTAGTTAATTAAGGGTAATTAGAAGCCATGATGAGCCTCTCATTAGGGTGGTGTGGGGGGACACTTACAAATCCTTCATCCGCACTTTTCTCCGATCTAACCGCTTTGGCCCGCATCAAAAGAGTACCTGCAATCACAATAAGATCAGAGAAAAAGTGAGATAAAAGTTAGGTAAGGAGAAAAAAACATGGAAGAAAAAGACTAAAGTGCATTGCCTCCCTTGCAACGGCGGTAAAATGCTCACACGGGTTTCACGTGTTTGAAATCGAGGTTACAAGTAACCTATCGTCGTAGTTGCAAAACTCGTGATCAAATCAAATTTATACCGAAACTCGAAAAGTGAGTCCCGAGTTAAACACAAGGAGGAAAACATTTGGTTTTATAAAAATCCACGCTTCGGTTTATTTCTTTTTTTGTCAATTTTATCTTTTCTAATTTTTTTGGTATTTAGAAAGCAAGAGATCAGGTTGATGACTTCTAGCTAATCTACTTGCAACAATATAAGGGAGAGAGAGAGAGAAGCAATCACATATATTTCAGAATCCAATGTTTTCTACAACTAAGAAAGCAGGAAAAACTACACTAGAAATAGTAAAGATAGATGGAGATGAGAGAATCACCCTTGACGGTTGCTTGGAGGATGACTCGCTCTAACGTCTCCTGGACAAAGTTGGTGAAGAGTGGGACGAAGGAGGATAGAACCGGAGGATGGAGGATGAGGTAGGGCAGCGTTGTGGCGAAGATCTTCTTCCCGAAGGGTGGTGAGAGGATGGCCACAAGATCCTCCATGAATGGGGAGAGGGGAGGGGAAACTATTTGGTTTTCTACTCTAAAGGAGAATCCCGAGCTTGGGACAAGCACTCACTAGAGCCTTGGAGGTGGTGAGAGAAAGAAAGGAGTTAGTTTGGAACGGTGGTGGGTAGGTCCTTTTATAGTGGAGGAGGAAGAACAAATTTGCATCTGGGTCATTACTGACTTCCGTAAATGTCGTTGTAGCTATCGCTGAAGATCCGCCCTTCAATTCCTCTTGCTAGTGCACGTAGACCATTAGTGACAACTGCAAGCATCACTAAAGGCTTGAGTCGCTGAAGATCTGCCCCCATCCTCCACTGGTACCTGCTCCATTGGTGTGTGCTTCACGTGCTCATACTCCCCCCGACATGCCACGCGCACACTGGCATACACTATGCTGCTGCTACTCGCAGTTGTGGTTGTCCACATTGCGCTGCTGTTGGCCAATGTTGGGCAACCTAGATGGTGCCATGTGGTGCCATCTTTGCCGTCCATTCTTCTTTCTTTTGTAGAGGGTGCCACAGTGCTCAGATCGAGATGGACTGCGATCGTCGCTCCAAATCCATCCATACGGTCGGATTTTCCATCTGAAACCCATATGGATGTCGCATTGCCCCCTGGCTATTGATCTTCCTCGGACTTCATATAATGCTATGACTCTTCGAACTAGACGATTTCAGAGGCGTTAGACTCCGATCGTCATCCTAATAAGATCTGTATGGTCCGATCATCCATCTGAGGCCTTGAAATAAGACTTCTTCTCTACTGACCATAAAAAGGACCTAATTAACCTAAAATATATGCAACTACTCTAAATGCAGAATGATGCATGCTATGCAATATTTATAACATGAAATGCAAATCTAAGCTTAGAAACATGCATGAAAAGGCATTTTAACCTAAATAGATGTGTCTATGTCAATACCCTAATCTCGCATGCATTTTCATGAGAGATTGGAAAGGTTTTAGGGCATGGGAATTAGCTCAAAAGGAAATGAATTCCTTGACGAACTTCCTCTTCAAATTTGAGAGGGATTCGTCAAGGAATCTTGGAGAACTTGCCAATTTAGGTTGTTGAAGTTTGTAGGAATAGGATTCATGGTGGTAGGGACCTATTTGTTAAAATATGATAAATTTTGGGGCCTTTTTGTAAGAATTTCGAAAGTTAAGGGCATATATGTGATCAGACAGGACCAAGTTGCAAACTAGGTCAAGACAATCTCATATTGGGCCCAAATTTTGGTACAAACCTAATTTGGATCTAAGAAATCCAATGGTGAAGTTGGGTTCTGGTTTTGACAATGGTTGACTGGGTAATTTATGCAAAAACCTAAATTAGGGCAAATATCTGTCTAGGACTCTATTTTGGGTTAAGATGAGTTCTAATGGTCAAATTGAAGGTACCAAACCCTAGATAATATTTTTATATGATTTTTAAAGGGTTAAGGTGAATTTTATCCTGACCAGAGCATCAGTTAATTAAGTGGGTCAGTTTTTAGGGTTTCAAAAGTCATTTAATTCTCAAAACACGTGGAAACCCTTTTTTGTCTATTCTAACCAACTTGTTAGCCTTTTAGGACCATTTCACCCCTAATTAACCCCTGAGAAAACCTGCGATTGTACTGCATCCATGAAATGATGGTAAAATTATAGTTTTAACCCTATTTTCTTATCTTTCTCTCAGAATGATTATGTAATGAATTATAGTCCTCTAGCGGTTATGTAGGAGCATTTAATGACTTAATCATATCAAATTGAGCTAGTTATGGCTCATGATGGTGTTCCCATCATTACCTAAGTTATCTTCTCCAAATTCTAAAAGAAATAACAAGAAACTATTATTACGGAACTGATAAAATTATCATAAAGTATCCACCGCCCCGTTCCTAGCTAATGCAAAGTCCTCATTGTGAAATAAATGCATGAAATAGGGTAAATAGAAAAAATATCACCTGTATTCCATGAAAGTCCAATCAATTACAAAACAAACTGTACAAATGTTGAGTTTATTGCCTTAAGCTTGGCATAGTCCTCAGATAAAAATTATAGACATTGAGACTGCAAGAGTAAAGTTTTCGGGCCCCAAGATATGGGTCCCAGAGGGTGAGAGTGGGCTACCCAAAGAGATGATCTATGAAAGTGGCAAGCTGGTATGTGAGGAGAGCCCAAATGGTCTCCCATAGGAGTTTTGCTGACTCAGTATAGAGGAGGTTTGGTTGGGTGTAGGATTTGTGTGATAATTGGGTGAAAATGAATTATGAGGTTTTTGTGAGGTGTTGGGGGTTTGTAAGACAAGCTTCCTTGTAGTTTCTCCAAAAATTTCAATTTCATCCTTAACATCTAGCTACTTGTTCCAACCATTCTTATCTTCTTGTATCCTACCAACTATTTAAACCTCAAACTCAAAAAATTTGGGATAATGGTCATGTTGGGTTTTTAATTGATCACATGAATCCTCCAACAAGTTTCAAATTTCAAGAATATCTTCCTCATCTTGGTTTGCCACAATTGGTTGTATGTTGTTATTGTCCTCAATTATCCCTGCAACCTCATGATTTTCTTCCTAAGTTTGGGTTGGGTTGGCCATTAGGGGGTTGTCTAACGTGCATATGGCCATTACCTCCTCTATTCTACCAAGCTCCTCAATCAAGCCACACTTAATTTTATTCTTCTTTGATGCCTTAAAAATATTAAATCAATTCATTTTATTCACTAAGGCAATCTCTACATTTGCTGATTCACAATCAATCCTTGCCTTGGTGGTGGCAAAGAAAGGTCTTCCCAAAATAATTGGGTCATGGTTGAGCTATTTTGGTGCTTCCATGTCAAGGACCATGAAATCAACAAGATAGTGTAAGTCATTAACCCTGACTAAAACATCTTCCAAAAGACCCCTTGGTTTTTTAATTCATCTATCGGTCAACAACAAGGTTATGTCAATGTGTTTCAGGTGGCCTAGACCCAATTTCATATGAAGTAAGGTAGGGATCACATTAATGGAAGCACCCAAGTAAAGGAGGGCCTGGTCAGAAGTAATATTTCCTATTGTGCAAGAAATCAGTGGGGCTCTCAGGTCCTTCTTAGGAGGTAGCTTGTTTAAGATTAGTGTACTTGTGTTATCAGACAAAACTACCCTCCTAGTGTTCTCAACTGTTGCTCTACACCTTCCTTTGTATGAATTCAATAAAAATCTAGCATAGGTGGGAATTGATCAAATAGCCGCGAGGAGTAAAATGATTGTCAATTTGAAAGCCTACAATAAATTATTCTTACCTCCAATTTCTCCTCTAGCTTGTTGCATTTGCCCTTACAATAACAGCATACTCCCGAATCAGATTCTGATTTTCTGCTGATCTCATTCTTAGTTGGGAGTTTAAAATTCTTATTACGGGTCCTAATGCAATTTACTTGGGAATGAAATGGACCCTTGTGTCAACTGCCATTCCTCAAGGTAATTGTGTTTGTAGTGGCAAAGTGCTCTTAGTTTGTGCCTTGGGGAGGGTTGGGCAAAACAAGGGCCTCTTGGTAGGCTATAGTGGGTGTTTGGTTGACTCCGGAAGGGACTGGGGTAGCTTTATAGATACCATGATCTTAAGCATGTAGCTCACCACCAATACCAAACCCTTGAGCTGCAAGGCCTCAGTTCTACACATTCCTTGGGTTTGGTATAGGTTGTGATGGTAGAGATCTGGGCTGTCGGTTGTTTACACTAAGTCTGTATTGCAAGGTGTCTAGCGAAGTTTTCATTTGTTGCATGAGCTAGAGCATTAACCCTTGCATTTCTACCCTCTTCAGGTTTAAATCGACCTACCCGATGGGTTATTGGGCATTCCACATGGGTTGGTTAACCTAATTCATGGGTAGCTGACTATACATGACCCTGACCCACTATCTTCTGTGGTACATAGTTGTTGGGTCGATATTGGGTTTGCTGCTTGATCGATCGATTTTCGCTTAAGAATGATTTTCATACAAGGAAATAAGTTGTCGAAGTCAAAATTAAGTGGTGGAAAATCGATCATCAACAATTAAATAAACCACTCATAGGAAAGTAGGTCGTATCCACAGGGAGGAATAGATGCAATAAATTCACGAGTAGAGAGCCATCATGTTCGCAGAAACATTCGTGAAGTTAATTTAAGGCATATGCAGCTCAGAATGTAACTTTCAATTTCATGAGAAGTTGAGGGCTATTTACTTAAATTTCACATCATAACTCAAGCTCTCAAAAATATGTAAATGATGCATGTGTAGTGGCAGAGTATGTAATTTCTAGTCACATGCAAATCTGATTCCAATTTCAATGAGAATTGATGTGCATAACAGGAGCAAATTAAATATGAGAAGAAATAAGTATAATGTTGCAATTTCACCCTAATAATTTAATCCAACAAAATATTTGAATAGTATTCCGCAGTGGCATTTTTGGTAAATATTAATCGCACCCAGAAATAGAGGAAATCTTTCTCTTGATCTCGTGCGAGGAGGAAGCGACGGTGGAGGCTGAGGAGCTTGAGGAAGGTCAACTGTGACTAGGGCTTTCCAATGTTGGTGGTGGCTCTTCGAATGGCGACCGGAGTTGACGTCGGCTACAAGAAAGAGAGGCGGCGGTGTCAACAACTCACCAGCGATCGTGGCTGCTGTGGGCTTGTCTGGAGGCGTGGCCAAGCTCGTGGGGTCAAGGAGGGCTCAATGGGGGTGACGCCACGGAGAATGGTGGCTCGAAGAGGTGGCTACGTGTGGGGTGTAATCGGTGGTGTTGGGAGCCTTCGTGGTTGTCTGGAGGGTGAAGATGAAGAAGGAGAGGAAAGGGAATGCCTGATGGAGGTGTGGCCGCGCCTGTTGTGCGAGGTGGAAGGCCACAGGGTCGATGCGTGAGGGGCTGCGCGCACTGCTAGCTGCACTGTTGCAGGCATGTAAGGGGCCGCACGTGCTGCTGCAGGTGCGTGAGGGGCCGCGCGGGCTGCTGGCTGTGCTACTGCGCCAGTTGTGAATGCAAGTAGCTACATGCGGTAGAGAGGGCGGAGGCGAGCAGAGGTGGCCTGTTGCATGCACGTTGGTGGCTGGCGGTGGTTTCAGTCGGCACGGGTGGCTGTGGTGGTGGTGTTGAACTCGCTGTGGCGTGTGGAAGATGTTGCACAGGATTGTCGGTGCAGTTGATGGTGAACGCTGTCGTGAGGAGTCATGGTGGAGGGCACGCAGTCGTGGGTGAGGGCCTCAGTTGGACGGCTTAAGTCCTTCACCCTCTGTCGGATGTTGAGAAGGCTCACGGTGGGGGCACGGTCTGGGTGGCTCACAGTGGTGGAATTAGGTGCATGGTGAAGGTTGAGAGGTTTGCATGAGGAAAGGAGATGTAGAGAAGGGGCTTCTTCCCTGTGGAGGGGAGACATGGCTTCCTTGTCCTGCCGTCCCTATTAAATAAGGAGAAAAAAGGGAGAATGAGAGAGAGAATGTCGGAGGAGGAAGGAAAATAATCATGATTTACCATTGCCATTTGAGGGAGAGAGAGATAAGGAAATGAGAGGGAAGAATTGGAAGGTATTTTATTTGCTTTTTTTTCTTCCCTTTTATTATCTCTAGGAAATCAATACATATTCGGTTGACATTTGTTGTGAAACTTACTAGAAAAATGTCCTTTCCTAAATGACCTTGCAATCACATAAGTAATGAACCCTTTTTATATAAGGATTAATGCAATAGATACATAAAATGATAAATCTAAGGTTCATATGATTTATCACTAACATGAAAGTTTTAAATTAATCTCTCATCCAAATAATAATGCACTTAAGCAATAAATTAGTCCACTAAAGTAGACTTATCAAATACCCCCATTCCTAAGTTTTGCTAGTCCCGAGCAAAATCATATGAAACAGACCAAGTCTCCAGGTCAGATTTTACCATCAAGATGCCTTATCATGCCACACTTTAGAAATTAGATTGAGATACCAACTATAGGCCTAAAGGTACTCAAGTACCAGCCAAGATACGGACCTGACCAGCCTCAGCCTTGGGTCTGCCGCGAAGGATTCTAAGGCCCGCAAAAACTGCCCAGAGGTTTGTTGACCCTAGTGGTTAAAGCACCTGTGCTTATGTGCAGAGAGGTTAGGTTCAGTTTTACTAGTGCATTTTTAGTAAGAGAGTGAGAGGGAGAAATATTATTTGAGAGTTTTCTCTCTTTCTTTTTAAATTCCCCTAGACTTAACATTGGATTGGCTCTAAACACGATCTGTATCAAATTCCTTATCCCCACCATCAATCCCCGCAGGGTCCCTGGTAATTGATGCTTCGAGATAGCACCGCCCATGGCAACCCCCAGAGCCCTGGCTTTCGACACTTCGGGATAGTGCCGCCCATGGCGTTCTGTAGCTAAATTCAAACCCTAGCAATTGACATTTCAGAATAATGCCACCCACGGCATCTGAACCAGCACAAGATGCTTCTGTGCCCCCAGAAGGATATTTAGATATCCTAAGAGACAAGCATCGAGGAGATGATATGTTATAATGCATCTTCGAGGGGCTTATTTTACATTCCTCCTCTCCACGTCGGGAACTCCTTTAATCAACTTGTGTCTTCAAGCCACTCCTAAGTCAACTTTTTGGGAAAACATTTTCAGAACAGACACTTTTTAGTATTATTCGTTGTTATGTGCACTAAACCAGACCATTGTGTGATTTTTGGGGCTCAGGTTACCAAGTTCTGCAAACCAAAGGGCAGCCAACGGGGTCAAATACTTCCTAAACCTTAGACTTAATACATCGGCCTCTCAACTCCCTCAACCTCTTGAGGAATAGCTCAGATCTTTACAAATACGTGAGTGTTTAAGCTTTAGAACAGACCTAGGAGGCCTAAAGTCGATATCCGTCACTTGTCTCCTTTTCTTTAGCACTTTAGGACTTTATTTATTCATTCATTCTAGCCTAGAACTTAGGTAACTTTTCCATAATCAACTACTTTGACCAGCACAATTCTACACATTTTCTTCCAGTGTCTCTCCTAAATATATTTGAAATTCAGCTCACAAAGATTTCATCTCCTTTTTCTCTCTTTCTTTCTCTCATTTTTTTATTTTTATTCTGCAAGGTGGATGCCCTAATTGCATGCAGAATATGTATAAATGCTATGAATAACCTCAGGTTATACCCCCCCATGCCTAAATCGAACAATGTCCTCATTGAAAAGCAAAAGCAAGGACATATATTACCTGAGGTGGAGTTAGGATACCTCGTGAATCGGGCTCTAGAAGGAAAATAGAAGGAGACCCAAAGAAGATACGTAACAAACCTGGCTTGGCGAGTAAGTAACCCAAGATGTTGGCAAGTTGGTGATGGATAGTGAGGTCAAATACTCACCAAAAGCAAGTGAAAAGAGGGTACTCCTAAGCTATTTTTGGAGTTTTTATATAATATACATGAGTAGTAACCTCCAGGAGTGTGCGATGAGGAGGCAAAGGCTCCTTCAGCAAATATGTGTGGGGTACCGAGAGTGAGACGAAACATACCCTAAGACTAATGGGCTGACATGGAAAAGCATTTATCCAAACTGGCCACTCTACCACAGGGTGCATTGGTCTGGATATTCCCCTGTTAATCAAAAGTGTGAGCAGAGATTTCAGGAAGCTGCTTCTGCAGAAGTGTAAGTCTCTCAGATGTGGTGTAGGGAAAAGGGTTAAAGAGGGTGTGAGCAATTCGATATTCATCCTCGATATCCATTCCAGTTCTTGAATGTTATTAGAAGCAGCCTTAGTTACTGATTACATATCATTTGTAGGCATGTCCTGGAATGGGCCCAAATGTTTGTCATCCAATTGGAACTGCTCAAGGGTGTCACTTATTTCACTATCATGTAGAAGTGGTATGGAAGCAATAGGATTGTGAGTGTCCTCAAAAATGACATCCCCAGGTTCTTGTTCAATGTTAAGATCCTGCTCATGGGGTGTATAGATTCTTTCCTCAAGAGTAGTAATTGCTTCCATTTCTTTTGATTGTTTGAGAGGATGATCTTGATAGTCAAAGGTATGTAGGAATCTGAATTCAATCCACTCCTTAAGGGGTAAGTCATCGAACAAAACATATTCGCCTCTAGAGTCACTCCATACTTTGAGTCCGATCCTTTGAAAGTCATCATCATCCTTTTCTACATTTTCTCCCTCTTGACTTTGAGCCTCAGGGAAAACTTTCATATCAGGATCATGTGCTTCCTCAAAAATCAACTCTTAATGTCCCTGAGACCAATATTGATCTAATTCTTCCAATTCCATCTGAAGTTTCTCATGGTCACTTGGGTTGGGGACTTGTGAATCCTCAGAAATGACAGGCGTTGGTCTCGTTGATAGAGGAGTGTGGTTATTATCACTTTCTTCTAGTATGATTTCCTCTGGTAGCTAAGAATTCTGGAATTTGTTAACTTCACAATCCTCAGGGGGCTCTAACTGAGGTGCAAGGTCCTTAGAAGCGTAAAGTATATGCTTAGGATCCCAAGGATGGGATATAGATTCCACCTCAAAAGTCAGACTGGGAGTGGGGTTGACTAATTGACTACGACCTGTTTCATCAAATGTAATGAAGATACTATCATTCAGGTCGAGGTCATCTAATGGGCTCATTCTCTCATTCCAATTAAGATCTGGTGGAAAGTCACCAAGATTGCCTTCTGTTGGGCATATCTCATGAGGGACATCTAAGTGATAGCTACTCCTCAAAATAGGATCCCTGTTGTCATTGTTTTCCTTGAAATTATCTTGGTAATCGAGGATATAAGGGTGGGGATCATAATTGACTATAAGAGGATCGCTAAGTTGGTTAATCTCTTCAGTTAATCTTTGACCATTCCTCAAAATCTCTCCCAAAGAATCCATCGTCTCTTTTTGCTATTTTTGCATTTCTATCATAAAAGAGGAGAGGCTACCATCAGATTGAGTAGGATAATCAATCTCAGGTTCAAGTTGCCTAGGAGTTTCAGTCCAACCTCGATAAGACAAATCAGGAAGGGTGGGTGGGTTGGGCATGGTCATGGAAGAGGTAGGGTTGGGATACCCGTCTCCTAAGTTTTGCTCATCACCACTGGGTTGGGGTTTAATTAGACCAATGTTCCTATAGTAGGAGTAGAAAGGATCCCAATGCTCATTAGAAGATGGATAACTACAGGTATTGGGATTGGGTATTCTGGGGTGAAAAGAAGTGAAGTAGTTATTATAATCCATTTGAAAACACGACTTGAAAAACACACCCCAATCAAACCCAAAGCAATGGGACTTCTTTTTTCTTTCTTAGAGAAGATTTAAGCCAACCTCCAATCGACACCTTAAAGTTTATCAAATGGAGTCAAGTTGCACCCGTCCATTCCCACTTTAGTGGTATAGGAGGGAGATGTGACTTGAGATTCCTGACAAGCTCTTTAGAGAAGACAAGGTTGTTTACATTTTTTCTTAGTGGCAAAAGAAGTTTCACAATCAATTACGTGCCTTAAGTTGACCTTCGAGTGCCCTAGGACCTATGCTTTGCTTAGATGATACTCTTAGGTGATCAAATGAGAAGTTACTCCAAGGACGAACAAAGGGATGCAAGTAGGACGAACCCTTCCTTTGAGGCGATGCATAAGCGGTGCCTCTTAACTACCCTTTTGTTCCTTTAAGGGGTGTCCCCCTCCGTGAAGTATCAAAACACTCGGTCAAAAGATAGTACCACCACCACAAAACAAGATAGGAGGGTCTACACCGATAAAGAGATCAGTGCCTATAGCCTTAAGGGATTGAGCCTTAGTGCAGTGCCTAATGTGCGTGCTCAATGCCAGAAGTGTGCATCACACTGCAAATCTTCCATTATTTTGAAAACGTAGACATGTCCTTTTGAATCAGATCAAGTGTGATTTGATTTTAAGGTCAAATCTGATTATCAGTCCCAATTTCAGTTAGGCAACCACTGAATTAGTAAATTTAATCAATTTGGTGGTCTTGAATTTTAATCCAAATGCAACTGAGTGGACAAGAGCTGGATGCAAGGTTTGTAAGGTATACCTGTCTCCAGCAATATTCGTGCAATGATGTACGCAATGCAGAGAAAGGATCTAGTATGCTACTCAATCACCACTAAATGAGTGCACCTAAGGGTATGCAACTCTTAAACAGGCAACTCGATATTTTCGTTTGTTTGTTTTAGAGGCAAGCAAGCAGCAATTTAACTTTCACACACAGAAAAAATATAGCCCTAGCCTCAAAAGAATGTGGGGACAGACCCCAAAAATTCAACCCCAATTACTACAAGGGCGAAAAGACAGAAATAAAATTTGTGACGAAGGAGAATCCCTTGTAAGAGCGGGATCCAGGTCTCCTACGTCTCCACATGCGAACGTCGCTCAAGGTCGATGTTGTCGCTCTACCGCACCTCACCCCATCAGATTCCTTGCACAGAAAGATAAAGAATGATAAGATAAATGTGCAACTCAAAATAATCAAAAATAAAAATCAGGTGAATCTATTGCATCTGTTGCCTCCCCGGCAACGACGCCATTTGATCGATCGATTTTCGCACAAGGAAATAAGTTGTCGAAGTCGAAATTAAGTGGTGGAAAATCGATCATCAATAATTAAACAAACCACTCATAGGAAAGTAGGTCGTATCCACAGGGAGGAATAGATGCAATAAATTCACGAGTAGAGAGCCGTCATGTTCGTAAAAACATTCGCAAAGTCAATTTAAGGAATATGTAGCTTAGAATGTAACTTTCAATTTCATGAGAAGTTGGGGGCTATTTACGTAAATTTCACATCATAAATCAAGCTCTCAAAAATATGTAAATGATGCATGTGTAGTGGTAGAGTATGTAATTTCTAGCCGCATGCAAATCTGATTCCAATTTCAGTGAGAATTGATGTGCATAACAGGAGCAAATTAAATATGAGAAGAAATAAGTATAATGTTGCAATTTCACCCTAATAATTTAATCCAACAAAATATTTGAATAGTATTCCGCAATGGCATTTTTTGTAAATATTAATATCACCCAAAAATAGAGGAAATCTTCCTCTTGATCTCGTGCAACGAGGAACCGATGGCGGAGGATGAGGAGCTCGAGGAAGGTCGACCATGACGAGGGCTTTCCAATGGTGGTGGTGGCTCTCCGAACGGTGGCTGGAGTTGACACCGGGGACGAGGAAGAGAGGCGGCGGTGTCAATGGCTCGCCGGCGATCATGGCTACTGTGGGCATGTCTGGAGGCGTGGCCGAGCTCGTAGGGTCGAGGAGAGCTCAACGGGGGTGACAGTGCCGAGAATGGTGGCGCGGAGAGGTTGCTGGGTGTGTGGCGTAACCGGCGGTGTTGGGTTCCTTCGTGGTTGTTTGGAGGGTGAAGATGACGAAGGAGAGGAAGGGGAATGCCTGATGGAGGTATGGCCGCACCTGTTGCATGAGGCAGAAGGCCATAGGGTCGACGCGTGAGGGGCCGCGCGTGCTGCTGCAGGCGTATGAGGGGCCGCATGTGCTACTGGGTGCACTGCTGCGCCTGTTGTGAACACGAGTAGCTGCGCGCTGTATGAGGAGTCCATTTTAATGGACTAGTATTACGCCTAAGTAACTTTAATCTTACCTTTTAGGTTTGTTAATAACTACATTAAGTTATAGAATATTTGCATGCATCATGATTTAAGTTTACATCTATTTTATAACATTCTATAACTTAATATGTAATGATTTTATTGTTTTTATGTGCAGGAATGATATTTAGAAAGAACAAGGAGTTGGGGAATAAATTTCCCCAACAAACAACCGGTGGCATGTATTTTCCCCCCATCCACCAGCCACCCTCAATAGCGGCTGGCCAAAAATAGCAAGGGGATTTTGAAAATCCCTGGAAGGGCGGAAGAGAGGAATTAAGAGGAGGCGGAGTGCAGGAGAAGAACCATCATCCAGGAACCGTGTAACCCATATGCACTGTGCACCAAGTCTTCACCGCTCCCTCCAGGTATGACTCCGGGCACCCGCACACTTGCAGGCGCTTCCCCCTACACCTGCCAGGCTGCACCCGCACAGTGCCATCACCGCACCCCCTTCCAGCGCCATCACCTTCCAGCCTACTCCAGCCACCCTGCAGGCGCCTGCTCCGCCCCACCCGCGCCCGCAGACGCTTGCACCTTCCAGTGCTCACACCACCCAAGCCTTCCTCGCACACCCTCCCATGCCCCTGCAAGCACCCGCACACCTGTATGCGCTTCCCCCTGCACCTGCCAGGCCACACCCGCACAATGCCTCCCTGGAGTGCCTCCACCTTGCGTGCCCCTACCGCGGCCGTGCCTGCAGCGCCCTCGCAGGCACCCCCCTCTCCTCCAGTGCCATTCCCTGCAGACGCTGCACCGCTCACCGCCCTTGCCTCCAGCACCCTCCTTCAGCGCACCGCCCCACCTGTGCCCCTACCAGGCCAGTGCCTCTCCACTGCAGACCCCCCCTGCAGGTGCTGCACGGCAAGCACTGCAGGTTCTCACCTTCACCACCACCTGTACGTGCCCCCCACAACCCTGCCAAGCCCATGCCTATCCAGCCACCGTAGTGCACCCCCTCGGCAGATGCCGAAGAGCTACCAGCCACACCTGCAAACGTCAGTGCCCTTCACTGCTGGCGTGCACAGGCACGCACCTACACAGCTAGCCATGCGCAGCCGCACGACTGCAGCAGAGGCAACCTCCTCCAACAGGCTCGCGGCCATCCTCCTCCATCTAGCCACCGCTGGCCACCTTGGGCCGCTGCGTCACCGCCGTTGCGTAGCTCTCGTCAAGCCGCACCTCCCTACCAACTCTCGCGGCCAACCGTGCGCGGCCGCACACGTGATGAGGAGAGAGGAGAAATCCTCTATTTTTATCTCTATTAATAATTACATTCAATGCCATTGTCAATTTTATATTAATATTTTATTCTATCCACATTGCACTATGCACTCAGATTTTCCTGAAATTATTTTACTTGTGTTATGTGCATGTTTCTACCTTGAATTTCAAATCAGAATTGCATGAAAGTTGAATTTACATGATAAGCCATTACACATGCATCATACACATATTTTTGGAACTTAATTCCTGACGTGAAAACTACATAAATACCCCTGAACCTTTAAGAAAATTGCAAACTTCATTTAAAATGGCATATTCCTCACACTAAAGTTGTAGAAGAGTTTACGAACTGTGTATGCCTTGACTCATGAATTTATTGGTCTATTCCTCCCTATGGATAAGACAACCATTATTGTGGTTTAAATTCATATCTGTTTAATCTTTGATTGAGAGATTTTCCTCCACCTTTTGTGCTACAACGATTTATTATATTAATATTAATTATTCAAAGTGAAAATCGCTCCATCAAATTGGTGCCGTTGCCGGGGAAGCAACAGACACAATAAGTTCACGTTATTATTTTTTGAATATTCTGAGTTGCGCAATCATTTGATCATTTTTTTTTTTATGCAAGGAATCTGACAAGGCAACGAGGCGCAACAGAGCGGCGACAGCAACCACGAGCTAAGCCACACGAGGAAAAGACGTAGGAGACCAAGATCCTGCCTCCACAAAGGATTCTCCATCATCACAAAATTTATTTCTGTCTTTTCGCCCTTGTAGTAATTGGGGCTGAATTTTTGGGGGTTTGTCCCCACATTCTTTAGCTACTAGGGCTTACATTATTTTCTGTTGCATGTGTGATTCTATTTTCTGCTTGCCTGCCTTTAAAACCAACAAAGAAAATATCGAGCTGCCTATTTAGAAGTTGCATGCCCTTAGGTGTGTGCATTTAGGGGTGATTGAGTAGCACATTAGATCTTATTATTGCATTGCAAGCATATTAGCACGAAGATTGCTGGAGACAGGTATACCTTTCTAACTTTTGCATCCAGCTCCTGTTCACACATTTGCATTCAAATTAAAATTCAAGACAACCAAGTTGTTTGAATTTACTAATTCAGTGGTCACATAACTAAAAGTGGGACTGATAATCAGATTCAACCCTAAAAGCAATTCACATTTGATCTGATTCTAAGGGACTTGTCTGCGATTTCAAAAGAAATTACAAAGATTTGCGGTGTGTTGCACACTTCTGACACTGAGCACGCACATTAGGCACTGCACTAAGGCTCAATCCCTTAAGGCTATAGGCACCAACCTCTCTATCGGTGCAGACCCTCCTATTGTGCTTTGTGGTGGTGGTGATACTATCTTTTGACTAGGTGTTTGGATACTCCACGGAGGGGGACACCCCTTAAAGGAACAAAAGGGTAGTTAAGGGGCACCGCATATGCATCGCCTCAAAGGAAGGGTTTGCCCTACTTGCATTCTTTTGTTCGTCCTTGGAGTAACTTCTCACTTGAGCACCTGGGTGTATCATCCAAGCAAAGTATAGGCCCTAGGGCACTCGAAGGTTGAATTAAGGCACGTAACTGCAGTGAAAAACTTGTTTGGACATTTATATTAACTAATTCGACCTCTGCAGCAAAGAAGGTTAAGATTTCAAGTCCACACCCCTCTTATACCACTTACGTGGGAACAGAAGGATAAATCTTGATCTTTTGACTTATCTTTGGAGTGGAGGCTTCACTTACTCAGTAAGAGCCTGAGGTGTGTTTTGTATGCTTAGTAGACGCTCTCTTGAGGGTAGTCTAGTGTTTGATCCTGAGCCTGAGAGAATTCTTAGGAGAGCTCACCTAGGAGAGGAAAAAGAAGGAATGGCTGAGCAAGGTGCAAATCAACAAAGGACCTTAAGGGACTATTTTATTCCAACTAACCAACCTGCACAAGCACTAAGACGACCGGCAGGGGATAATCCATATAAGATCAAGAGTAGTACCATATCTTTATTGCCTTCTTTTTATGGTACTACTAGGGAGGACCCCTACCGGCATTTGGAGGAATTCACCGAGATCTGCTCCACGGTGAAGCTCCAGGTTTTTACTAATGAAGCCCTGATGAGGACTCTATGTCCTTTCTCCCTAAAGGATAAGGCCAAGCACTGGTATCATACCCTCGATGCAAGGGTAAATGATTGGGCCACCCTTAAGGGAGAATTTTTGAAAAAGTATTTTCCTATGAGTAAAACCAACCATTACCGAAGAGAGATTATGGGTTTTATTCAACCAGAAGGGGAGCAATTTCATGAGACTTGGGAGCGCTTTAATGACCTTCTTAGGTTATGCCCCCACCATCAAGTGCCAAGATGGTAGTTGGTCGAAAGGTTCTATAACGGATTATCTGAAAGACATAGGCAAACCATCGATGCAGCCTGTGCAGGAACCTTCATGACCAAAACTGAGGATGAAGCATGGGCATTATTTGAAACATCAAGCGACAACTCCATACATCTACCCTCTGCCTATCAAGAAAGAAAACCATCAATCTTGTAGAGGAAGATAGAGGCCCATGAAGCTGGGGCTTCTCAGGATTTAGCTTATCAAATTCAACTATTGAATAAAAACTTTGATAGGCTTTTAGCAAACCCCGACATGAACCCGCAAGCAGCCTCTATTTTTCAAGCTTCAAGAGAATGCTCCATTTGCCAAAGCACAATGCACGCCACTACGAAGTGCCATCAGGAAAATCAATTCCCTGAGTTGATTTAGGCCAACTTGAACGTGGCCCAAGGTTTCCGCCCCCCTCGCAATAACCCTTTTTCCAATACTTATAATCCAGGGTGGCGGAACCATCCAAACTTCTCTTGGAAGCAAGGTGATGCATCTAACTCTGGGAATACAAGACCCTTACCTCCCTAGCCCATATACCAACCTTCTTATGAAAACCCTCCTTCGAACAAGCCCTCTGAGATGGATGAACTGAAGGCCATGATGAAAGCAATGCAAGAGCATCAGAATATGGTTATCCAATCTCAGAATAAGATGATTACTGATATGCAATCCCAAATTGGTCATCTTACTGAGGCAGTTAGGCAACATGATCCAGGGAAGCTGCCTAGCTCCTCTGAGGAGAACTCTAAGGGTAAGGGGGTTGTATTCAGGGAGCACACCCAAGCAGTGACCGTGTTGAGGTGTGGAAAAAAGATTGGCAAGCCTGATGACACTCCTATGGTTACATCTCAGAATTCCCCTTCCACACCTAACCCGACTTCCATCTCCACCGAGGAAGAGCCACAATGCTCTCCCTAGTACAAAATCACCCACAATGAGGATGTCGTCCTTCCACCACCCCTTTCCCGCCATAACGACCCCTCGACCCAGAAGCAGAGGGTGCCCTATCCAGAGCGTCTATCTGCTCCTGGGGAATCTTCTATTGGCTCATCTGGAGCCAAGGATAGGACGGAAGAGATTATGGATACTTTTAGGCAAGTCCAGATTAACTTGCTTCTGTTGGAAGTGATTAAACAGATTCCGTCCTATGCCAAGTTTCTAAAGGACCTGTGCACCCAGAAGCGCTGATCTAGGAAACAGGTCCAAACCAAGGTCATCCTGCCTGACCATGTTAGCTCGGTTCTCCAGCATGGAACACCCCCCAAAATGAAAGACCCAGGGGCCCTGTATATTTCAGTGGTCATAGGTAACCAACACATAGATGAGGCTCTGCTCGATCTAGGTGAGGGGGTGAACATTCTACCGAGCTCTGTCTACGACCTTTTGGGAGGAGGCAAGCTAAAGCCTAGTCCAGTAATCCTACAAGGTGCAGACAGATCACTTAAGACACTGTGGGGATTGTTGGAAGATGTCCTTGTGAGAGAGGAGGATTTCTTCTTCCCCGTTGACTTTTTGGTACTTGATACTGACCCATCTAATAAGCTCACAAAGCCATCCATTATTCTGGGATGCCCCTTCTTGGCCATACCCAATGCCTCTATAAATTGTAGATCTAGGGCACTTAAAATAGGCTTTGGGAACAAGAAGATTCGGTTGAACGTTTTTGATACTTACAAGCAACCCGGATTTGATGATTGTTCTCAGATTGAGGTCATTGATGAAATAATTGAAGAGACTACTCCAGCACTCTTATGTAGAGATCCCCTTCAGAAGGTCATATCTAAGGACCATCCCTCGATTATTAAAGAAACTGAAAGGGAAATGCCTGAATTAGAAGAGTTGCTAGGGATACACACTCAGTCTTTGTCCCCACCCTGGACTGTGAAGGTAGATCCGCTACCTGAGCCCGGGACATCTCAACTAAAACCCTCAATCCAAAAGGCTCCTGAATTGGAGTTGAAACCCCTCTTGAGCACATTAAAATATGCTTTCCTTGGCCCTAATAACATGTTCCCCATTATTATCTCGTCTGCATTATCTGAATTGCAGGAGGGAGCTCTGCATGAGTGTTTACAAAGGCACAAGGAAGCAATTGCCTAGACAATTGCTGATATTAAAGGTGTTGATCCCTCTCTTTGCATGCATCATGTATACACGGACAAGTCCGTGAAGCTTTTCCGAGATTTGCAGAGAAGGCTCAATCCAAATATGCGGGAGGTTGTTAAAAAGGAGATTCTGAAATGGCTGGATGCAGGGATTATCTATCCCATTTCAGATAGTAAATGGGTCAGTCCTATTCACGTAGTTCCCAAAAAGGCAAGAATCACTGTGGAAGAGAATGACCAAGGAGAACTGGTGGCCACTAGACCCTCAATTGATTGGAGGGTGTGCATTGATTACCGTCGTTTAAACAAGGCTACCCAGAAAGTCCATTTCCCCTTACCGTTTATCAATCAAATTCTAGAACAATTGGCGGGGAAAAAGTACTTTTTTTTCTTGATGGGTACTCTAGGTACAATTAGATAGCCATTTTTCCTGATGATCAGGAGCATACCACCTTCACGAGTCTGTATGGCACTTTTGCGTTCCACCGAATGCCATTCGGGTTATGTAATGCTCCTACCACTTTCCAACGTTGTATGATGGCTATCTTTTCTGATGTGATTGACCAGTTCGTTGAAATTTTCATGGATGATTTCTCCATTTATGGCTCGTCGTTTGACCTATGTCGTTCGCACCTTGATAAAGTCTTAACCCGTTGCGAAGAGGCAAAGCTGGTGCTTAGCTGGGAGAAAAGCCACTTTATAGTCCAGTAGGGCATTGTGTTAGGGCATATAGTTTCCGAGAGAGGATTAGTGGTGGACACCACAAAAATTGATTCCATCTCTAAGCTTCCATTGCCCGCCAAAGTTAGCCAGGTTAGATCTTTCCTTGGACATGCTGGATTTTATAGGTGCTTCATTAGAGATTTCAGTAAAATCTCTAAGCCACTTTGCGACCTATAGCGAAGGATGTCTCCTTCGATTTTGATGATAGATGTGGCGAGGCTTTCCAAGTTTTGAAGAAAGCCCTCATTACCACACCGATTCTCCAAGCACCAGATTGGACCCTCCCGTTTGAGCTTATGTGCGATGCTTCTGATCCTGCAGCGGGAGCACTCTTAGGTCAAAGGGTTGATGGCAAACCTCATGTGCTGCATTATGCCAGCAAGACCCTTACGGATCCTTAGCAAAACTACACGGTCACTGAAAAGGAATTACTTGCTGTAGTATTTGCTTTGGAAAAGTTTTAGTCTTATCTTTTGGGATCCAAGGTTGTAGTGTTCACTGATCATTCTGCCCTAAAGCATCTTCTGGTTAAAAAGGACACCAAACCTCGCCTAATTCATTGGATTCTGGTACTCCAAGAATTTGACCTGGAAATTAAAGACAAGAAAGGAGTTGAGAATGTGGTAGCAGACCATTTGTCTAGGATCCCTATTGAGGCATCAAACCCTATTGGCGGTATTAAAGAGACTTTCCCTGATGAGTCTCTAATGGCCGTGGAAGCTAAAACTCCTTGGTTCGCTGACATAGTGAACTATCTGGTCACGGGCATTACCCCCAGTACTTGGGACAAGCAGAAATGAAATAGGTTTCTCGCTAATGCTAAATTTTAACACTGGGAGGAACCCAAGCTTTTTAGAATAGGCCCTGACCAGCTTGTTCACCGTTGCATCCCTGACAAAGAATAAAGAAGTGTTCTGAGTTTCTGCCATGACCTCCATTGTGGGGGACATTTTAGTGGGAAGAAGACTGCCCATAAGGTTCTTCAGTCTGGCTTTTGGTGGCCTACATTATTCCGAGATGCACATACATATGTGGGCGCATGTCTACGTTGCCAGCAAACGGGAACCATTGGAAAAAGGGATGAGATGCCCCAACAACCTATCCGCCCTATTGAAATCTTTAATATTTGGGGCATTGACTTCATGGGTCCCTTTCCTGTGTCCTTCGGATATGAATACATCCTTGTGGCTGTGGACTATGTATCGAAATGGATAGAAGCCATACCCACGTGAACCAATGACCATTCCATGGTCTTGGGCTTTGTTAAGGCTAATATCATTTCTCGGTATGGGTGCCCAAGAATGATCATAAGTGATGGAGGACCTCACTTTAAGAATGTACACTTCACAGGACTACTCCAAAATTTTGGAGTCAACCACATGATAGCCACACCTTATCATCCCAAACGAGTAGATAAGTTGAAGTGTCTAATAGGGAGATTAAGCGAATTTTAGAGAAAACTGTCAGGCTTGATTAGAAGGATTGGTCTAAAAAAGTAAGTGATGCTCTTTGGGCCTACAGAACTGTGTATAAGACTCCCTTGGGCATGTCTCCTTTCCGTCTTTTCTACGGAAAAGTGTGCCACCTTCCTGTGGAAATCCAACATAAAGCTTATTGGGCTATTAAAAATGTTAACTTGAATCTGGATAAAGTTGGAAAGGCACGTATGTTAGAATTAAGTGAGCTTGAGAAGCTTCGTAATGAAGCTTATGAAACTTCTCAAGCTTACAAGCAATGTACAAAAGTCTTCCATGACAAGCACATCATTAGAAAGACTTTTGAGCCCAACCAGTGGGTCTGGCTTTTCAATTCTAGACTTAAATTATTTCCTAGAAAGCTCAAGTCCCGCTGGGATGGGCCATACGTTGTTATCAATACTTTCCCTCAAGGAGCTGTAGAGATGAGGAACCCTATTTCAGGTGCAAGCTTTAAAGTAAATGGCCAGCAAGTTAAATCATATATTACTCTTTCAGATGGCCGGGTTTTGGATGCACTTCGGCTTGAGGAGCCTTCGCTCCTCCCACTCTCCTCCTCAGGTGATATTCTTCTATGTCTGCATTTTTCCAATGAGGACATTATCAATCTTAGGCATTGGGGGGTATAACCTGAGAATGTTTATAGCATTTATTAATATTTGCATGCATATATATTTATATGTACATATATTAAAAAAAAATCTCTTTTCTTAAGCTAAATGGGTTAGTCCCTTGCAGAATACCCTCGTCATTGGAAGTTTTTCTTCTTGAATTATTTCCTAAGTTTAGAATCTAGTACATTTATTTCACGTGCATGTAGACTGGGTAATGGATCCTTGAGGAAAAGCAATAAGCATTTGCAGTCTACTAAACCCTTGAACAATTCATAGGGATTTAGGCATACTATCTTCTAGTAGATCCACCTCATATTTGTGAGAAGAAAGGAGAGATATTACTGATGCGCTAAGTCTAGTGCAAGGACTCTTAAGTTTTGGATAATTAGATGAGGATACTTCAGAGTTAGGCGTAGTTTTCACTCTCTGTTCCTGTGTGCGAATTTGTGTGAATTCCTGAGAGTCACCAAATAAGGCAGATACATAGAGATGAAGTCCTAATAAAGCTATGACTATGGTGGATGGTTACGACCGTCCTTCATAGAGACCTCGGCTGAAGGAGGGTAATAGTGTCAAAGGTTAGAAATACGCCTATCCTATCCATTCCTTCCCGGTGCCGAGAATAGGGACTTCCACCAAATAAGGCACACAATTTCCTCTTGACCATCATCATCCCTAATAATGGCTCATAAATAAAAGTCTGTATCGTGTTGTGTTGATTGAAAAAGAAACAAAAATAGGAAGAAATAATAATAAAACAAAAAAAAACAACGAAAAAAAAAGAGAAAAAAAAAGAGAAAAAAAGGGGGTCCAAGTTATAATGTAACGTTATTTCTGAGGCAACAGAACACTAATTGCGTTCCACCAAATATGACCCATACCTACCTTTTAGTATTTCTGATCACCAGAATACTGGTTGAAGACTCTAACTTAGTTGTAGAGTTATTAGGACTTTAATTGAAATGTGGATGTCATGTGAGGCCACCAAACAGTGAGTATAATTTCTAAATCTGGCGAGATTTGTGATCTCAAAAAGAAAAAAAAAAGAGTGAGTGCCCAGGAACATCAAGAGAGCATAGTTGTTTAACCTTTCTCTGAGTTGACTTTTCTACTAGTCTAGAGATCTAGAGTCTGTAGTACTAGACTACATGTAGCACCAGATGAGTGTGTGCCACCAAATACAAATCCATTCTACTCGATATCTCCTACCTAAGCCAAAAGCCGGGGTCAAATTACAGATTATCTTCTGCTTTATCCATGAGGGAAGTAGTTGCCTATCCTGGCAAAAATATTTACCAAGGGTGAAGTACAAACTCCCAATACGAATTGGATTTTTCACTTAGATCTATTACCTAGGCTATCATTACTTCACATTTGTCTGGATTTCAAAAGTTTTGAAATAAGAAAAGAAGAAATCTTCTTATTACTTCTCTTATTTCTCATTTTTGCTTGGGAATAGCAAATCTTCGGCATGGGGGTATTTGATGAGTCCATTTTAATGGACTAGTATTACGCCTAAGTAACTTTAATCTTAACTTTTAGGTTTGTTAATAACTACATTAAGTTATAGAATATTTGCATGCATCATGATTTAAGTTTACATCTATTTTATAACATTCTATAACTTAATATGTAATGATTTTGTTGTTTTTATGTGCAGGAATGATATTTAGAAAGAACAAGGAGTTGGGGAATAAATTTCCCCAACAAACAACAGGTAGCATGTGTTTTCCCCCCATCCTCTGGCCACCCTCAACAGCGGTCGGCCAAAAATAGCAAGGGGATTTTGAAAATCCCTGGAAGGGCGGAAGAGATGAATTAAGAGGAGGCGGAGTGTAGGAGAAGAACCATCATCCAGTAACTGTGTAACCCGTGTGCACTGTGCACCAAGTCTTCACCGCTCCCTCCAGCCGCGACTGTAGGCACCTGCACCCCCGCAGGCACTTCCCCCTGCACCTGCCAGGCTGCACCTGCACAGTGCCATCACCGCACCCCCTTCCAGTGCCATCACCTTCCAGCCTGCTCCAGCCGCCCTACAGGTGCCCACTCCGCCCCACCCGCACCCACAAATGCTTGCACCTTCCAGCGCTCACACCACCCAAGCTTCCTCACGCACCCGCCCGCACCCCTGTAGGCACCTGCACACCTGTACGCGCTTCCCCCTGCACCTACTAGGCAACACCCGCACAGCGCCTCCCTAGAGCACCTCGACCTTGCGTGCCCCTACCGCGCCCTTGCCTCCAGCTCCCTCGCAGGCACCCCCCTCTCCTCCAACGCCCTTCCCTACAGGTGATGCACTGCTCATCGCCCTTGCCTCCAGCGCCCTCCTTTAGGCGCACTGCCCCACCCACCCCCCTACCAGGCCTTCGCCTCTTCACTAAGATCCCCCCGCAGGCGCTGCATGCCAAGCACCACAGGCGCTCGCCTTCACCACCGCCTGTACGCGCCCCCCAGTGCCCTTCCAGGCCCATGCCTGTCCGGCCATCGCAGTGTGCCCCCTCTGCAGATGCTGAAGAGCCACCAGTCGTGCCTGCAGACGTCAGCGCCCTTCACTGCAGGCGTGTACAGGCGTGCACTAACGCACTCCTACGCGGCCAACCATGCGCGGCCATGTGGCTGCAGCAGATGCAACCTCCTCCAACAGGCCAGCGGCCATCCTCCTCTGTCTGGCCGCTGTCGGCCACCTCCGGCCATCGCGTCACCACCGTTGCGTAGCTCTCGTCAAGTTGCACCTCCCCACCGTATCTCGCGGCCAACCATGTGCGGCCGCACATGCGAGGAGGAGAGAGGAGAAATCCACTATTTTTATCTCTATTAATAATTACATTCAATGCCATTGTCAATTTTATATTAATATTTTATTCTGGCCACATTGCACTGATGCACTCAGATTTTCCTAAAATTATTTTACTTGTGTTATGTGCATGTTTCTACCTTGAATTTCAAATAAGAATTGCATGAAAGTTGAATTTACATCATAAGCCATTAGACATGCATCATACATATATTTTTCGAGCTTAATTCCTGACATGAAAATTGCATAAATATCCCTAAACCTTTAAGGAAATTGCAAACTTCATCTAAAATAGCATATTCCTCGCATTAAAGTTGCAGGAGAGTTTGCGAACTGTGTTTTCCTTGACTCATGAATTTATTGCTCTATTCTTCCCTGTGGATACGACATCCGTTGTTGTGGTTTAAATTCATATCTATTTAATCTTTGATTAAGAGATTTTCCACCACCTTTCGTGCTACAACAATTTATTATCTTAATATTAATTATTCAAAGTGAAAATTGCTCTGTCAAATTGGTGCCGTTGCCAGGGAGCGATTTTCACTTTGAATAATTAATATTAAGATAATAAATCGTTGTAGCACAAAAGGTGGTGGAAAATCTCTCAATCAAAGATTAAACAGATATGAATGTAAACCACAATAACGGATGTCGTATCCACAGGGAGAAATAGACCAATAAATTTAAGAGTCTAGGAATACGCAGTTTGCAAACTCTTCTGCAACTTTAATGCGAGGAATATGCTATTTTAAATGAAGTTTGCAATTTCCTTAAAGGTTCAGGGGTATTTACGCAGTTTTCACATCAAGAATTAATCTCCAAAAATATTTGTACGATGCATGTGTAATGGCTTATCATGTAAATTCAACTTTCATGCAATTCTTATTTGAAATTCAAGGTAGAAGCATGCACATAACACAAGCAAAATAATTTCACGAAAATCTGAGTGCATCAAAGCAATGTGGCCAGAATAAAATATTAATATAAAATTGACAATGGCATTGAATGTAATTATTAATATAGAAAAAATAGAGGATTTCTCATCTCTCGTCCTCTCATGTGCGGCCGTGCACGGTTGGTCACTAGAGTCGGCGGGGAGGTGCAGCTTGACGAGAGCTACGCAACGGCGGTAACGCGGCTGCCGAAGGTGGCCGGTGGTGGCCGGACGGAGGAGGATGGCCGCTGGCCTGTTGGAGCAGGCTGCCTCTACTACAGCCACACAGCCATGCACGGTTGGCCGCGCAGGTGCACGCTGGTGCACGCCTGCAGTAAAGGGCGCTGACGTCAACAGGTGCAGCTGGCGGCTCCTTAGCATCTGCAGAGGGGGCACGCTTCGGTGGTTGGACAGGCGCGGGCCTAGCAGGGCAGTGGGGGGCGCGTACAAGCGATGGTGAAGGCGAGTGCCTGCGGTGCTTGGCGTGCATCACCTACGGTGGGGGTCTACAGTGGAGAGGCGCGGGCCTGGCAAGGGCGAAGGTGGGGCGGTGCGCCTGAAGGAGGGCACTGGAGGAAAGGGTGGTGAGCGGTGCAGCGCTTGCAGGGAAGGGCGCTAGAGGAGAGGGGGGTGCCTGCGAGGGCACTGGAGGCGAGGGTGCGGTAGGGGTGCTGAAGGTGGAGGCGCTCCAGGTAGGTGATGAGTGGCTACTCATCATAGCTAAAAGGCCGAAATTAAGCTAGACACTAAGCAAAACAATATCAAATTAACATATAAAAAGGGTTAAGTGTGGGAATTAAAGAAAAGACCTAAAACTTTTAATGTGTGTTAAAACCTCCTAATTAGGTCACAAAAATGAGATATTCTGAAAACTAAAGAACAAATGATGATCCATGCATCAATTGAACACATAAACAAGTTTGAAAAGATAAATCAGAAGTAAAATCAATGTCTTAAATGTTCAATTAAGCACATGTAAAAATTTGAAAGCAATTGGACATCATTTAGGCTTAGAAATAAATAGATTACAATTAGGTCCTTCATGCATTACATTTCTACCCTTCAAAACTCCTTCTTGGACCTTTTTGCAAGCTGCAGGGACCCTTCTGTATGACTGCAAGGCCCTTCCAGCTATAGTTCTTTTCACTTTTGGACCTGCACGCTATTCTTCTACCCCTTCGTTCAAGGGTCTTCCTGCAAGTTTTCCCTCATTTCAGAGAGAAGCCTGTGTTCTTCACGCGCACTGTAGCACGCGAAGAACACAGCCATTCTCGACCGTCCATCGCACTTTTGATCTCGATCTGCGGCTGGAATCAAATGGAACCTTCGCGCGATTCGGTGCGTGTGTTCACCTCTCTTCCCAGATCTCATCTGATGGTCAGATCTCTCTCTTGACTCGCCGCGCGCTCTACCCATTTCATCCTCACCGCCGGCTTAATTTTGATTAACCTCACCCTTGCGGTGATTCCAATCACTGAGCTGCTACTTAAGCACCTCAGTGGTGTCGTGTGCAAGGGATCACTCCCTCCTACATCTCTTAGCGATCAGTTCGTCCACTCCAGTCTCTCCTCCTCATCTAGACCCTGATTTCACAGCCACCGGCTGTGGAATCATCGCCTACTCTCGACCCTCCTCGTCGCTAAGGACCTCGTAGCACCTGAGGACGACCCTGGAGTCTCACTAGTAGACTCTTCCCTCCGCTGGAGTCACCCTCCTCCTTTCTTCCTCCTTAGCCGCCGGCTAAGGACCCATAGGTCCCATTCTTCCTTTTAGTTTAGGTTTTTAATTCTGCACAAGTAGTGTTAGATTTAGTTTGCAGTAGTTTAGAATAGATTTAGTTTTAATTGTTAGTGTTTAATGTTAGCTGTAGTTAGATTAGTCTTAGGAGTAGAATTAGTATTAGATCCCCTCCCTCACCTCCTCTGATCAGTCCAGATCAGAGGGGAAGAATCATCTGTTCATTGTTCAATTTATCTCCCTCTTCATGTTTTGTTTTTCCATCATCCAAATTCTGATTCTTGTTTTTCCTTTTAACGACGAATTTTTCATCAATCACCCACACATCCTGACCCAATTTCAGATCTGATGGTGCACTGCCTCAGATCTGAAAGTGGCGTCACAAGCACCATTTGGGGCTTCTCACTCACTCCATTTGTTTCACAAAAGCCCCTCTGTTTTAAATGGATTGCCTCAGTTTGTCAGAGCACTTTTGATTTGGATTTTAAAGGATTTTTACTCTATGAAATGTTTTGACAGATCTGACAAATTGAAGGGATTTTTGGTTTTCATTGTGGGCAAGGACTCTGAGAAGTTCTCTGGTGACAGAGAACCAATTAGAAGAGACTTTCATGATTCTATTTATACTTTGTTTTGAATGCATTCGCCAGCTTCCATTAAATTTCCTTAATGCATTCTTAGTCTCTTTTTGCTATTTCAGAACTGCCATACACTATTTGTGTTGATGATCATTTCTGTATGGTGATTCTCTAACCTAAGGAGTTTTCCATACTCCTTAAGGTTGCAAGAAACTGGGATTGTATGTTGTTGGTTTTAATTGATTGAGCTAAGTCTTCCTTCATGCTGTCTATGGCATTAGGAAGACTAACTCAATGCCATTTGAGTTTTGATCTGAAAGGATGCTTCTGATAGGGTTTTTCTTAATGAGTGTTTGAGCTGAATTTACATGAGATTTTCGTGAGATTTAAACCCTTATCAGATTTGGATTTCAACTCTCAAAATTTTTAGTTTGTTTTGAATTTTCTCCTATTCCCAGTTATACAGTAACATGCTGCAACTTGCAGCTACATTTCCCTCCATCTCTAAATTCTCCTCTTCTCTACAATTCCCCTCTCATCTGTGAATACATCCCTCTCTTCAAGTGGACTAACTGCAGCAGCAGTTAGCCCATTTGGCAGTGGCTTAAGCCACTGCTGCTGCTACAAAACTCACCCTGAACAGCACACCTTCTCATCCCTCTCCATCTTCTCTGACAGTAGCTTAGCTGCTGTTTAAATTGAAATCAAAACTTAATTAACCATTCTTCCCTCATTTCCTAACTTCCTACTAAAACCTAATTATACATACTTATTTTAAAACTGTAAATATACCTATCTATATCATTCTAACTATAATATACATACTAATTATGTAAGTATAAATACATAGATATACTGTAATTACTGTACAAACTTATATATATATATATATACCTATGTACATATGTAATCTATGTAAATATATGTATATATACTAAACTATTATGTATGTATCTACTTAATTATGTGTATATATAGATACAGATTCCTATTTACATATTTAGTAGCTATATTATAGATTAACTTAGCTAAATTAATAATTTAGAGCTATAATTAAATTAAATACATCTATAAACTTAGGATAATATATATAGTAAGTAATTTAAGCTAATTAAAGTGTATTTATACCTAGTACAGCTTACTGTAACTTAGTTTTAATTATAAACTACACAGAATTGCTATTTTAGCCTAAATAAAACATAAATAAATTCGTAAAAATACAATAAAAATATGTATTAAATACTTAAGTATGTAAATTAAAACTATTTAAGGTCAATTAGACCATTTACTAATTATTTTATAAGTAATTAACTATTTAATCACCTAAATCAACCTGTATAATCAGCCTAGTTTAGCGAATTTATTTGTATATTAAACATATTTAAAATTAAAAATTAATTAATCAATTATGTAGTATTTTATTAAAATATTTTATTTACCATATTTTATTTTATTTTTTTTAATAATTTATGGCCCCCAAATCGAGGGCCAAAAACGTGCCCAGACGAAGCTGCGCCTGATTTCCAGCGCACGATGTGGCACTGGAATAGCACCACATCGTGTGCTGCAAGTCAAGCGCAGCCACATATAACTTAATTATGCTATAGGTTCAGCAGTCGTCACGGCGCCGGGCGCCCGAAACAGCACCTATTCCGTTCGATCCGATTACCCGTTAACCAAGTATTGTCTGATTTGCGATGAATGGCCCGAGCGTGTGCGAGCTTGAAGGCGTTGGGCTGAGGCCTGGCGCTGTATGAAAACGTAATTAAGCCACCTAATCTGAGATTAGGGCGCGCTTAGTAGAGGTCAGGTCCCGCCCTCTGGGTGCAGCGTATCCCTCGAAATGCGCACCCGCAAATTAAACAAATTTTGAACTGAATAATAAAAAGCTAATGACGATTGCTTAACCCCCTCCCCACCGCAGCCTCTGAAGTATCTTAAGACAGAAGAAAAGAACAGACGAGTAAAGTTAACACAAAGAGAAGAAAAAGAGAGAACACAAGAGATAGCAAGAACAGAAAAACTTACTGTACATAAAGTAGTAGAATAAGTAATATACATATATGTAAGTAAATCTATATAATTACTAACAGAATAAAGTGATACTATAAACGTCGCTAAAGGCCTCAGTTTTGCCTTTTAGGTTGTATATAGTGTTTTCTGAGATTTAGCGACGCTTATATCTGTCACTGAAACTACTGTATATGTTACTATACATAATAGACTAATAAGTTAAGTTTCTACACCATTGCATTCTAATGTATTATGTATTATTATGTTAGTACTAATCGGATAACTTGTAAATACATAGTTTAGAGTATAATAACAGATTGTTTGATGCTTGTTCATAGTTAGTATTTTTGCAAGCACTTCTTAGTAACTAGGTAAATCAAACATTCATTCATTCTTTAAGTGTAAAGTTTCTTTTTGAATAAGAAGACAATTTTGGAGATAATCAAAGAGTGACCGAATTAAATTCAATAAATTGCCTCCCAGTGAACGACCTGGAACAAAATCAGTAAAAATTAGATAAATAAGCAAATGATAATAATGGTTGTAATGACTGGTGCTCACCCATACTCACCACTATACGACATCCTTAATGTTATATTATACACCCTATACTACAACGACATGATCATAACAATAATCATTCATCATCATACAACCATTGTGTTATATACACATTGTAGATCATCGGTGTCATTGTTATCATTGTCATACACACATTACACCATTACATCATCATTTTTTGGCGCCGTTGCCGGGGAGGCAACGCTCTTTATGCCAAAATTACCCTTTAATTCATTTGTATATAGAAATTCTTCATTTCATTTCATTCATTGATTGTAATTGCTTTCTTCCATTGATTTATTTGTGTATACATTCCTTTATTCTTTTACTAATCATTTATTCTTCCACAGCACTTGAGGAGGAGTGTCGTCTTCCTGGTGGAGTTTTGCCTCGAAGTGTTGTAGGATTTTAGTATTAGTTTTAGTGTAGATAGTTTTAGGTTTATTAATTAGGAACAATTGTTAGTCATAAGTTGTGAGAGCTTGTTCTCACACAATTTCTGTAATAATTTTGGACTGTCTAGACTTTATTTCTTTATCTTCTTAATTTCTTTCCTTACTTTTGAATTGCATATAAAAATATTTTTCAAAAAAAAAAAAAATCAAAAAAATCAAAAGATCAAAAAGACCTCATACTTATCTAGCAGCAGCAGAACTTTAGGCATCCATTTTTAGGATTGCATTTCATTCCTGCTAGATTTTTATTCAAGTCAAATCTGCATTCGAAGATTGCTAGAGTCAGGTACGCATTTTCTACTTTACTCTAACTCCTGCCATATTTGCATTTGACTTAAAGTTAAGAAGACCACTACTTGTTCTGAATTTATTAAAAGTGAAACGAGCAGCATAGAAAACACATTTTAATCACTTCAATCAAATCAAAAGGAGATATTCAAAATTGGGTGAAACCATGTTTGAGATTTTAATCGCCTTGTGTTGAATGTTATCGTGTACACAGCACGATCACTTAAGGCCACAATACACGGGTTTCTACCTCATCTTTCTGCAACCACAGGATCTGGATTCGCATGCTCAGTCTTATCCAGATTCCCAGTGGATTTTAGAGGTCTGCACATCGCTAGGTTTATCTTAGGATGCATACAATTGTTTGAAATAATTGCTTGCGTACAACATAATTTTACGTAGCAGCCTCTAGGAAAAATTTCTCCGATTTGTTTCGATTGATTGGTCTTTCTTGAATTGAGATTTTATTGGGATTCTTCTATTTTTATTATGAACGTTATTAAAATTTTCCCATTGAGTTGGATCGAATTAGAGTAAACGTGATTTCAAAAACCAACTTAATGGAAGGTAGGAGATCCCAAAACCCAGAACTTGTACTCCCCTTGGGTACTGCTACCCAAGCTACTACATCTTTCTCTTTGCCCTCCACTTCTAATCCTTTACCTCCCCAGTCTCAAAATCCTATTCACAATCCCATTCACCAAGAGGATGATCTTGAGTCGTCACAATTTGAGGATTTTGAAGAACTTCCTCCAGACTTAGTTGCACATCCTCTACCACAGCAACCACCTATCCCTAGGTTCCAACCTCCACCTTATCCTAATCATCCTAATCCACCCCCGGAGAGAGGACCTATGCCTCATCTTCAGCACCTTTTCGATACGCAACTACAAATGAATACCTTAACCCAACAGGTGCAACAGCTTGCTCAAGCTGTAAATCTTTTAGCTAACCCCCAACCACAACCACTTCAACCTAGAAATCCTCAGGAACCACCCCAACCCCGTAGACCTCAACTACGGGATTATTATAATCCCGCAGTTGCCCAACCAATGCCTGTGGTACGTTATCCCAATGGGGGTCGTGCTGCTGAACTGAAGCCGAACATTATAGCACTCATTCCTCACTTCCATGGACTTGCTTCTGAGGACCCTTTTCAGCATTTAGAGGAGCTGAAGAATCTTGCCCAAACTTTGGGTCCGCAAGGACATGATCAGCACACGCTTTTGATGAAAATGTTCTCCTTTTCATTAAAAGATAAGGCAGCCTTTTGGTTTAGAACACTCGCATGGACTACACCTATAGATTCCTGGGCTTCTTTAGAACATGAGTTCTTAAAGAAGTACTTTCCTGTAGGCCGCACTAATGCCTTAAGGCGTGCCATCACCACCTTCACCCAGAATTCAGGAGAACCTATGCACGAGGCTTGGGAGAGATTCCATGAGCTTTTGAGAAAATGTCCCCACCATGGTGTCCCACGCTGGCAACAGGTTCAGATCTACTATCATGGGCTCCATGATGACACACGGAATTTTGTAGATGCCGCTTGTGGAGGCAATTTCCTGTGTCGGGACGAGGACTCAGCCTTTGAGCTCTTTGAAGACATGGCCGAAAACTCTATTAATAATGCTTCAATGAGCATGTTTAATAGAAAGTCTTCACATTCCCACTCACACACGGGGGTACATGAAGCCCAATCCAGTAGTAAAGACTTAGAGATAGTGGCTAGTCAATTGGATAAAGTGGGCTTAATCGAGAAGAAAGTAGATGAAGTATGGAAATTTCTCTCAAAACACCCATCTTCTTCTTCTCAGTCACCAGCACAAAACACTTCTTCTCAGTTTCCCATAGGGAGGGAAACTGTGGATAACCTTTCTGTGACACAAACTGCATTACCGGATTTTCCATTTCTATATCCTTCACCGGTTGGAGGAACCTTTGTTCCTCCCTTCACTGACTTCCCTGCACCTTCTGGAGCTTCGGAGGAGCTTCATGCCATTCAAAATGATCCTTTCACACAAACCTATAACCCTGGATGGCGTAATGATCCAAATTTCTCGTGGTCGGGAAATTCACAGAGACCTCCTTTTCAACAACCTTTGCACCACCACTGCACAACCCGATCCGAGCACCACCTCCACAATCACACGGATATCCACCGCGTACCTACCAACAACCCCAACCCAGGCCCACCCAATACTCTCAATCTGGGCCTACACGAGATGACCAGTTGGGGTCTATCATGAAAGCTCTTGCTGATATGCAACAACAGAATATTGCTATGCAGCAGAGACAGGACGCGGCCTTAGCTGAGATGAGAGCCCAGCTATCACACTTGACGGAGTCCCGTCAACCACATTCACTCCCATCACAAGCACAACCCAACCCTAGGAACATACCTGCTCAAAGGTATGTCCAACCTAGACCAGCACTGCAAGACCAAACACATGACATTTCACAACCAGTGCACAACACTGAATTCTTCACTGACTCAAATTCTTCTCTTCCACAAGCACAGCCACCTCTGCTACCTAACAATGATTTACCATCTACCTCTAGAGCTGAACTAAATGCCATAGTCACTAGGAGTGGTAAATGCACACTAGATCCACCTCTTCCAACACCTACCACTTCTAGTTCTGCTCCTCCACTTCCTACTTCTCCTCTACCTATGACTGAACCTCTCACAACTCCAGTACCTTTTCCTGAAGCTTTAAAGAAGAAGGAGAAAGGAAAGAAAAAGACCTGTGTGGCACCTGAGGAGGATTTGCTTAAGCTCTTTGAGCAAGTCCACATAAACATCCCCTTGTTGGATGCAATCCGCCACATCCCTCTTTACGCTAAGTTTTTAAAAGACCTATGTACACCTAAGCGTAAAGCAAGAATTCAAAAAGGGAGTAGTCCAATCATTCTCTCGGAACAAGCTAGTTCCATCATCTCTAGTACCCTCCCAACTAAGATGAAAGACCCAGGCACCCCTCTCTTATCCTGCATGATAGGTAACACCACATTCAATAGAGCACTACTTGACCTAGGTGCTTCCATCAATCTTATCCCAACCTCTCTACTGACACATTTTGAGGTTGGCAATCTGAAGCCAACCGAGGTGTCCCTGCAATTAGCTGACAGATCAGTTAAGACACCTCAGGGAGTGTTGGAAGATGTCATAGTGCAGGTCAAGGATTTTTACTTCCCTGTAGACTTTATAGTCCTTGACATGGAAGTACCTGAAGATATCCAGAATACACCTATCATTTTAGGAAGACCTTTCTTGGCTACGGCCAAGGCAAACATCAATTGTGAGGAGGGCCTTATAGAATTAAAGTTTGGAGATCAGAAAATAAAAATTGATATTTTTCAGGCCCAAAGAGGACCAACCTATAGTTTAATTGAAGAAATCTTCTCCCTGGATTCATTGGATCAATTGGTTGAGGACACCTTGATCAATTCATTAAATTTAGAACCTCAACACTCTTTGGACTCTGACTTGACTTCCACTGAGATACCAAATTTAGAGACTGAGGACCTTCCTCCTATTCAATTAGTATCTCTAGGATCTCCTGAAACTTTCACACCTGCTCCTTCTGATCCTGTGCCTGTTGAACTCAAACCTCTTCCTGACTCTCTCAAATATGTTTTCTTAGGACCTGATCAGACCTATCCGGTGATTGTTAACTCTTCCCTTTCTTCTGATCAAGAGTCACGACTCTTATCTGTCCTAAGAGCACATAGGCAGGCTATAGGATGGAGCCTTTCTGACCTTACTGGCATCAGTCCTTCTTATTGCACACATAGGATTTTCACTGAAGAAGGATCTAGACCTACTAGACAGCCCCAGCGTAGATTAAACCCTACATTACAAGAGGTGATAAAAAGTGAAATGATTAAATGGCTGGACAATGGAATTATCTACCCAATTTCTGACAGTAGATGGGTAAGTCCTGTTCAGGTTGTGCCAAAGAAGGCCGGACTTACCATCGTCACCACTAATTCTGGAGAAGTCATCCCTACACGCATTGCTAGTTCGTGGCAAGTATGTATAGATTACCGAAAACTCAACCAAGCCACGAAGAAAGATCATTTCCCTTTGCCCTTCATTGATCAAATACTGGAAAGATTGGCAGGGAATAGATTTTTCTACTTTTTGGATGGCTATTCAGGATATAATCAGGTGGCAATTCACCCCGATGATCAGGAATAAATGACATTCACCTGCACCTACGGAACCTTTGCATTCCGTAGGATGCCTTTTGGATTGTGCAACGCACCTGCTACATTCCAGCGGTGTATGTTTGCAATCTTTTCCGACTTAGTAGGTGATTGTTTAGAAGTCTTCATGGATGACTTCTCGGTCTTCGGGAGCACATTCGATGCATGTCTAGACCACCTGACCAAGGTCCTGCAAAGATGCATTAATGTGAATCTGGTACTTTCCTGGGAGAAATCTCATTTCATGGTAAATGAAGGACTTGTATTAGGTCACCTTATTTCTGAGAGAGGAATTGAGGTTGACCGCGTGAAGGTAAAGTTGATTTCTGATTTACCACTACCTTCGTCGGTTAAGCAAATTCGATCTTTCCTCGGGCATGTTGGTTTTTATCGCCGCTATATAGCGGATTTCTCGAAAATAGCCCGACCTCTCACTACTCTCCTCTCTAAAGACGTAGACTTCCAGATCTCTGACGATTGTGTTCGTGCCTATACGACACTTCGTGATCTGATTACCAAGGCACCCATACTGCAACCCCCGAATTGGTCTCACCCTTTTGAGATCATGTGTGATGCCTCTAATTATGCAGTAGGAGCTGTCCTTGGTCAAAAATTGGACGGGAAACCCACAGTCATCTATTACGCTAGCAAGACCTTAGATGAAGCTCAGAGGAATTACATCGTCACGGAAAAGGAATTGCTAGCTGTAGTATATGCACTGGAAAAATTCAGACCTTATCTTTTAGGTTCCCACATTATAGTCTACACTGACCACATGGCAGTTCGATATCTTCTCGCCAAGAAGGACGCGAAATCTCGTCTGATTAGATGGATCCTACTTTTACAGGAATTTGATTTAGAGATTCATGATAAGGCTGGAAAGAAGAATGTGGTAGCTGACCACTTATCCCGCCTTCCTTCTGAAGCGATTTCTCCATCTTTACCCATCTCTGACCACTTCCCTGACGAGCAATTGCTGGTCATTCATTCTGATCTTCCATGGTATGCTGACATTGTCAACTACCTGGCTTCTGGACTCATCCCCACTGATTGGGTCCGACATCAAAAAGACAGACTTAGATCCGAGGCCAAGCAC
Organism: Thalassia testudinum; assembly: GCA_037157565.1. Taxonomy (NCBI): domain Eukaryota; kingdom Viridiplantae; phylum Streptophyta; class Magnoliopsida; order Alismatales; family Hydrocharitaceae; genus Thalassia; species Thalassia testudinum. The sequence goes on from JAZHRO010000049.1 coordinate 38,667,649, forward strand.
TATTACTGGGAAGAACCTTGGCTTTTCAAGCATTGTAAAGACCAGATCTTTAGGAAGTGTGTCCCTGATAAGGAGATTAGAAGCGTCTTATCATTCTGCCACGACCAGGCGTGCGGCGGTCACTTCTCTGGCAAAAAGACCGCTGCAAAGATTTTGCAGAGTGGTTTCTATTGGCCCACAATCTTCAAGGATGCACACGAATATAGCAGGGCATGTTCACGCTGTCAGTCTCTCGGTAGTATTGGCCGCCGAGACATGATGCCCTTGAATCCGATCATGGTGTGCGAAATCTTTGACATTTGGGGCATTGACTTCATGGGACCTTTTCCTAAATCTTATGGCTTCGAGTACATATTGTTGGCAGTTGAGTATGTTTCAAAATGGATTGAAGCCATCCCCTCAAGGACTAATGATCATAGAGTTGTGACACAATTTGTTCAAGATTTCATCTTCTCTAGATTCGGGGTACCTAAAGCCATCATTAGTGATGGAGGGTCTCATTTTAGAAACACACATTTTCAGTCCCTACTTCAAAAGTATGGGGTGTCACATAGGATTGCTACATCTTATCACCCTCAAACCAATGGACTTGCTGAATTATCTAATCGGGAGATCAAAAAGATTTTACAGACTACCATCCGACCTGATAGAAAGGATTGGTCTTCCCGCCTTTCTGATGCGTTGTGGGCATATAGGACAGCCCACAAAACCCCTTTAGGCATGTCTCCTTTTAGACTTGTGTATGGGAAACACTGTCATCTTCCCGTAGAATTAGAGCACAAAGCCTATTGGGCCATCAGAAAGTGTAACTTAGACTTAGAGAAGGCCGGTGATCGTAGGAAATTACAAATGTCTGAGCTCGATGAATTAAGGAATGAATCTTATGAAAGCTCAAGGATGTATAAGGACAAACTTAAGGCCTTCCATGACCGTCACATTCTTAGGAAATCTTTTCACCCTGGCAAAAAAGTGCTTCTCTTCGACTCTAGACTGAAACTCTTTCCTGGGAAGTTAAGATCAAAATGGATTGGACCTTTCAAAATCTTGAGATTATTTGATAATGGAGCCGTTGAGATCACTGAACTTGACAAATCTGAACCCTTTATTGTTAATGGACAAAGACTGAAACCTTTCATTGAGCCACATGATCTCAGACTTGTCAATTCCACCATTTCGCTCCTACATTTTGAGCTACCAACTAAGTTTTCGCCTAGCTGAAGGCGTTAAACTTAGCAAACACCTACCCTTGTATATAGTTGTTTTACACCTTTCTTACTCTTACCTTTATTTGCATATAGTGTCTACCCTTGCATTCTGAGCATACATTCATTGACACACATGTCATGCATTTCACTTCCTAGCCCGACTATTCACTCTGATCCTAGATCAGACTTAAAATCGTCCGCATAGAGATTTTATCTCCTCATTCCGACTTTCTTCCATCACCCAGTCTACGATAGTGAAAAGCAAAGCATGCATTTGCATCCACCCTTTCATTCAATGAGGACATTGAAACATTTAAGCATGGGGGGTGTAAATGGTAAACCATTTAAACCAAAATGCAATTGTAGACACAACTATAGTACATATAGTATTATCAAAAAACTTATATACTTCAAAAAAATTGAAAAATTTTGAAAAATTTTTGAAAAAAAAATTACAAAGCTAAAAATACAAAAAAATAACAAATCAGAAAAATTCCAAAAACACAATAAGGGACATGTACTTTATTTGAAGGACATTCATTTCAAGAAGGGAGGGAGAAAAAGAAAAGATAAGTGTTTAAATATGATCTTATAGCTGAAAAAAAAAAATATATATATATATATATAGAATAAGTGTCTATGGACATTCAACTGTTACTGGTTTGACCTGTCAGGCCATAGGAGCTTGAAACTAGCTTAGGCTTAATACACTTCGAGCCTTGACAAGATAGACCATAGTCTCTCCTAACTTTAGGATAATTCTTGTACCTGAGTCACCAGTACAGGATTCGTTGGTTTGCTTTGACTTAGGAGTCTAAGTAACCATGGCTTACACTTCACAGTGTCAGGAAAGACCACTTGAACCTAAACCTCAACCCTAGTGTTCATTAGGGAAGGTGGAGTCCTTACCTGTGCGTGTAGGTAGACTCTTTGTCCTAATCTTTAGCTTTGTGTCTAGGAGAAGCACTTTCCACAAAAAAAAAAAAAGAAAGTCAAGTATGTTCTCCAAAAACCTCAGAAAAATAACTCTTCCACCAAAAATATTTTAAGGGTTCAAAACAATACCCTGTTTGTCCACCAAAAAAAAAAAAAAAATTCTTCTCTGAGCCACAAATACAATAAGGGTTGGGTATGAATACCATCAATTTTTAAGAGTCATCCGAAAGCATGAGCTGAAGTTAGGACCAACCTGGACTTAAAAAGAAGTGAAACCCCGGGATTGAGCCTTAGAATTCACCTGGTTAGTCCTGACTTATCACAAAAGCACAGCCATAACTTCATAGCATTCTGAGTCTCTGTAAAACCCTCTGAGTCCTGGAATTCGACTTAAGGTTTAAATATCAAGAGTCCTTGTTGGTTGAGAGATAGTCTATGTCATTTAAGCCTCGAGTTCTAGTAGGTTATCCTTAGTAACCAGGTTCTCACAATGTCCAAAAACACAGTTGGTATTAGAAAATTTTTCAGCTTGAAGATCATCATCATAAACACTTAAAAATTTTTGAAAGAAGAAAAAGATATCTTTACACACTTACCTTGCTGATACTTAAATTGCCTTACACTTCAACAGATTGTTTGCTAAGGGACTAGCAAAACGTAAGCATGGGGGTATGATGAGTGGCTATTCATCATAGCTAAAAGGCCGAAATTAAGCTAGACACTAAGCAAAACAATATCAAATTAACATATAAAAAGGGTTAAGTGTGGGAATTAAAGAAAAGACCTAAAACTTTTAATGTGTGTTAAAACCTCCTAATTAGGTCACAAAAATGAGATATTCTGAAAACTAAAGAACAAATGATGATCCATGCATCAATTGAACACATAAACAAGTTTGAAAAGATAAATCAGAAGTAAAATCAATGTCTTAAATGTTCAATTAAGCACATGTAAAAATTTGAAAGCAATTGGACATCATTTAGGCTTAGAAATAAATAGATTACAATTAGGTCCTTCATGCATTACATTTCTACCCTTCAAAACTCCTTCTTGGACCTTTTTGCAAGCTGCAGGGACCCTTCTGTATGACTGCAAGGCCCTTCCAGTTATAGTTCTTTTCACTTTTGGACCTGCACGCTATTCTTCTACCCCTTCGTTCAAGGGTCTTCCTGCAAGTTTTCCCTCATTTCAGAGAGAAGCCTGTGTTCTTCACGCGCACTGTAGCACGTGAAGAACACAGCCATTCTCGACCGTCCATCGCACTTTTGATCTCGATCTGCGGCTGGAATCAAATGGAACCTTCGCGCGATTTGGTGCGTGTGTTCACCTCTCTTCCCAGATCTCATCTGACGGTCAGATCTCTCTCTTGACTCGCCGCGCGCTCTACCCATTTCATCCTCACCGCCGGCTTAATTTTGATTAACCTCACCCTTGCGGTGATTCCAATCACTGAGCTGCTACTTAAGCACCTCAGTGGTGTCGTGCGCAAGGGATCGCTCCCTCCTACATCTCTTAGCGATCAGTTCGTCCACTCCAGTCTCTCCTCCTCATCTAGACCCTGATTTCACAGCCACCGGCTGTGGAATCATCGCCTGCTCTAGACCCTCCTCGTCGCTAAGGACCTCGTAGCACCTGAGGATGACCCTGGAGTCTCACTAGCAGCCTCTTCCCTCCGCTGGAGTCACCCTCCTCCTTTCTTCCTCCTTAGCCGCCGGCTAAGGACCCATAGGTCCCATTCTTCCTTTTAGTTTAGGTTTTTAATTCTGCACAAGTAGTGTTAGATTTAGTTTGCAGTAGTTTAGAATAGATTTAGTTTTAATTGTTAGTGTTTAATGTTAGCTGTAGTTAGATTAGTCTTAGGAGTAGAATTAGTATTAGATCCCCTCCCTCACCTCCTCTGATCAGTCCAGATCAGAGGGGAAGAATCGTCTGTTCATTGTTCAATTTATCTCCCTCTTCATGTTTTTTTTTTCCATCATCCAAATTCTGATTCTTGTTTTTCCTTTTAACGATGAATTTTTCATCAATCACCCACACATCCTGACCCAATTTCAGATCTGATGGTGCACTGCCTCAGATCTGAAAGTGGCGTACAAGCACCATTTGGGGCTTCTCACTCACTCCATTTGTTTCACAAAAGCCCCTCTGTTTTAAATGGATTGCCTCAGTTTGTCAGAGCACTTTTGATTTGGATTTTAAAGGATTTTTACTCTCGGAAATGTTTTGACAGATCTGACAAATTGAAGGGATTTTTGGTTTTCATTGTGGGCAAGGACTCTGAGAAGTTCTCTGGTGACAGAGAACCAATCAGAAGAGACTTTCATGATTCTGTTTATACTTTGTTTTGAATGCATTCGCCAGCTTCCATTAAATTTCCTTAATGCATTCTTAGTCTCTTTTTGCTATTTCAGAACTGCCATACACTATTTGTGTTGATGATCATTTCTGTATGGTGATTCTCTAACCTAAGGAGTTTTCCATACTCCTTAAGGTTGCAAGAAACTGGGATTGTATGTTGTTGGTTTTAATTGATTGAGCTAAGTCTTCCTTCATGCTGTCTATGGCATTAGGAAGACTAACTCAATGCCATTTGAGTTTTGATCTGAAAGGATGCTTCTGATAGGGTTTTTATTAATGAGTGTTTGAGCTGAATTTACATGAGATTTTCGTGAGATTTAAACCCTTATCAGATTTGGATTTCAACTCTCAAAATTTTTAGTTTGTTTTGAATTTTCTCCTATTCCCAGTTATACAGTAACATGCTGCAACTTGCAGCTACATTTCCCTCCATCTCTAAATTCTCCTCTTCTCTACAATTCCCCTCTCATCTGTGAATACATCCCTCTCTTCAAGTGGACTAACTGCAGCAGCAGTTAGCCCATTTGGCAGTGGCTTAAGCCACTGCTGCTGCTACAAAACTCACCCTGAACAGCACACCTTCTCATCCCTCTCCATCTTCTCTGACAGTAGCTTAGCTGCTGTTTAAATTGAAATCAAAACTTAATTAACCATTCTTCCCTCATTTCCTAACTTCCTACTAAAACCTAATTATACATACTTATTTTAAAACTGTAAATATACCTATCTATATCATTCTAACTATAATATACAGACTAATTATGTAAGTATAAATACATAGATATACTGTAATTACTGTACAAACTTATATATATATATATATACCTATGTACATATGTAATCTATGTAAATATATGTATATATACTAAACTATTATGTATGTATCTACTTAATTATGTGTATATATAGATACAGATTCCTATTTACATATTTAGTAGCTATATTATAGATTAACTTAGCTAAATTAATAATTTAGAGCTATAATTAAATTAAATACATCTATAAACTTAGGATAATATATATAGTAAGTAATTTAAGCTAATTAAAGTGTATTTATACCTAGTACAGCTTACTGTAACTTAGTTTTAATTATAAACTACACAGAATTGCTATTTTAGCCTAAATAAAACATAAATAAATTCGTAAAAATACAATAAAAATATGTATTAAATACTTAAGTATGTAAATTAAAACTATTTAAGGTCAATTAGACCATTTACTAATTATTTTATAAGTAATTAACTATTTAATCACCTAAATCAACCTGTATAATCAGCCTAGTTTAGCGAATTTATTTGTATAGTAAACATATTTAAAATTAAAAATTAATTAATCAATTATGTAGTATTTTATTAAAATATTTTATTTACCATATTTTATTTTATTTTTTTTAATAATTTATGGCCCCCAAATCGAGGGCCAAAAACGTGCCCAGACGAAGCTGCGCCTGATTTCCAGCGCACGATGTGGCGCTGGAATAGCACCACATCGTGTGCTGTAAGTCAAGCGCAGCCACATATAACTTAATTATGCTATAGGTTCAGCAGTCGTCACGGCGCCGGGCGCCCGAAACAGTACCTATTCCGTTCGATCCGATTACCCGTTAACCAAGTATTGTCTGATTTGCGATGAATGGCCTGAGCGTGTGCGAGCTTGAAGGCGTTGGGCTGAGGCCTGGCGCTGTATGAAAACGTAATTAAGCCACCTAATCTGAGATTAGGGCGCGCTTAGTAGAGGTCAGGTCCCGCCCTCTGGGTGCAGCGTATCCCTCGAAATGCGCGCCCGCAAATTAAACAAATTTTGAACTGAATAATAAAAAGCTAATGACGGTTGCTTAGCCCCCTCCCCACCGCAGCCTCTGAAGTATCTTAAGACAGAAGAAAAGAACAGACGAGTAAAGTTAACACAAAGAGAAGAAAAAGAGAGAACACAAGAGATAGCAAGAACAGAAAAACTTACTGTACATAAAGTAGTAGAATAAGTAATATACATACATGTAAGTAAATCTATATAATTACTAACAGAATAAAGTGACACTATAAACGTCGCTAAAGACCTCAGTTTTGCCTTTTAGGTTGTATATAGTGTTTTCTAAGATTTAGCGACGCTTATATCTGTCACTGAAACTGCTGTATATGTTACTATACATAATAGACTAATAAGTTAAGTTTCTACACCATTGCATTCTAATGTATTATGTACTATTATGTTAGTACTAATAGGATAACTTGTAAATACATAGTTTAGAGTATAATAATAGATTGTTTGATGCTTGTTCATAGTTAGTATTTTTGCAAGCACTTCTTAGTAACTAGGTAAATCAAACATTCATTCATTCTTTAAGTGTAAAGTTTCTTTTTGAATAAGAAGACAATTTTGGAGATAATCAAAGAGTGACCGAATTAAATTCAATAAATTGCCTCCCAGTGAACGACCTGGAACAAAACCAGTAAAAATTAGATAAGTAAGCAAATGATAATAATGGTTGTAATGACTGGTACTCACCCATACTCACCACTATACGACATCCTTAATGTTATATTATACACCCTATACTACAACGACATGATCATAACAATAATCATTCATCATCATACAACCATTGTGTTATATACACATTGTAGATCATCGATGTCATTGTTATCATTGTCATACGCACATTACACCATTACATCATCAGTAGGCGTTGTGCAAGTGTGGCCTGGCAGGTGCAGGGGGAAGCGCGTATAGGCATGCGGGTGCCTGCAGGGGTGCGGGCAGGTGCGCGAGGAAGACTTGGGTGGTGTGAGCGCTGGAATGTGCAAGCATCTGCAGGTGCGGGTGGGGCGGAGCGAGCGCCTGTAGGGCGGCTGGAGTAGGTTGGAAGGTGATGGCACTGGAAGGGGGGTGCGGTGATGGCACTGTGCGGGTGCTGCATGGCAGGTGCTGGGGGAAGCGCCTGCCAGGGTGCGGGTGCCCGCAGTCGCGACTGGAGGGAGTGGTGAAGACTTGGTGCACAGTGCACATGGGTTACACGATTCCTACATGATGGTTCTTCTCCTACGCTCCGCCTCCTCTTAATTCCTCTCTTCCGCCCTTCTAGGGATTTTCAAAATCCCCTTGCTATTTTTGGCCGAATGCTGTTGAGGGTGGCCGGAGGATGGGGGAAAAACACATGCCGCAGGTTGTTTGTTGGGGAAATTTATTCCCCAACTCCTTGTTCTCTCTAAATATCATTCCTGCACATAAAAACAACAAAATCATTACATATTAAGTTATAGAATGTTATCAAATAGATGTAAACTTAAATCATGATGCATGCAAATATTCTATAACTTAATGTTGTTATTAACAAACCTAAAAGGTAAGATTAAAGTTACTTAGGCACAATACTAGTGCATTAAAATGGACTCATCACGGTAGAGAGGGCAGAGGCGAGCAGAGGTGGCCTCCTGCTCGCGCGTTGGTGGCTGGCGGTGGTTTCAGTCGGCACGGGTGGTTGTTGTGGTGGTGTTGAACTTGCGGTGGCAGGTGGAAGACGTCGCACGGGGCTGTCGGAGCAGTTGATGGTGAGCGCTGTCGTGAGGAGTCACGGTGGAGGGCACGTAGTCGTGGGTGAGGGCCTCGGTTGGACGTCTGTTGGAGGGGTTGGACGGCTTAAGTCCTTCACCCTCTGTCGGATGTTGAGAAGGCTCGTGGTGGGGGCACGGTCTTGGTGGCTCGCAATGGTGGAATTAGGCACACGGTGAAGGTTGAGAGGTTTGCCTAAGGCAAGGAGATGTGGAGAAGGGGCTTCTTCCCCATGGAGGGGAGAGATGGCTTCCTTGTCCTGCCATCCCTGTTAAATAAGGAGGAAAAAAGAGAGAATGAGAGAGAGAAAGTCAGAGAAGGAAGGAAAACAATCATGATTTACCATTGCCATTTGAGGGAGAGAGAGATAAGGAAATGAGAGGGAAGAATTGAAAGGTATTTTATTTGCTTTTCTTTCTTCCCTTTTATTATCTCTAGGAAATCAATCCATATTCGGTTGACATTTGTTGTGAAACTTACTAAAAAAATGTCCTTTCCTAAATGACCTTGCAATCACATAAGTAATGACACTTTTAATATAAGGATTAATGCAATTGATACATAAAATGATAAATCTAAGGTTCATATGATTTATCACTAACATGAAAGTTTTAAATTAATCTCTCAAATTAGTCCACTAAAGTAGACTTATCACTGCTCCTGATCTCTCCAAGAGAAGTTAGGGAGATTTTTTCAACTAGAATTATACTAATTAGAGCAAGGGTTGGACCTACTGTTCTCTTGTACAGCATAAACAACCTTGTAAGATGAGGATGAAGAGTAAGAAGGATCAGAAAAACTGGGATCAAAGGCCCCAGTTTTGGAACCCATAATGTTCCGCCAATAGTTCCTTTTCAGTGGTAGTATAATTACGCTGGGCCTCGTCCAACGTCATACTGGCGTAGTATACCACGAAGGGGTGTCTATCGCGTCTTTGTCCCAGGATGGCTCCGACTGCAAGGTCTGAAGCGTCACACATAAGTTCAAAGTCGAGGGACCAATCAGGCAACTGGAGAATAGGGGCCTTGGTGACAGCATTACACAGCTGCGTGAATGCTTGTATACAGTCAGGGCCCATGTCGAAGGGCACGTCGGTTGATAGGAGATGAGTTAAGGGTCGAGAAATTTTGGAGAAGTTTTTGATGAATCTCCTATAGAAACCGACGTGTCCCAAGAAGGAGCAGATTTGTTTGACAGAACCAGGCACAGGTAAATCAGCAATGACGTCGAGCTTAGCTCTGTCAACCTCGATACCCCTATTAGAGATGATATGTCCGAGAACAATTCCCTCGTGCACCATAAAATGACTTTTTTCCCAGGAAAGCACGAGGTTTACATCAATACATCTCCTAAGGATGCAAGTCAAGTTGGCAATACATTCGTCGAAAGATGGTCCAAAGACTGAAAAGTCATCCATGAAGACCTCGAGAAAGTCACCAACCATGTCATGAAATATCGCCAGCATGCATCTTTGGAAAGTTGCTGGCGCATTACAAAGTCCGAACGGCATCCTTCTAAAGGCGAAGGTGCCGAAAGGGCTGGTAAAAGTGGTTTTCTCTTGGTCTCGGGGGTCTATTGCCACCTGGTTATATCCTGAGAATCCATCCAGGAAGCAAAAAAATTTATTTCCCACTAACCGCTCCAGGATTTGGTCAATAAATGGTAGTGGGAAGTGATCTTTCTTGGTTGTATCATTGAGTTTCCTATAATCTACACACACTCTCCAAGATGTAGGAGTGCGTGTAGGTATGGATTTGCCCTTGTCATTGACACGGATGGTGAGTCCTGCCTTTTTGGGCACAACGTGAATCGGACTCACCCAGGGGCTATCACTGATCAGGTAGATTATACCCGCATCCAGCCACTTAATGATTTCCTTCTTAACGACCTCCCGCATGTTAGGGTTGAGACGTCGCTGCATCTCGCGGGAAGGTCGAGCCTCCTCCTCCGTATATATACGGTGAGTGCAGTAGGAGGGGCTAATGCCAGATAAGTCTAATAAAGACCATCCAATAGCTGCCTTGTGTTCTAGGAGGACCTTAGTTAGTTTGCACTCCTGCTCCCTGGTTAATTTTGAATTGATGATTACAGGGAGCATTTCATTTGGTCCCAGGAAAATATACTTGAGTGTATTAGGCAGCACTTTTAGCTCGGGAGTGGATGGGGAAGGATCTGGCATTTCTTGGGACGAGAGTGTCCCAGACGGGTAGGAGAACAAGTTAGGAGGAAGAAACTGGCCTTCAGATTGGCCAAGAAGGGGCTTTTTGGATAAATGGATACAAAAATGAATAGCCCCAATGAGAAGTATATGGGCTCAAGGTCCCAGTGTGGATTTGCAAATCCGCCTGATTTGGCGGGGAAGAAAGGGCAATTCGGTCTTCATGAGTGTGGACCGACGGTGAGTAGCCCGGATATGACTCAGACCACGAGGTATGGGAAGCAGAGAAAACCTCGTCAAAAGTATGGCCAGGAGAAGGTACTGGACAAGGGAGGGATTGGGGAACATCACAGTATGTGTTGGTCAGGCAGTCATCAATGTTTATAGGTAATCCGCAGCAGTCCGAATAGGTCCCAACTAGTCCGATACACACGCTGACGGCCATGTCCTCATCAGACGTGTCATCCTCAATGCAATCGCAATCAAAGTTCTTGGCTACCTTGAATATGTTAAGCTTGAGCTTCTCAGATCCAACAGCAATCTCAATACAGCCTGACTCGCAATCGATATGGACGCGGGCTGTGGCCAAGAAAGGTCGACCAAGGATGATCGGACAATCAGAAAGTGAACTAGGAACTTCCATATCTAAAACAAGAAAGTCAACAGGAAAACAGAGACTGTTGACCCTAACCACCACGTCTTCCACCACACCCTTCTGGATTTTGACAGAAAGATCTGCCAACTGTAACGTGACAGGGGTGGGTTTCAGGTTTCCCTAGGAAAATCTTTCGAGCATGATGGTCGGTATGAGATTGATGGAAGATCCTAGATCAAGCAAGGCATGGTTAAAACTGCAGCCTTGGATGCTACAGGAAATCAGTGGTGTGCCTGGATCTTTCTGCTTCGGTGGTAAGTTTGATAGTATAGCACAACTCGCATGAGGCGAGAGAACCACCAAATTCTTAGTCTTCTTTGACTGTCGCCTGGGTGTTGTGTAGTCTTTGAAAAATCGAGCAACAGTAGGTATGTGGTCGATTGCCTCGAGCAGGGGTACCTTGATTTCTACATCGCTGAACAAATTACGTAGGTTGTCAAAGGCCTGCGTATTTTTCTTTTTGCCTTTTGGCTCCCTTAGTAGAGCCTCAGGGAATGGGACTGATTCTGGCACAGGTTTTGGTGCATCGTCATCTCCCAAATGCGGTATGCATCCCAAATGAGAGGGCAAAGAAGAAGACGGGCCAGGATCAGGTCGAGGCGGATCAACGGTCTGCTTACCACTCCTCGTAGTGATAGCATTGGACGATGCGGGTCCAGTGGGATCCTATGGCGGAGGAGGGTTTGCAATGGGGACATAAGAGTGTGGTGCTGCAGCGGGATTAGCCTGAAATCCCGGTGGAATGCTCAGAGCTTGCAGAACTTGATTAACCTGTCCCTGAGGAGGTCGTACCTGTGGTTGAGAACCACGGGGTATGAAATTTCGCGGGTTTGGAACAGGTTGGGCGGGAAGAGTGCCCTGAGATCGAGTTGCCATGCGTAGTTGACTGATCTCGGCGTTCTGCTGCACCAATTGGTGCTGAAGAGAGGTCATGTTCTCTTCATGGCGCTTTGACATTTCCGTCATCATTCGCATCAATTTGTCAAGAGGGCTTGATGCGTGTTCAGTTTGTGGTACGCAAGGGCCTGATGGCGGATTTGCCATAGGATTAAACTGGACCCTTGGGATGACGGGTGCAGACGGTCGCATTGGTCCACCTGCAGGGTTTTGGCACTGTGGGTTGTTGGACCATGTGAAGTTCGGATGATTACGCCACCCTGGGTTATAAGTGGCAGAGAACGGGTTGCTCCCCAGGGCGCAAGTGTCTTCTATGCCAGAAGACACGTCCGCATGTAGATATGTGTCCGAGCACATGGAGGCTTGGTCCTCCGTGTCGAAATATTGGCTCGCAGAAGCCAGTTCCACATGACTTACCGAGTCGCTTGGCGCGACATTAGGTAAGGAAGGTCTAACGGGGTTTCTCGGGATAAGCCTGGTATTAGAAGAACTTGGATTGTGACGAAGTGGTGAAGAGGTGGTGTTTGCCATAGATCGGGCGGGGTTGGCCAGAAGCTTGTCCAGCTTCTTGTGCACGACGGAGACTTCATCCAGTTTTTGTGCAATAAGGCTTAGATCAGTGGATGAATGGGAGGGTCCCGTGTCAACTTCGTGGACATTTCGGGGCTAGCTGGTACGATTAAAGGCGACAATGGAAGCATTGTTCATTGAGTTTTCACTCATATTTTCAAACAGTTCGAATGCTCCATTCTCGTCTTTATTCATAAAGTTCCCTCCGCAAGAAGCATCTACAATCTGCTTCAAAGTCTCATTTAGCCCATAGTAGAAAATCTGGGCTATATGCCACTTAGGCAGGCCGTGGTGCGGACACTTCCTGAGGAGGTCGTTATACCTCTCCCATGCCTCATGAAATTGTTCACCGAAAATCTGGGCTATATGCCACTTAGGCAGGCCGTGGTGCGGACACTTCCTGAGGAGGTCGTTATACCTCTCCCATGCCTCATGAAATTGTTCACCGTTTTGTTGCGTAAATGAAGTGATAGCACAACGAAGTGCATTGGTCCACCCGATTGGGAAGAACTTCTTGAGAAACGATGTTCACATCTCTTCCCAAGAGTGGATGGTTCTCCCAAGGGTGCGTAATCATTGCAATGCTTTATCCCGCAATGAAAATGGGAACATCTTCATGAGGACTATAGATAACCTGACATTTCTTGTTTTAACGGTTTCAGCAAGTCGGGTTAGGTCTTCCAAGTGGAGAAATGGGTCTTCACTTGCAAGACCATGAAAGTGAAAATTGATTAGGCCAATTATGTTTGGTTTTAATTCAAAGTCGTCCCCGCCCATGCGGACCCGAATTTGTCCTATGGTCTCTGTAGCAGCGGGATTCTGATAAGAGCTAAGAGACCTAGGCTCCTCCCGTTCGGGAGGGTTCTGCATTTCCTCCAATGTTTCCCGAATGGCTTCGATTTTCTCATTATACATTTCCATTTGGTCTTGGAGGCGGGTTATGGGATCTACGGCTCCACCACCTGGTGGATTCTGAGGGCGGTTTCCTCTCTTGGGATTTGGGGGTGGGCGTGCAGCCATGTTTGTGGAGAAGGATGATTCGGCTTCTTTTCTAGATTTATCAGTCAATTCAAACAATTTAGGGTTTTGTGACCTCCTCCCAAACATGCACTACCGTAGGAAGAGTTGGGGAGATGAGAAGGGAAAAGGGATGAGAGAAATGACGCCGCAAAGGTACACTTGATTATAAATCGATACAGTCAAGTTCCTAACCTTTACAGTGTGCCCTTAGACCTAAAGATCTAAGTTACCTACTATCACGAACTACGGAACCGAATGCGAGCACCGCGGAACCACCGGGCCAGATTGAAAGGCCGTTTGCCCCAGTCTTAGACACCCGATAGCACGCGGGAACTCTCACCAGCATGTAGCCGCTACACGCAGGTAGTTAGACCTCCAATCCTTCAAAAGGGTCAAGTTACTACCAGTTTTAATTAGAGGCTTAGGGTCAAGTGCTTTTGGAATGTGAAGAGCATTGTTTACGGGTAATGCCCAAGTGATTGACTTTCAGAGTGTGTAAAAACAAGCATGCAACGGGGAAATCTCCCTGAATTGAAGTTTTTATTGGTGAATGGCTTTTTAGAGTTCAACCTTAAGTAGTATTGATTTTACGGTTTTGCTGAATTACCAATTCAGCCAATCTCCGGGTTTTTGCAAAAATACAGGTTTTCCTTCTAAAACCCAAGAAACCCTTCTTCAATTATCAGTTAGTTAATGCATGCTAAAATGCAATGGGCTACCCTAAATGGAGATTTCTAAGTGTGGATGCACGAATCAGTTTTATATCAATGTGAAAGGGAGCCAAGGCACTTCAATTCAAGTGCTCCCAATCACCAAGAAGAATGTCCACACAAGGCTCAACCAACAGATAAAGAAAATAAAGTTGTTGGTGTTGAAGTATTCAGGATCGAATCATAGGCAAGTTGAAAAGTCGTGGTGAGGTTGGAATTAACTCAATTCCAAGTCTCCCCACCAAAAATGTGATCCTGAATTAAAGATAAGCGAGGCAAAAGAGGGATGCAAGCAATCTTTTTCTTTGCCTCAAAGAATACTTCCCACGGTGAAAAATCCAAGAATCAAGATTCTCGGATTTTCGCTATGCGAAGTGTGGCGGGAAATCCCGGGGCAGTGGGAGTGAAGACAACCAATCAAACAAGTGAATTTTAATCCACTTGCCTCAAGAGATCCCAAGATGTTTTTTTTAGTTTTTTTTTTATTGAGGTGGCAAGTTAACCCTAGTTTGCTAAGAAAAAGAGAACCTACTTATTCGGCAACGTGTGCGAAGCTCCAATGCGGTGTCGGCGTCTTCATGCTCTCGTTCCCGCCTTGGATCTGCTCACGTCTTCGGCTTCGTCTGCTTTCCTTCTCCTTCCACCAGGTTCACCTGCACACCAAAAACAACAATACCCGTGAAGAGAGAAGAGAAAAATTGAAAGGAATTTAATAAAAACTTACTTGAAGGCGCACATCCCCAGCAATGGCGCCAGAAAAGATGTTGGGTCAGCCCGAATAGGTTGTTAAAATGATGTTTTTATCGTTGAAATGTCTATAGTGGTTAACCTAATTCGGACCTAACCATCTCTTTACAAAATCTTTAACCTGGCCTAATTGATTTTATCATATCACTTTTAGGCCCAGGGTCGAACTCAGGGAAGTGGGTTCAAATCGAGTTTCTACGTTTTCCTCAAAACGTGTCTCTTCTGTTCATTTATTATGTTTTTGGTGTTTTTTCCTTATTTAGATTTTCTTCTGGTAATCCTTGTTCTTGAAGCACACCCTCAAAATTATGTCCTTAGCTTTTAGCCAAAATAGAGTTCCAAAACAAGTCTTGCTACTCGCAAGACGGGGTACCTGCAAATCAAAGATTATCTTTTCTCTTTTATATATTTTTTTTCTTTTTACTAAGAAGGAAGATAACAGACAGAAAGTAAATATAGTATCTATAGATATATATGTATATATATGTATTATATATATAAAGGGGTGGGGGTGGAGGTGACGATGGAGTGTAGCACTATGTCGAGTCAGTCGACGTCTAGAGAGACGCAACCAGCACGACTAGGTGCCGCGTGGAGTGTGGATGGAGGATGGATGATGAATGGTCCACGCTTTTTGTACGCATGTATCGGGGAATATCAGCAACTGGTGCAGATATTCCCGCAATACCGCATATGGCAAATAACGTGAAAATATATATATATGTGTATGTATATAAGTACATATATCTATATATATATATAAATGTATAGGTATATATGTATAGATATATATAGATATATATATGTGTATATATATATATGTATATATGTATGTATATAGCTATATATGTATATATGTATATAAATATATGTATATATATATATTTATATATATATATATATAATACTATATAGATGTATATATATATGTATATAAGTATATGTATCTAGATATATATGTATATATATAAGTAGATAGATATGTATATATATATATGTATATAAGTATGTGTATATATATATATAAGTATATGTGTAAGTATATAGATATATATATATATGTATGTATGTATACATAACTATATAGATATACTATGTATATAAGTATATATATATATATAGATATATGTGTATATATATATATATATAGATATATGTGTATATATATATATATATGTTATTATATATATGTATACGTATAGATATATATATGTTTATACTAGTGTTTATGTGTGTGTGGGTGTGTGGAAGTGTCGGTGAAGATGTGTGTGTGCGTTGGTGTAGTGTACTGAGAGTGAGTGAAAAAGAGAGAGAGAGAGAGAGGGAGAGAGCGGGAGAGAGAGAGAGAGCGGGCGGGAGTACTCGCACCAGAGAGAGCTGGCGGGAGTTGGAGAGAGAGCGGGCGATGGCGCGAGGAAGCGAACGTGGAGGAGGTCTGCAAGTGGTCGTGGAGGGGCGCGGGGGCTGGCAAGGGACGATGAGAGGGCCTGGCCGGCCGCTGCAGTGCGCGCAGCAGCCGGTCACGGGTGCAAGGGCGGAGGCGACAGAATGGAGAACGGAGTGGAGGAGGCCCTGCAGGCGCGTGCGGAGGTCTGAGCGCCTGCGGGGAAGGTCGCGGAGGAGGCAGGGGGTCCTGCTGCTGCTGCTGGCTGCTACTGCCGCGGCTTCAAGCTTCGGAGCTTGAAGCGATGGTAATGGCGTGAAAGGAAAAAAATGAAACGAGGGAAGGCACCATGCCCACCGGCTCGTCGAAGAGCTGGGCGGTGGTGTTCCCACTGTGGTGGTGTGCACCACAGTGGGTACTCCTGCTCGCTGGGTGCCTCCTCGACAGAGGGTCGACGTATGGGAGGGGAAGACTGTGGAAGAGGTGGCTGCGGGTTTTTGTTTCGTGCAGCAGCGTGTGTCTCGCGAGGAAGAAGCTGCAGCTTCTTATAGAGGAGGAGAGAGTGGCGTGCCAGCTGTAGTAGGGAGAGGGCGCGGGATTGGCAGCTGTAGGGAGCGGCGTTGGCAGGGAGAAATGACGTGGAGTAAATGCATGCAGCTGCTGCGGGAAGAGAGGTGCAACCGCGGGAAGAGAAAAAAGAAAATCAAGAGGAGAAAATAAAAAAGATGTGGATTTTGCAATGAGGCACTTGAGGAAAAATGTAAATATGAATGCCATTATTTTCAATCTTCTCTCCTCTTAATTAAATGCATGAATGCAAGTGTTTTTACAAATGCAACTATAGAATCCTAATTTGCAACGTTAATGCTAGGAAATAGCATGAGAAGGCTTTATTGCAGGTGTATTTTGATGTGCAAACAAGAACCCATAATGTTCCGAGAAGTACTGGCTCAAAGGTCAAGCCCACTCGAGTTGGTTCACAAACTCCCATCCCATAGGAGCTTGCGAAGAATGGAACCTCGAGCTTTGGGATTGTGTGGATCTAGAAATATTAGAGTTTCGGAACATCCACTCTTTTACATTCATTTAGCAACCAAATCCACCTTATCTAATTTGTTGCAGATCAATTCCATATCAAATGTATGAGAATCTTAGTGACCTCATTGGGATTTGATCTAGTTTGTTGGTATCAGTTGAAGGTTTTCATGGAGGCATGGTTTATAGAGTTTTTGCTCATTTCCTCACACAAATCATATGCACTATCCTCAACTTTGTTGAGGAAGTTGCCTCTTCAAGAAGCATCCACATGATTACGGAGTTGATCATTGAACTTGTGATAGAAAATCTACACAAGTTGCCATTTAGGCACCTTGTGCTGTGGACACTTCCGCAACAGATCCTAGAATCGCTCCCAGGCCCCATGAAATGTTTACCCCAGCCGCTAGGTGAAAGTGGTAATTGCTCATCACAAAGCATTGGTTTGTCCAATTAGGAATAAGTTCTTTAGGATGGTCGATTTCATAGCTATCCAAGTAGCAATCGGTCTTCCAATGATACGGTACCAATGTGAGGCCTTATCCTTGTGTGAATGAGGGAAAAGCCTCATGAGCGTCTATTCTTCATTCACATTTTATGATTTGGTGGTCTAAACCAGAGTGATCAGATCCTCCAAATGTTGGAAGGGGTCCTCTGAGCCAAGCTTGTGAAAGTAAATCAAACTCAAAACCTGGGGCTTGATCTCAACATCGCCAGCAGGGATCACAATACCGGAACGATCCCCATAATTTGAAGGATCATAAAAATCCTTCAAGGGCTGAGCACCAGACCATTCATCCATTGCAACCATTCTTGCATTTGCTACAGTTGGTCTAACTACCTTTGAATCAGCTCCTGCTGGTTCAGGGGTGGGGGAGGTGATTGTTGGTCAGCCATGGGATCTACTTGACTGTAACTCAACCTATGCCTCTACGAATGGTGTAATGGTCCTTCCAGTTAAGGGTTCAGTGACCTCCTCCCAAGCATACACTGGAAGGAAGTTAGAAGGACGAGAAAAATGGAGCCCTGCAGCACAAAAATGCAAGCCTGCCCTTAAATTGGGTAGCTTAAGGACCTATGTGTCAGAAATAAACTTTGACCACACAACGAATTTAATGTTTTCCTTACTCCTGAAGGTGGTAAAGTTGGGCTGGCAAAGTAGGGGGAGCATATCCTAAGGGTCACAAATTATGTGAAACCCCTGCTTATTTTTAAGTCGTTTGACAATCGGGCCTCCCAACTTAGCACCTTTTGAAGCAAGCAAATGTCACTAATTCAAAATGTGTTCAGGAGAGTACCATGAAACTAACTTTATGAATCCTAGGGCCAACATCTACTCAATTTTAATTAAGGCCTAGGATAATAGTGCTTTTAGAATGTGATGGGCGTGTTAAATGGTTGTGCCCTTAATAATTCATGGAGAATGTGTTTATGTGCACAACCGAAAGTTTTGAAGAAATATTATTAAGGATGAGGTGAATTTTAGAATTTGAATCTTAGTAGCTTTTAGGGTTGTTGGAAGTTCGTAGATCGCATTTTTGATAAAAGCGTCGTAGTATAATTGCGAAATACGATCCAACAAAGATATTGTTTTGTAAAAATAACGAGACTTTGAGTCCCGGTCGTTCATCTTTGGGAGGCATTGTTTTTGCTTTTGAAATCGATCTTAAAGCCACTCTACTTTTTAAACGACATGCTAGTGCGTAATATATAGGCAATTAAAGAACAGGCACTTAAATCACGCAAATATGATAATCATTCAGCTCGTGGTGATTTCAAACACATAAGAGATATATATATATAAAGTGAAATTTCATTCATCATTGGAGAGTTGTTCCACAAGGAAATCTAAAGGAAAGCTTATACATGAATGCTTAAAAATTAAACCTAACTACCAAAAAATGATTGCATACAAGAATCAAGGGGGGGATTTCGCATGCATCATTGGGGGAGAAGTAAGACTACACTACTAAGCAGTAAATGAAAGAAATAAAGATTATGAAGAGCATGATTTAAAGCTAGAAGAATAGAGGGCATTCAGGGGTGGTCCCCGATGGCCTTGGAGTGGTCGAGAGAAGAAGGAGGGGCAGCCAATGGAACTTAGGTCGGCCCTTGGAGAGAGGTAGGGTTGATCCAGCATCCCAGCATGGTGTCCTCCATGGTGGTGGTAGTGAGCTCGTGGAGGTGGAGTGACTATGGAGGTGGCGTGAATGGCACCATTGGAGTGCAATTGCCAAAGAAGTGAATGGTTGCAAATGGCCACCCAAGGGGTCTTTCTATAGACCTAAGGGAAGCTCTCTAGAGAATTATGAAATTCTCTAGAGAGGCCTATGGTGGGAGCTCGTGGGAGAGTGAGAGAGAGAGGGTGGATGGTGGTTTTTAGATCCACCAAATGTGGATCTAAAAATTGAATGGCTCTCGGTTGCTATTTTTGGCAACCAAGGCAATCACACATGGTAGAGAGTTCTAGAGAACTCTAGGCTAGGTATTTTCATGTGGATGGTGTGTGTGGGTGTGTGTGGGTGTGTATGGGTCGAAACTTAGGTGGCTAGGTTGATTAGGTTAGGTTCTAGTGGGTATAGGTCAAGGTATGTCTCAAATTAGGTTTATAAACCCTAATTCACTAAGGTAAAGTGCAATTAAACTTAATACAAGTTTAATTGGGTGTGTGAAAACTTAATTGAGAGTAAAACAACTCAATTAAGTCAGGTCTAGGTCAATTGGACTCTCACTGAGTCCAATTGGACAGTGTGTGCTGAGATCAGGGCTCAATTGGACTCAATGAGTCCAATTGAATAGGCTGATGGAATTGACTAAGATCCAAGTCAATTAGGTTTAGTGAGGACCTAATTAGGTTCTTAGGGAGGTCTAGAGGTGATGTACTAAGGTTAGGGCACCTTAATTTAGGTTCCTATGGGGTTGGAATTGGGTTTAGGGACCTAGAGATCCAAGATCAAGGCTTAAATCTCAAAACAGGAATTGGATAGCATTATCAGACGTCTAATAATATAATCAGACGTCTTATACTAAAAAATCAGAAGTCCAAACTTCTTGTCTGGACGTCCAATCAGAGTCAAGAAGGATTTCAGGTTCTTCTTTGGGTATTCTGCAGAAATTGGACATCTGACAAAGTGTCTGGACGTCCAATAACACTGCAGAAGTGGGTTTGAAGTGTGCGGGAGTTGGCTAAGGGTCCTGGACGTCATAAAACTTATCTGGACATCCAGAGAAGGGTTGGAACTAGGGTTTTAGGGCTTCCTAGGGTGTTGTGACCTAATCTAAGGGTGGCTAAGGCATGGGGAAGTCTCTAGGCTATCCTAGGGCTAGGATGGACCTAAGCTCTTCACATTTTACTGCTTTATTCCTACTTAATAGAATAGAAAACCTTTAACCCCCTTACATTATTATTCCTACATCTAAACTAGGCCTTCTGCTCCAGCTCTGCTACAACTCATGTTATTTCTGATCCAGCTTCAGATCCAGCTCCTGATCAGCTTATTCCCTGCAATCGGCATAATGCACTTAATCAGCACATTATAACATTATTTTATGCATAGCTAAAGGAAAGCGGTAAAGATGCAGATAATGCATATGCATGCATGAATAACCCTAGCTTATCCTAAGTCCTAGCCTAATTTAGGTCAATTAAGACCTATGATTGCGTGCAATCAAGGGTTCGAATTTAGGTATGTTCAATCAGGTTTAATGAGACAAACCATGTTTTGAAAGCACAGATGTAGATATACTCCTTTAGAAATCATAAACAATGTGGAGTGCCTGGTTAATTCGTAAAAATTGAACCCTACAGAGCAAGCTACAATATGAATCAACTTTAAAGTTAGGTGGTGGCACCACCAATTAAGGCACGCAAAAAATGATTAACCTAATTTGATTTCTACCCTTTTATATGTGGATTTGTGCGTGTATCGATGCCAGAGGTCGGAATCCCGGTTGAGTAGAAAAATCAAAAGAGGTTATGCGCCTCAAGTGTGAGTGTATAGAGTGTATATGTTTTAAATCAATCCTACAATCAGATCAAAAGAATTTTTTTTTATTTTCTTTTTATGCGAGGGCGAAGTGGGTGAAGGTGACAAACAAGACAAACAATTTCTATCCTAGGGTTTGTGAAAACACCTAAGTAGATTAGGTTTTGATTATTTATGTTATGGAAAGAGAAACTAGTGGGGGGAAATGTGGGGGTAGTTACAAACCTCTTTACCCACACTTTATTTCAGTTTACCTCACTTGGATCTCCCTGGTAGGATACTTGCAAGATAGCAAATCACAGACAAGAAGGGTTAGAAAGAAGTAAATGCAAAGAAACATAGAAAAAGAAATCAAATTCCGTTGCCTCCTCAGTAACAACACCAAAATGGTGAGTGTAATTTTTGCAAGAAAGATTGGAGTTATGGAAACACGTCCTCACAGTGCGTAGATATCCGCTACCAGATAAAATTTATAATTGAAGCTCGATGTGAGTGTCGAATCAAACACGGGGAGGCGAACGTTTAGTTGTGAAATCCACATTTCAATTTTAATTATTTTTGGTGTTTTTATCTTTTACGATTTTTTTTTAATTTTTATAAAGCAAGAGATCACATCAGCAAAAGCTTTATCTAGCTAATCTACTTGCAAAATAAGAGAGAAAGAAAGAGAAAGAAAGAGAGAAAATATTTCATAGATCAAGCAATGTCTATCACAATTAATTAAAACTACAATAGAAAAGTTATAAAAGATAGATAGAGGTGGGAAGAATCTCCCTCAACGGTCGCTTAGAGGAGGAATCGCTCTGATGGTGCCTGGAAGACAATGAAAATGTTTGATTAAGTTCAGAATAGTTTGTTTTATTTCAAAATCCCCTTGGGGAATAACCACTCTGGGTCTCTCTTCATAAGTAGAAGGATCATATAAATCCTTATGAGGTACGAGAGGTTCCCCGCGTGGCTGACCCGATCCTTGGTAGGCTAGGTTCATGACTGTCCTAGCCAATTGCCATTGGTTTTGTTGAAGTCAAACCAACTGGTCGACCATAACAGAAAAGGGGTTTGTATTTTGATTTTGAGGGCCACCTGGCCGTTCAAGGTTTTGTGGTAGCACCAAACGCTTGAGGTTAAGGATGATAAAGTCAGCTTGTGGGTCAGCTGACGAGTTAGGTTCGAGTTGGGATATGGAAGCAGAAATCCTTTTTGTATTTTCCATGTTTGAATCAGAGGAAGAAGAAGATAAGGATCCTTTGGTGTGTGGGGCAAAATCAAATGGTCCCTTGAGTTGTGGGTTCTGGGACCTTTGCTTATGCAAGCACTTCGAAGATGGGTTGTGATAAATGCCAGTTTATCATCATTCTTATGCATTAAATCAAACCTACCTCTTAGGATTTTAACTTCACAAACGGGTTTTTGTACTACATTTAGGCCTAAATAAGGTTAGGCATGCATTATACTTTTTATTGTCTTTTGATGTGTTTATTTGAGTATTAGGGTTAATTAGATTGTCAGATTCACAGAACACTAACACTCTGGAAGGCAACTGGTGAAGGAGAAGCTCAAACCAGCTAGGAGTCAGCCTAATACAACTCACCGTAGCTGGATACCTGCTTACTTGGACTAGTGTTAGCTCATTCTAGCTCTATTCAGCTCATCTTAGCCGAATGGTAGCACAAGATAGCTCATCCTAGCTTACCCTAGCTCAAGTCAGCTTAGATCCAGCTCAACTTAGTTGAGTCTAGCTCATCTCAGCACCCATCAGTTCACTGGGAGCTCTAGCTAACTCAGCTTAGTTGACTGGAATCCACCCCAGCTCAAGTCCAGCTATCTCCAACTCTACTCAACTCAAGCTAGCTGAAGATGACTTCACCTAGCTCAGGCCAGCTCAAGTCCAGCTCCTGGGGACTCTACTTAGCTCAACTTAGTTGAGCTAAGCTACCTTAGCTACTAAAGCTAGCTAGGTCCTCCTTGGGAAGATCAAACCCAGTTCACCTCAGGATACCTTAACAGAAGCCAGCTTACTTTATCTTGGCTTAGCAGCTAGCAAAGAACTACCAAGCTAAGCCAGCTAAAGTAGCTCCTTGCCATCTTCTTTAGTAGCCACCAGCTCCTATGCAGCTCCAAGCATCACCTTCTCAGCTCCTCTCCTCAAAACCCTAGTTCCCTCTTCCTCCTACCCAACTCCCTACTAGCTAAGCTAGCTAAGCTAGCTTAGCTTAGCTAAGCTCCAGCTCCCTTAGCCATCCACCATCCATCCACCACCTACAACTTAACTCCACCTCACCACGTAACTAGTACACTTAAGCTAGCTACCTACTCCTACTCCAAGTTGGTGCCACCACCATCACCACCCTTCACTCCTCAACCAGCACCAAAGGGCACCAACAAGGTGGCGCCAAAACCACCATAACCACCTCCAAGTTGGCACCATCTTTTCCCTCCAAAAACCCTTTCATCCCATCCTTACACCAAAGCCCACAAATCATCTTAGCCCTCAACCTAAGAACCCTTCTAGAAGCCCCTACGTTGGCACCAATTTAGTGGTGCCTTTCTACCACCAAAAGCCACCAACACCTCCATAACTACCACCCTACGAGCCCCTTGAGTTGGTTCCAACCTCCCTCCACCCTAGAATCTTTAACCACCTCCTAAAACCTATCCTAGCCCTACATCTAACACATGCCAACTACCCCCATCTTCACCTCTATAAAAACCCTCCTAACCACCACTAAAAACCCATCCTTAGTTTATTTTCTACCTAATCCACCCTTAGCCCACGGCCAAGGAGAAGAAGGAGAGAAGAAGATCAATGGGGCAACATACCCACCCCCTTGGTGCCTTCTTCTTCTCATTTCTTCTTGTGCCACGCCAGGGAAGAGGACCTTTTCCACTCAAGGAAGATGGTCAAGCAGAGGAGAAGAATCTAGGGTTGACGTCCACCCTTGGAGGAGCAAGGGCATGCCCAATACCACAACACTACTAAAATCTTAAAATTTCACCCAATGATTCTAAATCAAGTGAGGAACATTTGTTCCAAATTTCAAAGAAATTGGAGTTGTATACAAGTTTTAAAAATTTGTGGACTACAAAGGGGTCATCTCCTCTAATCTTCCCACTTTGCTACTGTCCGTGAATTTTAGGAATTTTTATACTGATCCAAATTTTGTGAAATTTAGATTTCTGGAATCCATATGAAATTGTACACATTACATAAAATCAAAAAAATTTTTGGTCGCCGGTGGTGGCACTGAAATGTCCAAAATACCTTCGAATATCATTCTAAACTTTGACACCAGCATAAAGAAAAATCTTTTAAAAATATCAAACAAATTCCTAAAATCACAGAAAAATATTTTTTTCAATCCTTGTTTGATTTTCCATACAGTAGTGGTGTTTCTTGCTTTCTTTGGACCACTATTTAAAAAGAAAGCCTAAAAAGAATTCTTTGGTAGTAAAATTTCAGTCTTAGGATCAATTCAATTATGGTTTCTTTTCAAATTTTTAGTCCCACAAATTAGAGGAAACTTATCTTCACCAATACAACCTGATTTCCCTTTGTTTGTGGCATTTCAAACTTGTTTGAAAACTTAAAAAGAAAACTCTAAAACACATTAAGCTAAATCAAATACTAAACAAAAGAAATACATTAAATTTGTGTGCCAACTTCATTGCTATTGGAATTACTTTTCCAATCCTGCACACACTAAAAAAATTGAAATAACAGGGCATTACCCCAATCAACGCCCTCCACATTCCTGTGCACATTTTAGCACCCAAGCCTAACTCTAAAACAAGTAGTTACTTGCCCACTTAAGGACTTCATCCACTTTAGTCTTGATATCCAATATTAAAGGATCACTAAGCGCTCCTCCTTCCTTTACACAACATGGCAACAGACTTAGAAGGAAGTCAAATGATGGGTACGGGTTCACACATGCCCCTGGATTTTCCAGGAAATGCTTGGGCCCAAGCCACTTCTTTAGTCTAGCCAAGTTCTCTTTTTGGAATTAGGTTCACTTGCTGATTTCTTATTCATTGGGTTCCTAAGTCCAAGGCTTGGTTGTTTGAATTGCACACCTCTCATCTCCATCTCTTCTTTTCCCCTCCTTCTTTTCCATTTTATGCACGGGCCATGGTCCCAAACTTCGCACTTGGAGGAACCATTTGATTTTGCCCCCTGCACTAAAAGATCACTTTTTCCATCTTCTAAAAAAATGGAAAATCAACAAAACAAGTCCACTAACCCTTCCACCTCCACCTCTAATCCCACCTCTAATCCCACTTCTAATCCCAATTCTAACCCTTCCACCCAAAACAACCCCCCACCTTTGACTTCCCGCATGCGGAGCTTCCTAATGATGATTTGCCTCAATCTCAACAACAAGACCCCCCGCCTAATCTTTACTCCTTGATGGCTGAGCAGGTTGCTCAACTTTATGCCAATCAACAATTGTTGACTAGGAATATCACAAACCTAGCCAACCAAAGGCCAAACCCACCACCCCATCAGCAGCCTATCGTTCCTCTAAAAGATTTTTATGATCCATCCTATTATAAGGAAAGACCGGGGGTGGTCTTACCTGAAGGGGACTTCAAGATGAAGCCAGCCATTTTGAATCTTATTAAGCATTTCCATGGCCTTCCTAAGGATGTCCCGTTCAGCCATCTTGAAGATTTGACTCTTCTTGCACAAATAACTCGTTCCCGCAATGTGCAAGAAGACCTTTGGTTGATGCGATTATTCCCATTATCTCTTAAAGATAAGGTCGCTTATTGGTTCAGAACTATTGGTCGACCTATCACCACATAGCCTTTGCTTGAAAGTGCCTTCCTTAAGAAAATTTTCCCAATCGGTTGTACTAATTCCTTGAGAGGATCTTTTATGACCTTGCAACAAAAATCTGGAGAAACTTTTAATGATTCTTGGGAAAGATTTTAAGATCTCCTAAGAAGTTTCCTGCACGATGAGATCCCCTTATGGCAGCTCGTGTAGATCTTCTATCATGGATTAGAAGATCAAATTTGATGTTTCGTCGACGCCTTGTGTGGTGGCAACTTCTTAAATAAAGATGTAGAGAGTGCCTATGACCTCCTTGAAGAAATGAGTGAAAACTCATTTAATCAAGCCTTCATGAACACCTTTGGCAAAACTTCAAACCCACAGTTCGGTGTTCATGAAATAGGCACTCAATCTATCCCTGTCACATAAGATGATCTTCAAATGATCACCCAAAAACTCGACCAGTGCAAATTAATCAAAAGAAAATTGAGGAAATACTTGCCACACAAACTCAAGCTCCACAAAGTCCACATCTAACTCAGCCTAACATTCCACGAAGAGAAAATTTACACAATCTAAACAATACCCATGCTGATTATCACCAATATTCTAAGGCTTTCTATGACTCACTAGGGAATTACAACTATCCAAGCCATAACCCCACTCAAAATATTTCTGCCCTCCAAGAGCAATTTAGAAATTCTTCCAACTGGAAGAATTACCTAAACCACTCCTGGAATAACTCGGTTCCTCCCCAAACTTCAAATCAATTTAATGAGTATGGGTCAAATCCGATCTTTCATCCTGGGCCATCTCAACAAGACATAAATACCCAGATGATGAAAAACTTGCAGGACATGCAAAGTAAAATGATGAAAGTAACCCGTGCCATCACAAATTTGAATAATAAGATTGGGGTTACTCCAAGACCTGCAGGGCATCTACCCTCCCAACCCATACCTAATCCTACTCATCAGAGGAATTAGTATCTGGGTAGAAATCAAAACTACCTGATTTAGCCTCCTACTAATCCACCATCTCAGCAACCTCCCAGGTTTTCACAATAACAGGTCCCCCCACCTCCTCCAAATAATAATCCGACTGCACATGCAGTTACATTGAGGAGTGGGAAAACCACCATGGATCCCAGGACTACATAAAAACCTGGTGAATTCCACATTCTTGTGCAAATTAACTCTACATTCCCACATCAAGAACAAAAAGAAATACAAAAATCTCAGGACACGACTCCTATTCCTTTTCCACAAGCTCTCCACCCCACCACTAATCGAAAAAAGAAATCTGAGCCCACAACTGAAGAACTCATGGATTTATTTGGGCAAGTTCATATCAATATCCCTCTCCTAGATGCAATCAAATATATACCTACCTACACCAAATTTCTCAAGGAGATTTGTACTCCAAAATGGCAGGCTAAAAATCTAGGACAAGTGCATCTTTTGGAGAAAGTAAGCTCTATTATACAGAGCAAGTTGCCTCCTAAGATGAAAGATCTAGGCACACCTTTAATTTCAGTGATTATCGATGACACTACCTTTGATCATGCCCTTCTTGTTCTTGGTGCCTTAGTTAATATCATTCCCATGATTTTATTTGAAGAATTTCAAATCGGTGAATTAAAACCTGTTGAGATTACCCTTCAATTAGCCGACCGATCTACAATCAAACCTCGTGGGATTGTCGAGGATGTCTTGGTCAAGGTCCAAAATTGTGTCTTCCCTGCAGACTTTCTTGTCCTTGACTTTGAGGTACCTGAATCTTTAACGAATGCCCCAATAATTCTTCGACGACCCTTTTTGGCCATAGCAAAGGCAAATATAAATTGCCATACAGGCAAATGGATATCACTTACACAGGCCAAACTATCACCCTTGATATTTTCAAATCCTCCAAGAGATTCCATGATGATAATTTTTTTTAGGACTCATATCAAATTTAGTGGAGGAGACAATGTTGGTAGATACCCTTCCCGACCATTATTTTTTTGAGGAATTTGACTCTAAATCAGTGGTCGATGAAATCTATGACTTGGAAACTTGTCTTCTACAAAAATCTATTGCTGATGATCCCCCTGATTATTCCCCTGATCCACCCACTTTTCTCTCAACCCACCCCTACACACTAACCTCACCTACCCTTCATTACTCCTCTCCCACCCCCTTTCAACTGGACCTACCACTTGACTCGCCCGAGTTTGGCATTCATCCTGAATTAAAACCATGGCCAGACTCGAGTTACACTTACCATTTTCCATCAAATTTTGATCCCCATCTTCTTACCACTCAACTTTCCAAGGATCCAGAAGAAGACCCTTTTTATGAGGGCACCCAAGTGTCCAACTACTTACACGACAATTCGTCTTCCGTGCATACCTTCACGCCCAGCTGAATGGCGTAAAAGATAGCACTAGATGGGAGGTAACCCATCATTTTTCCTGCTTTCTTTTTCTAGGTTTTGACCATCCTAAACCCGACCGCCTTTCACTAAGGTGATCCCTTCCCCCTCCTAATGCATGAAGACATTGCATATCATAAGCATAGGGGGGTATTTTTAAAATTTTGACAATCAATTTAGGATTTTTAAAACCTAAAAATATTCATTTTTCTTTTGTCATTTTCTTATTTTATTTTCTGCTTGTAAACCCAAAAAAATAAAAATGTTGAAAAATTTTTGAGGAAAATTTTGAAATCAGGATTATGGTTGAAAACTCACTTTGCGGTACAATGGGATTTTATCTTTAACAAATTAGGGATAAGGATATGGATCTGATTATTAGAATTTTAAGGTCTATCTTTAGGCTAGATCAAATATCTTTCTCTAAAATTCAACTTGAACTCATGATAGTTTAGGTGACCTGATCCCCTTTGTAATATGAAAAGTATCCGGCTTAGTTTCTGATTCAAAAGTTTACATCTCGTGCAAAATTTCTTGTGTCAAAAGTCACACACAAGCCAACACCAAAAAACAATTATAATCTTGAAAAACCCCTTTGTTTGGCCTTAGTAAAAGTCCGAAGCAGATCATTGGTTTGAGTTCTCACCGCTGAGAAGGAGGAAAATGCCTCCTTTAAGGATGCGATGCCAACATGTTACCCCCTCGGCATTGCTCTATATCTATATTTCATATCTTTAGATGGAGCATTAAAGTTCATTTTTGTAGCTCAAGTGTCTTAGATGGTGCTCTATCCATAGTGTCAGAGCAAGAGCTTGAGTTTGCTTAGAGCTCCCCTTTGCACCGCATTGTGTTTTGAGGTTGTGAGCTCCTGGGTGGTGTCATGGATAGGATACCTCAAAGTACTGGCGCCAGAGCGCCTCGAGGATTGGTAATGAGAATGATGATCCCGACACATCTGTTGTAAGACTAAGCTAAGAATAAGCATGGGGGAGACAAAAAAAAAGGTTTTAAACCAAAAACATGCCTTTTCTGAATGTTGGCTTTTCACAAGCATAGAATTAAGGTTTTAAAGGTTATTACAATTTGCGAATTAGATTCAAGAGCCAGAAAAATCCTAAACACAAAAATTTCGAGTCATCTGAATTATCAAGGGGTTAATCTAAGAATTTTTTGGTGGATATATTGATCCTAATTTGTCTAATTTTTGGATCCAAAATCAAATCCCGATGTTTATCTTTAACAAATCCCGTACCACCTGTGTTTGGATCAACCAACATCCCATAATCTCTTTCTCCTCAAAAGTTAGAAAAATTAGATTTCCCAAAATTCTATTTTGTAGAAATTAAAGTTTGCTAAGAGACTAGCAAAAGATAGGCATTGCGGTGTGATAAACACCAGTTTATCATCATTCTTCTACATTAAAAAAAACGTAACTCTTAGGATTTTAACTTTGCAAATGGGTTTTTAGGCTGCATTTATGCATAAATTAGGTTAGACATGCATTATACTTTTTATTGTCTTTTGATGTGTTTATTTGAGTATTAGGGTTAATCAGATTGTCAAATCCATAGAACCCAAGCACTCAGGAAGGAAATTGGTGAAGGAGAAGCTCAAACTAGCTAGGACTCAGCCTAATCCAGCTCACCATAGCTGAATACTAGCTCACTTGGACTAAGGTTACCTCATTCTAGCTCCATTCAGCTCATCTCAACTGAATGGTAGCTCAAGATAGCTCATCTTAGCTTTCCCTAGCTCAAGTCAGCTCATATCCAACACAACTTAGTCGAGTCAAGCTCATCTCAGCTCCCATCAATTCACTGGGAGCTCTAGCTAGCTCAGCTTAGTTGACTGGAGTCCACCCCAACACAAGTCCAACTACCACTAGCTCTACTCAACTCAAGCCAGCTAAAGATGACTTCACCTAGCTTCAACCAGCTCAAGTCCAGCTCCTGGGGACTCCACATAGCTCAACTTCTTTGAGCTAAGCTACCTTAACTACTGTAACTAGCTAGGTCCTCCCCAGGAAGATCAGACCCAGCTCACCTCAACATACCTTAGCAGAAGCAAGCTAACTTTAGCTTGGCTTAGCAGCTAGCAAAGAACTAGCTAGCTAAGCTAGGTAAAGTAGCTCCTTGCCATCTTCTTTAGCAGCCACCAACTCCTATGCAGATCCAAGCATCACCTTCTTAGCTCCTCTCCTCAAAATCGTAGCTCCCTCTGCCTCTTACCTAACTCCCTACTAGCTAAGCTAGCTAAGCTAGCTTAGCTTGGCTAAGCTCCAGCTCCCTTGGCCATCCACCATCCACCACCTACAACTTAACTCCACCTCACCACCTAACTAGTCTACCTAAGCTAGCTACCTACTCCTACTCCAAGTTGGTGCCACCTCCATCACCACCCTTCACACCTCAACCGCCACCAAAGGGAACCAACAAGGTGGCGCCAAAACCAGCATAACCACCTCCAAGTTGGCGCCACCTTTTCCCTCCAAAAACCCTTTCATCCCATCCTTACACCTAAGCCCACAAATCATCTTAGCTCTCCACCTAGGAACCCTTCTAGAAGCCCCTAGGTTGGCGCCAATTTAGTGGTGCCTCTCCACCACCAAAAGCCACCAACACCACCATAACTACCACCCTACAAGCCCCTTGAGTTGGCACCAACCTCCCTCCAACCTAGGATCCATAACCACCTCCTAAAACCCATCCTAGCCCTACATCTAACCCATGCCAACCACCCCCTTCTCCACCTCTATAAAAGACCTCCTAACCACCACTAAAAACCCATCCTCCCTTAGTTTATTTTCTGCCTAATCCACCCATAGTCCACGACCAAGAGAAGAAGGAAAGAAGAAGATTAAGGGGGCAACATACCCACCCCCTTGGTGCCTTGTTCTTCTCATTTCTTCTTCTTGTGCCACGCCAATGAAGAGGACCTTTTCCATTCAACGAGGATGGTCAGGTACAGAAGAAGAATCTTGGGTGGACATCCACCTTTGGAGGAGCAAGGGAATGCCCCATCTAGGGCTTGCCAGGTGGGACACATTGTGGAGGAGCAAATTAAGGAGGAGAAGAAGTTCTTTTCAACTACGGGAGCAGCCGTAGTTGGAGCAAGAGCCTCTCTTCTTCACCAACATTCAGAGGATTAGTGTTTTGCATTTTTTGTATTTTAATTGCTAGTAGTAGAAACATTCCTCTGCTAGGGTTTTTTGTAAAACACTTTTTCATTAATCAATTGCCTTCTTTTCAATTTTTTGTCGCAATTGCTTTATCTCTATTCTAGCACCTTTTCACTTCCTCTTCCTAATTAGTCTAGTCCTCCACGTGCCTGGAGTGGGCTTACGGAGAGGCCATACATGTCACCTTAGTAATAGTTTAGTGAATTAGGAGTAGATCGCTTTTTCACCATCAACTTTGCAAGTGCCCATTATTTCAAAATCAAACAAAAATCATATATGCAAAAATGCCAAAAAGAAAGTTTATTTCCTATTTTTCAAGTAAGAGATCTGAAATTGCAAACATTGCCTCCTTGGATGACCCTAGATACTCCATTATCTAGGTCCTATAAATTTAAAAGTGAATTGATTTTTGTGCATTGCAACAACTAAAACCCTAATTTTACAAACTGCACAAAAATTCAATCAAGGAGGGGAGGAGAAGTGGGAGATGAGAGAAAGTGTGCAAATCAAATAACCAAGCCTAATTGATCCTAAGGTTGACTCCTTAATGAAACCTAAGACTTGGGAACTCAATAAAGAAGAAATTAATATGTGAACCTACTTCCTTAAGATTACCCATCTAGACTAAAAGAGGTGGATTGGGCCCAATCATGTCCTAGGAAAATCACCAGGGTCTTGAGTAAACCTGCACCCATCGTTTGAATTCCCTTTATGTTTATCACCGCGTTCTCAAAAGGAATTAGGAACGCTTAGTAATTCTTAGATATCGAATATCAAGCCTAATTTTTTATAAAAGCATTAAGTGGTCAAATGACTACTTGTTTTAACTTAGGCTTAGGTATTTGAACATGCACGGGAATGTGGAAGAAATTAATTGGGGTAATGCCCTATTATTTCAATTTTTTTGGTGTGTGCAAATTGGACGGAGTGAGTCCAATGCCAAATAAAATTGTTGCACAATTTTTGTTATTTTTTCTGCTTTTTGGATTTGATTTAAATTAATGTCTTTTTAAGGTTTTCTTTTAATGAATTCACACAAGTTTGAGTTCCACAATCAAAGAGAAATCAAGTTATATTGGTGAATGTAGATTTCCAATAGAATGTGGGACTAGAAAAAATGAAGAGAAACCCTAATTGATTTGAACCCTAAGCAAAAATTTAACTACCAGTGAATCCTTTCAGGATTTTCTTATAAATTATTGGCCCAAACAGAGCAAGCAACACCACTACTAGAAGAAAAATCAAACAAGGGTTCCAAAAAATATTTTTTTTATGATTTTAGGAATTCGTTTGATATTTTTTAAGATTTTTATTTGTGCTGGTGTCAAAGTCCAAAAATGATACCCGTAGGTATTTTAGACTTTTCAGTACCACCACCGACTACCAAAAATTTTTGTGATTTTATATGTTATGTACAATTCCACAAGAATTCCAGAAACCTAAATTTTACAAAAATTGGATAAGTATAAAAATTCCTAAAATTCTTGGACCGTAACATAATAATGAAATCAGAGGACATGGCTTCCTGTAGTCCGCAAATTTTTAAAAATTCTCTACAACTTCAAATGCTCAAAAATTTGGAACAGATTTTTCTGACTTGATTTAGAATCGTTTGATGAAATGTGAAGATTTTAGTACGCCTATGGTGTCAAGAATTGATTTTAGAATTCCAGACAAAAGTCTAGGCCCGAAAATCAGAACACTACCACTTAAGGTAGAGTGGTGTTAATTAATCGAACAACCAAACAATTGCTTTTAAAGGTCACCACCCTACTTAATTTTAATGTTTTTGATCCTAAAAGCCTAATTTAATTTTTTTTTGATAGCTTTTTTGGGGTGAAATTATGTGACAAGTGAGAGGGTACTAACCTAAATCCACGGGAAGAAAAGGAACTTCGAGTTTTCGCTTCCAAAATCTCACTTTCTTCCTATAATGCCTACACGAGCGAAATGAAAGTAGAGGAGGTGATGAGATCAACGTATCAAGCAAGAGAAATACGAAAATGCAAAGCTGTTCCTCCCAGGCAACGATGCCAAAAAGTGATGCGGGAAATACGTGATTTTTTAATTATGCGAAATAGTGTCATTGTTCGCGTAAAATAGATTAACTCTTAAATTTATGAAACATAGAATGTGGAGCATCTAGGGTCATCCAAGGAGGCAAATTTGTTAATCACAAAGTTGGTTCTTTCTCTCGCCTCTCAAATCTGCACTTTATTTTTGTGATTTTGATTTTTGTTATTTTTATAATGTTCAAAACAATTGAGCAATAGAATACGAGATGATGATTATGCTACACATATCAACTAACCCTAAGTGACAATAATGAAGCCTTCCACTCTAAGCTCACCCTAGGCAAGTGTGCCTAGGGTAATTAGGAGAGAAGGGGTGTGGTGCACTAAGCTACTCAAAAGTAAGAAAAACACACTAAAATTGAAACATGAACTTGGAAGGAAAATATGAATTTGTATTGCTAGAAAGTGAAGTACATGTAGAGGAATGCTTCTTGAAAAGCAACAACTACTAGCTAATACAAAAGATAAAATGGAAGATAGAAGAAGAGAGGTATCCACCAGTAGAAGATTCAAGAAACCCTTGCTCCAACTACAACAGCTCCCGCAGTTGAAATGAACTTCTATTTCACTTGTTCCTTCAAATGGTCCTCCTCCAAGTCTCCTCCAAGGGTGTACATCCACCGCCCTTGTTCCTCCCCTTGCTTGGTTGTCCCCCTAGATGAAGGCTTCCTCCTTGGAGTGGCACAAGGGAGAAGAAGAATGAGGAAGAAGGCACCAAGGGGGTGGGTAGGTTGCCCTATTGATCTTCTTCTCTTCTTCTTCTTCCTTAGCCTTAGGTGTAGGTGGTGTAAAGATGGAATATACAAAGGGAGAAGATGATGTTAATGTGGTAGTTAGGTGGGGTATATATAGGATGTGAAGGGGGTGGTTCTTCTCATCTTCTTCTTCCTTACCCTTAGGTGTAGGTGGTGTAATGATGGAATATCGTGTTTTCTGGAGGGAAATGAAGGGGTGCTTGGAAATTTTTAGAGCGAAAAGTGGGAGGGAAATGAAGAGGTGCTTGGGTTTTCCCACCAAAAATACCTCCTAGAAGGTGCTGGTTTTGGAGGGAAAAATTAGAGGTTGGAGATGGATTTTGATGGTAGATGTAATGTGGTGATGGAAGGGAAAGTTGGCAACAAAATGAAGTAGGAGTAGGTGGCCTTTTTGGTGGACCTTAGGTAGTAGGTGTAGTAGGTTTTGGTGCCATGGAGGTGGACTAGCTAAGCTAAGCTAGGTAAGATAGATTAGCTAGTAGATGAGTGGAAAAGGAGGCAGAGGGAGCAAGGGTATAGAGGAGAGGAGCTAGAAGGAGCTTCCTTGAGCAACTGAAAGAGCAATCTTCATTTTTGTTGAAAACTTTATCATAAAATGATGTGTCGTATTTAATCGCGTGGTAGAAAATCACTTTTCAAAACATTTAAATTTCCAAAACTAACCATGAAGAGTTAGGTCATCTCCACAGGGAGGAATTAGTCTAAAAAAAAAAAGAGTAATAATGCATAAAGGAATCGGGAATATTAATAGAGATGCATGCTAACTAGTTCTCTCATTTCCAGCATAAATTTGCAATATAGATAATTAATCAAGAAGATGAGGGTGCATATGCAAAATTACCATAATATAATATTCTAAATAATGACCTTGGTATTGGCAAACAATGTTAATATTAATCTCCTAACTAATGACACTATAATTAATATCTCATATTGTATGTCATTCAGAAGGAGAAATCAATTATATGTGATTTCGAATTAAGCAAGGGGTGTCCATGCAAATTGTGCAGCAATATATTAATTCAGAAAATAAATGAA
This sequence comes from Thalassia testudinum, assembly GCA_037157565.1. Taxonomy (NCBI): domain Eukaryota; kingdom Viridiplantae; phylum Streptophyta; class Magnoliopsida; order Alismatales; family Hydrocharitaceae; genus Thalassia; species Thalassia testudinum. The sequence continues at coordinate 38,703,097 of JAZHRO010000049.1, forward strand.
CAGTAACTTGACAATGGCATTTTCTGTAAATTTCAATGGAGGAGGAAACAGAGCATTTGCTCTCTCTCCTCCTCACGAGAGAGAAAGAGCACCGGCGGGGCTGTAGTGAGGCTCAGGAGGACAGCGAGGACGAGAGCTCTCCGATGGTGGCAGCGATGTGGCCGGAGGTGGCCGGAGCACTGGCCTGTTGGCTCTGTTGAAGGATGAAGGTGCACACAGCACCTGCGACTGGTGGCGTGCGAGCGTGTGCCCACTGGAGATGGGAGGAAGGCACGCGGGCAGGTGCTTGCAGAGGCTGGAGCTACTGCTGCAGGGCAGGCGGCGTGCGCTTGCAGGAGGTGCGCCTGCAGTGAGGCGCGTGGTTGGGAGCACCTGTGGATGCGCCTGCAGGGAGGTGCACCTGCAGTGAGGCTCACGGTTGGGAGCGCCTACGGGTGGTTGCGAAGGCGGGCGAAGATCTGGTGATGGCGGGTGTGGGCGGAGGTGGCTTGAGCGCCTGCAGCAGGGGGCGCTGGAGGGAGGTGAGCGGTTGCGGTGAGGCGTAATGGCGCTCTGCAGGGAGCTGGAGCGGCAGGAGGAAGGCGAGTGCTGTGCTTGCAGGAAGGAGGGGGTGCGCTGGAAGATGGCGTGCTGAGACGCACAGTGCCCTTAGGGGCTGCTGGAGGTTGCGGCATGGGAGAGGCGTGATGGCGAGGGTGCATGCCTGCAGGTGCGCAAGGTGGACGGTGTGGTGATGTTGAGCACACAGTGCATGCGGTGGAGGAGCGGGCACCGTGCTAGCCCTCTTCACAGTGGAGAAGATAGAGCCTTTCCCCGCAGGGGGGGAAGATTTTTTCCAGTCCACGCCGCCTCTTCTCTTTTCAACTCTTCTCTCTCTTCGTTTGAGCTAATCAAGGGATTTGCAAATCCCTTTTCTATTTTTGGTCGGCGGGCGTTGGAGGAGACGGCCGGAGGAAAGGGAAAAGTTCCTCCAGTTGTTAGGGAAATTTGCTCCCCAACCCTTGCTCTTTCTGAATATAATACCTGCACATAAAAACAACAAGATCATTACATATTAAGTTATAGAATGTTATAAACGTAAATCATGATGCGTACAATTCTTCTACAACTTAATTGCAATTATTAACACACCTACAAGGTACGATTAAAGGTACTTAGGCTTAATATTAGTTCGTTAAAATGGACTCATCAAATACCCCCATGCCTAAGATTTGCTAGTCCCTAGCAAAAATGAAAAATAATAGAAGTAATCAGAAGATTTCTTCTTTTCTTATTTCAAAACTTTAGAAATCCAGACAATTGTGAAGTGCTGATAGCCTAGGTAACAGATCCAAGTTAAAGAGCCAATTCGCATTGGGAATTCATACATCACCCTTGGCAAAAATTTCTATCGAGATAGGAAACTACCTCCCTCAGGGATAAAGCAGACGATAATCTGTAATTTGACCCCGGCGTTTGGCTTAGGTAGGAGGTATCGAATGGATTTGTATTTGGTAGCACACACTCATCTGATGCTACATATAGTCTAGTACTGCAGACTCTAGCTCTCTAGACTATTAGACAAGTCAACTCTGAGAGAGGCTACATAATTGTGCTTTCTTGATGTCCCTGGGCACTCTCTCTTTTTCTTTCTTTCTGAGATCACAAATCTCACCAGATTTAGAAATTGTACTCACTATTTGGTGGCCTCACATGGCATCCACACTTCACTTGAAGTCTTAATAACCCTACAGCTAAGTTAGAGTCCTCAACTAGTATTCGGGCGATCAGAAATACTAAAAGGTAGGTATGGGTCATATTTGGTGGAACGTGAAAGGTGTTTTGTTGCCTCAGAAACTTAGACTTTTTTTTTTTGCAATATAACTATTTCTTCTTTTTCTACTTCTTTTCTCTTTTCCTTTTTTATTTTTTATTTTCTTATTATTATTATTTTTTCTTATTTTTGTTTCTTTTTCAATCAACACAACACAATACGGACTTTTATTTATGAGGCATTATTAGGGAGGATGATGGTCAAGAGGAAGTTGTGTGGCTTATTTGGTGGAAGTGCCTATTCTCGGCATCGGGATGGAATGGATAGGACAGGCGTATTTCTGACCTTTGACACTATTACCCTCCTTCAGTTGAGGACTCTATGAAGGACAGTTGTAACCATCCACCAGAGTTATAGCTTTATTAAGACTCAATCTCTGTGTATCTGCCTTATTTGGTGACTCTCAGGAATTCACTTAAAGTACGCACTTAGGAACAGAGAGTGAAAACTACGCCTAACTCTGAAGTATCATCATCTAATTATCCAAAACTTAAGAGTCCTTGCACTAGACTTAGCACACCAGTAATCTCTCTACTTTCTTCCCACAAATATGAGGTGGATCTACTGGAAGATAGTATGCCTGACTCCCTATGAACTGTTGAAGGGTTCAGTGGACTACAAATGCTTATTGGTTTTCCTCAAGGATCCATTGCTAAGCCTACGTGCACGTGCAATAAATATACTAGATTCTAAACTTAAAAAATAATTCCGGAAGAAAAACCTCTAATGACAAAGGTATTTTGCTAGGGATTAACCCATTCAGCTCAAGAAAAGAGAATTTTTTTTTTTAAATGCATGAATACTTCCTAAAATGCAAATGCACTCCCCCATGCCTAAATCCTACAATGTCCTCATTGTAAAATTAAAACAGGAGGAGAAAGGAAAAATATTACCTGATACGGTCTGCTGGGTTGCCTCCCAACAAGCGCTGCATTTTCTGTTAGCAGCCAGACTAAGAAGAAACCTATAAGTCTGGTTCCAAACAGAACAGGTTAGGCCCTAAGAATATGCGTAACAGCGCAGGCCTAGAAAACAGGTAACCACGGATGCTGGCAAGCTGATGATGCAATGTAATTCCAAATGCTCGCCAGAAGAAATGAAAATAGAAAATCTCGTTGGCTACCTGGGGAGGTCTGAGAATATGAAAGGAGGCCTCTCGAAACGGAATAAGTGGAGGATAACAAGGATCCTCCAAAGCAGAATGGGTTTTAAAAGATATAATCATTATTAGTTCAAACCCTTGAATGGCGAGAGTAAAAGTACAAGCATCAATCCATACTCGCCATTCTATCCTAGGATGTACTGGCCTGATATATTCTCCAGAAAGAGTTTACATGAGCAGAGATCTGAGCCACGGATCGGTTAGGGAGCATAAGGGTTGTTTGTAGTGTTGGAAGGTAATGTTTAAGTCCAATGAGGGCTTAGTTGGTGTTAGGTCCAATTCCAACAATGATTTAGATTGTGTACACTCCCTAACAGTTGTAGACAACTTCAAGTTATCCTGCCTAGCCTTAATGATCCGAGTCATATTTGAATCAAGGGTAGACTCCAAATTACAACGTTTTGATGGTAGGGTCAACATGTAAGAATCATTATCATTCAGTTCAACCCTAAATTCGTTTGGTTCACTCAAATATTTATCAGAGTGTATAAGTGATTCATTAGGAGTTGGATCAGTATCCTCAATATTTTGGAGTAAGCCTATATCATTGAATTCGTTATTGTTCTCAGGGTATAAATCCTTAATTGATGTGTTTTATCCCCGAGAGTCTCCTATAGACTTCTCATTATTTTGTTTGTCCTCCTCTAATATCAACTCCTGTTTTGATGGTGGATGACTCTCAAAAGAAAGGAGGAATCTGGATTTAATCATATTATTTCTATCCTCTGGAGGTAAATCCTCAAATGATAAATAATTCTCTTGTGATTCACTCCAGATTTTCAGTCCAGGTTCCTCTGTTGGGGCATCCTCATCCTCTAAATTAGACTCTTCATATCCCTGAGACCGGAATTGATCATCCTCTATTCCCTTAGGGTCACCTTCATTAGGTGCATTTGAATCCTCAGAATATTGAATGGTAGGTGTTGATTTCCTAGGTGGAGGGTCAGGAGTAGGCTCACTAAGAGTAGGATGGGATTCCACCAAATAATCAAGAGGGGAAGTGATAGGAACAATATAACCTTGACCCGGGTTGGTAGGGGTAAGGAGAATATTGTCATTGGGGTCAAGGTCCTCAAGAGGTAGCATCTTCCCTTGCTTTTGACTGCAATATAATTCAGGTGGATAATCACTATGATCGTTATCCTGTAGTGGCCATGTCTCATTGGGAGAGTCTAAGTGATAGCTACCAAAAATTGGATCCCTATTGTCATTAGGTTCCTCAAAATTATTTTCAAGATCATGGTTTATTAGGTAGGGATCAGTATTATTGGGAAGCGTGTAGCTAAGTTGTCTTATTTCTTCATTTAACTACTAACTATTCCTCAACATCTCTCCCATTGATTCCATTATTTCCTTTTGCTATTTTTGCATTTCTATCATAAAAGAGGAGAGGCTACTATTATCAGGTTGGGGAGGATAGTCAATTTCAGGCTCTGGTTGCCTAGGGGTATCGGTCCAACCTCGATACGGAAAGTCATGAAGGGTGGGAAGGTTGGGTGTTTGCATGGAAGTAGGGATTTTAGGATTGGAAAATCCTACTCCTAGGCTCTGCTCAAAAGTGGGAGTTATCAAGCCAATACTCCCAAAATAAGAATGATCCCATGAATTGTCAATGTACCCATCAAAGGATGGATATGCTCGGAGCATGGGATCCTGATTAAAAGATGGGAAGTATTGACTCTGATAATCTGAATGATAGGAGTAAGAGTAATCCATTTCTTTAAGCAAAACAATTTTAACTGTCTTAGGATTTAGCAAAATTCAGTAGAAAACTTCCTAGAGAGTTCTATTGTCAAAGCAAATGCAAATTCAATGGGATCCATTTTTAATAGATTGTAGGTCTTAGAGTTGTATGTTTAGTTGGTGGCCAAACAAGTTTTTCAAAAATTACACTTCCTAGGCCAACCTTCGCTGGTGCCTATAACCTACTCGCAAGGGATGGAAGTCTCGAATTTAGCCCACACACGAAGAACTGAAGTAACTTGGTGGATAAGCTTGTTGATTTCCGACTAACTTCCCTTGTGGTGCAAAAGAGGAGAGGTAGAAATTTATCTAGTGACCTTATGTGAGGTGCACAGTGTCTCAAGTGTGCAAGCATACGATCGTGTTTTGATTTTTTGAAATTCCGCAAACACGATCCTTTTGGACACAATTTTCTGTCATAGATTTTAAAGTCCAACCTCTTAACAGTCCCAATTTTTAAAGTGACCACTAAATTAATTTGATTCAAGCACTTTACTGGTCTCAGATTTAGGTCCAATGCATATGCATGACAAGTAATTAATGCTCAATAGAAGACATACCTTACTCCAGCTTTCTTCGTGCAGTAATGAATGCAATGCAACAAAAATAAACTAGATGCTGCTCATTCAGTCCTAGATGGTCGTCCTATAGATATGCAGCTTCTAGCAGGCAGTTCGATTTTTTTATATATATAATAATAGCAAACAAACCTAATTTAACTAACTAATCGAAATTTAGTTCAAACAGTTCAAATAATCCTATAATATAAATAAATGGGAACACACTCCCAAAAATATGCTCCCGCATACAAGAGCAATAAGAAATAAAGTGGCACTGGGAACACATTCCCAAAAATACCCAACACGGGTCCAAAGGATAGAAATTAAATGCTAATGTCTATCTAACTAAATCTAGCTAAGATCTGCTGCCTAAATCAGAAATAGGCTTCTCTGTAAGCCTATGTGCGTGGGATCAAGGCCCACGTCTTCCTGTTGCCATCCTCCAGGTGGCTTCAAGGTCCACCAAAAAGATTGTCTCCACCGTACGTGCCCGTCGTATTCGCCGCGTGTTCTTGCACAGAAGAAAACCCATAATTAGTAATTCGGAAAAGCTTTCAAAATAGCATAAAAATAACATAAAATTCCTGAAAAATTAATAGGCATTTTTCCTCCCTGGCAACAGCGCCATTTGAAAGAGAAATCTTCATTTTTGTTGAAAACTTTGTCATAAAATGATGTGTCGTTGTATTTAATCGCATGGTAGAAAATCGCTTTTCAAAACATTTAAATTTTCAAAACTAACCACGAAGAGTTAGGTCGTCTCCATAGGGAGGAATTAGCCTAAAAAAGGAATGAGTAATAATGCATAAAGGAATCGGGAATATTAATAGAGATGCATGCTAACTAGTTCTCTCATTTCCAGCATAAATTTGCAATATAGATAATTAATCAAGAAGATGAGGGTGCATATGCAAAATTACCACAATATAATATTCTAAATAATGACCTTGGTAATGGCAAACAATGTTAATATTAATCTCTTAACTAATGACACTATAATTAATATCTCATATTATTTGTCATTTAGAAGGAGAAATCAATTATATGTGATTTCAAATTAAGCAAGGGGTGTCCACGCAAATTATGCAGCAATATATTAATTTAGAAAATAAATGAACAGTAACTTGAAAATGGCATTTTCTGTAAATTTTAATGGTGGAGGAAATAGAGCATTTGCTCTCTCTCCTCCTCGCGAGAGAGAGAGCACCGGCGGGGCTGTTGTGAGGCTCAGGAGGACGACGAGGACGAGAGCTCTCCGATGGTGGCAGCGATGTGGCCAGAGGTGGCCGGCAGAGGTGGCCGGAGCACCGGCCTGTTGGCTCTGTTGAAGGATGAAGCTGCATGCAGCGCCTGCGGCTGGTGGCGTGAGAGCGTGCACGTGTTGGTGCGCTGGAGATGGGAGGAAGGTGCACGGGCAGGCGCTTGCAGAGGCTGGAGTGGCTGCTGCAGGGCAGGCGGCGTGCGCTTGCGGGTGGTGCACCTGCAGTGAAGCTCGCGGTTGGGAGCACTTGTGGGTGCACCTACAGGGAGGTGCGCCTGTAGTGAGGTGCGCGGTTGGGAGCGCCTGCAAGTGGTTGCCAAGGCAGGCGGAGATCTGGTGATGGCCGGTGCGGGCAGAGGTGGCGTGAGCACCTGCAGCAGGGGGCGCTGGAGGGAGGTGAGCGGTTGCGGTGAGGCGTGATGGTACTCTGCAGGGCGCTGTGCTTGTAGGAAGGAGGGGGCGCGTTGGAAGATGGCGTGCTGAGGAGCATAGCGCCCCTAGGCGCTGCTGGAGGTTGCGGCACGGGAGAGGCGTGATGGCGAGGGTACACACCTGTGGGCGCGCAAGGTGGATGGTCTGGTGATGCTGCGCACACAGTGCATGCGGTGGAGAAGGAGCGGGCACCATGCTCGCCCTCTTCATAGTGGAGAAGATAGAGCCTTTCCCCGTAGGGGGGAAGATTTTTTCCAGTCCACGTCGCCTACTCTCTTTTTAACTCTTCTCTCTCTCTCCGCGTGCGCCAATCAAGGGATTTGCAAATCCCTTTTCTATTTTTGGTGGGCAGGCATTGGAGGAGACGGCCGGAGGAAAGGGAAAAGTTCCTCCAGTTGTTTGGGAAATTTGCTCCCCAACCCTTGCTCTTTCTAAATATAATACCTGCACATAAAAGCAACAAGATCATTACATATTAAGTTATAGAATGTTATAAACGTAAATCATGATGCGTACAATTCTTCAACAACTTAATTGCAATTATTAACACACCTACAAGGTACGATTAAAGGTACTTAGGCTTAATATTAGTCCATTAAAATGGACTCATCAGCTACACTAGAGATGGTGCTTGCTAAAGAGAACTGCAAGGAGCTACTTTACCTGGCTTAGCTTGCTAGTTCTTTGTTAGTTGCTAAGCCAAGCTAAGATGACTTGGCTTCTACTGAAATAAGCTGAGGTGAGCAGGGTTCGGTCTTCCCGGAGATTACCTAGCTAGTTGGAGTTTCTTAGCTCAACCAAGTTGAGTTGAGTTAAGTCTTTGGGAGTTGGACTTGAGCTGGCTTGAGCTGGTTGAGGTCATCTTCAACTGACTAGGTCTAGCTAGTTGATGGCAGTAGCTAGTCCTAGTCAGGTTGTGCTTCCAGTGAACTATTCTGAGTTGGAGGAGCTGGAATGGAACTAGGATCAACTGTTTTGAACTTGTTTGAGCTGCCATCCAGCTAAGGTGAGCTACATGGAGCTGAGGTGAACTAGCTAGAGCTACCATTCAGCTAAGATGAGCTGAATGGAGCTAAAGATAAGTTGATCCAACTAGAATGAGCTAGGATCCAACTGGGATGAGCTAGATCTAGCTGGGATCCAACTAAAATGAGCATCTACTTCATCTTCTGCCTTCGTAAGTGCCATGGTATGCTGGATCTGACATTTTGCCTAATCTTGACACTCAAATAAACACATAAAAAATGCAACTAAAATGCAATGCATGCTTGACCTAGGTAAAAGGCTAAATGTAGCCTAAAATCCCGTTTGCAGAGTTAAAGCCCTAAGAGCTAGATCTATTTTAGGGCACAAGAACGATGATAAACTGACGTTTATCTCACCCTTTGCTTTATCTTTTGCTAGTCTCTTAGCAAAACTATTATCACAAAATGGATTTTTGGAAAAACTAATTTTTTTCTTTTACTTTTGAGGAGAAGATTACCAGACTTTGGTTGATTAAAAACATGAAAGGCACTGGATTTGTTAAAGATAAAACATCGGGATTCGTCCTTAGATATGAAAATTAGATGAATTAGGATTAGTGTATCCTTCAAAAATTCACAAATTAACTCATTATTAACTCAAATGACCCGAAACCATTTTGTAGTTAGGATTTCCTTGGCTCTTGAATCCGAGTCGCAACTTGCATAACCTTTTAAAACCTTGTGTCAGTGCATTGTGAATGCTAACATTTATAAGATATTTATAAGGTCATATTTTCAAAACTTTTTTTTCTTCCCCCATGCTTATTCCTAGCATAATCCCATGATAGATGTGCCGGGATCATCATTCCCATTACCAATCCTCGAGGGGTGATGACGTGTGTTTTGCGAATTAAAATTAGGGTTCAGAGAACCCGTTGTCGTAGCTCGCAAAATGCGTCTATCAAATAAAATTTATAACCGAAACTTCATGGGAGTCCCGGGTCGAACACAGGGAGGTGACATTTACTTTGGTTGAAAATCGCCCTTCATTTTGTTTCTTTTTGGTGTTTTGGGGTTTTGTTATTCTTTTGTTTTTTTGAAATAAAAAGACAAGCAAGACAAGTTCACAAAATTGAGATGGAACACAACTATGATATATTATGCAAATGTTTGTTACAATAATCTATGAAAGCATAAAAGAGATAGAGGTGAGAAGAAATCTCCCAAATCCGTTGTTCGGCGAGACAACGGTGCCTGGCGAAAGCTTGGATGAAGGAGGTGAGATGCAGGATGACGGAGGTGAGATGCAGGAGGACACCGGGTTGAGGAATGCTTCACTGAGTCTCTAGAATGGAGGTGAGGAGACGGAGGCGATCTTCTACCAGAATGGAGGTGGGAGGATGGCTCCAGGGCTTCTTATGAAGTTGGTGGGATGATGGATGAAAGTTTGGTGGGGCAAAGGATCATTACACTAATAAGAGGCCCTTCGAGCTTGAGAGTAAGCTCTAATGGAGCTTTGGTAGGCCACTAGAGCTTAGGAGTAGGTGGGTGCAGAGTAGCTAGAGATGAAGAGGAATGGGGGGTGTAGGGGTGTTTATATAGTAGTGGAATGGGGGTGGTTTGCATGCATGGGCCTTTAGTGACATTTATGACATCGCTAAAGACCCACCAAGGACATCGCTAAAGCATTCACGTGCCATAGCTGGCGCTTGTAAGCTCGGCTGTAGCTGGCGTAGGGCACGGTGCTCGTTGGTCATTGGATTAGGCATGGATGGTTGTGATCCACATCTGAGAAGAGAATGCAGGCTCACCAGCATTTGAAATCCACATCGTTGGCACGTGCGTTGGCAGCCGTCGGATGAAGCATCGCATGGTCGAGACTTGCTCGCAGATCACGCATGCCTTTATTTCAATTGCAAACCTCACACAATTGCGACGATCGGACAGCGGGCGCAGCTCCTAGTCATCTTCAATGCACTCCCTAGATGGCCCATGTGCGATCTGGCATGCACCCTCGCATTGGTGGGCGGTGTCAGATAGAGCACCAAGAGTTTCAACCACTTGATCAAGATCGAGCGACCCTATTTCATCTAGCGCTGTAGCGGGGGTAGTGGATTGCGGCTCAAACTCGCGCTCGTGGTTTACGAGTGCTTGTCCTCACCATTGTGCCAATGCAGCACTTTGTTGAGTAATAGCCAATGTAGTCGTGTGCGCCTTGACCGTTGGATGAAGATCCAGTGGTCGAGGTGAATCCTTGCTTGAGGTCGGCCGTGATGGCTCAGGTGGGGGTAGTATGGATGGCTCCACGTGGCACCATCTGGGCCGTTCGTCTTCATCTTCTTATAGAGGGTGATACGGAGCTCTGATTGGGGTTATTTTCACGTTGACGGACTGTAATCGTCGCTTCGGATTCATCCGTATGGTTGGATTCTTTATCTAAAGCCCGTAAAGATGTTGCACTACATCCCGGCCATATAAAATGGAAGAATTAATGTACATAACACACAACTATCAAAAATGCCATGCAATGGATGTTATGCAGTATTTATAACATGATATGCAATGCTAAGTCTAGGAACTATCGTAAATATGCATTTTATCACGAATTCATTTGTGTTTATCATACCTCGATTCTTACTTTTTGCTAGTCACTAGCAAAATTAACCTAAATGCCACGTATAAAAGTAGAATCAGGATTTGATTACTTAGGCAAAATTCATCGATTGCTTTAGAAAATTTCAACCCCATAACCTAATTACAAAAACTCAATAGTGCCTAGGTGTCTACTTGAATGCAGACCACCCAAGCCCTCACCATATTTGCGAAGAGTGGATACACAAGTTTTTTGTTTTTCTTCTTCTCTAATTTTTTTGGACTTTTGGAGTTTGATAAATCTGGGATAATTTTTTACGGCCACCCGACCTGCCCAAGACTTGAAAAAGACTCTAATTACTAAGCACCTAGTGAAAAGAGTATGCTTGAGGTCGAGCATGATGGCTCAAGTGAGGGTGGCATGGATGGTGCCATGTGGTGCCATCTGGGTCGTCCGTCTTCATCTTCTTGTAGACGGAGCTATGGAGCTCTGATCGGGGTGATTTTCGCATTGACGGACTACAATCGTCAATCCGGATTCATACGTACGGTCTGATTCTTCATCCAAAGCTCGTAAAGATGTCACACTACCTCTTGGCCATATAAAATGGAAGAATTAATGTACATAATACACAACTATCCTAAATACCATGCAATGGATGTTATACAGTTTTTATAACATGATATGCAATGCTAAGCCTAGGAACTATCATAAATAAGCATTTTATCATGAATTCAAGTGTGTTTATCATACCACCATTCTTACTTTTTGCTAGTCAATAGCAAAATTAACCTAAATGCTATGTATAAACGTAGAATGAGGATCCAATTACTTAGGCAAAACTCATCAATTGCTTTAGAAAATCTCAACCCTATAACCTAATTACAAAAACTCAATAGTACCTGGGTGTCTACCAGAATGCAGACCACCCAAGCCCTCACCTTATTTGAGAAGAGAGGATACCCAAGTTATTTATTTTTCTTATTTTCTAATTTTTTTAGACTTTTGGAGTTTAAGAGTTCTAGGATAACTTTTTTCGGCTACCCGACCCCCCAAGACTCGAAATGACCTCTAAGTGCTAAGCTTCTAGTGAAAAGAGTGTGCTTGAGGCTGAGCACGAAAGCTCAGGTGAGGGAGGCATGGATGGTGCCACGTGGCGCCATCTGGGCCATCTGTCTTCATCTTCTTGTAGAGGGTGCTACGAAGCTCTGATCTGGGTGATTTTCATGTGACGGACTGCGATCATCGCTCTAGATTCATCTGTATAGTCGGATTCTTCATCCGAAGCCCGTAAAGATGTTGCACTACCTCTTGCCAATATAAAATGGAAGAATTAATGTACATAATACACAGCTATCCTAAATGCCATGCAATGGATGTTAAACACTATTTATAACATGATATGCAATGCTAAGCCTCGAAACTATCATAAATAAGCATTTTATCATGATTTCATGTGTGTTTATCATACCCCATTCTTACTTTTTGCTAGTGACTAGCAAAATTAACCTAAATGCTTTGTATAAAAGTAGAATCAGGATTCGATTACTTAGGCAAAATTCATCGATTGCTTTAGGAAATCTCAACCCCAAGCCCTAATTAGAAAAACTCAACACTGCCGGGGTGTCTACCAGAATGCAAACCACCCTAGCCCTCACCTTATTTGAGAAGAGAAGATACACAAGCTTTTTGTTTTTCTTCTTTTCTAATTTTTTTGGACTTGTCAAGATTGACAGTTCTGGGATAACTTTTAACAGCTACCCGACCCGCCCAAGACTCGAAAAGAACTCTAAGTGCTAAGCATCAAGTGAAAAGAGTGTGCTTGAGGCTGAGTGGAAAGGCTCAGGTGAGGGAGGCATGGATGGTGCCATGTGGCACCATCTAGGCCATCTGTCTTCATCTTCTTGTAGAGGGTGCTACAAAGCTCTAATCGAGGTGATTTTCATGTTGACGGACTTCGATCATCGCTCTGGATTCATCTGTACGATCGGATTTTTCATCCGAAGCCCGTAAAGACGTTTCACTACCTCTTTCCCATATAAAATGGAAGAATTAATGTACATAATACACAACTATCCTAAATGCCATGCAATGGATATTAAGCAGTATTTATACCATGATATGCAATGCCACACGTAGAAACTATCATAAATAAGCATTTTATCATGAATTCATGTGTGTTTATCATACCCCCATTCTTACTTTTTGCTAGTGACTAGCAGAATTAACCTAAATGCTATGTATAAAAGTAGAATCAGGATTCGATTACTTAGGCAAAATTCATCGATTGCTTTAGGAAATCTCAACCCCAAGCCCTAGTTACAAAAACTCAATAGTGCCTGGGTGTTTACCAGAATGCAGACCACCCAAGCCCTTACCTTTTTTGAGAAGTGAAGATGCACAAGTTTTTTGTTTTTCTTCTTTTCTAATTTTTTTGGACTTTGAAGTTTGAGAGTTCTAGGATAACTTTTTATGACTACCCGACCCACCCAAGACTCGAAAAGGACTCTAAGTGCTAAGCATATAGTGAATGGAGTGTGCTTGAAGCTGAGTATGATGGCTCATGTAAGGGTGGCATGGATGGCGCCACGTGGCACCATCTGGGCCATCTGTCTTCATCTTCTTGTAGAGGGTGCTACGAAGCTCTGATCGGGGTGATTTTTGCATTGATGGACTACAATCATCGCTCCGAATTCATTCATATAGTCAGATTCTTTATCCGAAGCCTGTAAAGATGTCGCACTTCCTCTTGGCCATATAAAATGGAAGAATTAATGTACATAATATACAATTATCCTAAATGCCATGCAATGGATGATATGCAGTATTTATAACATGATATTCAATTCTAAGATTAGGAATTATCATAAATAAGCATTTTATCATGAATTCATTTGTGTTGATCATACCCCCATTCGTATTTTTCGCTAGTCACTAGCAAAATTAACTTAAATGCTATGTATAAAAGTAAAATCAGGATTTGTTCACTTAGGCAAAATTTGTCGATTGCTTTAGAAAATCTCAACCCCAAGACCTAATTATAAAAACTCAACAGTGCCTGAGTGTCTACATAGAATGCGGACCGCCCAAGCCCTCGCCTTATGTGAAAAGAGAAGATACACAATTTTTTTGTTTTTCTTCTTTTCTAATTTTTTTGGACTTTTGGAGTTTGAGAGTTCCGGGATAACATTTTACGGCTAACTAACTTGCCCAAGACTTGAAAAGGACTTTAAGCGCTAAGCATCTAGTAAAAAGAGTGAAAGACTCACTAGGAAGCCATTAAAACGAACTTCGAGTTTCTATAACCCTAGGTGATCCTTGCCTAGAGGTTTATCTTTTCGAACAGTACCTTTCTCCCTATATCTTTTACTTATAGGGTCAACACAAGGGCAAACCCAATGTATATCTCCCCAATTTATTCTACTTCCCTGATGAGAGCCTCATCATGAGCCATAACTAGTTCATTTTGACCCAATAAAGAAGATAAAAGCTCCTACATAACCTAGAAGAAGGCCTAAATAAAGGAATAAGTGCTCTGAGAAGAAAACATGAATTAAAGGGTAAAACTGTAATTTTACCATTGCAGGACATAAACGGGATTTCTCAGAAGCAAAACATAGGTCAAATGGTCTAAATGAGATAAAAACTGGGTTGAGTCAATCAGAAATGGGTTTATGTGCAATCTAGGAATTAAATGACATTTGGTAACCCTAAAACAGACCCGCTTAAATTAACAAGGTTCCGGTCAGGATAAAAATCAAGTAAACCCTCTAAAAATCATGGAAAAATACTCCTTAGGGTTTAGAACACTTAATGTGGCCTTTGGAACCAAGTTTGACCTAGATTAGGGTCCTAGCCATTCAATTAACCTAATTTGGATTTTTACGCAAAATGTCCAGTCAAACGAGGTCAAACCTAAAATCCAACTTCACCATTAGATTCCTTAGGTCCAAATTAGGTTTATACCAAATTTGGACCTAACTGGAGGTCATCTTGACCTACTTTTCAATTTAGTACACCCAAATCACAACTTGGTCCCTATCTTTTGAAAATCATTGCAGAGAGCCCCCTAAGTTCCTCGCCACCTTTTCAATCAGGTCCTGCCGCCATTGTTAGGGAAGAACCGATCTCCGGTGAGGTTTAGAGAGGGATTACTCTCTGATTCCTCAGAGATTCCCTCCCAGAAATGGAAGGGAGATTCTCTGAGGAATACCCTTCCATCTAAAGCCAATCACGATCTCTGGTGTGAACCCAATCTCTCATGCGAACGCACGAGGGATTTGGGTATCCACCTTCTTTCCTTCTCTGGCGAGCCGGCGGAGGTGATTGCGCACCCTCCATGCACTAGAAGGTTCAACCAACACCTATAAAAGGATCTTCAGACCCGGCCGCAGATCTTCAGACTTGAATTGGCGGAGATTCTCCCAAACTTTCCTCTCTTCCATCTCTGGCCAAGAGACCCGCAAGCTCCAGCAACCTCCTCCCCTCCTTCTCGTCGCTCTGCTGCCATACCAGCAGCAGAGTCAACTTCGCCTCTTCCTCCCGCATCGCGCCGTACCAAGCGCGCGTGCCCCTGACCTCGTCCTCGTCGCTGCTCCCTCCCTCAGGGTTCTTCTTCTCTGACAACGGCAGCTACGCGCCATCCGCTCCGCTGCCTCCCTCCCTTCCAGAACACTCCAGATACCTTCTCTATCTTTCCCTCTCTCTTTTCCCCCTGATATTTTAGTTAATTGCCCCCCGACAGTGCCTGACCACCTCCATCCTCCTCGCCTCCGACCGACCTCCGGTGAGCCGCATCCACCATTCCGCCCCTCCACACGGCTCGCCGACCATCTCAGAAGCTCCGCCCCACCACAAGAAACAATCTCCGCCCCTCCACTGCCACTCCACACCTCCACAATAGCCCCCCGAACTCACCCACACTTCCGGCCACAGGTTGACCTAGGCACGCACGCCTAGGCCATCCCACGGCCTGCAGCACCGTTCACCACCTTCGTCGTGTCACGGCGAAGGTGCCCAGCTGGTCTGATTAGGCCAATAGGCCGTGCCTGTGTTGGACAGTGTTTCAGGTCCTGCCACCATTGACGGTTGAAGCAGCAAGCAGCTTCGCAGTAGCTCTAGGCATCAGGTCTTCCAGGCTTCAAGCGCAGCAGACTCGCGCGAGCAGTGCGAGTACGCCAGCAAAACACTGGATGCGGCTCAGCGTAACTATACAGTTACTAAGAAAGAGCTGCTTGCCGTAGTATTTGCCCTGGAAAAATTCAGATCATACCTTCTGGGTTCCCTTGTTATCATATACTCGGATCACACAGCTATGAGGCATCTCCTTGCAAAGAAGGACACGAAACCTCGATTAATCCGATGGATCTTGCTGTTGCAAGAATTTGACCTCGAGATTCGCGACAAGGTGGGAAAGCAGAATGTGGTAGTTGATCACTTGTTTCGCCTTCCTTCTGAAATAATCGACCCTTCCAGACCTATTACAGAACATTTTCCTGATGAGCACCTCTTGACTATCAGTACAAGTCTTCCATGGTTCGCTGATATAGTTAATTACCTGGCATCACATCAGATTCCACCCGATTGGCCAAAGGCCAAAAAGGACAAATTGCGTTCCAATGCCAAGTATTACCTATGGGAAGACCCGTATCTATTCCGCATTGGTGCTGATCATATAATTCGACGGTGCATCGCGGAAGTAGAAATCAAAGACATATTCTCATTTTGCCATGACCAGGCATGCGGTGGACATTTTTCAGGACATAAAATCGCATCAAAAGTCCTCCAGTGTGGCTTTTACTGGCCCACCATTTTCAAGGATGCATACGATCACTGTAAGGCATGTTCCCGTTGCCAGACTCTGGGCAACATGAGCAATCGAGACATGATGCCTCTACAGCCGATCTTGGTATGCGAAATTTTTTATATTTGGGGGATTGATTTCATGGGACCCTTCCCGATCTCGGATGGCTTCGAATACATCTTACTCACAGTTGACTATGTTTCCAAGTGGATAGAAGCCATTCCGACCCAAACCAACAATCATAAAGTAGTTATAAAATTCCTTCATCAAAACATTTTCTCAAGGTTCGGGATTCCGCGTGCTATAATTTCCGACGGGGGGACCCATTTCACTAACGCTCAGTTCAGGTCACTGATGACCAAATACGGGGTGTCACATCGATTCTCTACTCCTTACCACCCCCAAACTAATGGTCTAGCTGAGCTATCTAACCGAGAGATCAAGAAGATCCTTCAGGTTACTGTTCGACCTGATAGAAAAGATTAGTCTTCTCGGCTTTCGGAAGCATTGTGGGCCTATAGGACCGCCCACGAGACCCAATTAGGAATGTCTCCCTTCAGACTAGTGTACGGGAAGGCATGTCACCTCCCCGTCGAGTTGGAGCATAAAGCCTATTGGGCAATACGGACCTGTAATCCGGATCTTTCTAAGGCTGGAACCCACAGAAGACTTCAAATGAGTGAGATCGATGAATTACGCCACGACGCGTATGAGAACTCGCGAATTTATAAAGAACGGGTAAAAGCTTTTCACTACAAACACATTTCTAGAAAGGTCTTTCATCCTGGTCAAAAAGTTTTACTCTTTGATGCCCGACTCAAATTATTCCCAGGAAAGCTAAGATCTAAGTGGGTCGGACCCTACCTAGTCTGACAAATCTTCGGAAATGGAGCCATTGAAATCAGCCCACTCAACCATGATTCTGAACCCTTTGTCGTGAACAGTCAGAGACTCAAGCCGTTCATTGACATGACCGATATAGATTTGGCTGAGTCATCCTTTACCCTCCATTCCTCTTGAGCTCATTGCACCCAGCCGATGGCATAAAACTCAGCGCTTAACAGGAGGCAACCCGTCATTCTTTGAAAAACCCGAAACCTTTTCTGACATCTCTATGCGGAATTCATATTGCACTTTAAGGTTCATCCATTAGAACAAGCGACTTCACCTCAGGTATCCCTACCCGAGATTAGAAATCGTTCGCAACAAGTCACTTCGACCCATTCACTCACCACACACCTGTCCTAATGCATGAACTAAGCTGAAATCGAACCCACCTAATTTACAATGGGGACATTGCAAATCTTAGGCATGGGGGGGTATGAAAGTGCAAAATGTTAGGAAAATTCATATCAAGAAAGGGTTTCAATAAAAAAAAAAAAGACTTGAAGGAGGGGAGGAACAATTCAGGGTCATACAAATGAGAAGAGGAAAAAAGAGTAAAATGACAAAAAGGAGCACAAAATGAAAATGAAGAGAAATAGTCATTAGTAAAAAATTAAGGGGTTAACTGAAGTTCTAGACCAAATCAAGAAAAAGAAAAAGTGCTAAGGAGACATAACAAGAGATTAGCGGGAACGCTGGTCTTAGGCCTCTTGGGCTAGATTCTTTAGTTTAAAAATTCATGTATCCGTTAAAATCTGGATAATCCTCAAGAGGTTGAGGAAAATGCGAAGCCTAAGTATTAGGTCTAAGGCTTAGGAAGTATTCGACCTTGTTAACTGACCTCCGGTTTACGGGATTCGGTAACCTAAGCACCCCAAATTCACACACAGTCTGGTTCAGTGCGCATAAACATCCAAATCACACAAAAAGCGTTTAATGTTCTGAAAAAGTCACCGAGATTAGGAGCAGTCAATCAACACAAATTGATTTGGACGAGTTCCCGGCGCGGAGAGGCGGGAAATTCCCCTCGAAGATGCGTAACAACATATCGTCTCCTCGGTGCTTGTCTCTTAGGATATTTAAATATCCTACTGGGGGCATGTAAGCACTCTGCTGGTTCAGATACCATGGGCGGCATTATCACGAAATGTCGATCGCCAGGGTTTGAATTCAGCCACAGAACGCCATGGGCGGGATTATCTGGAAATCTCGAAAGCCAGGGTTCTGGGGGTTGCCATGGGCGGGATTATCTCGAAATCTCGAAAGCCAGGGACCCTTGAGGATTGATGATGGGGACGAGGAATCCGATACAGACCATGTTGAGAAGCTAATCCAAACCTAGAAATAAAAAGAAAAGAGAGAGAAAAGCTCTCCAAACAAATAAATCTTCTATCTCTCTCTTACAAAAACGCACTTCAAACTGAACTTAGGCCAAAAATGTCTCAAGTACGGGTGCTTTAACTGTGGAGTCCAACAAACCCTAGGTTAGTTTTTGTGGGCCGTAGAAACCTTTGTGGAGGACTGAGGCTAAAGCAGGTTAGGTCCGAATTTTGGT
This sequence comes from Thalassia testudinum, assembly GCA_037157565.1. NCBI lineage: Eukaryota > Viridiplantae > Streptophyta > Magnoliopsida > Alismatales > Hydrocharitaceae > Thalassia > Thalassia testudinum. Next base: position 38,721,869 of record JAZHRO010000049.1, read on the forward strand.
TGGTACTTGAGTACCTCTAGGCCTATTGTCGGCATTCTGACCTAACCACAAAAGAAAAGGAGAAGCACTTATCATGATTGTTGACAGACACTCTAGGTCTAGAACGGAAGTAAAACCTTGAAATTTTGCTAAGGGACTAGCAAAAGCTAGGCATGGGGGTATGATGAGAGCCTCATCATGAGCCATAACTAGTTCATTTTGACCCAATAAAGAAGATAAAAGCTCCTACATAACCTAGAAGAAGGCCTAAATAAAGGAATAAGTGCTCTGAGAAGAAAACATGAATTAAAGGGTAAAACTGTAATTTTACCATTGCAGGACATAAATAGGATTTCTCAGAAGCAAAACATAGGTCAAATGGTCTAAATGAGATAAACTGGGTTGAGTCAATCAGAAATGGGTTTATGTGCAATTTAGGAATTAAATGACATTTGGTAACCCTAAAACAGACCCGCTTAAATTAACAAGGTTTCGGTCAGGATAAAAATCAAGTAAACCCTCTAAAAATCATGGAAAAATACTCCTTAGGGTTTAGAACACTTAATGTGGCCTTTGGAACCAAGTTTGACCTAGATTAGGGTCCTAGCCATTCAATTAACCTAATTTGGGTTTTTACGCAAAATGTCCAGTCAAACGAGGTCAAACCTAAAATCCAACTTCACCATTAGATTCCTTAGGTCCAAATTAGGTTTATACCAAATTTGGACCTAACTGGAGGTCATCTTGACCTACTTTTCAATTTAGTACACCCAAATCACAACTTGGTCCCTATCTTTTGAAAATCATTGCAGAGAGCCCCCTAAGTTCCTCTCCACCTTTGCAATCAGGTCCTGCCGCCATTGTTAGGGCAGAACCGATCTCCGGTGAGGTTTAGAGAGGGATTACTCTCTGATTCCTCAGAGATTCCCTCCCAGAAATGGAAGGGAGATTCTCTGAGGAATACCCTTCCATCTAAAGCCAATCACGATCTCTGGTGTGAACCCAATCTCTCGTGCGAACGCACGAGGGATTTGGGTATCCACCTTCTTTCCTTCTCTGGCGAGCCGGCGGAGGTGATTGCGCGCCCTCCACGCACTAGAAGGTTCAACCAACACCTATAAAAGGATCTTCAGACCCGGCCGCAGATCTTCAGACTTGAATTGGCGGAGATTCTCCCAAACTTTCCTCTCTTCCATCTCTGGCCAAGAGACCCGCAAGCTCCGGCAACCTCCTCCCCTCCTTCTCGTCGCTCTGCTGCCATACCAGCAGCAGAGTCAACTTCGCCTCTTCCTCCCGCGTCGCGCCGTACCAAGCGCGCATGCCCCTGACCTCGTCCTCGTCGCTGCTCCCTCCCTCAGGGTTCTTCTTCTCCGATAACGACAGCTACGTGCCATCCGCTCCGCTGCCTCCCTCCCTTCCAGAACACTCCAGATACCTTCTCTATCTTTCCCTTTCTCTTTTCCCCCTGATATTTTAGTTAATTGCCCCCCGACAGTGCCTGACCACCTCCATCCTCCTCGCCTCCAACCGACCTCCGGTGAGCCGCATCCACCATTCCGCCCCTCCACACGGCTCGCCGACCATCTCAGAAGCTCCACCCCACCACAAGAAACAATCTCCGCCCCTCCACTGCCACTCCACACCTCCACAATAGCCCCCCGAACTCAACCACACTTCCGGCCACAGGTTGACCTAGGCACGCACGCCTAGGCCATCCCACGGCCTGCAGCACCGTTCACCACCTTCGCCGTTCACCACGGTGCCCAGCTGGTCTGATTAGGCCAATAGGCCGTGCCTGTGTTGGACAGTGTTTCAGCTCCTGCCACCATTGACGGTTGAAGCAGCAAGCAGCTTCGCAGGAGCTCTAGGCATCAGGTCTTCCAGGCTTCAAGTGCAGCAGACTCTCGCGAGCAGTGCGAAGCCCTCGGGTCCAGCTGGTAGAGCTGCGAAGACTGCAGCTTTGGCAATTGCACGAAGAAAGCTCTGCGGGCGCGTGAAATTGGGGCAGGCCAGATAGTCCCACATCAGCGAAACGCAACGCACAGGTATGGTTTAAAGTGTTTTTGTGTTATCTGCTTATCGCCTCAGAACGCACAGGGGTGAGGTCCCACACCTGACCCACGCCTGCCTCATCCGCGGTTTCACCTCGCGGATCTGGCGGGATCCGACCCAACCCTAACCTGAGCACTCCTCGCGCATCACCCACCTGCCGGTGCTCCTGGTCCCGGGTACGAGATCCGACCCGAATACCCGTGGCTCTGGAAGAGCGTCCTTGAGCGAATTGCAGAGAGAGAGAGAGAGGCGTTCGGGTAGAGGGGAAGGGTTAGTTTTGCTTCCCTGTGTGCAGGCAGGTCGGGCGGTGAAGAGAGGAGACTTAGCCGCAAGGAGAAGGAAGAAGCAGAAGAAGAGAAGACAAGGAAGAAAGAAGGACTGCAGACAAAAGGGAAGAAGACAGAAGAGAAACAAAGGCTGGAAGAAGAAGCCTTCGCAGGAAAGAGAAGAGAAGAGAAAGAAGTTAAAGGAAGAAAAAGACCTGTGCATCAGAAGAAAAGAAGAAGAGCCAACGAAGAAGAAGAAGGCAGAAGACAGAAAGAAGACTTACTTTTAAGACGTCTGATAAAGAAATCAGACGTCCAATTCTGTTTTCTTTTAGCAATTCTTTTTATAACTCTCTCTTTGAATCAATTGTTTCCATTTAAAAGTTGTATTCTTTGATTTTAAAAGTACTGAGATTGCTCCCTGTGTTCGACCTCGGATACTCTAGTTTTTCGAGTAATAAAATTCTCTATATTTGTTTGAACATTTTGTCGACTATATTACAATGTGTTATCTTTTAAAACCCCACAAAAGCGTGCAAACATTCCCTGCTCCTTCCCTAAGTGTTTCTGGACATATTATGCATTTTTGTGAGCTAAGCTCTTGACAACCGGCCAATGTGCTGTTGCCCACGGCAACTTGCCAAACGTACTCGTGCGGTGAAGTATGGTTTTGTTTATTTTTTTATTTTCTCCTTTTTATATTTTTTTCTTTTTTTCTTTCTTTAAATAAGTGGCTTCCTGATCTAAGATTTACTTAAAAGCAACACAAAGAAAATGATCATGTGGCTGGGCTCTGGACAACCTGCCAATGGGCTGTTACCCATGACAACTTGCTAGCCATACCACCCTAGATAGTTCATTAGCTACCCAATTTCCGTAAAAGCGATCGAAAAGTGAGTTAGTGCGAAAAGTGTGTAGATGCTTAGGCTTAAAGTTCCCTCAAATCAGAGGATGGATTGATAAGTCGTATACTTATCACCCCAACTTATTGACCAAATTAAAATAGAATTACTTGATGAGGACTCGAGACTAAGTACACATTCGAGTGGACACCCAGGCTAATTAAGCCTGAAGACTTGAAGAGTCTAAATATTCAGGTCCTAAAGTATCAATTCCTAAAGTTTGCAACTCCTAATTCTTTTTATTTCTTTTTAAGATGAAAAATAGGAAATTACTGTTATGACTGACAAAAAGATTCATAATAAATATCCACCCCCCCATGCTTAGCTAATGCAATGTCCACATTATTAAAAATGAAAGCATGTAGGAGAGCAGAAGTGAAAGAATAGCACCTAGTTTCCATGAGATTCTGGTTAACTTGGAACAGTCTTTACTCATGCTGAGTTTAGTGCCTTCAGCTAGGCAATGATCGGCCTGCGGTGGTTAGGGCAAGGTAAGGGCAACCTTGTTCGAGATGGGCTTAGGGAGCACATGGTCAACAAAGGGCTTGAGATGCTGTCCATTGACCTTGAAGGAATTACCTATCTTTGGGTCAGAGATTTCGACTGCCTCATTAGGGAAAATTCGCTCAATGATGAATCGAAAAGCCATATCATCTGGTTCGACTCAAAGCTCTTACGTGAAATCATCTAATCATGGGAGCTTTGGTCCTTGCCTTATAGATTCTGGCATTTTCATAAGCATCATTTCTAAGATCCTCCAACTCAGATAGTTGGAGTCTCCTGGTCTTCCCGGCCAACTCAAGGTCAAAATTACATTTTCTGATGGCCCAAAATGCCCGGTGTTCTAGCTCTACGGGTAAGTGACACACCTTACCAAACACCAGACGGAATGGAGACATACCGATAGGCATTTTGTACGTCTTACGGTAGGCCCAAAGAGCATCATCTATCTTTTGGGTCCAATCCTTCCTATCATGCCTTATGATTTTCTACAAAATGTTTTTGATCTCCCGATTGCAGACCTCAGCCTGTCCATTCATCTGAAGATGGTAGGATGTGGAAATTCGATGATTCACCCCGTATTTCCCCAGAAAATTCCAAAACTGGGCATGAGTGAAATGTGTGCCACCATCACTGATAATCACCCAAGGAATCCCGAACCGACTGAAGATATTCTTCTTCACAAAATCGATGACCACCTTGTGGTCATTGGTCCGAGTGGGGATTGTCTCAATCCATTTGGACACATAATCAACAGTGACTAGAATATACTGGTGTCCAAATGGAGGAAAAGGTCCGATGAAGTCGATGCCCCAAATATCAAAAATTTCAATGGAAAGTATTGGGTTTCGGGGCATCATATCTCTCTTAGCCATGTTCCCGAGTGTCTGGCATCGGATGCACGACTTTGACAATTCCTGGGCATCCTTAAATAATTATAGCCAATAGAATCCAAATTACAAGACTTTTGCTACCATCTTTTTCCCAGAAAAGTGTCAATCACACGCAGATGTATGGCAGAACTCAAGTATACTATGGAACTCAATTCTGGGATGCATCGACGAATAATCTGGTCTGCACCAATGCGGTACAGCTCGGGGTCGTTCCAAAAATAATATTTGGCCACAGACGTAGGTCCAATCCTGGGGGATTTGACCAACGGCCAAATAATTGACAATATCTATGAACAAGGGGGTTTGGATACTCGAGACTATAAGGATAGACTCATCCAGAAAAGTGTCTAAAATAGGGATATCCAGATGAGGAGAATCAATTGGGATTCTCGAGAGGTGATCCACCACTACATTTTGTGCCCCGACCTTATCCCTGATTTCAAGTTCGAATTCTTGAAGTAATAGAATCCAGCAAATAAGCTGGCGATTGGCATCCTTTTTGGCCAAGAGATGTTTCAAGGCTGAGTGTTTGGAATAAATGATTACATGAGAACCTAAAAGATAAGCCTTGAATTTTTATAAAGCGAAAAATATAGCTAGCAATTCTTTTTCAGTAATGGTGTAGTTCCTCTGGTCCTCGTCCAGAGTCTTGCCATTGCATAAATCTGATGCGTCAGCCAAAATCTCAAATGGGGCTATCCAGATTGGTGGTTGCAACACCGGGGCACAGGTGACTGCCATTTTTAACAAATTAAATGCCTTACAGCATGATTCATCAAACTCGAATGGCATGTCTTTGGCCAGAAGGTTACTCAAGGGTCAAGGAACCTTCGAGAAGTCCTTAATGACTCTTTTATAAGAACCCACATGCCCAAGGAAAGAGCGGACCTATTTCACGAATGTGGGTGGAAGAAGTCTAGGGATAGCCTCTACCTTAGCCTTATCAACCTCAATATCCCGATTAGAAACCACATGACCCAGGACAATGCCTTCCTGAGTCATAAAATGGCTCTTTTCCCAGCTAAGGACCAGCTGTGTCTTGATGCATCTCTGGAGGATCAATTACAAGTAAGCTAGGCAGGACTCAAAAGAACCTTCGAAAATGGAGAAATCATCCATGAACACCTCAAGACAATCTCCTACCATGTCAGAAAAGATGGCCATCATGCAACTTTGAAAAGTCGCGGGTGCATTGCAATGTCCAAACAACATTCTACGGAATGCAAAGGTTCTACAGGGACATGTGAAAGTTGTCTTTTCCTGGTCTTCGGGATGGATAGGGACTTGGTTATATCCCGAATAACCATCCAGGAAGCAAAAGTATTTTTGCCCAACTGTTCTAGGATTTGATTGATGAATGGCAAGGGAAAGAGATCTTTTTTGGTGGCTGTGTTCAACTTCCTATAGCCAATACAGACTCTCCAAGCAGAAGCTAAATGAGTGGTGAAGGTTTCCCCTTTCCCATTTGTCGTAATGGTTATTCCCACCTTCTTGGGTATAATCTGAACGGGGCTAACCCACAGACTATCCGAGATTGGGTATATAATTCTAGCATCGAGTCACTTGACTATCTCCTTCTTAACCACTTCTTGCATATTTGGGTTTAGTCTCCTTTGCACTTCGTGAGAAGGGCAGGATCCATCTTCCATGAAAATATGATGATTACAATAAGATGGCTTGATCCCCCTAAGGTCGTGGATGGTCCAACCAATTGCCTCCTTATTGTTCTTAAGGACCTTAATCAACCTCAATTCTTGCTACTTAGTTAAATTAACACTAATAATCACTGGAAGCATGTTCTTAGGTCCTAAGAACTCGTATTTCAAATTTCTAACAATGGTTTCAATTCAAGCTGAGGTGGGTTTAGTATAGAAGGTAGGGAGGATGCTAATGAATATTCATCAGGACGATCCAGTGGAAGAGGCTGGGAATGAACAAAATCAACAACCTCTCCAGAATGTAGCTGGTCTACCACGGAGGGTTGTGGGTTGGGCTCACTAAAGTTGGTGGAGTCCTCGAGTGCACTGATCATCATACAAGTCTAAAAATCATGATCCTCGAGCTCCTCAATGAATCCACAATCCTCAAATCCTCTTAGCGCCTTGAAGATATCAAAAGTTAGCTTCCTATCCCCAAAGACGATCTCCATACTACCACTCTCACCGTTTATGTTGTCCTTGCCGATAGCTAGGAATGGGCGCCCCAGAATGATGGGCGTGTTCCTCAAATCATTACGTACATCCATTTCAAGGACTAGGAAATCTATGGGAAACTAGAAATCCTTGACCTTGACGATTACATCCTCAATAATGCCCTTCGGTGTGGTGACCAAGAGGTCTGCTAATTGTAGCATTACTAAGGTTGGCCTAAGTTAGCCTAACCCAAACCTCTCATAAAGAGAAGTTGGGATTAGGTTAATGGATGCACCTAGATCAAACAGCACCCTATCAAAAGTGTATTCCCCAATAATGCATGAAATCAAGGGGGCACTGGGATCTTTCTTCTTTTGGGGAAGGTGATGCAAGATGACAGAACTTGCTTGCTCAAAGAAAATCACCTTCCTCGGAGTTGGTTTTCTCAACTTACACTTTTGGGTACATAGTTCTTTCAGAAATTTAGCATAAGCCAAGATGTGCTTAATAGCATCGAGGAGAGGAACATTGATCTCTACACTCTTGAATAAATTTAGGAGCTCCTCGTTGCTATCTAAGGTTTTCTCCTTCTTGGTTTTCAATAGGGCTTCAGGGAACAAGATGTGGGTGGTATTGTCAATTTTCTATCCCTGGACCTTATTGTCTTCTTCAATCTCCTCCTCTCTCTCTAGCTCCCTAGGGTTTTGGCTTCTAGAAGGTAATTCAGGGTCTTGGGTCTGCTTTCCATTTCTCAAGGGGATGGAGTTTGCAAAGGCATATGGGTTCAGGTCTTGAGGTGGGTTAGTAAAGATTGGAGGGCCTTGATTGGTTATGTAACTAGAAGAAGAAGAAGAGGAGGGACCTTGCTCAACCACTTGAGCATGTGCGTGTGGGTCCCTTTGATTCCCGTACACTTGGGCTCTATTGCCCTGATTTTGCACATTGCGCGAGTTAGGTACGAGTTGGGATGGTAGAGATTCGGGTTGTCGGGTGTTAGCAATTAACCTGAATTGCAAGTTATCCAATGATGTCTTCATTTGCTGCATGAGCTGAAGCATGGGCCCTTGCATTTCCACCATATGCCGGTTTAAATCTGCCTGCCCTGCAAATTGTTGGGCATTCCAAGGTGGCTGAGTAACCGATCTTGGGGGAAATTGGGTGTATACTTGACCCTGACCCATAGATCTTTGAGATGCATAGTTGCTGGGTCATGTTTGGGTCTGTTGCCCCTAACTTTTCCAGGAGAAGTTAGGGTGGTTCCTCCAACTTGAGTTATAAGTATTGGAATACAAGTTGGACCAAGCCTTCTCCTACACTGCATACACATCCTCATAGGGTGAGGATGGAGAGACGGAAGAATCAAAAAAATTGGGATCAAAGGCCCCAGTTTAAAACCCATAATGTTCCGAGAAATCCTAGCTCATAGGTTGAGCCGATTCAAGTTAGTTCACGAACTCCCGCCCCATGGGAGCTCGTGAGGAATGAAATCCCAAATTCTGGGATTGAGTGGGTGTAGATGTGTTTCTCAAATTTACAGACATTCATTCTTCCATTCATTTCGCAAACAAGTCCATCTTATCAAGCTTATTACAAATCATTCCATGTCAAATGAATGAGAATCCTAGATCTCATTAGCATTTGACCTGGGTTGTTGGGACTGGTTGAATGCATCCATAGAGGCATGATTAATTGAGTTCTCACTCATTTCCTCAAACAGGTCGTATGTGCTATTTGCATCCCTGTTGAGGAAATTACCTCCGCAAAAGGCATCCATGTGATTACGGAGTTGTTCAACCAACCCGTGATAGAAAATCTGCACGAGTTCTCGTGGTGTGGACACTTTCTCAAAAGTTCCTAGAGTCACTCCCAAGCACCATGAAACGGTTCCCCCGGCTGCTGGGCAAATGTGGTAATTGCCCGTTGCAAGGCATTGGTCCCTTTGATTAGGAAGAATTTCTTCAGGAAAGCCTGCTTAAGAGTAGCCCAAGTTTCTATCGGCCTTCCGATGGTACGGTACTAATGTGCAGCCTTATCCTTAAGAGAGTGGGGAAAGAGCCTCATGATCATTTGCTCTTTGTTCACATTCCTTGCTCGGGTGGTCTGAACCAAAGTGGTTAGATCCTCTAAGTGCTAGAATGGGTCCTCCGAGCCAAGCCCATGGAAATGCTTAATCAAACTTCAGACTTGATTTCTATGTCTCCGACGGGAATCATGACGCCAGGACATTCCCCATAGTTTGAAGAATCATAGAAATCCTTCAAGGGCCGAGCGCTTGGACCATTCATTGTTGGAACCATTGCTGCATCGGCTGCAATTCTTCCAACTGCCTCTGAATCAGCTCCTGCTGGTTTGAGGGCAGGGGAGGTGGTTGTTGATCAGCCATGGGATCTGCTTGGCTATAGCTCAACCTCCACCTCCGGGAATGGTCTAAAGGTCCTTCCAATCTAGGGTTCAATGACCTCCTTAGAAGCATACATTGGAAGGAATTCAAAAGGATGGGGGAGAGAAGGAGCCTTGCAGCACAAAAATACAAGCCTATCCTTAGGTTGGGTAGCCTAAAGGTCTACAGACTCTCAGAATCCATCCTAAGAATATGGACAATTTACTCTACTTGTATCCAAGCAATCTGACCAATTAGGAGGAGGGACTGGGGAGAAGGTTCCTCCTTTGGCTTACACCTCTGGCTCCTAGTGTACCCCCCAGTCGCGGTCGTTTGACACTACTCCCCTAGCTAGACATCCATTTGACTAGTATAAACAGGTTAATCGTGAACAATCTTAATCTGGATCCCGATGAGTGAACCAGTCCTTAGGGCTAATGTTTAATCAATTTTAGTTAGGCTTGAGATATTGTTGCTTCTGGAATGTGATGGGCCCTTAATGGGTTGTTGCCCTTAATGATTTGGTTGAGAATGTGTGTATGTGCACAACCAAGAAGTTTTCAAGCAAGATTATTAAGAATGAAGTGAGTTTTAAGATTCGTATCTTACTTAGTAGCCTTTAGGATTCAAATATTAGGTGTATTCAACCAAGTTTTTAGGGGGCAAACCAAATTTGAAATCACGAGTTCAAGTGTTTTTCCTTTATAAATCAAGAAGAAATATGGAGTGCCTGGCTTGACCTAAATATTGAATCCTATGGGGTAGCTACAAAATGAATCAATTTTAAATTATGTGGTGCGATCCAAACAATTAAATCAAGCAACCTATATGCACACCAATTAGGCACACAGAGATGATTAACCTAGATTGATTTCTACTCCTTTATGTGTTGATTTGTGTATCAGTTCCACAGGTCGGAATCTCAGTTGAGTAGATAAAAATCAAGTTAGGTTACGTGCCTCAAAAGTGGGTGTAGAAAGTGTGTATGTTGATTCATCCCACAAAAAGTATCTTTTTGTTTTATTTTTTTCATATGCGAAGGTGAGATGAGTGGAGGTGGCCAACAAGGTAAACAAATTCTACCCTAGGGTTTATGAAAACACCTAAGTAAATTAGGTCTTGGTTATGAATGTGGCAAAAAGAAACTAATGGGGGGGAATGTGGGGGACACTTACAAATTACTTTACCCGCACTGTACTCTGATCTACCGCACTTGGATCTCTATGCTAGGGTACCTGTAAGAAAGTAGATCAGAGACAACTAGGGTTAATAATATGTAAATGCAAAGAAGCGTAGAAAATAAGAAAGTAAATTCCGTTGCCTCCCTGGCAATTGCACCGAAATGATGAGTATCAAAAGAAATCCAAAAATTCTTGAAAATTTATAGAAACAACTAGCTTTCAGTGGCTTTCCAACCCCACAAATTTCAAATAGATCTGCTTTATGTGGAGGTCAGACTTAACATTTAAAGTTATATAAAATCAAAGTGCGGACTATTTTGACCTCCTTCCACTGTACGAATTTTTAAAATTTGTACAGTGCGAATTTTTCCAAATAAAAGGTGGCAGTGAAAAGCTAGTTTGAAAACCTAATATAAAAATGAATCCCAAGATTTTTGGACTCCTAATTTGACGGCAATAAATTTTTGAAAATCATTAATATTTGCTAGCCGAATTTCCAAATCTGACTTTGGTGTGTTTAAATAGTTTCCAAGTTAAAACACACACCAAAGAAAGAATTTTTTTTTTAATACAAATCCGAAAATTTTAATTTTAATTTACATATATATATATATATTGTTTTTTTTTTTTTTCTAACCTAAGAAAGCAACAAACCAGAGGATGAAGAAAATACCTGCGGTCTTCACCATGGGTCAATGTGTGCGCAGATCCTCGTCTTGACACCCTACGATCAAAATAATAAAAAGTTAAGCAAATCCAATTCTAAACTCGTGCGTTGCCTCCCCGGCAACGGTGCCATTTGACAAGCGTGGAAATCACAAGTTTTGAAATCGTTGCAAATCGTAGTATTGTCACGAAATCCTCTTGACAAAAATATTTATAATAACGAAACTCGCATAGATTTCTTTTCCCTTTAGAATTTGAGTCCCAGTCGTTTGTCTCTGGGAGGCGTGGAAACAACTCGAGATTTGGATTGGCTTAATCTAACCTAAATCTAATCTAACCTAATATTTTTGTCTTTTTGTGTTTTCGATCTTTATTTTGAAACATGAAATGAAACCTAGATCTAGACATGCTAGCGAAAACCTAAGTAACTACGTCCATTTGAGTGGGCCATGGTGTCCGTGCATGGTGAGACAAACCTAAATAATATGAAGACAAGCAAACAGGAGGACACTCATAGAAACATCATGATATTATTTATGCATAAAAGATTATCACATATAGCATGCATATAAAAGAATTAGACAAGAGTATCATGCATCAAAAATTAAGTCACTATAAAATCTGGATACATGGAAATAAAGCTAAACTAAAGAGAGGGATCAACCAAGAGAGGCTAAGGAGAAGCCTTCTTGGCCATCCACTAAAGAGAGGAGGATGGGTGTTGCACCCAAGTGGAGAGAGGAGGGTATTGAACCCTTTCTCTACCAATGGCCATCCTTGAGAAGACCTTGAGGGGGTGTCTTCTTTACGGCCGTCAAAGAGGAAAAGAAAATGGGGGCATGGATCCTATATGGTGGAAGAAGAGGGCATGCCCACAAGAAGAAAGGGGAAGGTGTTGCATCCTTATGCTCTTCATCTTCTTGACACCCATAAAGAAGCTTCAAGGAGAGCTTCCTCCTAACCGTCCATGGAGGGAGCCTTGGAGGAAGACGACGACCTTGAGAGGGAGAGGAGGAGGTGTGGTCGCAAGTTGAGAGGAAGAGAGTGGTGGAGATGGTGAATGGAGATGGTGCAATTTCGTGGCTCTCTCTTTGCCCTTATGGAAGGCTCCATTTGGTTGCCACTTTTGGTGGCTCCAAAATTAGCTAATGCCACATTTTTAGGATCTAGGTTTGACACAAGCTTCTAGGGTTTCCAAGAGAGTGTGCATGGGTTCAGTAGGGGTAGAATGGGAAGGGGTGTGTGTGTGTGTGGGTATGTATTTTTCATAGGACTAGGTTGTGGATTCTGGTAGGATTAGGTGCTAAATAGGTTGGGTCAATCTAGATTAAGTGGGTGTAGACCTAATTAGGCTTAGGAAAGTCTAATTGGATAGGAGTGAACCTAATTAGATCTAGGCCAAGTCTAATTGGATGTGTGCATGTGATTAGGTTAGGGTAACCCTAATAGGTATGCGTCAATTAGATCCTGGGTGGATCCAATTGGGCTCAGGTGCACCCAATCAACTGTAAATGCACCCAATTAGGTATGGGATGGTTCAATTGGGTTAGGGATAGGATAAGTAGGGCCATGGAAAGTGGACTAGGCTTAGGAGGTCTCTAATTAGGTTTCCTAGGGCGTCCGATGGGGTTCCTAGGTCAAAATAGGCAAGCTAGGGCTTCCAACACAAAAATCAGGAACCAGAGAGCAGCATCAGACATCTAGAATAATGGTCAGACGTCTTATACTACAAAATTGGACATTTGGACATTAAATTGGACATCCAATTCTATGTCAGTATGAGTTTTGGCTTCCTGGACTGTTATTCTGCAAAAATCAGACGTCCAACCAGATGTCTGGACATCCTAAAAGGTGCTGGAGAGTGGGTTTTAGGTTTTCTATGGTGGGTTTTGGTTCCTAAGTGTTTGGGAGAGGGATAGGGTGGATAAGAACATGGATAGTGCTATCCATGTTTGGGTTTTGAGGCTAAGGTGCCCTAATGGAGGTCATTTTGGGTTTGGGAAGGCTATCCTAGGGTTTCTAAGGGTAAGGATAAGGCTATCCTCCTCACTCCTCTTATCTGGATCAGTCTTCTTCCTTTACTTCTTTATTCTACTATCTCCTTCATGGATCACTAGTTTACCTACAAATAGTAATAAAAACCATTAAATAGCAAGATATCTCATCTTATTCTAAATAGACTAATGCAATGCATCATATGCAAGATATGAGTGCAATATCCACAAATTAAGATAGGTTTAAACATTATTTAGGTTAATTAGGAGCCATGATTGCTCTGCAATCATACCCACATACCTAAACATTGCTTGTCCCTAGCAAATGCAGGACTAAGTACGTGGCTAAGTTGTTTACAAAATCGATCCCTAAAGGATCACTTATTCTTTTTATCAAAGAGAGTGACTAAAGATTTCTCTCCTTTTGTTTCATCCAGAAATCTTGAAATCCAGATACGTGAAAGTGCAGCTATGTAGCTTTTGCAATGGATTCGAGTGAAAGACCTGATTCACCTCCAAAGCCTGTACTTGACCCCTAGTAAAATTCTAGTGGGATAGGTGGACTTCTTCCCTCGGGGTATTCAAGATATCTATGAATTCCACCGTAGCTTTAAACTTGGGCAGAGAATGTTTGAGGGATACGGGTGTTTATTTGGTGGCTCACTCTCACTTGGTGCTACATAAAAATTAGTACTTTAGAATCTAGATGCCCAGATTACCAAGTAACTCAACTCAGAGAAAGATGAGAAAAACTATGCTCCCTTTTGGTTCCTTTGTATTCATTCTCTCTTTTTCTTTTTCTTTTTCTTTTCTTTTTTTTTCTTAGAGCTCACAATCTCACCAAATTCACACATATGACCTGTATTTGGTTGTCTTACTTGGCATTAACACTTTAATTGAGTTACCATAACTCTAACACTAAGTTAGAATTCCTCAACCAGTATTCGGGTAGTCAGAAACACAAAAAAGGTGGGTTAAGGCCATATTTGGTGGATCTCAAATTATTTGATGGCATTGCCTCAATGCAACTGAAATAAACATTAAATATTCACACACTCTTTTTCTTTGCTTTTTCTTCTTTTTTTAATTTTTTTTCAATTTTTCTCTTTTTTTTCATTCAAATCTTTTTTTCTTTTTTTTCTATGTATAATAATTTTTTCTTTTCAACATAACATAAGCTAGCATACATTCATGAACTTTATTTTAGAGGCATTATTAGGAATTGGTGGTACTCAAGAGACATTAGGTGGCTTATTTGGTAGAAGTGCCTACTCACAGCACCGGGTGAGATAGATAGGATGGTCTGTTTCTGACCTTGACATCAATACCCTCCTTCAGCAGAGGATTCTGTAAGGAATGGTCATAACCATTCACCTTAGCCGTAGTTTTATGAAAACTCACTCTCTGCATATTTGCCTTATTTGGTGGCTCTCAAAATTTCACACAAAAATGTATACGCAGGATCCGAGAGAGAAAACTATGCCTAATCTCTAAGTATCATTACCTAATTATCTCGGATTTCATATTCCTTGCACTAATCTTAGATCACCAATACACTCTACTATCATCTCACATTATTTGGTGGATTTTTGGAAGAAATCTACCTAACTCCCAAAACACTGTCCAGGGGTTCAGGAAAAGAAGCACTGCTTCTTCTCGACAGACTAATGGCATTTATCGTCCTTCACCATGAATCCATTGCAAATTCTACGTGTGAGTGAAAATTATACTTGATTCTAGATTACAGGAATCAACTAGAGGATGAAATCCTTAATAAATTCTCTTGATAAAAATCTTATTCATGAATGCAATATATATACATGCTATGTATAACCTTTCAAAAGTTGCACTTCTAAAATTTCACTAATTCGGGTTATATTCAGCTTGACCCTAAATTTAGAACAAAAAGGTAAATGGAGTCGAGAGTGGCTGTTGCGAATCATTTTTAGCTCCAGTGCGAACATTGGAGGTGGAGTCGATTGTTCTGAATTTAAGGACCCTAAAGTGCAATTAGCATGATGTACGAAAGGTTTTTCCTAGGTGTTGGCAGAAAAATTTTCAGTTTACAATTACTCCCCCCCATGCCTACTTTCTTGCATGTCCTCATGCATGAATACAACGAAAAATAAATTAAGACAGGGAGTAAATAGGTAGAATTCACCTGGAATGGCTCCTGAATTTTGACATTCCACGTATTCCAACACCTAAAATTGAATATGCAGGAAAATATGCCAAATAAAATATGCTATATATAAGTGTTGAGATTAGCGCCTCCAGCTGGGTGTACACTAAGAAAAAATATGTCAATACACTATAAGGCGAGTAAAATGATGAGAATTTTAATCTCGTTCGCCAACAGTGGGCTACAAATGTGGACCAACAGTCCATGAATTCCAAGTCCAAATAATCAGAAAAATATGCAAATGGGGCTTGGGATTATCAACAACCAAATGCTACAGAAGAAAGATAGATAAATACGGGTGCCTGGAAGAAATGAATATGAAGGCCTCCCGAAGAGGTGATGGAGAATGTGGGTGGTAGGGGTATGGGTGGAGTCGTGTGGGGTGAAATAATATGGGTCCTGATAATAATGATGAATGGAAGGCATGACCCAAGTAGTGTGGTTAGATCTGGAAATCAAGGTCCAGTGATTAGTCTCTGTCTCTACCAAAGATGTTTGGGTATCATCTTCTTTTATCTCTTCAAAAATTTTCAATTCTAATTCCCAATTATCACATGATTCCCCAAAATTTTTAGCTTCCTCCGGTAACTCATCATATGTTATCCCCAACAGTCTTTCAATATCTTGAATATCCTTTACATAAGGGGATATTTCCTTCTCACTTAGATGAAATTGGTCATTAGATTTAGTAGTGAGTCCCTCCATGAAAGTGGAATGGGCTGAAACATTGATTGAGGAGTTGTTACAGTCCTTTTGATTTTGTTGCTTGATTGCACAGCAATCATAGGTCTTAATTGGCTTAGATTAAGCTAGGACTTAGCATAAGTTAGGGTTATTCATGCATGCATACGCATTATCTGCATCTTTACCGCTTTCCTTTAGCTATGCATGAAATAATGTTATAATGTGCTGATTAGGTGCATTATGTCAATTGCAGGCAATAAGCTGATCAGGAGTTGGATCTAAAGCAGGATCAGAAATAACAGGAGTTGTAGCAGAGCTGGAGTAGAATGCCTAGTTTAGATGTAGGAATAATAATGTAAGGGGGTTAAAAGTTTGCTATTCTATTAAGTAGGAATAAAGCAATAAAATGTGAAGAGCTTAGGTTCATCCTAGCCCTAGGATAGCCTAGAGACTTCCCCAAGCCTTAGCCACCCTTAGATTAGGTCACAACACCCTAAGAAGCCCTAAAACCCTAGTTCCAACCCTTCTCTGGACGTCCAGATAAGTTTTAAGACGTCCAGGACCCTTAGCCAACTCCCGCACACTTCAAATTCACTTCTGCAGTGTTATTGGACGACCAGACACTTTGTCAGACGTCTAATTTCAACAGAATACCCAAAACATAACCCGAAATCCTTCCTAACTCTGATTGGACGTCCAGACAACAAGTCTGGAGTTCTGATTTTTGAGTATAAGACGTCTGATTATATTATTAGACTTCTAATACTGCTCTCTAATTCCTGTTTTGAGATTTAAGCCTTGATCTTGGATCTCTAGGTCCCTAAACCCAATTCCAACCCCATAGGAACCTAAATTAGGGTGCCCTAACCCTAGTACATCACCTCTAGACCTCCCTAAGGACCTAATTAGGTCCTCACTAAACCTAATTGACTTGGATCTTAGTCAATTCCATCAGCCTATTCAATTGGACTCATTGAGTCCAATTGAGCCCTGATCTCAGCACACACTGTCCAATTGGACTCAGTGAGAGTCCAATTGACCTAGACCTGACTTAATTGAGTTGTTTTACTCTCAATTAAGTTTCCACACACCCAATTAAACTTGTATTAAGTTTAATTGCAGTTTACCTTAGTGAATTAGGGTTTATAACCCTAATTTGAGACCTACCTTGACCTAAACCCACTAGAACCCAACCTAATCAACCTAGCCACCTAAGTTTCGACCCACACATACCCACACACACTCACACACACCATCCACATGAAAATATCTAGCCTAGAGTTCTCTAGAACTCTCTACTATGTGTGGTTGCCTTGGTTGCCAAAAATAGCAACCAAGAGCCATTCAATTTTTAGATCCACATTTGGTGGATCTAAAAACCACCATCCACCCTCTCTCTCTCACTCTCCCACGAGCTCCCACCATAGGCCTCTCTAGAGAATTCCATAATTCTCTAGAGAGCTTCCCTTAGGTCTATAAAAAGACCCCTTGGGTGGCCATTAGCACCCATTCACTCCCTTGGCAATTGCTCTCCATTGGTGCCATTCACGCCACCTCCACTTAGCCACTCACTCCACCTCCACGAGCTCACTACCACCACCATGGAGGACACCATGCCAGGATGCTGGATCAACCCTAATTCTCTCCAAGGGCTAGCCTAAGTTCCATTGGCCGCCCCTCATTCTCCTCTCGACCACTCCAAGGCCATCGGGGACCACCCCTGAATGCCCTCTATTCTTCTAGCTCTAGATCATGCTCTTCATAATTTTTATTGCTTTCATTTACTGCTTAGTAGAGTAGTCTTACTTCTCCCCCAATGATGCATGAGAAATCCCCCCGCTGATTCTTGTATGCAATCGTTTTCTGGTAGTTAGATTTAATTTTAGATTTAATTTTAAGCATTCATATATAAGCTTTCCTCTAGATTTCTTTGTGCAACAACTCTCCCACGATGAATGAAATTTCATTTTATATATATATATATCTCTTATGTGTTTGAAATCACCTTGAGCTCAATGATTATCATATTTGCGTGATTTAAGTGCCTGTTCTTTAACCGCCTATATATTACGCACCAGCATGTCGTTTAAATAAAGTAGAGCGGCTTTAAGATCGATTTCAAAAATAAAAGCAACGCCTCCCAGAGACGAACGATCGAGACTCAAAGTCTCGTTATTTTTACAAAACAATATCTTTGTTGGATCGTATTTCGCAACTATACTACGACGCTTTATCAAAAATGCGATCTATGATCTCCCAACATTGCTTCGTGTATGAGATCATTTGAATCAATTCATCAATGTCTCCATGGGTATTCTCAAATACAACAAAATCATATTTAGGTCCCTTAATACTTGGTTCCTCAAAATGAAATGATTGGTACTTAGGCCCTAATCAAGATCAAGATTCTCAAATAAATCTCCATTCTCAACTTCAATAGGATTATCAATATCATCCACCTCGGGTGTTTGATCAACAGAATCCTGCATGACCACCACCAAATCACAAATTGGTTGTGGCACACCTGACCCAAATTCAAATGTTTCTGATTTTTGTTGCTCGTCCCAGATTCTATGAAGCTCTTTTCTTATATCATCATATTCTTTAACACTAGCTTGTTTTATTTCATGAACCATTTGGATCAATTGGGTAATCTAGGATTCATTGCAAGGGGCAGGGATTTGAATTGGGCTAGGTTGGTCAAGATAGTCAACCATGCTATCAAAGATTTGATCCTGTATTGATGGTGACTTATGTGATCTAGTGGATTGTTGATTCCAGTCATGTGGTTCTACCCAGGTGTCAATTGCCATAGTTTCTTTTGAATTACCCTCCAACTCACTTTCCATGTCATCAAGAAAATACCTTGACTTTGTTTTCCTAGCGACTGCATACATATCAAAGTGAATCTTCTCATTGCTGCTACTTATCTCCATACATCCTGAGTAACAGTCAATCCATTCATTGGCCGTAGCCAAGAAAGGTCGACCCAGAATAATGGGCGAATTACTTAGCTTCTCCGGTATATTCATGTCCAAGACAATAAAATCGACTGGAAAGCTAAGACCTTGTACTTTAATAATCACATCTTGAACTACCCCCTTAGGTGTTTTGATGCAGCCATCTGCCATTCTAATGGTGACAAGTGTGTGGTGCAGATCTCCAAGTCTGGTGCGGTCAAAAAGGGCAGTGGGAATCATGCTATTGGAAGACCCTAGATCCATAAGGGATTTGTTGAAGGTGAATCCCTTGATGACATAAGATATGAAAGGCTTTCCAAGGTCAGTCTTTTTGGGTGGTAGAGTGCCAGAACCAAATGCACTTATGTTAGCTGATAAAACCACCTCTTTAGGTGTACAAGTCTTTTTCTTCTTTTGTGACTCTTTCTTTAAGGCCTCAGGAAAGGGTAAATAGGTCAAATAAACTTCAAAAGCCTTTTTCTTCTTTTTGTCACTAGAGTCTGAGTCAGAGCTGGATGTGGGTTTGGTCTTATGAATTTTGGTTGAGCTAGAATCAGATCATTTAGGTGGGCTCTTAGCTTTTCTCTTCCTTTTAGAGGCCACAGATTTGGCCCCCGCACAATGGCATGTATGATAGATTGGAGGAGGGGCCAAAAGAATAGCTGGAGAATAGGAGTGAAAAGGCATTTGCATCCGGGGATAAAGTGATTCTTGAAGTCTCTTGATTTGATCCCCTTGAGATTTCACTTGATTTTCCAACTTAGCCTTTCTTCATTTTTCTTATCAAAGTCCAACAAAATGTTCATGATATTTTCAAGGGAGGTTGTGGGTTGGGCTGGACTAAATGGTTGCCCTAAAGTGGTTTGAGTGGAATATTGGGCTAGCCTAGATTGATGTTCAATCTGAGTCAATTTCTATGGTGGCCATGAAAGATCAGGATTGTTTTTCCACTCAATGTTATACAAATCTGGACATGAATCAATACGTGTATCGCCCTAAGTGGGGCATACTATAGAGGGAGTTGATTGAGAACCTGTTATGTAGTCCTGTACTTATGATCCATTATTCCAATTCATTAGTGATATCTCATCAGGTACAGGTGTATCAAAAATGGTGCATTCCTCAAATGATCTACCCAAATCACGAATTAGGTCCAAAGGTGCCTTTTGGGTTGGTTAAGTCCAGGATGCCTCCCCATGGTAGCAAGAATCAGTAGAGTAGCTGGTGGATCCAAAATATGGGTCACTAGACCCACTAGGCTGGTTGTTCCTGGTCTCTTATTCCTGGGAGGAGTGATAAGATTGAGATTGTGCCTGGGATCGTCTAATTTCTCCAGAAGCTTGGCACATTGATTTGTATAGTCCTTGTTATATTCCTGGAATTTAGTAACTATGGCTTTCAATTGGTTTTGATCTAGATAAGGGTCGGATCCATGAGGTTCAGGTTCTAAATAAGCTGGGGGATAAGGATGATCATATATCCCAGCTGGTTAGGATGAGTCTCCCAACCAGGAGGAGTCAAAATCATGGTTGGGTTGGGAGATGGAGGACCTTGAGGGTCAAAAGAATGATATGGGTTCATGGATATTTGAGAAAAGATGCTGATAGAGATAAAAGATAGTCTTCCTTATGAAGACACAACCAGCTACAAGGGGCTGGTGGAATTAAGGCAAAGGCCTAGGAAGAAAGATGAGAGAGCCCCAAATCAAGCAAACAAGCTAGCCCTAAATTGTATACCCTAATTGGATCTAAACCTGGTATCCTGAGATGGAATTGGGTTAAACCAACCCTTGAATTACTTGGCTGGCCAGATTGGTGGGACCCCCTAGGACACCCAGCACGACGGGACACCACTAAAGGTTAACGTGGTTACCGCACTGATTTTTTTTATTTTTTGGTTTTTGGAATATGTGCTTTTTTTGTGAGAACCCTTCCAAACTGTGAATTTTTTGTATGTTTGCACTTTATCACCCTCCCATGCCTAAGTTTTGTAATGTCATTGTAAACGGAGGGTGTGAAACAGTTTTAGGTTTAGGAATTAGAACAAGAACAAGATTATTGGGTGGGCGAACAGGTTGGGAATGATTGTTGCGGACGATTTCACGCCTTAGTATGAGTACCAGAGGTGGGATCAACTGTTGAACTCAGGGTGCAATAGACGTGAAGTATAGAAGGTTTATCAGAAGGATCTTAGGTTTTTGGAATGACAGGTTGCCTCCCATTAAGTGCTAAATTCAACGCCTTCAGCCGAGTGAAAAATAGTATGGAGGAGTGGTGAATTTAGACAGGTTTTGCAAAATAAGCACCTTGATTAATAGCCTGGTTGGTCCAACCAGGTGCTTGTTCAGATCAGCAGGCTGATGATGTAGCCCAAACCTAATTAATCTGGCAAGTTGATAGATATAGCTCAAAAGATGCAGAACCCACCATATGTTGTGGAGCTCGGAATGATGCAGAAGTGTGAATCCAGGGTTTGGCTGAGTCGGATTAGCCTGGTCATAATAGGAATCCTCAAAAGAATCACTGGAAGATGTGAGATCCCTATGAGAGTGATTAGAGAAGGATGGGGCATGAATTGTAGTCTGATTAGAGTTTGAAACCCAATTTAAATGTGGAGGAGAATCATCTACAACCGGATCGAGAAGAGAATCGGAGTAGAAATTGAGTCCGGTTGCGAGTCGGGGTAGCAAACAGGTTTAGCATGGTTCTGCATGTGTAGAAGAGGTGGCATCAATAAGAATTGTATATGAGGGTTCTTCTAGTAAGGATTCAATGTAGATTCATTTAGAGAGTCCTCATAGTAGCTATGAAACTCAAAGGTAAATGCCTGCAGGGTGTTTATAGGATGAAGAAAGTCTAAGTCAAGAAAATATTCAAACTCTGGGTTGCAGACACTCTCGGCAATTTCTATTTCTGATTCCTGAGGATCAAAACAAAATGATTCCATCTCAATGGAACCTGATTTTGAATCAATGATCTTGAGTTCATAGACCTCAAAGTCAGAGTCGAAGAATGGATCATGTATGCTAAGGTCATAGACTAGCTCAAACTTGTTAGAAAACAATGGTTCTCCGAAATCATAGTAAGATTCAAAATCATCGAAGAATTTGCAAGAATCAAGTTCTGAATTTGATTCGAGATTAGAAGTTCCACCACAGAATAAATCACAAGATGTAGACTAAGCAACCTATCTTGGGTCTAGCCTATTCATAGATTCTGAGCTCAAAAAGCTGTCCCTATTGGGTCTGGGCTCGGGTTTTTGGCTTGTAGGGAAGACCCAATCAAAACCCCACTTTTCCAACTCCTTGATTTCTGTATCGTAGATCAGTGTGACTTTCGAAAAATCAATCTGTATTTCTAAGGATGTTGTAGAGGTACATTCATCAAATAAAGGCCCAAAATCATAATCCAAATTCAAACTTTGATTTTCGTCATACGGGGCCTTGTAATAATCCCAAGAAGGTTCAGATACCGATTCTAGGCTAAGTGTGTGTGTTAAATCACTAGAATATAGGTTGAGCTCTACAGGGATGTCAAAATTACCCTCAGGGGTCACCTTATCAGAGTAAGGGGCGGGATTTATACCCTCTAGAGGTTCTGATTCAATCTTATTATCACAGGAATCTATGAATTTTATGCTTGGCGAACCAGGGTTTTGGTTTTCTAGGGCTGGCTCAAAATCGTGCTCTCCTACAATTGGGACCTCCCAACTTATTTCAAGATTAGGAATGTTAATCTATATATTAGGTTGATCATATTCCATTTGGGTTAGAGGTCCACAACAACCTTAATTCTCAAACTCGAGATTTGGAAAATCAGATAGATCCTCAGTATTGTTCCAAGATGTTTTGCTGAATGTTTGGGGAATGTACGGGTATTTTTGATCGATAATTTGTTTTAACAATTTTATCATCTCTTCTCGTTTTTCAAGATCATCTTGGTGTTTTTCCCAAAGTATAGGATTTGTCATGCATTGGAGATACTCAAAGTTAGGTAATTTCTCTAACTCAATGTATCCTATCATGAGAATATCCCAGGTAAATCCATTTGTTACTTTTGTTATGATTACTTGGGCACAGTTTATGATAAAGGTTGTTGTTGTCGATACATTAACCTGAATGTTTTCAATTGGTTTTGAGGTTTGGTCACCAATCTCATAAAATTTGAGGGCATTCTCAACCATTCTATCTTTCATGGACATTTGAGATTCAGGTTTCTTAAATGGTTTCCCTAAGTGGCCAAGCTGCATTTTTGAATCAAATGGTGGAATCAAGATGTAGAATAAAAATTCAAGTTTAGATCAAAATTGATTATATCTGAAAAAGATTCCCAAGAAAATCTGTGTATGCTATAAATAGAAGGGATGAGGGACTGGATGTGATATTGACCCAATCAAGGCACCCAAAGATTTTGGATGACTATAGAGGGTCAGGTGGATGATACCCCTTAGTCAGAAAGTCGTCCACCTGAGAATTACCTAGGCAACTAGAGAGGGAGAGTCCTGCAAAGACCCCTACATGGTAGAGTGTCCCTAGGGTTACAAGGTTTCCCCCACCCGACCTCTCTTGTCACTGATGGTCCAAGTAGACCAGAATGGGGACTTGACCTCTTAAGTCTACCAGTTTTAATTAAGAGCAAAGGTGCTTAGGATTTCACTTGAACTTTTAAGATGTATTGAGTACAAGAGTGACCTAATTTAAGGATTGGTTGACCTAACAAGTTGGGTCAACTTCACCTGTTTGTCCTTTGAGAAATTTAAGTCCCTTCTTTAAGATTCAAGTGAGATTAAGAGCTTCATTTTTTTTAGGGTTTGGTTGAATAGATCCATTCAATCAAGGCTTAGGCATACTTTGCTTGGAAAGATCAATTCTTGGTTAAGCAAGTGTGTCTCTAAAACCCTAAACTGGAATCCTTAATTGGCTCTGATTTGGTCCAATTTACTTTGTCCAAAATGTGATACCTAGGGCTTAAACAAGAATGTGGTAGCCAAGATACTTTAAACTTTAAGTGGGTGCACAAATCAGGGTTTGTTGTTTTCTAAATAGAATGTATCAAATCAGGCAACCTGATGATTAATCTAAGAATAAAATGCTAGTAGCCCTAATTGATTTTTTTTTCTTTTAACCATTTTAGAAATAAGGGCTTAAGAGAGGAGAGATAGAGCTTACCTACCCCTAGCATGTTTGATGTGTGGCTGAACTTTCTTCAATTAATCCCTCCTGAAACAACAACAAAGAGATAAAGCAAGTTGTACCAAATCAGGAATTGCAATCAAGAGTTCTAAATTGCCCGTTGCTCCCCGGCAATGGTGCCAAAATGTTCGCAAGGCGAACTTGAATTTTAAAATAAAGTGTTGTAATATAGTCGAAATCGCTTTGAAAACAAATAGATTTTATTACTCGAAAAAGTTCCGAGGTCAAACACAGGGAGCAATATGGGAATTTAAATCTCAATAATTGCAATATAAGACAAGAAAGCTATAGAATTGAAATCAAGAATTATCTCAAAACAATGTAGTGCTAAGATCAAGTATCAATTTGCAAAAATAATCTAGTAAAATGGTGGTTTAAACCACCATATACTGCTTACAATAATAGGTAAGGAACTCAAATATCAATATATGAAATAAAGCTCAAATATGTCGTTTAATGGTAGGATCAGACGTCATAAACGTCTGATTCTACAGTGCTTTCTCTGTTCCTTCCTTTTTCTGCTTCTTCTTTCTTTTCTTCTACCTCTCTTCCTCTTCTTCTGCTAGGATTCCTCTCCTTCTTCTTCTTTGCTCTTGCGGCTCTCTTCCTTCTCTTCTTTCTCTCTACTACTTTCTTCTTCTCACAGAGGAGGGGGACTTCTCAAATTGGCTAAGTGTCAGCCAGAGCCTTCAGCAGCAAAACCCTCCCCTACCCTACGTAATCTCTACTTTCTCTCTTTCTCTCTTTGGATCCGCTCTCCCAGAGCCACGGGTAATCGGGTTATCGGATCGAACGCACCCGGGTCTAGGCTCACCGACGTTCGGTAGTGAGCGAGGAGTGCAGGTCAGTTTAGGTAGGTAATCGAATCGAACCAAGTCCACATGCAGTGGTCGCGGACAAGGCCAGGTGAGAAGGTGAGAGGGACCTCACCCGGTGAACTGAGGCAAACAGCTTGTAACACTTTTTCAATTTATTCGCCTTAGTGCACTTTTCAGCCGATGATGTAGGACTATCCGTGTCCCTTTCCTTCGCACGTCTGCAGCAGCACATCTCCCTTCAATTACCTCAGCTGATGAGGTTAATCCGTCCAATTGGTTGCCTGGGCGTGTGCACGAAAGGCTTCTGCACAACCTGCACCTTTGATTTGGGTGTAGCAGGACCTGGAGTGAACTTCAAGCAAGCTTGAAGCTTGCTCATCAATGATGAACAAGGCGAGTTCCTAAAATCAACAAGATGGCCTTTCGACCACGTCAGAATGCTCAGGGAGGGTCGCTGGACAATGACGAGTGCGATGAGGGTGTTTGTGTGGCATCTCGTGGTCTGTGAGTGCGTGGTGAGGTCGAACTATGTGCGTAAGAGTGGGTGTGTTCAGGGGAGTGCATGAGTGAGTGGAGTGGTGAATAAAGAGAGGGGAAATGAGCACAGAGGTGAGGCAGAGGTTTTGAGGTAGTCGGCGAGGGATTTGGTGGTCTATAGAGGTGATATGGTCTCGCCAAAGGGGATGGCCAGAGATGGAAGGGATGAAGTCGTAGAGGGTCGTCAATGGTTGATTCGAAGCAGGGTCAGTGCAAAAATAAATTAAATGGTATATGGAACTTAGCTAGGAGGAAGGTGGATGAAGTGAGGTAGAGATGGCGTCGGATGCGGTGTTGTCGATGCCAGAGACGAAGGTGGCTCCAGTGAGAGAGAAATGGCGAGGACGAAGGAAGAAAGGGCGTCTACTGGTATGGCGAGACACAGAACGAAGAGAGGAAGATGAATCCGCCACTGGTATTGTGGAAGGATGATGAGGAAGAATGGAGGAGGTTGTCGGGCGTCGAGGAGCCTTCAACCACGTGAGAGAGGAATTGAGTGGGATCTCGACCGATTTCGAGTGTGAGAAGTTCGGGAGGATCTAGGCTCCCTTATATAAGGACCTAGAGGTAGTTTGAGCTTAGGAAACAAGCTTTCCAAGCATGGAAAGCCTTGCCTAATTTGGGAGTTCCTTGATACCCAAATCTCTCATGCATTTGCATGAGAGATTAGGTAAGTTCTAGGGCTTAGGATTGGGTCCAATAGGAAGGGAATTTCTTGACGAACTTCCCTTTCAATTTTGAAAGGGATTCGTCAAGAAATTAAGGCGTTCCTTCCATTTTAAGGTCGTCGGAGTAAGTAGGAATAGGATTAGTGGCGACAGGGTCCTTTTTGTGAGAACGACATCAAAGTTAGGGGCCATTTTGAAAGGATTTTGAAAGTTAAAGGTAGAAATGAAATTAGACAGGACCAATTTGCAAATTAGGTCAAGACAAACTCATCTTGGGTCCAAATTTTGACACAAACCTATTTAGACCTAAGAAATCTAATGGTAAAGTTGATTTTAGTTTTGATCATATTTGACTAGATAATTTATTTAAAAACCTAAATTAGGGCAAATGTCTGTTAGTATTTCTGTTTTGGGTCAAAATGGGTTCTGATGGTCAAATTGAAAGTTCTAAACCCTATAGAATATTTTTCTATAAATTTTAGAGGGTTTAGGTGAATTTTATCCTGATCAGAACCTCATTTAATTAAGTGCATCTATTTTTAGGGTTTCAAAAGTCATTTAATTCTCAGAACACGTGCAAACCCTTTTCTGTCTGTCTTATCCCATTTGTTATCTTTTTAATACCAATTGACCTTCATTCAACCCTTATGAAAACCCTTGGTTGTACTGTATTCATGATGAGCTAGTAAAATTATACTTTTAGCCCTAGTTTCTTATTTTTCTTTCAAAATGAATATGCAATGACTTGTAACTCTTTGGCAGTTATATTGGTGCATTTATTAGCTTAATTTGGTAAAAAATGAGCTAGTTATGGCTCATAATGGTGTTCCCATCAATATCTAATAGTTTTAAACTTTTTCATAGTAAATGCATGTTTATTATATGATTGGGCAAATAACAAAGGATATTTTGTCTCTTCTTAGAATATAAATTTCTAGTGGCTCTTACACTTTAATACGGAATATATGGTGATCAAAAGGTTTGTAACATATGTTCCTTTAATCTTTTAATCGAGGAAGAATAAAAAATTCAAATAAACAATAACATAGAAAGGTCAACTTAATTCAATGATTTAGGTTTTTGGTACTACTTATTCTATGTGCATATGAATATATGTACATCTTCATCTAAATTTTTATACGAGAAAATATGAAAGTCAGATATTCAATAAGTTAAAAAATGTTCACCTTTTAAGTCATGATTTAGATTTTACTATGAAGTTAATATGTAATATATTTTAATTCTCTAATAATTATTAGAGATATATCATTCAAATTTATGCTTAAAGGCATAATAACACCAAATTGAAACAATTGGTTCTTGAGAGGCATAAATCCAAGAATTAACTCTTTTTAATGCTTAAAGACTTATAGTGGCAACATGCCTACTCGGCCATTCTCAACTTTTCTCACAATACACATAGTAGCATGTCCATCGACTTCAACATACTAACCCATGGAAATGCTACCATGCTCACTGCAATAGCATGTCCAAAGGTTGTAACAAATAATAAGATTGTATGCCATGTATTCAATTGCATATAATAATAGTTGGAATAACCATAATTGCAACTAGATTATGTGTATTCTCTACTTCTATTTATGTTTACTGCTCTACTCTATAAATTTTTTGTAAAAATTTTCCTAAAATCCATATCCTAGTGCTCCTAAGTAGAAAATAATAATTTATTGCTACAAGGAAAACATCTAGCATGAGACCAAGTACAATGCCATGGATCCTCTACTTTTCTTTCATAACCAGTTAAAATTTGTTTTAGTTGTAGAACTTCAATTAATTAGGCTTTCTTCTACTGATTTGTTGGCGTGAACTTCATTATTTTATTGTTAACATGGTATTTAATTACTTCATATACCATTCATTTTGTCAATTGCATGTTCTATGATTACATGTTGGGTGATTGAAGGATCCTAGTGGGTTGCTTTGCATACAATGACTTAGGTTTCATCTGGTTTATCCATTTGATGAGATATCTAAGTTAGTCTAGTAGTCATACAATATTGTGAGAAAAGCATACCAAATGATTCACATTATCCTTGAGAAGAAGGTATACCCAACTGTATATTAGTAGTGTCCCTATTCAAATCTTTTATGCACAATGAACTCTGTTTACTCTGGTATGATCCTAGCATTCTTGGCCTAGAACATTCTATCTTATGCCATAAAGATGTACATCTCATGGCAACTTCAGGGGAAGGGGTTCTCAAAGAAGAGTTTGTAGCGCTTGTGAAGGAAAAGAACGAGGAGGAAATTCACCTCATCAATCTTTGATAAGTCATAGTTTGGGTGCCAAATTTGTCCCCGATTGCTTAGCTACATTCAAGTACAAATTAAATTCCAAGAATAGATCAATGAAAGTTGAGTAGAATGAGTAGAAACAATACAAAAGTAGTGTACAAGAGATGGGCACTCTACAATTAATCCATTTATCACCCCATTATTGTTAACTATAAGAACTAGTTGCCTTGAATGCTTATGCTTCTTGCTATTTATTGATTAACACCTCCGAAGTGCACAAAAGGATCTCATTGAAAAATTCTAAGAAATATAAAAGATATGAGTTATTGTCTTATCTAAGTGGACATCTCGCACTAGTTCTGCAACCTAATCCATCACTTTGAAGTCCCAATGTAGGTAGTGTGGTGATTCCATACTTAGAGTATATATACATGCAAGCGTGACATGCACTACCCAAAGATAGTGTTGGAACATTCTTCCACATTTCTTATATTGGTGCTAACAAAACCTCCATAACATTAATTATGGTTTATTAAGATGTGATTGTAGGAAAGTAGTGTCAATTGGATGAAGTATGAAAGGATGAAAATTCATATTCATACCTAAGCAAGAAGAAAATAATACACTTGCTCACAAATAAAGTCAGTGATGAGGATTCAATGGATGATGTTTCTCATGTAATACTCAGTTATGGAGCATGAGGACCAAGCCATCTTCAAGCCCAAAATGCAAGAGGCTAATCAAGCTAGCTTATAGTTTTTCAAGTTTTATTCTCAAGATTTTTTATAAAGACTCTCTTTGAAAATTATGTTGTAAAATCAATCTAGAGATGAGTAGGATTTGACCTTCATATCTATTCGCTCTTGAACTCGTATTTGAAAATCTCTCGACGAATCATTTAGAAAATCACTTTCAAAAGAGCCTAAATCAAGTGTAATTTAGTGAAAGGTTATTAGGATGAAAAAGGGTATCAATTAAAATTAATTGAATATGAAAATGAAGTTTTTGCATCAGTACAAAATTTCATCTACATGTACAAGTCACAGTCCATACTTAACATCAAAACTCAAGTATAGGCTGTAAGACACTTGTACAGGTATATAATATTTTGTAGCAGTATAACTAAGTGATAGTTCGAAAATTGTGAACATGTTATATTGGTGTAGGTTCTGACTGAGGGGGTGAGATCGAGTGTGATAAACAAATAATGTGGAATATAAATCAACAGTCACACATAAGCAATCTCACAAATGATACAATAGATTTTTAGGTGGAAACCTAAACTTGGGTAAAAACCACCAACTAAAACTCTTGGTTTAGGATTTCCCAATCTACCTAGCAGATCAAATCCACTAACGAACTACTTAAATGAGGGTAGTTCAACCTTTTACAACCGCACTACTTTGAACCGAGGGTAGTGTACCTCAATCCCCTCCTCTTCACGAGGAGTATTTTGTTTCGCGAAAGAAGTGGAAATTCATAACGCGAATACCCTACCAAGAACAAAGGTAAAAATAAATATCTATAGAGCCACAAAGTAGGGATAAATATATGCTTCTATGGGTAAGGACTTCTCTAAAACGGAAGAGAATCAACTTGGAATCGACATAGTTTCAATGCTCTCGGATTTGCAATGTAGAAATTGGAGAGCAAGATCTTCTCTAAGTGATTTCTATCTTCTCTTGGACACAAATAGAGGTGGAAATGGTTTCTCAAGATGTGTTCGGCCAAGGGAGGGTGCTTCTCTATTTATAGAGGTGCCTAGAAGGCTTTAGAAGGCTTTGGAAGGCTTTGGAAGCCTCTTGTAGCTGTTGGGAACAAGGCACAAGAGAGTGGTCCAAAATCCCACTGAAATTAGGGTCATTAAAGAGTCTAACAGGGTTATCAGATGCTTTTGATTGTGGTCAGATGTCTAGGTCATCGTTTGATATAGAAGGGTTGACGATCTTAGACTAGGTTGGGTCAAGATGGATGTCTAAGAAGTCATTTTAAGATGTCTGGGAAGATTATTAGACATCAAATTCTAGATTGGATAAGTTCTTGGAATTAGACCAGATCGAACTAGGGTTCTAGTATTTATAGTTCAGACAATAGGTCGGACATTTGTCAATGTGTCTGGTCATTTGGAAAGAGAATTTTTTGAGGGAATGGATTTCTTGAGAGGTTAATGGCTATAATCATCTGACAAAAGTAGATTTGGGTCAAATTCAGGCTAATGCCTCTTTCTCAAATGTCTGGAATGCTCTATGGACATCTAGAAAGTAATATCAATGCGATAATCAAACAATCCTCGAAGATATTGTTTGATAGGCCAACGGTCCTCTAGTTGGACATCTAGCATGGTTATCGGATGTCTTGTAAGACATCTGGACTTTAGGTTGGTCATTTGATAATGATGGTCGAAGAACAATAAGTCCAACCTATGTGTTTGGACATCTATACAAACTATCAAACATCTTAAAGTCCATTATCAGACGTCTAATGATCAGGTTAGACATCTGACAGGGCTATCTGATTTCTATAATGATTTTCTAATTCTATTTTAGGGTTTGCCTAAGTGTCCTAGTGATGTATAAGTGTTCCTAGGATTAAGGTATGTCACTTTGGGCTCTTTACATGAATCTAAGGAAATAAAAGAGCAAATCACAAAATGATAATTACAATTAAAAAAAAACATGAAAGAAGATATCTATCCTATTCTTCTTCAAGCTTTCGCTCCACATGAAGCTCTATCTTCTCTTTTCCTCCATCAAGCTCCTCCAATCCATCATGAATGCGAGCTTGAGCTCCTTCACATTGAATCCATTTGCATTTATCTTGAAAGCTTAAACTCCAATGCAAATGTTAAATACCAAGTGTTTTGTTATCATCAAAATCAATAATGGTGGTGCCCTTGCACCAACAATCTTCCCCTTTTTTATGATGACAAAACCACACATAATATTCAAAAGCATTCTCCCCCATTTTAACATTATCAAAAAGGTTTAATTAATTCTAATCATTTATCCTATACTCCCCCGTAATGCATGCTCTTCTAATTTGGGTTAATTTCCCTTTTTGACATAGTAGAACATGAATAACATTACTTCCTTTTTGTCATAACAAGATAGCTATTCATTTTATCCATTAACTCCCCCTTTCTAATGGAAATATAGCTATAATCATTTTGAAAATCTCTCCCTTAATAAATGAGTCCAAACATATAGGAAATGTTCATTTATCTCCCCCTTAATGATGGACATATAGCATGTAAATTTTTATTTCCACCTATCTAGATGCTATCAAAAATATATCAAAAATAGGGTAAAGAGACTACCTCACTTACGATGGCCAATAGAATGGCCCTTGAGGTGGATGCCAAAATTAATGGGGCTTTGATCCTAAGTTTGGAGGTTAGAGCATTGGTGTCGGTCTCCAAGTGATTGGTTGACGTATGGCAATTCGATCACCCATCGGTCATCTGATTGGTCTTCTTGTGTTCTTCCTTGGTCTACTCTTTGGTCCTCCCAATTCGAGTTGACCATTTTTCTTCTTGTAGGTCAAATCTTTTACATTAAAATCTTCATTTAAACCTACAAAATAAGATTCTAATTGATTTCTCAGTATCTGAGTTAGCTTGGATCTGGCCTTATTAGTTGGTCTCCTTGATGGAGATCCTTTCTCAACCATTTGTCTAAAGCTACCTCTTTCATTAGATAAATTATCTAATTTACTCATCAAATTAATAGAATTTTCCCTAAGGCATGCAAGCTCTTTTTCCATAAAGCTTATTCTAATTTTCAAGCTAGAGATTTCATATTTAAGCAATGTGTTCTCTTCAATCAATTTTGTTTTCTTCAAGATTAGTTCATTATTATTTAGAAGAAGACTATTCTTTTCACATTTGTTTGATTCAAAAGAGTCATTTAAATCTAAATCTTTAGCAACAAGATTATCTAATTCAATTTTTAAGTTCCTAGATTCCTTTTTCAAATTTTTATTCTCTACTTTCAATGCTTTACTCAAAACATAAAGTTCCTCTAAAGCTTCTTGCAGCTCATTAATAGAAAAAGGGTTTACCTAGTCTTCATTGTCGGAGTTCTCACTTTCGCTTTCTACGATGGCCATGAGACCAAGGCAAGCAGTTTCCTTTTCGAATTTTTCTTCTTCTTTCCCTAAGGTCGAATCATCCCAAGTGGCTTGGAATGCTTTCTTCTTGTATTTCTTTTCCTTCTCCTACTTTTCTTTCTTTAGAAGAGAGCATTCAAATCTAATATGCCCCTTCTTGTTGCAATGAGTTGGAATTTCCTTCTCTTGATTTTCTAATCTTAAGAAACTTGACTAATTTGTTAGTTAAAAATTCAAGTTCCTCGTCATCGAAACTTACCTCTCTATCTAATGTGGCTTTGTAAGCTAAGCTATTTCTTGGTTTTGTCTCCAATGTGTCCTTGTTTTGCTTCATCTTTGTCTCATAGGCCATGAGATTGCCTAAGAGATCCTCCATTTTGAGCTCCTCTACTTCATTCACCTCTTTGATGGCGGTGACCTTTTGTTCCCACTCCGGTGTAAGGGAATGAAGAAGCTTTCCTTGAAGCTCCCCCTAATAAAGGTCTTACCTAAAGCCTTTAAGTAGTTCACTATAAGAGTGTATCTTGTATACATCTCACTAAAGGATTCATTAGATTTCATATAGATTCAAATTCTTAAGAAAGTAAATTTATTTTAGAGGATTTTACCTTTAAAGTACCTTCATGGGTTACCCCTAGAGTATGTCATATCTTGTATGCAGTGGCACATTGCAAGATGCAGTTGAATTCCTCCAGGCTCAACATACAATATACCATGTTCATTATCTTCGCATTGAGAGATAACTCCTGAGTTTGTTGTTGAGAGTATCCTACCTCGGGCTTCTTCAGAATGACATATGGCACTTTGCATCGCTACCATATCGTGTAGCCATTGGCTTGAAGCCATATCTCCATCTGGAGCTTCTAATATGGGTAGTTGCTCTCGTCAAAGAATAGCGGGCAGGTAGTGGACTACTGATCATGAACGATCTGTATTGCATAAAAATGTGATTTTAATCTTGTTGTTGTTGTAGTATAAAGTCACAATGCAAATAGATATCGTGTCATTTTATTTATTTGCATAATTTTTACTGGTTTATTCTAGATTGTTCATTTGGAGGAAGTTATTGATATACATCACCCTCTATATTCCAAAAATGCTCTTTTTTTCCAAAAATGTTGAATATATTTACAAAATGCATCAATGAGTCAAAGAATGGATGAATTAATTAATTATGAATAAAAGTGAATCAATCAATTCTAACTACAATGCCTCAAACATATTTACAAGTGAAAAGGCATCAAAACACTCTAAACTATTCTATGTCATTTATTTACAACTATACTAATTAATACCCAAGTGTAGGCGCAAACAATATATATTTATAGTAACTAAGATATACTAGCATATAATGTACATACAGTAACGATTATAAATGTCACTAAAGCCTTACAAACATTTATATACAAAATAAGGAAAGCAGATGTCTTCTATACTCTAACTTTACTAATTATATATACATATATACGTATACTACAACTACTTATATACTATATATCTATATACAGTATACATATTATATATATACTTATGTACTACGTATATATACATATACATATATACACAACACACACACACACTAAGGCACGCTCTATGCTTAGTCATATTTTGACTCAAACTCTCACTCATAGCTCTCCAACACTTAGCTAAATTTTTAGCTATAAGTTCTCTCATACTCAGCCCTCGCTTTACAAAAATTTGATTTTTTAATGGGTAGACCGGTACGGTTTGCAAGATACACAACACCCATATGGTTGCGACCCGACCGCTACTATGAACCGATCCTAGTTTCTTTTTACGTGTATTTAAATGCATTCTTTCAGGCCCATACAGGCCCAACACTACATACCAGGCTCCCATGCCACAAATCAATCTAAATTCATATGCCCAGAGAGGGCAAGATAATGAGATTTTATTTCATGCCCTGCATTGAGGATTGAGTAGTGTAGGGGCGAGATTCAATTTATATCACAGCGCTCGCTCACCCACAAACAAGGTGGGACTTTCTTTAACGCCTGAATTTGGCATGTGTTGTATTCGCTGAGGCCAGATTTAGGCCTCAATTTCAGTGCCTATTTAAATAGTATTTACAATTTAAATTATATACACATGAAGCCTATACATTGGGCTTCCTATTGATATAGTTATTTTACAATAATTAATTATTTAATTTTATTTGAAAATTACTTAAAGTTAGTAAAATATACATGTTAATTTAATGTTTAATACTCAATTAATGTATAAATTAATAAATTGATTATTCAATTCACCCATAAATTAGTTAAGTAACATAATAAGGTATTTATTACATATTTTTAATTTATTTTAGAACATCTATTTTAATTTATATACATTTATTTACTTGTTATAAATAGATTTATACATATTTAAGATCTAAATACTATAATATAGTATAAATATATTATAAATAGGATGAAAATAATTGAAATTAATATATATAAGTGTACAACCTAAATTATTTCAGTAATAAGTTAATTTACTAATTTAATTTATTTTAAGTTAATAATTTACTTAATTAACATAATAACTTAACTAACTGTAATAAATAGATAATTAAGTCAACGTACAGGTTTAATTAGGTATATAATAATTACTTAAATACATATGTACAATTATAAATACAATTGTACATGCTTACTTATTTATTTATAATTACCCAAGTTTAAATACATATAATCTACTATAAGTTAATATATAACTATATAATAAAGTTATATATACAGTAACTCAACATAAATATTTATCTAAATATACATAAAATATTTATAAGTTATTTATGTACATTATTTACATATATAACAATATTTACATTTAACTTAGTATTTAGTTATATTTACAAGTATAAATACTATATACAAGGTATTTTTGAGTATTTTCAAGTTTTTATGGTATTTTTATATAATATAGAGGTAGGAGAAGAGAGAGAAAAGGTGAGATGATGGAAGAACTCTTTTTTAATGTTTTTGAGTTTGAATTCTTTTATTGAGTTTCAAAGTAGACCGAACCGTCGGCTGATATGTTCTACTAGCCCGGGGGTTCGGAATACTTTGAAACTTCACACACACATAGAAAAGTACTTGATTTTACTCAAGACAGGTTTGTTTTATTTATTTACAATTTTTTTATTCTTTTTTCTATTTTTACAAGTTGGCACAAGCAAGGCTCTAAGGGGTATGGAAACAAAGAACCTAAGCCTTGAAATTTTGATTCTAAGGTCTAAACTGAAGTGTAAGGCCTTAAAAACACTTAAACATCATACAACATGATTGATCATTAAAACATGTTTTTTCAACTTTGATTTCATCAAATTTACCATTTGGATATTTTATACACAAATATGATGTTGACAGAGATTTTTTATATGAATTACAAGTAATTCAATCAAATTTAACTCAATTAAGTGTACGTGAATGCTTGTTCACATGAAGTTCTAAGAGTGCATTACATCAGATAGCTTAATAAAACAACTAAACCTAGCTCTAACACTTCTGAAGTAGTCCATGTCAGTACTGCTACTGCTATTTTAGCAGCTTATGCTGCTGTTGTTGTTTCAAAACTCAGCAGCCAATGCTGCTGCTATATCCAATCTTAACAGCTGATTGCTGCTGTCTCAAGTAGCTACTGCTACACATACTGATTTAATATGTGAAATTAGAACCAATTAGATCCAATTCAGAGGTCCAACACACTGCTCTTAGATCTGAAATTAGATCCAAGGGCTAAAAACTCCATCAAATCACCATTCATGCCTACATCCAATGTGATTCAACTTGAAAATTAGTGTAAAACTTTTCTAAAGATCTGAAATCCATAAAGCCAATTCATACTTCTTTAAAAATCTCTAAAGATCCTAAAGTGATCTTCTCGTTACATTATAGACAATGTAGAGGATCAAGATTGATCACATTAGGTATTTAAAATCATTTCAAACAACTCAATCCTTCATCTTAAACTTCAAATTCACTGTCAAATCCCAAATTTCATATTGAAAGTCCTTTGGAAGTAAGAAACCATGTCGCCTCTGTTTTGGGCTTTTTAATTTGGATCATTATGAAGATATAATCATGTAAAACACCTGCACACTATTAATTAGTATTCAAGTATCCTAAATGATCCTCTAAATTAGTAGGTCATTGCTATGGCCTCAAATCCATGTATTAGATTGTCCTTTGCCATAGCTACCTGAAACAAAAATTGGGCATAAGCTCCTTTGAGAATAAATCTCAATCAAAACACATTCAAATTTATTACAATACACCCAATTAAGCAAATCCAAACTCAAATTGCTTGATTAAATCCATTTAAAATCTGAATTAACTCCAAATCGTAAGATTGGGTGTGAAACATAAATTTGAAAGAATCGAGCAATTCAAGGCAACCAAAACCAGATTGGGGGTCCTTGTGAACATATGGAGTGAATGAGAGGATCCCCATGTGGATTTGAGCGCTATCTAGATCACGAAGTCCGAGAACTTCAGATATAGATATGCTCGAGTCAATGGGGTGAATTGAGAATTAAAACATGAGTAAATCAGTAAAACGCATATTGTAAGGCATAGAAGAAGAATAATGAATCGAACGAATGCATGAAAACACATCTCCGATCCGAATTGATCAGAGAGGGCAAAATTGGGCCTAACTACTCTACTCTTAATCTAAGCTACCAAATCTGTCAGTTCAGCTAACTAATCTACTCCCAACTAATCTAGAAAGTGGGAAATCTACCTAGAAAGCAGTAATTCTATCTAGAAAAGCAGTAAATCATATATAACAGAGGAAGGTGATGTCCAAGGTCCATCGACTATTGGTCAATGGTGAAGAAAGGGAGGAGACCCTCAGCTGATGAAGGAGGTGTCCACGAGCTGGCAGCCAACAGCTAAAGGCAATTGAAAGAGAGAGGTGACCTATGCTGTCACCACAGGCAAGGAATGGAGGAAGGAGAGCTGAGGGGATGGAATGAAGGGACCAACTCGTGGGGAGGGAGCTAATGTCACGTGTAGGGGTCTAAGGAGGTGCTTAAGAAGCTTCTTAAGTGGATCAAATCACCGTTGTGGTGGAATTATTCGATTAGGGCATAGACAGTGGAGATGGGGACGATAGGTGCATGGTAATTTTAGAACCAAATACCTACTGTAGGATGGGATCTGGATGAGGCAACGATCCTCCGAGCAAAGGCTTGAAAAGATTGGATCTCGTTTCACCATTGGATCAATGATCCAAGAGATCAACGGCAGCATATGTTCTTCGCATGAATAGTAAGTAGAGTAGAAGGCGAGTTGGTGAAATTTCATACAGGTTTTAAACAAGCGAAACAGTAGAACAATTGCAAAGTAGGCCATTAGTGATAAGAAGAGTAACCAGAAGGTCCCTGAATGCTTGAAAGAAGGTCCCTACGACTTTTATGCTTAAGAAAATGTAATGCATGAAGGACTTATATGTAATATGATGGTTTCAAAGTCCTATTGATGTCCAAATACAACCAAGTTATTATGATAGCTTAATTGAACATTTTAGAAGTTAATTCAACCCTTGATTTGTACTTTTGAGCATAGAAATGTGTTCAATTGGAAATTGGATCATCAATTTACATTTGTGAATAGAATATCTCATTGATTTGACCTAATTATACATTTTTAACCCAAATTTGATGTTTTAGGTCATTTCTGTTAATTCTTAGATTTAACCCGTTTATTGTGTTAATTAGATAGTGTTTAACCTAGTTTCTAACTTAACTTGTGTATTTTAGCTATGATAAGCCACACCTCATCAACTACCCCTCAAATGGTCTCGCAACAAAGATGCTCCCCTCCATGATCTCATCAGGTGTGACTTCGTGAATGCGAGTACCTACTCTGATACCAATTGTAGATTTTGATGGAGGGGGTGAGATTGAGTGTGATAAACAAATTATGCGAAATATAAATCAACATTCACACATAATTAAGCAATCTCACAAATAACACAATATACTTTTAGGTGGAAACCCAAACCTGGGTAATGACCACCACATAAACCTCCTGGTTTAGTTTTTCCAATCTACTTAGTAGATCAAATCCACTAGCGAACTACTTAAATGAGGGTAGTTTAACCTCTTACAACCATGCTACTTTGAACTAGGGGTAATGTACCTCAATCCCCTCCTCTTCACGAGGAGTATTTTGTCTAGTGAAAGAGATGCGAATTCACAAAGCGAATACCCTACCAAAAACAAAAGAAAGAATAAGTACCTATAGAGCCACAAAGTAGGGATAAATCTATGCTACTATAGGCAAGAAGGACTTCCCAAAAATGGAAGAGAATCAGTGTGAAATTAACAGAGTTTCAATGCTCTTGGATTTGCAATGTAGAACTTGGAGAGCAGGATCTTCTCCAAGTGATTTCTTTCTTCTCTTGTACACAAATAGATGTGGAAATGGCTTCTTACGGTGTGTTTGGCCAATGAAGGGTGCTTTGCTATTTATAGAGGTACCTAGAAGGCTATGGAAGGCTTTGGAAGCCTTTTGTTGTCGTTGGGAACAAGACTCAAGAGTGTGGTCCAAAATCACATCAAAATTAGGGTCATTAAAGAGTCTGACAAGCTTATCAGATGTTTGTGATTATTGTCAGACGTCTAGGTCATCGTCTGATCTAATGGTTGGACATCTAATATAGAAGGGTTGATGATCCTAGACTAGGTTGGATCTAGACGGACGTCTAAGAAGTCATTTTAAGACATTTATGAAGCCTATCAAATGTCTAATTATAGACGGCTTCTGTTCCTGGAATTGAACCAGATCGAAATAGGGTTCTAGTATTTATAGGTCAGACTACAAGTCAGACGTCTGTCAAAGTGTTGGTCATGTGAAAAGAGAATTTTCTACATGTACGGATTTCTTGAGAGGCTAACAGCTATAATAATCTGAAAAATGTAGATTTGGGTTAGATTTAGGTTAATGCCTCTTTTGTAAACTTATGGAAGGCTCTACAGATGCCTGGAAAGTATTATCAATGCAATAATCAAATAATCCTTGATGATATTGTTTGACAAGCCAACAGTCCTCTAATTGGACGTCCAGTAAGGTCATCAGATGTCTTGCAAGACATTTGGACAATGGGTTGGTCGTCTGATAATGGTGGTCAGAGAATAGTAAGTTCAGCCTAAGTGTTTGGATGTCTGCACAAACTATCAGGAGTCTTAAAGTCCATTATCAGACGTTTGATGATTAGGTTAGACGTCTGACAGGGCTATCTGATTTCTATAATGATTTTCGGATTCTATTCTAGGGTTCACCTAAGTGTCCTAGTGATGTATAAGTGTTCCTAGGAGTAAGGTATGTTTCTTTGGGCTATTTACATGAATCTAACGAAATAAAGAGCAAAGAAAAAAAAGATAATTACAATTACAAAAAACACGAAAGAAGATATCTATCCGATTCTTCTTCAAGCTTTCGCTCCACATGAAGCTCCATCTTCTCTTTCCCTCCATCAAGCTCCTCCAATCCACCATGGACGCAAGCTTGAACTCCTTCACACTTGAATCGGTTTGCATTTATCCTGAAAGCTTAAACTCAAATGCAAATGTTAAATACCAAGTGTTTTATTATCATCAAAATTAACGATCGTGTTGCCTTTGCACCAACAATTGGTACACATGAATCTATATGGGTATATGAGGGTTATAGTTTTTCCTCAAGTTTGGAACAAGGCCAAATTAATCTCCTTATACCGGTGCACCTTGGTTTGCACCAATTCATGTGACTATAGTGGCCAATCTTTTTTTATTTTTGGCTTAATTTGAAATAGATTTGTTCCTAATTTATTTCTGATATCTATAATCAAATTTAAGCATATAGAAACCTATAAATATGACCTATTAACACTTGTTTTGACATACAACTCAATAGAAAAAAAAATTAGTGATTAAAAAGAGTCTTTGCACTCATATTCACTCAAAAGCTCTCAATTCTCTTGAAGCACCCACTTTCTTCACTTTGTGATCGAATTTCCTACTCCTAGTAACCTTGTTTTAATTTAAATATCAAAGGACGGCTCTAGAAATTGTGTACTCTTGTTGCTACATTTACTATATGACTTTTATTCTTATCATGCTATACACTTTTGCTAGCACATGGTTCATATTTTTTGTAAAGAATCATTGTACCTTAGATTGGGGTAACTCATTAATTATCTTGGTTATGATTAGAAAAATAGTAGTTCTCTTGGGAAGAGAGAATAAAGTTTTAAAATCCTAAATTAGGAGATTTGAATAGAGGTTTCTGTTGTCTTCTGTATGCCATAGGAGAGCATTTCAAGTTATGTAATATGATTGCATCTTGCATCTGAATAAAAATAATTCGATTAGTTTTCAATAAGTGAATTGGATCCCTTAGTACGAATAGGGTAACGTACTTAGCAATTCGAATAAACTCGATACATGTTGATTTGGAGATCTAAATGGTTTAGAGGATTTTATAGCACATCAAGAAACTATTCGATTCAATCAAATGTTTCTAGTCTGAGTTGGAATGGCAACCTTCTTTAACGGCCATTTCCTGATTGATGTTCTTGAATGGAGATTCAAGGACTATCATGTGGGTTAGGTTAAAGA
This sequence comes from Thalassia testudinum, assembly GCA_037157565.1. Classification (NCBI taxonomy): domain Eukaryota; kingdom Viridiplantae; phylum Streptophyta; class Magnoliopsida; order Alismatales; family Hydrocharitaceae; genus Thalassia; species Thalassia testudinum. Next base: position 38,762,826 of record JAZHRO010000049.1, read on the forward strand.
GTTAACCTAATGAAATCGGAGATAGCTGAAGCCCTTTTCCAATGCTGTCATGGAGAAGGAGTATTGTTTGACCTAAGACAGATATGTGTCTCTATTCATAAATGCATGAATTTAGCACACCAATAATAGATTCATACAACTTTGTTCTAATTCTAGAAAGTTGATGCATGTAGGAAGAGATAGAAGGTATATGATCTTGTAAGAGTCGCTAGAGGGCAGAGTTAAAAACATGGATTTACGCTTTTACGAAAACACATCATTGTAGCTCGTTTTGCCCTTACCGTTAATACACTTAACTTTTCTTTTACAGAACTCGAAATAGATTAACTAGATGGAGTCCTGGTTGATCCCATGAGGAGGCTCAGAAAGAACTTGGACCTTGTATTGCCTTAAGTGAGTTCGTCTATTCTATTTTTTTGCTTTTTATCCTTTCCATCCTTTTTTAGTTTTCTTGTGAGAATGAAATCTAAGGCTAGTTGGCAAGCCTAGTTTTCTTGGGGTTTTTAACTTGATAAACAAAATGAAAAGACAACCAACTATGCTTGTGAGATGTTATCGAGGAAGGTGATTATGGTGACTAAGTAATATGTGCAGGCAACTAATGGGAACACCATCATGAGCTCTAACCTGCTCATTTTGACCCAATGAAGAGAATAAATGCTCCTACTTAACCAACTGGAGGTCATAATTCACTGAATAACCTTTCTGAGAGAAAAGTAAGAAACAAGGGGTAAAACTATAATTTTACCATTTTAGTACAACAATGGATTTTCTCAAGTGCTAAACAAAAGTCAAACGGTCTTAACAAGATAAAAAGTGGGTTGGATTTGACAAAAAAGGGTTTATGTGTACCCTGTGAATTAAATTACTTCTTGAAACCCTAAAACAGACCCACTTGTTTAACCAAGGTTTTGGTCAGGATAAAATTCACCTAAACCCTCTAAAAATCATAGAAAAATATTCTCTAGGGTTTAGAACCATTAAATTGGCCATTAGAACCCATCTTGACCTAGAATGGGATCTCAGATAGATATTTGCCCTAAATTAGTTTTTGCATAAATTACCCAGTCAAACGTGGCCAAACCCAAAATCCAACTTCACCATTGGATTCCTTAAGTCAAAATTATGTTTTTACCAAAATTTGGACCTAAGTGGAACTCATCTTGACCCGCTTTGCAAAAAGGTTCAGCCTGATTACATTTATACCCCTATGTTTCAAAAACTGTTGCAAAAGCCCCCTAGCTTCTTCATCATTCTCGCAATTAGGTCCCTCTACCATTATAGAGGAGGAATCCTACTCCGGCGAGCTTTAGAAGGTGATTTCTCCCTGATTTCTCAGAGAATCCCCTTCAAAATTGGAAGGGAGATTCTTTGAGAAAATCCCTCCAATGTGAAGCCTATTTGATGCCCTACTTGTTACCTAATCTCTCATGGGAACGCATGAGAGATTTGGGTCACTTTTAGAGTTGCCATCTCCGGCGAGCATACCTTGCTTGGAAGCTTGGCTTCCAAGCACAAATCCCCCTCCATAAATCTATTTATGGAGCCCCAGATCCAATCGACTCCTCCAAGCTTGAAATCGACCGGAAACCCCCTCAAATTCTTCTCTCCCCCTCCGACCAATTCGCTCATCAAGCTCCGAAAACCTTCCCTGATCTCCCTCGTCGCCTGACCACAATACCAGTGGAAGGTTCTTCCTCCTCACTTTCATCCGCGTTGCGTAGCACCCACCGATGCCCTTGTCTCCCCTTCATCGTTGCCAACCGTCCCTCTCTGAGCGCCTTCATCTCCGACGTCGATAGTACGCACCCGATGCCATCTTCATCCTTCATTCGTCCACTATCACCCTAGATAAGTCCCTTTCAACCTCTACTTCCTTTCCCTCTCTTTATTTCTCTAAATCGACTGCTGTCGCACTCCACCACCATCATCTCCTCCACCTCCAGCCACCACCTCCGGCGAGATCGCTCCACCACCACAGACCACCGCCCTCCTCGTCGACAAGTCCATAAGCATCCCCTCACTCCACTCAACATTTCCCCTTACTCATACTACCACTCCACTCACCCGAACACACCCACACATACGCACACAGTGTGCCCTAGGCACTCTCGCACAGGTGTCCCACGCCACACCAACCATCGCAGCACACTCGCCATGCCTCGGCGAAGCTTCTTGAGTGATCTGATGTAGCCGCGAGGCTGTTGTGGTGATTTCAGGTATAGGCATCCTCCACCATTGATGCAAAGCTTGAAGCAAGCTTGAAGCAAGCTCCAGGTTTCGCTAGCTCCAAGTTCCTATCCCAGGCTATGCAAAACGTCCTCGCACATGACTCCAGGCTATCAATTGGAGTCAAAGGCCGTTGCAACTACTGCAATTGGAGGCCTTGTCTCTACCACAGGCGTGTGCGAAGAAAGGTGGACAGATAGTCCCACCCCGGATGCGCTAGAGCGCTCGCACCAGAATAAATTGAATAAATGTTCTCACCTTATCACCTCATAATCACAGGGTGAGGTCCCTCCCACTCGATCGACCTGGCTCGTCCGCGGCACTACCCACGCAGACCTGGTCTTAACCTAACCCAACTACACTCCTCGCCCACCATCGCACTCCAGTGGGCATAGTCCCAGGTACGTACCCAACCCGATTACCCGATAACGTGTGGCTCTGGGAGAGCGGAACCTAAGAGAGAAAAGAGAGGAGAGTGTGCGCGAGTAGGGGGTGTTGGTGCTAGAGCACCGCGATTGTTTATTTTGATGATAACAAAACACGTGTCATTTAACATTTGCACTTGAAGTCTTAAATTTCAGGTCAATTGCAAATGGAGACATGATTAGACGAAGTTCGAGCTCGCATCCAAGATGGATTGTAGGAGCTAGATGGAGAACAAAGGAGCTTCACGAGGAGTGATAGCTTGAAGAAGGAAGGAGATGAAGAGTAGGATAGATTTCCTTTCCTTGTACTACTATGTATTTTTGTTTCTTTTGTTGCTCTTTATTTTGTTACTTAGACTCATGTTAAAGAGCCTCAAAGTACCCTATCAGTAGTCTCAGAAACACTTGCACAACCATAGGATACTTAGGTTTTCTGTAGAAGACTTAGAAAACCAAAATAGAGTTTAGACAGCCTTATCAAACGTATAATCTGAAAATCAGACGTCTGATAATAACTTTTAAGACATCTGACTGTTGACTCAGATGTTAGATAATATTTAGGCTGGACTTAGTTCTGTCTGATGAAATCAGACGTCCAATTAGTGGACAGTTGGCTGCCCTTAGTAAACACTGAAGAAATGACCGTTAGCCTCATATCAGACATCCCTAGAGGACCCCAGACATCTGATACATGACCGTGTTGCCTCGACTGGCCCAAAATCTCTTCGTAGAGATTTTCTAGTCGTTGCACTCTCTTGGGAATCTATTTTCGCAGAAAAGTAAGTTTCCAGACGTCCAAACTTAGTGCCAGATGTCCTGAGTGTCATCTGATGGACTTTCACTAGAGCCCTGTTTCAATCTGATTCAAGTCAGGAAGGAAACTCGCCTAAAATCAGACGTCTGACTTTGTTCCTAGACGTCTTAAATGAGTTTTCCAGACGTATGATGCCAGGACAAGACGTCTGATAACCCTATCAGAGTAATGATTAACCCAGATTTCGGCCTAATTCTCTTGGAGGTTGTACCCAACGGCTATGGAAGCATTCCAAGGCCTTCCAAAGCCTTCCTAGGGCCTCTATAAATAGAGGAGAACCCTTGCCAGTCAAAGACACACCAAGACACACCCAAGCTACATACTTTCCACTCTTTGGTGTCTAAAAGAAGAAGAAGATCATATAGAAGAAAGCTCTTGCTCTCCAAGCTTAGTTCTACACCTAGAGAGCTTGATTCCTGTTGTGCACCTGCTCTCCCTCCGCGATTATGAGAGCGACGAAGCGCTACTGCGTGGTTCACGCACCCGCGTCATCGATGCACTTCCACCAAAGGGAAGCATCCTAACACCTATAGAAGCTTAGTTTAAGAATATCTTTGTGGCTCTATAGGATTACTCTTTGTATTTTACTTTGTTATTTGGTTGCATATTCGCATTGCGAATTCCCGTCTCCATCAAGGGACAAAATCCTTCCCATGAAGAGAAAAGGTTGAGGAATGCTACCCTCGCACTTGTAGCGTGGTTGTAATTGAGGTTGAATCACCCTTGTTTAAGTGATTCGTTAAGTGGATTTAATCAATTTGGTTGATCGGAAAATCCTAACTCAAGAGGGTTAGGTGGTGGTTTTCACCCGGTTTGGGTTTCCACCTAAAAATCATTGTGTACATTGTGTGATTGCCTATTTTGTGAGATTGTTATATTTTAATTCCACATTTTTTCGTCATGCTATGTCAACCACTCCAAGTATGGAATTACAGGGGGTAGGTTTTGCTACAGGCAGAGGAAGAGGAGAAGCAAAGCTGAAGAAGAAAGAGAAGACAACAACGTTGAGAAGCTAAGGCAGAGAAAGAAAGAGAAGGACGAAGCTGAAGGAAGAAGAAGCTAAAGCCAAGGCAAAGAAGGGCAAAGGAAGAGAAAAGAGAAAGGCAGGGAAGCTAAGAAGACAGAAGGCAAAGGAAGAAGAAGGGAGGAAAAGACAGAGAAAGCTAAAGACGAAGAGACAGAAAGAGAAGAAAGCTCGTAAAGGAAAAAATCAGAAGAAGAGAAGAAATCAGAAGGAGCATAGCTTAAGACATCTGATTTACAAATCAGATATTCAATTTTTAATTCATATTCATATACATTGAGTTCTTGACTATTTTGTGATCTAGATTGCCAATTACTCCTATATTTTTGCACTGTGATATTGATATTATTGCATATTCCTTTGATTGTGATCATGATTTCTAAAATACTAATTTGCTCCCTGTGTTTGACCTCGAACTTTAAATTCGAGTAATAAAGTTGTATTTGTTTTGAACGATCTTTCAACTATATTACAACGCGATATTCTTAAAACACCAATTCAGCGATCACAAACATTTTGGCACCATTGCCAGGGAGCAACGAGCGACTTAGAACTCTTGATTACAATTTCTGATTGGTACCAACTTGCTACATCTCATTGTTGTGGTTGTTTCAGGAAGAAGATTCAAAAAAGAAAGACAGTCGCACATCAAACACACCAGGGGTAGGTAATTTCTGATTACTTTCTCTTAAGTCCCTCATTTTGAAAGGGAAAAAAAAAAGGGGATAAAATCACTTAGGCCTACTTGCTTTACATTCTTAGCTAATTCATCAATTTGCCCGATTTGATTTCAACAACAAAACTGATTTGTGCATGTAGATTCCCTACTATGAGGGGGTGATGTAATAAATTGCGGAAATATAATATGAAACAATCTCACAAAATGCAATCACACAAAGTACAAAATTATTTTTAGGTGGAAACCCAAACTGAGTGAAAACCACCACCTAACCCTCTCGAGTTAGGATTTTCCGATCAACCAAGTTGATCAAATCCACTAAACGAATCACTTAAACGAGGGTGATTCAACCTCAATTACAACCACGCTACTTTATACGAGGGTAGCATACCACAAACCCCTTTTCTTCACGAGAAGGATTTTGTCCCATGAAGGAGATGGGAATTTGCAAAGCGAATACCCAACCAAATAAAAAAGTAAAATAACAGATATAGTCTTATAGAGCCAACAAAGATTTAAACCTAACTTCTATAGGAATTAGGAAACTCCCCTTTGATGGAAGTGTGTCGAATTGATGACATGGGTGCGTGGGCTACACAATAGTGCAACGTCGCTCTCGTGAACTACGATGGGAGAGTGGGTGCGCAAAGGCTTGATGCTCTCAAGATGAAGAACTTAAGCTTGGAGATCTAGAGCTTTTCTTGGACACAAAAGAGTAGAAAGTATGTTGCTTGGGTGTGTCTAGGTGTATTTTGAGTGGCAAAGGCTCCCCTCTATTTATAGAGGCCTTAGGAAGGCTTTGGAAGGCTTTAGAAAGCATCCATAGCTGTTAAGTGCAAAGCCCAAGAGAATCAGGCCAAAATCAGGAACAATCATTGCACTGACAGGGTAATCAGACGTCTGATCCTGGCATCAGACGTGTGGAAGATTAGTTTAAGATGTCTGGGATCAAAGTCAGACGTCTGATTTTAGGCGGGTTTCTTCCTGACTTGAATCAGATCTAAATAGGGTTCTAGTGCAAGTCCATCAGACGACATACAGGACATCTGACACTATGTCTGGATGTCTGGAAACCTACTTTTCTGCAGGAATGGATTTCCAAGAGAGTGCAATGGCTAGAAAATCTCTGAGAAGAGATTTTTGGGTCAGCCGAGGTAAAACGATCATTTATCAAACGTCTGGAAAGGCTTAAGGATGTCTGATAAGGCTCTAACGGTCATATCCTTCAGTGTTTGTTAAGCCAGCCTGCGGTCCACTAATTGGACGTCTGGCAAAATCATCATACGTCTTCTAAGACGTCTAGACTAAGGTCTGGACATCTGATTTCATCAAACAGAACTAGCTAAGTCCAACCTAATTATTATCAGACGTCTGAATCAACAGTCAGACGTCTTAAAACCCATTATCAGACGTCTATTTTTCGAATTAGACGTCTAAAAAGGTTGTTTGAACCCTATATTGGTTTTTTAAGTTCTCTACAGAAAACCTAAGTATCCAAGGGTTGTGCCGATGTTCCTAGGACTACTGTTAGGGTACTTTGAGGCTCTTTAACATGATGTTCTAAGGAACAAAAAAAGAGCAAGGAAATAAAGACAAAAGTACATGAAAGAAATAAACAAAATTCTATCCTATTCTTCTTGTCCTTCCATCTTCAATCTATCGCTCCTCACGAATCTCCTCTGTTCTCTATCAAGCTCCTCCAATCCGTCCTGGATGCAAGCTCGAACTTCGTCTAATCACGTCTCCATTTGCAATTGACGAGAAATCTAATACTCTAAGTGCAAATGTTACATGACACGTGCTTTGTTATCATCAAAACAAACGATCGCGGTGCTCTAGCACCAACAATCTCCCCCTTTTTGATGATGACAAAACCATAAATAATAATGCAAAAAAATCCTCCCCCTTTTTGACATTATAACAAAGGTTTGATTGATTTTAAATTTCCTATAACTCTCCCTTAAAACATGCCCTTCTATGAATTTCTTTTAACAAAAGTAATGTCCTCCACCTTTTTGTAACAACAAGGTAGCTATTATTTTTCTCCCTCTTACTAAAGGAAATTTAGCTAACTTGCATCTCCCCCTTAAAAATTGACAATTGGCTCATAATTTTTTAACTCCCCCTATCTAAATGCTAATGATAAAAAGATAGGGTAAAGAAATTTTTACCTCACCTACCATGGCCAATAAAATGACCCAAATGGTGGTGGTCGATGCCATATAGGATGGGGCTCCCATCCGTAGCTTGAAGGCCTGGGCATTGGCACCGGTCTCCAGTCTGGTGGTCAACGTGCGGTGGGTCCATCGTTTGTTCGCCGTCTCATCAGTGGTCTTATTCTCCTCCTTAGTCTACTCCTTGGTTCTCCCAACTCGAGTTGACCAGCCTTGAGCTTGTAGGTCCAGTCCTTCGTGTTGTAATTATCCCTGAAACCTACAAAACAAGATTCCAATTCTTTCTTCGGTATCCAAGTGAGCTTGGATCTGGATCTGTTAGCAGGTCTCCTCGACGGAGATCCTTTCTCAACCTTAGGGCTATAAAAATTATCTACTTTGTTGATTAATTTGTTGGAGTTTTCCCTAAGACATGCAATTTATTTTTCTATAATATGCATCTTAGTCTTTAAATCAGAAATTTCAAACTTTAAACTATCATTTTCTTCAATCAATTTAGTATTTTCATTGATTAAATTTTTATTTTCTAATAATAGGTTATTATCCTTAGGACTAGAGCTACTTTCTAGGTCCTTAAGTTTTATTTCTAACCTATCATTTTCAGATTTAAGAAAGCTAAGATTCTTTTTAATGCTTTTGTTTTCTATTCTTAATGATTTACTAACATCAAATAGTTCATTAAAAGCTTCTTGTAAATCGAAATTTACCTCGTTGTCTGAGTCGCTTCCACTTTTGCTGTCACTATCACTTCCTCTGGCCATGAAACCAAAGCAAGCGGTTTCTTCTTCTATAGACTTTTCTTCTTCCTCTTCCTCCGAGCTCGAATCACCCCAAGTGGCTTGGAATGCCTTCTTCTTATATTTCTTCTCCTTTTCCTTCTTCTTCTCCCTTTTGAGAAGAGGGCACTCTGGTCATAGGTTCCCTTTCTCGTTGCAGTGATAGCAACGTCTTGAGCTTTCCTTCTTCTCCTTTCTTTCTTTGATTCCCTACAAAACTTGGAAAAATTTTTAAGTAAAATTCTAAAGTTTTCATCATCGGAACTTACCTCGCTATCCGACGCAGCTCTGAAGGTGAGAGTCTTCTTCGGTTTAGGCTCCGGTGTATCCTTCTTCTTCTGCTTCAACTTAGTCTCATAGGCCATTAGATTGCCTAGGAGATCTTCCATGTTGAGATCCTCCACTTTGTTCGCCTCCTCGATGGCAGTGACTTTCTGTTCCCACTCCAGTCCGAGGGAATGAAGAAGCTTCCCTTGAAGCTCCCCCTTGATGAAAGTCTTCCCTAAAGCTTTTAAATTATTTACAATGAGAGTGAACCTAGTGTTCATCTCAGTTAAAGATTTGTTAGGTTTCATAGAAAAAGATTCAAATTCTTAAGAAAGTAAATTGATTTTGGAAGTCTTTACCTTAGAGGTACCTTCGTGAGTTACCTCAAGTGTGTGCCAAATCTCGTATGTGGTGGCGCATTGCGAGATTCTGTTGAACTCCTCTGGGCTGAATGCACAATACAACGCGTTCATTATTTTCGCATTGAGCAAGAGTTCCCGGATCTGCTGCTGCAAGTATCCTGCGGTGGGTTTTTCTGGGATGTTGAAGGGGGTCTTGTACCTGGCCCAAGTCATGAAGATGGTGGCTTGAAGCCACGTCTTTATCCGCAGCTTCCAGTAGAGGTAGTTGCTCCCGTCGAAGAATGGCAGACGAGCCGTAGACTGGCCCTTGGAAATCCTACTCGCGGAACTGCTCTCCTCCATGATCTTCTTGCTGGGTGTTACTCCGAATAGCAAGAACCTGCTCTGATACCAATTGTAGATTCCCTACTAGGAGAGGGTGACGTAATAAATTACGAAAATATAATATGAAACAATCTCAGAAAATTCAATCACACAAAGTACACAATTATTTTTAGGTGGAAACCCAAACCGGGTGAAAACCACCACCTAACCCTCTCGAGTTAGGATTTTCCGATCAACCAAGTTGATCAAATCCACTAAACGAATCACTTAAACGAGGGTGATTCAACCTCAATTACAACCACGCTACTTTATACGAGGGTAGCGTACCTCAAACCCCTTCTCTTCACGAGAAGGATTTTGTCCCATGAAGGAGATGGGAATTCGCAAAGTGAATACTAAACCAAATAACAAAGTAAAATAACAGATATAGTCCTATAGAGCCAACAAAAATTTAAACCTAACTTCTATAGGAATTAGGAAACTCCCCTTTAATGGAAGTGCGTCGAATCGATGACGCAGGTGCGTGGGCTACACGACGGTGCAACGTCGCTCTCGTGAACTACGGCGGGAGAGCAGGTGCACAAAGGCTTGATGCTCTCAAGATGAAGAACTTGAGCTTGGACAGCAAGAGCTTTTCTTGGACACAAAAGAGTAGAAGTATGTTGCTTGGGTGTGTCTAGGTGTATCTTGAGTGGCAAAGGCTCCCCTCTATTTATAGAGGCCTTACGAAGGCTTTGGAAAGCTTGGGTGCAAAGCCCAAGAGAATCAGGCCGAAATCAGGAATAATCATTGCACTGACAGGGTAATCAGACGTCTAATCCTGGCATCAAACGTCTGGAAGATTAGTTTAAGACGTCTGGGATCAAAGTCAGACCTCTGATTTTAGGCGGGTTTCTTCCTGACTTGAATCAAATCTAAATAGGGTTCTAGTGCAAGTCCATCAGACGGCATACAGGACGTCTGGCACTATGTCTGGACGTCTGGAAACCTACTTTTCTGCGGGAATGGATTTCCAAGAGAGTGCAATGGCTAGAAAATCTCTGAGAAGAGATTTTTGGGTCAGCCGAGGTAAAACAGTAATTTATCAGACGTCTGGAAAGGCTTAAGGACGTCTGATAAGGCTCTAACGATCATATCCTTCAGTGTTTGTTAAGCCACCCAACGGTCCACTAATTGGACGTCTGGCAAAATCATCAGATGTCTTCTAAGATGTCTGGACTAAGGTCTGGACGTCTGATTTCATTAGACAGAACTAGCTAAGTCCAGCCTAATTGTTATCAGACATCTAAATCAACAGTCAGACATCTTAAAACCCATTATCAGACATCTATTTTTGGAATTAGACGTCTCAAAAGGCTGTTTGAACCCTATATTGGTTTTCTAAGTTCTCTATAGAAAACCTAAGTATCCTAGGGTTGTGCCAGTGTTCCTAGGACTACTGTTAGGGTACTTTGAGGCTCTTTAACATGATGTTCTAAGGAACAAAAAAAGAGCAAGGAAATAAAGACAAAAGTACATGAAAGAAATAAACAGAATTCTATCCTATTCTTCTTGTCCTTCCATCTTCAATCTATCGCTCCTCGCGAATCTCCTCTGTTCTCTATCAAGCTCCTCCAATCCGTCCTGGATGCGAGCTCGAACTTCGTCTGATCACGTCTCCATTTGCAATTAACCTGAAATCTAATACTCCAAGTGCAAATGTTAAATGACACGTGTTTTGTTATCATCGAAACAAACAATCGCGGTGCTCTAGCACCAACAGTGCACCCATTTAAGGTAACTAGGGCTACCACATTCATGATTGTGCCCTAGATACCACATTTGACAAACTAAATTGGACCAAGATTAGAGCCAAATTATGGATTTCAGTTTAGGGTTCTAGAGAAACACCTTTATAAGAAAGAATTAAGTTTCCAAAAAGAGGTGTGCCTAAGCCTTGGTTGAACTGATTTATTCAAGAAGACACTAAAATTCAAGCTCTTACTCTCACTTGAATCCTAAAGAAGGGACCTAAGACTTCTCTAAGGATAAATAAGTGAAGTTGGCCCACCTTGTTGGGTCAACCAACCTTGAAATTAGGTCACTTTTTGCACTCAATACATCTAATGTTCAAGTGGAAATCTTAGGCACCCTTGCTCTTAATTAAAACTGGTAGACTTAAGAGGTCAAGTCCCCATTCTGGTCTACCTGGAACATCAGTGACAAGAGAGGTCGGGTGGGGGAAACCCTATAACTCGTGGGGGCGCTCTACCATGTAGGGGTCTTTGCGAGACTCTCCCTCTCTGGCTGCCCAGGTATTTCTCAAGTGGATGGCTTTCTGACTAAGGGGTATCATCCTCCCCGAACCTCTATAGTCATCCAAATTTTTGGGTGTCTTGATTGGGTCCAACACATTCTACTCTCATCCAGACCATTGGTGCATGTTCGATATGAGGTCCTTAAGACCACCATTGAGGCCTCCTTTAGTTATTCACTCCCATCGAGGTCAGGCCTCGACTTCCATGTTTGTGCAGTAACCCCATCACATAGACATCTCCTCTGATTCATCTGAACCTAATTCTCCTTCTCCCATCATCATGGCACAACACATAGAAGAAGAGAATAACCTTGAGAACCAACTCCAGTGCCTTAATGATTTATTCCAAACCTTTGTAAACCCACCGCAACGTTCTATGATGCGAGATCACTACAATCCCGCTACAGTGGCGATCGAACCTCGAGTCCAAATCCCGACTGGAGGTCCCAATTTTGAACTCAAGCTCAACATGATTCATGCTATTCCAATATTTCATGGGCTTAATTCCGAGGATCCTTTCCAGCACATCAAACAACTCAAACATGTGGCCCAGACCTTCGGGTTAGATGTCCAAAATCGAGATATTCTTCTCATGAAGATGTCCTCCTTCTCTCTCATGGACAAAGCAGCTCATTGGTATCAGACTCAAATGCGTCCAATCAACACATGGGTTGAACTACAATCCAAGTTTCTGAAAAAGTTCTTCCCCGTTGGTCGGACAAATGCCTTACAACACCAGATCACACACTTCACCCAACAGCCTGGAGAACCACTTCATAAAGCATGGGACCGTTTCTTGGATCTCATGTGAAAGTGCCCCCATCACAGAGTTCCTAAATGGGAACAAGTTCAATCTCTTTACCAGGGACTCCATGAAGATAGCCACTTATTCGTTAATGCAACCTGCAGAGGAAATATCATGGGTCAACATGAAGACAATGTGTGGGAGATTCTCGAGAATATGTGCGAGAATTCCATCAATAATGACTCCATGGGCTTATTCGACCGAATGAATGCCCGTGCATCGACGAATCCAAAGGGAGCACACGAGACAAAGGGCTTGTCTGCATCCGTCGACTTGGAATTAATGGCCAGTCATTTGGACAAGGTCTCTATCATGGAGAAGAAGGTGGACAAGCTGACTTGACATCTACAGCGAGCCACCTTTGCACAAAACCCATTCGCACAACCGCCCTCTGAGAGGGAAGCTATGCATAACATCTATCACTGGTCTTCTCAGGGGATGGACCCGTATCCACCCCCATCTGACTCTTGGACCAGAGGAAACTCCGACCCTGCATACTCTAGTTGGGGGAACTCTGAACCCTCGTACTGTGACTTTTTTGAGAATCCTCAAACCTGTGAGGACCTCAACGCCATCCAGAATGACCCATTCTCTAACACTTATAACCCTAGATGGCAGAATCATCCCAATTTCCTGTGGGCGAGAAATAATCAGAATCATAGACAACCATATCAACCCCGCCCACAAGCTCCTCGTCTATTTTAGACGCCTCAGCCTTGGCCCAACCCCACCTATCAATCTGGGCCAACTCAAACAGATCAAATGACTCTTATCCTTCAGACTCTGGTTGACATTCAGAAGACGAATGTGGCTATGCAAAAACAACACAAAGACGAGATCATAGAGGTTCGCAATCAACTCAGCCAGATGGCAAATTCCTGCCAACCTGGCATACTCCCTTCGCAACCTCTACCGAATTCGAATAACGTGCCGAACCAGAGGCGCATTATGAACCCAAATCCAAGCCAAGCCCACATGATTTATCAGGCCCCTTCTGTTCCATCACCTAACGGGATCGAAGCTTCAACATCATATTAGGGATTTCAGCAACAGCCACCTATTTTACCAACACCAAACCAAAACCAGGTAGGACTAAATTCAGTAACAACCCGTAGTGGAAAAAGAACACAAGACCCACCTTACCCAAGCCACTTTCAGCCTGGTAGTGCTAACCCAAGCCCTAGGATAGTAATCCAGGATACCCTTGTCCCTGATCAAGAACCTGGACCTATTCTAGAGGAACCATCCAAGGTTCCATTTCTTGAGGCCTTGACCAAGGGAAAGTGGACAAATAAACCTATGGCACCTGAGGAGGACCTAGTCAAGCTCTTTGAACAGGTCCAGATAAACATCCCCTTGATGGATGCGATCTGCCATGTGATAGGTCGACTTTCCGCTATGCGTTGTAGTATTTAAGTGGTGGAAAAATCGACTAATCAACAATAAAAAAATAACCACTCACAGAAGAGCGGGTCATGTCCACAGGGAGGCAATTATGCAATAAACTCTTGATTATTTCGTATTCTTTCGGTTAAGTGCGAAATCCCTAGTCAAATCCGACATAAAATGCGAAGGAAAGAAGATTCACAATAATTCAAAAATATAAGGGCATATGTGCAATTTTCCCTTACTCAAATCTTCAATAAATATATGATGATTTTATGTAATTTTCAATTGACATATACTAAAGAAAGTTGGTGCACATGTTAATCCCAAAACTAATCTTGAAACAAGTGAATATTAATAACGTGCAGTTATCAGAAAGTATGAGTGTGCATTTACAATTTTTCCACAATAAAATAATAATAAATCAAAAATCAAGTGTTGGCAATGGCAGCAAATGTAATTTTTAATTGAATGAAAAACAGAGCATTTTCTCTCTCTCTTGCTCGCGTGAGGGGAGCGTCAGCGGGGCTGTCAACACGCAAGGGACGCTGGCGAAGACGAGGCCTATCCAATGGAGGTTGCGGCATCGACGAAGATGGCCGGAGGTGGCTGGCCGACGGAGGAGAAGAATGCCGAAGGAGGCGCACCTGTGGGGCAGTGCCTGTAGTGAAGGGCGCTAGAGGAGAGGTGTGGTGCAGTCCTCCGCAGCGCCTACGGGGGGGGAAGCGCATACAGGCGGTGGTGGCAGGGGCACTGTGCTTGTGTGGGTGCGTGAGGGATGGCGGTGCAAGAGCGTGCAAAGTGGCAGCGAGTGCCTCTGGGCGCTGCAGAAGGGCGCCTGCAGGGCGCTTGTTGCGAGGTGGGTGCCTGCGAAAGAGCGGGGCGGTGCGTACAGGCTGAGCGCCTGTGGTGGAGAACTTAATGCGTTGGAGGAGGGGGGTGTGTTGCAGTGAGTGCTTGGCGTGCTTGGTACAGTAGTGCGCCTGAAGGCGGTGGAGGCTAAGGTGCAAGATTGGTGGCAGGCAGAACGGCTGCTGGCGCTGGAGAAGGGCACGAGCCTGCGAGCGAGGGTGGTGAGGCAGGTTTGCAGAGGGGTGTGTGCCTGCGGGATGGTTAGAGGGCATGATGTAGGCTGGTGCGGTGATTGGAGAGGCGGCTGGAGATGGGCGTGTGCCTGCGGGCGTGCAAGGTGGAGAAGGAGCGGGCACAGGCACAGTGCACGCGGTGAAGCAATTCCCCGCAAGGGGAAGATGTAGATCCCCCTCTCTCCTTTGCCCCCCTCCTCTTAACTCCTCTCCCCCATGCCAATTATGGGATTTTCAAATCCCTTTTCTAATTTTGGCAGGAGACTGTTGGGGAGGTGTTATTGAGGCCGACGGCTATTAAGGGTGGTCGGAGGATGGGGAAAAATGCCGCCGGTTGTTTGTTGGGGAAATTTACTCCCCAACTCCTTATTCTTTCTACATATCATTCTTGCACATAAAAACAACAAAATCATTACATATTAAGTTATAGAATGTTATAAACTTAAATCATGATGCATACAAATATTCTACAACTTAATGTAGTTATTAACAAACCTAAAAGGTACGATTAAAGTTAGTTAAGCGTATTATTAGTCCATTAAAATGGACTCATCAAATACACCCATACTTAAGATTTTCTAGTCCCTAGCAAAAATGAAAAATAATAGAAGTAATCAGAAGATTTCTTCTTTTCTTATTTCAAAACTTTAGAGATCTAGACAAATGTGACGTGATAATAGCCTAAGTAACAGATCCAAGTGAAAAAGCCAATTCGCATTGGGAGTTTGTACTTCACCCTTGGTAAATATTGCTGTCGGGATAGGCAACTACTTCCCTCGGGGATAAAGTAGAAGATAATCTGTAAGTTGACCCCAGCGTTTGGCTTAGGTAGGAGAGATCGAGTTGAATGGATTTGTATTTGGTGGCACACACTCATCTGGTGCTACATATAGTCTGGTACTACAGACTCTAGATCTCAAGACAATTAGACTAGTCAACTGCCAGAGAGGCTACACAACTGTGCTCTCTTGATGTTCCTAGGCACTTCCTCTTTTCTTTCTTTCTGAGATCACAAATCTCGCCAAATTTAGAAATTGTACTCACTATTTGGTGGCCTCACATGACATTCACACTTCAATTAAAGTCCTAATAACTCTAGAACTAAGTTAGAGTACTCAACCAGTATTCAGGCGATCAGAAATACTAAAAGGTAGGTATGGGTCATATTTGGTGGAACACTATAGGTGTTCTGTTGCCTCAGAAATAATGTTACATTATAACCTGGACCCCCTTTTTTTTTAATTTTACAATGGGGACATTGTAGGATTTAGGCATGGGGGGGTGCAATTGCATTTTAGGAAGTATTCTCCTCCTGTTTTTTATAACTTGGACCCCCTTTTTTTTATTTTACAATGGGGACAATGTAGGATTTAGGCATGGGGGGTGCATTCTCCTATTTTAATTTTACAATGGGGACATTGTAGGATTTAGGCATGGAGGGATGCATTTACATTTTAGGAAGTATCATGCATTTAGGTTAGCATTTAAAAAAAAAAATTCCTCTTTTCTTGAGCTAATTGGGTTATCCCTAGCAAAATACCTTTGTCATTGGGGGTTTTTCTTCCCGAATTATTTCTTAAGTTTAGAATCCAGTACATTTACTTCATGTACACATAGACTTGGTAATGGATCCTTGAGGAAAACCAATATGCATTTGTAGTCTACTGAACCCTTGGACAGTTCATAGGGAGGTAGGCATACTATCTTCTAGTCGATCCACCTCATATTTGTGAGAAGAAAGTAGAGAGATTACTGGTATGCTAAGGCTAGTGCAAGGACTCTTAAGTTTTGAATAATTAGATGATGATACTTCAGAGTTAGGCATAGTTTTCACTCTCTGTTCCAGTGTGCGTACTTTGTGTGAATTCCTGAGAGTTACCAAATAAGGCAGATACACAAAGATGAGTCTTAATAAAGCTATAACTATGGTAGATGGTTACAACCATCCTTCATAGAGTCCTCAGCTGAAGGAGGGTAATAGTGTCAAAGGTCAGAAATATGCTTGTCCTATCCATTCCTTCCCGGTGCTGAGAATAGCCACTTCCACGAAATAAGCCACACAATATCTTCTTGACCATCATCATCCCGAATAATGCCTCATAAATAAAATTCTATGTCGTATTATGTTAAAAAAAAAAAGAAAAAGGAGAGAAAATAAGAAAAGAAGAAGAAAAAGAAGAAACAAAAAAAGAAGAAATATTTATATTACA
Organism: Thalassia testudinum; assembly: GCA_037157565.1. Lineage (NCBI taxonomy): Eukaryota > Viridiplantae > Streptophyta > Magnoliopsida > Alismatales > Hydrocharitaceae > Thalassia > Thalassia testudinum. The sequence goes on from JAZHRO010000049.1 coordinate 38,779,682, forward strand.
AAAAAAAAAGGATTGAACGGCGAGGCATGAATACTTCCTAAAGGGGAATTTTGCTAACCCAATCAGCTCAAGAAAAGAGGAATTTTTTTTTTTAAATGCTAACCTAAAAGCAAATGCACCCCCTCATTCCTAAATCCTACAATTTGATAAGTCGATTTTCCACTATGCGTTGTAGTACTTAAGTGGTGGAAAAATCAACTAATCAACAATAAAAGAATAACCACTCACAGAAGAGCAGGTCGTCTCCACAGGGAGGCAATTATGCAATAAACTCTCGATTATTTCGTATTCTTTCGATTAAGTGTGAAATCCCTAGTCAAATCCGACAAAAAATGCGAAGGAAAGAAGATTCACAATAATTTAAAAATGTAATGGTATATGTGCAATTTTCTCTCACTCAAATCTTCAATAAATATATGATGATTTTATGTAATTTTCAATTGACATATACTAGAAAAAATTGGTGCACATGTTAATCCCAAAACCAATCTTGAAATTGGTGAATATCAATAACGTGCAGTTATCAGAAAGTATGAGTGTGCATTCGCAATTTTGCAATAATAAAATAATAATAAATAAAAAATCAAGTGTTGGCAATGGCAGCAAATGTAATTTTTAATTGAATGAAAAATAGAGCATTTGCTCTCTTCTTGCTCGTGTGAGGGAAGGAACGTCGGCGGGGCTGTCAACACGCAAGGGAGGTTGGCGAAGACGAGGCCTATCCGATGGAGGTTGCGGCATTGACAGAGATGGCCGAAGGTGGCCGGCCGACAGAGGAGAAGAACGCCGGAGGAGGCGCACCTGTGGGGCAGCACCTGTAGTGAAGGGCGCTGGAGGAGAGGTGCGGTGCAGTCATCTGCAGCTCCTGCGTGGGGGAAGCGCGTACAGGCGGTGGTGGTAGGGGTGCTGTGCGGGTGCATGAGGGCTGGCGGTGCAGGAGCATGCAAAGTGGCAGCGAGCGCCTGCAAGCGCTGGAGAAGGGCGCCTGCAGGGCGCTTGTGGCGAAGCGGGTGCCTACGGAAGAGCGGGGCGGTGCGTACAGGCAGAGCGCCTGTGGTGGAGAACTTAGTGCGCTGGAGGAGGGGGGCACGCTGCAGTGAGCGCTTGGCGTGCTTGGGGCAATGGTGCACCTGAAGGCGATGGAGGCTAAGGCACGGGCTTGGTGGCAGGCAGAGCAGCTGCTGGCGCTGGAGAAGGGCGCACGCCTGCAGGTGCGGGTGGCGAGGCGGGTGTGCAGACGGGTGCACGCCTGCGGTCTGGTTCGAGGGCGTGGTGTAGGCTGGTGCGGTGATTGGAGAGGCGGCTGGAGATGGGTCCGCGCCTGCGGGCGTGCAAGGTGAAGGAGCAGGCACAGGCACAGTGCATGTGGTGGAGCAATTCCCCGCATGGGGGAAGATGCAAATCTCCCTCTCTCCTTTGCCCCCCTCCTTTTAACTCCTCTCCCCCGTGCCAATTAAGGGATTTTCAAATCCCTTTTCTAATTTTGGCAAGAGACTGTTGGGGAGGTGTTGTTGAGGCCGGCTGGAGGATGTGGAAAAATGCTGTCGGTTGTTTGTTGGGGAAATTTACTCCCCAACTCCTTGTTCTTTCTACATATCATTCCTGCACATAAAAACAACAAAATCATTACATATTAAGTTATAGAATGTTATAAACTTAAATCATGATGCATACAAATATTCTACAACTTAATGTAGTTATTAACAAACCTAAAAGGTACAATTAAAGTTACTTAGGCGTAATATTAGTCCATTAAAATGGACTCATCACCATGTACCGACGTACACATGATTTATGAAAGACGTGTGTACACATAAGCATAAGCCACGAACCAAAAGTTGAAGCCCAATCATATTTTCAGAGTAAGCCAGCTCTGTAATTTTGAGCAAATCCCACCTAAGGCAAATGACCCAAGTACTCCCCTAATTTCTTGTACAATTCGTGATACCCAATTTGATATAGCTTTATTAGATCTAGGAGCCTCCATAAACCTAAGGCCTACATCCCTACTTGACCATCTTGAGGAATCTAAGCAAAAACCAACAGAGGTGACATTACAGTTGGCTGATCGATCTATTAAGTCACCTAAAGGAGTTCTTGAGGATGCCATTGTTAGGGTTCGGAATTTCTTTTTCCCGGTGGACTTCGTACTCTTGGATATGGATGCTCTAGAAAACCTAAGGGATACACCAATTATACTAGGGAAACCCTTTCTGGCCACTGCTAGGGCCAACATAAATTGTGAAGAGGGCCAAATTGAACTGAAATTTGAAAACCAAACACTAAAGATTGACATCTTTAAAGCCCAACAAGGGATTAATTACGGTGTTATAGAACAGATATGTGATATCAAGGTTGTGGTTGAAGATTCGTACATTGAGGAAAACCTGACTATTTCTGATCAACCACAAGGGGATCAAAACCCGCAATTAGAGGAGTCCGAACTTGACTTAGAAACACCCATAACTCCTTCCCTTGCTACTGATACACACCTAGAACCACCCGTTACTGCTGATAACCCTGTTTTGGAACTTAAGCCTCTTCCCGATCATCTGAAGTACGTCTTTTTGGGTACCAATCAGATGTTTCCTATGATTATCAACTTTAGAATCACACCTAATCAGGAATCCCATCTGATTACTGTTCTCCAGCAACATCAAAGAGCCATTGGATGGGTTGTCGATGATTTGACTGGTATCAGCCCCTCTTACTGCACACACCGTATCTATACTGAAGAGGGCACACGACCTTCCCGTAAAATGCAGAGACGTTTGAATCCTAATTTGTAGGAGGTCGTGAAAAAGGAGATCATCAAGTGGTTAGATGTTAGGATCATCTACCCGATCTCCGACGTGAGTCCAATCCAGGTTATGCTTAAGAAGGCAGGACTTACCGTGATCACGACTGAAACTATAGAAATCATACCGACCCATGTGGCGAATTCATGGGGAGTCTGCATTAATTTCAGAAGACTCAATACCTCCACAAAGAAGAATCTTTTCCCACTACCGTTTATTGATCAGATCCTTGAGAAACTAGCAGGAAATAGGCTCTTCTACTTTTTGGATGGGTACTTCGGTTATAACCAGGTGGCAATCCATCCTAAGGACAAAAAAAAGATCACTTTCACCTGCCCCTTTGGGATGTACGCGTTTTGAAGGATGGCATTCGGTCACTGCAATGCACCCACTATTTTCCAGCAGTGCATGCTTGCCATATTCTCAGATATGGTAGGTGATTATCTAGAAGTCTTCATGGATGACTTTTCAGTATTTGGAGAATCATTTGATGATTGCCTCCTACACTTGGTCCAGATCCTCAGGCGGTGCATTGATGTGAATCTGGTTCTTTCCTGGGAGAAGAGCCATTTCACGGTGCCTGAAGGAATTGTCCTGGGACATCTCATATCAGAAAAAGGCATCCAGGTCGATCGAGCCAAAATGAATCTGATTTCCAAACTCCCTATGCTTAGCTTGATCAAGGACATCCGATCTTTTCTGGGGCACATCGATTTTTACCGTCGATTCATTCCTGATTTCTCAAAGATCGCACACCCCCTGACCACTCTACTATCTAAGGATGTTCCTTTTGAAATCTCCAAGGAATGCACTCAAGCATTTGAAATCCTCCATGATCGAGTTACCCAAGCTCCGATCCTATAGTTCCCTTATTGGTCTCACCTCATTGAGATCATGTGCGATGCATCTGACTTCGTTGTTGGAGCGGTACTTGGGTAGAAAATTCACGGGAAACTCGTGGTCATCTACTACACAAGCAAGACACTTGAGGCTCAGCTAACTACACAGTTACTGAGAAAGAGCTGCTAGCCGTAGTATTTGCCCTGGAAAAGTTCAGATCATATCTTCTAGGCTCCCATGTTATCATTTACTCTGATCACACAGCTGTGAGGCATCTCCTTGCAAAGAAGGATGTAAAACCTCGATTAATCCATTGAATCTTGATGTTGCAAGAGTTTGACCTCGTGATTCACGATAAAGTGGGAAAACAGAATGTGGTAGCTGATCACTTGTCCCACCTTCCTTCTGATATTACCGACCCTTCCGGACCCATTACAGAACATTTTCCTAATGAGCACCTCTTGAGTACCAATACAGGCCTTCCATGGTTTGCTGATCTAGTAAACTACCTGGCATCACATCGGATCCCGTCCGATTGGCCAAAGGCCAAGAAGGACAAATTGCTTTCCGATGCCAAGTATTACTTATGGGAAGACCCGTATCTTTTCCGCATCGATGCTGATCAAATCATTCAACGATGTGTCGTGAGAGAGGAAACCCAGGACATCTTGTCCTTCTGCCATGACTAGGCATGCGGTCGACACTTCTCAGGTGATAAAATCGCAGCAAAAGTCCTCCATTGCAGCTTCTATTGGCCCACGATTTTCAAAGATGCATACAATAACTGTAGGGCATGCACTCGTTGCCAGACCTTAGGCAACATGAGCCACAGTGATATGATGCCCTTACAGTCGATTCTCATATGCGAAATCTTCGACATCTGGGGGATTGATTTTATGGGACCCTTTCCTATTTCGGATGGCTTCAAGTACATTATACTCACTATTGACTACATGTCCAAATGGATCGAAGTCATTCTGACCCAAACCAATGATCATAAGGTGGTTATCAAATTAATTCATCAGAACATTTTTTCACGATTCGGGATTCCACCTGTGATAATCTCTAATGGAGAGACCCATTTCACTAATGCTCAGTTCAAGTCACTGATGACCAAATACGGTGTGTCACATCGAATCTCTACTCCCTATCACCCCCAAACTAACTGTCTAGTTGAGTAATCAAATTGGGAGATCAAGAAAATCCTTCGAATTACTATTCGACCTGACAGGAAAGACTGGTCATCCCGACTTCCAAAAGCTTTATGGGCCTATAGGACCGCCTACAAAATCCAATTAGGTATGTCTCCCTTCAGATTGGTGTACGGGAAGGCATGTCACTATTACGACTCGAGCAGGTTGTGTTAATATGGTGAAATTATCGTTGAAGTGAGTATAGTGGTTAACCTAAATCGAGAATAACCATCTTTTTACAGAATTTTAATCCTGGCCTACTTAATTTTATCTTGGTCACTTTTAGGGCCAGGGTCGAACTCAGGGAGGCGGGGATTAAAGGTGAAGAAGTTTCTACGCCTTTCCTAAAATGTATCTCTTCTGTGTGTCTATTATGTTTTTGATTCTTTTCTATTTAAGATTTTTTTCTTGATAATATTGTCCTTGAGGCACACCCTCAAAATCAGGTCCTTGGCTTTGAGCCAAATTAGGGTTTGAAAAACTGGTCTTGCTGATCGCGAGACCGAGTACCTCAAAGACAAGGATTATCTTTTCTCTTTTACTCTTTTTTTTTCTTTTTAATAGCAGGAAACAAAAGAGAAATAAAAAAAAGATAGGTTGCTTGTAGAGAAATAAATATAGTCTATAAATATATATATTATATATATAGGGGTGGGGATGGAAGTGGAAATGACGTGTAGCACAGTGTCAAGTTGGTCCACATCTAGTAAGATGCAACCAACAAGATGAAGTGCTGCGTAGAGTGTGGGATGGATGTGTGGGAGCGTGTGCGGAGGCACTTTCTTTACGTGGGTATTGGGGAATATCAGCAACTGGTGCAGATATTCCCGTGATATAACGCGTGGTGGAGTGACTAGTGCGTATGGATACAGGTAGGTGATATGTATGTAAATATATATATATGTATATATATATATATACGTGTATATATATATATAGATAGGGTTGTAACTATATTGGCGTATATATAGTTATGTATATATATATATAGATATATAAATATATATATATATATAGGTATATACATATATATATATTTATGACTAGATATATATGTATATATATTTAACTGTATAGATATATATATATAGTAATATATGTATATAGATATATATACGTATATATGTATATGGATATATTTGTATAAGTATCTATGTATATCGATATATATAGATATGTATATGTATATATATATAGTAATATATGTATGTGTATATATATATATGTATATATATATGTATATATACTTATATATAGTTGTATAGGTATTAATATGTAGATATATATATATATATAAATATATGTATATATATATATATAAGTATGTATAGGTATGTACAAGTGAGTATGTGGGTGTATACACATGAGTGTGTACAAGTGAGTGTGTGTGTGCATATGAGTGTGGGAGCGGGTGTGAGAGAGAGCAGGAGAGGGCGTTTAAGGCGTCTGGCGGCAGTGGGCGACGTCTAGTGCGTGGGTGCACAGACGCAAGCGCGCAAGGCTACACGCTGGCGCTGGAGCGGGCGCGCATGCTGCCTTCGTGCGTAGGCTGGTGAGGGAGCATGAGAAAGAGCGCAACGTAGCGCACTGAGTAGCACAGCGCATTGCGTTGTGGGATGGAGTGGATGCGGGCAAAGATGCGAGCGCGGGCAGAGACTCAGGCGCTGGCGCTGACTGGCTGGAGTCAGTAGCAGTGAGGAGAGATAGCGCGCAGTGTCCGGATTAGTGAGAAACTCCCCGGTCCCCGCACTGTAGCTACAGTGTCGCGCTGAGTGGCGTGACCAGTAGCTACAGTGTCGCACGGGATGGACAACCGGTTGCAGGCGGTTCTGCATGTGCGGGCGCGCTGGTGCTGATTGGCTGGAGGCGGTAGCAGAGAGGAGGGAGAGCGCATGGTGACCGGATAAGTGAAAAACTCCCCAGTCACCCCACTGTAGCTAGAGTGTCACGCTGAGAGGCGTGAACAGTAGCTACAGTGCTACGCGGGATGGACAACCAGTTGCGGGCGGTTCTACGTGCGCAGGTGCGCTGGAAGGCGCCTGCACGCGAGGAAGTATCCTGCGGCCGGTCTGCAAGGGCGCGCGCGGTGCTACGCGGCTGCTGGAGGGTGCTGCGCTGCTACTGGAGCTCCGAAGCTTGGAGCTTCTGTCAAAGGCGATGGTGCTCAGCGATGGAAACAGAGAATGAAACCACCATGCCCACCTACTCACGAAGGAGCTGGGCGGTGGTGGAACTCACAGTGGTGGTCGTGGGAGAACTGTCAGCCTGCTCCTACCCGCAGTGTATCTCTTCAGTGGGAAGAGGTACTGCATATGGAGGGGAGAGGGGAGGAAGATGTCCTGGACGAAGGTGGTTGCTGGTGTTGTGTGTTCCAGGCTCTCCTTTGCAAGGGAGATGGCAAGGCTTTTTAAAGAAGAAGACGCCTGCCCCAGCCATGCTGCAGGTGTGCATGACCAGCCATGCTGCTGGCAAAGCATGCTGCAGACAGAGGAATGGCTTGAAGAAATGCAAGCTCCATGCCCTGAGCCGTGCGAGGGAGAAGATTTCAATGCAAAATAAAAAATAAAAAAGGTGAAATTTGCAATGCAACCCTTGATGAAGATGTTATTTGCATGGCCAATTATTTGCATAATCCTCCCCTCTCAAATAAATGCATGCAAGTGTCTTTTTTTACAAATGCAACTATAGCTACCTAATATGCAATGGCAGTGCTAGGAAATAACACAAGATGGCATATTTGTTGGTGTATTTTTGCTGTACAATCATACCCCCATGCCTATCTTTTGCTAGTCCCTAGCAAAACATTTTTTGTTTTGTATTTAGAAATGATCTTAAGCTGAAGATTTTCTTCTGAGGCGACAGGAGTGTGTTTATTTGTTGGATATTGTGAGAACCAATTGCAGAGAAGAGTACAAGTACTTTAAGTCTTATGTGACATAGACCATCTCTTGATTAACCTGGACTCTTCATATTTAAACCTTAAGTACGATTTCCAGGACTCAGAAGGTTTTTGCTGTACTCGAGAGCTCAAGAGATTATGGCTTGTGCATAGTGAAGGGTCAAGACTGACCAGATGAACATTAAGACTCAAGCCCAGGGTTTCACGAATCTTTAAGTGCAGGTTGGTACCAGTTTCAGCTCGTGTCTTCGGATTGACCCCTTAAAAAGATGACAGAAAACTCAACTCCCATTTTATCACATTTGTGGCTCAAAGAATATATGGTAGAAACAGGGTATTTATAACTTGCCCTGAAAAACTTTTTAGGGAGAAGACTATACAGGAATTTACGAGATATACTGACTTATTTACACAATTTTTTTTTTTTTGGAACAAGTGTCAATATATCTCTTACAACTTTATTTGGAGGAGCACACTTTTTGGTGGGAGAGTTCCTTTTTGGTGGAAAGAGTTTCTCCTAGACACAAGACTAAAGCCTGGGATAAAAAGTCTATCTGTGCGCACAGGTAAGGACTCCACCTTCCCTAATGAACACTAGGGTTGGATCTTATGTTCACCTGGTCTTTCTTGATATGTGTAGTGTGAACCAAGATTACTTAGGCTCTCGAGTAGAAGCAAACCAACGGATCCTGTACTGATGCCTCAGGTACAAGAATACGTCCTTAGTTAGGAGAGATTCCGATCTATCTTGTCAATGCTCAAGTGAATTAAGCCGAGCCTGAGCGAATCAAGCTTCTGTGGCCTGGAAAGTCTTCAAAACAGTGGTTGAATATCCATAAACACTTATTGTATTTTTGTTTCAGCCTTTAGATCATTACTAAACACCTTTTTCTTTTTATGCTATGTACATATTTATAGATGGATGGAAGCTGCATGATACCATATAATACCCAGATCCTATGGATGCCTATCCACCCCCCCATGCCAAACGATGCTATGTCCTTATATGCATGCAGGGTAGAGTACAGGAAGGTCCAAAGATCAGGGAGCAAAAGTTGAGGTGCAGGGTATATAGCAGGGTGGTATGGTGGGTGGATGGTGGGTGGTGAAGTGAAAAGGTGCGAAGTGAAGTGTACGTGACAGTGAAGGAGTGTTGCTGGGGTGCCTCCCAACAAGCGCTGAATTTAACGTCCCCAGCTGGACTTAGAATGAGGCACGACATTAGTTACCCTCCAGCAGGGACACAGTTTCTCCAAAGGGGGTAGGTTCATGAGTAAGATGAGGTTTTAGACGCTGCCCATTGACCGTAAATTTCTGCCCAGATTTGGGATCTTCAATTTCAACGGCCCCGTTGGGAAATGGTCTCGAGACCAAGAAGGGACTAGTCCATTTGGACTTCAATTTCCCTGTAAAGAATTTGAGCCAGGCATTGTAAAGCCAAACTTGCTGAGATGGCTTGGATTCGTTCCACCGAATATGGCTGTCATGAAAAGCCTTAGTGCGTTGCTTGAAAGTTAAGGCAGAATCATAGGCTTCACGACTGAGCTCTTCCAGCTCTTGGAGTTGGAGTTTCCTTTCTCGACCACACAGGTCTGGGTGGAGGTTACATTGGCGAACCGCCCAATATACATAGTGCTCCAGCTCCACGGGCAAATGACAAGGCTTCCCGTAAAAGATTATATAAGGAGACATACCTAGGGGAGCCTTGAAGGTTGTCTGATATGCCCAAAGTGCGTCAATCAGCTTGTCGGACCAAACCTTACGAACAGGCCGAACCGTTTTCTGGAGAATTTGCTTGATTTGCCGATTCGACACCTCAACCTGGCCATTCGTTTGAGGATGATACAGAGATGCGATACGATGGTGGACTCCATATTTCCTCAGAAGTGCCCAAAAAGAAGCATGAGTAAAATGGCTTCCTCCATTTGAGATAATGGCTCGAGGGATCCTAAAGCGTGCAAAAATGTGGTCTTTAACAAATCGAGTGGATATGACATGGTCAGCATGACGTGTGGGAATAGCCTCGATCCATTTCGAAACATAATCAACAGCCACGAGGATGTATTCGAATACATTGGAAGTAGAAAAGGGACCCATGAAATCAATTCCCCAAATGTCGAAGATTTCAGCAGCAACGACTGGCACCTAGTGCAATGTTTCACAAAATTGTGTGCATCTTGGTGAAGGGAGGGTCAAAAGAAACCGCACTGCAACACCTTGGTTGCAATTTTCCTCCCAGAGAAATGGCCTCTGCAGGCCTAATCATGGTAGAAGGATAGCACATTGAGGAATTCGCTATCAGGAATATAGCGACGGATGATCTGATCAGCACCTATTCGAAAAAGAAGTGGATTATCCCAGAAATAATACTTTGCTTCTGCAATGAGACGCTCGCGCTAGTTTTTAGGCCAGCCACGTGGAAGGAAACCAGAAGCAAGGTAATTGGCAATGTCGGCATACCAAGGTCCACTTGCCACATTAATTACCAATTGGTGCACATTGGGAAAAACCTCGTTAATCGGCAGGGTAAGTCCAATGTGGTCAGGGTCCAGTCTAAAGAGATGATCAGCCACAACATTCTGGGCTCCGGCCTTATTGCAGATCTCAATGTCAAATTCTTGGAGCAGAAGGATCCAACGAATCAGTCTAGGCTTGGCATCCTTCTTGTGCATGAGATGGCGAATGGCCGCGTGATCAATGAATACGATAACATGTGAGCCCAGAAGGTAAGAGTGGAATTTCTCCAGCCCAAAGACGACCGCCAGTAGTTCTTTCTCAGTGGTTGTATAATTACGCTGGGCCTCGTCCAACGTATTATCGGCGTACTCCACGAAGGGGTGTCTATCGCGTCTTTGTCCTAGGATGGCTCCGACTGCAAGGTCAGAAACGTCACACATGAGTTCAAAGTCGAGGGACCAATCAGGTGGCTGGAGAATAGGGGCCTTGGTGACAGCCTCACGCAGCTGTGTGAATACGCGTATGCAGTTGGGGCCCATATCAAAGGGTACATCAGTCGATAGGAGATGAGTTAAAGGTCAAGAAATCTTGGCGAAGTCTTTGATGAATCTCGTATAGAAACCGACGTGTCCCAAGAAGGAGCGGATTTGTTTGACAGAGCCAGGCATAGGTAAATCAGCAATTACATCAAGCTTAGCTCTGTCAACCTCGATACCCCTGTCGGAGATGATATGCCCGAGAACAATTCCCTCGTGTACCATAAAATGACTTTTCTCCTAGGAAAGCACGAGGTTCACATCAATACATCTCCTAAGGATACGGGTTAGGTTGGCAAGACAATCATCAAAAGAAGGTCCAAAGACCGAAAAGTCATCCATGAAAACCTCGAGAAGGTCACCCACCATGTCATGGAATATCGCCAGCATACATCTCTGGAAAGTTGCTGGCACGTTACAAAGTCCGAACGGCATCCTTCTAAATGCAAAGGTGTCAAAGGGGCAGGTAAAGGTGGTTTTCTCTTGGTCCCTGGGGTCAATTGCCACCTGGTTATATCCAGAGAATCCATCCAGGAAACAGAAAAATTTATTTCCCGCTAACCGCTCCAGGATTTGGTCAATGAAAGGTAGCGGAAAGTGATCTTTCTTAGTTGCAGCATTCAGTTTCCTATAATCTACACACACTCTCCGAGATGTAGGAGTGCGTGTAGGGATGGATTCGCCCCTGTCATTGACACGGATGGTGAGTCCCGCCTTTTTGGCCACAACGTGAATCGGACTCACCCAGGGGCTATCGCTGATCGGGTAGATTATACCTGCATCCAGCCACTTAATAATTTCCTTTTTTGCGACCTCCCACATGTTAGGGTTGAGACGTCACTGCATCTCAAGGGAAGGTCGAGCCTCCTCCTTCGTATATATACGGTGAGTGCAGTAGGAAGGGCTAATGCTAGTTAAGTCTGATAAGGACCATCCAATTGCTACCTTGTGTTCCATAAGGACCTTTGTTAGTTTGCACTCCTGCTCCCTGGTCAATTTTGAACTAATGATTACGGGGAGCATTTCATTTGGTCCCAAGAAAACATACTTAAGCGTATTAGGCAGCTCTTTCAGCTCGGGAGTGGATGGTGAGAGATCTGGCATTTCTTGGGAATAGAGTGTCCCAAGCAGATCAGAAGAAAATAAGTCAGGAGAAAAAAGTTGGCCCTCAGTTTAGCCAAGAAGAGGGGCATCTTGGATAGATGGATCCAAAAAGGAATAGCCCAAATGAGTAGTATGGGCTCAAGGTCCCAGTGTGGAGTTGCAATTCCGCCTAATTTGGCGGGAAAGAAAGGGCAATCCGATCTTCAAGAGTGTGGACCAGCGGTGAGTAGCCCGAATATGACTCAGACCACGAGATATGGGAAGCAGAGAAAGCCTCGTCAGAAGTCTGGTCAGGAGAAGGTACGGGAAAAGGGAGGGATGGGGGAACGTCACAATATGTGTCGGTCAGGAAATCATCTATGTTTAAAGGCAATCCACAGTAGTCAGAATAGGTCCCAATTAGTCCGATATATGCGCTGACAGCCATGTCCTTGTCGGACGTGTCATCCTCGATGCAATCGCAATCAAAGTTCTTGGCTGCCTTGAAGATGTTAAGCTTGAGCTTATTAGATCCAACGACAATCTCAATATAGCCCGACTCGCAGTGGATATGAGTGTGGGCTGTGGCCATGAAAGGTTGACCAAGGATGATTGGACAATAGAAAGTGAGCTAGGAACTTCCATATCCAAAATAAGTCAAGAGGAAAATAGAGACTGTTGACCCTAACCACCATGTCTTCCACCACACCCTTTGGTATTTTGATAGAACGATCTGCCAACTGTAACGTGACAGGGGTGGGTTTCAGATTTCCTAAGGCAAATTTCTCGAGCATGATGGTTGGTATCAGATTGATGGAAGATCCAAGATCAAGCAGAGCACGGTTAAAATTGCAGCCATGGATGCTACAAGAAATAAGTGGTGTGCCCAGATCTTTCTGCTTCGGTGGTAGATTTGACAGTATAGCACAACTCGCATGAGGCGAGAGAACCACCGGATTCTTTATTTTCTTTGACTGTCGCCCAGGTGTAGTGTAGTCGTTGAAAAATCAGACGACAGTAGGTATGTGGTCGATAGCCTCTAACAGGGGTACCTTGATTTCAACATCCCTGAATAAATTACGCAGGTTATCAAAGGCCTACGTATCCTTTTTCTTGCCTTTTGGCTCCCTCAGTAGAGCCTCAGGGAATGGGACCAATTCTGGCACTAGTTTGGGTGTATCGTCCTCTCGCGAATGCGGTGTGCATCCCAAATGAGAGGGCGATGAAAAAGATGAGCTAGGATCAGGTCGAGGCGGATCGACAGTTTGCTTACCGCTCATCGTAGTAATCGCATTGGACATCGCAGGTCCAATGGGATCATAAGGCGGAGGAGGGTTCACAATAGGAACATAAGGGTGAGGTGTTGCCGCGGGATTAGCCTGAAATCCCGGTGGAATGCTCGGAGCCAGCAGAATCAGATGAACCTGCCCTTGAGAAGGTCGTACCTGTGGTTGAGGGCCACGGGGTATGAAATTTCGCAGGTTGGGAATAGGTTGGGCTGGAAGAGTTCCTTGAGATCGAGTCGCCATGCGTATTTGGCTGATCTTAGCATTCTGATGCACCAATTGGTGCTGAAGAGAGGTCATGTTCTCTTCATGGCGCTTAGACATTTCCGTCATCATTTGCATCAGTTTATCAAGAGGACTTGATGCGTGTTCTGTTTGCAGTATGCAAGGACCCGATGGTGGATTCGCCACAGGATTAGACTAGGCCCTTGGGATGACGGGTGATGACGGTCGCATTGGCCCACCCACGGGGTTTTGGCGCTGCGGGTTGTTGGACCATGCGAAGTTCGAATGATTTCACCACCCTGGGTTATAAGTAGCAGAGAACGGGTTGTTCCCCAGGGCGCAAGCATCTTCTAAGCCAGAAGACGAGTCCGCATGTAAATATGCATCCGAGCACACGGAGGCTTAGTCCTCCGTGTCAAAATACTGGCTTGCAGAAGCCAGATCCACATGACTTACCGAATCACTCGACACGACACTCGGTAAGGAAGATCTCACGGCGTTCTTGGGGATAAGCCTGATGTTGGAAGGATTGGGATTGTGACGAACTGGTGAGGTGGGGGTGTTTGTCATAGAACGGGCGGGATTGGCCAGAAGCTCATCCAGCTTCTTGTGCATGATGCAGACTTCATCCAATTTTTGTGCGATAAGGTTAAGATCAGTGGATGAATGGGAGGGTCCCGTGTAAACTTCATGAATATTACGGGTAGGCTAGTACGATTAAAGGCAACAATGGAGGCATTGTTAATTGAGTTTTTGCTCATGTTTTCAAATAATTCGAATGCTCCATTCTTGTCTTTATTCATGAAATTCCCTCCGCAAGTAGCGTCTGCAATCTGCTTCAAAGTCTCATTTAGCCCATAATATAAACTCTAGGCTATATGCCACTTAGGTAGACCATGGTGCGGACACTTCTGAAGGAGGTCATTATACCTCTCCCAAGCCTCATGAAACTGTTCGCCATTTTGTTGCGTAAAGGAAGTTATAGCACGGCGAAGCGCATTGGTTTGGCCGATTGGGAAGAATTTCTTGAGAAATGCTATTCGCATCTCTTCCCAAGAATGGATGGTTCTCCCAAGGGTGCGTAACCATTGCGACACTTTATCCCACAATGAAAATGGGAACATTTTCATGAGGACAATTGGTAACCCGATGTTTCTTGGTTTAACAGTTTCAGCCAATCGGGTTAGGTCTTCCAAATGGAGAAAAGGATCTCCACTTGCAAGATCATGGAAGTGGAAGTTAATCAGGCCAATTACATTGGGTTTCAGTTCAAAATTATGGGGACCCGAATTTGTCCTATGGTCTCTGTAGCAACGGGATTTTGATAAGAGCTAAGAGACCTAGGCTCCTCCCATTCGGGAGGGTTCTGCATTTCCTTCAAGGTTTCCCTAATGGCTTCATTCTGTTCATTATACATTTCCATTTGGGCTTAGAGGTGGGCTATGGGGTCCATGGCTCCACCACCTGGTGGGTTTTGAGGGTGGTTTCCTCCCTCGAGATTTAGGGGTGGGCGTGCAACCATGTTTGTGGAGGAGGATGACGATTCGGCTTCTTTCCTAAAATTATCAAACAATTCAAACAATTCAGGGTTTTGTGACCTCCTCCCAAACGTGCACTACCATAGGAAGAATTGGGGGGATAAGAAGGGAAAAGGAGATGAGAGAAATGACGCCACAAAGGTACACTTGATGACAAATCAAGGCAATCAAATTCCTAACCTCTATAGTGTGCCCTTAGACCTAAAGATCTAAGTTACCTACTATCACAACCTACGGAACCAAGTGCGAGCACCGCGAAACCACCGGGCCAGATTGAAAGGCCATTTGCCTCAGTCTTAGACACCCAATAGCACGCGGGAACCCGCACCAGCACATAGGCGCTACACACAGGTAGTTAAACCTCCAATCCTTGATAAGGGTCAAGTTGCTACCAGTTTTAATTAGAGGCTTAGGATCAAGTGCTTCAGGAATGTGAAGGGCGTTGTTTACGAGTAATGCCCAAGTGTGTTAATTTTAGAAAGTGCGTAAACCAAGCATGCAACGGGGAAATCTCCCCAAATTGAAGTTTTAATTGGTGAATGATTTTTAAAATTTCAGCCTTAAGTAGTATGGATTTTAAGATTTTGCTGAGTTACCAATTCAACCAATCTCTGGGTTTTGAGAAAATACAAGTTCTATGCCCAACAAACCCTTCTTCAATGTCAGTTGGTTAATGCATGCTAAAAATGCAATGAGCTTCCCTAGGTGAAAATTTCTATGTGTGGATGCACGAGTCAATTTTAGGTTAGTGTGAAAGGGAGCCAAAGCACTTCAATTCAGGTGCTCCCAATCACCAAAATGATGTTCCACACACAAGGCTCAACCATAAGATAATGTAAAGAAAATCAAAGTGTTGGGGTTGAAGTATTCGGGATCAAATCTAAGGCACGTGAAAGGTCGTGGTGGGGTTGGAATCAACTCAATTCCAAGTCGCCCTACCAAAAATGTGATCCCAAATTGCAGATAAATGAGGCAAGGAGGGATGGCAATCAATCTGTTTAATCTTATCTCAAAGAATACTTCACATGATGAAAGATTCAAGAATCAGGATTCTTGGATCTTCACTATGCAAAGTTTGGCAGGAAATCTCGCGGCGGTGGGGGTGATAGCAGACAATCAAACAAGTGATTTTTAATCCACTTGCCCCAAGAAATCCTAAGAAGTGTTTTTAGGTTTTTTCTTTTTTCTAGGTGACAAGTTAACCTAAGTTGCTAAGAGAGAGAGACCTACCTTTTCAGCAGCGTAGCCAAAGCTCCAGTGCGGCACCGGTGACTTCATGCTCTCGTTCCCATCTTGGATTGCCCACGTCTCCGACTTCCTCTGCTTGCCTCCTCCTTGCAACGGCTTTACCTGCACACCAGCAAACAAAAACACCCATGAAGAGAAGGGTGTAAGAAGAGAAAATCAAAGGAATGGAGTAGAAACTTACCTCAATGCGTACCTCCCCGGCAACGGCGCCGGAAAAAGTCGTGTTACGACTCCAGCAGGTTGTGTTAATATGGTGAAATTATCATTGAGGTGAGTATAGTGGTTAACCTAAATCAAGCATAACCATCTTTTTACAAAATTTTAATCCTGACCTACTTAATTTTACCTTGGTCACTTTTAGGCCCAGGGTCGAACTCAGGGAGGCAGGATTAAAGGTGAAGAAGTTTCTACACCTTTCCTAAAAAGTATCTCTTCCGTGCATTTATTATGTTTTTGGTTCTTTTCTATTTAAGATTTTTTTGTTGATAATATTGTCCTTGAGGCACACCCTCAAAATCAGGTCCTTGGCTTTGAGCCAAATTAGGGTTCAAAAAACTGGTCTTGCTGATCACAAGATCGAGTACCTGCAAGACAAGGATTATCTTTTCTCTTTTACTATTTTTTTATCTTTTTAATAGCAGGAAACAAAAGAGAAAAAAAAACAAGATAGGTTGCTCGTAGAGAAATAAATATAGTTTATATATATATATATATATATATATATATATATATTATATATATAGGGGTGGGGGTGGAAGTGGAAATGACATGTAGCATAGTGTCAAGTTAGTCCACGTCTAGTGAGACGCAACCAACAAGATGAAGTGCTGTGTAGAGTGTGGGACGGATGTGTGGGAGTGTCTGCAAAGGTGCTTCCTTTACGCGGGTATCGAGGAATATCAGCAACTGGTGTAGATATTCCCGCGATATAACGCGTGGTGGAGTGACTAGTGCGTATGGATACAAGTAGGTGATATGTATGTAAATATATATATATATGTATATATGTATACATATATATATGTGTATATATATATATGATAGGGTTGTAACTATATAGGTGTATATATAGTTATGCATATATATAGATATATAAATATATATATATGCCTAGATATATATGTATATATATTTAACTGTATAGATATATATTTAAGTAATATTTTTATATAGATATATATACATATATATGTATAAAGATATATCTGTATACGTATCTATGTATATAGATATATATAGATATGTATATGCATATATATATATATAGTATTATACGTATGTGTATATATATATATGTATTTATATATATATACATATATATATATGTATATATGTATGTATATATGTATATATCTATAAATATATATATGTGTATATATGTATATGTATATATACTTATATTTAGTTGTATAGGTATTAATATGTAGATATATATATAAATATATGTATATATATATAAGTATGTATAGGTGTGTACAAGTGAGTGTGTGTGTGCATATGAGTGTGGGAGTGGCTGTGAGAGAGAGCGGGAGAGGGCGTTTAAGGCATCTGGCGGCAGTGGGCGTCGTCTAGTGTGCGGGCGCACAAACGTAGGCACGCAAGGTTGTGCGCTAGCGCTGGAGCGGGCGCGCGTGCTGCCTTCATGCGTAGGCTGGTGCGGGAGCGTTAGAGAGAGTGCAACGTAGTGCACTGCGTTGCACTCTCTCTAACGCTCCCGCACCAGCCTACGCATGCACTGCGTAGCTCAGCACACTACGTTGCAGGCGGGAGTCGCTGTCGGTGAAGACGCGGGCACGAGCGCAGACGCAGGTGCTGGTGTTGACTGACAGGAGGTGGTAGTGGCGAGGAGAGAGAGCACGCGGTGACCGGATAAGTGAGAAACTCCCCAGTCACCGCACTGTAGCTACAGTGTCGCGCTGAGAGGCGTGAACAGTAGCTACAGTGCCGCATGGGATGGACAATCGGTTGCGGCTAGTTCTGCGTGCGTGGGTGCGCTGGAAGGCACCTGCGCATGCGGAAGGAGCCTGCGGCCGGTCTGCAGGGGCACACGTTGTGCTGCGCGGCTGCTGGAGGCTGCTGCACTACTGCTGGTCCTCCGGAGCTTGGAGCTTCTGTCAATGGCGATGGTGCTCAACGATGGAAACAGAGAATGAAACCACCACGTCCACCTACTCACGAAGGAGCTGGGCAGTGGTGGAACTCACAGTGGTGGTCATGGGACCACTGTGAGCCTGCTCCTGCCCGCAGTGTATCTCTTCAATGGGAAAAGGTACTGCGTATGGAGGGGAGAGGGGAGGAAGATGCTTGGACGAAGGTGGCTGCTAGTGTTGTGTGTTCCAGGCTCTCCTTCACAAGGGAGAGGGTAGGGCTTTTTAAAGAAGATGCCTACCGCAGCCATGCTGCAGGTGTGTATGACTAGCCATGCTGCTGGCAGAGCATGCTGCAGACAGAGGAATGGCTCAAAGAAATGCAAGCTCCATGCCTTGAGCCACGTGAGGGAGAAGATTTGAAAGCAAAATAAAAAATAAAGAAGGTGAAATTTGCAATGCAACCCTTGATGAAGATGTTATTTGCATGGCCAATTATTTGCATAATCCTCCCCTCTCAAATAAATGCATGCAAGTGTCTTTTTTTACAAATGCAACTATAGCTACCTAATATGCAATGGCAGTGCTAGGAAGTAACACAAGATGGCATATTTGTTGATGTACTTTTGCTGTGCAATCAGTCACCTACCTGTCGAATTGGAGCACAAAGCCTATTGGGTAGTACGGACCTGCAACCTAGATCTTTCTAAGGCAGGAACCCACAGAAAGCTTCAAATGAGAAAGATCGATGAATTTTGCCACGACGCATATGAGAACTCGTGAATTTACAAGAAGCAGGTTAAGGCCTTTCATGACAAGCACATATCCAGAAAGATCTTTCACCCTAGTCAAAAGGTCCTACTCTTTGATGCCAAACTCAAGCTATTCCCAGGAAAACTCAGATCAAAATGGATCAGACCTTACCTCGTCCGATGAATCTTTGGAAATGGAGCCATCAAGATCAGTCCACTCAGCCATGATTCAGAACCTTTTATCGTGAACGGTCAAAGACTTAAACCGTTCATTGACCTTACCGATAGAAATTTGGCTGAGACATCCTTTACCCTCCATTCTCCCTCAGCTCATTACACCCAGCCGATGGCGTAAAACTCAGCGCTTAACAAGAGGCAACCCATCATTTTTGAAAAACCCGAAACCTTTCTTGACATTCCTGATAAGTCCACTTTTGTGGACCATTATTTGGCCTTAGTACTCTTTAATTAGTCATTCCTAGTTAATATTTGATTAGGAATTAAGGGGGAATTCAACATAGTCTGTATATCATCTTATGCACCAATTTTATGCTTAATGCATATGATATGTGTGATAATTATTTGGTGGATGCAGGCTAGGTGCAAGACACTTAAAGGCAGCAGTCAGACGACCAAAATCCCATTTTAAGATGTCTGGAATCTAATCTGGACATCTGGAACCTCCAGCGTGGACTCCTTGCCAACCAAATATTTTTAGACGTCTGATGGTTTTATCGGACGTCTAATGCCTAACGGACAGGACTTATCCTTCTGTTCCAACCACTCGCAATCTCCGTGAGTGGTTGCAGAAGTCGATAGTAGATATTTTAAAAAGAGTGCACCAACGAAGAGGGGATCATTCTCTTCCCCCTAGCGGTGACTCCCTCTCCACCTCCATCATGAAGGAGACGTGCACTGTGGAACCAGCGAGCACTGTGGAGATCTCCCTACACTGTGACCTACAGAGAACCCACACTTCATTCGTCTGCCATGGCGCATGGTGACAGCATGCACCACCACCAGCCATCCTCACCCGACCACAAAAACCCATAGCCAAACCTCATTCCACGCCATCTCTCACGCCTAAGCTTCTTTTTTCTTTCCCTCATTTTCTTCAACCTCTAGAGAACCCACGCTTCACCCCCTCACCGTAGCCACCTCGCACGGCCCTCATCACCACTGCCACCCCCACCGCTGTCCTTGCCCTCACCTCCTCTCACCGCAAACCAACACCACTGACTCATCTTCTTCTTCTTCATTGTCCTTGTCTTCCTTCCCAATAGGCCACCTGCAACTCCAATGAAAGAACCCAAAGCCGCCGCGCTCTACCCTCCACGAATAGTCATGCAATCGGAGTTCTCCTCTACTGGCTGCTAATGTCCCATAGCCACGTGCGACGTGCACACTCGCCGCAGCACCACCGAGCCCTTATGAGCAAAGGACTGCGATCAACCACGCTACCCTCCAGCGGCGTCCTCTTCCTCGATGCCAGCGAGACCTCCGGCCACCACTCGCCAGCGCGTCACCTCTGTTACGACGCCCGGCCTCCGATGCACCTCCATCGAACTCCAGCCAACCAACGGTCGCTTCTCCACGTGCATGAGCAAGAGAGAAGGAAAATCCCTTGTTTTCTCTCCTATTAGTAATTACAAATAATGCCATTTTAGAGAATACTATTCATTTATTTATCTCCTTATTATAATAAGATAGAATTGCATGAATGTCCCTTAAGTTTAACTGAATGATGAATAGTGCATTTATCTCTTAACTAATCAAGTAAGGGATATTGATTATAGGGAATGGGTTCGATTTTGATTTATATTGATGATATTTGTCAGTACTATGACTACAATTCACGTATGTCGTAGTGGTGATTTTACATAAAACCACCATATATTTTTAAGTAATTACATAAATGCTAAACTTATGTTGAAAATGAAGTGCAATAACTAGTATGCATACCCACTGAGATTCTCGAATAAACGAAGCACAATGCACTAGTTTAAATAGGCTAATTCCTTCCTATGGAGATGACCTAACTCTTCGTGGTTAGTTTTGAATTATGAAATATTTTTTAAAAGTAATTTTCTACCATGCAACGAACTACAACGACATGACATTTTATGTTAAAGTTTTCAACGAAAATGAAGATTGCTCTTTGAATTCCTATGATGAATTCATATCGCACTTTAGGGTTCATCCATTAGAACAACCGACCCCACCTCAGGTACCCGTACCCGAGCTTGAAATCATCCACAACAGTCACCTAGACCCATTCAACCACCCAAAACCTGTTCTAATGAATGATCTAAGCAGAACTCGAACCCACCTAATTTACAATGGGGACATTGCAAAACGTAGGCATGGGGGGCTATGAAAGTGCAAAACGATGTGAAAATCATCTCACAAGAAAAGATTTCATCAAAAAAATCACATATTCCAAAAATACCAAAAAAAAATTGAAAAATTCTTGAAAAGAACAAAAAAATTTTGAGGGGAGAGAAAAATTTTGAGGCCATACAAATCTTGAGGAGAAAAAGGGGAAAAGTGAAAAATGTCAAAAAAGGAGCACAAAATGAAAAGAAAAAGAAAAGGGAAAGTCATTAGTAAGAAATTAAGGGATTAATTGAGTTCTAGACCATATCAAGAAAAAGAAAATGAAAGAAAAAAAGTGCTAATGAAACACAGAAGAGATTAGTAGGAACGCTGATCTTAGACGTCTTGGGCTATAAGATTAAAAATTCAAGTATCCGCTAAGATCTGGATAGTCCTCAAGAGGTTGGGGAAAATGCGAAGCTTAAGTATTAGGTCTAAGGCTTAGGGAGTATTGAACCTTGTTAACTGACCTTTGGTTTGCGGGACTCGGTAACCTATGCACCCCAATCCACATAGTCAGGTTCAGTACGCATAAGTATCAAAATCACGCAAATGCGTTTAAATTGTTCTGAAAAAGTAGTCTGGTTCAGTACGCATAAGTATCAAAATCACGCAAATGCATTTAAATTGTTCTGAAAAAGTCACCTAGATTAGGAGCAATCGATCAACACAAGTTGATTTGGACAAGTTCCCGGTGCGAAGAGGCGGGAAATTCCCCTCAAAGATGCGTAATAACATATCGTCTCCTCGGTGCTTGTCTCCTAGGATATTTACATATCCTACCAGGGGCATGTAAGCACCCTGCACTGGTTCAGATGCCATGGGTGGCATTATCATGAAATATCGATTGCCAAGGTCTGGATTTAGCTACAGAACGTCATAGGCAGAATTATCTCGAAATCTCAAAAGTAAGGGTTCTTGGGGTTGCCATGGGTGGTGCTATCCCGAAGCATTAATTGCCAGGGACCCTTCGAGGAATGATGATGGGGACTAGAATTCGATACAGATCATGTTGTGAAGCCAATCCGAAGCTAGAAATAAAAAAAAGAGAGAGAAAACTCTCCAAACAAAGAAAATTCCTCTGTCTCTCTCTTACAAAAACACACTGCAAACTAAACCAATGCTAAAATATGTTACAAGCATGGGTGGTTTAACTGTGGAGTCCAACAAACCTTAGGATAGTTCCTGTGGGCCTTAAAAACCTTCGCAGTAGACTGAGGCTAGAGCTGATCAGGTCCGGATCTTGGTTGGTACTTGAGTACCTCTTGGCCAACTATTGGCATTCTAACCTAATCCACAGGAGAAATCACACATCAGAATTTTGAGCATCAAAAAGATTACATGGTCTAGAATTGAAGTTAAAACCTTAAAATTTTGCTAAAGGACCAACAAAAGATAGGCATGGGGGTATGATGGGAACACCATCATGAGCCCTAACCAACTCATTTTGACCCAATGAAGAGAATAAATGCTCCTACTTAACCAACTGGAGGTCATAATTCACTGAATAACCTTTCTTAGAGGAAAGTAAGAAACAAGGGGTAAAACTACAATTTTACCATTATAGTACAACAACGGGTTTTCTCAAGGGATAAACAAATGTCAAAAAGTCTTAACAAGATAAAAAGTGGGTTGGATTTGACAGAAAAGGGTTTGTGTGTACCCTGTGAATTAAAATAGACCCACTTCTTTATCCAAGGTTCTGGTCAGGATAAAATTCACCTAAACCCTCTAAAAATCATAGAAAAATATTCTCTAGGGTTTAGAACCTTTAAGTTGGCCATTGGAACCCAGCTTGACCTAGAATGGGGTATCAAACAAATATTTGCCTAAAATTAGGTTTTTGCATAAATTGCCTAGACAAACATGGTCAAACCCAAAACCCAACTTCACCAATTGATTCCATAAATCCAAATTAGGTTTGTGCCAAAATTTGGACCTAAGGGAAACTCATCTTGACCCACTTTGCAAATAGGTCCAGCCTGATTACATTTGTACCCTTATCTTTCAAAAACCTTTGCAAAAGCTACCCTAGCTTCTTCATCATTCTCGCAATTAGGTCCCTCCACCATTATAGTGGAGGAATCCTACTTCGACGAGTTTTAGAAGGTGGTTTCTCCCTGATTTCTCAGAGAATCCCCTTCAAAAATTAGAAGGGAGATTCTCTGAGAAAATCCTGCCAATGTGAACCCAGTTTGATGCCCTACTTGTTACCCAATCTCTCATGCGAACGCATGATAGATTTGGGTCTCTTTTCGAGTTGTCATCTCTGACGAGCATACCTTGCTTGGAAGCTTGGCTTCCAAGCACAAATCCCCCTCCAGAGATCTATTTAAGGAGCCCCAGATCCAACTGACTCCTCCAAGCTTGAAATCAATCGGAAACCCCGTCAAATTCTTCTCTCCCCCTCTAGTCGATTCGTTCATCAAGTTCCAGTGATGTTCCCTGATCTCCCTCGTCACCTGACCACAATATTAGTGGCAGGTTCTTCCTCCTGGCTTTCATCTGTGTCGCGCAACACCCGCCGACGCCCTTGTCTCCCCTTCATCCCCGCCGACCGTCCCTCTCTAAGCACCTTCATCTCCAACTTCGGCAGTCCGTGTCCAATGCCATCTTCATCCTTCCTTCGTCCACTATCACCCTAGATAAGTCCATTTTAACCTCTACTTCCTTTCCCTCTCTTTATTTCCCTAAATCGACTACTGTCGTACTCCACCATCATCTCCTTCACCTCCGGCCACCACCTCCGGCGAGATCACTCCACCACCACAGACCACCCCCCTCCTTGCCGACAAGTCCATAAGCATCCCCTCACTCCACTCAACTTTTCCCCACTCATACCACTACTCCACTCACCAAAACACACCACCGAACACACCCACACATATGCACACAATGTGCCTAGGCACGCTCGCACAGGCGTCCCCATGCCACGCCAACCACCGCAGCACACTCGTCGTGCCTCGATGAAGGGTTCTAAGTGATCTGACGTGGCCGTGAGGCCGTTGTGATGATTTCAGGTACAGGCGTCCTCTGCCATTGACGTAGAGCTTGAAGCAAGCTTGAAGCGAGCTCCAGGTTTCGCCAACTCCAGGTTCCTATCCCAAGCTACACGAAACGTCCTCGTGCATGACTCCAGGCTATCAATTGGAGTCAAAGGCCGTTGCAACTACTACAATTGGAGGCCTTGTCTCTACCATAGGCGCGCACGAAGAAAGGTGGATAGATAGTCCCACCTCGTATACGATAGAGCGCCCGCACCAAAATAAATTGAAAAAGTGTTCTCAACTTATTGCCTCCGAATCACGGGGTGAGGTCCCTCTCACCCAACCGACCCGACCTCGTCTGCGACACTGCCCACGTGGACCTGGTCTTGACCTGACCCGACTGCACTCCTCGCCCACCACCGCATGCTGATGGGCTTGGTCTCGGGTAAGTACCTGACCCGATTACCTGATAATGTGTGGCTCTGGGAGAGTGGAACCTAAGAGAGAAAAGAGAGGAGAGTGTGCATGGGCAAGGGGTAGGTTTTGCTGTAGGCTGAAGAAGAGGAGAAGCGAAGTTGAAGAAGAAGGAGAAGACAAGGATGCTGAGAAGCTAAGGCAGAGAAAGAAAGAGAAGGAAGAAGTTGAAGGAAGAAGAAGCTAAAGCCAAGGCAAAGAGAGGCAAAGGAAGAGAAAAGAGAAAGGCAGGGAAGCTAAAGAAGATAGAAGCCAAAGAAAGAAGAAGAAGAAGGGAGGAAAAGACAAAGAAAGCTAAAGACGAAGAGACAGAAAGAGAAGAAAGCTCGTAAAGGCAAAAATCAGAAGAAGAAGAGAAGAAATTAGAAGGAGCACAGCTTAAGACATCTGATTTACAAATCAAATATTCAATTTTTAATTCATATTCATATACATTGAGTTCTTGAGTATTTTGTGATCTACATTGCCAATTACTCCTATATTTTTGCACTGTGATATTGATATTATTGCATATTCCTTTAATTGTGATCTTGATTTCTAAAATACCAATTTTCTCCCTTTGTTCGACCTCAGACTTTAAATTGGAATAATAAAATTATATTTGTTTTGAATGCTCTTTCGGCTATATTACAACACGATATTCTTAAAACACCATTTCAGCAATCACGAACAGCGACGTTTCGCATTAGATGCGGGAAATGGCTATTAGGGTTATTAGTAGGGGTGAGGGGGGTGACTACTATGTAATATGGCATTTTATTTTTCTTTTTTGATATATATATATTTTTGGTCTTTTTGTTTTACGAAAGTAAAAGCAAGAATGACATATTTACAATCGCCAACTAAACAATGATAGGAGAACTTTAATAATTGTACTCATTTTTTTGAGTTTGATAACATAATAACAAAACACACAAGTGAACAACAACTTAACATTTTGTATTTCACAAAACGTACTAGAACATACTATAAGTACTACAACATGAAACACACATATGAAGGAGAACAACTCCATTACACTAAAATTGAAAGATCCACTTGTACAAAGCTCATAAAAGATAGCTAATTACAAGCACTCTTTACTCCAACACTTGGAAAATGGAGATGGCTAATGGAGGATGAAGTGTTCAAGCTCCCTAAGGTGGTTGATGCATAGTGGCTCGGTAATGTGGGTGATTAGGTTCTCATTGGTTCTAATGTTAGTGGTAATAACCATGGCGGAGGTTAGGAGATGGAGATGAAGATCCTATACTTGGACGTGATGAAGGTTTGTTCTATGGTGGTGTTCTCTAGGGAGTCTATGTTGTGGGCTCTACGGAAAGGGGATGGGACGTCCATGGATCTAATATGGTGGCAATAGGAGTAGGAGTTGGTCTTGGTGATGGCGATGATGGGTGTGTGTGTGAGTGATGGAGTGAACTAGAGTGCTAGTGAGGTTGTGAAGTGGTGGCGTGGAGGATGGTAGTGGGTGTGTGCTTGTTGTGTAAAGTGGTGGTGATGGTGGTGTGAGTGATGGTGTGGATGGTGCAAGTGAGTGAGAGTGTGTGCAACTTGAAAAGTAAACAAAGCACAACAAAAGGCAAGTATTAAAATGCTTGAAAATGAAATCTACTCTACTAGCAAGGAAATGAAAATAAGTGATGTGTAAGTAAAGAAAATTACTATACTAACGAAGAAAGTAAAAATAGAGTAAGATGAGAAGGTAGGTGTTCTTCCAATTAGTGTAGAAGGCCTATTAGAAGAGGAAGTGGATCCTTGGCACTTGGCCTACCTCTTCTTAACCTAGAAAACCAAGTCCAAGTGGGCATAAGCTTGCCTTGGCCAAGGTTTGAGATCTTAGCTATGATGCTCATAAGGAGAGGAGTTCTTTGCATGAGAGTGGAGTGGAGTGGGCAGTGGAGTGGAGGTGGTGTGCACACTCTATGGGAGGGTGTTTCTATAGAGTATTGGATTGTGTGTGGTGTCCCTATGGTGTTGGTTTAGGAGGGCTACTTTAGGGAACAACTTAAGAATAGAAGGTTCTACTCTAAGGTGCAAAAGCAAGTGAGGGTGCAAGTCAAGCCTTGGTCAAGCTAAAGGATAGGATCAAGTGGGTGTTAGCATGTGGGTTGGTTAGGTGGGAATTAGGTGGGCTCTAATCAGTGGTCAAGATTAAGTAAGTGGGGTTAGGTGGGTTTAGATTAATGGGTGTTTGGGCTCTCTAATTGTATGGGCTAAAGTATGCAAATGTAGTGGGCTTAAAGTAAATAAATTAAGTACCAATACATATAGTTACTACTAGGTCCACATATGTGTAAATAAAAATAGGCACACATGTAAATAATTGTAATAAAAAAAATGTGCCAAGTATTTTGCATGTGTAAAAATGTATATGAGATTATGAGTACATGCAATTCACAATTAATGTGTGTGCACAAGTGTGTGAGTAGGGTGTGTTTGTGTTCATGGGTTTGTGAAGGTGGGTTAATTGGGCGTGGATAGGTTGGCATAGGCTTGCATGGGTTTGCTACTCTGGTTCACTTGCCAGCTGCTTTGCTCCTGTCCTGTTGATATGGTTCTCCTGTCTCCTTAAGCTCCAATTTCACTCCCTAATTATGATCCTACGTGTATAAA
The DNA here is from genome assembly GCA_037157565.1 of Thalassia testudinum. Lineage (NCBI taxonomy): Eukaryota > Viridiplantae > Streptophyta > Magnoliopsida > Alismatales > Hydrocharitaceae > Thalassia > Thalassia testudinum. Next base: position 38,807,074 of record JAZHRO010000049.1, read on the forward strand.
TTGATGGTATTACTCAAAGGGCTATAATATGACAGAATTAGAACAAGGATGTACAAATGCAAGTATGAGTACAATGCATGCAATGTATGCACTATTTACAGGATGCAAACTAGGTTATTAGCATAATTTAGTCAAATTAGAACTTATGATTGTTATGCAATCAGATCTCACAAAGGGATCACCTAAATATGTTACATAGGTGTATGTAATATATTGGAGGGATGATCTTGCTCTGTGTATTTCAGGAAACAACAATTCCACATGTACCCGTAGAGTCCTAATCTAAGTCAACACAAGAAGAGAACAAGATAGACCTTCAGGAAAGGTTATAATTCATTTTCATCCCAATGATACAAAGAGATGTTAGAAATAATATTATCCAAGGAAGAATGATGGCAGTTTAATTGGAATAGACTTCAGGATAATATTATCTTCTATGTGTGAAGTATTCATGAGTATTTGGAATACTTGAGGGGGCGTAGTGCCAAAATTTTACTAATTCCAAAACTTCATTATTGGAGTGATGAAACGAATAATGATTTTGATGGGTTCTTACTTGAAGAACAAATCAATTGTAATTCAAAAAGTTAACTTATACTTTCTTTAGTGATTAATTGCACCTAATTTGATCAAGTAGGAAATCTAAGTATTGGCTTATAAGTGATTTAAGTTTGGAACTAGATCCAAGCATCCCATAATTTGTTATGGGCCAATCATGCAAAATTCAAGTAGGATTTGAACCCTACCATTGGATGGAGATCTAATGGATCCCATCAAATTAAGATTAGAATTTGGAATCCCTATAGATATCTCCCAACTACAAGCCCTAATTCCAATCAAGCCTCTTTTATTTTCAATTCCACCATCAATCAAGAGCCACCGCCACTACCAGAAAGAGAAGATGCACACCCAAGCTTCTTTTCTCAAGGTAGATGTCTAATAGATGGGTTTGACGCTGCCCTGAGTACAAGCTTGATGTTCAATTTCTGAATTGGAAGTTCGGCTATTGGAGGCATTATCCTTCAGGGATTATAGCCTTTTAAGCCCATCGACCAATACCTCTTGTTGGTCGTACGACTTGTACTAGGTGATGCTATTTTGGTACTTTTGAAGGAATCCTAACTATGCACTCGTGGTTTTGAGGAGAGGCGAGTCACTTTGGATTCGAGAAGGGTTTGCGAATTACATCTGAGATTGGATCTCCATGACATGATCTCATCTACCCATAAAGAAGGAGTTCAAGTTCTAGTGGGACTTGTTTGAGGAGGCACCACACATAGGGTGCTACACCACGCCACTCGCGAAGGTATAATGTTGTTGTACTTGTAGAATCCTAGAATAGAAGAAGATTAGTTTCTCTCAAGTAATTCCAGGTTACGGTGTTTTCATTTTCATTTTTTTGATTGAGTTTTTGGCATCGATTAGATGTTGATTTTGAAAAATCTTAAATGCTAGTTTTTCATGCTTCTGCAATGTGCAAGTCGATGCGATTGTACCCCTTCAGTTTTTATCAATTAAGGCTTTCCTCTATAAATCAATGACTTAGTTTGTGGTTTATTTTACAGTATTAGTTTTTATACCACACTATTCAACCCCCATTGTCTTCTAGTGTGTGCTTCAGATCTACAAGTTCTACAAACAACTCTCTACGTAAGCAGGGTATGGATCTAAAACAAAATATCCTTTCCACCCTTGTACCCATCTTACAACCTGAATGGCCAAACAACCTAACAATAAGTTGTATGAATGCTAATCTACCCCTTGATCAGCTTAATTGACCTTGAACCTAGACTAATGTTGTAGGCAATATCAGCAAGAAGTAGAATAATTTCGACCATTATCTTTATTAACAAATTAATTCCCAGATAGCTGAATTATTGTAGAGGTTTGCAGCTTTTGTCTAATTATTTTTCCATTTTTGCCACTTTCCATTTTGTTTGGACTTATATCTAATTGCTTCTTAGTCCCTCTTCCTATATATAGGGGTGTAGGGCTTTCATTGAGAGTAAATTACTCCTTTTTGCTTCTAGCACGATATCAGTGTAGCAATATCAAGTTAGAGGTATGTATCCACTCAATTCCAATCTCTTTGTTTGATCCACCAAGTTTTTTTAGGGTTTATGTTGAGGGTGGAAAACTACACGTTCGAAGTTGGATTTGAAAACCCATCGTAGTTTGAGTCATGAAGAAATCCATTCAACAGATAAAATTTATATCGAAAAATCTATAAAGAAGTTCCAGGTCGAACACAGGGAGGTGGACGTTTGATTAAAAACACGTGTTTGTTTTGTTTGTCACGAAACAGAATAGCTAGTCGAAAACTAGCTATCTATTTAACAAATAATAAATAGATGAGAGAGAGAATATTACAAATAAAACCAAAAGAGAGGTAGAATAAACATGGATTTCATCATAAGAAGTTGTTCATTACACTACTCATTACAACTAGAAAGCGGGAAATCTAAACTAGAAAGTAGTAAATCTACTCTAGAAAGCAGTAAAGAGAATGGAGAGAGAAATATCCTCCTCGACGATCACTTGGAGGACGAGTCGGACGGGATGACGCCTGGAAGACGGGGAACGGAGTGGGAAGGAGAATGAAGCGGGAGGAACAGGAACGAAGCAGCACATCATCGTCGTCACGAGATCCACTTCCCAAATGTAGAGAGAGGACAACCGCGAGATGGTCCACGAAGGGCGACGAAGCTAGAAAAATTATGATTTCTACTCTAGAGGAGCATCCCGGGTTTGGAACAAGCTTTAGAGCTTCGAAAGGGGTGAGAGAAAAGAAGGGATGAGAAATTCATAGGGTAAGGGTCTCCTTTTATAGATACAAGGATTGGGGACATTTTGGTCATTACAATATCAAAAACATTAATATGGGACCTTTAGTGAAGGACTTAAACATCGCTAAAGGTCTGCTGTGGGCAACGTGTGCGTGTGCTGCGAACCCGCTCCTCTTCCGTGCCTTAAACGCCTACGCATGTTTAGGCGATATCAACCGTCCGATCAAGAGATCAAACAGTCAAGATCGATCCTCGCCCATGCTCGCTCTGCAACTTTGCACCGCCTGATCGGGTGTCCGATCTGGCGTGAGGTGGAGCGTCTGATCCTGTGTATGCTTGATTGGGCAATCAACGTCGTCCGTAGCCGATCACACGATCTAGATTTAACATGTGCGCGCAGTGGATCAAGAATCGAACCCGCACCCCGCATGCACGCAATGCCTTGCGACCACTGCACTGCACCTTCATTTGTGTCGTGCGGAGGTTTTAAGTGGCGCGTGCTCACGACCGTTGGATCAAGATCTAATGGCCTAGATCATGCCTTGCCGTGCCTTCAAAAGAGGAGAGCAGCAGGTCCCTGGGGCTGATCGTGCGGCTGAGATGGCACCACGTGGTGCCATCTTGGCTGTCTAACTTTTGTGTATTGCAGATGGTGCCACGGGTGTCGAATTGGACCAATTTGTATGCCGTTAGGCTGCAATCGTCGATCCAAACCCATTCATGTGGTCGGATTTGTCATCTGAGGTGTGGATTAACACCATGTTGGCCCTTGATCTCTAGTCTTCCTTGGACTATATCTAGTGCTACGGATGTTCGATCAGAGCGATCTTGGAGTCGTTGAACTTCTGTCGTTGCCCTGATTAGATCTGTACGGTTAGATCCTCGGTCTGAAGCCCTGATTAACAAGCTGCCCTGTCCCTAGCCATAAAAGGAGACAATTAACCTAAATTTTATACAGACTACCCTAAATGCAAGATGATGCATGTTATGCAATATTTATAATATGTGATGCAATTCTATACCTAAAAACAAGCATAAATAGACAGTTTATGTGATATAAACATTTTTACATCAGTTTATTTCTTGATTCTTGGGCTTTGGAATGACAAAGTTGAAGAGAAGGGCCTTTCTTCACCATTGTCGGGCTTGTGACCTAGACCACAGCCCACAATTATCGACCACTCTGATCACCAGCCACCAATGGCCTCATTGAAACCCACCAACCCCTCTTTTGGACTCCGATGACATTGTACCACCCTCCAATGACTGAATTTGAGTCTCCGATGATCGAATTTTTGTTTCTACTGCTGGCCAATGCGAGTCTCTCTTTCCAATCTAGTGGCTAGAATTGACCACTATTGCCATTGGGAGGGTCATAGAGACCCTCTAGTGGACCTTAAAGGTTTGGTTGTGCTGCCTTTAGAGTTTTAGGTGGCAACTAATATCCTACTTGATGAATTGAACCCTAAATCGTGGTCTCTACTATCCTTTTTCTTGGTATCAAATATGGTTGGGTTTTCTAATCTTCAGTGAAGCCTTTTGTACTTCATCCAGACAAATTTGCATATGCTGGAGGTCATTAATGGTCCATGATAACGCAACATGAATAAAAAATAATTCTCTCCTATGTGCATCATATGTTTGAACACCGTTATATCACAACAGTTTCAATTCATCTATTAATGGCTGGAGATAAACATCTATTGCATTTTTTGTTTACTTTGGACTAAGATTAGGAGAGTCAACATCATGAATGATGATCGCATACAAAGCCAAGGAGGTTAGTTGTAAATTTCCATCGTGACTGGACAAATTGAATACGATGGGTACATGTTTTTCATGGGGTTAAACCCATCACTTGCAAGACCCAATCTAACATTTTGTGCATCCTCTACAAATGCTATATTAGTGTTGTCAAAATTTCTCCAGTCTTCTGAATCAACTGGATGGCGAATGTGCTCGTCTCGTGACTTGTTATGCTGATGCCATATCATCCAATTTGCAATTCTACAATGGAAAATAACGTAGAACCTTCTCAGCCTATATTTTGGCGCTTGTATGTAATGATTTCCCAAACACATATCTTTTCAGACCACACTGTGGACAACTACTCAACTCTGCATATGCATTTCTACTCTACTTGCGAATATGATTGCAAAAAATACGCTTTCGTCACAGTATAAGCACATAAAAACTCTTAAACTTATTTCAAATTGAACTTGTGAATATAAAATTGAAGTTCAAAGATGAAGTCCAGGTTGTTCGCAGGGAGGCAGTCAAAATAATTCTCTTTCCTAATTAACTAAACGAGACAAATAGCAAGTTGGAATAACACTACTAGAACTAGAACTAAAGTAGAAATCTACTTGAATTACTAGCATGCAATTACTAACTAAAATACTATAACTAGAATAATCACTAGAAGAAAGAAAGGAAGTTGAAGGCAAGTTAGAAAATACATAGAAATCTTATTGCAAACTAAGAGTCTAAAAACAAGTAGAACTACGGATTACAACTGGAAGAATATTGCTTTAGAAATGAAACTAAGTACAACTAGAACTTGAACAAAAAGCACTATAAGATAGGGCTCTTGATTTGAACAAAATTATTTAGAGAAAAATGTCTATTTATGCATGTTCCTAAATTAGTTAGATGTACATAGCACTATAAATATTGCATAATAGCATCATCATGCATTTAGAGTAGATTATAAAATTTGTATATTAATTTCCCTATTTTATTATCTAGGGAACAGTGTGACATAAATAGGAGCCTCAGATGACAAATAAGACCATACGGATGGACTCAGAGCAATGATCGTAGTCCAACAACGTGAAAATTGTCTCGATTGGAGCACTATAGCACCTGATATGAAGCGAAGAAGATGGACAGCCACTATGGTGCCGAGTGGCACCATCACAGCCGCCCACCACTGCTGCCCACCCTCTCTTCTCAAAAGCTACCTTTAATCATAGCCATTGGATCTTCATCTAATGGTTGTGAGCACGCAAGAAACAAACCAACTTTGCGACACACTGAAGCTCTCAGTGCAACGGATAAGGCATTACCGCATACCTGGCGACATGAGATAAAATTGTACTAGCACCTCTCCTCGTAGCCCAATCAAAATTCTGTCATCTGATCCAATGCAAACACCTCAGATTAGTCCACGTAGCTTCCGATCGATTGCGTGATTTGACGTGCAATAGCATGCCTGATCGTACGTGCCCCTCAGCATGCACTCATGCACTTCCAATGAAAATCCAGTGGCTTCGAACACAGCACCCTTTGTGAGTGCCAGTCTTCAACGCAAGTCATTCATGCACGACCAAATCTCGACCGCGAGATCGGAGATCCATGGTCTCCATGTTGCCACTTGTCACACACATGTTAAAGGCATGCACAGTACGCTATTGAGGTACAATTGAGGCCTGATCTAAGCCATCCGACGAAGATCGGATGACCCTTTTTTCTCCTAGCAATGTGGCATGGTTGGAGTGCTTCAAATGACCATTTTGCCCCAATTTTGGCACTATATAAAGGGCCTTAGACCCCCTTCCTTTTTATCCCTTCATACTTCTCTCTCTCCTGCTCTAGTGCTCAATAATCCTTCTTGAGTGAGTTCTAAGCCCTAGGATGCTTTACTAGAGTAATTAAAATAATTTTTCCACCTTCTCAACCCCTGTTCGTGGAGTACCCATTGGCCGACCTCTCACCACCCTTTTGAGAAGCAGATCCCACTACGGCATTGCCCTACTTCATCCCTACTTCATCCAGGCTCTGTTCTTCTTCCTCCATCTCTGTCGTCATTCTTCCGGGAGTCGTCCAAGCGGTTCATCCTCCAAGCAGCTATTGAGGAGGATAACTTCTCTCCCCTCTCTCTCTTTACAACTTTCTAGTGTAGTTTTAATTGCCACATTATTTCCTGTAACGAATATCTGTTTAGACATATAAAATATCAGTTTCTTCTTCTCTCTCTATCTATCTCTCTCTTTCTCTCTCCCTTATTCTGCAAGTAGAGTAGAGTAGATTAGATAATTCTCCACCTGATATTCTGTCCATATAAAAATACCAAAAAAATATAAAATCACAAAATCTCCAAAACAAATAAATGTAAACGTCGATTTCCCATGTAATTAAATGTCACCTCCCCATGTTCGACCCGAGACTCACTTGAGTTTCGGTAAAATCATTTGATAAGCAGATTTTCGCAACTACGATGATTGGGTTTTGATAGCATGTGTTTTGCAAGTTTGAAATCAGGGTTACAAGTAACCCTCATAGTTGCAAAACGCATAGTGAAATAAAATTTATAACTAAAACTCGAAAAGTGAGTCCTAGGTCAAACACAAGGAGGCAAACATTTGGTTTTATGAAATCCACGCTTCACTTTTATTTCTTTTTGGTCTTTTTTGTCTTTTCCAATTTTTTTGGTTTTTTTGACAAGCAAGAGATTAGGTCGATGAAAACATTATCTACTTACAAAAACATAAGAGAGTGAGGGAGAGAGAGAAACAATCATCTATTTATCAAGAATTGTTTGTTACAACTACGAAAGCGTAAAAAGATAGAAAGAGGTTAGAGAAATCCCCTTCGATGGTTGCTCGGAGGGCGACTCGCTCTAACGTCGCCTGGAGGAAGGTGGTGAGGAGCGAGACGAAGGAGGACAGTGCTGGAGGATGGAGGATGGGGCAGGACGACATCACGGTAAGGATCTTCTTCTAGAAGGGTGGTGAGAGGATGGCCACGAGATGCTACATGAATGGGGATGAGGGGAGGGAAAACTATTTGATTTTCTACTCTAGAGGAGCATCCCAGGCTTGGGATAAGCTCTCTCTAGAGCCTTGGAGGTGGTGAGAGGAAGAAAGGAAGAGATGAAGAAAAATGGGAGGGGTAGGGGTCCTTTTATAGTAGAGGAAATAATCAAATTTGTATACAGGACATTTACTGACAGTCATAAATGTCGCTGAAGATCCACTGCAAACGTCGCTGAAGATAGCCCATGCACCCACACTGCCATTGTGCTGGCACGTGCTGTACAAGCCCTTCTTGCTCGCTCATGCGCGATATGCGCCGCTGCCTCCACGCGCGCGCTGCGCTGCTGCGCACGTCGTTGCGCTTACGCGTGCGTGCCTTCGCACGCATGTGCACCCGCACTACTGTGCATGTAAGGTGGCGCGTGCGTGTGCATGGGCTGCCTGGGTTGCACCACATGGTGCAATCTAGGCCGTCCATCTTCTTTCCTTTGTAGGGGATGCTACAGAGGTAAGATTTAGTCGATTTTCATGCCATTGGGCTGTGATCGTCGACCCGAATCCATCCGTGTGGTCAGATTTTTCGTTTGATGCTCCAGATTACATCACCTAGTCCCTCGGCCATTAATCTTTCTTGGATTGCATATGGTACTACGGGACTCCGATCGAGGCGATTTCGGAGGCATTGGACTCCGATCGTCGTCTTGATCAAATCCGTATGGTCGGATTGTCAATCCGAGGCTCCAAAATAAATATCCTTCTTTCCTGACCACAAAAAGGATGCAATTAGCCTAAATTATATACTACTCTAAATGCAGAATGATGCATGCAATGCAATATTTATAACATGAAATGCAAATCTAACCCTACGAACATGCATGAATAGGCATTTTAACCTAAATAGATGTGTCTACATCAAGTTTCTAGACTCTGATTTTTCTCACATAAAATCTCATTAAACATTTGGGCGCCACTACTGGGGAAGCAATGGATTTTGATTCTTTTGTGTTCCTTGCCTGACTTACAAATGGAAGCGGTCTGTCGTGAGTTCTAGGAAAACAATGTCCATGACTCGTAGTATAGTCATGCGAAACCCTTGATAAAAAATATATATTTGTAAAATAACGAGACTTTGAGTCCCAGTTGTTCATCACTGGGAGGCATTATGGAAATGATTTCGATCTTGCTCACTCTACTCGCTTAAAATTGCAAGCCAGTTTCTAACCTACGGATCACTATTTCACCATCTACATGATTAACTCTTATCATGTGTGCATGCGTTAAGTAAATGATGAATGTGAATGTATGTGTTTCAGTGCACATGATCCTAGTTATATGATGGTTGTTTACATAAAATGCATTATTGGTTAGATCCTCGATATTTTCAGGCACCAACATGCTAGTTGCAAGAAAGATATAAAATGAGCACAGGCAACTTAATCACAATGAAGTACTGCAAGGAAGCACATGGTGATTTTTCAACACATAGATATTTATATAAAAATGATTTTTCATTGATTGCATTAGGGTGATTACAGAGCAAAGCTAGCGGAAAGCTTGTACATGAATTATTGAAAGAGAAAACTATCTAACAGAAACTGACTACATGTATGAATCTATGGGGGGGATTACACATGCATCATTGAGGGAGAATATAGAGCTACACTACTAAGCATAAATAAAGCAGAGAGATTACAAGAACTACTTAGCTAGGCTATCAGAAAGAAGGGCATTCGGAGGTGGCCTCCAATGGCCTTTGAGTGGAAGTAGGGAGAAGAAAGAGGGGTAGCCAATGGTGCTTAGGCCAACCCTTGGATGAAGGAGGAAGAGATGATCTTTGCTCTTGGCATGAAGGTGGAGATGGCCATGGTGGTAGAGCTCGTGGAGGTGCACGTGAAGGTGGAGGTGGAGATGGCTATGGTGATGGGTGGATGATAAAACTAAGATGGGTGCAAATGGCCACCTATGGGGTCTTTTTATAGACCCTTGGCATTCTCTCTAGAGAGGTGTAGAACTCTCTAGAGAGAGATCCAAGTGTGGCCATCCAAGGTGAGGTGGAGGTGGTTCTTAGATCCACAAAACGTCGATCTACAAGAAGACACTTCCTTGGTTGAGGTGCCACCTTTTGAAGAACCTAGAATACTCTAGGTGACGTGGGAGTGCATGAATGGGTGTGTGCGTGTGTGGGTGTGACCTAGGTGGCTATGTGGTCAAGGTTAGGTCCTAAGGGGTTAGGGTTAGGGTAGGTCTCAAATTAGGATTGCAGACCCTAATTTGCTAAGGAGAAAATGCAATTAAACTTGACATAAGTTTAATTAAGTGAGTGTGAACTTAATTGAGAGTGAACTAACTCAATTAAGTTGGGCTTTGGTCAATTGGACTCTCACTGAGTCCAATTGAACTTGTGTGGGTTGAGATTTGAGCTTAATTGGACTCTATGAGTTCAATAGACTAGGAAATTGTAATTGACTATGATCCAAGTCAATTAGGCTTAGCGAGAACCTAATTAGGTTCTTAGGAAGGTCTAGAGGTGGTGTACTAGGCTTAGGGCACATTAATTTAGGTTCCCAGGGAGTTGGAATTGGATTTAGGGACATAAGAACTCAAGATCCAAGCTTGAATTCCAAAACAAGAACTGGAGAGCAGTTCCAAAAGTCCAATAAGAATGTCAGATGACTTATACTAAAAAATTAGAAGTCCAGACCTCTTGTCTGGACATCCAATTTGAGTCAAGAAGGAATCAAGGTTCTGTCTTAGGTATTTTGCAGAAATTGGACGTCTAACCATGTGTCGGGATGTCCAATAACATTGTAGACATGGGTTCAAGATGTGCGGGCTGTGGCTAAGCGTCCTGAACATCCAATAACTTATCTGGATGTCTAGATAAGGGCTGGAGGTAGGATTTTGAGGCTTCCTAGACTATGGTGACCTAATCTAAGGGTGGCCAAGGCTTAGGAAGGCTTCTAGGGTCATCCTAGGGCTAGGAATGAACCTAAGTTCTTCATAATTCAACTCTGCCTTATTCTTACCTAGTAGAATAACATACCTCAACCCTTACATTATTTCTCTATTACATTTATTCTAAGGTCTTCTGCTCCAACTCTGATGCAGCATTAGCTTCAGGTCTATCTTCAGATCCAACTCCTGAGCTTCTTATTACCTACAATTTATATAATGCACGTAATTAGTACATTTTATCATTACCTCATGCATAGCTAAAGGAAAGTAGTAAAGATGCAAATAATTCTTGGTCATGCATTAATTATACTAGCTCTGCTAAGTTCTAACCTAATTTAGGTCAATTAAGACCTATGATTGCTGTGTAATCATACTCCCATACCTAAATCTTGGTAGTCCCTAGCAGATGCACAATTAAGTTATTTAGAGAAGGATCCTAAAGGACTGATTATTTTTGTCAAGTGTATGCCTAGAAATTCTTTTCCTTTTTGTGTTCATCCCAAAATCTAGAAATCCAGACAATCGTGAAAGTGCAGCTATGTAGCTTTTGCAACGGATTCGAGTGAAAAACCTGATTTACCTCTAAAGCCCGTAGTTGACCCGTAGTAAAATTCTAGCGAGATAGACAAACTTCTTTCCTCGAGGTATTCAAGATATTCTATGAATTTCACTCTAACTTTAAGCTTTGGTAGGGAATGTCTGAGGCAAATGGGTGTGTATTTGGTGGCTTACTCTCATTTTGTGCTATATAGAGATTAGTACTACTAAATCTAGATTCCCAAATTATTAAGTAACTCAACTTAGAGAAAAATGAGAAAAATTGTGCTCTCTTTGGTTCCATTGTATTCATTCTCTCTTTCTCTTTTCTTTTCTTTTCTTGAGCACAGAATCTCACCAGATTTACACATATATTCCATATTTGGTCGTCTCACATGACATTAACACTTTAATAGAGTTCCAAGAACCCTAACATTAGGTTGGAATTCCTCAGCCAGTACTTGGGAGGTCAAAAACACAGAAAAAGTGGGTTAAGGCCATATTTGGTGGATCCCGATCGTATTTGGTGGTATTGCCTTAATGCAAATGAAATAAACACTAGACACTCATAACTCTTTTTCTGCTTTTTCTTTTTTTATATTTTTTTCTTTTTCTTTCTCTCTTTTTTCTTTTCTTTTTCTCATTTTTTATTTTTTTATTTTTTCTAATTTTTTATATATCTATTTTTTTCTTCTTCTTTTTTTTTATATAAATATCAACACGATTCAATACAATACACGACATACATGACTTTTATTCAAGAGGCATTATTAAGGATTGGTGGTACTCAAGAGATATCAGGTGGCTTATTTGGTTGAAGTGCCTACTCTCGGCATCGGGAAGAGATGGATAGGACGACGTATTCCTGACCTTGACATTAATACCCTCCTTTAGCTGAGAATTTCGTAAAGAATGGTTGCAACCATCCACCTTAGCCCTAGTTTTATCAGAACTCGATTTCCACATATTTGCCTTGATTGGTGGCTCTCAATATTTCACACAAAATGTATATGCAGGAACCAAGAGTGAAAACTATGCCTATTCTCTGAGTATCATTACCTAATTATCTAGGATTCCAGATTCCTTACACTAATCTTAGAGCACCAGTACACTCTATTCTCATCTCACACTATTTGTTGGAATTTTAGAAGAAAATCTGCCTGACTCCCAAAACACTGTCCAGGGGTTCAGGAAAAGAAACACTTCTTCTCGATAGACTAAAGACGTTTATCAGTCTTCACCGTGAATCCATTGCAAATTCTACGTGTGGGTGTGAAAATTGTACTAGATTCCATATTACAGGAATCAACTAGAGGATAAAATCCCTAATGCATTTTCTTGATAAAAAATAATCTTATTCATGAATGCATTATGTATGTATGCTATAAACAACTAACCTCTTTCATTTGTACTTCATAAATTCCCTTATCGGGTTACAGTCAGCTTGGTCCTAAATTTTTGAACAAAAAGGTGAGCAAATGAGTCGGAAGTGGCTATTGCGAATGATTTCTAACTCTAATGCGAGCATTGGAGGTGGAGTCAATTGTTCTTATCTTTAGGATCCTAAAGTACGTTTGAAATGCTGCTCCGAGGTTTCCTTAGTGTTGGCATAAAATGTTTTTTCAATCTAGCTGTATATCTACCCCCCCATGCCTAACTTCTTGCATGTCCTCATGCATGAATATAAAAGAAAATAAATACAGCAGGGAGTAAGTAGCTAGAGATCACCTAGAATTACTGTTGAATTCTAACGTTCAGCACCGGCCAACTTGACATTATGCAATATGCGAAAAGGAAATATGCTAAAAGAAAATATGCTATGTATAAAGCGAGTATGTATAGGGTGATGAAGAATGCGGGTAGATGCTAAGTTTAATGCCTCCAACTGGGCGAAATCTCAATCACATGTCCTCGTGATTGTGTAACAACTGGTAAAGATCAATAGAAAGATATGTTCATGTGCTCCAAGAATTAGTGGTCCGCAAATGCGAACCAGCTGATTATGCACCCCTACTCCAAAAGGTCTAGCTATAACAAAATACGGAGTAGTGGTGGCAGGTAGAGGATAATCAAAGTGAGGATCATGATGTTGATTCTATTGATTTATCTTGTCCCACAATTCAGCAGGAAGTTGCTGAGGGAGTAGATTGATATCGTCCCAGAATATGCCAAAACCAGAGTCTGAGTCATAAGGGTCTTCATAATGGTAATTAGCATCAAAGATCATGCCCTCCCTAGGCTCTGGGTCATATGGGGGTATGCGTGAAAGTAGAAGTTTTGTGGGGAGGTCACTGAATCTTCGTCAGAAATCACTTTGTTGTCATCGGACTTCATCTCTTATTCATCAGAGGATGGCTCTTCAAGTTCTGAGTCAAGCCATCCATTAGCCTGACTAGGATTATAAGTGAGTCCCCAGTTCATTCTACTCAGTGCTTCACCCTCATATGTAGTAGGCTCCTCATTACTTCCTACTTTAGATAACATGTCTATTTCTTCAGGAAAGACATCCCTGGCTGTCTCTATTCTTTGGGTATCCAAATCAAACGATGCAATTTTAGAGATTCCCACATCACCTTGGTAGGTGAAAAAAGAAGGGTGCGAATCGACTGATGTTGGGTCAAGAACAGATTCACTTTCTATGGGGAATGCTATAAATTGATTGGTGGTGTTACATGGAATGCTTGCCTTCAGATCCATATCCCCAAATGGATCTTCATCCTTCATCTCAACCGGGTTGTCCAACCCATAATGTGTCTCCCAAGATCCAAAGTATCCAGATTGCGACTCAGACCTGGAGATATTCGTCCTTTCCTTATCATTTTCTCGAATAGAGTTTCCAGATGAATCTATTAGAGATGTTTCTTGCTCCTGTCCCATTTTTGTACTAGCTTCTTCTTCCCCACATTTTCTTTCAGGTATCTGCTCCTATTAATTGTCTTCAGGCGTGGTCAATTCAGGTTCTTCGGGGTCTCCCAGGTTGTTCTCCACTTGATAATGCAAAAGCAACATCTCCTGAAGAATGCTATTCTGTTTAAGCGCCCTTGTTATTTATGCCAATTCCTGAAGGCCCTCCATTAGAACTTCCTGAAGCAAAATCCAGGTTCATCTTTGGTTCGGATCATTGATAGCCTAGATTCCGTGTAGATAGGATGCGACTTTGTCTCTCATCCTAGTTATAGATTGCTGTAATCTATAATGTGGTCGCATATGCACTGGTAGTTCCTCAGGGGTTCCCGGGGGTGAATCATATCTACCCATATTCCATGGGTGAGATGCAAGTGTATGAAATTCGTTCCCCGAGTTATAGGATGAGGTCCATTGAGGTACCAACTGGTATGGGTCACAATACCCAAGGTCAGGATATGGGTTAACCATTTTGGCAACTAGAGAAGAAGGATCATGCGAAGTGAAAAGTTGACTTCGCCACCTTGGGTTTTGATCCCAAGGTTAAGCTGATTCAGTGACATGGGCTCCTAAATAAGCCGTTGGGTCTAGACTCTCTGGATTCTGACTAGGTCCAGATCCAGGATTAGCCATTTCAGCTAAGAGGATATAAGAAGAGGGTGGGGGAGAAGATGGCCCAGGCAAGGTGACTCTCCTCCTTTGGAGTGGCTCCCAAGGTCCAACCAATTGAGGTCTGAGTGGCCTCCTTCCTCGCATACACCAACCAACCCTTGGGTTGGTGCAGCCAGCCAGACAAGGCTAAGGCCTTGTCAATTAGATGGTCCTTATGATCAGATGATCGGATTTTTTGTTTTAGGTTCGAATTTCTGAAGAAAAATATATTTAGAACCTACTGAAAGTAATTCCCGCCTCTTAAGCTAACTAGGCCAGACTGTGTACGAGGGGACTAAAGGGAAGGTTCTTCCTTCGGCTCACGCCTCTAGTTCCTTTGTATCCCTGAACCATGGTCGTTTGACACTACCCTGTAGACTTAGTCACCAGGTTTGAATAGAGAGGTTGAAATCACCCAGCAGTATGACAACAAATTCGGGTTCAAATTCATGCTTTAAAATTATTTTAACCCTTCTTTTTCTCTTCACTGGGGTTTGTGGTGAGTGCCCACAAGATGACCAAGCTCACCAACTAGCCACTAGACATGGTTATGTCTAAGTTATCCCAATTGTGTGGTCTCTAGAAATTTGACCCCAAAGGTTGAGCTTAGGGTTCATGCAAATTCTTAATGTTTAGCAGACCAACGAACTAAAACTAATTCTCTGAACACAAATGGAACCCAAATAAAGTGAAATTTGGCAAATAGATTCCTTTTCCAATTATCTTTTTGGAGAATATTTTTTTATATTCTTTTATAATTTCTTACTATTTCAATCGAATTTATAGAACTTTTAAATGTTAGGGGGTTAGATATAGAATTTTGAACCCCGGTCGATTTTTTGCTCTGAAACAGTATCAGATGATTTTTACAAATTCAGGAAAAATATGGAAGTTAAAGCTAATGAGATCAGCTTTCAACCCCCACCATTTTTAGTCAAAACAAATTCACGAGTTCGAAATTGATTTTTTGAATTTTGAAAATTTTCAAATCTGGGTCAGTTTAAACCCCTTGTATTTCATAAATTTTTAAAAATTTTGTACATTGAATTTCCTCAAATAAACAGAGCTATTTGAAAGATTATTTGAAAATGAAGTGTTTGTTCGAATTTTAGAATTTTTCACTAAATAAATATTCAGCAAATGAATTTTTAATTTGGAAAATGAAGTCTGCCAAATTTAAGATAATAGTGGGAAAGCTTTTAAAAGATATTTGAAATTCAATTCACTTTCCACCAACGAATTTTTTTCTTTTTTTATTTTTTTTTGTTTTGTTTTTTCCAAAAATTTTTGAATTTTCTTGGAGGGAAAACTTATTTCAAATTTTTCGATCTTTTTTTTTTAAACGAAAACTAAACTAACCTAGGATTCATAATGTGACCTAGTCAAATAACCTAAAATTTTCTTTCGAGATATGCAAATTTTTTTTTCAAAAAAAAAAATTTCTAGCAAAAAAAATCAAATCTAACATAGGGTTCGAAAAAAAAATCCTAAGTTAAAAGGGAAGATGTGCACTTGCATTTATTTTTTCTCCATGCTCGATGTGTGCACAGCTCCCATTTTTCCTGATTTCCTGCACATCCAAAAACAAGTACAGGTGGATTTGTCAATAAAAATCCTAAGATCAAAAATCAATCGCATTGCCTCCCCGGCAACAGTGCCATTTGGTGAAAGCAGTTTCTCATTAGTTCTAGGAAAACAATGTCGTTGACTCGTAGTATAGTCACGCGAACCCTTGAACAAAAATATTTGTAAAATAATGAGACTTTGAGTCCTGGTCATTCGTCTCTGGGAGGCGTTATGGAAATGATTTCAATCTCGCTCGCTCTACTCTCTTAAAATCGCACGTCAGTTTCTAACCTATGGATCACTGTTTTGCCATTTGCATGATTAACTCTTATCACGTGCGCATGCGTTAAGTAAATGACGAATGTGAATGTATGTGTTTCAATGCGCACGATCCTAGTTATATGATGGTCGTTTACTGAAAATGCATTAATGGTTAGATCCTCAATATTTTCAGGCACTGACATGTTAGTTTCAAGAAAGATATAAAATGAGCATAGGCAACTTAATCACAATGAAGTACTGCAAGCAAGCGCATGGTGATTTTTCAAAACATAGATATTTATATAAAAATGATTTTTCAATGATTGTATTAGGGTGATTACAGAGCAAAGTTAGCAGAAAGCTTGTACATGAATGATTGAATGAGAAAACTATCTAGGAGAAAATGACTGCATGTGTGAATCTATGGGGGGGGATTACACATGCATCATTGAGGGAGAATATGGAGCTACACTACTAAGCATAAATAAAGCAGAGAGATTAGAAAAACTACTTAGCTAGGCTATCAGAAAGAAGGGCATTCAGAGGTGGTCTCCAATGGTCTTTCAGTGGAGGTAGGGAGAAGAAAGAGGAGTGGCCAATGGTACTTAGGCCAGCCTTTGGAGGAAGGAGGGAGAGATGATCTTGGATCCTGGCGTGGAGGTGGAGATGGCCATGGTGGTAGAGCTCATGGAGAAGCACATGAAGGTGGAGGTGGAGATGGCTATGGTAATGGGTGGATGATAAAACCAAGCTGGGTGCAAATGGCCACCTATGGGGTCTTTTTATAGACCCTTGGCATTCTCTCTAGAGAGAGCTCCGAGTGTGGCCATCCACGGTGAGGTAGAGGTGGTTCTCAGATCCACAAAAAGTGGAACTACAAGAAGACCCTTCCTTAGTTGCTAAATTTAGCAACCAAGGTGGCTCCACCTTCGGAAGAACCTAGAATACTCTAGATGGTGTGGGAGTGCATGAATAGGTGTGCGTGTAGGTGTGACCTAGGTGGCTAAGTGGTCAAGGTTAGGTTCTAAAGAGTTTGGGTTAGGGTAGGTCTCAAATTAGGGTTGCAAACCCAAATTTACTAAGGAGAAAATGCAATTAAACTTGACATAAGTTTAATTGAGTGAGTGTGAACTTAATTGAGAGTGAAATAACTCAATTAAGTTGGGCTTTGGTCAATTGGTCTCTCACTGAGTCCAATTGAACTTGTGTGGGTTGAGATTTAAGCTCAATTGGACTTTATGAGTCCAATTGACTACGCAATTATAATTGATTATGATCCAAGTCAATTAGGCTTAGTGAGAACCTAATTAGGTTCTTAAGATGGTCTAGAGGTTGTGTACTAGGCTTAGGGTACCATAATTTAGGTTCCCAGGAGGTTGGAATTAGGTTTAGGGGCCTAGGAGCTTAAGATCCAAGCTTAAATTCCAAAACAGGAACTGGAGAGCACTTCTAAACATCCAGTAAGAATGTCAGATGACTTATACTCAAAAATTAGAAGTCTAGACCACTTGTCTGGATGTCCAATTTGATTCAAGAGGGAATCAGGGTTCTGTCTTGTGTATTCTGTAGAAATTAGACGTCTGACCAAGTGTCTGGACGTCCAGTAACACTCCAGACATGGGTTTAAGGTGTGCGGCCTATGACTAAGGGTCCTGGACGTCCAATAACTTATCTGGATGTCTAGATAAGGGCTGGAGGTAGGGTTTTGAGGGTTCCTAGACTATGGTGACCTAATCTAAGGGTGGCCAAGGCTTAGGAAGGCTTCTAGGGTCGTCCTAGGGCTAGGAATGAACCTAAGTTCTTCATAATTTAACTCTACCTTATTCTTACCTAGTAGAATAACATACCTCAACCCTTACATTATTTCTCTACTATATTTATTCTAAGGTCTTCTGCTCCAACTCTGATGCAACATTAGCTTCAGGTCCAGCTTCAAATCCAGCTTTAGATCCAGCTCCTGAGCTTCTTATTACCTGCAATTATATAATGCACTTAATTAGTACATTATATCATTATTTCATGCATAGCTAAAGGAAAGCAATAAAGATGCAAATAATACTTATGCATGCATTAATTACGCTAGCTTATGCTAAGTTCTAGCCTAATTTAGGTCAATTAACTATGATTGCTGAGCAATCACTTATGCATTTTCTAACCTCTTTTTTGTGATTTACTGTGTTGCGGGAACCTGATCCAAGAAACCAAAGAGCAATAGATCAGGGTAAAGTGCAAGTTTGCAAAATCTGTAAGTCCACCCCCAGTTCCCCACCCATTACATCATTTCACAACACTAATAATTGAAATCTAAATCAACTTAGTTGTTTACATCAACCTTAGGTTAGATTTTGTTTGTTTGTCACCTTCATTCACCTTACTACTCAGCATAAATTAAAGAAAAAGTTATACATATAATATGCTCTTATTGTGGCAATTGATTTGAAATGTACACATTAACACCCACAAATCTCAACCTAAGGTGCACAACTCTACTTTGATTCTACCAATTAACCAAAATCTGACCTGTGGATCCAATACACATTAACTCAATACACACATAAGTGAGCAGAAATCTGAATAGGTTAAACATTTTTGTGTGACTTAATTAACTGGTGCTACAAGCCAATTAGCTGATCTGTATGGGCTGCACCACTTCAAATAAAAGTGATTCATCAAGTAGTTGCCCTTAGGATTCAATTATTAAGTCTGAACTCGACACTCCATTTTACTTCTGATTTTTAAAGGAAAATACTCACATCTATGCTTTCAAAATGTGGTTTGCCTCACTGAACCTGATTGAACGAACCTAACGAATGAACCCTAAAAGCTACTAAATAGGGTTAAATCTTAAAAGACAAATCATCAAATAGCCTTGTTTGAAAAACCCTGGTTATGGACACACACGAATCAATCGATTTTTAAGGGCTCATCAATTTCCTGAGCACATTCAAACATAAGGCTAATTAAAACTGAATAGACGTTGGCCTTAAGGATTGACTCGCTCTTCAGGACCCATATTGAGATTATTCTCGATTAATCTACTTCTACCGGTCCAATTGATGTCTAGCTAGGGGAGTATCATCAAATGACTGTAGTTGGGTGGTATCACAAGAACCCAAGGAGCAAGCCAAAGGAAGAATCTTCTCCCCAATTCTTCCATAAAATTGGTTGGATTGGCTGAATAGAAGTTGATCAAATCGTCTATAATCTTAAGACAGATTTTGAGTCTATAGGTCTTTAGGCTACCTACTTAATGAAAAGTTTGCACTACAAGAATATTGAGTATTCTTGATCGTTAAAAATGGTCGCAAATGTTCAAATAATCGTCGAGAACAAGGGTCGAGGAATGTGCAGTCGCGATTGGGTTTTCTCGACCATTCTTGTACAATACGATCGAGAAAAAGGCACACCCCCACTCGACATTTGGCCAGTTCTCTCGTCAGTTTTCAATGGTCGATAACAATATTTCCCGACCGTTTAATGTCCACGATCGGCGAAAGTATTTTCCTCGGCCATTATTTAGATAGTCGAGTAAGAGCGTATTTCCGACCGTTTATTAATAACGATCAAAAATATTCATATTCTCATCGATTTACGGACGGTCAATAATGTTAACTTTTGGCGACCGTTATTGAGTAATGGTCAAGAAAACTCGTATTGCAGACTGTTTTAATAGTCGAGAATGTTAAATATTGGCAACGGTTATTTAGTTACGGTCGGAAAAACTCATATCAGCGACCATTTTTAACAGTCGATAATATTAACAATTCTCAACCATATTTAAATAACGATCGAGAATAATAAGGATTTTTCTTTTGAAATATATTTAATTTATGTGAAAGACCTGTAAATAATGCCTAAATCTATTATGAGTATAAATCAATAACACAACTGAAATATTTATGCATTTAAATAAAATAGAAGAAATTAAAATTAAAATTTTATAAAGAAAAGTAATGTATACAAAGTTCATTACAAGCGGAAATATATATAAAAAATATAATTATGCTGTGGCACCAACACCTCCAGCACCGCTACCACCTAAATCATCGTCATCATGACGATCTCTAAACTCATGAAGGACGAGGTGATCAATTCCTCCCTTCTGAAGTAATGCTAGGAGCTCCTTCATGGTCTTCTTGGATTCCTTGAACTGCATCGCGTTCTCCTTGACCAACATTGTCAGCTCCTCAATTCATAACACATCCTCCTCATCTCTGCGGCGTAATGCTACAATCTCCTTCCTCATCTCCTGCTCCTTAGCAGAAGAGGATGATGCTCCCCTTCTCCCATACCACCCTGAGACGGTCTTGCTCCTCCCTGTGCTATAGACGTACTCGCCATGCTCAGGTGGCATGATGGTCTGGTAGGCCTCCTTTACTGTCAATGGCTGCTGAACTGTACCGGAGTTTGCATCTTCAGGAGGATGCATTAAATTGATCATATTATCTCGAAAGATATTGAATTACGTTAAGTAATTTCATTTAATTATATAATTATGAAATAAAATAAAGGTATTGTATTTTTTTAAATTACGTGTCTCTATTGATATGTGTCGTGAAGCCACTCTCTATTTCCCTTTTCACTCATCTTACTATGAGTGGTCTCATATACTCCTACCCGATCAAGCTGGGCACCTTGATGCATGGCGGACTACAATAATTTGAAATAATTAATTTTTACAAATTAGAAATTTTTGTAAGGTTTAATAGAAAATATCAATTAAAGAAACTTACGTATATAGATTTCATCACACCTATGCTCCTCCTACCCAGGACATGGGTCTTTGGTGGTGTCTTAGCCCTATTTTCCTTATTTTTCTTGGCTTGCTCCTGAAAATGAAGGTACAATTTATTACCCTAGAAATTATTTAAATAAATGATAATATATGAAATATTTTTACCAGCGTCACTGGATCATGCTAATGCTCGCACGCTTCCTTCCAAGTGTGTGGCTATATCAAAAGAGGCATATTATGCAATGCCTCATCATGATTCAGGTTCTTATAATACTAAAAAATATAATTCTAATGTTAGAAATAATATTTGAATTGTGGTAAAGGAAATAAAGAAATACAGTTAAAATTTATCTTTTACCTTATTCTTCATCTCCAGTCTCCAATCTTTACGAATCTTCGTTGCGTGCTTGAGGATATATTTGGGGATGTTCGGATCATCGCCCCATTCGAACGTGGCCTACATTAGAAAGAGAACAAAAATTGTTGCATAATTTACACTTATATAAAGCAATTTACAAAAGCTATTAGTTTTTACCAATTACCTCTAACTCTCGAATGAGCTGCCTTTTCAGCTCGTTTGGCACCTTCCTTCAATTGAAGTGGGACAGTGGGATAATCGCCTTCGTCAATATATCCAGTCTGCTGATGAATGGAGGATAGTCCACTGCTTCCACCACTAGTGTGATCTACACTGAAATGCGAGCCCCATGAAGAATTCTCTCTAAGTCCCTGTTCTGCTTGGGACCGCTCCCCATACGTGCACCTATAGGACAAAATTATAACATAAAATTAGATAACAATGAAAAAAATTTGAGAACATAACATTTATCTAACCTTACACTCATACCTAAATCACGGGCGGGTGGTGGAGCAGAGCATCCCGTCTGAGAAGGATCTGGGTCAACCGTTTGCTCTAGCTAATCATCCAATCTAATGTCCTCCTCATCAAATGAAGTACTATCCTCCTCCTCCTCGTCCATGGGTGCATCCTCCTTGTAGTCAGAATCCTCCACTAGGAGATCCATCGAAGGAGGCATCGGACTCTTCCCCTTCCCCCTACCTCCCTTCCCCTGACTCTGGAAATATCGAGCTACATCTCCAAGCCTCAGAAACTGCTGGCGAGGTGCCTGGGGCTAAGGTTGAGGATGCTGGCAGTGAGCCTGAGGCTGAGGCTACTGGCGAGGGGCCTCAGGTCACTGTAGGGGGGCCTCAGGCTGCTGAAAGGCCTTAGCCTCCTCCCTGCTCCTCTTATTAGCCTTTTTCTTGAAAATAACCTATGTAAAAATAACACAAATAATCAGATATTTTAAAAAAAAATTCGACAGCATTTCCCATATATATGTGATATTTCAAAAATCATGTATGAAATAAGTATACAAATAATTGAAAATGAAACAAGCGTATATAAATGAAATAACCTTCCCTTTCTCCATTTTCCTCCCCTTCCTCTTTCTCCCATTCTGTTTCCCCTTCCCTTACCCTCCCATTCCTCTTTCTTCTCCTTCTCTTTCTCCCTTTCTCCTTAACCTCCCCTTCCTCTTCTCCTTCTCTTTCTCCCATTCCCTTTCCCCTTCCCTTACCCTCCCCTTCTCTTTCTCCCATTCTCCTTAACCTCCCCTCCTCTTTCTCCCTTTCTCCTTAACCTCCCCTTCCTCTTCTCCTTCTCTTTTCTCCCATTCCCTTTCCCTTTCCCTTACCCTCCCCTTCTCTTTCTCCCTTTCTTCCTTAATAACCCTCCCCTTGTTATTTCCTCTCCTCTTTCTTCTCCTCTTTCCCCTTCCCTTACCCTCCCCTTCTCCTTCTCCCTTTCTCCTTAACCTCCCCTTCTCTTTCTCTCTTTCTTCCTTAATTACCCTCCCCTTCTTATTTCCTCTCCTCTTTCTTCTCCTCTTTCCCCTTCCCTTACCCTCCCCTTCTCTTTCTCCCTTTCTCCTTAACCTGCCCTTCTCTTTCTCTCTTTCTTCCTTAATTACCCTCCCCTTCTTATTTCCTCTCCTCTTTCTTCTCCTCTTTCTTCAACATAAAACAATCAAGATACAAAAAAGAGCATCATTCCACACAAGAAATAAATCTAGGTGGACACACCCCACAAAGAAAATGAACCTCAATGGGCACACCCCATTCTTAAAATAAACCTAAGTGGACACCCCACATCTAACATGATAATAGCATTTTAAAAAAAAATTAGTAAGAAACTCTCCATAGTGACAAAATGGAAATAGTCAGTGCACAAACAGTAGGAGAATGCAAAGAACCTATATGAGAAGGTGATGTAAACATATTTACACTACTTAAAATGTCTATTTTTGCATGTTCTTAAGCATAGGATTGCATTTCATGATATAAATATTGCATAACATGCATCATCTTGCATTTAGAGTAGTTTGAATAAAATGGAGGTTAATTGTCTCCTTTTATGTGCTTGGACAGGGCAAACATTTTATCGAGACCTCAGATCAAAGATCCAACCGTACGGATGTGATCAGGGTGACCATTGGAGTTCAACGACTCCAAGATCGCCCTAATCAGACATCCGTAGCATCAGATAGTGACCGGGGAACCCTAGAAGATCAAGGGCCAGGTTGGTGTAAATCTGCACATCAGATGATAAATCCGACCGCATGGATGAATTCGGATCGACGATCGCAGCCCAACGACACAAAAATCGAGTCAATCCGACATCCGTGGCACCATCTACAACTTCCAGAAGATGGACGGCCAAGATAGCGCCACGTGGTGCCATCTCAGCAGCCCAAACGGCCGCTTGCATGTTGTGAAGGCCCCGCGCCCGATCGATCTCCATCGTTGGATCTTAATCCAACGGCTGTGGTCGCTCGCGCTTAAAAGCATCCACTCGACCATCCGCACCCCATAGCGCAATGGTCGAGCGCGCTTTCGCGAGCGGCAGGCGCGGGATCGAGCCGCGGCGAGGGGCTGGAAGGCGTGGGCGATTAGGCGCGGGTGGAGTGTCAGATGGAGATCGGACGGCCGCGCGTGCCCAATAGCGTCCACGCGCAATTGAACGCGCGGCGCGAATGCGCGATCGCACGCGGGCGGGCGCGCAACGCAGCAGGCGGAGACACATCTTAAGTCATCCGATCTCGTGATCGGACGGCTGAAAATCGACAAACGTGCGCAAGCTGTTGAGCGCGCGAGCAGGCGAGGAGGCACGCGCGAGCCGCCCACAACACCCACGTTGGGGGCTTTAGCGACGGTTTTATCTGTCACTAAAGAACCCTCATTTATTATTTTGAAGTTGTAATGTCCATTTTGCCCCCACTCCTTGCAACTATAAAAGGAGACCCCCTCCATACGAAATTCTCATCCCTTCTTTCTCCTCTCTACCCCTCCAAAGCTCAAAAGAAGCTTGTCCCACACCCGGGATGCTTCTCGCGAGATAAAGTCCAATTTTCGTTCCCCTTCGGAAGTGGATCCCGCGACGACGACGGCGTGCTGCTTCGTTCCCGTTCTTCTGCTTCGTCCTCCTTCGTCCAACTTCGTTCTCCTTCTACCAAGCATCGTCCCGTCCGGCTCGTCCTCCAAGCAACCGTCGAGGAGGATTTCTCTCTCCAAATTCATTTTACTACTTTCTAATATAAATTTATTGCTTTCTAGTGTAGTTTTGTTCGTCCTCCAAGCAATCGTCGAGGAGGACATTTCTTCCTCCATTCTTTTAATGCTTTCTAGAGTAAATTTATCGCTTTCTAGAGTAATTGTTCTATGCTTTCTAGTTGTAATGAACATTCTCCTCAATGAAAAATTCCTTGTTTATTCTACATCTCATTTTAATTTCTCTGTGTAATATTCTCTTTCTCTCTTACTCTCTCTCTCTTTTCTATTTATTGTAAATAATTAGATAGTTTTCAATTGAATTATTCTGTGACAAATAAAAAAGAAACGTGTAGTTTTTAAATCAAACGTCCACCTCCCTGTGTTCGACCCGGAAGTTTAATTTCTGTATAAATTTTATTTGTTGAACTCGAATTCTTCGCTTTTGAACTACGACAGGTTTTTCAAAACCAAACACGTTAGCGTAGCAATTTGTAAAACGTTCAACATTTTGACGCTGTTGCCGGGGAGGCAACGATCTTTGATTTCTCTTCGCGTTTTGTAACTTACAAATCATTTACTTCACTTTTCTCCTTTCTTATTGTAATTGCAGGTACTCTTTTGAGACGAGCAAAAGCGGTAGATTGGAGTAAAGTGCTGTAGAAGGTTTTGTAAGTTATCTCCCATTCCTTCCCCCTCCATAGATTTCATTCGCCACATTGAATCCAAATTCCAATTAACCTAGGTGTTTGCATAAATCCTAGGAATAGTTTGGTTGTTTGGATTCTCACTCACATCCATTCCACCTTCATTTATATAAAAAAAAAACACAAAAAGATAATTTTGTGGGGTAATTTTCAACTAACACACAACGTACACCTACATTCAAAGGCACTTAACCAAATTGATTTGTTTCTACTCAACCGAATTCTGATCTGTGGGACCAGTACACATAAAGCAACACATAAAAGAGTAGAAATCATTCTAGGTTAACCATATTTGTGTGCCTAATTAAGTGGTGCATCAGGCCAGTTGTTTGAGTTGTTTGGGCCGCACCATTTCAAATAAAATAAACTCATCAAGTAGCTGCCAATTAGGTTCAACTCTTAGGGATTTACTAGGCACTCCACATTCTTTTTAAGCTTTAAAGGAAAATATCTTCACCCGTGCTTGCAAAACCTGGTGTGCCAATGAAACCTGTTTGAAAATACCTAAAGTTGAATCCTAAAAGCTACTAAGCAAGATTTGAACCTTAAAATTCACCACATCAAAAATAATCTTGCTTGAAAATCACTGGTTGTGCACGCACACACAAATCAATCAATCATTAAGGGCACAACCCATTTAAAGGGCCCATCATATTCCAAAGCACATTCAAACCTAGCCCTAAATAAAACAGAGTAGACGTTGGCCTTAAGGATTGGACTCGCTCTTCAGAACTCAGAACGAGATTATTTTCGATTAGTCTGTTTCTACTATTCAATCTGATGTCTAGCTAAGGGAGCAGAGTCAAACGATCGCGGCTGGGGGGTACACTAGGAACCGGAGGCGCAAGCCGAAGGAAGAACCTTCTCCCCAGTCCCTCCTTCTAACTGGTTGGATTGAACAGACAGAAGTAGATCAAATCGTTCCTTTATCTCAAGATGGGTTTTGGGAGTCTGTGGGTCTGTAGGCTAACCCATTTAAGGACAGGTTTGATTGTTTGTATTGCAGGGTACCTTTCTTCCTCCCGTGTATCATGAATCCTTCCACATATTTCACACATTCCCGCTCTTTCCCTCCTGTTGTGAATTATCCTCAACATGACGATTATCCCAACTCGTATTGTAATCAACCATCAGTCAGTTGGGATAATTCGGATTGGTGATACAATTCTGGACCCCCGTGTTTAGGGTCTAACCCTGAACACTTTGATTCTGATTTCTATCCTTCTCAGAGATACATCGATTATAGATCGTCTTCCTTTCATGAACAGCCTAATACGATCTACAATCAAGAAGGATACACCGATCCTTACCCATCCTCTGATTTCACTGCCTTTAGGTCATCACCATCTTTTCAACAATCTGAAATGACCTATTATCAGGAAGGGTATAACGAATCTCAATTCGTTAATTCCCCTGCATTGAGCCCAAACCCGCCTAACCCTGAACCAACTTATTTGGTTCAGGTTAACCAGGTTCAAGATAAGGTTCTGGCTAACTTGAGGAATATCATACAATCTTTAGAAGTTCAACCAATACCTTACATTGAGAGATTGGAGCCCCTGATTGAAATGATTGATGATTTGAATAAGTCTTTGTTGGATTGGCTCCAGGATGTTAAGGAAAAGAACCCGGGTGAGTTTCTACTTGGGAAATTAGCGAAATTGAGGATGAGATTCGTGGTTGCTTTGATTCAATCTTGGAATAATTCCCAGGATGAACCCTCTTTAGGAAAGCCAATGACAGAACCCGCTCAGGCACCTGTTGGGGGGGACACGTGTTACGAGGCTGACCAAATTGAATTAAAACAACCAATTAAGGATGATCTAATTTCTTCACCTGAAATCCCTAAGCCGGGTTACGAGGAAACGTATGTCTCCTTGGAACAAAAAGTGACAAATGATTTTGGGACATACATTGATACGAATCCTGATGGTGAAGATTCAAGTTGCGAAGTCTCACGCGAGTTTTCTGAACATGATTTCTGTGAGATGATTGGGCCTGAGGAATCTGATAGATCAATTGATAGCCCAATAACTGAGGACACTAATCTCATTAGGGCACACATTACAGATCCAGAATCGCATTTTCTGGAGGAATCAATTCAATGCCCAGATTATCAGTTACACCCTGTTGAGCTTATTGATGATTCTAATTCTAAGATAATTAGACCCAAGTTAATTTTGATTCTTCCACATCATTTAGACTTGGAGATTTCAGACGGGGTGATGAATATACAAGAGGTCCTGGAATTTGATATGCTGAATGAGGAGGATAGGAGCTCGGAAGTTCTGATTTGGGAAGTTAATTGTGGAGGAAATAGAAGATTGAGTCGAAGGGTTCCTTTTAAGCTTAAACCATCAAATCAGAACCCTTACGACATTTGTTTCGAGAATGTTCAACTCAAGCACACATTCAACGATTATCCTTTTGAGCTTCAATTCTCTGTAACCCGACTTTTTGGTCTTGGGTTGCATCCTCATAAATCGCAGGCCCGACCCCGCTTGCATTCTGATTTTAGGTTTTAGGTAATTTTTATCCAGAACCTAAGATATTCTCGATTATGGGGTGTGGGTCTGCACCACAATCTGGTCCACATCTGTGGACCTCTGTTGACAGGTCAGAGGATTCTTCTATTTATTCTAATTCTGACTTGTACTTGTGAATTCTTCATTTCTTTTCTTTGTATAGTGTGCCTAGCTGAAGGCACTAAACTCAACACATATACAGTTCTTTTTAATTTTTCATCTCGGAGCAGACTTGACATTCACGCAATTCAGGTACTTTCTACGCTTTTCCACTCTGTTTTATGTCTTTTTAATACAATGAGGATATTGCATTAGATAGGTATGGGGGGGTGGATATTCATCTCTGAATTCATTCGTCAGCTCCGTAGATTTGTTTTATTTTCTTTTATAAAAAAAAATTCGGAATTAGGAAAGAGAATTTGGGTTTAAGAAAATTTTCAATCTTAGGAAATACTACATTATGATTTGAACACAAAGACTCTTCAGGTCTTTGGATTTAATCAGCCTGCGTATCCACTAAAATGTGGATTTGTCTTTCGAGTCCTCGCCATCTTAATTCTTTCGTAATTGGAGTAAATAAGTTTGGGTGATAAGTACACGACTTATCAACCCGCCCTTTGATTTGAGGGAATTTTGAGTCTTAAGCATCTACACACTTTCTTTGCACTACTCGTTGTTCGGCGATTCTAACGGAAATTGCGTAGCTAATGAACCTTCTAGGGTGCTATGGCTGGCAAGTTATCGTGGGCAACAGCCCATAAGTAGGTTGTCCAGAGCCCAGTCGCTAGACCTTTCTCTTTTTCCTGCCCTTAGGTAAATCTTAGACTAGGGAAGCCACCTATTTAAAAAAAAATCAAAAAGAAAAGGAGAAAAGAACAAAAAGAAATAAGCCACACTTCGCCGCACGAGTATGGCTGGCAAGTTGTCGGTGGTAACAGCTCATCGACCGGTTGTCCAGAACCCAGCTCAGAAAATGCACTAAAAATTCCCAAAACACTTAGGAAGAAGCGGAGAAGTAGAATAAACCGGGGAGATATACACTGAATTCACCCTTGTATTGACCCTGTTAAATAAAAGTAGGGAGAAAGCTACTGGTTGCAAAGATACACCTTTAGGCAGAATTCTTTTTGAGGTCACCTAGAGGCATAGAAATCCGAGGTCCGTTCTAACTGCCGGTCAACGAGTCTATCACAATCACAATAAGATGCTTAAAACTTAGGGTTCTCATCAAATCTTGGGTGAGTTGAATGGCCGTAGAAAGCGACTCTTAAACTCTAAAATATGAAAATCCAAAAAAATTAGAAAAGAGTAAAAAGAGAAAAAGAAATTTTTCTTTGAATAAGGCGAGGGCTTGAGGCGGTCTGCATTTTGGCTGATACCCGGACACAGTTGTGTCTTTGATACTTCAATTCCTAAGTAGACAATTTCTTAATGATTGAAAATAACTCAAGTCCAAATAATCCAACCTAATTCTTTTATAAATAGCATATAGTTTTTGCTAGGGACTAGCAAAAGATAGGAATGAGGGTATGATGTAAATATATTTACACTACTTAAAATGTCTATTTTTGCATGTTCTTAAGCATAGGATTGCATTTCATGATATAAATATTACATAACATGCATCATCTTGCATTTAGAGTAGTTTGAATAAAATAGAGGTTAATTGTCTCCTTTTATGTGCTTGGACAGGGCAAACATTTTATCGGGACCTCGAATCAAAGATCCAACTGTACGGATGTGATCAGGGCAACCATTGGAGTTCAACGACTCCAAGATCGCCCTAATCAGACATCCGTAGCATCAGATAGTGACCGGGGAACCATAGAAGATCAAGAGCCAGGATTGTGTAAATCCGCACATCAGATGATAAATCCGACCGCACAGATGAATTCGGATCGACGATCGCAGCCCAACGACACAAAAATCGAGTCAATCCGACATCCATGGCACCATCTACAACTTCCAGAAGATGGACGGCCAAGATAGCGCCACGTAGCGCCATCTCAGCCGCCCAAACGGCCGCTTGCATGTTGTGAAGGCCCCGCGCCCGATCAATCTCCGCCGTTGGATCTTAATCCAACGGTTGTGGTCGCTCGCGCTTAAAATCATCCACCTGACCATCCGCGCCCCATAGCGCAATGGTCGAGCGCGCTTTCGCGAGCGACAGGTGCAGGATCGAGCCGCGGCGAGGGGCTGGAAGGCGCGGGCGATTGGGCGCAAGTGGAGCGTCAGATGGAGATCGGACGGCCGCGCGCGCCCAATAGCGTCCACGCGCAATTGAACACGCGGCGCGGACGCGCGATCACACGCGGGCGGGCGCGCAACGCATCAGGCGGAGACGCATCTTAAGTCATCCGATTTCGCGATCGGACGGCTGAAAATCGACGAACGTGCGCAAGCAGTTGAGCGCGCGAGCAGGCGAGGAGGCGCGCGCGAGCCGCCCACGACGCCCACGTTGGGGGCTTTAGCGACGGTTTTATCTGTCACTAAAGACCCCTCATTTATTGTTTTGAAGTTGTAATGTCCATTTTGCCCCCACTCCTTGCAACTATAAAAGGAGACCCCCTCCATACGAAATTCTCATCCCTTCTTTCTCCTCTCTACCCCTCTAAAGCTCAAAAGAAGCCTGTCCCACACCCGGGATGCTTCTCGCAAGATAAAGTCCAATTTTCGTTCCCCTTCGGAAGTGGATCCCGCGACGACGACGGTGTGCTGCTTCGTTCCCGTTCTTCTGCTTCGTCCTCCTTCGTCCAGCTTCGTTCTCTTTCGTCCAAGCATCGTCCCGTCCGGCTTGTCCTCCAAGCAACCGTCGAGGAGGATTTCTCTCCCTATTCATTTTACTGCTTTCTAGTATAAATTTATTGCTTTGTAGTGTAGTTTTGTTCGTCCTCCAAGTAATCATCGAGGAGGACATTTCTCCCTCCATTCTTTTAATGCTTTCTAGAGTAATTGTTCTATGCTTTCTAGTTGTAATGAACAATCTCCTCAATGAAAAATTCCTTGTTTATTCTACATCTCATTTTAATTTCTCTGTGTAATATTCTCTTTCTCTCTTACTCTCTCTCTCTCTTCTATTTATTGTAAATAATTAGATAGTTTTCAATTGAATTATTCTATGACAAATAAAAAAGAAACGCGTAGTTTTTAAATCAAACGTCCGCCTCCCTGTGTTCGACCCGGAATTTTAATTTCGGTATAAATTTTATTTGTTGAACAAGAATTCTTCGCTTTCGAACTACAATGACAGATTTTCCAAAACCAAGCATGTTAGCGTAGCAATTCGTAAAACGTTCAACAGAAGGCAATAAAAAAAAATTCAATTTTGATATATAAATGAACATAACCTTTAATAAAAGATAAAACAATTTAAAGGCAATTTAAACAAAATAAAATAAGAATTTCATAATTTAAACACACTCTGTATTGTCCGTATAACATGATCATAAGTCTCGACGGGGTAGTATTTTGACACAATTATATCCCTCCCACAACCTGTTGCCTAGGGATTAGAATTCCTATTGTTTGTCATACCGTGCATCTAAATTTGTGCAAGTATGTGTATCTACAAAGTTGTAATAATTTCATAATAAATATTTGAAAAAAATCTAACAAGATACTGATATATGACAATTGAATGAAAATAAAACATATAGCTAGGATAGTTGAATGAATTCTCCTCCGATAAGTATTAAATCTTCAATAACTATCAAATCACCTGAAGGTCAGTTTTAAGTGTCGTAACTACTCAACAAAGGATCTAGAATTCTATGGAATTCAAATCAAGGCTTACTAACCCTTAAAACCCTAATTTGATCTTCTTATCTCGCCATAGGATCCTTCAAACATAATCCAATCCATCATTGGCTGATTAAAATTATTTTGATCTAAAAACCCATTATCACCCAGAGATGCTTTTAATGTGTGATCATTGTATTGATTTGATCAACCAAGGTACCTACACACTATTAATTAGTGTCCAGGGACTTGAGGTGATCCTTAGAAACCATGTAGGTTATTATGAAGGCCTCATTTTAGTGCATCTGAATTCCTTAGCCCCCGCTACCCAGAGAAGACACAAAATAGTATTAAGTAGGAAAATTAGGCGTAGGATCATCTGGCAATTTGGAATTTGTCCATTACCAGTTCATTCAGAATTCCTATTGCAAATGGTTTTAATGAATTCTTCTTCAATTGTGATGCGTACATGGCTTCTTGGAATGATTCGTTACTTCATGGGGGTATAGTTGAGTTCAGGGAGTTGGTCACTTGGCCCTTCCCTTGACCTTTTCTTGGACGGCAACAAAGTTTAATGGAAATCATTGGATTTCATAAACTCTGGATAGCCCAAGCTTTGAGCAAAAGATTCTATCTAATGAGGACTTTTTAATGGAATCCAAACTCTGAGAATGTTGTACAAAGCCATTCCCCAATATTGGGGAAAAGTTAGAAACCAAACCACATAAAGATTAAGCGGAATCAAACATTAAATTGAGTTGTGTGGGAATTGCCCAAGGTCTAAAGTTACAGGTTTAGACATGTAAGCAGTATGTTTAGAGCTCTATAAACTTGAGTAGAGTGAAAAACAAACATGCTTCAAGCTTAGGTGCACAAAATCAAAGTTAGATGCCTAGGTCTAGACAAGATGGGGCCTATGTTCGGTGTTGCCTTAGGTGCCTAAACCACAGTTTGGATGTTTGTAATAGGTGGAAATGGACATTCACCAAGTCTATACCATGAATTTATAAAGCAACCTTGTTAGCTAATTTATTGGATGTCACTTTAGGATTACCTGAAGATATTAACAAGCTACAATTGTGTATGGAAATGAAATGTTGGAATTGGCATTAAATGGGTGGGATACTTGGATTAGGATTGGCAGGTGATGGTGGTGCTGGTGGTGGTGGTGGCGGCTGCAGGGGGTGGTGGCAGGGGGTGGTGGCGTTGGTGGTGGCAGGAGGTGGTGGTGTTGGTGGTGGGTGGTGCTGGTGCTGGTGGTGGCGGCAGGGGGTGGTGGTGTTGGTGCTGGTGGTGGCGGTGGGCAACGACGTGGGGGAGGGGAAGGCCAGCGACGAGGGAGATGGGAAGGAGAAAGCGGGCGGAGGAGGAAGAAGAGGAGGAGGAGGGATACCAGCGAGGTCGTGAAGGAGGAGGGGGCATTGTTGGTGCTGGTGGTCGCGGTGGAGGTGCCGAGGCAGAGGAGGAGCTGCAGTGAGGGTCGCAAAGGAGGAGCCAAGGCAGAAGAGGAGATGAGGCAACAAAGGTCGTGCTGGTGTCGAGAGGAGGAAGAAAATGATTTGGGAGGAAGGGGGAGGGAGGAAGGGGTGATGCTAGGGATTTTAGTTGACTTTCTCGAACATTCCTAAGCAACGGTCGACGATAAGATTATTCCTGATCGTTCAAAATAAATAGTCGAGGATACTCTTATCGAATGGTCGACGATAGACTTTGAAAATTTGCTCACCTGCATTGGTGGGTTATGAAAACATTATCCTCGACTGTTAATATGGAAATGGTCAACTATATGATTATTGTCGACCGTTCTAAATGGCCAACAGTGGTGTCAACTAGACGTCTTAACATTACTTCACTTTCTCGACCGTTATATATTGCACTGTCGAGGATTTCATCTATCCTCGACTGCCTATATAGAAACGGTCAAGTAAAGCCTCGAGAATGGTCTCAACCTCCTCAACTGTTTTCCAAGTGTGAAAGTTAATGACTGGACTTGTGGCAACCTTTTCACTTAAAATGGTTGAGAATACTTTTATCACCGACCGTTCCTTTAACGATCAAGAATTTCCATTGTGAATAGTATTTTTTCTACTAGTGTTGATTATTGGTATTGTAGGGCACCTTTATCCGTTCTCTATTTTCCACCCACAATGCCATGTATTCTTCTAACTCTTACACACATTTCCACCCCCACCCCCACCCCCTACCACAAATTATCCCCAAGATGATTACTATCCTAACTCGACCTATAACCACCCATCCACTAGTTGGGATAATTCTAATTGGAGATATAATTACAAACCTCAGTGTTTAGGGCCTAACCCTAAACACCAAGACTATGAGTATTATCCTTCTCAAAGCTACATGGATTATAGATCTTCACCTTCCTACAAACAACTTGATTTGATCTACAGTCAAGAAGGATATGATGATTACAACACCTACCCTCCTCATGATAACACTTCTTATAGGTCACCAGCCTTTAATGATCATCATGAAATGACCTACTATCAGGAAGGATCCCAAGAACCTCAATCTTTTGATCCTCTTAGGAAAGAAACAAGCCCACCCAATCTTGAAGAGTATAATGATTTTATTTCTAAAATCACTTAATCCAAGTCAATCCTAATTCACCCACAATTATTAGACTTGGATATTTTAGATGAGGTGCATAACAATTTGGAGGTCCTGGAAACTCTGATTTTGGAGGAGAGGAGATTGGAGATGAAAATTTGGGAAGCCAATTCTAGGGGAAATAGAATTTAGGATCTAGGGTTCTTGTGTACCTAAAACCACTGACTTTTTATTAGGACCCTTATGATATTTTTGAGGACAGTAAACCCAAGTATAGAATAATTGAGTATCTTCTTGAGTCGAATACTAAATGGACAACTACACTTCTTGATCCAGACCTACTTATTGTCAGACATTTGAGACTTGGGTTACATATTTCCAAACTGCAGACCCATCCCCACAAGCTGAAAAGTCTTTGGTTATGGAAGTTTATCATTCAGAGCCTTAGAACTTATCAACCTTGAGGCTTGGGTTTCCATCACAATCTCATCCACATTTGTGGACATACTCGGGCGGGTTTAAAAGTCAATGTTTTTATTCTGATCTTGACCTACTCATATAAGTTATTAATGTCTTCTTTGTGTGTATATTATGCCCAACTAAAGGCACTAAACTTAACACTTGTATAGTCTATTTTCAGAGCTGACCAGGTTTGTCACGGAAATTCAAGTGACATCATGTCTACTCCACTCCTTTTCATGCCTTTATTTTTATGCAATGAGGACATTGCCTTAGCTCACTACAACAAAATATAGATTTAGCAACATTTCACATTGCAACAAATGAAGTATGTGTCACTAATAGTACCCTTTAGCGACATGTCCAAATAATTCATCGTTAATAAGAAATGATAGCTAACAAATTTTTTTAGAGACAAATTTATGTCTCAAAAGTCATGCATTAACAACATAACTATACCATTTGCCACTATATAAATATGTTGATTTACAAATGCTTTTAGCGTTAAATTTTATTCATTGTATTTTTATGAGTTAGGGACATATTCATTTATTTGTCATTACATTGGTAAATCTAAAATTCAATATTATTACAATTTAGCAAGAGATGTATTAATAGCCTTCATAGTATATGTTAGTCAAGAAAGTTATAGTTAATTAATGCATCAAAATATAATTTAAAATGTATGTTCACAAAAATATTTCTTTTTTCTGACATAATATGTGATTTACAAAATCATGTCATAATTTTTTTTTTGAATAGTAAAAAATAATTATAAATGAAAAAAATTTTGAAGCAAACATTCAAATGCCAATTATTTTAAAACATCTCATGATCCTTTACCCCCCCTCCTCCAAATGCATACTGACTCCATTACGAAAACTCACACCTTCGTTACCCCGCCTCCACGAAACCCACACCCACCCTATAGTAAACCTGTTGCCCCCATGCGAACCCCTTTCAAATCCCCTTGCGACCATCGATACCTTCCCCCACAATCTCCACCACCTCCAAATCCCCTTGTGACCCACCATCCTTTTCCAGCCCCCTCCCCCACAATCTCCCCTTCACCATCGACCTCACCACCCCTGGTGCATCCAACTCCCATTCCCCCATGACCTTGCAACCATCACGTTGCCTCTTACCCCTAAAACCCTCGAGTGCCCACCCACATCCCCATCCACATTATTGATTACCCTCATTCTCAACCTCAGCCCATTCATCTCCTTACCCTCATTGCTGACCTCTCAAGCCCATTCATCCTCACAAGCCCACCTGTTGTCGACCTCAACCCATCGTGCCATCGTTAATCTCACAAGCCTACTCGTCGTTCTCCTTAGGAACTTATTCGGATAACTCACTATAAGGTAGGTCAGCCTACCAAGGTTTTACCCCCGTGCCTTGCAAGTTTGAATCTATTGCCTTATGTTATACGATAATTGTCCATGATTCATGTAGGATAGTGTTTCTAATCATGTTCCATTCTTTAATTCATTCGCTGTCTGTTGTGGTTTAATCATCTAATGTGGTTAAATTGGTTGTGTGTTGTGGAGTTGCGTTGGGGCTATTTGAATTTGGGATGGAAAGGATTGGAAAGTTATGGATTTTGGAGGGTTGTTTTTGGCTATTTTGTTGGTGGTAGTTGTCTAACTTTTGTAAGAAAAAAATTATGTTTGTTAGATACCAAGACACTTTTTTTGTTTGAACAATGAATTAGTAGGCTTTCACTTTCTCTTTGATGAAACTGTCAACAAGATCGCAAATTTAAGTTACAAACACCCATATTTCCAGCAAAATCACTACAGTAGAATTTTTTTTGCCAACTAATGCATTTTCAATTTAGCAAAATGATTGGTGGATGGTATCTTATATCCCCCACCACCTATCATGTAATAGAATAGAAATACAAATTCTATCTATAGAAATTCTTGAAGGTGGGTGGAATTCTCATCTATATGATGGAAACAAATCCTAGAATATATAGTAACGAACACCTAGAATATCCAAAATCTTCCAAGTCACCATTGCAGTTGCCATCATCGAGCATGTGAACATGCAGTCATTGTAAATGGCTGATGGATACTTCGTCCTCTTTTGTCGCCTCTCCAAGCCATCATTAGATGTAGCTCGTCTTATGTTGTTGTGAAATTGACTAGCACACTAGAAAGCTACAAAGAAAAAGAAATAGACCATGCTCCTCTTTAAGAATACTATCTAAAGCGATAAAAATGGTACTAACTTTCATCTAAGCTTCCATATGATTCCCAATATTTCTTTGAATGATGGTTGTGATTACCTTTCTAATAGTGGCAACCATTTGTCTTACACGAGCTGTTGTTCTCCTTAAGGGAAGCCCTCATCTCTTCTTCTACATCATACTCTTTCTGAATGGTTGGATTAGACAACATAGCATAAACCTCTACATTCATTTTGATCAACCTATTTGAACATGGGCTTATTAACAATGCCTTTGAGATTATTTCTGGGGCATTTTTCACATCATTAACGGCTCTTGTTTGTAGAAGTTTAGAAGAACAACAAATGTAATCTTCTACTTGCTGAGATTTTTGTAAGCCATCAGAAGCTTCATTCAGAACTTTTGCATCAATTATTCCACTTTCATCCGATTGAAGGAAACTTCTATAAATTTTCATACGAACCTCAGTTTCTCCAAGTACAAGATGACAATTTGCTACTCTAAGCTGAGCCTTGAAAAATTTATTGTCTTTAGAGATATCCATCATACAATCGTCAAGGGCTTTTGGTATCTTCCCAATTCACATCCATGTTGTTGCATGGTTTCTAAAGCACAACATCAAAGCCTAACTGCAGCTTCTAAAACTTTCGTTTGGAGAAACACAATCCAATCCTCATGTGTAATACTTTCCAACTTTGAAAACATTTACATAGGCATATACTTTACTTCTCCTTAACCACCATTTTTCATAGGCCTTTTGTTATGCTAGATTTACACCTTTCAACTTTTGGGGCTTCTTTTGCTTAATTAAGTTGTTTCTCCAACTGCTCAATAGGGCATCGAACAATGGTGGAATGTCACTCTTGCGAGTTAAGGTCCTAAGTTCAAGCCTCCCTGATGTCAAAAAAAGAAAAAGTTGTTTCTCCAACTTGCTCCCCAAGTCCATTGGAACATGTTCCACTCCACCTTATGGCTAATCCACCTTCATTGCACTACTTGTCAATGGAAAGTGATCCATAGAAATAAAAGCCACTAGTAGTTTCGGTTGAGCCATGCATTTCGACATTGATGCAAACATGGTCAGGTGTAGATTTTCCTATTTTTCTACCTTGTCTAGAGGTCTAATGATCTGGCAAACAAGATTAGATAGAAGAAGCTTTATTGTCTAAAACATATCCATACAGGTCAAATTCCATGCCTGAAACTACATCATGCAATGTATGAAGTGGTTTGTTAAATATAGAGTTTCCTGCATTGCAAGGTTCCTTTTTAAGAGATTGAGCTACACGATCAGTCTCTTAGAAAGGAGAAAAATCCATGGGTGAATAACTTCCTCACATTAGGGACATTGCTCTTAGAAGTAGAAAAGCTATTGCTTGTTTTCTTCTATGTTACAAAAGGCAATCTCGGCTTTTGCACCTTTTCTCTGCCTAGCATCTTTAGACGGACGTCTACTTTTATCAAATGCCAAATTTTGGTTCATCACTGAAAAGACATTCTCCTTTGTGGTACATTCATCAAGTAATCAGAATTCAAAATGTGTCACATTGCTTCCTTGTTGAGAATAAAAAGAAGTATCTAAACTAGAGTTAGTAGATGATGAATTCAACGAAGATTTTTCAAGACCACTTCACACAACATGATTCAATTTGGTGGAACCACCACAACTTGCACACAATTTCCATCCCCCTTTAACTGTCGAGAACTTGAATTTGTAGAAATCATCATTTCTTGTAGTAGAATCAACACGAGTAAATGCCATGTTCTCTTTGCCAAAATTTTCTTCCGTGCCTTTGTAATTCAACTTTGACTCATCAACAATTCCATTCTTGCCAAACCTATCCATTATGTTTGAAAACAAATAGGCATTCTTCCTATTGGCTTTAGGAGGAAGATTGCTCTCATTGTTCTCCACACCTTTACTCTGGTCATTTGCAACTAACACGTTCCCAACACCATCTGGAGGTTTTGTAGCTTATTCATCCAAACCAACTATCTTATTCGAAGTAGAAGAGGAGCTTTTTGCCTAAATGCTTCCGAATATCGACACATTTTCCTTTAAATTGTCCTTATAACCTTTAAACGACTGATTTGTCACTCCAATCTCACTTCTTCTACCATCAAAACAAAATCCCACATGCTCTTCTTACTACCAAACATGAAAACCTCAACTGCAGCAAAACTCAAGCACTCATTCCCACCTCTCGTCAACTCCTCCAACATCTCTAAACCAACTTCTCCAACAGAATTCGCTATGTTCAACTTCTTCATTTGCTCGTGAAGCCTAGCATCTACCTTCTCAAAAAAGGGATAATTTTTCTTCTTCTTGGACCTCGATCTCCAATCACCTGCATGGACGAGTCTTTGCAGGCCGCTCCCACCTCACGAACTGAAATATGCTAGATCTTTCAAAGCACATGCATTTTGTGACTGCTATGCCTGAAATGAAATATGTTAAAACCTAACTTAAAATAAGAAAACTAGTCTTTTGATTTCATTAGTACAAAATGACAAGTACAAGCCTTATAGCAGGACTTTACTTGCTGATTTGGAATCACAACATAACCTAGTCCACACATGGAAAATGGCCGAGCAGTTGGAAATAATAGTTACACCAAGAAGAATTACTTGACTAACAATGTTTTTCTTGGACTGACACATCATATATCTTATAGTTGTACTTTTCAAAAATAAACTTTTAGAAACTATTTTGTAGATACCTGCTGGTATTATGGCAAAGTATCTAGCACATTCTTTGTGACAAATGAAAACACAAAATGTATAACAGGAACTGAGAAATGCACTCATAAGCATATAGCAATGGAAAATGATGAAACACTTACTAGTGCAACTCATCATGAAGCATGCATTTCTATGAAGCCATAAAGAACATATGTGCTTTTTTCTATATAATATGGTAGAATATCTACACTAAAACTAAGACATGCATGAAACTGACCTTGATGGAAGCATTGAAAGATTTTGCAACGCTGACCATAATAGGAGTAAAGAACGCCAAGAAAATATCATAAAAGAAGAGACCAACCTGCAAACAAAAATAAAATAAAGTTGTAAATAGTGCCAACAAGATAACTTATCTTCTTCACAGCCTTTGTGACATCCCAATTTCATGTAATCGGATGTATTCGAATTGATGCATTAGAACAATAAATTGACAACTTATCTGGTAGTGTTCCTAGTGATCTTCTAATGAAGTTTATCTAAAAATGGTTATTGAACAATTGCAGCAAAGAATATTGGAAGAAAATTTGATCTAACATTCTATGATAACCACTTTAAACAAATCAAAATGACATATAAAATAGTTGTTTCTCTAAAAGGTATATATATAAATAGATGTATAAGTGAGGTAAGAACACACCCAACAAATTATACCTTGGCTTACTGTTGCTCGACCATTGATTGAGAATTATGTGCATTAGGTAACTTTGAAGTCATACTAAATCATTAGGATTCTTGTGTCTCTAAACTCTTGCAACAAAAGAAAAGGACAGATAACCATCATTTTGCTTCATTCCCAAACCAAAATTAATACAGAAATTTGTAGTGGAAGTCTTATTCCTATTTTGTAATATATAATGGTGACTATCAGCCTTTATAGCAAAGTATAAGCCCAACTTCATGGACTAGTAGGAATAATATCCTCACAATACTCAACACAATTATTTTTTTTCCTTCTAAGTAACAATATAGGGATTTATCTTATCATTAATTTAGTACCCAGAAAGGATCTTCAAAGCAATTATCTTAAAATAATCCAATATAGATTTTTTTTTTCTCAAAAGAAAAGGATAAAGTTTCTTTCCTTACTTTTGATAGAGGAAAATGTTCCTAATAAATTCTTAATAATTGTCCAAATAGTATCCTTGTAGAGACTAAGCCTAGATTCTAAGTAGTACTCAGACCTATCTTCAAGTCTCTCATAGGAATGTGAGAAACTAAATAGAATTGTCACCATTCTTGAGAAAAAAAACCATTCCTGTGCAATAAATTGGTTTTCACGATTTCTCTTAGTGATAACTCTTGAGTCTAAGAATTAAGGTCCAACTCCTTAGTTCAATAATTGGTTTGTACTCATGAATTGGGTTAAGAGAAAATGCACTAAAAGAGTGAACAATGCATTTCCATCAATCAATCAGAGATATTGGTTAGGTATGCCTATTCCAATTGTTAGACCTGATAGACAAAATCAATCAAAGATATTGGCTAAGTTTTAACATTTTCAGTCAAAATTTGTTAATTAAATCTTTAATCCGAGGGATTTTCCAAACAACAAAATTAAACCTATCACGTTAACCAATATCAAGTGGTAGATCCTTATTATGGCATACTTAGGTAAATCGTAAACTATCCTAAGCTTGCCTTAGAGAGAGTACTATCATGAATAATGGCCTCTTTCACAATTTGTTGTCATTATTAGCCAGCAAAGGTGAAGAACCCAATGAAGCTGGAGGGGATGACAAGAGTGCTATGGTGGTGTGGAGGAGAAGGGCGATGGGTAGACGAGGAGAAGGAAGTCGGTGGTTGGGGCTTATTGGGGAGGATAAATGGAGGGAATGCATAAGAGGAGAAGGCAATGCTCCTCGATCCCCCCCGTGATGCGATCACCAACCTTCAACCCAACACCCCCTCAATTCCATGACCCAAACATGTGTCCAAGGTTGGTGACATGTCAGTTTTGTTTGCTTTTCTTTTTGTGAAAGTTCTATAGAAAAGGGGTTAGCATAGTTTAGAGCAAGACTTCAACTTGGACATGTTGCATTTTTTTTTTTGCATTGCAACTCGATTTAGGTCCTTAATTTTTGTATAACACAATAAAAATGTGATGTAATATTTTTTTTGGAAGGGACTTTATTTTGTAACAAATAGTATGTGGCAGGGTATGCTCCCAGCTATAAATGCTCTTTTTTTATGCTCCTAGTGGTTTGTGAATGTGATTGAGAGGGTGTACCCCACTTCTTATTAGGTCACTTCTTGCATAGGTCACTTCTTTATAGGTTTTTTGGAAAAATGCAATAGAATAGAGGAGATACTGTCGAATTTTCAATAGGATTTAGCCCTTTAATTATTTAGATTTAGATTCTGAAAACTTGGATTGTCAATTATAATTCCAATCCTACTGAGAGCTGCTTGAAAATAAGACATCCACCACTACATTCACCCCAAGGAAATCTTTACTTTTTCAGTCTTATTCGCTTCATCTAGTGTTATTTATTCTCCAATCATTTAGTAATCATGTAAGCAAGGAATTCTGGATATTACATTTAGTTTTGGCATGCAACATCATTTATGAATCAAACTAGGGGTTGCTTAATGGTAGAATCAAAGTTGTTATATACCATTAATTCCACTTGTGCATGGGTCAATGTTGAAGTTGCTATATCGATGAGAAAGAGATGTTGATCAGGCTATATGTAAAATATGAAGTTTTAGGTCACATAATTGGATCTATCATTGCATGGCCTGAGATGTTTATTATTTCGTGATAGGTTATTTTGATGAAATTATTTTGAACCATGGTATATAAATTTAACTTTTTCTTTATGTAAATTATCTTAAAACTATTTTCTTACACAATCTTTCTTTTTTCAGGAATTAT
Source organism: Thalassia testudinum (assembly GCA_037157565.1). Taxonomy (NCBI): domain Eukaryota; kingdom Viridiplantae; phylum Streptophyta; class Magnoliopsida; order Alismatales; family Hydrocharitaceae; genus Thalassia; species Thalassia testudinum. The sequence goes on from JAZHRO010000049.1 coordinate 38,849,592, forward strand.
TCAAGTTGCTGATCGAAGATGCACTCCAGTCATCGACAAAAGTCTTTTTATGTGCTTTTAGCTTAGTCAAAATATTTTTTTTTAGATTTTTTTTGCTTTGTCGGAAATGTATCTTTTTCTGGTTATGTTATTCTATAACTTTGAGTTATTTATAAAATTTCTTCTTTCAAAGAAAAGGCTTTTGGTTGAGGAATGAATATTGATGTGTCATTTTAGATGTTTATTCTTTCTTACTATCATTAAATTGTGAAAATATGCAAGTGGTTTAGACTTCTTACCACTTTTTCATTATTCAATTTTAATATGAAAATATTTATTTTTTGTTACAATAGATCTTTGGATTGTTTCATTGTTTAAATAGCAATTTCGGAGTCATCTAAATATTAATATATACTTCATAATCAAAGTTGATGTAAATTAAAGTGTACTAATGGGCTTTAAGATATAGCATTCCATAGCAGTGAAAATTAACTAACTATTTAAAACAACGATGTTATTAACGGTTAAATTATGATAATGGATAAAAATGTTTATCAATTAAAATTAGTGATAGATTTTATTATTTTTAATGATCGTCAATAACAACATCAAACTTTGTTCCAACAAGAACTAAAATAATTGTGAGGTTAATTAGCGGCAAAAAGTGATTGCCTCTAAAGTCTCTTATATTTTCAATTTGTTATAACAATTATTTTGTCGATATTTTTTTTTACAATAGCATTGATTGTAGCAATAAACGGTAGCCATTAAAAGTAACATTTATTGACAAAAATAAAATTGTCGATAAATCTTTACCGACACTAATTATACCAACGAACAAGCAACGATTCCAAAAAGTGTCAAAAAATATCTATAGCAACAAATATTATTGTTTTACTGACATATCTCTTTTGTTAGTAAAAGTTATTTGTGTTGTAGTGGCTAAGCATGGGGGTGGATATTCGTATCTGAATTATTTTTTTAGCTTCGTATATGTTTTCTTTATTTACTTTCTCTTTATATATAAAAAAATTTGAAAATTTAAGCTAAAAATGATCAATTATTCTCAATTTTGAGGATTTACCAACTTTAGGAAATGTAAAACAAAGCCTTTCTGTCGAGACTCTTCCGGTCTTCATAGACTTAATTATCTTAAGTATTTACCTAAATTTGGATTTGTTTCCCAACTCTTTAAAGGGATCCAAAAAAGCTCAAAGTGTTGAGTTAAAAGGGTAATAACTAAATGACTTATCTCCCCACCCTGTGATTTGGATAGTCTTTAAGTCTCAAGCATCTTAAACTATAATTTACACTGACTCATTTATTGGACAACCTTATTGAGTCCTTGGTAGTCAATAAAATTTAATCTTAGGGCAAAAGATCCAAAGGACTTTTAACGTGTTTCTAGTTCCTAGGTCTATTCTTGTTTGTACGGGATGCATTTAAAATGGATGAAGGAGAGCTACTTACCTAGAAAAAAGATTTGGAGAAAATAAAAAATTGAGAAAATGGAAAATGAGAAGAAGGAAAAAAATATATTAGCCTTATCCTATAAACCCCAGCAAATAAAATGCACCTCATTACAAATGGGTGCAAATTCTTCCACCAAATAAATAAAGCAACTCACTACATATGGATGCTACCCTTTTTCCACCACAATAAAAGCACCTCGCTACAAATGGGTGTTCACCTATAAATTTGAAAAAATACAAAGATACTAGGAAACCCGTCGGGGAGAGATACAACTAGAGTGTTGACCTCGGGGTAGAAAAGTGGTGAGGAGAAATTTGCCAAATCCTAGTATGACTTAATTAAAGATGGGATTGTCCCAGAGAGAACCTAGAAATATTCTAGGTCTTATTGAATACTAGGAGTCAATTTTGTTGTCCCTTATGACGAGTCAAACAATTTCACACACAAGATGCTTGGGTATCGCATTCGCTTCAAATCTTGGGTTGGTTGACAGAATCGAAGAAAGTTATCTTAAGGTCTCGAGTCTGATGGCTTTTAGGGTTTGTGACTTGATTTCGGCGGTGTAAATTTGAGTCAGTACTCAACAGCTGTTGTGTCTTTATCGTTAAGGATTTATTTACAATTTGCCCTCATTGGTGATAAATCTAATTGAGGTCTTTGATCCGAAGTTAGCTTAACTCTCTAATGATTTCATAAAAATAAGGTATTGCATAGAATAGCTTGCTTTCAAGAAAATAAAACAAAAACCACACTCACTTTTTGCAATTTCCATATGTTTTTTGCATTTCAATTTTGCTAGGCAATAACAAAAGATAGGCATGAGGATGTGATGTGAACACAATTATTTAAAGAAAAATGTCTATTTATGCATGTTCCTAGGTTAGGTAGATGTACAATAGACTATAAATATTGCATAATAGTATCATCACGCATTTAGAGTATATTATATAATTTGTATATTAATTTCTGTATTTTAATGTCTAGGGAACTGGGTAGCATAAATCGCAGCCTCGGATGATGAATAGGACCGAACGGATGGACTCAGAGCAATGATCATAGTCCAACAAAGTGAGAATCATCTTGATCGGAACTCTATAGCACTTGATACGAAGCGAAGAAGATGGACAACCACGGTGGCACCACATGGAGCCATCACAGCTGCCCACCGTCGTTGCCCACCCTCTCTTCTCAAAAGCTACCAATAACCACAGCCATTGGATCTTCATCAAATGGTTGTGAGTGCACGAGCAACAAACCAACTTTATGACACATTGGAGCTCTTGGCATAAAGGATAAGGCATTACCGCATACCCAACGACGCGAGTTCGAATCACACTAGCAGCTCTCCTTGCAGCCCAATCAAAATTCAGCCATCCAATCTAAAGTAAGTCCTCAGATTTGTCCACATAGCAAACAATCTAACACACGATCGCACGCCCAATCTACGCATCCCTCAGCATGGGCTCACATGCCTCCGATGAAGATCCAACGGCTCTGGACACAACACCCTTCGCGAGCGTGGGTCTTCAATGCAAGTCACACACGCATGACCAATTCTTGATAGCGAGATCAAAGATCGATAGTCATTATGCTGCCACGTGTCACAGACACTTTAAAGGCATGCACATCTTGTGATTGAGGTGCGATTGAGGCACGATCTGAGCCATCCGATGGAGATCAGACGACCCTTGCTTCTCCTGACTATGTGGCGTGGTTGGAGGGCTTCAAATGACCATTTTTCCCCTATTTTGCCACTATATAAAGGGCCATAGATCCCCCTTCCTCTTCATCCCTTCCTACTCTTTCTCTCCAACTTTAAAGCTCAAGAATTCTTAAGTGAGTCCCAAGCCCAGAATGCACCACAAGAGTAATTAAAATAAATTTTCCACCTTCTCAACCCCTTGTCATAGAGTACCTGCTAGTCAACCTCTCACCACCCTTTTGGGAAGCAGATCCCACTACGGCGTCACCCTGCCTCGTCCCCACTTCATCCAGGATCCATTTTTCTTCCTCCACCTCCATCCTCATTCTTTCGGGCACAATCCAAACGACTCGTCCTCTAAGCAACCATCAAGGAGGATAAATTCTCTCCTCTCTCTCTCTCTACTACTTTCTGGTGTAGTTTTAATTCCTACATTATTTCCTGTAACGGATATTTGTTTAGAATATAAATTATGTATTTCTTCTCCTCTCTCTATCTATCTCTCTCCCTTATTCTACAAGTAGAGTAGATTAGATAATTCTCCACCTAATATTTTGTCTATCTGAAAATACTAAAAAAATATAAAATCACAAAATCTCTAAAAACAAATAAACATAAACGCGGATTTTCCACGTAATCAAACGTCGCCTCCCCATGTTTGACCTGGGACTCACATGAGTTTCAGTAAAATTATTTGATAAGTAGATTTTCATGACTACAACGATCGGGTTTTCTAAACTCTGATTTTTCTCACATAAAATCTCATTGAATAGCTTCGAAGGTGAAGTCTAGAGCGGCGTCGTAGTAGTAGATGCAAAGGTGCACCCAAGAACTCCAAGGGGAGGAAGAAGAGGAAGAATGACTAGTTCTAGTTTGTGGTGCTACTTGGAAGTAGGAATTATAAGTAGGAAAGTTTATCCTAAGGGAGGATGGATAGGGTTTTATATAGAGGTCAAGAAGGCTTGTGATTGATTGATCCAAGTTGCATTGGATCACCAAAATAAAGGACTAGGATTATGAGTCTAAGAATCAAAGGGTAGGATGAAGGAATAGGTGGATAGAATAGGTTAGATGTTGTTTGAATTGATGGAGGGCTAGGATGGCTTTGAGAGGATGATGGAGAGCTATGATTCTCCTAAGTTTTTGGCCTTTTTATATTCCTAATTTAAAGCTTCACGTAAAAGTAAAGTTGTAGCCCTCGAAATCAGCTTTCCAATGCAACTTGAATTGCTCAATTTGGATTTGAAATGAAAACATTATTGCCAAAATAAAGATGTGTCATATTGTTATGAATTTTGAGATTAAGTTTAGGATTAGGAATAAGATTTGTTTTAGGGTTTTAAGATAGGGATTTAGGTAGGTAATTTAGGACCCTAAGATTTAGAACTAGTGGCGGATAAATTATGGTAAAATAGTATTTATTGGATGATAAAAGGGATGGGCAAATAAGATTTGTTGAGTTAGGATTTAGGACTAGGTTGGGTAGAAAATTATGATTGGTTTAGTCAATAATAGCTAGCCAATAAGGTTTGAAATTGAGATGTGGTGGCTGGGCATTATATAAGAATATTAGGCTATGTTGGGTGGCAGTTAGGTGTAGGGAATTAGGCTCCTAATTCGGCTAGGTCTAAGGGCTATTAGGTTATGAAATAGGTCCACCAAACTAGGTTTAGCCCTCTTCCAAGTAAGCTCAGATCAAAAAGTCCTTTGAGCCTTACTCCAATCAACCTGCAATTTGGTACCTTCACATATAAGAACAAACACATCAAGGTACCAGATATAGTTATAGGAAAAATTACATAAAAACCCAAAAGTATGCATTATTTACAGAATGCCCTAAAATGACTAATCTAACATAATTGAATGCAATCTAACCCAAATTGCCCTTAAACTAACATTAGTTAGGAATTAATTAACATAAATAAATATGGAAATATCAATTTCTGTATAACATGCAACCATTTAGACTTGTAAATTTTCTCAAAATCTAAACTAAGGACATGAATCTACTTTGTTTCATACCATGTCTCAAGATAATCTTTCAGATTATTTAAAAGCTCTCTAATGTATTGAACACCTCAAACATCAATTTATACGTCAATCTCTTCATAACCTTCATCCAAAATAATTTTAGAAGAAGTGACAATCTCAACATGGACGTGATACTGAGAGTAATAGGTTCATCTACCACCTTAATAGCATCATAAAACTTATTATAAGTTTTTCCACTATCCAGATTGTCATCTACTTCTTTCATTTCATCAAGCATTTCATTATTGTCATCCGCTTCAATATCCACAACAGACTCATCAAAATCTATTGTTTCTCGTCTGATTTGCTTCGTAAGTTCCTCTCCATGAGAAATCTGCTTAGTATAATGTTTCCACCAACCATTGCAAATTGCATGCTCAAGTACAATGTTTCGATCATGAAAATATCCATTGAAACACCTTCTACATGGGCAAAAGATCCGGTTGAATGATTCTCAATGGCTGAATGACTTCTTATTGTCATGAAAGGCCTAATCAACAAACTCTCGCTCCATTCTTGTATTGGGAGTAATTCAAGTTCCTTAAACTAATCGAAGACTTGTTCATGATAATTTACAAAAATAAATGGAAACCACCTAATAATTACAATCGGATATTAATAGTGTTTGTATTTTGGTAAAGGTTTTCACTTGATAGGCCATTCTTAAAGATTTGACCATAGTTTTACTTGTTACATGCAACTAGTGTGTAGAGAAATTTTAGTAGCATCTCCCCACACTTCTGTAGTATACCCTTAAGGCTAACCTTAACTTGATTCCCTTTAACCCCAAATTAGGGGTACTTCAGGAACCTAGCTAAGATCAGTTGTTATACCACAGAAGAGTGAGAATATGCAACTAAATTTCTGCACACACTAAGTAGTTACATATAACAAGTAACACCTAAGTTGTCATCATTAAGGGCCCTCCTTACTTTAAAGCTGCACCAAACTAGGGACGATCAAGATTTATGGCATGTCATAAAGTTAATGCATCATGTATGTATGTGAGGTATAAATACATTAACCCATTGTTCGTATGATATGATCATAAGTCTCAAATGGGCGACTATTTTGACACAATTATCCCTTCCTAAAACTTATAACCTAAGGGTTAGAATTCTTATTGTTTGTTCACATGTGCAAGTAAATTTGTGCAAGTACCTACAAATTCATTTAAATGATACAATTTCCAGTAAAAATCAATAAGTTATAAATACAAAACAAATACAATCTCAAATTTTTTAAGCAATCCTTCCCTCCTATACCCTACCTCCCCTCCTCTCCACTTTTTTTCTCCCCTCTTTCCCTCTCCTCTGCATCCTTCCTCTCTTCCTTCCCTTCATATTCTTGTTTATATATCTCCTCTCCTACCTTCCTCCCATCTTCCCTATTCCTCTTTATGTTTGCTCTCCTATCTAATTATTTCTCCTCTCTCTTACTCCTTTTTTTCTTCCTCTCAACTTCAATTATTAAAATTTTTGACAAAACTTCCCCTGCAATATAAGCTTCTTCCCATAATAAACACACATAATTAATCATATAAGCACTCACAACTAGGTGGGTACACCCCGCAATCATTCAAATAAATTCATTGAAATAAATCATGTGGGTACTCCGCACATTTTATTCATGCACAGAAAATGGAATTAACTGGGTACACCTCACATACATTTACAAAAACAACCTATAACTAAATAGAATTAAGTGGATACACCCTACATTCATTCATATACACAGCATAATTAACATAATTAATGTAAAAATTTACACATTCACCCTGATGAAACAACTGAATTGGCAAGAATGTGTCCGATGACGAGTGTAACTAATATTTCTATATTTATTTATGTTAATTACATCCTAAATAATGTTAGTCTAAGGGTAATTTGGGATTGATTAGTCATTTTAGGTCATTTTGTAAATAATGTATATTTATGAGCTTTTATGTAATTTTTCCCACAATTGTGTCTGGTACCTTGATGTGTTTATGTTTATATGTGTAGATACAAAATTTCAAATTTATTAGAGCATGACTGATTAGATTTTTGGACTTGAGCTCATTTGAAGAAGACTCCTAATTAGTTGATCTATTTCGAAACCCAATTAACCCTTTTACCTAGCCCAAACCTAAGCCTAATAGCCTCCACGCAAATTCCCATGCCCACCTTGCCACTAAAAATCCCATACTTATTTTCCTAATTTCCTAAACCTTCACTATCATCTCCTAAATATTCCTTGATTTTCCACTTTATATCCCATATCCCAAACAAAACCACGTTACCCATGCAAACATACCTACCTATGTAATATATCCCCACCCCACCAAACACCAACCCATACAAATTTCACCTTACTTCCTACGTAACCCAATCCCATGCAAAAATCTCACCGAAACCCCACTCAACTCACGTACCATTGCATGCAAACACAATCTACGTGCCCCCCCTCTCCAAGCCATCCACGTAGCCTTTCCCTTACACCAAACTTGCCCTCTACGTAACCATCTTTTTTTTATCCACCGAAAATCCCCCTTATCCCATACAACAAACCCTCAACCAAACCAATACCATCTACGACTACTATTTCTCCACCAAACTCAACTTATCCCTTCTACCCAATTATTTAATTACCCATCCCTAGTATTAAATCTAGACCATCAATCACCCTTCTCATTTAATCTTGACCTTTGTTTTACTTCCAACAAAAATCTAATCTATCCTATGACCTTAGGCTCAATATTCCTAGTTCTTGATCCTTAACCTATTAATCCTAGGAATCCAAATTAGTGATCCTAGGTACCTTAGACCAACCAATAGGAAACCTCCATGATTCTTATGAAAACACCTAGCCACCCCCCTTAGGAATTCATCTCCTACTTAGAAATTCCCTCCTACTTCCAAATAGCCTCCACCTACTAGCACTAGTCTTCTTCCATGCCATCTTTGGTGATTTTGGCAGGTGAGCCTTCTCATCCGCATCTACGCTAATGCTCTGGACTTTGCCTTTGAAGCCGCTGCATTTTCTTTATCCATCTCATGCTTAGAAATTCCTTCCTACTTCCAAGTAGCCTCCACCTACTAGCACTATTCTTCCATGTCATCTTTGGTGATTTTGGCAGGTGCACCTTCTCATCTGCATCTACTCTAATGCTCTGGACATTGCCTTTGAAGCCGCTACATTTTCTTTATCTAGTTCTAGTTATATAAACTATATTCTAGTTGTAATTTCGGAAGCATTCTACTAGTCTATTTGTGCAAAACTCTTCTTTATATTCAATAAAATTCCAGTAGTTATTTTTCAACTTGTCTTCAAGTTGCATGCTTCCTAGTTTTAATATTTAGTTAGTTGCATGTTTTACATATCCTTCTCCTTGATATTCAATCTACTTAGTTCTAGATCTAGTTTGGAAAAGCAATTTTAATCTATTTGCTTCCCTATGAACAACTCAGGCTCCCATATTTTTTATTCAAAAACTCTTACAAGTTTGATCTAATTTACAAATTTCAAAAGCTCCTGTACACATTTACTACAATGAAAACCAATTTCTCTCAATCACATCCACGAACTAAATACTTTTTAATGCCGTTGCTGGGGAGGCAATGAATTTATTTTCACCTTTCCTCTCTATATCTATCTCTAAGTTACTAATCCATCTTGCCTTGTCTTTATTGATCTATGTGTAGGAATCAGAAAATTTGAAGAAAACAATGAAGCAAGACAAGTAGGATTCAATGATTTAGAGGTAAGTACCCTTATCTTGGAATAGGAATAGATTCGATTTCTACATGAAAAAAAAGTTAGGTGCTTAATTTGCTTGATCCATAGGTTATAAATTTACTTTGGTTTATTTGCTTTCTAGAAAAAAGAAATTCTCTTTGGTGGACATTATCCCTTTAAAATCAATAAAATCACTTTCTTCAAAATCGAACTGCAACAAAATTCATTATTCAAAAATCATTTTTTGAATTTCTACATGTCTAAAAATTTTGAAATTTCTCCTGGACGTAGGGAAGTCAGGAAGATCATGTCAAAATTTCACGCACATCTGACTTAAACTAAATTTTTAAAATTTTGCAAACTGCATTGATATCAGATTTAATTTTTTTTCCTAATTTTCTGTATTCAACAAATGATAGGAATTTTTATACTACTTTGATTGGCCCAAAATTTGTAGCATTGGATTCCTATGGTAATTGAGAATCTCAAAAAAATCTGAAAAAAAATATTTTGAGCACATTTGATTTCACAAAAAATCGAAACCTGGACTAGGGGTCAAAACACACCTGAAGACCCTAGTGCACTATTAACTTTGAAGAAAAAGATTAAACATGGATTAAAAATTTTGAAAAAAAAATTCTTATCCCCCTACTTAGTGGTGCACTTGGACCATTGATTTCTTTGCTTAGGTCGCACTACACTTGACCTTATGGGCCTAAATTTCACCATTTAGAAATATCTACTCTTAGGGTTTTCACTTTACGGTAGAGCACACTTGCATTTCATACTTAAAGGGAATTTATCAAACAAATTAGAACTTGCAAAACTTGTGATGGGAACACCATCATGAGCCCTAACTAACTCATTTTGACCTAGAAAAGTGAACAAAAGCTCCTACATAACCAACTAGAGGTCCTAACTCAATGACTAACCATTCTGAGAGAAAAGCAAGAAACAAGGGCTAAAACTATAATTTTACCATTGCAGTACAATGAGATTTCTCATGGGCTAAACACAGGTCAAATCGTCTTAACAAGATAAAAAGTGGGTTGACTCAAACAGAAAAGGGTTCATGCGAATTCTAGAAATTAAATGACTTCTTGTAACCTTAAAACAGATCCACTTGATTTAAAAAGGTTCTAGTTAGGATAAAATTTACCTAAACCCTCTAAAAATCATGGAAAAGTATTCTCTAGGATTTAAAACCTTCAATTTGTCCATTAGAACCTATTTTGACCTAAATTGGGGTCTCAGACAAATAGTTATCCTAAATTGGGTTTTTGTGTAAATTGCCTAGACAAACGTGGTTAAACCTAAAATCCAACTTAACCATTGGATTCCTTAGGTCCAAATTAGGTTTATACCAAAATTTGGACCTAAGGCAAATTCATCTTAACCTACCTTTCAAACAGATCTAGCCCAATTACATTTCTACCCCTATCTTTTAAAAACTTCTACAGAAACCCCCCTATCTTTGTCTTCATTCTTTGTAATTAGGTCTCTCCAACATTATAGCAGAGGGAATCCTACTCCGACGAAGTTTCGAAGGCAAGATCTCTCTGATTTCTCAAAGAATCCCCTTCAAAATTGAAAGGAAGATTCTCTAAGAAATCTCCTTCAGTTTGAACACAATTTGAGGCCCTATTTGGCACCCAATCTCATGCGAATGCATGAGATTCGGGTCTCTTGTAACCTTCCATCTCCAGCAGACTTGTTGTGATTGGAAGCTTGGCTTCCAAGCACAAATCCTTCCTCCAGGGCCTATAAAAGCATACCCACATCCCTCTGCATCCTCCACGCTTGAAATTGGCCAGAGAATCCCTCGATTTCATCTCTTCCCCCTCCAGCCAGTGACTCAGCAAGCTCTGGTGACATCCCTCTCCTTCCCTCGTCGCTCAACCACAATACAAGTGGTAGGGTTCTCTTCCTCTTGATCGTCCACGTCGCGCCACACCCACCGACGCCTCTACAACCCCTTCGTCGTCGCCATCCTCTCCCCACTAAGTGTTTCGTCTCCGGCGACGGCAATACAAGCTGGCCGCCATCTCTACCTCCCCCTTCATCTATGTACGCACAGATAAGTCCTCTCTTCTTTCTAATCATTTTTCTCTCTTTATTTCTTAAAAACACGTATTTATGCATGCTATCACCCTCACCTTCTTCATCTCCAGCCAGACCTCCAGTGAGGCATCCTTGCCACTCCACACCTCCATCCGCCTTGCCAACCACCCCATAAGCACCACATCACCTCACTAGTCATAAACCCCAAAACACGCCCCGAACACACCTACTCTCACGCACACAGGGTGCCCTAGGCACACACACACCGGCCACCCCACGCCATGCCAACCCCCGCACTACGTTCGCCATGTCTCGGCGAAGCTGTCTGAGCTTTCAAATGAGGCTGCAAGGGCATTTTCGCGTTGACAGGTGTTGGAGGTCTGACGCCATTGACGCACGCGAGGAGCTAGCTTGCAAGCTTGCTCCAGGTCTCCTCGCTCCAGGACAAGAGTCCCAGGGTGCGCGGACTCATCTCGCACACAACTCTAGGCAAGCAATTGGTTTCGAAGATCGAAGTACCTGGTGCAATCAAGGAATCCTCCTATTGCAGACGCACGCGAAGGAACGTGGGACGTTTAGTCCCACCTCGAAAGTCAGTGAGTGGGCATAGCAGAATAAGAGGAAAAAGTGAATAAGGCTCTTCGCCTCCTGACAATGGGGTGAGGTCCCACTCACCTCTCACTACCTCGTCCATGACCCGATCCCCACGAACCTGTCTTTACCCGTATACCCGACCTGCACTCCTCGCCCACCACTGCACGTTGATGGGCCTGGTCCTGGGCACACGTACCCGACCCGATTACTCGAGAACCGGCTCTGGGAGAGCGAGCCTAAGAGAGAAAGAGGAAGAGAGATCATGGGGGTGGGTAGGGGTAGGTTTTGCTCTCTCACAGGAAAGGCGAAGAAGAAGCCAAGGAAGAAGATGGCGGAAGCCAGAGAAGCTGAGGAGAAGGCAAGGATTGAAGTGGAAGAAGCTGAAGGGCAAAAGAAAGAGAAAGAAAGGGACAAGGAACTGAAGGCAGAAGAAAAAGTCTCCGCCAGAGAAAGAAGAAGAAGAAGAAGAAAGAGAAGAAGCCAAAGCTGAAGGTAGAAGGAAAAGGCACAGGCTGAGAAAAGAAGGAAAGAAAGAAAGAAAGAAAGAAGGAAGGAAGCAGCCAGAGAAGAACAGAGACAGATCAGAGAAGAGAGAAAGAGAAGAAATAAAGCATTGTAGCATTTATAAGTTTAAGACATCTGATTCACAAATCAGACATCCATTTTTTGCTTGTCTTCATACATTGACTTCTTTATTCTCCTGTGCTTACATTTTTTACAACTCTAATTTTCATTGCATATTATATTCAATTTCTCAAAAGTTGTGCTCTTGATTTTTAAACCCCAATTTACTCCCTGTGTTCGACCTCGGACTTAAAACTTCGAGTGATAAAATATATTTGTCTTCGAGCGATTTCAACTATACTATGACACATACATTCGAAAACATTGATCTCGCCCGACGAACATTTTAGTGCCATTGTCGAGGAGCAACAAGCGATTTACAAACCTTGATCACAATTTTTGATTTGGTACTAGCTTGATAAATCTCTTTTGTTGTGATTGTTTCAGGGGAGAAGATTCAAAAGAAGATGGCCGCACAACAAGCACACCCGGGACAGGTAATCTCTGATTAGTCCTTTCCCTTAATCCCCTCATTCTGAAAAGGAAAAACAAGATTAAAATCACCTAGGGCTACCTGCTTTCCATCTTTACTAAGTCACCAAAGTTGCCTGATTTTGATTTCAATAACAAATATTGACTTGTGCATCCCTTTAAGGTAACTAGGGCTACCACCTTCTTGATTGAGCCCTAGATGCCATATTTTTGGCAACTAAATTAGACCAAAATTAGAGCCAAATTAAGGATTCCAATTTAGGATTTTAGAGACACATCTTTCTAAGCAAGAATCAACTATTCAAAAAAAGAGGTGTACCTAAGCCTTGCTTGAAAAGACTTATTTAAGAGAAAGCCTAAAATTCAAGCTCTTAATTTCACTTGAATCCTAAAAGCTTCTCAAAGGACAAGTAGGTGAAGTTGACTTCCCGTAGGGTCAACCAACCTTGAAATTAGGTCACTTTTGCACTCAATACATCTAAAGTTTAAGTGGAATCCTAAGCACCTTTGCTCTTAAATAAAAGTGGTAGACTTAAGAGGTCAAAGTCCCCATTCTGGTCTACCTAGAATCTCAGTGACAAGAGAGGTCAGGTGGGAGAAACCCTGTAACTCGTGGGACGCTCTACCGTGTAGGAGTTTTTGTAGGACTCTCCCTCTCTAGCTGCCCAGGTATTTCGCAGGTGGACGGCTTTTCTGACTAAGGGGTATCATCCACCCTGAACCTCTACAGTTAAAAATTTTTGGGTGTCTTGATTGGGTCCAGCACATTCTAATCTTGTCCAAACCATCAGTGCATGTTTGGTAGGAGGTCCTTAAGTCCATCCTTATGACCTTTAGCGATTCACTCCCGCCGAGGCCAAGCCTCGATGTCCGTGTTTGTGCAGCAACCCCACCACATAGACATCTCCTCTGGTTCACCAGAACCTAATTCTCCTTCCATCATCATGGCACAACCAATTGAAGAAGAGAACAATCTTGAGAACCAACTCCAACACCTGAATGATCTATTTCAAAACTTTGTAAACCTGCTACAACGTCCTATGATGCGAGATCACTATAATCCCGCTGCGATGGCGATCAAACCTCAAGTCCAAATCCTAACTGGAGGTCCTGATTCTGAACTCAAGCCCAACATAATTCATGCTATTCCAAAATTTCATGGGCTAAATTCCAAGGATCCCTTCCAACACATCAAACAACTCAAACATCTGACCCAGACCTTCAGGTTAGATGTCCAAAATCGGGATATTTTTCTTATGAAGATGTTTTCCTTCTCTCTCATGGACAAGGCAGCTCATTGGTATCAGACTCAAATGTGTCCAATCAACACATGGGTTGAACTGCAATCCGAATTCCTGAAAAAGTTCTTCCCAGTTGGTCGGACAAATGCCTTACCACACCAGATCACGCACTTCACCCAGCAATCTGAAGAACCTCTTCATGAAGCATGGGATCGTTTCTTGGATCTCAAGCGAAAGTGCCCCCATCACGGAGTTCCTAAATGGGAACAAGTCCAGTCTTTTTACTATGGACACCATGAAGACATCCGCTTATTCATCAATGCAACCTGCGGAGGAAATATCATGGGTCAACACGAAGACTCTGTGTGGGAGATGCTCGAGAATATGTGCGAGAACTCCATTAATAATGACTCCATGGGCTTATTCGATCGGACGAATGCCTGCACATCAACGAATCCGAGGGGAGCACATGATACGCAAGGCCTGTCCGCATCCATCGACTTGGAACTGATGGCCAGTTGGTTGGACAAGGTCTCTATCATCGAGAAGAAGGTCGACGAGTTGACTCGACATCTGCAGCGAGCCACCTCTGTACAAAACCCGTTTGCACATCAAGAACTTTTGAATTCTAAGAGAGTTCAAGAAAATGGGCAATCTAAGGACATGAACCAGGAAGTAACCCCAGAAGAAGTTCAACACATAATGGACTAAGCAAGAACTTATAAGCCAACTGGTTCAAATGGGTGGCTTGACTCAGAAGAAGTGACTTCAGATGAGGAAGAGAAAATTTCTGATGAAGATTTCGACGAATTCCACACAACTCTACCCCTATCCTCATATGACCTAGAGCCTGGAGAACTCATGATTTTTGATATCAACTACCATTATGAAGACCCTTATTACTCTGATTTAAAACCAGATTTAATTCTAAATCATATTTTAATCCAAACCCTATACCACCTCTTCTTGAATTATGGAATTGCATTGACATACAGGCTTTGCAATTTGAACCTCATCCAACTGACCCTATTTCATATTCCAAATCAGAAAGACCCTTTGGAATAGAGCTGCAACATCAGTTGGTCCGCATTTGTGGATCACTGATTCTGGGATCAAATGATCATATCTTCATACTAATCTTAAATTCCCCTGCAACAGTTATTACTTCTTCTCTTAACCCATTGTATTGAACTACATATTTTGTACTTAAGTCTGGAAAATGACGTTAAACTTAGCGCTGGCTAGGAGGCAATCCAGTACTCTTTACAGGTAGTTTTTCTCCCTCTGCATCCATGCTGACCTAGATCAACAAGCATAGTTAGGTGATATCCCCTCCTCTTGCTTATTATATTTTGATTTTCATGCATACATTTCAATGAGGACATTGTAATGAAGGCATGGGGGGTGGACATTGCATATCTAACTTTTATGTAAAAAAAAAAAAAAAATGCATTTAGGTATAAAGAATTTTTATTAAGATTTTAGTAGGGATTTATTCTTAAGTTGATTCTTGAGTTTAGAATCCAATATAATTTTATACTTACACGTAGAATTTGCAATAGATACTCTGTGAAGATCAGTAAACATCTTTAGTTTATCAAGAAGAAGTAATGCTTCTTTTCCTAAGACCTTAGACAGTAATTAGGGAGTCAAGCAAATTATCTTCTAGTAGATCCACCAAATAAGTGTGAGGTGAGAGTAGAAAGTCTACTAGTGCTCTAAGGCTAGTATGAGAAATCTCAACTTCTGGATAATTAGATAATGATACATGGAGTTACGTATAGTTTTCGCTCTTGGTTTCTGCGTACAAGTTCTTAGTACAAATCTCTTGAGAGCCACCAAATAAGGCAAATATGCAGAGAGCAGGTTCTAATAAAACTAGAACTGAGGTGGATGATTACGACTGTCCTTTATGAAATCCTTGGCAGAAGGAGGGTATTAATATTTAGGTCAGAAATACGTTGTTCTATCTATTCTTTTCCCAGTGCCGAGAATAGGCACTTCTACCAAATAAGCCACCCGATATCCTCTTGAACATCCCTCAATCCTGAATAATGCCTCGTGAATAAAAGTCATATGCGATATTGTGTCACATTAGTAGATGTCTGGATGCTAAAGAAAAAAATAAAAAAGTGGTATATATGTCTATGTGTAAAAAAAAAACATATATATATACAAAAAAAAGAGTAGAAAAGAAAGAAAGAAAAAGGAGAAAAGAAAAAAAAGAGTTTATAAGTGTTTTTAGATTTTACTTCAGAGTGTATTGAGGCAACACCTACCACCCTCACGATCCACCAAATACAACCTTGACCAACTTTTTTGTATTTCTGGTCGCCTCAATATGGGTTGAGGATTGCTGGTATAGTCATAGAGTTATCAGAACCTAATCAAAGTGTTAGTACCAAGAGAAACCACCAAATATACTGACAAATTTTGTGAGATTGTGTGCTCAAAAAGAAAGAAAAGGAAAAAGAAAAGGAAAGAAAGAGAGAGAGAGAATGAGTGCAAACGAACTAAAGAGAGCACAGTTTCTCCGCCTCTCTTTGAGTTGAATTATTTAATAGTCTGGAAATCTAGATTCTAAGGTACTAGTCTATATGCAGTACCAGATGAGTGTGAGCCACCAAATACAAATCTACTTGACTTAGAAATCTTCTACCTAAGCCAAAAGCCAGGACTGAATATACAAGTTACTTTATAACCCTGAGGGGAGAAGTCTACCTATCTTAATAGATTTTTACTAAGGGTCAAGTATGAGCTTTAGATGTAGATTGACTTTTCACTTGGATCCGTTGCATAGGCTACAAAAAAATACTTTCACGATTATCTGGATTTCTAAAATTTTTTATGAAAATAAAATAAATAAATCTCTAGTCAAAGTCTTGATAAAAAAAATAGTTATATAGAACCACTTTGCATTTAGTTTTTCATTTCTTAAGGACCAGCAAGATTTAGGCATGGGGGTATAATTGCACAGCAATCATGCAACCTAAAACACCTGAATTAAGCTAGATTCTTGCATAACTCAGGAACAATGCATGCATAAGCATCGTAATTTGCTTAATGGTTAGTTTGATTAGCTGCATAGATAAAATCATCATTTTATCTACAAATTAGAGATGAAATTAATTGCAGATAATTCAAAGATGTGGATGACATATCAGACCATACAGATCTGATCAGAACAACGACGGGAGTCCAATGCTTCCAAATCGTCTCGATCAGACAACCAGAGTATCATTTGCAGTCCATAGAAAAATATAGACCACAGAGCCAGAGGACAAAGATTTGAGCCTCAGATGAAAGATCCAACTGCACGAATTGATTCAAATCAACGATCACAGTCCAACGGCGCAAAAATCAACCCGATCGGAGGTCTATATCACCAGATACAAGGAAAAGAAGATGGACAATCATGATGGCACCATGTGGCACCATCACAGCCGCCCCTATTCGCTACTCCATCTCTAAAGGCCATTCCTCGTTCATTGTGGGCCGTTGGATGGCCATCCAATGGCCACGATGCATCCACATCACCGATCTCTTCATGCCTCATCAAAGGAAAGAAGATTTCTACCGTTGGATCTTCATTCAATGGCCAAGAATAAGTTTCCTTAAAACATAAATGCTACAAAGTAAAGGCCTCAGCGCGCTGGTTAGAGCGCTCAACCGCGAGCAAAGAGAGAGGGTTTGATCCATACAACACTCAAATCAAGAAAGCGGGGAGGCGCAGGCGCTATTGATCATCAGATCTCGAGCGGAGGGCCAGGATGTGACCGCGTGGCATGATCAGATTGCTCCGCAGCTGCGCACGCAAACAAACGCACGTTTAATGTGCTATCCCACGCATTTCTTCGAAGAAAAGGAAAGGCAGTGCACTACGTGCGTTTACGATCGGATGGCTGAGGAGTGATTGGCCCGTGAACTAAGTTCAAGGCACGTGCGAATCCGATCCGTCCGATCATAAGATCGAATGGTTGAGGATGTGGTGCTAAAATGAGGCATGCGGGCATGTGTGAAGAGAGAAGTAGGCGAGTGCACCCGAGGAAACAGCAGAGCCGTGCGATCATCATCCAACGCGCTAGAGCATGCCAGGTGTCGATCAAAGGTTAAATCCGAGCGTAGAGGGTGCAAATATGGTGATTTTGAGGCCAAATCTGATCTGTTGATCTCCTGATCGACGGATCTGATCATAAAGAAGTTGTTGCATGGTTTTAAGGGTCAAAATACAGTTTTTGCGCTCCAAAAAAACTATAAAAGAAGACCCAAGGCCCCCTTTGTGGATCATCAACTTCATATAACTCTCTCTCTCCCGACCAAGCTCTACCTCTGCAACTCTGCTCCAACCTTCGTCCCGATGCTCTGGATCTAAGGTGATATTGCATCTCGCGCAAGCATCCTACAAGCGGCGTCATCTCTCTTCCTTCTCTCTATCTCTCTCTCTCTTTCTATCTATCTGCTATTTATCTGTCTCTACTTTTAACATAGCAATCTCTATTTTGGAAAAGACGGTTATTGAATGCAATACAATTCTAATTATATATCTGAATCCTATGCATATATACATATATAGATATCTGTTTATAGCATGTTCTATTGAAAAGCTTTTCCATAAATTGTGATTGCCTCCCTACGAACGACTCGATACTCACTAGATTCTATAAATTTATTTGTCAATATGTTTTCACACTATACTACAACTAAATAATCTTTTAAAACGTAACTTACACACCGAACATGCATCCACCACTGACAATCTTGAGCTGGCGTCTGTTGACCAGGAGAACCATTATAAAGATGATATAAGCCTTAACTCATATGATATGTCGTCTTAGGCATCTTCGGCCTACGAGGATGTCAACACACTTCATAGTTATGGGTGTAACAACCCATACTCAAAGACGTACAACCCTAGTTGGTGCTAGCATGCTAATTTATCCTTGGGTGGAAATCAATAAAGACCTCTTGCTCCTTAGCACCAGCCAGGCAGTATGGAAACTCTACACCTTCATTTCCCAGACAGCAACTAGTTCCATATCAGCGACAATTTCAATCTACATATTAGACTGTTCACGATACTGCACCTGCACCTGACCCTCCTTTGCAATTTGATGCGTTGGAAGAGCTAAGAAAAGCAATTCAATCAATGGCAAAGGGTCAGGTGCAATTAACAAACCAAATTTAGAAAATACAAGGGCAACAATTTCAGATATTACAGGAAAATAGAATGTAGGGAGCCTTGCCCTTCCAAACTGTCCTGAACCCTAGGAATGTGCAGAACCCATGTCTTCCACTTGGGTATCCAACACCATTGAGACAGTCATATGCTGTATACCAGCCACCTCCTGTACCACCTGGATTGGCCCAATCTCCAGCTGTTCCTCTGTTTCCTACCCCAACTGAATCTACTCCTGCTCCTTCCCCACGTCTTGGATAGTATGCCGATGAAATGCTGTCACAATAAGGATTGGAAAACCTACTAAGGATCCACCAAATAAGCAGGCAAGTCAAGATATTTCCCTACCCTCTTCTTAGTCCAACTCCTCTTCCCATTTTGACCCTTCCAAGGAGCAACCTAAGGAGAAGTCTAAAGGAAAAGAACCAATCACTGAGATCACCGACATCCCTTTACCCTTTCCGGAGCCTTAACTCATGAACCTAAAGTAAAGACAAGGGGAATCAAAGGGATTGAGGATTTAAAGGAAATATTTAAGGTTGTTCACATTAAGGTTCCACTCTACTATAGCATCGAAGATTGTCATAGTTAGGAAAATATCGCACTGTAGTATATCAACAAAAATCACAACATTTAAAATTATAAGTGCTCGAAAACAAAATATAAGTCCGAGGTCATTCGTATAGAGCAAATATGGAATCCAATCACAAGTTGACATAGACACGTCTATTTAGGTTAAAATACCTATTTATGCATGTTCCTATGCTTATATTTTACATTCCATATTGTAAATATTGCATAGCATGTATCATTTTACATTTAGAGTAGTTGTCTATATTTTAGGTTAATTACGTCCGTTTTGTGGTCAGGAGAGGAGATTTATTTTGGAGCCTCGGATTGACGATCTGGTTGTATGGATCTGATCAGGACAACGATTAGAGTCTAACGCCTCTGAAATCGCCTTGATCGGAGTCCCGTAGCACCATATGCAATCTAAGGAAGATCAACGGCCAAGGGATTAGATGACATTCGATGCTTCAAACGACAAATCCAATCACGCGATGGATTTGAGTCGACGATCGCAACCTAACGGCTCGAAAATCGACTCATTCTGACCTCTATAGCAGCCCCTACAACAGAAAGAAAATGGACGACCCAGATCGCACCACGTGGCGCAACCCAGGCCGCCCATGCGCACGAACACGGAGGCACGCACGTGCAGCGGCACCGCACGTGGGCGCATGCGCGGAGGAGTGTGACATGGGCACGCGAAGCGTACGCCAGGGTAGCATGGGTAGGCATGTGGGTTGTCTTCAGTGACGTTTGCAACGGATCTTCAGCAACATTTATGACCGTCACTAAATGTCCTATATACGAATTTGATTCTTTCCTCCACTATAAAAGGACCCCTACCCCTCCCATTTTTCATCTCTTCCTTTCTTCCTCTCACCACCTCCAAGGCTCTAGAGAGAGCTTGTCCCAAGCCCGGGATTCTCCTCTAGAGTTGAAAATCAAATAGTTTCCCCCCTCCTCATCCCCATTCATGGATCATCCTGTGGCCATCCTCTCACCACCCTTTGGGAAGAAGATCCTCGCCGTGACATCATCCTACCCCATCCTCTGTCCTCCTTCGTCCCGCTCCTCACAACCTTCCTCCAGGCGACGTCAGAGCGAGTTGTCCTCCAAGAGGCCATCGAGGGGGATTTCTCTCACCTCTTTCTATCTTTTTACGCTTACGTAGCGTAGATTTTCCGCTTTCGTAGTTGTAACAAACAATTCTTGATAAATAGATGATTGTTTCTCTCTCTCCCCCCCCCTCTCTTATATTTTCGTAAGTAGATTAGCTAGGTAAGCAAATTGACGATCTGATCTCTTACTCTATTAAAATACCAAAAAAATTATAAAAGATAAAAATGACCAAAAAGAAATAAAAGCGAAGTGTGGATTTCATAAAATTAAACGTTCGCCTCCCCGTATTTGACCCGGGACTCACTTTTCGAGTTTCAATTATAAATTTTACTTGATCACAAGTTTTGTAACTACGACGATGGATTACTCGTAACCCTAACTTCAAACACGTGAAACACATGCGATCACTAGTGGAAATATAAGGAATAAATGAGCACAATGATCAATCACAACAAAGATATTCAATGAATAAAATCTACTCAAAATGATATTCAATTGTAGCAATTGTATCTCATAAAATAATAGGATAAAAAGAATATTAAAACCCTAAAAATGGTAATTTGAATCACCAACTTAATCCCTTAATCATGCACATATCCCAAGGTCTCAAACAATTCAATTTTCCAACAGTGGTTTTGAACCACTTATCTCAAATATCCATGTCAGCCAAATATTCAATGTGTCCATAGTGCCTCAACCAATATCACCATTAGACATCGGAGGCAAGCCTCAGATGCCTTAAACGTTCAGCATAAATCTCCTCCAAATTTGCCTAAGTGTTAGGCGTGCATCCTGAGGAGAAAAACCTCCCCCTTCTCCCCTCAGAAACCTTTCCTTTCTCTCCTCAAATCCGAGTATAGGATAGTCGGGTAATCGGATCTGAGCCGGGTTCAGTCTCGCTTGCGTGTGGCACCGGCGAGGGTGCGTGGCTTGTGTGAAGGGACCTCACCCGATGTGTGTTGAGGTGACAATCCTTCAACAGCTAACCAATTTATTCGCACTTCCAAATTATGCACATACGAGGTGGGACAAAATCCTACCGTCTTCACACTGCAGCAGGTGGAGAAGTTCCTTTGATTGATGCTATTACTGTTGTTGAGGTGCCCAATCAAGGCCATGGAGTTCCTCCTGAAGTCATTCTGCACCTATTTAAAGTGGTAGCAGGGCTGTTGGTGGTTAGAGCACGGTAGATGAGGATGCCGTTGGTCAGCGATGAAGTCGACGACGGTGAAGACCTGAAACTCGAAATATGGGCTATACGCCCAAAGTTGAAAGCTCTAGAGCTTGATCATGAAGCTAAGAAGATGATGGCGATGGTTTCGTGAGGTTTGGAGTACTGTGACGGTCGGGCAAGGTCGGAGATGTAGGAAGTGTGGTGGGTTGATCGGGGAGATGGCAGGATGATTGATAGGCCCAATAATGTTTGGGTTTTTTGTTCTAGGGGCCATGGCAAAGGTAGTGGTGGTGGCGATCGGGTGATTAGTGTGGTGTCTCGATGGCGCGGGCTCGTCGAAGTACGCGTCGGAGTTGGGGAAGATGGAGGGGGAGATAGTGATATGGCGGCGGAAAAGAGAAGATAAGGATATAGGGAGATACTAGAAAGGAAGAGGAGACAGAGAAACTTAATCTAAGGGATGAATGAGGGAGAAATTACTTGTTGGTGTGGGTTGCCAGAGTCGAGAACGACGAAGCCTCTGGTAAGGGATAGGGTGACAACGAAAGGGGTAGACAGCCTCTGCTTTGGCCGGCGAGAGGTGGAAGAAATAGAGGAAGGTCGTGGGCTAGCCAATTTGGCCTTTGGCTGATCAGAGGACGACAGGGGAAGGAGGTCACCGGAGCTACGACGAAGGTGGCTGGAGAAGACAGGAAGCAGGTGGTTTTGGCCTGGAACCGAGCTTAAGTTGGATGTGGAATGACCTAGAGCTTATATGGAGCTCAGATTTGAGCTCAATTAGGAAGAATTCTCTCAAGGAATTAGGATTTCAAGGTGCTCTTGTTTGGGAAAAGCCTTGAGTTTGCCTGAATCGTAGGGTTGATTTCAACCCTCAAGATCTTGCTTAATGGATTCTCCATAGTTTGAATACCAATCCCTCCAAATTTGGAGGGAGTTGGTGTAGATTCAAGAGAGTTTCCTCTCTTGAATCTCGTCCTGTTTCGATCCTAAGATTTGTTTTAAACAGAGAGGTGGCAAGGGCTGTTTTGTGAGGGAGACAACAAAAGATAGGGACCATAATGCAATAAAATCGAAGCCTAGGGCCTTAAATGTGAAGGATAGAGATTTTAGTAATTAAAATGCGAACTAGGTCAAGATGGATCCTGATTGGGCCCAAATTTTGGTGTTAACCTAATTTTGATCCAAGGAATCTAATAGTGAACTTTGATTTCAGTTTTGACCATGTTTAATTGGGTAAATTGTAAAGAAGGCCAATTGAGGGTGAATTTCCATCTGAAACTCTATCTTAGGTCAAAATGGATTCAGATGGTCGACCAAAGGTACCAAACCTCTTTAAATATTTTTCCATGAATTTTAGGAGGTTTAGATTGATTTTATCTTGACCAAAACCTCTTCAGTTTAAGTGGAATTGATAATTAGGATTTTGTCCTATTTTGGCTCTCAAAATGCGTGAAACATGGACCTACTTTTTAGTCTTTAATGCTCAATTGACCTCTAATTAACCCTTAGGTAACCCTGTGGTTAATCTCCATTTGTGATGTGCTGTTAAAGTAGCAGAATTAACCTTGTTTTATTATTTTATTCTTAAAACGGATCAGAGTGGAATTATGATCCTCAGGCGATCATTCATGAGCAATTATCTCTTGATTTCAATTAATTTAAGTTAGTTATGATGAATGATGATGTTACTATCACACTCCTTGATGTTATTGTTCACATTCCTACTGTTGCTAAATTCTTTAAAGACTATTGTACTCCCAAGCGACAGTCATCTTATTTGACCTACCACTTAAGAAGAAAGACCTTGAAGCCTCACTAATCTCTTGCCAGTTGCAAGATGCTCCTTTTGACTGGGCCTTACTTGATTTGGGTTCATCCATTAATTTAGCCCCTACTGCTATTGATGACCATTTCCTATTTGGGGAGCTAAAAGGAACCTTGGTCACTATCTAGTTAGCTAATAGATCAATCAAAGTGCCCCAAGGTGTGGTAGAGAATGTCATTGTGAAAGTCCATGGGTTTTGCTTCCCAGTGGATTTTTTCATCTTGGATATGGATGTTCCCCCTAGTCTCCACGATGCACCAATCATCTTAGGTCTCCTACCTTTTGCAATCGTCCAAGCTAACATTAACTGTGCATCCGGGTATATGAAGATCTCCCTTGGGAATAAAAACTCATATTGGATATTTTCAAGGCGAATAAGAACCCACATTGTGATTTTGTTGAGGACTCAGATGATGATGAATCTGAACATTGTGCAAACAACAAGCTTTCTTGTTCTGAGTTGACTCGTCACACAACTTTTGTCGGGCTCACTGATTTGGTCAAAGATAAGGTAGCCAAAGATCTGGATGGGATGACTACAATTGATATTATTTCTGCTATACCACTTCCTGACTTGAATTATCTGGAATGTCCTCCTAACTTTGACATCCCATATCTGATTTATGATAATTTTGACTTTGTGGTGAACACTGATTTATCAAAGGCAATTGAGGAGGAACATGATCATGAATTTGAAAAATCTAGAGGGGAATTTCCTGACGTGACAAGCTTGAATGATAAATACATTGAGGACACAAATGTTAATGAGATTCCATATATCTATGGGATTAAATTTGAATTATCAAAGAATCCAATTGAGGTTGAGGAAGAATCTGATAAAAATCTCATTTTTTATTGTAAAAAAAATCTAAAAGATCTTTAGGCATTTTTGGATTTAGGGTTGGATAAATCTATTACTTATTTCGCATCTTGAATTTTGGATTCTTGCTATGAGAATTTCATTGAAGCCAATGAATTAAAAATAACAAAATTTGAGGCTTTAATTAATTTGGATTTCAATCTTACACCCCCTAGGGAAATTATTTTGATAGATAATGAATTTTCGCCCATTGTATTTGAGGATTTACAACATAAATTCGGACAAAATTTTGACGAATCGTATGAGATTTTAGATCAAACCAGGGATGAACTTAAGGATTCTGATTTGGATATCTAAGATGGTTTAGGTGAATATGAAATTACTAATATAGATCATTGGATTTTATTTGACTTACCTATTTTATATCCATCCACACCCAACTTGACTTATGAAGTGGTTCATTATACTACTTCAGACTACATTACTTGGGTTCCTCCTTTCATTTCTCATCATTTTTAGGACCCATACGATTTATTCCCCACTTTTGACTCTTTATCCACCTCATATGCCTTACTTATGCACCACTTATAGCTGCCACTATCCTTTTTTCACTCTGGCACCTTTACTTGTCTTTCTCACATTTGTAGCACTTGGCTGCAAATTTCTTCAAGCCCCTGTTTATTATTTTTCTGACCTTATGTGCATAGTATTCATGGGTAATTGATCCATATTTGCAGCCCACGGCCAGTGATTGATTTTAAATTACTTATCATGCTGGTCGCAATTCTTAGTACATTATTGGTACATCCATTTGGAGTTTTCACCCAACTGGAGGTTGTAAACTCTGTAACTATACATATATATGTAGTTTTTGTTTTCTTTTTATATATAGCATATTTGTCTTCTCACATCATAGGTGTTGCATCGAGTTGAATGAAAAATTAAGGAGCTATTCTAGGTGATTTCTATCATTTATACCTCGTCTCATATTTATTTTCTTTGTATTCATACACGAGAACATGCAAGAAAGTAGGCATGGGGGTGGATACACTGAAAATTTTCTGCTAACTCTTAGAAAAAGAAACCTTTCATATTTGTTTGAACATCTCACTAATTGTAATTTAGTATCCTTAATTTAAGAGTAGCCGACTCCACCTTCAATGTTCACATTAGAGCTAGAAATCGTTCGCAATAGTCATTTCCAACTCATCCACTCACCTTTCTGTTATAAAATTAGGAACCAAGCTAAATGTGAAACCAAGTGAGAGAAGATATTGACGTGCAACTATGAAAAGTTCTAGTTGAAGAACCAAAGGCATTTATACATATTACATTTATGCATTTATTCAAAAAGATTTTTATCAAGGAGGTTTTATTGAAGATTTTCTTGAATTGTCTCTTAGTTTATAATTTAGTATATTTATTTCACTTACATGTAGACTTTATAATGGATTCTTTATGGAAGCCAATAAAATTTTTTAGTTTGTCTAGGAGAAGCAATACTTCTTTTCCTGAACCTTTGGAAAATTAGTTAGGGAATCAGGAAAATTATCTTTTATTAGATCACTAAACATTTGTGAGGTGAAAGTAGAATGTCTACTAGTGCTCTAATTCTAGTACGACTTTTAAGTTCTAGATAATTGAATGATGATACCTCCAGGTTAGGTATTTTTTCGCTCCCAGTTCCTGTGTACGGATACTGTTGTGTGAATTCGTAAGAGCCACCAAATAAGGCAGATATACAAAGATTGATTTCTAATAAAACAATGACTGTAGTAGAGGGTTACAACCGTCATTGACAGGATTCTCAACTAAAGGAGCGTACTAGTGCCAAAGGTCAAAACTACGCTTGTATTATCCATCCCTCCCCGATGTCGAGAGTTGGCTCTTCCACCAAATAAGTCACACAATATCCTCTTAAATATCATCATTCCCCAAAAATACCTCATAAATAAAAGTTTGTGTTGTGTTGTGAAAACTAAAGGAATCACCCTTGCTAGACATGCTTTAGAAATATAAAAATAAAAGTAAAAATAACACTACAACAAATAAAGGTTTTGGTCACGATTAAAAATCATGACCAAATGGCTTCTAATCGTCACCAATTAGTGACAACAGAAGTTGCATTGCAGAAGGGTCTTTGGTGATGGTTCCACCCAAAACTATTACCAAAGTCAGAGAGCTTTGGTCACAGTTCCACATAAATCTGTCACCGAAGCCCCCACCATTAGCTAGGTTCACCAACTTTGATCATGGTTATAAGCTGTGGCCAAAGATGTTTAGTCACAGTTGTAGAATTGTGACCAAAGAGAGAGCTTTGGTCACGGTTAATAACCATGACTAGAGTTTGGCGTGGAAGAAAGAGGATTCCTTTGGTCACGATTCCTTAACCATCACCAAAGGGGCCACCATGACCAAAGGATACCTTTGGTGACGACTAACCAACCATAACCAAAGGTCCTCTTTGGTCACGGTTTATGTAGCACGTCCACCACACCTACTCTTTCCTTCCTGAAGCTTACACCACTATCATCCTAGAGGTCATGACAAACACAAGCAACTTTTGATGGCTAATCTATGGAAGAAAAAATAGCATATGTTAACCAAAATTACATGTATTTAAAGTGATCATGAAAGAGAATTTTCTACAGCAAAGCTAATGCAGGGCAAAAAAGTTTGCATATTATAGATGACTAGATAACTGGACCAAACCCACTATGAACAATCATGTATTTGCCCATATGTACAACAGCATAAAATAAACATTAGATAAGAAAGGTAAATCCTATGATTTTCCATGGAGGTGCTAAATGCCTAATATAATCAACTCACATGGGGACATGTAGAGATGCAGCAGGAGCATCTTGCCTGGAAACTACATCTACGCACATCTTGCTTTAAGTCACATGGCTACATGGTAATGTTGTTGATTACGATGTCTTGTCGGATTACAATGTCTTATCCGACAAGGCTTTCTCTGTTGCCTGCTGAAGCTTCCGTTGATTCTCTAGCTTCTCACTTTTCTCCTTAAGTTTCAACTGCAGCCCATCTGTTTCATTTGTTTTCAAATGTACTTGGTCCAATAGCTCCTTGAGTTAAAGCTTAAATTGGCTTTTAGTTGATGCTATCTCTTCTCTTCCTTTATCCAGCAACTGCTCAAGGTAGCAAACTACCTTGAGCAAAATTCAACATGAACCTACAGATATCAAACAAAAAATCAGGAAAATAAAGCCCGAGGACATGGTCAAGCAATGAAAAATTCAATGCATAATTTACTTTTAGAAAAGTTCAATCCACAAAATCTGATGACGAAAGACACATCATTTAGTTTGAGATGACAGATTACAAGCAAATTTAAATTGGATAAGCACCAATGCAGTTAATATAAAGAAGTAGAAAAAATGAAATAGCAGAAGGAACTTTGGTGAATGATTTGGTAAGGGTAGGAATATAAGAGAAATGTAAGCAGAAAGAAAGATTTGAGACAAAAGGGTCCCACTGCATTCTGCCTTCATTGGATTACTTTCAAGAATGACTAAGAATAAAGATAACCACTTTTCCTAGTGCACATGACCAAAAATGATAAATAGTATATGTTTCTAGTGACAAATTCCTACCTTGGTCAATCTTCTCCCCAATTGTTCGGTCTTCCCATAGAATTTCATAATCTAGGCAGTCGGCTTCTATATCTTTCTGGATTGTGCTGTTGCTGGTACTTCCACTGCTTGTGCTATTGGCATTGAATGAAGACAGTGAACCATATACATCATGATTTGCCATTCTATTATCATCGTTATCCGTAGCCTACACCAACCCATTTTATTTTGGATGATTTCCAACACACTCATTCACATTTTGTGAGCAAGGCCAAGTTATCCAGTTCTTAACATATGGACCATCATGCTTATTCCCTTTCCAGTGCCTGCTAAGGCCCTTTTAGCTACCCATGACTCAACCTTTGAGCTCAAGATTTTTTGAATACCTACCTTCCCTTCAGCATTATTAGTATTGGCTTTGGCTACTTTACTCGGGCCTTCCTCTTCATTACTGGCATAACTTTGACCAAAATGATTAGCTTGTGTATCTCCTGTAGGTGTACTTGCACCACTCGATGTTACATCTTTTCTGTGATCTATTTTTGTTGCATCTGTTGGCAGATGCCCAGAACACTGATCTTCTCTATTCTCAACTTCACGAATGGGGCAACTATCAGATGCCTTAATCTTTCAGCGACTTTTTGGGTGACCTTATTAGTTTGTTTCGCAGATTTTAACATTAAACGAATAGAACATGTTAGTACCAAAAATCATGATTATTGATGATGTCATATGAATGTAGATTATAACAACTGCTTTTCTCCTAACTGATCATCACCAAAGAGGAAAAAGCCCTAACAAGGTTGTTATTTTCGATAGAGGCTGCTGGATATCTGCACCAATTTTATCAGTTAGTTTGATTCTAGGATGACTGAAATGCCCTACACTAGTAGAAGGAGATGCCACCTCAATGAAGTTGCGTGAATCACTTGATACATAAATGATTCCAACCAAGCCACCATCATCATTATAGAATGGGGTGTTTGTAGCAATTGCTAGGAAGTGCTCTCCAAACTTGTTCTTAATGGGAAACCTTCCTGCCCAACGTTCACCTGACCTTATTTGGTTTATTATATTATCAGCAGCACCAAAGTCACATGCATCAACAAGTAACTCCACAGCATCCTAACCAATGGCTTCTGATTCTGAATAACCATAAAGCTGTTCTACAGATTGATTCCTACAGGAATAAATAACTTCAGTTGTCTAGGAAAAAAAAGTCCAGTTATAATATGATGAAGTAACCTCAAAAGGAAGAGGAGAAAAGTCAAACTTTTATCACATAAGCAAAAATTAATTGTCGTCAAGTTACCGCATACAGTAATATAATTAATCTATATATTTAATATTATTGGTTTTAGTGGATTATAATGTTCGATATTAAACTGTAACTAGCACCTATGCCAACCCAGGATTAACAACATGGGTTCATCTTCATTATTCTAATATATTCCATTCCTAATGAAGAATTAACATTGGGACCCAAACTCTTCTGGCCATTCTTAAAGTGACTAGATCTTGGACCTCTGTTCAACTCATTTAAAACCTCCATGCTCTCATCACCATAGCCATAAAATCCCATGCCTCAACCCCGAGCATTGTACTTGGCATCTGTGGTTAGCCAACCCCGATCATTCAACTGCAAACCACTGCCATAAGATCCAAATGGCTACTTGTTTCTTGGTGTGTTACCATACTGACCATACAATTGGTTGTTTGAGTGTGTTCTAGCATAACCAAGGCTAGGTAAACCCGTTCCAGATACAGGTCCCAAAGGATGTGAACACTGGATAAAATAATGTTAGAAAACAAACTATTTTAAATATGCTTAAAAATGCCCTCCTTTATACAGAGTGCTTGATGCTTAGGGCGATCTAAGAACATGCACCCACCATCATCACATATACATGCACTTGTACAAGCATGCCTATGCACAGAGAAAATTTACAAAGTGGATAACATTACACATATACCAGCAAAATAATGCCCAAAAAAAACAAAAATATATCTTCTCAAAAAGCAATACAAAAAGGAAAGGCCAGAATTTAATTAACTGCACAATGCTATATAATTGGGTAGAATATATTACCAGAATGCCACATACAACCGCCCACATTAGTTGTCTTGATTTTTTCCCCTGATGGGTTGCAATTGCTTCAGGAATAACTGCTAAGAGTCACTATAATAAAATAATAGTAATGACAGTAACTTACCATGAGAGGGAGAGGATGCACATTTGTGTTTCTCACCATTGTCACATTTCCCGCATGTGAATTATTACTTGGGATAGCAACACTTGTTGTAGGAAGACGGCACAAACACATCAACCAAAACACACAAACATTCAAAATCAGCTCTTTGTGGCTTCAAAATCATGTCAAAAAATGCACCTTTAACTGAAACTAAGAGGACCCAAAATGTTTAAATTCTGAGAAAAGTAACACCATCACTCCAAAACCTTTGAAAATCGAAGGGAAATATACTTGGAAAGGTAACCTACCTTGAAACATCTTTTTTTGGAATTGCATAGGCAGTATTCAAAATTGCAGAGGTTGGGGAAAATTTCTGAATCCTTGGAACAAAATAATACCATATTGAGCAACAAAAGAAATAATTGACAATCCCATTGGCAGCATTAGTGCTTCTTGTCTGTTGTCGCTGCAAACAAAACAGGTGGATGTTCTGCAACAGTTCTGCTGGCAAGAGTGTGCAAGCCCTCAATTTGAACCTTGAAGAAATCGAAGCTCTACCCGCCTTCCCTTAAGGCTTCATTCTCAACAAAGGTGATGATTAATGACACTTCATTCTTTCCCCTTCTCCTCTTCCTCTCAAATAATTAATAAAGAAAGACCCTTCCTTAGGAGTTGGGATCACTCCTCCTTCCCTTATTCATTGCTCTCGTGTTCTACTTCCAATTGCTGCAAAGGCCATGAAAGCTCGAACTGAACTGTACTGCAGCAAGAAATTATACTCTCTTCTCATCTCGCCCACTCATTACTACTACTCAAAACTGGTTGAGTCCCACTGTTGGAGGCTGAACTGAACAAAAATAAATGTTACCCATACGTGAATCAATAAATAAATAACTAAAGAAATAAGTTAACATCACAATAAAGACCACAATGCTGCTTTCTTTCAGATAGGTCGGAGTTGTTGGGAAAAAGGCTTTCTTTTTTTGACAATCCATCTTGAATCATTTGACTAGAATTACAACAATCAAAGCAAGTAGAGAGAGAGTCAGGGGATGAAATGCAAAAATAACCTATACCGAACTACTCCCAGAAGTCGATGCAGATCTCGGCACAGACAAACTGGTTGCCCTTGGCGATGCCGATGACCTCAATGAAGTGGGAGAGTGAGAAGGAAGAAAGGGCGGCCCTCACCACCAGCTGTTGTCCATTGGTGAACTGCCCCGCGATGGCCGCACCATCGACCCTAGTGACCTGGACCACCACCCACACCCTCTGCTCCACGTAGATCCAGAGCAGCTCCCCATTCGCAAACATAATAGTACTCAACATGTCCATTTCACTTGCAGAGAGAGCTACGTGGGGCAGGGTGTGGATCGATTCCGAAACCCTAGAGCGAGGTAGATGATCTAGAGAGGAGGAGTGGATCGAAGTTTAGTTGCGATCAGATTACTTTGGGAACGATGCGATGTCGTTGCGGTGGTTACGAGAGGGTAGGTACTCTCCAGAGGGAAGAGGTCGATGGGAGGGAGGTGGTGGAGTCGAGGGGGAAGGGGAGGCGTCGCTGTTGTCACCACCGCCGTCGAGGCGCCGCTATTGCATTAGGAAAGCGAAGGGGGGAGGTGATGCCGTTGGGGATTGGGGGAATCTAGAGAAGGAAGGGGTAGGTGATGTCATCAGGGATTGGGGGAGAGGGAAGAGGAAAGATGGAGGCGTCGTGGAAGAAATTCGGTAGGGGTGGGAGGGAAGGTTATGGTTATAGTTTCATTTGAAATTGTCATCAAAGGTAAGATTATGATCATGATTTCACTTGGAATTATCACCAAAATTTTTTATCATGTTCTCACACCCGTGACAAAAGATTATAACAGAAAATAAATCTCACTCTCCCACAATGGTCACAGTTTTGAGTGAAACCGTCATCATAAGTTACTTTTGGTCACAGTTTTCAAAACCGTCACTAAATGCCCGTCACCAATTCTCCTTTTCCTAATAGTGTAAAAATAAGAAAGTGTTCAAGTTCATGTTCATGTTCATGTTTATGTGTCGATTTCGTTATGTTAATCAATTGAGGCAAAAGTACTCATTACGATCCACCAAATATGACTCTTGCCTACTTTTTTAGTATTTCTGATCGCCCGAATACTGGCTGAAGGATTCTGACTTAATTGTAGTGTTATCAAAATTATAATCAACATGTTGATGCCAATGATTCCACCAAATATTGAGTGCTTATACAAACCTGGTGAGATTGTGAGCTCTCCAAAGAAAAGCTCAAAGAAAAGAGAGAGAGAGAGAGAGTGAGTGAGTGAGTGAGGACAGCAACTCAAAGGGAGAACAATTTTGAGCCTCTCTCTGGGTTGACTCATTTGATGGTCCAAAGATCTAGAGTCTGTAGTACTAGGTTACATGTAGCACTAGATTAGGGTGAGCTACCAAATATGAAACTATTTGACTCAGACATCTTCTACTTAAGCCAAAAATTCAGGGGTCAAATCACAGTGTACTTGCCATGTTATTCCCGAGGAAAGAAGTTTGCTTATCCTAATAGAATTTTTACCAAGGGTCAAGTACGAACTTTAAATGTATGTTGGCTTTTCATTTGGTTCCGTTCCTTAGGCTACTATTATGACATTTTCATGTTTGTCTGGATCTCTAAATTTTTTGGAAGAAGACAAGAAGAAATCTTTGTCATTCCCTTAGTAAAAAGGAAGAAGCAGTCCTTTAGGTGCAGAGTTGTAAATAGCATGGATCATACATCTTGCATTCATTTTTCATTCTTACATTTGCTAGGGACTAGAAAATTTTAGGAATGGAGCACTACAAGAAAAATCAATATTGGCGACATTTAATTTGCGGCAGTCGTGAAATCAGCACTAATAGTGCCTAATTAGCGACTGTTATGTGTTCGAATGTCGAACCCTTGGGTTGGGAGTGTCTTTCATGTCAGCAAGGGGTATTTTGGTAGAAATTTTGCGATGGTTAGCTAAAAACTGTCATCACAGAGAATCAACAGTCGCCACTTGGGGGAGGGAAATTTTCATTTTGGTGGGCGAAAGGAAAAAATTTCACATCTTGTGATGGTTAATCCCTAACCATAGCAAATGTGTGTCACCGCGCGAAAATATCTACTTGCGCGTGCAAGCAGAAAAGTTGCCATGCACGCATTTGCGACGATTGATCCAACCAACCATCGTGAATTCCTAATGCGTGCACAAAAGAAAGTTAACTCACAATTCGCGATAGTTGATCAACTTTCGTGAATTCTTAATGCGCGCGCAAGAGAAAGTTAAGTCGCAATTTGGCAACGGTTGATCAGATCAACCGACACTAATGATGAATATAACCTCACGCCTGCACCCCTTCCCCCTCCCACGAAACCATTGCCTCATTTCTCCTTCCCGCGAGCTAAAGACCTCCCCCCACAGCTGCTACTTCCCCCCCACGCCATCGACTCTCCCTTCCATCGGTGACCCACCCCCTATGCCCCCTTCCCCATCACTCGGCCCACGCACCGCCCCCACCCCAGCCACCCCCTCTCAGCCCCGCCACCCTCCACCCACAAGCCGTCGCCCCCACCCCAACCCCTTGCCCATGCCCTGTCCCCCACGCCCCACACTGCTCGCCCACGCATTGCTACCTATGCCCCGTGACATCACCCCCCTCCTCAGTCCATTATTCCAGCACCCTCCCCTCCTCTACCGCCCGAAACCCTCCTCCTCCTGCTCCCCATGCCACCCCACCTCCTCCTCCTCCCTTAACCACCCCCCTACTCCGCCACACTACCCCACCATAATTTTTATTTTATTTATCTTTTACTTTCTATATTAGAAAGTTTTATTTATTATGATTTATTTGTGTAATTTAATGTAGGTTACGCTTATCATCAGAGATGTCTTTTCTGATTCACGCCTTCGTCGAGGTACGATTGTGTGTATGCATTTTAATTTGTACATAAATGTGAATGTATGATTATGGGGTGTACCCACTAGTTAATTCTGTTTTGAATGTGTATGCATGATTGTGGGGTGTATAGTTAATTTTGTTTTAAATGTTAATGCATGATTGTGGGGTGTGCCCACTTAGTTAATTCTGTTTGATGTTATGTTGTTATCTTGAGTTAATGTGGAGAGGATAGGCAGAGAGAAGAGGAGAGGAGGAAGTAGAGAATAAATATTTTGAAGAACGTTGGAAAGGAGAGGAGGATGGACAAAATTAATATTAAAAGTTGGTAGGAGAGTAGGAGAGATAGATAAAGAATATTTTGGAAGAAGGAAAGGAGGAGAGGGTGGATAGGTAGAAGAGGGAAAGATGTTGAAAAGAAGTGAAGAGGAGGGGAGGTAGGGTATAGGTGGGAAGGGAGAGGAGAACATTTATAATTTATTGATTTCTTTGTGAATTGTATTCTTTTAATGAAGTTTTTTCTTTTAAGGAAATGTATTATTTTAATGAATTTATAGATACACAAACTTACACAAATGTAGATGCACTTGAAGCCAAACAACAAGTATTCTAACCCCTAGGTTACAAATTTTGGGAGGGGATAATCGTGTCAAAATACATGTTCGTCGACACTTATGATCATTTATATGAACAATGCAAAGTTTTGGATCTTAAAGCTATGCGCACAAAGACACTTAAGCGGATATTAGCAATAAAGTATAACTTGCACAAAAATCAAACCACAAAGAATGAACACAAGATGTATAGTGGTTTCCCACTCACTTGGGTACTCTACTACCTAAGTCTCCTAATTTAGGATTTTTAACCTGATTCCCTCAACCCCGAGGGAACCAATTTACTAATAAAGGTAACTAACAGGTTACCTCAACCCAGGTGCAACAAATTGGGTTATTCCAACCCAAACAATGAGCAAAAAGCTCAATTCAATACAAGCAATGGTGTAAGAAAGATAAAATCTTACAACAAAGACTCCTATGCCTCCCAACAATAATTAAAATGATATTACTAATTTGAGAGCCTAGGAAAGATGTGAATCGCTTTGTAATTGCATGAAAATAGCTTTAAGAACATGTCATTGAGCTTGCAAGGATGTAGAGTAAATGGCAAGCTTCTTTTTTTTACTTGAGAAATAAGGTGGAAATATGAAATTATAGGTCTAGAATTTTCTCTTGTAATTTTCTATATTTCTCTATGTGCAAACTAAGGATCCAAGGGTGTATATATAGAGTTAGGACCTTATGAATTCATCAACTAGACGTTGGGGTTTAAATCCCAACGTTCATATTGCCAATATCAATTTTTTAGCCATTCAGATTTGGCCAAATGGTTAGGTGGTACCGATACTAAAGTATGGATATTAGTACAAGTGACTTATTGTTTTGTGTTTTAGGTTAACTTGTCACAGACAGTCCCTATTGGGTACCAGTACTAATCATGAGTACCGGTACTCATTGCTTTGAGATTTGGTTTCTAAATACTTAACACAAATCTATAACCCACTTATATCAATACCGATCATGGGTATCGGTACTCATTGCCTCCAATACTGGTACTAATCATGAGTACCGATACTCATAGGATACATGTTTGTTTCTTTGAAGAAAAAAAAAACCTATAACTCACATGTACTGGTACTAAACTTTAGTACCGGTACTTGTGGGTTGACAAGTACCTTTCTAAACATGAATACAACTTGATTACTAGCTTATTTTGCAAATACTTTAAACATTAAAAAAGCTATCTTTTAAACAATATGTACATCATGAAATAAATTGAATGATCGTAATATTTTATCTTAATTTATCTCTATATGATTTTTACGATTTAATTCTTGTTTCTTTGTTAAGAGGCATACATTCTAAGAATAAAATAAAAACCTAATCTAATTGACAACATAAACTCTTGTCTGAAAATGATCTTCTATCATCGTCATCATGGCCTTCTTGTCCTCTTGATTTATTTGCCTCGATCTCCATCATAATCTTAAATATCACTTAATTACAAACATTAATCTAAAATAATTTTGCTAACACTAAAACAAGATGTGGAACATGGTTCCAACAAGAGTATGTATACCTCACTTACATGCATAAAGTTTTATCTTTATAGCAACCCATAAGAGTCGTCGTCCTTAGTTCAGAGAAGTTTTGAACTAAGGGGGTCCTTGAAGATTTGATCATAACTTAGGGTTACTTGTTACATGTAACCGATGTCTGGAGGAATTTTAGTAGTATCTTTTCGCTCTTCTCTGGTATACCAACTAGTTTTATCTACATTCCCAAAGTCCCCTTAGATAGGAGTTATTGGGAATGTGGCTAAGATTAGTCTTGGGGGTATATTGGAGTAGTACAAGAAGATGCTGTCAAAATTTCTCCAAACACCAGTTACATGTAACAAGTAACGTTGTGATCAAATCTTCAAGGATGGGTTATTAAAGTGAAAATCATAATCAAAATATAAACATTGATTATGCAGCAATCATAGGTCTTAATTGACCTAAATTAGGCTAGGGCTTAGCATAAGTTAGGATAATTTATGCATGCGTAAGCATTACTAGCACCTTTACTACTTTCTTTTAGCAATGCATAAAATATTGCTATAATGTACTGATTAAGTGCATTATGTCAATTGCAGGTAATAAGCTGATCAGAAGCTAGATTTGAAGCTAGATCTAAAGCTGGATTTGAAGAATAAAGAATAACTGGTGTTGCAGCAGAGCTGAGCGAAAGACCTAGATTAGATGTAGAGATAATAATGTAAGGGAGTTAAAGTATGATATTAAGTAGGAATAAAGTAATAAATTGTGACAAACTTAGGTCCATCCTAGCCCTAGGATAGCCTGGAAGCTTCCCTAAGCCTTAGCCACCCTTAGATTAGGTCACCGCACCCTAGGAAACCTTAAAACCCTAAATCCAGCCTCTATCTGGACGTCCAGATGAGTTATAGGATGTCCAGAACCCTTAACCAACTCCCACACGCCTTAAACCCACTTCTGCAGTGTTATTGGACGTCTAGATGCTTGGTTAGACATCCAATTTCTGCAGAATACCCAAGACAGAACCCAGAATCCCTCCTGACTCTGATTGGATGTCTAGACAACAAGTCTCGACTTCTGATTTTTCATTATAAGACATCTGACAACTTTATTAAATGTTTGATACTATCCTTCAGTTCCTATTTTGGAATTCAAGCCTTGATCTTGGATCTCTAGCTCCCTAAACCCAATTCCAACACCATAGGAACCTAAATTAAGGTACCCTAACCCTAGTACATCACCTCTGGACCTCCCTATGGACCTAATTAGGTCCTCACTAAACTTAGTTGACTTGGATCATGGCCAATCTCTTCAGTCTATTCAATTGGACTCATTGAGTCCAATTGAGTCCTGATCTCAGCACACACTGTCTAATTGGACTCAGTGAGAGTCCAATTGACCTATACCTAACTTAATTGAGTTTTTTTACTCTTAATTAGGTTTCCATACACCCAATTAGACTTGTATTAAGTTTAATTGCACTTTACCTTAGTGAATTAGGGTTTACAACCCTAATTTGAGACCTACCTTGACCTAAACCCATTAGAACCTAACCTAATCAACCTAGCCACCTAAGTTTCGACCCACACACACCCACACACACCATCCACACGAAAATACCTAGCCTAGAGTTCTCTAGAACTCTCTACCATGTGTTGTTGCCTTGATTGCTAAAATTAACAACCAAGAGCCATTCAATTTTTAGATCCACATTTGGTGGATCTAAAAACCACCATCCATCCTCTTTCTCACTCTCCCATGAGCTCCCATCATAGGACTCTCTAGAGAATTCCATAATTCTCTAGAGAGCTTCCCTTAGGTCAGTAAAAAGACCTAAGAGGTGGCACTTTGGACCCATTCACTCTTGGCTCCATTTTACCTTAGCTTCATTCCACCTCCACTCCACCTTCACGAGTAGCTTCACCATGGCCACCACCATCTCCACGCCAAGATGTTGGATCACCTCCTCAACCTCTCTCCAAGGGCCGACCTAAGCACCATTGGCCGCCCGTCCTTCTCCTCTCAACCAAGTCAAAGGCCATCGGATCCCACCTTTGAATGCCCTTAGTTCTGATAGATTAGATTGTAGTTCTTCATAGATTTATTGCTTTTATTACTGCTTAGTAGTGTAGCTCCTTACTTCTCCCTCAATGATGCATGCATAATCCCCCGTAGATTCATGTATGTAGTCATTTTCTGATAGCTGTTAGTTTTTACATTCTCTGTACAAGCGTTCCGCTACCGGTGCTCTACAACTCTGCTATCATCATCTATATATATATATGTTGAAAATCACCATGTGTCTGATTATCATCTTTTGGTGTGATTAAAGTTGCATGTTTTTAATTTCTGATATTTTGGCAACAACATGTCATGCATCAATACGAACTTAGCATAAATCGACATGCGATTTTGAATAAGTAGAGCGAGTGAGATCAATTTCAAATCTGCATTTCCATAAACACTTCTCAAAGACGAACGACTAGGACTCAAGTCTCATTATCTTAGAAATTATTTTTAACGAGCATTTTCACGCACTATACTACAACGAGATCTCTATTTTGAAAACACGCGTGAGAATCGCCCTCTGTCAAATGGCGCCGTTACAGGGGAGGAAACATCATTTTTGATTTCGATCTCTAGAATTATCACTGATAAATCTTCCTCTGCTTGTCTTTTGATGTGTAGGAAAATAGGGAAAAATGAGAACTGCACACACAACGAGCCCGGAGAAAAATATCAGGTGCACATC
Organism: Thalassia testudinum; assembly: GCA_037157565.1. NCBI lineage: Eukaryota > Viridiplantae > Streptophyta > Magnoliopsida > Alismatales > Hydrocharitaceae > Thalassia > Thalassia testudinum. The sequence goes on from JAZHRO010000049.1 coordinate 38,888,665, forward strand.
TCCTCTTAGATTGGGATTTTCCTTTTCTTGAACCCTAGGTTAGATTTCCTTCTAGCAATTTCATTTGAAAAAAAAAAGCCTATTTATTTTTGTGAAAAAATAAAAAAATCAAAAAAAAGAAAAAGTCTAGGTAGTTAGATTAGGTTTTCGTTTGAATCTTAAGTTAGTTTGCTTGAAAAGAAAAAGAAAAAAAATATTGAAAAGGAAGCTTTTCCCTTCAAAAAAAATCAAAAGTTTTTGAAAAAAAAAATCATTTTGGTGGAAAGTTTGAATTTCAAACTCAAACAACTTTTCGAAAGCTTTCCTACCATTCTCTGATTTTCAACCAGATTTCAAATTTCAATTTAAAAATTCTATTACCAAAAAATTAATGAGCAAAATATTTTTAAATTCGGGCTATACCTTCATTTTCAAACCATCTTTCAAGTGGCACCATTCATTTGAAAGAATTCTAAGTACAAAATTTTTAAAAATTCGTGAAGTGTAAGGAGGTCAGACTGACCCAGATTTGAAAATTTTCAAAATTCAAAAAGCAATTCTGAGCAATCTACAAATCTGTTTTGACTAAAAGTTGAGCGGTTTGAAAGCTGATTTCATTGGCTTTAATTCCCATATTTTTTCCAAATTTTTGAATATCATTTGATACTATTTCAGTTTCAAAAATCGACCAGAAGTCACAATTCCGGTTCAACACCTTGACATTCAAAAATCCCTAGAAATTTGGTTGAAATAGTAAAAATCACAAAAAAATATTCTCTGAAAAGATAATTAAAAAAGGAATCTACTTGCAAAATTTTAGTTTATTTGGATTCAAATTTTATCCAAAGAATTATTTGTGTTTCATTGGTCTACTGAAGAAGAAAGAAGAAAAAACCTTAGAATTTCATGAACCCTAGGTTATACCTTTAGGGTTACATTCTAGAGACCACATTTGGGCTAACCTAGACTTAGTCAACTCTAGTGTTTAGTCGGTGAGCTTGGTCACCTTGTGGGCTACTCACCACAAACCCCAACTGAAGAAAAGCGGGCTCAAATTAATTTTAAAACATGTAAGCAAACCTGAATTCGTTGTCATACTACTGGGTGGCTTCAACCTCTCTTGCCGAACCTACTAACTAAGTCTGAGGGGCAGTGTCAAACGACTGCGGCTAAGGGGTAACGGAACCGAAGGCATGAGCCGAAGGAAGAACCTTCCCCTTAGTCCCCTCGTAACTAGACTGGCTGGGTTAGCTTGAGAGGTGGGAATCACTTTCAGTCAGTTGTGATAAGATGATTTTCGCTTTTGAATAATGTGATTAAGATGATTTGTCGTTTTAGTAACAAAGTGGTGGAAAATCGCTTAACAAAACAATTACAATAGAAGTTACCACTCACAAAAGAGCGGGTCGTGTCCACAGGGAGGAAATGATGCAATAAAATCTCGATTATTTCATATTCTTTCAATCAAGTGCGAAATCCATAGTCAAATCTGACATGAAATGAGATGGAAAGAAGATGCACAATAACTCGAAAATATAAAGGTAGATGTGCAATTTTTCTTTACTGAAATATTCAATAAATATGTGATGATTTTATATAATTTCCAATTGACATGTATTAGAGAACATTTGTGTACATTTTAAACCCAAAACCAATGTTAAAACATGTGAACAACAATAACCACACAATTATCAGAAAGCATGAGTATGCAGTCACAATTCCACCATAATAAAATAATCATAAATTAAAATTGATTTTGGTGGCAATGGCATTCAAATGTAAATATTAAGTAACATAAAATCAGAGTATTTTACCTCTCTCTTCCTTGCGCATGGGAGAGAGGTTCAATTGAGGAGTTACTCCTACAAGAGGTTGGTTGAAGCGAGGCCTTCGCGGTGGTGGCAGCGGTGCATCGTGAGATGGCCGGAGCCGGCTTGCTGGAGGAGAGGAGTGGTGGCGGTGGAGAAGTCTACTACTGTCGTGCGTGCTGCAAGGGCAAGGAGAGCAACGCGCGCGGGGTGCTGGGGGTGCTGTAGGCACGCAGAGGAGCAGAGGCGTGGGCACGCAGGCGCTCTGCAAAGCGCATAGGCACGTGCGAGCATGGTGGTGGTGCCGGCTGTAGCTGCTGCAGGGAGGCGCTGGAGGTGGGCACGTGGAGGTGTGGCTCTGCAGTCTCGCAAGGGGGGCGCGGGAGTGGGTGCTGGAGCGCGGGCTGCTGGTGCGCCAGCGTGAAGGCGCGTGGAGCACACGCTATAGGCGAACGGAGGTGCGGAAGTGCAGTGGCGCTGGAGGTTCTGGAGAAGTTGAGGAGGGCGAGTTCTGCAGGCTGGGTTGGAGGCACGTGGTGGGTCTGATGGAGCGGGGACAGGCGCTGCTGGCGCATGCACTGGGGGTGAAGTGAGAGCACGCGGTGAGTTGCAGGCGCTGCTGGAGGTTCTGGTGGAGATGAGGAGGCGCAGCGTGGTGAAGGTGAAGGCTGCTATGAGCAGCAGGTGTGCGGTGGCTGATGGCTGGAAATCAAGTGAGGGCACGCGCGGTGGTGTCTGATGAAGCGGTGGCAGTTGTGCATCAGTAGATGCACTCACGGTAAGCGAGCTTCAAGGAGCTCATACACAGTGGCGACCAACTCCATCCTCTTGGCACAGTGGTCTGTCACCCCACCGGCCCACGGTATGACGGAGTTTGGCCGTGGAGGCCCACGGTGGTGGAATGTGTGGTGGCCTACGATGCATGGTAGCCTCCTTCTCTTCCTTATCCCCGTCGAGGAGACCAAATCCACTTTTGGTGTTGCTCCTTGATTGGGCTCTTCACTGCGGTAACTGGAGGAAGAAATGCAGCCGTTGCTTATAGAAGATGAATAAAATAATAATAAAATATTATGATTATTATATACAAACTCTCAACTTTTATGTTAACTTAAAATAATGCATGCAATGCACCTAATTGGCTAACTAATTAAGTGAATGCAATCCTAAGTTAATTCTAAATTCATTTAAATATGAATGCATTGCATGAATTATGTAATTAAATCAGAAATATGAATTAATCTATTTACATCCTAATTTATGCTAAATAAATGTTAGAATTAACTTAATGTCTTAGCACTTAAATACTTAAATAGCCCATAAATATGGGCTAATTAAATACCCCCATGCCTAGTTTTTGCTAGTCCTTAGCAAAATCAAGCAAAACCTAGCACTCCAAGTAGATTAGCCAACCCAATCGGTCTTCCTTTAGAAACATATTAAGTTCAGACTTTAGACCTAAGGTTCCCAAGTAGTTGTTAAGTTACAGACTAGGTCAGCTAAAGACGAGTTGCAGGCATAAGTTTCCCTGATTTCTGACTCTACCCTAAGGTTTATTGATCCCTGAGATTAAAGCATCCGTGCATGTGCGTTGGTCTGAGTTATTTGATTTAAAGGAAAAAGGATTTTTTTTTTGAATAATGTATATATATATATATATATATTTTGTTTCATTCCTCTAAGTCTAACCTCGGATCAACTATCAACACGGTCTAGTCGAATTCATTGTCCCCATTACCGTACCTCAAAGGGTGCCTGACTTTCGATGCTTCGAGATAGCATCGCCCATAGCGACCCCAAGAACTCCTGGCAATCGACACTTCGAGATAGTATCGCCCATGGATTTCTAAAGCGAATTTAAGCTTGTGGCAATCGGCACTTCGAGATAAGGCCGCCCATGGTACCTGAACCGCACAATGCTCTTACATGCCCCCAGTAGGATGGATATCCTAAGAGACAAGCGCCGAGGAGGTAATATGTTATCATCGCATCCTCAAGGTGAGTATATACTCCACCTCTCCTGCAGCGGGAACTCTTCCAATCAAATTATGTTTTCAAGCCTCTCCTAAGTCAAAACTAAGAGAACTAAATCTCTTTTAAGAAAGGAATTAAGTTGATTACTTAATTACACCATACCAAGTATGTGAAATTTGGATGCTTGGGTTACAAAGACTCGTAAACCAAAAGGTAGAACAAGACTCCAAGTATTACCCCACCTTTTAACTCAAACCCTAGCTTTCTTTCCTCAACCTCTTGAGGAATGGTCTGCAACTTAACTCCTACTTAAGCTTTTAAGTTCACAAAAGACCCTAAAGGTCTAAAGCTAGTAGCTCATTTAGCTTCTAAAGTTCGACCCTAAAACCAACTTAGTCTCACCTAGAGTTCTGATTTGCTTAAGAATGCAGGACCTAGCCAGTTAAGCTCAATTTTTTTTTAATAATAATTATTTTTTATTTTTAATGCAAATGTATGCAATGCAGAATGCTTTAATTAAATGCATGAATGCACTATGCTATGTATATCCCCAAGTACACCCCCCCATGCCTAAAATCTGCAATGTCCTCATTGCATAGAAGGATATTACCTAGGTCAGTGATGGGCTGCCATTCTTTTGTTAGCAGCCGAGTAGCCAAAGAACCTACAAATCAGGTTCAAGGATTGCAGAAATAAGTCCTAAAAATGAGAAAAGTAATGCTGACCTAGAAAATAGGTAACCTAGGATGTTGGCGAGCTGATGATGAATCCCGATAGCAAATGCTCGCCCAACCAGGATGGGAATAAAATCTTCCCAAGTCACCAGAAGAGGTTCTAAAGGATAAACTGGCATAACAACCTCCAAAGGGGTAGGGGGAGGATGACAAGGATCCTCCAAAAGGAATGGGGAAGGAATGGTGCAGAGATAAACCCCCAGGGCAATGGACTGACTAAAGAAATCATCAATCCATACTCGATACTCCATTACAAGAAATATTGGTTTGTTAAGCCCCCCCGTCAGAACAAAAGTGAGCAAATCTCTTAGGCAAGGATCATCTAGGGTGTCCAAGTTTTGAGGTTGCGGGATGGCCATAAGATCTAGGTTGGGTTTAATCAGCTTGGTGTCCATCCCTAACAATCTTTCCAAATCCTCAATTGCATCCCTAGCATTCCTTGCACTATCACAAGTATCTTCCTGCATTTCATCAGGAGTAAAAATTTTTCCTTCAGACATAAGCGAATCAGAGGGTGACTTCGAAACAAATGAAGGCAAGTTGGAAGCAATAGATCTAGGGATTATCCTATCAATGTCATCTCCGGGTTCTTGTTCTTTACTCAAATCTTCCCCGGAGTCTATATGTGAATCCACATAAATCTTAGAATTTGCTTCCAAATTTTCCATCATTTCATCATGAGGAGAAATATCATCGATGGGTGTGCTAAGGAAACCTAATTTGGTCAAATTTGTGACATCCTCAAGGGCTAACTTTTCAAATAAGACATAATCGCCCTTAGTGTCACTCCAAATCTTGAATGTAGGTTCCTCATATAATTCGTCTTTCTCTTCATCATATGATTCATCATATACTCGAGGTCTAGAATCATTTAATATCTCAACAGATCTCCTAGGGTACTCTATTTGAGGTAAATGGTTTACATTGGTAACATCAGACTCCTCAGATAGGTCAAATTCTTTAGGGTTAGGTTCCCTAAGGGTGGGCTTGAGTTCCATTTCGTGATCAGAAGGGAGGGTAGGCTTAACAACTTGACTTTGACCCACTTCATCAAATGTCACGAAAATACTATCATCTGGGTCGAGGTCTTCCAATGGTATCATCATTCCCTTCTTTTGACTCCAATATAATTCAGGTGGATACTCAACCTTATCATCATCTTTCTCGGGTTGCCACCTTTCTTCACCCAATGCATAGCTACTTTCATATGTATCTTCCTCCCATTTAAGGTGTGGATCTCTCAAGGAAGTCTCATCTAATGGGGAGGTTTCAAAATCGAACCTCGAAAAGTAGCTATTCTCCCTTACATAATCCCTAAAATTTCCCTCCAACTTAAAGTATAGCTCTCCCACGGGAGATGCATCAATTGTTGATGGGTGTACGTCATCCTCAATGGGGTAGATTGGGTGGCTAATTTCATCTCTTTCTTGTTGGCCTACTCTTGAAGATTCTCCTAACAATTCAATCATTTCATCTTGCATTTTCTGTATTTCCATCTTCAAGGAGGAGAGGTCATTTCTATCATGAGAGAAGTCAGGCTCAGGCTTATAGTACCCAGGAGTGTCTGTCCAACCATTATAATTATTCAGGGAGGGTGGGTTGGGTATTTCTATGGTGTGTGGGATATTGGGCAAAGCAAATCCCGCTCCTAGGTTCTGCTCACTGATTTGGGGCTTAACCAGGCCAATACTCCTATAATTGGAGTAAAACGAATCCCAATGATTGTCATTATGTCCATCAAAGGATCGACCATCTCGGTGTATGGGATCGAAGAGTGCAGAGTGGGGGTAAGGGTGTGGGCAAGATGTGAAAGGATGAAAATCAATGTGGTCCATTCTAATTCACACCTCAATCGAAATTCCCCAAGAAAAATACAATTCAAAAAGGACTTTTTAGGTCTTTCCCAATTTAGGCTTTTAATTTTAAGTCAGCTTGTAGGTGACAATACAATTTGTTCAATCAATTTATGCGCTTATTGTCGACCTACGACTTGCCTAAGAAGACCTAGTTGGAGCTTAGGTGTTCTTCCCTAAATCTCAAATGGTAGAGCAACTCCAAAGATGGAAGATCGAGGGATGCAAGTAGACCTAAGCCTTCCTTTGAAGTAGTGCTTTCGCAGTGCTTCTCAACTACCCTAAAAAATCCATGACAGGGTACCCCCCTCTTTAGAGTTACAAAACCTTTGATCTCAAGTTCTAAACACTTCAGAATCCAACAATAGGAGGGCTCTTGTCCTAGTATTTCCAAACCTAAGGAGTGTCTAAAAGCATGCCATGGTGCAAGAGATATAAGTGTGCATACACCGCAAAAGATTTTGCATTTTGAATCGCACACCAAGTTTGAAAATCAAATCCTTGGTTTTTAAAAATGTCCCTCCTTTAATTAGTCCTTTTTCTAGAAAATATGTGACCACTTGTTAGATCTATTCAATACAGATTAGGTGGTCTTGAAATTAGTCCCAAATGCATTTGCATGACAGGTAGATATGCAAAGTTAGAAGTGCATACCTGATTCCAGCATTCTTCATGCAATATGAAAGACAAGAATTAGATCTAAATGCTGCTCATTCAATCCTATATGGTACGACCTAGGGGCAAGTAGCTTCTAGCAAATAGCTCTTTTTTTTTTTAATTTTTTTTTTTTAGCTACTTATGCACGAGAAAATTAAAGGGTAAACAATCCACAAAATAAATTTAAAACCTAAATCTAAAGAAAAGGGAACAGGCTCCCAAAATTACCCAACACAGGCTTAAAACAAAATCGGGGAACAAACCCCTCAACTATACCCCAAAACAAGATTTCAAACCAAATGTGCAACGAAAAATTAAGTCTAAAGTCTTAATCCTACTCTAATCAAATCAGCGACTAAATGTACAGAGATGATTGTCGCATCCTCGTCCTTGCACTCCCTTGCAAGGTAGCTCAATCAATTTCTCCTCTGGCGATGTCAAGGGTCACCTCTTACAATGGCTGGTGTGATTGCGAGTCATAGAATGTGTCGTAGATTGTTGCACTCGCCTCAGAAAAAAAAAATTCAGAGTTAAATATGATTCAAAATTTAAACCAATGTAAACGAATGAATGAATGAATGCGATTTAATTAAGCCTATTGCCTCCTTGGCAATGGCACCATTTGATAAGATAATTTTCGCTTTCGAATAATGTGATTAAGATGATTTGTCGTTTTAGTAACAAAGTGGTGGAAAATCGCTTAACAAAACAATTACAATAAAAATTACCACTCACAGAAGAGCGGGTTGTGTCCACAAGGAGGCAATGATGCAATAAAATCTCAATTATTTCGTATCCTTTCAATCAAGTGCAAAATCCATACTCAAATCTGACATGAAATGCAATGGAAAGAAGATGCACAATAACTCGAAAATATAAAGGTAGATGTGCAATTTTTCCACACTAAAATATTCAATAAATATGTGATGATTTTATGTAATTTTCAATTGACATGTATTAGACAAAATTTGTACACATTTTAATCCCAAAACCAATGTTAAAACATGTGAATAACAATAACCACACAACTATCAGAAAGCATGAGTATGCAGTCACAATTTCACCATAATAAAATAATCATAAATTAAAATTGATTTTGGTGGCAATGGCATTCAAATGTAAATATTAATTAACATAAAAATAGAGTATTTTACCTCTCTCCTCCTTGAGCATGGGAGAGAGGTCCAATCGAGGAGTTACTCTTGCAAGAGGTTGGCTGAAGCGAAGCCTTCGCGGTGGTGGCAGCGGTGCGTCGTGAGATGGCTGGAGCCGGCTTGCTGGAGGAAAGGAGTGGCAGCGGTGGAGAAGCCTGCTACTGCCGAGCGTGCTGCAGGGGCAAGGAGAGCAGCACGCGCGAGTGCTGGGGGTGCTATAGGCACACGGAGATGCAGAGGCGTGGGCACGTGGACACTCTGCAGAGTGCACAGGTGCACGTGGGCGTGGTGGTGGCACCGGCTGCAGGTGCTACAGGGAGGCGCTGGAGGTGGGCGCGTGGAGGTGCAGCTTTGCAGGCCCGTAAGGGGGGAGTGGGCGTGGGTGCTGGAGCGCGGGCTGCTGGCACACGGGCGTGAAGGCTCGTGGAGCTCACGCTGTGGGCGAGTAGAGATGCGGAAGTGCAGTGACGCTGGAGGTTCTGGAGAAGTTGAGGAGGCGCGAGTTCTGCAGGCTGGGCTGGAGGCACGTGGTGGTTCTGATGGAGTGGGGACAGGCGCTGCTGGTGCGTGCGCTGGGTGTGAAGTGAGAGCACGCGGTGAGTTGCAGGCGCTGCTGGAGGTTCTGGTGGAGATGAGGAGGCGCGGGCGTGGTGAAGGCGAAGGCTATTGTGAGCAGCTAGCATGCGGTGGGCAAGGTCTGATGGCTGGAAATGAAGTGAGGGCGCGTGCGGTGGTGTTTGATGAAGCGGTGGCAATCGTGCATCAGTAGATGCACTCACGGTAAGCGAGCTTCAAGGAGCTCGTACACGGTGGTGACCAACTCCATCCCCTTGGCACGGTGGTCTGTCACCCCACCGGCCCACGGTATGACAAAGTTTGGCCATGGAGGACCACGGTGGTGGAATGGGTGGTGGCCTACGGTGCGTGGTAGCCTCCCTCTCTTCCTTATCCCCGTCGAGGAGACCAGATCCACTTTTGGCGCTGCTTCTTGATTGGGCTCTTCACTGCGGCAATTGGAGGAAGAAATGTAGCTGTTGCTCATAGGAGAAGAATAAAATAATAATAAAATATTATGGTTATTTATATACAAACCCTCAACTTTTATGTTAACTTAAAATAATGCATGTAATGCACTTAATTGGTTAACTAATTAAATGAATGCAATCCTAAGTTAATTCTAAATGCATTTAAATATGAATGTAATGCATGAATTATGTAATTAAATCAGAAATATGAATTAATCTATTTACATCCTAATTTATGCTAAATAAATATTAGAATTAACTTAATGTCTAGGCACTTAAATACTTAAATAGCCTACAAATATGGGCTAATCAGGTTGCTTGACGAATTTTTCTTCAGGAATTCGAACTTAAAATGAAAAATCTGGTCATCTGATCATAATGACCATCTGATTGACATGGACTTAGCCTTGTCTTGCTGGCTGCACCGACCTAGGGGTTGGTTGGTGCATGCGAGGAAGGAGGTCACTCAGACCTAGATTGGTTGGACCTTGGGAGCCACTCCCAAGGAGGCGAGTCACTTCTCCTGGGCCATCTTCTCCCCCACCCTCGTCTTTTATCTGCTTAGCCGCAATGGCTAACCCTGGATCTGGATCTACTCAGGATCAAGAAGAGCTGGACCCACGAGCTTATCTAAGAGACTGGGTCATTGAATCAGCTCAATCTTGGGATCAGAACCCAAGGTGGCGAAGATGACTTTTCGCTTCGCCTGATCCTTCTCCTCGGGTTACCGAAATGGTTAACCCATATCCTAACCCTGGATATTATGATCCATACCAGTCGGTCCCTCAAGGGACCGCATCTTATAACCCAGGATATGGATTTTACACTCCTACATCTCACCCATGGAATATGGGCAGACATAATTCACCCCCTGGAACCCCTGAAGAGCTACTAGTGCATATGCGACTACATTACAGAATACAGAGAGCTATAGCTAGTGCTAAGGAAAAGGCCGCATCCTATCTACATGAAATCCAAGCTATCACTGAGCCAAACCAAAGACAAAGCTGGATTCTGTATCAACAAGCTGTAATGGAGCACTTTCAGGGAAAAAGTAGGGATAATAAGACTAATTGGACAAAATCGGGAAACTCAAGCACTACTGCTTTTGAGATATCAAGTGGAAAATAGCCTTGAAGACTTGGAAGAATCTGAAACGACTACGCCAGACGGACACACAGGAGATTCTCAGGAGCAGATGCTGGAAGACAATTCAGGGGAAGAAGAATCTAGCTTGGATATGAGACAGGAGCAGGAAATGTTCTGAATGGGTTCATCTGAGAACTCCATTCAAGAAACTGAGGAAAGGACTAATATCTCTAGGACTGAGCCACAATTGGATTATCATGAATCCTAAGAGATACCTCTTGGGTTAGATAACCCAACAGTGATAAGGGAAGTAGATCCATTTGAGGATATGGATTTTGAGCAAACATTACATATGACACTAGTGATCAATCTAGACCACTTCCCATTATAGGTGAACCTGTGCTAGAGCCAACATCTTCTGATCTGCACTCTTCTTCTTTCACCTACATAACTAATTCGGATGTTAGAGATTCTGAGATGACACTTTCTATCCCTGATCCTGACATCCAAAGACCAGAAGTAGCTATGGATGTTTTGATCGAAGAAATGGATATGCTACCTAAGGTAGAAATTACTAAGGAGCCCAACACATACGAGGGTGAAGCTTTAAGCAGAATGAGCTGGGGACACACCTACCATCCTAGTCAATCTAATGGATGGCTCGACTCCGAGCCTGAAGAGTCTGCCTCTGATGAATCAGAGATGAGTACTGATGAGGATGAAGTAATTTCTGACGAGGATTTCAGTGACCTCCCCACAGATCTTCTACTTTCACGGATACCCCCATATGATCCAGAACCTGGAGATGACATGATCTTTGATGTCAATTATCGTTATGAGGATCCCTATGACTCATATTTTGGTTCTGAGATACATGTTGATCTACTCCGATGGCAACTTCCTGCTGAATTGTGGGACATGATAAATCGGCTGAATCAACATCATGATCCCCCCCTGATTATCCTCTATCTTCCACCACCACTCCACACCTTCTTATAGCTAGACTTTTTGGAGTAGGGGTGCACAATCAGTTGGTTCGCATCTCCGAACCACTGGTTCTAGGAGCATATGAGCACATCTTTCTCTTAATCTTGACTAGCTCTTATGCAAGAATTGATACATCTGATTGAGTTTTCACCCAACTGGATGCGTTAAACTCAGCATCTACCCCACATTCATCCATCACCTTATACATACTCACTTTATACATAGTATTTTATTTTTCTTTTAGCATATTTCCTTTCCGCATAGTGCATACTGTTAGGTTGGCTGATGCTGAACATTAAAATTTTAGGAGCAATTGCAGGTGATCTCTACCCACTTACTCCCTATTGTATTCATTTTCTTTTATATTCATGTATGAGGACATGCAAGAACTTAGGCATGGGGGGTAGATACGACAAAATTGAAAATTTTTATGCCAACATTTAGGAAAACCTCGAAGCTACATGTCAAACGTACTTTACGACCCTAAATAAAAGAACAACAGACTCCACCTCCAATGCTTGCATTGGAACAAAAAATCGTCCACAACAACCACTTCTGACTCACCCGCTCACCTTCTGTTCTAAATTTAGGGTCAAGCTGAATGTAACTCGAAAGGGAAATTTCATAAAGTATGAATATAAGAGGTTACTTGTTTATAGCATATATACATAGTGCATCCATGAATAAGATTATCTTATTAAGAGAATGCATTAGGGATTTTATCCTCTAGTTGATTCTTGTAATCTGGAATCTAGTATAATTTGTCACATACACGTAAAATTTACAATGGATTCATAGTGAAGGCTGATAAACTTCTCCTGAACCCCTGGACAGTGTTTTGGGAGCTAAGCAGATTTTCCTCCAAAAATCCACCAAATAGTGTGAGATGAGAGTAGAGTGTACTGGTGCTCTAAGATTAGTATAAGGAATCCGGAATCCTAGATAATTAGGTGATGATACTCAGAGATTAGGCATAGTTTCGCTCTCGGTTCCTACGTATACATTTTTGTGCAAAATTTGAGAGCCACCAAATAAGGCAAATACACAGAGAGTGAGTTGTCATAAAACTAGGGCTAAGGTGGACGGTTACGACCATTCTTTATAGAATCCTCAGCTGAAGGAGGGTATTGATGTCAAGGTCAGAAATACACCGTCCTATCCATCTCTCCCGGTGCCGTGAGTAGGCACTTCCACCAAATAAGCCACCCAATGTCTCTTGAGTACCACCAATCCCTAATAATGCCTCCTCAATAAAGTTCATGAATGTATGCTAGCTTGTGTTGTGTTGGAAAAAAAAAATTATACATAGAAAAAAAAGAAGAAAAAGAAAGAAAAATGAAAAAAAATGAAAAAAAAATTAGAAAAAGAAGAAAAAGTAGAAAAAAGAGTTTGTGAATATTTAGTGTTTATTTCATTTGCATTGAGGCAATACTACCAAATAAATTTGAGACACACCAAATATGTCCTTAACCTATTTTTTCTTTGTTTCTGACCGCCCAACTACTGGCTGAGGAATTCTAACTTAGTGTTAAGGTTATGGAAACTCAATTAAAGTGTTAATGCCAAGTGAGACCACCAAATACGGATCATACGTGAGAATCTGGTGAGATTGTGAGCTCTAAGGAAAAAAAAAAATAGAGTAAGAAAGAATGAATACAAAGGAACCAGAAGAGAGCATAGTTTTTCTTATCTTTCTCTAAGATGAGTTACTTGATAATCTAGGAATCTAGATTCTGAAGTACTAATTTCTATGTAGCACTAAGTGAGAGTGAGCCACCAAATAAGCACTCGTATCCCTCAAACATTCTCTACCCAAGCTTAAAGCTGGGGTGGAATTCATAAAATATCTTGAATATCCCGAGGGAAGAAGTCTGCCTATCCCAATAGAATTTCTTTTACTAGGGGTCAAGTACAAGCTTTAGAGGTGAATTAGTTTTTCACTTGAATCCATTGCAAAAGCTACATAGCTACACTTTCACGATTGTGTGGATTTCTAAAGCATAGGATGAAAACAAAAAGGAGAAAAATCTCTAGGCATACACTTGATAAAATAATCAATCCCTTATGGACCCTTCTGTGAATAATTTAGTCTCGCATTTGCTAGGAACTAGCAAGATTTAGGCATGGGGGTATAATTGCGCAGCAATCATAGGTCTTAATTGACATAAATTAGGCTAGGACTTAGCATAAGTTAGGGTAATTCATGCATGCATAAGCATTACTAGCACCTTTACTGTTTTCTTTTAGCTATGCATAAAATAATGCTATAATGTACTGATTAGGTGCATTATGTCAATTGCAGGTAATAAGCTGATTAGAAGCTAGTATGAAGCTGGATCTAAAGCTGCATTTGAAGAATAAAGAATAACTTGTGTTGCAGCAGAGCTGGAGCGGAAGACCTAGATTAGATGTAGTAGATAATAATGTAAGGAAGTTGAGGTATGCTATTAAGTAGGAATAAAGCAATAAATTGTGAAGAACTTAGGTCCACCCTAGCCCTAGGATAGCCTAGAAGCTTCCCTAAGCCTTAGCCACCCTTAGATTAGGTCACCGCACCCTAGGAAATCTTAAAATCGTAAATCCAGCCTCTATCTGGACATCCAGATGAGTTATAGGATGTCCAGAACCCTTAGCCAACTCCCGCACACCTTAAACCCACTTCTACAGTGTTATTGGACATCCAGACACTTGGTTAGACGTCTAATTTCTACTGAATACCCAAGATAGAACTTAGAATCCCTCCTGACTCTGATTGGACGTCCAGACAATAAGTTTGGACTTCTAATTTTTCATTATAAGACATCTGCCAACTTTATTAGACATCTGATATTATCCTCCAGTTCCTGTTTTGGAATTCAAGCCTTCATCTTGGATCTCTAGCTCCCTAAATCCAATTCCAACACCATAGGAACCTAAATTAAGGTACCCTAACCCTAGTACATCACCTCTAGACCTCCCTAAGGACCTAATTAGGACCTCACTAAACCTAATTGACTTGGATCTTAGTCAATTCCATTAGCCTATTCAATTGGACTCATTGAGTCCAATTGAGCCCTCATCTCAGCACACACTGTCACACACTGTCCAATTGGACTCAGTGAGAGTCCAATTGAGTTAGACCTAACTTAATTGAGTTTTTTTACTCTTAATCAGGTTTCCACACACCCAATTAAACTTGTATTAAGTTTAATTTCACTTTAACTTAGTGAATTAGGGTTTACAACCCTAATTTGGGACCTACCTTGACCTAAACCCACTGGAACCTAACCTAATCAACCTAGCCACCTAAATTTCGACCCACACACACCCACACACACCATCCACACGAGAATACCTATCCTAGAGTTCTCTAGAACTCTCTACCATATGTTGTTGCCTTGGTTGCTAAAATTAGCAACCAAGAGCCATTCAATTTTTAGATCCACATTTGGTGGATCTAAAAACCACCATCCATCCTCTCTCTCACTCTCCCACGAGCTCCCATCATAGGCCTCTCTAGAGAATTCCATAATTCTCTAGAGAGCTTCCCTTAGGTCTATAAAAGGACCTAAGGGGTGGCACTTTGGACCCATTCACTCTTGGCTCCATTTTAGCTTACCTTCATTCCACCTCCACTCTACCTTCACAAGTAGCTTCACCATGGCCACCACCATCTATACTCCAAGATGTTGGATCACCTCCTAAACCTCTCTCCATGGGCTGGCCTAAGCACCATTGGCCGCCCCTCCTATTAACCAAGTGAAAG
Source organism: Thalassia testudinum (assembly GCA_037157565.1). NCBI lineage: Eukaryota > Viridiplantae > Streptophyta > Magnoliopsida > Alismatales > Hydrocharitaceae > Thalassia > Thalassia testudinum. Next base: position 38,903,667 of record JAZHRO010000049.1, read on the forward strand.
GCCATCGGAGCCCAGCTCTGAATGCCCTTAGTTCTGATAGATTAGCTTGTAGTTCTTTGTAGATTTATTGCTTTTATTACTGCTTAGTAGTGTAGCTCCTTACTTCTCCCCCAATGATGCATGCATAATCCTCCATAGATTCATGTATGCAGTCGTTTTCTGATAGCTGTTAGTTTCTACATTCCCTGTACAAGCATTCCGCTACCAGTGCTCTGCAACTCTGTTATCATCATCTATATATATATGTTTAAAATCACCATGTGCCTGATTATCATCTTTTGGTGTGAATAAAGTTGCATGATTTCAATTTCTGATATTCTAGCAACAACATGTCTTTCATCAATACGAACTCAGCATAAATCAACATGCGATTTTGAATAAGTAGGTCGAGCAAAATCGATTTCAAATCTGCATTGCCATAAATGCCCCCCAGAGAGGAACGACCAGGACTCAAGTCTCGTTATCTTAGAAATTATTTTTGACGAGCGTTTTCATGCACTATACTACGACGAGATCTCTGTTTTCAAAACACGTGCGAGAATCGCCCTCTATCAAACATATTTATAACAATATGTCAATGTCAGTTCATAATTAGTGGGTGATTTAGGTATATTTAAAGGTAGCTTTTTTTCTTGTAGATGTTTATAGATATAATACAGCACTAACCTGAGAACTTTATATCTATTAATAATTATTTAGGTAACTATGGATAAGTCTTGGATTAGTCTGAGAAATTTAGATTACATTCAGTATAAGAATGGAGGGAATTCTTGGATTGGACATTTCATAATGATAGGAAATCATTCAAACGAAGGGAACTTTTATAGTTGATTTTCTACCCCTGTCAAAGGTGCTTAATTGGAAAAGTACATGATCGTTACACTGTGTTAGAGCATATAATATGTAATGGCTGGTGGCAACATTACACCAACTGTATTGCTCAGAGAGAATTTGTCGGAGAAACTTTTGAAATTGACTCAATGAATGTTGATGAGGAGCCTACTAGTAAAATTGAAGATGAAATCAAAGAGATGCTGGATGAACTTAGAGCAGCAGATAACATTGTAGATGATGGTGGCATGTTAGGAAGTTGTAGCAACTTTTATGATGCTATTAAGGTAGCCAATGAAACAATTACTCCTGGAGTGAGCTTGACGAGTCGATTTTCACTTTTGAAAATGATAATTAAGATGATTTGTCGTTGTACTTCTAAGTGGTGGAAAATTAACTAACAAAGTATTGAATTAAAAATAAACCACTCGCAGAAGAGCGGGTCATATCCACAGGGAGGCAATGGCCTATTTAAACTTGCACCGGTTAAAAACAGATGTTCACGATTAGTTTCATCCAGAAACCGAATCAAAGCTGCTTCTCAATTTAGATAATAGGGTATTATCATGCTAATATTGTAATTACGCAAAATAAGAGGGAGATGCTCATAAATCAACAAAATAAAATATTAATACCAAAAAATTCCTCCCCCCTTAATGGCAAAAAATGTAAATTTTAATTACAAGCAAAACAGAGGATTTTATTGCGAGGATCTCACGCATTGAGGAGGGCTTGGCTGGAGGCGAGATTTGGTGGAGGAGATCAGTGAGCCGAGGGCTTTGCAGCAGTGGCTGCTGCTACTGGGAAGAGCTGCACACGAGTGGTGTGGGAGGTCTGCTGGCTATGTGTGATGCACATGGAGAGGAGGGCGGTGGCTGCTTGTTGGAGGTGCACGCGATCACGTGGGAGAGCTGCTGGCTACGCATGGGAAGCTGCTGCTACTACACTAGCGCGTGAGCATGTGGAGTGGATGGGCTGGTGACGAGGAGGATGATGAGGAGGCATGTGCATCGGAGGCGAGGAGGGTGCAAGGGCTCGCATGCCCATGTGGAGATGGTTGCTGCTGCACGAACATGGCGCGGGAGGCCGTTGGACGTGCTGCTTGCTGCTGTGGGTGTGGCGCGCTCTATACCGCGTAGGCTGAGGTGCAACGAGGGGAGGCGCGTGCTGCTGGCCACGTGTGGGAGTGCAATGCTGGCCTGCTAGAGGTGCACGCAAGCACGTGCAATGGCGTGGCGAAGGGGCGCAGGTCGTGCGCGGGCTAGAGGTGCAATGGGGAGTTGGTGGAGATGGTTTTGTTTTGAAAATAGAGGAAGAAGAAAAAGAAGAAGAAGAAGAAGAAGAAGAAGAAGAAAGTGGGTGTTTTTCGGAATGTGGAATGGAGTGGAGGTGTGTGGCTATGAAGAGGTGTGGCCATGTGAAGATGGGATTGGTTGTATGAAAGTGGTAGGATGGCCGAAGATGGTGGAAAAGATGTTGTTGGGTTCTTTTGCAAGTCGAATAGAGGATGCGGTGGAGATGGAGATGAATAGTGAAGATGGTAGCATTCACTCCTGTGTGCTTATGGTGGAGAGCGTGCTTTCACAGTAATGCGAGCAAGCTCAGAATGGTAGTGCGGCTTGTCACACCACATGCACATAGTGGTGGAGGCTTGCCGCCACAGTTGAGGCCGGTGGTGGTGGAGATGAAGCACAGTGATGGAGTGGGTGGTGGCCTCCTTGTGCATGATTGTCTCCTCCTCCCTTTGTAGCTGCAGGCGATGAATTTGAAAACAAGGAGGCGGGATCAGATCCTCTTCATAGCAAATGAATGCTTGTAGCTGTGCATGAATGGGTGTGCGAGGAGAAGCAGCCGTTACCTGTGGAAGAAGAGAATATGAAAATAATACAATATTATGGTTATTTATGCACAAACCCTTAACTTCTATGTTAAATTAAAACAATGCAATTAATTCACCTAATTGATTAACTAATCAAATGCATGCAATTCTAAGTTAATTCTAAATGCATGAAATGAATGAATTATGCAATTAAGCTAAAAATATGAAGTAATTTATTTACATCCTAATATATGCAAGCTAAATGTTAAGGATATCTTAATATCTACGCATTTACATATTTAAATAGCCTACAAATATGGGCTAATCAAATGGCCCCATGGCTAGTTTTTGCTAGTCCCTAGCAAACTCAAGCAATAACCCAACTCTTCAAGTAGACTAGCCAACCCAATCGGTCTTCCTTTAGAAACATGTTAAGTTCAAACTTTAGACCTAAGGTTCCCAAGTAATTGTTAAGTTACAAACTAGGTCAGCTAAGGATGAGTTGCAGGCACAAGTTTCCCTGATTTCTAGCTCTACCCTAGGGTTTATTGGTCCCAGAGATTAAAGCATTCATGCATGTGCATTGGTCTAAGTTATTTGAGGTTGGTATGATTGCCAACCTAGAAAGAGATTTTTTTTTTGTTTGATTCCTCTAGGCTTAACCTTGGATAAGCTGTCAACACGGTCTGTGTCGGATTCATTGTCCCCATCACCAAACCTCGAAGGGTTCCTGGCTTTCGGTGCTTCAAGATAGCACTGCCCATAGCGACCCCACGAACTCTTGGCAATCGACACTTCGAGATAGCATCGTCCATGGATTTCTTAAGCGAATTCAGGCCTGTGGCAATCGGCACATCGAGGTAGGGCTGCCCATGCTACCTGAACCACACAATGAGCTTACATGCCCCCAGTAGGATGGACATCCTAAGAGACAAGCACCGAGGAGGTGACATGTTATCATCGTATCGTAAAGGTGAGTATCTACTCTACCTCTCATGCGGTAGGAAATCTTCCAATCAAATTGTGTTTTCAAGCTTCTCCTAAGTCAAAACTAAGAGTACCAAATTTTCTTCAAGAAAGGAATTATGGTGATCATTATTTACATAAGACCAAGTGTGTGTGAAATGTGGACGCTTAGGTTACGAGGACCCATAAACCAAAAGATAGAAAAAGATACCAGGTACTACCCAGCCTTTAACTCAATCCCTAGCTTTCCTACCTCAACCGCTTGAGGAATTTTCTGCAACTTAACTCCTACTTAAGTTTTTTAGTCCATAAATGACCCTAAGGGTCTAAAGCTAGTAGCTCAACTTAGCTTCTAAAGTCAAACACCTAGAGTCAACTTAGTCTAACCTAAAGTTCTGGTCTTATGCCTAAGAATGCAGGGCCTAGCCAGTTAAGCTCAATACTAAAAAACTTTTTTTTTCTCTTTATTTTTTTCTTTTTAAATGCTAATGTATGCAATGTAGAATGCTTAACTAAATGCATGAATGCACTATGTATAAATGCTATGTATATCCTGAAGTACACCGCCCCATGCCTAAAATCTACAATGTCCCCATTGCATAGAAGGATATTACCTGGGTCAGAGATGGGCTGTCGATATTTTGTTAGTAGCTGAGTAGCCAAAGAACCTGCAAGTCAAGTTCCAAAACCAAAGGAATAGGCCCTAAAAATGAGCAAAGTAATGCTAGCCTAGAAAATAGGTAACCTAGGATGTTGGCGAGCTGATGATGAATCCCGATAGCAAATGCTCGCCTAACCAAGATGGGAATAAAATCTTCCCAGGTCACCAGAGGAGGTTCTAAAGGATAAACTGGCATAACAACCTCCAAAGGGGTAGGAGGAGGATGACAAGGATCCTCCAAAAGGAATGGGGAAGGAATGATGTAGAAATAAACCCCCAGGGTGATGGATTGACCATAGAAAGCATCAATTCATACCAGATACCCCATTACTAAAGATATTGGTCTGTTAAGCCCCCCCAGTGAAAGCAGTAGTGAGCATGTCTTTAAGCCAAGGATCGTCTAGGGTGTCCAAGTTTTGAGGTTGCGGGATGGCCATAAGATTTAAGGTGGGTCCAGTCGGCTCAATGTCCATGCTTTACAACCTTTCTAGTTCTTCAATCGCATCCTTAGCATCTTTGGTAATATCACAAGTATCTACCTGCTCTTCATTAGTGATCATTTTTCCACATGGAGTCAAATTTTTGCCTTCAGACATAGGCGAATCAGAGGATGACGCCGAATCAAATGAAGGTAGGTTGGAAGCAATAGATTTAGGGATTACCCTATCAATCTCATCCCCGGGTTCTTGTTCTTTACTAAAATCCTCCACGGAGTATATATGTGAATCCACATAAATCTCAAAAATTGCTTCCACATTTTCCATTATTTCATCATGAGGAGGGATATCATAAATAGATGTGCTAAGGAAACCTAATTTGGTCAAATTTGTGACATCCTCGGGGGCTAATTCTTCAAATAAGACATAATCACCCTTAGTGTCACTCCAAATCTTGAATGTAGGTTCCTCATATAATTCATCCTTCTCCTCATCATATAATTCATCATTCACCCAAGGTCTAGAATCATCTAAAATCTTAGCATATCCCTTGAGGCACTCTATCTGGGGTAAAATGTTCCTAATTGTATCATCAAACTCCTCAGATAGGTGAATTTCTTTAGGGTTAGGTTCCCTAAGGGTGGGCTTGAGTTCCATCTCGTGATCAAAAGGGAGGTCAGGATTAACAACTTGACTTTGACCCACTTCATCAAATGTCATGAAAATACTGTCATCTGGGTCGAGGTCTTCCAATGGTACCATCATTCCCTTCTTTTGACTCCAATATAATTCAGGTCGATACTCAACCTGATCATCATCTACCTCGGGTTGCCACCTTTCTTCATCCAATGTATAGCTACTTTCATACATATCCTCCTCCCACTAAAGGCGTGGATCTCTCAAGGAAGTATCATCTAATGGGGAGGTTTCAAAATCGATCCTCAAAATGTAGCTATTCTCCCTTACATAACCCCTAAATTCCCCTCCAACTTAAGGTGTGGCTCTCCCACGGGAGATGCATCTAGTGTAGAGGGGTGCACGTCATCCTCAATGGGGTAGATTGGGTGGCTAAGTTCTTTTTCTTGTTGGCCTGCTCTCGAAGATTGTCCTAATAATTCAATCATTTCGTCTTGCATTTTCTGTATTTGAATCTTCAAGGAGGAGAGGTCATCATTTCTTTCTAGAGAGAAGTCAAGCTCAGGCTTATAGTACCTAGGAGTGTCTGTCCAACCATTACAATTATTCAGGGAGGGTGGGTTGGGTATTTGTTTGGTGTGTGGAATATTGTGCAAGGCAAATCCCGCTCCTAGGTTCTACCCATTGATTTGGTGCTTAACCAAGCTAATCTCCTACAATGGGAGTAAATAGGATCCCACTAGTTGTCATTTTGTCCATCAAAATATGGACCATCTCGACGTATGGGCTCGAAGATGCAAAGTGGGGGTAAGGGTGTGGGCAAGATGTGAAAGGATGAAAGTCAACATGGTCCATTCTAACTCACACCACAATCAGATTCCTCCCAAGCAAACACAATTCAAAAGGACTTGTTAGGTCTTTAAAGGTTCAGGATTTTGACTTTAATTCAGATTGTAGGTGACAAAGCAAGTTTCCCAATCAATTACGCATCTATTGTCGACCTACTAAATGCCTAAAAAGTCCTAGTTGGAGCTTAGGTGCTCTTCCCTAAAGCTCAAATGGTAGAGCAACTCCAAAGACGGAAGATCGAGGGATGCAAGAAGGCCTAAGCCTTCCTTTGAAGCTTTGCTTTCATAGTGCTTCTTAACTACCCTAAAAAATCAGTGACAGGGTATCCTCCTCCTTGGAGTTACAAAACCTTTGATTTTGAGTTCCTAACACTTTAGAATCCAACGTTAGGGGTGCTCTTACCTAGCTGCTCGAAAACCTAGCAATGTTTAATGCGTGCCTTGGTGCACAATCATACACGTGTGCAATCGTCGTAAAATTTTGAGTTTGAGTTTTGAAACACACGATAAGTTTTTAGCTCAAGTTCTTGGTTTTTAGTGTACCTCCTTAACTTAAAGTCCTTTTTCAAGAAAAATATGTGACCACTTGTTAGATCTTTTTGATTCAATTAGGTGGTCTTGCAATTAAATCCAGATGCACATGCATGAACAATATAGAATGCAAATAAAGAGGATGTACCTTCCCTCCAGCAATCAGCAATGCAAGATGCACGCAATGCAAAATGAAATCTAGATGCTGTCATACACACCTATATGGTTCGACCTAGGGGCATGTAGCTTCAAGCTGGTAGTTCATGATTTATATATATATGTACTTATGCACAAACAAAGAAAAATAAAATCAATCCACAAAAGAAAACCTAGATCTAAAGAAAAGGGAACAGGCTTTCGAAAAATATTACCCAACACGGGCCTAAAACAAAATCAGGGAACAAACCCCTAAAAATGTACCCCAAAACAAGGGTTTTCCAAATGAATGTACTAAAATAAAGAGAAGAAAGAAAAATAAAAACTTTCTACAGCTAAATGAAAGAGATGAAGATGTGGTCCTCCGGATATCTCCTTCAGCGGTGGAAACAGGGTCTGCCAAGGCATTGCTGAGGCGGGCGTGATGCTCCTCCCAGTGTTGCGACCCTACTGGCGATGTCAAGGATCGCCTGATCTTTGAGGCTGGTGCGACTTCTCCAAATACGCGTACCTTGCACTAAATAGATAATTAAATTGAAATATGCCTCAAATAAAATGTAAACAAATAATTAAATAAATGCGAGTCTAACAGTCTCGTTGCCCCCTCGGCAATGGCATCATTTAATGAGTCGATTTTCACTTTCGAAAATGATAATTAAGATGATTTGTCGTTGCACTTCTAAGTGGTGGAAAATCGACTAATCAAAGTATTGAATTAAAAATAACCCCTCGTAGAAGAGAGATCGTATCCACAGGGAGGCAATGGCCTATTTAAACTTGCATCGGTTAAAAACAGACGTTCAGATTAGTTTCGTCCAGAAATCGAATCAAAACTACTTCTCAATTGAAATAATAAGACATTGTCATGCTGATATTGTAATTATGCAAAACAAGAGGGAGATGCTCATAAAATCAACAGAATAAAATATTAATACCTAAAAATAGCTTCCCCCTCAATGGCAAAAAATGTAAATTTTAAATGCAAGCAAAACAGAGGATTTTGTTGCGTGGATCTCACTCATTGAGGATGGCTTGGCTGGAGGTGAGATTTGGTGGAGGAGATGAGTGAGTCGAGGGCTTCACAGCAGTGGCGACGGCGAGTCATGAGGTGGCTGGAGGTGGTCGGATGGAGCGACCAAGGAGATGGGTTTCGGTGGCTACTGCTAGTTGGAAGAGCTCCATGTGAGTGGCGTGTGAGGTATGCTAGTCATGCGTGATGCGTATGGAGAGGGGGGCGGTGGCTCTTGTTGGAGGTGCTTGCGATCGCGTGGGAGGGTTGCTGGCTGTGCATGGGAAGCTATTGCTGCTGCACTAGCGCGTGAGCGAGTGGAGTGGATGGGCTGGTGACGAGGAGGGCGGCGAGGAGGCACATGCACTGGAGGCAAGGAGGGTGCAAAGGAACGGCACCTACGTGGAGGTGGTTGCTGCTACGCACACGACGCGGGAGGCCGCTGGAGGTGCTGCTCGCTGCTGCGGGTGTGGCGCGCTCTGTAGCATGCGGGTGGAGGTGCGATGAGGGGAGGCACGCACTGCTGGCCACGTGTGGGGGTGCATTGCTGGCCTGCTGGAGGTGCACGCTGGCACGTGCAGTGGCGTGGCGGAGGGGAACTAGTCACACGTGGGCTAAGGGTGCAACGAGGAGTTGGTGGAGATGGTTTTGTTCTAAAAATAGAGGAAGAAGAAGAAAAAGAAGAAGAAGAAGAAGAAGAAGAAGAAGAAAGGGGGTGCTTTGTGGAACGTGGAATGGAGTGCAGGTGTGTGGCTATGGTGGGTGGCCATGAAGAGGTGTGGCTGTGTGAAGATGGGATTAGTTGTATGAAAGTGGTAGGATGGCCGAGGATGGTGCAAAAGATGTTTTTGGGTTCTTTTGCAAGTCGAATAGAGGATGCGGTGGAGATGGAGATGAACAGTGAAGATGGTAGCATGCATGCCTATGTGTGTTTATGGTGGAGCAACGTGCATTCACAATGATGCGAGCAAGCTCCGAATGGCAGTGCGACCTGTCACACCACACCCCCATGGTTGTGGAGGCTTGCCGCCACAGTTGAGGCCAATGGTAGTGGAGATGAAGCACAGTTATGGAGTGGGTGGTGGCCTCCTTGTGCATGGTCATCTCCTCCTCCCTTTGTAGCTGCAGGTGATGAATTTGAAAATAAAGAGGCGGGATTAGATCCTCTTCATGGCAAATGAATGCTTGCAGTTGTGCATGAATGGGTGTGCGAGGAGGAGAAGCAGTCGTTACCTGTTTAAGAAGAGCATAAGAAATTAATAAATATTATAGTTATTTATGCACAAACCCTTAACTTCTATGTTAAATTAAAACAATGTAAGTAATTCACCTAATTGATTAACTAATCAAATGCATGCAATTCTAAGTTAATTCTAAATGCATGCAATGAAAGAATTATGCAATTAAGCTAAATATATGAAGTAATTTATTTACATCCTAATACATGCTAGCTAAATGTTAATGATATCTAAATATCTAGGCATTTGCTTATTTAAATAGGCCACAAATATGGGCTAATCTGAGCTCTATGTCAAGGTTGACATTTCTATTGAAATTATTGCAGATGAAGGTTATCAAACATAGCCACATCTAAATTAATGTCCATGGTACTTGAATTTGTTGGAGAGCTCTTATTTAAGCCTAAAGGTTATCTAGAGTCATGGTATGATGTAAAGAAACAAATTAGGGTACTAGGCTTGAATTGCGAAAAGATCGACACTTGTTTGAATGATTGTGTACTGTTCAGAAGTAAATATGCTGGTGTTGATACTTGTCCAGAATGTGGTGTGTCAAGATATAAGGTTGGAAAATCTTAGAATTAACCTAGCAAGAAATAGGCAAAGAAGATCCTACGATACTTTCCATTGATTCGTAGGCTTCAACAACTAGTTGTATCAAGTAAGATTGCAAAGTGGATGAAATGCCATGAGGAGAACAAATCACGAGATGACTACATTCGTCACCCTATAGATTCTGATGAGTGGATAAAATTTGATAATAGACATGTATCATTCATGCAGGAATCACGTAACATAAGATTGGGCCTTGCAAGTGACGTATTTAATCCATTTAAGAATATGTATCCATCATATTCAATATGGCCAGTGGTGATGGTAACTTACAACTTACCTCCTTGGTTGTATATGTGATCGTCGTTTATAATGCTGACATTGTTGATCCCAGGCCCAAAGCAACCAAGAAATGCTATAGATATATACTTGCAACTGTTGGTGGATGAATTGAAACTATTATGGGATAAGAGTATTTAGACATACGAAGCAGGAATGAAAGAATTCTCTATGATGTGTGCTGCATTGCTATAGACTATCAATGACTTTCCAACATATGCAAATCTATCTAGATGGAGTACAAAAGGAAAATTTCATGTTCAATTTGTATGGATGACACACATCATCTCCGATTGCCTGAAAGCAGCCAATTCTGTTACTTGGGTTACCGCAGATTCCTTCCAATTGACCATAGATGGCGATCATCACAATTCAAAGATAGATTTGATGGCAAATCTTATCGATATTCCCCTAGGAATCTAAGAGATAAGCTAAGCACAAATTCTATTATGTTGTCAAGAGTAACAATAATGCTGAAATTGCAAGAACTTGGAAATATAAGATTGGGAGATCTTTTTAAAAAAGAGCTTATTGCATTAAAGCATTTAGGCTTTAAGATAAAAAGCATTTTCTTCATGCAACTCCCATATTGGAAAGATCTGACAGTCTGTCACAACCTAGATGTGATGCACATAGAGAAAAATGTCATGGACAATATATTGGATGCCCTAAATTTAACAGATACTCCAGAAAACACAATAAAAATAAGAAAAGATATGGAGATTTTGGTCATTCATCCAGAGCTACATACGATAGAGAAGGATGATGGTAGTGTTGAATTCCCAGATCCTATATACAACTTAAAGCATGAATAGATTAAAAATATATTCTCATTTTTGAAAGAGATATGGGTATCGGATGGCTACTCATCATAGTTGTCGTGTTGTATTAATGAATCTCAGAAAAGATTAGTGGGTTAAAAAGTCATGACTCATGTTTATATGCAAGTGTTTTTCCCATTGGTTATATGTGGAGTCTTACTTGATCCCGTTGTAGATGTTTTTACAGACATAAGTCGATATTTCAAAGCTATCTGTTTGAAGACTTTAGATGTTGAAATGCTATGCTACTGGGACAAACAAGTTATCATCACATTGTGTAAAATGGAACAGATTTCGCCCCCAGCTTTTCTTGACATAATGGCGCATTTAACATTACATTTGGCAAATGAAGCGAGAATCGCAAGGCCAATTCAATACAGAAGGATGTATCCTATAGAGAGATATTTGAAAAAATTGAAGGATTATATGCTAAATAAAGCTAAGCCAGAAGGGTTAATTGTCGAGGGATATTTAGTTCAGGAATCCATGAGTTTCTGTACCATGTATCTAGGTGAGACAGGCCACGAATTCAATCATTTCGAGAGAAATTATTAAGGGGGATACAATGATCATGACTGAGATTGTTTTTCTTTCTTTGAAATTTTAGGAAGGTCATTTCTGCACATAGAATTTATTGAGATTCCAAAAGTAGATCGGCAATTGGCACACTTGTATATATTAAAGCAAATTCCTAAAGTTGACCCTTTCTACGATGAATTTAAACAATCATTATATCCAAATGCACACGATGTACTCTTTTCTGAGTTGTTTAAGTAGCATGTTACTAAAATGAAAGAAAATAACGACTTGCGGTGGGTGAAAGATTTTGATGTAATATCCAATCATTGGTTGAGTTATGGACATTATCATTCTGGGTACATCATAAATGGCTTTAGATATAGAATCAAATCTGTTGATGATGTAAAGGCTACATAGCAAGCCGGCATTGTTGTCCCTTACGAATTAGCCAGCACGTGTGATGGTTATTATGGACAAATTAAGGAAATTCTCAAGATTAACTTTAGATATGATTGCAAACATGTCCTCTTCAAGTATGAATGGTTTGATGTTTTCAAGGAAGGCATCGGGTTTAAGGTTGATAAGAAGCACAAGTATATAAGTCTGAATAATAATAGTCAAATTCTTTAGAACATTGAATCATTCACTTTAGCCTGTCAAGTCTCTCAAGTCTTTTACGTGACTGATAATAGCAAAAGTGGATGGACAATTCCTATTAGAACAATGTCACGTAGTTATTATGATTCTCAAAAGAAAGGGGAACCTGAATTAGAACCTGAAGCATCTTAAGAACTTCAACAACCAGATTTAGATTCAAGTGCAACAAGCATTGATATATAAGGTATAATTTACAAACATTTATTTTAGAATATAAATTTCCTCATAAATCATTCTTATACTATTCTGATATAACAATTTATTTACTCTTATTATAGGTTGTTGACAAAGTTGTGTTAATTTTGTTCCTTCTACACAGTTAGTACTATTTCAGGGTAACATTAATGATTGCTTTCAGTTATATGCATGTTTTTCATATGAATTATATATATTTGTGTTTTTTTTTCACCAATTATTTCTTTATGTTGTGCAGCTAGTGAAACTGAAGAAGTGGGCTTCTCTTCGGAGGACTCTTGACACCACCCCCAATACCCAAGACCCCCGTACCGCATAGCCTCCTATGACACAGCCACCTACCGTGTAGCCTCCTTGTACACGGCCTCCTTGCATCCAGACCTTCCCTACCTAGCCTACTCCCCCTTAGGATCCATACACTCTTACCACCGATACATATTTAGTACCCATACCCAATTTCAACCCCCCCGTACACACACATATATCTATCTTGGTCCACTTGCACAGTCCCTTTTTGCTGGGAAGTGGAAGAAGCCAGACATTCCTGAGTTTGCGATGTTACTTGAGCCTAAGAATGAGGTAGACAGTCATGACCATGACCAGAACAAGGGGAATGGAGATGATGTTCAGGACTCTGATGATGACGTGGACGAGGTGGGGGATGAGGGGGGGATGAGGGGGGGGATGCTGAGGTTGGCCGGTCTGAGGCCGACATAGACCTTGATCAGGTAGGGTTCAGTACTATTGGTAAGTAAATTATTATTTTCTATATTTTAAAAGTTTTTAAATTTCATATTTACTCTTTATTCATAATATTATTGTTATTATTAATTTTAGTGAATAAGAAGAAAGGAAGAGGTTCGATGAGAAATAGGGACTTGGAGGCTATACCAGAGGGCACGAGGGTAAAGGTGAAGACCACCCTAGGTGGAGAAGATCCATACTACCCTCTATTTTGTAGTTGGCTCTCTAACGTTGTGAAGAGCATCATTCCTCTCTCTTCTTTTGATTGGCGGATTGTCCCAAAGGAGCTCAAGAGGGAGATCATTCATCACTTAGAGGTAATTAATATATATTGAGGTTTAGCTATGTTTCTTTTAACATGATTAATTTATAGGCAATATTCTATTGGGGTGACGATCCTAACATCCCCAAGTATATCCTTAGCCATGTGGCGAGGCATCACGGAGACTGGAGACTTCATATGAAAAAAGCGGTAACAAAAAATTTTTTTACTCCTTTTATTTATACATTTTAATTATCTAATTTATCTTCATTGTTATGTAGTATTTTGCGAATAGGTCATATGAGGCATTAAGGAATGTACCTCCTTCCATATTGTCATAGGTATGGAAGGATTGTTATTAGCATTGGAGGAAGCCTGAGATAGAGGTAGTTAAATAATTGTTATGTATTAAAATTTAATTATAATTAATCTTTTTACTAATAAAAATTTATATATGCATTTTCTATAAGATCAGGCGAAGAAGAACAAGGCCAACAGGGCTAAAGCTCCACTACAGACTCATGTCTTCGGTGGGATGAGTATTGATAAGCTCAACACAAGATATGTAAGTACATTTCCTATTTATTTATATTTCTAATTAACATGTAACTTTAAATTATTAACTATCTATTATATTTACTTAATTTTAGGCAAGTACATATGAGGGTGCCCAATTTAATCATCCTGAAATCTATGAGATCACTAATTGCAAGGTTACAGACGGTGGGCGCACATGGATTCACAAGACCTACTAAGCCAAGCATGTAAGTTACCTCTTTTTAATTATTTAAATTTAACTTTCATTTCAGTCGAATATATTACCTAGATAAAAATGTAATTAGGGAGAAAAGTACGACCTGGTCCATCCACCTCTACCTACAGATGAGAACTCTACGACCCAGCAGCCTCCTATGACAGTTGAGGAGGCTTTCAGGATACTCTTGCCTCTGGAACATGGTGGATTTATTTGCAGTGGAGGTAGGAGCGAGACGCTCACCACTTGGTACAAACGGTAGGGATCGTCTAACACATCTTCTGTTGAGGTGGAGTAACTGAGGTCGTAGGTGCTAATAATGTCATCATAATCCAAATCTAGCTTTATTTAGTCATATTTCATCATTAAATGCTTCTACATAACCGCCGAAAGACAATAATTCATTGCACATCCTTTCTAAGAGAATAACAAGAAATCAAGGTTAAAACTGCAATTTTACCATCCTATCATGAATGCAGAAAAATCATAGGGTTTCATAGGGGTTAAGTAAATTTCATTTGGTCATTAATGTCTTATAAGTGGGTCCATGCAGATAGAAACAGGTTTTCATGTATTTTAAGAATTAATGGACATCTGAAATCCTAAAAATAGACCTGCTTAATTAACTGAGGTTTCGGTTAGAATAAAAATCATCTAAACCCTCTAAAAATCATAAAAAAATATTCTCTAGGGTTTGGCATCCTTGATTTGACCATTTGAACCCATTCTGACCTAAAAGAGAGTCTCAGACAAACAGTTGCCCTAATTTGGGTTTCTATTCAATTTACCCAGTCAAACTTGGTCAAAACTTAAATCCGACTTCACCATTAGATTCCTTTAGTCCAAATTAGGTTTGTACTAAAACTTGGGCCCAATCAAAGGTCATCTTGACTTAGTTTGCATTTCAATCCAATCTGATTCTTTTTCTTGCACACGTGCCCCTAGCTTTTTGAAATTTCTTGCAAAAATGCCCCCTAGCTTATCACCATTTTTGCAAATAGCTCCAACCGCCTTCTTCTTCTTCGTCCAAAAAAGAAGGAAACCTTCAATTCCTAAAACTCAAACTACCTCATTTAATTTGATGAATTAATTGATGAAATCTCAATAAAAAATAGCCAAATTTGTCAAAGGCAATCCTCAAGTCATTCTGCATCAAACGAGATCCTCCTTGAGGCCAATTATGGCTGGAATTTTCTTGGTGAGCTTGAGGAAGTTGAGCTCTCCAAGCAAGGTCAGGAAACCTTCCTTTTTGAACATTCCTGATGGGTAGAACCCCACCTATAAAAGCGGTCGCACATCCTCAATTGGTCTGGGTCAAATTTTGGCGTGCCAACTTCCTCCTCTTCTTCGTCGAAAGCTGCCATTAACGAAGGCCTGGAGCTTCTTCAACTCTCCTTGTTGGCCGCTCCCACATACTATAGGGAGAGGGCTTCCTCCCTACTCTTCATCGTCGTGCTCCCGAACAAAGGAGGCAGCCCAATTACCCCTTCATCGACTCCATCTCCATCTCCTTCATCTTTGGCTTTGGCATACCTTTGGCAAGCCTCCTCAAACCTCCGTTCATCCAATTAGTTTAGGGCTTCTCTTCCTCAACCCTCCAATTAGGCTTAGACTAAATTTTAGGTCTTAATTCTCCCTATTACTCCTTCTTAGACGCCGGCTGCCACACCTCTGACCACCCTCACCGCCAGCGTGCCTCCACCCTCGCACACGCCATACCTTATGCCAAAAGCATCGCCCCAACTTCATGGATCTTCCCAACTCCTCAATTTCTCCATTAACCACCTCCATCACCTCCATACATCATTGATGACCGAAGCTCGCCGGAGCTTCTCTGCCACACGTAACCGATCATTCACACACCCAATTCCTTTGGGGCTTTTTTCTGGCGAAGAGCGTTGGACCTTCTCATGTGCTTAATTCTAGCTCTAGGGCCATATTTTTTTCACAAGTATTTCACCATCTCTGGTCATCCTCTTCGTCTCCAGCAGACCACACCCGGCCACCTCTAGTCTTGCCCTCGCCCTTAATCGACACGGAATAGTCTTACAACCAATTCCCAACTATCAATTGGGTAGAGCTACACCACACAATCACCAATCAGGCAATCCTCCAGCTGCTGATTGCACGCGGAAGAAGAGACTGGGATTAATACCACATCGTGAGCGGATGAAGAGGAAGTAGTGCATATATTATTTTTATGTTTCCATCTTTTCACCCGAGACACTTGAGGGATCGGGTCCCTCTTCACTATCCTCACACACCTTGGTTACCTCCACGCCCAGTAGCCCTGGTCATCCGGATACCCGTTTACCCAATTGATTGCCGATTATCTGAGAGAGAAGAGAAGAGAAGGATAGGAAAGAAAGAGAGAAGAGCGAGGGAGGGGAGGGTTTTGCTCTCTGAGGATCTTCTCCAGGTGCGTGCTTTGTGCTAAAAAGCCTAACCCTTAGGCTTTGAGAAGGCTCAGAAGAAGAAGAAAAGAGGAAAGGCAGAAAAAGGAAGAAGAACCAAAGAAAGAAAAGAGAAGCAGAGAAGTGAAGAAGAAGTACTGTAGAAGGGCTAAACTTAAGTTGTCTGGTCATCTGACTTGATGTCTGACTTGTTTGAAAACACTGTGGCATTATTTGAGGCACTGTGCATTTATTCAGATCATTGAGTAATTATTATATATATATCTATGATAATAGTTGGTGATTTAAATCACCATTATTTTATCTTAGATATCTTTTTGCCTCATTAAACTCCTGATATATGCTTGCTTAGTATTAAATATTATTTGAGTAGTTATTCTTCATAGAATATTTAATGTGACAGGTTATTATTCACTAAAAATCCATATTTTGTCCAATGTCTTGTCCTCATTTATATTTTGATTGAGATTAGCATGTGAATGTAATACTTGCTCCTTGCGTTAGACCTCGGAATTTCTTTCGAGCTATAAATTTTAAGTGTTCTACGTGATTTATCAGCTATACTACAGCTCATTACTTTTAAAACACCAATTCAGAGCGAACAACAGTAGGTACAGTAGACTCAAAGGTAGCTGACCGACCTGACCAGAGAGCTGCGAGGTGCTAGACAGGAGATCCACCAGCAGAGACAGGATTTCAAGGAACAGATGGCACAACAGCAGGCGCAGTAGGCGGAGATGATGACCATACTTCGAGGTGTTGGTGGTCCTGATCACAGTAGCTTCCATTATCCTGCACGTCATGGCTAGATGATGATTTTGGCGCCGAAGGTGCTGGTCATGGTATTGGTGTGGGAGTTTAGCTCGCATTTTATTTTTATATTTCTTACTTTTATCTATGTAATGTTACTCATTTGTAAACATTTTGTAAGTTAATTTCTAGTAATGTAATTCTTATTTCCTATTATATTTGTTTTATTGAATGTTATATATGTGTTATTAGATGTTATATAGGTTAATTTAAATGTTACCTTCCATCACTATTGGTAAAATCTAATTAATTTAAAAAAAAAATTAATTGTTGCCAAAAGTCGGAGAATGATCCGCCAATCCTCCCAGCCTATTTTTTTGTGATGTTTATTCAATTGTTGCAAAACTATATTAGCGATGATTTCAAAATAATCATCGCCAATAATACTTTTGCGATAGTTATTTAATAACTATTGCGAAAGTGGTTTAACGACAGTTCTCAATCGTTGCAAAAGAAAACTAATCACAATAGATAGGGTTGGTACTATTAGAGATGGTTAGCATTAATAACCATTGCAAAAGACTATTTGCTTTGCATCTTTCCACGACACCAACTTGAGATGGTTTTGTTACTTTTGACGATGGTTGAAAGGCTTTTCTTGTAATGGGGGCATGATTGCATAGCAATCATAGGTTCTAAAATGCATAGATTAGGGTAGATTTCTAGCATAGTTATAAATATTGCATTCATTTCATGGATAATTTGCATTTGCATCATGTTTACTTGCTTATTTATAAATAATGTGTCTAATGGATCTATTTATGCTATAATGTCTTATGTTATGATTGCAGGTCCATGTATGAATAAAGAAGACCAAGAAATATGGTGGGAGAAAAAATGAGAAGAAAAGATCTAGGAAGCCAAAGAACAAAAGAGGAAGTAAAAGGAGGAGAGAGGAGGAATAAACCTATTACCCCATCCACCACCAAATAGGCTTATCCTAACCAAAGCGAACCTAGACCTAATCCCTTTGCACCAGTGCCCAAAACCTATTTAGGTCTCCCAACCACTTAGGAACCAAAACCCATCCCAATAAACCACGTACGTCCTCCGGCCATGTACATTTTTCCTACCTTTTATTTAATCTCATTTTATCTCCTAAATATATATACCCATGCACATCAATGTAAACACATACCCATGCACATCCACGTAAACACACCTACCTCCACATATACACCCACACACAAACACAATCACACACATACACTTATGTACACATTAAGTAAAATATTCTAGAAAGTCTTATTGTTAGAGATCCGATTTTCTAGGAAACCCACCCCCCCACTGAACTCTATCCACTCTCCCAGCCCATCTTCGATCCTCTCACCTCCAATTCTCCATCGCCAGCCATTCCCTCTACCTCTCTATTTATTCAATCTCTCCATAGAACTTTTTGAACTAGCGGCCACATCCTCTCCCTCCACTGTAATCCCTATTTTTTCGATTATTCCCTACTCTTAGTTCTTTTCAAAAATGCCACGCCTATCAGTCGTCCCTCCTCCTCTCCTCTTTCACCTCCACACCGGCCACCATCTCCATCATCTTTGGTTTCCACCTCCATGCCATCCACCATGGCCACCCTTGGTTCACCATTGCTACTCCTTCACGCCTTCCAAAGGACACCAAGGACCACTCCTTGGTGCCCTTGTTTTATTTGAATAAATTTAGATCGTCCTCTTGTTAATTTTTTTTAAATTAATTTCTAGTTGCACTAGTAGTTCTAGCAGTTTTGTTTGAGTTGTTCTATCATTTTAATGTTCTGTTTTCAAGCAATCAACTAGTTGTGAAACAATTCCATGATCTCAATTTTGAATAAAAGTTTATTTGCTTTGATATCTTGTGGTTTTCTACGCAGTTATGTTAGAGTCTAGATAATTAGGTTAGCAAAATCACAACGTGCATATTGAAATCAAGTTGAGTCGCATTTCCGCCTCCCTGAGTTCAACCGGGACTTACCATCTTGTCATATTTTATTTGTCGATGTATTTTTGCACTATACTACAATGGAAATATTTAAAAATCATGATTTTACATCGAACACCTGCTCAGTATCAACACCAACCTTATGTTAGGGTCCCACTTGTAGAGACCTAATTTGAGATTAACTCCACTATACAACTCATACCTCATTTTAATGGTAATAATGATGAAGACCCCTTTCAATTCGTAGAAGAGTTTGTAGCCATTAGTGAGACAATTAGAATTCCTAATCTACATGATGTTGTGCTAAAAATGAAACTCTTCCCTTTTGCCCTAAAAGTGAAAGCTAGTCATTGGTTTAGGTCTATAGGAAGGGCTATTAGCACATGGGGGAGCTAAGAAGTGACTTTCTGAAGAAAATTTTCCCAATTGGAAAAACCAATGCACTTAGAAGAGTTATCACCACCTTCTCCCAACATTTTAAAGTGCCATTGCATGAAGCTTGGGCAAGATTCATGAAGTTAATTAGAAAATGCTCGCATCATGAGGTTCCTAGATGGCAACTAATGTAGATCTTTTATCATGGGCTTAATGATCATATGAGAAGCCTTGTGGATGCCACCTAGTAAGCAAGATTTTGTATGTATAATGTTTGAGTTAAAAACTCATCATCGTAGTGTGCAAAATTCCACTACCAGATAAAATCTATAATCAAAGCTCTAGGTGAGCCTCGAGTCGAATATGAGGAGGCAAATGTTTGGTTTACAGAAATTTGCATTTGCTTTTATTTGTTTTTGGTGTTTTTATCTTTTGTGATTTTTTTGGTATTTGTATAAGGCAAGAGATCAGATCGACAAAATTTTTATCTAACTAATCTACTTGCAAAACAAGAGAGAGAGAATATCAATATATATCTAACCAGAGTTTGCTACGGATAATCAAGGAAGAAATTACAATTACACTAGAAAGTGATAAAAGGATAAAATGAGTTGAGGAAATCCCCCTCGACTGCTTCTCGGAGGATGACTCGCTTTGATGGCACCTAGATGAAGGTGGTGAGACGCTGAATGAAGAACAGAGCCGGAGGATGGAGGGTAGGGCAGGACAACATCATAGCAAGGATCTACTTTCAGATCGAGGTGAGAGGACGACCACGGGATGCTCTATGAAGGGGGATGAGAAGCAGGAAAATATTTTACTTTTTTACTCTAAAGAGCGTCCCGAGCTTGGGACTAGCTCCTTAAAGCTTTTAAGGAGGTGTGAGAGGAAGAGGAAGAGAATAAGAGAAATGAGGGATCATGGGCCTTTATATAGTGGACGAGAAGGGTGCATTTCGTGCATGGGTCAGTAAGCGACATTAAAAATGTCGTTGTAGCCTAGCCACAATCGTCACTATTGGCCAGCTTGCACTCTTGCTAGTGTCTACATGCATCTGCTAGAGCGAGGTTGGAGGATTGAGGGCTGTCAGATCAAACTTGGAGGACTCTGATCACACACAAGAAGGTGCTCAGATCGCGCTTTGAAGTTATGTGTGATCACGCGTTGGATCATGCATGATCACGCACGTGTGAACTTCTATTCATCCGTGAGGCCATGCGGCCACTTTTCTACCAGTTGATGGAGATTCAATGGGCATAATTGAAGTAGCGCACATTGCCACAAAATTGAAGGTTGCAGCGAGAATCAAATTCGCATCTACGATTTGTGAGTGGCATCTTCGACCACCGGGCTATGGCTGCAGATGGTTGCGCGGACGATCTCATGGCCAGGAGCTCTCGACCGTTGGATCTAGATCCAACAGTCGAGATCTCATCTCGGCCTTCTCCTTTGAGGCTGAGTGGCACACGCACGTGAATCTCAGCTGTTGGAACTCAACCGTTGAGATCCAACAGCTAAGGTTGCTTGATGAAGTTTAGCGGAGGGCCCTGAGTGGATTTGGGCACCTGTTATGGCATCACGTGGCACCATCATGGCCATCCATCTTCTTTGCTTTGTAGGTGGCACCACAAACGTCAGATTGGATTGATGTATGCATTGTTGGGTTGCGATTACTGATCCGGATCCATCCGTGTGGTCGAATTTGGCATCTGATGTTCAGATTGGTGCCACCTTGCCCCTTGGCCTTTGTCTTCCTCGGATTTCATAAGGTACCATGGGATGCCGATCAAGGCGATTTTGGATGTGTTGGACTTCGATCATTGTCCTGATAAGCTCCGTATGGTTAGATCTTCAATCCAAGACCTTGAAATAAATCTCCTCTCTTGGCTGCAAAAAGAAGCAAATTAACCTATAATTTATGCAATATATATATAATATGGAATGCTTTTATAAGCTTAAGACATGAATAAATAGGCATTTTAACCTAAATGGATGTGTTTACATCATAACCCCATGCCTATCTTTTACTAGTCCCTAGTAAAACTAAACTATATGCTTTGGATAAAAATAGAATTAGGACTCGATTACTTAAGCATAAGTTGTTTATTAATAAGAAGAAATTTAAACTAAGGTCCTAAACTATGAAGACTCAACAGTGCCTAAGTGCCTGCCGAAATGTAGCCCGCCTAAGTCCTCGCCTTATTTTGAAAAGGGAAGATACATTTTTTTAAGTTTTTTCTTCTTTTATAATTTTTTGAATTTTTGAGTTTAGAGTTTTAGGGCTACTTTCTATGCCTACCAAACCCATCCAAGACTCAAAAAGAACTTTAAGTTCTAAGCATCACATGAAAAGTGATAGACTCACTAAGTGGCAGTTAAAATAGACTTCAGGTTTCTGCAACCCTCAGTGACCTAAAAATTCTACCTCACGGTGTATCTGTTCAACCGGTAGATTTCTCCCTACTTTTTTTTTTAAAAAATGGGGTCAACACAAGGGTGAACCTAGTGCATGTCTCCCCAATTTATTCTACTTCCCTACTTTTTCCCTAAGTGTTTTGGGAATTATTTGTGCATTTTTGTGAGCTTGGCTCTGGACAACCAGCCAATGGGTCGTCAAACCCACGACAACTTGCCAGCCATACACGTGCGGTGAAGTGTGGCTTATTTATTTTTTCCTTTTTCTATTTCTCTATTCTTTTACTATTATTATTATTTTTTGAGTATATATATAGTTTTTCTCTTTTGAGTAGGTGGCTTCCTTAATCTAAGATTTACCTAAAAGCGATAGAAAGAATATGGTCGTGTAGTTGGGCTCTAGACAACAGACCAATCAGCTAATACCCACGGTAACTTGCTAGCCATACTACCCTAGAAAGTTCATTAGCTACCTAATTTACATTAAAACCATCAAAAAGTGACTTGCATATGCTTTACACTCAAAGTCCCCTCAAATCATAGGGCAGGTTGATAAGTCATATACTTATCACCCCAATTTATTAGCCAAATTAAAATAAAATTAACTTGGAGAGGACTTGAGAAATAGGTCCACTTTTAGTGGACACTCGGGCTGATTATGCCTGAACACCTAAAGAGTCTAAGTTTTCAATTCCTATCATATCATTTCCTAAAGTTAATAACTCCTAATGCCTAAGTTCTCTTCTTCTAATTCTATTTTTTTTCAATTTTTAATTTTAACTTTTTTAAAGAAAATAAAAGAAATTCCACGGAACTAACAAAATAATTTCAGGATTAAATATCCACCCCCATGCTTAACTAATGCACTGTCCACATTGTAAAAATAAAGACATGAAAAGGGTGGAATAAACAAAATATCACTTGAATTTCATGATAGATCCAGTCAGCTTAGCAGAGAATATACACAACTTCTAAATTTAGTACCTTCAATTGGACATGGTTCACAAGTAAAGAAGACATTAAAGATTCAGAAGTGCAGGAAAAAATTCGAATAAGATTGATTTTGAGACCTACAAAAAGAAGATGTCGACAGATGTGAACCAAATTGTGATGAAGACCCAAGCCCTAAGGTTGAGTACTTCTAATGTTTCGGATAAAAATCACCCAGAATCAGAGATTTTTATGCTTGCGGGGTTGGGTCTGTGGTTTTATGGTGTGCAACCTAAGTCTAAAATGTTGGACATGGGTAGATCTGGTTCAATTGGTTCGATTGTCCACTTATGGTTCAACTCAAAAAGATAATCAATTAATCTAAGCTTGCGTTACACATCCTCAAGGTTGAAAATATCATAAGGGTTCTAGTAGAAGGTTGGTGGTTTCAGGTCAATAGGAACCCTTAGATCCAAAATTATATTTCCCTCAAAAGTTGCCTCCGAGATTTTCATTTCCATACTCCTAAACTCCACAATCCTAATTTCAGATTTCAAGACTTCCAACATGTTATTCACTCCCTAAATTATCCAAGTCCAATAATTATGGCTAAATCATGATTGACTTGGGTTTGGTGCTTTCAAGATCATCATTATATTCTTCGGGGTGTGGTTGAGGAATGGGCTTTTAATTGAATCATCCAATAAATCTGCATTTGAATCCTGCATGTCAACCTAGTAGGATCAAATTCCTTAATTACATGGCCATCAAATAATTCATCAGATTCCTTAGGCCTGTTTGTCTTACAGAAACTATTTTCTTTAACTCCAAGTGAGACTTCACTAAGAGATTCCTTACCCTTAGAATCAAAGAATTCTTGATCCTCATTTATATATGTCTCAAAATCATCTATCCTTCCATGTTTCATGGAGACATATTTTTCCTCGTTTCCTAGTTTGGGGATCTCGGGTGAGAAAATCGATTCATCCTAAATGGGTTGCTCCAGACCAACCTGGTCAACCCTAGTCTTGTAAAATGTGTCCCTCCCGACAGGTGCCTGTGTGGGTTCTAACATTGGCTCTCCTGAAGGGGGTTCATCTTGAGAAACATCCCAAGATTGGACTAGGGCAACCACAAATTTCATCCTCAACCTTGACAATTTCCTAAGTAAAAGCTCACCCAAGCCCTTGTCCTCAACATCTTGGAGCCAATCCAATAAAGAACTATTAAGCTCATTAATCATTTTGATCATAGGCTCCAATGCTTCAGTGCATGGTGTTGGCTAAGTTTCCAAAGATTATATGGTCTTCATCAAGTTAGCTAACACCCCTCTTGGACCTGGTTCACCTAAACTGAATAGTTCAGTTCAGGGTTGGGTGGGTTTGGGTTAAATCTAGGGTAGTCAAGATATTGAGGTTCTAGGAGTCCTCCCTGATAATAGGTCATTTTGGGTTATTCAAAGAAGGGTGGTGACCTATGTTCAGCATAATCCAAGTGAGGGTAGGTGTTATAATCCCCATATCCTTCTTCATTATAGATCAGGTTAGGTTGATTATCAAAGGGTTGAGATCTATAATCAGCATAGGCATGAGAAGGACAATAATCATAGTCTTGTTGTCCAAGGTTAGGCCCTAAACACTGAGGTCTGAAATCATATCTCCAACCAAAGTTATCCCAACTAGTGGATGGTTGATTATAGGTCGGGTTAGGGTAATAATCATCATGGGGATAAGTGGTGGTATGAGGGTAGGAGTGGAAATGTGAGTAGGATGTGGAAGGATCCGTGGCAAGGTAGGAGGGAAAACAAAGTAGAGAAAGGTGCTTTGCAGTATAGTCAAACCAAACCTATCCTTAAGTAGGTAGCCTAAAGACCTACAGACTCTCAGAACACGTCCTGAGATGAAAGAAATGATTTAGCCTGCTTCTATCCAATCAATCAAACCATTTAGAGGGAGGGATTGGGGAGAAGATTCTTCCTTTGGCTTGCGCCTGTAGTTCCTTTGCTACCCCCCAACTGTGGTCGTTTGACACTACTCCCCAAACTAGACATCAGATGGATCGGTAGAAGCATATTGATGTAAACACATTTACACTACTTAAAATGTCTATTTATGCATGTTCTTAAGCATAGGATTGCATTTCATGATATAAATATTGCATAACATGCATCATCTCGCATTTAGAGTAGTTTGAATAAAATGGAGGTTAATTGTCTCCTTTTATGTGCTTGGACATGGCAAACATTTTATCGGGGCCTCGGATCCAAGATCCAACCGTATGGATGTGATCAGGGCGACGATTGGAGTTCAACGACTCCAAGATCGCCCTAATCAGGCATTCGTAGCATCAGATAGAGATCGGGGAACCCTAGAAGATCAAGGGCCAAGATGGTGTAAATCTGCACTTCAGATGACAAATCCGACCACACGGATGAATTCGGATCGACGATCGCAGCCCAACGACACAAAAATCGAGTCAATCCGACATTCGTGGTACCATCTACAACTTCCAGAAGATGGACGGCCAAGATGGCGCCATGTGGCGCCATCTCAGCCGCCCAAACGACCGCTGCCATTTTGTGAAGGCCCCTGCCCGATCGCTCTCCACCGTTAGATGGAGATCCAACGGCTGTGGCCGCCCGGCGCTTAAAACGTGCGCTCGACCATCCGCGCCCCGCAGCGCAGCGGTCGAGCGCGCTTACGCGAGCGCGGGGCGCAGGTTCGAGCCGCAGTGAGGGGATTGGAGGCGCGGGTAATTGAGGCGCGTGGAGCGTCGGATGGAGATCGTGCGGTCGCGGGCGCCCGATAGCATCGACGCGGGATTGGACGCCCGCGCGTAATGCGCGATCGCACGCGCAGGCGGGCGCAATGCAGCGGGTGAAGGCGCGATTTTAAGCCTTCCGATCTCGCGATCGGACGGCTGAGACTTCGCGGACGTGTGAAGCCGTTGAGGGCGTGAGCAAGCGAGGAGGCACGTGCGAGCCGCCCACGTCACCCACGTTCGGGGCTTTAGTGACGGATTTATCCGTCACTAAAGACCTCTCATTTACTATTTTGAACTTGTAATGTCCATTTTGCCCTCACTCCTTGCAACTATAAAAGGAGACCCCCTCCATATGAAATTTTCATCCCTTCTTTCTCCTCTCTACCCCTCCAAAGCTCAAAAGAAGCTTGTCCCACACCCGGGATGCTTCTTGCGAGATAAAGTCCAATTTTCGTTCCCCTTCGGAAGTGGATCCCGCGACGACGATGGCGTGCTGCTCCGTTCCCGTTCTTCTGCTTCGTCCTCCTTCGTCCTGCTTCGTTCTCCTTCGTCCAGGCGTCGTTCCGTCCGGCTCGTCCTCCAAGCAATCGTCGAGGAGGATAATTTCTCTCTCCCATTTTTATTTACAGCTTTTCTAGTGTAGAATTTTCTACTTTATAGTGTAATTGATTTTCCGCATTCTAGTGTAACTTTTATAAACTATTTAAATATTGAATGCATGTTCTTTTTCTCTCTCTCTCTCTCTCATAGTTTGATAGCCCCATTGTAATTATAACGCCTTGCTTAAAGAAAATCCTAAAAAAAATATAATTGCGAAAATAGATCAACGCAACCTCCCTGTGTTCAACCTAGAATTATTTTCGGTATAAATTTTATTTGTTGAACATGAATTCTTCGCTTCCGAA
The DNA here is from genome assembly GCA_037157565.1 of Thalassia testudinum. Taxonomy (NCBI): domain Eukaryota; kingdom Viridiplantae; phylum Streptophyta; class Magnoliopsida; order Alismatales; family Hydrocharitaceae; genus Thalassia; species Thalassia testudinum. The sequence continues at coordinate 38,930,180 of JAZHRO010000049.1, forward strand.
CTACAACGACAGGTTTTCCAAAACCAATATCGTTAGCGTAGGTTCGTAAACGTTCAAAATTTTGGCGCCGTTGTCGGGGAGGCAACGATTTCCGATCTTTTCTTCGCTTTTCTTGCACTTTATTTGTTTTCTAACTAGCTTTCTCTTGTGTCTATTGTTTTGCAGAGACCTCCATCAAGGAATCAACAAGCGGTAGACTGGAGTAAAGTGAAGTTGAAGACAACTGTAAGTGCTCCCCCATTCTTTCCCCCTCCATAGATTTCATTCGCCACATTAAATCCAAATTCCAATTAACCTAGGTGTTTGCATAAATCCTAGGAATAGTTTGGTTGTTGGATTTCCACTCACATTCATTCCACCCTCGTTCATAAAAAAAAAAAAGAAAAAAAAAATAAAAAGATAATCTTGTGGGGTAATATTCAACAAACACACAACACACACCCACATTCAAGGCACTTGATCAACTTGATTTGTTTTCTACTCAACCGGGTTCTGATATGTGGAACCGGTACACACAAAGCAACACATAACAGAGTAGAAATCATTCTAGGTTAATCATCTTTGTGTGCCTAACTTAGTGGTGCATTTGTGGCCAGTTGTTTGAGTTGTTTGGGCCGCACCACTTTATTTTAAAACCAACTCATCAAGTAGCTCCTCCTTAGGGTTTTCAATCTAGGTATATTCCAGGCACTCCACTTTCTTTCTGATTTTAAAGGAAAGCTATCTTCACCCGTGTTTTACAACTTGGTTTGCCTAGAAACTTCATTGCAATTCACCTAATTTGAAACCCTAAAAGCTACTTAAGCAAGATTTGAACATTAAAATTCACACATGATAAATAATCTTGCTTGAAAACCCTGGTTGTGCACGCACTTACACAAATTTCAATCAATCATTAAGGGCATAACCCATTGTAAGGGCCCATCACATTCCATAAGCACCACAATCCCAGGCCTTAATAAAATTGAGTAGACGTTGGCCTTAAGGTTTGATTAGCTCTTCAGGGCTTAGTCTGAGATTGTTTTTGATTAACCTACTTGTACTAATTAATCTGATGTCTAGCTAGGGGAGTAGCATCAAATGACCGCGGCTGGGGGGTACACTAGGAACCGGAGGCGAAAGCCAAAGGAAGAACCTTCTCCCCAGTCCCTCCTTCTAACTGCTTGGATTAAATAGACGCAAGTAGAGTAAATCACTTACAGTCTTAAGGCTGATTTTGGGAGTCAGTAGATCCTTAGGCTACCCCAATTAAGGACAACCTTGTTTTGTTGTGCTGCAGGGTCCCTATCCCCAATCCTTCCGACCTTCTCCTAGTTTATGCTGTGAAGACGGTCATTGAATCCCCGATTGGAAGGACCATTAGAACATTCTAGGAGGCGCAAGTTAGATTTTGGTCAATTTGATCCCATGGCCGAACAACAGCCTCCTCTGCTTGGAAATCCACAGGAAGAATTTCGAAGGTAGCTGGAACAAATGCAGAGAATGCAAGAATGGTTCCAGAGAATGCAGGGCGCTTAGCCCTTGAAGGATTTTTATGATCCTTCGAATTACGGGGAACGTCCCGGCGTCCAGATTCTATTCGGTGACGTAGAAATCAAGCCCCAGGTGTTAAGCCTGATTAAACATTATCATGGGCTTGGCTCCGAAGATCCGTTTCAACACTTGGAGGATTTGACCACTTTGGTCCAGACCACCAAGGCTCGAAACGTTAACGAGGAGCAAATGATCATGAGGCTCTTCCCCCACTCTCTTAGGGATAAAGCCGCGCATTGGTATAGGACAATAGGAAGACCAATTACAACTTGGAATGAGTTGAAATCGGCCTTTCTGAAGAAATTCTTCCCAGTCGGTCGTACCAATGCTTTGAGATGGGCAATCACTACTTTTACCCAGCGGCCGAGGGAGCAGTTTCATGTGACCTGGGAGCGATTCCAAGACTTATTGTGGAGGTGTCCACACCACGAGGTGCCGAAATGGCAACTCGTGCAGATCTTCTATCATGGGTTGAATGAGCAACTCAGAAACCATGTGGATGCTTCTTGCGGAGGCAATTTCCTCAATAAAGATGCAGATAGTGCACATGATTTATTTGAGGAAATGAGTGAGAATTCAATTAATCATGCCTCCATGGATACTTTTAACTGGTCTCAGCAACCCAGATCAAATGTCAATGAAATCCATGACTCTCATTCATTTGATATGGAATTGATTTGTAATAAACTTGATAAGGTGGACTTGGTTGCTAAAAGAATGTAAGAGTGGATGGCTGGCAATTCTATAAACAACTCTCAATCCACTCAATCCCAAAATTCGGGATTCCATTCCTCACGAGCTCCTTCTGGACGGGAGTTCGTGAATCAACTCGATGTGACTCAATCTATGAGTCAGCATTTTTCGGAACCCCATGGGTTCCCAACTGGGGCCTTTGATCCCAGTTTTTCTGATCCTTCCCTTTCTTTTTCTCCATCCTCACCTTATGAGGATGTCTGTGCTGTACAAGAGAATGTTAGATCCAACCCCTACTCGAATGCCTATAATCCAGGTTGGAGAAACCACCCTAACTTCTCTTGGAAAAATCCGGGGCAACAGACCCAATTCCGACCTAGCAACTATGCTCCGCAACGTCCAATGGGTCAGGGTCAAGTATATACTCAGTTGCCTCCGAATCAGGTCAATCAGCCAACTTGGAATGCCCGTCAACCCGTAGGGTAGGCTGATTTGAACCGTCAAATGGTAGAGATGCAAGGATCTATGCTCCAGCTTATGCAGCAAATGAAAAACTCGCTGGACAACTTGCAATCTGGGCTCATTGCTAACTCTCGTCAACCCGGATCTCTACCATCCCAACCCGTACCCAACCCACGAAACATTATAAATTCGGGCAATCAAGCCCAAGGGTACGGAAATCAGAGGGACCCGCACGCACATGCTCAGGTGGTTGAGCAGGGTTCCTCGTCTTCTTCTTCTGCTAATCAACAATTCATGATCAATCAAGCCCCTCCAATCTTTCCTAACCCTCCCCAAGACCCAAATTCTTACGCTTCTGCAAATTCTGTCACTTTGAGGAGTGGTAAGAAGACTCAGGATCCACAACCACACTATTATGATCTTTTGAATCCTGAAGAATCTGAGGAGAGAGAGGAGAATTCTAGAGAAGAAATCAAGGCTCAGGAACCTGATTCCAAAGATCTGACTAATGTTCCTTTTACTGAAGCCTTAGCCAAAGCAAAGAAGAAGAAGTCTGTTGATAGCAATGAGGAGCTTCTGAATTTATTTAAGAATGTTGAGATCAATATTCCGCTCCTTGATGCTATCAAGCACATACCGGCTTACGCAAAATTTTTAAAGGAATTATGTACACAAAAGCGTAAGTTGAGAGAATCTGTTCCGAGGAAGGTGGTACTCTCCGAGCAGGCTAGCTTTGTTATCCTGCACTACCTCCCTCAGAAAAAGAGAGATCCTGGTGCTCCTTTGATTTCTTGCATTATCGGAAGATTACACATTTGATAGAGCACTTTTGGATCTCGGTGCATCCATCAACCTAATCCCGACTTCTCTTTATGAGAAGTTTGGGTTAGGTGAACTTTGGCCAACTTCAGTAACGCTATAGTTAGCGGACCGTTTGGTCACAAACCTGCGAGGCGTTATTGAAGATGTTATAGTTAAGGTCAAGGATTTCTATTTTCCTGTAGATTTCCTTGTCCTTGACATGGATGTACCAGATAATCTGAGGAACATGCCCATCATTCTGGGGCGTCCATTCCTGGCTACTGCAAAGGCCAACATTAATTGTGAAAGCGGTAGCATGGAAATCGCCTTTGGGGACCAACGAATGAAATTGGATATTTTTAAGGCGATAAACAAATTTGAGGATTGTGGATTTATTGAGGAACTTGATGAGGATAATGTTAATATTGAAACTTGTTTGACAGTTTCTTCAATTGAAAGTTCCTCTTTGGTTAATGAATTTGACCCGCAACCCTCTGACCTGACATCTTCGGAAGAGGTTACTGATTTTGTTCACTCAAAACCTATTCCTCTTGTTGAATCGTCAGCATCTACCCTACCATCAATCATTACCCCACCCCAGCTTGAATTGAGACCATTGCCCGAGAATTTAAAATATCAATTTTTAGGACCGCAGAATACGCTCCCTGTGATTATTAGTGCTAAATTGACAAAGGAGCAAGAGATTAAATTGATTAAGGTCCTAAAGGAACATAAGGAGGCAATTGGTTGGACCATTCATGACCTCAGGGGGATCGAGCCATCTTACTGTAATCATAGAATATTTTTGGAAGATGGATCCCGCCCTTCTCGCCAGATGCAGAGGAGATTAAATCCAAATATGCTAGAAGTGGTCAAAAAGGAAATCATCAAGTGGCTCGATGCAGGAATTATTTATCCAATCTCTGACAGTCCCTGGGTAAGTCCCATTCAGATTGTTCCAAAGAAAGTCAGGATTACTATTGTGACTAATGAGAGAGGTGAATCTGTCACAACTCGTTCAGCTTCCTCTTGGAGAGTTTGTATTGATTACAGGAAGTTGAACATAGCCACTAAAAAGGATCATTTTCCCCTGCCCTTCATTGATCAAATCTTGGAAAAATTAGCTGGGCAGAAGTACTTTTGTTTTCTTGATGGCTACTCGGGATATAATCAAGTTCCTATCCATCCCGGGGATCAGGAAAAAACTACTTTCACCTGTCCCTACGGAACCTTTGCTTTTTGTAGGATGCCTTTTGGGTTATGCAATGCACCTGCGACTTTTCAAAGGTGTATGCTAGCCATATTTTCCAACATGGTGGGAGAGTTTATGGAAGTTTTCATAGATGATTTCTCTATTTTCGGAGAATCATTTGACTCTTGTTTGGCTAATTTAGAAATGATTCTTAAGCGATGTATCAAGACACGACTGGTCCTTAGCTGGGAAAAGAGTCATTTCATGACCCAAGAAGGCATCGTTTTGGGTCATGTAATCTCTGAACGGGGAATTGAAGTGGACAAAGCTAAGGTTGATGTTATCGCTAAACTTCCTCATCCCACATCTGTTAAACAAATCAGATAATTTCTTGGCCATGTGAGATTTTATCGAAGATTCATCAAGGATTTTTTGAAGGTTGCTCGTCCTTTGAGCAATCTTCTTGCCAGAGAAACGCCGTTTGTTTTTGACGAATCATGCCGAAAGGCATTTGATTTTCCAAAAATGGCAGTCACCTGTGCTCCAATTTTGCAACAACAAATTTGGACAGCCCCATTTGAGATCATGATCGACGCTTCTGATTACGTGGTCGGGGCTGTCCTGGGTTAGAAAATTGACCGAAAGCCCTCTGTCATTTACTACGCTAGAAAACTCTGGATGAAGCCCAGAGGAATTATACTGTTACTGAAAAGGAATTACTAGCTGTAGTATTTGCTTTGGAAAAATTCAGGGCTTATCTCTTGGGGTCTCATGTTATTGTTTATACCGACCACTCGGCCTTGAGGCATCTCTTGGCTAAAAAGGATGCTAAATCCTGGCTTATTCGTTGGATTCTTCTTCTTCAAGAATTTGATCTTGAAATCAAGGATAAAGTCGGGGTACAAAATGTGGTAGCGGATCATTTGTCGAGACTCCTAGGTGATTCTTCTTGTCCGGATATTCCGATTGCTGACACTTTTCCGGATGAAACCATTCTTACAGTTTTAGGTGTCCACTCCCCATGGTTTGCTGACATTATTAACTATTTGGCCGTTGGTCAAATCCCCCAGGATTGGACCAAGCAACAGTGAGATAGACTCAAATCTGAGGCCAAATACTACTTTTGGGAGGACCTTGAACTGTATCGCATCAGCTCTGATCAGATTATTCGCCGATGCATACCGGAGAATGAATTCAACAGTATACTCGAGTTCTGCCAAGCATCTGGGTGTGGTGGACATTTCTCCGGAAGAAAGACGGCTGCAAAAATCTTACAATCTGGCTTCTATTGGCCATCTTTATTCAAGGATGCCCAGGACTTCTCAAGGTCATGTTCTCGATGTCAGTCAATCGGGAACATAACTAAGAGAGACATGATGCCCCTAAACCCTATTCTTCCTGTAGAAATTTTTGATGTTTGGGGCATCGATTTCATGGGACCCTTTATCCCTTCATTTGGACATCAGTACATTCTTGTTGCTGTTGATTATGTGTCCAAATGGATTGAGGCAATTCCCACCCGAACCAATGACCACAAGGTGGTCATCAATTTTGTCAAGAAAAATATCTTCAGTAGGTTCGGGATTCCGAGGGCTATCATCAGTGATGGTGGCACTCATTTTACTAATGCCCAATGCCGGAATTTATTGGCCAAATACGGGGTTAATCATCGAATTTCCACACCTTACCATCCCCAAACGAATGGACAAGTTGAGATCTCCAATTGAGAGATCAAGAACATTCTGCAAAAAATGGTTAGGCCTGATCGTAAGGATTGGACTCAAAAGCTTGAGGACGCTCTTTGGACCTACCGTACGGCGTATGAAACGCCCATCGGCATGTCTCCATTCCGTTTGGTGTATGGAAAGGCATGCCATCTACCCGTAGAGATTGAACACAGGGCATTCTGGGCAATCAAACAATGCAATTTAGATCTGAATCTAGCTGGTAAGACCAGGAAACTCCAACTATTTGAGTTGGAGGAGCTTAGAAATGATGCTTATGAGAATGTCAAGATCTACAAGGCTCGAACCAAAGCTCTACATGATCAATTGATTTCCCGCAAGAGTTTTGAGCCAAACCAGAAGGTCTGGTTATTTGATTCTAAACTTAAGCTCTTTCCTGGTAAACTTAGATCTAAATGGAATGGCCCATTCATAATTGATCAGATTTTTCCTAATGGTGCCATTCAGATTTCTGACCCAAAGACGGGTAACACCTTTAAAGTCAATGGTCAATGTTTAAAGCCTGTTGTTGACCGTAATCTTCCAGAACCCGTCGCAAACTCTGTTGCTCTAGCCATTCTGTGACTTCTTTGGCTGGACTTCGCCTAGTTGACGGCATTAAACTCAGCAATTGTACATATGACACAAGGCTGATACGAGCTTCATATCCAGGTGACATCTTTCATATTCTACCCTCTCTTTCATGTCTCTTTTTCAATGAGGACATTGCATCAGCTAGGCATGGGGGGGTGGATTCATTCTTGAATTATTTGGTCAGCCTTGTGAAATCCATGTAAATTATTTCTCTTCTTATTAAAAAAAAAAATTAGGAAGGATTAGCTTTACATTAGGACTTTTCAATCCTAAGAAATTTTACACTAGGATCTGAACACAAAGACCCCTCAGGTCTTTGGACTTAATTAGCCTGTGTATCCACTAAAATGTGGATTTGTCTTTGAGTCCTCGCCATCTTAATTCTATTATAATTGGAATAAATAAGTTTGGGTGATAAGTTTGGGTGATTTGAGGGAATTTTGAGTTTTAAGCATCTACACACTTTCTTTGCACTGACTCGTTATTCGGCGATTCTAACGGAAATTGGGTAGCTAATGAACCTTCTAAGGTGATATGGCTGGCAAGTTATCGTGGGTAACAGCCCATAGGTAGGTTGTCCAGAGCCCAGTCACTGGACCTTTCTCATTTTGCTACCTTTAGGTAAATCTTAGATCAGGGAAGCCACCTACTTTAAAAAAAAAAAAAAAAAAAATCAAAAAGAAAAAGGAGAAAAGAAAAAAAAGAAATAAGCCACACTTCGCCGCACGAGTATGGCTGGCAAGTTGTCGGTGGTAACAGCTCATCGACCGGTTGTCCAGAACCCAGCTCAGAAAATGCACTAAAAATTCCCAAAACACTTAGGAAGAAGCGGAGAAGTAGAATAAACTGGGGAGATATACACTGGATTCACCCTTGTGTTGACCCCGTTAAAAAAAATAAAAGTAGGGAGAAAGCTACCGGTTGTAAAGATACACCTTTAGGCAGAATTCTTTTTGAGGTCACCTAGAGCCGTAGAAATCCGAAGTCCATTCTAATTGCCGGTCAACGAGTTTATCACAATCACAATAAGATGCTTAAAACTTAGGGTTCTCATCAAATCTTGGGTGAGTTGAATGGTCGTAGAAAGCCACTCTTGAACCCTAAAATTTGAAAATCCAAAATTTTTAGAAAAGAGTAAAAAGAGAAAAAGAAATTTTTCTTTGAATACGGTGAGGGCTTGAGGCGGTCTGCATTTTGGCTGATACTCGGGCACTGTTGTGTCTTTGAAAGTTAAGTTCCTAAGTAGACAATTTCTTAATGATTGAAAATAACTCAGGTCCAAATAATCTAACCTAATTCTTTTATAAATAGCATATAGTTTTTGCTAGGGACTAGCAAAAGATAGGCATGGGGGTATGATGTAAATACATTTACACTACTTAAAATGTTTATTTATGCATGTTCTTAAGCATAGGATTGCATTTCATGATATAAATATTGCATAACATGCATCATCTCGCATTTAGAGTAGTTTGAATAAAATGGAGGTTAATTGCCTCCTTTTATGTGCTTGGACAGGGAAAACATTTTATTGGAGCCTTAGATCCAAGATCCAACCATATGGATGTGATCAGGGTGACGATTGGAGTTCAACGATTCCAAGATCGCCCTAATCAGGCATCCGTAGCATCAGATAGAGACCGGGGAACCCTAGAAGATCAAGGGCCAAGATTGTGTAAATCCGCACTTCAGATGACAAATCCGACCACACGGATGAATTCGGATCGACGATCGTAGCCCAATGACACAAAAATCGAGTCAATCCGACATTCGTGGTACCATCTACAACTTCCAGAAGATGGACGGCCAAGATGGTGCCATGTGGCACCATCTCAGCCGCCCAAACGGCCGTTGGCATTTTGTGAAGGCCCCTGCCCGATCGCTCTCTGCCGTCAGATGGAGATCCAACGGCTGTGGCCGCCCGACGCTTAAAACGTGCGCTCAACCATCCGCGCCCCGCAGCGCAGCGGTTGAGCGCGCTTACGCGAGCGCGGGGCGCGGGTTCGAGCCGCAGTGAGGGGATTGGAGGCGCGGGTAATTGAGGCGCGTGGAGCGTCGGATGGAGATCGTGCGATCGCGGGAGCCCGATAGCGTCGATGCGCGATTGGACGCCCGCGCGTAACGCGCGATTGCACACGCAGGCGGGCGCAATGCAGCGGGTGAAGGCGCGATTTTAAGCCATCCGATTTTGCGATCGGATGGCTGAGACTTCGCGGACGTGCGAAGCCGTTGAGGGCGTGAGCAAGCGAGGAGGCGCGCGCGAGCCGCCCACGTCGCCCACGTTAGGGGCTTTAGTGACGGATTTATCCGTCACGAAAGACCCCTCATTTACTATTTTGAACTTGTAATGTCCATTTTGCCCTCACTCCTTGCAACTATAAAAGGAGACCCCCTCCATACGAAATTTTCATCCCTTCTTTCTCCTCTCTACCCCTCCAAAGCTCAAAAGAAGCTTGTCCCACACCCGGGATGCTTCTTGCGAGATAAAGTCCAATTTTCGTTCCCCTTCGGAAGTGGATCCCGCGACGACGACGGCGTGCTGCTCCGTTCCCGTTCTTCTGCTTCGTCCTCCTTCATCCTGCTTCGTTCTCCTTCGTCCAGGCGTCGTTCCGTCCGGCTCGTCCTCCGAGCAATCGTCGAGGAGGATAATTTCTCTCTCCCATTCTTATTTACAGCTTTTCTAGTGTAGAATTTTCTGCTTTATAGTGTAATTGATTTTCCGCATTCTAGTGTAACTTTTATAAATTATTTAAATATTGAATGCATGTTCTTTTTCTCTCTCTCTCTCTCTCTCATAGTTTGATATCCCCATTGTAATTATAACGCCTTGCTTAAAGAAAATCCTAAAAAAAATATAATTGCAAAAATAGATCAACGTAGCCTCCCTGTGTTCGACCCGGAATTATTTTCGGTATAAATTTTATTTGTTGAACACGAATTCTTCGCTTCCGAACTACAACGACAGGTTTTTCAAAACCAATCTCGTTAGCGTAGGTTCGTAAACGTTCAACACATATTAATCGAAAAAAATCTCAATTGGAGTCCCAAAGAGTGAGTTAATCCTTAAGGTCAACATCTACTCAGTCTTACTTAGGCTTGGGATGATTGAGCTCTTTGAATGTTATGGGCCCTTTAGATGGGTTGTGCCCATAAAGATTAGTTTCAATGTGTGTGCGTACACAATAATGGTTTTCAAGCAAGATTATTAAATATGAGGTTGATTTTAAAGTTCAAATCTTGCATAGTAGCTTTTAGAGTTTAATCTTTAGGTATATTCAATCAAGGTTCAGTGGAACACTGCAAGTTTTGAAAACACAGGTGTAGATATATTCCTTTAAAATCAATATGGTGTGCCTAGTTCAACCCTAAAAGTAAACCCTAGAGAATATGCTATTGATGAATCACTTTTTATCTTAAGTGGTGTGGCCCAAACAAATCAATCAATTGGCCTATTTGCACCACAGATTAAGGTACACTATCTTAACCTAATCATATTCTACTCACTTATGTGTGTGCTAACTTTGAGTGTACTGGGTGTATAGGTTAGAATCCTGGTTAAGTGATTAAATCAGAAAAGGTGCGCATTAAGTCGAAAATTTTGTGGGTGTGTGAGGTGTGTAAATTTCAGTTATGTCCCACAATCAATTTTGTGTGTGTGTGAGTTATAAATTTTGTGTGTGTGTGAGGTGAAGTGATAATCAAACAATCAGATCTATCCTAGGGTTTATAAAAGCACCTAGGTTGATTTGAGTTTGAGTTGTTTAGGCGATGGAATGAGAATCTAATGGGTGGGTGGTGGGGGAAGACTTAAAGAAACTTCATTAGCACTCTTTTCCAATCTAACTACTCTAGCCTGCTCATGGTGTAAATGACATTTTTGAATGATTCCGTCGTAGTATAGCATGAAATACATCTCGACAAATAAATTTTAACGGAATAGGGGAGTCCCGGTTGAACTCAGGGAGGCAGAAAATGTTTTCAATCTCAAAATTGATTTGGATCTAAATACTGACTAGATAATAATCACAATATATAAAAAGAGAATGTAGTCATGAGTTTGATCAAATAATTCTAGAGTTATGACTATGTAATGCCAAAATAAAAGTAATTGAGTTGCAGAAATAAACTAGAATATCACTATCTAATCTAGCAGAATAAGGGCACCACGGGTGGTCCATGGTGGCCTTCTGGAGAGGCTGGGGAGAGCAATGGTAGTCTGCCAAGGTGACTTGGTGGGCACTTCAAGAGGATAGTTGGAGATGGAGAGAGACGGAGAAGAAGGTATAAGAGTTGGAGAGGGTCTGGAGAAGTTCTGGTGGAAATTATCTTTTTAGGGGGGCCCTGGGCCTTCTTTTATAGCTTTTATGAGGGGCAAGATGGGAATTCGAGCCCTCCAAACTGTGCAACTACCTTGGTACGATTAGATCTGTCGATCGGGAGATCAATGAACCAAACGCACCATAAAAACACCTTCCTCACACCTAAAACGATTGGAGTGCACGAGGTGTTGACATGTGGCATCTTCTAGTTGCTTGGATCTTCATCACATGGTCCGGCTCTCTCCTCGCGCACTGCTATGATTGTTTCTCTCTCCTCATGCACCCGCTCGCCTTTAAATCGTGCCTTACGCGCTTTAGCAAATCTCAGCTGTTCGATCTCACAATCGAATGGCTTAAAAAGGCGCATCGACCACCACTTGAAATTCAAACGTGCATGCTCGCACGTTCAGTCGTGTGTCATCACGGGCATCTTCATCCGATGTCCCTTCGTGCGCCACGCGGTCTCAGCTCCACTGCCTGATAGCCATCCAATCGAAGGATTTCCTCCGCACCCGCGACCGCCTTGGATTAGTGCAGATTGCAAGTCGACCCCGTGTCGTGTGCTATTGGTTGAGTGCGCTTGCCAACATGCTATGCGATAGAGTTATTACGGTTGCCATCGAATGTGCATCCTCAACCATTGGATGGAGATCTAACAGCTGAGGCTTGATCATGTTGATGAAGTGCGACGAGGCCGGTGATGTGGGTGCATCATGGCCATTGGATGGCGATCCAACAACCCACGATGCTTGGGGATTGCTTTCAGGAGTTTGGGCCGGTGTGTGGGGTGGCTGCGATGGTGCCACATGGCACCATCGTGGCCGTCCATCTTCTATCTTCTGTAAATGATGATGTAGGCCTTCGATTGAGATGATTCTTGTGCTGTTGGACTACTATTATTGATTTGGATCAATCCATTGTGGTTGGATTTATCATCTGAGCTCTAGATTTTCTCCTATTTTCCTCTTGGCTCTTGCTTTTCTGTGGATTCCATAGGATGCTACGAGAGTCTGGTCGATGTGATCTTGGAAGCATTAGACTCCCATCGTCATTCTAAGCAGATCCGTATGGTTGGATTGGTCATCCGCAGCCCCGAATTACCTGCAATTGTTAATGCCTTTCAATTAGTGCATAATATGACATTATTATTCACAAATCTAATAAATCAACTATGATGCAAAGCACGATGTGAATGCATGCAAAATGCATAAGTTAAGCTAGGTTCCAACTTAATTCAGGTGGATTGGGGCCTATGATTGCTGTGCAATCATACCCCCATGCAAGTGCAAGACTAAGTGCATTCTATCAAGAGTTTGACTAGGGATTTATTTCCTTTTGTGTTTCATCCATAAATTTAGAATCCAGATAACCGTGAACGTGTAGTGGTGTAGCTTCTGCAATGGAATCAAGCAAAAAGTCAACATACATCTAAAGCTCGTACTTGACCCTCAGTAAAATTCTGTTGGGATAGGCAAACTTCTCTCGGGGAGACAGAATATCATCTAGTTTTAGCCTCGACTTTTCTGCTTAGGTAGAAGATGTCAGATTTAACTGGTTTTGTATTTCGTGGCTTATTTTCTTCTGGTGTTACATAGAGACTAGTATTTCAGAATCTAGATTTCCAGATTATTAAATAAATCATCTTAGAGAGAGGCTGGAAAACTATGCTCTCTAAAGTCTTTTGTACTTTTTCTTCTCTCTCTTTCCCTTTTTCTTTTCTTCTTTTTTTCTCTCTTTTTTCTTTTTCTTTTCTTTTTCTTCCTAAGCTCACATTTCACCAGTTTTCTGGATATATTTGGTGGTCTCTCATGGCATTACACTTCAATTAGGTTCTGATAACCCTATGACTAAGTCAAAATCCTTCAACCCATATTCAGGTAGTTAGAAATATAGGAAAAGTAGGTCAAGGTTGTATTTGGTGGTTTATAGGAGTGGTAGGTCTTGTTGCCTCAATGTACTTGACACACTCACACTTCTCAACATGGTATTTTTTTTCTTCTTTTTTTTTGTCTTTTTTTGTTCTTTTTAAAAGTTTTTCTCTATATACTTCTTTTTTTGTTTTCTTTTCACAATCGTATCTTCTAACATAACGCCATATTTACCAACACAATGCAATGTAGCATACGTACTTTTATTCTTGAGGCTTTATTCGGGATTGGGGATGTTAAAGAGGATATTGAGTGTCTTATTTGGTAGAAGTGCCTAATCTCGGCACCGAGAAGTGAATGGATAGGACAACGTATTTCTAACTTTGACATTAGTTCCCTCCTTCAGCCAAGGATTCTGTAAAGGACAGTTAAAACTATCTACCTCAGTCTTAGTTTTATCAGAACCCGCTCTCTGTGTAGTTGCCTTATTTGGTGTCTCTCTCATGGATTCTCTCAAAGAATTTGTACGCAAGAACTAAGAGTGAAAACTATGCCTAACTCCGAGTATCATTATCCAATTATCCAGAATTTATGATTCCTTACACTAGTCTTAGACCATTAACAGACTCTCTACTCTCACCTCACATATGTTTTTGGTGGATCTACTAGAAGATGGTTGACTTGACTCCCTGATTACTGTCCAAGGGTTTAGGAGAAGAAGCAATGCTTCTTCTCGACAAACTAGAGATGTCACTCGATCTTCTCAGTGCATCCATTGTAAATTCTACGTGCAAGTGTAAAATTGTACTGGATTTTAAGTTTATGAATATACTAAAGAATAAATCCCTAATAAAACCTCTTGATAGCATGAGCTATTCCCACAAGTGTTGGCAGAAAATCTTCAGTTTATATGTACTACCCACCACGCCTAAGTTTTTGCATGTCCTCATGCATGAGAGAAAAATGAAATGAGGCAAGGTGTAAGTGGATAGAAATCACCTGGAACTGCTCCTGATTTGTCATTCCGCTCATGCCAACACTACAATGGTAATCACAATATGCAGAATACTATGCCAGAATGAAATATGCTATGTATAAAGGATATTTATATATGTATAAGTGCTGAGTTTAACGCCTCCAGCTGGGCGAAATGTTAGTCACACATCCTCGAGAAGATGTATCATTTTGTTAGCAGGAGGAGGTTCTTGGGCTAAAAATGGCTTGAGCCTCTAGCCATTTACTGTAAATACTGATAATGAAAATACACGATTTGTTAATTGGACAATTTAGTGTCATTGCAATGCGTAAATCTAATTTCGCTTTTAAACTTTGTAACCTAGATAGTGGGGTATCTAGGGTCGTCCAAGGAGGCAAGTTTGCAAATCAAAGTCCCTTGTTTTAAAGATGGAACTCAACTTTCTTTTGATGTTTTTGAATATATAGTTTTTATGATTTTTGGAATAACGGCAACACGCGAGTTTTTGTTGAAAGTGAGAAAACAACTAAAACCTATTTCAATAAAGCTAACCCTAAGTTGATAGGTAGAACCTCTCCTTAAGCTCACCCTATGCACGTGGAGGCCTAGAATAATTAGGGAGAGGGAGTGAACAAATGCTAGGCAAAAATTGTAAAAAGCTATGCAACAAAAATTGAAAGAAGGCAACTTGAATTAAAATGAACTTGTTCTACACAAAACTCATAGAGGAAAGCTTCTAATCTACTTGAAATGCAAGAATATAAAAACATAAATCCTCTAAATGAAATGGTGAAGAAGATGATGGGCTCTTCTCCAAGCCTGGTAGCTCTTGGGCTTGAAAAGAGTCCTCCAACTCCTTCCTTGTAAAGCTCTTTTAGATGGTGTCCTCCAAGGTGGAAGCTACCACCTTCAATTCTCCTCCTCCAAGGTTGGACGTCCACCATAGGTCCTTCTCCTTTGCCTGGCTGTCCTCCTTGAAGTAGAATGGCCCTCCTTCTTGTTGTGGCACAAGTTGAAGAGGGTGGGGAGAAGAAGGCACCAAAGGGGCTGGTGATGTGCCCACTTAATCTTCTTCTCTACTCCTTCTTCTTGGCCGTAGGTGTAGGTGGGTATAGGTAGAATAATACACTAATTGAGGATGATTTTCATGTGGTGATATGGTGGGTTTATATAGAGGTGGAGAGGGGGGTAGTTGGCGTGAATAGGTGGAGGGCTAGGATGGAGTTTGGTGGTGGTTATGGGTGGTTAGAATGATCCTAGGGCTAGGGTTAGTTGGCGCCACCTTAAAGGGTGTTAATGGTGGCCAAAGGCACCTAGAGTTGGCGCCACTTTTGGCTTCTAGAAGGCGGAAGGCGGGGTTAGGTGGATGGCTAGATGTGGCTGTAGGGTTAGGTGTATGGTGGATATGGGGGTGGATGTTGGTGCCAAAAAGGGGGGTAGTTAGGGTTAGGTTTTGGCGCCAAAATTGGTGCCTTTTGGTGGTGATGATGGGGTGAAGAGGTGGCTAGGTGGTGGCACCAACTTGGAGTAGGATAGCTAGCTTAGGTGAGCTTAGGTAGGGCTTAAGATGGTGGAGCTAGCTAGGGTTGTGTTGAATGTGGTGGATGGCCAAGGAGTTGATTGCTAGCTAAGCTAAGCTAAGCTAAGCTAGCTTAGCTAGCTATGGAGTAGAGGAGGAGGTATTGGAGCTAGGGTTTGAAGAGAGGAGTTGAGGAGAAGTCTGGAGCTTGAACCAGAGTTGGCAGCTGTTGAAGAGGGTGGCATGGAGCTACTCTAGCTGGCTTAGCTTGCTATTTCTTTGCTAGCTGCTAAGCCAAGCTAAAGTGAGCTAGCTTCTACCATAATAAGTTGGGGTGAGTTGGGTCTGGTGCTCTCGGGGAGGATCAAGCTGGTTGAGGCAGCTAAGGTAGCTTAGCTCAACTGATTTGAGCTAAGTTGAGTCCCCAGGAGCTGGACTTGAGCTTCCTGAGTTGGAATGAAGTCATCTTCAGCTGGCTGGAGTTGAGTGGAGCTGGATGTAACTAGACCTGAGCTGGGGTAAACTCCACTCAACTCAGCAGAGCTAGCTAGAGCTCCTTGTGGACTAATGGGAGCTGAGATGAGTTAGACACAGCTAAGTTGAGCTAGATCTGAGTTGACCTGAGCTAAGGTGAGCTAAGATGAGCTCTCTTGAGCTGCCATTCAGTTGAGATGAGTTGAAAGGAGCTAGGATGAGCTAACTCTAATTCAGGTTAGCTAAATTCCAGCTATGGCAAGTTGGATCAAGTTGAGTTCCAGCTGGTGAGAGCTTCTCCTTAACTAGTTGCCTTCCTCAGTGCTAGGGTTCTAAGGATCTGGCAATTTGCTTATCCCTAACACTCACAAAAACACATTAAAAACACAATAAAAAATGCAATGCATGCCTAACCTAATTTATGCCTAAATGCAACACAAAAACTCGTTTGCACAGCATAATCCTAAGAGCTAGGTTTGCTTTAATGCATAATAATAATGATAAATTGGCGTTTATCAAATACCTACCCAGATTTCGAGTCAATAATTTGGGCTGCCCTGTTAGGATACGTGTGGATCACCAGATACAGCCCAGTCCACTTGGACTTGAGCTTTCTTACAAAGAATTTGAGCTTGGAATCAAATAACCAGACCTGTTGGTTAGGTGTGAACTCCTTATTCCAGATGTGTCAGTCATGGAATAGTCTTATCTTTGTAAATCTTTGCATTCTCGTAGGCTTCCCGCCGAATCTCTTCTAACTTGCTCAGCTAGAGCTTTCTTTCATAACCTCCTATATCGATGTTAAAATTACACTTTTGCACTGCCCAAAAGGCACGGTGCTCCAACTCTACTGGAAGGTGGCAGGCCTTTCCATACACCATGCGGTATGGTGACATTTTGAGTCGGGCCTTGTACGCGGTCCGATATGCCCAAAGTGCATCGAACCATAGATTGGAGCAATCCTTCCTATCAGGTCTAACCATCTTTTGGAGAATGAGCTTGATTTGACAATTAGACACTTTAGCTTGCCCATTGGTTTGTGGGTGATACAGGGTAGCAAGATGGTGATGTACCCATATTTCTTCAAAAGAGATAAAAAATGGGCATGGATGAAGTGACTGCCCCTATTGCTAATCAGAGCGCAGGGGACTCCGAATCTCACACAAATAGATTCCTGTACGAAGGATAAAATGGGTTTATGATCAACTCATCTTGCCGGGATAGCTTCAACCCACTTTGAGACATAGTCAACTGTGAGAAGTATTACTCAAAGCCGTGCGAGTTCGGGAAAGGGCCTATAAAGTCAATGCCCCAGAGATCGAACACTTCTATGACAAGAATAGGTTGGAGAGGCATCATGTCTCTCCGAGTCATAGAACTGATGGGAACACCATCATGAGCCATAACTAGCTCAATTTAATCTGATAAAGTCATTAAATGCTTCTACATAACCGCTAGAGAGCCCTAATTCACTACAAATCCATTCTAAGAGAAATATTGTAAAACATGAGTAAAACTGTAGTTTTAACACCATATCTCAATTGCAGTACACTCACAAGTTTTCTCAAGGGTTAATTAAGGGTTAAATGGTCTTAAGAGTCTAACAAGTGGGTTAGTACAGACAGAAAAGGGTTTTCGTGTGTTTTGAGAGTTAAATGACTTCCGAAACCTTAAAAATAGACCGGCTTAAATAACTAAGGTTCTGATCAGGATAAAATTCACCTAAATCCTTGAAAATTCATAGAAAAATATTCTCTTCTAACTCTTGCAACTCCCTTCGTCTCCTCTCATCATCTGACTACAGTACCAGTGGTAGATTCTTCTTCCTCACCTTCCTCCGTGTCATGCAATACCAGCCGCCATTGCCCTCTCTCCATTGTCGTCGCCATCCCCCTCTATCAAAGGTCTTCTTCCCCAGCATCGACCTACCAATGCTAGTGCCGTTCTCCCCCATTCATCTGATTAGATTAGGTTAGATTAGTTAGTTTAGATTCTTAGGTTAATTTTATACCCAAAAACCCCCAAAATAACCCCTCGACACTGTGACTCACCTCCGTCTTCCCCATCAACGACCGCTCCTCCAGCGAGGCATATACATCGCTACACCCCTCCATTCGCCTCGCCGACCACCTCATAACCTTCGCCTTATCCTCCCGCACAAAAGCCTTAACCTATAGCACTCCATCGTCCACCCAATTACGCCACCGAACAAACCCATCACCAGCTTCCTTCCCCGACTCCGACCGACCACCACACAACCACCACCAATGCACTCAACACCCTACGGTGAAGCTCCTGAACCTATTTAACAAGGCCGAGAGGCCGTATTTTGATTTTTAGGTGTTTGCTCCTCCACTGCCATTACAGTAGCTTCGAGCGAAGCTTGAAGCCTTCTTCAACTATTGCACGTCCCAGGTGGTTTGCCCAAGTTGTGCGGAGAGGCTCCAGGCAGATCCCCAGGACTTCAATTGGCACTAGCATCCACTGCTGCTACTCCAATTTGACAAAGGAAGCCCACCGCAGCTGCATGCAGAAGGAAGCAGGGACTTTAGTCCCACATCAGGTGCTGAAGGCACGCGACACCACATATATTGTTTTTGTGATTGGGGCTTATCACCTCCAACCACGAGGATGAGGTCTTCCTTACCCGCGCACGCCTTACCCGTGACACCTACTCCACGGGCCTGGAGTTGACCCGTATACCCACCTAAGCTAAGAACTCATCGCTCACCACCCACTGCCGGTGAGCTTGGTCTCGGGTGCGCGTGTGCCCGTTAACCTGATAACTTGATACTGTGTCCTTGGGAAGGCAAGGAAGCAGATCCTAGTGAGAGAAACAAAGATAGCACAGGGGCAGGGAGGGTTTTTGCTCTCTGTGACACTTAACCGAATTTGAAGGGATTACCTCCCTCTGTCCGTGAAGAAGAAAGAAGAGGAGAAGAGTAGAAGCAGAAGGAAAGAAAGAAGAGAAGAGGAAGAAGAAGAGCAATGCTTCTCTAGCACTGTGGCATATGTTGGTTAAGCTGTTCGGCCACTAGTCCCGACATCTGATTTGAGGCTTGATAGTTTGAACGATTGATTTAGAATTACTGTTGAAATATTTAAATTGGCTTAATGCTTGATATATATATGCTTAGAGAGTAATTGGTGATTTAAATTATCATTATTTTAGCTTCTCTATTTTTTATTGCCTTAAGATACATCAGAATTCATTGAATATCTAATGTGATAGATTAATATTTATTGAATATCATTATGTGGTTTAAGTTCTTGTGCTCAGTTACATATTATTTGAGATTAGTGTGTGAATTCCTATTTACACCCAGCGAATGACCTCAGATTTTTATCTGAGTATAAATTTTATCTGTTTTCAAACGATTTCGATCTATACTACAATGCAACATTTACAACATTGATTTCTC
Source organism: Thalassia testudinum (assembly GCA_037157565.1). Taxonomy (NCBI): domain Eukaryota; kingdom Viridiplantae; phylum Streptophyta; class Magnoliopsida; order Alismatales; family Hydrocharitaceae; genus Thalassia; species Thalassia testudinum. Next base: position 38,949,757 of record JAZHRO010000049.1, read on the forward strand.
TAGTCAACATTTTGGCATTGTTGCCGGGGAGCAATGCGTAATTCACCACTATTCTCTACTATATTTTGATTATATTTGAGTACTAACTTACCCTGTTTGATTTATCGTGATTTTGCGAGGTACTTCATGAGGAGATCTTCTATGCAAATCGACCACTCCAGGGTAGGTAACTTCTCTATTCTTCCCTAATCAACCTTCTAATCTTGGGAAGACAAAAAAGGAAACAATCAATTAGGAATCACCTGCCTTATTTTTCATAGTAATTATCTTTTAAAAGGCAAGCTTCCTAATTTATGAAATTTTTTTTGCAAATATGATTGAAGATTGAGACAATTTTCTTTAGAATTCCCCACCCCAAATTCCTGTGCCCATTAGGGACTACGCTTAAATTCTAAATCACTTTGGGCTAACACATTTCTTGCTTGAAGCCCAAGGTGAATAAGTCAAGATCAAGTGGACTTGGAAATAAAGCCAATTATGATTTTGAAGTTCTAGTGCACATTTTTACCTGAATTAAAGGAAAATTACCCTCTTGCATTTGTGCGCTACTCAAGCCCTTGGTTGAAAAGATCTAATCAACAAAAACCCTAAAAATCAAGCTCTAAATTTACTTGAACCCTAAAATCCTTGGACCTAATAACTTGAGAGTCAATCAGGGTGATTTCTAGGTCTTGACCTAGAGTTCATTCTGCCATCTTTAGGGTAGGTTAGGTGAAGTTAGTCTACATTGTAGGCCAACCAACCTCCAAATTAGGTCACAAGTTGAATTAACTTCTAATCAAGTGAAATCAAAGGCACAAATTAGGACATAAAATTGGTAGACTTAAGGTCTTAAGATCGTACATTTTGGTCTACCTGGACCCTCAGTGACAAGGAAGGTCGGGTGGGGGAAACCTTGTAACCCGTGGGGACACTCTACCATGTAAGGGTCTCTGTGGGGCTCTCCCTTCCTGGCTGCCCAGGTACTTCTCGGGTGTGTGAATTTCTGATTTAGAGGCATCAACCGCCTCGAAGCTGCCTTAGTCATCCAAAAATCTTTGGCTGCCTTGATTGGGTCCAAATAACATCTAGTCCTTCATCTATTCTCTAGAGCACATACATAGGAAGGCTATTAGGCTGTTAACCTAAGAAGCCTCACTAGATCTTCTTGGGAATCTCTTTTAGATCTGATCAATTTCAAACTAACTTGAGTTTTGATTCTACATCTTGAGTCCACCATTTTGATTCAAAAAATGCATCCTGACATGCTAGGAAGACTATTTAGGAAACCTGAGTCCCAAATGAGCTTGAAAGAAAAGCTACCTGAGAATGCCTATAGAAACCATAAAGAACATTATAAAAGGGACATTGTTGAACGTGTGAGTTACTACGCTAACGTGTTTAGTTTCTTTTAAAAACCTGTCGTCGTAGTATGAAAGCGAAGAACTTGTGTTCAACAAATAAAATTTATACCGGAATGAAAATCCCGGGTTGAACACAGGGAGGCGGACATTTTATTTAAAAAATTCACGTTTGATTTATTTGTCATGAAGTAAATTAATTGATTAGAACTATCTAACTATTCACAATAAATAGAAGAGAGAGAAGGAGAATAAGGGAGAGAGAATAATACAAATAAAAATCAAAAAAAGATGTAGAATGCACATGGAATTCATTATCAAAAGGATTGTTCATTACACTAAATATCACGACGAGAAAGTAGGAAAATGATTACACTAGAAAGCGGTAAATCTACTCTAGAAAGCAATAAATCTATTCTAGAAAGCAGTAAAAAGAATGGGGAGAGAGATATCCTCCTTGACGGTCGCTTGGAGGACGAGCCGGACAGGACGATGCTTGGAAGAAGGAGGACAGAGTAGGACAAAGGAGGGCGAAGCAGGAAGAACGGGAACGGGGCAGCACGTCGTCGTCGTCGCGGGATCCGCTTCCGAAAGGGGACGAAAAATTGACTTTATCTCGCGAGAAGCATCCCGGGTGTGGGACAAGCTTCTCTTGAGCTTTGGAGAGGGAGAGAAGAGAAGGAAGGGATGAGAATTTCGTGTGGAGGGGGTCTCCTTTTATAGTTGCAAGGAGTGGGGCAATTTGGTCATTACAACTCTTAAAACATTAATTCAGGACCTTTAGTGATGGATAAAACTGTCGCTAAAGGTCTGAACGTGGGTGTAGTGGGCGGCACGCGTGTGCCTGCTCGCTTGCCCACATGTTGAACGCACGTGCATGTCCAGCTGATCTCAGCCGTCTGATCTTAGATCTCGCCTCCGCCCGCCTCCTCTATGCGCCCCATCGCGTGCGATGCCGCATCTTCGCCGCGTGTGCAATAGCACGTGGGGAGGATTAGGCGCGTGTAACTGTTCGATCGCGATTGAGCAGTCAATCTCGCCCACTCGCCCGCACTGCTCGCCCGCTCGCGAGGAATCGAACGCGCGCCAACGCCTTGCGATAAGGTGCTCGCCCGCTGCGCTGTGGAGGGGAGTTGGTAGCGGAGATGATTTAAGGCGCACGCATCAACAACCGTTGGATGAAGATCCAATGGCCCAGATCGTGCGTTGGATTTCCTTTGGAGAGGCAGTGGCCGTCTTGAGGATCGGTTGGACGGCTGAGATGGCACCACGTGGCGCCATCTGAGCCATCCATCTTCTGAATGATGTAGATGGTGCCACGGTTGTTGGATTGAGTTGATTTTCACGCTGTTAGGCTGCGATCGTCGATCCAAATCCATCCGTGCGGTCAGATTTGTCATTTGAAGTGTGGATTCATGCCATCTTGGCCCTTGATCTTCTAAGGTTCCCCGATCACTATCTGATGCTACAGATGTCTGATTAAGGCGATCTTGGAGTCGTTGAACTCCAATCGTCGCCCTGATCACATCTGTACGGTTGGATCTTCGATCCGAGGCCCCGATAAAAAGTTTGCCCTGTCCATGAACATAAAAGGAGACAATTAACCTCCATTTTATTGAAAGTACTCTAAATGCAAGATGATGCATGTTATGCAATATTTATAGCATGCAATGCAATCCTATGATTAAGAACATGCATAAATAGACATCTTAAGTAGTATAAACGTGTTTACATCATACCCCCATGCCTATCTTTTGCTTGTCCCTAGCAAAATCTATATGCTATTTATAAAAGAATCAGGTTGGATTATTTGGGCTTGAGTTTATTTTCAGTCATTAAGAAAATGTCCACCTAGGATCTAAACTTTCAAAAACACAACAATGCCCGAGTATTTGCCAAAATGTAGACCGCCTCAAGCCCTCACTTTATTCAAAGAAAAATTTCTTTTTCTCTTTTTCCTTTTTTCTAATTTTATTTTTGGATTTTGAAGTTTTAGGGTTTAAGAGTGGCTTTCTATGGCCATACAACTTACCCAAGATTTGATGAGAACCCTAAGTTCTAAGAATCTTATTATGAATGTGATAGACTTGTTGACCGGCAGTTAAAACGGACTTCAGATTTATGCCTCTAGGTGACCTAAAAAAGAATTCTGCCTAAAGATATATCTTTACAACCGGTAGCTTTCTCCCTACTTTTATTTTTCTTACGGGGTCAACACAAGGGTGAATCCAGTGTATATCTCCCCGGTTTATTCTACTTCTCCGCTTCTTCCTAAGTGTTTTGGGAATTTTCAGTGCATTTATTGAGCTGGGTTCTGGTCAACCAATTGATGACCTGTTACCACCGACAACTTGCCAGCCATACTCGTGCGGCGAAGTGTGGCTTATTTCTTTTTTTCTTTGCTCCTTTTTTTTTTTCTTTTTTTTAAGTAGGTGGCTTCCCTGGTCTAAGATTTACCTAAAAGCAGCAAAAAGATAAAGGTCCAGTGACTGGGCTCTGGACAACCTACCTATGGGCTGTTACCCATGATAACTTGCCAGCCATATCACCCTAGAAGGTTCATTAGCTACCCAATTTCCGTTAGAATTGCCGAATAACGAGTTAGTGACAAGAGAGTATGTAGATGCTAGAAACACAAAGTTCCCTCAAATCAGAGGGAAGGTTGATAAGTCGTGTACTTATCACCCAAACTTATTTACTCCAATTGAAATAGAATTTAGGTTGGCGAGGACTCGAAAAACAAATCCACATTTTAGTGGATACACGGGCTGATTAAGTCCAAAGACCTGAAGGGTCTTTGTGTTCAAATCATAATGTAGTATTTCCTAAGATTGAAAATTTTCTTAAACCCAAGTTCTCTTTCCTAATTCCATTTTTTTGTTTTTAATAAAAGAAAATAACACAAATCTACAGAGCTGACTAATAAATTTAGAGATGAATATCCGCCCCCCCATGCCTATCTAATGCAATGTCCTCATTGTATTAAAAAGACATAAAACAGAGTGGAATAGCATAGAAAGCACCTGAATTGCGTGAATGTTAGGTCCGCTCCGAGATGCAAACTAAAAAGAACTGTATACTTGCTGAATTTAATGCCTTCAGCTAGGCACACTATACAAAGAAGAGAAATAAAGAATTCACAGGTGTAGGCCAGAATCAGAATAAACATAAGAAACTTCTGACCTGTCAACAAATGTCCACAGATGTGAACCAGATTGTGGTGCAGACTCATACCCCATAATCGAGAATATCTTAGGTTCTGGATAAAAATTACCCAAAACCTAAAATCAGTATGCAAGCAGGGTCGGGCCTGCGATTTATGAGGATGCAACCCAAGACCAAAAAGTTGGGTTACAGAGAATTCAAGCTCAAAAGGATAATCATTGAATGTGTGCTTGGGTTCGACATCCTCAGAACAAATGTCATAAGGGTCCTGGTTTGATGGTTTCAGATGAATTGGAACCCTTAGACTCAGTCTTCTACTTCCTCCGGAGTTAGCTTCCCAGATCAGAACTTCCCAGCTTCTATCCTCCTCATTCAGAATGTTATGCTCCGGGACCTCTTGCATATTAATCACCCTATCTGAAATTTCCAAGTCTAAAAGATGTGGCTGAATCAGAATTGACTTGGGTCTAATTATCTCAGAAATAGAATCATCGATAAGCTCAACGGGGTGTAACTGACGATCAAGGAATTGAATTGAATTCTCCAGAAAATGCGATTCTGGATCCGTAGTGTATGCCCTAATAAGATCAGTTTCCTCAGTTCTTGGGCTATCAAATGATCTTTCAGATTCCTCAGGCCCAATCGTCTTACAAAAATCATGTTCTGTAAACTCGCGTGAGACTTCGCAACTTGAATCTTCACCATCAGAATCAAAGAAATCAAGATCCGTATTAATGTATGTCTCAAAATCATCTGTCACTCTCTATTCCAAGAAGACATACATTTCCTCATACCCCAGCTCAGGGATCATAGGTAAAGAAATCAGACCTTCCTTAATTGGTTGCTCTAATTCAATCTGGTCAGCCTCGTAACATGTGTCCCCCCCAACAGGTGCCTGAACAGGTTCTGAAATTGGCTCTCCTAAAGAGGGTTCATCGAAGGAATCATCCCATGATTGCATCAAAGTGACCACAAATCTTATCCTTAATTTTGCTAACTTCCCAAGTAGAAACTCACCCAAGTTCTTATCCTTAACATCCTGGAGCCAATCCAACAAATACTTATTCATATCATCAATCATTTGAATTAGGGGCTCTAATCTCTCAATGCAAGGTATTGGCTGAACTTCTAAAGATTGTATCATATTCATCAAGTTAGCCAGAACCTTATCTTGAACCTGGTTACCCTGAACCAAATGAGTTGGTTCAGGGTTGGGCGGATTTGGGATCAATGCAGGGAAATTAACGAATTGAGATTCGTTATACCCTTCCTGTTAATAGGTCATTTTAGATTGTTCAAAAGATGGTGATGACCTAAAGGTAGTGTAATCAGAGGATGGGTAAGGATCAGTATATCCTTCTTGATTGTAGATCATATTAGGTTATTCATGAAAGGATGATGATCTATAATCGATGTGGCTCTGAGAAGGATAGAAATCACAATCAAAGTGTTCAGGGTTAGACCCTAAACACGGAGGTCCGGAACTGTATCCCCAATCCGAGTTATCCCAACTAACTGATGGTTGATTAGAGTACAAGTTGGAATAATCGTCATGTTGAGGATAATTCAAAACAGGAGGGAAAGAGCGGGAATGCGTGTAATATGTGGAAGGATTCATGAGAGATGGAAGGAAGAAAGGCACCCTGCAATACAAGCAATCAAACCTGTCCTTAAGTGGGCTAACTTAAAGACCTATAGACTCCCAAAACCCATCTTGAGATAAAGGAACGATTTGATCTACTTTTGTATGTTCAATCTAACCAGTTAGAAGGAGGGACTGGGGAGAAGGTTCTTCCTTCGGCTTGCGCCTCCAGTTCTTAGTGTACCCCCCAGCCACGATCGTTTGATTATGCTCCCTTAGCTAGACATCATATTGAACAGTAGAAACAGACTAATCGAAAATAATCTCGTTCTAGGCTCTGAAGAGTGAGTCAAATCCTTAAGGCCAATGTCTATTCTATTTTATTTAGGGCTAGGTTTGAGTGTGCTTTGGAATGTGATGGGCCCTTTATCTAGGTTGTGCCCTTAATGATTAATTGATTTGTGTGTGCGTGCACAACCAGTGGTTTTCAAGCAAGATTATTTTTGATACGGTGAATTTTAAGGTTCAAATCTTGCTTAGTAGCTTTTAGGATTCAACTTTAGGTATTTTCAAACAAGTTTTGTTGGCACACCAGGTTTTGAAAGAACAAGTGAAGATGTTTTCCTTTAAAACTTAAAAGAATGTGGAGTGCCTAGTAAATCCCTAAGAGTTGAACTTATGTGGTAGCTACTTGATGAGTTGATTTTAATTGAAGTGGTGCAGCCCAATCAACTCAAACAATTGGCCTGTTGCACCACTTAATTAGGCACACAAGTGATTACCTAATCTAATTTTTACTCAATTATTTGTTTGGATGTGTGTACCGGCTCCAAAGATCGGTTTATCGGTTGAGTTTGGAAATCAGATGAGGTCGTCTACCTCTGTGAGATTTTTTTTTTAATTTTTCTTTTTTTAATGTGGAGGTTGGGGCAGGTGTAGGTGTCAAACAACAAACAATCTAACCTTAGAGTTTATAAGAACACCTAGGTTGATTGATGTTTGTGTTATTATGTGGCGAAATGAAATCTAATGGGTGGGAGGTGGGGGTAACTTACAAAACCTTCCACATCACTTTACTCCAATCTACCGCTTTTGCTTGTCTCGAAAGAGTACCTGCAATCATAATAAGAAAGGAGAGAAGTGAGGTAAATGATTCGTACGTTGTAAAAACGCGAAGAAAAAAAAATCAAAGAGTGTCGCCTCCCCGGCAACGGTGCCAAAATGTTGAACGTGCGAGTTGCCACGCTAACGTGTTTGGTTTTTTTTAAAAACTTGTCGTCATAGTATGAAAGCGAAGAACTCGTGTTCAACAAATAAAATTTATATTGGAATGAAAATCCCGGGTCGAACACAAGGAGGCAGACATTTTATTTAAAAAATTCACGTTTGATTTATTTGTCACAAAGTAAATTAATTGATTAGAACTATCTAACTATTTACAATAAATAGAAAAGAGAGAGAGAGAGAATAAGGGAGAGAGAATAATACAAACAAAAATAAAAAAAAGATGTAGAATGCACATGGAATTCATTATCAAAAGGATTGTTCATTATACTAAATATCACGATGAGCAAGCGGAAAAATGATTACACTAGAAAGCGGTAAATCTACTCTAGAAAGTAGTAAATATATTCTAGAAAGCAGTAAAAAGAATGGGGAGAGAGATATCCTCCTCGATGGTCGCTTGGAGGACGAGTCGGATGGGACGACACTTGGACGAAGGAGGATGGAGCAAGACGAAGGAAGGCGAAGCAGGAAGAACGGGAACGGGGCAGCACATCGTCGTCGTCGTGGGATCCGCTTTCGAAAGGGGACGAAAATTTGACTTTATCTCGCGAGAAGCATCTTGTGTGTGGGACAAGCTTCTCTTGAGATTTGGAGAGGGAGAGAAGAGAAGGAAGGGATGAGAATTTCGTGTGAAGGGGGTTTCCTTTTATTGTTGCAAGGAATGGGGGCAATTTGGTCATTACAACTCTTAAAACATTAATTCAAGACCTTTAGTGACGGATAAAACTGTCGCTAAAGGTCCGAATGTAGGCGTAGTGGGCGGTGCACGCATGCCCGCGCATTCAACGCACGCGCACGTCCAGCCGATCTCAACCATCCGATCGCAAGATCGGACGGCTTAGATCGTGCCTCCGCCCACCTCCTCTACGTGCCGCATCGTGTGCAATGCCGCGTCTTCGTCGCGCGTGCAATAGCACGAGGGGAGGATTGGGCGCGCGTGACCATTCGATTGCGATTGAGCGGTCAATCACACCAGCTCGCCCGCTCGCGAGGAATCGAACGCGCGCCAGCGCCTTGCGATAAGGCACTCGCCCGCTGTGCTGTGGAGGGGAGTTGGTCGCGGAGATGATTTAAGGTGTGTGCATCCACAGCCGTTGGATGAAGATCCAACAGCCCAGATCGTGCGTTGAATTTCCTTTGGAGAGGCAGCGGCGGTCTTGAGGGCCGGTTGGACAGCTGAGATGGCACCACGTGGCGCCATCTGAGTCGTCCATCTTCTGAATGATGTAGATGGTGCCACGGTTGTCGGATTGAGTCGATTTTTGCGTTGTTAGGCTGCGATCATCGATCCGAATCTATCCATGCAGTCAGATTTGTTGTTTGAAGTGCAGATTCACACCATCTTGGCCCTTGATCTTCTAAGGTTCCCCAGTCACTATCTGATGCTACAGATGTTTAATTAGGGCGATCTTGGAGTCGTTGAACTCCAATCGTCGCCCTGATCACATCTGTACGGTTGGATATTCAATCGAGGCCCCAATAAAAAGTTTGCCTTGTCCATGAACATAAAAGGAGACAATTAACCTCCATTTTATTCAAACTACTCTAAATGCAAGATGATGCATGTTAGGCAATATTTATAGCATGCAATGCAATCCTATGCTTAAGAACATGCATAAATAGACATCTTAAGTAGTGTAAACATGTTTACATCAGACATTCAGGAAAAAATTGTAAAATCAATGAACCACATTTTGGATCGTATAACAATGATATGGACACAAGTGAAACTTGGTTCAACCCAGGATCACCATTAGCAAAACATAGTGAATTGGTGAAATTACACAACAAAGATTATCTGCAATGTTGGTCAAACCTTTCACTTCCAGAAAAATTCCAGGAATTTTTAGAAGAATGGGGAGAATTACTGAATAAGTTATATAGAACAATTAATCAAAAATACTCGTTGGAAACTAGCAAAACATCTTGGAGTGAGACTAGTGAACGACAAATTTTCCCAAATCCTAGGTTCAATGATAATTATGAATCCCCAGCCCAAATAAATTCAGATTCAAATTTCATAGCAATTGATACACCTAATCTTGAGACGGGTTGGGAGGATCCAATAGTAGGTGATCACGATTTTGAGCCATCCCTAGAGATACAAAACTTTGGTTCACCAAGCTTAGGTGTAACGACCCGATTCCCGAGTCCCTACGAGACACGAGAATCGGACCGACTCGACTAATCCCAAGACCTAGTCGTCCAACGAGGAAGTAACCAAAAGACAGTAAAATAAACCACATTCAGCATGAATATAACTAACAGTAAGAAAGTACAGCAGTAAGGAAAGAAACTACTACAGTAGGTACCACCACAACGGTAGAACAACATTTATCATATAACAAGAACTGTAGGTAAAGAAGGTACAGCGGAAACAAAAACTACTCACTAGAACAGAAACAAAAGAGGTACAAAAGACTGTGGTAACTCTACTGGACCCTACTCGGCCCAGCGTCCTCTGCAGCCGCCGACCCTGGCTGCTCAACACCTGGTCCTGAAAAAGGTAACGAGTGTAACACGTCAGCAAAACGCTGAGTAGAGTGGCAAACTAACTAAAGGCAACAGTAGAGTGTACAGTAGCTATTATGTTCTATTACTTCCTTTATTCACATCTTTCAATTTTTCTCACTATTTCATTTATTTCTCAGATCCTTTACTTGATCTCGAATGTCCTCGTGGGAACGATCTTGATTGCAGTCTTTTCCAAAAGTAGAAGTAGCACGTGGTGCTCTCCTGGCCGGGAGAGTCCCCCGTGGTGATCCTACCCTCAGTCAACCACCCCAAGGTCACTGACAGACGTAACGGTGACTACGGCACGCGCGATAAACGCACAGGTAGCTAGCCCGCACTGGCACGCGGTCAGTCGTTTCCGTTAACGGGTGCGCCCAAAGCACAGCACGGAACCAGGGCAGAGCCCTCTCAGTAACAGGGGTCCAACCCCTCCACAGTAACCAAACCGGGGCCTTGCCCCTCCACAGTCCGCGCACCCTCGCCTGACTACCCTGGTTTGCCCTAGTGGGCCTAACAAGTCGGTGAAGGAGGCTAGCAGAACCCCAGGGCCCGTGGGGTAGCTAGTACTCTCCTAACACTAGTAGCTCTCCTCAGTACTACGTACACGAGGGCCAACAAGTCGGTACAGAGCGGCCAATCCTAACCCCGGGTCCCTGGGGCGGCTGGCCCCACTCTGCACTAAACAGGTACAGGTACTTCCCTTGGTACTGCGTACCCAAGAGACAGTACAAACTACATCTCAGTTCCATTCCTTTTTCTTTCCAGGAGTTCCACTCCTAATTCCCCGTAGGGTTCCAGCTCTTTATCTCAGAACATCATATGTTTCACCTTCCAGTTTCACGTTCTCACAATCCATGATCTCAATCATGTTTCTTTATTCATAACAGGCAGCTGTTAATTCAATTTACAGGCAGCTTTATATTCCTTTCCATTTTTCCAAGACTGCAGTATTATACATTCCACTAGTTTTTTTTTCCATCCTAAGATTCATGCCACACCCTAGGATCTAGCATACAACTAGTTTTCCAACCCTAGGATTCATGCATCACCTAGGAGCTATCATTCCATACATTTCTCATTCCTGGGATTCATGCAATGTCCTAGATTCTAGTTATGGTTCCATACTTTAACAGATTTTAAAAATAAACTTAAGCCACTCTACCAGGTACAACGGGAGTAATGGGGGCGTGATCGGGAATCCCGCGCGCCTCCGCGACTCCCAAGACTGCAACTGAACGAGGTCCTATCACAAGGATCAAACACAAGGAGTGTCTCAAAATAGTGTATAGCTACTGTAGACGGGTAGAGGAATTAATTCTGAAAAGAACGCAACTTGAATCGCGGAAAACGGAGCCCGAACGGGCCCTAAACGGGTCGAAAAAGACGACACTGTGTAAAATCAGACGTCTGGAACTTCTTCCAGACGTCTTAAACAGTGGATCAGAGAATTACCTGTTCAGTGTGGTTTCCCAGACGTCCAGAAGTCTGCGGGGACGTCTGTCCTAGCTCTCAGACGTCCGATGGTCACCCCAGACGTCTGGAGGTCACTCCCGCTGTCTGGTACAACTTCCAGACGTCTGATTCGCAAAGGATGGCGAATCAGCGAACCTGCGCACAGCCAACTCCCTCCCTTAGTACGGTCGGTCGACAGGAAGGAAGAAGAAAGCGGAATACACACCTTTCAGACGTCGGTATGAGCTACCAGACGTCGTCGTCGCCGTCTGCCTATCAACCCAGACGTCTGATTCTGGAAATTTTTCCAGAATCAGGGCTTGACCCGGACTCTGCTCGCGACGCCGCCTGCGTCGCACCTCGCGCTCCTGCTGCTCAGACTGCTGCAGGTCCCTCTCCGCGTCGTTCCGCGCCCCCTGCGCCCTCCGCCGGTCGGCCAAGCCGCTCCGGCGAGCTCGCCCTCACGGCAGAGCTCCGCCCTCGCACGCCGCGCCTCCTCCGCGCTCACTGCAGCCGCCGCTGCAGCCCTCGCGCTCGCTCGCTCTCGTGCACAGGAAGGAGAAGAAGAAGGAGACGGTGGAGACGGGAGGGGAGGCGTGGCCCTTTTAAGGCCGCGCGGAGAGGAGAGAGAGAAGGCACGGCAGGCGTCTGCAGCCGCAGAAGAAAAAGAGGGAATAACGAATATGCGGTCTGCGCGCGCAGGCGCGCAGACGACTCGCGGGTGTGGACGATAACGATTTTTCAGACGTCTGTAAACCATCCCAGACGTCTTAAAATACGTCCGGGGCATGCGTTCGTAACAATATAACAAACTTAAAGGAAGTTTCGTCCCCGAATCTTGCGCCAACTAGGGTCCGGGAAAAGACGTCCAAATAACCATAACAAACTCAAAGAGGATCGAACCCGGTCCGAAAAGATGTACCCGCGAAAAGCTCTGGGTACCGCTCCCGCATTGCCACCTCAGGCTCCCAGGTAGCCTCCTCGTACCGCTGGCTCCTCCACAAAACCTTTACCAGGGGTACTTGCTTTCGTCTCAAACTGCGGACGGCTCGGTTTAGGATCTGCACTGGCCGCTCGGGGTAGGTCAGGTCGTCGCTCACCTCGACGCTCTCGTGACTCAGTACGTGGCTGGGATCGGCTACGTACTTCCTGAGGTTGGACACGTGGAACACGTTGTGCACACCAGAAAGCTGCGGGGGAAGGGCAAGTCTGTAAGCAACGGGTCCAACCCGCTCCAGGACCTCAAAGGGCCCCACGAACCTCGGTGCGAGCTTCCCTCTCACCCCAAACCGCTGTAAGCCCTTCATGGGCGAAACACGAAGGAAGACGTGGTCCCCAACCTCGAACTGCACCTCTCTGCGTTTGCGATCCGCGTAGCTTTTCTGTCTGCTCCTGACAGTGCGGAGTCGTCTGTGGATCTGCTCAACTACCTCCTGACTCTGCCGGATCAACCTGGGGCCAACCTCCCACTTGGTCCCCACCTCAACCCAACTCAAGGGTGCCGTACACCTCCGTCTGTACAAAGCCTCGTAGGGAGCCATGCCGATGCTCGAGTGATAACTGTTGTTGTATGCAAACTCCGCCAGGGGCAGGTGCTCCTCCCAAGAGCCCCTCCAGTCCAGTACATAGGCACGCAACAGGTCCTCAAGTGTCTGTATCGTGCGCTCAGACTGTCCGTCCGTCTGGGGGTGGTAAGCCGTGCTAAACCTCAACCTCGTCCCCAAGGCCTGCTGAAACTCAGCCCAAAACTGGGACGTAAAGCGGGTATCCCGGTCGGATACGATCTCCCGCGGAACTCCGTGTAGTCGCACCACATCACGGATATACCTCTCTGCCAACTGTGCTGGTCCCAAAGTGACTCGGATCGGCAAGAATCGCGCCGTCTTCGTCAATCTATCCACTATTACCCAGACTGCGTCGTGTCCCCGCTGGGTAACAGGTAAGCCCACCACCAAGTCCATGGTGATGCTCTCCCACTTCCACTCTGGCACTGGAAGCGGCTGAAGCGGCCCTGCAGGCCTCTGATGCTCGGCTTTTACCTGCTGGCACACTAAGCACTGCTGCACGAACTCACCCACATCCGCTTCATCCCTCTCCACCAAAACTCGCGCCTCAAGTCATGGTACATTTTCGTGTTTCCGGGATGTATGGTGAATCTGGAACCGTGTGCCTCAGTCAGGAGCTCTCTCAACAGCTCCTCGTCTCTGGGAACGCACAACCGTCCCCTCAAGCGTAACACCTGGTCTGTGAAAGAGAAGTCCCCTGGGTCCCCTGATAGTACTCTGTCGCGCAAAGACTGCAAGTACGGATCAGCCATCTGTCCTGTGATGATACGGTCTATCAGCTCTGGCCTGGTCTGCCGTGTCACCATCACTGCCCCACAGTATCCTCGTAACTCTAGAGGTCGCCAACTGCCCACCTCCTCCAAAAGGCTCCAACTCTGTAACTGTAGACTGGCCAAGCGTGCGGGCGCCTTACGGCTCAAGGCGTCAGCCACCACATTGGCCTTTCCCGGGTGGTAGGAGATGCTGCAATCGTAGTCCTTCAGGAGCTCCAACCAACGTCTCTGTCTCATGTTGAGCTCCTTCTGGTCAAAAAGATATCTGAGGCTCTTGTGATCTGTAAAAATCTCGAAGGTCTCACCGTACAAGTAGTGCCTCCAGGTCTTCAGCGCGAAGACAACAGCTGCCAACTCTAGGTCGTGGGTAGGGTAGGTATGCTCATGGGGCTTCAGTTGCCGCGAAGCGTAAGCGACAACATGACCCCTCTGCATGAGCACACCTCCTAACCCCTGCAAGGAAGCATCTGTGTACACAACGAACCCGCCACTACTGTCAGGGATGGTGAGCACGGGAGCCGAGGTCAACCTCTCCTTCAGCTCCAGAAAACACGCCTCACAGGTGTCTGTCCAAGCGAAAGTCACGTCCTTCCGGGTCAACTGTGTCATAGGACGCGCAATCTGTGAAAATCCCCTGATGAACCGTCTGTAGTAACCTGCCAGTCCCAGGAAACTGCGAATCTCAGTGACTGAACGCAGTCTCTCCCACCTGAGCACTGCCTCGACCTTGGCGGGGTCCACCGCCAGGCCGTCACCAGATATCACATGACCCAAGAAGGTCACCTCCCTCAACCAGAACTCGCACTTGCTGTATTTGGCGTACAGCCTGCGTCGTCTCAGAGTGTCCAGAACCATCCGCAAGTGCTGTCCGTGCTGTGTTCGATCTCTAGAATAGATGAGCACATCATCTATGAAAACCACCACGAACTGATCCAAGTACGGTCTAAACACCCTGTTCATCAGGTCCATGAAAGCAGCGGGGGCATTGGTCAGCCCAAACGGCATGACCAAAAACTCGTAGTGTCCGTACCGGGTGCGGAAAGTTGTCTTGGAGACGTCGGTCTCCCTGATCCTCAACTGGTGGTATCAGACCTCAAGTCTATCTTGGAAAACACCATGGCACCCCGCAACTGGTCAAACAAATCGTCGATCCTCGGCAGCGGATATCTGTTCTTGATGGTGACCCTATTCAGCTGTCGGTAGTCCACACAAAGGCGTAGGGTCCCATCCTTCTTCTTCACAAACAGTACCGGGGCTCCCCCGGGAGACGCACTGGGCCTCACGAAACCTTTCTCCAAAAGGTCCTGCAACTGGGACTTGAGCTCTCGCAGCTCAAGCGGTGCCATCCTGTATGGCGCGGTGGAGATGGGGCTGGTCCCTGGTACTAGTGAGATCTCAAACTCGATCTCACGCTCGGGCAGTAGTCCTGGTAACTCGTCTGGAAACACGTCGGGGAACTCTCTGACCACCGTGATGCTCTGGAAGTCTGCCACAGGGCTGGGCTCTGCCACCACATAGGCTAGGAAGCCCTCACACCCCTGGCTCAAAAGTCTCGCCGCCCGAAGTGCCGAAATGCACCTGAAACCTCCGTCCACTGGCTGCCCGTGAAACTCGAAAGGAGGCAACTCCGGAATGGAGAAGACAATCTTCCTCTCAAAACAGTCTACCAAGGCATGGTAAGCGGACAGCCAATCCATCCCCAGAATCACTCCAAAGTCCTCCATCTGTATCATAATCAGGTCAGCTGGCAGGCTATGTCCCCCGATGCTGACCTCGCAACCCGTGTACACCTCCTCAGCTACAAACAGCTGACCACTCGGACCTCTGATTACGAACGGATTCTCTAACAGTGTATAATCCTGGTCCAAACTAACTGCGAAACTGGCTGCGACAAACGAGTGCGTAGCGCCGGAATCGAAAAGCGTGCAAACGAGTCTGCCAGAAACTGAAACCATACCTGCTACCACGGATCCCGATGCTCTGGCATCCCTGTGTGTTAGGGCGTTGATACGCCCCTAAGCTCTAGGTGCGGACGAAGCAGCCACACTCTGCGTCGGACGGGTAGGTGCTGGCCGGTACCCTCCTCGCGACTGCTGTCCTCCT
Source organism: Thalassia testudinum (assembly GCA_037157565.1). Taxonomy (NCBI): domain Eukaryota; kingdom Viridiplantae; phylum Streptophyta; class Magnoliopsida; order Alismatales; family Hydrocharitaceae; genus Thalassia; species Thalassia testudinum. The sequence goes on from JAZHRO010000049.1 coordinate 38,965,538, forward strand.
CCTCGTGCCTGGGAACCGTGGCCTCCTGCGTGCCCTCCAGTGCTCTGCACGGGAAGTATCTGCTGACCTCCTACCCTAGATGGGCAGTCCCTCCTGACGTGGCCCGGCTGGCCACACTGGTAGCAGAGGGGAACCCGACTCCCGCCCTCAGTGAGTCCCTGCTGTCGGCTAGGCGGGGGTCCGGTGCTGGCGACTGGCCCCTGTCGAGGGCCCCCAAAGGCCACTGATGGCCCTGCACAACGTGACGGCTCTCCTGCGGATGCCACGTGTCTCCGTTCTCGCCGGCCCTGTGAGAAGTCTGGCTGAAAGGGCCTCTTCCGCCCGCCGTCGGTCTCTCGCGCGGACGGGTTGGTCTCCTCGTAAGTCATAGCTGCCTCTACCACCCTCGAAAACGTCGGCAGCTTCAGGGGTTTGACATACCCCCGGATCGCAGGCCGGAGCCCCGCGGTGAACCTCCAAAGGCGCTCCTCCTCAGTGGCTACCACTGTCGCTGCAAAGCGGGACAGCTCCAAGAAACGCGTGCGGTACGCGCTCACAGTCATCGTCCCTTGGCGGAGAGTGTGGAACTCCCGCCTCCTCTGGTCCTGCCACGTCTGGGGAAAGTACTGCTCGCAGAAGAGGGTGACGAACTGGTCCCACGTCGGCTCGTCCCTCTCCTGTCCTCGGACCGCCCTCCACCACCGGTGTGCCGCACTCTCCAGTTGGTACGTGGCAAAGGCCACGCGGCACTCCACCGGGGGGCGAAGGGTGTCGAAGATCTTCTCCAGCTGCTCAAGCCAGTCCTCTGCCTCGGTCGGGTCCTCATCCCCCTTGAAGGAGGGGGGCTTCAGCTTCTGGAACTGTCCGAAAAGCTCGAAGTGGCGCTGTAGGGGAGGTGCTGGTGCACCTCCAGGCGAAGGTGCCTCGTGTACAGAAGTGTCGGAGGAAGGTGGGGGTGGCAGGGGCCCATCCCCTCCCTCGTGTCCAGCGCCGTGTCCGTTGCGTGGTCCCACAGAGGACTCCCCCTCTGCAACCCCAGGAGGAGGTGCTCGGGGCGGTGGGTGGAGCTCCTCTCGTACAATATCCCGTATCAGTCTGGCGAGGTCCTGGGCCTGGATGCCAGGGGGTGGTGGCTGGTCCACCGAGACGTCAACAACAGCACGTCCATCTCGCCGACCTCGCCCTCGGCCGCGCCCGCGGCCAGTCTTGCGACGAGGCATCTCCTGCAAGGAGACGCGAAACAAAATGGAAACGTCAAAACAGACGGTACCTAACAAAACTTCTAAGAGCTCATGTCAAGAGATATGTTTTGGTGGCTACTCTAGCTATAAACATTTGAATTGGTTATTTTCCAGTCAGTTGATTCACTTCTCGGGACGACCTTGCTCTGATACCATCTTGTAACGACCCGGTTCCCGAGTCCCTACGAGACACGAGAATCGGACCGACTCGACTAATCCCAAGACCTAGTCGTCCAATGAGGAAGTAACCAAAAGACAGTAAAATAAACCACATTTAGCATGAATATAACTAACAGTAAGAAAGTACAGCAGTAAGGAAAGAAACTACTACAGTAGGTACCACCACAACGGTAGAACAACATTTATCATATAACAAGAACTGCAGGTAAAGAAGGTACAGCGGAAACAAAAACTACTCACTAGAACAGAAACAAAAGAGGTACAAAAGACTGTGGTAACTCTACTGGACCCTACTCGGCCCAGCGTCCTCTGCAGCCGCCGACCCTGGCTGCTCAACACCGGGTCCTGAAAAAGGTAACGAGTGTAACACGTCAGCAAAACGCTGAGTAGAGTGGCAAACTAACTAAAGGCAACAGTAGAGTGTACAGTAGCTGTTATGTTCTATTACTTCCTTTATTCACATCTTTCAATTTTTCTCACTATTTCATTTATTTCTCAGATCCTTTACTTGATCTCGAATGTCCTCGTGGGAACGATCTTGATTGCAGTCTTTTCCAAAAGTAGAAGTAGCACGTGGTGCTCTCCTGGCCGGGAGAGTCCCCCGTGGTGATCCTACCCTCAGTCAACCACCCCAAGGTCACTGACAGACGTAACGGTGACTACGGCACGCGCGATAAACGCACAGGTAGCTAGCCCGCACTGGCATGCGGTCAGTCGTTTCCGTTAACGGGTGCGCCCAAAGCACAGCACGGAACCAGGGCAGAGCCCTCTCAGTAACAGGGGTCCAACCCCTCCACAGTAACCAAACCGGGGCCTTGCCCCTCCACAGTCCGCGCACCCTCGCCTGACTACCCTGGTTTGCCCTAGTGGGCCTAACAAGTCGGTGAAGGAGGCTAGCAGAACCCCAGGGCCCGTGGGGTAGCTAGTACTCTCCTAACACTAGTAGCTCTCCTCAGTACTACGTACACGAGGGCCAACAAGTCGGTACAGAGCGGCCAATCCTAACCCCGGGTCCCTGGGGCGGCTGGCCCCACTCTGCACTAAACAGGTACAGGTACTTCCCTTGGTACTGCGTACCCAAGAGACAGTACAAACTACATCTCAGTTCCATTCCTTTTTCTTTCCAGGAGTTCCACTCCTAATTCCCCGTAGGGTTCCAGCTCTTTATCTCAGAACATCATATGTTTCACCTTCCAGTTTCACGTTCTCACAATCCATGATCTCAATCATGTTTCTTTATTCATAACAGGCAGCTGTTAATTCAATTTACAGGCAGCTTTATATTCCTTTCCATTTTTCCAAGACTGCAGTATTATACATTCCACTAGTTTTTTTTTCCATCCTAAGATTCATGCCACACCCTAGGATCTAGCATACAACTAGTTTTCCAACCCTAGGATTCATGCATCACCTAGGAGCTATCATTCCATACATTTCTCATTCCTGGGATTCATGCAATGTCCTAGATTCTAGTTATGGTTCCATACTTTAACAGATTTTAAAAATAAACTTAAGCCACTCTACCAGGTACAACGGGAGTAATGGGGGCGTGATCGGGAATCCCGCGCGCCTCCGCGACTCCCAAGACTGCAACTGAACGAGGTCCTATCACAAGGATCAAACACAAGGAGTGTCTCAAAATAGTGTATAGCTACTGTAGACGGGTAGAGGAATTAATTCTGAAAAGAACGCAACTCGAATCGCGGAAAACGGAGCCCGAACGGGCCCTAAACGGGTCGAAAAAGACGATACTGTGTAAAATCAGACGTCTGGAACTTCTTCCACACGTCTTAAACAGTGGATCAGAGAATTACCTGTTCAGTGTGGTTTCCCAGACGTCCAGAAGTCTGCGGGGTCGTCTGTCCTAGCTCCCAGACGTCCGATGGTCACCCCGGACGTCTGGAGGTCACTCCCGCCGTCTGGTACAACTTCCAGATGTCTGATTCGCAAAGGATGGCGAATCAGCGAACCTGCACACAGCCAACTCCCTCCCTTAGTACGGTCGATCGACAGGAAGGAAGAAGAAAGCGGAATACACACCTTTCAGACGTCGGTATGAGTTACCAGACGTCGTCCTCGCCGTCTGCGTATCAACCTAGACGTCTGATTCTGGAAATTTTTCCAGAATCAGGGCGCGACCCGGACTCTGCTCGCGACGCTGCTCGCGTCGCACCTCGCGCTCCTGCTGCTCAGACTGCTGCAGGTCCCTCTCCGCGTCGTTCCGCGCCCCCTGCACCCTCCGCCGGCCGGCCAAGCCGCTCCGACGAGCTCGCCCTCACGGCAGAGCTCCGCCCTCGCACGCCGCGCCTCCTCCGTGCTCACTGCGGCCGCCGCTGCAGCCCTCGCACTCGCTCGCTCTCGTGCACAGGAAGGAGAAGAAGAAGGAGACGATGGAGACGGGAGGGGAGGCATGGCCCTTTTAAGGCCGCGTGGAGAGGAGAGAGAGAAGGCGCGGCAGGCGTCTGCAGCCGCAGAAGAAAAAGAGGGAATAATGAATATGCGGTCTGCGCGCGCAGGCGCGCAGACGACTCGCGGGTGTGGACGATAACGGTTTTTCAGACGTCTGTAAACCATCCCAGACGTCTGGCAAGACGTCTGGATGTGATCCCAGACGTCTGGTCAGACGTCTGGGCCACCTCCCAGACGTCTTAAAATACGTCCGGGGCACGCGTTCGTAACATTAGGTTTCCCAGACACCTGTGATAGTGAGATTAAGTCAGAACCTCTCGAGGGCGTAAATTCTGTTCCTTATTTTGATAAGGTGGTCCTTAAGCACAATTATGACATCCCTGTAGAGCCCAACCTAGATTCTAGTGATCCAACCCACACCCTTAACCTATAATCTAGATCTGAGCCTTATTGGGATGATTACAAGGCCCCGTGTGATGGAAATTATATTTTGAATTTGGATTACAATTCTGGGCCTATATTTGATGAGTGCACCTCTCCGAACTCCTTGGAGATACAGATTGATTTTTCTGAAGTCATGCCAATTTATGATACAAAAATCGAGGAGTTGGAAGAGTTAGGAATTGATTGGGTCTTCCCTACAAGCCAAGAAACTGAGCCTATGCCTAATAGGGACACCTTTTTAAGCTCGGAATCTAAGAATAGGCTAGACCCAAGTTAGGTTGCTGATTGTCCACATCTTGATTTACTCTGTGGTGGAACCTCTGATCCTGAATCAGACTCAGAGCATGATTCTCGCAAGTTCTCCAACTATTTTGAATCTTACTCTGATTTTGGAGAACTATTGTTTCTTGACGACTATGAGCCAATCTACGACCTCAGCATACACGTTCCTTTCTTCAACTCTGACTCTGAGGTCCCTAATCCCGAGATCATTGATTCAAAATCAGGTTCCATTGAGACAGAATCATTTCTTTTTGACCCTCAGGAATCAGAAATAGAAAATGCCGAGAGTATCTACAACCCAGAGTTCGAATCTTTTCTTCACTCAGATTTCCTTAATCCTATAAACACTCTTTAGGCATTTAACTTTGATTTTGATGGTGAATCTTTTCTTCACTCAGGTTTCCTTGATCCTATAAACACTCTTCAGGAATTTACCTTTGATTTTGATGGCCATTATGAAGACTCTCTAGATGAACCCTCCTTTGAATCCTTCCTAGAGGAGCCCTCATACACAATTTTTATTGATGCCACCTCTTCTACATGTGCAGAACCTTCCCAAACCTGTTTTCAACCCTGACCCACAACTGGACTCAATTTGTACTCTGATTCTCCTCTTAATGAACTGGTTGCACACGATTCTCCTCCACATTTCAATTGGGTTTCAGACTTCGATCAGACTGATAATCACGACCCATCCTTTTCTGATCACCTTTGTAGGGTTCCTACATCCTCCATTGATTCTTTTTCATTTGAGGATCCCTACTCTAATCAAGCTGATTCGACTCAGTCAAATCCTAGCTTTTCACTTCCACATCCTTTTGTGCTTCACAGTATCTGGTGGGTATCGCATCTCTTGATCCACATCTATCAACCCACCAGATTGATTGGGTTTGGGCTGCATCATCAGCCTGTTGATCTGAATAAGCACCTGATTGGACCATGATGTAAACACAATTACACTACTTAAAAGGTCTACTTTTGCATGTTCTTAAGCATAGGATTGCATTTCATGATATAAATATTGCATTACATGCATCATCTTGCATTTAGAATAGTTTGAATAAAATGGAGGTTAATTGTCTCCTTTTATGTGCTTGGACAGGGCAAATATTTTATCAGGGCCTCGGATCAAAGATCCAACCGTATGGATGTGATCAGGGCGACGATTGGAGTTCAACGACTCCAAGATCGCCCTAATCAGGCATCCGTAGCATCAGATATAGATCGGGGAACCCTAGAAGATCAAGGGCCAGGATGGTGTAAATCCATACTTCAGATGACAAATCCGACCGCGCAGATGAATTCGGATCGACGATCGCAGTCCAAGGACACAAAAATCGAGTCAATCCGACATCCGTGGCACCATCTACAACTTCCAGAAGATGGATGGCCAAGATGACGCCATGTGGCGCCATCTCAGCCGCCCAAACGGCCGCTTGCATCTTGTGAAGACCGCGCACCTGTCTCCTCTCTGCCGTTGGATCTCGATCCAACGGCTGCGACGCGCCTGCGCTGAAGTCAAGCGCTCGACACAAACGCGACCGCAGCGCAGCGGTCGAGCGCTTTAACGTGAAGCAGCGACGCGCGTTCGAGCCGCGCCCCGCAGAAATTGGAGTGGTGGCGCGCCTCCAATCGACCGCACGATCGCGATCCAACGGCCGCGCGCGCCCGATAGCGTCGACGCGCGATTGGACGCGCGATCGCACGCACAGGCGGCAGCGGTGAAGGCGCGATTTTAAGCCGTCCGATCTCGCGATCGGACGGCTGAGACTTTGCGGACGTGCGTAAGCGTTACGCACGCGGGCAGTCGAGCGGGCGCGCGTGGGCGCGGCGGCGACGGCCACGTCGGGGCTTTAGTGACGGATTTATCCGTCACTAAAGACCCCTTATTTATTATTTTGAAGATGTAATGTCCATTTTGCCCCCACTCCTTGCAACTATAAAAGGAGACCCCCTCCATACGAAATTTTCATCCCTTCTTTCTCCTCTCTACCCTCCAAAGCTTAAGAGAAGCTTGTCCCACACCCGGGATGCTTCTCGTGAGATAAAGTCCAATTTTCGTTCCCCTTCAGAAGTGGATCCCGCGACGACGACGGCGTGCTGCTTCGTTCCCGTTCTTCTGCTTCGTCCTCCTTCATCCCGCTTCGTTCTCCTTCGTCCAGGCGTCGTCCCGTCCGGCTCTTCCTCCAAGCAACCGTCGAGGAGGATTTCTCTCTTCCTATTCTTTTTACCGCTTTCTAGTATAGATTTACTGCTTTCTAGATTAATCTACTCATCCTCCAAGCAATCGTCGAGGAGGACATTTCTCTCTCCATTCTTTTAATGCTTTCTAGAGTAAATTTATAACTTTCTAGAGTAATTGTTTTATGCTTTCTAGTTGTAATGAACAATCTGTTCAATACAAAAATACCTTGTTTATTCTACATCTCATTTTGATTTCTCTGTGTAATATTCTCTTTCTCTCTTACTCTTTCTCTCTCTTCTATTTATTGTAAATAATTAGATGGTTCTAAATTGAATTATTCTGTAACAAATAAAAAGAAACACATATTTTTTAAATCAAACGTTCGCCTCCCTACGTTCGACCTGGAATTTTAATTTCGGTATAAATTTTATTTGTTGAACACGAATTCTTCGCTTTCGAACTACAATGATAGGTTTTCCAAAACCGAACACGTTAGCGTAGATTCGTAGCGTTCAAAAAATTTGGCGCCATTGCTGGGGAGGCAACGCTCTTTGATTTCTCTTCGCGTTTTGTAACTTATAAATCATTTACCTCACTTTTCTCCTTTCTTATTGTAATTGCAGGTACTCTTTCGAGACAGGCAAAAGCGATAGATCAGAGTAAAGTGCTGTGGAAGGTTTTGTAAGTTACCCCCCACCTCCCACCCATTAGATTTCATTTCATAACATAATAATTCAAACATCAATCAACCTAGGTGTTCTTATAAACTCTAAGGTCAGATTGTTTGTTGTTTGACATCCATACTCACTCCAACCCCCACATTAAAAAAAAGAAAAAAACAAATCTCACAGAGGTACACAACCTCATCTGATTTTCAAACTCAACCGGTAATCCAATCTTAAGAGCCGGTACACACATCCAAACACATAATTGAGTAGAAATCAGACTAGGTAATCATTTGTGTGCCTAATTAAGTGGTGCAACAGGTCAATTGATTGAGTTGATTGGGCCGCACCACTTCAAATAAAATCAACTCATTAAGTAGCTGCCAATTAGGTTCAACTCTTAGGGATTTACCAGGCACTCCACATTCTTTTTAAACTTTAAAGGAAAACATCTTTACCTGTGCTTGTAAAACTTGGTGTGCCAACGAAACTTGATTGAAAACACCTAAAGTTGAATCCTAAAAGCTTCTAAGCAAGATTTGAATCTTAAAATTCACCACATCAAAAACAATCTTGCTTGAAAACCACTGGTTGTGCACTCACACACAAATCAATCAATCATTAAGGGCACAACCCATTTAAAGGGCCCATCACATTCCAAAGCACATTCAAACCTAGCCCTAATAAAACAAAGTAGACGTTGGCCTTAAAGATTGGACTCACTCTTCAGAACCCAGAACGAGATTATTTTCGATTAGTCTGTTTCTACTGTTCAATCTGATGTCAAGCTAGGGGAGTAGAGTCAAATGATCGCGGCTGGGGGGTACACTAGGAACCGGAGGCGCAAGCCGAAGGAAGAACCTTCTCCCCAGTCCCTCCTTCTAACTGGTTGGATTGAACAGACGGAAGTAGATCAAATCGTTCCTTTATCTCAAGATGGGTTTTGAGAGTCTGTAGGTCTTTAGGCTAACCTATTTAAGGACAGGTTGGATTGGTTGTATTGCAGGGCACCTTTCTTCCTCCCGTGTATCATGAATCCTTCCACATATTTCACGCATTCCCGCTCTTTCCCTCCTGTTGTAAATTATCCTCAACATAACGATTATCCCAACTCGTATTGTAATCAACCATCAGTTAATTGGGATAATTCGGATTGGGGATACAATTCTGGACCCCCGTGTTTAGGGTATAACCCTGAACACTTTGATTCTGATTTCTATCCTTCTCAGAGTTACATCGATTATAGATCATCCTCCTTTCATGAACAACCTAATACGATCTACAATCAAGAAGGATACACTGATCCTTACCCATCCTCTGATTTCACTGCCTTTAGGTCATCACCATCTTTTGAACAATCTGAAATGACCTATTATCAGGATGGGTATAACGAATCTCAATTCGTTAATTCCTCTACATTGATATCAAACCCGCCCAACCCTGAACCAACTCATTTGGTTCAGGTTAATCAGGTTCAAGATAAGGTTCTAGCTAACTTGAGGAATATCATTCAATCTTTAGAAGTTCAGCCAATACCTTGCATTGAGAGATTGGAGCCCCTGATTGAAATGATTGATAATTTAAACAAGTCTTTGTTGGATTGGCTCCAGGATGTTAAGGATAAGAACTCGGGTGAGTTTCTACTTGGGAAATTAGCGAAATTGAGGATGAGATTCGTGGTTGCTTTGATTCAATCTTGGAATAATTCGCAGGATGAACTCTCTTCAGGAAAGCCAATGACAGAACCCGCTCAGGCACCTGTTGGGGGGGACAAGTGTTATGAGGCTGACCAGATTGAATTAAAGCAACCAATTAAGGATGATTTGATTTCTTCACCTGAGATCCCTGAGCCGGGTTACGAGGAAACATATGTCTCCTTGGAACAGAAAGTGACAACTGATTTTGGGACATACATTGATACGGATCCTGATGGTGAAGATTCAAGTTGCGAAGTCTCACGCGAGTTTTCTGAACACGATTTCTATGAGACAATTGGGCCTGAGGAATCTGATAGATCATTTAATAGCCCAATAACTGAGGAAACTGATCTTATTAGGGCACACATTACGGATCCAGAATCGCATTTTCTGGAAAAATCAATTCAATGCCCTGATTATCAGTTACACCCTGTTGAGCTTATTGATGATTCTAATTCTGAGATAATTGGACCCAAGTCAATTTTGATTCTGCCACATCATTTAGACTTGGGGATTTCAGACGGGGTGATAAATGTACAAGAGGTCCTGGAATTTGATATGCTGAATGAGGAGGATAGGAGCGGGGAAGTTCTGATTTGGGAAGTTAATTTTGGAGGAAATGGAAGATTGAGTCGAAGGGTTCCTTTTAAGCTGAAACCATCAAATCAGAACCCTTACGACATTTGTTTCGAGGATGTTCAACTCAAGCACACATTCAACAATTATTCTTTTGAGCTTCAATTCTCTGTAACCCGACATTTTGGCCTTGGGTTGCATCCTCATAAATCGCAGGTCCGACCCCACTCGCATTTTGATTTTAGGTTCTGGGTAATTTTTATCCAAAACCTAAGATATTCTCGATTATGGGGGATGGGTCTGCACCACAATCTGGTCCACATTTTTGGACCGCTGTTGATAGGTCAGAGGATTCTTCTGTTTATATTAATTCTGACCTGCACTTGTGAATTCTTCATTTCTTTTCTTTGTATAGTGTGCCTAGCTGAAGGCACTAAACTCAACACTTATACAGTTCTTTTTCGTTTTCATCTTGGAGCGGACCTGATATTCACGCAATTCAGGTGCTTTCTACACTTTTCCACTCTGTTTTATGTCTTTTTAATACAATGAGGACATTGCATTAGATAGGCATGGGGGGGTGGATATTCATCTCTAAATTCATTCGTCAGCTCCGTAGATTTGTTTATTTTCTTTTATAAAAAAAATAAATAAATAAAAATTTCAGAATTAGGAAAGAGAATTTAGGTTTAAGAAAATTTTCAATCTTAGGAAATACTACATTAGGATCTGAACACAAAGACCCCTCAGGTCTTTGGACTTAATTAGCCTGTGTATCCACTAAAATGTTTTGTCTTTGAGTCCTCGCCATCTTAATTCTATTATAATTGGAATAAATAACTTTGGGTGATAAGTACACGACTTATCAACCCGCCCTCTGATTTGGGGGAATTTCGAGTCTTAAGCATCTACACACTTTCTTTGCACTGACTCGTTGTTCGGCGATTTTTACGGAAATTGGATAGCTAATGAACCTTCTAGGGTGATATGGCTGGCAAGTTATCGTGGGTAACAGCCCATAGGTAGGTTGTCCAGAGCCCAGTCACTGGACCTTTCTCTTTTTGCTGCCTTTAGGTAAATCTTAGACCAGGGAAGCCACCTACTTAAAAAAAAAAAAAAAGAAAAAAAAATCAAAAAGGAGAAAAGAACAAAAAGAAATAAGCCACACTTCGCCGCACGAGTATGGCTGGCAAGTTGTCGGTGGTAACAGCTCATCGACCGGTTGTCCAGAACCCAGCTCAGAAAATGCACTAAAAATTCCCAAAACACTTAGGAAGAAGCGGAGAAGTAGAATAAACCGGGGAGATATACACTGGATTCACCCTTGTGTTGACCCCGTTAAAATATAAAAGTAGGGAGAAAGCTACCGGTTGTAAAGATACACCTTTAGGTAGAATTCTTTTTGAGGTCACCTAGAGGCGTAGAAATCCGAAGTCCGTTCTAATTGTCGGTCAACGAGTCTATCACAATCACAATAAGATGCTTAAAACTTAGGGTTCTCATCAAATCTTGGGTGAGTTGAATGGTCGTAGAAAGCCACTCTTAAACCCTAAAATTTGAAAATCCAAAAAAATTAGAAAAGTGTAAAAAGAGAAAAAGAAATTTTTTTTTTTGAATAAGGCGAGGGCTTGAGGCGGTCTGCATTTTGGCTGATACCCGGGCACTGTTGTGTCTTTGAAAGTTCAGTTCCTAAGTAGAAAATTTCTTAATGATTGAAAGTGACTCAGGTCCAAATAATCCAACCTAATTCTTTTATAAATAGCATATAGTTTTTGCTAGGGACTAGCAAAAGATAGGCATGGGGGTATGATGTAAACACAATTACACTACTTAAAAGGTCTATTTTTGCATGTTCTTAAGCATAGGATTGCATTTCATGATATAAATATTGCATTACATGCATCATCTTGCATTTAGAATAGTTTGAATAAAATGGAGGTTAATTGTCTCCTTTTATGTGCTTGGATAGGGCAAATATTTTATCAGGGCCTCGGATAAAAGATCCAACCGTATGGATGTGATCAGGGCGACGATTGGAGTTCAACGACTCCAAGATCGCCCTAATCAGGCATCCGTAGCATCAGATATAGACCGGGGAACCCTAGAAGTTCAAGGGCCAGGATGGTGTAAATCCATACTTCAGATGACAAATCCGACCGCACGGATGAATTCGGATCGACGATCGCAGTCCAACGACACAAAAATCGAGTCAATCCGACATCCGTGGCACCATCTACAACTTCCAGAAGATGGACGGCCAAGATGATGCCACGTGACGCCATCTCAGCCGCCCAAACGGCCGCTTGCATCTTGTGAAGACCGCGCACCCGTCTCCTCTCCGCCGTTGGATCTCGATCCAACGGCTGCGACGCGCCTGCGCTGAAGTCAAGCGCTCGACACAAACGCGACCGCAGCGCAGCGGTCGAGCGCTTTAACGCGAAGCAGCGACGCGCGTTCGAGCCGCGCCCCGCAGAAATTGGAGCGGTGGCGCGCCTCCAATCGACTGGACGATCGTGATCCAACGGCCGCGCGCGCCCGATAGCGCCGACGCGCGATTGGACGCACGCGTGAACGCGCGATCGCACGCACAGGCGGCAGCGGTGAAGGCGCGATTTTAAGCCGTCCGATCTCGCGATCGGACGGCTGAGACTTTGCGGACGTGCGTAAGCGTTACGCACGTGGGCAGCCGAGCGGGCGCGCGTGGGCGCGGCGGCGATGGCCACGTCGGGGCTTTAGTGATGGATTTATCTGTCACTAAAGACCCCTTATTTATTATTTTGAAGATGTAATGTCCATTTTGCCCCCACTCCTTGCAACTATAAAAGGAGACCCCCTCCATACGAAATTTTCATCCCTTCTTTCTCCTCTCTACCCCTCCAAAGCTCAAGAGAAGCTTGTCCCACACCCGGGATGCTTCTCGCGAGATAAAGTCCAATTTTCGTTCCCCTTCAGAAGTGGATCCCGCGATGACGACGGCGTGCTGCTTCGTTCCTGTTCTTCTGCTTCGTCCTCCTTCGTCCCGCTTCGTTCTCCTTCGTCCAGGCGTCGTCCCGTCCGGCTCGTCCTCCAAGCAACCGTCGAGGAGGATTTCTCTCTTCCTATTCTTTTTACCGCTTTCTAGTATAGATTTACTGCTTTCTAGATTAATCTACTCGTCCTCCAAGCAATCGTCGAGGAGGACATTTCTCTCTCCATTCTTTTAATGCTTTCTAGAGTAAATTTATAGCTTTCTAGAGTAATTGTTTTATGCTTTCTCGTTGTAATGAACAATCTCTTCAATACAAAAATACCTTGTTTATTCTACATCTCATTTTGATTTCTTTGTGTAATATTCTCTTTCTCTCTTACTCTTTCTCTCTCTTCTATTTATTGTAAATAATTAGATGGTTCTAAATTGAATTATTCTGTAACAAATAAAAAGAAACACGTAGTTTTTAAATCAAACGTTCGCCTCCCTGCATTCGACCCGGAATTTTAATTTCGGTATAAATTTTATTTGTTGAACACGAATTCTTCGCTTTCAAACTACAACGACAGGTTTTCCAAAACCGAACATGTTAGCGTAGGTTCGTAATCGTTCAACAGACCAACCAGCCTTTTGATAAAGGTACTTATTCTACAAAACTCGTCTGATTTGACCACTCCTCCATACCATTTTCTGCTCAGCTGAAGGCATTAAATTTAGCACTTAACCATAGGCAACCCGTCAATCCAACATTAAGCCCCCTCACCTAATCTCTTGACAGTGATGGCTGAGCAGATTGCTAAATTGAATGCCAATTAACAAACATTGGCTAAGAACATCCAAAACCTAGCCAATCAAAGGCCAAACCCACCACCCCTCAGCAGCATGTTATTCCTCTAAAAGATTTTTATGATCCTTCTTATTATGAGGAACGACTAGGGGTGGTCATACCAGAAGGGGACTTTGAAATCAAACTGGCAGTTCTGAACCTGATTGAACACTTCCATGGCCTTCCTAGGGAAGACCCATTCAACCACATTGAAGAACTAACTCTTCTTGCACAAACAACCCATTCCCGAAATATGCATGAAGACCTTTGGCTGATGCGGCTATTTCCATTATCTCTAGAAGATAAGGTCACTTACTGGTTCAGGACCATTGTCCGACCCATCACCACATGGCCTCAGCTCAAGAGAACCTTTCTCAAAAAATTCTTTCCCATTGGTCGTACTAATTCCCTGCGAAGATCTATTACGACCTTTCAACAAAAATCCATTGAGACTTTCCATGATTCTTGGGAAAGATTTCAAGATCTCTTAAGAAGTTGCCCGCACCACGAGATTCCTTTATGGTAGCTCATGCAGATCTTCTATCATTGATTAGAAGATCAAATCCGATGTTTCATCGATGCCTCGTGTGGTGGCAACTTCTTGAATAAGGATGCTGAGAGTGCCTATGACCTTTTTGAAGAAATGAGTGAAAACTCATTTAATCAGGCTTCCATGAACACATTTTGCAGAACTCTAAACCAGCAGTTCAGTGTTTATGAAGTAGGCACTCAATCTATCCTTGTCACCCAAGATGATCTTTAAATGATCACTAAAAAACTCACCCAGATGCACATTAATCAAAAGAAAATTGAGGAAAGGCTTGCCACACCAACCCAAGCTCCACACAGTCCACATCTAACCCAACTTAACTTTCCACGAAGAGAAAATTTGCACAATCTCAACACTACTCCTGCTGATTATTACCAGTATTCTAAGGTTGCCCATGATTCATTGGGGAATTACAACTATCCAGATCTTAACCCCACTCAAAATATTTCTGCCATCCAGGAGCCATTTAAAAATTCTTCCAATTGGAAGAACTACTCGAACTACTCCTGGAATAATTAGATTCCTCCCCAACCAAATCAATTTAATGGGTATGGATCTAATCCGACCTTTCATCCTGGGCCATCCCAACAAGACATCAATGCCCAAATGATGAGAACCCTACAGGACATGCAGACAAAGATGATCGAAGTAACCCACACCATCACAAATCTGAATAATCAAATCAGGGTTACTCCCACTTAAAGACCTATAGGACATCTACCCTCCCAACCTATGCCTAACCCTAATCACGGAAGGAACCAATATTCGGGCAGAAATGCACACTACTCGAATCAGCCTCCTACTAATCCACCACCTCAGCAACCTCCCAGGTTTCCACAACCATAGGCCCCCCACTTCCTCCAAATAATAATCAGATTGCACATGCAGGTACGTTGAGTAGTGGGAAAACCACCACTGATCTCGGGCCTTCACAGAAACCTAGTGAAATCCCCATCCCTGTGCAAATTGACTCTCCACCACCCCATCAGGAAGAAAAAGAAACACAAAAATCTCAAGACACGACTCCTATCCCGTTTCCACAAGCTCTCCACCCCACCACCAATAGAAAAAAGAAATCTGAGCCCACCACAGAAGCACTCATGGATCTATTTGGGCAAGTTCAAATCAATATTCCTCTCCTAGATGCCATCAAATATATACCTGCCTACGCCAAATTTTTGAAGGATATCTGTACTCCTAAAAGGTGGGCCAAAAATCTAGGATAGGCACATCTTTCGGAGACCGTAAGCTCTATCATACAGAGCAAGCTACCTCCTAAGATGAAAGATCTGGGGGCACCTTTAGTTTCAGTAATTATTGATGATACTACCTTTGATCGCGCCCTTCTTGATCTTGGTGCCTCAGTTAATATCATTCCCACGATTTTATTCGAAGAATTTCAGATCGGTGAATTAAAACCCATAGAGGTTACCCTGCAATTAGCCGACCGATCTGCAATCAAACCTCGTGGAATTGTTGAGGATGTTTTGGTCAAGGTCCAGAATTGTGTCTTCCCTGCAAACTTTCTGGTCCTTGACATTAAGGTACCCGAATCTTTACTAAATGCCCCAATAATCCTTGGACGACCCTTTTTGGCCACTGCAAAGGCAAATATCACTTGCCACACAGGCAAAATGGATATCACCTACGTAGGCCGAACTATCACTCTAGATATTTTCAAATCCTCGAAGAGATTCCACGATGATAACTTTTTTGAGGACTCTGATACTAAAATTTCAAATATGGTGGAGGAGACAATGTTGCTAGATACCCTTACCGACCATAATATTTTTGAGGAATCTGATTCAAAATTAATGGTCGGTGAAATATATGATTTGGAAACTTGTCTTGTCCAAAAATCTATTTTTAATGATCGATAAACATGTATAAATTCATCGTAAAATGCTTATTTGTGATAGTTCCTAGGCATAGCACTGCATATCATGATATAAATATCACATAGCATGCATCATTCTGCATTTAGAGTAGTTGTCTATATTTTAGGTTAATTAGGTCCTTTTTATGGTCAGGAGAAAAGAGGATTTATTTCAGGGCCTCGGATGGACGATCAAACCATACGAATCTGATCGGGACGACAATCGGAGACTAATGCCTCTGAAATCATCCAGATTGGATTCCCGTAGCATCAGATTAAGCCTGAGGAAGATCAACGGCCAGGGGGCAATGTGACATCCATACAGGTTTTGGATGGAAAATCCAACCGTACGGATGGATCTGGAGCGACGATCGCAATTCGGCAACGCGAGAATCATCTTGATCTGAGCACCGTAGCACCCACTACAAGAAGAAGAAGATGGACGGCCTAGATGGCGCCACGTGGTGCCATCCAGATCGCCTAACACCGGCCAGTAGCACCGCCCAACTCCTTCATCGGCGCCCTTCGATCCTAGCTGTTGGATCAAGATCCAATGGCTGGGATGCGGACACACCAAGCCGCTCCACACGACACAAGGGAGGGGTTGCCGCAATGGTGGGAGCACTGGCTTGCAAAGGAGGGGCGTGGGTTCGAATCCCCGCAGGCCCCCCAATTTCCAATTTGGCTAGCCGCTCAGCAACAGCCGCGCAGCTGCGTAGCAGCAGCAGCACAGCGTACGTGTATGCGCATGTCAGCACACGCAAGCGCATGCGTGACACAGGTACGCGAAGCGCCAGTGGAGCACACGCTAGCAGGGAGGAGTGCGGATCTTCAGCGATGCACCTCTAGTGACGCTTGCAGCTGTCACTAATGGTCTGTGCACGCCAGCAAGAGGATTTGATAGGCAGATCTTCAGCGACATTTATGGATGTCACTAAAGGCCCGTGCGCGCCAGCAAGAACAATTGAAGGCCAGATCTTCAGCGATAGCTGCAGCGGAATTTGTGGATGTCAGTAAAGACCCAGATTCGATTTTTGCCTCTTCTTCACCACTATAAAAGGACCTACACCCCCTTCCTTCCAAGCCATCTCTACCTACTCTACTCCCACCTACTCCCAAGCTCTAGCAAGCTTACCAACGCTCCATTAGAGCTTGTTCTCAAGCTCCCAAGGTGCCTATTAGTGTAGCGAACCTCTACCCCACCAAATACTCCTCCAACTTGCCATCTCCCTTCATAGGTCACCTTGGAGTTGTCCTCCCACCTCCATTCCGGTAGCAGGTCAACTTCGTCTTCTCACCTCCATTCTGGAGCTACGTCGAAGCTTTCCTCAACTCGACATCCTCCAGCATCTCACCTCCGTCATCCCGCTCCTCACCTCCTTTATTCGAGCTTCCGCCAGGCGCCGTCGTCTCGCCAAACAGCCGATTTGGGAGATTTCCTCTCACATCCCTCTCTTTTTATGCTTTCATAGTAGATTGTTATAGACATTGGATTGATATATATACCATTTTCGTTCCACATCTCTATCTTGTGATTCATTTGCTTGTCTTTTATTTCAAAAACACAAAAAAATAACAAAACCCTAAAATATGAAAAAGAAACGAAATGAAGCGTGGTTTTCAAGTAAAGTAAACGTCGCCTCCCTGTGTTCGACCCGGGACTCCCTTGGGGTTTCGGTATAAATTTTATTTGATTGATGTGTTTTGCAACTACGACGATAGGTTACTTGTAACCTCGATTTCTAACACGTGAAACACACGTGACCAATGACCCCCCTGATCATTCTCCTAACCCACCTACTCTTATATCAACCCACCCTTCCACACTAACTACACCCACCCCTTACCATTCTTCCCCCAAATCCTTTCTAATGGACCTGGCACTAGACCCGCCTGAGTTTGGCATTCAACTCGATTTAAAACCATGGCCAGACTCAGGCTACACTTGTCATTTCCCATGCAACTTTGATCCCTATATTTCCTCTAATCACTCTTCTAGGGGTCCAGAAGAAGATGCCTTTTATGCGGGCATCCAAGTGTCTAATTATTTACATGATTTTCCATCTTCAGTGCATACCTTCACGCCCAGTTGAATGGCCTAAAAGATAGCACTAGATGGGAGGTAACCCATCATTTTTCCTTTCTTTTTCCAGGTTTTGACCATCCTAAACCCGATCGCCCTTCACTAAGGTGATCCCTTTTCCTCCTAATGCATGAGGACATTGCATATCATAAGCATGGGGCGGTATTTTTAAAATTTTGATGATCGATTTAGGATTTTCAAAACCTAAAAACATGTTTTTTTCTTAGTCATTTTGTTTTTCCTGCTTGTATCCCCAAAAAAATAAAAATGTTAACTTTTTGAGGAAAAATTTCAAATCGAGACTAAGGTTGACAACCCTCTTTTGGTACAATGGGATTTTATCTTTTACAAACTAGGGATGAGGATACGAATTTGATCATTAGAATTTCAGGGTCTATTTTTAGACTAGATCAGATATCGTTCTTTAAAATTCCACCTGAGCTCATGATAGTTCAGGTGACTTGATCCTCTTTTGTAATATGGAAAGTATCTGGCTTGGTTTTTGATTCAAAAACATGCATCTCTTGTAGAACTTCCTGTGTCAAATTTCATACACAACCAACACCTAAAAATCACTAAAAATTAGAAAAACCCCCCTTGTTTGTACTTACTAAAAGTCTGAAGCAGATCATTGGTTTGAGTTCTCACCGTCGAGAATACCTCCTTTGAGGATGTAATGTCAACATGTTACCACCTCGGCACTGCTCCATATCTATATTTCATATCTTTAGATGGAGCATTAAAGTGCATTTTTGTAGCTCAAGTGTCTTGGACGGTGCTCTACCTATAGTGTCGAAGCAAGAGCTTGAGTTTACTTGGAGTGCCCCTTTACACCACAATGTGTTTTGGGATTGTGAGCTCCTGGGTGGTGTCATGGACTGTGCTATCTCGAAGTACTGGCACCAGAGCCCCCTTGAGGATTGGTAACGGGAATGATGATCCTGACACATCTGTTATAAGACTAAGCTAAAAATAAGCATAAAGGAGAGAGAATTTTTTTTTTTAAAAAAACACACATATAAATGTTGGCTTTTCACAAACACAGACACAAGGTTTTAAAGGTTATTGGAAGTTGTGAATCAGATTCAAGAGTCAAAAGAATCCTAAAAATAGAAATTTCAAGTCATCTGAATTAACAAGGGGTTAATTTGTGAATTTTTTGGAGGATATATTGATCCTGTTTCGTCTAATTTTTGGATCTAAAAATAAATCCCGATGTTTATCTTTAACAAACCCCGTACCTCCTGTGTTTAAACCAACCAAGGTCCCATAATCTCTTTCTCCTCAAAAGTCAAAAATATTACATTTCCCAAAAATTCCATTTTATAAAAATTAAAGTTTTGCTAAGGGACTAGCAAAAGATAAGTATGGGGGTGTGATAAACGTTAGTTTATCATCATTCTTATGCATTAAAACAAACCTAGCTCTTAGGATTTTGCTTCGCAAATGGGTTTTTGGGCTGCAATTAGGCATTAATTAGGTTAGGCATGCATTGCACTTTTTATTATCTTTTCAATGTGTTTTTGTCAGTGTTAGGGATATGCAGATTGCCAGATCCTTAGAACCCAAGCACTCAGGAAGGCAACTGGTGAAGGAGAAGCTCTCACCAGCTGGAACTCAGCTTGATCCAGCTCACTATAGTTAGAATCCAGCTTACCTGAACTAGGGTTAGCTCATCCTCGCTCCATTTAGATCATCTCAGCTGAATGGTAGCTCAATAGAGCTCATCTTAGCTCACCCTAGCTCAGGTCAACTCAGATCCAGCTCAACTTAAGTGAGTCTAGCTCATCTCAGCTCCTATTAGTCCACAGGGAGCTCTAGCTAGCTTAGCTAAGTTGACTGGAGTTCACCCCAACTCAAGTCCAGCTACATCCAACTCCACTCAACTCCAGCCAACTGAAGATGACTTCATTTCAGCTCAGGAAGCTCAAGTCCAGCTCCTGGGGATTCAGCTTAGCTCAACTCAGTTGAGCTAAGCTACCTTAGCTACCTCAAATAGCTTGATCCACCCCAGGAGCACTAGACCTAGCTCACCTCAGCTCCTTATGGTAGAAGCCAACTTACTTTAGCTTGGCTTAGTAGCTAGCAAAGAACTAGCAAGCTAAGCCAGCTAAAGTAGCTCCATGCCATCCTTTTCAGTAGTTTCCAGCTCCATTTCAGCTCTAGACTTCTTCTTCCAGCTCCTCTCCACAAACCCTAGCTCCCATTGCCTCCTCATCTACTCCATTACTAGCTAAGCTAGCTTAGCTTAGCTTAGCTTAGCATAGCTACACTCCAGCTCCCTTGGCCATTCACCACCTACAACTTTACCCTCTCCACCAACTTAGCTCACCTTAGCTAGCTCCACCCTACTCGCATTGGCACCACCACCTTCACCACCTTTCACCCCTCAACTAACCACCAAAAGTTGGCACCAAAACTAACCCTAACCATCTCCCTTTTGGCACCAACTTTCAGCCCCTTTATCCACCCTACACCTACCCATATAACCCATCCTGGCCATCCACATACCCCCTTCTAGAACCCTAAGATGGCACCACCTAATATCCTTCTAGAAGGCCCATTTTGGCGCCAACCCTTAGGGACACCGAGCCCATAACTGCCCCATTTGTGCCCCCTCATTTAGCACCATTTAACCCCAGCTCTAGGATCAAATTAACCACCCATAACCACCACCAAACTCCATCCTAGCTCTTCACCTATTCATGCAAACTCTACCCCCATCCCACTCTATAAAAACCCATCACCTACCACCATTTTCTTCATCCTCCCTTTAGTATAATTCCACCCTAAAACAATCATACCCACGACCAAGAAGAAGAAGAGAAGATTAAGGGGGCATCCTACCTACCCCCTTGGTGCCTTCTTCCCCTTTTTCTTCTCGCTTGTGCCATGCCAAGGAGGAGGAGTACTCCCCCACTAGGAGGACGGCTAGGCAAGGAGGAGCAAGGGTGGTGCATGCCCACCCTTGAAGGAGATCATTGAAGATGGTAGCTTCCACCTTGGAGGACATCATTTGGAGGAGCATCTTAAGGAAGGAGAAAAAGGAGTTATCTTTTCAAGTCAAGGAGCTACTTGGCTTGGAGCAAGAAGCCCTCTTCTTCACCATTTTATCTAGAGGATTTGTGTTTTATTTTTCTTGTATTTCAAATAGAATAGAAGCATTCCTGTATAGTTTTTGTGTAGACAATTTTCATTAAATCAAGTTGCCTTCTCTTAATTTTTGTTGCATAGCTTTTTACAAGTTTTGCCTAGCATTTGTTTCACTCCCTCTCCTTAATTACTGTAGGCCTCCATGTGCCTAGGGTGAGCTTGGGGAGAGGCTCTACCTGTCACCTTAGGGTTAGCTTTATTAAGATAGGTATTAGTTGGTTTCCCCGCTATCAGCAAAACTCGCATGTTGCTGTTATTTCAAAACCTATAAAAATCATATATTCGAAAGCACCAAAAATAAAGTTGAGTTCCTTTGAAAGTAAGAGATTTGATTTGGCAAACAAATTGGCCTCCTTGGATGACCCTAGATACTCCCCTATTTAGGTTAGAAATTTAAAAAGTGTATGCGATTTCGCATGTTACAACGATTCTAAAAACCCTAATTATAAATCATGCTAAATTTTGGATCAATTGCATATCATTTTTTAGGAGGAAAAGAGAGGAGGTGATTTTAAATGTCAAAAAGGAGCAACAATTTGAAAGAAAAAGTAATAGTCATTAGTAAAAGATTAAGGAATCTATTAGTTCTAGACCAAATCAAAAGAAAGAAATAAAAATAAAAAAGTACTAAGAGACAAAGAGATTAGTATGAGTGTTGATCGTAGGCCTCTTGGGCTTGTTTTAGGCTTAACAATTCAAGTATTCGTTAAGATTTGGATAATCCTCAAGAGGTTGAGCAAAATGCGAAGCTTAAGTATTAGGTCTAAGGTTTAGGGATTATTCGTCCTCATTAACTGACCTTTGGTTTGCGGGACTCGGTAACCTAAGCACCCTAATCCACACACAGTCTGGTTCAGTGCGCTTAATTATCAAAATCATGTAAAAAACATTAATTCTATTCTGAAAAAGCTACCTAGATTAGGAACGGCTCTTCAACACAAGTTGATTTGGAAGAGTTCCTAATGCGAAGAGGTGGGAAATTCCCCTTGAAGATGCGCAATAACATACCGTCTCCTTGGTGCTTGTCTCCTAGGATATATAAATATCCTACTAGGGGCACGTAAGCACCTTGTGCTGATTTAGGTGCCATGGGTGGGATTATCCTGAAATGTTGATTGCTAGGGCCTGAATTTAGCTACAGAATGCCATGGGCGGCACTATCTTGAACTGTTGAAAGCCAAGGTTCTGGGGATTGCCATGGGTGGTACTATCTCGAAGCATCAAAAGCTAGGGACCCTGCGAGGATTGACGGTAGAGCTATGAATCCGATAAAGACTGTGTTGTAAAGCCAATCCAAATCTAGAAATAAAGAAAAGAGAGAGAAAGCTCCCCAAAAAAGCAAAAAGTCTTCTATCTCTCTCACAAAAATGAACTGCAAACTGAACTGAGACTAAAAATATTTTAAGCATGGGTGCATTAACCGCGGAGTTCCACGAACCTTAGGGTAGTTCCTGTGGGCCTTAGAAACCTTCGCGACAGACTGAGGCTGAAGTTGGTCAAGTCCAGATCTTGGTTGGTACTTGAGTACCTCTAGGCCTACTATTGGCATTCTGACCTAATCTACAAAAGAAATCACACATCAGAGATCTGAACATGTGGTCTAGAATTTGAGTTAATTCCATGAGATTTTGCTAAGGGACTAGCAAAAGCTAGTCATGGGAGTATGATGGGAACACCATCATGAGCCATAACTAGCTCAATTTAATCTAATAAAGTCATTAAATTCCCCTACATAACCTTCAGAGTGCCCTAATTCACTACAAATCCATTATGAGAGAAATACAGTAAAATAGGGGTAAAATTGCAGTTTTAACAGCATATCTCAATTGTAGTACACTCATAGGTTTTCTCAAGGGTTAATTAAGGGTTAAATGGTCTTAAGAGTCTGACAAGTGGGTTAGTATAGACAGAAAATGGTTTTCGCGTGTTTTGAGAATTAAATGACTTCCAAAACCCTAAAAATAGACCTGCTTAAATAACTGAGGTTCTGTTTAGGATAAAATTCACCTAACCCTCTAAAATTCATAAAAAAATATTATATAGGGTTCTGTTTAGGATAAAATTCACATAACCCTCTAAAATTCATAGAAAAATATTCTCTAGGGTTTGGTACCTTTAATTTGACCATTGGAACCCATCTTGACCCAAAATAGAGTCTCAAACAGACATTTGCCCTAATTTGGGTTTTTGCATAAATTACCTCATCAAAAGAGGTCAAAACTAAAATCTAACTTCACCATTGGATTCGTTGGGTCTAAATTAGGTTTGTACCAAAATTTGGACCCAATATGAGATCACCTTGATCTAGTTTGTAATTTGGTCCTATCTGATTCTTTTCTCTCAAAAACATGCCCTTAACTTTTAAAATCCTTGCAAATAACCCCCCAACTTTATTGTCTTCATCACAAATAGGTCCTTGCTGCCATGAAATCCTATTCCTACAACTATGGCTACCTTCAAATGTGAAGATCTCCTTGATTTCTCGCTCAATCCCTTCCAAAATTGGAAGGGAGATTCCTTGAGGAGTTATCTCTCCATTGCACCCGTCCTTGATCCCCAAAACCTTGCCAATCTCTCATGCGAATGCATGAGAGATTAGGGTATTATTGAGATTTCCAAACTCCGGTGACATTCCAAGCTTGGGAAGCTTGCTTCCCAAGCGCTAAACATCCTTTAGAGTCCTATAAAAGACGCCCCAGATCATACTGAAGATCCTAGACTCGATTTCAGCCAAAAACTCCCCAATTTCCTCTTTCCTTATCTGGCTGAATAACTCCTCGAGCTTCGGTGGCTCCCTCTGACTCCTCTCGTCATCTGACCATAATACTAGTGGAAGATTCTTCTTCCTCACCTTCCTCCACGTCATGCAATACTAGTCGCCGTTGCCCTCTCTCTGTCATCGTCGCCGTCCCCCTCTATTGGAGCGTCTTCTTCCCCGGCGCCGGCCTACCAATGCCGGTGCCATTCTCCCCCTTTCATCTGATTAGATTAGGTTAGATTAGTTTAGATTCTTAGGTTAATTTTATACCCAAAAACCCCAAAAACAACCCCTCGACATCGTGGCTCACCTCCGTCTTCCCCATCTCTGACCCCTCCTCCGACGAGGCATATAAGCCGCTACACCCCTCCATACACCTCGCCGACCACCTCATAACCTTCACCTTATCCTCCCACACAAAAGCCCTAACCTATCGCACTCCATCGTCCACCCAATCACGCCACCGAACAAACCCATCACCAGCTTCCTTCCCTGACTCCGATTGACCACCACACACGACCTTCCACCACACAACCACCACCAATGTACTCCACACCCTACGGTGAAGCTCCTGAACCTATTTAACAGGGCCAAGAGGCCGTATTTTGATTTTCAGGTGTTCGCTCCTCCGCTGCCATTACCGTAGTTTCGAGCGAAGCTTAAAGCCTTCTTCAGCTGTTGCACGTCCCAGGTGCTACGCCTAGGTTGTGCGGAGAGGCTCCAGGAAGATCCCCAGGACTTCAATTGGCACCAGCATCCACTGCTACTACTCCATTTCGGTAAAGGAAGCCCATCGCAGCTGCACGCAGAAGAAAGCAGGGACTTTGTCCCATATCGGGCGCTGACAGACGCGCGACACTGCATATATTGCTTTTAAGATTGGGGCATATCGCCTCCAACCACGATGATGAGGCTCTCCTTACCCAAGCATGCCTCACCCATGACACCTACTCCTCGGGCTTGGCGCTGAACCGTATACCCGCCTAAGCTAAGCACTCCTCGCTCACCACCCACTGCTGGTGAGCCTAGTCCAGGGTGCGCGTATGCCTGTTAACCTGATAATCAGATACTGTGGCCTTGGGAAGGTGAGGAAATAGATCCCATAGAGAGAAAGAAATATAGCGTGGGGGCAGGGAGGGTTTTTGCTCTCTATGACACTTAGCCGAATTTAGAGGGATTGCCTCCCCTTATGTGTGAAGAAGAAAGAACTAGAGAAGAGCAGAAGCAGAAAGAATGAAAGAAGAGAAGAGGAAGAAGAAGAACAACGCTTCTCTAGCACTGTAGCATCTGTTGGTTAAGCTGTCTAGCCACTAGACCTAACGTCTGATTTGAGGCTTGATACTTTGAACGATTGATTTAGAATTACTGTTGAGATATTTAAATTAGTTGAATGCTTGATATATATATGCTTAGAGAGTAATTAGTGATTTAAATCACCATTGTTTTAGCTTCTCTACTTTTAATTGCCTTAAGATACATGAGAATTCATTGAATATCTAATGTGACAGATTAGTATTTATTGAATATCATTATGTGCTTTAAGTTCTTGTGCTCAGTTACATATTATTTGAGATTAGTGTGTGAATTCCTATTTGCTCCTAGCGAATGACCTTAGATTTTCATCTAAGTATAAATTTTATTTGTTTTCAAGCGATTTCGATCTATACTACGATGCAACATTTATAACATCGATTTTGCTCTTTAACAAGAACCGATCGACTGACATCGCTTACAACATTTGGCAAACTCGTGTCTCTGAAAATGGTTGGCTAGAAGAATCCAGACTGCAAAATTTTTGCGACGGTTTCTTGACTTGAGAAATGATCCCTACAGGCATCGCTATGGCAGATGGATAACACACTTAAGATTTCTAAGTTTAGGATGCATCTTCTAATGATCTGATCGGCCCCAATATGAAAGAGCAGTGGGTCATCCTAGAAATAAAACTTAGCCTTTGAAATAAACCTGAGTTTTTGATCCTTGGATAATCCTGCAGGTAGCTTGCCTGCAATAAGATAATTTGCAATATCAACGTACCAAGGAAACTCAACAGAGTTGACAGGCAATAGAGACTCAATCTGGAATTGATCAGAGATTGGTGGGGAGTATGGGATGTGTTTTGGGTCTACCCGAGGCAAGTGATCCGCCACAACATTATGAGCTCCAGCTTTGCCGCAGATCTTGACATCAAACTCCTACAAAAGAAGGATCCATCTGATAAGTTGGGGTTTGGCATCCTTCTTTGCCAGCAAATGCCGGAGCGTGGAATGGTCAGAGAAAATAATCACTTTTGACCCGAGTAGGTATGATCTAAACTTCTCCCACCCAAATACTATGGCTAGAAATTCTTTCTCAGTAACCATATAGTTGCGTTGAGCCTTGTTCAACATCTTGCTAGCATAGTATATTACGAATGGATGGCGCTCCCGACGTTGGCCTAGAATGGCTCCAACAGTGAAGTCTGAGGCATCACACATCATCTCGAAGTCGAGAGACCAGTCGGGTGATTGGAGAATGGGTGCGTTAGAAACAACATTTCGTAAAGTCTTGAAAGCGCTAAGACATAAGGAATTAAAGTTAAAAGGGGCGTCAGCTACCAAAAGATTTGGCAATGGATGAGCAATTTTTGAGAAGCCTTGGATGAATCTTTGATAGAATCCGACATGCCCTAGGAATGATATGATTTGTTTCACCAAGCCAGGCGAAGGTAATCAAGAAATGATTTCAGACTTAGCTCGGTCGACCTCGAGTCCATTAGAAGAGATCTTGTGACCTAGTACAATGCCATCCCTCACCATAAAATGGTTTTTCTCCCATGAAAGTACTAGGTTAACATCTATGCACCTCCTTAGGATCTTCATGAGGTTATCAAGAGAAGATGAGAAATCATCTCCGAAAATAGAGAAGTCATCCATAAACACTTCTACGTAGTCCCCGATCATGTCAGAAAAGATGGCCATCATGCAATGTTGAAATGTTGCTGGTGCATTACAGAGGCTGAAAGGCATCCTGTTGAAAGTGACTGTTCCGAAGGGACAAGTAAAAGTTCTCTTCTATTGATCTTCTGGGTTAATCGCAACTTGGTTGTACCCGGAGTATCCATCTAGAAAGCATAATAAACTACGTCCAGCTAACCTTTCTAAGATCTGATCAATAAAAGGTGAAGAAAAATGATCCATTTTGGTAGTCGTGTTCAGTTTCCTGTAATCAATGCAAACCCGCCATGAAGTAGTGGTGCGGGTCGAGATGGATTCGCTTGTTTCATTCTTGATAACGGTGAGTCTTGCCATTTTGGGCATAATCTGAATAGGACTCACCCACAAGCTATCGGAAATTGGATAAATAATGTTTGCATCCAGCCATTTGATGATCTCATTCTTGACAACCTCAAGCATATTTGGGTTCAGGCACCTCTGAGGTTGTCTCGTCGGTTTCACCCCTTCATCTTTATAGATATGATGACTGAAATATGAGGGACGAATCCCGCAGAGATCAGCAATGCTCCGCCCGATAGTAGCCCTATGTGCTTGCAGTATAGAGATCAATTCATGTTCTTTTTTCGGGGCCAGGTGAGCATTGATGATCACTGAGTATGTCTCACTTTCACCTAGAAAAACATATTTGAGTGAATCAGCTAAGGGCTTTAAATCAATTATCGATGGGTGGGAGCAAGTTCTTATATGGAAGGAGAGGAATCAATAGCGAAAATCTGACGATCCTGACTGATGGGAAATCTACTTGCAGAAGTCATAAAAACCCTGTCTTAAGGGGAACAGATCAGTGCTTGGCGAGACAAAATACTCAGGATCAGGGGTGTTGTGATTAGATGAACACCTCGAACAATCAGATCCCCAGGATGAAATGTACACGTCATTAACCTCAGTCCCGTGCGGATCCAGATCTAAGAACCCTGATAGTGTAGATGAATGAGACATTGGGTCATCACAAAGGAGCCTAATGTTACCACAAAAAGCTTATTCTTAGTCTACACCATCCACCTCGATGTGATCACAATCGAAGTTCCTTGATGCCCTGAATATGCCAAGTCTAAGTCTTTCATCACCTAGGGCAATCTCCATACACCTGGATGCACAGTCAATGTTTGCTTGTGTTGTCGCCATAAATGGGCTACCTAGAATAATAGGTGCATCGCGAAGATCAGCAGGAGCCTCCATATCAAGAATGAAAAAGTCTGCAGGAAAGCAGAATCTGCGGACTTTTACGATCACGTTCTCAACAACCGCCCTCAGTGTTTTTACTGATCTATCAGCCAGCTGAATCATAACCGAGGTGGGTTTTAACTCTCCAAATTGAAATCGATCATATACGGTAGTGGAAGTCAAGTTGATGGACAAACCCAGATCAAGAAGTGCTCGATCAAATGGAGAATCCTACAAAAAGTAGGAAATGAGTGGGTACAAAGGTCTTTCTTTTTAGGTGGTAAGTCAGCTAGAATCAGAATGCTAGCCTACTCTAATAATACAGCCTGTCATCCATTTTTCGGCTGTCGCTTCGAGGTACAATAGTCCTTAAAGAACCTAGCGACAGTGGGAATGTGATCAATGGCCTCGAGGAGAGGGACCTGAATATGTACTTCCTTAAACATTGATTTCAGGTCCTAGAAATTTTGAGTATCCTTTTTCCATGCTATATTCCGTGTCAAAGCCTCAAGAAAAGGGACGAGAATCTCAAGGGCAGGTGGCCTCTTGCCCTTATCAACCGTAGATAGCTCCTGAGAGGAAGAGGGTGATGAGCGATCCTATGGTAGAGAGCATGAAAAATCATGACCTGCTTGCCTAGGTAGTGGGCCCTATTTAGTCTTTCCGCTCCTCAAAGTGACAGTCGTTGCATTGACGTTCTGTCCATGAGGTGGGGGAGGAGCGGAAGGAACAGAATACGCAGGGTTTTGTAGTAAACGTGGCTAACCTTGCCCATAACCAGGTGGTGCATGAGGTGCTTATAAAATAGCATGTGCCTATCCCTGTGATGCTTGGAAGCTAGGTAGGGCACCCTTGTTTTGCATGTATCTTGGGTTCAGGACAGGTTGGGAGGGCAAGGCTCCCTACGATCTATGCTCCTATGGCATATGATTCTATGAACTCTATGTATTGTGCATCTGATCAACCATTGCTCTCATAATTTGCAGATTATCATGAGTAAATTTCCAGATTGGCTCCTGCAATTCCTCCTTCAATGACTCCAAAGGGTCGGCCCGCTTCGAAGGGTAATTGGTAGCTTGGTGTAGTAACTGATAAATAGAATGTGTTTGGTACTAAGATGAGAATGGCTGCTGCGTCGGGTATGTGTTTTGTACATTCCCGTATTGTCTGGCTTGGTAGTGTGGATTTGGTCTCTATGAGTTACCAGACCAGGAGAAGTTATGATGTTGGCACCAACCAGGATTATACATCTCAGAATACGAGTTATTACGCCCGAAACCTTAGATAGCACTAACATCTTCGTAGGTTGAGGATGTCTCAAACACAAATTCATCAAAAGAATACGCACTCAAATTGTCATGTGGTGTGTAACCCTAATTGTACGATGCCATATCCAGATTATTCATGATTTCCTGACATGCAGGATCCTGTGGAGATGGAGAAGAAACATCCTGTGTGAAAAGATGTTCATGAGCAGGAGGGGCTCGGGATGTATAGAGGAGTGTGATGCAGTTGTATTGTCAGGAAATCCAGTTCTTTCTCTCATTAATTCATCAAGCTTTTTATTGAGCAGATCCACCTTATCAGCTCGGGCAGATTCGGCATGAGCTTCGTGGACATTAACTCATTGCTGTCTAGGCCGCTGGAATTAGTTCATAGAGGCAGCATTCATTGAGTTGTCTGCTAAGGATTCGAATAGTTTGAATGTGTTGTTCTCATCCTTTGTGAGGAAATTCCTGCTGCTAGATGCATTGGCCATGTATCGATCTGTGTCATCCAACCCATGATAAAAGATTGTGCAAGGTGCCATTTGGGTACACCATGGTGTGGGCATTTCCAGAGAAGATCATGGAATCTATCCCAGGCGTCATGCAGTTTCTCTCCTGGGCCTTGGGAGAAGGTTGTGATTATGCATCTCATTACATTTGTTGTTCGACTAATCAGGAAGAACTTTTGGAGGAATTCGTGATGTAATTCCTCCTAGGTTCCAATCGACATCCCGATAGTCTTGAACCAATAGGAAGCTTTATCTTTGAGAGAGAAAGGAAAAAGCTTCATGAGAACAATTCCAATGTCTACATTTTTGGGTTGAACTGACTCTGCAATTCGACTCAATTATTTGATATGCTGGAAGGGATCCTTATTCGAGTTTCCATGGAAGTAAGTCTAAATTAGACTTATGATGTTCGGGTTTAACACGAATGCGTCTCTGCCTATAGGAATCCGAACCTGTGGTGATATAATCATTGCCACCGAATCGTAGAAGTCCTACAGTTGTTTTCTGCTTGGTGGATGCTGCATCTTGTCTAGCATTGTAAGGATCCTATCAATGCTCTGCTCGTATATTTGCTTAGACTCCTCGACCCTGGCTTCCAAACGAGCCATTGGGTCTTGATTCTCAGGGCTTTGACCAGCTCCAGAACCAAGATTAGTCATCTTAACTAATCAAGAGGGAGGGGGTTGGGAAGAAGGGTCGGGTGAGAATCTCCTTTGCCTCCATTGGTTTGGCTCCCAAGGTCCCAGTAGTTTAGGTCCTAATGACCTTCTTCCTTGCATACACCAACTCAAAGGGTTGGTGTAGTCAAGAAAAATAAGGCTAAGGCCTTGTTAGTTAGATTGGTCCTTAAGATCAGATGGCTAGATTTTTCGTTCAAGTTCTAATTTCTGATGAAATTTGTCGAGAAATCAACTGAAGATAATCCCCGCCTCTCAAACTAACCTAGTCAGTCTGTGTACGAGGGAACCAAGAGGAAGGCTCTTCCATTGGCTTTCACCTCTGGTACCTTTGTACCCCTTAGCCACGGCCGTTTGACACTACCCCGCAGGCTTAGTCACCAGGTTTGGTAGGAGAGTTTGAAATCACCTAGTAGTTTCATGACAAATGAAGGATATTTGATATGTTTTCATGAATTTTTTAATCTTTTTCTTCAATTTAGTAGATGGTGAGCGGTCCACAAGGTTACTCGCCTCACCGACTAACTACTGGTCTCAACTGAGTCCAGACTAGTCCAATGTGGTCCTAAGGGCTCGTGCACTTCTATGTTGTTTCAATTTGCAGACCACTGATAAAAAATAAGCTCTCAAGTAAATTTGGAATTCAAATGATTTGAAAATTGCTAGGACGATTCCTTTCTCAAAAATATTTTTAGAGAGCACTCTTTCATAATTTTTACTATTTCCAATAAATATTTATGAATTTTTTAACTAACAGGAGGTTGAATCTGAGATTTGGACCCTGTGTTGGTTTTTCTGGTTGAAACAATATCAAATATGCTACAAAAATTCGATAAAAATATGGGACTGAAAGCTAATTTTATTATCTTTCAAACCACACCGGTCTTGAGTCAATCAGATTTGTATGTTGGTCAAGATTGATTTTTTAACTTCATAAAAATTTAGCTTTCAGTCTGTTTGACCCATGTGTATTCATGAATTTTCAAAAATTTCGCAGATTGAATTTCATTTTGGAAAAGGTGGCGTTGGAAAGATAGTTTGAAAACCTAGTTCCTACCAAATTTCAAGATATTTTGAGCAATAGAAACATGGCTATTGAATTTTAAAAATCACAATCAGATTCTGGTTGAGTTTCTAAAGATAGCGGAAAGTTTTTTTTTCTTTTAATATATATATATATATAAAGCAAATCCTAACTACATAGGAAATCCAAATTCTAATCTAATCTAAAATGAACAAGTGCAACTTGATAATTTAGCATCCGATGCATGTGCCAATCCCTAGTTCAATCTACACAAAAAAAACACTAAATCAGTTATCAAATCAAAAATCACCATGCCTCCCCAGCAACGGTGCCAATTTGCTTGTGGCATTAATGACATTTTTAAATGATTCTGTCATAGTATAGTGCGAAATACATCTCAACAAATAAATTTTAACAGAATAGGTGAGTCCCAGTCGAACTCAGGGAGGCAGAAAACATTTTCGATCTCAAAACTGATTTAGATCTAAATACTAACTAAATAATAATCATAATATATATAAAGAGAATGTCATCATGAGTTTGATCAAATAATTCCAGAGTTCTGACTATGTAATGCCAAAACAAGAGTAATTGAGTTGCAGAAATAAACTAGAATATCACTATCTAATCTGCCAGAATAAAGGCACCACGAGTGGTCCGTGGTGGCCTTTTGGAAAGGCTGGGGAAAGCAACAGTGATTCGCTAAGGTGGCTTGGTGGATGCTTCAGGAGGATAGTCGGAGATGGAGAGAGACGGAGAAGGTCTGAAGAGTTGGAGAGGGTCTGGAGAAGTTTTGGTGGAAGATGTCCTTCTGGGGGGCCCTAGGCCTTCTTTTATAGCTTTTATGAGGGGCAAGAAGGGCATTTGAGCCCTGCAAACCGTGCAACTACCTTGGTTCGATCAGATTCGTTGATCGGGAGATCAATTGACCAAATCGCACCTTAAAAACACCTTCCTCGCGCCTTAAATGCTCCAAGTGCACGAGATGCTGACACGTGGCATCTTCTTGTCGCTTGGATTCTCATCGCACGGTCCTACGCTCTCCTCAAACGTCAATGCGGTTGTTTCTCTCTCCTTGCACACTTGCTTGCCTTTAAATCGTGCCTTACACGCTTCAGCAAATCTCAGTTGTCCGATATCACGATCGGACGGATTAAAAAGTCGCATCCACCACCTCTTGAAATTCAAACATGCACACTTGTGAGTCTCCAATGGCAGCAGCAACCGCTCGTGAGTATCTAATGTGGGACTAAACACGTCCCTCCTTTTCATGCAGCCAGCAGCAGGCTATCTCCGTTCAATTTGCACAATGGAAGTAGTCAACACTCTAATTACCTGGTTAGGAATGAAGCTGAGTTGATTTCGCAGTCGCTGGAGTTGAGTCCTGGAGCTGCAGGTGAAGAATAGGCTCTGAAGCTTGCTTCAGAGCTATGCATCAATGGCGGATAGGGGCTATACCTGAAATCAGGAATATGGCCTTTCGTTCCTGTCAGAACATTCAGGGAGTATTGCCGGATGACGGTGAGTGCAACTGTGGTGGTGGCGTCGCGTGCGAGTGGATGTGGAGGTCTGTCGACCTCCCAGATTGTGTGTGAGAGTGCGTGTGTTCGGGGGTGCAGTAGAGAGGCTAATAGCCTTGAAGGCTAGAGGGCTTTTGCTCTCTGGGACACGGAGGAGGTGTAGGGATGAATGGCGGCCAGATTGATGGAGCGTAGTGGCCGTGCGAGCTCGTCGGAGGTACACCGACGAGGTGGAAGACGGTGGACGGTGAGGTGAGTCGGTGGTCGAAATGTGGTGGCGAGTGTCTGGAAATGAAGAGGGAAGTCGAGGAACTTATCTAAGCTATTGGTGGATGAAGGGGAGCAGAGTTGGCGCCGATTGAGGTGTGGCCGGCGCTGGAGACAAAGCTGCTGAGAGGGAGGCGATCGACGAGGATGAAGGGGGGCAGGACCACCGTCGGGTGCTGCGCGACGCGGAAGATGATAAGGATAAAGATCTGCCACAGGTTTTGTGAGTAGATGATGAGGGTAGGCAGGGAGAGTCCCCGAAGCTTGAAGAGCAAATCGGCTGGAGGAGGAGAGAAGAATTTGAGGGTAATAGGTCGAATTCAAGCTTAGGGAAGTTCGGGAGGATCTGGGCTCTCTTATATAAGGATCTAGAGGCAGTTTGAGCTTGGGAAACAAGCTTTCCAAGCTTGGAAAGCCTCGTTGGACTTGAGAGTTCCTTGATACCCAAATCTCTCATGTGTTCGCATGAGAGATTGGGAGATTTTAGGGCTTGGGATTGGTTTCAAAAGGAAGGGAATTTTTTGACGAACTTTCCTTTCAATTTTGAAAGGGATTCGTCAAGAAATCAGGAAGTTCTTTCCATTTAAGGTTGCCGGTGCAAGTAGGAATAGGATTAATGGCGGCAGGGCCCTTTTTGTTGGAACAATGACAAAGTTAGGGGTCGGTTTGAAGGAATTTTGAAAGTTAAGGGTAGAAATGAAATTAGATGGGACCAATTTGCAAACTAGGTCAAGCCAAATTCATCTTGGGTCCAAATTTTGATACAAACCTAATTTGGACCTAAGGAATCCAATGGTGAAGTTGGATTTTGGTTTTGACCATGTTTGACTGGGTAATTTATGTATAAACCTAAATTAGGGCAAATATCTGTCTATGGTTCTGTTTTGGGTCAAAACGGGTTCTGATGGTCAAAATTGAAAGTTTTAAGCCCTGGAGAATATTTTTCTATGAATATTAGAGGGTTTAGGTGAATTTTATCCTGATCAACACCTCAATTAATTAAGTCTATTTTTAGGGTTTCAAAAGTCATTTAATTCTCAGAACACGTGTAAACCCTTTTCTGTCTGTCTTATCCCACTTGTTATCTTTTTAAGACCAATTAACCTTTATTCAACCCGTGAGTAAACCTATGGTTGTACTGCATTCATGATGAGCTAGTAAAATTGCAGTTTTAGCCCTAGTTTCTTATTTTTGTTTCAAAATGAATATGCAATAACTTGTGATTCTCTGGCAGTTATGTAGGAGCATTTATTGACTTAATTGAGTCAAAATGAAATAGTTATGGCTTATGATGTTGTTCCTATCATATCCCCATGCCTAGCTTTTGCTAGTCCGTTAGCAAAATTTTAAGGCATTAACTTTGATTCTAGACTATAAAATCTTTTGATGCTTAAAAACTTTGTTGTGTGCTTCCTTTTTTTAGGTTAGGTTAGAATGCTGATATTAGGTGTAGAGGTACTTAAGTACCAACCAAGATCTAGACCTGACCTGCTCTAGCCTCAGTCTGCCGCAAAGGCTTTTAAGGCCCATAGGAACTAACCTAAGGTTTGTTGAACTCCGCGGTTAATGCACCCGTGCTTGTAACATGTTTTAGCCTTGGTTCAGTTTGTAGTGCATTTTTATCAGAGAGAGATAGAGGAATTTTCCTTTTTTGGAGAGTTTTCTCTCTCTTTCCTTTTTATTTCTAGCTTCAGATTAGCTTTATAACACGGTCCGTATCGGATTCCTAGTCCCCATCATCAATCCTCGCAGGGTCCCTGGCAATCGATGCTTCGAGATAGCACCACCCATGGCAACCCCTAGAACCCTGGCTTTCGAGATTTCGAGATAATCCCACCCATGGCGTTCTGTAGCTAAATCCAGACTCTGACAATCGACATTTCGAGATAATGCCACCCATGGCATCTAAACCAGCACAGGGTGCTTACATGCCCCCGGTAGCATATGTAGATATCCTAGGAGATAGGCATCGAGGAGGCGATATGTTATTGCTCTTCTTTGAGGGGAATTTCCTACCTCTCCGTGCTGGGAACTCATCCAAATCAACTTGTGTTGATCAGCCGCTCCTAATCTAGGTGACTTTTTCAGAATAATTTAAATGCATTTGCATGATTTTGATACTTAGGCGCACTGAACCGGACTGTGTGTGGATTGGGGCGCTTAGGTTACTGAGTCTCGCAAACTAAAGGTCAGTTAACGAGGCCAAATAATCCCTAAGCCTTAGACCTAATCCTTAAGCTTTGCATTTTCCCCAACCTCTTGAGAAATATTCAGATCTTAGCGGGTGATGAGTCCATTTTAATGGACTATTATTATGCCTAAGTTAACTTTATTCTTACATTTTATGTTTGTTAATAATTACATTACGTCATAGAATTATTGCATACATCATTACTTATGTTTACATATATTCTATTGCATTTTATAACTTATTGTATATAAATAGTTAGTTTATAAAATAAAACCTCCTCCTGCCCACGCACGCAGCCAGCCGCCGCCCCCTTCCTCACGCATTGCCTTTCCTCGCGCAACAATCCCCATCCCTTATCCTAACGCACTGCCCACTCCACGCCGAGCTTTTCTCCAACCGCAGAACAACCCTTAGGAGATATCTTCTCTCTCTCGGTGGGGGGATGGCCTCGGATTCTCATTCTCCACCGTGAAGGAGGCGAGCACCATGGATCCTGCATGCACTGTGGACTCGGCGTACACCATGATTTAGGCATACTGCACCTCTGCTCCTTCTCCTTCTCGTCGGTCGCATGGTGATAGCGTGCGGCCTCCTTCCACATCACCAAACCACCGCTCCCTCTTCTTCTTCCTCTTCTCCTTCTTCAAACTCCCTCCTCTATTTCACCATCACAAGAATCAACACCCAACCTTAACACACCGTGCCCCCACCCATCACCTTAACCCAACAACCATGCACTGCACGCATCTGCCCTCATCGGCTTCTTCTCCATCGTCGACTCGCGGCCACATGCAACCTCTGTGCAACTGACAGTGTGTGTGCCCTTGCGTGTAGCGCGTGACATCCACCATCATCGTGTGTAGCCACCCCTCCTCAACGCATCACCTTCCACATGCACCAGCAGTAAGCGAAGCCCGTGCTTCAACCGCGTGCGTGCGCAGCCAAAGTGCGCGCACCCATCCACCTCCGCGCAGCAGCCACCCGCGCTCCTCGCGTGTACATGCATGCGAGCGCTGCCAGCAGTAGTATCTTCTCTGCACGCCATCACCGCTTCCCTCACACACGGAGCAGCCTTGCGTTCACCCACATGCACACCTGCCACCACACGTGCACAGCACCTTTCGCAAGCTCGAGTGCGCACCAATCACCACACGCACAGCCGAGTCTTCATCTTCTTCTTCTTCTCGGCCAGCAGAAAGGAACCCAAAGTGGCATCCAACCACCTCCACTTTGCCACGTCCAAAGGACTCCAATCTCTACTCCATCGACACCGTTGAACTCACCTCACTCTCATGAGGCCACTTACATCCACGACTGCCGCTGTTGACAACCCACGCAACGACGAGCCGCAGCCATCACCGCCGCCCCTCCTTGTTGCTGGCAAGAGCTTCGGCTACCGTTCCTATCACCGTGACCTTTGTTTGAACGGCCTCGCCTTCCTCGACCTCCTCGGAGCTTCGCGCCTCCAACAGTGCCTTCTCCTCCGCATGCAAGCAAGGGGAACTCTTCCCCTGTTTTGCT
The DNA here is from genome assembly GCA_037157565.1 of Thalassia testudinum. NCBI lineage: Eukaryota > Viridiplantae > Streptophyta > Magnoliopsida > Alismatales > Hydrocharitaceae > Thalassia > Thalassia testudinum. The sequence continues at coordinate 39,002,547 of JAZHRO010000049.1, forward strand.
ACAGGGAAAGTGTCAATTAAAAATTACACCCAATGCCATTGCCGACTATGCTATTTCTTTATTTTTGATTAAATTATTATGGTGAAATTTTGACAATGCACTTATCTTTTTTGCGTATTTGATTGACTTCTGTTACGCACATCGTTTGTCATTGAAATTGGGTTCAGAGTTGCATGCAATTCAAAATTACATGATATGCCACTACACATGCATCATCTACATATTTTTGGAAGCTTGATTCCTGACGTGAAAATTACATAAATAGCCTTGAACTTCTCATGAAATTCAAAGTGACATTTAGAGCAAAAAATTCATTAAATTGATTTTGCGAATATGTCTGCGAACGTGATGGCTCTTTATTCATGAGTTTATTTGGCTCTATCCTCCCTATGGATGCGACCTTTATACTGTGGTTTAAATTAATATCTATTTTAATCTTTGTTTGAGAGATTTCCACCACATAAATTACAACGATAAATCATTCTATTGCTATTTTAATTAAGTGAAACTCTCTCTATTAGTGGGTACTTGAATTTTTAAGCCTAGGATTCCAGCCTAAGAGGCCTAAAATCAGCGTTCCTACTAATCTCTTTTTTTATTTTATTAGCACTTTTTGCCTTTCATTTTCTTTCTTTTGATATGGTTTAGAACTAAGTCAATTCCTTAATATTTTACTAATGACTACCTCTTTTTCTTTTCTTTTCAAATTATGCTCCTTTTTGACATTTTTATCTCCTCCCCTTTTTTCTCAAGTTCTGATATGCCATCAAAATTTCCTCTCCTCTCATATTTTTGCTCTTTTCCAAGAATTTTTTATTTTTTTGGTATTTTTGGAATATGTGATTTTTTTGATGAAACCCTTTCTTGTGAAATGATTTTCATGGCGTTTTGCACTTTACTACCCCCTATGGCTATGATTTGCAATGTCCTCATTGTAAATTAGGTGGTTTCGAGTTCAGATTAGATCATTCATTAGAATAGGTTGTGGGTGTGTGAATGGGTTGGGATGCGGATGATTTCAAGCTCGGGTAAGGGTATCAGAGGTGGAGTCGGCTGTTCTAGTGGATGAACCCTGAAGTGCAATACGAGTTCAGCATGAGATGCGTCAGGAGTTTTGGGTTTTTTCAAAAATGACGGGCTTCCTCCTGTTAAGCGCTGAGTTTAACGCCATCAGCCGGACGTAATGAGCTCAGGGAGAATGGAGGGTAAACGATATCTCATCCAAATTTGTATTAGTTAGTTCAATGAACGGTTTAAGTCTCTGACAATTCATGACAAAAGGTTTTGAATCGTGGCTGAGTTGACTGATTTCGATGGCTCAATTTCCAAAGATTTGTCGGACAAGGTATGGTCCAATCCATTTTGATCTGAGTTTTCTTGGGAACAATTTGAGTTTGGCATCAAAGAGTAGGACTTTCTAACTAGGGAATAAGATCTTTCTGGATATGTGCTTGTCGTGAAAGGCCTTAACCTGCTCTTTGTAAATTTGTGAGTTCTCATATGCATCGTGGCGTAATTCATCGATCTCACTTATTTGAAGCTTTTTGTGGGTTTCTGCTTTAGAAAGATCAAGATTGCAGTTCTGTACTGCCCAATAGGCTTTGTGCTCCAATTCGACGAGGAGGTGACATGCCTTCCTGTACACTAATCTGAAGGGAGACATGCCTAATTGGGTTTTGTCGACGGTCCTATAAGCCCACAAAGCTTCCGAAAGTCAAGATGACCAATCTTTCCTGTTAGGGCGAATAGTGACCTGGAGGATTTTCTTGATCTCCCGATTCGATAGCTCAGCTAGACCATTGGTTTAGGGGTGATAAGGAGTAGAGATTCGGTACGACACCCCGTATTTGGTCATTAGTGATATGAACTGAGCATTCGTGAAATGGGTCCCTCCATCAGAGATTATAGCACGTGGAATCCCGAACTAAGAAAAGATGCTTTGATGAATGAATTTGATAACCACCTTATGATCGTTGGTTCGGGTCGAAATGGCTTCGATCCATTTGGACACGTAGTCAACTGCGAGAAGAATGTATTCAAAGCCATCCGAAATAGGAAAGGGTCCCATAAAATCATTACCCTAAACATCGAAGATTTTGCATATGAGAATTGGCTTTAAGGGCATCATATCACGGTGGCTCATGTTGCTTAAGGTCTGGCAATGAGTGCATGCCTTACAGTGATTGTATGCATCTTTGAAAACTGTGGGCCAATAGAAGCTGCACTGGAGGACTTTTGCTATGATTTTATGACCAAAGAAGTGTCTGCCGCATGCTTGGTCATGGCAGAAGGACAAAATGTCCTGAATTTTTGCTTCTAGAACACATCGTTGGATGATTTGATCAGCACCGATGCGTGATTGCACAGCAATCATGGCTCCTAATCAACCTAAATAATGTTTGAACCTAGCTTAATTTGTGGATATTGCAATCATATCTTGCATATCATGCATTACATCAGTCTATTTAGAATAAGATGAGATATCCTACTATTTAATTGTTTTTATTACTATTTGCAGGTAATAAAGTGATCCAAGATGGAGATAGTGGAATAAAGCAATAAAGGAGGAAGACTGATCCAGATAAGAGGAGTGAGGAGGATCCCAACCCTTAGAAACCCTAGGGCAACCTTCCTAAATCCAAAACGACCTCCATTAGGGCACCTTAGCCTCAAAACCCAAACATGGATAGCACTATCCATGTTCTTATCCACCCTATCCCTCTCCCAAACACTTAGGAACCAAAACCAACCTTAGAAAAGCTAAAACCCACTCTCCAGCACCTTTTAGGATGTCCAGACATCTGGTTGGACGTCTGATTTCTGCAGAATAATAATCCAGGAAGGCAGAACTCATACTGACACAGAATTGGACATCTAATTTAATGTCTAGACATCCAATTTTGTAGTATAAGAAGTCTGACCACTATCCTGGACATCTGATACTGCTGTCTGGTTTCTGATTTTGGTGCTAGAAGCCTGATCTTGCCTATTTTGACCTAGGAACCCCATCAGACACCCTAGGAAACCTAATTAGAGACCTCCTAAGCCTAGTCCACTATCCATTGCCCTACTTATCCTATGCCTAACCCAATTGAACCATCCTATACCTAATTGGATGCATCTACAGTTGATTGGGTGTACCTGAGCACAGTTAGAACCACCCAGGATCGAGTTAACTCATACCTGTTAGGGTTACCCTAGCCTAATCACATGCACACATCCAATTAGACTTGACCTAGACCTAATTAGGTTCACTCCTATCCAGTTAGACTTTCCTAAGCCTAATGAGGTCCACACCCAGTTCATGTAGGTCAACCTAACCTAGATTTACCAAAACCCACACAACATCACTCTATGAAATTCAAATCATACACACATACCTTCCTAAATCCTACCTTAATATTCTACCCCTACCAACCCATGCACACCCACTCTTGGAAACCCTAAAATCCATGCGTCAACTCTAGATCCTACATTGGTGGAAATTCTATTTTTGGAGCCACCAAAAGTGGCAACCAAATGGAGCCTTTCGATAAGGACAAAGAGAGAGCCACGAAATTGCACACCATCTCCATTCACCCTCTTCCTCTCTCAACTTGCGACCACACCTCCTCCTCTCCCTCTCAAGGCAATCCTCCTCCTCCAAGGCTCCCTCCATGGATGGCTAGAAGAAGCTCTCCTCCAAGCTTCTTCAAGGGTGGCAAGAAGAAGAGCATGAGGATGCAACACCATGTGGGTGTGCCTTCTTCCTCCACCATAGAGGGTCCACGCCCCATTTGTTTTCCTCTTAAACGGCCATAGAGGATACCATCTTCAAGGTCTTCTCAAGGATGGCCATTGGTAGAGAAAGGGTGCAACACCCTCCTCTCTCCATTTGGGTGCACTCGCCCCCTCTCTTTCTTCCTCTTCTTGGACGGACATGGAGGCTCACCCATAGCCTCTTATGGCCGGCCATCTCTTGTTGGTAGGTGTGTAGACGGGTTTGTATACCCATGGTCTAGCCTACACCCTCACACATAGCCAATGGCCCTAGTGGCACCTTCTCGGCATGAGGGATTTCCTCTATTTATATGCTTTCTAGTATAGATGTTAATTGACATTTGTTTCTATGCATAAATAATATTGTGTGATTATTACTTCTGTGATTACTTGTCTTCATGTTACTTAGGTTTGTCACACCATGAACGGCCACCATGGCCCCACTTAGATACACGTAGTCACTTAGGTTTTTGCTAGCACGTCTAGATCTAGGTTTCATTTCGTGTTTCAAAATAAAGATCAAACAGACAAAAAGACAAAAGTATTAGGTTAGATTAGATTTAGGTTAGAAAAGTTGATTCAAATCTTAACTTGTTTTCATGCCTCCCAGAGATGAATGACCAAGACTCAAGTTTTCAAAAGAATAAAAGCCATCAAGTTTCGATATTATAAATGTTTTTGTCAAGAGGATTTTGCGACTATACTACATTGTTGTTTTTCAAAAACTCGCAATTTCCACACTTCTCAAATGGCGCCGTTGCCGGGGAGGCAATGCGCCAATTTAGATTTGGGTTTGCTTAACATCTCTTTGATCTGATTGTAGGGTGTCAAGACGAGGATCAACGCATGCATCGACCTGTGGTGAAGACCATAAGTATTTTCTTCATTCTCTAGTTTGTTGCTTTCTTAGGTTAGAAAAAACATATATATATATATATAAATTCAAATTCAAATTTTTGGATTCGAAAAAAAAAAAAGAATTTTCTTTCTTTGGTGTGTGTTTTAACTAGGAAACTATTTAAACGCATCAAAGTCAGATTTGAAAATTCGACCAGAAATTGTTAACGATTTAAAAAAATTTATTGTCGTCAAATTAGGCATCCAAAAATCTTGGGGTTAGGCCTGATATTAGGGTTTTAAAGGGGTTACCCTTTCCAACGCCACCTTTTATTTGGAAAAATTCTCACTTTGTGAATTCTAAAAATTCATATAGTGGAAGGGGCTCAGAGCAGTCTGCACTCTGATTTTATATAACTTTTAACATTAAGTTTGACCTCCACATTAATCAGATCTATTTGGTATTTGTGGGGTTGGAAAGCCACTGAAACTTAGTTTTTTATATAAATTTTCAAGAATTTTTGGATTTCCTTTGCTACTGTTTCAAACTACATTTCTCACTGAGGGTCCATCTGGTCTATTTGACCCCCTGGAATATAAAAAGTCATGAAAAATTGCATGAAATAGTAAAAATATTAAAAAAATATTCCCCGAAAAAATTATTGAAAAAGGAAGATCTCTACAAAATTTCATTTTATTTTGATTTATTTACTGATTTGGGGAGTGATTTCAAGTTAGACTAAGGTCTGACTGTAGTTTGTTTGTAGAAGCACAAACCCTAGGTGTTTCACGTTAGGGTTTGAATTTAGAGACCCAAAACAAACCCGTTTGAGCTTGATTTGGATGTGATTACATGAGAGGGGATTTGCTTTGATTGGTTGTCTACCCCCTCAGCCACTTGATTTGAAATTTATTTACATTGCAACCTAGGCAACCACTTAGGTCTATTTCATTTAGTAGTGGTGCATTAGGACTATAGTTTTCCTTGATTGGGTCGCACCACTTCTACCTTATTGGACTTAAAAGCATCATATAGATCTATCTGATATTAGGGTTTCCACACTAAGGTAGAGCACATTTGCATGCCATACTAAAAGTAAATTCATATAACAATTGGGACTTGCAAAAATTATTGCGTGCTCCACCACAACCTTGTTTCAATTGACTTAAACAAGGAAACACTAAAAGAAAAAAATTAATACAAGCACTTGAACCATAAAATCCACTACCCCAATTAAAGCTTGTGTTGAAAATCCTTTGTCCGTGCACTTCACACTCACAATCTAATTTTAAGGGCAACACCCCCAAACAACCAATCACATTCCAAGAGCACTCTAAGCCTAAGCCTAAAACTAAGTAGATGTGCCCTAGGCAAGACTAAATTACTTGGTAACTGGAATTTAATTGGGTAAAAATCAAGGCTTTGTCTATTTGGACCAACTGGTGACAAGAAAGGTCGGTGCAGTAACCGTGTTAACCTCTAGTGGTGTCCCGTCGTGCGGGGTGTCCTAGCAGGTCCCACCATTCTGGCTAGCCAAGTAATTCAAGGTTTGGTTTAACCCAGTTCCATTTCAGGATACCAAGTTTAGGTCCAATTAGGGTACAAAATTTAAGGCTAGCTTGTTTGCTTGATTTGGGGCTCTCTCATCTTTCTTCCTAGGCCTTTGCCTTAATTCCACCAGCCCCTTGTAGCTGGTTGTGTCTTCCTAAGGGAGACTATCTCTTATCTCTATCCGTGTCTTTTCTCAAATATTCGTGAACCCATATCATTCTTTTGACCCCCAGGGTCCTCCATCTCCCAACCCAACCATGATTTCGACTCCTGCTGGTTGGGAGACTCATCCTAACTAGCTTGGATATGATCATCCTTATCCCCTAGCTTATTTAGACCTGAACCTCATGGATCCGACCCTTATCTAGATCAGAACCAATTGAAAGCCATAGTTGCTGAATTTCGGGAATATAACAAGGACTATACAAACCATTGTGCCAAGCTCCTGAAGCAAATTAGACGATCTCAAGCACAATCTCAATCTTATCACTCCTCCCAGGAACAAGAGACCTGGAACAACCAGCCTAGTGGGTCTAGTGACCCATATTTCAGATCCACTAGCTACTCTACTGATTCTTGCTACCATGGGGAGGCATCTTGGACTCAGCCAACCCAAAAGGCACATTTGGACCTAATCCGTGATTTGGGTAGATCATTTAAGGAATGCACTATTTCTAATACACCTGTACCTAATGAGATATCACTAAGGAATTGGAATAACGGATCACAAGTACAAGACCACACAATAGGTTCTCAATCAACTCCTTCTATAGTCAACCACACTCAGGGTGATACACCTATTGATTCATATCCAGATTCGTATAACCCGGAGTGGAGAAACAATCCTGATCTTTCATGGACACCACAGAGACCGACTCAGACTGAACATCAATCTAGGCTAGTCCAGTATTCCACTCAAACCACTTTAGGGCAACCATCTAGTCCAGCCCAACTCGCAACCACCCTTGAAGATATCATGAACATTTTGTTGGACTTTGACAAGAAAAATGAAGAAAGGCTGACTAAGTTGGAAAATCAAGTGAAATCTCAAGGGGATCAAATCGAGAGACTTCAAGAATCACTTTATCCCCGTATGCACACTCCTCTTCACTCCTATTCTCCACCTATTCTTCCGACCCCTCCTCCAATCTATCATACATGCCATTGTGCAGGGGCCAAATTTGTGGCCTCTAAAAGGAACAGAAAAGCAACAATCTGATACGGGCTCAACCAAAAATCATAAGACCAAACCCACATCCAGCTCTGACTCAGACTCTAGGGACAAAAAGAAGAAAAAGGCTTCTAAAGTTGATTTGACCTATTTACCCTTTCATAAGGCCTTAAAGAAAGAGTCACGAATGAAGAAAAAGACTTACACACCTAAAGAGGTGGTTTTATTAGCTAACATAAGTGCCTTTGTTTCTGGCACTCTACCACGTGAAAAGACTGACCCTGGAAAACCTTTCATATCTTGTGCCATCAAGGGATTCACCTTCAATAGAGCCCTTGTAGATCTAGGATCTTCCGTTAGCTTGATTCCTACAGCCCTTTTTGACCACACCAGACTTGGAGATCTGCACCACACACTTGTCACCATTAGAATGGTAGATGGCTCCGTCAAAACACCTATGGGGGTAGTTCAGGATGTGATTATTAAAGTGCAAGGTCTTAGCTTTCCAGTCGATTTTATTGTCTTGGACATGAATATATCGGAGAAGCTAAGTAATTCACCCATCATTCTGGGTTGACCTTTCTTGGCTACTCCCAATGCATGGATTGACTGTTACTCAGGATGTTTGGAGATGAGTAGAGGCAATGAGAAGATTCACTTTGATATTTATGCAGCTGCTAAGAAAACAAAGTCAGGGTATTTTCTGGATGACACGAAAAGTGATTCGAAGGGCAATTCGGAAGAAACTATTGCAATTGACACCTGGGTAGAATCGCACCCAAATCAATAATCCACTAGATCACATAAGTCACCCTCAATACCAGATCAAATCATTGATAGCATGGTTGACTATCTTGATTGACCTAGCTCAATTCAAACCCCTACCCCTTGCAATGAATCCCAGATTACTCAATTGATCAAAATGATTCATGAAATAAAGGAAGCTAGTGCAAGAGAATATGATGATATAAGAAAAGAGCTTCATAGAATCTAGGACGAGCAACAAAAATCAGAAATGTTTGAATTTGGGTCAGGTGTGTGACAACCGATTTGTGATTCGGTGGTGGTCATGTAGGATTCTATTGTTCAAGCACTCGAGGTGGATGATATTGATAATTCTATTGAAGTTGAGAATGGAGATTTATTCAAGAATTTTGATCTTGATTTAGGGCCTGAATACCAATCATTTCATTTTGTAGAACCAAGCATTAAGGGATTTGAATATGATTTTGTTGTATTTGGGAATACCCATGGAGACATTGATGAATTAATTCAAATGATCTCATACACGGAGCAACAAATCAAAAAGACTGTAACAACTCCTTAATCAATGATTCAGCCCATTCCACTTTCATGGAGGGACTCACTACTAAATCTAATGACCAATTTCATCTAAGTGAGAAAGAAATATCCCCTAATGAAAAGGATATTCAAGAGACTAAAAGATTATTAGGGATAACATATGATGAGTTATCAGAGGAAGCTAAAAGTTTTGGGGAATCATGTGATAATTGGGAATTAGAATTGAAAATTTTTGAAGAGACAAAAGAAGATGATACCCAAACATCTTTGGTAGAGACAGAGACTGATCACTGGACCTTGATTTCCAAATCTGACCACACTACTTGGGTCATGCCCTCCATTCATCACCATTATCAAGACCCATATGATTTCACCCCACACGACTCTACCCATACCCCTACCACCCACATTCTCCATCACCTCTTTGGGATGCCTTCACCTTCATTTCTTCCAGGCACCTGTATTTATCTGTCCTTCTTCTGTAGCATCTGGCTGCTAATAATCCCAAGCCCCATCTACATATTTTTTCGATTATTTGGACTTGGAATTCATGGACAGTTGGTCCGCATTTGCGGCTCGCTGTTGGTGAACGAGATTAAAATTCTTATCATTTTACTTGCCATTCTCAATAGTGTATTGACATATCCTTTTTAAGTGTATGCCTTGACACTTATATATAGCATATTTTCCTACATATTCAATTTCAGGTGTTGGAATAAGTGGAATGTCAAAATTCAGGAGCCATTCCAGGTGAATTCTACCCATTTACTGCCTGTCTTAACTTATTTTTCATTGTATTCATGCATGAGGACATGCAAGAAACTAGGCATGGGGGGGTAGTAATTGTAAACTGAAAATTTTTCTGCCAACACCTTGGAAAAACCTTTCGTACATCATGCTAATTGCACTTTAGGGTCCTTAAATTAAGAACAATCGACTCCACCTCCAATGTTCACATTGGAGCTAAAAATTGTCTGCAACAGCCACCTTCGACTCATCCATTGACCTTTTTGTTCTAAATGTAGGGTCAAGCTAAATATAACCTGAATTAGAGAAATTTTCGAAGTGCAACTTTGAAAGGTTACAAATAGCATTTATATATATTGCATTCATGAATAAGATTTTTATCAATAGAATTTATTAAGGATTTTATCCTCTAGTTGATTCCTGTAATTTGGAATTCAGTACAAATTTTCACACACACGTAGAATTTGCAATGGATTTATGGTGAAGGGTAATAAACGTCTTTAGTCTATTAAGAAGAAGCAGTGCTTCTTTTCCTGAACCCTCGAATAATGTTTTGGGAGTTGGGTAGATTTTCTTCCAAAAATCCACCAAATAGTGTGAGATGAGTGTAGAGTGTACTAGTGCTCTAAGATTAGTGCAAGGAATCTTGAATCTTAGATAATTAGGTAATGATACTGATGAGAACCTCATCATGAGCCATAACTAGCTCATTTTGACCCAATACAAAGGATAAAAGCTCCCACATAACTCAAGGAAAGGCTTAACTCAGAGAATTCTGAGTTTAAGGAGAAAACAAGTCATAAGGGGTAAAAATGCAATTTTACCAGTATAATCTGCATACAGGGTAATTCAGGGTCCAAACATAGGTCAAAGCAACTTAATAAGAATAAAAGTGGGATGAGATGATCTAGCAAGGGCTACAGCAATTCCAAGGAACTAAATGATAATCTGTAACCCTAAAACAACCCACTTCAATTCACGAGGTTCGAGGCAAAGTAAAAATAGAATAAACCCTCTAAAATTCATAGAAAAATAATCAATAGGGTTTAGAACCTTCAATTTGGCCTTCAGAACCCATGTTGACCTACATTGAGAACCATGCCCAATTAATAACTTAATCTGGGTTTTCGCATAAATTGACCGGTCAAACAAGGTTTAATATAGAAATAAAATTCACCATCAGATTCCTTAGGTCCTAATTAATCATGTATAAAAACTTGAGCCTAAGAAGAAACCTCCTTGACCGACTTTACACTTTGGTCCTCATATATTTACTTTTTGGCCCTCAACTTTTGAACCGTCGCATTTTGGCCCCTAACTCTCCTTCGTTCTTTGCATTCAGGTCCCCCCTGCAAAACCGGCCAGCACCATGCTCCAGCGACCTTGCGCGGAGCATGGCGCCGCGCAGGGTGAGGGGGAAAGCCTGGCAAGTAAACCAGGGGTGCCCTGCGTTGTCAGCCGTCGCAGGGACACCCCCCTGGTCGCTGTAGCCCACCATACCGGCCGTGCGAACGCACGGACGGTATGGGTTTTCGTCTCCGGCCATCCTCCGGCGAGGGAGACACGTCGTCTCCCTCCGCCTCCCTCCCTGTTTTGATCCCTATAAATACCCCCCGTTGCTCAACAGACCGGAGCAGCTCGGATCTGACGGAGAAAACCCCCAACTTTCCTCTCTTCTCTCCGGCAGACGCTCACCAGCTCCGGCGGTTCCTCCCCCTCCTCCTCTGCGCTCTGCCGCAATACCAGCAGCAGAGACTTCCTCCCCTGCTCTTCCCGCGCCACGCCGCACCCAGCTGGCACCTCTCCGGCTCTCTGCTCGCCGCCGCCCCTTTTCCTGAGCATCTTCTTCTCCGGCGACAGTCGATACGACTGTCGCCCTACTGCTCCCCCTTCGTCCCTGCAAGTAAGTTAGAACTACTTCCCTTCCTCTCCTCTTTCTTTCCCCGGTTTCAATTTGTTCAATTAAGCCCTCGACCGACCCTGACCATCGTCACCCCCTTCGTCTCCGGCCACCCTCCGGCGAGATGTTTCCATCGCTCCACAGCCTCACACACCTCGCCGACCCTCACCGAACCTCCGCCTCATCACACTGAGCACCCCCCACCCCTCCACTGCCACTCCACACCTCCGTAACGCTCCCCCGAACAAACCCATTCCTCCGGTTGCAGTCCAACCTAGGGCTGCCACCAGACACCACCTTGCGGCTTGCCGCGCAGCTCCACACCTTCGCCGTGCCACGACGAAGGTTCCCCAGTGGTTTGATCAGGCCGAGAGGCCATATTCGTGTCCGACAGGTTTTGAGGTTCGACCGCCATTAACGCACATTGAAGCAGCTTCTCCCGCGCTCCAGGCTTGAGGACTCCAGGTCTCCAGCTGCTGCAGATTACGGGGAGTCTTGCGAAGGCAGCCAGCCAGCAACCTACGCAAATCGAAGCCGCAGCTGCAGAAGCTAGGCCGCGATCTCCCAGCAGGCGCACGCGAGGAGAGGTCTCCGTTTAGTCCCACATCGGTAAGCCTCACAACCTTTTCACTGTTTAAATTGATTTTGTGCATTAGCCTTACTGCCTCAGCACACGGGGTGAGGTCCCCTTCACCCGCCCGGTTACCCGGTCTCGTCCGCGCTCACGCTCCGCGGACCTGACCCGACCCGACTTAGACTGACCTCCACTCCTCGCCCACCACGCACGCCGGTGGGCCTGGACCCGGGCGCGACCCGAACCCGATAACCCGGCAGCTCTGGGAGAGCTTTCCCAAGAGTGGTTTCAGAGAGAGAGAGAGACGCGGGGGGAGAGGGTAGAGTAGGTTTTGTCCTCTGACGTAAGCTCTGAAGTGTGCAGGCACAGGTGAAGAAGAAGAACCGCGGAAGAAGAAGGAAGCTGAGGGAGACACTGTAGCAACAGGCAGTTTAAGTCGTCTGATTTGGAAATCAGACGACGTCCTGAAGGGAAAAGAAGAAAGAAGGAGGGGCGACGTCCTGACTGAAAAAGAAAAGAAGAAAGGAGATCTGAAGAAAGACAGAAGAAAAAGGAAGAGCAGGAACAGCTGGAAGAAGAAGAAGAGCATCACCACTGCAGAAGAAGAACATCACCTCTGCAGACAAAGAAGAAGAAGATCTGAGACGAGGAGAAAACAAAGAGAAAAGAAGACAACAAATTCTTTCCCTCTCTCTTTCTGTATTTTTGTAAAAGAAACATGTATATCTCTAGAATACAACTTGCTCCCTGAGTTCGACCTCGGGAACTCTTTTATTTTCCGAGTAAAAAAAATTTATATTTGAAATGTTGGCAATAACTGGCTATACTACAACGCTATAACAATAAAACCCGGTTGCCTACGAAGCGTTTCATTTTTGGCGCCGCTGCCGGGGAGCAACGGCTATTCTAGAGGTAAACATTCCTGTTTCTTTTTAATTTCTGATAATCTCCTCTCTTTTGTGCAAAAAAAAAACTACAGGAAATCAAGAAGACAAGCAACCGCACGACAACCACTCCGAGGACAGGTAAATTTTTCCTCTCGCTATTAACCCCTAAACTCTAAAGAGGAAGAAAAGAAAAGAACAAGCAATATAGGGCTAACCTGTCTTCCATACTTAGTAACCATAAAGAGTTGCATGTTTTCAACTCATCACTCCTGCACACTATTAAGGGTATTTAAGGGCTAACACATTCTTGCTTGAGCCCTAATTACCCAACAAAGAGTTAAATGGACCAAGTAGAGCCAACATAAGGTCAAACATTAGGATTTCAGTAGAGACACACCCCTTAATCAAGAATTGAGGAAATCCAAAAGAGGTGTGCCCAAGCCATTGATTGAAAATAATTAATAAGAGAAATCCTAAACAATTGGCTCTCTCTAAACACTTGAACCCTAAAACAAGGCCTAACTTCTCAAGGAAACCACTAGGTGAAGTTGACCCCTGGGGTCAACCAACCTTCAAACTAGGCCACTTTGTTCACAAAAACACCTAAAGTTCAAGTGAAACCTTAAGCACCCTGATCTTAAAATTAGTAGACTTAAGAGGTCAAGATCTCCATTCTGGTCTACCTGGAACCGCAGTGACAAGAGAGGTCGGGTGGGGGAAACCCTGTAACCCGTGGGGACGCTCTACCGTGTAGGGGTCTTCGCGGGACTCTCCCTCTCTGGCTGCCCAGGTAATTCACAGGTGGACGATCTTTCTGATCAAGGGGTCCATCTGCCCCGCACCTCTATAGTCACCCAACACATTTTTGGGTGTCTTGATTGGGTCCAGCACCTTCTAAACTTACCTCTTCCAACAGTGCATGTACGGAAGGAGGTCCCTAAGACCACCCTTAAGACCTCCTTTAGAAATTCGCTCTCGTCAGGGCCAAGCCTCGACGCCCGTGTTTGTGCAGCAACACCCTCACATTATTCTCTCTTCTGATTCAGAACCAAGTTCTTCTTCCCCCATCATGGCTCAGCCAGTTGAGGAAGAAAATAATCTGGAACACCAGCTCCAGCGACTCAATGACCTCTTCCAAAACTTTGTGCACCCACCACAGCGTCCTATGATGCGGGACCACTACAATCCTGCTGCGGTGGCCATTGAGCCTCGAGTCAGAATCCCGACTGGAGGACCTGATTCCGAATTAAAGCCCAACATGATTCATGCTATACCTAAATTCCATGGGCTTAATTCTGAAGATCCCTTCCAGCACATCAAACAGCTAAAGCATCTGGCCCACACTTTTGGATCAGATGCGCAAAATCGGGATATTCTTCTCATGAAGATGTTCTCCTTTTCTCTTATGGACAAGGCCGCCCATTGGTATCAAACTCAGACCCGGCCGATCAACACTTGGGAAGAACTTCAATCCGAATTTTTGAAAAAGTTTTTTCCTGTTGGTCGGACCAACGCCTTGCGCCATCAGATTACACACTTCACTCAACAATCAGGAGAACCTCTCCATGAGGCATGGGATCGCTTTCAGGATCTCATGAGAAAGTGCCCCCATCACGGAGTTCCTAAATGGGAACAAGTCCAATCTTTTTACCAGGGACTCCGTGAGGACATCCGCCTTTTCGTCAATGCAACTTGCAGAGGAAACATCATGGGTCAACATGAAGACACCGTATGGGAGATTCTCGAAAATATGTGCGAGAACTCCATCAACAATGACTCCATGGGATTATTCGACAGGATGAATACCCGCGCAGCGACGAATCTTAAGGGAGCACATGAGACGCAGGGCCTGTCCGCATCAGTCGACCTGGAATTAATGGCCAGTCGATTGGACAAGGTCTCAATCATTGAAAAAAAGGTGGATGAGCTGACTCAGCACTTGCAGCGAGCCACCTCCGCGCGTAACTCCTTTGCACAACCTCCTTCCACACAGGAAACTGTGCAAAACATCCTCCACCGACCTTCCCCTGGGATGGATCCATATCCATCCTCATCTGATTCTTGGATCGGAGGATCATCCGATCCTTTCTACACCAGCCGGGGGAACTCCATTCCCCCTTTCCCGGATTCTCAAGAGGTTCCTCAGACCTGCGAGGACCTCAACGCCATCCAGAACGACCCATTCTCCAACACTTACAACCCTGGATGGCGAAACCATCCCAATTTTCAGTGGGCAGGAAATTCCCAAACCCAAAGACCACCTTTTCAGTCCCGCCCACAGCCCTCTCGTCATTACCAGCCGCCTCAGCCTCGGCCCAACCCTACTTATCCATCAGGGCCAAATCAGGATCAAATGTCCCTAATCCTTCAGACTCTGGCTGACATTCAAAAAACGAATGCGGCTATTCAAAAACAGCACAAGGACGAGCTTACTGAAGTTAAAACTCAACTGGCCCAGTTGGCAAATTCTCGCCAGCCAGGCACACTCCCTTCCCAACCTCTTCCTAACCCAAATAACGTGCCAACCCAGAAGCGCGTTATGAATCCAAATTTAGGCCACGCTCAATGGATTTATCAGGCCCCTACTGCTCCATCTCCAGACGAGATGGAAGCCTCAACTTCTTATGCGGGATTTCAGCAGCAGCCACCCCTCTTACCAAACCCAAACCAGAATCAGGCCGGATTAAATTCTGTAACAACACGTAGTGGTAAAACAACTCAAGACCCGCATTATCCAAACCACTCCAAGCCTGATAACCATGACCCTAGGATAGTTATCCAAGATACCGCTGTTCCGATCCACAACCTGGACCTATCCTAGAAGAACCAACCAAGATCCCGTTTCCCGAGGCCTTGACCAAGGGAAAGAAGACCACCAAACCCGTGGCCCCTGAGGAGGACCTGGTCAAGCTCTTTGAGCAGGTCCACATAAACATCCCCTTGATGGATGCAATCCGCCACATACCAGCTTACGCACGATTTCTAAAGAATATATGTACACCCCAGCGTAAGCCGCGAACCAAGGGAGGGAGCCCAATTGTTCTGTCAGAGCAAGCCAGCTCTGTAATCCTTAGTAGACTCCCACCCAAGGCAAAAGATCCTGGGACTCCCCTGATTTCCTGTAAGATAGGTGGTACCCAATTTGATAGAGCATTGTTAGACTTGGGTGCATCCATAAACCTGATACCCACATCCTTACTTGACCATCTAGAAGAATCTGAGCTAAAACCAATCGAGGTGACATTACAATTAGCCGATCGATCTATAAAGTCACCAAAAGGGATTCTCGAGGATGTTATTGTAAGAGTGCGGGATTTCTATTTTCCAGTGGACTTTATAGTCTTAGATATGGATGCACCTGAGAACCCTAGGGATACACCAATCATTCTAGGGAGACCTTTCTTGGCTACTGCTAGAGCCAACATCAGCTGTGAGGAGGGCCAAATAGAGCTTAAGTTTGGAGATCAAACACTGAAAATTGATATATTTAAGGCCCAACAAGGAATTAATTGCGGCGTCATCGAACAAATTTGTGACATCAAGACTTTGGTTGATGAATCACACCTCCAGAATGACTCGAGTATGCCTCATCAACCACAGAAGGATCTTGACCTGCAAACAGAGGAGTCGAATCCAGATATGAACAACCCAGTAACTCCCACCCTTGAACCTCACATCTATACTGAACCACCCGCTGCGGCTGAAAACCCCATCCTCGAACTGAAACCCCTTCCTGCTCACTTGAAATACGTCTTTTTGGGTTCTAATCAGACCCTTCCTGTGATTATCAATTCCAACCTCAGTCCTGAACAGGAATCCCGTCTGATTGTTGTCCTCCAGCAACATCGCAGAGCCATCGGATGGACTCTCGATGATTTGACTGGAATAAGTCCCTCTTATTGTACTCATCATATCTATTCAGAAGAGGGCACACGACCTTCTCGTGAAATGCAGAGACGCTTAAACCCCAATCTGCAGGAGGTCGTGAAAAAGGAGATCATCAAGTGGTTAGATGCCGGGATTATCTACCCGATCTCCGATAGTCGTTGGGTGAGCCCAATTCAGGTCGTGCCCAAGAAGGCAGGACTCACCACTATAACGACTGAGACCGGAGAAATCATTCCTACCCGATTAGCCAACTCGTGGAGAGTCTGTATAGATTACCGCCGACTAAATTCCTCCACAAAGAAGGATCATTTCCCACTACCCTTCATTGATCAAATTCTCGAAAAACTTGCGGGAAATAGGTTCTTCTGCTTTCTTGACGGGTACTCCGGTTATAACCAGGTGGCAATCCATCCTGAGGACCAAGAAAAGACCACGTTCACCTGCCCCTTCGGAACATACGCTTTCCGAAGGATGCCTTTCGGTCTTTGCAATGCACCCGCTACTTTTCAGCGATGCATGCTTGCCATATTCTCAGATATGGTAGGTGATTATCTGGAAGTCTTCATGGATGACTTTTCAGTTTTCGGAGCATCATTCGACGATTGCCTCCAACACTTGGTCCAGATACTCAGGCGGTGCATCGATGTGAATTTGGTTCTTTCTTGGGAAAAGAGCCATTTCATGGTGCCCGAGGGAATTGTCCTGGGACACTCAATTTCGGAGAAAGGTATCCAAGTGGATCGAGCTAAGGTTAATCTGATTTCTCACCTTCCTATGCCTAGCTCGATCAGGGACATCCGTTCCTTTTTAGGGCATGTCAGTTTTTATCGACGATTTATCCCTGATTTTTCAAAAATCGCGCGCCCCCCTGACCACTCTTCTCTCCAAGGATGTTCCTTTTGAAATTTCCAAGGAATGCACTCAAGCATTTGAAATCCTGCGTGACCGAGTCACCCAAGCCCCGATACTACAGTCCCCTGATTGGTCTCAACCCTTTGAGATCATGTGACATGCATCCGACTTCGCTGTAGGAGCGGTTTTGGGGCAGAAAATTGACAGGAAACCTGTAGCCATTTACTACGCCAGCAAAAACACTCGATGAGGCTCAGCGTAACTATACGGTTACTGAGAAAGAGCTGCTAGCTGTAGTATTTGCCCTAGAAAAGTTCAGATCGTACCTTCTGGGTTCCCGTGTCATCATATACTCGGATCACACAGCTGTGAGGCATCTCCTTGCAAAGAAGGACGCGAAACCTCGATTAATCCGATGGATCTTGCTGTTGCAAGAATTTGACCTTGAGATTCGCGACAAAGCGGGAAAGCAAAATGTGGTAGCTGATCACTTGTCCCGTCTTCCTTCTGAAATAATTGACCCTTCCGGACCCATCACTGAGCATTTTCCCGATGAGCACCTGCTGACTATTGGTACTAGCCTTCCATGGTTTGCTAATGTAGTAAATTACTTGGCATCTCATCAGATCCCCTCCGATTGGCCGAAGGCCAAGAAAGACAAATTACGCTCCGATGCCAAGTATTGCATTTGGGAAGACCCGTACCTCTTCCGCATAGGTGCCGATCAGATCATCCGGAGATGTGTCCCGGAAGGGGAATTCAACAATATCCTCTCTTTCTGCCATGACCAGGCATGCGGTGGCCATTTCGCCGGGCATAAAACCGCATCAAAAGTCCTCCAGTGCGGCTTTTACTGGCCCACACTGTTCAAAGATGCATACAATCACTGCAAGGCATGCAGTCGTTGCCAGACTTTGGGCAACATGAGCCATCGCGACATGATGCCTATGCAACCGATTCTAGTATGCGAAATCTTTGATGTTTGGGGGATTGATTTTATGGGCCCCTTTCCTGTTTCGGATGGTTTCGAATACATTCTGTTGGCTGTGGACTACATGTCCAAATGGATCGAAGCCATACCGACCCGAACCTGTGATCACAAAATCGTTCTCAAATTCATTCATCAACACATTTTCTCAAGGTTCGGGATTCCTCGTGTAATAATCTCTGATGGAGGGACCCATTTCACAAATGCTCAGTTTAGGTCACTGATGACCAAATACGGGGTGTCTCACCGAATCTCTACTCCTTACCACCCCCAAACTAATGGTCTAGCTGAGCTGTCTAATCGGGAGATCAAGAAAATCCTGCAAGTCACTGTTCGACCTGACAGGAAGGACTGGTCGTCCCGACTTCCGGAAGCATTGTGGGCCTATAGGACCGCCCACAAGACCCAATTGGGCATGTCTCCCTTTAGACTGGTGTACGGAAAGGCATGCCACCTTCCCGTAGAACTGGAGCATAAAGCCTATTGGGCAGTACGGAAGTGTAATCTAGATCTTTCCAAGGCTGGGACCCACAGAAAACTCCAAATCAGCGAGATCGATGAATTACGCCTAGACGCGTACGAGAACTCGTAAATCTACAAGGAGCGGGTTAAAGCCTTCCACGACAAACACATCTCGAGAAAGATCTTTCATCCTGGTCAAAAGGTCCTACTCTTTGATGCCCGACTAAAACTCTTCCCAGGAAAACTGAGATCCAAGTGGGTCGGACCATTTTTGGTCCGACAGGTTTTTGGAAATGGAGCAATCGAAATCAGTCCACTCAGCCACGATTCTGAACCTTTCATCGTGAACGGTCAGAGACTCAAGCCGTTCATTGATGTAACTTCTACTGATTTGGCTGAGGCATCTTATATCCTCCTTTCCCCTTGAGCTTATTGCGCCCAGCCGATGGCGTAAAACTCAGCGCTTAACGGGAGGCAGCCCGTCATTCTCTTTGAAAACCTGAAACTTATTCTGACACCTTTTTGCACTCAAAGTTTACCCTTGTAGACAGCCGACCCCACCTCAGATGCTTGCATCTGGGATTAGAAATCGTCCGCAAAAATTCCACCCAACCCATCCACTCATCCAAATTTCTGTCTTAAGAAATGAACTAAGTTAAATAAAAACCCCCTAGGTTACAATGAGGACATTGCAAATCTTAGGCATGGGGGGGTATGGAAGTGCAAAACTTGTAAGAAAAGGTTTCAAACAAAAAAATTCACATATGACAAAAACACCATAAAAATTAAAAATTTTTTTCGAAAAAGAATAAGAGGAAAAGAGGAGAAGGAAATTTTGTGAAGGAGAAAAGAAACAAAATGAAAAAGGAGCACAAAAATTATGAGAAAAGGTGATAGTCATTAGTAAGGAACTAAGGAATTAACCTAAGTTCTAGACCTCATTCAAGAAAATAACTGAAAAGTGCACAATGAGATTAGTAAGAATGCAAACCTTAGGCATTCTTGAATAGACTCTTAGTACCCATTAAGATCTGGACACTCCTCAAGAGGTTGAGGAAAATGAAAAGCTGAAGTATTAGGTCTAAGGCTTAGGGAGTATTTGGCCTCGTTAACTAATTTTTGGTTTACGGGACTCAGTAACCTAAGCACCCTAACCTCACACACAGCCTGGTTCAGTAAGCGTAAAAATCAGAATCACGCAGAAGCGTCGCAAAATTCTGAAAAGAACACCTAGAATAGGAGCGGCCGATCAACACAAGTTGATTTGGACGAGTTCCCAGCGCGGAGAGGCGGCAAATCCCCTCGAAGATGCGTAACAAAATATCATCTCCTCGGTGCTTGTCTCTTAGGATATTTACATATCCTACTGGGGGCATGTAAGCACTCTGCTGGTTCAGATTCCATGGATGGCATTATCTCGAAGTGTCAATTGCCAGGGTCTGGATTCGGCCACGGAACACCATGGATGGGATTATCTCGAAATCTCAATAGCCAGGGTTCCGGGGGTTGCCATGGGCGGTGCTATCTCGAAGCATCGATCGCCAGGAACCCTTGAGGATTGATGATGGGAGCAAGGAATCTGATACAGACCGTGTTGAAAAGCCAATCCTAGGCTAGAACTAAAAAGAAAAAGAGAGAGAAAACTCTCCAAACAGAAAAACTTTCTATCTCTCCCTTACAAACGCACTGCGAACTGAGCCAGGGCTAAAATCATTTCAAGCACGGGTGCTTTAACCACAAAGTCCAATAAACCTTAGGTTAGTTCTTGTGGACCTTAAAAACCTTTGCTAAAGACTGAGGCTAAGGCTAGACAGATTTGGATCTTGATTGGTACTAGAGTACCTTTTAGGCCTATGGTCAGCATTCTAACCTAATCTAAGCTCAAATAAAAAAGCACTTATCTAAAGCTATTAAGAACTTCATGGTCTAGAATAAGGGTTGAAACCTTAAGTTTTTGCTAAGGGACTAGCAAAAGCCAGGCATGGGGGTATGATGAGAACCTCATCATGAGCCATAACTAGCTCATTTTGACCCAATACAAAGGATAAAAGCTCCCACATAACTCAAGGAAAGGCTTAACTCAGAGAATTCTGAGTTTAAGGAGAAAACAAGTCATAAGGGGTAAAAATGCAATTTTACCAGTATAATCTGCATACAGGGTAATTCAGGGTCCAAACATAGGTCAAAGCAACTTAATAAGAATAAAAGTGGGATGAGATGATCTAGCAAGGGCTACAGCAATTCCAAGGAACTAAATGATAATCTGTAACCCTAAAACAACCCACTTCAATTCACGAGGTTCGAGGTAAAGTAAAAATAGAATAAACCCTCTAAAATTCATAGAAAAATAATCAATAGGGTTTAGAACCTTCAATTTGGCCTTCAGAACCCATGTTGACCTACATTGAGAACCATGCCCAATTAATAACTTAATCTGGGTTTTCGCATAAATTGACCGGTCAAACAAGGTTTAATATAGAAATAAAATTCACCATCAGATTCCTTAGGTCCTAATTAATCATGTATAAAAACTTGAGCCTAAGAAGAAACCTCCTTGACCGACTTTACACTTTGGTCCTCATATATTTACTTTTTGGCCCTCAACTTTTGAACCGTCGCATTTTGGCCCCTAACTCTCCTTCGTTCTTTGCATTCAGGTCCCCCCTGCAAAACCGGCCAGCACCATGCTCCAGCGACCTTGCGCGGAGCATGGCGCCGCGCAGGGTGAGGGGGAAAGGCTGGCAAGTAAACCAGGGGTGCCCTGCGTTGTCAGCCGTCGCAGGGACACCCCCCTGGTCGCTGTAGCCCACCATACCGGCCGTGTGAACGCACGGACGGTATGGGTTTTCGTCTCCGGCCATCCTCCGGCGAGGGAGACACGTCGTCTCCCTCCACCTCCCTCCCTGTTTTGATCCCTATAAATACCCCCCGTTGCTCCACAGACCGGAGCAGCTCGGATCTAACGGAGAAAACCCCCAACTTTCCTCTCTTCTCTCCGGCAGACGCTCACCAGCTCCGGCGGTTCCTCCCCCTCCTCCTCTTCGCTCTGCCGCAATACCAGCAGCAGAGACTTCCTCCCCTGCTCTTCCCGTGCCACGCCGCACCCAGCTGGCACCTCTCCGGCTCTCTGCTCGCCGCCGCCCCTTTTCCTGAGCATCTTCTTCTCCGGCGACAGTCGATACGACTGTCGCCCTACTGCTCCCCCTTCGTCCCTGCAAGTAAGTTAGAACTACTTCCCTTCCTCTCCTCTTTCTTTCCCCGGTTTCAATTTGTTCAATTAAGCCCTCGACCGACCCTGACCATCGTCACCCCCTTCGTCTCCGGCCACCCTCCGGCGAGATGTTTCCATCGCTCCACAGCCTCACACACCTCGCCGACCCTCACCGAACCTCCGCCTCATCACACTGAGCACCCCCCACCCCTCCACTGCCACTCCACACCTCCGTAACGCTCCCCCGAACAAACCCATTCCTCCGGTTGCAGTCCAACCTAGGGCTGCCGCCAGACACCACCTTGCGGCTTGCCGCGCAGCTCCACACCTTCGCCGTGCCACGGCGAAGGTTCCCCAGTGGTTTGATCAGGCCGAGAGGCCATATTCGTGTCCGATAGGTTTTGAGGTTCGACCGCCATTAACGCACATTGAAGCAGCTTCTCCCGCGCTCCAGGCTTGAGGACTCCAGGTCTCCAGCTGCTGCGGATTACGGGGAGTCTTGCGAAGGCAGCCAGCCAGCAACCTACGCAAATCGAAGCCGCAGCTGCAGAAGCTAGGCCGCGATCTCCCAGCAGGCGCACGCGAGGAGAGGTCTCCGTTTAGTCCCACATCGGTAAGCCTCACAACCTTTTCACTGTTTAAATTGATTTTGTGCATTAGCCTTACTGCCTCAGCACACGGGGTGAGGTCCCCTTCACCCGCCCGGTTACCCGATCTCGTCCGCGCTCACGCTCCGCGGACCTGACCCGACCCGACTAGACTGACCTGTACTCCTCGCCCACCACGCACGCCGGTGGGCCTGGACCCAGGCGCGACCCGAACCCGATAACCCGGCAGCTCTGGGAGAGCTTTCCCAAGAGTGGTTTCAGAGAGAGAGAGAGACGCGGGGGGAGAGGGTAGAGTAGGTTTTGTCCTCTGACGTAAGCTCTGAAGTGTGCAGGCACAGGTGAAGAAGAAGAACCGCGGAAGAAGAAGGAAGCTGAGGGAGACACTGTAGCAACAGGCAGTTTAAGTCGTCTGATTTGGAAATCAGACGACGTCCTGAAGGGAAAAGAAGAAAGAAGGAGGGGCGACGTCCTGACTGAAAAAGAAAAGAAGAAAGGAGATCTGAAGAAAGACAGAAGAAAAAGAAAGAGCAGGAACAGCTGGAAGAAGAAGAAGAGCATCACCACTGCAGAAGAAGAACATCACCTCTGCAGACAAAGAAGAAGAAGATCTGAGACGAGGAGAAAACAAAGAGAAAAGAAGACAACAAATTCTTTCCCTCTCTCTTTCTGTATTTTTGTAAAAGAAACATGTATATCTCTAGAATACAACTTGCTCCCTGAGTTCGACCTCGGGAACTCTTTTATTTTCCGAGTAAAAAAAATTTATATTTGAAATGTTGGCAATAACTGGCTATACTACAACGCTATAACAATAAAACCCGGTTGCCTACGAAGCGTTTCAGATACTTCGAGATTAGGCATCGTTTTCACTCTCAGATCCTGCGTATACATTTTTGTGTGAAATTTTGAGAGCCACCAAATAAGGTAAATCACAGAGAGTGAGTTTTCATAAAACTAGGGCTAAGGTGAATGGTTACGACCATTCTTTATGGAATCCTCGGCTGAAGGAGAGTATTGATGTCAAGGTTAGAAATATACCATCCTATCCATCTCTCTCGGTGCCGTGAGTAGGCACTTCCACCAAATAAGCCACCCAATGTCTCTTGAGTATCACCAATCCCTAATAATGCCTCCTCAATAAAGTACATGAATGTATGCTAGCTTGTGTTATGTTGAAAAAAAAAAATTATACATAAAATAAAAAGGGAAGAGAAAAAATGAATGAAAAAAAAAGAGAAAAATTGAAAAAGAAAAAAAATTAGAAAAAGAAGAAAAAGTAAAGAAAAAGAGTGTGTGAATATTTAGTGTTTATTTCAGTTGCATTGAGGCAATACCACCGAGTAAATTTGAGATCCACCAAATAAGGCCTTAACATATCTTTTTGAGATCCACCAAATAAGCTGAGTTGATTCCGCAGTTGCTGGAGTTGAGTCCTGGAGCTACAGGTGAAGAACAAGCTCTGAAGCTTGCTTCAGAGCCATGCGTCAATGGTGGATAGGGGCAGCACCTGAAATTAGGAACACGACCTTTCGGCCCTATCAGAACGTTCAAGGAGTATCACTGGATGACGGCGAATGCAACTGTGGTGGTGGCATCATGTGCGAGTGGATGTGGAGGTCTATTGACCTCGCAGATTGTGTGTGAGAGTGCGTGTGTTCGGGGGTGCAGTGCAGAGGCTAATAGCCTCGAAGACCAAAGGGCTTTTGTTCTCTGGGACATGGCGGAGGTGGAGGGATGAATGGCGGTCGGATTGATGTAGCTTAGTGGCCGTGCGAGCTTACTAGAGGTACGCTGACAAGGTGGAAGACGGAGGACTACGAGGCGAGTCGGCCGTTGAAATGAGGTGGCGAGTGTCTGGAAATGAAGAGGGGAAGTTGAGAAACTTATCTAAGAGGTTGGTGGACGAAGGGGAACAGAGTTGGCACTAGTTGAGGTGTGGCCGATGCCAAAGACGAACCTGTTGAGAGGGAGGTGATCGGCTAGGATGGAGGACAGGAGCGCCAGCGGGTGCTATGCGTTGCGGAAGAAGATAAGGATGAAGAATCTGCCACAGGTATTGTGAGCAGACGACGAGGGTAGGCAGGGAGAGTCGCTGGAGCTTGAAGAGCAAATCAGCCAGAGGAGGAGAGAAGAATTTGAGGGTGTCTCAAATGGAATTCAAGCTTAGGGAAGTTCGGGAGGATCTAGGCTCTCTTATATAAGGATTTAGAGGAGGTTTGCGCTTGGGAAACAAGCTTTCCAAGCTTGGAAAGCCTCAGTAGACTTGGGAGTTCTTTGATACCCAAATCTCTCATGCATTCGCATGACAGATTGGGTAGGTTTTAGGGCTTGGGATTGGTTTCAAAAGGAAGGGAATTTCTTGATGAATTTCCCTTTCAATTTTGAAAGGGATTCATCAAGAAATTAGGAAGTTCTTTCCATTTTAAGGTCTCTGGAGCAAGTACGAATAGGATTAATGGTGGTAGGGACTTTTTTATGAGAATGACGACCAAGTTAGGGGCCTGTTTGAAAAATTTTGAAAGTTAAGTGCTGAAATGAAATTAGGCAGGACCAATTTGTAAACTAGGTCAAGACAAATTCAGCTTGGGTCCAAATTTTGATACAAACCTAATTTGGACCTAAGGAATCCAATGATGAAGTTGGATTTTGGTTTTGACCATGTTTGATTAGGTAATTTATGCAAAAACACAAATTAGGGCAAATGTTTGTCTGTGGTTCTGTTTTGGCTCAAAACGGGTTCTGATGGTCAAATTGAAAGTTCTAAACCCTGGAAAATATTTTTATATGAATTTTAGAGGGTTTAGGTGAATTTTATCCAGATCAAAACCTCAGTTATTTAAGCAAGTATGTTTTTAGGGTTTCAAAAGTCATTTAATTCTCAGAACACGTGCAAACCCTTTTCTATCTATCTTATCCCACTTGTTATCTTTTTAAGACCAATTGACCTACATTCAACCCTTGAGAAAACTCGTGGTTGTACTGCATTCATGATGAGCTAGTAAAATTGCAGTTTTAGCCCTAGTTTCTTATTTTTCCTTCAAAATGAATATGCAATGACTTGTGATTCTCTGGTGGTTATGTAGGAGCATTTATTGACTTAATTGGGTCAAAATGAGCTAGTTATGGCTAATGATGGTGTACCCATCAGTAGGCCTCCGATTGTGGTGATTCTTGTGCCGTTAGACTGCGATCGCTGATTCGGATCCATTCGTGCGGTTGGATTTATCATCTGAGGTCTAGATTTTTTTATTTGCCTCTTGGCTCTATCTCTTCTGCAGATTCCATAAGATGCTATGGGAGTCTAATCGATGCGATCTTAGAAGCAATAGACTTCCGTCATTGTTTTGAGCAGATCCGTATGGTTGGATCGGTCATCCACAACCCCAAATTACCTGTGATTGTTAATACCTCTCAATTAGCACATAATATGACATTATTATTCACAAATCTAATAAATCAACTATGATGCAAGGTACTATGCCAATGCATGCAGAATGCATAAGTTAAGCTAGGTTCTAACTTAATTCAAGTGGATTATGGCATATGATTTCTATGCAATCATGCCTGCCTTGGAAGAGTACCTGCAATCACAGCAAGTTCAGAGAGAAAGTGAGATAAAAGTTAGGTAAGGTGAAAAATACAAGAAAAATCAAAGAGTGTTGCCTCCCTGGCAATGGCGTCAAAATGATAAGTGAGATTTTGTATGCAAAAAGATTGAGTTAAAAAACCCGTCATCGTAGTGCGTAAAATTCTGCTACCAGATAAAATCTATAATCGAAGCTCGTGGTGAGCCCCGGGTCTAACATAGGGAGGCGAACGTTTGGTTAATAGAAATCTGTGTTTGCTTTTATTTATTTTTGATGTTTTTATTTTTTCTGATTTTTTTGGTATTTTTATAAGGTAAGAGATCAGATCTACAAAATCTTTATCTAACCAATCTACTTGCAAAATGAGAGAGGGGAGAGAGGGAGAGAGAATATCAATATATATTTCTAACGAGAGTTTGCTATAGATAATCAAGGAAGAAATTATAACTATGCTAGAAAGTGATAAAAGGATAGAATGAGTTGAGGAAATCCCCCTCGACAGCTGTTTGGAGGATGACTCACTTTTATGGTGCCTGGATGAAGGTGGTGAGAAGCTGGATGAAGAAGAATGAAGCCAGACGATGAAGGGTGTGGTAGGACTGCATCGTGACATGGATCTACTTTTGGATCGGGGTGAGTGGGCGGCCACGGGATGCTCCATGAAGGGGGATGAGAAGCGGGAAGATATTTTATCTTTCAACTCTAAGGAGCATCCCATGCTTAGGGCCAACACCTTAGATCTTTGAAGGAGGTGTTGGAAGAAGAGGAAGAGATGAAGAGAAATAGGGGATCATGTGCATTTATATAGTGGAGGAGGGTGATTCATGCATGGGTCAATTAGCGACATTAAAAACATTGTTGTAGCCTCGCCGTAATTATCGTTGTTGGCCAGCTTGCGTACCTGTTGGCGTCTGCGTGCAACCGCTAGAGCGAGGTTGGATGATTGATGCCTGTCGGATCGACCTTGGAGGACTTTGATTGCATGCAAGAAGGCACCAAATCATGCCTTGTGGTCGCGTCTGATCACACGTTGCATCACGCGTGATCATGCATGTGTGAACTTCTATTCATCCATGAGGCCACGCGGTCACTTTTCTACCACTCGATTGAGATCCAGCAGGCGTAATTGAAGTAGCGCACGCTGCGATGAAATTGATGGGCACGGCGAGAATGGAACTCGCATCTACGATTTGCGAGTGGCATATTCGACCACTGGGCTATGGCCACGGATGGTCACATGGATGATCACATGGCCAGGGGCTCTCGACCATCGGATCTTGATCCAATAGTTGAGATCTCATCTCCACGTTTTCCTTTCCAATTGAACGACGTGCATGCGTGAATCTTAGCTGTTGGATTGAGATCCAGCACCTGGGATTGCTTGTTGAAGTTGAAAGGAGGGGCTTGAGTGGATTTGGGCGGCTATTATGGAGCCACGTGGTGCCATCATGGTCGTCCATCTTCTTTACTTTGTAGGTGGCATCATGGATGTTGGATTGGATTGATGTATGCGCTATTGAGCTGCAATCATTGATTTGGATCCATCTGTGAGGTCGAATTTAGCATCTGAGGTTCATATTGGAAGCACCTTGACCCTTGGTCTTTGATCTTCCTCGAACTGCATAAGGTGCTACGTGATGTAGACACAATTATTGAAGATAAAATGCCTATTCATGCATGTTCCTAAGCTTAGATTTGCATTTCATGTTATAAATATTGCATAGCATGCATCATTTTGCATTTAGAGTAGTATATATTTTAGGTTAATTAGGTCCTTTTTATGGTCAGGAGAGGAGATTTATTTCAGGGCCTTGGATGGATGATCTGACTATACGGATCTGATCAACAAAACAATTGGAGCCTAACAACTCCAAAATTGTCTAGATCGGAATCCCGTAGCATCATATGAAGTCCGAGGAAGATCAATGGCCAGGAGGACAATGTGACATTTATATAGGTTTCGAATGAAAAATTCAACCATACAAATGGATCCAAAGCGATGATTGCAGTCTGGCAATGAGAAAATCACCTCTATCAGAGCACCGTGGCACCCTTTGCAATAGAAAGAAGATGGCCAGCCCAGATGGTGCAACATGGCGCCATCTAGATCGCCCAACACCAGCCAACAGTGGCCGCTCCTCCTCAACGGCATTCCCCCTCTTGAGATCTAGGCCATTGGATGCCCATCCAATGATTCTTGTGAAGCCACGTCGCCTGCCCATCTTCAAGAGAGCCTCCATCGCTTGATCTCAATCGTTGGATGAAAATCCAATGGCTAGGATTGCTTGACCACCTGCCTCAGATAATTCAAAACCACGACACCTTTTGACACATGGCGCAGCGGTCTCTAGAGGCATTCTCAACACTTTGGCATTGGTTCGAGCTCTCCTACTCTTCCAATCCAGCCGACGGTGATGCACGCTTAATTTCGACCACCCGATCATGCACGAGCAGCCGAGATGAGGATATGTGGATGCACAGATGACCACCAATCTAGCGGAGGTGCTCATGGGGTGTCAACACACATCCCCACTTGCAATCCAATGCGCACCCAAGCGGCGCGATCTCCACACAATTAGGATCGTCCATCTCCAATCGAACGGTCCTCCTTCAACAACATGCATACAACTGTGACCAGGTGAGTGTGTGAGCATGACTTGGAGGCTACAGCAACGCTTGAGCTGGAACTTTAGTGACACCTTTGCTATCGCTAATTATCCCTTACTTGTTTTAGCACCACTCCACTATAAAAAGGCCTACACCCCTCCACTAGTAACCATCTCTTCATTTCTTCCTCTCACCACTTCCAAGGCTCTAGAGAGAGCTTGTCCCAAGCCCGGGATGCTCCTCTAGAGTAAGAAAGAAATTGTTTTCCCACTACTCATCCCCATTCGTGGAGCATCTCGTGGCCATCCTCTCACTTCCCTTCGGGAAGAAGATCCTCACCGCAATGTTGTCTTGCCCCATCCTTCATCCTCTGACTCTGTCTCCATTCATCACACTTACCACCTTGCTCCAGGGGATGTCAGAGCGAGTCATCATCCAAGCGACCGTCAAGGGGGATTCTCGCACCTCTTTCTATCTTTTTCTCTTTCGTAGTGTAGTTTTTCTGCTTTCATAGTTGTAACAAACATTTATTCATAAATAGATGATTGTTCTTCTCTCTCTCTCTTTCCTTTATATTTTGCAAGTAGATTAACTAGAATTCTTCATTCTGATCTCTTGCCCTATTAAAATACCAAAAAAAATTATAAAAGATAAAAATGACAAAAACAAGTAAAAGCGAAACACGGATTTTTCAAAACCAAACGTTTGCCTCCCCGTGTTCGACCTGGGACTCACTTTTTGAGTTTTGGTATAATTTTTTTCTGATCAATGGATTTTCTTGTGAATTGAACTACGATGACGGGTTTTCCAAATCCAATCCCTTTTGCATGCGAATCCGACGTCATCATTTTGGCGCTGTTGATGGGGAGGCAACGCTCTTTGGTTTTTTTTCCCTGTTTTTCCGCCTTACCTAACTTTTATCTCACTTTTTCTCTAATCTTACTGTGATTGCAGGTACTCATCACAGGCAGGCCAGAGCGGTTACATCAGAGAAAAGTGCGGATGAAGGTTTTGTAAGTGTACACCCACCATTCCCACCCTAGTTTTCATTCCATAACCTAATAACTCAAACCCAAATCAACTTAGGTGCTTGCATAAACCCTATGGTAGATTTTGGTTATTTGATTGTCACTCCACTCACCTCACCCACCCACATTTATAAAAAATAAAATAATATTCTTCTCTTGTGGGATTTAACTGAAAGCTACACACTTAACACCTACAACTTCTTATCCTAAGGCACACAATCACTTTGATTCTACCACTTAACCAGGATCTAACCTGTGGACTCGGTACACTTCAACTCAATACACATAAGTAGTAGAAATCAAAATAGGTTAAACATTCTTGTGTGCCTTAACTAAGTGGTGCAACAGGCCAATTGATTGAGCTGCTTGGGCCGCACCACTCAATTTAAAACTGATCCATCAAGTAGCTTGCCTCTTAGGGTTGATTTTTAGGGCTGAACCAAGCACTCCACATTTTTTTCTAATTTCTAAAGGAAT
This sequence comes from Thalassia testudinum, assembly GCA_037157565.1. NCBI lineage: Eukaryota > Viridiplantae > Streptophyta > Magnoliopsida > Alismatales > Hydrocharitaceae > Thalassia > Thalassia testudinum. Next base: position 39,032,984 of record JAZHRO010000049.1, read on the forward strand.
ATATCATCACCAGTGCTTTCAAACCTTGGAGTGTTCTACTGAACCTTGATTGAATACACCTAAAGATTAAACCCTAAAAGCTACTAAACAAGGTTGAACCCTAAAAGACGCATCACCAAATAACCTTATTTGCAAACCCTGGTTGTGCACGCACACACATTTGAATTGATCATTAAGGGAACAGCTCATCTAAAGGGCCCATCACATTCCAAGAGCACAATAATCCTGTAACGAGCGCGTGCCCCAGACGCCTTTTAAGACGTCTGGGAGGTGGCCCAGACGTCTGTCGAGACGTCTGGGATCACATCCAGACGTCTGACCAGACGTCCGGGATAGTTTACAGACGTCTGGCGAGCAGTTATGCTCGCACGGGATATTCGTCTGCGCGACTGTGCGCGCAGACCTGCGTTCTGCCCTCTTCCTCTGCGGCTGCAGGCGGCTGCGACCGCCTTCTCTCTCCTCTCCGCGCGGCGTTAAAAGGGGGGGGCGCGCCTCCCCTCCCGTCTCCACCATCTTCCTCCTTCTTCTCCTGCCTGTGCGCGAGAGCGAGCGGACGCGAGGGCGCAGCGGCAGCGGCAGCCGCAGTGAGCGCGGAGGAGCTGCGGCGTGCGAGGGCGGGGCTCTGCCGTGAGGGCGAGCTCGCCAGGAGCGGCTTGGCTGGCCGGCGGAGGGCGCAGGGGGCGCAGAGCGTCGCGGAGAGGGACCTGCTGCGGGCGGAGCAGCGTACGCGCGAGGTGCGACGCGGGCGGCGTCGCGAGCGGAGGCCGAGCAGGGCTCTGATTCTGGAAAAATTTCCAGAATCAGACGTCTGGATTGATATCCAGACGGCAAGGTCGACGTCTGTGAGATCACACAGACGTCTGAAAGGTGAGTTTCCGCTTTCTCCTTCCTTTTTGTCGACTGACCGTACTGAGGGAGGGGGGTTGGCTGTGCGCAGGCTTTCTGATTCGTCATCCTTGAGAATCAGACGTCTGGAAGTTGTACCAGACGGCGGGAGTGACCTCCAGACGTCCAAAGTGACCATCGGACGTCTTGGATCTAGGCAGACGTCCCCGCAGACTTCTGGACGTCCGGGGAACCAAGCAGAACAGGTAATTCTCTGATCCACCGTTTAAGACGTCTGGAGGGAGTTCCAGACGTCTGATTCTGCATAGTATCGTCTTTCTCGACCCGTTTAGGGCCCGTTTGGGCTCCGTTTTCCGTGATTCGAGTTGCGTTCGTTTCAGAATTAATTCCTCTACCCGCCTACAGTAGCTATACACTGTTTTGAGACACTCCTTGTGTTTGATCCTTGTGATAGGACCTCGTTCGGTTGCAGTCTTGAGAGTCGCGGAGGCGCGCGGGATTCCCGATCACGCCCCATTACTCCCGTTGTACCTGGTAGAGTGGTTATAAGTATTAATAAAATCTGTTAAAGTATGGAACCATAACTAGAACCTAGGGCTTGCATGAATCCTAGGAATGAGAAATATATGGAATGATAGCTCCTAGGTGTTGCATGAACCCTAGGGCCGGAAAACTAGATTGTATGATAGATCCTAGGATATGGCATGAATCCTAGGATGGAAAAACTAGTGGAATGTATATTACTGCAGTCTTGGAAAAATGGAAAGGAGTATATAAAGCTGCCTGTAAAATTAATTAACAGCTGCCTGTCACGAATAAAGAAACATGTTTGAGATCATGGATTTTGAGAATGTGAATCTGGAAAGTGAAACATATGACGTTCTGAGATAAAGAGCTGGAACCCTACGGGGAATTAGGAGTGGAACTCCTGGAAAGAAAAAGGAATGGAACTGAGATGTAGTTGGTACTGTCTCTTGGGTACGCAGTACCAAGGGAAGTACCTGTACCGGTTTAGTGCAGAGTGGGGCCAGCCGCCCCAGGGACCCGGGGTTAGGATTGACCGCTCTGTACCGACTTGTTGGCCCTCGTGTACGTAGTACCGAGGAGAGCTAGTAGTGTCAGGAGAGTACTAGCTACCCCACGGGCCCCGGGGTTCTGCTAGCCTCCTTCACCGACTTGTTAGGCCCACTAGGGCAAACCAGGGTAGTCAGGCGAGGGTGCGCGGACTGTGGAGGGGCAAGGCCCCGGTTTGGTTACTGTGGAGGGGTTGGACCCCTGTTACTGAGAGGGCTCTGCCCTGGTTCCGTGCTATGCTTTGGGCGCACCCGTTAACGGAAACGACTGACCGCGTGCCAGTGCGGGCTAGCTACCTGTGCGTTTATCGCGCGTGCCGTAGTCACCGTTAGGTCTGTCAGTGACCTTGGGGTGGTTGACTGCGGGTAGGATCACCACGGGGGACTCTCCCGGCCAGGAGAGCACCACGTGCTACTTCTACTTTTGGAAAAGACTGCAATCAAGATCGTCCCACGAGGACATTCGAGATCAAGTAAAGGATCTGAGAAGTAAATGAAATAGTGAGAAAAATTGAAAGATGTAAATAAAGGAAGTAATAGAACATAACAGCTACTGTACACTCTACTGTTGCCTTTAGTTAGTTTGCCACTCTACTCAGCGTTTTGCTGACGTGTTACACTCGTTACCTTTTTCAGGACCAGGTGTTGAGCAGCCAGGGTCGGCGGCTGCAGAGGACGCTGGGCCGAGTAGGGTCCAGTAGAGTTACCACAGCTTTGTACCTTCTTTTTGTTTCTGTTCTAGTGAGTAGTTTTGTTTCCGCTGTACCTTCTGTACCTGCAGTTTTTGTTATACGATAAATGTTGTTTTACTGTTGTGGTGGTGCCTACTGTAGTAGTTTCTTTCCTTACTGCTGTACTTTCTTACTGTTAGTTATATTCATGCTGAATGTGGTTTATTTTACTGTCTTTTGGTTACTTCCTCGTTGGACGACTGGGTCTTGGGATTAGTCGAGTCGGTCCGGTTCTCGTGTCTCGTAGGGACTCGGGAACCGGGTCGTTACAAGATGGTATCAGAGCAAGGTCGTCCCGAGAAGTGAATCAACTGACTGGAAAATAACCAATTCACATGTTTATAGCTAGAGTAGCCACCACAACATATCTCTTGACATGAGCTTTTAGAAGTGTTGTTAGGTACCGTCTGTTTTGACGTTTCCGTTTTGTTTCGCGTCTCCTTGCAGGAGATGCCTCGTCGTGGGACTGGCGATACTGGCCGCGGGTGCGGCCGAGGGCGAGGTCGGCGAGGTGGACGTGCTGTCGTTGACGTCTCGGTGGACCAGCCACCACTCCCTGGCATCCAGGCCCAGGACCTCGCCAGACTGATACGGGATATTGTACGAGAGGAGCTCCACCCACCGCCCCGAGCACCTCCTCCTGGGGTTGCAGAGGGGGAGTCCTCTGTGGGACCACGCGACGGACGCGACGCTGGACACGAGGGAGGGGATGGGCCCCTGCCGCCCCCACCTTCCTCCGACACTTCTGTACACGAGGCACCTTCGCCTGGAGGTGCACCAGCACCTCCCCTACAGCACCACTTCGAGCTTTTCGGACAGTTCCGGAAGCTGAAGCCCCCCTCCTTCAAGGGGGATGAGGACCCGACCGAGGCAGAGGACTGGCTTGAGCAGCTGGAGAAGATCTTCGACACCCTTCGCCCCCCGGTGGAGTGCCGCGTGGCCTTTGCCACGTACCAGCTGGAGAGTGCGGCACACCGGTGGTGGAGGGCGGTCCGGGGACAGGAGAGGGACGAGCCGACGTGGGACCAGTTCGTCACCCTCTTCTGCGAGCAGTACTTTCCCCAGACGTGGCAGGACCAGAGGAGGCGGGAGTTCCACACTCTCCGCCAAGGGACGATGACCGTGAGCGCGTACCGCACGCATTTCTTGGAGCTGTCCCGCTTTGCAGCGACAGCGGTGGCCACTGAGGAGGAGCGCCTTTGGAGGTTCACCGAGGGGCTCCGGCCTGCGATCCGGGGGTATGTCAAACCCCTGAAGCTGCCGACGTTTTCGAGGGTGGTAGAGGCAGCTATGACTTACGAGGAGACCAACCCGTCCGCGCGAGAGATCGACGGCGGGCGGAAGAGGCCCTTTCAGCCAGACTTCTCACAGGGCCGGCGAGAACGGAGACACGTGGCGTCCGCAGGAGAGCCGTCACGTTGTGCAGGGCCATCAGTGGCCTTTGGGGGCCCTCGACAGGGGCCAGTCGCCAGCACCGGACCCCCGCCTAGCCGACAGCAGGGACTCACTGAGGGCGGGAGTCGGGTTCCCCTTTGCTACCAGTGTGGCCAGCCGGGCCACGTCAGGAGGGACTGCCCATCTAGGGCAGGAGGTCAGCAGATACTTCCCGCGCAGAGCACTGGAGGGCGCGTAGGAGGCTGCGGTTTCCAGGCGCGAGGAGGAGGACCGCAGTCGCGAGGAGGGTACCGGCCAGCACCTACCCGTCTGACGCAGAGTGTGGCTGCTTCGTCCGCACCTAGAGCTGAGGGGCGTATCAACGCCCTAACACACAGGGACGCCAGAGCTTCGGGATCCGTGGTAGCAGGTATGGTTTCAGTTTCTGGCAGACTCGTTTACACGCTTTTCGATTCCGGCGCTACGCACTCGTTTGTCGCAGACAGTTTCGCAGTTAGTTTGGACCAGGATTATACATTGTTAGAGAACCCGTTCATAATCAGAGGTCCGAGTGGTCAGCTGTTTGTAGCTGAGGAGGTGTACACGGGTTGCGGGGTCAGCATCGGGGGACACAGCCTGCCAGTTGACCTGATTATGATACAGATGGAGGACTTTGGGGTGATCCTGGGGATGGATTGGCTGTCCGCTTACCACGCCTTGGTAGACTGCTTCGAGAGGAAGATTGTCTTCTCCATTCCGGAGTTGCCTTCCTTCGAGTTTCACGGGCAGCCAGTGGACGGAGGCTTCAGGTGCATTTCGGCACTTCGGGCGGCGAGACTCTTGAGCCAGGGGTGTGAGGGCTTCTTAGCTTGTGTGGTGGCAGAGCACAGCCCCGTGGCAGACTTCCAGAGCATCCCGGTGGTCAGAGAGTACCCCGACGTGTTTCCAGACGAGTTACCAGGACTACCGCCCGAGCGTGAGATCGAGTTTGAGATCTCACTAGTACCAGGGACTAGCCCCATCTCCACCGCGCCATACAGGATGGCACCGCTTGAGCTGCGAGAGCTCAAGTCTCAGTTGCAGGACCTTTTGGAGAAAGGTTTCGTGAGGCCCAGTGCGTCTCCCTGGGGAGCCCCGGTACTGTTTGTGAAGAAGAAGGATGGGACCCTACGCCTTTGTGTGGACTACCGACAGCTGAATAGGGTCACCATCAAGAACAGATATCCGCTGCCGAGGATTGACGATTTGTTTGACCAGTTGCGGGGTGCCACGGTGTTTTCCAAGATCGACTTGAGGTCTGGATACCACCAGTTGAGGATCAGGGAGACCGACGTCTCCAAGACAGCTTTCCGCACCCGCTACGGACACTACGAGTTTTTGGTCATGCCATTTGGGCTGACCAATGCCCCCGCTGCTTTCATGGACTTGATGAACCGGGTGTTCAGACCGTACTTGGACCAGTTTGTGGTGGTTTTCATAGATGATGTACTCATCTATTCTAGAGATCGGACGCAACACGGACAGCACTTGCGGATGGTTCTGGACACTCTGAGACGACGCAGGCTGTACGCCAAATACAGCAAGTGCGAGTTCTGGTTGAGGGAGGTGACCTTTTTGGGTCATGTGATCTCTGGAGACGGCCTGGCGGTGGATCCCGCCAAGGTCGAGGCAGTGCTCAGGTGGGAGAGACCGCGTTCAGTCACTGAGATTCGCAGTTTCCTGGGACTGGCAGGTTACTACAGACGGTTCATCAGAGGGTTTTCGCAGATTGCACGTCCTATGACACAGTTGACTCGGAAGGATGTGCCTTTCGCTTGGACAGACGCCTGTGAGGCGTGTTTTCTGGAGCTGAAGGAGAGGTTGACCTCGGCTCCCGTGCTCACCATCCCTGACAGTAGTGGCGGGTTCGTTGTGTACACGGACGCTTCCTTGCAGGGGTTAGGAGGTGTGCTCATGCAGAGGGGTCACGTGGTCGCTTATGCTTCGCGGCAACTGAAGCCCCATGAGCATACCTACCCTACCCACGATCTAGAGTTGGCAGCTGTTGTCTTCGCGCTGAAGACATGGAGGCACTACTTGTACGGTGAGACCTTCGAGATTTTTACAGATCACAAGAGCCTCAGATATCTTTTTGACCAGAAGGAGCTCAACATGAGACAGAGACGTTGGTTGGAGCTCCTGAAGGACTACGACTGCAGCATCTCCTACCACCCGGGAAAGGCCAATGTGGTGGCTGACGCCTTGAGCCGTAAGGCGCCCGCACGCTTGGCCAGTCTACAGTTACAGAGTTGGAGCCTTTTGGAGGAGGTGGGCAGTTGGCGACCTCTAGAGTTACGAGGGTACTGTGGGGCAGTGACGGTGACACGGCAGACCAGACCAGAGTTGATAGACCGCATCATCACGGGACAGATGGCCGATCCGTACTTGCAGTCTTTGCGCGACAGAGTACTGTCAGGGGACCCAGGGGACTTCTCTTTCACAGACCAGGTGTTACGCTTGGGGGGACGGCTGTGCGTCCCCAGAGACGAGGAGCTGTTGAGAGAGCTCCTGACTGAGGCACACGGTTCCAGATTCACCATACATCCTGGAAACACGAAAATGTACCATGACTTGAGACGCGAATTCTGGTGGAGAGGGATGAAGCGGGATGTGGGTGAGTTCGTGCAGCAGTGCTTAGTGTGCCAGCAGGTGAAAGCCGAGCATCAGAGGCCTGCAGGGCCGCTTCAGCCGCTTCCAGTGCCAGAGTGGAAGTGGGAGAGCATCACCATGGACTTGGTGGTGGGCTTACCTGTTACCCAGTGAGGACATGACGCAGTCTGGGTAATAGTGGATAGATTGACGAAGACGGCACGATTCTTGCCGATCCGAGTCACTTTGGGACCAGCACAGTTGGCAGAGAGGTATATCCGTGATGTGGTGCGACTACACGGAGTTCCGCGGGAGATCGTATCCGACCGGGATACCCGCTTTACGTCCCAGTTTTAGGCTGAGTTTCAGCAGGCTTTGGGGACGAGGTTGAGGTTTAGCACGGCTTACCACCCCCAGACGGACGGACAGTCGGAACGCACGATACAGACACTTGAGGATCTTTTGCGTGCCTGTGTACTAGACTGGAGGGGCTCTTGGGAGGAGCACCTGCCCCTGGCAGAGTTTGCATACAACAACAGTTATCACTCGAGCATCGGCATGGCTCCCTACGAGGCTCTGTACGGACGGAAATGCACGGCACCCTTGAGTTGGGTTGAGGTGGGGACCAAGTGGGAGGTTGGCCCCAGGTTGATCCGGCAGAGTCAGGAGGTGGTTGAGCAGATCCACAGACGACTCCGCACTGTCAGGAGCAGACAGAAGAGCTACGCAGATCGCAGACGCAGAGAGGTGCAGTTCGAGGTCGGGGACCACGTCTTTCTTCGTGTTTCGCCCATGAAGGGCTTACAGCGGTTTGGGGTGAGAGGGAAGCTCGCGCCGAGGTTCGTGGGGCCCTTCGAGGTCCTGGAGCGGGTTGGACCCGTTGCTTACAGACTTGCCCTTCCCCCGCAGCTTTCTGGTGTGCACGACGTGTTCCACGTGTCCAACCTCAGGAAGTACGTAGCCGATCCCAGCCACGTACTGAGTCACGAGAGCGTCGAGGTGAGCGACGACCTGACCTACCCCGAGCAGCCAGTGCAGATCCTAGACCGAGCCGTCCGCAGGTTGAGACGAAAGCAAGTACCCCTGGTAAAGGTTTTGTGGAGGAGCCAGCGGTACGAGGAGGCTACCTGGGAGCCTGAGGCGGCAATGCGGGAGCGGTACCCGGAGCTTTTCGCAGGTACGTCCTTTCGGACCGGCTTCGGTCCTCTTTGAGTTTGTTATGGTTATTTGGACATCTTTTTCCCGCACCCTAGTTGGCGCAAGTTTCGGGGACGAAACTTCCTTTGAGTTTGTTATATTGTAACGAGCGCGTGCCCCAGACGCCTTTTAAGACGTCTGGGAGGTGGCCCAGACGTCTGTCGAGACGTCTGGGATCACATCCAGACGTCTGACCAGACGTCCGGGATAGTTTACAGACGTCTGGCGAGCAGTTATGCTCGCACGGGATATTCGTCTGCGCGCCTGTGCGCGCAGACCTGCGTTCTGCCCTCTTCCTCTGCGGCTGCAGGCAGCTGCGACCGCCTTCTCTCTCCTCTCCGCGCGGCGTTAAAAGGGGGGGCGCGCCTCCCCTCCCGTCTCCACCATCTTCCTCCTTCTTCTCCTGCCTGTGCGCGAGAGCGAGCGGACGCGAGGGCGCAGCGGCAGCGGCAGCCGCAGTGAGCGCGGAGGAGCTGCGGCGTACGAGGGCGGGGCTTTGCCGTGAGGGCGAGCTCGCCAGGAGCGGCTTGGCCGGCCGGCGGAGGGCGCAGGGGGCGCAGAGCGTCGCGGAGAGGGACCTGCTGCGGGCGGAGCAGCGTACGCGCGAGGTGCGACGCGGGCGGCGTCGCGAGCGGAGGCCGAGCAGGGCTCTGATTCTGGAAAAATTTCCAGAATCAGACGTCTGGATTGATATCCAGACGGCAAGGTCGACGTCTGTGAGATCACACAGACGTCTGAAAGGTGAGTTTCCGCTTTCTCCTTCCTTTTTGTCGACTGACCGTACTGAGGGAGGGGGGTTGGCTGTGCGCAGGCTTTCTGATTCGTCATCCTTGAGAATCAGACGTCTGGAAGTTGTACCAGACGGCGGGAGTGACCTCCAGACGTCCAAAGTGACCATCGGACGTCTTGGATCTAGGCAGACGTCCCCGCAGACTTCTGGACGTCCGGGGAACCAAGCAGAACAGGTAATTCTCTGATCCACCGTTTAAGACGTCTGGAGGGAGTTCCAGACGTCTGATTCTGCACAGTATCGTCTTTCTCGACCCGTTTAGGGCCCGTTTGGGCTCCGTTTTCCGTGATTCGAGTTGCGTTCGTTTCAGAATTAATTCCTCTACCCGCCTACAGTAGCTATACACTGTTTTGAGACACTCCTTGTGTTTGATCCTTGTGATAGGACCTCGTTCGGTTGCAGTCTTGAGAGTCGCGGAGGCGCGCGGGATTCCCGATCATGCCCCATTACTCCCGTTGTACCTGGTAGAGTGGTTATAAGTATTAATAAAATCTGTTAAAGTATGGAACCATAACTAGAACCTAGGGCTTGCATGAATCCTAGGAATGAGAAATATATGGAATGATAGCTCCTAGGTGTTGCATGAACCCTAGGGCCGGAAAACTAGATTGTATGATAGATCCTAGGATATGGCATGAATCCTAGGATGGAAAAACTAGTGGAATGTATATTACTGCAGTCTTGGAAAAATGGAAAGGAGTATATAAAGCTGCCTGTAAAATTAATTAACAGCTGCCTGTCACGAATAAAGAAACATGTTTGAGATCATGGATTTTGAGAATGTGAATCTGGAAAGTGAAACATATGACGTTCTGAGATAAAGAGCTGGAACCCTACGGGGAATTAGGAGTGGAACTCCTGGAAAGAAAAAGGAATGGAACTGAGATGTAGTTGGTACTGTCTCTTGGGTACGCAGTACCAAGGGAAGTACCTGTACCGGTTTAGTGCAGAGTGGGGCCAGCCGCCCCAGGGACCCGGGGTTAGGATTGACCGCTCTGTACCGACTTGTTGGCCCTCGTGTACGTAGTACCGAGGAGAGCTAGTAGTGTTAGGAGAGTACTAGCTACCCCACGGGCCCCGGGGTTCTGCTAGCCTCCTTCACCGACTTGTTAGGCCCACTAGGGCAAACCAGGGTAGTCAGGCGAGGGTGCGTGGACTGTGGAGGGGCAAGGCCCCAGTTTGGTTACTGTGGAGGGGTTGGACCCCTGTTACTGAGAGGGCTCTGCCCTGGTTCCGTGCTGTGCTTTGGGCGCACCCGTTAACGGAAACGACTGACCGCGTGCCAGTGCGGGCTAGCTACCTGTGCGTTTATCGCGCGTGCCGTAGTCACCGTTACGTCTGTCAGTGACCTTGGGGTGGTTGACTGCGGGTAGGATCACCACGGGGGACTCTCCCGGCCAGGAGAGCACCACGTGCTACTTCTACTTTTGGAAAAGACTGCAATCAAGATCGTCCCACGAGGACATTCGAGATCAAGTAAAGGATCTGAGAAGTAAATGAAATAGTGAGAAAAATTGAAAGATGTAAATAAAGGAAGTAATAGAACATAACAGCTACTGTACACTCTACTATTGCCTTTAGTTAGTTTGCCACTCTACTCAGCGTTTTGCTGACGTGTTACACTCGTTACCTTTTTCAGGACCAGGTGTTGAGCAGCCAGGGTCGGCGGCTGCAGAGGACGCTGGGCCGAGTAGGGTCCAGTAGAGTTACCACAGCTTTGTACCTTCTTTTTGTTTCTGTTCTAGTGAGTAGTTTTGTTTCCGCTGTACCTTCTTTACCTGCAGTTTTTGTTATATGATAAATGTTGTTTTACTGTTGTGGTGGTGCCTACTGTAGTAGTTTCTTTCCTTACTGCTGTACTTTCTTACTGTTAGTTATATTCATGCTGAATGTGGTTTATTTTACTGTCTTTTGGTTACTTCCTCGTTGGACGACTGGGTCTTGGGATTAGTCGAGTCGGTCCGGTTCTCGTGTCTCGTAGGGACTCGGGAACCGGGTCGTTACAAATCCCAAGCTTAATTAAAATTGAGTAGACATTGGCCTTAAGGATTGATTCACCTTTTGGGGCTCAAACTGAGATTTTTTTTTCGATTGATCTACTTCTGATGGTTCATCTGATGTCTAGCTAGGGGAGTAGCGTCAAACGACCATGGCTGGGGGTGACATTAGGAACCAGAGGCACAAGCCCAAGGAAGAACCTTCTCCCCAGCCCCTCCCTCTAATTGGTTGGATTGACTGGATAGAAGTAGACAAAATCATTTATAATCTCAAGACGGGTCCTGGGAGTCTATAGGTCTTTAGGTTACCCACATAAGGACAGGCTTGGTTGATTGTATTGCAAGGCTCCTTTCTTTCTTTTGATTTCCCCTCCTATTCTACCATGTATCCTTCCATATCCTACACTCATTTCCCAACCTACCCTCCTACCACCACTTATGCCCAAGATGATTACTATCCCATCTTGACTCATAATTACCCATCCACTAGCTGGGATAACTTTGATTGGGAATACGATACCGGACCTCAGTGTCCAGGGCCTAACCCTAGACAACAAAACTATGACTGTTATCCTTCCCACACCTATAATGATTATAGATCTCGATCCTTTGATGATCAAACCAACCCCATTTACAATCAGGAAGGATATGATGATTATAACATCTACCCTCCCTAGTATTCCACTGAATATAAGTCACTTCCATTTTTTGAACAACCCAAGATGACCTACTATCATAGAGGGACCTGAGAACCTCAATATCCTGACTCCCCTAGATTTAATCCGAACCCACCCAACCCTGAACCAAACCAGTTGGCTCAGGTGAACCAGATCCAGATAGGGTGTTGGCTAATTTAAGGAACACTATACAATCTTTAGAAGCTCAGCTAACTGACTCGTCGATCTTTCGCTTTTAAGTCAGTTGCAGTTTAATGTGGTGGAAAAATCGACTGATCAATATTTAAGAAGAAATAACCACTCGCAGAGGAGCGGGTCGTATCCACAGGGAGGCAATGACGTATTAAAATTCGCACCAATTAAAAACGTTCGTTCGTAGTTAGTTTGGACAAGAATCAAGCCAAGATTGCCTTTAGATTAAGGTTTAAGCAAGAAACAATAATGAAATGGCAATTATGAGAAACTAGAGGATATTTTCCGTAATGCAGAATCAATAAAATATCATTAAAAAGTGACAATGGCAGAAAATGTAATTTCTAATTGACGTTTTACTGTAGCAAAACAGGGGAATTTATCCCCTTTGTCTTGTGTGACGAGGAGCGGATGGCCGGGAGCGGGAAGCTCGGAGGAAGTCCCTTGGACCAAGAGCTTCGAACCGGTGGTGGCAACGAGTCGCGCGGCACCCGGAGGTGGCCGGACGAGCTCCGGCGGAGGTGCTGCAGCCGGTGAGCGTGCACGGCCTGTTGGCGTGAAGTCTGTCCCGCGCTGCTGCTGCGGGGGTGGTCGCTGCTACTGGCGTGGGCGCTACTGCAGCTGGCGTGGGCACGGGAGCGCAGGCGTGGTGAGCGCTGGTCTGTAGGCGCAGGGAAGAGGGCGCTGCAGGCGGTTCTGCAAGCGCGGGCATGGTTGGACGGGTCTGCAGGCGTTGGAGGATGGCGTGGGCTGGTCTGCAGCTGTGCACGGGTCTGCAGGCGCGTGGAGAGCGCTGTAGCCGGTGAGTGCGTGGAGATGGGCGCGGTTGGAGGGTACAGGTGCAGTTGAGGAGGGCGTGAGTGGTTGGAGGGTGCAGGCACGGTTGGACGAGTCTGCAGGCGCGGTGAAGGACGGTTGCGGTGGTCTGCAGGCGCGGGGAAGGGCGTGGGCTGCAGGCGCGTGGAGAGCGTGGGCTGTTGGAGGTGAGCAGGTGGCTCTGTAGGCGTGGGAAGATTGGAGGTGGACTTCAGACGTCCGGGAAATTTCCCGGACGTCTTAAGTTACTGAAAGGGGTGGTTGAAGGTTGTTGCGGCGGTGGTGGTTGGCAACGACGGTGAGGGAGATGCACGCTAAGGTGCTCAGGGTGATGCGGACGAGCTCCGGATGGCGGTGTGGCCTGTCACACCACACGCCCACGGTGGTGGAGACTCGCCGCCACAGTAGAGGCCGACAGTATGGAGTGGAAGAGAGAAGGTCTCTCTGCACAGTGGTGGGTCGGTGGTGGAGGCCTACCGAGCTCGGCTGCCTCCCTCCTCCTTTTGTAGTGGCCTGCACACATTTGAAATCATCTGCCCGACCAGATCCACCACATCCGCTCTCACTTGAATGGTTCTTCACTGCGGCCGTTCGACGTTGGAGCGGCAGCCAGCCGTTCCTGCAAGGAGAAGAATAAAGAAAATAATGTTAAAATATTAGGGTCACTTATATACAGACCCTCAACTTCTATGTTAATGAAAATAATGTACCTAATTGGTTGTCTAATTACATGAATGCTATTCTAAGCAAATTCTAAATGCACTTAAGATATGAATGCAATGTATGGATTATGTAATTAAATTAAAACTATGAATTAATCTATTTACATCCTAATTTATGCTAAATAAATGTTAGAATTATCCTAATGTGTAGGCACTTAAATACTTAAATAGCCCACAACTATGGCCTAATCAAATACCCCCATGCCTAGTTTTTGCTAGTCCCTAGCAAAATTAAGCGAAACCTAGCACTCTAAGTAGACTAGTCAACTCACTTAGTCTTCCTTCAGAAGCATATTAAGTTTAGGCTCTAGACCCAAGGTTCCTAAGTAGTTGCTAAGTTACAAACTAGGTCGGCTAAAGACAAGTTGCAGGCACAAGTTTCCCTGATTTCTGACTCTACCCTACAGTTTATTGATCCCTGAGATTAAAGCATCCGTGCCTGTGTATTGGTCTGAGTTATTTGAGTTAAAGGATTTTTTTTTATATATATATATACTTTTTTTTTTGTTTGATTCTTCTAAGTCTAACCTCAGATCAGCTATCAACACGGTCTGTGTCGGATTCATTGTCCCCATTACCATACCTCGAAGGGTGCCTGGCTTTCGATGCTTCGAGATAGCATCGCCCATAACGACCCCAAGAACTCCTGGCAATCGACACTTCGAGATAGTATCACCCATGGATTTCTTAAGCGAATTCAGGCCTATGGCAATCGGCACTTCGAGATAGGGCCGCCCATGTTACCTGAACCGCGCAATGCGCTTACATGCCCCCAGTAGGATGGATATCCTAAGAGACAAGCGTCGAGGAGGTAATATGTTATCATCGCATCCTCAAGGTGAGTATATACTCTACCTCTCCTGCGGCGGGAACTCTTCCAATCAAAATGTGTTTTCAAGCCTCTCTTAAGTCAAAACTAAGAGAACCAAATCTCTTTTCAGAAAGATAGAAATTAAGTTGATTACCAGACCAAGTGTGTGAAATTTGGATGCTTGGGTTACAAGGACCCGTAAACCAAAAGGTAGAATAAGACTCCAGGTACTACCCCACCTTCTAACTCAAACCCTAGCTTCCCTTCCTCAACCTCTTGAGGAATGGTCTGCAACTTAACTCCTACTTAAGTTTTAAGTCCACAAAGGACCCTAAAAGTCTAACGCTAGCAGCTCATTTAGCTTCTAAAGTTTGACCCTAGAATTAATTAAGTCTACCTTAGAGTTCTGATTTGCTTAAGAATGCAGGATCTAGCCAGTTAAGCTCAAAACCTTTTTTTTTTCTCTTTTTTTTTTTATATGTACAAATGTATGCAATTATGCTATGTATATCCCCAAGTACACCCGCCAATGCCTAAAATTTACAATGTCCTCATTGCATAGAAGGATATTACCTGGGTTAGAGGTAGGCTGAATAGCCAAAGAACCTGCAAATCAGGTTCAAGAATTGCAGAAATAGGCCCTAAAAATGAGCAAAGCAATGTTGGCCTAGAAAATAGGTAACCTAGGATGTTGGCGAGCTGATGATGAATCCCGATAGCAAATGCTCGCCCAACTAAAATGGGAATGAAATCTTCCCAGGTCACCAGAAGAGGTTCTAAAGGATAAACAGGTAAAACAACCTCCAAAGGGGTAGGGGGAGGATAAGATGGATCCTCCAAAAGGTATGGGGAAGGAATGGTATAGAGATAAACCCCCAGGGTAATGGACTAACTAAAGAAATCATCAATCCATACCCGATACTCCATTACAGGAAATATTGGTCTGTTAAGCCCCCTAGTGAGAACAAAAGTGAGCAATTCTCTAAGGCAAGGATCGTCTAGGGTGTCCAAGTTACGAGGTTGTGGGATGGTCATAAGATCTAGGTTGGGTTTAATCAGCTCGGTGTCCATCCCAAACACTCTTTCTAAATCCTCAATTTCATCCCTAGCATTCCTTGCACCATCACATGTATCTTCCTGCTCTTCATCAGGAGTCACAATTTTGCTTTTAGATATAAGCGAATCAGAGGGTGACTTCGAAGTGAATGAAGGCAGTTGGAAGCAACAGATCTAGGGATTATCCTATCAATGTCATCCCTGGGTTTTGTTCTTTACTCAAATCTTCCCTGGAGTCTATATGTGATCCACATAAATCTTAGAAATTGCTTCCAAATTTTCCATCATTTTATCATGAGGAGAAATATCATCAATGGGTGTGCTAAGGAAACCTAATTTGGTCAAATTTGTGACATCCTCAGGGGCTAACTCTTCAAATAAGACATAATCACCCTTAGTGTCACTCCAAATCTTGAATGTAGGTTCCTCATATAATTCGTCTTCCTCCTCATCACACAATTCATCATGTACCCAAGGTCTAGAATCATTTAATATCTCAGCAGATCCCCTAGGGTGCTCTATCTGAGGTAAATGGTTTACACTGGTTACATCAGACTCCTCAGATAGGTCATTTTCTTTAGGGTTAGGTTCCCTAAGGGTGGGTTTGAGTTCCATATCATGATCAGAAGGGAGGGTAGGATTAACAACTTGACTTTGACCCACTTCATCAAATGTCACGAAAATACTATCATCTGGGTCGAGGTCTTCCAATGGTACCATCATTCCCTTCTTTTGACTCCAATATAATTCAGGTGGATACTCAACCTTATCATCATCTTCCTCGGGTTGCCACCTTTCTTCATCCAATGCATAGCTACTTTCATGTGTATTTTCCTCCCACCTAAAGTGTAGATCTCTCAAGGAAGTGTCATCTAATGGGGAGGTTTCAAAATCGATCCTCGAAAAGTAGCTATTCTCCCTAGAATTTCCCTCCAACTTAAAGTGTAGCTCTCCCACGGGAGATGCATCTATTGTAGAGGGGTGTACGTCATCCTCAATGGGGTAGATTGGGTGGCTAACTTCATCTCTTTCTTGTTGGTCTACTCTCAAAGATTCTCCTAACAATTCACTCATTTCATTTTGTATTTTCTGTATTTCCATCTTCAAAGAGGAGAGGTCATTTCTATCATGAGAGAAGTCAGGCTCAGGCTTATAGTACCCAGGAGTGTTTGTCCAACCATAATACTTTTTCAGGGAGGGTGGGTTGGGTATTTCTTTGGTATGTGGGATATTGGGCAAAGCAAATCCCGCTCCTAGGCTCTGCTCACTGATTTGGGGCTTAACTAGGCCAATACTCCTATAATAGGAGTAAAATGGATCCCAATGATTGTCATTATGTCCATCAAGGAATGGACCATCTCGGCGTCTGGGATCGAAGGATGCAGAGTGGGGGTGAGGGTGTGGGCAAGATGTGAAAGGATGAAAACCAATGTGGTCCATTCTAACTCACACTTCAATCAGAATTCCCCAAGCAAAACACAATTCAAAAAGGACCTTTTAGGTCTTTCCCAATTTAGGCTTTTGATTTTAAGTCAGATTGCAGGTGACAATACAATTTGTTCAATCAATTTACGCACCTATTGCCGACCTACGGCTCGCCTAAGAAGACCTAGTTGGAACTTAGGTATTCTTCCCTAAATCTCAAATGGTCAAGTAAATCCAAAGATGGAAGATCGAGGGATGCAAGTAGGCCTAAGCCTTCCTTTGGAGCTGTGCTCTCACGGTGCTTCTCAACTACCCCCAAAAATCCGTGACAGGGTATCCCCCTCTTTGGACTTGCAAAACCTTTGATCTCAAGTTCCGAACACTTCAGAATCCAACGAAAGGAGGGCTCTTGTCCTAGTATTTCCAAACCTAGGGAGTGTCTAGAAGCGTGCCGTGGTGCAAGTGAAATAAGTGTGCATACACCGTAGAAGATTTTGAACTTTGAATCGCACGCCAAGTTTGAAAATCAAATCCTTGGTTTTTAAAATGTCCTTCCTTTAATTAGTCCTTTTTCTAAAAAAATGTGACCACTTGTTAGATTTATTCAGTACAGATTAGGTGGTCTTCGCATTAAATCCCAAATGCAATGCGTGATAAAAAATAGGATGCAAAGTAAGAGAATGCGTACCTTGCCTCCAGCGATCTACGATGCAAGAATGCACGCAATGCAGAGAAGTAAATCTAGAGGCTGCTCATACAGACCTAAATGGTTCGTCCTAGGGCAGGCAGCTTCTAGCAGGCAGCTCATTTTTTTTATTTTTTATTTAGAACTACTTATGCACAAGCAAATAAAAGTAATAAAAAAAACCTAAATCTAAAGGAAAGGGAACAAACTCCCAAAAATTACCCAACACGGGCCCAAAACAAAATCGGGGAACAAACCCCTTAAAATATGCCCCAGAACAAGGGTTTCAAACTAACTGCAATGAAAAATTAAGTCTATAGTCTTAATTCTATTCTAATTAAACTAGCGATTAAATACAATGGTGTCCGTCGTGTCCTCATCCTTCTCCTCCTTTCAAAATTGCTCGTCCACTTCTCGTCTGGCGACGTCAAGGGTCGCCTCTCACACTGGCTGATTCTTGCACAATTTTTCTTGCACAGAAAAGAAAATAATAAATGGTCAAATCTTTGTGCAATTGAAAAATAATCAAAATAAAATTAGGCGAAATTATTGCATCTGTTGCCTCCCCTGCAACGATGCCATTTGACTCGTCGATCTTTCGCTTTTAAGTCGGTTGCAGTTTAATGTGGTGGAAAAATTGACTGATCAATATTTAAGAAGAAATAACCACTCGTAGAGGATCGGGTTGTATCCACAAGGAGGCAATGATGTATTAAAATTCGGACCAATTAAAAATGTTCGTTCGTAGTTAGTTTGGACAAGAATCAAGCCAAGATTGCCTTTAGATTAAGGTTTAAGCAAGAAACAATGCTGAAATGGCAATTATGAGAAACTAGAGGATATTTTCCGCAATGCTGAATCAATAAAATATCATTAAAAAGTGACAATGGCAGAAAATGTAATTTCTAATTGACGGTTTACTGTAGCAAAATAGGGGAATTTTTCCCCTTTGTCTTGCGTGACGAGGAGCGGATGGCCAGGCGTGGGAAGCTCGGAGGAAGTCCCTTGGACCAAGAGCTTCGAATCGGTGGTGGCGGCGAGTCGCGCGGCTGCCGGAGGTGGCCGGATGAGCTCCGGCGGAGGTGCTGCAGCCGGTGAGCGTGCGCGGCCTGTTGGCGTGAAGTTTTCCGCGCGCTGTTGCTGCGGGGGTGGCTGCTGCGGCTGGCATGGGCACGGGAGGGCAGGCGTGGTGAGTGCTGGTCTGTAGGCGCGGGGAGAGGGCGCTACAGGCAGTTCTGCAAGCGCGGGCATGGTTGGACGGGTCTGCAGGAGTTGGAGGATGGCGTGGGCTGGTCTGCAGCTGTGCGCGGGTTTGCAGGTGCATGGAGAGCGCTGCAGCCGATGAGCGGGTGGAGATGGGCGTGGTTGGAGGGTGCAGGCGCGGTTGAGGAGGGCGTGCGTGGTTGGAGGGTGTAGGCACGGTTGGACGAGTTTGCAGGCGTGGTTAAGGACGGTTGCGGTGGTCTGCAGGCGCGGGGAAGGGCGTGGGCTACAGGCGCGTGGAGAGCGTGGGCTGTTGGAGGTGAGCGGGTGTCTCTGTAGGTGTGGGAAGATTGGAGGTGGACTTCAGACGTCCGGGAAATTTCTCGGACGTCTTAAGTTACTGAAAGGGGTGGTTGACGTTTGTTGCGGCGGTGGTGGTTGGCAACGACGGCGAGGGAGATGCACGCTAAGGTGCTCAGGGTGATGCGGACGAGCTCTGGATGGCGGTGTGGCCTGTCACACCACACGCCCATGGTGGTGGAGACTCGCCGCCACAGTAGAGGCCGACAGTATGGAGTGGAAGAGAGAAGGTCTCTCTGCACAGTGGTGGGTTGGTGGTGGAGGCCTACCGAGCTCGGCTGCCTCCCTCCTCCTTTTGTAGTGGCCTGCACACATTTGAAATCATCCGCCCGACCAGATCCACCACATCCGCTCTCACTTGAATGGTTCTTCACTGTGGCCGTTCGACGTTGGAGTGGCAGCCAGCCGTTCCTGCAAGGAGAAGAATAAAGAAAATAATGTTAAAATATTAGGGTCATTTATATACAGACCCTCAACTTCTATGTTAATGAAAATAATGTACCTAATTGGTTGTCTAATTACATGATGCTATTCTAAGCTAATTCTAAATGCACTTAAGATATGAATGCAATGTATGGATTATGTAATTAAATTAAAACTATGAATTAATCTATTTACATCCTAATTTATGCTAAATAAATGTTAGAATTATCCTAATGTGTAGGCACTTAAATACTTAAATAGCCCACAACTATGGGCTAATCACTAACACCATGCACTGAAGCATTGGAGCCTATGATCAAAATGATTGATGAACTTAATAGTTCTCTATTGGATTTGCCCCAAAATGTTAAGGATAGGGACCTGGGTGAGTTTCTTCTTGGGAAATTATTAAGGTTGTGGATGAAATATTTGGTTGCCCTAGTCAAATCTTGGGATGCCCTAGTCAAATCTTGGGATGATTCTCAAGTTGAACCCCCTTCAGGAGAGCCAATGTCAGAACCCACTCAGGCGCCTGTCGGGGGGGATACATATTCCGAGATTGGAGATGATCAGGTTGGTCTAGAGCAACCCATTGAGGATGAACCGAGTTTCTCACCCAAGATCCTAGAGCCAGGGAATGACGAAAAATATGTCTCCATGGACCATGAAATGACATATGATTTTGAGATGTATATAAATGAGGATCATGAATTCCTTGATTTTGAGGGTGAGGAATCTTTTAGTAAAGTCTCACTTGATCTTATGGAGAATGATTTTAGTGAGACAAAACAGGCTTGATGAATCTGATAAACCATTTCATAGCCCGACTATTAAAGATTCTGATTCGGTTGGGGCTAACTTGGATGATCTGAATCCTGATGATTCAATCAATAGCCCCATTCCTCAATCGCACCCAGAAGAGCTGACTTTTGAGATCATTGTGCCCAAGCCAATCTTGATTCAGCCATGATTTCTAGACTTGAGTAAATCTTATGGGGTGCATGGTATGCTAGAGGTCCCTGAGCCTGAGCACTTGATGTTGGAGTATAGAAATGTTGAAATGAATATTTGGGAGGTTAATTCTGAGGGAAAAACAAGTTTGGATTTAAGGGTTCTTGTTGACCTAAAGCCACCTACTTTTTACCAAGACCCTTATGATATCTTTGACGTGCGACCTAAGCTTGGAATAATTGACTATCTTCCTGAGTTGAACTATAAGTGGACACCCGATTTTAATAAATCATCTCTACCCGTTGTTCGACATTTTGGTCTTGGGTTGCACACCACCAAACCACAGGCCCGACCCTGCAAACACAACAATCTTAGGTTTTGGGTGATTTTCATCCAGAACCTTGGAACCACTTGACCTTGGGGCATGGGTCTACACCACAACTTAGTCCACATCTGTGGACATCTTCTGCTGATGGGTTTAAGGATTAATCTTTTAATTTTGATTCTGACTCGCACTTGTGAATTCTCAATTTCATCCTTGTATGTATGTTATGCCTAGCTGAAGGCATTAAATTTAGTACGTGTTTATATTCCACATTCTCTGCGGAGCTGACAGGGTTTTCACACTATTCAGGTGATATTTTATTCACTTTGCCTTTTCATGTCTTTATTTCTACAATGAGGACGTTGCATCATTTAGGCCTGGGGGGTGGATAATTAATTCCTAAAATCATTTTGTTAACTCCGTAGAATTTCTTTTAGTTTCTTTTAAAAAAAATGAAAATTCAAAAAGATAAAAAAGAAAGAAATTAGGAAGAAGAGAACTTAGGCATTTGGAAGTTATTAACTTTAGGAAATGATACGATAGGACCTGAATACTTAGACTCTTCAGTCTTCGGGCTTAATTAGCCTAGGTGTCCACTCGAATGCGGACTTAGTCTTGAGTCTTTGCCAATTCAAATTCATCTTTGTTCTAGTAAATAAATTGGGATGATAAGTACACGATTGATCAACTCGCTCTCTGATTTGAGTGGATTTTAAGTCTAAGCATCTACACACTATTCGCACTGACTCACTTTTTGGTAGTTTCTTCAGAAATTGGGTAGCTAATGAACCATCTTGGGTGGTATGGCTGGCAAGTTGTCGGTGGTAATAGCTCATCGGCTGGTTGTCTAGAGCCCAGCCACAAGACCATTTTCTTCGTACTACCTTTAGGTAAATCTTAGATTAGGGAAGCCACCTACTTAAAAAAAAAGAAAAAAGAGAAAAAAAAAGAATAGAAAAAGGAGAAATGAAAAAAAAAAAATAAATAAAACCACACTTCACCACACGAGTATGGCTGACAAGTTACCGTGGGTAACAGTCCATTAGCTGGTTGTCAAGAGCCCAGCTCACAAAAATGCACAATAATTCCCAAAACACTTAGGGAAGAAGCAGGGAAGTAGAATAAACCGGGGAGATATACACTAGGTTCGCCCTTATGTTGATCCCATAAATAAAATAAGTAGGGAGAAAGTTACCATTTGAAAAGATAAACCTCTAGGCAAGGTCACTAAGGATTGTAGAAAATTGAAGTCTGTTTTAATAGCTGCCTAGTGAGTCTTTATCACAACCCGATCCCAAATCACTACAGGACCTGAGATCAGCTCGCCTCAATTAATCCCAAGACCCAGTCGTCCAACAAGAAATAACCAAATAACATTTAACAAACCACAATTACACAAGTATAGTAGCTAAGCAGAAAGAAATTAACAACAGGGGGAAAGGAACATTAATATTATATGTCATAATACAACCATCACAACAAGAACGAGTACATATAGTAGAAACAAGGCTATAGAAACTCACTTCACCAAATAGTAGAACTAAAACTAAGCTCAACTAGTCCCAGCATCCTCAGCAGCCGGTAGCTCGGGCTGCTCAAATCCCTAACCTGTACAAAATTTATTTAGCTGGAGTCAGGTAATGCTGAGTAGAGTGGTGGCTAAGAAGTAACATGCATTTAACAAGCAATTTAACATATAATTTCCATTTCCAAGTATATTATGCATGTTGGTGGGTAGAGATCTCTAATCAGAATTCATTGCATTAATTAATCTTCTTGTTCCCTACAGGAACGATTTTGCTTGTAGCTTCCCATGATGTAGGACACCCACGTGGCACTCTCCTGGCAGGGGGAGTCCCTCCGTGGTAGTCCTACACTCGGTCTACCACCCTGAGGTCATGGTCATGACATAGCGGTGACTACGGCACATGTGATAAGTGCGTGGGTAGCTATCCCGCACTGGCACATGGTCAGTCTTTTCTGCTAGCGGGTATGCCTCGACGTAGAATGCGGAACAGTATAGGGCCTTGCCCTCTCAGAACAAAATAGGGGTCTCACCCCTCAGGGGTCTCGCCCTCCTCAGTCCACATACCCTCTTCTGACTATCCCGGTTTGCCCAATGGGCTAACAAGAGTTATTGTTGGGTGGCCATACCTAACCTCGGGCCTCTAGGGGCAGCTAGCTCCCCCCTACATTAGGTAGCTCACCTCGGTACCATGTACACGAGGGCCAGCAAGAGTCAATGTAGAGTGTCCAAACCCACCCTGGGTCTCAACCCAAGGGCGGCAAGCTCCCCTCTACACTACAAAGGATAGTTGCTCTCATCAGTACCATGTAAACGAAGGTCAACTCACTTCCCCTAACAGCTACCCATGGGCAGCAATTTCCAGAACCATCCGGTTCTCCATATTATGATGTTCTTGTCAACATTCCCTGTGGGGTTCGTACATGAGTTTCTTTTCCACATCTGGGTTGGAATGTACGGAACAAGTAGTTCAATTTCCATTTTTATCACAGTAGGGGTCCATGTTAGATAAAGCAGGTAGCTTTTGATTACTCAATCATTCACATGTAAGTTTTGCTAGCCTTAGTGTTCATGCCATAACCTAGGGTTCAAGAATTTACTCTAGAGTATGCATTTATTCCTTCCTAGGGTTCATCTCAAGTCCTAGGATTACTTACTTGCATGTATTAATTTAGAGATTTACAGTTATAACCACTCTACCTAGGTAACCGGGTGGAATGGGGGCTCGTACAATAGCTCCCGACTTCTCTACAGGTCCCGTACACTCGAAGGATTGAAGACCTAAAACATGGATCGATGGGCCAAAAGGTTCAGAATGATACAAACAAGGTATCATTACATAGAGAAACTTGTATGGAAAACAGAGACATTTTGTTTGCAGAAAATCGATAACATTAAGGCCTTGCACGGGCCCTAAAAACACGCGGTTAGACAAAAATCAGACGTCGGGAAAGGTCCCAGACGTCTTAAAATAGTTCTCAGGGATATCTCTCTCGGTGTTCCTCTATTAGACATCTGGAACTCAGTGCCAACGTCCAAGGGTTTCGTTAAACGTCTGGAGGTGCTCCAGAACATCTGAAACTGCCTCGGTCCGCCTTCCAACTTCTAACACATATACGTACACTGTCAGGACTTTGTCAGAGAGAAAATACGGAAAGTAGATCTCTACCAGATGTCATACTCTACCTTTGGACATCCGGTAAGACGTCTGGGTGTCTCTCTGGTCATCTGATTCCGTGGGAAAATGACTTCCGTGGAATCGCTCTGGCTTCCCTCGCCTGCAGGTACAGTAGCAGAACAGCGCAGCACCCTCCACTCTCGTGCTTAGACTCGCCCTGGCTCCCAGCTCTCACTCGCTCTTGCCATTGCTCTCTCTCTCGTCTTGCTATGGGGTGGGCAACGAAGAGGAGGAGGAGAGGTTTATAAAGGGAGAAGAGGCGAGGGGGATGAGATGGTGAAGTGTGGCGCGGAGTGGCATCGCAGGGGAAGGTGCGGTGAGGCACGGGTGAGGGAGGAAGCATGGTGTACGTACAGTACGCACCAAAGAGAAAAGGTATTTTCAGACGTTCGTTGATCTTTCCAGACATCTGGTGAGCATCCCAGACGTCTTAAATGACTAAAGGGTGACAGGTTGTTTAAGTCTTTCACTCTTTTCACTAGATGCTTAGCACTTAGAGTCCTTTTCGAGTCTTGGGTGGGTCAAGTAGGCGTAAAAAGTTATCCTGAAACTCTCAAACTCCAAAAGTCCAAAAAAATAAATAGAAAAGAAGAAAAACAAAAAAAAGTATCTTCCCTTTTCAAATAATGTGAGGACTTGGGCATTCTGCATTCTGGTAGACACTTGGCTACTGTTGAGTCTTCATAGTTTAGGACCTTAGTTGATATTTTCTATTGTTAATAATCAACATAGGCCTAAACGATTGAATCTTAATTCTGATTTTATACATAGCATGTAGTTTGATTTTGCTAGGGTCTAGCAAAAGATAGGCATGGGGGTATGATGTAGACATAATTATTGAAGATAAAATGCCTATTCATGCATATTTCTAAGCTTAGATTCGCATTTCATGTTATAAATATTGCATAGCATGCATCATTCTGCATTTAAAAGTAGTTGTATATATTTTAGGTTAAGTAGGTCCTTTTGATGGTCAGGAGAGAAGGAGATTTATTTCAGGGCCTAGAATGGATGATCCGACTATATAGATTTGATCATGATGACGATTTGAGTCTAACGACTCTGAAATCATCTAGATCGGAATCTCGTAGCATCATATGATTTTTGAGGAAGATCAATGGCCAGGAAGGCAATGTGACATCCATACGGATTTCAGATGGAAAATTTGACTGTTCGGATGGATCCGGAGTGACGATTGCAATCCGGCAATGTGAAAATCACCTAGATTTGAGCACCGTGGCACCCTCTGCAATACAAAGAAGATGGACGACCCAGATGGTGCCACGTGACGCCATCTACGCTACCCAACACTGGCCAACAGTGGTTAATCCCCCTCAAAGGCATTGCTCCTCACAAGATCTAGGTCATTGGATGCCCATCCAACGGTTCTTGTGAAACCACTCGCCTGCCCATCTTCAAGAGAGCCTCCATCACACGATCTTAACCATTAGATGAAAATCCAACGGCTAGGATCGGTTGACCACCAGCCTCGGATAATTCAAAATCACGACGCCTTTTGACACGTGGTGCAGCGGTCTCCAGAGGCATTCTCAACGCTTTGGCGCCAGTTTGAGCTCTCCCACTCTTGCAATCCAACCGGCGGTGAGGCGTGCTTGATTTCGACCTCCTAATCATGCACGAGTAGCTGAGATGCAGATATGTGGATGCATAGATGACCTCCGATCTAGTGGAGGTGCTCACGCGAGCGTTGATGCACATCCCCACCTGCAATCCAATGTGCACCCAAGCAGCGCGATCTCTGCACAATCAGGATCGTCCATCTCCAATCAAACGGTCCTCCTTTGACAACACGCGTACAACTATGACCGAGTGAGTGCGGAGCGTGAGCTGGAGGCTACAGTGATGCTTGAGCTGCAACTTTAGTGACACCTTTGCTGTCGCTAATTATCCCTTACTTGTTTTAACCCGTCTCCTCCACTATAAAAAGGCTTACACCCCTCCACTCATAACCATCTCTTCCTTTCTTCCTCTCACCACCTCCAAGGCTCTAGAGAGAGCTTGTCCCAAGCCTGGGATGCTCCTCTAGAGTAGAAAAGAAAATTGTTTTCCCACCTCTCATCCCCATTCATGGTGCATCCCGTGGCCATCTTCTCACCACCCTTCGGAAAGAAGATCCTCGCTGCAACGCTGTCCTACCCCATCCTCCATCCTCTAGCTACGTCCCCATTCGTCTTGCTCCTCACCACCTTCCTCCAGGCGACGTCAGAGTGAGTCGTCGTCCAAGCAACCATCGAGGGGGATTCTCTCACCTCTTTCTATCTTTTTCGATTTCATAGTGTAGTTTTTCCGCTTTTGTAGTTGTAACAAACATTTATTCATAAATAGATGATTGTTCTTCTCTCTCTCTCTTTCCTTTATATTTTGCATGTATATTAGCTAGAATTCATCAAGTTGATCTCTTGCCCAATTAAAATACCAAAAAAAATATAAAAGATAAAAATGACGAAAAAAAGTGAAACACGGATTTTTTAAAACTAAACGTTTGCCTCCCTGTGTTTTGACCCGAGACTCACTTTTCATGTTTCAGTTATAAATTTTATCTAATCGACTAATTTTCTCGTGAGTCAAACTACGATGATGGGTTTTCCAAATCCAATCCTTTTCGCATGCGAATCCAACGTCATCACTATGGGACTCTGATCAAGGTGATTTTGGAGGCATTGGACTTGGATCATTCTCCTAATTAGATTCATCTGGTTGGATCTTTAATCTGAGTCCCTGAAATAAATCTCCTCCCCTAGCCACAAAAAGGAGCAAGTTAAACTATAATTTATATAATCTATCCTAAATGCAGAATGATGCATGCTTTGCAATATTTATAATATGTAATACATCTATAAGCTTAGGACATGAATAAATAGTCATTTTAACCTAAATGGATGTGTATGCATCATACCCCCTGTTGGGATGCGTAGATCACGTATTTGATTGGAAAACGTCGTAGTATAGTTGCGAAATACGATCCAACAAAAATATTTATAGAAAAGGATAACGAGACTTTGAGTCTTGGTCGTTCGTCTTTGGGAGGCATTTGCTTTACATTTGAATTCGATCTTTTCCCGCTCTACTCTGTTTAAAAACGCACGCTGATTTCCAATCTCCTGATTAAGAATTCACCACTTCTGTTATGAACTCGGATTACGTGCGCGTGCGTTAAATAAATCACAAAGGTGAACGTGTGAGTTTCTATGCACACGATTCTAGTGAGGTGGTGACTATTTACAGAGAATGCGTCTATCATTAAATTCTCTATATTCTCGGGAAACGACATGCTTGTTGTGAATAGATAAACAATTGAAAAACAGGCAACTTGAATCATGCAAAAGGAATGGCAATTATTAAGCTCATAGTGATTTCAAACATATATATATATATGAAAATGCATTTTCATTCATTCCATTGGAGAGTTATTTGCAACAAGAACTGTAGAGGAAAGCTTGTACATAAATGCTTAGAATGTAAATCTAGCTACCAGAAAATGATTGCATACAAGAATCTATGGGGGGATTTTGCATGAATCAATGGGGGAGAATAAAGACTACGCTACTAAGAAGTAATAAAAGCAGTAAAAACTACGAAGAGCATAAACTAAATCTAGCAGAACAAAAGGGCATTCAGGGGTGGGCCCCGATGGCCTTGGAGTGGTTGAGAGGAGAACGAGGGGCGGCCAATGGAGCTTAGGCCGACCCTTGGAGAGAGAGAGGAGTGATCCAGCATCCTGGCATGGTGACCTTCATGGTGGTGATGAGCTCATGGAGGTGGAGTGGCTAACCTAAGTGGAGGTGGGCGTGCATGGAGCCAATGAAGTGAGTGGTGCCAAGAATGTGAATGGAGGCCAAGGGATGTGAATTGGAAACCAAGGGATGTGAATGGGTGCACTTGGCAGCCCATTGGGTCTTTTTATAGACTCAAGGGCTTCTCTCTAGAGAGGTGTGGAACTCTCTAGAGAGAGTCCAAGAGTGGCCGGCCATATGGTTATGAGATCCAAAAATTGTGGATCTCATTTTGAATGCCTCTTGGTTGCTAAATTTGGCAACCAAGAGGTGGCGCCACTTCAAGAGAGTTCTAGAGAACTCTAAATAAGTGTGCGTGCGTGAATGGGTGTGTGTGTGTGTGTGTGTGTGTGTGGTCATGCTCTAGGTGTCCAAGAGGTTTAGGTTAGGTCCTAAGGGGTTTGGGTAGGTGTATGTCTTGAATTAGGGTTACAAACCCTAATTGCTAAGGGGAAAATGCAATTAAACTTAACCTAAGTTTAATTGAATGAGTGTGAACCTAATTGAGAGTGAAATAACTCAATTAGGTTGGGTTTAGGTTAATTGGACTCTCACCAAGTCCAATTGAACTTGTGTGGGTTGAGATCTAAGCTTAATTAGACTCAATGAGTCCAATTGACTTAGGTGAAGGTAATTGACTTTGATCTAAGTCAATTGGGTTTGGTGAGGACCTAATTATATCCTTAGGTAGGTCTAGAGGTGATGTAATAGGGTTATGACACCTTAATTTAGGTTCCTATGGGGTTGGGATTAGGTCTAGGGAGCTAGAGATCCAAGATCAAGGCTTGAATCTCAAAATAGGGACTGGAGACCAGTACCAGACGTCCAAAAATGTGATCAGACGACTTATACTCAAAAATCAGAAGTCCAGACTTCAGTTTTGGACATCCAATCTTAGTCAGGGGGGAATCAAGGTTCTATTTTCGGTATTTTGTAGAAATTGGACGTTTGACAAAGTGTCTAGATGTCCAATAACACTGCAGAAGTGGGTTTGAGGTGTGCCGGAGTTGGCTAAGGGTCCTGGACGTCCTATAACTTATCTGGACGTCCAGATAAGGGTTGGAACTAGGGTTTTAGGGCTTCCTAGGGTGTTGTGACCTAATCTAAGGGTGGCTAAGGCTTAGGAAAGTCTCTAGGCTATCCTAGGGCTAGGATGCACCTCCGCTCTTCACATTTTGTTGCTTTATTCCTACTTAATAGAATAGAAAACCTTTAACTCCCTTACATTATTATTCCTACATCTAAACTAAGCCTTCTGCTCCAGCTCAGCTGCAACTCTCGCTATTCCTGATCCAGCTTTAGATCCTGCTCCTGATCAGCTTATTGCCTGCAATCGACATAATGCACTAATCAGCACATTATCACATCATTTCATGCATAGCTAAAGGAAAGCAGTAAAGATGCAGACAATGCTTATGCATGCATGAATTACCCTAACTTATGCTAAGTCCTGGCCTAATTTAGGTCAATTAAGGCCTATGATTGTTGCGCAATCACCCCCATGCCTATATTTTTCTAGTCCTTAGCAAAACTAAACAATATGCTATGTATAAAAATAGAATTAGGACTCGATTGCTTAAGTATAAGTTGTTTATTAACAAGAAGAAATTTCAACTAAGGTCCTAAACTACGAAGACTCAATAGTGCCTGAGTGCCTACCAAAATGCAAACCGGCCAAGTCTTCACCTTATTTGAAATGGAAAGATACATTTCTTTTATGGTTTTTCTTCATTTCTAATTTTTTGGAATTTTGAGTTTAGAGTTTCGAGACAGCTTTCTACAGCTACCCAACACACCGAAGACTAAAAAAGAACTTTAAGTTCTAAGCATCTTGTGAAATGTAATAGACTCACTAAGCTGCAGTTAAAAAGGATTTCAGGTTTTTATGACCCTAGGTAACATAAAAGTATCAAGTCAAAAGGGTGACAAGGGAATGACTTATCTTTTTGCCCTGTGGTTTGGATAGTCTTTGAGTCCCAAGCATCTTCACTTGCACATTACGCCGACTCTTCTTCTGGGCAATTTCGTTGAGTTCTTAGTGGTAAAAAAGATTTAGTTTTTGGGCAAAAAGATCCAAAGGACTTTGCCATGTTTCTAGCTCTTAGGATTGTCCATGTTTGTAGGGGATGCATTTAGAATGGATGGAGAGCCACTCACTCAAAATGATGATTTGGAGAAAATATATATATATAGCCTTTGAAAAAAAAATAGAAGTAGAAAGAAAAGGAGAAAACACACACTCCAACCAAATAAAAGCATCTCACTACATGTGGATGCTACCATTTCCTTTCCATCAAATAAAAACACCTTGCTGCATATGGGTGTTGATCCTATAGAAAAAAGAAGAAAACAATTTGGAAAAAGAGACCCAAGGGTTCAGTCAAGGAAATATAAACCTAGAGTGTTGACCATAGGATAGAAAAGTAGTGAGAAAGTTGCCAAATCCTAGTATGGCTTAACCGAATACAAGTTGTCCATGAGAGAGCATAGAAATATTCCAAGTCTTATTGAATACTAAGAATCATCTTAGTTTCCCATCTAGCGAGTCATATTATTTCACACACAAGATGCTTGTTTCTCATATTCGATTCAAACCTTAGGTGGGTAGACTTAGTAAGAGAAAGTTACTCTAGTGACCTAATTAAGTCCGATTGCTAATAAGATTCTTGATGTGATTTAGGCAGTTTAGATTTGAGTCGATACTTTATAACTGCTAAGTCTTCGATGTTAAGGTCTTGTGTATAATTCTTTTGTTTTGGTGAAGAATCAAGATTGATGACTTTGATGTGACATAGCTCAGAACATGCAAGTTGGTTTCCCATGTAAATATTATTTTCTCGTAGGCATTTTCTCTGAGTTTTTGGGTCATTTGTAAATAATACATACTTATAGGCTTTTATGCAATTTTTCTTGCAATTGTATCCACTACCTTGATGTGTTTATTTTTATATTTGCAAATATGAAATTTCAAGTTGATCGGAACATGACTGATTGGATTTTTGGACTTGAACTCATTTAAAGAAAACTAGCCTAGTTTGTAGACCTATTTGAAAACCCAATTAACTCTTTTACCTAACCCAAACCTAAGCCTAATAGCCTCCACGTAAATTCCCATACCCACCTTACCACTAAAACTCCCACACTATATTTTCCTAATTTCCTAAACCTCCACCACCATCTCGTAAATATTCCTTGATTTTCCACCTTATATCCCATATCCCAAACAACCCCGTGTTATCCATGCAAACATACCCACCTACATAATATATATCCCACCCCACCAAACACCAACCCATACAAATTCCACCTTACTTCCTACGTAACCCAATCCCATTCAAAAATCCCACCGAAACCCCACTCAACTCCGTACCATTGCATGCAAACACGACCTACGTGCCCCCCCTTCTCCAAGCCATCCACGTAGCCTTTCCCTTCCACCAAACATGCGCTCTACCTAACCTTCGTTGTTTTATCCACCGAAAATCCCCCTTATCCCTTGCAACAAACCCTCCACCAAACCAATACCATCTACGGCTGCTATCTCTCCACCAAACTCAAGTTATCCCTTCAACCCAATTATTTAATTATCAATCCCTATTATTAAATCTAGACCATCAATAACCCTTCTCATTTAATCTAGACATTTTATTTACTTCCAACAAAATTCTAATCATCCTATCACCTCACCCTTAATCCCAGCCCTTGATCCTTAACCTATTAATCCTAGCTATCCAAATTAGAGTGATCGAAGGCACCTTAGATCGACCAATAGGAAGCCTCCATGATTCCTATAAAAACACCTAGCTGCCCCCCCTCAAGAATCCATCTCCTACTTAGAAATTCCTTCCTACTTCCAAATAGCCTCTACCTACTGGCACTAGCTTCTTCCATGCCATCTTTGGTGATTTTGGTGGGTGCACCTTCGCATCTGTATCTACGTGACGCTTGGGACTTCACCTTTGAAGTCCCTGCATTTTCTTTATCTAGTTCTAGTTGTATCAACTCTATTCTAGTTGTAATTTCGGAAGCATTCTACTAGTCTACTTGTACAAAACTCTTAATTATATTCAATAAAATTCCAGCAGTTATTTTTCAACTTGTCTTCAAGTTGCTTGCTTCCTTGTTCTAATGTTTCGTTAGTTGCCTGTTTTAGGTATCATTCTCCTTGATATTCAATCTGCTTAGTTCTAGATCTAGTTCAAAAAAATGATTTTAATCAATTTGCCACCTTACGAACAACTCAGACTCCCATATTTTTTGTTCGAGAATATTATGAGTTTGATCTGATTTACAAATTTTAAAAGCTTCTATGCGCATTTACTACGACAAAAAGTAATTTCTCGCAATCACATCCACGAACACAACAGTAACCTAAATCAAATTATACAAATTAAACATAATAAATATAAAAGTGTAATAAAAAATTAACAAAAAATTAAAGAAAAATCGACAAGAAATATTTATTACCAAGAAAATTAAGAGGAGGCAAGGAGGATTGGAGGAGGAGGAAGGATTGGTAGGGGTAGGAGGAGGGGACGAGAAGTGGAGGAGGAGGGGTTAGATGGGAACGAGGAGGAGGGGGAGGAGGTGGGTGGTAGGGGGAGGAGGAGGGGGTGGATGGGGACGAGGAGGATGGGATGTTGATTGGAGAGGGGGAGGAGGTGGCGAGGCATTACCAAGGAGAAGACGAGGACGATGCAATCGACAATGGGGATAGGGCAGATCGCCAAAGGAGGAGGAGAGAAGATGAACAAGAGGGAGAGTAAAGGGTGGGGGAGATCGAATGACCATGTTGGACTTCTAATGTCAAAATTTATAATGGGTTTTAACAAAATCGTCGCCTAATGTAAGAGCTAGTGGGGGCGCCCCAAAAAATTTCGCAGATCAAATAGACAATGGTTATTCTTAAGATCGAAACAGATATCAATTTGCGTCGGTTTTTAAAACCATCAACTATGACATATATTAGCCCTCTCTACAATTGTAAAGAGCACTTTTTCGTATTTACTTATTGCAACAGTTGTCATCAAAACTGTCATAAGTAGTAAGACACGACAGCTTCAGAACTATTGCGTATGTGAAACATCACACGTCAATTTAGGGGCAGGGGATAAGGACTATATGCAACAGTTTTAAGTAAAACCATCATGTAGAAAGTGTCACAAATGCCATTTTTTCTAGTAGTGAATTCGGAGCCAAGTCATTGCGGTGGAGAATTCTATCGATGGCACCAAAGCAATGTGGATGCAGAGATGCGGAAGAGGAAGACTAGAGGAGGTGTGGAAGCACTATAAGAAGGGAAGGTAGGGTAATGCTTGGTGTAGGAGATCTACTCTAGTGGAGAACCTGGGAGGACAGCTAGAGTTATTACTCTACCCTACTTATGAAGGCTTGTATGTGGTGGTAGAATATGTGAGCAGAGATAGTAGAAGAATGGATGCTTGAAATGTTATGTGTAGGGGTCTTCTTATCGACTTGGTGATTAATTAAGGGCCATAAGATCTAGATCAAGGGATTAGGGTAGGCCAACAAATCAAGTGAGATGTGGACCCTTTGATGTGCATCCAAGGGTGATAGGAACGGCTAAGGGGGTTGGCTATACATGGTTCTAAAGGGCCCTTTGGTGGCCAATTTTAGGCTTGAATGTGAACCCTAGTTCTATGTTTTGAAGGCAGATATTGAGTCCTAGGAGTTGGGTTCTAGTTGAGGAATTTTAGGTGTGGATATGGCCTCAAGGTGGAGTCTTGGAGAAGCTTAGAAGTGGATGGTTAATGGCTTTTAAGTGAGACCTTTGGATGGTGATGGAATGGTGGATGATGGAGCATAGGTGGCCGACCAAATAGCTTCTTCAAGAGGCAACCTTGGTGATTGCGTAGCAATCATAGGTCTTAATTGACCTAAATTAGGCTAGGACTTAGCATAAGTTAGGGTAATTCATGTATGCATGAGCATTATTTTCATCGTTATTGCTTTACTTTAGCTATGCATAAAATAATGCTATAATGTGCTGATTAAGTGCATTATGTCAATTGCAGGTAATAAGCTAATCAGAAGCTAGATTTGGAGTTGGATCTAAAGCTAGATCAAGAATAATGGGTGTTGCAGCTGGGCTGGAGCAGAAGACTTAGATTAGATGTAGTGAATAATAATGTAAGAGAGTTAAGGTATGCTACTCTATTAAGTAGGAATAAAGCAGTAAAATGTGGAGCTTAGGTCCATCCTAGCCCTAAGATAGCCTAGAGACTTCCCCAAGCCTTAACCACCCTTAGATTAGGTCACTGCACACTAGGAAACCTTAAAACCCTAGTTCCAACCTTTATCTAGACGTCCAGATGAATTATAAGACATCCAAAACCCTTAGCCAACTCCCGCACACCTCAAACCCACTTCTGTAGTGTTATTGGATGTTCAGACACTTTGTCAGACGTCTAATTTCTGCAGAATACCCAAAAAAGAACCTAGAATTCCCCCTGACTCAGATTGGACATCCAGAATTGAAGTTTGGACTTCTAATCTTTGAGTATAAGTCGTCGACTCTATTTTTGGACATCTGGAACTAGTCTCCAGTTCCTGTTTTGAGATTCAAGCCTTGAACATGGATCTCTAGCCCCCTAGACCTAATCCCAGGCCCATAGGAACCTAAATTAAGGTGCCATAACCCAAGTACATCACCTCTAGACCTCCCTAAGGACCTAATTAGGTCCTCACCAAACCCAATTGACTTACATCATAGTCAATTACCATTACCTAAGTCAATTGGACTCATTGAATCCAATTGAGCTCAGATCTCAACCCATACAAGTCTAATTGCACTTCGTAAGAGTCCAATTGATCTAAGCCCAACCTAATTGAGTTATTCCACTCTCAATTAGGTTCACACTCATTCAATTAAACTTAGGTTAAGTTTAATTGCAATTTCCCCTTAGCAATTAGGGTTTGCAACCCTAATTCAAGGCAAACACCTACCCAAACCCTTTAGGACCTAACCTAGGCCTCTTAGCCACCTAGGGCACGACCACACACACACACACACACCCATTCATGCACACACACTCCTCTAGAGTTCTCTAGAACTCTCTTCAAAGTGGCACCAACTCTTGGTTGCCAAATTTAGTAACCAAGAGCCATTCATTTCTTAGATCCACTTTTTGTGGATCCAAGAACCACTTCATCCACTCTTGGCTAGCCACTCATTGGAGCTCTCTCTAGAGAGTTCCACATTTCATCACAGAGACTCCCTTAGGTCTATAAAAAGACCTAAGGGGTGGCCATTTGCACCCATCCATTTTCTTGGCATTCATTCACATCCACTTCCACCAAGGTTAGCTACATTTCATCTCCACTCCACCTCCATGAGGGGCACCACCATGGAGGCCACCATCTCCACGCTAGGATGCTGGATCACTTCTGCAACCTCTCTCCAAGGGTCGGCCTAAGCACCAATGGCTGCCCCTCCTTCTCTCAGCCACTCAAAGGCCATCGGAGACCACCTCTGAATGCCCTTCCTTCTGCTAGATTAGTAACTTAGCTCTTTGTAGTTTCACTTCTTATATTTTCTTCTTAGTAGTTTAGCTCTTTATTCTTTCCCAATGATGCATGCAAAATCCCCCCATAGATTCCTGTATGCGATCATTTTCTGGTAGCTAGATTTACATTTTCAAGCATTCTTGTACAAGCTTTCCTCTACATTCCATGTTGCAAATGCTTCTCTGAATGAATGAATAAAAGATACATTTTTATATATATCTCTATGTTTGAAATCACCATGAGCTTATTGGTTGCCATCTTTTCTATGTGATTCAAGTTGCCTATTTTTCATTTATAGATATATTTTGCAACAAGTATGTCGGTTCTGGAAAATATAGAAAACCTAACTATAGATGCATTTTCTGTAAACAGCCACCACGTAACTAGAATTGTGCGCACCAAAACCCACACTTTCACTTTCGTTATCTATCTAACACATGCGCACGTAATCAGAATACATAATCGAAGTGGCAAAGTCTTAATTTGAAGATTGGAAACCGATGTGCGATTTTGAATAAAGTAGAGCGATAAAAGATCAATTTTAGAATTAAACAAATGCCTCCCAGAGACGAACGATCGGGACTCAAAGTCTGATTATTTTTACAAACTTATTTTTGATGAACGTTTTTGTGCGACTATACTACGATTCCGACGAATTTCAAATGCGCGAAAATGCCTGTCCGTCAAATGGCGTCGCTGCCGGGGAGGCAACGTCATTTTTTTTCTTGATTTCGATCTTTTAAACTACCACTGACAAATCTTTCTCTACTTTATTTTTGAATGTGCAGGACAACACAAGAAGAAAATGGGATCTGCGCACACAATGAGCGCAAAAAAGAAATCAGGTGCACATCTCTTCTTAGGCTAGGTTTTCTTCTGAACCCCAGGATTAGATTTGCTTCCAGCAATTTCTTTTGAAAAAAAAAACTTATTCATTTTCATGAAAAATAAAAAAAAAATTTCAAAAAAAAAAAGATCAAAAATCTAGATTAGGTTTCTTTTTGAATCCTAGGTTAGTTTGAAAAAGCAAAAAAAAAAAAAAAAATATATATATATATTTGAAAATCCTTTGAAAAAAAAAATTCCTTTTTGAAAAAAAAAATGTGCAAAAGTTTTTGAAAGAAAAGAAAAAAACATTTTTTGGTGGAAAGCTTGGATTTCAAACTCAAACCCTCTTTAAAAGCTTCTCCACCATTCTTTGATTTTCTGCCAAAATTCAAAATCTATTTTAAAAATTCTATTGCCAGAAAGTTAGTGAACAAAAAATTTTAAAATTTGGGCTAGACCTTCATTTTGAAACCATCTTTCAAACTGAACAATTCTTTTGAAAAAATTAAGTGTAAATCTTTTCAAAATTCGCGAAGTGCAAGGGGGTCAGATTGACCCAGATTTGAAAATTTTCAAATTTCAAAAAGCAATTCTAAGCAATCCATGAATCTGTTTTGGCTAAAACTAGTGGGGTTTGAAAGCTAATCTCATTGGCTTTATTTTCCATATTTATCTATAATTTTTGAAAGTCATTTGATATAGTTTCAAGGCGAAAGATCGACCAGGGGTCAAAATTCCAGATCTGTCCCCTTGACATTAAAAAATCTCTAGAAATTCGGTTGTAATAGTAAAATTTTCAAAAAAATATTCTTTGAAAATATAATTGAAGAAAGAAATCTTCTCGCCAAATTTCAAGTTAATTGGATTCCAAAGTTTACCAGAGAACTGATTGTAATTTTCGTGGTCTGCTGAAAACAAAAGAACAAAACCCTAGGTTACACCTTTAGGGTTACAACTTAAAGACCACATTTGGGCTAACCTAGACTTAGTAAAGTCAAGTACTTAGCCGGTGAGCTTGGTCACCTTGTGGGCCACTCACCAAAGAAAACTCCAACTGAAGAAAACAGGCTAAAATCAATTTTAAAACACGAACTAAACCCGAATTCGTTGTCGTACTTCTAGGTGCTTTCAACCTGTTGGCTGGGTTAGCTGAGAGGCAGGAATCACTTTCAGTTGGTTGTACAACGAATTTTCTTTAGGAATTAAAACTTAAAATGAAAAATCTGATCATCTGATTCATAAGGACCTTCTGATTGATAGGGCCTTAGCCTTGTCCGGCTTGGCTACACCAACCCAGGGGTTGGGTGGTGTATTCAAGGAAGGAGGTCACTTAGACCTCAATTGGTTGGACCTTGGGAGCCACTCCCAAGGAGGTGAGTCACCTCTCTAGGACCTACTTCTCCCCCCACTTCTTCTGCTCCCGTAGCCACAATGGCTAATCCTGGACCTGGACCTAGACCGGGTTAGGATATTGATAATCTAGACCTGATGGCTTGTCTGGAAGCTCAGGTAGTGGAATCTGAGGAGCGGCATCGGCAGAGCATGGACCTCATTTTGACGACACTTGACAGGATGCAGCACCCACCACGAGGAGAACAACTGTGGGATTTCTACAATCCAGCTACACCAATCATCGCACCTTTAGTTAGAATTCCCACAGGCGGAGATGCGTTTGAGCTTAAGACCAATGTGATTGGGTTGATCAGCACTCATTTCTATAGAAACTCAAGTGAAGATCCATTCCAGCACCTTGAGGACTTAAGTTGGCTCACTAAAATGATTCGACCTAGGAATATTGATCTTGGGATTGTTCTAATGAAGCTTTTCCCATGTTCTCTGAGGGACAAAGCTTCATATTGGCTCAAGACCATTGGGAAGCCAATTGGAACCTGGCCAGAATTACGACATGAATTCCTGCAAAAGTTCTTCCCAATCAGTCGAACAAACATGATGCGGCGTGCAATCACGATTTTTGTCCCAAGGAGCTGGGGAGAAATTGCATGAAGCCTAAGACTGATTTCACGACCTTCTCTAGAAATGCCCGCACCATGGTATACCCAGATGGCACTTAGCTCAGATCTTTTACCATGGGCTGGATGATACACATCGGTATCTGGCCAATGCATCTAGTGGTGGGAATTTCCTCATGAAAGACGAGAACAATGCATTTGAGTTGTTCGAATCTTTGGCGGAGAACTCGATGAATGCCGCATCCATGAACCAGTTCTAGCAACTTGGTCAGCAGCGGGTTGGTGTCCATGAGGATCACATCGAGTCTATTCGAGCCGACATGGATATCATCATCAAGTAGATGGATAGAATAAACCTAATCAAGAAAAATATTGGCCAGATTAGTTAGGGTCAATCTGACATGAACTCTGCCACTTCAAGGCCCTCCTATGCACCCTGAGCCCCTCCTGCTCGAGTTAATCTACTCACTCATGATGCATCTTCTCCTTATTTACGAGATCTCGCATGTCAAGATCCCATAAGCAATCCAGATCTGGCCCCTTACGACCAGGGTTACGCACCACCCGCAGATTATAATGCGTATCCCCTTGATGGATATACGTCTCAGACCTCTTCCGCCTACAAGGACGTCAGTGCTATCCAAGGATACAGGCGTAATAACCCGTATTCAGAGACGTATAACCCTGGTTGGCGCCAGCATCCGAACTTCTCCTGGTCTGGTAATTCACAGAGACCACATCAAGATCCACACTACCAGACCAGCTAATACGGGAATGCGTAAAACATGTACCTTAGGCAGCAACCATTCCTGCATCAGCAGCAACCCCATTTTTTATACCAACCTCTACACCAAGCTGCCAGTCACCCTCCAAAGTGGGATGACCCTTTGGAGGCACTGAAAGAGGAGCAGCAAGAATCGATGAGGAAGTCTACACAGGATAGCTTGCAGATTATGAAGGCGATGGCTCATCAGATACAAACTATACAGAACACGCAGAACCAGCTGTTGCAGGAGCATAGGACTCAGGGAGCCTTGCCCTCCCAACCTATCCTGAACCCTCAATATGTGCAGAACCAAGGCTCCCCGCCTATGTTTCAGGCACCACAGGGACAGGCACATGCCATATTACAGGCGCCTCCTGCACCACCCGATTATGCTCAAGGCCAGCTACCTTTACAGAACCCCGCATACTTCGCCCCTTCTGCTCCCCCACCACTTCATGGACAGCAAGCCGATGCACATGCTGTCTCTTTGAGGAGCGGAAGATGACATTCGACCCACCACATAGGCAGGCGGGTCCTGATTTTTCCCACCCTTCGCCATAGGTGGGTTCAACTCCTTCATCTCAGGAGCCACCTACGGTAGACAAGGGTAAGAGGCCACTTGACCCTGAGATTCCCATCCCTTTTCCTGAGTCTCTGACGCGAAATGTAGTACGATAAAAGGACAGTTGGAATTTTGAGGACTTGAAGTCAGTGTTCAAGGAAGTACATATTCAGGTCTCCCTCCTTGAGGCAATCGATCACATTCCCGCTGTCGCTAGGTTCTTCAAGGACTATTGTACTTCGAAGTGACAGCCGAGAATTGGACGACAGGTAGTATTGTTGAAAGAGGCTAGCACTATGATTCTAGCTGACTTGCTGCTGAAAAAGAAAGACCTGGTGCACCACTCACATCTTGCTTCTTGAAGGATTCCCCATTTGATCGGGCCCTTCTAGATCTGGGTTCATCCATCAACCTAACTCCCACTACCGTATTTGATCGATTTTGATTTAGGGAATTGATGCCCACCTCGGTCACGATTGAGCTGGCTGATAGGTTAGTCAAAACACTGAGGGGGTGGTTGAGAATGTGATCGTGAAAGTCTGCGGATTCTGCTTTCCCACAGACTTTTTCGTTCTCGATATGGAAGTTCCTCTTAATCTCCAAGATGCACCAATTATTTTGGGTCTTCCATTTCTAGCGACAGCCCGAGCAAACATTGATTGTGCATCTAGGTGTATGGAGATAGCCCTAGGCAATGAGCAACTTCGACTTGACATATTCAGGGCAGCAGAGAATTTTGACTGTGATCTCATAGAGGAGGATGGTGAAGACGAAGAGTTGGCATACTGTGGTAACATTGGGCTCCTTTATGATGACCCAATGTCACATTTGTCTACATTATCAGGGTTCTTGGACCTCAATCCACGTGGTACTGAGACCACTGCACTACACATATCTCCCTGAGGATCTGACTGTTTAGGGTGTGCTTCTGACCACAACACCCCTAAATCCAGCTATCCTGATCCACACATTGCTGAATTGCCCCTGTTGTTGCTGGAAGACGTGACCACAGCTAACGGGTTTCCCGTTAACGCAGTCATAATCGATTATTTCACAGGAAGTGAATCGGTGAGAATTCACGTGCATACGGATCAGCAGATTCCCACCCTCGAGTTTGCTCCTTCCATTCCCATTTTTGACTCTGACCCACCTGTGATTGAATTGAAGCCCTTACCTAACTCACTTAAGTATGTGTTCTTGGGCGAAAGTGAGACATACCCAGTCATTATTAATGCCCACTTAACCAAAGAACAGGAGCATCAATTGATTTCTACGCTGCAAGACCATAGGGCTGCTATAGGGTGGAGTATTGCTGATCTCCATGGTATTCGCCCCTCGTATTGCACTCATCACATTTACACGGATGAGGGGGTGAAACCTTCGAGACAACCTCAAAGATGGCTTAACCCGAGTATGCTAGAGGTTGTTAAGAAGGAGATCATCAAATGGCTGGATGCAAGTATTGTATACCCAATCTCTGATAGCAGTGGGTGAGTTCGATCCAGATAGTGCCCAAGAAAGCAGGACTCACCGTTGTGAAAAACGATAAGGGCGAATCCATCCCGACCCGCACTGTGACATCTTGGCAGGTCTGCATCAGCTATAGGAAACTGAACATGGCTACCCAGAAGGATCACTTTCCTTTGCCTTTCATTGATCAGATCTTGGAATGGTTAGCCGAATGTAGTTTCTTTTGATTTCTGGATGGATACTCCGGGTACAATCAAGTAGAGATTAGCCTAGAAGATCAAGACAAGACCACATCCACATGCCCCTTTGGAACATCCGCTTTCAAGTGGATGCCCTTTTGCCTCTGCAATGCACCAGCAACATTTCAGCGTTGTATGATGGCCATCTTCTCTGACATGATTGGGGACTATGTGGAGGTATTCATGGATGACTTCTCTATTTTCGGAGATGATTTCACATCTTGTCTTGATAACCTCACCAAGATCCCGAAATGGTGTATTGAGGTAAACCTAGTACTATCCTGGGAGAAAAGCCATTTCATGGTGAGGGATGTCATAGTACTAGGGCATAGAATCTCCAAAAATGGACTCGAGGTCGATCAAGCTAAATCAGAGAT
Organism: Thalassia testudinum; assembly: GCA_037157565.1. Lineage (NCBI taxonomy): Eukaryota > Viridiplantae > Streptophyta > Magnoliopsida > Alismatales > Hydrocharitaceae > Thalassia > Thalassia testudinum. The sequence goes on from JAZHRO010000049.1 coordinate 39,074,002, forward strand.
TATTTCCCACTTATCGCCACCTTGCTTGGTCAAGCAAATCAGATCATTCTTGGGTCACGTCGGCTTCTATCGAAGATTTATACGTGATTTCTCGAAAATTGCACCGCCTTTGATGAATTACCTTGCTGCCGATGTCCCATTTGAATTTGACACCTCGTGTCTTAGTGCCTTCGAGACCTTACGAAGAGTTGACTCTGATTCCCTGATTCTCCAACCACCCGATTGGTCGCTTGATTTTGAAATGATGTGCGACGCTTTTGACTTTGCCATCGATGCTGCTTTAGGCCAACATCGGGAAAAATAACTTTTTGTCATATACTTTGCTAGCAAGACGTTGAATGAGGCTCAGCTCAATTATACTGTCATCGAAAAAGAACTGCTAGCAGTAGTATTTGGGTTGGAGAAATTTAGATCATATTTATTAGGGTCCAAAGTCATCATTTTCACTGACCACTCCACCCTCTAGCATTTTTTGGCAAAGAAGGATGCCAAACCACGGCTCATTAGATGGATCCTTCTATTACAAGAATTTGATATTGAAATCCGTGACAAAGCCGAAAAATAGAATGTTGTGGCGGATTACCTATCTAGACTGGACCCATGCCACATTCCTTATTCCCTGCCCATCCACGAGCAATTTCCAGATGAATCTCTTTTGGCAGTTCACTCTGTTGAGTTCCCCTGCTACGCAGATATCGTGAACTACCTTGTCGTAGGCAAGATTCCCGCGAACCTATCCAAAGACCAAAAACTCAAATTCACTGCGGAGGTTAAATTCTACCTCTGGGATGACCCACTACTCTTCCACATTGGAGCGGATCAGATTATTTGAAGATGCATCCGAGAGTCTGAGATCCCCAGTGTGTTATCTTTTTACCACAATGATGCTTATGGTGGTCATTTCTCGAAACGGAAAATCGCTGCAAAAATTTTGCAGTCAGGATTTTTCTGGCCAACTATTTTTAGAGATACACACGAATACGCCCAACATTGCAAATGATGCCAGTCGGTTGGTTCTATGACCAGGAGGGACATGATGCCACTCCAGCCCATCATGGTTGTAGAAGTGTTCGACGTCTGGGGCATCAATTTTTTGGGTCCTTTTCTGAACTCGCATGGCTTTGAGTACATATTACTAGCTGTCGACTATGTCTCAAAGTGGGTTGAGGCCATCCCGTCAAGACAGGCTGATCATAAGACCGTCATTTCCTTTGTACGGCAGTACATCTTTGCAAGATTCAGAATACCCCATGCTCTAATTTGCAATGGATTCACGGTGAAGGCTGATAAACGTCTTTAGTCTGTCGAGAAGAAGCAGTGCTTCTTTTCTTGAACCCCTGGACAGTGTTTTGGGAGTCAGGCAGATTTTCTTCCACAATCCATCAAATAGTGTGAGATGAGAGTAGAATGTACTGGTGCTCTAAGATTAGTGCATGGAATCCAGAATCCTAGATAATTAGGTGATGATACTCTGAGATTAGACATAGTTTTCTCTCTCTGTTCCCATGTATGCGTTTTGTGTGAAATTTTGAGAGCCATGTTTGGAATGCGTAAATCGCGTATTTGATAGGAAAATGGGTCATAGTATAGTTGCAAAATATGATCCAACAAAGATATTGTTTTACAAAAATTACGAGACTTGAGTCCTGGTCGTTCATCTCTAGGAGGCGTTGCTTTCACTTTTGAAATTGATCTTTTTACTACTCTACTTCATTTAAGGATGCACGTCGGTTTCCAACCTCCTAACTAAAACTTCACCACTTCTGTTATTAACTCGGATCACATGCGCATGCATCAGGTAAATTACGAAAGTGAATGTGTGAGTTTCTGTGCGCACGATTCTAGTGAGGTGGTGAGTAGTTATGGAGAAAGCATCTATTATTAGATTTTCAATATCCTCAAGAAACAACATGTTGGTGCATAATAGATAGATAGTTAAAGAGTATGCACTTAAATCACGCAAATACGATAATTATTAAGCTTGTGGTGATTTCAAACACATAAAGATATATATATATATATAAATGCATTTTCATTCATTGATTGGGGAGTTGTTTGCACAAGGAATCTAGAGGAAAGCTTGTACATAAATGCTTGAAAATTAAACCTAGCTACCAGAAAATGATCGCATACAAGAATCGATAGGGGGATTTCGCATGCATCATTGGGGGAGAAGTAAGACTACACTACTAAACAGTAAATAAAAGCAATAAAATTATGAACATGAATTAAATCTAAAAGAATAAAAGGGCATTCAGGGGTGGTCCCCGATGGCCTTGGAGTGGTCGGGAGGAGATTGAGGGGCGGCCAATGTAGCTTAGGCTGACCCTTGGAGAGAGGTAGGGTTGATCCAGCATCCCAGCATGATGTCCTCCATGATGGTGGTGAGCTCGTGGAGGTGGAGTAGCTAACCTAAGTGAAGGTGGGCGTGTATGGAGCTAATGAAGTGAGTGGTGCCAATGGAAGCTAAGGGATGTGAATGGGTGTGTTTGGCCATCCATGGGGTCTTTTTATAGACCCAATGGCTTCTCTCTAGAGAGGTGTGGAACTCTCTAGAGAGAGTCCAAGAGTGGCTGGCCAAATGGGGTTGGAGGTGGTCTTTGAGATCCAAAAATTGTGGATCTCAATTTGAATGCCTCTTGGTTGCTAAATTTGGCAACCAAGAGGTGGCGCCATCTCAAGAGAATTCTAGAGAAGTGTGTGCATGAATGGGTGTGTGTGTGTGTGTGTGTGGTCATGCTCTATGTGGCTAGGTGGCTTAGGATAGGTCCTAAGGGGTTTGTGTAGGTGTAGGTCTTGATTTTAGGGTTACAAACCCTAAATGCTAAGGTGAAAATGCAATTAAACTTAACTTGATTTTAATTGAATGAGTGTGAGCCTAATTGAGGGTGACATAACTCAATTAGGTTGGGTTTAGGTCAATTGGACTGTCACTAAGTCCAATTGAACTTGTGTGGGTTGAGATCTAAGTCAATTGGACTCAATTGGACTCAATGAGTCCAATTGACTTAGGTGAAGGTAATTGACTTTGACCTAAGTCAATTGGGTTTGGTGAGGACCTAGTTAGGTCCTTAGGTAGGTCTAGTGGTGATGTACTAGGGTTAGGACACCTTAGTTTAGGTTCCTATGGGGTTGGGATTAGGTCTAGGGAGCTAGAGATCCAAGATCAAGACTTGAATCTCAAAACAGGGACTGGAGACCAGCATCAGACGTCCAATAATAGGATCAGACGACTTATACTAAAAAATCAGAAGTCCAATTTGAGTCAGGGGGAAATCAAGGTTCTGTTTTGGGTACTCTACAGAAATTAGATGTCTGACAAAGTGTCTGGATGTCCAATAACATTGCAGAAGTGGGTTTAAGGTATGCGGGAGATGGCTAAGGGTCCTGGACATCCTATAACTTATCTGGACGTCCAGATAAGGGTTGGAACTAGGGTTTTAAGGCTTCCTAGGGTGTTGTGACCTAATCTAAGGGTGGCTAAGGCTTGGGGAAGTCTCTAGGCTATCCTAGGGCTAGGATGGACCTAAGCTCTTCACATTTTACTGCTTTATTCCTACTTAATAGAATAGCAAACTTTAACCCCCTTACATTATTGTTCCTATATCTAAACTAAGCCTTCTGCTCCAGCTCTGCTACAACTCCCGCTATTCCAGATCCAGCTTCAGATCTTGCTCCAGATCCAGCTCCAGATCTACTTATTGCCTGCAATCGACATAATGTACTTAATTAGCACATTATAGCATTATTTTATGCATAGCTAAAGAAGAGAAGTAAAGATGTAGATAATGTGTATACATGCATGAATAACCCTAACTTATGCTAAGTCCTAGCCTAATCTAAGTCAATTAAGACCTATGATTGCTGTGCAATCAAGCCACCAAATAAGGCAAATGTGCGGAGAGAGAGTTTTCATAAAACTAAGGCTAAGGTGGATGGTTACAACCATTCTTTATGGAATCCTCAGCTGAAGGAGGGTATTGATGTTAAGGTCAGAAATACACTGTCCCATTCGTCTCTCTCGATGCCATGAGTAGGCACTTCCACCAAATATGTCACCCAATCTCTCTTGAGTACCACCAACCCCTAATAATGCCTCCACAATAAAGTTCATGAATGTGTGCTAGTTGTGTATATGTTGAAAAAAAAAAGTGAATGATGAAAAGAAAGAAAAATTGAGAAAAAGAAAGAAAAGGAAGAAAAAGCAAAGAAAAAAGAGTGAATATTTAGTGTGTATTTCAGTTGCATTGAGGCAATACCACCAAATAAATTTGAGATCCACCAAATATAGCCTTAACCCACCTTTCTTGTCGTTTTGTCCACCTGAATCCTGGCTGAGGAATTTTTACTTAGTGTTAAGGTTATGGAAACTCAATTAAAGTGTTAAAGCCAAGTGAGACCACCAAATACAAATCATATGTGTGAATCTGGTGAGATTGTGAGCTCTAAGAAAAGAAAAAGAAAAAGAGAAAGAGAGAATGAATACAAAGGAATCAAAAGAGAGCATAGTTTTTCTCATCTTTGTCTGAGTTGAGTTACTTAGTAATCTGGGAATCTAGATTCTGTAGTACTAATCTCTATGTAGCACCAGTTGAGAGTGAGCCACTAAATATATAATCTTTCCCCTCAGAGATTCTCTACCTATGCCTAAAGCTGAGGTGAAATTCATAGAATTTCTTGAATACCCTGAGGGAAGAAGTCCGCCTATTCTGTTAGAATTTTTACTAGGGGTCAAGTACAGGCTTTAGAGGTGTATTAGTTTCTCACTCAAATCCGTTGCAAAGGCTACATAGCTGCACTTCACGATTGTCTGGAGTACTAGACCATTGGATGAAAACAAAATGGACAAAAATCTCTATGCATACATTTGATAAAATAATCAGTCCCTTAGGGACCCTTGCTGTAAATAATTTAGTCTTGCATTTGCTAGGGACTAGCAAGATTTAAGGATGGGGGTATGATTGCGCAGCAATCATAGGTTTTAATTGACCTAAATTAGGCTAGGACTTAGCATAAGTTAGGGTAATTCATGCATGCATTAGCATTATCTGCATTTTTATTGCTTTACTTTAGCTATGCATAAAATAATGTTATAATGTGTAGATTAAGTGAATTATGTCAATTGCAGGCAATAAGATGATCAGAAGCTGGATCTGGAGATGGATCTGAAGCTAGATCAAGAATAATGGGTGTTGTAGCAGGGCTGGAGCAGAAGACCTAGATTAGATGTAGTGAATAATAATGTAAGAGAGTTAAGGTATGATACTCTATTAAGTAGGAATAAAGTAGTAAAATGTGAAGAGCATAGGTCCATACTAGACCTAGGATAGCCTAGAGACTTCCCCAAGCCTTGGCCACCCTTAAATTAGGTCACCACACCCTAGGAAACCTTAAAACCCTAGTTCCAACCTTTATCTGGACGTCCAGATGAATTATAGGACATCCAGAACCCTTAGTCAACTCCCGCACACCTTAAACCAACTTTTGCAGTGTTATTGGATGTTCAGACACTTTGTCAGACGTCTAATTTCTGCAGAATACCCAAAACAGAACCTAGAATTCCCCCTGACAAAGATTGGACGTCCAGAATTGAAGTCTGGACTTCTGATTTTTGAGTATAAGTTGTCTGACTCTGTTTGTGGACATTTGGAACTGGTCTCCAGTTCCTGTTTTGAGATTCAAGCCTTGAACTTGGATTCCCAACTCCCTAGACCTAATCCCAACCCCATAGGAACCTAAATTAAGGTGCCCTAACCCTAGTACATCACCTCTAGACCTCCCTAAGAACCTAATTAGGTCCTCACCAAATCCAATTGACTTATATCATAGTCAATTACCATTACCTAAGTCAATTGGACTCATTGAGTCCAATGGGGCCCAGATCTCAACTCACACAAGTCTAATTGGACTTAGTAAGAGTCCAATTGATATAACCCCAACCTAATTAGTTATTCCACTCTCAATTACTTTCACACTCATTCAATTAAACTTAGGTTAAGTTTAATTGCAATTTCCCCTTAGCAATTAGGGTTTGCAACCCTAATTCAAGGCATATACCCACCCAAACCCTTTAGGACCTAACCTAGACCTCTTAGCCACCTAGGGCATGACCACACACACACACACACACACACACCCATTCATGCACACACACTCCTCTAGAGTTCTCTAGAACTCTCTTCAAAGTGGCACCAACTCTTGGTTGCCAAATTTAGCAACCAAGAGCCATTCAATTCTTAGATCCACTTTTTGTGGATCCAAGAACCACCTCATCCACTCTTGGCTGGCCACTGATTGGAGCTCTCTCTAGAGAGTTCCACACTTCTCTATAGAGACTCCTTTAGGTCTATAAAATGACCTAAGGGGTGGCCATTTGCACCCATCCATTTTCTTGGCATTCATTCACATCCACTTCCACAAAGGTTAGCTACATTTCATCTCCACTCCACCTCCACGAGGAGCATCGCCAAGGAGGCCACCATCTCCACGCCAGGATGCTGGATCACTTCTCCAACCTCTCTCCAAGGGCCAGCCTAAGAACCATTGGCCGCCCCTCCTTCTCCCAGCCACTCAAAGGCCATCAGAGACCACCTCCTAATGCCCTTCCTTCTTCTAGATTAGTAATTTAGCTCTTTGTAGTTTCATTGCTTATGTTTACTGCTTAGTAGTTTAGCTCTTTATTCTCTCCCAATGATGCATGCAAAATCCCCCCATAGATTCCTGTATGCGATCGTTTTCTGGTAGCTAGATTTACATTTTCAAGCATTCCTGTACAAGTTTTCCTCTACATTCCATGTTGCAAACGCTTCTCTAAATGAATGAATAAAAGATACATTTTTATATATATCTCTATGTTTGAAATCACCATGAGCTTATTTGTTGCCATCTTTTCTGCGTGATTCAGGTTGCCTATTTTTCACTTATAGATATATTTTGCAACAAGCATGTCGGTTCCGAAAAATATAGAAAACCTAACTATAGATGCATTTTCTGTAAACAGCCACCACGTAACTAGAATTGTGCACACCGAAACCCACACTTTCACTTTCGTTATCTATCTAACACACGCGCACGTAATCAGAATTCATAATAGAAGTGGTGAAGTCTTAATTCGAAGATTGGAAACCGGCGTGCAATTTTAAATAAAGTAGAACGATAAATGATTGATTTCAGAATTAAACAAACGCCTCCCAGAGACGAACGACTGGGACTCAAAGTCTCATTATTTTTGCAAACTTATTTTTTATGAACGTTTTTGCATGACTATATTACAATTCCGACAACTTTCAAATGCGCGAAAATGCCTATCCGTCACTTGGCTAGCCATGGGTGATGGGAAAAGGCCTTGGTTTTCTATATTTAGCAAGGGTGTTTAGGCCTTAGGATCATGGATCTATGGTGTAGGTTTTTAGGTGGTTTTTCTACTACCAATTTAGGACATAGGTTTAGGATAGTTTGTTGTTGTAAGGTGGGTTTTTGGGAGAGGTTTTGGTTGTGCCATGTATCCTATTCCCTTCTCTTCTTTCTTCCTTGTCTTTATTTCTTCCTTCACTTCACTCCATGCATTATTAGCTCCATAATTTTATTCCTAGCTACTTTAGCTTCACCTCATATTCGTGCATTTTCAAAACACCTTAATTAGTTACTAATTAAACTTAGAACACATCTATGACCTAATTATGCATGTAAGATTATAATACAATATATACAACATATATGTACTATGCTAGCTAAGTGATTAATATAAAATAGGCAAGTTATCATTATTAATTATGTATCTATCACACCTCCACGCCTATCTTTTGCTAGTCCCTTAGCAAAACAGTAAATAAAAATCATATGGGAAATCAAAACATGAATTTAGGCTAAGCTAGATTAAGAATCTCGACATGATTTTTCACCAACACCAAGGAAATCATACACAAAACCTTAACAACGAAGACCCAATAGTTCTAGAGTATCAACTCAAATGCAAACCACGTAAGTCAAATTAGAGATCTTTATTAGCCTTAAGACTTGGGCCTTGAGAGCAACCTTTTATTGCTTTGTCAACCACCCAAGGTTTGAATTGGATGTGAAAAATAAGTATCTTACGTGTGTAAAAAGTGACTCGTCGAATGGGCAACTAGGTTGACTCCAAGTATTCAATAAGAGTTAGAATATCTCTTCGCTCTAATAGAGCCCATTTTCAGATCGACCTTACTAGGACATGGCAGCTTTCTCCTCACCCGTTTCTATCTAGAGATCAACACTCTAGGCATATATTTTCCCGGCTGGATGCTAGGTCTCTTTTCCTAATTATTTTATCTCTATATTTTTTCCTTTTGTGAAAAAGAAATAGCCGTATGTAACAAGGTGATTTATTTGAATGTGGCACCCATTTGTAGTGAAGTGCAAATTTATGTATAATTTCTTAACTTCTAATTTTTTCAATCAATTACTTTTTTGTTGTTATTATTCTCCAAATCATTTTTCTAGGTGAGTAGTTGTACTCCATCTATTCATGAGCATTTCTTAAATAAAGGATCAAAAGCTAACAACATGAAGCAGGGATCTGGACATCCTATATCTGGGGAGCATACCCAGTGCAACATACCAGCCATACCCACAAGGATTAATTCACTAGAAGAAAAATATCATTTAGCGACATTTAATATTTGCCACTATAGGCCTTCTATTTGCCACTATATGTAATTAGTGACACTTAAAATAATTGCCGCTTAATTACCACCTTTGTTGGCATCACTAAAAGGTTAGTGGCAATTATATAATTGCCACTAAATCAATGGTATTGGCGTCACTTTAATTGCATTAAATAATGTTGTTAATGATCTTTAATGGCAATTTATTTACCCTATTTCGCCACTATTGATTTATATTAGTGGAAGTTTAATTGACACTATTAGTGTCACTATATATTTCATTTAATGACTTGTTTATGCCACTAAATTGCGACTGTTGATTTACTTTAGTGACATTTTATTTTTCCATTTAATTGCCACTAATGATATTATTTAATAGTAATTATTTATCTCTAAATTGTCACTATTGATTTGATTTAATGATGTTTTCTTATACCACTAAATCGACACTAATGATTTACTCTAATGACACTTTCTTTTGTCACATAATTGGCACTATTGATTCACTTGAATTATATTATACCACTTAATTATATTCTTTACTAAGAAATAAATTTTTTTAACAAGCCCAAAACATAAGGGCCCAAGTAACCTCAAATTTATTGATCCTCAAATAATAAAGTACAATGACTCCTTTTTATTGACTTCCCAAATCATCAAAGTACATATTCTTGTCTTAAGGGTAATACACGAGAAAAGAAAAAAAATACAAGAGAAAAAATAAAATGAACATAAATTCCAACAAATCTGACTAAAATATGAAGCACTTCATCAACATTCAACCCCACTGAAATCATCTGTAGCTTCAGCCTTCTTCAAAATATCAATAGTAGTAAAACTAGCATCCACTGTCTAATCCAGTAACAGTAGCTCAACTCCTGACAACAATGAATATTTGTTGAAATTTTTAGCAACTACGATCCACCATAGTGCAACATCTATCTACAAATGAGAAAATAGCCGATGGTTAGTTCAGAATCAGTTATTGTAGAGTATGCTTCACTAAACCCAATTAGATACAGTGCACAACTAGATAAGAAAATAATTTTTTTTTTTTGAACCAACCGGAAAACATATGATATATCTTATCCTTTATCAGGCTAGTGGACATAAACAATTGAGCATTCTCCAAAGCTACCAAAAATCTTTCCTACAGGTAGTTAATAATAAAACCTAACCACAATCACAATTCATTTTCTCATGAAACTTATCAAAAATAAAGTGAATACCATGTTGGCCCACCAAAACCAATGCTCCAAGTTCATGACAAAGTATTGTAGGAAAGCATCCCCATAGAGAGAAAACCCAACAAAAAAAGGATGAATTTGAATTAGTTCTTGAATTTTAAACCACATGAATGTCATCCCTCATCCTTCCAATTGTATTAATGTAGTCCCTTTGTTAAATTGGAGTGGGACTATTTATTTGAGAGTGGACTTTTGTACTACATTTTTTAGGAGGCTAGCAAATGTGCTCAGCACATCAACTAAACCAAACAATCAATGAAAATCATAAGGAAAAGCTTACTTTCCATCTAATTGGATAAATCAAATGTGAGATGGCCTTAGACATAAAAGTTAAAAGGGTATATCAAAAACTTAAATTAAATGCACTGCTAGAAACTTCACAACATTCTGATTAAGATATAGATCCACCCTTTTAGTACAAGAGAAAGTCATAAGCTAATTTAAACTACCTAAAAGGATCTTTCAATCTTTGCACAATAGTGAATCTACATGAACGAATTTTATTTTCTATCAAGAAATAATAACTTTAAACTAAAAAATGCATTTTAAAATAGAAGAGCATGTCAAATCAACTTCAAATGATCATTGGCCTCTAATAATTTTATGTCTAGAGTGAGAACCATCAACCCTAATTGGAACCTCACACCTAATCCCAACATTAGTACGAATATAATAAATAAATCTTACTATAAATAGGTTGCATTTGTATTTAGTTAGTAGATCCTTCAAGGAGCAATTCTATTGATTTCTTCCTAGAAACAAATAGATCTTAGTTGATCAAATTGGCTTTGCTACTGGGAAAAACCACTTAGTAAGAATCAAAACCTGCATATAATCAATTCAGATACCCCATCTTCACGGCAGCAACAGCAGTAGCAGTAGCAGTAGCAATGAGATTTACAGCAGCAATAGTAGCATCTTCTAAGCTCATTTAATCATTGAAGGGATAGCAAGAAATGAACTAGAAAACAAAAAGAAATGCAAAACAGAAAGGTCTAGAAAATCCAACTAAATGGCCTTCTTCTTCAATAGTAAATGGGAAGCTTCCCATTAATTAGCCATGGACTTTGCAATTCTCTTCTTCTCAAAGATCCTTGCCCTTCCTTTGAAGGGTCAGGGAGTAATCAACCTCTTGATCTTGGGTGCTTTACTGCACTTCTTGCCTGCCAAGAAGGATTTAAAACCACATCAAGCAAAAGAGAAGGATGATGATAGGTAAAATCAAAATTACAACTCAGATTGAGACAACCTAATTTAAAACAAAGGATGACAAACAAAAGAATCTATACTTGATGATCACCTAAACGGCTAGGTTCAAGTGCAAGAAAATCCAGATATCCAAATGTGCATGGTGTTAAACCCTTATTCTTCTTTGCTTTGTAGGAGAGGTACTGATTTGGGGGTTTAACATTTGCTGCTATTTAGTTTGAACAGGTGTCATTGAGAAAGCTAAAACTAGTGAGAATATAATTTGCAAATCTAACAATTATGATGAAATCTTTGACATGAGTTCAACTGATAAAACTGTAGGTCCCAACTAGGAGGGGGTGACGTAATAATTGCGGAAATAAATATAAACAATATCACAAAATAGGCAATCACAAAATGTACACAAGTAATTTTTAGGTGGAAACCCAAACCGGGTAAAAACCACCACCTAACCCTCTCGAGTTAGGATTTTCCGATCAACCAAGTTGATCAAAATCCACTAAACGAATCACTTTGAACGAGGGTGATTCAACCTCAGTACAACCACGCTACAAGTACGAGGGTAGCGTTCCTCAACCCCTTCTCTCCACGAGAAGGATTTTGTCCCACGAAGGAGACGGGAATTCGCAAAGCGAATACCCAACCAAAAGACAAAGATAAAAGAAAACAACAGTCCTATAGAGCCAACAAAATTAAACCTAGCTTCTATAGGAAATAGGAAACTCCCCTTTGCAAGGAGTGCGTCGACGATGACGCGGTGCGTGTGCCACGCGATGGCGCTACGTCGCTCTCGTTATCAACAGTGGGAGAGCGGGCACGCGAAGGCTTGATGCTCTCAAGAGAATGAAGCTAGAGCTTGGAGAGCAAGGGCCTCAATTGGACACAAAAGAGTGGAACTAAGTTGCTTAGGTGTGTCTCTTGTTTCTCTTAGTGTGTATCTTGTGTATTTAGGTGTGTAAAGGCTCCCCTCTATTTATAGAGGCCTTAGGAAGGTTTTGGAAGGCTTGGAAAAGCTTCCATAGCCGTTGGGTGCAAAGCCCAAGAGAATCAGGCCGAAATCAGGACAATGATTGCTTTTGACAGGGTTATCAGACGTCTAACTCTGGCATCAGACGTCTGGAAGGCCACTTTAAGACGTCTGATTTCAAGGTCAGACGTCTGATTCTATGCGGGTTTCTCCCTGACTTGAATCAGATCTAAACAGTGTTTTTGTGCAAGTCCATCAGACGACATGAAGGACGTCTGGCACTATGTCTGGACGTCTGGAAACCTACTTTTACTGTGGGAATTGATTTCCAAACGTTGCAACGGCTAGAAAATCTCTGAGAAGAGATTTTGGGTCAGCCGAGGCAAAACGGTCATTTATCAGACGTCTGTGAAGTCCTATGGACGTCTGATAAGGCTCTAACGGTCATATTCTTGAGTGTCTTCTAAGCCAGCCAACGGTCCACTAACTGGACGTCTGGCAAAGTCATCAGACGTCTCCTAAGACGTCTGGTATAAGGTCTGGACGTCTGAATTCATCAGACAGAACTAACTATGTCCAGCCTAACAGTTATCAGACGTCTGAAACAACAGTCAGACGTCTTAAAATCCTTTATCAGACGTCTGATTCGTGAATTAGACGTCTGGAAAGTCAGTTTTAACCCTATATTGGTTTTCTAAGTGTTCTACAGAAAACCTACGTATCCTAGGGTTGTGCAGGTGTTCCTAGGACTACTGTTAGGGTTCTTTGAGGCTCTTTAACATAATGTCTAAGGAAAATAAAGAGTAAGAAAATAAATACAAGAGATACATGAAAGGATAAAAAAAGAATCTATCCTATTCTTCTTGTCTTCCATCTCCAATCTTTCGCTCCACGCGAACCTCCTCTGTTTTCCGTTAAGCTCCTCCAATCCGTCCTGGATGCGAGCTCGAGTTCCGTCTAAACACGTCTTCATTTGCAATTGACCTGAAATCTAGGACTCAAATTGCAAATGTTAAATAACACGTGTTTTGTTATCATCAAAACAAATGATCGTGGTGCTCTAGCACCAACAAAAACAACCGAAGTTAAGCCCTTAGGTGCAAGTCAGCGATAGCACCAACCCAGATGAACCACATTAAATTATTGATTTTGGAACTAGCTTTTATTAGATCTAGAATAGGGTGACCACCTCAAAATTGAAATTCTATTGTGATTTATGACACTTCCATCTTTTGAGAAAACTAGAACAAGATCATCTTCCTTCTCCACCCTAATTAAAACAAGCCTTGAATCAAGTTAACCTAAAGAGAAAGCACCATGCAATCCTAATATAATAGTATCTTGATAGTAGCAAAATAAACTATCATGCTAGAGATTGACTTTTTGTTTTACTGTCATAGTAAAGAACTGAAACAAGCATAAATGAACTGGTTGCAAAATAAAATGTGGAGAAATAAAAAGGATGCATTTCTTCATACAGAAAGAGCTAACCATTCTTAAGTTGAGATTGACTACGGCTGGCTATCAAAAAGTATGGTAAAAACTAGAAATTAGATGATATTTTTCATTGTTATCAAAAAGTTAAATTCCTATTGAGGTTCATTATGTATCGACATTTAACATGTTCACTTTGGTGATTTGGTGCTTTCCTATGGTTGTTTATTAGATAAATACCACTGAGAATAGATCAGTGCTTCATTTTGCTTTGTGAGCAGCAAAAGATGTTATATGCAGTAATGGGAAGAATGTAGTCCTAGAGTTTGGAATGTTCAAAAAAAAATTAAAGATTTTTCATGAAATATCAGAAGTGGTTCATGTGTAAAAAAGGCATCTAATTTTTAACTGGGTAGAGATCAGAAGTCCTATTTACTTGGGGATCACATTTCCTAATATGCTCTTGTGATTAATGGATTTGTCAGTGGTAGCCAGATAGGCTGGTGGCCTTTTCCCGCTAGTTTACGAGAGTTTTTCTATCTTAGATATGATTCCCATGACTACATTTTTAAAGTTTCTTGATGTTCCACTTATGATGTTTCCAATGTTAATTAGTTGTGAAAAAGATTCATGAGTTTGTATAGAATTGTATTATTCACTCAAATTGATTATATTCTTTGTCATTTTCGTGGATATTTTATTAGGATCCTTTTTTTGGATTTTCACTGTAATCACTATTTGATTTTGCATCCACTTAATTTCTTGACGAGTTTCTTGAAGTTCCAATTAATTTCTTTGTTTTCTTATTTTCATCTTATCTTCCTTTGAAGGAAAACATCAACAAAAATTTTAATTTTGTTATTCAGAATAGTTTTATGGAGTCATGCTTTTTATCATTTGAATATAAATTATCATGAGATTTTTTACAGAAACTTCCACCCAATTAACACCCAATTAATAGAGCATCCCTTTGGATCCCTTTGCTCATAAGCCCTTTACTAGACAAGAGAATTAATAGAGCATCTTGGGGTATAATTTTTTTTTTTTGTTTTTCAGATTCACAGTCAAATTTTAAACTTTTGGATTTTAGGTTTAGGGATTAAATTTTTTATTTCAGTGGATAGAGCACTTGTTAAGTTTTTAATTAAGGGTGGGTTAACCTTATACTAATCACCTCATTAAGTTTTTAATATGACAATTTCTGTCACATTTTCTAACATACTTGCAGGAAAGATCATTCCCAAGTGATCTTAAAGGAGAACTATTACATGCTTTACATAAGCAAGCATCCAACCCATGAAGCCTCATGCCTTTTCATTTGTGATGAGTTAATACTCACAAATTTTTTCTAATAATAGTGTTGTCCTTGGCAGATACCTAATAAGCTATCAAGATATATTCATGTGCCATATGCATCCCTTAGGGCCTCATCTTTCAATTGCCAAGAGAAGCAACCATAGGTATAGACATATGGTGGGTTAAAATTTTAGATTTTAGATACACAGCTATTATTTTTTCTTTTTTAGATTCACATCTATTATTTTTTTTTAGATTCACAGCTGTATGTTTTTGTTTCAGATTCTTAGCTGGATGTTTTTTCAGTAGTTCCAATTAAATGCAACTATTGAAATTGTAAATAGCGAGTTGATTTAAATACGTCGTAATATAGATGTGAAATCCAATTTCTACAACAATTTTAATGAGACTAGGTGAGTCCCAGTCGATCTCAGGGAGGCGTAGTTTTCTGATTGTGATTCTCATTTCCTTTCTCTCTCTACTCATTTAGAATTGCATTTCAATTTCAATAATGCGTAAATAGGACTCTCCGATGGCTTTGTTTATGCGAAGTACATGCACATGAGTTAGGAAAATAACAAACATGAAAGTATGCATTTTAGTGCGCACTAATTCTACTAATCTCATACTTCCAATCGAATTCCTATCTAGCAAGAAATCGTTTGTGTTTTTCGGAACTGATGTTTTATTTGCAAGAAGGAAAGATACGATCCAATTAACTATAATAGGAATTTATTTCATTGAATCCAATAATCAGGTCATTACAATCACTTCTCGAGGAAAGCTTGTATAGGGAATTGAAAGCAACTAAATCTACATTACTAAAAAAAGAGACACGCATGGATCTCATGGGGTGTATGCGTGCACTCTAAGAGATAGTAATACTATCTACTAGTACGAAGTAATGTGAGAAATTAAACATGAACATTAATTCTACGAGAAAAACTAGCACCAAAGGTGGTCTCTGGTGGCCGTGTGTGGCTTGAGGCGGTAGGAGGGAAGGAGGATGGCCAAGGTGGTGTGCCCAGCCTCTTGAAAAGGTGGTGGAGAGTGCTCTTGGACATGGAGGAAGGTGGTGATGATGATGCTTGTGAATGAAGGTGGAAGTGGAGATGGTGGCATCCAAGATCAAGTGCTTGGGTGACCTCTATGATGGTTCTTTCATAGGCTTGGAGGTCTCCCAAGTGGCATTGGAGAGAACCCTCTATAGGGATTAGGTGGTGGCTAAATTGGGAAAGGAGTGGGTCATCTTAGATCCATAATTTATGGATCTAAGAAGACTTTCTATATTTAGGGTTTTAGGGTTCCAAGTGGCACCACCTATGTCTGGATGCCAACTCTTAGTGTCGATGTGCATGCATGCCGACTAAGTGGTTGAGTGAACCACATAGCTGGCTGCTATGTGGTCTAGGTTGAGTCCTATATGTCTAGGTAATTGGGTCTAGGTAAGTGATGATAACGTCATCATTAGCCAAAACTAGCTTTATTTAGTCATAATCAAGGAATAAATGCTCCTACATAACCGCTAGAGAGCCCTAATTCATTGCATAATCATTATGAGAGAAATACAAGAAACCAAGGTTAAAATTGTAATTTTACCATCATATCATGAATGCAGAATAACTACAGGTTTCTCCAGGGGTGAAATAAAGGTTAAATGATCTAAGGAGTCTAACAAGTGGGTTAGAACAGACAGAAAAGGGTTTTCACGCATTTCAAGAATTAAATGACTTCTAAAACCCTAAAATAGACCCGCTTAATCTACTGAGGTCTTGGTCAGGATAGAATTCACATAAACCCTCTAAATTCATAGCAAAATATTCTTTAGGATTTGGTACCTTCAATTTGACCATCAGAACCCGTCTTGACCTAAAATAGAGCCACAGGTAGACTTTTGCCCTAATTTGGGTAATTATGCAATTTCTCTAGTAAAACTAAGTCAAAACCTAAATCTAACTTCACCATTGGATTCCTTAGGTTCAAATTAGGTTCTTAACAAAATTTGGCCCAATCTGAGATTGTCTTGACCTAGTTTGCAATTTGGTCATGTCTGATTCTTTTATCGCACACACATGCCCCTAACTTTTGAATCTTTTGCATCTCGATCCCTATCTTTATCATCATTTTCACAAATAGGTCCTTGCAACCATGAAATCCTATTCCTACAACTCTGGAGACCTTTGATTGAAGAGAACTCCATCTCTGATCAATCAATCCCTTCCAAAATTGGAAGGGAGATTCCTTAAGGAGTCCTCTTTCCATTGAATCCATTCATTAGCTCCAAAACCTTCCCAATCTCTCATGCGAACGCATGAGAGATTCGAATATCATAGAGTTTCCAAACTCCGACGAACTTTCCAAGCTTAGGAAGCTTGCTTCCCAAGTTCAAGTCAACCTATAGAGCCCTATAAAAGACTCCCCAGATCATGCCGAGTTCCTCAAGCTTGATTTCGGCCAGAAAGTCCCAACATTCCTCTCTTCTATTTTGGTGAATAGCTCCTCGAGCTTCGGCCTCCCCATTGTTCGACCATAATACCAGAGGCGGATTCTTCTTCCTCACCTTCCTCAGCATTATGCAATACTAGTCGTCATCGCACTCCCTTCGTCGTCGTCGTCGTCCTACCTACCAAAGTATTTTCTTACTCGGTGCCAGCCTAGCAACGCCGGTGCTGTTCTCACCCCCTTCGTCTATTAGATTAGAGTTTTTCTAGTTAGTTTAGATCCTTAGGTTAGTTTCATACCCAAAAATCCCAAAAATATCCCCTTGACGCCACCGTTCACCCTCATCTTCCCAGTCTCCGGCAATCCCTCCGGCAAGGCATATCCGTCAGTACAACCCTCCATCCGCCTCGCCAATGACCTCGCAACCTTTTCCATGACTCCACCAACCAAACCCCTCTACCTATTTGCCCTTCCATTTACCCAAATCGCCCACCGAACAAACCCATCACCGTCCACCTTCGCTGACCTCTGTTGGTCACCACACACCCCAATCTGTCACAGAACCACCGCCACTACACTCGTCGTGGTCCGAGGATTCTTATGAGCCATTCCAATGTGGTCGTGAGGCCGTATTTGTGATTCTCAAGTTTCGCCATCCTCCGCCATCACCGCCACCTTCTCCGGACAAAACTGCCCTCCTCGGGCCTTGTTCTTTGTTGCTGTTACTCGCAGGCCCTGCAAACCACCTTCAGGATCTTTTCTAGGTCCTCAATCAAAGACCACAGCAGTAGTAGCTACTACAATTGAAGGTGCCATCAGTACTACACACGCAAAGGAAGGAGGGGGACTTTAGTCCCACCTCAGAAGTGAACGAAGCCTCCCCAGTGAATAAATTATTTTCTTGCATTAGGCTTATCTCCTCCAAACACTGGGGTGAGGTCCCGCACCCCGACTCACTAGCCTATCTACGCCTTCACTCCTCGGTCACTACACCACGCCGGTGACCCTGGACCTAGGTATGCGGATCCTCCGATTACCCAGTAACTGACTACCATGCATGGCCTTGGGAGGGCAGGATCCAAGAGAGAGAAAAAAGAGAGGGCGCGCAGGGAAGGGGAGGGTTTTGCTCTCACTGGTACCTGTGCAACACCTAGTTGCGAGAAGAGGAGGTGAGCAGCTGAAGAAGGAAAGCCAAAGAGAAAAAGAAGAGTAGAAGAAGAGAAAGAAGGGAAGTGGAAGAAGAAGAACAGTACTTCCCTGGCACTATATCATCTGTTGGTTAAGCCGTCAGATACTTGATTGAGAGGCTTTATCTAGTTGATACTGTTGATATGTTTGAGTACCTAAGTTTAATGGTTGATGGCACTGTTGCATTATTTGAACTCAATGCATATATGCTTAAATTGAATAATTGGTGATTTAAATCACCATTATTTTTGCTTTGAGATTCTTTTTGCCATGCGTAACTATTGTTAAAGTCATGCTTCACATTGATTATCATTTCTGAGTAATTATTATTCACTTCTTGGTATTATTTGACTTGAATCTTGTGTTCATTTACATTATTTATTGAGATTAGCGATTGAATTCCTATTTGCTCCCAGCAAACAACCTTGGACTTCCCTTCATTCAAGTTATAAATGTTATCTGTTGTTCGAGCTATTTTTGAGGATTTATTACTACAACGAACACATCTTTAAAAACCTTCGATTTAGCCCTATTAAAATTTTGGCACTGTTGCCTGGGATACGTTATAACATTTTGGTGCCGGTGCCAGGGAGCAACGCGCAATTCATCGCTATTCTCTTGGTTTATTTTGATTATATTTGAGCACTAACTTGCCCCATTTTGTTTATTGTGATTTTGCAAGGTACTGCACGAGGAGATCTTCCACGCAAATCAACCACTCCAAGGTAGGTAACTTCTCTATTCTTCCCTAATCAACCTCCTAATCTTGGGAAGACAAAAACAAGGAAACAATCAATTACGAATAACCTGCCTTATTTTTCATATTAATTATCATTTAAAGGGCAAGTTTCCTGATTTGCGAAATTTTTTCAAAATCTGATTAAAGATTGAGACAATTTTGTTTAGAATTCCCTACCCCAAATTTCCTACACCTATTAGGGATCATGCTTAATTTTTGATCATCTTGGACTACTCACCTTCTTGTTTGAGTCTAAGGTGTACATGTTGAGAACAAATTGGATGCAAAATAGAGCCAATTAGGGTTTCAATTTTAGGGTTTTGGAGTGCTAGTTCACACTTGCCTGCATAAAAGGAAACAAACCCACCCACATTTGTGTGCTACCCAAGCCCTTGGTTGAAAATATCTAGTCAACAAAAACCCTAAAAATCAAGCTTTAATTTCACTTGAATCCTAAAATCTTGGACCTAATAACTTGAGAGTCAAATTAGGGTGATTTCTGGGTCTTGACTTAGAGTTCATTCTGGCATCTTCAGGGCAAGTCAGGTGAAGTTAGTCTACATTGTAGGCCAACCAACCTCCAAATTAGGTCACAAGTTGAATTAACTTCTAATATAGTGAAATCAAAAGGCATAAATTAGGACATAAAATTGGTAGACTTAAAGTCTTAAGTTCGTACATTCCGGCCTACCTGGACCCTCGTTGAGAAGGAAGGTCAGGTGGGGGAAACCCTGTAAGCTGTGGGGATGCTCTACCATGTAGGGGTCTTTATGGGGCTTTCCCTTCCTGGCTTCCGAGGTACTTCTCGGGTGTGCGAATTTCTGATTCAGAGACATCATCCACCTAGAAGCTGCCTTAGTCATCTAAAAATCTTTGGGTACCTTGATTGGGTCCAAATAACATCGAGTCCCTCATTTATTCTCCAGAGCAGATACACAGAAAGGCTATTAGGTTTTTAACCTAAGAAGCCTCACTAGATCTTCTCGAGAATCTCTTTCAGATCTGATCAATTTCAATCTAACATGAGTTTTGATTCTACATCTTGATTCCACCATTTTGATTTAAAAATGTAGCTTGACATGTTAGGAAGACTATTTAGGAAACCTAAGTCCCAAATGAGCTTGAAAGAAAAGATAATTGAGAATGCCTATAGAAACCAAGAAGAATATTATAAAAGGGACATTCAGGAAAAATTTGCAAAATCAATGAACCACATTTTGCACTGTATAATGATGATATGGACACAAATGAAACACGATTCAACCTGGGATCACCTATTAGCAAAACACAGTGAATTGGTGAAATTACACAATAATGATTATCTACAATGTTGGTTAAACACTTCACTTCCAGAAAAATTCTAGGTGTTTCTAGAAGAACTAGGAGAATTGTTGAATAAGTTATATAGAACAATTGATCAAAAATACCCATTAGAAACTAACAAAACATCTTGGAGTGAGACTAGTGATCAACACAGTTTCCCAAATCCCAGGTTCAATGATAATTATGGATCCCCAGCCCAAATGAATTCAGATTCAAATTTCATAGCAATTGATACACCTAATCTTGAGATAGGTTGGGGCGATCCGATTGGAAGTGATCACGATTTCAAGGCAGCCCTAGAGATACAAAACCTTGGTTCAGCAAGCTTAGATTTCCTAGACACTTATGATAATGAGATTAAGTCAGAACCTCTCGAGGGCATAAATTCTGCTCCTTATTCTGATAAGGTGACTCTCGAGAGCAATTATGACATCCCTATAGAGCCCAACTTAGTTTCTAGTGATCCAACCCACACCTTAACCTAGAATCTGGATCTGAGCCTTCTTGGGATGATTTTAAGGTCCCATGTGTTGAAAATCAGATTGTGAATTTGGAATATGATTCGAGGCCTGTATTTGATGAATGCTCCTCTCCAACCTCCTCAGAGATACAAATTGATTTTTTGAAAGTTACATCGATCTATGATACAGAAATCGAGGAGTTGGAAGAGTTGGGTTTTGATTGGGTCTTCCGTACAAGCCAAGAAACCGAGCCCATGCCTAATAGAGGCACCTCTTTGAGCTCAGACTCTAAGTATAGGTTATACTCAAGTCAGGTTGCTACTTCTCCGCATCTTGATTTACTCAGTGGTGGAATCTCTGATCCCGAATCAGATTCAGAACTCGATTCTCGCAAGTTCTCTGACGATTTTGAATCTTACACAAATTCTGGAGAACTGTTGTTTCCTGCTGATTACGCCCAATCTACGACCTCGGCAACTACAACAGATCCTTTGATTCTGACACTGAGGTCAATGATTCGAAAGGAAACACGTCTTCTACAGCACATACAAAACCTTCCCAAACTCGTTTTCAACCCCGACCAGTAACTAGACTCAATTTCTACCTTAACTCCCCTCTCGATGAACCAGTTGCACATGATTCTCCTCCACATTTCAATCGGGTTTTGGACTTTGATCAGACTACAAATCACACCCCATCCTTCTCTGATCACTCCTATAGGGTTCCTACATCCTTCATTGATTCCTTTTCATTTGAGGATCCCTACTCTGATCAGGCTGATTCGACTCAGCAAAACCCTGGATTCACACTTCCATATCTTCTCGAGCTCCAAAGTATCTGGTGGGCACTGCATCTATTGATTCAAATCTATCAACCTACCAGATTGATCGGGTTTGGGTTGCACCATCAGCCTACTAATTTGAACAAGCACCTGGTTGGACCAACCAGGCTATTGATCAAGGTGCTTATTCTACAAAACTCATCTGATTTGACCACTCCTCCATACCATTTTTTGCTTGGTTGAAGGCATTGAATTTAGTGCTTAACGGGAGGTAACCTGTCAATCCAAAAAATTGAGATCCTTCTGATTATCCTTTTGTACTTCTCGTCTATTGCACTCTAAGTTTAGTTTTAGAACAGTCAACTCCACGTTTGATACTCATACCAAAGCTTGAAATCATCTGCAATGGTCATTTCAACCCATTCGCCCAAACTTTTATCCTGTCCTAATTCCTGAACCAAAAACTATTTCATACGCTTCGTTTACAATGAGGACATTACAAATCTTAAGCATGGGGGTTGTTAAAGTGCAAACACATAAAAATTCAAGTTTATGAAGGGTTCTCACAAAAAAATACATATTCCAAAGAAATAAAAAAATAATAAAAAAAAGTGCAGAAAAATTAGGAGAAGGGAGGAAATTTTGAAAAATTAAATTGCATATCATTCTTGAGGAGGAAAAGAGAGGAGGTAAAACGTCAGAAAGGAGTAATAATTTTGATAAAAAAAGACAGAAAGTCATTAGTAAAAGATTAAGGAATCTACTTAGTTCTAGACCAAATCAAAAGAAAGAAATAAAAGTCAAAACTGCTAAGAGACAAAAGAGATTAGTATGAGTGCTGATCTTAGGCCTCTTGGGCTTATTTTAGGCTTAAAAATTCAAGTATCCATTAAGATCTGGATTGCCCTCAAGAGGTTGAGGAAAATGCGAAGCTTAAGTATTAGGTCCAAGGCCTAGGGATTATTCGGCCTCGTTAACTGACCTCTAGTTTGCAGGACTCGGTAACCTAGTCACCCTAATCCACATACAGTCTGGTTCAGTGTGCTTAATTATCAAAATCATGCAAAAGCGTTAATTCTTCTCTGAAAAAGCTACATAGATTAGGAGTGGCTTTGGTCGCTCGTGTTTTGCGTGTTAGAAATCAAGGTTACAAGTAATCCGTCGTCGTAGTTGCCAAACATGTCGATCAGATAAAATTTATACCAAAACTCCAAGGGAGTCCCGAGTCGAACATAGGGAGGCGACATTTACTTTAGTTGAAAATTGCGCTTCAATTTGTTTCTTTTTGGTATTTTAGGGTTTTGTTATTTTTTTGTGTTTTTGAAATAAAAGACAAGCAAATGAATCACATGATAGAGATGAGGAACGAAAATGGTATATATATCAATCTAATGTTTATTACAATCTACTATGAAAGCATAAAAAGAGAGGGAGGTGAGAGGAAATCTCCCGAATCAGCTGTTCGGTGAGACGATGGCACCTGGTAGAAGCTCGGACGAAGGAGGTGAGGAGCGGGACGATGGAGGTGAGATGCAGGAGGACGTCGTGTTGAGGAAAGCTTCGACGTGGCTCCGAAATGGAGGTGGTCTGCTACTGGAATGGAGGTGGGAGGATAGCTCCAAGGTGACCTATGAAGGGAGATGGGAAGTTGGAGGAGTATTTGGTGGGTAGAGGTTCGCTACACTAACAGGCACCTTGGGAGCTTGAGAACAAACTCTAATGGACCGTTGGTAGGCTTGCTAGAGCTTGGGAGTAGGTGGGAGTAGAGTAGGTAGAGATGGCTTGGAAGGGAGGGGGTGTAGGTCCTTTTATAGTGGAGGAGAAGAGGCTAAAAATGGATAAAGGACCTTTAGCGACCTCTAGACCGTTGCTGGAACACCCACGCCCATAGCTGGCTCTGCTGGCTTGCAATGAAATAGCGACGACTGTAAGCGTCGCTGTAGGCCAGCCCAGCTGTCGCTGAAAGCTGGCGCCAATCGCCCTTGCGCCTGCCCCGCTCATCACGCGCGCTGACAGCGTGCGCTCGACTGTGTGCGCGTGTGCTATGCGCTGGCCTACGCGTGCACGCGCGCGCTACCTTGCGCTGGCGCTGGTGCTGCTGCTCCAAGCGCCTGCCCAATTGCGAATTGGAGGGACTATAGGGATTCGAACCTGCGCCCCTCCTTTGCAAACCAGCGTTCCCACCGTTGTGGCAATCCTTTCCCTGTGTCGCGTGGAGTGGCTTGGTGCGTCCACCTCCCAGCCTTTGGATCTTGATCAAATAGCTAGGACTGAAGGGCGCGGATGAAGAAGGAGTTGGGTGATGCTGCTGGCCGGTGTTGGGTGGCTTGGATGGTGCCACGTGGCACCATCTGGGCCATCCATCTTCTTCTTGTAGAGGGTGCTACAGTGCTCAGATCAAGATTTTTCCCGCGATGTCGAACTACGATCGTCGCTCCGAATCCATCCGTACGGTCAAATTTTCCATCTGAAACCTATTTGGATGTCACATTGCCCCCTGGCCATATGAAATGGAGGAATTAATATATAAAATATACAACTATCCTAAATGCCATGCAATGGATGTTATGCAATATTTATAACATGATATGCAATGCTAAACCTAGGAACTATCAAAGATAAGCAATTTTTCTCGAATTTGTGTGTGTTCATCATACCCCCATGCTTACTTTTTGCTAGTCCCTAGCAAAATTAACCAAAATGCTATGTATAAAAGTAGAATTGGGTTCGAGTAATTAGGAAAAATTCATTGATTGCTTTAGAAAATCTCATCCCCAAGACCTAATTACAAAAACTCAACAGTGCCTGGGTGTCTGCTAAAATGCAAACCGTCTGAGCCCTTACTGTATTTGAGAAGATAAATTTTTTTTTTCTAATTTTTTTTGTACTTTTGGAGTTTGAGAGTTACGGGATAACTTTTTACGGCTACCCGACCTGCCCAAGACTCGAAAAGGACTCTAAGTGCTAAGCATCTTTGTGAAAATGTGATAGACTCACAAAATGGTCATTAGGATGGACTTTGGGTTTCTACGACCTTAGGTGACATTGCCTAAAGGTTTATCTTTATGATCGATAGCTTTCTCCCTACTTCTTTTATTTATGGGGTTAACGCAAGGGTGAATCTAGTGTATATCTTCCCAGTTTATTCTACTTCCCCGCTTCTTCCCTAAGTGTTTTGGGAATTATTGTGTAATTTTTTTTTTGTGAGCTGGGTTCTGGACAACAGGTCGATAAGCTGTTACCACCTACAACTTGCCAGCCATACTCATGCGGTAAAGTGTGGTTTTATTTTTTTAGTATTATTTTTGTCTCCTTTTTTTCTCTTTTTTTTTTTTAGTTTTTTTTTTAAGTAGGTGGCTTCCCTGATCTAAGATTTACCTAAAGGCAGTACAACGAAAATGGTCTTATGGCTGGGCTCTAGACAACCGGCCGATGAGCTGTTACCACTGACAACTTGCCAGCCATACCACCCAAGTCGATCCATTAGCTACCCAATTTCCGTAAGAACCATCAGAAAGTGAGTCAGTGCTAAATAATGTGTGTAGATGCTTAGGCTTAAAGTCCCACCAAATCAGAGGGCGGGTTGATAAGTCGCATACTTATCATCCCAAATTATTTACCAAATTAAAATAAATTTTAATTGGTGAGGACTCGAGACTAAATCCACATTCGAGTGGGCACCCAGGCTAATTAAGCTTGAAGACCTGAAGAGTCTAAGTGTTCAGGTCTCAAAGAATCAATTCTTAAAGTTTACAACTCCTAATGCCTAAGTTCTCCTCTCCTAATTCTATTTTTTTTTTTCAAATTTTCATTTCATTTTTTTATTATTATTTATTTTTTTTGTTATTTTTTTCTTTTTTTTTTAAACAAGAATCGAATAACAGGAAATCACTGTTACAGCTGACACAATGGTTATAAACTATGTCCACCCCCCATGCTTAGTTATTGCAATGTCCTCATTGTGAAAAAAATGAAAACATGCAAGAGAGTAGAAGTGGAAGAATAACACTTGGTTTCTGTGAGACTCAGGTCAACTTAGAACAATCTTTACATGTGCTGAGTTTAGTGCCTTCAACTGGGTGATGATCAGCCTGCGGTGGTTATAGCAAGGTAAGAGCAACCTTGTCTGAGATGGGTTCAAGGAGCACATGGTCAATAAAGGGTTTGAGACGTTGTCCATTGACCTTGAAAATATTACCCATCTTTGGGTTAGAGATTTTGACAGCCCCATTAGGGAAAATACGCTCAATAACGAATGGGCCGCCCCACTTAGACCTGAGTTTACTGGGGAAAAGCTTCAATCGAGAATCGAAAAGCCAGACCTTCTGGTTTGGCTCAAAGCTCTTACGTGAAATCATCTGGTCATGGAGAGATTTGGTCCTTGCCTTATAGATTCTGGCATTTTCATAAGCATCATTTTGAAGTTCCTCCAACTCAGATAGTTGGAGTTTCTTGGTTTTCCCAGCCAACTCAAGGTTCACATTACATTTCTTGATGGCCCAAAATGCTCGGTGTTCAAGTTCTACGGGTAAGTGACACGCCTTCCAAAACACTAGATGGAAAGGAGGCATACCAATAGGTGTTTTGTACGTTGTACGGGAAGCCCAAAGAGCATCATCTTGCTTTTGGGTCCAATCCTTCCGATCAGGCCTAACAGTTTCTGCAAAATGTTCTTGATCTCCCGATTGGAAACCTCGGCCTGTCCGTTCGTCTGAGGGTGGTAAGGTGTGGAAATCCGATGGCTCACTCCGTATTTCCCCAGTAAATTCTGAAACTGGGCATGAGTCAAATGTGTGCCACCATCACTGATAATTACCCTAGGAACCCCGAACCAACTGAAGATATTTCTCTTCACAAAATCGATGACCACCTTGTGGTCATTGGTCCAGGTGGGAATTGCCTCAATCCACTTAGACACGTAATCAACAGTGACCAGAATACACTGGTGTCCAAATGAAGGAGGGAAGGGTCCCATAAAGTTGATGCCCCAAATATCAAAAATTTCGACGGAAAGAATTGGGTTCAGGGGCATCATATCTCTCTTTGCCATGTTCCCGAGTGTCTGGCATCGGGTGCATGACCTAGAGAATTCTTGGGCATCCTTAAATAATGACGACCAATAGAATCCGGATTGCAAAATTTTTGCGGCCGTCTTTTTCCCGGAAAAGTGCCCACACAAGCGGATGTGTGACAGAACTCAAGTATGCTATGGAACTCGACTTCCGAGACGCATCGACGAATAATCTGATCAGTGCCAATGCGGTACAACTCGGGATCATCCCAAAAATAATATTTGGCCTCAGATACAAGTCTATCCCATTGTTAATTGGTCCAATCCTGGGGGATTTGACCAATGGCCAAATAATTGACAATATCCGCAAACCAGGGGGTTTGGATTCCCGAGATTGTAAGGATAGTTTCATCTAGAAAAGTATCAGAGATCGGAACATTCAGATGAGGGGAATCAATTAGGATTCTCGAAAGGTGATCCGCCACTACATTTTGTGCCTCAACTTTATCCCTGATTTCAAGATCGAACTCTTGAAGCAGCAGAATCCAGCGAATAAGTTGGGGTTTGGCATCCTTTTTGGCCAAGAGATGTTTTAAGGCCGAGTGGTTGGTATAGATGATGACACGAGAACCTAACAGATAAGCCCAAAATTTTTCTAAAGCGAAAACTACAACTAGCAATTCCTTTTCAGTAACGGTGTAATTCCTCTAGTTCTCGTCCAGAGTTTTGCTAGCATAGTAAATCACAGAGGGCTTTTTCTCAATCTTTTCACCTAAGATAGCCCCGAAGGCATAATCAGATGTGTTAGCCATAATCTCAAATGGGGCTGTCCAGACCGGTGGTTGCAATACCACGGCACAGGTGATGGCCATTTTTAATAAATCAAATGCCTTACAACATGATTCATCAAACTCGAATGGCACGTCTTTAGCCAAAAGGTTACTCAAGTGCCGAGCAACCTTCGAGAAGTCCTTAATGAATCTTCTATAAAAACCCACATGCCCAAGAAAAGAGTGAATCTGTTTTACGGATGTGGGTGGAGGAAGTCTGGAGATAGCATCCACCTTAGCTCTATCAACTTCAATTCCCTGATTAGAAACCACGTGACCCAGGACGATGCCCTCCTGAGTCATAAAGTAGCTCTTTTCCCAGCTAAGGACCAGCCGTGTTTTGATGCATCTCTGAAGGATCAATTCCAGGTTAGCCAGGCAAGACTTAAAAGAATCTTCGAAAATGGAGAAATCATCCATGAACACCTCAAGACAATCTCCCACCATGTCAGAAAAGATGGCCATCATGCACCTTTGAAAAGTCGCAGGCGCATTGCAAAGCCCGAACGTCATTCTACGGAGTGCAAAGGTTCCATAAGGACATGTGAAAGTTGTCTTTTCCTGGTCTTCGGGATAGGGACTTGGTTATATCTCGAATAACCGTCCAGGAAGCAAAAATATTTTTGCCCAGCTAACCTTTTGAGGATTTGATCGATGAATGGCAAGGGGAAGTGATCCTTTTTAGTGGCAATGTTTAGCTTCCTATAGTCAATACACACTCTCCAAGTAGAAGCTGAATGAGTGGTGATGGTTTCCCCTTTCTCATTAGTCGTAACAGTTATTCCCGCCTTCTTGGGTACAATCTGAATGGGGCTAACCCATGGACTATCTGAGATTGGTTTAATAATCCTAGCATCGAGCCACTTAATTATCTCCTTCTTGACCACTTCTAGCATATTCAGGTTTAGTCTCCTTTGCATTTCGCGAGAAGGGCGGGATCCATCTTCCATAAAAATACGATGATTACAATAAGATGGCTCGATCCCCCTAAGGTCGTGGATGGTCCAACCAATTGCCTCCTTGTTGTTCTTAAGGACCTTAATTAACCTCAATTCTTGCTCCTTAGTCAAATCAGCACTAATAATCACAAGGAGCATGTTTTCAGGTCCTAAGAACTCATATTTCAAATTTTTGGGCAATGGTTTTAATTCCAGCTGGGGTGGGTTTAGAATTGAAGGAAGGGAGGATGCTAATGAAGATTCATCAGGACGATCCAATGGAAGAGGTTGGGAATGAACAAAATCAACAGCCTCTTTAGGATGTGGCAGGTCTACCTTAGAGGAGGGTTGTGGGTTGGGTTCGCTAAAGCTAATGGAGTCCTCGAGTGCATTGATTGTCATACACGTCTCAAGATCCTGATCCTCAAGTTCCTCAATGAATCCACAATCCTCAAATCCTCTTATCGCCTTAAAAATATCCAGAGTTAATTTCTTATCCCCAAAGGCGATCTCCATATTACCACTTTCACAGTTTATGTTGGCCTTGGCGATAGCTAGGAACGGATGCCCCAGAATGATGGGTGTGTTCCTCAAATCATTAGGTACATCCATGTCGAGGACGAGGAAATCTATAGGAAAATAGAAATCCTTGACCTTGACAATTGCATCCTCAATAATGCCTCTCGGTGTGGTGACCGATCGGTCCGCTAATTGTAGCGTTACTGAGGTTGGCTTGAGTTCACCTAACCCAAACTTCTCATAAATAGAAGTTGGGATTAGGTTGATGGATGCACCTAGGTCCAATAGTGCCCTATAAAAAGTGTATTCCCCAATAATGCATGAGATCAAGGGGGCACCTGGATCTTTCTTCTTTTGAGGAAGGTGATGTACGATTACAGAACTTGCCTGCTCAGAGAGAATCACCTTCCTCGGAGTGGGTTCTCTCAGCTTACGCTTTTGGGTACACAGTTCTTTCAAGAATTTAGCGTAAGCCGAGATATGCTTAATAGCATCGAGGAGTGGAATATTGATCTCTATGCTCTTGAATAAATTCAAAAGCTCCTCGTTGCTGTCTAGGGTTTTCTTCTTCTTGGTTTTCAATAGGGCCTCAGGGAACAGAATATGGATGGAATTTTCTATTTTCGATCCCTGGGCCTTATTGTCTTCTTCAGCCTCCTCCTTCTCTTTCTCAAGCTCCCCAGGATTTTGACTTCTAGAAGTTAATTCTGGGTTCTGGGTCTGCTTTCCACTTCTCAAGGTGACAGAGTTTGCAGAGGCGTAAGGGTTTGGGTCTTGAGGTGGATTAGTGAAGATTAGAGGGCCTTGGTTGGTCATGTAACCAGAAGAGGAAGAAGAGGGACCTTGCTCAACCACCTGAGCATGCGCGTGTGGGCCCCTTTGATTCCCGTACCCTTGGGCTCTATTGCCCTTATTTTGCACATTATGCCGGTTTGGTATGGGTTGAGATGGTAGGGATCCAGGTTGTCGGGTGTTTGCAATTAACCCGGATTGCAAGTTATCCAAGGATGTCTTCATTTGTTGCATAAGCTGAAGCATGGACCCTTGCATTTCCACCATCTGCCGGTTCAAATCAGCCTGCCCCGTGGATCGTTGGGCATTCCAAGATGGCTAATTAACCGGTCTCGGGGGCAACTGGGTGTATACTTGACCCTGACCCATGGGTTTTTGAGATGCATAGTTGCTGTGTCGAGATTGGATCTGTTGCCCCTGATTTTTCCAAGAGAAGTTAGGGTGGTTCCTCCATCCCGAGTTGAAAGTGTTGGAATACGGGTTGGACCTAACATTCTCCTGCATTGTATATGCATCCTCATAAGACGAGGATGAAGAGAAGGAAGGATCAGAGAAACTGGGATCAAAGGCCCCAGTTTGGAACCCATATGGTTCCGAGAAATCCTGGCTCACAGGTTAAGCCGAATCGAGTAGATTCACGAATTCCCGCCCAGTGGGAGCTCGTGAGGAATGGAATCCCGAATTCTTGGATTGAGTGGGTAAAGAAGTGTTTCTTGAAATCCCAGACATCCATTCTTCCATTTTCTTAGCAACCAAGTCCATTTTATCCAGTTTATTACAAATTAATTCCATGTCAAATGAATGAGTCTTGGATCTCATTAGCACTTGACCTAGGTTGTTGGGACCGGTTGAATGCATCCATGGAGGCATTATTAATTGAGTTCTCGCTCATTTCCTCAAACAGGCTGTATGTGCTATTTGCATCCCTGTTGAGAAAATTGCCTCCGCAGGAGACGTCCACATGATTATGGATTTGCTCAACCAACCCGTGATAGAAAATCTTCACGAGTTGCCATTTTGGCACCTTGTGGTGCGGGCACTTCCTCAAAAGTTCCTGGAATCGCTCCCAGGCACCATGAAACAGTTCCCCCAGCCACTGGGAGAAAGTGGTAATCACTCGTCGCAAAGCTTTGGTCCTTCCGATAGGGAAGAATTTCTTCAAGAAAGTCGACTTAAGAGCAGCCCAAGTTGCAATCGGCCTTCCTATAGTCCGGTACCAATGTGCGGCCTTATCCCTGAGAGAGTGGGAGAAAACCCTCATGATCATTTGCTCTTTGTTCACATCCTTGCTTTGGTGGTCTGAACCAACGTGGTTAGATCTTCCAGGTGCTAGAATGGGTCCTCCGAGCCAAGCCCATGAAAATGCTTAATCAAACTTAAGACTTGGGGCTTGATTTCAATGTCTCCGGTAGGGATCATGACGCCGGGACGTTCCCCATAGTTTGAAGGATCGTAAAAATCCTTCAAGGGCCGAGCGCCCTGACCATGCATGCGTTGGAACCATTGTTGCATCTACTGCAATTCTTCCAATTGCCTCTGAATCAGCACCTGCTGGTTCGGAGGCAGGGGGGTAATTGTTGATCAGCCATGGGATCTGCTTGGCTATAGCTCAACCTATGCCTCCTTGAATGGTCTAAAGGTCCTTCTAATCTAGGGTTCAATGACCTCCTCCCAAGCATACACTAGAAGGAAGTTGGAAGGACGGGGAAAAAAGGGAACCCTGCAGCACAAGAATACAAGCCTGTCCTTTGATGGGGTAGCCTAAGATCTACTGACTCTCAAAATCCATCCTAAGATTATGGACGATTTACTCTACTTATGTCCAGGCAATCCAACCAGTTAGAAGGAGGGACTGGGGAGAAGGTTCTTCCTTTGGCTTGTGCCTCTGGTTCCTAGTGTACCCCCCAGCGAGGTCGTTTAACGCTACTCCCCTAGCTAGACATCGGATTACTAGTATAAGTAGGTTAATCATGAACAATCTCAATCTGGATCCCGACGAGCGAACTAGTCCTTAGGGCCAACGTTTAATCAATTTTAGTTAGGCTTGGGAAATTGGTGCTATGGAATGTGATGGGCCCTTAATGGGTTGTGCCCTTCATGATTGTTTGAGAACGTGTGAATGTGCACAAGCAAGAGGTCTTCAAGCAAGATTATTGATGATGAGGTCAGTTTTAGGATTCAAATCTTACTTAATAGCTTTTAGGATTCAAATATTTGGTGTTTTCAACCAAGTTTTGTGAGGCAAACCAAGTTTGTTGTTGAAAGCACGTGTTCAAGTATTTTCCTTTAAAAATCAAGAAAAATATGGAGTGCCTGGCTTGACCTAATTATTGAATCCTATGGGGCAGCTAGAAAATGAACCTCTTTTAGATTAGGTGGTGTGGCCCAAACAATTCACTCAATTGGCTCAAATGCACCACCGATTAAGGCACACAAAAAGATGGTTAACCTAAAATGATTTCTACTCTTTTATGTGTTGAATTCGTGTACCGAGTCCATAGGTCGAAAGCCCGGTTGAGTAGATGAAAATCAAGTCCGATTATGTGCCTCAAATGTGGGTGTATAGAGTGTGTAAATTGATTTGTCCCACAGAAATATCTTTTTATTTTTTTTTTATATAAGATGTGGGTGAGATGGGTGAAGGTGGCAAACAAGACAAACAAAGTCTATCCAAGGGTTTATGCAAACACCTAAGTATATTAAGTCTTGGTTATGATTGTGGTGAAATAAACTAGTGGGGGGGAAAGTGGGGGACACTTATAGAGTACTCTACCCGCACTTTACTCTGATCTACCGCACTTGGATCTCCATGCTAGGGTACCTGCAAGACAGTAGATCAAAGACAAGTAGGGTTAGTGCTATGTAAATGCAAAGAAGTGCAATAAACAATAAAGTAAATTCCGTTGCCTCCCCGACAACGATGCCAAAATGGTCGCTTGTGTTTCGCATGTTAGAAATAAAGGTTACAAGTAACCTGTCGTCATAGTTGCAAAACACGTCGATCAGATAAAATTTATACTGAAACTCCAAGGGATGTTAGTTCAACCACTCGTATATAATATTTAGATGATTTTACAAAATGAAGAAAATGAAATAAAAATAAGCGTAGCATATTATTTTCTCTCTGTAATAACATATTTGCAGGATTTCAAAAAGCTTTCCAAGACGGGAGATTAAAAGCGTGAAGACGAGTAGCATAAGTATTAGGTCTTAGTCTTTTTCATGTAAACATTCAAAGGTTGTAATTTTCATTTTATTTGAGTCTAGAAATATTGTAAAGAGCCCCCGAACAAAACCTATAAATAGCTAACTTAGGCTCTCTACACTTAGGATAAATTAGAAACAAAAACCCAACACTTATACTTTTATCAGACGTCCAGGACAATGGTCAGACATCTGATTTTCCACTTTAAGATGTCTGACAAATGTATCAGACGTCTAATTTCAAAGATTTCTGCCTTTGTTTGTCTCCTCATAAACATCAGTCGAAGGACTTCACTTTCAGACGTCGATAACCTTTAACAGACGTCTGATTGTTTACCCAGACGTCCTCATACTAACCGTTAGACTTCGTCTATGCCAAAAATAATTTCCAGACATCTTGACACACTTCCAGACGTCTGCCTTTGAACCGTTGGCCATGATTTTCTGTGCGTATCTCTTTACGGCCACATAATCTTTTGGCAGAAGAAGTAGGGAAGAGTATTTAGGTTTCCAGACATCTGGTAATGTCCTCAGACGTCCATAACGACGTCTGATCCTCTAAACCTAGAACCCTGTTTGGATCTGATGACAACAGGAACAAATCCACCATTCATTAGACGTCCAATGAAATAATCAGACGTCTTATGAGATAATATCAGACGTCCTTCTTTTGATCCAATAGAGTCTGTTGAGGATGTCCTGCAATATTAGACGACCAGAGGTAAAATCAGACGTCCTATAAGACGTCTGATCCTATAATTAGACATCTGATGTTGCTGTCAGACTCATCATTGCCCTGATTTTGTGTGGATTTCGTCCTAAACTCTTGGGATTTGTCTCCAACGGCTAGAAGAGCTCTCCCAAGTGTTCTTGAAGGTTTCAAACTTGCCTATAAATAGATTACAACTCCTCTTAGGCAAGACACACCTCTTGAGATACAATTCCATTAGAAAAATCTCTTGCTCTCTACTCTAAGCTCCATCTTAGCCTTGTGCTGTGCTAATACTCTGATCAAAGGGCAAATCCATACTCCCAGCTCACTCCGTTCTGCAAATCATCAGGGAGTTCTTCTCATGCTTAGTAGATAAGAAAGCAACTAAATTATTGGGGTGTTCTATAGATGTTATTTTACTTCTTAATTTCTGTACTTTGGGTATCCGGCCTGTCGGGTCCCCGTCTCTTCATTTTGAATGGAGAAACCTCCGTTTAGGGATCGGAGGTGGGATTTGTAATTGAGGTACACTACCCTCGTTTAAGTAGGGTGGTTAGTGGATTGATCACCTTGTGATCGAAAATCCTAAGTCAAGAGATTGGCTTAGGTGGTGGTTTTCACCCATCTTGGGTTTCCACCTAAAAATAATTGAGTACATTGTGTGATTGAATCTTTTTTATTACAATATTCTATAATTTCACTATTCACCCCCCCTCTAGTGCAATTTCATTTGGTATCATAGCAGGTTTTCCGCCTACAGGAGTAACATCCGCGGAAAGATCACATTCAGGGGAAGGCCATTTCCACAAGCAGATTGGAGGGGCAATCCACCACTCAACCACCACTCTTTGAAGGAACCAACTACACTTACTGGAAGCTGAGAATGAAGATGTGGCTTCAAGCCAACGATTTCTCCATTTGGGAGAGATGCGAATCCGCATACGTCATTCCTGAGAAACCAGAAACAGGTTACACAGTGGAGCAAATCCATCACCTTGGACTGAATGGCAAGGCAATGAACTCACTCTACTGTGCTCTCAGCTCGGTGGAATTCAACCGCATCAGCCAATGCGAAACCGCCCACGAGATCTGGAGAACCTTGGAGGTAACTCACGAAGGTACATCTAAAGTTAAATCCTCAAAGATAAACCTGTTATCGCAGGAATTCGAAGCTTTCTATATGAAGGAGAATGAAAGACTTGGGGACATGTACACCCGATTCACGTTAATCGTGAATAACCTCAAGTCTTTAGGAAAGGCATTTATAACGGGGGAGCTTCAAGGGAAGCTCCTTCGCTCCCTTGGACCTGACTGGGAACAGAAGGTAACGGCAATAGAAGAAGCGAACCAAGTAGAGGATCTAGACATGGAAAATCTACTTGGGAATCTCATGGCTTACGAATAAAAAATGGAGCAAAAGAAGAAATTAATCTCATCGGAGCCAAAGAAGAAGACCTTAGCCTTCAAAGCTACTTCGGATGATGAGGTAAGTACCGATGACGAAGAAATTGTTTTATTAGCTAAAAAGTTTCAAAAGTTTCTTAGAAATAGAAGAGAGATCAAGGGAAGGAAAAGTGAGGAAGAACCTCTAATTTGCTATAATTGCAAAAAGAGAGGTCACATAAGGAAAGATTGTCCCTTACTCAAAAGGGATGATGAGAAGAAACCCAAGAAGCCTTCTGACTACAAGAAGATCTCCAAACCAAAAGGATTCAAGAAGAAGGAGTTTCAAGCAACATGGGATGACTCCACCTCTGAAGAAGAAGAGGAGGAGGAAACAAATGAAGAAACGGCATGCTTGGGACTAATGGCAACAAATGATGGTTCCGAGTCTGAATCTGAGGAACCTGAGGTAAACCCCTACTCTTTAGATGAATTACAAGATGCCTTTGATTCATTATATGTAGATCTTAAGAAAACAAAAACCCAAAGCAAGGCTTTAAAATAAGAAAACTTAGAAAATAAGAGATTAATCAATGATCTTGAAGAAAAGAATCTAATTCTTACAAAAGAAACCACTGCTTTAAATATGCAAATAAGAAATCTAATGATTGAGAAAGAGTCATTAACAAATGATTTGTATACAGCAATGAGTGAACAAAAATTTTTAGATAGAGAAGAATTACTCGACAAAATCCATGTGCTTGAAAAATCAAACTCCTTTAAAAAGGATGAAAATGGCTTACTTAGAGTAGAAATTAGGGCATTAGAAGATAAACTAGATATAATGAAAATAGAGATAAATCATCTCAAAGAAAAGTCAAACCAACTTCTTGAGGACCTAGCCAAATTTACAAAGGGGAAAGATAACTTGGACAAACTCATTGCCCATCAAAAACCTTCCTCAAGTAAATTTGGATTGGGCTTTTATGAACGTAGTCAAAGTGAGCCGAAAAATGACCCTCCTCTAAAGGAGACCACTAACAAATACGGATCCACTTTACAATGGATACCGAAAAGACAACTCTAACTTTGTTTTGTAGGGATGAAAGGACATCATAATGTCAAAAATTGGATGTACAAAATGAAGGATGGACGACTCAAATTAGAAAGACCTATAGAAACACCAAGTCACCATCGAAGATCTTTTGTAGGAGGAAGAAGGTCTACAAGGAGGAAGACAAGGAGACCACCGCCACCAAGGAGGCCGATGGGTGATGGACTCCGGATGCTCCAAACATATGACGGGAGACAAGTGCCTATTTTTGGACCTCCAACCTACGGATGGAGGAACAGTTACATTTGGCAACAACCACAAGGGCCATATTATTGGCCTTGGTAAAATAGGTAACCCTCTCTCTTCCATCTCAAATGTTTCTCTAGTTAAAGGACTAAAACATAATCTTTTAAGTGTAAGTCAAATATGTGATAAGGGCTTTAAGGTAGTGTTTACATCTAAAATGTTTGAAATTATGCATGCATTAACCAATGAAACCCTTCTTAAGGGAACTAGATTTAAAGACATTTATGTCGTAGAATTTGATAAAAATGGCACTTATGAATGTCATATTTCAAAAGATGAGTTAAGTATATGGCATAAAAGACTAGGACATGTTCATATGAAGCTGGTTCAAAAATTAGCTAAACATGAACTAGTCCGAGGTCTTCCTAAAGGAAAATTTTTAAATGAGCCTATTTGTGATTCATGTAAATTAGGTAAGATTATAAAATCTAGTTTTAAAAGCAAAGAAGTTATATCCACATCAAGACCTTTAGAACTACTTCACCTAGATCTATTTGGACCAACAAAATATGAGAGCCTCAGTGGATGCAAATATTGCCTTGTAATTGTAGATGATTTTTCGAGGTTTTCATGGGTCTCCTTCTTGAGATCCAAAGAAGGAGTGTTTTCCGTCTTTTCCATTTTTTGTAGGAAAGTTCAAACTGAAAAAGGCTACCAAATCACTCGTATCCGTAGTGATCATGGGGGCGAGTTTGAAAATTCCTTGTTTGATGATTTTTGTCAAGAGCATGGTATTGCTCATGAGTTTTCTTTTCCTCGAACACCTCAACAAAATGGGGTGGTTGAGAGAAAGAACCGTACTCTTCAAGAGTGTGCTTGAACATTGCTCATAGACTCGGGGTTACCGAAGTACTTTTGGGTTGAGGCGGTTAACACGGCTTGTTACGTGTTAAATCGCACCTTAATTCGATCCGGATTGCGAAAAACTTGTTTTGAACTATACTATGGGAAAATACCCAAAATTAGTTATTTTAAAGTTTTTGGACATCGATGTTTTGTCTTGAATACCCACTCTAATTTAGATAAATTTGATGCCAAAGGTGAAGAAGCCATCTTTATTGGTTATTCCTCACGTAGTAAGGCATATCGGGTTTTTAACAAGACCACATTAATAGTGGAGGAAACCCTCCATGTTTCCTTCGATGAATCTCCTCATTCCTCCATTGATCGAGTCAATATGGATGGTGAAGATGATTCTACTATTGATGTGTCTAACATTCCAAACTCCAATATCCATAATCTTCCAAAAGATTGGATATATCAAAGGGATCATCCCGAAAGTCAAGTCATTGGAAGTGTTTCTGATGGCGTTAAAACCCGATCTCGTTTTAGTTGCTCCTTTGGTCTCTCCACCTTTGTATCTCAAGTTGAACACAAGAGTGTCGAGGAAGCGTGCTCCGAAGAAACTTGGATGATGGACATGCAGGAGGAACTCAACCAATTCCAAAGGAATGAAGTTTGGGATCTAGTACCTAAGCCTGAAGGGCAAACGGTAATAGGTACAAAATGGGTATTTTGGAACAAGTTGAATGAATCCGGTATGGTTATTCGAAACAAGGCTCGGTTGGTAGCACAAGGGTACAACCAAGAAGAAGGAATTGATTTTGATGAGACATATGCTCCCGTAGCTCGAGTCGAATCAATTCGCATGCTTCTTGCTTATGTCGCCTTTCTTGGCTTTAAACTCTTTCAAATGGATGTTATGAGCGTGTTTCTTAACGGATTCATTAAGGAGGAAGTTTTTGTAAAACAACCTCCTAGTTTTGAGTCTCATGATAAGCCTCATTTTGTCTACAAATTAAACAAGGCACTATATGGTCTAAAGCAAGCTCCTAGAGCTTGGTATGAAAGGCTCAAAGACTACTTGTTAAATGCAAAATTCTCTATAGGGGAAGCTGATTCCACATTATTCATTAAAAGAAAAGGAAAAGACATTTTATTAGTTCAAATATATGTAGATGATATTATATTTGGTGCTACTAATGAATCTATGTGTAGAAAGTTTTCAGAAATTATGCAGGATGAATTCGAAATGTGTTTGATGGGTGAGCTCAAGTTTTTCTTGGGCTTGCAAATCACTCAACTCGAAATTGGAACCTTTGTGTGTCAATCAAAATACACAAAGGAGATGCTGAAGAAATTTGATATGAACAAAAGTAAAGGGAAGAACACTCCTATGAGTGTCACAACTTCCCTAGACTTGGACGAATCAGGTACGCCCATAGATGAAAAGCTCTATCATAGCATGATTGGATCTTTACTGTATTTAACTTCCAGTAGACCTGATATTTTGTTTAGTACCTGCTTATGCGCTAGATTTCAATCAAACCCTAAACAATCACACCTAAATGCTGTAAAACGAATATTTAGATATCTAGTTGACACATCTGATTATGGCTTATTCTACCCCTAGGAGTCCACAATTCAACTTAGTTACATATAGCGATGCGGACTACGCAGGTAGCCGCACCGATAGGAAGAGTACTAGTGGGATGTGCCAATTCTTGGGCGAATCACTAGTCTCTTGGTTCTCAAAGAAACAATCTAGTGTAGCTCTATCAACTACAGAAGCTGAATACATAGTCGCCGCACTATCATGTTCCCAAGTGCTTTGGATGAAAAATACTTTGAAGGATTTTAACTTGATATTTAATAAGATAAAAATATTATGTGACAATACTAGTGCTATCAACCTCTCGAAAAACCCTGTACATCACTCTTGCACAAAACATATTGATGTTCGACATCACTTCTTGAGAGATAATGTACTTAAGGGAGAAATCGAAGTTGAATTTATTTGTACTGAACTGCAATTAGCTGATATTTTCACTAAACCTTTGAATTATGATCGCTTTAATTATATACATAGGAAACTAGGCATATGTAAGCTAAGTGACATTTGAAGAATTTAGTGATTTAATGGAACCTCCTTTGTCATGAGAATAGATAGAACCTTGATTCACTAAGTTAGAAGCCTTCATTCTCAATACAAACATCCAAATGCACATTTTGTCTAATATCAGATGTCTGATTTAATCATCAGACGTCTTATACATTAAAATTCGTTGTCTAAACATTTGGGACAGACGACGATTTTATGTAACAAAACAGTCATATCAGACGTCTGGAATCCATCACAGACGTCTGTCTCGTCGTCCAGATGTGTTGACAGACGTCTATCTCGGAGACAAAGCATGTACTACCTGTCGGACGTCTGAATATGTGGTTAGACGTCACATGGGTCGTCTAATAGGAAAATCGGACGACCCTGTAACTTTAGGCGAAAATCCAGGAAGGTCTGTCTGCAGAAATCGGATGTCTAATATTAGATTTATACGTCTTCTGTGTCGTCTGAGCCATAAATCAGACGACAACCTAGAGAATAAATCATTTTCCAGGGGAGGATGCCTGCAGAAATCAGATGTCTAATTATATAATTAGTCGTCTGATGAATAAAATAGACGTTGCCATAAAAAGGGCTAAAATTCCTCAGGCAAATTCCGACGTCTGACATCATCCCCAGACATCTGATCGGGGAAGAATCTACGCATCGTGACTGTTCTCTGGACGGTTTGAAATGCAAATCTCCCCAACTTCAAGGGGAGACTTGCTCTGTGACCTTGGGATATAAGATCCCCTTCGCAAAGGTCCCACTCTCCGCTCCAAAATCCCTACCGCTCTCCCTCACACCCGACGGCCCACAGCAGCAGTTGGCGAAGTTCTGCTCGCCGCTAGACGACCGTCGCGCCTCCTCAACGACTGACGGAACTGCTTCTCCTCTACGCGCGTCCTCCCTGCCTCTCGACCACGCATTTGGAGGCTTCCCTCCTCCCGTGGGTATACCCTCTCAACTCCTAGGGCGTCTCCATGCCTTTTTTTACCCGTGACCTTGCAGTATCTAGTAGCTTCTTGATTCACTTGACCTACTTGCACATTTCATATCATTATCAGCCTTAGAACCCTAACCCTCGGTCAAGAAAACCCTGTTAGCCCTAGCTGCATCTTCCATGGCAAGGGTATTACCTCATGAGGTTCAAGCCGACATTTTAGTGGCTTGAATCCAAAGGCATATTGCCACAACTACATGGCAGGTTGTATTGCCTCAAGGCATACTGCCACACATTTTTTCAATGATGATTTCAT
Source organism: Thalassia testudinum (assembly GCA_037157565.1). Taxonomy (NCBI): domain Eukaryota; kingdom Viridiplantae; phylum Streptophyta; class Magnoliopsida; order Alismatales; family Hydrocharitaceae; genus Thalassia; species Thalassia testudinum. The sequence goes on from JAZHRO010000049.1 coordinate 39,114,623, forward strand.
TGTTTGAATCAATGTTTTGGGTAAATGTTGTTTGGTTGGTTGAATGTTCTTATATGGATGTTTCTTTTTTGCAGGTATTCTATCCTCAAAACACCACCCATTTTTTTTAAAAAACCTAACCGCCCATTCCACCAAATATGCCTCCCCATAGGAAGCAAGTTGAGGGATCTTCCACTTCCTCTTCCACTTATTTGGCAATTGCGGGGCGACATCGCTAGGCAGCGATTTCTTCGTTTCGCGAATGCCAAAGTTAAATGCCCTCGTTTTATTGTTTGGAATGATTTTGCCCATTTGAGCCTTCGGGAACACTTCCAAACTCTCCATCTCTTTCAATATTTTGACCGTCAATTCCACTCCGGCATTGGAACTCTTGGTGTGTTCCTTGATCTTTGCCATCTCTTTTATGCCAACATCGTTGAGGACTACAGCAACGATGAACTTGAACTCCATACCCGCCTATTTGGTCGCGAAATACACATCACATCCGAAACTATTTCCGACCTTCTAGCCATCCCCAATGAGGGAAATGATTTCAATGACATTCTGAGGCAATACGACCTAGAAATCATCAATCAAGAGTTAGTTCTCCCTGAAAAATATGTTGAAAACCTTGGCACCCTACCGTGCAAAAATCTCAAACCCCTTCCATGTCTACTCTCTCGCTTTTTTGGGTGGGACCTCCTAAAAAAATTGGGAGGTTTTGATTACATCTCGCGCCAACACAAGGCGTCCCTTTTTGTGGCCGTCCATCATATTCCTTTCAATTATTGCTGCCTCATTGTTCGCGTCATGAATGAAGACCATGGGGCATCACTTCCGTTTGGGTCTATTCTATCCAAAATCTTTTCAACCTAGCGGATTTCCATAACTGACCAAGCAGTTGACAAGAAAATTGAGCCTTACAACCGGGCCACAGCCGCCAAGATGCATATACTTAGGGAGCATCTTGAGCCCGCTGACAAGCCCATGGAAGAAGAGCCCCTTCCACCCTTTCCAGACTTCCATGAACCACGACCCCTTCAAATAGAAGCTCCTCGCTCGAGCTTTGATGAAGCATGGGATCCAGCCACAGATTCCCTCTCCTCCGGCATCTCCCTCCTGCTGCGTCGAACCGGCGAGATGTACACCTACATGGGAAGCATGCGCTGCGACATCGACGAACTTAGATCAGATGGTCAAAATTTGCAGATGGGACAAGGACCCGCTCGTCGTCGCCGCCGCAAAGATCTAGAAGAATAGTTTAGTGCTTCTATTTTTCTGTCTTTTATTCCAAGTTTGTATTAAGGGGCCTTGACCCCGTACTTAATATTTTTGGGAACAAATAGCCAGTCCATGCTTAAACATTTCTATTCCTAATCAATTTTCATTAATGCCTTGTCATCTTTTAAACATGCAATTTTATTCATGCACTCTACTTTGTAGATATCACTCTTGTAGTTGGGATTTCAACTCCCTTTAACAACCCTTCATGATGATATTCAAAAAAGGGGAGAAGAATGTAGGTAAGAACTTAAGGAATAATATAAGAACTTCTTAAATAGATAAAGACTACCAAGTACAACCTTTAGGGGGAGGAAATAGGAACCTACAGCTATATTTTGAAAATCATCAAAAAGGGGGAGATTGTTAGTTCAACCACTCGTATATAATATTTAGATGATTTTACAAAATGAAGAAAATGAAATAAAAAGTAAGTGTAGCATATTATTTCTCTCTGTAATAACATATTTGCAGGATTTCAAAAAGCTTTCCAAGACGGGAGATTAAAAGCGTGAAGACGAGTAGCATAAGTATTAGGTCTTAGTCTTTTTCATGTAAACATTCAAAGGTTGTAATTTTCATTTTATTTGAGTCTAGAAATATTGTAAAGAGCCCCCGAACAAAACCTATAAATAGCTAACTTAGGCTCTCTACACTTAGGATAAATTAGAAACAAAAACCCAACACTTATACTTTTATCAGACGTCCAGGACAATGGTCAGACGTCTGATTTTCCACTTTAAGACGTCTGACAAATGTATCAGACGTCTAATTTCAAAGATTTCTGCCTTTGTTTGTCTCCTCATAAACATCAGTCGAAGGACTTCACTTTCAGACGTCGATAACCTTTAACAGACGTCTGATTGTTTACCCAGACGTCCTCATACTAACCGTTAGACTTCGTCTATGCCAAAAATAATTTCCAGACATCTTGACACACTTCCAGACGTCTGCCTTTGAACCGTTGGCCATGATTTTCTGTGCGTATCTCTTTACGGCCACATAATCTTTTGGCAGAAGAAGTAGGGAAGAGTATTTAGGTTTCCAGACATCTGGTAATGTCCTCAGACGTCCATAACGACGTCTGATCCTCTAAACCTAGAACCCTGTTTGGATCTGATGACAACAGGAACAAATCCACCATTCATTAGACGTCCAATGAAATAATCAGACGTCTTATGAGATAATATCAGACGTCCTTCTTTTGATCCAATAGAGTCTGTTGAGGATGTCCTGCAATATTAGACGACCAGAGGTAAAATCAGACCTCCTATAAGACGTCTGATCCTATAATTAGACGTCTGATGTTGCTGTCAGACTCATCATTGCCCTGATTTTGTGTGGATTTCGTCCTAAACTCTTGGGATTTGTCTCCAACGGCTAGAAGAGCTCTCCCAAGTGTTCTTGAAGGCTTCAAACTTGCCTATAAATAGACTACAACTCCTCTTAGGCAAGACACACCTCTTGAGATACAATTCCATTAGAAAAATCTCTTGCTCTCTACTCTAAGCTCCATCTTGCCCTTGTGCTGTGCTAATACTCTGATCAAAGGGCAAATCCATACTCCCGGCTCACTCCATTCTGCAAATCATCAGGGAGTTCTTCTCATGCTTAGTAGATAAGAAAGCAACTAAATTATTGGGGTGTTCTATAGGTGTTATTTTACTTCTTAATTTCTGTACTTTGGGTATCCGGCCTGTCGGGTCCCCGTCTCTTCATTTTGAAGGGAGAAACCTCCGTTTAGGGATCGGAGGTGGGATTTGTAATTGAGGTGCACTACCCTCGTTTAAGTAGTGTGGTTAGTGGATTGATCACCTTGTGATCGAAAATCCTAAGTCAAGAGATTGGCTTAGGTGGTGGTTTTCACCCATCTTGGGTTTCCACCTAAAAATAATTGAGTACATTGTGTGATTGAATCTTTTTTATTACAATATTCTATAATTTCACTATTCACCCCCCTCTAGTGCAATTTCAAGGGAGTCCCAGGTCGAACACAAGGAGGCGACGTTTACTTTAGTTGAAAATCATGCTTCGATTCGTTTCTTTTTGGTATTTTAGGGTTTTGTTATTTTTCTGTGTTTTTGAAATAAAAGATAAGCAAATGAATCACAAGATAGAGATCAGGAACGAAAATGGTATATATATCACTCCAATGTTTATTATAATCTATTATGAAAGCATAAAAAGAGAGGGAGGTAAGAGGAAATCTCCCGAATCGGCTGTTCGGTGAGACGACGGCACCTGGCGGAAGCTTGGACGAAGGAGGTGAGGAGCGGGACGATGGAGGTGAGATGTAGGAGGACGTCATGTTGAGGAAAGCTTCGGCGTGGCTGCGAAATGGAGGTGAGAAGACAGAGGTGATCTGCTACCGGAATGGAGGTAGGAGGACAGCTCCAAGGTGACCTATGAAGGGAGATGGGAAGTTGGAGGAGTATTTGGTGGGTAGAGGTTCGCTACACTAATAGGCACCTTGGGAGCTTGAAAACAAGCTCTAATGGAGCGTTGGTAGTCTTGCTAGAGCTTAGGAGTAGGTGGGAGTAGAGTAGGTAGAGATGGCTTGGAAGGGAGGGGGTGTAGGTCCTTTTATAGTGGAGGAGAAGAGGCTAAAAATGGATTAAAGGACCTTTAGCGACCTCCAAACCGTTGCTGGAAACGTTGCTGTAGACAGGTCACTTCCACCCACGCCCATAGTTGGCTCTGCGAGCTTGCAATGAAATAGAGACGGCTGTAAGCATCGCTGTAGGTTAGCCCAGCTGTCGCTGAAAGCTGGCGCTAATCGCCCTTGTGCCTGCGTCGCCTGCCCCTCTCATCACGCGCGCTAACCGCGCCAGCCCGGGTGTGTGCGCATGTGCAATGCCCTGACCTGCGCATGCATGCGTGTGCTACCATGCGCTGGCGCTGCTGCTTCCGCTCCAAGGGCCCGCCCAATTGCGAATTGGAGGGGCTGCAGGGATTCGAACCCACGCCTTTGCTTTGCAAACCAGCACTCCCACCGATGCGGCAATCCTTTCCTTGTGTCGCATGGAGTGGCTTGGTGTGTTGCCTCCTAGCCGTTGGATCTTGATCCAACGGCTAGGATTGAAGGGCGCAGATGAAGGAGTTGGGTGATGCTTCTGGCCAGTGTTAGGAGGCCTGGATGGCGCCACGTGGCGCCATCTGGGCTGTCCTAACACTGGCCAGAAGCATCACCCAACTCCGCGCCATCTGGGCTGTCCATCTTCTTCTTCTTGTAGAGGGTGCTACGGTGCTCAGATTAAGATGATTCCCACGATGCCGAACTACGATCGTCGCTCCAAATTCATCCGTATGGTTGGATTTTCCATCTGAATCCTGAATGGATGTTGCATTACCCCCTGGCCATATAAAGTGGAGGAATTAATATATAAAATATACAACTATCCTAAATGCCATGCAATGGATGTTATGCAATATTTATAACATGATATGCAATGCTAAGCCTAGGAACTATCAAAGATAAACAATTTATCTTGAATTTATGTGTGTTCATCAAGCTTATTAACACAAGTTGATTTGGAAGAGTTCCTTGCGCGGAGAGGCGGGAAATTCCCCTCGAAGATGCACAATAACATATCATCTCCTCGGTGCTTATCTCTTAGGATATCTAAATATTCTACTGGGGGCACGTAGGCACCTTGTGCTGGTTCAGGTGCCATGTGTAGGATTATTCCGAAATGTCAATTACTAGGCCTGAATTTAGCTACAGAATGCCATGGGCGGCACTATCTCAGAGTGTCGAAAGCTAGGCTTCTAGGGGTTGCCATGGGTGGTGCTATCTCGAAGCATCAAAAGCTAGGGACCCTGCGAGGATTGATGGTGGGAGCTAAGAATCCGATACAGACTGTGTTGTAAAGCCAATCAAAAGCTAGAGATAAGAAAGAAAAAGAGAGAGAAAACTCTCCAAAAATGCAAAAATTCCTCTATCTCTCTCTTACAAAAATGCACTACAAATTGAACCTAGACTAAAAATGTTTTAAGCACAGATGCTTTAATCGTGAAGTTCAACAACCCTTAGGTTAGTTCCTGTGGGCCTCAGAAACCTTCGCGGTAGCCTGAGGCTAAAGCTAGGCAGGCCCGGATCTTGGTACTTGAGTACCTTTAGGCCAACTATTGGAATTCTAACTTAATCTACAAAAGAAAGCACACATCAGAGATCTAAACACAAGGTCTAGAATTTGAGTTAATTCCATGAGATTTCGCTAAGGGACTAGCAAAAGTTAAGCATGTGGGTATGATGATAACGTCATCATTGACCATAATTAGCTTTATTTAGTCATAATCAAGGAATAAATGCTCCTACATAACCGCTAGAGAGCCCTAATTCATTACATAATCATTATGAGAGAAATATAAGAAACCAGGGTTAAAATTACAATTTTATCATCATATCATGAATATAGAATAACTGCAAGTTTCTCCAGGGGTCAAATAAAGGTCAAATGATCTTAAGAGTCTAACAAGTGGGTCAGAATGCACAGAAAAGGATTTTCACTCATTTCAAGAATTAAATGACTTCTAAAACCCTAACGATAAACTCGTTTAATCTACTGAGGCTATGGTCAGGATAAAATTCACATAAACCCTCTAAAATTTGACCATTAGAACCCGTCTTGACCTAAAACAGAGCCATAGGTAGACTTTTGCCCTAATTTGGGTAATTATGCAATTTCTCTAGGAAAAATAATTCAAAAGCTAAATCTAACTTCACCATTGGATTCCTTTGGTCCAAATTAGGTTCGTACCAAAATTTGGGCCCAATCTGAGATTTACTTGACCTAGTTTGCAATTTGGTCCTGTCTGATTCTTTTATCTCAAACACATGCCCCTAACTTTTGAATCTCTTACATTTTGGTCCTTATCTTTATCCTTATTTTCACAAATAGGTCCCTATCGCCATGAAATCCTATTCCTACAACTCCGATGACCTTTGATTGAAGAGAACTCCTCTGATCAATCAATCCCTTCCAAAATTGGAAGGGAGATTCCTTGAGTAGTCCTCTTTCCATTGAATCCAATCATTAGCCCCAAAACCTTCCCAATGTCTCATGCGAATGCATGAGAGATTCAGCTATCATAGAGTTTCCAAACTCTGGTGAACTTTCCTAGCTTGGGAAGCTTGCTTCCTAAGTTCAAGTTGACCTCTAGAGACCTATAAAAGACTCCTCAGATCAGGCCGAGTTCCTCAAGCTCGATTTTGACCGAAAATTCCCCACATTCCTCAATTCTATTTCAGCCGAATGGCTCCTCGAGCTCCGGTGACTCCCTCTGCCTATCCTCATCATCCGACCACAATACCGGTGACGGATTCTTCTTCCTCACCTTCCTTTGCGTCGTACAATACTAACTGCCATCGCTCTCCCTCCGTCATCGTCGCCGTCCTACCTACCAGAGTATTTTCTTCCTCAGCACCAGCCTACCAACGCTAATGCCGTTCTCACCCCCTTCATCTATTAGATTAGGGTTTGTTTAGTTAGTTTAGATCCTTAGGTCAGTTTTATACCAAAAAATCCCAAAAACATCCCCTTGACACCGCTGTTCATCCTCGTCTTCCCCATCTCCAGCAATCCCTTCGGCGAGGTGAATCCATCACTACACCCCTCCATCCGCCTCGCCAACCACCTCACAACCTTCACCATGACTCCACCAATCAGTCCCCTCTACCTATTCACCTTTCCATTCACCCAAATCGCCCACCGAACAAACCCATCGTCATCCACCTTCGCTGACCTCCACCAGCCACCACGCTCCCCAATCTATCGCAGAACCACCGCCACTACACTCGTTGTGGTCCAGCGATGCTTATGAGCTATTCTAATGTTCCCATGAGGCCGTATTTGTGATTCTCAAGTTTCGTCGTCGTCTGCCATTGCCGCCACCTTCTCCAGCCAAATCCACCCTCTGACATTGTTCTTCGTTGCTGTTACTCCTAGGCCCTATAGACCACCTTCAGGATCTTTCCTAGGTCCTCAATCGAAGACCACAAGAGTAGCAGCTACTTCATTTGAAGGTGCCATCAGTACTGCACACACGAAGGAAGGAAGGGGACTTTAGTCCCACCTTGGAAATGAATGAAGCCTCCCTAGCGAATAAATTATTTTCTTGCATTAGGCTTATCGCCTCCAAACATTGGGGTGAGGTCTTGTACCCTCACTCACTAGCCTACCTACACCTTCACTCCTCAGCCACTACACCAGGCCGGTGACCCTGGACCTGAGTATGTGTATCCTCCGATTACCTGATAACTGCTTACCATGCATGCCCTGGGAGGGTAGGATCTGAGAGAGAGAAAGGAGAGAGAGTGCTCAGGACAGGGGAGGGTTTTGCTCTCATTGGTACCTGTGCGACACTTAGTCGCAAGAAGAGGAGGTAAGCAAATGAAGAAGGAAAGCCAAAGAGAGAAAGAAGAGTAGAAGTAGAGAAAGAAGAGAAGAGGAAGAAGAAGAACAGTGCTTCCCTAGCACTGTAGCATCTGTTGGTTAAGTTGTCTGATACTTGATTGAGAGGCTTTTTCTGGTTGATACTGTTGATATATTTGAGTACCTAAGTTTAATGGTTGATGGCACTATTGCATTATTTGAACTCAATGCATATATGCTTAAATTGAATAATTGGTGATCTAAATCACCATTGTTTTTGCTTTGAGATTCTTTTTGCCATGCTTAACTATTGTTAAACTCATGTTTTACATTGATTATCATTTCTTAGTAATTATTATTCATTTCTTGGTATTATTTGACTTGAATCTTGTGCTCATTTACATTATTTATTGAGATTAGCAATTGAATTCCTATTTGCTCCCAGCGAACGACTTCGGACTTTCATTCGAGCATACATTTTATTTGTTTTTCAAACTGATTCAAATTGTACTACAATGTGACGATTTTAAAACTCATTTCAGAGCGATAAATAGTAAGTTTCTAAAAATAGGTTCATACAACCTATTACTAAGGTAGAGGATATAATTAAACTTATCACAAGTTTAATTGGATTAATGTGTATGTACTTGGGAGAGAGAATTCCCAATTAGGTTAGGTGTGAGTCAATTGGACTCAGACTTAGCCCAATTAGACTTGCCTGAGCTGAGATTAGGGCTCAATTGGACTCCATGAGTTCAATTAGATAGTTAGAGTGCAATTGACTTCTCCTGAGTTAATTGGACTTAGTGAGAACCTAGTTAGGTTCTTAGGAAGGGCTAGTAATGGTGTACTAGCCTTAGGGTACCTCAAATTATGTTTCCTAGGGTGTAGGGTAGGTTTCCTAGGTCTTAAGAAGCAAGATATAGCGTCAACTCTAAAATCAACAATTGGAGAAGACCTCCAGAAATCTGATCAGTTGATTAGATGACTTATACTTCAGAATTGGAAGTCTGATGGATAGGTATGGACGTCCAATACTAAATCAGTATGGGCATCAGGTTCTGTTCGTGAGTTCTGTAGAAATTGGACGTCTAGTACATTGTCTAGACGTCCAGTGGTGGGTTGGAAAGATTGTTTTAGGGTGTTCTACACTAAATTGACCTAATTGAAAGGTAGCTTAGGTATGGGGAGGTGGATAGGGCTACCCTAAGGCTAGCGATAAGTGCAAGGATGTCCCATGTTATTCATACTTTAATTCTAACATTAAATTCCTACAAGTAGTCTAGTATACCTCTCCCATACTCTCTATCTTCAACTTATTTGCATCTTTATTCTAGGCTTTTGCTCTAGCTCTGCTATAGCTCCGGCCTCTATCAAGCTTTAGGCTATCTCCTAAGCTTCTTATTACCTACAAACCAAATATTACACTAACCAATATAGCATTATGGCATTATTCCATGAATATCTATGTAAAGCAGTAAAGATACAAAATATGCAATTAATGCATGAATTACTCCTAAGTTAAGCTACGATCTAACTCGATTCAGGTTAATTAAGTCCTATGATTACTGTGCAATCAGTAACCTTAGTTGCAATTGGGTAAAATGGAGCATGATCAAACCAGTAATTAAAGCATTTCTAAAGACTTGACTGAGTTTTTAAGATCATCTTTCATGTCTAAGGTTTCTAAGGCACAACAGTAGGTGTAGTAGAGGAGTGTGGAGAAGAAGGAAGGCTTGCGCAGGAGGTGAGTGGTGGGGGTCGTTGGCTGGGGGGTAGAGAGAAGGGTTTTTGGTGTAAAAATCCTGTAGAAACTCATTTTAGAAAGAACAAGTTGGGGATGGTAGTTTGTGCTAAACTTGTCATTAGTAAAGACGACTTTAGTTCAAAAATTTACACTCTAATTTGTCTCTTATAGTGACAATTTTGGCATAGGTAATAACAAAAAAATCCCAAGTACAATAATTAAGGATAATTATTCCCTAATTACCTTTCTTAAGAATTTTCTTCTGCTGCCATGATCCTTTTCAAGATAAACAAAGTTGAGAATTTGAGAACCTGTTAAATTTGTAGCTTCCTTTAGCATTTGCCATAACATTGGAATTACTCACCTGCATTCAAAAGGAAGGGACAAAAGAATCCTCATGTCAATCCATCCCCAAACAAGGAACCTGAACAATGACGACATTAGTAGTTGGGAAATTTCCTACTACCAATTTTACTTGTAGTTATGGTCTCCAAGACTTTTGCCACATCATACACAAATTGAAGCACATTCTTCAAATTGAGTGCCTTGCTTATATTCTATTTTATTTTAGAGATGGTTTTTTTATCAGGAAGATGATGGCACTTTTAATATTATTTTCATATTTAAATATGAAGAGATGAAAGTTGATGAGTTTGAAGGAATAAGATTGGCATGTTGCTACTCTAATTCATTGGGAACTATTGGGAGCTTTAAATTTCTTGAGTTATATGAAGATTAAGGGAGTTGTTGCATTTTTCAGATTTAAATTCTTAGTTTAAAGGGACGATGATATAGTTTAAAGAATGAATAAGAACTAGAACTATGGTCTATTTGAACATGAATTCGAGGGAATTTTTAATTTTGAATAGAAGATTGGATAGTTATAGGGCTTCTTATATATTGATCTTTGTACTATGGATGTTGGTAATCTTGAAATAGAGTTATGTGTCCTATGCAAGAACCAAGAAATCTGCAGGATAAGATGTCCTTGAAATTCCAAAAGGAGTTGATTGAAGATTTATTGCATGGAGATTAGCATTTGGGGCATATACTTTTTGTAAGAAGTGGCTAGTTGTAAATAAGAAATATTTTCATTCTAGAGTCTTCAAAAAAAAAAAAAGAAAGAAACAAGGGAGCAAGTAAAGATGGATCATGTCATAGAAGTAGCAAATGGCTATTGAAGTTGGGAATATCCATTTACTACATACACATGATAGATAACTTCCTTTTTTCATGCTTCATAATTCAATAGCTTTTAAAATAATAGCAGCTATTGTTTCTTTATTTTATTTCTCGTTCTATGCCCAAAAGTTTCTGTTGGATGGAGGGGAGTACCTTTGAGCTTTTCGAGATGATACCAACAATAGAGTAGAGCTAATACACCTCATGGTGAAAAGTTGAAGGGCACATATTCATTAAGTTTTGCCTTCAGATTGTAGATTTCTTGAGAGATTGGAAGAATCTATTGTGAACAGAGAAATCAAACTTAACCTTGTTTGATGTTTAAGAGTGCTTTGCTACAAAAAGCAGAATATTGATAGGATAGATGGAACATGCGCACAAATACTTAAACAAACAAATCAGTAATAACAAAAAGATTTGCACAAATAAGTCAAACCACAAAGAACACAAAATATATAGTGGTTCCCCTCCCTTGGGTACTCCACTACCTAACCCTCCTAGCTTAGGATTTTTAACCTGATTCTCTCAACCTCGAGAGAATCAATTTACTAAACCGAGGAAATTAACGGGTTACCTCAACCCAAGTACAATAATGGGTTTGTTACAACCCAACGAGCAAATGCTCAAATACAAAAGAAGTACAGGTGTAAGAAAGACTAATCTTACAACTAAGTTCCTAAGCCTCTCAACAATATATAGAATAATATTACCGATTTGAGAGCCTAGAAAGAATGTGATTCGCTTCGTAGATGCATAACAAAAAAACGCGTAGTTGAGCTTGAAAGAATACTATGAGAGTGGATGGCAAGCCTCTTCTTTCTCCCTTGTGAATATGGTGGAATTTGAAATTCTAGCTCTAGGATTTTCTCTTCTCTTTTCTTGTGTCTCTTGTATGCAAACAAAGAGTCCTAGGGTCATTTTATAGAGTTTAGGACCTGGGATACTTGTCTACTAGACATTGGGAATTAATTCACAACGTTCACATTATTGGAATTAATTTTCTAGCCATTCAGAATTGAGCCAACGGCTACCTGGTACCGGTACTAAAGTACCTGTACCGATACTAGTAGCTCACTTCCACCAGTACATGAGTCCTGCTACTAGTACTCATCATGGGTACTGGTACTTGTGACTCCTAGGTTTGGAATTTCTTGAGCATAGTAACCTACCTGTACCGGTACTCATCATAGATACTGGTATTTGTAAGGTTCAAGCCAGAATTAAGCCTTCAACCTGTGGTCAACCTGTACCGGTACTCATGGTTAGTACCGATACTTGTTCACAGTTTGAGACGAATTCTTAAACCTGTGCCTTGCAAATACCAGTATTGATGAACAGTACCGGTACTTGCTTACAAGTACCTATTTTAAGAGATTTAATCAATTTTGTTCTTTGAAAATGATCGCAATATTAATCCTAATTTATCTCTAATTATTTTTATGATCTAAGTTACATTCACTTGTTAAGAGGCATAAAATCTATGAAAATAAAATCTAAACTGTAGAAACTAAGGTCGAAGATGATCTTCTCCTCGACTAATCCTTTTCATCCTCCATGACATGATCATGCCTCCATCATTTCTTGTTTGCCTTGCTCCTTCACCTAAATCTGAAAAACATTTATTGCAAACATTAATCCATAATAATTTTGTTAACACCAAAATAAGATGTGGAACAAGGTTCCAACAATCTCCCCTTTTTTGGTGTTGACAAAACTATCTTGCAAATAGATAATTAAAAAAATTTAACAATGTTATATGAAGGAAAAATTTTCATTTTAATCCTCCCCCTCAATATAAGCTCCCCCTAAAAATAATACTATTTGCCCTTTATTTTTCTCCCCCTTTTTGTCAACAAAAAAAAATGAAAGGGTAAAGAATATCATGACATAAAATTTACCAATAGTAAAATGATGAATGTGGGTACCAAGCTCCATTAGGCCATCGCTCTTGGTCTTCATTCAACCTATAGAAAGGTTGAAATATTCCGTTGTGTGCCTTGAACACCCACTGATCTCTTTGATTTGTTCCTGCAAAACAACGTAAAATATCTTTCCTAGGTACCCATTTTCTTTTGGGTCCTTGATGGTTAGCACCTTTCAAATCCTGCGATTTATAGACCTTTTTAGTCTTAGGTCTATAATTCTTTGGATTTTTAGCCTTTTGATACATCCATGCATGCCTAGGTGCATGTGATTGATTTTGTGTATTCTTTTTAATTTTAAACCTTGCTTTAAGATCATCAAAAATTCTGTATTTAACCAAGTTGTTGTTTTTAAATTATTTAAAGTTCCCTCAAAATGTTCATAAATGTCCTCTAGTTCTACTATTTTTGCATGCAATTGTGAGTTACTCTCTTTTGACATTTCTAATTCTATTTCTAAACATGACTTTTCTAATTCTAATGTTTGGTAATTATTCTTTAAAACCTTATTTTCTTTTTTAAATGACCTAGCTTTATGATATAGATCTTCATATGCTTTTAATAATTCTTCAAATGAAAAATCAAGGTTTCCTCGTTGTCTGTATCTTCTGAAATTGCCACCAAGCAAAGATGTGTGACCTCATCTTCGGATTTCGATTCACTGGAGTCAGTGTCCATGTCGGAGTCGCTATCATCCCGTGTCGCCTTAAGCACTTTCTTTTTCTTCTTCTTCTTGAGCTCCTTTATTTCTTTCCTATTGTCCTCCTTCTTGTTTACAGGGCAATCCTTTCATAGGTGACCCTTTCTCTTTCATTCATAGCAAACAATATCAGATGAAATTTTATTCACTTTCTTACCTTGCTTTTGAAGAAATTTTTGGAACTTTCTTGTGAGTATCTTCATCTCTTCATCTTCAGATTCTGAGGTGCTTGAATCCGAATCCTCCTTGATTACTCTAAAAGGAATGCTCTTCTTCTTGCTTGTCGCCTTCTCCTCGTTCTTCTTCATATTCTCCAATTGGACTTCATATGCCATGAGGCTTCCAATTAGGTCATCCAAGGAGAGACTAGAAAGGTCTTTAGCCTCTTGGATGGCTGTGGTCTTTGGAGACCAATCACTTGTAAGTGATCCTAAAACCTTTCTTACAAGCTGCTCTTCTTTCAGCTTGATTCCAAGATTCTTCATGGGGTTCATGATTTCTCCAAACCTCGTGTACATATCTTTGATTGACTCTCCTTTCGAAATCCTGAAACACTCATATTCTTCAGTTAGAATAGAAATACGGGCTTCTTTAACCTTACTCGCACCTTCATAGGTGCTTTGCAGAGTATTCCATATCTCGTAGGCAGACTCACATGCGGAGATCCGGTTGAACTCTTCCCTTGATAACGCACAATAGAGTGCATTCATCGCCTTCGCATTTCCCGCAATTTTCTTCTTTTGATCCTCCATCCATGCCACTCCTTGCGGCTGTGGATCCATGTACCTCTCTTGAATGAGAGTCCACGAATCTTCATCCATGGCTTTGAGGAAGACTTGCATCCTTCTCTTCCAATACTCGTAGTCTGTCCCATCGAAATAGGGAGGACGGGCTGATGATTGTCCGTCCATGCGCCTTGTTGTAGATGCCATTGCGAGTTGATTTGTTACATCTTCTTACAACCTGCTCTGATACCAATTGATGGAGGATCTGAAGATGGCTGCAATATATATAATATGGCTATCTACGCACACAAAATCTCAAACACAATGTTAATAACAAAAAGATTTGCACAAATAATTCAAACCACAAAGGACACAAAATGTATAATTGTTCCCCTCCCTTAGGTACTCCACTACCTAAGCCTCCCAGCTTAGGATTTTTAACCCGATTCTCTCAACCCTGAGAGAATCAATTTACTAAACCGAGATAACTAATAGGTTACCTCAACCCAAGTAAAATAATGGGTTTGTTACAACCCAATGAGAAAATGCTCAAATACAAAAGTATAGGTGTAAGAAAGACTAATCTTACAACTAAGTTCCTAAGCCTCTCAACAATATATAGAATAATATTACCGATTTGAGAGCCTAGAAAGAACATGATTCGCTTCGTACATGCGTAAAAAGAAAATGCGTCGTTGAGCTTGAAAGAATACTATGAGAGTGATGGCAAGCCCCTTCTTTCTCCCTTGTGAATATGGTGGGAATTTGAAATTCTAGCTCTAGGATTTTCTCTTCTCTTTTCTTGTGTCTCTTGTATGCAAACAAAGAGTCCTAGGGTCATTTTATAAAGTTTAGGACCTAGGATACTCGTCTACTAGACGTTGGGAATTAATTCCCAACGTTCACGTTGTTGGAATTAATTTTCTAGCCATTCAGAATTGAGCCAACGGCTACCTGGTATCGGTACTAAAGTACCTCTACCGGTACTAGCAACTCACTGCCACCAGTACATGAGTCCTGCTACCGGTACTCATCATGGGTACCAGTACTTGTGACTCCCAGGTTTGGAATTCCTTGACGACAGTAACCTACCTATACCGATACTCATCATGGGTACTGGTACTTGTAAGGTTCAGGCCAGATTAAGCCTTCAACCTGTGGCCAACCTGTACCGGTACTCATGGTTAGTACCGGTACTTGTTGTTCACAATTTGAGATGAATTCTCAAACCTGTGCCTTGCAAATACCAGTACTGATGAACATGCCGGTACTTGCTTACAAGTAGCTGTTTTAAGAGATTTAATCAATTACGTTCTTTGAAAATTATCACAATATTAATCCTAATTTATCTCTAATTATTTTTATGATCTAAGTTACATTCTCTTGTTGAGAGGCATACAATCTATGAAAATAAAATCTAAACTACAGAAACTAAGGTCGAAGATGATCTTCTTCTCCTCGACTCATCCTTGTCATCCTCCATGACATGATCATGATTCCATCATTTCTTGTTTGCCTTGCTTCTTCACCTAAATCTAAAAAACACTTAATGCAAACATTAAGCGATAATGATTTTGTTAACACCAAAACAAGATGTGGAACAAGGTTCCAACAAATAACAAACTTATACAGAAGATATGCAAGCATTTAGGCTTCCTAGCTAAAGGCTGCCATGTTTAACAAGAGGACCTGGTACAATCTTAAGGATATGAGAACAAAAACAAAGACATTGCTATAATGAAGGAGATCATTTCAGTCAAGATAAATGGTACAGAGCCTACAGGCAAGTAGAATGAAAGAGATGGCCTTTAGCAAAGGTTTTGCTATTAACATGGGTTTTGCAATTTTGCACTAGGCTGGAATCCGAATACCAAAGGTGTTGTAGAACAGGTACTTTCAATATGACAGAAAAAATGACATAGCAAATTGACAACCATATAGAAGAGGAAAATTGACCCCTTTGACATAGGAGAGAAATTGGCAAAATATCTCAAGATTCAAGAAAAGGTGGATTATTATTAGATAGCATAGGTTACACTTCTGCTACCTTGTCAAAATCTTTGACAAATTTTGCCTCAGGTGTGGAATTCTCCTCATATTCATTCCATAACTTAGATATTTCCTTAGATGTCAAAAGGAAAAGATAATACTTCATATATATATTCCATTGATAACAGGAAATCATTGCCTATGCAAAATTGTATAGCAACATTTTCCAAGTAAAACAATAGTTGCACAATGAAATAATCAACTTGATATGACTACCATTTCACAAAACACTCTCTGACAACCAATCTATCTTTTCTCTTATCCAGATTTTGGTAATGTTTCTAAATCCCAAATGACTTTAGTAAAACTATTGAACAATTTTCACATTTGAACTTGTGTTTTAACACTCTAAATAGAACTACGAAGCTCCACTATTGCATTCAAAACAAATACCTTTCTTTAGTAGTTAACATGTGCATGACTATTTTGATTTCTATGAATAAGAATAAATGAAGAAAATGAGTTATAGATTGACATAGGAAGAATATAAGTCCAAAGTAGAGACCAAGATAGTCATCCTACTCCAATTGGGTGTTGGCTACCCTTACCTAACTTTGAAGGCCAAAAAGCATAGGTGCTACCTAGAGATAAAGTTGAAACAGTAGGCCAAATCGGATCCAAAGCCACTGATACAATTCGATAGCATCTAGCCCTTTTTATCCTCTATTTAATCTATTCATCTTCATTCTCAAGAATTATATCTCTTTGTGATGTTACCCAAATTTTAGGAGCTAACCAATTTTTCACATTGTGTTCATAATCTAGCTTTCGATAGTTTTAGAAGTTAGATTGTAAAAATATTTGAGTAAAAAAATTATGCATGCATAGGGTGTGCTTGTCTATGTGTGTTCCAACAATTGTCATCTTTAGTAGAAGTCAGTTGGAAGCCTGGCACGGAGAAGAGTTTATGAAACAGATTACTGAAAGCTATACATTTCCCAAGTGAAATTGATGACATACGGTCTCTTTCATTAAAAGAGAAGCACAATTATTTTTAGACAAAGAACTATAAGGAAAACATCTAGCAAAATCATTCTACTTTGGTAAAGTGACTAGTAATGTGACTACCTTCCTTAAATTTCTTTAAAATAATTCTTTAATAATGAGATCCACCCATCCAACTTCTATTCTCATCTATGAATATACAAGGTTTCAAGGCAAGTAGTGTTGCAATAGATTACCTGCAGTTGCTTGCTCCTACTTCAAACAATTTCCAATAGTAGCCTCTCCTATAGTTCTAGAAATCCCCCACACACCACTCAGATCTAGATAGATAAGAATCTAGTGCTATGCCAAATAGAGCACCGTTACCTAAATCTATCCAGACATTGCTCCTTCATATCTGAACAATATCCACCTCCCCTTCAAATCTTCACAACTTTCAATCATGGCCATACACCTCTTCAATCAGACCAAGGCAGGAACTCATCCACATTTTATCCAAATCAACAACAACTCTAGATCAGGGCTCATCACCTGCCCCTTCTCCCTCTTCTACTAGGAATGATTCACACAGGGCATTCCAATGGTCCTCTCCAATAGTGCTACCACAGCTCATGTGCCTCCAAACCCGAAGTGTCGCTGCTTCTCTAGTGTCACCTTTTCTCCGTCACCACACTCTTCAATCACAACCACACGAGCACACCACCGACCAACACTCCTTGGTAAGATGATGTACCACCTTTCATATCTGAATACCATCACTCAGATCTAAGATGTAGTCTCAAATCAAGACCATTGCCCCATGTTAGAGAAGGAAAGGCAAGCTGACGGAGATCATGAAGGAGGTTGAAACAATTCGAGCACAGTTTCGTAAAAGATGAAGATAAGTCATTGCAACGTGATTGAACCGTTTGCTTTTAAAATTTATATACCTAGATAGTGGAGTATCTAGGGTCGTCTAAGGAGGCAAAAAAGTTGCACCAAGCTCAACCTTACCTTTCTATGTTATGTATTTTTTTGTAATTTTTGGTTATGTGATTTTTTTGTTGTTTTTGATATAAGAAAGTAAAGCAAGTAAAGATAACATGAAGCACCTACTTACTTGCACATACTCAACAAAAGACAAAAATGGCATGCGCTTAATCTCCCTTAGACGTAGGTGTGCCTAAGGAATAAAGGGTGATGCAACAACTAAAAAGGAAAGCCAACGAAGCAAATGCAATAATAAGCTTAATACTATGAAACGAGTTCTTACAACAATTTTGTAAGCAACTCTGTTTTGTTGCACCAAAATTATGCTTATTGCAAGACTAACATTTCAGGACCATCTTGGATTAAAGCATTAAAGTGTCTTTCAAGACAAGTGGAGATAGTTGCTAATGTGTGTTATTTTATCTTTATTTGAGTCTAGGACATTACTGTAAGGAACCTCAAATGAAACACAAAAATGGATTTTCGCGTATCTATTCAAAACCAAGTTTTTAGGCTTATTGACCGAGAAGATTAGTTAATTAGTCGACCAAAATACCTTGATCAACCAACCAACTTCATTAACAGATCAAATCAGTCCATTTTAGGAAGTTGATAAATATCCTTTTGATTGACCAACCAAGTAAATTGACTATTAAATTAGTGATCGACTGATGAGTTGTGTTTCGCAAATTAAAATCGCGGTTTGGAGAACCCATCGTCGTAACTCACAAAACGCGTCTATCAAATATAATTTATTATCGAAACTCTAAGGGAGCCTCGAGTCGAACACAGGGAGGTGACGTTTACTTTGTTTGAAAACTACACTTGGTTTTGTTTCTTTTTGATATTTTGAGGTTTTGTTATTTTTGTGTTTTTTAAAAGAAAACACAAGCAAGAGAAGTTCACAAAATGAGATGGAACAAATATGATATATCACTCCAATGTTTATTACAATAATTTACGAAGGCATGAAAGATATAGGGGTGAGAAGAAATCTCCTGTATCGGCTATTCTGTGAGACAATGGTGCCTGGCGGAAGCTTGGATGAAGGAGGCGAGATGTGGGACAATGGAGGTGAGATGCAGGAGGACGCTGAGTAGAGGAATGCTTCACCAAGGCTCTAGAATGGAGGTGAGGAGACGGAGGCGATCTTCTACAGGAATGGAGGTGGAAGGATGGCTCCAAGGCAACCTATGAAGGTGGTGGGAGGAAGGATGAATATTTGGTGGGAAATAGGAATATTACACTAGTAGAAGGCCCTTGGAGCTTGAGAGTAACCTCTAATGGAGCTTTGGTAAGCTACTAGAGCTTAGGAGTAGGTGGGAGTAGAGTAGGTAGAGATGAAGAGGAATGGGGGGTGTAGGGGTGTTTATATAGTGGTGGAATGGAGGTGGTTTGTGCACACGGGTCTTTAGTGACATTTAAGACATCATTAAAGACCCACTGAAGGTGTTGCTACAGCATTCACATGCCTTGGCTGGCGGTTGGAAGCACGACTGCAGCTGGTGTAGGGCACAGCGATCATCAGCTGTTGGATCGTGCGTGGATGGCTAGGATCGCGAGGAGGAAACGTGTGCTCGCCCACGCTTGAATTCCATATTGCTGGCGTATGCGTTGGCAGCCATCGGATCATCAATCGCACGGTTGAGAGTCACCCACAGATCATGCCTCATTGATTTGAATCGCGCATCTCGCGCAATTGCGAGGATCAGATGGCGGATGTGGCTCTCGATCGTCTTAATTGCATGCTCTTGATGGTGTGCATCCTCTCGTCGGTGAGCAACGTCAGATCGTGCGTGAGGAATCTCAACCGCTCGTCAAGATTGAGCGACCCTATTTCAGTCGGTGCTGTAGCAAGCGTGGTGGATTGCGGCTTGAACCCGCACCTCTCATTTGAGGAGCGGGCACTTCATCATTTGGCAAAAGCTCCACTTTGTCGAGTGCAGAGCGTTGCGGTCGCGTGCCTTGACCATTGGATAAAGATCCAATGGTCGAGGCAAATCCTTCCTTGAGCCGCTTGAGGCCAGGCGATGTAGAGCACCCTTCAGCCGCAGGAGTGTCTTAGCCGTTGGATTTAGATCCAACGGTTGGGATCTCTTCTTGTAGTGAGGCTAGGGACACGATGGCTTAGGTGGGGCGGCCTGGATGGCACCACTTGACACCATCTAGGCCGTCTATCTTCTTCTTCTTGTGGAGGGTTCTACGGAGCTCTGATTGGGGTGATTTTTGCATTGACGATTGTGATCGTCTCTCTAGATTCAGCCGTATGGTCGGATTCTTCATCCAAAGCTCATAAAGATGTCGCACTACCTCCTAACCGTATAAAATGGAAGAACTAATGTACATAATACACAACCATCCTAAATGCCATGCAATGGATGTTATGCAGTATTTATAATATGATATGCAATGCTAAGCCTAAGAACTATCATAAATAAGCATTTTATCGTGAATTCATGTGTGTTTATCATCGACCAACCACTTTATTGATCAACCAAATTGCCTTTTGATCGACCAATTAACCTTAATTGATCAACCAATATAATTTCCTATTCAGGCAAAACTTTTAGTATAAATAGAAGTCGTATGCAACCCATCTATACATAACTTTCAAAAAGAAGTACCTTTCAAAAAGTAGAGCTTCTTATGCTTATTCCAAAGGCTTCTATGACCCATTCTTCAAAAGCATGATTCCTCAAACCTCTGCAAAAAATTTAGTTTGATCCTTTATTGATGTTCCAGAGAAGTTAATTCTATTATTCTATCTTGTTGCTTTGATTTACGGATCCCAAGATTGTTGGGAAGATTTGTGGTTGTTGTTTTTGCTTCTCTTTAGGATAAAAAGAGAAGTGGTTGTAAGAGATTGTTCCACCCTCATTCAAGTGGTACGGTTAGTGGATTGACTAGCTTGGACTAGTCGAAAAAATCATAAGTTGGGAGGCTTAGGTAATGGTTTTTACCCAATTTAGGTTTCCACTCTAAATCAGGTGTATTATATGCTTGAATCTTTTGTGATTTATTTTTTGATTTGTGCATAAAATTTTAAAGGAAATTTTTTTTGAGGTAATACTATTCACCCCTCCCTCCTAGTATACATTGTGATTCGTAGGATATCCTCCTACCTTCACTTGGTTTCAGAGCTTACGTTGTCCAGGAGATGTCAAAGTTGAATGTTGACACGTATGCTAAGGGTCAGTTAGCGGTTCGACCTCCTCTATTTGATGGAATGAACTTCAGCTATTGGAAGACCAGGATGCAGATCTTCCTGGAATCAATGGACTACAAGGTTTGGGATGTCATCGCCTCGAAGTATACATGCCCAAAAATCAAAGACGACGTTGCAATCACTCCAGACCAAAAGAAGATGGCTACACACAATGTGAAAGCCATGAACGCCATATTCTATGGTCTCTCCACAGCAGAATTTAATGAAGTATCTGCATGCAAAACTGCACAAGAGATATGGAGCATTCTTGAAGTTACCCTAGAGGGAACTTCAAAGGTAAAAGAAACAAGGGTAATTCTACTAATCCAGAACTACGAGCTTCTCAGGATGAAGAAGGGAGTCGATAAAGGAGATGTTCACAAGATTCATGGACATCATGAACTCCTTGTGGAATCTTGATCAAGACATCAAGAATGAAGCCCTTGTCAGAAAAATCCTTCAATCACTCACCAGCGACTGGGAAACCAAGACTACCACCATTCAGGAGTCAAAAGATCTATCCACCATGAAATTGGATGATCTTATTGGAAGTCTAATGATGTATGAGGTTCAACTCCAACACATGAGGGATCAAGAAGGAGAAGGATCCAAAAAGAAGGCTATAGCACTTGAAGCTATTTAGGAATCCGAAGAAAGTTCAAGTGAAGAAGAAGAGGAAGACATAGCCCTACTCTCCAGGAAATTCAGGAAGTTCCTCAAAGACAAGAAGAACTAAAGGAAGAAGAAAGAAGAAATCAAGAATGATGCAATCACCTGTTACAACTGCATGAGAAGGGGACACATCAAGAAGGACTATCTGCTTCTCAAAAGGAATCAGACAAGAAGAAGAAGCCCTTTAGAAAAGACAGAAAGAAGAAAGCTTTCATGACAACTTGGGATGATTCGGACTCAAGTTCAGAGGAAGAAGAAACCTCAGGGGAAGAAGCTCTTCTTGGTCTTATGGTTCTAGAAGATGAGGTAACCTCCTTTACTCAGGATAAATTATTAGAAGCCTTCTTTGAGATGCATGATATAGCAAAATCATTAAAACTAGAAAATAAAAACCCAGCAAAAGCATTAGGTGAAGAAAAAGCACAGAAAAATGTATTTGATAATCAAAACAAAGAGTTATATGTTGAGATCACTGCTTTAAAATCATAGATAAACAACTTAAACGTAGATATAGACAAACTAAAAGAAAGCTCTGCTATTCTATTAAATAATCTAGCTAAGTTCACAAATGGAAGTAGAAACCTACATAAATTGTTAGGAACACAAACCCAAAGCACCACAAAATTTGGGTTAGGTTATATACCAAAAAATGATCATGAAGCATTTAGTTCTAGCAAAGGGCAAAATAGGCAACACAAACTAACCACCGTGGACCCAAACAAAAATTGGTACCAAAAAGTATATTACAATCTTATTTTGTAGGTTCAGTAGATTATAAGAAGTGGACCTTCCAACAAATAAATGTAACAATGAAGCCACTCTATCAAATAAAGCCTCACAAACACAAACCAATGACAGGAAAGAGAAGAAAGAAGATGGATAATGGACAGTAGCTATTCCAAGCACATGATTGGTGAGGAAGATCTATTCCTGCAGCTCAACTATCAGGAAGGTGGTACAGTCACGTTTGGGAACAACCACAAGGGCCATATTATTGGTACTGGCCAAATTGGTAACTCCTCTACTTCTTTTAATAATGTACACTTAGTTAGAGGGTTAGAACATAATCTGCTAAATGTAACTCAAATATGTGATAAAGGTTATAAAATTAGTTTCACATCAAAAGGTTTTAAAATTCGTGATAAAGAAACAAAACAAATTATTCTTAAAGGAAATAGACATCAAGACATTTATACTGTAAACTTTGACAAATGCGACAGTCTTGAATGTATGGTCATATTTGACGAGGAAGCAACACTTTAGCATAAGCAACTAGGTCATGTTCACATAGGGAACATTAGTAGACTCATGAAACATGAACTCATCAAAGGGTGCCAAATATCAACTTCAAGAAAAGCAAAATCTGCGATTCTTGCCAAGTTGATAAGCAAACTAAAAATCCCTTAAACCAAAAAGGATGGTTAGCACTTCAAAACCTTTGGAGCTACTTCACTTAGACTTGTTTGGACCAACCAAATCCAAAAGCCTAAGCAGGTGCAGGCATTTTCTAGTCATAATCAACTACTTTTCTAGATTTACTTTGGTATCTTTCTTAAAAAGTAAAGACTTAACCTTTGATATTTTTAGCAAATTAGTTAGAAGACTACAAAATGAAAAAGGATATGAAGTAACTAGGATTAGGAGTGATCACTGCAGAGAATTTGAGAATGAATCCTTTACCAATTTCTATGATTAATATGGGATAAAACATGAATTTGCCTTCCCTAGAAATGCACCTCAGAATGGTGTAGTTAAGAGGAAAAATAGGATTTTGCAAGAGTGTGATCGCACAATGCTGTTTGAGTCAAAGTTGCCTCGATATGTTCAGGCTAAATCTGTAAACATTGCTTGTTATATTCAGAATAGAACCCTGATCAGGCCAATCTTAAAGAAAACACCTTTTGAACTTATCATTAAAGGACACCAAGAATTTCCTATTTCAAGATATTTGGTTGTTGATGTTTTATACTCAATATTAAGGACAATCTTGATTAGTTTGATGCAAAAAGTTTAGAAGGAATTTTCTTAGGTTATTCAACCAGAAGTAAAGCCTATAGGGTTTTTAACAAGAAGAATTCTATTGTCGAGGAAACCATGCATGTATCTTTTGATGAAACTTTAGTTCAACCCAAATCTTCTGCAATTGATGAAGATGACCTAATAGTTGACCCATCAAACATTCCATAAGGGAATATTACCCAGAGATATTTCATTTGTGAAAGATCATCCAAAAGAATTGGTGATAGGTGAATTATCTAAAGGAGTTCAAACTAGATCTTCCTTTAATAGTTTAGCTTTCACTACATTTGTTTCACAATTAGAACTCAAAAAATGTCAAGGAAGCCCTTTCTAATAGTCATTGGATCATTGCAATGGAAGATGAGTTAAATCAATTCAAGAGAAATCAAGTATGGGAACTTGTTTCAAAGATTGAATCACAAACCATTATAGGAACCAAGTGGGTCTTTAGGAACAAACTTAATGAATCAGGAGTAGTTAGAAATAAAGCTAGACTTGTGGCCTAAGGGTATAATCAAGAAGAAGAAATTGATTTTGATGAAACATATGCTCTCGTAGCTCGCCTAGAATCCATTAGGATGCTGATAGCCTTTGACGCTCATATGAAATTCAAACTTTTTCAAATGGACGTCAAGAGTGCCTTCTTAAACGGATTCAATAAGATGGAAGTCTATGTTAAACAACCTCTAAGGTTTGAAGATGTTAAAAATCTAGACCATGTCTATAAACTAAACAAAGCCTTATATGGACTTAAAATAAACTCCACGAGCTTGGTATGATAGATTAAAATCCTACCTAGTTAAAAATGAATTTAAAATTGGTAATATAGATCCAACCTTATTCACTAAAAGGAAAGAAAATGATCTCTTAATAATACAAATATATGTTGATGATATTGTTTTCAGTGCTACTAATGATCTGTTATGCCAAGACTTTGCAAAGGTGATGCAGGATCAGTTTGAGATGAGCATGATGGGAAAACTTCGATTCTTTCTTGGACTTCAAATTGATCAGCTGTCCTCTAGAATCTTCAAATGTCAAACGAAATACACAATAGAGATACTGAAGAAATTCTCAATGGACAAAGTCAAAGGTAAAGAAACACCAATGACAACTTCTACCTAATTAAAAAGTGATGACATAGGTAAATCAATAGATCAAAAACTATATAGAAGCATGATAGGATCACTGCTATATTTAACTGCAAGTAGACCTAATATATTGTTTTGCACTTGTTTGTGTGCTCGCTTTTAAGTAAACCCTAAAGAAACACATCTAAATGCTGTTAAAAGAATACTTAGGTATCTAAACAACACACAAGACTTAGGACTCTTCTATCCGAAGTTAGATACATTGGAATTATATTCCTTTTGTGATGCTGGCTATGCAGGTAGTTTCATAGACAGCAACAGTACTAGTGGAACTTGTCAATTTCTCGGAAATTCCCTACCCTCTTGGTTCTCTAGAAAAAAAATACTGTATCACTATACAAAGCTAAAGTTGAATACATAGCTGCATCTCTAGCTTGTTCAAAACTATTGTGGATGAAAGAGACATTACAAGATTTTGGCCTCTCTTATAAGAATAACAAAATTTTGTGTGACAACACAAGTGCCATTAATCTATCCAAGAATCCAGTACAACACTCTAAGACTAAACATATAGATGTTGGACAGCATTTTCTTAGAGATTATGTCCTAAAAGAAGATATTAATTTAGAATTTGCTAACACAGAAAATCAACTAGCTAATATATTCACAAAACCTTAGCCAAAGGAAAGGTTTAATCAAATTTGTCATTCACTAGGTTTATCAAGATTAAAAGAGCTTAATTAATTTGCCTGATGAATGCCTTTTTTTTTCACTGTTTGATCAATCAATTTTTCAATATTGATCGACCAAAACATTTGATTGATCATATAGTCCACTTTGATTGACCAAAACCTCTGGCAGGAAACCTCCCTCCAAAATTTTGACTTTTGATCAATCAATCAAAATGTTTGATCGACCAATCCGATTGGGTAGGAATTTTTCCTCCAAACATTCAAACCTTGATCGATCAATTAACTTTTTTGATCAATCATTTTTCATTTTGATTGACCAAAAACCTTTTTGATCGACCAAAACTAGCGGATTCTCTTTCCTAGGTTGCAATCTTTTTTTCTCGATTTTCATTCGTAATCACCGTTTACCATTTCTAACCAATGTGAGTAGTTGCCTAAACTGCATTTACCTATTTTGCTAATCATGTTCTCTATAAAACACTTCATTTTTTACTCCAACACCTATTTTTACTATCTTGCCCCACATATTTGGTCCCCACTCTAGCAAAACTCAAACACACCTGGCCCGACTCCTCTCCACCGGTCGTGTGATCGACCAATGACCAATGCCACCGACCATCTCACGTGTAAGCCTCCTCCGTGAGTGCATCCTCTGAGCATGGTCCCTCTACGAGACATCGCACATCCTCCGTCTGCATCCTCCTTGATTGACCATTTTTTTGTTTGATCTTGGTACATTCTAAACCTTGAATGTATCCTTTTCCTTTGATCTTGGTACATTCAAACACCTCTTTTTTGGTCTGTTATGTTTTTTTGTCAACCAAACACCTTGGTTGGTCGACCAAAATACCAATTTTCAGTACCTCTGTTTGGGTCTATTTCGATCGACCAATCTGCTATTTTTGCTCGACCAACATGGTTTTGCAATTTTTGAATGGCTCCAAAACATGCACGTACCTCCTCATCTCATCATGATGACACCTTTCATCATTTCTTCATCACTTAGGCTACATGTGATTGTTTTTCCTTATTCGCAAAATTTTCACCGCATGTTGGCAGACCCGTGGAGTTTACTTATTTTGAGTCTATATTCCCTGGAATCCACAAAAAATTTTCTTACGACTAGATTTTCACCTTTTTGAGCAAAACTTTTACACGAGTTCCTCGAACAGCCGCATACCAGGTGTTGACCCCATGGCTTGTCACCTATTTTATGCTAATATGAAGGGTATAGGTGAGGGTTTCAACATCTAGTTGACCTCGAATGTCTTTGGCATAACAGTTCTGGTCAATGCCGATATTCTTTCTGAGATTCTTGGTTGTCCGTCTGTTGGTCCCACGTTTCTTGAGCTCGACCAACAGACACAGATGGATAGCATTAAGGAGACCCTACTCACTCCTCACTTTGGCTTGGGTTGTATGACCAAGTCACCTTATTTTTGTCATCTTCCACATTTTCATCGTATTTTTCTATGGAATTTTATGCCTAAATCTATGTCTTTTGAAAACTGCCCTGGTATTATGCTCATTACTCTTTAGGCATTCCTTAAGAAGAAGCGATTCAACTGGAACCACTTGATTCTGTATCTCATGAGAAAGTCGCCCACCAACTCCTTCCAGTTTGGGACACTTCACTCCCATATCTTCCTACACTTTAGTGTTCCCAAGGATATAAACCATAAACAATTCATCACTAGAGTCTCCACTTTTGATAAGCTCACTTATACAAAGATGGAGCAAGCACAAGGAGGCTGTGGTGAGGAAGTAGCCTAGGAGCAGTAGCAACAGTAGTAGGAACCATCAGGAGTTCCTCCCCCTTTCCCGCCTTATGAGCACTTTACTACAACATGTCCTCCTTCAGTGAGACCATCTCCATCTTTCTACGACCAGGATTGGAGCCTCTTAGACCGACAGCTCTTAGGCAAGGACTTTATGAGTATTTAAGATGTGACAAGTGGTATATCATTGATGATGCATCGATAAAGGGAGATAGATTTGATGATGATGTGTCATGGGGTATCAAACTACCAGAATGCTCAAAGTCAGTTCTTGGACAGACTTGGAGAATCTGTTCATGACATTTAGTAGCAGCTTCACTGACCTCCTCGACCTCGCCGATCTACTACCATGCCTCCATCCTCTACAACACCTCCTCCTCCACCTACTACTTTAGCAGCAGCACCAGTAGATCAGCAGGTTACACCACTGCGTAAGACATCTAGGCAGCCGACACCTAGGTCATCAACTCAGCACCGCCTTTGTCTTGGTTAGCCTACATCTTCTGAGAGATCAGATTCGTTGGACCTCGAGTTGGACACTAATCTTCAGAGCACTATGGATGCCTTCATGGCATCATTAGATGATTAGATGTTATACCAGTTTCTATCTTTATTTTGGCATGTATAACATAATTTTTCTCTGAACATTTATTTTTTATGCACTGCTTATCTAGACTCTTTATTTATCCATGAATGTTATCTCCCTCAATTACATATTACTCTCTTGGTCAATGCATGTTTAAGTTTATCTTGCTTAAATTACATGTTTAAGGGGGAGTTAAATGTAAAATCAACAACAACGTGTTTTACTTTTTGCTGAAACAAAAAGGAGATATTATACTATTTTTAATTTTATAATTATAATTTTGTTGTCATCAAAAAGGAGGAGAATGTAAGTCCTCTATTTTGATGTACCAAAATTATGCTTATTGCTAGACTAACATTTCAGGACTATCTAGGATTAAAGCATTAAAGTGACTTTCAAGCCAAGTGCAAATAGTTGCTGATGTTTGTCATTTTATCTTTATTTGAGTGTAGGACATTATTGTAAGGAACCTCAAATAAAACTCAAAAATGGATTTTCGCGTATCTTTTAAAAACCAAGGTTTTAGGGTATTAATTGACCAAATAAGTTAATTGGTCGACCAAAATACCTTGATCGACCAACCAACTTCATTAACAGATCAAATCAGACCATTTTATGAAGTTGATAAATATCCTTTTGATCGACCAACCAAGTAAATTGACTGATCAATTAGTGATCGACCAACCACCTTAATTGATCGACCAAATTGCCTTTTAATCGACCAATTTAATTTCCTATTCAGGCAAAACTTTTAGTATAAATAGAGGTCGTACACAGCCCATCTATACATAACTTTCCAAAAGAAATACCTTTCAAAAGGTAGAGCTTCTCGTGCTTATTCCAAAGGCTTCTATGCCCCGTACTTCATGTTCTTCAAAAGCACGACACCTCGAACCTCTGCGAAAAATTTGGTTTGATCTTTTATTGAGGTTCCATAGAAGTTATTTCTGTTATTCTATCTTGTTGCTTTGATTTACGGATCCTAAGATTGTTGGGAAGATTCGTGGTTGTTGTTTTCGCTTCTCTTCAGGATGAAAAGAGAAGTGGTTGTAAGAGGTTGTTCCACCCTCATTCAAGTGGTATAGTTAGTAGATTGACTAGCTTGACTAGTCGAAAAAATCCTAAGCTGGGAGGCTTAGGTAGTGGTTTTTACCTGGTTTTGCTTTCCAATCTAAATCAAGTGTACTCTGTGCTTAAATATTTTATGATTTATTTCTTGATCTATGCATAAAATTTTTAAGGCAAATTTTTTTAAGGCGATACTATTCACCCTCCCCCTCTTGTACACGTTGCGATCCATAGGATATCCTCCTACTTTCAAATTCATGGTCAAGGCAAACTACAACTACAAGTTACCAACTAAGAGAAGAACACATGGAAAAAGAGAAAAAGAGGATGGCATGGAGGTGATGTTGCTGAAGTAGCATTGATTCCTTCTCCAACTTGACGTCAGGAAGAAGAGGTAGAAGGGCTTCAAGGGGTGGTGGTGGTTGAGCCCCTTGAACCTTCTTCTCTCCTTGCTCCTAGAGGTGATGTTAATGGTGGTAGATGTTCTAATGGCTTCTCTCAATTCTCCCCCTCCAAAAAAGATATCTCCTCATGGTGCCTTAGGTCCCTTTATAAAGAAAGTGATAAGGGAGCCTAAAGGTCACAATCTTAAATTCCAAAGGGAGCCATTTTTGGAGCCAATTTTTGGCTCCCTTTTCAAAAGTGGTGGTTGGCTATTAAGGTGGCTTTTAGCTTCCCAAGGAAGCTGCCAAGGGTTGGCTTCCTTGGGAAGGCAATAGCCTCCCTTGAAAAGGTGTACCCCTCTTTAATTTCTTAACTTTCCTATGCACTTCTTGGCTTTAATTCCAACAAATGAGTTACTTGGAATACTTTTTATCCCAAGCTCATTTAATTCATCTTCCACATGTAACATGACTTCATTTATGTAGCTCCTCAAGGTGCTCCTTCAAGAATGGGTGCTTGTGTGTTGCTGCACAAGCTAACAAAAGATGATCAAGGAACCAATTTATATCAAAATTTAAACATGAGCTAGCTTGGCATATTATTTCCAAAATGCAATGATGCAAGATGATTTATGCAATAATGTACTAGGGATAAGCCCCAAAATAAGCCTAACATGCATGCAAAATTGGTGTTTATCAGGGGTACAGGAGATCGTGGGGGAAATGGATGCTTGCAGGCCTTGGGAGCGTAAGAGGATTTGAATTTGGAGTGGGGTCACGAGGGTATTGGGAATTGGAGAGGAGGGTGGGGAGGAAATGAGGTTTTGAGCAATTAGGGGCAAGCTTTTGTGGAGGTGGGGACAGGATCTTGTGATGAAGTAGCTGGATTTTGTAATATTGGGGTCATGAGATGCATTTTAGAGAGAGGGATTAAGGGATTATGAGACGTTTCAAAATAATCAATGCCAAAATATTTGCTCTAATCTTTTTCACAAAAAGTGGACACTTATGTGAATGTACATTTTAAATTATATCTTGCTGCATTAATTAACAAAAATTTTTTTCAACATTATTGTCAGATTGCTCTAATTCCCACCTGCATGTATTTTAACACTAAATGAAATTAGAAGTTTTTTTCGGTTTAAAGGGATAAGTTTCAATTTGGCTTCTCCCTCTTTATGTTATTAAAGAAAATGTCAAAGATGAAATAGTGGTCTCATTTCACCTACACTAATTTGCCATTTGAAAAAAACTTATAGTGGCATAAGTAAAAATTGCCGCTAAATCAAAGACTATAGTGGAAAATATATTTGCCACTAATGATAATTGTCATATAACAATAATATTATAGTGGCATAAGTAATAGTTGCCACTAAATCAAAGGCAATAGCGGAAAATATACTTGCCACTAATACTAATTATCATTTAACAAAATGTTGTAGTGGCATATACAAAAAATTTGCCGCTAGATCAAAGGAATTAGTGACAAATGCATTATATACTACTATCTAATTTGCTACTAAAGGCCATTCTTTTGTAGTGATTGATCCTCAGACTAAACCTTATTGACTACTAAGGTTTCAACAAAAGTTGCCCAAAAGATGAGTCAGTGTATTGTGTAGGTGAAGATTGCTTAAATCTCAAAGACTCTTTAAACTAGAGGGTGGGAAGATAAGTCATGTACTTATCACTCTTTTCCATTTAATACCTTTGATTATTTCAATCTCATCAAAGACTCAGGAAACAAGCCCACATTTTAGTAAATACCCAAGAAAATTATGTTGGAAAGTGATATGAGGCATTTAAGCGAAGGATAAGTAAATCCTCAAAATAAAAAATTTTTAATTTTTTTCTTAGTTAAAACTCTAAAAGCATAGATTTTCTTTTTCTTTTTTAAAAAATATTTATCATCAAAAAAATATATATATACAAAAATCTAGAGATACAAAATGACTCGATAATAATTATCAACCTACCCCCCCATGCCTATTTCATGCAATGTCATCAATGCATACAATAATCATAAGAATCAAAATAGATATCACCTAAAAAATCACGAGTTCTGAGAAACTGTCTTGGTCATCTCTAGAACTAAATTAATGAAAATATATACAGACTAACCTAATTCGTTGGGTTGCTTCCCAACAAGCATTGAATTTTATGTCACCAATTAGACATAGTTTAGTTAGCTAACCCTCTAAGAGGGTTGTGGTCTCTTTAGGGGGCATCTAGGCTAAGTAGAGTTTAAGTCTTTGTCCATTCACAGTAAAGGTTTACCTAGTTTTCATATGAGTAATTACTATAGCTCCATTGGAAAAGTGTTTGACCACTATATATGGGTCTATCCATTTTAATCTCAGCTTGCCCAGAAATGGTTTTAACCTAGTGTCAAATAACCAAACTCTTTGGTTAGGCTTAAAGGTTTTTCTAAGGATATGCTTGTCGTGAAAGGCTTTAGATTTTTCTTTGTAAATCCACTCATTTTCATAACCCTCACACCTAATTTTTTCGAGCTCAATTAATTGGAGCTTCTTCTGGTCACTAGCCAAATCCAAATTATAATTGCATTCCTTGACTATCTAATAAGCTCAATTCTCCAATTCAACTAGGAGATGACAAGGTTTCCCATAAATAAATCTATATGCTGACATTCCTATGGGAGTTTTGTAGGTGGTCCGATAAGCCCAAAATGAATCTTCCAATCTAGTAGACTAATCCTTTCTATCTAGTTTCACTTTCTTTTCTAAGATATGTTTAATCTACCAATTTGAGATTGATGTGCGAAACTTGCTATAGGTTATTTCTGTCATTGTAGTGCAAGTTATGCGATCGCTCAAAGCTAATTTTCTAAAGTCGTCATGGATTGAAAATGTAATATAGGGGAGTTTAGGTCATATCTCAGGGAGACTTCTGGCTGAGTGACTTCCTAATTAGAAATAAGAAATAGTCGGAGTGAATTTCGAAAAGTGAGATTGCAAATTTCCAAAATGTAGAAATTGCGGATTACAGAAAACACAACACACAATATGTTTTCGCATTTTTGAGATGGGAAAGCAAGTAAGCAACTAACTAGCAAGCAAATAGAGTAGAGAGAGAGGCAAACATAACATTAATTTATTTCTACCAATGAAAGAGCTCACAACTATCAAAGCAAACTAAAAAGGAGAAGAGAAGAAGAACAAGAACAAGAAATAGAAGTAGAGAGAAGGGAGAAAGATAGAAACAGCCATGAATATTGAGAAGAAAATGGAAGCTCATAACGATGGTGAAGAAGAAGTTGTCATGACCTTTGGGAAGTAGAGGGATGCTTGGAGAAGACCGAAAGGAAGTCAAAGAAGTTGTCAAAGTAAAGGTCAATTTGAAGTAGAAGTTGGAGGCAAGGGAGAATCTAAGTAGCTAAGGTATTACCTAATAACCTAAGGACCTAAGGAAGTTGTTGGAAGGTGCAGCAAGGTTGAGGACTTAGGAAGAAGAAGAAGAAAGGAGGTGGGAAGAAGAGGTCAAGGAGGTAGAAGACCTAAGGAGGAACGACTAAGAAGGAGAGTTGTATGAACTAATGGCAGTCATGTGGTGTTTGAATAGGCACAAGGAGAGGGGGTAGACATCCATGTTGGTGCAAAGGCACCATGATCATTGATTTTGATGATAACAAAACACTTGCTTGATATTTGCTTTTGAGTTTAAAGTTTCATATTAAATGCCAATGGTAGCAAGTGTGAAAGTACTCAATCTCAACACCATGAAGGAATGGAGGAGCTTGATGAAGGAGAAAAATGACTTGGAGATTTGGAGGAAGAAGAAAAGAAGAGTAGGATAGATTTCCTTTTCTATGTACTTGTAGTTTTTGTTCTTTTATTTTCTTAGATTCATGTCAAAGCGCCCAAAATATAATAACCTAGGTGATAGGAACACTTACCCATCCTTAGAACACCTAGACAAAAACAGGAGTTAAGTTAGAAAGCCAAACCCATAATCCGACAGATTTACCAAACATCCAACATTTTTAATAGACATCTGATATTATCTTTTAAGTCATTCAATAGTTACATCGGACATCTAATAACCAAATAGCTTGCCTTAAAAAACTAATCACGTAGGCTTCAAACAAACATACCTATTTTCAAACGTCAGTGCCTATATGAAGATGTCTGAAGACCTTCTAGTGATGGTAACACCACCATAAACCATAACTAGCTTTAATTAGTCAGAATCAAGAGACAAATGCTCCTACATAATAACCTGAGAGCTGTAATTCCATGCAAATCCATCCTGAAAAGAAAACATGAAAATAGGGCTAATTTTGTAGTTTTAGCATCACATCATGAACATAGAGTAACCACAGGGTTTGTCAAGGGTTAATTGAAAGTTAATTGAGAATAAAAGCCCTAGGAGCAGGTCCACACAGACGGAAACAGGGTTTCATGCTTTTCGAGAACTAAATCGAAACACAAAATCCTAATTTCAGACCTGCTTAAATTGAAGAGGTTTTGGTGAAGATAAAATTCATCTAACCCTCCTAAAATTCATAGAAAAATATTATAAGAGGTTTGGTACCCTTGGTTTGACCATTTGAACCCATTTTGACCTTAAACAGAATCTGAGATGGAATTCTACCCTAATTTGGGCTTTTGTGCACATTGCCCAATTAAATGTGGTTAAACTCAAATCCAATTTCACCATCAGATTCCTTGGGTCGAAATTAGGTTTGTATTGAAATTTGGGCCCAATTAGAGTTCCTCTTGACCTAGTTTGCATTTCAATCCCTAAAATCTCCATTTCTTACAAGTAGACCCTCAACTTTCGAAAATATTGCATTGGGGTCCCTAACTTCCTCATTTTCTTCACACTTTGGTACTTATTGCGATTGGTGGTCTACAAGACAAGCATTGACCTTTGATCGAGTTAAAACTCAACCAAATCACCTCCAAATCCAACCAAATTTGGTGGGATTGGTGTTCGCACAATGGAGAATCTTTTGAGTGAGGTTTTATACCTTGATTCGAAGCAAATAGAGCAAGTGAGCTTGAGGATTTTTGGGATTTGTTTCCCTTGAAACCATGTACAATTCTCACCTCCTTCTTCTTTTAGAGCTTGGTTGCAAGCTCTATATAAGGCCCTGAAGCTCTTGTCATTTTCCTTAGCAAATTTTCAGGCCAAAAACCTTTCTTCTCCTCCAACCTTCGGCCTACTCCACTTTGCTCCAGCGACCCTCCTTCTCCAGCTTCTTCACCCTCTGCCACATACCATAGGCAGAGGGAAACTCTTCCTCTCCGTCGTTCGCTCTACATACCTGCTAAAAGCCTCCTCCCCCTTCAAACATCATCGTCTCCCTCTCCGAAGCTCTCTTTGTCTCCAGTGTTGGCCAATCATTGCCGGTGCCAAATCCTCCCTATTTCATCCAATAATTAAATCTCCTCGCTTCCTCTCCCTCTATAGATCCTCCTCGACTCTTTCATTCTTCGATTCGACCCCTGAACACCACTCTCCCCCTCTGTCTTCTCCATGGCCAGCGAAGCACCGGTGAGCTCGCTCGGCCAACATAGTACACCAAACACTACACCGTCATCGCCATGAGCTCCATTTCAACTCCTCGCACTAAAGCCCTCCATCTATTTTCACTTTCACTAACTTAACGACTCCCCTAAACGCCTCCTCCTCCAGTCATCTTCCCTGCCACTATTCGAGCACCACACGCCACCATTCATTAAACCATCACCACCATCGTATTCCATACATCAAGATGATCACCCTGAGCTTTCTAATTGGGACATCTACCTCATGTTTTGATCTCCAGGTCATCACCGGACAGCCACCGTCACCCTCGTCTTCTCCGATCACAGCAGCGCTTCTCCAGCCATCCAACACCTTGCTGCTACCTTCTACTAATGCAACTTTAGGTAATGAGGCAAGTTCAGGTGACAATCGAGGTAGAATAAGCTCCATCTACCTTGTTTTGGTGCACAATTCAATTGTAGCTGCACGCGGAGGACATGTAGGTCTTTAGTCCCACATTAGGGATGTAGAGGCTTGTAAAGGCACATAAGTTGTTTTCCGGTTCTAACTCCTTGCCCAGTACACAGGGGGTTGGGTCCCCCATGCACTCAATCTCTCCACACCTCACTCCCACACCCTCGGTGAGCTTGGACCTGACATTGCTCATGACCCGATTACAGATCCGATTATGCCTAATTATGAGAGAAAAGAGGAGGAATTTGCGAGGAGGAGGTTGGAGGGTTTTGCTTCAATATCTGTGTCCTATTGCCTCGAGATGTATGCCACTCTCTATTGATGTGCTATCAAGGAGTTTTAAGGAGTAATCATCGTAGCAAAGCATCAATCACTCGAAAATAATTAAATTAATAACTCAGAATCGAAAAAGAGTCTGAGGTCGATCATAGGGAGCAAATATGGAATTCACAACACTAATCTTGAATTGAAATGAATGAGCATAATAAACATATGGTATAGAAGATATTCGATGAATCAAATAATAAGAAATATATTCAATAAAGAGCAAAACTATCTCAAACACTCATCGGGATAAAAATAAGTCAAGAAGACAAAAGAATGGTGATTTAAGTCACCAATTATTCTAGTTTATTTAAGCATGTATCCTAACCATTCAATGTAGCCAAATAAGTCAATAGTGTTCTCAATGCTACAGCACTCAGTATTTGCTCTTTATTGAATGGCATAAGGCTAAGGCTCTCTAAGAGCATTTCTTCTTTTCTTCATCTTGAATGCCTTCATTCCTTCTTCACAAGCCTTGAAGCATAGAGCACCAATTTCCTTTAACGACTAACTATCGCACAGGGGCACAAGGATGGCGCAGCAAAACCCACCCCCCTCCTCACAAACTGTTCTCTCTCTCTCAAACCCAGCATATAGTCAGATCCATGTATGAGTACTTGGATTCGGGTAATCGGGTTTGACTATGGTCACCGGGCATGTATGGTGATTGATCAAGGTGTTTCGGCGAACGAAAAGTTGGGGTTAGGAGAAACCCACTACTGTAGTCGCAAAAACACATTATCAAATAAGATTTCTTTCCAAAACTCCTAGGGAGTCCTAGGTCGAACACAGGGAGGCGACATCTGCTTTCGTTGAAATCTGCATTTTGGTTTGTTTGTTTTTGGTGCTTTTAGGTTTTGTTATTTTTTTGTGTTTTTGTGGTAAAGAAATAAACAAGATAGCACTTAAAGTGGAGAGAAACAAATCTGATATAATTCAATGTCGTTTATTACAATAAATGGAAATATGACAAAAATAGCAAAGATAGAGGTGAGAGGGAATCTTCCAAATCAGCTGTTTGGCAAGATGACGGTGCTTGGCGGCAACTTGGATGGAGGAGGTGAGAAGCTGGATGATGGGGATGAGATGCAGGAGGATGCCAAGTAGAGGAATGCTTCACCAAGGCACAGAATGGGGATGAGGAGGTGGAGGTGATTGACTTCCTGAACGAAGGTGAGGGGATAGCCTCTAGGTCTCCTATAAAGTTGATGAGGAATAGGATGAATATTTGGTGGAGGGAAAGGGTTTCTACACTAATAGGTGGCCTAGGGCTTGAGAGGGAGCTCTTAGTAGCTTAGGAGTCGAGATGATGCATTGTGGGCATGTGGTGGAGGAGGGCTCTCAGCCATTGGATTTGCATCCAACAGCTAAGATTGCTTGTTGAATGGCCTTTGGAAGGACACTGGGCAACCTTGGGCACTCCAGATTGTGCCACATGGCACCATCTGGACCGTCCACTTTTCTTTTCTTGCAGAGGATGCCACAATGCTCGGATCGAGGTGATTTTTGCATTGTCAGACTGCGATTGTAGCTCCAGATCCATTCGTACAGTCGAATTCTTCATCTGAAGCCCATAAAGATGTTGCATTGCCTCCTGGCCATAAAATGCAGGAATTACTATACAACATACACAAATTATCCTAAATGCAATGTAATGCATGTTATGCACTATTTATACTTATGGAATGCAGTGCTAGGCTTAGGAACTATCATAAATAAGCATTTTATCATGAATTCATGCATTTTTATCAGTGACCAAGGAGTGAAGGCAAGGTAAAGGGGACCTCACCACGTGTTTTGAGGCAAAGAACCCAAAACACAAATTCCTTATATGCACTGCAGGTGCTTTATTCAAGCATGATGTGGGATTATTCCCACTGTCTTCCTTCACTCGCACATTAGCTGAAGGTGATGCTGCTTGATTGTAGCTGCTGAGGGTCTCACGTCTTCAATTGGCACTGCAGCTGGCTACACAGATGTAGTCTATGCCTCCTGGAAGTGGAATCAGACCTTGAGCTCTTCGGAGCACTGCGGTCGTGGTCGGTAATGATGGCAGCGACGGCGAATGATAAAAATCACCTAAAATGAGAAAAAGGACTCACGGCCACATTAAAACATCTCAGGATGTTCACTTGAGGATGGCGAAGGTTATGGCGGAGTCCTCATGGAGTGCGGTGGCATGGAGTGGTCAGGCAAGTTCAGGGAAGGTGGTAGGTGATGGTTGTGTTCAGTGTGATTGTTGAGGGTGTGAATCATGGAATAAGGAGGGGGGTTTTGTGCAGATGGATGAGGTGAAGCCTTTGGAGGTGGAGCGGGTGCATTTGGTGTAGTGTGGACGATGATTGACCTCGCTAGAGCGCGATTGGAGTGAAGGAAGACGATGGGGAAGAAAGGTGAACGACAGTCAATTTAGGGAAGAAAAGAGATAGATAGAACCTAAGGTGAGAGAGAGAGTGTGTGAACCTAATTATGGATGATGGGGAAGAAGTTGGCTCCATCTTTGATTGGCGAGCACCAGAGGAGATTACTCCGGTTGATGAATGGCGACGAAGAAAGGGTTGAAGACATCGGGGCTTTGTTGGCCACCGTCAAAAGAGGATGAGGAAGATTGCTGCGCTTCGAATTTAACTGTTGGAGGTGCGGATGAGGGAGATTGAGAGGGCAACCGGAGTGTAGGTTGGAGTCTGCCGAGGGAGAGAAGGAAGATTTGTTCTAGCCTTGAACCTAGCTAAAGAGTTGGGCTTTGTAGTAAGGAAGCTTTTATAGAGCTTCTAGTAGGCTTCTAAGTAGGAAACAAGCCTAATTGGCTTGCTTAGGAATCAAGAAGCACCCACTGAAGTCGTGGGTTCACACAGCCAATCAGATGCGATTTGGGATCCAAAACTGGTCCCAATCAATTCTCCATGGTGTGAACATCAATCCTACCAAATTTGGTGGGATTTGATGAAGATTCGAGTAGGATTGGGAGTGGTCAAACACTGTCTAGAGCTTGGTTGACCTCCAATGGCAGTAAGGACCTACTTGTAAAGAAGATGACAAACCTAGGGGGCTCTTTGCAAAGATTTTGAAAGTTGAGGGGTCACTTGAGAGAGAAAGAGTTTAACTAGACTAAAACACAAACTAGGTCATGATGAACTCTGATTTAGCCCAAATTTTGGCACAAACCTAAATTGGACCCAAGAAATTTGATGGTGAAGTTGTATTTCAATTTTAACCAAGTTTGACTAGGAAATTTGTGTAGAAACCCAAATTAGGGCACAATTGTGTATGTGACTCTATTTATGGTCAAAATAGGTTCAGATGGTCAAATCAAGGATACCAAACCTCATAGAATATTTTTATATGAATTTTAGAAGGTTTAGATATATTTTATCCTGACCAGAACCTTAGTAATTCAAGTGGGTCTGAAATTAGGGTTTGGGGAGTTGAATCAGTTCTCGAAGTGTGTAAAACCCTATTTCTGTTTGCATGGACCCTCTTATTAGACATTAATGCTCATTATGCCTTAGATTTACCCCTGGGAAACCCTATGATTACTATGCATTCATTATATGCTGTTAAAACTGTAGAATTAACCTTGATTTGGGGTATTCTTCTCAAAAAGGATATGCAAGGAATTACGACTCTCCGGCAATTATGTAGGAGAATTTGTCACTTGATTCTGATTAATTAAAGCTAGTTATGGCTCATGGTGATGTTATCATCACTCTCCTTAACACTTAGTGAGAATTCAAAGAGGCATTGCTTTTGTGTTGTGCTTGAGAAGAAGCCTTGTGCCTTGGCTGAGTGATTTAAGTCATCTAATCTCCTTAGCGATGTCTGATGAGGCTTTGTGCTTGGTACTGTGGATATATTTGGCCTCTGTGCTGATGTGGAATTAAGAGGTTAAGTGGTTGAGGCACTGTTTGAAAATTTGAGTTAATTCCTGATATTGAATATGTGCTTAATATGGGGATTTATGTGGTGATTCGAATCATCATTGTTTTTGAGGTTCTATTCTTTTTTCCCATCTATTTCTTGACATACAAATTGGCTTATTACTGAACATCATTCTAAGTAATTCATTCATTGAATATCTTTTATTCTACTTAATTAATTGTGCTCATTATTTCTAAGCACGATCAGTGTGTGAATTCCATTTGCTCCCTGCGAAAGACCTCGGTCTCACATTATTTTCAAGATTTATAAATTTAAGTGTGTAGCATTTTTGTAATTGTACTACAATGCAAATACATTTCTCAAGAGATGATTCAAACATGTGCAACATTTTAGCACCATTGTCGGGGAGCAATGCATATTTCACCACTAGTCGTATCATATTTGATTGAGCTTATTACTAATTTACCCTATTTGCTTTTGCTTGTGATTTCACGAGGTACATCACGAAGAGATCTTCTATGCAGTCAACCACTATAGGGGCAGGTAAAATTTCTCTTCTTCCGTAATCAGCCTCCTAATATTGGGAAAGAGAAAAAGGAAACAAATGAAATAGGATCAACTTGCCTTATTTCTATAGCAAAATTTCTTGATTTATGAACTTGATTGATATCTAATTGAAGATTGAAATGATTTGTCTAGAGATCCCTATCCTAATTTCCTATACCTATTAAGGATTTACGCTTAAATTCTCAACATCTTGGAGTACTCACATTCTTGTTTGAGTCCAAGGTGACATAATTCAGATTAAATTGGACTTAGAAATAGAGCTAATTAGGGTTTCCACTATTGGGTTGTGAAGTGATTGTACACATTTGCTTACATTAAAAGAATTGATGTCCCCACTTTTGTGTGACAACAAAGCCCTTATTTGAGAAGATCTATTCAAGCAAACCCTAAAATGAGGCTCTAATTTCACTTGAATGCTAAAATTTTTGGACTAAATAACTTGAGAGTCAATTCAGGGTGATTTTGGGTCTTGACCCAAAATTCATCTTTCATCTCTAAGGCAGGTCAGGTGAAGTTGGTCTACTTTGTAAACCAACCAACCTCCAAATTAGGTCACAAATTGAATCAACTTCTAAATTAAGTGAAATTCAAGGCACAAATTAGGACTAAAATTGGTAGACTTAAGTTCTCAATTCTCACATTCCGATCTACTTGGAACCACAGTGACAAGGAAGGTCGGGCAGGGGAAACCCTGTAACCCGTGGGGATGCTCTACCGTGTAGGGGTCTTTGCGGAACTCTCCCTTCTTGGCTGCCCAAGTAATTCTTGGGTGTGGGGATTTTTGATTTAGAGGTATCATCCGCCTCGAAATAGCTTTAATCATCCAAAAATCTTTGGGTGCCTTGATTGGGTCCAATTCACATCCAGTCCCTTATCTATTCTCTAATGCACATACATAGGGAAGGTCCCTAGGTCTGACCTAGAGGCCTCCATTAGAGTTGATCTTCTGTGGGATATTTTATCTAATCTAATCAATTCGATCTGGACCTGAATTTGATTCTATATCTTGATCCACCACCTGATTTGAAAATGTAACCTGATAATTTAGGAAGACTATTTAGGAAACCTGAATCCCAAATGAGCTTGAAAAAGAAAATGATCAAGGATGCTCTTAGACATCATGATGAGTATTATAAAACCTCGAATCCATTTAAAAAAATTTAGGTTAATGTTTCAAAAACAACAATCCACATTATGAACCATGTTGAAATGATATTGAGACAAATGATACATGGTTCAACACAGGATGATCTCTTATGAGAATATATTGAATTGGGGAAATTACATAGCAATGAGTATCAACATTGTTGGTCAAATCACCCACTTTTGGAAAAACACCAACGTCTCATGGAGAAACGTGGAAAATTGTTGAATATGGTGTATGAAGCCATCAATAAAAAAATACCCATATATTCCCTCAAAAGTTGATGAGACATCTTGGAGCAACATTGAGGATCAATATGATTTCCTAGAGCCCGGGCTAGAAAATAGAGGTTGTTGTGGACCCCTAACCCAAATGGAATCAGATTCAAACTTTATGCAGAATGATATACTTGATCTTGATGTTGGTTGGGCGAATCCAGTTGCAGGTGTTCCTAATTCTAAACCATTCTTAGAGAGCCATGAAGCTGGTCCATCATGCCTTGATTTCCCAAACACCTGTAGTGAGCTTGAATCAGACCTCTCGAGGATGTAATTCCCAAACCTTATCCTGTTAAGGTAATCCTCAAGAGTAATTCTGACATCCCAATAGAATCAAGTCCAGATTCTAGTGACCCAATTCCTACCACCTAACCTAGGATCTAGATTTGAGCCTATTTGGGGTGATCATGAGGCCCCATATGATGAGAATCAAATTTTAGATTTGAATTATGATTCTAGGCTTGTATTTGATGATTACACCTTTCCAAACTCCTCAGAGATACAAATTAATTTTTCGAAAGTCATACTGATTTATGATGTAGGAACAAAGCAGTTGGAAGAGTTGGGATTTAATGGGTCTACCTTAGGAGCCAAGAACCCGAGCTTATGCCTAATAAGGACACCTCTTTGAGCATGAAATTTGAGAATAGGTTAAATCCAAGTCAGGTTATTGATTCTATGCATCATGATTCATTCTGTGGTGGAAATCTTGATTAGGATCAGGTTCAGAAACTGATTTTCGTAGATTCTCTGATGATTTCAAATCATACTCTAATTTCGGAGAACCATTATTTCCTGACAATTACAAGCCAATTTACGACCTCAGCATCCATGATCCATTCTTTGACTCCAACTCTGAGGTCCCTGATCCCGAGATCATTGATTCAAAATCTTGTTCCATTGAGCTGGAATCAGTCTTTTATGATTCGCAAGAATCAAAAATAGTAAGTGCCAAGAGTGTCCACAATCCAGAGTTTGAATCTTTCACTGACTTAGAGTTCCATGATCCTATAAGCACTCTCCATGCATTTACATTTGATTTGAATGAGCATCATGAAGACCCTCTAGAGGAACCTATCTTTGAATCATTTCTAGAAAAGCGCTCACTACACCCAGGTTTTGAAGTAGCCACATCTTCTGTTACGAACATGGCATCAGACGGGATTTTAAGACGTCTGGGAAGTGGCCCAGACGTCTGACCAGACGTCTGGAACCCTTCCCAGACGTCTGGTAATAAATTTTTGCGGCGTACGGGGTTGCGTCTGCGTGCCTGCGTGCGCAGACTGCACCCGCCACTCTCATTCCTCCTTTTCCTCTCTCTCCTCCTGCAGGCGCGCAGCTCTATTCTCTCTCTCCCCACGCAGCCTTATAAGGCCCCCTCGCCCTCTCCCTCACCCTCATCTCCTCCGCCTTCCTCTTCTCCTTCTCCCTGCCAGTGCGAGAGCGTGAGCGAGCGAGGGAACGGCGGCAGCAGCGGCCGCGGCGAGAGTGCGGGAGGGAGGGTTGCAAGCGGAAGGGGGAAGCTCAACTGCGAGGGTTCGAGCTTGCTGGGGCAGCTAGAGCCGGTCGGCAGGGGAGCGGCGGGCGTGGGGTGTCGCAGAGGGGCTGTTGCAGCTTGGGCAGTAGGCGGACGGGGCACGGCGCGGCCATGCATCACGGGCGGAGAGTGAGTCGGGCTCTGGTTCTGGAAAATTTTGCAGAGCCAAACGTATGGGCTTACGACCAGACGACGGTGAAGACGTCTAGAGGATTGTCCAGACGTCTGATAGGTAAGATATTTCTATCTTCTTCCTTCTTCATGCGTACGGCCATGCAGTCGTTCGCCGCGACTTCGTCTGCGCTTCGTCGTGCTGAGAGCAAGAGTGTGTGTGTGCAGGTTCCGCTCGGGAGGGCGCAAGGGCTCGCCATCCCACGCAAATTAGACGTCTGGCCGCAGTGCCAGATGACGGAGAGGACTTCCAGATGTCTGGGGTGATAATCGGACGTCCTGGAACTAAGCCAAATGCCCCAGCAGGCTTCTGGACGTCTGAAGGACTACACAGAGCTAAGGTACAATCTGACCCACCTTTTAAGACATCTGGAAGAGTTTCTGGATGTCTGATTTTGGACAGTTTCATAGTTTTTGACCCGTTTAGGGCCCGTTCGGAGTCCATTTTCCGTGTTTCGAGTTGCGTTCTTTCCAGAATAAAATCCTCTACCCGTTTACAGTAATTGTATACCATTCTGAGAAACTGCTTGTGTTTGATCCTTGTGTTAGGACCCTATTCCATTGCAGTCTTAGGGGTTGCGGAGGCGCGCAGGATTGCCGACCACGCCCCCAGTACTCCCGTTGTAGCTGGTAGAGTGGCTTTTAAATTATTTAGCATAATTTGTTACAATTGTGGAACAATTAATAGAGTCTAGGGCATTGCATTAACCCTAGGACTGAGAAACTAG
Source organism: Thalassia testudinum (assembly GCA_037157565.1). Lineage (NCBI taxonomy): Eukaryota > Viridiplantae > Streptophyta > Magnoliopsida > Alismatales > Hydrocharitaceae > Thalassia > Thalassia testudinum. The sequence goes on from JAZHRO010000049.1 coordinate 39,158,585, forward strand.
ATTGAATGATATATCCTAGGGTATTGCATGAATCCTAGGACTGGAAAACTAGATTGAATGATAGAACCTAGGGTACGGCATGAAAAAAGTAGTGGAATATATAAATATTGCAGTCTTGGAAAAGTGGAAAGGAAATAATAGCTTCCTGTAAATTAATAGCTGCCTGTTATGAATGAATAAATATGATTGAGAATATGGGTTGTATGAACGTAAAACTGGAACAGTGAAACCTACAATGGCCAAACAAAAAGAATTCGAACCCTATGGGGAATTAGGAGTGGAACTCCAGAAAAGAGAATAGAATGGAACTGAGAAAGTGAAACGTGGAAGTGTGTTGTCTCTTGGGTATGCGGTACCAAAGAGAGCACACATTACCTCTTAGTGTAGAGGGGAGCTTGCCGCCCTCAGGTTGAGACCAGGGTGGGTTTGGCTACTGTACACCGACTTGCTGGCCCTCGCATACATAGTACCGAGGAGAGCTACTAGTGTAGGGAGAGCACTAGCTACCGCACGGGCCCCGGGGTTCTGCTAGCCTCCTACACCGACTTGTTAGGCCCACTGGGCAAACCAGGGTAGTCAGGCGAGGGTGCGTGATGGTCGACCTGGATAGGTTGTTAATATGATATTTTTATCGTTGAAATGTGTATAGTGGTTAACCTAATTCAGACCTAACCATCTCTTTACAAAATTTTTAACCTGGCCTAATTGATTTTATCTTGTCACTTTTAAGCCCAGGGTCGAACTCAGGGAAGTGGGGTTCAAGTCGAGTTTCTACGTTTTCCTTAGAACGCGTCTCTTCCGTTCGTTTATTCTGTTTTTGGTATTTTTCTTATTTAGGTTTTTTTTCTGGTAATCCTTGTTCTTGAGGCACACCCTCAAAATTGTGTCCTTGGCTTTTAGCCAAAACAGAGTTTCAAAACACGTCTTGCTACTTGCAAGATGGGGTACCTGCAAATCAAAGATTATCTTTTCACTTTTATACCTTTTTTTTTTTTTAATCTTTTTACTAAGGAAGCTATCAGATAGAAAGTAAATATAGTAGCTATAGATATATATTTATATGTAGTATATATATAAAGGGGTGGGGGTGGAGGTGACGATGGAGTGTAGCACTATGTCGAGTCAGCCGACGTCTAGAGAGACGCAACCAACACGACTAGGTGCCGCGTGGAGTGTGGATGGAGGATGGATGATGTATGGGACCACGCTTTTTTTTTTTTTTGTACGCGTGTATCAGGGAATATCAGCAACTGGTGCAGATATCCCCGCGATACAGCGTATAATAAATAACGTGAAAATATATGTACATATATATGTATATAAATGTATAATTATATATGTATAGATATATATAGATATATATATATATATAGGTGTATATATATATATATATATATATGTATATATGTATATAGCTATGTATATATGTATATAAGTATATATATATAATACTAAATAGATATATATATATATATGTATATAGGTATATATGTATCTATATATATATGTATATATATATATGTGTATATGTATAAGTATATAGATATGTATATATATATATATGTATATGAGTATGTGTATATATATATATATATATATATATATATATATATATTATATATGTATATGCATATATATATTATATTATATGTATGTATACATAACTATATAGATATACTATGTATATATAAGTATATATATATAGATATATGTATATGTATATATATATATATATATATATATATATATATATATATATATATGTATATAAGTTACTATTAGTGTGTGAGTGTGTGTGTGTGAAAGTGTTGGTGTAGATGTCTGTGTGCGTCGGTGTAGTGTGTGAGAAAGTGTTGTGAGAGAGAGTGAGAGAGAGAGAGAGAGAGAATGGGAGAGAGAGAGAGCAGGAGAGAGCTGGCAGGAGAGGAGAGAACGGAGGCAGCCGCACTGCAGGAGGCGAGTTAAGACGTCCGGAGGTGAAGACCGTCGTCTGATGGTCGCGGGCGCACGGGCGCGTCTTCGCCCAGAGGAGGAGAGGAGTCTGCGTCGCCGGCTGCGAGCGCGGAGGCTCGCGACAGCGCGCTCAGAGAGGGAGGCGGGGAGTCTGCAGGCGGGTGCGGAGGAGGTCTGCAGGCGCGCGCGGACGCTTGCAGAGGTTGGCAGGGAGCGGGAAGACGCTTGGCCGGCCGCTGCTGAGGAGCGCAGCGACCGGTTGCGGGCGCAGAGGCGGGCGACAGAGCAGACGAACGGAGGCGGGGAAGGCCTGCAGGCGCGTGCAGAGGGGCTGGGGCGCCTGCAGACGCTCGCGGAAGCTGCGGGGGCCGCTGCCGCTGCTGCTGCTGCTGCCGCCGCTTAGCTGCTGCTGCTGCTTCCGCTTAGCTGCTGCTGCTGCTTCCGCTTAGCTGCTGCTGCTGCTTCAAGCTTCAGACTTTGAAGAAGCAGCAATGGCGGGAAGGGCAGGAACGGAAAACAAATGAAAACAGAGAGCCACCACGCCCACCGGCTCTTTGAAGAGCTGGGCGGTGATGGTCTCACTGTGGTAGTGTGCACCACAGTGAGCTCCTGCCCGTCGGGTTTCTCCTCGAAGGAGGTCCGGCGTATGGAGGGGAGAGGGAGGAGAGGAAGGTGGCGGCCTGCTGGTGTGATTCTTTCTTGCTGCAGCCAGCCGCAGCTGCGTATTGCAGCAATGTTCCCCCCCTTCCTTCGTCGCGAGGAAGAGCTGCTGCTTTATAGAGGAGGAGAGCATGGCGGGGAGGCATGGCAGCAGCAGGGAGAGGCGTTGGAGAGTGGCTGCTGCAGGGAGAGGCGCGGGAAGTTGCAGCAGCGGGAAGGACGGCAGGGAGAGGCAGCGGAGAAGAGGTTGCTGCAGCGGGAGATGGGAGGAATGGCAGCCGCAGGGAATGGCTTGGGCAGGGAGAGGGCGGACGCGCGCGTGCGGCTGCGGGAAGGCGCATGGCGGGGAGAGGTTGCGGAGAAGTTGCAGCCGCGGGAGATGGGAGGAATGGGCAGCGTGGCAGTTGCAGCCGTAAGAGAAAAAAATAAAAATCAAGTGGAGATAAAAAATAGAAGAGATGGATTTTTGTAAAGAGGCACTTGAGGAAAATGTAAATTATGAAGCCCTTTTATTCCAATCTTCCCTCCTCTTAATTAAATGCATGAATGCAAGTATTTTTACAGATGCGACTATAGGATTATAATATACATAGTTAATGCTAGAAAATAGCATAAGAAGGCGTCCCTATAGGCGTGTTTTGAGGTGCAAACATATACCCCCATGCCTATCTTTTGCTAGTCCCTAGCAAAACCGTATTTAGAAATGTTCTTAAGCTGAAGATTTTCTTCTGAGATGATATCGGTGTGTTTATTATCGGATATTGTGAGAACCAATTGTAAAGAAGACTACCAGTACTTTAAGTCTTACATGACAAAGATTATCTCTCAACTAACCAGGACTCTTGATATTTAAACCTTAAGTACGATTTCCAGGACCCAGGAGGTTTTTCCATACTCGAGAGCTCAAGAGGTTATGGTTTGTGCATAGTGAAGGATCAAGACTGACCAGATGAACCTTAAGACTCACTCCCAGGGTTTCACGAATTTTTAAGTACAGGTTGGTCCCAATTTCAGCTCGTGTTTTCGGATTGACCCTTAAGATGATTACGGAAAACTCAACTCCCATTTTTGAAAAACAAATTATACCGACATTTATGAGATATACTGATTCTTTTGCAACATCTTTTTTTTTTTTTTTTTTTTTTTTTTTTTTTTTTTTTGAAACATATGTCAGTATATCTCTTACAACACATTTTGAAAGAGCACACTTTTTTTTTTTTTTTTTTTTTTTTTTTTTTTTTTTGTGGGAGAGTTTCTTTTTGGTGGAAAGAGCCACTCCTAAACACAAGACTAAAACTTGGGATAAAAAGTCTACCTGCACGCACAGGTAAGGACTCCACCTTTCCTAATGAACACTAGGGTTGGATCTTATGTTCACCTGATCTTTCCTGATATGTGTAGTGTGAACCAAGTTTACTTAAGCTCTCAAGAAAAAGCAAACCAACGAATCCTGTACTGTGTCTCAGGTACAAGAAACGTTCTTAGTTAGGAGAGATTTTGATCTATTTCGTCAATGCTTTAAGTGAATTAAGCCGAGCCTGAGCGAATCAAGCTTCTGTGGCCTGGAAATTTTTCAAAACAGAGGTTGAATATCCATAAACACTTATTGTATTTTTGTTTCAGCTTTTAGATCATTACTAAACACCATTTATTACTATATATATATATATTTTTTTTTTTTTTTTTTTCTTGCATATTTATAAATAGGTGGTAATTGTCTGATACCATAAAATACCCGGATCCTATGGATGCCTATCCACCCCCCCATGCCAAACAATGCTATGTCCTCATATGCATGCAGGGAAAGGCAGAGGAAGATCGGGTAACAAGAGCTGAGGTTCAGGGTATAGATCAGGGTGGAAGGGTGGGTGGATGGTGGGTGGTGAAGAGAAAAGTGAAGTGATTGCGATAGAGGTGTGAAAAGTGATGGTGGATGGTGAGTGCTGTTAGGGTGCCTCCCAACAAGCGCTGAATTTAATGTCCCCAGCTGGACTCAGAATGAGGCAAAGAATTAGTTACCCTCCAGCAGGGCAACGGTTTCTCCAACGGGGGCAGGTTCATGAGTCAGATAGGGTTTCAAACGCTGCCCGTTGACCGTAAATTTACGCCCAGATTTGGGATCTTCGATTTCGACGGCCCCATTGGGGAATGGTCTTGAGACCAGAAAAGGACCAGTCCATTTGGACTTTAATTTCCCAGGAAAGAATTTGAGTCGGGCATTATAGAGCCAAACTTGCTGAGATGGCTCAAATTCCTTCCGCCGAACATGGCTGTCATGAAAAGCCTTAGTGCGCTGTTTAAAGGTTAGAGCAGAATCATAGGCTTCACGACGGAGCTCTTCCAGCTCTTGGAGTTGGAGTTTCCTTTCTCGTTCACACAAGTCTGGGTCGAGGTTACATTGGCGAACCGCCCAATAAGCGCGGTGCTCCAACTCCACAGGCAAATGACAAGGCTTCCCGTAAACGATTCTATATGGAGACATACCAAGGGGAGCCTTGAAGGCGGTCCGATACGCCCAAAGTGCGTCAGTCAGCTTGTCGGACCAATCCTTACGGTCAGGCCGAACCGTTTTCTGGAGAATCTGCTTGATTTGCCGGTTCGACACTTCCGCCTGGCCGTTCGTCTGAGGATGATACGGGGATGCGATACGATGGTGGACTCCGTATCTCCTCAGAAGTGCCCGAAAAGAAGCATGGGTAAAGTGGCTTCCTCCATCCGAGATAATGGCCCGAGGGATCCCAAAACGCGCAAAGATATGGTCTTTGACGAATCGGGTGGAGATAACATGGTCAGCACGGCGCGCGGGAATAGCCTCGATCCATTTTGAAACATAGTCGACGGCCACGAGGATGAATTCGAAGCCGTTGGATGGAGGGAAGGGACCCATGAAGTCAATTCCCCAGATGTCGAAGATTTCCGCAGCTAGGATGTGTTGCAAGGGCATCATGTCACGACGTGCCATTGACCCTAAAGACTGGCACCTAGTGCAATGTTTGGCATAAGCGTGCGCATCCTGGTGAAGGGAGGGCCAAAAGAAACCGCACTGCAACACCTTGGCTGCAGTTTTCCTCCCAGAGAAATGGCCTCCACAGGCCTGATCGTGGCAGAAGGATAGCACACTGGGGAACTCACTGTCAGGAATACAGCGACGGATGATTTGATCAGCACCTATCCGAAAAAGAAGTGGATTATCCCAGAAATAATACTTTGCTTCTGCCATGAGACGCTCACGCTGGTTTTTAGGCCAGCCACGTGGAAGAGATCCAGAAGCAAGGTAATTGGCAATGTCGGCATACCACGGTCCACTTGCCGCATTTATTGCCAATAGGTGCTCATCAGGAAAAACTTCATTAATTGGCAGAGTAAGTCCAATATGGTCAGGGTCCAGTCTGGAAAGGTGATCAGCCACAACATTCTGGGCTCCGACCTTATCACGAATCTCAATGTCAAATTCCTGGAGCAGAAGGATCCAACGAATCAGTCTAGGCTTGGCATCCTTCTTGTGCATGAGATGGCGAATGGCCGCGTGATCAGTGAAAACAATAATGTGAGAGCCCAGAAGGTAAGAACGGAATTTTTCCAGCCCAAAGACGACTGCCAGTAGTTCCTTTTCAGTGGTAGTATAATTACGCTGGGCCTCGTCCAACGTCTTACTGGCGTAGTATACCACGAAGGGGTGTCTATCGCGTCTTTGTCCCAGGATGGCTCCGACTGCAAGGTCTGAAGCGTCACACATAAGTTCAAAGTTGAGGGACCAATCAGGCGGCTGGAGAACAGGGGCCTTGGTGACAGCATTACGCAGTTGCGTGAATGCTTGTATACAGTCAGGGCCCATGTCGAAGGGCACGTCGGTTGATAGGAGATGAGTTAAGGGTCGAGAAATTTTGGAGAAGTCTTTGATGAATCTCCTATAGAAACCGACGTGTCCCAAGAAGGAGCGGATTTGTTTGACAGAACCAGGCACAGGTAAATCAGCAATGATATCGAGCTTAGCTCTGTCAACCTCGATACCCCTATCGGAGATGATATGTCCAAGAACAATTCCTTCGTGCACCATAAAATGACTTTTTTCCCAGGAAAGCACGAGGTTTACATCAATACATCTCCTAAGGATGCGAGTCAGGTTGGCAAGACATTCGTCGAAAGATGGTCCAAAGACTGAAAAGTCATCCATGAAGACCTCAAGAAAGTCACCCACCATGTCATGAAATATCGCCAGCATGCATCTCTGGAAAGTTGCTGGCGCGTTACAAAGTCCGAACGGCATCCTTCTAAAGGTGAAGGTGCCGAAAGGGCAGGTAAAAGTGGTTTTCTCTTGGTCTCGGGGGTCTATTGCCACCTGGTTATATCCTGAGAATCCATCCAGGAAGCAGAAAAATTTATTTCCCGCTAACCGCTCCAGGATTTGGTCAATAAATGGTAGCGGGAAGTGATCTTTCTTGGTTGCAGCATTGAGTTTCCTATAATCCACACACACTCTCCAAGATGTAGGAGTGCGTGTAGGGATGGATTCGCCCCTGTCATTGACACGGATGGTGAGTCCTGCCTTTTTGGGCACAACGTGAATCGGACTCACCCAGGGGCTATCGCTGATCGGGTAGATTATACCCGCATCCAGCCACTTAATGATTTCATTCTTAACGACCTCCCGCATGTTAGGGTTGAGACGTCGCTGCATCTCGCGAGAAGGTCGAGCCTCCTCCTCCGTATATATACGATGAGTGCAGTAGGAGGGACTAATACCAGATAAGTCTGATAAAGACCATCCAATAGCTGCCTTGTGTTCTAGGAGGACCTTAGTTAGTTTGCACTCCTGCTCCATGGTTAATTTTGAACTGATGATTACAGGGAGCGTTTCATTTGGTCCCAGGAAAACATACTTGAGTGTATTAGGCAGCACTTTTAGCTCGGGAGTGGATGGGGAAGGATCTGGCATTTCTTGGGACGAGAGTGTCCCAGACGGGTAGGGGAACAAGTTAGGAGGAAGAAACTGGCCTTCAGATTGGCCAAGAAGAGGGGCTTCTTGGATAGATGGATCCAAAAATGAATAGCCCCAGTGAGAAGTATATGGGCTCAAGGTCCCAGTGTGGATTTGTAAATCCGCCTGATTTGGCGGGGAAGAAAGGGCAATTCGGTCTTCATGAGTGTGGACTGACAGTGAGTAGCCCGGATATGACTCAGACCACGAGGTATGGGAAGCGGAGAAAACCTCGTCAGAAGTCTGGCCAGGAGAAGGTACTGGACAAGGGAGGGATTGGGGAACGTCACAGTATGCGTTGGTCAGGCAGTTATCAGTGTTTATAGGTAATCCGCAACAGTCCGAATAGGTCCCAATTAGTCCGATACACGCGCTGACGGCCATGTCCTCGTCAGACGTGTCATCCTCAATGCAATCGCAATCAAAGTTCTTGGCTGCCTTGAATATGTTAAGCTTGAGCTTCTCAGATCCAACGGCAATCTCAATACAGCCCGACTCGCAGTCGATGTGGGCGCGGGCTGTGGCCAAGAAAGGTCGACCGAGGATGATCGGACAATCAGAAAGTGAACTAGGAACTTCCATATCTAAAACAAGAAAGTCAACAGGAAAACAGAGACTGTTGACCCTAACCACCACGTCTTCCACCACACCCTTCGGGATTTTGACAGAACGATCTGCCAACTGTAACGTGACAGGGGTGGGTTTCAGATTTCCCAAGGAAAATTTTTTGAGCATGATGGTCGGTATGAGATTGATGGAAGATCCTAGATCAAGCAAGGCACGGTTAAAACTGCAGCCTTGGATGCTACAGGAAATCAGTGGTGTGCCCGGATCTTTCTGCTTCGGTGGTAAGTTTGATAGTATAGCACAACTCGCATGAGGCGAGAGAACCACCGGATTCTTAGTCTTCTTTGACTGTCGCCTGGGTGTTGTGTAGTCTTTGAAAAATCGAGCGACAGTAGGTATGTGGTCGATTGCCTCGAGCAGGGGTACCTTGATTTCTACATCCCTGAACAAATTACGTAGGTTGTCAAAGGCCTGCGTATTTTTCTTTTTGCCTTTTGGCTCCCTTAGTAGAGCCTCAGGGAATGGGACTGATTCTGGCACAAGTTTTGGTGCATCATCCTCTCGCGAATGCGGTATGCATTCCGAATGAGAGGGCGAAGAAGAAGATGGGCCAGGATCAGGTCGAGGCGGATCGACGGTCTGCTTACCGCTCCTCGTAGTGATAGCATTGGACGATGCGGGTCCAGTGGGATCATACGGTGGAGGAGGGTTTGCAATGGGGATATAAGAGTGTGGTGCTGCAGCAGGATTAGCCTGAAATCCCGGTGGAATGTTCGGAGCTTGCAGAACTTGATTAACCTGTCCCTGAGAAGGTCGTACCTGTGGTTGAGAACCACGGGGCACGAAATTTCGCGGGTTTGGAACAGGTTGGGCGGGAAGAGTGCCCTGAGATCGAGTCGCCATGCGTAGTTGACTGATCTCGGCATTCTGCTGCGCCAATTGGTGCTGAAGAGAGGTCATGTTCTCTTCATGGCGCTTTGACATTTCCGTCATCATTCGCATCAATTTGTCAAGAGGGCTTGATGCGTGTTCAGTTTGTGGTACGCAAGGGCCTGATGGCGGATTTGCCATAGGATTAAACTGGACCCTTGGGATGACGGGTGCGGACGGTCGCATTGGTCCACCCGCGGGGTTTTGGCGCTGCGGGTTGTTGGACCATGCAAAGTTCGGGTGATTACGCCACCCTGGGTTATAAGTGGCAGAGAACGGGTTGTTCCCCAGGGCGCAAGCATCTTCTATGCCAGAAGACGCGTCCGCATGTAGATATGCGTCAGAGCACACGGAGGCTTGGTCCTCCGTGTCGAAATACTGGCTCGCAGAAGCCAGTTCCACATGACTTACCGAGTCGCTTGGCGCGACACTTGGTAAGGAAGGTCTAACGGGGTTTCTCGGGATAAGCCTGGTATTAGAAGAACTTGGATTGTGACGAAGTGGTGAAGAGGTGGTGTTTGCCATAGATCGGGCGGGGTTGGCCAGAAGCTCGTCCAGCTTCTTGTGCACGACGGAGACTTCATCCAGTTTTTGTGCAATAAGGCTTAGATCAGTGGATGAATGGGAGGGTCCCGTGTCAACTTCGTGGACATTTCGGGGCTGGCTGGTACGATTAAAGGCGACAATGGAAGCATTGTTCATCGAGTTTTCACTCATATTTTCAAACAGCTCGAATGCTCCATTCTCGTCTTTATTCATAAAGTTCCCTCCGCAGGAAGCGTCTGCAATCTGCTTCAAAGTCTCATTTAGCCCATAGTAGAAAATCTGGGCTATATGCCACTTAGGCAGACCGTGATGCGGACACTTCCTGAGGAGGTCGTTATACCTCTCCCATGCCTCATGAAATTGTTCGCCGTTTTGTTGCATAAATGAAGTGATAGCACGGCGAAGCGCATTGGTTCGCCCGATTGGGAAGAACTTCTTGAGAAATGTTGTTCGCATCTCTTCCCAAGAGTGGATGGTTCTCCCAAGGGTGCGTAACCATTGCGACGCTTTATCCCGTAATGAAAACGGGAACATCTTCATGAGGACTATAGATAACCCGACATTTCTTGGTTTAACGGTTTCAGCAAGTCGGGTTAGGTCTTCCAAGTGGAGAAATGGGTCTTCACTTGCAAGACCATGAAAGTGAAAATTGATTAGGCCAATTATGTTTGGTTTTAATTCAAAGTCGTCCCCGCCCATGGGAACCCGAATTTGTCCTATGGTCTCTGTAGCAGCGGGATTCTGATAAGAGCTAAGAGACCTAGGCTCCTCCCGTTCGGGAGGGTTCTGCATTTCCTCCAATGTTTCCCGAATGGCTTCGATTTGCTCATTATACATTTCCATTTGGGCTTGGAGGCGGGTTATGGGTTCTAAGGCTCCACCACCTGGTGGATTCTGAGGGCGGTTTCCTCCCTCGGGATTTGGGGGTGGGCGTGCAGCCATGTTTGTGGAGGAGGAGGACGATTCGACTTGTTTTCTAGATTTATCAGTCAATTCAAATAGTTCAGGGTTTTGTGACCTCCTCCCAAACATGCACTACCGCAGGAAGAATTGGGGAGATGAGAAGGGAAAAGGGATGAGAGAAATGACGCCGCAAAGGTACACTTGATTACAAATCAATACAGTCAAGTTCCTAACCTCTACAGTGTGCCCTTAGCCATAAAGATCTAAGTTACCTACTATCACGAACTACGGAACCGAATGCGAGCACCGCGGAACCACCGGGCCAGATTGAAAGGCCGTTTGCCCCAGTCTTAGACACCCGATAGCACGCGGGAACTCTCACCAGCACGTAGTCGCTACACACAGGTAGTTAGACCTCCAATCCTTAGTAAGGGTCAAGTTACTACCAGTTTTAATTAGAGGCTTAGGGTCAAGTGCTTTTGGAATGTGAAGGGCGTTGTTTACGGGTAATGCCCAAGTGATTGATTTTAAGAGTGTGTAAGAACAAGCATGCAACGGGGAAATCTCCCCGAATTGAAGTTTTTATTGGCGAATGGTTTTTTAGAGTTCAGCCTTAAGTAGTATGAATTTTAGGGTTTTGCTGAATTACCAATTCAACCAATCTCCGGGTTTTTTGCAAAAATACAGGTTTTCCTTCTAAAACCCAAGAAACCCTTCTTCAATTATCAATTAGTTAATGCATGCTAAAATGCAATGGGCTACCCTAAATGGAGATTTCTATGTGTGGATGCGCGAATCAATTTTATACCAATGTGAAAGGGAGCCAAAGCACTTCAATTCAAGTGCTCCCAATCACTAGAAAGATATCCACACACAAGGCTTCAACCAACAGATAAAGAAAATAAAATTTTTGGGGTTGAAGTATTCAGGATCGAATCACAGGCAAGTTTGAAAAGTCGTGGTGGGGTTGGAATCAACTCAATTCCAAATCTCCCCACCAAAAAAGTGATCCTGAATTAAAGATAATTGAGGCAAAAGAGGGATACAAGCAATCTTTTTCTTTGCCTCAAAGAATACTTCCCATGGCGAAAAATCTAAGAATCAAGATTCTAGAATTTTCGCTATGCGAAGTAAGGCGGGAAATCCCGGGGCAGTGGGAGTGAAGACAACCAATCAATCAAGTGAATTTTAATCCACTTGCCCTCAAGAAATCCCAAGAAGTTTTTCTAATTTTTAGTTTTTAAAATTTTTTTTTTTATTTTTGTGGTGGCAAGTTAACACTAATTTGATGAGAAAAGAAAACCTACTTGTTCGGCAACGTGTGCGAAGCTCCAATGCGATGTCGGCGTCTTCACGCTCTCGTTCCCGCCTTGGATCTGCTCACGTCCTCGACTTCGTTAGCCTTCTTCTCCTTCCACCAGGTTCACCTGCACACCAAAAACAATAATACCCGTGAAGAGAGAAGAGACAAATTTAAAGGAATTGGATAGAAACTTACTCGAAAGCGCACCTCCCCGGCAACGGCGCCAGAAAAGCTATGATGGTCGACCTGGATAGGTTGTTAATATGATATTTTTATCGTTGAAATGTGTATAGTGGTTAACCTAATTCAGACCTAACCATCTCTTTACAAAATTTTTAACCTGGCCTAATTGATTTTATCTTGTCACTTTTAAGCCCAGGGTCGAACTCAGGGAAGTGGGGTTCAAGTCGAGTTTCTACGTTTTCCTTAGAACGCGTCTCTTCCGTTCGTTTATTCTGTTTTTGGTATTTTTCTTATTTAGGTTTTTTTTCTGGTAATCCTTGTTCTTGAGGCACACCCTCAAAATTGTGTCCTTGGCTTTTAGCCAAAACAGAGTTTCAAAACACGTCTTGCTACTTGCAAGATGGGGTACCTGCAAATCAAAGATTATCTTTTCACTTTTATACCTTTTTTTTTTTTAATCTTTTTACTAAGGAAGCTATCAGATAGAAAGTAAATATAGTAGCTATAGATATATATTTATATGTAGTATATATATAAAGGGGTGGGGGTGGAGGTGACGATGGAGTGTAGCACTATGTCGAGTCAGCCGACGTCTAGAGAGACGCAACCAACACGACTAGGTGCCGCGTGGAGTGTGGATGGAGGATGGATGATGTATGGGACCACGCTTTTTTTTTTTTTTGTACGCGTGTATCAGGGAATATCAGCAACTGGTGCAGATATCCCCGCGATACAGCGTATAATAAATAACGTGAAAATATATGTACATATATATGTATATAAATGTATAATTATATATGTATAGATATATATAGATATATATATATATATAGGTGTATATATATATATATATATATATATGTATATATGTATATAGCTATGTATATATGTATATAAGTATATATATATAATACTAAATAGATATATATATATATATGTATATAGGTATATATGTATCTATATATATATGTATATATATATATGTGTATATGTATAAGTATATAGATATGTATATATATATATATGTATATGAGTATGTGTATATATATATATATATATATATATATATATATATTATATATGTATATGCATATATATATTATATTATATGTATGTATACATAACTATATAGATATACTATGTATATATAAGTATATATATATAGATATATGTATATGTATATATATATATATATATATATATATATATATATATATATATATATGTATATAAGTTACTATTAGTGTGTGAGTGTGTGTGTGTGAAAGTGTTGGTGTAGATGTCTGTGTGCGTCGGTGTAGTGTGTGAGAAAGTGTTGTGAGAGAGAGTGAGAGAGAGAGAGAGAGAGAATGGGAGAGAGAGAGAGCAGGAGAGAGCTGGCAGGAGAGGAGAGAACGGAGGCAGCCGCACTGCAGGAGGCGAGTTAAGACGTCCGGAGGTGAAGACCGTCGTCTGATGGTCGCGGGCGCACGGGCGCGTCTTCGCCCAGAGGAGGAGAGGAGTCTGCGTCGCCGGCTGCGAGCGCGGAGGCTCGCGACAGCGCGCTCAGAGAGGGAGGCGGGGAGTCTGCAGGCGGGCGCGGAGGAGGTCTGCAGGCGCGCGCGGACGCTTGCAGAGGTTGGCAGGGAGCGGGAAGACGCTTGGCCGGCCGCTGCTGAGGAGCGCAGCGACCGGTTGCGGGCGCAGAGGCGGGCGACAGAGCAGACGAACGGAGGCGGGGAAGGCCTGCAGGCGCGTGCAGAGGGGCTGGGGCGCCTGCAGATGCTCGCGGAAGCTGCGGGGGCCGCTGCCGCTGCTGCTGCTGCTGCCGCCGCTTAGCTGCTGCTGCTGCTTCCGCTTAGCTGCTGCTGCTGCTTCCGCTTAGCTGCTGCTGCTGCTTCAAGCTTCAGACTTTGAAGAAGCAGCAATGGCGGGAAGGGCAGGAACGGAAAACAAATGAAAACAGAGAGCCACCACGCCCACCGGCTCTTTGAAGAGCTGGGCGGTGATGGTCTCACTGTGGTAGTGTGCACCACAGTGAGCTCCTGCCCGTCGGGTTTCTCCTCGAAGGAGGTCCGGCGTATGGAGGGGAGAGGGAGGAGAGGAAGGTGGCGGCCTGCTGGTGTGATTCTTTCTTGCTGCAGCCAGCCGCAGCTGCGTATTGCAGCAATGTTCCCCCCCTTCCTTCGTCGCGAGGAAGAGCTGCTGCTTTATAGAGGAGGAGAGCATGGCGGGGAGGCATGGCAGCAGCAGGGAGAGGCGTTGGAGAGTGGCTGCTGCAGGGAGAGGCGCGGGAAGTTGCAGCAGCGGGAAGGACGGCAGGGAGAGGCAGCGGAGAAGAGGTTGCTGCAGCGGGAGATGGGAGGAATGGCAGCCGCAGGGAATGGCTTGGGCAGGGAGAGGGCGGACGCGCGCGTGCGGCTGCGGGAAGGCGCATGGCGGGGAGAGGTTGCGGAGAAGTTGCAGCCGCGGGAGATGGGAGGAATGGGCAGCGTGGCAGTTGCAGCCGTAAGAGAAAAAAATAAAAATCAAGTGGAGATAAAAAATAGAAGAGATGGATTTTTGTAAAGAGGCACTTGAGGAAAATGTAAATTATGAAGCCCTTTTATTCCAATCTTCCCTCCTCTTAATTAAATGCATGAATGCAAGTATTTTTACAGATGCGACTATAGGATTATAATATACATAGTTAATGCTAGAAAATAGCATAAGAAGGCGTCCCTATAGGCGTGTTTTGAGGTGCAAACAGTGCGCGGACTGTGGAGGGGTTGGATCCCTGTTACTGAGAGGGCTCTACCCTATGCCGGTTCCGTGCTGTGTTTTGAGCTCACCCGTTAACGGAAACGACTGACCGCGTGCCAGTGCGGGGTAGCTACCCGTGCGCTTATCGCTCGTGCCGTAGTCACCGTTACGTCTGTAAGCGACCTTGGGGTGGTTGACTGAGGGTAGGACCATCACGGGGGACTCTCCTGGCCAGGAGAGCACCACGTGTTACTTCTACTTTTTGGAAAAGACTGCAATCAAGATCATTCCTACGAGGAACATTCGAGATCAAGTGAAGGATCTGAGAAATAAATAAATCATGAAATAATAGAAAGACGTAAATAAAGAAAGTAAAAATATAACAGCTACTGTACACTCTACTGCTTCTTTAGCATTTAGTTGCCACTCTACTCAACATTTCGCTGACGTGTTACACTCGTTACTTCTCAGGACCAGGTGTTGAGCAGCCAGGGTCAGCAGCTGCAGAGGACGCTGGGCCTAGTAGGGTCTAGTAGAGTTACCCGCAGTTCTTTTTGTACTTTTCTTCCACTGTAGTGAGTAGTTTCCTTGTTACTCCTTGTACTTCATTATTGTAAGCTTCATGTTATGTACATATTTGTTGTTCTACTGTTGTGGTGGTGTATACTGTAGTAGTTCCTTTTCTTGCTGCTGTATTTTGTTACTGCTAGTTATATTCATGCTGAATGTGGTTTATTTTACTGCTCTTTTGGTTACTTCCTCGTTGGACGACTAGGTCTTGGGATTAGTCGAGTCGGTCCGATTCTCGTGTCTCGTAGGGACTCGGGAATCGGGTCGTTACAAGATGGTATCAGAGAAAGGTCATCCCGAGAAGTGAATCAACTGACTAGAAAATAACCAAATCACGTGTCTGTGATTGGGGTAGCCACCACAACCTTTCTTTTGGCATAAGCTCTTAGACTTTTTCGTTAGATATCGTTCCATATTGACGTGTTTCCATTTTGTTTCGTGTCTCCTTGCAGGAGATGCCTCGTCGCGGGACTAGCGAGGTAGGCCGCGGGCGCGGCCGAGGACGAGGTTGGCGAGGTGGGCGTGCTACTGTCGACGCCTCAATGGACCAGCCACTGCTCCCAGGCATTCAGGCCTAGGACCTCGCCCAGCTGATACGGGATATTGTGCGAGAGGAGCTCCACCCACCGCCCCGAGCGCCTCTCCCTGGGGTTATAGAGGCGGGAGTTCCACACTCTTCGCCAGGGGACGATGACCGTGAGCGCGTACCGCACGCATTTTCTGGAGCTATCCCGCTTTGTAGCGACAGCGGTAGCCACTGAGGAGGAGTGCCTTTGGAGGTTCACCGAGGGGCTCTAGCCTACGATTCGGGGGTATGTCAAACCCCTGAAGCTGCCTACGTTTTCGAGGGTGGTGGAGGCAGCTATGACCTACGAGGAGACCAACCCATCCGCGCGAGACACTGACGATGGGCGGAAGAGGCCCTTCCAGCCAGACTTTTCACAAGGCCGACGAGAGAGGAGACAGGTGGCGTCTGCAGGAGAGCCGTCACGTTTTGCAGGGCCATCAGTGGCCTTTGGGGGCCCTCGACAGGGGCCAGTCGCCAGCACCGGACCCCCGCCCAGCCGACAGTAGGGACCCACTGAGGGCGGGAGTCGGGTTCCCCTCTGCTACCAGTGTGGCCAGCGGGGCCACATCAGGAGGGACTGCCCATCTAGGGCAGGAGGTCAGCAGATATTTCCCGCGTCGAGCACTGGAGGGCACACAGGAGGTTGCGGTTCCTAGGTGCAAGGAGGACAGCAGTCACGAGGAGGGTACCGGCCAGCACCTACCCGTCCGACACAGAGTGTGGCTGCTTTGTCTGCACCTAGAACTGAGGGGCGTATCAACGCCCTGATACACAGGGATGCCAGAGCTTCAGGATCGGTGGTGACAGGTATGGTTTCAGTTTCCGGCAGACTCGTTTACACACTTTTCGATTCCGGTGCTACGCACTCGTTTGTCGCAGCCAGTTTCGCAGTTAGTTTGGGCCAGGATTATATGTTGCTATAGAATTCGCTTGTAATCAGAGGTCCGAGTGGTCAGCTGTTTGTAGCTGAGGTGTACACAGGTTGCGAGGTCAGTATCGGGGGGCATAGTTTGCCAGCTGACCTGATTATGATACAGATGGAGGACTTTGGTGTAATTCTGGGGATGGACTGGCTGTCCGCTTACCACGCTTTGGTGGACTGTTTTGAGAGGAAGATCGTCTTCTCCATACCGGAGTTGCCTTCTTTCGAGTTTCATGGATAGCCAGTGGACGGAGGTTTCAGGTGCATTTCGGCACTTCGGGAAGCGAGACTTTTGAGCTAGGGGTGTGAGGGCTTCCTAGCTTGTGTGGTGGCAGAGCCCAGCCCTGTGGCAGACTTCCAGAGCATCCCGGTGGTCAGAGAGTACCCTGACGTGTTCCCAGACGAGTTACCAGGACTACCGCCCGAGCATGAGAACGAGTTTGAGATCTCACTAGTACCAGGGACCAGCCCCATCTCCACCGCACCAAACAAGATGGCACCGCTTGAGCTACGAGAGCTCAAGTCTCAGTTGCAGGACCTTTTGGAGAAGGGCTTTGTGAGGCCTAGTGCGTCTCCCTGGGGAGCCCCGGTACTGTTTGTGAAGAAGAAGAATGGTACCCTGCCCCTTTGTGTGGACTACCGATAGCTGAATAGGGTCACCATCAAGAACAGATATCCGCTGCCGAGGATCGACGACTTGTTTGACCAGTTGCGAGGGGCCACGGTGTTCTCCAAGATCGACTTGAGGTCTGGATACCACCGGTTGAGGATCAGGGAGGCAGACGTCTCCAAGACAGCTTTTCGCACCTGGTATGGACACTATGAGTTTTTGGTTATGCCGTTTGGGCTGACCAATGCCCCCGTTGCTTTCATGGAACTGATGAACCAGGTGTTTAGACCGTACTTGGACCAGTTCATGGTGGTATTTATTGATGATGTACTCATCTATTCTAGAGATCAGACGCAGCACGAACAACACTTGCGGATGGTTCTGGACACGCTAAGATGACGGAGGCTGTACGCCAAATACAGCAAGTGCGAGTTCTGGTTGAGGGAGGTGACCTTCTTAGGTCATGTGATCTTTGGGGACAGTTTGGTAGTGGACCCAGCCAAGGTCGAGGCAGTGCTCAGGTGGGAGAGACCACGTTTAGTCACCGAGATTCGCAGTTTCCTGGGACTAGCAGGCTACTACAGACGGTTCATCAGGGTTTTTCACAGATTGCGCGTCCTATGACATAGTTGACCTGGAAGGACATGCCCTTCGCTTGGACAGATGCCTCTGAGGCGTGTTTTCAGGAGCTGAAGGAGAGGTTGACTTTGGCTCCCGTGCTCACCATCCCTGATAGTAGTGGCGGGTTCGTTGTGTACATGGACACCTCCTTGAAGGGCTTAGGGGGTGTGCTCATGCAGAAGGGTCACGTTGTCGCTTACGCTTCGCGGCAACTGAAGCCCCATGAGCATACCTACCCTACCCACGACCTGGAGCTGGCAGCTGTCGTCTTCGCGCTGAAGACCTGGAGGCACTACTTGTACGGTGAGACCTTTGAGATTTTCTCGGATCACAAGAGCCTCAGATACCTTTTTGATCAGAAGGAGCTCAACATGAGACAGAGACGTTGGTTGGAGCTCCTGAAGGACTATGACTACAGGATTTCCTACCACCCGGGAAAGGCCAACGTGGTGGCTAATGCCTTGAGCTGGAAGGCGCCCGCACACTTGGCCAGTTTACAGTTACAGAGTTGGAGCCTTTTGGAGGAGGTGGGCAGTTGGCGACCCCTAGAGTTACGGGGGCACTGTGGGGCAGTGACTGTGACACGACAGACTATGCCAGAGCAAATAAACCGCATCATCACAGGACAGATGGCCGATCCGTACTTGCAGTCCTTGCACGACAGAGTACTGTCAGGAGCAGGCAGAAGAGCTACGTGGATCGGAGATGCAGAGAGGTGCAGTTTGAGGTTGGGGACCACGTCTTCCTTTGTGTTTCGCCCATGAAGGGCCTGCAGCGGTTTGGGGTGAGAGGGAAGCTCGCGCCGAGGTTCGTGGGGCCCTTTGAGGTCCTAGAGCGGGTTGGACCCATTGCTTACAGACTTGCCCTCCCTCCTCAGCTTTCTGGTGTGCACGACGTGTTCCACGTGTCCAACCTCAGGAAGTACGTTGCCGATCCCAGTCATGTCCTGAGTCACAAGAGCGTCGAGATGGGCGACGACCTGACCTACCCCGAGCGGCCAGTACAGATTCTTGATCGAGCCGTCCGCAGTTTGAGACGAAAGCAAGTACCCCTGGTGAAGGTTTTGTGGAGGAGCCAGCGGTACGTGGAGGCTACCTGGGAGCCTGAGGCGGCAATGTGGGAGCGGTACCCGGAGCTCTTCACGGGTACGTCTTTTCGGACTGGCTTCGATCCTCTTTGAGTTTGTTATGTTTATATATATGTTGTTCTTTCCCGCACCCTAGTTAGCGCAAGTTTCGGGAATGAAACTTCCTTTGAGTTTTTTATATTATTACGAACGTGGCATTAGACTGGTTTTTAAGACGTCTGGGAACTGGCCCAGACGTCTGACCAGACGTCTGGTAATAAATTTTTGTGGCGTACGGGGTTGCGTCTATGCACCTGCGCGTGCAGACTGCACCCGCAGCTCTCGTTCCTCCTTTTCCTCTCTGTCCTCCTACAGGCGCGCAGCTCTCTTCTCTCTCTCCCCACGCGGCCTTATAAGTCCCCCTCGCCCTCTCCCTCTCCCTCATCTCCTCCGCCTTCCTCTTCTCCTTCTCCCTGCCAGTGCGAGAGCGTGAGAAAGCGATGGAACGGTGGCAGCAGCAGCCGTGGCGAGAGTGTGGGAAGGAGGGTTGCAAGCGGAAGGGGGAAGCTCGACCGCGAGGGTTCGAGCTTGTCGGGGCAGCTAGAGCCGGCCGGCAGGGGAGCGATGGGCGTGGGGTGTCGAGGAAGGGGCTGCTGCAGCTCGGGCAGTAGGCGGATGGGGCGCGGCGTGGCCGTGCGTCGCGGGCGGAGAGAGAGTCGGGCTCTGGTTCTAGAAAATTTTCCAGAACTAGACGCCTGGGCTTACGACCAGATGACGGTGAAGACGTCTGCAGGACTGTCCAGACGTCTGACAGGTAAGATATTTCTATCTTCTTCCTTCTTCACGCGTACGGCCATGCAGCCGTCCGCCGCGACTTCGTCTGTGCTTCGTTGTGCTGAGAGCAGGAGTGTGTGTGCGCAGGTTCCACTTGGGAGGGCGCGAGGGCTCGCCATCCCATGCAAATCAAACGTCTAGACGTAGTGCCAGACGACGGAGAGGACTTCCAGACGTCCGGGGTGACAATCGGACGTCTTGGAACTAAGCCAGACGCCCCAGCAGGCTTCAGGACATCTGAAGGACTACACAGAGCTAAGGTACAATCTGACCCACCTTTTAAGACGTCTGGAAGAGATTCTAGACATCTGATTTTGGACAGTTTCGTCATTTTTGACCCGTTTAGGGCCCGTTCAGAGTCTGTTTTCCCCGTTTCGAGTTGCGTTCTTTCCAGAATAAAATCCTCTACCCGTTTACAGTAATTGTATATCATTCTGAGAAACTGCTTGTGTTTGATCCTTGTGTTAGGACCCTGTTCCATTGCAGCCTTGGGGGTTGCGGAGGCACGCGGGATTGCCTACCACGCCCCCAGTACTCCCCTTGTAGCTGGTAGAGTGGCTTTTAAATTATTTAGCATAATTTGTTACAATTGTGGAACAATTAATAGAGTCTAGGGCATTGCATGAACCCTAGGACTGAGAAACTAGATTGAATGATAGATCTCCTAGGGTGTTGCATGAATCCTAAGACTGGAAAACTAGATTGAATGATAGAACCTAGGGTACGGCATGAATCCTAAGACTGGAAAACAAGTGGAATATATAAATATTACAGTCTTGGAAAAGTGGAAAGGAAATAATAGCTGCCTGTAAATTAATAGCTGCCTGTTATGAATGAATAAATATGATTGAGAATATGGGTTGTATGAACGTAAAACTGAAACAGTGAAACCTACAATGGCCAAACAAAAAGAATACGAACCCTATGGGGAATTTGGAGTAGAACTCTTAGAAAGAGAATAGAATGGAACTGAGAAAGTGAAACGTGGAAGTGTGTTGTCTCTTGGGTACGTGGTACCAAAGAGAGCACACATTACCTCTTAGTGTAGAGGGGAGCTTGCCGCCCTCAGGTTGAGACCAGGGTGGGTTTGGCCACTGTACACCGACTTGCTGGCCCTCGCATACGCAGTACCGAGGAGAGCTACTAGTGTAGGGAGAGCACTAGCTACCCCACGGGCCCCGGGGTTCTGCTAGCCTCCTACACCGACTTGTTAGGCCCACTGGGCAAACCAGGGTAGTCAGGCGAGGGTGCGCGGACTGTGGAGGGGTTGGACCCCTGTTACTGAGAGGGCTCTACCCTATACCGGTTCCGTGCTGTGTTTTGAGCTCACCCGTTAACGGAAATGACTGACAGCGTGTCAGTGCGGGGTAGCTACCCGTGCGCTTATCGCGCATGCTGTAGTCACCGTTACGTCTGTCAGCGACCTTGGGGTGGTTGACTGAGGGTAGGACCACCACGGGGGACTCTCCCGACCAGGAGAGCACCACGTGTTACTTCTACTTTTTGGAAAAGACTGCAATCAAGATCATTCCCACGAGGAACATTCGAGATCAAGTGAAGGATCTGAGAAATAAATAAATCGTGAAATAATAGAAAGACGTAAATAAAGAAAGTAAAAATATAACAGCTACTGTACACTCTACTGCTTCTTTAGCTTTTAGTTGCCACTCTACTCAGCGTTTCGCTGACGTGTTACACTCGTTACTTTTCAGGACCAGGTGTTGAGCAGCTAGGGTCAGCGGCTGCAGAGGACGTTGGGCCTAGTAGGGTCTAGTAGAGTTACCTGCAGTTCTTTTTGTACTTTTCTTCCACTGTAGTGAGTAGTTTCCTTGTTACTCCTTGTACTTCTTTATTGTAAGCTTCATGTTATGTACATATTTTTTGTTCTACTATTGTGGTGGTGTATACTGTACTAGTTCCTTTTCTTACTGTTGTATTTTGTTACTGCTAGTTATATTCATGCTGAATGTGATTTATTTTACTGCACTTTTGGTTACTTCCTCGTTGGACGGCTAGGCCTTGGGATTAGTCGAGTTGGTCCGATTCTTGTGTCTCGTAGGGACTCGGGAATCGGGTCGTTACATCTTCCATCACTGAGCCAGAGCTTTCCAAAATTCATTCCCAACCTCGACCCACCACCAGAATCAACTTCTACTCTTATTCATCTCTCTCTGATTTGGTTGCGTATGATTAACCTCTATCTTTTGATTGGGAATCAGACACTGATCAAACTATTAATCACTTCTTATCCTTCTTTGATCTCAATAGTAGGGTTCCTACATCCTCCTCATATCCTTTATCTTTTGAGGATCCCTACTCTGATCAGGTTGAACCGATTTAGCCAAACCTTAGAATCTCATTTCCATATTTTTCTGAGCCACATAATATCTGGTGGGCTCCACACCTATTGATTAACATCCATCAGCCCACTAGACTGATTGGGTTTAGTTTTCATCATTAGCCTATTGATCTGAATAAGCACCTGGTTAGACCAACTAAGCTACTTATCAAGGTGCTTGTTCTACAAAATTCCTCTAATTTGACCAACCCTTCTCCTTGACCAACTTCTGCTTGGATGAAGGCATTGAATTTAGCTCTTAATGGGAGGCAACCAAAAATCTAAGATCCTTCTAATCATCTTTTGAGGTACATCTACTGCACTTGAGAGTTCAACTTTAAAATAGCCAACTCCACCTTTGATACTTGTATTAGAGCTAGAAATCATCCATAATTGTCATCCCGACCTGTTCACCTACCCTTTGACCCTGTTCTAATTCTTAAACCAAGCTAAATTCATACCCACCTAGTTTACAATGAGGACATTGCAAAACTTAGGCATGGGGGACTGTTAAAGTGCAAACAAATGGAAATTCAATTCTCTGAGGGGTTCTCACAAACAAATACATATTGAAAAAAAAAATGGAGAAAGGGAGGAAAGTTTTGTGAATTGATTGCAAATCTTTCTTGAGGAGGAAAAGAGGAGGAAATTCAAAATGTCTAAAGGAGCAAAAATCAACAAAAAATTATAGACATAGTAATTGATTATGGGATTTACTTAAGTTCTAGAGCAAATCAAAACAAAAGATTAAGTCCTAAAGTGCTAGGGACAAGGAGACTAGTAAAAGTACTGATCTTAGGCCTCTTGGGCCAGTCTAGGGCTTAAACACTCAAGTATTCATTAAGATCCGGATTAGTCCTTAAGAGGTTAAGGAAAGTGCAAAGCTGTTGTAGTAGGTCTAAGGCTTAGGGATTATTCAACCCCGTTGCCTGCCCTTTGGTTTGTGAGACTTGGTAACCTAAGCACCCAAAATCACACACCAGTCTAGTTCAATGTGCTTAATAAAGAAATCATGCCAAAAGTGTTCTGTTTTGAAAAGTCGCCTCAAAGATCTAGCTTAGGAGCGGCTCGACAACACAAGTTGATTGGACGAGTTCCCGATGCGAAGAGGTGGGAAATTTCCCTCGAAGATGTGTACTAGCATATCATCTCCTTAGTGTTTGTATCTTAGGATATCTAAATATCCTACTGGGGGCATCTAAGCACCTTGTGCTGGTTCAGGTGCCATAGGCAGGATTATCTTGAAATGTCAATTGCCAGGGCTTGAATTTACCTACAGAATGCCATGGGCGACACTATCCGGAAGTGTTGAAGGACAAGGTTCTGGGGATTTCCATGGGCGATGCTATCCTGAAGCATCGAAGGCCAAGGACCCTTTGAGGATTGATGGTGGGGACAAAGTATCCAATACAGATCGTGTTTAGGGCCAATTTGATGGTAGATTTAGGTAAAAATAAAAAGAAAAGGGAAAAACTCTCCAAATAAAAAAATCTTTCTTTATCTCTCTCTTACTAAGAATGCACTGACAAACTGAACCTGGACTTACAACGTCTAATGCACAGGTGCTTTAATCGATGGGTTCAACGAACCTCTGGGCAGTTTTTGCAAGCCTTAGAAACCTTCGTTGCTGACCTAGGATAAAGCGGTCAGGTCTGGATCTTGGCTAATACTTGAGTACCTCTAGGTCTATTATTGGCATTCGATCTGATTTCTAGAGAGGCACACAGTGGGCATCTAAAACATCAAAAGCAAGGTCTAGAGATCTAGTTCTTTCCATAGGATTTTGCTAGGGACAAGCAAAAGTTAGGCATGGGAGTATGATGGTAACACAATCATGAGCCGTAACTAGTTTTAATTAGTTAGAATCAAGAGACATATGCTCCTACATAATCACCTGAGAGCCGTAATTCATTGCAAATCCATCCTGAAAAGAAAACATTAAAACATGGGTAATTCTGTAGTTTTAGTATCACATCATGCATGCATAATAACAAAGAGGTTTTCCAGGATTAATTGAAGGTCCATTGAGCATAAAAGTCCTAAGAGTGGGTCTATATGAAGAGAAATAGGGTTTCACGCATTTCGAGAACTGAATCGAAACATAAAATCGTAATTTCAGACTCGCTTAAATTGAAGATATTCTGATCAGGTCAAAATTCATCTAAAACTCCTAAAATTCATAGAAAAAATATTCTAGGAGGTTTGGTACCATTTGTTTGACCATTCGAACTTATTTTGACCTTAACTAGAGTCTCAGACAGAATTTTATCCCTAATTTAGGCTTCTGTGCAAATTTCCCAGTCAAACATGGTCAATACTCAAATCCAAGTTCACCATCAGATTCCTTAGACAAAATGAGGTTTAGACCAAAATTTGGGCCCAATCAAAGTTCATCATGACCTAGTTTACATTTCAGACTCCAAAAACTCTATTTCTTACAAGCAGACCCTCAACTTTTGAAAATATTACATTTCGATCCCTAACTTCTTCATCTTCCTCACACTTTAGTCTCTACCACCTTTGGTGGTCAACAGGACAAGCACCGGCTTTTGACCGAGTTAAAACTCAACCAAATCACCACCAAATCCTACCAAATTTGGTGGGATTGGTGTTCACACATTGAAGAATCTTTTGAGCGAGGTTCTACACCTTGATTCGAAGCAAACTGAGCAAGTGAACTCGGGGATTTTGGGGATCTGTTTCCCCTAAAACCATGTATAATTCTCACCTCTTTCCTCTTTTAGAGCTCGATTGCAAGCTCTATATAAGGCCTTGAAGCTCTCGCTATCTTCCTCAGCAAATTTTCAGGCCAAAAACCTTTCTTCTCCTCCGACCTTCGGCCTACTCCACTTTGTTCCAGTGACCCTCCTTCTCCAACTTCTTCACCCTCTGTCACATACCATAGGCAGAGGGAAATTCTTCCTCTCCGTTGTCCACTCCTCACCATACCTGCTAGGAGCCTCCTCCCCCTTCAGACATTGTTGTCTCCCTCTACGAAGCTCTCTTTGTCTCCGACGTCGGCCAATCATAGTTGGCGCCAAATCCTCCCTATTTTGTCCAATAATTAGGTCTCCTCACTTCCTCTCCCTCTACAAATCCTCCTTGACTCCATTCTTCAATTCGACCCCTGAACACCACTCTCCCCCTCCATCTACTCCATGGCTGGCAAAGCTTCGTTGAGCTCGCCCAACCAACACAGTACACTAAACACTACGCCGTCACTGCCATGAGCTCTACCTCACCTCCCCTCACAAAAGCCCTTTATCTATTTTCACTTTCACTCACTTCACGACTCCCTCGAACACCTCCTCTGATCATCTTCCCTACCAATGAGACCACATTTGTGGATTGATTAAATTGATAAATGCCTAGTATTAGATTAATGTTTACACATGCATAGTATACTTTTCTATGTAAATATTTCAGTTTATAAAAAAGCTTGCATACATATTATAGTGACATGCATGTATTATTTGCAATATTTGGGATTATTTTTATAAATAACACAACTTTTCATTTATCTCTTCTTTCCTACAGAGCACACGAGCTTTGCAATCTCACCTCAGCCAAAGAAGCCAAACCATCACAGTGATCACCTCCCAATCACCTAAAAAAATCTTCGAGTTGTCGACGGAGATTTTGGGGAGAAAACAAATTAAAGGAACGGAATCGAGAAGGATAAAAGGATCTTCTCCCTTGACAGCCCCCGCCTTCCCACCATGCACGAAGCTTTCATCGTGGAACATAAACCTCGCACTATGACTTCACCATGAACTCCTCGTCAATCGGCCAGTACACCACGCACTACCTCACCATAGCAACCACCTGCACGTGCCCAGTACACGACGCACAACCTTTCCACGCTACACCACCTACTGTTCCTCTTTCTCATCATCTTTCTCTTCTTCATCCTCCTTATTTCGATCCTTAAAGAACCCAACATCCCCATCTCACCCACCGCTGGCAAGAGCACTTCCCCACCACCAACTTCAGACACGGCTACCCACAGCCAACAACGCACCCTTGGGTGTCCACCTCCTCGCGTCCACGGCGTACCACTAGTGCATCCGGCCTCCTCCACCAACGCTCGCGTGCACCACCGTTGTGCATGACCTGCCTCCTCACAGTGCAAGCAGCCACTGTGTGGTCACGCCCCCGGCCACCATGCCACTGCGTGGGCAGCCACGTCGCAAGCAGCCACAATGCTTCCTCCTTGCGTGCGCATGCACACTCGCGCCCACAGGCATAGCAGCCAACCTTTCTTCCCTCTCCATGCATTGCTCTTCTTCTCCAAGAAGAACCCAACGCTGGTTGTTCATCTCCACGCGTAGCTGCCTCATCCGGTCATCGTACTCTGCACTATCGACCCCGTTGACCTCACCTCGGCACCTCGAGCTCGCCTACATCTGCAGCCGACTCTCCTGTAGTTCACACATGCTGTGGGAAACCACCACCACCGGCAGGTTCTTCTCCACCGGCTGACCACCTCTAGTGACCATCGGTCTCGCCGCTACCACCGTTGTGAGCCTCTCCTCTAGCATGTCTCGTTCGCCCAAACTCGTGGCTAGCGAGTCCTCCTTGCGCATGCACAAGTTGGCCAAAGCAATCCCCTATTTCTCCTTGAATTAAAAATTACATGTGAATGCCATTGGAACTTCCTATTCATTTATTTATCTTTTTATTATATTCAGTTAGATTGCATGATTGGGATAATGATTACAATGAATAAGGTATCTTTTATTGAAGATTAATCTTTACATTGATTTCCATTGCCAAGATCTCTAGTTAACAAAATATTAGATTGTGATGATTTTGCATTTAAACACCTACATTTTTTATCAATTGCTTAGAATGATGATTTATGTTGAAAAAGAATTACACGAATTAGCACCCATTGAGTTTCCCGAATAAACGAGGCATCACTCATGAGTTTAATAGACTAATTCCTCCCTGTAAAGACGACCTAATCATTGTGGTTAGAAATATTTAATGTTTTGATAGTCAATTTTCCACCACAAAAGCTTTACAATGACATGTCATTTTATTTTTAAAATTATATCGAAAGTGAAGATCGACTCGTGAAATGGTGCCATTGCTAGGGAGACAACTATCTTAGTAAATTGGTACGCATTTCCTGTGATTTCTAATTGAGATTATACATCCATTAACCTATCATTTTCTCTGTGCGAGGTACATTGAAGGAGAAGGTGCACACAGCAAATGCTCATCTTAGTGGACATTGCTACCACCTCAGAGATAATCATAGGAGCTTGTGGGCCTTGATCCCATACACGTGGAGACACATGGAAGACCATCTATGAGGATTTCATAGTAGACTCTTTAGGTTTAGTCTAGTTATTTATTTTCTCGCCCTTGTACTCTGGGGTTAGTTTTTGGGGGAGTGTCCCCGATTCTTTATATTTTAGGTTTATTCTTAGTTAGTTCTTTCGACTGAGTATTTATTATTAAAGAAAAAAAATCTAAACTACCAGCTAGAAGTTGCATATCTTTAGGACGACCATCTAGGATTGTTTGAGCAGCATCAAGATTTTCTTATTGCATTGCGTACATTTCTACATTGAAGAGTGCTGGAGCAAGGTATGTACTTCCTATCTTTTTGCATTAGTTATCTACACACGGATTTCATCTGGACATAATTTAAGAAGACCACTTAGTTGATTTGAAAAGATTAATCAAGTGGCCACATTGCTTCTTGAAAAGAAAGTAAAATATACAGGAAGTGTTTGAATAACTTGACTGTGATTTTCAAAAGAAAAATCACTTTGGGTGGTGTGATGCACACTTCCTGTACTGAGCATGCACTCTAGGCACTGCACTAGGACTTAGACACTTAAGGCTATGGGCATCGATCTCTTTATCGGTGCAAACCCTCCTATCTTGCTTTGTGATGGTGGTATTAACTTTTGTGCGAGTGATTTGATACTCTAAGGAGGGGGACACCCTATAAAAGAATTCAAGGGTAATTAAGGGGCACTGCTAATGCACCGCCTCAAAGGAAGGGTTCACCCTACTTGCATCCCTTGGTTCCATCCTTGGAGTACTTTTTTTTTTTTTGAAACAGAAAGGAAAGCTATCGTCTTACGATAGCTATCCGGAGTGGTATATTATATAAACAAGTAAGAGGAATTACAAAAGAGATCCCTAAAAGTGTATGAGGGACCAGCACTCTCTTATAATTCTTTCACAGCACACTGGCCTCTCTTGAAAATGTCTCTCATTTCTCGCCTTCCACACACACCATAGAGTGACGGCCATGCGTACATGTGGCTTCCCTCTCATACCAAACCCATGCCAGATGGAATCCCAATTTGGTAGCGGCTCTTGCCAAGTCCTCCTCCAAATAGCATCAGTGATAAGGCAAGAAGAAAAGATATGATTTGCATTGTCAGTATGCATCTCAAATAGGTAAAAAACTTGATGATCAATTCCCAACCTTCTATGTCGTAGATCACTTGTGATCAAACCATCTCTCCTACATAGCCAAAGAAATATCTGTACCTTAAGGGGAATTTTCAGAAGCCAGATCTTCTTGTCAATGAAGTCGTAGCTCCACCAGCTTTCATGGTTTAAAATTCTGTTGTAGACACTTTGCACATTATAAATCCCCTACCAAAGGTACTTGTCCTCCGCTCCAGGCCTTGGCCTAAAGCTCTCAAGGTCTGAAATTAGCTTCCTCCTTTCTTCCCACAGCTGGGTGCCCCTCCTGTTGGAATCCTCCTCATTTAGATTCCAACTGCAGCTGCTACAAGACCAGACCCTGCTAATAGTAGCCTCCTTATTAGATGCTGCAGCAAATGCCCTTGGATAGAGCTCCTTCAAGACACCAAGCCTTGACCACCCCTCCTTCTAGAAGTTGAAGGTCCTGCCATCCCCAAGAGCCAGCTGTAGCAGGTGGAAGCGATCAGCCAAAGCTCTTGTCACTAATTTCCAGAAAGGAGGACTGCTGGGCTGAAGTCTGGACAGCACACTATTGGAAGCACCATAGCTATCTCTGATCAGGATAGTCCACGGTTTCTGGTCTCCTTGCAAGAGTTTAACTGCCCACTTAAGTAGCAAAGCATCATTGAAGTGCTTTAGAGACTTAATCCCAAGTCCACCCCTATCTTTTGGTATGCAAATTTGCTCCCATTTGAGTGGCTGCAAGAATCTGCCCTTATGTTTAGCTTCCTTCCAAAAGAACCTTTTTCTCAACACATCCAACCTTTTCCAAATGGAGTTAGGTGCTTTAAATATGGAAAAGTAGAAAATAGGTACTTGGAGTGCCTTTTTACTTGTGCATTTGAGAATATCATTGCAACAAAGTCTACATCTCAAGGGCACTCGAAGGTTTATTTAGGTTGTGTAATTGATTGACAACTTAATTGGTCACCCAAAAGAACTAAAAGCACCCTCAACCTCCTTAATAGCCACTGACCAGGAATCTCAAGCGCCTCACTTCTCTTATACCACTTATGTGGGAATGGAGAAATACTGCCTTGACTACATTTGGCTAGGCTAGAAAGGTTGGAAGAGGGCTTCAAGTGCTTTAACTTTACAAACGACCTCTTTCCTTGTGTTTGCTTGGTGTATGATTGGTAGGCACTCTCTAAGAAATAGTCTTCTTTGCAACCCTGAGCCTGAGAGAATTATAGGAAAGGTAACCTAGAAAGAAGAAAAATGGCTGAAGAAAGACCTGAAGATGAGATTAGGGTTGGTGAAAATCAGAGAACCTTGAGAGACTATTTCCTCCCTACAACCCACCAAGCCCTACCAATCCGAAGACCTGGAGTGGATAATCCATATGAAATCAAGAGCAGCACCATATCTTTGCTCCCTTCTTTCTATGGTACTGCTAGAGAGGATCCCTATAGGCATCTTGAGGAATTCATCGAGGTCTATTCCACGGTGAAGCTCTAGGGCTTTACTGAGGAAGCCCTAATGAGGACTCTATTTCCAGTCTCCCTTAAGGATAAGGCCAAGCACTAGTATCATACCCTCGATGTAAGGGTAAATGATTGGGCCACCCTTAAGGGAGAATTCTTGAAAAAGCATTTTCCTATGAGTAAGACCAACCACCACAGAAGAGAGATTATGGGTTTTACTCAATAAGAAGGGGAGAAATTTCATGAGACTTGGGAGCTCTTTAATGACCTTATTAGGTTATGCCCTCACCATTAGGTGCCAAGATGGCAGTTGGCCGAAAGATTCTATAGCGAATTATCTGAAAGGCACAGGCAAACCATTGTTGTAGCTTGTGCAAGAACCTTTATGATCCAAACTGAGGATGAAGCCTGGGCATTATTTGAAATATTAAGTGACAATTCCATACATTTGTCCTCTGCCAATCAAGAAAGAAAACCATTAATCATGTAGAGGAAGATAGAGGCCCATGAAGCCTGGGCTACTTATGATTTGGCTTATCAGATTCAATTGTTGAACAAAAACATTGATAGGCTCTTAGCAAACCTCGGCATGAACCTGCAAGTAGCCTCTATCTTTCAAGCTTCAAGTGAATGCTCCATTTGCCAAAGCACAACGCACACCACTGTGGAGTGCCACCAGGCAAATCAATTCCCTGAGTTGATTCAGGTTGACCTAAATGCGGCCCAAGGTTTCCGCCCACCTCCTCGCAATAACCCTTATTCCAATACCTATAATTCGGGGTGGCAAAACCATCCAAACTTCTTATGCAAGCAAGGTGATGCTTCTAACTCAGGGAATGCAAGACCCCTACCTCCCCAACCCATATACTAGCCATCCTATGCAAACCCTCCTCAGAATAAGCCTTCTAAGATGGATGACCTTAAAGCCATGATGAAAGCGATGCAAGAGCATCAGAATATGGTCATCCAATCTTAGAATAAACTGATTACTGATATGCAATACCAAATTGGTCATCTTATTGAGGCAGTTAGGTAGCATGGAAGTTGCCCAGCTCTTTTGAGAACCCAAAGCGCAAGGGGGTCATATTCAAGGAGCACGGCCAAGCTGTGATCGTGCTGAGGAGTGGAAAGAAAATCGACATGCCTGATAGCACTCCTATGGTCAGCTCTCAAGATTCCCCTCCTACACCAGATCCGACTTCCATGTCCCCCGAGGAAGTTCTACATTGCTCTCCCCCACGTGAAATCACCCACCCTGATGATGTCGTCATTCCACTACCCCTTTCTTGCCATGACAACCACTCTACCCAAAAGTCGAGGGTGCCCTATCCAGAGCATTTATCTACTCTTGGGGAATCTTCTATTGGCTCATCTGGAGCCAAGGATAGGACGGAGGAGATTATGGACACTTTTAAGCAAGTCTAGATCAACTTGCCTCTGTTGGAAGCTATCAAACAGATCCCGTCCTATGTCAAGTTTCTAAAGTTCCTGTGCACCCAAAAGCGCCGACCTAGGAGACAGGTCCAAGCTAAGGTCATCCTGCCTGACCATGTTAGCTCGGTTCTCCAACATGGAACACCCCCCAAAATGAAAGACCCAGGGGCCCCGTATATTTCAATGGTTATAGGTAACCAACACATTGACAAGGCTCTACTCGATCTGGGCACGGGGGTGAACATTTTACTGAGCTCTATCTACAACCTTTTGGGAGGAGGCAATTTAAAGACTAGTCTAGTCATCCTCCAGGTCGCAGATAGATCGCTTAAGACACCATGGGGATTACTAGAAGATGTCTTGGTGAGAGTGGAGGACTTCTTCTTCCTTGTTGACTTTCATGTGGTAGATATGGACCCATCTAATAATCCCACCAAGCCGTCCATTATTCTGGGATGCCCCTTCCTAGCCACAACCAACGCCTCTATCAATTATAGATCATGGGCACTTAAAATGGGCTTTGGGAACAAGAAGATTCAGTTGAATGTTTCTGATACCTACAAGCAATCTGGATTGCAAGATTGTTCCCAGATTGAGGTAATTGATAAAATCATTAAAGAGACTACTCCAGCACTCTTATGTAGAGATCCCCTTCAAAAGGTCATATCTAAGGACCATCCTCTGACTATTTAAGAAACTGAAGGGGATATACCCAAATTGGAAGAGTTGTTGAGGGTACACATAGAGTCTCTGTCCCCACCCTTGACCCTTAAGGTAGATCCACTACCTGAGGCGAGGATATCTCAACTTAAACTCTCAATCCAAAAGGCTCCAGAGTTGGAGTTGAAACCCCTCCAGAGCACATTGAAGTATGCTTTCCTTGGCCCTAACAACACTCTCCCCATTATTATCTCTTCTTCATTATCTGAATCGTAGGAGGGAGCTCTGCTTGAGTGTTTACAAAGGCACAAGGAAGCAATTGCTTGGTCGATAGCTGATATTAAGGGTGTTGATCCCTCCCTTTGCATGCATCACCTGTACACAAATGAGTCCATGAAACCTTTCTGAGACATGCAGAGAAGGCTCAACCCCAATATGCGAGAGGTTGTTAAAGAGGAGATTCTGAAATGGATGGATGTAGGAATTATCTATCCCATTCTAGACAGTAAATGGGTCAGTCCTATACATATGGTGCCCAAAAAGGCAGGAATCACTGTGGAAGAGAACGAGCAAGGAGAGTTGGTGACCACTAGACCCTCAACTGGTTGGAGGGTCTGCATTGATTATCGCCGTTTGAACACGACTACCCAGAAAGACCATTTCCCCTTACCATTTATTGATCAAATTTTAGAATGATTGGCTGGGAATAAGTACTTCTGTTTCCTTTATGGGTACTCTGGGTATAATCAGATAGCTATCTTTCCTGACGATCAAGAGCGTACCACCTTCACAAGTTCGTATGGCACTTTTGTGTTCCACCAAATGCCATTCGGGTTATGTAATGCTCCTGCCACTTTCCAAAGTTGTATGATAGCTATCTTTTCTGATATGATCGACGAGTTTGGTGAGATTTTCATGGATGATTTCTCCATTTATGACTCGTCATTTGACCTATGCTTTTCGCACCTTGATAAAGTCTTAACTCGTTGCGGCGAGGCAAAGCTAGTGCTTAGCTGAGAGAAAAGTCACTTTACAGACTAGTAGGGCATTGTGTTGGGGCATGTAGTTTTCGAGAGAGGATTAAAGGTTGATACCGCAAAAATTGATTCCATCTCTAAGCTTCCATTGCCCACTAATGTTCATCAGGTTAGATCTTTCCTTGGACATGCTAGGTTCTATAGGCGCTTCATTAGAGATTTTAGTAAAATCTCTAAGCCACTTTCTCGACTTGTTAGTGAAGTATGTTTCCTTCGATTTTGATGAAAGATGTGCCGAGGCTTTCCAAGTCTGGAAGAAAGCCCTTATTACCGCACCGATTCTCCAAGCACCAGATTGGACCCTCCTGTTTGAGCTAATGTGCGATGCTTCTGATTTCGCAGTGGGAGCGATCTTAGGTCAAAGGGTTGATGGCAAACCTCATGTGTTGCATTATGCCAGCAAGACCCTTATAGATCCTCAGCAAAACTACACGATGACTGAAAAGGAACTTCTAGCTGTAGTATTTGCTTTGGAAAAGATTCGATCTTATCTTTTGGGATCCAAGGTTGTGGTGTTCACTGATCATTCTGCCTTAAAGCATTTTCTTGCTAAAAAGGACACTAAACCTCACTTAATTCATTGGATTCTGCTACTCTAGGTTTTTGACCAGGAAATTAAAGATAAGAAAAGAGTTGAGAATGTGGTAGCAGATCATCTGTCTAGCATCCCTATTGAGGAATCAACCCCTGCTGGCGATATCCAAGAGACTTTCCCTGATGAATCTCTGATGGCCGTGGAGGCCAAAACTCCTTGGTTTGCTGACATAGTGAACTACCTGGTCATGGGCATTACCCTTAATACTTGGGACAAGCAGAAGCGAGATAGGTTTCTTGCTGACGCTAAAGTTTATCACTAGGAGGAACCCAAGCTTTTTAGAATAGGCCCTAACTAGCCGTTGTGTCCCTGACAAAGAACAAAGGAGTGTTCTGAGTTTCTGCCATGACCTCCACTGTGGAGGGCATTTTAATGGAAAAAAACCTGCCCATAAGGTTCTTCAGTCTGGCTTTTGGTGGCCTACATTATTCCGAGATGCACATACATATGTGGGCTCATGTCTACGTTGCCAGCAGATAGGAACCATCAGAAAAAGGGGTGAGATGCCCTAGCAACCTATTCTCCCTGTTGAGATCTTTGACGTTTGGGGCATCGACTTCATGGGTCCCTTTCCTGTGTCCTTCGGATATGAATACATACTTGTGGCTGTGGACTATGTATCGAAATGGATAGAAGTCTTACCCACGTGGACCAATGACCATTCTATGGTGTTGGATTTTGTTAATGCCAATATCATTTCTCAGTATGGGTGCCTAAGAATGGTCATAAGTGATGGAGGACCTCACTTCAAGAACATGCACTTCACAAGACTACTCCAAAATTTGGGAGTCAACCACACAATAGCCACGCCTTATCATCCCTAAACGAGTGGACAAGTTGAAGTGTCTAATAGAGAGATTAAATGAATTTTAGAAAAAACTGTCAAGCCTAACCATAATGATTGGTCTAAAAAACTAAATGATGCACTTTGTGCCTATAGAACAGCATATAAGACTTCCTTGGGCATGTCTCCTTTCTATCTTATCTACAGAAAGGCGTGCCACCTTCTTGTTGAAATCCAACACAAAGCCTATTGGGCTATTAAAAATGTTAACTTAAATTTGGATAAAGCGGGAAGGGCATGCATGCTAGAGTTAAGTGAGCTTGAGGAGCTTCGTAATGAAGCCTATGAAAATTCTTAAGCTTACAAGCAACGTACAAAGGTCTTTCATGATAAGCACATCATTAGAAAGACCTTTGAGTCCAACCAGTGGGTCAGGCTTTTCAATTCCAAACTTAAATTATTTCCAGGAAAGCTCAAATTCTGTTGGGATGGGCCGTATGTTGTTATCACTACCTTCCCTCATGGAGCAGTAGAAATTCAGAACCCTACTTCTGGTATAAGCTTTAAGGTAAATGGCCAATGACTTAAAGCTTATGTTACTCTTTGTGATGGCCAAGTTTTGTATGCCCTTCAGCTTGAGTAGCCTTAGCTCCTTCCACTCTCCTCCTCAGGTGATATTCTTCTCTGTCTTTATTTTTCCAATGAGGACATTGTTAGTCTTAGGCATGGGGGGTATAACCTGGGGATGTTTATAGCAATTATAAATATTTGGATGCATTTAGGATAGGTGCATTAGCAAAAAAAAAAAATTCTTTTATTTTCTTGAGCTGAATTGGGTAATCCCTAGCAAATATCTTTATCAAGGAGGTGTCATTGAAGATTTTCTTCTTAAATTGTTTCTTAAGTTTAGAATCCTGTACATTTACTTCACTTGCACATAGACTGGGTAATGGATCTTTGAAGAAAACCAATAAGTATTTTTAGTTTACTGAACCCTTGTACAGTCAGTAGGGAGTCAGGCAAACTATCTTCCATTATGATCCACCTAATATTTGTGAGAAGAAAGTAGAGAGACTACTGGTGTGCTAAGTCTAGTGCAAGGACTCTTAAGTAACGGATAATTAGATGATGATACCTGATGGGAACACCATCATGAGCTCTAACTAGCTAATTTTGATCCAATTGAGTCAATAAATGCTCCTACTTAACCAACTAAATGTCATAATTCATTGCATAATCATTATGAGAGAAACACAAGAAACTAGAGTTAAAAGTAAAATTTTACCAATGTAGTACAACCGTGGGTTTTCTCATTGGTTGAACAAAGGTCAAATGGTCTTGATAAGATAATAAGTGGATTAGGTCAGACAGAAAAGGGTTTGTGTATGTTCTGGGAATTAAATATCTTTTGAAACACTAAAAATAGGCCCACATAATTAACCAAGGTTTTGGTCAGGATAAAATTTACCTATACCTTCTAAAAATCATAGAAAAATATTCTCTAGGGTTTTACACCTTCAAATTGACCATCAAAACCCATCTTGACCTAAATTAGGGTCTCAAATAGATATTTACCCTAATTTGGGCTTTTGCATAAATTACCCAGTCAAACTTGGTCAAAACTAAAATCCAACTTCTCCATTGGATTCCTTGGGTCCAAATTAGGTTTGTACCAAAATTTGGATCTGAGGAGAAGTTGCCTTGGCCTAGTTTGCAAAAAGGTCATGTCTGATTACATTTCTACCCCTAACTTTCAAAAACCCTTGCGAATAGCCCCATAACTTCTTCTTCATCTTCACAAATAGGTCTCTCCACCATTATCGTGGATGAAACCTACTTCGACAATCTTCAACTGGGATTTTCTCCCTGATTGATTAATGAATCCCTTCCAAAATTGGAAGGGAGATTCATCAATTAATCCTCTACAATATGAACCCATTGATGAGCTTTGATTCTTTCCCAATCTCTCGTGCGAACACATGAGAGATTTGGGTCTCTTGAAAGATTCCTTCTCCGGTGAGCATTCCTTGCTTGGAAGCTTGGCTTCCAAGCACAAAACCCTCTCTGATGACCTATAAAAGACTCCCCAAGGTTCAACCGCACTCAGCTTGAAATTGGGCCAGAATCCCCTCTATTCTTCTCTCCTCTCAGGCCACAACTCTTTGCAAGCTTCGGCGGTCTATCTCCAACTCTTCTCGTCCCCCAACCACAATACCAGTGGCGGGTTTATCTTCACCACCATCCTCCACGTCGCACAATACCAGCCGACGCCGTTCCTACCCCATCTTTGCCGTCGCCTCTCCTACGGAGGTTCATCTTCCCCACGTCTGGCAACCACACCGGAATGGGATCTCTGTCCCTTTCATCCCTTAGAAGTAGGTTCTTAGATTCCCTCTCTCTCACACTTTCTTCCCCTTTCTTTATTTCCCAAAACCAACCACCAACGCTACTGACCACCGTCATCTCCTCCATCTCCGGTGACTCCTCCGGCGAGGTGTTCCTGCCACTATGCACCTCCATCCACCTCGTCGACCACCCTACAACCTCCACCGCACCTTCCTGATCATATCCCCTCACTCCATTCGCTCCATCCACCTAAGCACCTCCCCAAACATACCCACTGACACGCACACAGTATGCCCTAGGCACGCCACCACAGCCACCCTTGCTTAACACCAAGGACATCGTTACATTCGCCGTGCCATGGTGATCGTGCCGAGCATTCTGACGTGGTCATTAGGCCTCATTTCCTGATTTCATGTAGCAAGCCCAAGACCCGCCATTGCTATCGAGCTTCGAGGGAGCTTCAAGTTGCTCCAGGTCTTGCTACACCGAGGGGATATCTCCAGGCTATGTGCAATCAAAGCCCACTTGCATCCAAGTCCTCACGCAGGGGCTTTAGTAGCTGCAGCCTCGCCAATTTGGCCAAGCACCCTGCTGCTGCGCTGCGTGGAAGCAAGGTGGGACATTTAGTCCCACCTTGAAAATGAAGAGGCAGTTGCACCTGCATAAAGTGCAAAAGTGCACATAGCTGTTCACCTCCAAACACTGAGGGTGAGGTCCTCCCCCTTCACTCGGACTCGTCTGTGACACCTCACCCATTAACCAAGCCGACTCAACTACCTGCTTGACCTACACTCCACGCTCATCACCACATGCCAGTGAGCCTGGACCCAGGTATGCACTAGGTTCGATTACCCGACCGACTGTGGCTCTGGCAGAGCGAGACTAAAATAGAAAGAGAGAAAGAGAGAGGAGAGTTACGCTGGGGAAGGGAGGTTTTTGCCTTGGGAAGATTGGCTCCGACACTTAGTTGGATTCAGAAGGCAGAAAGGCCAAAGAAGTGATGAAAGACTAAGGAAGAAGAAGAAGAGAGTCACAAGGCTGAAGGAAGAAGAGATAGAGAAGAGAAGAATTGAAGGCATGAGATGAAGGACTAAGGAGAAAAAGAAGAACATAAGAAGGAGCAAAGAAGAAGAAAATCAGAGACAAAGGAGAAAAGTGAAATCAAAGAAAAATCAAAGAGAAAGAGAAGAAGAAAAGAAGAGGCACACAGACAAGAATAAAAAGGGATACTGTAGCACAAGTCCTTTAAGACGTCTAATTGCAAATCAGACGTCTGATTTCATATTCCCTCTTTTAGTAGATTTGAGTAAATTAGTGATTCAAATCACCATTATTTTGCCTAAAACGCTTTTTACTCTTCACATACTCATATGCTCTACATTCCAAATTAGTTTTTGAGTAATATTTTGTGTTCAATTTGCATTAATTGTTAAGTTTGGTGTGTTAATTCCATTTTCTCCCTGTGTTTGACCTCGAAAACTTTTCAAGTAATAAAATTGCATTTGTTTTCAAAGCGATTTCGACTATGCTGCAATGCGACACTTTTAAACATCGATTTCACCGTGATAAACATTTTGGCGCTATTGCCGAGGAGCATTACGCAATTCACCTCTATTCTTTACATTATTTTATTATATTTGAGCACTAACTTGCCCTATTTGCTTCATTGTGATTTTGTGAGGTACTTCACAAGGAGATCTTCCACGTAAATCTTCCATTCCAGGGTAGGTAACTTCTCTATTCTTCTCTAATCAACCTCCTAATCTTGGGAAGGAAAAAGGGAAACAGTCAATTAGGAATCACCTGCCTTATTTTTCATAGTAATTATCATTTAAAAGGCAAGTTTCTTAATTTGTGAAAATTTTTCAAATCTCATTAAAGTTGAAGCGATTCTGTTTAGAGACCCAACCACAAATTTCCTGTGCTTATTAAGGACTACGCTTAAGTTCTAATCTTCTTGGACTATGCACTTGTTTGAAGTCCAAGGAGAACATTTTTGAAGATCAAAGTAAACTTGGAAATAAAGCCAATTAGGATTTCTGCATTAGGGTTTTGGAGTGCTAGTTCACACTTGCCTGCATAAAAGGAAACAAACCTACCCACATTTGTGCAGTACCCAACTCCTTGATTGAAAAGATATAATCAAGAAAAACCCTAAAATCAGGCTCTAAGATGACTTGAACCCTAAAATCTTTGGACCTAATAACTTGGGAGTCAAATCAGGGTGATTTCTAGGTCTTCACCTAGAGTCATTCTACCATCTTTAGGGTAGGTCAAGTAAAGTTGGGCTACATTGTAGGCCAACCAACCTCCAAATTAGGTCACAAGTCAAATCAACCGCTAATTCAAGTGAAAATAAAGGCACAAATTAGGACATAAAACTGGTAGACTTAAGAGGTCAAGTTATCCATTCTGGTCTACTTGGACCCTCAGTGACAAGGAAGGTCGGGTGAGGGAAACCCTATAACCCGTGGGAACGCTCTACCGTGTAAGGGTCTTTGAGGGACTCTCCCTTCCAGGATGCCCAGGTAATTCTCAGGTGGACGACTTTCTGATCCAGGGGTTTCATCCGCCCTGAACCTCTATAGTCATCCAAAAATTTTTGGGTGCCATAATTGGGTCCATATCACATCCAGTCCCTCATCCCTTCTATTTAAAGCACACACACATATTTTCATTGGGAATCTCTTTCAGATCAAATCACTTCATTCTAAACTTGAATTTTGATTCTACATCTTGATTCCATCATCTGATTCAAAAATGTAGCCTAGCTACTTCGGAAAATCATTAAAGAAACCTGAATCACAAAAGATCCATGAGAGATAGAATGGTTGAGGATGCCCTTAAATTTTATGAGATTGATTACAAAACCTCAAAACCAATTGAAGACATTCAAGTTAATGTATCGACAACAACAACCTTCATCATAAACTGTGCCAATTATTATTAACAAAAGCAACAAACGGATCAACTCGGGATATGCTCATAATAGGATACATCGAGATAGAAAAATTGCATTACTTTGAATATCTCCAATGCATGACAAATTCTGTTCTTTGGGAAAAACACCAAGATGATCTTGAAAAATGGGAAGAAATGATAAAATTATTGAAACAAGTTATCAATCAAACATACCCGTACATGCCCCAAATAGTTAATGAAACTTCTTGGAGTAATATTGAGGATCAACATGAATTCCCAAATCCTAGGTTTGAGACACAGGGTTGTTGTGGATTCCCAACCCAGATGAAATATGATATGCCTGATCTTGAAATAGGTTGGGAGGTCCCAATTGCAGGAGAACACGATTTTGAGCTTGCCCTAGAAAACCAAAACTCTAGTTCATCAAGCATAGAATTCCTAGACTTCTGTAATAACGAGATTAAATCAAAACCCCTCGAGGGTGTATATTCCGCCCCTTACTCTGATAAGGTGACCCCCGAAGGCAATTTTGACCTAGATTCTAGTAATTCAACCCACATCCTTAGCCTAGAATCTGGATCTGAATCTTCTTGGTAGAATTGCAAGGCCTCGTATGATGAAAATCAAAGTTTGAATTTGGATTATGATTCTGGGCCTTTATTTTATGAATGCACCTCTTCAACATCTTCAGAGATATAGATTAATTTTTCAGAAGTCATGCCAATCTACGATATAGAAACTGAGGAGTTGGAAGAGTGGGGTTTTGATTGGGTCTTCCCTACAAGCCAAAAACCTGAGCCCAGATCCAATAGGGACACCTTTTTAAGCTCGGAATCTACGAATAGGCTAGACCCAAGTCAGGTTGCTGAGTCTACATCTTGTGTTTTATTCTGTGGTGGAACCTCTGATCTTAAATCAAATTTAGAACTTGATTCTCGCAATTTCCTCGTCAATTTCGAATCTTACTATGATTTCGGAGAACCATTGTTTCCTGACAACCACGAGCCAATCTACGACCTCAGCACACATGATCCATTCTTCGACTCTGACTTTGAGGTCCCTAATCCCATGATCACTAATTCAAAATCAGGTTCCATTGAAATGGAATCATTTCCTTTTGATACTCAAGAATCAGAAACAAAAAGTGCCGAGAGTGACTACAACCCAGAATTCGAATCTTTTCCTGACTCAGATTTTCTTCATCCTATAAACACTCTTCAGGAATTTACCTTTGAATTTGATGGCTACTATAAGGACTCTCTAAATGAACCCACCTTTGAACCCTTACTAGAAGAGCCCTCATACACAATTCGTATCGATGCCACCTCCTCTACATATATAGAACCTACTCAAACCCATTTTAAACCCCGACCCGCAACCAGACTCAATTTCTATTATAGTTCCCCTCTTACCGAACCGGTTGCTGATGAGTCTCCACATTTTTATCAGGTTTCTGACATAGATCAAACTACAAATCATGCCTCATCCTTCTTTGATCACTCGTGTAGGGTTCCTACATCCTCCACTGATTCTTTTTCATTTAACGATCCCTACTCTGATTAGGCTAATTCAACTCAGCAAAACCCTAGCTGTACACTTCCATACCCTCTCAAGTTCCAAAGTCTATGGTGGGTTCCACATCTCTTGATCTACATTTATCAACCCACCAAATTGATTGGGTTTGGGCTGCATCATCGGTCAGTTGACCTGAACAAACACCTGGTTGGACTAACCAGGCTCTTGACCAAGGTGCTTGTTATGAAAATCTCATCTGATTTGACCACTCCTCCATACCATTTCCCACTCGGCTGAAGGCATTGAATTTAGTGCTTAACGGGAGGCAACCCATCATTCCAAAAAATCAAGGTCCTTCTGATTATCCTTTTGTACTTCACATCTATTGCACCCTGAGTTCAGTTTTAGAATAGTCAATCCCACCTCTGGTACACATGCCAGAGCTTGAAATCATCTGCAATAGCCATTCCCGACTCGTTCGCCCACCTGATAATCCTATTCTAATTCCTAAACCCAAAACTATTTCACACCCTCCGGTTACAATGAGGACATTGCAAAACTTAGGCATGGGGGGGTGGTAAAGTGCAAGCATACAAAAAAATCAAAGTTTGAAATGGTTCTCACAAAAAAATCACATATCCCAAAAATACCAAAAAAATAAAAAATTGTTAAAACGAACAAAAAATGAGAGGAGAGAAAATTTTGATGGCATATCAGATTTTGAGGAGAAAAAGGAGAGAAGTTAAAAATGTCAAAAAGGAGCACAATTTTAAAAGAAAAAGAAAAAGAGCTAGTCATTAGTACGAAATTAAGGAATTGATTTAGTTCTAGACCATAACAAAAGAAAAAAAACGAAAGGCAAACAATGCTAAATGAAACAAAGAAGAGATTAGTAGGAACGCTAATTTTAGGCCTTTTGGGCTATGATCCTAGACTTAAAAATTCAAGTACTCGCTAAGATCTAGATAGTCCTCAAGAGGTTAGGGAAAATGCGAAGCTTAAGTATTAGGTCTAAGGCTTAGGGAGTATTCAGCCTCGTTAACTGACCTCTTGTTTGCAGGACTCGATAACCTAAGCACTCCAAACCACACACAGTCCGGTTCAGTGCGCTTAAGTATCAAAATCACGCAAATGTGTTTAAATTATTCTGAAAAAGTCACCTAGATTTGGAGCGGCTGATCAACACAAGCTAATTTAGACAAGTTCCCGACGCGGAGTGGCGGGAAATTCCCCTCGAAGATGCGCAATAACATATCATATCCTCGATGCTTGTCTCCTAGGATATTTACATATCCTACCGAGGGCATGTAAGCACCCTATGTTGGTTCAGATGCTGTGGGCGGCATTATCCTGAAATGTCGATTGCTAGGGTCTGGATTTAGCTATATAACACCATGGGTGAGATTATCTCAAAATCTTGAAAGCCTGGGTTCTGGGGTTGCCATGGGCGGTGCTATCTCAAAGCATCGATTGCCAGAGACCCTTCGAGGATTGATGATGGGGACTAGGAATCCGATACAGATCGTGTTGTGAAGGCAATACGAAGCTAGAAATAAAATAAAAGAGAGAGAAAACTCTCCAAAAACAAAAAAATAAAATTCCTCTCTCTCTCTAACAAAAACGTGCTGGAAATTGAAACAATGGCTAAAACATGTTACAAGCACGAGTGCTTTAATCGCGAACTTTAACGAACATTAGGTTAGTTTTTATGGGCCTCAGAAACCTTCATGGCAAATTGAGGCTAGAGCTGGTTAGGTCTGGATCTTGGTTGGTACTTGAGTACCTCTAAGCCTACTATCGGCATTCTAACCTAATCAACAAAAGAAAAGCACACATCACAGTTTTGAGTATCAAAAGATTTCACGGTCTAGAATCAAAGTTAAAACCTTAAAATTTTGCTAAGGGACTAGCAAAAGTTAGGCATGGGGGTATGATGGGAACACCATCATGAGCCTTAACTAGCACATTTTGATCCAATTGAGTTAATAAATGCTCCTACATAACCAACTGAAGGTCATAATTCATTGCATAAACATTCTAAGAGAAACACAAGAAATTAGGGTTAAAATGGCAATTTTACCAATGCAGTACAACCACGGGTTTTCTCAAGGGCTAAAAAAGTGTCAAATGATCTTAATAAGATAATAAGTGGGTTAGGTCAGACAGAAAAGGGTTTGTGTATGTTCTAGGAATTAAATGATTTTTGAAACCCTAACAACAGACTGACTTAATTAACTAAGGTTCTGGTCAGAATAAAATTCACCTAAACCCTCTAAAAATCATAGAAAAATATTCTCTAGGGTTTAGTACCTTCAAATTGACCATCAGAACCCATCTTGACCTAAATTGGAGTCTTGGATAGATATTTGCCCGAATTTAGGTTTTTGCATAAATTACCCAGTCAAACATGATCAAAACCAAAATCCAGCTTCACCATTGGATTCCTTGGGTCCAAATTATGTTTGTACCAAAATTTAGAGCAAAGGCGAACTTGTCTTGACCTAGTTTCCAAAAAGGTCTTGTCTGATTACATTTCTACCCTTAGCTTTCAAAAACCCTTACGAATAGCTCCCTAACTTCTTTGTCATCTTCACAAATAGGTTCCTCTACCATTGTCGTGGAGGAAACCTACTTCGACGA
Source organism: Thalassia testudinum (assembly GCA_037157565.1). Lineage (NCBI taxonomy): Eukaryota > Viridiplantae > Streptophyta > Magnoliopsida > Alismatales > Hydrocharitaceae > Thalassia > Thalassia testudinum. The sequence goes on from JAZHRO010000049.1 coordinate 39,202,674, forward strand.
TCTCCAACTAGGATTTTCTCCCTGATTGATTGATGAATCCCTTCAAAAATTGGAAGGGAGATTCATCAATTAATCCTCTACAATATGAACCCGTTGATGAGCCCTGATTCTTTCCTAATCTCTCATGCGAACGCATGAGAGAATTGGGTCACTTGAAAGAATCCTTCTCCAGTAAGCATTCCTTTCTTGGAAGCTTGGCTTCCAAGCACAAAACCCTCTCTGATGACCTATAAAAGACTCCCCAAGGTTCAACCATACTCCTCAGTTTGAAATTGGGCTGGAATCCCCTCTATTTCTCTCTCCTCTCCGACCACAACTCTCTACAAGCTCCGGAGGTCTATCTCCGTATCTTCTCGTCACCCAACCACAATACCAGTGGTAGGTTTATCTTCACCATCATCCTCCGCATCACACAATACCAGCCGACATCGTTCCTGCCCCGTCTTCGCCATTGCCTCTCCTACGGAGGTTCATCTTCCCCACGTCTGGCAATCAACCGGTGTGGGATCTCTATCCCTTGCATCCCTTAGAAGTAGGTTCTTAGATTCCCTCTCACTCACACTTTCTTCCCGTCTCTTTATTTCCCAAAACCAACCACCAACGCTTCTGACCACCATCATCTCCATCTCCAGTGACTCCCCTGGCAAGGTGTTCCTGCCACTATGCATCTCCATCCACCTCGCCGACCACCCAACAACCTCCACCGCATCTTCTTGATCATATCCCCTCACTCCATTCACTCCATCATCCACTGAAACACCTCCCGGATCACACCCACTCATGCACACACAGTATGCCCTAGGCACACCACCACAGCCACCCTCGCTCAATGCCAAGGCCATCGTTACATTCGTCATTTCACGGCAACCCTGCTGAGCATTCTAATGCGGCCATTAGGCCTCTTTTCAGGTAGCAGTCCCAAGACCTGCCATTGCTGCCGAGCTTCGAGCGAGCCTCAAGCTGCTCTAGGTCTTGCTACGCCTAGGGGAGACCTCCAAGCTGTGCGCAATTGAATCCCACACGCATCCAAGTCCTCACACAGGGGCTTCAGTAGCTGTAGCTGTTGAAGAGACTGGCTCAATCGTGTTTTAACAGTTATTGCGTCGTAGTATAGGTGATCAAGCGTCGTCAACAAATAAAAGTTTTTATTACTCGAAAACTGGAGTATCCGAGGTCGAACACCGGGAGCAATCGGAATTTACTGCTAATCTCAAATGTAATTAAACACTCTAATTTACTCAAAAGTTTAATTCAAATGCATTTAAAAAGTAATCCAGGCAAGAGTAAAATTGGACGTCTGATCACAAGACTAGACGTCTTAAAAGTGTTTTCCCTTCTTTGATTATTCTTCTTCTTCTGATCTTGCTTTCTTTCTCTTCTGTCTTGGCCTTTCTTTTTCTTTGCAGTCTCTCTCTTCTTCCTTCTCTTCTCTCTTCTACGAAGGCTTCTTCTTCTTCCTTGGTCTTCTGTTTCTTCTTTGCAGCCTTTCTTCTTCTTCTTCTCTGCCTTGCTTAGCCTCTTCTTCAGAGTTTCTTCTTCTTCTGCTCCTTCTCTTCTCCTTCCTGCGGCTAAGTCTCTTCTCTTCAACTCTCAGCCTGCCTGCGCAAGGAGCAAAACCTACCCTATCCCTCTACCCGTGCGTCTCTCTCTCTCTAGGAATCACTCATAGGACGCTCTCCCAGAGTCGTGGGTAATTGGGTCGTGTAGCGCACATGGGACCAGGCACACTGGCGTGATGGTGATGTGCGAGGTGTGCTCAGATAAGGTCGGGTCGGATCCCGCCAGATCCGCGAGGTGAAACCGCGGACGAGGCGAGAGTGGGTAAGGTGAGGGACCTCACCCCATGTGCGTTCGGAGGAAACGAGACGATAACACAAATTCACTTTATACTACACCTACGCCTTGTAGATTTCCGATGTGGTACTATTAGTCCCACCTTGCTCTCGCGCACGCCCGCAGAATGCTCTTCACGCTCCGCTCAGTTGCAGCCACAACACTCTTCACTAGATAACTTGCTGCTTGCACGCAACTCACTCCACTCCACAGCAGCTGAAATCCTGAAGCCACGGAGCCTGAGTGTGCTTGGAAGATGCCTCAACCGCTGTCAATGGCGGCTGCAGCTCTGATCCAGTCATGCATGAATACGGCCTATTAGCCTAATCAAACCACCTCTAGACCTTCGCCGTGGCACGGCGAAGGTGGTGCGACATGCAGCAGGTCGCGGGGCGACCTAGGTGTGCGTGCCTAGGTCGTCCTATGACCGGAGGTGTGGGTGTGTTCGGGGGAGCATTGATTGGGAGTAGAGCGGCAGTGGGTGGTCGGAGGTTGTTCAGCGAGGTGAGGAGGAGCCTTTGAGTTGGTCAGCGAGTCGTGCGGAAGTGTGGAGTGACGGGGCGACTCACCGGAGGTTGGTCGGAGGCGAGGAAGATGGCGGTTGTCAGCGACGGTCGAGGGTTGATTGATGAAATAAGGTGAGGGGAATGAGAGTGGGGATAGAGGAGAATAGTTTAAGCCTAACTACAGGGACGAAGGGGGATGGAGGGGTGGACGGCTGTACCTGCTGTCGCCGGAGAAGAAGATGCCCAGTGGGGGAGGACGGCGGCGACGACGGGTCTGAGGCAGCATGCGCGGGTATTGTGCGACGCGGAGGAGAATCAGGAAGAAGTCCCTGCCACTGGTTTTGTGGCAGAGAGAAGAGGAAAGGAAAGAAAGCTCGCTGGAGCTCGCTGGGTACCCTGTCTGGGAAGGAAGAGAGGAATCTGAGGTGAAACCCCATCCAGGTCGAGCTGAAAATGAGTGGCCGGGTTTGGGGATTCTTTTATAGGCATTGGGCCGTGTGTTCAGAGCTTGGAGGGCACGTATCCGTCTCCGACGGCTCGCCGGAGAAGGAAGGTGGGTAGATACCCACATCTCTCGTGCGTTCGCACGAGAGATTGGGTTCACACCAGGGATCATGACTAGCCTCAGATTGAAGGGAATTCCTCAGAGAATCTCCCTTCCATTTCTGGGAGGGGATCTCTGAGGAATCAGAGAGTATTCCCTCTCTAATCCTCGTCAGAGAAGGATTCTGCCCCAATAATGGTGGAAGGACCTGATTGCAAGGTTGAAGAGGAAGTTAGGGGGCTCTCTGTGATGATTTTCAAAAGTTAGGGACCAAAATGTGATTTGGGTGTACTAAATTGCAAAGTAGGTCAACATGACCTCCCCTTAGGTCCAAATTTTGGTACAAACCTAATTTTGACCTAAGGAATCCAATGGTGAAGTTGGATTTTAGGTTTTACCAAGTTTGACTGGATATTTTGCGTAAAAACCCATATTAGGTCAATTAATGAGCTAGGACCCTAATCTAGGTCAAACTGGGTTCACAAGGACAAATTGAGTGTTCTAAACCCTAGGGGATATTTTTCCATGATTTTTAGAGGGTTTACTTGATTTTTATCCTGACCGGAACCTTGTTGATTTAAACGGGTCTGCTTTAGGGTTACCAAATGTCATTTAATTCCTCGATTGCACATGAACCCATTTCTGATTGATTCAACCTACTTTTTATCTTATTTAGACCATTTTACCTATGTTTTGTCTCTGAGAAATCCCATTTATGTACTGCAATGGTAAAATTGCAGTTTTAACCTTTATCTCATGTTTTCTTCCCAGAACACTTATTTCTCCAATTAAGCCCTCTTCTAGGTTATGTAGGAGCTTTTATCTTCTTTAGTGGGTGAAAATGAGCTAGTTATGGCTCATGATGAGGCTCTCATCATACCCCCATGCCTAGCTTTTGCTAGTCCCTTAGCAAAATTTCAAGGTTTTAACTTCTGTTCTAGACCCTGAGTGTAAGTGCTTTTCTTTCTCTTTTGTGATTAGGTAGGAATGCCGACAATAGGCCTAGAGGTATTCAAGTACCAACCAAAATCCGGACCTGTTCCGCTTTAGCCTCAGTCCTCCGCAAGGGTTTCTAAGGCCCACAGAAACTAACCTAGGGTTTGTTGGATTCCGCAGTTAAAGCACCCGTGCTTGAGACATTCTTAGCCTAAGTTTAGTTTGCAGTGTGTTTTTGTAAGAGAGAGATAGAAGATTTATTTGTTTAGAGAGCTTTCTCTCTCTTTTCTTTTTTTTTATTTCTAGCTTCGGATTAGCTTCTCAAGACGGTCTGTATCGGATTCCTCATCCCCATCATCAATCCTCAAGGGTCCCTGGCTTTCGAGATTTCGAGATAATCCCGCCCATGGCAACCCCTAGAACCCTGGCTTTCGAGATTTCGAGATAATCCCGCCCATGACGTTCCGTGGCCGAATTCAGACCCTGTCGATCGACATCTCGTGATAATGCTGCCCATGGTATCTGAACCAGTAGAGTTCTTACATGCCCCCAGTAGGATATTTAAATATCCTAAGAGACAAGCACCGAGGAGAAGATATGTTGTTATGCATCTTTGAGGGGAATTTCCCGCCTCTCCACGTTGGGAACTCGTCCAAATCAACTTGTGTTGATTGGTCGCTCCTAATCTAGGTGACTTTTTCAGAACATTAAATGCTTTTGCGTGATTTTGATATTTATGCGCACTGAACCAGACTGTGTGTGAATTTGGGGTGCTTAGGTTACCGAATCCCGCAAATCGGAGGTCAGTTAACGAGGCCGAATACTTCCTAAGCCTTAGACCTAATACTTAAGCTTCGCATTTTCCCCAAGCTCTTGAGGATTATCCAGATTTTAGCGGATACGTGAATTTTTAAGCTAAAGAATCTAGCCCAAGAGGCCTAAGTCCATCTTTCCCGCTAATCTCTTGTTATGTCTCCCTAGCAGTTTTCTTTTATTTCTTTTCTTGATCTGGTCTAGAACTTCAGCTAATTCCTTAATCTTTTACTAATGACTATTTCCTTTTCATTTTCATTTTGTGCTCCTTTTGTCATTTTTGATCTTTTTCTCCTCCTTATGAATATGTGGCTTACAAAATTTCCTCCCTCCCCCATTTTTTAGTTCTTTTTCATAACTTTTCAATTTTTTTTGTGTATTTGACATATGCAAAAAAATTTTTTGTGTGTGAGAATCCTTCTGATTTTTTTCTTGGTTCTGTACGTATGCACTTTATCACCCCCCCATGCCTAATTTTTGCAATGTCCTCATTGTGAATAGAGGGTGTGAAATAGTGTTGAGGTCAGGGACTCAGAACAGGATACATCGGGTGGATGAATGGGTCGAAAATGACTGATGCGGATAATTTTAAGTTCTGATACGTGTACCAGAGGTGGGATCAATTGTCTAAGGCTGTAGGTGCAATGGACGTGGAGTACAGACGGATAATCAGACGGGTCTCTATTTTTGGGATGACGGGTTGCCTCCCGTTAAGCGCTAAATTCAATGCCTTCAGCCGAGCAAAAAATGGGGTGGAGAGGGAGTGGTCAAATCAGCGGAATTTGTAAAACAAGCACGTTGATTAAGAGCCTGGTTGGTCCAACCAGGTGCTTGTTAAGATCAGTAGGCTGATTATGCAGCCCAAACCCAATGAGTCTGGTGGGTTGATAGATGTAGATTAACAAATGCGGAACCCACCGTATGCAATGAAGTTCAAATGAAATGGAAGTGAAAACTCAGGTTTAGGCTGAGTCGAATCAGCCTGGTCAGAGTAGGGTTCCGAAAAATAATCAATGTAAGGTGTGGAATCCCTACAGGGGTGATCACAGAATGACGGCTCCTGTTTTTCGATCTGATCAATGCCCGATACCTGGTATAGATATGGAGTTGAATCATCTGCAAACGGCTTAGTGAGAGGTGAATTGGAATAGAAATTGAGTCCGGTTGCGGGTTGGGGTAGGGAACGGGTTTTGATTGGGTCTGTATATGTGGAGCAGGTGGCTTCAAAGAAAATTGGCTTGATATAATCAGGAAGCAGATTTTCTCCGATGTTGTGGTCAGATTCGAAATCGTCGGAGAGTTTGCGAAAATCAAAATTTGAATGAGATTCAAGATCATGAGTTCCACCGTAGAATAAATCATATGTTGTAGATTCAGCAGCCTGATTGGGGTCTAGCCTAAATGTGAATTCTGAGCTTAAAAGGGTGTCCCTATTTGGTAGAGGCTCAGGTTCAAAGTTAGTAGGGCAGACCCACTCGAAACCCCACTCGTCCAACTCCTCGGTTTCTGTATCGTAGATTGGCATGACTTTCGAGAAATCGATTAGTTCCTCTGAGGATGTTGGCGAGGGATATTCATCAAATCGAGGCCCAAAATCATATACTTCGTTGAAAGATTGATCTTCTCCATATGCGGCCTTGAAATCTTCAAAATATGTTTCCGATCTAGGTTCTAGGCTTAGGATGTGGGTTGAATTACTAGAATCTAGGTCTGAATAACCATCAAGGGTCAGCTTATCAGAATAAGGGACGAAATTTATACCCTCGAGAGGTTCAGTTCTGCTCTCATTATTGCAGGAGTTTTGGGATTCTAGAATGGGCTCATCATGGTATTTTCCTGCATTTGGAGCTTCCCAACCTTCTTCAATATCAGGCACATTGTATTCTATTTCGGTTGGGAATCCACAACCATTTTTTGCCTCAAACCCGAGATTAGATTTTTCCTCGATGTTGTCCCAAGATGGTTCATCCTCTGTTTGTGGTATACACGGGTACTTCTGGTCAATAACTTGTTTTACTAATCTCATTATCTCTTCCCATTTTTCAAGACTATCTTGGTGTTGCTTCCAAAGTCAAGGATTTGTCAAACATTGAAGGTATTCAATATTGTGCAGTTTTTCTATCTCATTGTATGCAGTAATGATCAAGTCACGGGTTGATCCTGTTGTGGCTTCTGCTAATAGTACTTGGGCACAAGTTCTGATAAAGGTTGTGGTTGTTGGGACATCAACCTGAATGTTTCCTACTGGTGTTGAGGTTTCTTCTTTTTCATAGAATTTTAGGGCATCCTCAATCAATTTATCTCTCATGGATCTCTGATATTCAGGTTTCTTGAATTTGGTCCTAGGTGGTTTGGCAGCATATTTAAATTAGGTGGTGGCATCTAGATGTAGAATCAGTGTTTGAATCAAGATGTAGAATCAAGTTATGAAGCGATCAGATCTGAATAACGAGTCCCACTGAAAATGTGTATGTGTGCTCTAAAGAGAAAAGATGAGGGACTGGAGATGTTTTTGACCCAATCAAGACACCCAAAGATGTTTGGATGACTATGGAGGTTCGGGGCAGATGGATCCCTGGATCAGAAGATCGTCCACCTGAGAATTACCCGAGCAGCCAGCGAGGGGGAGTCCCACAAAGACCCCTACACGGTAGAGCGTCCCCACGGGTTACAGGGTTTCCCCCACCCGACCTCTCTTGTCGCTGAGATTCCAGATAGACCAGAATAGGGACCTTGACCTCTTAAGTCTACCACTTTTATTTCAAAGGTGCTTTAGGGTTCTCACTTGAACTTTAGATGTTTTGATGTTGTGACCTAATTTAGAGTTTGGTTGACCCAAGGGGTCAACTTCACCTGTCCTGTCCTATAGATGGCAGAATGATTCTAGGTTTGGAGCCTAGAGGTCACCCTGATTTGATTCCCAGGTTGTTAGGTCCAAAAATTTTAAGATTCAAGTGATTTTAGAGCTTCTTTTTTTCTTAGGGTTTATCTTGTTAAGATCTCTTTAATCAAGGTCTTGGGTGACACACTGATGCGGGAAGGTTTATTTCCTTTTATGCAGGCATGTGTGACTAACACTCCAAGATCCTACTATAGAAACCCTAACTTGGTTCTATTTCCAATCCTTTTTTCTTTTTCACAAAAATTCTCTTTGGACTTGAAAGCAAGAAGTGTGTTGTCCGTAGAGATTAAGCGTTATTTCTATTAGGCACATGAGTTTGTGGGATAGAATCTAAAAAAATCGCTCTAACTTCAAGAAGAATTAAAAAATTTTCGCAAAATTACGAAATGTTTGCCTTAAAGATGGTGATTACTATATAAAGAAGGCAATTGATTCCGAAATTGATTTCTTTCCTTTTGTCTTTCCAGGATTAGGGGATGGTTTAAGGAAGAAAATAAATTACCTGCCCTAGAGTGGTTGAGTTGCGGGAGGGATTTTCTCGTGAAATACCTGCAAGATCAAAACAAAGCAAAGTAGGGAAAGTTAGTGTTCAATATGATAAAAAGAATGTAGAGACTAATGATAAATTGCGTGTTGCTCCCCGGCAACGGTGCCATTTTGTTGAAGCGACCGGCTCGATCGTGTTTTAACAGTTATTGCGTCGTAGTATAGGTGATCAAGTGTCGTCAACAAAGAAAAGTTTTTATTACTCGAAAATCGGAGTATCCGAGGTCGAACACAGGGAGCAATCGGAATTTACTACTAATCTCAAATGTAATTGAACACTCTAATTTACTCAAAAGTTTAATTCAAATGCATTTAAAAAGTAATCCAGGCAAGAGTAAAATTAGATGTCTGATCACAAGACCAGACGTCTTAAAAGTGTTTTCCTTCTTTGATTATTCTTCTTCTTCTGATCTTGCTTTCTTTCTCTTCTGTCTTCGCCTTTCTTTTTCTCTGCAGTCTCTCTCTTCTTCATTCTCTTCTCTCTTCTGCGAAGGCTTCTTCTTCTTCTTCCTTGGTCTTCTGTTTCTTCTCTGCAGCCTTTCTTCTTCTTCTTCTTCTCTACCTTGCTCAGCCTATTCTTCAGAGTTTCTTCTTCTTCTGCTCCTCTTCTCCTTCCTACGGCTAAGTCTCTTCTCTTCAACTCTCATCCTGCCTGCACTAGGAGCAAAAGCTACCCTGTCCCTCTACCCGCGCGTCTCTCTCTCTCTAAGAATCACTCATAGGATGCTCTCCCAAAGCCGCGGGTAATCGGGTCGTGTAGCGCACCCGGGACCAGGCGTACCGGTGTGATGGTGATGCGCGAGGTGTGCTCAGATAAGGTCAGGTCAGATCCTGCCAGATCCGCGTGGTGAAACCGCGGACGAGGTGAGCGTGGGTAAGGTGAGGGACCTCACCCCATGTGTGTTCGGAGGCAACGAGAAGATAACACAAATTCAATTTATACTACACCTGCGCCAAGTAGATTTCCGATGTGGGACTATTAGTCCCACCCTGCTCTCGCACGCGGTCGCAGAATGCTCTTCGCTCTCCGCTAGGCTGCAACCTCAACTCTCTTCACTGGATAACTAGCTGCTTGCACGCAACTCACTCCACTCCACAGCAGGTGAAATCCTGAAGCCACGGAGCCTGCGCTTGCTTGGAAGCTACTTCAGCCGTTGTCAATGGCGGCTGCAGCTCCGATCGTGTCATGCATGAATACGGCCTATTGGCCTAATCAAACCACCTGCAGACCTTCCCCGTGGCACGGCGAAGGTGGTGCGACGTGCAGCAGGTCGTGGGGCGGCCTAGGCATGCGTGCCTAGGTCGTCCTGTGACCGGAGGTGTGGGTGTGTTCGGGGGAGCGTTGAGTGGGAGTAGAGCGGCAGTGGGTGGGCGGAGGTTGTTCAGCGAGGTGAGGCGGAGCCTCTGAGTTGGTCAGCGAGTCGTGCGGAAGTGTGGAGCGACGGGGGCGACTCGCCGGAGGTCGATCGGAGGCGAGGAAGATGGCGGTGGTCAGCGACGGTCGAGGGTCGATTGATGAAATAAGGTGAAGGGAATGAGAGAGGGGATAGAGGAGAATAGTTTAAACCTAACTACAGGAACGAAGGGGGATGGAGAGGCGGATGACTGTACTTGCTGTCGCCGGAGAAGAAGATGCCCAGTGGTGGAGGACGGCGGCGACGACGGGTCTGAGGCAGCGTGCGCGGGTATTGTGCGACACGGAGGAGAATCAGGAAGAAGTCTCTGCCACTGGTTTTGTTGCAGAGAGAAGAGGAAAGGAGAGAAAGCTCGCCGAAGCTCGCTGGGTACCCTGTCCGGGAAGGAAGAGACGAATCTGAGGTGAAACCCCGTCCAGGTCGAGCTGAAAATGAGTGGCCGGGTTTGGGGGTTCTTTTATAGGCATTGGGCCGTGTGTTCAGAGCTTGGAGGGCACGTATCCATCTCCGACGGCTCGCCGGAGAAGGAAGGTGGGTAGATACCCACATCTCTCATGCGTTCGCACGAGAGATTGGGTTCACACCAGGGATCATGACTGGCCTCAGATTGAAGGGAATTCCTCAGAAAATCTCCCTTCCATTTCTGGGAGGGGATCTCTGCGGAATCAGAGAGTATTCCCTCTCTAATCCTCGCCGGAGAAGGATTCTGCCCCAATAATGGCGGAAGGACCTGATTGCAAGGTTGACGAGGAAGTTAGGGGGCTCTCTGTGATGAGTTTCAAAAAAGTTAGGGACCAAAATGTGATTTGGGTGTACTAAATTGCAAAGCAGGTCAACATGACCTCCCCTTAGGTCCAAATTTTGGTAAAAACCTAATTTTGACCTAAGGAATCCAATGGTGAAGTTGGATTTTCGGTTTGACCAAGTTTGACTGGATATTTTGCGTAAAAACCCATATTAGGTCAATTAATGAGCTAGGACCCTAATCTTGGTCAAACTGGGTTCACAAGGCCAAATTGAGTGTTCTAAGCCCTAGGGGATATTTTTCCATGATTTTTAGAGGGTTTACTTGATTTTTATCCTGACCGGAACCTTGTTGATTTAAGCGGGTCTATTTTAGGGTTACCAAATATCATTTAATTCCTCGATTGCACATGAACCCATTTCTGATTGATTCAACCTACTTTTTATCTTATTTAGACCATTTGACCTATGTTTTGTCTCTGAGAAATCCCATTTATGTACTGCAATGGTAAAATTACAGTTTTAACCTTTATCTCATATTTTCTTCCCAGAACACTTATTTCTCCAATTAAGCCCTCGTCTAGGTTATGTAGGAGCTTTTATCTTCTTTAGTGGGTCAAAATGAGCTAGTTATGGCTCATGATGAGGCTCTCATCATACCCCCATGCCTAGCTTTTGCTAGTCCCTTAGCAAAATTTCAAGGTTTTACTTCTGTTTTAGACCCTGAGTGTAAGTGCTTTTCTTTTTCTTTTGTGATTAGGTAGGAATGCCTACAATAGGCCTAGAGGTATTCAAGTACCAACCAAAATCCGGACCTATTCTGCTTTAGCCTTAGTCCTCCGCAAGGGTTTTTGAGGCCCACAGAAACTAACCTAGGGTTTGTTGGATTCCGCGGTTAAAGCACCCGTGCTTGAGACATTCTTAGCCTAAGTTCAGTTTGCAGTGCGTTTTTGTAAGAGAGAGATAGAAGATTTATTTGTTTGGAGAGCTTTCTCTCTCTTTTCTTTTTTTTTATTTCTAGCTTCGGATTAGCTTCTCAACACGGTCTGTATCGGATTCCTCGTCCCCATCATCAATCCTCAAGGGTCCCTGGCTTTCGAGATTTCGAGATAATCCCGCCCATGGCAACCCCCAGAACCCTGGCTTTCGAGATTTCGAGATAATCCCACCCATGGCATTCCGTGGCCGAATTCAGACCCTGGCGATCGACATTTCGTGATATTGCTGCCCATGGTATCTGAACCAGTAGAGTTCTTACAAGCCCCTAGTAGGATATTTAAATATCCTAAGAGACAAGCACCGAGGAGAAGATATGTTGTTATGCATCTTTGAGGGGAATTTCCCACCTCTCCGCACTGGGAACTCGTCCAAATCAACTTTTGTTGATTAGTCGCTACTAATCTAGGTGACTTTTTCAGAACATTAAACGCTTTTGCGTGATTTTGATTTTTATGCGCACTGAACCAGACTGTCTGTGAATTTGGGGTGCTTAGGTTACCGAATCTCGCAAATCGGAGGTCAGTTAACGAGGCCGAATACTTCCTAAGCCTTAGACCTAATACTTAAGCTTCGCATTTTCCCCAACCTCTTGAGGATTATCCAGATTTTAGCGGATACGTGAATTTTTAAGCTAAAGAATCTAGCCCAAGAGGCCAAAGACCAGCGTTCCCGCTAATCACTTGTTATGTCTCCTTAGCACTTTTCTTTTATTTCTTTTCTTAATCTGGTCTAGAACTTCAGCTAATTCCTTAATCTTTTACTAATGACTATTTCCTTTTCATTTTCATTTTGTGCTCCTTTTGTCATTTTTGCTCTTTTTCTCCTCCTTATGAATATGTGGCTTAAAAAATTTCCTCCCTCCCCCATTTTTTTTTATTTTTCATAATTTTTCAATTTTTTTTGTGTATTTGACATATGCGAAAAAATTTTTTGTGTGTGAGAATCCTTCTGATTTTTTTCTTGGTTCTGTATGTATGCACTTTATCCCACCCCATGCCTAATTTTTGCAATGTCCTCATTGTGAACGGAGTGTGTGAAATAGTGTTGAGGTCAGGGACTTAGAACAGGATACATCGAGTGGGTGAATGGGTCGAAAATGACTGGTGCGGATGATTTTAAGCTCTGATACGTGTACCAGAGGTGGGATCAATTGTCTAAGGCTGAACTCTAGGTGCAATGGACATGGAGTACAGACGGATAATCAGACGGGTCTCTATTTTTGGGATGACGGGTTGCCTCCCGTTAAGTGCTAAATTCAATGCCTTTAGCCGAGCGAAAAATGGGGTGGAGAGGGAGTGGTCAAATCAGCGAAATTTTGTAAAACAAGCACCTTGATTAAGAGCTTGGTTGGTCCAACCAGGTGCTTGTTAAGATCAGTAGGCCGATGATGCTGCCTAAACCCAATGAGTCTGGTGGGTTGATAGATGTAGATTAACAAATGCGGAACCCACCATATGCAATGAAGTTCAAATGAATATGGAAGTGAAAACTCGGGTTTAGGCTGAGTCGAATCAGCCTGGTCAGAGTAGGGTTCCGAAAAATAATCAATGTAAGGTGTGGAATCCCTACAGGGGTGATCACAGAATGACGGCTCCTGTTTTTCGATATGATCAATGCCCGATACCTGGTATGGATATGGAGTTGAATCATCTGCAAACGGCTCAGTGAGAGGTGAATCAGAATAGAAATTGCGTTCGGTTGCGGGTCGGGGTAGGGAACGGGTTTTGATTGGTTCTGTATATGTGGAGCAGGTGGCTTCAAAGAAAATTGGCTTGATATAATCAGGAAGCAGATTTTCTCCGATGTTATGGTCAGATTCGAAATCGTCGGAGGGTTTGCGAAAATCAAATTTGAATGAGATTCAAGATCATGAGTTCCACCATAGAATAAATCATTTGTTGTAGATTCAGCAGCTTGATTGGGGTCTAGCCTAAATGTGAATTCTGAGCTTAAAAGGGTGTCCCTATTTGGTAGAGGCTCAGGTTCAAAGTTAGTAGGGCATACCCACTCGAAACCCCACTCGTCCTACTCCTCGGTTTCTGTATCGTAGATTGGCATGACTTCCGAAAAATCGATTAGTTCCTCTGAGGATATTGGCGAGGGATATTCATCAAATCGAGGCCCAAAATCATATACTTCATTGAAAGATTGATCTTCTTCATATGCAGCCTTGAAATCTTCAAAATATGTTTCCGATCTAGGTTCTAGGCTTAGGATGTGGGTTGAATTACTAGAATCTAGGTCTGAATAACCATCAAGGGTCAGCTTATCAGAATAAGGGACGGAATTTGTACCCTCGAGAGGTTCAGTTCTACTCTCATTATTGTAGGATTTTTGGGAACTAGAATGGGCTCATCATGGTATTTTCCTGCATTTGGAGCTTCCCAACCTTCTTCAATATCAGGCACATTGTATTCTATTTGGGTTGGGAATCCACAACCATTTTTTGCCTCAAACCTGAGATCAGATTTATCCTCGATGTTGTCCCAAGATGGTTCATCCTCTGTTTGTGGTATATACGGGTACTTCTGGTCAATAACTTGTTTTACTAATCTCACTACCTCTTCCCATTTTTCAAGACTATCTTGGTGTTGCTTCCAAAGTCCACGATTTGTCATACATTGAAGGTATTCAATATTGTGCAGTTTTTCTATCTCAATGTATGCAGTAATGATCAAGTCACGGGTTGATTCTTTTGTGGCTTCTGCTAATAGTAGTTGGGCACAAGTTCAGATAAAGGTTGTGGTTGTTGGGACATCAACCTGAATGTTTCCTACTGGTGTTGAGGTTTCTTCTTTTTCATAGAATTTCAGGGCATCCTCAATCAATTTATCTCTCATGGGTCTCTGATATTCAGGTTTCTTGAATGGGGTCCTAGGTGGTTTGGCAGCATATTTGGATTAGGTGGTGGCATCTAGATGTAGAATCAGAGTTTGAATCAAGATGTAGAATCAAGTTATGAAGCGATCAGATCTGAATAACGAGTCCCACTAAAAATGTGTATGTGTGCTCTAAAGAGAAAAGATGAGGGACTGGAGATGTTTTTGACCCAATCAAGACACCCAAAGACGTTTGGATGACTATGAAGGTTCGGGGCAGATGGACCCCTAGATCAGAAGATCGTCCACCTGAAAATTACCTGGGCAGCTAGAGAGGGGGAGTCCTGCAAAGACCCCTACATGGTAGAGCGTCCCCACGGGTTACTGGGTTTCCCCCACCCGACCTCTCTTGTCACTGAGATTCCAGGTAGACCAGAATGGGGACCTTGACCTCTTAAGTCTACCACTTTTATTTCAAAGGTGCTTTAGGGTTCTCACTTGAACTTTAGATGTTTTGATGTTGTGACCCAATTTAGAGTTTGGTTGACCCAAGGGGTTAACTTCACCTGACCTGTCCTATAGATGGCATAATGATCTAGGTTTGGAGCCTAGAGATCACCCTGATTTGACTCCCAGGTTGTTAGGTCCAAAAATTTTAAGATTCAAGTGATTTTAGAGCTTCTTTTTTTCTTAGGGTTTATCTTGTTAAGATCTCTTCAATCAAGGTCTTGGGTGACACACTGATACGGGAAGGTTTATTTCCTTTTATGCAGGCATGTGTGACTAACACTCCAAGATCCTACTGTAGAAACCCTAACTTGGTTCTATTTCCAATCCTTTTTTCTTTTTCACAAAAATTCTCTTTGGACTTGAAAGCAAGAAGTGGGTTGTCTGTAGAGATTAAGCGTTATTTCTATTAGGCACATGAGTTTGTGGGATAGAATCTAAAAAAATCGCTCTAACTTCAAGAAGAAATAAAAAATTTTCGTAAGATTAGGAAATGTTTGCCTTAAAGATGGTGATTACTATATAAAGAAGGAAATTGATTCCTAAAATGATTTTTTTCCTTTTGTCTTTTTAGGATTAGGGGATGGTTTAAGGAAGAAAAGAAATTACCTGCCCTGGAGTGGTTGACTTGCGGGAGGGATTTTCTTGTGAAATACCTGCAAGATCAAAACAAAGCAAAGTAGGGAAAGTTTGTGTTCAATATGATAAAAAGAATGTAGAGATAAATTGCGCGTTGCTCCCCGGCAACGGTGCCATTTTGTTGAAGCGACTGGCTCGATCGTGTTTTAATAGTTATTGCGTCGTAGTATAGGTGATTAAGCGTTGTCAACAAATAAAAGTTTTTATTACTCGAAAACCGGAGTATCCGAGGTCGAACACAGGGAGCAATTGGAATTTACTACTAATCTCAAATGTAATTGAACACTCTAATTTACTCAAAAGTTTAATTCAAATGCATTTAAACAGCAATCCAGGCAAGAGTAAAATTAGATGTCTGATCACAAGACCAGACGTCTTAAAAGTGTTTTCCCTTCTTTGATTCTTCTTCTTCTTATGATCTTGCTTTCTTTCTCTTCTGTCTTGGCCTTTCTTTTTCTCTGCAGTCTCTCTCTTCTTCATTCTCTTCTCTCTTCTGCGAAGGCTTCTTCTTCCTTGGTCTTCTATTTCTTCTCTGTAGCCTTTCTTCTTCTTCTTCTTCTCTACCTTGCTCAGCCTCTTCTTCAGAGTTTCTTCTTCTTCTGCTCCTTCTCTTCTCCTTCCTGCGGCTAAGTCTCTTCTCTTCAACTCTCATCCTGCCTGCACTAGGAGCAAAAGCTACCCTGTCCCTCTACCCGCGCGTCTCTCTCTCTCTAAGAATCACTCATAGGATGCTCTCCCAAAGCCGCAGGTAATCGGGTCGTGTAGCGCACCCGGGACCCGGCGCACCGGCGTGATGGTGATGCACGAGGTGTGCTCAGACAAGGTCGGGTCGGATCCCGCCAGATCCGCGAGGTGAAACCGCGGACGAGGCGAGCGTGGGTAAGGTGAGGGACCTCACCCCATGTGCGTTCGGAGGCAACGAGAAGATAACACAAATTCACTTTATACTACACCTGCGCCAAGTAGATTTCCGATGTGGGACTATTAGTCCCGCCCTGCTCTCGCGTGCGCTCGCAGAACGCTCTTCGCTCTCCGCTCAGTTGCAGCCTCAACTCTCTTCACTGGATAACTGGCTGCTTGCACGCAACTCACTCCACTCCACAGCAGCTGAAATCCTGAAGCCACGGAGCCTGTTCGTGCTTGGAAGCTGCTTCAACCGTTGTCAATGGCGGCTGCAGCTGCGATCGTGTCATGCATGAATATGGCCTATTGGCCTAATCAAACCACCTGCAAACCTTCGCCGTGGCACGGCGAAGGTGGTGCGACATGCAGCAGGTCGCGAGGCGGCCTAGGCGTGCATGCCTAGGTCGTCCTGTGATCGGAGGTGTGGGTGTGTTCGGGGGAGCGTTGAGTGGGAGTAGAGCGGCAGTGGGTGGGCGGAGGTTGTTCAGCGAGGTGAGGCGGAGCCTTTGAGTTGGTCGGCGAGTCGTGCGGAAGTGTGGAGCGACGGGGGCGACTCGCCGGAGGTTGGTCGGAGGCGAGGAAGATGGCGGTGGTCAGCGACGGTCGAGGGTCGATTGATGAAATAAGGTGAGGGGAATGAGAGAGGGGATAGAGGAGAATAGTTTAAACCTAACTACAGGGACGAAGGGGGATGGAGAGGCGGACGGCTGTACCTGCTGTCGCCGGAGAAGAAGATGCCCAGTGGGGGAGGACGGTGGCGACGACAGGTCTGAGGCAGCGTGCGCGGGTATTACGCGACGCGGAGGAGAATCAGGAAGAAGCCTCTGCCACTGGTTTTGTGGCAGAGTGAAGAGGAAAGGAGAGAAAGCTCGCCAGAGCTCGCTGGGTACCCTATCCGGGAAGGAAGAGACGAATCTGAGGTGAAACCCCACCCAGGTCGGGTTGAAAATTAGTGGCTGGGTTTGGGGGTTCTTTTATAGGCATTGGGCCGTGTGTTCAGAGCTTGGAGGGCACGTATCCGTCTCCGACGGCTCACCGGAGAAGGAAGGTGGGTAGATACCCACATCTCTTGTGCGTTCGCACGAGAGATTGGGTTCACACCAGGGATCATGACTGGCCTCAGATGGGAGGGAATTCCTCAGAGAATCTCCCTTCCATTTCTGGGGGGGGATCTCTGAGGAATCAGAGAGTATTCCCTCTCTAATCCTCGTCGGAGAAGGATTCTGCCCCAATAATGGCGGAAGGACCTGATTGCAATGTTGACGAGGAAGTTAGGGGGCTCTCTGTGATGAGTTTCAAAAGTTAGGGTCCAAAATGTGATTTGGGTGTACTAAATTGCAAAGCAGGTCAACATGACCTCCCCTTAGGTCCAAATTTTGGTACAAACCTAATTTTGACCTAAGGAATCCAATGGTGAAGTTGGATTTTAGGTTTGACTGGATATTTTGCGTAAAAACCCATATTAGGTCAATTAATGAGCTAGGACCCTAATCTAGGTCAAATTGGGTTCACAAGGCCAAATTGAGTGCTCTAAACCATAGGGGATATTTTTCCATGATTTTTAGAGGGCTTGCTTGATTTTCATCCTGACCGAAACCTTATTGATTTAAGCGGGTCTGTTTTAGGGTTACCAAATGTCATTTAATTCCTCGATTGCACATGAACCCATTTCTGATTGATTCAACCCACTTTTTATCTTATTTAGACCATTTTACCTATGTTTTGTCTCTGAGAAATCCCATTTATGTAATGCAATGGTAAAATTACAGTTTTAACCTTTATCTCATATTTTCTTCCCAGAACACTTATTTCTCCAACTAAGCCCTCTTCTAGGTTATGTAGGAGCTTTTATCTTCTTTAGTGGGTGAAAATGAGCTAGTTATGGCTCATGATGAGGCTCTCATCATACCCCCATGCCAAGCTTTTGCTAGTCCCTTAGCAAAATTTCAAGGTTTTAACTTCTGTTCTTGACCCTGAGTGTAAGTGCTTTTCTTTTTCTTTTGTGATTAGGTAGGAATGCCGACAATAAGCCTAGAGGTATTCAAGTACCAACCAAAATCTAGACCTGTTCCGCTTTAGCCTCAGTCCTCTGCAAGGGTTTCTAAGGCCCACAGAAACTAACCTAGGGTTTGTTGGATTCCGCGGTTAAAGCACCCATGCTTGAGACATTCTTAGCCTAAGTTCAGTTTGCGGTGCATTTTTGTAAGAGAGAGATAGAAGATTTATTTGTTTGGAGAGCTTTCTCTCTCTTTTCTTTTTTTTTATTTCTAGCTTCGGATTAGCTTCTCAACACGGTCTGTATCGGATTCCTCGTCCCCATCATCAATCCTCAAGGGTCCCTGGCTTTCGAGATAATCCCGCCCATGGTAACCCCCAGAACCCTGGCTTTCGAGATTTCGAGATAATCCCGCCCATGGAGTTCTGTGGCCGAATTCAGACCCTGTCGATTGAAATTTCGTGATAATGCTTCCCATGGTATCTGAACAAGCAGAGTTCCTACATGCCCCCAGTAGGATATTTAAATATCCTAAGAGACAAGCACCGAGGAGAAGATATGTTGTTACTCATCTTTGAGGGGAATTTCCCACCTTTCCGCGTTGGGAACTCGTCCAAATCAACTTGTGTTGATTGGTCGCTCCTAATTTCGGTGACTTTTTCAGAACATTAAACGCTTTTGCGTGATTTTGATATTTATGCGCACTGAACCAGACTGTGTGCGAATTTGGGGTGCTTAGGTTACCAAATCCCGCAAATCGGAGGTCAGTTAACGAGGCCGAATACTTCCTAAGCCTTAGACCTAATACTTAAGCTTCGCATTTTCCCCAACCTCTTGAGGATTAACCAGATTTTAGCAGATACGTGAATTTTTAAGCCAAAGAATCTAGCCCAAGAGGCCTAAGACCAGCGTTCCCGCTAATCTCTTGTTATGTCTCCTTAGCCCTTTTCTTTTATTTCTTTTCTTGATCTGGTCTAGAACTTCAGTTAATTCCTTAGTCTTTTACTAATGAATATTTCCTTTTCATTTTCATTTTGTGCTCCTTTTGTCATTTTTGCTCTTTTTCTCCTCCTTATGAATATGTGGCTTACAAAATTTCCTCCTTCCCCCATTTTTTTGTTCTTTTTCATAATTTTTCAATTTTTTTTGTGTTTTTGACATATGTAAAAAATTTTTGTATGTGAGAATCCTTCTGATTTTTTTCTTGGTTCTGTATGTATGCACTTTATCACCCCCCCTTGCCTAAGTTTTGCAATGTCCTCATTGTAAACGGAAGGTGTGAAATAGTGTTGAGGTCAGGGACTTAGAATAGGATACAACAAGTGGGTGAATGGGTCGAAAATGACTGATGCAGATGATTTTAAGCTCTGATACGTGTACCAGAGGTGGGATCGACTGTCTTTGGCTGAACTCTAGGTGCAATGGATGTGGAGTACAGACGGATAATCAGACGGGTCTCTGTTTTTGGGTTGACGGGTTGCCTCCCGTTAAGTGCTAAATTCAATGCCTTAAGCGAAGCGAAAAATGGGGTGGAGAGGGAGTGGTCAAATCAGCGGAATTTTGTAAAACAAGCACCTTGATTAAGAGCCTAGTTGGTCCAACCAGGTGCTTGTTAAGATCAGTAGGCCGATGATGCAGCCCAAACCCAATGAGTCTGGTGGGTTGATAGATGTAGATTAACAAATGCGGAACCCACCATATGCAATGAAGTTCAAATGAATATGGAAGTGAAAACTCGGGTTTAGGCTGAGTCGAATCAGCCTGGACAGAGTAGGGTTCCGAAAAATAATCAATGTAAGGTGTGGAATCCCTACAGGGGTGATCACAGAATGACGGCTCCGATTTTTCGATCTGATCAATGCCCGATACCTGGTATAGATATGGAGTTGAATCATCTGCAAACGGCTCAGTGAGAGGTGAATCAGAATAGAAATTGAGTCCGGTTGTGGGTCGGGGTAGGGAACGGGTTTTGATTGGTTTTGTATATGTGGAGCAGGTGGCTTCAAAGAAAATTGGCTTGATATAATCAGGAAGCAGATTTTCTCCGATGTTATGGTCAGATTCGAAATTGTCGGAGAGTTTGCGAAAATCAAAATTTGAATGAGATTCAAGATCAAGAGTTCCACCATAGAATAAATCATATGTTGTTGATTCAGCAGCCTGACTGGTGTCTAGCCTAAATGTGAATTCTGAGCTTAAAAGGGTGTCCCTATTTGGTAGAGGCTCAGGTTCAAAGTTAGTAGGGCAGACCCACTCGAAACCCCACTCGTCCAACTCCTCGGTTTCTGTATCGTAGATTGGCATGACTTTCGAAAAATCAATTAGTTCCTCTGAGGATGTTGGTGAGGGATATTCATCAAATCGAGGCCCAAAATCATATACTTCGTTGAACGATTGATCTTCTTCATATGCGGCCTTGAAATCTTCAAAATATGTTTCGGATCTAGGTTCTAGGCTTACGATGTGGGTTGAATTACTAGAATCTAGGTCTGAATAACCATCAAGGGTCAGCTTATCAGAATAAGGGACGAAATTTATACCCTCGAGAGGTTTAGTTATACTCTCATTATTGCAGGAGTTTTGGGATTCTAGAATGGGCTCATCATGGTATTTTCTTGCATTTGGAGCTTCCCAACCTTCTTCAATATCAGGCACATTGTATTCTATTTGGGTCGGGAATCCACAATCATTTTTTGCCTCAAACCAGAGATCAGATTTATCCTCGATGTTGTCCCAAGATGGTTCACCCTCTGTTTGTGGTATATACGGGTACTTCTGGTCAATAACTTGTTTTACTAATCTCATTATCTCTTCCCATTTTTCAAGACTATCTTGGTGTTGCTTCCAAAGTCGAGGATTTGTCATACATTGAAGGTATTCAATATTGTGCAGTTTTTCTATCTCAATGTATGCAGCAATGATCAAGCCACGGGTTGATCCTTTTGTGGCTTCTGCTAATAGTACTTGGGCACAAGTTATGATAAAGGTTGTGGTTGTTGGGACATCAACCTGAATGTTTCCTACTGGTGTTGAGGTTTCTTCTTTTTCATAGAATTTTAGGGCATCCTCAATCAATTTATCTCTCATGGATCTCTGATATTCAGGTTTCTTGAATGGTAGTCCTAGGTGGTTTGGCTGCATATTTGGATCAGGTGGTGGCATCTAGATGTAGAATCAGAGTTTGAATCAAGATGTAGAATCAAGTTATGAAGCGATCAGATCTGAATAATGAGTCCCACTGAAAATGTGTATGTGTGCTCTAAAGAGAAAAGATGAGGGACTGGAGATGTTTTTGACCCAATCAAGACACCCAAAGACGTTTGGATGACTATGGAGGTTCGGGGCGGATGGACCCCTGGATCAGAAGATCGTCCACCTGAGAATTACTTGGGCAGCCAGAGAGGGGGAGTCCCACAAAGACCCTTACACGGTAGAGCGTCCCCACGGGTTACAGGGTTTCCCCCACCCGGCCTCTCTTGTCACTGATTTTCCAGGTAGACCAGAATGGGGACCTTGACCTCTTAAGTCTACCACTCTTATTTCAAAGGTGCTTTAGGGTTCTCACTTGAACTTTAGATGTTTTGATGTTGTGACCTAATTTAGAGTTTGGTTGACCCAAGGGGTCAACTTCACCTGACCTGTCCTATAGATGGCAGAATGATTCTAGTTTTGGAGCCTAGAGATCACCCTGATCTGACTCCCAGGTTGTTAGGTCCAAAAATTTTAAGATTCAAGTGATTTTAGAGATTCTTTTTTTCTTAGGGTTTGTCTTGTTAAGATCTCTTCAATCAAGGTCTTGGGTGACACACTGATGCGGGAAGGTTTATTTCCTTTTATGCAGGCATGTGTGACTAACACTCCAAGATCCTACTGTAGAAACCCTAACTTGGTTCTATTTCCAATCCTTTTTTCTTTTTCACAAAAATTCTCTTTGGACTTGAAAGCAAGAAGTGTGTTGTCCGTAGAGATTAAGCTCTATTTCTATTAGGCACATGAGTTTGTGGGATAGAATCTAAAAAAATCGCTCTAACTTCAAGAAGAATTAAAAAATTTTTGCAAAATTAGGAAATGTTTGCCTTAAAGATGGTGATTACTATATAAAGAAGGCAATTGATTCCTAAATTGATTTCTTTCCTTTTGTCTTTCCAGGATTAGGGGATGGCTTAAGGAAGAAAAGAAATTAGCTACCCTGGAGTGGTTGACTTGCGGGAGGAATTTTCTCGTGAAATACCTGCAAGATCAAAACAAAGCAAAGTAGGGCAAGTTAGTGGTCAATATGATTAAAAGAATGTAGAGACTAGTGATAAATTGCACGCTGCTCCCCGGCAACGGTGCCATTTTGTTGAAGCGACTGGCTCGATCATGTTTTAATAGTTATTGCGTCGTAGTATAGGTGATCAAGCATCGCTAACAAATAAAAGTTTTTATTTCTCGAAAACCGGAGTATCCGAGGTCGAACACAGGGAGCAATCAGAATTTACTACTAATCTCAAATGTAATTAAACACTCTAATTTACTCAAAAGTTTAATTCAAATGCATTTAAAAAGTAATCCAGGCAAGAGTAAAATTAGACGTCTGATCACAAGACCAGACGTCTTAAAAGTTTTTTTCCTTCTTTGATTATTCTTCTTCTTCTGATCTTGCTTTCTTTCTCTTCTATCTTGGCCTTTCTTTTTCTCTGTAGTCTGTCTCTTCTTCCTTCTCTTCTCTCTTTTACGAAGGCTTCTTCTTCTTCCTTGGTCTTCTGTTTCTTCTCTATAGCCTTTCTTCTTCTTCTCCTTCTCTACCTTGCTCAGCCTCTTCTTCAGAGTTTCTTCTTCTTCTCCTCCTTCTCTTCTCCTTCCTACGGCTAAGTCTCTTCTCTTCAACTCTCAGCCTACCTGCACAAGGAGCAAAACCTACCCTGTCCCTCTACCCGTGCGTCTCTCTCTCTCTAAGAATCACTCATAGGACGCTCTCCCAGAGCCGCAGGTAATCGGGTTGTGTAGCGCACCCGAGACCAGGTGCACCAGCGTGATGGTGATGCGCGGGGTGTGCTCAGATAAGGTCGGGTCGGATCCCGCCAGATCCGCGAGGTGAAACCGCAGACGAGGCGAGCGTGGGTAAGGTGAGGGACCTCACCCCATGTGCGTTCGGAGGCAACGAGAAGATAACACATATTCACTTTATACTACACCTGCGCCTTGTAGATTTCCGATGTGGGACTATTAGTCCCGCCCTACTCTCGTACGCGCCCGCAGAACGCTCTTCACGCTTCGCTCAGTTGCAGCCTCAAATCTCTTCACTGGATAATTGGCTGCTTGCACACAACTCACTCCACTCCACAGCAGCTGAAATCCTGAAGCCACGGAGCCTGAGCGTGCTTGGAAGCTGCTTCAACCATTATCAATGGCGGCTGCAGCTCCGATCCTGTCATGCATGAATACAGCCTATTGGCCTAATCAAACCACCTGCAGACCTTTGCCATGGCATGGTGAAGGTGGTGCGACGTGCAGCAGGTCGTGAGGCGGCCTAGGCGTGCGTGCCTAGGTCGTCCTGTGACCGGAGGTGTGGGTGTGTTCGAGGGAGCGTTGAGTGGGAGTAGAGCGGCAGTGGGTGGGCAGAGGTTGTTCAGCGAGGTGAGGCGGAGCCTTTGAGTTGGTCGGCGAGTCGTGCGGAAGTGTGGAGCGATGGGGGCGACTCGCCGGAGGTTGGTCGGAGGCGAGGAAGATGGCGGTGGTCAGTGACGGTCGAGGGTCGATTGATGAAATAAGGTGAGGGGAATGAGAGAGGGGATAGAGGAGAATAGTTTAAACCTAACTATAGGGATGAAGTGGGACGGAGAGGCGGACGGCTGTACCTGCTGTCGCCGGAGAAGAAGATTCCCAGTCGGGGAGGATGGCGGCGACGACTGGTCTGAGGCAGCGTGGGCAGGTATTGCGCGACGCGGAGGAGAATCTGGAAGAAGTCTCTGCCACTGGTTTTTTGGCAGAGCGAAGAGGAGAGGAAAGAAAGCTCGTCGAAGCTCGCTGGGTACCCTGGCCGGGAAGGAAGAGACGAATCTGAGGTGAAACCCCGGCCAGGTCGAGCTGAAAATGAGTGGTCGGGTTTGGGGGTTCTTTTATAGGCATTGGGTCGTGTGTTCAGAGCTTGGAGCTCACGTATTCATCTCCGACGGCTCACCGGAGAAGGAAAGTGGGTAGATACCCACATCTCTCGTGCGTTCGCACGAGAGATTGGGTTCACACCAGGGATCATGACTGGCCTCAGATGGAGGGGAATTCCTCAGAGAATCTCCCTTCCATTTCTGGGAGGGGATCTCTGAGGAATCAGAGAGTATTCCCTCTCTAATCCTCGCCGGAGAATGATTCTGCTCCAATAATGATGGAAGGACCTGATTGCAAGGTTGGCGAGGAAGTTAGGGGGCTCTCTGTGATGATTTTCAAAAGTTAGGGACCAAAATGTGATTTGGGTGTACTAAATTGCAAAGCAGGTCAACATGACTTCCCATTAGGTCCAAGTTTTGGTACAAACCTAATTTTGACCTAAGAAATCCAATGGTGAAGTTGGATTTTAGGTTTGACTACGTTTGACTTGATATTTTGCGTAAAAACCCATATTAGGTCAATTAATGAGCTAGGACCCTAATCTAGGTCAAACTGGGTTCACAAGGCCAAATTGAGTGTTTTGAACCCTAGGGGATATTTTTCCATGATTTTTAGAGGGTTTACTTGATTTTTATCCTGACCGGAACCTTGTTGATTTAAGCGGGTCTGTTTTAGGGTTACCAACTGTAATTTAATTCCTCGATTGCACATGAACCCATTTCTGATTGATTCAACCCACTTTTTATCTTATTTAGACCATTTGACCTATGTTTTGTCTCTGATAAATCCCATTTATGTACTGCAATGGTAAAATTGCAGTTTTAAACTTTATCTCATGTTTTCTTCCTAGAACACTTATTTCTCCAATTAAGCCCTCTTCTAGGTTATGTAGGAGCTTTTATCTTCTTTAGTGGGTCAAAATGAGCTAGTTATGGCTCATGATGAGGCTCTCATTAGTAACCTTGCCAATTTGTCCAAGCACCCTGCTACTGCATTGCGCGGAAGCAAGTTGGGACATTTAGTCCAACCTCTGAAACGAAGAGGCGCTTGCACCAGCTTAAAGTGCAAAATTGCCCATAGCTATTCGCCTCCAAACACTGAGGGTGAGGTCCTCCTCCCCCTTCACTCGGACTCGTCCGCGACACCTCACCCGCTGACCTGGCCGACCCGACTACCCGCTTGACCTACATTCATTGTTCATCACCACACATCGGTGAGCCTGGACCCGAGTATGCGCTAGGTCTGATTACCCGACCAACTGCTGCTCTCGGAGAGAGAGACTAAAATAGAAAGAGAGAAAGAGAGAGGAGAGTTGCGTGGGGGAAGGGGGGTTTTTGCCCTAGGAAGATTGGCTCTGACACTTAGTTGGATTCAGAAGGCAGAAAGGCAAAAGAAGAGATGAAGGCCTAAGGAAGAAGAAGAAGAAGAGAGTCACAGGGTTGAAGGAAGAGGAGATAGAGAAGAGGAGAAGAAGTGAAGGCATGAGATGAAGGCCTAAGGAGAAAAAGAAGAATAGAAGAAGAAGGAGCAAAGAAGAAAATCAGAGACAAAGGAGAAAAGAGAAATCAAAGAAAAATCAAAGAGAAAGAGAAGAAGAAAAGAAGAGGCACGCAGATAGGAATAAAAAGGGATACTGTAGCACTAGTCATTTAGGACGTCTGATTGCAAAATCAGACGTCTGATTTCATATTCCCTCCTTTAGTAGATTTGAGTAAATTGGTGATTCAAATCACCATTATTTTGCTTAAAACTCTTTTTACTCTTCACATACTCAAATACTCTACATTTCTAATTAGTTTTTGGGTAATATGTTGTGTTCAATTTGCATTAATTGCTAAGTTTATTGTGTGAATTCCTTTTTCTCCCTGTGTTCGACCTTGGAATCTTTTTGAGTAACAAAATTGTATTTGTTTTCAAAGCGATTTCGACTATACTGCAACACGACACTTTTAAACATCGATTTTACCACGATAAACAATACCTCAGGGTTAGGCATAGTTTCTACTCTCTATTCCTGATCGGTGGCTTTCACTCAACTTAGTAATTAAGTTAATTTCACTTAATTAAGAGTAGAAAAAGTCACTTAGGTTAACTCGAAATTATGTCGGTTGTGTAGAATAGGGTCGAATTAACCTAACATTTTAGAAATTTTTACTGGTTGAGTCCAGGTCGTTCGCTAGGAGGTATAATTCATTCTAAATTCACCAATTTTCTTTTATTTTCCTTTCAAGTTTAGGAGGTATAATTAAGTTGATTATAATAGCATGAATTTTGTCAAATGATTTAAACTATAAAGAATATACAAAATTCCATATGAAAAACACATTTACTAAAATGATGTACTTTATTAACAAGTAAACATGTTAGTTTTCTATTTTATTTCAAAGAAATTAAGGCAATAAAAATTGTTCTATTAAAATATGCCTTATTACAAAATTTAAGAACAAAAAGAAATTTGAAATAATGCAAGTAAAATAAATTCTTCTTTTTAGTCTTTAGCCTCTCTCTCTCTCTTTACTTATTCTTCTTTCTCTTCTTTTATTCTTGACTCTTTTCTCTCTTTCTCCTGTTCTGTTCCTGCCTCTTCTTCTCTTCCCTTAGTCTTCTTCTTAGTGTGCCTGTTCTCCTTTCTTCTTCCTTAGCCTTCAGCTCTTCACTTAACCTTAGCTTTTCCTTTTGAACTTTCAGTTGAACCTGGTTTATTTTCCTTTTTAACCAAAAATTATTTTATTTGCGGCGAGGTCCTTTCGAGGATACACAGCACCCTAAGATTAGTGTGGGACCAGACCCTACTCGGTTCTCGCCTAATTTCAATTAGGTTAGATTTCGGTTTATTTTTTTCGGTTCATAGTTTTGAGCCAACCCGACTCAACCGGCCTACCATGCCTCGCCCTCCTAGGGCCACACTCGCTCACACCCACTAAGGCGCACACCCACAGGCACACATGCCCGCACACACACACATGCTCAGATAGGTTCAAATGTTCAAATGCTCAGTTCATGCCCAGCGCTTGAGGACTGGGGAGCCTACAGCACAAATTACTTTTATTCCAAGGCGCCCGCTCAGAGCTAACTGATGTGGGACTATGTTCCCTCCTTCCAGACCCAACTTCAACTGATGACTTCTCCTAGCTCAGAGCTCCAAATCAAATGATTCAAGGCTTGTTGGAAAGCTCTAGGATTACTCTATAAGATTGCAGGATCAATTTAAGGATAAGAGGATGTTTTCCTCTTCAATTTGAATAGTGAAATCAAGGGTTTCCTATGGGTTAAAATGCCTAGAAATGGTTTTAACGTTAACAGAGTCCTCAGATGGACTTTTCTCTCTCATTTAAAGGTCTGAATAGTTACTAAGATTAATTCCGCATCTGTAGAAGTGAAATTTGAAGCTCTTAAAGCTTCAGGCAACATAGAGAAGCTTCAAGCTTCTCTGAAAGCTTCTGAGAATGGATTTACAATTTAAAATAGATAGACAGACAGAAGAACATTTCTAATCAATTTGAACAAGTTCTAAGGGTTGTAACAAATTGATCTGGGCAGGATTTCATCACAAATTTCATCAAAATGCCACTGCTATTAGTTTGGGTTCAAAAATAACCCAAACTGACAGAGTTTGAATTCTTACCAAAATGTAGGTCTGAGCTCACTCAATTCACTCTACTATCATTCATCATGATCCCAGAAACAATTTTATCTCATCAATTCCTCAGCTCGAGCTCAGAAGCAAGGTTTCCTCCTCAGGTTTGACTTATAGACTTAAAAATTTGGCTTTATGATTAAAACCTAAAATAGAGTCTCTTCAACATCAGGAATTCATTTAGATTCTCCAATAAGTGTTCTGACCCTAGAAATTAGGGTTTTAGGCTCATCGCCTGAGCTTCAAAATGTGCTTGATCGTCAGAGGATTTTAAAGATTGTTACAGTGATTTGAAGACATGAATAGCTTCAGTGCACTGCACTGAAGCTTCTAGGTTCCTTAAATGCTTCTTAGATCTCTCTATCAGACTTCTCCAACTCTGCCGGAGTTGGAGAAGATGAACCTCAATCTATAGCTCTAGTGGCTAAATCCTTGATTAAATATCTGCAAATTAATCAGTGATCGTTAAATCATAGATCTGGAACTTTTCACTAAATTCTGTATGTTGAAGCTCAATTTTGGCTTGTCGGAGCTCTGGTGAGTCCAGAAAATATGTGAATTGTGTACAGATTGTTTAAACTTACAATTTTTAATCTCAAAAGGTTCCTGAGGTTGCAAGGAACCTCAAGGACTCAATTAATTCATCATTTTTTCATTAGAATAAACGATTAACAGTGAAATCCATTTCTTAAAAGATTTGTGTGGATTAAGCTCAGGAGCTGTTTTACCACTCAATTGAGTGGTCATAACAAGTCAACAAGTAATTATAATCATAAATATATATAATTAAGGATTTGAATTGCTCCTGATCTACCATTGACAGCGAGCTCAAGAGCTTAACTAATTGGGCATTTAATTTATATGTGGTAATTATACATATTATAGTGTCGATTAGGGTCTGTAAGTGATGACTAGCTGATGAAGAACCCAGTGAAGGTGAATCTAAGCCCACTACTGTCGCCATGGACAATGATAGTAGTCGGTGGACGTGAAATTGATTTAGGCGATTAGGTGATGAATTAAGTGATTAAGTGGATTAGAAATGGTCATGGGAGGTAAAGAAAGGTGGACAGCAAGTTAAAAAGACAAGATTAAGGCTCTGGCTAGCTCAAGGAGCTCGCCAGAGTTGGAGAAGATGAACACTGAAATTCGAAAGTTACTTTAATCTAACTAATTAACTAACTAACTAAGCTAACCTACTCCTACTCCTACTCCTAATCCTACTCCTAATCTACTGTTACCTAGACGAAGGCATCAATAGGGTTCCGCTGAAGGTTCATAGCAGACGACGAAATCAGAGGGTGAAAGAAGAATCTCCGACGGGCGAATTTGAGGTGAAGCAGAGGATTCCTTTGGTTGGCGCCTGTGTCCAAAGACGCAGCAGACCATGGCGGATCTCCTTGGCCAGTCAAAATGGATGGAGGAAGTCGGAAGTGAGATGGAAAGTTGTCTGAATTTTGGACGAATAGCCTATTGAAGTTGGTTATAGTGTTAGAAGAGGGAAGGGAGCCAACTTGAGTTAAATCAGAGGGGTGAGGGGGTATTTATAGTAGTTGGCGGTGAAGAGAGTGGCAGGGTATGGCCGACGAAGGAGCATGAGGAGCTTAACCTCCGGTGTTGTCTCCGACAACGGTGAGGTTATCTCCCACTAAAAATTAGGATTCCCGGTTAATCCAGACTAGTGGATGAAGAGGAGGTGGTGAGTGCAAGTTGCAAGAGCTTGGACAAGGTTGATGTCGGCAAGGCGGTGATCGTACAGTGGCGTGACTCTCTGTCGCCAGCAGTTCATTCGACTGAAGAAGAAGAAGATGAAAAGGGACTTAAATGTAATGAAACTTAAGGACCTATGTGAGAATGAAGGACCCAATTGCAATAAGTTTTAAGGACCAAAATGTAAACTCAGGTTTTGAAGGTTTATTTTAACTTATTTCTTTTTCAACTTTTTATATATGTAAGTAAATAAAGTAAATATTATTTTTTCACCTTGAATTTACATTTTTGACCTTTTTAGGTTAATTTATTAGATTAAGTAAAATTACTTAAGTTATTATATACTTAGGTTTACATTAAGTTTAAGTTACTTAACTTATTAATTAAAGGAACGATTAATAGGATTTCGAGTCCAATTATTATTTAGATTATTAATAATGTTAATTGGATGATAAAATGTCATTTTTAACTTATTCTAAGGTCCTTTACTAAACATCCTTTATTTCATAATTATCCCTTATATGTTCATAACCTTAGCTAATTAACTAGGAAGAGTAGTTAATTAGTGGTAATTAGAGATCATGATGAGTCTCTCATCATACCCCCAAGACAAAGTTTTGCTAGTCCCTAGCAAAATTAACTAAGACTATGATGATTTAAAGCACTTGGGTTTAAATTATTATAAATAGTAACTATGTAAAGGAAAGCTTAGGTCAGTATTTTTTAAGTTTAATATAAATGATTCATGTAAAGAGCATATGTGAAAATTTTCTTACTTAGACTTATAATTATAACATTTTCAAAACACACTTTAAACAATTTGTTAACAAGAATTTTACTCTGAATTGGAATTCTTCAAAAATGTCTTTAATATTTGTAACTATTCTTAGCTCAAATTAGAATGCAAAGTGCTTTAAGAAAACAAAACTTAAGGATTGTGAATTAAATTTTAACTCAAAAACTCAATAGAATTAAATCAAACCTTTGTTTATGATATTTGACTTTATCAATATAAGTTTAAGCAAATTAACCAGATACTCATTATTAATCAAACTTAGAGTAGTAAAACTCTAATTTACTAGCCTACAACACTATAGAATAACTTCTAGACCTAGGATTTTGTCAACTCTTCTCCTTTAGGTCTCAACTTAAAATCTTAAAAACCCAATTTCTTAGGCTTCATTGCCCAATACCAAGGTTCAGTAGCTATGATTTTAAAACATCTATGCTTAGTGAAGAGAATTGTCCTAAAGGCATCCAAAGTTGCAAAAATCCAGATCTTAAGACATCAATTTCCAATCCCAATTATTCTAATTCAAGCCTTTGGCTTGGCCTTACTCAGGTTTGGTTGCTTTCTCCTCACAACTTTTTTATCCTGAGGTCAACACTTTTTGTGTATATCTCCACAGTGGACCACTGGGTCTCTTATTCCTAATATTTTTATCTCCATATTTTTTTCATCACTTTTTCTATAGGTTAGAACACCCATTTGTAGTGAGGTGTTCTTTTTATTTGATGGAAGGGTAGCATCCATTTGTATTGAGATGGTTTTATTTATTATGGAAAAATTGCATAAGCACCCTTTTGTAACGAGGCATTTAACTGCAGGGTGTTTTATTTACTTTTCTTTTTTTTCTTTCTCTTTTCCCCTTTCTCATTTTTCTTACTAACTTTATTCTCCAAATCCTTTTTCTAGGTGAGTGGCACATCCTTCACCCTTTCAAGAAGTACCCCGCGGAAATCCTTGGACTAAAGAGGATTCAGAACTGATCTCTTAACCTCTATGTTTTCACGGTCTCAGATGCCAACAAGACAATTCTATGTGTGTGAATTTAGATGTTTAGGTTACTTAGCTCTCAAACCAGAGCTTGAACAACAAAGCCCTTCACTCTCAGGTTCTTCAAATTCTTAGTTTCCTCCTATAGGATCCGTTAAGACAAAATTTACCAAGTCTAGCTATTTATCTTTAGCCTGTAAGTCTGTAAACTAAAATTCTACTAACTCTATTTAATTAACTCTGAATATCTGGCATTTTACTTAAATTTATGATAAAATCAAATTTTCATAAAGCAAAAGGATTACTTAATCTAATTGATTAAAAAGTTATAATTCAATTGCAAAACTTAAGTTTAAATCTTAACACACTTAGTTTCTTAATTCAAGGTAAGAATAGAAAAATAAATCCTTAAAAGATTAAAAAAAAAATCCTAATTCAAATAAAATCTTACTTTAAAAATTTTAAAAACATTAAAAACAAAAGTGTGTTTTTACAAAATGTTTAAGTAAAAATCTAATTAAGAATTGAATGCTCTTAAATATCTAAATATATTCTATATACATTTTAATTTCTGACCTAAAAGAAAATTAAACTCTTAATTATAATATATATATACTCTTCTTCTTTTCTTCTTTAAAAATGAATATACCCCCTTATTATTTTTATGAATTTTCTTTTCAAATTTTTGTATTTAAATATTTTTATTTTTATGTATATAAGATTTCCAAATTTTTATGAAATTTTCAAAAATTTTTCAAATTTTTATGAAATTTTTGATTTTTTTTAAATTTTTATCATTTTTTGGAATTTTTATTTTTTTAAATTTCATGGATATTTAATTTTTATGTGTTTTTTTTAATCCACACTTAAAGTGAAAATTTCACTTTAACACCTCCCAAGCCAAAATTTTACAATGTCCTCATTGTAAGAAGGCTGAAAAGATATTACACTTCGTTTAGTATATGGTGATGGAAGGAGTCGAATAGAGGAGATTAAAAATCTCTGTGTGGATGATTTCGATTCTGACTAAAGGTCAGAGTGGCCAGTCGAACTAAATGAAGGTAATCAATATGATATGAAGTGAAATTTTAAAGTAAGTGTAGAAGAAAAGTCAAAAAGGGTAAAAACAAGAAATAGCTATGTACAAGTACTAAGTTTTATGCCTTCAGATAGGCGTAAACCCTAGTAAAGAACTCCTAAAAAGAATAGGTATATGGTAAAAACAGAGGAGTTGTGAAAGAATTGGATCAAAAATAGAAAAACAGATTAAACCACCTAGTTAAAACTCATCCAGAAATTGCCTAAAATAGATCTCGCAGAACCCAAAATCAGATTCTCATGAAAATCTCAGAAAGATTAGATTGAATCTCATGAAGATTAGATCTGATTTAGGTTGAGATGTAAAATGTTCAAGATGGAGGCAATTCAAAAATGTTTCCACCAAGTTCAGAAGATCAGCAGAGTCAGTTTTGATTCTTAATAATAGGTGGGTCATTTTGATACAATATAGGTTGCTGATGCAGGTTTGGTGGATTATTTTCAAGTAATACGGAGGACGGGTTATGATTAGAATCAAAGGCTTGATTAATGAAATGGACTTGGCCTTGATTTTGCCTAAGATTTGGAAGATTCCTAGGATTCGGAATTGGATGAGATGGAAGAGTACCTGGCTAACGAGACTCAGCCAAAAGCATGATCTAATTTCATAAATCAGCCAACTCTATCTTACAATATAGGTTGCCTATGGATCTCAGTGAGAGCTTCAGCATTTTGTCGCTGGCTCTCAGTCACAGCTCTCAAAATCTGGTCTAGCTGTGAATCTCTATTTGGCTCTATGGGGTTTTGCAAACCCGCGTAAAATGGCCTCCCATTGTGTTGCTGAAACGACAATGTAGGTGGGTTTTGTCTAGTTAGAGTTTGATATGATGGCTTTGTGTACGATCAGACCAAGGAAAATTAGGGTGATTACACCATCCAGGATTATAGGAATTTGAATAAGGGTTTGGTCTTGGAGTATTTTCCTGGATGGCATGTAAACCTAAAAGATATGGCATGTTTTCTACAACAGAAAAGGGTGGGGAAAAGGGTGGGTAAGATTGTGGGACAAAGGTCCCTCCTTGGGTTAGTGAAGGAGTAGATAGAAAACCCAAGGAAGATGGATCTCTAGAATCCAGATTACTAACAAATTCCCTCCCCACGAGAATTTGCGAAACAGGTGAATACGTGGGATTCATAGCAACTAGAGATGTAAGAGTCTTCATTGTGTTTCTAACCACGTCGAGTTGCTTTGCTACGATATCGACTTTGTCTAGTTTTTCTGCAATTATCTCCAAATCCTTTGAACCGGACGGATTATCGATCTCGTGAATGCCCTTGTGCGGATTTTGGTGATTTGTATTTGCACCCCGTGTAAATTACGACATAGATGCGTTGTTGATTGAGTTTTCCGCCATCCCTTCAAATAATTCTGAAGCGGATTCTACGTCGCGATTTAGAAAATTCCCTCCACAAGAGGCATCGACTAGATTGCGAATGCCCTCTTGTAAACCATAATAAAAGATATGCATGAGTTGCCAACAAGGGATGTCATGATGTGGGCATTTCCTTTGCAATTCATGAATTGGTTCTCCTTGGTTTTGATTGAAAGTAGTAATAGCTCACCTTAAAGTGTTGGTTCGACCAATTGGAAAGAATTTCTTCAAAAATGCGGATTTGAGTTCAGCCCAAGTTGAGATTGGTCTTGCTATAGTTCTATACCAATATGCTACTTTATCTTTAAGGCTAAAAGAGAACATTTTCTTTAGTAGGATTTCACTATTTCGATTTCAAGGACCAAGAGTTTGAGATAAATTTTTTAGATCTTCTATATGTTGAAATGGATCCTCGGATGCAAATCCATGAAAGTGGGGGATTAGACCTATAATGTTTGGCTTTAATTCAGGATCATTTTCCCTAATAGGAGTCCTAACATTAGGCTCTACTTGTGCATTGGATGGGTTATAATAATCTTTAAGTAGAGGCCTTGGACGAGATATTGGTAAATCAAGGATTTCAAAACCCGCCTCAAGTCGAGGTGGAGGATGGGTTTGAAGAGTTTGTAAATTATTTAAGGCTGCTGTTAAAAGATTAATTTGTCTTGTTTGCTCAAGAATCCTAAGATTCTGGTTCAGCAGCGCCTTATGAACATCAAAAGGCGGCATCTCCCCCTGACCAGAAGAAGAAGGGATCTCAGGATTTAGATTCTGTAATTGATCCATAGATGAATTAGACAGGAAAACCATTAGTTGCTTATCTGCAACCGACCTAGGATCACCTATCAACGGTGGTACAAGAGGTGGATGCAAGGATCGCCTCCCATCCATAAAATGAAAATAATGTGCAAGTGCACACGCACACCACCGATAAGAAAACATCAGCACAAAAAACCCACAAAACAGCGCAAAAGACGCGGGTTTTGCTCTTCTTTCAAAGGAAAGAAGAAATTCCTAAGATACGTAAAGTAATTTGACACAAACAAATAGAGAAACAGTATCAAAATACATGTCCTAATCTGTGTTTATGTAGGTGCGTACCTTAAAGCTCAAAGGTCTAAGGTCTAGGATCGAGACTGCTCACTACTAGCTCCCCGGGGCTCTAGTAGTGAGACAGACTTGTTGATCTTTGACCAAAGCCCTAAGAGGTGCAAAGAGGAGAGATAGAAAAATAGACTCGTGTGACTCTAGTGATCGCGCTGTGTGCTCGATAGCATGCAACAGATGATAGTGATTGAGAAACCTACATGCATTCTACAATCAGATTTAAGTCACAAATTTTACTTCCTCTTTTTAGTTAATCTTTTACAAAAATATATCAAGTAAAATACAATGGCCACTTTTTATATCTTTTCAAACAAATATATGTGGTCTTTTTAATTCTCCAAGGACAGGGATCTACATGGGTTTTCTCCTGTTTTCCCGCTAATGCAAGAAAAACAGTTAGAAATTTTTTAGTCAGATTCGAACTATTTACTAGCAGAAAATGCACTCCTAAGAGTGTAAGCCTATGTATATGCTACTGCTAGTCAGATAAATATGTATTTTTGTATTTTTTTAATTTTTTAAATGCAACAATACAAAAGAATAAGACTAGAAATACTCACAAAAACAAAAATAGCAACATAGTTTCTCGCCTTCTCCTGAGATTACCCATAGAGGTAAACTTGAAAAGATGACAGAAAATAAAAAAAAAATAAAACAAAAACAAAACAAAATACAACTAATTAGAACAAAAGTTATTAAAAAAAATATATATTTACAAAATACCTCCTAATTAGACAATTAATCCAACTAAATTTTAGTGAATTAAGGGATTACCTCCCTGGCAACGGCGCCATTAAAATGATGTTTAGACGAAGCAATGCTAGGGAATGTTTTGATGAATGAAATGAGGCAAAATATTACCTCCTCGGCAATGGTGCCATTAAAATGATGCGTAATTTTACTCAACTTAGTAATTAAGTTAATTTCACTTAATTAAGAGTAGAAAAAGTCACTTAGGTTAACTCGAAATTGTGTCGGTTGTGTAGTATAAGATTGAATTAACCTAACATTTTAGAATTTTTTACTGGTTGAGTCTAAGTTGTTTGCTGGGAGGTATAATTCATTCTAAATTCACCAATTTTCTTTTATTTTCCTTTCAAGTTTAGGAGGTATAATTAAGTTGATTATAATAGCATGAATTTTGTCAAATGATTTAAACTATAAAGAATATACAAAATTCCATATGAAAAACACATTTACTTAAATGATGTACTTTATTAACAAGTAAACATGTTAGTTTTCTATTTTATTTCAAAAAAATTAAGGCAATAAGAATTGTTTTATTAAAATATGCCTTATTACAAAATTTAAGAACGAAAAGAAATTTAAAATAATGCAAGTAAAATAAATTCTTCTTTGTAGTCTTCAGCCTCTCACTCTCTTTACTTATTCTTCTTTCTCTTCTTTTATTCTCGACTCTTTTCTCTCTTTCTCCTGTTCTGCTCCTGCCTTTTCTTCTCCTCCCTTAGTCTTCTTCTTAGTGTGCCTGTTCTCTTTTCTTCTTCCTTAGCCTTCAGCTCTTCACTTAACCTTAGCTTTTCCTTTTGAACTTTCAGTTGAACCGGGTTTATTTTCCTTTTTAACCAAAAATTATTTTATTTATGATGAGGTCCTTTTGAGGATACACAGCACCCTGAGATTAGGGTGGGACCAGACCCTACTCGATCCTCGCCTAATTTCAATTAGGTTTGATTTCAATTTATTTTTTTTGGTTCATAGTTTAGAGCCAACGCAGCTCAATCAACCTCCCAGGCCTTGCCTGTTGAGAGTTTGTAGATCGCATTTTTGATAAAAGCGTCGTAGTATAGTTGCGAAATACGATCCAACAAAGACATTGTTTTGAAAATAATGAGACTTTGAATCCCGGTCGTTTGTCTCTGGGAGGCATTGTTTTTGTTTTTGAAATCGATCTTAAAGCCGCTCTACTTTATTTAAACGACATGCTGGTGCGTAATATATAGGCGGTTAAAGAACAGGCACTTAAATCACACAAATATGATAATCATTTAGCTCAAGGTGATTTCAAACACATAAGATATATATATAAAATGAAATTTCATTCATCATGGGAGAGTTGCTCCACAAGGAAATCTAGAGGAAAGCTTATACATGAATGCTTAAAATTAAATCTAACTACCAGAAAATGATTGCATACAAGAATCAACGGGGGGATTTCGCATGCATCATTGGGGGAGAAGTAAGACTACTCTACTAAGCAGTGAATGAACGCAAAAAAAAATTTATAGAGCATGATCTAAAGCTAGAAGAATAGAGGGCATTCAAGGGTGGTCCCCAATGGCCTTGGAGTGGTCGAGAAGAGAATGAGGGGTGGCCAATGTAGCTTAGGCCGACCCTTGGAGAGAAGTAGGGTTGATCCAGCATCCCGACATGGTATCCTCCATGGTGGTGGTAGTGAGCTTGTGGAGGTGGAGCGAGTGGCTAAGTGGAGGTGGCGTGAATGGCACCAATGGAGAGCAATTGCCAAGGGAGTGAATGGGTGCCAATGGCCACCCAAGGGGTCTTTTTATAGACCTAAAGGAAGCTCTCTAGAGAATTATGGAATTCTCTAGAGAGGCCTATGGTGGGAGCTCATGGGAGAGTGAGAGAGAGAGGGTGGATGGTGGTTTTTAGATCCACCTAATGTGGATCTAAAAATTGAATGGCTCTTAGTTGCTATTTTTGGCAACCAAGGCAACCACACATGGTAGAGAGTTCTAGAGAACTCTAGGCTAGATATTTTCATGTGGATGGTGTGTGTGGGTGTGTGTGGGTCGAAACTTAGGTGGCTAGGTTGATTAGGTTGGGTTCTAGTGGGTTTAGGTCAAGGTAGGTCTTAAATTAGGGTTATAAACCCTAATTCACTAAGGTAAAGTGCAATTAAACTTAATACAAGTTTAATTGGGTGTGTGGAAACTTAATTGAGAGTAAAACAACTCAATTAAGTCAGGTCTAGGTCAATTGGACTCCCACTGAGTCCAATTGGACAGTGTGTGCTGAGATCAGGGCTCAATTGGACTCAATGAGTCCAATTGAATAGGCTGATGGAATTGACTAAGATCCAAGTCAATTAGGTTTAGTGAAGACCTAATTAGGTCCTTAGGGAGGTCTAGAGGTGATGTACTAGTGTTAGGGCACCTTAGTTTAGGTTCCTATGGGGTTGGAATTGGAGAGCAGTATCAGGCATCTAATTATAGAATCAGACATCTTATACTCAAAAATCAGAAGTCCAGACTTGTTGTCTGGACATCCAATCAGAGTCAGGAAGGGTTTCGGGTTCTGTTTTGGGTATTCTACAGAAATTGGACGTCTGACAAAGTGTCTGGACGTCTAATAACATTGCAGAAGTGGGTTTGAAGTGTGCAGGAGTTGGCTAAGGGTCCTGGACGTCTTAAAACTTATCTGGACATCCAGAGAAGGGTTGGAACTAGGGTTTTAGGGCTTCCTAGGGTGTTGTGACCTAATCTAAGGGTGGCTAAGGCTTAGGGAAGTCTCTAGGCTATCCTAGGGCTAGGATGGACCTAAGCTCTTCACATTTTACTGCTTTATTTCTACTTAATAGAATAGAAAACCTTTAACCCCCTTACATTATTATTCCTACATCTAAACTAGGCCTTCTGCTCTAGCTCTGCCACAACTCCCGTTATTTCAGATCCAGCTCCAGATTTGCTTATTGCCTGCAATCGACATAATACACTTATTGAGCACATTATAACATTATTTTATGCATAGCGAAAGGAAAGTAGTAAAGATGCAGATAATGCGTATGCATACATGAATAACCCTAACTTATGCTAAGTCTTAGCTTAATTTAGGTCAATTAAGACCAATGATTGCTACGCAATCATTGCCGTCCTAGGGCTACACTCGCTCACGCCCACTAGGAAACACACCCGCAGGCACACATGCTCGCACACACACACATGCTCAGATAGGTTCAAATGTTCAGATGCTCAGTTTGCGCCCAACGCTTGATGACTGGGGAGCCTACAGCACAAATTGCTTTTATTCCAAGGCACCTGCTCATAGCTAACCGATGTGGGATTATGTTCCCCCCTTCTAGACCCAACTTCAACTGATGATTTCTCCTAGCTCAGAGCTCCAAATCAAATGATTCAAGGCTTGATGGAAAGCTCTAAGATTACTCTATAGGATTGCAGGATCAATTTAAGGATAAGAGGATGTTTTCCTCTTCAATTTGAACAGTGAAATCAAGGGCTTCCTATGGGTTAAAATGCCTGGAAATGGTTTTAACGTTAATAGAGTCCTCAGATGGACTTTTCTCTCTCATTTAAAAGTCTGAATAGTTACTAAGATTAATTCCGCATCTACAGAAGTGAAATTTGAAGCTCTTAAAGCTTCAGGCAACACAGAGAAGCTTCAAGCTTCTGAGAATGGATTTACAATTTAAAGTTGATAGACAGACACAGAAGAACATTTCTGATCAATTTAAACAAGTTAAGTGTTGTAACAGATTGATTTAGGCAGGATTTCATCATAAATTTCATCAAAATGCCACTGCTATTAGTTTGGGTTCAAAAATAACCCAAACTGACAGAGTTTGAATTCTTACCAAAATGCTGGTCTGAGCTCACTCAATTCACTCTAATATCATTCATCATGATCCCAGAAATAATTTTATCTCATCAATTCCTCAGCTAAAGCTCAGAAGCAAAGTTTCCTCCTCAGGTTTGACTTATAGACTTAAAAATTTGGCTTTATGATTAAAACCTCTTCAGGTGAAATTAAAACCTAAAATAGAGTCTCTTCAACATCAGGAATTCATTTAGATTCTCCGATAAGTGTTCTGACCCTAGAAATTAGGGTTTCGGGCTCGCCGCCTGAGCTTCAAAATTTGTTTGATCGTTAGTGGATTTTAAAGATTGTTACAGTGATTTGAAAACATGAATAACTTCAGTGCAGTGCACTGAAGCTTCTAGGTTCCTTAAATGCTTCTTAGATCTCTTTGTCAGACTTCTCCAAATCCGCCGGAGTTGGAGAAGATGAACCTCAATCTACAGCTCCAGTGGCTAAATCCTCAATTAAACATCTACAAATTAATCAGTGATCGTTAAATCATTGATCTCGAGCTTTTCACTAAATTCTGTAGGCTGAAGCTCAATTTTGGCTCGCCGGAGCTCCGGTGAGTCCAGAAAATATGTGAATTGTGTACAGATTGTTTAAACTTGACATTTTTAATCTCAAATGGCTCCTGAGGTTGCAAGGAACCTCAGGGACTCAATTAATTCTTCATTTTTTCATTAGAATAAAGAATTAACAGTGAAATCCATTTCTTAAAAGATCTGTGTGGATTACACTCAGGACTTGTTTTACCACTCAATTGAGTGGTCAAAAAAGGTCAACAAGTAATTATAATCATAAATATATATATATATATAATTAAGGATTTGAATTGCTCTTGAGCCGCCATTGACAGTGAGCTCAGGAACTTAATTAAAATTGGGTGTTTAATTTATATGTGGTAATTATACATATTAAGTGTCGATAAATGTCCCTAAGTGATGAATAGCTGATAAAGAACCCAGTGATGGTGAATCTAAGTCTACTACTGTCACCATGGACAGTGACAGTAGTCGATGGAGGTGAAATTGATTTAGGCGATTAGGTGATGAATTAAGTGATTAAGTGGATTAGAAATGGTCATGGGAGGTAAAGAAAGGTGGACAACAAGTTAAAAAGATAAGATTAAGGCTCTGGCAAGCTAAGGAGCTCACCGGAGCCGGAGAAGATGAACACTGAAATTCTAAAATTACTCTAATCTAACTAATTATCTAACTAACTAAGCTAACCTACTCCAACTCCTACTCCTAATCCTACTCCTAATCTACTACTACCTGGACGAAGGGGTCAATAGGGTTCGGCCGAAGGTTCATAGCAGACGACGAAATCAGAGGGTGAAAGAAGAATCTCCGACGGGTGGATTTGAGGTGAAGCAGAGGATTCCTTTGATCGGTACCTGTGCCCAGAGACGCGGCAGACCATGGCGGATCTCCTCGGCCAGTCAAAATGGATGGACGAAGTCAGAAGTGAGATGGAAAGTCACTAGAGTTTTGGATGAATAGCCTATCAAAGTCAGCTGCAGTGTTTGAAGATGGAAGGGAGCCAACTTGAGTTAAATCAGAGGGGTGAGGGGGTATTTATAGTAGTTGGCGGCGAAGAGAGTGGTGGGGTCTGGTCGAAGAAGGAGCTTCAGGAGCTTAACCTCCGGTGTTGTCTTTGACGACGGTGAGGTTATCTCCCACTAAAAATTAGGATTTCCGGTTAATCCAGACCGTTGGATGAAGAGGAGGTGGTGAGCGCAAGCTACAAGAGCTTGGACAAAGAAGGTTGATGTCGGCAGGGCGGTGATCGTGCGGTGGCGTGACTCTCCGTCGCCAGCCATTCATTCGGCTGAAGAAGAAGAAGAAGGCGACGAAAAGGGACTTAAATGTAATGAAACTTAAGGACCTATGTGAGAATTAAGGACCGGATTGCAATAAGTTTTAAGGACCGAAATGTAAACTCAGGCTTTGAAGGTTTATTTTAACTTATTTCTTTTTCAACTTTCTATATATGTAAGTAAAGAAAGTAAATATTATGTTTTCACCTTGAATTTACATTTTTGACCTTTTTAGGTTAATTTATTAGATTAAGTAAAATTACTTAAGTTATTATATACTTAGGTTTACATTAAGTTTAAGTTACTTAACTTATTAATTAAAGGAACGATTAATAGGATTTCGAGTCTAATTATTATCTAGATTATTAATAATGTTAATTAGATGATAAAATGTCATTTTTAACTTATTTTAAGGTCCTTTACTAAATATCACTTATTTTATAATTAACCCTTATATGTTCATAACCTTAGTTAATTAACTAGGAAGACTAGTTAATTAGGGGTAATTAGAGATCATGATAAGTTTGTCATCAATTCCTATGTGAAATCATTGTGTGAATTCCTGAGAGTCACCAAATAAGGCAGATACACAGAGATCAAGTCCTAATTAAACTATGACTATGGTGGATGGTTATGACCATCCTTCATAGAGTCCTCGGCTGAAGGAGGGTAATAGTGTCAAAGTTCAGAAATACACTTGTCCTATCCATTTCTTCCCGGTGTTGAGAGTAAGCACTTTCACCAAATAAGCCACACAATATCCTCTTGACCATCATCATCCCTACTAATGCCTCATGAATAAAAGTTTGCATTGTATTGTGTTGAGTTATAAATAAAAAAAGAAAGAAGAAAAGAAAAGAAAAGAAGAGAGAGAGAAAAGAAGCAAAAAAAAAAGTTCAAGTTATAGATATCTTAGGTGTCTATTTTATCAGGTGTCCATAATATTAAGGCAACAAAAATACCCATTGCGATCCACTAAATATGACCCATACCTAACTTTTAGTATTTCTGATCGCCTGAATACTGGGTGAGGACTTCTAACTTAGTTGTAGGGTTATTAGGACTTTAATTAAAAGTGTGAATGTCATGTGAGGCAACCAAATAGTGAGTACATTTACAAAATCTGGTAAGATATTTGATCTCAGAAAAGAAAGAAGAAAAAGAAAAAGAAAAGAGAGAAGTGAGCATAAAGGAACATCAAGAGAGCATAATTTTTAGCCTCTCTATGGGTTGACTTGTTTAGTAGTCTAGAGATTTAAAGTCTGCAGTACTAGGCTACATGTAGCACCAGTTGAGTATGAGCCACCAAATATAAATTCACTCAACTCAGTATCTCCTACCTAAGCCAAAAAGCTGGGGTCAAATTATAGATCATTTTCTACTTTATCCTCGAAGAAAGTAGTTGCCTATCCCTGTAGAATTTTATCAAGGGTTAAGTACGAACTTCAAATGTAAGTTGGCTTTTCACTTGGATCCGTCACCTAGGCTACTATCACTTCACATTTGTCTGGATCTCTAAATTTTTTTTTGGAATAAGGAAAGAAGAAATCTTTTTGTCACTTCCATCACTTTTTTACTTTTGCTAGGGACTAGCAAAAATTAGGTATGGGGTTATTTGATAAGACCACATTTGTAGATTGATTAAATTGATAAATGCCTAGTATTAGATTAATGTTTACACATGCATAGTATAGTTTTCTATGTAAATATTTTAGCTTATAAAAAAGCTTGCATACATATTATAGTGACATGCATGTATTATATGCAATATTTGGGATTATTTTTATAAATAACCCAACCTTTCTTTTATCTCATCTTTCCTACAGAGCGCATGAGCTTTGCAACCGCACCTCTACTAAAGAAGCCAAACCATCACTGCGATCACCTCCCAATTGCCAAAAAAAATCCTCGAGTTGTCGGCGGAGATTTCAGGGAGAAAACAAATTAAAGGAACAAAATTGAGAAAGATAAAAGGATCTTCTCCCTTGGCTGCCCCTGCCCACCCATCGAGCACAAAGCTTTCACCGTGGAACATAAAGCTCACACAGTGATGCCACTGTGAAGTCCTCATCAATCGGCGATGCGATGACAGCACACTACCTCACTGTAGCAACCACGTACGCGCAGCAAGCACACCACGCACAACCCTTCCATGCTGCACCACCTACTGCTCCTCTTCCTCATCATCTTTCTCTTCTTCATCCCCCCCATTTTGATCCTCAAAGAACCCAACATCCCCATCACACCCACCACTGGTAGGAGCACTTCCCGACCGCCAACTTCAGACACGACTACCCACAGCCAACTACGCGCCCTTGGGTGTCCACCTCTTCGCGTCCACGGCGCACCACCAGTGCATCTGGCTTCATCCACCAACACCCGTGTGCACCACCCTTGCGTGTGGCCTGCCTCCTCACTGTGCAAGCAGCCACCATGCGGTCACACCCCCGCTTGACCACGCCACTACATGCAACCACATCGCTTCCTCCTTGTGTGCGCATGCACACTCGTGCCCATAGCCATAGCAGCTAGCCTTTCCCCCCTCTCCACGCACTATTTTTCTTCTCCAAGAAGAACCCAACGTCCGCCATTCATCTCCTCGTGCAGCCGCCTCATCTGGCCATCGTACACCGCGCCGTCGGTGCCATTGACCTTACCACAACACCTCGAGCTCGCCTACATTCGCAGCTGA
This sequence comes from Thalassia testudinum, assembly GCA_037157565.1. NCBI lineage: Eukaryota > Viridiplantae > Streptophyta > Magnoliopsida > Alismatales > Hydrocharitaceae > Thalassia > Thalassia testudinum. The sequence continues at coordinate 39,246,654 of JAZHRO010000049.1, forward strand.
CTCTCCAGTAGTCCACGCACGTCGTGGGAAACCACCACTGCTGGCGGGTTCTTCTCCACTGGTTGGCCACCTCTGGTGACCATTAGTCTCACCGCTACCACTATTGCGAGCCTCTCCTCGAGCATGTCTCCTCTGCCCAGACTCATGGCCAGCGAGTCCTCCTTACACGTGCATAAGTCGGCCAAAGCAATCCCCTATTTCTCCTTGAATTAAAAATTACATGTGAATGCCATTGCATCTTCCTATTCATTTATTTATCTTACTATTATATTCTGTTAGATTTGAATGAATATCCCTCTAGTTTATCCAAATTGCAGATGATTTCATTTGTTCATGATTGGGATATTGATTACAACGAGTAAGGTATCTTTTATTGAAGATTAATCTTTACATTGATTTCCATTGCTAATATCACTAGTTAACAAAATATTAGGTTGTGGTGATTTTGCATTTAAACACCTGCATTTTTTATCAATTACTTAGAATGATGATTTATGTTGAAAAAGAATTACACGAATTAGCACCCACTGAGTTTCCCGAATAAACAAAGCATCACTCACAAGTTTAATAGACCAATTCCTCCCTGTGAAGATGACTTAATCACTATGGTTAGAAAAATTTAATGTTTTGATAGTCAATTTTCCACCACAAAAGCTTTACAACGACACGCCATTTTATGTTTAAAATTTTAACGAAAGCGAAGATCGACTCGTCACTTGCCACTGTCCAAGCACCACATACCACCATTCATTAATCCGTCACCACTATCATATTCCATACATCACGACGATCACCTTGAGATTTCTAATTGGGGCATCTATCCTGTGTTCTGATCTCCAGGTCATCACCAAATAGCCACCATCGCCCTCATCTTCTTCGATCATAGCAGTACTTCTCCAGCTACCCAACACCTTATTGCTGCCTTCTCCTAATGTAACTCCAGGTCCTAAAACAAGTTCAGGTGACAATTGAGGCAGAACGAGCTCCAGCTGCCTTGATTTGGCGCATAATTCAGTTGCAACTACACACGGAGGACATGTAGGTCTTTAGTCCCACATCAGGGATGTAGAAGCTCGCGAAGGCACATAACTTATTTTCCTATTCTAAACTCCTCGCCCAGTACATGAAGGGTCGGGTCCCCCATGCACTCAATCTTTCCACTCCTCGCTCACCTGCACCCTCAGTAAGCCTGGACTCAATATTACTTACGACTCGATTACAGATCCAATTTTGCCTGGTTACGAGAGAAAAGTGGGGGAATTTGTGAGGAGGTGGGAGGGTTTTGCTTCAGGATCTGTGTCATGTTGCCTCGAGATGCATACCTACTCTACTTAACACTTAGCGACAATTCAAAGAGGCATTGCCTTTGTGCTGTGCTTGAGAAGAAACCTTGTGCCTTGGCTGAGTGATTTAAGTTGTCTTATCTCCTTGGCCTCATCTGATGAGGCTTTATGCTCGATATTGTGGATATATTTGGCCTCTCTGTTAACGTGGAATTAAGAGGTTAAGTGGCTAAGGCATAGTTGGAAATTTTGAGTTAATTGCTGATGTTGAATATGTGCTTAATGTGAGGATTTATGTGGTGATTCAAATCACCATTATTTTTGAGGTTCTATTCTTTTTTCCCCTCTATTTCTTGAGATACAAATTGGCTTATCATTAAACATCATTCTAAGCAGTTTATTCATTGAATATCTTTTATTGTGCTCAATTAATTATGCTCATTATTTCTAAATGTGATTCGTGTGTAAATTCCATTTGCTCCCTGCGAACACCCTCGGACTCACATTGTTTTCGAGCTTTATAAACTTAAGTGCTTGTTGCATTTTTGTAACTATACTACAGCGCAAATACATTTCTTTGGAGATGACACAAATGAGTGCAACAGTCAAATGTCTAGAAAAAGAACTGTTAGACCTTATTTAACTCTTATCAGTACAAAATCATCTTGAGACTCATAATCGATAATTTATTAATATTCCCAGACATCCAAGGCCCTTTAAAGATGTCTAATAAAGAGATGTTAGATGCAAATATTGATTTGTCAGACCTAAGATCATTGTTAGCTTCTCAAGAAATCAATTCTTGAGAGTTACCTTACCATCACACATCCAACAACTTGGCCAGACGTCCAATAAGTCGTATGACCACTATACACTGGATCCTTATTTGGATCTGATCTAATCTAGGAGCAAACCCATACTTTTTAGACGTCCAAAAATACCATCAGACATCTTAAAATACACATTCAGATGTTTGATCTTTGTTGACAAGAACACTATTTTGATTTAACCAATACCAGGAAACCCACCCTACAGAATTAGACATCTAAAAATCCTGTCAGACGTCCAGGATACCTTGACCAGACTTCTGACCAAATTATCAGCATTTGATATTGCTGTCAAACTCATTTATGGCCTGATTCATTTTGGATTTCGAGCCAAACCTTTGGGAAATGCCTCAAATGGGTAGAAGAAGGCTCCCAAGCCTTCTTGAACCTTCTTAAGCCCTCTATAAATAGACTAGAGGCCATCCTTTATGAAAACATATAGAAATATTTCTTTCCACCTTGTACACATTGTGTGAGAAATCAAAGAGAAGAAACTCTGCCACTAGCTCACCAAGCTTCATACAACTCATCTGAGAGCACCACAATTCTACGCATTCTCGCTCATCCACGTCCACCTTAAGAGAAGTAATCATTGCCTTTAGATTACTTTATATTTGGGCTCTATAGGTATTATTTTTGTATTTTATTTTTGGTTGGGAATTCAAATGGTGAATTGCTGTCACCTTCTTCGGACAAAATACTCTTCGTGAAGAAGTGGGGTGATTGCACAGCAATCATGCAACCTAAATCACCTGAATTAAGCTAGATTCTAGCATAACTTAAGAATAATGCATTCATAGGCATCATAATTTGCATAATAGCTAGTTTATTAGTCATATAGATAATATCGTCATTTTATGACCTAAAAGAGAGATGATTTTAATCGCATATGATTCAAAGTCGTGGATGTCAGATCAGACTAGACAGACCTGATCAGAACAACGATGGGAGTCCAATGCTTCTGAAATTGTCTCGATCAAACAACCATAGCATCGTGTGCAATCCATAGAAGAATAGAGATCATAGAGCCAAAGGACAGAGATCTGAGCCTCAGATGAAGAATCTAACTGCACGAATGAATTCAGATAGATGATCACAGTCCAACGACGTAAAAATCAACTCGATCGTACGTCTACATCACCAGATACAAGGAAAAGAAGGTGGACTGCCATGATGGCACCATGTGGTGCCATCACAGCCACTCCCTCACCACCGCCCCATCTAGGAAGGTTGCACCACATGCTGTGGGTTGTTGGATCTCTATCCAATGGTCACGAGCGCGCCACATCTCCCGCTCAGACTACATAAGCATAAATAGAAATAATCAAGTATATATAACAAAAGGTTCGTGTAATGCATTGGCTCGCGTGCACACGGAAGCGGGTGAGGTATGTTAGAGTCGTGCTCTGCACGAAATTAAAGCGACGTTGGCTGTACAGGCATAATTGTGCCATTGTAAGGCCACGTGGCACGATAAGACCGAGCCACGGGCAGATGCGTGATCTCACACGCTTGCTTCAATGCTAAGGTAGTGACACTCGTTAAGATCGGATGACTGACGTTAAGCTAGGAATAAGGCTTGAGTGGCGAGAAGGAAAAGACGAAGGTGTTGGCGAGGAGGATCTAGAGACGTGCAATCGAGGATCGACGACGCACGGCATGCTAAATGTCAGTACAAGGGTGAATCCGCAAGATAAGAAGGAAATTGAAGGAGTTTTGAGGCCAAATTAGAGCCCGTTGATCTCTCGATCGATGGATCTGATCAACCAGGGGTTGTTGGATAGTTTTAAGGCCTTGAATACCATTTTTTCCCTCCACAAAAGCTATAAAAGAAGGCCCAGGGCCCCCCAGTTGATCTATCTCTCTCTCCCATCAACTCTAGATCTCTTCTACCATCTTCTTTGCAATTCTCCATCCCTCTGCAACTCCATCCCAGCCCTTTAGATCTGAGGTGCTACTGCATCTCGCACAAGCATCCCACAAGCGGCATCGTCTCTCTACCTCCTATCTATCTATCTATCTATCTCTCTCTCTCTCTTTCTCTCTATCTATCTCTACTTTTTGCTTAGCAATTTCTATTGTGAAAAACTCTTTATTAATGCAATTAAATTAGATCTTATGGATATTTGATGCCTCTTTATACATATATACATATATAAATACCGTTAGAACTAGTTTATTGAAAAGCTTCTATTAAAAATCGAGATTACCTCCCTGTGAACGACTTGGTACTCACCGGAGTTTTATAAATTTATTTGTCGACGTGTTTTCGCGCTATACTACAACTACATAATCTTTTAATCGTGATCACGCTCTGAACAAGGGGTTTGAGGTACATTACCCTCGATTAAACTAGTGTGGTTGTAAATTGAGGTTGTATAACTCTCATTTAACTAATACGTTAGTAGATTTCATTTACTCGATAGATTGAAAAGCTCTAAGTTGAGAGACTTAGGTGGTGGCTTTTACCCGAGTTGGGTTTCTACCTAAATATTCTTGTGTCTTGTGGTGAATGTTTGTGTGATTGCATTTTATTTAGCTATTATTCTTTGATTACACTATTCACTCCCCTCTAGTATGAAATCTCAATCCATAGGTTTCTTAGAGGTAAGGATAGGGTTTAAGATTTCGAAATAAGATATAGATTTAGGATTTATCTAAATAGGAAAGTACAAATGCTAACGTATTCAACTTTTGGCCTCTGTATGTTTCAAATTTGAAGTTGCACATATGTAGAAAGTTGTATCCCTCTAAATCAGATTTCAAATATAACTTCAATCACTCAATTTGGATTTCAAATGAGAAAATTATTTTCAAAATACTAAAGTTGTGTCAGGTTGTCACAAATTTTGATAATAGGATTGGGATTTTGATCTTGATTGGCTAAAATCAAGGGATGTGATTGAAACCTAATTAAATCGATTGCCACATTTTATCAAATAATTCTAAAGTATATTTTTCTCAATTTAGTGTAGAAAACTTATGTGCGACATGTGCATAAGGTAGAGGCTTCTAGAAAATAGGATTAGGACTACGATTGAGCTAGTGACACTAGAGTGTGAGCTAGGTTTTTAGGACTATGTTTAGGATGAAGGCTAGGGTAAAGGTAAGGGATTAAGTAGCTAAATGGAGCTGGTTTAGGATTAGAGTTAGGTGTTATGGTTAGGGTTTTGGGTGAGGCTAAAACAGGAAGTTTCTGACTAAGTTTAAGGCTAAGATTTTTATGACCAAAATTTATTCTTCTCTCAATTTGAGCTCTGATGATCTAGATTCCCGCTTCTCTTCATAAGCCTAAGTAAAGGATTCCTACACATAGCAAGACTGGAAATTAGCACAAAATAGGCTCAAAATTACAATTTTACCCCTAGCATGCAAATATGCAATTATGCACATAATGACCTAAATTTAATACAACTAACACCCAAAACCAACAAATCTAAGCATGTTAACATATAATTATGCTCACTTATCACACTTCCATGCCTAGGTTTTGCTATCCTCGAGCAAAATAATGAATAAAAACAAAATTTGATTTAGAATTTTTTCAACAAAGGTACTAGTCATCACCAACTACAGAAACACATGGGAAAATTTGTATGCAAAGACTTGACAGCTCTAAGCTACTACTCTAAATACAAATTGCAAAATCCCATCAAATTCCTATATTTAGCAGTCATCAACTTCTGGAGTAGATTCTATAGCTCTAAGGTTCACCCAAGGTTTGCGAGAAACTAAAAATCCGAGTTCCCAAGCTCATGAAACTGACTCAACAAGTGGCCACTATATTTTGAAGTTTCGTTCATTACATATTAATTTTACCTGTCATCCCGCTCACTCAAATTTAGATCAACCTTACTATAAAAATGGAATAATCGCCCCTTTTTATTTATTACTATACACAATTATAGGGAGGGCCCTACAATCTGACACCTCGAGATGACACTGTAAGAGGCACCCTCCTTATTCTACAATGCATATTTAAATATGAACTAATATATATATTCTTTTCTTTTCTTTTTCTTTGCTTTTGTTTTTTTTTCTTCTTTTTTTCTGCATAATATATATATATATATATACGTGGATGTATCCGAAAGCTTGTTTCAGAACTACACTTCAGCAAAGTTATGTGGGAATCTAGATGACAGGCTAGGCTCTGAATATCTTGCACCTAGGGAGCATGCCCAGTTCAACATAATAGCCATACCCATGAAAGTCTAAGTGCTAGGCTAGGATTTGAATACCCCACATCTGGGGAGCATACCCAATGCAAAGTAACAGCCATACCTATGAAACTAAGTTCTTAATGTCTAGTAACCACAAGCAAAATCAGGTTGTAACTATAAATGTGATATACTCAAACTTCAAAAACTTTCAAACCAGAGGGTGGACAAAAAGCAATATACTATCATCTCTATCAGCTTCGAACATAAATCAATAGGTCCTGTCAAGGACTCGGAAGTAGATTCACATTTGTGGAGGTACCTTAACTGATTAAGTTGACTACAACCTGAAGAGTCTAAGCGACAAACTCTTGATACATAATCCTAAAGTTGGTGACTTCTAAATACCTAAAATTTAACCATAATCCTAACAGAATTCATATTTTTCTTTTGAAATTTTCAAAAATTTCATTTTTTATATCTATAAAAAGCTTCTGAGACTAGATAAAACAAACTCAACAAAATATTACCCAGCCACCATGCCTATTTCATGCAATGTCCTCATCGTATGATAAAAAATACATGGAAAGGTAAAGAAAGGGGGATATTGTTAGTCACTCTAAAATGGGTTTTAAAATCAATGCGAGTAATATAGGTTGAATTAGTGCAAAAAACTAGTAAAATTTATAGCTCGAATATCAGAAATGAAGTCCGAGGATGAACATAGGGAGCAATTGAAAAAAATGCTTCTTAAGATTGCAATTCAACACATATATAATCAATAGAATTCCAAGCAAATATGAATGAAAGAGTATGTCAAATAATGCAAAAAAAAAGAGGTAAAATGGTGATTTGAATCACCAATTACCCCTCACAATTATATCAAATAACTTAATAGCACTAAGTAATTAAATGTCACGTAAGGTAAGTGCACAGTGCACTTCAAATGAAGCTTAGACGTCTGTTTAGCCGATCAGATGGCTTAAATCACTCGCTGCTACCATGGCAAGAGGGCACCCTTCCTCTCTTCTTCTTTTGCATCTCCTTTTTTCTTCTCTTTCTATTGTGCCTTCTCTCTTCTTTCTCTTCTGCTCAAGCTTCCTCCTCTTCCTTCTTCACGCACAAGGGGAAGGTTCCTTAAACGGCTAAGTGTCGATCGTGTAGGAGCTCTGATACCAATTGTAGGATCTGTAAATCACAAGCACACTAGAAGGGGGGATGAATAGTGTGGAAAATAAAAATTGCAAGACAAAACAAACCACAGAAACAAAGGCACAAGATATATAGTGGTTCCCCTTACTTGGGTACTCCACTACTTAAGCCTCCCAGCTTACGGATTTTAACCCGATTCTCTCAACCCTGAGAGAATCAATTTACTAAACCAAGGTAATTAATGGGTTACCTCAACTTAAGTACAAAAATAGGTTTATTACAACCCAACGAGAAACAAGCTCAAAATAAAAATAAGAACTGGTGTAAGAAAGAGAACTCTTACAACAACAATTCCTATGCCTCCCAACAATAATTAAAAGGAATACCAATTTGAGAGCCTAGGATGGACGTGAATCGCTTCGTAAATGCATGAGAAAAACACGTCGTTGAGCATGCAAGAATGTAGAGAAAGTGAATGGAAAGCTTCTTCTTTCTCTCTTGAAAATATGGTGGAAATTTGAAATATAGCTCTAAAATTTTTCTTCTCTATTTCTTATGTGCAAACTAAGGGTCCAAGGGTTTATTTATAGAGTTAGGACCTAGTTGGGACGTCTACTAGACGTTGAAATTTTAATCCCAATGTTCATATAGCCAAAATTAAATTTCTAGCCATTCAGTTTTGAGCCAATGGCTACCTGGTACCGATACTAAAGTATGGGTACCGGTACTCGTTGCTTCCAGATTTGGGTTTCAAACTCTTAACACAAATCTGTAACCTACTTATACCGATACTCGTTACCTCCAATACCGGTACTGATCATGGGTACCTATACTCGCTGGGTATAGGTTTGTTTCTTGACAAAACCCAAACTTGTAGCTCACATGTACCTATACTAAACTTTAGTACTGGTACTTGTTGGTTAATAAGTACCTTTTTTAAGTGATTTAATCAATTACGTTTTTTGAAAATGATTGCAATATTGATCCTAATTTATCTCTAATTATTTTTACGATCTAAGTTATATTCCCTTGTTAAGAGACATATACAATCTATAAATATAAAATCTAAACTAAAGAAACTAAAGGTCGAAGATGATCTTCTTCTCCTCGACTCATCCTTGTCATCCTTCATGATAGCATTTTCTCTTTCTCATCATCATGCCTCCATAATTTCTTGTTTGCCATGCTCCTTCACCTAAATTTGAAAAACACTTAATTGCAAACATTAATCCATAATAATTTTGTTAACACCAAAATAAGATGTGGAACAAGGTTCCAACAATCTCCCCCTTTTTGGTGTTGACAAAACTATCTTGCAAATAGATAATTATAAGAATAAAAATAATTTTTAACAATGTTATATTAAAAAACTTTTAATTAAATCCTCCCCCTAAATATATGCTCCCCCTAAAAATATTACTATTTGCCCTCTATCTTTCTCCCCCTTTTTGTCAATCACAAAAAATGAAGAAATATCATACCATAAAATTTACCAATAGTAAAATGGAGCTTGAGGATACCAAGCATCTCTCGTCCAACATTCTTGGTCTTCATTCAACCTATAGAAAGGTTGAAGTATTCCGTTATGTGCCTTGAACACCAATTGGTTACTTTGATCTACTCCTGGAAAACAAATATTTTTTCTAGGTACCCATTTTCTTGTGAGTCCTTGATGGCTAGTACCTTTCAAATCCTTAGGTTTATAGATCACTTTAGTGTTTGATCTATAATTGTTAGGATTCTTGATCTTTTGGTAAATCCATGCATGTCTAGGTGTATGTGATTTATTTTGTGTGTTCTTATTATTGAACTTGGCTTTTAAATTATTACAAAATTCCATATTCAGCTTAGTTGTTGTTTTTAAATTATTCAAAGTATCCTCAAAGTGTTCATAAATATCTTCTAATTCTACTATTTTTTCATGTAATTGATTGTTAGTTTCTTTGGACATATCTAATTCTATTTTTAAATAAGATTTCTCTATTTCTAGAGTTCTATAACTATCATGCAAAACCTTATTTTCCTTTTTAATCATCCTAGCCTTATTATATAAATCATTAAAGGTGACTTCAGAATCTACCTCATTTTCCGAGTTGTCATTGTTTTCCATTAAGCAAAGATGTGCAACTTCTATTTCTTTAGATTCTTCGGAAGACGATTCTGTGTCGGAATCACTATCATCCCAAGTTGCCTTGTATGTCTTTCTTGAAATCTTCTTTTTCTTTCGATCGAGTTCTTTGTCCTTCTTTTCCACTTTCTTCTTCTTGATCATTGGACAGTCTTTTCATTCGTGCCCCTTCTTCTTGCACTTGAAATAAATAATGTCATTTGAAAATTTATTGACTTTCTTACCTTATTTTCGGATGAATCTTCTGAATCTTCTCGTTAGAAGAGCAAGCTCCTCTTCTTCATCGGAATTGGAGTCATCAAAGTTCGATACCTCCTTTAAAGCTTTGAAAGCAAGCTCCTTTTTCTTGCTTATGGATTTTTCTTCATTCTTCTTCATATTTTCCAATTGGACTTCATATGCCATGAGGCTTCCAATTAACTCATCTAAGGAGAGAGTAGAAAGATATTTTTCCTCTTGGATGGTTGTGGTCTTTGGAGACCAATCGCTTGTAAGAGATCTCAAGATCTTCCTTACAAGCTTCTCTTCTTTCAGCTTGACTCCTAGGTTACTCATGGGGTTAACAATTTCCCCAAACCTTGTATACATATCCTTGATTGTTTCACCTTTCTCCATCCGGAAACACTCATAATTCTCTCTTAGAATAGAGATATGAGTTTCCTTTACCTTGTTTGTACCTTCGTAGGTGACCTCGAGAGTGTTCCATATCTCAAATGTTGACTCGCACGCTGAGATGCGGTTGAATTCCTCCTTCAATAACGCAAAATACAGTGCATTCATCGCCTTTGCATTGCCTATGATCTTTTTCTTCTGATTCATTGTCCATGCTACTCCTTGTGGCTCTGGATCTGAGTACTTCTCCCGAATGTGGGTCCAACCTCCTCATCCATTGCTTTGAGGAAGACTTGCATCCTCCTCTTCCAATACCCGTAGTCCGTCCCATCGAAATAGGTAGGATGGGTCAACGATTATCCTTCGGTGCGCCTTGATGTTGATGCCATCGCGAGTAAGAGTTTTTACTTCTTTTGGCTACCTGCTCTGATACCAATTGTAGGAGCTCTGATACCAATTGTAGGATCTGTAAATCACAAGCACACTAGATGGGGGGATGAATAGTGTGGGAAATAAAAATTGCAAGACAAAACAAACCACAAAAATAAAGGAACAAGATATATAGTGGTTCCCCTCACTTGGCTACTCCACTACCTAAGCCTCCCAGCTTAGGGTCTTTAACCCGATTCTCTTGACCTCGAGAGAATCAATTTACTAAACAAAGGTAATTAACGGGTTACCTCAACCCAAGTACAAAAATGGGTTTGTTACAACCCAACAAGCAGCAAGCTCAAAATACAAATAAGAATTGGTGTAAGAAAGAGAACTCTTACAACAAGAATTCCGATGCCTCCCAACAATAATTAAAATGAATACCAATTTGAGAGCCTAGGATGGACGTGAAATGCTTCGTAGATGAGTGAGAAAAACATGTCGTTGAGCTTGCCAGAATGTAGAGAAAGTGAATGGCAAGCTTCTTCTTTCTCTCTTGAAAATATGGTGCAAATTTGAAATATAGCTCTAGAATTTTTCTTTTCTATTTCTTATGTGCAAACTAATGGTCAAAGGGTTTATTTGTAGAGTTAGGACCTAGTTGGGATGTCTACTAGATGTTGGAGTTTAAATCCTAACGTTCATATAGCCAAAATTAATTTTCTAGCCGTTCAGTTTTGAGCCAATGGCTACCTGGTACTGGTACTAAAGTATGGGTAGCGGTATTCGTTGCTTCCAGATTTGGATTTCAAACTCTTAACACAAATTTGTAACCCACTTATACCGGTACTCATGGTTAGTACCGGTACTCGTTACCTCCAGTACTGGTACTCGCTGGGTACAGGTTTGTTTATTGACAAAACCCAAACTTGTAACTCACATGTATCGGTACTAAACTTTAGTACCGGTACTTGTGGGTTAACAAGTTCCTTTTTTAAGTGATTTAATCAATTACGTTCTTTGAAAATGATCGCAATATTAATCCTAATTTATCTCTAATTATTTTTACGATCGAAGTTATATTCCCTTGTTAAGAGACATACAATCTATAAATATAAAATCTAAACTAAAGAAACTAAAGGTCGAAGATGATCTTCTTCTCCTCGACTCAACCTTGTCATCCTCCATGACATTATTTTCTCTTTCTCATCATCATGCCTCCATCATTTCTTGTTTGCCTTGCTCCTTCACCTAAATACGAAAAATACTTAATTGCAAACATTAATCCATAATAATTTTGTTAACACCAAAAGAAGATGTGGAACAAGGTTCCAACAGGCCGTTGGTCCTAAGAGCAAAACCCCCTGCCCCCGCGTGCTTTCCTCTCCTTCTCTCTCGAGGATCTACCCTCTCAGGGCCTTAGGTTATTGGGTATTCAGGTAGAGTTCACCTGGGACCAAGGCAGCCTACAATGGGTAGCAGTCGAGGTGTACGAGCTTAGGTGGTTAAACCGATCAGACCAGGCCTGCGTGATACATGCCACGGGCGAGGCAGTGTTGGGTGGGAGGGGACCTTACCCTCGTGTGTTGAGGTGAATAGCCTACAACACAAATTCAATTTATGCACTGTTTGGAGTTATGTCGTGCCCGATGTGGCACTAATGATAGTGCCTTTTCTTCGCACAGCTAGCAGTAGCCGTTCCTTCGTCAAATTCGCAGTCAAGCTGTGGTCAACCACTCCAATAGATGACCCAAGAGTGGTCCTGGGATGATTTCGCAACAGCTAGAGTCGAGACTTGGGGAATGTGAGACCTGAAGCAAGCTTCAAGTGAGCTTGAACTCTCTCATTAATGGTGGAGAGGACCTGAAGACCTGAACCAAACAAAATGGCCTCTTGGCCCTGTTAAACAAGCTCAGGAGCTTTGTATGAGTGTGGCGAATGTGATGGTGGTGGTGGCGTGCTGCGAAGGGTGTCGGAGATGGCTGGCAGAGGTGGATTAGGTTGGAGAACAGTGGGTTGTTTGGTGGGTAGTTAGGAAGTGCAATCGACCTAACTACGTTAGGGCTTTTGCTCCCGAAATCAGGGCGGAGGCGTAGGGATGAGCGACGTCCAATTTGGTGGAGCGTAGTGGCTATGCAAACTCGTCGGAGGTATGTCGGCAAGGCGGAAGATGGGGAGCATGCAAGTGAGATGGCGGTCGAAATGGAGTGTGGTGGGTGTGTGAATAAAGTGGAGTAGTTAGGGAACTTATATAGGTAGTTGGTAGACGATGGGGAGTAGAGGCGACGCTGGTTGCGATGTGGTTAGCATCGGGGAAGATGGTGACTCCGATGAGAAGGAAACGGCGAGGAAGATGGAAGGAGAGATGCCCGCTGGTATGGAGCGACACGAAGGAAGACAAGGAAGATGAATCCGTCGTTAGTATTGCGGATAGATGACGAGGGAGGTCAGGAGGAATCACCAGAGCTTGAGGAGCCCTTCGGCCGAAATAAGGAGGAATGTGAGGAATTTCCAGCTGAAATCGAGCTTGAGCTGAATGGTCTGCCCTGGCGAGTCTTATATAGGCCGTTAGAGGGTGATTATAGCTTGGGAAGCAAGCTTCCCAAGCTTAGAAGGTCACCAGAGTTGGAAACCCAACTCTCTCATGTGTTTGCATGAGAGATTGGGAAAGAATTGAAGCTCAAGAATCGGTTTGATTGAAAGAGAATTTCAAGAGGGATCTCTGGTTCAAATTTGAGAATGTTTCATCAATCAATCAAGAAGAAATAGTTGGTTGATTGTCACTGGAGCTTTAGGATTAGGATTTCCCTACGACGGGGTTTTTTTGTGAAGAAGACAAAGAAGTTGGGGTGCTTTTCGTAAGAAGTTCAAAAGCTAAGGGGCTATTGGAGATAAAGAAAGTCAAACTTGAACCAAAGTGCAAAATAGGTCAAAAAAATTTAAGATTAGGCCCAAATTTTGAAAAAAATCTAATTTGGACCTAAGGAATCTAATGGTGAAGTTGGATTTTGGTTTTGACCTCATTTGATTGGGTAATTTATGCAAAAACCTAAATTAGGGCAAATGTCAGTCTAAGACTCTATTTTGGGTCAAGACAGGTTCTGATGGTCAAATTGAAGGTACCAAACCATGAAGAATATTTTTATATGAATTTTAGAGGATTTAGGTGAATTTTATCCTGACAATAACCTCAGTTAATTAGGCAGGTCTGTTTTTAGGGTTTCAGAAGTCATTAAATTCTCAAAACACGAGAAAACCCTTTTCTATCTGTTTTAACCTACTTGTTAAACTTTTAAAACCATTTGACCTTTAATTAACCCTTAAGAAAACCCACGGTTATTCTGCATTCAAGATATGATGGTAAAATTATAGTTTTAACCCTGGTTTCTTATCTTTCTCTCAGAATGGATTTGCAATGAATTATGGCCTTGTGACAGTTATGTAGGAGCTTTTATTAACCTAATTAGATCAAGCTGAGCTAGTTATGGCTCATGATGGTGTTCCCATCAAACCCCCATGCCTATCTTTTTCTAGTCCCTTAGCAAAACTACCCAAATCGAACCAGTTATCTTGGTCGGATTTAACCGTCAGGATGCCTTAATAGGCCGCATCTTTAGGAATCAGATCTTGATACCAACAATAGGCCTAGAGGTACTCAAGTACCAGCCCAGATCCAGACCTGACTAGCTTTCGCCTCAGTCTACCGCAAAGGTTTCTAAGGCCCATAGGAACTATCCTAAGGTTTGTTGGACCCAACAATTAAAGCACCCGTAGTTAAAACATGGTTAGTCCAGTTTAGTTTGCTAGTGCATTTTGAGAGAGACATAGAAGGAGAATTTGATTTGTGGAGAGCTTTCTCTCTCTTTTCGTTTCATTATATTTTTCATTAGATCCATCCTTAGATTGGCCCTAAACACGGTCTGTATCAGATTCCTTGTTCCCATCATCAATCCTCGTAGGGTCCCTAGCAATTGATGCTTCATGATAGCACTGCCCATGGCAACCCCAGAACCTTGGATTTCAAGATTTTGGGATAATCACACCCATGGCGTTCTGTAGCAAAATCCAGACCCTAGTAATCGACATTTCGTGGTAATGCGGTCCATGGCATCTGAACCAACACAAGGAGCTTACATGCCCCTAATAGGATATTTAGATATCCTAGGAGACAAGCACTGAGGAGATGATATATTATTACACATCTTCGTGGGGAATTTCCTGCCTCTCTACACCGGGAACTCATTCAAATCAACTTGTGTTTTCGAGTCATTCCTAATCTAGATCTTAGGACCTTTTTTAGAATAGATTAAATGCTTTTCGGCATGGTTTTATCTTTAGAGCGCATTGATCTAGACTATGTGTGATTTAGGATGCTTAAGTTACTGAGTCCCGTAAGCCAGAGGTTAGTTAATGGGGCTGAATATTCCCTAAGCCTTAACCTAATACATAAGCTTTGCATTTTCCCCAACCTCTTGAGGATTAATTTGGATCTTGACAAGTACATGAATGTTTAAATCCAATATAGATCCAAGAGGCCTAAGGTTGGTATTTGCCACTAATCCCTTAAGTTTTAGCCTTTCAGGACTTAATTCATCATTCGATCCAATCTAGAAGGTACGAAGGTTCCAAATTGTTTCTATGGGACTCAATTTTTTCTTTTTCTTTGTGCTCCTTTATTTTAATTTTCTTCCCTCCATTTCAAAAATGGCTCCTCTTCAACCTCCCTCCTTTTTCTTTCTCATATGCAATTTTTTTTAATGAAACCCATTCTTGTGAAGTCATTCTCACAGCATTTTGCACTTTAATACCCCCCGATGCCTATGATTTACAATGTCATCATTGTAAATTAGGTGGGTTCGAATTCAGCTTAGATTGTGCATTAGAACAAGTTCTAGGTGGGTGGATGAGTCGGGGTGACTGTTGCGAATGATTTCAAGCTCGGGTACGAGTACTAGAGGTGGAGTTGACTATTCTAATGGACTAACCCTAAAGTGCAATATGAGTTCAGCATAAGATGCGTCAAGAAGGGTTTCTAGTTTTTCAACAAGATGACGGGTTGCCTCCTGTTAAGTGCTGAGCCTAACGCCATCAGCCAGGCGCAATGAGCTTAGGGAGAATGGAGATCAAAAGATACCTCAGCCAAGTTCGTATCGATGAGTTCAATGAACGGCTTAATTCGCTGACCATTCACGATAAAAGGTTTGGAATCAAGGCTAGGTTGACTGATTTCAATGGCTCAATTTCCAAAAATCCGTCGGATAAGATATGGTCCAATCCATTTTGATCTGAGTTTTCCTTGGAGTAGTTTGAGTTTGGCATCAAAGAGTAGGACTTTCTGACAAGGGTGAAAGATCTTTCTAGATATGTGCTTGTCGTGAAAGGCCTTAACCCACTCTTTGTAAATTCGTGACTTCTCGTACGTGCCATTGTGTAATTCATCAATCTCACTCATTTGAAGCTTTCTGTGGGTTCCTACCTTAGAAAGATCAAGATTATACTTCCATATAGCCCAATAGGCTTTGTGCTCCAATTCGATGGGGAGGTGACATGCCTTCTCGTACACCAATCTGAAAGGAGACATGCCTAATTGGGTCATGTGGGTGGTCCTATAAGCCCACAAGGCTTCCAGAAGTCGGGATGGCCAATCTTTCCTGTCAGGTCAGACAATGACCTGAAGGATTTTCTTAATCTCTTGATTCGAAAGCTCAGCTAGACCATTGGTCTGGGGATGATAAGGAGTAGAGATTCTGTGTGACACCCTGTATTTGGTCATCAGTGATCTGAACTGAGCATTCATGAAATGGGTCCCTCCATCAGAGATAATGGCACGTGGAATCCCGAACCGAGGAAAGATGTTTTGATGAATGAGTTTGATTACCACCTTATGATTGTTGGTTCGGGTTGGGATGGCTTCAATCCATTTGGACACGTAGTCAATAGTGAGAAGAATGTACTCGAAATCGTCTGAGATAGGGAAGGGTCCCATGAACTCAATCCCCCAGATATCAAAAATTTTGCATACTAGAATCGGCTGTAAAGGCATCATATCGTGGTAGCTCATGTTGCCCAAGGTCTGGTTACGAGTGCATGCCTTACAGAGATCGTATGCATCTTTGAAAATCGTGGGCCAATAAAAGCCTCATTGGAGGACTTTTGCTGTGGTTTTATGTCCGGAAAAGTGCCTGATGCAGGCCTGGTCATGGCAGGACAAAATGTCCTGAATTTCCACTTTCAGAATGCACCGTCTGATGATCTGATCAGCACCAATGCGGAAGAGGTATGGGTCTTCCCAGATGTAGTACTTGGCATTGAAAAGCAATTTGTATTTCTTGCACTTCGGCCAATTGGACGGGATCTGATGTGATCCCAAGTAGTTCACCAAATCAACAAACCATAGAAGTCCCGTAATAAAAGTTCTCTTTTATATAAATAAAAGCTCTCCCAGATTGCCATCAGCGATTCTATAGCTTTCCTCTCTACTTCAAAACAAAAAAAAAACTTAGGAGGTGCTCATCGTGAAAGTGTTCTGTGATGCGTCTGGAAGGGTCAATAATGTCAGAAGGAAGGCAGGATAAGTGGTCAGCTACCACATTCTACTTTCTTGCTTTGTCGTGAATCTCAAGATCAAATTCTTGCAATAGTAAGATCCAGCGGATTAGTCGAGGTTTTGCGTCCTTCTTCGCGAGGAGGTGCGTCACTACAGTGTGATCCGAGTATATGATAACATAGGAACCTAAAAGATATGATCTTTATTTCTCCAGGGAAAATACTATGGCTAGCAGCTCTTTTTTAGTAACTGTGTAGTTACGCTGAGCCTCATCAAGTGTCTTGCTAGCGTAGTAGATGACCACAGGTTTCCCATCTATTTTCTGCCCAAGTACCGCACCTAGAGCAAAATCAGATGAATCGCACATGATCTCAAAGTGTTGCAACCAATCAGGGGATAGCAGGATAGGTGCTTGGGTAACTCGATCATGTAGGATCTCAAACGCCTGAGTGCACTCCTTGGTGATTTCGAAGGGGCATCCTTAGATAGACGATTAGTCAAGGGGCGTGTGATTTTTGAGAAATCGGGAATGAATCGATGATGAAAACCAATGTGCCCCAAAAAGGATTAGATGTCCTTGACCGAGCTAGACATAGGAAGTTTGGAAATGAGATTCACCTTGGCTTGATCAACCTGGATGCCTTTCTCAGAGATGAGATGTCCCAGGACAATTCCCTCAGGTACCATAAAGTGGCTCTTTTCCCAGGAAAGAACCAAATTCACGTCGATACACCCCTGAGGATTTGGACCAAGTGCAGGAGGAAATCATCAAATGATTCTCCAAATATCGAGAAATCATCCATGAAGACCTCAAGGTATTCACCTACCATATCTGAGAATATGGCAAGCATGCATTGCTAAAAAGTAGTGGGTGCACTGTAGAGACCGAACGACATCCTCTAGAATGCATATGTTTTGAAGGGACAGGTGAAGGTAGTCCTCTCTGGGTCCTCAGGATGGATTGTAACCTGGTTATAACTAGAGTACCCATCCAAGAACCAGAAGAATTGATGTCCCGCTAGTTTCTTGAGTATCTGATCAATGAATGGTAGTGGGAAATGATCCTTCTTCATGGAGGAATTGAGTCTTCTATAATCAATGCAGACTCTCCACGAGTTCGCTATATGGGTCGGTATGGTTTCTCCGATTTCAGTCGTGATGACGATGAGTCCTACCTTCTTAGGCACAACTTGAATTGGACTCACCAACCAACTGTCGGAGATCGGCTAGATGATCCCTGCATCTAACCACTTGATGATCTCCTTTTTCACGACATCCTACAGGTTTGCATTTAAGCATCTCTGCATTTCACGGGATGGTCGTGAGCCCTCTTCAGTATAGATGTAATGTGTGCAGTATAAGGGGTTGATGCCAGTCAGATCATCAAGAGTCCATCCAATGGCTCTCCGATGTTGTTGGAGAATAGAAATTGGGCGTGTTTCCTGATCAGGTGTGAGTCAAGAGTTGATAATCACAGGAAATGTCTGATTGGAACCCAAAAAGATGTATTTGAGATGGTCAGGGAGGGGTTGCAGTTCCATAACAGGATTATCAGCAGCGGCAGGTGGTTCAGGGTGGGTGTCGGGAGCAAAGGAAGGAACTATTGGTGTGTCTAGGTTAGGTTTAGGCTTCTCAAATTGCTAGTTTTGATCTTCTTATGGTTGATCAGAAATATTCAGGTTTTCCTCGATACATAGGTCGTCAACCATGGCTTCCTTGTTGGGCCTTAAAGATATCAATCTTCAGCGTCTTGCTCCCAAATTTTAATTCAATTTGGCCCTCCTCACAATTAATATTGGCCCTAGCTGTGGCCAAAAAGGGTCTCCCTAGTATGATCGGTGTATTCTTCAAGTTGTCAGGAGCATCCATGTCTAAGATAATGAAATCCATGGGAAAGTAGAAATCATGCACCCTAACTATGACATCCTTAAGAATTCCTTTTGGTGACTTAATAGATCGATCTACTAACTGCAAAGTCATCTCTGTTGGTTTAAGCTCAGATTCCTCAAAGTAGTCTAGTAGGGATGTAGGTATCAAATTTACAGAAGCTCTTAGGTCTAATAAGGCTCGGTCAAACTGTATATCACCAATAGCACAGGAGATCAGAGGGGTGCTTGGGTCTTTTGCCTTAGGTGGGAGCTTGCTCAAAATGACGGATCTGGCTTGCTCTGACAATACAATTGGGTTCCTGCCTTTGGTTCATGGCTTACGCTTAGGTGTACACATCTTTCAGGAATCGTGCGTAAATCGGTACATGGTGAATCACATCGATCAAGGGGATGTTTATATGGACATGCTCGAAGAGCTTAACCAGGTCCTCCTTAGGTGCCACAGGTTTGGTTGTCCTCTTTCCCTTAGTCAAGGCCTTGGGAAATGGAACCTTAGATGGTTCCTCTAGAATTGGCTTAGGCTCCTTATTAGGGATGGGTGTGTCCTCGACGACCAATCTAGGATTAGGGTTTACGATCTCAGGCATGTTGTGGCTAGGAAAGGGTGGGTCTTATGTTGCTTTGCCACTACGGGTGGTGACAGAATTTAATCCTACCTGATTTTGGTTTAGGTTGGGAAAAATAGGTGTTTGTTGCTAAAATCCTGAGTATAAAGTTGAAACATCCATCCTGTCAAGTGATGGAGCAGAAGGGGTCTAATAAACAAAGTGTGCTTGGCCCTGATTTAGGTTCATAACATGCCTCTAGTTCGACCCATTATTCGGGTGTGGAAGAGGCTGAGAAGGAAGTGCACCAGGTTGGCGAGCATTGGCCAGCTAGATCTCTTGATTGCGAAGTTCAGTAATGTATTCTTTGTGTTTTTCCATACCAACCAAGGTCTAGAGAATCAAAGATGTATGATCTTCTTTAGGTGGTCCAGATTGGAAGTTTTGAGTGGGCCTTGGTTGGGTTGGTTGATAAGGATGTGGAGCCTATGGTCAGAGTTGGAATTGAGGTCTTAGATTCGGGTTACTTCCCGACCATGAAAAGTTAGGATGATTACGCCATCCAGAGTTGTAAGTGTTAAAGAAAGGATTATTCTGGATGGCATGAAGATCCTCGTAAGGCTGAGGAGCTCCGAGATAATCAAGGTACAGGGGTTCAGAGTTCCCCCAACTGAGGTGGGCTGACTCAGAGTTGCCTCCGAAGCCATAATCAGGCAGGGGTGGATACGCATCCATTCCTGGGGAGTGGTAGATGTTGTGTGCAGCCTCCCTTCCCGTGGGCAGGTGCATGTATGTGCTTTGAGGTGCAGAGGTGGATTTGTGTAGATGACGAGTGATGTCATCAACCTTCTTCTCAATAATGGAGACCTTGTCCAATTGACTGGCTACCAACTCCAGATCAACAGATAAGAAAAGGCCTCAGGATTCGTGTACCCCCGATTATTTGTCAATGAGTGGGTGGACGTCCAGTCATAAGCACCCAATGACTCATTGCTTAGGGAGTTCTCGCACATGTTCTTGAGAATTTCCTAGATCGTGTCCTCATGTTGACTCATGATGCTACCACCATAGGTTGCATTGACAAAGAGCTTGATATCTTCATGGAGTCCGTGGTAAAAGGATTGGACTTGTTCCCACTTCGGAACTCCATGATGGGGGCACTTATGCTTGAGGTCCAGAAAACGATCCCATGCCTCGTGTAGAGATTCTCCCACTCATTGGGAGAAGTGTGTGATTTGGTGCCGCATCATGTTGGTATGACCAATGGGGTAGAATTTTTGTAGGAAGGTGATTTGAAGTTCTCCCCATGTGTTGATCATGTTTGGTTGAGTCTGAAACCAGTGAGCGACTTTGACAGCCAGAGGGGATGAGAAGAGCTTTAAGAGTAATCCGTCCTGATTTTACACATTTGCCCCAAAAGCGTGGGCCAGTTGTTTTAGGTTCTTGATGTTTTGGAAAGGATCCTCAGAGTTCAAAACATGAAATTTTGGGGTCATATGAAGCATGCTAGGCTTGAGATCTACCTCGGATCCTCCCATGGGAACATTGATTCGGTGTTCGATCTCCATCACTGTGGGATTATAGTGATCTCGCATTTGAGGATGTGGCTGTGGGTTGATGATGGCATTGATTCAATTTCGGAAATCATGGAATTGTTGCTCAAGATTAGGTTGCTCTCCTTGGTGATTCATATCTGATGAGGGGGAAGTAGGTTCTGAATCAGAGGAAATGTTAATGTGATCAAGTTGTTGCACAAACACGGAAGTCGAGGCTCGACCTCGATGAGAGTGAATAACTAATGGAGGCCTCAAGGATGGTCTTAGGGTCCTTCTTCTGAACATGCACCGATGGAGTAGATGAGGGATAGCAGGTGATGGACCCAATCAAGACAACTAAAAAAATTTTGGATGACTATAGAGGTTCGGGGTGGATGATACCCTTAGTCAGAAAGCCGTCCACCTGAGAATTATCTGGGTAGCCAAAGAGGGAGATTCCCACGAAGACCTGATGAGAACCTCATCATGAGCCATAACTAGCTCATTTTGACCCAATACAAAGGATAAAAGCTCCTACATATCTCAAGGAAAGGCTTAACTCAGAGAATTCTGAGTTTGAGAAGAAAACAAGTCATAAGGGGTAAAAGTGCAATTTTACCAGTATAATATGCATACAGGGTAATTCAGGGCCCAAACATAGGTCAAAACAGCTTAATAAGAATAAAAGTGGGATGAAATGATCTAGCAAGGGCTACAGCAATTCCAAGAGACTAAATCTGTAACCCTAAAACAACCCATTTCAATTCACGAGGTTCGAGGCAAAGTAAAAATAGAATAAACCCTCTAAAACTCATAGAAAAATAATCTCTAGGGTTTAGAACCTTCAATTTGGCCTTTAGAACCCATTTTGACCTACATTGAGAACCATGCCCAATTAATAACTTAATTTGGGTTTTTGCGCAAATTGACCGGTCAAACAAGGTTTAAGATGAAAATAAAATTCACCATCAGATTCCTTAGGTCCTAATTAGTCATGTATAAAAACTTGAGCCTAAGAAGAAACCTCCTTGACCGACTTTACACTTTGGTCCTCATATATTTACTCTTTGGCCCTCAACTTTTGAACCCTCGCATTTTGGCCCCTAACTCTCCTTCGTTCTTTGCAATCAGGTCCCTCCTGCAAAACCCTGCCAGCACCATGCTCCGGCGACCTTGCGCGGAGCATGGCGCCGCGCAGGGTGAGGTGGGGGACCTGGCAAGTATACCGGGGGTGCCCTGCGTCGTCAGCCGTCGCAGGAGCACCCCCATGGTCATTGTAGCCCCCCATACCGGCCGTGCGAACGCACGGACGGTATGGGTTCGTGTTCCGACCATTCTCCGGCGAGGGAGACACGTCGTCTCCCTCCGCCTTCCTCCCTGCTTCATCCCTATAAATACCCCCCCGCCGCTCCACCGACGAGGGCAGCTGGATCTGACGGAGAAAACCCCCAGCTTTCTTCTCTTCTTCCTCCGGCAGACGCTCACCAGCTCCGGCGACTTCCTCCCCCTCCACCTCTTCGCTCTGCCGCAATACCAGCAGCAGAGACTTCCTCCCGTGTTCTTCCCGCGCCACGCCGCACCCAGCTGGCGCCTCTCCAGCCCTCTGCTCGCCGCCGCCCCTCTCCCTGAGCATCGTCTTCTCCGGCGACAGTCGATACGACTGTCGCCCTGTTCCTCCCCCTTCGTCCCTGCAAGTAAGTTAGACCTACTCCCCTTCTTCTCCTCTTTCTTTCCCCGCTTTCAATTTAGTCAATTAAACCCTCGACCGCTCCTGTTCACCCTCATCCTCTCCGCCTCCGACCACCCTCCGGCGAGCCGCTCCCATCACCTCAGCGACCCACACGGCTCGCCGACCACCGCAGAACCTCCGCCTCCTCACCCTGATCCTCTTCCGCCCCTCCACTTCCCACCAAACACCCCCTGCAGATCCACCGAACACACCCACTTCCTCGCTCACAGTTTGACCTAGGACGACCTGTTAGCTCCATCTCGCCCCCTGCAGACCCCCTGACCACCTTCGCCGTGCCACGGCGAAGGTCTCCCGCCTGTCTGATTTGGCCGAGAGGCCGTTCTTCTGTGACCAGGTGACTCGCCCGCCGTCGCCATTACTGCGCAGGCAGAGCTGCTTCACCTGCAGGTGCAGGCACGCCTTCGCCCAGGGTTGACTCCCAGGTTGCGCAGGGACTCTCCGCGAAACGTCCCTGGTTCACAGACGGGGCGAGGGCCGCGCGGGAAGCCACGATCGCCCACTGCTCCATCCGCGACGCGCGCTCAATTGGGGTGGGACATTTAGTCCCACCTCGGAACCTCTCGGAGGCGCGCGGACGCATAAAGGCAAAAAGTGCCTTATGCTGTCTGCCTCCTGACCACGGGGTGAGGTCCCTCTCACCCGACCCGACCCGGCCTCGTCCGTGACCACGCTCCGCGGACCTGGCCCGACCCGATTAGACTGACCTGCACTCCTCGCCCACCACGCACGCCGGTGGGCCTGGACCCGGGCCTGACCCGAACCCGATTACCCGGTAGCGCTCTGGGAGAGCTTCCGAAGAGTGATTTCAGAGAGAGAGAGATACGCGGGGGAGGGGGGTAGAGTAGGTTTTTGCCCTCTGATGCTGAACTCTTGAGTGTGCAGGCACAGGTGAAGGACTGCGGAAGAAGAAGAACCGAAGCGGCACTGTAGCATCCGCGGGTGTGAAGACAAAGAAGAAGAAGAAATGAAGAGAAGCAAGAAGCAAGAAAAGAAGAAGAAGATCTGAAGAAAAAGAAAGAAAGAAAACAAGGAAGAACAGAAGACAGAAGAAGAAGAGCACGAGGGGAAGATCTGAAGAAAGCAGAAGAAGAAGAAGAAGAAGAACAGGAAGAACAAAAGCCAAAGAGGAGATAAGACAAAGAGGAAGAAAGAAGAGAAGAAGAAGAAGCCAAATTTTCATCTCTCTCTCTCTCTCTCTCTTTATTTTTTGTAATAGAACTTGTATATCTCTAGAATACAACTTGCTCCCTGAGTTCGACCTCGGGAACTCTTTCATTTTTCCGAGTAAAAAAATTTTTATATGAAACGTTGGTAACAACCGGCTTTACTACAATGACATAACAAACCCGGTTGCCGCCTTACGCTTTCATTTTGGCGCCGTTGCCGGGGAGCAACGGCTATTCTAGAGGTAAACATTCCTGTTTCTTTTAAGTTCTGATAATCTCCTCTCTTTTGTGCAGCTACAGGAACTCAAGAAGACAAGCAACCACACAACCACTCCGAAGACAGGTAAAATCTTTTCTCTCACTATTAACCCCTACACTCTAAAGAGGAAGAAAAGAAAAGAACAAGCAATATAGGGCTAACCTGTTTTCCATACTTAGTAACCATCAAAAAAGTTGCATGTTTTCAACTCATCACTCCTGCACACTATTAAGGGTATTTAAGGGCTAACACATTCTTGCTTGAGCCCTAATTGCCCAACAAAGAGTTAAATGGACCAAGTAGAGCCAACATAAGGTCAAACATTAGGATTTCAGTAGAGACACACCCCTTAATCAAGAATTGAGGAAATCCAAAAGAGGTGTGCCCAAGCCATTGATTGAAAATAATTAACAAAAAAAAAATCCTAAACAATTGGCTCTCTCTAAACACTTGAACCCTAAAAGACAGGACCCAAAAAGCTCTCAAAGAAAACAAGAGGTAAAGTTGACCCCTTTGGGTTAACCAACCTTAAATTAGGTCACTCTTTGCACTTAAAAAGACTAAAGTTCAAGTGAAACCTTAAGCACCCTGATCTTAAAATTGGTAGACTTAAGAGGTCAAGATCCCCATTCTGGTCTACCTGGAACCGCAGTGACAAGAGAGGTCGGGTGGGGGAAACCCTGTAACCCGTGGGGACGCTCTACCGTGTAGGGGTCTTCGCGGGACTCTCCCTCTCTGGCTGCCCAGGTAATTCTCAGGTGGACGATCTTTCTGATCAAGGGGTCCATCTACCCCGCACCTCTATAGTCACCCAACACATTTTTGGGTGTCTTGATTGGGTCCAGCACCTTCTAAACTTACCTCTCCCAACTGTGCATGTACGGAAGGAGGTCTCTAAGACCACCCTTAAGACCTCCATTAGAAATTCGCTCTCGTCAAGGCCAAGCCTCGACGCCCGTATTTGTGCAGCAACACCCTCACATTATTCTCTCTTCTGATTCAGAACCAAGTTCTTCTTCTTCCCCCATCATGGCTCAGCCAGTTGAGGAAGAAAATAATCTGGAACACCAGCTCCAGCGACTCAATGACCTCTTCCAAAACTTCGTGCACCCACCACAGCGTCCTATGATGCGGGACCACTACAATCCTGCTGCGGTGGCCATTGAGCCTCGAGTCAGAATCCCGATTGGAGGACCTGATTCCGAACTAAAGCCCAACATGATTCATGCTATACCTAAATTCCATGGGCTTAATTCTGAAGATCCCTTCCAGCACATCAAACAGCTTAAGCATCTGGCCCACACTTTTGGATCAGATGCGCAAAATCGGGATATTCTTCTCATGAAGATGTTCTCCTTTTCTCTTATGGACAAGGCCGCCCATTGGTATCAAACTCAGACCCGGCCGATCAACACTTGGGAAGAACTTCAATCCGAGTTTTTGAAAAAGTTCTTTCCCGTTGGTCGGACCAACGCCTTGCGCCATCAGATTACACACTTCACCCAACAATCAGGAGAACCTCTCCATGAGGCATGGGATCGTTTTCAGGATCTCATGAGGAAGTGCCCCCATCACGGAGTTCCTAAATGGGAACAAGTCCAATCTTTTTACCAGGGACTCCGTGAGGACATCCGCCTTTTCGTCAATGCAACCTGCGGAGGAAACATCATGGGTCAACATGACGACACCGTATGGGAGATTCTCGAAAACATGTGCGAGAACTCCATCAATAATGACTCCATGGGATTATTCGACAGGACGAATACCCGCGCAGCGACGAATCTTAAGGGAGCACATGAGACGCAGGGCCTGTCCGCATCAGTCGACCTGGAGTTAATGGCCAGTCGATTGGACAAGGTCTCAATTATTGAAAAGAAGGTGGATGAGCTGACTCAGCACTTGCAGCGAGCCACCTCTGCGCGTAACTCCTTTGCACAACCTCCTTCCACACAGGAAACTGTGCAAAACATCCTCCACCGATCCTCCCCTGGGATGGATCCATATCCATCCCCATCTGATTCTTGGACTGGAAGATCATCCGATCCTTTCTTCACCAGCCGGGGGAACTCCATTCCTCCTTTCCCTGATTCTCAGGAGGTTCCTCAGACCTGCGAGGACCTCAACGCCATCCAGAACGACCCATTCTCCAACACTTACAACCCTGGATGGCGAAACCATCCCAATTTTCAGTGGGCGGGAAATTCCCAAACCCAAAGACCACCTTTTCAGTCCCGCCCACAGCCCTCTCATCACTACCAGCCGCCTCAGCCTCGGCCCAACCCTACTTATCCATCAGGGCCAAATCAAGATCAAATGTCCTAAATCCTTCAGACTCTGGCTGACATTCAAAAATCGAATGCGGCCATTCAAAAACAGCACAAGGACGAGCTTACTGAAGTTAAAACTCAGCTGGCCCAGTTGGCAAATTCTCGCCAGCCAGGCACACTCCCTTCCCAACCTCTTCCTAACCCAAATAACGTGCCAACCCAGAAGCGCGTTATGAATCCAAATTTAGGCCACGCTCAATGGATTTATCAGGCCCCCACTGCTCCATCTCCAGACGAGATGGATGCCTCAACTTCGCGTGCGGGATTTCAGCAGCAACCACCCCTCCTACCAAACCCAAACCAAAATCAGGCCGGATTAAATTCTGTAACAACACGTAGTGGTAAGACAACTCAGGACCCGCATTATCCAAACCAATCCCAGCCTGATAACCATGACCCTAGGATAGTTAGCCAAGGTACCGCTGTTCCAGACCCACAACCTGGACCTATCCTAGAGGAACCAACCAAGATCCCGTTTCCCGAGGCCCTGACCAAGGGAAAGAAGACCACCAAACCCGTGGCCCCTGAGGAGGACCTGGTCAAGCTCTTTGAGCAGGTCCACATAAACATCCCCTTGATGGATGCAATCCGCCACGTACCAGCTTACGCACGATTTCTAAAGAATATATGTACACCCCAGCGTAAGCCGCGAACCAAGGGAGGGAGCCCAATTGTTCTGTCAGAGCAAGCCAGCTCTGTAATCCTTAGTAGACTCCCACCCAAGGCAAAAGATCCTGGAACTCCCCTGATCTCCTGTAAGATAGGTGGTACCCAATTTGATAGAGCATTGTTAGACTTAGGTGCATCTATAAATCTGATACCCACATCCTTACTTGACCATCTGGAAGAATCTGAGCTGAAACCAACCGAGGTGACATTACAATTAGCAGATCGATCTATAAAGTCACCAAAAGGGATTCTCGAGGATGTTATCGTGAGAGTGCGGGATTTCTATTTTCCAGTGGACTTTATAGTCTTAGACATGGATGCACCTGAGAACCCTAGGGATACACCAATCATTCTAGGGAGACCTTTCTTGGCTACTGCTAGAGCCAACATCAGCTGTGAGGAGGGCCAAATAGAGCTTAAGTTTGGAGATCAAACACTGAAAATTGATATATTCAAGGCCCAACAAGGAATTAATTGCGGCGTCATCGAGCAAATTTGTGACATCAAGACTTTGGTTGATGAATCACACCTCCAAAATGACTTGAGTATGCCTCATCAACCACAGAAGGATCTTGACCCGCAAATAGAGGAGTCAAATCCAGATGTAAACAACTCAGTAACTCCCACCCTTGAACCTCACATCTATACTGAACCACCCGCTGCTGCTGAAAACCCCATCCTTGAACTAAAACCCCTTCCTGCTCATTTGAAATACATCTTTTTGGGTTCTAATCAGACCCTTCCTGTGATCATCAATTCCAACCTCAGTCCTGAACAGGAATCCCGTCTGATTGTTGTCCTCCAGCAACATCGCAGAGCCATCGGATGGACTCTCGATGATTTGACTGGAATAAGTCCCTCTTATTGTACTCATCACATCTATTCAGAAGAGGGCACACGACCTTCTCGTGAAATGCAGAGACGCTTAAACCCCAATCTGCAGGAGGTCGTGAAAAAGGAGATCATCAAGTGGTTAGATGCTGGGATCATCTACCCGATCTCCGATAGTCGTTGGGTGAGCCCAATTCAGGTCGTGCCTAAGAAGGCAGGACTCACCACTATAACGACTGAGACCGGAGAAATCATTCCTACCCGATTAGCCAACTCGTGGAGAGTCTGTATAGATTACCGTCGACTCAATTCCTCCACGAAGAAGGATCATTTCCCACTACCCTTCATTGATCAAATTCTCGAAAAATTAGCGGGAAATAGGTTCTTCTGCTTCCTTGACGGGTACTCCGGTTATAACCAGGTGGCAATCCATCCTGAGGACCAAGAAAAGACCACGTTCACCTGCCCCTTCGGAACGTACGCTTTCCGAAGGATGCCCTTCGGTCTTTGCAATGCACCCGCTACTTTTCAGCGATGCATGCTTGCCATATTCTCAGATATGGTAGGTGATTATCTGGAAGTCTTCATGGATGACTTTTCAGTTTTCGGAGCATCATTCGACGATTGCCTCCAACACTTGGTCCAGATACTCAGGCGGTGCATCGACGTGAATTTGGTTCTTTCTTGGGAGAAGAGCCATTTCATGGTGCCTGAGGGAATTGTCCTGGGACACTCAATTTCGGAGAAAGGTATCCAAGTGGATCGAGCTAAGGTTAATCTGATTTCTCACCTTCCTATGCCTAGCTCGATCAGGGACATCCGATCCTTTTTAGGGCATGTCGGTTTTTATCGACGATTTATCCCTGATTTTTCAAAAATCGCACGCCCCCTGACCACTCTTCTCTCCAAGGATGTTCCCTTCGAAATCTCCAAGGAATGCACTCAAGCATTTGAAATCCTGCGTGACCGAGTCACCCAAGCCCCGATCCTACAGTCCCCTGATTGGTCTCAACCCTTTGAGATCATGTGTGATGCATCCGACTTCGCTGTAGGAGCGGTTTTGGGGCAGAAAAATGACAAGAAACCTGTGGTCATTTACTACGCCAGCAAAACACTCGATGAGGCTCAGCGTAACTATACAGTTACTGAGAAAGAGTTGTTAGCTGTAGTATTTGCCCTTGAGAAGTTCAGATCATACCTTCTGGGTTCTCATGTCATCATATACTCAGATCACACGGCTGTGAGGCATCTCCTTGCAAAGAAGGACGCGAAACCTCGATTGATCCGATGGATCTTGCTGTTGCAAGAATTTGACCTCGAGATTCGCGATAAAGCAGGAAAACAAAACGTGGTAGCTGATCACTTGTCCCGTCTTCCTTCTGAAATGATAGACCCTTCCGGACCCATCACTGAGCATTTTCCCGATGAGCACCTGCTGACTATTGGTACTAGCCTTCCATGGTTTGCTAATATTGTAAATTACTTGGCATCTCATCAGACCCCGTCCGATTGGCCGAAGGCCAAGAAAGACAAATTACGCTCCGATGCCAAGTATTACATTTGGGAAGACCCGTACCTCTTCCGCATAGGTGCCGATCAGATCATCCGGAGATGTGTCCCGGAAGGGGAAGTCAACAATATCCTCTCTTTCTGCCATGACCAGGCATGCGGTGGCCATTTTGCCGGGCATAAAACCGCATCAAAAGTCCTCCAGTGCGGCTTTTACTGGCCCACACTGTTCAAAGACGCACACAGTCATTGCAAGGCATGCAGTCGTTGCCAGACTTTGGGCAACATGAGCCGTCGTGACATGATGCCTATGCAACCGATTCTAGTATGCGAAATCTTTGATGTTTGGGGGATTGATTTTATGGGCCCCTTTCCTGTTTCGGATGGTTTCGAATACATTCTGTTGGCTGTGGACTACGTGTCCAAATGGATCGAAGCCATACCGACCCGAACCTGTGATCACAAAATCGTTCTCAAATTCATTCATCAACACATTTTCTCAAGGTTCGGGATTCCTCGTGCAATAATCTCTGATGGGGGGACCCATTTCACAAACGCTCAGTTTAGGTCACTGATGACCAAATACGGGGTGTCTCACCGAATCTCTACTCCTTACCACCCCCAAACTAATGGTCTAGCTGAGCTGTCTAATCGGGAGATCAAGAAAATCCTGCAAGTCACTGTTCGACCTGACAGGAAGGACTGGTCGTCCCGACTTCCGGAAGCATTGTGGGCCTATAGGACCGCCCACAAGACCCAATTGGGCATGTCTCCCTTTAGATTGGTGTACGGAAAGGCATGCCACCTTCCCGTCGAACTGGAGCATAAAGCCTATTGGGCAGTACGGAACTGTAATCTAGATCTTTCCAAGGCTGGGACCCACAGAAAACTCCAAATCAGCGAGATCGATGAATTACGCATAGACGCGTACGAGAACTCGCAAATCTACAAGGAGCGGGTTAAAGCCTTCCATGACAAACACATCTCGAGAAAGATCTTTCATCCTGGTCAAAAGGTCCTACTCTTTGATGCCCGACTCAAACTCTTCCCAGGAAAACTGAGATCTAAGTGGGTCGGACCATATTTGGTCCGACAGGTTTTTGGAAATGGAGCAATCGAAATCAGTCCACTCAGCCACGATTCTGAACCTTTCATCGTGAATGGTCAAAGACTCAAGCCGTTCATTGATGTAACTTCTACTGATTTGGCTGAGGCATCTTATATCCTCCTTTCCCCTTGAGCTTATTGCGCCCAGCCGATGGCGTAAAACTCAGCGCTTAACGGGAGGCAGCCCGTCATTCTCTTTGAAAACCTGAAACTTGTTCTGACACCTTTCAGCACTCGAAGTTCACCCTTGTAGACAGCCGACCCCAACTCAGATGTTCGCATCTGAAATTTGAAATCGTCCGCAAAAATTCAACCCGACCCATCCACTCACCCAAATTTCTGTCTTAAGGAATGAACTAAGACCCCCTAGGTTACAATGAGGACATTGCAAATCTTAGGCATGGGGGGGTAGGAAAGTGCAAAAACTTGTAAGAAAAGGTTTCAAACAAAAAAAAATTCACATATGCCAAAAATACCATAAAAATTAAAAAATTTTTCGAAAAAGAATAAGAGGAAAAGAGGAGAAAGAAAATTTTGTGAAGGAGAAAAGAAACAAAATGAAAAAGGAGCACAAAATTATGAGAAAAAGTGATAGTCATTAGTAAGGAACTAAGGAATTAACCTAAGTTCTAGACCTCATTCGAGAAAATAACTGAAAAGTGCACAATGAGATTAGTAAGAATGCAAACCTTAGGCATTCTTGAATAGACTCTTAGTACCCATTAAGATCTGGACACTCCTCAAGAGGTTGAGGAAAATGAAAAGCTGAAGTATTAGGTCTAAGGCTTAGGGAGTATTCGGCCTCGTTAACTAATTTTTGGTTTACGGGACTCAGTAACCTAAGCACCCTAATCTCACACACAGCCTGGTTCAGTAAGCGTAAAAATCAGAATCACGCAGAAGCGTCGCAAAAATCTGAAAAGAACATCTAGAATAGGAGCGGCCGATCAACACAAGTTGATTTGGACGAGTTCCCAGCGCGGAGAGGCGGGAAATCCCCTCGAAGACGCGTAACAAAATATCATCTCCTCGGTGCTTGTCTCTTAGGATATTTACATATCCTACGGGGGGCATGTAAGCACTCTACTGGTTCAGATTCCATGGATGGCATTATCTCGAAGTGTCAATTGCCAGGGTCTGGATTCGGCCACGAAATACCATGGATGGGATTATCTCGAAATCTCAATAGCCAGGGTTTCGGGGGTTGCCATGGGCGGTGCTATCTCGAAGCATCGATCGCCAGGAACCCTTGAGGATTGATGATGGGAGCAAGGAATCTGATACAGACCGTGTTGAAAAGCCAATCCTAGGCTAGAACTAAAAAGAAAAAGAGAGAGAAAACTCTCCAAACAGAAAAACTTTCTATCTCTCTCTTACAAAACGCACTGCGAACTGAGCCAGGGCTAAAATCATTTCAAGCACGGGTGCTTTAACCACGAAGTCCAATAAACCTTAGGTTAGTTCTTGTGGGCCTTAAAAACCTTTGCTAAAAGACTGAGGCTAAGGCTAGACAGATTTGGATCTTGACTGGTACTGGAGTACCTTTTAGGCCTACGATCAGCATTCTAACCTAATCTATGAAGGCACTTATCTAAAACTATTGAAAACTTCATGGTCTAGAACAAGGGTTGAAACCTTAAGTTTTTGCTAAGGGACTAGCAAAAGCTAGGCATGGGGGTATGATGAGAACCTCATCATGAGCCATAACTAGCTCATTTTGACCCAATACAAAGGATAAAAGCTCCTACATATCTCAAGGAAAGGCTTAACTCAGAGAATTCTGAGTTTGAGAAGAAAACAAGTCATAAGGGGTAAAAGTGCAATTTTACCAGTATAATATGCATACAGGGTAATTCAGGGCCCAAACATAGGTCAAAACAGCTTAATAAGAATAAAAGTGGGATGAAATGATCTAGCAAGGGCTACAGCAATTCCAAGAGACTAAATCTGTAACCCTAAAACAACCCATTTCAATTCACGAGGTTCGAGGCAAAGTAAAAATAGAATAAACCCTCTAAAACTCATAGAAAAATAATCTCTAGGGTTTAGAACCTTCAATTTGGCCTTTAGAACCCATTTTGACCTACATTGAGAACCATGCCCAATTAATAACTTAATTTGGGTTTTTGCGCAAATTGACCGGTCAAACAAGGTTTAAGATGAAAATAAAATTCACCATCAGATTCCTTAGGTCCTAATTAGTCATGTATAAAAACTTGAGCCTAAGAAGAAACCTCCTTGACCGACTTTACACTTTGGTCCTCATATATTTACTCTTTGGCCCTCAACTTTTGAACCCTCGCATTTTGGCCCCTAACTCTCCTTCGTTCTTTGCAATCAGGTCCCTCCTGCAAAACCCTGCCAGCACCATGCTCCGGCGACCTTGCGCGGAGCATGGCGCCGCGCAGGGTGAGGTGGGGGACCTGGCAAGTATACCGGGGGTGCCCTGCGTCGTCAGCCGTCGCAGGAGCACCCCCATGGTCATTGTAGCCCCCCATACCGGCCGTGCGAACGCACGGACGGTATGGGTTCGTGTTCCGACCATTCTCCGGCGAGGGAGACACGTCGTCTCCCTCCGCCTTCCTCCCTGCTTCATCCCTATAAATACCCCCCCGCCGCTCCACCGACGAGGGCAGCTGGATCTGACGGAGAAAACCCCCAGCTTTCTTCTCTTCTTCCTCCGGCAGACGCTCACCAGCTCCGGCGACTTCCTCCCCCTCCACCTCTTCGCTCTGCCGCAATACCAGCAGCAGAGACTTCCTCCCCTGTTCTTCCCGCGCCACGCCGCACCCAGCTGGCGCCTCTCCAGCCCTCTGCTCGCCGCCGCCCCTCTCCCTGAGCATCGTCTTCTCCGGCGACAGTCGATACGACTGTCGCCCTGTTCCTCCCCCTTCGTCCCTGCAAGTAAGTTAGACCTACTCCCCTTCTTCTCCTCTTTCTTTCCCCGCTTTCAATTTAGTCAATTAAACCCTCGACCGCTCCTGTTCACCCTCATCCTCTCCGCCTCCGACCACCCTCCGGCGAGCCGCTCCCATCACCTCAGCGACCCACACGGCTCGCCGACCACCGCAGAACCTCCGCCTCCTCACCCTGATCCTCTTCCGCCCCTCCACTTCCCACCAAACACCCCCTGCAGATCCACCGAACACACCCACTTCCTCGCTCACAGTTTGACCTAGGACGACCTGTTAGCTCCATCTCGCCCCCTGCAGACCCCCTGACCACCTTCGCCGTGCCACGGCGAAGGTCTCCCGCCTGTCTGATTTGGCCGAGAGGCCGTTCTTCTGTGACCAGGTGACTCGCCCGCCGTCGCCATTACTGCGCAGGCAGAGCTGCTTCACCTGCAGGTGCAGGCACGCCTTCGCCCAGGGTTGACTCCCATGTTGCGCAGGGACTCTCCGCGAAACGTCCCTGGTTCACAGACGGGGCGAGGGCCGCGCGGGAAGCCACGATCGCCCACTGCTCCATCCGCGACGCGCGCTCAATTGGGGTGGGACATTTAGTCCCACCTCGGAACCTCTCGGAGGCGCGCGGACGCATAAAGGCAAAAAGTGCCTTATGCTGTCTGCCTCCTGACCACGGGGTGAGGTCCCTCTCACCCGACCCGACCCGGCCTCGTCCGTGACCACGCTCCGCGGACCTGGCCCGACCCAATTAGACTGACCTGCACTCCTCGCCCACCACGCACGCCGGTGGGCCTGGACCCGGGCCTGACCCGAACCCGATTACCCGGTAGCGCTCTGGGAGAGCTTCCGAAGAGTGATTTCAGAGAGAGAGAGATACGCGGGGGAGGGGGGTAGAGTAGGTTTTTGCCCTCTGATGCTGAACTCTTGAGTGTGCAGGCACAGGTGAAGGACTGCGGAAGAAGAAGAACCGAAGCGGCACTGTAGCATCCGCGGGTGTGAAGACAAAGAAGAAGAAGAAATGAAGAGAAGCAAGAAGCAAGAAAAGAAGAAGAAGATCTGAAGAAAAAGAAAGAAAGAAAACAAGGAAGAACAGAAGACAGAAGAAGAAGAGCACGAGGGGAAGATCTGAAGAAAGCAGAAGAAGAAGAAGAAGAACAGGAAGAACAAAAGCCAAAGAGGAGATAAGACAAAGAGGAAGAAAGAAGAGAAGAAGAAGAAGCCAAATTTTCATCTCTCTCTCTCTCTCTCTTTATTTTTTGTAATAGAACTTGTATATCTCTAGAATACAACTTGCTCCCTGAGTTCGACCTCGGGAACTCTTTCATTTTTCCGAGTAAAAAAATTTTTATATGAAACGTTGGTAACAACCGGCTTTACTACAATGACATAACAAACCCGGTTGCCGCCTTACGCTTTCAAGACCCCTACATGGTAGAGTGCCCCCACGAGTTACAGGGTTTCCCCCACCCGACCTCTCTTGTCACTGAGGATCCAAGTAGACCATAATGGGGACTTGACCTCTTAAGTCTACCAGTTTTAGATTAAGAGTAAAGGTGCTTATGATTTCACTTGAACTTTAAGATGTTTTTGTGCAAGGTGACCTAATTTGAAGATTGGTTAACCCAACAAGGTGGGTCAACTTCACCTAGTTTGTTCGTTGAGAAATTTAATTCTCTTTTAGTGTTCAAATGAAATTAAGAACTTGATTTTAGGGTTTGCTTGAATAGATCAATTCAACCGAGGCTTAGGCACACACTGTTTGGGAAGGTTAATTTCTTGATT
Organism: Thalassia testudinum; assembly: GCA_037157565.1. Classification (NCBI taxonomy): domain Eukaryota; kingdom Viridiplantae; phylum Streptophyta; class Magnoliopsida; order Alismatales; family Hydrocharitaceae; genus Thalassia; species Thalassia testudinum. The sequence goes on from JAZHRO010000049.1 coordinate 39,282,010, forward strand.
AAGCAAGTGTGTCTCTAAAACCCTAAACTGGAATCCCTAACTGGCTCTGATTGGTCCAATTTAATCCATCCAAATGTGATACTTGGGGCTTAAGCAAGAAGGTGATAGTCCCAAATACCTTAAACTCTAAATAGGTGCACAAATCAGGGTTTGGATGTTCTCTAGAATGTATCAAATCAGGCAACTTGATGATTAATCTAAGAATAGAATGCACGTAGCCCTAATTGACTTTTTCCCTTTTTAGATTTTCAGACTCAGGGGTTTAGGAGAGATTGGATTTGTGTTTTACTTGCCCCTGGAGTGGCTAATGTGCGGCTGATCTTCCTCAATGAATCCCCTAAAATAAATCAAAGTGAAAAGAGATAGAGCAAGTTAGTACCAAATTTGATATTGCAATCAAGAGATCTAAATTGTGTGTTGCATCCTGGCAACGACGCCAAAATGTTAGTTGCTCTGAAATGGGTTTTAAAATCAATGCATGTAGTATAAGTTGAATCAGTGCGAAAAACAAGTAAAATTTATGGCTCGAATATCAGAAATGAAGTCTGAGGTCGAACACAAGGAGTAATTGGCACAAATGCTTCTCAAGATTGCAATTCAACACAAATATATAATCAATAGAATTCCAAGCAAATATGAATGAGTGTATGTCAGATAATACAAAAAGAATGGGGTAAAATGGTGATTTGAATCATCAATTATCCCTCACAATTATATCAAATAACTCTATAGCACTAAGAAATTAAATGTCACATCAGGTAAGTGTACAGTGCACTTCAAATGAACCTTAGACATTTGTTTAGCCGATCAGACGGCTTAAATCACTTGTTGCTACAGTGCCAAGAGGGCACCCTTCCTCTCTTCTTTTGCAGCTCCTTTCTTTTTCTTCTCTTTCTGGCTGTGCCTTCTCTCTTCTTTCTATTCTGCTTAGGCTTCCTCTCCTCCCTTCTTCATGTGCAAGGGGGAGGTTCCTTAAATGGCTAAGTGTCAGCCATTGCTCCAGAGAGCAAAACCCCTTACCCGACGCATTGTCCTATTTTTCTCTCTCTAGGATCTACCCTCTCAGGGCCTCAGGTTATCGGGTATTCGGGTAGAGCGCACTTGGGACCATGGCAGCCTATAGTAGGTAGCAGTCGAGGTTTGCGAGCTTAGGCTGGTAAACTAATTAAACCAGGCACGCGGGATATGTGTCACAGGCGAGGTAGTGTCGGGTGAGAGGGAACCTCACCCTTGTGTGTTGAGGCGAATTGCCTACAACACAAATTTAATTTATGCTCTGTTTGGAGTTCTACCATGCCTGATGTGGCACTAAAGATAGTGCCTCTTCTTTGCGCAGCTAGCAACGACCATTCCTTCGTCAAATTCACGGTCAAGCTATGGTCAACCGCTCCAATAGATGACCCAAGAGTGGTCCTGGGATGATTCCACAGCAGTTGGAGTCGAGACCTGGGGAATGTGAGACCTGAAGCAAGCTTTAAGCGAGCTTGAACTCGCTCGTTAATGGCAAGAGGACCTAAAGACCTGAAACAAACAAAATGGCCTCTCGGCCCTGTTAAATAAGTTTAGGAGCTTAGTATGAGTGCAACGAATGTGATGGTGGCAATGGCATGCTATGAGGGCGTCGAAGATGGCTGACGGAGGTGGATTAGGTCATAGAACAGTGGGTTGTTCGATGGGTAGTTAGGAGGGGCAATCGACATAACTTTGTTAGGGCTTTTGCTCTTGGGATCAAGACGGAGGTGTAGGTATGAGCGGCATCCAATTTGGTGGAGCGTAGTAACCGTGCGAACTCGCCGGAGGTACCCTGGAGACGTGGAAGACGGGGAGCGTGCGAGTGAGATGGTTGTCGAAACGGAGTGTGGTGGGTGTTTGAATGAAGTAGAGGAGTTAGGGAACTTATCTAGGTAGTTGGTAGATGACGGGGAGTAGAGGCGACGTCGGTTGCGGTGTGGTCGGTATCAGGAAAGAAGGTGAGTCCGGTGAGAAGGAAATAGCGAGGAAGATAGAGGAAGAGATGCTCGCTGGTATGGCATGATGCGGAGGAAGACGAGGAAGATGAATCCACTGCTGGTATTGTGGACGGATGACGAGGGAGGTTAGGAGGAATCGCCGGAGCTCAAGGAGCCTTTCGGCTGGAATAGGAAGGAGGAATGTGGGGAATTTCCGGCCAAAATCAAGCTTGAGCCGAACGATCTGCTCTGGGGAGTCTTATATAGGCTATTAGAGGGTGATTAGAGCTTGGGAAGTAAGCTTCCCAAGCTTAGAAGGTCGCCGGAGTTGGAAACCCAACTCTCTCATGCGTTCTCATGAGAGATTGGGAAAGAATTGAAGCTCAAGAATCAGTCTGATTGAAAGAGAATTTCAAGAGGGATCTCCAGTTCAAATTTGAGAAAGTTTCATTAATCAATCAAGGAGAAATCCTTGGTTAATTGTCGTCGGAGCTTTAGGATTAGGATTTCTCTGCGGTGGGGGCCTTTTTGTGAAGACAAAGATGTTGGGGGCTTTCTATAAGAAGTTCAAAAGTTGAGGGGCTATTGGAGATAAAGAAAGTTAGACTTGGACCAAAGTGCAAAATAGGTCGAAACAATCTCAGATTAGGCCCAAATTTTGATACAAATCTAATTTGTACCTAAGGAATACAATGGTGAAGTTGGATTTTGGTTTTGGCCTTGTTTGACTTGGTAATTTATGCAAAAACCTAAATTAAGGCAAATATTAGTTTGAGACTCTGTTTTGGGTCAAGATAGTTTCTGATGGTCAAATTGAAGGTACCAAACCATAGAGAATATTTTTCTATGAATTTTAGATGATTTAGGTGAATTTTATCCTGACCAGAACCACAGTTAATTAAGCGAGTCTATTTTTAGGATTTTAGAAGTCATTTAATTCTCAAAACAAGCGAAAATCCTTTCTATCTGTTTTAACTCACTTGTTATACTTTTAAGTTCATTTGACCTTTAGTTAACCCCTGAGAAAACCCGCAGTTATTCTACATTCAAGATATGATGGTAAAATTGCAGCTTTAACCCTGGTTCCTGTCTTTCTCTCAGAATGGATTTATAATGAATTATGGCATTCTGACAGTTATGTAGGAGCTTTTATTTACCTAATCAGACCAAACTGAGCTAGTTATGGCTCATGATCTTGTTCCCATTAGATATCTCCTGCAAAACTTTAAGTTGCAACAATGAAGCTCAACTAGCTAGATGTAGAAACAAAGCACTTAAAAAAATATATATATGCTAATATGACCCTAATATATATAGGAAAAATTATGTTGGGTTGCCTCCTAACAAGTGCTAAATTTTACATCTTTTGCTGGACATAAACTTGTGAAGAAGGTTTACTTCCGTCTATAGAGATAAATATCATCAACATCAAGATATGATCATCGAGTCCAAAAATCAGGTGTCTACAAATGTCGACCAATTGGTGGTGTAACCCCATTCCAAAAAGGGTGGATGCCCTTTAATTAGATAGTGAATCAGACATGTCTTCATCCAATATTCATCATTAAGATCAAAGACATGGGGTTCAATTTTTGGTGTAGGTCTATATAACCCATGTTGAAAAGGTTGGACACACAAAAGATAATCAAAGTAAAAACTTTTGTCCCTTTGCAATTTACTCAAATTGAAAGCCAAGTGATTGCACAAATTTAGGTTCCATGTCCTTCCCCAAGTCAAGATTAAAAAGATCATAAGGGTCCTTATAAAAAGTTGGAAGTTTAAAATTTTCCCCAAGTCAAGAGGAACCATTAAATTCCATAAATAATCTCTCTCAAAATTTTCTTCCAGTATGATTAACTTTTTATTCATATCTTTCAATTGATTCGATCCAGTCCCCAAGTCAACCTGAATTTCCTCGACCCCTTTAGAGTCTCACTTTATTGAGTCATCAATAATCAAATCAGACTTGGGTTCATCAGTTTCAAGTTTAATTAATAGAAGTCTACGCTCTTCAGTGTTTTATTAGGAGGTGAGGCTATTAATTAATTCATCATTAGGTTCAGAAATTGATTCATCATTTTCCCCTTCAACTAAGTTAAGACAAGGGCCTTCAATTGATTTAGAATTCAAATCCTTAATCGATTTTCTCAGTTAACCCTTCTTCACAATTAGATGTCTCAGAATTATATTCTTCTTCAAGATAAGGATTTTCATTCAAATCAGTTGAGACATCAACCGTAATGTTCTCAATAAAATCCAAATTTGTCTCCTTTGTCTTCTTAGAATCTTTATAATCATCCTTCAAGCTATCAACATCTTTTAGATCTTGGTCCAAGGTCTCTTCCAACATTGAAGTGATAAGAGAATCAACAGGGGTTCAACTGGTTCAGGTTTAATAAATCTAAACACCCTCAGGCCTTGCTGCAATGTCTTCATAAAATCAAGATGTGTGTCCAAAAATATCTGTTGGGTCTCTTTGTCCAATTGTTGAAGCATATTCATCATAGATATATCCATCTCAAATAACTTTGAATTTTACTTCATTAGCTCCAATTGTCTAGCCTTAGGTGTTGATCAAGTAACTTTAGACTGACCTTGGACTAATTTTATGTTAAACCCAAAATCAAGATTCAACTTAGATGGGCATGGGCTAAGATGTTGAAGATTAGAGGGTGTGGGATGAGACTGTCCTAAACAAAAATTAGTGTTCAAGCTAAGATTTTTAGGTGGGTCCCCTATCCTATCATTTTCCATATGTAGTTCTTCTAGAGGCACCATTTGCCCCTTATTTTTCTCCAAAATAATTCATGTTCTAAGTCATCCTTTGAATCAGATTCTTCATCAGGGGACCAAGGTTGACGATCAGTAGGTTTCGTTAGCACTTCCAATTTTGGGTCAAGTAAGAGTAATCAATTGGCTCTGGTGACTCATTTTGGGAATTGTCATGGGTAGTCTAAGGGCTTGGATATCCTCCTAAGTTGCAGGTGTAAGAGTTTGCTAAGGCGGAGTTAAGGCTAAACCAAGGCCTATTGCCTCCCCAACAATGGTGCCAAAAATGTAAGTGTTTGCTACGGCAAAGTTAAGTATAACATGAAAAGATTGCGAAGTTACACATTTTTGAAAACATGTCGTTGTACCTTGAATTGCCCTTAGCACTAATGCATTTAAATTTAATTACGGAACTTGAAATGGATTTGATTGAGGGAGTCCCATTCGATCCAACAAGGAGGCTTGATGAGATTTAAACCTTGAATGCCTTAAGTGAGTCCCTTATTCTATTTTTGTGATGTTTACCTTTTCCATTTTATTTCTTTTCTTGTAAAAATGAAAAAAAACCTAAGACTAACTAAAATGAAATTTTTGTTTTTGTGATTTTTGGTTTAATGATAAAGTGGAAAGAAAACTAACTACACTTGCGAGATACCCTCGGGGAAGGTGATTACGACGACTAAGGAATATGCACGGTGGACATTTTATGTTAAGTGAGGGAAATTGCTAGGACCATAGGTAGTGGTGAGGATAATAGGAGTGACTTTGACTAGGCAAATAGGGCATGGTGGTTTCTTTCTCTTATATATATATATATATTTGGTCTTTTCTTTTACTAAGGTAAAGACAGACAACGATATATTTGCAAGCACCAACTAAATAAAGATAAGAGTACATTTACAACTATCCTCATTTTTTTGATGATTTTCTTTTATTTTGATTAAGAGAGAAAAAAGCACATAAGTGAACAACTAACTTATACATTTATTTCACATAAACATACTACAACATAGAACTCAACTTGAAAAGAAAAACAACTTCATTACACTAAAGTGTGGTAGCAACCAATTATACAAATATGAAAACACACTTATACAACACACTCTACTCACTCCAAAGCATGCTAAATGAATACAACAATTGTGATACGGTTAATATGTTGAAGGTAGTTTACGAAGAGGTGTGCGAGGAAAGCGAGAAATGGTAAGGGTCATGTAATGTTGATGAATATAGGGATGAAGACAATGACGTAGTAAGCCATCTTTTGTAGGATGTAATGCTCGAGGTCTGTAACGTGGTTTTAGGTAAGGGGTTCGGTGATGTTGGTTAGGAGGTGTGTGTTGGTCCTATGGTTTGTGGTTATAACTATGGCAAAGGTTAGGGAAATGCATATAAATACTCTATAGTGGGTGGTGACCCAAGTGTGCTCTATAGAGGTGCTCTCTCTCGAATCGACTTGGTGTGCACGATGGTATGGAGATGGGACGACCATATAATGGTGGTGAAAATGGGTGTACTCAGATGGCTTTCTAATGTGTGTGCAAGTGATGTGTTGTGAGTGGCATGTGAGAGTGTGTGTAGTGGTGATGTGAGTGCAAGTGAGTGAGAGTGTGTGTAGCAACTTAGAAAGCAAACAATGTAAAAGCAAAAAACAAGTATTAAGAAAGGAAATGTAAAGGTCAAGTGTGAGTGGCATGTGTTGTGTGTGCAATTAAATGCTTGAATATGAAATCTACTCTACTAGCAAGGAAATTAAAAAGGAAGGAATGTAAAGATCAACTAACTAAGGTGCAACTAAAGTAAGTAGAAAGTAAGAAAAAACTAAGCTGACAAAGAAACTAAAAAGAGAATGGGAAAAAAGATAGGTGTCTCTTCCAATGGGGGCACAAGGCCTATTGGAGGAGGAAGAGGATCCTTAGCTTGAATCCTATCTCTTCTTTACCTAGAAATCCAAAACCAAGTGGGCACAAGCTAGTTGTTGGCTAAGGATTAGGAGCATAACATGGAGCTCACAAGGAGGACGATGGTGTGCATGGAGAGTAAGTTGGAGAGGAGAGTGGAGGGGGGAGGGGCATGCACTCTCTATGTAGAGCTTTTTATAAAACTTTGGGTTTGGAAAGGTGTTCCTATGGTGTAGGTTTAGGAGGGCTACTTTAGGGTGCAACTTAAGAATGGAACCTTCTATTCTACGGAGTGAAAGAAGGTGAGGGTATAGTCAAGGTGCTGTCATGGTAATGGATAAGGGCACATGGGCATTGGATGTGGATTAGGTTAGGTGGAGGTTAGGTGGGCTTTAATTGGTGGGTTAGGTCTAAGCAAACTAAGGTTAGGTAGGTTTAGTTTAGTGGGGTGCTTAGGCCTAGAAATGTGTCGGCTTTAGTGTGTAGTAGAGTGGGCCTAGAGAAAATCAATTAAATACCAATATATCATAGCTACTATTAGGTCCACATAGGTGTAAATAAAATAGGAGAAATATAAATAGCTATAGTAAAAATGTTCACAAGTATTATGCATGTGTAAAATTGTATATGAGAGTATAAATGAACATGTAATTTACAATTTATGTGTGTGCACATGTCTATGTGTGACTATGTGAGTGGGGTGTATGGGTGTTTGTGTGTGTTGGCTTAATTTGGATGTGAGTATGTTTGCATAGGTTTGTCCTGAATTCACGCACTTGTCTCCTACTCCCTTGAGCACTGGCTTCCTATCTTGTCTTTAGGTGCATCCATTATTCCAATTTTGCCTCTAGATTATGGTCCTTCAAACATAAAATGACAATATTACTAGTTGGACCATAAAATGATGGAATTAAGAAAAGAATGTACAGATGCAAGTATGCATGCAATGATGTAGTGAATGCTCTATTGACAATATGTAAGCTAGGTTGTTAGCATAATTTAGTCAAATTTGGACCCATAAATGCTTTGCAATCAGCAAGTTTGATTAGAATAATCATTAAAGGACGTGGATCCATATTTAGAATGGTTTTGAGAAGGATAAGAGTTTTGATATCTGATGGTCGGCCTGGATAGGTTGTTAATATGATATTTTTATCGTTGAAATGTGTATAGTGGTTAACCTAATTCAGACCTAACCATCTCTTTACAAAATTTTTAACCTGGCCTAATTGATTTTATCTTGTCACTTTTAAGCCCAGGGTCGAACTCAGGGAAGTGGGGTTCAAGTCGAGTTTCTACGTTTTCCTTAAAACGCGTCTCTTCCGTTCGTTTATTCTGTTTTTGGTATTTTTCTTATTTAGGTTTTTTTCTGGTAATCCTTGTTCTTGAGGCACACCCTCAAAATTGTGTCCTTGGCTTTTAGCCAAAACAGAGTTTTCAAAACACTTCTTGCTACTTGCAAGACGGGGTACCTGCAAATCAAAGATTATCTTTTCACTTTTATACCTTTTTTTATCTTTTTACTAAGAAAGAAACTAACAGATAGAAAGTAAATATAGTAGCTATAGATATATATTTATATGTAGTATATATAAAAAGGGGTGGGGGTGGAGGTGATGATGGAGTGTAGCACTATGTCGAGTCAGCCGACGTCTAGAGAGACGCAACCAACACGACTAGGTGCCGCGTGGAGTGTGGATGGAGGATGGATGATGTATGGGACCACGCTTTTTTTGTACGCGTGTATCAGGGAATATCAGCAACTGGTGCAGATATCCCCGCGATACAGCGTATAATAAATAACGTGAAAATATATGTACATATGTATGTATATAAATGTATAAGTATATATGTATAGATATATATAGATATATATATATATATATATATATATATATATATATGTATGTATATATGTATATAGCTATGTATATATGTATATAAGTATATATATATAATACTATATGTATGTATACATAACTATATAGATATACTATGTATATATAAGTATATATATATAATACTATATAGATATATATATATATATGTATATAAGTATATATGTATCTAGATATGTAGATATATGTATATAGTTATATAGATATATATATGTATATATGTATGTATATATGTATCAATATATAAGTATGCGTATATATATGTTTATAGTATAGGTGTGTGTGTGTGTGTGTGTGTGAAAGTGTGAGTGTAGATGTCTGTGTGCGTCGGTGTAGTGTGTGAGAAAGTGTTGTGAGAGAGAGTGAGAGAGAGAGAGAGAGAGAATGGGAGAGAGAGAGCAGGAGAGAGCGAAGGCAGGAGAGAGCGGGCCGCACTGCAGGGGACGAGTTAAGACGTCCGGAGGTGAAGACCGTCGTCTGATGGTCGCGGGCGCACGGGCGCGTCTTCGCCCAGAGGAGGAGAGGAGTCTGCGTCGCCGGCTGCGAGCGCGGAGGCTCGCGACAGCGCGCTCAGAGAGGGAGGCGGGGAGTCTGCAGGCGGGCGCGGAGGAGGTCTGCAGGCGCGCGCGGACGCTTGCAGAGGTTGGCAGGGAGCCGGGAAGGGGCCTGGCCGGCCGCTGCAGAGGTGTGCAGCGGCCGGTTGTGGGTGCGGAAGGCGGGCGACAGAGCGTACTAACGGAAGCGGGGAAGGTCTGCAGGCACGCGCGGAGTGGCTGGGGCGCTTGCAGACGCTCGCGGAAGCTGCGGGGGTCGGCGCGAGGAGGCCTGGCCGCTGCTGTGCTGCTGTCGACGCTGGGCTGCTGCTGCTGCTGCTGCTTCAAGCTTCGGACCTTGAAGCGGCAGCAATGGCGTGGATATGCAAACGAAGAGAAAAGAACACACCACGCCCACCGGCTCGTTGAAGAGCTGGGCGGTGGTGCTCCCACTGTGGTGGTGTGCACCACAGTGGGTTCTCCTGCTCGTCGGGTGCCTCCTCGACGGAGGGCCGGCGTATGGGAGGGGAGAGCGGGTGCGAAGGTGGTTGCGGGTTCGAGTTGCTGCAGCAGCTGCGTATTGCAGCAACGTCTTTTTCTTGCTGCCGCCAGCCCCCAGCTGCGTATTGCAGCCACGTCCCCCCTTGTCGCGAGGAAGAGCTGCGGCTTTATAGAGGAGGAGAGCATGGCGGGGCATGCGGGGAATGGGGGGAATGGCAGCTGCAGGGAGAGGTGCGGGAAGGTGCAGCAGCGGGAAGGACGGCAGGGAGAGGCAGCGGAGAAGAAGTTGCAGCCGTAGGAAAAATAAAAATCAAGTGGAGATAAAAAAATAGAAGAGATGGATTTTTTGTAAAGAGGCACTTGAGGAAAATGTAAATTATGAAGCCCTTTTATTTCATTCTCCTCTCCTCTCAATTAAATGCATGAATGCATGTATTTTTACAGATGCGACTATAGGATTATAATATACATAGTTAATGCTAGAAAATAGCATAAGAAGGCATCCTTATAGGCGTGTTTTGAGGTGCAAACATATACCCCCATGCCTATCTTTTGCTAGTCCCTAGCAAAACCGTATTTAGAAATGTTCCTAAGCTGAAGATTTTCTTCTGAGATGATATCGGTGTGTTTATTATCGGATATTGTGAGAACCAATTGTAAAGAAGACTACCAGTACTTTAAGTCTTACATGACAAAGATTATCTCTCAACTAACTAGGACTCTTGATATTTAAACCTTAAGTACGATTTCCAGGACCCAGGAGGTTTTTCCAAACTCGAGAGCTCAAGAGGTTATGGTTTGTGCATAGTGAAGGATCAAGACTGACCAGATGAACCTTAAGACTCACTCCCAGGGTTTCACGAATTTTTAAGTACAGGTTGGTCCCAATTTCAGCTCGTGTTTTCGGATTGACCCTTAAGATGATTACGGAAAACTCAACTCCCATTTTCGAAAAACAAATTATACCGACATTTATGAGATATACTGACTCTTTTGCAACATCTTTTTTTTTTTTTTTTTTTTTTTTTTTTTTTTTTTTTTTGAAACATATGTCAGTATATCTCTTACAACACATTTTGAAAGAGCACACTTTTTTTTTTTTTTTTTTTTTTTTTTTTTTTTTGGTGGGAGAGTTTCTTTTTGGTGGAAAGAGCCACTCCTAAACACAAGATTAAAACTTGGGATAAAAAGTCTACCTGCGCGCACAGGTAAGGACTCCACCTTTCCTAATGAACACTAGGGTTGGATCTTATGTTCACCTGATCTTTCCTGATATGTGTAGTGTGAACCAAGTTTACTTAAGCTCTCAAGAAAAAGCAAACCAACGAATCCTGTACTGGTGTCTCAGGTACAAGAAACGTTCTTAGTTAGGAGAGATTTTGATCTATTTCGTCAATGCTTTAAGTGAATTAAGCCGAGCCTGAGCGAATCAAGCTTCTGTGGCCTGGAAATTCTTCAAAACAGAGGTTGAATATCCATAAACACTTATTGTATTTTTGTTTCAGCTTTTAGATCATTACTAAACACCATTTATTACTAATATATATATATATATATATTTATATTTATATTTTTTTTCTTTTCTTTTTTCTTTTTCTTGCATATTTATAAATAGGTGGTAATTGTCTGATACCATAAAATACCCGGATCCTATGGATGCCTATCCACCCCCCCATGCCAAACAATGCTATGTCCTCATATGCATGCAAGGAAAGGCAGAGAACAGACGACAGATCGGGTAACAGGAGCTGAGGTTCAGGGTATAAATCAGGGTGGAAGGGTGGGTGGATGGTGGGTGGTGAAGAGAAAAGCGAAGTAATCGCGATAGAGGCGTGAAAAGTAATGGTGGATGGTGAGAGATTTGGCGTTTTCTGGGACGAGAGTGTCCCAGGCGGATCAGAAAACAGATCAGGAAGAGGAAGTTGGCCCTTAGATTGGCCAAGAAGGGGGGCTTTTTGGATAGATGGATCCAAAAGGGAATAGCCCCGGTGAGTAAGATGTGGGCTCAAGGTCCCAGTGTGGATTTGCAAATCCGCCTGATTTAGCGGGAAAGAAAGGGCAATCCGGTCTTCCATAGTGTGGACCGGCGGTGAGCAGCCCGGCAATGACTCAGACCACGAGGTATGGGAAGCGGAGAAAACCTCGTCAGAAGTCTGGTCAGGAGAAGGTACAGGAATAGGGAGGGATTGGGGAACGTCACAGTTTGTGTTGGTCAGGCAGTCGTCAGGTAATTTGCAGCAGTCTGAATCGGCTCCAATTAGTTCGATACACGTACTGACAGTCACGTCCTCGTCAGACGTGTCATCCTTGATGTGATCACTATCATCATAAGAGTGCGGTGCTGCAGCGGGATTAACCTGAAATCCCGAAGGAATACTCGGAGCTTGCAGAATTTGATGAACCTGTTCCTGAGAAGGTTGTACCTGTGGTTGCGGACCACAGGGTACAAAGTTTTGCGGGTTTGGAACAGGTTGGGCGGGAAAAGTGCCCTGAGATCGAGTCGCCATGCTTAGTTGATTGATCTCAGCATTCTGCTGCGCCAAATGCTGAAGAGAGGTCATGTTTTCTTTATGGCGCTTTGACATTTCCGTCATCATTCGCATCAATTTATCAAGAGGTTTTGATGCGTGTTTGGTTTTCTGTACACAAGGGCCTGATGGCAGAGTTGCCATAGGATTAGACTGGGCCCTTGGGATGACGGGTGCGGACGATCGCATTGGTCCACCAGCGGGGTTTCGACGCTGCGGGTTGTTGGACCATGCAAAATTGGGATGATTGTGCCACCCTGGGTTATACGTGGCAGAAAACGGGTTATTCCCCAGGGTGCAGGCATCTTCTATGCCAGAAGACGTGTCCGCATATGTGTCCGAGTACACGGAGGCTTGGTCCTCCGTGTTGAAATACTGGCTCACAGAAGCCAGTTCCACATGACTTACCGAGTCGCTTGGCGCGACACTCGATAAGGAAGGTCTTACAGGGTTTCCAGGGATAAGCCTGGTGTTGAAAGAATTGAAATTGTGACGAAGTGGTGAGGCGGAGGTGTGTGCCATGTTTGTGGAGGAGGAGGATGATTCGGCTCTTTTTCTAGATTTATCAGTCAATACAAGCAATTCAGGGTTTTGTGACCTCCTCCCAAACATGCACTACCGCAGGAAGAATTGGGGAGATGAGAAGGGAAAAGGGATGAGAGAAATGACGCCGCAAAGGTACACTTGATTACAAATCAATACAGTCAAGTTCCTAACCTCTACAGTGTGCCCTTAGACCTAAAGATCTAAGTTACCTACTATCACGAACTACGGAACCGAATGCGAGCACCGCGGAACCACCGGGCCAGATTGAAAGGCCGTTTGCCCCAGTCTTAGACACCCGATAGCACGCGGGAACTCTCACCAGCACGTAGTCGCTACACACAGGTAGTTAGACCTCCAATCCTTAGTAAGGGTCAAGTTACTACCAGTTTTAATTAGAGGCTTAGGGTCAAGTGCTTTTGGAATGTGAAGGGCGTTGTTTACGGGTAATGCCCAAGTGATTGATTTTAAGAGTGTGTAAGAACAAGCATGCAACGGGGAAATCTCCCCGAATTGAAGTTTTTATTGGCGAATGGTTTTTTAGAGTTCAGCCTTAAGTAGTATGAATTTTAGGGTTTTGCTGAATTACCAATTCAACCAATCTCCGGGTTTTTTGCAAAAATACAGGTTTTCCTTCTAAAACCCAAGAAACCCTTCTTCAATTATCAATTAGTTAATGCATGCTAAAATGCAATGGGCTACCCTAAATGGAGATTTCTATGTGTGGATGCGCGAATCAATTTTATACCAATGTGAAAGGGAGCCAAAGCACTTCAATTCAAGTGCTCCCAATCACTAGAAAGATATCCACACACAAGGCTTCAACCAACAGATAAAGAAAATAAAATTTTTGGGGTTGAAGTATTCAGGATCGAATCACAGGCAAATTTGAAAAGTCGTGGTGGGATTGGAATCAACTCAATTCCAAGTCTCCCCACCAAAAATGTGATCCTGAATTAAAGATAAGTGAGGCAAAAGAGGGATACAAGCAATCTTTTTCCTTGCCTCAAAGAATACTTCCCACGGCGAAAAATCTAAGAATGAAGATTCTCGGATTTTCGCTATGCGAAGTAAGGTGGGAAATCCGGGGCAGTAGGAGTGAAGACAACCAATCAATCAAGTGAATTTTAATCCACTTGCCCTCAAGAAATCCCAAGAAGTTTTTCTAATTTTTAGTTTTAAAATTTTTTTTATTTTTGTGGTGGCAAGTTAACACTAATTTGATGAGAAAAGAAAACCTACTTGTTCGGCAACGTGTGCGAAGTTCCAATGCGATGTCGGCGTCTTCACGCTCTCGTTCCCGCCTTGGATCTGCTCACGTCCTCGACTTTGTCAGCCTTCTTCTCCTTCCACCAGGTTCACCTGCACACCAAAAACAATAATACCCGTGAAGAGAGAAGAGACAAATTTAAAGGAATTGGATAGAAACTTACTCGAAAGCGCGCTTCCCCGGCAACGGCGCCAGAAAAGCTATGATGGTCGGCCTGGATAGGTTGTTAATATGATATTTTTATCGTTGAAATGTGTATAGTGGTTAACCTAATTCAGACCTAACCATCTCTTTACAAAATTTTTAACCTGGCCTAATTGATTTTATCTTGTCACTTTTAAGCCCAGGGTCGAACTCAGGGAAGTGGGGTTCAAGTCGAGTTTCTACGTTTTCCTTAAAACGCGTCTCTTCCGTTCGTTTATTCTGTTTTTGGTATTTTTCTTATTTAGGTTTTTTTCTGGTAATCCTTGTTCTTGAGGCACACCCTCAAAATTGTGTCCTTGGCTTTTAGCCAAAACAGAGTTTTCAAAACACGTCTTGCTACTTGCAAGACGGGGGGTACCTGCAAATCAAAGATTATCTTTTCACTTTTATACCTTTTTTTATCTTTTTACTAAGAAAGAAACTAACAGATAGAAAGTAAATATAGTAGCTATAGATATATATTTATATGTAGTATATATAAAAAGGGGTGGGGGTGGAGGTGATGATGGAGTGTAGCACTATGTCGAGTCAGCCGACGTCTAGAGAGACGCAACCAACACGACTAGGTGCCGCGTGGAGTGTGGATGGAGGATGGATGATGTATGGGACCACGCTTTTTTTGTACGCGTGTATCAGGGAATATCAGCAACTGGTGCAGATATCCCCGCGATACAGCGTATAATAAATAACGTGAAAATATATGTACATATGTATGTATATAAATGTATAAGTATATATGTATAGATATATATAGATATATATATATATATATATATATATATATATATATGTATGTATATATGTATATAGCTATGTATATATGTATATAAGTATATATATATAATACTATATGTATGTATACATAACTATATAGATATACTATGTATATATAAGTATATATATATAATACTATATAGATATATATATATATATGTATATAAGTATATATGTATCTAGATATGTAGATATATGTATATAGTTATATAGATATATATATGTATATATGTATGTATATATGTATCAATATATAAGTATGCGTATATATATGTTTATAGTATAGGTGTGTGTGTGTGTGTGTGTGTGAAAGTGTGAGTGTAGATGTCTGTGTGCGTCGGTGTAGTGTGTGAGAAAGTGTTGTGAGAGAGAGTGAGAGAGAGAGAGAGAGAGAGAATGGGAGAGAGAGAGCAGGAGAGAGCGAAGGCAGGAGAGAGCGGGCCGCACTGCAGGGGACGAGTTAAGACGTCCGGAGGTGAAGACCGTCGTCTGATGGTCGCGGGCGCACGGGCGCGTCTTCGCCCAGAGGAGGAGAGGAGTCTGCGTCGCCGGCTGCGAGCGCGGAGGCTCGCGACAGCGCGCTCAGAGAGGGAGGCGGGGAGTCTGCAGGCGGGCGCGGAGGAGGTCTGCAGGCGCGCGCGGACGCTTGCAGAGGTTGGCAGGGAGCCGGGAAGGGGCCTGGCCGGCCGCTGCAGAGGTGTGCAGCGGCCGGTTGTGGGTGCGGAAGGCGGGCGACAGAGCGTACTAACGGAAGCGGGGAAGGTCTGCAGGCACGCGCGGAGTGGCTGGGGCGCTTGCAGACGCTCGCGGAAGCTGCGGGGGTCGGCGCGAGGAGGCCTGGCCGCTGCTGTGCTGCTGTCGACGCTGGGCTGCTGCTGCTGCTGCTGCTTCAAGCTTCGGACCTTGAAGCGGCAGCAATGGCGTGGATATGCAAACGAAGAGAAAAGAACACACCACGCCCACCGGCTCGTTGAAGAGCTGGGCGGTGGTGCTCCCACTGTGGTGGTGTGCACCACAGTGGGTTCTCCTGCTCGTCGGGTGCCTCCTCGACGGAGGGCCGGCGTATGGGAGGGGAGAGCGGGTGCGAAGGTGGTTGCGGGTTCGAGTTGCTGCAGCAGCTGCGTATTGCAGCAACGTCTTTTTCTTGCTGCCGCCAGCCCCCAGCTGCGTATTGCAGCCACGTCCCCCCTTGTCGCGAGGAAGAGCTGCGGCTTTATAGAGGAGGAGAGCATGGCGGGGCATGCGGGGAATGGGGGGAATGGCAGCTGCAGGGAGAGGTGCGGGAAGGTGCAGCAGCGGGAAGGACGGCAGGGAGAGGCAGCGGAGAAGAAGTTGCAGCCGTAGGAAAAATAAAAATCAAGTGGAGATAAAAAAATAGAAGAGATGGATTTTTTGTAAAGAGGCACTTGAGGAAAATGTAAATTATGAAGCCCTTTTATTTCATTCTCCTCTCCTCTCAATTAAATGCATGAATGCATGTATTTTTACAGATGCGACTATAGGATTATAATATACATAGTTAATGCTAGAAAATAGCATAAGAAGGCATCCTTATAGGCGTGTTTTGAGGTGCAAACAATATCCAGGATGATTATCCGATCACCAACTATAGTTATCCCAATTTGAGTATTGGAAAATTTGATTGGAATTGGGTGGATTGGAGCTTTGATATCCCCGATTAGATGTGGAGTTATCCCAATTTGAGGATGGATATGGTTGAGTCAAATTGGGATTTAAGTTATAAGCATTTTGAAGATAAGGAGTTTGATTTAGATATTGCAAACCCTGGTTGTATCCCCAATTAGAGTTATTAAAATTAGAAGATGGATATTGTTGGATTGAATTGGGATATGCAATATAATCATGTTGGGGATAGAAGTTTGATGGATAAGAGTTACAAGCCATTGTGAGTGTTGGAAGAATCTAGGGGATAAGAATAGAACAAGAGAGAGAATATGTATGCCCCTAAATAAACAAATCAAGCAAACAATATCTAGCATAAATGTGTAACCCTTTGGGACCTAATCTTGGTACAATTGGGTCCCTTGAATTATTTAGTCAATTAGATGGAAGGGACCCTCTAGGACACTCGACATGGTGGGACACCACTAGAGGTTAATGTGGTTACTGCATTGTTCCATCTAGGCACCAGTTGGTCCAAGTAGACAAAGCCTCCATTCGATGTAGCCCTACCTTCTTGCACCAAGATAGTAAATCCTACCAAGGGCACATCTACTAGATTTTAATTAGGCCTAGGATAATTATGCTCAGGAATGTGATGGGCATTAGGGGAGTATTTTCCCTTAAAGATTAATTTAGAGTGTGTAGTGTAGTGATAAATAAACAACCAAGGCCTTTATTGCAAATGTACGTGTTTTAGGGTATCGCCTTAATTACTATTACATGTTTTAGGGTTTTGTTTGCCCCTTTTAGGTTTCACAAACAAAGTTATTGTGGGTAAAGTAACTTTATTTAATAGTTAAGTCCAATGAAAGTATACGTGATGATTTTAGGAAAGTTAACCAGGAGAATATACGAGTCCATTAAAGGCAGCTTAACCCTAGAATCGATGCCTTAGAAATAGATATCTTCTAGTGTTGTGCAGGTTTTAGGGTGTGAATCAGAATTTCTTTTTAATTTTTTTTCCAATGCAAACCTAACTAATGCAAGTCCCAATTTAAGTGGAGAGACAAGTACCTAACTGGGCCAGTCTCACTTGGCCCAGTTAGGGATGTAGATGGGTCGGGTTCGGGTTAGATTTGGTTAAATCCATACCTATACCTATTTACAAAATCCATACCCAATCCCTTACCCATTTACCCATCGAGTATGAAAATCCAAACCCATACCCATACCCATCTACCCATCAGGTATTCATTCACCCATCGGGTATCATAATCAAATGGTACCCAAATTAGAGTCAAAGAAAAAAATCCATAACACGATTCATCAATTTTTTTATTTTTAACAAGCTTGAAACATATGGGCTTGAGCTAATCCAATTTTATTGATCTCTATTTAAATCATTACAAAAGAGCCCTTTAAGAGGAATATACCAAAAAAAAAAAATAAAAAATACAAAGAAAGATAAAATACAAGAACATTTTGAATAAAAGATCTCCATCCTCGAAAATAATGTTCAACAGAGGCTTTAGAAGTACCCCCAACCTTGAAAATCATAGAGGGAATCATGAGGGAGATTAGGGTTGAGGGAATGAGGGACTTATGGGGATAGTTATATATCTCGGGAAATGGGGATTTTATTTGGGCACTTGGGTCGGGTAATTGGGTATTGATCCATGCACATACCCATACCCACTCTAGTCTTTTGGATAAAAACCATACCCAAACCCGATCGGATTTTGGTCAAGTTTTACCCATTCTTTTTGGGTTGGGTTGAGTCCAGTTTGGGTCAGGTTTACCAAAACTTGCTTCCCTAGGCCCAAGGCTTGAATCTTCTTGCAAAATTCACAACAAAAGCAAAGACAAACGGATCAGTACTAAGAATGGAAACTAAATGGAAGATAAATGCGAATGCATGTGATAGAAAGCAACCTAACGCATCACCTCCCTTGCAACAACGACAAAAAGTGATGTGCGAAACCCACTATAGGTTAATCTTGTCATTATAATGTAGGTTCAGGATAACTCAAAATTAATTTTCTAAACTCATAATAGATTGGAAGTGTAATATATGAGAGTCCAGGTTGTATCACGGGGAGGCTTTTGGCTGAGTTGCTTCCTAATTGGATGTGCGAAATATTTGGAGTGAATTTTGAAAAGAAGGATTGCAAATTTGTGAAAATGTGGAAATTGCAGGCTGCAATAAACACAACACACTATTTTTTTGAATTTTTGAGATAATAAAGCAAGTAAACAACTAACTAGCAAGCAAATACAGTAGAGAGAGATGTAAACATAAACATTAATTTATTGCTACTAATGAAAGAGCTCTGATAAATACACATTTATTCATGATAAAATGTCTATTTATGCGAGTTCCTAAGCTTAACATTTCATTCCACATTATAAATATTACATAGCATGCATCATTCTTCATTGAGGACAAATTGTATAAATTATAGGTTAATTTTCTCCTTTTTGGGGCTAAGGAGAAGGAAATTTATTTTGCGGCCTCGGATTGACGAACTGACTGTACGAATCTGATCAGGATGACGATCGGAGTCCAATGCCTCCAAAATCATCATAATCGAAACCTAGTAGCACCTTATGCAGTTTGAGGAAGATCAATGACTATGGGGCTAGGTGATGCAATTCAGAGCTTCAAACAACAAATACAACTACATAGATGGATTTGGATCGATGATCGCAACCCAATAGAGTGAAAATTGACCCAATCTGACATCCGTGGTGCCACCTACAAGAATCTAAAGTTGGACAGTCCATATGGCATCACGTGGAGCACCTCCTTTTCATTCGCGCCATCAATTCTCAGGATGAGAAGCTGCCTCCACAATGCCTCAGAAGTTCCTTTTGTCAATACTCTCGCGAGTGTAGCGTAGCGGTCACGTAGAGCTCTCCCAAACCCACGACACGAGTTCGATTCCCATCACACATCCTTTATTCCGTAGTAGTGTGCACCAATCAATTAGTCCCATCAGATCGGCATCAAACGATTGAGGTAGCTACACGTGGTAGCCTGAATGCACCCTGATGGGAATGCGCGATCGAATGCTTCATCTGATGCGTGCTGGAGGCAATCTGAGCTTGCGGTGTCCAGCAAAATCTTGATCGTTCATTAACGATCGGATGTGAGCACGTGTGGCAGTTATGAGCACACGGATGCCAGCGGGTGCGTGGGCCAGCTATAATGACAAATGAGCAGGATCTACAGTGACGTCTTGGATGTCACTAATTATTCCATGCCCATTTTGGCCCCCTCTCCTGCACTATATAAAGGCCCATGATCCCCTATTCTTCATCATCTCTTCCTTTCTCTCCCTCACCACCTCCAAGGCTCTAGAGAGAGCTAGTCCCAAGCCCACGATGTTCCTCTAGAGTTGTAAAGAAATATTTTTTCCTGCTTCTCACCCTCCTCCGTGGAGAATTCCATGGTCGTCCTCTTACCACATTTGAGAAGTAGATCCTCGCCACAATGCCATCCTACCCCATCCTCCTTCCTCCGACTCTGCTCTCCTTCCTCCAACTCCTCACCACCTTCATCCAGGAGTTGTCACTGCAAGTTATCCCCCAAGCAACCGTCAAGGGGGATTTCCTCGACTCATTCTATCTTTTATTACTTTCTAGTGTAGTTCTAATTAGTTGTAATAAACATTGCTCCATTCTATGAAATATTTTCTCTCTTGTTTTGCTAGAGTAGATTAGAATATATAACAATCAATTCGCTTGATATTCTATTTTATGAAAATACCAAAATAATGCAAAAGATAAAGACAACAAAAATAAATAAAATCGAAATGCAGATTTCACAAACCAAACGTTCACCTTCCTGTGTTTGACCCGAGGCTTACCTCGAGCTTTAGTTAAAAATTTTATCTTGTTAGTGGATTTCTACGCACTGAGACGATGGGTTTTCCAACTCAAATCTTTTTGCGCATGAAATCTCGCTCACCAAGTTCATCAGAAGCAACTATTGTAAATAATATTTTACAATGGTTATGTTCCTCCTTTTAATATTTTGAAATCGATTTTTGTAAATAATACATCACAACCATTGTCACAAATTTCACTTACGCTAAGTAGGTTATGCTTTAAACTTTCTACTAAAAGACTTTTAGTGTCTACTTAGTAGAATACCTATTTTATCTTCACCAATAATGCGATAATGTTTGTTGCCGCCAATCTTGACATGTCCTCCATCTTGAATTTTCGTCCATTCGATAAAGAGTTTGAAGCGTCCTATGATGCGCTTGGAATATCCACTGTTTAGGATCCATTTGTCTTTTTTTACCTGCAAAATAGTTGATTAAGTGTTGTTTAGGTTCCCATTTTCTTTTTGGTCCTTGATTGTTAATACGCTTTAAATCCTTAGATTTATAGATCCATTTTGGTGTGTTAGATCTATAATTCCTAGGATTTTTGGCCTTTTGATAAATCCATGCAAATCTAGGTGCTTGTGATTAATTTATTTTGTATGTTCTTTAATGTTGAAATTTTACTTTTAAAGAATCACAAAATTCAGAATTTAGCCTAGTGGTTGTTTCTAAATTATTTAAAGTCCCTTCAAAATGCTCATAAGTATCTTCTAATTTCACAATCATTGCATGCAACTGTGAATGAATATTCTTAGCCATATCTAATTCAATTTCTAAATGTAATTTTTCTATTTCTATGGTTTTATAATTACTATGCAAGATCTTATTTTCTTTTCTAATCATCTTTGCCTTAAAATATAACTCCACATATGTTTGCAAAATCTAAAAGAAATTTCAAAATCTACCTCATTATCGGTGCTATCTTCATTTTCCATCAAGCATAGATGAGCGACTTTATTCTCTTTCAATTCTTCAGGTGTTGTGTTCATGTCAGAGTCATTATTGTCCTAAGTCACTTTGTAAGCTTTCCTTGACACCTTTTTCTTCTTTTGATTCAACTCTTTTGGCTTCGTCTTGTCTTCCTTTTTCTTTTTGTTCAAGGGACAATCCTTCTGTATGTGTCCCTTTTTCTTTCAATCAAAGCAAATTACTTCATTTGAAAAGCTATTAATTCTCTAACCTGGCTTATGGATGAACTGTCAAAATTTGCGATTAGAAGCGCAAACTCTTCTTCTTCATCGAAGTTGAAATTGTCCAAGTCCGAATCATACTTTATTGCCTTGAAAGCAAGTTCGTTTTTCTTGCTCACATGCTTCTTTTCTTCCTAGTTCTTCTTCATATTTTCTAGTTGGACCTCATAAGACAAAAGGCTCCCAACTAGATCATCAAGAGGAAGAGTGGAGAGATCTTTGGCTTCCTGAATCATAGTCATCTTAGGTGCCCAATCATTTGTTAGTGATCAAAGAATCTTTCACACTAGCTGCTCCACTGTAAAGTTGACTACAATATTCTTTAGAGGATTGACAATTTCTCTGAACTGTGTATACATGGCCTTGATTGTCTCTCCATTTCCCATCCTGAAACACTCGTAACTTTCTATTGGAATCAAAATATGAGTTTCTTTTACCTTATTTGTTCCCTTATAAGTAACCTCAAAGGTGTGCTAGATTTCATATGTCGATTAGCATGTTAAAATCCTATTGAATCATCCTTTGACAATGCACAGTAAAGTGCATTAATCACCTTTGTGTTGCTCATAATCTTCTTTTGATGAGCTGCTAGCATGACTCCTTCATTCACCACCAAAACTTCATACTTCGTTTGAATCAGCATCCAAGCATCCTCATCCATAGACTTAAGGAATACTTGCATATGCTTCTTCCACTATCCATAGTTCATCCCATTAAAGTAGGTAAGACAAGGGGAGGGCTAGCCTTCACTGCATTTGGCTGATGATGAAGCCATTACAAGAAAGAGTTTTTACATCTTTGCTATTAACCTACTCTGATACCACCTATAGGATTTGAATTCACAAGTAGACTAGACGTGGAGGATCAATAGTGTGGTAAAAATATATAGAAATAAAAATTCAAACCACAAAAATGAGCAACAGATGTATAGTAGTTCCCCTCACTCGAGTACACTGCCTAAGTCTCCTAAGTTAGGATTTTTAACTTGATTCCCTCAACCCAGTGGGAATCAATTCACCATAACAAGTGTAATTAACGAGTTACCTTAGCCCAATTAAAAGAGTATAAATTTGATAAAAAGAATACAGGTGCAAGCAAAAATAATAAAGCTTACAACTTTAATCCTATGCCTCCCAACAAAATATAATTAAAAAGGATTTTATGAGAGGAAGCTAAGTAAGAGAATTGACGTGCTAATCATATAAAAATTGGAGCTATTCATGCCTATGGACTTGTTACACTCTTAGAAAATCCTCTTGCAAACTCACTAAGAAATAGTTATTACTCCTTGCTAGAAAATAGTGTATAAGAATTCTTTAGAGAAAGGGAGAGAAGAGTGGTGTGTAGAGAAAAGGACCTAAAGGGGTCTATTTATAGGCTACGAAGCACCTCCCCATGCTCCATGCCTGTTGGAGGCCAATTAAAACCAATTGAAATGATAATTAAAGCAAATCAGTCATTCAGATTTAATCTAATGGATAATTGGTACTGGTACTCATATATAGGTATCGTTAAAAGTTGGTTATAGATTTTTTGTAGCTAGTACAAACAATGGCTGGGTACTAGTACTCATCATCGATACCAAATACTCTGTACTCATTGTTGAGTACCAACTACTAATAGGTACTTGTTGGGAGAAATCGTAGCTCACGTTTTTGATAAAAGCATCGTTGTATAGTTGCGAAATATGATCCAACAAAGATATTGTTTTGTAAAAATAATGAGACTTTGAGTCCCGGTCGTTCGTCTCTGGGAGGCATTACTTTTACTTTTGCAATCGATCTTATCCAGCTCTACTTTATTTAGAATCGCATATCGGTTTGTGATTATTACATATTTAAGTACTACATGCTTAGTTGCAGAATGGATAGACAATTAAGACAGGCAACTTGAATCACGCAAATATGATAGCAATCAATAAGCTCATTGTGATTTCATAACATGGAGACAGATATATATATATATATAACATTTTTTTTATTCATTCAGTGAGAGAGTTGTTTGCAACAGAACTATAGATGAAAGCTTATACATAAATGCTTGAAAAGGAAATCTAGCTACCAGAAAATGACTGCATACGAGAATCAATGGGGGGATTTCGCATGCATCATTGGGGGAGAAGTTAAGACTATGCTACTAAGTAGTAATAAAAGTAGTAAATATATGAAAAGATAAGCTACTAATCTAGTAGAAGGAAGGGCATTCGGAGGTGGTCTCCAATGGCCTTTGAGTGGCTGAGAGGAGGGCCGGCCAATGGAGCTTAGGCTAGCCCTTGGAGAGAGGTTGGGGAGCTGATCCAGCTTCCTGGCGTGGAGATGGTGGCCTCCATGGTGGTGATCTACTCGTGGAGGTGGATTGGAGATGGAAGTGGCTAGCCTAAGTGGAATGGATGCCAAGGAAGTGAATGGCACCAATGGAGTGAGTGGTGCCAATGAAGCCAAGGAAGTGAATGGGTGCAAATGGCCACCCATTGGGTCTTTTTATAGACCTAAGGGAAGCTCTCTAGAGAATTATGGAATTCTCTAGAGAGGCCTTTGGTGGGAGCTCGTGGGAGAGTGAGAGAGAGAGGGTGGATGGTGGGCTTTAGATCCACCAAATGTGGATCTAAAACTTGAATGGCTCTTGGTTGCTATTTTTGGCACCCAAGGCAACCACACATGGTAGAGAGTTCTAGAGAACTCTAGGCTAGATATTTTCATGTGGATGGTGTGTGTTGGTCGAAACTTAGGTGGCTAGGTTGATTAGGTTAGGTTCTAGTGGATTTAGGTCAAGGTATGTCTCAAATTAGGGTTATAAACACTAATTCACTAAGATAAAGTGCAATTAAACTTAATACAAGTTTAATTGGGTGTGTGGAAACTTAATTGAGAGTAAAATAACTTAATTAATTTAGGTCTAGGTCAATTGGACTCTCACTGAGTCCAATTGGACAGTGTGTGCTGAGATCAAGGCTCAATTGGACTAAATGAGTCCAATTGAATAGGCTGATGAAATTGACTAAGATCCAAGTCAATTAGGTTTAGTGAGGCCCTAATTAGGTTTTTAGGGAGGTCTAGAGGTGATGTACTTTGGAATTGGGTTTAGGGACCTAGAGATCCAAGATCAAGACTTAAATCTCAAAACAGGAATTGGAGAGCAATACTAGATGTCTAATAATAGAATCAAATGTCTTATATTCAAAATTCAGAAGTCCAGACTTGTTGTATGGACGTCCAATCAGAGTTAGGAAGGATTTCAGGTTCTGTTTTGGGTATTCTGCAGAAATTGGACGTCTGACAAAGTGTCTGGACGTCCAATAACATTGCAGAAGTGGGTTTGAAGTGTGTAGGAGATGGCTAAGGGTCATGGACGTCCTCTAACTTATCTAGACGTCCAGATAAGGGTTGGAACTAGGGTTTTAGGGCTTCCTAGGGTGTTGTGACCTAACCTAAGGGTGGCTAAGGCTTAGGGAAGTCTCTAGGTTATCCTAGGGCTAGGATGGACCTAAGCTCTTCACATTTTACTGCTTTATTCCTCCTTAATAGAATAGCAAACTTTTAACCCCTTTACATTATTATTTCTACATCTAAACTAGGCCTTCTGCTGCAACTCTACTGCAACTCCCCTTATTTCAGATCCAGCTTTAGATCCTACTCCAGAACCAGCTCCAGATTCGCTTATTGCCTGTAATCGACATAATATACTTAATCAGCACATTATAACATTATTTTATGCATAGATAAAGTAAAGCAGTAAAGATGTGGATAATGCGTATGCATGCATGAATAACCATAACTTATGCTAAGTCCTATCTTAATCTAGGTCAATTAAGACCTATGATTTCTGTGCAATCAGTACTGGTACTCATTTTGAGTACAGATACTTGTTACTCGCAGGTTGTGTTCATAAAGAACTTGACAACTGAACTATAACCTACATGTACTAGTACTAAAGATAAGTACTGGTTCATGTTAGGTTCAAGAAAATTCTTAAAACCTATTAACTTAGTGATAAGTGAGCATAATTATATGTTAAAATGCTTAGATTTGTTGGTTTTGGGTGTTAGTTGCAATAGATTTAGGTCAATATATACATAATTGCATATTTGCATGCTAGGGATAAAATTGTAACTTTGAGCCTATTTTATGCTAATTTGAGGTCATGCTATGTGTAGGAATCCTTTAATCAGGATCATGAGGAGAAGAAGCTGGCATAAGAAGTCCCTAGTGCTTCATTTGAAAGAAGACCCTTTTCAGGCCTTAGAAACCCTAGTGCTAACCTAGTCAAAACTTGCCTATTTTATCCTCACCCAAAACTCTAATCCTAAGACCTAATCCTAATACTCAAACCTAACCCTAACCAACTCCCCTCAGCTCATTTAGTCCTAATGCTAACCCTACATGACACTCCTAACCTATTCCGAAAATTTAGCTCACACACCTAGTGTCATTAGCACAATCCTAATCCTAATCCTGTCCTATGAAATCCTACACCTTATCCACATGTACCACATAATTTTTCTACACTAAATTACCAAAAATATTATTTGGAATTAATTGACAAAATGTAGTAATCAATTCAATTAGGTTTCAATCATATCTCATGATTTTAGACAATCAAGATCCAAATCCCAACACTATCCCAAATTTCATGATACCCTAACACACCTTCAGTATTTTCACCATAAATTTCTCATTTGAAATCTAACTTGGGTGATTCAAGTTGTATTTGAAAGGTGATTTCAAGGGCTACAAAGTTTTGTTTATGTGCAACTTCAAATTTGGAACATACAAAGGCTGAAAAGTTGAACACATTAAGAGTTTTACTTTCCTATTTAGATAAATCCTAAACTTAAAGCTAATTTCCAAAACCTAAATCTATTCCTTGGCCACCAAGACACATATGGATATTCATCCCCTCTCCTTCTACATATAAAAACACCACTTGGCCTCCATTGGTTGGAGACAACTCTCTTCCTTGCTGCTTCCTCCTTAGGTCTTATTCTACCTCCTTAGCCTCTTCCACCTCCATAACTTCTTCCTACCTCTACCTCATTCTTCTTCCTAGGTCCTCCACCTTCTTCCACTGTTATGAGCAGGGCATCAGACGTAGTTTAAGACGTCTGGGAAGTGGCCCAAACATCTGGCCATACGTTTGGAACCCTTCCCAGACGTCTGGTATTAAATTTTTTTGGTGTACGGGTTCGCGTCTGCGTGCTTGCGTGCACAGACTGAACCCGCCGCCTTCGTTATTCTCTTTCTCTCCATGTAGGCGCCGTTTTTCCTCCTTATCTCTCCCACGGCTGCCTTATAAAAAATGCTTCCCCTCTCCCTCACCCTCACTCCACCGCCTTCTTCCTCTTCTTCTCCCTGTCTGCGAGAGAGCGCGCGGGCGAGAGCGGCCGCAGTGACTGCTGCGGGTGTGTGGGGAGGAAGGAGCTCGACCGTGAGGGTGCGAGCTTGCCGGGGTAGCTAGAGTCGGCCGACGGGAGAGCAGCGAGCGTAGGGTGTCGCGGAGGAGCTGGTGTAGCTCGGGCAGTAGGCAGATGCGGCACGGCACGGCCGTGTGCGGCGGGCGGAGAGCGAGAAGGGTTCTAATTCTGGGAAAATTCCCAGAATCAGATGTCTGGACTTACGTCCAGACGATGCATGAGATGTCTGGAGGAAGGTCCAGACATCTGACAGGCACAATATTTTCTTACCTTCTCCTTTTTATGCGTGTACGGCCATGCAACCATCCACCGCGTTCTTCTGCACCCCTTCGTGATGAGCGCGAGTGTGTGTGTATGCAGGAATCGTTCAAGAGGGTTGTAGGGCTCTCCATCCCACACCGATTAGATGTCTGGACATAGTACCAGACAACGGAAAGGACCACCAGACGTCCGGGGTGACAATCGGACGTCTAGAAACTAAGTCCAAATGATCCAGTGGGCTTCTGGACGTCTGAAGGACTGCACAGACCAAGGTATGGCATGATCGACCTTTCAAGACGTCTGGAAGAAGTTCTAGACGTCTGATTTTGGGCAGACTCATCGTTTTTGACCCGTTTAGGGTCTGTTCGGAGCCTGTTTTCCGCGTTTCAAGTTTCATTCTTCCCAGATTTATTTCCTCTACCTATTTACAATAATTGTATACTATTCTGAGTAGCTCCTTGTCTTTGATCCGTGTATTAGGATCCCATTCCATTGTGGCTCTGGGGGTTGCGGAGACGCACGGTATTGCCAACCACACCCCCAGTACTTTTGGTTTTGCAGGTAGAGTGGCCTTTTAATTTAATTATAAAAAATTATGCAATTATGAAACAATTAATAGAGTTTAGGGCATTGCATGAACCCTAGGGCTGAAGAATTAGATTGAATGATAGATCCTAGGGTATTGCATGAATCCTAGGACTGGAAAACTAGATTAAATGATAGATCCTAGGGTATGGCATGAATCTTAGGACTGGAAAACTAGTTGAATATATACATTGCAGTCTTGGAAAAGTGGAAAGGAAACGATAACTGCCTGTAAATTGGTTAACAGCTACCTGTTATGAATGGATAATTACAATTGAGAACATGAATTGTATGGATATAAAGCTGGAACGGTGAAACCTAAATTGGCTGAGTTAAAAGAGCATGAACCCTATGGGGAATTAGGAGTAGAACTCCTGGAAAGTGAATGGAATAGAATTGGGGAAGTGAGCTGGCCCTTGAGTACGGAGTACCAAAGAGAGCAACTGTCCCCCTGTTTAGTGCAGAGCGGAGCTAGCCGCCCCAGGGACTCGAGGTTCGGTCTGGCCACTTTGTACTGACTTTTGGCCCTCGTGTACACAGTACCGAGGAGAGCTACTAGTGTAGGGAGAGCACTAGCTACCCTACGGGCCCCGGGGTTCTGCTAGCCCTCCTACACCGACTTACTAGGCCCATTGGGCAAACCAGGGTAGTCAGGCGAGGGTGTGCGGACTGTGGAGGGGTAAGACCCCTGTTTGGTTACTGTGGAGGGGCTGGACACCTGTTACCGAGAGGGCTTTGGCCTATACTGGTTCCGTGCTGTGCTTTGGGCGCACCCGTTAACGGAAACGACTGACCGCGTGCCAGTGCAGGATAGCTACCCATGCGCATATCGTGCATGCCGTAGTCACCGTTACGTCTGTCAGCGACCTTGGGGTGGTTGACTGAGGGTAGGACCACCACGGGGGACTCTCCCGGCTAGGAAAGCACCACGTGTTACTTCTACTTTTCGGAAAAGACTGCAATCAAGATCGTTCCCACGAGGAACATTCAAGATCAAGAGAAGGATCTGATAAATAAATCAATAGTGAATAAATGGAAAAATATAAAGAAAGAAAGTAAAAATATAACAGCTACTGTCTACTCTACTGCTTCTTCTAGCTTTTAGCTGCCACTCTTCTCAGCGTTTCGCTGACGTGTCACCCTTGTTACTTTTCAGGACCAGGTGTTGAGCGGCTAGAGCGCTGGGCCTAGTAGAGCCCAGTAGTGTCACTTGTAGTACCTACTGTACTTTTCTTTCCGTTGTAGTGAGTAGTTTCTGTTACCCCCTATACTCTCTTTATTGTAAGCTTCATGTTTATGTATATGTTTATTTCTCTACGGTTGTGGTGGTGTATACTGTAGTATTTCTTTTCTCTACTGCTGTATTTTGTTACTGCTAGTTATATACATGTTGAATGTGGTTTATTTTACTGCTCTTTTGGTTACTTTCTCATTGGACGACTAGGTCTTGGGGTCAGTCGAGTCGGTCCGATTCTCGTGTCTCGTAGGGTTTCGGGAATCAGGTCATTACAAGATGGTATCAGAGCAAGGTCGTCCCGAGAAGTGAACCAACTGACTGCAAAATAACCAATTCACGTGTCTGTAACTAGAGTAGCCACCACAACGTTTCTTTTGACATGAGCTCTTAGACTTCTTCGTTAGATATCATTCCATATTAACGTGTTTCCATTCTGTTTCGCGTCTCCTTGCAGGAGATGCCTCGACTAGGGACTAACGAGGTGGGCCGTGGGCTCGGCCGAGGAGCGAGGTGGGCGTGTTGTGGTTGACATCTCAGTGGACCTGCCACTGCTCCCAGGCATTCAGGCCCAGGACGTTGCCCAGCTGATATAGGACATAGTGCGAGATGAACTCCACCCACCGCCCCGAGTGCCTCTCCTTGGGGCTGTGGAGGGGGAGTCCTCTGTGGGACCACGTGACGGACACGACGCTGGACGCGGGGGAAGGGATAGGCTACCACTGCCCCCACCTTCCTCCGACGCTTCTGTGCACGAGGCTTCCCTACCTGAAGGTGCACCAGCATCCCCACTGCAATGCCACTTCGAGCTTTTCGGGTAGTTCCAGAAGCTGAAGCCCCCCTCCTTCAAGGGGGATGAGGACTCGACCGAGGCGGAGGACTGGCTCGAGTAGATCAAGAAGGTTTTCGACACCCTTCGCCTCTCGGTGGAGTGCCGCATGGCCTTTGCCACGTACCAGCTGGAGAGTGCGGCACACAGGTGGTGGAGGGCGGTCAGGGGACAGGAGAGGGACGAGCCGACCTGGGATCGGTTCGTCACCCTCTTTTGTGAGCAGTACTTTCCCCAGATGTGGCAGGACTAGAGGAGGCGGGAGTTCAACACTCTCCGCCAGGGGACGATGACCGTGAGCGTGTACCGCACGCATTTTTTGGAGTTGTCCCACTTCGCATCGACAGCAGTAGCCACTAAGAAGGAGCACCTTTGGAGGTTCACCGAGGGGCTCCGACCTATGGTTCGGGGGTATGTCAAACCCCTGAAGCTGCCTACGTTCTCAAGGGTGGTGGAGGCAGCTATGACCTATGAGGAGACCAACCCGTCCGTGCGAAATACTGACAGCGGGCGAAAGAGGCCCTACCAGGCAGACTTTTCACAGGGCTGGCGAGAGAGGAGACACGTGGCATCCACAGGAGAGCCATCACATTTTGCAGGGCCATCAGTGGCCTTTGGGGGCCCTCGACAGGGGCCAGTTGCTAGCACCGGACCCCTGCCCAGCCGACAGCAGGGACCCACTGAGGGCGGGAGTCGGTTCCCCTCTGTTACCAGTGTGACCAGCCAGGCCACATTAGGAGGGACTGCCCGTCTAGGCAGGAGGTCAGCAGACGCTTCCCGCGTCGAGCACTGGAGGGCGAGCAGGAGGCCACGGTTTCTAGGCGCGAGGAAGAGGACATCAGTCACGAGGAGGGTACCGGCCAGTAGCTACCCGTCCGACGCAGAGTGTGGCTGCTTCGTCTACACCTAGGGCTGAGGGGCGTATCAACGCCCTGACACATAGGGATGCCAAAGCTTCGGGATCAGTGGTGGCTGGTATGGTTCCAGTGTCCGGCAGACTCATTTACACACTTTTCGATTTCAGTGCTACGCACTCATTTGTCGCAGCTAGTTTCGCAGTTAGTTTGGGCCAGGATTATATGCTGTTAGAGGATCCGTTCGTGGTCAGAGGTCCAAGTGGTCAGCTGTTTGTAGCTGAGGAGGTATACACGGGTTGCGAGGTCAGTATTGGGGGACATAGCCTTCTCGCTGACCTGATTATGATACATATGGAGGACTTTGGCGTAATTCTGGGGATGGACTGGCTGTTCGCTTACCACGCTTTGGTGGACTGTTTTGAGAGGAAGATCGTCTTCTCCATACCGGAGTTTCCTTCTGTTGAGCGAGAATCTACGCTAACGTGTTTGGTTTTGGAAAACCCGTCGTTGTAGTTCGAAAGCGAAGGATTCGTGTTCAACAAATAAAATTTTTACCGAAATAAGAATTCCGGGTCGAACTCAGGGAGGCTACGTTGATCTATATTCGCAATTATGTTTTTTTAGGATTTTTTTTTTTGATAAACAAGGCGAAATAATTACAATGGAGCTATCAAATTGAGAGAGAGAGAGAGAAAGAGAGAGAGAAAGAGAACATGCATTCAATATTTCAATTGTTTATACAAGCAAACGAAATTAAAGTTACACTAGAAAGCGGGAAATCAATTACACTATAAAGCAGGAAAATTCTACACTAGAAAAGCTGTAAATAAGAATGGGAGAGAGAAGTTATCCTCCTCGACGGTCGCTTGGAGGACGAGCCGGACGGGACGACGCCTGGACGAAGGAGAACGAGGCGGGACGAAGGAGGACGAAGCAGAAGAACGGGAACGAAGCAGCACGCCGTCGTCGTCGCGGGATCCACTTCCGAAGGGGGACGAAAATTTGGACTTTATCTCGCGAGAAGCATCCCGGGTGTGGGACAAGCTTCTCTTGAGCTTTGGAGAGGTAGAGAGGAGAAGGAAGGGATGAAAATTTCGTATGGAGGGGGTCTCCTTTTATAGTTGCAAGGAGTGGGGGCAAAATGGACATTACATCTTCAAAATAATAAATAAGGGGTCTTTAGTGACGGATAAAACCGTCGCTAAAGCCCCGCCGTCGCCGTCGCCGCCGCGCCATGCGCGCCCGCTCGGCTGGCCTGCGCGCGTAACGCAGACGCACGTCCGCGTCGTCTCAGCCGTCCGATCGCGAGATCGGACGGCTTAGATCGCGTCCGCGCCCGCTGCGTAGCGCGCGGCCCGTGTGCAATCGCGCGCCCACCAGAGCGTCCAATTGCGCGTCGGCGCTATCGGGCGCGCGCGGCCGTTGGATCTTCATCCGACGCTCGTGCGCGCCCGCTAGCCCGCGCCTTCGACCCGCTCTCCGCGGCTCGAACCCGCGACCTCCGCTTCGCCCGCAGCTGCGTCGCCGCTGCGCTACGCGGGCGAAATGGTCGCGCGGACGTTTTTAAACGCGCGCGACCGCAGCCGTTGGATCGAGATCCAACGGCGGAGAGGAGACGGTGCGCAGTCTTCACAGGACCCCTGCGGCCGATTGGGCGGCTGGGATGGCGCCACGTGGCGCTATCTTGGCCGTCCATCTTCTGGAAGTTGTAGATGGTGCCACGGATGTCGGATTGACTTGATTTTTGTGTCGTTCGGCTGCGATCGTCGATCCGAATTCATCCGTGTGGTCGGATTTTCCATCTGAAGTGCGGATTTACACCATCCTGGCCCTTGATCTTCTAGGGTTCCCCGGTCTCTATCTGATGCTACGGATGCCTGATTAGGGCGATCTTGGAGTCGTTGAACTCCAATCGTCGCCCTGATCATATCCATACGGTTGGATCTTTGATCCGAGGCCCCGATAAAATATTTGCCCTGTCCAAGCACATAAAAGGAGACAATTAACCTCCATTTTATTCAAACTACTCTAAATGCAAGATGATGCATGTAATGCAATATTTATATCATGAAATGCAATCCTATGCTTAAGAACATGCATAAATAGACATTTTAAGTAGTGTAAATGTGTTTACATCATACCCCCATGCCTATCTTTTGCTAGTCCCTAGCAAAAACTATATGCTATTTATAAAAGAATTAGGTTAGATTATTTGGGCCTGAGTTATTTTCAATCATTAAGAAATTGTCTACTTAAGAACTGAACTTTCAAAGACACAACAGTGCACGGGTATCAGCCAAAATGCAGACCGCCTCAAGCCTCGCCTTATTCAAAGAAAATTTTCTTTTTCTGTTTTTACTCTCTTTTTTTAGATTTTCAAATTTTAGGGTTTAAGAGTGGCTTTCTACGGCCATTCAACTCACCCAAGATTTGATGAGAACCCTAAGTTTTAAGCATCTTATTGTGATTGTGATAGACTCGTTGACCGGCAATTAAAACGGACTTCGGATTTCTACGCCTCTAGGTGACCTCAAAAAGAATTCTGCCTAAAGGTGTATCTTTACAACCGGTAGCTTTCTCCCTACTTTTATTTTTTAACGGGGTCAACACAAGGGTGAATCCAGTGTATATCTTCCCGGTTTATTCTACTTCTCCGCTTCTTCCTAAGTGTTTTGGGAATTTTTAGTGCATTTTCTGAGCTGGGTTCTGGACAACCGGTCGATGAGCTGTTACCACCGACAACTTGCCAGCCATACTCGTGCGGCGAAGTGTGGCTTATTTCTTTTTGTTCTTTTCTCCTTTTTGATTTTTTTTTTTTTTTTTTTTTTAAGTAGGTGGCTTCCCTGGTCTAAGATTTACCTAAAGGCAGCAAAAAGAGAAAGGTCCAGTGACTGGGCTTTAGACAACCTACCTATGGGCTGGTACCCATGATAACTTGCCAGCCATATCACCCTAGAAGGTACATTAGCTACCCAATTTCCGTTAAAATCGCCAAACAACGAGTCAGTGCAAAGAAAGTGTGTAGATGCTTAAAACTCAAAATTCCCTTAAATCAGAGGGCGGGTTGACAAGTCGTGTACTTATCACCCAAACTTATTTACTCCAATTAAAATAAAATTCAAGTTGGCGAGAACTCGAAAAACAAATTCACATTTTAGTGGATATACGGGCTGATTAAGTCCAAAGACCTGAAGGGTCTTTGTGTTCAGAACATAATATAGTATTTCTTAAGATCGAAAATTTTCTGAAACCCAAATTCTCTTTCCTAATTTTGATTTTTTTTTTTTTTTTTTTTTTAAATAAAACAAATCTACGGAGCTGACGAATGAATTCAAAGATAAATATCCATTGAGCAGAGAATCTACGCTAACGTGTTTGGTTTTTGGAAAAACCCGTCGTTGTAGTTCGAAAGCGAAGGATTCGTGTTCAACAAATAAAATTTATACCGAAATAAGAATTCCGGGTCGAACACAGGGAGGCGAACGTTTGATTTAAAAACTCCGCGTTTCTTTTTATTTTGTCACAAAGAAATTCAATTTAAACTATCTAAGTATCTACAACAAATAAAAGAGAGAGAGGGAGTAAGAGAGCGAAGGAATACTATACATGGAAATCAAAATGAGATGTAGAATAGACAAGGAATTTATCATAAAAGAGTTCTTTCATTACAACTAGAAAACATAAAACAATTACTCTAGAAAGCATTAAAAGAATGGAGGGAGAAATGTCCTCCTCGATGATCGCTCGGAGGACGAATAGACTACTCTAGAAAGCAGTAAATCTATACTAGAAAGCAGTAAAAAGAATAGGGAGAGAGAAATCCTCCTCGACGGTTGCTTGGAGGACGAGCCGGACGGGACGACGCCTGGACGAAGGAGAACGAAGCGGGACGAAGGAGGACGAAGCAGAAGAACGGGAACGAAGCAGCACGCCGTCGTCGTCGCGGGATCCACTTCCGAAGGGGGACGAAAATTTGGACTTTATCTCGCGAGAAGCATCCCGGGTGTGGGACAAGCTTCTCTTGAGCTTTGGAGAGGTAGAGAGGAGAAGGAAGGGATGAAAATTTCGTATGGAGGGGGTCTCCTTTTATAGTTGCAAGGAGTGGGGGCAAAATGGACATTACATCTTCAAAATAATAAATAAGGGGTCTTTAGTGACGGATAAAACCGTCGCTAAAGCCCCGCCGTCGCCGTCGCCGCCGCGCCACGCGCGCCCGCTCGGCTGGCCTGCGCGCGTAACGCAGACGCACGTCCGCGTCGTCTCAGCCGTCCGATCGCGAGATCGGACGGCTTAGATCGCGTCCGCGCCCGCTGCGTAGCGCGCGGCCCGCGTGCAATCGCGCGCCCACCAGAGCGTCCAATTGCGCGTCGGCGCTATCGGGCGCGCGCGGCCGTTGGATCTTCATCCGACGCTCGTGCGCGCCCGCTAGCCCGTGCCTTCGACCCGCTCTCCGCGGCTCGAACCCGCGACCTCCGCTTCGCCCGCAGCTGCGTCGCCGCTGCGCTACGCGGGCGAAATGGTCGCGCGGACGTTTTTAAACGCGCGCGACCGCAGCCGTTGGATCGAGATCCAACGGCGGAGAGGAGACGGTGCGCAGTCTTCACAGGACCCCTGCGGCCGATTGGGCGGCTGGGATGGCGCCACGTGGCGCTATCTTGGCCGTCCATCTTCTGGAAGTTGTAGATGGTGCCACGGATGTCGGATTGACTTGATTTTTGTGTCGTTCGGCTGCGATCGTCGATCCGAATTCATCCGTGTGGTCGGATTTTCCATCTGAAGTGCGGATTTACACCATCCTGGCCCTTGATCTTCTAGGGTTCCCCAGTCTCTATCTGATGCTACGGATGCCTGATTAGGGCGATCTTGGAGTCGTTGAACTCCAATCGTCGCCCTGATCATATCCATACGGTTGGATCTTTGATCCGAGGCCCCGATAAAATATTTACCCTGTCCAAGCACATAAAAGGAGACAATTAACCTCCATTTTATTCAAACTACTCTAAATGCAAGATGATGCATGTAATGCAATATTTATATCATGAAATGCAATCCTATGCTTAGGAACATGCATAAATAGACATTTTAAGTAGTGTAAATGTGTTTACATCACCTTCTTTCAAGTTCCACAGTCAGCCAGTGGATGGAGGCTTCAGGTGCATTTCTGCACTTCGGGTAGCGATACTTTTGAGCCAGGGGTGTGAGGGCTTCCTAGCTTATGTGGTGCCAAAGCCCAGCCCTGTGGCAGACTTCCAAAGTATCCCAGTGGCCAGAGAGTACCTCGACGTGTTCCCAGACGAGTTGCCAGGACTACCGCCGCGCGTGAGATCGAGTTTGAGATCTCACTAGTACCAGGGACCAGCCCCATCTCCACCGCACCATACAGGATGGCACCACTTGAGCTGTGAGAGCTCAAGTGCCAGTTGCAGGATCTTTTGGAGAAGGGCTTTGTGAGGCCCAGTGCGTCTCCCTAGGGAGCCCCGGTACTTGTTTACACCTCAAAACACGCCTATAAGGACGCCTTCTTATGCTATTTTCTAGCATTAACTATGTATATTATAATCCTATAGTCGCATCTGTAAAAATACTTGCATTCATGCATTTAATTAAGAGGAGGGAAGATTGAAATAAAAGGGCTTCATAATTTACATTTCCCTCAAGTGCCTCTTTACAAAAATCCATCTCTTTTATTTTTTATCTCCACTTGATTTTTATTTCTCCCGCTGCTGCAACTTCTTCTCCGCTGCCTCTCCCTGCCGTCCTTCCCGCTGCTGCAACTTCCCGCGCCTCTCCCTGCAGCAGCCACTCTCCAACGCCTCTCCCTGCTGCTGCCATGCCTCCCCGCCATGCTCTCCTCCTCTATAAAGCCGCAGCTCTTCCTCGCGACGAAGGGAGGGGGGGAACATTGCTGCAATACGCAGCTGCGGCTGGCTGCAGCAAGAAAGAAACACCACCAGCAGGCCGCCACCTTCCTCTCCTCCCTCTCCCCTCCATACGTCGGTCCTCCTCCGAGAAGAAACCCGGCGGGCAGGAGCTCACTGTGGTGCACACCACCACAGTGAGACCATCACCGCCCAGCTCTTCAAAGAGCCGGTGGGCATGGTGGCTCTCTGTTTTCATTTGTTTTCCGTTCTCGCACTTCTAGCCATTGCTGCCGCTTCAAGGTCTGAAGCTTGAAGCAGCAGCAGCAGCTAAGCGGAAGCAGCAGCAGCAGCAGCTAAGCGGAAGCAGCAGCAGCAGCAGCGGCAGCGGCCCCCGCAGCTTCCGCGAGCGTCTGCAAGCGCCCCAGCCACTCCGCGCGTGCCTGCAGACCTTCCCCGCTTCCGCCCTCCGCACCCACAACCGGCCGCTGCACACCTCTGCAGCGGCCGGCCAAGCGTCTCCCTGCCTCCCTACCAGCCTCTGCAAGCGCCCGCGCGTGCCTGCAGACTCCCCGCCTCCTTCTCCGAGCGCGCTGTCGCGAGCCTCCGCGCTCGCAGCAGGTCGACGCAGACTCCTCATCTCCTCTACGCGAATACGTGCCCACGACCATCAGTCGACGGCCTTCGACTGCAGACGACTTAAAACGTGCTCCCTCGCCTCCTGCAGTGCGGCTGCCTCCGTTCTCTCCTCTCCTGCCAGCTCTCTCCTGCATTCTCTCCCTCTGCCGATCTCTCTCTCTCTCTCTCTTTCTCTTTTTTTTCACTTACAGCAACACACACACACCCATTCACCGACACACACACTCACACACTAATAGTAACTTATATACATACATATATATATATATATATATATATACATATACATATATCTATATATATATACTTATATATACATAGTATATCTATATAGTTATGTATACATACATATAATATAATATATATATACATATACATATATAATATATATATATATATATATACACATACTCATATACATATATATATATATACATATCTATATACTTATACATATACACATATATATATATACATATATATCTAGATACATATATACCTATATACATATATATATATATATCTATATAGTATTATATATATATACTTATATACATATATACATAGCTATATACATATATACATATATATATATATATATATATATACACCTATATATATATATATATATCTATCTATATATATCTATACATATATACTTATACATTTATATACATACATATGTACATATATTTTCACGTTATTTACTATACGCTGTATCGCGGGAATATTTGCACCAGTTGCTGATATTCTGCGATACAGCGTGTACAAAAAGCGTGGTCCCATACATCATCCATCCTCCATCCACACTCCACGCGGCACCTAGTCGTGTTGGTTGCGTCTCTCTAGATGTCGGCTGACTTGACATAGTGCTACACTCCATCGTCACCTCCACCCCCACCCCTTTATATATATACTACATATAAATATATATCTATAGCTACTATATTTACTTTCTATCTGATAGCTTCCTTAGTAAAAAGATAAAAAAAAAGGTATAAAAGTGAAAAGATAATCTTTGATTTGCAGGTACCCCATCTTGCAAGTAGCAAGACGTGTTTTGAAACTCTGTTTTGGCTAAAAGCCAAGGACACAATTTTGAGGGTGTGCCTCAAGAACAAGGATTACCAGAAAAAAAAAACCTAAATAAGAAAAATACCAAAAACAGAATAAACGAACGGAAGAGACGCGTTTTAAGGAAAACGTAGAAACTCGACTTGAACCCCACTTCCCTGAGTTCGACCCTGGGCTTAAAAGTGACAAGATAAAATCAATTAGGCCAGGTTAAAAATTTTGTAAAGAGATGGTTAGGTCTGAATTAGGTTAACCACTATACACATTTCAACGATAAAAATATCATATTAATAACCTATCCTGGCCGACCATCATAACTTTTCTGGCGCCGCTGCCGGGGAAGCGCGCTTTCGAGTAAGTTTCTATCCAATTCCTTTAAATTTGTCTCTTCTCTCTTCACGGGTATTATTGTTTTTGGTGTGCAGGTGAACCTGGTGGAAGGAGAAGAAGGCTGACAAAGTCGAGGACGTGAGCAGATCCAAGGCGGGAACGAGAGCGTGAAGACGCCGACATCGCATTGGAACTTCGCACACGTTGCCGAACAAGTAGGTTTTCTTTTCTCATCAAATTAGGGTTAACTTGCCACCACACAAAAAAAAAAAAAAAAATTTTAAAACTAAAAATTAGAAAAACTTCTTGGGATTTCTTGAGGGCAAGTGGATTAAAATTCACTTGATTGATTGGTTGTCTTCACTCCCACTGCCCCGGGATTTCCCGCCTTACTTCGCATAGCGAAAATTCTAGAATCTTGATTCTTAGATTTTTCGCCATGGGAAGTATTCTTTGAGGCAAAGAAAAAGATTGCTTGTATCCCTCTTTTGCCTCAATTATCTTTAATTCAGGATCACTTTTTTGGTGGGGAGATTTGGAATTGAGTTGATTCCAACCCCACCACGACTTTTCAAACTTGCCTGTGATTCGATCCTGAATACTTCAACCCCAAAAATTTTATTTTCTTTATCTGTTGGTTGAAGCCTTGTGTGTGGATATCTTTCTAGTGATTGGGAGCACTTGAATTGAAGTGCTTTGGCTCCCTTTCACATTGGTATAAAATTGATTCGCGCATCCACACATAGAAATCTCCATTTAGGGTAGCCCATTGCATTTTAGCATGCATTAACTAATTGATAATTGAAGAAGGGTTTCTTGGGCTTTAGAAGGAAAACCTGTATTTTTGCAAAAACCCGGAGATTGGTTGAATTGGTAATTCAGCAAAACCCTAAAATTCATACTACTTAAGGCTGAACTCTAAAAACCATTCGCCAATAAAAACTTCAATTCGGGGAGATTTCCCTGTTGCATGCTTGTTCTTACACACTCTTAAAATCAATCACTTGGGCATTACCCGTAAACAACGCCCTTTACATTCCAAAAGCACTTGACCCTAAGCCTCTAATTAAAACTGGTAGTAACTTGACCCTTTTAAGGATTGGAGGTCTAACTACCTACGTGTAGCGGCTACGTGCTGGTGAGAGTTCCCGCGTGCTATCGGGTGTCTAAGACTGGGGCAAACGGCCTTTCAATCTGGCCCGGTGGTTCCGTGGTGCTCGCATTCGGTTCCGTAGTTCGTGATAGTAGGTAACTTAGATCTTTAGGTCTAAGGGCACACTGTAGAGGTTAGGAACTTGACTGTATTGATTTGTAATCAAGTGTACCTTTGCGGCGTCATTTCTCTCATCCCTTTTCCCTTCTCATCTCCCCAATTCTTCCTGCGGTAGTGCATGTTTGGGAGGAGGTCACAAAACCCTGAACTATTTGAATTGACTGATAAATCTAGAAAACAAGTCGAATCGTCCTCCTCCTCCACAAACATGGCTGCACGCCCACCCCCAAATCCCGAGGGAGGAAACCGCCCTCAGAATCCACCAGGTGGTGGAGCCTTAGAACCCATAACCCGCCTCCAAGCCCAAATGGAAATGTATAATGAGCAAATCGAAGCCATTCGGGAAACATTGGAGGAAATGCAGAACCCTCCCGAACGGGAGGAGCCTAGGTCTCTTAGCTCTTATCAGAATCCCGCTGCTACAGAGACCATAGGACAAATTCGGGTTCCCATGGGCGGGGACGACTTTGAATTAAAACCAAACATAATTGGCCTAATCAATTTTCACTTTCATGGTCTTGCAAGTGAAGACCCATTTCTCCACTTGGAAGACCTAACCCGACTTGCTGAAACCGTTAAACCAAGAAATGTCGGGTTATCTATAGTCCTCATGAAGATGTTCCCGTTTTCATTACGGGATAAAGCGTCGCAATGGTTACGCACCCTTGGGAGAACCATCCACTCTTGGGAAGAGATGCGAACAGCATTTCTCAAGAAGTTCTTCCCAATCGGGCGAACCAATGCGCTTCGCCGTGCTATCACTTCATTTACGCAACAAAACGGCGAACAATTTCATGAGGCATGGGAGAGGTATAACGACCTCCTCAGGAAGTGTCCGCATCACGGTCTGCCTAAGTGGCATATAGCCCAGATTTTCTACTATGGGCTAAATGAGACTTTGAAGCAGATTGCAGACGCTTCCTGCGGAGGGAACTTTATGAATAAAGACGAGAATGGAGCATTCGAGCTGTTTGAAAATATGAGTGAAAACTCGATGAACAATGCTTCCATTGTCGCCTTTAATCGTACCAGCCAGCCCCGAAATGTCCACGAAGTTGACACGGGACCCTCCCATTCATCCACTGATCTAAGCCTTATTGCACAAAAACTGGATGAAGTCTCCGTCGTGCACAAGAAGCTGGACGAGCTTCTGGCCAACCCCGCCCGATCTATGGCAAACACCACCTCTTCACCACTTCGTCACAATCCAAGTTCTTCTAATACCAGGCTTATCCCGAGAAACCCCGTTAGACCTTCCTTACCGAGTGTCGCGCCAAGCGACTCGGTAAGTCATGTGGAACTGGCTTCTGCGAGCCAGTATTTCGACACGGAGGACCAAGCCTCCGTGTGCTCTGACGCATATCTACATGCGGACGCGTCTTCTGGCATAGAAGATGCTTGCGCCCTGGGGAACAACCCGTTCTCTGCCACTTATAACCCAGGGTGGCGTAATCACCCGAACTTTGCATGGTCCAACAACCCGCAGCGCCAAAACCCCGCGGGTGGACCAATGCGACCGTCCGCACCCGTCATCCCAAGGGTCCAGTTTAATCCTATGGCAAATCCGCCATCAGGCCCTTGCGTACCACAAACTGAACACGCATCAAGCCCTCTTGACAAATTGATGCGAATGATGACGGAAATGTCAAAGCGCCATGAAGAGAACATGACCTCTCTTCAGCACCAATTGGCGCAGCAGAATGCCGAGATCAGTCAACTACGCATGGCGACTCGATCTCAGGGCACTCTTCCCGCCCAACCTGTTCCAAACCCGCGAAATTTCGTGCCCCGTGGTTCTCAACCACAGGTACGACCTTCTCAGGGACAGGTTAATCAAGTTCTGCAAGCTCCGAACATTCCACCGGGATTTCAGGCTAATCCTGCTGCAGCACCACACTCTTATATCCCCATTGCAAACCCTCCTCCACCGTATGATCCCACTGGACCCGCATCGTCCAATGCTATCACTACGAGGAGCGGTAAGCAGACCGTCGATCCGCCTCGACCTGATCCTGGCCCATCTTCTTCTTCGCCCTCTCATTCGGAATGCATACCGCATTCGCGAGAGGATGATGCACCAAAACTTGTGCCAGAATCAGTCCCATTCCCTGAGGCTCTACTAAGGGAGCCAAAAGGCAAAAAGAAAAATACGCAGGCCTTTGACAACCTACGTAATTTGTTCAGGGATGTAGAAATCAAGGTACCCCTGCTCGAGGCAATCGACCACATACCTACTGTCGCTCGATTTTTCAAAGACTACACAACACCCAGGCGACAGTCAAAGAAGACTAAGAATCCGGTGGTTCTCTCGCCTCATGCGAGTTGTGCTATACTATCAAACTTACCACCGAAGCAGAAAGATCCGGGCACACCACTGATTTCCTGTAGCATCCAAGGCTGCAGTTTTAACCGTGCCTTGCTTGATCTAGGATCTTCCATCAATCTCATACCGACCATCATGCTCAAAAAATTTTCCTTGGGAAATCTGAAACCCACCCCTGTCACGTTACAGTTGGCAGATCGTTCTGTCAAAATCCCGAAGGGTGTGGTGGAAGACGTGGTGGTTAGGGTCAACAGTCTCTGTTTTCCTGTTGACTTTCTTGTTTTAGATATGGAAGTTCCTAGTTCACTTTCTGATTGTCCGATCATCCTCGGTCGACCTTTCTTGGCCACAGCCCGCGCCCACATCGACTGCGAGTCGGGCTGTATTGAGATTGCCGTTGGATCTGAGAAGCTCAAGCTTAACATATTCAAGGCAGCCAAGAACTTTGATTGCGATTGCATTGAGGATGACACGTCTGACGAGGACATGGCCGTCAGCGCGTGTATCGGACTAATTGGGACCTATTCGGACTGTTGCGGATTACCTATAAACACTGATAACTGCCTGACCAACGCATACTGTGACGTTCCCCAATCCCTCCCTTGTCCAGTACCTTCTCCTGGCCAGACTTCTGACGAGGTTTTCTCCGCTTCCCATACCTCGTGGTCTGAGTCATATCCGGGCTACTCACTGTCAGTCCACACTCATGAAGACCGAATTGCCCTTTCTTCCCTGCCAAATCAGGCGGATTTACAAATCCACACTGGGACCTTGAGCCCATATACTTCTCACTGGGGCTATTCATTTTTGGATCCATCTATCCAAGAAGCCCCTCTTCTTGGCCAATCTGAAGGCCAGTTTCTTCCTCCTAACTTGTTCTCCTACCCGTCTGGGACACTCTCGTCCCAAGAAATGCCAGATCCTTCCCCATCCACTCCCGAGCTAAAAGTGCTACCTAATACACTCAAGTATGTTTTCCTGGGACCAAATGAAACGCTCCCTGTAATCATCAGTTCAAAATTAACCATGGAGCAGGAGTGCAAACTAACTAAGGTCCTCCTAGAACACAAGGCAGCTATTGGATGGTCTTTATCAGACTTATCTGGTATTAGTCCCTCCTACTGCACTCATCGTATATATACGGAGGAGGAGGCTCGACCTTCTCGCGAGATGCAGCGACGTCTCAACCCTAACATGCGGGAGGTCGTTAAGAATGAAATCATTAAGTGGCTGGATGCGGGTATAATCTACCCGATCAGCGATAGCCCCTGGGTGAGTCCGATTCACGTTGTGCCCAAAAAGGCAGGACTCACCATCCGTGTCAATGACAGGGGCGAATCCATCCCTACACGCACTCCTACATCTTGGAGAGTGTGTGTAGATTATAGGAAACTCAATGCTGCAACCAAGAAAGATCACTTCCCGCTACCATTTATTGACCAAATCCTGGAGCGGTTAGCGGGAAATAAATTTTTCTGCTTCCTGGATGGATTCTCAGGATATAACCAGGTGGCAATAGACCCCCGGGACCAAGAGAA
The DNA here is from genome assembly GCA_037157565.1 of Thalassia testudinum. Taxonomy (NCBI): domain Eukaryota; kingdom Viridiplantae; phylum Streptophyta; class Magnoliopsida; order Alismatales; family Hydrocharitaceae; genus Thalassia; species Thalassia testudinum. The sequence continues at coordinate 39,325,797 of JAZHRO010000049.1, forward strand.
AACCACTTTTACCTGCCCTTTCGGCACCTTCACCTTTAGAAGGATGCCGTTCGGACTTTGTAACGCGCCAGCAACTTTCCAGAGATGCATGCTGGCGATATTTCATGACATGGTGGGTGACTTTCTCGAGGTCTTCATGGATGACTTTTCAGTCTTTGGACCATCTTTCGACGAATGTCTTGCCAACCTGACTCGCATCCTTAGGAGATGTATTGATGTAAACCTCGTGCTTTCCTGGGAAAAAAGTCATTTTATGGTGCACGAAGGAGTTGTTCTTGGACATATCATCTCCGATAGGGGTATCGAGGTTGACAGAGCTAAGCTCGATATCATTGCTGATTTACCTGTGCCTGGTTCTGTCAAACAAATCCGCTCCTTCTTGGGACACGTCGGTTTCTATAGGAGATTCATCAAAGACTTCTCCAAAATTTCTCGACCCTTAACTCATCTCCTATCAACCGACGTGCCCTTCGACATGGGCCCTGACTGTATACAAGCATTCACGCAACTGCGTAATGCTGTCACCAAGGCCCCTGTTCTCCAGCCGCCTGATTGGTCCCTCAACTTTGAACTTATGTGTGACGCTTCAGACCTTGCAGTCGGAGCCATCCTGGGACAAAGACGCGATAGACACCCCTTCGTGGTATACTACGCCAGTAAGACGTTGGACGAGGCCCAGCGTAATTATACTACCACTGAAAAGGAACTACTGGCAGTCGTCTTTGGGCTGGAAAAATTCCGTTCTTACCTTCTGGGCTCTCACATTATTGTTTTCACTGATCACGCGGCCATTCGCCATCTCATGCACAAGAAGGATGCCAAGCCTAGACTGATTCGTTGGATCCTTCTGCTCCAGGAATTTGACATTGAGATTCGTGATAAGGTCGGAGCCCAGAATGTTGTGGCTGATCACCTTTCCAGACTGGACCCTGACCATATTGGACTTACTCTGCCAATTAATGAAGTTTTTCCTGATGAGCACCTATTGGCAATAAATGCGGCAAGTGGACCGTGGTATGCCGACATTGCCAATTACCTTGCTTCTTGATCTCTTCCACGTGGCTGGCCTAAAAACCAGCGTGAGCGTCTCATGGCAGAAGCAAAGTATTATTTCTGGGATAATCCACTTCTTTTTCGGATAGGTGCTGATCAAATCATCCGTCGCTGTATTCCTGACAGTGAGTTCCCCAGTGTGCTATCCTTCTGCCACGATCAGGCCTGTGGAGGCCATTTCTCTGGGAGGAAAACTGCAGCCAAGGTGTTGCAGTGCGGTTTCTTTTGGCCCTCCCTTCACCAGGATGCGCACGCTTATGCCAAACATTGCACTAGGTGCCAGTCTTTAGGGTCAATGGCACGTCGTGACATGATGCCCTTGCAACACATCCTAGCTGCGGAAATCTTCGACATCTGGGGAATTGACTTCATGGGTCCCTTCCCTCCATCCAACGGCTTCGAATTCATCCTCGTGGCCGTCGACTATGTTTCAAAATGGATCGAGGCTATTCCCGCGCGCCGTGCTGACCATGTTATCTCCACCCGATTCGTCAAAGACCATATCTTTGCGCGTTTTGGGATCCCTCGGGCCATTATCTCGGATGGAGGAGGCCACTTTACCCATGCTTCTTTTCGGGCACTTCTGAGGAGATATGGAGTCCACCATCATATCGCATCCCCGTATCATCCTCAGACGAACGGCCAGGCGGAAGTGTCGAACCGGCAAATCAAGCAGATTCTCCAGAAAACGGTTCGGCCTGACCGTAAGGATTGGTCCGACAAGCTGACTGACGCACTTTGGGCGTATCGGACCGCCTTCAAGGATCCCCTTGGTATGTCTCCATATAGAATCGTTTACGGGAAGCCTTGTCATTTGCCTGTGGAGTTGGAGCACCGCGCTTATTGGGCGGTTCGCCAATGTAACCTCGACCCAGACTTGTGTGAACGAGAAAGGAAACTCCAACTCCAAGAGCTGGAAGAGCTCCGTCGTGAAGCCTATGATTCTGCTCTAACCTTTAAACAGCGCACTAAGGCTTTTCATGACAGCCATGTTCGGCGGAAGGAATTTGAGCCATCTCAGCAAGTTTGGCTCTATAATGCCCGACTCAAATTCTTTCCTGGGAAATTAAAGTCCAAATGGACTGGTCCTTTTCTGGTCTCAAGACCATTCCCCAATGGGGCCATCGAAATCGAAGATCCCAAATCTGGGCGTAAATTTACGGTCAACGGGCAGCGTTTGAAACCCTATCTAACTCATGAACCTGCCCCCGTTGGAGAAACCGTTGCCCTGCTGGAGGGTAACTAATTCTTTGCCTCATTCTGAGTCCAGCTGGGGACATTAAATTCAGCGCTTGTTGGGAGGCACCCTAACAGCACTCACCATCCACCATCACTTTTCACACCTCTATCGCAATCACTTCACTTTTCTCTTCACCACCCACCATCCACACACCCTTCCACCCTGATCTATACCCTGAACCTCAGCTCTTGTTACCCGATCTTCCTCTGCCTTTCCCTGCATGCATATGAGGACATAGCATTGTTTGGCATGGGGGGGTGGATAGGCATCCATAGGATCCGGGTATTTTATGGTATCAGACAATCACCACCTATTTATAAATATGCAAGAAAAAAAAAAAAAAATATATATATATAGTAATAAATGGTGTTTAGTAATGATCTAAAAGCAGAAACAAAAAAAAAAAAAAAAAAAAATACAATAAGTGTTTATGGATATTCAACCTCTGTTTTGAAGAATTTCCAGGCCACAGAAGCTTGATTCGCTCAGGCTCGGCTTAATTCACTTAAAGCATTGACGAAATAGATCAAAATCTCTCCTAACTAAGAACGTTTCTTGTACCTGAGACACAGTACAGGATTCGTTGGTTTGCTTTTTCTTGAGAGCTTAAGTAAACTTGGTTCACACTACACATATCAGGAAAGATCAGGTGAACATAAGATCCAACCCTAGTGTTCATTAGGAAAGGTGGAGTCCTTACCTGTGCGTGCAGGTAGACTTTTTATCCCAAGTTTTAGTCTTGTGTTTAGGAGTGGCTCTTTCCACCAAAAAGAAACTCTCCCACCAAAAAAAAAAAAAAAAAAAAAAAAAAAAAAAAAAAAAAAGTGTGCTCTTTCAAAATGTGTTGTAAGAGATATACTGACATATGTTTCAAAAAAAAAAAAAAAAAAAAAAAAGATGTTGCAAAAGAGTCAGTATATCTCATAAATGTCGGTATAATTTGTTTTTCGAAAATGGGAGTTGAGTTTTCCGTAATCATCTTAAGGGTCAATCCGAAAACACGAGCTGAAATTGGGACCAACCTGTACTTAAAAATTCGTGAAACCCTGGGAGTGAGTCTTAAGGTTCATCTGGTCAGTCTTGATCCTTCACTATGCACAAACCATAACCTCTTGAGCTCTCGAGTATGGAAAAACCTCCTGGGTCCTGGAAATCGTACTTAAGGTTTAAATATCAAGAGTCCTGGTTAGTTGAGAGATAATCTTTGTCATGTAAGACTTAAAGTACTGGTAGTCTTCTTTACAATTGGTTCTCACAATATCCGATAATAAACACACCGATATCATCTCAGAAGAAAATCTTCAGCTTAAGATCATTTCTAAATACGGTTTTGCTAGGGACTAGCAAAAGATAGGCATGGGGGTATATGTTTACACCTCAAAACACGCCTATAAGGACGCCTTCTTATGCTATTTTCTAGCATTAACTATGTATATTATAATCCTATAGTCGCATCTGTAAAAATACTTGCATTCATGCATTTAATTAAGAGGAGGGAAGATTGAAATAAAAGGGCTTCATAATTTACATTTCCCTCAAGTGCCTCTTTACAAAAATCCATCTCTTTTATTTTTTATCTCCACTTGATTTTTATTTCTCCCGCTGCTGCAACTTCTTCTCCGCTGCCTCTCCCTGCCGTCCTTCCCGCTGCTGCAACTTCCCGCGCCTCTCCCTGCAGCAGCCACTCTCCAACGCCTCTCCCTGCTGCTGCCATGCCTCCCCGCCATGCTCTCCTCCTCTATAAAGCCGCAGCTCTTCCTCGCGACGAAGGGAGGGGGGGAACATTGCTGCAATACGCAGCTGCGGCTGGCTGCAGCAAGAAAGAAACACCACCAGCAGGCCGCCACCTTCCTCTCCTCCCTCTCCCCTCCATACGTCGGTCCTCCTCCGAGAAGAAACCCGGCGGGCAGGAGCTCACTGTGGTGCACACCACCACAGTGAGACCATCACCGCCCAGCTCTTCAAAGAGCCGGTGGGTGTGGTGGCTCTCTGTTTTCATTTGTTTTCCATTCTCGCACTTCTAGCCATTGCTGCCGCTTCAAGGTCTGAAGCTTGAAGCAGCAGCAGCAGCTAAGCGGAAGCAGCAGCAGCAGCAGCTAAGCGGAAGCAGCAGCAGCAGCAGCGGCAGCGGCCCCCGCAGCTTCCGCGAGCGTCTGCAAGCGCCCCAGCCACTCCGCGCGTGCCTGCAGACCTTCCCCGCTTCCGCCCTCCGCACCCACAACCGGCCGCTGCACACCTCTGCAGCGGCCGGCCAAGCGTCTCCCTGCCTCCCTACCAGCCTCTGCAAGCGCCCGCGCGTGCCTGCAGACTCCCCGCCTCCTTCTCCGAGCGCGCTGTCGCGAGCCTCCGCGCTCGCAGCAGGTCGACGTAGACTCCTCATCTCCTCTGCGCGAATACGCGCCCACGACCATCAGTCGACGGCCTTCGACTGCAGACGACTTAAAACGTGCTCCCTCGCCTCCTGCAGTGCGGCTGCCTCCGTTCTCTCCTCTCCTGCCAGCTCTCTCCTGCATTCTCTCCCTCTGCCGATCTCTCTCTCTCTCTCTCTTTCTCTTTTTTTTCACTTACAGCAACACACACACACCCATTCACCGACACACACACTCACACACTAATAGTAACTTATATACATACATATATATATATATATATATATATACATATACATATATCTATATATATATACTTATATATACATAGTATATCTATATAGTTATGTATACATACATATAATATAATATATATATACATATACATATATAATATATATATATATATATATACACATACTCATATACATATATATATATATACATATCTATATACTTATACATATACACATATATATATATACATATATATCTAGATACATATATACCTATATACATATATATATATATATCTATATAGTATTATATATATATACTTATATACATATATACATAGCTATATACATATATACATATATATATATATATATATATACACCTATATATATATATATATCTATCTATATATATCTATACATATATACTTATACATTTATATACATACATATGTACATATATTTTCACGTTATTTACTATACGCTGTATCGCGGGAATATTTGCACCAGTTGCTGATATTCTGCGATACAGCGTGTACAAAAAGCGTGGTCCCATACATCATCCATCCTCCATCCACACTCCACGCGGCACCTAGTCGTGTTGGTTGCGTCTCTCTAGATGTCGGCTGACTCGACATAGTGCTACACTCCATCGTCACCTCCACCCCCACCCCTTTATATATATACTACATATAAATATATATCTATAGCTACTATATTTACTTTCTATCTGATAGCTTCCTTAGTAAAAAGATAAAAAAAAAGGTATAAAAGTGAAAAGATAATCTTTGATTTGCAGGTACCCCATCTTGCAAGTAGCAAGACGTGTTTTGAAACTCTGTTTTGGCTAAAAGCCAAGGACACAATTTTGAGGGTGTGCCTCAAGAACAAGGATTACCAGAAAAAAAAAAACCTAAATAAGAAAAATACCAAAAACAGAATAAACGAACGGAAGAGACGCGTTTTAAGGAAAACGTAGAAACTCGACTTGAACCCCACTTCCCTGAGTTCGACCCTGGGCTTAAAAGTGACAAGATAAAATCAATTAGGCCAGGTTAAAAATTTTGTAAAGAGATGGTTAGGTCTGAATTAGGTTAACCACTATACACATTTCAACGATAAAAATATCATATTAATAACCTATCCAGGCCGACCATCAGTACTATTTCTAAAGAAGAAGGATGGTACCCTACACCTTTGTGTGGACTACCGATAGCTGAATAGGGTCACCATCAAGAACAGATATCCACTGCCGAGGATTGACGACTTGTTTGACCAGCTGCGAGGTGCCACGGTATTCTCCAAGATCAACTTGAGGTCTAGATACCACTAGTTGAGGATCAAGGAGGCAAACATCTCCAAGATAGCTTTCCGCACCCGGTACGGACACTACGAGTTTCTGGTCATGCCGTTTGGGCTGACCAATGCCCCCGCTGCCTTCATGGACTTGATGAACCGGGTGTTTAGACCGTACTCGGACTAGTTTGTGGTGGTATTCATTGATGATGTGCTCATCTATTCTCGAGATCAGATGCAGCATGGACAGCACTTGCGGATGGTTCTAGACACATTGAGACGATGTAGGCTGTACGCCAAATACAGCAAGTGCGATTTCTGGTTGAGGGAGGTGACCTTCTTAGGTCATGTGATCTCTGGAAATGGATTGGCAGTGGACCCAGCCAAGGTCGAGGAAGTGCTCAGGTGGGAGATACCGCGTACGGTTACTGAGATTCGCAGTTTCTTGGGACTAGCAGGCTTCTACAGGCGGTTTATCAGGGGCTTTTCACAGATTGCACGTCCTATGACACAGTTGACTCGGAAGGACATGCCTTTCACTTGGATAGACTCCTGTGAGACGTGTTTTCAGGAGCTGAAGGAGAGGCTGACTTCGGCTCCCGTGCTCACCATCCCTGACAGTAGTGGTGGGTTCGTTATGTACATGGATGCCTCCTTACAGGGGTTAGAGGGTGTGCTCATGTAGAGGGGTCATGTTGTCACTTACGCTTCACGGAAATTGATGCCCCATGAGCATAGCTACCCTACCCACGACCTGGAGCTGGCAGCTGTTGTCTTCGCGCTGAAGACCTGGAGGCACTACTTGTATGGTGAGACCTTCAAGATTTTCATAGATCACAAGAGCATCAGATACCTATTTGATCAGAAGGAGCTCAACATGAGATAGAGACGTTGGTTGGAGTTCCTGAAGGACTATGACTGCAGCATTTCCTACCACCCGGGAAAGGCCAACGTGGTGGCTGACGCCTTGAGTCGAAAGGCACCCGCACACTTGGCCAGTTTACAGGTGCAGAGTTGGAGCCTTTTGGAGGAGATGGGAAGTTGGCGACCCCTAGAGTTACGGGGGCACTGTGGGGCAGTGACTATGACACAACAGACGAGGCCAGAGCTGATAGATCGCATCATCACAGGACAAATGGCTGACCCATACTTGCAGTCCTTGCGCGACAGTGTACTGTCAGGAGACCCGAGGGACTTCTCTTTCATAGACTAGATGCTGCGCCTGAGGGGACGTCTGTGCGTTCCCAGAGACGAGGAGCTGTTGAGAGAGCTCCTGACTGAGGCACACGGTTCCAGATTCACCATACATCCTGGAAACACGAAGATGTACCATGACTTAAGACAGAAGTTTTGGTGGAGGGGAATGAAGCGGGACGTGGGTGAATTTGTGAAACAGTGTTTAGTTTGCCAACAGGTGAAAGCCGAGCATCAGAGGCCTGCAGGGCCGCTACAGCCACTTCCAGTGCCAGAGTCGAAGTGGGAGTGCATCACCATGGACTCGGTGGTGGGCTTACCTGTTACCCAGCGAGAACACGACGCAGTCTGGGTAATCGTTGATAGATTGACGAAGACAGTGCATTTCTTGCCGATCCGAGTCACTTTGGGACCAGCACAGTTGGCAGAGAGGTATATCCGCAACGTGGTACGTCTACATGGAGTTTCGCGAGAGATCGTATCCGACCGGGATACTCGCTTTACGTCCCAGTTTTGGGCTGAGTTTCAACAGGCCCTGGAGACGCGGTTTAGGTTCAGTACAGCTTACCACCCCCAGACGGACGGATAGTCTGAGCGCAAGATACAAACACTTGAGGACCTTTTGCGTGGCTGTGTACTAGACTGGAGGGGCTCTTGGGAGGAGCACTTGCCCCTGGTGGAGTTTGCATATAATAATAGTTATCACTCGAGCATCGGCATGGCACCCTACGAGGCTCTGTACAGCACCCTTGAGTTGGGTTGAGGTGGGGACCAAGTGGGAGGTTGGCCCCAGACTGATCCGGCAGAGTCAGGAGGTAGTCGAGCAGATTCACAGGCAACTCCGCATTGTCAGGAGTAGGAAAAAGAGCTACGCGGATCGGAAACGCAGAGGGGTGCAGTTCGAGGTTGGGGACCACGTCTTCCTTCGTGTTTTGCCAATGAAGGGCCTGCAACGGTTTGGTGTGAGAGGGAAGCTCACGTCAAGGTTCGTGGGGCCCTTTGAGGTCCTAGAGTGGGTTGGACCCGTTGCTTACAGGCTTGCCCTCCCTCCTCAGCTTTCTGGTGTGCACGACGTGTTCCACGTGTCCAACCTCAGGAAGTATGTCACTGATCCCAGTCACATCCTGAGCCACGAGAGTGTTGAGGTGGGCGACGACCTGACTTACCCCAAGCGGCAAGTGCAGATTCTTGACAGAGCCGTCCGTAGTCTGAGACGAAAGCAAGTACCCCTGGTGAAGGTCTTGTGGAGGAGCCAGCAATACGAGGAGGCTACCTGGGAGCCTAAGGCGGCGATGCAGGAGAGGTACACGGAGCTTTTCGCGGGTACATCTTTTCGGACCGGCTTCGGTCCTCTTTGTGTTTGTTATGTATATATTATTCTTTCTCGCACCCTAGTTAACGCAAGTTTCTGGGACGAAACTTCCTTTGAGTTTGTTATATTGTTACGAGCAGGGCATCAGACGTAGTTTAAGACGTCTGGGAAGTGGCCCAGACGTTTGGCCAGACGTCTGGAACCCTTCCCAGACATCTGGTATTAAATTTTTTCGGCGTACCGGTTTGCGTCTGCGTGCCTGCGCGCGCAGACTGAACCCGTCGCCTTCGTTATTCTCTTTCTCTCCCTGCAGGAGGCAATTTTCCTCCTTCTCTCTCCCCACAGCTGCCTTATAAAAAATGCTTCCCCTCTCCCTCACCCTCACTCCACCGCCTTCTTCCTCTTCTTCTCCCTGTCTGCGAGAGAGTGCGTGGGCGAGAGCTGCCGCAGCGACTGCTGTGGGTGTGTGGGGAGGAGGAGCCATTGCAAGAGGAGGAAGGAGCTCGACCACGAGGGTGCGAGCTTGCCAGGGCAGCTAGAGCCGGCTGGTGAGAAAGCAGCAAGCGTGGGGTGTCGCAGAGGAGCTGCTGCAGCTCGGGCAGCAGGTGGACACGACGCGGCACGGCCGTGCGCTGCTAGCGGAGAGCGAGAAGGGTTCTAATTTTGGGAAAATTTCCCAGAATCAGACATCTGGACTTATGTCCAGACGACGCATGAGACGTCTGATAGGTACAATATTTTCTTACCTTCTCCCTTTTACGCGTGTACGGCCATGCAGCCATCCGCCGCGTTCTTCTACACCCCTTTGTGATGAGAGCGAGTGTGTGTGTATGCAGGAATCGTTCGGGAGGGCGGTAGGGCTGGCCATCCCACGCTGATCAGACGTCTAGACACAGTACTAGATGACGGAAAGGACCTCCAGACGTCCGGGGTGATAATCGGACATCTGGAAACTAAGTCCAGACGATCCAGCGAGATTCTGGACATCTGAAGGACTACGCAGACCAAGGTATGGCATGATCAACCTTTCAAGATGTCTGGAAGAAGTTCCAGACGTTTGATTTTGGACAGACTCGTCGTTTCTGACCCGTTTAGGGTCCGTTCGTAGTCCGTTTTCCGCGTTTCATGTTTCGTTCTTCCTAGATTTATTTCCTCTACCTATTTACAGTAATGTATATTGTTCTGAGTAGCTCCTTGTCTTTGATCCTTGTATTAGGACCCCATTCCGTTGCGGCTCTGGGGGTTGCGGAGACGCGCGGTATTGCTGACCACGTCTCCAGTACTTTTGGTTTTGCGGGTAGAGTGGCCTTTTAATTTAATTATAAAAAATTATGCAATTATGAAACAATTAATAGAGTTTAGGGCATTACATGAACCCTAGGGCTGAAGAATTAGATTAAATGATAAATCCTAATACTGGAAAACTAGATTAAATGATAGATCCTAGGGTATCGCATGAATCTTAGGACTGGAAAACTAGTTGAATATATACATTGCAGTCTTGGAAAAGTGGAAAGGAAACGATAACTGCCTGTAAATTGGTTAACAGCTGCCTGTTATGAATGGATAATTACGATTGAGAACATGAATTGTATGGATATAAAGCTGGAACGGTGAAACCTAAATTGGCTGAGTTAAAAGAGCATGAACCCTATGGGGAATTAGGAGTAGAACTCCTGGAAAGTGAATGGAATAGAATTGGGGAAGTGAGCTGGCCCTTGAGTACGGAGTACCAAAGAGAGCAACTGTCCCCCTGTTTAGTGCAGAGCGGAGCTAGCCACCCCAGGGACCCGGGGTTCGGTCTGGCCACTTTGTACCGACTTTTGGCCCTCGTGTACACAGTACCAAGGAGAGCTACTAGTGTAGGGAGAGCACTAGCTACCCCACACGCCCCGGGATTTTGCTAGCCCTCCTACACTGACTTACTAGGCCCACTGGGCAAACCAGGGTAGTTAGGCGAGGGTGCATGGACTGTGGAGGGGTAAGACCCCTGTTTGGTTACTGTGGAGGGGCTGGACCCCTGTTACCGAGAGGGCTCTGCCCTATACTGGTTCTGTGCTGTGCTTTGGGTACACCCGTTAACGGAAACGACTGACCGCATGCCAGTGCTGGGTAGCTACCCGTGCATATATCGCGCGTGCCATAGTCACTGTTACGTCTGTTAGCGACCTTGGGGTGGTTGACTAAGGGTAGGACCACCACGGGGGACTCTCCCAGCCAGGAGAGCACCATGTGTTACTTCTACTTTTTGGAAAAGACTGCAATCAAGATCATTCCCACGAGGAACATTCAAGATCAAGATTAGGATCTGAGAAATAAATCAATAGTGAATAAATGGAAAAATATAAAGAAAGAAAGTAAAAATATAACAGCTACTGTCCACTCTACTACTTCTTCTAGCTTTTAGCTGCCACTCTACTCAGCATTTCACTGACGTGTCACCCTTGTTACTTTTCAAGACCAAGTGTTGAGCAGCCAGAGTCAGCAGCTGCAGAGGGTGCTGGGCCTAGTAGAGCCCAGTAGTGTCACTTGTAGTACCCACTGTACTTTTCTTTCTGTTGTAGTGAGTAGTTTCTGTTACCCCCTGTACTCTCTTTATTGTAAGCTTCATGTTTATGTATATGTTTATTTCTCTACTGTTGTGGTCGTGTATACTGTAGTATTTCTTTTCTCTACTGCTGTATTTTGTTACTGCTAGTTATATACATGTTGAATGTGATTTATTTTACTGCTCTTTTGGTTACTTTCTCGTTGGATGACTGGGTCTTGGGGTCAGTCCAGTCGGTCCGATTCTCGTGTCTCGTAGGGATTCGGGAATCGGGTCATTACATCCGCCATCCAACAACCTCCTTAGGTCCCTTAGTTTATTATGTAATCCCTTACCTACTTAGGTTCTCCATTGCCTCCACATTCTACTTCAAGTTCTCCTTCTCTAGGTTCTACTTCGACTTCTTCTCTAGCCTTCTTCCGAATCTTTCCTCTACCTCCAGAAGCTTGTGGCAGCGCTCTCCTTCGACCGTGTCAAGTTTCCTCGCATTTGTCATCATTCCGACTATTTCATTTTCTCTACTTTCTCCTCCTCCTTACTTGTAGTTGGAAACTTTTGATTAGTAGTAATATATTCTTGGTTTGCATATCTCCATCTATCCATATGCTTATTAGCTAGTTACTTATTTTCTTTATTATACCCAAAAAATAGAAAAAAAAGTGTGTTGTGCTTTCACAACTTCACATTTCCACACTACTTCGCAATTCTGTCCTTCAAAATTTGCTATGACATTTCCACACTTCCAAAAATCACCCAATTTTGTTAGTACACATACTTCAGATTAGTTAGAAAGTAACCTAGCCAAAAGTCTCCCTTAGATATGACCTGGACTCCCATATATTACTATTTTCTTTCGTTATTAGTTCAGAATTTTGATTTGAGCGATCACGTATCCTTACACTACAAGAAAATTAACCTATAGCGAGTTCTGCACATCACTTAGAACTTTAAGCACCATGTGTACTCATCATAAGTACCAATACTTGTCATTTACAGTTTGAGTGAAATTCTCAAACCTATATTCCTAGCAGGTACTGGTACTAGTGATTAATACCAGTACTAGCAACAAGTACCTATTTAATCTTTTGACTTAGGGAATTAGCTTTGTCTGATTATTAAACACTCATAATTTTTTAATTGAAAAATCTTAGAAATTTGAAACCAACATTTGTTTTGAATGTGACACCAGCTGATTATCTTAATTTTAGTACCTACTTTGACTGAATCGTTAGGAGGTATTACAACGTCTACTAAAAGAATAATTAAAGAAAAATTGTTCTATTGGCATCCATCATGCCATCATCCATCATATTGCTCATTGTTTCCATTCATCATTTACTCAATAAATCTTATAATACTCATAAACCTAAGTTCTGAAAAATGACTCATAAAAAGATTATTAAATCAAAAAGGGGTTTGTTAACACCAAAACTTCGAGAAATGTGAAGCTAGGTTCCAACAAGGTGGAGCTACAAAAGAGCCAGCCATGCTCTGAGTAGGTTGTTGTCCTTGGATGGCCATACCTCCTTAGAATCGTTGGGAGCCTCCACTATGAGCCTCCACTACGAGCCTGTTTCATCTCACTCTAGATCCCCCTCCTCATTGGGCAGTCCTTCCCGATCTGACCTTGTTGACCACATTTGTACCACTATCACTGTTCCGATCCTGACTGTGCCCATCCCATGCTTCCTTGGGTTCATGTATGCATAATGAGACATAACTGGGTTGATCCCAAGTTTGAGGTTGGTGCCTATTGCCCTACTCATACTTCATGGCTGTGACAACCACCTAGGCAAATGTGTCCAATGGAAGCGGGTACACATACTTTCATAACCCAGACTGAAGTCCTTGAATGAACATCCAGCACTTGTCAACTTCAAAGGCCACTACTGTCGGCTCAAAACATGGAAGCTCAATGAAACAGGTCTGGTACTTGCTGATGGTCATTGAGTATTGAACTGGTAATCGTCATAGTTTAGGAAAACATGTCATAGACATTTAAATTTGCAAAGCTCGAAAAATCGTAAGTTCCGAGGTTGTTTGCAGGGAGCAATTATTGCAATTCAATCACCAATCAAGTAATATGACAATGAGTACAATAATCAATCAAAACTCAATAAAATTTATTCAATGTATGCCAGGAGTTATAGAACAATAATGATATAGATAAAGAAAGCAAAATGAATGGTGGCTGAAACCACCAATGTTTAACTCAAGTTCAACTCAAATCAGATATCAGCCCAAGCCTCAATTAAACTGTCAATTTAAACTACACAAACGGCCTAAGCGATTAATTCCAAAGCTACAAATGGCTTAATACTTAGCCCAAAGCCTCTCAAATTTGCCTAAGTGTTTAGGTACGGATCCCTAGGGCAAACCCCCCAGATTCTCTCAGAATAAACCTCTCTCTCTCTAAATAAGACCAAATTAGACCAAGCCAGGTTCTGACCGGATTGGCCTAGACCTGTGTGGCGTGAGTGTAGGTAAGGGCATGCGTAGGGCGTGTATAGGATGGGGACTTGACCCCCTGATACTAGGGTGATGAGAGCCTCATCATGAGCCATAACTATCTCATTTTGACCCAATAAAGAAGATAAAAGCTCCTACATAACCTATAAGAAGGCCTAAATGAAGGAATAAGTGCTCTGAGAAGAAAACATGAATTAAAGGTTAAAGCTGCAATTTTACCATTGCAGTACACAAATGGATTTTCTCAGAGGCAAAACATAGGTCAAATGGTCTAAATGAGATAAAAAGTGGGTTGAGTCAATCAGAAATGGGTTTAGGTGCAATCCAGGAATTAAATGACATTTGGTAACCCTAAAACAGACCCGCTTAAATTAACAAGGTTCCGATCAGGATTAAAATCAAGTAAACCCTCTAAAAATCATGGAAAAATATCCTCTAGGGTTTAGAACACTTAGTGTGGCCTATGGAACCTAGTTTGACCTAGATTAGTGTCCTAGCCATTCAATTAACCTAATTTGGGTTTTCACGCAAAATGTTCAGTCAAACATGGTCAAACCTAAAATTCAACTTCACCATTGGATTCCTTAGGTCCAAATTAGGTTTATACCAAAATTTGGACCTATGGGGAGGTCATCTTGACCAAGTTTGCAATTTAGGACACCCAAATCACAACTTGGTCCCTATCTTTTGAAAATCATTGCAGAGAGCCCCCTAAGTTCCTCGCCACCTTTGCAATCAGGTCCTACCGCCATTGTTAGGGCAGAACCGATCTCCGGCGAGGTTTAGAGAGGGATTACTTTTGATTCCTCAGAGATTCCCTCCCAGAAATGGAAGGGAGATTCTTTGAGGAATTCCCTTCCATCTACGGCCAATCACAATCTCTGGTGTGAACCCAATCTCTCATGCGAACGCACGAGGGATTTGGGTATCTTAACCTATTTCCTACTCCGGCGAGCCATCAGAGGCAATAGGCGTGCCCTCCACGCTCTGAAAGCACGGCCCAGTGCCTATAAAAGAACCCACACCTCCGGCAACTAAATTTTAGCTTGACGTGGCCGGAGGTCCACCTCCAATTCGTCTCTTCTTCTCCGGCCAAGAACCCAGCGAGCTCCGGCGAGCCCCCCTCCCCTCCCTCTTCACTCTGCCACAAAACCAGTGGCAGAGTTATCTTCCAGACTCCCCTCCGCATCGCGCAACACCCGCGCATGCCGCCTCAGCCTCGTCGTCACCGCCGTCCTCCTCCATTGGGCAATGTCTTCTCCGGCGACAGTAGGTACAGCTGTCCGCCCTCCATCCCCCTTCGTCCCTACAATTAGGCTATAACTACTCCCCGTATTCCCCTCTCTCTTTTCCCCCTGTTATTTCATTTAATCGACCCTTGACCGACGCTGACCACCCTCATCTTCCACGTCACCGACCGACCTCCGGGGAGCTGCATCCACCACTCCACCCCTCCACTCGGCTCGCCGACCAACTCAGAAGCTCCGCCTCACCACCAGGAACAACTTCCGCCCATCCATCATCCTTCTACGCCTCCACCACAGTCCCCCAAACAACCCCACACTTCCGGCCATAGGTTGACCTAGGCACGCACGCCTAGGTCATCCCATGGCCTGTCGCATCGCTCACCACCTTCGTCGTGCCACGGCGAAGGTCCTCAGCTGGTCTGATTAGGCCAATAGGCTGTATTGGTGTTTGAAAGTATCAACGCTCCTGCCGCCATTGACGACAGTTGAAGAAGCTCCAAAGCAGCTCCAAGCGTCAGGTCTCCCAGGCTCCAGGTGCAGCATATTCGCGAGAGCGTTGCGAAGCCCTCGGGTCCAGCACGTAGCACTGCGAAGCTCCCAGCTGTGGTGATTGCACGAAGGACTGCGGGCGCGTGCGAGATTGGGCCAGAGACTTTAGTCCCACATCGTGGAAATACGAGGCGCCGCTGTAGTATAAGTTGAATTTGTGATATTGTTTGGTTGCCTCCAAACGCACAGGGGTGAGGTCCCTCACCTGCCCTAGCGCCTGCCTCGTCCGCAGTTTCACCTCGGGGATCTGGCGGGATCCGACCCGACCCTAACCTACGCACTCCTCGCACACCACCCACCTGCAGGTGCGCCTGGTCCCGAGTGCGAAATCCGACCCGATTACCCGCGTGGCTCTGGGAGAGCGTCCTTGAGTGAATTGTAGAGAGAGAGAGATGTTTGGGTAGAGGGAAAGGGATAGGTTTTGCTCTGTGCTGGTAGGCTGAACGTTGAGGAAGAAAGGCTTAGCCGCGAGGAAGAAGAAGAGAAGAAGTAGAAGAAGAAGCTGCGCAAGGTAGAGAAGAGAAGGAAGAAAGAAGAAGGCAGAGAAGAGAAGAAAGAAGAGAAAAGAAGCAAAGGCTGGAAGAACAGAAGACCAAGGTAGAAGAAGCCTTCTCAGAAAGCCAACACAGAATCTGAAGAAGATAGAAGGAAGAAGAAAGACTAAGGAAGAAGAGAAGAAAGAAGAGAAAAGAAGCAAGGCAAGAAGAAGAGGCTACGCAGAAGAAAAGAGAGGCCAAGACAGAAGAGAAGAAAGGAAAGGCTGCAGAGAAAGAAATATCTGCAATAAAGGGAAAATACTTTTACGACGTCTGATCACAAGATCAGACATCCAATTTCATTCCTTTTTTGGCATAATTACTCTTTACCCGCATACATTCATGTTTGAATTTAAGTTTTGAGTAAATTAGAGTGTTCAATTGCATTTTGATTAGTAGTAAATTCCAATTGCTCCCTGTGTTCAACCTTAGATACTCCAATTTTCGAGTAATAAAAACTCTTTATTTGTTTGAACGCTTTGTAGGCTATACTACAACGTGACATTCTCTTTAGACCCGATCAAAAGCGTGACGAACATCAATTTACCACTAGTCTCTACATTCTTTTTATCATATTGAACACTAACTTGCCCTACCTTGCTTTGTTATGATCTTGCAGGTATTCCATGAGAAAATCCCTTCCGCAAGTCAACCACTCCAGGGCAGGTATTTCTTTTCTTCCTTAACCATCCCCTAATCCTGAAAAGACAAAAGGAAGAAAATCAATTTAGGAAGCAATTGCCTTCTTTATATAGTAATCACCATCTTTAAGGCAAATATGTCCTAATTTTGTGAAAACTTTTTAATTCTTCTTGAAGTTGGAGCGATTTTTTAGATTCCATCCCACAAATTCATGTGCCTAATAGAAATAACACTTAATCTCTGTGGACAACACATTTCTTGCTTTTAAAGTCCAAAGAGAACCTTTTCAAAAAGAAAAAAAAGGATTGGAAATAGAACCAAATTAGGGTTTCTACAGTAGGATCTTGAAGTGCTAGTCACACATGCCTGCATAAAAGGAAATAAACCCTCCCGCATCAGTGTGCTACCCAAGACCTTGATTGAAGAGATATAAACAAGACAAACCCTAAGAAAGAAAGAAGCTCTAAAATCACTTGAATCTTAAAATTTCTAGACCTAATAACCTGGGAGTCAAATCAGGGTGATCTCTAGGCTCTAAACCTAGAATCATTCTACCATCTATAGGACAGGTCAGGTGAAGTTGACCCCTTGGGTCAACCAATCTCTAAATTAGGTCATAACATCAAACTATCTAAAGTTCAAGTGAGAACCCTAAAGCACCTTTGAAATAAAAGTGATAGACTTAAGAGGTCAAGGTCCCCATTCTGGTCTACTTGGAACCGCAGTGACAAGAGAGGTCTGGTGGGGGAAACCCTGTAACTCGTGTGGATGCTCTACCGTGTAAGGGTCTTTGCGGGATTCTCCCTCTCTGGCTGCCTAGGTAATTCTCAGGTGGATGACTTTCTGATCCAGGGGTCCATCCGCCCCGAACCTCCATAGTCATCCAAACATCATTGGATGTCTTGATTGGGTCAAAAACATCTCCAATCCCTCATCTTTTCTCTTTAGAGCACACATACACATTTTCAGTGGGACTCGTTATTCAGATCTGATCGCTTCATAACTTGATCTTGATTCAAACTCTGATTCTACATCTTGACTCCACCACCTGATCCAAATATGCAGCCAAACTACTTAGGACTACCATTCGAGAAACCTGAATATCGGAGATCCACAAGAGATAAAATGATTGAGGATGCAAGGAAATTCTATGAAAATGAAGAAACCTCAACAACAGTAGGAAATATTCGGGTTGATGTCCCAACAACCACAACCTTTGTCATAACGTGTGCCCAAGTACTATTAGCAGAAGCCAACAAAGGATCAAACCGTGACTTGCTGCTTACTGCATACATTGAGATAGAAAAACTGCACAATATTGAGTACCTTCAATGTATGACAAATCCTCGACTTTGGAAGCAACACCAAGATAGTCTTGAAAAATGGGAAGAGATAATGAGATTAGTAAAACAAGTTATTGACCAGAAGTACCCGTATATACCAGAAACAGAGGATGATCTATCTTGGGACAACATCGAGGATAAATCTGATCTCGGGTTTGAGGCAGAAAATGGTTGTGGATTCCCAACCCAGATGGAATACAATGTGCCTGATATTGAAGAAGGTTGGGAAGCTCCAAATGCAGGAAAATACCATGATGAGCCCATTCTAGAATCCCAAGACTCCTGCAAGATTGAGAGTAGAACTGAACCTCTCTAGGGTGTAAATTCCGTCCCTTATTCTGATAAGGTGACCCTCGAAGGTTATTCAGACTTAGATTCTAGTAATTCAATCCACATCTTAAGCCTAGAATCTAGATTTGAAACCTATTTTGAGGATTTCAAGGCCCCAGATGAAGAAGATCAATCTTTTAATGAAGAATATGATTTTGGGCCTCGATTTGATGAATATCCCTCGCCAACATCCTCAGAGGAACGAATCGATTTTTCAGAAGTCATGCCAATCTACGATATAGAAATCGAGGAGTTGGACGAGCGGGGTTTCGATTGGGTCTACCCTACTAGCTTAGAACCTGAGCCTCTACCAGATAAGGACACCCTTTTAAGCTCAGAATTCACATTTAGGCTAGACCCCAGTCAGGCTGCTGAATCTACAACATATGATTCATTCTATGGTGGAACTCATGATCTTGAATCTCATTCAAATGTTGATTTTCGTAAACTCTCCGACGATTTCCAATCTGGTCATAACAGCAGAGAAAATCTGCCTCCTGATTATAACATGCCAATTTTCTTTGAAGCCACCTGCTCCACATATACAGAACCTATCAAAACCCATTCCCTACCTCGACCCGCAACTGGACTCAATTTCTATTCTGATTCACCTCTCACTGAGCCGATTGCAGATGATTCAACTCCATATCTATACCGGGTATCGGGTATTGATCAGACCGGAAATCAGGAGCCTCCATCCTTTGATCACCCCTGTAGGGATTCCATACCTTATATTGATTATTTTTTGGAACCCTACTCTGACCAGGCTGAGTCGACTCAGCCTAAACTCGAGTTTTCACTTCCATATCCATCAGAACTTTACTGCATATGGTGGGTTCCACATTTGTTAATCTACATCTATCAACCCACCAGACTCATTGGGTTTGGGCTGCATCATCAGCCCACTGATATGAATAAGCACCTGGTTGGACCAACCAGGCTCTTAATCAAGGTGCTTGTTTTCCAAAATTCCATTGATTTGACCACTCCCTCTCCACCCCATTTTCCGCTCAGCTGAAGGCATTAAATTTAGCGCTTAACGGGAGGCAACCCGTCATCTCAAAAACTGAGACCCATCTGATTATCAGTCCGTACTCCACGTCTATTGCACCTTGAGTTCAGCCTTAGACAGTTGATCCCACCTCCGGTACACGTATCAGAGCTTGAAATCATTCGCATCAGTCATTTCCTGACCCACTCACCCACCCGATATATCCTGTTCTAAGTCCCTAACCTCAACACTAGTTCACACCCTTCGTTTACAATGACATTGCAAAACTTAGGCATGGGGGGTGATAAAGTGCATACATACAGAACGAAGAAGAAATCAGAAGGATTCTCACACAAAAAAAAAAATTGCCATATGTCAAAAACACAAAAACATCGGAAAAATTATGAAAAAGAACAAAAAATGGGGGGAGGGAGGAAATTTTGTAAGCCACATATTCATAAGGAGGAGAAAAAGAGTAAAATGACAAAAAGGAGCACAGAATGAAAAAAGAAAAAGAAATAGTCATTAGTAAAAGATTAAGGAGTTAACTGAAGTTCTAGACCAAATCAAGAAAAAGAAAAAGTGCTAAGGAGACATAACAAGAGATTAGCGGGAACACTGGTCTTAGGCCTCTTGGGCTAGATTCTTTAGCTTAAAAATTCACGTATCCGTTAAAATCTGGATAATCCTCAAGAGGTTGGGGAAAATGTGAAGCTTAAGTATTAGGTCTAAGGCTTAGGAAGTATTCGGCCTCGTTAACTGACCTTCGATTTGCGGGATTCGGTAACCTAAGCACCCCAAATTCACACACAGTCTGGCTCAGTGCGCATAAACATCCAAATCACGCAAAAAGCGTTTAATGTTCTGAAAAAGTCACCTAGATTAGGAGCGACCAATCAACACAACTTGATTTGGACGAGTTCCCGGCGCGGAGAGGCGGGAAATTCCCCTCAAAGATGCGTAACAACATATCGTCCCCTCGATGCTTGTCTCTTAGGACATTTAAATATCCTACTGGGGGCATGTAAGCACTCTGCTGGTTCAGATACCATGGTGGCATTATCACGAAATGTCGATCGCCAGGGTCTGAATTCGGCCACGGAACGCCATGGGCGGGATTATCTCAAAATCTCAAAAGCCAGGGTTCTGGGGGTTGCCATGGGAGGGATTATCTCGAAATCTCGAAAGCCAGGAACCCTTAAGGATTGATGATGGGGATGAGGAATCTGATACAGATCGTGTTGAGAAGCTAATCCGAAGCTAGAAATAAAAAGAAAAAGAGAGAGGAAAGTTCTCCAAACAAATAAATCCTCTATCTCTCTTACAAAAATGCACTGCGAACTGAACTTAGGCTAAAAATGTCTCAAGCACGGGTTCTTTAACCGCAGAGTCCAACAAACCCTAGGTTAGTTTCTGTGGGCCATAGAAACCTTTGCGGAGGACTGAGGCTAAAGTGGGTCAGGTCCGGATTTTGGTTGGTACTTGAGTACCTCTAGGCCTGTTGTCGGCATTCCGACCTAATCACAAAAGAAAAGGAGAAGCACTTATCATGATTGTTGACGGACACTCTGGGTCTAGAACGGAAGTTAAAACCTTGAAATTTTGCTAAGGGACTAGCAAAAGATAGGCATGGGGGTATGATGAGAGCCTCATCATGAGCCATAACTAGCTCATTTTGACCCAATAAAGAAGATAAAAGCTCCTACATAACCTAGAAGAAGGCCTAAATGAAGGAATAAGTGCTCTGAGAAGAAAACATGAATTAAAGGTTAAAGCTGCAATTTTACCATTGCAGTACACAAACGGGTTTTCTCAGAGGCAAAACATAGGTCAAATGGTCTAAATGAGATAAAAAGTGGGTTGAGTCAATCAGAAATGGGTTTAGGTGCAATCCAGGAATTAAATGACATTTAGTAACCCTAAAACAGACCCGCTTAAATTAACAAGGTTCCAATCAGGATAAAAATCAAGTAAACCCTCTAAAAATCATGGAAAAATATCCTCTAGGGTTTAGAACACTTAGTGTGGCCTTTGGAACCTAGTTTGACCCAGATTAGGGTCCTAGCCATTCAATTAACCTAATTTAGGTTTTTACGCAAAATGTCCAGTCAAACGTGGTCAAACCTAAAATCAAACTTTACCATTGGATTCCTTAGGTCCAAATTAGGTTTATACCAAAATTTGGACCTAAGGGGAGGTCATCTTGACCTAGTTTGCAATTTAGGAAACCCAAATCACAACTTGGTCCCTATCTTTTGAAAATCATTGCAGAGAACCCCCTAAGTTCCTCGCCACCTTGGCAATCAGGTCCTGCCGCCATTGTTAGGGCAGAACCGATATCCGACGAGGTTTAGTGAGGGACTACTCTCTGATTCCTCAGAGGTTGCCTCCCAGAAATGGAAGGGAGATTCTCTGAGGAATTCCCTTCCATCTACGGCCAATCACAATCTCTGGTGTGAACCCAATCTCTCGTGCGAACGCACGAGGGATTTGGGTATCTTAACCTATTTCCTACTCTGGCGAGCCATCAGAGGCAATAGGCGTGCCCTCCACGCTCTGAAAGCATGGCCCAGTGCCTATAAAAGAACCCACACCTCCGGCCGCTCAATTTTAGCTTGACTTGGCCGGAGGTCCACCTCCAATTCGTCTCTTCTTCTCCGGCCAAGAACCCAGCGAGCTCCGGCGAGCCCCCCTCCCCTCCCTCTTCGCTCTGCCACAAAACCAGTGGCAGAGTTATCTTCCAGACTCCCCTCCGCATCGCGCAACACCTGCGCATGCCGCCTCAGCCTCGTCGTCACCGCCGTCCTCCTCCACTGGGCAATGTCTTCTCCGGCGACAGCAGGTACAGCTGTCCGCCCTCCATCCCCCTTCGTCCCTAAAATTAGGCTAGAACTACTCCCCGTATTCCCCTCTCTCTTTTCCCCCTGTTATTTCATTTAATCGACCCTTGACCGACGCTGACCACCCTCATCTTCCACGTCATCGATCGACCTTCGACGAGCTGCATCCACCACTCCACCCCTCCACGCGGCTCGCCGACCAACTCAGAAGCTCTGCCTCACCACCAGGAACAACTTCCGCCCATCCATCATCCTTCTACACCTCCACCACAGTCCCCCGAACAACCCCACACTTCCGGCCACAGGTTGACCTAGGCACGCACTCCTAGGTCATCCCACACCCTGCCGCACCGCTCGCCACCTTTGCCGTGCCACGGCGAAGGTAATAAGCTGGTCTGATTAGGCCAATAGGCCGTATTGGTGTTTGACAGTATCGATGCTCTTGCCGCCATTGACGACAGTTGAAGAAGCTCCAAAGCAGCTCCAGGCGTCAGGTCTCCCAGGCTCCAGGTGCAGCAGATTCGCGAGAGCATTGCGATGCCCTCGAGTCCAGCACGCAACATTGCGAAGCTCCTAGTTGTGGTGATTGCACGAAGGTCTGCGGGCGCGCGCAAGATTGGGCCAGAGACTGTAGTCCCACATCGTGGAAATACGAGGCGCCACTGTAGTATAAGTTGAATTTGTGATATTGTTTGGTTGCCTCCGAACGCACAGGGGTGAGGTCCCTCACCTGCCCTAGCGCCCGCCTCGTCCGCGGTTTCACCTCGTGGATCTGGCGGGATCCGACCCGACCCTAACCTACGCACTCCTCGCGCACCACCCACCTGCAGGTGCGCCTGGTCCCGGGTGCGAAATCTGACCCGATTACCCGTGTGGCTCTAGGAGAAAGTCCTTGAGTGAATTGCAGAGAGAGAGAGATGTTTGGGTAGAGGGAAAGGGATAGGTTTTGCTCTGTGCAGGTAGGCTGAACGTTGAGGAAGAAAGGCTTAGCCACGAGGAAGAATAAAAGAAGTAGAAGAAGAAGCTGCGCAAGGTAGAGAAGAGAAGGAAGAAAGAGGGCAGAGAAGAGAAGAAAGAAGAGAAAAGAAGCAAAGGCTGGAAGAATAGAAGACCAAGGCAGAAGAAGCCTTCTCAGAAAGCCAACACAGAATCTGAAGAAGATAGAAGGAAGAAGAAAGATTAAGGAAGAAGAGAAGAAAGAAGAGAAAAGAAGCAAGGCAAGAAGAAGAGCCTACGCAGAAGAAAAGAGAGGCCAAGACAAAAGAGAAGAAAGGAAAGGCTGCAGAGAAAGAAATATCTGCAATAAAGGGAAAATACTTTTAAGATGTCTGATCACAAGATCAGACGTCCAATTTCATTCTTTTTTTGGCATAATTACTCTTTACCCGCATACATTCATGTTTGAATTTAAGTTTTGAGTAAATTAGATTGTTCAATTACATTTTGATTAGTAGTAAATTCCAATTGCTCCCTGTGTTCAACCTCGGATACTCCGATTTTCGAGTAATAAAAACTCTTTATTTGTTTGAACGATTTGTCGGCTATACTACAACGTGACATTCTCTTTAAACCCGATCAAATGCATGACGAACATAGGGCAACCAGGTAATGTGGAAAAACCCTTATGAAGGCGTTTCAATTTTAAAGTTCCTGATGTTGGACTTTAGCAGCGTGTTCTCTTTTCGTGCTGGCATGATGTGGATTCTTGGTTGATTGAAGTTACAATTGTGAGTATGTTTCAAAATTGGTAGTCAAGGAAGTGTCTTCAGATGTTTCCGCCGCAAATTGAGGTGGTGTTGACGAATGTGTTGATCAGATGGTGGCTGACAATGATAGAGGAGACCGGCGACGACAAGATGCCTACACAGAAACCACGGCCCTAGGGCCCAATCAGTATGTTCAGCAACTTCATTGAGGCACAGTGAATGTGGTGGTGGGGTTGATTTGGCAATTGGTGGTTGGAGGCGATGTGTTGGACTTGGAAAAGGTGGAAGTCGAGGGTAGCGTCCGGCAGAGGATGGGAGGCATCAAAGCCCTTAATAAGTTGAGGGCTATTGTTTGTGGAGGTGAGGCAGAGGTTGTGGTGTAGGTTACTATTACGATCCAGTTCCTGGATCCATACAGGACTCGAGACCGACTCGCCTCGACTAATCCCAAGACCTGGCCATCAAATAAGAAATAACCAAAAGTAGGAAAGTAAACCACATTCACACATGCAATATAACTAAGCAGAAGAAACGTACAAAGTAGTAAAGGAAATAGAATAGCTGTCTCAGTACATACCACAAGAACAACAACAACAACAACGGAAAGCGGAAAGTAAACAGTAGTAGCAGAATAGTAACTAAGAGTCAATTACTTACTATAGTAGTAAAGAAAAAGAAAGGAAGTGCTAAAGAAAATCTACGGCTGGACTCGATTGGGCCCAACACCCTCCACAGCTGGAAACTCAGGCTACTCGACTCTTGGTCCTGAACAGGGTTATGAAAAGACAGAGTCTGTGAACGCTGAGTAGAGTGGTATCTATATTATCTAAGTACCAAAATAGTAAAAGCAACAACTTTAATTCTCATTTCTATTTATCTGTTTCATATATTTCTGTTTCACTCATTTATCAAAGTATCTAGATATTTCTTGATCTCGTATGTTCCTCGTGGGAACGATCTTGATTGTAGTTTTTTCTGTAGAGTAGAAGGTACATGTGGTGCTCTCCTGGCTGGGAGAACCCCCATGGTAGTCCTACACCTAGTCAACGACCCTGAGGTCACTGTCAAGACGTAGCAGTAACAACACATGTGATATGCGCATGGGTAGCTACCTTACACTGACACACGGTTAGTTGTTTCCGCTAGCAGGTACACCCAAAGTACAGCACGGAACAGTATAGGGCCTTGTCGTCTCAGAACAGGGGTCTCGCCCCTCAAAACCAAGCAGGGGTCTCGCCCCTCCACAGTCCGTGCACCCTCGTTTGACTACCTCGATTTGCCCAGAGGACCTAACAAGTTAGTGTAGGGTGGATAGCTGAACCTTGGGCCCTGTGGGGTGGCTAGCTCCCTTCCTACACTAGTAGCTTACCTCGGTACCACGTATGCGAGGGCCAACAGGAGTCGGTGTAGAGTGGCCAATCCTAACCTCGGGTCTTAACCCAAGGGTGGCTAGCTCCACTCTACACAAAAAGGGGACAGTTGCTCTCCTTCTTACCACGTACTCAAGGGCCAGCACCTTTCCCATCTACATTCCATATTTCCATCTATGCACAGGAGTTCTACTCCTAATTCCCCGTAGGGTTCATGCTCGTGTTCGCCTCATTATCTAGATCTAGATCTCATGTTTCATAATTCATTCCTCAGCTATATACAGGCAACTTGTGTTTTCATAGTTCAATTCTCAATAACATGCAACTGGTGTTTTTCACAGGTAGTTTCATTAAATATAGGCAACTAATAATCTAACAGGCAGCTCATAATTATAGTACAGGCATTTGCTAGCAATTTATCCTAATTACGCATACAAGTAAACCATACAATACAAACAGGTTCATTCATTTCTCTACCCTAGGGTTCATTCCACATCCTAGAGTTCCATTTAGCTATTTCAACCAAGAACATTCTTATTTAAATGTTAATAACTTAATAAAACCACTCTACTAGGAAACACGGGAATAATGGGGGCTTACACCGCAGACCCAGATGTCTTTGCGTGTCCCAAATGCACAGCAAGCTGAAACCCTATACTAGAGAATATATCACAAAAGGAGAGTTCAAAACAGTGTATAACAGACTCTAGTACATAGAGGAACATGAGAGGAGAGTACAGGCATTTTGTTTGTGTAAAACAGACCCCGATCAGACCCTAAATAGGTCAAAAACGTGCCTACTGTTCAAAATCAGATGTCTGGAAATAATCCTAGACATCTTAAAAGGCGTCAGACCTTACCTTATGTTCTCTGCGGCTGATTCAGATGTCCAAACTTCCCTACTATTGCCTAAAGACAGTTCCAGACGTTGGACAATGTCTCTGGTTGTCTGGAAGCACCTTCGGACGTCTGGTGGTGTGATCAGATGTCCAAAAGCATGTGGAAAAGTGTTCTCGCTCCTTCCCAAGGCTGCACCTACGTACGCAAATGTAGGCGCGGTCAGCCGACAACAACCCCTGCGCTGCGATATGCATGGTGCAGGGAGATACGTACCTTGCGATATAAGTGCTTTCAGACATCTGGTCTTAGCTCCAGATGTCCAGGTATCTCGCCAATCATCTGGACTCCACTCCAGACATCTGATACTGGAAATCTTCCAGTATCAAGAGCTCCTCTCAGCTCACTCTGCTTGCTCCTCCTCTCAGAACAGTAGCTCCATCCACCGCAGGAGCTTGAGCAACTCCTCACCGGCTCCTCCTCGAGCTCCACCGAGCTCCCATGGTTATCTTCCTCGTCCTCGCTCTCACTCCCATGCACTCTCTAGCTCACGCTCCTCCCTGCTCTCACTCTCTCGCCGGTGGCTCCCCTTCCTTGCTGAGACGCAGCAGAGGCGGAGGAAAGGTGATGGTTGCAGGAGAAGGTGGAGGTGGCGGTGGCTGTAGTGTGAGGAGGATAGGAGAGGGGAAGGGAGGGGTTTATATAGGAGAGGGTTTAGGGTTTGGGTGAGGGTGCAAGGAGAGAGAACAGCCTCTATGTGCTGCCTAAGGGTAGAGTGCAAAGCATAGTATGAAAAATTACACTTTCAGACGTCCGGGAATGAGTCCAGACGTCTGACTGAAACTCTAGACGTCTTAAATGGCTAAAAGTGTAACAAGCCATTACATCATAACAAACTTAAAGGAAGTTTTGATCGTGCGGCTCACTCAACTTAGTAATTAAGTTAATTTCACTTAATTAAGAGTAGAAAAGGTCACTTAGGTTAACTCGAAATTGTGTCGGTTGTGTAGTATAGGGTCGAATTAACCTAAAATTTAGAAATTTTTACCGGTTGAGTCCAGGTCGTTCACTGGGAGGTATAAATTTTTTTTCTAAATTCACTAATTATCTTTTATTTCCTTTCAAGTTTAGGAGGTATAACTAAGTTGATTTTAAAACATGAATTTTGCCAAAATATTTAAACTATAAAGAATATACAAAATTCCATATGAAAAACATATTTACTCAAATGATGTACTTTATTAACAAGTAAACATGTTAGTTTTCCAATTTTATTTCAAAAGAAATTAAGGCAATAAAATTTCTATTAAAACATGCCTTATTACAATTATTAAGAACAAAAAGTAATGCAAGTAAAACAAATTCCTTTTTAGTCTTCAGCCTCTCTCTTCTTTTCTTTAACTTTTATTCTCTATCTTGAGCTCTTTTCTTTCCTCTCTTCTTCTGTTCTGTTCCTGCCTTTTTCTTTTCTTCCCTTAGTCTTCTCCTTCCTTAGTGCCTTAGTAGCGCCTATGCTCTTTTGTTTAGCTGCTGCCTTCTCAACACTTAACTTTAGCTTTCAGTACTTAGCCATCAGCTTCTCTGCTTTTCTTTTCTTTTCCTTTAATCCTTCAGTTGAATCAGGTTTTTTTTCTCTTTTCAACCAAAAATTATTTTATTTGCGGCGAGGTCCTTTCGAGGATACACAGCACCCTGAGACCAGGGTGGGACCAGACCCTACTCGGTCCTTGCCTAATCTCAATTAGGTTTGATTCTGATTTATTTCATTTCGGCTCATAGTCTCGAGCCAATCTGGCTCAACCAGCCTCCCAGGCCTTGCCCTCCCAGGGCACACACTCGCTTACGCCCACTCGGGCGCACACCTGCAGGCACACAAGCCCGCACACACACATACACATGCTCAGAATAAGTTCAGAATGCTCAGATCAGATCGGTAACCGGTGCGCTGAGAGCTGACGACTGAAGGGCCGGGCTAACAAAATCATTTTATCCCCATGTGCCCGCTTAGAAACTGACGATGTGGGACTATGTAACCCCTTCCAGACCCAACTTCAATCGATCATATCTCCTAGCTCAAAGCTCCATTTCAAGTGATTTAAAGTTTGTTGGAAAGCTCTAAGATTACTCTATACGATTGCAGTGTCAATTTAAAGATTAGATGATGTTTTCCTCTTCAATTTGAAGAGTGAAATAAGGGGTTCCTACGGGTTATTTATTGCCTGGAAATGGTTTTAACTTCACAGAGTCCTCAGATGGACTTTTGTCTCTCATTTAAAGTTTTGTATAGGTTTTATAAATTATTTCGCATCTGCTGGAGTAGTCTCTAAGTTCACAAGACTTTCAGGACCAGCAGAGAAGTTCTACACTTCTCTGAAAGCTTCAGAGATCAAAATTTTCAGACTTTGATATGTGCAACAGACACTTAAAGGTGTTTCTAATTGATTTAAACAAATTCTAAAGGTTGTAATTGACTTATCTGGGCAAGATTCAAGTTCAAATCTCAACAAAATATCACTGCTGTAAGTTTGGGTTTGAAAATAACCCAAATTGACAGGGTTTGAATTTTCACCCAATAACTCATCTGAGCTCACTTTATTCTCAGATCATTCAACAAGATCTCAGAATCCATTTAATCTCATCAATTCCTCAGATTGAGCTCAAAACTCCATAATCAAACTCAGCTTGACTGTGAAGGCACAAAAAGTTGACTTTCTATTAAATGCTTCTCCACAGGAAATCAAAGCCTCAATTAGAGTCTCCTCAACACCAAGAACTTATTCAGATCTTCAGATAAGTGTTCTAACTCATATTCCTAGGGTTTCAGTCTCGCCGCCTGAACTTCAAAATGTATTTGTTCGTCAGAAAGATTCAGAAGTTATTATAATATTCTAAGAGTTTAAACAGCTTTAGTGCATTACATTGAAGCTTCTGAGTTCCTTAAATTCTTCTTATATCTCTTTATCAGACTTCTCCAACTTCGCCGGAGTTGGAGAAGATGAACTTCATTCTACAGCTCTGGTCATTTAATCCTCAAATAAACATCCTTAAAACATTCAGTGGCCCACATTATATCATTCTAGAGCTTCTCAACAAATTCTAGAGGCTGAAACTCAAGAATGTCTCGTCAGAGCTCGCCGGAGCTCCGGTGAGTCTAGAAAATGTGAAAAGTGTGCAAAGATTGTTTAAACTTACCATTTTTAATCTAAAAAGGATCATGAGGTTGCAAGTAAACTTAGAATCACAATTAATTCCCATTTTGTTCATTAGAGTTAAGATTTGATAGCGAATTCATTTCTTTAAAAATTTGATTTGAAATAAGCGCAGGACTTGTTTTACCGCTTGATTGAGTGGTTAAAGCAAGTCAACAGATAATAGCAGTCATAATTATATAGTTAATTAATTGTTTGAATTGCTCCTGAGCCGCCATTGACAGTGAGCTCAGGAACTTAATTAGATTTGGGCGTTTAATTTATATGTGATAACAATATGTATTATAGTGTCAATTAGGGTCCGTAAGTGATGGATAAATGATGGAAGACCCTATGAAGGTGGAATTAGCTGGACTACTGTCGCCATGGACAGTGACAATAGTCGGTGGAGGTGGAATGTGAATTAGACGATTAGATGATCAATTAAACGATTAAATGTGCTAGAAGTGGTCATGGAAGATAAAGGAAGGTGAACAATGACTTAAAAGGACAAGATTAAGGCTATGGCGAACTCAAGGAGTTCGCCGGAGTTGGAGAAGATGAAACTGAAATTCTAAAATTACTCTAATCTAACTACCTAAACTAACTAACTAAGCTAACCTACTCCTACTCCTACTCCTAATCTACTGTTACTTGGATGAAGGGGTCAATAGGGTTCCGCCGAAGTCTCATGGTGGACGACGAAATCAGAGGGTGGAAGAAAGATCTCCGGCGGGCGGATTTGAGATGGAGTAGAGGATTCCTTTGGTTAGTGCCTGTGTCAGAGATGCGGAAGACCATGGCGGATCTCCTCAGCTAATCAGAATGAATGGAGGAAGTTGGAAAATGAGATGGAAAGTCACCAGAGTTTTGGATGAATAGCGTATTGGGTCGGCTGCAGTGTTAGAAGAGGGAAGGGAGCCAACTTGAGTAAAATTCGAGGGGTGAGGGGGTATTTATAGTAGTTGGCGGCGAAGAGAATGGCGGGGTCTGGCCGAAGAAGGAGCTTGAGGAGCTTAACCTCCGACGTCGTCTCTGACGACAGTGAGGTTATCTCCCACTGAAAAATAGGATTTCCGATTAATCCAGATTGGTGGATCAAGAGGAGGTGGTGAGCGCAAGCTATAAGAGCTTGGACAAAGAAGATTGATGTCGGCAGGGCGGTGATCATGCGGTGGCGTGACTCTCTGTCGCCAGCCGTTCATTCGGCTAAAGAAGAAGAAGAAGAAGAAGAAGAGGGGAATGGACTTAAATGTAATAAATCTAAAGGACTTGTGTGAGAAATAAGGACCTGACTGTAATGAATTTTAAGGACCAAAATGTAAACTCAGGTTTTGAAGGTTTATTTTAATTTAGATCTTTTTCAACTTTTTATATATGTTAGTAAATAAGGTAAATATTATGTTTTCACCTTGAATTTACATTTTTGACCTTTTTAGGTTAATTTATTAGATTAAGTAAAATTACTTAAGTTATTATATACTTAGGTATACATTATGTTTAAGTTACTTATCTTATTAATTAGGGGAATGATTAATAGAATTTCGAGTCCAATTATTATCTAGAATATTAATAATGTTAATTGAATGATAAAATGTCATTTTAAACTTATTTTAAGGTCCTTTACCAAATATGCCTTATTCTATAATTAAGCCTTATAAATTCATAATCTTAGCTAATTAACTAGGAAGACTAGGTAATTAAGGGTAATTAGAGATCATGATGAGTGTCTCATCAAGTTTCATCCCTAGAACTTGAACCAGCTAGGGTGTGGAGAAAAAAGGAACATAAAAATGCATAACAAACTTAAAGAGGACCGAAGTAGGTCTGAAAAGATGTACCCTCAAAAAGCTCTGGGTACCGCTCTCACATCGCTGCCTCAGGCTCCCAGGTCGCCTCCTTCTACCGCTGGCTTCTCCATAGGACCTTCGCCAGTGGTACCTGCTTCCGTCTCAGACTTCGGATGGCTCTGTCTAGTATCTGTACTGGTCTCTCGGGGTAGGTCAGGTCGTCACCCACCTTGAAGCTCTCGTGGCTTAGAACATGACTAGGATTAGTGACGTACTTCCTGAGGTTGGACACATGGAACATGTCGTGCACTCCAGAAAGCTGGGGAGGAAGGGCAAGTTGGCGAGTAATGTGTCCTACCCGCTCCAAGGCCTCAAAGGGTCCCACAAACCTTAGCACAAGCTTCCCTTTTGCCCCAAAAAGCTGCAGGCCCTTCATGGGTGAAACACGGAGAAAGACGTGACCCTCAACCTCGAACTGCACCTCTTTGCGTTTTCGATCAGTGTAACTCTTCTGCCTACTCTGGACAGTGTGGAGTCATCTGTGAATCTACTCTATCACCTTCTAACTCTGCCAGATTAGCCTGTGGCCAACCTCCCACTTGGTTCCCACCTCAACCCAACTCAAGGGTGCGGTACACCTCCATCCGTACAGAGCCTCGTAAGGTGCCATGCCAATGCTCAAGTGGTAACTATTATTATATGCAAACTCTACCAGGGGTAAATGCTCCTCCCAGGATCCTCTCCAGTTTAGTACACAGGCACCTAAAAGGTCCTCAAGTGTCTGTATGGTGCGCTCTGATTGTCCATCCGTCTGAGGGTAATAAGCAGTACTGAACCTCAAACGTGTCCCCAAAGCTTGCTGAAACTCAACCTAGATCTGGGAAGTAAAACGAGTATCCTTGTCAGATAAAATCTCATGCGGGACTCCGTGCAAGCGTATCACATCTAGGATGTACCTCTCTGCCAACTGTGCTGGTCCCAAGGTAACTCGGATCGGCAGGAAATGCGCCGTCTTCGTCAACCTGTCTACTATCACCCAGACTATGTCATGTCCTTGCTGGGTAACCGGTAGACCCACCACCAAGTGCATGGTGATGCTCTCCCACTTCTAATCTAGTACAGGAAGTGGCTGCAACGGCCCTGCAGGCCTCTGATGCTCAGCCTTCACTTGCTGGCACACCAAATACTGTTGCACAAACTCTCCAACATCCCGCTTCATCCCTCTCCACCAAAAGTCGCATCTCAGATCATGGTACATCATTGTGTTCCCTGGATGTATGGTGAACCTGGACTCGTGCACCTTAGCCAGGAGCTCTCTCAACAACTCCTCGTCCCTAGGAACACATAAGCGTCCCCTCATGCATATTATCTCATTTGTATAGGAAAAGTCTCCTAGGTCCCTTGTCTACAACTTGTCTCGCAGCGTCTGTAAGTACATATCTGTCATCTGCCCTACAGTGATGTAGTCTATCAGCTCTGGTCGCGTCTACCACGTCACTGTCACTATCCCACAATACCCCTATGACTCTTGGGATCGCCAATTGCCAACTCCTCCATAGGTCTCCAACTCTGTGCCTGTAGACTGGCCAAGTGGGCGGGTGCCTTCCGGCTCAAGGCGTTAGCCACCACATTTGCCTTCCCTGGGTGGAAGGAGATGCTGCAGTCATAGCCCTTCAGCAGCTCTAGCCAACATCCCTATTTCATGTTAAGCTCCTTCTTGTCAAGCAAGTACCTGAGACTCTTATGATCTGTGAAAATCTCGAAAGTCTCACCATAAAGGTAGTGCCTCCATGTCTTCAGCACGAAGACAACAGCTACTAGCTCTAAGTCATGGGTAGGGTAGCTATGCTCATGGAGCTTTAGTTTCCGCGAAGCGTAAGCGACAATGTGACCCCACTGCATGAGCACACCCTCTAAGCCCTACAACGAAGTGTTTGTGTAAACCACAAAATCGCCACTGCTATCCGGGATGGTAAGCACAGGAACTGAAGTCAGTCTCTCCTTCAACTCTTGAAAACATTCCTCACACTCATCTGTCCAGGCAAAGGGCACGTCCTTCCGAGTCAGCTGGGTCATAGGATGCGCAATCTAAGAGAATCCTTTGATAAACCACCGATAGTAACCTGCTTGTCCCAAAAAGCTGCATATCTCTATCACTGTACGTGGCCTCTCCCACCTGAGTACGGCCTCAACCTTGGCTGGATCAACAACCAAACCATCCCCTGATATCACATGGCCCAAGAAAGTCACCTGCCTTAACCAAAACACGCACTTGTTGTACTTGGCATACAGCCTGCGTCATCTCAAAGTGTCTAGGATCATGAGTAAATTTGTCCATGCTGCTCCTGATCTCGTGAGTAAACGAGCACGTCGTTGATGAACACCACCACGAACTGGTCCAAATACAACCTGAAATCCCGGTTCATCAAATCCATAAGAGCAGCGGGGGCATTGGTCAACCCAAATGGCATGACCAAGAACTCGTAGTGCCCGTACCGGGTACGGAAAGCTATCTTGGAGACGTCAGTCTCCCTGATCCTCAATTGGTGATAGCCCGACCTCAGATCTATCTTGGAGAACACTATGGCATCTCGTAACTAGTCGAAGAGGTCATCAATCCTCAGCAGCTGATACTTGTTCTTGATGGTGACCCTATTTAGCTGTTGGTAGTCGACACAAAGTCGTAGGGTACCGTCCTTCTTCTTCACAAACAGCACAGGGGCTCCCCATGGGGATGCACTGGGCCTCACAAAGCCCTTCTCCAATAGGTCCTGCAACTGTGACTTGAGCCCTTGCAGCTCAAGCGATGCCATCCGGTACGGTGCAGTAGAAATGGGGCTGGTCCCCGGTACTAGTGAGATCTCAAACTTGATCTCACGCTCAGGTAGTTGTCCTGGCAGCTCCTCTGGATAAATGTCGGGGTACTCACAAACCACCAGAATACTCTGAAAGTCAGCCACGGGGCTAGGCTCTGCCACTACATAGGCCAAAAAGCCCTCATACCCTTAGCTGAAAAGCCTCGCTGCCCGAAGTGTGGAGATGCATCTGAAACCTCCGTCCACCAGTTGTCTGTGAAACTCGAAGGGAGGCAACTTTGGTATGGAGAAGACGATCTTCCTCCCTAAACAATCCACCAGGGCGTGATAGGAGGATAGCCAGCCTATCCTTAGGATCACGCCAAAATCCTCCATCTGTATCCCAATCAGGCTAGTAGGGAGGCTGTGTCCCCCTATACAGACCTCGCAGTGCATGTAGACCTCCTCAGCTACAAACAACTGGCCACCTAGGCCTCTGATTACAAATAGATCCTCCAATAGTACAATGCCCTACCCCAAACTGATGGCAAAACTCGTAGCGACAATAGAGTGCGTAGCACCAGAATAAAAAATTACGTACACTAATCTGCCAGAAATAGTAACCATACCTGCCACCACTGAACCTAAAGCCCTGGCATCTCTGTGTGTTAGGGCATTGATACGACCCTCAGTCCTCGGTGCAAATGAAGCAACTACACTCTGGGTCAGCCGAGCAGCCGTTGGCCAGTACCCTCCTCGTGACTACTGCCCTCTCCCACGCACCTGGTGACCACGACCACCAGCTTAGCCTCTAGCGCTCGGTGTGGGGAGCATATGCTATGCTCTAACCCTAGATGGGTAGTCCCTCCTGATGTGGCCCGGCTGGCCACACTTGTAACAGAGGGGGACACAACATCCTCCCTCAATAGGTCCCTGCTGGTGGTTGGGCGGGGGTCTAGTGCTGGCAACTGGCCTTTGTCTGGGGCCCCAGAAGGCCACCAATGGCCCCGTAAAACAAGACGGCTCTCCTGTAGGTGCCGTATGCTTCCTCTCTCGACGGCCCTAAGAGTACTCTGGCTGGTAAAGCCTCTTCCGTCTGCTATCAGTGTCTTGCATGGCTAAGTTGGTCTCCTCGTAGGTCATGGCTGCCACAACCACACGACAGAAAGTGGGTAGCTTAAGGGGTTTGACATACCCCCGAATAGCAGGTCGAAGCCCCTCAGTAAACCTCCACAGGCTCTCCTCCTCCTTAGACATGGCTGTCGAGGCAAAACGTGTCAACTCTAGAAAACACGTGCGATACGCTCTAACAGTCATCGTCCCTTGGAGGAGAGTGTGGAACTCCCACCTCCTCTGGTCCTGCCAGGTCTGCGGAAAGTACTGCTCGTAGAAGAGAGTGATGAACTGGTCCCACATCGGCTCTCTCCCCTCCTAGCCTCTAACTACCCTCCACCACCTGTATGCCACACTCTTTAGCTAGTACGTAGCAAAGGCCACGTGGCACTTCACGGGAGGGCGAAGGGTGTTGAACACCTTCTCTATCTGCTCCAGCCAGTCCTCTACCTCAAACAGGTCCTCATCCCCCTTGAAGGAGGGGGGCTTCAGCTTCCGGAACTGTTCGAAAAGCTCGTGGTGTAGCTACAGTGGGGCACGGGCACACCTCAGCCAAGGAGGGCTCGTGCTCGAAAGTGTCAAAGTGCAGTGGGGGTGGTGGAGGACCACCTGCTCCCCCTCCTGCTCATCCGACACTGCGACGATCTCTCTGTCCCACCGAGGACTCCCCCTCCATGACCTCAGGGAGAGGTGCCTGTGGAGGCTGGTGGAGCTCCTCTTGCATGATATCTCTGATTAGTTGGGCGAGATCCTGGGCATGAACGCCTGGGAGAAGAGGTGGGTCAACTGGTACCTCAGGCTTGGCATATGCGACCCTCCGACCTCATCCACGATCGCGACCTCGGCCCACCTTGAGAACTCCCCATTGAGGCATCGCCTGTAAGGAGACGCGAAAGATAGAACAAGAGGGTCATCAATACTGAATTACTTTGAGAAAACTCAGAACGAATATCAAACGATACGTTGTGGTGGCTATCCTAGTTATATGCACGTGAATGGTTATTCTCAAGCCAATTGGTTTATTTCTCGGGATGACCTTGCTCTGATACCATCTTGTTACGACTCGATTCTTGGACCCTACAAAATTCGAGATCAGCTGGCCTCGATTAATCCTAAGACCTAGTCGTCCAACAAGAAATAACCAAAAGTATGAAAGTAAACCATATTCACACATGCAATATAACTAAGCAGAAGAAATGTACAAAGCAGTAAAGGAAGTAGAACAGTTGTCTCAGTAAATACCACAACAACAACAACAATGGAAAGTGGAAAGTAAACAATAGTAGCAAAACAGTAACTAAGAGTCCATTACTTACTACAACAGTAGAGAAAAAGAAAGGAAGTGTTGAAGAAAAGCTATGGCTGGACTCGATTGGGCCCAGCACCCTCCGCAGCCGGAAACTCAGGCAGCTCAACTCCTAGTCCTGAACAGTGTTATCAAAAAATAGAGTCAGCGAATGCTGAGTAGAGTGGTATCTATATTACCTAAGTACCAAAATAGTAAAAGCAACAGGTTTAATTCTCATTTCTATTTATCTGTTTTATGTATTTCTGTTTCACTCATTTCTCAAAGTATCTAGATATTTCTTGGTCTTGCATGTTCCTCGTGGGAACAATCTTGATTGTAGTCTTTTCCATAGAGTAGAAGGTACACGTGGTGCTCTCCTGGCCAGGAGAGTCCCTTGTGGTAGTCCTACACCCAGTCAACCACCCCAAGGTCATTGTCAAGACATAGCGGTGACTATAGCATGCGTGATAAGCGCACGAGTAGCTACCTCGTACTGACATGCGGTCAGTTGTTTCTGCTAGCGGGTACGCCCAAAGTACGACACGGAACAGTATATGGCCTTGCCCTCTCAGAACAGGGGTCTCGCCCCTCCACAGTCCGCACACCCTCATCTAACTCCCTGATTTGCCCAGAGGGCCTAACAAGTTGGTGTAGGGTGGCTAGCTGAACCCCAGGCCCCATGGGGTGGCTAGCTCCCTCCCTACACTAGTAGCTCGCCTCGGTACCATGTACACGAGGGCCAACAGGAGTCGGTGTAGAGTGGCCAATCCTAACCTCGGGTCTCAACCCAAGGGAGGCTAGCTCCGCTCTACAAAAAAAGGGGACAGTTGCTCTCCTTGGTACCACATACTCAAGGGCCAGCACCCTTCCAGTCTACATTCCAGATTTTTGTCTATCCACAAGAGTTCTACTCCTAATTCCCCAAAGGGTTCATGCTCGTGTTCACCTCATTATCCAAATCTAGATCTCATGTTTCATAATTCATTCCTCAGCCATATACAGGCAGCTCATGTTTTCATAGTTCAATTCTCAATTACATGCAACTAGTGTTTCTCACAGGTACTTTCATTAAATACAGAAAACTCATATTCTAATAGGCAGCTCATAATTATAATATAGGCATTTGCTAGCAATTTATCTTAATCACACATACAAGTGAACTATACAGTACAAATAGGTTCACTCATTTCTCTACCCTAGGGTTCATTCCACATCCTAGTGTTCCATTCGGCTATTTCAACCAAGCACGTTCTTATTTAAATGTTAATAACTGAATTAAACCACTCTACCAGGAAACACAGGAGTAATGGGGGCTTGCATCGTAGACCCAGATGTCTCTGCGAACCCCAAATGCACAGCAGGCTGAAACCCTATACCATAGAATACATCATAAAAGGAAAGTTCAAAATAGTGTATAATGGACTCTAGTACCTAAAGGAACTCGAGAGGAGAGTACAGGTATTTTGTTTGCGTAAAACGGACCCCGATCGGACCCTAAATAGGTCAAAAGCATGCCTACTGTTCAAAACTAGATGTTTGGAAATAATGACAGACATCCTAAAAGGCGTCAGACCTTACCTTATTTTCTCTACGGTTGATTCAGTTGTCCAAACTTCTTTGCGATCATCTGAAGACAGTTCCAGACATCGAACAATGTCTCCGATCGTCTGGAAGCACCTCTGGATGTCTGGTGGTGTGATCAGATGTCCAAAAGTGTATGGAAAAGCATTCTGTGCTCCTTCCCAAGGCTGCACCTGTGTACGTAAACACAGGTGCGGTTAGCCGACAACAACCCCTACGCTGCGATATGCATGGTGCATGGAGATATGTACCTTGCGTTATGAGTGCTTTCAAACATCTGGTCCTAGCTCCAGACTTCCAGGTATCCTGCCAGTCGTCTGGACTCCACTCCAGGCATATGATACTGGAAAACTTCCATTATCAAGAGCTCGTCATAGCTCACTCCGCTTTCTCCTCCTCTCGCAACGGTAGCCCTAGCCGTTGCAGGAGCATGAGCATCTGCTCACTGGCTCCTTCTTGAGCTCCATCGAGCTCCCATGGTTATCTTCTGCCTCCTCGCTCTCATTCCCATGCACTCTCTAGCTCACACTCCTCCTTGCTCTCACTCCCTCGCCGGTGACTCCCCTTCCTTGCCACAGCTGTAGTAGAGGCGGAGGAAAGGTGATGGTCGCAGGAGAAGGTGAAGGTGGCGGTGGCTATGGTGTGAGGAGGAGAGGAGAGGGGAAGGGAGGGGTTTATATAGGAGAGGGTTTATGGTTTGGGTGAGGGTTCGGGGAGAGAGAAGAGCCTCTATGCGCTGCTCGCGTGCAAAGCGCAAAGCGCAGTACGAAAAATTTCACTTTCAGACGTCCAGGAACAAGTCCAAACGTCTGGATAGATGTCTGACTGAAACTCCAGATGTCTTAAATGGCTAAAAGTGTAACGGGTCATTACAGTTACGTGTTGTTTGGTGGGGCGGAGCACTGGCGCGAGCTCGTTGGAGCTCACACTGGAGATGGAGAAGATGGAGGTGGATCGATGTGTGCAGTGGATGAACTTAGAAACCTAAAGTGTAGAAGGGTCCAGAGGTAGAGAAGGGGGGAGAGAGAGACTTACGGGACTAATATAGGTGGAGACGTCTGGTCGATTGCAAGGAAGATGACGAGGGCCTGCAGAGGAATTGGCGAGGAAGATGGGGTCGAAAATAACTGTGCTTTGGCTAGCTAGAGTCCCGAGGAGGGGAGGAAGGTGATAGTGGTACCAATTTAGCCTTGGCACATGCGAAAGTAGGACGGATGGGCTCACCAGAGTCGATGGTGGAGTTGGTCGGAGAGGAAGAATTAGAGGGAATTTGGTCAAAAATCGACTCAAGAATTTGTCGAAATGTCCTAGGGTTTAGATGAAACCTATTCTACTCCTCAATGAACCAATTTAAGCAAGTTTTGACTTACTTCTAAGTTGGTTTTGGAGGTTGAGATCCTGAGTTCGTCCATGAGATTTTCGATCTCAATTGAGCTCGAGACAGAGCTTAAACAATCTAGAAGATCCTTAAGATCATTCTCACCAAGTTTGGCAAGATTTGGTCTCAATTTGGTCAGTTAACTTAGCAAGCAAATCTCGACTGCCATGGGTTGAAGCTTCTGTTCATACCATGAAGAAGGCATGTAGGATAGAGATGGCAGCAGGGACCTCTCTGCAAAAGTTAAAAAAATTTGGGGTCTTATTTGTAAGAAAATATAGAACCAGGGGCCTGATTGAAAAGAATAGAGATCTAAGGGCTTAAAATGCAAACTAGGTCAAGATGGATTTTAATTGGGACCAAATTTTGGTGTTAACCTAATTTGGACCCAAGGAATCTAATGCTAAACTTGGATTTGAGTTTTGATCACGTTTGACTGAGTAAATTCACAGGAGGCAAATTCCCGTCTAAATCTCTACTTTTGGTCAAAATGGGTTCAGATGGTCAAATTGAAGGTACCAAACCACGTAGAATATTTTTCAATTAATTTTAGGAGGTTTATATTGAATTTCTCTCCACCAAAACCTTTTTAATTTAAGTGAGGCTAATAATTAGCATTTTTAGTGATATTTTAATCCTCAAAATGCATGAAACACTGATTCAATCAATGTGAGCCCAGTTCTTGGATGTTTAAGTTCATTTGACCTTCAACTAACCCCTTGTTTAATTTGCATTATTGATGGGATGGTAAAACAATGAAATTAACCATGTTTTTCTCTCTTCTTCTCAAATCAGTTCAGTATGGAATTATGATCCTCAGACAATCATTTAGGAGCATTTAACACTGGATTCTGACCAGTTTAAGTTAGTTATGATGAATGATGGTGTTACGATCATAACCCCATGCCTAACTTTTGCTATTGCCTAACAAATCCCATGGAGCAAACCAGATTTCTAAGCTGAATTTTAACTGTCAGGATGCCTTATTGAGCCATATGTCTAAAAATTAGATCAAAATACCAATAATAGTTCTAGAGGTACTCACGTAACAGCCAAGATCTAAACTTGACCAGCCTCAGCCTTAGGTCTACCACGAAGGTTTATTTAGCCAGCAAAAATTGCTTAGAGGTTCATTGACCCCAACAGTTAATGCACCTGTACACATTCGTACCAAGTCCAAGTTCAGTTTGCGAGTGCATTTTTGATAAGAGAGATAGAGAGGGATATTTATTTTGAGAGCTTTCTCTCTTTCCTTTTTGCATTCCCCTAAATCTAACCTTGTATTAGTTCTAAACATGGTCTGTATCAGATTCATTGTCTCTGCCATCAATCCTCGAAGTGTCCTTTCTTTCGATGCTTTGGGATAGTACTGCCCATGGTAACCCCTAGAACCGTAGCTTTCAACACTTCGGGATAGTGCCACCCATGGCATTCTATAGCTAAATTCAGGCAGTGGAAATTGTCATTTTGAGATAATCTTACCCATTGCACTTGAATCAGCACAAAGTGCTTACATGCCCTCGGTAGGATATTTAAATATCCTAGGAGATAAGCACCAACGAGATGATATGTTGTGATGCATCTTCGTGGGGAGTATTTTTCATTCCACCTCTCCGCATCAGGAATTTATCTAATCAACTTGTGTCTTCGAGTCGCTCCTAAGCCAAATCTTCAGGAAAATATTTTTAGAATAGAGCACTTTTGGCATTATTGTTCATTAAGCACACTAAACTAGACTAGTGTGTGATTTTTGGGTGCTTAGGTTACCAAGTTCCGCAAACCAAAGGGCAGGCAATGCAGCCGAATAAGCCTTATGCCTTAGACTTAATACATCAGCCTTGCAACTTCCTCAACCTCTTGGTGTATAGTGTAGATCTTAACAAATATGTGAGTGTTTAAGCCCTAGGATAAGCCCAAGAGGCCTAAGGTTGGTATCCGTCACTTATCTCTGAAGATTTATCCCTTCAGGTCTTAATTCATCATCCGATCCAGCTTAGAACTTAGGTAAGTTCCATAATTAATTACAAGGACTAACATAATTTTTCTTTTGTTTGCTCCTTTTTCTCTGTTTTTCTTTTCTCCTCTTCTCCCTCCCCAATTTAGATCATTCAATTCAACCTTCCTCCTTTCATCTCTCTCTCTATTTTTTTTTTTGAATGAAACCCCTCAGTGAATCAAATTTCATAATGTTTTGCACATTAATACCCCCCCACGCCTAGGATTTGCAATGTCCTCATTGTAAATTAGGTGGGTTCGAGTTTAGCTTAGATCATACATTAGAATAGGTTTGGGTGGGTGGTAAATGGGTCGGGCTAACTATTGCAAATGATTTCAAGCACTAATACAAATATCGATGGCAAAGTTAGACAAACCCTAAAGTGCAATATGACTTCAGCTCAGAGATAAGTTAGAAGGGTCTCAGGCTTTTCAGCTAACTTGTTGCCTCCCGTTAAGCACTAAGTTTAATGCCATCAATTGGGCACTAATGACTCTGCAATTATTACTGTTAATATTATATTTAGAGTCAATTTTGAGGGCATATGTGCATTAATGTCATGTTATAGTGGGTTTGGGGGCATTGTATGCATTCTGCATTACATTACATTAAGATTGCTTAGAATCATTGTTTAATGCCCTTGTATACAAGTCCATATTCAAATAGGTCTCAGATGAGCAATCGGATTGTATAGATGGGTTCGGATCGACAAACGGAGTCCAATGGACTCAAAAATCACCTCGTTCCGACCTCTGTAACTCCCATAATAAGTCCAAGGAAGATCAATGGCTAGGGGACAATGAGACATCCATATGGGCTTCGGATGAAAAATCTGATCATATCGATGGATCCGGAGCAACGATTGTAGTCCGACAACGCGAAAATTATCCCGATTCGAGCATCGTGGCATCTCTGCAAGTGAAAGAAGATGGAGAGGTCGATGGGCACCACGTGGCACCATCTAGGCTGCCCAATACCGGCCAATAGTCTACCCAATGCCTGCTATTCATCCACATCATCCATTCCCAGCTGTCTCCACCACATGCCCTTTGCTCCTTACGACAACTTCATGGGTGTGGCTCATCGGTCGACGAGAGCACACCCAAAGGGGGGGCGCCGGTTCAAGCCCCGTGACCCCCCAATCTCTCAATTGACATAGGCACGGAGCAGCATCGTGCATGAGCATGCGCGCAGTAGCGGCAGCAACACCAGCTAATGCATGCAGCATGGCGCTCGCAACGTGGCGCGGAGGACGCAAGCCAGCGCAGCAAGGCACATGCATGAAGGGCATGCATAAGGTGGTCTTCAGCGATGTTTGAGGCGAAGTTTTAGCATTGGCATGGATGTCGTTGTTGACCTAAGGATAGATTTTGGGCCTTTTCCTCCATTATAAAAGGGCCCATCCTCCTCCACTTTTGGGCATCTTCTACCTAGCAAATCTCTCACCTCCATAGAGCTTCAAGGAAGATCCCAGAGCTGTCGAGCTGCCAACGGAAGTCCTTCACCACCGTGGCTGCCTCACCTCTCCATTAGTTGCTAATTTTCTTTAACATTGATGTTTGATTAAACATTCGTCTAGCTTTATTGTTAGACATGTGCTTATGCAATAGAATTTGTTATCTTATTCCATATTCTACTATGCTATGTTTTAGGCAACTATATTAGTCTACCTTCTTTTAGCAATCAATTTCTCCAATTGATTTCTAACCCTATCATCTCTCTCACTCACTCTCTCTCTATTCTTTTTGCATGTGAACAAATAGACGTAATTGGTGACATTAAAGTGAGTATTTGATCTAATTTCACACCTCCCTATGTTTGACACTCAGACTCACATCTGATATTTCTAATTAAAATTGATGTCGTAAAACGTGCAAGAATGAATGATTTAACCTAACATGTTTTCCCGATGCTAGTTTTTAGCACCGTTGCCGGGGAGGCAATAGATCTTTTATTCAATTTTATTTACTTGGGAAGTATTCATACTTGTGTTATCTAACTTGCCTTTCTCTCTTCTTCTTGGTTGCAGGAATCTCGTACATTGGCATTGAAAGGAGAGTGGATCGGACTAGATCAAAGGAAGCGCAAGAGATGACCGCCATCAACCAGAAGGTTTGATTTCTTGTTTTCCCACTATCCAAAGGTAACCCTTCATCTTTGGACCAAGGAAAAAGTTGTGGTGCTCTAAAACAAAAAACCTCTCTTGTGTTTGTCGAAGGAAACACCACCACTAAGTTCTCAACCCATTAACTTCGCAACACTTTTCTCTAGACTTGGGTTGAGAACATAATTAGAGGACCTTTAACACCTTTAAAAATTTTTTTAAAAATCTTAGACGTGCTACTTCTAGTGGGAGAATTCCACTTAAAATTTCATAGCCAGACTCTTTGTGATTTAGCTGTGAAAAATTCTCTGCTGGAAGTGCGTAAGGTTGTCCTAATTTCTGGAGATCTGTAGGTTGTTTCTATTGCTGAGAACTCCACGTAGATTGGATTTGTAAGAGATTTATATTTTTGGAAAGCTCTTGAAATTCTCTACATTTCTTATGCAACCTATTTCTATACTTGTAAAAGATTAGTGCTTGATTTGATTCAATTCCTAAACACGAACACTGATCTAAAGGTTCTGCATAGATTGACCCTCTCTTGGAAAAACATGAATTTGGGTGGTCTATCATCCTCAATAAAATCTGAAATTGAATTCATTAAAAAGCTCATTTGATTTTGGCCAGGATAGGGTCATTGGTTGCCTTGATTGGACCCTTCTTGATAAAATCAAAAATAGATTCATTAGAAGTTGCACGCCCTAGGATCTTCTACACTAGGGTGCTTTTAACTTCATAGTCACACAAAAAGGCCCTAAAGAAAATCAATCTTAACCAACCATGTGACTACATCTTTGTGCCTTGCTTGAATTTCTAAACAAGTGGAATCCTAAAATCTAATAAAGAAAGTTTCAAATTCTAAAAGCTGTTCATCACAATTTTGCTTGATAAAGAACACTTGTTTTGGCATTGGGTTCTTACACCTGATTGTGCAGACAGCTCAACTAGAAATTTTAAGGGCATCAACCCCCCCTAACACCCTTCACTTAATCCCTGAGCACAAGCACTGACCTAGCTCTAAATTCAAATTTAGTAGATGATTGCGCAGCAATCATAGGTCTTAACTGATCTAGGTTAAGCTAGAACTTAGCATAAGTTAGGGCTATTCATGCATACATACGCATTATCTGCATCATTATTGCCCTTCTTTAGCTACGCATGAAATAATTTTATAATGTGCTGATTAAGTGCATTATGTTGATTGCAGGCAATAAGCAGATCTGGAGATGGATCTAGAGCAAGATCTGAAGTTGGATCAAGAATAACGAGAGTTACAGCAAAGCTGGAGCAGAAGGCTTAGATTAGATGTAGGAATAATAATGTAAGGGAGTTAAAGGTTTGATGTGCTGTTAAGTAGGAATAAAGCAGTAAAATGTGAAGAGCTTAGGTCCATCCTAGCCCTAGGATAGCCTAAAGACTTCCCCAAGCCTTAGCCACCCTTAGATTAGGTCACAACACCCTAGGAAGCCTTAAAACCCTAGTCCCAGCCATTATCTGGATGTCCAGATAAGTTATAG
The DNA here is from genome assembly GCA_037157565.1 of Thalassia testudinum. Classification (NCBI taxonomy): domain Eukaryota; kingdom Viridiplantae; phylum Streptophyta; class Magnoliopsida; order Alismatales; family Hydrocharitaceae; genus Thalassia; species Thalassia testudinum. The sequence goes on from JAZHRO010000049.1 coordinate 39,370,655, forward strand.
GATGTCTAGGACACTTAACCATCTCCCGCACACCTCAAACCCACTCTTGCATTGTTATTGGATGTCCAGACATTTTGTCAGACGTCCAATTGTTGCAGAGTACCCAAAACAGAACCCTGATTTCCCCTTAACTCAAATTAGACGTCCAGAACTGAAGTCTAGACTTCTGATTTTTGAGTTTAAGTCGTCTGATCCTATTATTGGACGTCTGATGTTGGTCTCCAGTCCCTATTTTGAGATTCAAGTCTTGATCTTGCATCTCTAGCTCCCTAGACCTAATCCCAACCCCATAGGAACCTAAATTAAGGTGTCCTAACCCTAGTACTTCACCTCTAGACCTACCTAAGGACCTAATTAGGCCCTCACCAAACCCAATTGACCTAGATCAAAGTCAATTACCTTCACCTAAGTCAATTGGACTCATTGAGTCCAATTGAGCTTGGATCTCAATCCACACAAGTTTAATTGGACTTGGTGAGAGTCCAATTGACCTAAGCCCAACCTAATTGAGTTATTCTACTCTCAATTAGGTTCACACTCATTCAATTAAACTTAGGTTATGTTTAATTGCATTTTTCCCTCAGCAATTAGGGTTTGTAACCCTAATTCAAGACCTACACCTACCCAAACCCCTTAGGACGTAAGCTAAGACACGTAGCCACATAGAGCACGAACACACACACACACACCATTCACACACACACACTTCTCTAGAATTCTCTAGAGAGCTCTTGAGATGGTGCCACCTCTTGGTTGCCAAATTTAGCAACCAAGAGGAATTCAAATTGAGATCCACAATTCTTGGATCTCAAAGACTATCTCCACCCACATGTGGCTGACCACTCTTGGACTCTCTCTAGAGCGTTCTACACCTCTTTAGAGAGAAGCCATTGGGTCTATAAAATGACCCCTTGGGCAACCATGCACCCCCATTCACTTCCTTGGCATTCATTTCACTTAGGCTAGCCACTCCCATCTCCACTCCACCTCCACTAGTTGAGCACCACTATGGAGGCCACCATCTCCATGCCAGGAAGCTGGATCTGCTCCCCAACCTCTCTCCAAGGGCTGGCCTAAGCTCCATTGGCCGCCCCTCCTCTCAGCCACTCAAAGGCCATCGGAGACCACCATCGAATGCCCTTCCTTTTGCTAGATTAGTAGCTTAGCTTTTCGTATATTTACTTCTTAGTAGTGTAGTCTTACTTCTCCCCAATGATGCATGCGAATCCCCCTCATTGATTCTTGTAAGCAATCATTTTCTGGTAGCTAGGTTTAATTTTTAAGCATTCATCTATAAGCTTTCCTCTAGATTTCCTTGTGCAACAACTCTCCAATGATGAATGAAATTGCATTTATATATATATATATATGTCTCTCTATGTATTTGAAATCACCGTGAGCTTAATAATTATCGTATTTGCGTGATTTAAGTGCCTATTCTTTAACTACCTATATATTATGCACCAGCATGTCATTTCCTGAGGATATTGAAAATTTGACAATAGATGCTTTCTCCATAACTAATCACCACCTCACTAGAATCGTGCACACAGAAACTCACACGTTCACTTTTGTGATTTACTTGACACTTGCACATGTGATCCGAGTTAATAACAGGAGAGATGAAGTCTTAGTTAGGAGATTGGAAACTGCCGTGCGTCTTTAAACAAAGTAGAGAGGCTAAAAAATAAAAGATCAATTTCAAAAGAGAAAGTAACACCTCCCAGAGATGAAAGACTGGGACTCAAAGTCTCATTATTTTTATAAAATAATATCTTTGTTGGATCGTATTTCGCAACTATACTACAACGCATTTCTTTCTTATCAAAAGTGCGATCTACGACTACCCCAACAAAATGGCACCGTTGCCGGTGAGGCAACATCATTTTTCTTGATTTTGATCTATCACTGACAAATTTGCCTCTACTTTGTTTTTGATGTGCAGGACAACACGGAATGAAAACAAGATCTGCGCTCACATCGAGCGCGGCGAAGAAAAAAAATCAGGTGCACATCATCTATCTTAGATTAGGTTTATTTTCTGAACCCTAGGATTAGATCTACTTCGTGCAATTTCTTTTGTAAAAAAAAAAAAAGATTTTTCTCATTTTCATGAAAAAAAATCAAAAAGAAAAATTTTGGAAAAAATCTAGATTAGGTTTCCTTTCGAATCTAGGTTAGTTGAAAAGAAAAAAAAAGAAGAAAAAAAAAGATATTTTCTATGAATCTTTTGAAAAATTCTTTTTGAAAAAAAAAAGTGCAAAAGTTTTGAGAAAGAAAAAAAATATTCCTTTTGGTGGAAGGCTTGAATTTCAAATTCAAACCTCTTTAAAAGATTTTCCACCATCTTCTGATTTTCAGCCATATTTGAAATCTAACTTAAAAATTTGATTGCAGAAAATTTCATTAGCAAAAAATTATGAAATTCAGGATAAACCTTCACTTTCAAACCGTCTTTCAAATTCCATCATTACTTTGAAGAAATCCCAAGTATACAATTTTTAAAAATTTGCGAAGTGCACGGGGGTCAGATTGACCCAGATTCAAAATTTTTCAAATTTCAAAAAGCAATTCCGAGCAATCCGCGAATCTGTTTTGACTAAAAATGATGGGGTTTGAAAGCTGATCTCATTAGCTTTATTTTTCAAATTTTTTATGAATTTTTGAAGATCATTTGATATATTCAAAATGAAAAATCGACAAGGGGTCAAAGTTCCAAATACGATCCCTTGAAATTCAAAATTCCCTAAAAATTCGGTTGAAATAGTGAAAACTCCAAAAAAATATTATCTTAAAAACTAATTGAAAAAGGAATCTACTCGCAAAATTTCAAATTAATTTGATTCCAATTATTATCAGAGAATCAACATTACTTTTGTGATCTATTGAAATAGAGAAAAGCCCTAGAAGTGCATGCAAACTAGGTTAAATCCTTAGGGTTACAACTAGAGAGCACACATTGGGCTAACTCAGACTTAATCAAGTCTAGTTAGCCGGTGAGCTTGGTCACCTTGTGGGCCACTCACCTCAAACCCCACTGAAGAAAATGGGTTAAAATTAACTTTAAAATACGAAATCAACCCGAGTTCGTTGTTGTACTACTGGATGAGTTTAATCTCTCTTGCTAAACCTGGTGACTAAGTTTGCTGGGTAGTGTCAAACGACCGCAGCTCGGGGTTCAACGGAACCGGAGGCATAAGTCAAAGGAAGAACCTTCCCCTTAGTCCCCTCGTAACCAGACTGGCTGGGTTAGCTTGAGAGGCAGGATTCACTTTCAGTCGATTGTACGATGAACTTATCTTCAGGAATTTAAATCCATAATGAAAAATCTGCTCACCTGATCTATAAGGACCATTTGATTGATAGGGCCTTAGCCTTGTCCTGCATGGTTACACCAACCCAGGGGTTGGCCGGTGTATGCATGGAAGGAGATCACTTCGACCTCACTTGGTTTGACCTTGGGAGCCACTCCGAAGGAGGCGAGTCACCTTGCCCGGACCATCTTCTCCCCCTATTTCTTCTACTCCAAGAGCCACCATGGCAAATCCTGGACCTGGACTTAGATCGGGTTAGGACATTGAGAATCTGGACCCGATGGCTCGTCTGGAAGCCTGGGTCGCCGAATCTGAGAAGCTGCATCAGTAGAGCATGGATCATATTTTGATGGCACTTGACAGGATGCAGCACCTGCCATGAGGAGAACAACTGCAGGATTTCTACGACCCAGACACACCTATCATCGCACCACTAGTCAGAATTCCCACAGGCGGAGACGCATTTGAGCTCAAGCACAATGTAATTGGGTTGATCAGCACTCATTTCTATGGGAACTCAAGCGAAGATCTGTTCCAGCACCTTGAGGACCTGTGTCAACTCACTGAAACGATTCGACCCTGGAATATTGATCTCGGGATTGTTCTGATGAAGTTTTTCCCGTTCTCTCTGAGGGACAAAGCTTCATACTAGTTCAAGACTATTGGGAAGCCAATTGGAACCTGGCTAGAATTACAACGTGAATTCCTGCAAAAGTTCTTCCCAATCGGTCGAACGAACGCAATGCGGCTCGCAATCACGACTTTCTCCCAGGGAGCTAGGGAGAAATTACATGAAGCATGGGATAGATTTCACGGCCTTCTCCGGAATTGCCCGCATCATGGTATACCTAGATGACACTTAGCCTAGATTTTTTACCACGAGCTGGATGACACACATTGGTATCTGGCCGATGCATCTAGCAGCGGGAATTTTCTCACAAAAGACGAGAACAGTGCATTTGAGTTGTTCGAATCATTAGCGGAGAACTCGATGATTGTCGCATCTATGAACCAGTTCCAGCAGCCTAGTCAGCAGTGGGTTGGTGTCCACGAGGCTCACACCGATTCTATTCGAGCCGACATGGATATCATCATCAAGCAGCTAGATGGAATAAACCTAATTGAGAAGAAGATTGACCAGATCAATCAAGGTCAATCCGATTTGAGCTCTGCCGCCGCAAGATCCTCCTACGCACCCCGAGCCCCACCTACTCGAGTTAATCTACTCACTTGGGATGCATCTTCTCCGTATTTACGAGATCTCGCATATCAAGATCCCATGAATAATCCAGATCTGGCACCCTATGACCAGGGTTATGCACCACCCGCAGATTATAATGCGTATCCCCTTGGCGAATATATGTCTTAGACATCTTCGGCCTACAAGGACGTCAGCGCAATCCAAGGATACGGGCATAATAACCCGTACTCGGAGACATATAACCTTGGTTGGCGCCAGCATCCGAACTTCTCCTGGTCTGGTAATTCACAGAGACCACATCAAGATCCACACTACCAGACCAGGCAATACGGGAATGTACAAAACACGTATCTTAGGTAGCAGCCACTCCCGTCTTGGCAACCCCACTCGTTATACCAACCGTTGCACCGAGCTGCCAACCACCCTCCAAAGCGGGCCGACCCTTTGGAGGCGCTGAAAGAAAAGCTACAAGAATCGATGAGGAAGTCTACACAAGATAGCTTGCAGATTATGAAGGCGATGGCTAATCAGATTTAGACCATACAGAACATGCAGAACCAGCTGTTGCAGGAGCATAGGACTCAGGGAGCCTTGGCCTCCCAACCCGTCCCGAACCCTCGATATGTGTAGAACCAAGGTGCCCCACTTAGGTTTCAGGCACCGCAGGGATAGGCACACGCCATACTACAGGCGCCTCCTGCACACCCAGTTACGTGCAAGACCAGTCGCCTTTGAAGAATCCCACGTATTCTGCCCCATCCGCTCCCCCACCACCTCATGGACAGCAAGCCGATGCACACGCTCTCATTGTGGATCAGAAGGAAGACATTCGACCCACCACCTAAGCAAGCAAGTTCTGATTTTTCCCACCCTTTGCCGTAGGCAGATTCGACTCCATCATCTCAAGAGCCACCTACGGTAGATAAGGGTAAGAGGCCATTTAACCCTAAGATTCCCATCCCTTTTCTTGAGGCTCTGACACGAAATGTAGTACGGAAAAGGGACACGCGGAATTTCGAGGACCTGAAATCAATGTTTAAGGAAGTACATATTCATGTCCCCCTCCTCGAGGCAATCAATCACATTCTTGTTGTCGCTAGGTTCTTCAAGGACTATTGTATCCCGAAGAGACAGCCGAGAATTGGACGACAGGCGGTACTATCAAAAGAAGCTAGCATCGTGATTCTAGCTGACTTACTGCTGAGGAAGAAAGACCCTGGTACCCCACTCATGTCCTGCTTCTTGCGGGATTCTCCATTTTATCGGGCCCTTTTAGACTTGGGTTCATCCATCAACTTAACTCCCACCGCCGTATTTGATCGATTTCGATTTGGGGAGTTGAAACCCACCTCGGTTATGATTCAGTTGGCTGACAGATCAGTCAAAACACCAAGGGGGTGGTTGAGAACGTGATCGTGAAAGTCCGCGGGTTCTGCTTTCCCGCAGATTTTTTCGTTCTCGATATGGAAGTTCCTCCTAATCTCCACGATGCACCAATTATTTTGGGTCGCCCATTTCTGGCGACAGCCTAAGTGAACATCAATTGTGCATCTGGGTGTATGGAGATTGCCCTAGGCAATGAGCGACTTTGACTAGACATATTCAGGGCAGCAAAGAACTTCAACTGTGATCGCATAGAGGAGGATGGTGAAGATGAAGATTCGGCTTACTGTGGTAACATTGGGCTCCTTTGTGATGACCCAATGTCTCATTTGTCTACACTATCAGGGTTCTCGGACCTCGATCCACACGGGATTGAAACCACTGCATTACACATATCTCCCTGAGGATCTGACTGTTTGGGGTGTGCTTCCCACCATAGCACCCTTGAATCCAGCTATCTTGATCCATATATTACTAAATTGCCCCTATTATTACAGGAAGACGTGACTATAGCTAACGGGTTTCATGGTAACGCTGTCACAACCGATTTAATAGGGAGTCGCTCAGTGGGAATTCACGTGTACATGGATCAGCGGATTCCCACCCTCGATTCTACTCCTTCCACTCTCAGTTCTGATTCTAACCCACCCGTAATTGAATTGAAGCCCTTACCTGACTCACTCAAGTACGTGTTCTTAGGCGAAAGTGAGACATATCCAGTCATTATTAATGCCCACTTAACCCAAGAACAGGAGCATCAATTAATTTCTACACTTCAAGACCATAAGGCTGCTATCGGGTGGAGTGTTGCTGATCTTCGTGGTATTCGCCCCTCGTATTGCACTCATCACATTTACACTGATGAGGGGGTGAAACCTTCGAGACAACCTCAATGACAGTTAAACCCGAATATGCTAGAGGTTGTTAAGAAGGAGATCATCAAATGGCTGGATATCTAATCTCAGACAGCCAGTGGGTGAGTCTGATTTAGATAGTGCCCAAGAAAGTAGCACTCATCATCATAAAAAATGATAATGGCGAATCCATCCCGACCCGCACTACGACATCTTGGCGAGTCTGCATTGACTGCAGGAAACTAAACATAGCTACCTAGAAGGATCACTTTCCTTTCCCGTTCATCGATCAGATCTTGGAATGGTTAGTCGAATGCAGTTTCTTCTACTTTCTGGACGGATACTCCGGGTATAATCAGGTAGCAATTAGCCCAGAAGATCAGGACAAGACCACATTCACATGCCCCTTTGGAACATTCACCTTCAGGCGGATGCCCTTTGGCCTTTGCAACGCCCCAGCACCATTTCAGAGTTATATGATGGCTATCATCATGATTGGGGATTATGTGGAGGTATTCATGGATGATTTCTCTGTTTTCGGAGATGATTTCGCATCTTGTCTTGATAACCTCACCAAGATCCTGAAACGATGTATTGAGGTAAACCTAGTACTATCCTGGGAGAAAAGCCATTTCATGGTGAGGGATGGCATAGTACTAGGGCACAGGATCTCCAAAAATGGACTCGAGGTCGACCGGGCTAAATCAGAGATTATCTCCCACTTACCGCCACCTAGCTCGGTCAAGCAGATTAGATCATTCTTGGGCCACGTCGGCTTCTATCAGAGATTTATACACGATTTCTCAAAAATTGCGTGGCCTTTGATGAATCTCCTGTTACCAATGTCCCATTTGAATTTGATACCTCATGTCTCAATACCTTCGAGACTTTACGAAACGCTGTTTCTGACTCCCTGATTCTCCAACCACCCGACTGGTCGCTTGATTTCGAAATGATGTGTGACGCTTCTGATTTTTCCGTCAGTGCTATTTTAGGCCAGCATCGGGAGAAACAACCCTTTGTCATAAACTATGCTAGCAAGATGCTGAATGAGGCTCAGCATAATTACACTGTCATCGAAAAAGAACTGCTAGCAGTAGTATTCGGGTTGGAGAAATTCAGATCATATTTATTAGAGTCTAAGGTCATCATCTTCACTGACCACCCTACCCTCCGACACTTGTTGGCAAAGAAGGATGCCAAACCATGACTCATTAGATGGATCCTTCTATTGCAGGAATTTGATATCGGGATCCGCGACAAAGCCAAAAAATAAAATGTTGTGGCGGATCACCTATCCAGATTGGACCCAGACCACATTCCTTATTCCTTGCCTATCCATGAACAATTTCTGGATGAATCACTTTTGGCAATTCATTCTGTTGAGTTCCCCTGGTATGCAGATTTTGCGAACTACCTTGTCGTAGGAAAAATTCCCGCAAACCTATCCAAAGACCAGAAACTCAAATTCATTGTAGAGTCCAGATACTATCTCTGGGATGACCCACTGCTCTTCAGCATTGGAGCGGATCAGATTATCCGCAAATGCATCCCAAACTCTGAGATCCTCAGCGTGTTATCTTTCTGCAACAATGATGCATGTGGTGCCCATTTCTCAGGACAGAAAATCGCTGCAAAAATTTTTGCAGTCAGGATTTTTCTAGCCAACCATCTTCAGAGATACACACGATTACACCCAACACTGCAAACAATGTCAGTCGATCGGTTCTATGACCAGGAGAGACATGATGCCACTCCAACCCATCATGGTCATAGAAGTGTTCGACGTCTGGGGCATCGATTTTATGGGCCCTTTTCCGAACTCGCATGGCTTCGAGTACATATTGCAAGCCGTTGATTATGTCTCGAAGTGGGTCGAGGCCATCCTGATGAGACGGGCTGACCAAAAGATCGTCATTTCTTTAATACGGCAAAATATTTTCATGAGATTCGGAATACCCCACGCTCTGATTAGTGTCGAGGGAAGCCAGTTCATCCACGCCTATTTCAGGTCGTTATTAAATAAATACAGGGTACGTCACCGCATAGCCACTGTGTATCACCTGCAGACCAATGGGCAGGCTGAGGTGTCTAACCGTCAAATCAAGCTGATTCTCCAGAAGACGGTTAGACCAGATAGGAAGGACTGGTCTGACAAATTAATCGATGCACTTTGGGCATATTGGACCACATACAAGGCCCTACTCGGAATGTCACCATATCGTATGGTATATGGCAAGGCCTGTCACCTTCCTATAGAGCTGGAACACCGCGCCTTTTGGGCGGTGCGGAAATGCAACCTTGACCTCGATGTAGGAGGTCGAGAACGGAAACTCCAACTCAGCGTATTAGAAGAAATCCTGTGGGAGGCCTATGAGAATGCATTAATATACAAGGACAAGACCAAGGCCTTTCATGACCACCACATCCGGAGGAAAGTATTCACACCCAACCAGCGAGTCTGGTTGTTTGATTCACGGCTAAAACTGTATGCAGGGAAGCTTAAGTCCAAGTAGACTGGCCCATATGTTGTGATGCAGCCATATCCTAATGGGGTAGTCCAGATCAAGGACCCAAAATTTGGGCATATATTCACGGTAAACGGCCAGCGCCTCAAGCCATTTTTGGACTAGGAACCTCCTCCACCTCACGAGATTGTTCATCTAAGTGAGGACGTGTGATTGAGTGCTCGCCCAGCTGGTGGTGTTAAACTCAGCACGTATAAATACCATTCACTCCACATTCCACCATCATCTATACATAACCATTTTTATACATAGCATATTTTTGTTTAGCATATGTCCCCTTTGTATATTGCATGTTAACAGGTTGGCCGGAGCTAAATATAATTTCAGGAGCATTTACAGGTGACTTCTACCAACTCATCCTTTGTTAGATTTATTTTCTTTTATATTCATGCATGAGGACATGCAAGAACTTAGGCATGGGGCGGTAGAACAACAAAACTGAAAAATTTTTATGCCAACATTTAGGAAAACCTCGGAGCTGCATGTAAAATGTACTTTAGAAAGAACAACCGACTCCACCTCTAGTGCTTGCATTGGAGCTAGAAATTGTTCGCAACAGCCACTTCCGACTCACCCGCTCACCTTTTGTTCTAAATTTAGGGTCAAGCTGATTGTAACCCGATACAGGAAATTCATGAAGTACAAATTATATGAGGTTACATGTTTATAGCATATATAGATATTGCATTTATGAATAAGAGAATGCATTAGGGATTTTATCCTCTAGTTGATTCTTGTAATCTGGAATCCAATAAACCTTTCACACACACATAGAATTTGCAATGGATTCTTGGTGAAGGCTGATAAACGTCTTCAGTCTATCGAGAAGAAGCAGTGCTTCTTTTCCTGAACCCTTGGACAGTGTTTTGAGAGTCAAGCAGACTTTCCTCTAAAAATCCACCAAATAGTGTGAGATGAGAGTAGAGTGTATTGGTACTCTAAAATTAGAGCGAGGAATCTAGAATCCTAGATATTTAGGTGATGATACTCTGAGATTAGACATAGTTTTCGCTCTCGGTTCCTGCATATATATTTTTGTGCGAAATTTTGAGAGCCACCAAATAAGACAAATACGCAGAGAGCGAGTTTTCATAAAACTAGGACTAAGGTGGATGGTTACAACCATTCTTTATGGAATCCTCGACTAAAGGAGGGTATTGATGTCAAGGTCAGAAATAGACTATCCTATCTGTCTTTCCCGATGCCGTGGGTAGGCACTTCCACAAAATAAGCCACCCAATGTCTCTTGAGTACCACCAATCCCTAATAATGCCTCCTCAATAAAGTTCATGGATGTATGCTAGTTGTGTTATGTTGAAAAAAAAAAGCTGAAAAAAAAAAATAGAAAAATAAGAAAAAGCAAAGAAAAGAATGAATATTTAGTGTTTATTTCATTGAGGCAATACCACCAAATAAAATTGAGATCTACCAAATATGTCCTCAACCTATTTTTCTTGTGTTTCTGCCCGCCTGAATACTGGCTGAGGAATCTTGTCTTAGTGTTAGAGTTATAAGAACTCAATTAAAGTGTTAATGCCTAGTGAGACCACCAAATACAGATCCTATGTGTGAATCTAGTGAGGTTGTGAGCTCTAAGAAAAAGAAAGAAAAAGAGTAAGAGAGAATGAATACAAAGGAATCAAAGAGAGCATAGTTTTTCTCATCTTTCTCTAAGTTGAGTTACTTAGTAATCCGGGAATGTAGATTCTGTAGTACTAGTCTCTATGTAGCACCAAGTGAGAGTGAGCCACCAAATATATAATCTTAGCCCTCAAAGATTCTCTACCTAAGCCTAAAGCCGGGTGGAATTCATAGAATATCTTGAATACCCCAAGGGAAGAAGTCCGCCTATCCTGCTAGAATTGTTGCTAGGGTTCAAGTACATGCTTTAGATGTATATTAATTTTCACTCGAGTCCATTGCAAAAGCTACATAGCCGCACTTTCACGATTGTCTGGATTTCTAGAGCATAGGATGAAAACAAAAAGGTGAAAAATCTCTACGCATACACTTGATAAAATAATCAGTCCCTTAGGGACCCTTGCTGTAAATAATTTAGTCTTGCATTTACTAGGGACTAGCAAGATTTAGGCATGGGGTTATGATTGCGCAGCAATCATAGGTCTTAATTGATCTAGATTAAGCTAGAACTTAGCATAAGTTAGGGCTATTCATGCATACATACGCATTATCTGCATCATTATTGCCCTTCTTTAGCTATGCATGAAATAATGTTATAATGTACTGATTAAGTGCATTATGTTGATTGTAGGCAATAAGCAGATCTGGAGCAGGATCTGGAGCATATCTGAAGTTGAATCTAGAATAACGAGAGTTGCAGCAGAGCTGGAGCAGAAGGCTTAGATTAGATGTAGGAATAATAATGTAAGGGAGTTAAAGGTTTGCTGTGCTATTAAGTAGGAATAAAGTAGTAAAATGTGAACAGCTTAGGTCCATCCTAGCCCTAGGATAGCCTAGAGACTTCCCCAAGCCTTAGCCACCCTTAGATTAGGTCACAACACCCTAGGAAGCCTTAAAACCCTAGTCCCAACCCTTATCTGGGCATCCAGATAAGTTATAGGATGTCCAGGACACTTAGCCATCTCCCACACACCTCAAACCCACTCCTACAGTGTTATTGGACGTCCAGACACTTTGTCAGGCGTCCAATTTCTGCAAAGTACCTAAAATAGAACCTTGATTTCCCCCCTGACTCAAATTGGACGTCCAGAACTGAAGTCTGGACTTCTAATTTTTGAGTATAAGTCATCTCATCCTATTATTGGACATTTGATGCTGGTCTCCAATCCTTGTTTTGAGATTCAAGTCTTGATCTTAGATCTCTAGCTCCTTAGACCTAATCCTAACCCTATAGGAACCTAAATTAAGGTGTCCTAACCCTAGTACATCACCTCTAGACCTACCTGAGGACCTAATTAGGTCCTCACCAAACCCAATTGACTTAGATCAAAGTCAATTACCTTCACCTAAGTCAATTGGACTCATTGAGTCCAATTGAGCTTAGATCTCAACCCACAGAAGTTTAATTGGACTAGGTGAGAGTCCAATTGACCTAAACCCCACCTAATTGAGTTATTATACTCTCAATTAGGTTCACACTCATTCAATTAAACTTAGGTTAAGTTTAATTGCATTTTCCCCTTAGCAATTAGGGTTTGTAGCCCTAATTCATGACCTACACCTACCCAAATCCCTTAGGACCTAACCTAAGCCACCTAGTCACATAGAGCATGACCACACACACACACACACACACACACACACCATTCACGCACACACACTTCTCTAGAATTCTCTAGAGAGCTCTTGAGATGGCGCCACCTCTTGGTTGCCAAATTTAGCAACCAAGAGGAATTCAAATTGAGATCCACAATTCTTGAATCTCAAAGACTATCTCCACCCACATGTGGTCGGCCACTCTTGGACTCTCTCTAGAGAGTTCTACACCTCTCTAGAGAGAAGCCATTGGGTCTATAAAAAGACCCCTTGGGTGGCCATGCACCCCCATTCACTTCCTTGGCATTCATTCCACTTAGGCTAGCCACTCCCATCTCCACTCCACCTTCACGAGTTGAGCACCACCATGGAGGCCACCATCTCCATGCCAGGAAGCTGGATCAGCTCCCCAACCTCTCTCCAAGGGCTGGCCTAAGCTCCATTGGCCGCCCCTCCTTCTCTCAGCCACTCAAAGGACATTGGAGACCACCCCCGAATGCCCTTCCTTCTGCTAGATTAGTAGCTTACCTTTTTGTATATTTACTTCTTTTATTTACTGCTTAGTAGTGTAGTTTTACTTCTCCCACAATGATGCTTTCGAAATCCCCCTCATCGATTCTTGTATGCAATCGTTTTCTGGAAGCTAGGTTTAATTTTTAAGCATTCATGTATAAGCTTTCCTCTAGATTTCCTTGTGCAACAACTCTCCAATGATGAATGAAATTGCATTTATATATATATGTCTCTCTATGTGTTTGAAATCACCGCGAGCTTAATAATTATCATATTTGCGTGATTTAAGTGCCTATTCTTTAACTGCCGATATATTATGCACCAGCATGTTGTTTCCTAAGGATATTGAAAATCTGACAATAGATGCTTTCTCCATAACTAATCACTACCTCGCTAGAATCGTGTGCACAGAAACTCACACGCTCACTTTTGTCATTTACTTGATGCATGCGCATGTGATCCGAGTTAATAACAGGAGCGGTGAAGTCTTAGTTAGGAGATTGGAAACTAGCGTGCATCTTTAAACAAAGTAGAGCGGCTAAAAAATAAAAGATCTATTTCAAAAGCAAAAGCAATGCCTCCCAGAGACGAATGACCAGGACTCAAAGTCTCGTTATTTTTATAAAACAATATCTTTGTTGGATCATATTTCGCGACTATACTATGACGCATTTCTTTCATATCAAAAATGCGATCTACGACTGTCGCAATAGTAGACATTGGCCTTAGGATTCATTGAGTCTGTTTCAGGGTATTTTTCCTTAACACATTGTGAATTAGTGACGTCTACTTGCTCCAAAAGGTGCTAAGTTGGGAGGCTCGATTGTCAAATGGCTTAAGTAGGGGTTTGGCATAATTAGCGGCCTTTGGGACATGCTCCCCCTGCTTCACCTTCCCAACTTTACCACCTTTGAGAGTAAGGACAACACCGAATTCGTCATGTGGTCGGAATTTACTTCTGAAGCGTAGGTCACCTAGGTCTACACTATAGGGCCTATATTTCTTTGCTTGGTTGTGTACATACCATTCCCGCATCTGTCTCCATTCTCATCCCCGCTTGTTCTTCTCTAGTGTATGCACATAAGGCGATCACTTCATCCTAAATCAGTTGCTTTAGATAGAGAGACTAGGAGGAGACTTGATTTTTCAAGGGGTAGGACTGAGGAAATGATCGACCCAATAGTTGGGGGGGTTGAGGATCAACCTCAACCTGATGCCATGGCCATGATTCAGGCTCAGATTACAGTTAACCACCAACTTCAGCAACAACAGATCCATACCATCATGCAAGCCATACACCAACTGTAGAATCCTCAGGGACAGTATCCTTAAGGGTAGAACCCTCAAGGGCAACCGCCACTGAACCCACCTAACCCACCACCACCCCTTGAGGGCCAACCAAGGCCTCTCCATGATTTCTACGATCCGTCTGCTATACGTGTTGAGTCATACCTTTGGGTCCCCAAAAAGGGAGTTGATTTTGAGCTAAAACCCAATGTCATTAGCTTGATTCAAAGTCATTTCCATGGGAGCTCAAATGAAGACCCTTTCCAATACCTGGAAGACTTAGATCGAATTGCATGAACCATAAAACCAAGGAACATCTATTTGGATATTGTTTTAATCAAGATGCTCCCGTTCTCCCTACATGACAAAGCTTCTCATTGGCTTAGAAACTTAGGGAGACCCATCTCCAGTTGGAAGGAATTAAGGCATGCTTTTCTTAAGAAAATTTTTCCCATAGGAAAGACCAATGCCCTTATAAGAGCCATCACTACAGTCACCTTACATACTGGAGAGCAATTCCATTAGGTGTGAGAACGATTCAACGAATTACCGTGGAAATGCCCACACCATGAGGTTCTGAGGTGGCAATTGGCCTAGATTTTCTACCATGGTCTGGACATCAACCTTTGGAATTTCGTGGATGACTCATGTGGAGGCAATTTTCTGAATAAGGATGAGGAAAGTGCATTCAAGCTCTTTGAGTCAATGAGTGAGAACTCACTTAATAATTCCTCCATGACCCAATTTAATCGGTCCAGTTAACCTCATGGTGGGATTTACGAGGTACAAACTAATTTTGGGATGGTTGACATGTACACTATAGAAAAGAAATTGGATCGAGTTAAGTTGGTGGATTAGAAAATTGATGAGCTATTGAACCAATCCCAAGCCCCATTGCAGTACTGCTCCCTAGCGAAGGGAGCACACAATATCGACCTAGTTCAATCTATGAACCAAGTGCACCTGGAACATCCCCTGACCATGTTCCAAGGAGGAACCTTTTCTCCCTCAAACCCTGATTATTCTTTCCCCTCCCCTTCAGCACCTTCTATCTTTGAGGATGCCTATACCATCCAGGGATATTCTAAGCCTAACCCTTTCTCCAACACTTACAACCGTGGATCATGCAACCACCCTAATTTTTCCTGGTCTAACCAAAAACCAAACCAATTCCAGAACCAACCCAGGCCAAACCTTTCCTCCTATTAGCAAGGTCCACCTGCTAGACCATCCTATAACCATAATAGGGTGGCTCCGACACAACAAAACGAAATGGACACTCTAATCAAAATGATGGTTGATATGAATCAAAAACATCAGGAGGAGATGGCTTTAGTGAATGGATAATGGAGCTAGCTATTGGATAACAAACAACAAGGGTCCCTTCCTTCCTAGCCACAATCGAACCCTAGGAATGTAATGAACAGAGGCTGACGAGTCGATTCTCACTTTCTAATGATTTCTCACATAAAATGATGCATGTTGTTTGTAGTTTTAAGTGCTGGAAAATCGATTAATCAAAATATTGAATTGAAATTAACCACTCAAGGGAGTGAGTCATGTTCACAGGGAGGCAGTGGCATATTAAAACTCGTACGGGTCAAAAAGTAAACATTCACAAGTTATTTGCCAAAGTAACTAAACACAAATCCTCTTTCAAATCTAGGAAACAATAAGAGATTATGCTAAAAAAGTATTTATGAGAAAGAGGGAGGCCCTTTGCATAAACTCACCATAATATTTAATTAATAAACCAAGAAAAAAAAACTCTTTAGCAATGGCATTCTTTGTTAAAACTAATTCAATGAGAAATAAAGCACTTCCTTTGGATGCCTTCCACACATGGAGGAGAGGATGGCCAGAGGGGAGGAGCTCGCCAGAGGTCAATTTGAGCGAGGGCTTCACGGTGGTGGTGGCAGCAAGTCGTGGTGTGGTCGGAGCCGGTTGTATGGAGGAGAGGAGCAGCGGTGGTGGTTGTTGTTGCTACTTTTGAGTGCGGAGATGAGGGGGCACGATGCTACTGGGGGGCCGCACGCGTGCGTGGAGGCATGGGGTGGTTATGTGTTGGTGCCGAGGAGGGTGGCACACTCGACTACGCACATAGGCCGATGGTGAGGAGCAGCACAAGCCATGCATGGTGCATTGGAGGTGTGCGTGGGCGACGCGCTGGTCCCGCGAGCTGTGTGTGTTGCTACAGCTGCAGCTGCAGTTGCTGCATGAACGCGTGAGTGCATGGAGGCATGCTGTGGATAGGTGCGAGGCATAGCCGCTTGCCGTGTGTGGATGGCAGTGGCTACGTCTTGCTGGAGAAGGTGGTGCGGCAAAGAGGTGATGGGTTCTTTTTGGTGGAGGAAAAACAGAGGATGGGAAGAAGATGAATAGTGGTGGCTGCGGTGGTGTTAACGGTAGGCAGGGGGAGGGCGCACAATGGTGAAGCACAGTGATGGGATTTCAAGACTCGTGGTTAGCGGTGTGGACTGTCACTCAACATGCCCATAGTGGTGAGACTTTGCGAGGGAAGAGGCCCGCAGTGGTGGATTGGAGGCAAGCTCCAAGCTCTACACAGTGGTGACTGGGGGGTGGTGGCCTCCCCAAGACGTTAGCAATGCCCCCCTCTTGTAGCCACCATTGCATGGATTTGAAACAGGAGAGGCGAGAGCAGATCCGCTTCTCACGGCCACTAGGAGATATATGTACGTAAATAATAGTATAGCATTAGTAACAGACTAATCTGTCACTGTAGATAGAATAAGTGTCCCTATAGAGCTTAGTTTTTACCTTAGCTTATGTACATACTTTTTTCCTAAGGATTAGTGATGTTTATATATGTTACTGTACATACTATATATGTTACTGTATATGCTATTATATTAAGTTAAGTTAGTATAGTATATATTATTACGTATTACTATATGGATTTGTAAGTATTAGTATTATAAGTTATAAATAGAGAGTATATAGTATTTAGTTATAGTGTTTGATGCATGTTTGTATATATATGTTTGCAAGCATTTTAGCTCATTTTGTTGTATATAATTAAGCTATTATTTCATTAATTGATTATTCATTAATTCATTCATTCATAATTGTACATAAAATAATTTTCTTTGGAATTAAAGAATAATATTTGACTTTGAGAGTGATGTATATCAATAACTGCCTCCCAGTGGATGACCTGGAATAAACCAGTAAAAATTATGTAATTAAATAAAATTGACGCGATAACGGTTTGTATTTGTGACATATACTACAACAATGACGATTTTTTATATGAACTGTGGTCAGGCGCTTGTTTCATATTTTTTGGTGCCGTTGCCGTGGAGGCAATTCTCTATATGCCAAAATTATTGCTTAGTCCTTAATTTGTAAATAATTTTTTCTTTTGTATATAAATTCTTTCATATTCATTGTTTGTATATAGGCATTCTTTAATTCAAATTCTTTGTTGTATATACATTTGTTTCATTCATTAATTCTTTTTGTATGTACATTATTTGATTCTTTTACTAATCAATTGTTGTTTTTGCAGCACTTGAGGAGTAGGAGTAGCATCGTCTCTAGGCAGAGTTTGTCTTCCTGGTGGATTCGCTATGCTTCTGACCTGACGTCCCGACGGAGTTTTCCCTTCGAGTTGCAGTTTTCTTGCTTTAGTAGAGTAGATTAGTATAGTTTAGATTTAGGTACATATAATAGGATATATTTGTTAGGCATAAGTTGTGATAGTCTATTCCCACACGTTATTTTGTAATAATTTGGACTCTCTGGACTCTTTTATTCTCTTTCTACTCATTTCTCATCGACGTGATTTTTCCGTTCGAGGGTTTTCCATATCGATTTCTTTTCTTTTGTTTTTGTTTGTTGCACTATACAAAAATCCAAAAAAATTATAAAATCAAAAATTCAAAAAAAATCTCATCCTTGTCTAGTAGCAGCATGTATTAGGCATCCATTCTTAGTTTGCATCTTTCCTACTAGATTTCAATACCAAGTCAATTTCATTACTTGTAGAATTGCTGGAGTCAGGTACGCACTTTCTTACCCTCAACTCCTGCCATCATTGCATTTGACTTAAAATTAACAAGACCATCTCTTGTTTGGAAAGATTAAAAAGCGAGACAGGTAGCATAGAAAATAAATTCTAAATACTTGAATCAACTCAAAAGGAGCAAGAAAACATGCTTGAAACCCTGACTGAGATTTTCATCGCCATTGTATTGATTGCTATTGTGCACACAGTAGGATCACTTAAGATACACATACACGAGTTTCTATCTCATCTCCTTTAGCAACCACAAGATCTGGATTCTCACTCCAGCCTTATCCAGACTCCTAGTGGACTATAGAGGTTTGCACTTTGTTAGGTTTATCTTAGGACGAGTGCAATTGTTTGAAACATTTGTTTGCATACTACTACTTTGAGTAGTAGCCTCTAGGAAAAACTCGATTTATCTTGCTTGATTGATTGATTGGTCTTGTGGTGATTGATATTGATTTGGATTCCTGATTTTTGTCTGAGATTGAAATTGAGATTTACCTTTTAATTGAGTTGTGACTGTTTATTAAACTCATTTTCAAAAATCGACCAATGGAAGGTAGGAGATCCCAGAACCCTGAGCTAGTACTCCCCTTGGGTAATGATGTGCAAGTTACTGCATCCACTTCTATGCCTTCCACATCCAATCCTTTACCTCTTGAGCCTCAAACTCCCATTCACTATTCCACACATCATGAGGATGATCATGATTCTACACAGTTTGAGGATTTCAAAGAACTTCCTCCACATCTTGTTGCACATTCTCCACCACCGCTACCACCAAACCATAGGTGCCAACCTCCACCATATCCTAATTTCGCTAATCCACCACTGGAGAGAGGACCTATGCTTCATCTTCAACACCTGTTCAAAACACAACTTCAAATGAATACCCTTACACAACAGGTGCAACAGCTTGTGCATGTTGTTAATCTTTTAGCAAACCCCCAACCACAACCTCAACCTAGAAATCCTCAGGCACCACCTCAACCTCTTAGACATCAACTACGGGATTACTATAATCTCACAGTTGCACAACCTATGCCTGTGGTACGATATCTCGATGGGGTTCTACTGCTGAATTGAAGACAAACATTATAGTACTAATTCCTTACTTCCATGGACTTGCTTCTGAGGACCCTTTTCAGCATTTAGAGGAGTTGAAAAACCTTACTCAAATCGAGGTCCGCAAGGCCATGATCAGCACACACTTTTAATGAAAATGCTCTCCTTTCAATTAAAGGACAAAGCTGCCTTTTGGTTTGGAACTCTTGTATGGACTACACCGATAGACACATGGGCTTCTTTGGAACATGAGTTCCTAAAGAAGTACTTTCCTGTAGGCTGCACCAACGCTCTAAGGCATGCTATCACCAGTTTTACACAGAATTTAGGAGAACAAATGAACGAGGCTTGGGGGAGATTCCATGAGCTTCGTAGAAAATGTCCCCACCATGGTGTCCTACGTTGGCAACATGTCTAGATCTTCTATCATGGGCTCCATGATGACACAAGGAATTTTGTAGATGCCGCTTGTGGAGGCAACTTCCTATGTTAGGATGAGGACTCAGCCTTTGAGCTCTTCGAAGGCATGGCCGAAAATTCTATTAATAATGCTTTGACGAGCGTGTTTAATAGAAAGTTGTCACATTCCCACTCACATTCGGAGGTACATGAAGCCCAATCCAATAGTAGAGACTTAGAGATAGTGGCTAGTCAGCTGGATAAGGTGGGCTTAATAGACAAGAAAGTAGATGAAGTATGGAAATTCCTATCTAAACCTTCATCATCTCCCTCTTCTCAGTCACCTGCACCACACACTTCTTCTCAGTTTCCCACAGGGAGGGAAACTGTGAATAACCTTTCTGTGACACAACCTGCACTACCGAACTATTCATTTCCATACCCTTCATTGGTTGGAGGAACCTTTGTTCCTCCTTACACTAACCTTCATGTACCTTCTGGAGCTTCAGAGGAGCTCCACGCCATTCACAATGATCCTTTTGCACAAACCTACAACCCTGGTTGGCGTAATCATCCAAATTTCTCGTGGTCGGGAAATTCACAAAGACCTCTATATCAACAACCTTCGGCACCACTACTGCACAACCTGATCCGAGCACCACCTCTACAATCACACGGGTATCCACCGCATGCCTACCTACAACCCCAACCCAGGCCCACCCAATACTCTCAACCTGGGCCTACACGAGATGACCAGTTGGGGTCTATCATGATAGCTCTTGCTAATATGCAACAACAAAACATTGCTAAGCAGCAGAGATAGGATGCGACACTAGCTAAGATGAGAGACCAGCTAAAGCACTTGACGAAATCCCATCAACCACATTCACTCCCATCTCAGGCAGAACCCAATCCAAGGAACATATCTGCCCAGAGGTATGTCCAACCTAGACCTTCCCAAGGCCAAGCACATGTCATTTCACAAGCCTTACACAATCTTGATCCATCCACACCCTACTCAAATCAGCAACCACCTCTTCTTCCCAAACCAAATTCATCCTCTTTATCTTGACTCTACATTAACTTGTTGAAGAGGTGGAAGTTATTGATTCTTTTGAATACATTGTTTCTTTACTTGGACCTTGAGCCATGTAATTCTGAGATGATTATGTTTGTTTACTTGGACCTTGAGCCAAGTATCTCTGATTTGATGCCTACTTTCTACTTGAGCCTTATACCAAGTATCTGATTCTGATTCATTTTGACTAACGGAGCCGTTGAGATCATTCGGATTGACAAATCTAAACCTTTCACTGTCAATGAACAAAGATTAAAACCTTTTATTGAGCCACATGATCACAAACTTGTCAATTCTACCATTTCGCTCCTACATTTTGAATTGCCTACTGGGTTTATGCCTAGTTGAAGGTGTTAAACATAACAATCCTATCCTTGTGTATAGATTTTTTACCCTTCTTCTTTTCACCTTTCTTGCATTAGGTGTCTACCCTTGCATTTTAAGCATATATTGCATTATCACATATGTCATGCATTTCACTTCTTAGCCCAACCTTCCACTTTGGTCATGTATCAGACTTGAAATCATCCGCACGGAGATTTTTATCTCCTCATTTTGACTTCCTTCCGTCACCCAGCCTAGGATAGTGAAAAGCAGAGCATGCATTTGCACCCACCCTATTCACTCAATGAGGACATTGCATTATTTAAGCATGGGGGGATGTAAATGGTGAATCATTTACTGAAATGCAATTGTAGACACACTTGTAGTATAAATAGGCTAGTATTATCAAAAAAAAAAAAAAGAAAAATTTTGAAAAATTTTAAAAAATACAAAGCCAAAAATACAAAAAAAAAAGTGACAAAACACAAAAATTTCAAAAATACAAGAAGGGACTTGGTACTTATTGTTGAGGGAGAACTCCAAAGAAAATTATGAAAGAAAAGAATTTGAAAAGAAATATAAGTGTTTAACCATGATCTTCTAGCTGAAAACAAAAATAGAATAAGTGTTTTTGGACATTCAACTTTTGTTGGTTTGACTTTTCGGGCTACTTTAGCTTAATTTGCTCAGGCTTTGGCTTAATACACTTCAAGCTTTAACAAGATAGATAGAATATCTCCTAACTTTAGGATGTATTCTTGTACCTGAGTCACCAGTATAGGATTCGCTGGTTTGCTTTGACTTAGGAGTCTAAGTAACCATGGTTACACGACACAGTGTCGAGAAAGACCATGTGATTTGAAATTCAACCCTAGTATTCATTAGGGAAGGTGAAGTCCTTACCTGTGCATGCAGGTAGACTCTTTGTCCTAGTCTTTTGTCTTGTGTCTAGGAGAAGCTCTTTCCACCAAAGAACTCACCCACCGAATAAGGTGTGCTCTACCAAATAAAGTTGCTGGAGACATATTGATAGAAAAAAAAAAGTTTCAAAAAGAAGTTCTTTATAATAAGTCAAGTATGTTCTCCAAGTCTTGTAAATACAAAATTCCACCAAAAATGTTTTCAAGGTTCAGTACAAATACCCTGTTCCACCAAAAATTCTTTGAGCCACAAATGCAATAAAAGTTGGGTTTGAGTATTCCTCATTTCTTCAGAGTAAATCCAAAAACATGAGCTGAAGCTAGGACCAACCTGGACTTATAAAGAAGTGAAACCTCGAGAATGAGTTTTAAAATTCACTTGGTTAGTCCTGACCTATCACTAAGCATAGCCATAACCTCTTAGCATCTGAGTCTCTGTAAAACCCCCTGAGTCATGGAATTTGACTGAAAGGTTTAAATATCAAGAGTCCTTCGTAGTCGAGAGATGGTCTATGTCATATCAGTCTTAAGTTTTGCTCAATCTTCCTAAGCAATAGTTCTCACAATGTTCAGACAAAAACACAGTTTCTTTATCAGAAAATCTTTTAGCTCAAAGATCAGCTTTAAACACTTAACTTTTTGAGGAAAAGAAATAAGAAAAGATATCTCAACACACTTACCTTATTGATAACTAAATTGCTATGCACTTTAACGAGCTATTTGCTAAGGGACTAGCAAAACCTAAGCATAGGGGTATGATGAGTTGCAACTCATCATACCCGTATGCTTAGGTTTTGCTAGTCCCTTAGCAAATAGCTTGCAACTCATCATAGCTAAATTGCCTAAGATAAGCTAGAAATTAGGTTAAACATTATCAAATTAACACATAAAAGGGGTTAAGTGTGGAAAATATAGAAAAAGACCTAAAACATCAATTTTGTGCTGAAAATGCATAATTAGGTCACTAATTGAGATATTCTATTAATAAATGCAAAATGGTGATCCAATTGCAAATTGAACACACAAATGAGCTAAAAATTCCAAATAAAAAGTGTAATTAATTTCTTAAATGTTTAATTAAGTTTCTATAAAAACTTGGGTGTATTTGGACATCATTAAGACCTTTCAATTATAGATTTACATTTAGGTCCTCCTTTCATCATGTGTTCCTCATTGAAGTAACCTATTTGAAGGTCATAGGGACCTTTTCGAAAGCCCAGAAGGGCTGCTTTGACATGATTCTTAACCCCTTATAGGCCTCCCTGCAAGTTTTCTACCCCTTCGCGTAGGGGCTTCTAGCATAAATTCACCTTTAGAACCTAGCCACCTGCAGCTCACGTGATCACTGTTCATCGCGATGGACATTGGCCATCCTGGCCGTTGATCCTTCCTTACCCCTTGATCTATGGCTCGCCTTCATTGGAAGCTTCACATGAATCAGTGCGTGCGATCACCACCTCACCCAGATCTCATCCAACGACCACTTTTTGATTTGAAATGGCACTCACTCCTCTCCTCAAATCCTCATCGCCCAGATGCCTTAGACCTAATCTCACCATTGCGGTGAGTTTAATCACTCTTGAGTCTACTTAAGGAGCTCCCCTGATTGCGTGCGTGCCCATCGACTCCCTCCCCCATGAGCCAATCCTTTCATCCACATTAGTAGCTTCCCCTCACTCCAATTTCCTCTACCAGGTGTGACAGAGTTGGCTCTCCCCTCCTCAATTTCACTCGCTGCCAGCTGACTAGGTGGCAGACCTTGGAGATCTTCGTCAACTGCTGATCCTCCTTCCCCCTTCATAGTCACCAGCCACCGATGGGTGACCTTAGACATCTTCCTCCCTTAGATTAGATTTTTATTACTTTCATAGATTAGATTTACATGCTTTCTAGGAGTAGGAGTAATTAAAGATGATCTAATGACTGTTAGTGTAGTTTAGGAGTAGATCTAGAGTAGGATTCACACTGCACCTTCTCTGATCATTTTAGATCAGAGGAGACAAATTCACACCCTTCCCATTGATCATAATTCTTCCCCTTCATATTTCCATTCCGCATTTTGATTTCCCTCAATTTTTGCTTCGTAATTCACCCATCCATTAGAGTCAAACCCTCATCCCATTGCTTTCGAGTTTTGAGATGAGGATTTGCGCTCAAAGACCATCTAGGGGTCTCTCATCCATCTCATATTTTCCACAAAGACCCCTGATCTATTTTTAAATGGAATCGATTTGCTTGATCTGATTTCAGTTTGGTTTTTCAAAGCACGATCACGAGATTTTGATCAACTTGGGTTTTGAATGGGTTTTGATCAAGTGAATTGATCTATTTTTGAGCTAAATTAGTCCATGGCTACGAATCTAAGACAACTTTTAATGATGAATTTTTCCTTAGATGAGCCATGGTTGATGTTGTTATGAGATTGGATTTTAGTGGTTTTTCAACGTAAGGTAGAGTCAAGGAGAATCGACTTTGTTGATTAGAGACTCTACCTAATATTTTTGTGCGGGTATTAGTATTTGAACTTTTGATTTCTCACCTAAGGGATTCTCAATATCCCTTAAGGTTTTAAATATTTGGGATTCAAGTTAGTAGTTTAATGGACTGATGTGAACCCTTCCTTCATGTTGTCTATAGCATAAGGGAGAGATCAAATCAGTGTTCTCCTTTATTTGAATTGGGGATCAAGGTTTAAAGTTCTCTTGAGTGAGGATTCAATGTTTTAAAGTGATTTTTTAGATTAGAATTCAAGGCCTCATCAGATTTCCTGGAGTGCTCATTGTGAGTTTTGAATCCCAAACTTCACACATTAAAATGCTGCATAGTAGCAACATTTTCGTTGGATTAAATTCCAATCTAATTCCATTATCCTTGTTGTCTATGACAAAGATAAGGGATTAGATTTGGTCAATTTACCAGCTATTGAAATCCCCATTTCAGAGTTGCTAGGAATGCATTTCTCTAACTGAACTCCTCATTCAGATTTGCTGAATTGGTGTTTAGATGCCTGCAGCAGCATGCGAAAATGATTTTATGGCATCTAGGCAGTGCTTTGGACCTAAGTTGCTGAGATTTACTATAATAAATGTTGCATTTGCAGTTGTTGCTACTACTTTGCTGTTGCTGCAGCTATTGCCTAAATTGGACAGTAGGCTAAATTAGATTAGCAGTATATGTCAGATTTGAGCTAATTGAATGGCTGACTTGTTTCATATTTTGTAAAAATGTTGTACAAGCTTTCATGTACTCTAAATGACCTTAACCTAAGTAAAATTGCTTGTAGTTTGTTGCTAAATACTCTTTTGTCAACTATAGATGTGTATAACTGCCCATATTTAGAAATTGAATGTAATCAAGTGGAAAATCACGTTTAATTGCTTGAACACATCCTTTTTGCCTTGTTCGATGTTCTGAGGTGTTTAAACGACCTTTCCATCTTTTAGTTTAGAATTCTAGGCCTTAGGTTCCACTTTAAAACCTTTGAAGACCTGAAAGTGTGCTTAACTTTTAAATAAATAAAAATGATATACAAACTCCAAAAAATTAAAATAAAGATGTAGTGAGTAGGATTAACTATTTCTGTACACATATATAAAGTTTCAAGGCATTTTGAACCCTTAGCTTGGTAGAACATACCAACCAACGGTTCAGTCTACTTAAAACATAATAAAAGTCCTTAACCTATAAAAATGCCAAAAACACATTCCATCTCTCATCTCTTTCTTTCTCTCTCATCCCCTAACTCTATAAAACATCTAAAACCCATAAAAATCACAAAAATCACAAAAACACCTAAAAATACTATGTATAGTATGTATATCCTTGTAAATATAAGCTATCTAGTACGCTATATGTATATGATGTAAAATAGATGTATAATAGGTGTAAATAACTTATATATATATATATTATATATTGTAAATTAAATATTTAAGATTATTTAAACTTTTTATAACTTAATTGTATAATTATTTATTATCTATGTTAGCTTATAAGCATTATAACTTAAGTAAATATATAAAACCATGTAAAGATTATCTATGTTAGCTTATAAGCATTACTAATGATACTGTATATATATATTTATATATGTATGTAGTACATTATAACACTTTTAATATAATTTAATTATGTATATCTAATAAATAATGAATTTATTAAGTTACCACCTAAGTTATTAAATTAAATCAAAATAAATTAGTAAATTAAGTTATAACTGAGATAATTTATATTGTACATTGGTATTATTGTGTTTTAAGTAAATCACACTAATTTAACTATATTTATAATATATTATGCTATTTATAATTTAAATTATTTGAAAACACCCTGAATTCCCATATTTAAATATAAATAAATCAAAATAAATTATTTAAAATATAATAAAAATGTGCATTAAATACTTTAATATGTATATTAACTTTGTACAAGGTCAATTAGACCAGTAATTAACTAATTTAACCATTAATTAGGAAATAAACCCAATAATCTGTGTGTAAAAATTGTAAACTTTGACTAATTTATTTATATGGTAAATATAATTAATTTTGTAAATAAATTGTATAATCTTGTAGCTCTATATAAATACTTTAATATCATATAATTTAATCTTTAATTATAATAATTTATGGCACCTAAAATCGGGGGCCAAAAATCCTAAATCAGAATGGCTACGTTGGAAGTAGCAATGCCTGAAGAGGTGCTACTATAGCGCCACATCGTGAGTGGCAGGATGCCCGGTGTCACATATATTGTTTTTCTTCCTCCCCTTCTCCAGTTGTCACGGGCGTTGAGTGCCTGAAACACATGACCCCTTATCCCTCTGAGCATTTGGCATATGACTTTGGTTTGAAATGAGATTGGTGTGTACGGTGTGTGGCTAGGAGCCACGCACTGTGCAAGGGCCTGTGTGGGCCCAATATTGTGTTGGACCCTAGTTCCATCTTTCTTCTATGTTTTGATGTTAACAAAATCGTTTTAAAATCTAATATGTTTATGAAGTGATTACAGGTTAAAAGAATCTGTGGATGCAAGCAAAAAGATTACACATGAAAGAAGTTTTTGAAAACTTTAGTTTTTATTGTATCTTAGAATTTTTGTTTGTCTCCAAACAAGTAAAATATAATCTAGGTATTAAATCAAAGTAGAGATAACTAGGATTTAGAATATCGTTCATTTACTCGGTTCTTAACTCAACGTCGACTCTTTCAAAACAAAGTCGCCTAGAGTAAGTTGGATTTCTCTAATTGATTTACAGTAATTATCTTTGGTACTTGCTTGGCACAGGTTTGGACCTAAGTTCCAAACTGTGAACATCAAGTACCGATACTCATCATGAGTACCGGTATCAAGTGGTCACAGTTTGTGAACTAGGCTTTTGCCTGGACCTTACAAGTACCGGTACTCGTCATGAATACCAGTACATGAAGGCCACAGGACCCATGACTGTGAGCTACAAGTACCGGTACTCATCATGAGTACTGGTACATGTAGGTCACAGGACCCAAGACTGTATGTCACAAGTACCGATACTCACAATGAGTATCGGTACCCAGTGATTTGGCTGTACTGACTATATGTAGTCAGTATCGGTACCAAGAGTTCAGTACCAGTACCAACTAACCATTGTGACCAGCCTGAATGGGTAATTTGCAATTAATCTTAATTCTAATGTTCCTAAAATACCCCTAACTGCTAGAATTCATGGGAGAGGTGATTAGTGGTCTATATAAGCACTCTTTGAGTGTTGTTTTAGACACATCTCTAAAAAGAAATATACTCTTGCCTACACCTTCAATTCTCCATTTTCAAGCTGAAAGAGAGTTTGTTTTGTTGCTTACATTTCAAGGCATCTCATTATTTGCAATAAATCTTCAAAGGCGATCGTATTTTTCTGTAATCAATCGTTTGTTTTACGCCTTAGTTTTTCTCGCTAGATTTGGTTATACTTGTATAAGATATATTCTTGTTGGAGACTTAGGAAATAGTTGTAAGCTTCTATTTACATTTTGCTTACACCTAGATCTTTATCTTTTCTTCATATCTTGTAATTGGGCTGAGGTAACCTGTTAATTAACTCTGATATTAGTAAATTGATTCCCTCTGAGTTGAGGGAATCGGGTTAAAAATCCTAAGTCGAGAGACTTAGGTAGTGGAGTACCCAGGTGAGGGGAACCACTTTATATCTTGTGCCTTTGTTTTTGTGGTTTGATTTGTCTTGCAATTTTTTATTTCCCACACTATTCATCCCCCTTCTAGTGTGCTTGTGATTTACAGATCCTACATATTGAGCATAAAACGAGGCTAATGCACTAATTAATGAATTAGGGTGACCCTTAGTAGAGGTCTGGTCCCACCCGAGAGGGTGCTGTATATCCTTCGAAAAGGCCGCCCGCCAATTAAAAGCCTAATTTTTGTAATAAGTAAGGGTTAATAAGGGATTAACTAAGACAGAACAAAGAAGAAACGAAGTGGATAAGTAAAGAAGAAGAAGAATGAGTTAAGTGTATATGCGCATATGTATATATGTAATATATATATGTATATGGTATAAATATAACATATGAATATAGTATACTGTAAATAAATAATATGTATAATATGTATACATAGTATAAATATTGTTTGAGCTATATATGTACATAAATAACAGTATAGCTTTATTAATAGACTAATCCATCACCATAGATAGAATAAGTGTCACTATAGACCCTAGTTTTTACCTTAGCTTATGTACATACTTTTTCCTAAGGATTAGTGATGTTTATATATGTTATTGTGCATACTATATATGTTACTATATATGTTAATATATTAAGTTAAGTTATTATAGTATATATTATTACTTATTACTGTATGGATATATAAGTATTAGTATTATAAGTTATAAATAGATACTATATAGTATTTACTTACAGTGTTTGACACTTGTTTGTATATATCTATTTGCAAGCATTTTAGTTCATTCTGTTGTGTATAATTAAGCTATTATTTCATTAATTGATTATTCATTAATTCATTCATTCATAATTGTACATAAAATAAATCTTTTTGGAATTAAAGAATAATATTGGACTTAGAGAGTGATGTATATCAATAACTGCCTCCCAGTGAATGACTTGGAATAAACAAGTAAAAATTATGTAATTAAATAAAATTGATGCGATAATGGTTTGTATTTATGACATATACTACAACAACGACGATTTTTTATACGAACCGTGGTTGACTTCTTCACTGACTAATCTGTGAAAACCCCGAAGAGGGTAGTCGAGGATGTAATTGTTCAGGTTAAGGACTTCTACTTCCCATTTGACTTCTTAGTCCTTGACATGGAAGTCCCCGAACAACTTCAAAACATACCCATCATCCTGGGCAGACCCTTTTTGGCTACGACCAAGGCTAACATTGATTGTTACACAGGTGTTGAACGATTACGAACCTACGCTAACGTGTTCGATTTTGGAAAACCTGTCGTTGTAGTTCAAAAGCGAAGAATTCGTGTTCAACAAATAAAATTTATACCGAAATTAAAATTCTGGGTCGAACACAGGGAGGCGAACGTTTGATTTAAAAACTACGCGTTTCTTTTTATTTGTTACAGAATAATTCAATTTAGTACTATCTAATTATTTACAATAAATAGAAGAGAGAGAGAGAGTAAGAGAGAAAAAGAATATTACACAGAGAAATCAAAATGAGATGTAGAATAAACAAGGAATTTTTGCATTGAAGTGATTGTTCATTACAACTAGAAAGTATAAAATAATTACTCTAGAAAGCGATAAATTTACTCTAGAAAGCATTAAAAGAATGGAGGGAGAAATGTCCTCCTCGACAATTGCTTGGAGGACGAGTAGATTAATCTAGAAAGCAGTAAATCTATACTAAAAAGCGGTAAAAAGAATAGGGAGAGAGAAATCCTCCTCGACGGTTGCTTGGAGGACGAGCCGGACGGGACGACGCCTGGACGAAGGAGAACGAAGCGGGACGAAGGAGGACGAAGCAGAAGAACGGGAACGAAGCAGCACGCCGTCGTCGTCGCGGGATCCACTTCTGAAGGGGAACGAAAATTGGACTTTATCTCGCGAGAAGCATCCCGGGTGTGGGACAAGCTTCTCTTGAGCTTTGGAGGGGTAGAGAGGAGAAAGAAGGGATGAAAATTTCGTATGGAGGGGGTCTCCTTTTATAGTTGCAAGGAGTGGGGGCAAAATAGACATTACATCTTCAAAATAATAAATAAGGGGTCTTTAGTGACGGATAAATCCATCACTAAAGCCCCAACGTGGCCGTCGCCGCCGCGCCCACGCGCGCCCGCTCGGCTGCCCGCGTGCGTAACGCCTACGCACGTCCGCGAAGTCTCAGTCGTCCGATCGCGAGATCGGACGGCTTAAAATGGCGCCTTCACCGCTGCCGCCTGCCCGCCTGTGCGTGCGATCGCACGTTCACGCACGCGTCCAATCGTGCGTCGGCGCTATCAGGCGCGCGCGGCCGTTGGATCGCGATTGTGCGGTCGATTGGAGGCGCGCCACCGCTCCAATTTCTGCGGGGTGCGGCTCGAACGCGCGTCCCTGCTTCGCGTTAGAGCGCTCGACCGCTGCGCTGCGGTCGCGTTTGTGTCGAGCGCTTGACTTCAACGCGGGCGCGTCGCAACCGTTGGATCGAGATCCAACGGCGGAGAGGAGACGGGTGCGCGGTCTTCACAAGATGCAAGCGGTCGTTTGGGCGGCTGAGATGGCGCCACGTGGCGTCATCTTGGCCGTCCATCTTCTCGAAGTTGTAGATGGTGCCACGGATGTCGGATTGACTCGATTTTTGTGTCGTTGGGCTGCGATCGTCGATCCGAATTCATCCGTGCAGTCGGATTTGTCATCTGAAGTTCAGATTTACACCATCCTGGCCCTTGATCTTCTAGGGTTCCCCGGTCTCTACCTGATGCTACGGATGCCTGATTAGGGCGATCTTGGAGTCGTTGAACTCCAATCGTCACCCTGATCACATCCATACGGTTAGATCTTTGATCCGAGGCCCCGATAAAATGTTTGCCCTGTCCAAGCACATAAAAGGAGACAATTAACCTCCATTTTATTCAAACTACTCTAAATGCGAGATGATGCATGTTATGCAATATTTATATCATGAAATGCAATCCTATGCTTAAGAACATGCATAAATAGACATTTTAAGTAGTGTAAATGTGTTTACATCAACAAGATGTATGGAAATCGCCTTTGAAGAAAGGAAGATGCAATTGGATATCTCCAAGTAGACTAAGTCTTTTGATTGTGGTTGGGTCAAGGAATACGATCTCGCAGAAACCCTGGTTCAAGAGTGCCTGACTGTAAGCTCTTTAGAGGACCATCTGATTCGACCAGCTGTTGACTACCCTGACCCATCCCAATCTCTGGAGGTTGAACTCTACAAAACTGATTACCATCGACAACCTCCATTTGAGGAGATTGATGTCACTCAACTCCCTCCCTTCCCTTATCCATCAAACATTGTACCACCTGCACTTGAATTGAAGCCTTTGCCCAATAACCTTAAGTATGTCTTCCTAGGACCTTATTGTACTTTCCCTGTGATTATCAATGCACACCTGACTAGGGACCAATAACTTAGGTTGACTACTACTCTTCCTGAGCATCGGGCAGCAATTGGGTGGATAATTCCTGATTTAAGGGGAATTAGCCCAACTTACTGCACTCACAAGATCTATTTGGAAGTTGGGGCTCGACCTTCTCACCAGATGCAAAGGCGACTAAACTCGAATATGCGAGAGGTTGCTAAAAAAGAAATAATCAAGTGTCTTGATGCAGAAATCATCTACCCGAATTTCGACAGCCCTTAGGTGAGCCCTACTCAAGTGGTACCAAAGAAGGCTGGGCTCACCATGGTGACAAATGACCAGGGCGAATCCATCCCTACCCACACAACCATCGCGTGGTGGGTATGTATTGCCTATAGGAAGCTTAATGAAGCCACTAAAATGGACCATTTCCCCCTGTCATTCATTGACTAGATTCTTGAACGACTGGCAAGGCAAAAATATTTTTGCTTCTTGGATGGATATTAAGGATATAACCAGGTTGCTATTGCACTCGAGGACCAAGAGAAGACAATGTTCACATGCTCGTATGGTACGTTTGCATTCCATCGTATGCCATTTAGGTTATGCAACGCACCTGCTACCTTTCAGCGTTGCATGTTAGTCGTCTTCTCGAAGATGGTAGGTGAATATTTGGAGGTCTTTATGGATGATTTCTCCATTTTTGGAGACTCATTCGATCATTGTCTTAGTAACCTAGAGAAAATCTTGAAACGATGTATTGAGATCAACCTAGTTTTAAGCTTGGAAAAGAGCAATTTTATGGTTCAAGAGGGGATTGTCTTTGTTCATATCATCCCGCATAGGGGCATAGAAGTTGACTGAGATAAAGTTGATTTAATTTCCAAACTTCCACCTCCTAGCTCAGTCAAGCAAATCAGATCCTTCCTAGGACACATTATCTTCTATAGAAGGTTTATAAAAGACTTTTCCAAACTATCCAAGCCCTTGACTAACCTTCTAGACAACGATGTGCTCTTTGACATGACACCAAATTTCATCAAGGCCTACACTACCCTTAGGGATACTGTCTCGACTGCACCCATTTTACAACCCCTAGACTGGTCCCTGATGTAAACACGTTTACACTACTTAAAATGTCTATTTATGCATGTTCTTAAGCATAGGATTGCATTTCATGATATAAATATTTCATAACATGCATCATCTTGCATTTAGAGTAGTTTGA
Source organism: Thalassia testudinum (assembly GCA_037157565.1). Lineage (NCBI taxonomy): Eukaryota > Viridiplantae > Streptophyta > Magnoliopsida > Alismatales > Hydrocharitaceae > Thalassia > Thalassia testudinum. The sequence continues at coordinate 39,403,587 of JAZHRO010000049.1, forward strand.
ATAAAATGGAGGTTAATTGTCTCCTTTTATGTGCTTGGACAGGGCAAACATTTTATCGGGGCCTCGGATCAAAGATCCAACCATATGGATGTGATCAGGGCGACGATTGGAGTTCAACGACTCCAAGATCGCCCTAATCAGGCATCCGTAGCATCAAATAGTGATCGGGGAACCCTAGAAGATCAAGGGTCAGGATGGTCAAGATCCGCACTTCAGATGACAAATCCGACTGCACGGATGAATTCGGATCGACGATCGCAGCCCAACGACACAAAAATCAAGTCAATCCGACATCCGTGGCACCATCTACAACTTCCAGAAGATGGACGGCCAAGATGGCGCCACATGGCACCATCTCGGCCGCCCAAACGGCCGCACGCATTCTACGAAGGCCCCACACCCGCTCGCTGTCCGCCGATGGATCTTGATCCAACGGCTGTGGTCGGCCGCGCTTAAAAGCGTCCACTCGACCATCCGCGCCCCGTAGCGCAGCGGTCGAGCGCGCTTACGCGACCGGTGGTCTCGGGTTCGAGCCGCAATAGAGGGTTGGAGGCACGTCTTAAGCCGTCCAATCTCGCGATCAGACAGCTGAGAATCATAGTTCGTGCGATGGTGTTGAGCACGTGGGCAGCTGAAGCAGCGCGCGTGGGCGCGGAAGCTATGCCCACGTTGGGGGCTCTAGAGAAGGATTTATCCGTCACTAAAGACCCCTTATTTATTATTTTGAAGTTGTAATGTCCATTTTGCCCCCACTCCTTGCAACTTTAAAAGGAGACCCCCTCCATACGAAATTCTCATCCCTTCCTTCTCTTCTCTACCCCTCCAAAGCTCAAGAGAAGCTTGTCCCACACTTGGGATGCTCCTCGCGAGATAAAGTCTAAATTTTTGTTCCCCTTCGAAAGTGGATCTCACGACGACGATGGCGTGCTGCTTCGTTCCCATTCTTCTGCTTCGTCCTCCTTCGTCCTGCTTCGTTCCCCTTCGTCTAGACGTCATCCCGTCCGGCTCGTCCTCCAATCAATCGTCGAGGAGGATAACTTCTCTCTCCCATTCTTATTTACAACTTTTCTAGTGTAGAATTTTCCTTCTTTATAGTGTAATTAATTTTTCGCTTTCTAGTGTAACTTTTATTTAGTTTGATTATATAAACAGTTGAAATATTGAATGCATGTTCTCTTTCTCTCTCTCTCTCTCTTGCTTTTAGTCTGATAGCTCCATTATAATTATATCGCCTTGCTTATCAAAAATCCTAAAAAAATATAATTGCGAATATAGATCAACGTAGCCTCCCTGTGCTCGACCCGGAATTCATTTCGGTATAAATTTTATTTGTTGAACACGAATTCTTCGCTTTTGAACTACAACGACAGGTTTTCCAAAATCGAATACGTTAGCGTAGCCATTCGTAAACGTTCAACATTTTGGCACCGTTGCCGAGGAGGCGACACTCTTTGATTTCTCTTTGCGTTTTATAACTTACAAATCATTTACTTCACTTTTCTCCTTTCTTATTGTAATTGCAGGTACTCTTTTGAGACGAGCAAAAGCAGTAGATTGGAGTAAAGTGCTGTGGAAGGTTTTGTAAGTTATCCCCCATTCTTTCCCCCTCCATAGATTTCATTCGCCACATTCAATCCAAATTCCAATTAACCTAGGTGTTTGCATAAATCCTAGGAATAGTTTGGTTGTTTGGATTCTCACTCACATTCATTCCACCATCAATCATAAATATATATATACATATATAACAAAAAGATAATTTTGTGGGGCAATTTTCAACAAACACACAACGTACACCCACATTCAAAGGCACTTAACCGAATTGATTTGTTTCTACTCAACCGGGTTCTGATCTGTGGAACCGGTACACATTAAGCAACACATAATTGAGTAGAAATCAGATTAGGTAATCATTTGTGTGCCTAATTAAGTGGTGCAACAGGCCAATTGTTTGAGTTGATTGGGCCGCACCACTTCAAATAAAATCAACTCATCAAGTAGCTGCCAATTAGATTCAACTCTTAGGGATTTACCAGGCACTCCACATTCTTTTTAAACTTTAAAGGAAAACATCTTCACCTATGCTTGCAAAACCTGGTGTGCCAACGAAACCTATTTGAAAACACCTAAAGTTGAATCCTAAAAGCTACTAAGCAAGATTTGAACCTTAAAATTCACCACATCAAAAATAATCTTGCTTGAAAACCACTGGTTGTGCACGCACACACAAATCAATCAATCATTAAGGGCACAACCCATTTAAAGGGCCCATCACATTCCAAAGCACATTCAAACCTAGCCCTAAATAAAACATAGTAGACGTTGGCCTTAAGGATTGAACTCGCTCTTCAAAACTCAGAACGAGATTATTTTCGATTAGTCTGTTTCTACTGTTAATCTGATGTCTAGCTAGGGGAGCAGAGTCAAACGATCGCGGCTGGGGGGTACACTAAGAACCGGAGGCGCAAGCCGAAGGAAGAACCTTCTCCCCAGTCCCTCCTTCTAACTGGTTGGATTGAACAGGCAGAAGTAGATCAAATTGTTCTTTTATCTCAAGGTGGGTTTTGAGAGTCTGTAGGTCTTTAGGCTAACCCATTTAAGGATAGGTTTGATTGTTTGTATTGTAGGGCACCTTTCTTCCTCCAGTGTCTCATGAACCCTTCCACATATTTCACGCATTCCCGCTCTTTTCCTCCTGTTGTGAATTATCCTCAACATGACAATTATCCCAACTCGTATTGTAATCAACCATCAGTTAGTTGGGATAATTCGGATTGGGGATACAATTTCGGACCCCCGTGTTTAGGGTCTAACCCTGAACACTTTGATTCTGATTTCTATCCTTCTCAGAGCTACATCGATTATAGATCGTCTTCCTTTCATGAACAGCCTAATACGATCTACAATCAAGAAGGGTACATTGATCCTTACCCATCCTCTGATTTCATTACCTTTAGGTCATAACCATCTTTTCAAAAATCTGAAATGACCTATTATCAGGAAGGGTATAACAAATCTCAATTCGTTAATTCCCTTGCATTGAGCCCAAACCCGCCCAACCCTGAACCAACTCATTTGGTTTAGGTTAACCAGGTTCAAGATAAGGTTCTGGCTAACTTGAGGAATATCATACAATCTTTAGAAGTTCAGCCAATACCTTCCATTGGGAGATTGGAGCCCCTGATTGAAATGATTGATGATTTAAATAAGTCTTTGTTGGATTGGCTCCAGGATGTTAAGGATAAGAACTTGGGTGAGTTTCTACTTGGGAAATTAGCAAAATTGAGGATGAGATTCGTGGTTGCTTTGATTCAATCTTGGAATAATTCCCAGGATGAACCCTCTTCAGGAAAGCCAATGACAGAACCCGCTTAGGCACCTATTGGGGGGACACGTGTTACGAGGTTGACCAAAATGAATTAAAACAACCAATTAAGGATGATCTGATTTCTTCACCTGAGATCCCTAAGCCGGGTTACGAGGAAACGTATGTCTCCTTGGAACAGAAAGTGACAAATGATTTTGGGACATACATTGATACGGATCCTGATGGTGAAGATTCAAGTTGCGAAGTCTCACGCGAGTTTTCTGAACACGATTTCTGTGAGACGATTGGGCTTGAGGAATCTGATAGATCATTTGATAGCCCAATAACTGAGGAAACTGATCTTATTAGGGCACACAGTACGGATCCAGAATCGCATTTTCTGGAGGAATCAATTCAATGCCCTGATTATCAGTTACACCCTGTTGAGCTTATTGATGATTCTAATTCTGAGATAATTAGACCCAAGTCAATTTTTATTCTGCCACATCATTTAGACTTGGAGATTTCAGACGGGGTGATGAATATACAAGAGGTCCTAGAATTTGATATGCTGAATGAGGAGGATACGAGCTGGGAAGTTTTGATTTGGGAAGTTAATTTTGGAGGAAATGGAAGATTGAGTCGAAGGGTTCCTTTTAAGCTGAAACCATCAAATCAGAACCCTTACGACATTTGTTTCGAGGATGTTCAACTCAAGCACACATTCAACGATTATCCTTTTGAGCTTCAATTCTCTGTAACCTGACTTTTTGGTCTTGGGTTGCATCCTCATAAATGGCAGGCCTAACCCCGCTTGCATTCTGATTTCAGGTTTTGGGATAATTTTTATCCAGAACCTAAGATATTCTCGATTTTGGGGTGTGGGTCTGCACCACAATCTGGTCCACATCTATGGACCTCTGCTGGCAGGTCAGAGGATTCTTCTGTTCATTCTGATTCTGACCTGCACTTGTGAATTCTTCATTTCTTTTCTTTGTATAGTGTGCCTAGCTGAAGGCACTAAACTCAGCACATATACAGTTCTTTTTAATTTTTCATCTCGGAGCGGACCTGACATTCACGCAATTCAGGTGCTTTCTTCGCTTTTCCACTCTATTTTATGCTTTATAATACAATGAGGACATTGCATTAGATAGGCATGGGGGGGTGGATATTCATCTCTGAATTCATTCGTCAGCCCCGTAGATTTGTTTTATTTTCTTTTATATATATAAAAAAAATTCAAAATTAGGAAAGAGAATTTGGGTTTAAGAAAATTTTCAATCTTAGGAAATACTACATTAAGATCTGAACACAAAGACCCTTCAGGTCTTTGGACTTAATTAGCCTGTGTATCCATTAAAATGTGGATTTGTCTTTGAGTCCTCGCCATCTTTATTATATTATAATTGGAATAAATAAGTTTGGATGATAAGTACACGAGTTATCAACCCACCCTCTGATTTGAGGGAATTTCTGAGTTTTAAGCATCTACACATTTTCTTTGCACTGACTCGTTGTTCAGCGATTGTAACGGAATTTGGGTAGCTAAGGAACCTTCTAAGGTGATATGGCTGGCAAGTTATCGTGGGTAACAGCCCATATGTAGGTTGTCCAGAGCCCAGTCACTGGACCTTTCTCCTTTTCCTGCCCTTAGGTAAATCTTAGACCAGGGAAGCCACCTACTTTAAAAAAAAAAAAAAAGCCACACTTTGCCGCACGAGTATGGCTGGCAAGTTGTCGGTGGTAACAGCTCATCGACCGGTTGTCCATAACCCAACTCAGAAAATGCATTAAAAAATCCCAAAACACTTAGGAAGAAGTGGAGAAGTAGAATAAACCGGGGAGATATACACTGGATTCGCCCTTGTATTGACCTCGTAATAAAAAAAAAAAAAGAGTAGGGAGAAAGCTACCGGTTGTAAAGATACACCTTTAGGCAGAATTCTTTTTGAGGTCACCTAGAGGCGTAGAGATCCGAAATCCGTTTTAATTGCTGGTCAACGAGTCTGTCACAATCGCAATAAGATGTTTAAAACTTAGGGTTCTCATCAAATCTTGGGTGAGTTGAATGGCCGTAGAAAGCCACTCTTAAACCCTAAAATTTGAAAATTCAAAAAAAAAAAAAATTAGAAAAGAGTAAAAAGAGAAAAAGAAATTTTTCTTTGAATAAGGTGAGGGCTTGAGGCGGTCTGCATTTTGGCTGATACTCGGGTGCTGTTGTGTCTTTGAAAGTTCAGTTCCTAAGTAGACAATTTCTTAATGATTGAAAATAACTCAGGTCCAAATAATCCAACCTAATTCTTTTATAAATAGCATAGAGTTTTTGCTAGTGAGCAAAAGATAGGCATGGGGGTACGATGTAAACACATTTACACTACTTAAAGTGTCTATTTATGCATGTTCTTAAGCATAGGATTGCATTTCATGATATAAATATTGCATAACATGCATCATCTTGCATTTAGAGTAGTTTGAATAAAATGGAGGTTAATTGTCTCCTTTTATGTGCTTTGATAGGGCAAACATTTTATTGGGGCCTCAAATCAAAAATCCAACCGTATGGATGTGATCAGGGCGACGATTGGAGTTCAACGACTCCAAGATCGCCCTAATCAGGCATCATAGCATCAGATAGTGACCGGGGAACCCTAGAAGATCAAGGGTCAGGATGGTCAAGATCCGCACTCTAGATGACAAATCCGACCACACAGATGAATTCGGATCGACGATCGTAGCTCAACGACACAAAAATCAAGTCAATCCGACATCCGTGGCACCATCTACAACTTGCAGAAGATGGACGGCCAAGATGGTGCCACGTGGTGCCATCTCGGCTGCCCAAACGGCCGCACTCATTCTACGAAGGCCCCGCACCCGCTCGCTCTCTGCCGATGGATCTTGATCCAACGGCTGTGGTCGGCTGCGCTTAAAAGCGTCCACTCGACCATTCGCGCCCCGTAGCGTAGTGGTCGAGTGCGCTTACGCGACCGGCGGGCACGGGTTCGAGACGCAGCAGAGGGTTGGAGGCTCCGGCGATTGGGTGCAGGTGGGAGTTGGATCGCGATCGTACGGCCGTGCGCACCCAATAGCATTCACGCGTGATTGAACGCGCGGCGTCACGTGTGATCGCACGTGCCAGGCGGGCGCAGCGCAGCAGGCAGAGATGCATCTTAAGTCGTCCGATCTCACGATCGGACGGCTGAGAATCATAGTGCGTGCGATGGCATTGAGCGCGCGGGCAGCTGAAGCGGCGCGCGTAGGCGCGGAGGCTACGCCCATGTTGGGCGCTTTAGTGACGGATTTATCCGTCACTAAAGACCCCTCATTTATTATTTTGAAGTTGTAATGTCCATTTTGCCCCCACTCCTTGCAACTATAAAAGGAGACCCCCTCCATACTAAATTCTCATCCCTTCCTTCTCTTCTCTACCCCTCCAAAGCTCAAGAGAAGCTTGTCCCACACCCGGGATGCTCCTCGCGAGATAAAGTCTAAATTTTCGTTCCCCTTCGGAAGTGGATCCTGTGACGAGGATGGTGTGCTGCTTCGTTCCCGTTCTTCTGCTTCGTCCTCCTTCGTCCTGCTTCGTTCTCCTTCGTCCAGACGTCGTCCCGTCCGGCTCGTCCTCCAATCAATCGTCGAGGAGGATAACTTCTCTCTCCCATTCTTATTTACAACTTTTCTAGTGTAGAATTTTCCTTCTTTATAGTGTAATTAATTTTTCGCTTTCTAGTGTAACTTTTATTTAGTTTGATTATATAAACAGTTGAAATATTGAATGCATGTTCTCTTTCTCTCTCTCTTTCTCTCTCTCTCTTTCATTTAGTCTGATAGCTCCATTGTAATTATATTGCCTTGCTTATCAAAAATCCTAAAAAAATATAATTGCGAATATAGATCAACGTAGCCTCCCTGTGTTCGACCCGGAATTCATTTCGGTATAAATTTTATTTGTCGAACACGAATTCTTTGCTTTCGAACTACAACGACAGGTTTTCCAAAACCGAACACGTTAGCGTAGCCATTCGTAAATGTTCAACAGTCCCATCTTTGAGATATTGTGTGATGCATCAGGCTTTGTTATTGGAGCAGTCCTAGGACAAAGACAAGGGAAGAAACCCGTGGTGATCTACTACGCGATCAAAATAATGGATGAGGCTCAACGGAATTACACCGTCATGGAAAAAGAGCTGCTCGCTGTAGTTTTTGGATTGGAAAAGTTTCGATCATAGCTTCTAGGATCCCATGTGATCATTTACACTGACCACTCGGCTATCCAGCATTTGTTAGCTAAAAGGGATGCTAAACCCAGGTTGATCAAATGAATCTTGCTCCTACAGGAATTTGACCTAGAAATATGTGACAAAGCTGGATCCAAGAATGTTGTAGCCAACCACTTATCTAGACTTCACCTGGAACACATTGGACCTTCATTACCCTTAATTAACACATTTCCTGATGAACAAATTCTAGCTGTGCATGGAAGGTGTCTACCCTGGTATGCTGACTTAGTTAATTATTTAGTGGTAGGGCAGACTCTGCACAACTGGTCTAGACCACAGCAGGATAAGTTCTTGGCTGAGGCCAAACATTATTTCTGGGATGATCCTATGCTGTTTAGACTTTGTGCTGATAAAATCATTAGGAGGTGTATCCTCAAAGAAGAAGTTTAAAGTGTGGTATTCCTTTGTCATGATCAAGCCTGTGGTGTCCACTTCTCTGGGATGTAGACGGCTACAAAAGTTTTGTAGTCCGATTTTTACTGGCCATCACTATCCAAGGATGCACATAACTTTGCGAAGGCTTGCACTAGATGCCAGACCTATATGATGCCTCTACAACCCATTCTGATCATAAAAAATTTTGATGTTTGGGGCATTGATTTCATGGGTCCCTTCCAACCATCAAATGGTTTTGAGTATATATTAGTCTCAGTAGACTATGTCTCGAAATGGATCAAAGTCATACCTACCTGAAAATGTGACCACAAGGTTGTCATGGACTTTGTTAAGAAAAATATCTTTTCTCGATTTGGGATACCTAAGGCCATGATTAGCGATGGTGGGAGTGACTTCATTAATGGCCAGTTTCGTACCTTAAGAAATATGGGGTCATTCACTGCATTGCCACCCCGTATCACCCGCAAATGAATGGGCAAACTAAGGTCTCAAATATACAGATTAAGAATATTTTGGAAAAGACTATGAGACCTAACCAGAAGGATTGGTCCACACGATTGGATGATGCCCTTTTGGCATATAGGACTGTTTTTTTTTTGAAAAGTATAGGACCACTTTTAAGACCTCGATAGGCATGTCACCATATCGATTGGTCTTTGGCAAAGCTTGCCACCTTCCAGTCGAGTTGGAGCATCAGTCATACTGGGCCATTAAGTAGTGTAATATGGATACCTAGATGGTCGGAACTCAAAGGAAGCTTCAACACTTCGAGCTCGAGGAGATCCATCGAGATTCTTATGAGAATAGTCAACTTTATAAGGAGAAGATGAAAGCTGTCCACGACAAGTACATTAATAGAAAAACTTTCGAGTCGAATCAGCAAGTCTGGCTTTTTGATGCAAGACTTAAGCTCTTTCTTGGGAAACTGAGATCTAAGTAGACAAGACCGTATCAAGTGGTCAGACCTTATCCCAACAGGGCAGTAGAAATTATTAATCCCAAGACTGGGCAAACCTTTATAGTTAGTGGCCAAAGATTAAAACACTTTCTTGCCCAGAATCCCCCGAAGGAAGTTGTAACCCTCATTGAGTGTTGAACTAGAACTACGCCCAGCTGGAGGCAGTAAACTCAGTGCTTCCTAGGAGGCAACCAAGAAGTTTCAAGATGACCAGATACACGATTACAACTTAGGTGATTTCTTTCCATCCCCTCTTGCATACATTTAAATTCCAATGAGGACATTGTCTAAGATAGTCATGGGGCAGTGGTAATTCTCATGATCGGAGAACAAAAACTGCTACCTTGAACTAATTTTTATTTCTTTTTATTGAAAAAAAAATAAGAAATGAAAACCTAGGTATTAGGAGCTTGTCAACTTTTGGAAATGATACATTAGGGACCTAAATGCTTAGACTCTTCAGGTCTTAGAACTTAATTAGTCCGAGTGTCCACTAAAATGTGGACTTGGCCTCGAGTCCTCGCCACCATAATTTATATTAATCTAGTCAATAAAGTAGGGTGATAAGTATATGACTTATCAATCCACCCTCTGATTTGGTGGGATTTCTAGTCTAAGTATCTACACACATTTTGCACTAAATCACTCATCAGTGGTTCTAATAGAAATTGGGTAGCTAATAAATGCTCTAGGGTGGTATGGTTGGCAAGTTGTAGTAGCTAACAGCCTATTGGCCGGTTGTCTAGAGCCCAATGACTGACCATTCTCTTTTACTACTGCCTTTAGGTAAATCTTAGATCAGGAAAGCCACCTACTTAAAAATAAAAAAAAAGAAATTAGAAAATAGAAAAGGAGAAAAGAAAAAGAAATGAGCCACACTTCATCGCACGAGTATGGCTGGCAAGTTATCGTAGGTAACAACCCATTAGCTGGTTGTCCAGATCCCAGCTCATAAACTGCACAGGAATTCCCACCAAACCGCAGTCCTTGCCCCACAAGCTTAACAACCTTCGGTTATGGGTGATTTTCATCTAGAACCTTAGAACCACTCGACCCTGGGGCATGGGTCAGCACCATAATCTGGTCCACATCTGTGGACATCTTCTGCTGGTGGGTCGGAGGATTAATCTTTTGATTTGATTCTGACACGCACTTGTGAATTCTCAATTTCATCCTTGTATGTATAATATGCCTAGCTAAAGGCATTAAATTTAACACATGTTTATATTCCACATTCTCTGCGGAGCTGGCTGGATTTTCACGTTATTCAGGTGATATTCTGTTTACTCCACCTTTTCATGTCTTTATTTTTACAATGACATTGCATCATTTAGGCATGGGGGGTGGATAATTAATTCCTGAAATTATTTTATTACCTCTATTGAATTTCTTTTATTTTCTTTTTTTTTAAAAAATAGAAAATTCAAAAAGATAAAAAAAATAGAATTAGGAGAAGAGAACTTAAGCTTTGGGAAGTTATTGACTTTAGGAAATGATACGATAGGACCTGAACACTTAGACTCTTCAGGTCTTCGGGCTTAATTAGCTCGGGTGTCCACTCGAATGTGAACTTAGTCTCGAGTCCTCGCCAAGTAATTCTATTTTAATTTGATCAATAAATTAGGGTGATAAGTATACGACTTATCAACCCGCTCTCTGATTTGAGGGGATTTTAAGTCTAAGCATCTATACACTATTCACACTGACTCACTTTCCGGCGATTTTTATGGAAATTGGGTAGCTAATGAACTATCTAGGGTGGTATGGCTGGCAAGTTGTCATGGGTAATAGCCCATTGGTAGGTTGTCTAAAGCCCAGCCACAAGACCATTTTCTTCGTACTACCTTTAGGTAAATCTTAGATCAAGGAAGCCACCAACTTAAAAAAAAAATAGAAAAAAGAGAAAATTAAAAAATAGAAAAAACAAAATCACACTTCACCGCACGAGTATGGCTAGCAAGTTGCCATGGGTAACAACTCATTGGTCGGTTGTCCAGAGCCCAGCTTATAAAAATGCATAATAACTCTCAAAACACTTAGGGAAAATGCAGGGAAGTAGAATAAATCGGGGAGATATACACTAGGTTCACCCTTGTGTTGACCCCATAAATAAAAGAAGTAGGGAGAAAGTTACCATTTGAAAAGATAAACCTCTAGGCAAGGTCACCTTGGGTCGTAGAAATCCAAAGTCCAGTTTAACGGCCACCGAGTGAGTCTCTCTCTTTTCACTAGATGCTTAGCACTTAGAGCCCTTTTCGAGACTTAAGCGGGTCGGGTAGCCGTAAAAGGTTGTTCCCAAATGCTCAAACTCCAAAAGTCCAAAAAAATTAGAAAAGAATAAAAAAAAGAGGAAAAGAAAAATGTATCTTACTTCTTTTCAAATAAGGCGAGGACTTGGGCAGTCTGCATTCTAGCAGACACAAGGGACTGTTGAGTCTTCGTAGTTTAGGACCTTAGTTGATAATTTTTATTATTAATAAACAGCTTTGGCCTAAGTAATCGAATCCTAATTTTGGTTTTATACATAGCATGTAGTTTGATTTTGCTAGGGACTAGAAAAAGATAGGCATGGGGGTATGATGTAGCCACAATTATTGAGGGTAAAATGGCTATTCTTGCATGTTCCTAGAATTAGATTTGCATTTCGTGTTATAAATATTGCATAGCATGCATCATTATGCATTTAGAGTAGTTGTGTATAATTTAGGTTAATTACATCCTTTTTATGGTCAGGAGAGAAGGATATTTATTTTGAAGCCTCGGATTAACGATTCGACCATACGGATCTGATCAAGATGATGATCAAAATCCAACGCCTCCAAAATCACCTCTATAGGAGTCCCGTAGCACCATATGCAATCCAAGGAAGATCAATAACTGAGGGACTAGGTGATGCAATCAAGAGCATCAAACGATAAATTCGACCATACGGATGGATTTGGGTCGATGATCGCAGCCCAACGTTGCAAAAATTGACTCAATCCAACCTCTGTAGCATCCCCTACAAAGGAATGAAGATGGATGGCCTAGGTTGCATCACGTGGCACAACCCAGGCCGCTCCTGCTCATGCACGCACCGCCGCATGCGCACAGTAGCACAGGTGCACGCACGCGCGTGTGTAGTAGCAGCGCAAGCATAAGGGCGCGTGTGCCGCAGCAGTGCAGGCGCAGGGGCAGCAACAGCGTCACGTATCGTGCGTGCACACATGCCAGCGGTGCGGCAGTAGGGGCACATGAGCAGGATCTTTAGAGATGTTTGTGGTGGATCTTCAGTGACATTTATGACCATCACTAAATGTCTTGTATACGAATTTGATTCTTTCCTCCACTATAAAAGGACCCCTACCCCTCCCATTTTTCTTCATCTCTTCCTTTCTTCCTCTCACCTCCTCGAAGGCTCAAGAGAGAACTTGTCTCAAGCCCAGGATACTCCTCTAGAGTAGAAAACCAAATAGTTTTCCCTCCCCTATTCCCCATTCGTGGAGGGGATGAAGAAGATTCTCGCCGCAACACCATCCTACCCCATCCTCTATCTTTCGGCTACGTCCTCCTCTGTCATGCTCCTCGCCACCTTCCTCTAGGCGACATTAGAGCGAGTCATCCTTCGAGCTACCGTTGAGGGAGATTCTCTCACCTCTTTCTATCTTTATTGCTTTCGTAGTGTAATCTTTTCCACTTTTGTAGTTGTGAAAAACATTTGATTAGAAATCCATGATTGTTTCTTTCTCTCTCTATTATATTTTTGCAAGTAGATTAACTAGATAAAATTTCATCGACCTAATCTCTTTCTTGATAATAAAATACCAAAAAAATTAGAAAAGATAAAAACAACAAAAAGAAATAACAAAGAAATGCGAAATTTTCAAAACAACAATGTTTGCCTCCCTGTGTTCGACCCGTGACTCACATTTCGAGTTTCAGTTATAAATTTTATCCGATCAATGCATTTTGCAAGATACGACAATGGGTTCTCCAAACCCTAATCTTAATTTGCGGAACATGCCCTCATCAACATTGGGTAGAGGAATGCTTCACCGAGGCTTTGGAATGAAGGTAAGGAAATGAAGGTGATTTTCTACTGGAATGGAGGTGGGAGGACGGCTCCAAGGCAACCTATGAATGTGGTAGGATGAAGGATGAATATTTGATGGGAAATAAAAAGATTACACTAATAAAAGGCCTTTGGAGCTTGAGAGTAAGCTCTAATGGAGCTTTGGTAGGCTACTAGAGCTAAAGAGTAGGTGGGAGTAGAATAGGTAGAGATGAAGAGGAATGGGGGGTGTTTATATAGTGGAGGGAAGAAGAAGAAATTCATGTAAAGGGTTGTAGTGACAGCTGCAAGCATCACTAAAGACCCCTTGCAGCTATCATTGAAGATCGTGCCCCCACCGCTCACGCCTGTAGCTGTCCTTGTGCCTACAAGCAATTAGTAACAGCTGTAAGCACCACTAAAGGTTCGGCTAGGCTGTCGTTGGAGATCCGCACCCCCACCTCTCCTGTTGGCCCACGCATCACGCGCCACTTATTACGTGCGTGCTCGCACACTGGCACTGCGATAAGGGTGGCTGTACACTAATCGTGCGGCTTACTCAAGTCAGTAATTAAGTTAATTTCACTTAATTAAGAGTAGAAAAAGTCACTTAGGTAAACTCGAAATTTTGTCGATTGTGTAGTATAGGGTCGAATTAACCTAACATTTTAGAAATTGTTACTGGTTGAGTCCAGGTTATTCACTGGGAAGTATAATTTTTTCTAAATTCACCAATTATCTTTTATTTTCTTTTCAAGTTTAGGAGGTATAATTAGGTTGATTATAAACGCATGAATTTTGTCAAATGATTTAAACTATAAAGAATATACAGAATTCCATATGAAAAACACATTTACTTAAATGATGTACTTTATTAACAAGTAAACATGTTAATTTTCTATTTTATTTCAAAGAAATTAAGGCAATAAGAATTGTTCTATCAAGACATGCCTTATTACAACATTTAAGAACAAAAAGTAATTAAAATGATGCAAGAAAAATAATATCCTTTCTTTACTTCTTCAGCCTCTCTCTTCTTCTCTCTCTTTTTATTCTCGATTCTCTCTCGAGCTCTTTTCTTACCTCTCTTCTTCTGTTCTGTTCCTACCTTCTTCTCTTCCCCTTAGCTTTCTTCTTCTTTCTTAGTTCCCTCAGTAGTGCCTGTTCTCCTTTCTTTCCTTTGCCTTCAGCTCAACACTTAGCATTTAACCATTGGCTCTTCTTTTCCTTAACCTTTCTTTTGAACCATCAGTTGAATCAGGTTTTTTTACTTTTTAACCAAAAGTTATTTAATTTGCGGCGAGGTCTTTCAAGGATACACAACACCCTGAGACCAGGGTGGGACCAGACCCTACTTGGTCCTCGCCTAATCTCAATTAGGTTCGATTTCAGTTTATCTCTTCAGTTCAATCCATAATTTCGAGCCACTCTGCCTTAAACTGGCCTCGCCCTCCCAGGGCACACTCGCTCGCGCCAACTCGGGCGCACATGCCCGCACACACACACACATAGATATGCTCAGATAGGTTCAGAATGCTCAGTTCGGTAACCGGTGTGCCGAGCGCTGACAACTGGGAAGCCCATGTAACAAATTGCTTTTGTTCCCAGGCACGTGCTCAGAAACTGATGATGTGGGACTATCATAACCCCTTCCAGATCCAACTTCAAATGATCATAACTTTCTACTCAGAGCTCCGTTTCAAGTGATTTAAAGTTTGTTGGAAACCTCTAAGATTACTCTATAGGTCAATTTAAGGTTTAGAGGATGTTTTCCTCTTCACTTTGAAGAGTGAAATCAGGGGTTCCTATGGGTTATTTATTGCCTAGAAGTGGAAATTATCTTCACAGAGCCCTCAGATGGACTTTTCTCTCTCATTTAAAGGTCTGTACAGGTTCTAAAATTAATTTCGCATCAGTTGAAGTGAGATTTAAGCTCTGAAGACCATCAGGAATAGCATGAAAGCTCTACACTTCTTTGAAAGCTTCAGAGTTCGAATTTTCATATTGAAATAGTTAAACAGACACAGAGAAACATTACTAATCGATTTAAACAAAGTCTAAGGGTTGTAATTGACTTATCTGGGCAGGATTTAAAATCAAAACTCAACGAAATAGCACTACTGTTAGTTTGGGTTCAAAAGTAACCCAGATTGACAGAATTCAAATTTTCACTAAAACACAGGTCTGAGCTCACTTTATTCTCTCTCAGATCATTCAACAAGATCTTAGAAATAACTTAATCTCATCAGTTTCTTAGATTGAGCTCATAACTCCATTATCAGACTCAGTTTGACTGTGAAGGCACAAAAATTTGACTTTATGTTCAAAGCCATCTCTCAAGAAATCAAAGCGTCGAATAGGATCTTCTTAACCTCAGAAACTCATTCAGATTCTCAGATAGGCACTCTAACCAAGATTTCTAGGGTTTCAAGCTCGCTGCTTGAGCTTGGAAAGGTGTGTGTTCATCAGAGCAATTTAAGAGTTGTGACAATGAAATGAGGTCATGAATAGCTTCTGTGCAATGGTACCTTAAATGCTTCTTAAATCTCTTTGTCAGACTTCTCCAACTCCACCGGAGTTGGAGAAGATGAGCTTCATTCTATAGCTCCAATGAATTAATCCTCAAATAAACATCCTTAAAACAATCAATGATCCACATTATATCATTTTGGAGCTTCTCAACGAATTTTAAAGGCTGAAGTACAGATTTGGCTCGCTGGAGCTCCGGTGAGTCCAAAAAAATATGAAAATTGTGCATAGATTGTAAAACTTACCATTTTTAATCTAAAAAGGATCCTGAGGTTGCAAGGAACCTCAAAATCACATTTAATTCCTCATTATTTCATCAGAGTTAAGATTTGACAGTGAATTCATTTCTTTAAAAATCTAATTTGAATTAAGCTCAAGACTTGTTTAACCACTTGATTGAGCAGTTATAACAAGTCAACAGATAATAGCAGTCATAATTATATAGTTAATTAATAGTTTGAACTACTCCTGAGCCGCCATTGATAGTGAGCTCAGGAACTTAATTATATTTGGGCGTTTAGGTTATATGTGATATTAATATGTATTATACTGTCGATTAGGGTCCATAAGTGATGGATAAATGATGGAAGACCCTATGAAGGTGGAATTAGGTCGATTACTATCACCATGGACAGTGACAGTAGTCGGTGGAGGTGGAATGTGAAGTAGGCAATTAGGTGATCAATTACGTATTAAAGTGAATTAGAAATGGTCATGAGAGAAAGGAGGAGGTGAACAGTGATTTAAGAAGACAAGATTAAGACTCTGGCGAACTCAAGGAGTTCGCCAGAGTTGGAGAAGATGACATTGATATTCTAAAATTACATTTAATCTAACTAACTACCTATCTAACTAAGCTAACCTACTCCTACTCCTACTCCTAATCTACTGTTACCTGGACGAAGGGGTCAATAGGGTTCTGCTAAAGTCTCATGGTGGACGACGAAATCAGAGGGTGGAAGAAAGCTCTCCGATAAGCAAATTTGAGGTGGAGCAGAGGATTCCTTTGGTCGGTGCCTGTGTCAGTGACTCGAAAGACCATGGCGGATCTCCTCGGCTGATCAAAATGGATGGAGGAAGTCAGAAATTGAAATGGAAAGTTGCCGGAGTTTTGGACAAATAGCCTATTGGGTGGGCTACAGTGTTAGAAGAGGGAAGGGAGCCAACTTTAGTAAAATTCGAGGGGTGAGGGGGTATTTATAGTAGTTGGCGGCAAAGAGAATGGTGGGGTCTAGCAGAAGAAGGAGCTTGAGGAGCTTAACCTCCGGCGTCATCTCTGACGATGGTGAGGTTCTCTCCCACTGAAAAATAGGATTTCCAGTTAATCCAGACCGGTGGATCAAGAGGGGGTGGTGAGCGCAAGCTGCAAGAGCTTGGACAAAGAAGGTTGATGTCGGCAGGGCGGTAATCGCGTGGTAGCGTGACTCTCTACCGCCAGCCGTTCATTCGGCTGAAGAAGAAGAAGAAGAAGGAAAGGGACTTAAATGTAATAAATCTTAAGGACCTGTGTGAGAAGTAAGGACCTGATTGTAATAAGTTTTAAGGACTAAAATGTAAACTCAGGTTTTGAAGGTTTATTTTAATTTAGATCATTTTCAACTTTTTATATATGTTAGTAAATAAGGTAAATATTATGTTTTCACCTTGAATTTATACTTTTGACCTTTTTAGATTAATTTATTAGATTAAGAAAAATTACTTAAGTTATTATATACTTAGGTATACATTATATTTAAGTTACTTAACTTGTAAATTAAGGGAATGATTAATAGAATTTCAAGTCCAATTATTATCTAGATTATTAATAATGTTAATTGAATGATAAAATGTCATTTTTAACTTATTTTAAGGTCCTTTACCAAATATCCCTTATTCTATAATTTACCCTTATATGTTCATAACCTTAGCTAATTAACTAGGAAGACTAGTTAATTAGGGGTAATTAGAGATCATGATGAGTGTCTCATCATACGTGCGCCTATGGGTGCGCACGTGGTTGTGCGCTGCGCCCTAGTGCGAGTGCGTGGTCGAGCGCTAATTGGCGAATGGGGAGGTCGCGGGGATCGAACCCAAGCCTCTCGTTTGATGAGCAAGCACTTCACCGTTGTGCCAAGGAGGTGGATTGTCATGAAGATGTCTTATGGGCATGCGGTGGAGAGATCTTCTCAACCGTTGGATCTTGATCCAACAGCTAGGAATGGAGATGAAAGTGATGAGGGGGTGACTTCCAGTTGCTGCTGACCGACGTTGGGTAGCCCAGATGGAACCACGTGGGCCGTCCATCTTCTTTCTATTGTAGGGGGTGCCATGGTGCTTTGATCGATTTGATTTTCATGCTGTCAAATTGAAATTGTCGCTCCGGATCCATCCGTATGGTCGGATTTTTCATTCGAAGGCTGTAAAGATGTCTCATTGCCCCTGGCCATTTAACTTCCTCAGATCACATAAGGTGATACGGGATTCCAATTAGGACGATCTCAGAGGCATTGGACTCCGATCATAATCCTGATCAGATCCGTACATTCGGATCGTCAATCTAAGGCCCTGAAATGAATCTCCTTCCCCTTTAGGAATAAAAAGGATGTAATTAACCTAAATTATACACAACTACTCTAAATGTTGGATGATGCATGCTATGCAATATTTATAACATGAAATGCAAACCTAATTTTAGGAACATGCATGGATAGACATTTTAACCTAAAGGGATGTGTCTACATCATACCCCCATGACTATCTTTTACTAGTCCCTCGCAAAATTAAACTACATGCTATGTATAAAAATAGAATTAAGACTCACTCGCTTAGGCCTTAGTCATTTATTAACAATAGAAAATTTCAACTAAGGTCCTAAACTACGAAAACTCAACAGTACCAGGGTATCTACCAGAATGCAGACTACCCAAGTCCTCACCTTATTTGAAAAGGAAGATACATTTTTTTGTTTTTCTTCTTTTCTAATTTTTTTGGACTTTTGGAGTTTGAGAGTTTCGGGATAACTTTTCATGGCTATTTGACCTACCCAAGACTCGAAAAGGACTCTAAGTGCTAAGAATCTTGTGAAAGGGTGATAGGCTCACTAGGCGACCGTTAAAACAGACTTTGGGTTTCTACGACCCTAGGTGACCTTAAAGATTTCTACCTAGAGGTTTATCTTTCTAAATGGTAGCTTTCTCCTTTAAAATTTTTTATGGGGTCAACACAAGGGCGAACCCAATGTATATTTCTTCCCTAAGTGTTTTGGGAATTATTTGTGCATTTTTGTCAGCTGAGCTCTAGACAACCGACCAATGGGCTGTTACCCACGGTAACTTGTGAGCCATACTCGTGCGTTGAAGTGTGGTCTATTTCTTTCTCCTTTTTCTTCTTTTTTTTTTTTGAGTACCATTCTTTTTATTTTTCAAAGTAGGTGGCTTCCCTGATCTAAGATTTACCTAAAAGCAGTAGGATAAGTGTGGTCAAGTAGCTGGGCTCTAGATAACCAGCCAATGGGTTATTACCTACGACAGCATGCTAGCCATACTACCCTAGAAAGTTCATTAGCTAACCAATTTCCAAAGAAATCGCTGAGAAGTGAGTCAGTGCAAATAGTTTGTAGACGCTTGACTTAAAATCCCCTCAAATCAGAAGGCAGGTTGAAAAGTCATGTACTTATCATCCCAATTTTTTCACCAAATTAAAATAAAATTACTTGACGAAAACTCAAGACTAAGTCCAGATTCAAGTGGACACCCTAGCTAATTAAGCCCGAAGACCTGAAGAGTCTAAGTGTTCAGGTCCTACCATATCATTTCCTAAAGTTAATTACTTCCAAAAGCCTAAGTTTTCTTCTCCTAATTCTATTTTTTTTATTTTTTTTATCTTTTTGAATATTCAAAATTTTTTTTAAAAGAAAATAAAAGAAATTCTATAGAGCTAATTTTAGGATTAAGTATCCACTTCCCATGCCTAAATGATGTAATGTCCTCATTGTAAAAACAAAGACATGAAAAGGGTGAAATAACATAATATCACCTGAATTTCATGACAATTCGATCAGCTCCGCAGAGAACGTGGAATATACACATGTGCTAAATTTTAAAGCATTCAGCTAGGCAGAATATATACATACAAAGAAGAATTTGAGAATTCACAAGTGCGGGTCAGAATCAAAATCAAAAGATTAATCCTCAGACCCACCAACAGAAGCTGTCCACAGATGTGGACCAAGTTGTGGTGCAGACCCATGCCCCAAGGTTGAGTGGTTCTAAGGTTCTGGATGAAAATCACCCAGAATCGAAGATTGTTGTACTTACAAGGTCGGGCCTACGATTTGGTGGTGTACAACCCAAGACTAAAGTGTCGGACAAAAGGTACATTTGATCTACAAGGTTCAGATGTCCACTTAAATTTCAACTCAGAAAGATAGTCAATAATTCCGAGCTTAGGTTGTATGTCAAAGATATCGCAAGGGTCTTGATAGAAAGTAGGTGGTTTCAGGTCAACAGGAACCCTTAGATCCAAAATCCTAGTTCCCTTTGAATTAACCTCCCAGATTTTCATTTCCACATTTCTATCCTTTAACATCATGTGTTCGGGTTTCGGGACCTCTAGCATATCATTCACCCCATATGATTTACCCCTGTCTAGAAATCGTGGATGAATCAGAATTGACTTAGGTACAATGATCTCAAAAGTATGATCATTCAGCTATTCAGGGTGTGGTTGAAGGTTAGGGCTACTGATTGGATCATCTACTATATTAGGATCAGTATCCTCCATGTCAGCCCCAATAATCGGGCTATCAAATGGTTCATCTTGCTCCTCAAGCCCATTAGTCTCACTATAATCATTCTCCTTAAGCTCAAGTGAGGCTTCACTAAGAGATTCCTCACCCTCAAAATCAAACAATTCATGATCCTCATTTATATATGTCTCGAAAACATATGTCATTTCATGGTCCATGGAGACATATTTTTTGTTATTCCTTGGCTCTGGGTTCTCGGGTGAGAAACTTGGTACATCCTCAATGGGTTGCTCTAGCCCAACTTGGTCATCCCCATTCTCAACATATGTATCCCCCCTGATAGGTGCCTGAGTGGGTTTAGACATTGGATCTCCTGAAGGGGGTTCATCTTAGGAATCATCCCAAGATTGGACTAAGGTAACCACGAGTTTCATCCTCAATCTCGACAATTTCCCAAGTAGAAACTCACCCAGGCCCCTATCCCCAACATCTTGGAGCAAATCCAATAAAGAGCTATTCAGCTCATTAATCATTTTTATCATAGGCTCCAATGGTTCAATGCATGGTGTTGGCTGAGCTTCTAAAGATTGTATGGTGTTCCTCAAGTTAGCCAACACCCTGTCTTGGACTTGGTTCACTTGAACTAAATGGTTCGGTTCAAGGTTGGATGGGTTTGGGTTCATTCTAGGGGAGTCAAGATATTGAGGTTCTCATGTCCCTCCTTGATAGTAGGTCATCTCAAGTTGTTCAAAGAATGAAGGTGACCTATATTCAGTGGAATACTGGGGGAGGTTAGATGTTATAATCATCATATCCTTCCTAATTGTAGATCTAGTCGGTTTGGTCATCAAAGGATGGAGATCTATAACCATTGTAGCTCTAGGAAGGATAGTAATCATAGTCTTGTTGTCTAGGATTAGGCCTTGGACACTGATGTCCGGTATCGTATCCCCAATCAAAGTTATCCTGGCTAGTGGATGGGTAATTATAAGTCAAGTCGGGATAGTAATCATCTTGGGTATAAGTGTTGGTAGGAGGGTAGGATGGGAAATGAGTGTAGGATGTGGAAGTATACATGGTAGAATAGGAGGGAAATTAAAAGAGATAAAGGAGACTTGCAATACAAGCAATCAACCCTATCATTAGGTGGGTTAGCCTAAAGACCTATAGACTCCCAAGGCCCATCTTGAGATTATAACCGATTTGATCTACTTTTAACCGATCAATCCAACCATTCAGAAGGAGAGACTAGGGAGAAGGTTCTTCCTTTAGCCTGCACCTCTGGTTCCTAGTGTACCACCCAGCGTGGTCGTTTGACGCTACTCTCCTAACTAGACATCAGGTGGACCAGCAGAAGCAGATTAATCTAAAAAAAAACTCTATTTGAGCCCCGAAGAGTGAATCAATCCTTAAGGCCAATGTCTACTCAGTTTTAATTAGGCTTGGGACGATTGTGCTCTTGGAATGTGATGGGCCCTTTAGATCGGTTGTGCCCTTAATAATTAATTCAAATGTGTGTGTGTGCACAACTAGGGTGTGCAAATAAGGTTATTTGATGATGTGTCTTTTAGGATTTAAAGTTTAGTAGCTTTTAGGGTTTAATCCTTAGGTTGGCTCAATCAGGGTTCAGTAGAACACTTCAGGTTTTACAAGCACTGGTGCTGATGTATTCCTTTAGAAATCAGAAAAAAATGTGGAGTGCCTGGCTCAGCCCTAAAGATTAACCCTAGGTGGCAAGCTACCGATGAATCACTTTTATCTTAAGTGGTGCAGCCCAAACAGTTCAATCAATTGCCCTATTGCACCACTTAGTTAAGGCATACAAAACGGTGATTAACCTAATATGATTTCTACTCCTTTATGTGTTAAATTGGTGTACTAGTTCCATAGGTCAGAATCCTGGTTGAGTAGATAAAAATCAAGTCAGGTTAGGTGCCCCAAATGTAGGTATATAAAGTGTGTGTTGTTTTGTCCCATAGAAAGTATCATTTTGTTTTTTTCTTTTATATGCTAAGGTGAGATGAGTGGAGGTGGCAAACAAGACAAACAAATTCTACCGTAGGGTTTATGCAAACACCTAAGTAAATTAGGTCTTGGTTATGAATGTGGCGAAATGAAACTAGTGGGGGGGAATGTGGGGTGCACTTACAGATTACTCTACCCTCACTTTACTCTGGTCTACCACATTTGGATCTCCATGCTAGGGCAGCTGCAAGACAGTAGATCAGAGACAAGTAGGGTTAATAATATGTAAATACAAAGAGGCATAGAAAACAAGAAAGTAAATTCCGTTGTCGGGAAAATGATCAGTCATGTTTTGCAAATTAAAATTAGGGTTTGGAAACCCGTCATCATAGCTCGCAAAATGCATCTATCAAATACAATTTATAACCAAGACTCCAAGGGAATCCCAGGTCAAAGATAAGGAGGTGACGTTTACTTTGTTTGAAATTCGTGTTTCATTTTGTTTCTTTTTGGTGTTTTGGGGTTTAGTTATTTTTTTTCTTTTGTTTTTATAGAAAAAGCAAGCAAGATAGATTACAAGAGAGATGAAACAACTATGATATATCACACAAATGTTTATTACAATAATCTATGAAAGCATAAAAGAGATAGGGGTGAGAGGAAATCTCCCTAATCAACTGTTTGGTGAGATGACAGCGCTTGGTGGAAGCTTGGATGAAGGAGGTGAGATGCAAGACGATGGAGGTGAGATGCAAGACGACACTTGGTAGAGGAATGCTTCACCGAGGCTCTGGAATGGATGTGAGGAGATGGAGGTGATCTTCTACCGGAATGTAGGTGGGAGGATGGCTGATATAGACACATCTATTTAGGTTAAAATGCATAATCATGCATGTTCCTAGGCTTAGATTTGCATTTCATGTTATAAATATTTCATAGCATGCATCATTCTGCATTTAGAGTAGTTGTATATATTTTAGGTTAATTAGGTCTTTTTTTATGCTCAGGAGAGAAGAGGATTTATTTCAAGGCCTCAGATGGACGATCGGACCAAACGGATCTGATCAGGACGATGATCAGAGTCTAACACCTCTGAAATTATCAAGATCGGAGTCCTGTAGCATCATATGAAGTCCGAGGAAGATCAACAGCAAGGAGGGTAATGCGACATCCTTATGGGCTTCGGATGAAAAATCTCACCGTACGTATAGATCCGGAGCCACGATCATAGTCTAGCAATGTGGGAATCATCTCGATCTGAGAGCCGTGGCACCCTCTGCAACAGACAGAAGATGGACGACCCAGATGGCACCACGTGGAGCCATCCAGGCCACCCAACACCGGCCAGCAGCAACTAAAGGTGCCCACTCTTCTTCTGCGACCTCCACTCCCAGCCTTTGGATCTTGATCCAACGGCTGAGGTGCCTCCATGCTTTCAACTCCCACACTATCTTTGCGACTCAAACTCTCCCTTGCCTTAACGTTAATGTGCTCGATTTTCAAGCAAGAGGCACAGGGTCGAATCGCGGCTCATTTCCAATCTTGCCAGCTGTGAGGCACTCTTGATTTCGACCGCCCGATCATGAATGAATAGCCGAGATGCAGATACATAGAAGCACAGATGACCGTCGATCCAGTGGAGGTGCTCACACGGGCGTCGACGCATATCCCTACGTGTAATCCAACGAGCACCCAAGCGGCGCGACCTCCGCACAATCAGGACAGTCCATCTCCAATCGAATGGTCCTCCTTCGACAACGTACGCACAGCTGCAAGTGAGCGTGAGCTGGAGGCTACAATGACAGTTGTGTGGGCCTTTAGTGATGCTTGTAGCTGTCACTACTGGCCTATGCTATGTGCACGCCAGCAAAAGAATTGAAGAGCGCTAGCAAGCTTTAGCGACATTTAGGGGATTGGCTGGCACGGATCTATATCGACGCCTTTGATGTCACTAAATGCCCTCTAGACGAATTGCCCTCTTCCCTTTATTATAAAAGGACCCCTACACCTCCCCTTCTTCATTTCTTCCTTTCTTCCTTTCACAACCTCCAAGGCTCTAGAGAGAGCTTGTCCCAAACCCATTATGCTCCTCTAGAGTAGAAAAGAAAAAGTTTTCCCTCCTCTTATCCTCCTTCGTGGAGCATCCCGTGGCCATCTTCTTACCTCCCTTTCGGAATAAGATCCTCGCCGTGACGCCATCCTACCCCATCCTTCGTCCTCCAGCTACATCATCCTTCGTACTGCTCCTCACCACCTTCCTTCAGGTGACGTCAGAGCAAGTCATCCTCTAAGCAACCATCAAGAGGGAATCTCTCACCTCTTTCTATCCTTATTACTTTCATAATGTAATCTTTCCTGCTTTCTTAGTTGTAAAAAGACATTTGATTAGAAATCCATGATTGTTTCTTTCTCTCTGTCTCATATTTTCGCAAGTAGATTAGCTAGATAAAATTTCATCGACCTAATCTCTTACTTGATAAAAAAATACAAAAAAAATTAGAAAAGATAAAAACAACAAAAAGAAATAAAAGAGAAATGTGGAATTTTCAAAACAAAAACGTTCGCCTCCCCGTGTTCGACTCGAGACTCACTTTTCGAGTTTTGGTTATAAATTTTATCTGATAGACGCGTTTTCCGAGCTACAAGATGGGTCCTCGGAACCTAATTTTAATTTGCGGAACATGCCTCATCATTTGGTGTCGTTACTGGGGAGGCAACGCTCTTTGGTTTTTCTCACATTTTTTCGCCTTACTTAACCTTTTAGCTCACTTTGCTCCTTTCTTTCTATGATTACAGGTACCCTTCCAAGGTAAGCCAAAGCAGATAGATCGGAGTAAAGTGCGGTTAAAGAGTTTTGTAAGTTTTCCCCCAACACCCCCACCCTAGATTTCATTTCACCACACTAATAACTAAAACCCAAATCAACTTAGGTGCTTTCTATAAACCCTAGGATAGATCTAGTTGTTTGTTTGTCACCTCCACCCATCTTATCCCCGCATATAAAAAAGAAACACTTCTCTTGTGCGATTTACTGAAAGTGACACACATTAAACACTCACAACTCTCGACTTAAGGTGCACCACTTCACATCAATTCTACCACTTAACCGGAATTTGACCTGTAGATCCGGTACACCTTAACTCAACACACCAAAAAGTAAGTAGAAAATTTAACTAGGTTAATACTTTTTGTATGCCTTAACTAAGTGGTATAACAGGCTAATTGATTGAGCTGCTTGGGCTGCACCACTCAAATTAAAATGGATTTATCAAGTAGCTTGCCACTTAGGGTTGATTTTTAGAACTGAACCAGGCACAACGCATTTTATTTCTGATTTTTAAAGGAATATATCTACACCCTTGCGTTCAAAACATGGAGTGTTCTCCTAAACCTGATTAAACGAACATAAAGATTAAACTCTAAAAGCTACTGATAAATGCCAGTTTATCATCATTCTTATGCATTAAAACAAACCTAGCTCTTAGGATTCTACTTTGCAAATGGGTTTTTGGGCTGCATTTAGGCATAAATTAGGTTAGGCATGCATTGCATTTTTTATTGTCTTTTTGATATGTTTTTGTGAGTGTTAGGGATGAATAGATTTACAGATCCCTAAAACCCTAGTACTCAAGAAGGCAAATGGTAAAGGAGAAGCTCAGACTAGCTGGAACTCAGCTTGATCCAGCTCACCACAGTTGGAACCTAGCTCACTTGAACTAGGGTTAGCTCATCCCAGCTCCATCCAGCTAATCGCAGCTGAATGGTAGCTCAAGAGAGTTCATCTTAGCTAACCCTAGCTCAAGTCAGCTCAGATCCAGCCCAACCAAGTTGAGTCTAGCTCATTTTAGCTCCCACAAGTCCACAAGGAGCTCTAGCTAGCTCAGCTGAGTTGACTGGAGTTCACCCCAGCTCAGATCCAACTACATCCAGCTCCACTCAACTCCAACCAGCTGAAGATAACTTCATTCCAGCTCAGGAAGCTCAAGTCTGGCTCCCGGGGACTCAGCTTAGCTCAAATCAATTGAGCTAAGCTACCTTAGTTGCCTCAACCAGCTTGATCCTCCCTGGGAGCACCAGACCCAGCTCACCTCAGCTCATTATGGTAGAAGCCAACTCACTTTAGCTTGTCTTAGCAGCTAGCAAAGAACTAGCAAGCTAAGCCAGCTAGAGTAGCTCCATACCAGCCTCTTCAGCAGCTGCCAGCTCCAGTTCCAACTCCAGACTTCTCCTCAGCTACTCTCTTCAAACCCTAGCTCCAATCCTCCTCCTCTACTCCTCCATTATCTAAGCTAGCTTAACTTAGCTTAGCTTAGCTATACTCCAACTTCCTTGGCTTGTACCACCCCAAAAACCCACCTAACAACTCCACCCAACTAGCTCGACCTAAGCTCCACATAAGCTAACCTACTTGGCGCCAACCTAGCTTACCAACCACCTCCAAAAGACACCTAAAAGTGGCGCCAAAATCACCCTAACTACCCCCTTGTTGGCACCACTTTTCCCTCCAAAAATCCCCTTCATCTCCACCGCACATCTCCCCTTAAACCCATCTCCACCCTCCACATAACCCCTCCTTCTAGAACCTTTCTTGGCGCCACCTAAGACCCCCTTCTAGAAGCTATTTTGGCACCAACTTCAAGGGGTGCCACCACCCATAACCACCCCATAGGAGTCCCTTGGGTTGGCGCCAATTGCCCTTAGCCATAGGATCCCCAACCACCTCCATCTTCCATCTTAGCCCTCCATTTCAAGAGGCACCTTAACCCCCCATCCTACCCTATAGAAAGACCACTATCCACCACCATTCCACTACCCTATAGAAAGACCACTATACTCCCTGATTACTCTAGGCCTCCACTTGCCTAGAGTGAGCTTAGGTAGTGGACTTTTTATTCTCTTATGTTTCAACTTAGCATTTTAGGTGTAAGCACTTTTTCGTCACAATTCACACTTTGCCCATATTATTTCAAAACACAAAAGGCTTTACATATTTAAAATACAAAAAAGAAAGTTGAGATGTATTTTTAGTTAGAGAATTGAATTGCAATTTTTGCCTCCTTGGACGACCCTAGATACCCCACTATCTAGGTTTATAAATTTAAGAGTTGATCGGTTTTGTGCATTACAATGATGTATTTTACAAACCGTGTAAAATCCATATCACTTTTTGGCACCGTTGCTGGGGTGGCATGGCTTTGCTATTCTTTCGCCTCTTACTTGAAGTAGATCTCATCCCCTTCTCTTTCTTCTCTTTCGTGTGTGTAGGAACTATTGCAGGAAGAAAGCAGGAATCTGGAAGCGAGAGCTCAAAGTTCCTTTTCTTCTTGCGAAATTCAGGTTGGTTCTCCTTTCTAGTCACATAATTAATTAAAAACTTCCAAAATACACTAAACTTGGCTTTAAGGAACCTAAACAACTTGATTAAGTGGAGTGGTGCATTTTAAAATCCATTGTTTACTTGAATGCTTCTTTAACACCACTCCATTGCAAGTATTGGTGTTCTATTTTTCGGGTCCAGATTTCTATCCAGACTTGAAAAATCGATTCCTAACACCACAGGCCTCCTAAAATCATAAAATTTCATATAGTGATTCCAAATTGAGTTAGGAACATATGTTCCAAATTTCAAATCAATTGGCTTTTATTTAATTTTTAAAAATTCGTGGACTGCAAAGGGGTCACACCCTTTAATCGTCCTATTTTGCTACTGTTTGTGAATTTTTAGAATTTTTATAATCATCCAATTTTTTTAAATTTAGTTTTCTGGAATCCTTATAAAATTTTACACATCATAAAATCATCAAAATTTTCTGAGGTCTGTGGTACTACTGAAAAGTCCAAAATACCCACAGGTATCATTTCTGGACTTTGACACCAGTACAATTAAAAATTTAAAATAAATATCAAACAATTTCCTAAAATCTTACAAAAATCTTTTCTGGAATCCTTGTTTGATTTCACTTAAGGTAGTGGTGTTGGTTGCATTGTTTGAACCACTATCTATTCAGAAAGCCTAAAAACAACTCATTGGTAGTTAAATTTCTGTCTTCGGGACAATTGGCTTAGGGTTTCTTTCTTTCTTTTTAGAGACTCACATTAAAGGAAATTAACCATCACCAATACTTGTTTTTCCTTTGATTGTGGAGTTTCAAACTTGTTTGAAAATTTTAAAAGAAAATCGTAAAAATACACTAAGTTAAATCCAGTCCTAAAAGACAGAAATACAATGATTGTGTGGCAACTTGCTTTTCATTGGAGCCACTCTCCAATTCTTGCACAGACACAAAAAAAAAAATTGAAATAACAGGGAAATAAATGCCCTCCACATTCCGTGTGCACTATAGTATCCTAGACCTAACTAAAATCCGTAGCAACTTGACCCCTAAGGCTTCATCAACTTAGGCTTGCTATATAGGTCTTAAGTTTTCTTTAGTTAATACCAATTCTATCATCTATATCTGGTGTTCAGGCTGAGGGGCCATGTCCAATGACCAAGCGTGGGTTTGTACAAGCACCTAGGGTTTTTCCTTGGAAACACTTGGGCCCAAACGTCCCCTTAAGCAACTTGACTAGATTTGTTGACAGAATGGGTATTCGCTGTTGATTACTTATTTCCTAAGTAGACCAAGTCTTAGGTCAATTTCTAGGGATTCACAATTAAGTTAGGTCTAGAATTTGATTTCTTGTGTGCACACTTCTCTCATCTCCATCTCTTCTCCTCCCCTCCCGTTTCTTCCATTTTGCATGGGCGGCGGTCCAAAACTCCACACTTGGAGGGACCACTTGATTTTTCCTCCCCAAAAAGACTTTTCCTGCATTCTTCCTCTTCTTTCAAAATGGAAAATCAAAATTGGTCCTCTAACCCGCATGCTAATTTTTCTTTCCCCTATTTTTCCACCCAAGAGCTACTTAATCAGGCCCCTCCACCTAATATCTACTCTATCATGGCTCAGCAACAAGTTAAGCAACAACAGTTGCATAAGGATTTAACAAACCTAGCCAACCAAGGGAGTCTTGCCACACCTGCCCAAGATCCACACGTTCCACATCTCACGCCTTTTAACACCCGCAAGAGAGAAAATCTGCATAAATCCTGTGCTGAGTATAATTATTATTCTGAGGCTTTCTATGGTTAAACAGGAAATTATGTTTATCCCAATCATCACCCCAACCAAAATTTCCCTACTTTCCAGGAGAAATTGAAAAATTCCTCTAATGGGGGGAATTATCCGGCTCACTCCTGGACCAATCCGGTTCCACACCAACAACAGAACCCGTTTGGAGGGTATGGTTCAAATCAGACTTATCAATTTGGGCAATCTCAAGAAGACATTAATGCCCAGATGATGAAAACCCTGCAGGAGTTACAAAGAAAAATAAAGGAAACAACCTGTCTTATTAACAATCTCAATGATCAAATTGGGGATATTCCGACTCAAAGACCTGCAGGACACTCACCATCCCAACCCACACCAAACTTTATTACTCATAGGAACCAACACCCGGGTGGATACCAACATCATAACCACATGGTTCAGCCTCCTATTAACCCAATATCACAGCACCAACCCAGTTTCTATCAACATCAGGCCCCCCCACCTCCTCCCAGTGATCACCAAGCTGCCTATGCAGAGACTTTGAGGAGTGAGGAAACCACCATGGATTTAAGGCCTTCACATTCAAATGATGAAACTGATTCTCAGCCAATACAGATTGACTCCCCTAACCTCACTATGGAAGACGAAAAAGAAATCCCAAAAGCACCTCATTCAAACCCTTATTCCCACTCTCAACAACTGCAATTCAACAATCCAAAATCAGAGCCCTCTGACTACAATCCTTTGGACTTATTTGAGTAAGTCGAGAGGAATATTCCCTTCCTAGATTCTCCCCATGCCTCTAAAAAATTTACTTCAAAAGGGCATGATCAGAATCTAGAAAGGTTGCTCCTTTCAAAGACAACCAGCTCAATTTTTCAGAGCAAGCTACCTTTCACAAAAAAGGACCAGGGCACATCACTCACCTAAATTGTCATAACTGACACCATTTTTTTTCGTGTCCCTCTTGACTTAGGTACCTCTAGTAATCTCATTCCCCCTGTCTTATTTGTGGAATTTCGATTCAATGATTTAAAACCTACTAAGGTTCAATTTCAATTGGAAGATCGATCTACCATTCAACCGTGGGGAGTTGTTGAGGATAGTATTATCAAGGTCTGGAATTGTCTATTTCCAGTAAATTTTCTGGTCCTTGACATAGAGGTACCCAGGGCTCTCATTAATGCCATCCTTGGAAGACCTTTTCTGATTATGGCAACAGCTAATATCAATTCTCATTCTGGGAAAATGAATATAAGTTGCAGTAACCAGACCTTCTCATTAGATTTATTTCAAGCTTCCAAGAGGTCCATTGATCACAAAATTTTTGAGGACACCGATAATAAAATGGAAGAAGTATTTGAGACGTCTATGTTGATCTAATCTCATTCATCTTTGACCACTATTGATCTAGATTTTATTGATTATTATTCTAAGGATAATTATGTGGTACAAGACTTTCCAGATCAACTAGGGTTTGACTTTCCCCCTTTTCATCTTCTTGATTTTTCACCAAAAACACCCACACTAACTTCACCCACCCTACATCTCATTGACTCCATTCCCCATCCCTTTCCATTGGACCTATCACCCGACCCACTAGAGTCTAGCATTTTACAAGCACTTAAGCCATGGCCAGATCCGGGTCATTTTTCCATTTCTCTATTTTATTTTGATTCCTCTATCTTTAGCACTCATCTTTTTAGGGATCTTGAGGAAGACACTTTTATTAAAGACATTCAAGTGTCCAACGTTTTACATGATTTTTCATCTTCTGTGCATACCTTCACTCCTAGCTGAATGGCGTAAAAGATAGCACTGGATGGGAGGTAACCCATCATTTTTTCCTGCTTTCCTTTTTTCTTCTTTTTCTAGGTTTTGATCCTCCTAAACCCGACCGTTCTTCACTAAGGTGATCCCTTTTCCCTCCTAATGCATGAGGACATTGCATATCTTAAGCATGCAGGGGGGGTGTTTTTAAAATTTGACGATCGATTTAGGATGTTCAAAACCTAAAAATATGCATTTTTTATTTTATTTCCTGCTTGCATACCCAAAAAAATAAAAATGTTGAAAACTTTTTGAGGAAAAATTTTTTGAAATCGGGACTAAGGTTGAAAAACTCACTTTTGGTACAATGGGATTTAATCTTTAACAAACTAGGGATGAGGATGCGGATCTGATCATTAGAATTTCAGGGTCTATTTTAGACTAGATCAGATATCCTTCTTTAAAACTCCACTTGAACTCATGATAGTTCAGGTGACTTGATCCTATTTTGTAATATGGAAAGTATTTGGCTTAGTTTATGATTCAAAAACTTGCATGTCTTGAGGAACTTCTTGTGTCAATTTTCATACACAAGCCAACACTTAAAAAAAATAATGAAAAATTTGAAAAACTCCCTTGTTTGGACTTAGTAAAAGTCTGAAGCAGATCATTGGTTTGAGTTCCCACCGCCGAGAAGGAGGAAAATGCCTCCTTTGAGGATGCGATGTCAACATGTTACCGCCTCAACGCTGCTCCTTATCTATACTTCATATCTTTAGACGGAGCATTAAAGTGCATTTTAGCAGCTCAAGTGTCTTGGATGGTGCTCTACCTATAATGTCGGAGCAAGAGCTTGAGTTTGCTTGGAGTGCCCCTTTACACCGCATTGTGTTTTGGGGTTGTGAGCTCCTGGGTGGTGTCATGGATAGTGCTATCCCGAAGTACTAGTGCCAGAGCCCCCTCGAGGATTGGTAACGGGAATGATGATCTCGACACATCTGTTGTAAGACTAAGCTAAAAATAAGCAAGGGGGAGGAAAAAAAAAAGGTAATAATAAATAAATTAACATGCCCTTATAAATGTTGGCTTTTCACAAGCACAGACACAAGGTTTTAAAGGATTTTGCAAGTTGCGAGTCAGATTCATGAGTAAGAAAAATCCTAAAAACAAAAATTTCAAGTCATCTGAATTAACAAGGGGTTGATTTGTGAATTTTCTGTAGGATATATTGATCCCATTTTTTCTAATGGTTGGATCCAAAAACAAATCCTGATGTTTATCTTTAACAAATCCTGTACCTCCAGTGTGTAGATCAACCAAGGTCCCTTAATCTCTTTCTCCTCAAAAGACGAAAAAATTAGATTTCCCAAAAATTCCATTTTCCAAAAAAATTTGAAGTTTTGATAAGAGACGAGTAAAAGATAAGCATGGGGGAGTGATAAACACCAGTTTATCATCATTCTTATGCATTAAAACAAACCTAACTCTTAGGATTTTACTCTGCAAATGGGTTTTTGGCCTGCATTTAGGCATAAATTAGGTTAGGCATGCATTGCATTTTTTATTATCTTTTTGATATGTTTTCATAAGTATTAGGGATGAACAGATTTACAGATCCCTAAAACCCTAGCACTCAAGAAGGCAAATGGTAAAGGAGAAGCTCAGACTAGCTGGAACTCAGCTTGATCCAGCTCACCACAGCTGGAACCTAGCTCAATTGAACTAGGGTTAGCTCATTCCAGCTCCATTCAGCTAATCGTAGCTGAATGGTAGCTTAAGAGAGTTCATCTTAACTAACCCTAGCTCAAGTCAGCTCAGATCTAGCCCGACCTAGTTGAGTCTAGCTTATTTTAGCTCCCACAAGTCCACAAGGAGCTCTACCTAGCTCAGCTGAGTTGACTGGAGTTCACCCAGCTCAGATCCAGCTACATCCAGCTCCACTCAACTCCAGCTAGCTGAAGATAACTTCATTCCAGCTCAGGAAACTCAAGTCCAGCCCCCGGGGACTCAGCTTAGCTCAAATCAATTGAGCTAAGCTACCTTAGCTGCCTCAACCAGCTTGATCCTCCCAGGGAGCACCAGACCCAGCTCACCTCAGCTCATTATGGTAGAAGCCAGCTCACTTTATCTTGGCTTAGTAGCTAGCAAAGAACTAGCAAGCTAAGCCAGCTAGAGTATTTCCATGCCAGCCTCTTCAGCAGCTGCCAGCTCCAGTTCCAACTCCAGACTTCTCCTCCTCAGCTGCTTTCTTAAACCCAAGCTCCAATTCCTCCTCCTCTACTCCTCCATTAGCTAAGCTAGCTTAGCTTATCTTAGCTTAGCTTAGCTATGCTCCAACCTCCTTGGCATGTACCACCCCAGAAACCCACCTATCAACTACACCCAACTAGCTCCACCTAAACTCCAGAAAAGCTAACCTACTTGGTACCAACCTAGCCTACCCACCACCTCCAAAAGACACCTAAAAGTGGCACCAAAACCATCCTAATTACCCCCATGTTGGTGCCACTTTTCCCTCCAAAAATATCTCCACCCTCCACATAACCCCTCCTTCTAGAACCTTTCTTGGCGCCACCTAAGACCCCCTTCTAGAGGCTATTTTGGCACCAACTTCAAGGGGTGCCACCACCCATAACCACCCCATAGGAGTCCCTTGGGTTGGCGCCAATTGCCCTTAGCCATAGGATCCCCAACCACCTCCATCCTTCCATCTTAGCCCTCCATTTCAAGAGGCACCTTAACCCCCCATCCTACCTTATAGAAAGACCACTATCCACCACCATTCAAAGCATCCTTGGCTAGCAATTTCACTCTCATATTCTACCTAGAAGCCCATGCCCAAGAGAGAAGAAGAAGAAGAAGATTAATGGGATATTCTATCCTCTTGGTGCCTTCCCCTCTTCCCTTCTCTCTTGTGCCCACACCAGCCAAAGGAGAAGCCAGGCAAGGAAGATCTTTGGAGGAGATCTTGAAGGTGGTCCACACCACCTTGGAGGAGCTTTTGAGGGTGGTGTACACCCACCCCTTGGAGGAGAGCATTGAAGGTGGTAGCACCCACCTTGGAGGAGCTCTCAAGGAAGGAGAAGAAGGAGGCCCTCTTTTCAAGCCAAGGAGCAGCTAGGCTTGGAGCAAGAAGACTCCCTTCTCCAATTTTTGCCAGAGGATTTGTGTTTCTTTTGTTGCTTTTAGATTTTTTCATTTCTAGTAGAAGCATTCCTCTACTTGTCTTGGAAAAAGAACACAAATTCTGGTTAATCAAATTGCCTTCTTTTTAATTTTCTGTTGCAATTGTTACTGTTGTTCTAGCACTTATTCTACTTCCACTCCCAGATTTTTTTTTTCTTGGCCTCCACTTGCCTAGAGTGAGCTTAGGTAGTGGACATTTTATTCTCTTAAGTTTCAACTTAGCATTTTAGGTGTTAGCACTTTTTCATCACAATTCGCACTTTTTCAAAACACAAAAAAAATTACATATTTAAAATACCAAAAAGAAAGTTGAGATGTATTTTTAGTAAGCGAATTGAATTGTAATTTTTGACTCCTTGGACGACCCTAGATACCCGACTATCTAGGTTTATAAATTTAAGAGTCGATCGATTTTGTGCGTTACAACGACGTATTTTACAAACTGCGTAAAATCCGTATCAGCTACTAAACAAGGTTAATCACCTAAAAGACACATCATCAAATAACCTTGTTTGGAAACCCTGGTTGTATACGCACACACATTTGAATTGATCATTAGGGGCACAACCCATTTAAAGGGCCAATCACATTCCAAGATTACAATCATCCCAAGCCTAAATAAACTGAGTAGACGTTGGCCTTAAGGATTGATTCACTCTTCGGGGCTTAGACTGAGATTTTTTTTCGATTAATATGCTTGTGCTTGTCCATTTGATGTCTAGCTAGGGGAGTAGCATCAAATGACCGCGGTTGGGGGGTACACAAGGAACCAGAGGCACAAGCCAAAGGAATAACCTTCTCCCCAGCCCCTCCTTCTAACCAGTTGGATTGACCGGATAAAAGTAGACCAAATCGGTTATAATCTCAAGATGGGTTCTGGGAGTCTATAGGTCTTTAGGCTAACCCACCTAAGGACAGAGTTGATTGCTTGTACTGCATGGAACCTTTCTCTCTTCTGATTTCCCTCCTACTCAGCCATGTATCCTTCCACATCTTTCACACATTTTCAATCCTATCCTCCTACCACCACTTATCCACAAGATGGTTACTATCCCGACTGGACTTGTAATTACCCATCCACTAGCAGGGATAACTTTGATTAGGGATATGAATTCGGACCTCAGTGTCCAGGGCTTGACCCTGGACAGCAAGACTATGATTACTATCCTTCCCAGAGCTACAAAGATTATAGATCTCCACCCTTTGATGATCAACCTAATCAGATCTACAACCATGAAGGATATGTTGATTATAACACTTACCTTCCCCAGTATTCCACTGAATATAGGTCACCACCATTCTTTGAAGAACCCAAGATGACCTACTATTAGGGAGGAACTCGAGAACCTCAATATCTTGACTCCCCTAGATTTAACCTAAACCCACCCAACCCTAAACCAAACCAGTCGGTTCAGGTGAACCAGATCCTGGATAGGGTGTTGGCTAATTTGAGGAACACTATACAATCTTTAGAAGCTCAGCCAACACCATGCACTGAAGCACTGGAGCCTATGATCAAAATGATTGATGAGCTTATTAGTTCTTTATTGGATTTCCTCCAAAGTGTTAGGGAAAGGGACCTGCGTGAGTTTCTTCTTGGGAAATTGTCGAGGTTGAGGATGAAATTTGTGGTTGCCCTAGTCAAATCTTGGGATGATTCTCAAGATGAACCCCCTTCAGGAGAGCCAATGTCGCCTGTCGGGGGGGATACATTTTCTAAGACTAGGGATGACCAGGTTGGGCTAGAGCAACCCATTGAGGATGAACCGATTGATTCACCTGAGATCCTCGAGCTAGGGAGCGAGGAAAAATATATCTCTTTGAACCAGGAAATGACAATCGATTTTGAAACATATATAAATGAGGATCTTGAATTCTTTGACTCTGAGGGTGAAGAATCTCTTAGTAAAGTCTCACTTGAGCGTAAGGAAGATGATTTTAGTGAGACAAATGGGCTTGAGGAATCTAATGAACCATTTGATAGCCCGAATTATTGAAGATTTGGATTCGGTTACGGCTAACTTGGAGGATTCGAATCCTCATTTACTAGAAGATTCAATCAATAGCCTCATTCCTCAACCACACCCTAAAGGGATTGATTTTGATTTGGAAATCATTGTACCTAAGTCAATTTTGAGTCAGCCATGATTTCTAGACTTGGGTAAATCATATGGGGTGAATAATATGCTAGAGGTCCTAGAACCCAAACAGTTGATGTTGGAGGATGGGAAGTAGGAAATAAAAATCTAGGAAGCTACTTCTGAGGGAACTGTGAGTTTGGATTTAAGGGTTCCCGTTGACCTGAAACCACCTGCTTTCTACTAGAACCCTTATGATATCTTTCACGTGCAACCCAAGCTCGAAATAACTGATTATCTTTCTGAGTTGAACTTTAAGAGGACATCCGAACCTATTGAACCATCTGTACCCATTGTCTACCACTTTAGTCTTGGGTTGCACACCACCAAACCGTAGGCCCAACCCTACAAGCTTAACAACCTTCGATTCTGGGTGATTTTCAACCTGAACCTGAGAACCACTCAACCCTAGGGCATGGGTCTCCATCATAATCTAGTCCACTTTTGTGGACTTCTTCTGGTGATGGGTCTGAGGATTAATCTTTTGATTTTGATTCTAACCCACACTTATGAATTCTCAATTTCTTCCTTATATGTATGTTATGCCTAGCTGAAGTCATTAAATTTAGCACGTGTTTATATTCCACATTCTTTGCGAAGCTGACCAAATTTTCACGTTATTTAGGTGATATTCTGTTTACTTCACCTTTCCATGTCTTTATTTTTATAATGAGGATATTGCATCATTTAGGCATGGGGTGGTGGATAATTAATTCCTTAAATCATTTTATTAACTCCGTAGAATTTCTTTTAGTTTCTTAAAAAAAAAAGAAAATTAAAAAAGGTAAAAAAGAAAGAAAAATTAGGAGAAGAGAACTTAGGCATTTGGAAGTTATTAACTTTAGGAAATGATACGATAGAACTTGAATACTTAGACTCTTCAGGTCTTCAGGCTTAATTTGCCTGGGTGTCCACTCGAATGTGGACTTAGTCTCGAGTCCTCGCCAAGTAATTCTATGTTAATTGGTTAATAAATTAGGGTGATAAGTATACGACTTATCAACCCACCCTCTGATTTGAGGGGACTTTAAGCCTAAGCATCTGCACACTATTTGCACTGACTCACTTTTTGGTGGTTTCTTCGGAAATTGGGCAACTAATGAACTATCTAGAGTGGTATGGCTGGAAAGTTGTCGTGGGTAATAGCTTATTGGGTGCACAATACGATCAACAAAAATATTTATAAAGATAACGAGACTTGGAGTCTCGGTCGTTCATCTCTGGAAGGCATTTATGGAAATGCAGATTTGAAATCGATCTCTTTCACTCTACTTAAAATCTCATGCCTGTTTATGGTGATTTACATATTGATGTACGACATGGCTGTTGCCAAAAGATAGTAATTAAAACATGCAACTTCAATCAAACCAAAAGATGATAATTAGGCACATGGTGATTTTCAACATATATTTATATATATAAAAGATGATGATGATATCAGAGTTGTAGAGCACATGTAGAGGAATGCTTGTACAGGGAAATAAAACTACTTGCTACCAGAAAACGACTGCATACATGAATCTATGAGGGGATTTTGCATGCATTATTGGGGGAGAGGTAAGGAACTACACTATTAAGCAATAAATAAAGCATGTAAATCTAAGAGGAACTATAATCTAATCTAGCAGAAATAAGGGCATTCGGAGGTGGCTCTGATGGACTTTGAGTTGGTTCAGAGGAGGAGGGGCGGCCAATGGTGCTTAGGTCGGCCCTTGGAGAGAGGTTGGAGAGGTGATCCAGCATCTTGGCGTGGAGGTGGTGGTGGCCATGGTGAAGCTACTTGTGGACATGGAGGTGGAGCGGATGTGGAATGAAATTAAGCTAAATGGAACCAAGAGTGGATGGGTGCAAATAGCCACCCCTTAGGTCTTTTTATAGACCTAAGGGAAGCTCTCTAGAGAATTATGGAATTCTCTAGAGAGACCTATGATTGGAGCTTGTGCTAGAGTGAGAGAGAGGATGGATGGTGGTTTTTAGATCCACCAAATGTGGATCTAAAAATTGAATGTCACTTGGTTGCTTATTTTAGCAACCAAAGCAACAACACATGTAGAGAGTTCTAGAGAACTCTAGGCTAGGTATTTTTCATGTGGATGGTGTGTGTGGGTGTGTGTGGGTTGAGACTTAGGTGGCTAGGTTGATTAGGTTAAGTTCTCGTGGGTTTAGGTCAAGGTAGGTCTCAAATTAGGGTTGTAAACCCTAATTCACTAAGGTAAAGTGCAATTAAACATAATACAAGTTTAATTGGGTGTGTGGAAGCCTAATTGAGAGTAAAATAACTCAACTAAGTTAGGTCTAGGTCAATTGGACTCTCATTGAGTCCAATTGGATAGTGTGTGTTGAGATCAGGGATCAATTGGACTCAATGAGTCTAATTGAATAGGATGATGGAATTGACTAAGATCCAAGCCAATTAGGTTTAGTGAGGACCTAATTAGGTCCTTAGGGAGGTCTAAAGGTGTACTAGGGTTAGGGCACGTTAATTTGGATTCCTAGGTGGTTAGAAT
Source organism: Thalassia testudinum (assembly GCA_037157565.1). NCBI lineage: Eukaryota > Viridiplantae > Streptophyta > Magnoliopsida > Alismatales > Hydrocharitaceae > Thalassia > Thalassia testudinum. The sequence continues at coordinate 39,442,479 of JAZHRO010000049.1, forward strand.
TGGGTTTAGGGGGCTAGAGATCCAAGATCAACGCTTGAATCTCAAAATAGGGTCAAGAGGGTAGTTCTGGATGTCTAATAATAGTATTAGACAACTTATACTCAAAAATCAGAAGTCCAAACTTATTGTCTGGATGTCCAATCAGAGTTAGGAGGAATTCTAGTTTTTGTCTTAGGCATTTTGCAGAAATTGGACATCTGACAAAGTGTCTGGACATCCAATAACACTGCAGAAGTGGGTTTAAGGTGTGCAGGGGTTGGCTAAGGATTCTGGATGTCCTATAACTCATCTAGACATCTAGATTGAGGTTGGAATTAGGGTTTTAAGATTTCTTAGGGTGTGGTGACCTAATCTAAGGGTAGCTAAGGCCTGGGGAAGCTTCTTGGCTATCCTAGGGCTAGGATGGTCTTAAGTTCTTCATAATTTACTGCTTTATTCCTACTTAAATAGAATAGCATACCTCAGCCCCTTACATTATTATCTACTACATCTAATCTAGGTCTTCCGCTACAACTCTACTGCAACACCAGTTATTCTTTATTCTTCAGATCCAGCTTTAGATCCAGCTTCAGAGCTAGCTTCTCGTCAGCTTATTACCTGTAATTGACATAATGCACCTAATCAGCATATTATAGCATTATTTTATGCATAGCTAAAAGAAAGCAGTAAAGATGAAAGTAATGCTTTTGCATGCAAGAATTATCCTAACTTATGCTAACTCCTAGCCTAATTTAGGTCAATTAAGACCTATGATTGCTGCGCAATCACAGCCCATTAGCTGGTTGTCTAGAGCCCAGCCACAAGACCATTTTCGTTGTACTGCCTTTAGGTAAATCTTAGATCAGGGAAGCCACCTACATTGAAAAAAAAAGAAAAATAAGAAAAAATAATAGAGAAAAAATGGAGAAAATAAAAAAATAAGCAAAACCACACTTCATCGCAAGAGTATGGCTGGCAAGTTGCCATGGGTAACTGTCCATTGGCTAGTTGTCCAGAGCCCAACTCACAAAATTGCACAGTAATTTCCAAAACACCTAGGGAAGAAGAGGGGAAGTAGAATAAACTAGGAAGATATACACTGGGTTCACCCTTGAGTTGACCCCATAAATAAAAGAATTATAAAGAAAGTTGCCTTTAAAAAGATAAACCTCTAGGCAAGGTCACCTAGGGTCGTAGAAACCCGAAGTTCGTTTTAACGGCTGCCTAGTGAGTCTTTCACTCTTTTCACTAGATGCTTAGCACTTAGAGTCCTTTTCGAGTCTTGGGCGGGTCGGGTAGCTATAAAAAGTTATCCCGAAACTCTCAAACTCCAAAAGTAAAAAAAAATTAGAAAAGAAGAAAAAAAAATGTATCTTCCCTTTTAAAATAAGGTGAGGACTTGGGCGGTCTGCATTCTGGCAGACACCTGGGTACTGTCGAGTGTTCGTAGTTTAGGACTTTAGTTGAAATTTTCTATTATTAATAAACAACTTAGGCCTAAGCGATTGAGTACTAATTCTCTTTTTATACATAGCATGTAGTTTAATTTTTCTAGGGAGTAGCAAAAAATAGGCATGGCGGTATGATATAGACACATCTATTTAGGTTAAAATGCCTAATCATGCATGTTCCTAGGGCTAGATTTGCATTTCATGTTATAAATATTGCATAGTATGCATCATTCTACATTTAGAGTAGTTGTATATATTTTACGTTAACTAGGTCATTCTTTATGGTCAGGAGAGAAGAGGATTTATTTCAGGGCCTCAGATGGATGACCGAATCGTACGGATCTGATTAGGATGACGATCGGAGTCTAATGCCCTTGAAATTGTCTAAATCGGAGTCTCGTAGCATCATATGATGTCCGAGTTAGAGCAACGGCCAGGAGGGTAATGCGACCTCCTTATGGGCTTCGGATGAAAAATCCGACCATACATATGGATCCGGAGCGATGATCGCAGTCTAGCAGCATAGGAATCATCATGATCTAAGCATTGTGGCACCCTCCGCAGCAAATAAAAGATGGACGGCCCAAATGGCACCACGTGGCGCCATCCAGGCTGCCCAACATCAGCCAGTAGCAACTGAAGGTGCCCACTCTTCATCGCGACCTCCACTCCCAGCCATTGGATCTTGATCCAATGGCTAAGGTGCCTCCGTGCTTTCAACTCCCATGTTATCTTCGTGACTCAAATGCTCCCTTGCCTCCACAGTAGTGCACGCGATTTGCAAGCAAGAGGCGCGGGGTCGAATCGCACTGCGTTTCCAATCCAAACAGCGGTGAGGTACGCTTGATTTCGATTGCCAGATCACGCACAAGAGGCCGAGATGCGAATACGTGGATGCACAGATGACCACCGATCTAGCGGAGTGTTTGGGCCTGGATAAGTTGTGTTAATATGGTGATTTTATCGTTGAAATGAGTATAGTGGTTAACTTAAATCCAGCCGAACCATCTCTTTTACAAAAAATTTTTTACCTGGCCTACTTGATTTTATCTTGGTCACTTTTAGGCCCAGGGTTGAACTCAGGGAAGTGGGATTAGAAGTTTCTACGCCTTTCTTACAATGAATCTCTTCCATTCGTTTATTATGTTATTGGTGTTTTTCTATTTAAGATTTTTTTCTGATAATTTTTGTCCTTGAGGTACACCCTCAAAATCAAGTTCTTGGCATTGAGCCAAATTAGGGTTCCAAAACTGGTCTTGCTATTCGCAAAACTGAGAACCTGCAAGTCAAGGATTATCTTTCCTCTTTTATATATTTTTTATCTTTTTAATTGCAGAAAAAAGAAATAGAAATAAGATAAATATAGTATATATATATATATATTATATATGTATATAGGAGTGGGGGTGGAGGTGGAGATGGCGTGTAGCACGGTGTCGAGTTGGTCATCGTCTAGGAAGACGCAACCAATAGGACAAAGTGCGGCATGGAATGTAGGATGGATGGGTGGAAGACATGTGCGAAAATGCTTTCTGTATGTGTGTACCGGGGAATATCAGCAACTGGTGCATTTTCCCACGATACAACGTATGGTATTTGATATGAAAATATATAAATATATCCATATGTATATATATATGGTTATAATTAAATAGGTGTATATGTAGTTATATATGTATATATATATATATATATATATAAAGATATGTAAATATATGTATAGATATATATATGTATAGATCTATATATATATATATGTATATGTATGTATATATAACTATATAGATGTATATATATAGTAATATATTTATATAGTTATATATATGTGTATATGTATATATGTATATATTAGTATAAGTATCTATGTATATTATGTAGATCTATCTATATATATATATAGATATAGATATGTATTTCTAACTATAGATATATATATATATGTATGTTTATTTGTATATATATATATATATGTATAAGTATATGTGTATATATGTATATATATATGTGTATCTATACTTATACTTTGTTATGTAGGTAATAATATATATATATATATTTATTTATTTATTTATACGTATATAAATATATGTATATATGTAAATATATATGTATATATATATATAAGTATATAGATATATATATATATGTGTATGTATGTATACTAATACATAGTTATATAGGTACTACTATATGTATAGATATAAGTATATATATATGTATATAAATATATATATAGAAGTATATAGTAGTGTGTAAGTGTGAGCGTGTGTGTGCGAGAGTGTGAGTGTGTGTGTGTATGTGTCTGTAGAGAGAGTGAGAGAGTGTTGTGAGAGAGAGAGAGAGAGAGAGAGAGAGATCGTCTGCTGAGGAAGAAGGCGCGAGCGAGTTAAGTCATTCGCATGCAGTTGCCATCGTCTGATGCTGCGCGCAGGAGCGTGCATGCACACGCGCAGGAGTGAGCGGGCGTGGGAGGAACCACAGCGCACTACGCTGTGCGGTGAGGCGGGTGCGGATGCGAAGAAGCGGGTGCTGAAGCGGGCGGATTTACGCGAAAGCGGGCGCGGAGAGTGATGCGGGCGCGGGCGTGCATGGACGGGCAGCAGATGGTCGCGACGTGGAGAGAGAGCACCAGGTGACTGGATAAGTGAGAAACATACCGATCACCGCATTGTAGCCACAGTGTTCCACTGAAACGCGTGAATAGTGGCTACAGTGCACTCTCGGCTCGCGCAACCGGGTGTTGGCGTTGTTATGTGTGCGGGAGCCGCTGCGCGAGCTGGCAGGCGCGTGGAAGGACTGCGCCGGCTGGGCTGCGGGCGGAACTTCGCAACAGGGCGCACGGAGAGGGCGAGGGCGGCCTGCTTGTGTTCGCGGAAAGAGCTCCGCCGGCTGCTGGCGTGTGCGGTGGCCGGTGCCTTGCTACTGCTGTGCTTGAGCTTCAAAGCTCGGCTCTGTGGCAATGGCGGAAATGCTTGGAACAAAGAAATCAGAGAAGAGAACCACCATGCCCACTGGCTCTTTGATGAGATGGGCGGTGGTGGGACTCACAGTGGTGGTTGTGCACCACTGTGAGTTGCTCCTGCCCGTAGCGTGGCTCTTTAAGGAGAAGAGAGGCTACGCATGGAGGGGAGAGGAGAGGAGACAGCCTGGAGGAAGGAGGTGATGTTCTTGTTGGGTGGACCAGGCTCTGCCGCAAAGAAGATGGATGGACTCTTTTTAAAGAGGAAGAAGGCAAGCACAGCCATGCCCTGGCTGTGCATGGCTGTGCATGTGGCTGCAGGGCAAGTAGTTGCGAGGAATGGAGCGAGGAAGAAGCTGCCATGCCTTGTAGCCACACGGAGGAATTCAAAGCCAAAAAGAAATAAAAAATAAAGATGGAGAATTTGCGGGGCAGCACTTGAGGAAAATGTAAATTTCAAGGCCATTTTATTCACTCTCCCCTCTCAAATAAATGCTTGCAGGCGTGTATTTTTACAATTGCGACTATGACTACCTAATATGCACTGGCAATGCTAGGAAATAGCACAGGATGGCACAATTTTTGGTGTATTTTTGCTGTGCAATCATACCCCCATGCCTATCTTTTGCTAGTCCCTAGCAAAACATTTTTGTATTGTATTTAGAAATGATCTTAAGCTGAAGATTTTTTTCTGAGGCAACATAAGTGTGTTTATTGTTGGATATTGTGAGAACCAATTGCAGAGAAGGCTACCAGTACTTTAAGTCTTACATGACATAGACCATCTCTCAACTAACAAGGACTCTTGATATTTAAACCTTCAGTATGATTTCCTTGACCCAGGAGGTTTTTGCCGTACTCAAGAGCTCAAGAGAATATGGCTTGTACTTAGTGAAGGATCAAGACTGACCAGATGAACATTAAGACTCAAGCCCAGGATTTCATGAATTTTTAAGTGCAGGTTGGTCCCAGTTTCAGCTCATGTCTTCGGATTGACCCTTAAAAAGATGACAGAAAACTCAACTCCCATTTTCTAACATTTATGGCTCAAAGAAAATAGGGTATTGGCTACTTGCCCTGAAGAACTTTTGTAGGGGGAAGATTTTACAGACATTTGCGAGACATAATGACTTATTTGCATCTTTTTTTTTTTTTGAAACATGTGTCAGTATATCCCTTACGGCATTATTTGAAGGAGCACACTTTTCTTTTGGTGGGAGAGTTTCTTTTTGGTGGAAAGAGTCTCTCCTAAACACAAGACTAAATCCTGGGATAAAAAGTCTACCTGCACTCACAGGTAAGGACTCCACCTTCCCTAATGAACACTAGGGTTGGATCTTATGTTCACCTGGTCTTTCTTGATATGTGTAGTGTGAACAAAGATTACTTAGGCTCTCAAGTAGAACCAAACCAACGGATCCTGTACTGGTGTCTCAAGTACAAAACTACATCCTTAGTTAGGAGAGATTTCGATCTATCTTGTCAATGCTCAAGTGAATTAAGCCGAGCCTAAGCGAATCAAGATTCTGTGGCCTGGAAAGTCTTCAAAACAATGGTTGAATATCCATAAACACTTATTGTATTTTTGTTTCAGCCTTCAGATCATTACCAAACACCATTTTATATATATATATATAAAGATAGATGAAAACTGCATGATACCATAAAATACCTAGATCCTATGGATGCCTATCCACCCCCCATGCCAAACAATGCTATGTCCTCATATGCATGCAGGGAAGGGTAGAGGAGGGATGAAAGATCAGGTAAGGAGAGCTGAGGTGCAAGGTATACAGCAGGGTGGTAGGGTGGGTGGATGGTGGGTTGTGAGGTGAAAAGTGAAGTGAGCATGACAGTGAAGTGAAAAGTGATGGTGGATGGTGAGTGTTGTTGGGGTGCCTCCCAACGAGCGCTGAATTTAACGTCCCCTGCTGGACTCAGAATGAGGCAAAAAAATTTGTTACCCTCCAGCAGGGCAGCATATTCTCCAATGGGGGCAGGTTCATGAGTAAGATAGGGTTTCAAATGCTGCCCATTGACCGTAAATTTATGCCCAGATTTGGGATCTTCAATCTCAATGGCCCCGTTGGGAATGGTCTCGAGACCAGGAAAGGACCAGTCCATTTGGACTTCAGTTTCCCAGGAAAGAATTTGAGCCAGGCATTGTAGAGCCAAACTTGCTGAGATGGCTCAAATTCTTTCCGCCGAATACTGCTGTCGTGAAAAGCCTTAGTGCGTTGTTTGAAAGTTAAAGCAGAATCATAGGCTTCACGACGGAGCTCTTCCACCTCCTGGAGTTGGAGTTTCCTTTCTCAACCACACAGGTCTGGGTCGAGGTTACATTGGTGAACCACCCAATAAGCGCGGTGCTCCAACTCCATAGGCAAATGACAAGGCTTCCCGTAAATGATTCTATAAGGATACATACCAAGGGGAGCCTTGAAGGCAGTCCGATACGTCCAAAGTGCGTCAATCAGCTTGTTGGACCAATCCTTACGATCAGGCCGAACCATTTTCTGGAGAATTTGCTTGATTTGCCGGTTCGACACTTCTGCCTAGCCATTCGTCTAGGGATGATACGGGGATGCAATATGATGGTGAACTCCGTATTTCCTCATAAGTGCCCGAAAAGAAGCATGGGTAAAGTGGCTTCCTCCATCCGAGATAATGGCTCGAGGGATCCCGAAGCATGCAAAGATGTGGTCTTTGACAAATCGAGTGGATATAATATGGTCAGCACGACGCGCGGGAATAGCCTCCATCCATTTCGAAACATAATCAACAACCACGAGAATGAATTCGAAGCCATTGGACGGAGGAAAGGGACCCATGAAATCAATTCCCCAAATGTTGAAGATTTCTGCAGCTTGGATGGGTTGTAAGGGCATCATGTCATGACGTGATATTGTCCCTAACGACTGGCACCTAGTGCAATGTTTGGCATAACTGTGTGCATCCTAGTGAAGGGAGGGCCAAAAGAAACTGCACTGCAATACCTTGGCTGCAGTTTTCCTCCCAGAGAAATGGCCTCCGCAGGCTTGATCGTGGCAGAAGGATAGCACACTGGGGAACTCGCTGTCAGGAATACAGCGACGAATGTTTTGATCAGCACCTATCCAAAAAAAAAGTGGATTATCCTAGAAATAATACTTTGCTTCTGCCATGAGACGCTCGCGCTGGTTTTTAGGCCAGCCACGTAGAAGGGATCCAGAAGCGAGGTAATTGGCAATGTCGGCATACCAAGGTCCACTTGCCACATCAATTTCTAATAGGTGCTCATCAGGAAAAATCTCATTAATCGGCAGAGTAAGTCCAATATGGTCAGGGTCCAGTCTGGAAAGATGATCAGCCACAACATTCTGGGCTCCAACCTTACCGTGGATCTCAATGTCAAATTCTTGGAGCAGAAGGATCCAACGAATTAGTCTGGGCTTGGCATCCTTCTTGTGCATGAGATGGCGAATGGCCTCATGATCAGTGAAAACAATAACATGTGAGCCCAGAAGGTAAGAGCGAAATTTCTCCAGCCCAAAGTCGACCGCCAGTAGTTCTTTTCAGTGGTAGTATAATTACGCTGGGCCTCGTCTAACGTCTTACTAGCGTAGTACACCACAAAGGGGTGTCTATTGCATCTTTGTCCTAGGATGGCTCTGACTGCAAGGTCAGAAGTGTCACACATGAGTTCAAAGTCGAGGGACCAGTCAGGTGGCTGGAGAACAGGGGCCTTGGTGACAGCATTACTCAACTGTGTGAATGCTCGTATGTAGTCGGGGCCCATATCGAAGGGTACGTCGGTCGATAGGAGATGAGTTAAAGGTCGAGAAATCTTGTAGAAATCTTTGATGAATCTCTTATAAAAATCGACGTGTCCCAGGAAGGAGCGGATTTGTTTGATAGAGCCGGGCATAGGTAAATCAGCAATTACATCAGGCTTAGCTTTGTCAACCTCAATACCCTTATTGGAGATGATATGTCTGAGAACAATTCCCTCGTGTACCACAAAATGACTTTTTTCCCAGGAAAGCACGAGGTTTACATCAATACAACTCCTAAGGATACGGGTCAGGTTGGCAAGACATTCATCGAAAGATGGTCCAAAGATCGAGAAGTCATCCATGAAGACCTCGAGAAAGTCACCCACCATGTCAAGGAATATCGCCAGCATACATCTCTGGAAAGTTGCTAGCACATTACAAAGTCTGAACGGCATTCTTCTAAATGCAAAGGTGCCGAAGGGGCAGGTAAAGGCGGCTTTCTCTTGGTCCCGGGGGTCAATTACCACCTGGTTATATCCTAAGAATCCATCCAGGAAACAGAAAAATTTATTTCCCGCTAACCGCTCCAAGATTTGGTCAATGAAAGGTAGCAGAAAGTGATCTTTCTTAGTTGCAGCATTGAGTTTCCTATAATCTGCACACACTCTCTAAGATGTAGGAGTGCATGTAGGGATGGATACACCCCTGTCATTGACACGGATGGTGAGTCCCACCTTTTTGGCCACAACGTGAATCGGACTCACCTAGGGGCTATCGCTGATCGGGTAGATTATACCTGCATCCAGCCACTTAATAATTTCCTTTTTAACGACCTCCTGCATGTTAGGGTTGAGACGTCGCTGCATCTCGCGGGAAGGTCGAGCCTCCTCCTCCGTATATATACAGTGAGTGCAGGCTGCCTTATGTTCCATAAGGACCTCAGTTAGTTTGCACTCTTGCTCCCTGGTCAATTCTGAACTAATGATTACGGGGAGTGTTTCATTTGGTCCTAGGAAAACATATTTAAGTGTACTAGGCAGCTCTTTCAGCTCGGGAGTGGATGGTGAAAGATTTGGCATTTCTTGGGACGAGAGTGTCCCAGGCTGATTAGAAAATAAGTCAGGGGGAAGAAGTTGGCCCTCATATTGGCCAAGAAGAGGGGCTTCTTGGATAGATGGATCCAAAAAGGAATAGCCCTAGTGAGAAGTATATGGGCTCAAGTTCCCAATGTGGGGTTGCAACTCCATCTGATTTGGCGGGAAAGAAAGGGCAATCCGGTCTTCAAGAGTGTGGACCGGCGGCGAGTAGCCCGGATATGACTCAGAGCACGAGGTAAGGGAAACGGAGAAAACTTCGTCAGAAGCCTGGTCAGGAGAAGGTACGGGACTAGGGAGGGATGGGGGAATGCCACAATATGTGTTGGTCAGGCAATCGTCAATGTTTAAAGGTAATCCACAGCAGTCAGAATAAGTCCCAATTAGTCCAATACACATGATGACGGCCATGTCCTCGTTAGACGTGTCATCCTCGATGCAATCACAATCAAAGTTCTTGGCTGCCTTGAAGATGTTAAGCTTGAGCTTTTCAGATCCAACGGCAAACTCAATACTGCTGACTCGCAGTCGATATGGGTGTGTGCTATGGCCAAGAAAGGTCGACCAAGGATGATCGGACAATCAGAAAGTGAGCTAGGAACTTCCATATCGAAAATAAGAAAGTCAACAGGAAAACAGAGACTGTTGACCCTAACCACCACATCTTCCACCACACCTTCTGGAATTTTGACAAAATGATTTGCCAACTATAACGTGACAGGGGTGGGTTTCAGATTTCCCAAGGAAAATTTTTTGAGCATGATGGTTGGTGTTATAACCCGGGGCATCAAGCGTCGTTTAAGACATTTGGGAAGTGCTCCAGACGTCTGGTCAGACATCTAGAAGCCTTCCTAGATGTCTGGAATTAAATTTTTTCGGCGTACGGGTTTGCGTCTACTAGCATGTGCACGTAGACTGAACCTGCCACCCTCCTTCTTCTCTTTCCTCCCTCCCTACAGACAGCTTTTTCTCTCTCTCTCCCCTCAGCAGCTTACAAATACACCTCTCTCCCCCTCACCCTCACTCCACCTCCTTCTTCTTCTTCTTCCCCTTGTCAGCGAGAGAGCGAGTGTGTGAGAGCGACAGCAGCGGCTGCTGCGAGTGTGTGGAGAGAAGGGGCTGTTGCGAAAGGGAGAGGGAGCTCGACCGTGAGGGTGCGAGTTCGCTGGGGCAGTCAGAGCCGACCGACGAGTGCGCAGGAAGCGTGTGGTGCCGCGGAGGAGCTGCTATAGCTCAGGCAACAGGCGGGCGTGGAATGGCACGGCCGTGTGCTGCGGGCGGAGGGCGAAGAGGTCCTGATTATGGGAAAAGTTCCCAAAATCAGATGTCTAGACTTACGTCCAGACGACGCAGGAGACGTCTGAAAGGTACGTTATTTTTACCTTCTGCTTTCACGTGTACGGCCATGCAGCTGTTCCGTTGAAGTCTTCTGCATCCTTTCGTGTTGAGAATGGGCACGTGTGTGTGCAGGACTTGTTCGGGAAGGCGCACGGGCATGCCACCCCACACACATCGGACGTCTGGGCTCAGCACCAGACGATGGAGAGGGTCTCCAGACGTCTGGTGTGACAGTCGGACGTCTGGAAACTAAGTCCAGACGGTTCAGTGGGCTTCTGGACATCTGAAGGACCACGCAGATCAAGGTATGACCTTAGCGATCATTTAAGACGTCTGGAAGATTTTCCAGACGTCTGATTTTCGGCAGACTTGTCATTTTTGACCCATTTAGGGTCCGTTCGGAGTCCATTTTCCGCGTTTCAAGTCTCGTTCTTCTCAAATTTAGTTCCTCTACCTGTTTATAGTAATTGTATGTTGTTCTGAGTAGCTCCTTGTATTCGATCCTTGTGTTAAGACCCCGTTCCGTTGCGGCTCTGGGGTTTGCAGTGGCGTGCGGGCTTGCCGATTTCGCCCCCAGTACTCCCGATTTTGCGGGTAGAGTGGCCCTTTCCAAAGTATCCCGGTGGTCAGAGAATACCCCGACGTGTTCCCAGACGAGTTGCTAGGACTACCGCTTGAGCGTGAGATCGAGTTTGAGATCTCACTAGTACCAGGGACCAGCCCCATCTCCACAGCACCGTACAGGATGGCACCACTTGTGCTGCGAGAGCTCAAGTCTCAGTTGCAGGATCTTTTGGGGAATGGCTTTGTGAGGCCCAGCGCGTCTCCCTGGGGATCCCCGGTACTGTTTGTAAAGAAGAAGGATGGTAACTGAAATCGCTTGGCTTCGGGATAACCGGGTTTTAGTTTGTTATAACATTGTAGTATAGCCGGTTATTACCAACATTTCAAATATATAAATTTTTTTACTCGGAAAATAAAAGAGTTCCCGAGGTCGAACTCAGGGAGCAAGTTGTATTCTAGAGATATACATGTTTCTTTTACAAAATAAAGAAAGAGAGAGGGAAAGAATTTGTTGTTCTCTTTGTTTTCTCCTCGTGATGTTCTTCTTTCTTTCTTTCTTTCTTCAGATCTCCTTCTTCTTCTTTGTTCTGCAGAGGTGATGCTCCTCTTTCTTTCTTCAGATCTCCTTCTTCTTCCTTGGTTTCTGTCTTGGCCTCTCTTCTTCTTTTTCTGCAGTCTCTTCTGTGAAGGTTTCTTCTTCCTTGGCCCTGCTGTAATTCTTCTCTGCAGCCTATTCTCTTCTTCTGCCTTGCTCAGCCTCTTCTTTAGAGTTTCTTCTTGTTTCTCCTCCCTGCGGCTAAGTGTCAGCTTCTTCTTTTCTTTTTCAGCCAGGGACGTCACCCCTCCTTTCTTCTTTTCCCTTCAGGCCGTCGTCTGATTTCCAAATCAGACGACTTAACTACCTGTTGCTACAGTCAGCTTCCTTCTTCCGCGGGTCTTCTTCTTCGCCTGTGCCTGCACACTTCAGAGTTTTTCGTCAGAGGCAAAACCTACTCTACCCCCCCTCCCGCGCGTCTCTCTCTCTCTCTGAAACCACTCTTGGGAAAGTTCTCCCAGAGCTACCGGGTAACCGGGTTCGGGTCAGGCTCGGGTCCAGGCCCACCGGCGTGCGTGGTGGGCGAGGAGTGCAGGTCAGTCTTAAGTCGGGTCGGGTCGGCTCGGGTCAGGTCCGCGGGGCGTGAGCGCGGACGAGACCGGGTAACCGGGCGGGTGAAGGGGACCTCACCCCATGTGCTGAGGCAGTAAGCCTCCAGCACTTTTGCATATTATATCGCTGCGCCTCTTCAGGTTGTTCCGAGGTGGGACTAAATGTCCCACCTCAATTGCACGCCCGCAGCGGGGAAATCAGCGGGAGATTGCGGCGTCACGCGATGCTTTCTTCCTTAGCTGCGAACCTGGTGTTTTGCCAAAACTCCTCGCAAGGCCTGGGAGTTGAATCTGGGCTTGGCGCTGAGAGTGGCGCGCCTGTAGCTGCAGGCGGAAGCAGTTCCTCCTGCGCGGCAATGGCGGCGGAGGTCGGGTGATCTGTTCACAAGAAAACAGCCTCTCGGCCTAATCAGAAAGTGCCAGGAGCTTTGCCAGGGTGCGGCGAAGCTCGTGTGGGTGGTGGCGAGGCGCGGGGCGGCGTGCGAGGGCTGCCCTAGGTCGGACTGTGGGTCGGAGGATGGGTCTGTTTGGTGGGGTTGCAGAGGGTGATGTGGGGGAAGTGGCAGGGCGGAGGTTGATCAGGGTGAGGAGGCGGAGGTCCTGCGGTGGTCGGCGAGCCGTGTGGGTCGCTGAGGTGATGGGAGCGGCTCGCCGGAGGGTGGTCGGAGACGAAGGGGATGAAGGTGGTCAGGGTCGGTCGAGGGCTTAATTGAATAAATTGAAAGCGGGGAAAGAAGCAGGAGAAGAAGGGGAGTAGCTCTAGCTTACTTGCAGGGACGAAGGGGGAGGAACAGGGCGACAGTCGTATCGACTGTCGCCGGAGAAGACGATGCTCAGGGATAGGGGCGGCGGCGAGCAGAGAGCCGGAGAGGCGCCAGCTGGGTGCGGCGTGGCGCGGGAAGAGCAGGGGAGGAAGTCTCTGCTGCTGGTATTGCGGCAGAGCGAAGAGGTGGAGGGGGAGGAAACCGCCGGAGCTGGAGAGCGTCTGCCGGAGGAAGAAGAGAGGAAAGTTAGGGATTTTCTCCGTCAGATCCAGGCTGCCCCGGTCGGTGGAGCAACGGGGGGTATTTATAGGGATCAAACAGGGAGGAAGGCGGAGGGAGACGACGTGTCTCCCTCGCCGGAGGATGGTCGGAAACAAGAACCCATACCGTCCGTGCGTTCGCACGGCCGGTATGGTGGGTAACAACGACCAGGGGGGTGTCCCTGCGACGGCTGACGACGCAGGGCACCCCCGGTTTACTTGCCAGGTCCCCCACCTCACCCTGCGCGGCGCCATGCTCCGCGCAAGGTCGCCGGAGCATGGTGCTGGCAGGTTTTGCAGGAGGGACCTGATTGCAAAGAACGAAGGAGAGTTAGGGGCCAAAATGCGAGGGTTCAAAAGTTGAGGGCCAAAGAGTAAATATATGAGGACCAAAGTGTAAAGTCGGTCAAGGAAGTTTCTTCTTAGGCTCAAGTTTTTATACATGACTAATTAGGACCTAAGGAATCTGATGGTGAATTTCATTTCCATATTAAACCTTGTTTGACCGATCAATTTGCGCAAAAACCCAAATTAAGTTATTAATTGGGCATGGTTCTCAATGTAGGTCAAAAAGGGTTCTGAAGGCCAAATTGAAGGTTCTAAACCCTGGAGATTATTTTTCTATGAATTTTAGAGGGTTTATTCTATTTTTACTTTGCCTCGAACCTTGTGAATTGAAGTGGGTTGTTTTAGGGTTACAGATTATCATTTAGTTTCTTGGAATTGCTGTAGCCCTTGCTAGATCATTTCATCCCACTCTTATTCTTATTAAGCTGCTTTGACCTATGTTTGGGCCCTGAATTACCCTGTATGCAGATTATACTGGTAAAATTGCATTTTTACCCCTTATGACTTGTTTTCTTCTCAAACTCAGGATTCTCTGAGTTAAGCCTTTCCTTGAGATATGTAGGAGCTTTTATCCTTTGTATTAGGTCAAAATGAGCTAGTTATGGCTCATGATGAGGTTCTCATCATACCCCCATGCCTAGCTTTTGCTAGTCCCTTAGCAAAAACTTAAGGTTTCAACCCTTGTTCTAGACCATGAAGTTTTTAATAGTTTTAGATAAGTGCCTTTTTTATTTGAGCATAGATTAGGTTAGAATGCTGATCATAGGCCTAAAAGGTACTCTAGTACTAATCAAGATCCAAATCTGTCTAGCCTTAGCCTCAGTCTTGTAGCAAAGGTTTTTAAGGCCCACAAGAACTAACCTAAGGTTTATTGGATTTCGTGGTTAAAGCACCCGTGCTTGAAATGATTTTAGCCCTGGCTCAGTTCGCAGTGCGTTTTGTAAGAGAGATATAGAAAGTTTTTCTGTTTGGAGAGTTTTCTCTCTCTTTTTCTTTTTAGTTCTAGCCTAGGATTGGCTTTTCAACACGATCTGTATCAGATTCCTTGCTCCCATCATCAATCCTCAAGGGTTCCTGGCGATCGATGCTTCGAGATAGCACCGCCCATGGCAACCCCCGGAACCCTGGCTATTGAGATTTCGAGATAATCCCATCCATGGTATTCCGTGGCCGAATCCAGACCCTGGCAATTGACACTTCGAGATAATGCCATCCATGGAATCTGAACCAGCAGAGTGCTTACATGCCCCCAGTAGGATATGTAAATATCCTAAGAGACAAGCACCGAGGAGATGATATTTCGTTACGCATCTTCGAGGGGATTTCCCGCCTCTCCGCGCTGGGAACTCGTCCAAATCAATCTTGTGTTGATCGGCCGTTCCTATTCTAGGTGATCTTTTTAGATTTTTGCGACGCTTCTGCGTGATTTTGATTTTTACGCTTACTGAACCAGGCTGTGTGTGAGGTTAGGGTGCTTAGGTTACTGAGTCCCGTAAACCAAAAATTAGTTAACGAGGCTGAATACTCCCTAAGCCTTAGACCTAATACTTCAGCTTTTCATTTTCCTCAACCTCTTGAGGAGTGTCCAGATCTTAATGGGTACTACGAGTCTATTCAAGAATGCCTAAGGTTTGCATTCTTTACTAATCTCATTGTGCACTTTTCTTGAATGAGGTCTAGAACTTAGGTTAATTCCTTAGTTCCTTACTAATGACTATCACTTTTTCTCATAATTTTGTGCTCCTTTTTCATTTTGTTTCTTTTCTCCTTCGCAAAATTTCCTTCTCTTTTCCTCTTGTTCTTTTTCGAATTTTTTTTTTTTTTTTTTTTAATTTTTATGGTGTTTTTGGCATATGTGAATTTTTTTGTTTGAAACCTTTTCTTACAAGTTTTTGTACTTTCCTACCCCCCCATGCCTAAGATTTGCAATGTCCTCATTGTAACCTAGGGGTTTTTATTCAACTAAGTTCATACATTAGGATAGCTGTTTTGATGAGTCTCAGATGCAAGCACCTGAGGTGGAGTTGGCTGCCCTAAAGTGTGAACTTCAAGTGCAAAAAAGCTGTCAGAACAAGTTTCAGGTTTTCAAAGAGAATGACGGGCTGCCTCCCGTTAAGCGCTGAGTTTTACGCCATCGGCTGGGCGCAATAAGCTCAAGGGGAAAGGAGGGTATAAGATGCCTCAGCCAAATTAGTAGAAGTTACATCAATGAACGGCTTGAGTCTCTGACCGTTCACGATGAAAGGTTCAGAATCGTGGCTGAGTGGACTGATTTCGATTGCTCCATTTCCAAAAACCTGTCGGACCAAATATGGTCCGACCCACTTAGATCTCAGTTTTCCTGGGAAGAGTTTGAGTCGGGCATCAAAGAGTAGGACCTTTTGACCAGGATGAAAGATCTTTCTCGAGATGTGTTTGTCGTGGAAGGCTTTAACCCGCTCCTTGTAGATTTGCGAGTTCTCGTACGCGTCTATGCGTAATTCATCGATCTCGCTGATTTGGAGTTTCCTGTGGGTCCCAGCCTTGGAAAGATCTAGATTACAGTTCCGTACTGCCCAATAGGCTTTATGCTCCAGTTCGACGGGAAGGTGGCATGCCTTTCCGTACACCAGTCTAAAGGGAGACATGCCTAATTGGGTCTTATGGGCGGTCCTATAGGCCCACAATGCTTCCGGAAGTCGGGACGACCAGTCCTTCCTGTCAGGTCGAACAGTGACTTGCAGGATTTTCTTGATCTCCCGATTAGACAGCTCAGCTAGACCATTAGTTTGGGGGTGGTAAGGAGTAGAGATTCGGTGAGACACCCCGTATTTGGTCATCAGTGACCTAAACTGAGCATTTGTGAAATGGGTCCCCCCATCAGAGATTATTGCACGAGGAATCCCGAACCTTGAGAAAATGTGTTGATGAATGAATTTGAGAACGATTTTGTGATCACAGGTTCGGGTCGGTATGGCTTCGATCCATTTGTACACGTAGTCCACAGCCAACAGAATGTATTCGAAACCATCCGAAACAGGAAAGGGGCCCATAAAATCAATCCCCCAAACATCAAAGATTTCGCATACTAGAATCGGTTGCATAGGCATCATGTCGCGATGGCTCATGTTGCCCAAAGTCTGGCAACGACTGCATGCCTTGCAATGACTGTATGCGTCTTTGAATAGTGTGGGCCAGTAAAAGCCGCACTGGAGGACTTTTGATGCGGTTTTATGCCCGGCAAAATGGCCACCGCATGCCTGGTCATGGCAGAAAGAGAGGATATTGTTGACTTCCCCTTCCGGGACACATCTCCGGATGATCTGATCGGCACCTATGCGGAAGAGGTACGGGTCTTCCCAAATGTAATACTTGGCATCGGAGCGTAATTTGTCTTTCTTGGCCTTCGACCAATCGGACGGGGTCTGATGAGATGCCAAATAATTTACAATATTAGCAAACCATGGAAGGCTAGTACCAATAGTCAGCAGGTGCTCATCGGGAAAATGCTCAGTGATGGGTCCGGAAGGGTCAATTATTTCAGAAGGAAGACGGGACAAGTGATCAGCTACCACGTTTTGTTTTCCCGCTTTATCGCGAATCTCGAGGTCAAATTCTTGCAACAGCAAGATCCATCGGATCAATCGAGGTTTCGCGTCCTTCTTTGCAAGGAGATGCCTCACAGCTGTGTGATCCGAGTATATGATGACATGGGAACCCAGAAGGTATGATCTGAACTTCTCTAGGGCAAATACTACAGCTAGCAGCTCTTTCTCAGTAACCGTATAGTTACGCTGAGCCTCATCGAGTGTTTTGCTGGCGTAGTAAATGACCACAGGTTTCTTGTCATTTTTCTGCCCCAAAACCGCTCCTACAGCGAAGTCGGATGCATCACACATGATCTCAAAGGGTTGAGACCAATCAGGGGACTGTAGGATCGGGGCTTGGGTGACTCTGTCACGCAGGATTTCAAATGCTTGAGTGCATTCCTTGGAGATTTCGAAGGGAACATCCTTGGAGAGAAGAGTGGTCAGGGGGCGTGCGATTTTTGAAAAATCAGGGATAAATCGTCGATAAAAACCGACATGCCCTAAAAAGGATCGGATGTCCCTGATCGAGCTAGGGATAGGAAGGTGAGAAACCAGATTAACCTTAGCTCGATCCACTTGGATACCTTTCTCCGAAATTGAGTGTCCCAGGACAATTCCCTCAGGCACCATGAAATGGCTCTTTTCCCAGGAAAGAACCAAATTCACGTCGATGCACCGCCTGAGTATCTGGACCAAGTGTTGGAGGAAATCGTCGAATGATGCTCCGAAAACTGAAAAGTCATCCATGAAGACTTCCAGATAATCACCTACCATATCTGAGAATATGGCAAGCATGCATCGCTGAAAAGTAGCGGGTGCATTGCAAAGATCGAAAGGCATCCTTCGGAAAGCGTATGTTCCGAAGGGGCAGGTGAACGTGGTCTTTTCTTGGTCCTCAGGATGGATTGCCACCTGGTTATAACCGGAGTACCCGTCAAGAAAGCAGAAGAACCTATTTCCCGCTAGTTTTTCGAGAATTTGATCAATGAAGGGTAGTGGGAAATGATCCTTCTTCGTGGAGGAATTGAGTCGACGGTAATCTATACAGACTCTCCACGAGTTGGCTAATCGGGTAGGAATGATTTCTCCGGTCTCAGTTGTTATAGTGGTGAGTCCTGCCTTCTTGGGCACGACCTGAATTGGGCTCACCCAACGACTATCGGAGATCGGGTAGATGATCCCGGCATCTAACCACTTGATGATCTCCTTTTTCACGACCTCCTGTAGATTGGGGTTTAAGCGTCTCTGCATTTCATGAGAAGGTCGTGTGCCCTCTTCTGAATAGATATGATGAGTACAATAAGAGGGACTTATTCCAGTCAAATCATCGAGAGTCCATCCGATGGCTCTGCGATGTTGCTGGAGGACAACAGTCAGACGGGATTCCTGTTCAGGACTGAGGTTGGAATTGATGATCACAGGAAGGGTCTGATTAGAACCCAAAAAGATGTATTTTAAGTGAGCAGGAAGGGGTTTCAGTTCGAGGATGGGGTTTTCAGCAGCAGCGGGTGGTTCAGTATAGATGTGAGGTTCAAGGGTGGGAGTTACTGGGTTGTTCACATCTGGATTTGACTCCTCTGTTTGCGGGTCAAGATCCTTCTGTGGTTGATGAGGCATACTCAAGTCATTCTGGAGGTGTGATTCATCAACCAAAGTCTTGATGTCACAAATTTGCTCGATGACGCCGCAATTAATTCCTTGTTGGGCCTTAAATATATCAATTTTCAGTGTTTGATCTCCAAACTTAAGCTCTATTTGGCCCTCCTCACAGCTGATGTTGGCTCTAGCAGTAGCCAAGAAAGGTCTCCCTAGAATGATTGGTGTATCCCTAGGGTTCTCAGGTGCATCCATGTCTAAGACTATAAAGTCCACTGGAAAATAGAAATCCCGCACTCTCACGATAACATCCTCGAGAATCCCTTTTGGTGACTTTATAGATCGATCTGCTAATTGTAATGTCACCTCGGTTGGTTTCAGCTCAGATTCTTCTAGATGGTCAAGTAAGGATGTGGGTATCAGATTTATAGATGCACCCAAGTCTAACAATGCTCTATCAAATTGGGTACCACCTATCTTACAGGAGATCAGGGGAGTTCCAGGATCTTTTGCCTTGGGTGGGAGTCTACTAAGGATTACAGAGCTGGCTTGCTCTGACAGAACAATTGGGCTCCCTCCCTTGGTTCGCGGCTTACGCTGGGGTGTACATATATTCTTTAGAAATCGTGCGTAAGCTGGTACGTGGCGGATTGCATCCATCAAGGGGATGTTTATGTGGACCTGCTCAAAGAGCTTGACCAGGTCCTCCTTAGGGGCCACGGGTTTGGTGGTCTTCTTTCCCTTGGTCAGGGCCTCGGGAAACGGGATCTTGGTTGGTTCTTCTAGGATAGGTTCAGGTTGTGGGTCTGGAACAGCGGTACCTTGGATAACTATCCTAGGGTCATGGTTATCAGGCTGGGAGTGGTTTGGATAATGCGGGTCTTGAGTTGTCTTACCACTACGTGTTGTTACAGAATTTAATCCGGCCTGATTTTGGTTTGGGTTTGGTAGGAGGGGTGGCTGCTGCTGAAATCCCGCACGAGAAGTTGAGGCTTCCATCTCGTCTGGAGATGGAGCAGTAGGGGCCTGATAAATCCATTGAGCGTGGCCTAAATTTGGATTCATAACGCGCTTCTGGGTTGGCACGTTATTTGGGTTAGGAAGGGGTTGGGAAGGGAGTGTGCCTGGCTGGCGAGAATTTGCCAACTGGGCCAGTTGAGTTTTAACTTCAGTAAGCTCGTCCTTGTGCTGTTTTTGAATAGCCACATTCGTTTTTTGAATGTCAGCCAGAGTCTGAAGGATTAAGGACATTTGATCTTGATTTGGCCCTGATGGATAAGTAGGGTTGGGCCGAGGCTGAGGCGGCTGGTAGTGATGAGAGGGCTGTGGGCGGGACTGAAAAGGTGGTCTTTGGGTTTGGGAATTTCCCGCCCACTGAAAATTGGGATGGTTTCGCCATCCAGGGTTGTAAGTGTTGGAGAATGGGTCGTTCTGGATGGCGTTGAGGTCCTCGCAGGTCTGTGGAACCTCCTGAGAACCAGGGAAAGGAGGAATGGAGTTCCCCCGGCTGGTGAAGAAAGGATCGGATGATCTTCCAGTCCAAGAATCAGATGGGGATGGATATGGATCCATCCCAGGGGAGGATCGGTGGAGGATGTTTTGCACAGTCTCCTGTGTGGAAGGAGGTTGTGCAAAGGAGTTACGCGCAGAGGTGGCTCGCTGCAAGTGCTGAGTCAGCTCATCCACCTTCTTTTCAATGATTGAGACCTTGTCCAATCGACTGGCCATTAATTCCAGGTCGACTGATGCGGACAGGCCCTGCGTCTCATGTGCTCCCTTAAGATTCGTCGCTGCGCGGGTATTCGTCCTGTCGAATAATCCCATGGAGTCATTGTTGATGGAGTTCTCGCACATGTTTTCGAGAATCTCCCATACGGTGTCTTCATGTTGACCCATGATGTTTCCTCCGCAAGTTGCATTGACGAAAAGGCGGATGTCCTCACGGAGTCCCTGGTAAAAAGATTGGACTTGTTCCCATTTAGGAACTCCGTGATGGGGGCACTTCCTCATGAGATCCTGAAAACGATCCCATGCCTCATGGAGAGGTTCTCCTGATTGTTGAGTGAAGTGTGTAATCTGATGGCGCAAGGCGTTGGTCCGACCAACGGGAAAGAACTTTTTCAAAAACTCGGATTGAAGTTCTTCCCAAGTGTTGATCGGCCGG
Source organism: Thalassia testudinum (assembly GCA_037157565.1). Lineage (NCBI taxonomy): Eukaryota > Viridiplantae > Streptophyta > Magnoliopsida > Alismatales > Hydrocharitaceae > Thalassia > Thalassia testudinum. The sequence continues at coordinate 39,463,466 of JAZHRO010000049.1, forward strand.
GTCTGAGTTTGATACCAATGGGCGGCCTTGTCCATAAGAGAAAAGGAGAACATCTTCATGAGAAGAATATCCCGATTTTGCGCATCTGATCCAAAAGTGTGGGCCAGATGCTTTAGCTGTTTGATGTGCTGGAAGGGATCTTCAGAATTAAGCCCATGGAATTTAGGTATAGCATGAATCATGTTGGGCTTTAGTTCGGAATCAGGTCCTCCAGTCGGGATTCTGACTCGAGGCTCAATGGCCACCGCAGCAGGATTGTAGTGGTCCCGCATCATAGGACGCTGTGGTGGGTGCACGAAGTTTTGGAAGAGGTCATTGAGTCGCTGGAGTTGGTGTTCCAGATTATTTTCTTCCTCAACTGGCTGAGCCATGATGGGGGAAGAAGAAGAACTTGGTTCTGAATCAGAAGAGAGAATAATGTGAGGGTGTTGCTGCACAAACACGGGCGTCGAGGCTTGGCCTTGACGAGAGTGAATTTCTAAAGGAGGTCTTAAGGGTGGTCTTAGAGACCTCCTTCCGTACATGCACTGTTTGGAAGAGGTAAGTTTAGAAGGTGCTGGACCCAATCAAGACACCCAAAAATGTGTTGGGTGACTATAGAGGTGCGGGGCAGATGGACCCCTCGATCAGAAAGATCGTCCACCTGAGAATTACCTGGGCAGCCAGAGAGGGAGAGTCCCGCGAAGACCCCTACACGGTAGAGCGTCCCCACGGGTTACAGGGTTTCCCCCACCCGACCTCTCTTGTCACTGCGGTTCCAGGTAGACCAGAATGGGGATCTTGACCTCTTAAGTCTACCAATTTTAAGATCAGGGTGCTTAAGGTTTTCACTTGAACTTTAGTCTTTTAAGTGCAAAGAGTGACCTAATTTAAGGTTGGTTGACCCAAGGGGTCAACTTTACCTCTTGTTTTCTTTAAGAGCTTTTAGGTCCTGTCTTTTAGGGTTCAAGTGTTTAGAGAGAGCCAATTGTTTAGGATTTTTCTTGTTAATTATTTTCAATCAATGGCTTGGGCACACCTCTTTTGGATTTCCTCAATTCTTGATTAAGGGGTGTGTCTCTACTGAAATCCTAATGTTTGACCTTATGTTGGCTCTACTTGGTCCATTTAACTCTTTGTTAGGCAATTAGGGCTCAAGCAAGAATGTGTTAGCCCTTAAATACCCTTAATAGTGTGCAGGAGTGATGAGTTGAAAACATGCAACTCTTTATGGTTACTAAGTATGGAAGACAGGTTAGCCCTATATTGCTTGTTCTTTTCTTTTCTTCCTCTTTAGAGTTTAGGGGTTAATAGTGAGAGGAAAAATTTACCTGTCTTCGGAGTGGTTGTCGTGTGGTTGCTTGTCTTCTTGAGTTCCTGTAGCTGCACAAAAGAGAGGAGATTATCAGAAATTAAAAGAAACAGGAATATTTACCTCTAGAATAGCCGTTGCTCCCCGGCAACGGCGCCAAAATGAAATCGCTTGGCTTCGGGATAACCGGGTTTTAGTTTGTTATAACATTGTAGTATAGCCGGTTATTACCAACATTTCAAATATATAAATTTTTTTACTCGGAAAATAAAAGAGTTCCCGAGGTCGAACTCAGGGAGCAAGTTGTATTCTAGAGATATACATGTTTCTTTTACAAAATAAAGAAAGAGAGAGGGAAAGAATTTGTTGTTCTCTTTGTTTTCTCCTCGTGATGTTCTTCTTTCTTTCTTTCTTTCTTCAGATCTCCTTCTTCTTCTTTGTTCTGCAGAGGTGATGCTCCTCTTTCTTTCTTCAGATCTCCTTCTTCTTCCTTGGTTTCTGTCTTGGCCTCTCTTCTTCTTTTTCTGCAGTCTCTTCTGTGAAGGTTTCTTCTTCCTTGGCTCTGCTGTAATTCTTCTCTGCAGCCTATTCTCTTCTTCTACCTTGCTCAGCCTCTTCTTTAGAGTTTCTTCTTGTTTCTCCTCCCTGCGGCTAAGTGTCAGCTTCTTCTTTTCTTTTTCAGCCAGGGACGTCACCCCTCCTTTCTTCTTTTCCCTTCAGGCCGTCGTCTGATTTCCAAATCAGACGACTTAACTACCTGTTGCTACAGTCAGCTTCCTTCTTCCGCGGGTCTTCTTCTTCGCCTGTGCCTGCATGTTTGCACCTCAAAACACGCCTATAAGAACGCCTTCTTATGCTATTTTCTAGCATTAACTATGTATATTATAATCCTATAGTCGCATTTGTAAAAACGCTTGCATGCATGCATTTAATTGAGAGGAGAAGAGAATGGAATAAATGGCTTGCATAATTATTTTCTTTATCAAGTGTTTCTTTGCAAAAGTCCCTTCTCTATTTTTATTTTCATCTTTCTTTTTTTTCTCATTCCCGCGGCTGCCTTCTTCCCGCAGCCGCATGCAGCACCCCCGCCTCTCCCTGCTGTCCTTCCTGCGCCTCTCCCTGCTGTCCTTCCCGCGCCTCTCCCTGTAGCAGCCACTCTCCAACGCCTCTCCCTGCTGCTGCCATGCCTCCCCGCCATGCTCTCCTCCTCTATAAAGCCGTAGCTCTTCCTCGCGACAAGGAGGAACATTGCTGCAATACGCAGCTGCGGCAGCAACTCGAACCCGCAACCACCTTCGCACCCGCTCTCCCCTCCCATACGCCGGCCCTCCGTCGAGGAGGCACCCGACGAGCAGGAGAACCCACTGTGGTGCACACCACCACAGTGGGAGCACCACCGCCCAGCTCTTCAACGAGCCGGTGGGCGTGGTGTGTTCTTTTCTCTTCGTTTGCATATCCACACCATTGCTGCCGCTTCAAGGTCCGAAGCTTGAAGCAGCAGCAGCAGCAGCCCAGCGGCGACAGCAGCAGCAGCAGCACCCCCGCCTCCTCCGCGACCTTCCCCGTAGGCGCGCAACCCTCCGCGCGCGCCTGCAGGCCCGTTCCCCGCCTCCGTCTCCGTTCTGTCCACGCCGCAGTTGCAGCCGCAGCAGGCCGCTGCGCGCACTGCAGCGGCCGGCTACGGCCTCGCGCCGACCCCCGCGAACCGCTGCAACCCTCAGCGACCGACTGCAGACTCCCCGCCGCGCTCGCGATCTCTCCCGCCCGCTCTTTCTCTCTCTGGCTCTCTCTCTCTCTCTCCGCGATCTCTCCCTTTTTTTTTTCACTTACAGCAACACACACACACCCATTCACCGACACACACATTCACACACTAATAGTAACTTATATACATACATATATATATATATATATATATATATATATATATATATATATATATATATACATATACCTATATCTATATATATATACTTATATATACATAGTATATCTATATAGTTATGTATACATACATATAATATAATATATATATACATATACATATATAATATATATATATATATATATATATACACATACTCATATACATATATATATATATACATATCTATATACTTATACATATACACATATATATATACATATATATCTAGATACATATATACTTATATACATATATATATATATATATCTATATAGTATTATATATATATACTTATATACATATATACATAGCTATATACATATATACATACATATATATATATATATATATATATATATATATATATATATATATATATATATATATATATATATACACCTATATATATATATATATATCTATATATATCTATACATATATACTTATACATTTATATACATACATATGTACAGATACTTTCATGTTATTTATTATACGCTGTATCGCGGGGATATCTGCACCAGTTGCTGATATTCCCTGATACACGCGTACAAAAAAAGCGTGGTCCCATACATCATCCATCCTCCATCCACACTCCACGCGGCACCTAGTCGTGTTGGTTGCGTCTCTCTAGACGTCGGCTGACTCGACATAGTGCTACACTCCATCGTCACCTCCACCCCCACCCCTTTATATATATACTACATATAAATATATATCTATAGCTACTATATTTACTTTCTATCTGTTAGTTTCTTTCTTAGTAAAAAGATAAAAAAAGGTATAAAAGTGAAAAGATAATCTTTGATTTGCAGGTACCCCCGTCTTGCAAGTAGCAAGACGTGTTTTGAAACTCTGTTTTGGCTAAAAGCCAAGGACACAATTTTGAGGGTGTGGCTCAAGAACAAGGATTACAAGAAAAAAACCTAAATAAGAAAAATACCAAAAACAGAATAAACGAATGGAAGAGACGCGTTTTAAGGAAAACGTAGAAACTCGACTTGAACCCCACTTCCCTGAGTTCGACCCTGGGCTTAAAAGTGACAAGATAAAATCAATTAGGCCAGGTTAAAAATTTTGTAAAGAGATGGTTAGGTCTGAATTAGGTTAACCACTATACACATTTCAACGATAAAAATATCATATTAACAACCTATCCAGGCCGACCATCATAACTTTTCTGGCGCCGTTGCCGGGGAGGTGCACTTTCGAGTAAGTTTCTATCCAATTCCTTTAAATTTGTCTCTTCTCTCTTCACGGGTATTGTTGTTTTTGGTGTGCAGGTGAACCTGGTGGAAGGAGAAGAAGGCTGACGAAGTCGAGGACGTGAGCAGATCCAAGGCGGGAACGAGAGCGTGAAGACGCCGACATCGCATTGGAACTTCGCACACGTTGCCGAACAAGTAGGTTTTCTTTTCTCATCAAATTAGGGTTAACTTGCCACCACACAAAAAAAAAAAAAAAAAAATTTTAAAACTAAAAATTAGAAAAACTTCTTGGGATTTCTTGAGGGCAAGTGGATTAAAATTCACTTGATTGATTGGTTGTCTTCACTCCCACTGCCCGGGGATTTCCCGCCTTACTTCGCATAGCGAAAATTCTAGAATCTTGATTCTTAGATTTTTCGCCATGGGAAGTATTCTTTGAGGCAAAGAAAAAGATTGCTTGTATCCCTCTTTTGCCTCAATTATCTTTAATTCAGGATCACATTTTTGGTGGGGAGATTTGGAATTGAGTTGATTCCAACCCCACCACGACTTTTCAAACTTGCCTGTGATTCGATCCTGAATACTTCAACCCCAACAGTTTTAGTTTCTTTATCTGTTGGTTGAAGCCTTGTGTGTGGATATCTTTCTGGTGATTGGGAGCACTTGAATTGAAGTGCTTTGGCTCCCTTTCACATTGGTATAAAATTGATTCGCGCATCCACACATAGAAATCTCCATTTAGGGTAGCCCATTGCATTTTAGCATGCATTAACTAACTGATAATTGAAGAAGGGTTTCTTGGGTTTTAGAAGGAAAACCTGTATTTTTGCAAAAACCCGGAGATTGGTTGAATTGGTAATTCAGCAAAACCCTAAAATTCATACTACTTAAGGCTGAACTCTAAAAATCATTCGCCAATAAAAACTTCAATTCGGGGAGATTTCCCTGTTGCATGCTTGTTCTTACACACTCTTAAAATCAATCACTTGGGCATTACCCGTAAACAACGCCCTTCACATTCCAAAAGCACTTGACCCTAAGCCTCTAATTAAAATTGTTAGTAACTTGACCCTTTTTAAGGATTGGAGGTCTAACTACCTACGTGTAGCGGCTACGTGCTGGTGAGAGTTCCCGCATGCTATCGGGTGTCTAAGACTGGGGCAAACGGCCTTTCAATCTGGCCCGGTGGTTCCGTGGTGCTCGCATTCGGTTCCGTAGTTTGTGATAGTAGGTAACTTAGATCTTTAGGTCTAAGGGCACACTGTAGAGGTTAGGAACTTGACTGTATTGATTTGTAATGAAGTGTACCTTTGCGGCGTCATTTCTCTCATCCCTTTTCCCTTCTCATCTCCCCAATTCTTCCTGCGGTAGTGCATGTTTGGGAGGAGGTCACAAAACCCTGAACTATTTGAATTGACTGATAAATCTAGAAAACAAGTCGAATAGTCCTCCTCCTCCACAAACATGGCTGCACGCCCACCCCCAAATCCCGAGGGAGGAAACCGCCCTCAGAATCCACCAGGTGGTGGAGCCTTAGATCCCATAACCCGCCTCCAAGCCCAAATGGAAATGTATAATGAGCAAATCGAAGCCATTCGGGAAACATTGGAGGAAATGCAGAACCCTCCCGAACGGGAGGAGCCTAGGTCTCTTAGCTCTTATCAGAATCCCGCTGCTACAGAGACCATAGGACAAATTCGGGTTCCCATGGGCGGGGACGACTTTGAATTAAAACCAAACATAATTGGCCTAATCAATTTTCACTTTCATGGTCTTGCAAGTGAAGACCCATTTCTCCACTTGGAAGACCTAACCCGACTTGCTGAAACCGTTAAACCAAGAAATGTCGGGTTATCTATAGTCCTCATGAAGATGTTCCCGTTTTCATTACGGGATAAAGCGTCGCAATGGTTACGCACCCTTGGGAGAACCATCCACTCTTGGGAAGAGATGCGAACAGCATTTCTCAAGAAGTTCTTCCCAATCGGGCGAACCAATGCGCTTCGCCGTGCTATCACTTCATTTACGCAACAAAACGGCGAACAATTTCATGAGGCATGGGAGAGGTATAACGACCTCCTCAGGAAGTGTCCGCACCACGGTCTGCCTAAGTGGCATATAGCCCAGATTTTCTACTATGGGCTAAATGAGACTTTGAAGCAGATTGCAGACGCTTCCTGCGGAGGGAACTTTATGAATAAAGACGAGAATGGAGCATTCGAGCTGTTTGAAAATATGAGTGAAAACTCGATGAACAATGCTTCCATTGTCGCCTTTAATCGTACCAGCCAGCCCCGAAATGTCCACGAAGTTGACACGGGACCCTCCCATTCATCCACTGATCTAAGCCTTATTGCACAAAAACTAGATGAAGTCTCCGTCGTGCACAAGAAGCTGGACGAGCTTCTGGCCAACCCCGCCCGATCTATGGCAAACACCACCTCTTCACCACTTCGTCACAATCCAAGTTCTTCTAATACCAGGCTTATCCCGAGAAACCCCGTTAGACCTTCCTTACCGAGTGTCGCGCCAAGCGACTCGGTAAGTCATGTGGAACTGGCTTCTGCGAGCCAGTATTTCGACACGGAGGACCAAGCCTCCGTGTGCTCAGACGCATATCTACATGCGGACGTGTCTTCTGGCATAGAAGATGCTTGCGCCCTGGGGAACAACCCGTTCTCTGCCACTTATAACCCAGGGTGGCGTAATCATCCGAACTTTGCATGGTCCAAAAACCCGCAGCGCCAAAACCCCGCAGGTGGACCAATGCGACCGTCCGCACCCGTCATCCCAAGGGTCCAGTTTAATCCTATGGCAAATCCGCCATCAGGCCCTTGCGTACCACAAACTGAACACGCATCAAGCCCTCTTGACAAATTGATGCGAATGATGACGGAAATGTCAAAGCGCCATGAAGAGAACATGACCTCTCTTCAGCACCAATTGGCGCAGCAGAATGCCGAGATCAGTCAACTACGCATGGCGACTCGATCTCAGGGCACTCTTCCCGCCCAACCTGTTCCAAACCCACGAAATTTCGTGCCCCGTGGTTCTCAACCACAGGTACGACCTTCTCAGGGACAGGTTAATCAAGTTCTGCAAGCTCCGAGCATTCCACCGGGATTTCAGGCTAATCCTGCTGCAGCACCACACTCTTATATCCCCATTGCAAACCCTCCTCCACCGTATGATCCCACTGGACCCGCATCGTCCAATGCTATCACTACGAGGAGCGGTAAGCAGACCGTCGATCCGCCTCGACCTGATCCTGGCCCATCTTCTTCTTCGCCCTCTCATTCGGAATGCATACCGCATTCGCGAGAGGATGATGCACCAAAACTTGTGCCAGAATCAGTCCCATTCCCTGAGGCTCTACTAAGGGAGCCAAAAGGCAAAAAGAAAAATACGCAGGCCTTTGACAACCTACGTAATTTGTTCAGGGATGTAGAAATCAAGGTACCCCTGCTCGAGGCAATCGACCACATACCTACTGTCGCTCGATTTTTCAAAGACTACACAACACCCAGGCGACAGTCAAAGAAGACTAAGAATCCGGTGGTTCTCTCGCCTCATGCGAGTTGTGCTATACTATCAAACTTACCACCGAAGCAGAAAGATCCGGGCACACCACTGATTTCCTGTAGCATCCAAGGCTGCAGTTTTAACCGTGCCTTGCTTGATCTAGGATCTTCCATCAATCTCATACCGACCATCATGCTCAAAAAATTTTCCTTGGGAAATCTGAAACCCACCCCTATCACGTTACAGTTGGCAGATCGTTCTGTCAAAATCCCGAAGGGTGTGGTGGAAGACGTGGTGGTTAGGGTCAACAGTCTCTGTTTTCCTGTTGACTTTCTTGTTTTAGATATGGAAGTTCCTAGTTCACTTTCTGATTGTCCGATCATCCTCGGTCGACCTTTCTTGGCCACAGCCCGCGCCCACATCGACTGCGAGTCGGGCTGTATTGAGATTGCCGTTGGATCTGAGAAGCTCAAGCTTAACATATTCAAGGCAGCCAAGAACTTTGATTGCGATTTCATTGAGGATGACACGTCTGACGAGGACATGGCCGTCAGCGCGTGTATCGGACTAATTGGGACCTATTCGGACTGTTGCGGATTACCTATAAACACTGATAACTGCCTGACCAACGCATACTGTGACGTTCCCCAATCCCTCCCTTGTCCAGTACCTTCTCCTGGCCAGACTTCTGACGAGGTTTTCTCCGCTTCCCATACCTCGTGGTCTGAGTCATATCCGGGCTACTCACTGTCAGTCCACACTCATGAAGACCGAATTGCCCTTTCTTCCCCGCCAAATCAGGCGGATTTACAAATCCACACTGGGACCTTGAGCCCATGTACTTCTCACTGGGGCTATTCATTTTTGGATCCATCTATCCAAGAAGCCCCTCTTCTTGGCCAATCTGAAGGCCAGTTTCTTCCTCCTAACTTGTTCTCCTACCCGTCTGGGACACTCTCGTCCCAAGAAATGCCAGATCCTTCCCCATCCACTCCCGAGCTAAAAGTGCTGCCTAATACACTCAAGTATGTTTTCCTGGGACCAAATGAAACGCTCCCTGTAATCATCAGTTCAAAATTAACCATGGAGCAGGAGTGCAAACTAACTAAGGTCCTCCTAGAACACAAGGCAGCTATTGGATGGTCTTTATCAGACTTATCTGGTATTAGTCCCTCCTACTGCACTCATCGTATATATACGGAGGAGGAGGCTCGACCTTCTCGCGAGATGCAGCGACGTCTCAACCCTAACATGCGGGAGGTCGTTAAGAATGAAATCATTAAGTGGCTGGATGCGGGTATAATCTACCCGATCAGCGATAGCCCCTGGGTGAGTCCGATTCACGTTGTGCCCAAAAAGGCAGGACTCACCATCCGTGTCAATGACAGGGGCGAATCCATCCCTACACGCACTCCTACATCTTGGAGAGTGTGTGTAGATTATAGGAAACTCAATGCTGCAACCAAGAAAGATCACTTCCCGCTACCATTTATTGACCAAATCCTGGAGCGGTTAGCGGGAAATAAATTTTTCTGCTCCTGGATGGATTCTCAGGATATAACCAGGTGGCAATAGACCCCCGAGACCAAGAGAAAACCACTTTTACCTGCCCTTTCGGCACCTTCACCTTTAGAAGGATGCCGTTCGGACTTTGTAACGCGCCAGCAACTTTCCAGAGATGCATGCTGGCGATATTTAATGACATGGTGGGTGACTTTCTCGAGGTCTTCATGGATGACTTTTCAGTCTTTGGACCATCTTTCGACGAATGTCTTGCCAACCTGACTCGCATCCTTAGGAGATGTATTGATGTAAACCTCGTGCTTTCCTGGGAAAAAAGTCATTTTATGGTGCACGAAGGAATTGTTCTTGGACATATCATCTCCGATTGGGGTATCGAGGTTGACAGAGATAAGCTCGATATCATTGCTGATTTACCTGTGCCTGGTTCTGTCAAACAAATCCGCTCCTTCTTGGGACACGTCGGTTTCTATAGGAGATTCATCAAAGACTTCTCCAAAATTTCTCGACCCTTAACTCATCTCCTATCAACCGACGTGCCCTTCGACATGGGCCCTGACTGTATACAAGCATTCACGCAACTGCGTAATGCTGTCACCAAGGCCCCTGTTCTCCAGCCGCCTGATTGGTCCCTCAACTTTGAACTTATGTGTGACGCTTCAGACCTTGCAGTCGGAGCCATCCTGGGACAAAGACGCGATAGACACCCCTTCGTGGTATACTACGCCAGTAAGACGTTGGACGAGGCCCAGCGTAATTATACTACCACTGAAAAGGAACTACTGGCAGTCGTCTTTGGGCTGGAAAAATTCCGTTCTTACCTTCTGGGCTCTCACGTTATTGTTTTCACTGATCACGCGGCCATTCGCCATCTCATGCACAAGAAGGATGCCAAGCCTAGACTGATTCGTTGGATCCTTCTGCTCCAGGAATTTGACATTGAGATTCGTGATAAGGTCGGAGCCCAGAATGTTGTGGCTGATCACCTTTCCAGACTGGACCCTGACCATATTGGACTTACTCTGCCAATTAATGAAGTTTTTCCTGATGAGCACCTATTGGCAATAAATGCGGCAAGTGGACCGTGGTATGCCGACATTGCCAATTACATTGCTTCTGGATCTCTTCCACGTGGCTGGCCTAAAAACCAGCGTGAGCGTCTCATGCCAGAAGCAAAGTATTATTTCTGGGATAATCCACTTCTTTTTCGGATAGGTGCTGATCAAATCATCCGTCGCTGTATTCCTGACAGTGAGTTCCCCAGTGTGCTATCCTTCTGCCACGATCAGGCCTGTGGAGGCCATTTCTCTGGGAGGAAAACTGCAGCCAAGGTGTTGCAGTGCGGTTTCTTTTGGCCCTCCCTTCACCAGGATGCGCACGCTTATGCCAAACATTGCACTAGGTGCCAGTCTTTAGGGTCAATGGCACGTCGTGACATGATGCCCTTGCAACACATCCTAGCTGCGGAAATCTTCGACATCTGGGGAATTGACTTCATGGGTCCCTTCCCTCCATCCAACGGCTTCGAATTCATCCTCGTGGCCGTCGACTATGTTTCAAAATGGATCAAGGCTATTCCCGCGCGCCGTGCTGACCATGTTATCTCCACCCGATTCATCAAAGACCATATCTTTGCGCGTTTTGGGATCCCTCGGGCCATTATCTCGGATGGAGGAAGCCACTTTACCCATGCTTCTTTTCGGGCACTTCTGAGGAGATACGGAGTCCACCATCGTATCGCATCCCCGTATCATCCTCAGACGAACGGCCAGGCGGAAGTGTCGAACCGGCAAATCAAGCAGATTCTCCAGAAAACGGTTCGGCCTGACCGTAAGGATTGGTCCGACAAGCTGACTGACGCACTTTGGGCGTATCGGACCGCCTTCAAGGCTCCCCTTGGTATGTCTCCATATAGAATCGTTTACGGGAAGCCTTGTCATTTGCCTGTGGAGTTGGAGCACCGCGCTTATTGGGCGGTTCGCCAATGTAACCTCGACCCAGACTTGTGTGAACGAGAAAGGAAACTCCAACTCCAAGAGCTGGAAGAGCTCCGTCGTGAAGCCTATGATTCTGCTCTAACCTTTAAACAGCGCACTAAGGCTTTTCATGACAGCCATGTTCGGCGGAAGGAATTTGAGCCATCTCAGCAAGTTTGGCTCTATAATGCCCGACTCAAATTCTTTCCTGGGAAATTAAAGTCCAAATGGACTGGTCCTTTTCTGGTCTCAAGACCATTCCCCAATGGGGCCGTCGAAATCGAAGATCCCAAATCTGGGCGTAAATTTACGGTCAACGGGCAGCGTTTGAAACCCTATCTGACTCATGAACCTGCCCCCGTTGGAGAAACCGTTGCCCTGCTGGAGGGTAACTAATTCTTTGCCTCATTCTGAGTCCAGCTGGGGACATTAAATTCAGCGCTTGTTGGGAGGCACCCTAACAGCACTCACCATCCACCATCACTTTTCACACCTCTATCGCAATCACTTCACTTTTCTCTTCACCACCCACCATCCAACCACCCTTCCACCCTGATCTATACCCTGAACCTCAGCTCTTTTTACCCGATCTGTCATCCGTTCTCTGCCTTTCCTTGCATGCATATGAGGACATAACATTGTTTGGCATGGGGGGGTGGATAGGCATCCATAGGATCCGGGTATTTTATGGTATCAGACAATTACCACCTATTTATAAATATGCAAGAAAAAGAAAAAAAAGAAAAAAAAAAATATATATATATATTAGTAATAAATGGTGTTTAGTAATGATCTAAAAGCTGAAAAAAAAAAAAAAAAAAAATATAATAAGTGTTTATGGATATTCAACCTCTGTTTTGAAGAATTTCCAGGCCACAGAAGCTTGATTCGCTCAGGCTCGGCTTAATTCACTTAAAGCATTGACGAAATAGATCAAAATCTCTCCTAACTAAGAATGTTTCTTGTACCTGAGACACCAGTACAGGATTCGTTGGTTTGCTTTTTCTTGAGAGCTTAAGTAAACTTGGTTCACACTACACATATCAGGAAAGAACAGGTGAACATAAGATCCAACCCTAGTGTTCATTAGGGAAGGTGGAGTCCTTACCTGTACGCGCAGGTAGACTTTTTATCCCAGGCTTTAGTCTTGTGTTTAGGAGCGACTCTTTCCACCAAAAAGAAACTCTCCCACCAAAAAAAAAAAAAAAAAAAGAATCTGCTCTGTCAAAATGTGTTGTAAGAGATATACTGACAGGTGTTTCAAAAAAAAAAAAAAAAAAAAAGATGTTGCAAAAGAGTCGGTATATCTCATAAATGTCTGTATACTTTGTTTTTCGGTGAGCAAAAAAAAAAAAAAAAAAAAAAAAAAATCAGAAAATGGGAGTTGAGTTTTCCGTAATCATCTTAAGGGTCAATCCGAAAACACGAGCTGAAATTGGGACCAACCTGTACTTAAAAATTCGTGAAACCCTGGGAGTGAGTCTTAAGGTTCATCTGGTCAGTCTTGATCCTTCACTATGCACAAACCATAACCTCTTGAGCTCTCGAGTATGGCAAAACCTCCTGGGTCCTGGAAATCGTACTTAAGGTTTAAATATCAAGAGTCCTGGTTAGTTGAGAGATAATCTTTGTCATGTAAGACTTAAAGTACTGGTAATCTTCTCTACAATTGGTTCTCACAATATCCGATAATAAACACACCGATATCATCTCAGAAGAAAATCTTCAGCTTAAGATCATTTCTAAATACGGTTTTGCTAGGGACTAGCAAAAGATAGGCATGGGGGTATATGTTTGCACCTCAAAACACGCCTATAAGAACGCCTTCTTATGCTATTTTCTAGCATTAACTATGTATATTATAATCCTATAGTCGCATTTGTAAAAACGCTTGCATGCATGCATTTAATTGAGAGGAGAAGAGAATGGAATAAATGGCTTGCATAATTATTTTCTTTATCAAGTGTTTCTTTGCAAAAGTCCCTTCTCTATTTTTATTTTCATCTTTCTTTTTTTTCTCATTCCTGCGGCCGCCTTCTTCCCGCAGCCGCATGCAGCACCCCCGCCTCTCCCTGCTGTCCTTCCCGCGCCTCTCCCTGCAGCAGCCACTCTCCAACGCCTCTACCTGCTGCTGCCATGCCTCCCCGCCATGCTCTCCTCCTCTATAAAGCCGCAGCTCTTCCTCGCGACAAGGAGGAACATTGCTGCAATACGCAGCTGCGGCAGCAACTCGAACCCGCAACCACCTTCGCACCCGCTCTCCCCTCCCATACGCCGGCCCTCCGTCGAGGAGGCACCCGACGAGCAGGAGAACCCACTGTGGTGCACACCACCACAGTGGGAGCACCACCGCCCAGCTCTTCAACGAGCCGGTGGGCGTGGTGTGTTCTTTTCTCTTCGTTTGCATCTCCACGCCATTGCTGCCGCTTCAAGGTCCGAAGCTTGAAGCAGCAGCAGCAGTAGCAGCCCAGCGGCGACAGCAGCAGTAGTAGCACCCCCGCCTCCTCCGCGACCTTCCCCGCAGGCGCGCAACCCTCCGCACGCGCCTGCAGGCCCGTTCCCCGCCTCCGTCTCCGTTCTGTCCACGCCGCAGTTACAGCCGCAGCAGGCCGCTACGCGCACTGCAGCGGCCGGCTACGGCCTCGCGCCGACCCCCGCGAACCGCTGCAACCCTCCGCGACCGACTGCAGACTCCCCGCCGCGCTCGCGATCTCTCCCGCCCGCTCTTTCTCTCTCTGGCGCTCTCTCTCTCTCTCCGCGATCTCTCCCTTTTTTTTTCACTTACAGCAACACACACACACCCATTCACCGACACACACATTCACACACTAATAGTAACTTATATATATATATATATATATATATACATATACATATATCTATATATATATACTTATATATACATAGTATATCTATATAGTTATGTATACATACATATAATATAATATATATATACATATACATATATAATATATATATATATATATATATATACACATACTCATATACATATATATATATATACATATCTATATACTTATACATATACACATATATATATACATATATATCTAGATACATATATACTTATATACATATATATATATATCTATATAGTATTATATATATATACTTATATACATATATACATAGCTATATACATATATACATACATATATATATATATATATATATACACCTATATATATATATATATATATATATCTATATATATCTATACATATATACCTATACATTTATATACATACATATGTACAGATACTTTCATGTTATTTATTATACGCTGTATCGCGGGGATATCTGCACCAGTTGCTGATATTCCCTGATACACGCGTACAAAAAAAGCGTGGTCCCATACATCATCCATCCTCCATCCACACTCCACGCGGCACCTAGTCGTGTTGGTTGCGTCTCTCTAGACGTCGGCTGACTCGACATAGTGCTACACTCCATCGTCACCTCCACCCCCACCCCTTTATATATATACTACATATAAATATATATCTATAGCTACTATATTTACTTTCTATCTGTTAGTTTCTTTCTTAGTAAAAAGATAAAAAAAGGTATAAAAGTGAAAAGATAATCTTTGATTTGCAGGTACCCCGTCTTGCAAGTAGCAAGACGTGTTTTGAAACTCTGTTTTGGCTAAAAGCCAAGGACACAATTTTGAGGGTGTGCCTCAAGAACAAGGATTACAAGAAAAAAACCTAAATAAGAAAAATACCAAAAACAGAATAAACGAACGGAAGAGACGCGTTTTAAGGAAAACGTAGAAACTCGACTTGAACCCCACTTCCCTGAGTTCGACCCTGGGCTTAAAAGTGACAAGATAAAATCAATTAGGCCAGGTTAAAAATTTTGTAAAGAGATGGTTAGGTCTGAATTAGGTTAACCACTATACACATTTCAACGATAAAAATATCATATTAACAACCTATCCAGGCCGACCATCACTGCACACTTCAGAGTTTTTCGTCAGAGGCAAAACCTACTCTACCCCCCCTCCCGCGCGTCTCTCTCTCTCTCTGAAACCACTCTTGGGAAAGCTCTCCCAGAGCTACCGGGTAACCGGGTTCGGGTCAGGCCCGGGTCCAGGCCCACCGGCGTGCGTGGTGGGCGAGGAGTGCAGGTCAGTCTTAAGTCGGGTCGGGTCGGCTCGGGTCAGGTCCGCGGGGCGTGAGCGCGGACGAGACCGGGTAACCGTGCGGGTGAAGGGGACCTCACCCCGTGTGCTGAGGCAGTAAGCCTCCAGCACTTTTGCATATTATATCGCTGCACCTCTTCAGGTTGTTCCGAGGTGGGACTAAATGTCCCACCTCAATTGCGCGCCCGCAGCGGGGAAATCAGCGGGAGATTGTGGCGTCACGCGACGCTTTCTTCCTTAGTTGCGAACCTGGTGTTTTGCCAAAACTCCTCGCAAGGCCTGGGAGTTGAATCTGGGCTTGGCGCTGAGCGTGGCGCGCCTGTAGCTGCAGGCGGAAGCAGTTCCTCCTGCGCGGCAATGGCGGCGGAGGTCGGGTGATCTGTTCACAAGAAAATGGCCTCTCGGCCTAATCAGAAAGTGCCAGGAGCTTCGCCAGGGTGCGGCGAAGCTCGTGTGGGTGGTGGCGAGGCGCGGGGCGGCGTGCGAGGGCTGCCCTAGGTCGGACTGTGGGTCAGAGGATGGGTCTGTTTGGTGGGGTTGCAGAGGGTGATGTGGGGGAAGTGGCAGGGCGGAGGTTGATCAGGGTGAGGAGGCGGAGGTCCTGCGGTGGTCGGCGAGCCGTGTGGGTCGCTGAGGTGATGGGAGCGGCTCGCCGGAGGGTGGTCGGAGACGAAGGGGATGAAGGTGGTCAGGGTCGGTCGAGGGCTTAATTGAATAAATTGAAAGCGGGGAAAGAAGCAGGAGAAGAAGGGGAGTAGCTCTAGCTTACTTGCAGGGACGAAGGGGGAGGAACAGGGCGACAGTCGTATCGACTGTCGCCGGAGAAGACGATGCTCAGGGATAGGGGCGGCGGCGAGCAGAGAGCCGGAGAGGCGCCAGCTGGGTGCGGCGTGGCGCGGGAAGAGCAGGGGAGGAAGTCTCTGCTGCTGGTATTGCGGCAGAGCGAAGAGGTGGAGGGGGAGGAAACCGCCGGAGCTGGAGAGCGTCTGCCGGAGGAAGAAGAGAGGAAAGTTAGGGATTTTCTCCGTCAGATCCAGGCTGCCCCGGTCGGTGGAGCAACGGGGGGTATTTATAGGGATCAAACAGGGAGGAAGGCGGAGGGAGACGACGTGTCTCCCTCGCCGGAGGATGGTCGGAAACAAGAACCCATACCGTCCGTGCGTTCGCACGGCCGGTATGGTGGGTAACAACGACCAGGGGGGTGTCCCTGCGACGGCTGACGACGCAGGGCACCCCCGGTTTACTTGCCAGGTCCCCCACCTCACCCTGCGCGGCGCCATGCTCCGCGCAAGGTCGCCGGAGCATGGTGCTGGCAGGTTTTGCAGGAGGGACCTGATTGCAAAGAACGAAGGAGAGTTAGGGGTCAAAATACGAGGGTTCAAAAGTTGAGGGCCAAAGAGTAAATATATGAGGACCAAAGTGTAAAGTCGGTCAAGGAGGTTTCTTCTTAGGCTCAAGTTTTTATACATGACTAATTAGGACCTAAGGAATCTGATGGTGAATTTCATTTCCATATTAAACCTTGTTTGACCGGTCAATTTGCGCAAAAACCCAAATTAAGTTATTAATTGGGCATGGTTCTCAATGTAGGTCAAAAAGGGTTCTGAAGGCCAAATTGAAGGTTCTAAACCCTGGAGATTATTTTTCTATGAATTTTAGAGGGTTTATTCTATTTTTACTTTGCCTCGAACCTTGTGAATTGAAGTGGGTTGTTTTAGGGTTACAGATTATCATTTAGTTTCTTGGAATTGCTGTAGCCCTTGCTAGATCATTTCATCCCACTCTTATTCTTATTAAGCTGCTTTGACCTATGTTTGGGCCCTGAATTACCCTGTATGCAGATTATACTGGTAAAATTGCATTTTTACCCCTTATGACTTGTTTTCTTCTCAAACTCAGGATTCTCTGAGTTAAGCCTTTCCTTGAGATATGTAGGAGCTTTTATCCTTTGTATTAGGTCAAAATGAGCTAGTTATGGCTCATGATGAGGTTCTCATCAGTAACCTAGGCCTTTGTGTGAACTACCGACAGCTGAATAGGGTCACCATCAAGAACTGATATCTACTGCCGAGGATCGATGACTTGTTTGACCAGCTGCGAGGTGCCACGGTATTCTCCAAGATCGACTTGAGATCTAGATACCACCAGTTGAGGATCAAGGAGGCAGACGTCTCCAAGATAGCTTTCCACACTCAGTATGGACACTACGAGTTTCTGGTCATGCCGTTTGGGCTGACCAATGCCCCCGCTGCCTTCATGGACTTGATGAACCGGGTGTTTAGATCGTACTTGGACCTGTTTGTGGTGGTATTTATCGATGATGTTCTCATCTATTCTCGAGATCAGACCCAGCACAGACAGTACTTGAGGATGGTTCTGGACACACTGAGACGGCATAGTCTATACGCCAAATACAGCAAGTGCGAGTTCTGATTGAGGGAGGTGACCTTCTTAGGTTATGTGATCTCTGGGGATGGCTTAGCTGTGGACCCAGCCATGGTCGAGGTAGTGCTCAGGTAGGAGAGACCGCACATGATTACTGAGATACGCAGTTTCTTGGGACTGGCAGGCTACTACAGGCGATTTATCAGGGCTTTTCACAGATTGCACGTCCTATGACATAGTTGACCCAGAAGGACGTGCCCTTCACTTGGACAGATGCTTGTGAGGCACGTTTTCAGGAGCTGAAGGAGAGGCTGACTTCGGCTCCCGTGCTCACCATCCCAGATAGTAGTGGCTGGTTCGTTGTGTACACAGAATCCTCTTTGCAGGGGTTAGGGGGTGTGCTCATGCAGAGGGGTCACGTTGTCGCCTACGCTTCGCGGCAACTGAAGCCCCATAATCATAGCTACCCTACCCATGACCTGGAGCTGGCAGCTGTCATCTTCGTGCTGAAGACCTGGAGACACTACTTGTACGGTGAGACCTTCGAGATTTTCACAGATCAAAAGAGCCTCAGATACCTGTTTGATCAGAAGGAGCTCAACATAAGACAGAGACGTTGGTTGGAGCTCCTGAAGGACTATGACAGCAGCATTTCTTACCACCTGGGAAAGGCCAACGTGGTGGCTGACGCCTTGAGCCGGAAGGCGCCCACACACTTGTCCAGTTTACAGGTGCAGAATTGGAGCTTCTGGGAGGAGATGGGCAGTTGGCGACCCCTAGAGTTACAGGGGCACTGTGGGGCAGTGACTGTGACACAATAGACGAGGCCAGAGTGATAAATTGCATCATCACAGGATAGATGGCCGACCCGTACTTGCAGTCCTTGGATGACAGAGTACTGTCAGGAGACCCTGGAGACTTCTCTTTTATAGACCAGGTGCTACGCATGAGGGGATGGTTGTGCGTTCCTAGAGACGAGGAGCTGTTGAGAGAGCTCCTGACTGAGGCACACGGTTCCAGATTCACCATACATCCCAGAAACATGAAGATGTACCATGACTTGAGACGCGACTTTTGGTGGAGGGGGATGAAGCAGGATGTGGGCGAATTCATGCAGCAGTGTTTAGTGTGCCAGCAGGTGAAAGCCGAGCATCAGAGGCCTGTAGGGCCGCTACAGCCACTTCCAATGCCAAAGTGGAAGTGGGAGAGCATCACCATGTACTTGGTGGTGGGCTTACCTGTTACCCAACGAGGACACGATGTAGTCTGGGTAATCGTTGAAAGATTGACGAAGACGGCGCGTTTCTTGCCGATCCGAGTCACCTTGGGACTAGCACAGTTGGCAGAGAGGTATATCCATGACGTGGTACGTCTACATGGAGTTCCGTGGGAGATCGTATCCAATCTGGATACCCGCTTTACGTCCCAGTTTTGGGCTAAGTTTCAGCAGGCCCTGGGGACGCGGTTGAGGTTCAGTACAGCTTACCATCCCCAGATGGACGGACAGTCTAAGCGAACGATACAGACACTTGAGGACCTTTTGCACGCCTGTGTACTGGACTGGAGGGATTCTTGGGAGGAGCACTTGCCCCTGGCGGAGTTTGCATACAATAACAGTTATCACTCGAGCATCGGTATGACACCCTACGAGGCTCTATACGGATGGAGGTGTACATCACCCTTGAGTTGGGTTGAGGTGGGGACCAAGTGGGAGGTTGGCCCCAGGATGATATGGTAGAGTCAGGAGGTAGTCGAGAAGATTCACAGGTGACTCCGCACTGTCAGGAGCAGGCAGAAGAGCTATGCAGATCGAAAATGCAGAGAGGTGCAGTTTGAGGTTGGGGACCACGTCTTTCTTCGCATTTCGCCCATGAAGGGCCTGCTCGGTTTGGGGTGAGAGGGAAGCTCGCGCCGAGGTTTGTTGGGCCCTATGAGGTCCTAGAGCAGGTTGGACCCGTTGCTTACAGGCTTACCCATCCTCCCCAGCTTTTTGGTGTGCACAATGTGTTCCATGTGTCCAACCTTAGGAAGTACGTCACCGATCCCAGTCACGTCTTGAGTCACGAGAGCGTCGAGGTAGGCGACGACCTGACCTACCCTGAGCGGCCAGTGCAGATTCTCGACAGACCCATCCGCAGTCTGAGACGGAAGCAAGTACCCCTGGTAAAGGTTTTGTGAAGGAGCCAGCGGTACGAGGAGGCTACCTGGGAGCCTGAGATGGCGATGCAGGAGCGGTACCCGGAGCTTTTCACGAGTACGTCTTTTCGGATCGACTTCAGTCCTCTTTGAGTTTGCTATGCATATATCATTTTTTCCCACACCCTAGTTAGTGCAAGTTTCGGGGACAAAACTTCCTTTGAGTTTGTTATATTGTTATAACCAGGGGCATCAAGCGTCGTTTAAGACATCTAGAAAGTGGTCCAGACGTCTGGAAGCCTTCCCAGACGTCTGGAATTAAATTTTTTCGGTGTATGGGTTCGCAGCTGCACGCATGCGCGCGCAGACTGAACCTGTCGCCCTCCTTCTTCTCTTTCCTCCCTCCCTGCAGATAGCTTTTTCTCTCTCTCTCCCCTCGGCAGCTTACAAATACACCTCTCTCACCCTCACCCTCACTCCACCACCTTCTTCTTCCCCTTGTCAGCGAGAGAGCGAGCGGGTGAGAGTGGCAACAGCGGCTGCTGCGAGTGTATGGAGAGCAGGGGCTGTTGCGAGAGGGAGAAGGAGCTCGACCGCGAGGGTGCGAGCTCGCCGGGGTAGCTAGAGCCGACCAGCGAGTGCACAGCAAGCGTGTGGTGCTGCGGAGGAGCTGCTGCAGCTCAGGCAGAAGGCAGGCGCAGTGCGGCACGGTCGTGCACTGCTGGCGAAGGGTGAGGAGGTCCTGATTCTAGGAAAATTTCCCAGAATCAGACGTCTGGACTTACATCCAGACGACATTGAAGATGTCTCGAGGAAGGTCCAGACGTCTGAAAGGTACGCTATTTTTACCTTCTTCTTTCGCGTGTACGGCCATGCAGCCGTTCCATCGAAGTCTTCTACATCCTTTCTTATTGAGAATGGGCACGTGTGTGTGTAGGACTTGTTCGGGAAGGCGCAGGGCATGCCACCCAGCACACATCGGACATCTGGGCTCAGCACCAGACGACGGAGACGGTATCCAGACGTCCGGAGTGACAGTCGGACGTCTGGAAACTAAGTCCAGATGGTTCAGCGGGCTTCTGGACGTATGAAGGACCTCACAGATCAAGGTATGACCTGAGCGATCATTTAAGACGTCTGGAAGAAGTTCCAGACGTCTGATTTTGGGCAGACTTGTCATTTTTGACCCGTTTAGGGTCCGTTCGGAGTCCATTTTCCGCGTTTCAAGTCTCGTTCTTCTCAGATTTAGTTCCTCTACCTGTTTACAGTAATTGTATGCTGTTCTAAGTAGCTCCTTGTATTTGATCCTTGTGTTAGGACCCCATTCCGTTGCAGCTCTGGGGGTTGTGGAGACGTGCAGGCTTGCCGATTTCGCCCCCAGTACTCCTGGTTTTGCAAGTAGAGTGGCCCTTTCAATTAATTATCAAAAATTATGCACTTGTGAAATAATTAATAGAGTCTAGGGCATTGCATGAACCCTAGGAATGAAAAACTAGATTGAATGGTAGATCCTAGGGTAATGCATGAATCCTAGGACTGGAAAACTAGATTGAATGATAGATCCTAGGGTGGCATGAATCCTAGGACTGGAAAACTAGATTGAATATATATACATTGCAGTCTTGGAAAAGTAGAAAGGAAACGATAACTGCCTGTAATTGGTTAACAGCTGCCTGATTATGAATGAATAATTACGGTTGGGAACATGGGCTATATAAATATAAAGCTAAAAAGATGAAACCAAAATTGGCGGAGTTGAAAGAGCACGAACCCTACGGGGAATTAGGAGTAGAACTCCTGGAAAGTGAATGGAATAGAATTGGGGAAGTGAGATGGTCCTTGAGTACGGAGTACCAAGGAGAGAGACTGTCCCTCGATTTAGTGCAAAGCAGAGCTAGCCGCCCTAGGGACTCTGGGTAGGTATGGCCACTTTGTACCGACTTTTGGCCCTCGTGTACACAGTACCGAGGAGAGCTACTAGTGTAGGGAGAGCACTAGCTACCCCACGGGCCCCATAGTTCTGCTAGCCCTCCTACACCGACTTGTTCAGCCCACTGGGCAAACCAGGGTAGTCAGGCGAGGGTGCGCGGACTGTGGAGGGGCAAGACCCCTGTTTGATTAGTGTGGAGGGGCTGGACCCTTGTTACTGAGAGGGCTATGCCCTATACTGGTTCCGTGCTGTGCTTTGGGCGCACCCGTTAACGGAAACGACTGATAGCGTGCCAGTGCGGGGTAGCTACCCATACGTTTATCGCACGTGCCGTAGTCACCGTTACGTCTGTCAGAGACCTTGGAGTGGTTGACTGAGGGTAAGACCACCACGGGGGACTCTCCCGGCCAGGAGAGCACCACGTGCTACTTCTACTTTTCGGAAAAGACTACAATCAAGATCGTTCCCACAAGGAACATTCAAGATCAAGAGAAGAATCTGAGGGATAATTCGATAACGAGTTAACGGAAAATATAAAGAAAGAAATTAAAAATATAACAGCTACTGTCCACCTTACTGTTTCTTAGCTTTTAGTTACCACTCTACTCAGCATTTCACTGACGTGTCACCTTTGTTACCTTTTCAGGACCATGTGTTGAGCAGCCAGAGTCGGCGGCTGCAGAGGGCGTTAGGCCTAGTAGAGCCCAGTAGCGTTACTTGTGTAGTACCCACTGTACTTTTCTTTCAGTCGTAGAGAGTAGTTTCTGTTACCCCTATACTCTTTTCATTGTAAGCTTCATGTTTATGTACATGTGTATTTCTTTACTGTTGTGGTGGTGTATGCTGTAGTATTTCTTTTCTTTACTGCTGTATTTTGTTACTGCTAGTTATATACATGGTGAATGTGGTTTATTTTACTGCTCTTTTGGTTACTTTCTCGTTGGACAACTGGGTCTTGGGATCAGTCGAGTTGGTCTGATTCTCGTATCTTGTAGGGATTCAGGAACCGGGTCGTAACAATTGGTATAAGATTGATGGAAGATCCTAGATCAAGAAGGGCACGGTTAAAATTGTAGCCTTGGATGCTACAAGAAATGAGCGGTGTGCCCAGATCTTTCTGCTTTGGTGGTAGTTTTGATAGTATATCACAACTCGCATGAGGCGAGAGAACCACCGGATTCTTAGTTTTCTTTGACTATCGCCTGGGTGTTGTGTAGTCTTTAAAAAATCAGGCGACAGTAGGTTTGTGGTCGATAGCCTCTAGCAAGGGTACCTTGATTTCAACATCCCTGAATAAATTATGCAGGTTATCAAAGGCATGCGTATCCTTCTTCTTGCCTTTTGGCTCCCTCAGTAGAGCCTCAGGGAATGGGACTGATTCTGGCACCAATTTGGGTGTATCGTCCTCTCACGAATGCAGTGTGCATCCAGAATGAGAGGGCGATGAAGAAGACGAGCCAGGATCAGGTCAAGGCAGATCGACGGTCTGCTTGCTGCTCCTCATAGTGATCGCATTTGACGATCCAGGCCTAGTGGGATCATACGGCGAAGGAGGGTTCGCAATAGGGACATAAGAGTGAGGTGCTGCAGTGGGATTAGCTTGAAATCCCGGTGGAATGCTCGGAGCCTGCAGAATCTGATGAACCTACCCCTGAGAAGGTCGTACCTGTGGTTGAGGACCACGGGGTACGAAATTTCGTAGGTTGGGAACAGGTTGGGCTAGGAAAGTGCCCTGAGATCGAGTCGCCATGTGTAGTTGACAGATCTTAGCATTCTGCTGTGCCAATTGGTGCTGAAGAGAGGTCATGTTCTCTTCATGGCGCTTTGACATTTCCGTCATCATTCGCATCAATTTGTTAAGAGGACTTGATGCGTGTTCTATTTGCTGTACGCAACGATCCGATGGCGAATTCGCCATAGGATTAGACTAGGCCCTTGGGATGATGGGTGCGGACGGTCGCATTGGTCCACCCGCTGGGTTTTGGCGCTGTGGGTTGTTGGACCATGCGAAGTTTGGATTATTTCGCCACCCTGGGTTATAAGTGGCAGAGAACGGGTTGTTCCCCAGGGCGCAAGTGTCTTCTATGCCAGA
The DNA here is from genome assembly GCA_037157565.1 of Thalassia testudinum. Lineage (NCBI taxonomy): Eukaryota > Viridiplantae > Streptophyta > Magnoliopsida > Alismatales > Hydrocharitaceae > Thalassia > Thalassia testudinum. Next base: position 39,487,622 of record JAZHRO010000049.1, read on the forward strand.
AGACGTGTCCGCATGTAAATATGCGTTTGAGCACACGGAGGCTTGGTCCTCCGTGTCAAAATACTGGCTCGCAAAAGCCAGATCCACATGACTTTCTGAGTCGCTCGGCGCGACACTCAGTAAGGAAGGTCTTATGGGGTTTCTCGGGATAAGCCTGGTTTTGGAAGAATTGGGATTGTGACGAAGTGGTGAGGTGGGGGTGTTTGCCATAAAACGGGTGGGGTTGGCCAGTAGCTTGTCCAGCTTCTTGTGAACGACGGAGACTTCATCCAATTTCTGCGTGATAAGGCTGAGATCTGTGGATGAATGGGAGGGTCTCGTGTCAACTTCGTGGACATTACGGGGCTGGCTGGTACGATTAAAGGCGACAATGGTGGCATTGTGCATTGAGTTTTCGCTCCTATTCTGAAATAATTCGAATGCTCCATTCTCGTCTTTATTCATGAAATTCCCTCCGCAGGAAGCGTCTACAATCTGCTTCAAAGTCTCATTTAGCCCATGGTAGAAAATCTGGGCTATATGCCACTTAGGCAGACCATGGTGCAGACACTTCCTGAGGAGGTCATTATATCTCTCCCATCCTTCATGAAACTGTTCGCCGTTTTGTTGCGTAAATGAAGTGATAGCACGGCGAAGTGCATTGGTTCGCACGATTGGGAAGAACTTCTTGAGAAACGCTGTTCGCATCTCTTCCCAAGAGTGGATGGTTCTCCCAAGGGTGCGTAACCATTGCAACGCTTTATCCCGCAATGAAAACAGGAACATTTTCATGAGGACTATAGGTAACTCGATATTTCTTGGTTTAACTGTTTCAGCCAATCGGGTTCGCTCTTCCAAGTGGAGAAAAGGATCTTCACTTGCAAGACCATGGAAGTGAAAATTTATCAGGCCAATTATGTTAGGTTTTAGTTCAAAGTTGTCCCTACCCATGGGGACCCGAATTTGTCCTATGGTCTCTGTAGCAGCGGGATTTTGATAGGAGCTGAGAGACCTAGGCTCCTTCCGTTCGGGAGGGTTCTGCATTTCCTCCAATGTTTCCCTAATGGCCTCAATTTGTTCATTATACATTTCCATTTGGGCTTGGAGGTGGGTTATGGGATCCAAGGCTCCACCACCTGGTGGGTTTTGAGGGCGGTTTCCTCCCTCGGGATTTAGGGGTGGGCGTGCAGCCATGTTTGTGGAGGAGGAGGACGATTCAGCTTCTTTTCTAAAATTATCAGGCAATTCACACAGTTCAGGGTTTTGTGGCCTCCTCCCAAACATGCACTACCGCAGGAAGAATTGGGGGGATACGAAGGGAAAAGAGATAAGAGAAATGATGTCGCAAAGGTACACTTGATGACAAATCAATACAATCAAATTCCTAACCTCTATAGTGTTCCCTTAGACCTAAAGATCTAATTTACCTACTATCACGACCTACGGAACCGAATGCGAGCACTACGGAACCACTGGGCCAGATTGAAAGGCCGTTTGCCCCAGTCTTAGACACCCGATAGCATGCGGGAACCCTCACCAGCACTTAGGCGCTACACGTAGGTAGTTAGACCTCCAATCCTTAATAAGGGTCAAGTTGCTACCAATTTTAGTTAGAGGCTTAGGATCAAGTGCTTCTGGAATCTGAAGGGCGTTATTTACGGGTAATGCCCAAGTGATTGATTTTTAGGGAGTGTGTAAACCAAGCATGCAATGGGGAAATCCCCCCGAATTGAAGTTTTAATTGGTGAATGGTTTTCAGAATTCAGCCTTACGTAGTATGATTTTAGGATTTTCTTGAAATACCAATTCAACCAATCTCCGGGTTTTGAGAGAATACAAGTTTTCTTCTAAGCCCAACAAACCCTTCTTCAATATCAGTTGGTTAATTCATGCTAAAATGCAATGGGCTTCCCTAGATGGAGATTTCTATGTGTGGATGCACGAGTCAGTTTTAGATTAGTGTGAAAGGGAGCCAAAGCACTTCAATTCAAGTGCTCCCAATCACTAAAAAGATGTCCACACAAAAGGCTAAACCATAAGATAAAGAAAATCAGATTGTTGGGGTTGAAGTATTCAGGATTGAATCTTAGGCACTTCAAAGGTCATGGTGGGGTTGGAATCAACTCAATTCCAAGTCTCCCCACCAAAAAGGTGATCCTGAATTGCAGATAAATGAGGCAAAGAGGGATGGCAATCAATCTATTTATCTTTGCCTCCAAGAATACTTCACACGGTGAAAGATTCAAGAATCAAGATTCTTGGATCTTCGCTATGCGAAGTTTTGCGGGAAATCCTGGGGTGGTGAGAGTGAAGGCAAACAATCAAACAAGTGATTTTTAATCCACTTGCCCCAAGAGATCCCAAGAAGTTTTTCTAGTTTTTTTCTTTAGTTTTTTTTTTATTAAGGTGACAAGTTGACCTAAGTTGCTAAGAAAGGAAGACCTACTTGTTCAGCAATGTGTGAGAAGCTCCAGTGTGGTGTTGACGTCTTCACGCTCTCGTTCCCACCTTGGATCTGCCCACGTCTCCGACTTTGTCTGCTTGCCTTCTCCTTGCAACAGGTTCAACTGCATAGCAACAAACAAAAATACCCGTGAAGAGAAGGGTGTGAGAAGAGAAAAATGACAGGAAATGGAGTAAAAACTTACTTGAATGCACACTTCCCCGGCAATGGAGCTAGAAAAGATGGTTGTGTTTGGGCCCGGGTAGGTTGTGTTAATATGGTGATTTTATCGTTGAAATGAGCATAGTGGTTAACCTAAATCGAGCCTAACCATCTCTTTTACAAAATTTTTTTTACCTGGCCTACTTGATTTTATCTTGGTCACTTTTAGGCCCAGGGTCGAACTCAGGGAAGTAGGATTAGAAGAAGTTTCTATGCCTTTCCTACAATGAATCTCTTCCATTCGTTTATTATGTTTTTGGTGTTTTTCTATTTAAGATTTTTTTTTGATAATTTTTGTCCTTGAGGTACACCCTCAAAATCATGTTCTTGGCTTTGAGCCAAATTAGGGTTCCAAAACTGGTCTTGCTATTTGCAAGAATGAGTACCTGCAAGTCAAGGATTATCTTATCTCTTTTATATATTTTTTATCTTTTTAATTATAGAAAAGAGAAAAAGAAATAAGATAAATATAGTATGTATATATATTATATATGTATATAGGGGTGGGGGTGGAGGTGGAGATGGCGTGTAGCACGGTGTCGAGTCGGTCGTCGTCTAGGAAGACGCAACCAACAGGACGAAGTGCCGCGTGGAGTGTAGGATGGATGGGTGGAAGATGTGTGCAAAAACACTTTCTGTATGCGTGTATCGGGAAATATCAGCAACTGGTGCAGATATTCCCGCAATACAACGTATGATATTTGATATGAAAAAATATATATATATGTATATATGTTTGTAAATATATATCTATATGTGTATATATATATATATATGGTTATAATTAAATAGGTGTATATGCAGTTATATATGTATATATATATATATATATAAAGATATGTAAATATATGTATAGATAGATATATGTATAGATCTATATATATATATATATATATATGTGTGTGTGTGTATATATATATGTATATGTATTTATATATAACTATATAGATGTATATACATATATGTATATATATTGTAATATATGTATATAGTTATGTATATGTGTATATGTATATATATATATATATATATATATATATATATTAGTATAAGTATCTATGTATATTATGTAGATATATATATATATATATATAGATATGTATTTATAATTATAGATATGTATATATGTATGTATATTTGTGTATATATATATATGTATAAGTATATGTGTATATATGTATATATGTGTATCTATACTTATACTTAGTTATGTAGGTAATAATATATATATATATATATATATTTATACACATATAAATATATGTATATATGTAAATATATAAGTATATATATATATGTATGTATACTAATACTTAGTTATATAGGTACTACCATATGTATAGATATAAGTATATATACACATATATATGTATATAAATATATATATATATATAAATATATATATGTATATATATATAAGTACATAGTAGTGTATAAGTGAGAGTGTGTGTGTGCGAGAGTGTGAGTGTGTGTGTGTATGTTTCTGCAGAGAGAGTGAGAGAGTGTTGTGAGAGAGAGAGCGAGAGAGAGATCGTCTGCTGAGGAAGAAGGCGCGGGTGAGTTAAGTCATCCGCATGTAGCTACCGTCGTCTGATGCTGCACGCAGGAGCGTGCACATGCACGTGCAGGCTCGCAGGAGGGAGTGGGCATGGGAGGAACCACAGCGCACTGCGCTGCGTGGTGAGGCGGGTGCGGACGCGAAGAAGCCGGCGCTGAAGCGGGCGGATGTACGCGAGAGCAGGCGCGGAGAGAGACGTGGGCGCGAGCGTGCGTGGACGGGTAGCAGATGGTCACGGCGTGGAGAGAGAGCGCCGGGTGACCAGATAAGTGAGAAACTTACCGGTCACCGCACTGTAGCCACAGTGTTCTGCTGAAATGCATGAACAGTGGCTACAGTGCGCGCTCGGCTCGCGCGATCGGGTGTTGGCGGTGTTGTGTGTGCGGGAGCCGCTGCGCGAGTCGGCGCACGTGCGGAAGGACTGCGTCGGCTGGGCTACGGGCGGAACCTCGTGACAGGGCACGGGGAGAGGGGCGAGGGCAACCTGCTTGTGCATGCATAAAGGGCAGCGCCGGCTACTGGCATGCACGGTGGAGCTTCGCGACAGGGAGCACGGTGGCCGGTGCCTTGCTGCTGCTGTGCTTGAGCTTCAAAGCTTGGCTCTGTGGCAATGGGGGAAATGCTTGGAACGAAGAAATCAGAGAAGAGAACCACCACGCCCACCGACTCTTTGATGAGCTGGGCAGTGGTGGGACTCACAGTGGTTGTTGTGCACCACTGTGAATTGCTCCTACCCGCAGCGTGGCTCTTCAAGCAGAAGAGAGGCTGCGTATGGAGGGGAGAGGGGAGGAGACGGTTTGGAGGAAGGAGGTGCTGTTCTTGTTGGGTGGACCCGGCTCTGCCTCAAAGAAGATGGCTGGACTCTTTTAAAGAGGAAGAAGGCTAGCACAGCCATGCCCTGGCTGTGCATGGCTGTGCATCTTGTGCATGCAGCTGCAGGGCAAGCAGTTGCAGGGAATGGCGCGAGGAAGAAGCTGCCATGCCTTGTAGCCGCACGGAGGAATTCAAAGCCAAAATGAAATAAAAAATAAAGATGGAGAATTTGCGAGGCAGCACTTGAGGAAAATGTAAATTCCAAGGCCATTTTATTCACTCTCCTCCCCTCTCAAATAAATGCATGCAGGCGTGTTTTTTTACAATTGTGACTATGACTACCTAATATGCACTGGCAATGCTAGGAAATAGCACAAGATTGCACAATTGTTGGTGTATTTTTGCTGTGCAATCACGGAGGTGCTCATGCGGGCGTCGACGCATATCCCCACACATAATCTAATGCACACCCAAGCAGCACAATCTTCGCCTAATCAGGACCGTCCATCTCTAATCGAATGGTCCTCCTTGAACAACGCGTGCACAGCTGCAAGCGAGCGTAAGCTAGAGGCTATAGTGATAGTTGCGCGGGCCTTTAGTGACGCTTGTAGCTGTCACTAATGGCCTGAGCTATGCGAGCTCCAGCAAAGGAATTGAAGAGCGCCAGCAAGCTTTAGCGACATTTAGGGGATTGGCTGGTGAAGATCTACATCGACACCTTTGATGTCACCAAATGCCCTCTACACGAATTGCCCTCTTCCCTTCACTATAAAAGGACCCCTACACCTCCCCTTCTTCATCTCATCCTTTCTACCTCTCACCATCTCCAAGGCTCTAGAGAGAGCTTGTCCAATCCCGGGATGCTCCTCTAGAGTAGAAAAGAAAAAGTTTTCCTTCCTCTCATCCCCCTTCGTGGATCATCCCGTGGCTATCTTCTCACCTCCCTTTGGGAAGAAGATCCTCGCTGCGATGCCTCCTGCCCCATCCTTCGTCCTCCAGCTACATCCTCCTTCGTCTTACTCCTCACCACCTTCCTTTAGGCAATGTCAGAGCAAGTCGTCCTCCAAGCAACCATCGAGGGGGATTCTCTCACCTCTTTCTATCGTTATTGCTTTCATAGTGCAATCTTTCCCACTTTCTTAGTTGTAAAAAAACATTTGATTAGAAATCCATAATTGTTTCTCCCTCTCTCTCTTATGTTTTCACAAGTAGATTAGCTAGATAAAATTTCATTGACCTAATCGCTTGCTTAATAAGAAAATACAAAAATAGTTATAAAAGATAAAAATGACAAAAATAAATTAAAGCGAAATGTGGATTTTTCAAAACCAAACGTTCGCCTTCCCTTGTTGGACCTGGGACTCACTTTTCATGTTTTGCTTATAAATTTTATCTGATAGACATGTTTTACGAGCTACGTCGATGGGTCCTTCGAACCCTAATTTTGATTCACGAAACATGCCTCCTTAATAACTCCGAGGCAACCTATGGAGGTGCTGGGATAAAGAATGAATACTTAGTGGGAAATAGGACGATTACACCAATAGGAGGACTTTGGAGATTGAGAGTAGGCTCTAATGGAGATTTGGTAGGCTACTAGAGCTTAGGAGTAGGTGGGAGTAGTGTAGGTAGAGATGAAGAGGAATGGGGGGTGTAGGGTTGTTTATGTAGTAGAGGGAAGAAGAAGAAATTCGTGTAGAGGGCTGTAGTGACAGCTGCAAGCATCACTAAGGGCCATATGTGGTGCCTCTTTTTTGAGGGCCGGGCACTTCACCGTTGCACCAAGGAGGTGGATTGTCGCGAAGATGTCTTATGGGCATGCGGTGGAGAGATCTTCTCAGTCGTTGGATCAAGATCCAACGGCTGGGAATGGAGGTGAAGGTGATGAGGGGGGGCCTTCTAGTTTCTGCTTGCTGGTGTTGGGCGGCCTAGATGGCACCATGTGGTGCCATCTGGGTCGTCCATCTTCTTTCTATTGCAAAGGGTGCCACAGGTCTTGGATCAATTTGATTTTCATGTTGTCAGATTGCAATTGTCACTCTGGATCCATCCGTACGGTCGGATTTTTCATCCGAAGCCCGTAAGGATGTCGCATTGCCCCTTGGCCATTGATCCTACATGGATCGCATAAGGTGATACGGGATTCCGATTAGAACAATCTCGCAGGCATTGGACTTTGATCATCGTCCTAATCAAATCCGTACATTCGGATCATCAATCCGAGGCCCTAAAATGAATCTCCTTCCCTCGTGGTCATAAAAGGGACGTAATTAACCTAAAGTATACACAACTACTCTAAATGCAGGATGATGCATGCTATGCAATATTTATACCATGAAATGCAAATCTAAGCTTAAGATCATGCATGAATAGGCATTTTAACCTAAATGGATGTGTCTACATCAGTCAGCTGCGACATTCTACTTTCTTGCCTTATTACAAATTTTGAGATCAAATTCTTACAATAGCAAGATCCATTGAATTAATCTCAATTTCGCATCCTTCTTCATAAGCAAGTGCCTCACCATAGTGTGATCCAAGTAAATGATGACATGGGATCCCAAGAGGTATGATCTAAATTTCTCCAGACTGAATACTACAACCAGTAGCTCTTTCTCTGTAATCATGTAATTACGCTAAGCCTCATCCAAAATCTTGCTGGCATAACATATTAGCCTGGTTTCTCATTGATTTGCTGCCCAAGCACAGCTCCTACTGCATATTCTGACGCATTGCACATGATCTCGAAGGGTTGAGACCTGTTAGAGGATTGTAGGATTGGAGCTTAGCTAACTTGGTCATGTAGAATTTCAAATGCATGAATGGACTCACTTGTCATATAAAAAGTCATGTCCTTTGAGAGACTATTCCGTAAGGGACATAAGATCTTTAAGAAATTAGATATGAATCGGTGATAGAAACCAACATGCCCCAAAAATGATCTGATATCTTTGACCGAGGAAGGCACAGGTAATTTGGAAATCAAATTCACCTTAGCTTGGTCAACTTGGATACCTCTCTTAGATACAAGGTGTCCAAGCAAAATGTCCTTTGGAACCATAAAGTGGCTCTTTTCCTAGGAGAGAACAAGGTTCACATTAATGCATCTTCGGAGGATCTAGAACAAGTGTAGGATGCAATCATCATAAGATTCACTGAAAATTGAGAAGTTGTCCATGAAGACTTCAAGGTATTTACCTACCATATCAGAGAATATGGTTAGCATGCATCGTTGAAAGGTGGTAGGTGCATTTCATAGCTTGAATGGGATCCTACGGAATGTGTACATACCAAAGGGGTAGGTAAAGGTGGTCATTTCCTAATCTTCGGGATGGATTGCCACTTGTTTATATCAGGACTACTGATGGGAACACAATCATGAGCCATAACTAGGTCATTTTGATCTAATTAAGTCAATAAATGCTCCTACATAACTACTAGAGAGCCATAATTCACTGCAAATCCATTCTAATGGAGAGACAAGAAACCAAGGTTAAACTATAATTTTACCAACATAACTTGAATAGAGTACAACCACGGGATTTTTCATGGGTTAATTAAGGGTCAATTAGTCTTAAAAGGATAACAAGTGGGTTAGAACTGACAGAAAAAGGTTTTCGCATGTTTTGAGAATTAAATGACTTTCGAAACCGTAAAAATAAACCTGCTTAATTAACTGAAGTTCTGGTTAGGATAAAATTCACCTAAACCCTCTAAAATTCATATAAAAATATTCTCTAGGGTTTGGTACCTTCAAATTAACCATCAAAACTTGTTTTGTCCCAAAATAGAGTCTTAGATAGACATTTATCCTAATTTGGGTTTTTACATAAATTACCTAGTCAAACGAGGTCAAAACCAAAATCCAACCTCACCATTGGATTCCTTAGGTCCAAATTAGATTTGTATCAAAATTTGGGCCCAATATGAGATTGCTTCGACCTAATTTGCACTTTATTCCAAGTCTGGCTTTCTTTATCTCCAATAGCCCTTTAGCTTTTGAACCTCTTACCAAATGCCCCTCAACTTCTTTGTCTTCTTCACAAAAAAGCCCTCACTGGAGAGAAATCCTAATCCTAGACCTCTAGCAACAATCAACCAAGAATTTCTCCTTAATTGATTGATGAAGCTTCCTCAAATTTGAACTGGAGATCCCTCTCGAAATTCTCTTTCAATCATACCAATTCTTAAGCTTCACTTCCTTTCCAATCTCTCATGCGAACACATGAGAGAGTTGGGTTCCCAACTTCGACAACTTTCTAAGCTTGGGAAGCTTGCTTCCCAAGCTATAAGCAGCCTTTAACGGCCTATATAAGACTCCCTAGGGCAAACTATTTGAGGCACGCTCGATTTTGACCCAAGTAACCCCCAATTCTTCTCTCCTTCGGCCGAAGTGCTCTTCGAGCTCCGGCGACTCTCCTTGTCTCTCCTCATCGTCTGACCGCAATACCTATGATAGATCCTCCTTCTTTGCCTTCTTCCGCAACGAGCAGCATAGCCGGCATCCCTATCCCCTTCATCCTCGTTGTCCAACCCCTACCAGGGCCAGCTTCGTCTCCGGCACCAGCCATACCACAACCTGTGCCATCTCCACCCCCCATTGTCTGCTACATACCTCAATCAACTCCTTATCTTTTCTACATCATGCCAGTACCTCTGACACTCCACTTTGACCTCTCCACCACCCTCCGCAATTCATCTTCCATCTCACTGGCATAACTCTAGTGAGCGCTAGCAACCACCATAGATCACCTACGCCACCACTTCCACTCTCCACGCCTCCACCTAGACCTTAGGAGAAAAAGCCCTAACTTTGTTAGGCCAATTGCTCCTCCAAACCCTCTGCTGAACTCACCCTTCTTCGGCCACCCTCCATGAAGTTGACAGGCCTCTTCACACACGCTCATTGCACACCACTGTGATTGCGCAGCAATCATAGGTCTTAATTGACCTAGATTAAGCTAGGACTTAGCATAAGTTAGGGTTATTCACGCATACATACGCATTATCTGCATCTTTACTGCTTTACTTTAGCTATGCATAAAATAATGTTATAATGTGCTGATTAAAGTGCATTATGTCAATTGCAGGCAATAAGCAGATCTGGAGCTAGATCCAAAGCAAGATCTGAAGCTGGATCACGAATAACAGGAGTTGTAGCAGAGCTGGAGCAGAAGGCTTAGTTTAGATATAGGAACAATAATGTAAGGGGGTTAAAAGTTTGCTATTCTATTAAGTAGGAATAAAGTAGTAAAATGTGAAGAGCTTAGGCCCATCCTAGCCCTAGGATAACCTAGAGACTTCCCCAAGCCTTAGCCGACCTTAGATTAGGTCACAACACCCTAGGAAGCCTTAAAACCCTAGTTCCAACTCTTATCTGGACGTCCAAATAAGTTATAGGACATCCAAGACCCTTAGGCATCTCCCGCACACCTCAAACCCACTTCTGCAGTGTTATTGGACATCCAGACACTTTGTCAAATGTCCAATTTCTGTAGAGTACCCAAAATAGAACCTTGATTTCCCCCTGACTCAAATTGGACATCCAGAACTAAAGTTTGGACTTCTGCTTTTTGACTATAAGTCGTCTGATCCTATTATTGGATGTCTGATACTGGTCTCCAATCCTTGTTTTGAGATTCAAGTCTTGATCTTGGATCTCTAGCTCCCTAAACCTAATCCCAACCCCATAGGAACCTAAATTAAGGTGTCCTAACCCTGGTACATCACCTTTAAACCTACCTAAGGACCTAATTAGGTTCTCACCAAACCCAATTGACTTAGATCAAAGTCAATTACCTTCACCTAAGTCAATTGGACTCATTGAGTCCAATTGAGCTTAGATCTCAACCCACACAAGTTCAATTGGACTTAGTGAGAGTCCAATTGACCTAAACCCAACCTAATTGAGTTATGTCACCCTCAATTAGGCTCACAGTCATTCAATTAAACTTAGGTTAAGTTTAATTGCATTTTCACCTTAGAAATTAGGGTTTGTAACCCTAAAATCAAGACCTACACCTACACAAACCCCTTAGGACCTACCCTAAGCCACCTAGCCATGTAGATCACGACCACACACACATAGACACACACCCATTCATGCACACACTTCTCTATAATTCTCTAGAGTTCTCTTGAGATGGCGCCACCTCTTGGTTGCCAAATTTAGCAACCAAGAGGCATTCAAATTAAGATCCACAATTTTTGGATCTCAAAGACCACCTCCACCCACATGTGGCTGGACACTCTTGGACTCTCTCTACAGAGTTCCACACCTCTCTAGAGAGAATCCATTGGGTCTATAAAAAGACCCTATCGGAAGCCAAACACACCCATTCACATCCTTGGGTTCCATTGGCACCACTCACTTCATTAGATCCATACACGCCCACCTTCACTTAGCTACCTACTCCACCTCCATGAGCTCACCACCATCATGGAGGACATCATGCCGGGATGCTGGATCAACCCTACCTCTCTCCAAGGGTCGGCCTAAGCTACATTGGCTGCCTCTCATTCTCCTCCCGACCACTCCAAGGCCATCGGGGACCACCCCTGAATGCCCTTTTATTCTTCTAGATTTAATTCATGCTCTTCATAATTTTATTGCTTTTATTTAATGCTTAGTAGTGTAATCTTACTTCTCCCCCAATGATGCATGCGAAATCCCCCCATCGATTCTTGTATGCGATCATTTTCTGGTAGCTAGGTTTAATTTTCAAGCATTTATGTACAAGTTTTCCTCTAGATTTCTTGTGCAAACAACTCCCCAATGAATGAATGAAAATGCATTTATATATATATATATATATATATCTTTATGTGTTTGAAATCACCACAAGCTTGATAATTATCGTATTTGCATGATTTAAGTGCTTGCTCTTTAATTGTCTATCTATTACGCACCTGCATGTCGTTTCCTGAGGATATTGAAAATCTAACAATAGATGCTTTCTCCATAACTAGTCACCACCTCACTAGAATCATGCGCACAGAAACTCACATGTTCACTTTCGTAATTTACTTGATGCATGCGCATGTGATCCGAGTTAATAACAGAAGTGGTGAAGTTTTAGTTAGGAGATTGGAAACCGGTGTGCATCTTTAAATGAAGTCGAGTAGTAAAAAGATCGATTTCAAAAGTGAAAGCAACGCCTCCAAGAGACGAATGACCGGGACTCAAGTCTCGTAACTTTTGTAAAACAATATCTTTGTTGGATCGTACTTCGCGACTATACTACAACACTTTTTTCTATCAAATATGTGATCTACGATTTCCCCAAACACACTGCCACCGTCACACTCGTCATGCTTCGGCGATCATTCCTGAGCTTTTTGACATGGCCGAAAGGCCTTATTGATGTTTTCAGGTGTCAAGCTCCTCCTCCATTAACACAGAGCTTCGAAGGAAGCTTGAAGCCCATTCTAGCCACTATAGCTCTAGGTGAGGCACCTAGGTGGTGTGGAATCGATGCCTGCAAATCTCTAGGTCCTCAATTAAGGATCTCTACAGCTACATCTCCCTTAATTCGACGCATCACCTTGCTACTGCAATGCGTAAAGGAAAGGTGGGACTTTAGTCCCACCTCAGAAGCTGAAGAGTGCGTGCAGATGCATAAATTGAATTTGTGTCTAGGGCTTATCGCCTTAGACACAAGGGGTGAGGTCCCTCACACCCCTCACGTGCCTTGTCCACGATATCTCCTCCATGGACCTGGTACACCAAACCCACCTAAGCCCACACCTCGGCTACCACGGCTACCACCCACACCAGTAGCCTTAGTCTCGGTTACTCTCTTGCCCGAATCCGACTACCTGATATTGTTTGTGGCCTTGGGAAGGTGAGAAAGAGAAGATCCCAAAGAGAAAGGAAGGAGAGTGTGAGGTTGGGGGGTTTTGCTACAAAGAATAATGGTTGACACTTAGCCATTTGAAGAAGGATCCCCCTCTATGTGTGAAGAAGCAGAGAAGAGAAAGAAAGAAGGAAAGAAGAGGAGTTGTACAAACAGAGAAGCAGAGAAAGAAGAGAAGAGGAAGAGTTTGGAAAGATGAAAGAGATTTCTTTAGATTGTTAATTAGTATTGTGTTTGATTTGAGCTTCTTAATTGATATTGTGCATCTCTTAACATCATTGTGAGGAGTAATTTGTGATTCAAATCACCATTTTACTCCATTCTTTTTGCAGTATTGACATTAGCTTTCATTGATATATCATTATTGCTTGAAGTTTCATCATAAATTGCGCATACTATGTTTAAATTACAATTTTGAGATTGAATTCCATATTGCTCCTTGTGTTCGATCTCGGACTTCAAATTTGAGTAATAAATATTATTTATTTTCAAAGCGATTTCGACTATACTACAACGAGCCAATTTTAAAACATTGATTTATCACTCATAAACATTTTGGCACCATTGCTGGGGAGCAACACACAATTTAGATCTCTTGATTGCAATATCCGAGTCGATTCTAACTTGCTACATCTCTTTTGATTATGATCAGTTTCAAGAACTCATTAAAGAAATATCAACCACACATCAACCACTTCAGGGGCAAGTAAACTCCATCTACCTTCTTCTAAGCCCCTGAATCTAAAAAAGCTAAGAAAAAAAAGGAAAAAATCAATTAGGGTTACTTGCATTCTATTCTTAGACAAATCATCGAGTTGTCTGATTTGATGCATTCTAGAGAACATTCAAACCCTGATTTGCACAGCTACTTAAGATCTTAAGGTATCTAGGGCTATCACATTCTTGTTTGAGCCCTAGGTACCACATTTTGACAAATTAAATTGGACCAAATGAGAGCCAATTAAGGATTCCAGTTTAGGGCTTTAGAGACACACTTGCTTCATCAAGAATTGATCTTTCCAAACAATGTGTGCCTAAACCTTGATTGGATTGATCTATTTAAGCAAAACCATAAAATCAGGCTCTTAAATTCATTTAAACACTAAAAGAGGGACTTAAAATTTTCAAAAGGACAATACAGGTGAAGTTGACCCACCTTGTTGGGTTAACCAATCTTTAAAATAGGTCACTTTTTCACAAAAATATCTTAAAAGTTCAAGTGAAATCATAAGCACCCTTGCTCTTAATTAAAATCGATAGACTTAAGAGGTTAAGTCTCCATTCTGGTCTACTTGGAACATCAGTGACAAGAGAGGTCAGGTAGGGGAAACCCTGTAACTCATGGGGGTGCTCTACCGTGTAGGGGTCTTTGCAGGATTCTCTATCTCTGGCTGCCCAGATAATTCTCAAGTGGACAGCTTTCTGACTAAGGGGTATCATCCACCCCGAACCTCTATAGTCATCCAAAATTTTTGGGTGTCTTGATTGGGTCCATCATATTCTACCTCCCACCTACTCCATTGATGCATGTCTGGGAGGAGGTCTCTAAGACCATCCTTGAGGCCTCCTTTAGCGACTCATACCCGTTGAGAATAAGCCTTGACCTCCTTGTTTGTGCAACCCAATCCAATCGATATTTCTTGTGACTCATGATTAGCCCATATTTATGGGCTATTTAAGTATTTAAGTGCCTAGACATTAAGTTAATTCTAACATTTATTTAGCATAAATTAGGATGTAAATAGATTAATTCATATTTCTAATTTAATTACATAATTCATGCATTGCATTCATATTTTAAATGCATTTAGAATTAACTTAGAATTGCATTCATTTAATTAGTTAACCAATTAGGTGCATTGCATGCATTAATTTAAGTTAACTTAAAAGTTGAAGGCTTGTATATAAATAACCATAATAATGTTTATTACTATTTTTGTTCTTCTTCTTTCAGCAATGGCTACAACACCACCGGCTGCCGCACTAAAATCTGCATTCAAAGACTAGCGGAGAAGGTGGATCTGCTCCCGCCTCTCCATTCAAATTCATGCAGGCAGCTACAAAAAGAGGAAGAGGCAGCCAAGCTCATCAGGCCTCCACCCCTGACCCACCATTGTGCAGAGAGTTCATCTCTCTTCCATTCCACACCGCCGACCTCAACCGCGGCGACGAGTCTCCACCATCGTGGGCGTGTGGTGTGACCGGCCACACCGCCATCCGAAGCTCGTCCGCATTACCGTGAGCACCTCAACATGCATATCCCTCGCCGTCGTCACCAACAACCACCGCTGCAGCTACTGCAATTTCACTCCTCAATCAGTTAAGATGTCCGAGAAGTTTCCCGGACGTCTGAAGCTTCGACCCACACTCCAGCAGCAACCGGCCCCTCAATCCACGCCTATGCTCCTCCGGTTGCACACTTGAACCACCTCCTGCAGCATTCCCTCCAGCTGCACAAGACCGGCAGCCCACGCACGCACTTCACCTCTAGTGCCAACCGCCAGCCCACGCATGCACTTCACCTCCAGCGCTAATCACCAGCTCACGCACGCGCATCACCTCCAGCTTCCAACTTGCGCCCGCCAGCACCCTGCAGCGCCTCTTCACGCACGCAGCAGGCGCCCGTTCTTCTCCGTGCCTTCCGCTTGCAGCGCCCCCTGCCATCTGCAGTGTGCCCGTGCCTTCCGCCTGCAGTGCCCCCCCGCCATCTGCAGTGCCTCCAGCAGAGCATGCGAGCTCAGTGTGCGCAACGGCAGCCTCCGCGCGCACCACCTACAACAGCCTCCGCGCGCGCCCATCTACGCTTCCTCCAGCAGGTGTAGCCACTGACACAACCCACCTCGCCGGAGCTCCGGCAGGCCCTCTCCGGCCATCTCTCAACGTGCGCCTGCAACCACCGTGACAGCCTTGCTTCAGCCAACCACCTATGCGAACCTCTCCTCGATTGAACCTCTCTCCTGATTGCGAGGAGGAGAGAGGTACAATCCTCTGTTTTGGACTTAATTAGTTATTACATTTCATGCCATTGACAAGAAAAAGAATTTTGGTTTATGAATATTTTATTGTGGTAAAATTTACTACTTCATACTCATGCTCTCTTACAATTGCATGGCTTTTGTAATTAACATTGTTTGACATTGGTTTTGGGATTTAAATGTGCATAAATTTTCTTTAATACATGTCAATGGAAAATTACATAAAATCATCACATGTTTGTTGAATATTTCGGTGAGGAAAAATTGCACATATACCCTTATATTTTCAAGATATTGTGCATCTTCTTTTTGTCGCATTTCATGTCAGATTTGACTACGGATTTCTCACGAGATTGAATGAATATGAAATAATTGAGATATTATTGCATCATTTCCTCCCTGTGGATACGACCCACTCCTAATTGAGTGGCTATATTAATTGTTGATTAGTCGATTTTTCCACCACATAAAACTACAAACGACTTTAAAAGCGAAGAATCGACTCGTCAAAATTGCACCGTTGCTGGGGAGGCAATAGACGCAATAATTTCACCTGATTTTATTTTGATTATTTCTCAATTGCACAGTGATTTAACCTTTTTGTTTTCCTGTGCGAGAAATTTTGTGCAAGGAACTAGCCATCATGAGAGGCGACCCTTGACGTCGCCAGAGGAGAATTGGTCGAGCTACTTTGAAAAGGAGGAGAAGGACAAGGACGCGACGGTCATCATTGTACATTTAGTCGCTAATTTGATTAGAGTGGAATTAAGACTTTAGATTTAATTTTTCGTTGCATTTGGTTTGAAACCCTTATTTTGGGGTATATTTTGAGGGGTTTGTTCGCCAATTTTGTTTTAGGCCCGTGTTGGGTAATTTTTTTTGGGAGCCTGCTCCCTTTTTCTTTAGATTTAGTTTTTTTGTTTATTTTGTGGATTGTTTACTTTTAGTTTCTTGTGCATAAGTAGTTTAAAAAAATAAAAAAAATGAGCTGCATGCTAGAAGCTGCCTGCCCTAAAACGAACCATTTAGGTCTGTATGAGCAGCCTCTAGATTTACTTCTTTGCATTGCGTGCATTCTCGCATCATTGATTGCTGGAAGCAAGGTATGCATTCTCTTACTTTGCATCCTATTCTTGATCACGCATTGCATTTGGACTTAATGCGAAGACCACCTAATCTGTATTGAATAAATTAAACAAGTGGTCACATATTTTCTAGAAAAAAGGACTAATTAAAGGAGGGACATTTTAAAAATCAAGGATTTGATTTTCAAACTTGGCATGCGATTCAAAATTCAAAATCTTTTGCGGTGTATGCACACTTATTTCGCTTGCACCATGGCACGATTTTAGGCACTCCTTAGGTTTGGAAATACTAGGACAAGAGCCCGCCTATCGTTGGATTCTGAAGTGTTCGGAACTTGAGATCAAAGGTTTTGTAAATCCAAAGAGGGGGATACCCTGTCACGGATTTTTGTGGGTAGTTAAGAAGCATCGCGAAAGCACAGCTTCAAAGGAAGTCTTAGGCCTACTTGCATCCCTCGATCTTCTGTCTTTGGAGTTGCTCTACCATTTCAGATTTAGGGAAGAACACCTAAGCTCCAACTAGGTCTTCCTAGGCGAGCCTTAGGTCAACAATAGGCGCGTAAATTGATTGAACAAATTGTATTGTCACCTACAATCTGACTTAAAATCAAAAGCCTAAATTGGGAAAGACCTAAAAAGTCCTTTTTGAATTGTGTTTTGCTTGGGGAATTCTGATTGAGGTGTGAGTTAGAATGGACCACATTGATTTTCATCCTTTCACATCTTGCCCACACCCTCACCCCCACTCTGCATCCTTCGATCCCAGACGTCGAGATGGTCCATCCCTTAATGGACATAATGACAATCATTGGGATCCGTTTTACTCCTATTATAGGAGTATTGGCCTGGTTAAGCCCCAAATCAGTGAGCAGAACCTAGGAGCGGGATTTGCTTTGCCCAATATCTGACACACCATAGAAATACCCAACCCACCCTCCCTGAAAAATTATTATGGTTGGACAGACACTCCAGGGTACTATAAGCCTGAGCCTGACTTCTCTCATGATAGAAATGAGCTCTCCTCTTTGAAGATGGAAATACAGAAAATGCAAAACGAAATGATTGAATTGTTAGGAGAATCATCAAGAGCAGGCCAACAAGAAAGAGATGAAATTAGCCACCCAATCTACCCCATTGAGGATGACATACACCCCTCTACAATAGATGCATCTCCCGTGGGAGAGCTACACTTTAAGTTGGAGGGAAATTCTGGGGAGAATAGCTACTTTTCGAGGATCGATTTTGAAACCTCCCCGTTAGATGACACTTCCTTGAGAGATCCACGCCTTAGGTGGGAGGAAGATACACATGAAAGTAGCTATGCATTGGATGAAGAAAGGTGGCAACTTGAGGAAGATGATGATAAGATTGAGTATCCACCTGAATTATATTGGAGTCAAAAGAAGGGAATGATGGTACCATTGGAAGACCTTGTCCCAGATGATAGTATTTTCGTAACATTTGATGAAGTGGGTCGAAGTCAAGTTGTTAATCCTATCCTCCCTTCTGATCATGAGATGGAACTCAAACCCACCCTTAGGGAACCTAACCCTAAAGAAATTGACCTATCTGAGGAGTCCAATGTTACCAATGTAAACCATTTACCTCAGATAGAGCACCCTAGGGGATCTGCTGAGATATTAAATGATTTTAGGCCTCGGGTATATGATGAATTGTGTGATGAGGAGAAAGATGAATTATATGAGGAACCTACATTCAAGATTTGGAGTGACACTAAGGGTGATTATGTCTTATTTGAAGAGTTAGCCCATTAGGATGTCACAAATTTGACCAAATTAGGTTTCCTTAGCACAACCATTGATGATATTTCTCCTCATGATGAAATGATGGAAAATTTGGAATCAACTTCTAAGATTTATGTGGATTCACATATAGACTCCGGGGAAGATTTGAGTAAAGAACAAAAACCCGGGGATGACATTGATAGAATAATCCCTAGATCTGTTGCTTCCAACCTGCCTTCATTCATTTCGAAGTCACCCTCTGATTCGCTTATATCTGAAAGTGAAATTGTGACTCCTGATGAAGAGCAGGAAGAAACATGTGATGGTGCAAGGAATGCTAGGGATGCAATTGAGGATTTGGAACGAGTGTTAGGGATGAACACGGAGCTGATTAAAACCAACCTAGATCTTATAGCTATCTCACAACCTCGAAACTTGGACACCCTAGACGATCCTTGCCTTAGAGAATTGCTCACTTTTGTTATGACCGGGGGCTTAACAAACCAATATTTCCCGTATTGGAGTATCGGGTATGGATTGATGATTTCTTTAGTCAGTCCATTACCCTGGGGGTTTATCTCTGCACCATTCCTTCCCCATTCCTTTTGGAGGATCCTTGTCATTCTCCCCCTACCCCTTTGGAGGTTGTTATACCTGTTTATCCTTTAGAACCTCCTATGGTGACCTAGGAAGATTTCATTCCCATCTTAGTTGGGCGAGCATTTGCTATCGGGATTCATCATCAGCTCGCCAACATCCTAGGTTACCTATTTTCGAGGCCAGCATTACTTTGCTCATTTTTAGGGCCTATTTCTGCAAGCCTTGAACCTGATTTGCAGGTTCTTTGGCTATTCAGCCCAGCTCTGACCCAGGTAATATCCTTTTATGCAATGGGGACATTGTAGATTTTAGGCATGGGGGGGGTGTACTTGGGGATATACATAGCATAGTGCATTCATTGCATACATTTGCATATAAAAAAAAAAGTTTTGAGCTTAATTGGCTAGATCTTGCAGTCTTAAGCAAATCAGAACTCTAGGGTAGACTAAGTTAATTCTAGGGTCAAACTTTAGAAGCTAAATGAGCTACTAGCTTTAGACCTTTAGGGTCCTTTGTGGACTTAAAAACTTAAGTAGGAGTTTAGTTATAGACCATTCCTCAAGAGGTTGAGCAAGGAAAGCTAGGGTTTGAGTTAAAAGGTGGGGTAGTAACTGGAGTCTTGTTCTACGTTTTGGTTTATGGATCCTTGTAACCCAAGCATCCAAATTTCACAGACTTGGTCTGTTAATCAACTTAATTTCTTTCTTGAAAGAGATTTGGTTCTCTTAGTTTTGAGTTAGGAGAGGCTTGAAAACACAATTTGTTTGGAAGAGTTCCCGCCGCAGGAGAGGTGGAGTATATACTGACCTTGAGGATGTGATGATAACATATTACCTCCTCAGTGCTTGTCTCTTAGGATATCCATCCTACTGGGGGCATGTAAGCGCATTGTGCGGTTCAGGTACCATGGGCGGCCCTATCTCGAAGTGCTGATTGCCATAGGCCTGAATTCGCTTAAGAAATTCGTGGGCGATACTATCTCGAAGTGTTGATTGCCAGGAGTTCTTTGGGTCGTTATGGGCGGTGCTATCTTGAAGCATCGAAAGCCAAGAACCCTTCGAGGTATGGTAATGGGGATAATGAATCTGATACAGACCATGTTGATAGCTGAACCGAGGCTAGACTTAGAGGAATCAAAGAAAAAAAATTATATATTATTAAAAAAAAATGCTTTTTCCTTTAACCCAAACAACTCAGACCAACGCACATGCACAGATGCTTTAATCTCAAGGATCAATAATCCTTTGGGTAGAGTTAGAATCAGTGAAACTTATGCCTTCAACTCGTCTTTAGCCAACCTAGTCTGTAACTTAGCAACTACTTGGGAACCTTAGGTCTAGAGTTTGAACTTAATATGTCTCTAAAGGAAGACCGATTGGGTTGACTAGTCTATTTGTAGTGCTAGGTTTCGCTTAATTTTGCTATGGACTAGCAAAAACTAGGCATGGGGGTATTTGATTAGCCCATATTTGTGGGCTATTTAAGTATTTAAGTGCCGAGATATTAGGTTAATTCTAACATTTATTTCACATAAATTAGGATGTAAATAGATTAATTCATATTTCTAATTTAATTATATAATTCATGCATTGCATTTATATTTTAAATGCATTTAGAATTAACTTAGAATTGCATTCATTTAATTAGTTAACCAATTAGGTGCATTGCATGCATTAATTTAAGTTAACTTAAAAGTTGAGGGCTTGTATATAAATAACCATAGTATTTTTATTATTATTTTTGTTCTTCTTCTTTCAGCAACAGGTGCAACGCCACCGGCTGCCGCACTAAAATCAGCATTCAAAGAAAAGAGGAGAAGGTGGATCTGCTCCCGCCTCTCCTTTCAAATTCATGTAGGTAGCTACAAAAAGAGGAAGAGGTAGCCGAGCTCGTCAGGCCTCCACCCCCGACCCACCACTGTGCAGAGAGTTCGTCTGTCTTCTAGTCCACACCGTTGGCCTCAACTGTGGCAACGAGTCTCCACCACCGTGGGCGTGTGGTGTGACAGGCCACACCGCCATTCGGAGCTCGTCCGCATTACTGTGACCACCTCAGCGTGCATCTCCCTCGCAGTCATCACCAACAACCGCCGCCGCAACTACTGCAATTTCACTCCTCAGTCAGTTAAGATGTCCAGGAAGTTTCCCGGATGTCTGAAGCTTCGACCCACACTCCAGCAGCAACCGACCACTCACTCCACACCTGCGCCCCTCAGGTTGCACACTTGAACCACCTCCTGTAGCATTCCCTCCAGCTGCACAAGACCGCCAGCCCACGCATGCACTTCACCTCCAGCGCTAACCGCTAGCCCACGCACGCGCTTCACCTCCAGCTTCTAGCACGCGCCTGCCAGCACCCTGCAGCGCCTCCTCACCCACGCAGCAGGCGGGCGTTCTTCTCCTCGTCTTCTGCCTGCAGCGCCCCCTGCCATCTGCAGTGCGCCCGTGCCTTTTGACTGCAGCGCCCCCCCACCATCTGCAGCACCTCCAGCAGTGTGTGCGGGCTCAGTACATGCAAGACAACCTCCGCGCGCACCACCTGCAGCAGCCTTCGCGTGCACCCATCTGCGCTTCCTCCAGTAGGTGTAGCCACCGGCACAACCCACCTCATCGGAGCTCCGGTAGGCCTGCTCCGGCCATCGCTCGACGTGTGGCTGCCACCACCGCGACGGCCTTACTTCAGCCAACCGCCTATGCAAACCTCTCCTCGATTGAACCTCTCTCCCGATCGCGAGGAGGAGAGAGGTAAAATCCTCTATTTTGGACTTAATTAGTTATTACATTTCATGCCATTGCCAGGAAAAAGAATTTTGGTTTATGAATATTTTATTATGGTAAAATTTACTACTCCATACTCATGCTCTCTTACAATTGCGTGGCTTTTGTAATTAACGTTGTTTGACATTGGTTTTGGGATTTAAATGTGCATAAATTTTCTTTAATACATGTCAATGGAAAATTGCATAAAATCATCACATGTTTAATGAATATTTCAGTGAGGAAAAATTGCACATCTACCCTTTGTTTTCAAGATATTATGCATCTTCTTTCCGTCGCATTTCATGTTAGATTTGACTACGGATTTCTCACGAGATTGAACGAATACGAAATAATTGAGATATTATTGCATCATTGCCTCCCTGTGGATACGACCTGCTCCTAATTGAGTGGTTATATTAATTGTTGATTAGTCGATTTTTCCACCACATAAAGCTACAAACGACTTTAAAAGCGAAGAATTGACTCATCAATTCATTTGAACCTAATTCTCCTTCATCCATCATCATGGCACAACCAGCAGAAGAAAATAATCTTTAAAATCAGCTTCAGTGCCTCAATGATCTATTCCAAGCCTTTGAGAACCCACCGCAGCATCAATGATGCGAGATCACTATAATGCCGCTGTGGTGGCAATCAAACCTCGAGTACAAATCCTCGCTGGAGGTCCTGACACTGAGCTTAAGCCCAACATGATTCATGCCATTCCCAAATTCCATGGGCGTAATTTCGAAGATCCTTTCCAGCATATCAAGCAACTCAAGCATCTGGCCTAGACCTTTGGGTCAGAAGCTCAAAATTGGGATGGCCTACTCATGGAAATGTTCTCCTTCTCTCTCATGGATAAAACTGCTCACAGGTACCAAACCCAAATGCATCCAATGAACACCTGGGCAGAACTTCAATAGGAGTTTTTGAGAAAGTTCTTCCCTGTTGGTTGGACAAATGCTTTACGGCACCAGATCACGCATTTCACATACCAAGTAAAAGAACCACTTCACGAGGCATGGGATCGTTTTTTGGATCTCATGCAAAAGTGCCTCCACTACAGAGTTTCTAAATGGGAACAAGTCCAGTCCTTTTACCAGGGACTCCATGAGGATATTTGATTATTCGTCAATGCGACCTGTGGAGGAAACATCATGGGTCAACACGAAGACACCATGTGGGAGATTCTAAAGAATATGTGCTAGAACTCCATTAATAAAGAAAACATGGGCATGTTCGATCGAACGAATGCCCATGCATTGATGAATCCAAAGGGAGGACATGAGACGTAGGGCTTGTCCTCTTCTGTCGACTTGGAACAAATGGCTAGTCATCTAGACAAGGTCTCTACTATTGAGCAGAAGGTGGATGAGCTAACTCGACACTTGCAGCGAGCCACCTTTGCGCAAAACCTGTTCACGCAACGACCCTCTGGTAGGGAGGTTGTGCACAACATCTATCAGCGATCTTCTCAAGGGACGGACCTGTATCCACCTTCGTCTGATTTTGGCTTCAGAGGAAACTCCAAACCCACCTACTCTAGTTGCGGGAACTCTGAACCCTCGTATTCTGATTTTTCCGAGGTTCCTCAAACTTGTGAGGACCTCAACCCCATTTAGAATGATCCATTCTCAAACACCTACAACCCTAGATGGCATAATCATCCTAATTTCATGTGGTTAGGAAATAATCAAAATCAGAGACCTCAATATCTGCCCTGACCATAAGCTTCTCATCTATATCAATCGCCTCAGCCTCGGCCTAACTCAACTTATCAATCTGGGTCGACTCATGCAGATCAAATGACTCTTATTATTTAGACTCTAGCTGACATTCAGAAGACGAATGCGGCTATGCAAAAACAGGACAAAGATGAGATCACAGAGGTTCGCAATCAACTCACCTAGATGGCAAATCCCCGCCAACCTGGTGCACTTCCTTCACAACCTCTGCCTAATCCAAATAACGTGGCAAACTAGAGGTGCGTTATGAACACAAATCAAGGCCAAGCTCACTTTGTTTATCAGGCCCCTTCTACTCCATCATCCGATGGGATAGAGGCTTCGACATCATATACGGGTTACTAGCAGCAAGCACTTCTTTTACCCACACCAAACCAGAACCAGGCAGGATTGAATTCTGTTACTACCTGTAATGGCAACACAACACAGGACCCACCTTATCCAAGCCACTCCTAGTCTAGTAATACAAACCCTAACACTAGATTGGTCATCCAAGACACCCATCCTACATCAAGAGCCTGAGCCAATTCTAGAGGAACCGTGTAAGGTTCCATTCCCGAGGCCTTGACCAAAGGAAAAAGGACAGCTAAACCCGTGGCACCTGAGGAGGACCTGGTTAAGCTCTTTCAGCAGGTCCATATAAACATCCACTTGATGGATGCGATACGCCACGTACCAGCTTATGCACGATTTCTGAAAGATGTGTGTACACATAAGCGTAAGCCGCGAACCAAAGGCACGAATCCAATCGTACTGTCAGAGCAAGCTAGCTCCGTCGTTTTGAGCGAACTCCCGCCTAAGGCAAAAGACCCAGGCATCCCTCTAATCTCCTATGCAATTGGTTAGATACAATTCGACCAAGCTTTACTAGACCTAGGAGCCTCCATAAATTTGATACCTACATCCCTACAAGACTACTTCGAGGAATCCAAGCCTAAATCGATAAAAATGACTTTACAGCTAGCCAACCGATCAATTTAGTCACCAAAAGGAATTCTCAAGGATGTCATAGTTAGGGTACATGATTTCTATTTTCCAATGGATTTTATTGTCTTAGACATGGATGCTCCTGAAAACGTGAAGAATACACCGATCATACTAGGGAGACCCTTTCTGGCCACTGCTAGGGCCAATATCAATTGCGAGGATGTCTAAATTAAATTAAAATTTGGGAGCAAGATGACGAGTCGATTTTCACTTTCGAAAATGATGATTATGAAGATTTATCATTGTATTTCTAAGTGGTGGAAAATCGACTAATCAAAATAATTAGAATTAAAATTAAACCACTCATAGGAGAGTAGGTCGTGTCCATAGGGAGGCAATGACCTATTAAGGTTCGGTAAATTTTAAAATAATAATGTTCACAATTAGTTTTCCAAAGTAAGCAAGCTAAAAACCCCTTTCCAATTAGGATAACAATGCATGTAATTGCTGAACTTGCATTTCAATGAAAGATGAGGGGATTCTTATAAAATCACTAGAATATAATATTATTAAATCAAAAATTCTCCTTTTGCAATGGCAATGAAATGTAAAAAGAAATCAAATGCGAAATAAAGGAAGGATTTCCCCTCCACCATGCGTGACGAGGAAGGCTTGGCCAGAGATGCGAAGCTCATCGAAGGTCCTTTGAGTTGGGCCGCACTCGATGGAGGTAGCAGCTTGGCGCAAGGTGGCTGGAGACGAGAGAACGGAAGAGAGGTTGACGATGGGTGGTGGTGGGCTACAGCTCTATGTGCTACTGGAGCTTGCGAAGGTAAGGGGATGCGAGCGCACTGGGCATGCAGGCGTGGGTGGAGAGCTTCACGCGAGTGAGGCTGATCGGGAAGGGGTGCACGCGCTACCTGCTACGCACATTGGAGTTGTGCACGACCGGAGCTGCTAGAGGACATGCAGTTTGGAAGGGCAAGAAAGTGTACGCTGCTCGCAAGCGGAGCGACAGCTGTAGTGCATGCTCTGCACGCACGTGCAAGGGCAGTGGACTGGAGGGTGTGTGGTCGCTGCTGCGAGCATCAATGGTGCACTGCAGGGAGTACAGGCGTACACAGGAGGCTAGTGGGTGTGATGAGGGGTGCTGGTGGGCTTGTGCCAGGGGCTGGAGCGTGGAGGTCGGTGCATGCATCAAGGGCATGCGTGCGCCTACTGCGGTGGAGCTGGAGGGCGTGTGGTCTGGAATGGTGAGGGAGCGCACGTAGGAGGTTGCGTGCTGCTGCGTCTGTGTGGTGGTGCAGCAAGGAGGATGCCGGGATGGTTTTGTTCTCAAAACAGAGGAAGAAGAAGAAGAAGAAGAAGAAAAAGAAGAAGATGGTGTTGGTGGTGCATGGACTGGCAAGCTCACCAATTGGCGTGGCGAGCTGTCACCTTGCCAGCCCACGGTGTGGTGGAGCTCGGCCTTGGAGACCATGGTGGTGGAGTGGAGTATACAGTGGTGGAGTGGGGTACAAGGTGGTGGAGTGGGGCAGTGTCTCCACGTGCATGGTCATCTCCTCCTCCCTTTGTAGCTGCAGGTGATGAATTTGAAAACAAAGAGGCAGGATCATATGCTCTTCATGGCCAATGAATGCCTGCAACTGTGCATGAATGGGTGCACGAGGAGAAGAAGCAGCCGTTACGTATGGAGGAAAAGAATAAGAAAATAATAACATATTATGGTTATTTCTGCACAAACCCTTAACTTTTATGTTAAAGTAGAACAATGCAAGTAATTCACCTAATTGATTAACTCATCAAATGCATGCAATTCTAAGTTAATTCTAAATCCATGCAATGAATGAATTATGCAATTAAGCTAAAAATATGAAGTAATTTATTTACATCCTAATATATGCTAGCTAAATGTTAAGGATATCTTGATATCTAGGCATTTACACATTTAAATAGCCCACAAATATGGGCTAATCACAAGACACTAAAGATCGACATCTTTAAGGCCCAACAAGGAATTAATTGTGGAGTCATAGAATAGATTTGCAATATCGAAGCTGTGGTTGACAACTTTATCGAGGAAAACTTGACTATTTCTAATCAACCACAAGAGAATCAAAACCCACAATTAGAGGAGTCCGAACTCAACCTAGACACACCCATATCTCCTTCCTTTACTCCTGACACCCACCCTAAACCACCCGCTGCTACTGACAACCCAGTTATGGAATTAAAGCCTCTTCCCGATCATCTCAAATATGTCTTTTTGGGTTCCAATCAAACGTTTCCTATGATTATCAACTCCCGACTCACACCTGACCAGGAAACACGCTTGATTTCTGATCTCTAGCAGCATCGGAGAGCCATTGGATGGACTCTCGATGATCTGATTGGTATCAGCCCTTCATACTACACACATCACATATACATTGAAGAGGGCTCACGACCATCCTATGAAATGCAGAGAAGCCTAAATCCAAATCTGCAAGATGTCATGAAAAAGGAGATCAATAAGTGGTTAGATGTAGGGATCATCTACTCGATCTCCAACAGTTGATTGGTGAGCCCAATCCAAGTTATGCCTAAGAAAGTAGGGCTCACTGTCATCACAACTGAAACCAGAGAAACCATACCAACCCATATAGCAAACTCGTGGAGAGTTTGCATTGATTACAGAAGACTCAATTCCTCCATGAAGAAGGATCATTTCCCACTATCATTCATTGATTAGATTCTTGAGAAATTAGCACGAAATCAATTCTTCTACTTTTTAGATGGGTACTTCGATCATAATCAGGTTGCAATCTATCTCGAGGACCAAGAGAAGACCACCATCACCAACCCCTTCGGAACATACGCATTCTGAAGGATGTCGTTCGGTCTCTGCAATGCACCCACTACCTTTTAGCGGTGCATGCTCGCCATATTCTCAGATATGGTAGGTGAATACATTGAAGTCTTCATGGATGACTTCTCGATATTTGGTGAATCATTTGTTGATTGCCTCCTACACTTGGTCCAAATCCTCAGGCGGTGCATCGATGTGAACTTGGTTTTTTCCTGGGAAAAGAGACACTTCATGGTACTTGAGGGAATTGTCCTGGGACATCTCATCTCTAAAAAGGGCATCTAGGTTGATCGAGCCAAGGTGAATTTGATTTCCAAACTCCCTATGCCTAGCTCGGTCAAAGACATACGATCTGATGAGAACCTCATCATGAGCCATAACTAGCTCATTTTGACCCAATACAAAGAATAAAAGCTCCTATATAACTCAAGGAAAGGCTTAACTCAGAGAATTCTGAGTTTAAGGAGAAAACAAGTCATAAGGGGTAAAAATGCAATTTTACCAGTATAATCTGCATACAGGGTAATTCAGGGACCAAACATAGGTCAAAGCAACTTAATAAGAATAAAAGTGGGATGAGATGATCTAGCAAGGGCTACAGCAATTCCAAGGAACTAAATGATAATCTGTAACCCTAAAACAACCCACTTCAATTCACGAGGTTCGAGGCAAAGTAAAAATAGAATAAACCCTCTAAAATTCATAGAAAAATAATCTCTAGGGTTTAGAACCATCAATTTGGCCTTCAGAACCCATGTTGACCTACATTGAGAACCATGCCCAATTAATAACTTAATCTGGGTTTTCGCATAAATTGACCGGTCAAACAAGGTTTAATATAGAAATAAAATTCACCATCAGATTCCTTAGGTCCCAATTAATCATGTATAAAAACTTGAGCCTAAGAAGAAACCTCCTTGACCGACTTTACACTTTGGTCCTCATATATTTACTTTTTGACCCTCAACTTTTGAACCGTCGCATTTTGGCCCCTAACTCTCCTTCGTTCTTTGCATTCAAGTCCCCCCTGCAAAATCGGCCAGCACCATGCTCCGGCGACCTTGCGCGGAGCATGGCGCCGCGCAGGGTGAGGGGGAAAGCCTGGCAAGTAAACCAGGGGTGCCCTGCGTTGTCAGCCGTCGCAGGGACACCCCCCTGGTCGCTGTAGCCCACCATACCGGCCGTGCGAACGCACGGACGGTATGGGTTTTCGTCTCCGACCATCCTCCGGCGAGGGAGACACGTCGTCTCCCTCTGCCTCCCTCCCTGTTTTGATCCCTATAAATACCCCCCGTTGCTCCACAGGCCGGGGCAGCTCGGATCTGACGGAGAAAATCCACAACTTTCCTCTCTTCTCTCTCCGGCAGACGCTCACCAGCTCCAGCGGTTCCTCCCCCTCCTCCTCTTCGCTCTGCCGCAATACCAGCAGCAGAGACTTCCTCCCCTGCTCTTCCCGCGCCACGCCGCACCCAGCTGGCGCCTCTCCGGCTCTCTGCTCGCCGCCGCCTCCTTCCCTGAGCATCTTCTTCTCCGGTGACAGTCGATACGACTGTCGCCCTACTGCTCCCCCTTCGTCCCTGCAAGTAAGTTAGAACTATTTCCCTTCTTCTCCTCTTTCTTTCCCCGGTTCCAATTTGTTCAATTAAGCCCTCGACCGACCCTGACCATCGTCACCCCCTTCGACTCCGGCCACCCTCCGGCGAGATGTTCCCATCGCTCCACAGCCTCACACACCTCGCCGACCCTCACCGAACCTCCGCCTCATCACACTGAGCACCCCCCACCCCTCCACTGCCACTCCACACCTCCGTAACGCTCCCCCGAACAAACCCATTCCTCCGGTTGCAGTCCAACCTAGGGCTGCCGCCAGACACCACCTTGCGGCCTGCCGCGCAGCTCCTCACCTTCGCCGTGCCACGGCGAAGGTTCCCCAGTGGTTTGATCAGGCCGAGAGGCCATATTCGTGTCCGACAGGT
Organism: Thalassia testudinum; assembly: GCA_037157565.1. Taxonomy (NCBI): domain Eukaryota; kingdom Viridiplantae; phylum Streptophyta; class Magnoliopsida; order Alismatales; family Hydrocharitaceae; genus Thalassia; species Thalassia testudinum. The sequence continues at coordinate 39,517,156 of JAZHRO010000049.1, forward strand.
TTTGAGGTTCGACCGCCATTAACGCACATTGAAGCAGCTTCTCCCGCGCTCCAGGCTTGAGGACTCCAGGTCTCCAGCTGCTGCGGAGTACGGGGAGTCTTGCGAAGGCAGCCAGCCAGCAACCTACGCAAATCGAAGCCGCAGCTGCAGAAGCCAGGTCGCGGTCTCCCAGCAGGCGCACGCGAGGAAAGGTCTGCGTTTAGTCCCACATCGGTAAGCCTCACAACCTTTCCAGTGTTTAAATTGATTTTGTGCACTAGCCTTACTGCCTCAGCACACGGGGTGAGGTCCCCTTTCACCCGCCCGGTTACCCGGTCTCGTCCGCGCTCACGCCCCGCGGACCTGACCCGACCCGACTTAGACTGACCTGCACTCCTCGCCCACCACGCACGCTGGTGGGCCTGGACCCGGGCGTGACCCGAACCCGATTACCCGGCAGCTCTGGGAGAGCTTTCCCAAGAGTGGTTTCAGAGAGAGAGAGACGCGGGGGGGAGAGGGTAGAGTAGGTTTTGTTCTCTGACGTAAGCTCTGAAGTGTGCAGGCACAGGTGAAGAAGAAGAACCGCGGAAGAAGAAGGAAGCTGAGGGAGACACTGTAGCAACAGGCAGTTTAAGTCGTCTGATTTGGAAATCAGACGACGTCCTGAAGGGAGAAGAAGAAAGAAGGAGGGGCGACGTCCTGACTGAAAAAGGAAAAGAAGAAAGACGGAGGGAGATCTGAAGAACAACAGAAGAAGGCGAGGCAGAGGAGAACACAAAAGAACAAGGGAAGAACTGAAAGAAGAAAAACAAAGAAAGAAGAAGATCTGAAGAAAGACAGAAGAAAAAGGAGGAGCAGGAACAGCTGGAAGAAGAAGAAGAGCATCACCATTGCAGAAGAAAGACATCACCTCTGCAGACAAAGAAGAAGAAGATCTGAGATGAGGAGAAAACAAAGAAAAGAAGACAACAAATTCTTTCCCTCTCTCTTTCTTTTTGTAAAAGAAACATGTATATCTCTAGAATACAACTTGCTCCCTGAGTTCGACCTCGGGAACTCTTTTATTTTCCGAGTAAAAAATTATATTTGAAATGTTGGCAATAACTGGCTATACTACAACGCTATAACAATAAAACCCGGTTATCTCTCGAAGCCAACGTCTCAATTACGATCCTTCCTGCGGTACGTCAGTTTTTACCGCCGATTCATTCCTAATTTCTCAAAAATCGCACGCCCCCTAACTAATCTATTATCTAAGGATGTCCCTTTTGAAATCTCCAAGGAGTGCACTCAAGCATTTGAAATCTTGTGTAATCGAGTTACCTAAGCACCTATCCTGTAGTCCCCTGATTGGTCTCAACCCTCTGCAACCATGTACGATGCATTTGATTATGGTGTAGGGGTGGTACTTGGGCAGAAAATAGATGGGAAACCCATGGTCATCTACTATGCTAGCAAGACACTTGACGAGGCTCAGCGTAACTATACAGTTACTGGGAAAGAGCTGCTAGTCGTAGTATTTGCCCTGGAAAAATTTAGATCATATCTTCTGGGTTCCTGTGTTATCATATACTTAGACCACACTGTAGTGAGGCACCTCCTTGCGAAGAAGGACGTGAAACCTCAACTAATCCACTAGATCTTGCTATTGCAAGAATTTAACCTTGAGATTCGCGATAAAGCGGGAAAGCAGAACGTGGTAGCTGACCACTTATCCCACCTTCCTTCTAACAATATCGACCCTTTCGGACCCATCACAGAACATTTTCCTGATGAGCAACTCAGAATTGTTAGTATGGGACTTCCTTGGTTTGCTGATTTAGTAAACTACTTGGCATCACATCAGATCCCGTCCAATTGGTTGAAGGCTAAGAAAGAAAAATTACTTTCCGATGCCAAGTACTACATGCGGGAAGATCCGTACCTCTTCCGCATTGGTGTTGACCATATCATCAGACGGTGCATCCCGGAAGCGAAAATTTAAGACATTTTGTCATTCTACCATGACCAGCTTGCGGTGGACACTTTTCCGAACATAAAACCATAGCAAAAGTCCTCCAGTGCGGCTTTAATTGGCCCACGATTTTCAAAGATGCATACGATCATTGTAAGGTATGCATTTGTTGCCAGACCTTGGGCAACATGAGCCACCATGATATGATGCCTTTACAACCAATTCTTGTATGCGAAATCTTCGACATCTGGGGGATTGATTTCATGGGAACCTTCTCTGTTTCAGATGACTTAGAATACATTCTTCTCGCTGTTGACTACGTGTCCAAATGGATCGAAGCCATTCCAACCCGAAACAACGATCACAAGGTGGTAGTCAAATTCATTCATCAGAACATCTTTTCTCGATTCAGAATTCCACGTGCCATTATCTCTGATTGAGGGACCCATTTCACAAATGCTTAGTTCAGATCACTGATGACCAAATACGGGGTGTCACACTGAATCTCTGCTCCTTATCACCCCCAAACCAACGGTCTAGTTGAGCTATCGAATCGAGAGATTAAAAAAATCCTTCAGGTCACTGTCCGACATGACAGAAAGGATTGGTCGTCCTGACTTCCGGAAGTCTTGTGGGCCTATGGAACTGCCCACAAAACCCAATTGTACATGTCTCCTTTCAGATTGGTGTATGGGAAGGCATGTCACCTCCTCGTTGAGTTGGAGCACAAAGCCTATTGGGTTGTACAGAAGTGTAATCTAGATCTTTCTAAGGTAGGAACCCACAGAAAGCTTCAAATGAGCAAGATCAATGAATTACGCAATGATGCATATGAGAACTCGCGAGTTTACAAAGAGTGGGTTAAAGCCTTTCATGATAAGCACATATCCAGAAAGATCTTTCACCTTGGTCAAAAAGTCCTACTCTTTGATGCCAAACTCAAAATGTTCCCAGGAAAACTTAGATCAAAATGGATTGGACCATATCTTATCAGACGAATCTTTGGAAATGGAGCTGTAGAAATCAGCCAACCCAGCCTTGATTCAAAACCCTTTATCCTGAACGGTCAGGGACTTAAGCCATTCATTGAACTCACCGATACGAACATGGCTGAGGTATCTTTTGATCTCCATTCTCCCTGATCTTATTGCGCCCCGCCGATGGCGTTAAACTCAACGCTTAACGGGAGCCAACCCATCATCTTTTTGAAAAACCTGAAACCCTTCTTGATACATCTTATTTTGAACTCATATTGCACTTTAGGTTTCATCCATTAGAACAACCAACTCCACCTCTCGTTCCCATACCCGAGCTTGAAATCATCCGCAACAGTCACCTCGACCCGACCACCCACTCAAAACCTGTTCTATTGAATGATCTAAGCTGAACTAGAACCCACCTAATTTACAATGGGTATATTGCAAATCGTAGGCATGGGGGGGTATTAAAGTGCAAAATGCTATGAAAATCACTTCACAAGAAAGGGTTTCATCCGAAAAATCACATATTCCAAAAACCAAAAAAAAAATGAAAAAGAATAGAAATTGGAAAAGGGAGGAAATTTTGAGTGAATTGATTGCAAATCATTTTTTAGGAGGAAAGGGTAGGAGATAAAAATGTCAAAAAGGTGCATAATTTGAAAAGAAAGAGAGATAGTCAATAGTAAAAGATTAAGGAATTGACTTAGTTCTAGACCAAATCAAAAACAAAAGAAAACGAAAGACAAAAAGCGCTAATAGACAAAAAAGATTAGTATGAACGCTGATCTTAGGCCTCCTGGGCTACGATCCTAGGCTAAAAAATTCAACTATCCGCTAAGATCTGGATAGTCCTCAAGAGGTTGGGGAAAATGCAAAGAATAAGTATTAGCTCTAAGGCTTAGGGATTATTCAGCCTCGTTAACTAGCCTCTGGTTTGTGGGACTTGGTAACCTAAGCACCCCAACCCACACACAGTCTGGTTCAGTGTGCTTAAGTATCAAAATCATGCAAATGCATTAAATCTATTCTGAAGAAGTTACTTAGATTAGGAGTGGCTGATCAACACAAGTTGATTTGGATGAGTTCTCAACGTGGAGAGGCGCGAAATTTCCCTCGAAGATGCGTAATAACATATCATCTCCTTGGTACTTCTCTCCTAGGATATCTAAATATCCTACCAGGGGCATGTAAGCACCTTGTGCTGGTTCAGATGCCATGGGCGGCATTATCATGAAATGTCGATTGGCAGCGTCTAGATTTAGCTACAGAATGCCATGGGTGAGATTATCTTGAAATCTCGAAAGCCAGGTTTCTGGGGGTTGCCATGGGTGGTGCTATCTCGAAGCATCGATTGCTAGGGACCCTGAGAGGATTGTTGGTGGGAACTAGGAATCCGATATAGACCGTGTTGTAAAGCTAATCCGAGGATAGAAATAAATAGAAAAGTGAGAGAAAACTCTCCAAAAATAAAGAAAAATTCTTCTGTCTCTCTCTTACAAAGATGCACTACAAACTGAACTTGGGTTAAAACATGTTACAAGCACGGGTGTTTTAACCACGGAGTTCAACGAACCATAGGTTAGTTCCTATGGGCCTTAGAAACCTTCGTGACGGACTGAGGCTAGAGTTGGTTAGCTCCAGATCTTGGTTGGTACTTGAGTACCTCTAGGCCTACCATCAGCATTCTGACCTAATCTACAAAATAAATCGCACAACGAAGTTTTGAGCATAAAAAGACATATGGTTTAGAATTAAAGAAAATCGCATGAGATTTTGCTAAGGGACTAGCAAAAGCTAGGCATGGGGGTATGATGGGAACACCATCGTGAGCCATAACTAGCTCATTTTGATCTAATTAAGTCATTAAATGTTCCTACATAACTGCCTAAGAGCCATAATTCACCGTAAATCCATTCTGAGGGAGAGATAAGAAACCAGGGACAAAACTGTAATTTTACCATCATAACTTGAATACAGTACAACCATGGGTTTTCTCAGGGGTTAATTAAGGGTTAATTGGTCTTAAAAGGGTAACAAGTGGGTTGGAACAGACGGAAAAGGGTTTTCGCATGTTTTGAGAATTAAATGACTTTTGAAACCCTAAAAATAGACTCGCTTAATTAACAAAAGTTTTGGTCAAGATAAAATTCACATAAACCCTCTAAAATTCATAGAAAAATATTCTTTAGGGTTTGGTACCTTCAAATTGACCATCAATACCCATTTTGGCCCAAAACAAAGTCTTAGACAGATATTTACCCTAATTTAGGTTTCTGCATAAATTCCCTGTCAAACGAGGCCAAAACCAAAATCCAATTTCACCATTGAATTCCTTAGGTCCAAATTATATTTGTATCAAAATTTGGGCCCAGTCCGAGATTGCATTGACCTAGTTTGCACTATGGTCCAAGTCTAACTTTCTTTATCTCTAATAGCCCCTCAGCTTTTGAACTTCTTACAAAAAGCCCCCTAAATTCTTTGTCTTCTTCAAAAAAAGGCCCCCACCATAGAGAAATCCTAATCCTAAAGCTCCGACGATAATCAACCAAGAATTTATCCATGATTGATTGATGAAACTTCCTCAAATTTGAACCGGAGATCCCTTTTGAAATTCCCTCTCAATCAGATAGATTCTTGAGCTTCAATTCTTTCCCAATCTCTCACGCAAATGCATGAGAGAGTTGGGTTCCCAACTTTGGCAACTTTCTAAGCTTGGGAAGCAAGCTTCCCAAGCTCTAAGCACCCTTTAGTGGCCTATATAAGACTCCCCAAGGTAGACCGTTCGAGGCACACTCGAATTCAACCAGAGTAACCCCCAATTCTTCTCTCCTCCTCTTGCCGAAGTGCTCTTCGAGCTTCTGCGACTGTCCTTGCCTCTCCTCATCATCTGACGACAATACCAGCGGCAGATCCTCCTTCCCTACTATTCACGCTACGACATCGTTGTTTAAATAATCACATTACAGTATAGTCGAAATCGCTTTGAAAACAAATATAATTTTTATTACTCGAATAGGTTTCCGAGGTCAAACACAAGGAGAAAATTGGTATTTAGAACTCAAGATCACATTTCAGAATTAAAATAATTTGCAATAATAGTAGTGGCAATGTGCAAAAATACTGGAGTAAAATGGTGATGTAGATCACCAAATACTCCAACAATATAACCAAGGAACTCAATGTATTTGCAATGAAATGAAAGTGATGATTTGCCATTTGATGAAGGAATCAGACAGTTAAAGTGTCAGATCCTTCTTCTTTGCTTCTTCTCTTCTTATGCCTTTACTTTCTCTGAGGTCCTTCTCTTCTTTAGCTTCTGGCTTCTTCTTCTTCTTCTGCGATCCTTTTCTTTCTCTTCAGCTTCTTCTGACCTTAACTTTCTCTATCTTCTGCCTTTGCTTCTTCTTCCTCTTCCTTTGCTTGTGCAAGCCTTCTCCTCTTCTTTCTCTTCTTCTTCTTCAGCTTCTACCTTCAACCCTGATTTCTTCTTCTTCTTCAGAATCTGTTAAGTGTCGGCTAGAGATCCCTATAGAAAAACCCTCCCCCTAGCCGCATGACTCTCCTCTCTTTCTCTCCTAGGATCCACTCTCCCAGAGGCACACAGGTATTCAGGTTATCCGATCGGCTGCGTACCTGGGGCCAGGCTCACCGGCGTGCGTGGTGAGTAAGGAGTGTAGGTCGGGTCAAGTCAGCCAGGTCCACAGGTGAGGTGTCGCGGATGAGACCAGGTATGGGTGAGTGGGACCTCACCCCATGGTAACTGAGGCGATAAGCCTATGGCAACTTTTCAATTTATGCGAGTGCGGATGCCCCTTCATTTCTGAGGTGGGACTATCCACGCCCCCTCTTCTCGTGCACCTGCCGCAAAGAGTGAGCTTCCAATTGTAGCTGCTATGAAGGCTCTCAACTCCAATTGAAGGCCTGGCTGCATGTGTGAAGTAAGTCCGTGCAGCCTAGGATAGCAACCTGGGCTTGGCAACACCTGGAGCAGCTTCAAGCAAGTTTCAAGCTTGCTCGCCAATGGTGGGGCCTAAACCTGAAATCAAGAGCACGGCCTTTCCGCCACATCAAAACGCTCAGGGAGGTCTACCAGAGCATGGTGGATATGCTGGGGGTGGTGGCGTGGCATGTGGGTGCCTGTGGGTGTGTACCTAGGTCACACTGTTTGCATATGAGTGGGTGTGTTTAGGGGGCGGTTTGGGTGAGTGGCACAGTGAGTGAAGTGAGGGGAAGTGCTCAGTGAGGTGTGGCGGAGGTTTTGCGAGGATCGGTGAGTGTTTTGGTGGCTTGTGGAGGTGGGATGGCCTCGCCGGAGGTGGTGGTTGGAGATGGAGGTGAGAAGGGTGATAGCGGGCGATTTTGAAGGATAAAGGGCGGAGAAGAAAGTAGAGGGAATAGGGAACTTAGATGGGAGGTCAAGGGACGAAGCTGGGCAGTGAAGGCGTCAGGTCTGGTATGGCCGATGCTGGAGATGAAGGCAACTCCAATGAGGTGGGAACGGTGAGGATGAAGGTGAGTGGTGCCTGTTGGTACGGTGAGACGCGGACGAAGGCAGGCAAGAGGAATCCACTGGAGGTATGGCGGTCGAACAACGAGGAGGAGCAGGAAAGGTCACCAGACATCGACGAGCCTTCGGCTGTGAGGGGAAGAAAAGAATTGGGGGTATTCGCAACCGAATTCGAGCGTGGAGAATGAGGTGTGATCTGGGCTTCTTTAAATAGGGCTCTAAAGGTCGATTAGGGCTTGCGAAGCAAGCTTCCCAAGCTTGGAAGGTCGCCGGAGAAGGGAACTGTTAGGATACCCACATCTCTCATGCGTTCGCATGAGAGATTGCAAGGGAATTAGATCTCAAAGTTGGGTTCATACTAACGGGGGTTTCTCAGAGGATCTTCCTTCCAATTTTGGAAGAGATCCTCCAAGAAATCAAGGAGATCTTCTCTATCAGAGGTTGCCAAAGTAGGTTTCCTCTGCAATAATGGCGGAGGAACTTACTTGTGAAGATGACGAGAAATCTAGGGGACTGTTAGCAAGGGTTTTTGAAAGTTAAGGGTAGAAATGTAATTAGACAGGACCTTTTTGCGAACTAGGTCAAGGCAAACTCATTTTGGGTCTAAATTTTGGTACAAACCTAATTTGGACCTAAGGAATCCAATGAAGTTGGATTTTAATTTTGACCATGTTTGACTAGATAATTTATGCAAAAACCTAAATTAGGCAAATATATATCTTAGACCCCATTTTAGGTCACTATGGGTTCTAATGGCCAAATTGAAGGTACTAAGCCCTAGAGAATATTTTTCTATGATTTTTAGAGGGTTTAAGTGAATTTTATCCTCACTAGATCCTTGGTTAATTAAGTGGATCTATTTTTAGGGTTTCAAAAGTCATTTAATTCTCAGAACTCACACAAACCCTTTTCTGTCAAATCCAACCAACTTGTTATCTTGTTAAGATCATTTGGCCTTTTTTTAGCCCTTTAGAAAACCCATGGTTGTACTGCATTGGTAAAATTATAGTTTTACCCCTTGTTTCTTGTGTTTCTCTCAGAATGGTTATGTAGTGAATTATGACATTCACTTGGTTATGTAGGAGCATTATTCTCTTCATTGGATCAAAATGAGCTAGTTAGGGCTCATGATGGTGTTCCCATCATATCCCCATGCCTAGCCTTTGCTAGTCCCTTAGCAAAATTTCAAGGTATCAACTTTGATTCTAGACCATGTAATCTTTTAATGCTCAAAACTGTGATGTGTGCTTTCTTCTGTAGATTAGGTTAGAATGCCGATTGTAGGCCTAGAGGTACTCAAGTACCAACCAAGATCTGAAGCTGACCAGCTCTAGCCTCAGTCCGCTGTGAAGGTTTTTAAGGCCCACAGGAATTATCCTAAGGTTCATTGGACTCCGTAGTTAAAGTACCCATGCTTGTAACATATTTTAGCCTTGGTTCAGTTTGTAGTGCGTTTTTGTTAGAGAGAGATAGAGGAATTTTCTTTTTGGATAGTTTTCTCTCCCTTTTCTTTTTATTTCTAGCTTTAGATTAACTTCACAACATGGTCTGTATCAGATTCCTACTCCCCATCATCAATCTTCAAAGGGTCCCTAGCAATCGATGCTTTGAGATAGCACCGCCCATGGCAACCCCAGAACCCTAGCTTTCGAGATTTTGAGATAATCCCACCCATGGTGTTCTATAGCTAAAGCCAGACCCAGGTAATCGACATTCCTAGAAAATGCCACCCATGGCATCTGAAACAACATAGGGTGCTTACATGACCCTGGTAGGATATGTAGATATCCTAGGAGACAAGCACCGAGGAGACGATATGTTATTGCACATCTTCAAGGGGAATTTCCCGCCTCTCCGCGCCAGGGACTCATCTAAATCAACTAGTGTTGATCAACCACTCCTAATCTAGGTGACTTTTTCAGAATAATTTAAATACATTTGCATGATTTTTGATACTTATGCACACTGAACTAGACTGTGTGTGGATTGGGGTGCTTAGGTTACTGAGTCCCGCAAACTAGAGGTCAGTTAATGAGGCCGAATACTCCCTAAGCCTTAGACATAATACTTAAGCTTCGCATTTTCCCCAACCTCTTGGGGAGTATCTAGATCTTAGCGGGTACTTGAATTTTTAAGCCTATGATCATAGCCCAAAAGGCCTAAAATCAGCGTTCCTACTAATCTCTTCTTTGTTTTGTTAGCACTTTTTGCCTTTCATTTTCTTTTTCTTGATATGGTCTAGAACTAAGTCAATTCCATAATTTCTTATTAATGACTATCTCTTTTCTTTTCTTTTCAAATTGTGCTCCTTTTTGACATTTTTAACTCTTCCCCTTTTTTTCCTCAAAACTGATATGCCCTCAAAATTTTCTCTCCTCTCATTTTTCATGTTCTTTTTCAAGAATCTTTTCATTTTTCTTGGTATTTTTGGAATATATGATTTTTTTGATGAAACCCTTTCTTGTGAGATGGCATTTTGCACTTTAATACCCCCCCATGTCTACGATTTGCAATGTCCCCATTGTAAATTAAGTGGGTTCAAGTTCGGCTTAGGTCATTGATTAGAATAGGTGTTGGGTGGGTGTATGGGTCGGGATGACTGTTGCGGATGATTTCAAGCTCGAGTACGGGTACTAGTGGTGGAGTCAGCTTTTCTATTGGCTGAACCCTAAAGTGAAATATAAGTTTAGCATGGGATGTGTGAAGAAAGGCTTCGGGTTTTTCAAAATGGCAGGTTGCCTCCCGTTAAGCGTTGAGCTTAACTCCATCGGATGGGTGCAATGAGCTCAGGGAGAATGGAGGGTAAAAGGCGTCTCAGCCAAGTTTGTATCGGTAAGTTGAATGAACGGTTTGAGTCTCTGACCATTCACGACAAAAGGTTCTGAATTGTGGCTCAGCTGCCTTATTTCGACAGCTCCATTTCCAAAGATTCGTCGGACAAGGTAAGGTCTGATCCATTTTGATCTGAGTTTTCCTAGGAACAATTTGAGTTTGTCATCAAAGAGTAGGACTTTTTGACCAGGGAGAAAGATCTTTCTGGATATGTGCTTGTCGTGAAAGGCTTTAACCCGCTCTTTGTAAATTCGCAAGTTCTCATATGCGTCATGGCATAATTCATCAATCTCGCTCACTTGAAGCTTTCTGTGGGTTCCTGCCTTAGAACGATCGAGATTGCAGTTCCGTATTGCCCAATAAGCGTTGTGCTCCAATTCAATGGGGAGGTGACACGCCTTCCCGTACACCAATCTGAAGGGAGACATACCTAATTGGGTTTTGTGCGTGGTCCTAAAAGCCCACAAAGCTTTCGAAAGTCGGGATGACTAGTCTTTCCTGTTAGGTCAAACAGTAACCTGGAGGATTTTATTGATCTCCTGATTCGATAGCTCAGCTTGACCATTGGTTTGGGGGTGATAAGGACTAGAGATTCGGTGTGACACCCTGTATTTGGTCATTAGTGACCTGAACTGAGCATTAGTGAAATGGGTCCCTCCATCGGAGATTATAGCACGTGGAATCCCGAATTGAGAAAAGATGTTTTGATGAATGAATTTGACAACCACCTTATGATCATTGGTTTAGGTCAAAATGGCTTCAATCCATTTGGACACATAGTCAATAGCGAGTAGAATGTACTCGAAGCCGTCCAAAATAGGAAAGGTTCCCATAAAATGAATCCCTCAGACATCAAAGATTTTGCATACAAGAATCGGTTGTAAGGGCATCATATCACAGTGGCTCATGTTGCCTAAGGTCTGATAACGAGTGCATGCCTTACAGTGATTGTATGCGTCTTTGAAAATCATAGGCCAATAGAAGCCGCACTGGAGGACTTTAGTTGCGATTTTATGACCAGAGAAGTGACCATCGCATGCTTGGTCATGGCAGAAGGACAAGATGCCCTGAATTTTTGCTTTCGAGACACATCGTCGTATGATTTGATCAGCACCAATGCGGAAATAATACGGGTCTTCCCAAAAGTAGTACTTGCCATCGGAAGGCAATTTGTCCTTCTTGGCTTTCGACCAATCGGACGAGATTTGATGTGATGCCAGGTAGTTACTAGATCAGCAAACCATGGAAGCCCTGTACTGATAGTCAGGAGGTGCTCATCGGGAAAATGTTCCGTAATGAGTCTGAAAGGGTCGATAAAGTCAGAAGGAAGGTGGGACAAGTGTTCAGCTACCACATTCTATTTTCCCACATTGTTGCAAATCTCGAGGTCAAACTCTTGCAACAGCAAGATTCAATAGATTAGTTGAGGTTTCGCATCCTTCTTCTCAAGGAGATGCCTCACAGTTGTGTGATCAAAGTAAATGATAACACAGGAACCCAAAAGATACGATCTAAATTTTTCTAGGGAAAATACTATGGCTAGCAGCTATTTCTCAGTAACTGTGTAGTGACATTGAGACTCGTCAAGTGCCTTGCTAGCATAGTAGATGACCATGGGTTTCCTGTCAATTTTCTACCCAAGTACCGCTCCAACAGCGAAATCAGATGCATTGCACATGATCTCAAAAGGCTGAGACCACCCAGGGGATTGTAGGATTGGAGCTTGGGTAACTCGATCACGTAGGATTTCAAATGCTTCAGTGCATTCCTTGAAGATTTCAGAAGGAACATCCTTAGATAGTAAATGAGTCAGGGGGCATGCGATCTTTGAGAAATCAGGAATGAATCGACGGTAAAAACTGATGTGCCCTAGGAAAGGTTGGATGTCCTTGATTGAGATAGGCATAGGGAGTTTGGAAATCAGATTAACCTTGGTTAAATCAACCTAGATGCCTTTTTCTGAGATGAGATGTCCCAGGACAATTCCTTCAGGCACCATGAAGTGGCTCTTTTCCCAGGAGAGAACCAGATTCACGTCAATGCACCGCCTAAGGATTTGGACGAAGTGCAGGAGGCAATCGTCAAATGATTCACCAAACACTGAGAATTCATCCATGAAGACTTCCAGATAATCACTTACCATATCTAAGAATATGGCAAGCATGCACCACTAAAAAGTAGCGGGTGCATTGCAAATACTGAAAGGCATCCTTTGGAACGCGTACGTCTCAAAGGGGTAGGTGAAAGTGGTTTTCTCTTGGTCCTCAGGATGGATTGCCACCTGGTTATAACCGAAGTACCCATCCAAAAAGCAGAAGAATCTATTTCCTGCTAGTTTTTCGAGGATCTGATCAATAAACGGTAGTGGGAAATGATCCTTCTTCGTGGAGGTATTGAGTCTTTTGTAATCAATGCAGACTCTCCATGAGTTTGCTACATAGGTCGGTATGATTTCTCCGGTCTCAGTCGTGATCACGGTGAGTCTTGCCTTCTTAGGCACAACTTGGATTGGACTCACCTACCAACTGTCGGAGATTGGGTAGATGATCCCAGCATCTAACCACTTGATGATGTCCTTTTTCATGACCTTCTGTAGATTAGGATTCAAATGTCTTTGCATTTCACGGGAAGGTCTTGTGCCCTCTTTAATATAGATACGGTGTGTGTAGTAGGAGGGGCTGATGCCAGTCAAATCATCGGGAGTCCATCCAATGGCTCTTCGATGTTGCTGGAGAACAAAAATCAAATGGGATTCCTGATTAGGTGTGAGTCTGGAGTTAATAATCACAGGAAATGTCTGATTGGGACCCAAAAAGACGTACTTTAAATCATTGGGAAGCGGCTTTAATTCCAAGACAAGGTTATCAGTAGTAGCGGGTGGTTCACGGTGTGTGTCAAGAGCAAGGGAAGGAGTTATGGGTGTGTTTAGGTTGAGTTCAGACTCCTCTAATTGCAAGTTTTGATCCTCTTGTAGTTGATCAGAAGTAGTTAGGTTTTCCTCAAAACATGGATCATCAACCACAGCCTTGATATCACATATTTGTTCTATAACTCCGCAATTAATCCCTTGTTGGGTCTTAAATATGTCACTCTTTAGTGTCTGGTTCCCAAATTTTAGTTCAATTTGGCCCTCCTCATAGTTAATGTTGGCCCTAGTAGTGGCCGGAAAGGGTCTCCGTAGTATGATTGATGTGTTTTTCAGATTTTCTGGAGCATCCATATCCAAGACTACGAAATCCACAGGGAAATAGAAATCCCAAACCCTAACAATGACATCCTCAAGAATTCCTTTAGGTGACTTAATAGATCGATCTACTAACTGTAATGTCACCACTGTAGGTTTGAGCTCAGATTCCTCAAGATGGTCAAGTAGGGATGTAGTATTAGGTTTATGGAGGCTCCTAGATCCAATAATGCTCTATCAAATTGGATATCACCAATTGTACAAGAAATCAGGGGAGTACCTGGGTCTTTTGCCTTAGGTGGGAGTTTGCTCAAAATGGCAGAGCTGGCTTGCTCTGACAATACGATTGGGCTCCCACTTTTGGTTGGCAGCTTAGGCTTAGGTGTACATACATCTTTCAGAAATCTTGCATAAGCCGGTACATGGTGAATCTCATCCACCAAGGGGATGTTTATATGGACCTACTCAAAGAGCTTGACCAGGTCCTCTTCAGGTGCCACAGGTTTGGTTGTCCCCTTTCCCTTGGTCAAGGCCTTGGGAAATGGAACCTTAGATGGTTCCTTTAGAATAGGTTCAGGTTCATGATCTGAGACAGGGGTATCTTGGGCCATCCTAAGGTTGGGGTACTACCAGGCTGTAACTGGCTTGGGTAAGGTGGCTCTTGTGTTGCTTTGCCACTACGGGTTGTAATTGAATTTAGTCTTGCCTGGTTTGGGTCTGGTATAGGTAAAATATGTAGTTGCTGCTGAAATCCCGAGTATGATGTCGAAGCTTCTATCCCATCGGGTGATGGAGCAGAAGGGGCCTGATAAATAATGTGTGCTTGGCTCGGATTTGGGTTCATAATGTGCCTCTGGTTCAGCATGTTATTCAAATTCAGCAGAGGTTGCGAAGGGAGTGTGCCAAGTTGGCGGGAATTTTCCATATGGGCGAGTTAATTGTGAACCTCTGTGATCTTGTCTTTGTGCTATTTTTGCATAGCCGCATTCGTCTCTTGAATGTTAGCCAGAGTATAAAGGATAAGAGTCATTTGATCTGTCTGAGTTGGCCCAGATTGATAGGTGGGGTTGGGCCGAGGATAAGGTGGCTGATATAGACGAGGAGCTTGTGGATGGGGTTGATATGGTGGTCTCTAATTTTGATTGTTTCCCACCCACAAGAAATTAGTATGATTCTGCTATCCAGAGTTATAGGTATTAGAGAATGGGTCATTTTGGATGGCGTTGAGGTCCTCGCAGGTCTGAGGCACCTCAGAAAAGTCAGAGTACTAGGGTTCAAAGTTCCCCCAACTAGAGTAGGCAGGGTCGGAGTTTCCCCCAGCCCTAGAGTCAAACGAGGGTGGATATGGGTCCATCCCCTGAGAAGATTGGTGGTAGATGTTATGCACAGCTTCCTTCCCAGAGGGCAGCTGTGTGAACGGGTTTTGCACAGAGGTGGCTCGCTACAGATTTTGAGTTAGCTCATCCACCTTCTTCTCAATGATAGGGACCTTGTCCAAACGACTGGCCATCAATTCCAAGTCGACAGATGAGGACAGGCCATGCATCTCATATGCTCCCCTTGGATTCATCGATGCGCGGGCATTCATCCGGTCGAATAAGCCCATGGAGTCATTATTGATGGAGTTCTCACACATATTCTCGAGAATCTCCCACATAGTGTCCTCGTGTTGACCCATGATATTTCCTCTGCAAGTTGCATTGATGAATAAACGGATATCTTCATGGAGTCCCTAGAAAACTGATCCCATTTAGGAACTTTGTGATGGGGGCACTTTCGCATGAGATCCAGGAAACGATCCCATGCTTCGTGAAGTGGTTCTCTAAGCTGCTGTGTGAAGTGTGTGATCTGGTGTCGTAAAGCATTCGTCCAACCAACTGGGAAGAACTTTTTTAGAAACTTTGATTGTAGTTCAACCCATGTGTTGATTGGACGCGTTTGAGTTTGATACCAATGAGCTGCTTTGTCCATGAAACAGAAGGAGAACATCTTCATGAGAAGAATATCCTGATTTCGGACATCTGACCTGAAGGTCTGGGCCAGATGCTTGAGTTGTTTGATGTGCTGGAAAGGATCCTCAGAATTGAGCCCATGAAATTTTGGATTGGCATGAATCATATTGGGCTTGAGTTTAGTATCAGGACGTCCAGCCGGGATTTGGACTCGAGGTTCGATCACCACCGTAGCAGGATTGTAATGATCTAGCATCATAGGACGCTGTGGTGGATTCACAACGGCTTGGAATAAATCATTAAGGCGCTGAAGTTGATTCTCAAGGTTATTCTCTTCTTCTGCGGGTTGTGCCATGATGACTGATGAAGAAGAATTAGGTTCAGATGAATCAGAAGAGATGTCTATGTTATGGGGTTGCTGCACAAACACGGAAGTCGAGGCTTGTCCTCGACGGGAGTGAATGACTAAATGAGGCCTCAAGGATGGTCTTAAGGACCTCCTACCAAACATGCAGCAATGGTCTGGATGAGAATAGAATGTGATGGACCCAATCAAGATACCCAAAAAATTTGGATGACTATAGAGGTTCGGGGTAGATGATACCCCTTAGTCAGAAAGCCGTCCACCTGAGAATTACCTGGGCAGCCAGAGAGAGAGAGAGTCCTACAAAGACTCTTATACAGTAGAGCGCCTCCACGGGTTACAGGGTTTCCCCCACCCGACCTCTCTTGTCACTAATGTTCTAGGTAGACCAGAATGGGGACTTGACCTCTTAAGTCTACCAATTTTATTAAGAGCAAGGATGCTTAGGATTTCACTTGAACTTTAGATGTATTGAGTGCAAAAAGTGACCTAATTTCAAGATTGGTTGACCCAACAAGGTGGGTCAACTTCACCTTTTTGTCCTTTGAGAAGGTTTAGGTCCTTCTTTTAGGATTCAAGTGAGATTAAGAGCTTGATTTTTAGTGTTTGCTTGAATAGATCAATTCAACCAAGGCTTCGGCACACATCATTTTGGAAAGTTGATTCTTGCTTATGTAAGTGTGCCTCTCAAACCTTAACTTGGAATCCTTAATTAGATCTAATTTTGGTACACTTTAGTTTGTCAAATGTGGTAGCCCTGGTTACCTTAAGTGGGTGCACAAATTAGGTTTTGTTGTTGGAATCAAATCAGGCAACTTGATGAATTATCTAAGAATGTAAAGCAAGTAGCCCTACTTGATTTTGTCCTTTTTAACCTTTTCAGAATGAATGGCTTAAGAGAGAGAGTAATCAGAATTTACCTGCCTCTGGGGTGTTTGTTGTGCGACTGACTTTCTTCAATGTATCCTCTCCCTGAAACAACCACAGCAAAAGAGATATGGCAAGTTAGTATCTGTATCAGAAATTGTAATCAAGAATTCTAAATTGCCCATTGCTCCTTGGCAACGGTGCCAAAATGTTCATGCTACGAGATCGATGTTTAAATAATCGCATTGCAGTATAGTCGAAATCGCTTTGAAAACACATATATTTTTTATTACTCGAATAGGGTTTCGAGGTCGAACACAGGGAGCAAATTGGTATTTAGAAATCAAGATAAAAATTCAAAATTAAAAGAATTTGCAATAATAGCTGTGGCAATGTGAAAAAAATATGGGAGTAAAATGGTGATATAGATCACCAAATACTCCTACAATATCACCAAGGAACTCAATGTATTTGCAATGAAATAAAAGTGATGATATGTCATCTAATGAAGGAATCAGATGACTTAAAGTGTCTGATCCTTCTTCTTTGCTTCTTCTCTTCCCATGCCTTTGCTTTCTCTGAGGTCCTTCTCTTCTTCAGCTTCTGGCTTCTTCTTCTGTGATCCTTTTCTTTCTCTTAAGCTTCTTCTGTTCTTAACTTTCTCTGTCTTCTGCCTTTGCTTCTTCTTCTTCCTCTTCCTTTGCCTATTTGAGCCTTCTCTTCTTCCTTCTCTTCTTCTTCTTCAGCTTCTGCCTTCAACCTTGACCTCTTCTTCTTCTTCAGAATCTGCTAAGTGTCGGCTAGAGATCCCTGTAGCAAAACCCTCCCACTACCCGTGTGACTCTCCTTTCTTTCTCTCTTAGGATCTGCTCTCCCAGAGCCACATAGGTATTCGGGTTATCGGGTCGGGTGCATACTCGAAACCAGGCTCACCCGGTGTGTGTGGTGAGCGAGGAGTGTAGGCCGAGTTGGGTCAGCTAGGTCCGCGGGTGAGGTGTCGCAAACAAGACCGGGTATGGGTGAGTGGGACCTCACCCTATGGTAACTGAGGCGATAAGCCGATGGCAACTTTTCAATTTATGTTGGTGCAGATGCTCCTTCCTTTCCTAGGTGGGACTATCCGCGCTCCCTCTTCTCGCGTGCCTACCGTAGAGAGTGAGCTTCCAATTGCAGCTGTTGCGAAGGCTCTCGGCTCCAATTGAAGGCCTGGGTGCTTGCGTGAAGTAAGTCCACATAGCTTGGGACAACAACTTGGGCTTGGCAACACTTGGAGCGGCTTCAAGCAAGCTTCAAACTTGCTCACCAATGGCGGATGGGGCCAGAACTTGAAATTAAGAGCACATCCTTTTGGCCACGTCAAAATGCTCAGGGAGGTCCGCCGGAGCACGGTGGATATGCTGGGGGTGGTGGCGTGGCATGTGGGTGCCTGTGGGTGCGTACCTAGGTTACACTGTGTGCGTATGACTGGGTGCATTTACGGGGTGGTTTGGGTGTGTGGCACGGTGAGTGAAGTGAGGGAAAGTGCTCAGTGAGGTGTGGCGGAGGTTTTGCGAGGGTCGGCAAGTGTTTTGGTGGCTTGTGGAGGTGGGATGGCCTCACCAGAGGTGGTGGCCGGAGCTGGAGGTGATGGAGGTGCGAAGGATGATAGTGGGTGATTTTGAAAGATAAAGGGCAGAGAAGAAATTAGAGGGAATAGGGAACTTAGCAGGGAGGTCAAGGGACGAAGGGGGGCAGCGAAGGCGTCAAGTCTAGTTTGGCCGATGCCAGAGTCGAAGGCGACTCCGGTGAGGTGGGAATGGCGAGGATGAAGAGGGAGTGGCACCTACTGGTACTGCGAGACGCAGATGAAGGCAGGCAGGAGGAATCCACTGGAGGTATGGCAGTCGAATGACGAGGAGGAGCAGGTGACAGCGAAATACGCGTGATTTGTAAAATTGGGTTTTTAACGTCCTTGTAACATGCGAATTCGCATACGCTTTTAAATTTATAAACCTAGATAGGGGAGTATCTAGGGTCGTCCAAGGAGGCCAAATGTTTATAAAATTGATTCTCTTGCTTGGAATACAAATCTCAACTTTCTTTTTGGTAATTTTCAATATATGATTTTTTTATTTTTGAATTAAGACAACATGCGAAATGGTGGCGGGAAAGTGATTTACACTTCAAATTCAAATACTACTTCTAAGTGGCAAGTACCACCTCTCCCTAAGCTCACTCTAGGCAAGTGGAGGCCTAGAATAATTAGGGAGAGGGAGTGAAGAATGCTAAAAACAAAGCAAGTAGAAATGCAAATAAGAAATTGCAAAGAAGGCAACTAGATTAATGAAAAGTGTTTTACAAAAAGGCCTAGTAAAGGAATGCCTCTACTACTAGAAAAATTAAAATAAAGAAAAGCAAACACAAATCCTCTAGATAGATGGTGAAGAAGAGGGCTTCTTGCTCCAAGTTTGGTAGCTCCCAAGCTTGAAAAGAATCCTCCAACTCCTTCCTTGCTGTGCTCCGCCAAGGTGATGTCCTCCAAGGCAAGCCCTAAGGGGGCATGCCCTAAGCTTCTCTCCAAGGGTGGACGTCCACCCTAGGTGCTTCTCCCTTGCCTGGCCATCCTCCTTGAAGTGGAAGAGTCCTCCTCCTTGGCGTGGCCCAAGTTGAAGAGAGTGGGGAGAAGAAGGCACCAAAAGGGCTGGTGATGTGCCCCTTTAATCTCCTTCTCTACTCCTTCTTCTTGGCCATAGGTATAGGTGGTATAGGTAGCAAATTACACTAATGGAGGATTCCCGAAAATGGTGGTAGGTGGTGGGTTTTTATAGAATAGGAAGGGGGCTAAGGTGACTCTTGGAATGGAGGGCTAAGATGAAGAGATGGAGGTGGTTAAGGATCCAATCGCCAAGGTGAATTGGTGCCCACTCAAGGGGTGTTAAGGGGGTGGTTACGGTGGTGTTGGTGGCTTTTGGTGGTAGAGAGACACCACCATTTTGGCGCCATCCTAGGGTCTTCTAGAAGGGGGGTTAGGTGGATGGTGGAGATGGATTTAAGGAGAGGTGTATGGTGGAGATGAAGGGAATTTTGGAGGGAAAGTTGGCGCCAAAAGGGAAGGGTTCTAGAAGGTTATTTTGGAGGGAAAATAGGTGGCTTTTGGTAGTGGTGATGGGGTGAAGGGGTGTGATGGTGGTGGTGCCAACTTGGAGTAGGATAGCTAGCTTAGGTGAGCTTAGTTGATGGAGCTAGCTAGGGTTGAGTTGAAGGTGGTGGATGGCCAAGGAGTTGGTTGCTAGCTAAGCTAAGCTAAGCTAAGCTAGCTATAGAGTAGAGGAGAAGGTGTTGGAGCTAGGGTTTGGAGGGAGGAGCTGAGGAGAAGTATGGAGCTGGAACTGGAGCTGGCTGTTGCTGAAGAGGCTGGCATGGAGCTACTCTAGCTGGCTTAGCTTGCTAGTTCTTTGCTAACTGCTAAGCCAAGCTAAAGTGAGCTGGCTTCTACCACAATGAGCTAAGGTGAGATGGGTCTGGTGCTCCCGGGGTTGATTAAGCTGGTTGAGGCAGCTAAGGTAGCTTAGCTCAACTGAGTTGAGATAAGCTGAGTCCCCGGGAGCTGGACTTGAGCTTCCTGAACTGAGATGAGTTCTTCTTCAGCTGGTTGGAGCTGAGTGGAGCTGGATGTAGCTGGATCTGAGCTGGGTTGAACTCTTGTCAACTCAGCTGAGCTAGCTAGAGCTCCCTATGGACTAGTGGGAACTGAGATGAGCTAGACTCAGCTAAGTTGAGCTGGATCTAAGCTGACTTGAGCTAGGGTGAGCTAAGATGAACTCTCTTAAGTTGCCATCTAGCTGAGATTAGCTGAATGGAGCTCGGATGAGCTAACCCTAGTTCAAGTGAGCTAGGTTCCAGCTGTGGTGAGCTGGATCAAGCTGAGTTCCAGCTAGTCTGGGCTTTTCCTTCACCATTTGCCTTCTTGAGTGCTAGTGTTTAGGGATCTGTATATCTGTACATCCCTAACACTCACAAAAACATATTAAAAAGACAATAAAAAATGCAATGCATGCCTAACCTAATTTATGCCTAAATGCAACCCAAAATCCATTTGCAGAGTAAAATCCTAAGAGCTAGGTTTGTTTTAATGCATAAGAATGATGATAAACTGGCGTTTATCAGCAGGAAAGGTCACCGAATGTCGAGGAGCCTTCAGCCATGAAGGGAAGAGAAGAATTGTGGGTATTCGTGGCCGTATTCGAGCATGGAGAATGCGGTGTGATCTGGGCTTTTTTAAATAGGGCTCTGAAGGTCAGTTAGGGCTTGGGAAGTAAGCTTCCCAAGCTTGGAAGGCTGCTGGAGATGGGAACTGTTAGGATACCCACATCTATCTTGCGTTCGCATGAGAGATTGGGAGGGAATCAGATCTCAAAGATGGGTTCATACTGACGGGGATTTCTCAAAGGATCTTCCTTCAAATTTGGAAGAGATCCTCTAAGCAATGAAGGAGATCTTCTCTATCAAAGGTTGCTAGAGTAGGTTTCCTCTGCAATAATGGTAGACGGACCTACTTGTGAAGATACAAGAAAGCTAGGGGGTTGTTAGCAAGGGTTTTTGAAAGTTAGGGGTAGAAATGTAATCAGACAGAACCTTTTCACAAACTAGGTCAAGGTAACCTCATTTTGGGTCCAAATTTTAGTACAAACCTAATTTGACCTAAGGAATCCAATGGTGAAGTTGGATTTTGGTTTTGACCACATTTGTTTGGGTAATTTATACAAAAACCAAAATTAGGGTAAATATTTGTCTAAGACCCCATTTTAGGTCAAAATGGGTTCTAATGGTCAAATTGAAGGTACTAAACCCTAGATAAAATTTTTATATGATTTTTAGAGGGTTTAAGTGAATTTTATCTTGACCAGAACCTTGGTTAATTAAGTGGGTCAATTTTTAGGGTTTCAAAAGTCATTTAATTCTCAGAACTCACACAAACCCTTTTCTGTCAAATCCAACCCACTTGTTATCTTGTTAAGACCATTTGACTTTTATTTAGCCCTTGAGAAAACCCATGGTTGTACTACATTGGTAAAATTGTAATTTTACCCCTTGTTTCTTGTGTTTCTCTCAGAAAGGTTATCCAGTGAATTATGACCTTCAGTTGGTTATGTAGGAGCATTTATTCTCTTCATTAGATCAAAATAAGCTAGTTAGGGCTCATCATGGTGTTCCCATCACCAGCCTTCTTCTGCGTCGAGTAGCACTAGCCGGCGTCCCTATCCCCTTCATCCTCACCATCCAACCCCTACCAGAGCTAGCTTCATCTCCGACACCAGCCATACCTCAACTGGCGCCATCTCCGCACCCCATTGTCCGTTACATACCTCAATCGACTCCTTAGCTTTTCTACGTCACGCCAGTACCTTTGACACTCCGCTTCAAACTCTCCGCCACCCTCTACGACTCTGTCTTCCATCTTGCCGGTATACCTCCAGTGAGTGCTAACGGCCACCACAGATCACCTATGCCGTCGCTTCCACGATCCACACCTCTGCCTCAACCTCAGGAGCAAAAGCCTTAGCTTCATTAGGCCAATTGCTCCTCCAAACCCTCTACCGAACTCACTCTTCTACTACCACCCTTCGCAAAGTCGATAGGCCTTTTCACACACGCTCACTGAACACCACTGCCACTGTCATACTCGCCATGCTCCGACGATCGTTCCTGAGCCTTTTGACGCAGCCGAAAGTCCTTGTTGATGTTTTCAGGTGTTAAGTTCCTCTGCCACTAACGCAGAGCTTTGAAGGAAGGTTGAAGCCCATTCTAGCTACTGCAACTCCAAGTGAGGCATCCAGGTGGTGCGGAATCAATGCCTGCAGATCTCCAGGTCCTCAATTGAGGATCTCTACAGCTGCAGCTCCTTCAATTCGATGCATCACCTTGCTGTTGCGACGTGCAAAGGAAAGGTGGGACTTAGTCCCACCTTGGAAGCTGAATAGTGCGTGCGGACGCATAAATTGAATTTGTGTCTGGGGCTTATTACCTCAGACACAAGGGGTGAGGTCCCTCACACCCATCACGTGCCTCGTCTGTGATATCTCCTCTGCAGACCTGGTACACCCAACCCACCTAAGCCCTCACCTCGGCTACCACCCACGCTGGTAGCCCTGGTCCTAGGTACGCTCTTGCCTGAATCTGACTACCCAATACTGTCTGTGGCCTTGGGAATGCGAGAAAGAGAAGAGCCTAGAGAGAAAGGAAAGAGAGTGTGGGGTTGGGGGGTTTTGCTACAAAGAATAACAGTTGACACTTAGCTGTTTGAAGAAGGATCCCCCTCTGTGTGTGAAGAAGCAGAGAAGAGAAAGAAAGAAGATGGAAGAAGAAGGGGAGCAGCACAGGAAGAAAGGCAAAAGACGAAGAAGAGTAGAAGAACAGAAAGGTAGAGAGGCAGAAGAGAAAGAAAGAAGAAGGAAAGAAGAGGAGCCACACAAATAGAGAAGCAGAGAAAGAAGAAGAGAAGAGGAAGAGTTTAGAAAGAAAAAAGAGATTTCTTTAGATTGTTAATTAATATTGTGTTTGATTTGAGGTTCTTAATTGATATTGTGCATCTCTTAACTATCATTGTGCGGAGTAATTGGTGATTAAAGTCACCATTTTACTCCATTCTTTTATAGTATTGACATTAGCTTTCATTGATATATCATTATTGCTTGAAGTTTCATCATAAATTGCTCATATTGTGCTTAAATTGCAATTTTGAGATTGAATTCCATATTGCTCCCTATGTTCGACCTCGAACTTCAAATTCAAGTAATAAATATTATTTGTTTTTAAAGTGATTTCAGCTATACTACAATGAAGCAATTTTACCCATCTAGGAAATAGAAAAGTCGATTTCCCACTAGTTTCTCAAGAATTTGATCGATGGATGGGAGAGGGAAGTGGCCTTTCTTTTTTGAGGCATTCAGTTTCCGATAGTCTATGCAGACTCTCCATGAGTTCGCAATTCGAGTTGGGATGGTTTCTCCAAATTTAGTCATAATCACGGTGAGCCCTGTGAAATAACCTAGGGATCGTTAGGGGAATGTTTAATCCTTTGCGGTGGTTTTGAAATTTTCACATAACAAATAAACATCCAAGGGTCACTTGGCATTTTCCTAGAGTCCCATAGCTATTATCACAAATTTTCGCATATATACTACTTTGTTTTAATGGCTTTAGAGAGTTTCCCCAAACACTAGGGTCCTTGGTGTAAATTTTTCCAAGCACCAATAGGCCCACGTAAGGACCCCATGCAAAGAAAAGAAATGTTGGGGATCCACCCATAAATTTCACGGGCCCACAAAATCCCTAACAGACCCTAAAAACCCTACCCTAACCCTTTAAAAAGCCCCCATTGAGTAACTCACACCGCACCTCATTTTTCCCCTCACTGAATTTTCCTTGTGCGATGTATTGTGGTGTATCAAAGAGAAAAGGAGATGAGGAACGCAAAGGAAACATTTCTCTTTGTTCCTTTCCTTGCTGCAGTGCATAGGGAAGGCACACGGGGAGGGGTAGGCTCATGAGCCACTAATTGCACAGCCCATAAGGACCCACCTAATGTGCCAACTTCACATGATGCGAGGCCACGCAGCGCAAGCTCTAAGGCATCAGGGAATGACTTGCAAGAGGGCACGCATGCAAGGCATGCAGGTGCAGCACACAAGCGACGTGTCGTGCGAGGCGTGCGAGTACAGCAGGCGAATAGCAGACGGTGTGAGGCATGCAGGCATGACTCGCAAGAGGGCACACAGTAAGCGAGGCTACTGTGTGTGGGTTGTGCGACACATTGTTTACCACTCTGAATCGGGTTTTAGGAATGATACGTTGTAGTGTAGCCGATGAAGTGCGAAAATAAATAAAATTTATACTCGAGTAAAAATCTGAGGTCGAACACAGGGAGCAAGTTGGAATTCAAGTGCTAATCTTAATGAATATTTATATGAGTACAATAATTGAACCAAGAATGATATTCAAGGAAGAATAATTTAAAAATTTATCATCAATGTATAACATGAGTTTGACATAGCAAAAACAATGGAAATGATCCTAAAAAGTGGTGATTTAAATCACCTTTTAGATCCACATTTAAGCATGCATCTCAATTTATTCTTAACCATAGTACTTAAATAATTCAACAGTAACATAGATAATGCTCAATCAGATGCCAAGTACTTAGATGCTACAGTGCAATGGCACTATTCATCTTCTTCAACTCTTCTCTTCCTTCTTCTTCCTTCCTTCTTCAGCATGCACAGGCCCTCTCTCTTTCTTCTCAAGCCATCTCCTCTCTTCATGCACAAGGGTTATGCACCTTTCAAATTTTGGCTGTGTCGCACATGGACACTTCTTCAAAGAGCAAAAACCCCCTTCCCTGCTCTCTTTCTCTTCCTTTCTTCTCTTGTTTCTCTCTTAGATGGACAAGTAATCGGATCGTGTGCACTCAGGTCCGGGCTCACCGGTGGTGGTGATGAGCTAGGAGTGTATAGGTTAGGTCTGGTTGGGTCGAGTGAGCGGGTGAGAGGGGACCTCACCGCCGACGTCTCGAGGGAAATAGCATATGGGACAAAAATAACTTATGGGCTGCCACACGACTCTCCGCACTCGATGTGGGACTAAATCTCATAGGGCTTCTCCTCACGTAGCTGCGGTGAAGCTTCATTCAATTGGGCATGCTCTCGCAGCTGGAACCTCCAATTGAGGACCGGGATGACTTCTTGGGGCTATTCCGCTCTGCTTGGATGTGAGACCTGGCGCTTTCGTGGCATGGAGCTTGAAAAACACGGTGACGTTGATGGCGGCGATGGCGGAGCTCTAATGGAAGACCTGAAACACAAAGTATGGGCTAAAAGCCCTCATTAAAAGGCTCAAGAGGATCTCCGTAGGTCATGGAACATGATGGCAGCATCCGTGGGGTGGTCGGACGAAGGTGGAGACAGTGTGCGGATGATGGGTTGGTCGACATTGGGGTTTGAGTGGTTGATAGGCCTAATAATGTTAGGGCTTTCGTTCTAGGGGCCACGGTGGAGGTTTTGGCGGTGGTGGTGTGATGTTTGATGGCATGTGGTGGTGGCACAGCTCACCGGAGCCCTTCCCCGACTTGGAGAAGATGAAGGGGGAGAGTGTGAACGGCGGTCAAAATTGGAATTAAAGAGTGAGAAAGGAAGTAGAGGGGAAGAGGGATCGAGGGACCTAAAATTATGGACGAAGAAGGTATGGCGGCATCGGTTGTGGTTGGCTAGCGTCAAGGACGAAGGATTTCTTCGACGAGGGAGACGATGAGGAAGAAGGGGCTAGGGCACCTCAGAGATGACCGTTGAGAGGTGGAGGAAGTCAGGGAGGAAGGAGACACTCCCAATTTATCTATTCGGAGGCCATAGGATGATGGAGGAGGAGGCTCACCAAAGCTAGGGTCGAGGGGCCGGAGAGGGAGTTTGAAGAAGATTTTTGGGCCAAAACCTAGCTAAAGAGGTGAGGTTTGCATCACAAGTACATTTATAGGCCATGGGGAGGGGTTTCAAGCTTGGAAGCCAAGTTTGTAACTCCACATTTTTTACGCAAGTAGGACATGTGAATTTTCAAAAGGTTCGCATGAGGATTTGGGGGCGATTTAGGATTCATAGAAGGTCTCATTTGGAAGGGAATTCCTCAAGGAATCTCCCTTTCAATTTTGGGAGTGTTTGATTGAGAATCGAGCGAGAAATCCTCGCTCGAAACTTGACAATGAAGGTTTGACCTTTCAAAAATGGAATGAGGACCTTTTTGCAAAGAATGATGACAAAGTTAGGGACCTGATTGCAATTATTTCAAAAGTTAGGTGCATAACAAGACTCAAATGTAAACTAGGTCAAGGTGATCTTTGATTGGGCCCAAATTTTGGTACAAACCTAATTTAAACCAAAGGAATCTGATGGTGAAGTCATATTTAGGTTTTGACCAAGTTTGACTAGGTAAATTATGTAAAAATTCAAATTAGGGCAACTATCTATCTAAGACTATTTTAGGTCAAAATGGGTTCCAATGGTCAAATCAAAGATGGCATACCATAGAGAATATTTTTATATGATTTTTAGAGGGTTTAGGTGAATTTTATCTTGAACATAACCTCAGTGAATTAAGCGGGTCTGTTTTTAGAGTTTCAGATTCATTTAATTCTCGTAATGCGTGAAAAACCATTTTTTCTTACACGGACCATCTTGTTAGACCTTAATGCATATTTGACCTTTAATAAACAGCTAAGAAAACCCACAATTGTTCTGCATTTATGATATGATGGTAAAATTATAATTTTAACCCTGGTTTCATGTTAAACTCTCAGAAAGGATGTGTAATGAATTATGGTCCTTTGGCTGTTATGCAAGAGCATTTATTAATAGAATATGACTAATTAAAGCTTGATATGGCTGATGATGACGTTATCATCATGCGCGAGGCGAGCACGCTGGGGAGTCGTGCGTAGGCAGACTTCGAGGCATGCATCGAACATCTGGGAGGTTGTGTGGACATCCGAACAGCCACATGGACGATGGGAACGAGCACCAAACGTCCGAGGGGGAAAGCACAAGGGTAGAGTGGGCCCTGAGGCAAGTTGAATGTACACTTGCCACTCTACTCAGCTATTACAAACGTCTACTGTTCGGCACGTGATCGCGATTAAAAGTTGTTTAGTTGTAGTATAGCGTGAAAACATGACGACAAATAATATTTATAAAACCAGAGAGTACTGGGTCATTCGCAGGGAGGCAATCTCTATTTTTAACAGATGCTTTTCAATGAAACTAGTTCTAACAAGATATTTATATATGTATATACATATAGAGATGCATCAAATATTCATAAATGAGAATTCATTGCATTGATAAAGAGTTTTTTATAATAGAAATTGCTATGCAAAAAGTAAAGATAGATAGAGAGAAAGAGAGAGAGGGAGAGGGAGAGAGAGATAGAAGATAGCGATAGAGAAACGATGCCGCTTTCGGGATGCTTATGCGTGATGCGGCAGCACCTCAGATCCAGAGTGTCGAGATGGAGTTGGAGTGGAGTTGTAGAGGGATGGAGATTTCCAGAGAAGGTGGAATATGTCTGGAGTTGATGGAAGAGAGAGGTTCTACGGGGATGCCTTCAACTGGGGGGCCCTGGCCTTCTTTTATAGCTTTTGCGGAGGGCAAAAAGGGTATTTTAGCCCTTAATCTTATGCAACAACCCTTGGATAATTAGATCCATTAATCAGGAGATCAACGGCTCTGATTTGGCCTAAAAATAGCCCTGAAAAGGCCTTCGATGCTCGGATTCATTCTGATGGCGACACGTGGTGCGTCGTGCATCGTCAGATGATGATCGTACGTCTCTGGATCCCCCTTGCCCGTGCCTTCATCTTTTCCTTCTCGCCGCTGAAGCCTTAATCCTGCCTCAACGCCAACCATCCAATCTTTTGATCGGATGGCATAACGTGTGCGTCTCGTTGCGTTTGTTTGAAAAATGCGTGGGATCGCGCGTTATACACTCATTCGGCTGCGGCGCACTCTAATCATGCCACGTGGCCCCACAATTGCATCATCGCACCTGTGCACGCCTGTACGCAGCTGCTTCAATTTCGTACAGCACACCGGCTCGAACCCGTGTCTCGTGCCTACATGCACATGCGTGAGCCAACCCAGTGCGCAAACCTCTTGTTATATATATGCATTTGTTTATCTTTATTCTAATCTGGTCTGGGCGGGCGACGTAGTGCGCTCGTGGCCATTGGATGAAGATCCAACGGCCCACAGCATGCGGTGTGGCCTTCCTAGATGGGGCGGTGCTGAGGGGGTGGCTGTGATGGTGCCACGTGGCATCATCATGGCCCTCCATCTTCTTTTCCTTGTATCTGGTGATGTAGACCTCTGATCGAGTTGATTTTTACGCCGTTGGACTGCGTTCGTTGATCCGGATCCATCTGTGTAGTTGGATTTTTCATCTGAGGCTCAGATCTTTGTCCTTTGGTTCCATGATCTCCATTCTTCTATGGACTGCACACGATGCTCTGTTTGTCTGATTGGGACGATTTCAGAATCATAGGACTCCATCGTCATTCTAATCAGATATGTCTCGTCTGATTTGGCATCTACAACTTCGAATCATCTGCGATTGAAATTATCTCTCTTTTAGGTGATAAAATGATGATATTATCTATATGACAAATAACTAACTAGTATTCGAATTACGGTGCTTATGCATGCATTGACTCGAAGTTATGCTAGAATATTGCTCAATTCAGGTGTTTTAGGTTGCATGATTGATGTGCAATCATCTACCACTTGTGTCCAGGACATGGAGGTGACCAGCCTGTTCAACCAGTTGTGAAGGGAGCTGGGCCTAGCTGTGCCCAACCTTAGTTTATTCCTTTCGTACTCTGCTGTAGTTTGACTCTCCTTTTTGTTGTCTTGAGTATCTCTTTGGGATCTAGTAGTTCATTTTCCATCTTTAGATTTTGTTGTGATGGCTACATGTTATTCTCCTATGGTATTGTTTCCAATTATTGTCTACTTTATAGCTTTCTGTCTTTATTATGCTTCTAGCTATGGTGCATGTGTGGAAATTATTACATTTTGGTTTATTACTCATTGGGCGACCAAGTCTTGGGAAAGTTGAGGTGATCCAACTCGGGTTCCATGTGGAACCGGTTCAGGTCATAATACCCTGCCTTTTTAGGAACAACTTGGATGGGGCTCACCTAGCAGCTACCAGAGATAGGTAGATGATCCCTGCGTCGAGCCACTTGACAATCTCCTTTTTCATGACCTCATGCAGATTCAGGTTTAGTCTTCTCCACATCCCTTGAGATGGTCATGAGCCCTCTTCAACATCGATCCGATGCATGCAATACGAAGGACTTATTCTAGTTAGGTCATCTAGAGTCCAACCAATGGCTCCTCGATGCTGTTGAAGGATAGAAATCAAATTTGTTTCCAGATTAGGATTGACTTGAGATTTGATAATTACAGGAAATGTTTGATTTGAATGCAAAAATATCTATTTCAGATGATCTAGGAGGGGATTTAATTCAAGCACCGGGTTATCAGCAGTGGGTGGGGTCTCGGGATTAGCCTCAAAATATTAGGTGGAAGCTAAGGATATATCTAGATCATATTCGGGCTCCTCAATCAATGGGTCAAGATCTTCTTTGTGGTTGAGGTTTTGGGAGAATCAGGTTTTCCTCTATAATCAGGTCCTCAACCAAGGAACTTATGTCACAGACTTCTTCGATTGCCCCACAGTTTATTCCTTTCTGGGCCTTAAAGATATCTACCCTTAATGTCTTATTCCAGAATTTCAACTTGATCTGTCCCTCTTCGCAATTGATATTTTCCCTAGTTGTGGCTAAGAACAGTCTCCCTAAGATGATTGGTATATCTTTTAGATTTTCAGGCATATCCATGTCTAACACAATGAACTCCACCGGGAAGTACAAATCTTATATCCTAACTAGAACATCCTCGAGAACTCCTTTTGGTGACATTATTGATCTGTCAGCCAGCTGTAGAGTCACCTCAGTCGATGTCAGCTTGGTTTCCTCAAAATGATCTAGTAGGGATGTGGGGGTTAGATTTATGGAGGCTCCTAAATCCAATAAAGCTCGATCAAACTCTAGGTCACCTATCTTACAGGAGATTAGAGGAGTGCCAAGATCTTTCACTTTCTGCTAGAGTCTGCTCAAGATGATAGAGTTGGCTTGCTCGGACAACAGAAATGGACTGCCATCTTTGTTTCATGGCTTATGTTTGGTGTACATAAGTCCTCTAGAAATTGTGTGTAAGCCAACACATGGTGGATTGCATCCATCAATGGAATGTTTATTTGGACTTGTTCAAAGAGATTGACCAAGTCTTCCTCGAGTACCATAGGTTTAGGCTTCTTATTTCCTTTGGCCAGGAAATGGAATCTCTATTGGTTCCTGTAGGATTGGTTTAGGCTCTGAATCTAGGATAGGTGTGTCATAGATGACCATCCTACGGGTGGGCTCTGAACTACCAGGGCTAGACTGGCTAGGATAAGGTGGATCCTGAGTCATTTTACCACTACATGTAGTAATAGCATTTAAGCATACCTAGTTTGGATTTAGAGTCGACAAGAGTGGTGGTTGCTGCTAATATCCTGAGTGTGATGCGGAAGCCTCCATTCCATTGGGTGAAGGTGTTGAAGGGGCCTAATAGACAGTGAGCTTGGTCCTGATTTGGGTTCATAATGTGCCTCTAGTTCAACACATTATTCAGATTCGCAGAGGTTGGGAACGAAGTACACCAGGCTAGCGAGTCCCAGCCATCTGTGTGAGCTGATTTCGAGCCTTTATAATTTCCTCCTTATGTTATTTCTGCATGGCCGCATTGGTCTTCTGGATATCAGCCAAGGTTTGCAAAATCAAGCTCATTTGATCTTCCTTGGTAGGCTTAGTTTAGAAATTTAGGTTGGGCCTAGGCTGAGCAGGCTGGTACGATCGTAGATCTTATGGTTGGGTTTGAAATTAAGGTCTCGAGTTCTGATTATTTCCATACCATGTGAAATTCGGATGATTGTACCATCTAAGGTTATATGAGTTGGAGAATGGATCAATCTGGATGGTGTGGAGATCCTCGTAGATCTAAGGAGCTTTAGAGTAATCAGTGTTTGAGGGTTTAAAGTTCCCCCAACTAGAGTAAGATTGTCTAGAGTTTCCCCCAAAACCAAGATTAGATTGGCTTGGATACATATCCAACCCCTGATATGCATGGTGGTGAATGTTATGCCTGACTTCCCTACATGAGGGCAGCTATGCATATGTGTTTTGCTGGGAAGAGGTGGCTCTTTACAGATGTCGAGTCAATTCATCCACCTTCTTCTTGATGATGGAGACCTTATTCAAGCGACTGGCCAACAACTCCAAGTCGATGGATGCGGATAGGTCTCATGTCTCGTGTGCCCCACATGTGCTTGACAATGCTTTGGTAGTCTTCATGCTGACCCATGATGTTGTTTCCACAAGTTGCATTGACAAGTAATCTGATGTCTTCACAGAGTCTCTGGTAAAAAGACTGGACTTGTTCCCATTTAGAAACTCCGTGATGAGGGCATCTTCACATGAGATCCAAAAAGCGATCCTATGCCTCATGAACTAGTTCTCCAGCATTTTGTGTGAAATGCATGATCTGGTGCCTCAAGGCATTAGTGCGACTAACCGGGAAAATTTTCTTCAGGAATTCAATTTGTATTTCCTCCCATGTGTTGAGTCAGGTTTTGATACAAATGGGTAGCCTTGTCTAGAAGAGAGAAAGAGAACATCTTCATGAGAAGGATTTCCCGATTTTAAACAGGTGGCCGAAAAGTCTGGGCCAGATGTTTCAACTGTTTGATGTGCTGGAAAGGATATTCTAAGTTTGAGTCGTGAAATTCGAGGCTTACGCTGATTAGATTTGGCTTAAATTTAGTATCAGGTCCTCCAGCCAGGATTTGCACCCTAGGTTTGATAGCTACTGCTGCAGGATTGTAGTGATCTCGCATCTGTTGATGCGGTGGGGGGTTTATGAGTGCATGAAGTAGATCTTGGAGATTCTACAACTGATTCTGAAAGTTGGGCACTTCTCCTTGATTCTCCATGGAAGTAGAGGATGGAGAACTGGGCTCGGATGTGAAATGATAAGAAGAGATTTCAATTTGATCAGATTGGAACCCAAATAATTGAATTGGGGCTTGACCCAGATGAGAGTGAACTGCTAATGGAGGTCTCATGACTGGTCTTAAGGAACTCCTCCCATACATGCACTACGGAAATAGATGAGGCACAGAATGTGTGTTGGACCCAATCGAGGCACCCAACAAGGATGGTGACTATGCAGTTCGAGGTAGATGGACCTCTGCATCAGAAACTCACCCACTTGAGAATTACTTGGGTAGTCAGGAAGGGATAGTTCTGTAAAGACCCCTACACGGTAGAGCATCCCCATAGGTTACAGGGTTTCCCCCACCCGATCTTCCTTGTCACCGTGATTTAATGTAGATTTGAATGTGTAAGCTTGAATCCTAGGTCTACCAGTTTTAATCCTATTTGTGCCTTGAATTTCACTTAAATTTGAATTTAATTTGATTTGTGACATAATTTGAAGGTTGGTTTATTCACAAAGTGAACCAACTTCACCTAACCAGTCCTATAATTGAGGATGAAGTTTGGGTCAAGAACCTAAATCACCCTGAGTTGGTTCTCAAACATGTTGTTAGGTCCCAAATTTTAATTATCCAAGTGATTATAGAACCTTGATTTTTGGGTCCACTTGATTATACCAATTCAAACAAGGGCTTGAGTAGCACACAATGCGGGAATATATTTCCTTTTTAAGCAGGCGAGTGTGTACTTGTCCTGGAAACCATAATGTGGAAACCCTAAATTGGCTCTATTTCCAAGTCCTATTCTTCTAAAGATGGTGCCTTGGGCTCAATCATGAAAGTGAATAACCAAAGGGGCCTTATATCCCTAATCGGTGCAAGTATCAGGATGGGGATCTCTAGTCAAATCAATCGAATCAAATCAGAAACCTGAATGATGATTTTTAAGTAAATAAGCCAAGTTGGTTCTAATTTATTTATTTTTAATTCTTTCTAAGAAAGGAGGGGCTTAAAGAAGAAAGAATGTGATTACCTACCCCAGGTGTGCTTGCCAGAGCCGTCGATCTTTAGGTTCACCCACAGCAACAAAATAACGTAGATATAATAAGTTAGAATCAAATCAAAAGGTGCAATTAGTGACTAAAATGTGCTTTGCTCCCCTGCAACATTGCTAAAATGTTGAAGTGGTAATCATCGTAGTTTAGGAAAACAAATCGTAGTATAGCGACGAAAACTGAATTAACATTTAAATTTGTGAAGCTCGAAAAATCATAAGTTTCGAGGTCGTTCACAAGGAGTAACTATTGCAATTCAATCACTAATCAAATAATATGACAATGAGTACAATAATCAATCAAAACATAATAAAATATATTCAATGTATCACAAGAGTTATAGAACAATAATGATATAAATGAATAAAGCAAAAAGAATGGTCGTTGAAACCACTAATGTTCCACTCAAGTTCAACTCAAATCAAATATCAACCCAAGCCTCAATTCAACGGTCAATTTAAACCACACAGACGGCCTAAGAAATTAATTCCAAAGCCACAGACAACTTAATGCTCAGGCCAAAGCCTCTCAAATTTTCCTAACTATTTAGGCATGGATCTTGAGGGCAAAACCCCACTGCCCCCAATCCTCTTAGAATAAAGCTCTCTCTCTCTCAAATTTAGACCAAATCTGACCAAACCCTATTCAGACTAGACCGGCCCAGACCCACGAGGCGTGAGCCAAGGTGAGGGAGTGCATCAGGCGTGTATAGGATGGAAACTTGACCCCCTGATACTAGGGTAACCAAGTAATGTGGATAAACCCTTATAAAGGAGTTTCAATTTTAAAAGTTCCTGATGTGGGACTTTAGCAGCCTGTTCTCTTCCTGTGCTAGTGTGATGTGGCTTCTTGATGGATTGAAGCTGCAACTGTGAGTGTGCTTCCAAATTGGTAGTCCAGAAGTGTCTTTAGATGTTTCCGTAGCTGCTCAATGTGGTGTCGACGAACGTGATGGTTGGACGACGACTGATGATGACGTAGAAGGAGACCGACGATGGTGAGATGCTTGCACAAAAAACATAGCCCTAGGGCCTAGTCAGTATGTTCAGTAGCTTCGTCGAGGCTTGACGAATGTGGTGGTGGGGTTGATTTGGCAAGTGGTGGCCGGAAGCAACATGTTGGACTCAGAGAAGGTGGTGGTCGAGGGTAGTGTCCGGTGAACTGAGGGAGGCATTGAAACCCTCAATAAGTTGAGTGCTTTTGTTTGTGAAGGTTGTGGTGTAGGTTACATGCTGTTTGGTGGCGTGGAGCATTGGCACGAGCTACTTGGAGCTCATGTCAAAGGTGGAGAAGATGGAGATGGATCAATTTGTGCAATGGGTGAACTTAGAAACGTAAGGTGTAGAAAGGGTCTAGAGGTAGAGAGGGAGAGAGAGAGATTTATCAAGATGAATAGAGGTGGAGAGCATTTGACATTGATCAACCGGATGGGAGGAAGATGATGAGGGCTGACGAATGAATCGACGAGGAAGATGGGGTCAAAAACAGACGTGCTTTTGCTAGCTACGGTCGCGAGGAGAGGAAGGTGACAGCGGTACCAATTTGGCCTTGGCACACGTAGAAGTAGAAGGACGAAGGGGCTCACTAAAGTCGACAGTGGAGTGGATAGAGAGGAAGAATTAGAGGGAATTTGGTCAAAAATTGACTCAAGAATTTGTGGAAATGTCCCAGGGTTTACATAAAACCTACTCCTCTCCTCAATGAACCAATTTAAGCAAGTTTCTACTTGCTTCTAAGTCAATTTTTAAGCCTTAGATCTTGAGTTCTCCGGTGAGATTTCCAGCTTCGATTGAGCTCAAGATAGAGCTTAAACGATCAAGAAGATACTTAAGATCATTCTTGCTAAGTTTGGCGAGATTTGGTCTCACTTTGGTTAGTCAACTTGGCAATCAAATCTTGGCTGCCATGGGTTGAAGCTTCTACTCAAACCATGGAGAAGGTGGGGAGGAGAGAGAAGGTGGAAGGGACCTCTCTGCAAAAGTGACAAAAGGCTAGGGGCCCATTGTTAGAACCTTGTTCCACATCTTATTTTAGTGTTAACAAAATTATTGTGGATTAATGTTTGCAATTGAGTGACTTTCAGATTTAGGTGAAGATCAAGGCAGACATGAAATGATGGAGGAATGATGATGAGAAGAAGAAGATCATGATATGGAGAACGCAAGATGACAAGGAAGGATCGAGGAGAAGAAGATCATCTTCGGCCTTTATTTTCTTAGTTTAGTTTTTTATTTATAGAATATATGCCTCCTAACAATGGAATATAACTTAGATCATAAAAATAAATAGAGATAAATTAGGATTAATATTGCAACCATTTTCGAAGAATGTAATTAATTAAATCACTTAAAAAAGGTACTTGTTAACCCACAAGTACCGGTATTAAAGTTTAGTACTGGTACATGTGACTTATAGGTTTGGATTTTTTCATAGAAACAAACCTGTACCCTGCGGGTACCGGTACTCATGATCAGTACCAGTACAAGAGGTAATGAGTATTGGTACTAATGATCAGTACCGGTACAAGTGGGATATAGATTTATGTTAAGTGTTTGAAACCCAAATATGGAAGCAAGGAGTACCGATACCAGGTAGCCATTGGCTCAAAACTGAACAGCTAGAAAATTAATTTTGGCTATTTGAACGTTGGGATTTAAACCCCAACGTCTAGTAAACATCCCAACTAGGTTTTAACTATATAAATAAACCATTGGACCCTTAGTTTGCACATAAGAAAAGAGAAGAAAAATTCCTAGAGCTATATTTCAAATTTCCACCATATTTTCAAGAGAGAAAGAAGAAGCTTGCCATTCACTCTCTCTACATTCTTGCAAGCTAAACGATGTGTTTTTCTCACGCATCTACCAAGCGATTCACGTCCATCCTAGGCTCTCAAATTTGTATTTATTTTAATTATTATTGGGAGGCATAGGAATTCTTATTGTAAGAGTTCTCTTTCATACACCAGTTCTTATTTGTATTTTGAGCTTGTTGCTCGTTGGGTTGTAACAAACCCCTTATTGTACTTGGGTTGAGGTAATCCATTAATTACCTTGGTTTAGTAAATTGATTCCCTCGAGGTTGAGGGAATCGGGTTAAAAAACCTAAGCTGGGAGGCTTAGGTAGTGGAGTACCCAAGCGAGGATAACGACTATACATATTGTGCCAATTTTTTGTGGTTTGATTGACTGTGCAAATTTTCTTGTTATTTCTGATTTTGTGTTTGAGTTTTTGTGTGCACAGATATTCCTCTATTTAGCTCCTATCAAGTGGTATCAGAGCCAGATTGCAAGAAGATGTAACAACTCAACTTGCGATGGCACCATTCTCAAGACGCACCGAAGGACAGTCTTCTACCCATCCTCCCTATTTTGATGGGATAGACTTCGGGTATTGGAAGAGGAGGATGCAAGTCTTCCTCAAAGCAATGGATGAGGACGCTTGGACCCTCATTCGGGAGAAGTACTTGGATCCGGAGCCACAAGAAAGAGTAGAGTGGACAACAGATTAGAAGAAAAGGATCATGGGCAACTGAAAGGTGATGAATGCACTTTATTATGCATTGTCAAGGGAAGAGTTCAATCGAATTTCGGCATGCGAATCTGCATACGAAATTTGGAACACTCTCGAGGTCACCTACGAAGGTACAAACAATGTGAAGGAAACTCGTATCTCAATTCTAACTGAAAATTATGAGTGTTTCAGGATGACCAAAGGAGAAACAATGATGACACTGCACAAGGGGGTGATAATTATGTTGAATATGGCCCATCTTAAGAATAAAAGGCACAACATAAGTAGAATGGGAGCATTGCATGCATCATGTACCAAGATTGCTTATAAAACTGTATTAATGGCCATTTATGTAAGCACTTGTCAAAGTATGCCTCAGATGAGCAATCGGACCGCACGGATAGATTTAGAACGACGAACGGAGTCCAACGGACTCAAGATCGGCCAAATCTGACATCCGGAGCTCCTACAATGGGCCCAAGAAGTTTTTACCGTTGATCTGGAGATCAACGACCCTCATTGCGCCACGTCACCCCTGCTCCACCGCACGCCACCTCTTCATCCGTTGACCGGCGGGCTGGAGGGCTTCACCGATGAATTTGGAGTGGTTTTAGTGACATTCCGGATATCGCTAAAGCCCCTTCTTCTTTTAGAAAGCCCTTAACCCTATTTAAATCCCCTCCAACCACTCATTCAAGGCATTCACTTCCCTTGCAACTACTCCACCCCTCTCTTAGCTAGCTTTAGGCCCTCTTGTAATCGCCGGAGACGACGAGCCACCGACGAAGCCTCCTCCACCGCCGTGGCTGCCTCGTCGCTCTCCCTCCTCTCTCTCTCTCTTTAAAGCTTTCCATTACTTTTGTTTGAGCATGTATTTATTGTTGTAAGCTATGAACTAAAAGTGCATGATTAACGAAGTTATTTTCTGTTCAGTTGTTACTTTAATTTCTGTTTAAGTTGCATGATCAAAGAAGAAACACTCTAACCCTAATCTCTCTCTATCTCTCTCTCGCTTTTCAAACCGCACCTCCACAAGCAAAATTCTGCGCTTTCCATGACAACAAGTGATAAGAAAAATCTGATTTTTACGCCTCCTTGAGATCGACACTCGGACTCACCTCTGTTTATTTACTTTAAAACCGGTGTTGCAAGTGCGACTATAACGACACTTTTTAACACACATGCACAACAGCACGTCAGTTTTTGGCGCCGTTGCCGGGGAGGCAATGGATTTGTTTTGTCACCTCCATTCCACATTCATTCTCACATCGTGTAATGCCCTATTTTCCTTTTTACTTGATGGTTGCAGGAATTTGACGCGTGGACGGCGAAGCGACGCATCCCACGATGGTAACAAGGGAGTAGGTGCAACAAGGACTGATAGTGAGTAATTCTTCCCTCATGATTGTTTGCTTGCATGAAAAAACTAAAAAAAATTGTAAAAATTGAGAAAAATTGGCGTGGTGTATGATTGCTTGACCCACATGCTTAACACATCACCCCACAAAAAAAGGTACACTCTAACATTTTGAATAAATTCTTGGAGTGTTCTTCTCTTCTCTTTGAGTGGCGTTGGCGAAGCCACCATGAGTTGACCTGGGCCGCACCACTCAACCCAAAAATCGACTCATCTAATAGAAGCTGCATGATCATTAGGATGATTACATTAGGGTTTTAGAGCCTCTACAGAATAAAAGGAAATCTACTTTCATTGAATTGTGTGCAGAACTTGATGTGCCCACTAAAACTTGTCTGAAAACATTAAGACACGTCAACCCTAAAAAGCAGTAAAGTAAGGATGAAACACTAAAAGACACCACATCTTAAAAATCCTTGCTTGAAAACCATGTTTTGATAGAAGCACACACCTTGAAAGTGGAAAATTAAGAGGCACCACCCCAATCAACGCCTTATCACATAACCCTAGCACAAGCACTATCCTAGCCCTTTAAAAATGAGTAGACGTGCCCTAGGCAGGATTAAGTTAAGTCTCGAAAGGTGAGGTTTTGTTCACTAGGCACTTGGCTTTCATTCCCTTGGTAGAATCTGGTGACTAGGCTACGAGACAGTGTCAAACGACCGCGGTTGTGGGGTCTGCGGAATCGGAGGCGCAAGCCAAAGGAAGAACCTTCCCTGCAATCCCCTCGTAATCAACCTGGCCATATTAGCTTTGGGAAGGGCAGTCCAGTGCTTATGAACTTAATCACCCTTTTGGAGATTTCTAGGTCCCCTAAGGAACACACCATAAGGACTAGGTTTGTTTGCTTGATTGAGTACACAACTCTCTCTCATCTGTTCTTCCTGCATCCCTCCATTTCTTCCAAACCATGGATTTCAATGCCTATCCATCTTACCCAAACTACCCCCAATAGGATTTATATGCTAACCTAATTAGACCATATCCACAGCCTACTTGGGCTAACCAACCACCAAGTTGGGGATACGACCTTGAATATCCCTCTTGGCCCAACTGTCCCAATTATGACCAAACCGCACCAACCTCTTATTGGAATACACCCAACATATCCACCCAAGGGTACGATTCAAATCGTGGGGCTCCATATCTTGATTCTCCTCACGACGCCTCCTCATTTAGGTCCTACCCGCTCTACTGTGATAGGACCTACACATTAGGAGAACACCAAGAACCCTACCCTTCTCAGGATAATAACCAAGAAAGGTCATCTGAATTCAACAACCTTTCCTACTTGACCTTTGGATTAGAACGAGTTCTAGACAAATGGAAATCAGAAAATGATCAGAAATCTAGGCAAGCCCAGGATCATCAACCTTTGATTTGGTTCCCTGATGAAGAATCTGACTGGGAGGAGAACTTAGAACCTCAACTATTCTGGAGTAGGACCAAACAGAGAATGGTTCCTCTTGAAGAACTGGACCCTGAACATGATAGAATAGAGGACCCACCCAAGAACCTAAACACCAGTATGGATTCTGATCCACGACCTCAACCATACTCTCTTAACCTGGATTTCAAGGAGGAAATCCAAAGGACACCAAATGAAACCATGTCAATTCTTGATAACCTCCAGTTAGAACTACACAGACAGAATCAAGAATTGGTTAAAGGGCAACAGGTCATGTTGGATTTGTTCCAACAATTGGGGGAAGAAGGCCAGAGAAAGCTGTTGCACACAACGCCATTCATGGAATTCATAAAGCAAGGACCTACCATGATCAATTGGACTACACCTAGTCACCCTGATTTGGTTCAGTCCACCATTGATACCCCTCAAGAGTTGGACAGCTCAGTGGATAAGGACAGTGAGGATTCCTCAGAACACAATTTGGGGAGCATTGAGGACAAACATCAGGAGGAAACTAAGAATGTGAGGGGAGATGCCTTGGAATCCAAATCTAATCAACCCAAGAGAAGCAATACGGTGGGAACAGCAGCCAACATCGGAGATGGGGAATGGAGTTACAATTTCAAAGAAATCGATTATGAATTGGTTGGAATCCCCATCACAAATTTGGAGGAGGGCCGAGAGAAAGAATATGATCTAAAGGATGAAATTGACCCTACCTCTAATGCAACCCCAAATAGTGAATCTGATACAAAGGAGGTTGAAGAAAATATTCTTGAGATCGAGGACTTGGAGGGAATGAGCAATGAAACCATAGTTGCGGAAGAGATAAATTCGTCTTTGGAGAGAGGCCTCATGCTTGATTATAGGGCTCATTATGAAACTCTTGACTTTGTTACCTGCCCTACTAGAATAAAGATCCCGCAACCCGAATGCACTGGAATTGATACACTTTTGATAGATTACAATTTTATGGGGATACAAGCTGAGTATAAAACCTACATCTTTAGTGTCTGGCATGTCGTATTTGGGGTGCGTTCATCCACATCAACTTGTTTGCATGCCTGCAGACTAAGAAAGGATCTAACACGGGCATGCATGATATAGAATTCCTGCCCCT
Source organism: Thalassia testudinum (assembly GCA_037157565.1). Taxonomy (NCBI): domain Eukaryota; kingdom Viridiplantae; phylum Streptophyta; class Magnoliopsida; order Alismatales; family Hydrocharitaceae; genus Thalassia; species Thalassia testudinum. Next base: position 39,557,903 of record JAZHRO010000049.1, read on the forward strand.
TAGGAACGGGACTCGACCACAACCTTGTTCGCATCTATGGACTTCTGATTTTGGGTCTGGTTGATTTTGTACATACCTCCTTTACCCAAGCCATTCCTATTTGTGCACCGCCCAGTTGGAGGCGTTAAACTCAGTGCTTCCTGGGAGGCAACCCAGAGGATTCAGACTGAGCCAGTATTTTACGTCACTCAGGTACTATCTTTTTGAACCCTTATGCATCCATGTACTTGCCAATGAGGACATTGTCCAACTTAAGCATGGGGGGGTGGTAAATTGCATAATCCTGAGCTCATTTAATCATCTTGAATAAAATAAAAAAAAATTGAATTTAGGAAGAAAACTTAGGCATTAGAAACTTGTCAATAGTGGGAAATAATACAAAAGGAACTTAAACACTTAGACTTCTCAGGCCCTCAGGCTTAATCAGCCCTGGTGTCCATTAAAATATGGATCTAGCTTCGAGTCCTTGCAACCTTAAGCCATTCTAATCCACCTACTAAATAAGGTGATAAGTATACGACTTATCAACTCACCCTCTAACTTAAAAAAACTTTGAGTCTAAGCATCTGCACAGATTTTTGCATAGACTCACTTCTCAGAGATTTTGATAGAAATTGGGTAGCTAATGAACTCTCTAGGGTGGTATGGCTGGCAAGTTGTCGTGGGTAACAGCCCATTGGCAGGTTGTCCAGAACCCAGCCACAGACCATTTCTTCTTCATTGCCTCTAGGTACATTTGAGATCAGGGAAGCCACCTACGAAAAAAAAAAGGGAGAAGAAAAGAAAATAAACCACACTCCACCACACAAGTATGGCTGATAAGTGATCGTGGGTAACAACCCATTGGTCGGTTGTCCAGAGCCCAGCTCAATAACTGCACAAAAAGAACCAAAACACTTAAGGAAGAAGCGGGGGAAGTAGTACAAGCCGGGGAGATATACACTGGAAAAATCCTTGTGTTGACCCCAATTAAAACAAACGTAGGGAGAAAGCTACCAATCGAACAAATACACTTTCAGGCAAATTTATTTCCTTTTTCGGTCACCTAGGGGCATAGAAACCCGAAGTCTGTCTAAATTACCGTTAAGTGAGTCTATCACAACATTCACACCAAGATGCTTAGCACTTAGGGTTTTGACCGAGTTTTTGGTGGGTTGGGTAGCCATAAAAAGTTACCAACCCACACTGAATTCTGAAAAAAAATTCTAAAAAAAAAAAAAAAAATATATATATATATATACATATACGTATGTATAGTTATATACATTAAAGCAAGGATTTGGGCGATTCGTGTTATAGCAGATACCCGGGCACTGCTTAGTCTTTGTAGATTAAGATCTTGGTAAATTTCCTCCTATTGACAAGTGACGAAGTGTCTAAGCAGTTACTTCTTAAATTCTGAAAGGAAATAAAGGCTAGAATAATCCTTGCTAGGGACTAGCAAGGAGTAAGCATGGGGTATGATAACACTACACAAGGGGGTGATAATTATGTTAAATATGGCCCATCTTAAGAATAAAAGGCACAGCATAAGTAGAATGGGAGCATTGCATGTATCATGTACCAAGATTGCTTATAAAACTTTATTAATGGCCATTTGTGTAAGCACTTGTCAAACCAGGCCTCAGATGAGCAATCGGACCACACGGATAGATTCAAAATGACGAACGGAGTCCAACGAACTCAAGATTGGCCAAATCCGACATCCGAAGCTCCTACAATGGGCCTAAGAAGTTCTGACCGTTGATTTGGAGATCAACGGCCCTCATTGAGCCACGTCACCCCCGCTCCACCGTACCCCACCTCTTCATCCAGCCGAGATCAGATCTCAGTCGTCGATCTTCGATCGAACGGCCAAAACTCACACGCCCACCTGCAATCGCCGCAACAAAGTGCGGGCATGGCGTAACGGTTAGCGCGCATGCCCGCACGCACGCGACGCGAGTTCGAGCCGCACGGTGTGTGAAATCAAGATGAAGGATGCGCGCGGTGAAATTGGGCCTCCTGATCAGCAGCGGGCGGCTAAGATCGCGCCACATGGTGCGCCCACAGATCGCAAGAGCCCACGCACGTGCGCACGTCGGGCGACGACGTGTGCACACACGCGCACCCGAGGCGCGATCCAAGCGCAGCCAAGAAGAGATCTCAACCGTCCGATCTTTGATCGAACAGCTCTCACACAACGGCCACGGATTGAGCGCGAAGAAGAACGACGCACGCAGTTGACCGGCAGGCTGGAGGGCTTCACCAACACTTTTGGAGTGTTTTTAGCGACATTCCGGACGTCACTAAGGCCCCTTCTTCTTTTAGAAAGCCCTTAACCCTATTTAAACCCCCTCCAACCACTCATTCAAGGCATTCACTTCCCTTGCAACTACTCCACCCCTCTCTTAGCTAGCTTTAGGCCCTCTTGTAATCGTCGGAGACGACGAGCCCCTAATGGAGCCTCCTCCATTGTCGTGGCTACCTCGTCACTCTCCCTCCTCTCTCTCTCTCTCTTTTAAGCTTTCCATTACTTTTATTTGAGCATGTATTTAATGTTGTAAGCTATGAACTAAAAGTGCATGATTAATGAAGTTATTTTCTGTTCAGTTGTTACTTTAATTTCTATTTAAGTTGCATGATCAAACAAGAAACACTCTAACCCTAATCTCTCTCTCTATCTCTCTATCGCTTTTCAAACCGCACCTCCGCAAGCAAAGCTCCACACTTTCCATGACAACAAGTGATAAGAAAAATCTGATTTTCACACCACCCTGAGATCGACACTCGGACTCACCTTCGTTTATTTACTTTAAAACTGGCGTTGCAAGTGCGACTATAACGACACTTCTTAACACACACGCACAACCGCACATCAAATGATCAAAGAAATGTACACAAGATTTGGGGAAATAGTTAACCCCTTAAAGAACCTTGGAGTGAAGTTCATGGAAGACCAGCTTGTAAGGAAGATCTTAAGATCTCTTACAAGTGATTGGTCTCCAAAGACTACAGCCATCCAAGAGGCAAAGGACCTCTCTACTCTCCCGTTGGATGATCTAGTTGGTAGCCTTATGGCTTACGAAGTCTAACTAGAAAACATGAAGAAGAACAAGGAGATGTCTAGCAAAAGGAAGAATATTGCTTTTGGAGCAATTAAGGGGGACTCGGACTCAACAACATCGAAATCCGAAGATGAAGAAATGGAGATACTTACAAGGAAGTTTCAGAGATTTCTTCAAAAGCAAGGTAAGCAAATCAATAAAGTTTCAACTAATGTTATTTGTTATGAGTGCAAGAGAAAGGGGCACTTGAGGAAGGATTGCCCTATGAATAAGAAGAAGGAAGACAAAAGGAAAGACACAAAAGAAGTCAAGTAGAAGAAGAGGAGAGCTTTAAAAGCAACATGGGATGATAGCGACTCCGACATGGACACCGACTCTAACGAATCGGATGACAATGAGATTGCCCATCCATGTTTGGCAGCAACTACGGAAGATACAAACAATGAGGTAAACCCTGATTTTTCTTTTGAAGAATTATTAGAAGTTTATGAAGAACTATATCATAAAGCTAGGTTATTTAAAAAGGAAAATAAGGTTTTAAAGAATAATTAACAAAACATTAGAATCAGATAAATCATGTTTAGAAATGTCAAAAGTGACTAACAATCAGTTGCATGCAAAGATAGTAGAATTAGATGATATTTATAAGCACTTTGAAGGTGCTTTAAATAATCCCAAAACAACAACTAGGTTAAATACTCAATTTGTGAAGCTATAAATCAAAATTTCAGAATAAAAAGATTACACATACTAAATTATATGCACACAAGCATGCATGGATGTATCAAAAGGCTAAAAGTCCTAAGAATTATAGATCTAACACAAGAATGATCTATAAATCTTCGGGCATGAAAGGTACTAACTCTAAAGGACCCATAAGAAAATGGGTACCTAGAAAAGATATTTGTTTTGCAGTAGTAGACCAAAGTAATCAATGGGTGTTCAAGGCACACAACAGAATATTTCAACCTTTCTATAGGTTGAATGAAGACCAAGAACGACGACATAATGGAGCTTAGTACCTACATTCATCATTTTACTATGGGTAAATTTTATGGTATGATATTCTTTACCCTTTCATTTTTAGATGGTTGACAAAAAGGAGGAGAAAAACAAAGGGCAATTAGTAATATTTTTACGGGGAGCATACATTAAGGGGGAGGATTAAATAGTTTAACTTTCCTTCATATAACATTACTAAAATAATCTTGTCTTTAGTATATCTATTTGCACGATAATTTTGTCAACACCAAAAAAGGGGAGATTATTGGAACCTTGTTCTACATCTTATTTTGGTGTTAACAAATTATTGTGGATTAATGTTTGCAATTGAGTTTCTTTAAAATTTAGGTCAAGATCAAGGCAGACATGAAATGATGGAGGCATGATGATGAGAAGAAGATGATCATGATATGGAGAAGGCAAGATGACAAGGAAGGATCTAGGAGAAGAAGATCATCTTCGACCATTATTTTCTTAGTTTATTTTTTTATTTATAGAATGTATGCCTCTTAACAAAGGAATATAACTCACTTCGTAAAAATAATTGGAGATAAATTAGGATTAATATTGTGATCATTTTTAAAGAACATAATTGATTAAATCACTTAAAAAATGTACTTGCTAACCCACAAGTACCGGTACATGCAAGTTATAGGTTTAGGTCTTTCATAGAAACAAACTTGTACTCTACGAGTACCGGTACTCATGATCAGTACCGGTATTGGAGGTATCAAGTACTAGTACTAATGATCAGTATCAATACAAGTGGATTACAGATTTGTGTTAAGAGTTTGAAACCCAAATCTAGAAGTAACGTGTACTAGTACCCATACTTTAGTATTGATACCAGGTAGCTGTTGGCTTAAAACTGAACGGTTAGAAAATTAATTTTTGCTATATGAACGTTGGGATTTAAACCCCAACATCTAGTAGACGTCTCAACAAGGTCCTAACTCTATAAGTAAACCCTTGGACCCTTAGTTTGCACATAAGAAAAGAGAAGAAAAATTCCTAGAGCTATATTTCAAATTTCCACCATATTTTAAAGAGAGAAAGAAGAAGCTTGTTATTCACTCTCTCTACATTCTTGCAAGCTCAATGACGTGTTTCTCTCACACATCTACGAAGCGATTCATGTTCATCCTAGGCTCTCAAATTGGTATTCATTTTAATTATTGTTGGGAGGCATATGAATTCTTGTTGTAAGAGTTCTCTTTCTTACACCAGTTCTTATTTGTATTTTGACTTGTTGCTTGTTGGGTTGTAGCAAACCCGTTATTGTACTTGGGTTGAGGTAATCCGTTAATTACCTCAGTTTAATAAATTTATTCCCTCGAGTTTGAGGGAATCGAGTTAAAAACCCTAAGTTTGGAGGCTTAAGTAGTGGAGTACTCAAGGGAGGGGAACCACTATACATATTATACCAATTTTCTGTGGTTTGATTGACTGTGTAAATTTTCTTGTTATTATTAATTTTGTGTTTGAGTCTTTGTGGATGTAGATATTCCGCTATTTAGATCCTATCAACTATTTGTAAGAATTCGTCGAGCCTAGGGGCCTGATTGAAAAGAAAAGAGATTTGAGGGCTCAAAATGCAAACTAGGTCAAGATGGATTCTGATAAGGCCCAAATTTTGGTGTTAACCTAATTTAGATCCAAAGAATCTAATGGGAAGCTTGCATTTTAGTTTTGACCACGTTTGACTGGGTAACTTGCATAGGAGCCCAAATCAAGGCAAATTCCCATATAAATCTCTATTTTCGGTCAAAATGGGTTCAGATGGTCAAAGTGAAGTACCAAACCTTCTAGAATATTTTTCAATGAAGTTTTGGAGGTTTAGATTGAATTCATCTCGACCAAAATCCCTTCAATTTAAGTGAGGCTGATAATTATTATTTTTAGTGGTATTTTAATCCTTAAAATGCGTAAAACCCTGATTCAGTCAATGTGAGACCACTTCTTGGATATTTAAGTTCATTTGACCTTCAATTAATCCCTGATTAACCCCTTGATTAATCTACATTAATGATGGGATGGTAAAATAATAAAATTAATCAAATTTTTTTATCTTCTTCTCAAATCAGTTCAGTATGGAATTATGATCCTCAGACCATCATTTAGGAGCATTTAAAATTGGATTCTGACCAATTTAAGTTAGTTATGATGAATGATGGTCTTACTATCATTGATCCTAGATTTAGATTGTGGAACTTGGGCCTCCTTTAGTCTTGCCATGTCTTGGGGTACTACTGGTTCTGATCAACTCAAGAAAGCGACCCTAGGTCATCACCCATGTGCCCTCCTACTCACGTATGGACACCCACCAGTGGTGTGCTACACTACTCTGCTGAAAGGTTGCAAAGGGCACTCTGCATTCCTCCGGTGGGTGGATCGTGTCGAAGGCCTTCTTCATCTACTGAATCCAATCCACCACCCCCATCGGATCCTTGTCCCCCTTGAATGTCAAGGCTTCAACTTCCTAAACTTAGTGAAGATCTGCCTGTACTTATGTAGAGAGTCTATGAGCTCGTTCTTTGGTGGAGGAGGCTCATGGTTCTCCTTAGTCGCCTCCTGAGTGGGTACATGTAGACTTGGAACTGAGTGCTACTCTAGGTTACCCCTGCCCTTTCCTTCCACTTGTAGCGCGAGAGGTAGCCTCTACTCCATCTTGAAGAAGGTCTCTGTGAAGGCCTGGAACTGAGCAGTTAGATCCCGAGCCTGTCAAGAGTGATCTGTCTATTCATCCCCATCAGTGCGTCTACTCACATTTGCCTGCCTAGTCCTCCGTAAATCCATCACCCTCTGCATAGTGGAAATAAATGTCAGTGATTACGAATCCACAATTAGATCAGAGTGAGGGGAAAAATGCAACCGGGTCTCATGTCAGATAGCGGATCAATACCTGTCATTTAGCACAATATGAACATTTGTATGGTCTTTTCCAAGCCATTCCATGACAAGTATGGAGAAAGCTACTAGTTCTTAGTAAGGCAAATCTGAAGACCTAGGCCAATACGATGAAGTGACAATCTTACTCCAATTGAAAACTTGGAGTTCAATAAGGTTTACTACCTGACCAGTCAATTATCTGATTGCACACACTAAAGCTTAATGAAAACTCGAAGTTCAATTAAGACGTCTTTGATTTGACTTACGCAATCTGCATTTAAGTCGATACTTTAGAATTGCTGAGTCTTAAACGTTAAGATTTTGTGTATAATTCCTTTGTTTTGGTGAAGAATCGAGATTGATAATTTTGATTTAACTTAGCTCAAAACTTGCAAGTTGGTTTCCCGTGTAAATACTATTTTTTCGTCAGTTTTTTGCTTAGTGATTTGCTCAAGGACTAGCAAAAGATAGTCACGAGGGTGATAATTTCATATATATATGTTAATATAGGCCTAACTAATGTTAATCTGAAGGTAATTTGGGTTAAATTGCATCTATATAGATTATATTAGTCATTTTAGAGTATTCTGTAAATAATGCACAGTTTTGGATTTTTATGCAATTTTTTTCTTAGTTATATTTGATGCCTTGATGTATTTGTTCATATGTGTGTAGGTGCTAGGTTTCAAACAATTGGAGTGTGCCTCAAGGGAGTTCTAGTTCTGAGCTCAATTATAGAGGAAGATTAAATCGAGTTGGTGAACTTATTTGGAAATCAAATTAATTCCTATCCCAAACCTATTTAGGAACCTAAAATCCCACTCACTTTCATAATATCCTAGACCTCCACCACCATCTTCTAAATACCCCCTGATTTTCCACCTCATATATATCGTATATCTAATAGCCCCTATCTAAGTCCCCCACTAAATAACATCCCCACCAAAAACCCCACATCCTAACCTAGCACACCACTAAATTCCATGCACCGAAACCCTTCCCAATAAAAATCCCAACCCACATAATTTCCCCAACTCCTTACGCACTACGTAACCCGATCTCCAAGACCCCACTACGTCCTCCACTCCCAATTCCCACGTCAATACCAAACCCCCACCAACTTATTTCCCACAACACCACCGAACTCGCCAAGCGTGACCCATCCCTTCCCATGCAAAATTCCAAAAATTAAAAAAACCACCAACGTAACCTTTCCCTCTCCACCCGCCGGACACAACAAATTCCACCCGATACATCGTTACCTCTCCACATGCAACACCATAAATCCCACTCATATTAATTTAAAATCCCATCCCATGCAACTAATAGCACCGGCTGCTTTCCCTCCAAAGCCCACGACCTTGCTCAACTTATCCCTTCCACGCAATTATTTAATTAATTACCCCTATCATAAATCCTAATTAACCATCCATTACCTTTCCCATTTAGTATTGACCCTAGATTTATTTTCAATAAAAACCTAACCGATTCTATTACCTAGCCCTTAATCGTAACCCTTGATGCCTAACCTAATTAATTCTAACCCTCTATTCCAAGACCTAGAAACCTATAAAAAGAGGCCTCCCCCCCCCCCACCCCCCTAGGAATCAATTTTCCTACTTCCAAACAAGTTTCACCAACTAGAACTAGTCCTTTCTCTACTTCCTCCCCTTGGAGATCTTAGGTTCACCTTCCCATCAGCTACTATGTCGTCGCTCCGGACTTTGCCTTCGAAGGCCCTACTTTCCATTATTGTCATTTTAGTTCTAATTGTAATTAGAATCATTTACCTTGTTGTATTACTATTTCTACCTATGTAAAACTCTTATTATTTCAATAAAAGTTCAAATAGTTTTTTTCAACTTGTCTTCAAGTCGCTTGCTTTATCGTATAGTACTTATTTTAGTTTTAGTTAATCTGCATGCAATTAGTTCTAGTTAAGTTCTATTTGCATTCTAAGAGTAGTAATCTCACATTTGAATCTACTTAGCATTTAGGAAAGTGAGCTATTCCGACTGCCTCCATCTGAATGACTCGGACTACGTTTGGAAATTTAATTTCTTTTTATGAGTTTCACTTGAAATAAATTTAAAAATTTCTCTGCACTTAATACGGCCATGAAAAATGTATTTTTATGTACTTATCATGTGAGTAGAACAGAACCCTAATTTAATGTGAGTGATTTAAGCGCACATGGAAAGACAAGTTTTGAAATCATCCTTTTATCCATTACTTAATTAATCCTTTTAATTCAGTAAGGACAAAAGGAGATTTGGTTTTTGAAAAAACTCTTGTTTGATTTGGCCTCGAAAATCTATTGGGTAAATACATATATATCATATATATATTACATCTAGTGTGCATCAAACAACCATAATCAAACAACATCATAAATAGTCTTAAGCATAGGGTTTACACTACTAATAGGACTTCATATTTCTAATAAATCCAAGCCTTAAATGTCTCAAAAATTTGAATCAATTTAGAGCAACAAATTCACTAATTTGCTCTTGGTCTAATCAATTAGGAAAAATTATGATTGGTTGAAATAAACCCCATAAATTTTGGGTCAATTAGAAATCATCCTAAAATTTCTAGTGATAGTCTGACCAATCAGGAATATATTTCACTGCTCAACCAGTAAGGTCTAACCAATTAAACATGGTTCTAATCAGTTAGCCAGAACACAAAATTGTTCTACTATAATGCAAATTTCAAACCTTCAAGGGAAACCCTATATAACATAGGCTCTGATAGCACTTAAAGGAAGTGACACATTACAAAGGCATAGTGGATTGTTTAAAACTTTTCAAAACATGAAAACATGATCCCAAGATCAATCAAATCATAGTAAAACTTTGAAAACTATTTCTTCCAATCGCAAGAGTTACAGATATTACCTCTGTGATTGGCTATTATGGGAATAAGGTTGTGTATGAAATTGCATCCACACGTCGACATGAAGTCCCTAACACAAGGTGCGACTCCTTTGGGTTCATTGATGAGTGAGACATCAAAATAGAATAAGGGAGGAAATTTTCAAGTAGTAGAGATTTTCACTTCTTTACCATGAAGAAGAGCACTGGAGGAGGAGGAAGAGGGAGTGTGCCCTCCTCATTTTTCTAGGTGTAATGGCCAAAAGAGAGGGGGTGTTTTTGGTTGATTCCCAATCAATTGATTGATCGGCCTCCGACGTTTTGAACACCCCCCTTTATATAAAAGGTCTCAATCCTAGGGTTTAAAGAAATCTTTTTTAGCTGAAATTCCAATAATGCCCTTTTCTACTCCTTATTCTATTTAAAGAAAATTCCAACACTTTAATAATTATCAAAATACCCTTCGTGCTTCTCTAAAAACGTATTAATTATATATTTCTACTATTTGAACTATTTAACTACTTTTCTCGTATTCTATGTATTTTGTCATAGTATCAGGCATTAGGGAGATCTTGTAGGCAATTCAAACTCCATCTATAATTTGGATCACCCCAAATCAAGGACTTAGATCAAATATTGGTCTAATTTGATTCTAATAATCATTTCTTAATTCTCTAATTGAGATATTCATATTGATAAATTAATCTAATCATTACTCCATAATTCTTCAATTATAAGTAATGTATAATTTTCCAAGTAATCCCATTCCTAAACGAATTCAATAGGTGTTCACCACATAGCCTTGGTGATGCATAACGACTATCGAATTGTTATGGCGATAGGCAACCACTTGAAATATATTGTATATCCTATATGTCCTTCACGCATAAAGACACATATAAGAGTCCTCGGTTTAGGATCTTATCCCACTGTGTTCCCTTCAGAAATTGATCTGTGTAGATTAGCATTATGCTTTGGATGGAAGATATATTGGATAACTTCTACAAGTTCAACAAGTTCATCTCTTTTTCCATCTATCTTTTGAAATGACCACCAGTAGAATTATACCTCTAGAGCTATAATAATAGAGCTCACAATCCACTCCAATTATTGGAGCTATGTCAATCCCATCTTAAAAAAGCATCTATATCCCATACTGGATGATGTAGACTAGCTTCCCTACATCTGGCCTTACACTCTAGAAAACCTCAATTATTAGGTTGCCAAATCTATATAGTCCAAATATCTAAATAAACTCTTGTCTTAGATATAATGACACATGTTTGCTTCTCTAGGACAATGATCAAAAAGTGACTTCTGCAAAACATGCACAATAAATCCTTCTCTAGTAATGGGTTTGGAGGGGATCCTATAGCATAGGCAAAAGGAAAGGAGGAGGTAGATCGCAATTCCGCTAATGAACACCTTGATCATACTCACATGACAATTTCGAAATCTCTATTACCTATGGAACTCTTTCCACCAAGAATTCAGTCAGGTGCTAGTATCTTATATATGATAAACCTGGAAGATTTCCATCTCTTCCAAGATTGGGAGCTATGACCAAGACAATGAGTTAGTGATAGTGATCATATATAGATCCATATCTTGTATCTACTATCCAAGATCATTCTAGATAATTGATCCACTATCCTTACTTGTCTGATCAAGCTTTTGTGAGAGCAACCCTAAAAGCACAAGTGGGACCATTAACACATATTTATACTCAAAGTTATTCATTATTTAGATGAATGGTGAGGACATATCTAATTAATGTACTAATACATAATAAGATGACTTGCCAAAGGCACACAAGTCCAACATTAGTGTATCTTGATCTAGCATAATATCACATATCTAGTAAATGTCATGAGTCAATTCATACATACCCCCACGAATGTCCATCTCAGGGTAGTCAACAAAATAATTTGTTAAAGAGAAATCCTGGTAGAAGATTATTACTTACTAAAGGGTACAGACTCCAAATTGAAGGATAGATAGATGTAGACTGGGTAGGACTTGCAAATGGCAAGCAATCTACTACATGTTACATAGCTTTTCTTAGAAGCAATCCAATTATTTGGAGGAGCAAATAATAACATGATAACAAATCAATATTGCTAGTATAAGCTTACATAGCTTTTCTTAGAATGTAGCGTATAACACATATCTTGAAAAATAACATTGCACATTACACCAAAAGCATGACAAAATCACAACTCATATTGGTATCACTTCCTTCACATTTTGTTTGCTAAATAATAAATATAGCCTTGTCATTTTGTTTGGTACTAAGCCCTTATTGAGCTAAGCCTGGATTGGCTTAGGCTTAACTTGAGAAGTTAAAAAGCCTGGATTTTTGTTTGAGCTCAATTCATTAGTCTATTAAGTTGGACTCATTAACCCTTGTTAAACTAATCTTCAACTGAGCTTACCAAACCTGACCTTGTCGATTCAAATTAAAATTTCAAATATATACCAATATTGATCTCTACTTTAAGAAATGCTAGCAACATGATGCTTCTACTAGCATTAAATGTCCTCAACTTATATATATAGCAAGTAGTTTCTTCAAAAATTTCATAAAGACTCATTTTCTAGATATAATAATTGGATTGTTGCCTACCCTTTGTTTTAATTTTCTTTTTTTAATTTTGAGGTTCAATTACATCTAAATACATCAGCATTAACCTCTTCCCACATGAAGATCACATGCCAAGCTAATACATTGAATATGGCAACATCATTATAGGTCACCCACTTATAATGTTCATTATCCATTATCATTGATGATTACAATAGGTTGCCTCTTAATTAGAATAAAGAAGCGAACAACGATTGGATATTTGAATATATTCACTCTTGGAAATTCGAGACATGCTTAGCATGATGTTGTTTTGTTAGTCTTAAAAACCCCAACCCCCATTACTAAACAATGATTTCCTCATAAGTATATTGCCCTATATATATGATGTTTTGAGTTAATTAAGAGGGCATAATTATATACAATTGCATGTATAAGACCCACTTATTCGCATACATGAATCAACCTTGCAATGGTCGCATAATGATAATGAGCAATTTATTTATTATTTTTCACATGTAAAGTATTATCAATTTGACATGGTGACCACTAAGAAGACACTACAAAGATGAAATGCCAATCCAATTACTTTATGTGTCACTATCAAAGAGAGAGATATAAAAAAGGGATAAGAAGACCACAAACTATAACAATTGGCCAAGTTGAGAACATGTTCCAAAAAATTAAACGTGTGTCCCTCTCCCTTTCTTTATTTGTATATTTTGATCAAATGCCAAAATGTTTGGGGTGAAATTCTTGATTATGGATACAGTGCCATGCTTGAGGCATCCATGATGGATGCTTATTGGTGGAAGCACCTAGGGTGATTATAATAAGATACGAGTTTTTAAGGAATCCAGACTTTTTGATGGGAAAGTTCTCTTTAGAGTTCTCTAAATCTATGGGTGCAATAAAATATATATTAGTTAATATCACTTGACTTGGATGGTTAACTTTTTAAATTTTAAGGACTACTTGATTTCAAGATCTTTGTAGAGTGAGAAATTAAAGGACATGAGTTATAATCACCTGATTCACACACCTTACCGTAGTCCCTTAGAAGGGAGTGAAATCATTACATGGTAAACAACGTAATGTGGACACATCTCCTCTAATATTTAGAGGATCCATGTACTCCTTTAATGTAGACCCAAGTTCAATGTCCATAGGATATCTCCTTTAGTTGGAAATTTTGTAATGGTATAAAATCCTCTCACTATCCCTTTTTATAAGTCCATCTATTCTCCTTCCCTTAAATGATAGTTAGGAGTAAATTATCTCTAAAAGACATGGCTAGAAAAGATAAAAAACACCTATAGAGACTGAGTCAAGAATACCTCACAAATCTCCTTATTAGATAGTGTGTGCATTCAACATATTTGGCAGGATGTTTGATAGCTCTACACTCATGCCTAAGAGCAATACTATTATCTCCTTCTTTAGCACCACTATCTATAGGAGGTAACTCTTCTACCTCACCATTAACTTTACAAACATGACCTAGACTTTTGATCAATTACCTCTCTGAGTTGAGTTGATCCCTATCATCATTAATAATAGGACCCATGGAATCACCAAAATCTACATCCACTAAACCTCCAAAATCCACCAAAATTGGGATAGGACTAAGCATAGGACTTGTCACAAACTCTCTTTAATGCATAGTCTCCCCTTACAACTCATTACTAAGAACTTGAAAATCCTCTTCTATACTATTTAGACTATTCCCTAAAGAGGATTTTTGAACTAAAAGTAGAACTTTGTCTCTGGAAAAGTTACATCTATTGTTGCATATTTTGTTGTGTAGAAGGATCAATATATTTATAGCCCTTCTAAGTTGCAAAGTATCCTAGGAAAATGCCTTTCATGGACCTCTGATTGAATTTAGATAATCTAAAATGGAGAATATGTAAAATAACATGACTGTTTGTGCAAGAAGGAAAGGTTCCTTTTCCACAAAATGTAATGAGGCTGGAGTTTTTCTTGAGAGCACTCAACTTAATATTCAATTTATTAGGTATGTAGTAGTTAGGATGGCTTTAACTGATTATCACTTCGACACTCTTCCCTTAAATAATAATTCTTGCTAACATCAAAAGCATGTCCATTCTTATCTTCAGCAATCCCATTCTATTTAGGAGTATAACTATAGGGCATCTCATATATGATTCATTATTCTTCAAAGAACTTCACAAGAGAGCTCTTGAAATATTCATGATCTAATATAAAAGTTCAAACTCTTGTTTAGAACTAATTTTCAACCATATTATAGAAGCTTCTAACGATATATGGAATCTCATCTTTAGTCTTTAAGTAAAAATTTATGAATCTCGAGTAATCATTAATGAAGGCAACAAAATGCCTACAACAAGTTGCAAATTTGATACTTCTGGATCCCTACACATTTTAATAAACTATTGAGAAAGGCATAATACTCTTATTTCTAGATTCAAGGAACGATAATCTATGGTGCTTCAAAAACAGACAGCCATTGCAATTTAAGCCTTGTATAATGAGTCCTATACACAAATATGAAAACAACATCAGTAGTGCCAAAAAAGTCAAATGCAAAAGTTGCCTGTGCCATAATACAATATCTTGGCTTTTTCTTGTATTTGTTCCTATTAATTACAATGTAGCTTTGATGAGAACCTCATCATGAGCCCTTACTAGCATATTTTTACCTAATAAAGTGAACAAAAGCTCCTACATAACCAAGAGAAAGGATTAATTCAGGGAAACACTAATCTGAGAAGAGAACATGAAACCAGGGGTAAAACTGCAATTTTACCATTACAGTGCATCAACGGTATTTCTAAGAGTCTATACATAGATCAATTGGACTTAATAAGAGAGAAAGTGGGTTGGTTCAATTAGATAAGGGTTATTGTGAAATTTAAGAATTAAATGACATTCTATAACCCTAAAATAAACTCACTTAAATTTACAAGGTTCCAGGAAAGATAAAAATCAACTAAACCCTTTAAAATTCATGAAAAAATATCCCTTAGAGTTTAGAACCTTCAATTTGGCCTTTGGAACCTGTTTTGATCTAGATTGGGGACCAAGCCAAATATTTGACCTAATTTGGGTTTTTATGCAAAATGTCTAGTCAAACGAGATCAAACCTAAAATCCAGCTTTACCATTGGATTACTTAGGTCAAAATTATGTTTGTATCAAAATTTGGACCTAAGGGAAGGTCATCTTGACGTACTTTGCAAATTGGTCCACCTAATTACATTCTAACCCTTAACTTTTGAATATCCTTGCAATTACCCCTCAGATTTCTCATCACTTCATTTTCGTCCCTCTACCATTGCAGCCGGGACCCATACCGCCAGCGACTTTGCGAACCGATTTTCTCCTCATTCCCATGGGGAGCTGCTCCCAGATTTGAAAGGAGAGCTCCCTGCGAAACCCCCTACCACATGAGTAGCTCCCCATATCCTGAATCACCCTATACCTCTCGTGTGAACGCTCAAGAGGTATGGATTTCACTTCGGCCATACCTTTGGCGTGGTGTTCCCACCGCTTCCTTGCGACTCCCCCTCTGTCCGTGCCTATTTAAGCTTGCCCAGAGCCCTCCGCTTCTGGCAAGCCTGATTTGGCTAAAGGAATCCCCCCAAATTCGTCTCCTCCTCCGGCCATCTGCCCGTAGGCTCTGGTGACTCTCTGTCCCTCTTCTTGTCGCTCTGCCATCATACCAGTGGCAGAGCCATCTCCGCCTCACTTTTTCGCATCACGCCATACCTGCGCGAGGCCCTCTGACCCCCTCATCGTAGCCACCTCTTCACCTCAGGGCCTTCGTCTCCGACGATGGCAGACACACGCCGATCGCCCTCCACCTCCCCCCTTCGCTCCAAGTCTCTCAGTTAAGTCCTCTTTCTCCCCTCTTCATTTTCCCCTTATTTATTTCCTAAATTGACTACTACTACACTCCACCACCATCATCTCCTTCACTTCCGGCCACCAACTTCGGCGAGGCCGCTCCACCTCCACAGGCCGTCCCACCCCTCGCCGACAAGTCCACAAGCATCCCCTCACTCCACTCAACATTTCCCCTCACTCATACCACCACTCCACTCACCCAAACACACCCCTAAACACACCTACATATACGCACACAGTGTGCCCTAGGCACGTTCGCACAGGCATCCCCGCACCACGCCACCGACCACACCACCTTCGCCTCAACACGGCGAAGCTACCCAAGTGTTTTGACAGGGTCGCAAGGCCATTTTGGTGCTTGTAGGTTCTGACGTCCCTCCGCCATTGGAGCAGAGCTTGAAGCAAGCTTGAAGTGAGCTCCAGGTTTCGCCAACTCCAGGTTCCTATCCCAGGTTGCGCAGAAGACACTCGCACACGACTCCAAGCCTTCAATTGGAGTCAAAGGCCATTGTAACTACTGCAATTGGAGGCCTTGTCCCTGTTGCAGGCACGCGCGAAGAAAGGTGGGACATTTAGTCCCACCTCGGAAACTCAGGTGACGTGGTAATTGCTTTTTATTATTTTTGTGCTTTTAGCTCTTCGCCTCTAGTACACGGGGTGAGATCCCTCGCCCACGTACACCTGCCTTGTCCGCGACCACTCCCATGCAGACTTGGCTGACCCGTTTACCCTGCACTCCTCACGTACCACCCATGCCAGTGTGCCTGGTCCCGAGTGCGTTGACCCAACCCGTTTACCTGAGAAAAGCTCTGGGAGAGTTGTCTTGAGAGCAAAATAGAGAGAGAGAGATGCGGGGAGGGCAGGGGAAGGTTTTGCTTCTCTATGCTATGTAGGGAAGAAGGAGGAAGAGGAAGCAGCTGCGGGGAAGAGGAAGAGAAGAGGAAGAGCAGCTGAAGGAAGGAGAAGCCACAGAGAAAGAGAAAAGGAAAGAAGGAGGAAGAAGAAGCAGCTATGGAGAAGAAGAAGAGAAAGAGGAAGGAGGATACAGAGGCCAAGGAAGATGAAGCTAAAGACTTAGCCATAGAAGAAATGGAAGAGGGAAAGCAAAGGCAAGGAGGAAGCCAAAGAAAAAGAAGAAGAAGGCAAGAAGGCAGCCGTAGAGAAAGAGAAGAAGAAAGAAGAAGGCACAGCAGAGAGAAGCAGGAGCAGAAGGAAGAAGAGAAGAAGAAGAAGCCAAGGAGGAAAGCCTAGTGAAGAAGAAAAGAAAAAGAAGGAGCACTATAGCAATCTGCAAGATAAGCCGTCTGACTCACAGAATCAAATGTCTGAGAAAAGAAAAGCAAGAAAGAGAGGAAGGGAGAAGCCATCAAGAAAATATTTCCTCTTCCATTACTATTTTCTTTTTAGTTTTCTTATACAAAAACTTTCATTTATATCCTTGTTAAATATCATATTGTGAGAGTTGTCATTTTGCTTCTGAAATACCGATTTGCTCCCTGAGTTCGACCTCGGAAGTTTTTAAATTTCGAGTAAATGAAATTGATAATCATTTTTTCATGGTGATTTCAAATATACTACAACGAATATGTTTTTTAAAAACACGACCTCGTCGCTAATAGAACCTCGACTATCAAGCTTGAAATGCCAAAGCTATCTTTCTAGGTAACATTTACAATCCATTATGGTCTAGAGCAATTCCATTTTTCATCCATATTTCAAGGTCCTATAGAGCACACCAATCTTCGAAGAATATTAAGGGTGTGCACAAGTCGAGTTCAACTCAAACCCAACTTGACCGAACCTGCAACTTGCTACAACACAATTTATAATTTTACACTTACATTTATATATTATATGTATATATTATATATTAAATAATGTATATAATATATACATATATATACAATTTTATGTATATAATATATAAAGGGTGCCAAGCTACAACAAAACCCTCATCTCGTCAATATCTCTTCACTTTCCTTACCAAATTCCAAATCACAACACTCATTAGGGATGCAAACGGGTCGAGTTTGGCTAAACCCATACCCATTTACAAATTTCATACCCATACCCTACCCATTTACCCATCAGGTACAAACGACTAAATCCATAACAATACCCATCTACACATCAAGTATCCATTTATCCATCGGGTACCCATTTATAAATTGATCTTACAATCAAATTGTGCCCAAATTAGAGTCAAAGAAGAAAAAAAATTATAACAATCCTGAAACATAAGGGCTTGGGCTACTCCAATTTTATTGGTCTCTACTGAAATTATTACAAAAGAGCCCTTCAAGAAGAATATATCAAAAACAAAAAACAAAAAATACAAGGAAAGACAAAATATAAGTACATTTCAAATAAAAGATACCCATCCCTAAAATAAATGTTCAATGCAAGCTTCTAAGGCACTCCCAACCTTCAAAATCATGGAGGGAATCATAGGGTAGATAGGTTTTGGGGGAATGAGGGACTTAAGTGGAACTTATATATATCGGGTAAATGGGGATTTTATTTGGGTACTCGAGTTGGGTAATCGGGTATAGATCCAAACCCATAACCATACCTAAACTCGATTGGGTTTTTTGCAATAAAACCCACACCCAAACTCAGTAGGATTCGGGTCAAGTTTTACCCACTCTTTTTTGGGACAAGTTGGGACACGTTCAAGTCGAGTTTACTAAAACTTGCATCCCTAGCCCTCACAGTCTCATGACCCCTCATCTCTTGCACCTCGACCAGCTCCAGGTGATGCCCTCTCCTCTCCTCAACTCCAAGCTATAGGTCATGTCATTTCCTCTACTTGATGAAGGCCAGCGACACCCCATGCTCTTCAAGTTGCCCACCTCTCCTCTCCTTACCTCTTCTTACCCACATAACCCTTCTCCCTCAACACCACCAGTCCCCTTACCCTTTCCTCTTTCCCTGACGACCATCCCTCCACCAGCTACCACTAATGGATGACCACTGATTGCGCAGCAATTATAGGTCTTAATTGACCTAGATTAAGCTAGAACTTAGCATAAGATAGGGAAATTCTTGCATGCATAAGCATTATCTGCATCTTTACTGCTTTACTTTAGCTATGCACAAAATGATGTTATAATGTACTAATTAAGTACATTATGTCGATTGCAGGCAATAAGTAGATCTGGAGCTGGATCTGGAGCAGGATCTGAAGCTGGATCTGGAATAACGGGAGTCGTAGCAGAGCTGGAGTAGAAGGCTTAGTTTAGATATAAGAACAATAATGTAAGGGGGTTAAAGTTTTTCTATTCTATTAAGTAGAAATAAAGTAGTAAAATGTGAAGAGCATAGGTCCATCCTAGGCCTAGGATAGCCTAGAGACTTCCCCAAGCCTTGGCCACCCTTAGATTAGGTCACAACACCCTAGGAAGCCCGAAAACCCTAGTTCCAACCCTTATCTGGACGTCCAAATAAGTTATAGGACGTCCAGGACCCTTGGCCATCTCCTACACACCTCAAACTCACTTCTGCAGTGTTATTGGACGTCCAGAAACTTTGTTAGATGTCCAATTTCTGCAGAATGCCCAAAACAGAACCCAAAATCTCTCCTGACTCTGATTGGACGTCCAGACAACAAGCTTAGACTTCTGATTTTTGAGTATAAGATGTCTAACACTGTTATTAGATGTCTGATACTGCTCTCCAGTTCCTGTTTTGAGATTTAAGCCTTGATCTTGGATCTCTAAGTCCCTAAACCCAATTCCAACCCCATAGGAACAAAAATTAAGGTACCCTAACCCTAGTACATCACCTCTAGACCTCCATAAGGACCTAATTAGATCCTCACTAAACCTAATTGACTTGGATCTTAGTCAATTCCATCAGCCTATTCAATTGGACTCATTGAGTCCAATTGAGCTCTGATCTCAGCACACACTATCCAATTAGACTCAGTGAGAGTCCAATTGACATAGACCTAAATTAATAAAGTTGTTTTAATCTCAATTAAGTTTTCACACACCCAATTAAACTTGTATTAAGTTTAATTGCACTTTACCTTAGTGAATTAGGGTTTACAACCCTAATTTGAGACCTACCTTGACCTAAACCCACTAGAACCTAACCTAATCAACCTAGACAACTAGGTTTCGACCCACACACACCCACACACACCATCCACACGAAATTATCTAGCCTAGAGTTCTCTAGAACTCTCTACCATGTGTTGTTGCCTTGGTTGCCAAAATTAGCAACCAAGAGCCATTCAATTTTTAGATCCACATTTGGTGGATCTAAAAACCACCATCCACCCTCTCTCTCTCATTCTCCCACGAGCTCCCACCATAGGCCTCTCTAGAGAATTCCATAATTCTCTAGAGAGATTCCATTAGGTCTATAAAAAGACCTAAGGTGTGGCCATTTGCACCCATTCACATCCCTTGGCTCCATTCACTTCCCTGGCAAATTCACTCCATTGGTGCCATTCACACCACCTCCACTTAGCTAGCCACTCCACCTCCACGAGCTCACTACCACCACCATGGAGGACATCATGCCGGGATGCTGGATCAATCCTACCTCTCTCCAAAAATCGGCCTAAGCTACATTGGCCGCCCCTCATTCTTCTCCCGACCACTACAAGGCCATCGGGGACCACCCTTGAATGCCCTTTTATTCTTCTAGATTTAATTCATGCTCTTCATAATTTTATTGCTCTTATTTACTGCTTAGTAGAGTAGTCTTACTTCTCCCCCAATGATGCATGCGAAATCCCCCCATCGATTCTTGTATGCAATCATTTTCTGGTAGCTAGGTTTAATTTTCAAGCATTTATGTACAAGCTTTCCTCTAGATTCCTTATGCAAACAACTCCCCAATGAATGAATGAAAATGCATTTCTATATATATATATCTCTTTATGTGTTTGAAATCACCATGAGCTTATTGATTAATATTATATTTGCATGATTCAAGTTGCCTGTTTCTAACTCCTAATATTCTCTCAATTAAGCATGTCATACTTAACTACGTAATAATCATGAATTGGCATGCAATTCTAGACAAAGTAGAGCAATAGAAGATCAATTTTAGAAGTAAACAAATGCCTCGCAGAGACGAACGACCGGGACTCAAAGTCTTGTTATCTTTAGAAATCATTTTTGACGAATGTTTTTGTACGACCATACTATGATTCTGGCGACTTTCAAAATGCACGACAATGGTTTCCATCAACCACCTCTCCTCTCTTCTTCCCCATAATAACCCAACCACCACCATCAAATGCCCTACCTCACCTCTTTTCTTCCCTACAAGGATCCCACCACCAGGGTGCCCCTTCTCCTCTCCTCTTCTTCCCCACAAGAACCACCCCCCAAGGCCACAACCATTGGACAACCCATCTCCGATAGCATCACCAACCCTCTTCTCTCCAACAACCCTCCTTCCACCAGACACCACCACTGGATGACCCTTCTCCATCAACACCATTACTACCCTTCCCTGTCGTCTCTCCACAGCAACCCTCCCCACACCAACCACCACCACCAAACTTCCCCCTCCCTTTTTTTTCTTTAAAGTGCTTGTATTTATAATTTTGTCATTTTTTATTGATGGTGAGGAACTCACTTATGTATTATTTGATTTTTGTTAAATTTTATTTTTAGATCTTGTTACTTTTAGATCATATCTTTTTTTTTATTTGAATTTTTTTTTATTTTACCTACTTTCTTCACTTTTTTTACAAGATACAAGTTGTTTATGTGTTAAAATTCTTTTGTCATTAAGTGTGTAAGCCATACGAAGCGTATAGGAGATAAATGTAAGCTTTAACTAGTCAATAAATTGCTTTACTCGATCCAATCTTATGGGTTGCATTGGTGGGGTTGGAAAAGTCCCAACCAACAAGCTTTGGGTTGAGTTGAGTCCTAACCTGACTTATGTACAATAGTAGAAAAATGGGTTTTTGTGATGCTTTCTAAATGACGGTTATTGGTAAAACCATCGTCTATTGGGAATATCCACTAAAAGTGGGTGGAATATGTTCAATGATATACATGACAATTTTTAAATCGTTGTATAATTCACCAAACTGACTGTTTTACGCAAACCTTCAATTATATATTTCTTGAAATTTCGTGCCCTAACTTGACATTAAACAATGATTTTCTACAAAACTATCACTAAATGTGCAATATTAGCCCTATAGTGCCCGATCCCCCAAACCCTCCCCTTTCTTTCCTTCTCTTCTTCCACAAACCCGATGATCCTCCTCCAATTGCATCGCCCCCTCCTCCTCAGTAAGCGCCCATCCTTCTCCTCCTTCTCGTATGGTTGTCCTCCTCCTCCAGGCCCCTCCCCTCATTATCCTCCTCCACACACGTGCAGCCACCGCCATCCTCCTCACGACACTAACCTCGATCCTCCTCCTACTCCTTCCCATCTGCCCCTCCCATGCCATCTCCTCCTTATCTGGCTGCCACCTCCATACTCCTCCTCTGCCTCACCATCTCCCCCTCCCCATGCCACCACCCCTTCCCATCCACCCCCTCCCACCTTCTCTGCCTCACAAGAACCTCCTCCCCCTACCACCCCACCGACCCTCCCTCCCAAGCCAGCCAATGCCCCCTCCTCCTCCTCCATCCACCCTAGGTTAAATTTTAGGTTAATAAAAGTAATTAATTAAATATAAAATGTGGATAAATTTGTGTAATTCTTTTATAGTTTTTGCTTATAAATTTTTGTAATTTGATTTAGGTCTCTCATGTCGTCGGACACCTTCTCTCCAATTCACACGCTTCCTTGAGGTATCAAATTAAGTTGTCTTAATTAATTTGTGAATGGATGTGGGGTGTGCCCACTTAGGTTTAGAATGTGGTGTGTACACACTTTCTTATGAATGTTTATTTGATTGTATTTCTATGTTAATTTATCATGGGAAGAAGCTTATATTATATGGAAAGTTCTGTGAAAATTTTTATGAATTTAAGAATTTAGGAAGAAGTAATGAGAGAAGAGAGGGAAAGAGAAAGAAGTGATGGAGTAGGAGAGGAAGAAGAGGGAAAGAGATGCTTAAAGAAGAATATGAATTAAAGAAGGGAAGGAGGAGAGGAAGGTTAGAGAGAAGAGAGGGAAGAGAGAGGATAAATAATTAGACAAGGGAGGAAGAAGAGTGATTAGCCCATATTTGTAGCTATTTAAGTATTTTAGTGCCTAGACATTAAGTTAATTTTAACATTTAGATAGCATACATTAGGATGTAAATAAATTAATTCATATTTTTAGTTTAAGTACATAATTCATATGTGGCATCCATATCTAAATGCATTTAGAATTAACCTAGAATTGCATGCATTTGACTAGTTAATTAATTAGGTGCATTACATAAATTGTTTTAATTAACATTGAAGTTAAGGAGTTATGTATAAATAATCATAATTATTTTATTTTTTTTTTTCCTTCTACAAGAACGGCTCTGCCTCACCTCCTCCAGCCATACCTCCTTAACGGTCGTGAGAAGCTGATCTGCTCCAGCCTCTCCATTTCAAACCCATGCACACGGCAAAAAGAGAGGGGCAACTGCTACTGTGCTCGGGGAGACATCGCCCCACTCAACCAACGTGTACTCCACTCCACCACCGTGGTCTCCAAGGCCAAGCTCCACCACACCATGGGCTAGCGAGGAGACAGGTCGCCGCACTAATCTGGTGAGCTCGACCATCACTGTGAACCAACCAATCACCCTCCATGTCCACGCACCACCAACATCATCTTCTTTTTCTTATTCTTCTTCTTCCTTTGTTTTTAGAACAAAACCATTCCCCGTCCTCCTCACTGCACCTCTGCTTCGCTGATGCAACATCGCGTAACCCCCTGCATGCGCTCCCTCACCATTCCTGTGCGACCACCCTCCAACTCCACCGCGGCCGGTGCATCCACGCCCTTGCTACGTGCACCAACCTCCATGCTCTAGCCCCTAGTGCACGCCCGTCAGTGCACCCACTCGCCTCCAGACCGTGCGCTCTCACTCCTTATAGCATGCCAACGACACTTGCAGCAGCGACCGTATGTCCCCAGCCCACCGGCCCTCATCCACGTGCGCAGAGCACGCACTACAGTAGCCACCCTGCCTGCACGCAGCGCACATCCTCCAGCACCTCCGTTGGCCATGCACTTTACCTGTAGCACCACGCACGCGGTCGCGTGTCCTCCAGTAGTGCCCTCGTGCGCCCGAGCCCTCTTCTGCCATTCACACCTTCTAGCACCAGCGTGCCACTCATGTGTAGTCGGCCTCCGTCTTCTTCTTCACCTTCTCCTCCAACAGGCAGAAGGAAACCTAAAGTTATCATGGTCCTCTTCTGTGCAACCGCCTCATCTAGCCTTGATGCTTCATGCCATCAATGTCAATGAACTTGCCTCGACATCAGGAGCTCGACCACACCCTCTGAAGGCCGACAGCAGCCCGCCTGCGTCGGCGAGCTGCTGCCACCATTGCCGACCTTACTCATCGCCAGCGAGACCACCGGCAGCAGTTCGACGTGCTGTCACCGCCCACGTGTAGCCCTCGTTGTGGCTAACCACCTCCAAGCTCCGCACACCCGACCGCAGCCTCCTCATCACACATGCACAAAGGGAGCAAATGCTCTATTTCTTGTCATATTAATATTTACATTCACATGCCATTGCCACTCTTTTTTATTTTGAATTTATTAATTAAATATTGTGGCTAATTTATGCAAGTGACCTCCCTCTTTCTCATAAATGCCATGTCAGCATGATCTCTTGATGTTTTCTTAATTTGAAGGTTGATTTGGCTCAATTTCTTGACAAAATTAATCATGAACATCTGTTTTTAACTTGTGCAAGTTTAAATAGGTCATTGCCCTCCTGTGGACATGACCTGCTCTCCTGTGAGTGGTTTAATTTTAATTCTAATTATTTTGATTAGTCAATTTGCCACCACTTAGAAATACAACGATAAATCTTCTTAATCATCATTTTCAAAAGTGAAAAATGACACGTCAAATGACGCCGTTGTCGGGGAGGCAACGAGCCTGTTAGACTCGCATTTATTTAATTATTTGTTCACATTTTATTTGAGGCATATTTCAATTCGATTATCTATTTGGTGCGAGGTACACGTATTTGGAGACATCTTGACGCACCAGCCTCAGAGATCAGGCGATCCTTGACATCGCTAGTAGAGTCACAACACTAGGAGAAGGAGCATCACATCTGCCTCTGCAACACCTTGGTGGACCTTGTTTCCACCACCATAGGAGATATCTGGAGTACCACATCCTCATTTCATTCTTTCAGTTGTAGATAGATTTGTATTTTTCTTTCTTCTCTTTATTTTAGTACATTCATTTGGAAAACCCTTGTTTTGGGGTATATTTGAAGGGGTTTGTTCCTCGACTTTCTTTTAGGCTCATGTTGGGTAACTTTTCAGGAGTATGTTCCCTTTTCTTTAGATCTAGGTTTTCTTTTGTAGATTGATTTTATTTTTCTTGCTTGTGCATAAGTGGCTAAAAAAAAACAAAAAAAAGGGCACGAGATACCTGTTAGAAGCTGCCTACCCCTAGGACGACCGTTTAGGTGTGAATGAGTAGCATATAGACTTGATTGTCTGCATTGCGTGCATTCTTGCACCGTTGATTGCAGGAGGCAAGGTACATTTTCTAGAGTTTGCATCCATATTTGTTCACGCATTGCATGTGGACCTTAATTTCAAAGACCACCAAGTTTGATTTGAATAGACCTAACAAGTGGTCATATTTAATTTTTTGGAAAAGGACTAATTAAAGGAAGGACATTTAAAAACCAAGGACCTGAATTTCAAACTTGGCGTGAGATTAAAAATTCAAAATCTTTTACAGTGTATGCACACTTATATCTCTTGCACCACAGCATGCATTTAGACACTTCTTAGGTTTCAAACTACTAGGACAAGAGTGCTCCTACCATTCGATTCTGAAGTGTTTAGAACTTGAGATCAAAGGTTTTGTAACTCCAAAGAGGGGGATACCCTATCATGGATTTTTGAGGGTAGTTAAGAAGCATCGCAGAAGCACAGCTTCAAAGGAAGGCTTAGGCCTACTTGCATCCCTCGATCTTCCATCTTTGGAGTTGCTCTACCATTTGAGCTTTAGGGAAGAGCACCTAAGCTCCAACTAGGTCTTTTTAGGCGTATTGTAGGTCGACAAGTAGGCGAGTAACTGTTTTGATAACTTGATTTGTCACCTACAAGTGGACTTAAATCTCAAATGCCTAACTGATTAAAGACCTAAAATGTTCTCTGATTGGTGTTTGCTTGGGAAATTTGATTGTGGTGTGAGTTAGAATGGACCACCTTGACTTCCATCCTTTCACGTCTTGCCCACACCCTTACCCCCACTCTGCAATCTTTGATCCCATATGCTAAGATGGTCCATTCTTTGATGGACATAATGACAACCATTGGGACCCTTTTCGCTCCTATTATAGGAGTATTGACCTTGTTAAGCCCCAAATCAATGAGCAGAACTTAGGAGCAAGATTTGCCTTGCCCAATATCCCATACACCATAGAAGTATGCAACCCACCCTCCCTGAATGATTATAATGGTTGGACATAAACTCCTAGGTACTTTAAGCCTGAGCCTAACTTCTCTCCTGATAGTAATGATGATTTCTCCTCCTTGAGGATGGAAATTCAGAAAATGCAAGATGAAATGATTGAATTGTTAGGAGAATCTTCAATAGTAGGCCAATAAGAAAAAGAAGACATTAGCCATCCAACCTATCCAATTGTGGATGATGTGCACCCATCTACGTTAGATGCATCCCTTGTGGGAGAGACACACCATAAGTTGGAGGGAAATTTTTGGGATTATGTAAGAGAGAATAGCTACTTTTCGAGGATTGATTTTGAACCCTCCTCGCTAGATGACACTTGCTTGAGAGGTCCACGCCTTAAGTAGGAGGAGGATATGTATGAAAGTAACTATACATGGGATGAAGAAAGGTGGCAACCCGAGGAAGATGATGATCAAGTTGAGTATCCACTTGAATTATATTGGAGTCAAAAGAAGGGAATGATGGTACCATTGGAAAACCTCGACCCAGATGATAGTATTTTTGTCACATTTGATGAAGTGGGCCGAAGTCAACTTGTTAATCCCAACCTCCCTTCAAATCATGAGATGGAACTCAAGCCCACCCTTAGGGAACCTAACCCTGAAGAAATTCACCTATCTGAGGAGTCTGATGTTACCGGTGTTAACCATTTACCCCAGATAGAGTGCCCTAGGGGATCTGCTGAGATTTTAGATGATTCTAGGTCTCGGGTGAATAATGAATTGTATGATGAGGAGATGGATGAATTATATGAGGAACATACATTCAAGATTTGCAGTGACACTAAGGGTGATTATGTCTTAGCCCCCGAGGATGTCACAAATTTGACCTAATTAGGTTTCCTTAGCACACCCATTGATGATATCTCTCCTCATGATGAAATAATGGAAAATTTGGAAGCAACTTTTGAGATTAATGTGGATTCACATATAGACTCCGGGGAGGATTTGAGTAAAGAATAAGAACCCGAGGGTGACATTGATAGGATAATCCCTAGATTTGTTGCTTGCCTTCATTTGATTCGAAGTCATCCTCTGATTCATATATGTCTGAAGGTGAAATTTTGACTCCATACGTTGAAATGATCACTGACGAAGTGCAAGAAGATACTTGTGATAGTACAAGGGATGCAATTAAGGAATTAGGAAGGTTGTTAGGAATGGACACTAAGTTGATTAGACCCAACTTTGATCTTATGGCCATCTCGCAACCTTGGAACTTAGACACCCTAGACAATCCTTCGCTTAAAGACATGCTCACTACTATTTTGACCGGAGGGATTAATAGACCAATATCACTTGTAATGGAGTGCTTGGTATGGATTATTGCTTTCTATGGTCAGTCCATCACCCTGGGGGTTTATTTCTGCACCATTCCTTCCCCATTTCTTTTGGAGGATCCTTGTCATCCTCCCCTTACCCCTTTGGAGGTTGTTATGCTAGTTTATCCTTTAGAACATCCTCTAGTGATCTCAGATGATTTCATTCCCATCTTGGTTGGGTGAGCATTTGCTATTGGGATTCATCATCAGCTCGTCAACATTCTAGGTTACCTCTTTTCTAGGCCAGCATTGCTTTGCTCATTTTTAGAGCTTATTTCTGTGATCCTTGAACCTGATTTGTAGATCCTTTGGCTACTCGGCTGCTTGCAAAATAACGGCAGCCCAGGTAATATCCTTCTATGCAAAGGGGACATTGTAGATTTTAGGCATGGGGGGATGTACTTGGGTATATAAATAGCATCTATACATAGTGCAATCATGCATTTAGTCAAAGCATTCTACATTGCATATATTTGCATTAAAAAAAAAATTGCATTGAGCTTAACTGGCTGGGCCCTGCATTCTTAGGCAGACCAAAGCTTGAGGTTAGACTAAGTTGACTTTAGGTGTCTGAATTTCGAAGCTAAGTTGATATACTAGTTTTAGACCCTTAGGGTCCTTTGTGGACTTAAAAACTTAAGTAGGAGTTAAGTTGTGGACCATTTGTCAAGAGGTTAAGGAAGGAAAGCTAGGGTTTGAGTTAAAGGTTGGGTAGTACCTGATGTCATTTTCTACCTTTTGGTTTATGGATCCTCATAATCTAAGCATCCACATTTCACACACACTTGGTATTGTGTAAATAGTGATCACCCTAATTCATTTCTTTACGAAAATTTGGTTCCCTTAGTTTTGACTTAGGGGAAGCTTAAAAACACAATTTGATTGGAAGAGTTCCTACCGTAAGAGAGGTAGAGTATATACTCACCTTGAGAATGAGATGATAACATGTCACCTCCTCGATGCTTGTCTCTTAGGATATCCATCCTACTGGGGCCATGTAAGCGCATTGTGTGGTTTAGGTACCATGGGTTGCCCTATCTCGAAGTGCCGATTGCCATAGGCCTGAATTTGCTTAAGAAATCCATGGGCGATACTATCTCAAAGTGTCGATTGCCAGGAGTTCTTGGGGTCACTATGGGCGGTGCTATCTCAAAACATCGAAAGCCAGGCACCCTTCGAGATTTGGTGATGGGAGCAATGAGTCTGACACAGACCGTGTTGATGGTTGATCCAAGGTTAAACATAGAGGAATCAAACAAAAAATATATATTACAAAATAATAATAATAATAATAATACTCGCTTTCTAGGTTGGCAATCATACCAACCTCAAATAACTCAAACCAATGCACAAGCATGGATGCTTTAATCTCTGGGACAAATAAACCCAAGGGTAGAGTTAGAAATCAGGGAAACTTGTGCCTGCAACTAGTCATTAGCTGAACTAGTCTGTAACTTAGCAACTACTTGGGAACCTTAGGTCTAAAGTCTGAACTTAACATGTTTCTAAACGAAGACCGATTGGGTTGGCTAGTCTACTTGGAGTGCTAGGTTATTGCTTAGATTTGCTAGAGACTAGCAAAAACTAGGCATGGGGGTATTTGATTATCCCATATTTGTGGGATATTTAAGTATTTAAGTGCATCGACATTAAGTTAATTTTAACATTTAGATAGCATACATAAGATGTAAATAAATTAATTTATATTTTTAGCTTAAGTGCATAATTCATGTGTGGCATCCATATCTAAATGCATTTAGAATTAACCTAGAATTGCATGCATTTGATTAGTTAATTAATTAGGTGCATTACCTACATTGTTTTAATTAACATAGAAGTTAAGGAGTCATGTATAAATAATCCTAATTATTTTATTATTTTTTTTCCTTCTGCAGGAATGGCTTCACCTCTCCTCCTCCAACCATACCTCCTTAATGGCCATGAGAAGCGGATCTGCTCCGGCCTCTCCATTTCAAACCCATGCACACAGCTACAAGAGAGGGGCAGCTGCTACCATGCTCGGGGAGACACCGCCCCACTCCACCACGTTGTACTCCACCCCACCACTGCGGTCTCCAAGGCCAAGCTCCACCACACCATGGGCCTACAAGGTGACAGCTCACTGTGCTAATCTAGTGAGCTCGACCATCACTGTGCAATTACCAGATCACCCTCCCTGTCCACGCACCACCAACATCATCTTCTTCTTTTTCTTCTTCTTCTTCTTCTTCTTCCTCTGTTTTCAGAACAAAACCATCCCCACATCCTCCTTGATACACTTTCGCCCCACAGAAGCAATAGCACAACCTCTTACACATGCTCCCTCGCCATTCTCACACGACCACCCTCCAGCTCCACCTCGATAGGCGCACGCATGCCCTTGCTGCGTGCACCAGCCTCCACTCTCCAGCCCCTAGCGCAGACTTCTCAGCACACCCACTTGCCTGCAGACAGTGCGCCCGCACTCCCTGCAACGCACCGACGATGCTCGCAGCTACGAATGCATGTCCTCCAGCCCATCGTCCCTTGCCCACGCACGTAGAGCGTACACTACAGCAGCCACTCGGCCCACATGCAGCGTACTTCCTCTAGCACCTCCAGTGGCCACGCACTTCACCTGTAGCACCACGGGTGCGACCGTGCGTCATCAGCAGTGTCCCCGCTCGCCTGCGCCCTCTTCTACCGTGCACCCGCCCCCGCTCTCTTGCGCCCTCTTCGTCTCCTTCTTCTTTGTCTTCTCCTCCAATAGATCGAAGGAAACCCATAGTTATCATGGTCCTCCTCCGTGCAGCTACCTCATCTAGCCTTAAAGCTTCACGCCATCAACGTCAACGAACTCGCCTCGACCTTAGGAGCTCGACCACATCCTATGAAGGCCAACAGCAACCCGCTCGCACTGGCAAGCCGCCGCCACCATTACTAGCCTTCTTCGTCACCGGTTAGACCACCGGTGGCCATTCACCACGCTGTCACCTCCCACACGTAGCCCTCGTCGTGGCCAACCACCTCTGAGCTCCACACACCCGACTGCGGCCTCCTCATTGCACATGCATAAAGGAAGCAAATGCTCTGTTTCTTGTCATATTAATATTTACATTCACATGCCATTGCCACTCTTTTTTATTTTGAATTTATTAATTAAATATTATGGCTAATTTATGCAAGTGACCTCCCTCTTTCTCATAAATGACATTTCAGCATGATCTCTTGATGTTTTCTTAATCTGAAAGCAGATTTGGCTCGATTTCTTGATAAAATTAGTTATGAACATCTATTTTTAACTTGTGCATGTTTAAATAGGTCATTGCCTTCCTGTGGACATGACCCGTTCTCCTATGAGTGGTTTAATTTTAATTGTAATTGTTTTGCTTAGTCGATTTTCCACCACTTAGAAATACAACGATAAATCTTCTTAATCATAATTTTTGAAAGCGGAAAATGACTCGTCAAAAAGGGAAAGAGATGCAAAAAGAAGAATATAATGGAAGGGAAGGAGGAGATAAAGGGTACAAAGAAGACGAAAGACAGTAGAAAAATAGTGGCAAGATAGGGAGGTATACTAGAGAAGAGAGAGGAGGGAAAGGGAGGAAGGTTCTATTTTTATGTTGTATGTATAAATAATTTCTTTTATTACAAATTTAATTATTTTAAGGAATTCATAGATACACACACTTGCACAAATCTAGACAATAGGTATTCTAACCCTTAGGTTACAAGTTTTGGAAGGGGATAATTATGTCAAAATACTTGCCCATCAACACATATGATCATGTTATACAGACAATGTAGAGTGTTTGTATACCTCACTTACATTCACGGGGCTTTGTTTTTATAGCATGACATAAGAGTTGTCATCCTTAGTTCAGAGAAGTTTTGAACTAAGGGGGGTCCTTGAAGATTTGATCACAACTTAGGGTTACTTGTTACATGGAACGAATGTCTGGAGGAATTTTGATAGTATCTTTTCGCTCTCCTCCAGTATAGCAACTGATCTCATCTACATTCCAAAAGTATCCTTAAATGGGAGTTATAGGAAATGTAGTTAAGGTTAATCTTGGGGGGTATAATAGAGAAGTGTGAGGAGAAGCTACCAAAATTTCTCTAGACATCGGTTACTCTTAACAAGTAAAGTTGTGATCAAATCTTCAACTATGGGCTATTAAGTGAAAATCCTAATCAAAATACAAACACTGTTATAAAATTAGATTATGATTATTGGGTGGTTT
This sequence comes from Thalassia testudinum, assembly GCA_037157565.1. NCBI lineage: Eukaryota > Viridiplantae > Streptophyta > Magnoliopsida > Alismatales > Hydrocharitaceae > Thalassia > Thalassia testudinum. The sequence goes on from JAZHRO010000049.1 coordinate 39,590,324, forward strand.
TATTTTATTTTTGTAGATTATCATGGATAAGTATTGGATTAGTTTGAGGAACTCGAATTACTCTCAATACAAGAATGGAGTGAGAGAGTTCCTTGATTGGGTTTTCATGACGATAGGAAGTCATTCAGATAAGACAAGGTTGATAGGATTTTTTGCCCATGTAGGAGGTGCTTGAATGGATGTTCACATGATAGGAACACTATATGTGAGTACACAATTTGCAATGGTTGGTGGCAGCATCTTACTAAGTGGATTGCTCATGGAAAGGATCTTATAGAGGAAGTCAGACAATCTTTGATAGATTTCGATAAGATAGCCATGGATATTAAAGCAGATGACATCGATGAAATACTTGATGAAATGAGAGCAGGAGTTGAAGATCTGGTTAGTGAGGAAACTTCTAATTAGTTTTATGATGCTATTAGGGCAGTGGATGAACCTATTACTCCCGGTATCACATCTATTTCTAGGTTGTCATTTCTTTTGAAGTTATTTCAGATGAAGGTTATGAATAGAGTGACATCTAAATTGATATCCGAGATGCTTGAATTCATTGGAGAGATTTTAGATGATAGGAAAGGTTTTCCAAAGACATAGTATGAAGTAAAGAAACAAATTTGTGTACTTGATTTAACTTGTGAGAAAATTGACGCTTGTCCGAATGACTGTGTGTTATACAGAAATGAATATGTAGAGTTGACTAGTTATCCACGCTTGTGTACTAGAGTTGACTAGATTTAAAGTGGGAAATTCACTAAATACAAGGGCCAAGAAACAACTGGAGAAGGTTCTATGTTACTTTCCATTGATTCCTAGGCTTCAACACCTTTTTATTTCAAGTAGAATTGCAAATTTGATGACATGGCAAAAGGATAACATGTTATAAGATGGTCGCATTCGTCATCCTGTAGATTTAGAAGAGTGGAAAATGTTTGACCACACTCATTTAGCATTTGCAGAGGATGCAACAAATGTCAGATTGGGTCCTACAAGTAATGGGTTTAATCCTTTCAAGAACATGTACCCATCCTATTCAATTTGGCCAATTGTGATAATAACTTACAACTTAACCGTGTGGCTTTGTATGAGATCATCGTTTATGATGTTGACCCTCCTCATCCCAGGTCCAAAGCAACTAGGAAATGCAATTAACATTTATCTTCAACCATTGATAGATGAATTGAAACTATTGTGGTATAATGACATTCATACATATGATTCACATAGAAAGAATTCTTTAATATGTAGGCTACATTATTGTGGACCATTAATGACTTCTCCACATATGCAAATTTGTCAAGATAGAGTACAAAGGGAAACTCTGCTTGTCCAGTATGTATGGATGACACTCATCATCTTCAACTACCTAAAGGCAACAAGTTCTGTTATTTGGGACATTGTAGATTCCTTCCTGTTGAGTATAGATGGCAAACTACAGTGTTTAAGGGCAAGTTCGACGGTAAAACTTGTCGCTATTCTTCTAGTGTTTAAGAATAAGTTCTGCTACTGCAGCTGCCTTGTGCGCACCATTGCGCTTGTGCGCGTGCATGCCTCCGCACACATGCACACCTGTGCTATTGTGCGTGTGCGGTGGCGTGTGCATGCGCATGAGCGACCTAGGTTGTGCCACTTGGCGTGACCCAGGTTGTCCATCTTCTTTCCTTGTAAGGGTTTCTACAGAGGTTAGATTGAGTCAATTTTCATACTGTTGGGCTACAATCATTGACTCGAATCTATCCATGTGGTCGGATTTATCGTTTGAAGCTCTGGATTGCATCATCTAGTCCCTTGGCCATTGATCTTCCTCGGACTACATATGGTGCTACGGGACTCCAATCAAGGCGATTTCGGAGGAATTGGACTCTGATCGTCGTCCTGATCAGATCCGTTTGGCCTGATCGTTAATTCAAGGCTCTGAAATAAATCTCCTTCTCTCCTGACCACAAAAAGGACATAATTAACATAAAATATATGCAACTACTCTAAATGTAGAATGATGCATGCTATGCAATATTTATAGTATGAAATGCAAATCTAAGCCTAGGAGCATGCATAAATAGGCATTTTAACCTAAATGGATGTGCCTACATTGTACCCCCGTGCCTATCTTTTGCCAGTCCCTAGCAAAATTAAACATTATGCTATGCATAAAAATAGAATTAGGACTCGATCACTGAGGCCTAAGTCATTTATTAGCAATAAAAAATTTCAACTAAGGTCCTAAACTACAAAAGCTCAACAGTACACGAGTGTTTGCCATAATGTAGACTGCCCAAGACCTTGCCTTATTTAAAAAGGGAAGATACTTTTTTTTTTCTTTTCTAATTTTTTTGAACTTTTGGAGTTTGAGAGTTTCGGGATAACTTTTTACAGCTACCTGACCCGCCCAAGACTCAAAAAGGACTCTAAGTGCTAAGCATCTTTTGAAAGGGTGATAGACTCACTAAGCGGTCATTAAAATAGACTTCAAGTTTCTATGACCCTAGGTGACCTTAAGAATTTCTGCCTAAAGTTTTGTCTTTCTAATTGGTAGTTTTCTCCCTACTTCTTTTATTTACGAGGTTAACACATGGGTGAACCCAGTGTATATCTTCCCAGTTTATTCTACTCCCCTGCTCCTTCCTTATGTGTTTTGGGAATTATTGTGCATTTTTGTTAGATGGGCTTTGGACAACTGGCTAATGAGTTGTTACCCACGGTAGCTTGCCAGCCATACTCGTGCTGTGAAGTGTGGTTTTTTTTTCTCCTTTTTCTTTTTTTTGTGTATTTTTTTTTCTTTTTCATAAGTAGGAGTCTTCTCTGATCTAAGATTTACCTAAAGGCAATATGAAGAGAATGGTCATGTGGCTGGGCTCTAGACAACCAGCCGATGAGCTGTTACCATCGACAACTTGCCAGCCATACCACCCTAGATAGTTCATTAGCTACCCAATTTTCGTAAAAGCCGTCAGAAAGTGAGTTAGTGCAAATAGTTTGTAGATGTTTAAACTTAAAATCCCCTCAAATCAGAGGGTGGGTTGATAAGCCGTGTACCTATCATCCCAATTTATTCAGCAAATTAAAGTAAAATTACTTGGCGAGGACTCGAGACTAAGTCCACATTCAAGTGCACACCCGAGCTACTTAAGCCCGAAGACCTAAAGAGTCTAAGTGTTCAAGGCCTATCATATCATTTCCTAAAGTTAATAACTTCTAAATGCCTAAGTTCTCTTCTCCTAATTTCTTTTTTTTTGAAGAAACTAAAAGAAATTCTACGGAGTTAACAAAATGATTTTAGGAATTAATTATCCACACCCCCAAGCCTAAATGATGCAATGTCCTCATTGTAAAAACAAAGACATGAAAAGGGCAGAGTAAATAGAATATCACCTGAATTTTGTGAAAATCAGGTCAGCTTAGCAGAGAGAAGAGAGTACACACATGCGCTAAGTTTAATGCCTTTAGCTAGGCATAATATGCTTACAAAGAAGAATTTGAGAATTCATAAGTGCAGGCCAGAATCAAAATAAAAATATTAATCCACAAACCCACTAACAGAAGATGTCCATAGATGTGGACCAGATTATGGTAAAGACCCTTGCCCGAGGGTTGAGTACTTCTCAGGTTCTGGATGAAAATCATCCAGAATCAGAGATTATTTGCTTGCGGGGTTGAGCCTTAGATTTGGTGGTGTGCAACCCAAGACTAAAGTGTCAGAGAAAAGGTAGATTTCGTTCACTAAGTTCAAATGTCCACTTAATGTTTAGCTCAAAAAAATAATTAGTTATTCCAACCTTGGGTCTCACATCAAAGGTATCATAAGGGCCCTGGTAAAAAGTAGGTGGTTTCAACTCAACAAGAACCCTTAGATTCGAAATCGTAGTTCGCTCAGATGTAGCTTCCAAGATTTTCATTTCCACATTTCTATCCTCCAACATCAAGTGTTTGGATTCTGGGACCTTTAGCATATCATTCACCCCATATGATTTACCCAAGTCCAGAAATCATGGATGAATTAGAATTGACTTGGGTACAAAGATCTCAAAAGTATGATCATTCAACTCTTCAGGGCATGGTTGAAGGTTAGGGCTACCGATTGGATCATCTATTATATTAGGATTAGTATCCTCCATGTCAGCCCCAATCAGATCACAATTTTCAATAATTGGGCTATCAAAAGGTTCGTCATGCTCCTCAAGCCCGTTCATCTCACTAAAATCCTCTTCCTTAAGCTCAAGTGAGACTTCACCTAAAGATTCTTCACCCTCAGAGTCAAAGAATTCTTGATCCTCATTTATATATGTCTCAAAATCATATGTCATTACATGGTCCATGGAGACATATTTTTCGTTGTTCCCTATCTCGGGAATCTCAGGTAAAGCAATTGGTTCATCCTCAATGGGTTGCTCTATCCCAACCTGGTCATCCACGATCTCAAAACATGTATCCCTCCCCAAGAGGTGCCTGAGCAAGTTCAGACATTGGCTCTCCTGAAGGGGGTTCATCTTGAGAATCATCCCAACATTGGACTAGGGCAACCACAAATTTCATCCTCAACCTCGATAATTTTCCAAGTAGAAACTCACCCAGGCCCCTATCCCTAACATGTTGGAGCAAATCCAATAGAGAACTATTGAGTTCATCAATCATTTCGATCATAGGCTCCAATGCTTCAATGCATGGTGTTGGCTGAGATTCTAAAGATTGTATAGTGTTCCTTACGTTAGCCAACACCCTATCCTTGACCTAGTTCACCTGAATCGAATGGTTCGGTTCAGTGTTGGGTGGGTTTGGGTTCAATCTAGTGGAGTCAAGATATTGAGGTCCTCCCTGATAATGGGTCATTTCAGGTTATTCGAAGAATGGTGGTGACCTATGTTTAGCATAATCCTGGGGAGGGTAAGAGTTAGAATCATTATATCCTTCCTGATTGTAGATCGGGTTAGGTTGGTCTTCAAAGGGTGGAGATCTATAATCATTGTGGCTTAGAGAAGGATAGTAATCATAGTCATGTTATCCAGGGTTAAGCCTTGGACACTGAGGTCCGGATTCATATCCCCAATCAAAGTTATCCCGACTAGGAGATGGGTAGTCATAAGTCTAGTTGGGATAGTAATCACCTTGAGGATAGGCAGTGGTAGGAGGGTAGGATGGGAAATGAGTGTAGGATGTGGAAGGATACATGGTAGAATAGGAGGGGAAATCAGAAGAAAGAAAGGAGCCCTGCAATACAAGCAATCAACCCTATCCTTAGGTGGGTTAGCCTAAAGACCTATAGACTCCTAGGACCCATCCTGAGATTATAGCTGATTTGTTCTACTTTTATCCAATCAATCCAACCAATTAGAAGGAGGGGCTGGGGAGAAGGTTCTTCCTTTAGCTTGCCCCTCCGGTTCCTAGTGTAACCCCCAATTGCGGTCGTTTGACACTACTCCCCTAGCTAAACATCAGATGTGAAGTTTCCGCCCTAGGAGGGGGTGACGTAATAATTGCCGAAATAAATATAAACAATCTCACAAAATAGACAATCACACAAGTACGCAAGTATTTATTAGGTGGAAACCCAAACCGGGTGAAAACCACCACCTAACCCTCTCGAGTTAGGATTTTCCGATCAACCAAGTTGATCAAATCCACTAAACGAATCACTTTAAACGAGAGTGATTCAACCTCAATTACAACCACGCTACAAGTGCGAGGGTAGCGTTCCTCAACCCCTTCTCTCCACGAGAAGGATTTTGTCCCACGAAGGAGATGGGAATTCGCAAAGCAAATACCCAACCAAATAACAAAGATAAAATAACAAATAATCCTATAGAGCCAACAAAGTAATTTTAAACCTAAGCTTCTATAGGAATTAAGAAACTCCCCTTTGCAAGGAGTGCGTCGAGTCGATGGCGCGGGTGCATGAGCCACGCAATGGCGCAACGTTGCTCTCGTTAACTATGGCGGGAGAGTGGGTGCGCAAAACAGCTTGATGCTCTCTAGATGTAGAACTAGAGCTTAGAGAGCAAGAGAGATACAAAATGGTTTGAAAGTGTATTGCAAGGTGTGTCTTGTGTTTCTTGGGTGTGTGTTAGTGTGTCAAAGGCTCCCCTCTATTTATAGAGGCCTTAGGAAGGCTTTGGAAGGCTTAGAAAAGCTTCCATAGCCGTTGGGTGCAAAGCCCAAGTGAATCAGCCCGAAATCAGGAACAATCATTATTCTGACAGGCTTATCAGACGTCTAATTCTATCATCAGACGTCTAGAAGATCACTTTAAGACGCCTTATTTAAAGGTCAGACGTCTGATTTTGGGCGGGTTCCTTCCTGACTTGAATCAGATCTAAACAGGGTTCTTGTGCAAGTCCATCAGACGACATGCAGGACGTCTAGCACTATGTCTGGACGTCTGGAAACCTACTTTTTCGTGGGAATGGATTTGCAACAGCTACAAAATCTATGAGAAGAGCTTTTCAGGTCAGTCGAGGCAAAACGATCAATTATCAGACGTCTGGAAAGGCCTAAGGACGTCTGATAAGGCTCTAACGGTCATATCCTTGAGTGTTTATTAAGCCAGCCAACGGTCCACTAATTAGACGTCTGGCAAAGTCATCAGACGTCCCCTAAGACGTTTAGTCTAAGGTCTGGACGTCCGATTTCATCAGACAGAACTAACTACGTCCAGCCTAAATGTTATCAGACGTCTGAACCAACAGTCAGACGTCTGATTTGGGAATTAGATGTCTGAAAATGCTGTTTAAACCCTATATTGGTTTTCTAAGTTCTCTACAGAAAACCTAAGTATCCTAGGGTTGTGCCGGTGTTCCTAGGACTACTGTTAGGGTACTTTGAGGCTCTTTAACATAATTTTCTAAGGAAATAAAGAGCAAGAAAATAACGACAAAAGTACATAAAAGGAATAAAAAGGAATTCTATCCTATTCTTCTTGTCCTTCCATCTTCAATCTATCTCTCCTCGCGAATCTCCTCTGTTCTCCATCAAGCTCCTCCAATCCATCCTGGATGCGAGCTCGAATTCCGTCTAAACACCTCTACATTTGCAATTGACCTAAAATCTAAGACTCCAAGTGCAAATGTTAAATAACATGTGTTTTGTTATCATCAAAACAAATGATCGTGGTGCTCTAGCACCAACAAGATAGACTAGCAAAAGAAGATTAATAGAAAAAGATCTCAGTCTGGGCCTCGAAGAGCGAATCAATCCTTAAGGCCAATGTCTACTCAATTTTAATTAGGCTTAGGATGATTGTGCTCTTGGAATGTGATGGGCCCTTTAGATGGGTTTTGCCCTTAATGATCAATTCAAATGTGTGTGCGTGCACAACTAGGGTTTGCAAACAAGGTTATTTGATGTTGTGTCTTTTAGGGTTTAACCTTGTTTAGTAGCTTTTAGGATTTAATCTTAGGTGTGTTTAATCAAGTTCAAGAGAACACTCCAAGTTTTGAAAGCATTGGTGACGATATATTCCTTTAGAAATCAAAAAATAATGTTGAGTGCCTGGTTCAGGCCTAAAGATTAACCCAATGTGGAAAGCTATTGACGAATGACTTTTATCTTCAGTGGTGTGGCCCAAATAGCTCAATCAATTGGCCTATTGCACCACTTAGTTAAGGCGCATAGATGTTTAACCTATTCAGATTTCTACATACTTATGTGTATTAAGTTGATGTGTATCGGGTCCACAGGTCGATCCTGGTTAAGTGGTAGAATCAAAGTGGAATGGTGTGCCTTAAGTCAAAAGTTGTGGGTGTTTAATGTGTGTCACTTTCAGTAAATCCCAAATGAGAATAGTATTTTTCTTATATATGTGCTGGGATGAGATCGGTGGAGGTGGTAAACAAATAACCAGATCTATCCTAGGGTTTATAGAAAGCACCTAAGTTGATTTGGGTTTGAGTTATTTGTGTGGTGAAATGAAATCCAGGGTGGGGGGGTGGGGGAGAACTTACAAATGTCTGTACCTGCACTTTACTCCAGTCTACCACCTTTGGCTCCGCGATCGAGTTCCTGCAAGACAATAAATCGAAGAAGAAAGATAGGTTAGAAAAATATGTAAGTAATGCAGGAAAACACGAAAAAAACTAAAAAGCATTGCCTCCCTGGCAACGGCGCCAAAATGATGATAGTGGAGGAAGGAGGATGGGACGGGACGTCGTCACGGCGAGGATCTACTTCTCAAAGTAGGTGAGACGATAGCCACAGGATGCTCCAGGAATGGGGATGAGGGGAGGGAAAAATATTTGGTTTTCTACTCTAGAGGAGCATCTCGGCTTGGGACAAGCTCTCTCTAGAGCCTTGGAGGTGGTGAGAGGAAGAAAGTAAGAGATGAAGAAAAATGGGTGGGGTAGGGGTCCTTTTAGAGTGGAGGAAAGAATCAAATTTGTATACAGAACATTTAGTGTCAGTCAAAAACATCGCTAAAGATCCCGCTCACATGTCCCTGCTGCCGCACCGCTGGCACGCACTCCACGCGCCCTTGTCACTCACACACACGCGCTACGCACCCATGCGCCTCATGCTGACGTGCTCTGCTGCTACCGCTACCTTGCACATGCCACTGTGCTTGCACGCGTGCATGCCTCTACGAACGAGCGTGCGTGCCTACACTGCTATGCACATGTAGTGGCGCGTGCATGCGCATGGGTGGCCTGGGTTGCGCCACGTGGCGTGACCTGAGCCGTCAATCTTCATTCCTTTGTAGGGGCTTCTACAGAGGTCAGATTGAGTTGATTTTCATGCCGTTAGGCTGTGATCGTCGACCTAAATCCATTCATGTAGTTGGATTTATCGTTTGAATCTCTGGATTGTGTCACCTAGTCCCTTGGCCATTGATCTTCCTCGGACTGCATATGGTGCTATGGGACTCCGATCAAGGCAATTTCAGAGGTGTTGGACTTCGATCGTCATCTTGATAAGATCCATACAGTAGGATATTCAATCCGAGGCTCCAAAATTAATCTCCCTCTCTCTTGACCACAAAAAGGATGCAATTAACCTAAAATATGCACAACTACTCTAAATGCAAAATGATGCATGCTATGCAATATTTATAATATGGAATGCAAATCTAAGCCTAGGAACATGCATAAATAGGCATTTTAACCTAAATGGATGTGTCTACATCAGTTTCATCTTGGTGGGTGTCCAAACATGAAGAGGGTTCAACCGCACAATATTTGGTTTCCAAATAAAGCAGGCTATAGCTATTTCTTATGGAGTATTAAAAAATTCTTACTACCATCAAATCACAAAGGAGGTTGGAGGCCATTGCTATCGTTAGGAAGTTGGATGCTAAGGAAGAAGTGAACTGGTTGTATAAAGTTGAAATGCAAGAAAGGAAGGACCATGAAATTATCATTGCTCAGGAAGATTTACAAAGAGAGATACATTGGAGAGAGAAATTTCGTTAGTTATGGTTAAAAGTGGTTGATGCAACCACGAAGTTCTTCCATGTGGGTGCTAGTGCTAGGAGGAAATTCAATCTTATCTCCTCTCTCAAGTCTGGTGAGGTGGAACTCACGACACCATAGGAGATCCGTAATGAAGTTAATAACTATTTCTACTCTATTACTCGGGTAGGATAGCATGGGGGATGGCGACTAATCTCATCTAACTTGCTTATTGTCACGCTCCAAAACCTAGGCCCCTAAGCAAAGGTCGGGGTTCCAAGGGTGGCATCAAGAAAGGCATTGGTTTGTTTAATTCAGGTTGCCCAAAACAAAGTCGAACTATCAAAATTTCCATTTATAAATAAAATGGAAGAAAGCAACCGAAAAGATGTCACACAAAAGAAAATTCTCGACACAATAGAACATGCACCAAGATAGCAATTTGAAATAGAAAACCATGGTGATCGACTTTCAGGTTGTTGCCATTGGGAGTTGCCGATGAGTGGGAATTTGTTACTGCACTGTATCTCTTGATAGGTAACTTTTATGCTCTAGTTTAAAAAAAAACCAAAGCATAAAAGTTACCTATCAAGCAATACAAGACAAATCCAATGCAGCAACAAATTCCTGCCCATTGGCAACTCACGATAGCAACAATCACAAAATAGCGATGAGCCAATTAGCTCAGATGACTTATACTCAAAAATCAAAAGTCCAGACTTCAGTTCTGGATGTCCAATCTGAGTCAGGGGGACTTCTAGGTTTTGTTTTGGGTATTCTGTAGAAATTGGACGTCTGACAAAGTGTCTGGACATTGATGTAAAGCTAAAGTAAAGCAGTAAAGATGTAGATAATGCTTATGCATGCATGGATTGCCCTACTTATGCTAAGTTCTAGCCTAATTTAGGTCAATTAATATCTATGATTGCTACTTAATCTTACCCCCATGCCTAAATCTTGCTATTCCCTAGCAAATGCATGACTAAAATATTCACAGAAGGGACCCTAATGGATTAATTATTTTATAGTGTATGCATAGAGACTTTTCTCCTTTTTGTTTTCATCCTATGCTTTAGAAATCCAGACAATCGTGAAAGTGCGGCTATGTAGCTTTTGCAACAGATTCAAGTGAAAAATTGATGTACCTCTAAGGCATGTACTTGACCCCTAGTAAAATTCTAGCGGGATAGGTGGACTTCTCCCCTCAGGGTATTCAACATATTCTATGAATTCCACCCTGGCTTTAGGTTTAGGTATAGGATATTTGAGGGGAAAGATTATATATTTGGTGCCTCACTCTCACTTGGTGCTACATAGAGACTAGTACTACAGAATCTAGATTCCCGGATTACTAAGTAACTCAACTCAGAGAAAGTCGAGAAAAGTTATGCTCTCTTTTGATTCCTTTGTACTCATTCTCTCTTACTCTTTTTCTTTTTCTTTTCTTTTTCTTAGAGCTCACAACCTCACTAGATTCACACATATGATCTGTATTTGGTGGTCACACTTGGCATTAACACTTTAATTCAGTTTCCATAACCTAACACTAAGTCAGAATTCCTCAACCAGTAATCGGGCGGTCAGAAACACAAGAGAGATGGGTTAAGGCCATATTTGGTGGATCTTAAATTTATTTGGTGGTATTACCTCAATGCAACTGAACTAAATAGTCACTCTTTTTTCTTTGCTTTTTCTTCTTTTTCTAATTTTTTTCAATCTTTCCTTCTTTTCATCATTTTTTTTTTCATTTCATTTTTTTTCTCTTTCTTTCTTTTTTTTTCTTTTTCAACATAATACAACTAGCACACATCCATGAACTTTATTGAGGAGGCATTATTAGGGATTGGTGGTACTCAAGAGACATTGGGTGGCTTATTTGGTGGAAGTACCTATTCACAACACCGGGAGTTACGAATAGGAAGGTGTATTTTTGACCTTGGCATCAATACCCTCCTTCAGCCGAGGATTTCGTAAAGAATGGTCGTAACCACCCACCTTAGCCCTAGTTTTATGAAAACTCGCTCTCTGCATATTTGCCTTATTTGGTGGCTCTCAAAATTTCACACAAAAATGCATACGCAGGAACCGAGAGCAAATACTATGCCTAATCTCTGAGTATCATCACCTAACTATCTAGGACTCCGGATTCCTTATACTAATCTTAGAGCACTAGTACACTCTACTCTCATATAACACTATTTGGTGGATTCTCGGAAGAAAGTCTGCCTGACTCCCAAAACACTATCAAGGGGTTCAAGAAAGGAAGCACTGCTTCTTCTCAATAGACTAAAGACATTTATCAGCCTTCACCATGAATCCATTACAAATTCTATGTGTGTGTGAAAAGTTATACTCGATTCCAGAATACAGGAATCAACTAGCGGATAAAATCCCTAATGCATTCTCTTAGTAAAATAATCTTATTCATGAATGCAATATGTATATATGATATAAACAAGTAACCTCGTATAATTTGTACTTCGTTAAATTCTCGTATCAGGTTACAATCAGCTTGACCCTAAATTTAGAACAAGAGGTGAGTGGGTGAGTTGGAGATGGCTGTTGCAGACGATTTCTAGCTCCAATGCGAGCATTGGAGGTGGAGTCGGTTGTTCTTTTATTTAGGGTCCTAAAGTACATTTTACATGCAGCTCCGATGTTTTTCCTAAATGTTGGCATAGAAATTTTTCAGTTTTGTTGTATTTACCCCTCCATGCCTAAGTTCTTGCATGTCCTCATGCATGAATATAAAAGAAAATAAATACAGCAGTGGATGAGTGGGTAGAAGTCACCTGGAATTGCTCCTGAAAATATACATTCAGCACCAGCCAACCTGTCAGTAGCAATATGCAAAAAGAAAATATGCTAAAAGAAAAATATGCTATATGTAAAAATGGTTATGTATAAAGTGATGAATGAATGTGGGGTGGATGCTATCTATATGTGCTGGGTTTAACACCTCCAGCTGGTCGAGAATTCAATCACACATCCTCAATAATATGAACAATCTCGTCAAGTGGAGGAGGTTCCTAGGCCAAAAATGGCATGAGGCGCTGGCCATTTACCATAGAAATATGCCCAGATTTCGGGTCCCTGATCTGGACTACCCCATTAGGATATGGGTGAATCACAACATACGGACCGGTCCATTTGGACTTGAGCTTCCCTGAGAAAAGTTTCAGTCGCGAATCAAATAGCCAGACTTGCTGGTTGGGCATGAATGCTTTCCTCCGAATGTGGCGGTCATGAAAGGCCTTGGTCTCGTCCTTGTATATCAATGCGTTCTCATAGGCCTCCCACCAGATCTCTTCTAATTCGTTGAGCTGGAGTTTTCGTTCTTGACCTCCTGCATCGAGGTCAAGGTTGCATTTTCACACTGCCCAAAAGGTGCGGTGTTCCAGCTCTACGGAAGGTGGCAGGCCTTGCCATATACCATGCGATATGGTGACATTCCGAGTGGGGTCATGTATGCGATCCAATATGCCCAGAGTGCATCAACTAATTTATCGGACCAATCCTTCCTGTCTGGTCTAACTGTCTTCTGGTGAATCAGCTTGATCTGACTGGTAGACACTTCAGCCTGCCCATTGGTCTTTGGGTGATACAGGGTGGCTATACAGTGATGTACCCCGTTTTCTTTAGTAATGACCTGAAATGGGCATGGATGAAATGGCTTCCCCCGTCGCTAATCAGAGCGCGGGGTATTCCTAATCTCACGAAGATGTAATGCTGTACGAAGGAAATGACGGTCTTATGATTAGCCCGTCTCGGTAGGATGGCCTCGACCCACTTCGAGACATAGTCGATGGCGAATAATATGTACTCGAAGCCATGAGAGTTCGGAAAAGGGCCTATAAAATCGATGCCCCAGATGTCGAACACTTCTACGACCATGATGGGCTAGAGTGGCATCATGTCTCTCTTGGTCATAGAACTGACAGACTGGCATCGTTTGCAATGTTGGGTGTATTCGTGTGTATCTCTAAAAATGGTTGGTCAGAAAAATCCTTACTGCAAAATTTTTGCAACAGTTTTCCATCCCGAGAAATGACCACCACAAGCAACATTGTTGCAAAAAGATAACACACTGGGGATCTTAGAATCTGGGATGCATCTTCGAATAATCTGATCTGCTCCAATGCGGAAGAGCAGTGCATCATCCCAGAGGTAGTATTTGGCTTCTACAGTGAATTTGAGTTTCTGGTCCTTGGATAGGTTCGCGGGAATTTTGCCGGAGGCAAGGTAGTTCGCAATATCCATGTACCAGGGGAACTCAACAGAATGAACTGCCAAAAGAGATTCATCCAGAAATTGCTTGTGGATAGGCAGGGAATAAGGAATATGGTCTGGATCCAGTCTGGATAGGTGATCTACCACAACATTCTGCTTTCCAGCTTTGTCGCGTATTTCAATATCAAATTCCTACAATAGAAGGATCCATCTAATGAGCTGAGGTTTGGCATCCTTCTTTGCCAACATATGCTGGAGGGCGGAGTGGTCAGTGAAAATGATGACTTTAGACCCTAATAAATAAGATCTGAATTTGTCCAACCGGAATACTACTGCTAGCAGTTCTTTTTCGGTGATAGTATAATTGCATTGAGCCTCATTTAGCGTCTTACTAGCAGAGTATATGACGAAGGGTTGTTTCTCCCAACGTTGGCCTAAAACAGCACTGACAGCAAAATCAGAAGCGTCGCACATCATCTCGAAATCAAGCGACCAGTTGGGTGGTTGGATAATCGGGGAGTTAGAGATAGCGCTTTGTAAAGTCTCGAAGGCACTGAGACACGAGGTGTAAAATTCAAATGGGACATCGGCAACCAGGAGATTCATCAAAGGCCATGCAATTTTCAAGAAATCATGTATAAATCTCCGATAGAAGCTGACGTGACCAAAGAATGATCTGATCTGCTTGACCGAGCAAGGTGGCGGTAAGTGGGAGATAATCTCAAATTTAGCTTGATCGACCTCGAGTCCATTTTTGGAGATCCTGTGCCCTAGTACTATGCCATCCCTCAACATGAAATGGCTTTTCTCCCAGGATAGTACTAGGTTTACCTCAATACGCCATTTTAGGATCATGGTGAGGTTATCAAGACAAGATGAGAAATCATATCTGGAAATGGAGAAGTCATCCATGAATACCTCCACATAGTCCCCAACCATGTCAGAGAAGATGGCCAACATACAATGCTGAAATGTTGCTAGTGCATTGCCGAGGCCAAAGGGCATCCGCTTGAAAGCGAATGTTCCAAAGGGGCATGTGAACGTGGTCTTGTCTTGATCTTCCGAGCTAATCGCTACTTGATTATACTCGGAGTATCCATCCAGGAAGCAAAAGAAACTGCATCCGGCTAACCGTTCCAAGATATGGTCAATGAAAGGCAAAGGAAAGTGATCCTTCTGGGTAGCCGTGTTCAGTTTCCTATAGTTGATGCAGACCTACCAGGATGTCGCAGAGCAGGTTGGGATGGATTCGTCCTTATCAGTTTTTACAATGGTGAGTCCTACTTTCTTGGGCACTATTTGGATCAGACTCACCCATTGGCTGTCTGAGATTGTGTATACAATACCTGCATCCAGCCATTTGATGATCTCCTTCCTAACAACCTCTAGCATATTCGGGTTAAGCCATCTTTGAGGTTATCTCAAAGGTTTCACCCCCTCATCCGTGTAAATGTGATGAGTGCAATACAAGGGGCAAATACCATGGAGATTAGCAATACTCCACCCGATAGTAGCCCTATGGTCTTGTAGTGTAGAAATCAATTGATGCTCCTGCTCTTGGGTTAAGTGGGCATTGATAATGACGGGGTATGTCTCACTTTCGCCCAAGAACACATGCTTAAGTGAGTCAGGTAAGGGCATCAATTCAATCAAGGGTGAAGCAGAGTTAGAAATGAGTGGGAGGGCAAACTTGGGGGTGGGAATTTGCTGATCCGTATGCATGTGAATTCTTGCTGATTCACTTCCTGTGAAATAATCGGTTGTGACTGGGTTAATTGAAAACCTGTTAGCTATGGTCATGTCTTCCTGCAACAATAGGGGCGATTCAGTAGTGTTCAGATCAAGATAGCTGGATTCAGGGGTGCTGTGGTCAAAAGCGCACCCTAAACAGTTAGATCCTTGGGGAGTTATGTGTAGTGCAGTGGTCTCAGTCCCGTGTGGATCGAGGTCCAAGAACCCTAATAGTGCAAACAAATGAGACATTGGGTTGTCGCAAAGGAGTCCAATGTTAGCACAGTATGCCGAATCTTCGTCTTCACCATCCTCCTCTATGCGATCACAGTCGAAATTCTTTGTTGCCATGAATATGTCAAGTCAAAGTCGCTCATTACCTAGGGCTATCTCCATACACCTGGATGCACAATAAATGTTCGCTCGGGCTGTCGCTAGAAATGGGCGACCCAAAATAATTGGTGCATCTCAGAGATTAAGAGGAACTTCCATATCTAGAATGAAAAAATCTGCGGGAAAGCAGAACCCGCAGACTTTCACGATCATGTTCTCAACCACCCCCCTCGGTGTTTTGACTGATCTATCAACCAGCTGAATTGTGACTGAGGTGAGCTTCAACTCCCCAAATGGAAATCGATCAAATACGGCAGTGGGAGTCAGGTTGATGGACGAGCCCATATCTAGAAGGGCCCGATCAAATGGAGAATCCTGCAAGAAGCAGGATATGAGTAGGGTACCAGGGTCTTTCCTTTTTTGTGGTAAATGATAGACGACTTTTCGCTTAGCGTTATAGTATTTAAGTGGTGGAAAAATCGACTAATAAAAAATAATGAAAATAACCACTCGCAGAAGAGCGGGTCGTGTCCACAGGGAGGCAATGATGCAATCAATACTTAATTATTTAATGTTATTTCGGATAGTGCGAAATCCCTTTTCAAATCAGACTTAAAATGTGAGGAAAGTAGATTTGCAATAACCTAAAAAGTTAAGGGTATAAGTGCAGTTTTCCCTCACAGAAATCCTCAATAAATTTAGGATGAATTCATGTAGTTTTCACGTGATGTGTACTAAAGACAATTAGTACTTAAGTTAAGCCCAAAATCAATCTTTAAACTAGTTAATATCAATACCATGCAATTATAAAGAACTATGAATGTTTGAACACAATTTTGCCATAATATAATAATATTAAAAAAAATCAAATTGGTGGCAATGGCATTGAATGTAAATTTTAATTAGTGGGAAAATAGGTCTTTTTTCTTCTCTCCTCCTTGCGAGAGAGGGAGAGCACCGCGGGGGTTGATGCAAGGCTCAAGAGGACGGCAAGGTCAAGAGCTCTCCGGTGGTGGCAGCGGCGGCGATGCAGGTGGCCGGAGGTGGCCGGCGGCGGTGGCTGGAGCTTTGGCCTATTGACAAAGAAGGCGTAGCTGCTACAGTGCCTGTGGCTGGTGGTGCGGGCAGAGGCGCGCTGGTGCACCTGTAGATGGGCGGTGGAGTGCGCTTGCAAGTGTGCAGGTAGAGAGCACGTGAGCGCCTGCTGTGGCGTGGGTGGAAGGTGATGAGGGGAACTGGAGATGGCTTGCGGGCAGAGAGAGCCTGTAGTGGCTGGAGGGAGAGGCGCGCGGGCGTGCACGCGCTGGTGCACGGGCAGGTGCTTGCAGGCGTGCAGGCGTTGGTGAAGCGGTGCTCCAGCAGATGGCTGGGAGAGCAGTAGGGCGCACTGATTTGCAGGGGGAGCTGGTGAGCGGGCAGGCAGGCAGTGGGGCACACGGTTGAGAGCAGATGGCACTGAAGGTAGGAAGCTGTAGGGCGTGCAGGCGCGGTGAGTAGGGGGCGGCCTGCAGGCAGTGCGGGCACCTGCTGTGTGGTGTGAGTAGTTAGTGAGCGCCTGTAGCAAGGGAGAGGCACGCAGTTTGGTGCGAGCGCCTGCGGTGGCTGGAGGGAGAGGCACGCTGGCGTGAGGTTTTTCCCTGCAAGGGAAGAAGGCACAGTGCATGCTTTTTTTCTCTTCCTGGATGGATTTCCTCTCTCCCCGCCTCTTCTTTTTAACTTCTCTCCTTGCACGTGAGTTCAAGGATTTTCCTAAATCCCCGGTCATAGTTGTTGAGAAAGGTGGCAGAAGAAGATTACCCCAATGTCCGGCGGGGGAGGGGGGAAAGAGTCACGGTGTTATGTTCTGGTGAATTTATCCCCCCACCCTTGTTCTTTCTGCATTTTATTACCTGCACATAACAACAAAATAATTAAGTTATAGAATGTGATAAACTTAAATCATGAGGCATACAAATATTCTACAACTTAATTGCCATTATTAACACACCTAAACTGTACGATTAAATATACTTTGGCTTAATATTAGTCAATTTTAATGGACTCATCAAATACCCCCCTGCCTAAGATTTGCTAGCCCCTAGCAAAAATAATAGAAATAATCAGAAGATTTCTTCTTTTCTTATTTCAAGACTTTAGAAATCCAGACAAATGTGAAGTACTGATAGCCTAGGTAACAGATCCAAGTGAAAGAGCCGATTAGGATTGGGAGTTCATACATCACCCGTGGCAAAAATTTCTGTCGAGATAGGCAACTACTTCCCTCGGGGATAAAGCAAACGATAATTTGTAATTTGACCCTAGCATTTGGCTTAGGTAGGAGATATCAAGTTGAATGGATTTGTATTTAGTGGCACACACTCAACTAGTGTTATATATTGTCTACTACTGCAAACTCTAGCCCTCTAGACTATTAGACAAGTCAACTCTGAGGGAGGCTACACAATTGTGCTCTCTTGTTGTTCCTGGGCACTCTCTCTTTTCTTTCTTTCTGAGATCACAAATTTCGCCAGATTTAGAAATTGTACTCACAATTTGGTGGCCTCACATGGCATCCACACTTCAATTCAAGTCCTAATAACTCTACAACTAAGTTAGAGTTCTCAACCAGTATTCAAGCAATCAGAAATACTAGAAGGTAGGTATGAGTCATATTTGGTGGAATGCAATAGGTGTTTTGTTGCCTCAGAAATAGTGTTACATCATACACTTGGACTTTTTTTTTCTTTTTTTCTTCTTTTTCTTCATTCTATTTCTTCTTTTTCTACTTGTTTTCTCTTTTCTTCTCTCTCTCTTTATATATATATATATTTTTTTTTTTCTTGCATTTGTTTCTTTTTCAATCAACACAACACAATACGGACTTTTATTTACGAGGCATTATTAGGGATGATGATGGCCAAGAGGTAGTTGTGTGGCTTATTTGGTGGAAGTGCCTATTCTTGGCACTGGAAAGGAATGGATAGGACAGGCGTATTTCTGACCTTTGACACTATTACCCTCCTTCAGCTGAGGACTCTATAAAGGACAGTCGTAACCATCCACCATAGTTATAGCTTTATTAAGACTCAATCTCTGTGTATCTGCCTTATTTGGTGACTCTCAGGAATTCACTCAATGTATGCACACAGGAACAGAGAGTGAAAACTACGCCTAACTCTGAAGTATCATCATCTAATTATCCAGAACTTAAGAGTCCTTGCACTAGACTTAGCACACCAGTAATCTCTCTACTTCTTGTCACAAATATGAGGTGGATTTATTAGAAGATAGTATGCCTGACTTTCTATGAACTGTCCAAGGGTTCAGTAGACTACAAATGCTTATTGGTTTTCCCAAAGGATTCATTACCAAGTCTACGTGCACGTGAAATAAATGTACTGGATTCTAAACTTAAGAAATAATTCCGGAAGAAAAACCTCCAATAAAGGTATTTTGCTGAGGACTAACCTAATCAGCACAAGAATTTTTTTTTTTTAGTTTTAATAAATATGTATGTAAATATTTATAAATGCTATAAACACTATAAACATTCTTAGGTCATCCTTTTTAGCCAAGAGATATCTCAAGGCCGAGTGGTCGGTATAAATAATAACATGAGACCCCAAGAGATAAGCTCTGAATTTTTCCAAAGCAAATACTACAGCTAGTAATTCCTTTTCAGTAACAGTGTAATTCCTCTGGGCTTCATCCAGAGTTTTACTAGCGTAGTAAATGACAGAGGGCTTTCGATCAATTTTCTGACCCAGGACAGCCCCGACCGCGTAATCAGAAGCGTCGGTCATGATCTCAAAAGGGGTTGTCCAAATTGGTGGTTGCAAAATTGGAGCACAGGTGATTGCCATTTTCAGAAAATCAAATGCCTTTCGGCATGATTCGTCAAAAACAAACGGCGTTTCTTTAGCAAGAAGATTGCTCAAAGGGCGGGCAACCTTCGAGAAATCCTTGATGAATCTTCGATAAAATCCCACATGGCCAAGAAATGATCTGATTTGTTTAACAGATGTGGGAGGAGGAAGTTTAGCGATAGCATCAACCTTAGCTTTGTCCACTTCAATTCCCCATTCAGAGATTACATGACCCAAAACGATGCCCTCTTGGGTCATGAAATGACTCTTTTCCTAGCTAAGGACCAGTCGTGTCTTGATACATCGCTTAAGAATCATTTCCAAATTAGCCAAACAAGAGTCAAATGATTCTTCGAAAATAAAGAAATCATCCATGAAGACTTCCAAAAACTCTCCCACCATGTCGAAAAATATGGCTAGCATACACCTTTGAAAAGTCGCAGGTGCATTGCATAACCCGAAAGGCATCCTACATAAAGCAAAGGTTCCATAGGGACAGGTGAAAGTAGTTTTTTCCTGATCCTTGAGATGGATAGGAACTTGGTTGTATCCCGAGTAGCCATCAAGAAAATAGAAGTACTTCTGCCCGGCTAATTTTTCCAAGATTTGATCAAGGAAGGGCAGGGGAAAATGATCCTTTTTAGTGGCTGTGTTCAGCTTCCTGTAATCAATACAAACTCTCCAAGAGGAAGCTGAACGAGTTGTGACAAATTCTCCTCTCTCATTAGTCACAACAATAATCCCAGCTTTCTTTGGAACAATCTGAACAGGATTACCTAGGGACTGTCAGAGATTGGATAAATAATTCCTGCATCGAGCCACTTGATGATTTCCTTTTTGACCACTTCTCGCATATTTGGATTCAATCTCCTCTGCATCTGGCGAGAAGGGCGGAATCCATCTTCCAAAAATATTCTATGATTACAGTAAGATGGCTCGATCCCCCTGAGGTCATGAATGGTCCAACCAATTTCCTCCTTATGTTCCTTTAGGACCTTAATCAATTTAATCTCTTGCTCCTTTATCAATTTAGCACTATAATCACAGGGAGTGTATTCTGAGGTCGTAAAAATTGATATTTTAAATTCTCAGGTAATGGTTTCAATTCAAGCTGGGGTGGGGTGATGATTGATGGTAGGGTAGATGCTGAAGATTCAACAAGAGGAAGAGGTTGTGAGTGAACAAAATCAGTAACCTCTTCCGAAGATGTTAGGTCAGAGGGTTGTGGGTCAAATTCATCAACTAAAGAGGAACTTTCAATTGAAGAAACTGTCAAACAAGTTTCAATATTAACATTATCCTCATCAAGTTCCTTAATAAATCCACAATCCTCAAATTTGTTGATCGCCTTAAAAATATCCAATTTCATTCATTAGTCCCCAAAGGCGATTTCCATGCTACCGCTTTCACAATTAATGTTGGCCTTTGCGGTAGCCAGGAACGGACGGCCCAGAATGATGGGCATGTTCCTCAGATTATCTGGTACATCCATGTCAAGGACAAGGAAATCTACAGGAAAATAGAAATCCTTGACCTTAACTATAACATCTTCAATAACGCCTTGAGGGTTTGTGACCGAACAGTCCGCTAACTGTAGCGTTACTGAAGTTGGACGAAGTTCACCTAACCCAAACTTCTCATAAAAAGAAGTCGGAATTAGGTTGATGGATGCACAGAGATCCAAAAGTGCTCTATCAAATGTGTAATCTCTGATAACGCAAGAAATCAAAGGAGCACCAGGATCTCTCTTTTTCTGAGGGAGGTAGTGCAGGATAACAGAACTAGCCTGCTCGGAGAGTACCACCTTCCTCGGAGCAGATTCTCTCGACTTACGCTTTTGTGTACATAATTCCTTTAAAAATCTTGCGTAAGCCGGTATGTGCTTGATAGCATCAAGGAGCAGGATATTGATCTCAACATTCTTAAATAAATTTAGAAGCTCCTCATTGCTATCAACAGACTTCTTCTTTGCTTTGGTTAAGGCTTCAGGAAAAGGAACATGAGTCAGATATTTGGAATCAGGTTCCTGAGCCTTGATTTCTCCTCTAGAATTTTCCTCTCTCTCCTCAGATTCTTCAGGATTCAAAAGATCAGAATAGTGTGGTTGTGGATCCTGAGTCTTCTTACCACTCCTTATAATTACAGAATTTGCAGAAGCGTAAGAATTTGGGTCTTCGGGAGGATTAGGAAAGATTGGAGGGGCTTGATTGACCATGAATTATTGATTTGCAGAAGAAGACAAGGAACCCTGCTCAACCACCTGAGCATGTGCATGCGGGTCCCTCTGATTTCCGTACCCTTGGGCTTGATTGCCCAAATTTATAATGTTTCGTGGGTTGGGTATGGGTTGGGATGATAGAGATCCGGGTTGACGAGAGTTAGCAATGAGCCCGGATTGCAAGTTCTCCAACGAGTTTTTCATTTGCTGCATAAGCTGGAGCATAGATCCTTGCATCTCTACCATTTGACAGTTCAAATGAGCCTGCCTTGCGGGTTGACGAGCATTCCAAGCTGGATGATTAACCTGATTCGGAGGCAACTGAGTATATACTTGACCTTGACCCATTGGTCGTTGCAGAGCATAGTTGCTGGGTCAGAATTGGGTCTGTTGCCCCGGATTTTTCCAAAAGAAGTTAGGGTGGTTTCTCCAACCTGGATTATAGGCATTCGAGTAGGGGTTGGATCTAACATTCTCTTGTACAGCACAGACATCCTCATAGGGTGAGGATGGAGAGAAAGAAAGGGAAGGGTCAGAAAAATTGGGATCAAAGGCCCCAGTTGGGAACCCATGGGGTTCCGAAAAATGTTGACTCATAGGTTGAGTCGCATCGAGTTGATTCACGAACTCCCATCCAGAAGGAGCTCGTGAGGAATGGAATCCCAAATTTGGGATTGAGTGGATTGAGAGTTGTTCACAGAATTGCCAGCCATCCACTCTTCCATTCTTTTAGCAACCAAGTCCACCTTATCAAGTTTATTACAAATCAATTCCATATCAAATAAATGAGAGTCATGGACTTCATTGACATTTGATCTAGGTTGCTAGGACCGGTTAAAAGTATCCATGGAGGCATGATTAATTGAATTCTCACTCATTTCCTCAAATAAATCATGTGCACTATCTGCATCTTTATTGAGGAAATTGCCTCCACAAGAAGCATCCACATGGTTTCTGAGTTGCTCATTCAACCCATCATAGAAGATCTGCACGAGTTGCCATTTCGGCACCTCGTGGTGTGGACACCTCCGCAATAAGTCCTGGAATCGCTCCTAGGCCACATGAAACTGCTCCCCTGGACGCTGGGTAAAGGTAGTGATTACCTGTCTCAAAGCATTGGTACGACCGACTGGGAAGAATTTCTTTAGAAAGGCAGATTTCAACTCATTCCAAGTTGTAATTGGTCTTCCTATTGTCCTATACCAATGCGCGGCTTTATCCCTAAGAGAGTGGGGGAAGAGCCTCATGATCATTTGCTCCTCGTTTACGTTTCGAGCCTTGGTGGTCTAGACCAAAGTGGTCAAATCTTCCAAGTGCTGAAACGGATCTTTGAAGCCAAGCCCATGATAATGTTTAATCAGGCTTGACACCTGGGGCTTGATTTCTACGTCACCGACTGGAATCTGGATGCCGGGACGTTCCCCATAATTTGAAGGATCATAAAAATCCTTCAAGGGCTGAGCGCCCTGCATTCTCTGGAACCATTCTCTGCATTTGTTCCAGCTACCTTCGAAATTCTTCCTGTGGATTTCCAAGCAGAGGAGGCTATTGTTCGGCCATGGGATCAAATTGACCAAAATCTAACTTGCGCCTCCTAGAAAGTTCTAACGGTCCTTCCAATCGAGGATTCAATGACCGCCTTCCCAGCATAAACTAGAAGAAGGTCGGAAGGACTGGGGATAGGGACCCTGCAGCACAACAAAACAAGGCTATCCATAAGTGGGGTAGCCTAAGGATCTACTGACTCCCAAAACCCGCCTTAAGACTGTAAATGATTTACTCTACTTGCGTCTATTTAATCCAACCAGTTAGGAGGGACTGGGGAGAAGGTTCTTCCTTTGGCTTTCGCCTCCGGTTCCTAGTGTACCCCCCAACCGCGGTCGTTTGACGCTACTCCCCTAGCTAGACATCAGATTAATCAGTACAAGTGGGTTAATCAAAAATAATCTCAGACTAGTCCCTAAAGAGCGAATCAAACCTTAAGGCCATAACGGCGCCAAAATGTTGAACGTACGGATTGCTATGTTAACGTGTTTGGTTTTGGAAAACCTGTCGTTGTAGTTTGAAAGCGAAGAATTCGTGTTCAACAAATAAAATTTATACCGAAATTGAAATTCGGGGTCGAACACATGGAGGTGAACGTTTGATTTAAAAACTATGCATCTCTTTTTATTTGTCATGAAGTAATTCAATTTAAAACTGTCTAATTATTTACAATAAATAGAAGAGAGAGAGGGTAAGAGAGAGATAGAGAATATTACACATAGAAATCAAAATGAGATGTAGAATAAACAAAGAATTTATCATTGAGGATATTGTTCATTACAACTAGAAAGCATAAAACAATTACACTAGAAAGCGATAAATTTACTCTAGAAAGCATTAAAAGAATGGAGGGAGAAATGTCCTCCTTGACGATTGCTTGGAGGACAAGCAAAACTACAATAGAAAGCAGTAAATCTACATTAGAAAGCAGTAAAAAGAATAGGGAGAGAGAAATCCTCCTCGACGGTTGCTTGAAGGACAAGCCGGATGGGACGATGCCTGGACGAAGGAGAACACAGCAGGACGAAGGAGGACGAAGCAGAAGAATGGGAACGGAGCAGCACGCCGTCATCGTCGCGGGATCCACTTCTGAAGGGGGACGAAAATTTGGACTTTATCTCGCGAGAAGCATCCCGGGTGTGGGACAAGCTTCTCTTGAGCCTTGGAGGGGTAGAGAAGAGAAGGAAGGGATGAGAATTTCGTATGGAGGGGGTCTTCTTTTATAGTTGCAAGGAGTGGGGGCAAAATGGTCATTACATCTTCAAAATAATAAATGAGGGGTCATTAGTGACAGATAAATCCATCACTAAAGCTCCCAATGTGGGCGTAGCTCCCGCACCCACACGCGCCTCCTCAACTGCCCGCGCACAACGCTCATGCACGTTCTTTGATTCTTCGATCGGACGGCTTAAGATGCATCTCCGCCCGCTGCTGCGCCCGCCTGGTGCGTGCGATCGCGTGTGACGCCACGCGTTCAATAGCGCGTAAACGCTATCGGGCGCACAAGGCCATTGGATTGCGATCTGACGGTTGATGAAAGCGCGCCCGCTCACCACAGAAATCGCTTGGTGAGGCTTGAACGCGCGCCAGCACCTCGCGATAAGGCACTGGACCGCTGCGCTGCCTTGCCCAAAAGGTCTCGCGGATGCTTTTAAAGAGCTGCGTCCACAGCCGTTGGATCGAGATCCAACGGCGGAGAGGGGGCAGGTGTGCGGTCTTCATGGAATGTAAGCGGTCGTTTGGGCGGCTGGGATGGTGCCACGTGGTGCCATCTTGGCTGTCCATCTTCTGGAAGTTGTAGATGGTGCCACGGATGTTGGATTGACTCGATTTTTGCGTCGTTGAGCTGTGATCGTCGATCCGAATTCATCCGTGAGGTCGGATTTGTCATCTGAAGTGCAGATTTACACCATCCTGCCCCTTGATCTTCTAGGGTTCCCCGATCACTATCTGATTCTACAGATGCCTGATTAGGGCGATCTTGGAGTCGTTGAACTCCAATCGTCATCCTGATCACATCCATACGGTTGGATCTTTGATCCGAGGCCCCGATAAAATGTTTGCCCTGTCCAAGCACATAAAAGGAGATAATTAACCTCCATTTTATTCAAACTACTCTAAATGCAAGATGATGCATGTTATGCAATATTTATATCATGAAATGCAATCCTATGCTTAAGAACATGCATAAATAGACATCTTAAGTAGTGTAAATGCATTTCAATCATACCCCCATGCCTATCTTTTGCTAGTCCCTAGCAAAAACTATATGCTATTTATAAAAGAATTAGGTTGAATTATTTGGACCTGAGTTATTTTCAATCATTAAGAAATTGTCTACTTAGGAACTGAACTTTCAAAGACACAACAGTGCCCGGGTATCAACCAAAATGCAGACTGCCTCAAGCCCTCGCCTTATTAAAAGAAAAATTTCTTTTTCTCTTTTTCTCTTTTCTAATTTTTTTGGATTTTCAAATTTTAAGGTTTAAGAGTGGCTTTCCATGGCCATTCAACTCACCAAAGATTTGATGAGAACCCTAAGCTTTAAGCATCTTATTGTGATTGTGATAGACTCGTTGATCGGTAGTTAAAACGGACTTCGGATTTCTACGCCTCTAGGTGACCTCAAAGAGAATTCTACCTAAAGGTGTATCTTTACAACCGGTAGCTTTCTCCCTACTTTTATTTTTTAACGAGGTCAACACAAGGGTGAATCCAGTGTATATCTCCCCGGTTTATTCTACTTCTCCGCTACTTCCTAAGTGTTTTAGGAATTTTTAGTGCATTTACTGAGCTGGGTTCTGGACAACCGGTCGATGAGCTGTTACCACTGATAACTTGCCAGCCATACTCGTGCGGCGAAGTGCGGCTTATTTCTTTTTTTTCTTTTCTCCTTTTCTTTTTGATTTTTTTTTTTCTTAAGTAGGTGGCTTCCCTGGTCTAAGATTTACCTAAAGGCAGCAAAAAGAGAAAGATCCAGTGACTGGGCTCTAGACAACCTACCTATGGGTTGTTTCCCACGATAACTTGCCAGCAATATCACCCTAGAAGGTTCATTAGCTACCCAATTTTCGTTAGAATTGCCGAACAACGAGTCAGTGCAAAGAAAGTGTGTAGATGCTTAAGACTCAAAATTCCATCAAATCAGAGGGCGGGTTGATAAGTCGTGTACTTATCACCCAAACTTATTTATTCCAATTACGATAGAATTAAGATGGTGAGGACTCAAAGACAAATCCACATTTTAGTGGATACACGGACTAATTAAGTCCAAAGACCTGAAGGGTCTTTGTGTTCAAATCATAATGTAGTATTTCCTAAGATTGAAAATTTTCTTAAACCCAAATTCTCTTTCCTAATTCCAAAATTTTTTTTTATAAAAGAAAATAAAACAAATCTACGGAGCTAAGGAATGAATTCAGAGATAAATATCCACCCCCCCATGCCTATCTAATGCAATGTCCTCATTGTATTAAAAAGACATAAAACAGAGTGGAAAAGCGAAGAAAGCACCAGAATTGCTTGAATGTTAGGTCCACTCCGAGATGAAAACTAAGAAAAACTGTATATATGCTGAGTTTAGTGCCTTCAGCTAGGCACACTATACAAAGAAAAGAAATGAAAAATTCGCAAGTGCAGGTCAGAATTAGAATAAATAGAAGAATCCTCCGACCTGTCAACAGAGGTCCACAGATGTGGACCAGATTATGGTGCAGACCCATCCCCCATAATCGAGAATATCTTAAGTTCTGGATAAAAATTACCCAAAACCTAGAATCAGAATGCAAGCGGGGTCGGGCCTGCGATTTATGAGGATGCAACCCAAGACCAAAAAGTTGGGTTACAGAGAATTGATGCTCAAAAGGATAATCGTTGAATGTGTGCTTGGGTTGAACATCTTCGAAACAAATGTCGTAAGGGTTCTGATTTGATGGTTTTAGCTTGAAAGGAACCCTTCGACTCAATCTTCCATTTCCTCCAAAATTAACTTCCCAAATCAGAACTTCCCAGCTCCTATCCTCCTCATTTAGCATATCAAATTCCAAGACCTCTTGTATATTCATTACCCCTTCTGAAATCTCCAAGTCTAAATGATGTGGCAGAATTAGAATTGACTTGGGTCTAATTATCTCAGAAACAAAACTATCGATAAGCTCAACGGGGTGTAACTGATAATCAAGGCATTGAATTGATTCCTCCAGAAAATGTGATTCTGGATCCGTAATGTGTGCCCTAATAAGATCAGTTTCCTCAGTTATTGGGCTATTAAATGATCTATCAGATTCCTCAGGCCCAATCGTCTCACTGAAATCATGTTCAGAAAACTCACGTGAGACTTTGCAACTTGATTCTTCACCATCAAAGAAATCAGGATCCATATCAATGTATGTCCCAAAATCATTTGTCACTTTCTGTTCCAAGGAGACATACCTTTCCTCGTAACCCGGCTCAGGGATCTTAGGTGAAGAAATCAGATCATCCTTAATTGGTTGCTTTAATTCAATCTGGTTAGCCTCATAACACCTATGCCCCCCAACAGGTGCCTGAGTGGGTTCTGTCATTGGCTTTCCTGAAGAGGGTTTATCCTGGGAATCATCCCATGATTGAATCAAAGCAACCACGAATCTCATTCTCAATTTTGCTAATTTCCCAAGTAAAAACTTACCCGGGTTCTTATCCTTAACGTCCTGGAGCCAATCCAACAAAGACTTATTCAAATCATCAATCATTTCAATCAGGGGCTCCAATCTCTCAATGCAAGGTATTGGCTGAACTTCTAAAGATTGAATGATATTCCTCAAGTTAGCCAGAACCTTATCTTGAACCTGGTTAACCTAAACCAAATGAGTTGGTTCAGGGTTGGGCGGGTTTGGGCTCAATGCAGGGGAATTAACGAATTGAGATTCGTTATACCCTTCCTGATAATAGGTCATTTCAGATTGTTGAAAAGATGGTGATGACCTAAAGGCAGTGAAATCAGAGGATGGGTAAGGATCGGTGTATCCTTCTTGATTGTAGATCGTATTAGGCTGTTCATGAAAGGAAGACGATCTATAATCGATGTAGCTCTGAGAAGGATAGAAATCATAATCAAAGTGTTCAGGGTTAGACCCTAAACACGGAGGTTCGAAACTGTATCCCCAATCCGAATTATCCCAACTAACTGATGGTTGATTATAGTACGAGTTGGGATAATCGTCATGTTGAGGATAATTCACAACAGGAGGGAAAGAGCGGGAATGCGTGAAATATGTGGAAGGATTCATGAGACACGGGAGGAAGAAAGGTGCCCTGCAATACAAACAATCAAACCTGTCCTTAAATGGGTTAGCCTACAGACCTACAGACTCCCAAAACCCGTCTTGAGATAAAGGAACGATTTGATCTACTTCCATCTATTCAATCCAACTAGTTAGAAGGAGGGACTGGGGAGAAGGTTCTTCCTTCAGCTTGCACCTCCGATTCCTAGTGTACCCCCCAGCTGCGATTGTTTGACTCTACTTCCCTAGCTAGACATCAGATTGAATAGTAGAAACAGACTAATCGAAAATAATCTCGTTCTGAGTTCTGAAGAGCGAGTCCAATCCTTGAGGCCAACGTCTACTTTGTTTTATTTAGGGCTAGGTTTGAATGTGCCTTGAAATGTGATGGGCCCTTTAAATGGGTTGTGCCCTTAATGATTGATTGATTTGTGTGTGCGTGCACAACTAGTGGTTTTCAAGCAAGATTATTTTTAATGCGGTGAATTTTAAGATTCAAATCTTGCTTAGTAGCTTTTAGGATTCAAATTTAGGTGTTTTCAAACAAGTTTCATTGGCACATCAGGTTTTGCAAGCACAGGTGAAGATGTTTTCCTTTAAGGCTTAAAAAGAACTTGGAGTGCCTGGTAAATCCCTAAGAGTTGAACCTAAGTGGCAGCTACTTGATGAGTTTATTTTATTTGAAGTGGTGCGACCCAAACAACTCAAACAACTGGCCACAGATACACCACTAAGTTAGGCACTCAAAAAAATGGTTAACCTAGAATGATTTCTACTCTGTTATGTGTTGCTTTGTGTGTACCGGTTCCATAGATCAGAACCCGGTTGAGTAGAAAACAAATCAAGTTGATCAAGTGCCTTGAATGTGGGTATGTGTTGTGTGTTTGTTGAAAATTACCCCACAAGATTATCTTTTTGTTATTTTTTTTTATGAATGAGGGTGGAATGAATGTGAGTGGAAATCCAAACAACCAAACTATTCTTAGGATTTATGCAAACACCTAGGTTAATTGGAATTTGGATTTAATGTGGCGAATGAAATCTATGGAGGGGGAAAGAATGGGGGATAACATACAAAACCTTCCACAGCACTTTACTCCAATCTACCGCTTTTGCTCATCTCAAAAGAGTCCCTGCAATCACAATAAGAAAGGAGAGAAGTGAGGTAAATGATTTGTAAGTTACAAAACGCGAAGAGAAATCAAAGATCGTTGCCTCCCCGGCAACGGCGCCAAAATGTTGAACGTACGAATCGCTACGGTAACGTGTTTGGTTTTAGAAAACCTGTCGTTGTAGCTTGAAAGCGAAGAATTCACGTTCAACAAATAAAATTTATACTGAAAAGAATTCTGGATCGAACACAGGGAGGCTACGTTGATCTATATTCACAATTATATTTTTTTAGGATTTTCGATAAGCAAGGCAATATAATTACAATGGAGCTATCAGACTAAAAGAAAGAGAGAGAGAGAGAGAGAGAAAGAGAACATGCATTCAATATTTCAATTGTTTATACAATCAAACTAAATAAAAGTTACACTAGAAAGCGGGAAATCAATTACACTATAAAGCACGAAAATTCTATACTAGAAAAGCTGTAAATAAGAATGGGAGAGAGAAGTTATCCTCCTCGACGATTGCTTGGAGGATGAGTCGGATGGGACGACGTCTGGACGAAGGAGAATGAAGCAGGACGAAGGAGGATGAAGCAGAAGAATGGGAATGGAGCAGCATGCCGTCGTCATCGCAGGATCCACTTCCGAAGGGGGACGAAAATTTAGACTTTATCTCGTGAGGAGCATCCCGGATGTGGGACAAGCTTCTCTTGAGCTTTGGAGGGGTAGAGAAGAGAAGGAAGGGATGAGAATTTCGTATGGAGGGGGTCTCATTTTATAGTTGCAAGGAGTGGGGGCAAAATGGTCATGACATCTTCAAAATAATAAATGAGGGGTCTTTAGTGACGGATAAATCCGTCACTGAAGCCCCCAATGTGGGCATAGCTCCCGCGCCCACGCACGCCTCCTCAGCTGCTCGCGCACAACGCTCACTCACGTTCTTTGATTCTCAGCCGTCCGATCGCGAGATTGGACGGCCTAAGACGCATCTCCTCCCACTGCTGCGCTTGCCTGGCTCGTGCGATCGCGCGTGACGCAACACGTTCAATAGCGCATAAACTCGATTGAGCGCTGACAGCCATCTGATCGCGATCCAACACCCGCTATCGCCCGCACGCCCGCACCTTCATCACCTTCGCTGCGGCTCGAACCCGCACCCGCAGCTCGCGTAAGAGCGCTCGACTGCTACGCTACGAGGCGCGGATGGTCGAGCGAATGCTTTTAAGCACAGCTGACCACAGCCGTTGGATCTCGCGAGTGGGTGCGGGGTCTTCAGAGGTTTCATGCGGCTGTTTGGGCGGCCGAGATGGCGCCACGTGGTGCCATCTTGGTTGTCCATCTTCTGGAAGTTGTAGATGGTGCCATAGATGTCGGATTGACTCGATTTTTGTGTCGTTGGGCTGTGATCGTCGATCCGAATTCATCCGTACAGTCGGATTTGTCATCTAAAATGCGAATTTACACCATCCTGGCCCTTGATCTTCTAGGATTCCCCGGTCACTATCTGATGCTACAGATGCCCGATTAGGGCAATCTTGGAGTCGTTGAACTCCAATCGTCGCCCTAATCACATCCATACGGTTGGATCTTTAATCCGAGGCCCTAATAAAATGTTTTCCCTATCCAAGCACATAAAAGGAGATAATTGACCTCCATTTTATTCAAACTACTCTAAATGCAAGATGATGCATGTTATGAAATATTTATATCATGAAATGCAATCCTATGCTTAAGAACATGCATAAATAGACATTTTAAGTAATGTAAATGTGTTTACATCAACTGACAATGTCCTCATTGGAGAAATGTAGACATAGAAGAATATCACCTGAGGAGGAGAGTGGGAGGAGCTAAGGCTCCTCAAGCTGTAGTGCATCCAAAAGCTAGCCATCTGAAAGAGTAATATACTGTTTAAGTCGCTGGCCATTTACTTTAAAGTTCGCACCTGAAATAGGGTTCCTGATCTCTACATCTCCATGAGGGAAGGTATTGATAACAGCGTAAGGCCCATCCCAATGAGACTTGAGCTTTCCAGGAAATAATTTAAGTCTAGAATTGAAAAGCCAAACCCACTGGTTGGGCTCAAAAGCCTTTCTAATGATGTGCTTGTCATGGAAGACTTTTGTACGTTGCTTGTAAGCTTGAGAAGTTTCATAAGCTTCATTACGAAGCTCCTCAAGCACACTTAATTCTAACATACGTGCTTTTCCCACTTTATCCAGATTTAAGTTAATGTTTTTAATGGCCCAATAAGCTTTATGTTGGATTTCAACGAGAAGGTGGCACGCTTTTCCGTAGACAAGACGGAAAGGAGACATGCCTAAGGGAGTCTTATATGCAGTTCTGTAGGCCCAAAGAGCGTCATTTAGTTTTTTAGACCAATCCTTCCGATCAGGCTTGACAGTTTTTTCTAAAATTCGCTTAATCTCCCTATTAGACACTTCAACTTGCCCACACGTTTGGGGATGAAAAGGTGTGGCTATCATGTGATTGACTCCCAAATTTTGGAGTAGTCTAGTGAAGTGTACATTCTTAAAGTGAGGTCCTCCATCACCTATGATCGTTCTTGGGCACCCATATCGAGAAATGATATTAGCCTTAACAAAGCCCAAGACCATAGAATGGTCATTGGTTCCCGTGGGGATGGCTTCCATCCATTTTGATACATAATCAACAGCCACAAGGATGTATTCATATCCGAAGGACACAGGAAAGGGACCCATGAAGTCAATGCCCCAAATATCAGAAATTTCAACAGGGAGGATAGGTTGTTGGGGCATCTCATCCCTTTTTCCAATGGTTCCCATCTGCTGGCAATGTAGACATGCGCCCACATACGTATGTGCATCTCAGAATAATGTGGGCCACCATAAACCAGACTGAAGAACCTTATGAGCAGTCTTCTTCCCACTAAAATGTCCCCCATAGTGGAGGTCATGGCAGAAACTCAGAACACTTCTTTGTTCCTCATTAGGGATGCAACGACGAAATAGCTGGTCAAGGCCTATTCTAGAAAGCTCGGGTTCCTCCCAGTGATAAAATTTAGCATTGGAGATAAACCTGTCTCGCTTCTGCTTGTCCCAAGTACTAGGGGTGATGCCCGTGACCGGATAGTTCACTATGTCAGTGAACCAAGGAGTTTTAGTTTCCACGGCCATTAGAGACTCATCAGGGAAAGTCTCTTGAATACTGCCAGCGGGGTTTGATGCCTCAATAGGGATCCTAGACAAATGGTCTGCTACCACATTCTCAACTCCTTTCTTGTCTTTAATTTCCAGGTCAAATTCTTGGAGTAGCAGAATCCAACGAATTAGGCAAGGTTTGGTGTCCTTTTTAGCCAGAAGATGCCTAAGGGCTGAATGATCAGTGAACACCACAACCATGGATCCCAAAAGATAAGACAGAAACTTTTCCAAACCAAATACTACAGCAAGTAATTCCTTTTCCGTGACCGTGTAGTTTTGCTGAGGATCCGTAAGGGTCTTGCTGGCATAATGCAGCACATGAGGTTTGTCATCAACCCTTTGACCTAAGATCGCTCCCACTGCAAAATCAGAAGCATCGCACATAAGCTCAAATAGGAGGGTCCAATCTGGTGCTTGGAGAATCGACGAGGTAATGAGGGCTTTCTTCAAAGCTTGGAAAGCCTCTCCACATCTATCATCAAAATTAAAGGAGACATCCTTTGCTAACAGGTCACAGAGTGGCTTAGAGATTTTACAGAAGTCTCTAATGAAGTGCCTATAAAATCTAGCAAGGATAAGGAAAGATCTAACCTGACGAACATTGGCGGGCAATGGAAGCTTAGAGATGGAATCAATTTTTGTGGTGTCCACCTCTAATCCTCTCTCAGAAACTACATGCCCTAACACAATGCCCTACTGGACCAAAAGTAGCTTTTCTCCCAGCTAAGCACCAGTTTTGCCTCTTCGCAATGGGTTAAGACTTTATCAAGGTGCGAAAGGCATAGGTCAAACAACGAGCCATAAATGGAGAAGTCATCCATGAAAATTTCAACGAACTCGTTGATCATATCAGAAAAGATAGCCATCATACAACGTTGGAAAGTGGTAGGAGCGTTACATAACCCGAATGGCATTCGGCGAAACGCAAAAGTGCCATAAGGACTCGTGAAGGTGGTACACTCCTGATCATCAGGAAAAATTGCTATCTGATTGTACCTAGAGTACCCATCAAGAAAACAAAAGTACATGTTCCCCACCAATCGTTCCAAAATTTGATCGATAAATGGTAAGGGGAAATGGTCTTTCTGGGTAGCCATGTTTAAACTGTGGTAATCAATGTAGACCCTCCAAGCAATTGAGGGTCTAGTGGTCACCATTTCTCCTTGGTCATTCTCCTCCACAGTGATTCCTGCCTTTTTCGAAACTACATGAATCGGACTGACCCATTTACTATCTGAAATGGGATAGATAATCCCTGCATCCAGCCATTTCACAATCTCCTTTTTAACAACCTCCCACATATTTGGATTGAGCCTTCTCTGCATGTCTCGGAAGGGCTTCACGGACTCGTCCGTGTATATATGATGCATGCAAAGAGAGGGATCAACACCCTTAATATCAGCAACTGTCCAGGAAATTGCTTCCTTGTGCCTTTGTAAACACTCAAGCAAAGCTCCCTCCTGCAATTCAGGTAATGCAGATGAGATAATAACGGGGAGCGTGTTATTAGGGCCAAGGAAAGCATATTTCAATGTGCTCGGGACGGGTTTCAACTCCAATTCAGGAGCCTTTTGGATTGAGGGTTTTAGTTGAGATGGCCCCACCTCTGGCAGCAGATCTACCTTCACAGTCTAGGGTGCAGACAGAGACTCAGTGTGTATCCCCAGCAACTCTTCTAGTTCAGGCATTTTCCTTTTAGTTTCTTTAATAATCGAGGGAAGGTCCTGAGATATGACCTTCTGAAGGGGATCTCTACATAAGAGTGCTGGAGTAGTCTCTTCAATTATTTCATCAACGGCCTCAATCTGAGAACAATCTTCAAATCTGGGTTGCTTGTAAGTATCAAAGACATTCAACCGGATCTTCTCATTCCCAAAGCCCATTTTAAGTGCCCTGGATCTACAATTTATAGAGGCATTGGCTGTGGCCAGAAAGGGGCATCTTAGAATAATGGATGGCTTTGTGGGCTTATTAGATGGGTCAGTATCAAGTACCAGAAAGTCAAAGGGGAAGAAGAAATCCTCCACTCTCACAAGGACATCTTCCAACAATCCCCGCGGTGTCTTAAGTGATCTGTCTGCAACTTGGAGGATTACTGGACTAGGCTTCAGCTTTCCTCCTCCAAAAAGGTCGTAGACAGAGCTCGGTAGAATGTTTACCCCGCACCTAGATCGAGCAAAGCCTCGTCAATGTGTTGGTTACCTATAACCACTGAAATATACGGGGCCCCTAAGTCTTTCATTTTGGGGGGTGTTCCATGCTGAAGAACCGAGGCAAGTTAATCAGGTAGGATGACCTTGGTTTGGACCTGTTTCCTAGATCGGCGCTTCTAGGTGCACAGGTCCTTTAGAAACTTGGCATAGACGGAATTTGTCTAATCGCTTCCAACAGAGGCAAGTTAATCTAGACTTGCCTAAAAGTATCAATAATCTCTTCCGTCCTATCCTTGGCTCCAGACGAGCCAAAAGAAGATTCCCCAGGAGCAGATAAGTGCTTTGGATAGGGCACCCTCAGCTTCTGAGTAGAGGGGTCGTCATGGCGGGAAAGGGTTGGTGGAAGGACAACATCCTCATTGTGGGTGATTTTTTGTGAGGGAGAGTGATGTGGCTCTTCCTCGGGTAAGATGGAAGTCGGGTCAGGTGTGGAAGGGGAATTCTGAGATGTAACCGTAGGAGTGTTATCAGGCTTGTTAATCTTTTTTCCACTCCTCAACACAGTCACTACTTGGGCGTGCTCCTTGAATACAACCCTCTTGCCCTTAGGGTTCTCCTCAGAAGAGCTAAGCAGCTTCCCCGGATCACGTTGCCTAACTGCCTCAATAAGATGACCAATTTGGGATTACATATCAGTAATCATCTTATTCTGAGGTTGGATAACCATATTCTGATGCTCTTTCATTGCTTTCATCATGGCCTTCAGTTCATCCATCTCAGAGGGCTTATTCGGAGGAGGGCTTTCATAAGAAGGTTGGTAAGTGGGCTGGGGAGGTAAGGGTCTTGTATTCCCTGAGTTAGAAGCATTAGCTTGCTTCCAAGAGAAGTTTGGATGGTTCTGCCACCCTGGATTATAAGTGTTGGAGTAAGGGTTATTGCGAGGGGGCGGAAACCTTGGGCCGCATCCAAGTCGGCCTGAATCAACTCAGGGAATTGGGTTGCTTGATGGCACTCCGCAGTGGCGTGCGTTGTGCATTGGCAAATGGAACATTCTCTTGAAGCCTGAAAAATAGAGGCTTCTTGCGGCTTCATGCCAGGGTTTGCTAAAAGCCTATCAATGTTTTTATTCAATAGTTGAATCTGATGAGCCAAATCCTGAGAAGCCCCAGCTTCATGGGCCTCTATCTTCCTCTACAAGATTGATGGTTTTCTTTCTTGATATGCAGAGGACAAATGTATGGGGTTGTCCCTTAAAGTTTCAAATAATGCCTAGGCTTCATCCTGAGTTCTGGTCATGAAGGTTCCTGCACAGGCTGCATCAATGGTTTGCCTATGCCTTTTAGATAATCCGTTATAGAACCTTTCAACCAACTGCCATCTTGGCACTTGATGGTGGAGGTATAACCTAAGAAGGTCATTAAAGCGCTCCCAAGTCTCATGAAATTGCTCCCCTTCCTGTTGAGTAAAACCCATAATCTCTCTTCTGTAATGGTTGGTTTTACTCATAGGAAAATACTTTTTTAAAAATTCTCCCTTAAGGGTAGCCCAATCATTTACCCTTGCATCGAGGGTATGATACCAGTACTTGGCCTTATCCTTTAGAGAGAAAGGAAATAGAGTCCTCATCTGGGCTTCATCAGTAAAGCAATGGAGCTTCACCGTGGAACAGACCTCGGTGAATTCCTCCAAATGCCGATAGGGGTCCTCCCTAGTAGTACCATAAAAAGAGGGCAATAAAGATATGGTAATGCTCTTGATCTCATACGAATTATCCCCTGCCGGTCGTCTTAGTGCTTGTGCAGGTTGGTTGGTAGGAATAAAATAGTCCCTTAGGGTCCTTTGTTGATTTGCACCTTGCTCAGCCATTTCTTCTCTTTCTTCTCCTAAGTGAGCTCTCCTAAGAATTCTCTCAGGCTCAGGATCAAACACTAGACTACCCTCAAGAGAGCATCTACCAAGCATACAAAACACAATTCAGAATTTTTTTATTATTAAGTCAAACCTCCACTCCAAAGATAAGTCAAAAGAACAAGACTTATCCCTCCGTTCCCACGTAAGTGGTATAAGAGGGGTGTGGACTTGAAATCTTAACCTTCTTTATTGTGGATGTTGAATTAGTTAATATAAATGGCCAAACAAGTTTTTCACTGCAATTACGTGCCTTAATTTAACCTTTGAGTGCCCTAGGACCTATACTTTGCTTGGATGATACTCCCAGGTGATCAAGGGAGAAGTTACTCCAAGGATGAATAAAGGGATGCAAGTAGGGCGAACCCTTCCTTTGAGGCGATGCATATGTTGTGCCCCTTCACTACCCTTTTGTTCCTTTAAGGGGTGTCCCCCTCTGTGGAGTATCAAAACACTTGATCAAAAGATAGTATCACCACTACCACAAAGCACAATAGGAGGGTCTGCACCGATAAAGAGATCGGTGCCTATAGCCTTAAGGGATTGAGCCTTAGTGCGGTGCCTAATATGCGTGCTCAGTGTCAAAAGTGTGCAACACACCGCAAATCTTTGTAATTTCTTTTGAAATTGCAGACAAGTCCCTTAGAATCAGATCAAATGTGAATTGCTTTTAGGGTTGAATCTGATTATTAGTTCCGCTTTTAGTTATGTGACCACTGAATTAGTAAATTCAAACAATTTGGTGGTCTTGAATTTAAATTGGAATGCAAATGCGTGAACAGAAGCTGGATGCAAAAGTTAGAAAGATATACCTCTCTCTAGCAATCTTCGTGCTAATATGCTTGCAATGCAACAATAAGATCTAATATGCTGCTCAATCACCCCTAAATGCGCGCACCTAAGGGCATGCAACTTCTAAATAGGCAGCTCGATATTTTTTTATTGGTTTTTAAAAGCAAGCAAGCAGAAAGTATAATCACGCATGCACCAAAAATATTGTAAGCCCTAGTAGCTAAAGAATACGGGGACAAACCCCCAAAAATTTAGCCCCAAATTACTACAAGGGTGAAAAGACAGATTTAAATTGTGACGACAGAGAATCCTCTGCAAAATAGGATCTTGGTCTCCTTCGTCTTTTCCTCATGTGGCTTAACTCGTGGTTGCTGTCGCTGCTCTATTGCGCCACGTCGCCTCGACAGATTCCTTGCACAATAATCAAAATGATTAGATAATTTCGCAACTCAAAAGATTAAAAAATAATAAAGTAAATCTATTGCATCTGTTGCCTCCCTTGCAACGGCACCAATTTTGATAGATGACTTTTCCTTAGCGTTATAGTATTTAAGTGGTGGAAAAATTGACTAATCAAAAATAATGAAAATAACCACTCGCAGAAGAGCGGGTCATGTCCACAGGGAGGCAATGATGCAATCAATACTTAATTATTTAATATTATTTCGGATAGTGCGAAATCCCTTTTCAAATCGGACTTAAAATGTGAAGGAAAGTAGATTTGCAATAACCTAAAAAGTTAAGGGTATAAGTGCAGTTTTCCCTCACAGAAATCCTCAATAAATTTAGGATGAATTCATGCAGTTTTCATGTGATGTGTACTAAAGACAATTAGTACTTAAGTTAAGCCCAAAATCAATCTTTAAACTAGTTAACATCAATACCATGCAATTATAAAGAACTATGAGTGTTTGAACGTAATTCTGCCACAATATAATAATAATAAAAAAGATCAAATTGGTGGCAATGGCATTGAATGTAAATTTTAATTAGTAGGAAAACAGGGCTTTGTTCCTCTCTCCTCCATGTGAGAGAGGGAGAGCACCGCGGGGGTTGATGCGAGGCTCAAGAGGATGGCAAGGTCGAGAGCTCTCTAGTGGTGGCAGCGGCGGCTCCAGCGCAACAGCGGAGCTCCGGCCTGTTGACAAAGAAGGCGTAGCTGCTGCAGTGCCTGCAGCTGGTGGCGCGGGCTGAGGCACGTTGGTGCGCCTGCAGATGGGTGGTGGAGCACGCTTGCAGGTGTGCGGGCAGAGAGCGCATAAGCACCTGCTGTGGCGTAGGAGGAAGGTGATGAGGGGCACTGGAGATGGCGTGCGGGCAGAGAGCGCTTGCAGTGGCTGGAGGGAGAGGCGCGCGGGCGGGCGCGTGCTGGTGCACAGGCAGGCGCTTGCAGGTGTGCGGGCGTTTATGAAGCGGTGCTCCTGCAGATGGCTGGGGCGAGCAGTAGGGCACGTTGATTTGCAGGGGGTGCTGGTGCGTGGGCAGGTAGGCAGTGGGGCACATGGTTGAGAGCAGATGGTGCTGAAGGCAGGAAGCTGTAGGGCGTGCAGGAGCGATGAGCAGGGGTTATCCTGCAAGCGGTGCAGGCGCCTGCTGTGTGGTGTAGGCAGTTGGTGAGCGCCTGCAGCAAGGGAGAGGCACACGGTTGGGTGCGGGTGCCTGCGGTGGCTGGAGGGAGAGGCATGCTGGTGTGAGATTTTTCCCCGCAAGGGGAAGAAGGCACAGTGCACACCTTTTTTCCTCTTCCTGGATGGATTTCCTCTCTCCCCGCCTCTTCTTTTTAACTTCTCTCCTTGCACGTGAGTTTAGGGATTTTCCCAAATCCCCGGTCATAGTTGTTGAGAAAGGCGGCGGAAGAAGAAGATTACCTGAATGTCTGATGGGAGAGGGGGGAAAGAGTCGCGGTGCTATTTGTTAGGGAATTTATCCCCCCACCCTTGTTCTTTCTGCATTTTATTACCTGCACATAACAACAAAATAATTAAGTTATAGAATGTTATAAACTTAAATCATGAGGCGTACAAATATTCTACAACTTGATTGCCATTATTAACACACCTAAACTACACGATTAAATATACTTAGGCTTAATATTAGTCCATTTTAATGGACTCATCAGTAAATCAGCTAGAATCACGGCACTAGCCTCTTTCTACAGTACCGCCTGCCGTCCAACTCTTGGCTGTCGCTTCGGGGTACAATAGTGCTTGAAGAACCTAGCGACAGCGGGAATGTAATTGATTGCCTCGAGGAGGAGGACTTGAATATGTACTTCCTTTAACAATGATTTTAGGTCCTCGAAATTCCATTGGTCTTTTTTCCGTACTGGATTCCGTGTTAGAGCCTCAGGAAAAGGGATGGGAATCTCAGGGTCGAGTGGCCTCTTACCCTTATCTACTGCAGGTGGCTCCTGAGATGAAGAAGGAGTCAAACCTGCCTGCGGCAAAGGGTGGGAAAAATCTAGACTCGCCTACCTAAGTGGTGGGTCGAATGTCTTCCTTCCGCTCCTCAAAGTAACAGCATGTGCATCGGCTTGCTGTCCATGAGGTGGTGGGGGAGTGGAGGGGGCAGAGTTTGCGGGGTTCTGCAAAGGTGGCTGGCCTTGCGCATAACTAGGTGGTGCAAGAGGTGCCTACAGTATGGGGTGTGCCTATCCCTGCGATGCCTGAAACCTAGGTAGGGCAGCTTGGTTTTGCACAAATCGAGGATTCGAGATGGTTGGGAGGGCAAGGCTCCCTGAGTTCTATGCTCCTGCAACAGCTGGTTTTGCATGTTCCGTATAATCTGTATCTGATCAGCCATCACATTCATAATCTGTAAGCTATCTTCTGCAGATTTCCTCATCGATTCTTGCAGCTCCTCTTTCAGTGCCTCCAAAGGGTCAACCTACTTTGGAGGGTGGCTAGCAGCTTGGTGCAGTGGCTGGTATAAAGAATGGGGTTGCTGCTGCTGAGACGAGAATGGCTGCTGCCTAGGGTATGTGTTTTGCGCATTCCCGTATTGCCTGGTCTGGTAGTATGGATCTTGATGTGGTCTCTGTGAATTACTAGACCAAGAGAAGTTCAGATGCTGGCGCCAACCAGGGTTATACGTCTCTGAATACGGGTTATTACACTTGTATCCTTGGATAGCACTAACGTCGTCATAGACCGAAGATGTCTGAGATGTATATCCGTTAAGGGGATACGCATTATAATCTGTGGCTGGTGCATAACCCTAGTAGTAAGGTGCCAGATCTGGATTGTTTACGCGTTCCTGATATGCGGGATCTCATAAATATGGAGAAGATGCATCCCGAGTGAGTATATTAACTCGAGTAGGAGGGACTCAAGGTGCATAGGAGGGTCATGAGGTGGTAGAGTTCAAATTAGATTGACCATGACTAATCTGGTCAATCTTCTTCTCAATTATGTTTATTCTATCTAGCTGCTTGATGATGATATCCATGTCGGCTCGAATAGACTCGGTGTGAGCCTCGTGGACACCAACCTGCTGCAAACTAGGCCACTGGAGCTGGTTCATGGATGCAGCATTCATCGAGTCCTCTGCCAAAGATTCAAACAACTCAAATGCATTGTTCTCATCCTTCGTGAGGAAATTCCCACTACTAGATGCATCGGCCAGATACCGATGTGTGTCATACGACCCATGGTAAAAGATTTGAGCTAGGTGCCATCTGGGTATGCCATGGTGAGAGCATTTCCGGAGAAGGTCGTGAAATCTGTCCCAAGCTTTGTGCAACTTCTCCCCAGCTCCTTGGGAGAAAGTCGTGATTGCGTGCCACATCGCATTTGTTCAATCGATTGGGAAGAACTTTTGCAGGAATTCACGTCGTAATTTCGGCCAGGTTCCAATTGGCTTCCCACTGTTCTTGAACCAGTATGAAGCTTTTTCCCTCAGAGAGAATAGGAAAAGCTTCATTAGAACAATCCTGAGATCGATATTCCTGGGTCGGATCATTTCTATGAGTCGACTTAGGTCCTCTAGGCGCTGGAACGGATCTTCGCTTGAGTTCCCAAAGAAGTGAGTGCTGATCAACCCAATCACATTAGTCTTGAGCTCAAACGCGTCTCCGCCTGTGGGAATTCTGACTAATGGTGCGACGATTTGTGAGGCTAGGTCGTAGAAATCCAGTTGTTGTTCTCCTCGTGGCTGGTGCTGCATCCTATCAAGTGCCATCAAGATGCGATCCATGCTCTGCCGATGCCGCTCCTCAGATTCGACTACCTGGGCTTCTAGACGAGCCATTGGGTCTAGATTCTCAATATCATGACCCAGTCCAGGTCCAGGTCCAGGATTAGCCATGGTGGCTCTACGAGTAGAAATTGGGGGAGAAGATGGACTTGGTGAGGTGACTCGCCTCCTTGGGAGTGGCTCCCAAGGTCCAACCAAGTGAGGTCTATGTGACCTCCTTCCTCGCATACACCACCCAACCCCTGGGTTGGTGTAGCCAAGCCGGACAAGGCTAAGGCCCTGTCAATCAAGTGGTCCTTATGAATCAGATGACCGGATTTTTCATTTTAGGTTTTAATTCCTGAAGAAATTCGTCATACAACTGACTGAAAGCGATTCCCGCCTTTTGGCTAACCCAGCCAAGTGGTTGAAAACACCCATTAATACGACAACGAATTCAGGTTTTATTTCCTGTTTTAAAATTGATTTTTGCCAGTTTTCTTCAGTTGGGGTTTTCTTTTGGTGAGTGGCCCACAAGGTGAGCAAGCTCACCGGCTAAGTGCTAGACTTGACTAAGTGTAGGTTAGCCCAAGTGTGGTCTCTATATTGTAACCCTAAAGATTTACCCTAAGGTTCATGCACTTCTAGGGTTTTGTTCTATTTTAGCAGACCACAAAACTAAAATTAGTTCTCTAACAACAATTGGATTCCAATTAACTTGAAATTTGTTGAGTAGATTCCTTTTCCAATTATCTTTTCAGAGAATATTTTTTTGAAATTTTTACTGTTTCAATCGAATTTTCAAGGATTTTTTAATGTCAGGGGGTCAGATCTGAAATTTTGACCCCTGGTCAGTTTTTCACTTTGAAATAGTATCAATGAACCTTCAAAAATTCAGGACAAATATGGAAAAAAAAAACCAATGTGATCAACTTCCAAACCCCGCCATTTTTTAGTTAAAATAGATTCATGGATTGCTCGGAATTACTTTTTGAAATTTGAAAAATCTAGAATCTAGTTTAGTTCGATCCCCTTGCACTTCGTGAATTTTTAAAAATTTTATAATTGGAATTGTTTCAAATGAATGGTGCCATTTAAAAGATGGTTTGAAAATGAAGGTTTAGCCTGAATTTGAGAATGTTTTGCTCACTAATTTTTAGGCAATCGAATTTTTAAATCAGACTTTGCAATCTGACCGAAAATCAAAAGATGGTGAAAAAGCTTTTAAAGAGCATTTTAGTTTGAAATCCAAACTTTCAATCAAAAATATTTTTTTTTTCGAAAACTTTTGCAAATCTTTTTTCTTTTTAAGAGGATTTTTTTTTCAAGGGATTTTCACAAATACATTTTTTTTTCTTTTTGCTTTTTCAAACTAACTTGGGATTAAAAAGAAACCAAATATAGATTTTTTTGAATTTTTTTTTGAATTTTTCTTTATTGCTTTTTTACGAAAATAAGTAAATAAATTTTTTTTCAAGAGAAATTGCAGGAAGTAAATCTACTCCTTGTATTCAAAAGAAAACCTAATCTAAGAGAAGATGATGTGCACCTAGATTTATTTTCCACGCTCATTGTGTTCGCAGATCCCGCTCCTTTTCGCTTTTCCTGCACATCCAGAAACAAAGTAGATGCAAATTTGTCGGTGATAGATTAAAAGATCGAAATCAAAGAGAATGACATTGCCTCCCTGGCAACGACGCCATTTGTTGAAAGCTTAAAGCGTGTTTTCATAGGAAAAGAGTCGTAGTGTAGTGTGCAATACAATCAAAAAATTTTTATAAAGATAATGAGACTTTGAGTCCTGGTCGTTTGTCTCTGGGAGGCGTTTGTCTTAATTCTGAATTCGATCTTGTACCGCTCTATTTTATTTGAAATTGCACGCCGGTTTCCAGTCATCGGATTAAGATTTCACCACTTTTATTATGAACTCTGATTACGTGCGCATGTGTTAAAT
The DNA here is from genome assembly GCA_037157565.1 of Thalassia testudinum. Lineage (NCBI taxonomy): Eukaryota > Viridiplantae > Streptophyta > Magnoliopsida > Alismatales > Hydrocharitaceae > Thalassia > Thalassia testudinum. Next base: position 39,634,138 of record JAZHRO010000049.1, read on the forward strand.
AGATCACAAAGGTTAAAGTGTGAGTTTCTGTGTGCACAATTCTAGTGAGGTGGTGGCTATTTACAAAAAATGTGTCTATAGTTAGATTTTCTATATTTTCTGGAAATGACATGCTTGTTACGAAAGAGATAAGTGAAAACAGGCAACTTGAATCACACTGAAAAGATGGCAATCAATAAGCTCATGGTGATTTCAAAACATAGAGATATATATATATAAATGTATCATTCATTCATTCATTTGGAGAAGTGTTTGCAACATGAACTTGTAGAGGAAAGTTTGTACAGGAATGCGTAAAAATGTAAATCTAGCTACCAGAAAACGACCGCATACAAGAATCTACAGGAGGATTTTGCATGCATCATTTGGGGAGAATAAGGACTACACTACTAAGCAGTAAATATAAGCAGCAAATGTAAAGAGCTAGCTACTAGTCTGTCAGAAGTGAGGTCATTCGGAGGTGGGCTCTGATGGCCATGGAGTGGTAGAGATGAGAATGAGGGGCAGCCAATGGAACTTAGGTCGGCCCTTGAAAAGAGGTTGGAGGAGCAATATAGCATCCTGGTGTGGTGTCCTTCACAGTGGTGCTCAACTCCTGGAGATGGAGTGGAGATGGTAGTGGAGATGGTAGTGGCTAGCCTAAGTGGAGGTGGATGGAGCCAAGCATGTATGGCCAAAAGTGGATGGATGAAAATAGCCACCCCTTAGGTCCTTTTATAGACCTAAGGGAGTCTCTCTAGAGAGGTGTGGAACTCTCTAGAGAGAATCCAAGAGTGGCTGGCCAAGAGAGAGAGAGGTGCTTTCTTAGATCCACAATTTATGGATCTAAGAATTGAATGCCTCTTGGTTGCTAAATTTAGCAACCAAGAGTTGGCCCACTTTAACAGAGTTCTAGAGAACTCTAGAGAAGTGTGTGTGCGTGAATGAGTGTGTTTGTGTGTGGTTGTGCCCTAGGTGTCTAAGAGGTCTAGGTTAGGTCCTAAGGGGTTTGGGTAGGTGTATACCTTGAATTAGGGTTACAAACCCTAATTGCTAAGGGGAAATTGCAACTAAACTTAACCTAAGTTTAATTGAATGAGCGTGAACCTAATTGAGAGTGGAATAACTCAATTAGGCTGGGTTTAGGTCAATTGGAATCTCACTATGTCCAATTGAACTTGTGTGGGTTGAGATCTGAGCTCAATTGGACTCAATGAGTCCAATTGACTTAGGTGTTGGTAATTGACTTTGATCTAAGTCAATTGGGTTTGGTGAGGACCTAATTAGGTCCTTAAGTTGGTCAAGGGCTGATGTACTAGGGTTAGGACACCTTAATTTAGGTTCCTATGGGGTTGGGATTAGGTCTAGGGAGCCAAAAATCCAAGATCAAGGCTTGAATCTCAAAATAGGAACTGGTGACCAGTTCTAGACGTCCAAAAACACGATCAGACGACTTATACTCAAAAATCAAAAGCCCAGACTTCAGTTTTGGATGTCAAATCTAAGTCTGGGGGACTTCTAGGTTTTGTTTTGGGTATTCTGTAGAAATTGGACGTCTGACAAAGTGTCTGGACATCGAATAACACCGCAGAAGTGGGTTTGAGGTGTGCGGGAGTTGGCTAAGGGTTCTGGACATCCTATAACTTATCTGGACGTCCAGATAAGGGTTGGAACTAGGGTTTTGGGCCTTTCTAGGGTGTTGTGATCTAATCTAAGGGTGGCTAAGGCTTGGGGGAAGTCTCTAGGCTATCCTAGGGCTAGGATGAACCTAAGCTCTTCACATTTTATTGCTTTATTCCTACTTAATAGAATAGCCAACCTTGACTCCCTTACATCATTATTCCCTCTGTCTAATCTAAGCCTTCTGCTCCAGTCTTGCTGCAACACCTGTTATTCCTGATCCAGCTTTAGATCCTACTCCAGATCCAGCTCCTAATCTACCTTTTGATCAGCTTATTGCCTACAATCGACATAATGCACTTAATCAACACATTATAACATTATTTTATGCATAGCTAAAGTAAAGTAGTAAAGATGTAGATAATGGTTATGCATGCATGGATTGCCCTACTTATGCTAAGTTCTAGCCTATTTTAGGTCAATTAAGACCTATGATTGCTGCGCAATCAGTCGGCAACTAGCAATACTTCCACCCGGAACTATTCCAGTTCTTAAGCTGAACTGTAGTAGACTTAAGCTACCAAACTCCCAAGCTATTAACCTGCAAACGTTAACTCACTGTTGCAAAAAGTCCTGATGTCTCACTGATATAGACACATGTATTTAGGTCAAAATGCCTATTCATGCATGTTCCTAGGCTTAGATTTGCATTTCATGTTATAAATATTGCATAACATGCATCATTTTGCATTTAGAGTAATTATATATATTTTAGGTTAATTAGGCCTTTTTTATAGTTAGGAGAGAAGAAGACTTATTTCAGGGCCTCAGATGGATGATCGGACCGTACGGATCTGATTAGGATGATGACTGGAGTCTAACGCCTCTGTAATCGTATAGATTGGAGAACCGTAGCATTGTACGAAGTCCGAGGAAGATCAATGGCCAGGGGGCAATGTGACATCCATATGGGTTTCGGATGGAAAATTTGACCATACGGATGGATCCAGAGCGACGATCGCAGTCCAGCAGCGAGGGAATCATCTTGATCTGAGGACTGTGGCACCCTCTACAAAAGAAAGAATGGACGGCCCTGATGGCACCATGTGGCACCATCCAGGTAGCCCAACGCCGACCAGCAGCAGTGCATGCTCACAGCTACAGCCGTGCGCAGTGCACTGCACACAGTCGCAGCCACGCGCAGCAGCAGTGCAGCGCATGCCAGCGCGCACACCCAAGGCACTTAGAGCACGGGCGTGTGAAGCGCGTAGCGTGCGATGCGCACGCCAGTGAAGCGGATCTTCAATGATGCGCCGTAGGCCTTTAGTGATTCTTACAGCTATCACTAATGGTCTGCGTGCACCAGAAAGAGGAATTGAAGGGCAGATCTTCAGCGGCAGCGACGTTTATGAACGTCAGTAATGACCCAGATGTGAATTTGTTCTTTCTCCTCCACTATAAAAGGACATACCCACCACCATTCCAAACCATCTCTTCCTTTCTTCCTCTCACCACCTCCAAGGCTCTAAAGAGAGCTTGTCTTAAGCCTGGGATGCTCCTCTAAAGTAGAAAACCAAATAGTTTTCCCTCCCCTCATCCCCATTCGTGGAGCATCCTGTGGTCGTCCTCTCACCGCCCTTCGGGAAGAAGATCCTCGCCGTGATGCCATCCTGCCCCATCCTTCATCCTCCTTCGTCCCACTCCTCACCACCTTCCTCCAGGCAACATCAGATCTAGTCGTCCTCCGGGCAACTGTCGAAGGGGATTTCTCTCACCTAGTTCTATTTTTTTACGCTTTTGTAGTGTAGATTTTCCGCTTTCGTAGTTGTAACAAACAATTCTTAATAAATAGATGATTATTTCTCTCTCTCTCTCTTTCTCTCTCTTCCTCTCTTATATTTTTGCAAGTAGATAAAGTTTTCGTCGATGTAATCTCTTTCTTGTTAAAAATACCAAAATAATTAGAAAAGATAAAAATGGCCAGAAAGAAAGAAAAGTGAAGTGCGGATTTTATAAAACTAAATGTTCGCCTCCCTGTGTTCTACCTGGGACTCCCTTGGAGTTTCTGTATAAATTTTATTTGACCACATGTTTTGCAACTACGACGACGGGTTACTCGTAACCCCGATTTCAAACTCACAAAATGCCTGTGATCATTTTGGCACTGTTGTCGGGGAGGCAACGCTCTTTGGTTTTTTTTCCGTATTTTTTCCGCCTTACCTAACTTTTATCTCACTTTTTCTCTGAATTTACTATGATTGCAGGTACTCTTCTAAGGCGGGCCAAAGCGGTTTGATCGGAGAAAAGTGTGGATGAAGGTTTTGTAAGTGTTCCCCACACCACCCCCACCTTAGTTTTTATTCCATAACCTAATAACTCAAACCCAAATCAATTTAGGTGCCTTTTATGAACCCTAGGATAGATTTGGTTGTTTGTTTGCCACCTCCACTCACCTCGCCACCCCCGTATATATAAAAAAACAAAAAAAAAACTTTTCTCTTGTGGGATTTTATGAAAGCTACACACTTAACACCCACAACTTCTAACCCTAAGGCGCACAATCACATTGATTCTACCACTTAACCAAGATCTGACCTGTGGATCCAGTACACCATAACTCAACACACACATAAGTGAGTAGAAATCTCATTAGGTTAAGACTTTTTGTGTGCCATAATCAAGTGGAGCAATAGGTCAATTGCTTGAACTGTTTAGGCCACACCATTCAAACTAAAATTGATCCATCAAGTAGCTTGCCACTTAAGGTTGATTCTTAAGGTTGAATCAGGCACTCCATATTATTTTTGATTTTTAAAGGAACATATCATCACATGTGTTTTCCAAACTTGGAGTGTTCTACTAAACCTTGATTGAACCAACCTAAGAATTAAACCCTAAAAGCTACTAAACAAGGTTAAACCCTAAAAGACACATCATCGAATAACCTTGTTTGCTAACCCTGGTTGTGCACGCACACACATTTCAACTGATCATTAAGGGTACAACCCATCTAAAGAGCCCATCACATTCCAAGAGTACGATCATCCCAAGCCTAACTAAAACTAAGTAGACATTGGCCTTAAGGATTGATTCGCTCTTCGGGGCTCAGATTGAGATTTTTTTTTATTAATCTGCTTCTACTGGTCCATCTGATGTCTAGCTAGGGGAGTAGCATCAAACGACCATGACTGGGGGGTACACTAGGAACCGGAGGTGCAAGCCGAAGGAAGAACCTTTGCCCCAGTCCCTCCTTCTAACTGGTTGGATTGACCGGATAAAAGTAGACCGAATCATTTATAATCTCAAGATGGGTCCTCGGAGTCTATAGGTCTTTAGGCTAGCCCACCTAAGGATAGGTTGATTGCTTGTACTGCAGGGCACCTTTCTCTCTTCTATTTTCCCTCCTATTCTACCATGTATCCTTCTAGTTCTTACATGCATTTCCCATCCTATCCTACTACCACCACTTATCCCCAAGATGATTACTATTCCAACTTGACTTGTAATTACCCATCCACTAGCCGGGATGACTTTGATTGGGGATATGAATATGGACCTCAATGTCCAGGGCCTAACCCTGGACAACAATACTATGATTATTATCCTTCCAAGAGCTACAATGTTTATAGATCCTCATCCTTTAATCACCAAACCAACCCGATCTACAATCAGGAAGGATATAATGATTATAACACCTACTCTCCCTAGTATTCCACTAAATATAGGTCACCACCATCCTTTAAACAACTTGAAATGACCTACTATTAGGGAGGGACCCAAGAACCTCGATATCTTGACTCCCCAAGATTTAACCCGAACCCACCCAACCCTGAACTGAACCAGTCAGTTCAGGGGAACCATATCCAGGATAGGGTGTTGGCTAATTTGAGGAACACTAAACAATCTATAGAAGCTTAGCCAACACCATGCACTGAAGCATTGGAGCTTATGATCAAAATGATTGATGAACTTAATAGTTCTCTATTGGATTTGCTCCAAAATGTTAGGGATAGGGACCTGGATGAGTTTCTTCTTGGGAAATTATCGAGGATGAGGATGAAATTTGTGGTTGCCCTAATCAAATCTTTGGATGATTCTAAAGATGAACCCCCTTCAGGGGAGCTAATGTCTGAACTCGCTGAGGCGCCTATTATGGGGGATTGATATTCTGAGATTGGAGATGACCAAGTTAGGCTAGAGCAACCCTTTGATGATGAATCGAGTTTCTCACCCCCGAGCCAGGGAGCAAGGAAAAATATGTCTCTTTGAACCAGGAAATGACAATTGATTTTGAGACATATATAAATGAGGATCATGAATTCTTTGGTTCTAAGGGTGAAGAATCTTTTGGTGAAGTCTCATTTGAAATCAAGGAAGAGGATTCTAGTGAGACAATCGGGCTGGAGGAGTATGACGAACTATTTGATAGCCCAATCATTGAAGATTATGATCATGTTGAGGCTAACTTAGATGATTTGAATCCTGCTGATTAAATTAGTAGCCCCATTCCTCAAACACACCCTCAATAATTGAATGATGATATTTTTGAGATCACCAAACCCAAGTCAATCCTGATTCAGCCACAATTGTTGGACTTGGGTACTTTAGATGGGGTGTACAACGATTTGGAGGTCCTGAAAACATTGATTTCAGAGGATAGGAAGCTGGAAATAAAAATTTGGGAGGCTAATTCTATGGGAACTTTGATTTTGGATCTAAGGGTACCTATTGACCTAAAACCACCAACTTTCTACCAGGACCCTTACGATATCTTTCACGTGCAACCCAACCTCGAAATAACTGATTATTTTTCTAAGCTAGATGTTAAGTGGACAACCGCACCTATTGAACCATCTTTACCCATTGTTTGACACTTTGGTCTTGAGTTACACACCACTAAACCGCAGGCCCGACCCCGCAAACACAAAAACCTTCGATTCTGGGTGATTTTCATCTAGAACCTAAGAACCACTCAACCTTAGGGCATAGGTCTACACCATAATCTAGTCCACAACTATGGACATCTTCTGCTGGAGGGTTTCTAGATTAATATTTTTATTTTGATTCTGACCCACACTTGTGAATTTTCAATTTCTTCTTTGTATGTATATTATGCTTAGCTAAAGGCACTTCGCTTAGCGCATGTGTATACTCCCTTCTCTCTGCGGAGCTGATCAGGTTGTCACGAAATTCAAGTGATACTCTGTTTACTCTGCCCTTTTCATGTCTTTATTTTTATAATGAGGACATTGCATCATTTAGGCATGGGGGGGTCGATAATCAATTCCTGAAATTATTATGTTAACTCCGTAGAATTTCTTTTAGTTTCTTATAAAATTAAAAAAAAATTGAAAATTTGAAAAAGATATAAAAAGAAAGAAATTAGGAAAAGAGAACTTAGGCATTTAGAAGTTATTAACTTTAGGAAATGATACGAGAGGACCTAAACACTTAGACTCTTCAGGTCTTTGGGCTTAATTAGCTCGGGTGTCCACTCGAATGTGCACTTAGTCTTGAGTCCTCGCCAATTCAAATTCATTTTTAATTTGGCTAATAAATTGGGATGATAACTATGCGACTTATCAACCCATCTTCTGATTTGGGGGGACTTTAAGCCAAAGCATCTACACACATTTTTTGCATTGACTCACTTTTCAACGGTTTCTTCAGAAATTGGGTAGCTAATGAACCATCTAGGGTGGTATGGCTGGCAAGTTGTCAGTGGTAATAGCTCATTGGTCAGTTGTCCGAAGCCCAGTCACAAGACCATTTTCATTGTACTGCCTTTAGGTAAATCATATATTACGGAAGCCACCTACTTAAAAACAAAAAACAAAAAGAAAAAGAAAAAAATATAAAAAGGAGAAAAAAAAAAACAAAACCACACTTCACCGTACGAGTATGGCTAGCAAGTTGCTGTGGGTAACTACCCATTGGTCGGTTGTCCAAAACGTAACTCACAAAAAATGCATAATAATTCCAAAAACACTTAGGGAAGAAGTGGGGAAGTAGAATAAACTGGGGAGATATACACTGGGTTCGCCCTTATGTTGACCCTATAAATAAAAGTAGGGAGAAAGCTACTAGTCGAAAAGATAAAACTTTAGGCAAGGAAACCTAGGGTCGTAGAAACCCGAAGTCCGTTTTAACGGTCGCCTAGTGAGTCTTTCACTATTTCATAAGTTGCTTAGCACTTAAAGTCCTTTTCAAGTCTTACGCGGGTCGGGTAGTCGTAAAAAGTTATCCCGAAACTGTCAAACTCCAAAAGTACAAAAAAAATTAGAAAAAAGGAAAAATAAAAATTGTGTCTTCCCTTTTCAAATAAGGCAAGGACTTGGGTAGTCTGCATTCTAGCAAACACCCGGGTACTGTTGAGTCTTCGTAGTTTAGGACCTTAGTTGAAACTTTTCATTGTTAATAAATGACTTAGGCCTAAGCGATCTAGTCCTAATTTTGATTTTATACATAATATGTAGTTTAATTTTGCTAGGGACTAGCAAAAGATAGACATGGGGGTATGATATCGACACATCTATTTAGGTTAAAATGCCTATTCATGCATGTTCCTAGGCTTAGATTTGCATTTCATGTTATAAATATTACATAACTTGCATCATTTTGCATTTAGATTTGTTGTATATATTATAGGTTAATTAGTTCTTTTTTATGGTCTGGAGAGAAGACTTATTTCAGGGCCTCAGATTGATGATCGGACCGTACAAATCTAATTAGGTCGATGATCGAAGTCTAACGCCTCTGAAATTGTCTAGATCAGAGAACTGTACTATTGTACAAAGTCTGAGGAAGATCAACAGCAAAGGGGCAATGCGACATCCATACGGGTTTCAGATGGAAAATCCAACCATACGGATGGATTTGGAGCGACAATCGCAGTCCAGCAACGTGGGAATTATCTCGATCTAAGCACCGTGGCACCCTCTACAAAAGAAAGAAGAATGGACGGCACAGATGGTGCCACGTGGTGCCATCTAGGCCACCCAACACCGGCTAGCAACAGCGCATGCGCACAGCCATAGTCGCGTGTAGTGCACTGTGCATAGCCACACCCGTAGCCACACGCAGCAGTAGCGTAGCGTATGCTAATGCGCGCGCATGCACGGCGTGGGGACCACGGCTGCATGAAGCGCGCAACGCGTGATGCATGCGCTAGCAGACCAGGCACTAGTGGAGCGGATCTTAAACAACGTGGGCCTTTAGCGACGCTTGCAGTTGTCACCCGAAAGAGGGATTGATGGGAGGATCTTTAGCGACAGTGGCAGCGATGTTTATGGACATCAGTAAGGACCCAAATGTGAATTTGTTCTTCCTCCTCAACTATAAAAGGACCTACCCACCACCATTATAAAACATCTCTTCCTTTCTTCCTCTCAACACCACCGAAGCTCTGAAGAGAGCTTGTCCCAAGCCTGGGATGATCCTCTAGAGTAGAAAATCAAATAGTTTTCCCACCTCCCATCTCCATTCGCAGAGCATCCCGTGGCCGTCCTCTCACCGCCCTTCGGGAAGAAGATCCTCATCGTGATGTCGTCCTGCCCCATCCTCCATCCTCTGGCTTCGTCCTTCGTCTCGCTCTTCACCACCTTCATCCAGGCGTCGTCAGAGTGAGTTGTCCTCTGAGCAACCGTCGAGGGGGATTTCTCTCACCTCTTTCGATCTTTTATGCTTTCGTAGTGTAGTTTTCCTGCTTTCGTTGTTGTAACAAGCAGTTGTTCATTAAAAGATGATTGCTTCTCTCTCTCTCTTTCTCCCTCTCTCTTATCCTTTTGCAAGTAGATAAAGTTTTCATCGACCTAATCTCTTGCTCGATAAAAATACAAAAAAATTAGAAAAGATAAAAATGAAATAAACAAATAAAAAGAGAAACACGGATTTTCAAAACCAAGCATTCGCCTCCTCGTGTTATACCAGGACTCACTTTTCGAGTTTTGGTATAAATTTTATTTGACCACACGTTTTGCAACTATGTTGACGGGTTACTTGCAACCCCGATTTCAAACTCGCGAAATGCTTGCGATCACTCACCCAATGAGCTCACCTATTTTACCTAATTGCTCCTTATTTTCCTTTCCCCTCATTGGTACCTGACCAAGCAACCTTAGAGACCTACTGGATCACCTAGGATCTTAACTAGGACCTTAGGATCCAAAATTTTCCTTTTATTAGACTCTAGCCGAGTCACTAATGTCATCATGTGAGGTTTAGGCTATTACTTAGCCAATTCAAGTTGCTTTTAATCCCTTTAAATAGCTTCAAGCTAAATAAAAAACACATTTTTACCCATCTAGTGTTTAATTAAAATTCATCATTCCCCTACCTATTAAGGCACCTAACAGACCCCAATTAGGTTCTAGATGAGGTTCAACCATCCCTTAGATTCTTTAGTGTTAGAAACCCTAAAACTCTAATATATGGACCAATTCCATGATCAAAGCCTTTTCCTCTACCATTACATGGTTAGGCCCTACATAGCCCATTAGGATCCTTTTATGCTCATACAAAACATTCCACATCATAGGAAATAATAGAAAATAAATCATAGTAAGGTAACAGTCCCAGCCTCAAGAAATGGAGCCTGTTCTTTTCTTTTCTTCTTTCTCCCCAGGTGAGCAGGAGCAACAACAACAATAGCAACAGTTGTAGTTGTAGCAACACCAATAGTAGCAGCACCCCAGCATCGACAATGGCAGTTGGTGGTGAGGGTGACTGACCGACAGGGTTGGAGAGATGATGGTTGACTGTAATTGGAGAGAGCAATGGAGAGGGGATGGGGAGCACCATTGGTGAAGAGAAGAAGGAAGCGTTAACGAGGAAGCAAAAAATGAGGTTTTATTTTAATTTTTAAAGTTGCCTTAGTATATATAAGTGGTAGGAATTTTACATGAAGGCCCCTCCACCACTTCCATGGCTTCCAAGAATGGCCACTAACATCATTTCTCTTGCAAAAGGCCCCTCATCTTTTATATTTCTTACACATTTGTTATAAATCAAAGAGGGTTACTGATCGTTAGATTCCTCAACACAGTTCATTAAGTTATTTAGGCTTAATTAAATGTGCAAGAATGTAACTTAGGTTAAATCGAATCAAAGTCATGAATGTAGTATAAGGTCAAGTTAACCTAACATTTTAGATTTTAAAGTTTTTTTTTAACTGGTTGAGTTCAGGTCATTCACTGGGAGGCATAACTTAATCCTAATTCACCATTTAGTTTCTAAGAATAATTAGGAATTAATTAATTAATCAATTATTAGATTAGCATATTTTAGCACATGAGTATTGCACAAAATGAGTAAAATAAGCACAAGCAATATTCCATGAATAAAAAACATATTTACACATATGATTTGTCATTAGAAACCAAGTAAACATGTTTATTACATCAAGTACTTCTAATTACCAAAGTTTAAGACAAGAAAATGCTAAACAATTGAGTACAAATGCCTTATTTCACTTAAAGCTAAAAATAATGAAAGAGAAGAAGAAATACCAATGGAATTACAAATCAAACATCTTAAGAAGAAAAATTAGAAGTCTATTGCAAGTGAGGGACATCTGATATTTCTCCTTCCTTCATTAAATGCCTTCAGGCCTTTTTTTCTTCTCTTGTTCTTTAATTCTTTTCTTCTCTTCTATTATTGCTTTCTCTCTCTTTTATTTCTCGAGCTTCTCTTCTTCCCTTATATTTTTCTTAAGTTCTTTAGCTAATCTCCTAAGTCTTTAACGTTCCTTAACCCTCTCTCAACACTTAAGCTTTTAAGCCCTCTTCTCTTCATATCTTCTTCTTTAATTCTTCTTTAACTCTCCTTCGTACTGTGCATATAACCTTCAAGACTTAGCCATTTGCGTGAACACTTAAACCAATTTTGCCTTTAATTATAAAAATTATTTTATTAATGGATAGTCAGACCTCTTTCAGGGATACACAACACCATGTGGGGTGGGACCTGACCCTATTAGAGATCTGACCTAGTTTTAATTAGGTAGATTTGCATATATTTATATCAGTGCACAATACCAGCCTCCCAGGCCCATGCTCACGCGCATAGGCTTACACACACACCCATGCGCAGGCACATGCACACACATGCACCTGTACCCATGCTCATAAGCTGCGCCCTACGCTAATGACCGAAACGTCCTGTGCACAAAATCACTTTATACTATGTCACGTGCTCCAGAATTCCCAAGGTGGGACTATTCATAGCAGTTCCAGGACAAACTTCAACCAATGATTTTGGCCAATTGGCTAGATGGTTTTGATCAAGCAAAGGCTCGATCGAAAGCCCTATGGATTCTCTATCAATATTTAGCACCAATTTGGTGCCCAAATTTGGTCTAGCCCTTTGATTTGAAGGACAAAATCAAGGATTCCACACATCCATTAGTGGTCTACAGAAGTGAAACTCAGGTCATTTGACCTGTAGAGGCTATGTAGCTCTCAATTGGAGGTCTACGTGCTTTCAGTGATGAATTCCGCATCACTTTGGAAAGGAGAAAGGTTCTGGAGAAGGTTTAAGAGGCTTAGAGATTGAAGAGCTTCAATCTGAATCTTCAGAACTCAGATTTGAGCTCGAATTTGGCCAACAAACAGATAAGATACTCTAAAAGAGGTCTAAACCGATTCAAGAGGTCGAATGTGACAAATCTGGATGGAATTTGTGTTCAAATCTCAATAGAAACTCCAAGAATAGCTATAGGTTAATAGAACAACCCAAAATGTGCAGTGAGCCAATTATCAATTAATCCTCTATAAAACACAATTATATTACTCTAATTAATTTCTAATTTGTTTCAGAAATCTAATCAACCCATTTGTTCAGAGATTCAAACATTCAAACCTTGATTGTGGCTTAGGTTTGACATTTAGATTTTAAGTTTCTCTGATCAAATTAAAGACCTAGATAGGTTAAGTTGGATTCCAAGAATTGGTTCATTATCTCAAAACTAGGTTTTAAGCACTTCTGATGTGTTCCCAGACATCGTCGCCTGAGGTTTGATGGAGGTGTGATCAGCAGAAGAACCTAGGGGTTCGTAGGCTTCAACAAACCTTGTAACAATTTTCTAAGAGTCTAGTGAAGCTTGACCCATTCAGAGGTTAGGATTCTAACGGAATCCACCTCTCTAACTTCTCCGGAGTTAGAGAAGCGATGGTCAAGGAGGATATATACACATTAAAACACAACATAAATGGCCAAAATGTGATCCTTAATCTCTAAAATACCATTCCAGAGATCCTTAGGGTCTCTAAAGGGTTGTGAATTAAAATTTTCTCGCCGGAGCTCCCCAGAGCTCCGGTAAGTCTGATTTTAGTCGTCAAAGATGCAAAACTGATCAAAAGAGTTCATAAATGGGTTCAGGAGCTTCTTGAGGTCCTTCTGAACCTCAAGAGAATTTCAATTGAAGCAATTAGTGAATTAAATCAGATATATTCAGTGAATTCAGAAAATGAAGGCTTTGAGTTCGTTAGAACTCCAGGGTGCTCCTCTCACTAAATTGAGTGAGGGAAAAGGTTTATATGTGCACGACGATGACCTAGATATGATTAATTAGCTATTTTCACTCTCTTAAGCTAGCCATGGACAGTGAACTCAAGAGTTGAGATGAATTTAGGCATTTTATGAATAGGCGATTAATTCTTTAATTAACACGTCTAACGGGGCCCTTAAGTGCTGTATATTTGATGGGGGGCCCCAATTAGGTGTAGTCTACCCACGGTGACCTCTACTATGGACATCACCTCATAGCATTTATTCGACCAATCAGTAAGAACTTTTGGAGGAATTCGCAACATAATTCCTCCCAGGCTCCAATTGGCCTCTCGATAGTCTTGAAACAATAAGTAGCTTTATCCTTTAGAGAAAAATGAAAAAGCTTCATGAGAACAATTTCGATATCTACATTCTTGGGTCGAATCGACTCTGCAATTCAACTGATATCTTCGATGTGCTAGAAGGGGTCCTCATTCGAGTTTCAATGGAAATGAGCCTGAATCAGACTTATGATATTCGGCTTCAACTTGAATGTGTCTCCACCTGTGGGAATCCAGACCTGAGGTGCTATAATTGTATCCTCTGGATTGTAGAAGTCCCGCAGTTATTCTCCGCATGGTGGATGTTGCATCCTGTCAAGCATTGTGAGAATCTTGTTGATGCTCTGCTCATATTTTTGTTTCGTTTCCTTGACCCTGGCTTCCAGATGAGCCATTGGGTTTTGACCAACTCGAGGACCTGGATTAGCCATCTCAGCTAATTGAGTGGAAGAAGGTTGAGAAGTGAGGTTGGGTGAGAATCGCCTTTGCCGCCTCGGGTTTGGCACCTAAGCTCCCACAAGTTTAGGTCTTAACGACCTTCTTCCTTGCATACACCAACTCAAAGGGTTGGCGTAGTCAAGTAGAATAAGGCAAAGGCCTTGTTAATCAGAGTGGTCCTTTAGATCAGATGACCGGATATTTTATTTAAGTTTGTATTATTGAAAAGAATTCGGCAAGAGACTGACAGGGGTGACTCACGCACATGTTTTGAAAATAGAGATCTCGTCATAGTATAGTGCACGAAAATGCTCGTCAAAAATAATTTATAAAATAATGAGACTTGAGTCCTGGTCGTTCATCTCTAGGAGGCATTTAGAAAATGTAGATTTGAATTTGATCTAGCTCGCTCTACTTATTCAGAAATGCATACCAGTTCATAACAATTTGTATTGATGCACGACATGCTTAGTTGCAAGAGAATACAAATTTCGGGCATGCAACTTTAATCACAAGGAAATATGGCATTCAGCTCAAGGTGATTTTCGCACATAGACATAGAGATATATAAAAGACAATTTCATTGATTGAATCATGGTGGCTTGATGTAAACACATTTACACTACTTAAAATGTCTATTTATGCATGTTCTTAAGCATAGGATTGCATTTCATGATATAAATATTGCATAACATGCATCATCTTGCATTTAGAGTAGTTTGAATAAAATGGAGGTTAATTGTCTCCTTTTATGTGCTTGGACAGGGCAAACATTTTATCAGGGCCTCGGATCAAAGATCCAATCGTATGGATGTGATCAGGGCAACGATTGGAGTTCAACGACTCCAAGATCGCCCTAATCGGGCATCTGTAGCAACAAATAGTGACCGGGGAACCCTAGAAGATCAAGAGTCAGGATGGTGTAAATCTGCACTTCAGATGACAAATCTGACCGCACGGATGAATTCTAATAGACGATCGCAGCCCAACGACACAAAAATCGAGTCAATCTGACATCTGTGGCACCATCTACAACTTCCAGAAGATGGACGGCCAAGATGGCACCACGTGGTGCCATCTCGGTCGCCCAAACGGTCGCATGCAACCTCTGAAGACCCCACACCCGCTCGCTCTCCACCATTGGATCTTGATCCAACGGCTGTGGTCAGCCGCTCTTAAAAGCATCCGCTCGACCATCCTCGCCTTGTAGTGCAACGGTCGAGCGTGCTTACGCGAGCTGCAGGTGCTGGTTCGAGCCACAGCGAAGGTGAGGAAGGCACGGGCGTGCAGGTGATGGCGGGTGTTCGATCGCGATCGGATGGCCGTCAACGCTCAATCGAGATTACGCGCTATTGAACGTGCTGCGTCACGCGTGATCGCACGCGCTAGGTGGGCGTAGCAGCGGGTGGAGATGCGCCTTAAGCTGTCCGATCTCGCGATCGGACGGCTGAGAATCAAAGAACGTGCGTGAGCGTTGTGCGCGGGCAGATGAGGAGGCGCGCGTGGGCGCGGGAGCTACGCTCACGTTGGGGGCTTTAGTGACGGATTTATCCGTCACTAAAGACCCCTCATTTATTATTTTGAAGATGTAATGACCATTTTGCCCCCACTCCTTGCAACTATAAAAGGAGGCCCCCTCCATACGAAATTTTCATCTCTTCCTTCTCTTCTCTACCCTCCAAAGCTCAAGAGAAGCTTGTCCCACACCCGGGATGCTTCTCGCGATATAAAGTCCAAATTTTCGTCCCCCTTCGGAAGTGGATCTTGCGACGACGACGCTGTGCTGCTTCGTTCCCGTTCTTCTGCTTCATCCTCCTTCGTCCTGCTTCATTCCCCTTCGTCCAGGCGTCGTCCCGTCTGGCTCATCCTCCAAGCAACCGTCGAGGAGGATTTCTCTCTCGCTATTCTTTTTACTGCTTTCTAGTATAGATTTACTGCTTTCTAGTGTAGTTTTGGTCGTCCTCCAAGCAATCGTCGAGGAGGACATTTCTCCCTCTATTCGTTTAATGCTTTCTAGAGTAAATTTATCGCTTTCTAGAGTAATTATTTTATGCTTTGTAGCTGTAAGAGTGAAATGAACAATCTCCTTAATGATAAATTCCTTGTTTATTCTACATCTCATTTTGATTTCCCTGTGTAATATTCTCTTTCTCTCTTACTCTCTCTTTCTTCTATTTATTGTAAATAATTAGATAGTTTCAAATTGAATTATTCCGTCACAAATAAAAAGAAATCCGTAGTTTTTAAATCAAACGTCAGCCTCCCTGTGTTCGACCCGAAATTTTAATTTTGGTATAAATTTTATTTGTTGAACACGAATTTTTCGCTTTCAAGCTACAACGACAGGTTTTCTAAAACCAAACACGTTAGCGAAGCTATTCGAACGTTCAACATTTTGGCGCCGTTGCAGGGAGGCGACGCTCTTTGATTTCTCTTCGCATTTTGTAACTTGCAAATCATTTACCACACTTTTCTCCTTTCATATTGTAATTGCAGGTACTCTTTTGAGACGAGCAAAAGCGTTAGATTGGAGTAGAGTGTTGTGGAAGGTTTTGTAAGTTATCCCCCATTCTTTCCCCTCCATAGATTTCATTCGCCACATTAAATCTATATTCCAATTAACCTAGGTGTTTGCATAAATCCTAGGAATAGTTTGGTTGTTTGGATTCTCACTCACATTCATTCCATCTTCATTTATATATATAAAAACAAAAAAATAAAAAGATAATTTTGTGGGGCAATTTTTAACAAACACAATGTACACCCACATTCAAAGGCACTTAACCGAATTGATTTGTTTCTACTCAACCGAGTTCTGATCTGTGGAACTAGTACACATAAAGAAACACATAAAAGAGTAGAAATCATTCTAGGTTAACCATCTTTGTGTGCCTAACTTAGTGGTGCATTTGTGGCCAGTTGTTTGAGTTGTTTGGGGCGCACCACCTCAAATAAAATCAACTCATCAAGTAGCTGCCATTTTGGTTCAACTCTTAGGAATTTACCAGGCACTACACATTCTTTTTAATCTTTAAACGAAAACATCATCACCTGTGCTTGCAAAACTTGGTGTGCCAATGAAACTTGTTTGAAAACACCTAAAGTTGAATCCTAAAAGCTACTAAGCAAGATTTGAACCTTAAAATTCACCACATCAAAAATAATCTTGCTTGAAAACCACTGGTTGTGCACGCACATACAAATCAATCAATCATTAAGGGCACAACCCATTTAAAGGGCCCATCACATTCCAAAGCACATCCAAACCTAGCCCTAAATAAAACAGAGTAGACGTTGGCCTTAAGGATTGGACTCGCTCTTCAGAACCCAGAACGAGATTATTTTCGATTAGTCTATTTCTACTGTTCAATCTGATGTCTACCTAGGGGAGCAGTGTCAAACGATCGCGGCTGGGGGGTACACTAGGAACCGAAGGCACAAGCCGAAGGAAGAACCTTCTCCCCAATCCCTCTATCTAACTGGTTGGATTGAACAGACAGAAGTAGATCAAATCGTTCCTTTATCTCAAGACGGGTTTTGGGAGTCTGTAGGTCTGTAGGCTAACCCATTTAAGGACAGGTTTGATTGTTTGTATTGCAAGGTACCTTTCTTCCTCTCGTGTCTCATGAATCCTTCCACATATTTCACGCATTCCCGCTCTTTCCCTCCTGTTGTGAATTATCCTCAACATGACGATTATCCCAACTCGTATTGTAATCAACCATCAGTCAGTTGGGATAATTCGAATTGGGGATACAATTCCGGACTCCTGTGTTTAGGGTCTAACCCTGAACACTTTGATTCTGATTTCTATCCTTCTCAGAGCTACATCAATTATAGATCGTCTTCCTTTCATGAATAGCCTAATATGATCTACAATCAAGAAGGATACACCAATCCTTACCCATCCTCTGATTTCACTGCCTTTAGGTCATCACCATCTTTTCAACAATCTGAAGTGACCTATTATCAGGGAGGGTATAACGAATCTCAATTCGTTAATTCCCCTGCATTGAGCCCAATCCCGCCCAACCCTAAACCAACTCATTTGGTTCAGGTTAACTAGGTTCAAGATAAGGTTCTGGCTAACTTGAGGAATATCATTCAATCTTTAGAAGTTCAGCCAATACCTTGCATTGAGAGATTGGAGCCCCTGATTAAAATGATTGATGATTTGAGTAAGTCTTTGTTGGATTGGCTCCAGGATGTTAAGGATAAGAACTCGAGTGAGTTTCTACTTGGGAAATTAGCGAAATTAAGGATGAGATTTGTGGTTGCTTTGATTCAATCTTGGGATAATTCCCAGGATGAACCCTCTTCAGGAAAGCCAATGACAGAACCCGCTCAAGCACCTATTGGGGGGGACACGTGTTATGAGGCTGACCAGATTGAATTAAAACAACCAATTAAGGATGATCTGATTTCTTCACCTGAGATCCCTGAGCCGGGTTACGAGGAAACGTATGTCTCCTTGGAACAGAAAGTGACAAATGATTTTGGGACATACATTGATACGGATCCTGATTTCTTTGATGGTGAAGATTCAAGTTGCAAAGTCTCACACAAGTTTTCTGAACATGATTTCAGTGAGACGATTGGGCCTGAGGAATCTGATAGATCATTTGATAGCCCAATAACTGAGGAAACTGATCTTAGGGAACACATTACGGATCCATAATTACATTTTCTGGAGGATTCAATTCAATGCCCTAGTTATCAGTTACACCCCGTTGTGCTTATCGATAATTCTGTTTCTGAGATAATTAGACCCAAGTCAATTCTGATTCTGCCACATCATTTAGACTTGGAGATTTCAGACGGGGAGATTAACATGCAAGAGGTCCTGGAATTTGATACGCTGATTGAGGAGGATAGGAGTTGGGAAGTTCTGATTTGGGAAGTTAACTTTGGAGGAAATGGAAGATTGAGTCGAAGGGTTCATTTTAAACTGAAGCCATCAAACCAGAACCCTTACGACATTTGTTTAGAGGATGTCAAACTCAAGCACACATTCAATGATTATCCTTTTGAGCTTCAATTCTCTGTAACCCAACTTTTTGGTCTTGGGTTGCATCCTCATAAATCGCAGGCCCGACCCCGCTTGCATTCTGATTTTAGGTTTTGGGTAATTTTTATCCAGAACCTAAGATATTCTCGATTATGGGGTGTGGGTTTGCACCACAATCTGGTCCACATCTATGGACCTCTGCTGACAGGTCGGAGGATTCTTTTGTTCATTCTGATTCTGACCTACACTTGTGATTTCTTCATTTCTTTTCTTTGTATAGTGTGCCTAGCTGAAGGCACTAAACTCAGCACATATACAGTTCTTTTTCTTTTACATCTCGGAGCGAACTTGACATTCACGCAATTCAGGTGCTTTCTACGCTTTTCCACTCTATTTTATGTCCTTTTAATACAATGAGGACATTGCATTAGATAGGCATGGGGGGTGGATATTCATCTCTGAATTCATTCGTCAACTCCGTAGATTTGTTTTATAAAAAAAAAAAATTTGGAATTAGGAAAGAGAATTTGGGTTTAAGAAAATTTTCAATCTTAGGAAATACTACATTAAGATCTGAACACAAAGACCCTTCAGGTCTTTGGACTTAATTAGCCTGTGTATCCACTAAAATGTGGATTTGTCTTTGAGTCCTCGCCATCTTAATTCTATCATAATTGGAATAAATAAGTTTGGTTGATAAGTATACGACTAATCAACCCGCCCTCTGATTTGAGGGAATTTTGAGTCTTAAGCATCTACACACTTTCTTTGCACTGACTCGTTGTTCGACGATTCTAACGGAATTTGGGTAGCTAATGAACCTTCTAGGGTGATATGGCTGGCAAGTTATCGTGGGTAACAGCCCATAGGTAGGTTGTCCAGAGCCCAGTCACTAGACCTTTCTCTTTTTACTACCCTTAGGTAAATCTTAGACCAGGGAAGCCCCCTACTTAAAAAAAAAAAAATCAGAAAGAAAAGGAGAAAAGAACAAAAAGAAATAAGCCACACTTCGCCGCACGAGTATGGCTGGCAAGTTGTCGGTGGTAACAGCTCATCGATCGGTTGTCCAGAACCCAGCTCAGTAAATGCACTAAAAATTTCCAAAACATTTAGGAAGAAGCGGAGAAGTAGAATAAACCGGGGAGATATACACTGGATTCACCCTTGTGTTGACCCCATAAAAAAATAAAAGTAGGGAGAAAGCTACCGGTTGTAAAGATACACCTTTAGGCAGAATTCTTTTTGAGGTCACCTAGAGGCGTAGAAATCCGAATTCTGTTTTAATTGTCGGTCAACGAGTCTATCACAATCACAATAAGATGCTTAAAACTTAGGGTTCTCACCAAATCTTGGGTGAGTTGAATGGCCGTAGAAAGCCACTCTTAAACCCTAAAATTTGAAAATCCAAAAAAATTAGAAACGAGAAAAAAAGAAAAAGAAATTATTCTTTGAATAAGGCGAGGCTTGAGGCAGTCTGCATTTTGGCTGATACCTGGGCACTGTTGTGTCTTTGAAAGTTCAGTTCCTAAGTAGACAATTTCTTAATGATTGAAAATAACTCAAGTCCAAATAATCCAACCTAATTCTTTTATAAATAGCATATAGTTTTTGCTAGGGACTAGCAAAAGATAGGCAAGGGGGTATGATGTAAACACATTCACACTACTTAAAATGTCTATTTATGCATGTTCTTAAGCATAGGATTGCATTTCATGATATAAATATTGCATAACATGCATCATCTTGCATTTATAGTTTGAATAAAATGGAGGTTAATTGTCTCCTTTTATGTGCTTGGACAGGGCAAACATTTTATCAGGGCCTCGGATCAAAGATCCAACCGTATGGATGTGATCAGGGCTACGATTGAAGTTCAACGACTCCAAGATCGCCCTAATCGGGCATCTGTAGCATCAAATAGTGATTGGGTAACCCTAGAAGATCAAGGGCTAGGATGGTGCAAATCCGCACTTCAGATGACAAATCCGACCGTACGGATGAATTCGGATAGACGATCGCAGCCCAACGACACAAAAATCAAGTCAATCCGACATCTGTGGCACCATCTACAACTTCCAGAAGATGGACGGCCAAGATGGCGCCACGTGGCACCATCTCGGCCGCCCAAACGGCCGCATGCAATCTCTGAAGACCCCGCACCCGCTCGCTCTCCGCCGTTGCATCTTGATCCAACGGCTGTGGTCAGCCGCACTTAAAAGCGTCCGCTCGACCATCCACACCTCGTAGAGCAACGGTCGAGCGCGCTTACGCGAGCTGTGGGCGCAGGTTCGAGCCGCAGCGAAGGTGAGGAAGGCGCGGGCGTGTGGGCGATGGCGGGCGTTGGATCACGATCAGACGACCGTCAGCGCTCAATCGAGTTTACGCGCTATTGAACGCGTTGCGTCACGTGCGATCGCACGCGTCAGGCATGCGCAGCAGCGGGTGGAGATGCATCTTAAGCCGTCCAATCTCGCGATCGGACGGCTGAGAATCAAAGAACGTGCGTGAGCATTGTGCGCGGGCAGCTGAGGAGGCGCGCGTGGGCGCGGGAGCTACGCCCACGTTGGGGGCTTTAGTGACGGATTTATCCGTCACTAAAGACCCCTCATTTATTATTTTGAAGATGTAATGACCATTTTGCCCCACTCCTTGCAGCTATAAAAGGAGGCCCCCTCCATACGAAATTTTCATCCCTTCCATCTCTTCTCTACCCCTTCAAAGCTCAAGAGAAGCTTGTCCCACACCCAGGATGCTTCTCGGGATATAAAGTCCAAATTTTTGTCCCCCTTCGGAAGTGGATCCCGCGATGACGATGCCGTGCTGCTTCATTCCCGTTCTTCTGCTTCATCCTCCTTCATCCTGCTTCATTCCCCTTTGTCCAGGCATCATCCCGTCCGACTCGTCCTCCAAGCAATCGTCGAGGAGGATTTCTCTCTCCCTATTCTTTTTACTGCTTTCTAGTATAGATTTACTACTTTCTAGTGTAGTTTTGCTCGTCCTCCAAGCAATCGTCGAGGAGGACATTTCTCCCTCCATTCTTTTAATGCTTTCTAGAGTAAATTTATCGCTTTCTAGAGTAATTGTTTTATGCTTTGTAGTTGTAAGAGTGAAATGAACAATCTCCTTAATGATAAATTCCTTGTTTATTCTACATCTCATTTTGATTTCCCTATGTAATATTCTCTTTCCCTCTTACTCTTTCTCTCTTTCTTCTATTTGTTGTAAATAATTAGATAGTTTTAAATTGAATTATTCCGTGACAAATAAAAAGAAACGCGTAGTTTTTAAATCAAACGTCCACCTCCCTGTGCTTGACCCGGAATTTTAATTTCGGTATAAATTTTATTTGTTGAACACGAATTCTTCGCTTTCAAGCTACAACGACAGGTTTTCTAAAACCAAACATGTTAGCGAAGCTATTCGAACGTTCGTATTGATGCACGACATGCTTAGTTGCAAGAGAATACAAATTTCGCGCATGCAACTTTAATCACAAGGAAATATGGCAATTAGCTCATGGTGATTTTCGCACATAGACATAGAGATATATAAAAGACAATTTCATTGATTGCATCATGGTGGCTACAAAGTGAAGCTTGCGGAAAGCTTGTATAGGAAAGCTTGAAAGCAATAAACTAGCTAATAGAAAATGACTTCATACATGAATCTATGGGGGGATTATGCATGCATCATTGGGGGATAATGTGGAGCTACACTACTAAGCAGTAATAAAGCATTAATCTATGAAGAACTATGCTACTTATCTAGCTAACAGAATTAAGGGCATTCGGAGGCAGCTCTGTTGGCCTTTTACTTGGTTGAGAGGAGGAGGGGCGGCCAATGGTGCTTAGGTCGGCCCTTGGAGAGAGGTTGGAGGTGATCTTGGCCTGGCATGGAGGTGATGGGGATGCCATGGTGCGCTCGTGGAGAAGGAGGTGGAGTAATGGAGGTGGAATGAAGCTAAAACTAGATGGAAGGCTAGATGGGTGGAAATGGCCACCCAATGGTCCTTTAAGTAGAACCAAGGGAGTCTCTCTAGAGATGTGTGGAACTCTGTATAGAGGCCTATGGTGGGAGCTCATGGAAGAGTGACAGAGAGGATGGATGGTTGGCTTTTAGATCCACATTTGGTGGATCTAAAAATTGAATGCACCTTGGTTGCTATTTTTAGCAACCAAGGCAACAACAGATGGTAGAGAGTTCTAGAGAACTCTAGGCTAGGTATTTTCATGTAGATGGTGTGTGTGGGTGTGTGTGGGTCGAAACCTAGGTGGCTAGGTTGATTAGGTTAGGTTCTAGTGGGTTTCGGTCAAGGTAGGTCTCAAATTAGGGTTGTAAACCCTAATTCATTAAGGTAAAATGCAATTAAACTTGATACAAGTTTAATTTGATGTGTGAAACCCTAATTCAGAGTTTCAATTGGACTCTCACTAAGTCCAATTGGATAGTGTGTGCTGAGATCAGGGATCAATTGGACTCAATGAGTCCAATTGAATAAGCTGATGGAATTGAATAAGATCCAAGTCAATTAGGTTTAGTGAGGACTTAATTAGGCCTTAGGGAGGTCTAGAGGTGATGTACTAGGGTTAGGGTACCTTAATTTAGGTTCCTATGGGGTTGGAATTGGGTTTAGGGACCTAGGAATTCAAGATCCAAGCTTGAATTCAAAAATAGGAACTAGAGAGTAGTTCCAGACGTCTGACAATAGTGTTAGACATCTTAAAATGAAAAGTTAGATGTCCAGACTTGTTGTCTGGACGTCCAAACAGAGGCAGGGAAGAATTAAGGTTCTATCTGCAGAAATTGGACATCTAGACCTGCAGAAGTGGGTTTTAAGTGCGTAGGTTGTGGCTAAGGGTTCTGGATGTCCTGCAACTCATATGAATGTCCAAATAGATGCTGGAAATAGGGTTTTAGGGCTTCCTAGGGTATAGTGACCTAATCTAAGGGTGGCTAAGGCTTGGGGAAGCTTCTAGGCTATCATAGGGCTAGGATGGACCTAAGTTTTTCATAGTTTATTGCTTTATTCCTACTTAACATAATAGCATACCTCAACCCCTTAAATTATTGTCTACTACATCTTATTCTTGGTCTTCTGTTCTAGCTCTGTTGCAACTCTAACTTCAGGTCCAACTCAAGATCTAGTCTCAGATCCAGCTCTTGAGTTTCTTATTTCCTGTAATTTGTATAATGCACCTAATTTGTATATTATAGCATTATTCTATGCATAGCTATAGGAGGAACAGTAAAGATGCAAATAATGCTTATGCATGCATGAACTACCCTAACTTATGCTAAGTCCCAGCCTAATTCTGGACAATTAAGACCTATGATTGCCCTGCAATCAGAGATCGACTACAAGGAATTCTTGCCTCTCAGGCCAACCTGGCCAAGCTGATTACAAGGGGACTACGAGGAAGGTTCTTCCTTCATCTTTCACCTCCAGTTCTGTTACTCCATAGTTGCGATCATTTGACACTACCCTGCAAGGTTAGACATCAGGTTTTCCAGGAGAGGTTGGAACTACCCAGTAGTTTCAAGCCAAATACATGTTATTTGATATATTTTCATGAATTTTAATCTATTTCTTTAATTTAGTAAATGGGGGGTGATCCACAAGGTGACTCGCCTCACCAACTAACTCTTGGGCTCGTCGGAGTCCAAGTTAGTCTATGTGATCCTATTGGCTCATGCGCTTCTAAGTTTTTTTTTTTTTTAAAGTGAAGACCATAATTCCTTCTTAAGTAAGATGGAACCCAAATGATTTAAAATTTGGTAAGAAGATTTCTTTTTCAATAAGCTTTTGAGAGAGTATTTTTCCAAAATTTTTATTATTTCCAACAAGTAGTTATGAATCTTTAACAAACCAGGGGTCAAATATGGGATTTAGACCCCATGTTGGTTATTCTATTGGAAATGATGCCAAATATGCTCCAAAATTTTCGTAAAAATATTATAATGAAAGCCAATTTGATTATCTTTCAAACCCCACAAATTGTGAGCAAATCCAATTTGTATGTTGGTCAAAATTGATTTCTAAATTCGCAAAAGTTCTAATTTCAAGCAATCTGACCTGTATGTACTCCATAAATTTTTAAAAATTCCACAGAAGGAGTTTCTTTTTGGGAAAGATGGTGTTGGAAAAATAATTTGAAGATCTAGTTCCAGTCCAAATTTTAGAATTTTTGGAGCATCAGAAGCATGGCTATCGAATTTTAAAGATGGCAATCAATTTTTGGCCAAGTTTCTAACAGTAATGTGTGCACCTAATTTTCGTAGTGCCCACTTTGCCTCATTCGCTGCTTCATGTGGTTCAACCTACACACAAAAAGACTATGTTAGAGATGAAATCAAAAGTTGTCGTGCCTTCCCGGCAATGGCACCAATTTGTTCGGGGCATAGATCACGTAAAACATAACTGCATTGTAGTATAGTGCGAAATACATCTCGACAAATAAATTAACGGAACTGGTGAGTCCCGATCGATCATAGGGAGGCAGAAAGCACATTTGATTTCATGCACTTGTTCTAAATCTAATTACTAAATAGCATAGACAATGAATCACAATATATATATATCAAGCAGAGAGTTTGAACATGAATTCTAGCTATAACTAGACAATTTCTAAGCATGAACATAAACTATCTATGTAGTAGAACAAGGGCACCATGGGTGGTCCGTGGTGGCCTTCTAGAGAGGTTGAGGAGAGCAACAACGATCAGCTTGAGGTGGCTCAATGGATGCTTCGGACGAAGATGTAGAGACAGGGGCATAGAAGACAAGAAGAAGAAGGTAGAGGAGTTGTAGAAGGAGGAAGACAAAGGAAAATCATTTGAATGCCTCCAAGGTGACCCTTAGGCCTCTTTTTCTAGTTTTTGTGAAGGGTATTTAGGGCATTGGAGCCCTTAATTTCTTGCAAAGGCCTTAGGTTGATCAGATCCGTTGATCGAGAGATCAACAGTCCTGATTAAGCCTTCCAAATCCTTCTCCATGCACGATTTTAATCTGGTGCTGACACATTGTGCAATGTGTGCCCTTGGATCTCCATCGCATGGTCTCCACTCGCCTACGCTCGCCGCTGCCTTTGCTCCCACCGCACGGTCTTCAATTAAGCCTCAACTCCTTAAGCCATCTCAGCCATCCAATCTCTCAATCGGACGGCTTAAAAGAGCGTGCACCACTCCCTCTCGAATCTTAAGGCGCATGTCATCATGCGCGTCTTCTTCTGATGCCCCCGCACCCGCCACGCATCCATGCCTCCACTACCCAATGAAGATCCTATGGTCAATCGCACCTGCACTCAACATCTTGCTTGATTTCATGCTGGGCGTACCTCGAACCTACACCGATTTTTTAGGCGCAAAGGCGCTAACCAACGCACTATTAATGCGTTTGTGTCAAGTTTCCAAATCTCTATAAGGTCGTTCTCAGCCGTTGGATGGATATCCAACGGTCGAGATCTCATCCTTGCTTGATGAAGCGACTGAAGGCGGTTAACGTGGATGCATCGCGGCCATTGGATGATGATCCAATGGCACACGTCTTTCCTTCTGAGATTGAGGCACGGTGAGGGGCAGCTACGATGGTGCCACGTGGCACCATCGTGGTCATCCATTTTCTTGTCCTTGTATTTGATGATGTAGGTCTCCGATTGAGTTGATTTTTGCACCGTTGGACTGTGAACATCAATCTAGTTCCATCCGTGCTGTTGGATTTGTCATTTGAGGTTCGAATATTCTTCAATTGGCCCCTTGGCTCTTGCTTCTTTTGCAAACTCCCTAGGGTGCTACGGAAGTCTGATTGATGCGATCTTAGAAGCGTTGGATTCCCTTCATCATTATAAATAGATCCATAAGATTGGATCGATCATCTGCAGTCCTGAATTACCTACGATTATTAATACCTCTCAAATAGCACATTATTATCTATAAAACATATAAATCATTTAGGATGTAAAGTACAATGTGTATGCATGCAGAATGCCCATGTTAAGCTAGGTTTTACCTTAATTCAGGTGAATTAGAACCTATGATTACTGCACAATCAATATACCTCAAACGTCCAGTGGTTCTCTTTTCTGAGCATCAGTCTCTAAAGGTTTGGAAGTAAGATGGGGCTTGTTCTTGCCAGCTTTGGGAAGTGGCACACACTTCAGATTTTGGACTAACAATAGGACTAGACTGGGATCTTTTGACAACCTATTTTCATGGTCATATGGATTTGCCATTGACAAATGTTCTAAAGTGGCCGATTACTGGGCTGTGAATGAAGATAAGTGGTCGTCCCTGACTCCATTTGGTCAGTATGAGAGTCGTATGATTGAAGAGTTTAACAAAATGATGGGGACGCTACAAGCCTTCAACCCTAACAAAGGAGTTGATGGTTTCTCATGGCATGGTGTATTATACATGCATGGGAAGGCTTATGAGCGGTTGCTGCCCCCTATGGATGAGGATGTCCATGCGAGGGTTTGTGTTTCTATTTGGAAGATCAGGACTCCCCTAAAAATATAGATTTTCCTATGGCTTGCTAGAAGAGGACTAGTATCTGGTGCTGTGAGATCACGTATGATGGCTGCCCCTCCCAATTTGTGCCCCCTATGTAGATTTGCTGATGATGAGATTAAGCACCTATTCAATTCCTATCTTATTTCAAATGAAGTCTAGAGAAGATGCTACTCCTAGTCACTTCCCACCTAGGATAGCCTTTAGATGGATCTCTAAAATCCTAGCAGGCCAAGAGTTATGAAGGTTGTTGCTCTCTGCGATTTATGGTGTGCAAGAAATGATGCCTTATTCAATGGTGGGAATGTGCAGGTTGAAAACATTTGTAGTAGTTCTTCTTTACTTGCCAAACAATGATTCTCTTCTTTGTAATGACTTTGATATAATAAAATTTGGATTACTACTGTGAATAGTAGTATTCCTTTCTCCTTTTCAAAAAAAAAAGTGTTTGTAAAAGAAAACTCAAGTGTTATTATAGATAAAACCAAAATTCTTGAAGAAAATAGCTTTTTAAAGATAGAAATTTCTTTACTAAAAGATAAAATGACTCTTGTTAAAAATGATATCTCTAGTCTCAAAGAAAAGCCAAATAAACTAGACCTTGGTAAGATTATTAATGGAAAGACTAAAGTGGATGAAAACAAATTTAGCATGGCACACACTAAGAAAGAATTTTGTGCAGCAAAACCAAGAGGATAGAATTAGAGAAGAACACATTCTTGGATGAGAAACACTAACTCCAAAGGACCCAAGAAGATGTGGGTGCCAAAATACTTAGTGAATTTTTATTTTTGAAAGGCACCAAAATATTCAAGTGGACCCAAGAGACTACCTCTATGGAGTACATGAAGGAAGAATCAAGGTGATTAGAAAACCTGATGGTTATAGATGTTGGACTCCATATTATTGGAACTAAGTACTCTCATTTGGCAAGCTTCTTTCCTTGATTAAGAAAAAGAAATTGATATCTTGATTTTGATGATCTATTAAGAAATGCCTTAAAATAAGGGGAGCATATCTTGTTTTAAACTAATAAAAAGGGGGAGAAAATCTCTTGTTAGAAGAAGCTAATTTTCTTATGGCCATAATTTCTCTTACAAAGAGGGAGAATAGAATCAGAATATAACTTTTCGAAAAAAATTGTTTAACTAAACTATTTCCTATCTTTCCGCAAAATATCAATTTTTCATTGAAAGGGAGAGGTGGATTAAGGGAGAGATGGATAATAAAAAGAGGGAGTCTATCATAGTAATATTTTTTTAGGGGGAGTTATTGAAAATCATAGTTTGGTTTAAATGAAGATGGTAGTTCTTTTAATAATGTCAAAAAGGGGGACAATGGGTAGATAAACGAAATTTCTTATTATAAATTTTTTCTCTTAAACTTATTTTATTTATGAAGTTTTGTCATCATCAAAATGGGGGAGATAATGCATAAGCACTAATGCTTTTGATTTTGATGATAATAAAACATATAGATTTTATATTATTCTTGGAGAACAAACATTTCATGTATAAAGATTGAGATAGAAGCAAGAAGCATGGCAAGGACTTAATCTTAAAGAGACTTGAAGATCATAAGCTTGAAGATGAAAAAAGATCTTTGTTTTGTTTTTCTTGTTTCGAATCATGTATTTCTATTTTCTTATTTTTAGACATGACGTAAGAGCCCAAGTGTAATAATCTAGTCCTAAGTGACACCTCTATTGACCCTAAACACTTAGGTGAAACTTATAATGAAAACCAAAACTAAATCATATGTATCCTTCATAAATCAGATATCCAACACTATTGTCAAATGACCTAAACCACTAAATAAGCTAACCGACCAACTCATCAAATGTCTCTTGTAATGAACGTTAGTAGCCCAACATTCACCTTGATTTGTTAGATGATCGACCTATACATCAGGTTGTTGGAGTTATGTACCTTGAGTGAGCCAACCAAAGTCAAAGCACTCAATCAGTGATTTAAATCTGAGTGTCAGAACATGCAAACACCGTTAGATGGGTCCCATAGTACAATTAGGATAATCTATTAGGCCATGTTAGATATATTGATGATAGCTATTGGAGGATCCACAGTTTGGATTGAGGATTTCGATAAGTCATTAAGAACCATCATGATATCTAACTATAGTCTCTAGTCTGAGAAGAGTGGTAATCTTCTCTAATGATTGTTAACAAACTGATGCCATTGATGCATATCCTCTACATCGGAATAGAGATTTGAGGCTATCACGCAAGTGGAGTCAACGGGTTGGCGAGGTGGAGACGCGGAAGTCCTCTTTTCACTATCATAGAGAAGGTGTATCCTTTGACCAAAGATAGATATGTGTCTCTATGTTAGAGTATGCACATTTGGTGGATCGATAGGGCATACACCCACCTTGGTGTTGAAACCGGAAAGTTGGGTGTATATGAGGGCACATAAGATGCATGATCTCTCGAAGGGATCACACGGGTTTGCTTCCATAGCTATATGCAGCAAATCAAGACACTTGAGATCACTCCATGTATATCGGAAAGTTTGAAATTCCAAGCATGGTCGTATGGGTCCTAATCAGATCCATACATGAAGAGAAGGAAATCCGTTGGGAAAGGATCTGGTTTTTGTTCTCATCCCAATAGTTTAAAGAGAATGTGAAAAGTATGTAACCCGTGATGGGACGGATAGTGAACCTAGGATTCAATCTCAATGTTTACATATGCCTTCGAGCGAGAAGGATTCATGGGCATTTGGAATACCTGAGGGAGATGTAGCACCATAATTCCTCTAATCCTAAATGCTTGATTATTGGCATAGTGAAACCAATAATCATTTTAGTGCATTTCTATCTGATTGGATTGATTGAATCAATTTAAGGGGTTAAATTGCAACTAATTTGATTAGATACAAAATATAAGGGTTGAATTACAATTAATTAATGTTTAGATACTAGATCAAAATGATGGTAACACAATTATTGATCATAACTAACTGAAATTAGTTGGAATCAAGAGATAAATGCTCCTAAATGATTGCTTAAGGACCATAAATCCATTATGATCTATTTTGAGGAGAAAATAATAAAATAGGATTAATTCTACATTTTTAACAACACATCACAAATGCAGTTTAACCACAAAATTATTCAGGGGTTAATTAAAGTTCAATTTAGCATAAAAGACCAAAATGTAGGTCCACATTGGCAAAAATAGGGTTTCACGCATTTCAAAAACCAAAACAATGCATAAAACCCTAATTATCTGCCCTGCTTAAATCAAAGAGATTCTGGTCAGGATAAAATCAATCTAAACCTTCAAAAATTAATATAAAAATATTCTAAGAGGTTTGGTACCATTGGTTTGACCATCTAAACCATTTTTCCCTAAAATAGAGATTTTAATGGGAATTTACCCTGATTTAGGCTTCTAGGCAATTTACACAGTCAAACATGGTCAAAACGTAAATCCAAGTTCACCATTAGATTACTCAGATCCAAATTAGATTAACACCAAAATTTTGGCCCAATCAGAGTCCATCTTAACCTTGTTTGCATTCAGTCCCTAAGATCTCTATTTCTCTCAATCAGCCCGCTAACTTTCAAAATTCTTGCTTTTACCCCCCTATATTCATCGTCATCTTCACAGTTATATCCCTGTTGCCGTTGTTGTATGAACACACCTCCAGGCTGAGATTTTAGGGAAGATTCCTCCCTCAAATCAGATCCAAATCCCTCTAAATTTGGAGGGATTGATCTTGAGGAGATACCCAATCTTCTGGACCAAACTAGGAACCCCAAATTGATTCCTAGAGCTCAGGTGAGCTCCAGGAATTTGGGGAAGTTTTTCTCCTAAAATTGAGGCTCAATCAGGTCTCTACACTGATTTGAAGCTTGCATTCGAGCTCTATATAAGCTCACACACATCCTAGCATCAATCTTAGTCAAGTTCAGGCCAAAATTAAGTCTTCTCCAACTCTGGCCACCTCCGACCTTGACTTTCGTGATGCTACTCAATCTCCTTCCCCCAGCCATCTAGCCATCAATTTGGATGACTGTTGTCAACGATTTTGTGCGGATTTAAAGGCATATTACGTTGTAGTAGAACCGACAAAACGTTTAAACAAATATAAATAATTTTATTACTCGAACAACTAGAGTATCCGAGGTCGAACACAGGGAGCAATCTCAGTACTTTGTAAAACCCAAGAATACAACTGTTAAATGCAAATAATAATTGATTCAAAAAGTTTTAAAAAAAGTAGAATTAGACGTCTGATTTATGTATCAGACGTCTTAAATGTGATCTTTCTTTCTTTCTTCCTTCTTCTCATTTCTGCTTCTGTATTTTTCCTTCTTCTGCTTTGCCTTTCTGATCTCTTTGCAACCTTCCCTTGTCCTTCTTCTTCTTCTCTGCGAAGACTTCTAATCTTTCTGCTTTCCTTCTTCTCCTGTGAAGGCTCTTTCTTCTTCTTCTATCTTCTTCTTTGGCTTGCTTTTCCTTCTTCTGTAGCGGCCAAGTCCTTCTCCTGCAATCAGCCTGCCTGCACAGGAGCAAAACCTAACCCTTCTCCCTCTACCCGCGCGTCTCTCTCTCTCTCAAGCAATTCACTCTGAGCTGCTCTCCCAGAGCCACAGGCATAATCGGGTCGGATCGTACCCGGGACCAGGCGCACCTGAAGGTGGTGTGATGCGCGAGGAGTGCGTAGGTCTAGGTCGGGTCGGATCCGCCAAGTCCGCGTGGTCAGGCCGCGGACGAGGTGGGTGGGGCCAGTGAGGGACCTCACCCCTGTGCTTACTGAGGCGATAAGAGTATATCACAAAAACAATTTATAGTGTACCTGAGGTTTGTAATCCCACGATGTGGGACTAAAAGTTTCGTCCTTCCCTCACGCGCGCCCGCAGACTCTCGTGTGCAATTGCCCACGCTGAAGGCCCTGCTGGTGCTCCTCGCTGAACTCAGTCACCTCGCGACACTTGTGAGAGTCTGCTGCACCTGCCGCCTGGGAAGCCTGACGCCTGCTGCTGCTCCAAGCTTCCTGCTGCTTCGGCTGTTAATGGCGGCCGGGGCGTTCACCTGAGATTCCACAGAACGGCCTATTGGCCCAATCAGAATAGCTGGAAACCTTCGCCGTACCACGGCGAAGGCGGTGGGTGATGCTGCAGGTTGCCGGTCGGCCTAGGCGTGCGCGCCTAGGTCAACCTGTTGCCGGAGATGGTGGGTTGGTCGGGGGGTGCTTGTAGAGGTCTGGAGTGGCAGTGATGGGGTGGAATGGGTTCCTGGTTGTGAGGCAAAACTCACGAGGTGGTTGGCGAGCCGTGTGGAGTGGCGGAGTGGTGTGGGCGGCTCGCCGGAGTGCGGTCGGAGGCGAGGAAGATGGAGGCGGTTAGGTACTGTCGAGGGGTAATCAAGTAAAACAGTTGGGGGAAAAGAGAGAGGAGAGGATGGAGAACGTATCTGTGATTGTCTGGAAGGAAGGAAGGCGGCGGAGAGGACGGCTCGTAACTGCCGTCATCGGGGAAGAAAGACCCTGAGGGAGGAAGCGGCGACGAAGATGAGGTCAGGAGCTTGCGCGCAGGGTACAGCGCGCCGCGGGAGGAAGAGGCGGAGAGGACTCTGCTACTGGTATGGTAGCAGAGTGACGAGAAGGAGGGAAGGCGGTCGCCGAAGCTTGTGGGTCGTTTGGCTGGAGATGGGAGAGAAGAAATTTGGAGGGGATCTCCGTCAAAATCAAGCTTCCCTCTTCGGCCGGAGTTGTGGGTTCATATATAGGCGCTGGACTGGGTGTGCAGGGCGTGAAGGGCACGTAAATGCCTGAGGTTGGTCGCCGGAGATGGAAAGGAGTTAGGATACCCAAATCTCTCGTGCGTTCGCACGAAAGATTGGGTTCACACCAGGGATCGAGATCGGTCTTAAATGGAAGGGAATTCCTCAGAGAATCTCCCTTCCATTTCTGGGAGAGAATTTCTGAGCAATTAGAGAGCAATCTCTCTCTGAACCTCGCCGGAGCTCGGTTCTGCCCTAGCAATGGCGGCAGGACCGGTTTGCAAAGGGGGCGAAGAACCTAGGGGGCTCTCTGCAAAGGTATTCAAAAGATAGGGACCAATTTGTGATTTGGGTGTACTAAATTGCAAAGTAGGTCAAGATGACTTCTCATTAGGTCCAAATTTTGGTACAAACCTAATTTGGACCTAAGGAATCTAATGGTGAAGTTGGATTTTAGGTTTGACCTCGTTTGACTGGACATTTTGCGTAAAAACTCAAATTAGGTTAATTGAAGAGCTAGGACCCTAATCTAGGTCAAACTAGGTTCCAAAGGCCAAATTAATTGTTCCAAACCCTAGAGGATGTTTTTCCATGATTTTTAGAGGGTTTACTTGCTTTTTTTCTGACCGGAACTTTGTTAATTAAAGCGGGTCTATTTTAGGGTTACCAGGTGTCATTTAATTCCTAGATTACACATGAACCCATTTCTGATTGACTCAACCCACTTTTTATCTCATTTAGACCATTTGACCAATGTTTTGCCTCTGAGAAATCCCGTTTATGTACTGCAATGGTAAAATTACAGTTTTAACCTTTATTTCATGTTTTCTTCTCAGAGCACTTGTTCCTTCAGTGAGGCCTTCTTCTAGGTTATGTAGAAGCTTTTATCTTCTTTATTGGGTCAAAATGAGCTAGTTATGGCTCATGATGAGGCTCTCATCATACCCCCATGCCTAGCTTTTGCTAGTCCCTTAGCAAAATTTCAAAGTTTCAACTTCCATTCTAGACCCTGAGTGTCTGTCAACAATGATAAGTGCTTCTCCTTTTCTTTTGTGATTAGGTGGGAATGCCGACAATAGGTCTAGAGGTACTCAAGTACCAACCAAAATCCGGACCTGTTCCGCTTTAGCCTCAGTCCTCCACAAAGGTTTCTACGGCCCACAGAAACTAACCTAGGGTTTGTTGGACTCCGCGGTTAAAGCACCCGTGCTTGAGACATTTTTAGCCTAAGTTCAGTTTGCAGCACGTTTTTTGTAGGAGAGAGATAGAGGATTTATTTGTTTGGAGAGCTTTTCTCTCTCTTTTCTTTTTATTTCTAGCTTCAGATTAGCTTCTCAACACGGTCTGTATCGGATTCCTCGTCCCCATCATCAATCCTCAAGGGTCCCTGGCTTTCGAGATTTCGAGATAATCTCGCCCATGGCAACCCCCGGAACCCTGGCTTTCGAGATTTCGAGATAATCCCGCCCATGGCGTTCCGTGGCCGAATTTAGACCCTGGCGATCGACATTTTGTGATAATGCCACCCATGGTATCTGAACCAGCAGAGTGCTTACATGCCCCCAGTAGGATATTTAAATATCCTAAGAGACAAACACCGAGGAGACGATATGTTGTTACGCATCTTCGAGGGGAATTTCCCGCCTCTCCACGCTGGGAACTCGTCCAAATCAACTTGTGTTGATTGGCCGCTCCTAATCTAGGTGACTTTTTCAGAATATTAAACGCTCTTGCGTGTTTTGGATGTTTTATGCGCACTGAACCAGACTGTGTGTGAATTTGGGGTGCTTAGGTTACCGAATCCCGCAAACCGGAGGTCAGCTAACGAGGCCGAATACTTCCTAAGCCTTAGACCTAATACTTAAGTTTCGCATTTTCCTCAACCTCTTGAGGATTATCCAGATTTTAACGGATACGTGAATTTTTAAGCTAAAGATACTAGCCCAAAAGGCCTAAGACCAGCGTTCCCGCTAATCTCTTGTTATGCTTCCTTAGCACTTTTTCTTTTGTTTCTTTTCTTGATCTGGTCTAGAACTTCAGTTAATTCCTTAATCTTTTACTAATGACTTTTTCTTTTTCATTTCCATTTTGTGCTCCTTTTTGTCATTTTTCCTTCTTTTCCTCCTCTCATTTGTATGACCCTGAATTGTTCCTCCCCTCTATCAAGTCTCTCTCTCTCTTTTTTTTTTTTATGTGAAACCCTTTCTTGATATGAATTTTCTGACATTTTGCACTTTCATACCCCCCCATGCCTAAGATTTGCAATGTCCCCATTGTAAATTAGGCGGGTTCGAATTCAGCTTAGTTCATGTATTAGGACAGGTGTGTGGTG
This sequence comes from Thalassia testudinum, assembly GCA_037157565.1. NCBI lineage: Eukaryota > Viridiplantae > Streptophyta > Magnoliopsida > Alismatales > Hydrocharitaceae > Thalassia > Thalassia testudinum. Next base: position 39,669,597 of record JAZHRO010000049.1, read on the forward strand.
AGTGAATGGGTCGAAGTGGCTTGTTGCGAACAATTTCTAATCTCGGGTAGGTATACCTGAGGTGAAGTCGGCTGTTCTAATGGATGAACCCTAAAGTGCAATATGAGTTCCGCATAGAGATGTCAGAAACGGTTTCAGGTTTTTCAAAGAATGACGGGTTGCCTCCCGTTAAGCGCTGAGTTTTACGCCATCGGCTGGGCGCAATGAGCTCAAGAGGAATGGAGGGTAAAGGATGACTCAGTCAAATCTATATCGGTCATGTCAATGAACGGCTTGAGTCTCTGCCCGTTCACGACAAAGGGTTCAGAATCGTGGCTGAGTGGGCTGATTTCAATGGCTCCATTTCCGAAGATTTGTCGGACTAGGTAGGGTCCGACCCACTTGGATCTTAGCTTTCCTGGGAATAATTTTAGTCGGGCATCAAAGAGTAAAACTTTTTGACCAGGATGAAAGACCTTTCTCAAAATGTGTTTGTCGTGAAAAGCTTTAACCCGTTCTTTGTAAATTCGCGAGTTCTCATACGCGTCGTGGCGTAATTCATCGATCTCGCTCATTTGAAGTCTTCTGTGGGTTCCAGCCTTAGAAAGGTCGAGATTACAGGTCCGTACTGCCCAATAGGCTTTATGCTCCAATTCGACGGGGAGGTGACATGCCTTCCCGTACACTAGTCTGAAGGGAGACATTCCTAATTGGGTCTTGTGGGCGGTCCTATAGGCCCACAATGCTTCTGGAAGCCGAGAAGACCAATCTTTTCTATCAGGTCGAACAGTAACCTGAAGGATCTTCTTGATCTCTCGGTTAGATAGCTCAGCTAGACCATTAGTTTGGGGGTGGTAAGGAGTAGATATTTGGTGTGACACCCCGTATTTGGTCATCAGTGACCTGAACTGAGCGTTCGTAAAATGGGTCCCTCCGTCGAAAATTATAGCACGCGGAATCCCGAACCTTGAGAAAATGTTTTGATGGAGGAATTTTATAACGACTTTATGATTGTTGGTTCGGGTCGGAATGGCTTCTATCCACTTGGACACATAGCCAACTGCGAGTAAGATGTATTCGAAGCCATCCGAGTTCGGAAAGGGTCCCATGAAATCAATCCCCCAAATATCGAAAATTTCGCATACCAAGATCGGCTGTGGAGGCATCATGTCTCTATGGCTCATGTTGCCCAGAGTCTGGCAACGGGAACATACCTTACAGTGATCGTATGCATCCTTGAAAATTGTGGGCCAGTAGAAGCCACACTGGAGGACTTTCGATGCGATTTTATGTCCAGAAAAATGTCCATCGCATGCCTGGTCATGGCAGAATGAGAGTATGTCTTTGATTTCTACTTCCATGACGCACCGTCGGATTATCTGATCAGCACCAATGTGGAAAAGATACGGGTCTTCCCATAGGTAATACTTGGCATCGGAACGTAATTTGTCCTTTTTGGCCTTCGACCAATCGGGCGGAATCTGATGTGATGCCAGGTAATTAACTATATCGGCGAACCATGGAAGACTTGTACTGATAGTCAGGAGGTGCTCATCAGGGAAATGTTCTGTAATAGGTCCGGAAGGATCAATAATTTCAGAAGGAAGGCGGGACAAGTGATCAGCTACCACATTGTGCTTTCCCGCCTTGTCATGAATCTCGAGGTCAAATTCTTGCAATAGCAAGATCCAGCGGATTAGTCGAGGTTTCGCGTCCTTCTTGGCAAGGAGATGCCTTACAGCTGTGTGATCTGAGTATATGATAATACGGGAACCCAGAAGGTATGATCTAAATTTTTCCAGGGCAAATACTACGGCCAGCCGCTCTTTCTCAATAACCGTATAGTTACACTGAGCCTCATCCAGTGTTTTGCTGGCGTAGTAAATGACCACAGGTTTCCCATCAATTTTCTGCCCCAAAACTGCTCCTACAGCGAAGTCAGATGCATCACACATGATCTCAAAGGGTTGAGACCAATCAGGGGACTGTAGGATTGGGGCTTGGGTGACTCGGTCACGTAGGATCTCAAATGCTTGAGTGCATTCCTTGGAAATTTCGAAAGGCACATCCTTGGAGAGAAGATTGGTCAGGGGGCACGTGATTGTGGAGAAATCAGGGATGAATCGATGGTAGAAACCGACGTGCCCCAAAAAAGATCGAATGTCCTTAATCAAGCTAGGCATAGGGAGCTTGGAAATCAGGTTAACCTTAGCTCGATCCACTTGGATGCCTTTCTCTGAGATTAAATGTCCCAGGATAATTCCCTCAGGCACCATGAATTGGCTCTTTTCCCAGGAAAGAACCAAATTCACCTCAATGCACCGCCTGAGTATATGGACCAAGTGTTGGAGGCAATCGTCGAATGATTGTCCAAAAACTGAAAAGTCATCCATGAAGACTTCCAGATAATCACCTACCATATCTGAGAATATGGCAAGCATGCACCGTTGAAAAGTTGCAGGTGCATTGCAGAGATCGAACGACATCCTTCGGAACGCGTACGTCCCGAAGGGGCAGGTGAATGTGGTTTTTTCTTGGTCCTCTGGATGGATTGCCACCTGATTGTAACCGGAGTACCCGTCAAGAAAGCAGAAGAATTTATTTCCCGCTAGTTTCTCGAGGATCTGATCAATAAATGGTAGTGGGAAATGATCCTTCTTCGTGGAGGAATTTAGTCTTCTGTAATCAATGCAGACTCTCCACGAATTAGCTATTCGGGTAGGAATGACTTCCCCGGTTTCAGTCGTGATGATGGTAAGTACTGCCTTCTTAGGCACCACTTGTGTTGGACTCACCCAATGACTGTCGGAGATCGGGTAGATGATCCCTGCATCTAACCACTTAATGATCTCCTTTTTCACGACCTCCTGTAGGTTAGGGTTTAGGCGTCTTTGCATTTCTCTTGAAGGTCATCAGCCTTCTTCCGTGTAGATTCGATGTGTGCAGTATGAAGGGCTTATACCAGTCAAATCATCTAGAGTCCATCCAATGGCTCTACGATGTTGTTGGAGAACAGAAATCAAACGGAGTTCCTGGTCAGGTGTGAGTCGAGAATTGATAATCATAGGAAACGTCTGATTTGAATCCAAAAAGACGTATTTTAGATGTTCAGGAAGGGGCTTGAGTTCCATGACAGGATTGTCAGCAGCAGTGGGTGGTTCGGGGTTTGTATCGGGAGCAATGGTAGGAGTCATAGGTGTGTCTAGATCATGTCCGCACTCCTCTGTTAGCGGTTTTTGATTCTCTAGTGGTTGATCAGGAATAATCAGGTTGTCCTCTATATGCAGTTCATCAACCACGGCTTCGACATCACAAATTTCCTCTATCACCCCGCAATTAATCCCTTGATGGGCCTTGAAAATGTCAATCTTCAGATTTTGATTCCCAAATTTTAATTCTATCTGGCCCTCTTCGCAGTTTATATTGGCCCTAGCAGTGGCCAAAAAGGGTCTCCCTAATATGATTGGTGTGTCCCTTGGGTTCTTAGGTGCATCCATGTCTAGTACTATGAAGTCCACTGGGAAATAAAAATCTCGTACCCTAACAATGACATCCTCGAGTATTCCTTTGGGTGACTTGATGGATCGATCGGCTAACTGCAATGTCACCTCAGTGGTTTTAAGTTCAGATTCTTCAAGGTGGTCAAGGAGGGATGTAGGTATTAAATTTATGGAGGCACCTAGGTCTAGTAGGGCTCTATCAAGTTGGGTTTCACCAATTTTACAAGAAATCAAGGGAGTTCCTGGGTCTTTAGCCTTAGGTGGGAGTTTGCTCAAGATGACAGAGCTGGCTTGCTCTGATAGTACGATTGTGTTCCCATCCTTGGTTCGCAGCTTACGTTTAGGTGTACATATGTCTTTCAAGAACCTTGCATAAGCCGGTATGTGGCGGATTGCATCCATCAACGGGATGTTTATCTGGACCTGTTCAAAGAGCTTGACAAGATCCTCCTCAGGTGCCACAGGTTTGGTTGTCCTTTTTCCTTTGGTCAAGGCCTCAGGAAATGGGATCCTAGTTGGTTCCTCTAAGATAGGTCCAGGTTCTTGATCTGGGACAGTAGTATCTTGGATGACTACCCTAGGGTCTTGGCGATTATCAGGCTTGGAGTGGTTCGGATAATGTGAGTCTTGTGTTGTTTTACCACTACGTGTTGTTACAGAGTTTAATCCAGCCTGATTTTGGTTTGGGTTAGGTAGGAGGGGCGGCTGCTGCTGCAATCCTGCATAAGATGTTGAAGCCTCCATCCCGTCTGGCGACGGAGTAGCAGGGGCCTGATAAATCAAATGTGCGTGGCCTGGATTCGGATTCATAATGCACCTCTAGGTCGGTACGTTATTTGGGTTGGGCAGAGGTTGCGAAGGAAGGGTGCCAGGTTGGCAGGAATTTGCCATCTGGGCCAGTTGGTTGCGAACCTCTGTGATCTCGTCCTTGTGCTGTTTTTGCATTGCCGCATTCGTCTTTTGAATGTCAGCCAGTGTTTGAAGGATAAGAGTCAGTTGATCCTGATTTTGCCCGGATTGGTAGGTGGGATTGGGCCGAGGCTGAGGCGGCTGATATGGACGAGGAGCTTGTGGGCGGGGTTGATATGGTGGTTTTTGAGAATTTCCTGCCCACTGAAAGTTAGGATGATTTCGCCATCCAGGGTTGTAGGTATTGGAGTATGGGTCATTCTGGATGGCGTTGAGGTCCTCGCAGTTCTGAGGAACCTCAGGAAAGTCAGAATACGAGGGTTCAGAGTTCCCCCAACTCGAATAGAAGGGATCGGAGGTCACTCCGGTCCGAGAGGTAACGGGGGTGGATATGGGTCCATCCCCTTGGCAGGTTGGTGATAGATGTTTTGCACTGTTTCCCTTGCCAGAGGTGGTCGTGCAAAAGAGTTTTGTGCAGAGGTGGCTTGCTGCAAATGTCGAGTTAGCTCATCCACCTTCTTTTCTATGATAGAGACCTTGTCCAACCGACTGGCCATCAGTTCCAGGTCGACAGAAGTGGACAGGTCCTGCGTCTCATGTGTCCCTCTTAGATTCGTCGATGCACGGGCATTCGTCCTGTCGAATAAGCCCAAGGAGTCATTGTTTATGGAGTTCTCGCACATGTTTTCGAGAATCTCCCACACCGTGTCCTCGTGTTGGCCCATGATGTTTCCTCCACATGTTGCATTGACGAATAGACGAATATCCTCACGGAGTCCCTGGTAAAAAGACTGGACTTGTTCCCACTTAGGAACTCCGTGATGGGGGCACTTTCGCATGAGATCTAGGAATTGATCCCAAGCTTCGTGAAGAGGTTCTCCCGGTTGTTGAGTGAAATGAGTGATCTGGTGGCGCAAGGCATTTGTCCGGCCAACAGGGAAGAATTTTTTCAAAAATTCGGACTGTAATTCTTCCCATGTGTTGATCGGGCGGGTCTGAGTCTGGTACCAGTGTGCAGCCTTGTCTAAGAGGGAGAACGAAAACATTTTCATGAGTAGGATATACCAGTTTTGTACATCTGACCCGAAGGTTTGGGCCAAATGCTTGAGTTGTTTAATGTGTTGGAATGGATCCTCAGAGTTAAGCCCATGGAACTTCGGTATGGCATGAATCATATTGGGCTTCAGATCAGAATCGGGTCCTCCAATTGGGATTCGTACTCGGGGTTCGATTGCCACCGCAGCAGGATTATAGTGATCTCGCATCATAGGTCGCTGCGGTGGGTTTACAAAGTTCTGAAAGAGATCGTTCAAGCGTTGAAGTTGGTCTTCAAGGTTATTCTCCTCTTCAATGGGTTGTGCCATGATGGGAGAAGAAGGAGAATCAGGGTCTGAGTCAGATGAAAGATTTATGTGGTGGGGTTGCTGCACAAACAAGGGCGTCGAGGCTTGGCCTCGACGAGAATGAATTTCTAAGGGAGGTCTTAAAGGTGGTCTTAAGGACCTCCTACCGAACATGCACCAAAAGATGTGATGAGATTAGAAGGTGCTGGACCCAATCAAGACACCCAAGAATTGTTGGGTGACTATAGAGGTTCGGGGCAGATGGACCCCTGGATCAGAAGATCGTCCACCTGAGAAATACCTGGGCAGCCAGAGAGGGAGAGTCCCGCAAAGACCCCTACACGGTAGAGCGTCCCCACGGGTTACAGGGTTTCCCCCACCCGACCTCTCTTGTCACTGCGGTTCCAGGTAAACCAGAATGGGGATCTTGACCTCTTAAGTCTACTTTTTTTTATTTTAAGATCAAGGTGCTTAATGTTCCACTTGAACTTTTAAGTATTTTGAGTGCAAAAGTGACCTAATATTAAGGTTGGTTGACCCGAGGGATCAACTTCACCTCTTGTTCCTTTGAGAGCTTTTAGGTCCTTCCTTTTATGGTTCAAATGGATTATCAGCCTGATTTGCTTCGGGTTCCTCTTGTATAAATCTTTTCAAACAAGGTTTAGGCACACCTCTTTTTGGAAAGTTTGTTTCTTTGTTTTAGAGAAGATGTGTCTGTAAAAACCCTAGCTTTGCAATCCATAACTTGGCTCTAGTGGGTCCAATTTAGTTGCCGTAGAAATTAGCACCTAGGGCTCAATCAAGAAAGTTTTAGCCCTAGTTGCCTTAGTTGGATGAACAGATAAAAATATGTTGAAATGAAAATCAGGCAACTTGATGAGTTACTAAATATGAGACAGATAGCCCTAAGTTGATTTCCCTCTTTTTTTCCTTTTTTAGATTGTTAGAGGGTTAAGAGAGAGGGCTTATGGAGATTACCTGTTCCTTGGAGAGTCTGTTGTGCAGTTGCTATTCTTTCCTTTTTGTTTTGCTTTCCCTGAATGAACACAGCAAAAGAGAGAAGTCAAGTCGGATATTAGATAGAAAAGTTGTACTCAAAAGTTTTAAAAGTGCCCGTTGCTCCCCGGCAACGGCGCCAAAATGTTGTCAACGATTTTGTGCGGATTTAAAGGCGTATTACGTTGTAGTAGAACCGACAAAATGTTTAAACAAATATAAATAATTTTATTTCTCGAACAACTAGAGTATCCGAGGTCGAACACAGGGAGCAATCTCAGTACTTCGTAAAACCCAAGAATACAACTGTTAAATGCAAATAATAATTGATTCAAAGAGTTTTAAAAAAAAGTAGAATTGGACGTCTGATTTATGTATCAGACGTCTTAAATGTGATCTTTCTTTCTTTCTTCCTTCTTCTCCTTTCTACTTCTGTATCTTTCCTTCTTCTGCTTTGCCTTTCTGATCTCTTTGCAATCTTCCCTTGTCCTTCTTCTTCTTCTCTGCGAAGACTTCTAATCTTTCTGCTTTCCTTCTTCTCCTGCGAAGGCTTCTTTCTTCTTCTTCTGTCTTCTTCTTTGGCTTGCTTTTCCTTCTTCTGCAGCGGCCAAGTCCTTCTCCTGCGATCAGCCTGCCTGCACAGGAGCAAAACCTAACCCTTCTCCCTCTACCCGCGCGTCTCTCTCTCTCTCAAGCAATTCACTCTGAGCTGCTCTCCCAGAGCAACAGGCATAATCGGGTCGGATCGTACCCGGGACCAGGGGCACCTGAAGGTGGTGTGATGCGCGAGGAGTGCGTAGGTCTAGGTCGGGTCGGATCCGCCAAGTCTGCGTGGTCAGGCCGCGGACGAGGTGGGTCGGGCCAGTGAGGGACCTCACCCCTGTGCTTACTGAGGCGATAAGAGTATATCACAAAAACAATTTATAGTGTACCTGAGGTTTGTAATCCCACGATGTGGGACTAAAGGTTTCGTCCTTCCCTCACGCGCGCCCGCAGACTCTCGTGTGCAATTGCCCACGCTGAAGGCCCTGCTGGTGCTCCTCGCTGAACTCAGTCACCTCGCGACACTTGTGAGAGTCTGCTGCACCTGCCGCCTGGGAAGCCTGACGCCTGCTGCTGCTCCAAGCTTCCTGCTGCTTCGGCTGTTAATGGCGGCCGGGGCGTTCACCTGAGATTCCACAGAACGGCCTATTGGCCCAATCAGAATAGCTGGAAACCTTCGCCGTAGCACGGCGAAGGCGGTGGGTGATGCTGCAGGTTGCCGGTCAGCCTAGGAGTGCGCGCCTAGGTCAACCTATGGCCGGAGATGGTGGGTTGGTCGGGGGGTGCTTGTAGAGGTCTGGAGTGGCAGTGATGGGGTGGAATGGGTTCTTGGTGGTGAGGCGAAACTCACGAGGTGGTTGGCGAGCCGTGTGGAGTGGCAGAGTGGTGTGGGCGGCTCGCCGGAGTGCGGTCGGAGGCGAGGAAGATGGAGGCGGTTAGGTACTGTCGAGGGGTAATCAAGTAAAACAGTTGGGGGAAACGAGAGAGGAGAGGATGGAGAACATATCTGTGATTGTCTGGAAGGAAGGAAGGCGGCAGAGAGGATGGCTCGTAACTGCCGTCGTCGGGGAAGAAAGACCCTGAGGGAGGAAGCGGCGACAAAGATGAGGTCAGGAGCTTGCGCGCAGGGTACAGCGTGCCGCGGGAGGAAGAGGCGGAGAGGACTCTACTGCTGGTATGGCAGGAGAGTGACGAGAAGGAGGGAAGGCGGTCGCCGGAGCTTGTGGGTCGTTTGGCCAGAGATGGGAGAGAAGAAATTTGGAGGGGATCTCCGTCAAAATCAAGCTTCTGTCTTCGGCCGGAGTTGTGGGTTCTTATATAGGCGCTGGACTGGGTGTGCAGGGCGTGATGGGCACGTAATTGCCTGAGGTTGGTCGCCGGAGATGGAAAGGAGTTAGGATACCCAAATCTCTCATGCGTTTGCACGAAAGATTGGGTTCACACCAGGGATCGAGATCGGTCTTAAATGGAAGGGAATTCCTCAGAGAATCTCCCTTCCATTTTTGGGAGACAATTTCTGAGGAATTAGAAAGCAATCTCTCTCTGAACCTCGCCTGAGCTCGGTTCTGCCCTAGCAATGGCGGCAGGACCAGTTTGCAAAGGGGGAGAAGAACCTAGGGGGCTCTCTGCAAAGGTATTCAAAAGATAGGGACCAATTTGTGATTTGGGTGTACTAAATTGCAAAGTAGGTCAAGATGACTTCTCATTAGGTCCAAATTTTGGTACAAACCTAATTTGGACCTAAGGAATCCAATGGTGAAGTTGGATTTTAGGTTTGACCTCGTTTGACTGGACATTTTGCGTAAAAATCAAAATTAGGTTAATTGAAGAGCTAGGACCCTAATCTAGGTCAAACTAGGTTCCAAAGGACAAATTAAATGTTCCAAACCCTAGAGGATGTTTTTCCATGATTTTTAGAGGGTTTACTTACTTTTTTTCTGACCGGAACCTTGTTAATTAAAGCGGGTCTATTTTAGGGTTACCAGGTGTCATTTAATTCCTAGATTACACATGAACCCATTTCTGATTGACTCAACCCACTTTTTATCTCATTTAGACCATTTGACCTATGTTTTGCCACTGAGAAATCCCGTTTATGTACTGCAATGGTAAAATTGCAGTTTTAACCTTTATTTCATGTTTTCTTCTCAGAGCACTTGTTCCTTCAGTTAGGCCTTCTTCTAGGTTATGTAGGAGCTTTTATCTTCTTTATTGGGTCAAAATGAGCTAGTTATGGCTCATGATGAGGCTCTCATCAATTACCCAAGCTCTTCACTACCTTCATCCGCTCCTTGTCAGCCAAAGCAAGAGTTCCTGTCCCCTTCTTCCACGCAGTTTACCCCCACCGGAGGAGTTTGTCATCTCTGTGACCAGCCATCACACATGCATGGTTCCCTACCCTTTTCATCCAATAATTATGTCCTTCCTCTTCCTCTCTTTCCCTAGATTAGGTTTAGCCCTGTAGCTCCTCGATTCTACCGTTCACTTATTTACCCGATTAAGGAGATAAGAGATTCTAAGGAGGGTGGGGGTGGTTTTGCACTGTTGGCCTCGAGATTCGTGCATACATACCCAAAACTTAGGCATTTTGAGAGGCTAGTTGCTTCTACCTTGTGCTACTTCTGAGGCCTTAAGAGTTAAGGCATCTGCTGCCTGTTCTCGACATCTGACTTGGCTTGGTTTTGATACTGTGAAGACATTGGTTTCTGAGCTGTCGTGGCAAGTGGTTGGAAACATTGTTGAGATATTTAAATTGGTTTGAGATTGTGATTACCTTGGAATATGTGCTTAATTTGGGGATATAATTAGTGGTTCAAATCACCATTTTTTGCTATCATTTATATTCTTTTTATCCCACTTATTTCTGAGATACAATTGCTACTATTGACTATCATTTTTAGTATATTTTATTCATTGAATAACTTTATTCTGATTAATCATTATGCTCGTTGATTCCTTATATTTCGACTAGTGATTGGATTCTATATTTGGTCCCTGCAAATGACCTCAAACTCATATCTATTTTCAAGCTTATAAATTTAAATGTCAAATAGATTTTCGTCGGTATACTACAACGTGATATTTTCCTAAAAATGACAATTTTTGACTTCAACACTAAACAACCCATAAGTTATTATGGGTTAATCATGCAAAATCAAGTGAGATTAAATCCCAACACTTGGATGGAGACCCAAGGGTTCACATGATATTATAATTTAATTAGGAACCCTACAAATATCTCTCAAGCCAAAAGGGAAACCCTAGGGTTGATTCCAATCAAATCAATTCAGTTGTTTTGATTGTGTGCATTAATCTCCAAGAAAAAGGAGATTATAAAAGGGAGAGAACCATTGACCAAAGGGTCCTCTTAGGTTTTCTTCTTCCTGCCTCAAGAGAGAGTGGGCATGAGGAAGAGAGGAGACAGCCTAGGCTTCAACCAACCATTGCCTCTCTTCTCTAAAAGAAATGAGACAACCAAGGAGAGACCTATCTGCTAGTCCCCATGGCTTTCCATTAGTAGGGACCTGACCAACACCCAATCTAGATGACTTGCCATTATTAGGATCAAGGGATTTGATCCCAGGGATTGAAGGTTACTCCTAATCTTTGTGATGACCTAAGTCCTACCAATTGACGAAACCTAAGTCGTCGTATGCTAACAACAAGCACAACCAACCATAAGATCATAGTCACCCAACACATCATCATAGAACATCAATAGCGAACACATTCATTCATATGCAATAAATAAAAGGAATAAAGTGCTAACAAAATATAAAGAAAAATCAACTGCAGAAATAAGGAAAGTAACAAATGCTTAAGTGCTAGTACAACCATGAAGTCTGGAAAAGAAATCTAACAATGGAAACAAAACTAAAAGAGCCATAGTGCTCAGAACGAACCGTCTCCTAAGGTAGGACCTGATTCTATAGTAGACGGACTAACAGTGGCCGCTGCACCCGACTGCTTAGTAACACCTGAGTACAAAACCCGCGAAAACGTTAGTAAAAACTGAGTCGAGTAGGACAATTACAACAAAGTAACAACAATGACGGGAGTAAAGAAAGAGGGCATTATATTAGCAGTTACTTCATTTATTAATTACTACTTATCCAATTTCATTTAAACATTTAAACCTATGTTATTACAGTCTACAATTCGTCAATCAATGTCTTAGGGCACGAGATGGTCTCATGTAACTTCTTGAGGTGCAAGACCGGTATAAGCCACCCTCCAAGCTGAGAGATGACTTATGCCCATCGAGTCACCACACTCCATCAACCTAGGGTGATTACAAAAAGGGGTGGCAGCTACGTTATGTAGCGTGAACACGTACAAGTGCTATGCATGCTGAACCATAGATAGCGAATGACCTACACACCAGTTGAGAAGAAACCACTTCCAACCTCATGCCATGTATCTCGCTATCCGAGTTGGCTACTAAGCCTAACCAAAGAGTCGTAGGGAGGATAGCAACTCCCTAACCTAGCCCAGAACCAATCTGAAAGGCCAAAGCTACAACCAATTCTGGTGAGCAACGGGGCTAAAACCAGTTATCCATCCTCTCAGTCCTGACTAAGTAGTCGTATTGATTATCTAGTCATTTCCAAATAACTGTATCTTTTATTATCGTCAAACTAAGCACACTGACAGTTACATTTATTAATTCTAGGATTTCCATTTATTCATGCTATTCTCCAACTTATCTGTTCACCACTATTTTCTTAGTTACGATAGTGGTCCCATATTATTTATCAATTAATGAACACAATGGAACTTATTTCATGTAAATCAGGATTACTAAGCCAACCAATGCGATATACACACAGAACCACCCAAAACGGATCCAAGGTTACCTTGAAACAACACAGGAACAAGAGAAGAGGAGACTACTTAGCATCACCAGAGTGTCATGGTGACTCTGAACCATGCGCAAAGGGTCCTACAAAGTGTGTCAGACCCTCCTCGTAATCCGCACATGCACCAAGAACTCTTCCTGAACCAAGGACATCAAGTATAGATTGGGAAACTACTTATACACATTTCTGACTTTTCACCAAGGAAATAGTACAAGAAAAATGGAAATACACTACATTAATGCATAATACGTGTCGAGAAAATTTCAATAGTACCTTATTTGTCAAAATTCGAGGTTGGGAAGGCCTTGAACCACTCGTAACAACGCGAGGGGTTCACTGAACCTGATCAAACTAGTCAATTTGATTAAACCGACGCTCGCTCACCTACTCGCAACATGTGTCATGCTCCGATTGGCACTCACCACCAGCCAGCGAATCGCCCACGCAGGCCGCTACTTCCCGCCATTGGATTGCCACGTGTCAGCAATCCACAGGCATACTCACTTCTCGCTCTGTGCAAAAGCACATGCACCCACAACGCTCCTCAACTTGCAACATGTGGAGCAAATCTACGTCGCACCACCAAATTAAACGGCCTGCATCTACTGCCACCATTGACTTCTCAAAAATTAAGGTGGGAAACCCTCAAAACTCAGAATCAGAACTAGGTCCTTGGGAATTTTGATTAAGATTTCTAAGGAAAATCCTAATTCCTTTCATCTCTCTTTCTTTCTCAATCTAAGAGCCTTAGGGATTAAAGACAAACCAAGGTCTCTGAAGGGTATATTTATAGACCCAAATTCTATTTAGGGTTAGGTTTAGTTAGGTAAATTACCGATATTACCCCTAGGTTTGATTCACCTTACATTTAGGTCCTTTTTGACTTGTTTTGGTCATAACTTGAGCTATAAACCTTGGATTCATGCAAAACACACGTTGCTGGAAATCTTGCAATAGTAGGAATCCAACGATGCCATACATGATACACTTTTGATAAGGTTTTAGTAGGGGTTGACCCAAAATACATGTTTTTGGCATGTTTTATGGGGTGTTTGCACTTGCATTGAACTGTGATTGTGTCTACGGGTCTGCAGTGACCCGAACCACTTTGGAATGACTCAAACCTAGATTTTGGGATGTTACAGTCTTACCACTTAAGAGTTTGGTGTTGACCAAGGAGCATGTTGGTTGACTCCCTATTGCTTGGCCGAGATGATTTGATCCTCTTGGCCAAGTCATGGGTGATTTTGTGGTGTGGGTCACCTCCCTACTCACAAAGGAGTTCACAAGACATGAATTTTTGCATTGTATACAATGGAATCAATTGTCTTTGGCACAAAGGGTCTAATCCACCTGCCAAGACGAAGGGAGTCCCTCAAGCAAAATTTTATTTAAGGAGATAGGCACAACATGTGTGTTGCTGTGTTATGCCACCCATATGTATAATCTCTTACTCATGTGGATCTCCGAATGGGACGATACTCGATCCTGTGTGATTTTGATTACATAGGTTGTTTATTATTTCTCGTCTCTTTTATTTAGATTTTTTACAGGCATCAACCCAAGTTGTCATTTTAAGAAAAGTTTTAAACACCTATGTTTCACACTTTCACGATGCCATGGGAAACTAGGGATCAAATTGTTCAATTTCCAACCCTTAGATTGGCAATCAGGGTTCCGAATGCTCAGGACCCAAATTTCCCAACATAGACATCCTATATTTCCATCGGACATCTTATGTGACTACCATAAGAAATATACCTATTGAACCTTGAAAACATAAATCAAGAAAGATTTTGTGTATGAATCCAAAATTGATTATCTCATCAAATGACCAACAGAACCTTCAAATGTATTACCAGACATCAACAATTAGGCTAGACAACCTAATACACTCTAGACCCAAACCCAATAAAATTTGTTCTAAGAAAATAGACGTCTTGGTTGACTACTAATCGATGTATATTACAAATTAAGACCATCTAATCAATTGATAGTGCATTTGCTAGGAAACTCTAATTTTGGCTATTTTCTAGAATAGATCTTCAGACAACTCACACTTTAATCAAATGACTAACTAGACCTTTATCAAACGTCCAATGGACCTATTAGATGTTTGATACTGTAATGACTGTTGCAGATCTTTTTGTAATCTATTCTAATTTCAAGATTATTTTCCTAATCACTCCCAACAGCCATTGTTAGGATGTTTACGTGCAAATAATTGATTAAAATGTGATTTATCATCGTAGCATAGTGTGCAAAAATGACCTAATAAAAATAACTTTTAACAAAACTCTTGGTGAGTCCCAATCGAACTCAGGGAGGCATAAAAGCATTCCGAGTTGATTTTTTACTTGAAATAAAGTGTTGTTTGTGATTGGACTAACCTAAACGAACTTAAATCCTAACCTAACGACTAACCTAATTTCAATGCGAAAAACCAAATCTAAGAGGATAACGGCGATGGTAAGAAACATATATTTGGTTGTTTTTCCTTTTGTGATTTTTTTCTTTGCTTTTTGATTTATGATGAAAGTAAATGTGCACCTAGCAAAACCTAACCTACAGGAACGAAGTGAACCCAAACCTAACTAGGTGGCAAGTGAGGGTGGTAGTTATGGTGATGGTTGATGGCCACTTGATGGTGGTGATGGTCATGATGGGGCATGTGGTTGTTGGTGCATGTAGAAGGGGCAAAAAATCTATGATGGCGACAATGAAATCAGATTCATAAACCAATCACCAAACACCTGGTAATCAAAATATCTCACTAAATTGCATCACAAAAATGAACAATAACATTGTACCACTGATAAATCTACATTTATTCAAGATAAAATGTCTATTTATGATGTTTCCTAGGGTTATAATTACATGCAGCATTATCAATATTGCATAATACTCATCATATTGCATTTAGGCAGATTGTATAGTAGTTCACTTATTTTTGTAGCTAGGGTGCAGGGTGACATATTTCGAGACTTCATATGAAGAATCCAACCGTATGGATGGATTTGAATCGACGATCATAGCCTAACGACATGAAAATTGATCCAATCAGATACCCCTAGCATCTTTTGTGAGCAATTGAAGATGAACGATCATGATGGCACCACGTGGCACCAACACAGCCCTCCATGGAGTCCTAGCCATGGCTGCAAGCTTCCCTCTTCATCTGAGCAACCAATCTCGACCATTAGATTTGCATCGAATGGCTGAGAAGAGCCAAGAGCATTGCCTTCACATCCAAAGGGGAGGTCCTCACACAATCAGGGTTGTTGGAGCGAAATCCCATGGCCACCAAATGACCACGTCGCCCCATCATGGGGTTGTGTTTCTGAAAAAGAAGGAGCCTTGATGCAATGGTGGATCGCCTTATCTCCCAAGGAGGTCTGATGCGAAGAATGCTTGGTTTGTTAAAACTATGGTTTAAGTCATTGCAACACACAATTTTGCAATCGCTTTTGAAATTTATAAAACATAGATAGTGGGGTATCTAAGGTTGTCCAAGGAGGCAAGTTTGCAAAATTCAACACTCTCGCTTGAAAATGGGGAAATCAACTTTCTTTTTAAGTTTTTGGATATAAGATTTTATTATTTTTTTAAATAACCGAAAATCACGGAATTGTATGCGGGAAATAAATACACCTAATTTTCTAAAGCTAACACTTAGGTGACAGAAATAACCCCTCTCTAAGCTCACCCTAGGTACATGGAGACCTAGGGTAATCAGAGAGAGGGAGTGAGAAAGAATACTAAAGTGAAAGCAATCAAAAGATGCAACAAAATTTTAGAAATGCAACTTTATAAATGGAGAAAATTTGTTTTATAGGAATGCTTCTACTACAAAATGAAAGATAAAAGAAACTAATAAAACAAAGATCCTCCTAGTGATGGTGGTGAAGAGGAGAGAGTCCTTGCTGCAAGCTCAACTACTCCTGGGCTTGAAAGGTGTCTCTCCAACTCCTTCTTTGAAAAGCTCCTCCAAAGTGATGTCTTCCTTGGCAAGCCCCGGGGGGGCATGCCCTTGCTCCTCCAAAGGTGGATGATCTCCACCCACAATTCTCCTCCTAGGGAGGCATGCACGACCCTCAAGACCTCCTCCTAAGGTATTCCTTGCCTAGATGTTCCTCTGGCTGGTAGGGACACAAGAGAGAAGGGAAGAGGGGAAGGGACCAAGGGGACAGAGTGTTCCCTTAATCTTCTTCTTCTCCTTCCTTTCCTAGCCGACTATAAGGTGGAGTAATGGTGGAATTAATGAAGCCAAAGGATGATGGAAATGGTAGTGGTTATAGGTCATTTTATAGACTAGAGGGGATGGAGGTTAGTGTTGACTATGGTTAAGGGAAGAGTGGTGTTATGGATGGCTAGGATATGGAAGTTGGTGGATGGATGGTGGATTAGGGTTGGCGTGGAGGTAGAAGGGTGCATGAGGTGGTAGTTATGGTGAGTAGAGTTGGCGCCAACTCTAAGTGGGTTAGAGTTTAGGGTTGGTTGACGTGTTGTATGGCTAGCATTAGGTTATAAGGTGGTAGTTGGGAGATGAGTGACTAGGGCAAGTTGGCACCAAATTAAGGGATGTGTGGATGTTTGGTTAAGGGATTTGGTGCAAAATTTACATGGGTTTAGGTGGGTTAAGTGGTGTGAGTTTTGTGGAGGGCTGGGATGGTTCCATGTCGTGGTGGTTGTGGGATCAATGGTAGATAGAAATGGTGCCAAGGTGATGGGTTGTGGGTGGTGTTTGGGCTCCATTTATATGGTGGTTAGTAGGTGGTTAGGGTGATGTTAGGTGGCACCAAGTATAGGTTTGTAGAAGGTGGTTAGGTGTAGGGTTAGGATGGCTTGTAGGGGTAGGTGTATGGTGGTGATGGAGGGGTTTTTGGAGGGAAAGGTGGCACCAAAACAAGGGTGGTTATGGGGGTTTTGGCACCACCTTTTTGGTGGCTTTTGGAGGTGGTGATGGGGTGAAGGGTTTTGATGGTGGTGGCACCAAGTTGGAGTAGGAGTAGGTGTAGGTGGTTAGCTTATTTGGTGGACTAGTTAGGTGGTGAGGTGGAGTTGGTTTGTAGGTGGTGGATGGCCATTAGGAGCTAAGATGTAGCTAAGCTAAGATAGCTAAGCTAGCTTAGCTAGTAGTTGAGTACAGGAGGAGGTGGGATGGAGCTAGGGTTTAAGGAAGAGGAGCTGAGGAAAAATTATCTGTAGTTGGAATGAAGTTGCATTGGAGTTGGAGTGCTAAAGAGTCCTTCATGAAGAGTCAACTACTCAGCCCAGCTAGCTAGTTTTTATGCTAGCAGCTTAGCTTGGGTAATTGAGCTAAATTGAGCTGTTTTCAACTTAACTGAAGCTACGTTGGGTTGGTACTACCTCTGATGGGAACTCCCGAGCTAGCTTAGCTACTAGTTGACAAGTAGTAGCTAAGCTGGAGGGAGTTCAACTACCATAAGCTGAGTGGAGCTGGGGAGGGCTGGACTTGAATTGAGGTGGACTCTTGTCAACTTGGTTGAGCTAGCTAGAGCTCCTAGTGAACTGATCGGAGCTAAGATGAGTTGCCTCAACTAAGTTGAGCTAAGATGAGATGCCCTGAGCTGCCATTCAGCTAAGATGAGCTAAATGGAACTAAATGGAGCTAACCCTAACCCAAGTGAGTTGGTATCCAACTATGATGATCAGGAATTGGCTAAGTCCCAGCTGGAATGAGCTTCCTTTTCACTTGTTGCCTTCATGAGTGCTAGGGTTTTAGGGATCTATCTATCTATTTGTCCCAAACACTCAAAAAATGTATTAAAAATACAATAAAATATGCAATGCTTGCTTAACCTAATTGATGCCTAAATGCAGCCCAAAAACCCATTTGCAGAGTTAGAAACCTAAGAGCTAGATCTATTTTAGGTCACAAGAATGATGATAAACTGGCATTTATCACACTCCTATGCTTATCTTTAACTAGTCTCTCAGCAAAACAAATTTTTATAGAACGAAATTTTATTGGGGAAACTATATATTTTTTAACTTTTTTAAGGAGAAAGAGATCACGGGACCTTAGTTGGTTAAAACATGGGAGGTATGGGATTTGTTAAAGATAAACATCGGGATTTGTTTCCAGATCGAAAAAATTAGATGAATTGGGATCAATATATCCTCCAAAAATTCACAAATTAACCCCTTGTTAATTCAGATGACTTGAAATTTTTGTAGTTAGGATTTTTTCAGCTCTTGAATCCGATTCTCAACTTGCAATAACCTTCAAATCCGTGTGTCTGTGCTTGTGAAAAGCCAACATTTATATGGTCATGTTTTTGGTTTAAAACTTTTTTTTTTCTCCCGCGTGCTTATTCTTATCTTATTCTCATAATAGACGTATCAGGATCATCATTCCCATTACTAATCCTCAAGGGGGCTCTGGCGCCTATACTTCGGGATAGTATTGTCCTTGACATGACCCAGTAGCTCGTAACCCCGAAACACAATGCGGTGTAAAGGGGCAGTCCAAGCAAACTCAAGCTCTTGCTCCGACGCTATGGGTAGAGCACCGTCTAAGACACTTGAGTTGCAAAAATGCACCTTAATGCTCCATCTAAAGATATGAGATATAGATATAGAGCAGTGCTGAGGCGATAACATGTTGACATCACATCCTCAAATGAGGCATTTTCCTCTTTCTCGACGGTGGGAACTCAAACTAATGATCTGCTTTGGACTTTTACTAAGGTCAAACAAAGGGTTTCTCTAATTTCTAATTGTTTTTTAGGTGTTGGCTTGTGTGTGAATTTTGACACAAGAAATTTTGCACGAGACGCAAGTTTTTGAATCGGAAACTAAGCTAAATACTTTCCATATTACAAAGGGGGTTCAAGTCACCTGAACTATCATGAGTTCAAGTGGTATTGTAGAGAAGGATATTTGATCTAGTCTAAAGGTTGACCCTGAAATTCTAATAACCGGATCCATATCCTTAACCTTGGTTTGTTCAAGATTAAATCCCATTGTACCCAAAGTGAAATCCAACCTTAGTCCCGATTTCAAAGTTTCCCCAAAAAGCTTTCAACATTTTTATTTTTTTGGATATGCAAGAGAAAATAAAATAAGAAAATTGCATGTTTTTGGGTTTTGAAAATCTTGATTTGATGTAAATTTATAAACACCCCCCCATGCTTAAGGTATGGCATGTTCGCATGCAATGGGAAGGGAAAAGAGATTACCTTGGTGAAGGCAGTCAATGATAAGTCAACTTTTGCTTTCGAAAATGATGATTAAGATAATTTGTCGTATTTCCAAGTGGTAGAAAATCGACTAATCAAAGCAATTAAAATAACCACTCAATTAGGAGCAGGTCATGTCCACAAGGAGGCATTGGCTATTACAAACATGCAAGGGTCAAAAACTGATGTTCACTATTAATTTCATTAAGAAATAGATCCAAATCCACCTTTAGATTATGAAAATAACAAGAGATCATGCTGAAATGACATTTATGAGAAAGAGGGAGTTCACTTGCATAAATTAGCCATAATATTTAAATAATAAAATGAAAATAAAAAGAGTGGCAATGGCATGTGAATGTAAAAACTAATACCATCATCACTATAGCAAAATAGAGCACTTTGTGCAAGTGCTCTCCATGCACAAGGGGAAGGGAAGACGGAGATGAGGAGCTCACTGGAGGTGGGCGAGGTCGGCACGCATCTGGCGATGGTGGTAGCATGGCCAATGGTAGTCAAAGGTGGCGGTATAGAGGAGTGAAGTGGTGGCAGTGGCTGTTGCTGCTACTTCTGTGCATGGAGGGGCAGCATTGCTAAAGAGCCGTACATGCGCGGAGGACGTACGGGTGTGTGCGGAGTTGGTAGAGGACTCGCGGGTGCGTTGGGCTGCACGTGGGCGCTGCAGCTACACACGCACGATGTTGTGGTGGCAGCTCTCAGTTTGTGTAGATGGTAGTGATGGCGGTGCACTGCTATTGTTGAAGTCGAAGGGGAGGCGCGTGCAGAGGGGAGCAAAGGGTGCACTGGGAGCGCAGCGAGGAGGTGTGCGCACTAGAGGTGAGGGGCGGCAGCGAGGAGGTGCATGCAGACCACACGTGGTGCTGCAGCTACAGCTATTGCATGAGTACGGAGATGGGGGGTGCGACGCTGAGAACGGTGCTGTGCGCTGGGGGTGCCAACGCTGGAAGTAGCAGTGGCATGCGCGAAGATGGACAAGATGGCAGCGAGGAGGCGCACGTGGTGCGCGTGGAGACTGTGTGCGCAGTCAGGTGAAGTTGATGTGGTGAGGAGGTGATGGGTTCTTTTTGGTTGAGGAAAAATAGAGGGAAAAGAAGAAGAAGCAAAGGGGAAGAAGGTGTTAAAGAGCCTTCAGACAACTGGGAAACTTCCTAGACGTCTTAAAATTGCGAGATTGGTTACTGGAGCATGGCAACGGTGGTGGTTGCTGGTGATGTTGATTCTAGCAAAGCACGGTGATGGTTGCGTGGCCGTCGGAGACACATGTGTACGATGTTGGCATGAGTCCATTGGCTTGGCACAGCGAGCTGTCACCTCGTCAGCCCACAATGTGGTGGAGCTTGGCCTTGGGGACGCATGGTGGTGGTGATGGAGGTGAGCTCAAAGCTCTTCACAATGGTGGAGTCGGGGCAGAGTCTCACTATGCATGTGGTCATGTCGTGTTTCACGTGTTAGAAATCGAGGTTACAAGTAACCTGTCATTGTAGTTGCAAAACACGTCGATCAAATAAAATTTACCGAAACTCCAAGGGAGTCCCGGGTCGAACACAGGGAGGCGACGTTTACTTTACTTGAAAATCGCACTTCGATTCGTTTCTTTTTGGCATTTTAGGGTTTTGATATTTTTTTGTATTTTTGAAATAAAAGAAAACAAGAAAATGTATCACAAGATAGAGATGAAACAAATATGATATATATGTCAATCCAATGTCGATTACAATGAACTATAAAAGCATAAAAAGAGAGGGGGTGAGAGGAAATCTCCCGAATCGGCTGTTCAGTGAGACGACGATGCCTAGCGGAAGCTCGAACGAAGGAGGTGAGGAGCGAGACGACGGAGGTGAGATGCTAGAGGATGTCGGGTTGAGGAAAGCTTCGGCATGGCTCCGGAATGGAGGTGAGAAGATGGAGTTGATCTGCTACTGGAATGGAGGTGGGAGGATGGCTCCAAGGTGACCTATGAAGGGAGATGGGAAGTTGGAGGAGTATTTGGTGGGGCAGAGGTTCGCTACACTAATAGGCACCTTGGGAGCTTTAGAAGAAGCTCTAATGGAGCATTGGTAGGCTTGCTAGAGCTTGGGAGTAGGTGGGAGTAGAGTAGGTAGAGATGGCTTGGAAGGGAGAGGGTGAAGGTCCTTTTATAGTGGCGGAGAAGAGGCAAAAATTGGTATGGGACCATTAGTGACATCCAGGCTGTCGCTGGAAACGTCGCTATAGGCAGCTCATGCCTGCTAGTGCCCGCAGCTGGCTTTGTTGCCATGCGATGAATTACCGACGGCTGTAAGCGTTGCTGTAAGTCCAGCTCATGCGTCGCTATAGTCTACCTCACGTTGGCATGCACCCACGTTGCTGTCCGCCTGCAGTGCTGCGTGCGTGTGCTGGCAGCCTGGGTTGTGCCATGTGGCGCAGTCTGGGCCGTCCATCTTCTTCTTGTTGTAGGGGTTGCTATAGAGGTCGGATTCAGTCGATTTTCGTGCCATTAGGCTGCGATCATCGACGCGAATCCATCCGCGTGGTCGGATTTATCATTTGAAGATCCAAATTATGTCTCCTAGTCCCTTGGCCGTTGATCTTCCTCGAACTGCATATGGTGCTACGGAACTCCGATCGAGGTGATTTTAAAGGCGTTGGACTCCGATCGTCGTCTTGATCAGATCCGTATGGTCAGGTCGTCAATCCGAGGCTCCAAAATAAATATCCTTCTCTCCTAACCACAAAAAGGACGTAATTAACCTAAATTATATACAACTACTCTAAATGCAAATGATGCATGCTATGAAATATTTATAACGTGAAATGCAAATCTAAGCGTAGGAACATGCATGAATAGGCACTTTACCGTTAATAAATGTGTTTACATCATACCCCCATGCCTATCTTTTGCTAGTCCCTAGCAAAATTAAACTATATGCTATGTATAAAGGCAGAATTAAGATTATATCGCTTAAGCCTAAGTCATTTATTAACAATAGAAAACTTCAACTAAGGTCCTAAACTACGGAAACTCAACAGTATCCAGGTGTTTGCCAGAATGCAGACTGCCCAAGTTCTCGCCTTATTTGAGAAGGGAAGATATATATATATATTTTTATTTTTCATCTTTTCTAATTTTTTTTGTACTTTTGGAGTTTGAGAGCTCCAGGATAACTTTTTACGACTATCCGACTCGCCCAAGACTCGAAAAAGACTCTAAGTACTAAGCATCTTTGTGAAAAAGTGATAGACTCACAAAATGGCCGTTAAGATGGACTTCGGGTTTCTACGACCCTAGGTGACCTTGCCTAAAGGTTTATCTTACGATCGATAGCTTTCTCCCTACTTATTTTATTTATGGGGTCAACACAAGGGCAAACCCAGTGTATATCTCCCTGGTTTATTCTACTTCCCCGCTTCTTCCTTAAATGTTTTAGGAATTTTGTGCATTTTTTTTTGTGAGCTGAGTTCTGGACAACCGGCCAATGAGTTGTTACCACCGACAACTTGCCAACCATACTTATGCGGTGAAGTGTGGTTTTATTTTTATTTTTTTTCTCCTTTTTCTTTTTCTTTTTTTTTTCTTTTCTTTTTGAGTGTTTTTTTTTTATAAGTAGGTGGCTTCCCTGATCTAAGATTTACCTATAGGTAGTACAAGGAAAATGGTCTTGTGGCTAGGGTCTGGACAACTGGCCGATGAGCTGTTACCACCGACAACTTGCTAGCCATACCACCCAAATCAGTCCCTTAGCTACCCAATTTTCATAAAAACCGCTGGAAAGTGAGTCAGTGAAAAAAAATGTGTAGATGCTTAGGCTTACAGTCCCCCCAAATCAGAGGGCGGGTTGATAAGTCGCATACTTATCATCCCAAATTATTTACCAAATTAAAATAAATTCTAATTGGCGATGACTCGAGAGTAAATCCACATTCAAGTGGACACTCGGGCTAATTAAGCCCGAAGACCTAAAGAGTCTAAGTGTTTAGGTCCTCTCGTATCATTTCCTAAAGTTAATAACTTCCAAATGCCTAAGTTCTCTGTTCCTAATTTCTTTCTTTTTTTATATTTTTTTCATATTTTCAATTTTTTTTAATTTTATAAGAAACTAAAAAAAAATCTACAGAGTTAACATAATGATTTTAGGAATTGATTATCCGCCCCCCCATGCCTAAATGATGCAATGTCCTAATTGTAAAAATAAAGACATGAAAAGGGCGAAGTAAACAGAATATCACCTGAGTGTCGTGAAAATCTGGTCAGCTCCGCAGAGAGAAGAGTGTATACACACGCTTTAAGTTTAGTGCCTTCAGCTAGGCATAACATACATAAAAAGAAGAAATTGAGAATTCACAAATGCGGGTCAGAATCAAAATCAAAAGGTTGATCCTGAAACCCGTCTGCAGAAGATGTCCACAGACGTGGATGAGATTATGGTGCAGACCCATGCCCCAGGGTCGAGTGGTTCTCAGGTTCTGGATGAAAATCACTTAGAACCGAAGGTTGTTGTGTTTGCGGGGCCATGTCTGCGATTTAGTGGTGTGCAAACCAAGACCAAAGTGTCGGACAACGGGTAAAGATGGTTCAATAGGTGCGGTTGTCCAGTTAACATCTAGCTCAAAAAAATAATCAGTTATTTCGAGCTTGGGTTGCACGTGAAAGATATCGTAAGGGTCCTGGTAGAAAGTAGGTGGTTTTAGGTCAATAGGTACCCTTAGATCCAAAATCAAACTTGCCTCAAAATTAGCCTCCCAAATCTTTATTTCAATAATTCTATCCTCCAACATCAAGGGCTCAGGCTTCGGGACCTCTAGCATATTATTCACCCCATATGATTCTCCCAAGTCTAGAAATCGTGGCTGAATCAAGATTGACTTGGACACAAAGATCGCAGATGTCAGCTCTTTAGGGTGCAGATGAGGACTAGGGTCACTGATTGAATCATCAAGATTCGCATCCTCCAAGTTAACCCCAACCGAATCCAAATCCTCAATAATTGGGCTATCAACTAGTTTGTCAGATTCCTCAAGCCTATTTGTCTCACTAAAATCCTCTTCCTTAAGTTCAAGTGAGACTTCACCAAAAGATTCTTCACCCTCAGAGTCAAAGAATCCATGATCCTCATTTATATATGTCTCAAAATCATATGTCATTTCATGGAACGTGGAGACATATTTTTCCTCGCTCCCTATCTCGAGGATCTTGGGTGAATCAATCGGTTCATCCTCAAATGGTTGCTCTAGCCCATCCTGGTCATCCCCAGTCTCAGAAAATGTATCCCCCCCGACAGGCGCCTGAGCAGGTTCAGACATTCGCTCTCCTAAAGGGGGTTCATCTTGAGAATCATCCCAAGATTTGACTACTGCAACCACAAATTTCATCCTCAACCTCGACAATTTCCCAAGAAGAAACTCACCCAAATCCCTATCCTTAATACTTTGGAGCAAATACAAAAGAGAACTATTAAGTTCATCAATCATTTTGATCATAGGCTCTAGTGCTTCAGTGCATGGTGTTGGCTGAGCTTCTAAAGATTGTATAGTGTTCCTCAAATTCGCCAACACCCTATCCTTGATCTGGTTCACCTGAACCGATTGGTTCGGTTCAGGTTTGGGTGGGTTCAGGTTAAATCTAGGGGAGTTAAGATGTTGAGGTTCTCGGGTCCTTCCCTGAAAGTAGGTCATTCTTGGTTGTTCAAAGGATGGTGGCGACCTATATTCAGTGGAATACTAGGGAGGGTAGGTGTTATAATCATGATATCCTTCCTGATTGTAGATCGGGTTGGTTTGGTCATCAAAGGATGGAGATCCATAATCATTATAGCTCTGGGAAGGATAAGAATCATAGTCTTGTCGTCTAGGGTTAGGCCCTGGACACTGAGGTTCGGATTCATATCCCCAATCAAAGTCATCCCGGCTAGTTGATGGGTAATTACAAGTCAAGTCAAGATAGTAATCATCTTGGGGATAAGTGGTGGTAGGAGAATAGGATGTGAAACGTGTGTAGCATGTGGAAGGGTACATGGTGAAGTAAGGAGGGAAAATAGAAGAGAAAGGAGCCCTACAATACAAAAATAGAAGCCTGTCCTTAGTTTGGGTAGCCTAAAGGTCTACAGACTCTCAGAATCCATCCTAAGATTATAGAAGATTCACTCTACTTATGTCCAAGCAATCCAACCAGTTACAAGGAGGGACTGGGGAGAAGGTTCTTCCTTTGGCTTGAGCCTTTGGTTCCTAGTGTATCCCCCAGCCGCGGTCGTTTGATGCTACTCCCCTAGCTAGACATCAGATTGACTAGTGTAAGCAGCTTAATCGTGAACAATCTCAATCTGGATCTCGACGAGTGAACCAATCCTTAGGGCCAACGTCTAATGAATTTTAGTTAGGCTTGGGACAATGGTGCTTCAGGAATGTGATGGGCCCTTTAGATGGGTTGTTCCCTTAATGATCAGTTAAAATGTGTGTGCATGCACAACCAGGGTTCTCAAACAAGGTTATTTGATGATGTGTCTTCTAGGGTTCAACCTTGTTTAGTAGCTTTTAGGGTTTAATTCTTAGGTTGGTTCAATCAAGGTTTAGTAGAACACTCCAAGTTTTGAAAGCACGGGCGATGATATATTCCTTTCAAAATAAAAAATAATGTGGAGTGTCTAGTTCAGCCCTAAGAATCAACCCTAAGTGGCAAGCTACTAGATGGATTAGTTTTAGATTGAGTGGTGCAGCCCAAACAACTCAATCAATTGGCCTATTGCACCACTTAGTTTAGGCACACAAGAATGCATAACCTATTCAGATTTCTACTCACTTATGTGTATTTAGTTGAAGTGTACCGGGTCCACAGGTTAGATCCCGGTTAAGTGGTAGAATCAAAGTGATTGTGCGCCTTAGGATAAGAAGTTGTGGGTGTTAAGTGTGTAGCTTTCAAAAGATCCCACAATCAGATAGCACTTTTTTTTTATTTTCATTTTTTATTTATGTGAATGGCGAAGTGAGTGGATGTCGCAAACAAACAACCAAATCTATCCTAGGGTTTATAAAAAGCACCTAAGTTGATTTGGGTTTGAGTTATTCGGTTATGGAATGAAAACTAAGGTGGGGGAGGTGTGGAGGACACTTACAAAACACTCTACCCACACTTTACTCTGGTCTACCGCACTTGGATCTCTATGCTAGAGTACCTGCAAGACAGTAGATCAAAGACAAGTAGGGTTAGTGCTACGAAAATGCAACGAAACACGATAAACAGTACAGTAAATTCCGTTGCCTGCCTGACAACGGCGCCAAAATGGTCACGCGTGTTTCGCGTGTTTAGAAATTGGGGTTACAAGTAACCCATCTTCATAGTTGCAAAACACGTCGATCAGATAAAATTTACACTGAAACTCCAAGGGAGACCCGGGTCAAACATAGGGAGGCGAGTCTACTTTATTGAAAACTGCACTTCGATTCGTTTCTTTTTAGTATTTTAGGGTTTTGATACTTTTTTGTATTTTTGAAATAAAAGAAAACAAGAAATGTATCACAAGATAGAGATGAAACAAATATGATATATATGTCAATCCAATGTCGATTACAATGAACTATAAAAGCATAAAAAGAGAGGGGGGTGAGAAGAAATCTCCCGAATCGACTGTTCGGCGAGATGACGGTGCCTGGCGGAAGCTCGAACGAAGGAGGTGAGGAGCGAGATGATGGAGGTGAGATGCTAGAGGATGTTGGCTTGAGGAAAGCTTCGACGTGGCTCCGGAATGGAGGTGAGAAGACGGAGTTGATCTGCTACCGGAATGGAGGTGGGAGGACGGCTCCAAGGTGACCTATGAAGGGAGATGGGAAGTTAGAGGAGTATTTGGTGGGGCAAAGGTTCGCTACACTAATAGGCACCTTGGGAGCTTGAGAACAAGCTCTAATGGAGCGTTGGTAGGCTTGCTAGAGCTTGGGAGTAGGTGGGAGTAGAGTAGGTAGAGATGACTTGGAAGGGAGGGGGTGAAGGTCCTTTTATAGTGGTGGAGAAGAGGCAAAAATCAGTATGGGACCATTAGTGACATCCAGGCCATCACTAGAAACGTCGCAGTAGGTAGCTCATGCCCGCAGACACCCACAGCTGGCTTTGCTGGCATGCAATGAATTACCGATGGCTGTAAACGTTGCTGTAAGTCCTGCTCATGCATCGCTGTAGTCCACCTCACGCTGCGCTGGCATCGCTCCTGCCTTGCCGCGTGTGCACGTGCACCCACATGCTGGCACTGTGCGCATGCGCGCCTATGCGCCCGTGCGCCCACGCACACACTCGCGCTGCTGCACGCGTGCGGTGCTGCGTGCGTGTGCTGGCGGCCTGGGCTGCGCCACGTGGCGTAGTCTGGGCCATCCATCTTCTTCTTGTTGTAGCTTAGATTGAGTCGATTTTCATGCCGTTAGGCTGCGATCGTCGACCTGAATCCATCCATGTGGTCGGATTTATCATTTGAAGCTCTGAATTATGTTCCTAGTCCCTTGGTCGTTGATCTTCCTCGGATTGCATATGGTGCTACGAAACTCCGATCGAGGAGATTTCAGAGGCATTGGACTCCGATCGTCATCTTGATCAGATCCGTATAGTCGGATCGTCAATTTGAGGCTCCAAAATAAATATCCTTCTCTCCTAACCGCAAAAAGGACGTAATTAACCGAAATTATATACAACTACTCTAAATGTAGAATGATGCATGCTATGCAATATTTATAACATGAAATGCAAATCTAAGCCTAGGAGCATGCATGAATAGGCATTGTACCCTTAATAAATGTGTTTACATCAGCATGGTCATCTCCTCCTCCCCTTGTAGCTACAGGTGATGAATTTGAAAACAACGAGGCGGGATTAGATCCGCTTCATGGCAAATGAATGCCTGCAGCTGTGCATGAATGGGTGCACGAGGAGGAGAAGCAGCCATTACCTGTGGAGGAAGAGAATAAGAAAATAACAAAATATTATGGTTATTTATGCACATACCCTTAACTTCTTTGTTAAATTAAAACAATGCAAGTAATTCACCTAATTGATTAACTAATCAAATGCGTGCAATTCTAAGTTAATTCTAAATGCATGCAAGGAATGAATTATGCAATTAATCTAAAAAATATGAAGTAATTTATTTACATCCTAATCTGTGCTAGCTAAATGTTAAGGATATCTTAATATCTAGGCATTTACACATTTAAATAGCCCACAAATATGGGCTAATCAAATGCCCCCATACATAGTTTTTGCTAGTCCCTAGCAAACTCAAGCAATAACCCAGCTCTTCAAGTTGTCTAGCCAACCAAATTGGTCTTCCTTTAGAAACATGTTAAGTTCAAACTTTAGACCTAAGGTTCCCAAGTAGTTTCTAAGTTACAAACTAGGTTGGCTAAGGATGAGTTGTAGGCACCGGTTTCCCTGATTTATAACTCTACCCTAAGGTCTATTGGTCTCAGAGATTAAAGCATTCGTGCATGTGCATTAGTCTGAGTTATTTGAGGTTGGTATGATTGCCAACTTAGAAAGTGTGTAAGAAGGAATTTTTTTTTGTAATATATATATTCTTGTTTGATTCCTCTATGTCTAACCTTGGATTAGCTATCAACGTGGTCTGTGTCGGATTCATTGTCCCCATCACCAAACCTCGAAGGATGCTTGGCTTTCGATGCTTCGAGATAGCACCATCCATAGTGACCCCAAGAACTCCTGGCAATCGACACTTTGAGATAGTATCACCCATGGATTTCTTAAGCGAATTTAGGTCTGTGGCAATCGGCACTTCGAGATAGGGCCGCCCATGGCACCTGAATAGCACAATTTTCTTACATGCCCCTAGTAGGATGGATATCCTAAGAGACAAGCATCGAGGAGGTGACATGTTATCATCTCATCCTCAAGCTGAGTATATACTCCACCTCTCCTACGGTAGGAACTCTTCCAATCAAATTGTGCTTTCAAGCTTCCCTAAGTCACAACTAAGATAACCGAATTTTCTTCAAGAAAGGAATTAAGGTGATCATTATTTACATAAGACCAAGTGTGTGTGAAATGTGGATGCTTAGGTTACAAGGACCCGTAGACCAAAAGGTAGATAAAGAAATTAGGTACTACCCAACCTTTAACTCAATCCCTAGCTTTCCTTCCTCAACCTCTTGAGGAATGGTCCACAACTTAACTCCTACTTAAGTTTTTAAGTCCACAAAGGACCCTAAGGGTCTAAAACTAGTATCTCAATTTCGCTTCTAAATTCAGACACCTAGAGTCAATTTAGTCTAACCTAAAGCTCTGGTCTGCCTAAGAATGCAGGGCCCAGCCAGTTAAGCTCAATACAACATGTTTTTTATTTTTTTGTTCTTTTGGTTTTTTTTTGTTTTTTTTATTTCCAATGCAAATGTATGCAATGTAAAATGCTTTAACTAAATGCATGAATGCACTACGTATAAATGCTATGTATATCCCTAAGTACACCACCCCATGCCTAAAATCTGCAATATCCCCATTGCATAGAAGGATATTACCTGGGTCAGAGATGAGCCACCGTTACTTTGTTGGCAGCCATGTAACCAAAGAACCTGCAAGTCAGGTTCCAAAACCAATGAAACAGGCCCTAACAATGAGCAAAGTAATACTAGCATAGAAAACAGGTAACCTAGGATGTTGGCGAGTTGATGATGAATCCCGATAGCAAATGCTCGCCCAACCAGGATGGGAATGAAATCTTCCCAGGTCGCCAGAGGAGGTTCTAAAGGATAAACTGGCATAACAACCTCTAAAGGGGTAGGGGGAGGATGACAAGATCCTCCAAAAGAAATGGGGAAGGAATGGTGTAGAGATAAACACCCAGCGTAATGGCCTGACTATAGAAATCATCAACCCATACCCCATTACAAGAGATATTGGTCTGTTAGGCCCCCCAATCAAAATAGAAATGAGCAAATCTCTAAGCCAGGGATTGTCTAGGGTGTCCAAATTTTAAGATTGCGAGATGGCCATAAGATCTAAGCTAGGTCCAGTCAACTCAGTGTCCATTCCTAACAACCTTCCTAATTCCTCAATTGCATCCCTAGCATCCCTTGTACTATCACAAGTATCTTCTTGCACTTCATCAAGAGTCAAAATTTCAAGGTATGGAGTAAAAATTTCTCCTTTAGACATAAGCAAATTAGAGGATGACTCCGAATCAAATGAAGGTAGGTTGGAAGCAACAGATTTAGGGATTACCCTATCAATCTCATCCCCAGGTTCTTGTTCTTTACTCAAATCCTCCCCGGAGTCTATATGTGAATCCACATACATCTCAGAAGTTGCTTCCAAATTTTCCATTATTTCATCATCATGAGGAAGAATATCATCTATGGCTATGCTAAGGAAACCTAATTTGGTCAACTCTGTGACATCCTCAGGGGCTAATTCTTCAAATAAGACATAATCACCCTTAGTGTCACTCCAAATCTTGAATGTAGGTTCCTCATATAATTCATCCTTCTCCTCATCAAACGATTCATCATGTACCTGAGGTCTAGAATCATCTAAAATCTCAGCAGATCCCCTAGGGCACTCTATCTAGGGTAAATGGTTTACACTGGTAACATCGGACTCCTCAGATAGGTGAATTTCTTTAGGGTTAGGTTCCCTAAGGGTGGGCTTGAGTTCCATCTCGTGATTAGAAGGGAGGGCAGGATTAACAACTTGACTTTGGCCCACTTCATCAAATGTGACGAAAATACTTT
The DNA here is from genome assembly GCA_037157565.1 of Thalassia testudinum. Lineage (NCBI taxonomy): Eukaryota > Viridiplantae > Streptophyta > Magnoliopsida > Alismatales > Hydrocharitaceae > Thalassia > Thalassia testudinum. Next base: position 39,700,646 of record JAZHRO010000049.1, read on the forward strand.
CATCTAGGTCAAGGTCTTCCAATGGCGCCATCGTTCCATTCTTTTGACTCCAATATAATTTAGGTGGATACTCAACCTGATCATCATCTTCCTCGGGTTGCAACCTTTCTTCATCCAATGTATAGATACTTTCATACATATCCTCCTCTCACTTAAGGCTTGGACCTCTCAAGGAAGTGTCATCTAGCGGAGAGGTTTCAAAATCAATCCTCGAAAAGTAGCTTTTCTCCCTTACATAATCCCCAAAATTTCCCTCCAACTTAGGGTGTGCCTCTCCTACGGGAGATGCATCTAGCGTAGAGGGTTGCATTTCATCCTCAATGGGGTAGTTTGGGTAGCTAATGTATTCTTTTTCTTGTGGTCCTGCTCTCAAAGATTCTCCTAATAATTTAATTATTTTGTCTTGCATTTCTCCATTTCCATCTTCAAAGGGGTCATCAATACTATCAGGAGAGAAGTCAGGGTCAAGATTATAGTACCTAGGAGTTTCTGTCCAACCATTATAATCATTCAGGGAGGGTGGGTTGGGTGTTCCTATGGTGTGTGGGATATTAGGCATGGCAAATCCCGCTTCTAGGTTTTGCTCACTGATTTGGGGCTTAACTAGGCCAATACTCCTATAATAGGAGTAAAGCGGATCCTAATGATTGTCATTATGTCCATCAAATGATGGACCATCTTGGCATGTGGGATAAAAGATCGTAGAGTTGGGGTAAGGGTGTGGGAAAGATGTGAAAGGATGAAAGTCAACATGTTCCATTCTAACTCACATCACAATCAGATTCCCCAAGCAAACACAAATCAAAGGACTTTTTAGGTCTTTAATCAGTTAGGCTTTTGAGATTTTAAGTCCACTTGTAGGTGACAAATCAAGTTATCTAAACAGTTACACACCTACTTGTCGACCTACAATACGCCTAAGAAGACCTAATTGGAGCTTAGGTGCTCTTCCCTAACGCTCAAATGGTAGAGCAACTCAAAAGATGGAAGATCGAGGGATGCAAGTAGGCCTAAGCCTTCCTTTGAAGCTATGCTTTTGTAGTGCTTCTTAACTACCCGCAAAAATCCATGCTAGGGTATCCCCCTCTTCGGAGTTACAAAACCTTTGATCTCAAGTTCTAAACACTTCATAATCCAAAGGTAGGAGGGCTCTTGTCCTAGTAGTTCCAAGACCTGAAAGTGTCTATATGCATGCTTCGGTGCAACAAAATAGAAATGTGTGCATACACCAAAAAATGTTTTTGAATTTTTGAAATGCACACGAGATTATCAATTCAAGCCCTTGATTTTAATGTCCCTCCTTTAATTAGTCCTTTTTCAAAAAATTAAATATGACCACTTGTTAGATCTATTCAATATAGATTAGGTGGTCCTGAAATTAATCCAAATGCATTTGCATGATAGGCAGAAATGAAAAGTTAGAAGTGCATAGCTGATTCCATCATTCTTCATGAAATATGTAAGACAGGAAACTAGATCTAGATGCTGCTCATTCAATCATAAATGATTCGACCTATGGGCAGGTAGCTTTTAGTAGGTAGCTCATTTTTTTTTTCTTTTTAATTTTTATAAATATCAACTTATGCACAAACAAAGAAAAGATAAAAAACCACAAAATAAAATAAAAACTTAGATCTAAAGAAAAGGGAAAAAGCTCTTGAAAAATTATTACCCAACACGGGCCTAAAATAAAATCGGGGAACAAACCCCTAAAAATGTACCCCAGATTTTTAAAATGAATGTACTAAAGTAAGGAGAAGAAAGAAAGATAAAAACTATGTACAGCTAAATGGATGAGATGAAGATGTGGTCCTTTGGATATCTCCTCCAATGGCGAAAACAAGGTCCGCAAAGGCATTATTGAGGAAGGCGTGATGCTCCTTCTCCCAGTGTTGCAACTCTACTGACAATGTCAAGGATTGCCTGATCTTTCAGGCTGGCACGACAAGATGTCTCCAAATACGCGTACCACACACCAAACAGATAATCGAATTGAAATATGCCTTAAATAAAATGTGAACAAACAATTAAATAAATTCGAGTCTAATAGGCTTGTTGCCTCCCTAGCAACGGTGCCATTTGAAGAGTCAATTTTCACTTTCACAAATGATGATTAAGATAATTTCTCATTGTATTTCCAAGTGGTAGAAAATCGACTAATCAAAACAATTAAAATAACCACTCAATTAGGAGTGGGTCGTGCCTACAGGGAGGCACTAGCCATAACAAACTCGCAAGGGTCAAAAATCGATGTTCACTATTAATTTTGTGAAGAAATAGAGCCAAATCCATCTTCAGATTATGAAAGTAAGAAGAGATCATGCTAAAATGGCATTTATGAGAAAGAGGGAGGTCACTTGCATAAATTAGCCATAATATTTAATTAATAAAATCAAAATAAAAAGAGTGGTGATGGCATGTGAATGTACAAACTAATACCATCTTCACTGTAGCAAAATAGAGCACTCTGTGAAAGTGCTCTCCACGCACAAGGGGAAGGGAAGTTGAACATGAGGAGCTCGCCGGAGGTAGGCGAGGCCGGCGTGCATTCGACGATAGTGGTAGCGTAGCCAATGGTGGTCGGAGGCAACTGTATGGAGGAGGGAAGCGGCGGCGGTGGCTGTCGCTGTTGCTTCTGTCCGCGAAGGGGCAGCGCTGCTGAAGAGTTGCACATGCGTAGAGGATGTACGGGAGCACACGGAGATGGCAGAGGACTTGCTGGCACGCTAGGGCTGCACGCGAGCGCTGGTGCCGTTGCAGCTGCGTGCGCACTTTGCTGTGGTGGCAGTTCTCAGCACGCGTAGATGGTGGTGATGGTGGCACATTGTTGTTGTTGAAGTCGAAGGAGAGGCGCACACGGAGAGGAGCAGAGGGTGCGCTGGGGGCATAGCGAGAAGGCGCTTGCACTGGAGGTGAGTGGGGGCGACGAGGAGGCATGCGTAGGCCACACGTGTTGCCGCAGCTGCAGCTGTTGCGTGAGGGCAGAGATGGGGCATGCGACGCTGAGAGTGGAGCTGTGCGTTGGGGGTTCCAACGCTGGAAGTGGCGGAGGCATGCACAAAGATGGAGAGGATGGCAGCGAGGAGGCTATGTGTGCAGTCTAGTGAAGGTGATGCGGTGAGGAGGTGATGAGTTCTTTTTAGTAAAGGAAAAAAAGAGGGAAAAGAAGAAAAAGCGAAGGGGAAGAAGGTGGTAAAGAGGCTTCAAACATCCGGGAAACTTCCTGGACATCTTAAAATTGCGAGAATGGTTGCTGGAGCGTGGCTGCGGTGGTGGTTACTATTGATGTTGATTCTGGCGAAGCACGGTGATGGTTGCATGGCCGTCGGAGACACACGTGCACAGTGTTGGCAAGAGTCCACCGGCTTGGTAGGGTGAGCTGTCACCTCGCCAACCCACGGTGTGGTGGAGCTCGGCCTTGGAGACGCACGGTGGTGGTGATGGAGGTGAGCTCAAAGCTCTTCACAATGGTGGAGTCGGGGTGGAGTCTCATCATGCTTGGTCGTCTCCTTCTCCCTTTGTAGCTGCAGGTGATGAATTTGAAAACAAAGAGGCGGGATTAGATCCTCTTCATGGCAAATGAATGCCTACAGCTGTGCGTGAATGGGTGCGCGAGGAGGAGAAGAAGCTGTTACCTGTGGAGGAAGAGAATAAGAAAATAATAAAATATTATAGTTATTTATGCACAAACCCTGAACTTCTATGTTAAATTGAAACAATGCAAGTAATTCACCTAATTGATTAACTAATCAAATGCATGCAATTCTATGTTAATTCTAAATGCATGCAATGAATGAATTATGCAATTATGCTAAAAGATATGAAGTATTTTATTTACATCCTAATATATGCTAGCTAAATGTTAAGGATATCTTAATATCTAGGCATTTACACATTTAAATAGCCTACAAATATGGGCTAATCAGTCAAAATCTGGATAGTGAAAACCTCTAAAGAAAAAGAAAAAATAAAAAGTAGGAAAAAATGATGAGTTACCTCCCATCCAGTGCTATCTTTTACGCCATTCAACCAGGTGTGAACTGCATTAGTGATCATTAGTGGGTAAGTAGATTAAATCAAGTGTGTCAGAAGGAAGATTCAGAGTATTATCGAGAGAGGGCTTTGATCGTTGGCCGTTGACTTGAAAAGTATTGTTTGTCTTAGGATCGGTAAGATCAACAGCACCATAGGGATATGTTTTGAGGACAATGAAAGGGCCGATCCACTTGGATTTGAATTTTCCAGGAAAAATACGTAACCTTGCATCAAAAAAGCCAAATGCATTGATTGATGTCAAAATGTTTTCGAACGATATTTTTATCATGGAACTTCTTTGTTCGGTCTTTATAAATCCATGCATTTTTATAAGAGAAATTACATAATTCTTCCAATTTAGTTAATTACAATTTCCTGTGGCTACCAGCTTCAGAAAAATCCATATTTAGTTGTTTTATTGCCCAGAAAGCTCTGCGTTCAAGTTCTACAGAAAGATGTCATGCCATTCCAAAAATTAGACAGAAAGGAGACATGCCTAACGAAGTTTTGAAAGTAATATAGTAGGCCCCTAAAGCATCATCCAATTTATTGGACCAGTCTTTACGATCAGGCCTAACCATCTTTTGTAAAATATTTTTTATCTCCCGATTAGAAACTTTTGCTTGGACATTTGTTTGGGGGTGGTAAGGAGTGGAAATTTTATGATTAACCAGATATTTAGAAAAAAGGTGATGGAATCGAGAGTGAGTGAAATGTGATCCTCTATCACTGATGATGGCCCTAAGAATGTCGAATCTCGTAAAAATGTTTTTTCTTGATAAATTTGACAACCACTTTGTGATCATTGGTGCATGTGGGTATTGCTTCGATCCACTTTGATACATAATCGATAGCAACTAGTATACATAAATACCCATAAGAGTTGATGAACGGTCCCACGAAGTAAATTCCCTATAGATCAAAAAATTCAACCTCTAAGATTGGATTTATGGGCATCATATCCTTACGAGTCATGTTGTCGATGTGGCAACGCACACAGGACCAAACAAAGGAATGAGAATCTTTGTGCAAGCTAGGCCAAAAGAATCTAGAATTAAGGACCTTAGCTATAGTTTTCTTGCCAGAGAAATGTCCACCACAGGCCATTGAGTGACAATGTGTTAGAATATCATGAATTTCTGAATTGGGGACACATCGTCTAATGACCTGATTAGGACAAATGTGGAAAAGGTCGGGCTCCTCCAAAAAATAATATTTAATGTTAGTAAAGAACTTATCCCTTTTGGTTTTTGGCCAATCAGAGGGGATTTGTTCTGTTGCTAAGTAGTTGACAATAGGTGCAAACCAAGGGAGGGTACTGGCAGCTAAGATTGTCTCATCAGGGAATTTATCAGGAGGGGTCAACATATCAGTCGTCATAAGATGAGAGAGATGATCGGCCACTACATTTTGCAATCCCGCCTTATCCTTGATTTCTAGGTCAAGTTCCTGGAGTAGCTGGATCCAACAAATAATGTAGGGTTTCACATCCTTCATGTTCAGTAGATATTTAACTACTGCGTGGTTGGTATATACTGTGACATGTGACCCTAAAAGATAAGAGCAAAATTTTTCTAGGGCAAAGACAATGGCAAGAAGTTCTCTTTCAGTAATTGTGTAATTCCGTTGTGCATCATCAAGTGTTTTGCTGGCATAGTAGATCATAACGGCCTTCTTGTCAATTCTTTGCCCTAGAATGACCCCCACAACAAAATCAAATGCATCAATCATTAATTCAAAGGGACAATTCCAATCAGGTTCCTGTAAAATTGGTGCCTCTATGACAGTCTTCTTCAGCTGATTAAAACTATCCAGTCATTGGGCATTGAAGTCAAATGCCTGGCCTTTGGTAAGTAAGTGACTTAAGGGTTTAGAGATTTGGGAAAAATTCTTAATGAAACGATGGTAGAAGCCCACATGTCCCAAAAAAGATCTGATCTTTTTTACAGAGGTGGGCGGTGGGAGCTTACAGATAGCAGCGATTTTAGCTCGATCTACTGCAATTCCTTTTTTGGAAATGACATGGACCAAGACAATGCCTTCCTGGACCATGAAATGATTTTTTCCCCAACTGAGGATAAGGTTAACTTCTATGCAATTTTGGGGAGTTCTTTCAATATTTCTAAGACAAAGATCAAAAGAATCTTTAAATGCAGAGAAGTCATCCATAAAGACTTCTAGACATTCACCTACTAGGTCTGAAAAAATTGCAAGCATACACCTTTGAAAAGTTGTAGGTGCATTGCAAAGACTGAAAGGCATTCTTAGGAAAGCAAAGGTTCTGAAGGGGCAAGTGAATGTAGTTTTGTCTTGATCCTTAGGATGGACCTCAACTTGATTATAGTCAGAATAACTGTCAAGAAAATAGTAGTAATCATGTCCGGTTAACCCTCTAAGGTTTGATAAATAAAAGGGAGTGAAAAATGTTCCTTCTTGGTGGCGGTGTTTAATTTTCTGTAATAAATGCACACACGCCAAGAAGAAGTGGTCTGAGTGCCTATATTTTCCCCATGTTCATTGGTGACAACTATTAGTCCAACCTTTTAGGAACTACTTGTGTGGGACTAACCCAGGAGGTATCAGAAATGGGGTAGATGATATAAGCATCAAGCCACTTTATTATCTCCTTTTTTACCACCTACTTCAAATTAGGGTTCAAGCACCTTTGTGGTTGGCGGAAGGGGTGAGAATTGTCCCCAAGATAAATTCAATGGGTGCAATAGGATGGATTAATACCCTTAAGATTAGAAAGGGTCCAGCCAAAAGCTTTTCTGTGTTTACCCAAGACTCAGAGAAGTTTTTCCTCTTGTGCCCCAGAAAGTCCAGAATTGATAGGGCATGGCTTGGTTTAGACTAAGGAAAACATATTTAAGGGAGTCTGGCAAGGGTTTTAATTCCAGTTGAGGACCTGGATCCAAAATGATTTCTGCTTGTGGAGTGAGGGGTGAAGTGAGAGGGAGATAGTAAGATGAAGAGTTAGATGGAGAAGGTGTAGTTAGGGTGGGAGGGTGAGGTAAATCAGATTGTTCAAGAATTGTGTCAATTGCAAAATAGGAACCCAAGTGTGAAATCTGCATTGTTTCCTCCACTAAACTTTCAATCTCCGAATTCGAGTCATCAAAGAAATCTAGTTCTTGGAAACGCCTAGAAGCTTGAAAAATATTTAGGGTAATAGATTCACCACCACACATGATCTTCATCTTTCTAGGGTCAAAATCAATATTCGCTTTGGCGGTGGTTAAGAATGGTCTTCCAAGAATTATAGGGGCATTCTTTAAAGCTTTCAGTACCTCTATGTCGAGGTCCAAAAAGTTTACATCAAATAGACAATTTTTGACCTGGACAATTACATCCTCAACAATCCCCTTGGGTTTAATTGTGAATCGGTCTGCTAGTTGAAGTGTTACCTCGATAGGCTTTAATTCACCGATCTTAAATTCCTCAAAAATAACAATGGGGATAAGATTAATTAAGGCACCGAGATCCAATAGGGAGCGATCAAATGAAGTGTCATTAATGACCACTTGAATTAGGGGCACCTAGATCTTTTCTTTTCAAAGGTAGTTTGCTCTACACAACTGAGCTTACTGTCTTTGGAAGGATCACCTTTCCTAAGTTTCTAGGCTGCCTTGTTGGGCTATACAAATCTTTCAATAATTTGGCATAAGAAAGAATGTATTTTATGGCATCTTAGAGAGGGATATTGATTTCTACTTGCCCGAAAAGATCCATCAATTCCTTATCAGTGGGCACAGATTTCTTTTTTCTAGTTTGTGAAGAGTGAAGGGCTTGTCGAAAAGGTGCTGGGTGTACCTGTTTTGTATTTTTGGGTTCTTGAAAGGGGTTAGAAGAAGAGGGAGAAGAGCTGATTTGCTTTTCTTTTAAGTGGGTTTCTTGAGCATGCAAGGGATCATGAGTGGTTTTCCGTTCCTCAGAGTTACTGCATTTGCAGTATGGTTGTTTCTAGGAGGAGGACGGGGGGCCTGATTTGGATTAAAACCCAACGGGTACTGTGGTGCTAGGTACATAGGTTGACTGGGATATGCACCTTGATACTGATTCTGTTGATTGTTAGGATTGGGTAGGGGTTGGGATGGTAGATTGCCAGCAAGTCTATGATCAGGAGTAACCTTAACTTGATGTTGCAAGTTGGTTATCATGTAGGTTACTTCCATCATTTGATTCGCATATCTTGCAGAGTCTTCATGACCTGGGTGTTGATATCTTCCTGGGATGGTCCTGATTGATATAAGTTTTGCCCATAGTTCCCAAATTGATTTTGTTTGGGAAACGGAACCTGATTTGGGGCTTTCCAGGAGGGGTTCAAGTTGGTCCCCCAGTTCTGATTGTAAGTAATGGAGGGATTTCTAAATTGCTCCTGGAGAGTAAAGATGTTTTCGGTGGTGGAATTAAGAAAATTTTGATTCTTGTAATTGATGGGAACACCATCATGAGCCATAACTAGCTCATTTTGATCCAATTAAGTTAGTGAATGCTCCAACATAACTGGTAGAGAGCCATAAGTCACTACACATCCATTCTAAGAGAAAGATAATAAAATAGGGTTAAAACTACAGTTTTACCATCATAACTTGAACACAGTAGACCCACGGGTTTTCTCAGGGGTTGAATGAGGGCTAAATGGTCTTAAAAAGATAACAAGTGGGTTAGAACAAGTAGAAAAGGGTTTGCACATGTTTTAAGAATTAAATGACTTTTGAAACCCTAAAAATAGACCTGCTTAATTAACTGAGGCTTTGGTCAGGATAAAATTCATAGAAAAGTATTCTTTTGGGTTTGAAACCTTCAAATTGACCATCAGAACCCGTTTTGGCCCAAAATAGAGTTTCAGACTGATATTTACCCTAATTTGGGTTTTTGCATAATTACCTAGTCAAACACGATCAAAACCAAATCCAACTTCACCATTGGATTCCTTAGGTCCAAATTAGGTTTGTACCAAAATTTGGACCCAAGATGAAATTGTCTTGACTTAGTTTGCAAATTGGTCCTATCTGATTACATTTATGCCGTTAACTTTTAAAATATTTACAAATAGACCCCCAACTTTGTTATCATCTTCACAACTAGGTCCTTGCCGCCATTACTCCTATTCCTACAAGCACCAGCAGCCTAAAAATGGCAAGAACTCTTTAATTCCTTGACGAATCCCTCTCAAAATTGAAAGGGAAGTTCATCAAGGAATTCCCTTCCATTTGAACCGCATCTTGGGCCACAATTCTCGCCCAAATCCTAATGGGAACTCATGGAACAAATGGGTTTCCTGCTCTGGCGACATTTCCAAGCTTGGAAGCTTGGATTCAAAGCTTAAGACCCTTCCTGAGCCCTATAAAAGAAACCCTAGGGCACGGCCGTGCTTTTCAGCTAGTTTTTGGCTTGTGAAACGCTCTTCTTCTCCATCTCTGACCACCTTCAGAATTATCTTAGGAAACCCTTCTCTGCCCTTCTCCTTCGATCGTCCAACCATCAAATTGGATAGCCGATTATCCTCCCCTCGTCTTCACGAACCTCTCCTGCCAACGAGTGGTCGTGCCTCTCCCTCAATTGTCGTCGTTGCCTCGCCGCACCATCTTCCTTCTCCAGCTCCGGTCAACCAACATCGGTGCCCTCTATCTCTCTACCATGTCCCTAAGTTCCTCTGTCTCTCTCTCACACTATACTTTCGTTTCCCAATCTCACAACACACGCACAACCATAAATCCGACCTCAACACCGTCACCTTCTTTTGCTCCAACGAAGCTCCAGCGATGCCTATCCACCGTGCCACTGGACGAATCCTGTCGCTACTACCCCCATAAGCTCCGCCATCACTCCACGCACAAAAGCCCTAACCTAATTCCACCTATCGCTCATCCAAACTCACCCCGAACATACCCACTCTCATGCACATAGTTTGACTCTGCCTCGCACGCACGAACCTCGCCACACCTCACAACCACCACCGTCGCACTCACCGTGGTCTAGTGGTCCTTCCTGAACCTTCTAATGTAGCCAAAAGACCTTCTTGCTGATTTCAAGTGCTCGTCTCCTCCGCCATGGGAGCAGCTTCTTCAAGCAAATTTCAAGGCTGCTCGAGGGTACCTTAGCTCTAGGCAACACTTCCAGGAGCAGCGGACTTCATCTAGGAACCCAACAAGGGGATCAATTTGGCCCTTTGACTGGACCTTTGACCGGAATTAGATGCAACATCTGCCGTGGCCAGCACGAAGAGGAAGGGTGGGACTTTAGTCCCTCCTCGGAAGCTAAAGAGTGCACTGAGGTGCATAAATTGAAAAAGTGTCTAGGGCTTATTGCCTCAGACACAAGGGGTGAGGTCCCTCACACCCCTCACGTGCCTCATCTGCAACCTCTCCTCCATGGACCTGGTACACTGACTTGCCTAAAACCCACACCTCAGCTACCACCCACGCCGGTAGCCATGGTCCCAGGTGTGCTCTAGGTCCGAATCAAGATTACCCGGTATTGTGGAAGGCTCTGGGAGAGTGTGACCCAGAGAGAGAAAGAGAGATAGCGTGTGGGGGTAGGGAGGGTTTTGCTACAGAGAGAAATGGCTAACACTTAGCCATCTGAAGGATCTTAGCCCACTGTGTGATGAAGGAGAACATGGAAAGAAAGAAGAAAAGAGGAAGGCCTAAGCAGAAGAAGAGAAGAGAAGGCATTGCACAGGAAAAGGAACAGAAGAGTAGAAGGAACAAAGAAAGAAAGGAGAAGTAGAACAGTGACCCTTGAGTCTCTAGCACTGTAGCACAAACTATTTAAGAAGTCAGATACATTTGATTAACACTTATTTGAGACTTTGGTTTAAGTGTTATTTGTGAGGAGTAATTGGTGATTTAAATTACCATTCTACTCCATTCTTTTTGCATATTGATCCTGACATTATTCTTATTACAATCCCTATTCTTGAGTTAAATTGTGATCTTGAGTTTTGAATTCCATATTGATCCCTGTGTTAGACCTCGAACTAAAAATTCAAGTAATAAATTTATTTATTTGAGCGCTATTTTTGCTATATTACAACGAAGATATTTTAAAAGACCATTTTATCACTTTAACATTTTGGCACCGTTGTCGGGGAGCAACGGGCAATTTAGAACTCTTGATTACAATTCCTTATTTGGATTCTAACTTGCTATATCTCTTTTGCTATGATTTGTTTCAGGGAAGATACATTCCGAAAAGATCAGTTGCACATTAAACACGCAAGGGGAAGGTATCCTCTAACTACTCTCTCTCTTAAGTCCTGATTTTGAAAAGGTTAAAAGGAAGAAATCAATTAGGGCTACGTGCATTCTATCCTTCGATAATTCATCAAGTTACCTGATTTGATACATTCTATTTAGACAACAAATTTTGATCTGTGCACCCACTTGAAGCTTAAGGTATCTAGGGCTATCACATTCTTGCTTGAGCCCTAGGTACCACATTGTGACAAATTAAATGGACCAAATTAGAGCCAAGTAAGGATTATAGTTTAGGGCTTTTAGAGAAACACTTGCTTAATCAAGAATTGATCTTTCCAAACAATGTGTGCCTAACCCTTGATTGAAGTGATTTATTCAAGTAAAACCCTAAAATCAGGCTCTTAAATTCATTTGAACACTAAAAGAGGGACCTAAATTTTTAAGGACAAACAGGTGAAGTTCACCCACCTTGTTGGGTCAACCAATCTTCAAATTAGGTCACTTTTGCACTCAACACATCTTAAAGTTCAAGTGAAATCTTAATTAAAACTGGTAGACTTAAGAGGTCAAGTCCCCATTCTGGTCTACCAGGAACATCAGTGACAAGAGAGGTCGAGTGGGGGAAACCTTGTAACCCGTGGGAGCGCTCTACCATGTAGGGGTCTTTGTAGGACTCTCCTCTTCGGCTGCCCAGGTAATTCTCTGGTGGACGACTTTCTGACTAAGGGGTATCATCCACCCCGAACCTCTATAGTCATCCAAAATTTTTTTAGGTGTCTTGATTAGGTCCATCACATTCTACCTCTCATCCACTCCATTGGTGCATGTCCAGGAGGAGGTCTCTAAGACCATCCTTGAGGCTTCCTTTAGCTACTCATTCACATCATGGCCAATCCTCGACCTCCTTGTTTGTGCGACAACCCAATCCTATTTATATCTCTTCCGATTTATCTGAACCTGATTCTCCTTCATCCATCATCATGGCACAACCCACAGGAGAAAATAATCTTGAAAATCAACTTCAGCACCTCAATGATCTATTCCAAGCCTTTATGAACCCACCACAGCATCCAATGATGCGAGATCACTACAATCCCACTGTGGTGGCAATCAAACCTCGAGTACATATCCCCGCTGGAGGTCCTGACACTGAACTCAAGTCCAACATGATTCATGCCATTCCAAAATTCTGTGGGTGTAATTTCGAAGATCCTTTCTAGCATATAAAACAACTCAAGTATCTGGCCCTGACCTTCGGGTCAGAAGCTCAAAATCGTGATATTCTACTCATGAAAATGTTCTCCTTCTCTCTCATGGATAAAGCTGCTCACTGGTACCAAACCCAAACGCGTCCAATCAACACCTGGGAGGAAGTTCAATATGAGCTTTTGAGAAAGCTCTTCCTGTTGGTCGGACAAATGCTTTACAACACCGATCACACATTTCACACAACAAGTAGGAGAACCACCTCACGAAGCATGGGATCATTTTCTGGATCTCATGCGAAAGTACCTCCACCACAGAGTTCCTAAATGGGAACAAGTCCATTCCTTTTACCAGGGACTCCGTGAGGATATTTGATTATTTGTCAATGCGACCTGCGAAGGAAACATCATGGGTCAACACGAAGACACTGTGTGGGAGATTCTGAAGAATATGTGCGAGAACTCCATCAATAATGAATCCATGGGCATGTTCGACTAGACGAATGCCCGTGCATTGACAAATCTAAAGGAAGCACATGAGACGCACGGCTTGTCCTCTTTCGTCGACTTGGAACTGATGGCCAGTCATCTGGACAACGTCTCTATTATTGAGAAGAAGGTGGATGAGCTAACTCGATATTTGCAGTGAGCCACCTCTACACAAAACTCGTTCACGCAACCACCCTCTAGCAGGGAGGCTATGCACAACCTCTATCACCAACCTTCTCAGGGGATGGATCCGTATCCACCCCCGTCTGATTCTGATTTCGGAGGAAACTCTAGACAAACCTAATCTAGTTGGGGGAAATCTGAACCCTCATTTTCTGATTGTCCCAAGGTTCCTTAGGCTTGCAAGGACCTCAACATCCTTCAGAATGATCCATTCCCAAATACTTACAACCCTAGATGGCGTAATCATCCCAATTTCACGTGGTCAAGCAATAATCAAAATCAGAGACCTCAATATCTGCCCCGACCACAAACTCCTCGTCCATATCAGCCACCTCAGCCTCGACCTAACCCAACTTATCAATCTGGTCCAACTCATACAGATCAAATGACTCTTATCCTTCAGACTCTAGTTGACATTCAGAAGACCAATGCGGCTATGCAAAAACAGCACAGAGACGAGATCACAGAGGTTCACAATCAACTTGCTCAGATGGAAAATCCTCGCCAACCTAGTGCACTTCCTTCACAACCTTTTCCTAATCCAAATAACGTGCTGAACTAGAGGGACGTTATCAACCCAAATCCGAGCCAAGCTTACTTTGTTTATCAAGCCCCTTCTACTCCAACACCCAACGGGATGGAATTTTCGACATCATATACGGGTTACCAGCAACAAGCACCTCTTTTACCCACACAAACTAGAATCAGGTGGGATTGAATTATTTTACTACCTGCACTGCAAAACAACACAAGATCCACCTTATCCAAGCCAATCCCAGCCTGGTAATAGAAACCCTAACCCTAGGATAGTCATCTAAGACATCTCTATCCCAGATCAAGAAACTGGACCCATTCTATAGCAACCATCTAAGGTTCCATTTCTCGAGACCTTGACCAAAGGAAAAAGGATAACCAAAACCGTGGCACCTGAGGAGGATCTAGTTAATCTCTTTGAGCAGTGATAACACCACGCAAGGGGGTAGTAATTAGGTTGAATATGGCCCACCTTTAGAATAAAAGGCACAACATAAAGTAGAATAGGAGTGTTGCATGCATCAAGTACCAAGATTGCTTATAAACTGTATTAATGGCCATTTGTGTAAAGTATTTGTCAAAGCAGGCCTCAGATGAGAAATCGGACCGCACGGATGGATTCAGGACGACGAACGGAGTCCAACGGACTCAAGATCAGCCAAATCCGACATCCGGAGCTCCCACAATGGGCCCAAGAAATCATGACCGTTGATCTGGAGATCAATGGCCCAGAACGCGCCACGTCGCCTCGCCCCCGTCGCTCGCTCGCCCTCAAGCCAGCCAAGAACGAATCTCGGCCGTTGATCTTCGATCGAACGGCCGAGATCTGCGCGCTCGCCTGCGGTCGCCGCGACAAAGCCCGGGCGTGGCGTAACGGTTAGCGCGCACGCTCGCGTCGCAGCGACGCGCGTTCGAATCGCGCGGAGCGGAAATCAAGCGCGAGCGAAGGGCGCGGCGAAATTGAGCCGCCCGATCAACAGCGGGCGGTCAGGATTGCGCCACGCGACTCGACGACAGCGGCCGAGCGCCCACGCGCATGCGCACGCCGAGCGGAAACGCGCCCGCGCACGCGGCCCGAAGCGCGATCTCAGCACGGGCGCGGGAGGATCTCAGCCGTCCGATCTTCGATCGGACGGCTCTCGTTCATCATCCACGGATCACGCTTGGAGAGAGAGAGGGGGAGGGCGGCTGACCGGCGGCAGAAGGCCTTCACCGACATATCTGGAAGCGATTTTAGCGACATTCTGGATGTCGCTAAAGCACATTCTTCTTCTAGGAGGCCCTTAACTCTATTTAAACCCCCTTCTACCACCATTCAAGGCATCCTCTCCCACTTGCAACTACTCCACTCCTCTCCTAGCTAGTCTTAGGCACTCTTGTAATCGCCGGAGATGACGAGCCGCCGACGGAGCCTCCTCCACCGCCGTGGCTGCCTCGTCGCTCTCCACTCTCTCTCTACCTCTCTCTCTCTCTTTTAAGCTTTCACTTACTTTTGTTGAAGCATGTATTTAATGTTGTAAATCATGAACTATGAATGCATGTTTAATGAAATTATTTTCCATTTAGTTGCCATTTTAATTTCTGTTTAAAGTGCATGATCAAAACCAAGAGCTTTCTAACCCTAAACTCTCTCTATCTCTCGCTTTTCAAAACCGTCTCTTTCGCAAGCAAAACTCCACCTTTTTCGTGACAACAAGTGGTAAACAAAATTCGATTTCCACGCCTCCCTGAGATCGACACTCGGACTCACCTCCGTTTACTTCTTTTAAAACCGACGTATCAAGTGCAACTATAACGACACCTCTTAACACACACGCACGAAGGCACGTTAGTTTTTGGCGCCGTTGCCGGGGACGCAACGGATTTGTTTTATCACCTCCATTCCACACTCATTCTCACATCGTCTAATGCCCTATTTTCCTTTTTACTTGACGGTTGCAGGAATTCGACGCATGGATGGCGAAGCGACGCATTCCACGACGGTAGCAAGGGAGTAGGCGCCTCGAGGACCGATAGTGAGTAACCTGTCTCTCATTGTTTGCTTGCGTGAAAAAGCTAAAAAAAAAAATTATAAAAAACTAAAAAAATTGGCGTGGTGAATGATTGCTTGACCCACATTCTTAACCCATCACCCTACAAAAAATGTACACTCTAATATGCTGAATAAATTCTTGGACTGTTCTTTTCTTTCTTGCGTGGTGTTTGTGAAGCCACCATGAGTTGACCTGGGCCGCACCACTCAACCCTAAAACTGACTCATCTAATAGAAGCTGCATGATCATTAGGATGAGTACACTAGGGTTTTAGAGCCTCTACAGAAGAAAAAGGAAATCTACTTTCATCAAATTGTGTGCAGAACTTGACGTGCCCACTGAAACTTGGTTGAAAACATTAAGACACGTCAACCCTAAAAAGCACTAAAGTAAGGATAAAATACTAAAAGACACCACACCTTAAAAATCCTTGCTTGAAAACCATGTTTTGCTAGAAGCACACACTTTGAAAGTGGAAAATTAAGAGGCACCACCCCAATCAACGCCTCATCACATCACCCTAAGCACAAGCACTATCCTAACCCTTTAAAACTGAGTAGACGTGCCCTAGGCAGGACTGAGTTAAGTTTCAAAAGGTGAGGTTTTGTTTGCTAGGCACTTGGCTTTCATTCCCTTGGTAGAATCTGGTGACTAGGCTGCGGGGCAGTGTCAAACAACCGCGGTTGTGGGGTCTATGGAACCGAAGGCGCGAGACAAAGGAAGAACCTTCCCTGCAATCCCCTCGTAATCAACCTGGCCAGATTAACCTCGGGAAGGGGAGTCCAGTGCTTACGGACTTAATCAACCTTTGTGAGATTTCTAGGTCTTCTAAGGAATACACCATAAGGACTAGGCTTGTTTGCTTGGTTGAGGACACAACTCTTTCGCATCTGTTCTTCCCACATCCCTCCATTTCTTCCAAACCATGGATTTCAATACCTATCCATCTTACCCAAACTACCCTAAACAGGATTTGTATGCTAACCCAACTGGACCATACCCACAGCCTACTTGGGCTAACCAACCACCAAGTTGGGGGTACAACCTTGAATATCCCTCTTGGCCCAACTATGACCAAACCGCACCAACTTCTTATTGGAATACAACCAACATAGCCACCCAAGGGTACGATTCAAATCATGGGGCTCCATATCTCGATTGTCCTCACGATGCCTCCTCATTTAGGTCCGACCCGCTCTACTGTGATAGGACCTACACTTTAGGAGAACACCAAGAACCCTACCCATCTCAGGATAATAACCAAGAAAGGTCATCTGAATTCAACAACCTTGCCTACTTGACCTTTGGATTAGAAGGAGTTCTAGACAAATGAAAATCAGAAAATGATCAGAAATCTAGGCAAGCCCAGGATCATCAACCTCTGATTTGGTCCCCTGATGAAGAATCTGACTGGGAGGAGGACTTAGAACCTCAACTATTCTGGAGTAGGACCAAACAGAGAATGGTTCCTCTTGAAGAACTGGACCCTGAACATGATAGAATAGAGGACCCACCCAAGAACCTAAACACCAATATGGATTCTGATCCACAACCTCAACCATACTCTCTTAACCTGGATTTCAAGGAGGAAATCCAAAGGACACCAAATGACACCATGTCAATTCTTGATAACCTCCAGTTAGAACTACACAGACAGAATCAAGAATTGGTTAAAGGGAAACATGCCATGTTGGAGTTGTTCGAACAATTGGGGGAAGAAGGCCAAAGAAAGCTGTTGCATACAACACCATTCATGGAATTCATAAAGCAAGGACCTACCATGATCAATTGGACTACACCTAGTCATCGTGATTTGGTTCAATCCACCATTGATACCCCTCAGGAGTTGGATAGCTCAGTGGATAAGGACAGTAAGGATTCCTTGGAACACAATTTGGGGAGCATTGAGAACAAACATCAGGAGGAAACTGAGAAGGTGAGGGGAGAGACCTTGGAATCTGAATCTAATCGGCTCAAGACAAGTAATCCGGTGGGAGTAGCAGCCAACGTCGGAGATGGAGAATGGAGTTACAATTTCAAAGAAATTGATTATGAATCGGTTAGAATCCCCATCTCAAATTTGGAGGAGGGCCGAGAGAAAGAATATGATCTAGAGGATGAAATTGACCCTACCTCTAATGCAACCCCAAACAGTGAATCTGATACAAAGGAGGTTGAAGAAAATATTCTTGAGATCAAGGGCTTGGAGGGAATGAGCAATGAAACCATAGTTGCGGAAGAGATGGATTCGTCTTTGAAGAGAAGACTCATGCTTGGTTGTAGGGCTCAGTATGAAACTCTGGACTTTGTTACTTGCCCTACCAGAATAAAGATCCCGCAACCCAAATGCACTAGAATTGATACACTTTCGATGGATTACAATTTTATGGGGACACAAGCTGAATATAAGACCTACATCTTTAGTGTTTGGCATGTCATATTTGGGGTGCGTTCATCCACAGCAACTTGTTTCCATGCCCACAAACTAAGAGAGGATCTGACACGGGCATGCATGATATAACTGTTACAGAATTCTCGCCCCTTAGGAACGGGACTCCACCACAACCTTATTCGCATCTGTGGACTTCTGATTTTGGGTCTGGTTAATTTTGAACATATCTTCTTAACCCAAGCCATTCCTGTTTGTGCACCGCCCAGCTGGAGGCGTTAAACTCAGCGCTTCCTGGGAGGCAACCCAGCGGATTCAGACTGATCTGGTAGTTTATGTCACTCAGGTACTATCTTTTTGAACCCTTCTGCATCCATGCATCTACCAATGAGGACATTGTCCAACTTAAGCATGGGGGGATGGTAAATTGCATAATCCTGAGCTTAATTAATCAGTCTGAATGAATAAATTAATTGATTAAAAAAAAAAAATTGAATTTAGGAAGAAAAACTTAGGCATTAGAAACTTGTCAATAGTGGGAAATAATACAAAAAGAACTTAAACGCTTGGACTTTTCAGGCCTTCAGGCTTAATCAGCCCTAGTGTCCATTAAAATATGGATTTAGCGGCGAATCCTTACAACTTTAAGCTATTCTAATCCACCTAATAAATAAGGTAATAAGTATACGACTTATCAACTCACCCTCTAACTCAGGAAAACTTTGAGTCTAAGCATCTACACACATTTTTGCACAGACTCACTTCTTGGAGATTTTGACAGAAATTGGGTAGCTAATGAACTCTCTAGGGTGCTATGGCTGGCAAGTTGTCGTGGGTAACAGTCCATTGGCAGGTTGTCCAGAACCCAGCCACAGGCCATTTCTTTTTCGCTGCCTCTAGATACATTTGAGATTAGGGAAGCCACCTACGAAAAAAAAAAAAAAAAGAAGAAAAGAAAATAAACCACACT
The DNA here is from genome assembly GCA_037157565.1 of Thalassia testudinum. Classification (NCBI taxonomy): domain Eukaryota; kingdom Viridiplantae; phylum Streptophyta; class Magnoliopsida; order Alismatales; family Hydrocharitaceae; genus Thalassia; species Thalassia testudinum. Next base: position 39,719,689 of record JAZHRO010000049.1, read on the forward strand.
TCACCGCACAAGTATGGTTGGCAAGTGATCGTGGGTAACAGCCCATTGGTCGGTTGTCCAGAGTCCAGCTCAATAATTGCACAAAAAAGACCAAAACACCTAAGGACGAAGCGGGGAAGTAGTACAAGCCGGGGAGATATACACTGGAAAATCCTTGTGTTGACCCCAAGTAAAATGAACGTAGGGAGAAAGCTACCAATCGAACAAATACACCTTCAGGCAAAAATTTATTTTCTTTTCCGGACACCTAGAGGCGTAGAAACTCGAAGTCTGTCTCAATTACCGTTAAGTGAGTCAATCACAACATTCGCACCAAGATGCTTAGTACTTAGGGTTTTGACCGAGTTTTGGGTGGGTTGGGTAACCGTAAAAAGTTACCAACGCACACTGAATTTCGAAAATTCTAAAAACACATATATAGATATATACGTATACATATGTATAGTTATATATACAAAGCAAGGGTTCGGGCGATTCGTATTTTGGAAGACACCCGGGCGCTGCTTACTCTTTGTAGATTAAGATCTTCGTATATTTCCTCTTATTGACGAGTAACGAAGTGCCTAAGCAATTACTTCTTGAATTCTCCAAAGAAATGAAGGCTAGAATAAACCTTGCTAGGGACTATCAAGGAGTAAGCATGGGGGTATGATAACACCATGCAAGGGGGTAGTAATTAGGTTGAATATGGCCCATCTTTAGAATAAAAGGCACAACATAAAGTAGAATAGGAGCGTTGCATGCATCAAGTACCAAGATTGCTTATAAACCGTATTAATGGCCATTTGTGTAAAGTATTTGTCAAAGCAGGCCTCAGATGAGCAATCGGACCGCACGGATGGATTCAGGACGACGAACGGAGTCCAACGGACTCAAGATCAGCCAAATTCGACATCCGGAGCTCCCACAATGGGCCCAAGAAATCATGACCGTTGATCTGGAGATCAACAGCCCAGAACGCGCCACGTCGCCTCGCCCCCGTCGCTCGCTCGCCCTCAAGCCAGCCAAGAACGAATCTCGGCCGTTGATCTTCGATCGAACGGCCGAGATCCGCGCGCTCGCCTGCGGTCGCCGCGACAAAGCCCGGGCGTGGCGCAACGGTTAGCGCGCACGCTCGCGTCGCAGCTACGCGCGTTCGAATCGCTTGGAGCGGAAATCAAGCACGAGCGAAGGGCGCGGCAAAATTGAGCCGCCCGATCAGCAGCGGGCGGTTAGGATTGCGCCACCCGGCGCGACGACAGCGCCCGAGTTCCCACGCACGTGCGCACGCCGGGCGGAAACGCGCCCGCGCACGCGCGCCCGAAGCGCGATCTCAGCACGGGCGCGGGAGGATCTCAGCCGTCCGAACTTCGATCGGACGGCTCTCGTTCATCATCCACGGATCGTGCTTGGAGAGAGAGAGGGGGCGGATGGCTGACCGGCGGCAGAAGGCCTTCACCGACGTATCTGGAAGCGGTTTTAGCGACATTCTAGATGTCGCTAAAGCACATTCTTCTTCTAGGAGGCCCTTAACTGTATTTAAACCCCCTTCTACCACCATTCAAGGCATCCTCTCCCACTTGCAACTACTCCACTCCTCTCCTAGCTAGTCTTAGGCACTCTTGTAATCGCCGGAGACGACGAGCCGCCGACGGAGCCTCCTCCACCGCCGTGGCTGCCTCGTCGCTCTCCACTCTCTCTCTACCTCTCTCTCTCTCTTTTAAGCTTTCACTTACTTTTGTTGAAGCATGTATTTAATGTTGTAAATCATGAACTATGAATTTATGTTTAATGAAATTATTTTCCATTTAGTTGCCATTTTAATTTCTGTTTAAAGTGCATGATCAAAACCAAGAGCTTTCTAACCCTAAACTCTCTCTCTATCTCTCGCTTTTCAAAACCATCTCTTTCGCAAGCAAAACTCCACCTTTTTCGTGACAAGTGGTAAACAAAATCCGATTTCCACACCTCCCTGAGATTGACACTAGCACTCACCTCTGTTTACTTCTTTTAAAACCGACATATCAAGTGCAACTATAACGACACCTCTTAACACACACGCACGAAGGCACGTCAAGCAGGTCCATATAAACATCCCCTTGATGAATGCGATATGCCACATGCCGGCTTACGCATGATTTCTGAAAGACGTATGTACACCTAAGCGTAAGCTGCAAACCAAAGACAGGAATTCGATCGTATTGTCAGAGCAAGCCAGCTCTGTCATTTTGAGCAAACTCTCGCATAAGTCCAAAGACCCAGGCACTCCTCTGATCTCCTGCGAAATTGATGATATACGATTTGATCGAGCTTTATTAGACTTAGGATCCTCCATTAATTTGATACCTACAACCCTACTAGACTACTTCGAGGAATCTGAGCTTAAACTGACTGAAATGACTTTACAACTAGCCGACTGATCAATTAAGTCACCAAATGGAATTCTCGAGGATGTCATAGTTAGGGTACATGATTTCTATTTTCCAGTGGATTTTATTGTCTTAGACATGGATGCTCCTGAGAATTTTAAGAATACACCAATCATACTAGGGAGACCCTTTCTGGCCACTGCAGGGTCAATATCAATTTTAAGAAGGTCCACATTGAATTGAAATTTCGGAGCAAGACACTAAAGATCGACATCTTTAAAGCCCAATAAGGAATTAATTTTGGAGTCATAGAACAGATTTGCGATATCGAAGCTGTGGTTGACGACTTTATCAAGGAAAAACCAACTATTTCTGATCAACCACAAGAGGATCAAAACCCTCAATTAGAGGAGCCCTAACTCAACTTAGACACACCCATAGCTCCTTCCTTTGCTCCCAACACCCATCCTGAACTACCCGCTGCTGCTGACAACCCAGTTTTGGAATTAAAGCCTCTCCCTGATCATCTCAAGTACATCTTTTTAGGTTCCAATTAGATGTTTCTTGCGATTATCAAAAGTCATATGGTCTAGAATCAAAGTTAATATCTTCAAATTTTGCTAAGGGAATAGCAAAAGCTAGGCATGGGGGTATGATGGGAACACCATCATGAGTCATAACTGGCTCATTTTGATCCAATTAAGTCACTAAATGCTCCTACATAGCTGCTAGAGACCCATAAGTTACTGCAAATCCTTTCTGAGAGAGATAAGAAAATAGGGTTAAAACTGTAATTTTACCATCATAACTTGAACACAACACACCCATGGGTTTTCTCATTGGTTGAATGAGGGTCAAATGGTCTTAAAAGTATAACAAGTGGGTTAGAACAAGTAGAAAAGTTTTTGCACATGTTTTGAAAATTAAATGACTTTTGAAACCCTAAAAATAGACTTGCTTAATTAACTGAGGTTCTGGTCAAGATAAAATTCACCTAAACCCTCTAAAATTCATATAAAAATACTCTCTTGGGTTTAAAACCTTCAAATTGACCATCAGAACTTGTTTTGGCCCAAAATAGTCTCCGACAGACATTTCCCCTAATTTAGGTTTTTACATAAAGTACCTAGTCAAACGCGGTTGAAACCAAAATCCAACTTCACTCTTGGATTTCTTAGGTCCAAATTATGTTTGTACCAAAATTTGGACCCAAGCTGAAATTGTCTTGACCTAGTTTGCAAATTGGTCCAGTCTGATTACATTTATGCCCTTAACTTTCAAAATATTTCTAAATAGACCCCTAACTTTGTTATCATCTTCACAACTAGGTCCTTTCCGCCATTACTCCAATTCCTACAAGCATCAACAACCTAAAAAAGGAAAGAACTCCCTGATTCCTTGATGAATCCCTCTCAAAATTGAAAAGGAAGTTCATCAAGGAATTCCCTTCCTTTTGAACCACATCTTGGGCCACAATTCTCGCCCAAATCCTATTGGGAACTCATAGAACAAATGGGTTTCCTGCTCCGGCAACATTTCCAAGCTTGGAAGCTTGGACTCTAAGCTTAAGATCCTTCCTGAGCCCTATAAAAGAAACCCTAGGGCACGGCTGTGCTCTTCAGCTAGTTTTTGGCCTGAGAAACCCTCTTCTTCTCAATCTTCGACCACCTTCAGAATTAGCTCAGGAGACCCCTCTCTGCCCTTCTCCTTTGACCGTCTAACCATCAAATTGGATAGCCGATTATCCTCCCCTCGACTTCACGAACCTCTCCTACCAACGAAAGGTCAGTACTCTCCCTCAGTTGACGTCACCGCCTCACCACACCATCCTCCTCCAGCTCTGGTCAACCAACATCGGTGCCCCCCGTCTCTCTACCATGTCCCTAAGTTCCTCTGTCTCTCTCTCTCTCACTATACTTTCTTTTCCCAATCTCACAACACACGCACAACCATAAATCCGCCCTAAACACCATCACCTTCTTCCACTATAGCGAAGCTCCTGTGACGCCTATCCACCATGCCACTACATGATTCCAACTGTTACAACCCCCATAAGCTTGGCCATCACTCCACACACAAAAGCCCTAACCTAATTCCACCTATTGCTCATCCAAACTCACCCCCGAACACACCCACTCTCACGCACACAGTCTGACTCCACCTCGCACACACGGACCTCGCCACGCCTCACAACCACCACCGTCGCACTCACCGTGGTCCAACGATCCTTCCTGAACCTTCTGACATGGTCGAGAGGCCTTCTTGCTAATTTTAGGGGCTCGTCTCCTCCGCCATTGGAGCAGCTGCTTCAAGTAAGCTTCAAGGCTGCTCCAGGGTACCTTAGCTCTAGGCAACATTTCCAGGAGTAGCGGACTTCGTCCAGGAACGCAACAAGGGGACTAATTTGTCCCTTTGACCAGACCTTTGACTGAAATTAGATGCAACATCTGCCGCAACCAACATGAAGAGGAAGGGTAGGACTTTAGTCCCACCTCAGAAGCTGAGGAGTGCACTGAGGTACATAAATTGAAAATGTGTCTAGGGCTTATCGCCTCAAACATAAGGGGTAAGGTCCCTCCCACCCCTCACGTGCCTCGTCTGCGACCTATCCTCCACGGACCTTGTACACCCGACCTGCCTAAAACCCACACCTCGACTACCATCCATGTTGTTAGCCCTGGTCCTAGGTGTGCTCTATGTCCGAAACCCGATTACCCGCTAATGTGGAAGGCTCTGGGAGAGCATGACCCAGAGAGAGAAAGAGAGATAGCGCATGGGGGTAGGGGGTTTTGGTACAGAGAGAAATGACTGACAGTTAGCCGTTTGAAAGACCTTCCCCCTCTGTGTGAAGAAGGAGAATAGAGAAAGAAAGAAGAAAAGAGGAAGGCCTAAGCAGAAGAAGAGAAGAGAAGGCACCTCAAAGGAAAAGGAACAGAAGAGTAGAAGGAATAGAGAAAGAGAGGAGAAGTAGAAGAGAGACCCTTGAGTCTCTAGCACTGTAGCACAAACTATTTAAGTCGTTTGATACATTTGATTAACATCTATTTGAGACTTTGGTTTAAGTGTTATTTGTGAGGAGCAATTGGATATTTCAATTACCATTTTACTTCATTCTTTTTGCATATTGATCCTTACATTATTCTTATTGCAATCTCTATTCTTAAGTTAAATTGTACTCTTGAGTTTTGAATTCCATATTACTCCCTGTGTTCGACCTCGGACTAAAAATTCGAGTAATAAATTTATTTGTTTGAGCGCCATTTTGGCTATATTACAACGAAGATATTTTAAAAGACTGATTTTTTACTTAAACAGTAATCAAAAGTCCCAGTCAATAGATCTTGTGAGAAATTAGAAGAAAATTGCCGCCCATCTGAGTTAGCATTGATATTGTGCAGATTCTCTCCCTGGAGAAGGTGAGGAGAGTTAGGATAAGGAGCTTGTTTTTGGGTGAGCTTTTCTTCCATCTTTTTCTGGTTGATTTGCATCTAATCCTATCATTGAGCTATCATGTGTTGATCATCTTGAGTGATTGGAACATATGTGGATTTGGAGTCAATTTCATTGACTCCAAGTCTTGGGTTGTTGGTTTTACCAAAAATCTCCATTGAAGCCATATTAAATGACTTTTAACTCATTTCTTCAAAAAGGAGGTAGGCACTTTTGGCATCTTTAATAAGGAAATTATTCCCACATGAAGCATCCTCAAATCTTTTAATTAATCTTCTAATCCAAGATAGAAGATCTACACTAGCTGCCATCGCGGAATTTCATGGTGGGGCAAGTTCTGAGAAGTTGAAATCTCTCCTAAGACTCATGGAGAGGTTCACAATATTTTTGTTGAAAGGTTGTTACTGATCGGCGTAAAGCATTTGTATGACCTATCGAAAAGAATTTTTTAAGAAAACTACTTTTTAATTGGGTCTAGGTGGTGATAGGATGCTTGACTGTTCTATACCAGTGTGATGCTTTGTCTTTTAGTGAGAGAGGAAAAAGTCTCATGAGCCACACCTCTTCCTGCATATTGCGAGAACGGGTGGTTTGAGTGAGGACAGTCAGCACCTCGAGGTGGCAAATGGGGTCCTCTCTTGGAAGACCATGGAAATGCTTCATCAGGTTTAGAATTGCGAGTTTAATTTCAAAATCCTCTTCAGGTATAACCACTCCGGGTCGCTCTTCATAATTAGAAGGATCATAAAAATCCTTAAGTGGGACGAAAGGTTCCTCAAGTGGCTGACCCAGTCTCTAATTGGCGAAGTTGGTGATAGTCCTAGCCAATTGTTGTTGGTTTTGTTGAAGTCAAACCAATTGGTCAATTATAAGAGAAAAGGGGTTTGAATTTGGACTCGAAGAGCCACCTAGCCATTCAGGGTTTTGTGGTAGCTCCAAATGCGAGAGGTTAGGGATGGTGAAGTCAGCTTGTGGGTCAGCTGATAGGTTAGTGGCGGGTTGGGATGTGGAAGTAGAATTTTTTGAATTGTTTTCCATATTAATGATAGAGGAAGAAGAAGAAAACAAAGACTTTTGGTGCAGGGGGAAAAATCAAATGGCTCCTCAAGATGTGGATTCTGGGACCTTTGCCCGTGCATGCACTTAATGGACGAACGGGAGGGGAGGAGGAGAGAGAGAGATGAGAGAAAGTGTGCAAATCAAACAACTAGGCCTAATCTGTCCTAAGGTTGACTTCTTAATGCAACTTAAGACTTGGGAGCCCAATAAGGAAGAAATGAAGAAAACAAAGACTTTTGGTGCAGGGGGTAAAATCAAATGGCTCCTCAAGATGTGGATTCTGGGACCTTTGCCCGTGCATGCACTTAATGGACGAACGGGAGGGGAGGAGGAGAGAGAGAGAGATGAGAGAAAGTGTGCAAATCAAACAACTAGTCCTAATCTGTCCTAAGGTTGACTTCTTAATGCAACTTAAGACTTGGGAGCCCAATAAGGAAGAAATTAATAAGAGAACCTACTTCCTTAAGATTACCCAGCTAGACTAAAAGAGGTGGATGAGCCCAAGCATTTCCTAGGAAAATCACCTGGGGCTTATGTAAACCTGCACCCATCATTTGACTTCCCTGTAAGTCTGTCGCCACGTATGTGAAAAGGAATTAGGAGCGCTTAGTAATTCTTAGATATTGGATATAAAGCCTAAGTTTTTTGTGATATCCTTAAGTGGTCAAATGACTACTTGTTTTATTTAGGTTTGGGTGTCTAATTGTGAATGGGAATATTGAGGGCGTTGATTGGGGTAATGCCCTGTTATTTCAATTTTTTAGTGTGTGCAAGGATTGAAAGTGTGATTCCAATATTAATCAAGTTGTCACACAAAAAATTTTGTTTTCTTCTTTTAGGATTTGATTTACCTTAGTGCATGTTAGGGTTTTTTTTTTTTTTAAGCTTTCAAACAAGTTTAAGATCAAAAATAAAAAAGAAATCAAGTTGTATTGGTGAATGTATATTTCTTTTTAAAAAGTGGGTCTCTAAAAAAAATGAAAAGAAACACTAATTGAATTGATCCCTAAGCAGAAATGTTACTACCAGTGAATCGATTCAGGCTTTTCTTTTTAAGTAGTGGTCCAAACAAAGTAAGAAGCACCACTACTGGAAGGCAAATCAAACAAGAATTCCAAAAACTATTGTTTTGTGATTTGAGGAATTTGTTTGATATTTTTTAAATAATTTTCTTTGTGTTGGTGTCAAAGTCTAGAATGATACCTATAGGTATTTTGGACTTTTAACTACCACCACCAGCACCAAAAATTTTTGTGATTTTATATGATGTGTGGAATTTCAGAAGGATTCTAGAAAAATAAATTTCATAAAAATTAGATAAGTAAAAAAATTCCTAAAATTCGCAGATAGTAGCAAAATAGTGAAATCAGAGGAGATGACCCCCTAGTGGTCCATGAATTTGTTAAAAATTATCTACAACTCCAATTGCTCTAGAATTTGGAACAGATGTTCTTGATTTTATTTGGAATCTTTGGGTGAAACTGTAAGATTTTAGGAGGGCTGTGGTGTTAGGATTTGATTTTAGAAATCTTGATAGAAGTCTGGACATGAAAATTAGAACAGCAACACTTAAGGTAGAGTGGTGTTAAATGAATCAAATAACCAAACAATTACTTTTAAAGGTCACCACTCTACCTAATTTTTATGTTTATGATTTTGAAAAAATGGCTTAGTATTTTTTTAGTAGTTTTTAAAAGAAATTATGTGACAAGTATCAAGGGACCAACTTGAAATCCGTTGGATGAAAAGGGACTTTAAGTTCTCACGTCCAAATTCCCGCTTCCTTCCTATAATGCTCCTGCACACACGAAATGAAAGAAAGAAAAGGGGATGAGATCCATTAATCAAGCAAGAGAATAAATTAAATGCAAAGCTACGCTTCCTCGGCAATGGCGCCAAAAAGTGATGTGAAGAATGCGTGATTTGTTAAAACTAGGATTTAAGTCATTGCAACACAATTTCGCAATCACTTTTGAAATTTATAAAACCTAGATAGTGGGGTATCTAGCGTTGTCCAAGGAGGCAAGTTTGCAAAATTTAACACTCTCACTTGAAAATGGGGAAATCAACTTTCTTTTTATGTTTTTAGATATAAGATTTCTTCTTTTTAAATAATGGAAAATCACAGAATTGTAAGCGGGAAATAGCTACACCTAATTTTCTAAAGCTAAGACCAGGTGACAGAAATAACCCTTCTCTAAGCTCACCCTAGGTACATGGAGACCTAGGGTAATTAGAGAGAGGGAGTGAGAAAGAAACTAAAGTGAAAGCAATCAAAAGATGCAACAAAATTTTAGAAATGCAACTTTATAAGTGGAGAAAATTTATTTTACAGGAATGCTTGTAGAAGAATGCTTCTACTAAAAAATGAAAGATAAAATAAAATAATAAAATAAAGATCCTCCTGGTGATGGTGGTGAAGAGGAGAGAGTCCTCGCTCCAAGCTCAGCTCCTCCTAGGCTTGAAAAGGGTCTCTCCAACTCCATCCTTGAATAGCTCCACCAAAGTGATGTCTTCCTTGGTGATGGGAATACCATTATGAGCCATACCTAGCTCAGTTTGATCTAGTTAGGTCAATAAAAGCTCCTACATATCTTTCAAAAGGTCTTAAGGGCACAAAACATTGATTTGATAAAAAGATAAGAATACAGGGTTATTTCTATAAATTTACCATTCTATTACAAAAATAGGAAAACCACGGGTTTTCTCAAGGTTTGAACAATGCTCAAATGTGCTTTAGAGTCTATTAAGAGGGTTCATAAGAATGAAATAGGTTTTCACACGTTATAAGAATTAATGGACATCTGAAATCCTAAAAATATACCCGCTTAACTAACTGAGGTTCTAGTTAGGATAAAATTTACCTAAACCCTATAAAAGTCATAAAAAATATTATCTAATGTTTGGCATCTTTAAATTGACCATTCGAACCTATTTTGACATAAAATAGAGCCACAGACAGACCTTTGCCCTAATTTGGATTTTTGCATAAATTACCTAGTCAAATGAGATCAAAACCTAAATCTAACTTCACCGTTGGATTTCTTGAGTTTAGACTAGCTTTGTACCAAAATTTCAGCCCAATCTGAGATCATCTTGACAAAGTTTACATTTTGGTCCAATTAAACTCTTTCTATTTCATTCAGACCCTTAGCTTTTTGAATTCCTTGCAAATAGCCCACCAGCTTTGTCATCTTCTTCACAAATAGGTGCCTACCACTATGAAATCCTATTCCTACAACTCCGGTGACCTTCAAATGTGAAGATCTCCCTGATTTCTTGCTCAATCACTTCCAACATTGGAAGGGAGATTCCTTGAGGAGTTATCTCTCCATTGCTCTCCATTGCACCCGTCCTTGATCCCCAAAACCTTCCCAATCTCTCATGTGAATGCATGAGAGATTAAGGAATCATTGAGATTTCCAAACTCTAGCAACATTCCAAGCTTGGGAAGCTTGCTTCCCAAGCTCAAAACATCCTCTAGAGACTTACAAAAGAACCCCCAGATTAGACTGAAGATCTGAGACTCGTTTGTGGCTGGAATTACCACAATTTCTTCCTTCCTCTCCGGTCGAAAAGCTCTGCGAGCTTTGGCGATATCTTCGACCTTCTTCCTTGTCATTTCTTACAAAACTAGCAGCGGATTATTCATCGTCAGATTCTTCCGCGTGTCGCAATACCAACGGTCGTTCCCTTCAACGTCTTCATCGCTGTCCCCCTCTACCAAAGAGTTCGTCTTCTCCGTTGCCGGCATGCCAAAACCGGCATGGATCTTCCCCCTTCATCCAATTAGAATTGGTAGTTAGGTCTCTTTAGGTTCCTAGTTTAGATTCCTGTCCAAAAATCCCAAAAATGAGCCCTCGACACCATGACTCACCTCCGTCTTCTCCGTCTCCAACCTTGCCAACCACCTCCATCCACCTCGCCGACCACCTCAAAACCTTCACCTCATTCTCCCATACAAAAACCTTAACCTATCACACTCCATCGTCCACCCAATCACGCCACCGAACAAACCGATCACCAGCTTCTTTCCCTGACTCCGACCAGCCACCATAGGCCGCCATCCATAATAGAACACCGCCACTACATTCACTGTGGTCCGACGATGCTTATGAGCTGTTCTAATATGGTTGTGAGGCCATATTTTTTATTATCAAGTTTCGCTGTCCTCTGCCATCCTCACGTCCATCTCCGACATCATTCAAGCTCCTTCGGCCATGTTCTTCGTCAAGTCCACACCCAGGTAGCGCGGCTTACTCCCAAGAAGCCTCCTAGGCATCCAATTGAAGCTGCCAGGGTGCACTCACACTCCAATTGAGGAAGGACCCTGCTACTATGCGAAGGAGGGTGGGAAATTTAGTCCCACCTCGGAAATGATTGAAGAGGCGGCACTGCATAAGAGGATTTTGTCACATATGATTATCGCCTCAACTAATACACAAGGGGTGAGGTCCCTACACCCATACATGTGCCTCACTTGTGACACATACTCCGTGGGCCTGGCACTGATCCGATTACCTGCCTAATCTAAGCACACCTCTCTCACCACCCACTGCTGGTGAGCCTGGTCCCAGGTGCACGTGTGCCCATTAACCCGATAACCTGATACTATGGCCTTGGGAAGGTGAGGAAGCAGATCGTAGAGAGAGAGAGAAAGAGAGAGTGGGGTCAGGAGGGTTTTGCTCTTTATGACACTTGGCCAAATCTGAGAGTGCCTCCATTTATGCGTGAAGAAGGAAGAAGAGGAAAAGAGGTTGAAGACAGGAGGAAAGGAAGAAGGCCTACAGAAGGAAAGAAATAGAAGAGGAAGAAGAACAGTGCTTCCCTAGCACTATAGCACTTGTTGTTTAGGTTGTTTGGTCATCAGACCCAACATCTGATTTGAGGCTTGATACATTGAATGATTGATTTAGAATTGTTGTTGAGATATTTAAATTGGTTCAATGCTTGATATATATATGCTTAGAGAGTAATTGGTGTTTTAAATCACCATTGTTTTAGCTTCTCTATTTTTATTGCCTCAAGATACATGAGAATTCATTGAATATCTAATGTGACATATTAGTATTTATTGAATATCATTATGTGGTTTAAGTTCTTGTGATCAGTTACGTATTATTTGAAATTATTGTGTGAATTCCTATTTGCTCCCAGCGAACGACTTCGGACTTTCATTTGAGTTATAAATATTATTTATTTTCAAGTGATTTCGATCTATACTACGACACAGCTTTTATAACATCGATTTCGCCCGTTAACAACACTTAGTCACGAGAAGAGGAGAGCAGCTGAAACAGAAGCAGAGAAGGAAGAGACCCATGAGTCCCTTGGAAGCATTGTAGCAATCGGCTGTTTAAGTCGTCTGATACAAGCCTCCTTCGTCTGATTGCATACATTTGAGGATTTATTTCCTTGGTTGATACTGTTGAGATATTTGCTATTTTTGTGATGGGTAATTGGTGATTCAAATCACCATTTTACCCTAGTCTTTTTGCTTCATTAAATATTTTCTTTATCATATATATCATTTTTGGTTGGATTTATTGATGGAATTGCAATCTTGAGAGTTAATTGTTACTTGCTCCCAGCGAACAACCTCAGATTTCTTTTGGGCATAAATTTTATTTGCTTTTCGCACTGATTTGAACTGTACTACAATGCGACGATTTTAAAACTAGTTTCAGAGCGAATAACACCTGGCAAGCCCAAGGGGAGGCATGCCCTTGCTCCTCCAATGGTGGATGATATACACCCACAATTATCCTCCTAGGGTGGCATGCACCACCCTTAAGACCTCCTCCTAAGGTCTTCCTTGCCTAGCAACTCCTCTGACTAGTAGGGACACAAGAGAGAAAGGAAGAGGGGAAGGCACCATGGGAACAGAGTGTCCCCTTAATCTTCTTCTTCTCCTTCTCTTGGCCTACTATAAGGTGGAGTAATGGTTGAATTAATGAAGCCAAAGGATGATGGAAATGGTGGCGGTTATAGGTATTTTTATAGAGTAGAGGGGGTGGAGGTTAGTGTTGACTATGGTTAAGGGAAGACTGGAGTTATGGATGGCTAGGATATGGAAGTTGGTGGATGGATGGTTGGTTAGGGTTGGCATGGAGGTAGAAGGGTGCATGAGGTGCTAGTTATGGTGGGTGGAGTAGAGTTGGCGCCAACTCTAATTGGGTTAGAGTTAAGGGTTGGTTGATGTGTTGAATGGCTAGAATTAGGTTATAAGGCGGTAGTTGGGAGATGAGTGACAAGGGTAAGTTGGTGACAACTTAAGGGATGTGTAGAGGTTTGGTTAAGGGATTTGGCACCAACTTTAGATGGGTTTATGTGGGTTAAGTTGTGTGGGATTTGTGGAGGGCTAGGATGGTTCCATGTGGTGGTGGTTGTGGGATCAATGGTAGATATAAATGGTGCCAAATTGAAGGGTTGTGGGTGGTGTTTTGGCACCATTTATATGGTGGTTAGGAGGTGATTAGGGTGATGTTAGATGGCACCAAGTATAGGTTTCTAGAAGGGGGTTAGGTGTAGGGTTAGGATGGCTTGTTGGGGTGGTGTATGGTGGTGATGGAGGGGCTTTTGGAGGGAAAAAGTGGCACCAAAACAAGGGTGGTTATGGGGGTTTTGGCACCACCTTTTTGGTGGCCTTTGCAGGTACAGGTGATGGGGTGAATGTTTGTGATGGTGGTGGCGCCAAGTTGGAGTAGGAATAGGTGTAGGTGGTTAGCATTTTTGGTGGACTAGTTAGGTGGTGAGGTGGAGTTGGGTTGTAGGTGGTGGATGGCCATTAGGATCTAAGGTGTAGCTAAGCTAGGTTAGCTAGTTGTTCAGTAGAGGAGGAGGTGGGATGGAGCTAGGGTTTAGGGAGGAGGAGCTGAGGAAATATTATCTGGAGCTAGAATGAAGCTGCATTGGAGTTGGAATGCGGAAGAGGCCTTCATGAAGAGTCACAGTTCAGCTTAGCTAGCTAGTTCTTATGCTAGCAGCTAGGCTTGGGTAGTTGAGCTAAATTGAGCTAGTTTCAACCTAACTGAAGCTAGGTTTGGTTGGAACTGCCTCTAATGGGAGCTCTGGAGCTAGCTTAGCTACTAGTTGACAAGTAGTAGCTAAGCTGGAGGGAGTTCAGCTGCCATGAGCTTAGTGGAGTTGAGGAGAGCTGGACTTGAACTGAGGTGGACTTTTGTCAACTTGGTTGAGCTAGCTAGAGCTCCTAGTGAATTGATTGGAGCTGAGATGAGCTAGACTCAACTAAGTTGAGCTGGATCTGAGTTGACTTGAGCTAGGTTGAGCTAAGGTAAGCTACCCTGAGCTGCCATTCAGCTAAGATGAGCTGAATGGAGCTAAATGGAGCTAACCATAACCCAAATGAGCTGGTATCCAGCTATGATGAGCTGGAATTGGCTGAGTCCTAGCTGAAATGAGCTTCCTTCTTACCTGTTTCCATCATGAGTGCTAGGATTTTAGGGATCTATCTATCAATTTGTCCCTAATACTCAAATAAATGTATTAAAAATATAATAAAATATGCAATACATGCCTAACCTAATTGATACCTAAATGCAGCCCAAGAACCCATTTGTGGAGTTAAAAACCTAAGAGCTTGATCGGTTTTAGGTCATAAGAATGATGATAAACTGACGTTTATCAAGATTACTAGTTCGAGCCCTCGAGTGCCACCTAAATCCTTAGCATGCACTAGAGGAGCAATTGGAGTCGACCATCGAGGATCGGGCAGTGTGGGCAGCTCTTCGAGGCACACATCTCATGCGCTTTCTCACATGCTAACCTGTGAGTGATCTGGTAAGTGCAGGCTCATGATCTCATGCATTTGAAGACGATCAGACTGCTAGCACTACTTTCCGCTCAATCCAGTGAGCTCCAGCATGAGCCACCAAGTGCTTGCACTATGCTGGGCTCGAGCATGAAATCTGGGTCATGAGATCATTATCAGATGATCGTCCTTTCTCCACACGATGCTGCCAACTAAGGCCTTCATTGCTTGGCCAACATGTGCATGGAACATGCACCCATGTCCCATGCAACCCCATTAAGACCCATGGCCAAAATCCACCCTCCGTACACCTATAAATCACCCTTTACAACTGTTTATGTGAAATCGTCGATGTTTAGAAAGTGCATCATAGTATAGTCAACAAATTACACAAAACACTTACATTTATAAACTCAAAATCAATTTGGAGTCTGAGGTCATTCGCAGGAAGCAAAGATGACAATTCAATTTACTAATCACAATTTACTTCAAAAAGATATGCAAATATGATCAAAACTTTTCCCAAACTAAATCAAAATATTATATCAATGAAACCAAGTATGAGAGTGCAAAAGGATTGGGTTAAAATGGTGATTTGAATCACTAAATTAGCCCTAATGTTTAACCTCACAATTATCTCAAATATTTCAACGATATTTCTCAACAACTTAAGTACAATTTCCATGTCAGCAGATGTATCAATCAGAATCAAAGCAAGAAGCCTATCAAATGTCAAGACAAGACTTTGAATGTCTTAAACCAGTGGAGCTCACAAGGCACAAAGCCTTTCCCTAAGCCTCAGAGAACCAACAGAGGCACAATAGCAGTAGAGTACCAATCAGAGGCGCAAGGGCCTCTTCAGCGACTAAGTGTTGAGAGAGAGAGCAGGCCATACTCAGTAGAGAAAAACCCCCCCTTCTCTCTCTGATTCTCTTCTCAAAGTTCGGATCGGACCCAGGTAATCGGATCTAATGCCCAGGCCCATCGACATGTACTGCGAGCAAGGGCGTGCGTATGCATGTGTTGAGGTGATGAACGTGTTTTGGTGAAGTAAAATTAGGGTTTCGAGAACCCGTTGTCACAGTTCACAAAACACGTTATCAAATACAATTTTTAACCAAAACACCAAGGGAGTCCCGAGTCGAACACAGGGAGGCGATGTTTACTTTTGTTGAAATCCACACTTCATTTTGTTTCTTTTCGATGTTTTAAGGTTTTATTATTTTTTTCTTTTGCTTTTGCAATAAAGAATCAAGCAAGATAATTTCAGAAAATGGAGGGAGCAAATGAATATATCACAATGTCATTTAGTCATCAATTACAATATGCAAAAATAAAAGAGATAGAGGTGAGAAGAAATCTCCCAAATCGACTGTTGGCGAGACGGCAATGCTTGGTGGTAGCTTTGACGAAGGGGGTGAGGTGTTGGATGACAGAGGTGAGATGCAAGAGGACACCAGGTAGAGGAATGCTTCACCAAGGCTTTCGAATGGGGATGAGGAGATGGAGGTGATCTTCTACTGGAATGGAGTTAGGAGGGCGACTCCAAGGCTTCCTACGAAGGTGGTGAGATGGATGATAAATGCCAGTTTATCATCATTCTTATGCATTAAAACAAACCTAGCTCTTAGGATTTTGCACCGCAAACGGGTTTTTTTGGGCTGCATTTAGGCATTAATTAGGTTAGGCATGCATTGCACTTTTTGTTGCCTTTTTAATAGGTTTTTGCGAGTGTTAGGGATATATAGATTGCTAGATCCCTAGAATCGTTGCACTCAGGAAGGCAACTGGTGAAGGAGAAGCTCTCACCAACTGGAACTCAGCTTGATTCAGCTCATCATAGCTGGAATTCAGCTCCCCTAAACTAGGGTTAGCTCATCTACCTCCATTCAGCTCATCTCAGCTGAATGGCAGCTTAAGAGACCTCATCTTAGCTCACCCTAGCTCAGGTCAGCTCAGATCCAGCTCAACTTAGCTAAGTCTAGCTCATCTCAGCTCCCATTAGTCCACAGGGAGCCCTAGCTAGCTTAGTTGAGTTGACTGGAGTTCACCCCAGCTCAGGTCCAGCTACATCGAGCTCCACTCAACTCCAGCTAGCTGAAGATGACTTCATTTCAGCTCAGGAAGCTCAAGTCCAGCTCCAATGGACTTAGCTTAGCTCAACTAAGTTGAGCTAAGCTACCTTAGCTGCCTCAACGAGCTTGTTCCTCCATGGGAGCACCACACCCAGCTCACCTTAGCTCTTTGTGGCAGAAGCCATCTTACATTCACTTGGCTTAGTAGCTAGCAAAGAACTAGCAAGCTAAGCCAGCTAAAGTAGCTCCATGCCATCCTCTTCAGTAGCTGTTATCTCTGGTTCAGCTCCAGACTTCTTCTATCCAGGTCCTCTTCACAAACCCTAGCTCCCATTGCCTCCTCCTCTACTCCATTACTTGCTAAACTAGCTTAGCTTAGCTTAGCTAGGTTCCAGCTCCCTTGGCATTTACCACCCTAAAACTCTACCTAACTAGCTCCACCAACTAAGCCCTACCTAAGCTCACCTAAGCTAGCTCTGTCTACTCCAAGTTGGTGCCAAAACCACCCTCTCTACCCCCCTTTTTGGTGCCAACTTTTCCCTCCAAAAATGCCCTAATCTCCACCCTACACCTAAGCCTAAACCCCATCTCCACCTTCCTTTTTCCCTCCAAAATTGCCCCCTTCTAGAACAACATTTTGGCGCCAAAATGGAGGCATCCCCTCCACCATGGACGTCCACCAAGGGGTGGATTCAACCTATAACTAACCCCCCTTGCACCCTTTAAGGTGGCACCAAGTGATCTCCACCTTAGGTGTTCGAGTGATAGATCGGTGTTTTAAAATTACTTCGTTGTAGTATAGCCAAAATAGCACTCAAACAAATAAATTTTATATCTCGAAAAAGTTTTGAGGTCGAACACAGGAAGCAAAATGAATTCACTCACTAATCTCAAATAATGCAAGTGAACACAAGAATAAGCTACTCAAAAATGATAATCAGTGTAGAACATGAGTATAACAATAATTCAACATGATAAAAAGAAATCTATAACAAAATAATGGTGATTTAGATCACTAATTATTTAGTATAGATATATGTAAACTAAAGCAATCAATAATGCTACAGTAGTCAAGACCAAATATCTGCACAGTAGCTTGAATGCTATGGTAATTAGACGTCTCCTTTGGAGATTAGATGCCTTAAA
Organism: Thalassia testudinum; assembly: GCA_037157565.1. NCBI lineage: Eukaryota > Viridiplantae > Streptophyta > Magnoliopsida > Alismatales > Hydrocharitaceae > Thalassia > Thalassia testudinum. The sequence goes on from JAZHRO010000049.1 coordinate 39,737,538, forward strand.
TGGCCTTCTTTGTTTCTCCTTTTTCTTCTTTCACTTTTTCCTTCTTCTTTCTTCTTGCTTCTGGTTTCTTCATCTCTGATTTATTTCTATGAGGCTCTCCTTCTTCTGTCCTCTCTGCTTTCTCTTCCTTCTCCTCCTCTTTGGGCCTTCTTTTTCTGCCCATCTTCTTCCTTCTTTAAGAACAGGGGAAAGGGCTCAGATTTTGGCTAAGTGTTAGCAATACACAAAAGGACAAAACCATCCCCTGCCCTACACACTCTCTTCCTTTCTCTCTCTTAGGTTTTGCTCTCCAGAGCCATGCACATCGGGTTTTCAGGTAATCGAAGGATTCGCATACCCGAGTCCAGGGCTGCGGCCGTGGTTGTAGCCAAGGAGTGAAGGCTTAGGCGGGTCAGGTGCACAGGTCCATAGAGGAGAGGTCATAGACGAGGAGTGTGAAGGGTGTGGGGGACCTCACCCCTCAAGTGTTGAGGCGATAAACCCTCAACACTTTTTCAACTTATGCACTTGCATCGCTTCCAAATCCCACGATGTGGGACTATCTTGCCAACCTTCTTCGCATGCACCTGCGGCAAGGAAATCTCCTCCAATTGGAGTATCTGCTAAGGGTAGGGACCTCAATTGGCCACTTGGAAGTGGTCCTGAGGCTCTTCCGCACAGTCTGGAATGAAGACCTGGGGCTATTGTGGCCTTGAACATGAAGAACAACGTTGGACGGATGACGCTATGGCGAAGCTTCAATGTGATACCTGAAACACAATGAACAGGCTAAAAGCCCTAGTTAAAAGGCTCAGGAGGATCACCATAGGGTGTGCAATGTGATGGCAGCATCCGTGGGGAGTTTTGTGCGTGGATGAGGGCAGACAGTGATAGAAATGAAGGTAAGTAGGTGGGTTGGTCGATGGGGAGTTTGGGTGGATGGAATGGTTAGATAAGAGAGGGGTTTTGAAGAGGGTGGAGAACTGAAGGTTGTGGGCTTGTCGGCGAGGTGGATGGAGGTGCGTAGCAGTGGGAACACTTTGCCGGAGGAGTGGCCAGAGCGGAGGACGAAGAGGGTGAATGGCGATATCGAGGGGTTTATTTTTGGTTTTTGCTAGAAGGAACTATTCTAGGGGCCTTAAGGGCACTTAATTACATACGCTAAGTGGACAAAAGGGAGAGGACAACGTCAGCGTTGGTAGGACAGAGTTGGGGAAGAAGGTGCTCCGATGAAGGGAGCGGCGACGACGACGAAGGTAGAAAGGCTCCTACTGGTACGGCCAAGAGCGGATGAGAGGGAGAAAGAGAATTCGGCCACTGGCTTTGTGTCCAAATGATGAGGGTGGTCAGGAGGGTTTTCCAGAGCTTGAGGAGCTTCGCAGCTGAAGAAAAGGGAGGATGAGGAAGGCTTTCCGGTGGGAATTTGAGCTTAAGAGCACGGCCATGCCCTAGGGTTTCTTTTATAGGGCTCAGGAAGGATCTTAAGCTTGCAAGTTAAGCTTCCAAGCTTGGAAATGTCATCGGAGTAGGAAACCCAAATCTCTCATGCATTCACATGAGAGATTGGGAAGGTTATGGAGCTTATGGACGGATTCAGAAGGACTCCTCAAAGAATCTCCCTTCCAAATTTAGAAGGAATTGATTGAACAGAGGAGTTCTCTTCAATCAAAGGTCGCCAAAGAAGGATTCCTCCCTAATAATGGTGGAGGGACCTACTTGCAAGGAGTGACAAAAAAGATAGGGGCTTTTTGTAAAGATTTCAAAAGTTAAGGGTCTGAATGAGATAAAAAGAGTTTGATCGGACCAAGATGCAAACTTGGTCAAGATGATCTCAGATTGGGCCCAAGTTTTAGTACAAACCTAATTTAAACCTAAGGAATCCAATGGTGAAGTTAGATTTAGGTTGGACTAGGTAATTTAAGAAAAAACCCAAATTAAGGTAAATGTCTATTTGAGACTATTTTTGGGTCAGAACAAGTTCTGATGGTCAAATTGAAGGTTCCAAATCCTAGAGAATATTTTTCTATGAATTTTAGAGGGTTTAGGTGAATTTTATCCTGATTAGAACCTTAGTTAATTAAGCGGGTCTATTTTTAGGATTTCAAAAAGTCATTTAATTCTCAGAACACATGCAAACCCTTTTCTGATTATTTTAACCCACTTGTTAGTTTTCTAAGACCATTTGACATTCATTCAACCCCTGGAAAACCTGTGGTTGTACTGCATTCATGATACACTGGTAAAATTGCAGTTTTAACCCTAGTTTCTTATTTTTCCCTCAGAATGATTGTGCAGTGACTTATGACTCTCTGGCAGTCATGTAGGAGCATTTATAGACTTAATTAGGTCAAAATGAGCTAGTTATGGCTCATGATGGTGTTCCCATCATTAGGATTCCTAACCACCATCCCGAACTATGTCTTAGCCACCCATCACCTCCACGCCAACTACCTCTTCTCCACCACTATATATACCCACCTAATTACCCACATTTTCCCATACTCCATTTAGTAAAATCTCTATACCCACCTCATATCTACAACCAAGAAGGAGTAGAGAAGAAGATTAAGGGGGCACATCACCCGCCCAATTGGTGCCTTCTTCTCCCCATTTCCTCTACCTTGTTCCACGCCAAGGAGGAGCACTTCCCCACCAGGAGGATGGCCAGGCAAGGACGAGTAAGGGTGGTGCACGCCCACCCTTGGAGGAGGAAAGTTAAGGTGGAATCTTCCACCTTGGAGGACACCATTTGAAGGAGCTTTACAAGGAAGGAGTTGGAGGACTCTTTTCAAGCTCGGGAGCTACCAGGCTTAGAGCAAGAAGCCATCATCTTCTTCACCATTTCATTTAGAAGATTTGTGTTTTTATCTTCTTGCATTTCAAGTAGATTAGAAGCTTTCCTCTATGTGTTTTGTGTAGAACAAGTTCAATTCAATTCAAGTTGCCTTCTTTTAAATTCTTGTCGCATTTTCTTTTTTATCTTGATCTAAAACATTTTCACTCCCTCTCCCTAATTACTCTAGGCCCCCACGTGCCCAGAGTGAGCTTAGGAAGAGGCCTTTCTTGTCACTCTAGCAATAGTTTAGTGGATTAGGTTTAGATCGCCTTTCTCTTCGTCAACAACTTTGCGAATGCTCATTATTTCAAAACCCTTAAAAAATTATAAATTAAAAAGACAAAAAAGAAAGGTGAATTTCATTTCCAAGCAAGAGACGTATTTTTGCAAATATTTGGCCTCCTTTGACGACCCTAGATACCCCACTATCTAAGTTTATAAATTTAAGAGTTGATCGGTTTTGCACGTTACTGGAACAGTTAATATCAACTCACAATCTGGGAAAATGAAAATAAGTTGCGGTAACAAGATTTTCTCATTAGATTTATTTCAAGCTTCCAAGAAGTCCATTGATCATAAAATTTTCGAGGACACTAATAATACAATGGAGGCAATTTGTGAGAAATCTTTTTTGATCAAATCTTACTTAGCTTTGACCATCATGGATTTAAATTTTATTGATTCCTATTCTAAGGATGATTTTGTGGATCGAGACTTTTCAAATCAATTAGGGTTTGACTTTTACTTTTTCAATCTTCCTGATTTTTCACCAAAAATATCCACACTAACTTCACCTACCTTACATCTCACTGACTACTTTCTCCTTCCCTTTCCATTGGACCTACCACCCGATCCACCCAAGTTTGGCATTTAACATGAACTTAAACCATGGCCAGGCCTGGGTCATTTTTCCATTTTTCCATTTCATTTTGATCCCTATTTCTTTCTCAATCATCTTTTTAGGGATTTTGAGGAAAACACATTTCTTGAGGACATTCAAGTGTCCAACTATTTACACGATTGTCCGTCTTCTGTGCATACCTTCACACCCAGCTAAATGGCATAAAAGATAGCACTAGATGGGAGGTAATCCATCATTTTTTCTGCTTTCCTTTTTCCTTTCCTTTTCCAAGTTTTGACCATCCTAAAGTCAACTGCCCTTCACTAAGGTGTTCCCTTTTCCCACCTAATGCATGAGGATATTGCATATCATAAGCATGGGGGTTGTTTTTAAAATTTTGACAATCGATTAAGGATTTCCAAAACCTAAAAACATGCATCTTTCTTTAGTCATTTTTATTTTCTTGCATGCATACCCCAAAAAATAAAAGTATTGAAAAAAAAAACTTTTTAAGGAAAATTTTGAAATCGGACTAAGGTTGACAACTCACTTTTGGTACAATGGGATTTGATCTTTAACAAACTAGGGATGAGGATACGGATCTGATCATTAGAATTTCAGGGTCTATTTTTAGACTAGATTAGATATCCTTCTCTAAAATTCCACCTGAACTCATGATAGTTCAGGTGACTTGATCCTCTTTTGTAAGATGGAAAATATCTGGCTTAGTCTCTGATTCAAAAACTTGCTTTTATTGTGAAACTTCCTATGTCAAATTTCACACACAAGCCAACACTTAAAAACAACTAAAAACTAGAAAAACTCCCTTGTTTGGCCTTAGTAAAAGTTTGAAGTAAATCATTGGTTTGAGTTCCCACCATCGAGAAGGTGGAAAATGCCTCCTTTGAGGATGCGATGTCAACATGTTACAGCCTCGGTGCTGCTCCATATCTATATTTCATATCTTTAGACAGAGCATTAAAGTGCATTTTAGCAGCTCAAGTGTCTTGGACGATGCTCTACCTATAGTGTCGAAACAAGAGCTTGAGTTTGCTTGGAGCACCCCTTTACACCGCATTGTGTTTTGGAGTTGTGAGCTCCTAGGTGGTGTCATGGACAGTGCTATCTTGAAGTACTTGCACCAGAGCCCCCTCTAGGATTTGTAATGGGAATGATGATCCTGACACATCTGTTGTAAGACTAAGCTAGAAATAAGCATGGGGGATAGAAAAAAAAGAAAAGTTTTAAACCAAAAACATGCCCTTATAAATGTTAGCTTTTCACAAGCACAGACATAAGGTTTTAAAGGTTATTACAAATTGTGAATTGGATTCAAGAGCCAGAAAAATCCTAAAAGTAGAAATTTCAGGAAATCTGAATTAACAAAGGGCTAATCTAGGAATTTTCTGGAGGATATATTGATCCCATTTTGTCTAATTTTTGGATCCAAAAACAAATCCTAATGTTTATCTTTAACAAATCCTGTACCTCCTATGTTTAAACCAACCAATGTCCCTTAATCTTTTTCTCCTCAAAAGTCAAAAAAATTAGATTTCCTAAAAATTCCATTTTTTAAAATTTAATTTTTGCCAAGAGATTAGCAAAAGATAAGTATGGGGGTGTGATAAATGCTAGTTTATCATCATTCTTATGCATTAAAACAAACCTATCTCTTAGGATTTTGCTCCGCAAATGGGTTTCTTAGGCTGCATTTAGGCATTAATTAGGTTAGGCATGCGTTGTACTTTTTATTGTCTTTTCAATGAGTTTTTGTGAGTGTTAGAGATATACAGATTGACAGATCCCTAGAACCCTAGCACTCTGGAAGGCAACTGGTGAAGGAGAAGCTCTCACCAGCTGGAACTCAGCTTGATCCAACTCACCATAGCTGGAATTCAGCTCACCTAAGCTAGGGTTAGCTCATCCTAGCTCCATTCAGCTCATCTTAGCTGAATGGCAGCTCAAGAGAGTTCATCTTAGCTCACACTACCTCAGGTTCGCTTAGATCCAGCTCAACATAGCTGAGTCTAGCTCATCTCAGCTCCCATTAGTCCACAGGGAGCTCTAGCTAACTCAGGTGAGTTGATAGGAGTTCACCCCAGCTCAAGTCCAGCTGCATTCAGCTCCACTCAACTCCAGCCGGCTGAGGATGACTTCATTTCAGCTTAGGAAGCTCAAGTCTAGCACTCGGGGACTCAGCATAGCTCAACTCAGTTCAGCTAAGCTACCTTAGCTGCCTCAACTAGCTTGATCCTCCCCGGGAGCACCAGACCTAGCTTACCTCAACTCTTTATGGCAGAAGCTAGCTTACTTTAGCTTGGCTTCGCAGCTAGCAAAGAACTAGCAAGCTAAGCCAGCTAAAGTAGCTCCATGCCATCCTCTTCAACAGCTTCCAGTTCTAGTTCAGCTCCAGACTTCTTCTGTCTAGCTCCTCTTCACAAACCCTAGCTCCCATTGCCTCCTCTACTCCATTACTAGCTAAGCTAGCTTAGCTAGGTTCCAGCTCCCTTGGCATTTACCACCCTAAAACTCTACCTAACTAGCTCCACCAACTAAACCCTACCTAAGCTCCCCTAAGCTAGCTCCACCCACTCCAAGTTTGCACCACCACCATCACCACCTTTCACCCCTCAACCACCACCAAAGGGCACCAAGAAGTTGGCGCCAAAACCACCCTAACTACCCCCCTTTTTGGCACCAACTTTTCCCTCCAAAAATGCATTAATCTCCACCCTACACCTAAGCCTAAAGCCCATCTCCACCTTACATTTTCCCTCCAAAATTGCCCCCTTTCTAGAACACCATTTTGGTGCCAAAATGGAGGCACCCCCTCCACCATGGACGTCCACCAAGGGGTGGATTCAACCTATAACTACCCCCCCTTGCACCCTTTAAGGTGGCATGACGGAAGGCATTTTCGCGCATTTGAAAGTCAACGGAAATCATAGTATAGTCGCGCAAAAATGTTCATAAAAAAATATGATTTTGTAAAAGTAACGAGACTTTGAGTCCCGGTCGTTCATCTCTGGAAGGCATTTGTTTAATTCTGAAATCGATCTTTTATCACTGTACTTTATTTAAAATCGCATGCCAGTTTCCAATCTTCGGATTAAGATTTCACCACTTCTATTATGAATTCTAATTACGTGCACGTGCATTAAATAGATAACAAAGGTAAAAGTATGAGTTTCAGTGCGCACCATTCTAGTTACGTGGTGGCTATTTACGGAAAATGCATCTATAGTTAGATCTTCTATATTTTCTGGAACCGACATGCTTATTGCAAAATATATATAAGTGAAAAACAGGCAACTTGAATCACACAGAAAAGATGGCAACCAATAAGCTCATGGTGATTTCAAACATAGAGATGTGTATAAAAATATATCTTTGTTTCATTCATTCAGAGAAGTGTTTGTAACATGGAATGTAGAGGAAAGCTTGTATAGGAATGCTTGAAAATGTAAATCTAGTTAACAGAAAATGATCGCATATGATTAGCCCATATTTGTGGGCTATTTAAGTATTTAAGTGTGTAGACATTAAGTTAATTTTAACATTTAGATAGCATACATTAGGATGTAAATAAAATAATTCGTATTTTTAGCTTAAGTGCATAATTCATGCATTTAGAATTAACCTAGGGTTGCATATATTTAATTAGTTAATTAATTAGGTGCACTATTTTAATTAACATAGAATTTAAGGAGTTATGTATACATAATCCTAATTATTTTATTCTTTTTTTCTTCTACTTTGCAGGTAACTCCTCCGTCTCCACCCCTCTTGCGCATTAGCATTGATTCTACGATGGCTTTTGAATTTCAAATCTTTGTAGCCGTGGCTACAAAAGAGAAGGAAGAGCTGCTGTTCAGGAGGAGGCCACCACCCCTTTGTTCCTCACTATGCGTAGAGAACCTTGCTTCTCATCCATTCCATACCATTGACCTCCCACTGCAACAGTGCGACTCCACCACCATGGGTGTGTGGGGAGACAGCCCACACTGCCAAGAGTCCCTGCAACTTCTCTTGCCCGCGCCACAATCGTGCCAAGCGCGCCTGCCCACCGCGCGCCCTCACCATAGCAAGCAACCGATGCCTACGCCTTCATCTCCAGCGCACCCACGCCCCCAGCACCCACGCTTCCTCGTGCCATCTACCCATCGCGTACCTTCACCAGCACCTCCAGCGCCCTCGCCTAGCCACCTGCCACCGCGTGCCCTCACCCCAGCCAGCATGCCTACGCTTCCTCACCTTCACCACGCCCCAGCGCCCGCGCTCCAGTGCCTCCCTACAGCACCTGCAGCCAACGCCAATAGAACCCCCGTGCATGCCTGTGCGGCCTGCAGAGCGCTGTGCGGCCTGCAGAGTGCTGTGCAGCCTATAGAGCGCTATGCCTCCACGCATCCATGCCCCGCGCGAGCCTATAGCGCCTGCAGTGCCCGTGCGCTGCCCCTCCTCGCGCCTGCAGCACACATGGCCAGTGGTAGCTAATGCCACCAACCATCGACCTTTCCTCCATTAGGCTGGCTCCGACCACCATCCATCGAGCCACCACCACCATTAGGTGCAGATCGAAGAGGGCTACCTCTGGTCGCCAACTCGTCATCCATCTCTCCTTCATCTGCGCATAAGCTCCACCAGAAGCTAATCCCCTGTTTCATCCTCAATTAATAATTACATTTCATGCCATTGCCACAAAAATGTATTTTGACTTATGATTATTTTATTGTGGTGAATTTATGCCTTCATGTTCATGCTTCTAGAGAATTGTTAAACCCTATTATTCATCTCTATGTGCATTGAATTTAATTTTGAACTACATTTTAGTATGCATGCAAGTGAATAGTACATGGCATACCCTTGCACATGGATAATTTTTTGATGTAAAATTTACATTAATACCCCTTGACTTCATAATTTTAAGGTTTACTTTCAGAGCTACACAAGCATTATTTGTTTGATCTGGTGAATAGTTTAACGAAATTGATTTTGAATGAATAGTGAGTTTAAATAAGTCATTGCCTCCCTGTGGACACGACCAGCTCTCCTGTGAGTGGTTTAATTTTAATTGTTAATTATTTTGTTAAGCGATTTTCCACCACTTTGATCCTACAATGACAAATCATCTTAATAACATAATTCGAAAGGGAAAATCGACTTACCAAATGGCACCATTGCCGGGGAGGCAACAGATGCAATAATTTCACTTGATTTTTTTTTTTGATTACTTATCGTTGCACAATAATCTGACCATTTATTATTTTTTCTGTGCGAGGAATTTGAGAGAGGAAATTAAGGAATTTGAGAGAGGTGACAGGCACATCTGGGAGACAATGTCGACCTTGAGCGATGCTTACACGCAGGGAAGATGCAGGAGACCTGGATCCCGCCTCCATAGGAGATTCTCCGTTTCATAAGTTTTATTTCTGTTTTCCAGCCCTTGTAGTAATTTGGGGCTGATTTTCGGGTGCCTGTTTCCTTTTCTTTAGATTTAGGTTTTTAAATTTATTTTGTGGATTGTTTATCCTTAATTTGCTTGTGCATAAGTAGCTAAAAAAAAAAACATGAGCTACCTACTAGAAGCTTCCTGCCCTTAGGTCGAATAATTTAGGATTGAATGAGCAACATCTAGATCTAATTCTTGTCTTGCATATTGCATGAAGAATGCTGGAATCAGGTATGCACTTCTAACTTTGCATTTCTACCTATCATGCAAATGCATTTGGATTAATTTTTAGACCACATAATCTTTCTTAAAGCGATCTAATAAAGTGGTCACATTTAATTCTTGAAAAAGGAATAATTAAAGGAGGGACATTTAAAAATCAAGGACTTGATTTTCAAACGTGGCGTGCGATTCAAAATCCAAAAATCTTTTGTGGTGTATGCATACTTATATCTTTTGCACCACAGCACGCATTTAGACACTCCTAAGTCTTGGAACTAATAGGACAAGAGCCCTCCTACCGTTGGATTCTGAAGTGTTCGGAACTTCAGATCAAAGGTTTTGTAAATCCAAAGAGGGGGATACCCTGTCATGGATTTTTGGGGGTAGTTGAGAAGCATCGTGAAAGCACAGCTTTAAATGAAGGCTTAGGCCTACTTGCATCCCTCGATCTTCCATCTTTGGATTTGCTCTACCATTTGAGATTTAGGGAAGAACACCTAAGCTCCAACTAGGTCTTTTTAGGCATTTCAAAGGTTAACAATAGGCGCATAATTGACTAGGCAACTTGCTTTTTCACCTACAATTTGTACTAAAGTCAAAAGCCTAAATTTGTAAAGACTGAGCAAGTCCTTTTGAATTGTGTTTGTAGTGCATGATTGGTAGGCGTTCTCTTAGGAGATGATGCAAAAATAAGTGTGATTTGTAATTAGGGCTTTTAATGTCGTTGTAACACACGAATTCGCATATGCTTTTAAATTTATATTCTTAGATAGGGGAGTATCTAGGGTCGTCCAAGGAGGCAGATTTGCAATTCAACTCACTTGCTTAGAAAGTAAATCTCAACTTTCTTTTTGGTATTTTAAATATATAATTTTTTTAGTTTTGAAATAATGAGGGCAAAATGCGAATTGTGACGGAAAAGGCTAACACCGAAAATTATTAAGCTAAAACTTAAGAGATGAAAATGTCCACTACCTAAGCTGACTCTAGGCAAGTGGAGGCCTAGAGTAATTAGGGAGTGGAAGTAAAACAAGTGCTAGAACAAAAATAACAATTGCAACAAGAAATTAAAAAGAAGGCAATTTAATTAAGCAGAATTTGTGTTCTCTTACAAAGACAGGTAGAAGAATGCTTCTACTAGAAATGTAAAATATAAAAGCAATAGAAGAAACACAAATCCTCTTGTAGAATCTGTTGAAGAAGGGAGTCTTCTAGCTCCAAGCCTAGCTGCTCCTTGGCTTGAAAAGAGGGTCTCCTTCTTCTCCTTCCTTGAAAGCTCCTCCAAGGTGGATGCTCTCCACCTCAAGTCTTTCCTCCTAGGGTGGGTGTGCACCACCCTCAAGTTCTCCTCCAAGGTGGCATGGACAACCTTCAAGACCTCCTCCAAAGGTCTTCCTTGCCTGGCTCCTCCTTTGGCTGGAGTGGGCACAAGAGAGAAGGGAAGAGGGCAAGGCACCAAAGGGACAGAATATCCCCTTAATCTTCTTCTTTTTCTTCTCTCTTGGGAGTGGGCTTTAGGTAGAATATGAGAGGAAATTTGCTAGCCAAGGATGGCTTGTAAGGTGGTGGGTGGTGGTCTTTTTATAGGGTAGGATGAGGGGTTAAGGTGACCCTTGAGATGGATGGCTAGGATGGGAAGATGGAGGTGGTTAGGTGATCCTAGGGCTAAGAAGAGTTGTTGCCAAGTAAAGGGGTGTGAAGGCGGTGGTTATGGTGGTGAAGGGTTAGCTAAAGGTGTCACCAACCATGGAAAGATGCCTTGGTTTTGGCACCACCAGGAAGGCTTCTAGAAGGGGGATTATGTGGATGGTGGAGATAGGTTTAAGGGAAGATGTGTGGTGGAGATGAAGGGGGTTTTGGAAGGAAAAAGTGGCCCAATAAGGGGGTAGTTAGGGTGGTTTTGGTACCACTTTGTGGTGTCTTTTGGTGGTAGTGGGTAGGCTAGGTTGGCACCAAGGTGAGGTGGAAGTATGGTTAGCTTATGTGGAGCTTAGGTGGAGCTAGTAGGTGGAGTTGTTAGGTAGGGTTTTTAGGTGGTAAAAGCCAAGGGAGCTGGAGCATAGCTAAGATAAGCTAAGCTAAGCTAGATTAGCTAATAGTGGAGTAGAGGAGGAGGTGTTGGAGCCAGGGTTTGGAGGGAGGAGCTAGATCTAAAGAATCTGGAGCTGAAATGGAGCTAGCAGCTACTAAAGAGGTCAACATGGGGCTACTCTAGTTGGCTTAGCTTGCTAGTACGTTGCTAGCTACTAAGACAAGCTAAAGTGAGCTGGCTTCTGTTGAATGGAACTGAGGTGAGCTGGGTCAGGTGCTCCCGGGGAGGATTGAGCTAGTTGAGATAGCTAAGGTAGCTTAACTCAACCAAATTGAGCTAAGCTGAGTCGCCAGGAGCTGGACTTGAACTTCCTGAGCTGGGATGAATTCTTCTTTAGCTGGCTGGAGTTGAGTGGAGCTGGATGTAGCTGGATCTGAGCTAGGGTAAACTCCAGTCAACTCAGCTGACCTAGCTAGAGCTCCCTGTGTACTAATGGAAGTTGCGATGAGCTAGACTCAACTAAGTTGAGTTGGATCCGAGCTGACCTAAGCTAGGGTGAGCTAAGATGAGCTCTCTTGAGCTGCCATTCAGCTGAGATTAGTTGAATGGAGCTAGGATGAGCTAACCCTATTCCTAGTGAGCTAGGTTCCAACTGTGGTGAGCTAGAACAAGTTGAGTTCCAGCTAGTCTGAGCTCCTCCTTGAACATTTGCCTTCTTGAGTGCTAGGGTTTTAGGGATCTGTATATCTGTTCATCCCTAACACTCACAAAACACATTAAAATGACAAGAAAAAATGCAATGCATGACTGACCTAGTTAATGCCTAAATGCAGCCCAAAAACCTGTTTGCGGAGCAAAATCCTAAGAGCTAGGTTTGTTTTAATGCATAAGAATGATGATAAACTGTCGTTTATCACACCCCCATGCTTATATTTTGCTAGTCTCTTAGCAAAACTTTAATTTTTACAAAATAGAATTTTTGGGAAATCTAATTTTTTTGACTTTTGAGGAGAAAAGGATTAAGGAACCTTGGTTGAACTAAACACAGGAGGCACGGGTTTTGTTACGGATAAATATCGAGATTTGTATTTGGATCCAAAAAATTAGACAAAATAGGATCAATATATCCTCAAAAAAATTCACAAATTAACCCTTTGTTAATTCAGATGACATGAAATTTTTGTTTTTGGGATTTTTCTGGCTCTTGAATCTGATTCGCAACTTGCAAAATCCTTTAAAACCTTGTGTCTGTGCTTGTGAAAAGCCAACATTTACAGGGCCGTGTTAATTTCTTTATTTATTTTATTTGATTATTATTTTTTTCTCCCCCATGCTTATTTTTAGCTTAGTCTTACAACAGATGTGTCAGGATCATCATTCCCATTACCAATCCTCGAGGGGGCTCTGGCACCAGTACTTCAGGATAGCACTGTCCATGACACCACCCAGGAGCTCACAACCCCAAAACACAATGCGGTGTAAAAGGGCCCTCCAAGCAAACTCAAGCTCTTGCTCCGACACTATAGGTAGAGCACCGTCCATGACACTTGAGCTGCTAAATTGTGCTTTAATGTTCCATCTAAAGATATGAAATATAGATATGGAGCAGCACTGAGGCGGTAACATGTTCACATCGCATCCTCAAAGGAGGCTTTTTTCCTCCTTCTCAGCGGTGGGAACTCAAACCAATGATCTGCTTCAAACTTTTACTAAGTCCAAACAAGGGAGTTTTTCAAATTTTTAGTTGTTTTTAAGTGTTGGCTTGTGTGTGAAAATTAACACAAGAAGTTGCTCAAGAAATGTAAGTTTCTGAATCAGAAACTAAGTCAGATACTTTCCATATTGCACAAGAGGATCAAGTCACCTGAACTATCATGAGTTCAGGTGGAATTTTAGAGAAGGATATCTGATCTAGTCTAAAAATAGACCCTAAAATTTTAATGATCAGATCCACATGCTCATCCTTAGTTTGTTAAAAATTAAATCCCATTGTACCAAAAGTGAATTTTTCAACCTTAGTCCCAGTTTCAAAATTTTTCCTTAAAAAGTTTTCAACATTTTCTTATATTTTTGGGTATGCAAGCAGGAAACTAAAATAACTAAAAAAATGCATGTTTTTCGATTTTGAAAATCCTAGATCGATCATCAAATTTTAAAAACACACTCCCATGCTTAAGATATGCAATGTCCTCATGCATTAGGAGGAAGAAGGTATCAACTTAAATGAGGAATGGTCGGATTTAGGATGGTCAAAACCTGAAAGAAGAAGGAAAAAGGAAAGCATAAAAAAATGATGGGTTACCTCCCATCCAGTGCTATCTTTTACGCCATTCAGCCGGGCGTAGTGTGCATAGTGATCAAAGGTGGCTAGCTCAGTGAAATTGAAAGATTCAGATGGAAGATTTAGCGTATGATCAAAATAGGGCTTTAAATGCTGGCTGTTGACTGGAAATGTCATATTAGTTTTAGGATCAAACAGATCAACAGCACCGTATGGATAAGTTTTATGGACAATAAAGGGGCCAATCCATTTAGATTTTAATTTGCCAGGAAAATGATGTAATCGAGCATCAAAAAGCCAAACACGTTGATTAACATCAAAGTGTTTCCGAACAATGTATTTATCATGAAATTTCTTTGTTCGGTCTTTATAAATCCTCACATTTTCATAGGAAAAATTACATTAATTTTGGAGGGAAAAAGTGGCGCCAACAAGGGGGTTGTTAGGGTGGTTTTGGCACCACTTTGTGGTGTCTTTTGGAGGTAGTGGGTAGGCTAGGTTGGTGCCAAGGTGAGGTGGAAGTAGGGTTAGCTTATGTGGAGCTTAGGTGGAGCTAGTTGGTGGAGTTGTTAGGTAGGATTTTTAGGTGGTAAAAGCCAAGGGAGCTGGAGCATAGCTAAGCTAAGCTAGCTTAGCTAATAGTGGAGTAGAGGAGGTGTTGGAGCTAGGGTTTGGAGGGAGGAGATGGATTTGAAGAATCTAGAGCTGAAATGGAGCTAGCAGCTACTGAAGAGGTCAATATGGGGCTACTCTAGCTGGCTTAGCTTGCTAGTTCTTTGCTAGCTACTAAGCCAAGCTAAAGTGAGCTAGCTTCTATTGAATGGAGCTGAGGTGAGCTAGGTCAGGTGCTCCCGGGGAGGATTGAGCTGGTTGGGATAGCTAAGGTAGCTTGGCTCAACCAAATTGAGCTAAGCTGAGTCCTCGGGAGCTGGACTTGAGCTTCCTTAGCTGGGATGAATTCTTCTTTAGCTGGCTGGAGTTGAGTGGAGCTAGATGTAGCTGGATCTGAGCTGGGGTGAACTCCAATCAACTCAGCTGAGCTAGCTAGAGCTCCCTATGGACTAGTGGGAGCTGAGATGAGTTAGACTCAACTAAGTTGAGCTGGATCTGAGCTAACCTAAGCTAGGGTGAGCTAAAATGAGCTCTCTTGAGCAGCCATTTAGCTGAGATTAGCTGAATGGAGCTAGGATGAGCTAACCCTAGTCCTAGTGAGCAAGGTTCCAGCTATGGTGAGTCGGATCAAGCTGAGTTCCAGCTAGTCTGAGCTCCTCCTTCACCAGTTGCCTTCTTGAGTGCTAGGGTTTTAGGGATCTATATATCTGTTCATCCCTAACACTCACAAAAACACATTAAAACAACAAGAAAAAATGCAATGCATGCCTAACCTAATTAATGCTTAAATGCAGCCCAAAAACCCGTTTGCGGAGCAAAATCCTAAGAGGTAGGTTTGTTTTAATGCATAAGAATGATGATAAACTATCATTTAACAGGAGACAACTTGTGTTTGATCCTAAACCTGAAAGAATCTTAAGAAGAAACCTTCCAAGAGTAGAAATGGCCGGTCAAAGGAGCCGGAATATTTCATTCCAACCAATCAAGCTAGCCTTGCATTACGTATACCTGGAGGGGACAATCCTTATGAGATCAAAAGTAGTACCATGTCCTTGCTGCCCTCCTTTTATGGTACTGCTA
Source organism: Thalassia testudinum (assembly GCA_037157565.1). Lineage (NCBI taxonomy): Eukaryota > Viridiplantae > Streptophyta > Magnoliopsida > Alismatales > Hydrocharitaceae > Thalassia > Thalassia testudinum. Next base: position 39,752,870 of record JAZHRO010000049.1, read on the forward strand.
GGAAAGACCCTTACAGGCATATAGAGGAATTCACCAAGGTCTGTTCCACAGTGAAACTGCAAGGCGTTACTGATGATGCTCAAATGCGGACCCTCTTTCCCTTCTCCCTTAAGGACAAAGAAAGTATTAGTATCACACCCTTGATGATATTAACACTTGGGATGCCCTAAAGAAGGAGTTTTTGAATAAACACTTCCCTATGAGCAAAACAAATCACTTTAGGAGGGAAACTATGAGTTTTGTTCAAAAGGATGGGGAAGCTTTCCATGATGCGTGGGAGCGCTTTAATGACTTGCTGAGACTTTGCCCACATCACTAGATGCCTAAGTGGCAATTGGTTGACAGGTTCTACACCAGACTTGATTTGCATAGGCAAATTGTGGATGGTGCCTATGCAGGAACTTTCTATCTAAGACTGAGGATGAAGCTTGGAACCTTTTTGATATGTTGAGTGAGAATTCTATTCACTTGAATTCTGCCTACATGGATAGAAAACCCACTCTCATGCAAAGAAAGTTTGAGGCGAATGAGGCAAGGGACACCCAGAATTTAGCCTATCAGATTCAATTATTGAATCAAAACATGGAAAGGCTTATGTTGAGCCCGAGCCAATTCGTATCTAACACCTCCACATCCCAAGCTTTTGAATGCTCCATTTTCCAAGGCAATACACACGCCACTGTGGACTGCCACTTGGCCTCCCAATTCCCTGAGCTTGTACAAGCAGATCTAAATGCCGCTCAAGGGTTCCGTCCTAGACCTCGTAATGACCCTTTTTCCAACACTTATAATGAGGGATGGAGGAACCACATATACTTTTCATGGAGACAAGGAAATGTCTCAAATTTTGGGAATTATAAACCACAATCCTTTCAAAACCATCAAATGAACCAACCTCAGACCTTTGCCCCACCTAAGACCTCTGAGATGGATGAATTGAAGGCAATGTTGAGAACTATGCAAGAAAGTCAACGTGCCATCATCCAATCTCATGACAAGGCTATACATGAGATGAAATCGTAAATAGGACACCTTGTTGAGGCCGTTAGACAGAGGGAAACTGGTAAGCTCCCCAGTGCTGCTGAGGAGAATCCTAAAGGATACGGGATTTTCTTTAAGGAGCATGCTCAGGCGGTGACTATTCTTAAGAGTGGGAAAGAAATTTCCAAACTCGATACTCCTATAGTCTCACCCCCTGAAAAACCATCCACCCTGACTTTCAGCCCCACTGGAGAAGACTTGCCCAAATCTTCTCCGGTTGAAATCACCTCACCGAAAGACGTTGCCCCCATTCCACCCCTTACTCGACATGACAACTCTTCTACCCATAGATCAAGAGTGCCCTTTCCAGAGCTCTTATCCACCTCTAGGTGGACTTCTGCTGGCTCATCTGGAGCCAAAGATAAGACCGATGAGATCATGGAAACTTTCAAGTAATTGCAGATTAACCTGCCTCTACTTGAAGCTATCAGGCAGATTTTGTCTTATGCCTGCTTCCTAAAGGACCTATGCATGAAAAAGCAGCAATCTAGGAAACAGGTCCAATCAAAAGTTGTCCTACCTGATTCTATTAGCTCAATTGTTCAACATGGCACACCCCCTGGTGACATTTCAGTTTGATTTTTATTTTATTACTCGAAATTAAAATGTTCCGAGGTCGAACTCAGGAACTAAGCTTGATTTTAGAAGCATAAAAATCACAATTTACAATAATACACTATTTTACAAAAAAAACTAGAGAGAGGAAATAAAAATTTTCTTCTCTTTTCTTTTCTTCTCTCTTTCTTCCTTGTTCTTCTTTCTCTTCTTCTCTCTGTCATCAGACGTCTGATTCCATGAATCAGACGCCTTATGTAGCAACTTGCTACAGTGCACATGTTCTTCTTCTTCTTCCTTTCTCTTTGGCTGCTACTGCTGCTTCTTCTCCTTAGCTTTTTCTTCTTCTCTTCTCTTTGGCTGCAGCTTCTTCCTTCTATTTTCTTCTATGGCTCTTTCTTCCTCTTCAGCTCCTGCATTGTGCTTCTTCCTCTTCTCTTCTTCTTCAGCTCCTACTCCTTTTTCTTCCTTTCCTTTCCTCTTCTTCTTCAGCTCCTGCTCCTTGGTGCGGCTAAGTCCTTGGCCACTTCCTCTTCTCTTCTTCTGCTTTCTCCTCCACCTCCTCCTTCAGCTTCCCTGCACAGGCATGGTTAGGCAAAAACCTACCCCTACCCTCCCCGCATCTCTCTCTCTCTATTTCTCTCTTGGGTTCTCTCTCCCAGAGCCTGCTCGTGTATACGGGTCGGGTTAACGTACCTGGGACCAGGCCCACCGACGTGTGGTGGTGGGTGAGGTGTCAAGGGTTAGGTAATCGGGTCAAGGACAGGTCCGCATAGCATGGGAACGGACGAGGCGTGAGTGGGCGAAGCGACTTCACCCTGTGTGACTGAGGTGATAAGCCTCTATCCTTTTACAATTTATGCCCTGTGGGGTGCTCGAAAAAGCCCGAGGTGGGAGTAAAGTTCCCACCTCCTTGTTGTGCACCTGGTAGCAGCAAGCGCGAGCGATTGGCGCTTCAGCAAAGGCCTTAGACACCAATTGAAGACCTGCAGCTGTGCGCAGGAGTATTCCACACCACCTGGGACTACTACCCTGGAGCTGGGAGGCCTGGACGAAGCTTGCGAGCTTGCTCCAAGCTTATCACCAATGGCGGCGACCCTCTGCACCTGAAATCACGCAAACGACCTCGTGGCCACGTCAGAATGCTCAAGAGGCTTCACCGAAGCACGGCGAAGGTGGCTTAGGGGTTAGCGTGGGGTGAAGATGCTCGTGTGAGTGTGTCTAGGGCACACTGTGCACGTGCAGGTGGGTTTGTTCGGGGCCAGTGTGTGGTGCGTGTGGTGGGTGATGAAGAGGTGAAGGATGATCAGTGGAAGGTGGTGATGCTTCTGTGGTAGTTGGCGAGGCATGTGAGTGAGTGGAATGATGGGTGTGCCTTCACCAGTGGTCGACCGGAGGTGGAGAAGCTGGTGGTGGTCAATGGTTGTCGATGGGTCGAAAGAACAAATTAATAGGGGGAAATAAAGAGGAGGGGGAGAGTAACTTAGCTGGCAGGTCATGAGTGAACAGAGGAGGTGGCGATGGCAAGCGGTTGGTACTGTCGTCGTCGGAGATGAAGGCGCCCACGGGGAAGAGACGGCGACGAGGAAGAGGGGAAGGAGGGCGCTCACAGGTACGGCGTGACGCATCGGAAGATGGTGGAGGTGGCTCTGCCACAATACTAGAGAGGAGGGGGAGAGTCGCCGGAAGCTCTAGGCGGATGGTCGAAGTTGGGAAGAGATGAAATTGGAGAGGTAGCTCTGGCCAAATGGAGCTTGAAGGATGCGGCAGAGTATGCCGCTCCTTAAATAGGTGAAGGCTGGTCGGGAGGCGTGCGATAGTGGCGGGAAAAGTCTCGCTGGAGGTCTGGCAGACGGAGACCCATACCTCTCGCGCATTCTCACGAGAGGTATGGTAGTCTTCATGGCATGGGGGCCGGCCCATGCGGTAGGGGGCTCCACAGGGAGCTCCCCTTTCAAATTTGGGGCCGGCTCCCCATGCATAAGCGGCGCCATCCTCCGCTCAAAGTCGTCGAAGGTATGGCATGCTACTGCAGGTGGCAGAAGGATCGGATTGAAGAAGATGAGAAAGTTGAGGGGGTAAATGCAAGGGTTTCAAAAAGTTAAGGGTCAGAAAGTAATTTTCAGGACCAAATTGCAAAGTAGGTCAAGACGACCTTTCCTTTGGTCCAAATTTTGGTCCCAACCTAATTTGGACCTAAGGAATCCAATGGTGAAGTTGGGTTTTAGGTTTGACCACGTTTGAATGGACATTTTGCAGAAAAACCCAAATTAGGTCAAAAATTGGCTATGGACCTCAGTCTAGGTCAAAACAGGTTCCAAAGGTCAAATTGAAGGTTCTAAATCCTAGGAGATATTTTTCCATGAATTTTAGAGAGTTTAGATGATTTTTATCTTGCCTAGGACCTTATAAATTAAAGTGGGCTTATTTTAGGTTTATAGAATGTCATTTAATTATCAGATTTTGTCATAAACCTTTTTTGACCAAACCATCCCACTTTTTCCTTTATTAGGTTCACTTGATTTATGTCTAGACCCTTAGAAATCTTGTTCATGCACTGCAATGGTAAAATTGCAGTTTTGCCACTTGTGTAATGTTTTACATTCAAATTAACAATTCCCTGGATTAGGCCTTCCCTTAGGTTATGTAGGAGCTTTTGTTCATTTTATTAGGTCAAAATATGCTAGTTAGGGTTCATGATGAGGTTCTCATCATACCCCCATGCCTAGCTTTTGCTAGTCCCTTAGCAAAATTTTAAGGCTTTAACCTTTATTCTAGACCATGAATTCCTTTCATCAATTTTGATAAGTGCTTTTTCTTCTCTTGTCTCTTTGATTAGGTCAGAATGCCAACCACGGGCCTAAAGGTACTCTAGTACCAACCAAGATCCAGATTTGTTTAGCTTTTTCCTCAATCCTTAGCAAAAGTTTTTAAGGCCCTAAGGAACTATCCTAAGGTTTATTGGACTCCGTGATTAAAGCACCCGTGCTTGAGACATTTTTAGCCTTGGTTTAGTTTGTAGTGCGTTTTGTAAGAGAGAGGCAGAGGGTTTATTTATTTGGAGAGTTTTCTCTCTCTTTTCCTTTTAATTCTAGCTTAGGATTGGCTTCTCAACATGGTTTGTATTGGATTCCTCATCCCCATCATCAACCCTCAAAGGTTCCTAGCAATCGATGCTTCGAGATAGCACCACCCATGGTAACCCCCATAACCCTAGTTTTCGAGATTTCGAGATAATCCCGCCCATGGCATTCCGTGGCCGAATTTAGACCCTGGCAATTGACATTTCATGATAATGCCATCCATGGTATCTGAACCAGCAGAGTGCTTACATGCCCCCAGTAGGATATGTAAATATCCTAAGAGACAAGCACTGAGGAGACGAAATGTTGTTACGCATCTTCGAGGGGAATTTCCCACCTCTCCGCGTCGGGAACTCGTCCAAATCAACTTGTGTTGATCGGCCGCTCCTAATTTAGGTAACATTTTCAGAACATTAGAAACGCTTTTGTATGATTTTGATATTTATGCTCACTGAGCCAGACTGTGTGTAAATTAGGGTGCTTAGGCTACCGAGTCCCATAAATCGAAGGTCAGTTAACGAGGCCGAACACTCCCTAAGCCTTAGACCTAATACTTAAGCTTTTCATTTTCCTCAACCTCTTGAGGAATATCTAGATTTTAACGGGTACTAAGAGTCTAGCCAAGAAGGCCTAAGGTTAGCATTCTTACTAATCTTTTTGTGTTTCTTTAGCACTTTCACTTTACTTTTCTTTAATGTAGTCTAGAACTTTGGTTAATTCCTTAATTTCTTACTAATGACTCTTTCTTTTTTGTTTTGTGCTCCTTTTTAGCATTTTGCTCTTTTCTCCTCCTCCTTTTGTAAAGCTCAACAAATTTCTTCCCTCCCCCTTTCTATTTTTCTTTTTTTGGTGTTGTTTACAAACTTTTTAATTTTTTGGTGTTTTTGACATTGTGATTTTTTTTTTTTTGTTGAACTTTTCTTGTTATGAGTTTTCATTGCACTTTCATACCCCCCCATTCCTAAGGTTTGCAATGTCATCATTGTACATTAGGTGGGTTTTTCTTCAGCATGGTTCATACATTAGGATAGGTGTTGGGTGAGTGGATGGGTCGAGGTGACTATTGCGAACGATTTCTAATCTTAGGAATGAGTACCTAAGGTAAAGTCGGTTGTCCAAAAGGATGAACATAAAGTGTAAAGAAATGTCAGAAAAGGTTTCGGGTTTTCAAAAGAATGACGGCTTGCCTCCCGTTAAGCGCTGAGTTTTACGCCATCGGCTGGGCGCAATGAGCTCAGGGAGAATGGAGGATAAATGATGACTTAGCCAAATCTGTATTGGTTATGTCAATGAACGGTTTGAGTCTCTGACCGTTCACGACGAAGGGTTCAGAATCATGGCTGAGCAGACTGATCTCGATGTCTCCATTTCCAAAAATCTGTCGGACAAGATATGGTCCGATCCACTTGGATTGCAGTTTTCCAGGGAACAGTTTTAGTCGGGCATCGAAGAGTAGGACCTCCTGACCAGGGTGAAAGATCTTTCTAGATATGTGCTTGTCATGAAAGGCTTTAACTCACTCTTTGTAGATTCATGAGTTTTCATGCGCATCGAGGCGTAATTCATCAATCTCACTTATTTGAAGCTTTCTGTGGGTTCCAGCCTTAGAAAGATCTAGGTTGCAGTTCTGTACTGCCCAATAGGCTTTATGCTTTTGTTCGATGGGAAGGGACACGCCTTCCCATACACCAATCTAAAAGGAGACATGCTTAGTTGGGTTTTGTGGGTGGTCCTACAAGCCCACAAAGCTTCCGAAAGTCAGGATGACTAGCCCTTCCTGTCAGGTCAAACTGTAACCTAAAGGATTTTCTTGATCTCCCAATTTAATAGCTCAGCTAGACCATTAGTCTGGGGGTGATAAGGAGTAGAGATTCGTTGCGACACCCCATATTTGGTCATCAGTGACCTGAACTGAGTGTTTGTGAAATGGGTCCCTCCATCAGAAATGATTGCTCGAGTAATCCCGAACTATGAGAAGATATTCTGATGAATGAATTTGATAATGATCTTGTGATCCCTGGTTTAGGTCGAAATGGCTTCGATCCATTTGGACACATAGTCAACAGCGATTAAAATGTACTCAAAGCCATTCAAGATAGGGAAGGGGTCCATAAAATCAATCCCCCAAATATCAAAAATCTCGCATACGAGAATCGGCTGTAAAGGCATCATGTCACGATGGCTCATGTTGCCCAAAGTTTAGCAACGGTTGCATGCCTTACAGTGACTATATGCGTCCTTGAAGATAGTGGGCTAGTAAAAGCCACACTGGTGGATTTTCGATGCGGTTTTAGGCCTAGAAAAATGGCAACTGCATGCCTGGTCATGGCAGAAAGAGAGTATGTCATTGATTTCGACCTCCGGGACATATCACCAAATAATTTGGTCAGCACCTATGCCGAATAAGTACGGGTCTTCCCAGATGTAATACTTGCCATTGGAGTGCAATTTGTCTTTCCTGGCCTTCAACCAATCAGACGGGATCTGGTGTGATGCCAAGTAGTTTACTATGTCAGCAAACCATGGATGCCCTGTGCCAATAGTCAAGAGGTGCTCATCAAGAAAATGCTCCGTGATGGGTCCAAAAGGGTCGATGATCTCAGAAGGAAGGCGAGACAAGTGGTCACCTACCACGTTCTGTCTTTCCGCTTTGTCACGAATCTCGAGGTCAAATTCTTGCAACAGTAAGATCCATCAGATTAAGTGAGGTTTCGCATCCTTCTTTGCAAGGAGATGCCTCACAGCTGTGTGATCCGAGTAGATAATAACATGGGAACCCAGGAGATAAGACCTGAATTTTTCGAGGTCAAATACTACAGCTAGCAGCTCTTTCTCCGTAACCATGTAGTTACGCTGAGCCTCGTCAAGTGTCTTGCTAGCGTAGTAGATGACCACGGGTTTCTTGTTAATCTTTTGCCCCAGAACCACTCCTACAGTGAAGTCAGATGCATCGCACATGATCTCAAAGGGTTGAGACCAATCAGGGGACTGTAGGATCGGGGCTTGGGTAACTCGATCACGAAGGATCTCAAGAGCTTGAGTGCATTCCTTGGAAATCTCAAAAGGTACATCCTTGGAGAGAAGAGTGGTCAGGGGGCACACGATTTTCGAGAAATAAGGGATGAATCGACGGTAAAAACAGACGTGCCCCGGAAAAGATCGGATGTCCCTAATCAAGCTAAGCATAAGGAGTTTGGAAATCAAGTTAACTTTGGCTCGATCCACTTAGATGCCCCTCTTAGAAATCAAATGTCCCAGGACGATCCCCTCAGGCACCATAAAGTGGCTCTTTTCCCAGGAAAGAACTAGATTTACGTCAATGCATCACCTTAGTATATGAACCAAGTGCTGGAGGCAATCGTCAAATGATGCCCCAAAAACTGAGAAGTCATCCGTGAAGACTTCCAGATAATCACCTACCATATCAGAGAATATGGCAAGCATGCACCGTTGAAAAGTCACCGGTGCATTGCAGAGACCGAAAGGCATCCTTCGAAACACGTATGTCCTGAAGGGGCAGGTGAACGTGATCTTTTCTTGGTCTTCAAGATGAATCGCCACTTGGTTGTAATTGGAGTACCCATCCAGAAAGCAGAAGAATTTATTTCCCGCTAGTTTTTCGAGAATCTGATCAATAAACGGTAGTGGGAAATGATCCTTCCTCATAGAGGAATTGAGTCTTCGGTAATCTATGCAGACTCTCCATAAATTGGCTATACAGGTAGGTATGACCTCTCCGGTCTCAGTCGTGATGGTGGTGAGCCCTGCCTTTTTAGGCACAACCTGGATTGGGCTCACCCAACGATTGTCGGAGATCAAGTAGATGATCCCTGCATCTAACCACTTAATGATCTCTTTTTTCATGACCTCTTGCAGATTAGGGTTCAGACGTCTCTGCATCTCGCGTGAAGGTTGTGTGCCCTCTTCGGAATAGATGTGGTGTGTGAAATAAGAGGGACTTATTCCAGTAAAATCATCGAGAGTCCAACCAATGGCTCTACGATGTTTTTGAAGAATAGAAATCAGATGGGATTCCTGATTAGGGGTGAGTCCAGAGTTTATAATCAAAGGAAGTGTCTGATTGGAACCCAAAAAGACATATTTCATATGATCGGGAAGGGGTTTGAGTTCCAAAATAGGGTTATCAGCAGCAGCGGGTGGGTCAGAGTGGGTGTGAGGAACAAGGGTAGGAGTTATGGGTTTGTCTAGATTAAGTTTTGACTCCTCTAATTGCGGTTTTAGATCTTCTTGTGGTTGATTGGGGATAATCATGTTGTCCTCAATTTGCAGTTCATCAACCATGGCTCTAATGTCACGAATTTGCTCTACCACACCACAATTACTCCCTTGTTGGGTCTTAAAGATATCAATCTTGAGGGTTTGATTTCCAAATTTCAGCTCTATTTGGCCCTCTTCACAACTTATATTGGCCCTTGCAGTGGCCAGGAAAGGTTTCCCTAGTATAATTGGTGTATCCCTTGGATTCTCAGGTGCATCCATGTCTAGAACTATAAAATCCACCAGGAAGAAGAAATCTCGCACCCTAACAATAACATCCTCGAGAACTCCCTTGCGTGGCTTAATGGATCGATTAGCTAACTACAATGTCACCTCAGTCGGTTTCAGCTCAGATTCTTCAAGGTGGTTAAGTAGGGATGTGTGTATCAGATTTATGGAGGCACCTAGGTCTAACAAAGCTCTATCAAATTGGGTTTCACCAATTTTACAAGAAATCAAGGGAGTGCCTAGGTCTTTTTCCTTGGGTGGGAGTTTACTTAGGGTCACAGAGCTGGCTTGCTCTGATAGTACAATTAGACTCCCACTCTTGGTTCGCGGCTTACACTGGGGTGTACACACATTTTTCAAGAATCGTGCGTAAGCTGACACGTGATGGATTGCATCCATCAAGGGGATGTTTATTTGGACCTGCTCAAAGAGCTTGATCAGGTCCTCCTCAGGAGCCACGGGTTTAGTTGTCCTTTTTCCCTTGGTCAAGGCCTCAGGAAATGGAACCTTGGTTGGTTCCTCTAGAATAGGTCCAGGTTGTTGATCTAGGACAAGGACATCCTGGATAACTATCCTAGGGCTTGGGTCACTATCAGGCTTGGAGTGGTTTGGATAAGGTGGGTCTTGAGTTGCTTTACCACTACAAATTGTCACAGAATTTAGTCCTGCCTGGTTCTGGTTGGGGGTTGGTAAGATGGGTTGCTGTTGTTGATAACCCGCATAGGAGGTTGATGCTTCCATCCCGTCAAATGATGGAATAGAAGGGGCTTGATAGATCAAGTGTGCTTGGCCTGGGTTTGGGTTCATAACACACTGCTGGGTCAGCATGTTATTAGGGTTTGGCAGACATTGTGAAGGAAGAGTGTTCGGCTGGCGAGAATTTGCCATCTGGGCAAGTTGGTTGCGGACCTCTATGATCTCATCCTTGTTCTATTTTTGTGTAGCCGCATTCGATCTCTGAATGTCAGCTAGAGTTTGGAGGATGAGGGACATTTGCTCTTGGTTTGGCCTGGTTGGATAAGTGGGGTTGGGCCAAGGCTGAGGCGGCTGATAGGGATGAGGGTCTTGTGGACAGGGCTGATAGGGTGGTCTTTGGGTCTGAGAATTTCCCGCCCACTGGAAATTGGGATGTTTTCGCCATCCGGGGTTGTAGGTGTTGGAAAATGGGTCATTGTAGATGGCGTTGAGGTCCTCGTAAGTCTGAGGAGCCTCAGGAACAGCGGAGTATGGGGGAGTAGAGTTCCCCCGACAAGAATAGAAAGGATCGAAGGTCCCTCCGGTCTTGGAGTCAGATGGGGGTGGATAAGGGTCCATCCTAGGAGGAGATCGGTGGAAGATGTTCTGCACAGTTTCCCTTGCGGGAGGTGGTTGTGCGAAGGAGTTCTACGTAGAGGTGGCTTGCTGCAAGTGCTGAGTCAGCTCGTCCACCTTCTTCTCGATAATAGAGACCTTGTCCAACTGACTGGCCATTAGTTCCAAGTCGACGGATGCGGACAGGCCTTGCATCTCATGTGCTTCTCGAAGACTCGTCGATGCGTGGGTATTTGTCTGGTCAAATAATCCCATGGAGTCATTGTTGATGGAGTTCTCGTACATATTCTTGAGAATCTCCCACATGGTGTCTTCATGTTGACCCATGATATTCCCTCCGCAAGTCACATTGACGAACAATCTAATATCTTCACGAAGTCCCTGGTAAAAAGACTAGACTTGTTCTCATTTAGGAACTCCGTGATGGGGGCACTTTCTCATGAGATTGAGGAATCGATCCCATGCCTCATGAAGAGGTTCTCCTATCTGCCGGGTGAAGTGAGTAATTTGATGGCGCAAGGCGTTTGTCCGACCAACAAGAAAGAACTTCTTCAAAAACTCGGACTGAAGTTCATCCCAGGTGTTGATCGGGTGGGTCTGTGTCTGATACCAATGAGCCACCTTGTCCACAAGGGAGAAAGAGAACATCTTCATGAGTAAGATATCCTGATTTTGCGCATCTAACCCGAAGGTCTGGGCTAGATGCTTAAGCTGTTTGATATGCTGGAAGGGATCTTTAGAGTTAAGCCCATAGAATTTAGGTATGGTATGAATCATGTTGGGCTTTAATTCAGAATCAGGTCCTCTAGTCGGGATTCTGACTCGAGTCTCAATTATCACCGCAGCAGGATTATAGTGATCTTGCATCATGGGATGCTGCGGTGGGTTCATGAAATTTTGGAAGAGGTCATTGAGACGCTGGATCTAGTGCTCAAGATTATTCTCTTCTTCAATAGGCTGAGCCATGATGGAAGAAGAAGGGGAACTAGGTTTAGAATTGGAAGAAAGGTCTATGTGGAGGGGTTGTTGCACAAACAAGGGTGCCGAGGCTTGGCCTTGGCGAGAGTGGATTTCTAGAGGAGGTTTCAAGGACCTCCTACCAAACATGCACCGATAGACTGGATGAGGTTAGAATGGGTTGGACCCAATCAAGACACCCAAAATATGTTGGGTGACTATAGAGGTTTGGGGTGGATGATACCCCTTGATCAGAAGGTCGTTCACCTGTGAATTACCTAGGCAGCCAGAGAGGGTGAGTTCCACGAAGACCCCTACACGGTAGAGCGCCCCCACAGGTTATAGGGTTTCCCCCACCCGACCTCTCTTGTCACTAAGATTCCAGGCAGACCAGAATGGGGACCTTGACCTCTTAAGTCTACCACTTTTAATTAAGATCAAGGTGCTTAGGGTTTCACTTGAATTTTAAGCCTTTTGTGTGCAAAAGTGACCTAATTTAAAGGTTGGTTGATCCAAAGGATCAACTTCACCTCTTTGTTCTTGTGAGAGCTTCTTAGGTCCTTTCTTTTAGTGTTGAAGTAAATTAAGAGCATGATTGCTTAGGGTTTCTCTTAATAGGTCTTTTCAAACAATGGTTTAGGAACACCTCTTTTGGAATTTTTCAATTCTTTGTTTAGAAGAAGATGTGTCTCTAAAACCCTAGCTTGGAATCCTAGGTTGGCTCCAGTTGGTCCAATTAGTTGCCTCAGAAATGGGTAACTAGGGCTCAAGAAAGAAGGTTTTAGTCCTACTTACCTTAAGTGGATATGCAGATAAGATGTGTCGGAACTAAAAAAATAGGCAACTCTGTGGATTACTAAGTATGGAAGACAGGTAGCCAAAAATCGATTTTTCTTTTTGTTTTTTCCTCTATAGAATATAAGGGGCTTAAGAGAGAGGTTTGAGGGTTACCTATCGCCTGGTGTGTTTTTTGTGCGGCCACTTGTCTTCTCTTGCCTTCTTGTCCTACACAACAAAAGAGATATTAAGTCAGTATAAAATTAAAAATTGTGATTTGAAGATTCTAAAATGCCCATTGCTCCCCGGCAACGGTGCCAAAAACTAGTGACGGATCAGTTTGATTTTTATATTATTACTTGAAATTAAAATGTTCCGAGGTCGAACTCAAGGAGCAAGCTTGATTTTAGAAGCATAAAAATCACAATTTGCGATAATACACTGTTTTACAAAAAAACCTAGAGAAAGGAAATAAAATTTTCCTTCTCTTTTCTTTTCTTCTCTCTTTCTTCTTTGTTCTTCTTTCTCTTCTTCTCTCTGTCTTCAGATGTCTGATTCCATGAATCAGACGCCTTAAGTAGCAACTTGCAACAATGCACGTGTTCTTCATCTTCTTCCTTTCTCTTTAGCTACTACCGCTGCTGCTTCTTCTTCTCCTTGGCTTTTTCTTCTTCTCCACTTTTACTGTAGCTTCCTCCTTCTCTTTTCTTCTGTGGCTCTTTCTTCCTCTTCAGCTCCTGCACTGTGCTTCTTCCTCTTCTCTTCTTCTTCTTCAGCTCCTGCCCCTTCTTTTTCTTCCTTTCCTTTCCTCTTCTTCTTTAGCTCCTTCTCCTTGGTGCGGCTAAGTCCTTGGCCACTTCAGCTTCTCTTCTTCTGCTTCCTCCTCCTCCTCCTTCAACTTCCCTGCACAGGCATGGTTAGGAAAAAACCTACCCCTACCCTCCCTGTGTCTCTCTCTCTCTGTTTCTCTCTTAGGTTTGCTCTCCCAGAGCCTGCTCGGGTATACAGGTTGGGTTAACGCTCCTGGGACCAGGCCAACCGGGCGTGTGGTGGTGGGCAAGGTGTGCAGGATTAGGTAATCGGGTCAGGGCCAGGTCCACGTAGTGTGGGCACGGACGAGGTGTGGGTGGGCGAGGGGACCTCACCGCGTGTGACTGAAGCGATAAGCCTCTATCACTTTTACAATTTATTGCCTGTGGGGTGCTCGAAAACGTCGGAGGTGGGACTAAAGTTCCCACCTCCTTGTTGCGTGCCTGGTACCAGCAAGCGCGATCGATTGCCCCTTCAGCAAAGGCCTCAACACCAATTGATGACCTGGAGCTGTGCACGGGAGTATTCTGCGCCACCTGGGACTGCTGGCCTGGAGCTGGGAGGCCTGGACGAAGCTTGTGAGCTTACTCCAAGCTCGTCATCAATGGCGGCGACCCTTTGCACCTAGAATCACGCAAACGGCCTCATGGCCACGTTAGAATGCTCAGGAGGCTTCGCCGAAGCACGGCGAAGGTGGCTCAGGGGTCAGCGTGGGGTGAAGATGCTCGTGTGAGTGTGCCTAGGGCACACTGTGTGCATGTAGGTGGGTTTGTTCGGGGCCAGTGTGTGGTGCATGTTGTGGGTGATGAAGAGGTGAAGGATGATCAGTGGAAGGTGGTGATACTTCTGCGATAGTTGGCGAGGCGTGTGAGTGAGTGGAATGATGGGTGCGCCTTCGCCAGTGGTTGTCGATGGGTCGAAAGAACAAATTAATAGGGGGAAATAAAGAGGAGGGGGAGAGTAACTTAGCTGGCAGGTCAGGAGTGAATGGAGGAGGCGAAGGTGGTGAGCAGCTGGTACTACCATCACCGGAGACGAAGGCACCCAAGGGGAAGAGACAGCGACTAGGAAGAGGGGATGGAGGGCTCCCGCTGGTACGACATGACGCGGCGGAAGATGGCGGAGGTGGCTCTGCCACTGGTACTGTGGCAGAGAGACTAGAGAGGAGGGGGAGAGCCACCGGAGGCTCTGGGCGGATGGCCGGAGTTGGGAAGTGACAAAATTGGAGAGGTAACTCAGGCCAAATGGAGCTTGAAGGATGCGGCAGAGTGTGCCGCTCCTTAAATAGGTGGAGGCCGGTCGAGAGGCACGCGATAGTGGCAGGAAAAGTCTCACCGGAGGTATGGCAGACGGAGACTCATACCTCTTGTGTGTTCGCATGAGAGGTATGGCAGTCTTCAGGGCATGGGGGCCGGCCCATGCGGTAGGGGGCTCCGTAGGGAGCTCTAAGGAGCCCCCCTTTCAAATCTGAGGCCAGCTCCCCATGCATCCTCTGCGCAAAGTCATCGAAGGTATGGCCTGCTGTTGCGAGTGGCAGAAGGATCGGATTGAAGAAGATGAGAAAGTTGAGGGGGTAGATGCAAGCATTTTGAAAAGTTAAGGATCAGAAAGTAATTTTGAGGACCAATTTGCAAACTGGGTCAAGACAACCTTTCCTTAGGTCCAAATTTTTGTATCAACCTAATTTGGACCTAAGAAATCCAATGGTGATGTTGGATTTTAGGTTTGACCATGTTTTACTGAACATTTTGCATAAAAACCCAAATTAGGTTAAAAATTGGGTATGGACCTCAATCTAGGTCAAAACAGGTTCCAAAGGCCAAATTGAAGGTTCTAACCATAGGGGATATTTTTCCATTAATTTTAGAGTGTTTAGTTGATTTTTATCTTTCCTAGAACCTTATAAATTAAAGTGGATTTGTTTTAGGGTTATAGAATGTCATTTAATCCCCAGATTTTGTCATGACCCTTTTCTGACCAAACCATCCCACTTTTTCCTTTATTAGGTTCACTTGACCTATGTATAGACCCTTAGAAATCCCGTTCATGCGCTGCAATGGTAAAATTACAATTTTACCCCTTGTATAATGTTTTACTCTTAGATTAACAATTCCCTGGATTAGGCCTTCCCTTAGGTTATGTAGGAGCTTTTATTCATTTTATTAGGTCAAAATGTGCTAGTTAAGGTTCATGATGAGGTTCTCATCACCCCAGAAACTTAAGGACCCAGGAGCCCCGTACATCTCAGTGGTTATTGGTGACTTACAGATTGTTGAGGCTTTACTTAATTTGGGTGCGGGGGTGAACATCCTTCCGAGCTTTGTGTATGGACAACGTGGCAGAGGCAATCTGAAGCCTAGCCCTGTAATCCTTCAAGTTGCAAATCAATCACTTAAGACACCACGAGGAATTTTGGAAGATGTCCTCATAAGATTGGAGGATTTCTTCTTTCCTGTTGACTTCTTAGTTTTGGACACTGACCCTACCAACAAGCTAACCAAACCCTCCATCATTTTGGGCCGTCCCTTCCTTGCAACTTCGCATGCTTCAATCAATTACAATACTGGGGCATTGAAAATGGGCTTTGGGAATAGGAAAATCCAGCTTAATGTGTTTTATGCTTACAAACAAGCCAGACGTGAGGATTATTTTCAAGTTGAGGTGATAGATGACCTAATTGAAGAGGCAACCCCTGCAGTGTTATGTGATGACCCCCTTCAGCATGTTATGCTAAATGAGCATTCCCATCTCTTGGAGGAATGTGAAGGGGATATACTAGAAATTGAGGAGTTGCTGGGTGTTTCTGCTGAGTCTCTTCCCCCATCATCTCTGCCTAAGGTAGATCTGCTACCTGAGATGGGGACATCTATTATGAAACCCTCAACCATACAAGCCCTCAACCTTGAGTTCAAACCCCTCCCTGACACTCTCAAGTATGTCTTCCTAGGTGCCAATGATATGCTTCCCGTTATCATTTCGACTGTGCTATCTGAGGCATAGGAGGGAGCCTTGATTGAATGCTTGTCTAGGCATAAGGAAGCTATTTCTTTGAGCATTGCTGACATTAAGGGTATAGACTCTACACTCTGCATGCACCACATTTATACTGATGATTCCATCAAGCCATGTAGGGACATGCAAAGACGTCTGAACCCTAATATAAGGGAGGTAGTTAAAAAGGAAATCCTGAAGTGGTTGGATGCTGGGATCATATATCCCATTGCATATAGTAAATGGGTAAGTCCTATTCATGTGCTGCCAGAGAAGGTAGGCTTTATTGTGGAATTTAATGACCAAGGTGAACAAGTTGTCACTAGACCCTCAACTGGATGGAAGGTCTGCATTGATTACCTCAAGCTGAACACCGCTACCCAGAAGGATCACTTTCCCTTGCCTTTTATTGATCAAATTCTTGAGAAATTAGTAGGGAATAAGTACTATTGCTTTCTCGATGGATATTCTGGGTACAACCAGGTTGTAGTCTTCCCTGATGACCAGGAGAAGATGACATTCACGAGTCCTTACGGTATCATTGCATTCAGGCGTATGCTATTTGGATTATGTAATGCCCCTTCAACCTTCCAGCGGTGTATGATGTATATTTTTCCTGACATGATTGATGAGTGTGTTGAAGTGTTTATGGATGACTTCTCCATTTATGGCTCATCTTTCCACCAGTGTCTCCTACACCTATGGAATGTGTTGAAGCGGTGTAAGGAGACTGGTTTAGTCCTCAGCTGGGAGAAAAATCATTTCATGGTACAAAAAAGAATTATACTTGGGCATGTTGTGTCTGAGCAAGGTTTGGAAGTAGATAAAGCCAAGATTGATTCTATTTCCAAACTCCCATTGCCCACAAATGTCAAACAAATTAGATCCTTTCGGGCCATGCCGACTTTTATAGGTGCTTTATTAAAAATTTTAGTAAAATTTGTAGGCCACTTTGTGACTTGTTGGTGAAGGAATCTTCTTTCAATTTTGATTCAAAGTGTGCCGAGGCCTTTCAAACTCTGATGGAGGCCTTGATCTCTGTGCCTATTCTCCGAGCTCCTGATTGGACACTCCCATTTGAGCTAATGTGTGATGCTTCGGATTATGTACTGGGAGCAGGCCTGGGACAAAGAGTTGAGGGAAGACCTCATGTGCTACATTATGCCAGTAATACTTTAACCGAACCGCAGCAAAACTACACCGTCACTGAAAAAGAATTACTTGTTGTAGTTTTTGCTCTGGAGAAGTTTAGGTCGTATCTTCTTGGATCTAAGGTGGTTATTTTCACTAATCTTGCGGTAGTGAAACATCTCATTGCTAAGAAAGATTCTAAGCCACGTCTGATTAGGTGGATCCTACTCGTTCAAGAATTTGACTTGGAGATACGTGAAAAGAAAGGAGTAGAAAATGTTGTGGCTGATCACCTGTCTTACCTTCCACTTAATGACTCTCTTTCCGGATACATCCACGAGACATTTCCCGATGAAACCCTGATGGCGGTAACACCAACTTTATCTTGGTATGCTGATACCATAAATTACTTGGTCACTGGAGAAACTCCTGTTTCTTGGGATGAGCAGAAAAGAAAGAGATTCATTTCCCAAGCAAGATACTTTCACTAGGAAGAGCCTGAATTATTTAGAATTGGACAAGATCAAGTATTCAGATGTTGTGTACCTGAAGAGGAACAACAAAGTGTGCTGAGTTTTTGCCATGAACTTCATTATGGAGGACTCTTTGATGCTAAGAAAACTGCTTTTAAGGTTCTCTAGTCTAGTTTTTGGTGGCCTTCATTATTCAAGGATTCTCATAATTTTGTTAAGGCCTGTATTAGATGTCAACGGACTTGAATGATTGGGAAGAGGAATGAAATGCCTCAACACCCTATTCAATCTGTTGAAATTTTTGACGTGTGGGGAATTGACTTTATGGGCCCCTTCCCTTCGTCCCATGGTTATGAATATATCTTGGTGGCAGTTGATTATGTCTCTAGATGGATAGAGGCCATTCCTACACGCATAAATGCCCACTCTATCATTTTGAAATTTGTGAAGGCCAATATCATATCTCATTTCGACTGCCCTAAGACTATTGTAAGTGATGGGGGACCTCATTTCTGAAACCACCACTTCAATCGGCTAATCAGGAGTCTGGGAGTGACTCACAAGGTCTCTACCCCTTACCATCCTCAGACGAGTGGCTAGGTTGAAGTGTCAAATAGGGAGATAAAAAATATTTTAGAAAAGACTGTTGGACCTGATAGGAAAGATTGGTCCCAAAAGCTCGATGATGCTTTGTGGGCCTATTGAATGGCCTATAAGACCCCTTTGGGTACTTCTCCCATTGGGATTGTGTATGGGAAAGCATGCCATTTACCCTTTGAGTTGGAACATAGGGCACTTTGGGCTATTCAAAGTGTTAACAAGGATTTGGAAAAGGCAGGTAAGACACAACTTCTGGAATTAAGTAAGCTTGAGGAGTTGAGGAATGATGCTTATGACACCTTTCAAGCTTATAAAGAAAGAACTAAGGTCTTACATGATAAGTATATACTTCAAAAGACCTTTGAGCCCAACAAACAAGTCTGCCTTTTCAATTCTAGACTTAAGCTTTTTCCAGGGAAGTTAAAATCTCGTTGGGATGGGCCTTACATAATCACTAAAGTATTTCCACATGAAGCTGTGGAGATTAAAAGCCCTTCCTCTTTAGCAACTCCCTTTATCGTCAACGGTCAACGGTTAAAACCATACATTACTTTGGATGGCCATCTGGTTGATGAGGTCACTCTTGAGGAGCCTTAGCTCCTACCATCCTCTGCCTCAGATAATATTTTCCTCTAACTATTTTTGTTTCCAATGAGGACATTGTTTGAACCAAGCATGGGGGAGAGGACCTGAGGCATTTGTTTATAGCATGTCTACATTTTGCATTCATTTATGCATATTGCATTTAAAATAATAATAAAAAATAAATAAATAAAAAAGAATTTTGAGCTAAACTAGCTAAGCCCTGCATTCTTAAGCAAATCAAAACTCTAGGTTAGACTGAGTTGATTCTAGAGTCGAACTTTAGAAGCTAAGTGAGTTACTAGCTTTAGACCTTTAGGGTCCTTTGTGGACTTAAAAACTTAAGTAGGAGTTAAGTTGCGGACCATTCCTCAAGAGGTTGAGGAAGGAAAGCAAGGGATTGAGTTAAAAGGTGGGGTAGTACCTAGAGTCTTGTTCTACCTTTTGGTTTACGGGTCCTTGTAACCCAAGCATCCAAATTTCACACAGTTGTTATTGTGTAAGTGATCACCTTAAAAGAAATTTGGTTCTCTTAGTTTTGATTTAAGAGAGGCTTGAAAACACAATTTGATTGGAAGAGTTCCTGCTGCAGGAGAGGTGGAGTATATACTCACCTTGAGGATGCGATGATAACATATTACCTCCTCGGTGCTTGTCTCTTAGGATATCCATCCTACTGCGGGCATGTAAGCACATTGTGTGGTTCAGGTACCATGGGCGGCCTTATCTCGAAGTGCCGATTGCCACAGGCCTGAATTCGCTTAAGAAATCCATGGGCAATACTATCTCAAAGTGTCGATTGCCAGGAGTTCTTGGGGTCGCTATGGGCGGTGCTATCTCGAAGAATCGAAAGCCAGGCACCCTTCAAGGTACGGTGATGGGGACAATGAATCCAACACAAATCGTGTTGATAGCTGATCCGAGGTTAGACTTTGAGGAATGAAAAAAATAATAATAATAAATATATATATATGTATATATAATCCTTTTTCCTTTCTAGGTTGGCAGTCATACCAACCTCAAATAACTCAGACCAATGCACATGCACGGATGCTTTAATCTCAAGGATCAATAAACCTTAGGGTAGAGTCAGAAATCTAGGAAACTTGTGCCTGCAACTCGTCTTTAGCCGACCTAGTCTGTAACTTAGCAACTACTTGGGAGCCTTAGGTTTAAAGTATGAACTTAATATGTTTCTAAAGGAAGATCGATTGGGTTGGCTGGTCTACTTGGAGTGCTAGGTTTTGCTTGGATTTGCTAGGGACTAGCAAAAACTAGGCATGGGGGTATTTGATTAGCCCATATTTGTGGGCTATTTAAGTATTTAAGTGTCTAAACATTAAGTTAATTTTTTTTTTTTGAAACAAAAAGGAAAGCTATCGTCATACGATAGCAATCCGGGAAGGTATATTATATAATCAAGTAAGAGGAATTACAAAATAGATCCCCAAGTATGTTTGAGGGACCAGTACTCTCCTACAATTTGTTCACAACACACCAGTCTCTCCTAAAAAAGCCTCGCATTTCTCGCCTTCCACACACACCAGAGAGTGACAGCCATGCGCACATGTGGCCTCTCTCTCACAACAAACCCATGCCAAATGGAGTCCCATGTTGGTAACGGCTCCTGGCAAGTCCTCCTCCAAACAGCATCAGTGACTAGGCAAGAGGAGAAAATGTGATTAATGTTGTCAGAGTGCATCTCACATAAGTGGCATTCATGAAGAGTAGCTCCCATCCTTCTGTGTCGCAGATCACCTGTTATCAAGCCCTCTCTCCTACACAGCCAAAGAAATATTTATACTTTAACTGGGATCTTCAAAAGCCAAATCTTCTGCCAATGAAGTCATAGCTCCACCCACTACCATTTTCCATGATTCTGTTGTAACCACAATGTACAGTGTAAAGTCCATCCTAGATGTAGTTATCCTCCACTCCATGTCTTGGCCTGAAGCTTTCAAGATCTCAGATCAGATTCCTCCTTTCATCCCACATCTTGGTGCCCCTTCTAGTGGAGTCTTCTTCATTCAGTATACAACTGCAACTACTGCTAGACCAGAAGCTACTAACTATCCCCTCCTTGTCAGAGGCTGCTATAATGGCCCTTGGAAAGATCTCCTTCAGAACACCCAGCCAAGACCATCCTTCATTCCAGAAGCTGAAGGTCCTACCATCCCCAAGAGTCGGCAGCAGCAAATGCATATTATCGGCCAGTGCTTTGATCACTGAATTCCAAAAGGGCAATGGTCTGCTGGGCTGTAGTCTATTGAGCACACTGTTTGAGGAGCCATAGCTGTCCCTGATCAAGTTAGTCTAAGGCTTCATCTCTCCTTGAAAGAATTTAATTGCCCACTTAAACAATAAGGCATCATTGAACTGTTTCAGGGATTTAATCCCAAGCCCTCCCCTATCCTTTGGCTGGCAGATTTGCTCCCACTTTAGTGGCTGCATAAATCTGTCCTCATGTTTGGCCCCCCTCCAAAAGAACCTCTTCCTCAATACATCCAGCTACTTCCATATAGATTTAGGAGCTTTAAAGATGGAAAGGTAGTAAACAGGGATTGAGGTGATCACTGAATTGAGCAAGATGAGTCTTCCACCCTTGGAAAGGAAGCTGCACTACCACCCATCCAACTTCATAGAAATTTTATCAAAGAGACAATTCCAATCTCTTTTCTTCATTCTAGAGCACCTCCGTGGCAGACCCAGATATTTGATAAGGAGGCTGATGCGAGGGGTCCCCAAAATAGCTGAAATGTCACCTTGCTTAGCTTCAAGTAAGCCAAAACAGACCAAACTTGACTTCTCTCTGTTCAGCCTAAGGCCTGAGATATCCCCAAAAATGTTGACCATATGACACAGAGCTTGGGCTTCATCAATTGATCCTTCCACAAAAAAAACCATATCATTTGCATATTGAAGTATAGGGGCCAAAGCACTCCTGCAAGATAAGGAATAGCCTCTAATAAGGCCTGCTTCAGCAAGTTTGCAAGCATACCAGGCCAAGTTGTCCACTGCTAGGTTGAAAACCAAAGGCGCCAGAGGACAGCCTTGTCTGATCCCACATTGGGGCTAAATCCATGCACCACAATGTTTGCCATTGATCAATGGAGTGAAAGAGACAGTTGTGATACACCACTTTATCCATTGAATCCAAGTAGAGGGATAACCTCTTCTTTTAAACACTTCCCAAAGATAAGGCCAACAGATGGAATCATAAGCTTTGCGGAAATCAACTTTCCACAAAAAAGCTTTACACTTCCTCTTGTGCCATCCACAAACCGTCTCCTAGGCCATGATAAAAGACTCTTGTAAAGATCTACCAGGAAGGAAGGCGGATTAAACAGGGTGGATCAGCTCTTGCAGAACATGCCTCAACCTATTTGCCAAGACCTTGCTAATCACCAAATAAATAGAGTTTGAAAGGGCTATGAGTCTGAATTCTTGAAAAGATTCAGCTCCTGGAGTCTTTGGCAAAAGGAATAAAAAGTACCTATTGATTTTTTCAAAAGCAAAGTTGCCAATCTCAAATTCTTTGATCACCTCCATCGCCTCAGTGCCCACAACATCCCACATCTCTTTGTAAAAGAAGACTTGAATTCCATCAGGACCAGGTGAGCCTTCACAGTTGAGATCCTTGATGGCATTCAAGGTTTCTGACTCAGAAATAGTAGTAGTTAGGTTGGACCTCTGATCTTTAATGATTCTGGGTAGGTCACTTGCTGCCATCTTCCAACTGCCCCTTCCAACAGATCTTGAGGATTCCTTGAAGTATTTGATAGCCTCAGCTCTGATATCAGAGATGGAGGTAATTCTCTGCCCATCATTAACAATTGAGGAAATCAGGTTGAGTCTTCTCTAAGAGCTCGCAGCCAAATGAAAGAAATTAGTGTTTACATCCCCCCTCTTTCAACCACAGTTGTCTTGAACGTTCCCTCCAATCCATCTCCAGCTTCAGATCTTCTTCAGCCACCACCCCTTGCCATCTTTTTCTGTCAAGGAGATCCTGCTCAGACAATAGGTCATTGGCTTCCCTAGAGTCAAATTCCTGAACCTTCATCAATGCTTCTCTGCATCTCAGATGCCTCATGACAGAAACAACATCACCATATTCCTTTAACATTACTCTCATAGCTGATAATTTAGAAGCCAGCTTGATGGTAGTCGTGCCCTCAACCTACTGAGCCGTCCACCAACCATCAAGCATCTCTCTGAAGCCCGATTCCCTCAACCAAGACTTCTTGAATTTGAAATAAGATCCAGCCATCACCTGTTCCCCATTGTCCCAGACCAAGGGGGCGTGATTAGAGAAGGGTTGCTCAAGGCCACAGACATAAGATAACTGAAAAAGTTCCAGCAGCCCAGCATTGCCAAAGAACCTATCAATTTTGGACATGAGACCATTTTCGTTCCTCCACGTGAATTCAGATCCAGAGGAGGGGAACTCAGTCAAACCCAAAGCCTGAACCACTAATTGGAAGCCAGTGGTTGCACCATCAGCCACACCACTGGGTCAATCACTTCCCACCAGCACGCAATTGAAATCCCCTCCAACAAGCCAAGCAGCCCCATTCACAAAATCTGCAGCCAAATTCCAGTTATCCCATACCTCATGTCTTCTGCTAGGGTCACAGGACCATACACACCTGTCACAAATAATTCACTGCCTCCCTGTTCTCTTTTGAACCTGCAAGACAGTAAGTGTCTAGCCAAAGAGGCCTCCTTCAACTGCAACACATGATTCTTCCACCAGATAGCAACACCTCCAGATCTGCCACTTGAGTCGATCATCACAATGTCATTGGTAATTCCAGCTTTCATCTCTACCCAAGCCCTGTCAGCCTCACTATCAATATGTGTTTCTTGCAGGATGGCACAATCAATCTCCCATTCTCTTAAATATCTAAGCAAAGAAGCCCTTCGACTTCGATCGCACAACCCACGGATATTCCAAGTAAGGATCCTCATTTGGCCATCTGATCAACCCCCTTCTTCGCTGCAGAGACTTTGCTAACCTTCATCACAGCTGCAATGGCACATTCATCAACTTATTGTATTGAACTATGCCTTCTCAGCCTGAGCTTGTAGGGAGGTTTCCTTAGACTAGAGATGGAAGGAGTCGTGGAGTCCAACTGCAGACCCTCAACCACAGGTGGAGTACATTGCTGATCTAAGGAGTTCATAGGGGGCTCTTCCAGATCAGGTTCAATAGTAGCATTGGCTCTAGGAGTCCCACCTTTCAAATCCTCAGCCACATCCTCATTCATCAATGTCATCTCCTCACCTTCTTTCGCTACCACAGCCAAGTCACCTTGAAGCAAAGGTGCACCCCTCCCAGCCTCCAGAGTTTCAAACATCCCTTCCTCTACCATCAAACCCCCCACCCCATCATCCAGTTCCATATCTTTATTAGGCTTAGCCATCTTCTCCTGAATTTCATAATCCCTCAGTATTGAGCCAATTTTGGCTTGCAGCACCTCAGCATAAGATGGAGGGTGATGGTGTGATTCCACATTCCTGTTAGGCACATGAAAGTTCAAGAGCAGCAGCCATGAGCTCCCCCCACACTGGAGAATCAGCTTATCTAGAACAGACCCGACCCTAAAGACATCCATCCGCACATTCAAAACACTACCATCGCCTTCAGTCAGGCCAATCTCAGCATCCTTTTCCACAGAAGCAAACCCAGCAATCATAGCTTCCACCACCACCCTAGACCTCAGATGCAAAGGTAGATCTTTGATTTCAAGATTGCCTGATCTAGGGGTAGCTCTTTGAGGTGGTCACACGGACAAAGAGCCATCAAAAGGGGAGACCATACGCCACATCACCGTCAACCCACGTAGATTACTAGACCAAAAGCACAGATGTTCATCATCTACCATCCCCAAACCAAAGAGCACAAACCGCGAGGGGGAGAGGACTGCAATCTTCCAAACATCTATCGAGAGGGAAAGAGAGCTTACCAGTTGCTGAGCTTTCTCCAGAGATAGAGTGCCCATTATCACTTCCCCAATCAAGGCCCCTCGCAAAACCAGTTCTGCCACCTTAATGTCCTCACTTAGAGGTATCTCCACGTCCAGGGCGTCCCCCCAAATGCCGAAGGGGGAGGTGGAAGAGGCAGTCGTACCTCTCCCTTTTTAGCCAAGGGATCAGTGCACATCTGATCCCCAAGTCCTCTATGGACTGCCATGCAGAAGTCACGCTTGTGGCCATAACCCTAGCAGGCCAAGCACAGCACAGGACGTCGACACACTACTGCCATATGTCCACGGTGTCAACATCTAAAGCAGACCACCTCCCTACGGTTCCTTGACCACCTAACATGAGTCCACTGCCTGTCCACAGCCCTGACTCCATCAACTGCTTGGGCACCTCGCTCTTTTCTCCTCCAAGATCACAATCTCCAGACTGACCAGCCACCATTACCGGCGAAGCACTTGCCACACCACCTAGGGTGAATCGCTAGACATTAAGTTAATTTTAACATTTAGATAGCATACATTAGGATGTAAATAAATTAATTCATATTTTTAGCTTAAGTGCATAATTCATGCGTTTAGAATTAACCTAGGGTTACATATATTTAATTAGTTAATTAGTTAGGTGCACTATTTTAATTAACATAAAGTTAAGGATTTATGTATAAAGTTAGGTGCATTATTTTATTCTTTTCTTCTCCTTTACAGGTAACTCCTCCGTCTCCGCCTCCTCCTCCTTCGCATCAGCATTGATTCTATGATGGATTTTGAATTTCAAATCTTTGTAGCCGTGGCTACAAAAGAAAAGGAAGAGCTGCCGTTCAGGAGGTGGCCACCACCCTTTTGTTCCTCACTGTGCGTAGAGAACCTTGCTTCTCATCCATTCCATACCACCGACCTCCCACCGCAACAATGCGACTCCACCACCATGGGCACGTGGGGTGATAGCCCACACCGCCAAGAGTCCCTGCAACTTCTCCTGCCCGCACCTCACTGTGCAAAGCGTGCCTACCCACTGCGCGCCCTCACCTCAGCCAGCAACCCATGCTAGCGCCTGCACGCCCGCGCCTTCATCTCCAGTGCACCCACGCCCCTAGCACCCACCCTTCCTCGTGCCATCTGCCCACCGTGTGCCTTCACCAGCACCTCTAGCCCCCTCGCCTAGCCACCTGCCACCGCGTGCCCTCACCCCAGCCAGCATGCCCATGCCTCCTCGCCTTCACCACGCCCCAGCTCCCGCACTCCAGTGCCTCCTTGCAGCACCTGCAGCCGGTGCCAACAAACCCCCCGTGCGTGCCTATGCGGTTGTAGAGCATTGTCCCTCCACACGCCTGCGCCCCGTACGCGCCTGTAGCACCTGCAGTGCCCGCGCACTGCCCCTCCTCGCGCCTGTAGCACGCGCGGCCAGCGGCAGCTAATGCCACCCACCATCGACCTTTCCTCCGTCAGGCCAACTCTGACCACCATCCATCGAGCCCCCGCCACCGTCAGGTGTGGATTGGAGAGGGCTACCTCTGGTCACCAACTCGCCGTCCATCTCTCCTTCATCCACACATATGCTCCACCCGAAGCTAATCCCTTGTTTCATCCTCAATTAATAATTACATTTCATGCCATTGTCATGAAAATGAATTTTGATTTATGATTATTTTATTGTGGTGAATTTATGCCTTCATGCTTATGCTTCTAGAGAATTGTTAAACCTTATTATTCATCTCTATGTGCATTGAATTTAATTTTGAACTACATTTTAGTACACATGCAAGTGAATAGTACATGGCATATCCTTGCACATGGATAATTTTTTGACGTAAAAATTACATTAACACCCCTTGACTTATCCATAATTTTAAGGTTTACTTTCAGAGCTACACAGGAATTGTTTGTTTGATCTGGCGAATAGTTTAGCAAACTTGATTTTGACCTAATAGCAAGTTTAAATAAGTCATTGCCTCCCTATGGACATGACCCACTCTCCTATGAGTGGTTTAATTTTAATTGTTAATTGTTTTGTTAAGCGATTTTCCACCACTTTGATCCTACAACGACATATCATCTTAAAAACATAATTCGAAAGCAAAAATCGACTTACTGGCATACAGGAATCTATGGATGGATTTTGCATGCATCATTGAGGGAGAATAAGAGATATACTACTAAGCAGTAAACAAAAGCAGTGAAACTACAGAGAGCTAAGTTACTATTCTAGTAGAAGGAAGGGCATTCGGAGGTGGTCTCTGATGGCTTTTGAGTGGCTGAGAGAAGAAGGAGGGGCAGCCAATGGTGCTTAGGCCGGCCCTTGGAGCGAGGTTGGAGAAGTGATCCAGCATCCTGGCATGGAGATGGTGGCCTCCATGGTGGTGCTCCTCGTGGAGGTAGAGTGGAGATGAAATGTAGCTAACCTAGGTTGAAGTGGATGTGAATGAATGCCAAGAAAATGGATGGGTGCAAATGGCCACCCCTTAGGTCTTTTTATAGACCTAAGGGAGTCTCTCTAGAGAAGTGTGGAACTCTCTAAAGAGAGCTCCAATGAGTGGCCGGCCAAGAGCGGATGAAGTGGTTCTTAGTTCTACAAAAAGTGGATCTAAGAATTGAATGGATCTTGGTTGCTAAATTTGGCAACCAAGAGTTGACGCCACTTTGAAGAGAGTTCTAGAGAACTCTAGAGGAGTGTGTGTGTTTGAATGGGTGTGTGGTCGTGCCCTAGGTGGCTAAGATGTCTAGGTTAGGCCCTAAAGGGTTTGGGTAGGTGTATGCCTTGAATTAGGGTTGCAAACCCTAATTGCTAAGGGGAAATTGCAATTAAACTTAACCTAAGTTTAATTGAATGAGTGTGAACCTAATTGAGAGTGGAATAACTCAATTAGGTTAGGCTTAGATCAATTAGACTCTTACTATGTCCAATTGGACTTGTGTGGATTGAGATCTGAGCTCAATTGGACTCAATGAGTCCAATTGACTTAGGTAATGGTAATTGACTATGATCTAAGTCAATTGGGTTTGGTGAGGACCTAATTTGGTCCTTAGGGAGGTCTAGAGGTGATGTACTATGGTTAGGGCACCTTAATTTAGGTTCCTATGGGGTTAGGATTAGGTCTAGGGAGCTAGAGATCCAAGATCAAGGCTTGAATCTCAAAACAGGAACTGGAGACCAGTTCCAGACGTCGAAAAATAGAGTCATACGACTTATACTAAAAAATCAGAACTCCAGACTTCAATTCTGGACGTCCAATTTGAGTCAGGGGGAATTCTAAGTTCTATTTTGGGTATTCTACAGAAATTGGATGTTTGACAAAGTGTCTGGACGTCCAATAACACTGCAGAAGTGGGTTTGTGGTGTGCGGGAGTTGGCTAAGGGTTCTGAACATCCTATAATTCATTTGGACATCTATATAAAGGTTGGAACTAGGGTTTTAAGGTTTCCTAGGGTGCAGTGACTTAATCTAAGGGTGGCTAAGGCTTGGTGAAGTCTTTAGGCTATCATAGGGCTAGGATGGACCTAAGCTCTTCACATTTTACTGCTTTATTCCTACTTAATAGAGCAGCATACCTTAACTCCCTTACATTATTATTCACTACATCTAATCTAGGTCTTCTGCTCTAGCCCATCTGCAACACCCATTATTCCTTATCCACCTTCAGATCCAACTCCAGATCCATCTTATGATCAGCTTATTTCCTACAATTGACATAATGCACTTAATCAGCACATTATAACATTATTTTATGCATAGCTAAAGTAAAGAAATAAAGTTGCAGATAATGCTCATGCATGCATGAATTACCCTAAATTATGCTAAGTCCTGGCCTAATTTAGGTCAATTAAGACCTATGATTACTGTGCAATCATGGCTCCAAGTGATCTCCACCTTAGGATTCCTAACCACCATCCCAAACTCCATCCTAGCCACCCATTACCTCCACACCAACTAACCCTTCTCCACCACTATATATGCCCACCTAATTACCCACATTTTCCCCTCCTCCATTTAGTAAAATATGCCCTATACCCACCTCATATATACGACCAAGAAGAAGGAATAGAGAAGAAGATTAAGGGGGCACATCACCTGCCCAATTGGTGCCTTCTTCTCCCCATTTCTTCTCCCTTGTGCCACACAAAGGATGAGGAGCACTTACCCACCAGGACGACGACTAGGCAAGGATGAGTAAGGGTGGTGCACACCCACCCTTGGAGGAGGAAAGTTAAGGTGGAAGCTTCCACCTTGGAGAACACCATTTGAAAGAGCTTTACAAGGAAGGAGTTGGAGGACTCCTTTCAAGCCCGGGAGCTACTAGGATTAGAGGAAGAAGCCATCATCTTCTTCACCATATCATTTAGAGGATTTGTGTTTTTATCTTCTTGCATTTCAAGTAGATTAGAAGCTTTCCTCTATGTGTTTTGTGTAGAACAAGTTCAATTCAATTCAAGTTTTCTTCTTTTAAATTCTTATCGCATTTTCTTTTTTATCTTGATCTAGCACTTTTGCACTCCCTCCCCCTAATTACTCTAGGCCCCCATGTGCCTAGAGTGAGCTTAGGGAGAGGCCTTTCTTGTCACTCTAGCAATAGTTTCGTGGCATAGGTTTAGATCGCCTTTTCCTTCGTCAACAACTTTGTGAATGATCATTATTTCAAAACCCTAAAAGAATTATAAATTAAAAAGACCAAAAAGAAAGGTGAATTTCATTTCCAAGCAAGAGACGTATTTTTGCAAACATTTGGCCTCCTTGGACGACCCTAGATACCCTATCTAGGTTTAGAAATTTAAGAGTTGATCGATTTTGCATGTTACAATGACGTATTTTACAAACTGCGTAAAATCCGCATCATTGGAGGATGAATATATGGTGGGGTATAGGAGCATTACATTAATAAGAGGCCTTTGGAGCATGGGAATAAGCTCTAAGGGAGCTTTGGTATGCTACTAGAGATTAGGAGTAGGTGGGAGTAGAGTAGGTGGAGATGGTTTTGAAGGGAAGGGTTCATGGGGTTTATATAGTGGAGGAATGGAGGTGTTTTGCTCTCATAGGTCTTCAGCAACATTTAAAACGTCACTAAAGACCCAAGGGGGTGTTGCTAAACATTTAAGTGCCTCTGCTAGTGTGAGGAGGTGCAGCTGCAGCTGGCAAAGTGCAAGGAGAGCGTCAGTCGTTTGATCGGGTGTGGATGGATGAGATCGCGAGGAGATTGCTTGCTCTCGCTGGCGTTCAAATCGAGCGCTCATTGGCAACCGTTGGATCTACCATCGCACGGCTTGGAGGCACCCACAAACTGTGGCTTCGTTGATTTGAATCGCGCTCATTGCACTATCGTGACGATCGGACGATAGCAACCTTCACGGCCGAGTTAAATAAGCTCTCCATACGAGTCTGCCTTGGCATGCAGTCGTGCATCGTCGTCCAGCATCTGATTACGCATGCATCATCTCGACCTCTCAATAAAGATCGGGCGATCCAATTTAGCCGATGCTGGTGTGGGTGCAACGGATCAAGGCTTGAACCTGTGCCTCTCGTTTGCAAAGCAGGCACTTTACCGTTTGGCCAAGGAGCAGCTTGGTTGTGTGGAGATGAGGTGCGGCTGCGCTCCTCGACCATTGGATGAAGATCCAATGGTCGAGATCAATTCTTCCTTGAGATGCTTGAGGCCTGGTGATGAAGAGCACTTCTCAGCCATTGGATTGAGATCCAATGGTTGAGATCACTCCTTACATGAAACTGGGGAGGCTACAACTCATGTAGGGTAGCCTGGATGGCACCATGACCTAGATGGCACCATGTGGCGCCATCTGGGCCGTCCATCTCCTTCTTGTAGAGGATGCTACAGAGCTCTGACTGAGGTGATTTTTGCGCTGACGGACTGCAATCATCACTCTAGATGCATCCATATGGTCGGATTCTTCATCCGAAGCCCGTAAAGATGCCGCACTGCCTCTTGGCCACATAAAGTGTTGGAATTAATGTACAGAATATACAACTATCCTAAATGCAATGCAATGAATGTTATGCAATATTTATACTATGATATGCAATGCTAGTCCTAGGAACTATCATAAATAAGCATTTTATCATGAATTCATGCGTATTTATCATACCCCCATTATTACTTTTTGCTAGACCCTAGCAAAATTAACCAAATGGTTATGTGTAAAAGTAGAATTAGGATTTGATCACTTAGGCACGATTTCTTGGTTGCTTTAGAAGATTTTAACCAAAGACCTAGTTACAAAAACTCAACAGTGGCCGAGTGTCTACCCAACTGCAAACCGCCCTTACCTTATTTGAAAAGGGAAGATACTTTTTTTTTTTGCTTGCTTTTTCTTCTTTTCTAACTTTGTTTTGGACTTTTGGAGTTTGAGAGTTTTGGGATAACTTTTTACGGCTACCTGAACCATCCAAGACTCAAAAAGGGCTCTAAGTGTTAAGCATCTTATGAAAAGAGTGAAAGACTCACTAAACAGCCATTAAAACAGACTTCAAGTTTCTACAATCCTAGGTGACCTTAAGAGTTTTTGCTTAAAGGTTTATCTTACTGAACGGTAGCTTTCTCCCTACTTTATTTTTTATGGGGTCAACACAAGGGCGAACCCAATGTATATCTCCCTGATTTATTCTACTTCCTCACTTCTTTCCTAAGTGTTTTAGGAATTATTGTGCATTTTTTTGAGCTGGGCTCTGGGCAACCAGCCAATGGGCTGTTACCCACGGTAACTTATCAGCCATACTCGTGCAGTGAAGTGTGGTTTTATTTTTTTTATTTTCTCCTTTTTCTATTTTTCTTTTTCTATTTTTATTCTTTTTTATTGTTTTTATTTTTGAGTATCATTTTTTCTAAGTAGGTGACTTCCCTGATTTATGATTTACCTAAAAGCAGTAGAATGAGTATGGTCATGTAGCTGGGTTTTGGACAACCGACCAATGGGCTATTACTCACGACAACTTGCCAGCCATACTACCATAGATGGTTCATTAGCTACTCAATTTGCGTAAAAATCATCGAAAAGTGAGTCAGTGCAGTATGTAGATGATTAGACGTAAAATCCCCTCAAATCAGAGGGCGAGTTGACAAGTCGCATACTTATCATCGCAATTTATTGACCAAATTAAAGTAAAATTACTTGGCGAGGACTCGAGACTAAGTCCACATTCGAGTGGACACCCAGGCTGATTAAGCTCGAAGACCTAAAGAGTCTAAGTATTCAGGTCCCAAAGTATCAATTCCTAAAGTTTGCATCTCCTAATGCCTATGTTCTCTTCTCCTAATACTTTTTTTTTTCTTTTGAATAAAATAATAGGAAATTACTGTTACGGGCAAACAAAATGATTATTTCCTAAGATATCCACCCCTCATGTTTAGCTAACGCAATGTCCACATTGTTAAAATGAAAGCATGTAAGAGAGTAGAATTGGAAGAATATCACTTGGTTTCCGTGAGATTCTAGTCAACTTGAAACAATCTTTACATGTGCTGAGTTTAGTGCCTTCAACTAGGTGATGTTTGGCCAGCGGTGGTTAGAGCAACGTGAGAGCAACCTTGTTCGAGATGGGTTCAAGGAGCACATGGTCAGCAAAAGAGCGATCTTTGTTTTCATTGAAAACTTTGACATAAAATGTTGCGTCATTGTAACAAGTCACATGATAGAAAATCATTTTCAAAAATATTTAATAATTCAAAACTAACCATGAAGAGTTAGATCGTCTTCATAGGGAGGAATAAGCCTAATAAAATCACAACTATGTAGAAATCGAGTTCGCAGAAGTATTCATCAAATCAAACAATGCGTATGCTACTCTGAATGTAAACCCCAAATTTAAGGAGAATTCAAGGGCTATTAACGTAAATTTCACATAAGAAAATAGTTCATGTGTAGGGGTATATCGTGTACTTTTTACTTGTATGTAGATTAAAGCGTAAATCATAATTCAAATGTGATGTATATTGAGATGGATTGTAAGGGTTGAACAAATATGTGGAAGAATAAGCATAGGGCTACAATTTCACCTCAATTTAATTAATTAAAGAAATCAGAAAAATGAATCTTTGACAATGGCAATGTTCGTAAATTTTAATTCCATGTTTACTGTTCCAAAACATAGCATTTGCTCTTCTTTGCGCACACGAGGAGAAGGGCCCACGGCTGAAGGAGAGAAGCCCAGGAGAGGTTGGCCGTGACGAGAGGATCACGATGACGGTGGTGGCATTGACTATGGTGGTCTGAGGTCGTCGACCGACGAGGAGGAACCCACCGACGGTGGGTTACTCCATGCATGCACAGAGGTCTTGGTGGGCACGTCTGAGGGTGTGGTCACGCTCGTGAGGTCGAGGCAAGCTTAATGGAGGTGACGGCGTGGAGAACGGCGGTCTGTGGCAGTGGCTGCACGTGGAGTTGGACGACTGGCAATGGGTTCTTTCAGGGAAGAAAGATGAACAGTGTGGCTGTTCCCATGCATTGAGTTGAAGGAGGAGAAGGGGTCGGTTGGCCTCTGTGTTGGTTACGTACACACGCGAGCTGGTTGTGTGCGCACAAGGGTGCGCAACTTCTAGCTGTGTAGGGCGTGCAAGTGCTGTTGCGGGGTGGCTATGCGGTGTTGGCAATCTGCGGCTAAGGGGGTAGGTCTATGGAGGTAGGGGTGATGGGTGAAGGGACGATGGTGGTGTTGGGTTGTGTTGGGGAAGGTGGTGATGTGGGTTTGCTGACGAGTCGATTCTTCGCTTTTAAAGTCGTTTTTCACATACAATGACGCGTCATTTGTAGTTCTATGTGGTGGAAAAATCGACTAATCAATAATTAAAATAACCACTCACAGAAGAGCAGGTCGTGTCCACAGGGAGGCAATGACATATTTAGACTCACACCAGTTAAAAACATATGTTCACAGTTAGTTTCGATGAGAATCGAGCCAAATCTACCTTCAGATTAAGAAATCATCAAGAGAACATGCTGAAATGGCTTTTGAACAATTAAAGGATATATTTTGCAATGTAGCTTAATAAAATAATAATAAAAGTTGACAATGGCATAGAATGTAAATATTAATATAGCTTTTATTGTAGCAAAATAGGGGAACTTCTTCCCCTTTTCCATGCATGAGGAGGAAGGAATGGTCGAAGGTGTGAACCTCGGAGGAGGATCTCTAGACCGAGGGCTCTGTGATGGTGGTCGCGGCGAAGTGCAAGGTGCCCCGAGGTGGCCGGACGGAGCTGTGGTAGAGGTGGGTTCCGGTGACTGCTGGCCGTGCGTGGAGCGTGGGAAGGCTCCAGGAGAGGAGGCACATGCGCTAGACTACACGCACGTGGAGGGTGGAGCTGCTGGCGGATGCAGCTGCTACTGCTGGATGTTGCCGGCCGCATGCTGTAACCCGTGCGCTGCAGCTAGAGGTCACGTGGCGGGTGCTGTAGGAGGTGAGGCTCTGTGGGCTGCAAGGAAGGCACGGGCGTGAAGGCTAAAGGCACTGCAGGGTGAGTGCGGAGGTGGGTGCGCATTCTGCAGGCACATGGTGAGGCTCTACAGGGTGCTGGCGGGCTTGTGCAGCCGAAGGGGCGTGGGGTGCTGGCAGGTGTGGCTGGAGCGAGGGTGGATCTGATGGGCGTGCACTAGGGGCTGAAGCGTGGAGGATGGTGCACGCAGTAAGGGCGTGTGCAGGGATGGCGGTCACGCAGGAGATGAGTGCATGCTGAGGAGCTATTGACGGTGCTGCACGATGGCGGGTAAGTGCATGCAGTGGATTGGAGATGAAGGTGCGGGCAGGGTATGTTGGCACGGTTGCATTGAGGAATGCGCGAGGCTGATGAAGAAGAAACACGATGATGGCTAAGCCCACTGGATTGGCACGGCGAGCTATCACCTCGCCGGCCCACAGTGTGGTGGAGCTTGGCCTTGGAGACCACAGTGAGGAGCGGGTGCACGGTGATGGGTGGGCAGTGTCTCTCTGTATAAGGCAGCCTCCCTCCTTTTGTAGCCACGGCCTTTGTTTCAAATTCAAAATGGCATGGCGTAAATGTGATGCGCAGGAGGAGGAGGCGAAGCTGAAGTTGGAGGAGTTACCTGTGCAAAGGAGAAAACAAATAAAAGAATAAAATATTATGATTATTTATGCATAAGCCCTTAACTTCTATGTTAAATTAAAACAATGCATGCAATGCACCTAATTGGTTAACTAATGCAATTCTAAGTTAATTCTAAATGCATTTAGTTGTGAATGCAATGCATGAATTATGTAATTAAATCAGAAATATGAACTAATCTATTTACATCCTAATGCATGCTAAATAAATGTTAGAATTAACTTAATGTCTAGGCACTTAAATACTTAAATAGCTCACAAATATGGGCTAATCATTTGCTTTGTAGGTGGAGATGGCTGGCGGGGGGGCAGGGAAGGGGGTGGTTTAGTGATGTGGAAGATGTTGAGGCCGTACGCTGTCACCATGCGACCGGCAAGAAGGAGAAGGAGTAGAGGTGCAGTATGCCTAAGCCATGGTGTATGCTGAGTCCACGGTGCATGCAGGATCCATGGTGCTCACCTCCTTCACGGTGGAGAAGATCGAGAGATAGTCCTCTCCCAGGGGAGAAGATATCTCGTATGGGTTGTTCTGTGGTTGGAGAAAAGAGAGGCATGGAGTGGGCGGTGCGATAGGATAAGGGATGGGAATTGTTGTGAGGGGGAAGGCAGTGCGTGAGGAGGGGGCACACTGCTGGTCGCGTGCGTGCATGAGAGGAGGTTTGGTTTATTCAAATATAAAATAATTATTTATATACAATAAGTTATAAAATGCATTAGATATATGCAAACCAAAGTAATGATGCATTAAATTATTTTATGACCTAATGTATTTATTAACAAATATAAAATACAAGAATAAAGTTAACTTAGGCGTAACAATAGTCCATTAAAATAGACTCATCAAATAACCCCATGCCTAAGATTTGCTAGTCCCTAGCAAAAGTAAAAAATAATAGTAGTCAGAAGGTTTCTTCTTTCCTTATTCCCAAAATTTAGAGATCCAGACTCATGTGATGTGATAGTAGCCTAAGTAACAGATTCAAGTGAAAAGCCAACTTACATTTGAAGTTCGCACTTAACCCTTGATAAAATTCTATTGCGATAGGCAACTACTTCCCTCGAGGATAAAGCAGAAGATAATATGTAATTTGACTCCGGATTTTTGCCTTAGGTAGGAGATATCGAGTTGAATGGATTTGTATTTGGTGGCACACACTCATCTGGTGCTACATGTAATCTAGTACTCTAGACTCTAGGTCTCTAGACTATAGAGAGAGGCTAAATAATTGTGTTCTCTTTATATTCCTTTGTGCTCACTCTTTTCCTTCTTTTCTTTCTGAGATCACAAATCTCACCAGATTTAGCAAATGTACTCACTGTTTGGTGGCCTCACATGGCATTCACACTTCAACTAAAGTCCTAATAACTCTACAACTAAGTTAGAGTCTTCAGCTAGTATTCGGGCGATCAGAAATACTGAAAGTTTGGTATGGGTTATATTTGGTGGATCACGATGGGTTTCTTTTTTGCCTCAGAAACAATGTCACGAAGATAAAATTATAAACTTGGACTCTTTTCTTTTTCTTTTCTCTCTCTCTTTTCTCTATTTTTTCTTTTATTATTTTTTTTCTAAATATAATTGTTTCTTTTTTCTTCATTTTCTTTCTTTATAAATCATTATAACACGATGCAGACTTTTATTTATGAGGCATTATAGGGGATGATGATGGTCAAGAGGATATTGTGTGGCTTATTTGGTGGAAGTGCCTACTCTCAACACCGGGAAGGAATGGATAGGACAAGCGTATTTCTGACCTTTGACACTATTATCATCCTTCAGCCGAGGACTTTATGAAGGATGACCGTAACCATCCACCATAGTCATAGCTTTATTAAGACTCAATCTCTATGTATCTCTATGATACCTCAGGAATTCACATGATGTACGCACACAAAAATAGAGATCGAAAACTATTCCTAACTCTGAGGTATCATCATCTAATTGTCCAAAACTTAAGATTCCTTGCACTAGACTTATCTCACTAGTAATCTCTCTACCTTCTTCTAACAAATATGAGGTGGATCTACTGGAAGATAGTATGCCTGACTCCCTATTAACTATCCAAGGGTTCAGTAGACTAAAAATGCTTATTGGTTTTCTTCAAAGATCCATTACCCAGTCTATGTGCAAGTGAAGTAAATGTACTTGATTCTAAACTTAAGAAATAATTTAAGAAGAAAAATCTTTAATAACACCTCCATGACAAAGATTTTTTGCTAGGGACTAACCAATTCAGCTCAAGAAAAGATTTTTTTCTTTATACTAACCTAAATGCATGAATACTTCTTAAAATGGAAAATGCACCCCCCATGCCTAAATCCTGCAATGTCCTCATTGTAAAATTAAAATAGGGGGAGAAAGGAAGGAAATCACCTGATGATGGTGTTATTCTGAAAGCTGTGTTGCCTCCCAACAAGCGCTGCATTTTTTGTCAGCAGCCAGACTTATAGGGAATCTGTAAGTCTGGTTCCAGACAGAAAAAGCTAGGCCCTAAAAATTTGCGTAACAACGCGGGCCTAGAAAACAGGTAGCCACAGATGTTGGCGAGCTAATGATGCAACGTTATCCCAAATGCTCGCCAGAAGACATGAAAGCAAATAACCTCGTAGGCTACCTGGGGAGGTCTAGGAATAACAAAAGGAATATGAAAAGGGACCTCCTGAAATAGAATAAGTGGAGGACAACAAGGATCCTCCAAAGTAGGAAGGGTTTTAAAAGATATAAACACAATTATTTTAAACCCTTGAATGGCGAGACTAAACATACAAGCATCAATCCAAACTCGCCATTCTACTTGAGGATGTACTAGCCTGATATTCTCCCCAGAAGGAATGTATGTGAGCAGAGACCTGAGCCAAGGGTCAGTTAGGGAGTGTAACGATTGTCTGTGGTGTTGGGAGTTAATGATTAAGTCCAATGAGGGCTTACTTTGTATTAAGTCCAACAATTTAGAATTTGTATTATTCTCCGTAACAGTTGTAGAAAAATTAGAAAAATTCATGTCACCTTGCCTATCATTAATGATCATAATCATATTTTCACCTTCTAGTATATGTGAATCAATGGTAGACTCCAAATTAGATTCCTTTGAAGGCAGGGTCAAAGCAATAGAATCATTTCCATTAATTTCATCCCTGAATTCTTTTGGTTCACTTAAGTTTTTGTTGAGGTGTATATGTGATTCACCAGTAAAGAGAGGAGTTGGATTAATATCCTCAATTATTTCTGAAGGAGGATCCATCATAATGTTTTGGAGTAAGTCTATATCACTCAATTCTTTGTTCTTCTCGGGGCATAAATCCTCAATCGACATGTTTTATCCCTGAAAGTCTCCCCTAGGCTTCTCATTATTGTGTTTACCCTCCTCCAATATCAACTCCTGGTTTGGTGGAGGATGACTCTCAAAAGAAGAGAGGGATCTAGATTTCACCAGATTATTTATATCCTCTGAGGGTAAGTCCTCGAATAACAAATAATCACCCTGTGATTCACTCCAGATTTTTAGTCCAGGTTCCTCCATTAGGTCATCCTCATCCTCTGAAATAGACTCTTTATATCCCTAAGACCAAAATTGATCTAATTCATCCTCCAGTCCCTTTGGGTCACCCTCACTGGGTGCACTTAAATCCTCAGGATGCTGAATGGTAGGTGTTGATTCCTTAAGTGGAGGGTCAGGATTAGGCTCACTAAGTGTAGAATGGGATTCCACAGGATAATTAATAGGGGAAGTGATATGAACAATACGACCTTGACCCAGGTTATCAGGGGTAACGAAAATATTGTCATTGGGGTCAAGGTCCTCAAGAGGTACCATCTTCCCTTTCTTTTGACTCCAATATAGCTCGGGTGAATAATTACTAGGATCGTTCTCCTTTAGTGGTTGTGTCTCATTGGGAGAGTCTATGTGATAGCTACGTAAAATAGGATCCCTATTGTCATTGGTTTCCTCAGAATTATTTTCATGATCACAGTCGTATGGGTAGGGATCAGAATTACTGGGAAGAGCGTAGCTAAGCTGTCAAATTTCTTTGTTCAATTGTTGACTATTCCTCAACATCTCTCCCATAGACTCCATCATTTCTTTTTGTTGTTTTTGCATTTCTATCATAAAAGAGGAGAGGCTACTACTATCACATTAGGGAGGATAGTCAATCTTAGGCTCTGGTTGCCTAGGGGATCGGTCCAACCTCAACATAGGAAATCATGAAGGGTGAGAGGGTTGGATGTTTGCATAGTAGTAGGGATTCCAAGGTTGGAAAGTCCCGCTCCTAGGCTTTGCTCAAAAGTGGGAGTTATCGGGCCAGTACTCCCAGGATAGGAATATGAATGATCCCATGAATTGCCAATGTACCCATCAAAAGATGGATAAGCTTGGGGCATGGGATCTTGGTTAAAATGATAGGAGTAAGGATAGTCCATTTCTTTCAATTAAATGGTTTAACTCTCTTAGGTCTTAGGTTGATTAAAAATAGAAACTTCCTAGAGAGCTCTATTATGCACACACCAAGCAAACACAAGGCAAGAGGTCTTTTGTTGGTTTAAAGTTCTTTAAGTCCTCTTCCAACTCTTCAGCTTGGCCAAATATAGTCAAGGCAGTGTTTCTCCATTCCCATGTAAGTGGTATAAAAGAAATGAGACACTTGAAATTTCTGATCAATGACTGTAAAGAAGGTTGATGTTACTTTTAGTCCTTTTTGGGTGATCAATTAAGTTGTCAAGCAATTACACACCCTAAATTGACCTTTGAGTGCCCTAAAGATGTACACTTTGTTGCGATGATATTCTCTAATGCTCAAGTAAAAAGGTACTCCAAGGATGGAACCAAGGGATGCAAGTAGGGCAAACTCTTCCTTTGAGGCATTGCATTAGCGGTGCCTCTTAGCTACCCTTGAATTCCTTTAAGGGGTGTCCCCCTCCTTAGAGTACCAAGTCACTCGGGCAAAAGTTAATATTATCGTCACAAAGCGAGATAAGAGGGTTTGCACTGATAAAGAGATTGATGCCTATAGCCTTAAGGGTCCAAGTCCTAGTGTAGTGCCTATAATGCATGCTTAGCGCAGGAAGTGTGCATCACACCGCGAAAAGTGATTTTTCCTTTTAAAAATTGCAGTCACATTATTCAAACACTTTCTGTATACTTTTCTTTCTTTTCAAGAAGTAATGTGACCACTTGATTAATATTTTCAAATCAGCTTAAATGGTAATTTTTAATTATGTCCAAATGCAATGCGTGCGCAGCTAACTAATGCACAAGAAAAGACGTACCTTACTCCAGCTCTCTTCAATGCAAGATGTTTGCAATGTAAAAAGAAAAGCTAGATGCTGCTCATTCAATCCTTGATGGTTGCCCTATAGATATGCAGCTTCTAGCAAGCAGTTCAAAATTTTTTTTTCTTCTTTTTTTAAATAATAATAAGCAAACAAACCTAATCTAACTAACTAGCCAACATGTAGTTCAAACAATTCGAATAATCCTATAATATAAATAAAATGGGAACACGATTCCGAAAATACCCAACATGGGTCCACAAGACAAAAATTAAATGTCTAATGTCTATCTAGCCAAAATATAAATCTAAGATCTAATGACTCAATTAGGAAAGGCTCCTCCATATGCTTCAGGTGGCATCAAGGTCCACAAGCACACGTTGCTGGCCTCCAGGTGGCGTCAAGGTCCACCAAAAATATCCCCTCTGTCGTGCGCTCCTATTGTGTTCGTTTGTTTTTGCAATGCAAGAAGAAATAAGGTCAGCAATTCAGAAAAGCTTCATTAATAGCATGAAAATAATATAAATTTTCCAAAAAAAATTAATAGGCATATTTCCTCCACAGCAACGGCACCATTTGAAAGTGCAATCTTCATTTTCATTGAAAACTTTGACATAAATGTTGCGTCATTGTAATATGTCGCATGGTAGAAAATCACTTTTTAAAAGTATTTAATAATTCAAAACTAACCACGAAGAGTTAGGTCATCTCCACAGGGAGGAATCAGCCTAATAAAATCACAACTATGTAGAAATCGAGTTCGCAGAAGTATTCGTCAAATAAAACAATGTGTATGCTGCTCTGAATGTAAACCCCAAATTTAAGGAGAATTCAAGGGCTATTAACGTAAATTTCACATAAGAAAATAGTTCATGTGCAGGGGTATATCCTGTACATTTTACTTGCATGCAGACAAAAGTGTAAATCAGAATTCAAATGTGATATATATTGAGATGGATTGTAAGGGCTGAATAATTACGTGGAAGAATAAGCATAGGGCTACAATTTCACCTCAATTTAATTAATCAAAGAAATTAGAAAAGTGAATCTTTGACAATTGATGAGTGGCTACTCATCATGCTAAAAAGCTGAAGTTAAGCTAGACACTAAGTAAAACAACATCAGATTAACAGATAAAAAGGGTTAAGTGTGGGAATTAAAGAAAAAGACCTAAAACCTTTACTCTATGTTAACACTTCATAATTAGGTCACAAAATGAGATATTCTAAAAGCAAAGTACAAATGATGATCCATGCATCAATTGAACACATAAATAAGTTTGAAAGGCCAAATCAAAAGTATAATCAATGTCTTAAATGTTCAATTGAGCACATATAAAAATTTGAAGGCAATTGGACATCATTTAGGTTATGAAATAGGTAGTTTACACATAGGTCCTTCATGCATTACACTCTTGCCCTTACAAACTCCCCTTTGTACCTACTTGTAAGCCACAGGGACCCTTTTGAAAGGCTGT
The DNA here is from genome assembly GCA_037157565.1 of Thalassia testudinum. Lineage (NCBI taxonomy): Eukaryota > Viridiplantae > Streptophyta > Magnoliopsida > Alismatales > Hydrocharitaceae > Thalassia > Thalassia testudinum. The sequence continues at coordinate 39,794,478 of JAZHRO010000049.1, forward strand.
AGGGTCCTTCCAATTGTAGTACTTTTCACTTATGGTCTTACACGCAATTCTTCTACCCCTTCGTTCAAGGGTCTATCTGCAATTTTCCTTATTTCAGAGAGAGGCCTGCTGCTTTTCGCACGCACTGTAGCGCGCGAAGAACATAGCCAATGTCAGCCGTCCGTCGCTCTTCATGATCCTGATCTGCGTTAGATTTGAATGGAAGCTTCGTGTGATTCGGTGCGTGCGATCACCCCTCTCCCGAGATATCATCTGATGGTCAGATTTTGTGCTTAACTAGCCGCGCGCTCCGCTCCTCTCACCCTCACCACCGGTTGCATCTTGATTATCCTCACCTGCGCGGTGATCTCAGCCACTGAGCATGCTACTTAAGCACCTCAGTGGTGTCGCGCGCAAGGGATCGCTCCCTCCTACACCTCTTAGCGATCATTCGTCCACTCCAGTTCCTCCTCCCCATCCAGTCTCTGATTTCCTAGCCACCGGCTGTGAAATCATCACCTTCTCTCGACCTCCTCGTCGCTAAGGACTTCGTAGCACCTGAGGACGACCCTGGAGACTCACTAGCAGACTCTTCCCTCCACTGGGGTCATCTTCCTCCCTTCTTCCTCCTTAGCCACCGGCTAAGGACCCATAGGTCCCATTCTTCCTGTTAGATTAGGTTTATAATTCTGCATATTAGTTTTAACTGTAGTTAAGTAGTTTAGAGTAGAATTAATGTAATTGTTATTGTTCGATTTCGTTGTAGGATAAAGTAGCTGTAGTAGTAGAATTAGGCTTAAATCCCCTCGTCACCTCCTCTGATCATTCTAGATCAGAGGGGAAGATTTCATTTAACCATGTTTTCAAATTATCTCCCTCTCCATACTTTCATGTCCAGTTCTGATTTTCCACGACATGTTTTCTCGCTTTCCACCCATACACTCTGACCCAATTTCAGATCTGATTGGTTTTCAACCTCAAATATGAAATTGGCGTCAACAAGCACCTAAAAGGCTTCCCACTCACCTCACTCTTGGTCACGAAAGCCCCTGATTTTGGGTCAAAATTTTCAGTTTGTCAGATTTCTCCTCAATTTGGATTTTTAAGGATTTTTCCTTCAATTTGGTTTTACTGTTTGATCTGACAAATTGAATGAAGTCTGATTTGAATTCATTATTGGCAAGGAATCTGAGAGGTTTTTTGGTGACAGAAATCATCTTAGAAGAGCAATATATAGATCTGATTTGATAAAGTTTTGAATGCAATGAATGCAAGTCAGATCTAAGGATAATCACTGTAGTGATTTGAAGTCTGATCTTGCATTCATGAGTGTGTTTTGAATGGTTGTTTAGTGATTTCCTAACCTAAGGAGTTCTCAATACTCCTTAAGGTTTTAGAAACTGGGATTTTAACTAAGGGCTTTAATTGACTGAATTAACTCTCCCTTCATGCTGTCTATAGCATTAGGAAGAGTTAAATCAGTGATATTTGTGGATTTAATCTGAAATGAAGTTTTTGATAAGGGTTTTTGGCATTTGAATTGGGGTACTTAGTGATTTTAGTGAGAAATTAAACCCTTGTCAGATTGGGGATTGAGAGAGATTTTCTTTTTCAGTGTGGATTTTTTTGATTCCAATCCCAGTAGACACAGCAAAGTGCTGCATCTTGCAGCTACATTTTTCTTCTCTCAAACTCACATTTCATCTCAAATGGACTAACTGCAGTAGCAGTTAGACCATTTGGAGAGTGAACTAAGCTGCTGCAGGGTCTGGAATGTCTTGTTGCTGCTACTATCTAGTTGTTATAAGTTGTAGCAGATAGGTTCTAATGTAAAACCCTGTAGATTTTGTCTTGGACATAGCTGCCATTTGAATGTAATTCAGTCCCTGTGTATTTAAACTTTCTTATTTAACTGACTGAACTCTAATTTCTGTGCATGCTTGTGTTATCTTTCTCAATTGTGTCAGCTAGTTTAGTCAAAAATCACCACCCAAACATGTTTTAAAATTGGAAACTTAACTGAGGACAGTATTAAGATGGGTAAACACTTCCTAAATTTCGTGCTATATAGAAAGAAGGCAATCATAAACAGGATAAAAAGGGCTAAAAACTTAAAAAAGAAAAAAAAATAGTAAAACAAGCTTTTTTTCTCTCCTCAGTCAACTCTTCCCTTCTCTCCTAACTCTTTCAGATCTGCAACAACAGTAAACAAATTAAAATGAAACACCCAAACGAACCAAAAATAAATATATATATATATTCACATATATATTACTTTGTATATTAAGTATACTTATATAGACATAAGCTATATATTAGGCTACATATGTAAATAGGTAGTGTATATATATATACTGTATACTTAACTATGTAAATATAATGAGTACTGTAATTTAGATTTTAGATCTAGTTTAGACAGTAAATACAATAATTATATAACTATCTATAAATTAAACTAATTTATTTGTATTATTAAACTAACTAGATCAGTAAATAGTATAATTAAGAAAGTTAAACTATAAAACTGTATATATATCTATGTATATGTAGATTATAAGTAAATAAAATCTTTCATCTTAATTTAATCCTTTATAAATAATAAATAATGAATTTATTAAGTTTATAGCTAAGTTGTTAAATTAAATTAGCTAAATTAGTAATATAGAATTATAATTAAGTTAAATTGAATCTGTATACTAAGACTAATATACTTTAAGTAATTTAAGCTAATTTAAGTATATTTATGCCTGATTATATTAAGTTTAACTTAATTTATAAGCAGAACAATTAAAACTGCTATTTAAATGTAAATAACACATACATTAATTCAGAAAAATATAATAAAAATGTGTATAAAATACTTATGTATGTATTCTAACTCTGTATGAGGTCAATTAGACCATCTAGTAACTAATTTATAAGCAATTAACCAAGAAAACACCAAAATCAGTGTGTAAAAACTGGCTACTTTACTGAATTTATTTATATAGTAAATCTAATTAAAATTTCAAATTAATTGAACAATTACATAGTATTATGTAAATACGTTATTTTCCATAATTTATTTTTATTTTTAAATAAATTATGGCCCTCGAATTGAGGGCCAAAATCTCTTCCAGCCCACAGTTCCACGCGTTTTTCAGTGCAGATGTGGCGCTCGAAAAGTGCCACATCGTGCGCTGCAAAACGTGCGCAGCAATTTATATGGAATTTGTGTTTAGACAGTGCAGTCGTCACGGGCGCTGGGCGCCCGAAACAACTACACTATCATACTTACATTGAGCATATACTGAGCATTCTGAGCTTGATCTGTGGGGCCGGGGGCCCGGAGAGAGGCGTGTGTGCGTGGGGCTGAGAAGACCCTGTGCTGAGTTAAGAAAGACATAATTAAGCGGCCTAATGAGAATTAGGGCACGCTTAGTAGAGGTTTGGTCCCACCCTCTGGGTGCTGTGTATCCTTCGAAAAGCTTGCCCGCAAATAAACACATTTTTAATTAATTAAAGAGAGTTGATGACGATTGTTAAATGCCTCTTAGCCACAGCGTGTTAAAGTCACTAAGGCAAAATGAAAACACAGAAGAAGAAGAACATCTGATGAAGATTGGTGTGAAGGAGGAGAGAGAGAAGTTGTACTTACGTAAGTAAAAACAAATACAAGGGAAATATAAATATATATATATGTATATGTAGTATAGGCAATTATTTTTATAAATAAACCCATATATTTACTAACAAAATAAAATGTCACCATAAGCGTCGCTACAGACCCTAGTTTCCCTCCTTAGGTTTGTATATAGTGTTTTCTGGGATCTAGCGACACTTACGTCTGTCACTATAACTGTTGTATGTGTTACTGTAGATATCAGACTAGTAAGTTAAGTTAATATACTATGTAATCTTAGTCTATTATGTACTTTCATGTAAGTATTAATATTATAACTTGTAATGACATAGTTTAAAGTATAGTGATAAATTGTTTGGTGCTTGTTTGTAGTAGTTTTTTCCAGCATTACAATTAATTCTTAGTAAGTAGGCAAACCATGTCCACATTAATTCATTCTTTAATAAGATGTAAAGCTTCTTTTTGGAACTAGAGGATAATTTTGAGATCAAAGAGCGATGTAATTCAATAATTTCCTCCCAGTGAACGACTAAGAATAAAACCAGTAAATAATAATGGTTGTAATGACTGGTATTCCATACAACTCACCACAATGACACTCATGGTGTTTCAAATCACAACATACTACAACACATCATTATCTCAACAACCAACACCATTACACATTATCCACATTACACATCAATCAGCCATTGCAAACCATTGCATTATTTTTTGCGCTGTTGCCAGGGAGACAACGCTCTTTACGCCAAAATTACCCTTTAATTCTTTTGTATATAGAAATTCCTCATTTCATTTAAATTCATTGATTGTAATTTCTTTCTTCCATTGATTTATTTGTTAATGTGTTTACATTCTTTTATTCTTTTACTAATCATTTGTTATTTTTCCACAGCACTTGTGGAGGAGGAGAAGAAGTATCATCATCCAGGTAGAGGTCGTCTTCCTGGTGGAGTCGCTGCGCTTCTGATCCGACATCTAGGCGGAGTTTGCCCTCGGAGTAGCTGTAGGATTAGTAATAATAGTAGTATAGTCTAGATAGATTTAGGTATATTAACTAGGATGAATTGTTAGTCTTAAGTTGTGAGAGCCTGTTCTCACACATTCATTGTAATAACTATGGACTATCTAGACTTTTATTTTCTACTTCTCCCTCATCGATATGATTTTTTCCATTGCGATTTTCCGAATCGATTTCTTTCCTTGTTTTTTGTTTGTTGCATATTAAAAAAAAAAAAAATCAAAAAGATCTCATCCTTATCTAGTAGCATCATAATCTTAGGCATCCATCTTAGGTTGCATACTTCTCTGCTAGATTTTAATTCAAGTCAAATCTGCATATAGAAGATTGCTGGAGTCAGGTATGCATTCTTTGCCTTACTCTAACTCCTGTCATCATTGCATTTGACTTAAAATTAAAGAAGACCATCTCTTGTACTGAACTGAGTAAAAAGTGAGACAAGTAGCATAGAAATCATATCATAATCACTTGAATTAAGTCAAAAAGAAGATATTAACTTTGGGTGAAACCTTGATTGAGATTTTCATCTCCTTGTGTTGATTGCTATCGTGCACACAGCACGATCACTTAAGGTCACAACACACGGGTTTCTACCTCACCTCTTTCTGCAACCACAGGATCTGGATTCACATGCTAAGTCTTATCCAGATTCCCAGTGGATTTTAGAGGTTTGCACATCGCTAGGTTTATCTTAAGACACGTACAATTGTTTGAAACAATTGCTTGCATACAACATAATTTTGCGTAGCAGCCTCTAGGAAAAATTTTTCGATTTACCTCGCTTGATTGGTCTTCTGAGTGATTTAATTGGGATTTTTCCACTTTTTGTGAACTTGGTTAAAATTTTCCCATTGAGTTGGAACGAGTTGTAGTAAACGTGTTTTCAAAAACCAACTCAATGGAAGGTAGGAGATCCCAAAACTCAGAACTTGTACTCCCCTTGGGTACTAGTACCCATGCTACTGCATCTTTCTCTTTGCCCTCCACTTCTAATCCTTTACCTCCCGAATCTCAAAATCCTATTCATAATCCCATTCACCAAGAGGATGATCTTGAGTCATCACAATTCGAGGATTTTGAAGAACTTCCTCCAGACTTAGTTGCACATCCTCCACCACACCAACCACCTATTCCTAGGTTCCAACCTCCACCTTATCCTAATTTTCCTAATTCGCCCCGGAGAGAGGACCTATGCCTCATCTTCAGCACCTTTTCGATACACAACTACAAATGAATACCCTAACCCAACAGGTGCAACAGCTTGCTCAAGCTGTTAATCTTTTAGCTAACCCCCAACCATAACCACTTCAACCTAGAAATCCCCAGACACCACCCCAACCCCGTAGACCTCAACTACAGGATTATTATAATCCCGCAGTTGCCCAACCAATGCCTGTGGTACGTTATCTCAATGGAGGTCGTGCTACTGAACTGAAGTCAAACATTATAGCACTCATTCCTCACTTCCATGGACTTGCTTCTGAGGACCCTTTTCAGCATTTAGAGGAGCTGAAGAATCTTGCCCAAACTTTGGGTCCGCAAGGACATGATCAGCACACGCTTTTAATGAAAATGTTCTCCTTTTCATTGAAAGATAAGGCAGCCTTTTGGTTTCGAACACTTGCACGGACTACACCTATAGATTCCTGGGCTTCTTTAGAACATGAGTTCTTAAAGAAGTACTTTCCTGTAGGCTGCACTAATGCCTTAAGGCGTGCCATCACTACATTCACTCAGAATTCAGGAGAATCAATGCACGAGGCTTGGGAGAGATTCCACGAGCTTCTGAGAAAATGTCCCAACCATGGTGTCCCACACTGGCAATAGGTCCAGATCTTCTACCATGGGCTCCATGATGACACAGAATTTTGTAGATGCCGCTTGTGGAGGCAATTTCTTGTGTTGGGACGAGGACTCAGCCTTTGAGCTCTTTGAAGGCATGGCCGAAAACTCTATTAATAATGCTTCGATGAGCATGTTTAATAGAAAGTCCTCACATTCCCACTCACATACTGGGGTACACGAAGCCCAATCCAGTAGCAAAGATTTAGTGATAGTGGCTAGTCAACTGGATAAAGTAGGCTTAATCAAGAAGAAAGTAGATGAAGTATGGAAATTTCTCTCAAAACCCTCATCTTCTTCTTCTCAGTCACCAGCACAAAACACTTCTTCTTAGTTTCCCACAGGGAGGGAAACTGTGAATAACCTTTCTGTGAAAGAAACTGCATTACTGGATTTTCCATTTCCATATCCTTCACCGGTTGCAGGAACCTTTGTTCCTCCCTACACTGACTTCCCTGCACCTTCTGGAGTTTCGGAGGAGCTCCATGCCATTCATAATGACCCTTTCGCACAAACCTACAACCCTTGATGGCACAATCATCCAAATTTCTCGTGGTCGGGAAATTCACAGAGACCTCCTTTTCAACAACCTTCTGCACCACCACTGCATAACCCGATCCGAGCACCACCTCCACAATCACATGGATATCCACTGCGTGCCTACTAGCAACCCCAACCCAGGCCCACCCAATACTCTCAATCTTGGCCTACACGACATGACCAGTTGGGGTCTATCATGAAAGCTCTTGCTGATATGCAACAACAGAATATTGCTATGCAGCAGAGACAGGATGCGGCCTTAGCTGAGATGAGAGCCTAGCTATCACACTTGACGGAGTCCCGTCAACCACATTCACTCCCATCTCAAGCACAACCCAACCCTAGGAACATACCTGCTCAGAGGTATGTCCAACCTAGACCAGCAATGCAAGGCCAAGCACATGTCATTTCACAACCTTTGCACAACACTGAATTCTTCACTGACTCAAGTTCTTCTCTTGCACAAACACAACCACCTCTGCTACCTAACACTGATTTACCATCTACCTCTAGGGCTGAACTAAATGCCATAGTCACTAGGAGTGGTAAAAGCACACTAGATCCATCTCTTCCAACATCTACCACTTCTAGTTCTACTCCTCAACTTCCTACTTCTCCTCTACCTAGGACTGAACCTCTTTTCACCAATCCTGTACCTTTTCCTGAAGCTTTAAAGAAGAAGGGGAAAGGAAAGAAAAAGACCTGTGTGGCACCTGAGGAGGATTTGCTTAAGCTCTTTGAGCAAGTCCACATAAACATCCCCTTGTTGGATGCAATCCGCCACATTCCTCTTTACGCTAAGTTTTTAAAGGGCCTATGCACACCTAAGTGTAAAGCAAGAATTCAAAAAGGGAGTAGTCCAATCATCCTCTTGGAACAAGCTAGTTCCATCATCTCTAGTACCCTCCCAACTAAGATGAAAGACCCAGGCACCCCTCTCTTATCCTGCATGATAGGTAACACCACATTTAATAGAGCACTACTTGACCTAGGTGCTTCCATCAATCTTATCCCAACCTCTCTGCTGACACATTTTGAGGTTGGCAATCTGAAGCCAACCGAGGTGTCCCTGCAATTAGCTGACAGATCAGTTAAGACACCTCAGGGAGTGTTGGAAGATGTCAAAGTGCGGGTTAAGGATTTTTACTTTCCTGTAGACTTTATAGTCCTTGACATGGAAGTACCTGAAGATATCCAGAACACACCTATCATTTTAGGAAGACCTTTCTTGGCTACGGCCAAGGCAAACATCAATTGTGAGGAGGGCCTTATAGAATTGAAGTTCGGAGATCAGAAAATAAAAATTGATATTTTTCACGCCCAAAGAGGACCGACCTTTAGTTAATTGAAGAAATCCTTTCTCTGGATTCTTTGGACCGGTTGGTTGAGGATACCTTAATCAATTCATTAAATTTAGAACCTCAACACTCTTTGGACTCTGACTTGACTTCCACTGAGTTACCGAATTTAGAGACTGAGGACCTACCTCCTATTCCTTTAGTATCTCTAGGATCTCCTGAAACTTTCACACCTACTCCTTCTGATCCTGTACCTGTTGAACTCAAACCTCTTCCTGACTCTCTCAAATATGTTTTCTTAAGACCTGATCAGACCTATCCGGTGATTGTTAACTCTTCCTTATCATCTGATCAAGAATCACGACTCTTATATGTCCTAAGAGCACATAGACAGGCTATAGGATGGAACCTTTCTGACCTAACTAGCATCAGTCCTTCTTATTGCACACATAGGATTTTTACTGAAGAAGGATCTTGACCTACAAGACAGCCCCAGCGTAGATTGAACCCTACATTACAAGAGGTGGAAAAAAGTGAAATGATTAAGTGGTTGGACAATGGAATTATCTTCCCAATTTCTGACAGTAGATGGGTAAGAGTCCTATTCAGGTTGTGCAAAAGAAGGCTGGACTTACCATCATCACCACTAATTCTGGAGAAGTCATCCCTACACGCATTGCTAGTTTGTGGCGAGTATGTATAGATTACCGAAAACTCAACCAAGCCACGAAGAAAGATCATTTCCCTTTGCCCTTCATTGATCAGATACTGGAAAGACTGGCGGGGAATAGACTTTTCTACTTTTTGGATGGCTATTCAGAATATAATCAGGTGGCAATTCACCCCGACGATCAAGAAAAAATGACATTCACCTGCCCCTATGGAACCTTTGCATTCCGTAGGATGCCTTTTGTATTGTGCAACGCACCTGCTACATTTCAGCGGTGTATGCTTGCAATCTTTTCTGACTCAGTAGGTGATTGCTTAGAAGTCTTCATGGATGACTTCACAGTCTTCGGGAGCACATTTGATGCATGCTTAGACCACCTGACTAAGGTCCTGCAAAGATGCATAAATGTGAATCTGGTACTTTCCTGGGAGAAATCTCATTTCATGGTAACAAAAGGACTAGTATTAGGTCACCTTATCTCTGAGAGAGGAATTGAGGTTGACCGCGCGAAGGTAAAGTTGATTTTTGATTTACCACTACCTTCGTCGGTTAAACAGATTCGATCTTTTCTTGGGCATGTTGGTTTTTATCGCCGCTTTATAGAGGATTTCTCGAAAATAGCCCGACCTCTCACTACTCTCCTCTCTAAAGATGTAGACTTCTAGATATCTAACGATTGTGTTTGTTCCTATACGACACTTCGTGAATTGGTTACCAAGGCCCCCATACTGCAACCCCCGAATTGGTCTCACCCTTTTGAGATCATGTGTGATGCCTTTAATTATGCAGTAGGAGCTGTCCTTGGTCAAAAATTGAACGAGAAACCCACAATCATCTATTACGCTAGCAAGACCTTAGAAGAAGCCCAGAGGAATTACACCGTCATGGAAAAGGAATTGCTAGCTATAGTATTTGCACTGGAGAAATTCAGACCTTATCTTTTAGGTTCCCACATTATAGTCTACACTGACCATACAGCAGTTCGACATCTTCTCGCCAAGAAGGATGCAAAATCTCTTATGATTAGATGGATCCTGCTTTTACAGGAATTTGATTTAGAGATTCGTGATAAGGCTGGAAAGCAAAATGTGGTAGCTGATCACTTATCCCGCCATCCTTTTGAAGTGATTTCTCCTTCTTCACCCATTTCTGACCACTTCCCTGACGAGCAATTGCTGGTCATTCATTTTGATCTTCCCTGGTATGCTGACATTGTCAACTACCTGGCTTCTGGAATCCTCCCCACTGATTGGGTTCGACATCAAAAAGACAGACTTAGATCCGAGTCCAAGCACTACTACTGGGAAGAACCCTAGCTTCTCAAGCACTGCAATGACCAGATCTTTAGGAAGTGTGCTCCAGATAAGGAGATTAGAAGCATCTTATTGTTCTGCCATGACCAGGCGTGCGGCGGTCACTTCTCTGGCAAAAAGACTGTTGCAAAGGTTTTGCAGAGCGATTTTTATTGGCCCACAATCTTTAAAGATGCACACGAATATAGCAGGGCATGTTCACGCTGTTAGTCTCTCGGCAGTATTGGCCGCCGAGACATGATGCCCTTGAATCCGATCATGGTGTGCGAAATCTTTGACATTTGGGGCATTGACTTCATGGGACCTTTTCCTAAATCTTATGGCTTCGAGTACATATTGTTGGCAGTTGAGTTTGTTTCAAAATGGATTGAAGCCATCCCCTCGAGGACTAATGATCATAGAGTTGTGACACAATTCGTTTAAGACTTCATCTTCTCCAGATTTGGGGTACCAAAAGCCATCATTAGTGATGGAGGGTCTCATTTTAGAAACACACATTTTCAGTCCCTACTTCAAAAGTATGGGGTGTCACATAGGATAGCTACACCATATCACCCTCAAACTAATGGACTTGCTGAATTGTCCAATCGAGAGATCAAGAAGATTTTACAGACTACCATCCGACCAGATAGAAAGGATTGGTCTTCTCGCCATTGTGATGCGTTGTGGGCATATAGGATAGCCCACAAAACCCCTTTAGGCATGGCTCCTTTTAGACTTGTGTACGGGAAACACTGTCATCATCTCTTAGAACTAGAGCACAAAGCCTATTGGGCCATCAAAAAGTTTAACTTGGACTTAGAGAAGGCTGGTGATCTTAGGAAATTGCAAATTTCTGAGCTCGATGAATTAAGGAATGAATCTTATGAAAGCTCAAGGATTTATAAGGATAAACTTAAGGCCTTCCATGACCGTCACATTCTTAGGAAATCATTTCACCCTGTCAAAAAGTCCTTTTCTTCGACTCTAGACTAAAACTCTTTCCTGGGAAACTAAGATCAAAATAGACTGGACCTTTCAAGATCTTAAGAATATTTGACAATGGAGCCATTGAGATCACTGAAATTGACAAATCTAAACCTTTTACTGTAAATGGTCAAAGATTGAAACCTTTCATTGAGCTGCATGATCTCAGACTTGTCAATTCCACCATTTCACTCCTACATTTTGAATTACCATACAAGTTTTCGCCTAGCTGAAGGCGTTAAACTTAGCAAAAACCTATCCTTGTGTATGGTTGTTTTTCACCTTTCTTACTCTTGCCTTTATTTGTATATAGTGTCTACCCTTGCATTTTGAGCATACTTTCATTGACACACATTTCACTTCCTAGCCCGACTGTTCACTCTGATCCTAGATCAGACTTAAAATCGTCCGCACAGAGATTTTATCTCCTCATTCCGACTTCCTTCCATCACCCAGTCTAGGATAGTGAAAAGCTGAGCATGCATTTGCATCCACCTTATTCTTTCAATAAGGACATTGCAACATTTAAGCATGAGGGGGGTATAAATGGTGAACCATTTAAACTGAAATGCAATTGTAGACACACTTACAGTACATATAGTATTATCAAAAAAAAAAAAAAACTTCAAAAAAATTGAAAAAAAAATTTGAAAAAATTTTTTGAAAAAAATTACAAAGCTAAAAATACAAAAAAAAACAAATCACAAAAAAATTCCAAAAGTACAATAAGGGACATGCACCCTATTCATTCAAGGGAGGACATTAATTTCAAGAAGAAAGGGAGAAAAAGATAAAAGATAAGTGTTTAACTATGATCTTCTAGCTGAAAACAGAAATTAGAATAAGTGTTTATGGACATTCAACCATTACTGGTTTGACCTGCCGGGCCATAATAGCTTGATACAAGCTTGGGCTTAATACAGTTCGAGCCTTGACAAGATAGACCACAGTCTCTCCTAACTTTAGGACATATTCTTGTACCTGAGTCACCAGTACAAGATTCGTTGGTTTGCTTTGACTTAGGAGTTAAGTAACCTTGGCTTACACTACACAATGTCAAGAAAGACCACTTGAACCTAAACTTCAACCCTTGTGTTCATTAGGGAAGGTGGAGTCATTACTTGTGCGTGCAGGTAGACTCTTTGTCCTAATCTTTAGTCTTGTGTTTAGGAGAAACTCTTTCCACAAAAAAATTCACCCACCAAATTTAGTGTGCTCTACCAAATAAGTTCCGGAGACATACTGATAAAAAAAAAAAGAGAAGTCAAGTATGTTCTCCAAAAATCTGGAAATACTCTTGTTCCACCAAAATTGGTTTCAGGGTTCAAAACAAATACCCTGTTTGTTCACCAAAAAGTTCTCTGAGCCACAAACACAATAAGGGTTGGGTTTAAATATCCATCAATTCTTGAGAGTCATCCGAAAACATGAGCTGAAGTTAGGACCAACCTGGACTTAAAAAGAAGTAAAACCCTGGGAGTGAGCTTTAGCATTAACTTGGTTAGTCCTGACTTATCACAAAGCACAGCCATAACCTCATAGCATTCTGAGTCTCTGTAAAACCCCCTGAGTCCTGGAATTCGACTTAAGGTTTAAATATCAAGAGTCCTTGTTGGTTGAGAGATGGTCTATGTCATTTAAGCCTCGAGTTCTGGTAGGTTATCCTCAGTAATAAGGTTCTCACAATGTCCAAAACACAGTTGGTTTATTGAAAAAATCTTTCAGCCTGAAGATCATCATCAAACACTTAAAACTTTTTGAAAGAAGAAAAACATATCTCTTCACACTTACCTTGCTGATACTCAAATTGCCTTACACTTCAACAGATTGTTTACTAAGGGACTAGCAAAACGTAAGCATGGGGGTATGATGAGTGGCTACTCATCATGGCTAAAAAGCTGAAGTTAAGCTAGACACTAAGTAAAACAACATCAGATTAATAGATAAAAAGGGTTAAGTGTGGGAATTAAAGAAAAAGACCTAAAACCTTTACTCTATGTTAACACTTCATAATTAGGTCACAAAATGAGATATTCTGAAAGTAAAGTACAAATGATGATCCATGCATCAATTGAACACATAAATAAGTTTGAAAGGCCAAATCAGAAGTATAATCAATGTCTTAAACGTTCAATTGAGCACATATAAAAATTTGAAGGCAATTGGACATCATTTAGGTTATGAAATAGGTAGTTTACACTTAGGTCCTTCATGCATTACACTCTTGCCCTTAAAAACTCCCCTTTGTACCTACTTGTAAGCTGCAGGGACCCTTTTGAAAGGCTACAGGGTCCTTCTGGTTATAGTTCTTTTCACTTATGATCCTGCACGCAATTCTTCTACCCCTTAGTTCAAGGGTCTGTCTGTAATTTTCCTTTATTTCAGAGAGAGGCCTGCTGCTCTTTGCACACACTGTAGCATGCGAAGAACACGGACAATCTGAGCCGTTCGTCGCTCTTCATGATCCTGATCTGCGGTTAGATTTGAATGGAAGCTTCGTGAGATTCGACGCATGCGATCACCCCTCTCCCCAGATCTCATCTGACGGTCAGATTTTGTGCTTAACTCGCCACGTGCTACACTCCTCTCATCCTCACCGCCGGTTGCATCTTGATTATCCTCACCTACGCGGTGATCTCAGCCACTGAGCATGCTAGTTAAGCACCTCAGTGGTGTCACGCGCAAGGGATCACTCCCTCCTACACCTCTTAGTGATCATTCGTTCACTCCAGTTCCTCCTCCCCATCCAGTCTCTGATTTCACAGCCACCGGCTATGAAATCATCACCTTCGCTCGACCTCCTCATCGCTAAGGACTTCGTAGCACCTGAGGACGACCCTGGAGCCTCACTAGCAGACTCTTCCCTCCGCTAGGGTCATCTTCCTCCCTTCTTCCTCCTTAGCCACCGGCTAAGGACCCATAGGTCCCACTCTTCCTGTTAGATTAGGTTTATAATTCTGCATATTAGTTTCAGCTGTAGTTAAGTAGTTTAGAGTAGAATTAATGTAATTGTTAATGTTCGATTTTGCTGTAGGATAAAGTAGTTGTAGTAGTAGAATTAGGCTTAAATCCCCTCATCACCTCCTCTGATTATTCTAGATCAGAGGGGAAGATTTCATTTAACCATGTTTTCAAATTATCTCCCTCTCCATACTTTCATGTCCAGTTCTGATTTTCCACGACATGTTTTCTCGCTTTCCACCCATACACTCTGACCCAATTTCAGATCTGATTGGTTTTCAACCTCAGCTCTGAAATTGGTGTCAACAAGCACTTAAGGGCTTCCCACTCACCTCACCCTTCGTCACAAAAGCCCCTGATTTTGGGTCGAAATTTTCAGTTTGTCAGATTTCTCGTCAATTTGGATTTTTAAGGATTTTTCCTTCAATTGGTTTTACTGTTTGATCTGACAAATTGAATGAAATCTGATTTGAATTCATTATTTGCAAGGAATCTGAGAGGTTTTCTAGTGACAGAAATCAACTCAGAAGAGCCATATATAGATCTGATTTGATAAAGTTTTGAATGCAATGAATGCAAGTCAGATCTAAGGATAATCACTGTAGTGATTTGAAGTCTGATCTTGCATTCATGAGTGTGTTTTGAATGGCTGTTTGGTGATTTCCTAACCTAAGGAGTTCTCAATACTCCTTAAGGTTTTAGAAACTGGGATTTTAACTAAGGGCTTTAATTGATTGAATTAATTCTCCCTTCATGCTGTCTATAGCATTAGGAAGAGTTAAATCAGTGTTATTTGTGGATTTAATCTGAAATGAAGTTTTTGATAAGGGTTTTTGGCATTTGAATTGGGGTACTTAGTGATTTCAGTGAGAAATTAAACCCTTGTCAGATTGGAGATTGAGAGAGATTTTCTTTTTCAGTGTGGATTTTTTTGATTCTAATCCCAGTAGACACAACAAAGTGCTGCATCTTGCAGCTACATTTTTCTTCTCTCAAACTCACATTTCATCTCAAATGGACTAACTGCAGCAACAGCTAGACCATTTGGACAGTGAGCTGAGCTGTTGCAGGGTTTGGAATGTCTTGTTGCTGCTACTGTCTAGTTGTTATAAGTTGTAGCAGATAGGTTCTAATGTAAAACACTGTAGATTTTGTTTTGGACATAGCTACCATTTGAATGTAATTCACTCCCTGTGTATTTAAACTTTCTTATTTAACTGACTGAACTCTAATTTCTATGCACGCTTGTGTTATCTTTCTCAGTTGTGTCAGCTAGTTTAGTCAAAAATCACCACCCAAACATGTTTTAAAATTGGAAACTTAACTGAGGACAGTATTAAGATGGGTAAACACTTCCTAAATTTCATACTATATAGAAAGAAGGCAATCATAAATAGGATAAAAAGGGCTAAAAACTTAAAAAAAAAAAGTAAAACAAGCTTTTTTTCTCTCCTCAGTCAACTCTTCCCTTCTCTCCTAACTCTTTCAGATCTGCAACAACAGTAAACAAATTAAAATGAAACACCCAAAAGAACAAAAAATAAATAAATAAATAAATATATATTTTCACATATATATTACTTTGTATATTAAGTATACTTATATAGATATAAGCTATATATTAGGCTACATAGGTAGATAGGTAGTGTATATATATATATGCTGTATACCTAACTTTGTAAATATAATGAGTACTGTAATTTAGATTTTAGGTCTAGCTTAGACAGTAAATACAATAATTATATAACTATCTATAAATTAAACTAATTTATTTATATTATTAAACTAACTAGATCAGTAAATAGTATAATTAAGAAAGTTAAACTATAAAACTGTATATATATCTATGTATATGCAGATTATAAGTAAATAAAATCTTTTATCTTAATTTAATACTTTATAAATAATAAATAATGAATTTATTAAGTTTATATCTAAGTTGTTAAATTAAATTAGTAATTTAGAATTATAATTAAGTTAAATTGATTCTATATACTAAGAATAATATACTTTAAGTAATTTAAGCTAATTTAAGTATATTTATACCTGATTATATTAAGTTTAACTTAATTTATAAGCAGAACAATTAAAACTGCTATTTAAATGTAAATAACACATTCATTAATTCGGAAAAATATAATAAAAATGTGTATAAAATACTTATGTATGTATTCTAACTCTGTATGAGGTTAATTAGACCATCTAGTAACTAATTTATAAGCAATTAACAAAGAAAACAACAAAATCAGTGTGTAAAAATAGGATAGTTTAGTGAATTTATTTATATAGTAAATCTAATTAAAATTTCGAATTAATTGAACAATTACATAGTATTATGTAAATACTTTATTTTCCATAATTTATTTTTATTTTTAAATAAATTTTGGCCCTCAAATTGAGGGCCAAAATCTCTTCCAGCCCACAGCTGCATGCGTTTTTCAGCGTAGATGTGGCGCTCGAATAGCGCCACATCGTGCGTTGCAAAACGCGTGCAACAATTTATATGGAATTTGTGTTTAGACAATGCAGTCGTCGCGGGCGCCGAGCGCCTGAAACAACCACACTATCATACTTACATTGAGCATATACTGAGCATTCTGAGCTTGATCTGTGGGGCCGGGGGCCCGGAGAGAGGCGTGTGTGCGTGGGGCTGAGAAGGCCCTGTGCTGAGTTATGAAAGACATAATTAAGCGGCCTAATGAGAATTAGGGCATGCTTAGTAGAGGTTTGGTCCCACCCTCTGGGTGCTGTGTATCCTTTGAAAAGCGTGCCCATAAATTAAACACATTTTTAATTAATTAAAGAGAGTTGATGACGATTGTTAAACGCCTCTTAGCCAAAGCGTGTTAAAGTCACTAAGGCAAAATGAAAACACAGAAGAAGAAGAACATCTGATGAAGATTAGTGTGAAGGAGAGAGAGAAGTTGTACTTATGTAAGTAAAAGCAAATACAAGAGAAATATAAATATATATATATATGTATACGTAGTATAGGCAATTATTTTTATAAATAAACCCATATATTTACTAACAGAATAAAATGTCACCATAAGCGTCGCTATAGACCCCAGTTTCCCTCCTTAGGTTTGTATATAGTGTTTTCTGGGATCTAGCGACGCTTACGTCTATCACTATAACTATTGTATGTGTTACTGTAGATATTAGACTAGTAAGTTAAGTTAATATACTATGTAATCTTAGTCTATTGTGTACTTTCATGTAAGTATTAATACTATAACTTGTAAAGACATAATTTAAAGTATAGTGATAAATTGTTTGGTGCTTGTTTGTAGTAGTTTTTGCAAGCATTACAATTAATTCTTAGTAAGTAGGCAAACCATGTCCACATTCATTCATTCTTTAATAAGATGTATAGCTTCTTTTTGGAATTAGAGGATAATTTTGAGATCAAAGAGCGATGTAATTCAATAATTGCCTCCCAGTGAACGACCTGGAATAAAACCAGTAAAAATTAGATAAGTAAATAATAATGGTTGTAATGACTGGTATTCCATACAACTCACCACAATGACACTCATGGTGTTTCAAATCACAACATACTACAACACATCATTATCTCAACAACCAACACCATTACACATTATCCACATTACACATCAATCAGCCATTGCAAACCATTGCATTAATAATGGTGATGTTCATAAATTTTAATTCCATGTTTACTATTCCAAAACAGAGCATTTGCTCTTCTTTACGTGCACGAGGAGGAAGGCCCACGGCTGAAGGAGAGAAGCCCAGGAGAGGTTAGCCTTGACGAGAGGATCACGATGACGATGGTGGCATCAACTATGGTGGTCTGAGGTTGCCAGCCGACGAGGAGGAACCCGCCGAAGGTGGGTTACTCCATGCATGTGCATGGGTCTTGGTGGGCACGTCTGAGGGTGTGGTTGCACTCGTGAGGTCGAGGCAAGCTTAACAGAGGTGACGGCATGGAGACCGGCGGTTTGTGGCGGTGGCTACACGTGAGATGGATGATCGGCGATGGGTTCTTTCGGGGAAGAAATATGAATAGTGTGGCTGCCCCCATGCATTGAGTTGAAGGAGGAGGAGCCGGCTGGCCTTTGTGGTGGTTGCATGCGTGCGTGAGCTGGATGTGCACGCAAAAGGGTGTGCAACTTCTGGCTGTGAGGGGCGTGCAAGTGCTACTGCGGGGTGGCTACACGGTGTTGGTGGTCTACGGCTAAGGGGGTAGGTCTATGGAGGTGGGGGCGATGGGTGAAGGGACGGTAGTGGTGTTGGGTTGTGTTTGGGAAGGTGGTGAAGTGGGTATGCTCTGTGGGTGGAGATGGTCGGTGGGGGGGGGGGGGGAGGGGGTGGTTTGGTGATGTGGATGGTGTTGAGGCCGCATGCTGTCACCATGCGACCAGCAAGAAGGAGTAGAGGTGCAGTACGCCTAAGCCATGGTGTATGTCGAGTCCACGATGTGCGTAGGATCCATGGTGCTCACCTCCTTCACGGTGGAGAAGATTGAGAGATAGTCCCCGCTGAGGGGAGAAGATATCTTGCATGGGTTGTTTTGCGGTTGGAGAAAAGAGCGGCATGGAGTGGGAGGTGCGTTAGGATAAGGGATGGGAATTGTTGCGAGGGGGAAGGCAGTGCGTGAGGAGGGAGCACACTGCTGGTCGCACGCGTGCGCGAGAGGAGGTTTGGTTTATTCAAAATATAAAATAATTATTTATATACAATAAGCTATAAAATGCATTAGATATATGCAAACATAAGTAATGATGCATGCAATTATTTTGTGACCTAATGTATTTTTTAACGAATATAAAAGATAAGAATAATGTTAACTTAGGCATAACAATAATCCATTAAAATTGACTCATCAGTCAACATAGGGTTTGAGACGTTGTCCATTGACCTTGAAGGAATTACCTGTCTTTGGGTCAGAGATTTCAACGGCCCCATCAGAAAAAATCTGCTCAATAATGAATGGGTCGATCCACTTAGGCCTAAGCTTACCTGGGAAATGCTTCAGTCAAGAATCAAAAAGGCAGACCCTTTGGTTCAGCTCAAAGCTCTTACGTGAAATCATTTGGTCATGAAAAGCTTTAGTCCTTGCCTTATAGATTCTGGCATTTTCATTGGCGTCATTTCTAAGCTCCTCCAACTCAGATAATTGGAGTTTCCTGGTCTTCCTAGCCATCGCTAGGTCGAAATTACATTTTTTGGTGGCCCAAAATGCTCGGTGTTCTAACTCTATGGGTAAGTGACACACCTTACCAAACACCAGACGGAACTGAGACAAACCAATAGGTGTTTAGTGCACTGTACTATAGGCTGAAAGAGCATCATCTAGCTTTTGGGTCCAATCCTTCCTATCAGGCCTTACGATTTTCTTCAAAATGTTTTTGATCTCCCGATTTGAGACCTTTGCCTGTCCGTTCATCTATGGGTGGTAGGGTGTGGAAATCCGATGACTCACCCCGTATTTCCATAGTAAATTATGAAACTGGGCATGAGTGAAATGTGTGCCACCATTACTAATAATTGTTCGAGGAATCCCGAACCAACTTATGATATTTTTCTTCACAAAATCGATGACCACCTTGTGGTTATTGGTTTGAGTGGGGATTGCCTCAATCCATTTGGACACATAATCAATAACAACTAGAATATACTGGTGTCCAAATGAAGGAGGGAAGGGTCCCATAAAGTCGATGCCCTAAATGTCAAAAATTTCGATGAAAAGTATTGGGTTTAGGGGCATCATGTCTCTCTTGGTCATGTTCTCGAGTGTCTATCATCGAGCACATGACTTTGAGAATTCCTTGGCATCCTTAAATAACGACGACCAATAGAATCTGGATTTGAAAATTTTTTCCATCGTCTTTCTCCCGAAAAAGTGTCCACCACACGCAGATGCATGGCATAACTCAAGTATACTATGGAATTCATTTTCTGGGATGCATTGGCGAATAATCTAGTCGACGTTGATACGATATAGCTCGGGACAGTCCAAAAAATAATATTTGGCCTTGGACATAAGTCTGTCTCATTGTTGTTTGGTCCAATCTTGGGGGATTTGACCAACGGCCAAATAATTGATGATATCTGCAAACCAGGGGGTTCGGATACTTGAGATTGTAAGGATAGTCTCACCTAGAAAACTGTCTAAGATATGGATATTCAGATGAGAAGAATCAATTAGGATTCTCAGGAGGTGATCTGCCACTACATTTTATGCCCTGGCTTTGTCCCTAATTTCAAGATCAAATTCTTGAAGAGAATCCAGCGAATAAGCTAGGGCTTGGCATCCCTTTTGGCCAAGAGATGTTTCAAGGTCAAGTGGTCAATGTAAATGATAATGTAAGAACCTAAAAGATAAGCCCTAAATTTTTCTAAAGCAAAAACTATGGCTAGTAACTCTTTTTCAGTAACAGTGTAATTTCACTGGGCCTCGTCCAAAGTATTGCTAGCGTAGTAGATTTCGGAGGGCTTTATCTCAATTTTTAGACCCAAGACAGCCCCAACTGCATAATCAGATGCATCCGCCATTATCTCAAATGGGGCTTTCCAGATTTGTAGTTGCAACACCAGGGCACAGGTGACTGCCAAATTTAATAAATCAAATGCCTTTTGGCATGATTCATCAAACTCAAATGACGTGTCCTTGGCCAGAAGGTTACTCAAGGGTCGAGCAACCTTCAAAAAATCCTTGATGAATCTTGTATAAAAACCCACATGCCCAAGGAATGATCGGATTGCTTCATGAATGTGGGTAGAGGAAGGCTAGAGATGGCATCCACCTTAGCCTTATCAACCTCAATGCCTCGATTAGAGACCACATGACCCAGAACAATGCCTTCTTGTGTCATAAAGTGGCTCTTTTCCCAGCTAAGGGTCAGTCCAGATTTGATGCATCTCTGGAGGATCAATTCCAAGTTAGCTAGGCAAGACTCGAAAGAATCCCCAAAAATGGATAAATCATCCATGAAAACCTCAAGATAGTCTCCCACCATGTCAGAAAAAATGGCCAACATGCACCTTTGAAAAGTTGTAGGTGCATTGCAAAGTCCAAATGGCATTCTACAGAATGCAAAGGTTCCGTAGGGACATGTGAAAGTTGTCCTTTTCTGATCTTCGGGATGGATAGGGACTTGGTTATATCCCAAATAACCATTTAGGAAGCAAAACTACTTTTGCCCAGCTAACCTTTCTAGGATTTGATCAATAAATGGCAAGGGGAAATGATCCTTTATGGTGGCTATGTTCAGCTTCCTATAGTCAATACAAACTCTCCAAGCAGAAGCTGAACGAGTGGTAAAGGATTCCCCTTTCTCGTTAGTCGTAACGATTATTCCCACCTTTTTGGGTACAATATGAATGGGGCTAACCCATGGACTATCCAAAATCGAGTAAATAATGCCTACATCAAGCTACTTTATTGCCACCTTTTTGACCACTTCTCACATATTCGAGTTTAGTCTCCTTTGCATTTCGCAGTAAGGGCGGGATCCATCTTCCATGAAAATACGGTGATTACAGTAAGATGGCTCGATCCCCCTAAGGTCATGGATGCTCTAACCAATTGCCTCTTTATTATTCTTAAGGACCTTAATCAATCTCAATTCTTGCTCCTTAATCAAATTAGCACTAATAATCACAGGGAACATATTCTTATGTCTTAAGAACTCGTATTTTAAACTTTTAGGCAATGGTTTCAATTCTAGCTAAGGTGGGTTCAGTATATAGGTCGGGAGGATGCTGATGAAGATTCACTAGGACGATCTAGTGGAAGAGGCTAGGAATGAACAAAATCAACAGCCTCATCAGGATGTGGTAGGTCTACAACAGAGGGTTGTAGGTTAGGTTTGCTAAGTCCAGTGGAGTCCTCGAGTACATTGATGGGGATACATGTCTCCATATTGAAATCATGGTCTTCGAGTTCCTCAATGAATCCACAATCCTCAAATCCCTTGTCGCCTTGAAAATATCAAGAGTTAGCTTCCTATCCCCAAAGGTGATTTCCATACCATTGCTCTCACAATTTATGTTAGCCTTGGCGGTAGCAAGGAATAGGCGCCCCAGAATGATGGGCATGTTCCTCAAATTGTTAGGTACATTTATGTCAAGGACCAGGAAATCTATAGGAAAATAGAAGTCCTTGACCTTGACGATTATGTCCTTAATAACGCCCTTCGGTGTAGTGACCGAATGGTATGCTAATTGTAGTGTTACTGAGATTGGCCTAAGTTCGCCTAACCCAAACCTCTCATAAAAAGAGGTAGGGATTAGGTTGATGGATGCACCTATATCCAACAGTACCCTATCGAAAGTGTACTCCCCAATGATGCATGAAATCAAGGGGGCACTTGGATCTTTCTTCTTTGAGGCAGGTCATGCAGGATAACTGAATTGGCTTGCTCAGAGAGAATCACCTTCCTCGTGGTAGGTTCTCTCGACTTATGCTTTTGGGTACATAGATATTTCATAAATTTAGCATAAGCTGGGATATGCTTAATAGCATTGAGGAGTGAAATATTGATCTTTACACTCTTGAATAAATTCAGGAGCTCCTCATTGCTATCTAAGGTTTTCTTCTTCCAGGTTTTCAATAAGGCTTCAGAGAACAGGATGTGGGTGGTGTCTTCAATTTCAAGTCCCTAGGCCTTATTGTATTCCTCAATCTCCTTTTCTCTCTCGAGCTCCCTAGGGTTTTGGCTTCTAGAAGATAATTCAAGGTCCTGGGTCTGCTTTCCGCTTCTCAAGGTGATGGAGTCTGTAGAGGCATCTAGGTTTGGGTATTTAGGCGGGTTAGTGAAGATTGGCAAACCTTGATTGGTCATGTATCCAGGAGAAGAAGAGGAGGGACCTTGCTCAACCACCTAAGCATGTGCTTGTGGGTCCCTTTGATTTCCATACCCTTGGGCTCTATTGCCCTGATTTTGTAGATTGCGCGAGTTGGGTACGGGTTGGGATGGTAGAGATTCGGGTTGTCGGGTGTTAGCAATAAACCCGGATTGCAAGTTGTCCAATGATGTCTTCATTTGCAACATAAGTTGAAGCATGGATCCTTTCATTTCTACCATCTACCGGTTTAGATCAACCTACCCTACAGATTGTTGGGCATTCCAAGGTGGCTGAGTAACTAGTCTCGAGGGCAACTGGGTGTATACTTGACCTTGACCCATAGATAGGTCTTTGAGATGCATAGTTGCTGGGTCGTGTTTGGGTCTGTTGCCCCTGACTTTTCCAAGAGAAGTTAGGGTGGTTCCTCCAATCTGAGTTACAAGTGTTTGAATACGAGTTGGACCTAGCATTCTCCTGTATTGCATATGCATCCTCATAGGGTGAGGATGGAGAGCAGGAAGGATTTGAAAAACTAGGATCAAAGGCCCCAGTTTGGAACCCATGTGGTTCCAAGAAATCCTGGCTCATAGGTTGAGCCGATTCAACCTGGTTCACGAACTCTTGCCCCATGGAAGCTCGTGAAGAATGGAATCCCGCATTTTGGGAATGAGTTGGTGTAGAAGTGTTTCTTGAGTTTCCATCCATCTACTCTTCCATCCTTTTCGTAACCAAGTCTATCTTATCTACTTTTTTAAACATCAATTCCATGTCAAATGATTGCGAATTCTGGATCTCATTAGCATTTGACCTGGGTTGTTGGGATCAGTTGAAGGTATCCATGGAGGCATGATTTATTGAATTCTCTCTCATTTCCTCAAATAGGTCGTATGCGCTATCTGCATCCCTGTTGAGGAAATTACCTCTGTAGGAGGCATCCACGTGATTACGGAGTTGTTCGACCAACCCGTGATAGAATATCTGCACGAGTTAACATTTCGGTACCTCATGGTGTGGACACTTCCTTAAAAGTTCCTGGAATCACTCCCAGGCACCATGAAACGGTTCCCTCGACTGCTAGGCGAAAGTGGTAATCGCCTGTCGCAAGGCATTGGTTCATCTGATTGGGAAGAATTTCTTCACGAAAGTCGACTTAAAAGCAACCCATGTTTCTATCGACCTTCCAATGGTCCAGTACTAATGTGCAGCCTTATCCCAAAGTGAGTGGGGAAAGAGTCTCATGATCATTTGCTCTTCGTTCACATTCCCAGCTTTGGTGGTTAGAACCGAAGTGGTCAGATCCTCCAAGTGCTGGTATGGGTCCTTCAAGTCAAGCCCATGGAAATGTTTAATCAAACATAAGACTTGGGACTTGATTTCTACATCTCCGACGAGAATCATGATGCGGGGACGTTCCCCATAGTTTGAAGGATCAAAGAAATCCTTTAAGTGTAGAGCCCCTAACCATTCATTCACTGGAACCATTACTGCATCTGCTGCAAATCTTCCAACTACCTCTGAATTAGTTCCTGTAGGTTCGGGGGCTGGGGAGGTGGTTGTTGATCAACCATGGGATCTGCTTGGCTATAACTCAACCTCCACCTCCGGGAATGATCTAAAGGTCCTTCCAAATGAGGGTTTAATGACCTCCTACCAAGCATACACTAGAAGGAAGTCAGAAGGATGGGGAAGAGAAGCAACCCTGTAACACAAAAAATGCAAGCCTATCCTTAGGTTGGTAGCCTAAAGGTCTACAAACTCTCAAAATCCATCTTAAGATTATAGACAATTTATTCTACTTGTATCCAGTCAATCCAACTAGTTAGAAGGAGGGGCTGGGGAGAAGGTTCTTCCTTTGGCTTGCACCTCTGGTTCCTTTGATACCCCCCAACCGCGGTCGTTTGATGCTACTCCCCTAACTAGACATCAAATTGACTACTATAACCAGGTTAATCGTGAACAATCTCAATCTGGGCCCCGAAGAACAAATCAGTCCTTACAACCAACGTCTAATCAATTTTAGTTAGTCTTGGGATATTTAGTGCTTTCGAAATGTGATGGGCCCTTAATGATTTGTTGAAAATATGTAATGTGCACACCAAAAAGTTTTCAAGCAAGATTATTGATGATGAAGTGAGTTTTAGGGTTTGAATCTTACTTAGTTGCTTTTAGGGTTCAAATATTAGGTAGATTCAACTAAATTTCCAGGAAGCAAACCAAGTTTGAAATCACAAGTTCAAGTGTTTTCCTTTACAAATCAAAAAGAAATATGGAGTGCCTGGCTTGACCTAAATATTGAATCCTATGGGGCAGCTACAAAATGAATTATTTTTAAATTGGGTGGTGCGGTCCAAACAGCTCAAATAAGTGACCCAGATGCACCACCAATTAGGCATGTAGAGATGATTAACCTAGTTGATTTTTACTCTTTTATGTGTTGATTTGCGTGTATCAATTCCACAGGTCAGAATCCCGATTGAGTAGATAAAAATCATGTTAGGTTATGTGCCTCAAATGTGGGTGTATGTAGTGTGTATGTTGATTTGTCCAACAAGAAGTATCTTTTTGTTGTTTTTTATAATATGAGAGGGTGAGATGAGTGGAGGTGACAAACAAGACAAACATACTCTATCCTAGGGTTTATGCAAACACCTAAGTAGATTAGGTCTTGGTTATGGATGTGGCAAAAGTGAAACTAGTGGGGGGGAATGTGGGGGGCACTTACAAATGACTCTACCCGCACTTTACTCCAGTCTATCGCACTCAGATCTCCTTGCTAGGGTACTAGCAAGACAGTAAACCAGAGGCAAGTAGGGTTAATAATAAGTAAATGCAAAGAAACATGGAAGACAAGAAAGCAAATTCCGTTGCCTCCCTGGCAACGATGCAAAAATGATGAATGTGTTTTGGTGAAGTAAAATCATAATTTCGAGAACCCGTTGTAGTTCGCAAAACACGTTATCAAATACAATTTTTAACCAAAACTCCGAGGGAGTCCCCAATCGAACACAGGGGGGTGACATTTACTTTTGTTGAAATCCGCACTTCATTTTGTTTCTTTTTGATGTTTTAGGGTTTTGTTATTTTTTTCTTTTGATTTTGCAATAAAGAAGCAAGCAAGATAATTTCACAAAATGGAGGGAACAAATGAACCTATCACAATGTCATTCAGTCATCAATTACACTATGCAAAAATAAAAGAGATAGGGGTGAGAAGAAATCTCCCAAATCGACTGTTTGGTGAGATGACGGCACTTGCTGGCAGCTTGGATGATGGGGGTGAGCAGCTGGATGAAGGAGGTGAGATGTAGGAGGATGCCAAGTAGAGGAATGCTTCACCAAGACTTTGGAATGGGGATGAGGAGATGGAGGTGATATTCTACTGGAATGGAGGTGGGAGGACGGCTCCAAGGTTTCCTACAAAGGTGGTGAGATGGAGGACGAATATCTGGTGGGGTATAGGAGCATTACACAAATCGGAGGCCTTTGAAGCTTGGGAATAAGCTCTAAGGGAGCTTTGGTATGGTACTAGAGCTTAAGAGTAGGTGGGAGTAGAGTAGATAGAGATGGGTTGGAAGGGAAGGCATCATGGGGTTTATAAAGTGGAGGAATGGAGGTGTTTTGCGTGCACGAGTCTTCAGCGATATTTAAAATGTTGCTAAAGACCTGCCGGGGGTGTTGCTAAACATTCAAGCACCTCTGCCAACGTGAGGAGGCATGGCTGCAACTGGCAAAGTGCAAGGAGAGTGTCAACCATTGGATCGGGTGCGGATGGCTAAGATCGTGAGGAGATCGCACGCTCACTAACAGTCGTTGGATTGCATGGATGGGAGGCACGCACAGATCGTGCCTTCAATGATTTGAATCATGCTCATTGTGTGATCGCAATGATCGGACGACAGCTAACGTGCCCGATTGACTTAAATGAGTGCTCTAGATGGCGCGTGTCTGCCTTGGCGTGCGATCACGCATCGTTGTCCAGCATCTGATCGCACATGCATCATCTAAACCGCTCGATCAAGATCGAGCGATCCAATTTTACCGATACTAGGGTAGGCACGAAGGATCGAGGCTCAAACCTGTGCAACTCATTTGCGGAGTGGCCACTTTATCATTTGGCCAAGGAGCTACTTTGTCGCATGGAGATGAGGTGTAGTCGCGCTCCTAGACCGTTTAATGAAGATCCAATTGTCGAGATTAATTCTTCATTGAGATGCTTGAGGCCGAGCGATGAAGAGCGCTTCTCAGCCATTGGATTGAGATCCAACAGCTGGGATCACTCCTTACGTGAAGATGGGGAGGCTGCCACTCGTGTAGGGTGGCTTGGATGGCGCCATGTGGCACTATCTAGGAAGTCCGTCTCCTTCTTCTTGTAGAAGATGATATGGAGCTCTGATCGAGATGATTTTTGCACTGACGGACTGTAATCGTCGCTTCAGATCCATCCGTACGGTAAGATTCTTCATCCAAACCCCGTAAAGATGTTGCACTGCCTACTGGTCACATAAAGTGTTGGAATTAATGTACCGAATATACAACTATCCTAAATGCAATGCAATGAATGTTATGCAATATTTATACTATATATGCAATGCTAGGCCTAGGAACTATTATAAATAAGCATTTTATCATGAATTCATGCATGTTTATTAAGAGGGACCTCACCCCATGCATACTGAGGCAACGGGGTGACAGTGCAAATATCTTTTATAAGATGTTAGGCGCTTGAAACTTTCCAATGTGGGACTATATCTCACTGTAGTCCTTCGCATGGTAGCTACAGGTGAAGCTGCTACAATTGAAGTTGAAGAAGTGCTTGGTTACCTCAATTGCAACCTGGAGATGCACTTGGGATAGATCTGCAGAGCCTGGGGCTAGTAGCATGGATGAATACGGTTAGTAATTGGCTGACAGAGTCAGAGAAGGAGATGGAGCTTCGACGGTTACCTGAAAGGAGGAATACGGCCTCTCGACCTTATTAGAGCAGTTCAGGAGATTCACCTGAAGGTGGCGAGTCTGTTGGTGGGTGTTGCGTGTGGTGCAAAGGTTTGTGCATGTGTGGTGATGGCAGAGAAGATGCGTGAAGGTGATGTAGGTTGGTGGGTTGTTTTGGTGGTCAATAACCCTAGCGAGGTTAGGCCTTTTGATCGTGGTGTGCTGGGGAAGCTTCTGGAGGTGGTGGCAAGTGGTTTGACTTAGTGGAGCGGGTGTGCGTGCTTGCCGAAGGTATGTATGTCGGCATTGGGGAAGGTGACAATGGGATGGGAGTAGCGGTGAGCGATCCTAAGTGCTGAAGGTGTAAAATGAGTCTGGGGGATGAGACGAGTGGTTGCAAATGAAGTGAGAGCAAAGATGGCTCCGGCTATGATTGGCTGGCGCCAGAGAGGAAGAAACTCCAGAGTTGAGGACGGCGATGAGGAAGGGATCAGAGAGCTCCTCACAGGTATGGCAAGGTGCGGAAGGAAGAGAGGAAGCTTTTCCCGCTGCCTATGGTATGTGGCAGTGGGCAAGGAAGCCAGAGAGAGGAGGCCACCAGAGCGAGCTTGGAGCAGGCCGGAGGTAGAAATAAAGGAAGTTTCTAGGCCAAAAGCTATCTAAGGAGTAAGGCCTTGCAAGGGGGGTTCTTTTAAAGGCCTCAAGGCAGCATCTAAGCATTGGAAGAAGCTCGAAGAGCTTGAAGTTTTAGGTAAGAAAATCCCCAAAATTTTGACCATTCGCATGTTCTTTATGGTGCAAATCAAGGTCCCAGATTTGGTTCAGGTGATAGAGGAATCTCTCAAGATCAATCCCTCCAAATTTGGAGGGATTTGGTCTTGATCTGAGAGAGATTTCTTCTCTCAAATCTCGGCCTAAAGAGCTTTCACACCAACAATGGTGGCAGGGGCCTGTTGCAAGTAAGATGAGAAGTTAGGGACGTGAATGCAAGGTATTTTGAAACTTAGGGATCTGATTGAAAGAAGTAGAGACTTAATGAACTGAAATGTAAACTAGGTCAAGATGGATTCTGATTGAGCCCAAATTTTGATAGAAATTTAATTTGGACCTAAGAAATCTATTGGTGAAGTAGGATTTGAGTTTAGACCAAGTTTAACTGGCCAATTTGAGTAGAGACCCAAATTAAGGTAGAAATCTGTCTGCGACTCTATTCAAGGTCAAAATGGGTTCAGATGGTCAAACCAAAGGTACTAAACCTCTAGAAATATTTTTTATCAATTTTAGGGTATTTAGATAAATTTATCTTGACCAAAACCTCATTAATTTAATTGAGTCTGAAATTAGGATTTTATATGTTATAGCAGTTTTCAACATGTGTGAAACCTCATTTTTGTCTGTATGAACCCACTCTTAGGACTTTAATGCTCATTAGACCTTCAATTAACCCCTAGCAAACATCATGGTTACTCTGATTTCATGATGTGATGTTAAAACTGCTGAATTAACCTTGTTTTAACATTTTCTTCTCAAAATGGATATGAATGGAATTATGCCTCTCAGGTGATCATGTAGGAGTATTTGTCACTTGATTTCCACTAATTTAAGCTAGTTATGACTAATGATGGTGTTACCATCAACAGCCCCTCCATCCTCTTCATCCCTTCCCTCTCTTCCTACCTCTCCTAAGAGCTAAGAATAATTGTTCTTAAGCTCATTGTAGTGCTCCCAAGCTATGGGTTGCTTCACTAGATATAAAATAAAAATTTTGCAATCCCTACTTCTCACCCCCTTCACGGAGCTCCAGCTAGCTATACTCTCACCCCCCCATTCAGAAAGCAAATAGTGCAACGACGACATCCTGCCTCATCCCTGATTCATCCAACTTTGTCCTCCTTCCTTTGTCTCCATTCCCCTTCTTCCAGGAGTCGTTCGACCAGCTCGTCCTCTAAGTAGCCATCGAGATGGATAACTTTTCTTCCCTTATCTCTTTTCTACTTTCTAGTTTAAATTTAAATTTCCCACAGTAGTTCTATTGCAAATAGTTTGTAATAAACATTTGCTTAGAATTCTATGGAAGAAATTTCTCTCTCTCTCCTTATTTTTCTGCAAGTACAATAGAATAGAGTAGTTGGAAATATTCTAATTTGATTTCCTGCTGGATAGAAAATATAAAAAATTTACAAAAGCAAAAAGAACAAAAAATAAATAAATCAACATGGATTTCAAAAATTGACTGTAACCTCCCAGTGTTCGACCTAGGACTCACCAGAGTTTTGGTTAAATTATTTGATAGCAGATTTTCTGCAACACAACGACCCTAAATCACTTTTTCTCACATGAGTTTCCAATTATCATTTTGGTGCCGTTGTCGAGGAGGCAACAGTCTTCGATTTTTTTTCCTTACTCGCCTGCATTCACTTAACATTTTTAGCTCACTTTTCTCTATTTTGTCTGCGTTTGTATGTACCTCCTCAAGGAAAGCCAAAGTACAATAGATAGGAGTAAGTTGTGGTTGAAGGTGTTGTAAGTGTACCGCCTCTTTCCCACCCCCTAATTTTCATTCCACCACTTAATAACTCAAACCCTAATTAACCTAAGTGCTCTTATAAACCCTAGGTTAGATTGTATTGTTTGTTTGTCACCTCACTACACCTCACCCCGCATATATAAAAGAAATACCAAAAAAAAAAATGATCTGATTATGGGATTCACTAAACATACACACTCGAAACACCTACACGAGGCACAAAACCTCTTTGATTTTATTTACTCAACTAGGATTCCAACCTGTGGAACTAGTATACACACATAAATGAGTAGAAATCAAACTAGGTCAAACACTTCTACATGCCTTAATTAGTGATGCATTGGGCCAATTGATTGACATGTCTAGGTTGCACCACTTTACTTAAAATCAACTCATCCAATAGCTTGTCCATTAAGGTTGAATTTTTAGGTCAAAACCAGACACTCGACATTACTTTTGAATTTTATAGGAATATATCATCACCAGTGCTTTCAAAATTTGGTGTGCCATCTAAGCTTGTTTGAATCAACTTAAATTTAAACCCCAAAAGTTACTAATCAAGATTTGAACCCTAAAATTTACCTCATCCTTAACAGTCTGGCTTGAAAACCTTGGTTGTACATGTACACACATATTTAATCGATCATTAAGGGCATAACCCATTTAAAGGGCCCATCACATTCCAGAGTGCTACTATCCCAGGCCTAACTTAAAATTGAGTAAACATTAGCCCTAGGATTTATCAGTCTGTCTTAGGGTATTCCTTAGATCGTAACTCGAATTTGTGATGTCTGCTTTTTCCAGAAGGTCCTAAGTTGGGATCCTGATTGTCAAATGACTTAAGCAGGCAAGGGTTTGGCATAATTAGTGGCCTTCAGGATGCGCTCCCCTTGCTTCGCCAGCCCAACTTAACCAACTTCTGAATTAAGGACAACACAAAAATACGTGTTGTGGTTGGAGTGTATCTTGGTGCATAGGTCCTTAGGCTACCCAAATTAAGGATAGGCTTGTTTTCATTGTGCTGCAGGGTTCCTTTCCTTCGTCCTTCTGATTTCCTTCTAGTATATGCCAGGAAGGAGGTCATTGAACCCCTGACAGGGAGGACCATTAGACCATTCAAGGAGGCATAGGTTGAGTTATAGTCAAGTAGATCCCATGGCTAACCAACCACCTACCTGATGAGACACTCATCATGATCTCTAATTACCCCTAATTAACTAGTCTTCCTAGTTAATTAGCTAAGGTTATGAATATCGAAGGGTTAATTATAAAATAAGGGATATTTAGTCAAGGACCTTAAAATAAGTTAAAAATGACATTTTATCATTCAATTAACATTATTAATAATTTAGATAATAATTGGACTCGAAATCCTATTAATCGTTTCCTTAATTAATAAGATAAGTAACTTAAACTTAATGTATACCTAAGTATATAATAACTTAAGTGATTTTACTTAATCTAATAAATTAACCTAAAAGGGTCAAAAATGTTAATTCAAGGTGTAAACATAATATTTACCTTATTTACTAACATATATAAAAAGTTGAAAAAGATCTAAATTAAAATAAACCTTCAAAACATGGGTTTACATTGTAGTCCTTACTTTTCATTACAATCGGGTCCTTATTTCTCACATAGGTCCTTAAGTTTTATTTCATTTAAGTCCCTCTTCGTCTTCTTGACTCGAATGAACGGCTGGCGGCAGAGAGTCACCCCACCACGCGATTACTGCCCCGCCAACATCATCCTTCTTTGTCCAAGCTCTTGCAGCTTGTGCTCACCACCTCCACTTCATCCACCAGTCTGGATTAATCGGGAATCCTATTTTTCAGTGGGAGATAACCTCACCGTCGTCAGAGTCGACGATGGAGGTTAAGCTCCTCAAGCTCCTTTCTCGGCTAGACCCTGCCATTCTCTTCGCTGCCAACTACTATAAATACCCCCTCATACCTCGGATTTTACTCAAGTTGGCTCCCTTCCCTCTTCTAACACTGTAGCCGACTTCGATAGGCTATTCGTCCAAAACTCCGGCGACTTCCCAATCCACTTTTCAACTTCCTCCGTCCATCTTAATCAGCCGAGGAGATCTGTTGTGGTCTTCCGCATCTCTAACACAGGTGCCAACCGAAGTAATCCTCTGCTCCACCTCAAATCCGCCAGCCGAAGATCTTTCTTCCACCCTCTGATTTCGTCGTCCGCTATGAACCTTCGGCAGAACCCTATTGACCCCTTTGTCCAGGTAATAGTAGATTAGGAGTAGGAGTAGGAGTAGGCTAGCTTAGTTAGTTAGTTTAGGTAGTTAGATTAGAGTAATTTTAGAATTTTAGTTTCATCTTCTCCAACTCCGACGAACTCCTTGAGCTTTCCAGAGACCTAGTTTCATCATTTTAAATCACTGTCCACCTTCCTTTAACCTTCATAATCACTTCTAAATCACTTAATCATTTAATTGATCACCTAATCGACTAATTCACATATCACCTCCACCGATTACTGTCACTATCCATGGTGACATTAATAGACTTAATTTCACCTTCATAGGGTTCTTCATCATCTATTCACCACTTATGAACCCTAATTGACACTATAATACCTATAAATACCACATATAAATTAAACGCCCAAATATAATTAAGTTCCTCAGCTCATTGTCAATGGCAGCTCAGGAACAGTTCAAACTATTAATTAACTATATAATTATGACTACTATTACTTTTTGACTTGTTTTAACCTCTCAATTGAGTGGTTAAAGAAGTCCTGAGCTTATCTCAAATCAAATTTTTAAAGAAATGATTTCACGGTCAAATCTTGCATTTAAAGAAATAATGAGGAATTAAATGTGATTCAGAGGTTCCTTGCAACCTCAGGATCCTTTCGAAATCAAAAATGGTAAGTTTAATCAATACGTACACAATTTTACATATGTTCTAGACTCACCGGAGCTCTAGCGAGCCAAAACTATGTTTCAACCTCTAGAATCTATTTAGAAGCTTCAAAATGGTATAATGTGGATCACTGATTGTTTTAAGGATGTTTAATTGAGATTTCAATGTATGGAGCTGTAGATTTGACTGCATCTTCTCCAATTCTGGCAGAGTTGGAGAAGTCTATTTAAAGAGATATAAGAAGCATTTAAGGAACTTAGAAGCTTCAGTGCAATGCACTGAAGCTGTTTAAACTCTTGGAATGCTATAACAACCTTCCATTGGCTCTGTCGAACAAACATATTTTGAACCTTAGGTGGCGAGCCTGAAACCCTAGGAATAAGAGTCAGAACACCTACCTAAAGATCTGAATAAGTTTCTAATGTTGAGAAGACTCTAATTGAGGTTTTAATTTCTTGGGAGAAGGCTTTGAACAGAAAGTCAAATTTTTGTGCCTTTATAATCAAATTGAGTCTGCCAATTGAGTTCTAAGCTCGAATTGAGGTATTGAGGACAGTAAACTATTTCTGAGAATATGTTGAATGGTGTGAGAGAGAATAAAGTGAGCTAAGATGATTTATTTAGTGAGAATTTGAATCCTGTCAATTTGGGTTACTTTCGAACCCAAACCAACAGTAGTGCCATTTGTTGAAATATAAACATGAATCCTACCTAGATGAGTTAATTACAACCCTTAGAATTAGTTTAAATTGATTAGAAGCATTCCTAAGTGCCAGTTGCACATAATGAAGTCTGACGATCTGAACTCTGAAGCTTTCAAAGAAGTGAAGATCTTATCTACTATTCCTGAAGGTCTTGAGAGCTTAAAGACTACTCTAACAGATGTGGAATTACTTGTATAACTTGTACAGACCTTTTAATAAGAAAGAAAAGTCCATCTGAGGACTCCGTAGATATTAAAACCATTTCCAGGCTAAAAATAACCCGTAGGAACCCCTGATTTTATCTTTTAAATTGAAGAGGAAAACATCCTCTAATCCTTAAATTGACCTTGCAATTGTATAGATATATCTTAGAGCTTTCTAACAAACTTGAAATCACTCGATTTGGAGCTCTGGGTAGAAAGTTATGATCATTTGAAGTTGGGTCTAAAATTGGTTAGATAGTCCCACATCGCTAGTTTTTGAGCGTGCGCATGGTAATGAAAGCAATTTGTTGTATGCCCTCTTCAGTCGTTAGTGCTCGGCGCACCGATTACCAATCTGATCCTATCTGAGCACGTGCATGTGTGTGTGTGCGGGCTTGTGTGCCAGCAGGTGTGCGCCCTTGTGGGCGTGAGAGAATGTGCCCTGGGAGGGCGAGAGGCCGGGTTGAGCCGAATTGGCTCGAGACTATGAACCGATATGAAATAAACTAAAAACGAACCTAATTGAGATTAGGCGAGGACCAAGTAGGGTTTGGTCCCACCCTGGTCTCAAGGTGCTGTGTATCCTCAAAAGGACCTCACCGCAAATGAAATAAATTTTGGTTAAAAAAATGAAAAAACTCGGTTCACCTAAAAGTCTAAGGGAATTGAAAGAGGACCCGCTGAAGGATGTTAAGGTTAAGCTAAGTGCTGAAGGCAGCAGCTAAACAAAGGAGAACAAGCACTAAGGAAAGAGCTAAAAGCTGAATTTAAGTGTTGAAGCTGAAGGAACGAAAGGAACTAGGAGCACAGGCATTACTAAGGAACGAACTAAGGTAGGAAAAGACTAAGGGAAAGAAAATAGGAGACAGGAAGAGAAGGCAGAAACAGAAGAAGAAAGGTAAGAAGAGATAGAGAAGAAAATAAAAGAAAGAAAGAAGATAAGAGGCTGAAGAAATAAATGAAGAAAATCTTTTCTTGCATAATTTTTAATTACTTTTTGAATTTGTTTTAATTGTAAAAAGGCATGTTTTAATAGAATAACTTTTTATTGCCTTAATTTCTTTTGAAATAAAATTGGAAAACAAACATCATTTTAAGTAAATATATTTTTCATATGGAATTTTGTATATTCTTTATAGTTTAAATATTTTGGCAAAATTCATGTTTTAAAAATCAACTTAGTTATACCTCCTAAACTTATAGAGAAATAAAATAGAATTGGTGAATTTGGAAAAAATTATTATACCTCCCAGTGAACGACCTGGACTCAACCAGTAAAAATTTCTAAAATGTTAGGTTAATTCGACCCTATATTACACAACCGACACAATTTCGAGTTAACCTAAGTGATTTCTTCTACTCTTAATTAAGTGAAATTAACTTAATTACTGAGTTGAGGGAAAGCATGTCACCATTTTAATGGTGCCGTTGTCAGGGAGGTAATATTTTGATGCACTAATCAAAATATTCCTTGGCATTACTTCGTCTAAGTATCAATTTAATGGCACCATTGCCAGGGAGGTAATATTTTGATTCACTAAAATTTAGAAGGTTTAATTATCTAATTAGGAGGTATTTTGTAAATATATTTTTGTTTTTACTAACTTTTGTTCTAATTAGTGTGTTTTGTTTTTGTTTTTGTTTTTGTTTTCTGTCTTCTTTTCAGGTTTACCTTCACGAGTGATCTCAGGAGAAGGCGGGAATCAGTTTTGCTGTTTTTGCTTTTCGTGAGTATTTCTTAGTCTTTTGTTTTATTGCATTTAAAATAAAAAAATACAAAAATACATCTTTATCTGACTAGCAGCAGCATATACATAGGCATACACTCTTAGGAGTGCATTATTCTGCTAGTTTAGAGCGATCTGACTCGGGAATTTTAAATTATTTTTCTCGCATCAATGGGAAAACACGAGAAAACCTGTGTAGATCCCTGTCCTCTGAGAATTAAAAAGACCACATATTTTTGTTTGAAAAGATATAAAAAGCGGCCATTGTAGTTTACTTGATATATTTTTGAAAAGGATTGACTAAAAAGAGGAAATAAAATTGGTGACTTAAATTTGATTGCAGAAATGCATGCGGGTTTTTATATCGCTATCATCTGTTGCATGCTATCGCGCACATAGCGCGATCACTAGAGCCACACGAGTCTATTTTTTTATCTCTCCTCTTTGCACCTCTTAGGGCTTTGGCCGAAGATCAACAAGTCTGTCTCACTACTAGAGCCTCGGGGAGCCAGTAGTGAGCAGTCTCGATCCTAGACCTTAGACCTTTGAGCTTTAAGGTACGCACCTGCATAGTCACGAATTAGGACACATATTACTTTATTTGTTTGCGTTAAATTACTTTGCGTACCTTAGGAATTTCTTCTTTCTTTTGAAAGAAGAGCAAAACCCACGTTTTTTGCGCTATTTTGTGGGTTTTTTGTGCCGTTGTTTTCTTATCGGTGGTGTGCATGAGCATTTGCATATTATTTTCTGTTTATGGACGGGAGGTGATCCTTGCATTCGCCTCTTGCACCACCGTTGACAGGTGATCCTAGGCCAGTTGCAGATAAGCAACCAATGGTTTTCCCGTCTGATCCATCTACTTCTATGGATCCAATGAAGAACATTAATCCTGAGATCCCTTCTTTTGGTCAGGGGGAGATGCCACCTTTTGATGTTCATGAGGCGCTCCTGAACCAGAACCTTAGGATGCTAGAGCAAACAAGATAAATCAATTTATTAACAGCAACTTAAATAATTTACAGACTCTTCAAACCCATTCTTCACCTCGACCTGAGGTGGGCTTTGAAAATCCTGATTTACTGATCAATCATCCAAGGCCTTTACTTAGAGATTATTATAACCCATCTAATGCACAAGTAGAGCCTAATGTTAGGATTCCCATTGGGGAGAATGATCCAGAATTAAAGCCAAACATTATAGGTTTAAGCCCCCACTTTCACGGATTTACATCCAAGGATCCATTTCAACATATTGAAGATCTTAAAAATCTATCTCAAACTCTTGGTCCTAAAAATCAAAATAGGGAAACCCTACTAATGAAAATGTTCTCTTTTAGCCTTAAAGATAAAGTAGCTTATTGGTATAGAACTATAGCAGGACCAATCTCAACTTGGGGTGAACTCGAATCCGCATTTTTGAAGAAATTTTTTCCTATTAGTCGAACTAATGCTTTAAGGCGAGCTATTACTATTTTCAATCAAAATCAAGGAGAACCAATTCATGAAGCGTGGGAACGTTTTCATGAATTGCAAAGGAAATGCCCACATCATGACATCCCTCGTTGGCAACTCATGCATATCTTTTATTATGGTTTACAAGAGGGCATTCACAATCTAGTCGATGCCTCTTGTGGAGGGAATTTTCTAAATCGCGATGCAGAATCCGCTTCAGAATTATTTGAAGGGATGACGGAAAACTCGATCAATAATGCATCAATGTCGCAATTCACGCGGGACGCAAATACGAATCATCAAAATCCGCATAAGGGCATTCATGAGATCGGTAATCCATCCAGTTCAAAGGATTTAGAGATTATTGCAGAAAAACTGGACAAAGTCGACATCATAGCAAAGCATCTCGACGAGGTTAGAAACACAATGAAGACTCTTATGCCTCTACTTGCTATGGATCTCATGTATTTACCTGTTTCGCAAATTCCCGCGGGGAGGGAATGTGTGAATAATCTGGATTCTAGAGATCCATCTCCCTTGGGTTTTCTATCTACTCCTTCACCAACCCAAGGAGGGACCTTTGTCCCACAATCTTACCCACCCTTTTCCCCACCCTTAACTGTTGCAGAAAACACGCCATATCTTTTAGGTTTACACACCTTCCAGGAAAATATTCCAAGACCAAACCTTTATTCAAATACCTATAATCCTAGATGGAGAAGCCACCCAAAATTTTCTTAGGCTGATCGAAATCAAAATCAAAGACCAAATTATCCAAATTAGACCCATTTTAACCCACCTCCATTGCCTTCTCAGCAATCAAATTTAAGGCCTAGCCCGATGAGTATGGAGAATTACTCTAGGCCTATTAGAGATTCACAGCTAGACCAAATTTTAAGAGCTGTGTCAGAGAGTTAGCAACAAATGTTGAAGCTCTCGCTGGGATCCATAGGCAATGTAAGGTAGAATTGGTTGATTTACGAAATCAAATCACGCTTTTGGCTGAATCTCGTTAGCCAGGTACTCTTCCATCTCAGCCAATTCCGAATCCTAGGAATCTGCCAAATCCTAGGCAAAATCAAGGCCAAGTCCATTTCATTAATTAGGCCTTTGATTCTAATCATAACTCGTCCTTTGTATTACCTGAAAATAACCCATCAAACCTGCATCAGCAACCTATTTTGTGTCAAAATGACCCACCTACTATTGAGAACCAAAACTGATTTTGCTGATCTTTTGAACTTGGTGGAATCATCTTTTAAATTGCCTCAATCTTGAACATTCTACATCTCAACCTAAATCAGATCTAATATTCACATGATTTTCACTCTGATATTTTTGAGATTTTCATGAGAATCTGATTCTAGGATCTACGAGATCTATTCTACACAATTTCAGGATGAGTTTTGATTGGGTGGTGTTTAATCTATTTTCTATTTTTGATCTAATTCTTTCGTAACTCCTCTATTTTTACCGTATACCTATTCTTTTTAGGAGTTCTTTACTAGGGTTTATGCCTAGCTGAAGGCGTAAAACTTAGCACTTGTATATAGCTATTTCCTGTTTTTACCTTTTTGATTTTCTTATACATTTACTTTTAGAATTTCACGTCATATCATATTGATTACCTTCATTTAGTCCGACTGACCACTCTAACCTTTGGTCAGATTTGAAATCGTCCACACTGAGATTTTTAATCTCCTCTATTCGACTCCTTCCATCACCCTATACTAAATGAAGTGTAATATTTTTCACCCTTCTTACAATGAGGACATTGTAAAATTTTGGCTTAGGGGGGTGTTGAAGTGAAATTTTCACTTTAAGTGTGGTTTAAGAATAAAAACACATAAAAATTAAACATCGACGAAATTTAAAAAAATAAAAATGATAAAAATTTTAAAAAATTCAAAAATTTCATAAAAATTTAATTTTTTTTTGAAAAATTCATAAAAAAATTCATAAAAATAATAAGAGGGGAATATTCATTTTTAATAAAGAAGAAAAGAAGAATATATATATATTATAATTAAGAGCTTAATTTTCTTCCATTTCGGAAGTTTAAAATGTATATAGAATATATATAAGAATATTTAAGAGCATGCAATTCTTAATTAGATTTTACTTAAACATTTTGTAAAAACACACTTTTGTGTTTAAAATTTTTAAAACAAGATTTTTTTTGAATTAGGAAGCTTTTAAATCTTTTAAGGATTTGTTTTTCTATTCTTACTTGAATTAAGAAACTAAGTGTACTAAGATTTTAAACTTAAGTTTTGGAATTGAATTATAACTTTTAATAAATTAGATTAAGTAATCCTTTTGCTTTTTGAAAATTTGATTTTATCTTAAAGTTATGTAAAAGGCCAGATATTCAAAGTTAATTAAATAGAGGGTTGGTAGAATTTTAGTTTGCAAACCTTACAAGCTAGAGATAAATAACTAGACTTGGTTAATTTTGTCTTGACGGATCCTATAGGAGGAAACTAAGAATTTGAAGAACCTGAGAGTAAAGGGCTTTGTTGTCTGAGCTCTGGTTTGAGAGCTAGGTAACCTAAACATCTAAATTCACTCACATAGAATTGTCTTCTTGACATCTAAGACCGTGAAAACATAGAGGTTAAGAGATCAATTCTGAATCCTCTTTAGTCCAAGGATTTCTGTGGGGCAGTTCTTGAAAGGGTGAAGGATGTGCCACTCACCTAGAAAAAGGATTTGGAGAATAATGGTTGTAAGAAAAATGAGAAAGGGGGAAAAGAAAGAAAAAGAAAAAGAAAAGTAAATAAAACACCCTGCAGTTAAGTGCCATGTTAAAAAATGGGTACTTATGTAGTTTTTCCATAATAAATAAAAGCATCTCGTTACAAATGGATGCTACCCTTCCTTTCATCAAATAAAAAGAACACCTTCCTACAAATGGGTGTTCTAACCTATAGAAAAAGAGAAAAATATGGAGAAAGATATATTAGGAATAAGAGACCCAGTGGTCCACCAAGGAGATATACACAAAAAGTGTTGACCTCGAGATAGAAAACTGGTGAGGAGAAAGAAACCAAACCTAAGTAAGGCCAAGCCAAAGGCTTGAATTGGAATAATTGGGATTGGAGAGTGATGTCTTAAGATCAGGATTTTTGCAACTTTGGATGTCTTTAGGACAATTCTCTTCACTAAGCACATATGTTTTAAAATCATAGCTACTGAACCTTGGTATTGGGCAATGAAGCCTAAGAAATTAGGTTTTGAAGATTTTAAGTTGAGACCTAATGGAGAAGAATTGACAGAATCCTAGGTCTAGAAGTTATTCTTTAGTGCTGTAGGCTAGTAAATTAGAGTTTTACTACTCTAAGTTTGATTAATAATGAGTATCTGGTTAATTTGCTTAAACTTATATTGACAAAAGTCAAATATCATAAACAAAGGATTGACTTAAATCTATTTGAGTTTTTGAGTTAAAATTTAATTCTCAATCCTTAAGTTTTGTGTTCTTAAAATGATTAGCCCATATTTGTAGGCTATTTAAGTATTTAAATGCCTAGACATTAAGTTAATTCTAACATTTATTTAGCATAAATTAGGATGTAAATAGGTTAATTCATATTTCTAATTTAATTACATAATTCATGCATTACATTCATTTTTAAATGCATTTAGAATTAACTTAGAATTGCATTCATTTAATTAGTTAACCAATTAGGTGCATTGCATACATTAATTTAAGTTAACATAAAAGTTGAGGGTTTGTATATAAATAACCATAATATTTTAACATTATTTTTTTATTCTTCTTCTTGCAGCAATGGTTGCATTTCCTTCGGCTGCCGCTCCAACACCACCAGCTGCCGCATTGAAGCCATCATTCAAGGATGAGCGAAGAATGTGGATTTGCTCCTGCCTCTCCTTTCAAATCTACGCAGGTGGCTACAAAAGGAGGAGGGAGGTAACCAAGCTGAGGAGGCCACCATCCCAACAATCCACACTGTGCAGGGAGTTCATCTCTCGTCCATTCCACCACCGCCGACCTCAACTGTGGCGACGAGCCTCCACCACCGTGGGCGTGTGGCGTGACAGGCCACACCGCCATCTAGAGCTCGTCTGCATCACTGTGTCTCACCAGAATCAACATCACCACCCTCGTCGTCATCACCAACAACCTCACTTCACGCCTCTTCATCTCTTCCAGCCTCCAATGCCATCCCTAGCCTGTGTGTGCCTTCCTTGCAACCTCGGCGCACCGCACCTTCTGCAGCAGCAACCGACTTCACTCCCGCGTCCCTTCGGCTGCACACTTCTGCCCCACCTCCTGCAGCAGCCACGCGTGCACCCTGCTACACCTCACCTCCTTCAGCCCTAAGCGCACCTACCTCACTGCCTGCAGCAGCGCCATCTCCAGCCTTCAGCACACCACCCGCGCACAAGCAGCAGGTGCACATTCTTCTCTACGCGCGCATCACCCGCATAAGCCTGCCAGCATACGCAGCTCCTCCAGCGTCCATTTCCGTGCCTCGCCGCCACCTCCAACACACAGCAGCACATGCACCTCCCGCCTACAGAGCCTGCACCCTTTCCTTCCTCGCCTCGCCGCCACCTCCAGCGTGCAGCAGTACGCACGCTTAGGCTTGCAGCACGTGCGCCACCTCTATGCACATCCTGCGGCAGCAGCAACTCCAGAACTGCCGCTACCTTTCTCCTCCGGTAGGCTGGCTCCAGCCATCGCTCGACGTGCGGCTGCCACAACCACAACGGCCTCACTTCAGCCAACCGCCTGTGCGAACCTCTCCTCGATTGAACCTCTCTCCCGATCGCGAGGAGAGAGGTAAAATCCTCTATTTTTAGTCTAATTAGTAATTACATTTCATGCCATTGCCAGGAAAAAGAATTTTGATTTATGAATATTTTATTATGGTAAAATTACAACTTCATACTCAAGCTCTCTTACAATTGCGTGGCTTTTGTAATTAACACTGTTTGACATTAGTTTTGGGATTTAAATGTGCACAAATTTTCTTTAATACATGTCAATGGAAAATTGCATAAAATCATCACATATTTATTGAATATTTCAGTGAGGAAAAATTGCACATCTACCCTTACATTTTCAAGATATTGTGAATCTTCTTTCCATCGCATTTCATGTCAGATTTGACTACGGATTTCTCACGAGATTGAACAAATACAAAATAATTGAGATATTATTGCATCATTGCCTCCCTGTGGACACGACCTGCTCCTAATTGAGTGGTTATATTAATTGTTGATTAGTCGATTTTTCCACCACATAGAACTACAAACGATGCGACATTTTATGTAACAAACGATTGTAAAAGTGAAGAATTGGCTCGTCAAATGGCGCCGTTGCAGGGGCGGCAACAGACGTAATAATTTCACCTGAGTTTATTTTTTATTATTTCTCATTGCACAGTGATTTGACCATTTATTTTTTCTGTGCGAGAAATTTGTGCGAGGAATCAGCCATCGTGAGAGGCGACCCTTGACGTCGCCAGGGGAGGAATTGGTCGAGCTACCTTGCAAAGGAAGAGAAGGACGAGGACACGATGATCATTTAGTTGCTAATTTAATTAGAATAGGGTTAATACTTTAGATTTAAATTTTCATTGCACATTTGGTTTGAAACCCTTGTTCTGGGATATATTTTGAGGGGTTTGTTCTCCTATTTTGTTTTAGGCCCATGTTGGATAATTTTTTGGAGCTTGTTCCCTTTTCTTTAGATTTAGGTTTTTTTTGTGGATTGTTTACTTTTATTTTCTTGTGCATAAGTACTTAAAAATAAATAAATAAAAAAAAACAAGCTGCCTGCCCCTAGGATGAACCATTTAGGTTTGTATGAGTAGCCTCTAGATTTACTTCTTTGCATTGTGTGCATTCTCGCATTGTTGATTGCTGGAAGCAAGGTACGCATTCTCTTACTTTGCATCCTATTGTTGATCATGCATTGCATTGGACTTAATTCGAAGATCACATAATTTGTCTTGAAGCGATCTAACAAGTGGTCACATATATTCGTGAAAAAGGACTAATTAAAGGAGGGACATCTAAAAATAAAGGATTGATTGTCAAACATGGTGTGCGATTCAAAATTCAAAATCTTTTTGCGGTGAATGCACACTTATATCCTTTGCACCACGGCACTCATTTAGACACTCCTAAGTCTTGAAACGACTAGGACAAGAGCCCTCCTACCGTTGGATTCTAAAGTGTTCGAAACTTGAGATCAAAGGTTCTGTAAATCCAAAGAGGGGGATACCCTGTCATGGATTTTTGGGGGTAGTTGAGAAGCACTGCGAAAGCACAGCTTCAAAGGAAGGCTTAGGCCTACTTGCATCCCACGATCTTCCGTCTTTGGATTTGCTTTAGCATTTGAGATTTAGGGAAGAATACCTAAGCTCGAACTAAGTCTTTTTAGGCATTTCGAAGGTTGACAATAGGCGCGTAATTGATTGGGCAACTTGCTTGGTCACCTAAAATTTGAACTAAAGTCAAAAGCCTAAATTTGTAAAGACCGAACAAGTCCTTCTGAATTGTGTTTGTAGTGCATGCTTGGTAGGCGTTCTCTTAGGAGACAGCTTGTGTTTGATCCTGAACCTGAAAGAATCTTAAGAAGAGGCCTTCCAAGGGTAGAAATGGCTGGTCAAAGGAGCCTTAAGGAATATTTCATCCCAACCAATCAAGCTGGCCCTGCACTACGTAGACTTGGAGGGGACAATTTTTATGAGATCAAAAGCAGTACCATATCCTTGCTACCCTCCTTTTATGGTACTACTAGGGAAGACCCTTACAGGCATATAGAGGAATTCACTGAGGTCTTTTCCACGGTGAAGCTACAGGACGTTACTGATGATGCTCAAATGCGAACCCTCTTTCCCTTCTCCCTTAAGGACAAAGCCAAGTATTGGTATCACACCCTTGATAATATTAATACTTGGGATGCCCTGAAGAAGGAGTTTTTGAAGAAGTACTTCCCCATGAGCAAAACCAATCACTTTAGGAGGGAAATTATTAGTTTTTTTCAAAATGATGGGGAAGCGTTCCATGATGCGTGGGAGCGCTTTAACGACTTGCTACGACTTTTCCCACATCACCAGGTGCCTAAATGGCAACTGGTTGAAAGGTTCTACACCAGACTTAATGATTCGCATAGGCAAACTGTGGATGGTGCCTGTGCAGGAACCTTTCTTTCTAAGACTAAGGATGAAGCTTGGAACCTTTTTGATACTTTGAGTTAGAATTCTATTCACTTGAATTCTACCTACATGGATAAAAAGCCCACTCTCATGCAAAGAAAGTTGGAGGCGAATGAGGCAAGGGACACTCAGAATTTAGCCTATCAGATTCAATTATTGAATCAAAACATGGAAAGGCTTATGTCGAACCTAAGTTCATTCGTATCTAACACCTCCACATCCCAAGCTTCCGAATGCTTAATTTTC
This sequence comes from Thalassia testudinum, assembly GCA_037157565.1. Lineage (NCBI taxonomy): Eukaryota > Viridiplantae > Streptophyta > Magnoliopsida > Alismatales > Hydrocharitaceae > Thalassia > Thalassia testudinum. Next base: position 39,839,384 of record JAZHRO010000049.1, read on the forward strand.
CAAGGCAATACACACACCACTGTGGATTGCCACTTGGCCTCCCAATTCCCTGAGCTTGTACAAGAGGATCTGAATGCCGCTTAAGGGTTCCACCCTAGACCTCGTAATGACCCTTTCTCCAACACTTATAATGAGGGATGGAGGAACCACCCAAACTTTTCATGGAGACAAGGAAATGTCTCAAATTCAGGGAATTACAAACCACAATCCTTTCAAAACCATCAAATGAACCAACCTCAGACCTTTGCCCAACCTAAGACATCTAAGATGGATGAATTGAAGGCGATGTTGAAAACTATGCAAGAAAGTCAAATTGCCATCATCCAATCTCATGACAAGGCTATACATGAGATGAAATCACAAATTGGACACCTTGTTGAGGCCGTTAGACAGAGGGAAACTGGGAAGCTCCCCAGTGTTGCTGAGGAAAATCCTAAAGGAAAAGGGAATGTCTTTAGGGAGCATGCTCATGCGGTGACTATTCTGAGGAGTGGGAAAGAAATTTCCAAACCCGATGCTCCTGTAGTCTCACCCCCTAAAAAACCATCCACCCTGACTTTCACCCACACCGGAGAAGACTTGCCCAAACCTTCTCCTCTTGAAATTACCTCACTGAAAGAAGTTGCCCCCGTTCCACCCCTTACTTGACATGACAACCCTTCCACCTAGAGATCGAGAGTGCCTTTTCCAGAGCACTTATCCACCTCTTGGCAGACTTCTACTGGCTCATTGGAGCCAAAGATAAGACAGATGAGATTATGGAAACTTTCAAGAAAGTGCAGATTAACCTGCCTTTGATTGAAGCTATCAGGCAGATTCCGTCTTATGCCTGCTTCTTTAAGGACCTGTGCATGAAAAAATGGCAATCTAGAAAACAGGTCCAATCAAAAGTTGTCCTGCTTGACTCTGTTAGCTCAATTGTTCAACATGGCACACCCCCGAAACTTAAGGACCAAAGAGCCCCATACATCTCAATAGTTATTGGTGACTTACAAATTGATGAGGCTCTACTTGATCTGGGTGCGGGGGTGAACATCCATCCGAGCTACGTGTATGAACAACTTAGGGGAGGCAATCTGAAGTCTAGACCTGTAATCCTTCAAGTTGCTGATTGATCACTTAAGACACCATGGGGAATTTTGGAAGATGTCCTCATAAGAGTGGAGGATTTCTTCTTTCCCGTTGACTTCTTAGTTTTTGACACTGACCCTACCAACAAGCCAACCAAACCCTCCATCATTTTGGGCCGCCCCTTCCTTGCAACTTCGCATGCTTCAATCAATTGCAATACTGGGGCATTGAAAATGGGCTTTGGGAACAGGAAAATCTGGCTTAATGTGTTTGATGCTTACAAATAAACTAGACTTGAAGATTGTTCTCAAGTTGAGGTGATAGATGACTTGATTGAAGAGGCAACTCCTGCAATGTTATGTGATGACCCCCTTCAGCATGTCATGCTAAATGAGCATTCCCATCTCTTGGAGGAATGTGAAGGGGATATACTAGAACATGAGGAATTGCTAGGTGTTTCTGCTGAGTCTCTTCCCCCATCATTTCCGCCGAAGGTAGATTTGCTACCTGAGATGGGGACATCTATTATGAAACCCTCAACCATACAAGCCCCCGACCTTGAGTTGAAACCCCTCCTTGACATTCTCAAGTATGTTTTCCTATGTGCCAATGGTACGCTCCCCGTTATCATTTCGGCTATGCTATCTGAGGCACAGGAGGGAGCCTTGATTGAATGCTTGTCTAGGCACAACGAAGCTATTGCTTGGAGCATTGCTGACATTAAGGGTATAGACGCTACACTCTGCATGCACCACATTTATACTGATGATTCCATCAAGCCAATTAGGGACATGCAGAAACATCTGAACCCTAATATGAGGGAGGTGGTAAAAAGGAAATCCTGAAGTGGTTGGATGCTGGGATCATATATCCCATTGTAGATAGTAAATGGGTAAGTCCTATTCATGTGGTGCCAAAGAAGGTAGGCTTTACTGTGGAATTCAACAACCAAGGTGAACAAGTTGTCACTAGACCCTCAACTGGATGGAGGGTTTGTATTGATTACCGCAAGCTAAGCACCGCTATCCAAAAGGATCACTTTCCTCTACCTTTTATTGATCAAATTCGCAAGAAATTGGTAGGGAATAAGTACTATTGCTTTCTTGATGGATATTCTGGGTACAATCAGGTGGTAGTCTTTCCTAATGACCAGGAGAAGACGACATTCATGAGTCCTTACAGTACTTTTGCATTCAGGTGTATGCCATTTGGAATGTGTAATGCCCCTGCAACTTTCCAGCAGTGTATGATGTCTATCTTCTCGGACATGATTGACGAGTGTGTTGAAGTGTTTATGGATGACTTCTCCATTTATGACTCGCCTTTCCACTAGTGTCTCTTGCACCTGGAGAATGTGTTGAAGCGATGTAAGGAGATTGGTTTAGTCCTCAGCAGGGAGAAAAGTCACTTCATGGTACGGAAAGGAATTGTACTTGGGCATGTTGTATCCAAGCAAGGTTTGGAAGTAGGTACAGCCAAGATTGATTCTATTTCCAAACTCCCTTTGCCTACGAATGTCAAACATATTAGATCCTTTTGGGACATGCCGGCTTTTATAGGTGCTTTATTAAAAATTTTAGTAAAATTTCTAGGCCACTTTGTGACTTGTTAGTGAAGGAATCTTCATTCAATTTTGATTCAAAGTGTGTCGAGGCCTTTCAAACTCTAAAGGAGGCCTTGATCTCTGCGCCTATTCTCCAAGCTCTTAATTGGACACTCCCATTTGAGCTTATGTGTGATGCTTCAGATTATGCAGTGGGAGCAATCCTTGGATAGAGGGTTGAGGGATGACCTCATGTGCTGCATTATGCAAGCAAGACTTTAACTGAACCTCAGCAAAACTACACCGTCATTGAAAAAGAATTACTTACTGTAGTTTTTGCTTTGGAGAAGTTTAGGTCTTATCTGCTTGGGTCTAAGGTGATTATTTTTACTGATCATGCAGCAGTGAAACATCTCATTGCTAAGAAGGATTCTAAGCCAAGTCTGATTAGGTGGATCCTACTCCTTCAAGAATTTGACTTGGAAATACGTGAAAAGAAAGGAGTAGAAAATGTTGTGGCTAACCACCTGTCTTGCCTTCCTCTTAATGACTCTCTTTCTGGAGACATTCGCGAGACATTTCCCGATGAAACTTTGATGGCGGTAACACCAACTTTACCTTGGTATGCAGATACTGTAAATTACTTGGTTACTGGACAAACTCCTGGCTCTTGGGATGAGCAGAAAAGAAAGAGATTCATTTCCCAAGCAAAATATTTTCTTTGGGAAGAGCCAGAATTATTTAGAATTGGACAAGCTCAAGTATTGAGACGTTGTGTACCTGAATGGGAACAACAAAGTGTGCTGAGTTTTTGCCATGAAATTCATTGTGGAGGACACTTTGGTGCTAAGAAAACTGCTTTTAAGGTTCTCCAGTCCAGTTTTTGGTGGCCTTCCTTATTTAAGGATTCTCATAATTTTGTTAAGGCCTGTATTAGATGTCAATGGACTGGAACGATTGGGAAGAGGAATGAAATGCCTCAACATCCTATTCAATCCGTTGAAATTTTTGATGTGTGGGGAATTGACTTTATGGGCCCCTTCCCGACATCCCATGGTTATAAATATATCTTGGTGGTAGTTGATTATGTCTCTAAATGGATAGAGGCCATTCCTACGTGCACAAATGACCACTCTGTGATTTTGAAATTTGTGAAGGCCAATATCATATCCCGTTTCGGCTGCCCCAAGAGCATTATAAGTGATGGGGGACCTTATTTCCGAAACAACCACTTCAATCGGCTAATCAGGAGTCTGGGAGTGACTCACAAGGTTGCTACCCCTTACCATCCTCAAATAAGTGGCCAAGTTGAAGTGTCAAATAGGGAGATAAAAGATATTTTGGAAAAGACCGTTAGACCTGATAGGAAAGACTGGTCCCAAAAGCTCGATGATGCTTTGTGGGTTTATCGAATGGCCTATAAGACCCCTTTGGGTACTTCTCCCTTTCGGATTATGTATGGGAAAGCGTGCCATTTACCTATTGAGTTGGAACATAAGGCACTTTGGGCTATTTGAAGTGTTAACATGGATTTAGAGAAGGGGAGTAAGGCACGACTTCTAGAATTAAGTGAACTTGAGGAGCTGAGGAATGATGCTTATGACACCTCTCAAGCTTATAAAGAAAGAACTAAGGTCTTGCATGATAATTTTATACTTCGAAAGACCTTTGAGCCCAACCAACAAGTCTGGCTTTTCAATTCCAGACTTAAGCTTTTTCCTAGGAAGTTAAAATCTCGTTGGGATGAGCCTTACATAATCACCAAAGTATTTCCGCATGGAGCTGTGGAGATTAAAAACCCTTCCTCTTCAGCAACTCCCTTTATCATCAAGGGTCAATAGTTAAAGCCTTACATAACTTTGGATGGCCATTTGGTTGACGAAGTCACTCTTGAGGAGCCTTAGCTCCTACCATTCTCCACCTCAGGTAATATCTTCCTTTAACTATTTTTGTTTTCAATGAGGACATTGTTTGAACCACGCATGGGGGAGAGGACCTGAGGCATTTTATTTATAGCATGCATAAATTATGTATTTAAAAAAAAAAAAGTTTTGAGCTTAACTGGCTAGGTCTTTCATTCTTAAGCAAATCAGAACTCTAGGGTACACTAAGTTAATTCTAGGGTCAAACTTTAAAGGCTAAATGAGCTACTAGCTTTAGACCTTTAGGGTCTTTTGTGGACTAGAAAACTTAAGTAGGAGTTAAGTTGCGGACCATTCTTCAAAGGTTGAGGAAGGAAAGCTAGGGTTTGAGTTAAAGGTGGGGTAGTACTTAGAGTCTTGTTCTACCTTTTGGTTTAAGGGTCCTTGTAACCCAAGCATCCAAATTTCACACACTTGGTCTAGTGTAAATAAGTAATCAACTTAATTCCTTTCTTAAAAGAGATTTGGTTCTCTTAGTTTTGACTTAGGAGAGGCTTGAAAACACAATTTGATTAGAAGAGTTCTCGCCGTAGGAGAGGTGGAGTATATACTCACCTTGAGGATGCGATGATAACATATTACCTCCTCGACGCTTGTCTCTTAGGATATCAATCCTACTGGGGCATGTAAGCGCATTGTCCAGTTTAGGTACCATGGACGGCCCTATCTCGAAGTGCCGATTGCCATAGGCCTGAATTCGCTTAAGAAATCCATGGGCGATACTATCTTGAAGTGTCAATTGCCAGGAGTTCTTGGGGTCGTTATGGGCGGTGCTATCTCAAAGCATCAAAAGCCAGGCACCCTTCGAGGTATGGTAATGGGGACAATGAATCTGACACAGACCGTGTTGATAGCTGATCTGAGGTTAGACTTAGAGGAATAAAAAAAAAAATCCTTTTTCCTTTAACTCAAATAATTTAGACTAACGCAAATGCACGGATGCTTTAATCTCAGGGATCAATAAACGTTAGGGTAGAGTCAGAAATTAGGGAAACTCGTGCCTGCAACAAACCTTTAGCCGACCTAGTTTGTAACTTAGCAACTACTTGGGAACCTTAGGTCTAAAGTCTAAACTTAATAAGTTTCTAAGGGAAGACCGATTGGGTTGACTAGTCTACTTGGAGTGCTAGGTTTTTGCTTGGATTTGCTAGGGACTAGCAAAAACTAGGCATGGGGGTATTTGATTAGCCAATATTTGTGGGCTATTTAAGTATTTAAGTACCTAGACATTAAGTTAATTCTAACATTTATTTACCATAAATTAGGATGTAAATAGGTTAATTCATATTTCTAATTTAATCACATAATTCATGCATTGCATTCATATTTAAATGCATATAGAATTAACTTAGAATTGCATTCATTTAATTAGTTAACCAATTAGGTGCATTACATACATTAATTTAAGTTAACATAAAAGTTGAGGGTTTGTATACAAATAACCATAATATTTTAACATTATTTTTTTATTCTTCTTCTTGCAGCAACGGCTGCATTTCCTTCGGCTGTTGCTCCAACGCCAGCAGCTGCCGCACTGAAACCTGTATTCAAGGACGAGCGGAGAATGTTGATTTGCTCCCACCTCTCCTTTCAAATCTATGCAGGTGGCTACAAAAGGAGGAGGGAGTAAGCTGAGTTGAGGAAGCCACCATCCCAACAATCCACACTGTGCAGAGAATTCATCTCTCATCCATTCCACCACCGTCGGCCTCAACCGCGGCGACGAGCCTCCACCACCATGGGCGTGTGGCGTGACAGGCCACACCGCCATCTGGAGCTCGTCTGCATCACTGTGTCTCACCAGAATCAACATCACCACCCTCATCGTTATCACCAACAACCTCACTTCAGGCCTCTTCATCTCTTCCAGCCTCCAGCGCCATCCCCAGCCTGCGCGTGCCTTCCTTACAACCTCAGCGCATCTCACCTTGTAAAGCAGCAACCGACTTCACACCTGTGTCCCTCCGACTGCACACTATCGTCCCACCACCAGCAGCAGCCACGCACTCACCCTGCTGCACTTCACCTCCTTCAGCCCTAAGAGCACCCACCTCACTGCCTGCAGCAGCGCCATCTCCAGCCTTCAGCGCACCACCCGCGCACACAGCAGCAGGCGCGCGATCTTCTCTGCTCACGCGTCACCCGCACAAGCCCGCTAGCATACGCAGTGCCTCCAGCGTCTATTTCCATGCCTCGCCGCCACCTCCAGCGCACAGCAGCATGCACACCTCCTACCTGCAGAACCTGCGCCTCCCGCCTGCAGAGCCCGCACCCGTTCCTTCCGCACTTTGCTGCCACCTCCAGCGTGCAGCAGTATGCACGCTCAAGCCTGCAGCATGCGTGCCACCTCCATGCACAACCTGCGGCAGCAGAAACTCCAGAATCGTCGCTACCTTTCCCCTCTGCCAAGCTGGCTCCAGCCACCGCTCGACGTGCGGCTCCCACCACCGCAACGGCCTCACTTTAGCCAACCGCCTGTGTGAACCTCTCCTCGATTGAACCTCTCTCCCGATCTCAAGGAGGAGAGAGGTAAAATCCTCTATTTTTAGTCTAATTAGTAATTACATTTCATGCCATTGCCAGGAAAATGAATTTTGATTTATGAATATTTTATTATGGTAAAATTACAACTTCATACTCAAGCTCTCTTACAATTGCGTGGCTTTTGTAATTAACACTGTTTGACATTGGTTTTGGGATTTAAATGTGCATAAATTTTCTTTAATACATGTCAATGGAAAATTGCATAAAATCATCACATATTTATTGAATATTTTAGTGAGGAAAAATTGCACATCTACCCTTACATTTTCAAGATATTGTGCATCTTCTTTCCATCGCATTTCATGTCAGATTTGACTACGGATTTCTCACGAGATTGAATGAATATGAAATAATTGAGATATTATTGCATCATTGCCTCCCTATGGACATGACCGGCTCCTAATTGAGTGGTTATATTAATTGTTGATTAGTCAATTTTTTCGCCACATAGAGCTACAAACGACATGACATTTTATGTAATAAATGATTGTAAAAGCGAAGAATTGGCTCGTCATAAAACACTTTGTATTCTAATTTGAGTTAAGAATAGTTACAAAGATTAAGAGATTTTTTTTTGAAGAATTCTAATTCAGAGTCAAATTCTTGTTTACAAATTATTTTAAGTGTGTTTTGAAAATGTTATAAGTATAAGTCTAAGTAAGAAAATTTTCACAAATGCTTTATACATTAATCATTTATATTTAACCTTAAAAATTTCTGACCTAAGCTTTCATATACATAGTTACTATTTATAATAATTTAAACCCAAGTGCTTTAAATCATCATAGTCTTAGTTAATTTTGCTAGGGACTAGCAAAAATTTGGCTTGGGGGTATGATGAGACACTCATCATGATCTCTAATTACCCCTAATTAACTAGTCTTCCTAGTTAATTAGCTAAGGTATGAATATATAAGGGTTAATTATAAAATAAAGGATATTTAGTCATGGACCTTAAAATAAGTTAAAAATGACATTTTATCATTCAATTAACATTATTAATAATTTATATAATAATTGGACTCGAAATCCTATTAATCATTTCCTTAATTAATAAGATAAGTAACTTAAACTTAATGTATACCTAAGTATATAATAAATTAAGTGATTTTACTTAATCCAATAAATTAACCTAAAAAGGTCAAAAATGTTAATTCAAGGTGTAAACATAATATTTACCTTATTTATGAACATATATAAAAATTTGAAAAAGATTTAAATTAAAATAAACCTTCAAAACCTAGGTTTACATTTTAGTCCTTACTTTTCATTACAATCAGGTCCTTATTTCTCACACAGGTCCTTAAGTTTTATTTCATTTAAGTCCCTCTTCGTCTTCTTCTTCTTCTTGAGCCGAATGAACGGCTGGCGACAGAGAGTCACCCCACCGCGCGATTACTGCCCTGCCAACATCATCCTTCTTTGTCTAAGCTCTTGCAGCTTGTGCTTACCACCTCCACTTCATCCACCAGTCTGGATTAATCGGGAATCCTATTTTTCAATGGGAGATAACCTTACCGTCGTCGGAGACGACGATGGAGGTTAAGCTCCTCAAGCTCCTTTCTCGGCTAGACCCTACCATTCTCTTCGCTGCCAACTACTATAAATACCCCCTCATACCTCGGATTTTACTCAAGTTGGCTCCCTTCCCTCTTCTAACACTGTAGCCGACTTCGATAGGCTATTTGTCCAAAACTCCGGTGACTTCCAAATCCACTTTCCAACTTCCTCCGTCCATCTTAATCAGCCGAGGAGATCTGTCGTGGTCTTCTGCATGTCTAACACAGGTGCTGACCCAAGTAATCCTCTACTCCACCTCAAATCCGCCAGCCTAAGATCTTTCTTTCACCCTCTGATTTTGTCGTCCACTATGAACCTTCAGCGGAACCCTATTGACCCCTTCATCCAGGTAACAGTAGATTAGGAGGAGTAGGAGTAGGGTAGCTTAGTTAGTTAGTTTAGGTAGTTAGATTAGAGTAATTTTAGAATTTTAGTTTCATCTTCTCTGACTCCGGCGAACTCCTTGAGGTTGCCAGAGACTTAATTTCATCTTTTTAAATCACTGTCCACCTTCCTTTAACCTTTATAATCACTTCTAAATCACTTAATCGTTTAATTGATCACCTAATCACCTAATTAACATATCACCTCCATCGATTACTGTCACTGTCCATGGTGACAGTAATTGACTTAATTTCACCTTCATAGGGTTCTTCATCATCTATTCACCACTTATGAACCCTAATCCTCACTACAATACCTATAAATACCACATATAAATTAAATGCCCAAATATAATTAAGTTCCTGAGTTCGCTGTCAATGGTGGCTCAGGAACAGTTCAAACTATTAATTAACTATATAATTATGACTACTATTACTTTTTGACTTGTTTTAACCTCTCAATTGAGTGGTTAAACAAGTTCTGAGCTTATCTCAAATCAAATTTTTAAAGAAATGATTTCACTGTCAAATCTTACATTTAAAGAAATAATGAGAAATTAAATGTGATTCTGAGGTTCCTTGCAACCTCAGGACCCTTTCTAAATCAAAAATGGTAAGTTTAATCAATCTGTACAGAATTTTACATATTTTCTGGACTCACCGGAGCTCCGGCGAGCCAAAACTATGTTTCAACCTCTAGAATCTATTGAGAAGCTCCAGAATGGTATAATGTGGATCACTGATTGTTTTAAGGATGTTTAATTGAGATTTTAATGTATGGAGGTGTAGATTTGACTTCATCTTGTCCAACTCTGGCATAGTTGGAGAAGTCTGTTTAAAGAGATATAAGAAGCATTTAAGGAACTCAGAAGCTTCAGTGCAATGCACTGAAGCTGTTTAAACTCTTGGAATGCTATAACAACCTTCCATTGGCTCTGTCGAATAAACATATTTTGAACCTCAGGCGGCGAGCCTGAAACCCTAGGAATAAGAGTCAAAACACCTACCTGAAGATCTGAATAAGTTTCTAATGTTGAGGAGACTCTAATTGAGGCTTTAATTTCTTGGGAGATGGCTTTGAACAGAAAGTCAAATTTTTGTACCTTTATAGTCAAACTGAGTCTGCTAATGGAGTTCTACGCTTGAATTGAGGTATTGAGGAGTGTAAACTATTTCTGTGAATTTGTTGAATGGTTTGAGAGAGAATAAAGTCAGCACAGATGATTTATTTAGTGAGAATTTGAATCCTGTCAATTTAGGTTACTTTCAAACCCAAACCAATAGCAGTGCCATTTTGTTGAAATATAAACACGAATCCTGCCTAGATGAGTTAATTATAACACTTAGAATTAGTTTAAATTGATTAGAAGTATTCTTAAGTGTCTGTTGCACATAATGAAGTCTGAAGATCTGAACCTAAAGCTTTCAGAGAAGTGAAGAGCTTCTCTGGTGTTCTTGAAGGCCTTGAGAGCTTAAAGACTGCTCTAACAGATGCAGAATTACTTGTATAACTTATACAGACCTTTTAATAAGAAAGAAAAGTCCATCTGAGGACTCTGTAGATATTAAAACCATTTCCAGGCTAAAAATAACCCGTAGGAACCCCTGATTTTATCTTTTAAATTGAAGAGGAAAACATCCTCTAATCCTTAAATTGATGTTGTAATTGTATAGATCTATCTTAGAGCTTTCTAAAAAACTTGAAATCACTCAATTTGGAGCTCTAGGTAGAAAGTTATGATCATTTGAAGTTGGGTCTGGAAGGGGTTAGATAGTCCCACATCGCTAGTTTCTGAGCGCGTGCATGGTAATAAAAGCAATTTGTTGTATGCCCTCTTCAGTCGTCAGTGCTTGGCGCACCGGTTACCGATCTGATCCTATCTGAGCATGTGCATGTGTGTGTGTGTGCAGGCTTGTGTGCCTGCGGGTGTGCGCCCTTGTGGGCGTGAGCGAATGTGCCCTGGGAGGGCGAGAGGCCTGGGAGGCTGGGTTGAACCGAATTGGCTTGGGACTATGAACCAATATGAAATAAACCAAAAATGAACCTAATTGAGATTAGGCGAGGACCGAGTAGGGCTTGGTCCCACCCTGGTCTCAGGGTGCTGTGTATCCTCGAAAGGACCTCGCCGCAAATAAAATAAATTTTGGTTAAAAAAATAAGAAAACCCGGTTCAGTTGAAAGTTTAAGGGAATTGAAAGAGGATCCGCTGAAGGATGTTAAGGTTAAGCTAAGTGCAGAAGGTAGTAGCTAAACAAAGGAGAACAAGAACTAAGGAAAGAGTTGAAAGCTGAATTTAAGTGTTGAAGCTGTTGGCACGAAAGGAACTAGGAGCACAGGCATTACTAAGGAACGAACTAAGACAGGAAAAGACTAACGGAAAGAAAATAAGAGACAGGAAGAGAAGGTAGAAACAGAAGAAGAAAGGTAAGAAGGGATAGAGAAGAAAATAAAAGAAAGAAAGAAGAAGATAAGAGGCTGAAGAAATAAGTGAAGAAAATCTTTTCTTGCATCATTTTTAATTACTTTTTGAATTTATTTTAATTGTAAAAAGGCATGTTTTAATAGAATAACTTTTAATTGCCTTAATTTCTTTTGAAATAAAATTGGAAAACAAACATCATTTTAAGTAAATATGTTTTTCATATGGAATTTTGTATATTCTTTATAGTTTAAATATTTTGGCAAAATTCATGTTTTAAAAATCAACTTAGTTATACCTCCTGAACTTATAAAGAAATAAAAGAGAATTGGTGAATTTGGAGAAAATTATTATACCTCCCAGTGAACGACCTGGACTCAACTAGTAAAAATTTCTAAAATGTTAGGTTAATTCGACCCTATATTACACAACCGACACAATTTCGAGTTAACCTATGTGATTTCTTCTACTCTTAATTAAGTGAAATTAACTTAATTACTGAGTTGAGGGAAAGCACGCTACCACTCCCTTGCCTCCAAACTAGCAGGAGCTGATTCAGAGGCTGCAGGAACAATTGCAGTAGATGCAAGAATTGTTCCAATGCATGAATGGTTAGGGCGCTCAACCTTTGAAGGATTTCTATAATTCTTCAAACTACAGGGATTGTCCCAGTGTCGTGATCCCCGTAGGAGATGTAGAAATCAACCCTTAGGTATTAAGATTGATCAAACACTTTCATGGGGTTGGCTCTGTGGACCAATTCCAACATTTGGAGGACTTAACCACTTTGGTTGACCAAGGCTCAAAATGTGAATGAGGAGCAAATGATCATAAGGCTTTTCACCCACTCTCTCAGGGATAAGGTCGTGCATTGGTAATGGACTAGTGGAAGGCCAATAGCTACATGGAATGATCTTAAATCGACCTTCCTAAAGAAATTCTTCCCAGTCAAACGTACCAACACTCTGTGACGGGTGATTACCACTTTCATCCAGTGGCTAGAGGAATCGCTTCATGGTGCTTGGGAGTGATTCCAGGACCTATTGCAAAAGTGTCCACACCACGAGCTGTCGAAATGGCAGCTCATACGGATATTCTACCATGGGTTGATGGATCAACTCTATAACCATGTGGATGCTTCTTGCAGAGACAATTTCCTCAACAAGGATGTAGATAGTGCACATGACTGGTTTAAGGAAATGAGCGAGAACTCTATAAACTACGCCTCCATGGAGACTTTCAACTGATCCTAACAGCCTAGGTCAAATGCTAACGAGGTTCAGGATTCTCATCCATTTGACATGGAATTGATTTGTACCAAATTAGATAAGGTGGATCTAGTTGCAAAATGAATGGAAGAGTGGATGGTCTAAAATTCTGGAAATAGTTCTAGGTCCACTCAATCCCAAAGTTTGGGATTCCATTCATCAAAAGCTCTTGCGGGATGGGAGTTTGTGAATTAGCTTGAGTCGGCCCAACCTATGAGGCAGCATTTCTCAGAAGCTTATGGGTTCCAAACTGGGGCCTTTGATCCTAGTTTCTCTGATCATTCTTCTTCTTCCTTCTTGCCATCCTCACCCTATGAGGATGTGTATGCTATACAGGAGAATGCTAGATCCAACTTTTATTCTAACACCTATAACTTAGGTTGGAAGAACCACCCTAACTTCTCTTAGAAAAATCAGGGGTAACAGTCCCAGATGCAACTCGACAACTATGCACCTTAGGGATCTATGGATCAGGGTCAAGCATACACCTAGTTGCCCCTGAGAAAGGTTAATCAGCCATCTTGGAATGCCCAACAACCTGTAGGGTAGGCTGATTTGAATTGATAGATGGTGGAGATGCAAGGATCCATGCTCCAGCTTATGCAACAAATGAAAACATTGCTGGACAACTTGCAATTCGGGCACATTACTAATACCCGATAGCTTGGATCTTTACAATCTCAACCTGTGCCCAATCAGCGAAATGTACAAAATCAGGGTAATAGAGCCCAAGGGTATGGGAATCAAAGAGACCCACACACACATGTTCAAGTGGTTGAGCAGGGTCCTTCTTCTTCTAATACTAGTTATCTGGCTAGTCCAAACCCTCCTATCTTTCCTAACCCTCCTCAAGATCTAAACCCATATGCTTCTGCAAATTCTATCACCTTGAGGAGCAGGAAGCAAACCTAGGATCTAGAACTACCCTCTTCCAGTGTGCAAAACCTTGGTGAGCTTGAGGAAGTAAAGGAGAAAGCGAAAAAAGAGACTAAGGCTCAGGAACCTAAAACTGATGACACCACCCACATCCCATTCCCTGATTCCTTATTGAAATACAGGAAGAAGAAACCAACAAGCAACAATGAGGAGCTCCTGAATATATTCAAGAATGTAGAGATTAATATCCCACTCCTCGATGTTATCAGGCATATCCTAGCTTATGTTAAGTTCTTGAAGGATTTATGTACTCAAAAGTATAAGCCAAAAGAACGCACCCCGAGGAAGGTGATACTCTCCGAGCAGGCTAGTTCTATTATCCTGCAACACCTTCCTCAAATAAATAGAGATCTTGGTGCCCCCTTCATTTCATGTGTCATTGAGGATTACGCTTTTTATTGGGCACTATTGGATCTACGTGCGTCCATTAACCTAATCCTGGCTTCTCTTTATGAAATGTTCTTGTTAGGTGAACTCAGGTTGACCTTAGGAACACTGCCGTTAGCAGACCATTCGGCCACCACCCCAAAATGCATTATTGAGGATGTTATCATCAAGGTCAAGAATTTCTATTTTCTTCTAGACTTCCTTGTGCTTGACATGGATGTACCTGAAGACCTTAGGAACATGGCCATCATTCTAGGGCGTTCATTCCTGGCTACCCCTAAGGCCAATATAAACTATGAAAGAGGTAATATGGAGATCGCCTTTGGAGATAGGAAGATAACACTTGATATTTTTAAGGTGATTAATAAGTTTGAGGATTGTGGATATATTGAGGAACTCAAGGATACTGATCATAGTGTTGAGACAAGTATGGCTATCAGTGTTCTCGAGGATTCTACCCACACCAATGAGCCTGACCCATAACCCTCTATGGCAAACTTGCCACACCCCGAAGAGGTTGTTGATTTTATTCATTCCCAACCTCTTCATTTGGACCATCCTGATGAATCTTCATGAGCATCCTCCCTACCCTCTATTCTGATCCCACCCCAAATTGAGCTAAAACTATTGCTTGAGAGTTTGAAATATGAGTTCATGGGACCTAAGAAGGCACTCCCTATGATTATTAGTGCTAAGTTGACTAAGGAGCAAGAGTTGAAATTGATTAAGGTCCTTAAGACGCATAAAAGGGTAATTGGTTATACCATCCATGACCTTAGGGGGATCAAGCCATCTTATTATAATCACCGTATTTATATGAAAGATGGATCCCACCCTTCTCATGAGATGCAGAGGAGACTAAACCCTAATTTGCGAGAAGTGGTTAAGGAAATCATTAAGTGGCTCGATGCAGGCATTATCTACCAAATCTCTGATAGTCCTTAGGTTAGCCCCATACAAATTGTTCAAAAGAAGGTGGGGACAACTGTAGTGACTAATGAGGAAGGGGAATCCTTTACAACCTGTTCAGCTTCCTCCTAGAGAGTTTGTATTGATTATAGGAAGTTGAACACAATCACCAAAAAGGACCATTTCCTTTTACCTTTCATTGACCAAATCCTTGAAAGGTTAGCCGAGCAAAAGTATTTTGCCTTCCTGGATGGTTATTCAGGATATGACCAAGTCCCTATCCATCCTGAGGACAAGGAGAAGACAACTTTCACCTATCCCTACGGAACCTTTCCATTCTATAGGATGCCGTTTGGGCTTTGCAATGCACCCACGACTTTTCAAAGATGCATGCTGGCCATTTTTCTGACATAGTAGGAGATTGTCTTGAGGTATTCATGGATGATTTCTCCATTTTCAAAGATTCTTTCAAGTCTTTCCTGGCTAACTTGGAATTGTTCCTTAAGAGATGCATCCAAACATGATTAGTCCTTAGCTGGGAAAAGAGTCACTGCATGAAACAAGAAGGCATCATCATGGGTCATGTAGTCTCTAACTGGGGAATTGAAGTTGACAAGGCTAAAGTGGATGCTATCTCCAAACTTCCCCCACTCACATCTGTTAAGCAAATCTGGTCATTTCTGGGTCATGTGGGTTTCTATCGGAGCTTCATCAAGGATTTCTCAAAGGTTACTTGACTCTTTATCAACCTTCTAGCAAAAGACAAGCCATTCGAGTTCGACAAATCATGCCGCACAACATTTGATTTACTTCAAACAGCAGTCTCCTATGCCCCGGTGTTGCAGCTACTAGTCTGGACAGCCCCATTTGAGATTATGACCGACACTTTTGATTATGCAGTTGGGCTATCTAGGGTTAGAAGATTGATAGGAAGCCCTCCATCATCTACTACTCTAGCAAGACTCTAGACGAGGCCTAGGAATTATACTGTCACAGAAAAGAAATTGCTAACCGTAGCCTTTTCTCTAAAGAAATTCAAGGCTTATCATTTAGGATCTCAAGTTATAATTTATACCGACCATTTGGCCTTGAAACATCTCTTGGCCAAAAAGGATGCCAAGCCCTAGCTCATTTGATGGACTTTATTGCTTCAAGAATTTGATCTTGAAATTAAGGACAAAGCCGGGGCACAAAATGTAGTGGCAGATCATCTCTTGAGAATCCTAATTGATTCTCCTCATTCGAATATCCCAATCATTGACACTTTTCGGATGAGACTATCCTTACAGTCTCAGGTGTCCAAACCCCTTGGTTTACGGACATTATCAATTATTTTGTCATTGGTCAAGTCCCCCAGGACTAGACCAAGCGACAATGGGATGGACTTATATTTGAGGCCAAATATTACTTTTGGGATGACCCCAAGTTGTACCGCATCGGCTTTGATCAAATTATTTGTTGATGCGTCCCAGAAAACGAGCTCCAGAGTATACCTGAGTTCTGCCATGCATCTACATGTGGTGGACATTTTTTCAGGAAAAAATAGTTGCTAAGATTCTACCGTCTAGGCTTTATTGGCCATCTTTATTCAATGATGCCCAGGATTTCTTGAGGTCATGTTCCCGATGCCAAGCACTCGGGAACATAGCCAAGACAGATATGATGCCTCTAAATCCAATCCTTCCTATCAAAGTCTTCGACATTTGGGGCATTGATTTCATGTGACCCTTTCCCGCTTCATTTGGACACTAGTATATTCTGATTGTTGTGGATTATGTGTCCAAATAGATTAAGGTGATTCCCACCCGAACCAATGACCACAAGGTGGTCATTGACATTGTTAAGAAAAACAATTTTAGTCAGTTTGGTATTCCTTAAGCCATCATTAGTGATGGTGCCATGCATTTCACTGAAGCCCAGTTCAGGAATTTACTGGCAAAATACGGCGTGAATCATCGAATTTCCAAACCTTATCACCCCTAGATGAAGGGATAGGTAGAGATCTGCAATTGGGGGATCAAGAACATCCAGCGAAAGATGGTTAGGCCTGATAGAAAGGACTGGACTCAAAAGCTTGATGATGCTCTTTGGGCCTACCTTACAGCATACAAGATGCCTATTGGTATGTCTTTATTCTATCTAGTGTATGGCAAGGTGTGCCATCTTCCCGTAAAGGTGGAACATGATGCGGAATTTGCATTGCTTTATAAATGCTGGTTTTAATGTCATTGCAACGCACAAAATCGATCAACTTTTAAATTTATATTCCTAGATATGGTGGGTATCTAGGGTCGTCCAAGGAGGCCAATTTTGTTAGTCAAATAGCTCATTCTCTCTCTCACTTCTTAAATCAACACTTGTCTTTTTGTGATTTTAGTTTTTGTTGTTTTTAGGTTTTAGAAATATCTGGCAATGAAACGTGGAGATAACTATGCTAAGGAACACGCCTAAGTGACAACAATAAATATACACCTTAGGCAAGTGTGCCTAGGGTAATTAGAGGGTAAAAGTGTGTGCAACAATTTAAGAAAAACCAAAAATAAGAACCAAATTAGAAAGGCCAAAAACGTTTTATATTAACTAGATATGTAAGGTCATAAGTAGACAAATGCTTGTAATTAAAAGTCTAGCTAATACAAAAATAGAAAGTGATGAAGAATAAGATGAAAATCCTTTAGTTGAAGCTTTGAGAAATCCTTGCTCCAACTGCAGCTACTCCTACAGTTAGAAAGGGCTTTCTTCCTTCAAGAGGTCCTCCTCCAAGCCTCCTCCAAGGGTGGACGTCCACCACCTTTGTTCCTCCTCTTTCCTGGCCGTCCCCCTTAGATGAAAGACTCCTCCTTGGCAAGGCACAAGGGAGAAGAAGAAAGAGGAAGAAGGCACCAAGGGGGCAGATAGGTTGCCCCCTTGATCTTCTTCTCTTTGTCTCTTTCCTTGGCCATGGGTATGGTGGGTGTTTGGAGGTCGTAGATCGCATTTTTGATAGGAAAAGCATCGTAGTATAGTTGCGAAATACGATCCAACAAAGATATTATTTTCTAAAAATAATGAGACTTGAGTCTCGGTCGTTCGTCTCTGGGAGGCGTTTGCTTTACCCTAGAAATCGATCTTTTTGCCGCTCTACTTCATTTACAAACGCACGCTAGTTTCCAATCTCCTAATTAAGATTTCTCCACTTCTGTTATGGACTCGGATTACATGCACGTGCGTCAAATAAATTACGAAGGTCAACATGTGAGTTTCTATGCGCATGATTCTAATGAGGTGGTGACTATTTACGAAGAAAGCATCTATCGTTAGATTTTCAATATCCTCGGGAAGCGGCATGCTTGTTGCGTAACTGATAGACAATTGAAAAGCAGGCAGCTTAAATCACGCAAATATGATAGCAAACAATAAGCTCATTGTGATTTCATAACAAGGAGACATATATATATACATATATAACATTTTTCATTCGTTCAGTGAGAGAGTTGTTTGCAATAGAAATTATAGAGGAAAGCTTGTACAGAAATACTTAGAATTTAAATCTATCTACCAGAAAATGACTACATACAAGAATCAATGGGGGGATTTTGCATGCATCATTGAGGGGGGAGTTAGACTATGCTATTAAGTAGTAATAAAGTCAATAAAAATTATGGAGAGCATAAACTAAATCTAGTAGAATAAAGGGCATCCAGGGGTGGTCCCCGATGGCCTTGGAATGGTTGGGAAGAGAATGAGGGGCGGCCAATGTAGCTTAGGTCGACCCTTGGAGAGAGGGAGGATTGATCCAGCTTCCTGACATGATGTCCTCCATGATGGTGGTAGTGAGCTTGTGGAGTGGCTAACTTAGGTGGAAGTGGGCGTGAATGGAACCAATGGAGCCAAGAGTGTGAATTGCCGAGGAAGTGAATGGGGCCACTTGGCTACCCATGGTGTCTTGTTATAGACCCAAGGGCTTTTCTCTAGAGAGGTGTGGAACTCTCTAGAGAGAGCTCAAGAGTGGCCGGCCACATGAGGACAGAAGTGGTCTTTGAGAGCCAAAAATTGTGGATCTCAATTTGAACGCCTCTTGGTTGCTAAATTTGGCAACCAAGAGGTGGTGCCACGTCAAGAGAGTTCTAGAGAACTCTAGAGAAGTGTGTGTGCATGAATGGGTGTGTGTGTGTGTGTGTGTGTGTGGTCGTGCTCTATGTGGCTAGGTGGCTTAGGTTAGGTCCTAAGGGGTTTGGGTAGGTGTAGGTCTTGAATTGGGGTTACAAACCTTAATTGCTAAGGGGAAAATGCAATTAAACTTAACCTAAGTTTAATTGAATGAGTGTGAACCTAATTGAGAGTGAAATAACTCAATTAGGTTGGGTTTAGGTCAATTGGACTCTCACCAAGTCCAATTGAACTTGTGTGGGTTGAGATCTAAGCTCAATTGGACTCAATGAGTCCAATTGACTTAGGTGAAGGTAATTGACTTTGATCTAAGTCAATTGGGTTTGGTGAGGACCTAATTAGGTCTTTAGGTAGGTCTAGAGGTGATGTACTAGGGTTAGGACACCTTAATTTAGGTTCCTATGGGGTTGGGATTAGGTTTAGGGAGCTAGAGATCCAAGATCAAGACTTGAATCTCAAAACAGGGACTGGAGACCAGTATCAGGCGTCTAATAATATGATTAGATGACTTATACTCAAAAATCAGAAGTCCAGACTTCAGTTCTGGATGTCCAATCTGAGTCAGGGGAAATCAAGGTTCTATTTTGGGTATTCTACGGAAATCGGACATCTGACAAAGTGTCTGGACGTCCAATAACACTGCAGAAGTGGGTTTAAGGTGTGTGGGAGATGGCTAGGGATCCTGGACATCCTATAACTTTTCTGGACGTCCAGAAAAGGGTTGGAACTAAGGTTTTAGGGCTTCCTAGGGTATTGTGACCTAATCTAAGCGTGGTTAAGGCTTGGGGAGGTCTCTAGGCTATCCTAAGGTTAGGATGAACTTAAGCTCTTCACATTTTACTGCTTTATTTCTACTTAAAAGAATAGAAAACCTTTAACTCCCTTACATTATTATTCCTACATCTAAACTAAGCCTTCTGCTCCAGCTCTGCTGCAAGTCCCGTTATTCCTGATCCAGCTTCAGATCCAACTCCAGATGCAGCTCCTGATTAGCTTATTCCCTGCAATTGACATAATGTACTTAATCAGCACATTATAACATTATTTCATGCATAGCTAAAGAAGAGCAGTAAAGATGCAGATAATGCATATGCATGCATGAATAACCCTAACTTATGCTAAGTCCTAGCTTAATCTAGGTCAATTAAGACCTATGATCGCTGCGCAATCATACCCCCATGCCTAAATCTTGCTAGTTCATAGCAAATGCAAGGCTAAATTATTTGCAGCAAAGGTCCTTAAGGGGCAGATTATTTTATCAAGTGTATGCATAGAGATTTTTCTCCTTTTTATTTTCATCCTATGCTCTAGAAATCCAGATAATCGTTAAAGTGCTGCTATGTAGCTTTTGCAACGGATTCGAGTGAGAAACCGATTCACCTCTAAAGTCTGTACTTAATCCCTAGTGAAAATTTTAGTGGGATAGGTGGACTTCTTCCCTCGGGGCATTTAAGATATTCTATGAATTCCACCTCGACTTTAGGCTTAGGTAGAGAATCTCTGAGGGAAAAGATTATATATTTGGTGGCTCACACTCACTTGGTGCTATATAGAGACTAGTACTACAGAAACTAGATTCCTGGATTACTAACTCAACTTAGAGAAAGACGAGAAAAAGTATGGTCCCTTTTGATTCCTTTGTATCTATTCTCTCTTACTCTTTTTCTTTTCCTTTTCTTTTCTTAGAGTTCACAACTTCACCAGATTCACGTATATGACCTGTATTTGGTGGTCTCACTAGGCATTAACACTTTAATTGAGTTCTCATAACCCTAACACTAAGTCAAAATTCCTTAGCCAGTATTCGGGCAGTCAGAAACACAAGAAAAATAGGTTAGCGCCATATTTGGTGGATCTCAATTTTATTTGGTGGTATTGCCTCGATGAAATAAACACTAAATATTCATTCTTTTCTTTGCTTTTTCTTCATTTTCTAATTTTTTTCAATTTTTCTTTTTCTCATCATTTTGTTTTTCATCACTTGTTTTTCTTTTTCTTTTTCTTCTCTTTTTTTTTCAACATA
Source organism: Thalassia testudinum (assembly GCA_037157565.1). Classification (NCBI taxonomy): domain Eukaryota; kingdom Viridiplantae; phylum Streptophyta; class Magnoliopsida; order Alismatales; family Hydrocharitaceae; genus Thalassia; species Thalassia testudinum. The sequence goes on from JAZHRO010000049.1 coordinate 39,860,499, forward strand.
ACACAACTAGCACACATCCATGAACTTTATTTAGGAGGCATTCTTAGGGATTGGTGGTACTCAAGAGACATTGGGTGGTTTATTTGGTGGAAGTGCCTACTCACGGCACCGGGAAAGACGGATAGGATGGTGTATTTCTGACCTTGACATCAATACCCTCCTTCAACAGAGGATTCCGTAAAGAATGGTCGTAACCATCCACCTTAGCCCTAGTTTTATGAAAACTCACTCTCCACGTATTTGCCTTATTTGGTGGCTCTCAAAATTTCGTACAAAAATGCATATGCAGGAACCGAGAGCAGAAGCTATGCCTAATCTCTAAGTATCATCACCTAATTATCTAGGATTCCTGATTCCTTGCACTAATCTTAGAGCACCAGTACACTCTACTCTTCTTCTCACACTATTTGGTGGATTTTTGGAATAAAATCTGCCTGACTCTTAAACATTGTCTAGGGGTTCAGGAGAAGAAGCACTGCTTCTTCTCAACGGAGTAAAGATGTTTACCAGCCTTCACCGTGAATCCATTGCAAATTCTACGTGTGTGTGAAAAGTTGTACTGGATTCCAGATTACAGGAATCAACTAGAGGATAAAATCCCTAATGCATTCTCCTAACAAAATAATCTTATTCATGAATGCAATATGTATATATGCTATAAACAAGCAACCTCTTATAATTTGTACTGCATGAAATTCCCGTATCAAGGTACAATCAGCTTGACCCTAAATTTAGAACAATAGGTGAGCGAGTGAGTCGGAAATGGTTGTTGCAGACATTCTATCTCCAATGCGAGCACTGGAGGTGGAGTCGGTTGTTCTTTTATTTAAGGTCCTAAAGTACATTTATATGCAGCTCTGAGGTTTTTCTAAATGTTGGCATAAAAAATGTTTCAGTTTTGTTGTATCTACCCCCCCATGCCTAAGTTCTTGCATGTCCTCATGCATGAATATAAAATAAATTTGACAGAGGATGAGTGGGTAGAAGTCACCTGGAATTGCTCCTGAAAATATATATTCAGCACCGGCCAACCTGTCAGCATGCACTATGCAGAAAGAAAATATGCTAAATGAAAACTATGCTATGTATAAAAAATTGCTATATATAAATGATGGTGGAATGTGGGGTGAATGGTATCTATATGTGCTGAGTTTAACACCTCTAGCTGGGTAAGCACTCAATCACACGTCCTCAATAAGATGGACAATCTCGTCAGGTGGAGGAGGTTCTTGGGCCAAAAATGGCTTGAGGTGCTAGCAATTAACCATGAATATATGCCCAGATTTTGGGTCCTTGATTTGGACTGCCCCATTAGGATATGGACAAATCACAATATACGGGCCAGTCCATTTGGACTTGAGCTTCCCTGCGAATAGTTTTAGCTATGAATCAAACAACCAGACTCACTGGTTGGGCGTGAATGCTTTCCTCCAGATGTGGCGGTCATGAAAGGCCTTAGTCTTGTCCTTGTATATTAATGCGTTCTCATAGGCCTCCTGCCGGATCTCTTCTAATTCACTGAGCTGGAGTTTCCGTTCTTGACCTCCTACATCGAGGTCAAGGTTGCATTTTCGCATTGCCAAAAAGGCGCGGTGTCCCAGCTCTACAGGAAGGTGACAAGCCTTGCTATATACCATGTGATATGGTGACATTCCGAGTGGGGCCTTGTATGCGGTCCGATATGCCCAGAGTGCATTGATTAATTTGTCGGACCAGTCCTTCCTATTTGGTCTAACCGTCTTCTGGAGAATCAGCTTGATCTGACGGTTAGATACTTCAGCCTACCCATTGGTCTGTGGGTGATATGGGGTGGCTATGCGGTGACGTACCCCGTATTTCTTTAATAACGACCTAAAATGGGTGTGGATGAAGTGGCTTCCCCCATCGCTAATCAGGGTGCAGAGTATTCCGAATTTTGCGAAAATATTCTACTATACGAAAGAAATGAGGGCCTTATGGTCAGCCCATCTCGCCGAGATGGCCTTGACCCACTTCGAGACATAGTCGACGGCTAATAATATGTACTCGAAGCCATGCGAGTTCGGAAAAGGGCCCATAAAATCGATGCCCCAGACGTCAAACACTTCTATGACCATGATGGGTTGGAGTGGCATCATGTCTCTTCTGGTCATAGAACCGACCGACTGGCATCGTTTGTAGTGTTGGGCTTATTCATGTGTATCTCTGAAGATGGTTGGCTAGGAAAATCCTGACTGTAAAATTTTTGTAGCGGTTTTCCATCCTGAGAAATGGCTACCACACGCATCATTGTGGCAGAAAGATAATACACTGGGGATCTTAGAGTCTGGGATGCATCTGTGAATAATCTGATCTACTCCAATGCGGAAGAGCAGTGGGTCATCCCAGAGGTAGTATTTGGCCTCTGCAATGAATTTGAGTTTCTGGTCCTTGGATAGGTTCGCGGGAATTTTGCCTGTGGCAAGGTAGTTCATGAAATCGCATACTAGGGGAACTCAATAGAATGAACAACCAAAAGAGATTCATCTGGAAATTGTTCGTGGATAGGCAGGGAATAAGGGATGTGATCTAGGTCCAATCTGGATAGGTGATCTGCCACAACATTCTATTTTTCAGCTTTGTCGTGGATTTCTATATCAAATTCCTATAATAGAAGGATCCATCTAATGAGCCGTGGTTTGGCATCCTTCTTTGCCAACAAATGCCGGAGGGCAGAGTGGTCAATGAAAATGATGACCTTAGACCCTAATAAATATGATCTGAATTTCTCCAACCCGAATACTACCGCTAGCAGTTCCTTTTCGATGACAGTGTAATTGCGTTAAGCCTTATTCAGCGTCTTGCTAGCATAGTATATGACGAAGGGTTATTTTTCCCGATGCTGGCCTAAAACAGCATCGACGGCAAAATCAGCCGCATCGCACATCATTTCAAAATTGAGCGACCAGTTGGGTGGTTGGAGAATCGGTGAATCAGAGACAGTTCTTCGTAAAGTCTTGAAGGTGCTGAGACATGAGGTGTCAAAATCAAATGGGATATCAGCAACTAGGAGATTCGTCAAAGGCCGTGCAATTTTTGAGAAATCACGTATAAATCTTCGATAGAAGCCGACGTGCCCCAAGAATGATCTGATTTGCCTAACCGAGCTAGGTGGCGGTAAGTGGGAGATAATCTCTGATTTAGCTCGGTCGACCTTGAGTCCATTTTTAGAGATCCTGTGCCCTAGTACTTTGCCATCCCTCACCATGAAATGGCTTTTCTCCCAAGATAGTACTAGGTTTACCTTAATACACCATTTCAGGATCTTTGTGAGGTTATCAAGACAAGATGCGAAATCATCTCCGAAATGGAGAAGTCATCCATGAATACCTCCACATAATCCCCGATCATGTCAGAAAAGATGGCCATCATACAATGTTGAAATGTCACTGGTGCATTGCAGAGGCCAAAGGGCATCCTCTTGGAAGCGAATGTCTCGAAGGGGCATGTGAATGTGGTCTTGTCTTGATCTTCTGGGCTAATCGCTACTTGATTGTACCCAGAGTATCCATCAAAAAGTAGAAGAAACTGTGTTAGGCTAACCGTTCCAAGATCTGATCAATGAACGGCAAAGGGAAGTGATCCTTCTTGGTAGTCGTGTTCAGTTTCCTGTAGTCGATGTAGACCCTCCAAGATGTCGAAGTGTGGGTCAGGATGGATTCGTCGTTATCATCCGTTATTATGGTGAGTCCCACTTTCTTGGGCACTATTTGGATAGGACTCACCCACTGGCTATCTAAGATTGGATATACAATGCCCGCATCCAGCCATTTGATGATCTTCTTAACAACCTCTAGCATATTCGGGTTAAGTCGTCTCTAAGGTTGTCTTGAAGGTTTCACCCCCTCATTCGTGTAAATGTGATGAGTGCAATATGAGGGGCGAATACCACGGAGATCAGCAATACTCCACTCGATAGCAGCCCTATGGTCTTGAAGCATAGAAATCAATTGATGCTCCTATTCTTGGGTTAAGTGGGCATTGATAATGGCTAGGTATGTCTCACTTTCGCCCAAGAACACATACTTGAGTGATTCAGGTAAGGGCTTCAATTCAATCATGGGTGGGTCAGAGTTAGAAATGAGAGTGGGAGGAGCAGAATCGAGGGTGGGAATCTGCTGATCCATGTGCACGTGAATTCCCACTGAGTCGCTCACTGTGGAATAATCGGTTGCGACTACGTTAACAGGAAACCCGTTAACTGTGGTCACGTCTTCCCGCAACAACAGGGGCAAATTAGTAATGTGTGGATTAGGATAGCTGGATTCAGGGGTGCTGTGGTTAGAAGCACACCCTAAACAGTCAGATCCTTGGGGAGAAATATGTAATGCAGCGGTTTCAGTCCTGTGTGGATAAAGGTTTGAGAACCCTGATAGTGTAGACGAATGAGACATTGGGTCATTGATCGCGTGCTTTCACTCAACTCAGTAATTAAGTTAATTTCACTTAATTAAGAGTAGAAGAAATCACTTAGGTTAACTCGAAATTGTGTCGGTTATGTAGTATAGGGTCAAATTAACCAAACATTTTAGAAATTTTTACTGGTTGAGTCCAGGTCGATCACTGAGAGGTATAATAATTTTTCCAAATTCACCAATTTTCTTTTATTTCTTTTATAAGTTTAGGAGGTATAACTAGATTGATTTTAAAACATGAATTTTGCCAAAATATTTAAACTATAAAGAATATACAAAATTCCATATGAAAAACATTTTTACTCAAATGATGGGCTTTATTAACAAGTAAACATGTTAGTTTTCCAATTTTATTTCAAAAGAAATTAAGGCAATAAAAAGTTGATCTATTCAAACATGCCTTTTTACAATTAAAACAAATTCAGAAAGTAATTTAAATGATGCAAGAAAAGATTTTCTTCATTTATTTCCTTCAGCCTTTCTCTTCTTCTCTCTTTCTTACCTCTCTTCTTTTGTTCCTACCTTCTTCTCTTCCTGTCTCTTATTCTCTTTCCCTTAGTCTTCTTTTGTTCCATAGTCTTTTCCTTTATTTTTATTCTCTCTCGAGCTCTTTCTTACCTCTCTTCTTTTCTTCCCTTAGTCTTCTCCCTAGTAGTAGTGCTTGTGCTCCTAGTTCCTTTCGTGCCTTCAGCTTCAACACTTAACTTCAACTTTTAGCTCTTTCCTTAGTGCTTGTTCTCCTTTGTTTAGCTGCTGCCTTCTACACTTAGCTTAACCTTAACATCCTTCAGCGGCTCCTCTTTCAATCCCCTTAGACTTTTAGCAGAACTGGGTTTTTTTACTTTTTTAACCAAAATTTATTTTATTTACGGCGAGGACCTTTCGAGGATACACATCACCCTGAGACCAGGGTGGGACCAGACCCTACTCGGTCCTCGCCTAATCTCAATTAGGTTCTACTTTGGTTTATTTCATATCGGTTAATAGTCTCGAGCCAATTCGGCTCAACCCGGCCTCCCAGGCCTCTCACGCCCACCCAGGGCACAAACTCACTCACACCCACAAGGGCACACACCCGCACACACACATGCACATGCTCAGATCAGATCGGTAACCAGTGCGTCGAGCACTGAAGACTGGATAGCCGATGTAAGAAAATTATTTTATCCCCATGCGCGTGCTCAGAATCTGACAATGTAGGACTATCTAACCCCTTCTAGACCCAACTTCAAATGATCATAACTTCCTACCCAGAGCTCAAAATCGAGTGATTTCAAGTTTGTTAGAAATATCTAAAGTATATCTATACAACTGCAGGGTCAATTTAAGGATTAGAAGATGTTTTCCTCTTCAATTTGAAGAGTGAAATCAGGGGTTCCTACAGGTTATTACTAGCCTGGAAATGAAATTATGTCTACAGAGTCCTCAGATGGACTTTTCTTTCTTAATTAAAGGTTTGTACAAGTTATACAAGTTATTCTACATCTATTAGAGTAAGTTTTATGCTCTCAAGACCTTCAGGCAATGTACAGAAGGTTGAAGCTTCTCTGAAAGCTTCAGAGATCAAAATTTCAAACTGAAATAGGTAAACAGACAGAGAAACATCTCTGATCGAATTAAACAAGTTATAAGGGTTATAACAGATTGATTTGGGCAGGATTCAAGTTTATATTTCATCAAAATTCTTCTCCTGTAAGTTTGGGTTCGAAAGTAACCCAAATTGATAGAATTCAAATTCTCACTAAATAACTCATCTGAGCTCACTTTAATCACTTTCAGATCATTCAACAAATTCTCAAAAATAATTTAATCTCCTCAATACCTCAATTGGAGCTCAGATCTCCATTATCAGACTCAGTTGACTGTGACGGCACAAAAAGTTGACTTTCTAATAAAAGCTTCTCCACAGGAAATCAAAACCTCGAATAAAGTCTTCTCATCCTAAGGAACTTATTCATATCTTTAGATAGGTGTTCTGACCATGATTCCTAGGGTGACAGGCTCAACTCCTGTGCTTCAAAATGTGTTTGTTTGTCAGAGGAAATCGGAGGTTGTTATAGTGTTATGAGGGTTTAAACGGGTAGATTCCTTCAATGCTTCTTAAATCTCTTTATCAGACTTCTCCAACTCCGCCAGAGTTGGAGAAGATGAAGTCAAATCTACAGCTCCATACATTAAAATCTCAACTTAACATCCTTAAAACAATCAGTGATCCACATTATGCCATTCTGGAGCTTATTAACAAATTCTAGAGGCTGAAATACAAATTTGGCTCGCTGGAGCTCTGGTGAGTCCAGAAAAATATGTAATCTATGTATAGATTGTGAAAACTTACCATTTTTGATTTAGAAAGGATTATGAGGTTGCAAGGAACCTCAGTATCACATTTAATTCCTCATTTGTCTCTTAAAAGTAAGATTTGATAGTGAATTCATTTCTTTAAAGGATCTGAGTGGTGAAAGCGCAGGACTTGTTTAACCACTCGATTGAGAGGTTAAAACAAGTCAGTGGATGTTTATATTCATAAATATATATTTAATTTAGGATTTGAATAGCTCCTGAGCCTCCATTGACAGCGAGCTCAGGAACTTAATTAGGATTTGGGCATTTAATTTATATGTCGTAACAATATGTATTATAGTGTCGATTAGGGTTCATAAGTGGTGAATAGATGATGAAGAACCCAGTGAAGGTGGAATTAGTTGGATTACTATCACCATGGACTGTGATAATAGTCGGTGAAGGTCAAATGTGAACTAGGCGATTAGGTGATCAATTAGGTATTTAAGTGATTTAGAAATGATTGTGAGGGTTTAAGGAAGGTGGACAGCGATTTCAAAAGACAAGATTAAAGCTCTGGCGAGCTCAAGGAGCTCACCAGAGTCGAAGATGATGAAACTAAAATCTGACATTAACTCTAATCTAATTACCTAAACTAACTAACTAAGCTAGCCTACTCCTACTCCTACTCCTAATCTTCTGTTACCTGGACGAAGGGGTCAATAGGGTTCCACCGAAGGTTCATAGCGGACAACGAAATCAGAGGGTGGAAGAAAGATCTCCGACGGGTAGATTTGAGGTGGAGCGGAGGATTCCTTGGGTCGGCGCCTGTGTTAGAGACACGGAAGACCACGGCGGATCTCCTCGGCTGATCAAGATGGATGGAGGCAGTCGGAAATTGAAATGGAAAGTCGCTGGAGTTTTGGACGAATAGCCTATTGGGTCGGCTGCAGTGTTAGAAGACGGAAGGGAGCCAACTTGAGTAAAATCTGAGGGGTGAGGGGGTATTTATAGCAATTGGTGGCGAAGAGAATGGAGGGGTCTGGCCGAAGAAGGAGCTTGAGGAGCTTAACCTCCGTCGTCGTCCCTGACGATAGTGAGATTATCTCCCACTGAAAAATAGGTTTTCCAGTTAATCCAAACTGGTGGATGAAGTGGAGGTGGTGAGCGCAAGCTACAAGAGCTTGGACAAAGAAGGTTGATGTCGGCAGGGAGGTGATCATGCGGTGGCGTGACTCTCTGCTGCCAGCCATTCATTCAGCTGAAGAAGAAGAAGAAGAGGAAAGGGACTTATATGTAATGAATCTTAAGGACCTATGTGAGGAATAAGGATCCGACTGTAATGAATATTAAGGACCAAAATGTAAACTCAGGTTTTGAAGGTTTATTTTAATTTAGATCTTTTTCAACTTTTTATATATGTTAGTAAATAAGGTAAATATTATGTTAACACCTTGAATTTACATTTTTGACCCTTTTAGCTTAATTTATTAGATTAAGTAAAATTACTTAAGTTATTACATACTTCGGTATACATTATATTTAAGTTACTTAACTTATTAATTAAGGGAATGATTAATAGGATTTAGAGTCCAATTATTAACTAAATTATTAATAATGTTAATTGAATGATAAAATGTCATTTTTAACTTATTTTATGGTCCTCTAATAAATATCCCTTATTCTATAATTAACCCTTATATATTCATAACCTTAGCTAATTGACTAGGAAGACTAGTTAATTAGGGGTAATTAGAGATCATGATGAGTGTCTCATCATACCCCCATGCCAAAGTTTTGCTAGTCCCTAGCAAAATTAACTAAGACTATGATGATTTAACGCACTTCGGTTTAAATAATTATAAATAGTAACTATGTAGAGGAAAGCTTAGGTCAAAAATTTTTAAGTTTAATATAAATGATTAATGTATAGAGCATATGTGAAAGTTTTCTTATTTAGACTTATACTTATAACATTTTCAAAACACAGTTAAAATAATTTGTAAACAAGAATTTTATTCAGAATTAGAATTCTTCAGAAATCTCTTAACCTTTGTAATTATTCTTAACTCAAATTAGAATACAAAGTGTTTTAAGGAAAACAAAACTTAAGGATTGAGAATTAAATTTTAACTCAAAAACTCAAATAGATTTAAGTCAATCCTTTGTTTATGATATTTGACTTTTATCAATATAAGTTTAAGCAAATTAACTAGATACTCATTATTAATCGAACTTAGAGTAGTAAAATTCTAATTTACTAGCCTACAACACTAAAGATTAACTTCTAGACCTAGGATTCTATCAATTCTTCTCCTTTAGGTCTCAACTTAAAATCTTCAAAACCCAATTTCTTAGGCTTCACTACCCAATACCAAGGTTCAGTAGCTATGATTTTAAAACATCTGTGCTTAGTAAAGAGAATTGTCCTAAAGACATCCAAAGTTGTAAAAATCCAGGTCTTAAGACATCACTTTCCAATCCCAATTATTCCAATTCAAGCCTTTGGCTTGGCCTTACTCAGGTTTGGTTGCTTTCTCCTCACCAGTTTTCTATCCCGAGGTCAACACTTTTTGTGTATATCTCCTTGATGGACCATTGGGTCTCTTATTCCTAATATTTTTTTCTCCATATTTTTTTTCTCTTTTTCTATAGGTTAGAACTCCCATTTGTAGCGAGGTGTTCTTTTTATTTGATGGAAGGAAGGTTAGCATCCATTTATAATGAGATGCTTTTATTTATTTTGTGGAAAAATTGCATAAGCACCCATTTTTAACAAGGCACTTAATTGTAGGGTGTTTTATTTTATTTTTCTTCTTTTTCTTTTTCTTTTCCCCCCTTCTCATTTTTCTTACTACCATTATTCTCCAAATCCTTTTTCTAGGTGAGTGGCACATCCTTCACCCTTTCAAGAACCACCCCGCGGAAATCCTTGGACTAAAGAGGATTCAGAATTGATCTCTTAACCTCTGTGTTTTCGCGGTCTCAGATGTCAACAAGACAATTCTATGTGAGTGAATTTAGATGTTTAGGTTACTTAGCTCTCAAACCAGAGCTTGGAAAGCGAAGCCCTTCACTCTTAGGTTCTTCAAATTCTTAGTTTCCTCCAATAGGATCTGTCAAGATAAAATTTACCAAGTCTAGTTATTTATCTCTAGCTTGTAAGTTTTGTAAACTAAAATTCTACCAACTCTCTATTTAATTAACTCTGAATATCTGGCCTTTACTTAACTTTATGATAAAATCAAATTTTCGAAAAGCAAAAGGATTACTTAATCTAATTGATTAAAAAGTTATAATTCAATTCCAAAACTTAATTTTAAATCTTAACACACTTAGTTTCGTAGTTCAAAGTAAGAATAGAAAAATAAATCCTTGAAAGATTTAAAAGATTCATAATTCAAATAAAATCTTATTTTAAAAATTTTAAACACAAAGTGTGTTTTTACAAAATTTTAAGTAAAATCTAATTAAGAATTGAATGCTCTTAAATACTCATATATATATTCTATATACATTTTAAACTTTTGACCTAAAAGAAAATTAAGCTCTTAATTATAATATATATATATATTCTTCTTCTTTTCCTCTTTATTAAAAATGAATATACCCTTCTTATTATTTTTATGAATCTTCTTTTTCAAATTTTTGTATTTATATATTTTTATTTTTACGTATATAAGATTTTCCAATTTTTTATGAATTTGTCAAAAATTTTCAAATTTTTATGAAATTTTTTATTTTTTTTAAATTTTTATTAATTTTAGATTTTCTATTTTTTTAAAATTTCATGGATATTTAATTTTTATGTGTTTTCATCTTTTAACCCACACTTAAAGTGAAAATTTCACTTCAACACCCTCCCAAGCCAAAATTTTGCAATGTTCTCATTGTAAGAAGGGTGGAAAGATATTACACTTCATTTAGTATAGGGTAATGGAAGGAGTCGAATAGAGGAGATTAAAAATCTCTGTGCGAACGATTTCGAGTCTGACCAAAGGTCAGAGTGGTCAGTCGAACAAAATGAAGGTAATTAATATGATATATGAAATGAAATTTTAAAGTGTATAAGAAATGGTAAAAGCAGGAAACAACTATATATAAGTGCTAAGTTTTACGCCTTCAGCTAGGCATAAACCCTAGTAAAGAACTCCTAAAAAGAATAGGTATATGGTAAAAACAGAGGAGTTATGAAAGAATTAAATCAAAAATAGAAAACCAGATTAAAAGCCACCCAATGAAAACTCATCCAGAAATTTCCTAGAATAGATCTCGCATATCATAGAATCAGATTCTCGTGAAATCTCAGAAAGATTAGAGTGAATCTTGTAAGGATTATATCTGATTTAGGTTGAGATGCAGAATGTTAAAGATTGAGGCAATTTAAAAGATGATTCCACCAAGTTCAGAAGATTAGCAAAAACAGTTTTGGTTCTCAATAATAGGTGGGTCATTTTGACACAAAATAGGTTGCTGATGCGGGTTTGGTGGGTTTTTTCAGGTAATGTGGAGGATGGGTTATTATTAGAATCAAAGGCCTGATTAAGGAAATGGACTTGGCCTTGATTTTTCCTAGGATATGGCAGATTCCTAGGATTCGGAATTGGCTGAGATGGAAGAGTACCTGGTTGACGAGACTCAGCCAAAATTGTGATTTGATTTCGTAAATCAGCCAACTCTACCTTACATTGCCTATGGATCTCAGCGAGAGCTTCAGCATTTTGTCGCTAACTCTCTGACACAGCCCCTAAAATTTGATTTAACTGTGTATCTCTAAGAGGCCTAGAGTAATTCTGCATACTCATTGGGCTAGGCCTTAAATTTGATTGCTGAGGAGGCAATGAAGGTGGGTTAAAAAGGGTCTGATTTGGATAATTTGGTCTTTGATTTTGATTTTGATCAGCCCAAGAAAATTTTGGGTAGTTTGTCCATCCAGGATTATTGGTATTTGAATAAAGGTTTGATCTTAGAATATTTTCCTGGATGGTGTGTAAGCATAAAAGATACGGCGTGTTTTCTGCAATAGGAAAGGGTGGGGAAAAGGGTGGGTAAGATTGTGTGACAAAGGTCCCTCCTTGGGTTAGTGAAGGAGTAGATAGAAAACCTAAGGGAGATGGATCTCTAGAATCCATATTATTCACAAATTCCCTCCCAGCGGGAATTTGCGAAACAGGTGAATACGCGGGATTCGTAGCAAGTAGAGGTGTAATAGTCTTCATTGTGTTTCTAACCTCGTCGAGATGCTTTGCTACAATATTGACTTTGTCCAGTTTTTCTGCAATAATCTCTAAATCCTTTGAACTGGACGGATTACTAATCTCGTGAATGCTCTTATGCGGATTTTGGTGATTTGTATTCGCGTCCTACGAAAATTGCGACATTGATGCATTATTGATCGAGTTTTCCGCCATCCCTTCAAATAATTCTGAAGCAGATTCTACGTCATGATTTAGAAAATTCCCTCCACAAGAGGCATCGACTAGATTGTGAATGCCCTCTTGTAAACCACAATAAAAGATATGCATTAGTTGCCAACGAGGGATGTCATGATGTGGGCATTTCCTTTGCAATTCATGAAAACGTTCCCATGCTTCATGAATTGGTTCTCCTTGATTTTGATTAAAAGTAGTAATAGCTCGCATTAAAGCATTGGTTCGACCAATAGGAAAGAATTTCTTCAAAAATGCGGATTCGAGTTTAGCCCAAGTTGAGATTGGTCTTGCTATAGTTCTATACCAATAAGCTACTTTATCTTTAAGGCTAAAAGAGAACATCTTCATTAGTAGGATTTCCCTATTTTGATTTCGAGGACCAAGAGTTTTGGATAGATTTTTATGATCCTCTATATGTTGAAATGGATCTTCGGATGCAAATCCATGAAAGTGGGGGATTAAACCTATAATGTTTGGCTTTAATTCTAGATCATTCTCCCCAATAGGTATCCTAACATTAGGCTCTACTTGTGCATTAGATGGGTTATAATAATCTCTAAGTAGAGGCCTTGGATGATGGATCGGTAAATCATGATTTTCAAAACCCGCCTCAGGTGGAGGTGAAGAACGGGTTTGAAGAGTCTGTAAATTATATAAGGCTGCTGTTAATAAATTGATTTGTCTTGTTTGCTCTAGCATCCTAAGATTCTGATTCAAAAGCACCTCATGAACATCAAAAGGTGGCATCTCCCCCTGACCAGAAGAAGAAGGGATCCCGGGATTAAGATTTTGCATTTGATCCAAGAAAGTAGATGGATCAGATGGGAAAACCATTGGTTTCTTATCTGCAACTGGCCTAGGATCACCTGTCAATGGTGGTGCAAGAGGCGGATGTAAGGATCGCCTCCCATCCATAAATGGAAAATAATGTGCAAAGGCACACGCACACCACCATTAAGAAAGCAGCGGCACAAAAAACCTGCAAAACAGTGCAAAAGATGCGGGTTTTGCTCTTCTTTCAAAGGAAAGAAGAAATTCCTAAGATACGCAAAGTAATTTGACACAAACAAATAGAGTAACAGTATCAAAATACACATCCTAATCCGTGACTACGTAGGTGCGTACCTTAAAGCTCAAAGGTCTAAGGTCTAGGATGAGACCGCTCACTACTGGCTCCCCAGGGCTCTAGTAGTGAGACAGACTTGTTGATCTTCGGCCAAAGCCCTAAGAGGTGCAAAGAGGAGAGATAGAAAAATACACTCATGTGACTTTAGTGATCACACTGTGTGCGTGATAGCATGCAGCAGACGATAGCGATATAAAAACCCGCATGCATTTCTACAATCAGATTTAAGTCACAAATTTTACTTCCTCTTTTTAGTTAATCTTTTTCAAAAATATATCAATTAAACTACAATGGCCGCTTTCTTAATTCTTTGCAAACAAAAATATGTGGTCTTTTTGATTCTTAGAGGACAGGGATCTACGCAGGTTTTCTTGTGTTTTCCCGTTGATGCGAGAAAAACAATTTAAAAATATTCCCGAGTTAGATCGCTCTAATACTAGCAGAATAATGCACTTCTAAGAGTATATGCCTATGATATCCTGCTGCTAGTCAGAAAAGATGTATTTTTGTATTTTTTTAATTTTTTAAATGCAACAAAATAAAAGAATAAGAAATACTCACAAAAATAAAAATAGCAAAATAGTTTCCCGCCTTCTCCTGAGATTACCCGTGAAGGTAAACCTGAAAAGAAGATAGAAAATAAAAACAAAAATAAAACAAAATACAGCTAATTAGAACAAAGTTAGTAAAAACAAAAATATTTACAAAATACCTCCTAATTAGACAATTAATCCAACTAAATTCTAGTGAATCAAAATATTACCTCCCTGGCAACGGCGCCATTAAAATGATGTTTAGGGACGAGGTAATGCCAAGAAATAGTTTGATGAGCAAAATATTACCTCCCCGGCAATGGTGCCAATAAAATGATCACATGCTTTCACTCAACACAATAATTAAGTTAATTTCACTTAATTAAGAGTAGAAGAAATCACTTAGGTTAACTCAAAATTGTGTCGGTTGTGTAGTATAGGGTCGAATTAACCTAATATTTTAGAAATTTTTACTCGTTGAGTCCAAGTCATTCATTGGGAGGTAAAATAAATTTTCCAAATTCACCAATTTTCTTTTATTTCTTTTATAAGTTTAGGAGGTATAACTAGTTTCATTTTAAAACATGAATTTTGCCAAAATATTTAAACTATAAAGAATATAAAAAATTCCATATGAAAAACATATTTACTCAAATGATGTGCTTTATTAACAAGTAAACATGTTAGTTTTCCAAATTTATTTCAAAAGAAATTAAGGCAATAAAAAGTTGATCTATTAAAACATGCCTTTTTACAATTAAAATAAATTCAAAAAGTAATTTAAATGATGCAAGAAAAGATTTTCTTCATTTATTTCCTTCAGCCTCTCTCTTCTTCTCTCTTTCTTTTATTTTCTACTCTCTCTCGAGCTCTCTTTCTTAACTCTCTTCTTTTGTTTTTGCCTTCTTCTCTTCCTCTCTCTTATTCTCTTTCCCTTAGTCTTCTCCTTTTGTTCCTTAGTCTTTTCCTTTATTTTTATTCTCTCTCGAGCTCTTTCTTACCTCTCTTCTTTTCTTCCCTTAGTCCTCTCCTTAGTAGTAGTGACTGTGCTCTTAGTTCCTTTCGTGCCTTCAGCTTCAACACTTAACTTCAACTTTCAGCTCCTTCCTTAGTGCCTGTTCTCCTTTGTTTAGCTACTGCCTTCTGCAGTTAGCTTAACCTTAACATCCTTCAGCAGCTCCTCTTTCAATCCCCTTAGACATTCAGCTGAACCGGGTTTCTTTTTACTTTTTTAACCAAAATTTATTTTATTTGCCGCGAGGACCTTTCGAGGATACACATCACCCTGAGACCAGGGTCGGACTAGACCCTACTCGGTCCTCGCCTAATCTCAATTAGGTTCTATTTTGGTTTATTTCATATCGGTTAATAGTCTCGAGCCAATTCGGCTCAACCTGACCTCCCAGGCCTCTCGCGCCCACCCAGGGCACAAACTCGCTCACACCCACAAGGGCACACTCGTACACACACATGCACATGCTCAGATCAAATCGGTAACCGATGCGTCGAGCGCTGACGACTGGATAGCCCATGTAAGAAAATTATTTTATCCCCATGCGCGTGCTCAGAATCTGACGATGTGGGACTATCTAACCCCTTCCAGACCCAACTTCAAATGATCATAACTTCCTACCCAGAGCTCCAAATCAAGTGATTTCAAGTATGTTAGAAATCTCTAAAGTATATCTATACAACTGCAGGGTCAATTTAAGGATTAGAAGATGTTTTCCTCTTCAATTTGAAGAGTGAAATCAGGGGTTCCTATGGGTTATTACTAGCCTGGAAACGAAATTATGTCTACAGAGTCCTCAGATTGACTTTTCATTCTTAATTAAAGGTCTGTACAAGTTATACAAGTTATCTCGCATCTGTTAGAGTATGTTTTAAGCTCTCAAGACCTTCAGGCAGTGTACAGAAGGTTGAACCTTCTTTGAAAGCTTCAGAGATCGAAATTTCAGACTGAAATAGGTAAACAGACACAGAGAAACATCTCTGATCGAATTAAGCAAGTTCTAAGGGTTATAACAGATTGATTAGGGCAAGATTCAAGTTTATATTTCATCAAAATGCTTCTCCTATTAGTTTGTGTTCGAAAGTAACCCAAATCGACAGAATTCAAATTCTCACTAAATAACTCATTTGAGCTCACTTTAATCACTTTCAGATCATTCAGCAAAATCTCAAAAACAATTTAATCTCCTCAATACCTCAATTCGAGCTTAGATCTCCATTATCAGACTTAGTTGACTGTGAAGGCATAAAAAGTTGACTTTCTATTAAAAGTTTCTCTGTAGGAAATCAAAACCTCGAATAAAGTCTTCTCATCCTAAGGAACTTATTCAAATCTTTAGATAGGTGTTCTGACAGTGATTCCTAGGGTTACAGGCTCAACGCCTGAGGTTCAGAATGTGTTTGTTCGTCAAAGGAAATCAGAGGTTGTTACAGTGTTATGAGGGTTTAAACGGCTTCAGTGCATTGCCCTGAAGCTTCTAGATTCCTTCAATGCTTCTTAAATCTCTTTATCAGACTTCTCCAACTCCGCCAGAGTTGGAGAAGATGAAGTCAAATCTACATATCCATACATTAAAATCTCAATTTAACATCCTTAAAACAATTGGTGATCCACATTATACCATTCTGGAGCTTATCAACAAATTCTAGAGGCTGAAATACAAATTTGGCTCACCGGAGCTCGCCGGACCTCCTGTGAGTTCAGAAAAATATGTAATCTGTGTATAAATTGTGAAACTTACCATTTTTTATTTAGAAAGGATTCTGAGGTTGCAAGGAACCTCAGTATCACATTTAATTCCTTATTTGTCTCTTAAAATTAAGATTTGTTAGTGAATTCATATCTTTAAAGGATCTGAGTGGTGAATGCTCAGGACTTGTTTAACCACTAGATTGAGCAGTTAAAACAAGTCAATAGATGTTTATATTCATAAATATGTATTTAATTTAGGATTTGAATTGCTCTTGAGCTGCCATTGACAGCGAGCTCAGGAACTTAATTAAGATTTAGGCGTTTAATTTATATGTGGTAATAATATGTATTATAGTGTCGATTAGGGTTCATAAGTGGTGAATAGATGATGAAGAACCCAGTGAAGGTGGAATTAGTTGGATTACTATCACCATGGACTGTGATAATAGTCGGTGAAGGTCAAATGTGAACTAGGCGATTAGGTGATCAATTAGGTATTTAAGTGATTTAGAAATGATTGTGAGGGTTTAAGGAAGGTGGACAGCGATTTCAAAAGACAAGATTAAAGCTCTGGCGAGCTCAAGGAGCTCACCAGAGTCGAAGATGATGAAACTAAAATCTGACATTAACTCTAATCTAATTACCTAAACTAACTAACTAAGCTAGCCTACTCCTACTCCTACTCTTAATCTACTGTTACCTGGACGAAGGGGTCAATAGGGTTCTGCCGAAGGTTCATAGCGGACGATGAAATTAGAGGGTGGAAGAAAGATCTTCGGCGGGCAGATTTGAGGTGGAGCGGAGGATTCCTCGGGTCGACGCCTGTGTCAGAGATGCGGAAGACCACGGTGGATCTCCTTGGCTGATCAAGATGGATGGAGGCAGTCGGAAAATGAAATGGAAAGTCACTGGAGTTTTGGACAAATAGCCTATTTGGTTGGCTACAGTGTTAGAAGAGGGCAGGGAGCCAACTTGAGTAAAATCTGAGAGTTGTGGGGGTATTTAAAAGCAGTTGGTGGCGAAGAGAATGGCAGGGTCTGGCTAAAGGAGCTTGAGGAGCTTAACCTACGTCGTCGTCTCCGATGATGGTGAGGTTATCTCCCACTGAAAAATAGGATTTCTGGTTAATCCAGACCAGTGGATGAAGTGGAGGTGGTGAGCACAAGCTACAAGAGCTTGGACAAAGAAGGTTGATGTCGGCAGGGAGGTGATCATGCGGTGGCGTGACTCTCTGCTGCCAGCCATTCATTCGGCTGAAGAAGAAGAAGAAGAAGAGGAAAGGGACTTATATGTAATGAATCTTAAGGACCTATGTGAGGAATAAGGATCTGACTGTAATGAATATTAAGGACCAAAATGTAAACTCAGGTTTTGAAGGTTTATTTTAATTTAAATCTTTTTCAACTTTTTATATATGTTAGTAAATAAGGTAAATATTATGTTAACACCTTGAATTTACATTTTTGAGCCTTTTAGCTTAATTTATTAGATTAAGTAAAATTACTTAAGTTATTACATACTTAGGTATACATTATATTTAAGTTACTTAACTTATTAATTAAGGGAATGATTAATATGATTTCGAGTCCAATTATTAACTAAATTATTAATAATATTAATTGAATGATAAAATTTCATTTTTAACTTTTTTAAGGTCCTTGACTAAATATCCCTTATTCTATAATTAACCCTTATATATTCATAACCTTAGCTAATTAAATAGGAAGACTAGTTAATTAGGGGTAATTAGAAATCATGATGAGTGTCTCATCAGGCATCACAAAGGAGCCCAACGTTGCCACAGTATGCCGGATCTTCGTCTTCACCATCCTCCTCTATTCGATCACAGTCGAAATTCTTTGCTGCCCTGAATATGTCCAGTCGAAGTCGCTCGTTGCCTAGGGCAATCTTCGTACACCCGGATGCACAATCGATGTTCACTCGGGTTGTCGCCAGGAATGGGCGACCCAAAATAATTGGTTCTTGATGAGTCGATTCTTTGCTTTTCAAGTCGTTTGTCACATAAAATGACACATCGTTTGTAGTCTTATGTGGTGGAAAAATTGACTAATCAATAATTAATTTAACCACTCAATTAGGAGCGGGTTGTGTCCACAGGGAGGCAATGGCCTATTTAAACTTGCAAGGGTCAAAAATCGATGTTCACTATTAATTTAGTCAAGAAACCGAATCAAAATAACTTTCAGATTAGATAAACAATAAGTGTTAATGCTGAAATAGCAATTTTGCACAATTAGAGGATATATTTTGCAATGCAGCTTAATAAAATGCTAATGAAAGTTCACATTGGGACTAAATGTAAACATTAATAGGGGCTTTACTGTAGCAAAATAGGGGAAATTCTTCCCCTTGTCTGTGTGCGAGGAGGAGGCCGTGATTGAAGATGAAAAGCTCACCGGAGGTTGAGTGAGCCGAGGGCTATTCGATGGTGTTGGTCTCGTGGCCAATGGTGGTCGGAGGCGACGGTGGCGAGGAGAGGAGTGGCGGCAGTCAGTGGTGGCTGAAGCTCTCTGCTACTGCTTCCTGGGCACTACTGAGCTTGGTTGCAACTGCTACTGCTGCGCACTGCAGGAGTCGATGCCACACTGCAAGGAGTGTGGGCGGAGTTGCAGCATGCTCTGCGCATGCGGCTGGCAGGCATGCAAGCACGTGTAGCTGGAGGGCATGCGGGCAGAGGTGTGGGTGCGTGTAGCTGGAGGGCACACGGGCAGAGGCGCGGGTGCATGCAACTGGAGTAGCACGCACTCTACGTGCGTGGCTAGAGGCGATGGCCGCTAGCTGAGAGGCGCATGAAGACAGTGGCTGGGCACTGCCTACGTGCGGGTGGTGTTGCATAGTATGTAGCCAGAGGAGCATGGCTTCTGTCGCATGTGGGGATGTGGCGCGGTTTAGAGGAGAGGCCGGCTGCTGATGCGCGTGGGGACAGAGGATGGGGGAAGAAGATGAAGGTGTTGCTGTGGGAGTTTCAAACGTTTGGGAAAATTCCCAGACATCTTAACGGATGGGGGCGTGAAGTTGCGGCGGTTGCAGTGGTGGATGCTGGTGATGGCGATGAGGGTGGTGCACGCTGAGGTGCTCACAGTAATGCAAACAAGCTCCAGATGAAGGTGTGGCCTGTCACACCACACGCCCACGGTGGTGGTGGCTCATCACCACAGTTGAGGCCGGTGGTGGCAGAGCAGACGAGAGGTCAACTCTCTACACAGTGATGAATCAGGGTGGAGGCCTCCGGAGCAAGGCAGCCTCCCTCTCTTCCTTATCCCAGTCAAGGAGACCAGATCCACTTTTGCTGCTACTCCTTGATTGGGCTCTTTAATGCGACAACTAGAGGAAGAAATGCAGCCATTGCTCACAGAAGAAGAATAAAATAATAATAAAATATTATGGTTGTTTATATACAAACCCTTAACTTTTATGTTAACTTAAAATAATTCATGCAATGCACCTCATTGGTAAACTAATTAAATGAATGCAATTCTAAGTTAATTCTAAATGCATTTAAATATGAATGCAATGAATGAATTATGTAATTAAATCAGAAATATGAATTAATCTATTTACATCCTAATTTATGCTAAATAAATGTTAGAATTAACTTAATGTCTAGGCACTTAAATACTTAAATAGCCCACAAATACGTTCTAATCAAATACCCCCATGCCTAATTTTTGCTAGTCCCTAGCAAATCCAAGCAAAACCTAGCACTCCAAGTGGACTAGCCAACACAATCGGTGTTCCTTTAGAAACATATTAAGTTCAGACTTTAGACCTAAGGTTCCCAAGTAGTTGTTAAGTTGCAGACTAGGTTTGCTAAAGACAAGTTGTAGGCATAAGTTTCCCTGATTTCTGATTCTATCCTAAGGTTTATTAATCCATGAGATTAAAGCATCCGTGCATGTGCGTTGGTCTGAGTTATTAAAAGAAAAAAGGATTTTTGTTTTTTAATAATATATATTTATTTTTTGTTTGATTCCTCTAAGTCTAACCTCAGATCAACTATCAACACGGTCTGTGTCGGATTCATTGTCCCCATTACCGTACCTCGAAGGGTGCCTGGCTTTTGATGCTTCGAGGTAGCACCTCCCATAGCGACCCCAAGAACTCCTGTCAATTGACACTTCGAGATAGTATCACCCATGGATTTCTAAATCGAATTCAGGCCTGTGGCAATCGACACTTTGAGATAGGGCCACCCATGGTACCTGAACCGCACAATGAGCTTATATGCCCCCAGTAGGATGAATACCCTAAGAGACAAGCGTCGAAGAGGTAATATGTTATCATCGCATCCTCAAGGTGAGTATATACTCCACATCTCCTGCGGCGGGAACTCTTCCAATCAAATTGTGTTTTCAAGCCTCTCCTAAGTCAAAACTAAGAAAACCAAATCTCTTTTAAAAAAGGAATTAAGTTGATTACTTACTTACACCAAACCAAGTGTGTGAAATTTGGATGCTTGGGTTACAAGGACCCAAAAACCAAAAGGTAGAACATGACTCCAGGTACTATCCCACCTTTTAACTCAATCCCTAGCTTTCCTTCCTCAACCTCTTGAGGAATGGTCTGCAACTTAACTCCTACTTAAGTTTTTAAGTCCACAAAGGACCCTAAATGTCTAAAACTAGTAGCTCATTTAGCTTCTAAAGTTTGACCCTAGAACCAACTTAGTCTCACCTAGAGTTCTGATTTGCTTAAGAATGCAGAACCTAGCTAGTTAAGCTCAATAATTACAAATTTTTTTTATTTTTATTTTATTTTATTGTATTTTTTTCAATGCAAATGTATGCAATGCAAAATGCTTTAATTAAATGCATGAATGCACTTTGCTATGTATATCCCCAAGTACACCCTGCCATGCCTAAAATTTGCAATGTCCTCATTGCATAAAAGGATATTACCTGGGTTAGAGATGGGCTACCATTCTTTTGTTAGCAGCCGAGTAGGCAAAGAACCTGCAAATCAGGTTCAAGGATTGTAGAAATTGGCCCTAAAAATGAGCAAACTAATGCTGGCCTAGAAAATAGGTAACTTAGGATATTGGTGAGTTGATGATGAAGCCCAATAGCAAATGCTCGCCCAACTAAGATGGGAATGAAATCTTCCCAGGTCACCAGAGGAGGTTCTAAAGGATAAACTGGCATAACAACCTCCAAAGGGATAGGGAGAGGATGACAAGGATCCTCCAAAAGGAATGGGGAAGGAATGGTGCAGAGATAAACCCCCAGGGCAATGGACTGATTAAAGAAATCATCAATCCATACCTGATACTCCATTACAAGAAATATTGGTTTGTTAAGCCCCCCGTTCAGAACGAAAGTGAGCAAATCTCTAAGGCAAGGATCGTCTAGGGTGTCCAAGTTTCTAGGTTGCAGGATGGCCATAAGATCTAGGTTGGGTTTAATTAGCTCGGTGTCCATCTCTAACAATCTTTCCAAATCCTCAATTACATCCCTAGCATTCCTTGCACTACCACTAGTATCTTCCTGCACTTCATCAGGAGTCAAAATTTCACCTTCGAACATAAGCAAATCAGAGGGCGACTTCAGAACAAATGAAGGCAGGTTGGAAGCAACAGATCTAGGGATTATCCTATCAATGTCATCCCCGGGTTCTTGTTCTTTACTCAAATCTTCCCCGGAGTCTAGATGTGAATCCACATAAATCTTAGAAGTTGCTTCCAAATTTTCCATCATTTCATCATGAGGAGAAATATCATCAATGGGTGTGCTAAGGAAACCTAATTTAGTCAAATTTGTGACATCCTCAGGGGCTAACTCTTCAAATAAGACATAATCACCCTTAGTGTCACTCCAAATCTTGAATGTAGGTTCCTCATATAATTCATCTTTCTCCTCATCATATGATTCGTCATATACCCGAGCTCTAGAATCATTTAATATCTCAGCAGATCCCCTAGGGTACTCTATCTGAGGTAAATGGTTTACACTGGTAACATCGGACTCCTCAGATAGGTCAATTTCTTAAGGGTTAGGTTCCCTAAGGGCAGGCTTGAGTTCCATCTCATGATCAGAAGGAAGGGTAGGATTAACAACTTGACTTCGACCCACTTCATCAAATGTCACGAAAATACTATCATTTGGGTCAAGGTTTTCCAATGGTACCATCATTCCCTTCTTTTGACTCCAATATAATTTAGGTGGATACTCAACCTTATCATCATCTTCCTCAGGTTGCCACCTTTCTTCATCCAATGCATAGCTACTTTCATATGTATCTTCCTCCCTTTTAAGGCATGGATCTCTCAAGGAAGTGTCATCTAATGGGGAGGTTTCAAAATCGAACCTCGAAAAGTAGCTATTCTCCCTTACATAATCCCCAAAATTTCCCTCCAACTTAAAGTGTAGCTCTCCCACGGGAGATGCATCAATTGTAGATGGGTGTACACCATCCTCAATGGGGTAGATTGGGTGGCTAATTTCATCTCTTTCTTGTTGGCCTGCTCTCGAAGATTCTCCTAATAATTCAATCATTTCATCTTGCATTTTTTGTATTTCCATCTTCAAGGAGGAGAGGTCATTTCTATCATGAGAGAAGTCAAGCTCAGGCTTATAGTACCTAGGAGTGTCTGTCCAACCATTATAATTATTCAGGGAGGGTGGGTTGGGTATTTCTATGGTGTGTGGGATATTGGGCAAAGCAAATCCCACTCCTAGGTTCTGCTCACTGATTTGGGGCTTAACAAGGCCAATACTACTATAATAGGAGTAAAATGGATCCCAATGATTATCATTATGTCCATCAACGGATAGACCATCTCGGCGTATGGGATCGAAGAGTGTAGAGTGGGGCTAAGGGTGTGGGCAAGATGTGAAAGGATGACAATCAATGTTGTCAATTCTAACTCACTCCTCAATCAGAATTCCCCAACCAAAACACAATTCAAAAAGGACTTTTTAGGTCTTTTCCAATTTAGGCTTTTGATTTAAGTCAGATTGCAGGTGACAATACAATTTGTTCAATCAATTTATGCGCTTATTGTCGACCTATGGCTCGTCTAAGATGACCTAGTTGGATCTTAGGTGTTCTTCCCTAAATCTCAAATGGTAGAGCAACTCCAAAGATGGAAGATCAAGGGATGCAAGTAGGCCTAAGCCTTCCTTTGAAGCTGTGCTTTCGCGGTGCTTCTCAACTACCCCCAAAAATCTATGACAGGGTATCCCCCTCTTTGGAGTTACAAAACCTTTGATCTCAAGTTCTAAACACTTCATAATCTTACGCTAGGAGGGCTCTTGTCCTAGTATTTCCAAACCTAAGGAGTGTCTAAAAGCATGCCGTGGTGCAAGAGATATAAGTGTGCATGCATCGCAAAAGATTTTGAATTTTGAATCGCACGCCAAGTTTGAAAATCAAATCCTTGGTTTTTAAAAATGTCCCTCCTTTAATTAGTCCTTTTTTAGAAAATATGTGACCACTTGTTAGATCCATTCAATACAGATTAGGTGGTCTTGAAATTAATCCAAATGCATTTGCATGATAGGTAGACATGCAAAGTTAGAAGTACATACCTGATTCTAGCATTATTCATGAAATATGCAAGACAAAAATTAGATTTAGATGCTACTCATTTAGTCCTAAATGATTCGACCTAAGGGCAAGTAGCTTCTAGTAGATAGCTCATTTTCTTTTAGTTTTTTTTTTTTAGCTACTTATGCATAAGCAAATTAAAGGGTAAACGATCCACAAAATAAATTAAAAACCTAAATCTAAAGAAAAGGGAACAGGCTCCCAAAAATTACCCAACACGGGCCTAAAACAAAATCGGGGAACAAACCCCTAAAAATATACACCAAAACAACGGTCTCAAACCAAATGTAAGTGCAATAAAATAAAGAAAAGTAAAGTTCTAAAACCTAAATTATATCTACTTGACAAATCGACGGAGATGAAGATGATCACTCTAGATGTCCTCCTAGTTGGTGACAACAAAGTTCACCAATGTTCAAGCTCTTCCTCGTACATGTGAAACTCGATTCCTCCTCCAAAGTGGTGGAAACAAGGTCCACCATGACGTTTCTAAGGCTGATGCGACAATTCATGCGTAATATGTGTACCTCTCTCCAAATCAGATAAAATAGGTTAAATATGCCTCAATTAAAAATCAATTTGAACAAATGAATAATTGCGAATTAATTAAGTCTGTTACCTCCCTGGCAACAGTGCCACTTGATAAGATGGTTTTCGCTTTCGAATAATGTGATTAAGATGATTTGTCGTTTTAGTAACAAAGTGGTGGAAAACCACTTAACTAAACAATTACAATAAAAATTACCACTCACAGAAGAGCGGGTCATGCCCATAGGGAGGCAATGGCCTATTTAAACTCGCAAGGGTCAAAAATCAATGTTCACTATTAATTTAGTCAAGAAACCGAATCAAAATCACTTTCAGATTAGATAAACAATAAGTGTTAATGCTGAAGTAGCAATTTTGCACAACTAGAGGATATATTTTACAATGCAGCTTAATAAAATACTAATAAAAGTTCACAATGGTACTAAATGTAAATATTAATAGGGTCTTTACTGTAGCAAAATAGGGGAAATTCTTCCCCTTGTCCAAGCGCGAGGAGGAGGCCGCGGTTGAAGACGAGAAGCTCGACGGAGGTTGAGTGAGCCGAGGGCTATTTGATGGTGTTGGTCTTGTGGCCAACGATGGTCGGAGGCGGTGGCAGCGAGGAGTGGAACGACGGAAGTTGGTAGTGGTTGCAGCTCTCTTCTGCTGCTGCGCGAGTGCTACTGAGCTCGACTGTAGCTGCTGCTGCACGCTGCAAGCATTGATGGCACTCTGCAGGCATCGACGGCGTGCTGTAGGGAGTGCGGGCAGAGCTGCAGCGCGCTCTGCACGCATGGCTGGAGGGCATGCGGGTGCGTGTAGCTGGAGGGCACACAGGTAGAGGTGCGGGCACGTGTAGCTGGAGGGCACATGGGCGGAGGTGAGGACACGTGTAACTAGAGTAGCGCGCACTCCACGTGTGGCTGGAGGCAATGGCCACTGGATGGATCCGGCTGAGAGGCGCATGAAGACAGAGGTTGGGCATTGCCTGCGTGCGCGTACTGATGCACGGTATGCAGCCAGAGGAGCATGTCTACTGCTACATGTGGGGATGTGGTGCAGTCTTGAGGAGAGGCCGAATGCTGATGCACGTGGGGACAGAGGATGGGGGAAGAAGATGAAGGTGTTGCTGTAGGAGTTTTAGACGTCTGGTAACATTCCCAGACGTCTTAACGAACGGGGGCGTGAAGTTGCGGTAGCTGCGGTGGTGGATGCTAGTGATGGCGGTGAGGGTGGTGCACACTAAGGTGCTCACAGTAATGCAAACAAGCTCCAGATGGCGGTGTGGCCTGCCACACCACACGCCCACAGTGGTGGAGGCTCGTTGCCACGGTTGAGGCTAGTGGTGGTGGAGCGGACGAGAGGTCAACTCTCTGCACAGTGATGAATTGGGGTGGAGGCCTCTGAAGTAAGGCAGCCTCCCTTTCTTCCTTACCCCAGTCGAGGAGACTAGATCCACTTTTGTTGCTACTCCTTGATTAGGCTCTTCAATGTAGCAACTGGAGGAAGAAATGCATCCATTACTCACTGAAGAAGAATAAAATAATAATAAAATATTGTGGTTATTTATATACAAACCCTTAACTTTTATGTTAACTTAAAATAATGCATGCAATGCACCTAATTGGTTAACTAATTAAATGAATGCAATTATAAGTTAATTCTAAATGAATTTAAATATGAATGCAATGCATGAATTATGTAATTAAATCAGAAATATGAATTAATCTATTTACATCCTAATTTATGCTAAATATATGTTAGAATTAACTTAATGTCTAGGCACTTAAATACTTAAATATCCCACAAATATGGGCTAATCAGGGCATCTCAGAGATTAGGAGGAACTTCCATATCGAGAATGAAAAAATCTGTGGGAAAGCAGAACCCGTGGACTTTTATGATCATGTTCTCAACCACCCCCTCAGTGTTTTGACTGATCTATCTGCCAGCTGAATCATGACCGAGGTGGGCTTCAACTCCCCAAATCAAAATCGATCAAATACAACAGTGGGAGTTAGGTTGATGGATGAACCCAGATCTAGAAGGGCCCGATCAAAAGGAGAATCCTGCAAGAAGCAGGATATGAGTGGGGTACCAGGGTCTGTCTTCTTCGGCAGTAAGTCAGCTAGAATCACGATGCTAGCCTCTTTTGACAGTACCTCCTGTCGTCCAATTCTCGGCTGTCGCTTCGAGGTACAATAGTCCTTGAAGAACCTAGCGATAGCGGGAATGTGATCGATAGCCTCGAGGAGGGGAACCTGAATATGTACTTCCTTAAACATCAATTTCAGGTCCTAAAAATTCTGCATGTCCTTTTTCTGTCCTGCATTTCATGTCAGAGCCTCAGGAAAAGGGATGGGAATTTCAGGGTTAAGTGGCTTCTTACCCTTATCTACTGTAGGTGGCTCCTGGGATGATGGAGTCGATCCCACCTATGGTGAAGGGTTGGGGAAATCAGGACCCGCCTGCCTAGGTGGTGGGTCGAATGTCTTCCTCCGCAAAGAGACAACATGTGCATCGGCTTGCTGTCCATGAGGTGGTGGGGGAGCGGAAGGGGCAGAATACGTGGGGTTCTGCAAAGGTAGCTGGACTTGCACGTAACCAAGTGGTGCAAGAGGCGCTTGTAGTATGGCGTGTGCCAATCCCTATGGTGCCTGAAACCTAGGTGGGGTGCCCTGGTTCTCCACATATCAAGGATTCGGAACGGGTTGGGAGGGCAAGGCTCCTTGAGTCCTATGATCTTGCAACAGCTAGTTCTGCATGTTTTGTATGGTCTGTATCTGATCAGCCATCGCCTTCATAATTTGCAAGCTATGTTGTGTAGATTTCCTCATCAGTTCTTGCAGCTCCTCTTTCAGTGCCTCCAAAGGGTCAACCTGCTTTGGAGGGTGGTTGGTAGCTTGGTGCAGTGGCTGGTATAAAGAGCGGGATTGCTGCTACTAAGACGAGAATGGTTACTACCTAGGATACGTGTTTTGCACATTCCCATATTGCCTAATCTGGTAGTGTGGATCTTAATGTGGTCTCTGTGAATTACTAGACCAGGAGAAGTTCAAATTCTGGTGCCAACTAGGGTTATACGTCTTTGAATATGGATTATTATACCCGTATCCTTGGATAGTGCTACCATCCTCGTAGGCCGAAGGTGTCTGAGATGTATATCTTCAAGGGGAGACGCATTATAATCTACGAGTGGTGCGTAACCCTGGTTGTAGGGTGCCAGATCTGGATTATTTACGGGATCCTGATATACGGGATCTCGTAAATATGGAGAAGACTCATCCTGGGTGAGTTGATTAACTCGAGCAGGTGGGGCTCAGGGTGTGTAGGAGGGTCTTGCGGTGGCAGAGCTCGAGTCAAATTGACCCTAACTGATCTGGTCAATCTTTTCTCGATTAAGTTTATTCTATCCAGCTGCTTGACGATGATATCCATGTTGGCTCAAATAGACTTGGTGTGAGTCTCGTGGGCACCAACACCCTACTGACCAAGCCGCTGGAAATGGTTCATAGATGTGGCATTCATCGAGTTCTCTGCTAATGATTTGAGTAGCTCAAATGCGTTGTTCTCATCTTTTGCAAGAAAATTTCCGCCGCTAGATGCATCGGCCAGATACCGATGTGTGTCATCCAGCCCATGGTAGAAAATCTGAGCTAAGTGCCATCTGGGTATACCATGATGCAGGCATTTTCGGAGAAGGTCGTGAAATCTGTCCCATACTTCATGTAACTTCTCCCAGATCCTTGGGAGGAAGTCGTGATTGCGTGCCGCATTGCATTTGTTCGATCGATTGGGAAGAACTTTTGTAGGAATTCACGTCGTAATTCCAGCCAGGTTCCAATTGGCTTCCCAATAGTCTTGAACCAGTTTGAAGCTTTGTCCCTCAGAGAGAACGGGAAAAGCTTCATCAGAAAAATCCCGAGATCAATATTTCTTGGTGGAATCATTTCAGCGAGTCGACTCAGGTCCTCCAGGTGCTGCAACAAATCTTCGCTTGAGTTCCCATAGAAATGAGTGCTGATCAATCCAATCACGTTGGGCTTGAGCTCAAACGCATCTCCTCCTGCTGGAATTCTGACTAGCGGTGCGACGATTGGTGCGGATGGGCCATAGAAATCCCGTAGTTCTCCTCGCGTCGAGTGCTGCATCCTGTCAAGTGCCGTCAGCATGCAATCCATGCTTTGCTAATGCCGCTCCTCAGATTCGACAACCCAGGCTTCCAGACGAGCCATCGGGTCCAGATTCTCGATATCCTAACTTGGTCTAGGTTCAGGTCCAGGATTTGCCATGGTGGCTCTGGGAATAGAAGAAATGGGGGGAGAAGATGGTCCTGGCAAGGTGACTCGCCTCCTTGGGAGTGGCTCCCAAGGTCCAACCAAGTGAGGTCGAAGTGACCTCCTTCCTTGCATACACCACCCAACCCTTGGGTTGGTGTAGCCAAGGAGGACAAGGCTAAGGCCTTGTCAATCAAATGGTCCTTATGTATCAGGTGACCAAATTTTTCGTTAGAAGTTTGAATTCCTGAAGAGAAGTTCACCATTCAACTGACTGAAAGTGGTTCCCGCCTCTCAAACTAACCCAGCCAATCTGGTTACAAGAGGATTAAGGGGAAGGTTCTTCCTTTGGCTTACACCTCTGGTTCCGTTAACCCCCGAGCCACGGTTGTTTGACACTACCCCGCAGACTTAGTCACCAAGTATGGCAAGAGAGGTTAAAAACACCCAGTAGTATGACAACGAACTCGGGTTGATTTCGTATCTTAAAATTAATTTTGACCCATTTTCTTCAGTGGGGTTTGTGGTGAGTGGCCTACAAGGTGACCAAGCTCACTGGATAACTAGACTTGATTAAGTCTAGGTTAGCCCAAAGTGTGGTCTCTAAGTTGTAACCCTAAAGATTCAACCTAAGTTTCATGCACTTCTAGGGTTTTTCTCTGTTTCAATAAACCACAAAAGTAATGTTTGTTCTCTGATAATAATTGGAATCTAATTAATTTGAAATTTTGCAAGTAGATTCCTTTTTCAATTAGCTTTCCAGAGAATATTTTTTTGGAATTTTCACTATTTCAACCGAATTTTTAGGGAATTTTGAATATCAGGGGGTCAGATTTGGAGTGTTAACCCCTGATTGGTTTTTCATCTTGAAACAGATCTTCAAAAATTCAGGAAAAATATGCAAGATAAATCCAATTAGATCAGCTTTCAAACCCCACCATTTTTAGTCAAAATAGATTCGCGGATTGCTCAGAATTGCTTTCTGAAATTTGAAAAATTTTGAATTTGGGTTAGTTTGACCTTTGTGCACTCCACAAATTTTTAAAAATTGTATAATTAGACTTTTTTCAAAAGAACGGTGGCGTTTAAAAGGTCATTTGAAAATGAAGGTTTAGTCCGAATTTCAGAATTTTTCACTTAATAATTTTCGGCAATCGAATTTTTACATTAAACTTTAATTCTGGCCGAAAATGAGATGATGGTAGAAAAGCTTTTAAAGAGGTTTGAACTTGAAATCTAAGCTTTCTACCAAAAAGATTTTTTTTTTTCAAAACTTTTGCAATTTTTTTTTTTGCAAAGAACTTTTCAAAAGATTGAAAGAAAATATCTCTTTTTTTTTCAACTAACCTAGATTCAAAAGGAAACCTAATCTAGATTTTTTTTGATTTTTTTTCTTTTTTTCACGAAAATGAGTAAAATCTTTTTTTTTTACAAAAGAGATTGCAGGAAGTAGATCTAGTCCTAGGATTCAGAAAAAGAAAACCTAATCTAAAGAGAATGATGATGTGCACCTGGATTGTTTCTTTGCCACGCTCGTTGTGTGTGCAGATCCCATTCTCTTCCCGTTTTTCCTGCACATAAAAAACAAAGTAGAGAGAAATGTGTTAGTGATGTTTTAAAAGATCGAAATCATAGAAAATGACGTTGCCTCCCCGGCAACGGTGCCATTTGTTTGGAGGT
Source organism: Thalassia testudinum (assembly GCA_037157565.1). Lineage (NCBI taxonomy): Eukaryota > Viridiplantae > Streptophyta > Magnoliopsida > Alismatales > Hydrocharitaceae > Thalassia > Thalassia testudinum. The sequence continues at coordinate 39,891,058 of JAZHRO010000049.1, forward strand.
CGTAGATCATGTTTTTGATAGGAAAGCGTTGTAGTATAGTTGTGAAATATGACCCAACAAAGATATTATTTTCTAATAATAACGAGACTTGAGTCCCAGTCGTTCGTCTCTGGGAGGCATTTGCTTTACCCTAGAAATTGATCTTTTTGCCACTGTACTTCATTTACAAATGCACGTCGGTTTCCAATATCCTAATTAAGATTTCACCACTTCTGTTATGGACTCGGATTATGTGCACATGCGTCAAATAAATTACGAAGGTGAATGTGTGAGTTTCTGTGTGCACGATTCTAGTGAGGTGGTGACTATTTTCGGAGAAAGCGTCTATCATTTGATTTTCAATATCCTTGGGAAAAGACATGCTTGTTGCATAACGGATAGACAATTGAAAACCAGGCAACTTAAATCATGCAAATATGATAGCAAACAATAAGCTCATTGTGATTTCATAACAAGGAGACATATATATATATATATAACATTTTTCATTCATTCAATGAGAGAGTTGTTTGCTGCAGAAACTATAGAGGAAAGCTTGTACAGAAATGCTTGGAATTTAAATCTATCCACCAGAAAATTACTGCATACAAGAATCAATGGTGGGATTTTGCATGCATCATTGGGGGGGAGTTAGACTACGCTATTAAGCAGTAATAAAGGCAATAAAAATTATGGAGAGCATAAACTAAATCTAGCAGAATAAAGGGCATCCAGGGGTGGTCCCTGATGACCTTGGAGTGGTCGGGAGGAGAATGAGGGGCGGCCAATGTAGCTTAGGTCGACCCTTCAAGAGAGGGAGGATTGATCCAGCTTCCCGGCATGATGTCCTCCATGATAGTGGTAGTGAGCTCGTGGAGTGGCTAACTTAGGTGGAAGTGGGCGTGAATGGAACCAATGGAGCCAAGAGTGTGAATTGTCGAGGAAGTGAATGGGGTCACTTGGCTACCCATGGGGACTTTTTATAAACCCAAGGGCTTTTCTCTAGAGAGGTGTGGAACTCTCTAGAGAGAGCCCAACAGTGGCCGACCACATGACGATAGAAGTGGTCTTTGAGATCCAAAAATTGTGAATCTCAATTTGAAGGCCTCTTGGTTGCTAAATTTGGCAACCAAGAGGTGGTTCCACTTAAAGAGAGTTCTAGAGAACTCTACAGAAGTGTGTGTGCGTGAATGGGTCTGTGTGTGTGTGTGTGAGTGGTCGTGCTCTATGTGGCTAGGTGGCTTAGGTTAGGTCCTAAGGGGTTTGGGTAGGTGTAGTTCTTGAATTAGGGTTACAAACCCTAATTGCTAAGGGGAAAATGCAATTAAACTTAACCTAAGCTTAATAGAATGAGTGTGAACCTAATTGAGAGTGAAATAACTCAATTAGGTTGGGTTTAGGTCAATTAGACTCTCACCGAGTCCAATTGAACTTGTGTGGGTTGAGATCTAAGCTCAATTGGACTCAATGAGTCCAATTGACTTAGGTGAAGGTAATTGACTCTGATCTAAGTCAATTGGGTTGGTGAGGACCTAATTAGGTCCTTAGGTAGGTCTAGAGGTGATGTACTAGGGTTAGGACACCTTAATTTAGGTTCCTATGGGGTTGGGATTAGGTCTAGGGAGCTAGAGATCCAAGATCAAGACTTGAATCTCAAAACAGGGATTGGAGACCAGTATCAGACGTCCAATAATATAATTAGACGACTTATATTGAAAAATTAGAACTCCAGACTTTAGTTCTGGACGTCCAATCGGAGTCAGGTGGAAATTAAGGTTCTATTTTGGGTATTCTACAAAAATTGGATGTCTGACAAAGTGTCTGGATGTCCAATAACACTGCAAAAGTGGGTTTGAGGTGTGTGGGAGATGGCTAAGGGTCCTGGATGTCCTATAACTTATCTGGACGTCAAGATAAGGGTTGGAACTAGGGTTTTAGGGCTTCCTAGGGTATTGTGACGTAATCTAAGGGTGGCTAAGGCTTGGGGAGGTCTATAGGCTATCCTAGGGTTAGGATGGACCTAAGCTCTTTACATTTTACTGCTTTATTTCTACTTAATAAAATATAAAACCTTTAACTCCCTTACATTATTATTCCAACATCTAAACTAAGCCTTTTGCTCCAGCTCTGCTGCAACTTCCATTATTCCTGATCAAGCTTCAGATCCAGCTCCAGATCCAGCTCCTGATCAGCTTATTCCCTGCACTTGACATAATGTAGTTAATCAGCACATTATAACATTATTTCATGCATAGCTAAAGAAGAGCAGTAAAGATGTAGATAATGCGTATGCATGCATGAATAACCCTAATTTATGCTAAGTCCTAGCTTAATCTAGGTCAATTAGGACCTATGATTGCTACGCAATCAGTGGGTATAGGTGGAGACGTGGTGGTGTCGACCCGGATAGGTTGTGTTAATATGGTGATTTAATCGTTGAAATAAGTATAGTGGTTAACCTAAATCAAACCTAACCATCTTTTTACAAAATTTTTAACCTGGCCTACTTGATTTTATCTTGGTCACTTTTAGGCACAGGGTCGAACTCAGGGAAGCAGGACTAGAGGTGAATAAGTTTCTACACCTTTCCTACAATGAATCTTTTCCATTCATTTATTATGCTTTTGGTGTTTTTTATATTTAAGATTTTTTTCTGATAATTTTTGTCCTTGAGGTACACCCTCAAAATTAGGTTCTTGGCTTTGAGCCAAATTAGGGTTCCAAAACTGGTCTTGCTATTCGCAAGACCAAGTACCTGCAAGTCAAGGATTATCTTTTCTCTTTTATATATTTTTTTTATCTTTTTAATAGCAGGAGAGAGAAATAGAAATAAGACAAATATAGTATATATATATATATATGATATATATGTAGGGGTAGGGGTGGAGGTGGAAATGGTGTGTAGCACGGTATCGAGTTGATCGTCGTCTAGGAAGATGCAACCAATAGGACGAAGTGCTGCGTGGAGTGTAGGATGGATGGGTGGAAGGTGTGTGCGGAGACGCTTTCTGTACGCGGGTATCGGGGAATATCAGCAACAGGTGTAGATATTCCCGCGATATAACGTGTGGTAGGTGATATGAAAGTAAGTATATATTTATATGCATATATATAGATAGGGTTATAATTAAATAGGTGTATATGTAGTTATATATAGATATATATATATATGTATATATATATATAGATAGATGGATGTATATATATATATATATATTTATAATTAGATGTATAGGTATGCATATATAAATATATATATATATATAGTAATATATGTAAATAGATATATATATATATGTATATGTATATAGATATATTAGTATAAGTATCTATGTATATAGATATATGTAGATAGATATATATATATATGTATTTATATCTATAGATATATCTGTAAATATGTATGTATATTTGTATATATATATATATGTAGATATGTATATATATATACGTATATAAATATATATAAAAATATATATGTATATATATATAATTATATAGTCGTGTACAAGTGAGTGAGTGTGTGTACACGTGAGTGTGTACTAATGTGGTGTGTGTGTGTGAGTGAGGTGTGTGTCTGTGAGAGAGAGAGAGAGAGAGCGTCTGCTGGAGGAAGAGGGCGTGTGCGTTTAAGCCATCTGGAGGCTGCGCCCGTCGCTTGATGGCCCACACGTAGGCGTAAGCGCGCGAAGATGCACACGCATGCTAGAGGCTGCAAGCATGAGGGGAGAGTGTAGCACAGCGTGCTGTGGACCGCAGTGCACCACGCTGCGGGCTGGAGTGACGCGGGCGAAGACGTAGGTGCGGGAGCGGGCTGGTGCAGATGCGAGCACAGGCGCTGGAGCGGGCGCGGGTGCTAACGCGGGCGCGGACTGGAGGTAGTTGCAGCGCGGAGAGAGAGTGCGCGGTGATCAGATAAGCGAGAAACATTCTGGTCACCGACTATAGCTACAATGTCTCACTCTCTAGCATGAACAGTAGCTACAGTGCACGCTCGGGTCGGACAGCCGGCTGCGGCCGGTTCTGTGTACGCGGGCACTGCGGAGTGAGCCTACGCGCACAGAAGGTGATGGTGCCAGCTGCTGGTGTGCACGCGGAGGCTTGCGCACTGCGTGGAGCTGCTGGTGCCTTGCTGCTGCTACGCTTGAGCTTCAAAGCTCGAGTCTGCGGTAATGGTGGAAGAGCTTGAACGGGTGAAATAGAGAGGCGAACCGCCATGCCCACCGGCTCTTTGATGAGCTGGGCGGTGGTGGGACTCACAGTGGTAGTCGTGTACCACTGTGAGCTGCTCCTACCTGCAGCGTAGCTCCTCAGTAGAAGAGGTGCTGCGTATGGAGGGGAAAGGGGAGGAGATGGCCTGCAGAAGGGTGTGCGGGTGTGTGTTGCATGGACTAGGCTCGCCAGCGCAAGGAAGAAGGCCTGTCCTTTTAAAGGAGGGAGAAGCATGCACATCCATGCCCTGGACTACACATGACTGGCTATGCGGCTGGTAAAGCAAGCTGTGGCAGAGAATGGTGCGAAGAGCAAGCCATGCCCTGAGCCGCACGGAGAAGAAGTTCAAAGCCAAATAAATAATGAAGATGGTGATTTTGCGAGGTAGCACTTGAAGAATACGTTAATTACAAGTCCAATTTATTCACTTTCCTCCCCTCTCAATTAAATGCATGTATGCATTTATTTTTACAAATGCCCTCTGGCTACCTAATATGCAATGGCAATGCTAGGAAATAGCAGAAGATGGCACAGTTGTTGGTGTATTTTTGTTGTGCAATCATACCCCCATGCATATCTTTTGCTAGTCCCTAACAAAACACTTTTGTACTGTATTTAGAAATGATCTTAAGCTGAAGATTTTCTTCTGAGGCGACATAGGTGTGTTTATTTATTGGATATTGTGAGAGCCAATTGCAGAGAAGACTACCAGTAGTTTAAGTCTTATGTGACATAGACCATCTCTCAACTAACCTGTACTCTTGATATTTAAACCTTAAGTATGATTTCCAGGACCCAGGAAGTTTTTGCCGTACTCGAGAGCTCAAGAGATTATGGCTTGTGCATAGTGAAGGATCAAGATTGACCAGATGAACATTAAGACTTAAGCCCAGGGTTTCACGAATTTTTAAGTACAGGTTGGTCCTAGTTTCAGCTTGTGTCTTTGGATTGACCCTTAAAAAGATGACGGAAAACTCAACTCCCATTTTATTACATTTGTGGCTCAAAGAAAATAGGGTATTTGTAACTTGCCTTAAAGAACTTTTGTAGGGAGAAGACTTTACAGATATTTGCGAGATATACTGACTCATTTGCATGTTTTTTTGTTTTTTAAACACGTGTCAGTATATCTCTTACAACTTTATTTGGAGGAGCACACTTTTCTTTTTGGTGGGAGAGTTCCTTTTTTGTGGAAAGAGTCTCTCCTAAACATAAGACTAAAGCCTGGGATAAAAAGTCTACCTGTGCACATAGGTAAGGACTCCACCTTCCCTAATGAACACTAGGGTTGGATCTTATGTTCACCTAGTCTTTCTTGATATGTGTAGTGTGAACCAAGATTACTTAAGCTTTCGAGTGGAAGCAAACCAACGGATCTTGTACTGATGTCTCAGGTACAAGAATACGTCCTTAGTTAAGAGAGATTCCGATCTATTTTGTCAATGCTCAAGTGAATTAAGCCGAGCCTGAGCGAATCAAGCTTCTGTGGCCAGGAAAGTCTTCAAAATAGCAGCTGAACATCCATAAACACTTAATGTATTTTTTTTTTTCAGCCTTCAGATCATTACTAAACACCTTTTTTTTTTTTTTTACATATTTATAGATAAATGGAGACGACATGATACCATAAAATACCCAGATCCTATGGATGCCTATCCACCCCCCATGCCAAATGATGCTATGTCCTCATATGCATGCAGGGTAGGGTAGAGGAAGGACCAAAGATCGGGTAATGAGAGCTGAGGTGCAGGGTATACAGTAGGGTGGTAGGGTGGGTGCTGAAGTGAAAAGTGAAGTGAGCGTGACAGTGGTGGAGTGTTGTTGGGGTGCCTCCCAACGAGTGCTAAATTTAACGTCCCCAGCTGGACTTAGAATGAGACACAACCTTAGTTACCCTCCAGCAGGGCAACAGTTTCTCCAACGAGGGCAGGTTCATGAGTAAGATAGGGTTTCAAACACTACCCATTGACAGTAAATTTATGCCCAGATTTGAGATCTTCAATCTCAATGGCCCCATTGGGAAATGGTCTCGAGACCAGAAAAGGACCAGTCCATTTGGACTCCAATTTCCCAGGAAAGAATTTGAGCTGGGCATTGTAGAGACAAACTTGCTGAGATGGCTCAAATTCCTCCCGCTAAATACGGCTGTCGTGAAAAGCCTTAGTGCGTTGCTTGAAAGTTAAGGCAGAATCATAGGCTTCACGATGGAGCTCTTCCAGCTCCTGGAGTTGGAGTTTCCTTTCTCGACCACATAGGTCTGGGTCGAGGTTACATTGGCGAACCGCCCAATAAGCACGGTGCTCCAACTCCACGGGCAAATGACAAGGCTTCCCGTAAACGATTCCATAGGGAGACATACCAAGGGGAGCCTTGAAGGCAGTCTGATACGCACAACGTGCATCAATCAGCTTGTCGAACCAATCCTTACGGTCAGGCCGAACCGTTTTCTGGAGAATTTGCTTGATTTGCCAATTCGACACCTCTACCTGGTCGTTCGTCTGAGGATGATACGGGGATGCGATATGATGGTGGACTCTGTATTTCCTCAGAAGTGCCCGAAAAGAAGCATGGGTAAAGTGGCCTCCTCCATCCGAGATAATGGCTCGAGGGATCCCAAAGCACTCAAAAATGTGGTCTTTGACAAATCGAGTGGATATAACATGGTCAACACAGCGCGTGGGAATAGCCTCGATCCATTTCGAAACATAATCAACAGCCACGAGGATAAATTCGAAGCCGTTGGAAGGAGGAAAGGGACCCATGAAATCAATTCCCCAAATGTCGAAGATTTCTGCAGCTAGGATGGGTTGCAAGGGCATCATGTCACGATGTGACATTGATCCTAACGACTGGCACCTAGTGCAATGTTTGTCATAATTGTGTGCATCCTGGTGAAGGGAGGGCCAAAAGAAACTGCACTGTAACACCTTGGCTGCAGCTTTCCTCCCCGAGAAATGGCCTCCGCTGGCCTGATCGTGGTAGAAGGATAGCACACTAGGGAATTCACTGTCAGGAATACAACGACGGATGATTTGATCAACACCTATTTGAAAAAGAAGTGGATTATCCCAAAAATAATACTTTGCTTCTGCCATAAGACACTCGCGCTGGTTTTTTAGGCCAGCCATGTGGAAGGGATCTAGAAGCAAGGTAATTGGCAATGTCGGCATACCAAGGTCCACTTGCCACATTAATTGCCAATAGGTGCTCATCGGGAAAAATCTCATTAATCGGTAGAGTAAGTCCAATATGGTCAGGGTCCAGTCTCGAAAGATGATCAGCCACAACATTCTGGGCTCCGACCTTATTGTGGATCTCAATGTCAAATTCTTGGAGTAGAAGGATCCAACGAATCAGTCTAGGCTTGGCATCCTTCTTATGCATGAGATGGCGAATGGCCGCGTGATTAGTGAAAACAATAACAAGTGAGCCCAGAAGGTAAGAGCGGAATTTTTCCAGCCCAAAGAGGACCGCCAGTAGTTCTTTCTAAGTGGTAGTATAATTACGCTGGGCCTCGTCCAACGTCTTACTGGCGTAGTACACCACGAAGGGGTGTCTCTCGCGTCTTTGTCCCAGGATGGCTCTAACTGCAAGGTCGAAAGTGTCACACATGAGTTCAAAGTCGAGGGACCAATCAGGTGGCTGGAGAACAAGGGTCTTGGTGACAGCATCATGCAGCTGCGTGAATGCTCGTATACAGTTGGGGCCCATATCGAAGGGTACGTCGGTCGATAGGAGGTGAGTCAAACGTAGAGAAATCTTGGAGAAATCTTTGATGAATCTCCTATAGAAACCGACGTGTCCCAGGAAGGAGCGGATTTGTTTGACAGAGTTAGGCACAGGCAAATCAGCAATTACATCCAGGTTAGCTCTGTCAACCTCGATACCCCTATCGGTGATGATATGTCCGAGAACAATTCCCTCGTGTACCATAAAATGACTTTTTTCCCAAGAAAGCACGAGGTTTACATCAATACATCTCCTAAGGATATGGGTTAGGTTGGCAAGGCAGTCATCGAAAAATGGTCCAAAGACCGAAAGGTCATCCATGAAGACCTCGAGAAAGTCACCCACCATGTCATGAAATATCACTAGCATACATCTTTGAAAAGTTGCTGGCACGTTACAAAGTTCGAACGGCATCCTTCTAAATGCAAAGGTGCCGAAGGGGTAGGTAAAAGTGGTTTTCTCTTGGTCCCGGGGGTCAATTGCCACCTGGTTATATCCTGAGAATCCATCCAAGAAACAGAAAATTTTATTTCCCGCTAACCGCTCCAGGATTTGGTCAATGAAAGGTAGCGGAAAGTGATCTTTCATAGTTGCAGCATTGAGTTTCCTATAATCTACACACACTCTCCAAGATGTAGGAGTGCGTGTAGGGATGGATTCGCCCCTGTCATTGACACGGATGGTGAGTCCCACCTTTTTGGGCACGACGTGAATTGGACTCACCTAGGGGCTATCGCTGATTAGGTAGATTATACCCTCATCCAGCCACTTAATAATTTCCTTCTTAACGACCTCCCGCATGTTAGGGTTGAGATGTCGCTGCATCTTGTGGGAAGGTCAAGCCTCCTCGTCCGTATTTATACGGTGAGTGCAGTAGGAGGGGCTAATGCCAGTTAAGTCTAATAAAGACCATCCAATGGTTGCCTTGTGTTCCATAAGGACCTTCGTTAGTTTGCACTCTTGCTCCCTGGTCAATTTTGAACTGATGATTACGGGGAGCATTTCATTTGGTCCCAAGAAAACATACTTAAGTGTACTAGGCAGCTCTTTCAGCTCGGGAGTGGATGGTGAAAGATCTGGCATTACTTGGGATGAGAGTGTCCCAGGCGGATCGGAAAACAAGTCAGGAGGAAGAAGTTGGCCCTTAGATTGGCCAAGAGGAGGGGCTTCTTGGATATATGGATCCAAAAAGGAATAGCCCCAGTGAGTAGTATATGGGCTCAAGGTCCCAGTGTGGAGTTGCAACTCCACCTGATTTGGCGGGAAAAAAAGGGCAATCCGATATTCAAGAGTGCGGACTGACGGTGAGTAGCCCGGATATGACTCAGACCAGGAGGTATGGAAAGCGGAGAAAACCTCATCATAAGTCTGGTCAGGGGAAGGTACGGGAATAGGGAGGGATGGGGGAACGTCACAATATGTGTCGGTAAGGCAATCATTAGTGTTTAAAGGCAGTCTGCAGCAGTCAAAATAAGTCCCAATTAGTCCGATACACGCATTGATGGCCATGTCCTCGTCAGATGTGTCATCCTCGATGCAATCGCAATCAAAGTTCTTAGCTGCCTTGAAGATGGTAAGCTTGAGCTTCTCAGATCCAACGGTAATCTCAATACAGCCCGACTCGCAGTCGATATGGGCGCGGGCTGTGGCCAAGAAAGGTCGACCAAGGATGATCGGACAATCAGAAAGTTAGCTAGGAACTTCCATATCTAAAACAAGAAAGTCAACAGGAAAACAGAGACTGTTGACCCTAACCAGCACGTCTTCCACCACACCCTTTGGAATTTTGACAGAACGATCTGCCAACTGTAACGTGATAGGGGTGGGTTTCAGATTTCCCAAGGAAAATCTTTCGAGCGTGATGGTTGGTATAAGATTGATGGAAGATCCTAGATCAAGCAGGGCACGGTTAAAATTGCAGGCTTGGATGCTACAGGAAATAAGCGGTGTGCCCAGATCTTTCTACTTCGGTGGTAGATTTGACAGTATAGCACAACTCGCATGAGGCGAGAGAACCACAGGATTCTTAGTTTTCTTTGACTGTCGCCTGGGTGTTGTGTAGTCTTTGAAAAATCGGGCGATAGTAGGTATGTGGTCGATAGCTTCTAGCAGGGGTACCTTGATTTCAACATCCCTGAATAAATTACGCAGGTTATCAAAGGCCTACATATCCTTCTTCTTGCCTTTTGGCTCCCTCAGTAGAGCCTCAAGGAATGAGACTGATTCTGGCACCAATTTGGGTGTATCGTCCTCTTGCGAATGTGGCGCGCATCCCGAATGAGAGGGCGATGAAGAAGACGGGCCAGGATCCGGTCGAGGCGGATTGACGGTCTGCTTACCGCTCCCCGTAGTGATCGCATTGGACAATGCGGGTCCAATGGGATCATAAGGCAGAGGAGGGTTCGCAATAGGGACATAAGAGTGAGGTGCTACAGCGGGATTAGCCTGAAATCCCGGTGGAATGCTCGGAGCTTGCAGAATCTGATGAACCTACCCCTGAGAAGGTTGTACCTATGGTTGAGGACCATGGGGAATGAAGTTTCGTGGGTTGGGAACAGGTTGGGCTGGGAGAGTGCCCTGAGATTGAGTCACCATGCGTAGTTGACTGATCTCAGCATTTTGCTGCGCCAATTGGTGCTGAAGAGAGGTCATGTTCTCTTCATGGCGCTTTGACATTTCCGTCATCATTCGCATCAATTTATCAAGAGGACTTGATGCGTGTTCTGTTTGCGGTACGCAATGACCTGATGGCGGATTCGCCATAGGATTAGATTGGGCCCTTGGGATGACGGGTGCGGATGGTCGCATTGGTCCACCCGCGAGGTTTTGGCGTTGCGGGTTGCTGGACCATGCGAAGTTCAGATGATTTTGCCACCCTGGGTTATAAGTGGCAGAGAACGGGTTGTTCCCCAGGGCGCAAGCGTCTTCTATGCCAGAAGATGCGTCCGCATGTAAATATGCTTCCATGCACATGGAGGCTTGGTCCTCCATGTCAAAATACTGGCTTGTAGAAGCCAGATCCACATGACTTACCGAATCACTCGGCGCAACACTCGGTAAGGAAGGTCTTACGGGGTTTCTAGGGATAAGCCTGGTGTTGGAAGAATTGGGATTGTGACGAAGTGGTGTGTTGGGGGTGTTTGCCATAGAACAGGCGAGATTGGCCAGAAGCTCGTCCAGCTTCTTGTGCATGATGGAGACTTCATCCAATTTCTGTGCGATAAGGCTGAGACTTGTGGATGAATGGGAGGGTCCCATGTCAACTTCGTGGACATTACGGGCAAGCTGGTACGATTAAAGGTGACAATGGAGGCATTGTTCATTGAGTTTTTGCTCATATTTTCAAATAATTTGAATGGTCCATTCTCATCTTTATTCATGAAATTCCCTTCGCAGGAACTGTCTGCAATATGCTTCAAAGTCTCATTTAGCCCATAGTAGAAAATCTAGGCTATATGCCACTTAGGAAGATCGTGGTGCGGACACTTCCTGAGGAGGTCATTATATCTCTCCCATGCCTCATGAAACTGTTCGCCATTTTGTTGCGTAAAGGAGGTGATAGCACAGCGAAGTGCATTGGTTCGCCCGATTGGGAACAACTTCTTGAGAAACGCTATTCGCATCTCTTCCCAAGAGTGGATGGATCTCCCAAAGGTGCATAACCACTGCGACGCTTTATCCCGTAATGAAAATGGGAACATTTTCATGAGGACTATTGGTAACCCAATATTTCTTGGTTTAACTATTTCAGCCAATCGGGTTAGGTCTTCCAAGTGGAGAAAAGGATCTTCACTTGCAAGACCATGGAAGTGAAAATTTATCAAGCCAATTACATTAGGTTTCTATTCAAAGTCATCCCCGTCCATGGTGACCCGAATTTGTCCTATGGTCTCTGTAGCAGCGGGATTCTGATAGGACCTAAGAGACCTAGGCTCCTCCCGTTCGGGAGGGTTCTGCATTTCCTCCAATGTTTCCCTAATGGCTTCAATTTGTTCATTATACATTTCCATTTGGGCTTGGAGGCGGGTTATGGGATCCAAGGCTCCACCACCTGGTGGGTTTTGATGGCGGTTTCCTCCCTCGGGATTTGGGGGTGGGCGTGCAACCATGTTTGTGGAGGAGGGCGATTCGGCTTCTTTCCTAAAATTATCAGACAATTCAAACAATTCAGGATTTTCTGACCTCCTCCCAAACATGCACTACCGCAGGAAGAATTGGGGAGATAAGAAGGGAACAGGAGATGAGAGAAATGGTGCCACAAACGTACACTTGATGACAAATCAAGACAATCAAAGCCCTAACCTCTATAGTGTGCCCTTAGACCAAAAGATCTAAGTTACCTACTATCACATGACCTATGGAACCGAATGCGAGAACCGCGGAACCACCGGGCCAGATTAAAAGGCCGTTTGCCCCAATCTTAGACACCCGATAGCACGCGGGAACCCTCACCAGCACGTAGGCGCTACACGCAGGTAGTTAAACCTCCAATCCTTAATAAGGGTCAAGTTGCTACCAGTTTTAGTTAGAGGCTTAGGATCAAGTGCTTTTGGAATGTGAAGGGCATTATTTACGGGTAATGCCCAAGTGGTTGATTTTACAAAGTGTGCAAACCAAGCATGCAATGGGGAAATCTTTCTGAATTGAAGTTTTAATTGGTGAATGGTTTTTAGAGTTTCATCCTTAAGTGGTATGGATTTTAGGATTTCGCTGAATTACCAATTCAACTAATCTCCGGGTTTTGAGAGAAAATAAGTTTTTTCCTAAGTCCAACAAACCCTTCTTCAATGTTAGTTGGTTAATGCATGCTAAAATGCAATGGGCTTCCCTAGATGGAGATTTCTATGTGTGGATGCACGAGTCAATTTTAGATTAGTGTGAAAGAGAGCCAAAGCACTTTAATTCAAGTGCTCCCAATCACAAGAATGATTTTCCACACACAAGGCTCAACCATAAGATAAAGAAAATCAAATTGTTGGGGTTGAAGTATTCGGGATCAAATCTTAGGCACGTGAAAGGTCATGGTAGGGTTGGAATCAACTCAATTCCAAGTCTCCTCACCAAAAATGTGATCCCGAATTGCAGATAAATGAGGCAAAGAGGGATGGCAATCAATCTATTTATTTTTGCCTCAAAGATTACTTCACATGGCGAAAGATTCAAGAATCAAGATTCTTGGATCTTCGCTATGCGAAGTTTGGCAGGAAATCTCGAGGTGATGGGAGTGATGGCAAATAATCAAACAAGTGATTTTTAATCAACTTGCCCCAAGAGATCCCAAGAAGTGTTTTTTCTAGTTTTTTTTTTTTTATTAAGGTGACAAGTTGACCTAAGTTGCTAAGGAAGAGAGACCTACTTGTTCAGCAATGTGGGCGAAGCTCCAGTGCGGTGCCTGCGACTTCACGCTCTTGTTCCCTCCTTGGATTAGCCCACATCTCCGACTTCGTCTGCCTACCTTCTCCTTGCAGCTAGTTCACCGGCACACCAATAAACAGAAACACCCATGAAGAGAAGGGTGTGAGAAGAGAAAAATTAAAAGAATGGAGTAGAAACTTACCTGAATGCACACTTCCCCGACAACGGTGCCAGAAAAAGTACGGTGTAGACTCAAATAGGTTGTGTTAATATGGTGATTTAATAGTTGAAATGAGTATAGTGGTTAACCTAAATCGAGCCTAACCACCTTTTTACAAAATTTTTAACCTGGCCTACTTGATTCTATCTTGGTCACTTTTAGGCCCAGGGTCGAACTCAGGGAAGTGGGATTAGAGGTGAATAAGTTTCTACACCTTTCCTACAACAAATCTCTTCCGTTCGTTTATTATGTTTTTGGTGGTTTTTCTATTTAAGATTTTTTTCTGATAATTTTTGTCCTTGAGGTACACCCTCAAAATCAGGTTCTTGGCTTTGAGCCAAATTAGTGTTCCAAAACTGGTCTTGCTATTCGCAAGACCGAGTACCTGCAAGTCAAGGATTATCTTTTCTCTTTTATATATTTTTTTTATCTTTTTAATAGCAGGAAAGAGAAATAGAAATAAGAGAAATATAGTATATATATATTATACATATATATAGGGGTGGGGGTGGAGGTGGAAATGGCGTGTAGCATGGTGTCGAGTTGATCGTCGTCTAAGAAGACGCAACCAACAGGACGAAGTGCCACGTGGAGTGTAGGATGGATGGGTGGAAGGTGTGTACGGAGACGCTTTTTGTACGCTGGTATTGGGGAATATCAGCAATGGGTGCAGATATTCCCGCGATATAATGTGTGGTAGGTGAAATGAAAGTAAGTATATATTTATATGTATATATATAGATAGGGTTATAATTACATAGGTGTATATGTAGTTATATATATATATGTATATATATAGATATGTAAATATATATATATAGATAGATGTATGTATATATATATATATATATTTATAATTAGATGTATAGGTATGTATATATAACTATAGAGATATATATATATATAGTAATATATGTACATAGATATATATATGCATATATGTATATAGATATATTAGTATAAGTATCTATGTATATAGATATATGTAGATAGATATATATATATATGTATATATACTTATACCTAGTTGTATAAGTAATAATATATGTATAGATATATGTATATATATATACGTATATAAATATATATATATATATACAAATATATATGTATATATATATATAAGTATATAGTCGTGTACAAGTGAGTGAGTGTGTGTACACATGAGTGTGTACAAGTGTGGTGTGTGTGTGTGAGTAAGGTGTGTGCCTGTAAGAGACAGAGGGAGAGAGAGAGCGTTTGCTAGAGGAAGAGGGCACGGGCGTTTAAGCCGTCTGGAGGCTGCGCCCGTCGTCTGATGGCCCACGTGCAAGTGCAGGCGCACACAAGCGCAGGCGCACGAAGATGCGCACGCGTGCTAGAGGCTGCAGGCGTGAGGGGAGAGTGTAGCGCAGCGCACTGCTGGTTGGAGTGACGTGGGCGAAGACACAGATGCAGGAGCAGGCGGGTGCAGATGCAAGCACAGGCGCTTGAGCGGGCACGGGTGCTAACGCAGGTGAGGGCTGGAGGCGGTTGCGGCATAGAGAGAGCATGCGGTGATCGGATAAGTGAGAAACTTTCCGGTCACCGCACTGTAGCTACAGTGTCGAGCTCTCTAGCGTGAACAGTAGCTATAGTGCGCACTCGGCTCGGACAACCGGCTGCGGCCGGTTCTGCGTGCGCGAGCACTACGGAGTGAGCCGGCGCATGCAGAAGGTGATGGTGCCAGCTGCTGGCATGCACGCGGAGGCTTGCGCGCTGCGTGGAGCTGCCAGTGCATTACTGCTGCTGCGCTTGAGCTTCAAAGCTCGAGTCTGCGGTAATGGCGAAAGAGCTTGAATGGGCGAAATAGAGAGGTGAACCACCACGCCCACCGACTCTTTGATGAGGTGGGCAGTGGTGGGACTCACAGTGGTAGTCGTGTACCACTGTGAGCTGCTCCTACCCGCAGCGTAGCTCCTCAGTAGAAGAGGTGCTGCGTATGGAGGGGAGAGGGGAGGAGATGGCCTGGAGAAGGGTGTGCGGGTGTGTGTTGCATGGACCAGGCTCGCCAGTGCAAGGAAGAAGACCTGCCTTATTAAAGGAGGGAGAAGCATGCACAGCCATGCCTTGGGTTGCACGTGACCGGCCATGCAGCTGGTAGAGAATGGCGCGAAGAGCAAGCCATGCCCTGAGCCGCACGGAGAAGAAGTTCAAAGCCAAATAAAAAATGAAGATGGTGATTTTGCGAGGCAGCACGTGAAGAATACGTTAATTACAAGGCCAATTTATTCACTTTCCTCCCCTCTCAATTAAATGCATGTATGCGTTTATTTTTACAAATGCACTCTGGCTACCTAATATGCAATGGCAATGCTAGGAAAAAGCAAAAGATGGCACAATTGTTGGTGTATTTTTGCTGTGCAATCATGTAGTAACCAAGGATCAGGGATATGGTGGTGCTTAGATGTGGTACATATAGGTTAGGAAGGTGATGGTTGGCATAGGCTTAGGTGGAGGGCTAGGATAGGCTCTTGGTGGGTGGCTATGGGATAGAAGGTAGGGATTAGATGGAGTCAACCCAAGGGACTTTGAGGGGGGTAGTTATGGGTTGGTTAGTCACCTTTGGTGGTAGCCCATGGTGGAGAGGCACGACTAAATTGGCGTCAACTTGAGGGCTTCTAGAAGGTGGGTTAAGTGTAGGGTTGGGATGGCCTTAGGAGGTAGGTGTAGGGTTGGATTTTAAGGATTTTTAGAGGGAATATGTTGGCACCAAAAGGGGTGGTTATAAGGCTTGTTGGTGCCAACAATATGGTGGCTTTTGGTGGTGGTGGTGGTGTGAAGAGGTGTGGGTAGAGTTGGTGCCCGAAGGAAACGGGAGTAGGTGGAGCTTAGGTGGACAAAGTAGGTGGGTTTTTGGGTTAAGGTGGAGGTCTTATATAGGTGGTGTTGGAACCTTGTTCCACATATTGTTTTGGTGTTAACAAAATTATTATAGATTAATGTTTGCAATTGAGTGTTTTTCATATTTAGGTGAAGATCAAGGCAAACATTGAACTATGGCAAGGAGGCATGATAACAAGGAGGAAAAATGATGAGAAGGAAGAAGATCATCTATGATCTTTAGTCTTTTAGATTAGTTTTTAATTACTTTATTAGAATGTATGCCTCTTAACAAAGAATTAACTATTAGAACATAAAATTAATTAGAGATAAATTAGGATTAACATTACGATCATTCAAAATACGTATTATTTAAAAGATTTTGTTTTAGTGGTTAAAGTAGACTAGTGAACTAATTAGTACTACACTTAAATAAAGGTACTTGAAAACAAGTACCGGTACTGTTCATCAGTACCAGTATATGCAAGGCATAGGTTTGAGCCTATGTCTCAAATTATGAACAAGTACCGGTACTAACCATGAGTACCAATATCTGATGATCATAGTTTGAAGCCTCAGTTCTGGCCTTGACCTTACAAGTATCGGTACCCATGATGAGTACCGGTATAATTAGGTCAAAGTGCCTAGTGAGTCTCAAACCTAAGAGTCACAAGAATCAGTACCCATGAAGAGTACTGGTACCAAGACTCTTGTGTGCTAGGTGTAGAAAGACAATGAGCAGCTAGTATTGGTACTTGTACTTCAGTATAGGTACCAGTTAGCCGTTGGTTCAAAACTGAACGGCTAGAAAACTTATTTTGGCAATATGAACATTGGGGTTTAAACCCCAACGTCTAGTAGACGTACCACTAAGGTCCTAACTCTATAAAAAGACCCTAGGACTATTAGTTTGCACACAAGATGTACAAGCGAAAATCCTAGAGCTAGATTTTCATATTTCCACCAAATTTCATGAAAAGTAGTTTGCTACTCTCATTTTCTCAACGCTTTACAAACTCATCGACGTGTTGTCTTCACACATTTTTTCAAGGCATTTCACATCCTTTCTAGGCTCTCAAATTGGTATATTATTTTAATTATTGTTGAGAGGCTTAGGTATTTAGTTGTAAGATTTCTTTTGTTTTACACCTGTTCTTATTTGTAATTGAGCTTGTTACTCGTTGGGTTGTAACAAACCTGTTCTTATAGTTGGGTTGAGGTAACCCATTAATTACCTCATTTAGTAAATTGATTCCCTCAGGGTTGAGGGAATCGGGTTAAAAATCCTAAGTTGGGAGGCATAAGTAGTGGAGTACCCAAGTGAGCAGGGAACCACTATACATTTTGTGTCCTTTGTGGTTTGGTTATTATTTGGGCAAATTTTTTTTGTTATTATTAATATTTGCATTTAGTGTCTTTGTGTGCATTGCCATCAGATTGCATAGTCTTTAGCAGATCGTACAAGTGGTATCAGAGCGGGTTGCGAGAAGACGTACGTAACAACTCGACTTGCGATGGCATCAACATCAAGGTGCACCAAAGGACAATCATCGATCCATCCTCTGCACTTCGATGGGATGGACTACGGGTATTGGAAGAGGAGGATGCAAGTCTTCCTCAAGGTAATGGATGATGAGTCATGGACCGTCATTCAAGAAAAGTTTTCAAATTCGAAGCATGGGCGGTAGATCAAAAGAAGAAGATTCTGAGCAACGTAAAGGTGATGAATGCACTGTATTGTGCATTATCAAAAGAAGAATTCAACCGAATTTTGGCATGCAACTCCGCATACGAAATTTGGAACTCTCGAGGTCACCTACGAAGGAACAAGTAAGAAGAAGGAAGACACAAAAGAAGTCAAGAAGAAGAAGAAGAAAGCTTTGAAAGCAACTGATGGCAACACCATCATGAGTCATAACTAGTTCAATTTGATCTAATTAAGTCATTAAATGCTCCTACATAATTTCTAGAGGACTGTAATTCATTGCAAATCCTTTCAGAGAGAAATACATGAAACCAGACTTAAAACTATAATTTTATCATCATATCTTGAATGCAGAATGACTGTGGGTTTGTCCAAGGGTTAAGTAAGGGTCAAATGATCTTAAGAGTCTAATAAGTGGGTTAGAATAGACAGAAAAGGATTTTCACATGTTTCAAGAAGTAAATGACTTCTGAAACCCTAAAAATATACCCACTTAACCTACTGAGGTTTTGGTCAGGGTAAATTCACCTAAACCCTAAAAAAATCATAGAAAATTCTTCTCTAGGGTTTGGTACCCTCAATTTGACCATCATAACCTATCTTGACATTTTCCCTAATTTGCCTAATATGCCCTAATTAGAGTCTCAAATAGACATTTGCCCTAATTTGGATAATTATGCAATTTCTCCAATCAAACATAGTCAAAATCTAAATATAAATTCACCATTGGATTCCTTGGGTTCAAATTATGTTTGTACCAAAATTTAGGCCCAATTTGAGATCATCTTAACCTAGTTTGCATTTTGGTCCTGTCTGACTCTTTTATCTCACACACTTGTCCCTTACTTTTGAATCCTTCACAAACAGGTCCCCAACTTTATCGTCTCCTTCTTCAAATAGGTCCCTGTTGCCATCAATCCTATTCCTACAAACTCCAATGACCTTAATATGTCATGTTCTCCTTGATTCCTTGACAAATCCCTCTCAAATTTGAAAGGGAAGTTTGTCAAGGAATTCCCTTCCTTTTGAGCCAATTCCTAAGCCCTAAAACCTTCCCAATCTCTCATGCAAATGCATGAGAGATTTGAGTATATTTCAATTCTTATATCCAACAAGCTTTCGTAGCTTGGGAAGCTTGTTTCCCAAACCCAAAACACCCTCCAAAGATCTATAAAAGACCCCCCAGATCATACCAAAGATTCCAGACTCGATTTTGGCCGGAAACTCCCCAATTTCCTCTTTCCTCATCTGGCCGAGTAGCTCCTCGAGCTCCGGTGACTCCCTCCGACTCCTCTTGTCATCTAACCACAATACCAGTGGTAGATTCTTCTTCCTTACCTTCCTCCGCGTCGTGCAATACCAGCCGTCGTCGCCCTCTCTCTATCGTCGTTGTCCCCCTTTACTAGACCATCTTCTTCCTCGACACCTACCTGCTAATGTTGGTGTCGTTCTCCCCCTTGCATCTGAATAGATTAGGTTAGATTAGTTAGTTTAGATTCTTAGGTTAATTTTATACCCAAAAACCCTAAAAGCAACCCCTCGACACCATGATTCACCTCTGTCTTCCCCATCTCTGACCGCTCCTCCAACGAGGCGTATATGCTGCTAGACTCCTCCATCTGCCTCGTCGACCACCACACGACCTTCTCCACACCACCCTCTACAAAACCCCTCTCCCTATTTGCCACTTCACTCACCCAAATAGCCCACCAAACAAATCCACCTTCACCGACCTATCTCATCACTGACCGGACACCACATGCACTCTCACTCCACGCTACATCCTCCACCACTTTCGCCATCTCACGATGATCCTGCCAAACATTTCTAACAGGGCCAAAAGCCTGTTCTTTGTGTTTTCAGGTAGCAGGTCTTTGATGAGTCCATTTTAATGGACTATTGTTGCGCCTAAGTACTTCAATTCTAACATAATATGTTTGTTAATAATTACATTAGGTCATTAAATAAGCACATGAAACATTACTTGAGTTTTTATCTATTTTATTGCATTCTATAATTTAGTATGTAATTATTTTATGTTTTGTTGTTTTATAGGAATAAGGTTGGAAAGAGTACGGGGGTGAAAGAAATTTCCCAAACAACCGACTTCACCTCACCCAATCTCCGGCGGCCTCAACACCCTCAATAGCCACCAACCAAAAATAGCAAAGGGATTTGAAAATCCATTAACTCACGCACGTAGGGAGAGGAGAAAAAAAGGTTGGGAAAAGTTGGATCAATCTTCATCTTCTTCCTCCCCCTTGCGGGGATCCACCTTCTCCCAAGCCACCACCAACACTATGGTCAGAACATACACCGTGAACCAATCACAGCCAAGCGCTCTGCTGGCATTGTGCCTGCCCTTGCAAGCCACGCCATCAGTGCCTCCACCGCAAGTGCCTGTTACACCGCGCCTGCACCAGTGCCCTGCTAGACTACCTGCAAGCGCCCGTGCCATCTCCAATGCAGGCGCACCCCTGCAGGCGCCCGCACCCCTCCAATGCCTGCCTCCAACACTCGCCTCCAGTGCCTGGCCTGTTCCCCCTTCAACGCCCGTCCTACAGGCAGTTCACGCCAAGCGCCTGCAGCCGCTCACCACCTTTCAAGCCTGCAAGCACGCCTTCAACCCACAGGCACCCCTTCAAGCCTACAGGCGAACCCACGCCTGCAAGCGCTGTGTCACCTTCACCCTCCAGCGCCTTGCACGCCCTCTGCAGGCATTGCAGAACGACCGCGCACCCCTGCAGCCCCCCTCCAGCACCTTCGCGTGCCCGCACCACCTCCTGCAACTGTGCGCCAGCACCTGCAGCATGCACGGCCGGCTACAACTTCTCCATTGCCGCCACTCCTCTCCTCTGGAAGGCCAGCTCCGGCCAACTCGCGACGCACCACTGCCATCATCGCGACGGCCTCACTCCAGCCAATCTCCCGTGGGAGTCTCTCCTCGATTAAACCTCTCTCCCATGCGCAAGGAGAGAGGTGAAATACCCTATTTTCTTCCCCATTAAAAATTACATTCAATGCCATTGCCACCAAAAATCAATTTTAATGTATGATTATTTTATTATGGAGAAATTGTGACTACACACATGCTTTCTGATAATTGCTCATTATTGATATTCACATGTTTCAATATTGGTTTAGGGATTAACATGTGCACAAATTTCCTCTAATATATGTCCATTGAAAATTACATAAAATCATCACATATTTATTGAATACTTCAGTGAGGAAAATTTGCACATATACCCTTATATTTTTGAGTTATTGTGCATCTTCTTTCCATCGCATTTCATGTCAGATTTTATTAGGGATTTCGCACTTGATCGAAAGAATATGAAATAATCGAGAGTTTATTGCATCATTGCCTCCCTGTGGACATGACCTGCTCTTCTGTGAGTGGTTATGTTTATTATTGATTAGTCGATTTTTCCACCACTTAAATACTACAACAACGCATTATTTCATTTGTGAAACTTAATCGAAAGCAGAAAATCGACTTGTCAAATTGGCGCCATTGTTGGGGAGACAACAGACGTAATAGATTCACGTTATTAATTTGAATATTCTGAGTTGCGCAATCATCTGATCATTTTTTTTTTATTATGTGAGGAATCTGACACGGAGAGAGGCGCAGTAGAGCGACGACATTGAACCTGAACGACGTGCACGATGGAGACGATCTTTTTGGTGGACCTTGACGCCACCTGGAGGCCAGCAACAAGAACATGTGGGCCTTGATCCCACGCACATAGGCTTACGGAGAAGCCTATTTCTAATTTGGTCAGTAGATCTTAGTTAGATTTAGTTTAAATAGACATAAGAATTTAATTTTTATCTTTTGGACCCTTGTCGGGTATTTTTGGGAACATGTTC
This sequence comes from Thalassia testudinum, assembly GCA_037157565.1. Lineage (NCBI taxonomy): Eukaryota > Viridiplantae > Streptophyta > Magnoliopsida > Alismatales > Hydrocharitaceae > Thalassia > Thalassia testudinum. The sequence goes on from JAZHRO010000049.1 coordinate 39,912,975, forward strand.
CCAGTGCCTCTTTATTTCTTATCGCTCTTGTATACAAGAGCATATTTTCGGGAGCATGTTCCCATTTATTTAGATTATAGGATTATTTGCATTGTTAGAACTGCATTTCGGTTAGTTAGTAGATTAGGTCTGTTTGTTTATTATTTTTATTAAAAAAAAAATATCGAACTGCCTGCTAGAAGCTACATATCTATAGGACGACCATCTAGGATTGAATGAGCAGCATCTAGTTTATTTTTACTGCATTGCATACATTGCATGAAGAAAGCTGGAGTAAGGTGCGTCTTCTCTTGAGCATCAATTACCTGTCATGCATATGCATTGAACCTAAATCTAAGACATCTAAAGTGCTTGAATCAAATTAATTCAGTGGTCACTTTAAAAATTGGGACTGCTAAGAGGTTGACTTTAAAATCAGTGACTGAAAATTGTGTGCAAAAGGATCCTGTTTGTGAAATTTCAAAAATCAAAACACAATCGTATGCTTGCACATTTAAGACATTGTGCACCTCACACATAAGGTCACTAGATAAATTTCTACCTCTCCTCTTTTGCACCACAAGGGAAGTTAGTTGGAAATCAACAAGCTTATCCACCAAGTTACTTCGGTTCCTCATGTGTGGGCTCGATTCGAGACTTCCATCCCTTGCGAGTAAGTTATAGGCACTAGCGAAGGTTGGCCTAGGAAGCGTAATTTTTTGCAAAACTTCTTTGTCCATCAACTAAACATATAATTCTAAGACCTACAATCTATTAAAAACAAGATCCCACTGAATTTGCATTTGCTTTGACAGTAGAAATATTTAGGAAGTTTCTGCTTGTATTATGAATTCTTCTAAATCCTAAGAGAGTTAAAACTGCTTTGCTTAAAGAAATGGATCACCCTTACTCCTATCATTTAGATTATCAGAGTCAATACTTCCCATCTTTTAATCAGGATCCCATGTCCTAAACGTATCCATCCTTTGATGGGTACATTGACAATTCATGGGATCAGTCATATTCCTAACCTGGGAGTACTGGCTTGGTAACTCCTACTTTTGAGCAGAGCCTAGGAGCGAGATTTTCCAACCTTGAAATCCCTACATCCATGCAAACACCCAACCCTCCCACCCTTCATGATTTTCCGTATCGAGGTTGGACCAATACCCCTAGGCAACCAGAGCCTGAAATTGACTATCTTCCCCAACCTGATAATAGTAGCCTCTCCTCTTTTATGATAGAAATGCAAAAACAGCAAAAGGAAATGATGGAATCAATGGGAGAGATGTTGAGGAATAGTCAACAGTTAAATGAAGAAATAAGACAGCTTAGCTACACGCTTCCCAATAATTCTGATCCCTACCCATACGACCATGATCATGAAAATAATTCTGAGGAAACCATTGACAATAGGGATCCATTTTTATGTAGCTATCACTTACACTCTCCCAATGAGACACGGCCACTAGAGGACAACGATCATAGTGATTATCCACTCAAGCTTTATTGGAGTCAAAAGTAAGGGAAGATGGTACCTCTTGAAGACCTTGACCCCAATGATAGTATTCTCCTTACCCCTACCAACCCGGGTCAAGGTTGTATTGTTCCTATCACTTCCCCTATTGATTATTTGGTGGAATCCCATTCTACCCTTAGTGAGCCTACTCCTGACCCTCCACTTCAGGAATCAACACCTACCATTCAATATCCTGAGGATTTAAATGCACCCAATGAAGGTGACCCTAAGGGAATGGAGGATGAATTAGATCAATTTTTGTCTCAGGGATATGAAGAGTCTATTACAGAAAATGAGGATGCCCCAATAGAGGAACCTAGACTGAAAATCTGGAGTGAATCACAGGGGAATTATTTATCATTTGAGATTTATCTCCAAAGGATATAAACAATATGGTGAAATCCAGATTCCTCCTTTCTTTTGAAAGTCATCCTCCATCAAAGCAGGAGTTGATATTAGAGGAGGACAAACAAAATAATGAGAAGTCTATGGGAGACTCTCGGAGACAAAACAAGTCAATTGAGGATTTATACCCCAAGAAGAATGACGAATTCAATGATATAGGCTTGCTCCAAAATATTAAAACTGATCCTCCTTTAGGAATAATTAAGGATACTGATCCAACTCTTGTCTTTATTAATGAATCACATATACACCCGGACAAAAAGTTCAGTGAACCAAACAAATCCGGGGATGAGCTTAATAATAAGGATTCTGACATTTTGACCCTGCCATCAAAGAATTGTAATTTGGAGTCTACCCTTGATACAAATATGACTCCAATCATTAATGTTAGGTAGGGTAACCTGAAGTTATTTACAACTGTTAGGGAGTATACACAATCTGAATCATTGTTGGAATTGGACCTAACACCGACTAATCCCTCATTAGACTTAACCATTACCTTCCAACACTAAAAACAACCCTTATACTCCCTAACTGATCCTTGGCTCAGATCTCTTCTCATGTACATTCTTTCTGGAGAACATATCAGGCCAGTACATCCTCAGGTAGAATGGCGAGTGTGGATTAATGCTTGTACTTTTACTCTTGCCATTCAAGGGTTTGAGCTAATAATGTTTATATCTTTTTAAACCCGTCCTGCTCTGGAGGATCCTTGTTATCCTCCACTTATTCCGTTTCGGGAGGTCCCTTTTCATATTCCGCTTATTATTCGAAGACCTCCCAAGGTAGCCAATGAGGTTCTTTGCTTTCATATATTCTGGCGAGCATTTGGTATTACGTTGCATCATCAGCTCGCCAACATCCGTGGCTACCTGTTTTCTAGGCCTGCACTGTTACGCATAATTTTAGGGCCTAACTTTTTCTGTCTGGAACCAGACTTACAGGTTCTTTATAAGTCTGGCTACTGACAGAAAATGCAGCGATTGTTGGGAGGCAACCCAGTGGCCTGAATAACACTGTTGTCAGGTGATTTCTTTCCTTTCTCCTGTTTTAATTTTACATTGGGGACATTGTAGGATTTAGGCATGGGGGGGTGCATTTGCATTTTAGGAAGTATTCATGCATTTAGGTTAGCATAAAAAAAATCACCTTTTCTTGAGCTGAATGGGTTAGTCCCTAGCAGAATACCTTTGTCATTTGAGGCTTTTCTTCTTGAATTATTTCTTAAGTTTAGAATCCAGTACATTTATTTCATGTGCACATAGATGGGGTAATGGATCCTTGAGGAAAACCAATAAGCATTTGTAGTCTACTAAACCCTTGGACAGTTCATAGGGAGTCAGGCATACTATCTTCTAGTAGATCCACCTCATATTTGTGAGAAGAAGGTAGAGAGATTACTGGGGTGCTAAGTCTAGTGCAAGGACTCTTAAGTTTTGGATAATTAGATGATGATACTTCAGAGTTAGGCATAGTTTTCACTCTCTGATCCTGTGTGCGTACTTTGTGTGAATTCCTGAGAGTCACCAAATAAGGCAGATATGCAGAGATTAAGTCTCAAAAAAGCTATGACTATGGTGGATGGTTACGACCGCCTTTCATAGAGTCCTCGGCTGAATGAGGTAATAGTGTCAAAGGTCAGAAATACGCCTATCCTGTCCATTCCTTCCCGATGCTGAGAATAGGCACTTCCACCAAATAAGCCACACAATATCCTCCTGACCATCATCATACCTGATAATGCCTCATAAATAAAAGTTTGTATCATGATGTGTTGATTAACAAAGAAAAAGAAAAAGAAAAAGAAAAAGAAAGAGAAGAAGAAGAAAGAAAAGGAGAATGAGAAAAGAGAGAGAGAGAAAAAAATTTCCAGGATAATAATTTTATTGTTGTAACATTATTTCTGAGGCAACAAAACACTTATCACATTCCACCAAATATGACCCATACCTACCTTTCAGTATTTCTGATCGCCCAAATACTGGTGGAGGACTCTTAGTTATAGAGTTATTGGGACTTTAATTGAACTGTGGATGCCATGTGAGGCCACCAAATAGTGAGTACAATTACTAAATTTGGCGAGATTTGTGAACTCAGAAAGAAAAGAAAGAAAAGAGTGAGCCCCCAGGAACATCAAGAGAGTACAGTTTAGCCTCTCTCTGAGTTGACTTGTCTAATAGTCTAGAGATCTAGAGTCTGTAGTACTAGACTACATGTAGCACCAGATGAGTGTGTGCTACCAAATACAAATCCATTCTACTCGATATCTCCTACCTAAGCCAAACGTCGGGGTCAAATTATAGATTATCTTCTGCTTTATCCTCGAGGGAAGTAGTTGCCATCCCAATAGCAATATTTACCAAGGGTAAAGTACAAACTCCCAATGCGAATTGGCTTTTCACATCGATCTGTTACTTAGGCTATCATCACTTGACATTTATCTAGATCTCTAAAGTTTTGAAATAAGAAAAGAAGAAATCTTCTGATTACTTCATTTTTTGCTAGGGACTAGCAAATCTTAGGCATGGGGGTATTTGATAAGTTCATTTTAATGGACTATTGTTACGCCTAAGTACTTCAATTCTAACATAATATGTTTGTTAATAATTACATTAGGTCATTAAATAAGCACATGCATCATTATTTGAGTTTTTATCTATTTTATTGCATTCTATAATTTAGTATGTAATTATTTTATGTTTTGTTATTTTGTAGGAATAAGGTTGGAAAGAGTTGGGGGGTGAAAGAAATTTCCCAAACAATCGACTTCACCTCACCCAATCTCCGGCGACCTCAACACCCTCAACAGTTGCTGGCCAAAAATAACAAAGGGATTTGAAAATCCCTTAACTCACGCATGCAAGGAGAGGGGATAAAAAAGCTGGGAAAAGTTGAATCAATCTTCATCTTCTTCCTCCCCCTTGCAAGGATCCACCTTCTCCCTAGCCACCACCAACACTGTGGTCAAAGCATACACCGAGAACCAAGCATAGCCAAGCACTTTGCAGGCGCTGCACCTGCCCTTGCAAGCCATGCCATCAGCGCCTCCACCGCAAGTGCCCGCTACACCGTGCCTGCACCAGCGCCCTACTAGACTGCTTGCAAGCGTCTGCACAATCTCCACTGCAGGCGCACCGCTGCAGGCACCCATGCCCCTCCAGTGCCCGCCTCCAATGGCAAGCCCGTTCCCCCTCTAGCGCCCACCCCGCAGGCGCTCGCCACCTTTCAAGCCTGCAGGTGTGCCTTCAACCCCGCAGGCGCCCCTTCAAGCCTGCAGGAGAACCCACGCCCGCAGGCACTGTGTTGCCTTCACCCTCCAGCACCTTGTGCGCCCTCTGCAAGCGCTGCAGAACAACCATGCGCCCCTGCAGCCCCCCTCCAACGCCTTCGCGTGGCCGCACCACTGCCTGCAACTACGTGCCAGCACCTGTAGCACGCTCGGCTAGCTGCAGTTTCTCCATCGCCGCCACTCCTCTCCTCTGGCAGGACAGCTCCGGCCAACTCACGATGCACCGCTGCCTTCACCGTGACGGCCTTGCTCCAGCCAATCTCCCGTGGGAGTCTCTCCTCGATTGAACCTCTCTCCCATGTGCAAGGAGGAGAGAGGTGAAATTCCCTGTTTTCTTCCCCATTAAAAATTACATTCAATGCCATTGCCACCAAAAATCAATTTTAATTTATGATTATTTTATTGTGGTGAAATTGTGACTGCACACTCATGCTTTCTGATAATTACGTGTTATTGATATTCACATGTTTCAACATTAGTTTAGGGATTAACATGTGCACAAATTTTCTTTAATATATGTCCATTGAAAATTACATAAAATCATCACATATTTATTGAATATTTCAGTGATGAAAAATTACACATATACCCCTATATTTTTGAGTTATTGTGCATCTTCTTTCCATCGCATTTCATGTCAGATTTTATTAGGGATTTCGTACTTGATCGAAAGAATATGAAATAATCGAGAGTTTATTGCATCATTGCCTCCCTGTAGACATGACCTGCTCTTCTGTGAGTGGTTATGTTTATTGTTGATTAGTCGATTTTTCCACCACTTAAATACTACAACAACGCATTATTTCATTTGCGAAACTTAATCGAAAGCGGAAAATCGACTTGTTAGTCTTCACCCGCCATTGACGAGGAACTTGAGCTTGCTTCAAGCTTTCTCTAGCACCTGCAAACCCCAGGTGGAAGTCCTAGGTGCAGCAGAATCCCTCCAGGAACATGACCCAGGGACCGATTTGGCCCTTTGACCGGGCCTTTGACTAAAATTTTGCACATCATCTACTATTGTATTGTGCGAGGAAGGAGTGGGAACATAGTCCCACCTAGGAAGCACATGAAGTAACGCATGTGCATAAATTGATTTTATGATGCCAGCTTACCACCTCAACTAACACAGGGGGGTGAGGTCCCCCACATGCCCCTCAAATGCGCCTCACCCGTGACACTACTCATGTGGGCCTGGCGCAGATCCGACCTACCAAATCTGTGCACTCCTTAGTCACCACCCTCTGTTGGTGAGCCTGGTCTTGGGTGCACTGTACCCAAGTACCCAATAACCCACTATGGCCTTGAGAAGGCAAGGAAGAGGATCCCAGAGAGAGAAAGAAAGAGAGCGCGTAGGGGTAGGGGGTTTTGCTCTCTGTCACACTTAGCCATTTAAAGAAGAGGAGGAAAGGAAGAAGGCCTTGACAGAAAGAGAGAAAGAAGAGAGGAGAAAGAAGAAGAATAGTGCTTCTCTAGCACTATACGATCTGTTGGTTAAGCTGTCTAGCCACTAGACCCGACATCTGATTTGCAGCATGATACTTTGAACGATTGATTTAAAATTACTGTTGAATGCTTGATATGTATATGCTTTGAGAGTAATTGGTGATTTAAATCACCATTATTTTAGCTTCTATATTTTTTATTGTCTCAAGATACATGAGAATTCATTGAATATCTAATGTGACAGATTAGTATTTATTGAATATCATTATGTTGTTTAAGTTCTTGTTCTCAATTACATATTATTGAGATTAGTGATTGAATTCCTATTTGCTCCCTATGTTCGACCTCAGACTTTCATTCGAGTATAAATCTTATTTGTTTTCAAGCGATTTCGACCTATACTACAATACAGCTTTTTTCCTTTTGAAAAAATAAGGAATGCTATCAAAGGAGATAGCCATCTAGGAATTTTATTAATAGAATCAAAGAAATAAGAATATTACATCAACTTCTCCAATAACATATGAGAGCCTAACACTAATAAATAATTTTTGCTGAGTTGATGGGTCTCCCCTAAAAAAGACACTCATTACGTGCATGCCATATATGCCATAGAACGGCCGCCATAGAACAATGGGGCCTCCTACTTCTAACATAATCTCCCCACATGTCCTCCCATATAGGTATCCCACCGCCACATACCCTATTCCACACACAATCCGTGATCACACATGAGGAGAAAATATGGTGAATGCTATTAGTATGAAAACCACATAGAAAACATGTATGAGCAGCGACTCCCATCCTTCTGTGCCTCAAGTCACTAGCGATAAGCCCATCCCTCCAGCAAAGCCACAGAAAAAATTGTATATCAATGGGATTTTCAGCTTCCATAATCCTGCATAGATGATGTCAACATCACCACTTTGTCTCCATGAAACCATATCTTATAGGCCTTGCCAGTGGAAAAATTCCCCATCCATCTATACATGTCAGCACCTCCTGTTGGCTTGAAAGCCTACAAGTCTTGCATAAATCTTGCTCTTTCCCCCAGGTACGACTCCCCTCCCTGCAGCCCGTCTCCTGTATCTCCCATCCATTTTCTTCTTCGTCCCAGAGGTCAGCAACCTTAGCCTCTTTGTCAACCACAAGGCCATATACTCGTGGATAGTGATTCTGTAAAACACCCAAAGAAGACCACCATTCCAACCAGAAGAGAAAAGCTTTTTCGTCCCCACAGGCTGGTTGGAAAAAATCCCAATTTTCCTTCATAGCTGCCACCACCGAGCTCCAAAAGGGTGATGCTTTGATAGGGGAAAGTCTATTTGCCACTGAGTGTGAAGCCCCATATGTTCTTCTGATCACTGCCGCCCATAGTTTATTTTCCCCTTGGAAAATTTTTATTGCACACTTTAACAATAAAGAGTCGTTAAACTCCTTCAAGGATCTAATTCCACACCCCCCTGCTTCTTTGGTGCACACATACTCTCCCATTTTACTGGCTGAAGGAAGCGTTCCTCATGTTTCTCCCCCTTCAAGTAGAAACGCTTTCTCATTATATCTAGGCGCTTCCAAATTGCTTTAGGAGCTCTAAAAACATAAAACATAAAAACTGGAATTGCTGCGATAACATAGTTCAAGAGAATCAACTTTCCCCCCTTTGAGAGAAATTTACTGCTCCAACATTCCAGCTTTGCAGAAATTTTTTCGAACAAGTAGTTCCAATCACTCTTCTTCATCTTCCCGCTCTTCAGTGGCAATCCAAGATAGGTAATCGGCAATGAAAAGATCAACGTGTGCAAAATTTCAGACAATTGGTGTCCCACATCTCTGTTCGTTCCAAAACAAAAAAGAGAGGATTTTTCCCTATTGAGTTTTAGCCCTGAAATATCCCCAAAAATAGTCACCATATGATGTATAATGCGCTCCTCCCGTGTACCCCCTTCTACAAAAAATACCATGTCATCCGCATATTGAAGCATGGGAGCCAGAGCCTGACTGCTCGCTATAGTATACCCCTTGATCATCCTCAGCTCTGAGAGCTTGAGAGTGAAATGAGCCAAGGTATCCACTGCCAAGTTGAATAACAGTGGGGCTAGTGGACACCCCTGCCTGACCCCACATCTTGGTTGAATCCATGCACTGCATGGTTTCCCGTTAATCAAAGGGGAGAAAGCTGAAGTAGTAATGCATCTCTTCATCCATCTAATCCATAGGACAGGAAATCCTCTACGCCTGAGCACCTCCCATAGATAAGGCCAGGACACAGAGTCATAGGCCTTACTGAAGTCGACCATCCACATGAAGGCCTTTGTCTTTCTCCTACTCCATCCAGCCACCATCTCCTGGGCCACAATAAAGGACTCTTGCAAAGATCTATCCGGTAAGAAGGCCGACTGAACAGGCGATATCATTCCTTGGAGTACCCCTCTCAATCTATTCACCAGTACTTTGCTTATAATCAAATAAATGGAGTTAGATAGTGCTATGGGTCTGAACTCACTAACCTCTCGCCCCTGGCTTCTTAGGGAGCAAAAATAAATATTGCATATTCAACTTCTCAAATCTGCTATTCCCCTGTTGGAACTCATGAATCACCATCATTACTTCCCCTCTCACCACCCTCCAAAACTCCGTGTAGAATAAAACTTGAAACTCATTTGGACCTGGGGATCCTTCCAAATTGAGGCCATTGATTGCATCAATCACTTCTTGTTCAGAGAAATAGGCTACCAATCTTTCAGTCTGCACCTCTTCCACCCTTGGGTACTCCATTGTCATCACTTTCCAAGCACTTCTGAAGGGGGAAGCAGAGAGGTCATGGAAATATGCAACTGCTACAGCCCGAATTTCTATCATTAAGGTGATTCGTTGGGTTCTTGATAAGATGGATAAAATATGGTTGATATGCCTCCTTGAACTGGCAGCCATGTGGAAAACTTGGTGTTGCCATCGCCCTCATGCAGCCAAAGTTGTCTTGACTTTTCCCGTCAATCCATTTCCCTCTTCAAATCCTCTTCTAGCACCACCTCTTGCATTTGTTTCTGTTGCTGCAGCTCTCCTTCAGCCAATGGACCTAAAGCCTCTTTCTCATCCAGTGTACACAGCCAAGCAAGAGCTTCCACCCTCCTTTGCTTGCGCAACACTCCCACTGTCTATCCATATTCCTTCAAAATAGTTTTCAACCCCGCTAATTTCGCAGCAAGCCTCGAGGTCACTATCCTAGACACCTGTTTCATCTCCCACTAGTTTGCAATCATGTCCTTGCACCCTGGCTCCCTCAACCATGACCTTCTGAATTTAAAGTAGGAGATCACTAAACTGCCTTCAACACAATCCCAAACCAATGGAGTGTGGTCGGAGAATGGCCTCTCCTACCCTGCCATGCTAGAAAGATGGTACCTACCCAAAAGACTTGAGTTCCCAAAGAAACGGTCCAGCTTCGACATCTACCCATTGCCATTGCACCAGGTGTATACCACTCCCGTGGAGGGGTACTCATTTAGACCCATATTTTGGACTGCAATCTGAAAACCACGCGTAGAATGATCAATGCACCCACTCACTCTGTCCTGAATTGATAATGTGCAATTGAAGTCGCCCCTTACAAGCCATGGGCTGTCCCTAATCCCCTCTGCTCTCTCGATGAGCTCAGACCACAAGACAGACCTCCTGGTCACATTACATGGCCCATAAATGCAGGTGATATACAAAATGCATCCTGATTGGACTGCCAAAAGTCTACAGGTTATATGAAATTCTCCCTGCAGTACCTCCATCAGCTGTAGTCTAACGATCTTCCACCATTTGGCCATGCCTCCCGACCTTCCTTAGGCCTTCACAGTAGCGATTTTAGATCTCCCCTCTTGTTTCAATGGCTTCCACAAGGTCTGTTCGTCCTCTTCAATTGCATTTCTTGCAGAAGCGCATAATCAACATCCCACTCTCTCATATATCTAGTAAGGGAGGCTCTTCTCACCCCGTCGTGCAGCCCACACACATTCCATGATAAAACTCTCATCCAGTGTTAGGTTTCCCCTTCTTTGCCCCCCGTCAATCCTCACCACGCCAAACACTTTTGCCTCTGTACTCAATTCCATCCCCATTCTATCATCACCTTGCCTTCTCCATAGTTTGTATGGGGATCTAATCAGTACACCTTTCCCTTTGCTTTAAGTCCCTACATCATACCGAAATCCTTCAGGCGTATCAAAGGCGAATGGAGCTTCCACCCCCACTCTTCCAGGTCTGGTCCCAACATTCTCCTCCATTGGTACAATCATCTGCAAACCTCTCTCACACATACTATCCACATTCAGCATTGATTCAGTTGTTTCAGACATCAAGCCCCCTTCTCGTTCGTCAATATGGTGCTCCTTTCTCTTCTTTATCACCTATCTCTCCTCTGTAGAGGATCCATCTCCCTTCTCCTGGACAGATTTATTCTGAACCACCTCTGCGAAAGTCTTTGCCCTCTGCTGCTCATGTGCCTCCACATTATCCAGGTAACTTTGAAGCTAGATCAACCAAGAACTTCCCCCACACCTGAGTATGATTTTTTCTGCTAAAGTGCCACTGCATGCAAAGATCACATTCACCCTAACCACCCTCCCATCCCCTTCCCCAAGTACAACTTCTGAATTCTCCTTCAGTATCGAGAAGCTTTCAAACATCTTCGCCACCACCATCTTGGTTCTCAAATGCAAAGGCAGCCTACTAATCTCCAATCGCCCCTGCCTGGATGTCACCCTCTATGGGGGTCGTTCCTTCAACGCCCCATCAAAGGGTGAAACAAACCTCCACATCACATTGATGTTCTCAAACTTGCTTGATTGAAATCAGAGAAACTCGATGTCCATCATAACCAAGCCATATAATAGGAAGCGAGAAGGACCCAAGGTTGCAACCTTCCAATTAGGTGAGCTTAGGATTACGGATCTTATCAATTGTTGAAGCCGATCCAAAGACGGAGCCCTTGTCATCACCTCCCCAATTAGTGCTCCCCTTAGGACCAACTCTGTCGCATCGATGTCTTCTGAGTATGGGACCTCCACATCAAGGAAGTGTCCAGCCAGCGTTGGGGGTGGGGGCAGCGGAGCCCTCAGTCCCCTCTGCCCCGAGAGGGAATGATGGTGTGGAACCTTTCCTACTCCCTGTCATGTCCCTCCTTTCATACACATATCCCATTTATGGCCTTCTCCATCGCAAGCGACACAGATTAGAGGTCCCTTGCACACCGCTGCCATATGTCCTATTGCCCTACACCTGAAGTAGAGGACCTCCCCCACATTCGTCCAGCGCCTTGCCTTCATGGTGGCCCACCCTTCTTTGCGATCTTCCTTGCACCTCCATCTCTTCGATCTCTAAACATCCCAACCCTCATTCTCCCTCTTGTCACTAGAGACCTAGGACTCCCTCATTCTCCCTCCCATCACCATTCCCTCTCATTACAACGCAGCTTTTATAACCTCGATCTAGCTTTCAAACATTTTGTCACCATTGCCAGGGAGCAATGCACAATTCACCACTATTCTCTGCTATATTTTTATTATATTTGAGCACTAACTTTCCCTATTTGCTTTATTGTGATTTTGTGAGGTACTTCACAAGGAGATCTTCCTCGCAAATCAACCACTGCAGGGTAGGTAACTTCTCTATTCTTCCCTAATCAACCTCCAAATCTTAGGAAGACAAAAAAAGAAATAATAAATTAGAAACCACCTGCCTTACTTATCATAGTAATCATCATTTAAAAGGCAAGTTTCCTGATGTGCGAATTTTTTTTTAAGTACTCATTGAAGTTGAAGCAATTCTATTTAGAGATCCCATCCTTGATTTCCTATACCTATTATGGGCTATGCTTAAATTCTAAATCACTTTGGGCTAACACATTTCTTGCTTAAAGCCCAAGGTGAACATGTCATTATCAATTGGGCTTGGAAATAAAGCAATTAGGGCTTCTGCATTAGGGTTTTGAAGTGCTAGTGCACATTTTTTCCTGAATTATAGAAAAGTTACCCTCCCACATTTGTGTGCTACCCAAGCCCTTAGTTGAACAAATCTAATCAGAAAAACCCTAAAATCATGCTCTAAATTCACTCGAGCCCTAAAATCCTTGGAACTAATAACCTGAGAGTCAATCAGGGTGATTTCTAGGTCTTGACCTAGAGTTCATTCTGCCATCTTTTGGGCAAGTCAGGTGAAGTTGTTCAACATTGTAGGCCAACCAACCTCCAAATTAGATCACAAGTTGAATTAACTTCTAATCAAGTGAAATCAAAGGCACAAATTAGGACATAAAATTGGTAGACTTAAGGTCTTAAGTTCGTACATTCCAGTCTACCTTGACCCTCAGTGACAAGGAAGGTCGGGTGGGGGAAGCCCTGTAACCCGTAGGGATGCTCTATCGTGTAGGGGTCTTTGTAGGGCTCTCCCTTCCTAGCTCCCCAAGTAATTCTTAGGTGTGCAAATTTCTTATTCAGAGGTATCATCCACCTCGAAATTGCCTTAGACATCCAAAAATCTCATATCCAGTCCCTCATCCATTCTATTAGAGCACATACATAGGAAAGCTATTAGGTTTTTAACCTAAGAAGCCTCACTAGATCTTCTTAGGGATTTCTTTCAGATCTGATCAACTCCAATCTATCTTGAGTTTTGATTCAACATCTTGATTCCACCACTTGATTCAAAAATGCAGCCTGACATGTTAGGAACACTATTTAGGAAACTTGAGTCCCAAATGAGCTTGAAAGAAAAGATACTTGAGAATGCCTATAGAAATTGATATAGACACATTTATTTAGGTTAAAATGCCTAATCATGCATGTTCTTAAGATTAGATTTGCATTTCATATTATAAATATTACATAGAATGCATCATTCTGTATCTAGAGTAGTATATATTTTAGGTTAATTAGGTCCATTTTGTGGTCAAGAGAGGAGATTTATTTTAGAGCCTCGGATTGACGATCTGACCGTATAGATCTGATAAGGACGACGATAATCGGAGTCCAACACCATTAAAATTGCCCTGATCGGAGTCCTGTAGCACCATATGTAGTTTGAGGAAGATCAACAGCCAAAAGACTAGGTGACGTAATTCAGAGCTTCAAACGACAAATCCAACTGCATGGATGGATTCGGGTCGACGATCGTAGCCCAACAGCACAAAAATTGACTCAATTCAACCTTTATAGCAGCCCCTACAATGAAAAGAAGATGGACAGGCCAGATTGCGCCCTGTGGAGCAACATAGGTTGCCCATGCGCACGCATGCTCCACCGCACGCGCATAGCAGCGTGGGCATGCACGTGCATGGGGAGGCAAGCATGCGCAAGCACAGCGGCATGCAACAGCGCATCGCGTGCATTGAGGTAGCAGCACATATCGCGCGCGTGTGTGACAAGGTCGCATGCAGCGTGCGCCAGCGGTGCAGCAGCAACGTCGCGTGAGAGGAATCTTTAGCGATGTTTGCGGTGGATCTTCAGCGACGTTTATGACCATCACTAAATGTCTTGTATATGAATTTGATTCTTTCCTCCACTATAAAAGGACCCCTACCCCTCCCATTTTTCTTCATCTCTTCCTTTCTTCCTCTCACCACCTCCAAGGCTTTAGAGAGAGCTTATCCCATGCCCGGGATGCTCCTCTAGAGTAGAAAACCAAATATTTTCCCTCCTCTCATCCCCCTTCGTGGAGCATCCCGTGGCCGCCCTCTCATTGCCCTTTGGGAAGAAGATCCTTACCATAACACCATCCTGCCCCATCCTCGATCCTCCAGCTACGTCCTCCTTCGTCCCGCTCCTCACCACCTTCCTCCAGGTGACGTCAGAGCAAGTCATCCTCTGAGCAACCATCGAGGGGGATTTCTCTTACCTCTTTCTATCTTTTTTGCTTTCGTAGTACAGATTTTCCACTTTCGTAGTTGTAAGAAATAATTCTTTATAAATAGATGATTGTTTCTCTCTCTCTCTTTGTCCCTCACTTTCTTATATTTTTGCAAGTAGATAAAGTTTTCATCGACCTAATCTCTTGCCTGATAAAAATACCAAACAAATTAGAAAAGATAAAAATGACAAAAAGAAATAAAGCAAAACACGGATTTTTATAAAACCAAACGTTCGCTTCCCAGTGTTCGACCCAGGACTCCGTTTTCCAGTTTCGATTATAAATTTTATCTGATAGATGCATTTTGTGAGCTACGACAACGGGTTACTCGTAACCCCAATTTCAATTTGCGAAGCACGCTGACATCATTTTGGCACCGTTGTCGGGGAGGCAACGCTCTTTGGTTTCTTTTTTCCATGTTTTTCCACCTTTCCTAACTTTTATCTCACTTTTTCTCTGATCTTACTGTGATTGCAAGTACTCAATCGAGGTAGGCCAGAGTGGTTAGATCAGAGAAAAGTGCAGATGAAGGTTTTGTAAGTTTATCCCCACATCCCCCCACTAGTTTCATTTCACCACACTAATAACTCAAACCCAAATCAACTTAGGTGCTTTTTATAAATCCTATGATAGATTTGGTTGTTTGTTTGCCACCTTCACTCATCTCACCCTTGCATATATAAGACAAAAAACAAAAAAAAGTACTTTTTGCTTGTGGGATTTTCTGAAAGCTACACACTTAACACCCACAACTTCTCACCCTAAGGCGCACAATCACATCGATTCTACCACTTAATCAGGATGTGACCTATGGACTTGGTACACTTAACTCAACACACAAATAAGTGAGTAGAAATCTGAATAGGTCAAACATTTCTGTGTGCCTTAACTAAGTGGTGAAATAGGCCAATTGATTGAACTATTGGGCCGCACCACTTTAGTTAAAAGCAATCCATCAAGTAGCCTGCCACTTAGGGTTGATTCTTAGGGCTGAACTAGGCACTCCACATATTATTTCTGATTTCTAAAGGAATATATCTACACCCGTGCTTTCAAAACTTGGAGTGTTCTCCTAAACTTAGTTGAATATGCGTAAGATTGAACCCTAAATCTACTAAACAAGGTTAAACCCTAAAAGACACATCATCAAATAACCTTGTTTGTAAACCCTGGTTATGCACACACACAAATTTGAATCAATCATTAAGGGCACAACACATCTAAAGGGTCCATCACATTCCAAGAGCACAATCATCCCAAGCCTAATTAAAACTGAGTGGATGTTGACCTTAAGGATTGATTCGCTCTTCGTGGCTCAGATTGAGATTTTTTTCAATTAATATACTTTTGCTGGTCCATCTGATGTCTAGCTATGGGAGTAGCGTCAAATGACCACGGTTGGGGGGTATACTAGGAACTGGAGGTGTAAACCAAAGGATGAACCTTCACCCTAGTCCCTCCTTCTAACTGGTTGAATTGACCGGATAAAAGTAGACCAAATCATTGATAATCTCAAGATGGGTCCTAGGAGTCTGTAGGTCTTTAGGCTACCCACATAAGGATAGGTTTGGTTGATTGTATTGCAGGGCACCTTTTCTCTTCTCTATTTCCCCTCCTTTTCTACCATGTACCCTTCCACATCCTACACACATTTCACATCCTATCCTCCTACCGCCACTTATCCCCAAGATGATTACTATCCTGACTTGACTTGTAATTACCAATCCAATAGCTGGGATAACTTTGATTGGGGATACGAATCCGGACCTCTGCATCTAGGGTCTAACCTTGGACAACAAGACTATGATTGCTATCCTTCCCAGAGCTACAATGATTATAGATCTCCATCCTTTGATGAACCAACCAACTCGATCTACAACCATGAAGGATATGCTGATTATAACACCTACCCTCCCTAGTATTCCACTGAAAATAGGTCGCCACCATCCTTTAAACAACCTGAAATGACCTACTATCAGGGAGGGACTGGAGAACCTCGATATCTTGACTACGCTAGATTTGACTCAAACCCACCCAAACTTGAACCGAACCAATCGATTTAGGTGAACCAGATCTAGGATAGGGTGTTGGCTAAATTTGAGGAACACTATACAATCTTTAGAAGCTCAGCCAACACCATGCACTGAAGAATCAGAGCCTATGATCAAAATGATTGATGAACTTAATAGTTCTCTATTGGATTTGCTCTAAAATGTTAAGGATAGGGACCTAGGTGAGTTTCTTCTTGGGAAAGTATCAAGGTTGAGGATGAAATTTATGGTTGCCCTAGTCAAATCTTGGGATGATTCTCAAGCTGAACCCCCTTCTGGAGAGCCAATGTCTGAACCTACTCAGGCGCCTGTCGAGGGGGATACATTTTCTGAGAGTAGGGATGACCAGGTTGGGCTAGAGCAACCCATTAAGGATGAACTAATTGATTCACCCGAGATCCCCGAGCTAGGGAGAGAGGAAAAATACATCTCTCTGAACTAGGAAATGACAATCAATTTTGAACCATATATAAATGTGATCATGAATTCTTTGACTCTAAGGGTGAAGAATCTTTTGGTGAAGTCTCACTTGATCCTAAGGAAGAGGATTTTAGTGAGACAAATGGGCTTGAGGATTCTGACGAACCAGTTGATAACCCAATTTTTGATGATTTGGATTTAGTTGGGGAAAACTTGGAGGATTGGAATCGTCATTTATTAGAAGATTCAATCAATAGCCCCATTCCTCATCCACACCTCGAAGAACTGACTTCTGAGATCATTGTGCCCAAGTCAATCTTGATTCAACCACGATTTCTGGACTTGGGAGAATCATATGAGGTAAATGATATGCTAGAGGTCCCGGAGCCTGAGATCTTGATGTTGGAGGATAGAATTATTGAAATAAAAATTTGGGAGGCTAATTCTGAGGGAACTTTGATTTTGGATCTAAGGGTACCTATTGACATGAAACCGCCTACTTTCTACCAAGACCCTTATGATATCTTTCACGTGCAACCCAAGCTCGAAATAACTGATTATTTTTCTGAGTTGAATGTTAAGTGGACATTTGCACTTAGTGAAACAAATCTACCCATTGTTCGCCACTTTAGTCTTGGGTTGCACACCACTAAACCGCAGGCCCGACCCCACAAGCTTCACAACCTTCGATTCTGGGTGATTTTCATCCAGAACCTAAGAACTACTCGACCCTGGGGCATGGGTCAGCACCATAATCTGGTCCACGTCTGTGGACATCTTCTGCTAGTTGGTCTGAGGATTAATCTTTTGATTTTGATTCTGACCCGCACTTGTGAATTCTCAATTTCTTCCTTGTATGTATTTTATTCCTAGCTAAAGACATTAAATTTAGCACATGTGTATACTTTCTTCTCTCTGCAGAGTTGACTAGATTTTCATGCTATTCAAGTGATATTATGTTATTCCACACTTTTCATGTCTTTGTTTTTACAATGAGGACATTGCATCATTTTGGCATGGGGGGTGGAAACTTTATCCTGAAATCATTTTGTTAACTCCATACAATTTCTTTTCTTCTCATTAAAAAAAAAGAAAAGAATTAGGAGAAGAGAACTTAGGCTTTTAGAAGTTATTAACTTTGGGAAACGATACGATAGGACTTGAATACTTAGACTCTTTAGGTCTTTGGACTTAATTAGCTCGGGTGTCCACTCGAATGTGGACTTACTCTTGAGTCCTCACCAAGTATTTTTATTTTAATTTGGCTAATAAATTGGGATGATAAGTATGCAACTTATCAACCCACCCTCTGATTTGGGGGAACTATCTATGGTGGTATGGCTGGCAAGTTGTCGATGGTAATAGCTCATCGACCGGTTGTCCAGAGCCCAGCCATAAGACCATTTTCGTCGTATTGCCTTTAGGTAAATCTTAGATCAGCAAAGCCATCTACTTGAAAAAAAAAGAAGAAAAAAAAAGAAAAAGGAGAAAATAAAAAAATAATAAACAAAACCACACATCACCGCACGAGTATGGCTGGCAAGTTGTCGTGCGTAACAGCCTATTGGCCGGTTGTCTAGAGCCCAACTCACAAAAATGCACAATAATTCCCAAAACACTGAGGGAAGAAGCGGGGAAGTAGAATAAAGCAGGGAGATATACACTGGGTTCGCCCTTGTGTTGACCCTATAAATAAATGTAGGGAGAAAGTTACCATCCGAAAAGATAAACCATTAGGCAAGGTCACCTAGGGTCGTAGAAACTCGAAGTTCATTTTAATGGCCGCCTAATGAGTCTTTCACTCTTTTCACTAGTTGCTTAGCACTTAGAGTTCTTTTCGAGTCTTGGGCAGGTCGGGTAGCCGTGAAAAGTTATCCCGACCCTCTTAAACTCCAAAAGTCCAAAAATCGAAAAGAAGAAAAACAAAAAAAAATGTATCTTCCCTTTTCAAATAAGGCCAGGACTTGGGTGGTCTACATTTTGGCAGACACCCAGGTACAGTTGAGTTTTCATTGTTTAGGACCTTAGTTAAAATTTTCTATTATTAATAAATGACTTAGGCCTAAGTGATTTAATCATAATTTTATTTTTATACCTCGCATGTAGTTTAATTTTGCTAGGGACTAGCAAAAGATAGGCTTAGGGGTATGATATAGACACATTTATTTAGGTTAAAATGCCTAATCATGCATGTTTCTAGGCTTAGATTTGCATTTCATGTTATAAATATTGCATAGCATGCATCATTCTTCATTTAGAGTAGTTGTATATATTTTAGGTTAATTAGGTCCTTTTGTGGTCAAGAGAGAAGGAGATTTATTTTGGAGCCTCAGATTGACGATTCGACTGTACGGATCTGATGAGGACAACGATCAGAGTATAATGCCTCTGAAATCACCTTGATCAGAGTCTCGTAGCACCATATGTAGTCCAAGGAAGATCAACGGCCAAGGGACTAGGTGACGTAATTTAGAGCTTCAAGCAACAAATCTAACCAAGTGGATGGATTCGAGTCAACGATTGAAGCCTAATGACATGAAAATCGACTCAATCTGACCTTTGTAGCAGCCCCTACAACGAAAAGAAGACGGATAGCCCAGATTGCGCCACATAGCACAACCCAGACTGCCTATGCACACGCATGCACCACCACATGTGCACAGCAGTGCGAGTGCCCATGCGTGCATGGAGGCATGCATGTGCAAGTGCAGCGGCGCGCGCAGCAGCACAGCGAGCGTGGAGGCAGCGACTGTAGCAGCGCGTATCGCGCGTGCATGTACGACAAGGGCGAGTATAGCGGGTGCCAGCGGTGCAACAGCAGGGACACATGAGCGGAATCTTCAGCGACGTTTGCAGCAGATCTTCAGCGACATTTATGACCATCACTAAATGTCCTGTATTCGAATTTGATTCTTTCCTCCACTATAAAAGGATCCCTACCCCTCCCATTTTTCTTCATCTCTTCATTTCTTCCTCTCACCACCTCCAAGACTCTAGAGAGAGCTTGTCCCAAGATCGAGATGCTCCTCTAGGGTAGGAAACCAAATATTTTCCCTCCTCTCATCCCCCTTCATGGAGCATCCTATGGTCATCCTTTCACCGCCCTTCGAGAAGAATATCCTTATCGGGATGCCATCCTGCCCCATCCTCCGTCCTCTAGCTATGTCCTCCTTCACCCCGCTCCTCACCACCTTCCTCCAGGCGACGTCAGAGTGAGTCATCCTCTGAGTAACCGTTGAGGGGGATTTCTCTCACCTCTTTCTATCTTTTTCGCTTTCGTAGTATAGATTTTCCGCTTTTGTAGTTGTAACAAACAATTCTTTATAAATAGATGATTGTTTCTCTCTCTCTCTCTTTCTTGCTCTCTCTCTTATATTTTTGCAAGTAGGTAAACTTTTCATCGATCTAATCTCTTTCCTTATAAAAATACTAAAAAAATTAGAAAAGATAAAAATGACAAAAAGAAATAAAGCGAAACACGGATTTTTATAAAACCAAACGTTCGCCTCCCCGTGTTCGACCTGGGACTCCCTTTTTGAGTTTCGATTATGAAATTTTATCTAATAAATGCATTTTCCGAGCTACGACGACGGGTTACTCTTAACCCTGATTTCAATTCGCGAAGCGTGCTAACATCACATTTGAGCGAGTCGTGCTCCAAGCAACCATCGAGGGGGATTTCTCTCACCTCTTCCTATCTTTTTCGCTCTTATAATTGTAACAAACAATTCTTTATAAATAGATGATTGTTTCTCTCTCTCCCTCTACCTCTCTCTCTTATATTCTTTATAAAAGGGACATTCAGGAAAAATTTGCGAAATCAATGACCTGCATTTTGGATCGTATAAATATAATATGGACACAAATAAA
This sequence comes from Thalassia testudinum, assembly GCA_037157565.1. Lineage (NCBI taxonomy): Eukaryota > Viridiplantae > Streptophyta > Magnoliopsida > Alismatales > Hydrocharitaceae > Thalassia > Thalassia testudinum. The sequence goes on from JAZHRO010000049.1 coordinate 39,933,841, forward strand.
ACATGACTCAACCCGGGATCACCTATTAGCAGAACATAGTGAATTGGTGAAATTACACAACAAAGATTATCTGTAATGTTGGTCAAACCCTTCACTTCCAGAAAAATTCCAGGAATTTTTAAAAGAATGGGGAGAATTGCTGAATAAGTTATATAGAACAATTGATCAAAAATATCAGTTAGAAACTAACAAAACATCTTGGAGTGAGACTAGTGATCAACTCAGTCTCCCAAATCCCTGGTTCAATGATAATTATGGATCCCTAACCCAAATGAATTCAGATTCAAATTTCATAGAAATTGACATTCCTTATCTTGATGAGGGTTGGGAGGATCCAATTGCAGGTGATGACAATTTCGAGCCAGCCCTAGAGATATAAAGCCCTGGTTTACCAAGCTTAGATTTCCCAAACACCTGTGATAATAAGATTAAGTCAGAGCCTCTCGAGGGTGTAAATTCCGCTCCTTATTCTGATAACGTGAATCTCAAGAGCACTTTTGACATCCCTATAGAGCCCAACCAAGATTCTAGTGATCCAACCCATACCCTTAACTTAGAATCTGGATCTGAGCCTTCTTGGGATGATTACATGGCCCCATGTGATGAAAATCAGATTTCGAATCTGGATTATGATTCAGGGCCTATATTTGATGATTGTACCTCTCCAACCTCCTCAGAAACATAGATTGATTTTTTGAAAGTCATGCCAATCTATGATACAAAAATCGAGGAGTTGGAAGAGTTGGGTTTTGATTGGGTCTTCCCTATAAGCCAAGAAATCGAGCCCATGCCTAATAGAGACACCTCTTTGATCTAAGACTCTGAGTATAGGTTAGACCAAAGTCAGGTTGCTACTTCTCCACATCTTGATTTAATTAGTGGTGGAACCTTTGATCCCGAATTAGATTCAAAACTCAATTCTCGCATGTTCTCCGATGATTTTGAATCTTACCCTGATTTCTGAGAATAGTTGTTTCCTGATGATTACGTGCTAATCTACAACCTCAACATACATGATCCATTCTTCTACTATGACTTTGATGTCCCTGATCCCAAGATCATTGACTCAAAATTAGGTTCCATTGAGATGGAATAATTTCTTTTTGATCCTCAGAAATCAGAAACAGAAATTGCCAAGAGTGTCTACAATCCAAAGTTTGAATCTTTTCTTGACTTAGACTCCTTGATCCTATAAACACTCTTCAGGCATTTACCTTTGATTTTGATAGCTATTATGAGGATTCTCTAGATGAACCCACCTTTGAATCCTTCCTAGAGGGACCCTCATACACAATTCTTATTGATGCCTCCTCTTCTACACATGCAAAACCTTCCCAAACTCATTTTCAACCCTGACCCGCAACAAGACTTAATTTCTACTCTGATTCTCCTCTCAATGAGCTAGTTGCACATAATTCTCCTCCACATTTTTATCAAGTTTCAAACATTGATCAGACTGCAAATCACGCCCCATCCTTCTCTGATCACTTTTGTAGGGTTCCTACATCCTCCAATGATTCATTTTCATTTGAGGATCCCTACTTTGACCAGGCTAATCCGATTCATCCAAACCCGAATTTTACACTTCCACATCCTTTTGAGCTCCACAGTATCTGGTGGGCATCACATCTCTTGATTCAAATCTATCAACCCACCAGACTGATTGGGTTTGGGCTGCACCACCAGCCTACTAATCTGAACAAGCACTTGGTTGGACCAACTAGGCTTTTGATCAAGGTGCTTGTTCTACAAAACTCATCTGATTTGACCACTCCTTCTCCATACCATTTTCTGCTCAGCTGAAGTCATTAAATTTAGCGCTTAATGGGAGGTACCCCGTCAATCCAAAAAATTGAGATCCTTCTAATTATCCTTTAGTACTTCATGTCTATTGCACTTCGAGTTCAATGTTAGAATAGCCGACTGCACCTCTGGTACCCGTAATAGAGTTTGAAATCATCCGCAATGGACATCCTGACCCGTTCACCCCCCCGATAATCCTGTACTAATTCCTGAACCCAAAATTGTTTCATACCCTCCGTTTACAATGTGGACATTGCAAAAATTAGGCATGGGGGGGGGGGTTAAAGTACAAACACAAAAGTTTAAAGTTCTGAAGGGTTCTTGCAAAAAAATACATATTCCAAAAAAAAACCAAAAAAATAAAAATTAAGAAAGAACAAAAAAATGGGAGAGGTGAGGAAATTTTGAAAGATCAAATTGCATATCATTCTTGAGGAGGAAAAGGGGAGGAAGTGATTTAAGAGTGTCAAAGAAGGAGCACAATTTGAAACAAAAAGAGTTAGTCATTAGTAAAATATTAAGGAATCTACTTAGTTCTAGACCAAATCAAAATAAAGAACTAAAAGAAATAAAAGTGCTAAGAGACAAAAGAGATTAGTATGAACGCTAATCTTAGGCCTCTTGTGCTTGTGCTTAGGCTTAAAAATTTAAGTATTCATTAAGATCTGGATAGCCCTCAAGAGGTTGGGGAAAATGCAAAGCTTAAGTATTAGGTCAAAGGCTTAGGGATTATTCAACCTCGTTAATTGACCTCTGATTTGCAGGACTCGGTAACCTAAGCACCCTGATCCACACACAGTTTGGTTCAGTGCGCTTAATTATCAAAATCATGCAAAAGCGTTAATTCTGTTCTGAAAAAAACTACCTAGATTAGAAGCGGCTTATCAACACAAGTTGATTTGGAAGGGTTTCTAGTGCGGAGAGGCGAGAAATTTCCCTCGAAGATGCGAAATAACATACTGCCTCCTCGGTACTTGTCTCCTAGGATATCTAACTATATCCTACCGGGGGCATGTAAGCACCTTGTGCTGGTTCAGATGCCATGGGTGGCATTATCACGAAATGTCGATTGCCAGGGTCTAGATTTAGCTACAAAATGCCATGGGCGGGATTATCCCAAAATCTTGAAAGCCATGGTTCTGGGGGTTGCCATGGGCAGTGCTATCTTGAAGCATCGAGTGCCAGGGACCCTGCAAGGATTGATGGTGGGAGCTAGGAATCCAATAGAGACTATGTTGTAAAGCCAATCCGAAGCTAGAAATAAAGAAAGAAAAAAGAGAGAAAACTCTCCAAAAATGCAAAAAAATCCTCTAACTCTCTCGTACAAAAATGCACTGCAAACTAAACCAGGACTAAAAATGTTTTAAGCACGGTTGCTTTAACTGCGGAATTCAATGAACCTTAGGTTAGTTCCTGTGAGCCTTAGAAACCTTCACGGTAGACTGAAGCTAGAGCTGGTCAAGTCCGGATCTTGGTTGGTACTTGAGTATCGCCAGGCCTACCATTGGCATTCCAACCCAATCTACAAAAGAAAACACACAACAGAAATCTGAGCATAAAAAGGCATGGTCTAGAATTTGAGTTAATTCCAAGAGATTTTGCTAAGGGACTAGAAAAAGCTAGGCATGGGGGTATGATGGGAACACCATCATGAGCCATAACTAGCTCAATTTGATCTGATTATGTCATTAAATGCTCCTACATAACCTCCAGAGGACTATAATTCATTGCAAATCCTTTCAGACAGAAATACATGAAACCAGGGTTAAAACTATAATTTTACCATCATATCTTGAATGTAGAATAACCACGGGTTTCTCTAGGGGTTAATTAAGGGTCAAACGATCTTAAGAGTCTAACAAATGGGTTAGAACAGATAGAAAAGGGTTTTTGCATATTTCAAGAAGTAAATGACTTCTGAAACCCTAAAAACAGACTCGCTTATTCTACTACGGCTTTGGTCAGAATAAAATTCACCTAAACCCTCTAAAAATCATATAAAAATATTCTCTATGCTTTGGTACCTTTAATTTGACCATCATAACCCATCTTGACCCAAAATAGAGTCTCAGACGGACATTTGCCATAATTTAAGTAATTATGCAATTTCTCTAGTAAAAAATGGTCAAAACCTAAATCAAACTTTACCATTGAATTCCTTGCATCCAAATTAGGTTTGTACCAAAATTTTGGCACAATCTGAGATCATCTTGACCTAGTTTGCAATTTGGTCCTGTTGACTCTTTTACCTCACGCACATGCCCCTAACTTTTGAATCCTTTACAAATAGGTCCCCAATTTTATCATCTCCTCCTTCAAATAGGTCCCTGCTGCCATGAATCCCATTCCTACAAACTCCAACAACCTTAATATGGCATGTTCTCCTTTATTCCTTGATGATTCCCTCTCAGATTTAAAGGGGAAGTTCGTCAAGGAATTCCCTTCCTTTTAAGCCAATTCCTAAAACCTAAAACCTTCGCAATCTCTTATGTGAATGCATGAGAGATTTGGTTATATTTCAATTCCTATCTCCGGCGAGCTTTCATGCTTCCCAAGCCTAAAATGCCCTCCAGAGTTCTATAAATGACCCTCCAGATCAGATCGAAGATCCTAGATTCGATTTTGGTCGGAAACTCCCCAATTTCCTCTTTCCTCATCCGACCGAATAGCTCCATGAGCTCCGACGACTCCCTTCGACTCCTCTCGTCATCTCACCACAATACCAGTGGCAGATTCTTCTCCCTCACCTTCCTTCGTGTCGTGCAATACTAGCCATCGTCCCCCTCTACTAGAGCATCTTCTTCCCCGGCGCCAGCCTACCAATGCTGATGACCTTATCCCCCGTTCATCTGATTAGATTAGGTTAGATTAGTTAATTTAGCTTCTTAGGTTAATTTTATACCCAAAAACTCCAAAAGCAACCCCTCGACACCGTGATTCACCTCCGTCTTCCTCATCTCCGATCGCTCCTCTGGCGAGGCGTATACACTGGTACACCCCTCCATCGCATAACCTTCGCCACACCACCCACTACAAAAACCCCTCTCCCTATTTGCCACTCCACTCATATAATCGCCCATTGAACAAATGCACCTTCAGCGACCTATCCCATCACCGATCAGCCACCACACATATTATCACTCCACGCTACACCTACCACCACATTCACCATCTCACGGTGATCCTACCAAACATTTCTAACAGGGCCAAATGCCCGTTCATGTGTTTTCAGGTAGCAGCTCTTCACCTGCCATTATCGAGGAACATGAGCTTGCTTCAAGCTTGCTCCAGCACTTGCAAGCCCCAGGTGGAAGTCCTAGGCATAGAGGAATCCCTCCAAGAACACAACCTAGAGACCAATTTGGCCCTTTGACCAGGCCTTTGACTGGAATTGAACGCATCATCCATTGCTGCGATGTGCGAGGAAGGAGTAGGAACATAATCCCACCTCGAAAGTGCACGAAGCAACACACATGCATAAATTGATTTTATGATGCCGGCTTATCACCTCAACTAACATAGGGGGGTGAGGACCCCTACATGCCCCTCACATGCGCCTCACTCATGACACTGCTTATGCGAGTCTAGCGTGGATCCAACCCGCCTAACCTGCACACTTCTCGCTCACCACCCACTACCAGTGAGCCTGGACCTGGGTGTGCTCTACCTGAATACCCGATAACTCACTGTGGCCTTGAGACGGTGAGGAAGAGGATCCCAAAGAGAGAAAGAAAGAGAGCGCGTGGGGGCAGGGGGTTTTACTCTCTATGACACTTAGTCATTTAAAGAAGAGGAGGAAAGGAAGAAGGCATCGACAGAAAGAGAGAAAGAAGAGAAGAGGAAGAAGAAGAATAGTGCTTCTCTAGCACTATAGCATATATTAGTTAAGCCATCTAGCCACTAGACCGAACGTCTGATTTGAGGCTTGATACTTTGAATGATTGATTTAGAATTACTATGGAATGCTTGGTATATATATGCTTTGAGAGTAATTGGTGATTTAAATCACCATTATTTTAGCTTCTCTATTTTTTATTGTCTCAAGATACATGAGAATTCATTGAATATCTAACGTGACAGATTAGTATTTATTGAATATCATTATGTGGTTTAAGTTCTTGTGCCCAGTTACATATTATTGAGATTAGCGATTGAATTCCTATTTGCTCCCTGTATTTGACCTCGGACTTTCATTCGAGTATAAATCTTATTTGTTTCAAGCGATTTCAACCTATACTGCAACGCAGCTTTTATAACCTCAATCTAGCCTGTAAACAGCAACGTGGGATGATAGCAACTCCGATGAATCGGATGACAATGAGGTCGACACCTTTGCTTGGTTGCAACTTCAAAAGACATGGAAAATGAGGTAAATAATGGTTTCACTCTTGAGGAAATGTTAGAAGCATATGAAAAATTATATCATAAAGCTAGATTGTTTAAAAAGGTAAATAAGGTTTTAAAGAGTAATTAGCAAACATTAGAAATAGAAAATCATATTTAGAAATAGAGTTAGAATATCAAAAGAAACTAATAATCAATTGCATGCAAAAATAGTAGAGCTAGAAGATATTTATGGGCATTTTGAGGGAACCTTAAATAATCTCAAAACAACAACTAGGTTAAATGCTAAATTTTGTGATTCTTTAAAATCAAAATTTTTAGAGTAAAAAGAATACACAAAATAAATCACATGTACCTAGGTATGCATGGATGTACCAAAAGGCCAAAAATCCCAAGAATTATAGATCTAACACTAAAGAGGTCTATAAATCTCAGGGTTTGAACGGTACTAACCTGAAAGGACCCACAAGAAAATAGGTACCTAGAAAAGACATTTTACATTATTTTACAGGACTAGATCAACATGATCAATGGGTATCTGACCACTCTACAAAATACATGAAGATCAAGAAAGGTGGACTACTGGAACTTGATATCCACAAGCACCATTCTACTACTGGTATTTTTTTTTTGATATGATATTTTTTCCCTTCATTTTTGATGATTGACAAAAAATGGGAGAAAAATAAAGGGAAAATAGTTATATTTTTAAGGGGAGCATATGTTGATGCAGAGAATTAACTGGTTTAAATTTTCTTTCATATAACATTGCTAAAAATAATTTATGTCTTATAATTATCTATTTGTAAGATAGTTTTGTCAACACCAAAAAGGGGGAGATTGTTGGAACCTTGTTCCACATCTTGTTTTGGTGTTAAAAAAATTATTGTAGATTAATGTTTGCAATTGGGTATTTTTCAGATTTAGGTGAAGATCAAGGCAAACATTGAACTTTGGCAAGGAGGCATGATAATAAGGAGGAAAGACGACGAGGGGGAAGAAGATCATCTCCGATCTTTAGTCCTTTAGATTAGTGTTTTTTACTTTATTAGAATGTTTGCCTCTTAACAAAGAATTAACTATTAGATCATAAAATTAATTAGAGATAAATTATGATTAACATTACAATCAATGAAAATGCATATTGTTTAAAAGATTTTGTTTTAGTTGTTAAAGTAGACTAATGAACTAATTAGTACTACACTTAAATAAAAATACTTGAAAGCCAGTACCGGTACTGTTCATTAGTACCAGTATATGCAAGGCATAGGTTTGAGCCTCAAATTTTTAACAAGTCCTGGTACTAACCATCAGTATCGGTATCTGATGGTCACAGTTTGAAGCCTCAGTTCTAACCAAGATCTTACAAGTACCAGTACCATGATGAGTATCGGTACAGGAACGTCATAATTCATATTGAGTCTCAAACCTGGGAGTCACAAGTACCGATACCCATGATGAGTATAGGTACCAGGACTCTTGTGTGGTAGCTATAGAAAAATAGTGAGCAACTAGTACCGATAGCTGTACTTCAGTACCGGTACTAGTTAGCCATTGGTTCAAATCTTAGCAGCTTGGAAATTTATTTTGGCAATATGAACATTGGGATTTAAACCACAACGTCTAGTAGACGTACCACTAAGGTCCTAACTCTGTAAAAAGACCCTTGGACTCTTAGTTTTCACACAAGATATACACGAGAAAATCCTAGAGCTAAATTTTCATATTTCCACCATATTCAAAGAAAAGAAGTAGTTTGCTACTCTCAGTTTCTCTATGCTTTGTAAACTCATCAATGTGTTGTCTTCACGCATTTTTTCAAGGCATTTCACTTCCTTTCTAGGCTCTTAAATTGGTATATTATTTTAATTATTGTTGAGAGGCTTAGGTATTTAGTTGTAAGATTTCTTTTGTCTTACACTTGTTCTTATTTGTAATTGAGCTTGTTGCTCGTTGGGTTGTAACAAACCCATTCTTTTACTTGGGGTGAGGTAACTCGTTAATTGCCTCGTTTAGAAAATTGATTCCCTCGGGATTGAGGGAATCGGGTTAAAAATCCTAAGTTGGGAGGTTTAGGTAGTGGAGTACCCAAGTGAGTGGGGAACCACTATACATTTTGTGTCCTTTGTGGTTTTATTATTATTTAGGAAAATCTTTTTGTTATTACTAATATTTGCATTTAGTGTGTTTGTGCACATTGCCATCAAATCGCATAGTCTTTAGTAGATCCTACAGGTGGAGCTTAGGGTTACAATCGTGGGAGGTAAGAGGAGCTAAGATAAGCTAGCTAAGCTAGCTTAACTAGTAGTTGGCTGGAGGAGAGAGCTGAAGTGGAACTCAGTAGGTAGCTTAGCTAGCTAGTTCTTTGCTATTAGCTAAGACAAGTTAATCTGTGCCAACTTTCTTCTGTTCCGAGCTTAGGTGAGCTGGAGCTAGTCTTCCCAAAGACTACCTAGCTAGCTAGTGTGGCTAGATTAGGTTCAGTAGCTTTGCTCAACTAAGTTGAGCTGATCTGAGTCTTCAAGAGCGAGAGTTGAGCTGACCTGAGCTGGTTGAGAACTTCTTTAGCTAACTAGATTTAGCTGTTTGATGGCAATAGCTAATCCTGGTCAGGTAGAGCTTCCAGTGAATTGACTTGAGCTGAGAGGAGCTAGAATGGAGCTGGGATCAACTAACTTGAGCAAGTATGAGCTGCCATCCAACTGAGGTGAACTGAATGGAGCTGAGGTGAACTAACTTAGGCTACCATTCAGCTTAGGTGAGCTAAATGGAGTTAAGGATAGGTTGATCCAGCTAGAATGTGTTGTGATCCAGCTGGGATGAGCTGGATCCTACTAAGACCTAGCTGATTTGCGCTTCTCCTTCATCTTCTACCTTCTTGAGTGCTAAGGTTTAAGGGTTCTGACTCTCTACTTATCCCTAACACTTAAAATAAACTTATCAAAAAGACATTAAAATGCAATGCATTCCTATCCTAGGTAAAGGCCTAAATGCAGCCTGAAAACCCATTTGTAGAGTTAAAACCCTAATAGCTAGGTTTGTTTTAAGACGTAAGAATGATAATAAACTGACATTTATCAGAACATCGAGCATTCTAAGTAGTGAAGAAATGTTATTTTGATCTAGACTTAGTCGAGAAGACTAGGAAACTCCAACTATCTAAGTTGGAGGAGCTTAGAAATGATGCCTATGAGAATGCCAAGATCTATAAGGCAAGGACCAAAGCTCTTGATGACTAGATGATTTCCTGCAAGAGCTTTAAGCCAAAGTAGAAGATCTGGCTCTTTGGTTCTTGTCATAAGTTCTTTCCCAGCAAGCTTAGGTCCAAGTGGAATGGCCCATTCATTATTGTTTGGATATTTCCAAATGGAGCCATTGAAATTTCTGAGCCAAAGATGAGTAACTCCGTGAAGATCAATGGACAATGCCTAAAACTTTCTATTGACCGCATGATTCCTGAACCCATCTGATAAACACACATGAATTCGTGATAAAATGCTTATTTATGGTAGTTCCTAGGCTTAGCATTTCATATCATGTAATAAACACTACATAGCATCCATTGCATGGCATTTAGGATAGTTGCATATTATGTACATTAATTCATCCATTTTATATGGCCAAGAGGTAGTGCGACATCTTTATGGGCTTCAGATGAAGAATCCGATCATTCGGATGAATCCGAAGCGACGATCATAGTCCGTTAATGCAAAAATCGCCCCAATCAGATCTCCATAGCACCCTCTACAAGAAGAAGACGAATAGCCCAAAAGGTGCCACATGGCGCCATCTAGGCTGCCCCACCTGAGCCATCGTGTCCCCAGCCTCGCCGCAAGAAGAGATCTCAGCTGTTGGATCTCTCAATCCAATGGCTAAGATAGCACCGCTCTCCACTCAACAAAGTGGCACTTTGGCCAAATGGTGAAGCGCTCACTCCTCAAATGAGAGGCATGGGTTCAAGCAGCAATACACCGCGCCTGCTATAGCGTCGGCTGAAATAGGGCCTCTCGATCTTGATCGAGTGGTTGAAATTCTTCACGTGCGATCTGACACCGTCCACTGATGCAAGGATGTACGCCTGATTGCACGAACGCCATCAGGAGTGTGTAGTTAAGATGACTAGGAGCCACATCTACCATCCAATCCTTGCAATCGCGTGAGGCACGCGATTCAAATTAATGAGGCACGATTTGTGAGTGATTCTTAGTCATGCGATTAATGATCCGATGGCTGATAGGATCTAATAGATAGATTGGCTATGCACACAAACACTCAAGCACAATATTAGTAATAACAAGAAAGATTTGCACAATCAATTCAAACCACAAAGGACACAAAATGTATAGTGGTTCCCCACTCACTTGGGTACTCCACTACCTATGCCTCCCAACTTAAGGTTTTTAACCCGATCCCCTCAACCTCGAGGAAATCAATTTACTAAATCGAGGTAATTAATGGGTTACCTCAACCCAAGTACAAAAATGGGTTTGTTACAACCCAACGAGCAAATGCTCAAATACAAATAAGCACTAGTGTAAGAAAAACAAATCTTATAGCAAGAACCTAAGCCTCTCAACAATATATAAATGATATTACCGATTTGAGAGCCTAGAATGAATGTGAATCGCCTTAAAACATGTGAGAGAAAACACGTCAAAGTGTTTGCAAAATCATAGAGAAATTTGATAGCTGCAAACTGTTTCTTCCTCTTCAAATATGGTCGAAAATATGAAAATCAAAGCTCTAGAATTTTCCTTGTCTCTTTTGTTTTTCATGTGTGCAAACTAAGAGTCCAAGACTCATTTTATAGAGATAGCACCTCAGAGAGTCGTCTACTAGACGTTGGGTTTAATTCCCAACATTCACATTATCAGAATTAATATTCTAACCATTCTATTTTGAACCAACGGCTAGCTGGTAATGGTACTAAAGTATGGGTACCGGTACTCGTTGCTTTGAGATTTGTCAAACTCTAAACACAAATCTGTAACCCACTTGTACTAGTACTGATCATGAGTACCGGTACTCGTTACCTCCATTACCGGTACTGATCATGAGTACCGGTACTCGCAGGGTACAAGTTCTTTTCTATGGAAAAACCCAAACTTGTAACTCACATGTACCGGTACTAAACTTTAGTACCGGTACTTGTGGGTTAACAAGTACCCATTTTAAGTGATTTAAACAATTACATTCCTTGAAAATGATCCCAATATTAATCCTAATTTATCTCTAATTATTTTTACGTTCTAAGTTATATTCGTTTGTAAAGAGGCATACATTCTATAAAATAAAAAAACTAAACTAAAAAACTAAAGGTCGAAGATGATCTTCTTCTCCTTGACTCATCGTTGTCATCTGCCTCCTTGTCATCATCTTCTCTTTCTCATCATCATGCCTCCATCACTTCCTATTTGAGTTGATCTTCACCTAAATTTGAAAAGAATTCAATTGCAAACATTAATTCATAATAATTTTGTTACCACCTAAATAAGATGTGGAACAAGGTTCCAACAATGGCTGCCAACACACGCGCCAGCGGTGCGGAATTCAAACATAGGCAAGCGCACATTCCCTCCTCATGATCTCAGCCATCCATGCCCAATCCAACGGCTGATGATCGTCTCGTCCTACCCCAGCTGCAGCCGTGCTTCCAAGCACCAGCCAAGGCACGTGAATGCTACAGCAACACCTCCGACGGGTCTTTTGCGATGCCTTAAATGTTGCTAAAGACCCATGCGTGAAAGCCACCTCCATTTCACCACAATATAAAGACCCCTTCGCCCCCTCATTCCTCTTCATCTCTACCTACTCTACTCCCACCTACTCCTAAGCTTTAGTAGCCTACCAAAGATCCATTAAAGCTTACTCTCAAGCTCCAAAGGCCTCTTATTAGTGTAATATACCTATTTCCCACCAAATCTTCATCCTTCATCCCACCACCTTCTTAGGTTGCCTTGGAGTCATCCTCCCACCTCTGTTCCAGTAGAAGATCACCTCTATCTCCTCACCTCCATTCCAGAGTCTCGGTGAAGCATTCCTCTACCCGACATCCTCCTGCATCTCACCTCCATTGTCCTACATCTCACCTCCTTCATCCAAGCTTCCGCCAGGCACCGTCATCTCGTCGAACAGCCGATTCGGGAGATTTCCTCTCACCCCTATCTCTTTTATGCTTTCGTAGATTATTGTAATAAACATTTGCATGATATATCATAATTGTTTCATCTCATTTTGTGAACTTATCTTGCTTGTCTTTCTATTTCAAAAAGAAAAAAATAACAAAACCCCAAAACACCAAAAAGAAACAAAATGAAATGTGGATTTCAACCAAAGTAAACGTCGCTTCCCAGTGTTCGACCTAGGACTCCCTTGGAGTTTTGATTATAAATTGGATTTGATAATGCATTCTGAGAGCTACGACAATGGGTTCTCCAAACTCTGATTTTAATTCGCGAAAGATGATTCATCATTTTGGCATTGTTGTCGGGGAGGCAACAGAATTTACTTTCTTGTTTTTTGCGCTTCTTTGCATTTACACATTATTAACCCCGCTTGTCTCTGATCTACTATCTTGCAGGTACCCTAACATGGAGATCCAAATGTTGTAGACTAGAGTAAAGTGCGGGTAGAGTAATTTATAAGTGCCCCCCCATTTCCCTCCACTAGTTTCATTTCTCCACATTCATAACCAAGACCTAATCTACTTAGGTGTTTGCATAAACCCTAGGGTAGACTTTGTTTGTCTTGTTTGCAACCTCCACTCATCTCACCTTTGCATATAAAAGAAAACAAAATGATACTTTTTGTGGGACGAATCAACATACACACTTTATACACCCACATTTGGGACACCTAACTTGACTTGATTTTTATCTACTCAACTAGGATTTCGACCTGTGGAACCGATACACCAATTCAACAGATAAAGGAGTAGAAATCATATTAGGTTAATCACCTTTTTGTGTGCCTTAATCAGTGGTGCATTTAGGTCGGTTGATTGAATTGTCTGGGTCGTACCACCTAATCTAAAAGAAATCCATTTCGTAGCTACCCCATAGGATTCAATAATTAGGTCATGCTAGGCACTCCATATTTCCTCTGATTTATAAAGGAAAAACACTTGAACTCGTGATTTCAAATTTGCTTTGCCTACTGAAAACTTAGTTGAATACACCTAATATTTGAATCCTAATAGCTACTAAGCAAGATCTGAATCTTAAAACTCACATCATCAATAATATTCTTGCTTGAAAACTTCTTGGTTGTGCACATACACACGCTCTCAAACAAATCATTAAGGGCACAACCCATTAAGGGCCCATCACATTCCAGAAGCACCAATATCCCAAGCCTAACAAAAATTGATTAGACGTTGGCCCTAAGGACTAGTTCGCTCATCAGGATCTAGATTGAGATTATTCACAATTAACCTGCTTATACTAGTCAATTGGATGTCTAGTTAGGGGAGTCGCGTCAAACGACTACAGCTGGGGGGTACATTAGGAACTGAAGGCGCAAGCTAAAGGAAGATCCTTCTCCTCAGTACCTCCTCCTAACTGGTTGGAATGCCTGGATACAAGTAGAGCAAATCGTCCATAATCTTAGGATGGATTTTGAGTATGTAGACCTTTAGGCTACCCAAACTAAGGATAGGCTTGTATTTATTGTGCTGTAGGGTTCCTTCTCTTCCCCATCCTTCCGACTTCCTCCCAGTGTATGCATGGAAGGAGGTCATTGAACCCTAGATTGGAAGGACCTTTAGACCATTCCCAGAGGTAGAGGTTGAGCTATAGCCAAGCAGATCCCATGGCTGATCAACAACCACCTCCCCTACCCCCAAACCAGCAGGAGTTGATTCAGAGGCAATTGGAAGAATTGTAGCAGATGTAGCAATGGTTCCAACAAATGAATGGTCAGGGCGCTCGGCCCTTGAAGGATTTCAATGATCCTTCAAACTATGGGGAACATCCCAGCATCATGATTCCCACCAGAGACATATAAATCAAGCTCCAAGTCTAAAGTTTGATTAAGCATTTCCATGGGCTTAGCTCAGAGGACCCATTCAAGCACTTGGAGGATCTGGCCACTTTGGTACGGACCACCAGAGCAAGGAATGTGAATAAAGAGAAAATGATCATGGGGCTCTTTCCCCGCTCTCTCAAGGATAAGGACGCACATTAGTACCAAACCATCGGAAGGCTAATAGAAACATGGGTTGCTCTTAGGTCGACTTTCTTGAAGAAATTCTTCCCAATTAGACGGACCAATGCCTTGTGACAGGTGATTACCACTTTCGCCCAACGATCGGGGGAACCGTTTCATGGTGCTTGGGAGCGATTCCAGGAACTTTTGAGGAAGTGTCCACACCATGAGGTGCTGAAATGGCAACTCATGCGGATTTTCTATCACGGGTTGGTTGAACAACTCCATAATCACGTGGATGCCTCTTGCAGAGGTAATTTCCTCAATAGGGATGTAGATAGCACATATGATCTGTTTGAGGAAATGAGAGAGAATTCAATTAATCATGCCTCCATGGATGCATTCAACCAGTCCAAACAACCCAGGTCAAATGCTAATGAGATCCAGGATTCTCATTCATTTGACATGCAATTGATTTGTAATAAACTCGATATGATGGACTTGGTTGCTAAAAGAATGAAAGAATGGATGTCTGGGAATTTGTGAAACACATTTACACTCACTCAATCCCAGAATTCGGGATTTCATTCCTCATGAGCTCCCACAGATCGGGAGTTCGTGAACCAACTTGAATTGGCTCAACCTATGATCCAGGATTTCTTGGAACCTTATGGGTTCCAAATTGGGGCCTTTGATCCCAGTTTTTCTGACTCTTCCTTCTCTCCATCCTCTCCCTATGAGGATGTATATACAGTGCAGGAGAATGCTAGGTCCAACCCGTATTCCAATACTTATAACTCAAGTTGGAGGAATGATTGCACAGGTTTCGCAAGTTTGAAATCAAGGTTAAAAGTAACCCGTCGTCGTAGTTGCAAAATTCATGATCAGAAAAAATTTATATCGAAACTCCAAGGGAGTCTCAGGTCGAACACAGGGAGGTGACGTTTTACTTTAACTGAAATCCGTGCTTCATTTTATTTGTTTTTGGTATTTTAGGGTTTTGCTATTTTTTTGTATTTTTGAAAGAAGAAGACAAGCAAATGAATCACAAGATAGAGACGGAACAAATATGATATATATATCACCCCAATGTCGATTACAATAAACTATGAAAGCATAAAAAGAGAGGGGGTGAGAAGAAATCTCCTGAATTGGCTATTTGGCTAGACGACAATGCCTAGTAGAAGCTCGGACGAAGGAGGTGAGGAGCGGGACGACGGAGGTGAGATGTAGGAGGATGTCAGGTAGAGGAAAGCTTCGGCGTAGCTTTGGAATGGAAGTGAGAAGGCAGAGATGATATGCTACGGGAATGGTGGTGGGAGGACGGCTCCAAGGCAACCTATGAATGGGGATGGGAAGTTGGAGGAGTATTTGATGGAGTAGAGGTTGCTATACTAATAGGCTCCTTGGGAGCTTGAGAAAAAGCTCTAATAAAGCATTGGTAGGCTTGCTAAAGCTTGGGAGTAGGTAGAGATGGCTTGGAAGGGATGGGGTGTATGTCCTTTTATAGTGGTGGAGAAGAGGCAAAAATAGGTATGGGACCATTGATGACCTCCAGGCCATCGCTGGAAGCGTCGCTGTAGGTAGCTCATGCCCGCTCATGCCCACAGCTGGCTTTGTTGGCGCCCAAAGAATTAGCGATGGCTGTAAGTGTCGCTGTAAGTCCAGCTCATGCGTCGCTAGCGCTGCACTGTTGCCATCTTTGCCGCACCTGTACACGCTCACGCGTTGGCGCTACATTGTGCATGCTCGTCTCCGCGCGTGTAGTGGCGCGTGCATGCACTTGGGTGGCCTGGGCTACTCCACGTGGTGTAATGTTGGCCATCCATCTTCTTTTCGTTGTAGGGGCTGCTACAGAGGTCGGATTGAGTCATTTTTCACGTTGTTAGGCTACGATCGTCGACCCAAATCCATCCACGTGGTCGGATTTGTCATTTGAAGCTTCAAATTATGTCACCTAATCCCTTGGCTGTTGATCTTCCTTGAACTGCATATGGTGCTATGGGACTCCAATCGAGGCGATTTCGGTACGGTCGGATCGTCAATCTAAGGCTTCGAAATAAATACCCTTCTCTCCTGACCACAAAAAGATGCCATTAACCTAAATTATATACAACTACTCTAAATGCATAATGATGCGTGCTATGCAATATTTATGACATGAAATGCAAATCTAAGCCTAGGAACATGCATGAATAGGCATTTTACCCTCAATAAATGTGTTTACATCATACCCTCTTGCCTATCTTTTGCTAGTCCCTAGCAAAATTAAACTATATGCTATGTATGAAAGTAGAAATAGGATTAGATCGCTTAGGCCTAAGTCGTTTATTAACAATAGAAAATTTCAACTATGGTCCTAAACTACAAGGACTCAACAGTACCCAGGTGTCTACCAGAATGCAGACCGCCCAAGTCCTCGCCTTATTTGAAAAGGGAAGATACATTCTTTTTTTCTTCTTTTCTAATTTTTTTGTACTTTTGGAGTTTGAGTGTTCTGAGATAATATTTTATGGCTACCCTACCTGCCCAAGACTCGAAAAGGACTCTAAGTGCTAAGCATCTTGTGAAAATAGTGAAAGACTCACTGAGCGACCGTTGAAACGGACTTTGGGTTTCTATGACCCTAGGTGACCTTGCCTAGAGGTTTATCCTTTAGATCAGTAGCTTTCTCCCTACTTCTTTTATTTATGGGGTCAACACAAGGGCGAACCCAGTGTATATCTCCCCAGCTTATTCTACTTCTCCGCTTCTTCTGTAAGTGTTCTGGGAATTATTGTACATTTTTTGTGAGCTGGGTTCTGGACAACCGACCAAT
This sequence comes from Thalassia testudinum, assembly GCA_037157565.1. Lineage (NCBI taxonomy): Eukaryota > Viridiplantae > Streptophyta > Magnoliopsida > Alismatales > Hydrocharitaceae > Thalassia > Thalassia testudinum. The sequence goes on from JAZHRO010000049.1 coordinate 39,950,951, forward strand.
GGGCTGTTACCCACGGTAACTTGCCATCCACACTCGTGCGGTGAAGTGTGGTTTTGTTTATTTTTTATTTTTTTCTCCTTTTTCTATATTTTTTCTTTTTCATTTTGTTTGTTGTTTTTTTTTCCTTTAAGTAGGTGGCTTCCCTGATCTAAGATTTACCTAAAGGCAATACAATGAAAATGGTCTTGTGACTGGGCTCTGGACAACCGGTTGATGAGTCGTTACCACAGGCAACTTGCTAGAATACCACCCTAGATAGTTCATTAGCTACCCAGTTTCTGAAGAAACAGCCGAAAAGTGAGTCAGTGCAAAAAATGTGTGTAGATGCTTAGGCTTAAAGTCCCCCCAAATCAGAGGGCGGGTTGATAAGTCGCATACCTATCATCCCAATTTATTTACCAACTTGAAATAAATTTTAATTGGCGGGGACTCGAGACTAAGTCCACATTCGAGTGGACACATTGGCTAATTAAGCCCGAAGACTTGAAGAGTCTAAGTGTTTAGGTCCACTCATATCATTTCCTAAAGTTAATAACTTCCAAATGCCTAAGTTCTCTTCTCCTAATTCTTCCTTTTTTTTTCAACTTTTTGAATTTTCATTTTTTTTTAAAGAATCAAATAACAGGCAATTACTGACAAAAAGGTTATAAAATATGTCCACCCCCCCATGCTTAGCTATTGCAATGTCCTCATTGTGAAAAATGAAAGCATGCAGCAGAGTAGAAGTGGAAGAATAACACCTGGTTTCCATGAGACTCAAGTCAGCTTGGGATAGTCTTTACATGCACTGAGTTTAGTGCCTTCAGCTAGACGAGGTCCTCAATCAAAAATAGCTAAACATTGAGGCCACAACAACACAGTTTCTGGGCCCCCAGGTATGGGTCCCGAAGAGTGAAAATGGGCTTGCCAAAGAGATGAACAATGAAAGTGGCAAGTTGGCGATGCAGGGAGAGCCTAAGTGGTCTCCAATAGGAGTTTTGTTGATTTATTACAGAGGAAGTGTGGTTGCGTATAGAATTTGTTCAATGGTTGGGTGAAAAAGGATGATGAGGGTTTTGTGATGTGCTAGGGATTTGTGGGTACTCTAGAATACCTAATGTTTGAAGAGTTCTTCCCCAATGCTCAATTTCATCCTCACACTCTAGGTTCTTAGACTAACCATCCTGATCCTCAGAATTCCCACCCACAAGTTGGACCTCAAACTCTAAGCATTTAGGATAAGGATGTTGTTAGGTTTTATCTTGATCATGTGAATCATCCAACAAATTTTTGATTTCATGTATATCTTCCTCATCCCGCATTGCTACAATTGGTCGCATTTTTGTTTTGTCCTCAATTATTTCCACAACCGTGCGATCTTCTTCCCGAGTTTGGGTTGAGTTGGCCATTAAAAGTTTGTCTAAGGTATGTATGGCCATTACTTCCTCTATTCTACCAAGCTCCTCCATCAAACCACACTTAATTTTATTCTTTGAGACCTCGAAAATATTGAATCGATTTGTCTTATCCCCTGAGGCAATTTCTATATTTCCCAATTCACAATCAATCCTTGCCTTGGTAGTAGCCAGGAAAGGTCTTCCCAAAATAATCGGGGTGTGGTTGAGCTATTTTGGGGTTTCCATGTCCAAGACCATGAAATCAACAAGGTAATTCAAATCATTAACCTTGACTAAAACATCCTCCAAAATACCCCTTCGTTTTGTAATGGATCTATCAGCTAACTATAAGGTTATGTCAATGTGTTTTAGGTAGCCTAAACACAATTCCATGTGTAGTGGGGTGGGGAACACATTAATGGAAGCACCCAAGTCGAGGAGGGCCCAGTCAGAATTAATGTTTCCTATTGTGCAGGAAATCAATGGGGCTCCTGGGTCCTACTTCTTAGGAGGTAGCTTGTTTAGGATTAGTGTGTGTTATCGGACAAAACTACTCCCCTATTATTTTCAAATTCGCCCTACACCTTTCTTTATATGCATTCAGTAAACCTATGGCGTAGGTGGGGATTGATCCGGTAGCCGCAAGGAGTAAAATGATTGTCAATTTGAAAGCCTGAAGTAAGGATATCCTTTCCTCCAATTTCTCCTCCAACTTTTTCTGTTTGCCCATACAACAACAACATACTCTTGAATCAGACTCTAATGTTTTGTTGATCACATTCTTAGTTGGGAGTTTGGAATTCTTGCTATGGGGCCTAATGGGGTTGACATGGGGTTGGGTAGGTCCCTTGTGTCTACTACCTCTCCTCAAGGTGATGGTGTTTGCCATGTCAAAATGTTGTTGGTTAGTGCCTTGAGGAGGGTTAGGAAAAACATGAGGCTCCCGGTTGATTATGGTAGGAACTTGGTTTGCTCCGTGAGGGGCTTGGGTAGCCTAATAGATAGCATGAGCTTTAGCATGCGACTCCCCATCATTACCAAACCCTTGAGGCCCAACACCTCAGATCTGTACATTCCTTTGGTTTGGTACAGATTGTGATGGTAGAGATCCGAGTTGTCGGTTGTTTGTACTAAGTCCAGATTGCAAGGTTTCCAGTGAAGTTTTCATCTATTGCATGAGCTAGAGCATTGACCCTTGCATTTCTAACAATTTCAGGTACAAGTCAGCCTGCTTGGTGGGTTGTTGAGCATTCCACATGGGCAGATTAACCTAATTCAGGGGCAATTGAGTATATACATGACCCTGACCCATTGGTTTTTGCAGTACATAGTTGTTAGGTCGATATTGGGTTTGCTGCCCCTGATCTTTCCAAGAGATGTTAGGATGATTTTTCCAACTAGAATTGTAGGAATTCGAATAAGGGTGGGACCTAACATTCTCTTACATAGCATGAGCATCCTCATAAGATAAGGATGAAGGATCAGAAAGACTGGGATCCAAGGCCCCAGTTTGCAACCCATAAGGTTCCGAGAAGAGTTGGCTTGAAGGTCGAGCCGGCTCCAGTTGGTTCGCAAACTCCCGTCCCATAGGAGCTTGCGAAGAATGGAATCTCGATCCATGGGATTGAGTGGATCTAGAAAAGTTAGAGTTTTTGAACATCCACTCTTCCATTCATTTAGTAACCAGATCCATCTTATCTAATCTATTGCAGATCAATTCCATATCAGATGTATGAGAATCTTGGACCTCATTGGCATTTGATCTAATTTGTTGGGATCGGTTTAAGGTTTCCATGGAGGCATGGTTTAAAGAATTTTCGCTCATTTCCTCAAACAAATCATATGTGCTATCTACGTCCTTGTTTAGGAAATTGCCTCCGCAAGAAGCATCCACATGATTAAGGAGTTGATCATACAACCTGTGATAAAAAAATCTGCACAAGTTGCCATTTAAAAACCTCGTGGTGTGGACACTTCCGCAATAGATCCTGGAATCTCTCCCAGGCCTCATGAAACGATTTCCCCTACCGCTGGGCAACAGTGGTAATTTCCTGTCACAATGCATTGCTTCGCCCAATTGGGAAGAATTTCTTCAAGAAGGCCAATTTCAAAGCTGTCTAGGTAGCAATTAGCCTTCTAATGGTACGATACCAATGTGCGGCCTTATCCTTGAGTAAATGGGGAAAAGGCCTCATGAGCATCTATTCTTCATCCACATTCCACGATTTGGTGGTCTGAACCAGAGTGATCAGGTCCTCCAAATGTTGGAATGGGTCCTATGAGCCAAGGCCCTAAAAGTGTTTAATTAGACTCAAAACCTGGGTCTTGATCTGAACATCTCCGGCGGGAATCACAATAACAGAATGATCCTCATAATTTGAAGGATCATAAAAATCCTTCAAGGAACAAGCACCTTGACCATTCATTCATTGGAACCATTGCTACATTTGCTGTAATTCTTCCAACTGCCTCTGAATTAGCTCATGCTAGTTCGAGAGCGGGGGAGGTGGTTGTTGATCAGCCATGGGATCTGCTTGGCTAAAGCTCAACCTCCGCCTCCGGGAATGGTCTAAAGGTCCTTCCAATCTAGGGTTCAATGACCTCCTTCCAAGCATACACTGGAAGGAAGTCCGAAGGACAGGGAGGAGAAGGGACCCTGTAGCACAAAAAGACAAGCCTGTCCTTAGGTTGGGTAGCCTAAAGGTGTATAGACTCTCAGAATCCATCCTAAGACTATGAAAGATTTACTCTACTTATGTCCAGGCAATCTGACCAGTTAGGAGGGACTGGGGAGAAGGTTCTTCCTTTCGCTTATGCCTCCGGTTCTTAGTGTACCCCCCAGCCACGGTCGTTTGACGCTACTCCCGTAGCTAGATATCAGATTGACTAATACAAGTAGGTTAATCGTGAATAATCTCAATCTGGCTCCCGTAGAGAGAACCAGTCCTTAAGGCCAACGTCTACTCAATTTTAGTTAAGCTTGAGACAATGGTGCTTCTGGAATGTGATGGGCCCTTAATGGGTTGTGCCCTTAATGATTTGTTTGAGAATGTGTGAATGTGCACAACCAAGAGGTTTTCAAGCAAGATTATTAATGATGATGTGAGTTTTAGGGTTTGAATCTTGCTTAGTAGCATTTAGGATTCAAATACAAGGTATATTCAATCAAGTTTTGTGAGGCAATTCAAGTTTTGAAAGCACGAGTTCAAGTATTTTTCCTTTGTAAATCAAGAAAATATGGAGTGCCTAGCTTGACCTAAGTATTGAATCCTATGGGGCAGCTACAAAATGAATGTCTTTTAGATTAGGTGGTGTGGCCCAAATAATTCAATTAATTGGCCTAAATGCACCACTAATTAAGGCACACAGAAAAAGTGATTAACCTAATATGATTTCTACTCTTTTATGTGTTGAGTTCGTGTACCGGGTCCATAGGTCGAAATCCCGAATTAGTAGATGAAAATCAAGTCAGGTTATGTGCCTTTGATGTGAGTGTATAAAGTGTGTAAAATGATTCGTCCCACAGAAAATATCTTTTTGTTTTTTTATAAAATGTGGGTGAGATGGGTGAAGGTGGCAAACAAGACAAACAAAGTCTATCCTAGGGTTTATGCAAACACCTAAGTAGATTAGGTCTTGGTTATGATTATGGCAAAATGAACTAGTGGGGGAGATGTGGGGAACACTTACAAAACACTCTACCCGCACTTTACTCCAGTCTACTGCACTTGGATCTCCATGCTAGAGTACCTGCAAGACAGTAGATCAAAGACAAGCGGGGTTAGTGCTATGCAAATGCAAAGAAGTGTAGAAAATAATAAAGTAAATTACGTTGCCTCCCCGGCAACAGTGCCAAAAGGATCACATGGGTTTCACAAGTTTGAAATCAAGGTTATAAGTAACCCGTCGTTGTAGTTGCAAAACTTGTGATCAGATAAAATTTATACTGAAACTCCAAGGGAGTCCCTAGTCAAACCCAGGTAGGCGACATTTTACTTTAATTGAAATCCGCGCTTCATTTTTTTTGTTTTTAGTATTTTAGGTTTTGTTATTTTTTTGTATTTTTGAAAGAAGACAAGCAAATGAATCACAAGATAGAGATGGAACAAATATGATATATATATCACTCCTATGTCAATTACAATAAACTATGAAAGCATAAAAAGAGAGGGCGGTGAGAAGAAATCTCCCGAATTGACTGTTTGGCGAGACAACTATGCCTAGTGGAAGCTCGAATGAAGGAGGTGAGGGGAGGGACGACGGAGGTGAGATGCAGGAGGACGTCGAGTAGAGGAAAGCTTTGGTGTACATTCGGAATGGAGGTGAGAAGGTAGAGATGATCCGCTACCGGAATGGAGGTGGGAGGAGTCTCCAAGGCAAACTATGAATGGGGATGGGAAGTTGGAGGAGTATTTGGTGGGGTAGAGGTTCGCTATACTAATAGGCGCCTTAGGAGCTTGAGAGCAAGCTCTAACAAGTAGTTCGTAGGCTTGCTAGAGCTTGGGAGTAGGTGGGAGTAAAGTAGGTAGAAATGGCTTAGAAAAGAAGGCATTGTAGGTCCTTTTATAGTGGAGGAGAAGAGGCAAAAATAGGTATGGGACCATTAGTGACCTCTAGGCCATCGCTGGAAGCATCGCTGTAGGCAGCTCATGCCCACAGCTGGCTTTGCTGACACGCATAGAATTAGCAACGGCTGTAAGCGTTGCTGTAAGTCCAGCTCATGCGTCGCTGGCGTTGTGTTGTCCCCGTCTTTGCCGCGTGCACGCACGCTCATGCACTAACGCTAGGCTGCGTATGCATGTCCGTGTGCGGTGGCGCGTGCGCGTGCATGGGCGACCTAGGGTACGCCACATGGTGCAATCTCGGCCGTCCATCTTCTTTTCATTGTTGGGGCTACTATAGAGGTCGGATTAAGCCAATTTTCGCACCGTTAGGCTGCGATCATCGACCCGAATCCATCAATGCAGTTAGATTTGTCATTTGAACCTCAAAATTATGTCACCTAGTCCCTTGGCCGTTGATCTTCCTCGAACTACATATGGTGCTACGGGACTCCAATCGAGGTGATTTCAGAGGCGTTGGACTTTGATCGTCGTCTTGATTAGATCCGTATGGTTGGATCGTCAATCCGAGGCTTCGAAATAAATACCCTTCTCTCCTGACCACAAAAAGGACGCAATTAGTCTAAATTATATAATACTCTAAATGCATAATGATGGGTGCTATGCAATATTTATGGCATGAAATGCAAATATAATCCTAAGAACATGCATGAATAGGCATTTTACCCTCAATAAATGTGTTTACAACAAGGAACCACCCTAACTTCTCTTGGAAAAGTCAAGGGCAACAGACCCAAACACGACCCAGCAATTATGCATCTCAAAGACCTATGGGTCAAGGTCAAGTATACACCCAGTTGACCCCGAGACAGATCACTCAACCATCTTGGAATACCCAACATTCTGCACAGTAGGCTGATTTAAATCTGTAGATGGTGGAAATGCAAGGGTCCATGATTCAGCTTATGCAACAAATGAAGACAACATTGGACAACTTGCAATCCAGGTTTATTGCTAACACCTGACAACCTGGATCTCTACCATCCCAACCCATACCCAACCCGTGCAATGTGCAAAATTAGGGCAATAGAGTCCAAGGGTACGGAAATCAAAGGGACCCACATGAGCATGCTCAAGTGGTTGAGCAGGGTTCCTCCTCCTCTTCTTCTGGTTACATGACCAGCCAAGGCCATCCAATCTTCTTTAACCCATCTCAAGACTCAAACCCTTATGCCTCTGCAAACTCCGTCACCTTGAGAAGTGGGAAGCAGACCCAAGGCCCAGGATTACCTTCTAGAAGCCAAAACCCTAGGGAGCTTGAGAGAGAGAAGGAGGAGATAGAAGAAGACAATAAGGCCCAAGGACTAGAAATTGAAAATACCACTCACATCCCATTCCCTGAAGCCCTATTGAGAACCAGGAAGAAGAAAGCGTTAAATAGCAACAAGGAGCTCCTGAATTTATTCAAGAGCATAGAGATCAATATTCCTCTCCTCGATGCTATTAAGCAAATCCCAGCTTACGCTAAATTTCTGAAAGAACTATGTACCCAAAAGCGTAAGCTGGGAGAACCCACTTTGAGGAAGGTAATTCTCTCTGAGCAGGCAAGTTCTGTCATCCTGCATCACCTTCCTCAAAAGAAGAAAGATCCAGGTGCCCCCTTGATTTCATGTGTTATTGGGGAATACACTCTTCATAGGGCACTATTCGATCTAGGTGCATCCATCAACCTAATCCTGACTTCTCTTTATGAGAGGTTTGGGTTAGGTGAACTTAGGCCAACCTCAGTAACACTACAATTAGCAGACCGCTTGGTCACCACATTGAAGGGAATTATTAAGGATGTAATCATCAAGGTCAAGGATTTCTATTTTCCCATAAATTTCCTGGTTCTTAACATGGATGTACCTAACGATTTGAGGAGCCCGCCCATCATTCTTGGGCGCCCATTCTTAGCTACCGCCAAGGCCAACATAAACTGTGAGAGCAGTAGTATGGAGGTCGCCTTTAGGGATAGGAAGCTATGTCTTGATATTTTGAAGGTGATAAGAGGATTTGAGGATTGTGGATTCATTGAGGAGCTTAGGGATCATGATTTTCAGACTTGTATGACGATCAGTGCACTCGAGGACTCCACCAGCTTTAGTGAACCCAACCCACAACCCTACATGGCAGACCTACCACATCCTGAAGAGGCTACTGATTTGTTCATTCCCAGCCTCTTCCATTGGATCGTCCTGATGAATCTTCATCAGCATTCTCCCTACCTTCTATACTAAACCTACCTCAGCTTGAATTGAAGCCATTGCCTAAAAATTTGAAATATGAGTTCTTAGGACTTGAGAACACGCTCCCTGTGATTATTAGTGTTGATTTGACTAAGGAGCAAGAATTGAGGTTGGTTAAGGTCCTTAAGAACAATAAGGAGGCAATTGGTTGGACCATCCACGACCTTAGGGGGATTGAGCCATCTTATTGTAATCATCATATTTTCATGGAAGATGGATCCTGCCCTTCTCGCAAAATGCAAAGGGGACTAAACCTGAATATGTGAGAAGTGGTTAAGAAGGAGATAATCAAATGGCTCGATGCTAGAATTATATACCCAATCTCAGATAGTCCGTGGGTTAGCCTCGTTCAAATTATACCCAAGAAGGTGGGAATAACCGTTATGACTAATGAGAAAGGGGAAACCTTCACCACTCATTCAGCTTATGCTTGGAGAGTCTGTATTGACTATAGGAAGCTGAACACAACCACCGAAAAGGATCTCTTTCCCTTGCCATTCATCGATCAAATCCTAGAAAGGTTAGCTAGGCAAAAATACTTTTGCTTCCTGGATGGTTATTCGGGATATAACCAAGTCCCTATCCATCCCGAAGACCAAGAAAAAACAACTTTCACATGTCCCTAGGGAACGTTTGCATTCCGTACAATGCCATTCGGGCTTTGCAATGCACCTGGGACTTTTCAAAGGTGCATGCTGGCCATATCTTTTGACTTGCTAGGAGATTGTCTTGAGGTGTTCATGGATGATTTCTCTATTTTCGGAGATTCTTTTGAGTCCTACCTAAATAAATTGGAATTGATCCTCCAAAGATGCATCAAGACATGGCTGGTCCTTAGCTAGGAAAAGAGCCACTTTATGACTCGGGAAGGCATTGTCCTGGGTCATGTGGTCTCTAATCAGGGTATTGAGGTTGATAAGGCTAAGGTGGATGCTATCACTAGACTTCTGCCACCCACATCCGTAAAATAGTCCACTCTTTCCTCGGGCATGTGGGTTTTTATAGAAGATTCATCAAGAACTTCTCGAAGGTTGCTCGACCCTTGAGTAACCTTCTGGCCAAAGATGCGTCGTTCGAGCTTGATGAATCATGCCGTAAGGCATTTGATTTGTTAAAAATGGCAGTCACCTGTGCCCCGGTGTTGCAACCACCAGTCTGGACAACCCCATTTGAGATTATGCCTGACGCATCTGATTATGTCGTCAGGGCTATCTTGGGTCAGAAGATTGAGAAAAAGCCCTCTGTGTTCCACTACGCTAGCAAGACTCTAGACGAGGCCCAGAGGAACTACACCGTTACTAAAATAGAATTGCTAACTGTAGTTTTCACTTTAGAAAAATTCAGGGCTTATCTTTTAGGTTCTCATGTAATCATTTATACCGACCACTTGTCCTTGAAACATCTCTTGGCCAAAAAGGATGCCAAGCCCTGACTTATTTGCTGGATTTTGCTACTTCAAGAATTTGATCTTGAAATTAGGGATAAAGCCAGGGCACCAAATGTAGTGGCGGATCACCTCTCGAGAATCCTAATTGATTCTCCTCATCAGGATATCCCTATTTCAGACACTCTTTTAGATGAGACTATCCTTACAGTCTCGGGTATCCGAACCCCTTGGTTTGCAAATATCATCAATTATTTGGCTGTTGGCCAAATCCCCCAGGATTGGACCAAACAGCAGCGGGACAGACTGGTGTCTAAGGCCAAATATGATTTTCAAATGATCCCGAGCTATACCACATCAACGTAGACCAGATTATTCATCGATGCATCCCGGAAATTGAGTTCCATAGTATACTTGAGTTCTGCCATACATCTGCATGTGGTGGACACCTTTCCAGGAAAGAGATGGCAACAAAAGTATTGCAATCCAGATTCTATTGGCTGCCATTATTTAAGGATGCTTAGGAATTCTCAAAGTCATGCACTTGATGCCAGACACTTGGGAACATGGCTAAGAGAGATATGATGCCCCTAAACCCAATACTTTCCGCCGAAAGTTTTGACATTAGGGGCATCGACTTCATGGGACCCTTCCCTCCATTTGGACACCAGTATATTCTAGTCGCTATTGATTACGTGACCAAAAGTATTGAGGCAATTCCCACCCAGACCAATGACCACAAGGTGGTCATTGATTTTGTGAAGAAGAATATCTTCAGTCAGTTTGAGATTCCTCGAGCGATTATCAGTGATGGTGGCACACATTTCACTCATACCTAATTTCAAAATTTATTAGGGAAATATGGGGTGAATCATCGGATTTCCACACCCTACCACCCTCAGATAGACAAACAGGCCAAGGTCTCCAATCGAGAGATCAAAAACATTTAGTAGGAAATCATAAGGCTTAATGGGAAGGATTGGACCCAAAAGCTAGATGATGCACTTTGGGCCTACCATACATCATACAAAATGCCTATTGGTATGTCTCCGTTCCATCTAGTGTTTGGTAAGGCATCTCACTTACCCGTAGAGCTAGAACACTGGGCATTTTGGGCCATCAGGAAATGTAATTTTGACTTAGAGTTGGTCGGGAAGACTAGGAAACTCCAACTATCTGAGTTAGAGGAGCTTAGAAATGATGCATATGAAAATGCCAAAATCTATAACGCAAGGACCAAAGCTCTCCACGACTAGATGATTTCACGTAAGAGCTTTGAGACGAACCAGAAGGTCTGGCTTTCTGATTCTCGACTGAAGCTCTTCCCCGACAAGCTTAGGTCTAAGTGGGATGGCCTGTTCATTGTAGAGCGGATTTTATCTAATGGGGCTGTCAAAATCTCTGACCTAAAGATGGGTAATTCCTTCAAGGTCAACGGACAGCATCTCAAACCCTTTGTTAACCTTGTTCTCCCAGAACCCGTCTCGGACAAGGTTGCTCTTACCTTGCCCTAACCATCGCGAGCCAATCATCGCCTAGCCGAAGGCACTAAACTCAACACATGTAAAGACTATTCCAAGCTTACCAGAATCTCATGGAAACTACGAGCTATTTTTCCACTTCTACTCTCCTGCTTGCTTTCATTTTTAATAATGAGGACATTGCATTACCTAAGCAAGAGGGGGTGGATTTATCTTATGAAATAATCTTTTTGTCAACCGTTACAGTAATTTCCTGTTATTCTAAAGGAAAAAGAAAAAAAAAGAACAAAAAGAATTAGGAGATGGGAACTTAGGCATTACGAGTTGCAAACTTTAGGAATTGATACTTTGGGACCTGAATACTTAGACTCTTCAGGTCTTTGGGCTTAATTAGCCAGGTGTCCATTCGAATGTGGACTTAGTCTCAAATCCTCACCAATTCAATTTCATCTTTAATCTAGTAAATAAATTGGGATGATAAGTACATGACTTATCAACTCACCCTCTGATTTGAGGGGATTTTAAGTCTAAGCATCTACACACTATTTGCACTGACTCACTTTCCAAAGATTTTTATGGAAATTAGGTAGCTAATGAACTGTCTAGGGTGATATGGCTGGCAAGTTGTCGTGGGTAACAACTCATTAGCCGGTTGTCTAGAGAACATCCACAAGACCATTCTCTTCATACTGCCTTTAGGTAAATCTTAGATCAGGGAAGCCACCTACTTAAAAAGAAAAAAAAGGAGAAAATAAAAAAATAAAAATCACAATTCACCGCACGAGTATAGCTGGCAAATTGTCGTGGGTAATAGCCCATTGGCCTATTGTCCAGAGCCCAGCTCACAAAAATGCACAATAATTCCCAAAACACATAGGGAAGAAGTGGGGAAGTAGAATAAACCGGGGAGATATATATTGAGTTCACCCTTGTGTTGACCCCACAAATAAATGAAGTAGGGAGAAAGCTACCATTCGAAAAGCTAAACCTTTAGACAAGGTCACCTAAGGTTTTAGAAACCTGAAGTCTATTTTAACGGTCGCCTAGTGAGTCTTTCACTCTTTTCACTAGATGCTTAGCACATAGAGTCCTTTTTGAGTCTTGGGCAGGTTAGGTAGCCGTAAAAAGTTATTCCGAAACTCTCAAACTTCAAAAGTCCAAAACAAAAAAAAAATTAGAAAAGAAGAAAAAGCACAAAAAATAATATCTTCTCTTTTCAAATAAGGCGAGGGCTTGGGCGATCTGCATTCTGGCAGACACCCAGGCACTGACGAGTTTTTGTAACCAGGTCTTGGGTTGAAGATTTCTAAAGCAACCAACAAATCGTGCCTAAGTGATCAAATCCTAATTCTACTTTTATACATAGCATTTGGGTTAATTTTGCTAGAGACTAGCATAAAAGTAAGCACAAGGGTATGAAAAATAAACATGAATTCATGATAAAATGCTTATTTATGATAGTTCCTAGGCTTAGCATTGCATACCATGCTATAAATACTACATAACATCCATTGCATGGCATTTAGGATAGTTGTGTATTATGTACATTAATGCTTCCATTTTATATGGCCAGGAGGTAGTGCGACATCTTTATGGGCATCAAATAAAGAATCCAACCATACGGATGAATCTGGGGTGACGATCGCAGCCTGTCAATGCAAAAATCATCCCGATCAGAGCTCTGTAGCACCCTCTACAAGAAGAAGAAGACAGACGACCCATATGGTGCCACGTGGTGCCATCCAGGCTGCCCCACCTAAGCCTTCGCATCCCTAGCCTCATCGCAAGAAGAGATCCCAGCCATTGGATCTCAATCCAATGGCTAAGACACACGCGATCGCACTGTTCTCCACTCGACGAAGTGGTGCTTTGGCCAAACAGTGAAGCACCCACACCTCAAATGAGAGGCACGGGTTCGAGCCTCAATCCACTGCACCTGCTACTGCATCGATTGAAATAGGATCGCTAGATCTTGATCAAGCGGTTTAGAGTCGTAATCCACCGCGCCCACTACTACGTCAGCTGAAATAGGGCCGCTGGATCTTGATTGAGCGGTTGAAATTCTTCACACGTGATCTGACGTCGCCCACCGACGTAAGGACATACGGAAGATCGCATGCACGCCATCAGGAGTGTGTAGTTAAAACAACCAGGAGCCGCATTCGCCGTCCGATCCCCGCAATCGCGCGAGGTGCACGATTCAAATCAATGAGGTGCGATTTCCGGGCAATTCTCAACCGTGCGATTAATGATCCGATGGCTGGCAACGCATGTGCCAGAGGTGCGGAATTCAAGCACGGGCGAGCGCACATTCCCTCCTCGCGATCTCAACCGTCCATGTCCCATCTAACGGCTGATGATCGCCGTACCCTACACCAACCACGACCAAGGTTCCAAGCACCAGCCAAGGTGCATGAATGCTACAGCAACACCTCTGGCGGGTCTTTTGCGACATCTTAAATGTTGCTAAAGACCCGTGCATATAAACCACCTCCATTCCACTACTATATAAACACCCCTACACCCTTCATTCCTCTTCATGTCTACTTACTCTACTCCCACCTACTCCTAAGCTCTAGTAGCCCACCAAAGCTCTATTAGAGCTTACTCTGAAGCTCCAAAGGCCTCCTATTAGTGTAATATTCCTATTTCCCACCAAATATTCATCCTTCATCCCACCACCTTCATAGGTTGCCTTGGAGCCATCCTCCCACCTCCATTCCGGTAGAAGATTGCCTCCGTCTCCTCACCTCCATTTTAGAGCCTTGATCAAGCATTCCTCTACCTGGCATCCTCCTACATCTCACCTTCGTCGTCCCGCATCTCACCTACTTCATCCAAGCTTCCACCAGGTGTCGCAGTCTCGCCGAACAACTGATTCAAGAGATTTCCTCTCACCCCTATCTCTTTTACGCTTTCATAGATTATTGTAATAAACATTTGCATGATTTATCATCGTTGTTTCATCTCATTTTTTTAACTCATCTTGCTTGTCTTTCTATTTCAAAAAGAAAAGAATAACAAAACCCTAAAACACCAAAAAGAAATAAAATGAAATGCGAATTTCAACCAAAGTAAACATCGCCTCCCTGTGTTTGAGCCGGGACTCCCTTGGAGTTTTGGTTATAAATTGTATTTGATAACGCATTTTGTGAGCTATGACGACAGGTTCTCCAAACCCCAATTTTAATTCACGAAACACAATTCATCATTGTCTCAGACAAGATTGTTCTAACCTTGGTCTGAGTTCTTTGGCCGAACCACACCTAGTTGACGATATTAAACTCAGCAACTCTATATATATTTCGAGAAGAACAGATCTTTATGGAATTCAGGTATTATCTTCTCTATTCTACCCTTTTTCATGTTGTTTTTTACAATGAGGACATTGCATAGCTAGGCATGGGGGGGTGGATTCATTTCTAAATTATTTTGTCAGCACTGTAAATTATTTTTCCCTTTATTTAAAAAATAAATAAATAAATTGAATCAGGAAAAAAAACTTAGGCATTATGAGTTTGTCAACTTTAAGAAATGATATGATAGGACCTAAATACTTAGACTCTTCAGATCTTTGAGTTTAATCAACCTAGGTGTCCACTAAAATGTGGGCCTATTTCTTGAGTCCTCGCCACTCTAAGTTTCTATTAATCTGGTTAATAAGTTGGGATGATAATTACATGACTTATCAACCTGCCCTCTGATTTGAGGGGACTTATGGTCTAAGCATCTACGCACTATTTGCATTGACTCACTTCTCAGCGGTTCTAACAGAAATTTGGAAGCTAATGAACTTTCTAGGGTGCTATGGCTAGCACATTGTTGTGAGTAACCCCTCATAGCCAAGTGTCTAGAGCCTAGCCATGCGACCCATTCTCTTTGACTGTTGCCTTTAGGTAAATCTTAGATTAGGGAAGCCACCTACTTAAAAGAAATAGAAAAAAATAAAAAAGAAGAAAAAAATAAATAAGGCACACTTCACTTCACGAGTATGGCTGGCAAGTTGCCATGGGTAAGCCCCAATTACCGGTTGTCCAGAGCCTAGCACACAAATGCATAAATAATTCCCAAACACTTATGGAAGAAGCGGGGAAGTAGAATAAACTGGGAGATATATGCTGGCTTTGCCCTTGTGTTGACTCCATAAAAATAAAAGTAGCGAGAAAGCTACCAATAGAATAGATACACCTTTACGCATAATTTTTTCTCGTTAAGGGTCACCTAGGGTTGTAGAAACCTGAAGTCCACTTCAATTGCCATTTCGTGAGTCTATCGCAATTTTCACAAGATTCTTAGAACTTAAAGTCTTTCTGAGTCTTGTGTGGGTTGGGTAGTCGTAGAAAGATATCTCGAAACTCTAAACTAAAAAATCAAACAAAAAACTAGAAAAGAAGAAAAAGAAAAAAAATGTATTTGCTTTTGTTTGGAATAAGGCAAGGACTTAGGCAGTCTGCATTTTGGCAAGCATCCGGGTACTATTGAGTCTTTGTAGGTTAGGTTCTTAGTTGAAATTTCTTCCTTTTTGCTACGTTACTTTCGTTGAGTTTTAAGAAAATGCATCGTAGTATAGCAAGCAAAAGCAATACAACATTTAAATTTATAATCTTTAAAATCAAAGTGAGTCCAAGGTCATTCGCAGGGAGCAATTATAAGCAATTCAATCCACTAATCACAATATCGAAAATTATATGCAATTGAAATCAAAATGATGCTCAATATATGTCAGGAGAATATCTCAAAATGTCAGGAATAAGAGTGCAAAAAGATTGGGTTAAAATGGTGGTTTGAACCACCAATTTAACCCTAAAAGTTAAGCTCTAATTCAATCTCAAATATATAAATAGTAACCATAATCAACTGTCAATGCAAATGTAGCCACAATAAACAGCAAAATCAACACATGTCCTCACACGATGTGTTAAAGGCTCTGACACCTTAACCTCAAGCCTCGGCAATGCTAAGGCACGGCAGCAGCACACAAAGGCACAAAGCTCAAGGGCCTCTCAAATTCTCAAGAGGCTAAGTGTTAAGTGTAGGAGAGGGGGCATGAATCCTGAGGTGCAAAACCCTCGCCCCTCCTCCTCAGATTTCCTTCCTTCATAAACCAAACCAGACTCAGGTAACCAGGCAATAGCATCCAACCCAGACCCGCAGGAAGAATTGTAGGCAAGGGCACATGGGTGAGCGTATGCGTTCACGTGCAATGAGGCATGTGTGGGACCTCACCCGGTGCTTTCTGAGACAATGAGCTGAGAACACGTTTCTCTTTTATGCGCTGAATCGAGTTTGTCGAGGATGATGTGGGACTATGAAGTCCCTTCTCCTTCGCATGCAACTGCAATGGAGAGAGTTCATTGATTTCATGCTAAAGCATCTGGAGGAACATCAATTGAGGACCTAGAGTGAGTTGTGATGGTCTTCCACAGGCCCTGGAGATCATAATGCGGTCGAAGTTGGTAGGAGGACTACGGCGGAAGTCGTAGAAGGTGCGATGATGACGGAGCTCCGATGAAATACCTGAAACACAAAAAATGGGCTACATGCCCAAGTTAAAGTGTTCAATATGATTGTTGAAGCACAGCTAGTGAAGTGGTGATTGTGGCATGTTGTGAGGGTGTGTGTGGGTGAGTAGCAGAGTCAGAGAAGATGCACTGTAGTGGGTGTGTTCGGTGGTGTCTTTGATTGCATGAAACTCCAAATTAGGATAGGACTTTTGTAGGTGGAGTCCAGGTAGAGCTTATGGATGTGGAAGGATGTGGTTTCATGCTTTATGGTGTGTGTGCAGCTTTGCTGGAGCTTCGCCGGTGCTATGGAAGACGGAGGTGGTGCGGTGTGCTCGGTGGTCAAAAGTGGGACTTGAGTGGATAAAAGTAAAGTGGGGTTTTAGAAAAAGATATTAGAGGGAATGAAGAGGAGGAATAGGGAGGAGTAGGCACTAGCATAGGCTGACCGGTGCCGAAGAAGACGAAGTTGGCAGCGAGGTAGGATGATAACGACGAAGAGGAAGAAGACTCCTGTAGTGGCTGGCGAGGAGCGGAGGACTGAGACAAAGGTAGAGAACCTCCCAATTTGATTGTTGGGAGGTCAGATGCAGGAGGTGGAGGGCGTCGTTGGAGCTCAAGTGCGGTTGGTCGGAGAGGAAGAAGGGGAAGATTTCTCAACTCCAAACTAGGCTGAGAGTGCACGCAGAGCATCATGGCCCTTTACAGAGCTCATGATCGAGCTCCAAATGAAGGGGGCTTGATTGAGCCTCAGTTTGGAGTCAAAGAAACCCACAGATTTCATGAGTTCGTATGGCC
The DNA here is from genome assembly GCA_037157565.1 of Thalassia testudinum. Taxonomy (NCBI): domain Eukaryota; kingdom Viridiplantae; phylum Streptophyta; class Magnoliopsida; order Alismatales; family Hydrocharitaceae; genus Thalassia; species Thalassia testudinum. The sequence goes on from JAZHRO010000049.1 coordinate 39,968,341, forward strand.
TTCCAGCCTTGAATCTAGATCTAAGATCCTAATTGAATTACTCTCCATCGTCTAAACACTAATCCCACCAAATTTGGTGGGATTTGGTGCTGAATTGATCAAATTTTAACTTGGTCAAAGGTTGATGCTTGCTCTACTGGCTCATCAATGATGAAAGGGACTAAAATGTGAAGAAGAGGAAAAAGTAGGGCCCTATTTTCAAGAATTTCAAAAGCTAGGTGTTTGAATGTAGGAAACAAAGGTTTTTGGGACTAAAGTGCAAACTACATTAAGAAGGACTTTGATTGGGCCCAAATTTTGGAATTAATCTAATTTGGATCCAAGGAATCCAATGGTTAACTTTGATTTGAGTTTTGACCACATTTGACTGGGCAATTTTCACAGAGACCAAAATTAGCGTACAATTCAGTTTGAAACTCTATTTTAGGTCAAAATAAGTTCTTATGGTCAAACCAATGGTACCAAACCTCCTAGAATATTTTTCTATGAATTTTAGGTGGTTTAGATGAATTTTATCCTGACCAGAACCTCTTTAATTTAAGAGGGTTGATAATTAGGTTTTTGTGTACTGTTTTAGTTCTCAAAAGGCGTGAAACCCTGTTTCTGTCAGTGTTGACCCACTTTTTAGAATTTTGGGATCATTTAAACTTTATTTAAGCCCCGAGTGACCCTGTGGTTAATCTATGTTTGTGATGTGCTGTTAAAATTACATAATTAACCTTGATTCCCAATTCTTCTCTCAAATCAGAATAATGTGAAATTATGACCCTCAAATGATTAGGTAGGAGCTTTTATCAATCAAACATAAGTAAATGTGGCTAGTTAGGGACCATTGATGTAAACACATTTATTAAGGGTAAAATGCCTATTCATGCATGTTCCTAGGCTTAGATTTGCATTTCATGTTATAAATATTGCATAGCATGCATCATTCTGCATTTAGAATAGTTGTATATAATTTAGGTTAATTGCACCCTTTTTGTGGTTAGGAGAGAAGGGTATTTATTTCAGAGCCTTGGATTGACGATCCGATCGTACGGATCTGATCAAGACGACGATCGGAGTCCAACGCCTCTGAAATCGCCTCGATCGGAGTTCCGTAGTACTATATGCAGTCCGAGGAAGATAAATAGCCAAGGGACTAGGAGACATAATTCGAAGCTTCAAATGATAAATTTGACTGCGCAGATGGATTCAGGTCAACGATCGCAGCCTAACAAAGTGAAATCGACAAAATCCTACCTCTATAGCAGCCCCTACAACAAGAAGAAGGTGGACAACCCAGATTACACCACTTGGCGCAATCTGGGTTGTCGTGGCTCAACCTAGGCCGCCAGCACACGCACGCAGCACCGCACGTGCGCAGCAGCGTGGGTGCAAGTGCGGGTGCACAGGCACGCATGGGCGCATGCGCGGCAAGGCTGGAGTGGTGCCAGCACAGCGTGAGGTGGACTACAGCGACGCATGAGTTGGACTTACATTGACGCTTACAGTCGTCGGTAATTCTTCGCATGCCAGCAAAGCCAGCTGTGTGCGCCAGCAGGCATGAGCTGCCTACAGCGATGTTTCCAGCGATGGTCTGGATGTCACTAATGGTCCCATACCGATTTTTGCCTCTTCACCACTATAAAAGGACTTACACCCCCTCTCCTCCAAGCCATCTCTACCTACTCTACTCCCACCTGCTCCCAAGATCTAGCAAGCCTACCAATGCTCCATTGGAGCTTGTTCTCAAGCTCCCAAGGTGCCTATTAGTGTAGCGAACCTCTGCCCCACCAAATACTCCTCCAATTTCCCATCTCCCTTCATAGGTCACCTTGGAGCCATCCTTCCACCTCCATTCAGATAGCAGATCAACTCCATCTTCTCACCTCCATTCCGAAGCTATGTCGAAGCTTTCCTCAACCCGACATCCTTCAGCATCTCACCTCCGTCGTCCCGCTCCTCACTTCCTTCGTCCGAGCTTCCGCCAGGCACCGTCGTCTCAAAATACAAAAAAAGAAACAAAATGAAGCGTGGTTTTCAAGTAAAGTAAACGTCGCCTCCCTGTGTTCGACCTGGGACTCCCTTGGAGTTTCAGTATAAATTTTATTTGATCGACGTGTTTTGCAACTATGACGACAGGTTACTTGTAACCTCGATCTCTAATATGCGAAACACGACGCAACCATTTTGGCGCCGTTGCCGGGGGAGGCAACGGAATTTACTTTATTGTTATTGCGTTTCTTTGCATTTACATAGCTCTAACCCTACTTGTCTTTGATCTACTGTCTTGCAGGTACCCTAGCATTGAGATCCAAGTGCGGTAGACCGGAGTAAAGGGTGGGCAGAGTGTTTTGTAAGTGTCCCCCACACCACCCCCACCTTAGTTTTCATTCCATAACCGAATAACTCAAACCAAAATCAACTTAGGTGCCTTTTATAAACCCTAGGATAGATTTGATTGCTTGTTTGCCACCTCCACTCACCTCACCATCCACATAAATAAAAAAAAATTGAAAAAAAAAGTGTTATCTGATTGTGGGATTTTCTGAAAGCTACACACTTAACTCCCACAACTTCTCTCCCTAAGGTGCATAATCACATTGATTCTACCACTTAACCGGGATCTGATCTGTGGACCAGGTACACTTAATTCGACACACAAATAAGTGAGTAGAAATCTTTATAGGTCAAAAATTTCAGTGTGCCTTAACTAAGTGGTGCAATAGGCCAATTGATTGAACTGTTTAGGCCGCACCACTTAAGATAAAAGCGATTCATCAAGTAGTTTGCCACTTAGGGTTGATTCTTAGGGCTGAACCAAGCACTCCACATTTTTTTCTTTGATTTCGAAAGGAATATATCATCAGTCTTGCAAAACTTGGAGTGTTTTCCTAAACTTGATTGAATATACCTAAGATTAAACCCTAAAAGCTACTAAACAAGGTTGAACTCTAAAAGACACATCATCAAATAACCTTGTTTGCAAACCCTGGTTGTGCACACACACACATTTTAGCTGATCATTATGTGCACAACCCATTTACAAAGCCCATCACATTCTTGAAGCATCATTGTCCCAAGCCTAACTAAAATTGATTAGACGTTCGCCCTAAGGACTGGTTCGCTCATCGGGATCTAGATTGAGATCGTTAACGATTAACCTGCTTATACTAGTCAATCAGATGTCTAGTTAGGGGAGTAGCGTCAAACGACCACGGCTAGGGGGTACACTAGGAATTGGAGGAGCAAGCCAAAGGAAGAACCTTCTCCCCAGTCCCTCCTTCTAACTAGTTGGATTGCTTGGACATAAGTAGAGTAAATTGTCTATAATCTTAGGATGGATTTTGAGAGTCTGTAAACCTTTAGGTACCCAACCTAAGGACAGGCTTGTACTTTTGTATTGCAGGGCTCCTTTCTCTTCTAATTTCCCTGCTTACTTCACCATGTACCCTTCCACATCCTACACACATTTCACATCCTATCCTCCTACCACCACTTAACCCTAAGATGATTACTATCCTGACTTGACTTGTAATTACCCATCCACTAGCCAGGATGACTTTGATTGGGGATATGAATCCGGACCTCAGTGTCTAGGGCCTAACCCTGGACAACAAGACTGTGATTATTATCCTTCCCAGAGCTATAATGATTATGGATCTCCATCCTTTGATGACCAAACCAACCCGATCTACAATCAAGAAGGATATCATGATTATAACACCTACCCTCCCCAGTATTCCACTGAATATAGGTCACCACCATCCTTTGAACAACCTAGAATGACCTACTTTCAGGGAGGGACCCGAGAACGTCGACATCTTGACTCCCCTAGATTTAACCTGAACCCACCCAAACCTGAACTGAACCAGTCGGTTTAGGTGAACCAGATCCAGGATAAGGTGTTGGCTTATTTGAGGAACACTATACAATCTTTAGAGGCTCAGCCAACACCATGCACTGAAGCACTAGAGCCTATGATCAAAATGATTGATGAACATAATAGTTCTCTATTGGATTTGCTCCAAAGTTTTAGGGATAGGGACTTGGGTGAGTTTCTTCTTGGGAAATTATCGAGGTTGAGGATGAAATTTGTGGTTGCACTAGTCAAATCTTGGGATGATTCACAAGATGAACCCCCTTCAGGAGAGCCAATGTCTGAACCCGCTCAGGTGCCTGTGGGGGGGATACATTTTCTGAGACTGGGGATGACCAGGTTGGGCTAGAGCAACCATTTAAGGATGAACTGATTGATTCAACTGAGATCCCCAATTCAGAAAATGAAAAAATTATGTCTCCTTGGATGATGGAATGACTTGTGATGTTGAGACATATATAAATGAGGATCATGGATTATTTGACTCTGAGGGTGAAGAATCTTTTGGTGAAGTCTCACTTGAACTTAAGGAAGAGGATTTTAGTGAGACAAATGGGCTTGAGGTATCTGACAAACCAGTTGATAGCCGAATTATTGAAGATTTGGATTCAGTTGGGGTTAACTTGGAGGATCCGAATCTTGATGATTCAATCAGTGACCCCAGTCCTCATCTACACCCTGAAGAGCTAACTTCTGAGATCTTTGTGCCCAAGTCAATCTTGATTCAGCCACGATTTCTGGACTTGGGAGAATCATATGGGATGAATAATATGCTAGATGTCCCGAAGCCTGAGCCCTTGATGTTGTAGGATAGAATTGTTGAAATAAAGATTTGGGAGGCTAATTCTGAGGGAAGTTTGATTTTGGATCTAAGGATACCTATTGACCTAAAACAAACTACTACTTTCTTCCAGGACCCTTACGATATCTTTCACGTGCAACCCAAGCTCGAAATAAATGACTATTTTTCTGAGCTAGATGTTAAGTGGACAACCGCACCTCTTGAACCATCTTTACCCATTGTCCGACACTTTCGTCTTGGGTTGCACACCACTAAACCGCAAGCTCGGCCCCGCAAACACAGTAACCTTTGGTTCTGGGTGATTTTCATCCAGAACCTGAGAACCACTCAACCCTGGGGCATGGGTCTGCACCATAATCTCGTCCATGTCTGTGGACATCTTTTGCAGACGGGTTTCAAGATCAACCTTTTGATTTTGATTCTAACCTACACTGGTGAATTCTTAATTTCTTCTTTGTATGTATGTTATGCCTAGCTGAAGGCATTAAACTTAGCACATGTGTATACACTCTTCTCTCTGCATTGCTGACCGGATTTTCACGACACTCAGGTGATATTCTATTTACTTCTCCCTTTTCATGTCTTTATTTTTACAATGAGGACATTGCATCATTTAGGCATGGGGAGGCAGATAATCAATTCCTGAAATCATTATGTTAACTCCGTAGAATTTCTTTTAGTTTCTTATAAAATTAAAAAAAATTTGAAAATTTGAAAAAATATAAAAAAAGAAAGAATTTAGGAAAAGAGAACTTAGGCATTTGGAAGTTATTAACTTTAGGAAATGATACAAGAGGATCTAAACACTTAGACTCTTCAAGTCTTCAGGCTTAATTAGCCCAGGTGTCCACTCGAATGTGGATTTAGTCTCGAGTCCTCGCCAATTAAAATTTATTTTAATTTGGTAAATAATTTGGGATGATAAGTATACGACTTATCAACCCGCCCTTTGATTTGGGGTGACTGTAAGCCTAAGCATCTACACACATTTTTTTGCACTAACTCACTTCTCGGCGGTTTTTACGGAAATTGGGTAGCTAAGGGACCGACTTGGGTGGTATGGCAGGCAAGTTGTCGGTGGTAATAGCTCATCGGCCGGTTGTCCAGAGCCTAGCTGCAAGACCATTTCCGTTGTATTGCCTTTAGGTAAATCTTAGATCAGGGAAGCCACCTACTTATAAAAAAAAAAAAGAACACTCAAAAAGAAAAGAAAAAAAAGAAAAAGAAAAAGGAGAAAATAAAAAAAACAAATAAAACCACACTTCATCGCACAAGTATGGCTGGCAAGTTGTCGGTGGTAACCACTCATTGGCCGGTTATCCAGAACCCAGCTCAAAAAAAAAAAGCACAATAATTCCCAAAACACTTAGGGAAGAAGCGGGGAAGTAGAATAAACCAGGGAGATATACATTGGGTTTGCCTTTGTGTTGACCCCATAAATAAAAGAAGTAGGGAGAAAGCTACCAATCGTAAAGATAAACCTTTAGGCAAGGTCACCTAAGGTCGTAGAAACCCAAAGTTCGTCTTAACGGCCATTTTGTGAGTATCACTTTTTCACAAAGATGCTTAGTACTTAGAGTCTTTTTTGAGTCTTGGGCGGGTCAGGTAGCCGTAAAAGGTTATCCCGGAACTCTCAAACACCAAAAGTACAAAAAATTAAAAAAGAAGAAAAATAAAATATATATATCTTCCCTTCTCAAATAAGGTAAGAACTTGGGTGGTCTGTATTCTGGCAGACACCTAAGTACTATTGAGTTTTCGTAGTTTAGGACCTTAGTTGAAATTTTTGATTGTTAATAAACGACTTAGGCTTAAGCGATCTAATCCTAATTCTACCTTTATACATAGCATATAGTTTAATTTTCCTAGGGACTAGCAAAAGATAGGCTTGGGAGTATGATGTAAACACATTTATTAAGATTAAACTGCCTATTCATGCAAGTTCCTAGGCTTAGATTTGCATTTCATGTTATAAATATTGCATAGCATGCATCATTCTACATTTAGAGTAGTTGTATATAATTTAGGTTAATTGCATTTTTTTTGTGGTTAGGAGAGAAGGATATTTACTTTGGAGCCTCAGATTGACTATCCGACCGTACGGATCTGATCAAGACGACTATCGGAATCCAACGCCTCTGAAATTGTCTCGATCGGAGTTTCGTAGCACCATATGCAGTCCGAGGAAGATCAACGGCCAAGGGACTAGGAGACATAATTCGGAGCTTCAAATGATAAATCTAACTGCGCGGATGGATTCGAGTCGACGATCGCAGTCTAACGATGTGAAAATCGACTCAATCCGACCTCTATAGTAGCCCCTACAATAAGAAGAAGATGGACGACCTAGACTACGCTATGTGGCACAGCCCAGGCTGCCAACACACGCACGCAGCACCGCATGCATGCAGCAGCGCAGCTGCATGCGCGGCCGTGCAGGCACACATCCACGCAGCGCCAGTGCGTGGGCGCACGCGTGCACGGCAAGGCTGGAGCGGTGCCAGCATAGCGTGAGGTGGACTACAACAACGCTTAAGCTGGACTTACAGCGATGCTTATGGCCGTTGGTAATTCGTCGCATGCCAGCAAAGCTAACTGTGGGTGCCAACGGGCATGAGCTGCCTACAGCGACGATTCCAGCGACGGTCTGGATGTCACTAATGGTCTGATATCGATTTTTGCCTCTTCTCCACCACTATAAAAGGACCTTCACCCCCTTCCTTCCAAGCCATCTCTACCTACTCTACTCCCACCTACTCCCAAGTTCTAGCAAGCCTACCAACACTCCATTAGAGCTTATTCTCAAGCTCCCAAGGTGCCTATTAGTGTAGCGAACCTCTGCCCCACCAAATACTCCAACTTCCCATCTCCCTTCATAGGTCACCTTGGAGCCGTCCTCCCACCTCCATTTCGGTAGCAGATCAACTCCATCTTCTCACCTCCATTTCGGAGTTATGCCGAAGCTTTCCTCAACCCGACATCCTCTAGCATCTCACCTCCATCTCCCGCTCCTCACCTCCTTCGTCCGAGCTTCCACTAGGTGCCATCGTCTCACCGAACAGCCGATTCAGGAGATTTCCTCTCACCCCCTCTCTTTTCATGCTTTTATAGTTCATTGTAATTGACATTGGCTTGATATATATATCAAATTTGTTCCATTTCTATCTTGTGATTCATTCTACTTGTCTTTTATTTCAAAAATACAAAAAAAATAACAAAACCCCAAAATACAAAAAAAGAAACAAAACGAATCGCGATTTTCAAGTAAAGTAAATATTGCCTCCCTGTGTTCGACCCGGGACTCCCTTGGAGTTTCGGTATAAATTTTATTTGATCGACATGTTTTGCAACTACGACATGTTACTTGTAACCTCGATCTCTAACACACGAAACACGACGTGACCAACCATGATGGTGTTACCATCACTATTGACAAGCAACTCAGGCCTAAGAGATTGAATTTTGATCCTACTTTATACATAGCATTTAGTTTAATTTTGTTAGGGAGTAGCAAAAGATAGGCATGGAGGTGTAATAAATCTACATTTATTCAAGATAAAATATCTATTTATGTGGGTTTCTAGGCTTATAATTACATGCAGCACTGTGAATATTTCATAATACCTATCATATTGCATTTAGGTTGATTGTAGAGTAATTTGCTTATTTTTGTGGATAGGGTACAGGGAGACATATTTCAAGACGTCAGATGAAGAATCCAATCGTACAAATGGATCTGTATCAACGATTGCAGCCAAACATCATGAAAATTGATCCAATCAGATACTCGTAGCATCATCTACAAGCAATTGAAGATGAACGGCCATGATAGTGCCATCACAACCCTCCATGGATGCCCATCCAATTGTAGCCTTCCCTATTCAGCTGAGCAACAATCTCAATCATTCAATTTGCAGCCAATGCCTGCGAAGAGTTAAGAGCATTGCCTTCACATCCAAAGGGGAGGTCCTCACATAATCAGGGTCGTTGGATCAAAATCCAACAACCATGGAATGACCACGTCACCCCATCATAGGGTTGTATGTTAACAAAGGAGCCTTAACACAGTGGTGGAGCACCTTATCTCCAAAGGTGGTTGTGCATTTGGGCCCTCACATGCACCCTAAATCCTCAGCACATGCAAGAGGAGCAATTAGTGCCATCGATTGAGGATCAGGTGGTGCAGATGGCTATACGTGGTGCAACGGATGGGGCAAGCACCTCACGGGCTTTCTCACGTACTAATCCACGTGCAATCTGATGAGCACGGGTGCGCAATCTCGTGCATTTAATGATAATCAGATGGTTAGAGTTGCTTCCTATGTGATCTAGCAAGCTCTAGCATGAGCCTACGGGTGCGCGTGCTGTACTAAGCATGATCAGCTGTGAGATCATGATCGGATGGTCCTCCTTTCTCCGAGTGATGCCACCAGTTGACGCCTTCATTACTTGGCCAATGGGTGTGCGGAACATGCTCCCATGTCCCATGCATCGCAATGGGAACACCATCATAGGCCCTAACTGTCCGCTTTTAGTCTAGTTTGACGGATAAATGCTCCTACATAATCATCTGAGGGTCATAATTCCATAATATTCTAATTTAAGAAAATAGGGAATCAGGGTTAATTATGTAATTTTAACAGCATATCATGAACACAGAATAACCACATGGTTTTAAGGGGTACATTGAAGGTAAAATGAGCATTAAAGTCTAATAAGTGGGTCCATACAGACAGAAACAAGGTTTCACACGTTTCGAGAACCACAATAGCATCTAAAACCCGAATTTCATACCCACTTGAATTAATAAGGTTCTGGTAAGGATAAAATTCATCTAAATCTTTTAAAATTCATATAAAAATATTCCTTAAGGTTTGGAACCCATGATGTGACCATCTGAACTAAAATTTGACTTGACCATTAGATTCCTTGGGTCCAAATTCAGTTTGTACCAAAATTTGGACCCAATCAGAATCCATCTTGACCTAGTTTGTAATTTATCCCTTAAAAACTCAATTTCTTACATTTAGCCCCTCATGTTTCGAAATCCTTACATTTAGCCCCCTAACTTTTCATCATTTTCTTTAAAGAGGTCCCTGCCACCATTAACAGTGTTGACCCAAAGCTTGTGATCTTCAATCTGGGATTTCTCCCTGATTTCTCTACCAAATCCCTCCAAAATTGGAGGGATTGATCTTGAGGACTTTCCCAATCAATTGAACATCTTAAACCTTGATTTTTCCTGTAGAGCTCATGCGAACTCCACAAATTCAGGGATCTTCTTCCCTGAGATTTTGAGCTTCTCAAGCTTCTTCCCAAGCTTAAAAGCCGCCCTTGGACCTTTAAAAGGAGCCCCCTCATGAGGCCTTGCTCTGTAGCGAGTTCTTGGTCCAGAATACACCTTCTTCCTCGACCTCCTGCCAGCTCCGAACTCGTCACCAATGACCTCCTCCCTCTGACTTCCTCGCCACTACCAGGTATAAGAGGCAGTAGGAAGCACTTCCCCGCTTCCTTCCGCACCTCGCCATAGTTGCGAGGAGGTCTCTAGCCCCTTCGTCGCCATCCTCATCTCCAGAGCATCTTCGTCTCTGGTGTCAGCCAATCATGGTCGGCGTCACCTCCAACCTCTCTTCGTCCGCAACTATCCCCCTTCAACTCCTCTCCTTCCTCTAACTCTATACATACCCTTAGACTTTAGGTTCGCACACACATATGCCTACCCCACCGTCGCCTTCCACAACTCCAGCTGCACTCTGGTAAGCACACGAACCCTCCATAGGCCACCAATCGCTTTGCCAACACTCCCAAAACCTCCACCACTCTACGCTTACCAAAACCCCTCAAGAATTTGAGGGATTCATGCCCTCGACACCTCCATCAAACACACCTTCCTTACTTCACCATCACCGACTCCGTCAACCCTCCACACGCCTCCTCACCACACGCAACCACCACCAGCACATTCGCCTCTTCCAAGCGAAGCTTCTAAGCTATTTTGACATGGTCAAGAGGCCATATTTTCTGTTTCAAGTATCCACTGAAGCTCCATCGCCGCCACCAAAACCATCTTCGACTACGCCTGTAGCAATTCAGCCGTGTTCTTCAACGCTGCCACCCTCAGGCACTGTGGACCATCCCTAGGAGTCTTCCCAGGCCTTCAATTGAAGTTGCAGGGGTCTTCTTCCACCCCAATCAGAGGCAACACTACCTACAGCTCGTGCAAGGAGAAGATGTGGAACTTTAGTCCCGCATCATGGACTAAGGACACTTCAGCTGTGCATAAAGTGTTTTCGTGACTTCAACTGTTTGCCTACAATCATGAGGGGTCGGGTCCCTCACCTCATGCACCCACGCTCTGTCGCTCACCTTCACACCCGGTGAGCCTGGACCCAGTACTATTCATGACCCAATTACCTGTGTTCTGACCCGATTGAGCTCGAGTTTGAGGAAAGAGAAAGAGAAACAGAGAGGGGGAAGGGTTTTGCTCTACCTTGAGATGTATGCCCTCTCCCTCTCTCAACACTTAGCCTCTGAAGACTTTATGTGAGGCCCTTGTGCCTCTGTTGGTGCTGCTGTTGTGCCTCTTCTATGAGGCTTAGAGAAAGGCCCTTGTGCCTTGTGAGCTACTATTGGTTAAGGCATCTGAGGCCCTCTACTATTGTCTAATCTAGCATTTACTATGATAAGTGGTTGAAAGTACTATGCATTTATTTGAATTAATTGTGAGCTTGAACTTAGGGGTTAATTTGGTGATTCAAATCACCATTTTAACCCAAACATTTTACACTCTCATACTTGATTTCATTGATATATTATTCTGAGCAAAGTTTAAATTATATTTTCATATCTTTCTGAAGTAAATTGTGATTAGTGAATTAAATTATCATAATTTCTCCTTGTGAACGACCTCAGACTCCAAGATTCTGACCTTTATAAATTTAAATGTTTTGCCTGATGTTGTCAACTATACTACGACACATTTTCTAAACAACGACGATTTCGCCGCAACACATTCCCATTAAGACCCATGGTCAAAATCCACCATCCCTATACCTATAAATAGCCCTTTACAGCCCCTCCATCCTCTTCATCCCTTCCCTCTCTTCTCAACTCTCCTAAAAGCTAAGAACAACTATTCTCAAGCTCATTCTAGCACTCCCAAGCTATGGGTTACTTCACTATATATAAACAAAAATTTTGCAATCCTTACTTCTCATCCCCTTCATGAAGCTCCAGCCAGCTATCCTCTCGCCCCCCGTTCTAGAAGCAGATCCTGCGATGACGACATCCTACCTCATCCCTGATTCATCCAGCTTTATCCTCCTTCCTCTATCTCCGTTCCTCTTCTTCCAGGCATCGTTCGACGAGCTCATCCTCCAAGTAGCCGTTGAGGTGGATAACTTCTCTTCCCCTACCTCTTCACTATTTTCTAGTTTAGATTTCAATTTCCCATAGTAGTTCTGTAGAAAATAGTTTCTAATAAACATTTGATTAGATTTCTATAGAAGTAAGTTCTCTCTCTCTTTGTTTTTTAATAAGTAGAATAGAATAGAGTAGTTAGAAATATTCTGATAAGATTTCTTGCTAGATAGAAAATACAAAAGAATTACAAAAGCAAAAATCACCAAAAACAAATAAATCAACATGGATTTCCAAAATTGAACATAGCCTCCCTGTATTCAACTCTGAACTCACCAAAGTTTTGGTTAAATTATTTAATAGTGGATTTTTTGCAACGTAACGACCCTAAATCACTTTTTCTAACATGAATTTCTGATTAACCACAATAAACATAAATGAAAGCTTGCACAAATTAATTGAATCTACACAGCAAGAAAATTGCCCTACCGGTATTGCTCAAGAGAGTCATCGGCAAATGGAGGATGAGGGTGGCTAAACTTGGTCGCAATGACTGTCTACACACCACACAGGAAGACCACACCAAAAAATATAGGGGGAAGTCTAGGCGTGCTCAAGAGAGAAGAAGATTGCTTGCAAAAAAAAAAAATGAACATTAGAGGAGAATAGAGAGGAGAGTGCCCTTGGTTCTTCCATGAGGAAGGTAGTGGTGGCCTTGGATGGTTGGAAGGTGGAGGGAGGTGGCCTACCACCTAGATGAAGGTGGATGGCCCTTAGAGGTGGAGGAGAGGTGGAGGTAGGTGGTAGCTTGAAGGTGGAAGGGGGGAGGAAGAAGAACAATGGCTTAGGGTTTTTTTGGTTGGGATTTTATGGTTGAGAGTAGTATAAGGTGATGCACAAAAGGGGGTGGCAAATTAGTTGTTGTTGTCACCACCTTAGTGGGAGGGGTGTTGGGTTGCATGGACTTGGTGGGAGGGTGTGTGTTTTGTAGAGATAAGTTCAAGGCTTAGGTGTTAATTAGATTGGGTTAACCTATGTTGAATTAGGTTGAATCTAATTGGGTCTTAAGGAGTCTAATTGTGAGTATGTGGTTCTAATTAGGTTGGGTTAAGTCAAATTAGGCTTAGGTGAACCTAATTAGACATGGGTTGACCCAATTAAGTTTAGATGAACATAAATGGAGGGTGGTCGACCCAATTTACTCCACTTGAGTTAATTGAGGGTGTTCTTAGCCTAAATAGGATTCTAAAATGGGAATTGGGTTAGGGATAGGTGGGTTAGGAGTATAGACAGTGGGATAGGAACATGGATAGCATTATCCATGTTTAAGGATTTAAGGTTAGGATATCCTAGTGTAGATGTGGTTTAGGGTTCTAGAAATGGGTTAGGATTATCCTAGGGTTCTAAGGATAGGGTAAGGCTATTTAGGTTTTAGGGTAACCTAAGTGTAGGTTTGGTTCTAGGTTTAGGTAGGTTATCCTAGGGTTTCCTCTTCTTCTTCTTTTATTAATTTATGCAAGCTATCTCTCTCTCTCTCTCTGTCTTCACTCTTCTTTCTTTATTCTGGTCTTTATTCCCAAGCTCCAGCATAGTGCTCCAACCTCTATCCTGCTTCCCATCCAGCTTTATTCCTTGTTCTAGTCAACATCATCTCCTGAGCTTCTTATTGCCTGTAAACAAGAATAAGACAAGAACTAGCACAATAAAATAGCATTATTCTATGTACAGTTCAAAAGAAAGATGAAATGCATGATGTTGATTTTGGATGCATTATCTACAACTTAAGCTAGGTTTCTAACACAATTTAGGTTAATTAAGCTTTATGAGTATTGCGCAATCAGCCATATAACCTCTCACAGCTTCTCTAAAGCCTTCCTAACACTTCGATAAATACCTCTAGTGGCACCCATTGCTAGACACAGACAACATTTAATACATCCTACCTTTCCTATCCAAATTGAAGTTCATAGTACAAGAGACTCAACCACTGTTATCTTCTCTCCAAGCTCTTTACTCATCATTTGAGAGCTCCACTCCTTGTGCCAATACTCTGACCTACTTACATCTAAAGGGAAGTACTCTTCACCTATAGCAGCTAAATTTATTAATGTTACTTGTGGCTCTGTAGGATTATTGTTGTATTTTATTTTTCTTCTTGTACATAGGTATTCAACTTGTCGAATCCCCATCACTTCCCGTGTGAAAGGGTAAAACTCTTTGATTGGGACTGAAGAGAGATTTTGTACTTGAGGTTACACCACCCTTGGGTTTTAAGTTGTGTGGCTTGGTGGATTTGATTGATTTGACAAATCGAGGGAAATTCTAAGTTGGGAAGACTTAGGTGGTGGTCTTTACCTGTATGCACTTTCCATCTAAAAATTTTGGTGTCCCTTATGGTCTAATTCATCTTGTACAATTTTCATTTCTTAAATTTTATATTTATTTTTTATCGTACTATTCACCCCGCTCCTCTAATTGACCCTCAGTATAAACATTGGTTGAACATTAGATCCTCATTTTTGAATTTTACCCTTAATGTGGTTTACATTACTCATGTTAAATAATTTAATTGGGGCAATTTTTCTCGATGAATTAGTTGAATTGAATAAAAGAGACAATGTTGATGGTTAATAGTCAAGATAGAAGGATAGAATTAGTTATGACTAGGATTACTGATCCCCACAACCCTACCCACTATGAAAGGATAAAGAGGCCTTAACCCCGATGATTAATCATTAGAGAAAATGCCCTAGCTAATAGAGATCGAGAGGCTCTCCTCGACATCGAGCAGAACCATCATATCAAGGGGAGAAAGGAAAAAGATCTCATGAAAGAGATCTTGGTGGCTCATTTCAAAACACTTGTTGTGTCACTCTCGCTTCCTCATCTCGTAGGATATACTGATCCAAGTGCGATGGAGAGAAGTATATATATTGATGAACCCTAATGTCTCACAATTTATGTGTGTAAGAATCAAAATAGTCTTATTAGTTAGCATTATGGTTACTCTAGATGTAAAATAACAAAATAAATGTTTCTTGATCATGAAAATTGAATATTGATTGAGTTTTATGCATTATTTTTCCAAAGTTTTCATTCTTGACAAAAATAGAAGTTTAAATAATCAATCCCAAAAGAACACTAATCCTATTTCGACTCCCCAGTGATAACAGCTTAATTTATTACACTAATTGCTTAATCTAGGAATAGCTTCTTAGTAAAATCATGCATTAGTTCTATAAATATTGCATTATGAGCATGCATGCATATTTAAGCCTTGTATTTATTTTATAGGTAATTGTCTCCTAATTTTACTCTATTGTGAATAATGTAGGTACTATGACCTAATGAATAAGCTGAGAGATTGTTGAAGAAAGTTTAGGAGAAGATGCAACCACTTACGAACCAAATTCTTGAAGATTAAAGGGAGATCAAGACATGAGCTTAACAATTAAAGAAGAAGACCTAAAGACAAGAGAGAACACATGTCCTATTGGTAGCGTTCAAGTAGAGTTTTAGGAAAGCGTTGTAGTATAGTCAATAAAATCGCTTTACAACATTTTCATTTATAAGAGTGCTCGAAAATAAGAAATTGAGTCCAAGGTCATTTGCAGGAAGCAAATATGGAATTCACAACACTAATCGCATTCAAAAATAATGAGCACAATCAATTAAGTACAAGGAAGATATTCAATGAATGTTATATGCAGAAATATATTTAATAATAGCCAAAGTGTATCTCAGAAACTATGGGATAAAAATAATAGAATAACTCAAAAATGGTGATTTAAATCACCAAGGATATCCCACGTTTAAGCACATGAAATTAGTCAATTCAAGTTCTCAATTTTGCCAAATGTTCCAATAGTGTTTTGAATCAATCATTTAACCTCAGCATATGTCTCAAATATTACAACAGTAACTCAAGTAAATACCAGTTAGACTTTGACTAAGGAGCTCAGATGCCTTAAACAACCAAGGCACAGAGCCTCAGCTAAGGTAGCAGCAGCAGCATACCAAGGCACAAGGGCCTCACAAGTCACAGAGAGAGTAAGTGCTAAGAGAGGAGGGGGCACGAATCCTAAGGTGCAAAACCCTCCCCTCTCCTCCTAAGATCTCTTTCTTTCTTCTCAAGTCAAACCTAGGTGAATAGTACTGGGTAAATAGGTATTTGAGTAAGCAAACCAGGGACTAGACCCACCAGTGAGTATAGCGGGTGAGTTGTGTGTGAGAGTGAGGGACCTCACCCCTCAGTGTCGAGGCAATGAGCCCTTACCACAATTCCCATTTATACCATTGTAAATGCTTTTACCCACATGATGTGGGACTATCAGCCGAGAAGCCTTCTTCGCACCACTGCAGAGGATTGAGCACTTGATTCTAGCAACTGTGGGGCTTCTCTCTCAAATTTGTGGCTTGGACTCCTACGTGGATGAATTTCGCATGCAATGGTGGTCGGATTGAAGCCGGAGATGGTTGGAAGGAGTCAGTCAGAGCTGACGAAGACGACGATGGCAGCGGCAATCCAATGGAGTACCTATGACGAGAATACGGACTAAAAGCCCCAGTTAAATAGCTCAAAAGGTTCGCCGTAGTGTAAGGAGTATGACGGTGGTGTTCTCGTAGTGTTTGGGGGTGTATGTTGGCTGGCTGAAGTCGGAGGAGCAAGTGGAGGATGGGTTTGGCCGGTAGGGTGTTTGAGTGTGTGGAAGGTGAAATTTCGTGAGGGGTTTTGATGAAGGTGATGTGGTGAAGCTCGTGGAGGTGATTGCGTGTTGTTTAGTGTGGTGTAGTGGCATGGTGAGCTCGTCGAAGCTACGCCAGAGGCAGAGAAGGCGAGGGGGGAGAAGCATTAGTTGAAATAGGGAGATAAGGAGGTAGACCTCAGCTAGGGAGAGAGAGGAAGTGAGAGAACCTAAATTAAGGATGAAAGGGATGGAAGTTTCCATGTCGGTGTGATGGCTGGATGTGGAGAAGACGAATTCTCCAGTGATGAGGATGGTGTGGAAGAAGAGGTCTAGGAGCTCTTGCTTAGTACGGCAAGAAGCGGACGAGGTTGGGGAAGAGGTTCCCTCTTGTTGCTTGGCAAAATATGAGTTTTAAAATGCGTTTGTTGTAGTACACTCCTAAATCGCACAACAAAACATTTAAATTTATAAACTTAGAATCTAAAGGGAGTCCGAGGTCATTCGCAGGGAGTAAATATGGAACTCACACATTAATCTTTAATTAGAATAAATGAGCACAACATGCAATGAATGAAAATGGTAAAATTGCTATTCAATGATTACCAATGTAGCTCAAGAGGTCATGGAATCAAAATTGAAAGAGAATAAAAACAATGGTGATTTGAATCACCACTTATTTTTTTTAAATAAGTATGCATTCAATTACTCAAATTATTCAACAATACCTTCAATTAGATAATCAATGTTAACTTAGTACTTAAATAATTCAACAGTTCTCAGAATAATCCTCAATCAGACATCGCATTCACAGAACAAACGACTTAACCTTCACATAGCAGAGTGCCTCATAGAAGGCAGACACAAGGCAAGGCTTTCTCAGGAGCCTTCTTCTTCTTCTTCAAAGCCTTCCCTTCTTTTCTCAAGCCTTCAAAGACCAAGGCCTTCAAGCACAAGCACACGGCTAAGTGTCAGCCGTCCTTCAGGGCAAGGGCTAATTTCTACGGAGAGCAAAACCCACCCCCCTCCTCTCACAAATCTCTTCTCCCCTCTCTCTCTCAAACTCAGGGTTAATCGGATCCTAAGATTGGCTAGACCCATTGGCGTGCGTCACGGGTGAGGCGTGAGGACGAGTGTGCATGTGAGGGACTCGACCCCTTGTGTATTGGGTGACGAGGTAAGAACATGAATTCAACTTATGCACTGCTGGAGACTTCTCATCCACTGATATGGAACTAAATGCATCACATCTCCTTCGCATGCAGCAGCAACTGAGCTCGCTCTAATTGAAGGTGCTGCAGCTGCTCTTCCTCGCAATTGATGCTGCATGTAATTGCGTTGAAGGGTTTCGCAGCTCTCAGAGTTGGAAGCGAGATCGGGTGGTGACCTTATGGCAGTAGACGTCATTGGAGAAGAAAACGACGACAGCGAAGTTGACTGACAGTCACGAAACACGTTTGTGTAAAGTTGCTTGCTGTAGTACATTTTACAACGTCAATTTTAAATAAAAGTTATCAGACGTGAGTTCGAGTGTCGAACATAGGGAGGCAAGATTCCGAATCGTTTACTCACTTCAATGTCACAAAAATATGTCGATTTGTTCGCTTGCAAAATGAATAGAGAAAGAGAGAGACAAGGAGAGAGAGGGGGAGATAGGGTTAGAGATTCACAATAACTTGTTGCAAAAACAAGATATCAAAAACATCTTCAATTGATTATCAAATGTCATTTTTAACCAAATATAGATGAATGCTTGAATATAAGGAATAACTACAACTATCAAAGAATTAAAACTACATGTAAGGCGATGCATGGCATCGAGACAGCCATAGCGATGGAGGGACTTTCGTCGGTGGCTTGGCGTCTTCACAACCTTGCTTGGGAGCTCTATGGACTGGTGGAATTGCTTGGGTAGATGGTTAGTGCAAATGAGGGTGTAGGTCCCTTTTTATAGTGGTGAAAGGGGCTAAAATTTGCCCTCGGGTCAACAGTGATATTCAAAGCATCGCTAAAGACCCAACGCATGTGTCGCCAAAGCTGCTGCCCTTGCACCCACTGCCTTCAACATGTGTGCTGGCCTACGCGCAAATGTTGCGCGCACTCGCTGGCTCTGCGCTGCTTGTCCATGCATGTGCGCACGCTATGCATGCACTGTTGCTGCTGCTACTGCGCCATGCCTCAATTGCAAATTGGGGGGTTGCGAGGATTCAAACCCGTGCCCCTCCCTTGGAAGCCAGAACCTCCACCATTGCGCCATACTGCCCGAAGTGTCGAGAAGATGGCGTAGGAGCTGCGGGTGTGAGGGAACCTCAACCATTGGATCTTGATCCAACGGCTGTTGTACGAGATGATGGGGCACCTGTAGTCACTGATGGCCAATGTTGGGTCGCCGAGATGGCACCATGTGGCTCCATCTGGGCCTTCCACCTTCTTTCTATTTTAAAGGATGCCATTGTGCTCAGATCGAGATGATTCCCATGTTTCCAGATTGCAATTGTCGCTCCAGGTTGCAATTGTCGTTCCAGGTTGCAATTGTCGCTCCAGGTCCATCCGTATGATTGGATTTTTCATTCGAAGCCTATAGGGATGTAGCGTTGCCTGATTGCACCATAAAAATACACCTACAATAGTGCCTTCTTGTGCTATTTCCTAGCATTACCAATGCATATTAGGGTTCTATAATTGCATTTGTAAAAAATACATGCATGCATGCATTTAATTAAGAGGGGAGGAGAGTGAAATAAAATGGCCTCGCGATTACATTTTTCCTCAAGTGCTTCCTCACAAATTTCCATCTCCATTTTTATTTCTTTTTGATTTTGAAATCTTTCTCCCCGCGGCTACATGGAGCATCGACTTCTTCTCTTCACGCCATGTCTTGCTTCACCTCTCCCTGCAGCTGTAGCAGACCTCCCCCTGCCAAGGCCATGCATGGCTTTTATGTTCTATTTAAAGCCACGGCTTCTCCTTCAGAAGGCAGCCTAGTCCTTCCACGAAAAAAACGACCCAACATAGCAGCTCTCCAAGCCACCATCCTCTCCTCCCTCTCCCTCCATACGTCGGCCCTCCTCGGAGACACCCGGCGGGTAGGAGCTCTCACTGTGGTGCACACCACCACAGTGATACCACCACCGCCCAGCTCTTCAACAAGCCGGTGGGCGTGGTGGCTCTTTTCTAGTTTTCTTTCCGTTCCAGCACCTTCAGCCATGGCCGCAAGCTTGAAGGTCTGAAGCTCGAAGCTCGGCGGCAGCAGTAGCAACAGCAGCAGCCGCCGCACTCCTTTCCACGCAATCCTGCAGGTTTCCTTCACCTTTCCTCGCACCCCTGCAGGCGCCTCCACCTTCGCTTCTTCGCTCTGTCGCACGCTGGCTTCCGCCCGCAACCGGCCTCTGCGTGCCTCTGCAGCGACTTGCCAAGCACCCCAGAACATCCCAGCAGCACCGCGTCGCCCTCGCCTTCCCCCGCGCACGCCATCTCCCTCTCCGCCCACTCTATCGCGAGCTTCTCCATGCCTGCAACCGGCCGACGCAGACAGTCTTTGTCACGCGCCAACCCGTGAGAGCCAACCACGAGCTGGCCACACTCACACCACCTGCAGCTCCCGATTGCGCAGCGCGGACGACCACTGTAGCCACTGTTCATGCGAGTCTACGCAACACTGTCGCTACAGTGGGGTGACTGGAAAGCTTCTTACTTTACCAGTCACCCGGCGCGCCCCAACCGGCCCTCGCCCATGCGCGCGCCCGCCTACGCGTCTACCCCAGCGTCGCCCGCACCAGCCTGCACGTCTTCTTTGCCCACTCCCTTTGCTCGCGCCTGCGAGAGCCCGCGCCAGCCTTCACGCAGCACGGTGCGCTGCGGGTTCTCCCCACACTCTCTCCCTTCTAGCGCACCCCACTCCGCACTCATACGTGCTTGCACGTGCGCGTGGAAGCCTCCAGACGGTGCTCTGAAGCTGCGGACATCTTAACCGCTCCAGCCCTCAACTCCAGCAGCACCATCTCTCCAGCCCTCTCTCTCCCGCTCTCTTTCTATCCCTCTCTCTCACAACACTCACAGCACTCTCTTTACCGACGGCTGCACACACATACACTCACACTTTCACACATACACACACACACCAATACACTATTATCTATGTATATATATACGTATACATATATATATATTGATATATATATACATACATTTATATACGTATATATATATATATACTTATATTTATACATATAGTAGTACCTATATACTTATGTATTAGTATACATACATACATATATATATATATATATATACTTATATATATATACATACATATATATATATATATATATATACATATATACATATACTACTATACATATATATATATATATACTTATATCTATATATATATAGTAGTATTAGTATACTTATATACATATATACATATATCTATATACATATATATATATATATATAAATATATACCTACATATATCTATACAAATATTAGTACTTATATAAATATGTATTAGTCTATATACACATATATATATATACATCTATATACTTATATATATATATACATATATATATATACTTATACATACATATATATACATATACTTATACATACAAACATATATATATATATATCTACATACATATATACATATATACCTATATAACTATATATACATATATATACATATATATATATATACATCTATACATATATCTATCTATACATATAGCTACATATATGCATATACTTATATATATACATATATACATATATATATATACACATATATATATACATATATATACCTATTTATAACCATATATACATATAGATATATTTACATATATACATATATATATATTTTCACATTATTTACCATAAGCTGTATCACGGGAATATCTGCACCAGTTGCTGATATTCCCCGATACACCCGTACAAAAAGCATGTTCACATTCATCTTCCACCATCCATCCTACACCTTACACACAGCACTTCATCCTGTTGGTTGCGTCTCTCTAGACGATGACCTACTCGACACCGTGCTACACTCCATCTCTGCCTCCACCCCCACCCCTTTATATAGATAATATATACCCATATATATATATATATATATTGTATTTACTTTATTTATGTTTCACTTTCCTGCGTAATTTGTTCAGGGATGTAGAAATCAAGGTACCCCTGCTCGAGGCTATCGACCACATACCTACTGTCGTCCGATTTTTCAAAGACTACATAACACCCAGGCGACAGTCGGAAAACCAAGAATCCGGTGGTTCTCTCGCCTCATGCGAGTTGTGCTATACTGTTAAACCTACCACCGAAGTAGAAAGATCCGGGCACACCACTCATTTCCTGTAGCATCCAAGGCTGTAGTTTTAACCGTGCCCTGCCTGATATAGGATCTTCCATAAATCTCATACCGACCATCATGCTCGAAAAATTTTCCTTGGGAAATCTGAAACCCACCCCTGTCAGGTTACAGTTGGCAGATCGTTCTGTCAAAATCCCGAAGGATGTGGTGGAAGACGTGGTGGTTAGGGTCAACAGTCTCGATTTTCCTGTTGACTTTCTTATTTTAGATATGGAAGTTCCTAGCTCACTTTTTGATTGTCCGATCATCCTTGGTCGACCTTTGTTGGCCACAACCCACGTTCTTATGTACTGCGAGTCGAGCTGTATTGAGATTGCCGTTGGATCTGAAAAGATCATGCTTAACATCTTCAAGGTAGCCAAGAACTTTGATTGCGATTGCATCGAGGATTACACGTCTGACGAGGACAAGACCATCAGTGCATGTATCGGACTAATTGGGACCTATTCAGATTGCTGCGGGTTACCTGATGACTGCCTGATCAACACATACTGTGACGTTCCCCCATTCCTCCCTTGTCCCATACCTTCTCCTGGCCAGACTTCTAACGAGGTTTTCTCCACTTCCCATACCTCGTGGTCTGAGTCATATCCGGGCTACTCACTGCCGGTCCACACTCCTGAAGACAGGATTGCCCTTTCTTTCCTGCCAAATCAGGCGGATTTGCAACTCCACACTGGGACCTTGAGCCCATATCCTACTCACTGGGGCTATTCTTTTTTGGATCCATCTATCCAAAGAGCCCCTCTTCTTGGCCAATCTGAAGGCCAACTTCTTCTTCCTGACTTGTTCTTCGATCCGTCTGGGACACTCTCGTCCCAGAAAATGCCAGACCTTTCACCATCCGCCATGACTTTTCATGGCACTATCACGATCACTTCACTTTTCACTTCACCACCCACCATCCACCCACCCTACCTCCCTGCTGTATACCCTGCACCTCAGCTCTCGTTACCTGATCTTTCATCCTTTCTCTACCTTTCCCTGCATGCATATGAGGACATAGCATTGTTTGGCATGGGGGGGTGGATAGGCATCCATAGGATCTGGGAGTTTTATGGTATCATACAGTTCCCACCTATTTATAAATATGCAATAAAAAGAAAAAGAAAATAAAAAAAAATATATATATATATATAAATGGTGTTTAGTAATGATCTGAAAGCTGAAACAAAAATACAATAAGTGTTTATGGATATTCAACCTCTGTTTTGAAGACTTTCCAGGCCACAGAAGCTTGATTCACTCAGGCTCGGCTTAGTTCACTTGAGCATTGACAAAATAGATCAGAATCTCTCCTAACTAAGGACGTATTCTTATACCTGAGACACCAGTACAGGATCCGTTGGTTTGCTTTTACTTGAGAGCTTAAGTAAACTTGGTTCACACTACACATATCAGGAAAGACCAAGTGAACATAAGATCCAACCCAAATGTTCATTAGGGAAGGTGGAGTCCTTACCTGTGTGCGCAGGTAGACTTTTTATCCCAGGCTTTAGTCTTGTGTTTAGGAGTGACTCTTTCCACGAAAAAAAAAGAAACTCTCCCACCAAAAAGAAAAGTGTGCTCCTCCAAATAAAGTTGTAAGAGATATACTGACACTTGTTTCAAAAAAAAAAAAAGATGCAAATAAGTCAATATATCTCACAAATATCTGTAAAATCTTCCTACGAAAAGTTCTGTTTTCCTGTGAGCCGCAAATGTCAGAAAATGGGAGTTGAGTTTTTCGTCATCTTCTTAAGGGTCAATCTGAAAACACAAGCTGAAATTGGGACCAACCTTTACTTAAAAATTCGTGAAACCCTAGGCTTGAGTCTTAATGTTCATCTGGTCAATCTTGATCCTTCACTATGCACAAGCCATAATCTCTTGAGCTCACGAGTACAGCAAAAACCTCCTGGATCCTGGAAATCGTACTTATGGTTTAAATATCAAGAGTCCTGGTTAATCGAGAGATGTTCTATGTCATGTGAGACTTATAGTACTGGTAGTCTTCTTTACATTTGGTTCTCACAATATCCAACAATAAACACACCTATGTCACCTCAGAAGAAAATCTTCAGCTTAAAGATCATTTCTAAATACTACAAAAAATGTTTTGCTAGGGACTAGCAAAAGATAGGCATGGGGGTACGATTGCACCAAAAAAATACACCTGCAATAGTGCCTTCTTGTGCTATTTCCTAGCATTACCAATGCATATTAGGGTTCTATAATCGCATTTGTAAAAAATACATGCATGCATGCATTTAATTAAGAGGGGAGGAGAGTGAAATAAAATGGCCTCACGATTACATTTTTCCTCAAGTGCTTCCTCACAAATTTCCATCTCCATTTTTATTTCTTTTTTATTTTTAAATCTTTCTCCCCGCGGCTGCATGGAGCATCGACTTCTTCTCCTCACGCCACGTCCTGCTTCACCTCTCTCTGCAGCTGCAACAAACCTCTCCCTGCCAAGGCCATGCATGGCTTTCATCTTCTATTTAAAGCCACGACTTCTCCTTCAGAAGGCAGCCTGGTCCTTCCACGAAAAAAAAGACCCAACACAGCAGCTCTCCAGGCCACCATCCTCTCCTCCCTCTCCCTCCATACGCCGGCCCTCCTCGGAGACACCCGACGAGCAGGAGTTCTCACTGTGGTGCAGACCACCACTACCCAGCTCTTCAACGAGCCGGTGGGCGTGGTGGCTCTTTTCTAGTTTTATTTCCATTCTAGCACCTTCAGCCATGGCCGCAAGCTTCAAGGTCTGAAGCTCGTAGCTCGGTGGCAGCAGCAGTGGCAAGCCAGCATCAGCAGCAGCCGCCCCACTTCTTTCCACGCAAGCCTACAGGCGCGTCTGCCTTTGCTTCTTCGCTTTGTCGCACGCTCGCTTCTGCCCACAACCAACCTCTGCGCACCTCTGCAGCGGCCAGCCAAGCACCCCAGAACATCCCAGCAGCACCCACGTCGCCCTCGCCTTCCCCCGCGCATGCCATCTCCCTCTCTGCACACTCTGTCGCGAGCTTCTCCACGCCTGCAACTGGCCAGCGTAGACCGTCTTCCTCGTGCGTCAGCCCGCACACGCCAACCGTGAGCCGGTCACACTCACACCACCTGCAGCTCCCAGTTGCATAGCGCGGATGACCACTGTAGCCACTGTTCACGTGAGTCTGCATGACACTTTGGCTACAATGGGGTGACTGGAAAGCTTCTCACTTTACCAGTTACCCGGCGCACCGCAACCAACCCTCGCCTGTGCGCGCGCCTGCCTGTGAATCTACCCCAGCGTCGCCCGCACCAGCCCGCGCGTCTGCCTCGCCCACTCCCTTCGCCTGCGCCTATAAGCGCCCACGCTAGCCTCCACGCAACACGGTGCACTGCGGGTTCTCCCCATGCTCTCTCCCTTCCAGCGCACCCCTCTCTGCGCACATACACGCTTGTGCGTGCGCGTGGAAGCCTCCAAATGGCGCTCTGAAGCTGCGGACGTCTTAACCGCTCCAGCCCTCAACTCCAGCAGCGCCATCTCTCCAGCCCTCTCTCTCCCACTCTTTTTCTCTCCCTCTCTCTCACAACACTCACAACACTCTCTTTACCGACGGCTGCACACACATACACTCACACTTTCACACATACACACACACACCTATACACTATTATCTACATATATATATACGTATACATATATATATATAAATATATACTTACATATATCTATACATATATTAGTACTTATATAAATATTTATTAGTCTATACACACACACACATATATATATATACATCTATATACTTATATATACATATATATATATATATATATACTTATACATACATATATATGCATATACTTATGCATACATATATATATATATATATATATATATCTACATAGATATATACATATATATCTATATAACTATATATACATATATATATTTTTTTTCACATTATTTACCATAAACTGTATCAAGGGAATATCTGCACCAGTTGCTGATATTCCCCGATACATGCGTACAAAAAGCGTGTTCGCATTCATCTTCCACCATCCATCCTACACCTTACACACAGCACTTCGTCCTATTGGTTGAGTCTCTCTAGACGACGACCGACTCGACACCGTGCTACACTCCATCTCCGCCTCCACCCCAACCCCTTTATATACATAATATATACCTATATATATATACTGTATTTACTTTATTTCTGTTTTGCTTTCCTGTTAGTAAAAAGATAAAAAATATATAAAAGAGAAAAGATAATCTTTGACTTGCAGGTACTCCATCTTGCGAATAGCAAGACCCGTTTTGGAACCCTGTTTTGGCTCAAAGCCAAGAACTCAATTTTGGGGGTGTGCCTCAAGGACAAAAATTACTAGAAAAAAATCTAAAAAAGAAAAAACACCAAAAACACAATAAATGAATGGAAGAGACTCATTGTAGGAAAGGCATAGAAACTTAACTTGTAACCCCACTTCCCTGAGTTCGACCCTGGGCCTAAAAGTGACAAGATAAAATCAAGTAGGCCAGGTTAAAAAGTTTTGTAAAGAGATGGTTAGGTCCGATTTAGGTTAACCACTATATACACTTCAACGATAAAATTATCATATTAACAACTTATCCGAGCTCGACACCATTGCCCCCTAGCCATTGATCTTCCTTGAACTTGTTATGGGAGCTACGAAAGTCGGATCGAGGTGATTTTGAGTCTGTTGGACCCCATTCGTCGATCCAGATCCATCTGTATGGTTTGATTGCTTATCTAAGACCTATTTCAATATGATCTTGTACACAAGGTCATTAAACATTGATTCTATGCAATTAAAATGTAAATATCACGCAATATGCATGCAATGCTCCCAAACCCACTATAATATGACATTATCGCACAAGTACCCTCGAAATTGACTTTAATTGATGATATTAACACTGATAATTGTAGAGTCATCATTGACCTGCAAGAGAAACATGGCCTAGGGCCCAATTAGATAGCTGGTTACCTTTGCCGTGATGTGGTGAAGGTAATGGTGGGTGCGATTTGGTGTGAGAGAGTGTGAGGTGGTCGGCTGGTGTCGGAAACGATGATCGGATGCGTGTGTTCAAGGGAGTTATGGAGTGAGTGAAAGATGAAATTGGGTGAGGGCTTTTGATGGTGGAGGTGTGGCGATGCTAATGGAGGTGGTGGCATGGTGTTTGGTGACGTGAAGAGTTGCACGGCCTCGTCGATGGCGAGGCCGGCATTGGAGAAGATGAAGGGGGAGGTTGGTGAATGGTGGTTAAAATAAGGAAGTAGGGAGCAAATCCTAAGCTTTGGTGAGAGAGGGAGAGAATGAACCTAAATTAAGGACGAACGGGGGAGGAGCACGCATCGGTGTGATTGTTGACGTCGGAGAAGGTGAAAGCTCCTGAGGGTAGGGTGGCGACGACGATGAGGAAGGTGGCTCCTGAGTTTGCTATCGAGGAGCGCACGAAGTCAGAGGTGAAGGAGAACCAACCAATTTGGCTGTTGGCTGGTTGTAGGAAGAGATTAAGGAGGTGTCACCGGAGCTTAGCTGGAGACGGCTGGGGAAGGAGTTGAAGAAGATTTTTGGGCCTAAACCTTGCTAAGGAGCACGGTTTTGTAATGAGGAAGCTTTTATAGAGCTTGGGGCAAGCTCTAGACAACGGAACAAGCCTAATTAGCTTCAGTCAGAATCAAAAAGAGCCCATGAATCTCATGCATTCGCGCAAGCTTCCTAGGGAAAATCAAGAGCCAAGATCTGTCCCAATGGATTTTCCATAGTGTGAACATCAATTCCACCAAATTTGGTTAAATTTGATGAAGATTTGAGTAGGTTTAGGTTTAGTCAAAGGCTGCCTGGAGGTCGATTGACCTCCAATGGCGGTAGGGACCTACTTGTAAAGAAGACAAAGAAGTTAGGGATCAATCTGCAAGGATTTCAAAAGCTGAGGGGATAATTGAGAGAGAAAGAGTCTAATTGGACTAAAATGCAAACTACGTCAAGATGGATTCTGATTAGGCGCAAATTTTGGTACACACTTAATTTAGACCCAAGGAATTTAATAGTGAAGTCGGATTTGACTTTTGACTAAGTTTTGCTGGGAAAATTCATAGAAACCCAAATTAAGGTAGAACTCTATCTTTGACTCTATTTAAGGTTGAAAAAGATTCCAAAGGTCAAACCAAGTTTACCAAACCTTAAGGAATATTTTTTTATGAATTCTAGTAGATTTAAATGAAAATTTTCCTTATCATAACCTCTATAATTCAAGTGGGTATGAAATTAGGGTTTTACGAGCTGTATTGGTTCTCGAAATACATGAAACCCTGTTTCTATCTGTGTGGACCCATTTATTAGACTTTAGTGCTCATTAGACCTTGGATTAACCCTTGGAAAACCCCATGGTTACTTTGCTTTCATAATATGATGTTAAAATTGTAGAATTAACCCTGATTTAGTGTTCTGTTAAAATGGATGTGCAAGGAATTATGACTCTCAGACGATTATGTCGGAGCATTTGTCGCTTGATTTTGATTAATTAAAGCTAGTTATGGCTCATGATGATGTTATCATCATACCCTCATGACTAACTTTTGTTATTCCCTTAGCAAAATCTTATGGAAAGAACTAGATTTCTAGACCATGCATTATTGTTCAGATGCCTGATTTGTGTTACTCTCTAGAAATATGGTCAGAATGCCAACAATAAGCCTAGAGGTACTCAAGTATCAATCAAGATCCAAACCTGACCAGCTTCATCTTGAGTCTGCCGCGAAGGTTTCTAAGGCTTGCAGAAACTACCCAGAGGTTCATTGAACCCAGCAGTTAAAGCACCTGTGTGTAGAATGTAGCATGTCTAGCTTCAGTATGCCAGTGCATTTTTCTCTCTTTTTATTTTTCCCTACCAGTGCATTTATATTTCTTTTTATTTTTTCATTTGGAGAGTTCAGATTGAATTGATTAGATCAGATCAGAATTTCCCCAAAAAGATCAACTCTAATGGAGGCCTCTTGGTCAAACCTACGACCTTTCTTGTGTATGTGCTCTAGAGAATAGATGAGGGACCAGATGTTTATTTGACCCAATTAAGGGCCCCAAAGATTTTTGGATGACTAAGGCTGTTTCGAGGTGGACGATACCTCTGAATCAGAAATCCACACACTTGAAAATTACTTTGGTAGCTAGAAAGGGAGAGCCCCATAAAGACTCCTACACGGTAGAGCATCCCAACGGGTTATAGGGTTTCCCGCACCTGACCTTCCTTGTCACTACGATTCCAAGTCGACCAGAATGTATGAATTGAGACCTAAGTCTACCAATTTTAGTACTAATTTGTGCCTTGAATTTCACTTGATTTAGAAGTTGATTCAATTTGTGACCTATTTTGGAGGTTGGTTGACCCACAAGGTGGACCAACTTCACCTGACCTACACTAAAGATGGAGGATGAAATTTAGGCCAAGACCCAAAATCACCCTGAATTGACTTGCAGGTTATTAGGTCCAAAATTTTAGGGTTTGAGTGAATTTAGAGCCTGATTTTAGGGTTTTCTTGAATAGATATTTTCAACCATAGGCTTGGGTAGCACACAAATGCAGGAGGGTTAATTTCCTTTATTGCATGCAAGTGTGTACTAATGCTTCAAAACCCTAATGTGGAAACCCTAATTGGCTCTATTTCATGTCCAATTTGATCTCAAATGTAACACCTTGGACTCAAACAAGAAAGTGAGTAGTCCAAGAAGCCGAGAATTTAAGCGTAAATCCCTAATAGGCACAGGAAATCAAGATGATGATTTTCTAATCAAATCATCTCACTTCAATCAGATATCAAATTAAGTTAGCAAATCAGGAAATTTTGCATTTAAATGATAATTACTAGAAAAATAAGCCAAGTGGATCCTAATTCATTTGTTTCCTTCTTTTCTTCCCAGGATTAGAGGTGATTAGGGAAGAAGAAAACTTTTACCTGCCCCTAGAGTAGTTGATTGCGCGGAAGATCTTCTCGTGATGTACCTCACAAAATCACATAAAAACAGATAAGGCAAGTTACTAATAAGCTCAAAAAAATATGATTAGTGGTGAATTGCGCATTGCTCCCCGGCAACGACGCTAAAATGTTGCATACATTTTTGTCAAGTTTTAAGAAATGTTCATTGTAGTACGATCAACAAAAATGCAACAACACTTAAATTTATAAAACTCAGGAAACATAATTGAGTCCAAGGTCGTTCGTAGGGAGCAAATATGGA
This sequence comes from Thalassia testudinum, assembly GCA_037157565.1. Lineage (NCBI taxonomy): Eukaryota > Viridiplantae > Streptophyta > Magnoliopsida > Alismatales > Hydrocharitaceae > Thalassia > Thalassia testudinum. Next base: position 39,998,656 of record JAZHRO010000049.1, read on the forward strand.
ATTCACAATACTAATCAGATTTAGAAATAATGAGCACAATCAATTATGTACAAGAAAGATATTCAATGAATATTCTATGTAGAAATATATTCAATAATAGCTAAAGTGTATCTCAAAAACAGTGGGATAAAAAGAATAGAATAACTAAAAAATGGTGATTTAAATAACCAAGGATATCCCACATTTAAGCACATGAAATCAACCAATTCAAGTTCTCAATTTCGCCAAATGTTCCAACAGTGTTTTGAATCAATCATTTAATCTCAGGATATGTCTCAAATATAGCAACTGTAACTCAATTTCAAGTGCACGACTGCTACATTGTGCTCAATTCTTTGTCACGTTTTCATTTTAGGGGTTGGGAGCTCGCAACCATTAGATGGCCATCCAACAGTCGAGATGTAAAGCGTGGCTTGGGGATCGACGTAGTGCATTCTCAGCCATTTAATCAGGATCCAATGGCTAAGATCAGGGCTTCTTTGTTGAGGAGAGGAGCGCCAGTGCCTTCGAGCTGCTTGGATGGCGCCATGTGGCGCCATCTGGGCTGGCCATCTTCTATTACTTATAGGAGGTTCCATGGTTTTCGGATTGGATCGATATTTGCGTCGTTGGGATGTAATCATCGCTCCAAACCCATCCATGTAGTTGGATTTGTCATCTGAAGTACGGATTTATACCATCTTGCTATTCAGGTGAAATTGTCACTGTTTAAGAAAAGCATTGTTGTATAGGAAAAAATCGCTCAAATCATTTAAATTTATATGCTCAGATTAAGGAAATAGAGTCTGAGATCATTCGCAGGGAGCAAAGATGCAACTTTAATTCACCGATCACAAGAAATATAAGCACTTTGAAAGAAGTGATAATTCAAAATAATATTTCAATAAGATCAGAACAATAGTACAAAAAGATTGGATTAAAATGGTGATTTAAATCACCAAATTAACCCCTAAGTTTAAAGCTCACAACCGCTTAAATGTTTGAACAGTAACAACAATCAAATATCTGAACAATATTACAACCAAGCACAAGACCAATGTAGCCAATCAGTCGATAGAAGGCACAGATGCCTTAAGCCTTTACACCTCAGAGGAGCCAGGGCAGAACAACAGTAGAGGAGCACAAGGCTCTCACAAGAGCAAGGCACAAGGGCCTCACGAGGCTTCAAGGATGCTAAATTATGAGAGGAGATGAGGGCACAAGAGCAAAACCCTCTTGTTAGTCCCTTTGAAATGGGTTTTAAAATCGTTGCGTTGTAGTACAGTTTGAATCAGTGTGAAAAACAGATAATATTTATAACTCAGATGAAAGTCCAAGGTCGTTCGCTGGGAGCAAATAGGAATTCACACACTAATCTCATCAAATAATGTAAATGAGCACAATTAATAGTAATAATTACTCAAAACTAATAATCAATGTAGCACATGAGTATATCAAGAATCTATTGAGGCAAAAAGTCATCTAAGGCAAAATAATGGTGATTTGAATCACCAATTATTAGCTTAGATACGCATAATAATTACTAAATAAATGAACAGTATCAACCATACAAACTTTAGTGCACAGTGAACTTCATCAAACGACAGGGCACTCAATCAGATGGCTTAAGTGGGCCTTGCTACAATGCTAAGGCGAGCATTATTCTTCTTCTTCCTCTTCTCTTCTTTCTTTCCTTCTTGAGCTGCTCTCCTCCTCTTCTCCCTTCTTTGCTTCTGCTTTTCTCCTTTCTTCTTCTTTAGCTTTCCTTCTTCAGTTGCTCTTTTCCTTCCTTCTATTCTTTATGCACAAGGGGAAGGTCTCAGATTTGGCTAAGTGTTGCACAAGGCAAAACCCTCCCCTGCCCCACTCTCTCTTTCTTTCTCTCTCTAGGTTTCCTCTTCTTCACCTTCCCAAGGCCTCGGGTAATCGGGTAGGCATGCACCTGGGACTAGGCTCACCGATGTGGGTGGTGAGCAAGGAGTGCTTAGGTTTGGCGGGTTATCGGGTCAGCCAGGCCCGCAGATTAGGCATCGTTTGTTTATATCCTTTGGAGGTAAATCCTCAAATGATAAATAATTCCCCTGTGATTCATTGCAGATTTTCAGTTCAGGTTCCTCTATTGGGGCACCCACTTCTGAAATAGACTCTTCATATCCCTAAGACCAAAATTGATCTAATTCATCCTCCATTCCCTTAGGGTCACCTTCATTGGGTGCATTTAAATCCTCAGGATGCTGAATGGTAGGTGTTGATTCGCTAAGTGGAGGGTCAGGAGTAGGCTCACTAAGGGTAGAATGAGATTCCACCAAATAATCAATAGGGGAAGTGATAGGAACAATACAACCTTGACCTGGGTTGTTAAGGGTAAGGAGAATACTGTCATTGGGGTCAAGGTCCTCAAGAGATACCGTCTTCCATTGCTTTTGACTCCAATATAGCTCGGGTGGATAATCACTATAATCATTCTCCTCTAGTGGCCATGTCTCATTGGGAGAGCCTAAGTGATAGCTACATAAAACTGGATCCCTATTGTCATTGGATTCCTCAGAATTATTTTCATGATCATGGTTGTATGGGTAGGGATCAGAATTACTGGGAAGCATGTAGCTAACCTATCTTATCATTTCTTTATTTAACTGTTGACTATTCCTCAACATCTCTCCCATGGATTCCATCATTTCCTTTTGCTATTTTTGCATTTCTATTATAAAAGAGGAGAGGCTACTATTATCAGGTTGGGGAGGATACTCAATTTCAGGCTCTGGTTGCCTAGCGGTATAGATCCAACCTCGATATGGAAAATCATGAAGGGTGTTAGGGTTGGGTGTTTACATAGAAGTAGGGTTTTTAGGGTTGGAAAATCCCGCTCCTAGGCTCTGCTCAAAAGTGGGAGTTATCAAGCTAGTACTCCCAAGATAGGAATATGAATGATCCTATGAATTGTCAATGTACCCATCAAAGGATGGATACTCTCGGGGCATGGGATACTGGTTAAAAGACGGGAAGTATTCGAAATTTTCGGCCCTACCAGGAGGGGGTGACGTAATAATTGCGGAAATAAAATAAAAAATCTCACAAAAAGTCAATCACACAAGTACACAAGCATTTTTAGGTGGAAAGCTAAACCGGGTGAAAACCACAACCTAACCCTCTCGAGTTAGGATTTTCCGATCAACCAAGTTGATCAAAATCCACTAAACGGAATCACTTTAAACGAGGGTGATTCAACCTCAATACAACCACGCTACTTACATGATGGTAGCGTACCTCAACCCCTTCTCACCACGAGAAGGATTTTGTCTCGCGAAGGAGACGGGAATTCGCAAAGCGAATACCCAACCAAATAACAAAGATAAAATAAACAACAAGTCCTATAGAGCCAACAAAGTAATTTTAAACATAGCTTCTATAGGAAATAGGATGCTTCCCTTTGAAAGGAGTGTGTCGACGACGGGATGCGTGTACCACGCGACGGCGCAACGTCGCTCTCGTGAATAACGGCGGGAGAGCGGGTGCGCAATAGCTTGATGCTCTCAAGAGAATGGAGCTTGAGCTTGGAGAGCAAGAGCTATCTAGGACACAAGAGAGTGAAACTATGTTGCTTAGGTGTCTCTAGGTGTGTCTTAGTGTGTATTGGTGTGTGTATGTGTTGCAAAGGTTCCCCTCTATTTATAGAGGTCTTAGGAAGGCTTTGGAAGGCTTAGGAAGGGTTCTATAGCCGTTGGGAACAAACCCCAAGAGAATCAGCCCGAAATCAGGAACAATCATTGCTCTGACAGGCTTATCAGACGTCTAATTCTGGCATCAAACGTCTGGAAGTTCACTTTAAGACGTCTGATTCCAAGGTCAGACGTCTGATTTTAGGCGGGTCTCTTCCTGACTTGAATCAGATCTAAACAGGGTTTTTGTGCAAGTCCATCAGACGACATATAGGACGTCTGGCACTATGTCTGGATGTCTGGAAACCTACTTTTTCTGTGGGAATGGATTTCCAAACGTTGCAACGGCTAGAAAATCTCTGAGAAGAGATTTTGGGTCAGCCGAGGCAAAACGGTCAATTATCAGACGTCTGGACAGTCCTATGGACGTCTGATAAGGCTCTAACGGTCATATCTTGAGTGTTTGCTAAGCCAGCCAACGGTCCACTAATTGGACGTCTGGCAAAGTCATCAGACGTCTCCTAAGACGTCTGGTCTAAGGTCTGGACGTCTGATTTCATCAGACAGAACTAACTATATCCAGCCTAATAGTTATCAGACGTCTGAAACAATAGTCAGACGTCTTAAAATACTTTATCAGACGTCTTATTTGGGAATTAGACATCTAGAAACTCTGTTTGAACCCTATATTGGTTTTCTAAGTTCTTTACGGAAAACCGAAGTATCCTAGGGTTGTGCAGGTGTTCCTAGGACTATTGTTAGGGTACTTTGAGGCTCTTTAACATGAATTATCTAAGGAAATAAAGAGCAACAAAAGAAACGAAAAATACAACAAGTACAAAAGAAGGAAATCTATCCTATTCTTCATTTCCTTCCATCTTTAATATATCGCTCCTCGCGAATCTCTTCTATTCTCCATCAAGCTCCTCCAATCCGTCCTGGATGCGAGCTCGAACTCCATCTAATCACGTATCCATTTGCGATTGACCTGAAATCTAGGACTCAAAGTGCAAATGTTAAATAACACGTGTTTTGTTATCATCAAAACAAATGATCGTGGTGCTCTAGCACCAACAATCTCCCCCTTTTTGATGATGACAAAACCATAAATAGTAATGCAAAAAATCCTCCCCCTTTTTGACATTATCAAAAAGGTTTAATTGATTTTACATTTCCTATAACTCCCCCTTAAAACATGCTCTTCTATAAATTTCTTTTGACAAAGGTAATGCCTCCCCCCTTTTTTATAACAACAAGATAGCTATTATTTTTCTCCCCCTTTCTAAAGGAAATTTAGCTACCTTATATCTCCCCCTTAAAAATTGACAATTAGCTCATAAATTTTAACTCCCCCTATCTAAATGCTACTGATAAACAAAGATAGGGTCAAGAATTTTTACCTCACCTACCATGGCCAATAAAATGGCCCGAATGGTGGTGGTTGCCACATCGGATGGGGCTCCCATCCGTAGCTTGGAGGCCCGGGCATTGGCACTGGTCTCCAATCTGGTGGTCGACGTGCGGTGGGTCCGTCACTTGTTCGCCGTCTCGTCGGTCTTCTTGTTCTCCTCCTTGGTCTACTCCTTGGTTCTCCCAACTCGAGTTGACCAGCCTTGAGCTTGTAGGTCCAGTCCTTCGTGTTGTAGTCATCCCTGAAACCTACAAAACAAGATTCTAAATCTTCCTTCGGTATCCAAGTGAGCTTGGATCCGGATCTGTTAGCAGGTCTCCTTGACGGAGATCCTTTCTCAACCTTAGGGCTATAAAAATTATCTACTTTATTGATTAATTTGTTGGAGTTTTCTCTAAGACATGCGATTTCTTTTTCTATAATATCCATCTTAGTCTTTAAATCAGAAATTTCTATTTTTAGACTAACATTTTCCTCAATCAATTTATTATTTTCATTGATGAGGTTATTATTTTCTAATAATAGGTTATCCTTTCTAGGACTAGCTTCTAAATCCTTAAGTTTTATTTCTAACCTATCATTTTCAGATTTAAGAAAACTAAGATTCTTTTTCATGCTTTTGTTTTCTATTTTTAATGATTTACTAAGCTCATACAACTCATTAAAAGCATCTTGTAAATCCGAGTTTACCTCATTGTCACTGTCGTCGCTGTCGTTGTCACTTTCTCCGATTGCCATGAAACTAAGGCACGCGGTTTCCTTATCCCTGAGATCTTCTTCCGAGCTTGTCTCCTCATGAGTGCCTTCCAACCTCCTCCATATCTCGTGGGCGGTGGTACAGCCTTGGATTTGCTCGAACTCTTTCGAACTCAACGCACAATACAAGGCATTCATTGCCTTTGCGTTGAGGTTGGGATTCCGAACCTGATCTTCTAAGTAACCTCTTGCGGGTTTCTTGGGAATCACAAATGCGGATTCGCATTTTTCCCACACTCGGAAGTCGTAGGCCTACAACCACATAGTCATACGATTTTTCCAATAAACGAAATCCATACCTGCAAAGTATGGTGGTCGCGAGGTATCGTGTCCTTCGGTGCACACAAATGCTTTTCCCTCCATATCTAGATCTTCGCCGGTTTGTAATGCCAATTTTGTGAGACCTGCTCTGATACCAAGTGAAATTTTCGGCCCTACCAGGAGGGGGTGACGTAATAATTGCGGAAATAAAATAAACAATCTCACAAAAAGTCAATCACACAAGTAAACAAGTATTTTTAGGTGGAAACCCAAACCGGGTGAAAACCACCACCTAACCCTCTCGAGTTAGGATTTTCCAATCAACCAAGTTGATCAAAATCCACTAAACCAAATCACTTTAAACAAGGGTGATTCAACCTCAATACAACCACGCTACTTACACGAGGGTAGCGTACCTCAACCCCTTCTCTCCACGAGAAGGATTTTGTCTCGCGAAGGAGACGGGAATTCGCAAAGCGAATACCCAACCAAATAACAAAGATAAAATAAGCAACAAGTCCTATAGAGCCAACAAAGTAATTTTAAACCTAGCTTCTATAGGAAATAGGATGCTTCCCTTTGAAAGGAGTGCGTCGACGACGCGGATGCGTGTACCACGCGATGGCGCAATGTCGCTCTCGTGAACAACGGCGGGAGAGCGGGTGCGCAACAGCTTGATGCTCTCAAGAGAATGGAGCTTGAGCTTGGAGAGCAAGAGCTATCTAGGACACAAGAGAGTGAAACTATGTTGCTTAGGTGTCTCTAGGTGTGTCTTAGTGTGTATTGGTGTGTGTATGTGTTGCAAAGGTTCCCCTCTATTTATAGAGGCCTTAGGAAGGCTTTGGAAGGCTTAGGAAGGGTTCTATAGCCGTTGGGAACAAAGCCCAAGAGAATCAGCCCAAAATCAGGAACAACCATTGCTCTGACAGGCTTATCAGATGTCTAATTCTGGGATTAGATGTCTGGAAGTTCACTTTAAGACGTCTGATTCCAAGGTCAGACGTCTGATTTTGGGTGGGTCTCTTCCTGACTTGAATCAGATCTAAACAGGGGTTTTGTGCAAGTCCATCAGACGACATATAGGACGTCTGGCACTATGTCTGGATGTCTGGAAACCTACTTTTTCCGTGGGAATGGATTTCCAAACGTTTCAATGGCTAGAAAATCTCTGAGAAGAGATTTTGGGTCAACCGAGGCAAAACGGTCAATTATCAGACGTCTGGATAGTCTTATGGACGTCTGATAAGGCTGTAACGGTCATATATTGAGTGTTTGCTAAGCCAGCCAACGGTCCACTAATTGGACGTCTGGCAAAGTCATCAAACGTCTCCTAAGACGTCTGGTCTAAGGTCTGGACGTCTGATTTCATCAGACAGAACTAACTATGTCCAGCCTAACAGTTATCAGACGTCTGAAACAACAGTCAGACGTCTTAAAATACTTTATCAGACGTCTTATTTGGGAATTAGACGTCAGGAAACTCTGCTTGAACCCTATATTGGTTTTCTAAGTTCTTTACAGAAAATCTAAGTATCCTAAGGTTGTGCAGGTGTTCCTAGGACTACTGTTAGGGTACTTTGAGGCTCTTTAACATGAATTATCTAAGGAAATAAAGAGCAACAAAAGAAATGAAAAATACAACAAGTACAAAAGAAGGAAATCTATCCTATTCTTCATTTCCTTCCATCTTTAATATATCGCTCCTCGTGAATCTCTTCTGTTCTCCATCAAGCTCCTCCAATCCATCCTGGATGCGAGCTCGAACTCCATCTAATCATGTATCCATTTGCGATTGACCTGAAATCTAGGACTCAAAGTGCAAATGTTAAATAACACGTGTTTTGTTATCATCAAAACAAATGATCGTGGTGCTCTAGCACCAACAGTATTGACTCTGATAATCTAAATGATAGGAATTAGGGTGATCCATTTCTTAAAGCCAAACAGTTTTAACTCTCTTAGAATTCAGAACAAAAGTAGAAACTTCCTAGAGAGTTCTACTGTCAAAGCAAATGCAAATTCAGTGGGATCTGTTTTTAGCAGATTGTAGGTCTTAGAATTAAATGTTCAGTTGGTGGCCAAACAAGTTTTGCATAAATTACACTTCCTAGGCCAACCTTCGCTGGTGCCTATAACCTACTCTTAAGGGATGGAAGTCTCGAATCGAGCCCACACACGAGGAACCGAAGTAACTTGGTGGATAGGCTTGTTGATTTTCGATTAACTTCCCTTGTTGTGCAAAAGAGGAGAGGTAGAAATTTATCTAGTGACCTTATGTGTGAGGTGCACAGTGTCTCAGGTGTGCAAACATATGATCATGTTTTGATTTTTGAAATTTCCCAAACAAGATCCTTTTGCACATAATTTTATGTCACAGATTTTAAAGTCCAACCTCTTAGCAGTCCTAATTTTTAAACTGACCACTGAATTAATTCGATTCACGCACTTTAGTGGTCTTAGATTTAGATTCAATGCAGATGCATGACAGGTAATTGATGCTCAAGAGAAGACATACCTTACTCCAACTTTCTTCATGCAATAATGTATGCAATACAGTAAAAATAAACTAGATGCTACTCATTCAGTCCAAGATGGTCATCCTATAGATATGCAGCTTCTAGCAGGCAATTTGAAATTTTTTTTTCAATAATAATAATAAACAAACAGACCTAATCTAACTAACTAACCGAAATGCAGTTCAAAAAATTCAAATAGTCCTATAATATAAATAAATGGGAACATTCTCTCAAAAATATGCTCTCGCATACAAGAGCGATAAGAAATAAAGAAGCCTGGGAGCACATTCCCAAAAATACCTGACAAGGGTCCAAAAGACAGAAACTAAATTCTATTGTCTATCTAAACTAAATCTAATTAAGATCTACTAACTAAATCAAAAATAGGCTTCTTCGTAAACCTATGCACGTGGGATTAAGGCCCATGTGTTCCTGTTGCTGGCCTCCAAGTGGCATCAAGGTCGACCAAAAAGATCGTCTCCGCCGTGCGTGCTTGTCGCGTTTGTTGTTCGATTCGTGCACACAAAGAGAACCAATGTCAATAATTCAGAAAAGCTTTTAAAATAGCATCAAAATAATATAAAATTCCTGAAAAATTAAAAGGCATGTTTCCTCCATAGCAACGGCGCCATTTGAAAGCGCGATCTTCATTTTCATTGAAAACTTTAACATAAAATGATGTGTCGTTGCATTTAATCGCGTGGTCGAAAATTGCTTTTCAAAATATTTTAATTCTCAGAATCCAACCACGAATAGTTAGGTCGTCCCCACAGGGAGGAATTAGCCTATTTAAGCTAGTGAGTTGTGCTTAGTTTATTCAGGAATCTCAATGTGTATGCATACTAACTGGTTCATGTGTTTTCAACATGATTTCTTGCTTCAAATAATTAATCAAGAATATAGGTGTGCATATGCAAAATCACCACTATATAATATCATGTAAAACAATGATCTTGATACTGGTAAACAATGTAAATACTAATTTCTAGAATATCACTTGTTTACCATAATATCTATGACATCCATTAAATCATTCATGTGAGATATGCATATGCAAATAATTTAGATGAAGTAGAAGGAGGGCTATGTAAATTCACCTTAATAATGTAATGCCTTAAATAAATGAATAGCAACATCTGCAATGGCATTTAACGTAAATACTAATTGAGGTGTTACTGTAGCAAAACAGGGGATTTTGTTCCCCTCATGCACACACGGAGGAGAAGGTGTGGCTGGAGGCGCGGTGCTCAGAGTAGATCGGCCGTGATGCGAGCTTCGTGTTGGTGGTTGTGGCGTCGATGGAGGTGGCCGGTGGCGGCCGGTAAGAGCTTAGGATGCTGTCAGCGGCGACTTGCGTGCACACTTGCATGGACGTCGGGAAGGTCTGCCGCAAGCGTGGGCAACCTTGTGAGGGCAAGGCAAAATCGATGGCGTTGTTGGAGCGAAGCTTCATGGCGCGTGGAGGTGGCTGCACTTGGAGGTGGATGGCCAGCGATGGGTTCCTTTGGGGAAGAAGATGAACAGTGCGATGTCGGCTAAGGGTGTGAGGCACGCTGCACGTGGCGGCTGAAGCATAGCCGGGCGTGGGCGGCCTTGTGCTGTGCGTGCTGCGAGGTTGCACGCTGTGCAGGTGGGTGATGGGTGCGGCGCCTGCGCTCTGGCAGTGCGCGAATGAAGGGTGCAGCACCTGCAGGCACTTGGTGCGGCGTCTACAGGCACTGCCGAGGGCTGGTGCAGGCTGGAAGGCACGGCTATGGCACCTACGGGCGTGTGGTTGCAATGGCGCGTGCATGCGGTGGAAAGGATGGTGGAAGTTGGTGCGTAGAGACCATGGTGCTCACTGAAGTCCACGGTGCACGCCTCCTTCACGGTGGTGCAGATGGAGGATAGTTTCCCGCTAGGGGGAAGGCGGATCATGAGGAACTTCCTCGGTGAACGTGGCTTCTTTTTAAACAAAAATCTCCTACTTTTCCTTCGGCCGCAAGTATCTCCAACTACTCGCGACACTCGCGAGTGGTTGGAATAGCAGATAAGCACAGCAGTTTCCTCTTCAGATGTCTAACTAGAGCATCAGATGACTTAAAAAATGTAATGGCATGAATTCTTGATAGTAGTTCCAGACGTCCAATCCAAGTCCAAGACTTCTTATAGAAGTAAAAATGAGCGCCTAATTCTTGTACCTAGCCTACATTCATCACATAAATTATATTATCATAACATTTGTTATTAAATGTAAAATTGAAGCATAAAATTAAATGTAGGCCAAGGTGAATTGCCCTATAACTCCTAATTAATTAACAACTAAGAACAAATAATTAAATAGTACTTAGGCTAAATAATAGTCCACAAAAGTGGACTTATCACCCACCTACTCTAGTTGGGGGAACTCTGAACCCTCATATTCTGATTTTCCCGAGGTTCCTCAGACCTGCGAGGACCTCAATTCCATTCAGAATGATCTTTTCTGAAACACTTACAACCTTTGATGGCGTAATCATCCCAATTTCACGTGGTCAGGCAATAATCAAAATCAGAGACCTCAATATCCACCCCGACCACAAGCTCCTCGTCCATATCAGCCGCCTCAGCCTCAGCCTAACCCAATTTATTAATCTGGGCTGACTTAGAAAGATCAAATGACTCTTATCCTTCAGACTCTGGCTAACATTCAAAAGATGAATGCAGCTATGCAAAAACAGCATAGAGACGAGATCACAGAGGTTGGCAATCAACTTGCCCAGATGGAAAATCCTCGCCAATCTGGAGCACTTCCTTCACAACCTCTTCCTAATCCGAATAATGTGCCAAACCAGAGGCGTGTTATGAACCCAAATCTGAGCCAAGATCAATTTGTTTATCAGGCCCCTACTACTCCATCACCCGATTTGATGGAGGCTTCGACATCGTATGCAGGTTACCAGCAACAAGCACCTCTTCTACCCACACCAAACCAGAACTAAGCAGGATTGAATTTTGTTACTAGCTGCACTGGCAAAACAACACAGGACCCACCTTATCTAAGCCAAACCTAGCCTAGTAATACAAACCCTAACCCTAGGATAGTCATCCAAGACACCTCTATCCCAGATCAAGAACTTGGAACCATTCTAGAGGAACCATCTCAGGTTCCATTTCCTGATGCCTTAACCAATGGAAAAAGGATAACCAAAACTGTGGCACCTGAGGAGGACCTGGTTAAGCTCTTTCAGTAGGTCCATATAAACATTCCCTTGATGGATGCAATATGCCACGTACCGGCTTAAACAAGATTTCTAAAAGATGTATATAAACCAAGAGTAAGCCATGAACCAAAGACGGGAATCCGATCATACTATAAGAGCAAACTAGCTCTGTCATTTTAAGTAAACTCCCGCCTAAGGCAAAAGACCCAGGCACCCCTTTGATCTCCTGTGAAATCGGTGATATATGATTTGACCGAGCTTTATTAAACTTAGGAGCCTGCATAAATTTGATACCTACATCCCTACTAGACTACTTTAAGGAATCTGAACTTAAATCGATAGAAATGACTTTACAATTAGCCGACCGATCAATTAAGTCACCAAAAGCATTCTCGAGGATGTCATAGTTAGGGTGCATGATTTCTATTTTCCAGTGGATTTCATTGTCTTAGACATGGACACTCCTGAAAATGTGAAGAATACACCAATCATATTAGGGAGACCCTTTCTGGCCACTGCTAGGGCCAATATCAATTATGAGGAGGGACAAATTGAATTAAAATTTGGAAGCAAGACCCTAAAGATTGACATCTTTAAGGCCCAACAAGGAATTAATTGCAGAGTCATAGAACAAATTTGTGATATTGAAGCTATGGTTGACAAGTTTATTGAGGAAAAATCAACTATTTTTGTTTAACCACAAGAGGATCAAAACCTGCAATTAGAGGAGCCCGAACTCAACCTAGACACACCCATAGCTCTCTCCTTTGCTCCCAACACCCAACTTGAATGACCCACTGCTGCTGACAACCAGATTTTGGAATTAAAGCCTCTTCTCAATCATCTCAAGTACGTCTTTTTGGGTTCCAATCAGACGTTTCCTGTGATTATCAACTCCCGACTCACACCTGATCAGGAAACATGCCTGATTTATGTTCTCCAGCAACATCGAAGAGCCATTGGATGGACTCTCAATGATCTCACTAGTATCAGCCCTTCATACTACGCACATCACATCTACATTGAAGAGGGCTCATGACCATCCCATGAAATGCAAAGATGCCTGAATCCAAATCTATAGGATGTCATGAAAAAGGAGATTATCAAGTGGTTAGATATAGGGATCATCTACCTGATCTCCGACAATCAGTGGGTGAGCCCAATCCAAGTTGTGCCTAAAAGGGAAAAACTCACCATCATCACGACTAAAACAAGAGAAACCATACCGACCCGTCTAGCAAAGTCATGGAGAGTCTGCATTGATTATAGAAAACTCAATTCCTCCATGAAGAAGGATCATTTCCCGCTACCGTTCATTGATTAGATTCTCGAGAAACTAGTGGGAAATCGATTCTTCTGCTTTTTGGATGGGTACTCTGGTTACAATCAGGTCACAATTCATCTCGAGGACCAAGAGAAGACCACCTTCACCTGCCATTTGGTCTCTACAATGCACCCACTACTTTTCAGCGATGCATGGTTGCCATACTCTCAGATATTGTAGGTGAGTACCTTGAAGTCTTCATGGATGACTTCTCGATATTTGGTGAATCATTTGACAATTGCCTTTTGCACTTGGTCCAAATCCTCAAGCGGTGCATCGACGTGAACTTGCTTCCTTCCTGGGAAAAGAGCCACTTCATGGTACCTGAGGGAATTATCCTGAGACATCTCATCTCTGAAAAAGTCATCCAGGTTAATCAAGCCAAGGTGAATTTGATTTCCAAACTCCTTATGCCAAGCTCGGTCAAAGACATCTGATCCTTCCTAGGGCACGTCGATTTTTACCATCAATTAATTCCCAATTTCTCAAAAATCACACGCCCCCTAACTAATCTTCTATCTAAGGATGTCCCCTTTGAAATCCCCAAAAAGTGCGCTCAGGCATTTGAGATCCTACGTGATCGAGTTACACAAGCACCTATCCTGCAGTCCCCTAACTGGTCTCAACCCTTTGAGATCATGTGCGATGCTTCTGATTATGATGTAGGTGCGGTACATGGGTAGAAAATAGACGGGAAACCCGTGGTCATCTACTACGCTAGCAAGACACTTGACGAGGCTCAGCATAACTATACAATTACTGAGAAAGAGCTGCTAACCGTAGTATTTGCTCTGGAAAAATTCAGATCATATCGCTTGTGTCCCATGTTATCATATACTCAGATCATACTGCAGTGAGGCACCTCCTTGCAAAGAAGGACACGAAACCTTGACTAATCTGCTGGATCTTGTTGTTACAAGAATTTGATCTCGAGATTTGCGACAAAGCGAGAAAATAGAATGTGGTAGCTGACTACTTGTCCCATCTTCCTTCTTCCGTCATCGACCCGTCAGGTCCAATCACTGAGCATTTTCCAGACAAGTACCTGCTAGCCATTCACAATCTCCCTTGGCTTGTTGATATTGTAAACTACTTGGTTACGAGAAAAGTTCCGCTAGATTGGCTGACCTCCAAGTGGCACAAATTGATTGTTGAGGCCAAGTATTATATTTGGGAGGAACCATACCTTTTCCACATCGACAATGATTAGGTGATCCAGAGATGCATTCCTAACGACGAGGTCAACGAAATAATGTCATTCTACCATGACCAGGACTGCGGTGGCCATTTTTCTGGGCGTAAAGCCACAGCAAAAATTCTCCAGTGTGGGTTCTTTTGGTCCACGGATGGGTCCACTTTAGTGGACTAATTTAGTGCTTAAGTACATTATTATTTTGATGAGAGACTAATTTAAAGCATGGATGTTATTGACAAAATCATGTGAATGCTAAATTTATCATTTCATGTATTAATTGCATTAGTCTTTATATGGGAGGATTGATTATCAACTTTAAAAGGCAAGGGCATCACATCAAAGTGAGTGGAGATATGTGGGATTTTATATAGGCAAAATATAGTAAGAGAATAAATTTTAGAGGTTTCCTTGTATACCTCTCAAATTTGTACCAACAAATTTCCTTATCTCTCTCACGAATCTCCCTCTCCCAAAAATTCCTACTCGCTATATTTGGTAACTTAAAATCTGACTCTCTCTCTCCTTATTTAACAGGAAGGGTCGGGCAACAGGGAGGCTTATCATCTTCTTCTCTTGAGAGGGACATGGGCACCACCTCTCTACCCTCACCGTGCACCCATCCACCTCTGCGAGCCTCTGCACCGACTAAAGCCACCACCACCGTGTGCCTCCTTCATCCGCCAGTGCGTGTCTCCACAAATCTGCTAACAGAACGATGCCCCCCTAATGTAAACACATTTACACTACTTAAGATGTCTATTTGTGCATGTTTTTAAGCATAGGATTGCATTGCATGCTATAAATATTGCATAACATGCATCATCTCGCATTTGGAGTAGTTTGAATAAAATGGAGGTTAATTATCTCCTTTTATGTTCATGGACAGGGAAAATTTTTTATCGGGGCCTCAGATCGAAGATCCAACCGTACAGATGTGATCAGGGCAACGATTGGAGTTCAACGACTCCAAGATCGCCCTAATCAGACATCTGTAGCATCAGATAGTGATCGGGGAACCCTAGAAGATGAAGGGCCAAGATGGTGTGAATTCACACTTCAAACGACAAATCTAATCGCACGGATGGATTCGGATCGATGATTGCAGCCTAACGACATGAAAATCAACTCAATCCGACACCCGTGGCGCCATCTACATCATATAGAAGATGGATGGCCAAGATGGTGCCATGTGGTGCCATCTCAACCATCCAACCGGCCCTTAGGATCACCGCTGCCTTTCCAAACAAAATCCGACGTGCGATCTAGGCCATTGGATGTTGATCCAACGGCCATGAGCATGCACCGCTAAAATCATCTCCGCGACCAACTCTCCTTCACAGCGCAGTGGGCGAACGCTTTATCGCGAGCAGGCGACACGCGTTCGAAATGCAAGGAGCGGGTGAGCAGTGCGGGCAAGCGGGCGCAATTAGCCGCTCGATCGTGATCGAACGGTCGCGCGCGCCCAATTCGCCCCACGCGCTATTGCATGCCCGCGTGTGACGCGGGATCGTACACAGGCGGGCGCACACTGAGGAGCTGACGAAGGCGCGACTTAAGCCGTCCGATCTCATGATCGGACAGTTGAGAGCGGCTAGATGTGTACGTGTGTTACACGCATGAGC
Organism: Thalassia testudinum; assembly: GCA_037157565.1. Lineage (NCBI taxonomy): Eukaryota > Viridiplantae > Streptophyta > Magnoliopsida > Alismatales > Hydrocharitaceae > Thalassia > Thalassia testudinum. The sequence goes on from JAZHRO010000049.1 coordinate 40,014,561, forward strand.
AAGCGAGCAGGCGTGCTTGCGTTGCCCACTACGCCCACGTTCGGACCTTTAGCGACGGTTTTATCCGTCACTAAAGGTCCTGAGTTAATGTTTTAAGAGTTGTAATGACCAAATTGCCCCCACTCCTTGCAACTATAAAAGGAGACCCCCTCCACACGAAATTCTCATCCCTTCCTTCTCTTCTCTCCCTCTCCAAAGCTCAAGAGAAGCTTGTCCCACACCCGGGATGCTTCTCACGAGATAAAGTCAATTTTTCATCCCCCTTTCGGAAGCGGATCCCATGACGAGGACGACGTGCTACCCCATTCCCGTTCTTCCACTTCGTTCTCCTTCATCCTGCTCCATCCTCCTTAGTCCAGGCATCATCCCGTCCGGCTCGTCCTCCAAGCGACCGTCAAGGAGGATATCTCTCTCCCCATTCTTTTTACTGCTTTCTCGAATAGATTTACTGCTTTCTAGTGTAGCTGATTTCCCGCTTTCTAGTGTAATTCTTCTTTAGTTTTATTGTATAAACATTTTGAATTATTGAATACATGTTTTCTCTCTCTCTCTCTCTCTCTAGTTTAGTTTGATTGTTATTGTGGCTTCATTGTAATTACATCGCCTTACTTTTCAAGAAAAATTCTAAAAAAATATAATTGCTAATATAGATTGACGTCCGCCTCCTTGTGTTCGACCTGGGATTTCCATTCCGATATAAATTTTATTTGTTGAACACGAGTTCTTCGCTTTCATACTACAACGACAGGTTTTTCAAAACCAAACACGTTGGCGTAGCATCCCGACGTTCAACATTTTGGCACCGTTGCTAGGGAGGTGACACTCTTTGATTTTTTCTTCGCATTTTCTAACTTACGAATCATTTACCTCACTTCTCTCCTTTCTTATTGTGATTGCAGGTACTCTTTTGAGACGAGCAAAAGCGTTAGATTGGAGTAAAGTGCTGTGGAAGGTTTTGTAAGTTACCCCTACCTCCCACCCATTAGATTTCATTTCACCACATAATAACACAAACATCAATCAACCTATGTGTTCTTATAAACTCTAAGGTTATATTGTTTGTTGTTTGACACCCACACCTGCCCCAACCTCCACATTTAAAAAAAAAGAAAATAAAATAAAATCTCATAGAGGTACACAACCTCATCTGAATTTCAAACTCAACCGGTAAACCGATCTTTGGAGCCAGTACACACATTCAAACACATAATTGAGTAGAAATCAGATTAGGAAATCACTTGTGTGCTTAATTAAGTGGTGCAATAGGCCAATTGTTTGAGTTGATTGGGCTGCACCACTTCAATTAAAAACAACTCATCAAGTAGCTGCCACTTAGGTTCAACTCTTATCGATTTACCAGGCACTCCACATTCTTTTTAAGCTTCAAAGGAAAATATCTTCACCTGTGCTTTCAAAACCTAGTGTGCCAACAAAACTTGTTTGAAAACACCTAAAGTTGAATCCTAAAAGCTACTAAGCAAGATTTGAACCCTAAAATTCACCGCATCAAAAATAATCTTGCTTGAAAACCACTGGTTGTGCACGCACACATAAATCAATCAATCATTAAGGGCACAACCCATATAAAGGGCCCATCACAATCCAAAGCACATTCAAACCCAGCCCTAAATAAAACAGAGTAGACGTTGGCCTTAAGGATTCAACTCGTTCTTCAGAGCCCAGAATGAGATTATTTTCAATTAGTCTGTTTCTACTGTTCAATCTGATGTCTAGCTAGGGGAGCAGAATCAAACGATCGTGGCTAGGGGGTACACTAGGAACCAGAGGTGCAAGTCGAAGGAAGAACCTTCTCCCCAGTCTCTCCTTTTAACTGGTTGGATTGAACAGACAGAAGTAGATCAAATCGTTCCTTTATCTTAAGATGGGTTTTGGGAGTCTGTAGGTCTTTAGGCTAGCCCACTTAAGGACAAGTTTGATTGTTTGTATTGCAGGGCACCTTTCTTCCTCCCATCTCTCATGAATCCTTCCACATATTACACGCATTCCCACTCTTTCCCTCCTGTTTTGAATTATCCTCAACATGACGATTATCCCGACTCGTACTGTAACCAACCATCAGTTAGTTGGGATAACTCAGATTGGGGATACAGCTCCAGACCTCCGTGTTTAAGGTCTAACCCTGAACACTTTGATTGTGATTTCTATCCTTCTCAGAGCCACATCGATTATAGATCGTCACCCTTTCATGAACAACCTAATACGATCTACAATCAAGAAGGATACACTGATCCTTACCCATCCTTTGATTACACTACCTTTAGGTCATCACCACCTTTTGAAAAATCTGAAATGACCTATATTATCAGGAAGGGTATAACAAATCTCAATTCGTTAATTCCCCTACATTGACCTCAAACCTGCCCAACCTTAAACCAACTCATTTGGTTCAGGGTAACCAGGTTCAAGAAAAGATTCTGGCTAACTTGAGGAATATCATACAATCTTTAGAAGTTTAGCCAATACCTTGCATTGAGAGATTGGAGCTTCTGATTCAAATGATTGATAATTTGAATAAGTATTTGTTGGATTGGCTCCAGGATGTTAAGGATAAGAACCCGAGTGAGTTTCTACTTGGGAAGTTAGCGAAATTGAGGATGAGATTTGTGGTCGCTTTGATTCAATCATGGGATGATTCTCAGGATGAACCCTCTTCAGGAGAGCCAATTTCAGAACCTGTTCAGGCACCTGTTGGGGGGACACGTGTTACGAGGCTGACCAGATTGAATTAGAGCAACCAATTAAGGATGATCTGATTTCTTCATCTGAGATCCCTGAGCCGGGGTATGAGGAAACGTATGCCTCCATGGACCAGAAAGTGACAGATGATTTTGGGACATGCATTAATACGGATCTTGATTTCCTTGATTCTGATGGTGAAGATTCAAGTTGCGAAGTCTTACGCGAGTTTACAAAACACGATTTTTGTGAGACGATTGGGCCTGAGGAATCAGAAAGATCATTTGATAGCCCAAGAACTGAGGAAACTGATCTTATTAGGGCACACATTATGGATCCAGAATCACATTTTCTGGAGGATTCAATTCAATGCCCTGATTATCAGTTACAGCCCGTTGAGCTTATCGAAGATCCTACTTCTGAGATAATTAGACCCAAGTCAATTTTGATTCAGCCACATCATTTAGACTTGGAGATTTTAGATGGGGTGATTAATATGCAAGAGGTCCTGGAATTTGACATGCTGAATGAGGAGGATAGGAGCCGGGAAATTTTGATTTGGGAAGTAAGTTCTGGAGGAAGTACAAGACTGAGTCGAAGGGTGCCTATTAAGCTGAAACCATCAAACCAGGACCCTTACGACATTTGTTCTGAGGATGTCAAACCCAAGCACACATTCAATGATTATCCTTTTGAGTTTGAATTCTCTGTAACCCGACTTTTTGGTCTTGGGTTGCATCCTCAAATCGCAGGCCCGACCCTGCTTGCATACTGATTTTAGGTTTTGGGTAATTTTTATCCAGAACCTAAGATATTCTCAATTATGGGGTATGGGTCTGCATCGCAATTTGGTCCACATCTGTGGACATTTGCTGATAGGTCAGAAGTTTCTTATGTTTATTCTAATTCTGACCTACACCTATGAATTCATTATTTCTCTTCTTTGTATAGTGTGCCTAGCTGAAGGCACTAAATTCAGCACGTATACAGTTCTTTTTAGTTTTCATCTCGGAGCGGACCTGACATTTACGTAATTTAGGTGCTTTCTACGCTATTCCACTCTGTTTTATGTCTTTTTAATACAATGAGGACATTGCATTAGATAAGCATGGGGGGTGGATATTCATCTCTGAATTTATTAGTCAGCTCCATAGATTTGTTTTATTTTCTTTTAGTAAAAAGAAATTTGTGGAATTAGGAAAGAGAATTTGGGTTTAAGAAAATTTTCAATCTTAGGAAATAATACATTATGATTTGAACACAAAGACCCTTGAGGTCTTTTGACTTAATCAGCCCGTGTATCCACTAAAATGTGGATTTATTTTTCGAGTCCTCCCCAACCTAAATTCTATTTTAATTGGAGTAAATAAGTTTGGGTGATAAGTACATGACTTATCAACCCAACCTCTGATTTGAGGGAATTTTGAGTTTTAAGCATCTACACACTATCTTGTCACTAACTCATTGTTCAGCAATTTTAATGGAAATTGGGTAGCTAATGAACCTTCTAGGGTGATATGGCTAGCAAGTTATCGTGGGTAACAACCCATAGGTAGGTTGTCCAGAGCCCAGTCACTAGACCTTTCTCTTTTTGCTGCTTTTAGGTAAATCTTAGACCAGGGAAGCCACCTACTTAAAAAAAAAAATCAAAAGGAAAAGGAGAAAAGAAAAAAAGAATTAAGCCACACTTCGCCGCACGAGTATGGCTGACAAGTTGTCGGTGGTAACAGCACATTAACCGGTTGTCCAGAACCCAGCTCAATAAATGCACTGAAAATTTCCAAAACACTTAGGAAGAAGCAGAGAAGTAGAATAAACAGGGGAGATATACACTGGATTCACCCTTGTGTTGACTGCGTAAAAAAATAAAAGTAGGGAGAAAGCTACTGATTGTAAAGATACACCTTTAGGCAGGATTCTTTTTTAGGTCACCTAGAGTCGTAGAAATCCGAAGTCCATTTTAACTGCCGGTCAACGAGTCTATCACATTCACAATAAGATGCTTAGAACTTAGGGTTCTCATCAAATCTTGGGTAAGTTGAATGGCTATAGAAAGCCACTCTTAAACCCTAAAACTGAAAATCCAAAAAAAATTAAAAAAGAAGAAAAAGAGAAAAATAATTTTTTCTTTGAATAAGGCAAAGGCTTGAGGCGGTCTGCATTTTGGCAGATACTTGGGCACTGCTGTGTCTTTGAAAGTTCAGATCCTAAGTACACATTTTCTTAATGACTGAAAATAAACTCAAGCCCAAATAATCCAACCTGATTCTTTTATAAATAGCATATAGTTTTTGCTAGGGACTAGCAAAAGATAGGCATGGGGGTATGATTTAAACACATTTACACTACTTAAGATGTCTATTTATGCATGTTCCTAGGAATAAGAATGCATTGCATGCTATAAATATTGAATAACATGCATCATCTTGCATTTAGAGTAGTTTGAATAAAATGGAGGTTAATTGTCTCCTTTTATGTTCATGGACAGGGCAATTTTTTTATTGGGGCCTCGGATCGAAGGTCCAACTATACAGATGTGATCAGGGCGGAGATTGGAGTTCAATGACTCCAAGATCGCCCTAATCAGACATCCGTAGCATCAAATAGTGACCGAGGAACCCTAGAAGATCAAGGGCCAAGATGGTGTGAATCCACATTTCAAACAACAAATCCGACCACACGGATGGATTTGGATCGACCATCGCAGCCTAACAGCATGAAAATCGACTCAATCCGACACCCGTGGCACCATCTACATCATCCAGAAGATGGATGGACAAGATGGCACCATGTGGCACCATCTCAACCATCCAACTGGCCCTCAGGATCGCCGCTGCCTCTCCAGAGAAAATCCAATGCGTGATCTGGGCCGTTGGATCTTGATCCAACGACCATGAGCACACGCCGCTAAAATCATCTCCACGACCAACTCTCCTCCACAGCGCAGTGGGCGAACGCTTTATCGCGAGCGGGTGGCGTGCATTCGAAACGCAAGGAGCAGGCGAGCAGGCGTGATTAGCCTCTCGATCGTGATCGAATAGTTGCACACGCCCAATTGGCCCCATGCACTATTGCACGCCCGCACGTGATGCGGGATCCAACGGCCATGAGCACGTGCCGCTAAAATTAGCTCCGCGACCAACTCTCCTCCACAGCACAGGGGCGAACGCTTTATCACGAGCGGGCGGCGCACGTTCGAAACGCAAGGAGCGGGCAAGCGGTGCAGGCGAGTAGGCGCGATTAGCCGCTCGATCGTGATCGAACGGTCGTGCACGCCCAATTCGCCCCACGTGCTATTGCACACCTGCACGTGATGCAAGATCATATGCGGGAGGGCGCGTACTGAGGAGCGAGAGAAGGCGCGACTTAAGCTAGTGGCTGGACGCGTACGTGCATTACAAGTAAGAGCAAGCGAGAGGGGGCGCGTGAGCCGCCCACTACGCCCACGTTCAGACCTTTAGCGACGGTTTTATCTGTCACTAAAGGACCTGAATTAATGTTTTAATAATTGTAATGACCAAATTGCCCCCACTCCTTGCAACTATAAAAGGAGACCCCCTCCACACGAAATTCTCATCCCTTCCTTCTCTTCTCTCTCTCTTCAAGGCTCAAGAGAAGATTGTCCCACACCCGAGATGCTTCTCGCGAGATAAAGTCAATTTTTCGTCCCCCTTTTGGAAGCGGATCCCACGACGGCGACGATGTGCTGCCCCGTTCCCGTTCTTCCACTTCGTCCTCCTTTGTCCTGCTTCATCCTCCTTCGTCCAGGCGTCATCCCGTCCGGCTCGTCCTCCAGGCGACCATCGAGGAGGATATCTCTCTCCCCATACTTTTTACTGCTTTCTCGAATAGATTTACTGCTTTCTAGTGTAATCATTTTCCATCTTTCTAGTCGTAATGTTTAGTGTAATGAACAATCCTTTTCATAATGAATTCCTTGCTCATTCTACATCTCTTTTTGCTTTTTATTTGTAATATCCTCTCTCTCTTACTCTCTCTCTCTTATATTTATTGTAAATAGTTAGATAGTTCTAATCAATTAATTTACTTCATGACAAATAAAAACAAACGCGTGCTTTTAAATCAAATGTCCGCCTCCCTGTGTCCGACCCAGGATTTCCATTCCGGTATAAATTTTATTTGTTGAACACGAGTTCTTCACTTTCATACTACGACGACAGGTTTTCAAACCCAAACACGTTAGTGTAACAACTCGACGTTCAACATTTTGGCGCCGTTGCCGGGGATTCAACACCCCACTTCTGGAGAACCACCACAGCAACCCACCGTGAGACTACCCTCCACCATCATAACCGACCTCCTCCCAATCCACTACGTGCCTTTCCCCCACTGCGCCGACCACTCACCGCCAAGGCAACAACAGCAGCAGCCTCCAGTGGCCACGCTCGAGCTGCATCTTCGCATGTAGCAAGTGCAGCACCACCTATCATAGTTCCTTCATGTGTAGCAAGCACGCAAACACCCCTTGCGTGCGGCTACAGCCTCCTAACACATGAGCACAACGCTTGTGGGCACCTGCCTCACGCGTGCTACCACCAACATTACACCTCCCCCTTACGTGCAGGCAGCACCGTCTTCCCCTTCTTTGTCTTCTTCTCCAACAGATCAAAGGGAACCCAACATCAATGCCAGTTCCTCTCACGGGCAGCCACCTCCTTCAACCATCATCCTTTGATCTGTTGACGCCGTGGAACTCGCCGACCCTCACGAACATGGCCATGCCCTCAAATCTGCCAACGAGAAACCACACGACAGTCAGCGAGGCTCCACCATCGTCGCTCTTCCACATCGCTGGAGTCAACTTCGGTCACTGTTCGATGCGCCACCACCACCATCGAAAAGCTCTCGTCGTGGTCAACCTTCCTCGAACTCCTCGGCCTTTGCCATCGACTTCTCTTCGCGCGACATCAAGAGGAAGAATTCCTCTATTTTGCTTTCTGATAAAAATTAAGAAACATGCCATTACCGAAAACACTATTGCAATATTTGATCAATTAATCTATTTGAGTGAAATTGCATGCAGGCACTTAAGGTTTATATTATTTCTTTCATGCACTTAACTCTTATATGTTGAGTTTGACACAGACATAAAATCTCATCAAGGCACTCACACGACCTAAAGGAGAAAGCCAAATTTCTTGAAATATAGTTATGTTACATTTCATTGCAAGTTACTTCATGGAAGGAAAATTACATACATACCCCTGCATTCTTAAATTATCACGTGTTCCTTCTTTTCTCCGTGTTTCACATCAAATTTGAGCATGGATTGCGCACTTGATTAAACAATACAAAGGAAAAATATTTTGTGAATTTATTGCATCAAATCCTCCCTATGGATACGACCTGAAGTGTGGTGTTATTTCAGTATTTTAGTAACTTTGATCGAGGTTTTTTTCAACCACATTATTTACTACGATGCATATTTTCCTGGCATCAAATTTCTGCAAGCGAAAAACTCCCGATCAAATGGCACCATTGCTGAGGAGGTAACAGATGCAATAATTTCACCTTATTTTTATTTCTAATTATTTCTTGTTGCACAGTGATCTGACCAATTATTATCTTTTCTATGCTAGGAATCTGACAAGGCAACGGTGCAACTAAGAGACAACGTCGACCTTGAGCGACATCCACACGTGGGGCAGATGCATGAGACTTGGATCCCGCTTTCATAGGGGATTCTCCTTTGTCAGAACTTTTATTTCTATTTTATCTCCCTTGTAGTAATTGGGGCTGATTTTTGGGGGTCTGTCCCTACATTCTTTAGGGGCTAGGGGCTATATTTTTTTCTGCTTGTGAGAATTATATTTCTACTTACTTGCACCTAAAACAAACAAAAGAAATTATTGAGCTGCCTGTTTAGGAGTTGCATGTCCTTAGGTGCACGCATTTAGGGGTGATTGAGCAGCATACTAGATCTCTTCTCTACATTGCGTACACATTTGCACAAAGATTGTTGGAGACAAGTATACTTTTCTATCTTTGCATCTAGCTCCTGTTCACGCATTGCATTTGGATTAAAATTCAAGACCACCAAATTGATTGAATTGACCTAATTCAGTGGTCGCGTAACTACAATTGGGACTAATAATCAGATTCGACCTTAAAACCAAATCACACTTGATTTGATTTAAAGGGACTTATCTACATTTTCAAAAATCAAAAATGATTTGTGGTGTGATGCACACTTCTAGCACTGAGCACTCACATTAGGCATCGCACTAAGGCTCGATCCCTTAAGGCTATAGGCACCGATCTCTTTATCGGTGCAGACCCTCCTATCTTGCTTTGTGGTGCTGGTACTATATTTTGACCAAGTGTTTTGATACTTCATGGAGGGGGACACCGCTTAAAGGAATAAAAGGGTAGTTAACAGGCACCGCTTACGTATCACCTCAAAGGAAGGCTTTGCCCTATTTGCATCCCTTTGTTCGTCCTTGGAGTAACTTCTCACTTGATCACCTGGGAGTATCATCTAAGCAAAGTATAGGTCCTAGGGCACTCGAAGGTCGACTTAAGGCATGTAATTGATTGTGAAACTTCTTTTGCCACCAAGAGAGAATGTAAACAACCTCTATCTTCTCTAAAGAGCTTGTCAGGGATCTCAAGTTACATCTCCCTCTTATATCACTAAAGTGGGAACAGACGAGTGCAAACTTGACTCCATTTGACAAACTTTAAGGAGTCAATTGAAGGTTGGCGTAAATCTACTCTAAGAAAGAAAAGAGAAGTCCCATTGCCTTGTGTGTGATTGGGGTGTGTTTTTCAAGTCGTGTTTTCAAATGGATTACAATAACTACTTCACTTCTTTTCACCGATAAATACCCAATCCCAATACTTGCAGTTATCCATCTTCTGATGAGCATTGGGATCCTTTCTACTCCTACTATAGGAACATTGGTCTGATTAAACCCCGACTCAGTGGTGATGAGCAGAACTTAGGAGAAGGGTATCCCAACCCTAGCTCTTCCATGAGCATGCCCAACCTGCCCACCCTTCATGATTTGTCCTATCGAGGTTGGATAGATACTACTAGGCAACTTGAACCTGAGATTGACTATCCTACTCAATCTGATGGTAGCCTCTCCTCTTTTATGATAGCAATGAAAAAACAACAGAAAGAGATGACGGATTCTATGGGAGAGATTTTGAGGAATAGTCAAAGATTAAATGAAGAGATTAATCAGCTTAGTGATCCTCCTACAGTCAATTCTGATCCCTACCCTTATATCCCCAATTACCAAGATAATTTCAAGGAAAACAATAACAACAGGGATCCTATTTTGAGGAGTAGCTATCACTTAGACATCTCACATGAGATATGCCCACCAGAAGGCAATCTTGGTGACTATTCATCTGATCTTAATTGGAAAGAGAAATTGGTCCCATTAGATGAACTCGACCTGAATGATAGTATCTTTGTTACATTTGACGAAACAGATCATAGTCAAATAGTCAACCCTGCTCCCATTCTAAATCTTGAGGTGGAATCTGTACCCCACCCTAGGGATCCTGAACATATACTTTACGCTTCTAAGGACCTTGCACCTCAATTAAAGCTCCTTGAGGATTGTGATTTAGAAGTTAACAAATTCCAGGAGTCTTCGATGCTAAAGGAAATCACACTAGAAGGTTGTGATAATAACCACACTCCTCTATCAATGGGACTAACACCTGTCATTGAATATTCTGAGGATTCACAAGTCCCCAACCCAAGTGACCATGAGAAAATTGAGATGGAATTGGAAGAATTAGATCAATATTTGTCCTAGGGACACGAAGAGTTGATTTTCGAGGAAGCACTTGATCCTGATATGAAAGATTATTCTGAGTCTCAAAGTCACAAGGGACATGTAGAAGAGGATGGTGATGACTTTGAGGGGCTCTGACTCAGAGTGTGGAGTGACTCTAGGGGGGATTATGTTTTGTTTGGGGACCTACCCCCTGTGGACCTAACTAAATTAGCAAAATCAAGATTCTTACATACCTTTGACTATCAAGATCATCCTCTCAAACAGTCGAAAGAAATGGAAGCAATTACTACTCTTGAGGAAAGAATCTATACACCCCATGAGCAGGATCTTGTCATTGAACAAAAACCTAGGGATGTCATTATTAAGGACACTCACAACCCTATTGCTTCCAACCCACTTCTACATGATAATGAAATGAGTGACACCCTTGAGCAGTTCAATTTGGATGATGAACATTAGGGCCCATTCCAGGACACTCACACCATTGATATGCAATCAGTAACTAAGGTTGCTTTTGATAACATTCAAGAACTGGAATGGATATTGAGGAGGAATGTCGAACTGCTCACACACTATTTAACCCTCTTCCCTACCCTACACCTGAGAGACTTCAACTTACATAGAACCAGCATCCTAAAATCTCTGCTCGTACTTTTGATTAACGGGGGGATATCCAGACCAATACACCTTGTAGTAGAGTGGCGAGTGTGGATCGATGCTCTTTCATGTCAGCCCATTAGTCTCAGGCGATGCTTCTTCACACCCTCTATTGCCCACACAAATCTACTTGAGGAGCCTTTGCCTCCTCGTCGCACACTCCCAGAGGTCACTACTCATGTGTATTACGTAAAACCTCCCACAATAACTTAGGAGTACCCTCTTTTCACTTGCTTCTGGTGAGTATTTGGCCTCACTATCCATCACCAGCTTGCCAACATCTTAGGTTACTTACTCGCCAGGCCAGGTTTGTTACGTATATTCTTTGGGTATCCTTCTGTTTCCCTTCCAGAACTCGATTTACGAGCTACCCCAACTCCACCTCAGGTAATATCTTTCTTTGCTTTTGCTTTTCAATGAGGACATTGTCATATTTAGGCATGGGGGGGTATAACCTGAGGTTATTCATAGCATTTCTACATATTTTGCATGCAATTAGGGCATCCATCTTGCACAAAAAAAAAAAAGAAAATGGAATGGAGAGAAGAGAGAAAAAGGAGATGAAATCTTTGTGAGCTGAATTTCAAATATATTGAGAGACATAGAAAGAAATTATGCAAAATTGTGCTGGTCCTAACAATTGATTATGGAAGAGTTACCTAAGTTCTAGGCTAGAATAAATGAAAAAATAAAGTCCTGAAGTGCAAGAGAAAAGGAGATAAGTGAGGGATACCGACTTTAGGACTCTTGGGTCTGTTCTAGGGCTTAAACACTCACGTATTTGTTAAGATCTGGACTATTCCTCAAGAGGTTGAGGGAGTTGCAAGGCTGATGTATTGCCTGCCTTTGGTTTGCGAAACTTGGTAACCTGAGCACCCAAAAATCACACACTAGTCTAGTTCAGTGCGAATAACAAAGAATAATGCCAAAAAAAGTGTCTATTCTGAAACTATTTTCCTGAAAGGTTGACGTAGGAGTGGCTTGAAGACACAAGTTGATTGGATGAGTTCCCAGAGCAGAGAGCAGGAATAAACCCCTCAAAGATGCGTTATAACATATCATCTCCTCGATGATTATCTCCTAGGATATCTAAATATCCTACTAGGGGCACGGAAGCATCTTGTGCTTGTTCAGATGCCGTGGGTGGCATTATCCCGAAATGTCGATTGCCAAGGTCTAAATTTCGCTACAGAACACCATGGGCGGCACTATCCCGAAGTGTCAAAATATAGGGTTCTAGGGGTTGCCATGGGCGATGCTATCCTGAAGCATCGATTGCAAGGGACCCTGCGAGGATTGATAATGGGGACAAGGAATCTGATACATATCGTGATTAGGGCCAATCCAATGTTGAGTCTAGGGGAATTTAAAAAGAAAGAGTGAAAACTCTCAAAATAATATTTCTCCCTCTCTCTCATACTAAAAATGCACTGGCAAAACTGAACCTAACCTTTCTATGCATATGCACGGGTGCTTTAACCACTGGTGTCAACACACCTTTGGGCAGTTTTTGCGGGCCTTAGAAACCTTTGTGGCGGACCCACGACTAAGGCTAGTCAAGTCCATCTCTTGGCTGGTACCTGAGTACCTTTAGGCCTATAGTTGGCATTTCAATCTAATTTCTAGAGTATGGCACGATAAGGCACCTTGACGGTAAAATCTAGCCTAGAGACCTGGTCTGTTTCATAAGATTTTGCTCGGGACTAGCAAAACTTAGGCATGGGGGTATTTGATGGGCCCACTTTAGTGGACTAATTTAGTGCTTAAGTACATTATTATTTTGATGAGAGACTAATTTAAAGCATGGATGTTATTAACAAAATCATGTGAACGCTACATTTATCATTTCATGTATTAATTGCATTAGTCTTTATATGGGAGGATTGATTATTAACTTTAAAAGACAAGGGCATCACATCTAAGTGAGTGGAGATATGTGGGATTTTATATAGGCAAAATATAGTAAGAGAATAAATTTTAGAGGTTTCCTTGTATACCTCTAAAATTTGTTCCAACAAATTTCCTTATCTCTCTTACGAATCTCTCTCCCTAAAATTCCTACTAGCTATATTTGGTAACTTAAAATCTGACTCTCTCTCTCTCCTTATTTAACAGGAAAGGATGGGCAACAGGGAGGATTATCATCTTCTTCTCTCGAGAGGGACACGGCCTCCACCTCTCTACCCTCACCATGCGCCCATCCACCACTGTGATCCTTTGCACCGACTAAAGCCACCACCGCTGTGTGCCTCCTTCATCTGCCACTACGTGCCTCCACAAATCTTCTAACAAGACCACACCCCCCTTCTGGAGAACCACCATAGCAACCCACTGTGAGCCTACCTCCACCATCATCATCATCCTCCTCCCAATCCACTGCGTGCCTTTCCCCCACCGTGCCAACCACTCACCGGCAAGGCAACAGCAGCAGCAGCCTCCAGCGGCCACACTCGAGCTGCACCTTCGCTCGCAGCAAGTACAGCACCACTTGTCGTAGCGCCTTCGCACGCAGCAAGCACGCAGCCACCCCTTGCGTGAGGCTACAGCCTCGTCACACGCATGCACAGCACTTGCGGGCACTTGCCTCACGCGCTCTACCACCAGCAGTACACCTCCCCCTTACGCATAGGTAGCCCCATCTTCCTCTTCTTCATCTTCCTCTCCAACAGACTGAAGGGAACCCAACATCAACATCGGTTCCTCTCACGCACAGTCATCATCCTTCGCTCCGTCAATGTCGTGGAACTTGCCAGCCCTCATGAACATGGCCACGCCCTTAGATCCGCCAACGACAGACCACTAGACGGTTGGCGAGCCTCCATCGTCGCCACTCCTTGTCGCCGACGTCAACTTTGGCCGCCATTCAGAGCACCACCACCACCATCGAAAAGCTCTCATCATGGTTGACCTTCCTCGAGCTCTTCAACCTCCGCCATCGACTCCTCTTCGCATGACATCAAGTGGAAGAATTCCTCTATTTTTCTTTCTAATAAAAATACCAAACATGCCACTGCTGAAAACACTATTGCAATATTTGATTAATTAATCTATTTGAGTGAAATTGCATGCATGCACTTAAGGTTTATATTATTTCTTTCAAGCACTTAACTCTTATATGTTGAGTTTGACACATACATAAAATCTCATCAAGGCACTCACACGACCTAAAGGAGAAAGTCAACTTTCTTGAAATATGGTTATGTTACATGTCATTGCAAGTTATTTCATGGAAGGAAAATTGCATACATACCCCTGCATTCTTAAATTATCGTGTGTTCCTTCTTTCCGCCTTGTTTCACATCAGATTTGAGCACGGATTGCACACTTGATTAAACAAATACAAAGGAAAAATATTTTATGAATTTATCGCATCTAATCCTCCCTGTGGATACGACCTGAAGTGTGGTGTTATTTCAGTATTTTAGTAACTTTGATCAAGTTTTTTTTCAACCACATTATTTACTACGATGCATATTTTCCTGATATCATATTTCTGCAAGTGAAAAACTCCCAATCACCCACTTTGTTCAAAGATGCATAGACGTATTGTAGGGCATGCACTCGTTGTCAGACCCTTGGCAACATGGGCCTGCAGGATATAATTCCCTTGAACCCGATAATTGTGTGCGAAATCTTTGACAAATGGGGAATTTATTTCATGGGACCCTTTCCTGGATGTAAAGGCTTCGAATACATTCTACTCACTATTGATTATGTCTCTAAATGGGTCAAAGCCGTCCCCATGAGAACGAGTGATCATAAAGTTGTCTTTTGATTTATCCAGGAGAACATCTTTACTAGATTTGGGGTTCCTAAAGCCATCATCAGCGATGGCGGGTCTCATTTTACCAATGTGCACTTCCAGTCCCTGATGAAAAAGTACGGGGTGTCACATCATATCTCGACTCCTTACCACATCCAGACTAATGGACTGGCTGAACTATCAAATCGAGAGATCAAGATCCTTCAGGTCACTGTTCGGCCTGATCAAAAAGATTGGTCTACTCGCCTTTCGGAAGCCTTGTGGACCTATAGGACTGCCCACAATACCCAATTAGGCATGTCTCCCTTCAGATTAGTGTATGGAAAGGAGTGTCACCTCCCCATCGAATTGGAGCACAAAGCCTCAGTACAGAACTACAATCTCGATCTTTCTAAGGCAGGAACCCACAGAAAGCTTCAAATGAGTGAGATCGATTAACTATGCCATGACACGTATGAGAACTCACGAATTTACAAAGAGTGGGTTAAGGCCTTTCACGACAAGCACATGTCCAGAAAGATCTTTTTCCCTGGTCAGAAAGTCCTACTCTTTGATGCCAAACTCAAATTGTTACCAGGAAAACTCATATCAAAATGGATTGGACCATACCTTGTTCGACGAATCATTGGAAATGGAGCTGTCGAAATCAGTCAACTCAGCTACGATTCAAAACCTTTTGTTGTGAACGGTCAGAGACTCAAACCATTCATTGAACTCACCGATACAAACTTGGCTGAGGTATCTTTAGATCTCCATTCTCCCTGAGCTTATTGCACCTAACTGATGGCGTTAAACTCAACGCTTAACGAGAGGCAACCCATCATATTGAAAAAATTGAAACCCTTCCTGACACATGTTATGCTGAACTCATATTTCACTTTAGGGTTCATCCATTAGAATAGCCGACTCCACCTCTGGTATCCGTACCCAAGCTTGAAATCGTCCACAACAGTCACCCCGACCCATTCACCCACCCAACAACTGTTCTAATGAATGATCTAAGCTAAACTCAAACCCACCTAATTTACAATGCTGGCATTGCAAATTGTAGGCATGGGGTGTATTAAAGTGCAAAACATCATGAAAATAACTTCACAAGATAGGGTTTTATCAAAAAAATCACATATTTCAAAAAACCAAAAAAATAAAAAATTGAGAAAGAATAAAAATAGGAGAGGGGAGGAAAATTTGAATGGATTGCATATCAGTTTTGAGGAGAAAAAGGGGAGGAGATAAAAATATCAAAAAGGAGCACAATTTGAAAAGAAAAGAAAAAAAGATAGCCATTAGTAAAAGGTTAAGGAATTGACTTAGTTCTTGACCAAATCAAAAGAAAGAAAATGAAAGACAAAAAGTGCTAAAGATACAAAAAGAGATTAGTATGAACGCTGATCTTAGGCCTCTTGGCCTGCAATCCTAGGCTTAAAAATTCAAGTAACCGCAAAGATCTGGATAGTCCTCAAGAGGTTGGGGAAAATGCAAAGCTTAAGTACTAGGTCTAATGCTTAGGGATTATTCGACCTCGTTAACTGACCTTTGGTTTGTGGGACTCGATAACCTAAGCACCCCAATCCACACACAGTCTTGTTCGATGCACCTAAGTATCAAAATCACGTAAATGCGTTAAATCTAATATGAAAAAGAAAATTACCTAGAGTAGGAGCGGCTGATCAACACAAGTTGATTTGAACGAGTTCCCGGTGTGGAGAGGCAGGAAATTCCCCTCGAAGATGTGCAATAACATATCGTCTCCTCGGTGCTTCTCTCCTAGGATATCAAAATATCCTATCGGGGTCATGTAAGTACCTTGTGCTGGTTCAAATGCCATGGGAGGCATTGTCTTAAAATGTCGATTGCCAAGATCTGGATTTAGCTATAGAATGCCATGGGTAGGATTATCTCGAAATCTCGAAAGCCATGGTTCTAGGGGTTGCCATGGGTGGTGCTATCTTGAAGCATTGATTACCTGGGACCCTGCGAGGATTGGTGATGGGAACTAGGAATTCGATATAGACCATGTTATAAGGCTAATCTGAATCTAGAAATAAAAAGAAAAGAGAGAGAAAACTTCCAAAAATAAAGAAAAGTTATTCTGTCTCTCTCTTACTAAAACACACTGCGAACTGAACCTGGGCTAAAACATATTACAAGCACAAGTGCTTTAACTGCGGAGTTCAATGAACCTTAGGTTAGTTCCTATGGGCCTTAGAAACCTTCACAACAAACTGAGGCTAGAGCTGGTCAAGTCCGAATCTTGGTTGGTACTTGAGTACCTCTAGGCCTGCTATCAGCATTCTAACCTAATCTACAAAAGAAAGCACACATCAAAGTTTTAAGCATCAAAAGTCATATGGTCTAGAATCAAAGCTAACACCTTGAAATTTTGCTAAGGGACTAGTAAAAGGTAGGCATGAGGGTATGATGGGAACACCAACATAAGCCATAACTAGCTCATTTTGACCCAATTAAGTCAGTAAATGCTCCTGCATAAGTTCCAGAGAGCCATAAGTCACTACATAATCATTCTGATGGAAAAATAAGAAACTAGGGTTAAAACTGTAATTTTACCAGCATATCATGAATCCAGTACAACCATGGGTTTTCTTAGGGGTTAATTAAGGGTCAACTACTCCTAAAAGGCTTACAAGTGGGTTAAAACAATCAGAAAAGGGTTTGCACTTGTTCTGAGAATTAAATGACTTTTGAAACCCTAAAAACAAATCCTCTTAATTAACTAAGGTTTTGGTCAAGATACAATTTACCTAAACCTTCTAAAATTTATATAAAAATATTCTCTAGGGTTTGGAACCTTCAATTTAACCATCAAAACCTGTTTTGACCCAGAATAGAGTCTCAAATAGACATTTGCTCTTATTTGGGTTTTTACATAAATTACCTAGTCAAACATGGTCAAAACCAAAATCCAACTTCAGCATTGGATTCCCTAGGTCCAAATTAGGTTTGTACCAAAATTTGGACCCAAGATGAGTTTATCTTGACCTAGTTTACAAGTTGGTCTTGTCTGATTACATTTCTGCCCTTAACTTTCAAAATATTTTCAAATAGACCCCTAACTTTGTCGTTGTTCTCACAAAAAGGTCCCTATCACCATTAAACCGATTCCTACATGCTCTGACGACCTTAATTTGGAAAGAACTCCTTGATTTCTTGACGAATCCCTTTCAGAATTGAAAGGGAAGTTTGTCAAGGAATTCCCTTCCTTTTGAACTGCATCTTAGACCACAATTCTCGCACAAATCCTAATGGGAACTCATGGAACAAATGGGTTTCCTACTCCGACGACATTTCCAAGCTTGGATGCTTGGCTTCCAAGCTTAAGATCCTTCCTGAGCCTTATAAAAGAAACCTTACGGCACGGTTGTGCTCTCCAGCTAGCTTTTGGCATGAGGAACCCTCTTCTCCTTCTCTGGCCACCTTCAGAATTAGCTCCAGCAACCCCTCTCTGTACTCCTCCTTCGTCCATCCAACCATCAAATTTGACGACCGACTATCCTCCCCTTGTCTTTGTAAACCTCTCCTGCCAATGAGAGGTCGTGCCTCTCCCTCAGTCGACGTCGTCGCCTCACCGCACATCCTCCTTCTCCGGCTCTGGTCAACCAACATCGGTGCCCTCCATCTCTTTACCACATCCCTAAGTTCCTCTGTCCCTCTCTCTCACTATATTTTCTTTTCCTAATCTCACAACACACGCATACCCACAAATCCACCCTCAACACTGTCACCTCATTCCGCTCCAGCGAAGCTCCAGGGATGTCTATCCACCGTGCCACTGCATGAATTGCACCGCTACCACCCACATAAGCTCCGCCATCACTCTACGCACAAAAGCCTTAACCCAATTCCACCTATCGCTCATCCAAACTCACCCCCACTCTCATGCACACTGTCTGATTCCGCCATGCATGCATGAACCTTGTCACACCTCACAACCACCACCCTCGCACTCGTCGTGATCTGGCAATCTTTCCTGAACCTTCTGACATTGTCGAAAGGCTGTATTGTTGATTTCAGATACTCACCCCCTCCACCATTGACGTAGCATGCCTCGAGCTTGCTTGAAGCTCTATCCAGACCTGTAGCTCTAGGTCCTCGACTCCAGACAGCATGGAGTTGGTCCAAGAACATACTCATGCAATCAATTGGAGACATTGGCCGCTCCTTAGGCGTGAATTAGATGAAGAAAGCAGCAGCAGCATACACGAGAGAAGTGGGGGCAGATAGTCCCACATCGGAAGCCACTGAAGTGGAGCATACACATAAATTGAATTTGTCAATAGGGCTTACTGCCTCTAAACATGGGGCAAGGTCCCTCTCACCCACGCATGCCTCATCCATGACCTCTACCCGCGAAGCTGGCCTGACCTGTTACCCCACCTAACCCTCACTCCTCGCTCATCACCCACTGCTGGTGAGCTTGGACCCAGGTACACTAGGTCCGATAACCCAATTACCCTTTATCTCTGAGAGAGCAGATCCTAAAGAGAGAAAGAGAGAAGTAGAGTCTGCACGGGTAGGGGGGTTTTGCTACAGAGAGAAACGGTTGACACTTAGCAACTTGAAGAACCTTCCCCCTCTTTGTGAAGAAGGAGAACAGAGAAAGAAAGAAGAAAAGAAAAAGGGCTGAAGGAAGAAGAGTTGCACTGGCAAGAAAGATAGAGAAGGAAGAACAAGGGTAGAAGAAGAAAGGTAGCAAAGAGACAGAGAAGAACAAAAAGAGGAAGGGTTGTAGCTGAAGAAGAAGAGAGATAGAAAGAGAAAAGAAGAAGAAGAATAGAGAGGCTTAATTAGTTTAAGCCATCTAATTTACTAATCATACAATTGGTTTGGTTGCATTGAATTTCATTTATACATTAAGTTCATTAGCTATCATTGTAAGGAATATTTGGTGATCTAAATCACCATTTTACTCCATTATTTTTACATTCTGACACTTGATCCTAGTACTATTTTATTCTGAAATAGTTTTTTCTTATAATTTCATAGCTTTCTTGTCTTAAATTGCAATTTTTGAGAATTGAATTCCATATTGCTCCCTGTGTTCGACCTCGAAACTTTTTCGAGTAATAAAATTATTTGTTTGAGCACTATTTTGGCTATACTGCAATGCGACAATCTTAAAACACTAATTTAGCTCACGAACAGTGTACTCTGTTGCTGTCGTACATGGAGAAGGGGGCGCGGTGGGTGTTGATGATGGTGATGGAGGGGATGCTATTGTTGATCTAGTGCGTGGGATGTGTTCGTGGTGATGGGTTCTCACGGGAGTTGCATGTGCTGTGGTGGCCGCACGCTGTCACCGTGTGACCGATGAGAGGAAGATGGAGCAGGGTTGGAGCACGCCTCAGGCCATGGTGTGCGCTTGGTCCACGGTGCTGGCTCTACTTCACGGTGGTGATGATCCCCTCAAACCCTCCGTCTATTTCTCTTCAGCTGCCAACTTCTCCACCCACTCGACGAAGATCGCAAGTGGTTGGAACAGAAGATAAGTTCTGGCCGTTCTTTATCAGGCGTCCGGTCAACAGTCCAGACATCTTAAAAAGTGTGGATCATAGTGAGTCCACGATGAAGGTTCTCAAACGCCCAAACTAATCTCCACATGTCTTATAGAATGTCCGAATAATGTCTTCATGCTTCTTGCACCTAGCCTGCATCCACCAAATGATTATCATATCATATCAACTATTATAAAATATAAAAATTGGTATATAAGATTTTACATAGTCTAAGGTGAATTCTTATTTAACTCCTACTCAATTAACAACTAAGAACAACTAATTAAAGAGTACTTAGGCCAAATAATGATCTACTAAAGTGAACTTGTCAAATTCTCCCATGCTTAAGTTTTGCTAATCCCTAGCAAAAGGTGAAAAATAATTGAAGTAACCAAAAGATTTCTCCTTTTTTTATTCCAAAAATTTAGAGATCTAGACAAATGTGAAGTGATAGAAGCCTAGGTAATGAATCCAAGTGAAAAGGCAACTTACATTTACAGTTCATACTTAACCCTTGTGACGAGTCAATATTCACTTTCATTGAAATTTTAAACATAAAATGACGTGTTGTTGTTAAGCTTTTGTGGTGGAAAATCGACTATCAAAACATTTATTTCTCAAAATCTAACCACAAAAATAGTTAGGTCATCTCCATAGGGAGGAATAAGCCTATTGAATTATGTAATGATACCTAGTATAGTCGGGAATCGTAATTGATAAATATATGAATCGTTGCATTTCATTTTTATCATCAAAAGGCATTTCATGCAATTATTTGGAACCATAAGGTGCTCACATGCAAAATTACTTCAATTAAATATGATCCAAATAAAGGAACAGTGTTATGTAATGGCATAACCCATAAATATTAATTACAATGAAAATAGGGGTTTTCCTTCTCTCCTCCACGTGCACGCAGGGGAGCTTCATCTGAGGAGCTGCTCAGCTGGAAGACACGTCTCGATGAGGGCTACGTGATGACGGTGGAGGCATGACCAAAAGTGGCCACCGGCGACCAGTTGAAGGAGGATCGGCCAAACGGTGATGGCGATTAGAGTGGGAGGAGCTGTCGAGGGTCATCGTGGCTAGCGCGGGTCATCGACAGAGGTCAAGGTAAGCACTCCGGTCATTTTGTCAGAGAAGGAGATGTCCCGAAGTCGCATGGACAGCTTGGGAGACAGGGTGTGATGGGAACACCATCATGAGCCCTAACTAGCTCATTCTGACCTAATGAAGAGAATAAAAGCTCCTACATAACCAACAGGAGGTCCTAATTCATAGAATAACATCACTGAGAGAAAAGCAAGAAACAAGGGGTAAAATTGCAATTGTACCATTGCAGTGCAACAACGGGTTCTCTCAAGGGATAAGCACAGGTCAAAAAATCTTAATAAGATAAAAAGTGGGTTGAATTAGACAGAAAAGGGTTTGTGTGGGATCTAGGAATTAAATGAATTCTTGAAACCCTAAAATAGACCCGCTTGATTAACTAGGGTTCTGGTCAGGGTAAAAATCATCTAAACCCTCTAAAAATCATATAAAAATATTCTCTAGGATTTAGAACTTTTCAATTTGGCGATTGGAACCTATTTTGACCTAGAATCGGGTCTCAGACAAACATTTGCCCAAAATTGGATTTTTTCCTAAATTTCCTAGTCAAACATGGTCAAACCCAAAATCTAACTTCACCATTGGATTCCTTAGGTCCAAATTAGGTTTGTACCAAAATTTGGACCTAAGGGGAACTCATCTTGACCCACTTTGCAAATAAGTCCAACCTGATTACATTTCTGCCCTTATCTTTCAAAAATTGTTGCATTTGGCCACCTAGCTTCTTCATCATCCTTGCAAATAGGTCCCTCTGCCATTATAGTGGATGAAATCCTACTCCAACGACTTTAGGAGGATTCTCCTTGATTGCTCAGAGAATCCCTCCCAAAATTGGAAGGGGGATTCTCTGAGTAATCTCCTCCAGTCTGATCCCATCACCGAGCCATAATTTGTACCCAATCTCTCATGCGAACGCATGAGAGATTTGGGTCTTTTTGAAGCTTCCATCTACGACCATTATACCTTGCTTGTAAGCTTGGCTTCCAAGCACAAATCCGTCCCCAGAGGCCTATTTAAGACGCCCCAGGTTCAACTGCATCTCCCCAGCTTGAAATTGGGTCGGTTCCCCCTTAATTCTTCTCTCCTCGCTGATAGCAATACCTCCGCAAGCTCCGACAGTTCTTCCCTCACTCATTCGTCACCCAACCATAATACCAGTGGTTGGGTTATCTTCCTCTTAATCGTCGCATCATGCAACACCGGCCAACGCCACTTCTACCCTCGTCTTCACCACCGCCTCATCTACAGAGATCTTCGTCTCCGACGTTGGCCTTACCAGCTTAGATGCCTCCCCTGTCCTCCTTGTCCTTAGATTAGGTTTGTTAGCTTCTCTCTCTCTTCTACTCCCGTTCCCCCTCTTTGTTTCTCAAAAACACCCCTCGACACCACCGATCACCATCACCTTCTCCACCTTCGGTGATCCCTCCAGCGAGGTGCCCCCACCTCCCCGCACCTCCACACACCTCACCAACCACCCTACGACCTCCGCAACACCTCACTGATCATCTCCTACTACTCCAATCTCTCTGTCGACCACCCAAAAGTGCCCCCAAACACACCCACTCACATGACCGCAAAGAACCCTAGGAACGCCACCACAGTCGTTTCCACGACACGCCGACCACCAATGCACACTCACCATCCCTTGTCGAAGCTCCTTGAGCGTTTTAACGTGGCCACGAGGCTGTTGTGATGATTCATGTCCAGGAGCCCTCTGCCATTGACACAGAGCTTGAAGCTTGCTTGTAGTGAGATCCAGGCCATGACAGCCCCAAGCTCTTGTCCCAGGTTGCGTGGGGCACTCTTGCGAATAACTACAAGCATCCAATTGAATCCAAGAGTCGTAACAGCTGCTGCAATCGAAGAGAGCTTCTCTGTCGCAGGTGCATGCAAGGTAGGTGGGAAGATAGTCCCACCTCTGAACTGGAAGGAGTGTCGCGCCCGCATAAATTGTTTTCTTGCCAAAGGCTTATCGCTTCCAACTCATGAGGTGAGGTCCCTCTCACCCGATCCGACTGCCTCGTCCGCAACCACGCCCCGCGAACTTGGTTGACCCGACCCAACTAGCACACCTCGCCCACCACCGCACTCCGGTGGGCCTAGTCCCAGGTGCGTACCCGACTCGATTACCTGAGAGGAGTGGCTCTGGGAGAGCAAAACCCAAGAGAGAAAGGAGAGGAGATCTCGTGCGAGTAAGGGGTAGGTTTTGCTCTGTAGGCCAAAGAGGAGAAGAAGAGAAGCTAAGGAAGAAGAAAAAGAAGACTAACGGCTGAAGCAGAAGAGGAAATTGAAGGAAGGAGAAGCTGAAGGCAGTTGACTGAGAGAGAGAGAAAGGAAGAAAGCCAAAGAAGAAGAAGAAGGTAGAGAGAGAAGAAGGAAAGTCAGAAGAAAAAGCAAATGAAGGAAAGGCCCAGAGAAGAAGGATCGTAGGCTTAAGCAAAGAAAGGAAGGAGAAGCCAAAGAACAAAGAAGGAAGGAGAAGCTGAAGAGAAGAGAAGGAAAGAGAAAGAAGGAAGAAGAAGAGAGCTCGTAATAGAAATCAAAGAAAAGAGGAAAGGAAGGCACTGTAGCAAATAACTTTTAAGACATCTGATTTTGTAATCAGATGTCCAATTCTTATAAGCTCTCCACTGTTTTATTTATAATTTTTTTTATTCTTTATATACTCATATTTTACATTCTTAATTAGATTTTGAGTAATATTATGTGTTCAATTTACATTTATTATTGAGATTAGTAAGTGAATTCCATTTGCTCCCTGTGTTCGACCTCGGACTTTAAAATTTGAGTAATAAAATTGTATTTATTTTGAATGCTTTTTCGGCTATATTACAACACGATATTCTTAAAACCGATCAAACATGACAAACATTTTGGTGCCGTTGCCAGGGAGCAACACGTAATTCACCACTAGTCTCTGCATTATTTGATTACATTTGAGCACTAACTTGCCCTATTTGCTTTATTGTGATTCTGTGAGGTACTTCACGAGGAGATCTTCCACGCAAATCAGCCACTCCAGGGTAGGTAACTTCTCTATTCTTCCCTAATCAATCTCCTAATCTTGGGAGGACAAAAAGGAAGCAATCAACTAGGAATCAACTACCTTATTTTTCATAGCAATTATCATTTCAAAGGCAAAGTTTCCTAATTTGCAAATTTTTTTTTTAAATCTCCTTGAAGTTGAAGCGATTCTATTTAGAGATCCTACCCCAAAAATTCTTGTGACTACTAGGGATTACACTTAATTTCTAATCTTCTTGGACTACGCACTTCTTGTTTGAAGTCCAAGGAGAACATTTGTAAAACTCAAAGAGGACTTGGAAATAAAGCCAAATTAGGGTTTCTACACTAGGGTTTTGGAGTGCTAGTTCACACTTGCCTGCATAAAAGGAGACAAACCCGCCCGCATTTGTGTGCTACCCAAGCCCTTGATTGAAAAGATCTAATCAAGAGAAACCCTAAAATCAGACTATAAACTCACTTGAACCTTAAAATACTTGGCCTTAATAACCTGGGAGTCAAATTAGGGTGAATTCTGGGTCTTGACCTAGAGTCATTCTGCCATCTTTAAGGCAAGTCAGGTGAAGTTGGACTACATTGTAGGCGAACCAACCTCCAAATTAAATCACAAGTCAAATCAATAGCTAATTCCAGTGAAATCAAAGGCACAAATTAGGATAAAAAACTGGTAGACATAAGAGGACAAGTTATCCATTCTGGTCTACTTGGACCCTCAGTGACAAGAGAGGCTGGGTGGGGGAAACCCTGTAACCCATGGGGGCACTCTACCATGTAGGGATCTTTGCGGGACTCTCCCTTTCTGGCTGCCCAGGTAATTCTCAAGTGGACGACTTTCTGATCCAGGGGTATCATTCGCCCCGAACCTCTATAGTCATCCAAAAATCTTTAGGTGCCCTGATTGGGTCAACATCACATCTAGTCCTTCATCCCTTCTATTTCGAGCACACACATATTTTCAGTGGGATTCTCTTTCAAATCAAACCACTTCATTCTAAACCTAAATTTTGATTCTACATCTTGATTCCACCATCTGATTCAAATATGCAGCCTGGGTTCTTAGGTAAACCATCCAAGAAACCTGAATCACAAAGATCCATGAGAGATAGAATGGTTGAGGATGCCCTTGAATTCTATGAAATTGAGTACAAAACCTCAAAACCCATAGAAGACATTTAGGTTAGTGTATCAACAACAACAACCTTCATCATAAATTGTGCCCAATTGTTCTTAACAGAAGCAACAAAGGGATCAACCCAGGATATTCTCATAACAGGATACATTGAGATAGAAAAATTGCATAACTTTGACTACCTCCAATGTATGACAAATTCTTTACTTTGCGAAAAACACCAAGATGATCTTGAAAAATGGGAAGAGATGATGAAATTATTGAAATAAGTTATCGATCAAAAATATCCGTACATACCCCAAACAGTTAATGAAACATCTTGGAATAATATTGAGGATCAACATGACTTCCCAAATCCTAGGCTTGAGGCATAAGGTTGTAGTGGATTCCTAACCCAGATGGAATATAACATGCCTGATCTAGAAGTAGGTTGGGAAGTCCTGATTGCAGGAGAACACAATTTTGAGCCAGCCATAGAAAACGAACACCCTGATTCACCAAGCATAGAATTTCGAGATTCCTGTAATGATGATATTAAAATAGAACCTTTCAAGGGTGTAAATCCCACCCCTTATTCTGATAAGATAACCCTCGAAGGTAAGTCTGACCTAGATTCTAGTAATTCAACCCACATCCTCAGCCTAGAATCTGGATCTGAGTCTTATTGGGATGATGACAAGGCCTCGTATGATGAAAATCAAAGTTTGAATTGGGATTATGATTCTGGGCCTTTGTTTGATGAATATCCCTCTCCAACATCCTCAGAGATACATATTGATTTCTTGAAAGTCACGCCAATCTACGATACAGAAACCGAGGAGTTGGAAGAGTAGGGTTTTGATTGGGTCTTCCCCACAAGCCAAAAACCTAAGCCTAGACCCTACAAGGACACATTTTAAGCTTAGAATTTACAAATAGACTAGATCCAAGTCAGGTTGCTAAATCTACATCTTGTGATTTATTCTGTGATGGAACCTCTGATCTCGAATTGATTCAGAATTTGAGTCTCGCAATCTCTCCGACGATTTCAAATCTTACCATCATTTCGGAGAACCACTGTTTCCTAACAACTATGAGCCAATCTACGACCTTAGCTCACATGATTCATTCTTCCACTCCGACTCTGAGGTCCCTGATCCCAAGATCACTGATTTAAATTCTGGTCCCATTGAGGTGGAATCATTTCTTTTCGATCCTCACGAATCAGAATCAGAAACTGCCGAGAGTGACTATAGTCCAAAATTCAAATCTTTTCTTGACTCATATTTTCTTCATCCTATAAACACTCTTCAGGCGTTTACCTTCTAATTTGACAGCTACAATGAGGACTCTCTAAATGAACCCACCATTAATTCCTTTTTAAAGGAGCCCTCATACACAATTTTTATTGATGCCACCTCCTTTACATATACAGAACCTATCCAAACCCGACTTGCAATCGGACTTAATTTCTATTCTGATTCCCCTCTTATTGAGCTGATTGTAGATGATTCGCCTCCATATCTTTTTCGGGTTTTGGACATTGATCAGACTGCAAACCATGCTCCATCATTCTCTGATCACTCCTGTAGGGTTTCCACATCATCCACTGACTATTTTAAGGATCCCTACTCGGATCAGGCTGATTCGACTCAGCCAAACCTTGGATTCACACTTCCTTATCATTCTGAGCTCCATAGTATATGGTGGGTTCTGCATCTCTTGATCTACACTTATCAACCCAACAGACTAATTGGGTTTGGGCTGCATCATCAGCTGTTGATCTTAACAAGCACCTGGTTGGACCAACCAGGCTCTTGATCATGGTGCTTGTTCTACAAAACTTAGCTGATTTGACCACTCCCTCTCCATACCATTTCTTGCTCGGCTGAAGGAGTTGAATTTAGCGCTTAACGGGAGGCAACCCGTCAATCTAAAAACTCGAGATCCTTCTAATTATCCCTCTGTACTTCACGTCTATTGCACTCTGAGTTCAATTTTAGAATAGTCGATCCCACCTCTGGTACACATGCCAAAGCTTAAAATTGTCTGCAACAGTCATTCCTGACCCATTCGCCCACCCGATAAGCCTATTCTAAAATTCCTGAACCCAAACCTGTTTCATACCCTCCATTTACAATGAGGACATTGCAAAGCTTAGGCATGGGGGGGTGGTAAAGTGCAAGCATACAAAAATCAAAATTCAGAAGGGTTCACACAAAAAAAATCACATATTCCAAAACTACCAAAAAAATAGAAAATTGTGAAAAAAAATAAAAAAATTGGAGGAGAGAGGAAAATTTTGAGGCCATACAAATCTTGATGAGAAAAAGGGGAAAAAAGTGAAAAATGTCAAAATGGAGCACAAGCTGAAAAGAAAAGAAAAGAGATAGTCATTAATAAGAAATTAAAGGATTAATTGAGTTCTAGACCATATCAAGAAAGAGAAAATGAAAGGAAAAAAAGTACTAATGAAACACAGAAGAGGTTTGTAGGAACGCTGTTGTTAGGCCTCTTGGGCTATACTCCTAGGCTTAAAAATTCAAGTATCCGCTAAGATCAGGATAGTCCTCAAGAGGTTGGGGAAAATGCGAAGATTAAGTATTAGGTCTAAGGCTTAGGAAGTATTCGGCCTCGTTAACTGATCTCTGGTTTGCAGGACTAGGTAACCTAAGCACCCTAATCCACACACAGTCTGGTTCAGTGCTCATAAGTATTAAAATCATGCAAATGTGTTTAATTGCTCTGAAAAACTTGCCTAGATTAGGAGCGGCCGATCAACACGAGCTAATTTGGACGAGTTCCCAGCATGGAGAGGCAGGAAATTTCCCTCGAAGATGCGCAATAACATATCAACTCCTTGGTGCTTGTCTCCTAGGATATCCACATATCCTCCTAGGTGCATGTAAGCACCCTACGCTGGTTCAGATGCCATGGGAGGTATTATCGCGAAGTGTCGATTGCTAGGGTCTGGATTAAGCTATAGAACGCCATGGGTGGGATTATCTCGAAATCTCGAAAGCCAGGGTTCGGGGGGTTTCCATGGGTGGTGCTATCTCGAAGCATCGATTGCCAAGGACCCTTCGAGGATTGATGATGAGGACTAGGAATCTGATACAGACCATGTTGAGAAGCCAATCCGAAGCTAGAAATAAAAAGAAAGGAGAGAGAAAATTCTCCAAACAAAGAAAATTCCCCTATCATTCTCTTACAAAAATGCACTGCAAATTGAACCAAGGCTAAAATATGTTACAAGCACAGGTGCTTTAATCACGGAGTCCAACGAACCGTAGGACAGTTCCTAAGGGCCTTAAAAACCTTCGCGGCAGACTAAGGCTAGAGCTGGTCAGGTCTGGATCTTGGTTGGTACTTGAGTACCTTTAGGCCTACTAATGGCATTCTAACCTAATCTGCAGAAGAAAGCACTCATCATAGTTTTTGAACATCAAGAAACTCATGGTCTAGAATCAAAGTTAAAACCTTAAAATTTTGCTAAGGGACTAGCAAAAGTTAGGCATGGGGGTATGATGGGAACACCATCATGAGCCCTAACTAGCTCATTTTGACCTAATGAAGAAAATAAAAGCTCCTACATAACCAACTGGAGGTCCTATTTCACTACATAACCTCTCTGAGAGAAAAGTAAGAAACAAGGGGTAAAATTGTAATTTTACCATTGTAGTGCAACAACAGGTTTTCTCCAAGGCTAAACACAGGTCCAAAGGTCTTAACAAGATAAAAAGTGGGTTGAATCAGACAAAAAAGGGTTTATGTGGGATCTAGGAATTAAATGACTTCTTGAAACCCTAAAATAGACCTGCTTGATTAACCAAGGTTCTAGTCAGGATAGAAATCACCTAAACCCTCTAAAAATCATAAAAAAAGTATTCCCTAGTGTTTAGAACTTTTCAATTTGGCCATTGGAACCTATTGTGACCATGAATGGAGTCTCAGACAAACATTTGCACTAAATTGGGTTTTTACAAAAATTGCCAAGTCAAACATGGTCAAACCCAAAAGCCAACTTTACCATTGGATGCCTTAGATCTAAATTAGGTTTGTACCAAAATTTGGACTTAAGAGGAACTCATCTTGACCCACTTTGCAAATAAGTTCAACCTGATTACATTTCTGCTCCTATCTTTCAAAAACTCTTGCATTTGGCCCCCTAGCTTCTTTATCATCCTTGCAAATAGGTCCCTCTGCCAATATAGCAGAGGAAATCCTACTCTGTCAAACTTTAGAAGGAGGATTCTCCTTGATTGCCTAGACAATCCCTCCCAAAATTAGAAGGGAGATTCTCTATGTAATCTCCTCCAGTCTGAACCCATCACTGAGCCCTAATTTGTACCTAATCTCTCATGCGAACGCATGAGAGATTTGGGTCATTTTGAAGCTTCCATCTCTAGCAATCATACCTTGCCAAGAAGCTTGGCATCCAAGCACAAATCCTTCCCCAGGGGCCTATTTAAGATGCCCCAGGTTCAACCGCATCTCCCCAGCTTGAAATTGGGCCAGTTCCCCCTCAATTCTTCTCTCCTCATCGGCCGCAATACCTCCACAAGATCTGATGGTTCTTCTCTCGCTCATTTGTCGCCCAACTACAAAACCAGTGGTTGGGTTATCTTCCTCTCAACCATCCGCGTCGTGCAACACCGGTCGACGCCGCTTCTGCCCTTGTCTTCATCATCGCCTCATCTATGGAGATCTTCATCTCCGGCATCGGCTGTACTAGCCTAGATGCCTCCCCTGTCCTCTTCATCCTTAGATTAGGCTTGTTAGCTTCCCTCTCTCTTCTACTCCCGTTCCCCCTCTTTATTTCTCAAAAACACCCCTCGACACCACCGAT
Organism: Thalassia testudinum; assembly: GCA_037157565.1. Classification (NCBI taxonomy): domain Eukaryota; kingdom Viridiplantae; phylum Streptophyta; class Magnoliopsida; order Alismatales; family Hydrocharitaceae; genus Thalassia; species Thalassia testudinum. Next base: position 40,045,060 of record JAZHRO010000049.1, read on the forward strand.
CACCAACACCTTCTCCACCTCCGGCGATCCCTCCGGCAAGGTGCCCCCGCCGCTCCACACCTCCACAGTCCTCGCCAACCACCCTATGACCTCCGCAACACCTCACTGATCATCTCCCACTACTCGAATCTCTCCGTCAACCACCCAAAAGTGCCCTCTAACACACCCACTCACACAGCTATAGAGAACCCTAGGCACACCACCATAGTTGTTCCCACGACACGCCGACCACCCCTGCACACTAGCCGTGCCTTGGAGAAGCTCCTCAAGCGTTTTAACATGGCCGTGAGGCCGTTGTGATGATTTCAGGTCCAGACGCCCTCTGCCATTGACGGAGAGCTTGGAGCTTGCTTGCAGTGACCTCCAGGCGTTGACAGCCCCAGGCTCGTGTCCCAAGTTGCGCGGGGCACTCTCGCGAACAACTCCAGGCATCCAATTGAAGCCAAGAGCCATAGCAACTGCTACAATCAAAGAGAGCTTCTTTGTCTCAGGCGCATGCGATGTAGGTGGGAAGATAGTCCCACCTCAAAATTGGAAGGAGCGTCACGCCCACATAAATTATTTTCTTGCCATAGGCTTATCACCTCCAACTCATGGGGTGAGGTCCCTCTCACCCGATCCAATCGCCTCATCCATGACCATGCCCCGGGGACCTGGTTGACCCAACCCAACTAGCACACCTCACCCACCACCACAAGCCGATGGCCCTGGTCCCGGGCACGTACCCGACCCAATTACCCGAGAGGAGTGGCTCTGGGAGAGCAGAACCCAAGAGAGAAAGGAGAGGAGAGTTCGCGTGGGTAGGGGGTAGGTTTTGCTCTACAGGCCAAATAGGAGAAGAAGAGAAGCTAAGGAAGAAGAAGGAGAAAGCTAAGGCTGAAGTAGAAGAGGAAGGAGCTGAAGGAAAGAGAAGAGTCGCAGAAAGGCTAAGGCTGAGAAAGAAAAAGAGAAGGAAGAAGAAGTTGAAAGCAGCTGGCACAGAGAGAGAGAAAAGAAAAAGGTCAAAGAAGAAGAAGAAGGCAAAGAAAGAGAAGAAGAAAAAGTCAGAAGAAAAAGCAGAGGAAGAAAAGGCCTGAGAAGAAGGACCACAGGCTTAAGCAAAGAAAGGAAGGATAAGCTAGAGAACAAAGAAGGAAGGAGCTGAAGAGAAGAGAAGGGAAGAGAAAGAAGGAAGAAGAGAGCTCACAAGAGAAATCAGAGAAAAGAGGAAAGGAAGGAATTGTAGCTAATAACTTTTAAGACGTCTGATTTTGTAATCAGACGTCCAATTCTTATAAGCTCTCCGCTGTTTTATTTATAATTCTTTTTATTCTTCATATACTCATGCTTTAAATTCTTAATTAGATTTTGAGTAATATTATGTGTTCAATTTACATTTATTGTTGAGATTAGTGCGTGAATTCCATTAGCTCCCTATGTTCAACCATGGACTTTAAAATTCGAGTAATAAAATTATATTTGTTTTGAACACTTTTTCGGCTATATTACAATGCAATATTCTTAAAACCCGATCAAGCGCGACAAACAGGGTGCACTTTGGGTTCCTTGCATGAAGTTGCAGGTGGAAGCGAAGATGAAGAGGAAAAAGAAGTAGAAGGAGAAGAGGGTGTGTGCAAGGGCTGCCGCATGTGGGTTGGGAACGTGAGTGCCTATTGCGGCTGGTGCACGACACGCAGGGGCAAGAATGCGCTAGGTGGCTCAGGTAGGGGTAGGCACTGATAGTGGTAGTGATGCTCTTTGTCACAGAGCACCACCTGTGGGTAGGCGGCGTCGACGGTGCAGAGTTTGCTCAAGCCATGGTGCACACTTTGGTTTCACGGTGCAGGAGAGAGGGCCACGGTGGAGGCCAAGGGGAAGATCCCCCACAAGGAGGGAGATGGCTCGATATCCCTAAAGAAGATGACAGCTTTCATTTTAAACGTCCCTGGTTTTTTTTCTTTGGCCGCCAATTTCTCCAACCACTCAGCGAAGATTGTGAGTGGTTGGGGTGGTTAAAGAGATGAGGCACAGTTTATGGAGGAAAGGTGGCTGCAGTTTAAACATCATCAGACATCCAGAATAAGTTCCAGACATCTTAGAAGTTGATAGTACTATGATCCCTACTCATCAAATGTCTAAACTCAATTCAGGATGTCTTATAGAAGTAAAAATGGATGTTTAACTCTCGTACCTAGCTTGCATTCATCAAATAGATCATATCATATGCTATTAAATGTAAAATTAGCATATAAAATTAAATGCAGACTAAGGTGAATTGCCATTTAACTCCTACTCAATTAACAATTAAGGAAAACTAATTAAATAGTACTTAGGCCAAATAATGATTCACAAAAGTGGACCTATCAAATGCCCCCATGCCTAAGTTTTGCTAGTCCTGAGCAAAAGTGAAAAAAATATTGAAAGTAACCAAAAGATTTCTTCTTTCCTTATTCCAATAATTTAGAGATCCAGACTAAAGTGAAGTGATAGCAGCCTAGGTAACGGATCCAAGTAAAAAGCCAACTTATATTTAAAGTTCTTACTTAACCCTTGGTAAACATTTTATTAGGATAGGCAACTACTTCCCTCAGGGATAAAGTAGAAAATAATCTGCAGTTTGACCCTGGCTTTTTTGCTTAGGTAGGAGATATTGAGTTGAATGGATTTATATTTGGTGGCTCACACTCATATGGTGCTACCTATAGTCTAATACTACAGACTCTAACTGTCCAGACCATCAAATGAGTCAACCCAGAGAGAGGCTGAACACCGTGCTCTCTTGATGTTCCTTTGTGCTCACTCTTTTCCTTCTTTTCTTTCTGAGGTTCACAAATCTCACTAGATTTTGTAAATATACTCACTGTTTGGTGGCCTCACATGGCTTTCACACTTTAAGTAAAGTCCTAAGAACCCTACAACTAAGTTAGAAGTCCTCAGCCAGCATTCGGGCAATCAGAAATACTGAAAGGTAGGTATGGGTCATATTTGGTGGATCGCGACGGGTGTTTTTGTTGCCTCAGAAACATTGTCACATAATGAAAAATGATACGAAGATAAAACTACAAACTTGAACGATTTTCTTTTTTATTTCTCTCTCTCTCTTTTTCTTCTCCTTTTTTATATTTTTCTAAATATAAATGTTTCTTCTTTTTTCTTTTTGTTTTTTGTTTCTTTTTTTTTTTCAACTACTAAGCACAAAACAACCCATACTTTTATTTACGAGACATTATTAGGAATGATGATGGTTGATTAGCCCATAGTTGTGGGCTATTTAAGTATTTAAGTGCCAACACATTAGGTTAATTCTAACATTTATTTAGTATAAATTAGGATGTAAATAGATTAATTCATAGTTTTAATTTAATTACATAATCCATGCATTGCATTTATACTTTAAGTACATTTAGAATTAGTTTAGAATGGCATTTATCTAATTAGATAACCAATTAGGTACATTGTTTTCATTAACATAGAAGTTGAGGGTCTGTACATAAATAACCCTAATATTTTAACATTATTTTCTTTATTCTTCTTCTTTCAGAACGGCTGGCTGCCGCTCCAACGCCCGGCTGCTGCAGTGAAGAAGCCATTCAAGGGGGAGCGGATGTGGTGGATCTGGTCGGGCGGCTGATTTCAAACTTGTGCAGGCCACTACAAAAGGAGGAGGGAGGCAGCCGAGCTCGGGAGGCCTCCGCCACCGACCCACCACTGTGTAGAGAGAACCTCTCTCTTCCACTCCACACTGCCGGCCTCTACCGTGGCGGCGAGTCTCCACCACCGTGGGCGTGTGGTGTGACAGGCCACACCGCCATCCGGAGCTCGCCCGCATTACCGTGAGCACCTTAGGGTGCATCTCCCTCGCCGTCGTCACCAACCACCACCGCCACAACTACCGTCACTGCAATCACCTTCTCATTCACTTAAGATGTCCGGGAAATTTCCCAGACGTCTGAAGCTACCCGCTCACCTGCGATCACCTGCCTGAGTACCCGTCTGAAGTCCAACCGCACCCGCACAACCACATCCGCCCACCTCACCGTTCATGCCCGCACCACCACCTCCGCACCTGTGCCTTCATCCGTGCGCGCCCACTCCTGCAGCGCCACCCACCAGCCTTCAGCTCAACCGCACCTGCACCCTCCAACCGCACCCGCTCTCCACGCGCCTGCAGCTCAAGCCATCTCCACACACTCACCGGCTGCAGTGCCCTCCTCCAACCGCGCATGCAGACCCGCACAACCGAGCACGCCTCCTCCCGCGCCTGCCGCTTGCAAGCGCCATTTACTCGCGCCTGCAGAGCCCTTCGCCCACGTGCCTGCACCCTCCAACAGTGCCTGCAGTCCACACCGTTCACCACTGCACCTGCAGAACCGCCAGCAGCGCCCTTCGCCCGCACTTGCTGCAGCCTGCGCACCCCCGCCAGCTGCAGCCGCACCCGCTCAACAGCCTGCAGACCCGTCCTCCCGCGCATGCAGAGCCGTCAGCAGCAACGCGCGAGCAGGCCAACAGCCGCGCGAGCTCACCGGCTGCAGCACCTCCGCTGGAGCTCGTCCGGCCGCCGCGCGACTCGCCGCCACCACCGATTCGAAGCTCTTGGTCCAAGGGACCTCCTCCGAGCTTCGTGCGCCCGGCCATCGGCTCCTCGTCGCGCAAGACAACGGGGAAAAATTCCCCTGTTTTGCTACAGGAAACCTTCAATTAAAATTTACATTTTCTGCCATTGCCAAATTTTAATCATATTTTATTAACTCTGCATTGCGGAAAATATCCTATAGTTTCTCATAATTGCCATTTCAGCATTGTTTCTTGCTTAAACCTTAATCTAAAGGCAATCTTGGCTAGGTTCTTGTCCAAATTGACTACGAACAAACATTTTTAAGTGGAGCGAATTTTAATACGTTATTGCCTCCCTGTGGATACGACCCGCTCCTCTACGAGTGGTTATTTCTTGTTAAAAATTGATTAGTCGATTTTTCCACCACATTAAACTACAAACGACTTAAAAGCGAAAGGTCGACAAGTCAAATGGCTCCATTGCCGGGGAGGCAATAGACTCAATAATTTCTCCTAATTTTATTTTTATTATTTGTCAATTGCATAGAGATTTGACCATTCATTATTTTCTTTTCTGTGTGAGAAAATTTGTGCAAGAATCAGCCAGTGTGAGAGGCGACCCTTGACGTCGCCAGACGAGAATTGGGCGAGCCATTTTTAAACGGAGAAGGACGAGGACGCGACGGACACCATTTAGTCATTAGTTTAATTAGAATAGAATTAAGATTGTAGACTTAATTTTTCATTACAGTTAGTTTGAAACCCTTGTTCTGGGGTAAATTTTGAGGGGTTTGTTCCCCATTTTGTTTTGGACCTGTGTTGGGTAATTTTTGGGAGCCTGTTCCGTTTTCTTTAAATTTAGGTTTTTTTTTTTCTTATTTCTTTTATTTGCTTGTGCATAAGTAGTTCTAAAAAAAAATTGAAAAAGAAAAAAAACGAGCTGCCTGCTACAAGCTGCCTGCCCTAGGACGAACCATTTAGGTCTGTATGAGCAGCCTCTAGATTTGCTTTTCTGCATTGCGTGCATTTTTGCATCGAAGATCGCTGGAGGCAAGGTACGCATTCTTTTACTTTGCATCCTATTTTTGATCATGCATTGCATTTAGTATTTAATGCGAAGACCACCTAATCTGTACTGAATAAATCTAACAAGTGGATACATTTTTTTAGAAAAAGGACTAATTCAAGGAAGGATATTTTAAAAACCAAGGATTTGATTTTCAAACTTGGCGTGCGATTCAAAGTTCAAAATCTTTTACGGTGTATGCACACTTATTTCACTTGCACCACGGCACGCTTCTAGACACTCCTTAGGTTTGGAAATACTAGGACAAGAGCCCTCCTTTCGTTGGATTCTAAAGTGTTCGGAACTTGAGATCAAAGGTTTTGTAAATCCAAAGAGGGGGATACCCTGTCACGGATTTCTGGGGGTAGTTGAGGAGCACCGCGAAAGCACAGCTTCAAAGGAAGGCTTAGGCCTACTTGCATCCCTCGATCTTCCGTCTTTGGATTTACTTGACCATTTGAAATTTAGGGAAGAACACCTAAGCTCCAACTTGCTCTTCTTAGGCGAACCGTAGGTTGGCAATAGGCGCGTAAATTGACTGAACAAATTGTATTGTCACCTGCAATCTGACTTAAAATGAAAAGCCTAAATTGGGAAAGACCTAAAAGGTCCTTTTTGAATTGTGTCTTGCTTGGGGAATTCTGATTGAAGTGTGAGTTAGAATGGACCACATTGATTTTCATCCTTTCACATCTTGCCCACACCCTCACCCCCACTCTGCATCCTTCGATCCCAGACGCCAAGATGGTCCATTCCTTGATGGACATAATGACAATCATTGGGATCCGTTTTACTCCTATTATAGGAGTATTGGCCTAGTTAAGCCCCAAATTAGTGAGCAAAACTCAGGAGCGGGATTTGCTTTGCCCAATATCCCACATACCAAAGAAATACCCAACCCACCCTCCCTGAAAACTTATAATGGTTGGACAAACACTCCTGGGTACTATAAGCCTGAGCTTGACTTCTCTTATGATAGAAATGACCTCTCCTCTTTGAAGATGGAAATACAGAAAATGCAAAATGAAATGAGTGAATTGTTAGGAGAATCTTTGAGAGCAGGCCAACAAGAAAGAGATGAAATTAGCCACCCAATTTACCCCATTGACGATGACGTACACCCCTCTACAATAGATGCATCTCCCATGGGAGAGCTACACTTTAAGTTGGAGGGAAATTCTGGGGAAAATAGCTACTTTTCGAGGATCGATTTTGAAACCTCCCCATTAGATAACAATTCCTTGAGCGATCTACACTTTAGGTGGGAGGAAAATACACATGAAAGTAGCTATGCATTGGATGAAGAAAGGTGGCAACCCGAGGAAGATGATGATAAGGTTGAGCATCCACCTGAATTATATTGGAGTCAAAAAAAGGGAATGATGGTACCATTGGAAGATCTCGACCCAGATGATAGTATTTTCGTGACATTTGATGAAGTGGGTCAAAGTCAAGTTGTTAATCCTACCCTCCCTTCTGATCACGATATGGAACTCAAACCCACCCTTAGGGAACGTAACCCCAAAGAAATTGACCTATCTGAGAAGTCTGATGTAACCAGTGTAAACCATTTACCTCGGATAGAGCACCCTAGGGGATCTGCTGAGATATTAAATGATTCTAGACCTCGGGTACATGATGAATTGTGCGATGAGGAGGAAGACGAATTATATGAGGAACCTACATTCAAGATTTGGAGTGACACTAAGGGTGATTATGTCTTACTTGAAGAGTTAGCCCCTGAGGATGTCACAAATTTGACCAAATTAGGTTTCTTTAGCACACCCATTGATGATATTTCTCCTCATGATAAAATGATGGAAAATTTGGAAGCAATTTCTAAGATTTATGTGGATTCACATATAGACTCCGGGGAAGATTTGAGTAAAGAACAAAAACCCGGGGATGACATTGATAGGATAATCCCTAGATCTGTTGCTTCCAACCTGCCTTCATTCACTTCGAAGTCACCCTCTGATTCGCTTATATCTGAAAGCGAAATTGTGACTCCTGATGAAGAGCAGGAAGATCCATGTGATGGTGCAAGGAATGCTAGGGATGAAATTGAGGATTTAGAAAGAGTGTTTGGGATGGACACCAAGCTGATTAAACCCAACCTAGATCTTATGGCCATCCCACAACATCGTAACTTGGACACCCTAGACGATCCTTGCCTTAGAGAATTGCTCACTTTTGTTCTGACTAGGGGGCTTAACAGACCAATATTTCCTGTAGTGGAGTATCAGGTATGGATTGATGATTTCTTTAGTCAGTCCATTACCCTGGGGGTTTATCTCTGTACCATTCCTTCCCCATACCTTTTGGAGGATCCATATTATCCTCCCCCTACCCCTTTGGAGGTTGTTTTACCTGTTTATCCTTTAGTACCTCTTCTGGTGACCTAGGAAGATTTCATTCCCATTTTAGTTGGGCGAGCATTTGCTATCGGGATTCATCATCAGCTCGCCAACATCCTAGGTTACCTATTTTCTAGGCCAACTTTGCTTTGCTCATTTTTAGGGCCTATTTCTGCAATTCTTGAACTTGATTTGCAGGTTCTTTGGCTTTACAGCTCAGCTCTAACCCAGGTAATATCCTTCTATGCAATGAGGACATTGCAGATTTTAGGCATGGGGGGGTGTACTTGGGGATATACATAGCATAATTTCATACATTTGTACATAAAAAAAAAAAAGGTTTGGAGCTTAACTGGCTAGATCTTGCAGTCTTAAGCGAATCAGAACTCTAGGGTAGACTGAGTTAATTCTAGGGTCAAACTTTAGAAGCTAAATGAGCTACTAGCTTTAGACCTTTAGGGTCCTTTGTGGACTTAAAAACTTAAGTAGGAGTTAAGTTGCGGACCATTCCTCAGGAGGTAGAGGAAGCGAAGCTAGGGTTTGAGTTAGAAGGTGGGGTAGTACCTGGAGTCTTATTCTACCTTTTGGTTTACGGGTCCTTGTAACCCAGGCATCCAAATTTCACACACTTGGTCTGGTAATCAACTTAATTTCTGTCTTTCTAAAAAGAGATTTGGTTCTCTTAGTTTTTGTAGGTTCTGGCCCTACGAGGAGGGGTGACGTAATAATTTGCGGAAATAATATAAAGAAATAAACAATCACAAAGAAAGACAATCGCACAGAGAACACAAGAATTTTTAGGTGGAAACCCAAATCGGGTGAAAACCACCACCTAACCCTCTCGAGTTAGGATTTTCCGATCAACCTAGTTGATCAAATCCACTAACCGAATCACTTTAAAACGAGGGTGATTCAACCTCAGTACAACCACGCTACAAGTACGAGGGTAGCGTTCCTCAACCCCTTCTCTCCACGAGAAGGATTTTGTCCCACGAAGGAGACGGGAATTCGCAAAGCGAATACCCAACCAAAAGACAAAGATAAAATAAACAACAAACCTATAGAGCCAACAAAGTAATAAACCTAAGCTTCTATAGGATTTAGGAAACTCCCCTTTGCAAGGAGTGCGTCGAGGATGACGCGGGTGCGTGAGCCACGCGACGGCGCAACTTTGCTCTCGTAGACAACGGCGGGAGAGCGGGTGCGCAATGGTTTGATGCTCTCAAGATGTAGAACTTGAGCTTAGAGAGCAAGAGCTTCTCTTGGACACAAGAGTGTGAGAGTGTATAGCTAAGTGTGTCTTGTGTCTTTCTTAGTGTATATTTTGTATCTCTAGGTGTGTAAAGGCTCCCCTCTATTTATAGAGGCCTTAGGAAGGCTTTGGAAGGCTTAGAAAAGCTTCCATAGCCGTTGGGTACAAAGCCCAAGTGAATCAGCCCGAAATCAGGAACAATCATTATTCTGACAGGCTTATCAGACGTCTAATTATAGCATCAGACGTCTGGAATTTCACTTTAAGACGTCTGATTCCAAGGTCAGACGTCTGATTTTGGGCGGGTCTCTCCCTGACTAGGATCAGATCTAAACAGGGTTTTTACGCAAGTCCATCAGACGACATACAGGACGTCTGGCACTATGTCTGGACGTCTGGAAACCTACTTTTACTGTGGGAATTGATTTCCAAACGTTGCAACGGCTAGAAAATCTCTGAGAAGAGATTTTGGGTCAGCCGAGGCAAAACGGTCATTTATCAGACGTCTGATAAGGCTCTAACGGTCATATTCTTCAGTGTTTGCTAAGCCCTAACGGTCATATTCTTCAGTGTTTGCTAAGCCAGCCAACGGTCCACTAGTTGGACGTCTGGCAAAGTCTTCAGACGTCTGGTCTAAGGTCTGGACGTCTGATTTCATCAGACAGAACTAATTATATCCAGCCTAACAGTTATCAGACGTCTGAAACAACAGTCAGACGTCTTAAAATACTTTATCAAATGTCTGATTTGGGAATTAGACGTCTGGAAATGTTGTTTGAGCCCTATATTGGTTTTCTAAGTATTCTACAGAAAATCTAAGTATCCTAGGGTTGTGTCGGTGTTCCTAGGACTACTGTTAGGGTTCTTTGAGGCTCTTTAACAGAAATATCTAAGGAAATAAAGAGCAACAAAAGAAACGAAAAATACAAGTACAAAAGAAGGAAATCTATCCTATTCTTCATTTCCTTCCATCTTCAATCCGTCGCTCCATGCGGACCTCCTCTGTTTTCCGTCAAACTCCTCCAATCTGTCCTGGATGCGAGCTCAAACTCCGTCTAAACACGTCCACATTTGCAATTGACCTGAAATCTAGGACTCAAATTGCAAATGTTAAATAACACGTGTTTTGTTATCATCAAAACAAATGATCGTGGTGCTCTAGCACCAACAATCTCCCCCTTTTTGATGATGACAAAACCGTAAATAATAATGCATAAAAATCCTCCCCCTTTTTGACATTATCAAAAAGGTTTGATTGATTTTACATTTCATGTAACTCCCCCTTAAGACATGCTCTTCTATGAGTTTCTTTTAACAAAAGTAATCTCCTCCTTTTTGTAACAACAAGATAGCTATTATTTTTCTCCCCCTTACTAAAGGAAAATTAGCTACCTTATATCTCCCCCTTAAAAATTGACAATTAGCTCATCATTTTTTAACTCCCCCTATCTAAATGATTATGATAAAAAGATAGGGTAAATGGTTTTACCTCACCTACCATGGCCAATAAAATGGCCCGAATGGTGGTGGTGGATGCCACATCGGATGGGGCTCCCATCCGTAGCTTGGAGGCCCGGGCATCGGCGCCGGTCTCCAATCTGGTGGTCGACGTGCGGCGGGTCCGTCGTTTGTTCGCCGTCTCGTCGGTCTTCTTGTTCTCCTCCTTGGTCTACTCCTTGGTTCTCCCAACTCGAGTTGACCAGACTTGAGCTTGTAGGTCCAGTCCTTTATGTTGTAATTATCCCTGAACCCTACAAAACAAGATTCTAATTTTTTTTTCGGTATCCAAGTGGGCTTGGATCCGGATCTGTTAGCGGATCTCCTTGATGGAGATCCTTTCTCAATCTTAGGGCTATATAAATCATCTACTTTGTTGATTAGTTTGTTAGAGTTTTCCCTAAGACATGCGATTTCTTTTTCTATATTATTCATTTTAGTCTTTAAATCAGAAATTTCTATTTTTAGACTGTCATTTTCCTCAATCAATTTATTATTTTCATTGATGAGGTCTTGATTTTCTAATAATAGGTTATCAATTCTAGGACTAGCTTCTATGTCCTTAAGTTGTTTTTCTAACCTATCATTTTCATTTTTAAGAAAACTAAGGTTCTTCTTAATGCTTTTATTTTCTATCTTTAATGATTTACTAAGCTCAAATAGTTCATTAAAAGCTTCTTGTAAATCATAACTTACCTCGTTGTTGCTGTCGTCGCTTCCACTTTCGCTGTCGCTGTTGGTTCCTCTGGCCATGAAACCAAAGCAAGCGGTTTCTTCTTCTTCTTCTTCTTCCTCCAAGCTTGTCTCCTCATGAGTGCCTTCCAACCTCCTCCATATCTCGTGGGCGATGGTGCACTCTTTGATTTTCTCGAACTCCTTCAGACTCAATGCGCAATACAGGGCATTCATTGCCTTTGCGTTGAGTGAAAGCTCTTGAATCTGCAGCTACGAGTAGCCTCCTTGGGGTGGCTTCGGGATCTCGTATGGGGTTTCGCAACATCCCCATACCTCGAATTCAGTGGCTTGGAGCCACGTCTTCATCCTCAACTTCCAATATCCGAAGTCCCTCCCGTCGAAATAGGGTGGTCGGACGGTGGACTGCCCTTCGGAGATTCTGATTGCGGCTATGCTTCCCTCCATGATCTGGATCCTCGCCGGTTTGTAACGCCGATTTTGCGAGACCTGCTCTGATACCAATTGTAGGTTCTGGCCCTACGAGGAGGGGTGACGTAATAATTTGCGGAAATAATATAAAGCAATAAACAATCACAAAGAAAGACAATCGCACAGAGAACACAAGAATTTTTAGGTGGAAACCCAAATCGGGTGAAAACCACCACCTAACCCTCTCGAGTTAGGATTTTCCGATCAACCTAGTTGATCAAATCCACTAACCGAATCACTTTAAAACGAGGGTGATTCAACCTCAGTACAACCACGCTACAAGTACGAGGGTAGCTTTCCTCAACCCCTTCTCTCCACGAGAAGGATTTTGTCCCACGAAGGAGACGGGAATTCGCAAAGCGAATACCCAACCAAAAGACAAAGATAAAATAAACAACAAACCTATAGAGCCAACAAAGTAATAAACCTAAGCTTCTATAGGATTTAGGAAACTCCCCTTTGCAAGGAGTGCGTCGAGGATGACGTGGGTGCGTGAGCCACGCGACGACGCAACCCACGAAGGAGACGGGAATTCGCAAAGCGAATACCCAACCAAAAGACAAAGATAAAATAAACAACAAACCTATAGAGCCAACAAAGTAATAAACCTAAGCTTCTATAGGATTTAGGAAACTCCCCTTTGCAAGGAGTGCGTCGAGGATGACGTGGGTGCGTGAGCCACGCGACGACGCAACTTTGCTCTCGTAGACAACGGCGGGAGAGCGGGTGCGCAATGGTTTGATGCTCTCAAGATGTAGAACTTGAGCTTAGAGAGCAAGAGCTTCTCTTGGACACAAGAGCGTGAGAGTGTATAGCTAAGTGTGTCTTGTGTCTTTCTTAGTGTATATCTTGTATCTCTAGGTGTGTAAAGGTTCCCCTCTATCTATAGAGGCCTTAGGAAGGCTTTGGAAGGCTTAGAAAAGCTTCCATAGCCGTTGGGTACAAAGCCCAAGTGAATCAGCCCGAAATCAGGAACAATCATTATTCTGACAGGCTTATCAGACGTCTAATTATAGCATCAGACGTCTGGAAGTTCACTTTAAGACGTCTGATTCCAAGGTCAGACGTCTGATTTTGGGCGGGTCTCTCCCTGACTTGGATCAGATCTAAACAGGGTTTTTACGCAAGTCCATCAGACGACATACAGGACGTCTGGCACTATGTCTGGACGTCTGGAAACCTACTTTTACTGTGGGAATTGATTTCCAAACGTTGCAATGGCTAGAAAATCTCTGAGAAGAGATTTTGGGTAAGCCGAGGCAAAACGGTCATTTATCAGACGTCTGGCAAAGTCATCAGACGTCTCCTAAGACGTCTGGTCTAAGGTCTGGACGTCTGATTTCATCAGACAGAACTAATTATGTCTATCCTAACAGTTATCAGACATCTGAAACAACAGTCAGACGTCTTAAAATACTTTATCAGACGTCTGATTTGGGAATTAGACGTCTGGAAATGCTGTTTGAGCACTATATTGGTTTTCTAGGTATTCTACAGAAAATATAAGTATCCTAGGGTTGTGTCGGTGTTCCTAGGACTACTGTTAGGGTTCTTTGAGGCTCTTTAATAGAAATATCTAAGGAAATAAAGAGCAACAAAAGAAACGAAAAATACAACAAGTACAAAAGAAGGAAATCTATCCTATTCTTCATTTCCTTCCATCCTCAATCTGTCGCTCCACACGAACCTCCTCTGTTTTCCATCAAGCTCCTCCAATCCGTCCTGGATGCGAGCTCGAACTCCGTCTAAACACGTCCACATTTGCAATTGACCTGAAATCTAAGACTCAAATTGCAAATGTTAAATAACACGTGTTTTGTTATCATCAAAACAAATGATCGTGGTGCTCTAGCACCAATAGTTTTGACTTAAGAGAGGCTTGAAAACACATTTTGATTGGAAGAGTTCCCGCCGCAGGAGAGGTGGAGTATATACTCACCTTGAGGATGCGATGATAACATATTACCTCCTCGGCACTTGTCTCTTAGGATATCCATCCTACTGGGGGCATGTAACTGCATTGCGCGGGTCAGGTACCATGGGCGGCCCTATCTCGAAGTGCCGATTGCCATAGGCCTGAATTCTCTTAAGAAATCCATGGGCGATACTATCTCGAAGTGTCGATTGCCAGGAGTTCTTAGGGTCGTTATGGGCGGTGCTATCTCGAAGTATCGAAAGCCAGGCACCCTTCGAGGTATGGTAATGGGGACAATGAATCCGACACAGATCATGTTGATAGCTGATCTGAGGTTAGACTTAGAAGAATCAAACAAAAAAAAAAAAAAGTATATATATATATATATATATAAAAACCTTTAACTCAAATAACTCAGACCAATACACAGGCACAGATGCTTTAATCTCAGGGATCAATAAACTTTAGGGTAGAGTCAGAAATCAGGGAAACTTGTGCCTGCAACTCGTCTTTAGCCGACCTAGTCTGTAACTTAGCAACTACTTAGGAACCTTGGGTTTAGAACCTGAACTTAATATGCTTCTGAAGGAAGACTAAGTGAGTTGACTAGTCTACTTGGAGTGCAAGGTTTCGCTTAATTTTGCTAGGGACTAGCAAAAACTAGGCATGGGGGTATTTGATTAGCCCATAGTTGTGGGCTATTTAAGTATTTAAGTGCCTACACATTAGGTTAATTCTAACATTTATTTAGTATAAATTAGGATGTAAATAGATTAATTCATAGTTTTAATTTAATTACATAATCCATGCATTGCATTTATACTTTAAGTACATTTAGAATTAGTTTAGAATGGCATTTATCTAATTAGATAACCAATTAGGTACATTATTTTCATTAACATAGAAGCTGAGGGTCTGTACATAAATAACCCTAATATTTTAACATTATTTTCTTTATTCTTCTTCTTTCAGAACGGCTGGCTACCGCTCCAACGCCTGGCTGCTGCAGTGAAGAAGCCATTCAAGGGGGAGCGGATGTGGTGGATCTGGTCGGGCGGCTGATTTCAAACTTGTGCAGGCCACTACAAAAGGAGGAGGGAGGCAGCCAAGCTCGGGAGGCCTCCGCCACCGACCCACCACTGTGCAGAGAGAACCTCTCTCTTCCACTCCACACTGCCGGCCTCTACCGTGGCGGCGAGTCTCCACCACCGTGGGCGTGTGGTGTGACAGGCCACACCGCCATCCGGAGCTCGCCCGCATTACCGTGAGCACCTTAGCGTGCATCTCCCTCGCCGTCGTCACCAACCACCACCGCCACAACTACCGTCACTGCAATCACCTTCTCATTCACTTAAGACGTCCGGGAAATTTCCCGGACGTTTGAAGCTACCTGCTCACCTGTGATCACCTGCATGAGTACCCGTCTGAAGTCCAACCGCACCCGCACAACCAAATCCGCCCACCTCACCGTTCACGCCCGCACCACCACCTCCGCACCTGCACCTTCATCCGTGCGCGCCCACGCCTGCAGCGCCACCCACCAGCCTTCAGCTCAACCGCGCCTGCACCCTCCAACCGCACCCGCTCTCCACGCGCCTGCAGCTCACGCCATCTCCACACACTCACCGGCTGCAGCGCCCTCCTCCAACCGCGCCTGCAGACCCGCACAACCGAGCACGCCTCCTCCCGCGCCTGCCGCTTGCAAGCGCCATTCACTCGCGCCTGCAGAGCCCTTCGCCCACGCGCCTACACCCTCCAACAGCGCCTGCAGTCCACGCCGTTCACCACTGCGCCTGCAGAACCGCCAGCAGCGCCCTCCGCCCGCGCTTGCTGCAGCCTGCGCACCCCCGCCAGCTGCAGCCGCACCCGCTCAACAGCCTGCAGACCCGTCCTCCCGCGCATGCAGAGCCGTCAGCAGCAACGCGCGAGCAGATCTCACGCCAACAGCCGCGCGAGCTCACCGGCTGCAGCACCTCCGCCGAAGCTTGTCCGGCCACCTCCGGCCGCCGCGCGACTCGCCGCCACCACCGATTCGAAGCTCTTGGTCCAAGGGACCTCCTCCGAGCTTCGTGCGCCCGGCCATCGGCTCCTCGTCGCGCAAGACAACGGGGAAAAATTCCCCTGTTTTGCTACAGGAAACCTTCAATTAAAATTTACATTTTCTGCCATTGCCAAATTTTAATCATATTTTATTAACTCTGCATTGCGGAAAATATCCTATAGTTTCTCATAATTGCCATTTCAGCATTGTTTCTTGCTTAAACCTTAATCTAAAGGCAATCTTGGCTTGGTTCTTGTCCAAATTGACTACGAACAAACATTTTTAAGTGGAGCGAATTTTAATACGTTATTGCCTCCCTGTGGATACGACCCCCTCCTCTACGAGTGGTTATTTCTTGTTAAAAATTGATTAGTCGATTTTTCCACCACATTAAACTACAAATGACTTAAAAGCGAAAGATCGACAAGTCAATGGTCAAGAGAATATTGTGTAGCTTATTTGGTGGAACTGCCTACTCTCACACCAGGAAAAGATGGATAGGACAATCGTATTTCTGACCTTTGACATACTACCCTCCTTCAGCTGAGGACTCTATGAAGGACGGTCGTAACTATCGACCATAGTCATAGTTTTATTCGGACTCAATCTCTATGTATCGGCCTTATTAGGTGACTCTCAGGAATTCACACAATGTTTGCACGCAGGAACAGATAGCGAAAACTATGCCTAACTTTGAGGTATCATCGTCTAATTATCCAGAACTTAAGATTCCTTACACTAGACTTAGCGCACCAGTAATCTCTCTACTTTCTCACAAATAATAGGTGGATCTAATAGAAGATACTATGCCTGACTCTCTATTAACTGTCCAAGGGATCAGTAGACTAAAAATGCTTAATGGTTTACTATAAAGATCCATTACCCAGTCTATGTGCAAGTGAAGTAACTGTACTGGATTCTAAATATAAGAAACAATTTAAGAAGAAAATCTTTAATGAAACCTCCTTAAAAAAGATATTTTGCTTGGGCTAACCAATTTAGCTCAAGAAAATAGAGAATTATTATTATTATTATTTATGTTAATGCACCTAACCTAAATGCATGAAAACTGCCTAAAATGCAAAATGCACCCCCCATGCCTAAATCCTATAATGTCCTCATTGTAAAATTAAAATAAGGGGAGAAAGGAAGGAAATCACCTGATGAAGGTGTTATTCTAAACGTTAGGTTGCCTCCCAACAAGCGCTGCATTTTTTATTGGCAGCTAGACTTATAGGGAACCAATAAGTCTGGTTCCAGACAGAACGAACTAGGCTCTAAGAATATGCGTAACAGTGCGGGGCTAGAAAATAGGTAGCCATGGATGTTGGGAAGCTGATGATGCAACATTATCCCAAATGCTCGCCAGAAGACATGAAAGCAAAGAACCTCGTAGGCTACCTGGGGAGGTCTAGGAATAACAAAAGGAATATGGAAAGGGACCTCCCGAAACGGAATAAGTGG
Organism: Thalassia testudinum; assembly: GCA_037157565.1. Taxonomy (NCBI): domain Eukaryota; kingdom Viridiplantae; phylum Streptophyta; class Magnoliopsida; order Alismatales; family Hydrocharitaceae; genus Thalassia; species Thalassia testudinum. Next base: position 40,062,349 of record JAZHRO010000049.1, read on the forward strand.
AGGATAACTAGGGTCCTCAAAAGCAGGAAGTGTTTTAAAAGATATAAACATACTAACTTCAAACCCCTACATGGCAAGACTAAACGTACAAGCATCAATCCACACTCGCCACTCTACCCGAGGTTGTACTGGCCTAATATTCTTCCCAGAAAGAATGTATATGAGCATAGATTTGAGCCAAGGATCAGTTAGGGAGTGTAAGGGTTGTTTGTGGTGTTGGAAGGTAATGATTAAGTCCAATGAAGGCTTAGTCAGTGTTGAGTCCAATACCAACAACGTTTCAGCTTGTGCATTCTCTCTAACAATTATTGCAGAAAAATTCATGTCACCCTGCCTATCATTAATGATCGGAGTCATATTTTCACCTTCCAGTATATGCGAATCAATGGTGGACTCCAAATTAAATTCCTTTGATGGCAAGGTCAAAGCAACAGAATCATTATCATTAATTTTATCCCTGGATTCTTTTAGTTCACTTGAGTTTTTGTCAGGGTGTATATGTGATTCACCAGTAAAAAGAGGAGTTGGATCAGTATCCTCAATTATTTCTGAAGGAGGATCAGTCTTAATGTTTTGGAGTAAGCCTGTATCACTCAATTCTTTGTTCTTCTTGGGGCATAAACCCTCAATTGATGTGTATTGTCCCCAAGAGTTTCTCCTAGGCTTCTCACTGTTGTGTTCGTCCTCCTCCAATATCAACTCCTGGTTTTGTGGATGATGACTCTTAAAATCAAAAGTAGGGAGGAGTCTGGATTTCACCAGATTATTTATATCCTCAGGGAGTAAGTCCTCAAATAACACAATCCCCCTGTGATTCACTCCAGATTCTAAGGCCGGGTTCCTCCATCGGGTTATCATCCTCATCTAAAATAGACTCTTTGTACCCCTGAGACCAAAATTGATCCAATTCATCCTCCATTCCCTTAGGGTCACCTTCATTAGGCACATTTAAATCCTTAGAATGTTGGATGGTAGGTGTTAATTCCCTAAGTGGTGGGTCAGGATTAGGCTCACTAAGGGTAGAATGGGATTCCACCTGATGATTAATAGGGGAAGTGATATGAACAATACGACCTTGACCCGGGTTATCAGGGGTAAGGAAAATATTATCATCAGGGTCAAGGTTATCAAGAGGTACCATCTTCCCTTTCTTTTGACTCCAATATAGCTTGGGTGGGTAATTGCTAGGGTTGTTTTCCTTTAGTGGTCATGTCTCATGGGGAGAGTCTAAGTGATAGCTACTCAAAATGGGATCCCTATTGTCATTGATTTCCTCAGAATTATTTTGATTATCACGGTTATATGGGTAGGGATCAGAATCATTAGTAAGAGCATAGCTAAGCTATCTAATTTCCTTATTCAATTGTCGACTATTCCTCAACATCTTTCCCATAGACTTCATCATTTCTTTTTGCTGTTTTTGCATTTCTATTATAAAAGAGGAGAGGCTACTACTATCAGATTGGGGAGGATAGTCAATCTCAGGCTTTGGTTGCGTAGGGGTATCGGTCAAACCTTGATAAGGAAAATCACGAAGGGTGGGAGGGTTGGGTGTTTGTATAGTAGTGGGGATTCCAGGGTTAGAAAATCCCTCTCCTAGGCTCTACTCAAAAGTGGGACTTATCGAGCCAGTACTCCTTGGATAGGAATATGATTTAACCCATGGATTGTCAATGTACCCATCAAAGGATGGACACGCTCGAGGCATGGGATCCTGGTTAAAATGATAGGAGTAAGGATAGTCCATTTCTTTTAATTAAATGGTTTAACTCTCTTAGGATTTCGAAGTAATCAGAATAAAAGCAGAAACTTCCTAGAGAGTTCTACCACTGTCAAAACAAACACAAATACAGTGGGATCTATTTTTATATATTTTAGGTCTTAGAATTAGGTGTTCAGTTGGTGGCCAAACAAGTTTTGCAAGAATTACACTTCCTAGGCCAACCTTAGTTGGTGCTTACTGATGAATCCATTTTAATGGATTTGTATTACGCCTAAGTAACTTTAATCTTACATTTTAGGTATGTTAATAACTACATTAAGTTGTCGAATATTTGTATGCATCATGATTTAAGTTTATAACATTCTATAACTTAATATGTAATGATTTTATTGTTTTTATGTGCAGGGATGATATTTAGAAAGAATACGGGTTGGGGAGTAAATTTCCCCAACAAACAACTGGTGGCATTGTTCCCCATCCTTCGGCCACCCTCAACGGCCGCCGGCCTCAATAACACCTCCCCAACAGTCTCTTGCCAAATTAGAAAAGGGATTTGAAAATCCCTTAATTGCCGTACGCGGGGAGAGAGGAGTTAAAAAGGAGGCGGAGAAAGGAGAGGAGCATCTGCATCTTCCCCCCTGCAGGGAACTGCACCACCGCATGCACTGTGCACCCCTCTGCAGACCCGCCTCACCTCACCAGCCACTCCAGCCAATGCCCCTGCCAGGCCGCACCCACAACCGCATCCTCCCTTCCAGCGCCATCACCAGATCTTCCACCGCTCATCTCCAGCTGCCACTACAAGCGCACACCGTCTGCACCCGCCTTCAAGCACCTGCAGGCGCTACGTCTGCCCCTGCCAGCCTTACCATCAGTCGCACCGCCCCGCTCCGCCCTCGCCACCCACACCTACAGGCGCTCGCTCTTCTGCAAGCACCTGCCCGCACGCCCACACACCGTCCAATGCTCCCTCCAGCCACGCCCACAGGCACTGCACACCTTCACGCCTGCAAGCGTGCGCCCGCCTTCACCCTCTAGCCGCGCCCGCACCACTCACCTTGCGTGCCCCTGCCAGGCCGCGCACACCTCCGTGCACCCCCTCCTGCAGGCGCACACCATCCAGCACTCCCTCAACCGCGCCCACAGCTGCTGTGCGCCTTCACCACTGCCACGCCCTCCTCCCTACAGCACACCCTCCTCCCTGTAGCGTGCCCACCCCTCTGTAGACCACCCTCGCCGCAGTGCCTCCACCTCGCCGCAGTGCCTCCACAGCAGCGGCAGCCTCCTTCAACAGACCGGCGTTCTTCTCCTCTGTCGGTCGGCCACCTCCGGCCATCTCCATCGATGCCGCAACCTCCATCGGATCAGCCTCGTCTTCGCCAACCTCCCTTGCGTGTGAAAGCCCTGCTAGTGCTCTCTCTCCCTCGTGAGCAGGAGAGAGAGTGAAAGCTTTGTTTTCTTTTCAATTAAAAATTACATCTAATGCCATTGCCACCAGAAATTAATTTTTTATTTAATATTATTTTATTGTGGCAAAAATTGCGCATGCACACTCATATTTTCTGATAATTGCACGTTATTGTTATTCACCTGTTTCAAGATTGGTTTTGGGATTAACATGTGCACCAATTTTCTCTAGTATATGTCAATTGAAAATTACATAAAATCATCATATATTTATTGAAGACTTCAGTGAGGAAAAATTGCACATATACCCTTATATTTTTGAGTTATTATGAATCTTCTTTCTATCGCATTTTATGTCGGATTTGACTAGGGATTTCTCACTTAACCGAAAGAATACAAAATAATCGAGAGTTTATTGCATAATTACCTCCCTGTGGACACGACTCGCTCTTCTATGAGAGGTTATTTTTATTGTTGATTAGTCAATTTTTCCACCACTTAAATACTACAACGCGTAGCGGAAAATTGAGTCGTCAATTGGCGCCGTTGCTGAGGAGGCAACAGACGCAATAGATTCAAGTTATTATTTTCTTATTTTGAATATTCTGAGTTATGCAATCATCTGATCATTTTTATTATTGTGCGAGGAATCTGACACGGTGACAAGCGCAGCAAAGCGATGACATTGTCCCTGAACGATGCGCACGATGGAGATGATCTTTTTGGTGGACCTTGACGCCACCTGGAAGACAGCAACAGGAACACATGGGCCTTGATCCCACACACATAGGCTTACAAAGAAGCCTATTTCTGATTTAGTCAGTGGATCTTGGTTAGATTTAGTTAGATAGACATTAGAATTTAAATTTTGTCTTTTGGACCCTTGTCGGGTATTTTTGGGAACGTGTTCCCAGTGCCACTTTATTTCTTATCGCTCTTGTATGTGGGAGCGTATTTTCAGGAGCGTGTTCCCATTTATTTAGATTATAGGATTATTTGAACTGTTTGAACTGAATTTCGGTTAGTTAGTTAGATTAGGTCTGTTTGTTTATTATTAAAATAATAGTAATAATAATAATAATAAATCGAACTGCCTGCTAGAAGCTACATATCTATAGGACGACCATCTAGGACTGAATGAGCAGCATCTAGTTTATTTTTATCGCATTACATTCATACATTGCACGAAGAAAGCTGGAGTAAGGTACATCTTCTCTTGAGCATCAATTACACGTCATGCATATGCATTGAACCTAAATCTAAGACCACTAAAGTGCTTGAATCAAATTAATTCAGTGGTCACTTTAAAAATTGGGACTGCTAAGAGGTTGGACCTTAAAATTTATGACCGAAAATTATGTGCAAAAGAATTTTGTTTGCGAAATTTCAAAAATCAAAACACGATTGTATGTTTGCACACTTGAGACACTGTACACCTCACACATAAGGTCACTAGATAAATTTCTACCTCTCCTCTTTTGCACCACAAGGGAAGTTAGTCGAAAATCAACAAGCCTATCCACCAAGTTACTTCGGTTCCTCGTGTGTGGGCTCGATTCGAGACTTCCATCCCTTGCGAGTAGCTTATAGGCACCAGTGAAGGTTGGCCTAGGAAGCGTAATTTTTTGCAAAACTTGTTTGGCCACCAATTGAACATTTAATTCTAAGACATACAATCTATTAAAAATAAGATCCCACTGAATTTGCATTTGCTTTGATAGTAGAACTCTCTAGGAAGTTTCTGCTTGTACTCTAAATCCTAAGAGAGTTTAAATTGTTTTGCTTAAAGAAATGGATTACCCTTACTCCTATCAGTTAGATTATCAGAGTCAATACTTCCCATCTTTTAATCAGGATCCCATGCCCCGAGCGTATCCATCCTTTGATGGGTACATTGACAATTCATGAGATCATTCTTATTCTTATCCTGGGAGTACTGGCTTGATAACTCCCACTTTTGAGTAGAGACTAGGAGCGGGATTTCCCAACCCTGAAATCCCTACTTCCATGCAAACACCCAACCCTCCCACCCTTCATGATTTTCCGTATCGAGGCTGGATCGATACCCCTAGGCAACAAGAGCCTGAAATTGACTATCCTCCCCAACCTGATAATAGTAGCCTCTCCTCTTTTATGATAGAAATGCAAAAACAGCAAAAGGAAATGATGGAATCAATGGGAGAGATGTTGAGGAATAGTCAACAGTTAAATGAAGAAATAAGACAACTTAGCTACATGCTTCCCAATAATCTTGATCCCTACCCATACGATCATGATCAAGAAAATAATTATGAGGAACCTAATGACAATAGGGGTCCAAGTTTATGTAGCTATCACTTAGACTCTCCCAATGAGACACGACCACTAGAGGACAATGATCATAGTGATTATCCACCTAAACTATATTGCAGTCAAAATCAAGGGAAGATGGTACCTCTTGAGGACCTTGACACCAATGACAGTATTCTCCTTATCCCTACCAACCCGGGTCAAGGTTATATTGTTCCTATCACTTCCCCTTTTGATTATTTGGTGGAATCCCATTCTACCCTTAGTGAGCCTACTCCTGACCCTCCACTTAGGGAATCAACGCCTAACATTCAATATCCTGAGGATTTAAATGCACCCAATGGAGGTGACCCTAAGGGAATGGAGGATGAATTAGATCAATTTTGGTCTTAGGGACATGAAGAGTCTATTTCAGAGGATGGGGATGCCCCAATAGAAGAACCTGGACTAAAAATCTAGAGTGAATCATAGGAGAATTATTTATCATTTGAGGATTTACCTCCAGAGAATAGAAATAATATGATTAAATCCAAATTCCTCCCTTCTTTTGAGAGTCATCCTCCATCAAAATAGGAGTTGCTATTAAAGGAGGAAAAACAAAATAGTGAGAAGTCTATGGGAGACTCTCGGGGACAAAACATGTCAATCGAGGATTTATACCCCGAGAAGAATAACAAATTCAGTAATATAGGCTTGCTTCAAAACATTAAGACTGATCCTCCTTTGGGCATAATTGAGGATACTGATCCAACTCCTAATGAATCACATATACACCCTGACAAAAATTTGAGTGAACCAAACGAATCCGGGGATGAGCTGAATGATAATGATTCTTACATTTTGACCCTACCATCAAAGAGCTGTAATTTGGAGTCTACCCTTGATTCAAATATGACTCTGATCATTAATGCTAGGCAGGGTAATATGCAGTTGTCTACAACTGTTAGGGAGTATACACAATCTGAATCATTGTTGGAATTAGACCTAACACCAACTAAGCCCTCATTGGACTTAACCATTACCTTCCAACACTACAAACAACCCTTATACTCCCTAACCGATCCTTGGCTCAGATCTCTGCTCATGTACATTGTTTCTAGAGAACATATCAAGCCAGTACATCCTCGGGTAGAATGGCGAGTGTGGATTGATGCTTGTACTTTTACTCTCACCATTCAAGAGTTTGAACTAATAATGTGTATATCTTTTAAAACCTGTCCTGCTATGGAGGATCCTTGTTATCCTCCACTTATTCCGTTGCGGGAGGTCCCTTTTCATTTTCTGTTTATTATTCCAAAACCTCCCGAGGTAGCCAACGTAGTTATTCGCTTTCATATCTTCTGGCGAGCATTTGGTATTACGTTGCATCATCAGCTCGCCAACATCCGTGGCTACCTGTTTTCTAGGCCTATGCTATTACGCATATTTTTAGGGCCTAACTTTTTCTGTTTGGAACCAAACTTATAGATCCTTCTAAGTCTTGCTACTGACAGAAAATGCAGTGCTTGTTGGGAGGCAACCCAGTGGTCGGAATAACACCGTGTCAGGTGATGCTTTTCCTTTCTCCTCCTATTTTAATTTTACAATGGGGACATTGTAGGATTTAGGCATGGGGGGGTGCATTTGCATTTTAGGAAGTATTCATCCATTTAGGCTAGCATAAAAAAAAAAATTTCCTCTTTTCTTGAGCTGATTGGGTTAGCCCTAGCAAAATACCTTTGTCATTGGAGGTTTTTCTTCCAGAATTATTTCTTAAGTTTAGAATCCAGTACATTTATTTCACGTGCACGTAGACTGGGTAATGGATCCCTGAGGAAAACCAATAAGCATTTATAGTCCACTGAACCCTTGGACAGTTCATAGGGAGTCAGGCATACTATCTTTTAGTAGATCCACCTCATATTTGTGAGAAGAAAGTAGAGAGATTACTGGTGCGCTAAGTCTAGTGCAAGGACTCTTAAGTTTTGGATAATTAAATGATGATACTTTAGAGTTAGGCATAGTTTTCACTCTCTTTTCCTGTGTGCGTACTTTGAGTAAATTCCTGAGAGTCACCAAATAAGGCAGATACACAGAGATTGAGTCTTAATAAAGCTATAACTATGATGGATGGTTACGACCATCCTTCGTAGAGTCCTCAACTGAAGGAGGATAATAGAGTCAAAGGTCAGAAATACACCTGTCCTATCCATTCCTTCCCAATGCCGAGAATAGGCACTTCCACCAAATAGGCCACACAATATCCTCTTGACCATCATCATCCCGAATAATGCCTCATAAATAAAAGTCTGTGTCGTATTATGTTATAAAAAAAAGGAAAAAAAAAGAAGAAGAAAAAGAAGAAATAGAAAAACAAGAAATATTTATATTACAAAAACAAAGGGTCAAAGTTATATTGTAACATTATTTCTGAGGCAACAGAACACCTATCGCGTTCCACCAAATATGACTCATACCTACCTCTTAGTATCTCTGATCACCCGAATACTGGTTGAGGACTCTTAGTTGTAGAGTTATTAGGACTTTAATTGAAGCGTGGATGCCATGTGAGGCCACCAAGTAGTGAGTACAATTTCTAAATCTAGCGAGATTTATGATCTCAGAAAGAAAAAGAAGAGGGAGTGCCCAGGAACATCAAGAGAGCACAGTTTTGTAGCCTCTCTCATAGTTGACTTGTCTAATAGTCTAGAGATCTAGAGTCTGCAGTACTAGACTACATGTAGCACCAGATGTGTGTGTGCCACCAATTACAAATCCATTCAACTCGATATCTCCTACCTAAACCAAACGTCGGGGTCAAATTACAAAGTATCGTCTGCTTTATCCCCGAGGGAAGTAGTTGCCTATCCCAACAGTAATATTTACCAAGGGTGAAGTACAAACCTCCACTACGAATTCATTTTTCTCACTTGAATCTGTTACTTAGGCTATCATCACTTCACATTTTTCTGTATCTCTAAAGTTTTGAAATGAGAAAAGAAGAAATCTTCTGATTACTTTTATTATTTTTCATTTTTGCTAGGGACTAGCAAATCTTAGGCATGGGGGTATTTGATGAATCCATTTTAATGGATTTGTATTATGCCTAAGTAACTTTAATCTTACCTTTTAGGTGTGTTAAAAACTACATTAAGTTGTAGAATATTTGTATGCATCATAATTTAAGTTTATAACATTCTATAACTTAATATGTAATGATTTTGTTGTTTTTATGTGTTGGGATGATGTTTAGAAAGATCAAGGCCCATGTGCTCCTATTGCTGCCCTCTAGGTGGCGTCAAGGTGCACCAAGAATATTACCTCTGTCGTGCATACTCGTCACATTCGTTTCCTCCAAACAGATGTACCTCTCACAAGAAAAAGAAATAGATTAATGATTCAGAAAAGTTTCAGAAATAGCGAAAAAATGATATAAAATCCTTGAAAAATTTAATAAGTGTATTTCCTCCTCGGTAACGATGCCATTTGATGAGTCAATTTTCACTTTCGTTGAAATTTGAAACATAAAATGACGTGCCATTAAGCTTTTGTAGTGGAAAATCGACTATCGAAACATTTAATTCTCAAAATCTAACCACAAAAATAGTTAGGTCGTCTCCATAGGGAGGAAAAAGCCTATTGAATTATGTAATGATACCTAGTCTAGTCGGGAATCACAATTGATAAATATCTGAATCGTTGCATTTCATTTTTATCATCAAAAGGCATTGCATGCAATTATTTGGAACCATAAGGTGCTCACAAGCAAAATTACTTCAATTAAATATGATCTAAATAAAGGAACAGTGCTTTACAATGGCATAACCTGTAAATATTAATTGCAATGAAAATAGGGGTTTTTCCTTCTCTCCTCCACGCGTACGCGGGGGAGCTTCATTTGAGGAGCTACTCTGTGGGAAGACACATCTCGACGAGGGCTACGTGATGATGGTGGAGGCGCGGCTGGAGGTGGCTGCCGACCACCGGTCAGAAGAGGATTGGTCGAATGGCAACAACGATTAGCGTGGGAGAAGGAGTGTCGAGAGTCATTGTGGCTGGCGTGGGTGACGTGCCTTCGTGCGTGTGTTAAGAGATGTCGTTATAGATGCACTTGATACGTCGGTTTTAAAAGAAGTAAACGGAGGTGAGTCCGAGTGTCGATCTCAGGGAGGCGTGGAAATCGGATTTTGTTTACCACTTGTTGTCACGAAAAAGGTGGAGTTTTGCTTGCGAAAGAGACGGTTTTGAAAAGCGAGAGATAGAGAGAGTTTAGGGTTAGAAAGCTCTTGGTTTTGATCATGCACTTTAAACAGAAATTAAAATGGCAACTAAATGGAAAATAATTTCATTAAACATGCATTCATAGTTCATGGTTTACAACATTAAATACATGCTTCAACAAAAGTAAATGAAAGCTTAAAAGAGAGAGAGAGAGAGGTAGAGAGAGAGTGGAGAGCGACGAGGCAGCCACGGCGGTGGAGGAGGCTCCGTCGGCGGCTCGTCGTCTCTGGCGATTACAAGAGTGCCTAAGACTAGCTAGGAGAGGAGTGGAGTAGTTGCAAGTGGGAGAGGATGCCTTGAATGGTGGTAGAAGGGGGTTTAAATAGAGTTAAGGGCTTCCTAAAAGAAGAATGTGCTTTAGCGACATCCAGAACGTCGCTAAAACTGCTTCCAGATACGTCGGTGAAGGCCTTCTGCCGTCGGTCAGCCGCCCGCCCCTCTCTCTCTTCAGGCGCGATCCGTGGATGTCAAATGAGAGCCGTCCGATTGATGATCGGATGGCTGAGATCCTCCCGCGCCTGCGCTAGGATCGCGCTTCGGGCGCGCGTGCGCGCGCGCGTTTCAGCCCGGCGTGCGCGCGCGCGTGGGAGGTGGGGCGCTGTCGTCGCGCCGCGTGGCGCAATCCTAGCCGCTCGCTTCTGATCGCGCGGCTCAATTTTGCCGCGCCCTTCACCCGCAAGTGATTTCCGCTCCACGCGATTCGAACACGCGTCGCCGCGACGCGGGCGTGCGCGCTAACCGTTGCGCCACGCCTGCGCTTTGTCGCGGCGACCGCGGGCGAGCGCGCGGATCTCGACCGTTCGATCGAAGATCAACGGCCGAGATGCGTCCTTGGCTGTCTTGGGGGCGTGCGAGCGGTGAGGGCGGGGCGACGTGGCGCGTTCTAGGCCGTTGATCTCCAGATCAACGGTCAGGATTTCTTGGGCCCATTGTGGGAGCTCCGGATGTCGGATTTGGCCGATCTTGAGTCCGTTAGACTCCGTTCGTCGTCCTGAATCCATCCGTGCGGTCCGATTGCTCATCTGAGGCCTGCTTTGACAAATGCTTTACACAAATGGCCATTAATACAGTTTATAAGCAATCTTGGTACTTGATGCATGCAATGCTCCTATTCTACTTTATGTTGTGCCTTTTATTCTAAAGATGGGCCATATTCAACCTAATTACTACCCCCTTGCGTGGTGTTATCATACCCCCATGCTTACTCCTTGCTAGTCCCTAGCAAGGTTTATTCTAGCCTTTATTTCTTTGGGGAATTCAAGAAGTAATTGCTTCGGCACTTCGTTACTCGTCAATAAGAGGAAATATACGAAGATCTTAATCTACAAAGACTAACCAGCGCCCGGGTGTCTTCCAAAATACAAATCGCCCGAATCCTTACTTTGTATATATAACTATACATATGTATACGTATATGTCTATATATGTCTTTTTAGAATTTTCGGAATTCAATGTGGGTTGGTAACTTTTTACGGCTACCCAACCCACCCAAAACTCGATCAAAACCCTAAGTGCTAAGCATCTTGGTGTGAATGTTGTGATAGACTCACTAACGGTAATTGAGACAGATTTTGAGTTTCTACGCCTCTACGTGTCCGGAAAAGAAAATAAATTTTTGCCTGAAAGTGTATTTGTTCGACTGGTAGCTTTCTCCCTACGTTCATTTTACTTGGGGTCAACACAAGGATTTTCCAGTGTATATCTCCCCGGCTTGTACTACTTCCCCGCTTCGTCCTTAGGTGTTTTGGTCTTTTTTTGTGCAATTATTGAGCTGGGCTCTGGACAACCGACCAATGGGCTGTTACCCACGATCACTTGCCAGCCATACTTGTGCGGTGAAGTGTGGTTTATTTTCTTTTCTTCTCTTTTTTTTTTTTTTTTTTTTCGTAGGTGGCTTCCCTAATCTCAAATGTACCCAGAGGCAACGAAAAAGAAATGGCCTGTGGCTGGGTTCTGGACAACCTGCCAATGGGCTGTTACCCACGACAACTTGCCAGCCATACCACCCTAGAGAGTTCATTAGCTACCCAATTTCTGTCAAAATCTCCGAGAAGTGAGTCTGTGCAAAAATGTGTGTAGATGCTTAGACTCAAAGTTTTCCTGAGTTAGAGGGTGAGTTGATAAGTCGTATACTTATTACCTTATTTATTAGGTGGATTAGAATAGCAAGGATTCCCCGCTAAATCCATATTTTAATGGACACCAGGGCTAATTAAGCCTGAAGGCCTGAAAAGTCTAAGTGTTTAAGTTCTTTTTGTATTATTTCCCACTATTGACAAGTTTCTAATGCCTAAGTTTTTCTTCCTAAATTCATTTTTTTTCTTTTTTTTTTTAATCAATTAATTTATTCATTCAGACTGATTAATTAAGCTCAGGATTATGCAGTTTACCATCCCCCCCATGCTTAAGTTGGACAATGTCCTCATTGGCAGATGCATGGATGCAAAAGGGTTCAAAAAGATAGTACCTGAGTGACGTAAACTACCAGATCAGTCTGAATCCGCTGGGTTGCCTCCCAGGAAGCGCTGAGTTTAACGCCTCCAGCTGGGCGGTGCTTGGTGTCAGCCCTCAACAAGGGTGACACTTTCCTTGGGGGGTACCTGGGCCAGGAAATGCTTCAATCTTTGACCATTGACTGTAAAGGTGTGCCCGGTATTAAGATCGGCGATTTCGACTGCCCCATTGGAATAGGGCTTGACCACCCGAAATGGTCCTGTCCATTTGGACCTAAGTTTCCCTGGAAAAAGTTTCAGGCGTGCATCAAATAGCCAGACTTGTTGGTTTGGCTCAAAGGCTTTCCTATGAATGAGTCGGTCGTGGACGGCTTTCATTTTCTCCTTATATAGCCGACTATTGTCAAAGGCATCCCGACGAATTTCTTCAAGCACAGATAATTGAAGACTCCTTTGCGCACCAGCTAACTGGGGATCCATGTTACATTGCTTAACAGCCCAGTAAGCCCGGTGTTCCAATTCGACAGGGAGATGGCAAGCTTTGCCAAAGACCAAGCGGTAAGGTGACATGCCTATCGGGGTCTTAAAAGCGGTCCTGTATGCCCACAGGGCATCATCAAGTCGTGTGGACCAGTCTTTCCTGTCAGGTCTCACAGTCTTCTGTAAAATGTTCTTGATTTGTCTGTTTGAGACCTCAGTCTGCCCATTTGTTTGTGGATGATACGGGGTGGCAATGCGGTGGTTTACCCCGTATTTTCTAAGTAGGGCACGGAACTGGGAATGGATAAAATGGCTTCCACCATCACTGATCATGGCCTTGGGTATTCCAAACCGGGAAAAGATGTTCTTCTTTACAAAGTCCATGACCGTCTTGTGATCGCATCGTCGGGTGGCGACGGCTTCAATCCATTTGGAAACATAGTCTACCGAGACCAGGATATACTCGAAGCCGTTGGATGGTGGAAAGGGGCCCATAAAATCGATACCCCAAACGTCGAAAATTTCGACAATCAAAATGGGCTGAAGGGGCATCATATCTTTTTTGGTCATTGTCCCTAGTGTTTGGCATCGTGAGCAAGTCTTGGCAAAGATGTGTGCATCCTTGAATAGGGACGGCCAATAAAATCCAGATTGCAAAACTTTTGCAGCTGTTTTCTTGCCAGAGAAATGGCCGCCACATGCTTGGTCATGACAAAAGGAAAGCACACTCTGAACTTCGTCTTCGGGGAGGCACCTCCTGATGATCTGATCAGCACAGAGGTGAAACAGCATGGGATCATCCCAGAAATAGTGCTTGGCCTCAGCCAAGAACCTGTCCCGTTGCTGTCTGGACCAGCTGTGCGGGGTTTGTCCTATAACCAGGTAGTTGACATAGTCAGCATACCATGGCATTTTCTTGTCTTGCACGGCTAGGATGTGTTCATCAGGGAAGGTATCAGATAGACGTAGGGAGGGTCCAATGTGGTCTGGATGAAGTCTTGACAGGTGGTCAGCCACCACATTTTTCGATCCGGCCTTGTCTTGGATTTCCAGGTCAAATTCCTGCAAAAGCAGGATCCATCTGATGAGCCTGGGTTTTGCGTCCTTTTTGGCCAACAGGTGCCGGATGGCTGAATGGTCGGTGTAGATAGTCACGTGGGATCCCAGCAAGTATGATCGGAATTTTTCCAGTCCAAAGACTACAGCAAGCAACTCTTTTTCTGTGACCGTATAATTACGTTGGGCCTCGTCCAACGTTTTGCTCGCGTAGTAGATCACCACGGGCTTCTTGTCTTGCCTTTGTCCCAGGACAGCGCCTATGGCAAAATCTGAAGCGTCACACATAATCTCAAAATCCTGGGACCAGTCTGGGGGTTGAAGTACAGGTGCGGTGGAGACTAAGTCCCGGAGGGTATGATAAGCTTGGGTGCAATCAGGAGACATGTGGAAAGTGGCGTCGTTGGCTAGAAGGTCGGTCAAGGGTTTGGAAAGTTTGGAAAAGTCTTTGATGAACCTTCGGTAGAAGCCAACATGTCCTAGGAAAGAGCGAATCTGTCGGACCGAACTAGGTGGAGGAAGTTTGGAAATTAAATCAACCTTAGCTCGATCTACCTCGATGCCCTTATGCGAAACGATGTGTCCGAGGACAATTCCTTCTTGAACCATAAAATGGCTCTTTTCCCAACTTAACACCAAGTTAACCTCGATACATCGTTTCAGGATTTTCTCCAAGTTGCTCAAACAATGGTCGAATGAATTCCCGAATATAGAGAAATCATCCATAAAGACCTCTAAGTATTCACCCACCATTTCTGAAAAAATGGCTAGCATGCAACGCTGGAAGGTCGCGGGTGCGTTGCATAACCCGAACGGCATTCGACGGAATGCAAACGTGCCATACGGGCAAGTGAATGTGGTCTTTTCCTGATCTTCTGGAGCAATTGCGACTTGGTTATATCCTGAATATCCATCCAGGAAGCAAAAATACTTCTGCCCTGCCAATCTTTCAAGGATTTGGTCAATGAATGGCAAGGGGAAGTGGTCCTTCTTAGTGGCTTCGTTAAGCTTCCTATAATCAATACACACCCGCCATGCGGTGGTGGTGCGGGTGGGAATGGATTCGCCATGATCATTAGTGACAACGGTGAGCCCAGCCTTCTTTGGAACCACTTGAGTGGGGCTCACCCAGGGGCTATCAGAGATAGGGTAGATGATGTCGGCGTCGAGCCACTTGATAATTTCTTTTTTAACGACCTCCCGCATGTTAGGGTTTAACCGTCTCTGCATCTGGCGGGAAGGTCGGGCCCCGTCTTCCAGGTAAATCTTGTGGGTGCAATAGGTGGGGCTAATTCCTCTTAGATCTGAGATGGTCCAACCAATGGCGGCCCGATGTTCTGAAAGAGTTGCAGTCAACCTTAGTTCCTGATCCTTGGTTAGATGGGAATTAATAATCACTGGGAAGGTCTGGCCAGGTCCCAAGAAGACGTACTTGAGATTCTCGGGCAATGGTTTAAGTTCAGGTGCGGGTGGGACCACAGTCGATGGGAATGGAAAGGGCGGTAGTTGATCAACATCGATTTCTTCAAATGGTGTCATGTGATGATACTCAGCCTTACAGAGGTCCACAGGTAATGATGGTGACGAGCCAGAACTACGGGTTTGGTGGTCTGAGACAGAATTGAGGGTAAGGCATTCCTCGATTAAAGTTTCCACGGGATCATGTTCCTCAATGTAATCACAATCAAAAGACTTTGTTGCCCGGAAGATATCTAATTGCATTTTCCTGTCTCCGAAGGCGATTTCCATACATCCCGTGTCGCAATCGATGTTTGCTTTAGCCGTGGCTAAGAAAGGTCTGCCTAAGATTATGGGTGCGTTCTGTAATTTTTCAGGGACTTCCATGTCGAGCACCAAAAAGTCGACTGGGAAATAGAAGTCCTTGACCCGTACAATCACGTCCTCGACAACCCCCTTCGGGGTTTTCACTGATCTATCCGCCAGCTGGATGGTGACAGGGGTTGGTGCCAGCTCCCCAAAACCAAATTGGTGGTACAAGGTTGTGGGAATTAGGTTGATAGAAGCACCTAGGTCCAGGAGCGCTCTATCAAATGTCATGTCCCCGATGTTGCAGGAAATCAGGGGTGCTCCTGGGTCAGTTCGTTTGAGTGGAAGGTTGCTTGATATCACGGAACTGGCTTGCTCAGAGAGTACAACCTTCCTAGGTGCTTGAGGTCTCGGCTTACGCTTGGGTGTACAGGCATCCTTTAAGAACTTGGCGTAAGCGGGGATGTGTTTGACAGCTTCTAGAAGCGGAATATTAATCTGTACTTGTTTAAAAATTTCCATCAGCTCCTCAGTTTCCACAGTATTCTTTTTTCTCTTGATTGTTTCCAAGGCCTCAGGATAGGGTGTCTGAATTGGTTCCATGTTTGGGTCCTTGGTTGGTGTTTCTTCTAAGTCGGGTAAAGTCTCGGGGAGAGTCGGCCATTTGGGATCCTGGGTTTTGGTGCCGCTTCTCAAGGTCACCGCATTCGCAGAGGCATTGGGGCCATGGGGTGATCCTTGAGAAGATGAGGATGAAGAGGCGCCAAACCCAGGAGGTGTTTGTGGAGCCGGTTGGACCATATGAGCCTGCCCGGGGTTGCCTTGGAACCCTTGCGAATTGGGGCCTCTGTTAATTATGTTTCGCGGGTTTGGTTGTGGTTGGGAAGGTAGAGATCCTTGCTGTTTACAGTCCAAGAGTTGGCTTAACTGTCCCTTTACCAAGGCCATTTCTTCCTGATGTTTTTGGTTCACGTCAGCCATCATCTTTATTAGGGTGTCCATTTGGTTTTGTGGGGGAGGGGCCGCCCTATTTTGGTTATATTGGGGTCTAACTGGTGGTCCTTGCTGATAGGGGGGCAAGTGTGGCTGTTGGTTTGGCCTGGGCTGGTTTTGGAATTGCGGTAGTTTCTGGTTTGTCCAACCAAAGTTGGGGTGATTACGCCAGCCGGTGTTGTAAGTGTTGGAGAAAGGGTCAGGTTTTGCATATCCTTGGACGGCTTGCACATCTTCTAGAATAGCCGATGTTGATGAAGAAGGAAGGGAGTAATCAAGGGTCGAGGGAGCAAAGGTCCCTCCTTGGAACATGGTTGGGGGTTGTTCCAGGTTCAGTTGGGTGAAGGGTTGGACCAGGTCAACATTATGTGCTCCTTTTGCTAGGGTGAAAGTCTGTAAGGGGTTCCTGGTCTGGTTTAGAAGCTCATCAATCTTCTTGTCCACCAATTCCACTCGATCCAACTTTTTGGCAATGATGTCCATGTCAACCATTCCAGAATTTGCTTGCACCTCATAAATCCCACCACGGGGTTGACTGGATCTGTTAAACTGGTTCATGGAGGCATTGTTGAGAGAATTCTCGCTCATAGACTCAAAGAGTTCAAACGCGCTCTCCTCGTCTTTGTTTAGGAAGTTTCCCCCGCATGAGGCATCGACGAAGTTCCGTAGGTTGCTATCCAGACCGTGGTAGAAGATCTGGGCCAATTGCCACCTTGGAACTTCGTGGTGTGGGCATTTCCTCAAAAGTTCATTGAATCTTTCCCACGCCTCATGAAATTGTTCCCCACCCTGGAGTGTGAAGGTAGTGATAGCTCTTCTGAGGGCATTGGTCTTTCCTATGGGGAAGAATTTTTTTAAAAATGCATGCCTCAGTTCCTCCCAGGTGGTGATGGGTCTACCTAGGGTTCTAAGCCAATGAGAAGCCTTGTCTCTTAATGAGAAAGGGAACATCTTGATTAGAACAATGTCAAGGCTAATGTTCCTAGGTTTTACTGTTCTTGCTATGCGGTCGAGATCTTCTAGGTGCTGAAAGGGGTCTTCATTTGAGCTTCCATGAAAGTGGCTCTGGATTAGACTAATACATTAGGTTTTAGCTCAAAATCGTCTCCCCCTTCGGGGATCCTAAGGTGTGGCTCGACTCTAATGGCAGAAGGGTTATAGAAATCACGGAGGGGTCTTGGCTGGTTCTGAAATGGTGGTAAATCAAGTGGTGGTTGTCCTGGTATGTCATTGAAAGGTGGTGGTTGTTCTTGCGGGTTCTGTAACCGTTGTATGGCTTGCATGATGGTGTGGATTTGTTGTTGCTGAAGCCGATGGTTAGCATTGATTTGAGCCTGGACGACAGCCATAGCATCTGGTGGGGGTTGATCTTCAGCCTCATCTACCCTAGGTTCAGCCATGTTTTCAACAAAATTACGTCGCCTAGATTCCTGCCCCAAAACACACAATTCGGGATGCAGTGAGCGCCTCCCGTGCATACACTAGAGAAGAACAGGAGGGGATGCGGAGGGCGACAGATGCGAGAAATGTGTTTCAATCAAGCACGCAAGCCTAATCCTTATGGTGTATTCCTTAGGAGACCTAGAAATTTCACAAAGGGTGATTAAGTCCGTAAGCACTGGACTCCCCTTCTCAAGGCTAATCTGGTCAGGTTGATTACGAGGGGATTGCAGGGAAGGTTCTTCCTTTGGCTTGCGCCTCCGGTTCCATAGACCCCACAACCGCGGTCGTTTGACACTGCCCCACAGCCTAGTCACCAGATTCTACCAAGGGAATGAAAGCCAAGTGCCTAGCAGACAAAACCTCACCTTTTGAGACTTAACTCAGTCCTACCTAGGGCACGTCTACTCAGTTTTATAGGGCTAGGATAGTGCTTGTGCTTAGGGTGATGTGATGAGGCGTTGATTGGGGTGGTGCCTCTTAATGTTCTACTTTCAAAGTGTGTGCTTCTAGCAAAACATGATTTTCAAGCAAGGATTTGTTAAGATATAGTGTCTTTTAGTGTTTCATCCTTACTTAAGTACTTTTTAGGGTTGACGTGTCTTAATATTTTCAAATAAGTTTCAGTGGGCACGTCAAGTTCTGCACACAACTTAGTGAAAGTAGATTTCCTTTTATTTTGTAGAGGCTCTAAAACCCTAGTGTACTCATCCTGATAATCATGTAGCTTCTATTAGATGAGTCAGTTTTAGGGTTGAGTGGTGCGGCCCAGGTCAACTCACGGTGGCTTCGCAAACACCACTCAAGAGAAAGATAAAAGAACACTCCAAGAATTTATCCAGCATATTAGAGTGTACATTTTTTTGTAGGGTGATGTGTTAAGAATGTGGGTCAAGCAATCATTCACCACGCCAATTTTTTTAGTTTTTATGATTTTTTTTAGCTTTTTCACGCAAGCAAACAATGAGAGAGAGAGTACTCACTATCGGTCCTCGAGGCGCCTACTTCCTTGCTACCATAGTGGAATGCGTCGCTTCGCCGTCCATGCGCCGAATTCCTGCAACCGTCAAGTAAAAAGGAAAATAGGGCATTAGACGATATGAGAATGAAGGTGGAATGGAGGTGATAAAACAAATCCGTTGCCTCCCCGGCAACGGCGCCAAAAACTGACGTGCCTTCGTGAGTGTGTTAAGAGATGTCGTTATAGATGCACTTGATACGTCGGTTTTAAAAGAAATAAACGGAGGTGAGTCCGAGTGTCGATCTCAGGGAGGCGTGGAAATCGGATTTTGTTTACCACTTGTTGTCACGAAAAAGGCGGAGTTTTGCTTGCGAAAGAGACGGTTTTGAAAAGCGAGAGAAAGAGAGAGAGTTTAGGGTTAGAAAGCTCTTGGTTTTGATCATGCATTTTAAACAGAAATTAAAATGGCAACTAAATGGAAAATAATTTCATTAAACATGCATTCATAGTTCATGGTTTACAACATTACATACATGCTTCAACAAAAGTAAATGAAAGCTTAAAAGAGAGAGAGAGAGAGGTAGAGAGAGAGTGGAGAGCGACGAGGCAGCCACGGCGGTGGAGGAGGCTCCGTCGGCGGCTCGTCATCTCCGGCGATTACAAGAGTGCCTAAGACTAGCTAGGAGAGGAGTGGAGTAGTTGCAAGTGGGAGAGGATGCCTTGAATGGTGGTAGAAGGGGGTTTAAATAGAGTTAAGGGCTTCCTAAAAGAAGAATGTGCTTTAGCGACATCCAGAACGTCGCTAAAACCGCTTCCAGATACGTCGGTGAAGGCCTTCTGCCGCCGGTCAGCCGCCCGCCCCTCTCTCTCTTCAGGCGCGATCCGTGGATGTCGAACGAGAGCCGTCCGATTGATGATCTGATGGCTGAGATCCTCCCGCGCCTGCGCTAGGATCGTGCTTCGGGCGTGCGTGCGCGCGCGCGTTTCCGCCCGGCGTGCGCGCGCGCGTGGGAGGTGGGGCGCTGTCGTCGCGCCGCGTGGCGCAATCCTAGCCGCTCGCTTCTGATCGCGCGGCTCAATTTTGCCGCGCCCTTCACCCGCAAGTGATTTCCACTCCGCGCGATTCGAACGCGCGTCGCCGCGACGCGGGCGTGCGCGCTAACCGTTGCGCCACGCCCGCGCTTTGTCGCGGCGACCGCGGGCGAGCGCGCGGATCTCGGCCGTTCGATCGAGGATCAACGGCCGAGATGCGTCCTTGGCTGGCTTGGGGGCGTGCGAGCGGCGGGGGCGGGGCAACGTGGCGCGTTCTAGGCCGTTGATCTCCAGATCAACGGTCAGGATTTCTTGGGCCCATTGTGGGAGCTCCGGATGTCGGATTTGGCCGATCTTGAGTCCGTTAGACTCCGTTCGTCGTCCTGAATCCATCCGTGCGGTCCGATTGCTCATCTGAGGCCTGCTTTGACAAATGCTTTACACAAATGGCCATTAATACAGTTTATAAGCAATCTTGGTACTTGATGCATGCAATGCTCCTATTCTACTTTATGTTGTGCCTTTTATTCTAAAGATGGGCCATATTCAACCTAATTACTACCCCCTTGCGTGGTGTTATCAGTGGGTTGTCGACGAAGGTCAAGGTAAGCACTTCTGTCATTTTTGCGAAGAAGGAGATCACTCAAAGTCGCATGGCCGGCGTGGGAGATGGGGTGCACTTTGGGTTCCTTGCATGAAGTTGCATGTGGAAGTGAAGAAGTGGAAAAAGAAGAAGAAGGAGAAGAGGGCGTGTGCATGGGCTAGTGCGCGTGGGCTGGGAATGCGAGTGCCTGTTGCTGTTGGTGCGTGACACGTAGGGCGAGAACGTGCTAGGTGGCTCAGGCAAGGGTAGCCGCCGATGGTGGTAGTGATGTTATCTATTTCATAGCACCACCTAGGGGTAGGCGGCATCAATGATGCAGAGTTCGCTCAAGCCATGGTGCGCGCTTTGGTTTCACGGTGCAGGCGAGAGGGCCACAGTGGAGGCCAAGGAGAAGATCCCCTGCAAGAAGAGAGATGGATCGATATCCCTGAAGAAGATGCCAGCTTTCATTTTAAACGTCCCTGGTTTGTTTTTCTTCGACCATTGATTTCTCCGACCAATCAGCGAAGATCGTGAGTGGTTGGGGTGGTTGAAGAGATGAGGCATAGTTGGCGAAGGAAAGGCGGCTGTAGTTTAAACATCATCAGACATCCAAAATAAGTTCTAGACATCTTAAAAGTTGACAGTACTACGATCCCTACTCATTAGATGTCCAAACTCAATTCAGGATGTCTCATAGAAGTAAAAATGGATGTCTGACTCTCGTACCTAGCCTGCATTCATCAAATAGATCATATTATATGCTATTAAATGTAAAATTAGCGCATAAAATTAAATGCAAACTAAGGTGAATTGTCATTTAACTCCAACTCAATTAACAATTAAGGACAACTAATTAAAGAGTACTTAGGCCAAATAATGATCCACAAAAGTGGACTTATCACCTTGGTAAAATTCCTATTAGGATAGGCAACTTCTTCCCTCGGAATAAAATAGAAAATAATCTGTAGTTTGACCCTGGCTTTTTGGCTTAAGTAAGAGATACTGAGTTGAATGGATTTATATTTGGTAGCTCACACTCATTTGGTGCTACATATAGTCTTGTACTGCAGACTCTAAATCTCTAGAATATCAAATGAATTAACCCAGAGAGAGGCTAAACAAAACTGTGCTCTCTTGATGTTCCTTTACGCTTACTCACTATCTCTTTTCTTTCTCTTTTTCTTTTTCTTATTTTTTTCTTTTCTAAGGTCACATATCTTACCAGATTTCGTAACTGTACTCAATGTTTGGTGGCCTCACATGGCATTCACACTTCAATTAAAGTCCTAATAACCCTACAACTAAGTTAGAAGTCAGCCAGTATTCAGGCGATTAAACATACTGAAAAGTAGGTATGGATCATATTTGGTGGATCACAATGGCTGTTTCTGTTGCCTTAAAAACATCAACACATGATGAAAAATGACACGAAGATAAAACTGTAAACTTAAACTCTCTCTTTTTTTTTTGTATGTATTCTTCTTTTTTTTCTTTTTTGTCTATATATATCTATTTATTTCTTTTCTTCTTTTTCTCTCTCTCTTCTTTTCGCTCTCTCTCTTTCTCTTTATATATAACTCACACACAACACGATGCAAACTTTTATTCATGAGTCATTATTAGGGATGATGATGGTCAAGAGGATATTGTGTAGCTTATTTGGTGGAAGTGCCTACTCTCGACACTGGGAAGGAATGGATAGGACAAGCATATTTCTGACCTTTGACACTACTACCCTCCTTTAGCTGAGAACTCTATGAAGGATGGTCGTAACCATCCACCATAGTCATAGTTTTATTAGAACTCAATCTCTGTGTATTTTCCTTATTTGGTGACTTTCAGGAATTTACACAATATTCACACGCACGAACAGAGAGAGAAAAACTATGCCTAACTCTGAGGTATCATCATCTAATTATTCAGAACTTAAGAGTCCTTGCACTAGACTTAGTGCACCAGTAGACTCTCTATTTTCTCCTCACAAATATTAGGTGGATCTAATAGAAGATAGTATGCCTGACACCCTTCAAACTGTCCAAGGATTCAGCAGACAAAAAATGCTTATTGGTTTTCTATAAAGATCCATTACCTAGTCTATGTGCAAGTGAAGTAATTGTACTGGATTCTAAACTTAGAAATAATTTAAGAAGAAAATCTTCAATGACACCTCCTTGATAAAGATGTTATGCTAGGGCTAACCAATCCAGCTCAAGAAAACAAAAAAGATTTTTTTTTTAATGAACCTAACCTAAATGCATGAATACTACCTAAAAATGCAAAATGCACCCCCCATGCCTAAATCCTACAATGTCCTCATTGTAAAATTAAAACAAGGGGAGAAAGGAAGAAAATCACTTGATGAAGGCGTTATTGTGGACATTGGGTTGCCTTCCAACAAGTGCTGCAATTTCTGTCAGTAGTCAAGCCTATAGTGAACCTGTAAGTCTAGTTCCAAACAGAAAGAGCTAGGCCCTAAAACTATGCGTAAAAGCTTGGGCCTAGAGAACAAGTAGCCACAGATGTTTTTTTTTTTGAAACAGTGAGGATTGCTATCAAGAGCCGATAGCAATCCGGAGGGTGGTATATTTCATATCAAAAAAGTAATACAAGAAAGAAGCCCAACTATGTATGAGAGACCAGCACTCCTTTACAATATTCTCACATCTCACCGGTCTCTCCTGAAAAAGCTTATCATTATGCACCCTCCACACACACCACAAAACAGCTGCCATAGCTTCCAAGGGTTGACCAGGAATGATGAACCTCTGCCACACAGAATCCCAGGAGGGGAAGGGTTCTAAGCAGACCAACCTCCAAATCTTGTCAGTGACCAAACAAGAGGAGAAGATGTGTGTTGCACTATCAAAATATAACCCACAAAGAGGGTAGGCATTCAGAATAGTCCCCATCCTTCTGTGCCTCAGATCGCCAGTGATCAACCCTTCTCGTCTGCAAAGCCACAAGAATATATGAACCTTCAGAGGAACTCTCAAAAGCCAAATCTTTCTGTCAACAAGGTCCCATTCCACCTCACTATTAGATCTAATAACTTTCTCATATGCCTGCTTCACTGAAAAACTACCCTTCCAGCAGTATGTATCCGTCACATCTCTCACAAGATGCATCTGCTGTAGATTATCCATCAATTTCTGCCTCTCCTCCCATAGTCGAGTGCCCGGCCCGCACTGTTGCAGCCCTTCCAGCCGCCAGCATCCCTCTACCTAAGACCACAGACTGTTAACTGTGGCTTCCTTATCTGCAGCAGCGTCATACACCCTCGGGTAGATCTCTTTCAGCAGGCCCAAGTCAGACCACCGCTCATTCCATAAGCTAAAACTTCTGCCATCTCCGAGCTTAGGTTGCAGCAAGTGCCAGTAGCTGGTGACTGCAGATATCACTGATCACCAAAATGGGGACGATTTCTTCAGTTGAAGCCTTTGAAAACTGCTATTAGATCCTCATAGCTGTCCCTAATCAGATCTTCCATCATCCCCTCCTTGCAGTCCAAAATCCTGATGGCCCATTTCAGCAACAGGGCTTCATTGAATTCTTTTAGTGCTTTAATTCCCAGCCCCCCGATCTCCTTTGGTCTGTAGATACTGCTCCATCTGATGGGCTGCATGAACCCACCATCATGACCTGCTCCCTTCCAGAAGAATCTCTTCCTCATAACATCCAATCTCTTCCAAATACATTTAGGGGCCCTAAATA
Organism: Thalassia testudinum; assembly: GCA_037157565.1. Taxonomy (NCBI): domain Eukaryota; kingdom Viridiplantae; phylum Streptophyta; class Magnoliopsida; order Alismatales; family Hydrocharitaceae; genus Thalassia; species Thalassia testudinum. The sequence continues at coordinate 40,086,507 of JAZHRO010000049.1, forward strand.
TGCTAAAATAGAATATCGGTATGGCTGTAATGACCGAATTGAGCAGGATTAGTCTTCCACCCTTAGATAGGAATTTACTACTCCAACCTTTTAGCTTTCCAGACACCTTCTTAAACAGACATTCCAGTCTGATTTTTTCAATTTTGTGGCCCTCAGTGGTAATCCAAGATATCTCAGTGGCAGTTTAGCACAAGGTGACCCCAATATACCCTCCAACTCCATCTGCTCCTATTCATTCATGCCAAAGCAAATCAAAATAGACTTATCCTTGTTCAAACAAAAGCCTGAAATATCGCCAAATATCTTTACCAATAACCCTAGAGCATGTGCCTTAGACTTGGACCCTTCCACAAAGAACACCGTGTCATCTGCATACTGTAAAATGGGGGCCAGGTTTCTCCTGTTAGACAGTGAGTACCCTTTAATTATACCCACCTCAGCCAATTTGCAAGCATACCTTGCAAGTCCATCCACCGCAAGGTTGAAAATCAATGGGGCTAGTGGGCACCCTTGTCTAACCCCACGCTGAGGCTGGATCCAAGCTCCACATGGCTTCCCATTGACCAAAGGAGAAAATGAAGCAGTAGTGATACATCGTTTCATCCATTGGATCCAGAGGGGGGAAGCCTCTTCTTCTAAATACCTCCCATAGGTACGGCCAAGAGATTGAATCATAGGCTTTCTGGAAATCAACTTTACACATGAATGCCTTGCATTTCCTTAGATGCCATCCATTAACCATTTCCTGAGCCAGAATAAAGGATTCTTGAAGTGATTTGTTGGGCAAGAAAGCAGCCTGTATCAGATGAATCAGGTCCTAAAGAACAACTCTCATCCTATTGGCCAAAATCTTGCTGATGATAAGATAGATGGAGTTTGAAAGGGAAATTGGCCTGAAATCTGAAAAGTGTTAAGCTCCAATTGATTTAAGCAAGAGAAAGAGATAGGACTTGTTAATCCTCTCAAATCCCGCATTTCCCACCTCAAATTCTCTGATAGCATCCATCACCTCCTTACCCACTACATTCCACATCTCCTTATAAAAGAAAACTTGTATTCCATCAGGGCCTGGGGAACCTTCCACATTTAATTCTCTGATTACCTGCAGGGTCTCCTGTTTAGTAATAAGTGCAGTCAATTGCTTAGACTGTTCACTTGTCACCCTAGGACCCTCATTTCCTGCCATTCTCCATTTCCCCCTATTAGCTGCCCGAGATGCCTCTCTAAAATATTTGATGGCTTCAGATTTAATCTCCTGATCAGAAAAGACCCTATGTCCACCACAAAGAATAGAGGAAATGAAGTTAACACATCTCCGAGAGCTAGCTGCAAGATGAAAAAACTTCATATTGGCATCCCCCTCCTTAAGCCATAGCTGCCTGGATCTCTCCCTCCAATCAATTTCTTTTTTCAAGTCTTCATCAAGGACCACACCCTACCACATTTTCCTTTCAGCCAATTCATCTTCAGACAAAGGGCCAGTTGCTTCCTTGGAGTCCAGCTCCTGAATTTTAACCAGAGCTTCCCCTCTCCTCTACTCCCTCATCAAGCAAATAGTAGATCCATACTCTTTTAAGATCATGTGCAAACCAGCCAGTTTGGTTGACAGTCTGACAGTAGCAGACCCCTGCACCTTTTTAGTTCTCCATCAAGAGCTGATCATCTGGTAGAAGCCCGGTTCATTCAGCCATGATCATTTCAGTTTGAAGTAGGACCCAACCTGAGTTTCTTCCCCACTATCCCATACCAAAGGGATATGATCTGAGAAAGGTCGGCTCAATCCACTCACAGTCGACAATTGAAATCTAACAAGGATGTCCACATTCCCAAAAAATCTATCAAGCCTGGATGCCAGCCCATTTCCATTGCGCCAAGTAAATTCCACACCAAAAGAAGGATATTCACTCAACTGCAAAGATTGAACCATCATTTGGAATCCAATAGCCGAACTGTCAGTGCTGCCATTAGACCTATCAGCCCCTGTTAACACACAATTAAAATCCCCACCCATCAGCCACATTTCCCCTGCACCAACTCTGCCACAGCAGACCACTCCTCCCACAGCTCCTACCTGGCAGATGTAATACGAGGTCCATATACCCCAGTAATCCAAATACATTCCTGCCCCTGGTGAATCTGAAATTTTCATGTCAGCATATGTCTGGCTTTGTGAGCTTCCAAACATTGAGCCCACCTCTTCCTCCACCAGATAGCAATGCCCCCTGACCTCCCATGTGCATCAATCTGCACACAATCGTTCATCCCTGAAGCTATCAAGTCGGACCAAAGCCTATCAGAATTACTTTCAATGTGTGTCTCTTGAATGAGCACACATTCAATTCCCCATTCTCTCAAATATCTCATCAGAGACGCCCTCCGACTTTTGTCGCGCAACCCACGCAAGTTCCAAGTGAGGATTCTCATCAATCCTCACTGGAACCCTCTCTCCTGAGGGTTTGGCAATTGCACACTTGCATAACTTTCGCAACCTCATCTTCATCCATCCGAATGATACCCTTTGATTTTCTCTGTCGAAGGCTATACAGTGATCTCCCCTTACCAATCTTTGCGCAAGATCCCCCTTCACATTTAGGGTCTTCCTTCTCCTGCAAGTTCTGCTGATCCTTCAAAGACTCAAGCTGCATGTCCAGATTCCCCTGCTCCTCAGTCTCCATACCACCTAGCAGCACATCCCCTACCACCATGGACGACGGTCCTGCCGTTTCCCCTCCACCCAGTTCCTCCTTTTCTTCATTCTGAAACCCCCCCGTCTCCCCATCACATAAGTTCTTACAAGTCTCGGGAATTAGGGATTCATCGCCATGAACCGTGCACAGCTCTTGAACAGTCGTCTCCTCATCAGCTGTAGGTCTAGACGACTTAAGTTGCTTTGCTATAGTATCACCCACCAAAAACTTCAGCCTCAACATCCAGGAACTTCCACTGCACCTCAAAATCAGACTATCAGGTATAGAGCCAGCGATGAAAACATCAACCTTCACACTCAGCAGATGCCCATTCCCCTCTAGCAGTCCGACGACCACGTCCTCTGCCACTGATGCAAAGCCTGAGATCATCGACGACACAACCTCATTTGACCTCAAATGCAGAGGCAGTCCCTCGATCTCAAGTTTTCCCAACCTGATTCCCACTCTCTAGGGCGGTCTCTCGGCAAGGCTCCATCAAAAGGAGAAACCATTCTCCAGATCACCGTGAAGCCATCATTACAAGATGTTTGAAAACGCAGCTTCTCGACATCCCCCATACCCAACCCAAAGAGAACAAAATGTGTATTTGATAGAAAAGAAACCTGCAGAAGTTGGTCGAGAGGGACAGAGAGGTTACCAGGGTGCGAACATTCTCCGTCGTCGATCTTCCCGACATAACCTCTCCAACTAGAGCTCCCCGCAAGTCCATCTCTGCAGCTTTGATGTTCTCCATCATAGGCACCTCCACATCAGCCACAAGCCCCTCCAGTTTACGCAGAGAAGGGGGCAGAGGCGAAATCTACCCAGCCCTAGAATTCAAATTTCCCGAGAGCGGCAGGTGGCCGCCATTTCCCCACTCATCTGTCCCCCTAAAATCCTACACGAATCCCTTTTATAGCCAAATTCCCCACATCCCAGACACACCATGGGTGATCGGCAGGTGGCCGCCATATGTCCCCACCGTCGGCATCGGAAACACATAGTCTTGCCGAGCAGCTTAGCTCCCCTTCCATCAGACCACCTTGCCTCCATCCTCCTTTTGCCGTAAGCACCAGATTCCCCCCGCTCCTTCCTCCAACCCTTCGGCCTCCAAGTATGCCATCCTTCCCCCTCCCTACTCCCACCAGCCGTCGCCCCAAAGCCGCCTGCCGTCGGGAAAGCCATCTTTCAAGAAGGTCTCCCGATGAGAATCCTCATAATGCTCACTAAATTAAGGACTCAAGTAGCCATAGATGTTGGCAAGCTAATGATGTAGCATTATCCCAAATGCTTGCCCGAAGACATGAAAACAGAGAACTTCATAGGCTACCTGGGAGGTCTAGGAATAACAAAAGTAACATGAAAAGGGACCTCCCAAAATAGGAGTGGAGGATAACAAAGGTCCTCTAAAGTAGGAAGGGTTTTAAAAGATATAATCATAAATATGTCAAACCCTTAAATGGTGAGAGTAAAAGTACAAGCATCAAACTCACCATTCCACTCGAGGATGCACTGGCCTGATATTCTCTCCAGAAAGAATGTATATGAACAGAGACCTGAGCCAAGGATCGTTTAGGGAGTGTAAGAGTTGATTGTGGTGTTGGAAGGTAATGATTAAGTCCAAGGAGGACTTAGTCTGTGTCAAGTCCAGTTCCAACAATAATTCAGATTCCGTATTATTCTCCCTAATAGTTGTTGTAGAAAAATTGAAGTCACCGTACCTATCATTAATGATTTCCTCAAGAATCAGAGTCGTATTTTCACCTTCCAGTATATGTGAATCAATGGTGGACTCCAAATCACATTTATTTGATGGCACGGTCGAAGCAATAGAATCATTGTCATTAATTTCATCCCCAAATTCTTTTGGTTCACTTAAGTTTTTGTCGGGGTGTATATGTGACTCACCAGTAAAGAGAGGAGTTGCTTCAATATCTTGAATTATTTCTGAAGGAGAATCAGTCTCAATGTTATGGAGCAAGCCTATATTGCTCAATTCTTCGTTCTCTTCGAGGCATAAATCCTCAATTGATGTGTATTATCCCCGAGAGTCTCTCCTAGGCTTCTCAATCTTATGCTAGCCCTCCAACTTAGACTCTGTATCTTCCCAATTTTGGGGAGGATGACTTTCAAAATCAAAAGAAGGAAGGAATCCAGATTTCACTAGATCATTTATATCCTTAGGGTGTAAGTCCTCAAATAACACATAATCCCCCTGAGATTCACTCCAAACTCTAAACCCAGGTTCCCCCATTGGGTCATCCTTCTCCTCTGAAAGAGACTTTTTCTATCCCTGAGACCAAAAATGATCCAATTCACCCTCCATTCCCTTAGGGTCACCTACATTGAGCACATGTAAATCCTCAGAATGATGAGTGGTAGGTGTTAGTTCTTCATGTAAACACGTTTACACTACTTAAGATGTCTATTTATGCATGTTCTTAAGCATAGGATTGCATTGCATGCTATAAATATTGCATAACATGCATCATCTTGCATTTAGAGTAGTTCGAATAAAATGGAGGTTAATTGTCTCCTTTTATGTTCATGGACAGGGCAAACTTTTTATCGGGGCCTCAGATTGAAGATCCAACTGTACAGATGTGATCAGGGTGACAATTGGAGTTCAACGACTCTAAGATCACCCTAATCAAACATCTGTAGCATCAGATAGTGATCGGGGAACCCTAGAAGATCAAGGGACAAGATGGTGTGAATCCACACCTCAAACGACAAATCCGACTGCACGAATGGATTCGGATCGACGATTGCAGCCTAACAACATAAAAATCGAGTCAATCCGACACCCATGGCACCATCTACATCATCCAGAAGATGGATGGCAAAGATGGCGCCACGTGGTGCCATCTCGGCCACCCAATCGTCCGCACGCACCCGCTGATGGCCTCCGCATCCGCCCTTCCCCACCGTTGGATCAAGATCAAACGGCTGCAATGCACCCATGCTAAAGTTAGGCGCTCCACACAAACGTGCCCATAGCACGTTGGTCAAGTGCTCTAACGCGAAGCGAAGGCGCACGTTCAAGCCCTGCCGTGCTGAAATTGGAGTGGAAGCACATGCCGATCGACCGCACAATGACGATCCAACGGCCATGTGCACTCAATCAAGATGACGTGCCTACGCATGCCCGCGCGTGACGCGGGATCGTACGCGAGCGGGCACGTAGCGCAGGCGGGCGAAGGAGTATCTAAGCAATCCGATCTCGCGATCGGACGGCTAAGATTGGCTGGATGTGCGCGAGCGTTGAATGCACGGGAAAGCGGGCGGGCACGCGCTCGCCACCCACTACGCCCACGTTCATACCTTTAGCGACGGTTTTATCCGTCACTAAAGGTCCTGAACTAATGTTTTAAGAGTTGTAATGACCAAATTGCCCCAACTCCTTGCAACTATAAAAGGAGACCCCCTTCACACGAAATTCTCATCCCTCCCTTCTCTTCTCTCCCTCTCCAAAGCTCAAGTGAAGCTTGTCCCACACCTGGGATGCTTCTCGCTAGATAAAGTCAATTTTTCGTCCCCCTTTTGGAAGCAGATCCCACGACTACGACGACGTGCTGCCTACTTCCCATTCTTCCTGCTTCGCCCTCCTTCATCCTGCTTCATCCTCCTTCATCTAGGCATCATCCCGTTCATCTCGTCCTCCAGGTGACCGTCGAGGAGGATATTTCTTTCCCCATTCTTTTTACTGCATTCTAGAATAGATTTACTGCTTTCTAGAGTAGATTTCTACTTTCTAGTGTAATCATTTTCCCGCTTTCTAGTGTAATGAACAATTGTTCTGATGATGAAATTCTATGTTTATTCTATATCTCATTTTGGTTTTTGTTTGTAATATTCTTTCTCTCTCTTATTCCCTCTCTCTCTTTTCTATTTATTGTAAATAGTTAGATAGTTCTAATCAATTGAATTATTTCGTGACAAATGAAAACAAACGCATAGTTTTTAAATCAAACGTCTGCCTCCCTGTGTTCGACCCGGAATTAGCATTTCAGTATAAATTTTATTTGTTGAACACGAGTTCTTCGCTTTCATACTACGACGACAGGTTTTTCAAAACCAAACACGTTAGCATAGCAACTCGACGTTCAACATTTTGGCACCGTTGCCAGGGAGGCGATAATCTTTGGTTTTTCTTCACGTTTTCCAACTTACAAATCATTTACCACACTTCTCTCCTTTTTTATTGTGATTGGTGCTGTGGAAGGTTTTGTAAGTTATCCCTACCTCCCACCCGTTAGATTTCATTTCACCACATAGTAACACAAACATCAATCAACCTAGGTGTTCTTATAAACTCTAAGGCTAGATTGTTTGCTGTTTGACACCCACACCCGCCTCAACCCCCACATTAAAAAAACTTTAAAAAAAATCTCACAGAGGTACACAACCTCATCTGATTTTCAAACTCAACCGATAAACCAACCTTTGGAGCCGGTACACACATTCAAACACATAATTGAGTGGAATTCAGATTAGGTAATCACTTGTGTGCCTAATTAAGTGGTGCAACAGGCCAATTGTTTGAGTTGATTAGGCCACACCACTTCAATTAAAATCAACTCATCAAGTAGCTGCCACTTAGGTTCAACTCTTAGGGATTTACCAGGCACTCCACATTCTTTTTAAGCTTCAAAGGAAAATATCTTCACCTGTGCTTTCAAAAACCTGGTATGCCAACAAAACTTGTTTGAAAATACCTAAAGCTGAATCCTAAAAGCTATTAAGCAAGATTTGAACTCTGAAATTCACCACATCAAAAATAATCTTGCTTGAAAGCCACTGGTTGTGCACGCGCACACAAATCAATCAATCATTAAGGGCACAACCCATGTAAAGGGCCCATCACATTCCAAAGCACATTCAAACCTAGCCCTAAATAAAACAGAGTAGATGTTGGCCTTAAGGATTTGACTCGCTCTTCAGAGCCCAGAATGAGATTATTTTCGATTAGTTTGTTTCTACTGTTCAATCTGATGTCTAGCTAGGGGAGCAGAATCAAACAATCGTGGCCGGGGGGTATAGTAGGAACCGGAGGCACAAGCCGAAGGAAGAACCTTCTCCCTAGTCTCTCCTTCTAACTAGTTGGATTGAACAGACAGAAGTAGATCAAATCGTTCCTTTATCTCAAGACGAGTTTTGGGAGTATGTAGGTCTTTAGGCTAGCCCACTTAAGGACAGGTTTGATTGTTTGTATTGCAAGGCACCTTTCTTCCTCCCGTCTCTCATGAATCCTTCCACATATTACACGCATTCCTGCTCTTTCCCTCCTGTTTTGAATTATCCTCAACATGATGATTATTCCTACTCATACTATAATCGACCATCAGTTAGTTTGGATAACTCAGATTGGGGATACAATTCCGGACCTCCATGTTTAGGGTCTAACCCTGAACACGATGATTGTGATTTTTATCCTTCTCAGAGCCACATCGATTATAGATCGTCATCCTTTCATCAACAACCTAATACGATCTACAATCAAGAAGGATACACTGATCCTTACCCATCCTCTAATTACACTGCCTTTAGGTCATCACCACCTTTTGAACAATCTGAAATGACCTATTATCAGGAAGGGTATAACGAATCTCAATTCCTTAATTCCCCTGCTTTGACCCCAAACCCGCCCAACCCTGAACCAATTCATTTGGTTCAGGGTCACCAGGTTCAAGAAAAGGTTCTGGCTAACTTAAGGAATATCATACAATCTTTAGAAGTTCATCCAATACCTTGCATTGAGAGATTGGAGCCCCTGATTGAAATGATTGATGATTTGAATAAGTCTTTGTTGGATTGGCTCTAGGATGTTAAGGATAAGAACCCGGGTGAGTTTCTATTTGGGAAATTAGCGAAATTGAGGATGAGATTTTTGGTCGCTTTGATTCAATCATGGGATGATTCCCAGGATGAACCCTCTTCAGGAAAGCCAATGTCAGAACCCCTTCAGGCACCTGTTGGGGGGACACATGTTACGAGGCTGACCAGATTGAATTAGAGTAACCAATTAAGGATGATCTGATTTCTTCACCTGAGATCCCTAAGCCGAGGTACGAGAAAACGTTTGTCTCCATGGATCAGAAAGTGACAGATGATTTTGAGACATACATTAATACGGATCTTGATTTTGATGGTGAAGATTCGATTTGCAAAGTCTCACACGAGTTTACAGAACATGATTTTTGTGAGACGATTGGGCCTGAGGAATCTGAAAGATCATTTGATAGTCCAAGAACTGAGGAAACTGATCTTATTAGGGCACACATTACGGATCCAGAATCACATTTTCTGGAGGATTCAATCAAATGCCCTGATTGTTAGTTACACCCTGTTGAGCTTATCGATGATTCTATTTCTGAGATAATAAGACCCAAGTAAATTTTGATTCAGCCACATCATTTAGACTTGGAGATTTCAGATAGGGTGATTAACATGCAAGAGGTTCCGGAATTTAACATTCTAATTGAGGAGGATAGGAGCTGGGAAATTTTGATTTGGGAAGTAAGTTCTGGAGGAAGTACAAGACTGAGTCTAAGGGTGCCTATTAAGCTGAAACCTTCAAACCAGGATCCTTACAACATTTGCTTTGAGGATGTCAAACCCAAGCACACATTCAATGATTATCCTTTTGAGCTTGAATTCTCTGTAACCTGACTTTTTGGTCTTGGGTTGCATCCTCATAAATCACAGGCCCGACCGCACTTGCATACTGATTTTAGGTTTTGGGTAATTTTTATCCAAAACATGAGATATTCTCGATTATGGGGTATGGGTCTGCACCACAATTTGGTCCACATCTGTGGACCTCTGCCGACAGGTCAGAGGATGCTTCTGCTTATTATGATTCTGACCTGCACCTGTGAATTTGTTATTTCTCTTCTTTGTATAGTGTGCCTAGCTGAAGGAACTAAATTAAGCATATATACAGTTCTTTTTAGTTTTCATCTCAGAGCGGACATGACATTCACGCAATTCAGGTGCTTTCTACACTATTCCACTCTGTTTTATGTCTTTTTAATATAATGAGGATATTGCATTAGATAGGCATGGGGGGTGGATATTCATCTCTGAATGTATTCGTCAACTCCATAGATTTGTTTTATTTTATTAAAAAAAATGTGGAATTAGGAAGGAGAACTTGGGTTTAAGAAAATTTTCAATCTTAGGAAATACTACATTATGATTTGAACACAATGACCCTTCAGGTCTTTGGACTTAATCAGCCCATGTATCCACTAAAATGTGGATTTGTTTCTCGAGTGCTCACCAACCTAAATTCTATTTTAATTGGAGTAAATAAGTTTGGGTGATAAATACACGAGTTATCAACCTGCCCTCTGATTTGAGGAAACTTTGAGTTTCTAGCATGTACACACTTTCTTGTCACTGACTCATTGTTCGGCGATTCTAACGGAAATTGGGTAGCTAATGAACCTTCTAGGGTAATATGGCTGGTAAGTTATCATGGGTAACAGCCCATAGGTAGGTTGTCCAGAGCCCAATCACTGGACCTTTCTCTTTTTGCTATTTTAGGTAAATCTTAAACCAGGGAAGCCACCTACTTTAAAAAAAAAAAAATCAAAAAGAAAAGGAGAAAAAAAAAGAAAAAGAAATAAGCCACACTTCGCTGCACGAGTATGGCTGGCAAGTTGTCGGTGGTAACAGCTCATCAACCGGTTGTACAGAACCCAGCTCAATAAATGCACTGAAAATTTCCAAAACACTTAGGAAGAAGAGGAGAAGTAGAATAAACTAGGAAGATATACACTGGACTCACCCTTGTATTGACCATGTAAAAAAACAAAAGTAGGGAGAAAGCTACCAGTTGTAAAGATACACCTTTAGGTAGAATTCTTTTTTTAGGTCACCTAGAGGTGTAGAAATCCGAAGTCTGTTTCAATTACCGGTCAACGAGTCTATCACATTCACAATAAGATGCTTAGAACTTAGGGTTCTCATCAAATCTTGGGTGAGTTGAATGGCCGTAGAAAGCCACTCTTAAACCCTAAAACTTGAAATTTTAAAAAAAAATTAGAAAAAAGAAACAAAAAGAGAAAAAGAAAATTTTCTTTGAATAAGGTGAGGGCTTGAGGCGGTCTGCATTTTGGCAAATACTCGAGCACTGTTGTGCCTTTGAAAGTTCAGATCCTAAGTAGACATTTTCTTAATGATTGAAAATAACTCATGCCCAAATAATCTAACCTAATTCTTTTATAAATAGCATATAGTTTTGCTAGGAACTAGCAAAACATAGGCATGGGGGTATGATGTAAATACATTTCACTAGTTAAGATGCCTATTTATGAATGTTCTTAAGCATAGGATTGCATTGCATGCTATAAATATTGCATAATATGCATCATCTTGCATTTAGAGTAGTTTGAATAAAATGGAGGTTAATTGTCTCCTTTTATGTTCATGGATAGGGAAAACTTTTTATCGAGGCCTCGGATCGAAGATTCAATAGTACAGATGTGATCAGGGTGACGATTGGAGTTCAACGACTCTAAGATTGCCCAAATCAGACATCTGTAGCATCAGATAGTGACTTGGGAACCCTAGAAGATCAAGGGCCAAGATAGTGTGAATTCACACCTCAAACGATAAATCCAACCGCACGGATGGATTCGGATTGACGATCGCAGCCTAACGACGTAAATATCGAGTCAATCCGACACCCGTGGCTCCATCAACATCATCCAGAAGATGGACGGCCAAGATGGCTCCACGTGATGCCATCTCGGCCACCCAATCATCCACACGCACCCACTGAAGGCCTCCGTAGCTACCCTTCCCCACCATTGGATCAAGATCCAACGGCTGCGACGTGCTCGCACTGAAGTTAGGCGCTCGACACAAACACGCCCATAGTTCATTGGTAGAGCTCTCTAACGCGAAGCGAAGGCGCCCGTTCGAGCCTTGTCGCCCTAAAATTGGAGCGAAAGCACGTGCCCAATCGACCGCATGATGGCGATCAAACGGCCACGCGCGCTCAATCAAGATGACACGCTCACTCACGCCCGCGCATGACGCGGGATCGTACGTGGGCGGGCTCGCAGTGCAGGCGGGCGAAGGCATAATCTAAGCCGTCCGATCTCGCAATCGGATGGCTAAGGTCAACTAGACGTGCACGAGCGTTGAATGCGCAGGCAAGCGAGCAGGCGCGCGCATGCCACCCACTACGCCCACATTCATACCTTTAGCAACGGTTTTATCCGTCACTAAATGTCCTGAATTAATGTTTTAAGAGTTGTAATGACCAAATTGCCCCCACTCCTTGCAACTATAAAAGGAGACCTCCTCCACACGAAATTCTCATCCCTTCCTTCTCTTCTCTCCCTCTCCAAAGCTCAAGAGAAGCTTGTCCCACACCCAGGATGCTTCTCGCGACATAAAGTCAATTTTTCATCCCCCTTTCGGAAGCGGATCCCACGACGTCGACAACGTGCTGCCTCGTTCCTGTTCTTCCTGCTTCACCCTCCTTCGTCCTGCTTTGTCCTCCTTCGTCCAAGCGTTGTCCAGTCCAGCTCGTCCTCCAAGCCACCGTCGAGGAGGATATTTCTCTCCCCATTCTTTTTACTATTTTCTAGAATAGATTTACTGCTTTCTAGAATAGATTTACTACTTTCTACTGTAATCATTTTCCCTCTTTCTAGTGTAATGAACAATCGTTCTGATGATGAAATTCTATGTTTATTCTACATCTCATTTTGGTTTTTGTTTGTAATATTCTTTCTCTCTCTTATTCTCTCTCTCTCTCTTTTCTATTTATTGTAAATAGTTAGATAGTTCTAATCAATTGAATTATTTCGTGACAAATAAAAACAAACGCGTAGTTTTTAAATCAAACGTCCGCCTCCCTGTGTTCGACCCGGAATTTCCATGTCGATATAAATTTTATTTGTTGAACACGAGTTCTTCGCTTTCATACTACGACGACAGGTTTTTCAAAACCAAACACGTTAGCGTACAACTCGACGTTCAACAGTTCTCTAAATGGAGGGTCAAGATTAGGCTTAATGAGGGTAGAATGGGGTTCCACCACATGATTAATAGGGGAAGTGGCATGAACAATATGACCTTGACCTAGGGTATCAGGGGTAAGAAAAATACTGTCAGTGGGGTCAAGGTCCTCAAGTGGCACCATCTTCCCTTTCTTTTGACTCCAATATAACTCGGGTGGATAATCATTAAGATAGTTCTCCTCTAGTGTCTGTGTCTTATGGGGAGAGTCTAAGTGATAGCTACACAAAATGGATCCCTATTATCCATTGTTTCTTAAGAATCTTTTTGATGATCACGGTTGTATGGGTAGGGATTAGAATCAATAGTAAGAGAGTAGATAAGCTAACGAATTTGCTTATTCAATTGTTGCCTATTCCTCAACATCTCTCCCATAGACTCCATCATTTCTTTTTGTTGTTTTTGCATTTCTACCATAAAAGAGGAGAGGCTACTGTCAGATTGGTGAGAATAGTCAGTCTCAGGCTCAGGTTGCCAAGGGGTATTAATCCAACCTTGATGAGAAAAATCATGAAGGATGGGAGGGTTGGGTGTTTGCAAACAGGAAAATTCTACTCCTAGGCTCTGCTCAAAAGTGGGAGTTATCGGGCTAGTAGTCCTAGGATAGGAATATGATTAATCCCATGAATTGTCATTGCATCCATAAAAGGATGGATATGCTCGAGGCATGGGATCCTAATTAAAAGTTGGGAAGTATTGACTCTGATAATCTAAATGATAGGAGTACGGGTGATCCATTTCTTTAAGCAAAATAGATTTAACTCTCTTAGGACTTAGAAGAAATCAGAATAAAAGCAAAAACTTCCTAGAGAGTTCTACCACTGTCAAAACAAATGCAAATATAGTAGGATCTATTTTTAGTAGATTCTAGGTCTTAGAATTAAGTGTTAGTTGGTGGCCAAACAAGTTTTACAAGAGTTATGCTTCCTAAGCCGACCTTCATTAGTGCCTACAACCTACTCGCAAGGGATGGAAGTCTCGAATTGAGCCCACGCACGAGGAACTGAAGCAACTTGGTGGATAGGATAATTGATTTCCAACTAACTTCCCTTGTGGTGCAAAGAGGAGAGATAGAAATTTATCTATTGACCTTATGTGTGATGTGCATAGTATCTCAGGTGCGCAACACATGTACGCATTTTGTGTTTTAAAATTCGGCAAACAAGTCCTTTTCGCACGCAATTTTAAGGTCCAACCTCTTAGCAGTCCCAATTTCTTAAAGTTACCACTGAATTAATTAGATTCACACACTTTAGTGATCTTGGATTCAAGTCCAATGCGGATGCATGGCAAGTTTTTAATGGCAAAGAGAAGACATACCTTACTCCAACTCTCTTCAATGCAAGATGTCTACAATGCAAAAATATAAGCTAGATGCTACTCATTGAATCTTAGATGGTTGCCTTATAGATATGCAGCTTCTAGCAGAGAGCTCAAATCTTTTTTTTTTACTGATTAGAAGCAAACAAACCTAATCTAATTTCTCTAACTAACTAACTAACAGTTCAAGCAATTCAAATAAACCTATAATCTAAATAAAATGGGAACACACTCCTGAAATGACGCGCCCACATACAAGAGCAATAAGAATAAAAAGTACTGCGAACATGTTCCCAAAAATGCCTAACACGGGTCCACAAGATAGAAATTAAATGTCCAATGTCTATCTAGGTTGATCTAAATCTAAAGCAAGCAAATAGGACTTCACTCACCAATGCTCCTTCCACGTGCATGGGATCAAGGCCCACATGCTCTTGTTACTACCCTCTAGGTGGTGTCAAGGTCCATCAACTGTATTGTCTCTGCTGCATCCTCTTCCTACTCACGAATGTACCTCGCATAGAAGAATAGAGAATGGTCAGATAAATGTGCATCACAAAATAATCAGAAATAAACCAAGTGAACCTATTACATCTGTTGCCTCCTCGGCAATGGTGCCATTTTGAACGATCGATTTTCACTTCAGAAAATAAGTTGTCAAAGTAGAAATTGAGCGGTGAAAAACCAATCCTCAATAATTAAAATAAACCACTCATAGGAAAGTGGGTCATATCCACAGGGAGGAACGACTGCAATAAATTCACGAGTATAGACCCATCAGGTTTGCAGAAACATTCATGAAATTAAAATAATGAATTTGCTGCTCTGAATGTCACTTTCAATTTCATGAGAAGATCAGGGTTATTTATGTAAATTTCACGTCAGAAATCAAGCTCCTAAAAATATGTAGATGATGCATGTGTAGTGGAAAAGTATGTAATTTTTAATTGCATGCCATTCTGAATCAAATTTAAATGCAAAATGAGATGAATAACAATAACTGAACAAATATGAGAAATAATAACTATGATGCTGCAATTTCACCTCAATTTAATAATCAAAGAAAATAAAATAAAATGAGCTTTTGCAATGGCATTGATCGTAATTTCTAATTGCACATGGACTGTAGCAAAACAGGGGAGAATTCTCATTGCGTGCATGAGAAGAGGAAGGGCCGGCTGAATGAGAGAAGCCCAGGGAAGGTTGAACACATGGAGAGCTTCATGATGGCAGTCGTGGTGTCAACGGAGACGGCTAGAGGCAGCCGGAAGGTAAGTCATTGGCCGCCAGTGGTGAGTTCCTTCGCGGATGCTCGGAGGCTGTCATGGTCGGCTCTGAAGGTGTGGCCGCACTCGTAAGGGTGCAGTGAGCCTATTGGGGTCGATGGCGTGGCGAACGAAGGTTCGTGGTGGTGGCTGCAAGTTGAGGGAGCTCGTTGGCTTTGGGTTCTCTTCTCCATTGGAGAAGAAAAAGACAAAGAAGATGAAGGAGGGCGATGGCTCAGCTACACGCAAGGAAGGCGCTGCATGCACGAGAGGGCAGTGGTGCAAGCATGCATGCATGCGCTAGGAGGGTGCGCTCTGTTGCTGTCGTGCGTGGAGAAGGGGGCACAGTGGGCATTGATGATGGTGATGTAGGGGATGGTGTTGGTGATCTAGTGCATAGGATATGTTCGTGGTAATGGGTTCTCACGGGAGTTGCAGGTGCTGTGGTGGCCGCACGCTGTCATCATGCGACCGACGAGTGGAAGGAGCAGGCTTGGAGCATGCCTGATGCCATGGTGTGCACTTGATCCACAATGCAGGCTCTGCTTCACGGTGGTGACGATCCCCACAGACCCTTCGTCTGTTTCTCTTCAGCCACCAACTTCTCCAACCACTCGACGAAGATCGCGAGTGGTTGGAGCATAAGATAAGTTCTGGCAGTTCTTTATCAGACCTCCAATCAACAATCCAGACGTATTAAAAAGTGTGGATCGTAGTGACTCCATGATGGAGGTTCTAAAATGTCCAAACTAATCTCCATACATCTTATAGAATGTCTGAATAATGTCTTCATGCTTCTTGCACCTAGCTTGAATCCACCAAATGATTATCATATCATATCAACATTTATTAAATGTAAAAATTAGTATATAAGATTTTACGCAGACTAAGGTGAATTCCCATTTAACTCTTACTAAATTAAAACTAAGAAAAACTAATTAAAGAGTACTTAGACCAAATAATGATCCACTAAAGTGGACTTATCAGAGTTGATTGTGATTTGTGACCTAATTTGAAGGTTGGTTAACCCACCAGGTGGGTAAACTTCACCTATCCTGCCTTAATGTTTAGGATGATTTGTGTAAGTAACCGAAAATCACCCTAAGTTGTTTGCAACAAGGTTATTAAGTCCAAATCTTAAGGATTCAATTGAATGTTAGAGCTTTCTTTTAGGGTTTTCTTGATTAAGTCAATTCAAGCAAGGTTTGGGTGACACATAATGCAGGAAATCAATTCTCTTTTTATTTCAGGAAAGTGTGTTTTCATCAAAACCCTAAGAATAGAAACCTTAATTTGGTTCTATTTGCAGATCCAATTCTTTCCAAATGTTACACCTAGGGCTCAATCAAGAAGGTGAATAGCCCTAGGTACCTTAAATCCTTAGTAGGTGCAAAAATCTAGATGGGGATGTCTAAAATCAATCAAATTAGGCAACTCAAGTGATTAAGTCTAATAAGGAGGGTGAGTTGATCCTAATTGATTTCTCTTTTTAAATCATTAGAAAAATAAGGGCATAAGAAGAAGGAAATGAGATTACCTGCCACTAGAGTGGCTGTCGTGCAGCTGATCTTCTTTGTGTACCTCACACAACAACAACAAAATAGATAAAATAAGTTAGTATCAAATCAAAAATTGCAATTAGTGAAATCAAACTACGCGTTGCTCCCCAGCAATGGTGCCAAAATGTTCGAGTGAAATTATCGTTGTTTGAGAAATGCATTGTAGTATAGGGAAAAATTGCTCAAATCATTTAAATTTATATGCTTAGATTCAGGAAATAGAGTTCGAGATCATTCGTAGGGAGCAAAGATGCAATTTTAATTCACCAATCACAAAAAATATAAGCAATTTGAAAGTAATGGTTATTTAAAATGACATTTCAATAAGATCAGAACAATAGTGCAAAAAGATTGGGTTAAAATGGTGATTTAAATCACCAAATTAACCCTTAAGTTTAAAGCTCACAACCACTTAAATATTTGAATAGCAAGAGCAATCAAATTTCTCAGCAATATCAGAACCAAGCATAGGAGCAATGTTGCCAATCAGTTGACAGAACTAAGGTGCAAATGCCTTAAGCCATTATGCCTCAGGGGATCCAAGGCACAATAGTAGCAGAGGAGCACAAGGCTCTCAAAAGTGCAAGGCACAAGGGCCTCACAAAGCTTCAGGGATGCTAAGTCCTGAGAGGAGATGAGGGCACAAGAGCAAAACCCTCCCCCCCTCTGATTCTCTTTCTTCTTTCTCAACTCAAACCCGGGTGAACAATACCGGGTAATCAGGTATACGGTCAGAGGTCTAGACCTGTCGGTGTGAAGGTGGGCGAGGAGTGTGTAAAGGTATGAGAGGGACCCGACCCCTATGTGCTTGGGCGAACAACAAGGGTCACAAATTACCTTTATGCGCGGTCGCGAGCCCTCCCACTTACAATGTGGGACTAATAAGATTGGCTTCCCCTTCACCCAATAGTAGCTGATGAAGGCTCTGATTGAGGACGAAGACGATGCCTATTGCTGCAATTGAAGACCTGGAGGGTATCCTAGGAGTAATCCACATCAACTGGAGTTAGTAGCACAGACAAACACGGTCGGGAGACAGAGGACAGAGCAGGAGAAGGAGAAGGTGGCAGCGGTGCTCCGACAATGGCTTGAAATGAAGAAGACAGCCTCTCGGCCATGTCATAAATGCTCAGGAGGATCGCGCGGATGTGGCGAACGAGTTGGTGGTGGTTGTGTGGAGTGGGAGTGCATGTGGAGGTCTGGCGACCTCAAGAAGGTAGTGCGGTGAAGCTCAAGTTCAGTGGCATGTGTGCATGACCAATCCCCTCAATTACTTGAAGGCTTTTGGTCGTGAGGACACGGCGGAGGTTTTGGGACTGGTGGTGAGTGGTTTGGTGAGGTGTGGTGGTTGCACGAGGTCACCGGTGGTACACCGAAGACATGGAAGACAATGGTGGGTGCAGGCTGAAGATGGCGAAAGTGTGATTTATGTACATAGAAATGAAGTGGACAAGTAGGAGAGGAGTGTAGATGACTTAGGGAGAGGGAGATCGATCAAGAGCGTCCAGCTATGATGGGTCGAAGCTGGAGATGACGAAGTGCTCCTGTAGGGAGAGAGGCGAAGGCTGAACGGAAAGGAGGCTTCTCACGGGTATGGTGAGATGCGGATGAAGCTGAGGAAGGTGGACCTACTGCCTATATTATGTGGTAGCAGGAGAGGAGACTGGAGGGAGAAGGCTACCAGAGCGGTCTTTGGAGCAGGTCGGAGGTAGAGAAGATGGAGGATTTCTGAGCCTAGAACTCGTTAAGGAGTTAGGTAATGCGATGGAGGTCCTTTTAAAGGCTTCAGGCAGGCTTCTAAGCTTGGAAACAAGATTGAGGAGTTCGGATTTCTAGGGAAAGTGATCCCTAAAATCTAAGAGTTTGCATGAGCTTCTTGAGAAGAATTGGAGCCCAAGACAAGGTTTAGGTGATTGGGGATTCTCTCAAGATCATTCCTTCTAATTTTGGAAGGAATTGATTAAGAAATCAGGGAGAAATCCCAGATTGAAGGTCGGTGTTGATGGGTTCACACTATTAATGGCAGTAGGGACCATTTTAAAGAAAATGATGAGAAATTAGGGGGTTAAATGCAAGGATTTCGAAAGCTAGGAGCTTAAGTATGGAAAATAGAGTTTAAATGGACTAAAATGCAAACTAGGTCAAGATGAACTCTGATTGGGCCCAAATTTTGGTACAAACCTAATTTGGACCCAAGGAATTTGATGGTGAAGTTGAATTTCAGTTTTAATCAATTTTGACTAGGCAATTTGCGTAAAATCTAAATTAGGGCAAAACTATGTCTTTGACTCTACTTATGGTCAAATAGGTTCCAAAGGTCAAATCAAGGATCCCAAACCTCATGGAATATTTTTATATGAATTTTAGAAGGTTTAGATAGATTTTATACTAGCCAAAACCTCTATAATTTAAGCGGGTCAGAAATTTAGGTTTTGGGTGTTGAAATGGTTCTTAAAATGCGCGATACCCCATTTCTGTCTGCATAGACTCACTTATTAGACTTTAATGCTCATTTGACCTTTATTTCACCCCTAACAAGCCCCTTGGATATTCTGTGTTCATGATATGCTGTTAAAATTCAAGAATTAACCCTAGTTTCCTGTTCTCTTCTCAAAACAACCTAAAGTGGAGTTATAACCCTCAGATGGTTTTGTAGGAGCATTTACCTTTCAAACCTGACTAAAAGTGGCCAGTTAGGGCCTATGATGGTGTTCCCATCACTTTCCCCTTGACCTCTGATCTTCCTCGAACTACATCTAATACTACAGAAGTTTGATTGGGGCGATCTCAGAGTCGTTGATCTCCGATCGTTGCCCTGATCAGATCCGTACAATTGGATCTTCAATCCGAGGTCTCTATAAATATCACCCTTTCTCCTGACCATAAAAAGGGAAAATTGACCTAAAATTTGTACAAACTAATATAAATTCATGATGATACATGTTATGCAATTTTTATAATGCATGATGCAATTATATGCCTAAGAACACACATAAATAGACAGTTTAAGTGACATAAATGTGTCTACATCATGGACCAGCGACCAGACCCAGTGGCGTGTATAGCAGGTGAGGTGTGCATGAGAATGAGGAGGGGCCTCACCTCTCTATATCCAGGTGATGAGCCCTTACCATAATTCCCTTTTATACCGTTGTAAATGCTTTTACCCATACGATGTGGGACTATCAGCCGAGAAGCTTTCTTTGCACAACCGCAAAGGATTGAGCGTCTGATTCAAGTAGTTGTGAGGCTTCCCTCTCAAATTGGTGGCCTGGACTACTGTGTGGATGAGCTTCGCGTGCAGTGGTGGTCAGACTGAAGCCAGAGATGGTTGGAAGGAGTCAATCGGAGCTGAGGATGACGACGGCGACGATAATCCGTTAGAGTACCTATGATAAGAATATGGGCTAAAATCCCCAGTTAAATAGCTCAGAAGGTTCGCTATAGTGTGTGGAGTATGATGGTGGTGTTCTCATGGTGTTTGGGGGTGTATGTCAGCAGATCGAAGTCAGAGGAGCAAGCAGAGGATGGGTTCGGCCGGTGGGGTGTTTGAGTGTGTGGAAGGTGAAATTTTGTGAGAGGTTTTGATGAGGGTGATGTGGCGAAGCTCATGGAGGTGTTTGCATATGGTTTGGTGCAGCGTAACGGCATGGCGAGCTCATCGGAGCTATGCCGGAGGTGGAGAAGACGAGGGGGAGAGCAGTGAGCATTGGTTGAAATAGGGAGATAAGGAGGTAGACCTATGCTAGGGAGAGAGAGGGAGTGAGATAACCTAAATTAAAGATGAAAGGGATGGAGGTTTCCGATGAGTCCATTAAAATGGACTAATATTAAGCTTAAGTATATCTAATCGTATAGTTTAGGTGTGTTAATAATGGCAATTAAGTTATAGAATATTTGTATGCCTTATAATTTGAGTTTATAACATTCTATAACTTAATTATTTTGTTATTTTTATATGCAGGTAATAAAACCCAGAAAGAACAAGGGTGGGGGGATAATTTCCCCAAACAGCCGCCGCAGCTATTTCCCCCCTCCCCCGCCGGATATTGGGGTAATCTTCTCAAACGATCACCAGCCAAAAACAGAAAGGGATTTGCAAATCCCTGGATTGACCCACGGAGGGAGAGAGAGGACTTAAAAAGAGAAGAGGCGGCGTGCACAGAGAAGGATCTTTCCCCCCTTGCGGGGAACTGCTTCACTGTGGAAGAGGGTGGACACAGTGTAACTCATGTGCACTGTGCCTGTACCTACCCGCTCACACACCTGCAAGCCAAGCACCATCAGCGCTCTCCTCCAACGCTGCAGGCGCTCATGCCCTGCAGCGCCTCTGCCCGCTCCGCCCTCTCCAGAACAAGCGCCCCCTCTGCTGCAGGCGCCCACGCCACCCCACCAACGTGCCTACCTCCATCCATCTACAGGCACATCCCCCTGCGCACCCACAGGCGCACTCCACCTCTGCCCGCAAATCCGCCTCCCTTCAGCGCCCCCATCGTCTCAGCAGGCGCCACACACCAAGTTCTTCAGAGCCGCCTCAAGCCAGCGCCTGGCGCTCTCCTCATCTCTAGCGCACCGCAGCGTGTGCACTACTTATCTTCCATTCCGCACGCCATCTAATGGCCTGCACGCCATCTCCAACGTCCCTCATCACCTTCTGCCCACGCCACAGCAGATGCTCATGCGCTCCCTACGTGCACGCCTGCAAGCGCGCTCCACCTCCAGCCCCTGCTGCAGGTGCTCACGCCCTCTCCGCCCGCACGCTCCACCTCCAGCCACTGCAGGCTGCTTCCTGTCTTCAAGCGCTCACCATCTGCAGCCACCTCCAGCCACAAAGCAGCGTGCTCCACCACCCATCTGCGACCGCAGCCGGCAAGCAACCGCGCACCAGTGCACGCGCGCAAGCCTGCAAGGCCACACCGCCCACAGCACCCTCCAGCAGACCGACGTTCTTCACCTCCTTCCAGGTCCGCCGGCCAGCTCCGGCCACCTCCTCCGCCGCCGCTGCCACCATCAAAAAGCTCTCAACTTCGCCGTCCTCTTGAGCCCTGCATCGACCTCCGCGGATCTCTCTCTCTCTCGCGAGGAGGAGAGAGGAAGAAAGCTCTATTTTTGTTGGAAATAGAAATTACATTCAATGCCATTGCCACCGATTTGATTTTTTTTTATTATTATATTGTGGCAGAATTGCATTCAAGCACTCATAATTCTTTCTAATTGCATGGTATTAATATTGGCTAGTTTAAAGATTGATTTTGGACTTGATTTAAGTACTAATTGTCTTTAGTACACATCACGTGAAAATTGCACTAATTCATCCTAAAATTATTAAGGATTTCCGTGAGGGAAAACTACACTTACACCCTTAACTTTTTAGGTTATTGCAAATCTACTTTCCTTCACATTTTAAGTCCAATTTTAAAAGGAATTTCGCACTATCCGAAATAACATAAAATAATTAAGTATTGATTGCATCATTGCCTCCCTGTGGACACGACCTGCTCTTCTGCTAGTGGTTATTTTCATTATTTTTGATTCGTTGATTTTTCCACCACTTAAATACTATAACGCTAAGCGAAAAGTCGACCGTCAAAATTGGCGCCGTTGCCGAGGAGGCAACAAACGTAATAGATTTACTTTATTATTTTTGAATCTTTTGAGTTGCGAAATTATCTAATCATTTTTATTATTTTGCAAGGAATCTGACACGGCGACGAGGCGCAGCAAAGCGACGATTTTGAACGTGAACAACGCGCACGGCCGAGATGATCTTTTTGGTGGACCTTGACGCCACCTGGAGGACGACAACAGGAACACGTGGGCCTTGATCCCACTCATTTAGGCTTATGGAGAAGCCTATTTCTGATTTAGGCAGTAGGTCTTAGTTAGATTTAGTTAGATAGACATTAGAATTTAAATTACTGTCTTTTGGGCCCTTGTTGGGTATTTTTGGGAATGTGTTCCCATTTATTTAGATTATAGGATTTTTTGAACTATTTTAAACTGCATTTCAGTTAGTTAGTTAGATTAGGTCTATTTGTTATTATTAATTAATTAAAAAAAAAATCGAACTGCCTACTAGAAGGTGCATATCTATAGGACGATCGTCTAGGACTAAATGAGCAGCATCTAGTTTATTTTTTATTGCACTGCATTCATCATTGCACGAAGAAAGCTGGAGTAAGGTACGTCTTTTCTTGAGCATTAATTACTTGTCATGCATATGCATTGAACCTAAATCTAAGACCACAAGAGTGCTTGAATCAAATTAATTCAGTGGTCACTTTAAACTAATTGGAACTGTTAAGAGGTTGGACTTTAAAATCTGTGACTAAAAATTGTGTGCAAAAGGATCCTGTCTGTGGAATTTCAAAAAATCAAAACTTGACCGTATGCTTGCACACTTGAGACACTGTGCACCTCACATAAGGTCACTAGATAAATTTCTATCTCTCCTCTTTTGCACCACAAGGGAAGTTAGTCGGAAATCAACAAGCCTATCCACCAAGTTACTTCGGTTCCTCGTGTGTGGGCTCGATTCGAGACTTCCATCCCTTGAGAGTAGGTTATAGGCACCAGCAAAGGTTGGCCTAGGAAGCGTAATTTTTGCAAAACTTGTTTGGCCACCAACTAAACATATAACTCTAAGACCTACAATCTACTAAAAACAGATCCCGTTGAATTTGCGTTTGCTTTGACATTAGAACTCTATAGGAAGTTTTCTGCTGAATTTTGCTAAAGCCTAAGAGAGTTAAAATTGTTTTGAAATGGATTATTCTTACTCCTATCATTCAGATTATCAGAGTCAATACTTCCCATCTTTTAATCAGGATCCCATGCTTCGAGCGTATCCATCCTTTGATGGGTACATTGATAATTCATGGGATCATTCTCATTCTTACCCTGGGAGTACTGGCTTGATAACTCCCACTTTTGAGCAGAGCCTAGGAGCGGGATTCTCCAATCCTGAAATCCCTACTTCCATGCAAACACCCAATCCTCCCACCCTTCATGATTTTCCGTATCAGGGTTGCACCGATACCCCTAAGCAACTAGAGCCTGAAATTGATTATCCTCCCCAACCTGATAATAGTAGCCTCTCCTCTTTTTTGATAGAAATGCAAAAACAACAAAAGGAAATAATGGACTCAATGGGAGAGATGTTGAGGAATAGTAACAATTAAATGAAGAAATAAGACAACTTAGCTACACGGTTCCTAATAATCCTGATCCCTACCCATCCAATCATGATCATGAAAATAATTCTGAGGTACTTAATGATAATAGGGATCAAATTTCATGTAGCGATCACTTAGACTCTCCCAATGAGACGCGGCCACTAGAGGACAACAATCATAGTGATTATCCACTTGAACTATATTGGAGTCAAAAGCAAGAGAAGATTATTGTTCCTATCACTTCCCCTCTTGATTATTTGGTGGAATCCCATTCTACTCTTAGTGAGCCTACTCCTGACCCTCCACTTAGGGAATCAACACCTATCATTCAATATCCTGAGGATTTAAATGCACCAAATGAAGGTGACCCTAAGGGAATAAAGGATAATCAATTCTGGTCTCAGGGTTATGAAGAGTCTAATTCATAGGATGAGGATGCCCCAACAGAGGAACCTGGACTGAAAATCTGGAGTGAATCACAGGAGAATTATTTATCATTTGAGGATTTAGCTCTAGAGGATAGAAATAATATGATTAAATCCGGATTCCTACTTTCTTTTGACAGTCATCCTCCATTAAAACAGGAGTTGATATTAGAGGAGGACAAGCAAAATAATGAGAAGTCTATGGGAGACTCTCGGGGACAAAACACGTCATTTGAGGATTTATACCCCAAGAACAATAACGAATTCAATGATATAGGCTTCCTCCAAAATATTAAAACTGATCCTCCTTTAGAAATAATTGAGGATACTGATCCAACTCCTAATAAATCACAGATACACCCCGATAAATATCTGAGTGAACCAAACAAATCTGGGGATGAGCTGAATGATAATGATTCTTACATCTTGACCCTGCTATCAAAAGGTTGTAATTTGGAGTCTACCCTTGATTCAAATATTAATGCTAGGCAGGATAACTTGAACTTGTCTACAACTGTTAGGGACTGTACACAATTCGAATCATTGTTTGAATTGGACCTAACACCTACTAAGGCCCCATTGGACTTAACCATTACCTTCCAACATTACAAACAACCCTTATACGCCCTAACCGATCCTTGGCTCAGATCTCTGCTCATGTACATTCTTTCTGGAGAATATATCAGGCCAGAACATCCTAGGGTAGAATGGCGAGTATGGATTGATGCTTGTACTTTTACTCTCGCCATTCAAGGGTTTGAACTAAAAATGATTATATCTTTTAAAACCCGTCTTGCTTTGGAGGACCCTTGTTATCCTCCACTTATTCCGTTTCGGGAGGTCCCTTTTCATATTCCGTTTATTATCCCTAGACCTCCCAAGGTAGCCAACGAGGTTTTTCGCTTTCATATCTTCTGGCGAGCATTTGGAATTACATTACATCATTAGCTCGCCAACATCCGTGGTTACCTGGTTTCTAGGCTGCACTGTTACGCATATTCTTAGGGCCTAACCTTTTCTGTTTGGAACCTGACTTACAGGTTCCTTATAAGTCTGGCTGCTGACAGAAAATGCAGCGCTTGTTAGGAGGCAACCCAGTAAACTGCGTCAGGTGATTTCTTTCCTTTCTCCTCCTGCTTTAATTTTACAATGGGGACATTGTAGGATTTAGGCATGGGAGAGTGCATTCATGCATTTAGGTTAGCATATAAAAAAAAAATTCTCTTTTCTTGAGCTGATTGGGTTAGTCCCTAGCAGAATATCTTTGTCATTGGAGGTTTTTCTTCTTGAATTATTTCTTAAGTTTAGAATCCAGTACATTTATTTCACATGCACGTAGACTTGGTAATGGATCCTTGAGGAAAACCAATGAGCATTTGTAGTGTACTAAACCCTTGGACAGTTCATAGGGAGTCAGGCATACTATCTTCTAATAATCCACCTCATATTTGTGAGAAGAATTAGAGAGATTATTGGTGCGCTAAGTCTAGTGCAAGGAATCTTCAGTTCTAGATAATTAGATGATGATACTTCAGAGTTAGGCGTAGTTTTCACTCTCTGTTCCTGTGTGCGTACTTTGAGTGAATTCCTGAGAGTCACCAAATAAGGCAGATACACAGAGATTGAGTCTTAATAAAGCTATAACTATGGTGGATGGTTACGACCATCCTTCATAGAGTCCTCAACTGAAGGTGGGTAATAGTGTCAAAGGTCAGAAATACGCCTGTCCTATCCATTCCTTCCCGGTGCCGAGAATAGGCACTTCCACCAAATAAGCCACACAACTTCCTTTTGACCATCATCATCCCTAATAATGCCTCGTAAATAAAAGTCCGTATCGTGTTGTGTTGATTGAAAAAGAAACAAAAACAAGAAAGAAAAAAAATATATATATATAAAAAGAAGAGAAGAAAAGAGAAAAGAAGTAGAAAAGAAAGAAATAGAAAGAAGAAAAAGAAGAAAAAAAAAAGTTATATTAAAAGAAAAGAAAAAAAAAA
This sequence comes from Thalassia testudinum, assembly GCA_037157565.1. Classification (NCBI taxonomy): domain Eukaryota; kingdom Viridiplantae; phylum Streptophyta; class Magnoliopsida; order Alismatales; family Hydrocharitaceae; genus Thalassia; species Thalassia testudinum. The sequence goes on from JAZHRO010000049.1 coordinate 40,112,976, forward strand.
GTCCAAGTGTATGATGTAACACTGTTTCTGAGGCAACAAACACCTATCGCGTTCCACCAAATATGACCCATACCTACCTTCTAGTATTTCTTATCACCTAAATACTAGTTGAGGACTCTAACTTAGTTGTAGAGTTATTAGGACTTTAATTGAAGTGTAGATGCCATGTGAGGCCACCAAATAGTGAGTACAGTTTCTAAATCTGGCAAGATTTGTGATCTCAGAAAGAAAGAAAAAGAAGAGGGAGTGCCCAGGAACATCAAGAGAGTACAGTTGCGTAGCCTCTCTCAGAGTTGACTTGTCTAATAGTCTAGAGAGCTAGAGTCTGCAGTACTAGACTATATGTCGCACCAGTTGAGTGTGTGCCACCAAATACAAATCCATTCAATTTGATATCTCCTACCTAAGCCAAACGCTGGGGTCAAATTACAGATTATCGTCTGCTTTATCCCCAAAGGAAGTGGTTGCCTATCTTGACAGAAATTTTTGCTAAGGGTGATGTATGAACTCCCAATGCGAATAGACTCATTCACTTGGATCTATTACCTAGGTTATCAGCACTTCACATTTGTCTGGATTTCTAAAGTTTTGAAATAAGAAAAGAAGTCTTCTGATTACTTCTATTATTCATTTCTGCTAGGGACTAGCAAATCTTAGGCATGGGGGTATTTGATGAGTCCATTAAAATGGACTAATATTAAGCCTAAGTATATTTAATCGTATAGTTTAAGTGTGTTAATAATGGCAATTAAGTTATAGAATATTTGTATGCCTTATAATTTGAGTTTATAACATTCTATAACTTAATTATTTTGTTATTTTTATATGCAGGTAATAAAACCCAGAAAGAACAAGGGTGGGGGGATAATTTCCCCAAACAGCCACCGTAGCTATTTCCCCCCTCCCCCACCGGATATTGGGGTAATCTTCTCCAACGATCACCGGCCAAAAACAGAAAGGGATTTGCAAATCCCTGGATTGACACACGGAGGGAGAGAGAGGACTTAAAAAGAGAAGAGGTGGCGTGCACAGAGAAGGATCTTTCCCCCCGTGCAGGGAACTGCTTCACTGTGGAAGAGGGTGGACACCGTGTAACTCATGTGCACTGTGCCTGTACCTACCCGCTCACGCACCTGCAAGCCAAGCAACATCAGCGCTCTCCTCCAACACTGCAGGCGCTCATGCCCTGCAGTGCCTCTGCCTGCTCCGCCCTCTCCAGAACAAGCGCCCCCTCTGCTGCAAGCGCTCACGTCACCCCACCAGCGTGCCTACCTCGCCCGTGCGCCTGCCTCCATCCATCTGCAGGCTCATCCCCCTACGCACCCATAGGCGCACTCCACCTCTGCCCGCAGATCTGCCTCCCTTCAGCGCCCCCATCGTCTCAGCAGGCGCCACACGCCAAGTTCTTCAGAGCCGCCTCAAGCCAGTGCCTGGCGCTCTCCTCGTCTCTAGCGCACCACAGCGTGCGCACTACTCATCTTCCATTCTGCACGCCATCTGACGGCCAGCACGCCATCTCCAACGTCCCTCATCACCTTCCGCCCATGCCACAGCAGATGCTCACGTGCTCTCTGCCCGCGCTCCACCTCCAGCCCCTGCTGCAGGTGCTCACGCCCTCTCTGCCCGCGCGCTCCACCTCCAGCCACTGCAGGCCGCTTCCTGTCTTCAAGCGCTCACCATCTGCAGCCACCTCCAGCCACAAAGCAGCGTGCTCCACCACCCATCTGTGACCGTAGCCGGCAGGCAACTGCGCACCAGCACACGCACGTAAGCCTGCAAGCCCACACTGCCCACAGCGCCCTCCAACAGACCGACGTTCTTCACCTCCGGCCAGCTCCGCCGGCCAGCTCCGGCCACCTCCGCCGCCGCTGCCACCGTTGGAAAGCTCTCGACTTCGCCATCCTCTTGAGCCCTGCATTGACCTCCACGGATCTCTCTCTCTCGCGAGGAGGAGAGAGGAAGAAAGCTCTATTTTTGTTGGAATTAGAAATTACATTCAATGCCATTGCCACCTATTTGACTTTTTTATTATTATTATATTATGGCAGAATTGCATTCAAGCACTCACAATTCTTTCTAATTGCATGGTATTAATATTGGCTAGTTTAAAGATTGATTTTGGACTTGATTTAAGTACTAATTGTCTTTAGTACACATCACGTGAAAATTACACTAATTCATCCTAAATTTATTGAGGATTTCTGTGAGGGAAAATTGCACTTACACCCTTAACTTTTTAGGTTATTACAAATCTACTTTCCTTCACATTTTAAGTCCAATTTGAAAAGGAATTTCCCACTATCTGAATAACATAAAATAATTAAGTATTGATTGCATCATTGCCTCCCTGTGGACACGACCCGCTCTTCTATGAGTGGTTATTTTCATTGTTTTTGATTCGTTGATTTTTCCACCACTTAAATACTATAACGCTAAGCGAAAAGTCAATCGTCAATTTCCATGCCGGTGTGATGGCCGGACGTGGAGAAGATGAATTCTCCAGTGATGAGGGTGGCGAGGAAGAAGAGGTCTGGGAGCTCCTGCCTGGTACAGCGAGAACCGGAAGAGGTTACGGAAGAGGTTCCCTTTACTTATTGTACTTGTCATAGGGTAATGAAGAGGGATTGAGAAGCTCTCCGAAGCTATGATCGAAGGCGGTCGATGAGGAAGAAGATTTTTGGCCTGGAATTGAGCTAAGGAGGACGATTTGAGTAGTAAGGCTTTAAATAGAGCTCAAATCCAAGCTCTAAATGAATAAACAAGCTCGATTGGTCCTTGGTTTGGAAGCAAATGATCCCACAATTTACGTGGGTTCACTGGGGCTCAATATAGCGAATTAGGATCCCAAATCACCTTCATGTGATTCCATTCCGTGTGAACATCAATCCCACCAAATTTGGTGGGATTTGGTGTAGGTTTGATGTTGTTCTCATCAAGTCAAAGTCAGATGTAGAGGGTTTGACCCAACAAGGGCGGCAAGGACCTAACGGTGAAGACTATGAAGAAGTTGGGGACCCATTTGAAAGGAATTTCGAAAGTTAGGGGTCTGAGTGTAGGAAATAAAGGTTTTAGGGACTGAAATGCAAATAGGTCAAGATGGACTCTAATTGAGCCCAAATTTTGGTACTAACCTAATTTAGACCCAAGGAATCTGATGGTGAAGTTGGATTTGAGTTTTGATCATGTTTTACTAGGAAATTTGCACAAAAGCCTAAATTAGGGTAAAATCCCGTCTGAAATTCTATCCAAGGTCAAAATGGGTCTAGATGGTCAAACCAAGGGTACCAAACCTCTTATAATATTTTTTATATAAATTTTAGGAGGTTTAGATAAATTTTATCTTGACCAAAACCTCTTCAATTCAAGCGAGTCTGAATTTAGGGTTTTGGTGTGCTATTTTGGTTCTTGGAATGCATGAAACCCTATTTCTGTCCATGTTGACCCACTCTTTGGACTTTAATGCTCAATTGACCTTGAATTAACCCCGTGGTTACTTTGAATTTATGATGTGATGTTAAAACTACATAATTAACCCTTTTTATTATTTTCTTCTCAAAATGGATTTACATGGAATTATAGTTCTCAGGCGATCATGTAGGAGCATTTGTCACTTGATTTCCACTAATTTAAGTTATTTATGGCTAATGATGGTGTTACCATCATGTCCTTCCCTAATGCCTTAGTACATTTACCTCTAAGACAAACCTTTCCACCAAAAATGCCTTATCTTAAACATACCTATGTTTAGAAAACCTAAGCCTAGATAAATCTTAACCCTACACCTATGATCTAAAGGCCTACACAAAGAACATATCCTCTCCGTAGTGGTTGACCAAAGAAGAACTTATCCACCTTGGTGGCTAGCCACCAACGATCATACGCCCTTATCAAATGGCCAGCCACCTACACCTAATTATCCACCATCAAAACTAGATCCTAAGGCTCCCCTTTAACCACCTTAGCCACCCACTTAGCCCTTCCTAAAACATAAATCTTATCCCTTTCCTAAAGGGTACCTAAGATATATCACCTTAAGATTAATGCTACCCTTCCAACCTAAATAGATCTATGGACCTAAAATCATCCACTTAAACAGCCACATAGCTTCTTAGATACACTACCATGGTTGACCAAGCAAGCATTTAATCTTGCCCCTCCATCACCTACCTATGGCCTATAATATCATGACCTATGCCACATCATTGCATTTAATCTAGACCCTACAAAACCTATCCTAAGGCCTATCTTATTCCTCCACTTATCCAATTCCTTCTTGCCACACTTAAATCCTAATCTAGTGGCACTCCTTTACTTTGATTAAGTGGACCATCATCCACCATTGATTAAGATCCATGGAACCTCATTTATCCTACACTCCTATAAAACACCTAGCCTCCACCACTTAGAGGGAAATTAGTCTTTAGTTAATTAGCCTTAGTATAATCTACTAGTACCTAGTGCTATAGTGCATGCCCCCATACCTCCACCTTCACCTCTCAAGTCTTTATCTGCTTCCTCCCAATGCCTTTGATCTAAAGCTACTTCGACTGGCAACAAGCATCTCGCAAGCGGCTCTACATCTCTCTTTTCTTCCTCTATTTTATTATGCTCTTATTCATATTGTAATCTCTTATATAGATTTGTAAGACTTCAATATTAGCAATAAAGTCATTATTCCTATGATATCCTTGCTTCCATTAATATCAACTTTGCTATGTATTTCCATTATATTGATTACCATTCTACTCTATTCCAAAAAGAAAAAATATATATATAACTTCGAAAGGTTTTAAAGATAGTGACTACCTCCTTATGCTTGACCTGGACCCCTTGTATTTCAAAAACTTTTTAATTGATCACTTTATTGCATGCTACAGTGATTTTCAGATTTTTAATCATGTAGTTTTAGCAAATCACCCACCCCTACATTATTTGGGGATTGATGCATATAGAAGATGGTCGATTTACTCCTTATTTGCCTATATGGGATTCTATGTCATCAACAAAAAAGGTAAAGTTCTTGAGGTAAATAAATTTAGTGCCTTTATTCCTTAGGATAGTATCATTTCATCATTTTCTCACAACAATTAAAAACTACCTTTGACCATTGATTGTAAATGTGTTGGATTGCTCTTCCACATGTAAAATATATGTCACCATGGTATGTTATCTACCATGAAAGGATATGCGTAAAAATGTATTCATTGTAGTAAAAATCGTGTAAATGCTTTTACAAATTTGTTTGTTTCAAACTTTCAAATCCAGAAGTCAGTTTATAAGTTGGAGTCTAAGTCACCTGATAGGGAGGCAGTTGGATTATTACGATTTCCTAAGTCCTATTTTTTTTTGTATTTTTTTGATAAAGAATAAGCAAATAGACTAACATGAAGCAAAAATGAATATGTAACTAGAAATAAAGCAAGTACTTGATGGTAAGTAGAAACAAGATATATTACAACTAGAAATTTTATTGAAATACAATGTCAATCTTACAAGTAGTGGAAAGCTTAAAACTAGAACTAGAATAATTAAGATTACAACCAGAAATAGAAATAACTAGAACTAGAAATCTACTAGAAAACAACTAGAACAATGAAACTAAAACTAGAATTGGTTGGTGGCCACAAAGACAAAGCCTCAGCGACAATGAAGAAGCAGATGTAAAGGTGCACTTGGGGAAGCACCAAGGAGGGCGTGGACTTTTAGGAAGCAAAGGATAGAGTCTATAGAATTTATGGAAGTCTAAAATATGATGAAGGGGCAGGGGTGACTAGGGTTTTCATAGAAAAGGTGGAGGCATGTGATTGGTGGAGAGGGTTAGGTTTGGATCACTAGAGATGAAGGGTCAAGATTTAGTCTAGAAAAGATGGAGAGTTAGGATGGTATTAGGCTTAGGTTTTGTTGGGATTCTTATCAAGGGTTGAGATGAGTTTGGAGGGATGATGAAGGGCCATGATTTACTAAAGAGGGCTGGTGAGGGACTTATCATGTCTCCTAATTCACCTAAATAAGCTAGATTACTTAGTTAATTATTTAGTAATAACATCAAATCAAAGTTAATTATGAAACAAGTCAATATTAAGGACCTTAATTATACTCTAAAATTGCTTAATTATTATATAATAAGCATTCCTCTACTTGTATTTAACAATAGGGACTTAATTTTATGCATATAGTTGTTTATAAATAAGTTAAAGTAAGTGTATATGTAATACATAAGTTAATAATATTAACATTAATATAAAGTACTAAATTAAAAAATGCAAAAAGGGACAAAAATGTAATTTTGACCCATAGTAATATTCTTTAATATATATATAACATATAATAAAAAGTTGAAGGGGAAATAAATTAATTTACATATTTAAATTAAAGATTTACATTTCAGTCCCTAAGAATTAATGCATTTAAGTTCCTCTTATTTTGCTTAGGTCCTTTCTTATTTGCAATTCGGTCCTTCATCCACAACCTTCTTTTCTTCATCAATGGTTCACGACTGCCAACTGCCAACAACCTTCTTCGATGGCCAACTATCGGACAACCAACCTTATTTTCCATGACCATTAAGAAAGGTTGCAACCACGTGCATCCGATGGTTTGGATTCCTCGTTAACCACCATCGTCGACGTGTTGCCATCACCGTCGTCAAAGACAACAATCAATGATTCCATGTATTTAGACACCACCTATATCTCCAATCATCGAACATGCCCTCGTCGAGCCTATAAATACCTGTCCATGGCCTCTAATCATGGGTAGCACAACCCTACCCCTTCTCCAACTACACGTGATCAATAGGTTTCATCTCCAACTTTGGCAATCTCCTCACTCCATATCAGGCATTTTTTTCTAGCGCCTCCCTTATCTCCTCTTCCTCTACTCCACCCTACTAATAGTGGAGCAGCACTCATTCCCTCTCTAATGTCAATTTCGATCGTCATTGGATCTTCTCTCACCCCAACTCTTTCCATCTCAACTTCAACAAGCAATCACCGAGGCCTTCCTCATCCTTTCATCTAGGTAAATGCTTCTTCAGCTTAGTTTAGTTTTGTAGATTAGTTTCAGCTAGTTAATTAGATCAATTAGTTTAGTTTAGTCTGTAAACTTCTCACTTCCTTCTTCAACTCTGGCATTGCCACTCCAGCATTGTATGACCTACTTACACCAAATCAAACACCTAATCATCATTCTCAACTCTCCATGGCCATAATACACCTTCTGCTTCCCTCGATTAGCCACTACACACCAAGTGCCTTGATAGAGACACATCTATTTAGGTTAAAATGCCTAATCATGCATGTTCCTAGGCTTGGATTTGCATTTCATGCTATAAATATTACATAGCACGCGTCATTTTGCATTTAGAGTAGTTGTATATATTTTAGGTTAATTTGGTCCTTTTTATGGTCAGGAGGAGAGAAGAGGATTTATTTCAGGGCCTTAGATGGACAATCGGACCGTACAAATATAACAGGATGATGATCGGAGTCTAATGCCTCCAAAATCATCTAGATCGGAGTCCTCTAGCATCATATGAAGTTCGAGGAAGATCAATGGCCAGGGGGCAATGAGACATCTGTACGAGCTTTGGATGAAAAATTCAATCGTATGGATAGATCCGGAGCAACGATCGCAGTCCGGCATCGTGAAAATCAACACAATCCAAGCACCGTGTCACCCTCTGTAATAGAAAGAAGATGGACGATCCAGATGACGCCACATGGCCTCATTCAGACTGCCCAACATGAACCACAGCCACCCCAGCCTCATGCATGGAGAGATCTCAACTGTTGGATCTCAATCCAACGGTTGAGGGGCACTCTACATCGCCTCACCTTCACAAGAGAAGAGCTCAAGATTATATCGTGACCATTGGATGAGAATCCAATGGCCACAATCGCATGATTAGAGGATGTCACCGCACTCTCCACTAGACCATCCACCGCGTTTGCACAACGGTGAGGTGCCCGCTTCTCAAAGGAGGGGCATGGGTTCGAAACCCACCATGCTCCCCAATTATTCAATTGAGGCAGCGCTAGTTCATCGGCCACGCACGCACGTAGATGCACGCGCACTAGCCCACGTGCACACACCGTAGCACCAGTGTGCACGCATGCAACACGATGCATGATGGGCGCGCAAGCACAGCAGCAGGGGCGTAGGTTGGAGTGGACTTTCATCGACAGCTTAGGCGAATCTTTAGTGACACTTACAGCCATCACTAATTGCTTGTAGGTGCAAGGTCAGCTGCAGGTGTGAGTAGTGGGGTTGCAATCTTCAGCGACAGCTACATGGGTGTTTAGTGACACTTGCAGTTGTCACTATAGCCCTCTACAAGAATTTCTTCTTCTTCCCCCCACTATATAAACAGCCCTACACCCTCTATTCCTCTTCATCTCTACCTATTCTACTCCCACCTACTCCTAAGCTCTAGCAAGCCTACCAATACTCCGTTAGAACTTACTCTCAAGCTCCCAAGGCTCCTATTAGTGTAGCATCCCTTTGCCCCACCAAATATTCCTCCATCTTCCCATCACCATTCATAGGTTGCCTTGGGGCCATCCTCTTACCTCCGTTCCAATAGTAGATCATCTCCTCCTCCTCATCTCCATTCCAGAGCCACGCTGAAGCTTTCCTCTACCCAACATCCTCCTGCATCTCACCTCCGTCGTCCCGCTCCTCCCCTCCTTTCTCCAAGCTTCTCCCAAGCGCTGTCGTCTCGCCGAATAGCTGATTCGAGAGATTCCTTCTCACCTCCCTCTCTTTCTATGCTTTCGTAGATTATTGTAATAGACAATTGTGCAATAAATATCATATTTGTTTCTATCTCCATTATTATCCATATTGTTTTCTTGCTTTATAAAAACAAACAAAAAAAATAATAAAACCCTAAAACACCAAAAACAAACAAAATGAAGTGTGATTTTCAAACAAAGTGAATGTCTCCTCCCTATGTTCGACCCGGGACTCCCTTGGAGTTTCGGTAAAATTTTATTTGATAAACAAGTTTTGCGACTATGATAGGTTACTCTTAACCCTAATTTCAAACATGCGAAGCATGTTGCATCCTGCCTAATTCCATACAATGTCAGATTTCCTCTATATATGGTAGAGAGACGATCTTAATCCACCTAATTATCCATCATTACATTATTGCATCACCTTGTAGGCTATTACACCTCAATCAATTGTGTGATTTACTTCCTCTTGAGTTTGGACAACTTAGGTTTCATTCTCAAATGATTTGAATTCATGGAGCTTGCCTAAGCTTTCCTCAATTCAATTGAGTAGCTTTTGAGCTTCCTGAGATCTTTAGAAAGCTTTTGAGCTAAATTTCAAGTTGTTTCATTGGGAGATCTATTATGTCGACCTCCGGCTAATCATCACTAGCGCTTCAACAATCTAAACATCTCCGACGACTTTGGATAGATGCTACAGGTACTCAACAAACTTTAATCAATTCTAATTGATTCCCTATCAATTAAGGAACAATTTCCCACTATTAAATTTGAGTCTGATCGATCCAGCTCTCCAATCTTCTCCGTCTTCCATAGCTCTAGCGAGGAAGAGCAGCAGTATTCTTTCACTCTTAGAACCACGTGATCAGTTAGTGAGCATCAATACACTCTTCTAAGCTCAAAACAACCTTGTGAGAGGTTGCTAGATTGCTCAACCTCTCTGACAAACACACCTCTATTTCAGCGGAGGTGACGAACTCTTAGATTCTATTATACTTATCAATTTCAGTTATTTTTTATCCTAAAAGATTCTCAATGTTAAATTGAGTCTTTAGCAACTTTAATCCAACCTAAATTGATATCCTTTTCAAAGTCAAACTCTTACCTAAGATTAGTCAACCCTATGCTGGCTTTGGAGCCCAGAGCTCTTGAGCTCATCTTTAGAAGTTGTAATATGTTCCATAGTTATTAGGAGTTTGTTAGAGTTGCTTTTGAGTAGTTTTAAGTTCGTTTGAGTTAATTGAGCTCTACTATGTTTGATGGGTACTTGAGAGCTGCAAAGAAGCCTTTAGGAATTTCAATAGTGTTCATTTTGATTTCTTTAGTCCTAAGAGAATACTCTGACCTTCTGATGATGTTAGAATTGAGTGTAGAGCTTGAAGATTAGAGTTTGTGTTGATTGAGGAATTCCCAATCTTCCTTTTTCAATATGTGTCTATTAAGCGTCTCCAGGTTATTAGTTGAGTTTTAGGTGATCCTTAAGCCTACGAGTAGTTTAGATTCTAGGTAGGCACTCTGAGTGAGGTATACAGGATGCAAGAGACTATGTTTTAAGTCTATATCACAAGGTCTGCAGGTGTTATATATGCTGCTGGTCGTAAGCAACCATGGTGAGTCGCTAGTGGTTTTAACTGATTTAGGGAATTGAAGGATGATTGTTAGCATTGATTTGAGTTAGATTGAATCTCTGAAGATGTTGAGTAGCTCAATCGATGAAGAAATTGCCTGATTAAGAAGAATCAAGGAGGATTTCAACACTGTTGCTATTGCTATGAAAGGATGGAGTCAAGGTACGCGCAAGAAGAGAGGCGGACACATTAGTCCCACCTCATTCGAAGAAGAGCACTCAAAGCAATATATAAACAATTAGGCGTTGTAACCACTTAAGCAGCTACGACACCTACAGGTGTATTAAGCATATGCAAACCTCTTCTAAGCATTACTTGACCATTGACCATATCCTGTGCCCTAGAAGGGGCGACCTGCAAATGATCTAGCATGGGGCTACCATGTGGCTACCAATTCGGTCGTCCATGGCTGTTGATTTAGCCCGTGGTTTGTGATTAGTCAATTTTTCCACCACTTAAATACTATAATGTGCTCTTTGTGTATTTTATTACCTGCATATAAAAATAATAAAATCATTAAGTTATAGAATGTTATAACTTAAATCATGAGGTGTACAATTATTTTATAACTTAATTGCCATTATTAACATACCTAAACTATACGATTAAATATTCTTAAGCTTAATATTAGTCCATTTTAATGGACTCATCAGTTTGCCAAATACATTTTAGAATTGAGGCGTTAATTGTGTTGTGTCCTAGTTATGTGAATGGTTATGAAAGGGCTATTCCTTAGCACGAGAAGAGAAATCTTTTGATAGTTATGATTGTCCAACAATCATAAGTCTTAATTGACCTCAATTAGACTAAGACTTAGCATAAGTTAGGGTAATTCATGCATGCATAAGCATTACTCGCACCCTTACTGCTTTCTTTTAGCTATGCATAAAATAATGCTATAATGTACTGATTAGGTGCATTATGACAATTACAGGTAATAAGCTGGAATAACTGGTGTTGCAGCAGAGCTGGAGCGGAAGACCTAGATTATATGTAATAGATAATAATGTAAGGGAGTTAAGGTATGCTATTCAATTAAGTAGGAATAAGGCAGTACAATATGAAGAACTTAGGACCATCCTAGCCCTAGGATAGCCTAGAAGCTTCCCCAAGCCTTAGCCACCCTTAGATTTGGTCACCACACCCTAGGAAACCTTAAAACCCTAATTTCAACCTCTATCTGGACGTCCAGATAAGTTATAGGACGTCTAGAACCCTTAGCCAACTCCCGCACACCTTAAACCCACTTCTGCAGTGTTATTAGACGTCCAAATACTTGGTCAGACATCCAATTTCTGCAGAATAGCCAAGACAGAACCTAGAATCCCTCCTAACTCTGATTGGACGTCCAGACAACAAGTCTGGACTTCTTATTTTTCACTATAAGACATCTGACACTTTTACTAGATGTCTGGAACTGCTCTCCAGTTCCTGTTTTGAGATTCAAGCCTTGATCTTGGATCTCTAGGTCCCAAAACTCAATTCCAACCACATAGGAACCTAAATTAAGGTGCCCTAACCCGAGTACAACACCTCTAGACCTCCCTAAGGACCTAATTAGGTCCTCACTAAACCTAATTGACTTGGATCTTAGTCAATTCCATTAGCCTATTCCATTGGACTCATTAAGTCCAATTGACCCCTGATCTCAGCACACACTGTCCAATTCGACTCAGTGAGAGTCCAATTGACCTAGACCTAATTTAATTGAGTTATTTTACTCTCAATTAAGCTTTCACGCACCCAATTAAACTTGTATTAAGTTTAATTGCACTTTACCTTAGTGAATTAGGGTTTACAACCCTAATTTGAGACCTAGCTTGACCTAAACCAACTAGAACCTAACCTAATCAACCTAGCCACCTATGTTTCGACCCACACACACCCATACACACCATCCACACGAAAATACCTAGCCTAGAGTTCTCTAGAACCCTCTACCATGTGTGGTTGCCTTGGTTGCTAAAATTAAAAACCAAGAGCCATTCAATTTTTAGATCCACATTTGGTGGATCTAAAAACCACCAACCATCCTCTCTCTCTCACTTTTCCACGAGCTCCCACCAAAGGCCTCTCCATAGAATTCCATAATTCTCTATAGAGCTTCCCTTAGGTCTATAAAAAGACCTAAGGGGTGGCCATTTGCACCCATCCATCTCTTGGCATTATTCACTTCCATTTAGGTTAGCTACATTCACTTCCACTCCACCTCCACGAGTTGCTCACCATGGCTACCAGCATCTCCACAGCAGGATGCTAGATCACCTCTCCAACCTCTCTCCAAGCGTCGACCTAAGCACCATTGGCCACCCCTCCTCCTCTCAACCATTCAAAGGCCATCGGAGCCCACCTCCGATTGCCCTTATTTCTACTAGATTAGTAGCTAGTTCTTCATAGTTTACATGCTTTTATTTACTGCTTAGTAGTGTAGCTCTTTACTCTCCCCCAATGATGCATGCAAAATCCCCCCATAGATTCCTATATGTGATCGTTTTCTGTTAGCTAGATTGATGTTTTCAAGCTTTCCACTATAAGCTTTCCTCTAGTTCCATATTGCAAACACTCTCTAGAATGAATGAAAGAAATTTTTCTATATATATATATGTCTTTGTGTTGAGAATCACCATGAGCTTATTGCAATATATTTGGTGTGATTAAAGTTGCCTACTTTTAACTTCTGATATTCTTGCAACTAAGTATGTCGTGCTTAAATACATAATAACCAAAAACCGCCATGCGATTTTAAGTAAGTAGAGCGACAAAGAGATTGATTTTAGATTTTCATAAATGCCTCCAAGAGACAAACGATCGGGACTCAAGTCTTGTATCTTTACAAAAAAAAAATCATTCTTTTTTTCGAACATTTTTGCGTGACTATACTACGATTTCCGACGAGTTTAAAATGCACAAAAATGGCTTCTGTCAAATGGCACCGTTGCCGGGGAGGCAACATCATTTTTGATTTCGATCTCACGAATTCATTGATAAATCTTCCTCTACTTGTCTTTTGATGTGCAAGAAAATAGGGAAAAATGGGATCTGCACACACAACGAGCACGGAAAAAATACCAGCTGCACATCATATCATTCTTAGTTTAGGCTTGATTTGAACCTTAGGTTAGATTTCCTTCTAACAATTTCAATTGAAAAAAAAAACCCTATTTATCTTCGAGAAAATAAAAAATAAAAAAAATCCTAGGTAGTTAGATTAGATTTCCATTTGAATTTTAGGTTAGTTTGCTTCGAAAAAAGAAAAGAAAAGAATTTTTTGAAAACAAAAGCTTTTCCCTTCCAAAGAAAAAGAATTTCAAAAGTTTTGAAAAGAAAAAAAAAATTCATTTTGGTGGAAAGTTTGAATTTTGCATATAAACACATTTCAAAAGCTTTCCCACCATTATTGCCCAGCAATCATTGGTCTTAATTGACCTAGATTAAGCTAGGACTTAGCATAAGTTAGGGTTATTCATGCATGCATATGCATTATCTGTATGTTTACTGCTTTTCTTTATCTATGCATAAAATAATGTCATAATGTGCTGATTAAGTGCATTATGTCGATTGTAGGGAATAAGCAAATCTGGAGCTGGATCTGGAGTAGGATCTGAAGCTGGATCTAGGATAACGGGAGTTGTAGCAGAGCTGGAGCAGAAGGCTTAGATTAGATGTAGGAATAATAATGTAAGGGAGTTAAAGGTTTGCTATGCTATTAAGTAGGAATCAAGTAGTAAAATGTGAAGAGCTTAGGTCCATCCTAGCCTTACGATAGCCTAGAGACTTCCCCAAGCCATAGCCACCCTTAGATTAGGTCACAACACCTTAGGAAGCCCTAAAACCCTAGTTCCAACCCTTATCTGAACATCCAGATAAGTTAGAGGACATCCAGGACCCTTAGCCAACTCCTGCACACCTTAAACCCACTTCTGCAGTGTTATTCGACATCCAAACACATGGTCAGACATCCAATTTCTACAGAATAGCCAAGACAGAACCTAGAATCCCTCCTAACTCTGATTGGACGTCCAGACAACAAGTCTGGACTTCTTATTTTTCACTATAAGACATCTGACACTTTTACTAGATGTCTGGAACTGCTCTCCAGTTCCTGTTTTGAGATTCAAGCCTTGATCTTGGATCTCTAGGTCCCAAAACTCAATTCCAACCCCATAGAAACCTAAATTAAGGTGCCCTAACCCGAGTACATCACCTCTAGACCTCTCTAAGGACCTAATTAGGTCCTCACTAAACCTAATTGACTTGGATCTTAGTCAATTCCATCAGCCTATTCCATTGGACTCATTGAGTCCAATTGACCCCTGATCTCAGCACACACTATCCAATTCGACTCAGTGAGAGTCTAATTGACCTAGACCTAACTTAATTGAGTTATTTTATTCTCAATTAAGCTTTCTCACACCCAATTAAACTTGTATTAAGTTTAATTGCACTTTACCTTAGTGAATTAGGGTTTACAACCCTAATTTGAGACCTAGCTTGACCTAAACCAACTAGAACCTAACCTAATCAACCTAGCCACCTATGTTTCGACCCACACACACCCACACACACCATCCACATGAAAATACCTACCCTAGAGTTCTCTATAACTCTCTACCATGTGTGGTTTCCTTGGTTGCTAAAATTAAAAACCAAGAGCCATTCAATTTTTAGATCCACATTTGGTGGATCCAAAAACCACCAACAATCCTCTCTCTCTCTCACTTTTCCACGAGCTCCCACCAAAGGCCTCTCCATAGAATTCCATAATTCTCTGTAGAGCTTCCCTTAGGTCTATAAAAAGACCTAAGGGGTGGCCATTTGCACCCATCCATCTCTTGGCATTATTCACTTCCATTTAGGTTAGCTACATTCACTTCCACTCCACCTCCACGAGTTGCTCACCATGGCTACCAGCATCTCCACGGCAGGATGCTAGATCACCTCTCCAACCTCTCTCCAAGCGTCGACCTAAGCACCATTGGCCACCCCTCCTCTCAACCATCCAAAGGCCATCGGAGCCCACCTCCGAATGGCCTTATTTCTGCTAGATTAGTAGCTAGTTCTTCATAGTTTACATGCTTTTATTTACTGCTTAGTAGTGTAGCTCTTTACTCTCCCCCAATGATGCATGCAAAATCTCCCCATAGATTCCTGTATGCGATCATTTTTTGTTAGCTGGATTGATGTTTTTAAGCTTTCCACTATAAGCTTTCCTCTAGTTCCATGTTGCAAACACTCTCTAGAATGAATGAAAGAAATTTATATATATATATATATGTCTATGTGTTGAGAATCACCATGAGCTTATTGCAATATATTTGGTGTGATTAAACTTGCCTGCTTTTAACTTCTGATATTCTTGCAACTAAGTATGTCGTGCTTAAATACGTAATAACCATAAACCGCCATGCGATTTTAAGTAAGTAGAGTGAAAAAGAGATCAATTTCAAATTTGCATAAATGCCTCCAAGAGACGAACGACTGGGACTCAAGTCTCGTTATCTTTACAAAAAAGAATCATTCTTTTTTTCGAACGTTTTTGCGCGACTATACTACGATTTTCGACGAGTTTAAAATGAACAAAAATTGCTTCGGTCAAATGGCGCCGTTGTCGGGGAGGCAACATCATTTTTGATTTCGATCTCTAGAATTCATTAATAAATCTTCCTCTGCTTGTCTTTTGATGTGCAAGAAAATAGGGAAAAATGAGATCTGCACACACAACGAGCACGGAAAAAATACCAGGTGCACGTCATATCTTTCTTAGTTTAGGCTTGATTTGAACCTTAGGTTAGATTTCCTTCTAACAATTTCAATTGAAAAAGAAAACCCTATTTATCTTTGAGAAAAAAAAAATAAAAAAAAGCCTAGGTAGTTAGATTAGATTTCCATTTGAATCTTAGGTTAGTTTGCTTCAAAAAAAGAAAAGAAAAGAATCTTTTGAAAAAAAAAGCTTTTCCCTTCCAAAAAAAAAAGAATTTCAAAAGTTTTGAAAAGAAAAAAAAAAATTCATTTCGGTGGAAAGTTTGAATTTTGAATATAAACACCTTTCAAAAGCTTTCCTACCATTATTGCCCAGCAATCATTGGTCTTAATTGACCTAAATTAAGCTAGGACTTAGCATAAGTTAGGGTTATTCATGCATGCATATGCATTATCTGCATCTTTACTGCTTTTCTTTATCTATGCATAAAATAATGTCATAATGTGCTGATTAAGTGCATTATGTCGATTACAGGGAATAAGCAAATCTGGAGTAGGATCTGAAGCTGGATCTAGGATAACGGGAGTTGTAGCAAAGCTGGAGCAGAAGGCTTAGATTAGATGTAGGAATAATAATGTAAGGGAGTTAAAGGTTTGCTATGCTATTAAGTAAGAATAAAGCAGTAAAATGTGAAGAGCTTAGGTCCATCCTAGCCTTACGATAGCCTAGAGACTTCCCCAAGCCTTAGCCACCCTTAGATTAGGTCACAACACCTTAGGAAGCCCTAAAACCCTAGTTCCAACCCTTATCTGGACATCTAGATAAGTTATAGGATGTCCCAGACCCTTAGCCATCTGCACACCTCAAACCCACTTCTACAGTGTTATTGGACGTCCAGACACATTGTCAGACGTCCAATTTCTGCAGAATACTCAAAACATAACCAAGAATCCCACCTGAATCTGATTGGACATCCAGACAACAAGTCTGGACTTCTGATTTTGAGTATAAGACGTCTGACACTATTATTAGATGTCTGATACTACTCTCCAATTCCTGTTTTGAGATTTAAGCCTTGATCTTGGATCTCTAGGTCCCTAAACCCAATTCCAACCCCATAGGAACCTAAATTAAGGTGCCCTAACCCTAGTACGTCACCTCTAGACCTCCCTAAGGACCTAATTAGGTCCTCACTAAACCTAATTGACTTGGATCTTAGTCAATTCCATCAGCCTATTCCATTGGACTCATTGAGTCCAATTGACCCCTGATCTCAGCACACACTATCAAATTGGACTCAATGAGAGTCCAATTGACCTAGACCTAACTTAATTGAGTTATTTTACTCTCAATTAAGCTTTCACACACCCAATTAAACTTGTATTAAGTTTAATTGCACTTTACCTTAGTGAATTAGGGTTTACAACCCTAATTTGAGACCTAGATTGACCTAAACCAACTAGAACCTATCCTAATCAACCTAGCCACCTATGTTTCGACCCACACACACCCACACACACCATCCACACGAAAATATCTAGCCTATAGTTCTCTAGAACTCTCTACTATGTGTTTTTGCCTTGGTTGCCAAAATTAGCAACCAAGAGCCATTCAATTTTTAGATCCACATTTGGTGGATCTAAAAACCACCATCCACCCTCTCTCTCTCACTCTCCCACAAGCTTCCACCATAGGCCTCTCTAGAGAATTCCATAATTCTCTAGAGATCTTCCCTTAGGTCTATAAAACTAAGTGGTGGCCATTTCACCCATTCACTTCCTTGGCAAATTCACTCCATTGGTGCCATTCACGCCCACTTCCACTTAGCTAGCCACTCCACCTCCACGAGCTCACTACCACCACCATGGAGGACATCATGCTGGGATGCTAGATCACTCCTCCCTCTCTCCAAGGGTCGGCCTAAGCTACATTGGCCGCCCCTCATTCTTCTCCCGACCACTCCAAGGCCATCGGGGACCACCCCTAAATGCCCTTTTATTCTGCTAGATTTAGTTTATTCTCTTCATAATTTTATTTCTTTTATTACTGCTTAGTAGCGTAGTCTTAACTTCTCCACCAATGATGCATGCGAAATCCCCCATCGATTCTTATATGCAATCATTTTCTGGTAGCTAGATTTTCGTTTCAAGCATTTATGTATAAGCTTCCCTCTAAATTTCTTGCGCAAACAACTCTCCAATGAAATGAATTAATATGCATTTATATATATATATATATCTATATGTTTGAAATCACCATAAGCTTAATATAATAATTGTCATCTTTTTGTGTGATTAAAGTTGCTTGCTTTTCATTATCATCTATTACAACTAAGCATGTCGTATATAAATATGTAACAATCATAAACCACCATGTGATTTCTAAACAAAGTAGAGCGGCAAAAAGATCGATTTCAAAGGTGAAAGCAACGCCTCCCAGTGACGAATGACCAAGACTTAAGTCTCGTTATTTTTACAAACTTAATTTTTGACAAACGTTTTTGCGTGACTATACTATAATTTCCGACGGCTTTCAAAGCGTGAAAATGGTTTCCAGTCAAATGGCACCATTGCCGGAGAGGCAACGTCATTTTATATGATTTCGATCGTTTAGACTATCACTGACAAATTTCTCTCTACTTTGTTTTTGATGTGCAAGAAAAAGGGAACAAAAATGGGATCTGCGCACATAACGAGCTCAAAAAAGAAATCAGGTGCACATCACATTCTCTTAGATTAGGTTTATTTTATGAACCCTAGGACTAGATCTACTTCCTGCAATTTCTTTTGTGAAAAAAAAAGAAAGATTTTTCTCATTTTCATGAAAAAAAATTAAAAAAAAAGAAAAATTTTGAAAAAAATCTAGATTAGGTTTCCTTTCGAAACTAGGTTAGTTGGAAGAAAAAAGATATTTTCGTTGAATCTTTTGAAAAATTCTTTTTGAAAAAGAAAAATAATGTGCAAGAGTTTTGAAAAAAAATTCTTTTTAGTGGAAGGCTTAAATTTCAAATTCAAACCTCTTTGAAAAAGTTTTTCCACCATCTCCTTATTTTCAACCAGATTTCAAGCTCAATTTAAAAATTCGATTGTCGAAAAATTGGCAAACGAAAAATTTTGAAATTCGGGTTAAACCTTTATTTTCAAACCATCTTTCAAACTTCACCATTATTTTGAAAAAATTCTAAGTATACAATTTTTAAAAATTCATGAAGTGCACAGGGGTCAGACTCACCTAGATTCAAAATTTTTCAAATTTCATAAAGCAATTTCCAGCAATCCACAAGTATGTTTTGACTAAATGTGGTGGGGTTTGAAAGCTGATCTCATTAGCTTTATTTTCCATATTTTCCCTAAATTTTTTAAGGTCATTTGATACTGTTTCAAAGTGAAAAATCGACCAGGGGTCAAAGTTCCAGATCTGACCCCCTAAAATTCAAAATTCCCTAAAAATTTGGTTGAAATAGTAAAAATTCCAAAAAAATATTCTCTGAAAAACTAATTAGAAAATAAATCTACATGCAAAATTTTAGATTAATTGAATTCCAATTATTATCAAAGAATCGACATTACTTTTGCGATCTGCTGAAACAAAAAAAAACCCTAGAAGTGCATGCAACTTAGGTTTAATCTTTAGGGTTACAGCTAGAGACCACACCCTGGGCTAACCTAGACTTAATCAAGTCTAGTTAGCCGGTGAGCTTGGTCACCTTGTGGGCCACTCACCATAAACCCCACTAAAGAAAATGGGTTAAAATTAATTTTAAAACACGAAATCAACCCGAGTTCGTTGTCGTACTACTAGGTGTTTGTAATCTCTCTTGCCAAACTTGGTGACTAAGTCTGCAGGGTAGCGTCAAACGACCGTGGCTCGGGGGTCAACAGAACCGGAGGTGTAAGCTAAAGGAAGAACCTTCCCCTTAGTCCCCTCGTAACCAGACTGGCTGGGTTAGCTTGAGAGGCGGGATTCACTTTCAGTCAGTTGTATGACGAACTTATCTTCAGGAATTCAAATCCCTAACGAAAAATCTAGTCACCAGATCTATAAGGACCATTTGATTGACAGGGCCTTAGCCTTATCCTGCGTGGCTACACCAACCCAGGGGTTGGGCAGTGTATGCATGGAAGGAGGTCACTTCGACCTCACTTGGTTGGACCTTGGGAGCCACTCCCAAGGAGGTGAGTCACCTCAGCCGGACCATCTTCTCCCCCTATTTCTTCTACTCCAAGAACCACCATGGCAAATCCTAGACCTAGACCTAGACCAGGTCAGGACATCGAGAATCTTGACCCGATGGCTCATCTGGAAGCCCAGGTCGCCGAATTTGAGGAGCGGCATTAGTAGAGCATGGATCGCATTCTTACGGCACTTGACAGGATGCAGAACCCATCGCGAGGAGAACAACTATGAGATTTCTACGACCCAGCCACACAAATTGTCTCACCTCTTGTCAGAATTCTTGCAGGCGGAGACGCATTTGAGATCAAGCCAACGTAATTGGTTTGATCAGCACTTATTTCTACGGGAACTCAAGCGAAGATCCGTTCCAACACCTCGAGGACCTGAGTCAACTCGCTGAAACGATTCGACCCAGGAATGTTGATCTCGGGATTGTTCTGATGAAGCTTTTCCCGTTCTCACTGAGTGACAAAGCTTCATACTAGTTCAAGACGATTGGGAAGACAATTGGAACCTGGCCGGAATTACGATGTGAATTCCTGCAAAAGTTCTTCCCAATCGGTCGAACAAATGCAATGCGGCGTGCAATCACGACTTTCTCCCAAGGAGCTGGGGAGAAATTACACGAAGCATAGGACAGATTTCACAACCTTCTCTGCAAATGCCCACTGATGTAAACACATTTACACTACTTAATATGTCTATTTATGCATGTTCTTAAGCATAGGATTGCATTGCATGATATAAATATTGCATAACATGCATCATCTTGCATTTAGAGTAGTTTGAATAAAATGGAGGTTAATTGTCTCCTTTTATGTGCTTGGATAGGGCAAACTTTTTATCAGTGCCTCAGATCGAAGATCCAACCATACAGATGTGATCAGGGCGATGATTGGAGTTCAACGACTCCAAGATCGCCCTAATCAGGCATCTGTAGCATCAGATAGTGACCAGGGAACCCTAGAAGATCAAGGGCCAAGATGGTGTAATTCCGCACTTCAAATGAGAAATCCGACCGCACGGATGAATTTGGATCGACGATCGTAGCCTAACGACGAAAAAAATCGAGTCAATCTGACACCCGTGGCACCATCTACAACATCTAGAAGATGGACAGCCAAGATGGCTCCACGTGGCACCATCTCGGCCACCCGAACGCTCGCATTCAACCACTGAAGCCTCCGCATCCGCCCCCTATCCGCCGTTGGATCTCAATCCAACGGCTGTGAACGGCTGCACCTCAAATCATCCGCTCGACAATCCGTGCTCTGCAACGTAGTGGGCGAGGGCGTTATTGCGAGCAGCGGATGCAGGTTCGAGCCGCAGCGAGGAGGCGAAGGGCGCGGGCGAGCGGGCACGGGCGTGCATCGGATCTTGATCGGGCGGCTTTCCGCGCTCAATAGCGATGACACGATATTGCACGCCCGCACCTCACGTGGCATCACACGCGTTGGGGTGGGCGCGCAGCGAGCGGGTGAAGGCACAATCACAGCCATCCGATCTCGCGATCGGGCAGCTGTGGATGGTTGAACGTGCGGCAGGCGTTGAGAGCAAGCAGCCAAGGAGGCGCGCTTGGGGAGCGGCCAGTACACCCACGTTGGGGCTTTAGTGATGGTTTTATCCGTCACTAAAGACCCCTTATTTAATGTTTTAAAAATGTAATGACCAATTTGCCCCCACTCCTTGCAACTATAAAAGGAGACTCCCTCCACACAAAATTCTCATCCCTTCCTTCTCTTCTCTACCTCTCCAAAGCTCAAGAGAAGCTTGTCCCACACCTGGGATGCTTCTCGCGAGATAAAGTCCAATTTTTCGTCCCCCTTCGGAAGTGGATCCCACGACGACGACGACGTGCTGCTCCGTTCCCGTTCTTCTACTTCGTCCTGCTCCGTCCTCCTTCGTCCAGGCGTCGTCCCGTCCGGCTAGTCCTCCAAGCTTCCGTCGAAGAGGATATCACTCTCCCTATTCTTTTTACTGCTTTCTAGTATAGATTTACTACTTTCTAGAGTAGTTCTGCTCGTCCTCCAAGTGATCGTCGAGGAGGACATTTCTCCCACCATTCTTTTAATGCTTTCTAGAGTAAATTTATTGCTTTCTAATGTAATTGTTTTCTTCTTTCTAGTTGTAATAGTGAAACAAACAATCTCCTTAATGATGAATTCCCTATTTATTCTACATCTCATTTTGATTTCTATTTGTAATATTCTTTCTCTCTCTTACTCTCTCTCTCTCTTCTATTGTAAATAGTTAGATAGTTTTAAATTGAATTACTTCGTGACAAATAAAAATAAATGCGTAGTTTTTAAATCAAACATCCGCCTCCCTGTGTTCGACCTGGAATTTTCATTTCGGTATAAATTTTATTTGTTGAACACGAGTTCTTTGCTTTCAAACTACAACGATAGGTTTTTCAAAATCGAACATGTTAGCGTAGTAACTTGTAAGTTCAACATTTTGGCGCCGTTACCTAGGAGGCGATGATGTTTGATTTCTCTTCGCGTTTTGTAACTTACAAATTATTTACCTCACTTTTCTCCTTTCTTATTGTAATTGTAGGTACTCTTTCGAAATAGGAAAAAGCAGTAGATTGGAGAACAGTGCTGTGGAAGGTTCTGTGAGTTATCCCCCACCTCCCACCCATTAGATTTTATTTCATCACATAATAACACAAACATCAATCAACCTAGGTGTTCTTATAAACTCTAAGGTTAGATTATTTGTTGTTTGACACCCACACCTACCCCAACCCCCACATTAAAAAGAAAATTAAAAAAAAAATCTCACAGAGGTACACAACCTCATCTGATTTTCAAACTCAACCAATAAACCAATCTTTGGAGCCAGTACACACATCCAAATACATAATTGAGTAGAAATCAAACTAGGTAATCATTTGTGTGCCTAATTAAGTGGTGCAACAGGCCAATTGTTTGAGCTGATTGGGCCGCACCACTTCAATTAAAATCAACTCATCAAGTAGCTACCACTTAGGTTCAACTCTTAGGGATTTACCAGGCACTCCACATTCTTTTTAAGCTTTAAAGGAAAATATCTTCACCTGTGCTTTCAAAACTTGGTGTGCCAACAGAACTTGTTTGAAAACACCTAAAGTTGAATCCTAAAAACTACTAAGCAAGATTTGAACTCTAAAATTCACCACATCAAAAAAATAATCTTGCTTGAAAACCATTGGTTGTGCACGCACACACAAATCAATCAATCATTAAGGGTACAACCCATTTAAAGGGTCCATCACATTCCAAAGCACATTCAAACCTAGCCCTAAATAAAATAGAGTAGACGTTGGCCTTAAGGATTGGACTCGCTCTTCAGAACCTAGAACAAGATTATTTTCGATTAGTCTGTTTCTACTGTTCAATCTGATGTCTAGCTAGGGGAGCAGAATCAAACGATCACGGCTGGGGGGTACACTAGGAACCAGAGGCGCAAGCTGAAGGAAGAACCTTCTCCCAATCCCTCCTTCTAACTGGTTGGATTGAACAGATAGAAGTAGATCAAATTGTTCCTTTATCTCAAGACGAGTTTTGGGAGTCTGTAGGTCTGTAGGCTAACCCACTTAAGGACAGGTTTGATTATTTGTATTGCAGGGTACCTTTCTTCCTCCCGTGTCTCATGAATCATTCCACATATTACATACATTCCCACTCTTTCCCTCCTATTGTGAATTATCCTCAACATGACGAATATTCTAACTCGTACTGTAATCAACCATCAGTTAGTTGGGATAATTCGGATTGGGGATACAGTTTCGGACCTCCGTGTTTAGGGTTTAACCCTGAACATTTTGATTATGATTTCTATCCTTCTCAGAGCCACGTCAATTATAGCTCATCAACCTTTCATGAACAACCTAATACGATCTACAATCAAGAAGGATACACTGATTCTTACCCATCCTCTGATTACACTGCCTTTAGGTCATCACCACCTTATGAACAATCTGAAATGACCTATTATCAGGAAGGGTATAACGAATCTCAATTCGTTAATTCTCCTGCATTGATCCTAAACCCACCCAACCCTAAACCAACTCATTTAGTTCAGGTTAACCAGGTTCAAGATAAGGTTCTAGCTAACTTGAGGAATATCCAATCTTTAGAAGTTCAGCCAATACCTTGCATTGAGAGATTGGAGCCCCTGATTGAAATGATTGATGATTTGAGCAAGTCGTTGTTGGATTGGCTCCAAGATGTTAAGGATAAGAACCTTGGTGTGTTTCTACTTGGGAAATTAGCAAAATTGAGGATGAGATTCGTGGTCACTTTGATTCAATCATGAGATGATTCCCAGGATGAACTCCCTTCAGGAAAGCCAATGATAAAACCTGCTCAGGCACCTATTGGGAGGGACACATGTTACGAGGCTAACCAGATTGAATTAGAGCAACCAATTAAGGATGATCTGATTTCTTCACCTAAGATCCCTGAGCCAGGGTACAAGGAAACATATGTCTTCATGGATCAGAAAGTGACAGATGATTTTGGGACATACATTGATATTGATCCTGATTTCTTTGATGGTGAAGATTCAAGTTGCAAAGTCTCACACGAGTTTTCAGAACATGATTTTTGTGAAACGATTAGGCTTGAGGAATCTGATAGATCATTTGATAGCCCAATAACTGAGGAAACTGATTTTATTAGGGCTCACATTATGGATCCAGAATCGCATTTTCTTGAGGATTCAATCAAATGCCCTGATTGTCAGTTACACCCCATTGAGTTTATCGATGATTCTATTTCTGATATAATTAGACCCAAGTCAATTCTGATTCAGCCACATTATTTAGACTTGGAGATTTCATAGGGGGTGATTAACATGCAAGAGGTCTCAAAATTTAACATTCTGATTGAGGATAGGAGTTGGGAAGTTCTGATTTGGGAAGCTAACTTTGGAGGAAGTAGAAGATTGAGTCGAAGGGTTCCAATTAAGCTGAAATCATCAAATCAAGACCCTTACGACATTTGTTTTGAGGATGTCAAACCCAAGCACACATTCAACGATTATCCTTTTGAGCTTGAATTCTCTGTAACCCGACTTTTTGGTCTTGGGTTGCATCCTTATAAATTGCAGGCTCGACCCTGCTTGCATTCTGATTTTAGGTTTTGGGTAATTTTTATCCATAACCTAAGATATTATCGATTATGGGGTATGGGTCTGCACCACAATCTAGTCCACATCTGTGGACCTCTGCTTACAGGTCGGAGAATTCTTCTGTTTATTCTGATTCTGACCTGCACTTGTGAATTCTTCATTTCTCTTCTTTGTATAGTGCCTAGCTGAAGGCACTAAATTTAGCACATATACAGTGCTTTTTAGTTTTCATCTCGGAGCGGACCTGACATTCAAGCAATTCAGGTGCTTTCTACGCTATTCCACTCTGTTTTATGTCTTTCTAATACAATGAGGACATTGCATTAGATAGGCATGGGGGGGTGGATATTCATCTCTGAATTCATTCGACAGCTCCGTAGATTTGTTTTATTTTCTTTTATTAAAAAAAAATTTGGAATTAGGAAAGAGAACTTGGGTTTAAGAAAATTTTCAATCTTAGGAAATACTACATTATGATTTGAACACAAAGACCCTTCAGGTCTTTGGACTTAATCAGCCCGTGTATCCACTAAAATGTGGATTTGTCTTTCGAGTCCTCGCCATCTTAATTCTATCGTAATTGGAGTAAATAAGTTTGGGTGATAAGTACACGACTTATCAACCCGCCCTCTGATTTGAGGGAATTTTGAGTTTCTAGCACCTACACACTATCTTGTCACTGACTCATTGTTCGGCGATTTTAACGGAAATTGGGTAGCTAATGAACCTTCTAGGATGATATGGCTGACAAGTTATCGTGGGTAATAGTACATAGGTAGGTTGTCCAGAGTCCAGTCACTGGACCTTTCTCTTTTTCCTGCCCTTAGGTAAATCTTAGACCAGGGAAGCCACCTACTTAAAAAAAAAAAAATCAAAAAGGAAAGGAGAAAAGAAAAAAAAAAGAAAGAAACCACACTTCTCTCACGAGTATGGCTGGCGTGTTGTCGATGGTAACAGCTTATCGACCGGTTGTTCAGAACCCTGCTAAATAAATGCACTAAAAATTCCCAAAACACTTAGGAAGAAGCGGAGAAGTAGAATAAACCAAGGAGATATACACTGGATTGACCCTTGTGTTGACCCCGTAAAAAAATAAAAGTAGGGGGAAAGCTACCGGTTGTAAAGATACACCTTTAGGTAGAAATTTTTTTTGAGGTCACCTAGAGGCGTAGAAATCCAAAGTCTGTTTTAATTATCGGTCAACGAGTCTATCACATCCACAATAAGATGCTTAAAACTTAGGGTTCTCATCAAATCTTGGGTGAGTTGAATGGTCGTAGAAAGCTACTCTTAAAACCCTAAAATTTGAAAATCCAAAAAAAAATTAAAAAATAGGAGAAAAAGAAAAAGAAATTTTTCTTTGAATAAGGCGAGGGCTTGAGGCGGTCAGCATTTTGGCAGATATTCGGGCACTGTTGTGTCTTTGAAAGTTCAGATCCTAAGTAGACAATTTCCTAATGATTGAAAATAACTCATGCCTAAATAATCCAACCTAATTCTTTTATAAATAGCATATAGTTTTTGCTAGGGACTAGCAAAAGATAGGCATGGGGGTATGATGTAAACACATTTACACTACTTAAGATGTTTATTTATGCATGTTCTTAAGCATAGGATTGCATTGCATGATATAAATATTGCATAACATGCATCATCTTGCATTTAGAGTAGTTTTAATAAAATGGAGGTTAATTGTCTCCTTTTATGTGCTTGGACAGGGCAAACTTTTTATCAGGGCCTCGGATCGAAGATCCAATCGTACAGATGTGATCAGAGCAACGATTGGAGTTCAACGACTCCAAGATCGCCCTAATCAGGCATTTGTAGCATCAGATAGTGACCAGGGAACCCTAGAAGATCAAGGGCCAGGATGGTGTAAATTCGGACTTCAAATGACAAATCCAACTGCACGGATGAATTCAGATCGATGATCGTAGCCTAACGACGTAAAAATTGAGTCAATCCGACACCCGTGGCACCATCTACAACATCTAGAAGATGGACGGCCAAGATGGCTCCACGTGGCGCCATCTCGGCAACCCAAACGCTCGCATTCAACCACTGAAGCCTCCGCATCTGCCCCCTATCCGCCATTGGATCTCAATCCAACGGCTGTGAATGGCTGCACCTCAAATAATCCGCTCGACAATCCGTGCTCCTCAACGCAGTGGGCGAGGGCGTTATCGCAAGCAGCGGATGCAGGTTCTAGCCGCAGCGAGGAGGCGAAGGACGCGGGCCAGCGGGCACGGGCGTGCGTCGGATCTTGATCGGGCGGCCATCCGCGCTCAATAGCGATGACACGCTATTGCACGCCCGCACCTCACGTGGCATCGCACGCGTTGGGGTGGGCGCGTAGTGAGCGGGCGAAGGCGCAATCATAGCCATCCGATCTCGCTATCGGACGACTGTGGATGGCTGAACGTGCGGTAGGCGTTGAGAGCGAGCAGCCGAGGAGGCGCGCTTGGGGAGCGGCCACTACACCCACGTTGGGGCTTTAGCGACGGTTTATCCGTCACTAAAGACCCCTTATTTAATGTTTTAAAAATGTAATGACCAATTTGCCCCCACTCCTTGCAACTATAAAAGGAGACCCCCTCCACACGAAATTCTCATCCCTTCCTTCTCTTCTCTACCTCTCCAAAGCTCAAGAGAAGCTTGTCCCACACCCGGGATGCTTCTCGCGAGATAAAGTCCAATTTTTCGTCCCCCTTCGGAAGTTGATCCCGCGATGACGACGACATGCTGCTCCATTCCCGTTCTTCTACTTCGTCCTCCTTCGTCCTGCTTTGTCCTCCTTCGTCCAGGCGTCGTCCCATCCGGCTCGTCCTCCAAGCTGCCGTCGAGGAGGATATCTCTCTCCCTATTCTTTTTACTGCTTTCTAGTATAGATTTACTGCTTTCTAAAGTAGTTCTGCTCGTCCTCCAAGCGATCGTCGAGGAGGACATTTCTCCCTCCATTCTTTTAATCCTTTCTAGAGTAAATTTATTACTTTCTAAAGTAATTGTTTTCTGCTTTCTAGTTGTAATAGTGAAACAAACAATCTCCTTAATGATGAATTCCCTATTTATTCTACATCTCATTTTGATTTCTGTTTGTAATATTCTCTCTCTCTTACTCTCTCTCTCTTCTATTGTAAATAGTTAGATAGTTTTAAATTGAATTACTTCGTGACAAATAAAAACAAACGCGTAGTTTTTAAATCAAACGTCCACCTCTCTGTGTTCGACCTGGAATTTTCATTTTGGTATAAATTTTATTTGTTGAACACGAGTTCTTCGCTTTCAAACTACAACGACAGGTTTTTCAAAATCGAACACGTTAACGTAGTAATTTGTAAGTTCAACACCAGCATCATGGTATACCCAGATGGCACTTAGCTCAGATTTTTTACCATGGGCTGGATAACACACATCGGTATCAAGCCGATGCATCTAGCGACGGGAATTTTCTCGCAAAAGATGAGAACAGTGCATTTGAGCTATTCGAATCATTAGCAGAGAACTCGATGAATGCCGCATCTACGAACTAGTTCCAGCGGCCCGGTCAGTAGTGGGTTGGTGTCCACGAGGCTCACACCGAATCTATTCGAGCCGACATGGATATCATCGTCAAGCAGCTGGGTAGAATAAGCCTAATTGAGATGAAGATTGACTAGATCAGTCAAGGTTAATCCGACTCGAGCTCTGCTGCCACAAGATCCTCCTATGCATCCCAAGCCCCTCCTACTCGAGTTAATCTATTCACTCGAGATGCATCTTCTCCATATTTACGAGATCCCGTATATCAGGATCCCGTGAATAATTCAGATCTGGCACTCTATGACCAGGGTTACGCACCACCCGCAGATTATAATGCGTATCCCCTTGACGGATATACGTCTCAGACATCTTCGACCAACGAGGACGTCAGCGCTATCCAAGGATACGGGCGTAATAACCCATACTCAGAGACGTATAACCCTGGTTGGCGCCAGCATGCAAACTTCTTCTGGTCTGGTAATTCACAGAGGCCACATCAAGATCCATACTACTGATTAGCCCATAATTGTGGGCTATTTAAGTATTTAAGTGCCTAGACATTAGGTTAATTCTAACATTTATTTAGCATAAATTAGGATGTAAATAGATTAATTCATATTTTTAATTTAATTACATAATCCATGCATTGCATTCATATTTTAAATGCATTTAGAATTAGCCTAGAATGGCATTCATTTAATTAGTTAACCAATTAGGTACATTGTTTTAGTTAACATAAAAGTTGAGGGTTTGTATATAAATAACCATAATATTTTAATAATATCCTTTATTCTTCTTCTTCTCAACAACGTCTCAGCTGCCGCTGCAACCCCTCCGGCCGCACTAAAGCACATTCATGGATCAGCGGAGAAGGTTGATCTGCTCCCGCCTCTCCATTCAAATTCGTGAAGTCAGCTACAAAAAGAGGAGAGAGGCTGCCAAGCGGGGCAAGCCTCCACACCCAACCCACACTGTGCAGAGTCCATCTCTTCCATTCCACACCGCCGGCCTCAACCGCAGGGACAATCCTCCACCACCGTGGCGTGTGGTGTGATAGGCCACACCGTCATCCAGAGGTCGTCCGCATTACTGTGAGCACTTCGCCGTGCACCTCCCTCGCCGTCGTCATCAACAACCATCGTCGCTGCAATCACCCCTCAGCCAGTTAAGACGTCCGAGAAGTTTCCCGGACATCTGAAGCTTCGACCTCCCACTCCTGCAACAACCACACTCGCCCGCTCACCTTTCGCCTGCAACCTGACCCCCTCACTCCACACCCTCCAGCCGCATGCAAGGCCGACACGGCCAGCAGTTTTCCCGTGCCTCCAACCTTCATGCGCACCTGCGCCCACCGCCAATAGGCCGCGCGCACCTACCTGCAGCCTTCCCGCGTCTGCTCCAGCACCACCCCCACGCCTGTAGCCTTCGTCTGCACGCCCTCCAGCCTTCGTGCGCACCCACGCCCACACCAACAGTGCATGCACCAGTGCGCACAACCGCCTGCAGCGCCTCCTGCCTATGCACGCAACAACAGGCCGCGTGCATCCATGCCACCCGCACGCCTGCAGAAGAGCCACCCTCCTCCAGTGCATGCACCCGCCTACAGCGCCTTCCACCAACAGCGCACGCACCCGCCTGCAGCGCTTCAACCAACAGCAGCTGCAGCACTGTTTGCAGCCACCTTCGCCAGAGCTTCGTCCAGCCGACTCCGGCCATCGCACGACACGCCGCCACCATCGCTGCGAAGCCCTTGGTCCAAGGAACTTCCTCCAAGCTTCCCGCGTCCGGCCTTCCACTCCTCGTCGCGCACGGCTAAGGGGAATAAATCCCCTATTTTGCTACAGTAACATTGCCATTAACAATTACATTTTCTACCATTGTCAATTTTTAATGATATTTTATTGATTCTGCATTGCAACAAATATCCTCTAGTTGTTAAGAATTGCTATTTCAGCATGATTTCTTGATTCAACCTTAATCTGAAGGAAATTTTGGCTTGATTCTTATCCAAACTAACTACGAACAAACGTTTTTAACCGGTGCGAATTTAAATACGTCATTGCCTCCCTGTGGATACGACCCACTCTTCTACGAGTGGTTATTTCTTTTTAAATATTGATTAGTCGATTTTTCCACCACATAAAACTACAAACGACTCTAAAGCGAACAATCGACACGTCAAATGGCACCGTTGCCGAGGAGGCAACAGATGCAATAATTTCACCTGATTTTATTTTGATTATTTGTCAATTGCACAGTGATTTGACCATTTATTATTTTCTTTTTTGTGCGAGAAATTTGTGCAAGAATCAGCCATTGTGAGAGGCGACCCTTGACGTCGTAAGAGGAGAATTGGACGAGCTATTTTCAAAAGGAGGAGAAGGACGAGAACGCGACAGTCATCATTGTATATTTAGTCGCTAATCTGATTAGAATAGAATTAAGACTTTAGATTTAATTTTTCATTGCATTTGGTTTGAAACCCTTGTTCTGGGGTATATTTTGAGGGGTTTGTTCCCCGATTTTGTTTTGGGCCTGTGTTGGGTAATTTTTAGGAGCTTGTTCCCTTTTCTTTAGATTTAGGTTTTTAGTTTATTGATTACTTTTATTTGCTTGTGCATAAATAGTTTAAAAAAAAAAAATGAGCTGCCTACTAGAAGCTGCCTGCCCTGGGATGAACCATTTAGGTCTGTATGAGCAGCCTCTAGATTTACTTCTCTGCATTGCGTGCATTCTTGCATTGTTGATTGCTGGAAGCAAGGTACGCATTCTCTTACTTTGCATCCTATTCTTGATCACGCATTGCATTTGGATTTAATTCAAAGACCACAAAATTTGTCTTGAAGCGATCTAACAAGTGGTCACATATATTAGAAAAAAAAGGACTAATTAAAGGAGGGATATCTAAAAATCAAGGACTTGATTGTAAAATGTGGTGTGCGATTCAAAATTCAAAATCCTTTTGCGGTGAATGCACACTTATATCTGTTGCACCACAGCACTCATTTAGACACTCCTAAGTCATGAAACGACTAGGACAAGAGCCCTCCTACTGTTGGATTCTGAATTGTTCGGAACTTGAGATCAAAGGTTTTGTAAATCCAAAGAGGGGGATACCCTGTCACGGATTTTTGGGGGTAGTTGAGAAGCACCGCGAAAGCACAGCTTCAAAGGAAGGCTTAGGCCTACTTGCATCCCTCGACCTTCCGTCTTTGGATTTACTTAACCATTTGAGATTTAGGGAAGAATGCCTAAGCTCCAACTAGGTCTTTTTAGGCATTTCGAAGGTTGACAATAGGCGTGTAATTGATTGGGCAACTTGTTTTGTCACCTACAATTTGAACTAAAGTCAAAAGCCTAAATCTGTAAAGACCAAACAAGTCCTTTTGAATTGTGTTTGTAGTGCAGGCTTGGTAGGCGTTCTCTTAGGAGACAACTTGTATTTGATCCTGAACCTGAAAGAATCCTAAGAAGCGACCTTCCAAGGGTAGAAATGGTCTGTCAAAGGAGCCTTAAGGAATATTTCATCCCAACCAATCAAGCTGGCCCTACACTACGTAGACCTAGAGGGGACAATCCATATGAAATCAAAAGTAGTACCATATCCTTGCTACCCTCCTTTTATGGTACTACTAGGGAAGACCCTTACAGGCATATTGAGGAATTCACCGAGGTCTGTTCCATGGTGAAGCTGCAGGGCATTAGTGATGATGCTCAAATGCAGACCCTCTTTCCCTTCTCCCTAAAGGACAAAGCCAAGTATTGGTATCACACCCTTGATAATATAAATACTTGGGATGCCCTGAAGAAGGAGTTTTTGAAGTACTTCACCATGAGCAAAATAAATCACTTTAGGAGGGAAATTATGAGTTTTGTTCAAAAGGATGGGGAAGCATTCCATGATGCGTGGGAGCGCATTAACGACTTGCTGAGACTTTGCCCACATCACCAGGTGCCTAAATGGCAACTGGTTGAAAGGTTCTACACCGGACTTAATGATTCGCATAGGCAAACTGTGGATGGTGCCTGTGCAGGAACCTTTCTATCTAAGACTGAGGATGAAGCTTGGAACTTATTTGATACTTTGAGTGAGAATTCTATTCACTTGAATTCTACCTACATGGATAGAAAGCCCACTCTCATGCAAAGAAAGTTGGAGGTGAATGAGGCAAGGGACACCCAGAATTTAGCCTATCAGATTCAATTATTGAATCAAAACATGGAAAGGCTTATGTCGAACCTGAGTAAATTCGTACCTAACACCTCCACATCCCAAGCTTCCGAATGCTTAATTTGTCAAGGCAATACACACGCCACTGTGGATTGCCACTTGGCCTCCCAATTCCCTGAGCTTGTACAAGCGGATTTGAATGCCACTCAAGGGTTCCGTCCAAGACCTCGTAATGACCCTTTCTCCAACACTTATAATGAGGGACGGAGGAACCACCCAAACTTTTCATGGAGATAAGGAAATGTCTCAAATTCAGGGAATTACAAACCACAATCCTTTCAAAACCATCAAATGAACCAACCTCAGACCTTTGCCCAACCTAAAACCTCTGAGATGGATGAATTGAAGGCGATGTTGAAAACTATGCAAGAAAGTCAAAGCGCCATCATCCAATCTCATGACAAGGCTATACATGAGATGAAATCACAAATTGGACATCTTGTTGAGGCCGTTAGACAGAGGGAGACTGGGAAGTTCCCCAGTGCTGCTGAGGAAAATCCTAAAGGAAAAGGGATTGTCTTTAGGGAGCATGCTCAGGCGGTGACTATTCTGAGGAGTGGGAAAGAAATTTCCAAACCCAATGCTCCTATAGTCTCACCCCCTAAAAAACCATCCACCCCGACTTTCACCCCCACCGGAGAAGACTTGCCCAAATCTTCTCCGCTTGAAATCACCTCACCGGAAGAAGTTGCCCCCGTTCCACCCCTTACTCGACATGACAACCCTTCCACCCAAAGATCGAGAGTGCCTTTTCCAAAGCGCTTATCCACCTCTGGGCAGACTTTTGCTAGCTCATCTGGAGCCAAAGATAAGACGGATGAGATTATGGAAACTTTCAAGCAAGTGCAGATTAACCTGCCTTTGCTTGAAGCTATCAGGAAGATCCCGTCTTATGCCCACTTCTTAAAGGACCTGTGCACGAAAAAGCGACAATCTAGAAAATAGGGCCAATCAAAAGTTGTCCTTCCTGATTCTGTTAGCTCAATTGTTCAACATGGCACACCGCCGAAACTTAAGGACCCAGGAGGCCCATACATCTCTGTAGTTATTGGTGACTTACAAATTGATGAGGCTCTACTTGATCTAGGTGCGGGGGTGAACATCCTTCCGAGCTACGTGTATGAACAACTTGGGGGAGGCAATCTGAAGCCTAGCCCTGTAATCCTTCAAGTTGCTGATCGATCACTTAAGAAACCATGGGGAATTTTGGAAGACGTCCTCATAAGAGTGGAGGATTTCTTCTTTCCTATTGACTTCTTAGTTTTGGACACTGACCCTACCAACAAGCCAACCAAACCCTCCATCATTTTGGGCCGCCCCTTCCTTGCAACTTCGCATGCTTCAATCAATTGCAATACTGGGGCATTGAAAATGGGCTTTGGGAACAGGAAAATCCGGCTTAATGTGTTTGATGCTTACAAACAAGCCGGACTTGAGGATTGTTCTCATGTTGAGGTGATAGATAACCTGATTGAAGAGGCAACTCCTGCAATGTTATGTGATGACCCCCTTCAGCATGTCATGCTAAATGAGCATTCCCATCTCTTGGAGGAATGTGAAGGGGATATACTAGAACTAGAGGAATTGCTAGGAGTTTCTGCTGAGTCTCTTCCCCCATCATTTCCGCCGAAGGTAGATTTACTACCTGAGATGGGGACATCTATTATGAAACCCTCAACCATACAAGCCCCCGACCTTGAGTTGAAACCCCTCCCTGACATTCTCAAGTATGTTTTCCTAGGTGCCAATGATACGCTCCCCGTTATCATTTCGGCTGTGCTATCTGAGGCACAGGAGGGAGCCTTGATTGAATGCTTGTCTAGGCACAAGGAAGCTATTGCTTGGAGCATTGCTGACATTAAGGGTATAGACTCTACACTCTGCATGCACCACATTTATACTGATGATTCCATCAAGCCTTTTAGGGACTTGCAGAGACGTCTGAACCCTAATATAAGGGAGGTTGTAAAAAATTAAATCCTGAAGTGGTTGGATGTCGGGATCATATATTCCATTGCTGACAGTAAATGGGTCAGTCCCATTCATGTGGTGCCAAAGAAGGCAAGCTTTACTGTGGAACTCAACGACCAAGGTGAACAAGTTATCACTAGACCCTCAACTGGATGGAGGGTCTGTATTGATTACTGCAAGCTGAACACCGCTACCCAGAAGGATCACTTTCCTTTGCCTTTTATTGATCAAATTCTCGAAAAATTGGTAGGGAATAAGTACTATTGCTTTCTCGATGGATATTCTGGGTACAATCAGGTGGCAGTCTTTCCGATGACCAGGAAAAGACGACATTCACGAGTCCTTACGGTACTTTTGCATTCAAGTGTATGCCATTTGGATTATGTAATGCCCCTGCAACTTTCCAGTGGTGTATGATGTCTATCTTTTCGGACATGATTGACGAGTGTGTTGAAGTGTTTATGGATGACTTCTCCATTTATGGCTCGTCTTTCGATCAATGTCTCCTGCACCTGGAGAATGTGTTGAAACGATGTAAGGAGACTGGTTTAATCCTCAGCTGGGAGAAAAGTCACTTCATGGTATAGAAAGGAATTGTACTTGGGCATGTTGTATCCGAGAAAGGTTTGGAAGTAGATAAAGCCAAGATTGATTCTATTTCCAAACTTCCATTGCCTACGAATGTCAAATAGATTAGATCCTTTCTGGGCCATGCTGGCTTTTACAGGCGCTTTATTAAAAATTTTAGTAAGATTTCTAGGCCACTTTGTGACTTGTTGGCGAAGGAATCGTCCTTCAGTTTTGATTCAAAGTGTGCCGAGGCCTTTCAAACTCTAAAGGAGGCCTTGATCTCTGCACCTATTCTCCAAGCTCCTGATTGGACACTCCCATTTAAGCTTATGTGTAATGCTTCGGATTATGCAGTGGGAGCAGTCCTTGGACAAAGGGTTGAGGGAAGATCTCATGTGCTGCATTATGCAAGCAAGACTTTAACCGAACCTCTGCAAAACTACACCATCACTGAAAAAGAATTACTTGCTGTAGTTTTTGCTCTAGAGAAGTTTAGGTCTTATCTACTTGGGTCTAAGGTGGTTATTTTTACTGATCATGCAGCAGTGAAACATCTCATTGCTAAGAAAGATTCTAAGCCACGTCTGATTAGGTGGATCCTACTCCTTCAAGAATTTGACTTGGAAATACGTGAAAAGAAAGGAGTAGAAAATGTTGTGGCTGACCACCTGTCTCGCCTTCCTCTTAATGACTCTCTTTCTGGAGACATTCGCGAGACATTTCCCGATAAAACTCTAATGGCGGTAACACCAACTTTACCTTGGTATGCAGACACTGTAAATTACTTGGTCACTGGACAAACTCCTGGCTCTTGGGATGAGCAGAAAAGAAAGAGATTCATTTCTCAAGCAAGATATTTTCATTGGGAAGAGCCATAATTATTTAGAATTGGACAAGACCAAGTATTGAGACGTTGTGTGCCTGAAGAGGAACAACAAAGTGTGCTGAGTTTCTGCCATGAACTTCATTGTGGAGGAAACTTTGGTGCTAAGAAAACTGCTTTTAGGGTTCTCCAGTCTGATTTTTGGTGGCCTTCCTTATTTAAGGATTCTCATAATTTTGTTAAGGCCTGTATTAGATGTCAACGGACTGGAACGATTGCGAAGAAGAATGAAATGCCTCAACATCCTATTCAATCTGTTGAAATTTTTTATGTGTGGGGAATTGACTTTCTGGGCCCTTTCCCGCCGTCCCATGGTTTTGAATATATCTTGGTGGCAGTTGATTATGTCTCTAAATGGATAGAGGCCATTCCTACGCGCATAAATGACCACTCTGTGGTTTTGAAATTTGCGAAGGCCAATATCATATCCCGTTTCGGCTGCCCCAAGACTATTATAAGTGATGGGGGACCTCATTTCCGAAACCACCACTTCAATCAGTTAATCAAGAGTTTGGGAGTGACTCACAAGGTTGCTACCCCTTACCACCCTCAGACAAGTGGCCAGGTTGAAGTATCAAATAGGGAGACAAAAAATATTTTGGAAAAGATCGTTAGACCTGATAGGAAAGACTGGTCCCAAAAGCTCGATGATGCTTTGTGGGCTTATCGAACGGCCTATAAGACCCCTTTGAATACTTCTCCCTTTCGAATTGTATATGGAAAAGCGTGCCATTTACCTGTTGAGTTGGAACATAAAGCACTTTGGGCTATTCGAAGTGTTAACATGGATTTAGAGAAGGCAGGTAAGGCATGACTTCTAGAATTAAGTGACCTTGAGGAGCTAAGGAATGATGCTTATGACACCTCTCAGGCTTATAAAGAAATAACTAAGGTCTTGCATGATAAGTTTATTCTTCGAAAGACCTTTGAGCCCAACCAACAAGTCTGGCTTTTCAATTCCAGACATAAGCTTTTTCCTGGGAAGTTAAAATCTCGTTGGGATGGGCCTTACATAATCACCAAAGTATTTCCGCATGGATCTGTGGAGATCAAAAATCCTTCCTCTTCAGCAACTCCCTTTATCATCAACGGTCAACGGTTAAAACCGTACATAACTTTAGATGGCCATTTGGTTGACGAAGTCACTCTTGAGGAGCCTTAGCTCCTACCATTCTCCGCCTTAGGTAATAACTTCCTTTAGCTATTTTTGTTTTCAATGAGGACATTGTTTGAACCAGGCATGGGGGAGAGGACCTAAGGCATTTTGTTTATAGCATGCATATAAAAAAAAAGAAAATGACAAAAAAAAAAAAAAAAGTTTTGAGCTTAACTGGCTAAGTCCTGCATTCTTAAGCAAATCAGAACTCTAGGGTAGACTAAGTTAATTCTAGGGTCAAACTTTAGAAGCTAAATGAGCTGCTAGCTTTAGACCTTTAGGGTCCTTTGTGGACTTAAAAACTTAAGTAGGAGTTAAGTTGCGGACCATTCCTCAAGAGGTTGAGGAAGGGAAGCTAAGGTTTGAGTTAAAAGGTGGGGTAGTACCTGGAGTCTTGTTCTACCTTTTGGTTTACGGGTCCTTGTAACCCAAGCATCCAAATTTCACACACTTGGTCTGGTAATTAACTTAATTTCTTTCTTTCTGAAAAGAGATTTGGTTCACTTAGTTTTGACTTAGGAGAGGCTTGAAAACACATTTTGATTGGAAGAGTTTCAGCCGCAGGAGAGGTGGAGTATATACCCACCTTGAGGATGCAATGATAACATATTACCTCCTCGGCTCTTGTCCCTTAGGATATCCATCCTACTGGGGGCATGTAAGCGCATTATGTGGTTTAGGTACCATGGGCGACCCTATCTCGAAGTGCCGATTGCTATAGGCCTAAATTCGCTTAAGAAATCCATGGGCAATACTATCTCGAAGTGTCGATTGCCAGGAGTTCTTGAGGTCGTTATGGGCAGTGCTATCTCGAAGCATCGAAAGCCAGTCACCCTTCGAGGTATGGTAATGGGGCCAATGAATCCGACACTGACCGTGTTGATAGCTGATCTGAGGTTAGACTTAGAAGAATCAAACAAAAAAAAAAAAAAATATATATATATATATATATAACTTTTTCCTTTAACTCAAATAACTCAGACCAATGCACAGGCACGGATGCTTTAATCTCAGGGAT
This sequence comes from Thalassia testudinum, assembly GCA_037157565.1. NCBI lineage: Eukaryota > Viridiplantae > Streptophyta > Magnoliopsida > Alismatales > Hydrocharitaceae > Thalassia > Thalassia testudinum. The sequence goes on from JAZHRO010000049.1 coordinate 40,151,685, forward strand.
TAATAAAATTTAGGGTAGAGTCAGAAATCAGGGAAACTTGTGCCTGCAACTCGTCTTTAGCCGACCTAGTCTGTAACTTAGCAACTACTTAGGAACCTTGGGTCTAGAGTCTGAACTTAATATGCTTCTGAAGGAAGACCAAGTGAGTTAACTAGTCTACTTGGAGTGCTAGGTTTCGCTTAATTTTGCTAGGGACTAGCAAAAACTAGGCATGGGGGTATTTGATTAGCCCATAGTTGTGGGCTATTTAAGTATTTAAGTGCCTAGACATTAGGTTAATTCTAACATTTATTTATCATAAATTAGGATGTAAATAGATTAATTCATATTTTTAATTTAATTACATAATCCATGCATTGCATTCATATTTTAAATGCATTTAGAATTAGCCTAGAATGGAATTCATTTAATTAGTTAACATAAAAGTTGAGGGTTTGTATATAAATAACCATAATATTTTAATAATATGCTTTATTCTTCTTCTCAGCAATGTCTCGGTTGCTGCTGCAACCCTTCCGACCGCACTAAAGCACATTCATGGATCAGCGGAGAAGGTTGATCTACTCCCGCCTCTCCATTCAAATTCGTGAAGTCAGCTACAAAAAGTGGAGAGAGGCTACCGAGCGGGGAAGGCCTCCACACCCAACCCACACTGTGCAGAGTCCATCTCTTCCATTCCGCACTGCCGGCCTCAACCACACCGCCAGCCTCAACCGCGGCGACGACCCTCCACCACCGTGGGCGTGTGGTGTGACAGGCCATACCGCCATCCAGAGGTCGTCCGCATTATCGTGAGCACCTCGCCGTGCACCTCCCTCACCGTCATCATCAACAACCACCATCGCTGCAATCACCCCTCAGCCAGTTAAGACATCCGAGAAGTTTCCTGGATGTCTGAAGCTTCGACCTCCCACTCCTGCAACAACCACACTCGCCCGCTCACCTTCCGCCTACAACCTCACCCGCTCACTCCACACCCTCCAGCCACGCGCAAGGCGGGCACGGCCAGCAGTCTTCCTGTGCCTCCAGCCTTTGTGCGCACCCACGCCCACCACCAACAGGCCGCGCGCACCCGCCTGCAGCCTTCCTACATCTGCTCCAGCACCACCCCTGCACCGGCAACCTTCGTCTGCATGCCCTCCAGCCTTCTTGCGCACCTGCGCCCACCGCCAACAGTGTGTGCACCAGCGCGCACAACCGCCTGTAGCGCCTCCCGCCTGTGCACGCAACAACAGGCCGCGTGCATCCATGCCACCCGCACGCCTGCAGCAGAGCTGCTTTCCTCCAGCACGTGCACCAGCCTGCAGCTCCTTCCACCAACAGCGTGTGATCCCGCTTGCAGTGCTTCCGCCAACAGCAGCTGCAGCACTGTTTGCAGCCACCTCCGCCGGAGCTCCGTCCGGCCGGCTCGGGCCACCGCGCGACACGCCACCACCACCGCTACAAAGCCCTCGGTCCAAGGAACTTCCTCCGAGCTACCCACGTCCGGCCATCCACTCCTCATCGTGCACGGCCAAGGGGAATAAATCCCATGTTTTGCTACAGTAACATTGCCATTAATAATTACATTTTCTGCCATTGTCAATTTTTAATGATATTTTATTGATTCTGCATTGCAACAAATATCCTCTAGTTATTAAGAATTGCTATTTCAGCTTGATTTCTTGATTCAACCTTAATCTAAAGGCAATTTTGGCCTGATTCTTGTCCAAACTAACTACGAACAAACGTTTTTAACCGGTGAGAATTTAAATACGCCATTGCCTCCCTGTGGATACGACCCGCTCTTCTACGAGTGGTTATTTCTTTTTAAATATTGATTAGTCAATTTTTCCACCACATAAAACTACAAACGACTCTAAAGCGAATAATCGACACGTCAACTACCAGACCAATCAATACGGGAATGCACAAAACACATACCCTAGGCAGTAGCCATTCCCACCTCAGCAGCAGCAACCCCGCTCGTTATACCAGCCACTGCACCAAGCTGCCAACCACCCTCCAAAGCAGGCTGACCCTTTGGAGGCGCTGAAAGAGGAGCTGCAAGAATCGATGAGGAAGTCTACACAAGATAGCTTGCAGATTATGAAGGCGATGGTTGATCAGATTCATACCATACAGAACACGCAGAACCAGCTATTGCAGGAGCATAGGACTCAGGGAGCCTTGCCCTCCCAACCTGTCCCGAATCCTAGATATGTGCAGAACCAGGGCGTCCCTCCTAGGTTTCAAGCACCGTATGGACAGGCACACACCATACTACAGGCGCCGCCTGCACCACCCGGTTACGCATAAGGCCAGCCACCTTTGCAGAATCCCATGTATTCTGCCCCTTCCGCTCCCCCACCACCTCATGGACAGCAAGCCGATGCACACGTTGTTTCTTTGTGAAGCGGAAGGAAGACATTCAACCCACCACCTAGGCAGGCGGGTTCTGATTTTTCCCACCCCTCGCCGCAGGCGAATTCTACTCCATCATCTCAGGAGCCACTTGTGGTAGATAAGGGTAAGAGGCCAGTTAACCCTGAGATTCCCGTCCCTTTTCTTGAGGCTCTGACACGAATTGCAGTACGGAAAAAGGACATGCGGAATTTCGAGGACCTGAAATCGATGTTTAAGTACATATTCAGGTCCCCCTCCTCAAGGCTATCGATCACATTCCTGCTGTTGCTAGGTTCTTCAAGGACTATTATACCCCGAAGCGACAGCCGAGAATTGGACGACAAGCGGTACTGTCAAAAGAAGCTAGCACCGTGATTCTAGCTAACCTACTACCGAAGAAGAAAGACCCTGGTACCCCACTCATATCCTGCTTCTTACAGGATTCTCCATTTGATCGGGCCCTTCTAGATTTGGGTTCATCCATCAACTTAACCCCCACCACCGTATTTGATCGATTTCGATTTGGGGAGTTGAAACCCACCTCGGTTACGATTCAGCTGGCTGATAGATCAATCAAAACATCGAGGGGGGTGGTTGAGAATGTGATCGTGAAAGCCCATGGGTTCTGCTTTCCCGTAGATTTTTTCGTTCTTGATATGGATGTTCCTCCTAATCTCCGAGATGCACCAATTATTTTATGTAACGACCCGGTTCCCGAGTCCCTACGAGACACGAGAACCGGACCGACTCAACTAATCCCAAGACCTAGTCGTCCAACGAGGAAGTAACCAAAAGAGCAGTAAAATAAACCACATTCAGCATGAATATAACTAACAGTAAGAAAGTACAGCAGTAAGGAAAGAAACTACCACAGTATGTACCACCACAACAGTAGAACAACATTCATCATATAATTTGAACTGCAGGTAAAGAAAGTACAGCGGAAACAAGAACTACTCACTACAACGTAACAAAAAGAGGTACAAGAGACAGTGGTAACTCTACTGGACCCTACTCGGCCCAGCGTCCTCTGCAGCCGCTGACCCTGGCTGCTCAACACCTGGTCCTGAAAAAGGTAACGAGTGTAACACGTCAGCAAAACGCTGAGTAGAGTGGCAACTAAACTAAAGACAACAGTAGAGTATACAGTAGCTGTTATGTTCGATTACTTTATTCACATCTTTCAATTGTCTCACTATTTCATTTATTCCTCAGATCTTTTTCTTGATCTCGAATGTTCCTCGTGGGAACGATCTTGATTGCAGTCTTTTCCAAAAAGTAGAAGTAGCACGTGGTGCTCTCCTGGCCGAGAGAGTCCCCCGTGGTGATCCTACCCTCAGTCAACCACCCCAAGGTCACTGACAGACGTAACGGTGACTACGGCACGCGTGATAAATGCATAGGTAGCTAACCTGTACTGGCACGCGGTCAGTCGTTTCCGCTAACGGGTGCGCCCAAAGCACAGCACGGAACCAGTCCAGGGCAGAGCCCTCTCAGTAACAGGGTCCAACCCCTCCACAGTAACCAAACCGGGGCCTTGCCCCTCCAGAGTCTGCGCACCCTCACCCGACTACCCTGGTTTGCCCCAGTAGGCCTAAACAAGTTGGTGTAGGAGGCTAGCAGAACCCCGGGGCCCGTGGGGTAGCTAGTTCCCTCCTAACACTAGTAGCTCTCCTTGATACTACGTACACGAGGGTCAGCAAGTCAGTACAGAGCGGCCAGTCCTAACCCCGGGTCCCTGGGGTGGCTGGCCCCACTCTGCACTAAACAGGTACAGGTACTTCCCTTGGTACTACGTACCCAAGAGACAGTACACAACTACATCTCAGTTCCATTCCTTTCTCTTTCCAGGAGTTCCACTCCTAATTCACCCGTAGGGTTCCATCCTTTTTACTCAAACATCCAGGTTTCACTTTCCAGTTTCACATTCTTACAATCCATGTTCTCAACCACGTTATTTATTCACAACAGGCAGCTGTTAATTCAAATTACAGGCAGCTTTATATCTCTTTCCATTTTCCAAGACTGCAGTATTATACATTCCACTAGTTTTCCCATCCTAGGATTCATGCCATATCCTAGGATCTATCATACAATCTAGTTTTCCAGCCCTAGGATTCATGCAACACCTAGGAGATATCATTCCATCTATTTCTCATTCCTAGGATTCATGCAATGTCCTAGGTTCTATTTATGGTTCCATAATTTAACAGAGTTTATTAATAGCTTAAAGCCACTCTACCAGGTACAACGGGAGTAATGGGGGCGTGATCGGGAATCCCGCGTGCCTCCGCGACCCCCAAGACTGTAACAGAATGTGGTCCTATCACAAGGATCAAACACAAGGAGTGTCTCAAAACAGTGTATAGCTACTGTAGACGGGTAGAGGATTTAATTCCGGAAAGAACGCAACTCGAAACGCGGAAAACGGAATCCGAACGGGCCCTCAATGGGTTGAAAATGATGACACTGTGTAAAATCAAACGTCTGGAACTTCTTCCAGACGTCTTAAAAAGTGGATCAGAGAATTACCTTGTTCAGCGTGGTTTCCCAGACATCCAGAAGTCTGCGGGGACGTCTGGCCTAGCTCCCAGACGTCCGATGGTCACCCCGGACGTCTGGAGGTCGCTCCCGCCGTCTGGTACTACAGCCAGACGTCTGATTCGCATTGGATGGCGAATCACCGAGCCTGCGCACACCCATCTCTCTCCCTTAGTACGGTCAGTCGACAGGAAGGAAGAAGAAGACGGAAAACTCACCTTTCAGACGTCTGGACAGTCTTCCAGACGTCAACCCAGCCGTTTGGCTATCAGCACAGACGTCTGATTCTGGAAATTTTTCCAGAACCAGGGCGCGACTCGCCCTCTACTCGCGACGCTACGCCTCGTCGCGCCTCGTGCGCCTGCTGCTCGAGCCGCAGCGGGCCTCCCACGTCGTTCCGCGCCCGCTGCGCTTCCCACCGGCCGGCCCTGGCAGCCCCGGCGAGCTCGACCTCATGGCTGAGCGCCGCTCTCGCACGCAGCACCCCCTCCGCGCTCACTGCGGCCGTCGCCGCCGCAGCAACCCCGCGCCCGCTCTCGCGCTCGCTCACTGGAAGAAGAAGAGGAAAGGGGTGGAGGCAACGGAAGCGAGGGGAGGCGTGGTCTTTTTAAGGCCGCACGAGGAGGAGAGAGAGAGCATAGCAGCGGCGTCTGCAGCCGCAGAGAGAAGAATAAGCGAATATGCGGTCTGCGCGCTCAGGCGCGTAGACGACCCGCGCGTGTCGAAAATAACTGATTTCCAGATGTCTGGAAATGATCCCAGACGTCTGGTCAGACACGTCTGGATGTGATCCAAGACGTCTGGTCCGACGTCTGGGCCACCTCCCAAACGTCTTAAAAGACGTCTGGGGCACGCGTTCGTAACAATATAACAAACTCAACGGAATTTTCATCCCTGAAACTTGCGCCAACTAGGGTGCAGGAAAAGATGTCCAATTAACCATAACAAACTCAAAGAGGACCGAAGCCGGTTCGAAAAGACATACCCGTGAAAAGCTCCAGGTACCGCTCCCGCATTGCCGCCTCAGGCTCCCAGGTAGCCTCCTCGTACCGCTGGCTCCTCCACAAAACCTTTACCAGGGGTACTTGCTTTCGTCTCAAACTGCGGACAGCTCGGTCTAGAATCTACACTGGCCGCTCGGGGTAGGTCAGGTCGTCACCCACCTCGACGCTCTCGTGACTCAGTACGTGACTGGGATCGGCTACATACTTCCTGAGGTTGGACACGTGGAACACGTCGTGCACACCATAAAGCTGCGGGGAAAGGGCAAGTCTGTAAGCAACGGGTCCAACCCGCTCCAGGACCTCAAAGGGCCCCATGAACCTCGGCGCGAGCTTCCCTCTCACCCCAAACCGCTGTAAGCCCTTCATGGGCGAAACACGAAGGAAGACGTGGTCCCCAACCTCAAACTGCACTTCTCTGCGTCTCCGATCCACGTAGCTCTTCTGTCTGCTCCTGACAGTGCAGAGTCGTCTGTGGATCTGCTCGACTACCTCCTGACTCTGCCGAATCAACCTGGGGCCAACCTCCCACTTGGTCCCCACCTCAACCCAACTCAGGGGTGCCGTACACTTCCGTCCGTACAGAGCCTCGTAGGGAGCCATGCCGATGCTCGAGTGATAACTGTTGTTGTATGCAAACTCCGCCAGGGGCAGGTGCTCCTCCCAAGAGCCCCTCCAGTCCAGTACACAGGCACGCAAAAGGTCCTCAAGTGTCTGTATTGTGCGCTCAGACTGTCCGTCCGTCTGGGGGCGGTAAGCTATACTAAACCTCAATCACGTCCCCAAGGCCTGCTGAAACTTAGCCCAAAATTGGGACGTAAAGCGGGTATCCCGATCGGATACGATTTCCCGCGGAACTCCGTGTAGTCGTACCACATCACAGATATACCTCTCCGCCAACTGTGCTGGTCCCAAAGTGACTCAGATCGACAAGAATCGCGCCGTCTTCGTCAGTCTATCCACTATTACCCAGACTGCGTCGTGTCCTCGCTGGGTAACAGGTAAGCCCACCACCAAGTCCATGGTGATGCTCTCCCACTTCCACTCTGGCACTGGAAGCGGCTGAAGCGGCCCTGCAGGCCTCTGATGCTCGGCTTTCACCTGTTGGCACACTAAGCACTGCTGCACGAACTCACCCACATCTCGCTTCATCCCTCTCCACCAAAACTCACGTCTCAAGTCGTGGTACATTTTTGTGTTTCCGGGATGTATGGTGAATCTGGAACCGTGTGCCTTAGTCAGGAGCTCTCTCAACAACTCCTCGTCTCTGGGAACGCACAACCGTCCCCTCAAGCGTAGCACCTGGTCTGTGAAAGAGAAGTCCCCCGGGTCTCCCGACAGTACTCTGTCGCGCAAGGACTGCAAGTACGGATCGGCCATCTGTCCTGTGATGATGCAATCTATCAGCTCTGGCCTAGTCTGCCGTGTCACCGTCACTACCCCACAGTACCCTCGTAACCCTAGGGGTCGCCAACTGCCCACCTCCTCCAAAAGTCTCCAACTCTGTAACTGTAGACTGGCCAAGAGTGCGAGCGCCTTACGGCTCAAGGCGTCAGCCACCACATTGGCCTTTCCCGGGTGGTAGGAGATGCTGCAATCGTAGTCCTTCAGGAGCTCCAACCAACGTCTCTGTCTCATGTTGAGCTCCTTCTGATCAAAAAGGTATCTGAGGCTCTTGTGGTCTGTGAAAATCTCGAAGGTCTCACCGTACAAGTAGTGCCTCCAGGTCTTCAGCGCGAAGACAACAGCTGCCAACTCTAAGTCGTGGGTAGGGTAGGTATGCTCATGGGGCTTCAGTTGCCGCGAAGCGTAAGCGACAACGTGACCCCTCTGCATGAGCACACCTCCTAACCGCTGCAAGGAGGCGTCCGCGTACACAACGAACCCGCCACTACTGTCAGGGATGGTGAGCACGGGAGCCGAGGTCAACCTCTCCTTCAGCTCCAGAAAAGATGCCTCACAGGCGTCTGTCCAAGCGAAAGGCACGTCCTTCCGGGTCAACTGTGTCATAGGAAGCTCAATTTGTGAAAACCCTCTGATGAATCGTCAGTAGTAGCCTGCCAGTCCCAGGAAACTGCGAATCTCAGTGACTGAACGTGGTCTCTCCCACCTGAGTACTGCCTCGACCTTGGCTGGGTCCACCGCCAAACCGTCTCCATAGATCACATGACCTAAGAAGGTCACCTCCCTCAACCAGAACTCGCACTTGCTGTACTTGGCATACAGCCAACGTTGTCTCAAAGTGTCCAGAACCATCCGCAAGTGCTGTCCGTGTTGCGTCTGATCTCTAGAATAGATGAGTACATCATCTATGAAAACCACCACGAACTGGTCCAAGTACGGTCTAAACACCCGGTTCATCAGGTCCATGAAAGCAGCGGGGGCATTGGTCAGCCCAAACGACATGACCAAAGACTCGTAGTGTCCGTACCGGGTGCGGAAAGCTGTCTTGGAGACGTCGGTCTCCCTGATCCTCAACTGGTGGTATCCAGACCTCAAGTCTATCTTGGAAAACACCGTGGCACCCCGCAACTGGTCGAACAAATCGTCGATCCTCGGCAGCGGGTACCTGTTCTTGATGGTGACCCTATTCAGCTGTCGGTAGTCCACACAAAGACGTAGGGTCCCATCCTCCTTCTTCACAAACAGTACCGGGGCTCCCCAGAGAGACGCACTGGGCCTCACGAAACCCTTCTCTAGAAGGTCCCTGGTATTACTGAGATCTCAAACTCGATCTCACGCTCGGGCGGTAGTCCTGGTAACTCGTCTGGAAACCCGTCAGGGTACTCTCTGACCACCGGGATGCTCTGGAAGTCTACCACAGGGCTGGGCTCTGCCACCACACAAGCTAGGAAGCCCTCACACCCCTGGCTCAAAAGTCTTGCCGCCCGAAGTGCCGAAATGCACCTGAAACCTCCGTCCACTGGCTGTCCGTGAAACTCGAAAGAAGGCAACTCCGGAATGGACAAGACAATCTTCCTCTCAAAATAGTCCACCAAGGCGTGGTAAGCGGACAACCAATCCATCCCCAGAATCACTCCAAAGTCCTCCATCTATATCATAATCAGGTCAGCTGGCAGGCTATGTCCCCCGACGTTGACCTCGCAATCCGTGTACACCTCCTCAGCTACAAACAGCTGACCACTCGGACCTCTGATTACGAACGGATTCTCTAACAGTGTATAATCCTGGTCCAAACTAACTGCGAAACTGGCTGCGACAAACGAGTGCGTAGCGCCGGAATCGAAAAGCATGTAAACGAGTCTGCCCGAAACTTGAAACCATACCTGCTACTACCGATCCCGAAGCTCTGGCATCCCTGTGTGTTAGGGCATTGATACGCCCCTCAGCTCTAGGTGCGGACGAAGCAGCCACACTCTACGTCGGACGAGTAGGTGCTGGCCGGTACCCTCCTCGCGACTGCTGTCCTCCTCCTCGCGCTTGGGAACCGCAGCCTCCTGCGCGCCCTCCAGAGCTCTGCGCGGGGAGTATCTGCTGACCTCCTTCCCTAGACAGGCAGTCCCTCCTGATGTGGCCCGGCTGGCCACACTGGTAACAGAGGGGAACCCGACTCCCACCCTCAGTGGGTCCCTGCTGTCGGCTAGACGGGGGTCCGGTGCTGGCGACTGGCCCCTGTCGAGGGCCCCCAAAGGCCACTGATGGCCCTGCAAAACGTGACGGCTCTCCTGCGGACGCCACGTGTCTCCTTTGAGTTCTCTTAACATGCCTAGTGTGACGGCGGAAATCTCGTTCCACCACCAACTCCCCTGTCGTACGCTCGGAAGGGGGAGGAGGGGGTGGCGATGTGGATGGAAGCTGAAATTCTTCACGAACCACCTCTAGAATTAGTTGGACGAGGTCCGGAGATGGTATGCTCAGGAGAAGAGGAGGGGTAGTATGTACTCCAAGCCCGACACATCTATCCCTCGGGCCCGACCTCGGCCGCGCCCGCGGCCCACCCTCCTAGATCCACGACGAGGCATCTCCTACAAGGAGACGCGAAACAACGAAATACGTCAGTACGGAACAGTACCTAACGAAAACGTCTAAGAGCTCATGTCAAGAGATATGTTGTGGTGGCTACTCTACTTATAGACATGTGAATTGGTTATTTTCCAGTCAGTTGATTCACTTCTCGGGACGACCTTGCTCTAATACCATCTTGTAACGACCCGGTTCCCGAGTCCCTAGGAGACACGAGAACCGGACCGACTCAACTAATCCCAAGACCTAGTCGTCCAACGAGGAAGTAACCAAAAGAGCAGTAAAATAAACCACATTCAGCATGAATATAACTAATAGTAAGAAAGTACAGCAGTAAGGAAAGAAACTACCACAGTATGTACCACCACAACAGTAGAACAACATTCATCATATAATTTGAACTGTAGGTAAAGAGAGTACAGCGGAAACAAGAACTACTCACTACAACGTAACAAAAAGAGGTACAAGAGACAGTGGTAACTCTACTGGACCCTACTCAGACCAGCGTCCTCTGCAGCCGCTGACCCTGGCTGCTCAACACCTGGTCCTGAAAAAGGTAACGAGTGTAACACGTCAGCAAAACGCTGAGTAGAGTGGCAACTAAAATAAAGACAACAGTAGAGTGTACAGTAGCTGTTATGTTCGATTACTTTATTCACATCTTTCAATTGTCTCACTATTTCATTTATTCCTCAGATCTTTTTCTTGATCTCGAATGTTCCTCGTGGGAATGATCTTGATTGCAGTCTTTTCCAAAAAGTAGAAGTAGCACGTGGTGCTCTCCTGGTCGAGAGAGTCCCCCGTGGTGATCCTACCCTCAGTCAACCACCCCAAGGTCACTGACAGACGTAACGGTGACTACGGCACGCGCGATAAACGCACAGGTAGCTAACCCGTACTGGCACGCGGTCAGTCATTTCCGTTAACGGGTGCACCCAAAGCACAGCACGGAACCAGTCCAGGGCAGAGCCCTCTCAGTAACAAGGGTCCAACCCCTCCACGGTAACCAAACCGGGGCCTTGCCCCTCCACAGTTCACGCACCCTCGCCTGACTACCCTGGTTTGCCCCAGTGGGCCAAAACAAGTCGGTGTAGGAGGCTAGCAGAACCCCAGGGCCCGTGGGGTAGCTATTGCCCTCCTAACACTAGTAGCTCTCCTCGGTACTACGTACACGAGGGCCAGCAAGTCGGTACAGAGCGGCCAGTCCTAACCCCAGGTCCCTAGGGTGGCTGGCCCCACTCTGCACTAAACAGGTACAGGTACTTCCCTTGGTACTACGTACCCAAGAGACAATACACAACTACATCTCAGTTCCATTCCTTTCTCTTTCCAGGAGTTCCACTCCTAATTCCCCCGTAGGGTTCCATCCTTTTTACTCAAACATCCAGGTTTCACTTTCCAGTTTCACATTCTTACAATCCATGTTCTCAACCACGTTATTTATTCACAACAGGCAGCTGTTAATTCAAATTACAGGCAGCTTTATATCTCTTTCCATTTTCCAAGACTGCAGTATTATACATTCCACTAGTTTTCCCATCATAGGATTCATGCCATATCCTAGGATCTATCATACAATCTAGTTTTGCAGCCCTAGGATTCATGCAACACCTAGGAGCTATCATTCCATCTATTTCTCATTCCTAGGATTCATGCAATGTCCTAGGTTCTATTTATGGTTCCATAATTTAACAGATTTTATTAATAACTTAAAGCCACTCTACCAGGTACAACGGGAGTAATGGGGGCATGATCGGGAATCCCGCATGCCTCCGCGACCCCCGAGACTGCAACAGAATGGGGTCCAATCACAAGGATCAAACACAAGGAGTGTCTCAAAACAGTGTATAGCTACTGTAGACGGGTAGAGGATTTAATTCCGGAAAGAACGCAACTCGAAACGCGGAAAACGGAACCCGAACGGGCCCTCAACGAGTTGAAAACGACGACACTGTGTAAAATCAGACGTCTGGAACTTCTTCCAAACGTCTTAAAAAGTGGATGAGAGAATTACCTTGTCCAGCGTGGTTTCCCAGACATCCATAAGTCTGCGGGGACGTTTGGCCTAGCTCCCAGACGTCCGATGGTCACCCCGGACGTCTGGAGGTCGCTCCCGCCATCTGGTACTACAGCCAGACGTCTGATTCGCGTTGGATGTCGAATCACCGAGCCTGCGCACACCCATCTCTCTCCCTCAGTACGGTCAGTCGACAGGAAGGAAGAAGAAGACGGAAAACTCACCTTTCAGACGTCTGAACAGTCTTCCAGACGTCGACCTAGCCGTCTGGCTATCAGCACAGACGTCTGATTCTAGAAATTTTTCTAGAACCAGGCACGACTCGCCCTCCGCTCGCGACGTCGTGCCTCGTCACACCTCATGCGCCTGCTGCTCGAGCCACAGCAGGCCTCCCGCGTCGTTCCGCGCCTGCTGCGCTTCCCACCGGCCGACCCTGGCAGCCCCGGCGAGCTCGACCTCACGGCTGAGCGCCGCTCTAGCACGTAGCACCCCCTCCGCGCTCACTGCGGCCGTCGCCGCCGCAACAACCCCGCGCCCACTCTCGCGCTCGCTCACTGAAAGAAGAGGAAAGCGGTGGAGGCGACGGAAGCGAGGGGAGGCGTGGTCTTTTTAAGGCCGCACGAGGAGGAGAGAGAGAAAGTACGGCAGCAGCGTCTGCAGCCGCAGAGAGAAGAATAAGCGAATATGCGGTCTGCGCGCTCAGGCGCGCAGACGACCCGCGCGTGTCGAAAATAACTGATTTCCATACGTCTGGAAACGATCCCAGACGTCTGGTCAGACGTCTGGATGTGATCCAAGACGTCTGGTCCGACGTCTGGGCCACCTCCCAGACGTCTTAAAGGACGTCTGGGGCACGCGTCCGTAACATTTTAGGTCGCCCCTTTCTGGAGACAACCCAAGCGAACATCGATTATGCATCCGGGTGTATGGAGATTTCCCTAGGCAATGAGCGACTTCAATTAGACATATTCAGGGCAGCAAAGAACTTCGACTGTGATCGAATAGAGGAGGATGGTGAAGACGAAGATTCGGCTTACTGTGGTAACATTAGGTTCCTTTGTGATGACCCAATGTCTCATTCGTCTACACTATCAGGGTTCTCGAACCTCGATCCACACGAGACCAAAACCACTGTATTACACATATCTCCCCGAGGATCTGACTGTTTGGGGTGCGCTTCTGACCACAACACCCCTGAATCCAACTATCTTGATCCATATATTACTGAATCACCCTTGTTATTGCAGGAAGACATGACTATAGCTAACGGGTTTCCCGTTAACGCAGTCACAACCGATTTCACAAGGAGCTACTCAGTGGGAATTCACGTGCACATGGATCAGCAGACTCCCACCTTCAAGTTTGCTCCTCCCACTCCCATTTTTGACTCAGACCCACCCGTGATCAAATTGAAGACCGTACCCACTCCACACTTTCTTATAGCTAGACTTTTTGGAGTAGGGGTGCACAATCAGCTGGTTCGCATCTCCAGACCACTAATCTTAGGAGCATACGAGCATATCTTTCTCTTAATCTTAGCCGGCTCCTATGCTAGAAATGACACATTTGATTGAGTTTTCACCCAGCTGGAGGCGTTAAACTCAGCACATATAGATACCATTCACCCACATTCCACCATCATTTATATATAACCATTTTTATACATAGCATATTTTTGTTTTAGCATATTTCCTTTGCGTATATTGCATGCTAACAGGTTGGCCGGAGCTGAATATAATTTCAGGAGCACTTACAGGTGATTTCTACCCATTCTCTCCATGCAGTATTTATTTTCTTTTACATTCATGAATGAGGACATGCAAGAACTTAGGCATGGGGGGGTAGATACAACAAAATTGAAAAAGCTTTTTATGCCAACACTTAGGAAAACCTCGAAGCTGCATGTAAAACGTACTTTAGGACCCTAAATAAAAGAACAACTGACTCCACCTCCAATGCTCGCATTGGAGCTAGAATCGCTCGCAACAGCCACTTCCGACTCACCCGCTCACCTTTTGTTCTAAATTTAAGGTCAAGCTAATTGTAACCCGATACGGGAAATTCACGAAGTACAAATTATACGAGGTTAATTGTTCATAGCATATATACATATTGCACACATGAATAAGATTATTTTATTAAGAGAATGCATTAGGGATTTCTCCTCTAGTTGATTCCTGTAATCTAGTACAACCTTTTACACACACGTAGAATTTGCAATGGATTCACGGTGAAGGTTGATAAATGTCTTCAGTCTATCGAGAAGAAGTAGTGGTTCTTTTCCTGAACCCCTGGATAATGTTTTGGGAGTCAAGCTGATGTTCTTCCAAAAATCCACCAAATAGTGTGAGAAGAAGTAGAGTATACTGCTGCTCTAAGATTAGTGCAAGGAATCATGAATCCTAGATAATTAAGTGATGATACTCAGAGATGAGGCATAGTTTCCACTCTCGGTTCCTACGTATGCATTTATGTGCGAAATACTGAGAGCCACCAAATAAGGCAAATACGCGGAGAGCGAGTTTTCATGAAACTAGGGCTAAGGTGGATGGTTACGACCATTCTCTACGGAATCCTCAGCTGAAGGAGGGTATTGATGTCAAGGTCAGAAATACATCGTCCTATCTGTCTCTCCTAGTGTCGTGAGTTGGCACTTCCACCAAATAAGCTGCCTAATGTCTCTTGAGTACCACCAATCCCTAATAATGCCTCCTCAATAAAGTTCATGGATGTATGCTAGTTGTGTTATGTTGAAAAAGAAAAAAAAAAAGAGAAAAAGGAAAAGGAAAAAAAATGATGATGAAAAAAAAGAAAAATTGAAAAAAAAAATAGAAAAAGAAGAAAAAGCAAAGAAAAGAATGAATATTTAGTGTTTATTTCATCGAGGCAATACCACCAAATAAAATTGAGATCCACCAAATTTGGCCTTAACCCACCTTTCTTGTGTTTCTGACTGCCCGAATGCTGGCTGAGGAATTCCGACTTAGTGTTAGGGTTATGAGAACTCAATTAAAGTGTTAATGCCTAGTGAGACCACCAAATACAGGTCATATACGTGAATCTGGTGAAGTTGTGAGCTCTAAGAAAGAAAAGAAAAGGAAAAGAAAAAGAGTAAGAGAGAATAGATACAAAGGAATCAAAGAGAGCATAGTTTTTCTCGCCTTTCTCTAAGTTGAGCTACTTAGTAGTCTGGGAATCTAGATTCTGTAGTACTAGTCTCTATGTAGCACCAAGTAAGAGTGAGCCACCAAATATATAATCTTAGCCCTCAAAGCCTAAAGCCGAGGTGGAATTCATAGAATATCTTGAATACCCTGAGAGAAGAAGTCTGTCTATCCCGCTAGAATTTTTACTAGGGATCAAGTACAGGCTTTAGAGGAGTATTAGTTTTCACTTGAATCCGTTGCAAAAGCTACATAGCCACACTTTCACGATTGTCTGGATTTCTAGAGCATAGGATGAAAACAAAAAGGAGAAAAATCTCTAGGCATACACTTGATAAAATAATCAGTCCCATAGGGACCCTTGCTGTAAATAATTTAGTCTTGCATTTGCTAGGGACTAGCAAGATTTTGGCATGCGGGTATGATTGCGCAACAATCATAGGTCTTAATTGACCAAGATTATGCTAGGACTTAACATAAGTTAGGGTTATTCATGCATGCATATGCATTATCTGCATCTTTACTGCTTTCCTTTAGCTACGCATAAAATAATGTTATAATGTGCTGATTAAGTGCATTATGTCGATTGTAGGGAATAAGCAGATCTGGAGCTAGATTTGGAGCAGGATCTGAAGTTGGATCTAGAATAACGGGTGTTGCAGCAGAGCTGCAGCAGAAGGCTTAGATTAGATGTAGGAATAGTAATGTAAGGGAGTTAAAGGTTTTCTATGCTATTAAGTAGGAATAAAGCAGTAAAATGTGAAGAGCTTAGGTCCATCCTAGTCCTAGGATAGCCTAGAGACTTCCCCAAGCCTTAGCCACCCTTAGATTAGGTCACAACACCTTAGGAAGCCCAAAAACCCTACTTCCAACCCTTATCTGGACGTCCAGATAAGTTATAGGATGTCCAGGACCCTTAGCCATCTCCCACACACCTCAAACCCACTTCTGCAGTGTTATTGGACAACCAGACACATTGTCAGACGTCCAATTTTTGCAGAATACCCAAAACAGAACCCAAAATCCCCCTTGACTCTGATTGGACGTCTAGACAACAAGTCTGGACTTCTGATTTTTGAGTATAAGATGTCTGACACTATTATTAGACGTCTGATACTACTCTCCAATTCCTGTTTTGAGATTTAAGCCTTGATCTTGGATCTCTAGGTCCCTAAATCCAATTCCAACCCCATAGGAACCTAAATTAAGGTGCCCTAACCCTAGTAAATCACCTCTAGACCTCCCTAGGGACATAATTAGGTCCTCACTAAACCTAATTGACTTGGATCTTAGTCAATTCCATCAGCCTATTTAATTGGACTCATTAAGTCCAATTAAGCCCTGATCTCAGCACACACTGTTCAATTGGACTCAGTGAGAGTCCAATTGACCTAAACCTGACTTAATTGAGTTATTTTACTCTCAATTAAGTTTCCACACACCCAATTAAACTTGTATTAAGTTTAATTACACTTTACCTTAGTGAATTAGGGTTTACAACCCTAATTTGAGACCTAGCTTGCCCTAAACCCACTAGAACCTAACCTAATCAACCTAGCCACCTAGGTTTTGACCCACACACACCCACACACACCATCCACACGAAAATATCTAGCGTAGAGTTTTCTAGAACTCACTACCATGTGTTGTTGCCTTGGTTGCCAAAATTAGCAACCAAGAGCCATTCAATTTTTAGATCCACATTTTGTGGATCTAAAAACCACCATCCACCCTCTCTCTCTCACTCTCCCACGAGCTCCCACCATAGGCCTCTCTAGAGAATTCAATAATTCTCTAGAGAGCTTCCCTTAGGTCTATAAAAAGACCTAAGGGGTGGCCATTTGCACCCATTCACTTCCTTGGCAAATTCACTCCATTAGTGCCATTCACACCCACTTCCACTTAGCTAGCCACTCCACCTCCATGAGCTCACTACCACCACCATGGAGGACATCATGCCGGGATGCTGGATCACTCATCCCTCTCTCCAAGGGTTGGCCTAAGCTACATTGGCCGCCCCTCATTCTTCTCTCGACCACTCCAATGCCATCGGGGACCACCCCTGAATGCCCTTTTATTCTACTAGATTTAGTTTATGCTCTTCATAATTTTATTGCTTTATTACTGCTTAGTAGCATAGTCTTAACTTCTCCCCCAATGATGCATGCGAAATCCCCCCATCGATTCTTATATGCAATCATTTTCTGGTAGCTAGATTTCCGTTTCAAGCATTTATGTATAAGCTTCCCTCTAAATTTCTTGCGCAAACAACTCTCCAATGAAATGAATGAAAATGCATATATATATATATATATATATATATATATATATATATATATATATATATATATATATATATGTATGTATGTATGTATGTATGTATATGTTTGAAATCACCATGAGCTTAATATAATAATTGTCATTCTTTTTGTGTGATTAAAGTTGCTTACTTTTCATTATCATCTATTGCAACTAAGCATGTCATATATAAATACGTAACAATCACAAACCGCCATGCGATTTCTAAACAAAGTAGAGCGGCAAAAAGATCGATCTCAAAAGTGACAGCAACGCCTCCAGGGACAAACGACCGGAACTTAAGTCTCATTATTTTTACAAACTTAATTTTTGACGAACATTTTTGCGCAACTATACTACAATTTCCAATGACTTTCAAAGCACGAAAATGGTTTCCAGTCACACCATTCTCTAATTTTCGGCCAGATTTCAAATTCTGAATCAAAAGTTGAATTACCGAAATATTAATGAGTGAAAAATTTTGAAATATTGGCTATACCTTCATTTTAAACCATCTTTCAAACAGCGCCATTCATTTGAAAAAATTCCAAGTACAAAATTTTTAAAAATTCCAAAAGTGCAAGGGGGTCAGACTGACCCAGATTTGAAATTTTCAAAATTAAAAAAGCAATTTCGAGTAATCTGTGAATTTGTTTTGACTAAAAATGGTGGGGTTTGAATGCAGATTTCATTGGTTTTAATTCCCATATTTTTCCTAAATTTTTTAAGATCATTTGGTACTATTTCAATTTGAAAAATTGACTAGGGGTCACAATTCCAGTTCTGACCCCCTCACATTTAAAAATCTCTATAAATTCGATTGAAATAGTAAAAATCACAAAATAATATTCTCTGACAAGATAGTTGAAAAAGAAATATACTTACAAAATTTCAGCTTATTTGGATTTCGATTTTTATTAGAGAATTGTTCTTATTTTCATGGTCTACTAAAGAAGAAAGAAAGAAAAAAACCTTGAATTACGTAAACCCTAGGTTATACCTTAAGGGTTACATTCTAGAGACCACATTTGGGCTAACCTAGACTTAGTCAAGTCTAGTGTTTAGCCGGTGAGCTTGGTCACCTTTTGAGCCACTCTCCACAAACCCCTATTGAAGAAAAACAGGCTCAAATTAATTTTAAAACACATAAGCAAACCTAAATTCATTGTCGTACTACTAGGTGGCTTCAACCTCTCTTGCTGAACTGGTGACTAAATCTGTGGGGCAGTGTCAAACGACCACGGCTCAGGGGTAACAAAACTGGAGGCATGAGCCGAAGGAAGAACCTTCCCCTTAGTCCCCTCGTAACCATACTGGCTGGGTGCTTGAGAGGCAGGAATCGCTTTCAGTCAGTTGTACGGTGAATTTTTCTTCAGGAATTCAAATTAAATTGAAAAATATGGTCATCCAATCATAAGGACCATCTGATTGACAGGGCCTTAGCCTTGTCTAGCTTGGCTACACCAACCTAGGGGTTGGTTGGTGCATGCGAGGAACGAGGTCACTCAGACCTCAATTGGTTGGACCTTGGGAGCCACTCCCAAGGAGGCAAGTCACTTTGCCTGGCCATCTTGTCCCCCACCTTTTTCTTCCACTCGCTTAGCCGCAATGGCTAACCCTAGATCTGGACCTAATCAGGATCCAGAAGAGCTGGACCTAAGAGCTTATCTGAGAGCCCAGGTCACTGAGTCAGCTTAACCTTGGGATCAGAACCCAAGGTGGTGAAGATGACTTTTCACTATGCCTGATCCTTCTCCTCGGGTTACCAAAATGGTTAACCCATATCCTAACCCTGGATATTATGACCCATACCAGTCGGTCCCTCAAAGGACTGCATCTTATAACCCAAGATATGGATTTCACACTCCTGCATCTCACCCATGGAATATGGGTAGACATGATTCACCCCCTGGAACCCCTAAAGAGCTACCAGTGCATATGCGACCGCATTACAGAATACAGAGAGCTATAGCTAGCGCTAAGGAAAAGGCCGCATCCTATCTACATGAAATCCAAGCTATCACTGAGCTGAACCAAAGACAAAGCTGGATTCCGTATCAACAAGCTATGATGGAGCACCTTTAGGGAACAGTAGGGATAACAGGGCTAATTGGACAAAATCGAAAATCTCAAGAACTCCTGCTTTTGAGATATCAAGTGGAAAATAGCCTTGAAGACCTCGAAGAATCTGAAACGACTACACCGGAAGGACACACAGGAGATTCTCAAGAGCAGATGCTGGAAGATAATTCAAGGGAAGAAGAATCCAGCTTGGATATGAGACAGGAGCAGGAAATATTTAGAATGGGTTCGTCTGAGAACTCCATTCAGGAAACTGAGGAGGAAAGGACTGATATCTCCAGGATTGAGCCACAATCGGACTATCCTGAATCCTGGGAGATACTTTTTGGGTTAGATAACCCAACCGTGATAAGGGAAGTAGATCCATTTGAGGATATGGATCTTGAGGTAAACATTACATGTGACACTACTGATTAGCCTAAGCCACTTCCCATTGTAGGTGAACCTATGCTAGAGCCAACATCTTCTGATCTGCACTCTTCTTCTTTTACCTACATCCCTAATTTGGATGTTAGAGATTCTGAGATGACACTTTCTATCCTTGATCCTGACATCTTATGACCAAAAGTAGCTATGGATGACTTGACCAAAGAAATGGATATGCTACCTGAGGCAGGAATTACTGAGGAACCCAATGCATATGTGGGTGAAGCTTTGAGTAGAATGAGCTGGGGACACACCTACATTCCTAGTCAATCTAATGGATGGCTTGACTCCAAGCCTGAAGAGTCAGCCTCCGATGAATCAGAGATGAGTATTGATGACGATGAAGTAATTTCTGACGAGGATTTCATTGACCTCCCCACAGATCTTCTACTTTCACGAATACCCCCATATGATCCAGTGCCTGGAGAGGGCATGATGTTTGATGTCAATTATCGCTATGAGGATCCCTATGACTCAGATTCTAGTTCTGAGATACATTTTGATCTACTCCCTCGGCAACTTCCTGCTTAGTTGTGGGACATGATAAATGAGCTGAATCAACATCATGATCCCCTCTCTTATTATCCTCTATTTTCCACCACCACTCCACACTTTCTTATAGCTAGACTTTTTGGAGTGGGGTGCACAATCAGTTGGCTCGCATCTCAAGACCACTGATTCTAGGAGCGTACGAGCACATCTTTCTCTTAATCTTTACCGACTCCTATGCTAGAACTAATATATCTGAGTAAGTTCTTGCCCAGCTAGAGGCATTAAACTCAGTATGCATAGATAGCATATCCCACATTCTACCATCATGTATACATAACCATTTTTATACATAGCATATTTTTCTTTTAGCATATTTCCTTTTCACATATTGCATATTGTCAGGTTGGCTGATGCTGAACGTTAAAATTTCAGGAGCAATTCTAGGTGATTTCTACCCATTTACTCCCAATTGTACTTATTTTCTTTTATATTCATGCATGAGGACATGCAAGAACTTAGGCATGAGGGGGTAGATATGACAAAATAGAAAAATTTTTACGCCAACCCGTAGGAAAACATCGAAGCTGCATGTCAAATGTACTTTAGGATCCTAAATAAAAGAACAACCGACTCCACTCTCCAATGTTCGCATTGGAGCTAAAAATCGTCCGCAATAGCCACTTTCAACTCACCCGCTCACCTTTTGTTCTAAATCTAGGGCCAAGCTGAATGTAACATGAAAGGGAAAATTTCATGAAGTACGAATGTAAGAGGTTACTTGTTTATAGCATATATACATAGTGCATCCATGAATAAGATTATCTTATTAAGAGAATGCATTAGAGATTTTATCCTCTAGTTGATTCCTATAATCTGGAATCCAATACAACTTTTCACACACACGTAGAATTTGCAATGGATTCACAGTGAAGGCTGATAAACATCTTCAGTCTGTCAAGAAGTAGTGCTTCTTCTCCTGAACCCCTAGACAATGTTTTGAGAGTCAAGCAGATTTTCTTCCAAAAATCCACCAAATAGTGTGAGATGAGAGTAGAGTGTACTGGTGCTCTAAGATTAGTACAAGAAATCTGGAATCCTAGATAATTAGGTAATGATACTCAGAGATAAGGCATAGTTTTCTCTCTTGGTTCCTACGTATACATTTTGTGTGAATTTTGAGAGCCACCAAATAAGGCAAATACGTGGAGAGCGAGTTTTCATAAAACTAGAGCTAAAGTGGATGATTACGACCATTCTTTACGAAATCCTATGCTGAAGGAAGGTATTAATGTCAAGATCAGAAATACACCGTCCTATCCATCTTTCCCGGTGCTGTGAGTAGGCACTTCTATCAAATAAGCCACCCAATGTCTCTTGAGTACCACCAATCCCAAATAATGCCTCCTCAATAAAGTTCATGAATGTGTGCTAGTTGTGTTGTGTTGAAAAAGAAAAAAAAAATTTACATAGAAAAAAAAGAAGAATAAAAAAAATGATGAAAAGAAGGAAAAATGAGAAAAAGAAGAAAAAGCAAGAAAAAAAGAGTGTGTGAATATTTAGTGTTTATTTCAATTGCATTGAGGTAATACCACCAAATAAATTTGAGATCTACCAAATATGACCTTAACCCACCTTTCTTGTGTTTCTGACCGCTCGAATACTGGCTGAGGATTCTGACTCAGTGTTAGAGTTATGGGAACTCAATTAAAGTGTTAATGCCAAGTGAGACCACCAAATACAGGTCATATATGTGAACCTGGTGAGATTGTTAGCTATAAGAAAAAGAAAGAAAAGAAAAGAAAAAGAAAAAGAGTAAGAGAGAATGAATACAAAGGAATCAAAAGAGAGCATAGTTTTTCTCGTCTTTCTCTGAGTTGAGTTACGTAATAATTTGAGAATCTAGAATCTATAGTACTAATCTCTAGGTAGCACCAGTCGAGAGTGAGCCACCAAATATATAATCTTTTCCCTTTAAGATTCTCTACCTAAGCTTAAAGCCAAGTGGAATTCATAGAATATCTTGAATACCTTGAGGGAAGAAGTCTGCCTATCCTACTAGAATTTTTACTAGGGGTCAAGTACAAGCTTTAGAGGTGACTTAGTTTTTCACTCGAATCCATTGCAAAAGCTACATAGCTACACTTTCATGACTGTCTGGATTTCTAGAGCATAGGATGAAAATAAAAAGGAGAAAAATCTCTAGGCATACACTTGATAAAATAATCAATCTCTTAGGGACCCTTCTGTGAATAATTTAGTCTTGCATTTGCTATGGACTAGCAAGATTTAGGCATGGGGGTATGATTGCGCAACAATCATAGGTCTTAATTGACCTAAATTAGGCTAGGACTTAGCATAAGTTAGGGTAATTCATGCATGCATAAGCATTACTAGCACCCTTACTGCTTTCTTTTGGCTATGCATAAAATAATGCTATAATTTACTGATTAGGTACATTATGACAATTACAGGTAATAAGCTGACCAGAAGGTATATCGGAAGCTAGAATAACTGGTATTGCAGCAGAGCTGGAGCGGAAGACCAAGATTAGATGTAATAGATAATAATGCAAGGGAGTTAAGGTATGCTATTCTATTAAGTAGGAATAAAGCAGTAAAATATGAAGAACTTAGGACCATCCTAGCCCTAGGACAGCCTAGAAGCTTCCCCAAGCCTTAGCCACCCTTAGATTAGGTCACTGCATCCTAGGAAACCTTAAAACCCTAATTCCAACCTCTATCTTCAAGTCCAGATAAGTTATAGGACGTCTAGAACCCTTAGCCAACTCCCACACACCTTAAACCCACTTTTGCGGTGTTATTAGACATCCAAACACTTGGTCAGATATCCAATTTCTGCAGAATAGCCAAGACAAAACCTAGAATCCCTCCTGACTCTGATTGGATGTCCAGACAACAAGTCTGGACTTTTGATTTTTCACTATAAGACATCTGACACTTTTATTGGATGTCTGGAACTGCTCTCCAGTTCCTGTTTTGAGATTCAAGCCTTGATCTTGGATCTCTAGGTCCCTAAACCCAATTCCAACCCCATAGGAACCTAAATTAAGGTGCCCTAACCCTAGTACATCACCTCTAGACCTCCCTAAGGACCTAATTAGGTCCTCATTAAACCTAATTGACTTGGATCTTAGTCAATTCCATCATCCTATTCCATTGGACTCATTGAGTCCAATTGAGCCATGATCTCAGCACACACTATCCAATTGGACTCAATGAGAGTTCAATTGACCTATACCTGACTTAATTGAGTTATTTTACTCTCAATTAAGTTTTCACACACCCAATTAGACTTCTATTAAGTTTAATTGCACTTTACCTTATTGAATTAGGGTTTACAACCATAATTTGAGACCTAGCTTGACCTAAACCCACTAGAACCTAACCTAATCAACCTAGCCACCTATGTTTCGACCCACACATAGCCACACACACCATCCACATGAAAATACCTAGCCTAGAGTTCTCTAAAACTCTCTACCATGTGTGGTTGCCTTGGTTGCTAAAATTAGCAACCAAGAGCCATTCAATTTTTAGATCCACATTTGGTGGATCTAAAAACCACCATCCATCCTCTCTCCCTTACTCTCCCATGAGCTCCCACCATAGGCCTCTCTAGAGAATTCCATAATTCTCTAGAGAGCTTCCCTTAGGTCTATAAAAAGACCTAAGGGGTGGCCGTTTGCAGCCATCCATCTCTTGGCATTATTCACTTCCATTTAGGCTAGCTACATTCACTTCCACTCCACCTCCACAAGTTGCTCACCATGGCTACCACCATCTCCATGCCAGGATGCTAGATCACCTCTCCAACCTCTCTCCAAGGGCTGGCCTAAGCACCATTGGCCGCCCCTCCTCCTCTCAACCATTGAAAGGCCATCGGAGCCCACCTCTGAATGCCCTTATTTATGTTAGATTAGTAGCTAGTTCTTCATAGTTTACATGCTTTTATTTACTTCTTAGTAGTGTATCTCTTTACTCTCCCCCAATGATGCATGCAAAATCCCCCCATAGATTCCTGTATGTGATCGTTTTCTATTAGCTAGATTGATGTTTTTAAACTTTCCCCTATAAGCTTTCCTCTAGTTCCATGTTGCAAACACTCTCTTGAATGAATGAAAGAAATTTTTCTATTTATATATATGTCTATGTGTTGAGAATCACCATGAGCTTATTGCAATATATTTGGTGTGATTAAAGTTGCCTGCTTTTAACTTCTGATGTTCTTGCAACTAAGCATGTCGTGCTTAAATACGTAATAACCATAAATCGTCGTGCGATTTGAAGTAAGTAGAGCGAAAAAGAGATCGATTTTAGATTTGCATAAACACCTCCCAGAGACGAACTACCGGAACTCAAGTCTCGTTATCTTTACAAAAAAAATCATTTTTTTTTATGAACGTTTTTGCGCGACTATACTACAATTTCCGACGACTTTAAAATGCATGAAAACGGCTTCTGTCAAGTTAACATTGATCTTAAGTGTGCCTATGTTTGGTTGTTGTAAAACAACACATTTTTTTGTATTGCCCTTTCAATTCCTTTTTGCAAATAAAGATTAAAATTTCAATGTTCATACAATGCATGCTTATTATTTAATCAAATGACTTGCAATAATCTATAATCAAACATAATGAAGCAGTATTGTCGGGTTTTTGTCCCTAGCAATAGCGCCAAAAATACGATCGTAGATATCAGTGTTGCATTACAAATAGTGTTTTAGGTATTGTTATCGTAGTATATTTGTCACAATGCAAACCGATGCCATGTCATTATTCAATAGGATTTTCACTTTTTCGAATGTGAAAGTTGTCGTTATGTCATAGTATAGTGCAAAATCTGATCAAAGAAAAAAAATTTGTAATAACAAGATAGTGTGTCCTGGTGGAACTTAGGGAGGCATTTTGGAAATGTGAAATCTGATTCCGATCTCTCTCTCTCTACTTGCTTAAAAATGCATGCCAGTTTATAATAATTTTTAGGTATTTATGCACGACATGTTGTTGCTAAAGATGCAGAAATTAAAATAGGCAATCTAATCATAAGAAAATATGGCAAGGAAGGTCATGGTGATTTTGCAACACATATATATATAAAGAATGATTTTCATTGATTCCAGAATGGTTGCTTCAAAGCGAAGCTTAAGGGAAGCTTGTACAGGAAAGCTTAAAGCATAAAACTATCTAGCAGAAAATGAGTGCATGCATGGATCTACAGGAAGATTACACATGCATCATTAAGGGGGGAGAGAGAGCTGCACTACTAAGCAGAAAATAAAGCAGAGAAAAGTTATGAAGAACTACTACTTATCTAGCAGAAAGAAGGGTATTGAAGGTGGTCTCCAATGGCCTTTGAGGTTGAGGTGGTAGAGAGAAGGAGGGGCAGCCAATGGTGCTTAGGCTTGCCCTTGGAGAGGGTAAGAGAGGGTGACCTTGAGTTGGCATGGAGGTGGAGTGGCCATGGTGATGGGGTCATGGAGGTGGAGGTGAATGGAGGTGGAGCTATACTAAATGGAGCCAAGAATCAAGATGGGTGCAAATGGCCACCTATGGGGTCTTTTTATAGACCCTTGGCAATCTCTCCAGTGAGAGCTCTTTGTGGTCGGTGTTGACGCGTCTTGATCATGTTTTAATAGTTAGTTACGTCGTAGTATAGGTGATCAAGCATTGTCAACACATAAAAATTTATTACTCGAAAACCTAATTATTCAAGGTCAAACACAAGGAGCAATTGGAATTTATTACTAATCTCAAGAATGTAATTGAACACTTAATTACTTAAAACTTAATTCAAAATATATAAATGCATGAGTTTAAAATTCAATTGTGGCAAAAAGAAGGAATTTGGATGTCTGATCATGGGATCAGACGTCTTAAAAGATGTTTCCCTTGTTCTTCTTCTTCTGATTTTCTTCCTTTCTTCTTTATGCTTCTTCTTTCTTCTCTGCAGTTGCCTTGCTTCTTTCTTCTCCTGCAGTATCTTTCTGCTTTTCTCTGCAAGTCTTCTTCTCCTTGTCTCTGCTTTCTCTTCTTCTTCTTCCTTCCTTGGTTCTGTTTCCCTTGCCTTCAACCTCTCTTCTTCTTCTGCTTGTCTATACCTTTCTTTATTTTCTCTTTCTTCTTCAGTTCCTCTTCTCTTTTTCCTTCGCCTCTTCCTTCTTCCTTGCCTTTCTCTTTTTCCTCTACTAGCAGCGGCTAAGTGTCATCTTCACTTCTCCCTTCTGCCTTCCCTGCATAAACCAAAGAGGAGTAAAACCTACCCCTCTACCCACACCCTCATCTCTCTCTCTCTGTATATCACTCTTCAGCACACTCTCCCAGACCTGGGTAAACGGGTCGGGTCGTGCACACAGGTCTAGGCGCACCGGAGTGGGTGTGGTGCGCGAGGAGTGCTCAGGATGGTGTCGGGTCGGGTTGCACCAGATCCGTGTGATGAGCTCATGGACGAGGCAGTGTTTAGGTGAGGGACCTCACCCCAAGTGTCATCGGAGGCAACAAGTGCATAGCATAAAATTAATTTAAACCACTCCAGCACCGTACAGCTTACCGAGGTGGGACTATTGTTCCACCGCTCTTTCGCACGTGCCCACAGGAGAGCGTTCTCCAATTGCAACACTGCAGGCTTCGCGATGCCACTCTCTGGAACAGATGCCTTCGCGAGGCCTCCCCGAGTTAGCTGGACCTGAGATCCTGAAGTATTGCAACCTGGAGCAAGTGTGCAGCTTCCTCCAGTCACCGTTAATGGCGGCTGGAGTATGAAACCTGCCTGACACAAAAAGAGCCTTGCAACTTAATCAGACCACAGGAGCACCTTCTCCATGTCACGGCGAAGGTGAGGTGCTAGGTGGCAGGCCGTGGGGCGGTCTAGGCGTGCGTGCCTAGGTTGCCCTATGGCCGAATGGATGGGTTTGATCGAGGGGTAGTTGTGGAGGCATAGTGGGTCTGTGGGCAAGTGGAGAATGTTCAGTAAGGTGAGGCAGAGGTTATGCGGTGGTCGGAGAGACGTGTGGGGCTGCAGAGTGATGGGAGCGTCTCACCAAAGGGTGGCCGGAGATGAAGAAGATGGTGGTGGACAGCGGCGGTCGAGGAGCGTTTGGTGAAATAAGATGAGGGAAATGAAAGAGGGGATAGAGAAGAGCAGTTCTAACCTAACTAAAGGGATGAAAGGGTGAGGAGGCGGCTGGCAGTATCTGCTGTCGTCGGAGAAGAAAGCATCTAGTGAAGGAAGACGGCGGCAACAATGGGGCTAGGGCAGCTTGCGCAGGTGTTGCGCGACATGAAGGAGGATGAGGAGGATGGCTCTGCCATTGGTTTTGTGGCAGAGCGGCGAGGAAGAGTAGGGGGGCTCACCGGAGCTCGCTGGACCCCTTGGCCGGAGGAGAAGAAGAGGAAATTGAGGTAGAATTCCGGCCAAGTTGAGCTGAGGAGGTGTGGCCGGAGATGAGGGTTAATTTATAGGCACAGGTAGGGACTCCTGTGCTTGGAAGCCAAGCTTCCAATCATGAGAATCCTCACCGAAGATGGAAATAGTTAAGTACCCAAATCTCTCGTGCATTCGCATGAGAGATTGGGTGCAAATCATAGATCAGGATCGAGTTCAGATGGAAGGGATTCCTCAGAGAATCTCCCTTCCAAATCTGAGAGGAGATCTCTGCGGAATCAGAGAGTATTCCCTCTCTATTCCTCGCCGGAGTAGGATCTCTCCCCAATAATGGTGGAGGGACCTGCTTGTAAGAGTGGCGAGGAAGTTAGGGGGGTTTATGCAATGGTTTTCAAAAGATTGGGACCAAAATGTAATTGGGTGTACTCATTTGCAAAGTAGGTCAAGATGGCCTCCCCTTAAGTCTAAATTTTGGTACAAACCTAATTTGGACCTAAGGAATCCAATGGTGAAGTTGGATTTTAGGTTTCACCACGTTTGACTGGACATTTAACGTAAAAACCCAAATTAGATCAATTGATGAGCTAGGACCCTAATCTAGGTCAAACTAGATTCCAAAGGTCAAATTGAATGTTCTAAACCCTAAAGGATATTTTTCCATGAATTTTAGAGGGTTTACTTGGTTTTTATCCTGACCGAAACCTTGTTGAATTCAGTGGGTCTGTTTTAAGGTTACAAGATGTCATTTAATTCCTGGTTTGCACGTAAACCCATTTCTGATTGAACCAACCAACTTTTTATCTTATTCAAAACATTTGACCTATGTTTTGTCTCTGAGAAATCCTGTTTATGTACTGCAATGGTAAAATTACAGTTTTAACCTTTATTGCATGTTTTCTTCTTAGAACACTTATTCCTCCAATTAAGCCCTCTTCTAAGTTATGTAGGAGCTTTTATTCTCTTTATTAGGTCAAAATGAGCTAGTTATGGCTCATGATGAGGCTCTCATCAGTCGGCCGAGAGAAGTTGGAGGTGGTTTTTAGATCCACAAAATGTGGATCTAAAAATTTGAATTACTCTTGGTTGCTATTTTTAGCAACCATGGTAACACACTTGGATAAGAGTTCTAGAGAACTCTTAGTGTATTTTCGGCTAGGTGTGGGTGTGTGTGTGTGTGTGCGTGAACATGTGTGTGTGTGGCTAAGTGTTCTAGTGGTCTAGGTTAGGTCCTAAGGGTTTGGGTTAGGTCAGGTCATAGAATTATGGTTGGAAACCCTACTTACTAAGGTAGATGCACAATTAAACTTGACACAAGTTTAATTGAATGAGTGCAAACCTAATTAAGAGTGAGATTACTCAACTATATTAGGCTTAGGACAATTGGACTCTCACTAAGTCCAATCAGATTTGTGTGAGTTGAGATTAGAGCTCAATTGGACTCTATGAGTCCAATTGACTAGACAATTGTAATTGACTATGATCCAAGTCAATTGGTCTTAGGAGGGTCTAGGGTTAGCCAATTGGACTTGCTTGGGTTGATTTGAATCAATCAGATTCAAGTCCAACCCTAATTTGGTTCTACTGAGCCTAATTAGACTTGAATAGGTAGGGATGGATCAATTGGATCCTGGGTAGACCCAATTGGATTTAGGTGCACCTAATCAAGTAGGAATGCACCCAATTGGATGTAGGTTAGGAAACTGGGTTTGAAATAAGTCTAATTAGACTAGTCTGAGCCTAATTAGATTAGGGTTAACCTAATCAGGTTCATATAGACCTAATTAGAACAAGGCTGACCCAATTACCTCCAATTGAGCGAATTGGGATATTAAGGGATCTAAATGGGATTTTAAGGTGGGAATTGGGTAAGGGATAAGAGGATTGAGTATAGGGATAGTGGATAGTGGGAATCTGGATAGTGTTATCCAGGTTTTGGCTAAAGTGGGGAAATTGAGGTTTAAGGATAATGGTATCCCGGAAGGGGGATAAGCATTGGGATAATGTGGATAAGGGCATGGATAACACTATCCATGTTTTGGTTTTTCAGCTAAATTAGCCTAATAGGGAGGTGGCTTAGGGATAGGGACATGGATAGGATTATCCTAGAGACTAAGGATAGGGATAGGGTTGTCCTAATGCTAGGGATAAATGCAGGGATGTCCTAATGTTCATAATTTAATCTAAGCATTAATTTCTACTTAGTAGAGTAGCATATCTCAACCGTATATATTTCTTCTACTATTTATTCCTAAGCCTTCTGCTCCTGCTGCAGCTCCAACTACTCTTTATTCTTCAAATCCAGCTTCAGATCTAGCTTTAGATCTAGCTTCAGATCTTCTTATTGCCTACAATCCACACAATGCACTTAATCAACATGTTATAACATTATTTGATGCATAACTAAAATAAAGCAAGAAAGGTGCAAAGTATGCTCATGTACGCATGGATTACACTAAGTTATGCTAAGTTCTAACTTAATTTAGGTCATTTAAGACCTATGATTGCTACACAATCAGTCATTTTTATTTATTAGCTTAATTTTTACTGGTTTATTCTAGGTCATTTACTGGGAGGCAGTTATTCATATACATCACTCCTTATGTCCAAAAATATTCTTTTATCACAAAAATGTTAATTTTATTTGGAAGATGAGTTAATGAATCAATTAATGAATGGATTGGTTAAATATATACAAAAGAATCAATTAATTCTACCAATAATGCCTTGAACCAATGTACAATTAACAGGCATTAAAACTAGCTAATATTACACTATGTTAATTATATACAACTACTATAGGTAATACCTAAATATAGGTACAAAAATAGCTACTAATATCTATTATACTAAGTTATATTAACATATTAATAACTTTAGTAACATATTTTATTCATACAATAACATATATATACGTTGGTATAGCCTTACTAAAATATATACATAACCTAAGGCAAAAAAAAATATTTATACTGACAGATAAACATATCTACAGTGATAGATGTAGCTGTTGCTAAAACTTTAGTGTTATTTATATACATATTAAGCTCAAACAAGTACCTATCCTACTCATATATATATATATATATATATATATATATATATATATATATATATATATATATATATATATATATATATATATATATATACACACACACACTATATATATGTATTCGTATACATATATGTACATATATACGTTTACATTATTTATATACATATACTTATACCATATTATACATATAAGTATACTTATACATATATACATATGTACACACACACCAACACATGCAAGCACAGACACTTACCCAAATCTTGGCTTGTTTCCTTCTCTCTTTTCTCTTCTACACTTAGAAAATTTAGGTGTTCTCTCCCTCACAAGCATTGTTCAACAAACCAAAAATTTGGTTTTAAGTGGGCGGGCTGGCCCATTTTCGTCAGATACACAACAGCTCGAAGAGGTGGGACCAGACCATTACTAGTAGGCTAAGCCCTAACTCATTAATTATACATTTGTATCTGACTAAAGGCCCATGATAGGCCCAATATGAACCCAGGTACAATGCGTGGCCCCAGCCTACCACTGTTCATAATATGCTCATTTATACTCATGTCAGGAAAGGAATGGAATGGGTATAAGTATGTGTGGGTGCCCAGCACCATGACGATTGATGAGCCGGTGTCACAAAAACCTTTTATATTGCATTAAGCGATTTTTCGCCACCGATGTGGCACTTACCCATGAGGTAGATTCAGCATAAATTAACGTTGCGATTATGCGGATTAGGTGATTTTAACCCTCGATTCGAGGGCCGTAAACTATCCTAAATTACAAATGAATTATATAATTACAATTTTCTTATATAGGGCTATATAAGGGTACAAATAATCTAGATAAATAATTTATTTAATTATATATTAAAATTAGTTATAGTTAGTGATTTATACATATTAAATTAAGGTTTAATTTGTTAATTAAAGTGTAAATTAGTTAATTAAACATGCAATTGACTTAATACAGAGTTAATTTACATAATAAAGAATTTCTTATACATTTTTAACTTATTTTGTTGACTTTATTTTAATTTATTTACATTTAAGTACATGTTTTAGATAGTTATATATATAAATAATTTATAAATACTGTAGTATCGTACAAATACAGTACAAATAAGTTGAAAATACTTGAAATAATACTATACACATATACATGATAAATTACTTCAGTATTAACTTAAAGTACTAATTTATTTTATTTTAAGCTAATAATTTGCTTAATTAACTTAATAACTTAATTGCTTACTATAATTACTTAATTAAATTAATTTACAAATATTATATAGTATATATTACTTAGTTAAGTATGTATGTACAGTATTAGATATAATTATGTACATAAATATAGGTTTGTATAATTACTTAAGTTAATATAAATTTAGTTTATATAAATTAATAGATAATTATACAATAAAGTTATATATACAATAAATCATTCTAAATATTTACCTTAATGTATAGGATACATACATAAGTTAATTATAGACATTATTTACATATTATACAATATGTACATTTAGCTTAGTTTAAGTTATATTTACAAGTATATACACATTATACAAGGTATTTTTGGGTAATTTTGGATCTTTTCTAATTTTTATAGTTTTTATATGTATATTAGAGGTAGGGGATGAGAGAGAAAGGATGAGATGAGAGAGATAATTTTCTTTTTAGTCTTTTTGAACTTAGTTCTTTTATTGAATTTCAAGGTATACTGAATCGTCGGCTACTATGTTCTACCAAGCTGAGGGTTCAAAATACATAAAACTTAGCGCATACTTAGAAATATACCTGATCTTACTCAAGACTGGTTTATTTTATTTTTTTATAAATTTTTTTAGGTATTTTATTTATATGCAAAGTCAGCAAAATGAGGCCTTGGAGAGAGTTTGAAAAAAGAACTTAAGACATTTCTTTTTAGTTAAAACTACTTGAAATGAGATGTAAACAATTGACAACCTTCATAATAGCACATACAACATGTTTGAACAAATAAACATGATTTTTCCATTTAATTCCACTCAAATAACCATTTAGATAATTAACTCATGTCAACATGCTAACAAAAGAAAAATGACCTGAATTTAGACTATTTGAATCAGATTTTAAATCAAATATCAGTACATGAATGCTTGTAAACTAAATTCCTAACACTACAAAACAATGTAACTCATTAGACACACTAAACCCAACTCAAAACTCCATTGGTTCAGACCAATTCCAGACAATGATGCAGCTACTGCTACCATTTTAGATCAGGTGTTGTTGCTATCTTGATCAGCAAATAATTATGTGCTAAAGGCCTATATCAAGCCTGATTCCAGACATTCAGCATCTCTGCAGGTCTGTCTCACCTAGATCTAGGTGCTTTTAAGCTCAGAGAGTTCTCAGTTTTACTAAAATCATGGTTTACTCCTAAATAATGTAGCTGCCATGCAGCCTTTAATATATTCAAATGAGAGATCAAAATAAACTCAACTTCAGAAACACTTATATGCATAAAAATCAATGTTAAATGCTTTTTGAAAAACATGTCAAATCCCAGATCTGGAATAAATGAGTTAAATCCATGAAAAGCCATCTCCAAATCTTTTCTAAATCATTATGAAATTCAAGAAAATCCAAATACAACCGATTGACATCCTAACATGTTCCTCACCTTACACTATAGATAGTGTAAGGTAAAAATTCATATCCGGGTTTCAGACGCATTAAAACTCTATTCAAAAATGTTTCAAACAATACGTGATAGATTTAAGACTCATTCCAAATCAGATTGAAGCTCGAAGATGAAATACACTCTAATCTAATTCCTCTCTTATCCCATAGACAACATGAAGAAAGAAATCAAATCAGACATTGAAATCCATTAACATTGAATAACAAACCTTCATTTGAATTTCCCAAACTTAATTAAACTCCATTGAAAGTGAATCCCAAATTCTCAAATCCATCAATAATGAATCAAAACCTTGATTATGATCAAATCAAGACCACTTCTACGAAAATCACCAATTCAAATCATTCAGAACGAGGTCATTTGTGAATTTGTGGACTGGATGATATGACCCTTAAATGAAATTAGCACAAATACCAGATCTAAGAGCTAAAGAGCTAATGGCCTGATGGATGGGTGAATGATGAAGTAAATTGGTCGAGAAAATAAGAGAATGCACGTTGTGATTGTGGAGTGAGGGGGAAGTTGTATGATCAATGTGAACAAGGTGAAAATACCTCTCTGATCTAGACTGATCAGAGAGGGTGAGGGTGCTCTAAACTAAATTACTTCTAACCTATGCTAATCCATCACAAAATTCAACATTTGATCTACTCTAACTAAATTACATTACACTAATTACTACTCTAAATTACTCTAGAAAGTAAGGAAATCCTAATCTAAAGGAAGAATGAGATGCCTGGGCTGTAGCTAGTTACTGCAATGACAAAGAGTGATGAGGAGATCTACATCAAAGAATGAGGTCCCTGAATCCACAGTGGGTTGCTGTGGCTACGAAATTTAGGGGGAAGAGTCAACCCTGTCACCAACGACTCTGATGGAGGAGGGAGAACTGGAAATGTGGACGAGGTGATTGGCTCGAGGTGGTAGGGAGTCGATGGCGTGTGCGCAAGCCTGGGAAGGTCCTTAAGTAGGTGCTTCAATGATTGTGGTCACCTTGAGGGTGGGATTAGGTGCACCTAGGTTTAATAGTGGGATGAAGAGATGAGGAGGACACGAAGTTTCAAATCAAGGATGCACCATAGGATTAGATCTAGGGAGTACAATGAAGCTACATGCAAATGCGAGTGCAAAATGGATGAAGATCTACTGCTAGATTAAGGCTACATGGGAACAATGACCATGATTGGCCATGTTCTTGCGATGAACAGTAGACTCATCGGCTGCAGGTCTAAAGGGGAAATTTGCATGGAATCCCTTAAGGGTGAAGGGGTAGACAGATTGCAAGGAGACCCATTAGTGGCTAGAAAGGATGGCTGCACAGTCCTTGAGTCTTTCAAATAGGTCCCTGGCAGTTATCAAAGAGGTCCTTGAGACTTTAAATGTAATAAAAATGTTAATGCATGAGGACCTATATGTAATCTACTAAATGCAGGGTCCTATTGATGTCCAAATGCCACAAGATTTTTATTGGAGCTTAATTGAACTTAATTTCACTTTTAATTTGAACTTTTGAATCCAAATATGTATTTAATTTTTAATTGGATCATCAAATTATACTTTTAAATAGAATATCTCAACTTGTGACCTAATTATGCATTTTTAACACCAATTTGTTGTTTTAGGTCAATTATGTTATTTCTCACACTTAACTCATTTCTTGTGTTAATTATGTAGTGTTTAACCTAGTCTTTGAGATGAATTCGTCATTGTTTAAGATATGTGTTGTGGTATAGGACAAATGCATTCAAACAAATAAAATTTATAACTCGAATGTCTAAAAGTGAAGTCCGAGGTCAAACACAGGGAGCAAATGTGGAATTCACATACTAATCTCAACTAATATATAAGTGAGCACAAGAAATTAAGCCAACAATGGTTTTCAATGAATAATTTCTACTCAAAATTGGTCTTCAATGAGAAATTAGAGTATATCAAGAGTTTGATGAAGCAAAAAGATGTCTAAGGAAAAATAATGGTGATTTGAATCACCAATTATTAGCTTAGATACAAATATATACTAATTACTCAATAGTCTAAATAAATGAACAGTAATCAGAACCACTTAACCAATTATCCATAAGAAAAATTAATCTACAATTAATCCATAGTATCAAGCTCAAATCAAACGTCGAGTTTGATAACCAGATGACTTAAACAACTCTCAGCTACAGTGCCTCAGAGAGGCTTCTTCTTCTTCCTTTCTTCTTCTTCTACACAGAGCCTTCTCCTCTTCAGCCCTTCTTCCTTTTCCTTCATGCACAAGGATGAAATCCCTCCAGTGGTTAACTGTTGGGAGATTGCCCTGAAGAGAAAAAACTACCCTACCCCACTCTCTCTTTCTTCTCTTTCTCTTAAACCCAAAGCATTGTCAGATTCGGTTATGGTTTATCGAGTCAAGGGTTCAAACCTGCGTGCATGTGGGCACGAACGAGGGTGCGAGGGCTGTGCATGCAGGGGACCTCACACCCCAAGTGTCTTGAGGAGACCAGCCTAAAGCACAAAATTATAATAAGTGCTACTGCCACTTTGTTTGTTCACGGTATGGCATTAAAGCCACTGATTTCCTTTGCATGCAGCTGCTGGGGGTAAGGCCTCCAGTTGAAGGTGATGTCGTGGTCGTGATGTCCAATTGAAGGCTTAGGGGTGCACCTAAAGCCGTTGCGTGCAACCTGGAAGTGGTCTTGAAGGTGAATGCAGTCGAAGGTAGGCGGTCATGGTCGGAGATGACGAAGTGGATGACGAAGGGTGGCGGACACCTGAAATCATGAGAACAGCCTCCCAGCCATGCTAAAACACTTCAGGAGGATCATTAGGTGATGGCGAAGGTGATTGTGGTGTTTGTGTGGCGTGAGCGTGTGTGTGGTGGCCGGAGGAAGGTGAGAAAATTTTGCTGATGAGGTTGTGTCGGGGGAAGCGTTCTAGCGAATGAATTGTGAAATTGGTTGAGGGGTTTTGTGTGGGGATGCACGGCGATGCTGGTGGGAGTTGTAGCAAGGCAGATGGTGGTATGTAGTGGGCTCACAACCTCACCGGAGCTCGGCTGGAGCGAAGGAAGATGGAGGGGGAGAGGCATGGTCGGTGGCCAATTTGAAGAATAAAGGAGTCGAGGATGGTCTAGAGAGGGAGATGAAGCTAATAAGACCTAAATTAGCAGACGAAAGGGGTAGGGAGGCACCGGCTTTGATTGGTCGGTGTCGTGGAAGACAAGTGCTCCGGGGAAGGAACGGCGGCGATGACGAGGTTAGGAAGCTCTAGTTTTGGCCCACCAGATGCAGAAGAAGAAGAGGAAGAAGGAGGCGCTCTCAATTTGACTGTTAGAGGTCGTAAGAAGATGGGGTAAGTAGCCACCAGAGCTTAGGTTGGAGCTTGGCCGAGGAGAGAAGAGGAGTATTTTGGCCTTAAACCTAGCTAAGGAGCACGGCCTTGCATTGGGCGTGCTTTTATAGGGCTTAGGATGGAGTTCCAAGCTTGGAAACAAGCTTGGAAACTCTGAGCTTCTTGTGCATGTGGGATACCCACATCTCCCATGCATTCGCATGGGAGATTGGGAAAGACTTAGGGTCCATGGTTGGGTTTGATTGAAAGAGAATTCCTCAATGAATCTCTGGTTCAATTCTAGGATTGATTGATTGAGAATCAAGAGAGAAAATCTCGCTCGAATCTTGCCGGAGGTGTTATAGTTATTCCTAATGGAGGAAGTGACTTGAATGTGAAGAAGATGAAGAATTTACGGGGGTCCTTGCAAGGATTTCAAAAGCTGAGGGGTTCTTTGCAAGAAAAAGAGTCAGAACAGGATTAAAATGCAAACTAGGTCAAGATGATCTCTGATTGGGCCCAAATTTTGGTACAAACCTAATTTGAACCTAAGGAAACTGATGGTTAATTTAGATTAGGTTTTGAAGAAGTTTGGCTGGGTAATTTATGTAAAAACCTAAATTAGGGCAATTATCTATCTGACTCTATTTTAGGTCAAATGGGCTCTAATGGTCAAATCAAGGATGCCAAACGCTAGAGAATATTTTTCTATGATTTTTAGAAGGTTTAGGTGAATTTCATCCTGACTAGAACCTCAGTTAATTAAGTGGGTCTATTTTTATGATTTTAGATGTTATTTAATTCTCGTAATACGTGAAAACCCATTTCTATCTGCATTAACCCTCTTGTTAGACTTTAATGCAAATTTGACCATTAATAAACTGTTGAGAAAACCCATGGTTGTTCTGCATTCATGATATGATGGTAAAATTACAATTTTAACCTTAGTTTCATGAAATGATATGTGAATTATGGTCCTTTGGCGGTTATGTAGGAGCATTTATCAATGGATTATGACTTATTAAAGTTAGATATAGCTAATGATGACATTATCATCACCTAGTTTATAGCTTAACTTATGTATTGTAGCTATGATGAGCCACATCTCATCATTATTCACTTGGAATTAATTACCATGATTAATGATAATTCTTATGCAATTGATTCATGTGCCAAAAATATGCACTAATTAACTAATTAAGCTAATTAAATAACTTATTAACCTTCATAACATAATTATGTTAGTCTTATTTAAGTAAGTATTAAGCTAAGTATATATAACTTAGTAAGTTAAGTATAGTTAGTATAAGTTAAGTAAGATATGTACTGTCTATAATTAGTTTAATTAAATATATTATTAAGTATATAACTTAAGTAATAATTAATTGTAAGTTATAATTGTAGATTAATTAAGTATTAGCTAATTTATTAGTAAGTATTTATGCATAATAAATTACATATGTAATGGTAATTATACTTAGATAATTAAAGGGAAGCAAAATTATCTAATCTAAGTATTTCTATATTGTATAATATAAGATAAGTAATTAACTTATGTAAGTGATGTAGACACATCTATTTAGGTTAAAATGCCTATTCATGCAAGTTCCTAAGCTTAGATTTTCATTTCATGTTATAAATATTGCATAGCATGCATCATTATTCATTTAGAGTAGTTCTAAATAATTTAGGTTAATTGCATCCTTTTTGTGGTCAGGAGAGAAGGATATTTATTTCAAAAAATTGGATTGACGATCAGACTGTACGGATCTGATCAAGACGACGATCAGAGTCTAACGCCTTCGAAATCACCTCGATTGGAGTCCCGTAGCACCATATGCAATCCAAGGAAGATCAACGGCCAAGGGACTAGGTTATGAAATCTGGAGCATCAAACGACAAATCCAACCTCACAGATGGATTCGGGTTTACGATCGCAGCCCAACAACGTGAAAATCGACTCAATCCGACCTCTGTAGCATCCCCTACAAGGGAAAGAAGATGGACAACCCAGATTGCGCCACGTGGCGCAACCCAAGCTGCCCATGCACACGCCTGCACAAGGGCAACGGCATGCGCGACAGCGCAGCGCACGCGCGGAGGCAGCGGCACGTATTGCACGTGTGCATGCGACAAGGGCGCGTACAGCGCGTGCCAGTATGGGCGCATGGGTTGTCTTCAGCAATGTTTGCAGCGAATCTTCGGCGATGTTTATGACCGTCACTAAATGCCCTATATACAAATTTGATTCTTTCCTACACTATAAAAGGACCCCTACCCCTCCCATTTTTCTTCATCTCTTCCTTTCTTCCTCTCACCACCTTCAATGCTCTAGAGAGAGCTTGACCCAAGCACGGGATGCTCCTCTAGAGTAGAAAAGAAAATAGTTTTCCCTCCCCTCATCCCCATTCGTGGAGCATCCCATGGCCGTCCTCTAACTGCCCTTCGGGAAGAAGATCCTTGCCACGACAATGTCCTGCCCCATCCCCTATCCTTCGATTTCGTCCCCGTTCGTTTTGCTTCTCACCACCTTCCTTCAGGCGACGTCAGAGCGAGTCATCCTCCGAGCAACTGTCGAGGGGGATATCTCTTACCTCATTCTATATTTTTATGCTTTCATAGTGTAGTTTTCCTACTTTCGTAGTTGTAATAAACATTCATTAATAAATAGATGATTGTTTCTCTCTCTCTCTTTCTCTCTCTCTTTTATATTTGCAAGTAGATTAGCTAGATAAGCAATTGTCGATCTGATCTCTTGCTTGCTAAAAATACAAAAAAAAATAGAAAAGATAAAAACGACAAAAAATAAATAAAAGAGAAACACAGATTTTTGAAACCAAACGTTCGCCTCCCTTGTGTTCGACCCGGGACTCACTTTTCGAGTTTAGTTATAAATTTTATCTGATAGATGTGTTTTGCAAGCTACAACGACGGGTCCTCCAAACCCTGATTTTTAATTCTCGAAGCGCGCCCTCACCATTTTGGCGCCATTGCCGGGGAGGCAACGCTCTTTGGTTTTTCTCGTGTTTTTTCCACCTTACCTAACTTTTTTCTCACTTTTTCTCTGATCTTACTGTGATTGCAAGTACTCTTCCGAGGTAGGCCAAAGCGGTTAGATTGGAGAAAAGTGCGGATGAAGGTTATGTAAGTTTCCACCCGCTTCCCCACCCACTAGTTCATTTCACCACACTAATAACTCTAACCCAAATCAACTTAGGATCTTTTTATAAACCCTAGGATAGATTTGGTTGTTTGTTTACCACCTCCTCTCATCTCACCCCTGCATACATAAAAAACAAAAAATATACTCTTCTCTTGTGGGATTTTCTGAAAGCTACACACTGAACACCCACAACTTCTCACCCTAAGGTGCATAATCACATCGATTCTACCACTTAACCGTGATCTAACCTGTGGACCTGGTACACTTAACTCAACACACAAATAAGTGACTTGAAATCTGAATAGTTCAGACATTTCTATGTGCCTTAACTAAGTGGTGCAATAGGTCAATTGATTGAACTATTTGGGTAGCACCACTTAAAATAAAAGCGATCCATCAAGTATCTTGCCACTTAGGGTTGATTCTTAGGGCCGAACCAGGCACTCCACATTATTTTTGATTTTTAAGGAACATATCTACACCTGTGCTTTCAAAACTTGGAGTGTTCTCCTAAATTTGATTGAATATACCTATAGTAAACCCTAAAAGCTACTAAACAAGGTTGAACACTGAAAGACACTTCATCAAATAACCTTGTTTGCAAACCCTGGT
Organism: Thalassia testudinum; assembly: GCA_037157565.1. Lineage (NCBI taxonomy): Eukaryota > Viridiplantae > Streptophyta > Magnoliopsida > Alismatales > Hydrocharitaceae > Thalassia > Thalassia testudinum. The sequence goes on from JAZHRO010000049.1 coordinate 40,192,302, forward strand.
TGTGCACGCACGCACATTTTAACTGATCATTAAGGGCACAACCCATCTAAAGGGCCCATCACATTCTTGAAGCACCATTGTCCCAAGCCTAACTAAAATTGATTAGACGTTGGCCCTAAGGACTGGTTCACTCGTTGGGATCCAGATTGAGATTGTTCATGATTAACCTATTTATACTAGTCAATCTAATGTCTAGCTAGGGGAGTAGCATCAAACGACCGTGGTGGGGGGGTACACTAAGAACTAGAGGCGCAAGCCAAAGAAAGAACCTTCTCCCCAGTCCCTCCTTCTAACAGGTTGGATTGCCTATGATAGGATCTAAAATATGGATTATATAGCTATGTGTACAAAAACTCAAGAACAATATTGATAAACGCCAGTTTATCATCATTCTTATGCATTAAAACAAACCTAGCTCTTAGGATTTTACTCCGCAAACGGGTTTTTGGGCTGCATTTAGGCATAAAATAGGTTAGGCATGCATTGCATTTTTTATTATCTTTTTAATATGTTTTTGTGAGTGTTAGGGATATACAGTTATATAGATCCCTAAAACCCTAGCACTCAAAAAGGAAAATGGTGAAGGAGAAGCCCAGACTAGCTGGAACTCAGCCTAATCCAGCTCACCTCAGCTTGATCCAGCTCACCGCAGCTGGAACCTAGCTTACTTGAACTAGGGTTAGCTCATCCCAGCTCCATTCAACTAATCTCAACTGGATGGCAGCTCAAGAGAGTTCACCTTAGCTCACCCTAGCTCAAGTCAGCTCAGATCCAACTCAACTTAGCTGAGTCTAGCTCATCTCAGCTCCCATTAGTCCACAAGGAGCTCTAGCTAGCTCAGCTAAGTTGGCAGGAGTTCATCCCAGCTCAGATCCAGCTACATCCAGCTCCAGCCAGCTGAAGAAGAACTCATCCCAGCTCAGGAAGCTCAAGTCCAGCTCCTGGGGACTCAGCTTAGCTCAACTCAGTTGAGCTAAGCTACCTTAGCTGCCTCAACCAGCTTGATTCTCCCCGGGAGCACCAGACCTAGCTCACCTTAGCTCATTATGGTAGAAGCTAGCTTACCTTAGCTCGGATTAGTATCTAGCAAAGAACTAGCAAGCTAAGCCAGCTAGAATAGCTCCATGCCAGACTCTTCAGCAGCAACCAGCTCCAAATTTCAGTTCCAGACTTCTCCTCCTCAGCTCCTTCCTCTAAACCCTAGCTCCATTACCTTCTCCTCTACTCCTCCATTAGCTAAGCTATCTTAGCTTAGCTTAGCTTAGCTTAGCTTAGCTATGCTCCAACTTCCTTGGCTTATACCACCCCAAAAACCCACCTACCAACTCCACCCAACTAGCTCCACCTAAACTCCACATAAGCTAACCTACTTGGCACCAACCTAACCTACCCACCACCTCCAAAAGACACCTAAAAGTGGCACCAAAAACTACCCATAACCACCCCTTAATGGCGCCACTTTTCCCTCCAAAATCTCCCCTCATCTCCACCACACAATCCCCCTTGAACCCATCTCCACCATCCACCTAACCCCCCTTCTAGAAGACCCCACGTTGGCGCCAACATGGTGGTGTCTCTCCACCACCAAAAGACACCAACACCACCATAACTACCCCCTTTAACACGTCTTGGGTTGGCGCCAACTCTCCTTAGCCATAGGATCACCAACCACCTCCATTCTTCCATCCTAGCCCTCCATTTCAAGGGGCACCTTAACCCCCCATCCTACCCTATAAAAAGACCACTACCCACTACCATTCAAGCCATCCTTGGCTAGCAATTTCACTCTCATATTCCACCAAGAAGCCCACGTCCAAGAGAGAAGAAGAAGAAGAAGATTAAGGGGATATTCTGTCCCCTTGGTGCCTTCCCCTCTTCCCTTCTCTCTTGGGTCACGCCAACCAAAGGACAAGCCAGGCAAGGAAGATCTTGGAGGAGATCTTGAAGGTGGTCCACGCCACCTTGGAGGAGTTCTTGAGGGTGGTGCACGCCCACCCCTTGGAGAGAGCATTGAAGGTGGAAGCTTCCACCTTGGAGGAGCTCTCAAGGAAGGAGGAGAAGGAAGCCCTCTTTTCAAGCCAAGGAGCAGCTAGGCTTGGAGCAAGAAGACAACCTTCTTCACCATTGTTACAAGAGGATTTGTGTTTCTTTTCTTGCTTTTAGATTGTTTAATTCTAGTAGAAGCATTCCTCTACTTGTCCTTGAAAGGAACACTCATTCTACTCAATCAAAATTGCCTTCTTTTAGCTTTTTATTGCAGTTGTTTGTTTTGGTTCTAGCACTTGTTTCACCTCTTCTTCCAAATTACCCTAAGCCTCCACTTGCCTAGAGTGAGCTTAGGAAGAAGATATTTCTATCTTTTAGATTTTAGTTAATCATTTGTAGGTGTTAATTCTTTTAGCTACAATCTGCAATTTGCCCTCGTCTTTTCAAAATAAAAAAAAAATTACATATTGAAAAATATCAAAAAGAAAGTTGAGATCTATCTGCAAGTAAGAGGATTAATTTTGCAATTTTTGCCTCCTTGGACGACCCTAGATACTCCCCTATCTAGGATATAAATTTAAAAGCGAAAGCGGATTCGCGTGTTACAACGACGTTAAAAACCCGCTTTTACAAATCACGCGTATTTCGCTATCACTTTTTGGCGCCGTTGCCGGGGAGGCACGGCTTTGCATTAATTAATTTTCTCTTGCTTGAAGTGGATCTCATCCCCTTCTCTTTCTTTCTTTTGTGTGTGCAGGAACTACAGCGGGAAGGCGGGAATCTGGAAGCGAGAGCTCAAAGTTCCTTTTCTTCCCACGAAATTCAGGTTGGTTCCTCTTTCTGGTCACATAATTAATTAAAACTACCAAAAATATATTAAACTTGGCTTTCAGGATCCCAAAAAACTTAATTAAGTGGAGTGGTGCATTATAAAATCCATTGTTTGCTTGTATGCTTCTTTAACACCACTCCATTGCAAGTATTGGTGTTCTGTTTTTCGGGTCCAGATTTCTGTCCGGACTTGAAAAATCTATTCCTAACATCACAAGCCTCCTAAAATCATAAAATTTCATAGAGTGATTCCTAATTAAGTTTGGAACATCTGTTCCAAATTTCAGATCAATTGGATTTGTACTTAATTTTCAAAAATTCGTGGATTGCAGAGGGGTCACACCCTTTAATCTTCCTATTTTGCTACTATCTGATAATTTTTAGAATTTTTATACTCATCCAATTTTTGTGAATTTTAGTTTTCTGGAATACTTGTGAAATTTTACACATCATATAAAATCACAAAAATTTTCTGAGGTCGGTGGTAATACTGAAAAGTCCATAATACCCACGGGTATCATTTCTGGACTTTGACACCAGTACAATTAAAAATTTAAAATAATTATCAAAAAAATTATTAAAATCTTTCAAAAATCTTTTTTGGAATCCTTGTTTGATTTTCTTTAAAGTAGCGGTGTTGTTTGACTTGTTTGGACCACTACTTAATTCTGAAAGCTTAAAAATAATTCATTGGTAGTAAAATTTCTGTCTTAGGGAAAATTGGCTTAGGGTTTCTTCTTTCTTTTTAGAGACTCAATTAAAAGGAAATATACAATCACCCATACAACTTGTTTTCCTTTGATTGTGGATCTTCAAACTTGTTTGAAAATTTAATTAGAAAAGCCCTAAAACACATTTGATTAAATTGAATCCTAAAAGACATAAATACAAGAAAATTGTGTGACAACTTGATTTTCATTGGAGCCACTCTCCAATTCCTGCACACACACAAAAAAAAAAATCAAATAACAGGGCAACAACCCAATAAACGCCCTCCACATTCCGTGTGCACTATAGCATCCTAGACCTAATTAAAATTTGTAGCAACTTGACCCCTAAGGCTTGATCAACTTAGGCTTGCTATTTAGGTCTTAAGTTCTCTTTAATTAATACCAATTCTGTCATCTGTATCTGGTGTTCAGGCTGAGGGGCTGTGTCAAACGACCAGGCGCGGGTTTGTACAAGCACCTGGGGTCTTCCCTGGGAAACGTTTGGGCCCAAACCTCCCCTTAAGCAACTTGGCTAGATTTGTTGACAGAACGGGTATTCACTATTGACTACTTATTTCCTATATAGACCAAGTCTTAGGTTATTAGGGAGTCACATTTAAGTTAGGTCTAGTTTTGTTTGTTTGATTTGCACACTTTCTCTCATCTCTATCTCTTCTCCTCCCCTCCAAGTCTTCCAAGTAGTGCATGCACGGGCGACGGTCCCAAAAGCCATACCTCGAGGGACCATCTGATTTCGCCCCCCGCAGCAAGAAATCATTGTTTTCTTCCCCCTCGTCTTCTAAAAAAATGGAAAACCCAGGAAGCCATCAAAAAAATTCTGCTTCCACTTCTAACCCGTCAGCTGACCCACAAGCTGACTCCACCCTCCCTCACCTTCCTAACTTGGAGCAACCAGAAATACCAGCAGGGCCAGGTGGCCCTCCAATTATAACCCATAATACAAATCCCTTTGCATTAATGGTCGACCATTTGGCTCGACTACAACAAAATCAAGAAGATCTAGCTAGGACTGTCACGAACCTAGCTAATCAAGGACAAAATCCACCACCCCGCCAACAGCCTGTCATTCCTCTTAAGGATTTCTATGATCCTTCCAATTATGAGGAAAGACCAGGGGTGGTCATACCACAAGGGGATTTCGAAATCAAACCCGCCATTCTAAACCTTATCAAGCATTTTCATGGTCTTCCAAGAGAGGACCCTTTTTGTCATCTCGAGGAATTAACTGTCCTCGCTCAAACCACTCGTTCCCGCAATGTGCAGGAAGACATGTGGTTAATGAGACTCTTTCCTCTCTCTCTTAAAGACAAAGCATCACATTGGTTTAGAACAGTTGGGCGTCCTATTACCACCTGGCCCCAATTAAAAAGTGCTTTTCTTAAAAAAAAATTTTCGATCGGTCGAACAAATGCATTAAGAAGATCTATAACGACCTTTCAACAAAAAATTGGTGAACCCCTCCACGAAGCCTGGGAAAGATTTCAGGAACTTCTAAGAAGTTGTCCCCACCATGAAATTCCACAATGGCAGCTAGTGCAGATCTTCTATCACGGATTAGAAGATCAATTAAAACGATTTGTGGATGCCTCATGTGGGGGCAATTTTCTTAACAAAGACGCCGAAAGTGCCTATCTTCTCTTTAAAGAAATGAGTGAAAACTCATTTAACATGACTTCAATGGACACTTTTGGTAGATCACAAAACCCCAGACACGGAGTCCATGAAATTGACTCCAAAACCACCTCTGTTCCAGTCACACATGATGATTTATATATGTTAGCTCAACGACTAGACCAGATGCAAATTCACCAAAAGAAAATGGAAGAAAAGCTCACAAACAAACAAGCTCCACACGTCCACTCTCCACACACTAACCCCCCACACATTCTCCGAAGAGAAAATCTACACAATATCGATGCCACATCTGCTGACCAGCAAATTCCGGCTGATTTCCCGCAAGATTTAACTGGGAATTTTGACCAAAATATTTTTGATTCCACCTCGGAAAATATTTATACTCTCCAGGAGCAATTTAGAAACCCCTCCAACACTTCCAATCAAAATTGGAGGACTAACCCGAATCACTCTTGGAAAAACCCGAATCCGATTCCTTTTCCCAAACAAAACTATTTTGGGAATTATGGGCAACCTTTGTATCAACCTGGACCATCCCAGGATGATATTAATAATCAGGTCATGAAAACTCTGCAAGGAATGCAGACACAAATGACAGAAGTAACCCGCATGATTACCAATTTACAACACCAAGTTAAGGTTACTCCTGATCATCGACCTATTGGGAATTTACCATCCCAACCCATGCCCAACCCAAATAATCAAAGGAATCAATTTCAAGGTGGATATCACAGTCAACCTATTCAGCCAGCACCTCAGCATCCGCCGGGTTTCAATAACAGCCAGGCCCCCCGTCCTCATCCTAGAAACAACCAGACTGCAAATGCAGTTACCTTGAGGAATGGGAAAACCACTCACAATACCCTTCCTGTTAAAGAAACCCGCTCTAATGACACACAGATTAACTCTTCGCCTCCTATTGTTCAGGAACCAACTCATGCAAAACAGGGCAACCCTGCCCCATTTCCACAAGCCCTCCACTCTTCAAAAAAGAAAAAGACAAAATCTGAGCCCACTGAGAAGGAATTAATGGATTTATTTGGGCAAGTAGAAATTAATATCCCTATCCTAGATGCCATTAAGTATATCCCTGCCTATGCAAAATTCCTAAAAGATTTATGTACTCCAAAAAGGCAGCCCAAGAATTTAGGAAAGGTAATTCTTCCAGAGACAGTCAGCTCAGTTGTGCAGAGCCGACTGCCTCTTAAGAGAAAAGATCCCGGCACACCCATAATCCAAGTTATCATTAATGATACCTCATTTGATCGCGCTCTGTTGGATCTTGGTGCCTCAATTAATCTTATCCCCACAGTTATTTTTGAGGAATTTAAGATCGGTGAATTGAAGCCTGTTGAGGTTACTCTCCAATTAGCCGACCGATCTACGATTAAACCAAGGGGAATTGTTGAAGATGTTCTTGTCCGGGTCAAAGATTGTCTATTCGCAGTAGATTTTTTAGTCCTGGACATAGAGGTACCTGAAGCACTTAAGTTTGCCCCCATTATTCTTGGAAGACCATTCTTAGCCACCGCCCGTGCCAATATTGATTGTGATTCTGGAAAGATGAAGATCATGTGTGGCGGTGAATCTGTAACCCTAGACATTTTTCAAGCCTGTAGGCGGTTCCAGGAACCAGATTTCTTTGATGATTCGAATTCAGAAATAGAAAACATTGTGGAGGAAACATTGCAAATTTCCCAATTAGGTTCCTGTTTTGCTGTAAATACGATTCCTGAACAATCTACTTTTTCTCACCCTTCCACCTCAACCACACGACCAGCTAACATTCCAGCTGACCCTTTCACTCTCACCTCACCTCTAACCCACAAAGCAGAAACTCTTTCAGAACCGGGCCTACAATTGGAATTAAAACCTTTGCCTGATTCCCTTAAATATGTCTTCCTGGGTCCAAATCAGACCCTGCCCCTGATTATAAATTCTGGACTCACCGGGGCACAAGAGCACAAACTTCTCCAGGTTTTGAGTAAATATCGAAAAGCTATTGGCTGGACCCTTTCTGATCTTAAAGGCATTCATCCGTCCTATTGTACGCATCGTATATATTTAGAGGACGATTCTCGCCCCTCCCGCCAACCACAAAGGCGCTTGAATCCTAGTATGCAGGAGGTGGTAAAAAAGGAGATTATTAAGTGGCTGGATGCTGATATCATCTACCCCATTTCTGACAGCTCCTGGGTTAGTCCAACTCAAGTTGTCCCCAAAAAGGCTGGACTAACAGTTGTCACCAATGAAAATGGGGAAAATATAGCCATTCGAACCGCTTCTTCTTGGCGCGTGTGTATAGATTACCGAAAATTAAACACCGCCACCAAGAAGGATCATTTCCCGCTCCCTTTTATTGATCAAATCTTGGAGCGATTAGCCGGACGGGAATTTTACTATTTTTTGGATGGTTATTCTGGCTATAATCAAGTGGCGGTTCATCCTGAGGACCAGGACAAAACAACTTTCACCTGTCCCTTCGGAACCTTTCTTTCCAAAGAATGCCCTTCGGTCTTTGCAACGCACCTACGACTTTTCAAAGGTGCATGCTTGCAATTTTTTCAGACTTGGTAGGTGAATGTTTAGAAGTTTTTATGGATGACTTCTCTGTTTTTGGGGATTCTTTTGACCATTGCCTCAAAAATCTTGAAAGAACCCTCCAAAAGTGCATAGAAGTTAATCTGGTCCTCAGCTGGGAAAAAAGTCATTTCATGGTCCAAGAAGGTGTTGTCTTGGGCCATGTTATTTCTAAACAGGGAATCGCGGTAGATAAAGCAAAAATAGATGCTATATCTAAGCTCCCACCACCCACTACTGTCAAACAAATCAGATCCTTTTTGGGTCATGTGGGTTTCTACCGTCGATTCATACAAAACTTTTCCCAAATCTCCAAGCCTTTAAGTCATCTTCTTACTAAAGACCAGCCATTTGATTTTAATAATAAGTGCCTGGAGAGTTTTTTGAGGTTGAAGAAAGAGGTTACTGAGGCGCCAATATTGCAGGGACCTGATTGGAATAGTCCCTTTGAATTAATGACAGATGCCTCAGATTTTGCTGTAGGGGCTGTTCTAGGGCAAAGAATTGGCAAGAAGCCCGTTGTGATCTATTATGCTAGCAAAACCCTTGATGATGCACAACGGAATTACACGGTTACTGAAAAGGAGCTTCTTGCCATTGTATTTGCCTTAGAAAAATTTAGATCTTATCTATTGGGGTCACGTGTCACTGTTTATACAGACCACTCAGCAATTAAATATTTGCTGACAAAGAAAGATGCGAAACCCCGCCTTATCCGTTGGATTCTGCTGCTCCAGGAATTTGACCTGGAAATCAAGGATAAGGCGGGATTGCACAATGTAGTGGCTGACCATCTCTCTCGTCTTATGATGAATGACATAATGACCCCGCCAGATCAGTTCCCTGATGAAAGTATTTTAGCTGCTACAACCCTCCCTTGGTTTGCGCCCATCGCAAACTACTTAGCAACAGAACAAATCCCCGCTGATTGGCCAGAAACAAAATGGGATAAGTTCTTTGCTGATATTAAATATTATTTTTGGGAGGAGCTTGACCTTTTCCGCATTTGTGCCGATCAGGTCATTCGACGATGTGTCCCCGATTCTGAAATCCATGATATTTTAACACATTGTCACTCAATGGCCTGTGGCGGACATTTTTCGGGCAAGAAAACTGCAGCTAAAATCCTTAATGCGGGATTTTATTGGCCCAGCTTGCACAAAGATGCTCATGACTTCGTTCGGTCCTGTGTGCGTTGCCAGAGCATCGGCAACATGACTCGAAAGGATATGATGCCCCTTAATCCTATTTTAGAAGTTGAAATTTTCGATGTTTGGGGCATCGACTTCATGGGACCGTTCATCAACTCTGGTGGGTATTTGTATATATTAGTTGCAGTCGACTATGTTTCTAAATGGATAGAAGCAATACCCACCCGCACGAGTGATCACCGTGTGGTTGTCGAATTTCTTAAGAAAAATATTTTCTCAAGATTCGGCATACCAAAAGCCATTATCAGTGACGGAGGCTCACATTTCACCCACTCACAATTTCGTCACCTCCTTTCTAAATACGGGGTTAATCATAAAATTTCACACCATATCACCCAAAAAACTAATGGCCAGGCTGAAGTTTCTAACCGGGAAATTAAAAATATTTTACAAAAGACGGTTAGGCCCGACCGTAAAGATTGGCCCACCAAATTGGACGACGCTTTATGGGCCTACCGTACCACTTTTAAAACTCCACTTGGCATGTCTCCCTTCCGTCTGATTTTTGGGAAGGCATGCCATCTCCCGGTAGAATTAGAACATAGGGCTTTTTGGGCAATAAAACAACTCAATATGGATTTATCTGACACCGATAACCATAGAAAATTACAATTAACTGAATTGGAAGAATTACGTAATTTTTCCTATGAAAATGCGAGGATTTATAAAGACCGAACAAAGAAATTTCACGATAAATATATTGTTCGGAAACATTTTGACGTTAATCAACGTGTTTGGCTTTTCGATGCGAGATTACGTCTTTTTCCTGGCAAATTAAAATCTAAATGGACCGGCCCCTTTATTGTCCATAAAACATATCCATACGGTGCTATTGACCTTTTTGATCCAAAAACTAATTCAACATTTCAAGTCAATGGCCAGCGTTTAAAGCCCTATTTTGACCATACACCTAGAATTCCATCTGAATCTTTTAATTTTAGTGAGCCAGCCACCCTTGATCACTAGTGCACATCACGCCCGGCTGAATGGCGTAAAAGATAGCACTGGATGGGAGGTAACCCATCAATTTTTTTTCTTACTTTCCTTTTTTTTCTTCCTCCAGGTTTTGTTCATCCTAAACCCGACCGTTCTTCACTAAGGTGATCCCTTTTCCCTCCTAATGCATGAGGACATGGCATTTCTTAAGCATGGGGGGTGTTTTTAAATTTTTACGATCGATTTAGGATGTTCAAAACCTAAAAACATACAATTTTCTTTATTTCCTGCTTGCATACCCCAAAAATAATAATAATAATAATAATAATAAAATAAAAATGTTGAAAACTTTTTGAGGAAAAATTTTGAAATCGGGACTAAGGTCGAAAAATTCACTTTTGGTACAATGGGATTTAATCTTTAACAAACTAGGGATAATGATATAGATCGGATCATTAGAATTCCAGGGTCTATTTGAGACTAGATCAGATATCCTTCTCTAAAATTCCACCTGAACTCATGATAGTTCAGGTGACTTGATCCTATTTTGTAATACGGAAAGTATTTGACTCAGTTTCTGATTCAAAAACTTGCGTATCTTAAGAAACTTCTTATGTCTATTTTCACACACAAGCCAACACTTAAAAATAATTAAAAACTTTTTGAAAAACTCCCGTGTTTGGATTTAGTAAAAGTCTGAAGCAGATCATTGGTTTGAGTTCCCACCGCCGAGAAGAAGGAAAATACCTTCTTTGATGACGCGATGTCAACATGTTACCGCCTTGGCGCTGCTCTATATCTATATTTCATATCTTTAGATGGAGCATTAAAGTGCATTTTAGCAGCTCAAGTGTCTTGGACGGTGCTCTACCTATAGCGTCGGAGCAAGAGCTTGAGTTTGCTTGGAGAGCCCCTTTTCACCGCATCATGTTTTGGGGTTGTGAGCTCCTGGGTGGTGTCATGGATAGTGTTATCCCGAAGTACTGGTGCCAGAGCCCCCTCGAGGAATGGTAACGGGAATGATGATCCCGACACATCTGTTGTAAGACTAAGCTAAAAATAAGCATGGGAGAGAAAAAAAAAATATATATATATATAATAATAATAACACGTCCTTATAAATGTTGGCTTTTCACAAGCACAGACATAAGGTTTTAAAGGATTTTGCAAGTTGCCAATCAGATTCACGAGCCAGAAAAATCCTAAAAACAAACATTTCAAGTCATCTGAATTAACAAGGGGTTAATTTGTGAATTTTCTGGAAGATATATTGATCCCGTTCTGTCTAATAGTTGGATCCAAAAACAAATTCTGATGTTTATCTTCAACAAATCCCGTACCTCCAGTGCTTTAATCTACCAAGGTCCATTAATCACTTTTTCCTCAAAAGTAGAAAAAATTAGATTTCCCAAAAATTCCATTTTAAGTTTTGCTAAGAGACTAGCAAAAGATAAGCATGGGGGTGTGATAAACGCCAGTTTATCATCATTCTTATGCATTAAAACAAACCTAGCTCTTAGGATTTTACTCCGCAAATGGGTTTTTGGGCTGCATTTAGGCATAAAATAGGTTAGGCATGCATTGCATTTTTTATTGTCTTTTTAATATGTTTTTGTGAGTGTTAGGGATATACAGTTATATAGATCCCTAAAATCCTAGCACTCAAGAAGGCAAATGGTGAAGGAGAAGCCCAGACTAGCTGGAACTCAGCCTAATCCAGCTCACCTCAGCTTGATCCAGCTCACCGCAGCTGGAACCTAGCTTACTTGAACTAGGGGTAGCTCATCCCAGCTCCATTCAGCTAATCTCAGCTGGATGGCAGCTCAAGAGAGTTCACCTTAGCTCACCCTAGCTCAAGTCAGCTCAGATCCAACTCAACTTAGCTGAGTCTAGCTCATCTCAGCTCCCACTAGTCCACAAGGAGCTCTAGCTAGCTCAGCTAAGTTGGCAGGAGTTCATCCCAGCTCAGATCCAGCTACATCCAGCTCCAGCCAGCTGAAGAAGAACTCATCCCAGCTCAGGAAGCTCAAGTCCAGCTCCTGGGGACTCAGCTTAGCTCAACTTAGTTGAGCTAAGCTACCTTAGCTGCCTCAACCAGCTTGATTCTCCCCGGGAGCACCAGACCTAGCTCACCTTAGCTCATTATGGTAGAAGCTAGCTTACCTTAGCTCGGATTAGTATCTAGCAAAGAACTAGCAAGCTAAGCCAGCTAGAATAGCTCCATGCCAGACTCTTCAGCAGCAACCAGCTCCAAATTTCAGTTCCAGACTTCTCCTCCTCAGCTCCTTCCTCTAAACCCTAGCTCCATTACCTTCTCCTCTACTCCTCCATTAGCTAAGCTATCTTAGCTTAGCTTAGCTTAGCTTAGCTTAGCTATGCTCCAACTTCCTTGGCTTATACCACCCCAAAAACCCACCTACCAACTCCACCCAACTAGCTCCACCTAAGCTCCACATAAGCTAACCTACTTGGCACCAACCTAACCTACCCACCACCTCCAAAAGACACCTAAAAGTGGCACCAAAAACTACCCATAACCACCCCTTAATGGCGCCACTTTTCCCTCCAAAATCTCCCCTCATCTCCACCACACAATCCCCCTTGAACCCATCTCCACCATCCACCTAACCCCCCTTCTAGAAGACCCCACGTTGGCGCCAACATGGTGGTGTCTCTCCACCACCAAAAGACACCAACACCACCATAACTACCCCCTTTAACACCTCTTGGGTTGGCGCCAACTCTCCTTAGCCATAGGATCACCAACCACCTCCATTCTTCCATCCTAGCCCTCCATTTCAAGGGGCACCTTAACCCCCCATCCTACCCTATAAAAAGACCACTACCCACCACCATTCAAGCCATCCTTGGCTAGCAATTTCACTCTCATATTCCACCAAGAAGCCCACGTCCAAGAGAGAAGAAGAAGAAGAAGATTAAGGGGATATTCTATCCCCTTGGTGCCTTCCCCTCTTCCCTTCTCTCTTGGGTCACGCCAGCCAAAGGAGAAACCAGGCAAGGAAGATCTTGGAGGAGATCTTGAAGGTGGTCCACGCCACCTTGGAGGAGTTCTTGAGGGTGGTGCACGCCCACCACTTGGAGAGAGCATTGAAGGTGGAAGCTTCCACCTTGGAGGAGCTCTCAAGGAAGGAGGAGAAGGAAGCCCTCTTTTCATGCCAAGGAGCAGCTAGGCTTGGAGCAAGAAGACAACCTTCTTCACCATTGTTACAAGAGGATTTGTGTTTCTTTTCTTGCTTTTAGATTGTTTAATTCTAGTAGAAGCATTCCTCTACTTGTCCTTGAAAGGAACACTCATTCTACTCAATCAAAATTGCCTTCTTTTAGCTTTTTATTGCAGTTGTTTGTTTTGGTTCTAGCACTTGTTTCACCTCTTCTTCCAAATTACCCTAGTCCTCCACTTGCCTAGAGTGAGCTTAGGAAGAAGATATTTCTATCTTTTAGATTTTAGTTAATCATTTGTAGGTGTTAATTCTTTTAGCTACAATCTGCAATTTGCCCTCGTCTTTTCAAAATAAAAAAAAAATTACATATTGAAAAATATCAAAAAGAAAGTTGAGATCTATCTGCAAGCAAGAGGATTAATTTTGCAATTTTTGCCTCCTTGGACGACCCTAGATATTCCCCTAGATATTCGCGTGTTACAACGACGTTAAAAACCCGCTTTTACAAGTCACGCGTATTTCGCTATCAAATATTAGTAATAACAAGAAAATTTGCACAATCAATCAAACCACAAAAGTACGCAATATGTATAGTGGTTCCCCTCCCTTTGGTACTCCACTACCTAAGCCTCCCAGCTTAGGGTTTTTAACCTGATTCTCTCAACCCTAAGAGAATCAATTTACTAAATCAAGGTAATTAACGGGTTACCTCAACCCAAGTACAAAAATGGGTTTGTTACAACCCAACGAGCAAATGCTAAGGAACAAATGAAATATAGGTGTAAGAAAGAAAGATCTTACAACTAAGAACCTAAGCCTCTCAACAAATGTAAATATAATGTTACCGATTTGAGAGCCTAGAAAGGACGCAAATCGTGTTGAATTGCTTGAACAAAACATGTCAATGTGTTTGCAAACCCATAGCATGACTGGAAAGCAGCAAACACATTTTCTTCTCTTGAATATGTGGTGGAAAATATGAATTATAGCTCTAGGAATTTTCTTCTCTTTTCTCTTGTCTCTAGTGTGTAATCAAAGAGTCCTAGGGTCATTTTATAGATTTTAGGACCTAGGATACTCGTCTACTAGATGTTGGGATTTAATTCCCAATGTTCATATTGTTGGAATTAATATTTCTATCGTTCTATTTTGGGCCAATGGCTAGCTGGTACCAGTACTAAAGTACCTGTACCTATACTAGCAGCTCACTGCCACCAATACATGAGTCCTGGTACCGGTACTCATCATGGGTACCGGTACTTGTGACTCCCAGGTTTGAAATTCCTTGGGCACAATAACCTACTTGTACTGATACTCATCATGGGTACCGGTACTTGTAAGGTTCAGGCCAGAATTAAGCCTTCAACCTGTAGCCAACATGTACTGGTACTCATGGTTAGTACCAGTACTTGTTGTTCACAATTTGAGATGAATTCTCAAACCTGTGCCTTACAAATACTAGTACTGATGAACAGTACCGGTACTTGCTTACAAGTACCTATTTTAAGCGATTTATTCAATTACGTTCTTCGAAAATAAATGCCATATAAATCCTAATTTATCTCTAATTGATTTTTATGATCTAAGTTAAATTCTCTTGTTAAGAGGCATACAATCTATGAAAACCTAAACTAAAAAAACAAAGGATCGAAGATGATCTTCTTCTCGATCCATCCTTGTCATCCTCCATGACATGATCTTTTTCTTCTCACCATCATGCCTCCATCATTTCTTGTTTGCCTTGCTCCTTCACCTAAATCTGAAAAATACTTAATGGCAAACATTAATCCATAATAATTTTGTTAACACCAAAATAAGATGTGGAACAAGGTTCCACCAATCTCTCCCTTTTTGATGTTGACAAAACTATCTTGCAAATAGACAATTATAAGAATAAAAATAATTTTTAACAATGTTATATGAAGGAAAAAAAACTTTTAATTAAATCCTCCCCCTCAATATATGCTCCCTCTTAAAATATTACTATTTACCCTCTATCTTTCTCCCCCTTTTTGTCAATTACAAAAAAAAATGAAGAAATATCATACCATAAAATTTACCAATAGTAAAATGGAGCTTGTGGATACCAAGCATCTCTCGTCCAACATTCTTGGTCTTCATTCAACCTATAGAAAGGTTGAAGTGTTCCGTTATGTGCCTTGAACACCCATTGAATACTTTGATCTACTCCTGCAAAACAAATATCTTTGCTAGGTACCCATTTTCTTGTGGGTCCTTTAGAGTTAGCACCTTTCAAATCCTGTAATTTATAGAATTTTTAGTGTTAGATCTATAATTCTTGGGATTTTTAGACTTTTGATACATCCATGCATGCCTAGGTGCATGTGATTTAGTATGTGCATTCCTTTTATTCTGAAATTTTGATTTTATAGCTTCACAAAATTCAGTATTTAACCTAGTTGTTGTTTTGAGATTATTTAAAGTACCTTCAAAGTGCTCATAAATATCTTCCAGTTCTAATATCTTTGCATGCAGTTGATTATTAGTTTCTTTTGACATTTCTAATTCTATTTCTAAACATGATTTTTCTAATTCTAATGTTTGACAATTATTCTTTAAAACTAATTTTCCTTTTTAAATGACCTAGCTTTATGATATAGTTCTTCATATGCTTCTAATAATTCTTCAAAAGAGAAACCAAGGTTTACCTCATTATCCGTGTCTTCCGTAGTTGCTACCAAGCAAAGATGTGCGATCTCGTTGTCATTCGATTCACTAGAGTCAGTGTCCATGTCAGAGTCACTATCATCCCATGTTGCTTTTAAAGCTCTCCTCTTCTTCTTCTTCTTGACTTCTTTTGTGTCTTCCCTTTTGTCTTCCTTCTCCTTATTCATAAAGCAATCCTTCTACAAGTGACCCTTCTTCATACACTCATAACAAATAATATTAGTTGAAATTTTATTGACTTGCTTACCTTGTTTCTTGAGGAATTTGTAGAATTTTCTAGTAAGCATTTCCATCTCCTCGTCTTCGGATTCCGATGTTGTTGAGTTCGAGTCCTCCTTGGTTGCTCTAAAAGCAATGCTTTTCTTCTTGCTTGTCGCCTTCTCCTCGTTCTTCTTGATATTCTCCAATTGGACTTCATATGCCATGAGGCTTCCAATTAGATCATCTAAGGAGAGAGTGGATAGATCCTTTGCCTCTTGGATCGCTGTGGTCTTTGGAGACCAATCACTTGTAAGAGATCTTAAGATCTTCCTTACAAGCTGCTCTTCTGTGAACTTCACTCCAAGGTTCTTTAGGGGGTTAACTATTTCCCCAAACCTTGTGTACATGTCTTTGATCATTTCACCTTTCGTCATCCTGAAATACTCATATTCTTCGGTTAGAATAGAAATATGGGTTTCTTTTACCTTGTTGGTACCTTCGTAGGTGACCTCGAGAGTGTTCCATATCTCATATGTAGACTCACATGCCGAAATTCAGTTGAACTCCTCCCTTGATAATGCATAATAAAGTGCATTCATTGCCTTTGCGTTACCCACGATCTTCTTCTTTTGATCCTCCATCCAAGCTACGCCTTCCTGTGGCTCCGGATCTGTGTACTTCTCTTGAAAGAGAATCCAAGACTCCTCGTCCATTGCTTTGAGGAAGACTTGCATCCTCCTCTTCCAATATCCATAGTCCATCCCATCAAAGAAGGGAGGACGGGTGGATGATTGTCCTTCGGTGCGCCTTGATGTGGATGCCATTGCGAGTTGATTTGTTACGTCATCTCGCAACTTGGCTCTGATACCACTTGATAGGATCTAAAATATGGAATATATAGCTAAGCACACAAAAACTCAAGAACAATATTAGTAATAACAAGAAAATTTGCACAATCAATCAAACCACAAAAGGACACAATATGTATAGTGGTTCCCCTCCCTTGGGTACTCACTACCTAAGCCTCCCAGCTTAGGGTTTTTAACCCGATTCTCTCAACCCCGAGAGAATCAATTTACTAAACCGAGGGAATTAATGGGTTACCTCAACCCAAGTACAAAAATGGGTTTGTTACAACCCAACGAGCAAATACTCAAGAATAACTGAAATACAAGTGTAAGAAAGAAAGACCTTACAACTAAGAACCTAAGCCTCTCAACAAATGTAAATATAATGTTACTGGTTTAAGAGCCTAGAAAGGATGCGAATCGTGTTGAATTGCATGAACAAAACACATCAATGTGTTTGCAATCCCTAGCACGATTGGAAAGCAGCAAACACGTTTTCTTCTCTTGAATATGTGGTGGAAAATATGAATTATAGCTCTAGGAATTTTCTTCTCTTTTCTCTTGTCTCTAGTGTGTAAACAAAGAGTCCTAGGGTCATTTTATAGAGTTTAGGACCTAGAATACTAGTCTACTAGACGTTGGGATTTAATTCCCAACATTCATATTGTTGGAATTAATATTTCTACCATTCTGTTTTGGACCAATGGCTAGCTGGTACTAGTACTAAAGTACCTGTACTAGTACTAGCAACTCACTGCCACCAATACATGAGTCCTAGTACTGGTACTCATCATGGGTACTGGTACTTGTAAGGTTCAGGCCAGAATTAAGCCTTCAACCTGTGGCCAACATGTATCGGTACTCATGGTTAGTACCGATACTTGTTGTTCATAGTTTGAGACAAATTCTCAAACCTGTGCCTTGCAAATACCAGTACTGATGAACAGTACCGGTACTTGCTTACAAGTACCTATTTTAAGTGATTTAATCAATTACATTCTTCGAAAATGAATGTCATATAAATCCTAATTTATCTCTAATTGATTTTTATGATCTAAGTTAAATTCTCTTGTTAAGAGGCATACAATCTATGAAAACCTAAACTAAAAAAACAAAGCTTCGAAGATGATCTTCTTCTTCTCGATCCATCCTTGTCATCCTCCATGACATGATCTTTTTCTTCTCACCATCATGCCTCCATCATTTCTTGTTTGCCTTGCTCCTTCACCTAAATTTGAAAAACACTTAATGACAAACATTAATCCATAATAATTTTGTTAGCACCAAAACAAAATGTGGAACAAGGTTCCAACAGCCTGGACATAAGTAGAGTAAGTCGTCCATAATCTTAGGTCGGATTCTGAGAGTCTGTTGACCTTTAGGCTACCCAACCTAAGGACAAGCTTGTATTTTTATATTGCAGGGCTCCTTCTTTCTCTTCTGATTTCCCTCCTTACTTCACCATGTACCCTTCCGCATCTTACACACATTTCCAATTCTATCCTCCTACCACCACTTATCCCCAAGATGATTACTATTCCGACTTGAGTTGTAATTACCCATCCACTAGCTGGGATGACTTTGATTGGGGATATGAATCCGAACGTCAATGTCCAGGGCCTAACCCTGGACAACAAGACTATAATTGCTATCCTTCCCAAACCTACAATGATTATGGATCTCCATCCTTTGATAACCAAACCAACTCGATCTACAATCAGGAAGGATATAACGATTATAACACCTACCCTCCTCAGTATTCCACTGAATATAGGTTGCCACCATCCTTTGAACAACCTAGAATGACCTACTTTCATGGAGGGACCTGAGAACCTCAACATCTTGACTCCCCTAGATTTAACCCAAACGCACCCAAACCTGAATCGACCCAATCAATTCAGGTGATCCAGATCCAGGATAGGGTGTTAGCTAATTTGAGGAACACTATACAATCTTTAGAAGCTCAGCCAACACCATGCACTGAAGCACTGGAGCCTATGATCAAAATTATTGATTAACTTAATAATTCTTTATTGGATTTGCTGCAAAGTGTTAGGGATAGGGACCTGGGCGAGTTTCTTTTTGGGAAATTGTCAAGGTTGAGGATGAAATTTGTGGTTGCCCTAGTCAAATCTTAGGATGATTCTCATGATGAACCCCCTTTAGGAGAGCCAATGTCTGAACCCACTCAGGCGCCTGTCGGGGGGAATACATATTCTGAGATTGGAGATGACCAGGTTGGGCTAGAGCAACCCTTTGAGGATGAATCAAGTTTCTCACCCGAGATCCTAGAGTCAGGAAATGACAAAAAATGTCTCCACAGACCATGAAATGACATGATTTTAAGAAATATATAAATGAGGATCATGGATTTTTTTATTCTGAGGGTGAGGAATCTCTTATTGAAGTCTCACTTGAGCTTAAGGAAGATGATTTTAGTGAGACAAATGGGCTCAAGGAGCGTGACGAACCATTTGATAGCCCAGTCATTGACGATTTTGATTCGATTAGGGCTAACTTGGAGGATTCGAATCCTCATTTACTTAATGATTTAATCAGTGACCCCATTCCTCATCTGCAACCCAAAGAGCTGACTTCTGAGATCATTGTGCCCAAGTCAATCTTGATTTAGCCACGATTTTTGGACTTGGGTGAATCATATGGGGTGAATGATATGCTAGAGGTCTCGGAGCCTAAGCCCTTGATGTTGGAAGATAGAATTGTCGAAATAAAAATTTGGGAGGCTAATTCTGAGGGAACTTTGATTTTGGATCTAAGGGTACCTATTAACATAAAACCACCAACTTTTTACCAAGATCCTTACTATATCTTTCACGTGCAACCCAAGCTTGAAATAACTGATTATTTTTCTTAGCTAGATGTTAAGTGGACAACCGCACCTATTGAACCATCTTTAGCCATTGTCCGACATTTTGGTCTTGGGTTGCACACCATAAAACCGCAGGCTCGACCCTGCAAGCTTAACAACCTTCGATTCTGGGTGATTTTCATCCAGAACCTTAGAACCACTCGACCCTGGGGCATGGGTCTGCACCATAATCTGGTCCACGTCTATGGACATCTTCTGCTGGCGAGTTTCTGGATCAATATTTTTATTTTGATTCTGACCTGCACTTGTGAATTCTCAATTTCTTCTCTCTATGTATGTTATGCCTAGCTGAAGGCATTAAACTTAGTGCATGTGTATACACTCTTCTCTTTGCGAAGCTAACCAGATTTTCACGGCACTTAGGTGATATTCTGTTTACTCTATCCTTTTCATGTCTTTATTTTTATAATGAGGACATTTCATCATTTAGGCATAGGGGGGTGGATACTTAATCCTGAAATCATTTTGTTAACTCCATAGAATTTCTTTTAGTTTCTTTTTAAAAAAAACAAAGAAAAAAATTGAAAATTCAAAAAGATAAAAAAGAAAGAAGAATTAAGAGAAGAGAACTTAGGCATTTGGAAGTTATTAACTTTAGGAAATGATACGAGATGACCTAAACACTTAGACTCTTTAGGTCTTCGGGCTTAATTAGCCCGGGTGTCCACTCGAATGTGGACTTAGTCTTGAGTCTTCGCCAATTCAAATTCATTTTAAATTTGGCTAATAAATTGGGATGATAAGTATGTGACCTATCAATCCACCCTCTGATTTGGGGTGACTTTAAGCCTAAGCATCTACACACATTTTTTGCATTGACTCACTTTTCGACGATTTCTTCGGAAATTGGGTAGCTAATGAACTATCTAGGGTGGTATGGCTGGCAGGTTGTCGGTGGTAACAGCTCATCGTTTGGTTGTCCAGAGCCCAATCACAAGACCATTGTACTGCCTTTAGGTAAATCGTAGATCAAGGAAGCCACCTACTTAAAGGAAAAAAAAATAAACAAACAAAAAGAAAAAGAGAAAAATAGGAAAAGGAGAAAAAATTAAAAAAATAAACAAAATCACACTTCACCGCATGAGTATGGCTAGCAAGTTGCCTTGGCTAACAGCCCATTGGCCGATTGTCCAGAACCTAACTCACAAAAAAATGCACAATAATTCCCAAAACACTTAGGGAAGAAGTGGGGAAGTACAATAAATTGGGGAGATATACACTGGGTTCGCCCTTATGTTGACCCCATAAATAAAAGTAGGGAGAAAGCTACTAGTCGAAAAGATAAACCTTTAGGCAAGGTCACCCAGGGTTGTAGAAACCCGAAGTCCGTTTTAATAGCCGCCTAGTGAGTCTTTCACTATTTTCACAAGATGCTTAGCACTTAGATTTCTTTTCGAGTCTTGGGCAGGTCGGGTAGCCGTAAAAAGTTATCCTAGAACTCTCAAACTCCAAAAGTACAAAAAAATTAGAAAAGAAGAAAAATAAAAAAAAAAGGTTAGCAATTCTGGCAAGCACTGTTTATCTTCCCTTTTCAAATAAGGCGAGGACTTGGGTGGTCTGCATTCTGGCAAGCACCCAAGTATTGTTGAGTTTTCATTTTTAGGACCTTAGTTGAAATTTTCTATTATTAATAAATGACTTAGGCCTAAGTGATCTAATCCTAATTTTGATTTTATACATAGCATGTAGCTCAATTTTGCTAGGGACTAACAAAAGATAGGCATGGGGGTATGATGTAGACACGTCTATTTTGGTTAAAATGCCTATTCATGAATGTTCCTAGGCTTAGATTTGCATTTCATGTTATAAATATTGCATACCATGCATCATTATGCATTTAGAGCAGTTGTAAATAATTTAGGTTAATTATATCCTTTTTGTGGTCAGGAGAGAATGATATTTATTTTGAAGCCTCAAATTGACGATCTGACCATACGGATTTGATCAAGACGACGATCGGAGTCCAACGCCTCCGAAATTGCCTCGATCGGAGTCTTGTAGCACCATATGCAATCCAAGGAAGATCAACAGCCGCAGACTAGGTGATGCAATCTTTAGTGTCAAACGACAAATTTGACCACACGGATGGATTCAGGTCAACGATCGCAACCCAACGACACGAAAATCGACCCAATCTGACCTCTGTAGCATCCCCTACAAAGGAAAGAAGATGGACAGCCTAGATTGCGCCACGTGGCACAACCCAGGCCGCCCATGTGCATGCACACGCAAGTGCAGTGGCATGCATAGCAACGCAACACGCGCATGGAGGCAATGGCACGTATCACGCTTGCGCGGGCGACAAGGGCACATACAGTGAGCACCAGCGCAGCGGCAGCGTAGGTGCAAGGGCTGTCTCCAGCAACGTTTATGGCCATCACTAAATGCCCTATATAAGAATTTGATTCTTTCCTCCACTATAAAAAGACCCCAACCCCTCCTATTTTTCTTCATCTCTTCCTTTCTTCCTCTCACCACCTCCAAGGCTTAAGAGAGAGCTTGTCCCAAGCCCGAGATGCTCCTCTAGAGTAGAAAGAAAATAGTTTTCCCTCCCCTCATCCCCATTCGTGGAGCATCCTGTGGCTGTCCTCTCATCGCCCTTCTGGAAGAAGATCCTCGCCGTGATGTCATCCTGCCCCATCCTCTATCCTTCGGCTCCATCCTAGTTCGTCCCGCTTCACACCACCTTCCTTCAGATGACGTTAAAGCGAGTTGTCCTCTGAGCAACGGTCGAGGGGGATATCTCTCACCACATTCTATCTTTTTATGCTTTCATAGTGTAGTTTTCCTGCTTTCATAGTTGTAACAAACATTCGTTGATAAATAGATGATTATTTCTCTCTCTCTTTTATATTTGCAAGTAGATTAGCTAGATAAGCAATTGTCGATCTAATCTCTTATTAAAAATACAAAAAAAAATAGAAAAGATAAAAACGACCAAAAACAAATAAAAAAGAAACGTGGATTTTCAAAACCAAATGTTCGCCTCCCCGTGTTCGACCCGGGACTCACTTTTCAAGTTTTGGTTATAAATTTTATCTGATAGACATGTTTTACGAGCTATCACGATGGGTCCTCCAAACCCCAATTTTTAATTCGTGAAGCACACCCTCATCAGTAAGTTTTTAAGTAAACCTAACTTATTAATTATTGATTCCATAATATTATTATGTGTTATTTAATATATAATTAAGAAAAAAAATAATTTAAGAAAATAATTGGTTAATTAAGCTAAATAAACCTCCTAGTGAATGCCTGGACTCAACCTAGTATAAATTTATAAAATATGTTGGTTATCTTTTTTTTTTTTTTACTAACGAGGAACCCTCCTTCAAAGGTAAACCCCAAGAGACCCACATGCACCCCTTCACATGAGCCTCTAGGTAAGATCGCAGTGTTGGCAAGCTTGAACCGAGGGCATTTCCCCAATAGGAATATGACCTTATCAGTTGAGCACCCATTGGGTAGTAATATGTTGGTTATCTTGCTCTCTATACTACAACACAACAATAGTTATTATAAATGCAAGAAAAATTAACATCAGGGTCCGGCTATATAAGGTGTGTTTTGGTTCTTTATGGCTAACCAAAGGTGTTTACTTGGTGGCTAAGAAAGAGGCTAGGTGGCTGTTAAGAGGGAATGTATATGATCTAGGTTTAGGTGTTTAACGACAACAATATGATCATGAATCAAGGGAGGAGATTTTAGTTTCTTAGTGTCCGACCATCAAGGGATAATTAGGAAGGGATATGGCCATCCATATGTATATTTCTTAGAGGCTAAGTGGCGGCTAGGAAGATAAGGTGGCTTAGGTTAGGTTGTTACAAGGGATTTAAGACTAGGTTGGCTAAAGGCTTATTAAATTAATAGGTTGTCCGACCCTTATAGGTCAATATTAAGGCTCATGGTCGACCATCTATAGTGCTAATTAGGTTGGGTTAGGTTGGTTTTAAGCTAAGATAATTAGTCTCCTAAGTAGGCTAAGGTTAAGGACTAATTGGGCTAGGTTGGTTAGCTTGGGAATTGACTCAACCAGATATCATAAATGAGATCAGTTCCAAATCTTCCCTCTACCAAGTTCCAGTCAGTCTCATATCTATCACCTACATGCATATAAATGAAGACATCAAGGTCCCAAATATAGATAAAAGAAATATTGCATTAAAATCCAGAAATAGGCATTATTTACAAAATGCTACTAAATGGCTAATCTAACCTATACAAATGCAATATGACCTAATTTACCCTCAAATTAACAATAGTTAGACATAAATTACGTCAATAAATATGGAATTGTTATACTCCCATGCCTATTTTTTGGTAGTTCTCAAACAAAACACTGAGCAAAAATCATGCGGGAAAATAATATTTAATAGGAAACAAAATTATGATATTAAGCGAAGTCGAATTAAAAGCATCAATCTTGATTTTTCAATAAAATAAAGAACTATACACAAAGCCATAATGTCGATGACTCAACAATTCTAGAGTACTCACTCAAATACAAACTACCTAAGTCAAATTAGAGACTCTATTAGCCTAGGACATGGATTTCAAGAGCAATGTTTTATGGCTCTGCCAACCCACAAAGGTTTGAATTGAACTTCAATTTTAAGCTCTTTGTGTGTGCAAAAAGAAATTAACTCCTTAAATGGGCAACCTTATTGAATTCCATGTTTTCAACAAGACTAAGGCCACCTCTTCTCTCTATTGACCTAAGTCTTCATATTTGCCTTACTAAGGACTTGTAGCTTTCTCCCTACCCTTTTCTATCCTACGGTCAACCTCGAAGGTATATCTCCCCGGTTGAATCAAAAAGGTTTCTCATTGGAACATCTCACTATTTTTGGGTTTTTCTAGGATATTTGGACGCACACTTTTTATTTTGTTTTTGGTATTCTTTTTTTAAAAGGCTACTTCTACTATATTTTTTGGGATTTTCTCCTTTTTCTGCACTCATTTTCTAGGTAGGCTGCTTTTCTAATCCCATTCAAGAACATCTCCTAAACAAAAACACTAAAAGCTAAAGATGCAAGGCTGGGATCTGAGCACTCTACATCTGAGGAGCATACCCAGTGCAACATGCCAACCATGCCTCAATTTAGGTCCTATTGACCACTTAGATTTCAACGATAGGTCACCCAAAAGATAAGTCAATGCATACGTGCAAGCGTAGGTAGCTTAATTTTCTCAAACTTTTCAAACAAAGAGTGGAAAGAAGAGTCACATACTTAACACTCCTTTGACTTAATACTTCAACTTTTTCAAATCTTGTCCAAGACTCGAGAAACAAATCCGTATTTTAGTAAATACTTGAGATAATTAAGTGAAATTGGCCTGAAGAGTCTAAATGAAAAGACTTTGCTTCTATGTTTCATGAGATCGGTAAATCCTCAAAATCAAACATTTTCAATCTTTCATAGCTCAATCTCTAAAAACACAAATTTTTCTCTTTTTTCTTTTTTTTATCGAAAATGATGGAAACAAATGAAAATATGAGAACACAAGAGAACACAAATTTTGGAGACTAGTATAAAAGCAACTCAACTAAAAATATAAATCCACCCCTATGCCTATTTCATGTAATGCCCTCATTGTATGCTATAAGCATAAGAAGAGGATATAAATCACTTGAAAAGCCTAAGTTGGCACAATGTGGCTTGACTAGCTCCAAATCTACAAACCAACTAAATTATATATAAGCTATATAAATCCTAATATATCCAACCAAAGATGTTGGGTTGTCTCCCAACAAACGTTGACTTTTATACCTTCAGTGGAGCCTAGACCCTAAAAAGATGAATTAATCAATATAGAAGAGAAGGTCAAAAATATAATCAAGATATGATCAATGATGTTCCAAATCAAATGTTTGCAAATGTAGACCAGTTGGTGATGCAATCCCATACATAAGAGTTAAATACTTAACAGATGCAAAATCAGAAATGATTGTATCCATCTATTTTCTAACAATCAATGATGAGGTGTGGTCTTTAGTTTAAACCCATGTAACTCGTGTGTATAAATCCAAACACACAAGAGATAATCAAAGTAAAAAGTGTGTGTCCCATGACAATGAAGCTTGAGAAGATGATTCATGGAATATGTGCATTTGAGTTCAAGGGTCTTAAGGAAATTAGGAAAATCACAAGGATCCTTATAGAAGATAGGAAACTTAAAATCATAAGGAACCCTTAAATTTTGGTATAAATCTCTCTCTAAATTTTCTTCTGAGATGAGGATTTCTTTATTCATATCCTCAAAATCATTCATATCATTACCCGAGATATTTTGAATTTCATTAACCCCTTCTATAGGATCCAAGTCTATAAAATTATCAGGAATTAATTCAGACTTGAGTTCATCATATTCAAGTCTAATTGATTCACATTTAGGCTCTTTAAGGGTCGATTGGGAGGTGGAGTTATTGATCAGTTCATCTTCAGATTCAAAAATCAATTCCTCATGTACCACCTCACCTAAATCAAGACAAGGGCCATTAAAATCAACATCCTCAAAATTGATTTCCTTAATTAGCCCTTTTTCAAAATTAGAGGTTTCAAAATCAAATTCTACTTCAATATCAGTTGAGACATCTACCTTAGTGTCATTCTCTAATTCCTCACAATCAGACTCATCATCCAAAGTCTCATAAATCATGCTTTCAAGTTCAATCAAATTATTCTTTATTGGTTCATAGGAAGAGTCATCAGTTGGATTTATGATAAGGGAATCTTTGTCAGTCTCCTCAGCTTTTGTTTCGAGAGGTTTATCTTTTATCCCAGTGACAAAGTCGAGAGTCTGTAACATTAAGTCCACTATCTAAGATCTCATTTTGATAATCTCTTGATGCATTATCTCGACTTGGTTCTTTTAAGCCTGATTATCCATGTGTTTCATCTATTACACTAGTTTGTCCCTCATGTTGTCCCACTAATGTAATTTTTCCATCCATTACTCATATTGATTACTTATAGGTGTTGATTGAGAGGCCACAGGTTGATCTAGAGATTGATCTTGATTAAACCAAGACTAGATGGATCTGAGTCAATTAATCATGGGTCAATCTAGTGAGTATCTGAATGTCCTCCTAGGTTATGGGTCATGATAGGGCAATCATTTGAATCTAATGACCTAGATTAGAAGTTATAACGATGAGGATAACATGCCTGATCATGATATCCCCAATTAGTTGCAGTAATATCCCAATTGGAAGATGAATAGGATTGGGTAAAATTGGGATCAGAGTTAGAATCACTTTGGGGATTTTCTCCTTGATTCCAAGTTGAATTGAGATAATCATTTGGGACAATGACCTAAATAGGAATTGAGCTTGAGGAGGATTAGGGTTGAAATACTAATATCCAGGATTAGAATCATATCCTCGATTAGGAGCTATATCCCAATTTGAAGTTGTGGAAGTAAAAGTCTAATTGGGATAATGATTGAGATCATTCTGGGGATTAAAATCATATCTTGGATATTGGTATCCCAGGTTAGATCTCCAATTAAAAGCAGAGTTATCCCAATTAGAAGATGGATAATGTTGGGTCAAATTGGGATAAAAATTGGATTGAGGATAAAATGAATTTGAAGAATAAGAATTGAAGTCCATGGATACAGATGAAAGAAGTCAAGGAAATTAAGAATAGGAGAGAGTGAAAATGGCACAAGAGGGGGGTGATTTGTGCAATATATAAAAAGTTATTCAAATAAAAATCACACCACAAAATGGACACCAAATTTAGAAAGGAAACCTAATCGGTAAAAACCTCTAGCTAGTTGCCCCTAACTAGGATTTCTCTCTTGTTATCCAAGCAAGATAATCCACTAGCTTACCACTTAAAAATGAGAGTGGTAAGCCTCAATTACACCAAGCTTGTCTCCTTGTACAAACCACATCGTAGACCTTTTGTTCTCTTCAAGAACGAGAAGCCTACACCAAGGCACCCAAGTACAAGATCAAATAAAAAGAAATTGTACAATAACAATCCTAGAAAGCCACAATAAATATATGAATGTGTAATTCAATGTGCTATAGGATATGAGAAATACTCCCTTAACTTCCCTTTGATAAAAATTGAATTTTCAACGTGAAGGAAGCGGAGTAGAAAGCCTTAGAACATAATTGGAAGCAACGGAAGAACTTTTAGCACAATGATCTTTAGAGAGCTTTTGAGAGTGTTTGCAAATGATAGATAGCTTGTATGTTGCTTTGGAAACTTGATAGTATATTTATATAACCATTTGAAGCCTTGAAAACTACTTTAAAATCATGCACTAGCCGTTTGAAATAACTTCCAATAACCAACACTTTGAAAAGATGCAACATTTCAATTTTGGTCAAAAGTAAATGGTTAAGAAAACCTCTTAATCATTTAATCGAGGCTGGACCCTCAACGATCTTATTCTCATTCGATTAATTGATTAAAAAAGAACATTAACCAATTAAAAAAGTCCCTGAAAATCTCTTCAAGTATCTCAACAGAGCATGTTAATCGATTAAGAAAAGGCATTAATCTATTAAGAAAAGTTCCTAGAAGAGAACCTGCAGCCTTCCTTCTTTGATTAATCAATTACGACAAGTTATTAATTGATTAAGAAAAGTTCCTCAAAGAGAACCTGTAGCCTTCCTTCTTCGATTAATCAATTAAGATAAGTTATTAATCAATTAAAAGGCAATTACAAGAATTAAAATGTTTAAAAACTTGCATCTCTTGGCCAAGGGTTGCTTCATTTTGAGTAACTAACCCTTTAAACGTTGATAACTAATTAATTATGAAATTTAAACATTTTTGACACATTTTCTAATCTAAATAACTACTCTTCTAGATGAATGGTTAAATGACTAACGAGCCCTACATTCTAAAAGGTATTATGTGTGTTAATTTTATTAAGTGGCTCTTTACATAAGATCCTGAAAATAAAATAATACAACACCTAAACTTAGCCTTTGATAATCTCCTAGAAGATGCTAATGTTGATGTAGCTTAATCTTCTTAGCCATCTCCTTGATCAAATTAAGCTTCTCAAAATATGATGCTTCAATCATATAACTTATAAAATATTTGTAATCCATTTAAACAAGTGATGCTTTGGAATGATGATTTACCTAAGCTGCAAGCATCTCAACACACATAAAATAACTTTATATTTTGTATAACATCAAATTAGGAATAATTGCTACTTTGCACTAACAGAGAGAAGATGTTACGACCCGGCTCCCGGATCCCTATAGGACCAGAGACTGGCTCACCTCAGCTAATCCCAAGACCTAGTCCTCCAACGAGAAATAACCAAAAGTAGGAAAATAAACCACATTCATGCATGCAATATAACTAAGCAGAAGGAAAGAACGAAACAGTAAAAGAAAGTAGAACAACTGTCTCAAAAATAGCACATGCCACCACAACAACAGAAAAAAGAAAGTAACGAGAACAGTAATTTAAAAGTCCAGTACTCACAACTACAGCAAAAACAAAAGAGCTAGAAAGTAAACTACTACAGCTGGGCTCGACTGGGCCCAGCTCCCTATGCAGCCAGAAACTCGGGCTGCTCAACTCCTGGTCCTGAACAGGGTTACGAAAAGATGGAGTCAATGAACGCTGAGTAAAGTGGTGTTTACATTATTTATGTGCAAGTAAAGTAAAAACAACAAGCAGGTTTTATTCTCATTTCCATTTATCTCATTTATGTATTTATGGTTCATCTATTTCACAAAGTATCCAAGTATTTCTTGATCTTTCTTGTTCCTCGTGGGAACGATCTTGATTGTAGTCCTTTCCGTAGAGTAGAAGGTACACGTGGTGCTCTCTTGGCCAGGAGAGTGCCCCGCGGTAGTCCTACACCCAGTCAACCACCCCGAGGTCACTGTCGAGACGTAGCGGTGACTATGGCACGCATGATAAGCGCACAGGTAGCTACCCCGCACTGACACGCGGTCAGTCGTTTCTGCTAACGGGTACATCCAAGATACAGCACGGAACAGTATAGGGCCTTGTCCTCTCAGAATAGAGGTCTCGCTCCTCCATAGTCCGCGTACCCTCATCCGACTATCCAAGTTTGCCCAGAGGCCCTAACAAAGTCAGTGTAGGGTGGATAGCTTAACCCCGGGCCCCATGGGGTGGCTAACTCCCTCCCTACACTAGTAGCTCACCTCGGTACCACATATGCGAAGGCCAACAGGAGTCAGTGTAGAGTGTCCAGTCCTACCCGAAGTCTCAACCCAAGAGGTGGCTGACTCCCTCTCTACACTAAAAGGAACAGTTGCTCTCCTTGGTACCGTGTACACAAGGGCCAGCTCACTTCCCGTCTACATTTCAGATTCCTTTCATACACAGGAGTTCTACTCCTAATTCCCTATAGGGTTCAAGCTCATATTCATCTCATTTGTCCATATTAAGATCTCATGTTTCATAACTCGTTCCTCATCCATATATAGGCAGCTCGTGTTT
The DNA here is from genome assembly GCA_037157565.1 of Thalassia testudinum. Classification (NCBI taxonomy): domain Eukaryota; kingdom Viridiplantae; phylum Streptophyta; class Magnoliopsida; order Alismatales; family Hydrocharitaceae; genus Thalassia; species Thalassia testudinum. The sequence goes on from JAZHRO010000049.1 coordinate 40,222,475, forward strand.
TCACAATTAAATTCTCAATCATATACATGCAACTTGTGGTTTCACAGTTCACTTCTCATTCACATACAGGTAACTCGTATTTTAACATGCATCTCATAATTACACTAATATCATTTGCTAGTAATTTACTTTAACCATGCACTCAAGTAAACAGTATAGCTCAAAACAGGCTCATACATTTCTTCCCTAGAGTTCATTCTACATCCTAGAGTTCGATCTGATTATTCCAAACAAGTACATTCTTATTCAAATAGTAACAACTGAATTAAACCACTCTACCAGGTATCACGGGAGGAATGGGGGCCTGTGCCGCAAATCTCGTTGTCTCCGCAAGCCCCGAACACGCCATCGGCTGGTAACTTGTACCAGCGACTAATTTATATTAGATAAGCTCAAAACAATAGATACTCAACATGAACACATAGAGAAACTCGAGTGGAAAAAAGTGGTACTTCGGTTGTAGAAATCCGATTCCGTTTGGGCCCTAAACGAGCCAAAAATGCGGTTACTACCCAAAATCAGACGTCTTAAAAGACATCAGATCTCACCTTGCACTTTCTGCGGCTTCTTCAGACGTCCAAACACCCTCCACGACCATCTGGGGCAAGCTCCAGACAAGGCCTCCGATCTTCTGGAAGTACCTCCGAACGTCTGGCGATGTGACAGATCTCCAAAAGTACTTGGAAAAGCGCACCGTGCACCTTCCCAAAGTCCCCACCTACGTACAAAAATCATAGGCACAACTTTAGCCCAACATCTCCTACACTGCAAACTGCATGGTAGAAAGAAGCGTAGGGAGATACGTACCTCGCGTGATATTATGCTTTCAAACGTCCAGCTTTAGCTTCAGACGTCCTGGTGCCTCGCCAACCGTCTGAACGATACTCCAGACGTCTAATACTAGAAAACTTCCAGTACCAGAACCTCCTCCATGATGCTCTTCTCCTTGCAACGCCACCCGCAGTGCACCGCAGCAGCTTCAGCAACTGTAGAGGACTGGGAGGCCGCCACCCCGAGCCCTTCCTCCTCGCGCGCACACTCGCCACCAGCCGTGCGAGCTCCGCTGAGCTCCCAAAGGTCCTCCGACCTTCCACGCCCTTCTTTCCTCTGTAGGTCCTTGCTAACAGCTGAGCGGGGGTCCAGTGATGGCAACTGGCCCCTGTTAGGGACCCCCAAAGGCCACTAGTGGCCTCGCAAAATGAGATGGCTCTCCTATGGGAGCCGTGTGCCTCCTCTCTCAACGGCCCTGAGAGTACTCTGGCTAGTAGGGCCTCTTCTATCTGCTGTCAATGTCTCACACGGCCAGGTTGGTCTCCTCGTAAGTCATGGCTGCCTCGACCACATGAGAGAAAGTAGGCAGCTTCAGGGGTTTGACATACCCCCGAATAGTAGGTCAGAGCCCCTTAGTAAACCTCCACAAGCACTCCTCCTCAATAGACATAGCTGTCGGGGTGAAACGTGACAGCTCTAGGAAACACATGCGGTACGCGCTAACCATCAACGTCCATTGGCGGAGAGTGTGGAACTCCCGCCTCCTCTGATTCTGCCAGGTCTGTGAAAAGTACTGCTCATAGAAGAGAGCCACGAACTGGCCCCATGTCAGCTCTCTCCTCTCATGGCCTCTAACTACCCTCCACCACCTATGTGCTGCGCTCTCTAGCTGATACGTGGCAAAGGCCACGTGGCACTCAACAGGAGGGCGAAGGATGTCAAACACCTTCTATATCTGCTCCATCCAGTCCTCTACCTCAGACGAGCTCTCATCCCCCTTGAAGGAGGGGGGCTTCAGCTTCCGGAACTGTCCGAAAAGATTATGGTGTAGCTGCAGTGGGGGAACGGGCACACCTCCAGGCAAGGAGGACTCGTGCTCAGAAGTGTCAGAGTGTGGTGGGGGTGGTGGAGGACCACCCGCTCCCCCTCCTCCCCTCCGACCTCATCCATGGCCATGACCACGGCCTACCTCGGGAACTCCCCAATGAGGCATCTTTTGCAAGGAGATGCAAGAGATAGAATAAGATGGTATCAGAGCACGGTCATCCTAAGAAATGAACCAATTGGTCCGAGAATAGCCACTCACATGCATATAACTAGGATAGCAACCACAACATACTGCTTTGATATTCGTTTCCAAGTCTTTTTCTCGATGTAATTCTATATCGCTGACAACTCTTGTTCTATCTCTTGCGTCTCCTTGCAGGAGATGCCTCGTCGAGGAGTTCTCGAGGCAGGCCATGGTCGTTGCCGTGGACGAGGTCGAAGGGGCAGACGTGCCGGACCTGAGGCACCAGTTGACCCACCTCTCCTCCCAGGCATTCAATCCCAGGATCTCGCCCAGCTGATCAGAGATGTCATGCAAGAGGAGCTCCAGCAGCCTCCTCGGGCACCTCTTAAAGAGGATGTGGAGGGGGAGTCCTTGGTGGGATAGAGAGATCATCGCAGCGCTGGACGAGTAGGAGGGGGAAGAGATGGTCCTCCACCACCCCCACCACACTCTGATACCTCTGTCCACAAGCCCTCCTTGCCTGGAGGCATGCCCGTTCCCCCACTACAGCTACACCACCAGCTTTTCAAACAATTCTGGAAGCTGAAGCCCCCCTCCTTCAAGGGGGATGAGAGCTTGTCTAAGGCAGAGGACTGGCTAGAGCAGATAGAGAAGGTGTTCGACACCTTTCGCCCTCCTGCGGAGTGTCGTGTGGCCTCTGCCACGTATCAACTAGAGAGCATAACACACAGGTGGTGGAGGGCAATCAGAGGCCAGAAGGGGAGAAAGCCGACGTGGGACCAGTTCGTGGCTCTCTTCTATAAGCAGTACTTTCTGCAGACCTGGCAGGACCAAAGGAGGTGAGAGTTCCACACTCTCCGCCAGGGGACATTGACGGTTAGTGCGTACCGCACGCGTTTCCTAGAGCTGTCGCGTTTCACCGCGATAACTGTGTCTAATGAAGAGGAGCTCCTATGGAGGTTTACTGAGGGGCTCCGACCTGCTATTCGAGGGTATGTCAAACCTTTGAAGCTGCCCACTTTCTCTCGTGTAGTCGAGGCAGCCATGACTTACGAGGAGACCAACCCGGCCGCGCGAAACACTGACAGCGGATGGAAGAGGCCCTACCATCCAGAGTACTCTCAGGGCCGTCGGGAGAGGAGGCACACGACGCCCGCAGGAGAGCTGTCTCATTTTGCGAGGCCACCAGTGACCTTTGGGGGCCCCAGATAGGGGCCAGTTGCCAGCACTGAACCCCCACCTAGCTGCCAGCAAGGACCTCCAGAGGAAGGAAGAGCGTGGAAGGTCGGAGGACCTTCTAGAGCTCAGCAGAGCTCGCACGGCCGGCGAAGGGCGTACGCGCGGGAAGGAAGGGCTTGGGGAAGCAACCTCCCAACCCTCTGCAACTGCTGAAGCTGCTACAGCGCGCTGCGAACGACGTTGCAAGGAGAAGAGCGTCGCAGCGGAGATTCTGGTACTAAAAGTTTTATAGTATCAGACGTTTGGAGTATTGTCCAGACGGCTGGCAAGGCACCAGGACGTCCGGAGCTGAAGTCGGACGTTTGAAAGCACAATATCGCGTGAGGTACTTATCTCCCTGTGCCACTTTCTGCCATGCAATTGGTAGCGTAGGAGATGTTGGGCTAAAGTTGTGCCTGCGATTTTCGTATGCAGGTGGGGACTTTGGGAAGGTGCGCGGTGCACTTTTCCAAGTATTTTTGGACATCTGATCACGTCACCAGATGTTCAAAGGTACTTCCAGACTACCAGAGGCCTTGTCCGATGTCTGGAGCTACCCCTAGACGGTCGCGGAGGGAGTCTGGACATCTGAAGCAGCCGTAAGAAGTGCAAGGCGAGACCCCTGTTCTGAGAGGGTAAGGTCCTATACTGTTCCGTGCTGTACCTTGGGCATACCCGCTAGCAAAAATGACTGACTATGTGTCAATGCAGGGTAGCTACCCATGTGCTTATCACGCGTGCCGTAGTCACCGCTACATCTCGACAGTGACCTCGGGGTGGTTGACTGGGTGTAGGACTACCGCGGGGGACTCTCCCGGCCAGGAGAGCACCACATGTACCTTCTACTCTACAGAAAAGGCTGCAATCAAGATCGTTCCCACGAGGAACAAGCAAGATCAAGAAATACTTGGATACTTTGTGAAATAGATGAACCAGAAATACATAAATGAGATAAATAGAAATGAGAATAAAACCTACTTGTTGTTTTTACTTTACTTGCACATAAATAATGTAAATACCACTCTACTCAGCATTTGCTGACTCTGTCTTTTTGTAAGCCTGTTTAGGATCAGGAGCTGAGCAACCCGAGTTTCCGGCTGCAGAGGGAGCTGGGCCCAACTGAGCCCAGCCGTAGTAGTTTACTTTCCAGCTCTTTTATTTCTATTGTAGTTGTAAGTACTGGACTTTAAAAATATTGTTCTCGTTATTTTCTTTTTTCTGTTATTGTTGCGGTGGCATGTGCTATTTTTGAGACAGTTGTTCTATTTTCCTTTACTGTTTCATTCTTTCCTTCTACTTAGTTATATTACATGCATAAATGTGATTTATTTTCCTGCCTTTGGTTATTTCTTGTTGGACGACTAGGTCTTGGGATTAGTCGAGGCAAGCCGGTCTCGGGTCCTATAAGGATCTGGGAGCCGGGTCGTAACAGATGATAAACCCCTAAGTATCAATTAAGCACAAGACCTAGACTAATTCGTACACTTAAGGAAACCTAATACTAGCACAATTAAAATTTAGGCCAAGTCTCCTCGACCTTTGAATTACCTAGCTGGCCAGATGGGTGGGACCCATAGGACTGATATTTATACAAGAGGTGGGGTGAATTGTATAATTTAAATGTTCAAAGAAAAATATGGCAATCACAAAAATTCAATCACAATTAACACCAAGATTTATAGAGGATACCCAAACTGGGAAAAACCTCTACTTAGTTGATCCTCAACTAGGATTTTCCTCTTGAACTCTAAGCAAGAAACTCCACTAATCTTCACTACTTAAGCTAAGGGTAGTGAGCCTTGATGAATCTTTTTTATTAGACTAATATTTAGCCTAAGTTGGGTAATTCCTACAATTTAGATTGTATTAATAATTATATTTGGTTACGAAATAAATGCATTCCCCATGATTTAGATTTACATATATTTTCCTGCATTACCTAATTTGTTATGTAATATAAATAATCGTGCAAATTTTTCTTGGTTACAAAAATAAATAGAGAGGATGGAACATGGTGTTATTCACGTATTTCCACCAACACCCAATCACACTTTATCTAACCCAATCTTAATTCCATGCACATTTTTCCTTCCTACATAACCCTCTCAACACACCATTCCACATCACAATTCCAAGAATTGGTTCCACCACCAAACCATCTCCAACACACATCGTCAACACCACCCTCCCCTCCTCTCGTATTCCTTCTCTTTCTCTCTCTCCTATTTTTGGCTCCCTCTCAACTTCCACTCTCACAATAAAACCTCCACTGAGGATCATCTTCAAGGGATCTTCTCTTCCTTTTCCCCTTCGGGGACCACCTCCACCGACACCACCATGCATAATGCATACACTGTGATGAAGGCATGCACCGTGACCCTACAGCAAACCTCCACTGTACCACCAAAGCATTCACCTCACCATTGATTAGCCCATGTTTGTTGGCTATTTAAGTATTTAAGTACCTAGACATTAAGTTAATTCTAACATTTATTTAGCATGCATTAGGATGTAAATAGATTAATTCATATTTCTAATTTAATTACATAACTCATGCATTGTATTCATAACTAAATGCATTTAGAATTAACTTAGAATTGCATTCATTTAATTAGTTAACCAGTTAGGTGCATTGCATGCATTGTTTTAATTTAACATAGAAGTTAAGGGCTTATGAATAAATAATCATAATATTTTATTCTTTTATGTTTTTTTCTCCTTTGCACAGGTAACTCCTTCGGCTTCGGCTCCGCCTCCTCCTCCTATGCATCACATTTACGTTACGCCATTTTGAATTTGAAACGAAAGCTGTGGCTACAAAAGGAGGGAGAGCTGTCATGCGAAGGAGGCCACCATCCCTGACCCACCACTGTGCAGAGAATTGATCTTTCGTCCACTTCACCACCACCGACCTCAACCGTGGCGACGAGCCTCCACCACCGTGGGTATGTGGCGTGACAGGCCACATCGCCATCTGGAGTTCGTTTGCATTACTGTGAGCACCTCAACGTGCACAACCCTCACCGTCATCACTAACAACCACCATTGCAGCCGCTGCAACTTCACGCTCCCATCCGTTGAGACGTCTGGGAATGTTCCCAGACGTCTGAAACTCCTACAACACCACCTTCATCATCTTCCCCCGTCTTCTGTTTTTCCAATCACCAGCCACTGCACACCACACGCCTCCGCATCTCCACCAGAACGTCCAGCAGCGCCATCAAACCACCGCACGCGCAGCTCTCAGCTGCTGCACTACAACCACCTCCACCGCATTTCCATCCTCCAGCGCATCCACATCCGCACGTACAAGCACCAGCTACTGCGCCTCCCAACTATGCGGTACACCTCCTGCAGCACGCACAGCGTGCCCACCTCCAGCGTCACTACAGAAACCCACGCCCGCACCTACCTCCACGCACCCATTTCCCTGCGGGCCTACAACGCCCACCTCCAGTGCCTCTCTACAGAACGCACACCCACCACACGCGCTCCAGCCTGCAGAATGCACGCCCGCCCCATCAGTGCCCTCGCCGACCTCTAGCGCACCTCCAGCGCACAGCAGCACCCTTGCCTCCTACGCTTCCACTCTACACCCTTGCGCGCAGCAGCTCTTCCCGCACGTGTCCTCGCCACACGACCTGCGCGCCTCAGAAGCTGCACGCCTCAGCAGCTGCATGCCTATAGCACGCGCGGCAGCAGCAGCTCCTTCACCACCACCACTCCTCTCCTCTGGCAGGCCGGCTCCGGCCACCTTGCAACGCACCGCTGCCACCACCGCGATGGCCTCGCTTCAGCTAACCTCTTGTGGTAGTCTCTCCTCGATTGAACCTCTCTCCCATGCACAAGGAGGAGAGAGGTAAAATCCCTTATTTTGGTGTTAATTAAAATTATATTTAATGCCATTGCCACCAAAATCAATTTTAATTTATGATTATTTTATTGTGACGAAATTATGACCGCAACTCATGCTTTCTGATAATTGCGCAGTTATTGATATTCACATGTTTTAACATTAGTTTTGGGATTAAAATGTGCACAAATTTTCTCTAACACATGTCAATTGAAAATTACATAAAATCATCACATATTTATTGAATATTTCAGTGAGGAAAAATTGCACATATACCTTATATTTTTTGAGTTATTGTGCATCTTCTTTCCATCACAATTCATGTCGGGTTTGATTAGGGATTTCACACTTGATTGAAAGACTACGAAATAATCGAGATTTTATTGCATCATTGCCTCCCTGTGGATACGACCCGCTCTTCTGTGAGTGGATATTTTAATTGTTGATTAGTTAATTTTTCCACTACATATAACTACAAACGACACGTCATTTTATGTGACAAACGACTTTAAAAGCGAAGAATCGACTCGTCAACCATTGCCATCGCACTCTTGCCACCCACATCGCCATCTGGTGACCCCGTCGACACCAGCAACACCCCACAATCGACGTCCTTCCCTGCTCAGTCAACCACCATCGACCACGTCGTTGCTACCACCTCGAAGCTCATGCTCCACGCCACCAATCGAGGCCTTCACGCATGAGCATGAGACCATGAGAGGTTGCTCTTTTTTGCAACAGTAGAGGGACAATTAGTTTAAATGGGAGAAAGAAAGGTTGATTGAAAACTTAAAGTTAATATAAATATATACTTATCACAGTAACAATTTTTACCCACACCGACGATCAAAAACCGTTGTGTAGGTCCAAAATACCGTCATTATAGCACAAAGACCTATTCCAACGATTAACTTTAGCGTTCTCTTGAGAGGCGTCGCTGTAGGCTATCCTGACAATACAAACCATCGATATTGCTCCTGATTCTACCGCGATGATCAACATTCCAAAGGATGTTCAATTTGACTTTCCCACTAATAGTTTTATTTGTTAGTGTAGGCTAAGACCAACAATTCTATCAATATAAAACGTCGGTAATACCTTCACTATAGATAAGAACTCCATCTTTAAATTAATGTCTAATAATAGCGAGAAATGTAACCATAGGAAGTTTTGATGAGCACAACCATCATTTTTTTTTCTATTAGGGTGATCATTGTCATAATTTCTTAATATGCTAACATACAAATGTATTATTAGGTCTTGTTGACTATATTTTTTCCCTGTATTATATTTTTTTTCCAACTTGAAACCAAAAAAGGATGCTCCAATTGGGAATCGAACCCAAGTCTGTATCGTGAAAGGGTACTATTCTATCACTAGACTACTAATGCTATTCATGTTTCATATAGATGATCAAGCTAAAATCTTCAAATTACTTGTATACTTGTTTTGCATATGACAACATAAAAATAACAAAAACAATCATCTTTCACAAGTCAGTAAGCCATCATTTTTTCAACACCGGATATCACTAAAAAATTAGAGTTGTATTTTTTTCATAAAATAACCCAAGAGAGAAGGAAACTTTTCAAGTCTATCCTTCCCAACAACAAGGTAAACAACACCAACCAGTCATCTTGTCATCCACGCCACCATAGAAAGATTCATTAGTTGAGTAAGAAAAGCCAACTCCTGCGAGTGTCTCTAGATACAACATGTTGGCAACTACAACACCATAAAGAGGAAACATATATAACATCATCAAGAGGAGACAAAAAACTCAAGAAACAAGTGCATCAAAACAAAGTTGCAAGCTTTCCACTTGCTTCTCCCCCCTATGATCTGCACACCTCTATTCCAGCTATACTCATTCCTCACCAGCACCTGCCCACATGGTCTGAAGGGTCTGTTCTCAGAGAATGCCCCCACACCAAGAGACGAGCAACCGGGTCTTGCTTGAAGGAAAAAACACCCTCACCACCATTACCCCCACATCCACAAATCTCCAAAATAATGCACGTCATTGCATCACCTGCAATGAAAAAAAAAAGGTACCCATTTGAGGAAATTAGCAGCAAATGGTGGTGGTGCTGCATTACCTCGATTGTGCTAGAGGACCAGAGGCTTAGTGGAGGGATCCATCTCTGCTTCTGCCATGTAGTAGAAGATTTCCCTCTGCTGGTTACTGTCATCCACTGAAACATAGCCATATCCATGAGCAGATAGGAATGGCACCATAAACCCAGATCTAGCAAAGTACCTGTTACCATCATAAAACACAGATTTAGTTGAGCTATCAATGAAAGAATTTACTGAAATTAGAAAATATCATATTACAATCAAGGATGAGAATAATGCAGAGGTGCCACGCATTATTCTCATCCGCAAACCAAGTGGAATGGGAGAGCACGAGGCTCAAGAGGATCCTTGTGGACTACATGCTCAGGTGGTCTTACTACGACACCACTGCGAAGCTTGCAGAATCCTGCAACATTCAGGACCTTGTCGATGTTGATATCTTCTTAGATGCAAAAAAGGTTATTGATGCCCTCCACAATAAAGAAGTTGGACTAGCCTTGGCATGGTTTACAAAGAACAAATCCCGATTGAAGAAATCAAAAAGCAAATTTGAGTTTCAACTGAGACTTCAAGATTTTATTGAGCTAGTGCGAGCTGATAAGAGCATGCAATCTGCAGATGCTGCTGCTGGATTGTAACAAAAAAGGGAGAGGATGATCAACTCATTAGCTCTTGAATCCTTGCCTGAAAGGAGGAGTTGAGCTTTCAGGTGGAAATTCTGCTGCTGCTGCTGTTGCTTTCTTCTACTGCTGCTGCTTCTATTGTCACCTCATTCTGTTGCTGCTGCTGCCATGGGCTGACCAACAGGAGGTGTGACCATCTCAAGAAGCCATTGATCAGCACTAGTCCACTGGTCAGATGCAAGGCCAAGTTACCTAGCAGGATATTCAAGAATAGCAGCACATTCAGGAGGAGCAACAGCAACTCCTCTTCTTCATGCTCCTTGGCTTCCTCAGGATCTCTATAGAAAAACAAATCCACCTGGGAGATAAACAAAATTGGCATTATTGGCATTATTGGATTGATTTCCATGTAGATAGTTGTTAAGATTCCTCCAATCAGGTGATTGGTGAAATGGAAAGAAATGGCACATATAGAAAACCATTTCTCCATTGTTTTTGGAGCTCCAGCTGCCCTTCCATGTTGCTATCAAGTAGCTCACAAGCTTGTAAGTATGATATTTCATCTTCAATTACAATTGTTTTCTTCCTCCAATTAACTCCTTTTGCTTGCCACCTTTTTAGACCATTAGCTACCGCCTCTTCCATATAGGCATTTAAGCATTTGATCCATCTTTACTCCAGGCTTTGTTGGATATCCCTTGGACAAGTATATCCAATTCCTAGGTGCAACCAATAAAATGGCATTTTATTCTCATTTCAATTAGCTTAATGATTTGGGTTGAATGACTTGTTCTTATTTAGCATTCTATCTCCATTTTTTTTCATGATTTCTGCAAATTGGAGGTAGATTTTCAATTAATTCTATAAGGAATTAGTTAGAGATCTTTTAGCTATAAACAATTAGGACAACTTAGCTATAAGTTCGACTACATGTAGGACCGCATGATAGTGTCAATGCATACTCCTATTGAGAGTATGAGTGAGTCAGAGAAGCATAGTATACAATCAAAGCAGTATATTGACTAAACACTAAGGGCATGTTCTTAATATTAGTGCAAGCAAAGCCATCACCTGTTGGTTTGGAACGAAGGTTTTAGGTTGTTAATGAGGTTGAATCAGTTAACAGAAGTGTGGACACATCAACCTACCATGATTAGTAGATGAGCACACAACTAAAAACGTTAACCCGTCGAGATGAGCAAAGGTAGGAGCATGATGATATGACCAAAAACTTGAAAAGGTCAACTCACTTGGTATGGCCAAAAACTTGTACTCAAGACATCTAGAAGTGCAATCATTTGGTTATTCAAATGATTCAAATGTTGTCCTTGGAAAATCATTTGATAGGAAGTGCAGCCAGTTTTTTTGCTCCTTTTGCTTCCTTTAATTGCCTAAACCTGATAATTATATTACCAGATAAGTGAGAAAATGGATCTGCTGCAAGGAAAAGTTAGATAAGGTTAGAGGAGAATCGCTAACTTTCACCAGATTGTATAGGCTGAGAAGATGGTCGTTTGGCTTGCCCAGCGCTGATGACTCCACCTCCATCTTTGCTGACAACAGGCTGTGTTCCCCCTAGGTTCTGAAGCCATACTTGTTGTGCTGTACTTAGTACATTGTTTATGAACCTAAAAGAGTGATGAATCCCTATATTATGATGAACAAACAGGCAAATTTTTCAAGGGATGATCAGAAAATCAACTATTAAGCAGTTTTCCTAGAAATTGCTAAAAGCACAAAAGCAATAACAAGATCACTGTCAGTGATGGCAACACCTCGATCTTCATCAGCATTTCAGCATATTCCAAAACCTTATTCATCATCTCCACAACCCACAAAGTAAGGGGAAATGGATTCGTGGAGTCGGTTCAAAAAGAAAAATGAAAAAATGAAAAGGATTCACCCCATCCCCTTGGAACATATCAAAGGAAACAAACAATTAGAAGCATTTCATCAAACAATTGGAAGGCATGGAATCTCACCACATCCCCTTGGAAGGATGTCCATCCATACTATGATCTCGAGCACCTCCACGATCTCAGCACACCTTGTCACACCGATTCATCAGCTTCTTATGCCACGGGATCCCTTCAAAATCTCGATGCCGAGGATACTGCCCTCCCTTAGGGAACGAGAGGAGGAGATGTCACAACGGGGCCTTTGGGTAAGGGAGGAACCTCGCGCGGCAGCCCTCCTTGGGAACTCTAAGCATGTGGCAGCTGCAACCCACAACTAAGGTAACGAAGGTGCTCGAGATCGCCTCTCCCCTATCACCATAGGGATCCAGATCAACATCATTGGGGAAGGGGGAGGACTTGCCGATCGACGTGGAGCTGGAGCTCGAGATGCTCGATTAGGCGGTCGTGGGAACGTGGTAGCGGCAGTGGGGCGATGGGGCGGCGGATCAGCAACAGTGGGGGAGATGGGGCAGCAGGATCGCTAGAGAGCTTGTGAATGCGCGAGAGATCGTAGGTCGGTGGTGGAAGTGATCGTAAGAGCTTGCAATCGGTGTCGATTGTGGGATCAGGGAGAGCTCGTGAACATAGGAGAGACCGTCGAGGGTTTGGGTGGGAATTTGTATCGATGGAAGGGGAAAATAAGGGGATTTTACCGTAGGAGAGGTCGTGATTTTAGGAGTGAAAAATGAGGGAGGTGGGAAACGAAGAAAGAGAAAAAAAAAGGAATCGTGATACTTTAACGTAGATCAACAGTGATGTATTTAAAATGTTATTATAATTCATCTATCATTGTACGTCACATTTTTGGTGGTGTATATTATCTAATTTTTGTTTGATGTCCTCTTTCTTCTCTTTTTCTCGCTATCCCTCTCACGGCTAACTATCTCTCTCTTTATCACAAATCTCATGATAAAATCTAATGATAAAAATTATATGCAATAATTTTCTATATTAACAGGAATGCTACGTATTAGTCGCCCCTTGAATTCTTAGTTTAAGAAAACTATGCATTTATTTTTCATCGTATTATATTCATTGTGCATGCCTCTCTCCATGGTGACATTCTCGCACACAGAAACGATTCTTTTACTATTTGATTAGGGTGAATATTTTGGATCAATAATTACTTTTGACTTTAATTTGTGAACATGAATACTAAATACCAGTGAGTTTTATTGAGCCTTAACCTCCCTGTAAAGACAACCTAAACCAACATTGTTAGATATAATTTATTTTTGATTGAGAGATTTTCCACCACATGAAAATACGACAATGAACTATTTTGTTGTTATCATCTTAATTAAGCGAAAATTTTATCGATCAAATGGTGCCATCATCGAGGAAGCAACGACCCTAATAGACTCACAAACATATTTTTATTTGCATTTGACTTTTGGGTGACTTAGTATTGATGCATTTATTTTGTCGTATGAGGTACACATTTGGAATAACAAGATTGCATTGGATGCATTTTGGTAAGCCTTAATTCCACTTGGGGAGGAGATGAGTAGCTAGCAGATAGAGAAACCCGGAGGTTCATTGAGGAGGGCTTCCTCTCCTATTTTTCTATTTCCATTTAATTAAGTGTTATAATAGACTTTAGACATAGCTTATTTTATTTCAGTTTTCTCACCCTTGTAGTTTGGGGCATATTTTCGGGGTTTGTCCCCCAAGTTTTCAGTTGACTCCTTGCTCTGGGAGTTTTTTGGGAGAGTGTTCCCACTTTGTGTAGGTGATTAGGTTTTTATTTTCTTTTGTGGATTGATTGTTGATTTAGCTAAGTTAAGATTTTTGCTTGTTAGGTTAAAAAACAAAATTCAAGCTACCGTTAGAAGCTGCATATCCATTGGATGACCATATAGCATGTTTGAGCAGCATCTAGTTTATTTCTTCTGCATTGCGGGCATTCTTGCACGAAGAATTACTGGAGTACGATACATCCTCTCTTTAGCATCAAATACCTATCATGCATCTACATTGGACCTAAATCCAAGGCCACTAAAGTGTTTGAATCCAATTAATTAAGTGGTCACCTTAAAAGAAATTGGGACTAATAAGAGGATTAGTTTTAAAATAAAGTAATCTAAATTGTGTGCTAACACAATCGACTGTAGAATTTTCAAATCTGAACGCGCATGTGTATTCACATGAGCACTGGTGCACATCACACTTAGGCACTAGGAATTATTCTACCTCTCCACTTGCACCACAAGGGAAGTTAGCTGGAAATCAACAAGCCTATCCACCAAGTTACTTCGGTTCCTCATGCATGGGCTCAATTTGAGACTTCCATCCCTTGCGAGTAAGTTGTAGGCACCAAAGAAGGTCAGCCTAGGAAGTGTAATTTTTGTAAAACTTGTTTGGCCATCTATTGTAACACTATTAACCTCAACCTTCCTTAAGCAGGTTTGGTTAGGGATCTCAAGGTGCACCTGACCTCTTATACCACTAAAGTGGGAACGAAGGAGCACTAACTTGACTTCTTTGGCTAACCTTTGGGGCACTGACTTGACTTCTTTGGCTAACATATGGAGTAGGATTAAGGAGACCTACAATTTACTAAAAATAGAATCCCTTCGTATTTGCATTTGTATTGGCAATGGTTTGTGTGTGGCAGAGCTCTCTAAGAATTTTTTGTTTTTATTATGAATTATTCTAAGTCCTAAAGAGTTAAACCATTTGATTTAAAAGAAATGGACCCCCCTTACTCTTATCATTTTGATTATCAGAATGGATACTTCCCATCTTTGAACCATGATCTCATGTCTTGAGCATATCCATCCTTTGAGGGATATAATGACAATTATGGGGTCATTCATATACTCACCTTGGGAGTGCTGCCCGATAACTCCCACTTTTGAGCAGTGCCTAGTAGCAGGATTTTCCACCCCAGGAGTCCCTACTACTATGCAAATGCCCAACCCTCCCACCCTTCATGATTTTTCTTATAGAGGTTGGACCAATACTCCTAGACAATCAGAGCCTAAGATTGACTATCCTCCCCAATCTAATAGTAGCCTCTCCTCTTTTATGATAGAAATGCAAAAACAATAGAAAGTAATGGAGTCTATGGGAGAGATTTTGAGGAATAGTCAAGGACTAAATGAGGAAATTAGCCAGCTTAACTACCCTCCTACTATTGATTCTAATCCCTACCCGTACAACCGTGATCATTAAAATAATTCTAAGGAAACAAATGACAATAGGGATCCTATTTTAAGCAGTAGCTATCACTTAGGCTCTCCCCATGAGATGTGGCCACTAGAGGAAGACAATCCCATTGATTTTCCACCCAAGCTATGGAGTCAGAAGAAAGAGAAGATGGAACCACTAGAGGACCTTGACCCCAATGTTAGCATATTTTTCACCCCCGATGACCTAGGTCAAGGTCATGTTGTTCATGACACTTCCCTAATCAAACATGTCGAGGAACCCCGTTATACCCTTAGTGAGCCCAATCCCAACCCTCAACTTAAGGAACCAACACCTACCATACAACATTTTAAGGATTTACAGGTATCCAGCGTAGGTGACCCTAAGGGAATGGACCAACATCTTGGTGAATTGGATCAATTCTGGTCTCGGGGATACAAAGAGTCTATTGTAGAGGAGGAGGATGACCCAATGGAGGAACTCAAACTTAGAGTTTGGAGTGAATCTCAAGGGGATTATGTTTTATTCGAGGAATTACCCCCAAAGGATATGAATGATCTAGTGAAATCCGAATTCCTCCCTACTTTTGATCCTGAAAACAATCCTCCCCAAAATTGGGAAGATATGGAAGCAATCGATACAACCGATGTGGGAATTTAGACATCCTATAAGAAAGAGTTGAGTATTGAATAAGAACTTGGGGATGTTATCTTTGAGCAAACTCCCAATCTCATGGCTTCCAACCTACCTTCACATGACAGTGAAATGGGGGCCACCCTTGATTCGTCCAATCTTGAGGCTGAACACTTAGCCCCATTCCAGGATGAGCTCCCCAATGATAGGCAAGATGATTTTGATTTGGCTACTAGGGATGACATTCAAGAGCTTGAACAGTTGTTAGGAATGGATGTTGAACATCTTAAGTCCTCTTTGACTCTCATCACCACCCCACAACTTAGAGACCTAAACGCCCTAGCTAACTCTTGGCTCAAGCCTCTGCTCACATACATTCTTTCTAGGGAGAGTATCCAGCCAGCACATCCTCGAGTGGAATGGCGAGTGTGGATTGATGCTTGTACTTTTACTCTCACCATTCAAGGGTCTGGCATACTTATAAATATATCTTTTACAACCTTTCCTACTTTGGAGGACCCTTGTTATCCTTCACTTATTCTATTTTGGGAGGTCCCTTCTCATGCTCCTTCTGTTATTACTAGACCTCTATAGGTAGCCTATGAGGTTCTCTATTTTCATGTCTTCTGGTGAGCATTTAGAATCATGTTGCATCATTAGCTCACCAACATCCACAGCTACCTATTTTCTAGGCTTGTGATTTTACGCATAGTTTTAGGGCCTAGTTCAATCTGTTTGGAACCAGACTTGCAAGTTCCCTATAAGTCTGGCTACTGAAAGAAAATGTAGCACTTGTTGGGAGGCAACACAATGTCTAGGATAATGCCTTCGTCAGGTGATTTCCTTCCTTTCTCCCCCTGTTTTAATTTTACAATGAGGACATTATAGGATTTAGGCATGTGGGGGTGCATTCTGCATTTTTTATTTTTCGTGGAAAATATTCATGCAAAAAAATAGATAAAAAAAAACTTTTTCACTTGTTAGTTGAATTGGTTAGTCCAGTATTTTTTGTGGATGAATTCATCCAAGTTCTAGGCTAAAGCAAGTGATAAGATATGACTTTAAGTGTCTTACCTCAAGAGATAAGTGAGACGCACTATCTTTGGACCCCTAGGGCTCTTAGAGCTTAAAAGTCCAAGTACCCATTAAGATGCAGATTGTTCCTTGAGTAGTTGAGGATGTTGTGAAGCTATGGTATTAAGTTAAGGACTTTGGAAGTATTTGATACCCTTGTTTACCCTTTTGTTTGCGAGTCTTCGTAACCTATGTATACAACCTTGAACACACTATGGTCTTGTTTAGGATGCCTAATAAAGTGATCGCCTTAATTATTGTCTTGAAGAAAATTTGGTTCTCTAGGCTCTAACTCAGGAGAAGCTTGAAAAGACAAACTGATTGGACAAGTTCCTACCACTTGAGAGGTGGAGTATATACTCCCCTTGAAGATGCAATGATAACATGTCACCTCCTTGGTGCTTGTCTCTTAGGATATCCATTCTACTAGAGGCATGTAAGTGCATTGTGTAGTTTAGGTACCATAGGTGGCACTATCTCGAAGCATCAAATGCCAAAGGCTTGAATTCGCTAAATTATACTATGAGCAGCACTATCCCAAAGTCTTGATTGCCTTATTTCTTGGGGTTACTAATAAATACACATTATAAATATTGCATAGCAAGCATCATTTTGCATTTAGGATAGATTGTATAAATTATAGATTAATTTGCTCCTTTTTGTGGCTAGGGAGGAGATTTATTTTGGGACTCGGATTGATGATTCGACCATACAAACGTGATCAGGACAACGATTGGTGTCCAACACCTCCAAAATCATCTTGATCAGAGCCCCATAGCACCTTATACAGTCTAAGGAAGATCAACGACTAAGGGGCTAGGTGACGTAATTTAGAGCTTCAAAATGACAAACCCAACTACACGGATGGATCCGGATCGACGATCGCAGCCCAACAGTGCAAAAATTGACCCAATCTTATGTCCACGGCACCACCTACAAGCATTTGAAGTTGGATGATCCAAATGGCACCATGTGGTGCCATCTAGACCGTCCAAGTCCACCAGCAGCAACCACAGCACCTCCTCTTCATCCACACCATCAAATACAAATTGTTGGATCAAGATCCAATGACGAAGATTAGATCTCACCGTAGGAAGACCAATGGCCCAGATCTTCCCTTGGGCAGGCGTAGTGCAGTGGCAACGCACTGGGTTCACAAACAAAAGGCACCCATTCGAATCCCATGAAGCAGCACCCCTTAGCACGGGTGAGCGCTAAATTGGACCACATGATGCAACATGGATAGTGGAGATTCGAGCCACGTTGCGCATAGCGTGAATGTGTGATTCGACACACAAGGAAACGAGCGATCATACACGTCCAGCATGCGATCTCAGGCTTCCATCAACGATCCAACAGCAGTGACTCCATCCTCAGCGCTAGTGGATGCATGCGAATGCCAGCAAGCGCATAAGCTGAATCTTCAACAACATTTGAGGTAGAGCCACAGTGACGATTGTAAATGTCGCTATTGACTCATGATCTTATTTTGCCTCTCTCCTCTACTATAAAAGGGCCACCATCCCTCCCATTCTTCATCTCTTCCTCTTCTTCCCTCACCTCCTCCAAAGCTCTAAGGAGCTAGTCCTAAGCCCAGGATGCTCCTTAAAGTAGGAAAGTAAAACATTTTCTCGCTTCTTACCACCATTCGTGGAGCATCTCATGGCTGTCCTCTCACCAAGTTTGAGAAGTACATCCTCGTCGTGACGCCATCCTGCCCCGCCTTCCATCCTTCGACTTCATTCTTCTTAGTCTAGCCTCCCACCACCTTTGTCCAGGCACCGTCAAAGTGAGTCGCCCTCCAAGCAGTCATCGAGGGGGATTCTTCTCACCTCTCTCTATCTTTTATTCACTTTCTAGTGTAGTTTTCCGCTTTCCTATCTGTAGCAAACTCTTATTTAACATATATGATGATTGTTTCTCTCTCTCTTATTCTACTAGAATAGATTAGATTAAATAACGATTATTTCACTTGATATTCTGTCTTATAAAAATACCAAAAAAGTTACAAAAGATAAAAACATAAAAAATAAATAAATGCAAATGCAGATTTTCAAAACCAAACGTTCGCCTTCTCGTGTTCGACCATGGGCTCACCTCAAGCTTCAGTTATAAATTTTATCTGGTAGTAGATTTTTATGCACTACAACAACGAGTTTTCAACACAATCTTTTCGTGAACGAAATCTAGCTCATCAGTCACCTTGGGCGGTGCTATCTCAAAGCATAAAAAGCCAGGTGCCCTTCGAGAATCAATGATGGGGAGAATGAATACGATACAGACTGTGTTGATAGCTAACTTGAGGTTGAACTTAGATGGATCAAAAAATAAATTACAAAAGAAAAATCACAAAAACATTTGCCTTCTTTCTTGTTGGCCATCATACCAACACAAATTCATTCACCTGTAGAATGAATAAAGACCACTTACAATTATGCACGAGTGCTTAAACCTCTAGAATCAACAAATTTTAGGGTAGGCTTGTAGGTCTGAGAAACCTCTGTCGGCGACCCAAAACCTACACTAACCAGGTTTGCATCTTGATCGGTACTTAGTCACCTTAACGTCTAAGGGTGGTATCTCAAACTCATCTCAAAAAGAGGGATGTTTGGAATTCTGCATGGATTTTGCTAGAGACTAGCAAAACTTAGGCATAGGGGTATTTGATGAGTCTAATTTATTGGACTAATATTTAACCTAAGTTGGGCAATTCCTACAATTTAGATTGTATTAATAATTGTATTTGGTTATGAAATAAATGCATGCCCCATGATTTAGATTTACATATATTTTCTTGTATTACATAATTTGTTATGTAATATAAATAATCATGCGAATTTATTTTGGTTACAGGAATAATAGAAAGGATTGAGCATGGTGCTATTCATGTATTTCCACCAACACCCAATCACTCTTAATCGAACCCAGTCTTAATTCCATGCACATTTTTCCTTCCTACATAACCCTTTCAACACCCCATTCCACATCACAATTCAACGAATTGGTTCCACCACCAAACTGCCTCTAACACACACCATCAACACCACCCTCCTCTCCTCTTGGATTCCCTCTCTTTCTCTCTCTCCTATTTTTGGCTCCCTCTCAACTCCCTTCCTCTCTCATGATAAAACCTCCACTGGGGAACATATTCAAGGGATCTTTTCTTACTTTTCCCCTTCAGGGACCTCTTCCACCTACACCACCGTGCATAATGTATACACCATGATGAAGGCATGCATCATGACCCTATAGCGAACCTCTGTCGTACCACCGAAACGTTCACCTCATCACCGTCGTTGCACTCCCACCACCCACACCGCCAACTAGCGACCCCTTCAACACCGGCAGCACCCCACAACCTGTAGTTTTCGTACTCGGAGGGGGTGAGATCAGTGTGACGTAAATAATTGCGAAAATAATATAAAGCAATAAACAATCACACAAAAAGACAATCACACAAAGAACACAAGAATTTTTAGGTGGAAACCCAAACCGGGTGAAAACCACCACCTAACCCTCTCGAGTTAGGATTTTCTGATCAACCTAGTTGATCAAATCCACTAACCGAATCACTTTAAAATGAGGGTGATTCAACCTCAGTACAACCACGCTACAAGTACGAGGGTAGCGTTCCTCAACCCCTTCTCTCCACGAGAAGGATTTTGTCCCACGAAGGAGACGAGAATTCGCAAAGCGAATACCCAACCAAAAGACAAAGATAAAATAAAACAAGTAGTCCTATAGAGCCAACAAAGGAATTTAAACCTAGCTTCTATAGGAAATAGGAAACTCCCCTTTGCAAGGAGTGCGTCGATGACGCGGGTGCGTGAGCCACGCAACGGCGCAATGTCGCTCTCGTGAACAACGGCGGGAGAGCGGGTACGCAAAGGTTTGATGCTCTCAAGGGAATGGAGCTTAGGCTTGGAGAGCAAGATCTTTTCTGGACACAAAAGAGTGTGAAAGTGTGTAGCTAAGTGTATCCAAGTGTGTCTTGTGTTTCTCTTAGTGTGTGTTGGTGTCAAAGGCTCCCCTCTATTTATAGAGGCCTTAGGAAGGCTTTGGAAGGCTTAGGAAAGGTTCTATAGCCGTTGGGAACAAAGCCCAAGAGAATCAGGCCGAAATCAGGACAATGATTACATTTGACAGGGTTATCAGACGTCTAACTCTTTCATCAGACGTCTGGAAGGCCACTTTAAGACGTCTGATTTTGGGCGGGTCTCTCCTGACTTGGATCAGATCTAAACAGGGTTTTTGCGCAAGTCCATCAGACGACATACAGGACGTCTGGAACTATGTTTGGACGTCTGGAAACCTACTTCTACTGTGGGAATTGATTTCCAAACGTTGCAACGGCTAGAAAATCTCTGAGAAGAGATTTTGGGTCAGCCGAGGCAAAACGGTCATTTATTAGACGTCTGGAAAGGTCTAAGGACATCTGATAAGGCTCTAACGATCATATTCTGCAGTGCCTGCTAAGCTAGCCAACGGTCCACTATCTGGACGTCTGGCAAGTCCATCAGACGTCTGGTCTAAGGTCTGGATGTCTGATTTCATCAGACAGAACTAACTATGTCCATCCTAACAGATATCAGACGTCTTAAAATACTTTATCAGACGTCTGATTTGAGAATTAGACGTCTGGAAGTGTTGTTTGAACCCTATATTAGTTTTCTAAGTGTTCTACAGAAAACCTTAGTATCCTAGGGTTGTGCAGGTGTTCCTAGGACTACTGTTAGGGTACTTTGAGGCTCTTTAACATAATATTCTAAGAAAAATAAAAAGAGCAAGAAAATAAAAACAAGAGATATAAGAAAGGATTAAAAAGAATCTATCCTATTCTTCTTGTCTTCTATCTTCAATCTGTCGCTCCACGTGAACCTCCTCTATTTTCCGTCAAGCTCCTCCAATCCGTCCTGGATGCGAGCTCGAACTCCGTCTAAACATGTCCACATTTGCAATTGACCTGAAATCTAGGACTCAAATTGCAAATGCTAAATAACACATGTTTTGTTATCATCAAAACAAATGATCGTGGTGCTCTAGCACCAACACAACCAACAATCTCGCCCACTCCAGTTAGCCACCATCGGCCACGCCGTCGTCACCACCTCGAACCTCACACTCTGATGATTTAGCACCATGCTCCACGCTGCTGATCAAGGCCTTCACGTGAGAGCATGAGGCCATGGGAGGTTTCTCTATTTTGCAAAAGTAAAGCGACAATTAGTTTAAATGGGAGAAAGAAAGGTCGATTGAAGACTTGAAGTTAATATAAATATATACTTATATTATCTGATTTTCATTTGATGCCCTCTCTCTTTTCTTTTTCTCACTATCTAATCGACTTTCTACGACATGTTAATCAATCACTCACAAAAAAGCACTGTTGTCGGGCTTTTATCCCCGGCAATGGTGCCAAAAATATGAAGCGAATGATCACGGTTTGTATAAAAAATCATCATTGTTGTAGTATATGTCACAAATAAAAATCGTTATCGTGTCAATTTTATTTAATTACATAATTTTTACTGGTTTATTCAAGGTCGTTCACTGGGAGGTAGTTATTAATACATCACTCTCTAAGTCCAGCAATTATTATTTAGTTCCAAAAAGACTAGTTTTATGTACAATTATGAATGAATGAATTAATAAATGAAAGAATGAAACAATTTATGTATAAAAGATTGAATTAAAATGCTTGTAAACATCTATTTATAAACAAGCATCAAACACTTTAATTAAATATGATATACTATCTATTTATAACTTATAATACTAATACTTACATATCTATACAATAATATGGTATAATATGGACTATACTAACTAAACTTAATGCACAAACATCTATAGTAACATATATAGTATGTACAGCGACATATATAAATGTCGCTAAACCATAGGAGAAAGTATGTACATAAACTAAGGTAAAAAATAGGGTCTATAGTGATATTTATTCTATCTACAGTGACAAATTAGTCTGTCACTAAAGCTATACTGTTATTTATGTACATATATAGCTCAAACATTACTTATACTATGTATACTATATATATATACTTGTATATACACATACATTTCTATGATCATTCTTCTTTCTCTTCTATTCTTCTTAGCTTAAGGCTCTCATCCTCTCTTCTTATCTCACACTTAATCTGCATGGCACCCTTTTTTTTAAATTAAGCCCTTATTAACCCTCACTTAAAACAAAATTTGGTTTTTAATTATCGAGTGGCCTTTTCGAGGGATACACAGCACCCTCTCGGGTAGGACTAGACCTCTACTAAGTGTGGCCCTGATTACTTAATTGGCCTCTTAATTCCGGTTAAAGCTCGCTGATGGGCTCATTTAAGCCCATGCACAGTGCCAGGCCCCTGGCCCACACTGCACTCAATGTCTCAACCAATACCAATGTCATGCTCAAAGGAAAAACGGGTACAGAGTTTCAAGCGCTTGGCACCCATGACGACTGGGAAGTGAGGGAAGGAATTCAATATAAGTGCCTACAGGCACTTTTGTCTCCACAATGTGGCACTTTCCAGTGCCCCTTCAGGTGCTATTGCTTCCAATGCAACCTTTCTAATTTGGGGTTTTTGGCCCTCAATTTGAGGGCCATAAATTATTATAATTAAAAATTAAATTATATGGTATTAAAGTATTTACATAGGGCTACATGATTATACAATTTATTTACAAAATTAATTATATTTACTATATAAATAAATTAGTCAAAGTTTGCAATTTTTACATGTTGTTTTAAATGTTTATTTCTTAATTATCATATAAATTAGTTGATTAATGGTCTAATTGACCTTGTACAGTATTAATATACATATTAAAGTATTTATTATAGATTTTTATTTTATTTTACAGGTTTTATTTTAATGTATTTTCATTTAAATAGTTGAATTTAGAGTGTATAAGTATAATTTAAGTTATAAATAACATAATATATTATAAATATAGTTAAATTAGCTTAATTTACTTAAAATACAATTATATAAATGTACAGTATACGTTAGTTCAGTTATAACTTAAATTACTAATTTATTTTGATTTAATTTAATAATTTAGTTAGTAACTTAATAAATTCATTATTTATTATATATACATATTTAAATTATACTACAGGGTTCATAATTTACATAATAGATACGTAGATATGTATATACAGTATAATTAGTAATTACATTTATATATAGGGTTTTATATATTTAGTTATGTTATTGTACTTATAAGTTGGTATAAATAATAAACAGTTATATAATTAAGTAATATACAGTTTATATATAACTTATATATTTATTATACATTATTATGTACATATCTTACATTATATACAAATATATAGCTTAGTATAAGTTATATGTACAAGTATATGCATACTATACATAGTATTTTTGAGTATTTTTAGGGTTTTTCTAATTTTTATGGGTTTTATATATTTGATAGAGGTAGGAGGTAAGAAAGAAAGAGAGAGATGAGAAGAATAGACTGTTTTTGGTGTTTTTACATGTTAAGGTCTTTTATTAAGTTTTAAGATAGACTGGACCGTCAGCTGGTATGTTCTATCAAGCCGAGGGTTCAGAATACCTTGAAACTTAACATATGTCTAAAAATATACCTGAAATTCATCAACATAGGTTTATTTTATTTTTTTGGATTTTTTATAGCATTTTTATTTATTTACAAAGTTCATATAACCTAGGCCTTAAAAGGGATTTTCAAGGTGAACTTAAGGCATTAAAGTTGTGTTTGAGGATTGAATAGGTAGTGGAAGTACTCAAATGCGCTCTAAACATGTTATAGGAGATGTTCAATCAAATAAGTATGAATTTGAACCCAAAATTCCATTAATTTTGAATTTGGATAGTTAGGCATGCAAGTAAGCTGACAAAGGAGATGAAATTCAAATTACAAGCCATTCAAATGCAATTAAAATTTCATTTTAGATACATGAGAGCTTGTACAATTACTACACAACATTGAGAACATGTTAGCTAATTTACAGAACCTAATCCACTTCTTTATTGTCCTACTGATTTGACTAGAACAGCTACTAATCTAAAGCAACAACACCATTGCAACAAGAACAGGTCCTATAGCTGCTAAAACAGCAGTTGTAGGATCTGCTGCTGCTGTTGCAGCCCAATTCAGATCATCTGAATTGAATTTAGACGTCTTAAAAATAAGCAAAGGGCTACTGCAGATAAAATCTGATCATCAAAATTCAGCAGCTGCAGCAGGTCTAATGTCAAATTCAGTATGAATTATCCCATACTAGACTTAAGGAAGTCTGATTAGGGATCATGCATACTGAATTTAGGTCATGATTTTGAGTTAATATCAATTGGTATCAAATGGGAGTTAGAAAATCCATGGAATGTAGCTGCTGAAGCAGTACTTTAATGTGTTGAATTGGGATTCAAAAACCAAACAGCAAGCATCCTTAAAACAAAATTTGACAATACTTTGCAATCAATGCAATCAAATCGGGTGAAAGGATCCACATCAAAAATTCTCAAACAATATTTTCCTTTCCAAACTACTAATCTAATACCTTCCTCATGCTATAGATAGCATGAAGGAAGAGATTAAATCAGTCAATTTAATCCAAAAACTTCAATCCCAAACTTTTGAAACCTTAAGGAATATTAAAAATTCCTTAGGTTAAAAAACAAAATCTCACTAAAAAATAACTCAGATATTAGGTAGAGCCTCAAATCAACAAAGTTGATTCTTTTTGGCTCTCCCACACATTGTAAACCATCAAAATCTCCAATTACAATCAAATACAACCATGGCTCATTTGAGGAAAAATCTATCATTAAAATCATCTCAGATTCACTACCATGGACTGAATAACATAAAAATATATCAGTTCACTTCATCAAAAATCCCTTAGAACTCAAATGGATCAAAATCTCACGATCTTGAGTTGAAAACCAAATTAAAATCAGATCAAGTGAACCAATTCAATTTTAAATCAAGATCAGGGGTCTTTGTGGATTTCTGAAATGAATGGGAGACCCCTAGATGGATTTGAGTGCAAATTCTCATCTCAAAGATTGAGAGCAATGAGATGAGAGTTTGACTCCAAATGAATGGGTGGATTGCATATTAAAATTTGAGGGAAATCAAAAAGTGAAATGGAAATATGAAGAGGGAGAAAATAGTGATCAGTGAGGTGAGTGAAATCATCTCCTCTGATCTGAAATGATCAGAGGAGGCGGAAAGCGAATTCTACTCTAATCTACTCCTAAGCTAACTATCACACCAATGAAATTTTTACTGATCTACACTACACAATCAGTCACTACAACTATGCTACAATTAGAAAGGATTAAAACCTAGTATAAATGGGAGAATGGGGCCTTTGGATCTCCACCCAGTGGTTGGAGAGGAAGAATGGAGGAAGGAGGTACTCTAGCAGAGGGAAAACTCGCTAGTGGAGTTCTGGGTTGCCATTAGGTGCTACGATATCCTTAGCGGTGAGGAGAGTCGGAGAGGAAGGTGGAGCTTCACTGCCAATGGCCATGAAATAGGGACAGTGTGAGGAGAGGAACTGAGTGGATGAATGATCGGCTCAAGAGGTGTAGAAGGGAGTCAATCCCTTGCGCGCTAGGCAGCGGATGTGCTTAAGTAGCGGAGGGAGTGATTCTCCTCACCACAATGGTGAGATTAAGCGCAAGGGGTTTGGGCGGTGAGGATGAGAGGGGAGGCGCATGCGGGGATTCAAATCAAAAAGTGGTCGTTGGATGGGATCTAGGGGTAGGGTGATGCTACGCGCCGATTCGCACGAAGCTTCGATCGAAGAAGAGCCACAGATCAAGAGGGTCAAGATGATGGATGGTGGGGATTGCTTGAGTTCATCACGTGAATAGTGCATGCGCGGAGCTGCAGGTGGCTAAGTTCTAATGGTGATTTTGCAGGAACACCCCTCAGCGAAGGGGTAGAGAAATTACAGGGTAGCCCATAAGTGGTAGGAATGATTACAGAGAGGTCCTTAAGGGCTTGTGAAAAGGTTCTTGCATCCTACAAATAGGTCCTTGGCTAATTTTCTATGAATGAAACGTGATGTACTAAGGACCTAATTGTGAATCCTTAATTTCAAGGCCTTAATGATGTCCAATTGCACCTAAATTTTTATTAACGCTCAATTGAACATATTAGAAGTTAGTTACACTTTTGATTTGGAATTTTGAGCTCATTTATGTGTTCAATTTGCAATTGGACCATCATTTTACATTTATTAATAGAATATCTCATTTAATTGACCTAATTATGCATTTTTAGCACAAAATTGATGTTTTAGGCCTTTTTTGTTATTTCCCACACTTAACCCTTTTTATGTGTTAATTTGATAGTGTTTAACCTAATTTCTAGCTTAACTTAGGTGATTTAGCTATGATGAGTCGCAACTCATCACTATCCCTCTCATAGCTGGCTATCTCTCTTTCTCTCTTTATATCACAAATCCCATGACAAAATCTAATGATTGAATGGTTATACGCAGTAATTTTCTATATTAACACGAATGCTAGGTATTATTTGCTCCATGGATTTGTTGGTTTAAGAAAACACTGCAACAATCTGGACCTTTGCTATCGGTTGGAATGCGACAGCATTACTAGCATGGTTGTTTCGTTTTGCCGTCGGCTATGAGGAAAATCCAACATTGAATTATGATTGCCCCAGCGAATGGATTGGAGCTTTTGTCGTCTCTTTATAACTGATGACATTTGTATTTCCCGTCATTTAAAAAATAAGCGACAGAGATTGTATATCACATTTTCCCGCTTTAATGCACTAATTTTAGATTTTTGTCATCATTTATTTCTATTTGCCATTGATTATGAAGCGATGGCATTAATATTTATGTCATCGCTTTTGTAATAAATAGCAGCAAATATCCACCTTTGTTAAAAAAAATTCCCTACCTTTGCCATTGGTTTTTCCAATAACTGACGACAAAGGTAGGGGAATCTTTTTTTTAAATTTGTGAAAATTATGAGAAATACCTACTATATTTTCTATGGATGGGATTACACATATTTTCTGCAAATTTCCAATCTAAGCAACAACCAATTATCAATTCTTGGAATGGGAAATGCCTGCAACTGCAACCTTCACCTTCCTAGGTAGCTTGCAGAAAGAATCAAGTGGAGGATAAAAGTGAAAGTAATGGTAAGTTCTTTACCACATTTATTAGGTTATTTGCAAGAAGCTAGAAATGGATCATTCGCCAATATATCAAAGATCGAGATCAGAGATTGAAATCATTATTCCTCCAATATCACTAGAATGATCTGCCAAAGAGGAAACTAGCAAAGCCTCCAATTAATGGAAGCCATCTTTGTGTCATATATGCACCTTAAAGCCACTTGGGCTAATACTCTACTCGCAAAAACCATATTCCCCATTAAAGCAAGTGCCATCCTTACCTCTCAAGCCTCCACTGCTACCAACTTCACCTTTGATTTTGAGTACCACCTTTGGCAACACCAATCTCACCACCTTCTCAGTCACGAACAACCTCTCTAAGCACCATCAACTTTTATGAAAGCAACCAACACCTCCACTTAAACCACAACCATTCTAACTATATCCACTTCAAGTAGATGCATTGCTTGAAGTATTGCTTGTGACCTACAAAACTGAAATCGCTTGGCTTCGGGATAACCGGGTTTTAGTTTGTTATAACATTGTAGTATAGCCGGTTATTACCAACATTTCAAATATATAAATTTTTTTACTCGGAAAATAAAAGAGTTCCCGAGGTCGAACTCAGGGAGCAAGTTGTATTCTAGAGATATACATGTTTCTTTTACAAAATAAAGAAAGAGAGAGGGAAAGAATTTGTTGTTCTCTTTGTTTTCTCCTCGTGATGTTCTTCTTTCTTTCTTTCTTTCTTCAGATCTCCTTCTTCTTCTTTGTTCTGCAGAGGTGATGCTCCTCTTTCTTTCTTCAGATCTCCTTCTTCTTCCTTGGTTTCTGTCTTGGCCTCTCTTCTTCTTTTTCTGCAGTCTCTTCTGTGAAGGTTTCTTCTTCCTTGGCTCTGCTGTAATTCTTCTCTGCAGCCTATTCTCTTCTTCTGCCTTGCTCAGCCTCTTCTTTAGAGTTTCTTCTTGTTTCTCCTCCCTGCGGCTAAGTGTCAGCTTCTTCTTTTCTTTTTCAGCCAGGGACGTCACCCCTCCTTTCTTCTTTTCCCTTCAGGCTGTCGTCTGATTTCCAAATCAGACGACTTAACTACCTGTTGCTACAGTCAGCTTCCTTCTTCCGCGGGTCTTCTTCTTCGCCTGTGCCTGCACACTTCAGAGTTTTTCGTCAGAGGCAAAACCTACTCTACCCCCCCTCCCGCGCGTCTCTCTCTCTCTCTGAAACCACTCTTGGGAAAGCTCTCCCAGAGCTACCGGGTAACCGGGTTCGGGTCAGGCCCGGGTCCAGGCCCACCGGCGTGCGTGGTGGGCGAGGAGTGCAGGTCAGTCTTAAGTCGGGTCGGGTCGGCTCGGGTCAGGTCCGCGGGGCGTGAGCGCGGACGAGACCGGGTAACCGGGCGGGTGAAGGGGACCTCACCCCGTGTGCTGAGGCAGTAAGCCTCCAGCACTTTTGCATATTATATCGCTGCGCCTCTTCAGGTTGTTCCGAGGTGGGACTAAATGTCCCACCTCAATTGCGCGCCCGCAGCGGGGAAATCAGCGGGAGATTGCGGCGTCACGCGACGCTTTCTTCCTTAGCTGTGAACCTGGTGTTTTGCCAAAACTCCTCGCAAGGCCTGGGAGTTGAATCTGGGCTTGGCGCTGAGCGTGGCGCGCCTGTAGCTGCAGGCGGAAGCAGTTCCTCCTGCGCGGCAATGGCGGCGGAGGTCGGGTGATCTGTTCACAAGAAAACGGCCTCTCGGCCTAATCAGAAAGTGCCAGGAGCTTCGCCAGGGTGCGGCGAAGCTCGTGTGGGTGGTGGCGAGGCGCGGGGCGGCGTGCGAGGGCTGCCCTAGGTCGGACTGTGGGTCGGAGGATGGGTCTGTTTGGTGGGGTTGCAGAGGGTGATGTGGGGGAAGTGGCAGGGCGGAGGTTGATCAGGGTGAGGAGGTGGAGGTCCTGCGGTGGTCGGCGAGCCGTGTGGGTCGCTGAGGTGATGGGAGCGGCTCGCCGGAGGGTGGTCGGAGACGAAGGGGATGAAGGTGGTCAGGGTCGGTCGAGGGCTTAATTGAATAAATTGAAAGCGGGGAAAGAAGCAGGAGAAGAAGGGGAGTAGCTCTAGCTTACTTGCAGGGACGAAGGGGGAGGAACAGGGCGACAGTCGTATCGACTGTCGCCGGAGAAGACGATGCTCAGGGATAGGGGCGGCGGCGAGCAGAGAGCCGGAGAGGCGCCAGCTGGGTGCGGCGTGGCGCAGGAAGAGCAGGGGAGGAAGTCTCTGCTGCTGGTATTGCGGCAGAGCGAAGAGGTGGAGGGGGAGGAAACCGCCGGAGCTGGAGAGCGTCTGCCGGAGGAAGAAGAGAGGAAAGTTGGGGATTTTCTCCGTCAGATCCAGGCTGCCCCGGTCGGTGGAGCAACGGGGGGTATTTATAGGGATCAAACAGGGAGGAAGGCGGAGGGAGACGACGTGTCTCCCTCGCCGGAGGATGGTCGGAAACAAGAACCCATACCGTCCGTGCGTTCGCACGGCCGGTATGGTGGGTAACAACGACCAGGGGGGTGTCCCTGCGACGGCTGACGACGCAGGGCACCCCCGGTTTACTTGCCAGGTCCCCCACCTCACCCTGCGCGGCGCCATGCTCCGCGCAAGGTCGTCGGAGCATGGTGCTGGCAGGTTTTGCAGGAGGGACCTGATTGCAAAGAACGAAGGAGAGTTAGGGGCCAAAATGCGAGGGTTCAAAAGTTGAGGGCCAAAGAGTAAATATATGAGGACCAAAGTGTAAAGTCGGTCAAGGAGGTTTCTTCTTAGGCTCAAGTTTTTATACATGACTAATTAGGACCTAAGGAATCTGATGGTGAATTTCATTTCCATATTAAACCTTGTTTGACCGGTCAATTTGCGTAAAAACCCAAATTAAGTTATTAATTGGGCATGGTTCTCAATGTAGGTCAAAAAGGGTTCTGAAGGCCAAATTGAAGGTTCTAAACCCTGGAGATTATTTTTCTATGAATTTTAGAGGGTTTATTCTATTTTTACTTTGCCTCGAACCTTGTGAATTGAAGTGGGTTGTTTTAGGGTTACAGATTATCATTTAGTTTCTTGGAATTGCTGTAGCCCTTGCTAGATCATTTCATCCCACTCTTATTCTTATTAAGCTGCTTTGACCTATGTTTGGGCCCTGAATTACCCTGTATGCAGATTATACTGGTAAAATTGCATTTTTACCCCTTATGACTTATTTTCTTCTCAAACTCAGGATTCTCTGAGTTAAGCCTTTCCTTGAGATATGTAGGAGCTTTTATCCTTTGTATTAGGTCAAAATGAGCTAGTTATGGCTCATGATGAGGTTCTCATCATACCCCCATGCCTAGCTTTTGCTAGTCCCTTAGCAAAAACTTAAGGTTTCAACCCTTGTTCTAGACCATGAAGTTTTTAATAGTTTTAGATAAGTGCCTTTTTTATTTGAGCATAGATTAGGTTAGAATGTTGACCACAGGCCTAAAAGGTACTCTAGTACTAATCAAGATCCAAATCTATCTAGCCTTAGCCTCAGTCTTTTAGCAAAGGTTTTTAAGGCCCACAAGAACTAACCTAAGGTTTATTGGATTTCGTGGTTAAAGCACCCGTGCTTGAAATGATTTTAGCCCTGGCTCAGTTCGCAGTGCATTTTGTAAGAGAGAGATAGAAAGTTTTTCTGTTTGGAGAGTTTTCTCTCTCTTTTTCTTTTTAGTTCTAGCCTAGGATTGGCTTTTCAACACGGTCTGTATCAGATTCCTTGCTCCCATCATCAATCCTCAAGGGTTCCGGGCGATCGATGCTTCGAGATAGCACCGCCCATGGCAACCCCCGGAACCCTGGCTATTGAGATTTCGAGATAATCCCATCCATGGTATTCCGTGGCCGAATCCAGACCCTGGCAATTGACACTTCGAGATAATGCCATCCATGGAATCTGAACCAGCAGAGTGCTTACATGCCCCCAGTAGGATATGTAAATATCCTAAGAGACAAGCACCGAGGAGATGATATTTCGTTACGCATCTTCGAGGGGATTTCCCGCCTCTCCGCGCTGGGAACTCGTCCAAATCAATCTTGTGTTGATCGGCCGTTCCTATTCTAGGTGATCTTTTTAGATTTTTGCGACGCTTCTGTGTGATTTTGATTTTTACGCTTACTGAACCAGGCTGTGTGTGAGGTTAGGGTGCTTAGGTTACTGAGTCCCGTAAACCAAAAATTAGTTAACGAGGCCGAATACTCCCTAAGCCTTAGACCTAATACTTCAGCTTTTCATTTTCCTCAACCTCTTGAGGAGTGTCCAGATCTTAATGGGTACTACGAGTCTATTCAAGAATGCCTAAGGTTTGCATTCTTTACTAATCTCATTGTGCACTTTTCTTGAATGAGGTCTAGAACTTAGGTTAATTCCTTAGTTCCTTACTAATGACTATCACTTTTTCTCATAATTTTGTGCTCCTTTTTCATTTTGTTTCTTTTCTCCTTCGCAAAATTTCCTTCTCTTTTCCTCTTATTCTTTTTCAAAATTTTTTTTTTTTTTTATTTTTATGGTGTTTTTGGCATATGTGAATTTTTTTGTTTGAAACCTTTTCTTACAAGTTTTTGTACTTTCCTACCCCCCCATGCCTAAGATTTGCAATGTCCTCATTGTAACCTAGGGGTTTTTATTCAACTAAGTTCATACATTAGGATAGCTGTTTTGATGAGTCTCAGATGCAAGCACCTGAGGTGGAGTTGGCTGCCCTAAAGTGTGAACTTCAAGTGCAAAAAAGCTGTCAGAACAAGTTTCAGGTTTTCAAAGAGAATGACGGGCTGCCTCCCGTTAAGCGCTGAGTTTTACGCCATCGGCTGGGCGCAATAAGCTCAAGGGGAAAGGAGGGTATAAGATGCCTCAGCCAAATTAGTAGAAGTTACATCAATGAACGGCTTGAGTCTCTGACCGTTCACGATGAAAGGTTCAGAATCGTGGCTGAGTGGACTGATTTCGATTGCTCCATTTCCAAAAACCTGTCGGACCAAATATGGTCCGACCCACTTAGATCTCAGTTTTCCTGGGAAGAGTTTGAGTCGGGCATCAAAGAGTAGGACCTTTTGACCAGGATGAAAGATCTTTCTCGAGATGTGTTTGTCGTGGAAGGCTTTAACCCGCTCCTTGTAGATTTGCGAGTTCTCGTACGCGTCTATGCGTAATTCATCGATCTCGCTGATTTGGAGTTTCCTGTGGGTCCCAGCCTTGGAAAGATCTAGATTACAGTTCCGTACTGCCCAATAGGCTTTATGCTCCAGTTCGACGGGAAGGTGGCATGCCTTTCCGTACACCAGTCTAAAGGGAGACATGCCTAATTGGGTCTTGTGGGCGGTCCTATAGGCCCACAATGCTTCCGGAAGTCGGGACGACTAGTCCTTCCTGTCAGGTCGAACAGTGACTTGCAGGATTTTCTTGATCTCCCGATTAGACAGCTCAGCTAGACCATTAGTTTGGGGGTGGTAAGGAGTAGAGATTCGGTGAGACACCCCGTATTTGGTCATCAGTGACCTAAACTGAGCATTTGTGAAATGGGTCCCCCCATCAGAGATTATTGCACGAGGAATCCCGAACCTTGAGAAAATGTGTTGATGAATGAATTTGAGAACGATTTTGTGATCACAGGTTCGGGTCGGTATGGCTTCGATCCATTTGGACACGTAGTCCACAGCCAACAAAATGTATTCGAAACCATCCGAAACAGGAAAGGGGCCCATAAAATCAATCCCCCAAACATCAAAGATTTCGCATACTAGAATCGGTTGCATAGGCATCATGTCGCGATGGCTCATGTTGCCCAAAGTCTGGCAACGACTGCATGCCTTGCAATGACTGTATGCGTCTTTGAACAGTGTGGGCCAGTAAAAGCCGCACTGGAGGACTTTTGATGCGATTTTATGCCCGGCAAAATGGCCACCGCATGCCTGGTCATGGCAGAAAGAGAGGATATTGTTGACTTCCCCTTCCGGGACACATCTCCGGATGATCTGATCGGCACCTATGCGGAAGAGGTACGGGTCTTCCCAAATGTAATACTTGGCATCGGAGCGTAATTTGTCTTTCTTGGCCTTCGACCAATCGGACGGGGTCTGATGAGATGCCAAATAATTTACAATATTAGCAAACCATGGAAGGCTAGTACCAATAGTCAGCAGGTGCTCATCGGGAAAATGCTCAGTGATGGGTCCGGAAGGGTCAATTATTTCAGAAGGAAGACGGGACAAGTGATCAGCTACCACGTTTTGTTTTCCCGCTTTATCGCGAATCTCGAGGTCAAATTCTTGCAACAGCAAGATCCATCGGATCAATCGAGGTTTCGCGTCCTTCTTTGTAAGGAGATGCCTCACAGCTGTGTGATCCGAGTATATGATGACATGGGAACCCAGAAGGTATGATCTGAACTTCTCTAGGGCAAATACTACAGCTAGCAGCTCTTTCTCAGTAACCGTATAGTTACGCTGAGCCTCATCGAGTGTTTTGCTGGCGTAGTAAATGACCACAGGTTTCTTGTCATTTTTCTGCCCCAAAACCGCTCCTACAGCGAAGTCGGATGCATCACACATGATCTCAAAGGGTTGAGACCAATCAGGGGACTGTAGGATCGGGGCTTGGGTGACTCGGTCACGCAGGATTTCAAATGCTTGAGTGCATTCCTTGGAGATTTCGAAGGGAACATCCTTGGAGAGAAGAGTGGTCAGGGGGCGTGCGATTTTTGAAAAATCAGGGATAAATCGTCGATAAAAACCGACATGCCCTAAAAAGGATCGGATGTCCCTGATCGAGCTAGGCATAGGAAGGTGAGAAACCAGATTAACCTTAGCTCGATCCACTTGGATACCTTTCTCCGAAATTGAGTGTCCCAGGACAATTCCCTCAGGCACCATGAAATGGCTCTTTCCCCAGGAAAGAACCAAATTCACGTCGATGCACCGCCTGAGTATCTGGACCAAGTGTTGGAGGCAATCGTCGAATGATGCTCCAAAAACTGAAAAGTCATCCATGAAGACTTCCAGATAATCACCTACCATATCTGAGAATATGGCAAGCATGCATCGCTGAAAAGTAGCGGGTGCATTGCAAAGACCGAAAGGCATCCTTCGGAAAGCGTATGTTCCGAAGGGGCAGGTGAACGTGGTCTTTTCTTGGTCCTCAGGATGGATTGCCACCTGGTTATAACCGGAGTACCCGTCAAGAAAGCAGAAGAACCTATTTCCCGCTAGTTTTTCGAGAATTTGATCAATGAAGGGTAGTGGGAAATGATCCTTCTTCGTGGAGGAATTGAGTCGACGGTAATCTATACAGACTCTCCACGAGTTGGCTAATCGGGTAGGAATGATTTCTCCGGTCTCAGTTGTTATAGTGGTGAGTCCTGCCTTCTTGGGCACGACCTGAATTGGGCTCACCCAACGACTATCGGAGATCGGGTAGATGATCCCGGCATCTAACCACTTGATGATCTCCTTTTTCACGACCTCCTGCAGATTGGGGTTTAAGCGTCTCTGCATTTCACGAGAAGGTCGTGTGCCCTCTTCTGAATAGATATGATGAGTACAATAAGAGGGACTTATTCCAGTCAAATCATCGAGAGTCCATCCGATGGCTCTGCGATGTTGCTGGAGGACAACAGTCAGACGGGATTCCTGTTCAGGACTGAGGTTGGAATTGATGATCACAGGAAGGGTCTGATTAGAACCCAAAAAGATGTATTTTAAGTGAGCAGGAAGGGGTTTCAGTTCGAGGATGGGGTTTTCAGCAGCAGCGGGTGGTTCAGTATAGATGTGAGGTTCAAGGGTGGGAGTTACTGGGTTGTTCACATCTGGATTTGACTCCTCTGTTTGCGGGTCAAGATCCTTCTGTGGTTGATGAGGCATACTCAAGTCATTCTGGAGGTGTGATTCATCAACCAAAGTCTTGATGTCACAAATTTGCTCGATGACGCCGCAATTAATTCCTTGTTGGGCCTTAAATATATCAATTTTCAGTGTTTGATCTCCAAACTTAAGCTCTATTTGGCCCTCCTCACAGCTGATGTTGGCTCTAGCAGTAGCCAAGAAAGGTCTCCCTAGAATGATTGGTGTATCCCTAGGGTTCTCAGGTGCATCCATGTTTAAGACTATAAAGTCCACTGGAAAATAGAAATCCCGCACTCTCACGATAACATCCTCGAGAATCCCTTTTGGTGACTTTATAGATCGATCTGCTAATTGTAATGTCACCTCGGTTGGTTTCAGCTCAGATTCTTCTAGATGGTCAAGTAAGGATGTGGGTATCAGATTTATAGATGCACCCAAGTCTAACAATGCTCTATCAAATTGGGTACCACCTATCTTACAGGAGATCAGGGGAGTTCCAGGATCTTTTGCCTTGGGTGGGAGTCTACTAAGGATTACAGAGCTGGCTTGCTCTGACAGAACAATTGGGCTCCCTCCCTTAGTTCGCGGCTTACGCTGGGGTGTACATATATTCTTTAGAAATCGTGCGTAAGCTGGTACGTGGCGGATTGCATCCATCAAGGGGATGTTTATGTGGACCTGCTCAAAGAGCTTGACCAGGTCCTCCTCAGGGGCCACGGGTTTGGTGGTCTTCTTTCCCTTGGTCAGGGCCTCGGGAAACGGGATCTTGGTTGGTTCTTCTAGGATAGGTTCAGGTTGTGGGTCTGGAACAGCGGTACCTTGGATAACTATCCTAGGGTCATGGTTATCAGGCTGGGAGTGGTTTGGATAATGCGGGTCTTGAGTTGTCTTACCACTACGTGTTGTTACAGAATTTAATCCGTCCTGATTTTGGTTTGGGTTTGGTAGGAGGGGTGGCTGCTGCTGAAATCCCGCACGAGAAGTTGAGGCTTCCATCTCGTCTGGAGATGGAGCAGTAGGGGCCTGATAAATCCATTGAGCGTGGCCTAAATTTGGATTCATAACGCGCTTCTGGGTTGGCACGTTATTTGGGTTAGGAAGGGGTTGGGAAGGGAGTGTGCCTGGCTGGCGAGAATTTGCCAACTGGGCCAGTTGAGTTTTAACTTCAGTAAGCTCGTCCTTGTGCTGTTTTTGAATAGCCGCATTCGTTTTTTGAATGTCAGCCAGAGTCTGAAGGATTAAGGACATTTGATCTTGATTTGGCCCTGATGGATAAGTAGGGTTGGGCCGAGGCTGAGGCGGCTGGTAGTGATGAGAGGGCTGTGGGCGGGACTGAAAAGGTGGTCTTTGGGTTTGGGAATTTCCCGCCCACTGAAAATTGGGATGGTTTCGCCATCCAGGGTTGTAAGTGTTGGAGAATGGGTCGTTCTGGATGGCGTTGAGGTCCTCGCAGGTCTGAGGAACCTCCTGAGAATCAGGGAAAGGAGGAATGGAGTTCCCCCGGCTGGTGAAGAAAGGATCGGATGATCTTCCAGTCCAAGAATCAGATGGGGATGGATATGGATCCATCCCAGGGGAGGATCGGTGGAGGATGTTTTGCACAGTCTCCTGTGTGGAAGGAGGTTGTGCAAAGGAGTTACGCGCAGAGGTGGCTCGCTGCAAGTGCTGAGTCAGCTCATCCACCTTCTTTTCAATGATTGAGACCTTGTCCAATCGACTGGCCATTAATTCCAGGTCGACTGATGCGGACAGGCCCTGCGTCTCATGTGCTCCCTTAAGATTCGTCGCTGCGCGGGTATTCGTCCTGTCGAATAATCCCATGGAGTCATTGTTGATGGAGTTCTCGCACATGTTTTCGAGAATCTCCCATACGGTGTCTTCATGTTGACCCATGATGTTTCCTCCGCAAGTTGCATTGACGAAAAGGCGGATGTCCTCACGGAGTCCCTGGTAAAAAGATTGGACTTGTTCCCATTTAGGAACTCCGTGATGGGGGCACTTCCTCATGAGATCCTGAAAACGATCCCATGCCTCATGGAGAGGTTCTCCTGATTGTTGAGTGAAGTGTGTAATCTGATGGCGCAAGGCGTTGGTCCGACCAACGGGAAAGAACTTTTTCAAAAACTCGGATTGAAGTTCTTCCCAAGTGTTGATCGGCCGGGTCTGAGTTTGATACCAATGGGCGGCCTTGTCCATAAGAGAAAAGGAGAACATCTTCATGAGAAGAATATCCCGATTTTGCGCATCTGATCCAAAAGTGTGGGCCAGATGCTTTAGCTGTTTGATGTGCTGGAAGGGATCTTCAGAATTAAGCCCATGGAATTTAGGTATAGCATGAATCATGTTGGGCTTTAGTTCGGAATCAGGTCCTCCAGTCGGGATTCTGACTCGAGGCTCAATGGCCACCGCAGCAGGATTGTAGTGGTCCCGCATCATAGGACGCTGTGGTGGGTGCACGAAGTTTTGGAAGAGGTCATTGAGTCGCTGGAGTTGGTGTTCCAGATTATTTTCTTCCTCAACTGGCTGAGCCATGATGGGGGAAGAAGAAGAACTTGGTTCTGAATCAGAAGAGAGAATAATGTGAGGGTGTTGCTGCACAAACACGGGCGTCGAGGCTTGGCCTTGACGAGAGTGAATTTCTAAAGGAGGTCTTAAGGGTGGTCTTAGAGACCTCCTTCCGTACATGCACTGTTTGGAAGAGGTAAGTTTAGAAGGTGCTGGACCCAATCAAGACACCCAAAAATGTGTTGGGTGACTATAGAGGTGCGGGGCAGATGGACCCCTCGATCAGAAAGATCGTCCACCTGAGAATTACCTGGGCAGCCAGAGAGGGAGAGTCCTGCGAAGACCCCTACACGGTAGAGCGTCCCCACGGGTTACAGGGTTTCCCCCACCCGACCTCTCTTGTCACTGCGGTTCCAGGTAGACCAGAATGGGGATCTTGACCTCTTAAGTCTACCAATTTTAAGATCAGGGTGCTTAAGGTTTTCACTTGAACTTTAGTCTTTTAAGTGCAAAGAGTGACCTAATTTAAGGTTGGTTGACCCAAGGGGTCAACTTTACCTCTTGTTTTCTTTAAGAGCTTTTAGGTCCTGTCTTTTAGGGTTCAAGTGTTTAGAGAGAGCCAATTGTTTAGGATTTTTCTTGTTAATTATTTTCAATCAATGGCTTGGGCACACCTCTTTTGGATTTCCTCAATTCTTGATTAAGGGGTGTGTCTCTACTGAAATCCTAATGTTTGACCTTATGTTGGCTCTACTTGGTCCATTTAACTCTTTGTTAGGCAATTAGGGCTCAAGCAAGAATGTGTTAGCCCTTAAATACCCTTAATAGTGTGCAGGAGTGATGAGTTGAAAACATGCAACTCTTTATGGTTACTAAGTATGGAAGACAGGTTAGCCCTATATTGCTTGTTCTTTTCTTTTCTTCCTCTTTAGAGTTTAGGGGTTAATAGTGAGAGGAAAAATTTACCTGTCTTCGGAGTGGTTGTCGTGTGGTTGCTTGTCTTCTTGAGTTCCTGTAGCTGCACAAAAGAGAGGAGATTATCAGAAATTAAAAGAAACAGGAATATTTACCTCTAGAATAGCCGTTGCTCCCCGGCAGCGGCGCCAAAATGAAATCGCTTGGCTTCGGGATAACCGGGTTTTAGTTTGTTATAACATTGTAGTATAGCCGGTTATTACCAACATTTCAAATATATAAATTTTTTTACTCGGAAAATAAAAGAGTTCCCGAGGTCGAACTCAGGGAGCAAGTTGTATTCTAGAGATATACATGTTTCTTTTACAAAATAAAGAAAGAGAGAGGGAAAGAATTTGTTGTTCTCTTTGTTTTCTCCTCGTGATGTTCTTCTTTCTTTCTTTCTTTCTTCAGATCTCCTTCTTCTTCTTTGTTCTGCAGAGGTGATGCTCCTCTTTCTTTCTTCAGATCTCCTTCTTCTTCCTTGGTTTCTGTCTTGGCTCTCTTCTTCTTTTTCTGCAGTCTCTTCTGTGAAGGTTTCTTCTTCCTTGGCTCTGCTGTAATTCTTCTCTGCAGCCTATTCTCTTCTTCTGCCTTGCTCAGCCTCTTCTTTAGAGTTTCTTCTTGTTTCTCCTCCCTGCGGCTAAGTGTCAGCTTCTTCTTTTCTTTTTCAGCCAGGGACGTCACCCCTCCTTTCTTCTTTTCCCTTCAGGCCGTCGTCTGATTTCCAAATCAGACGACTTAACTACCTGTTGCTACAGTCAGCTTCCTTCTTCCGCGGGTCTTCTTCTTCGCCTGTGCCTGCACACTTCAGAGTTTTTCGTCAGAGGCAAAACCTACTCTACCCCCCCTCCCGCGCGTCTCTCTCTCTCTCTGAAACCACTCTTGGGAAAGCTCTCCCAGAGCTACCGGGTAACCGGGTTCGGGTCAGGCCCGGGTCCAGGCCCACCGGCGTGCGTGGTGGGCGAGGAGTGCAGGTCAGTCTTAAGTCGGGTCGGGTCGGCTCGGGTCAGGTCCGCGGGGCGTGAGCGCGGACGAGACCGGGTAACCGGGCGGGTGAAGGGGACCTCACCCCGTGTGCTGAGGCAGTAAGCCTCCAGCACTTTTGCATATTATATCGCTGCGCCTCTTCAGGTTGTTCCGAGGTGGGACTAAATGTCCCACCTCAATTGCGCGCCCGCAGCGGGGAAATCAGCGGGAGATTGCGGCGTCACGCGACGCTTTCTTCCTTAGCTGCGAACCTGGTGTTTTGCCAAAACTCCTCGCAAGGCCTGGGAGTTGAATCTGGGCTTGGCGCTGAGCGTGGCGCGCCTGTAGCTGCAGGCGGAAGCAGTTCCTCCTGCGCGGCAATGGCGGCGGAGGTCGGGTGATCTGTTCACAAGAAAACGGCCTCTCGGCCTAATCAGAAAGTGCCAGGAGCTTCGCCAGGGTGCGGCGAAGCTCGTGTGGGTGGTGGCGAGGCGCGGGGCGGCGTGCGAGGGCTGCCCTAGGTCGGACTGTGGGTCGGAGGATGGGTCTGTTTGGTGGGGTTGCAGAGGGTGATGTGGGGGAAGTGGCAGGGC
This sequence comes from Thalassia testudinum, assembly GCA_037157565.1. Classification (NCBI taxonomy): domain Eukaryota; kingdom Viridiplantae; phylum Streptophyta; class Magnoliopsida; order Alismatales; family Hydrocharitaceae; genus Thalassia; species Thalassia testudinum. The sequence continues at coordinate 40,263,121 of JAZHRO010000049.1, forward strand.
GGAGGTTGATCAGGGTGAGGAGGCGGAGGTCCTGCGGTGGTCGGCGAGCCGTGTGGGTCGCTGAGGTGATGGGAGCGGCTCGCCGGAGGGTGGTCGGAGATGAAGGGGATGAAGGTGGTCAGGGTCGGTCGAGGGCTTAATTGACTAAATTGAAAGCGGGGAAAGAAGCAGGAGAAGAAGGGGAGTAGCTCTAGCTTACTTGCAGGGACGAAGGGGGAGGAACAGGGCGACAGTCGTATCGACTGTCGCCGGAGAAGACGATGCTCAGGGATAGGGGCGGCGGCGAGCAGAGAGCCGGAGAGGCGCCAGCTGGGTGCGGCGTGGCGCGGGAAGAGCAGGGGAGGAAGTCTCTGCTGCTGGTATTGCGGCAGAGCGAAGAGGTGGAGGGGGAGGAAACCGCCGGAGCTGGAGAGCGTCTGCCGGAGGAAGAAGAGAGGAAAGTTGGGGATTTTCTCCGTCAGATCCAGGCTGCCCCGGTCGGTGGAGCAACGGGGGGTATTTATAGGGATCAAACAGGGAGGAAGGCGGAGGGAGACGACGTGTCTCCCTCGCCGGAGGATGGTCGGAAACAAGAACCCATACCGTCCGTGCGTTCGCACGGCCGGTATGGTGGGTAACAACGACCAGGGGGGTGTCCCTGCGACGGCTGACGACGCAGGGCACCCCCAGTTTACTTGCCAGGTCCCCCACCTCACCCTGCGCGGCGCCATGCTCCGCGCAAGGTCGCCGGAGCATGGTGCTGGCAGGTTTTGCAGGAGGGACCTGATTGCAAAGAACGAAGGAGAGTTAGGGGCCAAAATGCGAGGGTTCAAAAGTTGAGGGCCAAAGAGTAAATATATGAGGACCAAAGTGTAAAGTCGGTCAAGGAGGTTTCTTCTTAGGCTCAAGTTTTTATACATGACTAATTAGGACCTAAGGAATCTGATGGTGAATTTCATTTCCATATTAAACCTTGTTTGACCGGTCAATTTGCGCAAAAACCCAAATTAAGTTATTAATTGGGCATGGTTCTCAATGTAGGTCAAAAAGGGTTCTGAAGGCCAAATTGAAGGTTCTAAACCTTGGAGATTATTTTTCTATGAATTTTAGAGGGTTTATTCTATTTTTACTTTGCCTCGAACCTTGTGAATTGAAGTGGGTTGTTTTAGGGTTACAGATTATCATTTAGTTTCTTGGAATTGCTGTAGCCCTTGCTAGATCATTTCATCCCACTCTTATTCTTATTAAGCTGCTTTGACCTATGTTTGGGCCCTGAATTACCCTGTATACAGATTATACTGGTAAAATTGCATTTTTACCCCTTATGACTTGTTTTCTTCTCAAACTCAGGATTCTCTGAGTTAAGCCTTTCCTTGAGATATGTAGGAGCTTTTATCCTTTGTATTAGGTCAAAATGAGCTAGTTATGGCTCATGATGAGGTTCTCATCAAAAACCATGACCACCATTGTCATAGAAGCCTAATAGACTGCAAGTGAAGAGAGGCATCATGCCCTCTTAATCAAGAGAGATTGAAATTTTGACTTTTCGCAAAAGCTCTCCAACCTAGTTTTCTCTAAACAAAAAGGTTCTCCACCATAACAATTCATTAAAAGGAAGTCCAGAAAGAAATGGAAGATCAGGTAAAGAGTTTCAACAAGTGGAAAATTTTCACAACAAAATGCCTTCATAGTTCAAACGTGTATATTTATTGAAAGCCTTAATGTCATTGAAATCATAAAAGAGGCCCCATCTTACGACATTACTAGGTAGTGCAAGTTCAACACTTGCAAAGTCAACAACTTGTTAGGAGTCAAGTTTTTGAAGTAAAGAAATGAGGTAACATATTTTTTTCTTTTAAAAGGTGATGTAAATCAGTTATGCAAAATGTGAGGGTGCAGATTTTTTCTAAAATGGCATCATTATGCATATGTTATTGTTACAAACAACTTTTAACCATAATTCAAATGCTCTAGGGATCATAGATTGAGTTGAAAATTGGTAAGTGAGCTTAAGTAATGAAGAAAGGAAATTCAATACAAGAGGGAAAAAAAAACAAAGAGCATACCACTGCCTTCGCATTGTCCCATGAAAAATATGTGGTAAAGAAGCTCGCTTCATTTCTTTCCGTGATTTTATAAAGGGGGACCTCTGGGTGTAAGCCATCAACCACCACAGAATGCTCTATGTATTTTTGCAAACATCTTGTTACATTAGTTCAAAGTTGATTAAGTATTGAATATTTGGACTAGTAACCTCAGCAATATTTGAACCAACCAAAATGAACACCTCAGAGTGCGTATCAAGTGTCAGAATATCCTCAGAGTGCATATCAAGTGTCAAAATATCCTCAGAGTGTGTATCAAGTATCAGAATATCTTCTGTTAATAAGTCTTCTTGAGAGAAGTTATAAATCTCAGAGACCTAAATAGTAAGCAGACATAAAATTCATCAAGCCAAAAGCTTAAAGGGTAGAATTTTAAAAGGTGAATAGTACCAACCCTAAGCTTTCCTAAAAGTCATGTAGGATCATGCAAAAAAGAAATGAAATTGTGTTAGATAGAAAAGTACAAATTAGACACATATATTTAATATGAATAACTGTATAAAAAATTACCCTTGTTAAATGATAAAGAATACAAGTGGGGATCTCAAACTGATTCCTGGTGCAACTTTTTTCTGGTATAATTTTGTTTGCCACCAAGTGCAAACTAGAAGGCAAATGTATTGATTCCCTCCTTTGTATTCTTCGAAGCAACTCCAAGCTACAAACAAACATTTGACTAAATTATAATGAGAGTAATTTGTGGCTACAAAAAGTCAAAATCTGAAACATAACTAAAGAATTAAAATTGCATTTCTCATCTACATCTACTAAGAATATTATCTGAGTCAGCTTAGTTTTCAGATTCTCTCTCAGATCTATCAATTTCCAAAGCATGCTCAACATCGATAACTTGTATTTTCAAAAACAAAATTAATTAAATAATAGATTATTATTTTTGGAAAATTTTTGACAGAGTTTCCCTTATATTTTTGAGTTTTTATATAAACCTGCAAATTAAAATAGCATACACAATAAAAGTGGGCACACCCCACATTAAAAATAAACTCAATCATGCACACACCTATTCCTAAAACTAGGCACACCCCACATGCATTCAATGACATAAAAATAATATGTGGGTACACTCCAACTTTAAAATAGAAACCTATATTATCATTTAAATAAATTTAAACATCAAAATTAAGGGGGCACACGAGTGTAGGTTTTTTCATGTGTTCACCCATTTCTACTTAAATCACCAGTTCTCAACTGATTTGTAGATACACACGAGTAAGGAAAGTAATAGGAGGAAGGTAGTAGGGAGCTACCATAATATTCCAATCAAAGACACCATCTACTACATTTTTCAACCCAAGTTTTTCCTCTTCAAAAGCTGTCCAAGATGAGATGAGGAGGGGGAATGCAGTAGGAGGAGGAGAGGAGGAACAGGATGGGCAACAACAGCAGTAGGGTGGAGAGGAGGAGGAGGAGGGGGAAGACAATCATTCTACAAGGGAACTTCACCCTTATTCTAGAAAACATCTCCATCACAAACTAATTTCAAACTCTAAAAGGTTGAGTAGGTGAACCTCCATAGTCACTCCCTTTGTAATCAACAACAATCTACAAATCAACAATAAAATATAATTAGTAGCAAAACAAAAGGCAAAAACCCACATTTGTAAAGATTCACTTGAAGCTTCAATAACCAGATAAGGCTGTCAATTGCGAACAACTTTACATCAATTGAGACAAGATGGACTATTAGATGAACCCATTAAAAGAATCTGAATCTCTTTGTTGCAAACAACTTTGCAAAAAGACTGAATGGATTCATGATAACTCAACAACCAAACTTTCCAATCATTAAAAGTACATATAATCTGAATCTCTTTAGTTTTCCTTGCTTATTCAAAATCAAAAACAAAATCGTCATCATTCAAATAGTAACTACAAAGTTGAGATGATATTGAATTAGTAAAGGTCTAGCATAGTTAGCTCTCCCAAAGGATGGTAGAACAAATGATGACTACTTTTCTTTTCTTTTTAGCCAACAACTCCAGCAGCCAAAACAAAGTTGCATACTTGGTACATACAAGTTAGTATCAAAGGAACTAGAAATGATAAAATAATGAAACCAAAAACAAGCCCAACGAGCAAAACAAGATGTCCCCAGTGAAAATAATTGAGAAGGTGATCGACACACTACACATAACTTTAATAAATGATGAAAACCCTTCGGTTCCCCATAGAAAGGTTGAATAGATAGCTTCCTTAGAACAATAATCTAGCTTCTCTAGCTCAATGCTACCTTTTTTTTAATTTTTATTTTGACGAGATATAACGCAGTGCCATTTAGATGTTGGCAATTCTGTTGATTCAAAAGGATATATTCCATGAATCCATGCCACTATTTTCCTCATAGGAGAAACCTAGTGGTTCTCTATGTAGATCTGTCCAAAATATGGATGCAGAACAAATAGTAGTCTTATGTGGCTAATGTTATTTTTAAGGGGGAGAGAGATTAATTATATGGATAAAGTTGTGTACAAGGTTGGTTTTCTTTTGAAGCAGTGGTCAAATTTAACACGGGGTGACCTCTTATCTCTTTCATCAAACATCAACTCTCAATCTTTAAAAGTTGCAGACATAAGAGGGGAGTTCCACCAAGTTATTATTAGCAGCAATTAATAACTTAAGATCTGTTAATTCTGATAAGCTGTGAGGCAAACGTTCGCATTTATTGGAAGAGACATCTGGCTTTTTGTGTTTCTTGAGACAACCAATTTCTAAATGTAGGCAGTTGAAAAATTGCCAACCACAAAAAAAATCAATGGATAACGAAATAGCATTCTATTTACAAGTATGAAGAGATAAAAGCAATAACATAAGTTCCAAGAAAACTTCCAACAAGAACCATAGATTAAAACAATGTAACAAAATTAATTCTACGAGTTAATAGAGAATTTAAATTAGAATAAATCTGTTATTCCATTCAAGAAAGAAAATTTGCTATTCCATAATATGAAAGGAAAAATTTTGAAATATTCTAGTTGTATAGTAGCAAGGCAATGACATGGAAAGTACAATTATAAGAGAAAAAAAACTAAAGCAGTTTACTATGAAAATAAGCATTTCATCTTGTGTGGAAAGTACAATTATAAGAGAAAGGAAGAAGAGATTCTCAGTACATATCTAGCAGGGCAAAGATGTGGTAGAAATATTTTTTTTGTTCCAGTTTGTTCCAAATGGTGATAACTGAGTAAAGATCTTTGATAAGTGGTTAACATAGGCTAAGATGCAAATTTTGAGATCTTTTATAAGGGGTTGTGTGAAGGCATTCTACAAATCCAACCATATCCTACATAGCATACCTACAAATCCACTCGAAAATAACGATAATCTACATCCAGCAACCTTCTCTAGCTTAGCCAATAATGCTCAATATCCATTTTTTCCATTAACACAACCACACACCCATAAACATATCACTTTGCAGCAACATTCTCCGTAGGGACGGGGAGGATGAGGAGGGGGGGCAGGGAAGAGGAGGGGGCCAGTCAAGAGGAGGAGGAAGGGGAGGGGGCACTGGCGGAGGGGGGTAGGGAGGACGATAAGAGGAGGAGGAGGAGAGATAGTGGGGGGCAAGAGGAGGACGAGGAGGAGGAGAGGCGGAGGGGGTGGTGGTGGTGGGCGATGTTGGAAGATAGGTGGTGGTGGTGGTGGTCGATGGGTTGACAGGAGGGGGCAGGGAGGAGGAGGCGGAGGGCAATGACAAGAAAGAGGAGTAGTAGGGCGGCGAGGAAGTAGAGGAGTAGGAAGAGGAGAGGGGTGAGGAGGAGGAAGATGAGGAGGAGGAGGGTTGCGGGGAGTAGGAAGAGGAGAGGGGCAAGTAGGAGGAGGAAGATGAGGAGGAAGAGGGCTGTAGGGAGGAGGAAGATGAGGGGGTGTGGACAAGGAGGAAGACGATGACGAGGGCAGCGAGGAGGAGTTACCTAGGGAGGAGGACGACGAGGGACGATCGATGATGATGTCCAATGATCAAGGAGAGGCGGCGACGAGGAGGGGTTGCAGGCCAACAAGGAGTGTTTACACTACGTGTGGGGGGAGGAGGGGCCTCTATGAGGTGATAGATTGACTAACATTTGCCATCGATTTTATTATAAAGCAATGGCAAATGTCTAACTTTATCCCATGTGCACAAATTTTGATGGCTTCCGTGGGTAAATTTTCTCCACATTTTTGCCACTGCTTTTTATAATAAACGACGACAAATATTTATTACATATTACTTTTTGGAAGAGATTGAGGGGTTTAGTTTTAATGATGTATTCACCGTCGCTTATATAAATAAGCGACAACAAAAATATTTTTGTCGTCGCTTGGAAAATCGATAGCAAATAACCAACGGTAAAATAGCTTTTTCTTGTAGTGAAACTGTGCATTTATTTTTCATCGTATTATATTCATTGTGCATGCCTCTCTCCTTGGTGGCATTCTCGCATACATAAATGATTCTCTTATTATTTGATTAGGGTGAATATTTTGGGTCAATAATTACTATTGACTTTAATTTGTGAACATGTGTTGTTAGCGAAAATTGTCGTTTTAAAGTTTAGCATCGTATTATAGGACAACAATTGTGACAACACTTAAATTTATAAACTCAAAATTAAAGTGAGTTTGAGATCGTTCGTAAGGAGCAAATTGGAAATTCAATCCACTAACCATAATATCAAAAAGATATGCAAATGTAATTAGAATAATGCTCAATGTAAATCAAAAGAATATCTCAATAAAATCAGGAATCAAAGTGCAAAAAGATGGGGATAAAATGGTTGTTTAAACCACCAATTTAACCTTAATGTCTAAGCTCCCAACAAAATAAAATATCTCAACAGTAAATGCAATCCAATATTCACAGCCATATCAAAATCAGAACCAGCCAATCAGACGTCAGGTTAAAGGCTCGATGCCTAACCTCAGGAGACTCAATAGGAGCTAAGGCACAGTAGGAGCAGAGAGACATAAGGGTCTCGTAAGCACAAGGCACAAGGGCCTCACAAGCATGGGAGAGGGGCATGAATCCTGAGGTATGAATAGTGCAAAAACCCCTTCTTCCCTCTCAGATTTCTTCTCTTCAGGACTAGAGCGGACCCGGGTAATCTGACCCAAACCCAGACTTACATGGCGTAAACTGCAGGCGAGGGCGCATGAGGGAGCACGTGCATAGGGGCATGTATGGTGTCCTCACCCCCATGCTCTTGGAGGTGATAAGCTAACTTCACAATTTCCTTTTATGTGTGGTGGCGAGGTGCTAAACTCATGATGTGGGACTAATCCCACATCCTTCCTTTGCATGTGCCAGTAGCTGATGCATTCGAGGAATTGGGGCAATAGCTTCGGCCTCCTTACGCGATTGAAGGCCTGGAGCCCGTCAGCACCTGAAGCTGCTTCGATAGCATGCTGCAACTTGGCTGATGGCAGTCGGAGATGAACGAGCAGAGTCGGAGAAGACATTGGCGGTGGTGGAGCTCTGACGTAGACCTGAAAAAGAGAATACGGACTTGCAGCCTCGTCAGAAAAGCTCACAAGCTTCACCTTGAAGAGGTGAACGCGGTGGTGGTGATTGGAAGGCGTACGGTGGTCGGAGGATGCCTGTCAAAGTCGAAGAAGGTGATGTGATGATGGGTTGCTCGACAGGTAGAAGGAGAGTGCGGAGCCCAACATTTCTTGAGGGCTTCCACTCGATATGATTTGGCAGAGTTACTGGAGGTGGTGGCGTAGTGTTTCCTACGGTGTAGCGTGCACGTGGCTTTGCCAAAGCTCCACTGGTGCGATGGAATACGAAGGAGGTGCTGGTGTTGTTGTGCTTGAACCTAAGGTCTAATGGTGTAGAAAGAAGCAGGGAGGTAAGAAGAAGAGAGAGAGGGTACTTACAGATGAAGAGGGGAAGAATATGGCACCAACTATGATTGGCCGATGCTGGAGAAGACGAATGCTCCGGTGATGAGAACAACGAGGAGGAATGGTTGAGGCGACTCCTACTCGGTCCAGCGATGAGCGGAAGATGTCGAGGAGGAGGTTCCCTCTACCTATTGTACATGGCAGAGGGTGACGAAGAGGATTCGATGAGTTCACTGGAGCTAGGTCGAAGTAGGCCGAGGAAGGAAAAGAAGAGGAGTTTTAGCCTAAAACCTTTGCTAAGTAGAATGGTCTAAGGTCGTAGACTTCTTATAGAGCTTGACAATGAGCTCTAATGGTAGAAGGGGTTCTGATTTGGCTGAGTTTTCAGGGTTGAAAAATCCCTAAATATCTCGAGTTCATCCGAGCTCGAGGGCTTGATTTGGAGATGACGAACACACATAAATTCATGATAAATTGCTTATTTTTGATAGTTCCTTGACTTAGCATTGCATAACATCCATTGCATGGCATTTAGGATAGTTGTATATTTTGTATATTAATTCCTTCATTTTATATGGCCAGGGGGTAATGCGACATCCATACGGGTTTCAGATGGAAAATCCAACTATACGGATGGATCTGGACGACGATCGCAGTTCGACAGTGTGGGAATCATCTCAATCTGAGCACCATAGCACCCTCTACAAGAAGAAGAAGATGGATGGCCTAGATGGCGCCACGTGGTGCCATCCAGGCCGCCCAACATCGGCCAGCAGCACCGCCCAACTCCTTCATCCGCACCCTTCAATCCTAATCGTTGGATCAAGATCCAACGGCTGGGAAGTGGATGCACCAAGCCGCTCCACACGACACAAGGGAAGGTTTGCCGCAATGGTAGGAGCGCTGGTTTGCAAAGGGGGGGGCACGGGTTCGAATCCCCGCAGCCCCTGAAATTTGCAATTGGGCGGACGGTGTGACAGCGCCAGCACAAGGCAGCACACATGCACACACGCATGGCAGCGCATGGCAAGCGCGCACACAACCGGGCGCGCGTGGTCAGCGCATGTGATGAGCGGGGCAGCGCGGCACGGGTGCAAGGGCGGTCGACGCCAGCTTTCAGCAACAGCTGGGCTAACCTACAGCAACGCTTACAGCCGTCACTATTTCACTGCAAGCCAGCAGAGCCAGCTATGGGCGTGGGTGGAGGTGAGCTGTCTACAGCAACGTTTCCAGTGACGGTCTGGAGGTCGCTAATGGTCCTTTAATCCATTTTTAGCCCCTTCTCCTCCACTATAAAAGGACCTACACCCCTCCCTTCCAAGCCATCTCTACCTACTCTACTCCCACCTACTCCCAAGATCTAGCAAGCCTACCAGCGCTCCATTAGAGCTTGTTCTCAAGCTCCCAAGGTGCCTATTAGTGTAGCGAACCTCTGCCCCACCAAATACTCCTCCAACTTCCCATCTCCCTTCATAGGTCACCTTGGAGCTATCCTCCCACCTCCATTCTGGTAGCAGATCAACTCCGTCTTCTCACCTCCATTCCCGAGCTATGCCAAAGCTTTCCTCAACCCAATGTCCTCCAGCATCTCACCTCCATTGTCCCACTCATCACCTCCTTCGTCCGAGCTTTCGCCAGGCGCCATCATCTCACCGAACAGCCGATTCGGGAGATTTCCTCTCACCTCCCTCTATATGCTTTCATAGTTTCTTGTAATTGACATTGGAAGTAATATATATCATATTTGTTCCACATCTCTATCTTATGATACATTTGTTTGTTTTCTTTTATTTAAAAAATACAAAAAAATAACAAAACCCCAAAATACCAAAAAGAAGCAAAACGAAGCACGATTTTCAAGTAAAGTAAACGTCACATCCCTGTGTTCGACTCGGGACTCCCTTGGAGTTTCGGTATAAATTTTATCTGATCGACGTGTTTTGCAACTACAATGACGGGTTACTTGTAACCTCGATTTCTAACATGCGAAACATGCCTGACCATTTTGGCACTATTGCCTGGGAGACAACGGAATTTACTTTATTGTTTATTGTGTTTCTTTTCATTTACATAGCATTAACCCTACTTGTCTTTGATCTACTGTCTTGCAGGTAGCCTAGCATGGAGATCCAATTGCGGTAGATCGGAGTAAAGTGCGGGTAGAGTGTTTTGTAAGTGTCCCCCACACCACCCCCACCTTAGTTTTCATTCCATAACCGAATAACTCAAACCCAAATCAACTTAGGTGCTTTTTATGAACCCTAGGATAGATTTGGTTATTTGTTTGCCACCTCCACCAAAATGGTTGGGCGTGTTTCGCGTGTTAGAAATCAAGGTTACAAGTAACCCATCATTGTAGTTGCAAAACACGTCGATTAGATAAAATTTATACCGAAACGCCAAGAGAGTCCCGGGTCGAACATAGGGAGGCGACGTTTACTTTACTTGAAAACCGCGCTTCATTTTGTTTCTTTTTGGTATTTTAGGGTTTTGTTATTTTTTTGTATTTTTGAAATAAGAGAAAACAAGCAAATGTATCACAAGATAGAGATGTGGAACAAATATGATATATATTACTTCCAATGTCAATTACAAGAAACTATGAAAGCATATAAAGAGAGGGAGGTGAGAAGAAATCTCCCGAATCGGTTATTCGGCGAGACGACGGTGCCTGGCGGAAGCTTGGACGAAGGTGAGGAGCAGGATGACGGAGGTGAGATGCTGGAGGACGTCGGGTTAAGGAAAGCTTCGGCGTAGCTCCAGAATGGAGGTGAGAAGACAGAGTTGATCTGCTATCGTAATAGAGGTGGGAGGACAGCTCCAAGGTGACCTATGAAGGGAGATGGGAAGTTGGTGGAGTATTTGGTGGGGCAGAGGTTCGCTACACTAATAAGAACCTTGGGAGCTTGAGAACAAGCTCTAATGGAGCGTTGGTAGGCTTGCTAGCACTTGGGAGTAGGTGGGAGTAGAGTAGATAGAGATGGCTTGGAAGGGAGGGGGTGTAGGTCCTTTTATAGTGGAGAAGAGGCTAAAAATGGATTAAATGACCTTTAGCGACCTCCAGACCATCGTTAGAAACGTTGCTATAGATAGCTCACCTCCACCCATGCCTATAGCTAGCTTTGCTGGCTTGTAATGAAATAGCAACGGCTGTAAGCGTCGCTGTAGGTCAGCCTAGCTATCGTTGAAAGCTAGCGCCAACCTCCCTTGCACCCGAGCCACACTGCCCCACTCATCACGCGCGCTGACCACGTGCACCCGACTGTGTACGCACTTGCTATGTGCTGGTGTGCATGCTTGCCATGCGCTGTCATACGCATGCGCGCGCGCGCAGCCTTGCGCTGGCACTACCGCACCACCCGCCCAATTGTGAATTGGAGGGACTGCAGGGCTTCGAACCCACGTCCCCCCTTTGCAAACCAGTGCTCCCACCATTGCGGCAAACCTTCCCTTGTGTTGTGTGGAGCGGCTTGGTGCGTCTGCTTCCCAGCCATTGGATCTTGATCCAATAGCTAGGATTGAAGGGCACGGATGAAGGAGTTGTGCGGTGCTGCTGGCCGATGTTAGGCGGCTTGGATGGTGCCACGTGGCGCCATCTAGGCCGTCCATCTTCTTCTTCTTGTAGAGGGTGCTACGGTGCTCAGATCAAGATGATTCTCGCGTTGTCGAACTGCGATCATCGCTCCGGATCCATCCATATGGTTGGATTTTCCATCTGAAACCCGTATGGATGTCGCATTGCATCCCGATCATATAAAATGAAGGAATTAATATACAAAATATACAACTATCCTAAATGCCATGCAATGGATGTTATGCAATATTTATAACATGATATGCAATGCTAAGCTTAGGAACTATCAAAAATAAGCAATTTATCATGAATTTATGTGTGTTCATCATACCCCCATGCTTACTTTTTGCTAGTCCCTAGCAAAATTAACATAAATACTATGTATAAAAGTAGAATCAGGGTTCGTGTAATTAGGCAAAATTCATTGATTGCTTCAGAAAATCTCAACCCCAGGACCTAATTACAAAAACTCAACAGTGCTCGGGTGCCTGCCAGAATGCAGACAGTCCGAGCCCTCGCCTTATTTAAGAAGATAATTTTTTTTCTTTTCTTTTCTTTTTTGTACTTTTGGAGTTTGAGAGTTACGGGATAACTTTTTACGGCTACCCGATCCGCCCAAGACTCGAAAAGGACTCTAAGTGCTAAGCATCTTGTGAAAAATAGTGAAAGACTCACTAGACGGTTGTTAAAACGGACTTCGGATTTCTACGACCCTAGGTGACCTTGCCTAAAGGTTTATCTTTACGATCGATAGCTTTCTCCCTGCTTTTATTTATGGGGTCAACACAAGGGTGAATCTAATGTATATTTCCCCAGTTTATTCTACTTCCCCGCTTCTTCCCTAAGTGTTTTGGGAATCATTGTGCATTTTTTTGTGAGCTGGGTTCTGGACAACCGGCCGATGAGCTGTTACCACCGACAACTTGCCAGCCATTCTCGTGCGGTGATGTGTGATTTTATTTATTTATTTATTATTTTCTCCTTTTTTTTTCCTTTTTTTTCGAGTGTTTCTTGTTTTTTAAGTAGGTGGCTTTAATGATCTAAGATTTAACTAAAGGCAGTACAATGAAAATGGTCTTGTGGCTGGGCTCTGGATAATCGGCCGATGAGCTGTTACCACCGATAGCTTACCAGCCATACCACCTAAGTCGGTCCATTAGCTACCCAATTTCCGTAAAAATCGCTGGAAAGTGAGCCAGTGCAAAAAAAGTGTGTGTAGATGCTTAGGCTTAAAGTCCCCCCAAATCAAAGGGTGGGTTGATAAGTCACATACTTATCATCCCAAATTATTTACCGAATTAAAATGAATTTTAATTGGCGAGGACTCGAGGCTAAATCCACATTCGAGTGGACACTCGGGCTAATTAAGCTCGAAGACTTGTAGAGTCTAGGTATTCAAATCTCAAAGAATCAATTCCTAAAGTTTACAACTCCTAATGCCTAAGTTCTAGTCTCCTAATTCTATTTTTTTTTCAAATTTTCATTTTTTTATTTTTTAATTTTTTTCTTTTTTAAACAAGAATCGAATAACAGGAAATCACTGTTACAGCTGACAAAATGGTTATAAAATATGTCCACCCCCCCATGCTTAGCTATTGCAATGTCCTCATTGTGAAAAAAATGAAAGCATGCAGGAGAGTTGAAGTGGAAGAATAGCACCTGGTTTCCGTGAGACTCAAGTCAGCTTGGAACAGTCTTTACATGTGCTAAGTTTAGTGCCTTTAGCTAGGCGATGATCAGCTCATGGTGGTTATGGCAAGTTAAGAGCAACCTTGTCTGAGACGGGTTCAGGGAGCACATGGTCAACAAAGGGTTTGAGACGCTGTCCATTGACCTTGAAAATATTACCCGCCTTTGGGTCAGATATTTCGACGGCCCCATTAGGGAAAATCCACTCAATAACGAATGGGCTGCCCCACTTAGACCTGAGTTTACCGGGGAAAAGCTTCAATTGAGAATTGAAAAGCCAAACCTTCTGGTTCGGCTTAAAGCTCTTACGTGAAATCATCCGGTCATGGAAAGCTTTGGTTCTTGCTTTATAGATTCTGCCGTTTTCATAAGCATCATTTCGAATCTCCTCCAACTCATATAGTTGGAGTTTCTTGGTTTTCACAGCCAACTTAAGGTCCACATTACATTTCTTGATGGCCCAAAATGCCCGGTGTTCAAGTTCTACGGGTAAGTGACACACCTTTCCAAACACCAGACAGAACGGAGACATACCGATAGGCATTTTGTACGCCGTATGGTAGGCCCAAACAGCATCATCTAGCTTTTGGGTCCAATCCTTCCTATCAGGCCTAATGGTTTTCTGCAAAATGTTCTTAATCTCCCGATCGATTGGAGAACTCGGCCTGTCTGTTCGTCTGAGGGTGGTAAGGTGTGGAAATCCAATGGCTCACCCCGTATTTCCCCATTAAATTTTGAAACTGGGCATGAGTGAAATGTGTGCCACCATCACTGATAACTGCCCTAGGAACCCCGAATCGACTGAAGATATTTCTCTTCACAAAATCGATGACCACATTATGGTCATTGGTCCGGGTGGGAATTGCCTCAATCCACTTGGACACGTAATCAAAAACGACCAGAATATACTGGTGTCCAAATGAAGGAGGGAAGGGTCCCATAAAGTCGATGACCCAAATGCCCAAAATTTCGATAGAAAGAATTGGGTTCAGGGGCATCATATCTCTCTTAGCCATGTTCCCAAGTGTCTACCATCGGGTGCATGACTTAGAGAATTCCTAGGCATCCTTAAATAATGACGGCCAATAGAATCCGGATTGCAAAATTTTTGCGGCCGTCTTTTTCCCAGAAAAGTGTCCACCACACGCAGATGTGTGACAGAACTCAAGTATGCTATGGAACTCGACTTCTGGGATGCATCGGCGAATGATCTGATCTGCGCCAATGTGGTATAGCTCAGGATCATCCCAAAAATAATATTTGGCCTCAGATACAAGTCTATCCCGTTGTTGTTTGGTCCAATCCTGGGGGATTTGATTAATGGCCAAATAATAGACAATATCTGCAAACCAGGGGGTTTGGATTCTCGAGACTGTGAGGATAGTTTCATCCGGAAAAGTATCAGAGATCGGAACATCTGGATGAGGGGAATCAATTAGGATTCTCGAAAGGTGATCCGCCATGACATTTTGTGCCTCAGCTTTATCCCTGATTTCAAGATCAAACTGTTGAAGCAGCAGAATCCAGCGAATAAGCCGGGGTTTGGCATCCTTTTTGGCCAAGATATGTTTCAAGGCCAAGTGGTCGATATAGATGATGATGATAGAACCTAACAGATAAGCCCTGAATTTTTCTAAAGCGAAAACTACAGCTAGCAATTTTTTTTCAGTAACGATGTAATTCCTCTGGGCCATGTCCAGAGTTTTGCTAGCGTAGTAAATCACAGAGGGCTTTCTCTCAATCTTTTGACCCAAGATAGCCTTGATGGCATAATCAAATGCGTCAGCCATAATCTCAAATGGGGTTGTCCAAACCGGTGGTTGCAATACCAGGGCATAGGTGACGGCTATTTTCAATAAATCAAATGCCTTATGACATGATTCATCAAACTCGAACGGCACGTCTTTGGCCAAAAGGTTACTCAAGGGCTGAGCAACCTTCGAGAAATCCTTAATGAATCTTCTATAAAAACCCACATGCCCAAGAAAAGAGCGAATCTGTTTTACGAATGTGGGTGGAGGAAGTCTAGAGATAGCATCCACCTTAGCTCTATCAACTTCAATTCCCCGATTAGAAACCACGTGACCCAGGTTGATGCCCTCCTGAGTCATAAAGTGGCTCTTTTCCCAGCTAAGGACCAGTCGTGTTTTGATGCATCTCTGAAGGATCAATTCCAGGTTAGCCAGGCAAGACTCAAAAGAATCTCCGAAAATGGAGAAATCATCCATGAACACCTCAAGACAATCTCCCACCATGTCAGAAAAGATGGCCATCATGCACCTTTGAAAAGTTGCAGGCACATTGCAAAGCCCGAATGACATTTTATGGAATGCAAAGGTTCTGTAAGGACATGTGAAAGTTGTCTTTTCCAGGTCTTTGGGATGGATAGGGACTTGGTTATATCCTGAATAACCATCCAGGAAACAAAAATATTTTTGTCCAGCTAACCTTTCGAGGATTTGATCGATGAATGGCAAGGGAAAGTGATCCTTTTTAGTGGCAGTGTTCAGCTTCCTATAGTCAATATAGACTCTCCAAGCAGAAGCTGAGTGAGTGGTGAAGGTTTCCCCTTTCTCATTAGTCGTAACGATTATTCCCACCTTCTTGGGTACAATCTGAACAGGGCTAACCCACGAACTATCTGAGATTGGGTAAATAATCCTAGCATCGAGCCACTTAATTATCTCCTTCTTGACCACTTCTCGCATATTTGGGTTTAGTCTCCTTTGCATTTCACGAGAAGGGCAAGATCCATCTTCCATGAAAATATGATGATTACAATAAGATGGCTCGATCCCCTTAAGGTCATGGATGGTCCAACCAATTGCCTCCTTGTTGTTCTTAAGGATCTTAATTAACCTCAATTCTTGCTCCTTAGTCAAATCAGCACTAATAATCACAGGGAGCATGTTTTCTGGTCCTAAGAACTCATATTTCAAATTTTTGGGCAATGATTTTAATTCCAACTGGGGCAAGTTTAGAATAGAAGGAAGGGAGGATGCTGATGAAGATTCATCAGGACAATCCAGTGGAAGAGGCTAGGAATGAACAAAATCAACAGCCTCTTCAGGATGTGGCAGATCTACCACGGAGGACGATTGTGGGTTGAGTTCGCTAAAGCTAATGGAGTCCTTGAGTGCATTGATTGTCATACACGTCTCAAGATCCTGATCCTCGAGTTCCTCAATGAATCCACAATCCTTAAATCCTCTTATCACCTTAAAAATATCCAGAGTTAATTTCTTATCCCCAAAGGTGATCTCCATACTACCGCTTTCACAGTTTATGTTGGCCTTGGCAGTAGATAGGAACGAACCCCCCAGAATGATGGCATGTTCCTCAAATCATTAGGTACATCCATGTCAAGGATGAGGAAATCTACTAGAAAATAGAAATCCTTGACCTTGACAATAACATCCTCAATAATGCCTCTCGGTGTGGTGACCGATTGGTCCACTAATTATAGTGTTACTGAGGTTGGCTTGAGTTCACCTAACCCAAACTTCTCATAAATAGAAGTTGGGATTAGGTTGATGGATGCACCTTGGTACAATAGTGCCCTAACAAAAGTGTATTCCCCAATAATGCATGAGATCAAGGGGGCACCTGGATCTTTCTTCTTTTGAGGAAGGTGATGCAGGATTACAGAACTTGCCTGCTTAGAGAGAATCACCTTCCTCGGAGTGGGTTCTCTTGGCTTACGTGCAAACCTTCCCTTGCGTCGTGTCGAACCTGTGCCCCCCCTTTGCAAACTAGCACTCCCACCATTGCGGCAAACCTTCCCTTGTGTTGTGTTGAGCGGCTTGGTGCGTCCGCTTACCAGCCGTTGGATCTTGATCCAACGGCTAGGATTGAAGGGTGCGGATGAAGAAGGAGTTGGGCGGTGCTGCTGACAAGTCGATTGTTCGCTTTAAAGTCGTTTGCAGTTTTATGTGGTGGAAAAATCGACTAATCAATATTTAAAAAGAAATAACCAGTCGCAGAAGAGCGGGTTGTATCCATAGGGAGGCAATGACGTATTTAAATTCGCACCGGTTAAAAACGTTTGTTCGTAGTTAGTTTGGACAAGAATCAAGCCAAAATTGCCTTTAGATTAAGGTTGAATCAAGAAATCATGCTGAAATAGCAATTCTGAATAACTAGAGGATATTTGTCGCAATGCAGAATCAATAAAATATCATTAAAAATTGACAGGAAGAAAATGTAATTATTAATGGCCATGTTACTATAGCAAAATAGGGGATTTATTCCCCTTGGCTGTGCGCGACGAGGAGTGGACGGCCGGACGCAGGAAGCTCAGAGGAAGTTCCTTGGACCGAGGGCTTCGAAGCGGTGGTGGTGGCGTGTTGCGCGGTGGTCGGAGCCGATTGGACAAAGCTCCGGCGAAGGTGGCTGCAGCCGGTGCTGCAGCTGCTGTTGGCGAAGTGAGTGTGCGCAGTCGCGGGAAGGCTACTGATCGTGCGCATGGGACTGTGCGCGCGCGGAGGTGGTGCTGGAGCAGCCGGTCCTGCTGCAGGCATGGGTGTGCGCTCTGTTGGCGGAAGCGCTGCAGGCGGGAGCGCGCACTGTTGGCGGAAGGAGCTACAGGCGCAGGAGGGCTACTCTGCTGCTGCGTGCAGTTGAGCGCTGTAGCCGGTGCTGCACGCTGGCGTGGGTGCGCAAGTGGGTGCGTGCGAAGGTTGGATGGCACGGGAGGACTACTGCAGGCGTGCGGGTGGCATAGGTGTGCGCGGACTGGAATGGATGCGGGAGTGAGCGGGTGAGGTTGCAGGCGGACATGGAGTGAGCGGGCGAGGGCTGCGGTTCAGGTGCTGGAAGTTAAGTGGGCGGACGGTGGTTGCTGCTGGAGTGGGGGTGGGCTTTAGACGTCCGGGAAATTTCTCGGACATCTTAAGTGACTGAGAAGATGATTGCAGCGACGGTGGTTGTTGATGACGACGGCGAAGGCGGTGCACGGCGAGGTGCTCACGGTAATGCGGCCGAGCTCTGGATGGTGGTGTGGCCTGTCACACCACACGCCCACGGTGGTGGAGACTCGTCGCCGCGGTTGAGGCCGACGGTGTGGAATGGAATAGAGAAGAACTCTCTGCACAGTGGTGGGTCGGTGGTGGAGGCCTACTGAGCTCGGCTGCCTCCTCCTCTCTTTTGAAATCAGCTGCCCGACCAGATCCAACACATCCGCTCCTCCTTGAATAGGTTCTTCATTGCGGCAGCTGCAGTCGTTGCACGTAGAAGAAGAATAAAAAAATAATGATAAAATATTATGGTTATTTATATACAAACCCTCAACTTTTATGTTAACCTAAATTAATGCATGCAATGTACCTAATTAGTTAACTAATGCAATTCTAAGTTAATTCTAAATGCATTTAAATATGAATAAGACGCATGAATTATGTAATTGAATTAGAAATATGAATTAATCTATTTACATCCTAATTTATGCTAAATAAATGTTAGAATTAACCTAATATCTAGGCACTTAAATACTTAAATAGCTCACAAATATGGGCTAATCAGCTGTTGGCTGATGTTGGGCGGCCTGGATGGCGCCACGTGGTGCCATCTGGGCCGTCCATTTTCTTCTTGTAGAGGGTGCTACGGTGCTTAGATCGAGATGATTCCCGTGTTGTCAAACTGCGATCGTCGCTTCGGATCCATCTGTATAGTTGGATTTTCCATCCGAAACCCGTATGGATGTTGCATTGCCCCCCTAGACATATAAAATGAAGGAATTAATATACAAAATATACAACTATCCTAAATGTCGTGCAATGGATGTTATGCAATATTTATAACATGATATACAATGCTAAGCCTAGGAACTATCAAAAATAAGCAATTTATCATGAATTTATGTGTGTTCATCAGGAGATCAAAAGGCAATTCGAGAGATTGGGAATCTCCTCTACAATCTTCCCTCCAAATTTGGTGGAGATTAGATTCGATTTGAGGGAGAAATCAACCTTTGAATCTCACTGCAGATGTGTTCCCACTGCCAATGGTGGTAGGGACCTAAATGAAGAAAATGATGAGAAGTTAGGGGCCTATTCATAATAAACTTAAAAGTTAAGGGTCTTATTGAGAGAAATAACGATTTAAGGGACTGAATTGCAAACTAGGTTAAGATGGACTCTGATTGAAGTTAAATTTTTGCCTTAACCTAATTTGGAGCTAAGAAATCTAATGGTGAACTTAGATTTTAGTTTTGACTATGTTTGATTGGTAATTTACATAGAAATCCAAATTAGGGCAAAAGCCAGTCTGAAGCTTTGTTCTAGGTCAAAATAGGTTCATATGGTCAAACCAAGGGTACCAACCTCTTAGAATATTTTTCTATGAATTTCGGAGGTTAAAATGAATTTTATGCTGACTAGAATCTCTTTAATTTAAGTGGGTTGACAATTAGGATTTTGTGTGCTGTTTTGGTTCTCGAAATATGTGAAACCCCATTTCTGTCAGTGTTGACCCACTTTTTGGACTTTTGAGCTCATTTAACCTTCATTTAACCCTTGAGTGACCCTGTGGTTAATTTGTGTTTGTGATGTGCTACTAAAATTACAGAATTAACCCTGATTTCCCATTCTTTCCTCAAATCAGAATAATATGGAGTTATAACCCTCAGATGATTAGGTAGGAGCTTTTATCAATCAAACCTGACTAAATGTGGCTAGTTAGGGCTCATGATGGTGTTCCCATCATACCCTCATGCCTACTTTTTGATAGTCCCTAGCAAAATCCTATGGATCAAACCAAATCTCTAAGCCCGATGTAACCGTCAAGATGCCCTATTAAGCCACTCCTTTAGAAATCAGATCAAAATACCAACAATAGGCCTAGAGGTACTCAAGTGCCAACCAAGATCCAAACCTGACCAGCTTCAGCCTGAGTCTGCCATGAAGGTTTCTAAGGCCTGCAAAAGCTGCCTAGAGGTTAGCTAACCCCAACGGTTAAAGCACCCATGCATATTTCTAGCGAGTCATAGTTCAATTTGCCAGTGCATTTTAATAAGAGAGAGATAGAGAAGGAATTTTCATTTTGAGAGCTTTCTCTCTTTTTCTTTTTTATATTTCTCTAAATCCATCCTCTAATTGCCCCTAAACACAGTCTGTATCAGATTCCTTGTCCCCACCATCAATCCTCGAAGGGTCCCCAACTTTCAATGCTTTAGGATAGCACCGCCCATGGCATCCCCTAGAACCCTAGCTTTCAACACTTTGAGATAGTACTTCCCATGGCTTTCTGTAGCGAAATTCAAGCCCTACAATCAACATTTCGGGGTAATCTCGCCCATGGCACTTGAACCAGCACAAAAGTTCTTACATGCCCCTGGTAGGATATTTAGATATCCTAGGAGACAAGCATCGAGGAGATGATATGTTAATACGCATCTTTGAGGGGAGTATTTTTCATTCCACCTCTCCATGCCGAGAACTCGTCCAATCAACTTGTGTTTTTGAGCCGCTCCTAAGCTAGATCTTCAAGATGACTTTTCAAAATAAAACACTTTTTGCATTATTTCTTTGTTAAGCACACTAAACCAGATTGATGTGTGGATTTTGGGTTCTCAGGTTACCAAGTTCCATAAACCAAAAGGCAGGCAATGGGGCCAAATAATCCCTAAGCCTTTAGACCTACTACATTAGCTTCGCACTTTCCTCAACCTCTTAAGGACTAATCTGAATCTTAACGAATACGTGAGTGTTTAAGCCCTAAAATTAGCCCAAGAGGCCTAAGGTCGACACTCGTCACTAATCTTCTAAGTTTTAGCCTTTCAGGTCTTAATTCATCATCAAATCCAACCTATAAGTTAGGTAAATTCCATACTCAATCACAAAGGACTATCTCATTTCTTTCTTTTGAGTGCTCTTTGTTTCTTTTTCTTTCCTTTTCTCCTCAATTATTTTCAATTCGACTCAAATTGACTTCTCTTCTCCTTTCTTTTTTTTTGAATGAAACCCCTCCATTAATTGATTCTCACATCGTTTTGCACTTTAATATCTTCCCATGCTTAAGATTTGCAATGTCCCCATTGTAAATTAGGTGGCTTCGAGTTCAGTTCAGATCATACATTAGAACAGGTGGGTGGTGAACAGGTCGGAATGACTGTTGCAAACGATTTCTAGCTTTGATACAAGTATCAAAGGTGGATTCAGCTATTCTAGTAGACTTACCCTAAAGTGAAATATGATTTTAGCAAAAAGATAAGTCAGAAGGGTCTCGGGTTTTTCAAAATGATAGGTTGCCTCCCGTTAAGCGCTAAGTTTAACACTATCAACTAGGTGCAATGAAGCTCAAGGAGAATGGAGATCAAAAGATACTACAGCCAGATTCGTGTCCGTGAGTTCAAAGAATGGTTTGAGTCTCTAACCATTCACGACAAATGGTTTTGAGTCGTGGATGAGTTTGCTGATTTTGATAGCTCCATTTCCAAAGATTTATCTCACAATGAATGGTCCAATCCACTTCGACTTGAGTTTTCCTAGGAAGAGCTTGAGCTTAGCATTAAAGAGCAGTACTTTCTGACTAGGCTAGAAAGATTTTCGTGAAATGTGCCTGTCATAGAAGGCTTTAACCCTCTCTTTATAGATTCATGAGTTCTCATACGCGTCATTGCTTAGTTCCTTGATCTTGCTTATTTGCAACTGGCAGTGTATTCCAACCTTCATGAGATCTAGATTGCACGTCTGCACTGCCCAGTAAGCTTTGTGCTCCATTTCTACAAGGAGGTGACATGCCTTCCTGTACAAGAGTTTGAAGGGAAACATTCCTAATTGGATCTTGTGGGTGATCCTATAGGCCCACAAGTCTTCCAGAAGGCAAGTAGATGAATTTTTTCTATCAGGCCAAATAATGACCAGAAGGATTTTCTTGATCTCCCTATTAGAAAGCTCAGCCAATCCATTAGACTGGGGGTGATAAGGAGTCGAGATACAATGTGACACCCCATACTTTTTCATCAAGGACTGGAAGTGTACATTCACGAAGTAAGTCCCTTCATTGGAGATGATAGCACGTGGGACACCAGACCGAGAAAAGATATGTTGATGAATGAATTTGATTGCAACTTTATGATCATTGGTTTGGGTCAAGACAGCCTCGATCTTTTTGGGCACATAGTCCATAGCTAGGAGGATGTACTCAAAATTGTCAGAATTTAGGAGGCACCCACGAAGTCAATCCCCCAGATGTTGAAGTTCATGCACACGAGAATTGGTTGTAAAGGCATCATGCCTTGGTGGCTCATGTTTCCTAAGGTTTGACAAGGAGCACATGCCTTACAATAATTGTGTGCATCCTTGAAAATCATGGGCCAATAGAAGCTGCACTAGAGGATTTTTACTGTGGTTTTTGTCCAAAGAAGTGACCACTGCAGGCCTGGTCATGGCAGAAGGAGAAAATACATTGATCTCCAACTCTGGGGCACATCTCCGGATGATTTGATCTGCACCAATGCAAAATAGGTATGGAGCTTCCCAGATAAAATAATTGGCATTTGAAATCAATTTGTCTTTCATGGCTTTTGGCCAATCATACGGAATCAGGTGTGATGCCAAATAGTTCACCATATCAACATACCAAGGAAGTCTCGTACCGACTGTCAAGAGGTGCTCATCAGGAAAATGCTCAGTGATGGGTTCGAAGGGGTCAATGATCGAAGAAGGGAGGTAGGACAAATGGTTAGCTACCATGTTCTACTTTCCTGCCTTGTCATGAATCTCAAGATCGAATACTTGCAACAACAAGATCCAGCGGATTAATCTAAGCTTCGCGTCCTTCTTCATAAGTGCCTCACTGAAGTGTGATCTGAGCAAATGATGACAAGGAAGCCCAGGAGGTATGATTTAAATTTTTCTAGACCAAATACTATGGCCAATGATAAACACATATAAATTCATCGTAAAATGATTATTTACGATAGTACCTAGTCCTAGCATTGCATATCATGATATAAATATTGGACAAACATCCATTGCATTGCATTTAGGATAGCTGCATATTATGTTCATTAATTCCATCATTTTACATGGCTAGGAGGTAGTGCAACATCTTTATGAGCTTTGGATGATAAATCCGACCATATGGATGAATTCAAAGTGACGATCGCAGTCCATCAACGTGAGAATCACCCCGATCAGAGCTCTGCAGCACCCTCCGCAAGAAGAAGAAGATGGATGACCCAGATGGCACCACGTGGCGCCATCCAGGCTGCCCCACCTGAGCCAAGGCATCTTCGAGGCCACCATAAGATGAGATCCCAGTCGTTGGATCTCAATCCAACGACTGAGATGTGAACTCCACGGCTGAACTCCTCACTCGGCCTCAGGCAGCTCAACGATGGCCTCATCTCGGTCGTTGGATCTTCATCCAACGGTTGAGATATGCGACTGCACCACTCTCTCCACTCTACAAACCGTGGCCTTGGCGCAATGGTAAAGACACGCACTCACAAACCGCGAGCGCGAGTTCGAGCGACGATGGGGGGAGGCTATTTCGTGAAGAGCGGGCACAATCAAATTGCACCCATTGGATGAGCTTGGGTGCAATCGAGCGGTGGAGGTGTCACCACTTGGCACTGTTGGATGAGCATGGATGCTACATGCGGCCACCAACGCTACTCAAGAATGTGCCACCTCACGCACGCAATCAGGGACGGTCGTTTAAGACAACCAGATGTGCTCTTGGTCGTCGGATCTTCTCGAAGGCGCAATACGCGCGCGTTTGAATCTGCAAGGGCACGAACTGAGGACGCATCCCAGCCGAACGATGACAAATCCAGTGGTGGAGATCCCTTCAAGTGGACAGCTGCAGGCGTGAGTAGTGGGTGCGGGATTTGCAGCAACAGAAGAGCGTGCCTTTAGTGACACTTGTAGCTGTCACTAAATGGCCTACGAAGTGCGCACACCAGCCAAGGCAATGAAGAGGCGCGATTCTTTTAGCGACAGCTTGAGCGGCCTTTAGCGACGATTGTAGCTGTCACTGAATGACTGTGCGCAGAATGCTTCTCCTCCCATCACTATATAAACACCCCTACACCCCTCATTCCTCTTCATCTCTACCTACTCTACTCCCACCTACTCCTAAGCTCTAGCAAGCCTTCCAACGCTCCATTAGAGCTTACTCTCAAGCTTCCAAGGGTCCTATTAGTGTAACGAACCTCTGCCCCACCAAATATTCCTCCATCTTCCCATCCCCATTCATAGGCCACCTTGGAGCCGTCCTCTTACCTCCATTCAGGTAGCAAATCATCTCCGCCTCCTCACCTCCATTCTGGAGCCACGCCAAAGCTTTCCGTTACCCGACGTCCTCCTACATCTCCCTCCATCGTCTCACTCCTCACCTCCTTCATCCAAGCTTCCGCTAGGCACCATCGTCTTGCTGAACAGCCGATTCGAGAGATACCTTCTCACCTCCCTCTCTTTTTATGCTTTTGTTTGGAGCGCTGGATCGGTATTAAGAATATCGCGTTGTAATATAGCCGAAAGAGTGTTCAAAACAAATACAATTTTATTACTCGAATTTAAAGTCTAAGGTCGAACACTGGGAGCAAATGGAATTCACGCACTAACCTCAACAATAAATGCAAATTGAACACATAATACTACTCAAAATCTAATTAGGAGTGTAAAGCATGAGTATATGAAGAGTAAAAATAATTATAGAAAGAATAATTGCGAGCATATAAAAATTGGACGTATGCTACAGTGCTTTGCTTTGATTTCTCTTTCTTTACTTTTTCTTCTTCTCTTCTCTTTTGCCTTTGCAAGCCTTCTTCTTTAGCTTCTTCCTTCTTCTCTAGCTTTTCCTCTCTTTCTATCTCTTTGTCTTTGGTTTTCTCTGTCTTTTCCTCCCTTCTTCTTCCTTTAGCTTCTGTCTTCTTTAGCTTCCTTGCCTTTCTCTTTTCTCCTCCTTTCTCTACCATTTGCCTTCTCTCTTCCTTTTCCTTGCTACCTTTTTGCCTTCAGCTTCTTCCTTCTCTTTCTATCTTCTCCTTCCTTCTTTCTCTTGCTTCCTTCTTTCTGTCTTTAGCCTTCTCGTCCTTAGCTTCTTCCTCCTTCCTTGTTTGCCTGACCTCCTCTTCTTCCTCTCTGATTTGGCTAAGTGTCGAGCTAAGATTTCCAAGGCAAAACCCCCCTTCCCCTACGTAGCTTTCCTCTCTCTCTTCTCTATTTCAGGTTTGCTCTCCCAGAGCCATAATCGATTTGAGTAATCGGACCTAATGGAGACCCGTGTCCAGGCTCACTGGTGTGGATGGTGAGCGGGGAGTGAGTCGATCGGGTAAACGGGTCGTGGCCAGGTCCGCATCGGCAGTGCTGCTAATGAGGCTGTGAGAGGGGGGAGAGGGACCTCACCCCGTGATTTGTAGGCGACAAGGCTATGGTGCAAATTCAACTTATGCACACACAGTCGCTCTTCTAGTTCCGAGGTGGGAGTAAATGTCCCACCTTCCCTTGCACACCGCAGCAGCAGATGCATGGTTCAATTAATGAGGCTACAAGGCCTTTTGACTCTGATTGAGAACCTGAGTGCATTCTTGCCTCAATTCCGCACTGCCTGGGACTCTCGCCTGGAGCAGCAGCAGCTGGAGAGCAGCAAGCAAGCTTCAAGCTCCTTCGTCCATGACGGTAGTGTGCCTGAACCTGTAAACATGAGAACGGCCTCGTGGCCACATCAAATCATCTAGGGAGCTTCGTCGAGTCACGACGAGTGTGCTGTGGTGGTTGGCGTGGTGTGGGGATTGTGGTGGTGGTGGATCTAGGGCTTACTATGGCTGTGTAAGTGGGTGTGTTCGGGGGTGCTTTTAGGTGGTCGACAGAGTGAATTGAGTGGGGGGAAATGATCAGTGAGTTGAGGTAGAGGTGGTAGGGTGGTTGGGGAGGTGGATGGAGGTGCAGAAACACGGGGGCACCTCGCCGGAGGGATCGCCAAAGGTGGAGAAGGTGATGGTGATCAATGGCGTCGAGGGTTGGTTTAGGGAAACAAAGAGAGGGAACGGGAGTAGAAGAGAGAGGGAATCTGATAAACCTAATCTAATGATGAAGGGAAAGGGAATCCCATGCTGATATGGTCGCCAAATGTGGGGAAGATGAATACCCCCGTAGATGAGATGGCAACGAGGATAAGGCAGAGGTAACGTCGGCCGGTGTTGCGCGACGCGGATGAATAAGAGGAAGACAACCCAACTACTGGTATTGTGGTTGGACAACGAGAGAGTGAGGGAGGACCACCGGAGCTTGCGGAGGGTTGTGGCCGACGAGGAGAGAAGAATGTGAGGGAATCCAGCCCAATTTCAAGCTGAGGAGACTCGGTTGAATCTGGGGAGACTTAAATAGGTCTCTAGAGAAGGATTTGTGCTTAGAAGCCAAGCTTCCAAGCAAGGCATGGTTGCCGGAGTTGGAATCTTCAAAAGACCCAAATCTCTCATGTGTTCGTATGAGAGATTGGGTACAAATCATGGATCACTGATGGGTTCAGACGGGAGGAGATTACTCAGAGAATCTCCCTTCCAATTTTGGGAGGGATTCTCTGAGCAATCAAGGAGAAATCACCTTCTAAAGCTCACCGAAGTAGGATTCCTCCGCTATAATGGTGGAGGGACCATCTGTGAAGACAATAAGAAAGCTAGGAGGCTGATTGTAAGGGTTTTCCAAAGATAGGGGTAGAAATGTTATCAGGTTGGACATATTTGCAAAATGGGTCAACATGAGTTCCCCTTACGTCCAAATTTTGGTACAGACCTAATTTGGACCTAATGAATCCAATGGTGAGGTTGAATTTTGGGTTTGACCATGTTTGACTAGGAAATTTATACAAAAATCCAATTTTGGGCAAATATCTGTCTAAGACCCCATTCTAGGTCAAGATGGGTTCCAATGGACAAATTAAAGGTTCTAAACACTAGAGAATATTTTTCTATGATTTTTAGAAGGTTTAGGTGAATTTTATCCTGACCAGAACCTTGCTTAATCAAGCAGATTTATTTTAGGGTTTCAAGAAGTCATTTAATTCACAAGGAACACAAAAACCCTTTTCTGTCAAATCCAACCCACTTTTTATCTAGTTAAGACCTTTTGACCTGTGTTTAGCCCTTAAGAAAACCCGTTGTTGTACTGTAATGGTAAAATTGTAGTTTTACCCCTTATTTCTTATTTTTCTCTCAGAAAGGTTTTTCAGTGAATTATCACCTCCAGTTGGTTATGTAGGAGCTTTTATTCTCTTTATTGGGTCAAAATGAGCTAGTTAGGGATCATGATGGTGTTCCCATCAGCTTTCATAGATTATTGTAATAGACAATTGTGCAATATATATCATATTTGTTTCTATCTCCATTGTGATCCATATTATTTTCTTGCTTTATAAAAATAAACAAAAAATAACAAAACCACAAAACACCAAAAAGAAACAAATCGAAGTGCGGTTTTCATACAAAGTAAACGTCGCCTCCCTATGTTCGACCCGAGACTCCCTTGGAGTTTTAGTATAAATTGTATTTGATTACGAGTTTTGCAACTACGGCGACGGGTTACTCTCAACCCTATTTTAAACACGCGAAACACATACATCATTTTGGCACCGTTGCCAGGGATGCAATGGAATTTACTTTATTGTTTTCTGTGCTTCTTTGCGTTTACATAGCACTAACCCCACTTATCTCTGATCTATTGTCTTGCAGGTACCCTAGCATGGAGATCCAAGTGAGGTAGACCAGAGTAAAGTGCGGGTAGAGTACTTTGTAATTGTCCCCTACATTCGCCCTCCACTAGTTTCATTTCGCCACACTCATAACCAAGACCTAATCTACTTAGGTGTTTGCATAAACCCAAGGATAGACTTTGTTTGTCTTATTTGCCACCTTCACCCATCTCACCCACATTTTATAAAAAAAAATAAAAAGATACTTTCTGTAGGATGAATCAATTTACACACTTTATACACCCACATTAGAGGCACATAACCTGACTTGATTTTCATCTACTCAACCAGGATTCCGACCTGTGGACCCAGTACACTAATTCAACACATAAAAGAGTAGAAATCATATTAGGTTAATAACCTTTTTGTGTACCGTAATCGGTGGTGCATTTGAGCCGATTGGTTGAATTGTTTGGGCCACACCACCTAATCTAAAAGAGGTTCATTTTGTAGTTGCCCCATAGGATTCAATAACTAGGTCAAGCTAGGCAATTCATAGTTTTCTTGATTTCTAAAGGAAAATACTTGAACACGTGTTTTTAAAAAAAACTTGGTTTGCCTCACAAAACTTTGTTGAAAACACCTAATATTTAAATCCTAAAAGCTATTAAGCAAGATTCGAACCCTAAAACTCACCTCATCATTAATAATCTTGCTTGAAAATCTCTTGGTTGTGCACATTCACACATTCTCAAACAAATCATTAAGGGCATAACCTATTAAGGGCCCATCACATTCCAGAAGCACCAATTTCCCATGCCAAACTAAAATTAATTAGACGTTGGCCCTAAGGATTCATTTGCTCGTCGGGACCCAGATTGAGATTATTCATGATTAACCTGCTTATACTGGTCAATCGGATGTCTAGCTAGGGGAGTAGCATCAAACGACCGCGGCTGGGGGGTACACTAGGAACAGGAGGCGCAAGCCAAAGGAAGAACCTTCTCCCCAGTCCCTCCTCCTAACTGGTTGGATTGCCTGGATATAGGTAGAGTAAATCATGCATAATCCTAGGATGAATTCTGAGAGTCTGTAGACCTTAGGCTACCCCATCTAAGGATAGGCTTGTATTCTTGTGCTATAGGGTTCCCTCTCTTCCCCGTCCTTCCGGCTTCCTTACAGTGTATGCTTGGAAGGAGGTCATTGAATCCTCGATTGGAAGGACCTTTAGACCATTCTAGGAGGCAGAGATTGAGCTATAGCCAAGCAGATCCCATGGCTGATCAACAACCACCTCCCCCACCCCCGAACCAGCAGGAGCTGATTCAGAGGTAGTTGGAAGAATTGCAGCAAATGCAGCAATGGTTCCAACGTATGCATGGTCATAGCGCTCGGCCCTTGAAGGATTTTTATGATCCTTCAAACTATGGGGAACATCCTGGCATTATGATTCCCACCGGTGACATAGAAATCAAGCCTCAAGTCTTAAGTCTGATTAAGCATTTCCATGGGCTTGGCTCGAAGGACCCATTCCAGCACCTGAAGGATCTGACCACTTTGGTTCAGACCACCAAACCAAGGAATGTGAACAAAGAGCAAATGATCATGTGGCTCTTCCCCCACTCTCTCATGGATAAGGTCGCACATTGGCACCGGACCATAGGAAGGCCGATAGAAACTTGGGCTACTCTTAAGTCAGCTTTCCTGAAGAAGTTCTTCCCTATCAGAAGGACCAATGCCTTGCGACGGGCGATTACCACTTTTGCCTAGTGGCTAGGGGAACTGGTTCATGGTGCTTGGGAGCGATTCCAGAAGCATTTGAGGAAGTGTCCACACCATGAGGTGTCGAAATGGCAACTTGTGCAGATTTTCTATCACAAGTTGGTTGAACAACTCCGTAATCATGTGGACGCCTCCTACGGAGGCAATTTTCTCAACAGGGATGCAGATAGTGCATACGACATGTTTAAGGAAATGAGCAAGAACTCAATTAATCATGCCTCCATGGATGCATTCAACCGGTCTAAACAACCCAAGTCAAGTGCTAATGAGATCCAGGATTCTCATTCATTTGACATGGAATTGATTTGTAATAAATTGGATAAAACGAACTTGGTTGCTAAAATAATGGAAGAATGGATGTCTAGGACTTCGGGAAACACTTCTACACCTACTCAATCCCAGAATTTGGGATTCCATTCCTTACAAGCTCCCATGGGGCAAGAGTTCATGAACCAACTTGAATCGGCTCAAAATGTGAGCCAGGATCTCTCGGAACCTTATGGGTTCCAAACTGGGACCTTTGATCCCAATTTTTCTAATCCTCCCTTCTCTCCATCCTCGTCCTATGAGGATGCATATGCAATACAGGAGAATGTTAGGTCCAACCCGTATTCCAACACTTATAACTCAAGTTGGAGGAACCACCCTAACTTCTCCTAGAAAAGTCAGGGGCAACAAACCCAAACTCAACCCAACAACTATGCGTCTCAAAGACCCATGGGTCAAGGTCAAGTATACACCTAATTTCCCCCAAGACCGGTTACTCAGCCATCTTGGAATGCCCAACAATCTGTAGGGTAGGCTGATTTAAACCGGCAGATGGTGGAAATGCAAGGGTCCATGCTTCAGCTTATGCAGCAAAAGAAGGCATCATTGGATAACTTACAATCTGAGTTAATTGCTAACACCCAACATCCCGGATCTCTACCATCCTAATGTGTACCCAACCTGCGCAATGTGCAAAATCAGGGCAATAGAGCCCAAGGGTATGAGAATCAAAGGGACCCACACTCACATGCTCAGGTGGTTGAGCAGGGTCCCTCCTCTTCTTCTTCTTCTGGTTACATGACCAATCAAGGCCCTCCAATCTTCACTAACCCACCTCAAGACTCGAATCCATATGCCTCTGTAAACTCTGTCACCTTGAAAAGTGGAAAGTAGACCCAGAATCCTGAATTACCTTCTACATGCCAAAACCCTGGAGAGCTTGAGATTTAAAAGGTGGAGATTGAAGAAGACAATAAGGCCCAGGGATTGAAAATTGAAAATACCACCCATATCCTATTCCCTGAAGCCCTATTAAAAACTAAGAAGAAGAAAACCCTAGATAGCACCGAGGAGCTCCTGAATTTATTCAAGAGCATAGAGATCAATATTCCGCTCCTCAATGCTATTAAGCATATCCCGGCTTACGCTAAATTTCTAAAAGAACTATGTACCCAAAAGCGTAAGCCGAGAGAACCCACTACGAGGAAGGTGATTCTCTCTGAGCAGGCAAGTTCTGTGATCCTGCATCACCTTCCTCACAAGAAGAAAGTTCCAGGTGCCCTTGATCTCATGCATTATCAGGGAATACACTTTTGATAGGGTATTGTTGGATCTAGGTGCATCCATCAACCTAATCTTGACTTCTCTTTATGAGAGGTTTGGGTTAGGTGAACTCAGGCTAACTTCAGTAACGCTATAATTAGGGGACCGTTCGGTCACCACAACGAGGGGCGTTATTGATAATGTAATTGTCAAGGTCAAGGATTTCTATTTTCCCATAGATTTCCTCATCCTTGACATGGATGTACCTAATGATTTAAGGAACACGCCCATCATTTTGGGACATCCATTCCTAGCTACCACCAAGGCCAACATAAACTGTGAAAGCGGTAGTATGGAGATTGCCTTTCGGGATAAGAAGTTAACTCTGGACATTTTTAAGGCGATAAGAGGATTTGAGGATTGTGGATTCATTGAGGAGCTTGAGGATTAGGATTTTAAGACTTGTATGACGATCAGTGCACTCAAGGACTCCACCAGCTTTAGCGAACCCAACCCACAACCCTCTGTGGCTGACCTGCCACATCCCGAAGAGGCTATTGATTTTATTCATTCCCAGCCTCTTCCACTGGATCGTCCTGATGAATCTTCGTCAGTATCCTCCCTACCTTCTATTCTAAACCCACCTTAGCTTGAATTGAAACCATTGCCCAAAAATTTGAAATGAGTTCTTAGGACCTCAAAACATGCTCCCTGTGATTATTAGTGCTAATTTGACTAAGAATCAAGGTTAATTATGGTCCTTAAGAACAACAAGGAGGAAATTGGTTGGACCATCCACGACCTTAGGGGGATCAGGCCATCTTATTGTAGTCATCGTATTTTCATGGAAGATGGATCCTGCCCTTCTCACGAGATGTAAAGGAGACTAAACCCAAATATGCGAGAACTGGTCAAGAAGGAGATAATTAAGTTACTCGATGCTAGGATTATATACCCAATCTCGGATAATCCGTGGGTTAGTCCCGTTCAGATTGTACCCAAGAAGATGGGAATAACCATTTCAACTAATGAGAAAAGGGAAACCTTCACCACTCGTTCAGCTTCTGCTTGGAGAGTCTGTATTGACTATAGGAAGCTGAACACAGCCACTAAAAAGGATCACTTTCCCTTGCCATTCATTGATCAAATCCTCGAAAGGTTAGCTGGGCAAAATACTTTTGCTTCCTGGACAGTTATTTGGGATATAACTAAGTCCCTATCCATCCCAAAGACCAGGAAAAGACAACCTTCACTTGTCCCTACGGAACCTTTGCATTTTGTAGAATGCCATTCAGGCTTTGCAATGCACCTACAACTTTTCAAAGGTGCATGCTGGCTATCCTTTCTGACATGGTGGGAGATTGTCTTGAGGCATTCATGGATGATTTCTCCATTTTCGGAGATTCTTTTGAGTCTTGCCTAGCTAACTTGGAATTGATCCTCCAGAGATGCATCAAAACATGACTAGTCCTTAACTGGGAAAAGAGCCATTCTTTGACTCAAGAATTCATTGTTCTGGGTCATGTGGTCTCTGGTTGGGGTATTGAGGTTGATAAAGCTAAGGTGGATGCTATCTCTAGACTTCCTCCACATACATCCATAAAGCAAATCTGCTCTTTCCTTGGGCATGTGGGTTTTTACAGAAGATTTATTAAGGACTTCTCGAAGGTTGCTTAGCCCTTGAGTAACCTTCTGGCTAAAGACTCGCTGTTCGAGTTTGATGAATCATGCCATAAGGCATTTGATTTATTAAAAATGATAGTCACCTGTGCCCCGATGTTACAACCACTGGTCTAGACAGCCCCATTTGAGATTATGGCTGACGCATCTGATTATGCTATCAGGGATGTCTTGGGTCAGAAGATTGAGAAAAAGCCCTATGTGATTTACTACGCTAGCAAGACTTTGGATGAGTCCTAGAGGAACTACACCGTTACTAAAAAAGAATTGCTAGTTGTAGTTTTCACTTTAGAAAAATTCAGGACTTATTTGTTAGGTTCTCGTGTCATCATCTTTACTGACCACTCAGCCATGAAACATCTCTTGGCCAAAAAGGATGCCAAACCCTAGCTTATTCGCTGGATTCTACTGCTTCAAGAATTCGATCTTGAAATCAGGGAGAAAGCTGGGGCACAAAATGTAGTGGCGGATCACCTCTTGAGAATCTTAATTAATTCTCTCATCCAGATGTCCCAATCTCTGATACTTTTCCAGATGAAACTATCCATATAGTCTCGGGTATTTGAACCCCCTGGTTTACGGATATTGACAATTATTTGGTTGTTGGTCAAATCCCTCATGATTGTACCAAACAACAATGGGATAGACTTGTGTCTAAGGCAAAATATTATTTTTGGGATGATCCTGAACTGTATCGCATTGGCGTAGACCAAATTATTCATCGATGCATCCTGGAAATTGAGTTCCATAGCATACTTGAGTTCTGCCACACATCTGTGTGTGGTAGACACTTTTCCGGGAAAAAGACCGCAGCAAAAATCTTGCAATCCAAATTCTATTGGCCGTCATTATTTAAGGATGCCCAAGAATTCTCAAAGTCATGCACTCGATGCCAGACACTCGGGAACATGGCTAAGAGAGATATGATGCCCCTGAACCCAATACTTTGAGTCGAAATTTTTGACATTTGGGGCATCACCTTTTTGGGACCCTTCCCTCCTTCATTTGGACACCAGTATATTCTGGTCACTGCTGATTATGTGTCCAAATGGATTGAAGCAATTCCCACCTGGACCAATGACCATAAGGTGGTCATCGATTTTGTGAAGAAAAATATCTTCAAGCGATTTGGGGTTCCTTGGGAAATTATCAATGATGGTGGCACACATTTCACTCAAGCCCAGTTTTAGAATTTACTTGGGAAATATGGGGTGAATCATCGGATTTCCACACCATACCACCCTCAGACGAACGAACAGGCTAAGGTCTCTAATAAGGAGATCAAAAATATTTTGCAGAAAACCGTTAGGCCTGATAGGAAGGATTGGACCCAAAAGATAAATGGTGCTCTTTGGGCCTACCGTACAGTGTACAAAACACCTATCGGTATGTCTCCGTTCCGTCTGGTGTTTGGTAAGGTGTGTCACTTACTCATAGAACTTGAACATCGGGCATTTTGGGCCATCAGGAAATGTAATTTTGACCTAAAGTTGGTCAGGAAAACTAGGAAACTCCAACTATCTGAGTTGGAGGAGCTTCGAAATGATGCTTATGAAAATGCCAAAATCTATAAGGCAAGGACCAAAGCTCTCCATGACCAGATGATTTCACGTAAGAGCTTTGAGCCGAACCAGAAGGTCTGGCTTTTCGATTCTTGATTGAAGCTTTTCCTCGGCAAACTCAGGTCTAAGTGGGACGGCCCGTTCATTATAGAGCGGATTTTCCCTAACAGGGCCGTCAAAATCTCTGACCCAAAGACAGGTAATATCTTCAAGGTCAACGGACAACGTCTCAAACCCTTTGTTGACCATATGCTCCTTGAACCCATCTTAGACATGGTTGCTCTTACCTTGCCTTAACCACTGTGGGTCGATCATCACCTAGCTGAAGGCACTAAACTCAGCACGTGTAAAGACACTTCCGAGCTAATCCGAATCTCACGAAAACTAGCTGCTATTCTTCCACTTCTACTCTCCTGCATGCTTTCATTTTTAACAATGAGGACATTGCATTAGCTAAGCATGGGGGGGTAGATATTTCTTATGAATCCTTTTGTCAGCTGTAACAGTAATTTCCCATTTTTCATCTTAAAAAAAAAACAAAGAAGAAGAATTAGGAGGCGAGAATTTAGGCATTAGGAGTTGCAAACTTTAGGAATTGATACTTTGGGACCTGGATACTTAAACTCTTCAGGTCTTCAGGCTTAATTAGCCTGGATGTCCACTAGAATGTGGACTTAGTCTCGAGTCCTCGCCAATTAATCTTATCTTAAACTACTAAATAATTTGGGATGATAAGTATGCGACTTATCAACCCACCCTCTAATTTGAGGGGGTTTTTAGTCTAAGCATTTACACACTTTTTGCATTGACTAACTTTTCGACGGTTCTTGGAAATTGAGTAGCTATTGAACTATCTAGAGTGGTATGGTTGGCAAGTTGTTGATGGTAACAGCTCATCGGCAAGTTGTCCAGAGCCCAGCCACAAGACCATTTTCGTCGTATTGTCTTTAGGTAAATCTTAGACCAAGGAAGCCACCTACTTAGAAAAAAAAAGAAAAAGAAAAAGAAAAAATAGAAAAAAAATAAAAAAAAGAGAAAATAAAAAAATAAACAAGACCACACTTCACCGCACGAGTATGGCTAGCAATTGGTCATGGGTAACAACCCATTGGACTGTTGTCTAGAGCCTAGCTCATAAAAATGCACAATAATTCCCAAAACACTTAGGGAAGAAGCAAAGAAGTAGAATAAACCAAGGAGATATATACTAGGTTTGCCCTTATGTTGATCCCATAAATAAAAGAAGTAGGGAGAAAGCTACGAATCCAAAAGATAAACCTTTAGGCAAGGTCACTTACGGTCGTAGAAACCCGAAGTCTGTTTCAACGACCACCTAGTGAGTCTTTCACTGTTTTCACAAGATGCTTAGCACTTAGTCCTTTTCGAGTCTTGAGCAGGTTGGGTAGCCATAAAAAGTTATCTCGACACTCTTAAACTTCAAAAAGTAAAAAAAAATAAGAAAAGAAGAAAAAACAAAAAAATTGTACCTTCCTTTTCAAATAAGGCGAGGGCTTGATCGGTCTGCATTCTGGTAAACACCTGGGCACTGTTGAGTTTTTGTAATTAGGTCCTAGGGTTGAGATTTTCTAAAGCAATCGATGAATTTTGCCTAAATAATCAAATCCTAACTCTACTTTTATACATAGCATTTAGGTTGATTTTGCTAGGAACTAGCAAAAAGTAAGCATGGGGGTTTGATAAACACGTACAAATTCATTGTAAAATGCTTTTTTATGATAGTTCCTAGGCCTAGCATTGCATATCATGATATAAATATTGCACAAACATCTGTTGCATTGCCTTTAGGATAGTTGTATATTTTGTACATTAATTCTATCAGTTTACATGGCCAGGAGGTAGTGCGACATCTTTACGGGCTTTGGATGAAGAATCCGACCATACGGATGGATTCAGAGCGACGATTACAGTTCGTCAACATGAGAATCACCCCGATCAGAGCTCTGTAGCACCCTCCACAAGAAGAAGAAGACGGGCGGCCCAGATGGTGCCACGTGGTGCCATCTAGGCCACCCTACCTGAGCCAAGGCGTCTCTGAGGTCGTCGCAAGATGAGATCCCAGTCATTGGATCTCAATCCAACAGCTGAGATGTGCACTCCACGGCTGAACTCCTCACTCAGCCTCAAGCAACTCAAGGATAGCCATATCTTGGTCATTGGATCTTCATCGAATGGTTGAGATGCGCGACTACACCGCTCCCTCCACTCGACAAACTGCGACCTTGGCGCATTAGTAAAGACACACTTGCAAATTGCGAGTGCGAGTTCAAGTCGCAGTGGGGGGAGGCAATTTCATGAAGAGCGAACGCAATCGAATTGCACCCGTTGGATGAGCGCAGGCGCAATCGAGCGGTGGAGGCATCACCACGTGGCGTCATTGGATGAGCACGAATGTTGCACGCGGCCGCCGGCACTCCTCGAGAATGTGCCATCTCACGCTCGCAATCAGGGGTGCTCGTTTAAGATGAATGGATGTGCTCTCGGTCGTTGGATCTTCTCGAAGGCACGATAAGCGTGCATTTGAATCCGCAAGGGCACGAATTGAGTGTGCATCCAAGCTACACAATGATGGATCCAACTGTGGAGATCTCTTAAAGCGGACAGCTGCGAGCATGAGCAGTGGCCGCAAGATTTGCAGCGACAAAAGAGTGGGCCTTTAGTGGCACTTGCAGCTGTCACTAAATGGCTTGCGCAATGCATATGCCAGCCAAGGCAATGAAGAGGCGCTGATCTTTTGGCGATAGCTTGAGTAGCCTTTAGTGACAATTGTAGCTGTCACTGAATGATTGTGCACGGAATGCTTCTCCTCCCATCACCATATAAACACCCCTACACCCCCCATTCCTCTTCATGTCTACCTACTCTACTCCCACCTACTCCTAAGCTCTAGCATGCCTACCAACTCTCCGTTAGAGCTTACCCTCAAGCTTCCAAGGCTCCATTAGTGTTACGAACCTCTGCCCCACCAAATATTTCTCCATCTTCCCATCCCCATTCATAGGTCGCCTTGGAGCCATCCTCACACCTCCATTCCGGTAGTAGATCATCTCCGCCTCCTCACCTCCATTCTGGAGCCGCGCTGAAGCTTTCCTCTACCCGACGTCCTCCTCCATCTCACCTCCATCGTCCCACTCCTCACCTCCTTCGTCCATGCTTCCGCCAGGCGCCGCCATCTTGCTGAACAACCGATTCCGGAGATTCCTTCTCACCTCCCTCTCTTTTTATGCTTTCATAGATTATTGTAATAGACAATTGTGCAATATATATCATATTTGTTTCTATCTCCATTGTGATCCATATTGTTTTCTTGCTTTATAAAAATAAACAAAAAAATAACAAAACCACAAAACACCAAAAAGAAATAAATCGAAGAGCGATTTTCACACAAACGTCACCTCCCTATGTTCGACCCGAGACTCCCTTGGAGTTTCGGTATAACTTGTATTTGATTACAAGTTTTGCAACTACGACGTCGAGTTACTCTCAACCCCGATTTCAAACACGTGAAACACATACATCAGCCGACAGCTCCTCTATAATCGTATAATTACACTGAGCCTCATCCAGTGTCATGCTGGCACAATATATGACCACAGATTTCCTGTCGATTTTTTGACCCAGCACCGCTCCTACTACGTAGTCAGACGCATCGCACACGATCTCGAAGGGTTGATACCTGTCAGGAGATTGTAGGATTAGTGCTTGCATGACTTGGTCACACTGGATCTTAAACGTGTGAACACACTCATACGTCATCTCGAAAGATGTGTCATTTGAAAGGAGATTCGTCAAGGGGTGTGTGCTCTTGGAAAAATTAGATATGAATCAATGGTAAAATCCGACGTGCCCCAAGAACGATCTGATGTCTTTGACCGAGTTAGGCACAGGTAATTTGGAAATTAGATTCACCTTAGCTCGGTCAACCTGGATACCTCTCTCAGAGATAAGGTGTCCATGTACAACACCCTCAGGAACCATGAAGTGATTCTTTTCCCAATAGAGAACCAGGTTCACTTCGGTGCAACTTTTAAGGATCTGGACCAAATGCAGGAAGTAATCATCGAAAGATTCACTGAATACTGAGAAGTCATCCATGAAAACCTCCAGGTAATTACCTACCATATCGGAGAATATGGCAAGCATGCATTGTTGAAAGGTGGTAGGTGCGTTGCATTGCCCAAATGGCATCCTGCAAAATACGTATGTACCTTAGGGGCAGGTAAAGGTGGTCTTTCCCTGATCTTCGGGATGAATTGCCACCTGATTGTATTCGGAGTACCCATCCAGGAAATGGGAAAATCGATTTCTTGCCAGTTTCTCGAGAATCTGATCAATGAACGGAAATGGGAAATGATCTTTCTTCGTAGAGGCATTCAATTTTAGATAGTCTATGCAAACTCTCCACAAATTTGCAATATGAGACGGGATGGTCTCTCCAGATTCGGTTGTAATCACGGTGAGCCTTGCCTTCTTAGGCACAACTTGGATGGGGCTCACCTAGCGGCTATCAGAGATTGAATAGATGATACCAGCGTTTAACCACTTGATGATCTCTTTCATCATGACCTCTTGAAGATTCGGATTGAGTCATCTCTGCATTTCTCGAGATGGTCATGAGCCCTCTTCAGTGTAGATACGATGTGTGCAATAAGAGGGGCTTACCCCAGTCAAATCTTCTAGAATACATCCAATGGCTCTTTGATGCTGCTGGAGAGTAGAAATCAACTTCGTTTCCTGATCAGGTGTGAGTCAGGAATTGATAATCATAGGAAACATTTGATTGAAACCCAAAAAGACATACTTCAGATGATCTAGGAGGGCATCAAGTCCAATACCGGGTTATCAGCAACATGTGGGGGCTCGGGATGTGCCTCAAAAGATAAGGTGGAAGCTATGGGTGAGTCTGAATCGGCTATGGGCTTCTCTATCTATGGGTCAAGATCTTCTTGAGTTGAGGATTGAGGATATCGAGTTTTCCTTTGTAATCGGGTCCTCAACCATATAACTGATGTCGCATATTTCTTCGATCGTCCCATAGTTTATTCCTTTCTGGGCCTTAAAAATATCAATTCGCAATGTCTTGTTTCCAAACTTCAACTCGATCTGGCCCTCTTCACAATTTATATTTGCCCTAACTGAGGCTAGGAATGGTCTCCCTAAGATGATTGGTGTGTTCCTCAAGTTTACAAGAGTATCCATATCTAATATGATGAAGTCCACCGGGAAATAGAAATCTCAGATCCTAACTAGAACGTGCTCGAGAACTCCTCTTGGTAACTTGATTGATCTATTAGCTAACTGCAAGGTCTCCTCAATCAATTTGAGCTCAGTTTCCTCGAAATGATCTAGTAGGGATGTAGGGATCAGGTTTATAGAGGCTCCTAGATCCAATAATGCTCGACCAAATTCTAGGTCACTGATCTTACAAGAGATTAATGGGGTGCTAGGATCTTTTACTTTCTGTAGGAGTTTGCTAAAGATGATTGAGTTGACCTACTCAGATAATATAATCAGACTCCCTTCTTTGTTTCACGGGTTACGCTTTGGTGTACATAAATCCTTCAGATATCGTGCGTAGGTTGTTACGTGGTGGATTGTATCCATCAAGGGGATGCTTATCTAGACTTACTCAAAGAGCTTGACTAGATCTTCCTCAAGTGCCACGGGTTTGGGTTTCCTCTTTCTTTGCTCAAGGCCTCAGGAAATGGAACCTCTGTAGGTTCCTCTAGGATTGGTTTAGGCTCTGGATCTAGGATAGGGGTGTCCTAGATAACCATCCTAGGGGTAGGCTCTGAAACTACCAGGTTTAGAGTGGCTAAGATAAGGTGGATCCTGAGTCGATTTACCACTATGAGTGGTAACAAAATTAAGGTCTACCTGGTTGTGGTTCGAAGTCAGCAAACTAGGTGATTACTGTTGATATCCTGAATATGATGTTAAAGCCTCCATCCCGTCGGGTGATGGAGCAGAAGGGTCCTGATAAACATTGTGAGCTTGGCCCTGATTCGGGTTTATAACATGCCTCTGGTTCAGCAAGTTATTTGGATTCGGCAGAGGTTGAGAGGGGAGTGCACCAGGCTGGTGAGGCCCAGCCATCTGTGCAAGCTGATTTCGAACCTCTATGATCTCATCTTTGTGCTATTTCTGCATAGCCGCATTGGTCTTTTGGATGTCAACTAGGGTTTGTAGAATCAGAATCATGTGATCTTCCCTTAATGACCCGGACTGGTAATTTGGGTTGGGCCTAGGCTGAGTGGGCTGATCTAGGAGCGGAGCCTATGGTCAAGTTTGGAATTAAGGTCTCGAGTTCTGATTATTTGATGACCATGCAAAGTTGGGTTGATTGCACCATGCAAGGTTGTAGGTATTAGAGAAGGGTTCATTCCGAATAGCATGGAGATCCTCGCAGGTCTAAG
This sequence comes from Thalassia testudinum, assembly GCA_037157565.1. Taxonomy (NCBI): domain Eukaryota; kingdom Viridiplantae; phylum Streptophyta; class Magnoliopsida; order Alismatales; family Hydrocharitaceae; genus Thalassia; species Thalassia testudinum. Next base: position 40,303,937 of record JAZHRO010000049.1, read on the forward strand.
GAACTCCTAAGAAGTCAGAATACGAGGGTTTAGAGTTCCCCCAACTAGAGTAGGCAAGTTCGAAGGTTCCTCTGAAACTAGGATTAGACGAGGGTGGATACAGGTCTGATGTATACACATTTATTTAGGTTAAGATGACTATTTATGCATGTTCCTAAGCTTAGAGATGCATTCCATATTATAAATATTGCATAACATGCATCATTCTGCATTCAGAATAGTTTGTATAAATTTTAGGTTAATTTGTGTCCTTTTGTGGTCAAGAGAGGAGATTTATTTCAGGGCATCAAATTGACGATCCGACCATACAAATCTAATTAGGATGATGATCAGAGTCTAATGCCTCTGAAATCATCTTGATCAAAGTTCCGTAGCACATTATGCAGTCCGGGGAAGATCAAAGGCCAAGGGGTTAGGTGATGTAATTTAGAGCTTCAACCAACAAATCCAACCACATGGATGGATCCAGATCGACGATCGCAACCCAACGACACAAAATCGACCCAATCTAATATCTGTGGCACCACCTACAAAGCGAAGAAAATGGACAATGACGATGGCACCACGTGGCTCCATCACAGCTGCCCAAATCCATCCAAGCCCCTCTACTCCATCTTCATCTCTTCCTTTCTCTCCTTCACCACCTCCAAAGCTCTATAAAGAGCTTATCCCAAACCTGAGATGCTCCTCTATAGTAGTAAACAAATATTTGTTCCCACTTCTCACCCCCCTTCTTGGAGCAACCCGTGATCGTACTCTCACCACCTTTGGGAAGTAAATCCTTGCCGCGATACCATGCTACCCTGCCCACCTTCCTTCAATGTTGTTCTTCTTCGTCCAGCTTCCCGCCACATTCATCTGGGGCGTCGTCAAAGCGAGTCGTCCTCCAAGTGACCATCGAGGAGGATTCTTCCCACCTCTCTCTATCTTTTATTTTCTTTCTAGTGTAGTTTCAATTAGTTGTAATATACATTATTTGATTTTATGAAATATCTCTCTCTCTCTCCCCCCCCCTTATTTGCAAGTAGATTAGTTAGATAAATATGTTGTCGATCTAATCTCTTTCCTATTAAAATACCCAAAAAAATTACAAAAGATAAAAATAATAAAAGCAAATAAAATTGAAGTGTGGTTTTCAAACCAAATGTTCGACATGGACTCACCTCGAGTTTCGGTATTAATTTTTTTTGGTAGCGATATTTTGCGACTACGACAACGGGTTCTCCAAAACCCTGATTTCCATTGTGAAATACACTCACCATTTTGGCATCATTGCTAGGGAGGCAACGCTCTTGGGTTTTTTTGCATTTTCTGCCTTAACTTTTTAGCTCACTTTGCTCCTTTCGTTTTATGATTACAGGTACCCTTCCAAGGCTAGCCAAAGCGGAATAAATTAGAGTAAAGTGCGGTTAGAAGGTTCTGTAAGTTTACCCCCACCCCCACCCATTAGATTTCACTTAGTCACACTAATAACTCAAACCCTAATTAACCTAGGAGCTTGCATAAATCATAGGTTAGTCCTGGTTGTTTGATTCTCACTTCACCTCACCTCACCCATCCGCATAAATTAAAAACAAAAAAAAAAAAATTATGCTTCTCTTTTTGTGGGATTAAACTAAAAGAGGCACACTTTAACACCCACAAATTTTGCAACCTAAGAGTACAATCACATTGATTCTACCACTTAACTGGAATCTGATCTGTGGGTCCGGTACACCTTAACTCAACACACAAATAAGTGAGTAGAAATTTGATTAGGTTAAAGATTTTTGTGTGCCGTAATCAAGTGGTGCAACAAGCCAATTATTTAAACTGTTTGGGTCGTACCACTCAAATTAAAAGTGATTATTCAGTGCTTGCCCCATAGGGTTGATTTTCAGGTTTGAACTAGGCACTCCACATTATTTTTGAGTTTTAAAGGAATATAACATCACCTGTGATATCAAAACTTGGAGTGTTCTCTTGAACTTGATTGAATACACTTAAAGATTAAACCCTAAAAACTACTACACAAGGTTAAACCCTAAAAGACACATCATCAAAACCTTGTTTGAAAAGTATTAGTTGTGCACGCACACACATATTAACTGATTTTTAAGGGCACAACACATCCAAAGGGCTCATCACATTCCAAGAGCACAATCATCCGAAGCCTAATTAAAACTGAGTAGACGTTGGCTTTAAGGATTTACTCTCTTTGGGACTCCAATGAGATCCTCATCATGAGCCATAACTAGCTCATTTTGACATAATAAAGAGAATAAAAGCTCCTACATAACCTAGAAGAGGGCTTAATTGGAGAAATAAGTGTTCTGAGAAGAAAACATGAAATAAAGGTTAAAACTGCAATTTTACCATTACAGTACATAAACGGGATTTATCATAGGCAAAACAAAGGTCAAATGGTCTAAATAAGATAAAAAGTGGGTTGAGTCAATCAGAAATGGGTTTATGTACAATCTAGGAATTAAATGACATTTGATAACCCTAAAATGGACCTGCTTAAATCAACAAGGTTCCAGTCAGGATAAAAATCAATTAAAACCTGTAAAAATCATGGAAAAATATCTCCTAGGGTTTAGAACACTTAATTTGGCCTTTGGAACCCAGTTTGACCTAGATCAGGATCCTAGCTCATCAATTAACCTAATTTAGGTTTTTACGCAAAATGTCCAATCAAACGTGGTCAAGCCTAAAATCCAACTTCGCCATTGGATTCCTTAGGTCAAAATTAGGTTTATACCAAAATTTGGACCTAAGGGGAGGTCATCTTGACCTACTTTGCAATTTAGTACACCCAAACCACAATTTGGTCCCTATCTTTTGAAAATCATCACAGAGAGCCCCCTAACTTCCTCTCCAACCTTACAATCAGGTCCTTCCGCCATTATTGGGGCAGAATCCTTCTCCGGCGAGGATTAGAGAGGGAATACTCTCTGATTCCTCAGAGATCCCCTCCCATAAATGGAAGGGAGATTCTCTAAGGAATTCCCTCCCATCTGAGGCCTGCCATGATCTCTGATTTGATCCCAATCTCCCGTGCGAACACATGAGAGATTTGGTTATCCACCCACTTTCCTTCTCCAGCGAGCCGTCGGAGATGATTGCTCACCCTCCACTCACTAGAAAGTTCGGCCAGCACCTATAAAAGAATCCCCAAGTCTGGCCGCTCAAATTCAGACTTTTCCTGGCAGAGATTCCCCCAAATTTTCTTCTCTTCCATCTCTGGCCAAGGAACCCGTGAGCTCCGGCGACCTCCTCCCCTCCTTCTCGTCGCTCTATTGCCATACCAGCAGCAGAGTCCACTTCGCCTCTTCCTCCCACGTCGCGCCGTACCAAGCGCGCGTTCCCCTGACCTCGTCCTCGTCGCCGTTCCCTTCCTCAGGGTTCTTCTTCTCCGACGATGGCAGCTACGCGCCGTCCACTCCGCTGCCTCTCTCCATTCCAGAACACTCCAGATACATTCCCCTTCTTCCCCTCTCTCTGTTCCCCCTTACATTTCATTTAATTACCCCTCGATCACGCCTGACCACCGCCATCTTCCATCCCTCCGGCCAACCTCCCGTGAATCGCTCCCGTCGCTCCGCACGACTCACCGACCAACTCAGAGGCTCCGCCTCACCACAAGGAACATCCTTCGCCCACCCACTGCCGCTCTACACCCACACAACTCTCCCCCAAACACACCCACATCTCCGGTCACAGGACGACCTAAGCACGCATGCCTAGGCCGTCCTACGACCTGCTGCACCGTGCACCACCTTTGCCGTGCCACGGCGAAGGTCCCCAGCTGATCTGATTAAGCTGAGAGGCTTGTTTTCTGTTTGACAGTATTCAAGCCCTTGTCGCCATTGACAATGACACGAAGCAGCTCCAGGCTTCAGGACGCCCAAACTTCAGGTGCAGCAGACTCGGGCAAGCAGTGCGAAGTTATCTGGTCCAGCAAGGAACGCAGTGAAGTCCGCAGCCTTGGCAATCGAAGAAGGTCTTCTACGGGCGCGCGCGAGAGCAGGGCAGGACTAATAGTCCCACATCGGCAAAATATGAAGCACAGGTATGATTTAAATTGATTTTGTGTTACTGTCTCTTTTCCTCCGAACGCACAGGGGTGAGGTCCCTCACCTTACTCACGCTTGCCTCGTCCGCGGTTTCACCTCACGGATCTGGTGGGCTCCGCTCCGACCCAACCCTATCTGAGCACACCTCGCGCATCACCCACACACCAGTGCGCCTGGTCCCGGGTGCGAAATCCGACCCGATTACCCATGGATCTGGGAGATCATCCTTTGAGTGAATCGCAGAGAGAGAGAGACGTGCGGGTAGAGGGAAGGGGGTAGGTTTTGCTGTGTTGTGTGCAGCCAGGCCGAGCACTGAAGAGAAGAAGCTCAGCCGCAGGAAGGAGAAGAGAAGAAGAAGAAGCTCTGAAGAAAAGGCTGAGCAAGGCAGAAAGAAGGAAGAAGAAAGGCAAGGCAGAAAGACCAAGGAAGAAAAAGCCTTCGTAGAAGAAAAGAGAAGAGAATCCAGAGAAGAAGAAGAAGACCAAGAAAGAAGAAGACAGAAGAGAGAAGTAAGGAGGAAGGCTGCAGAGAATGCAAAAAGAAGGCCAAAATCGGAAGAAGAATAGCTACATTTAAGACGTCTGATATAGAAATCAGACGTCCAATCCTATTATTTTTTAGCAACTTTTTATAAATCTCTCTTTGAATCAATTGTCTTTCATTTAAAAGTTGTATTCTTTAGTCTTTTAAAGGTACTGAGATTGCTCCCTGTGTTCGACCTCGGATACTCCGATTTTTTGAGTAATAAAATTCTCTATTTATTTGAAAGCTTTGTCGGCTATATTACAACTTGTTATCTTTTAAAACCTGATCAAGTGTGATAAACATTTTGGCGCCGTTGCCGGGGAGCAACGGGCACTGTTAAAGCTTTTGATTACAACTTTTTGATCCAATATTTGACCTAACTCCTCTCTTTTGTTGTGCTTATTACAGGGAAAGCAAAAAGGAAAGAAGAGCAGCTGCACAATAGACACTCCAAGGAACAGGTAATTTCCATAAGCCCTCTCTCTTAACTCCCTCAAAACCTGAAAAGAAAAAAAAAGAACAATCAACTTAGGGATACCTGTTTCATATTTAGTAACTCATCAAGTTACCTGATTTTCATTTCAACACATTTTTATCTGCTCATCCAACTAAGGTAACTAGGGCTAAAACTTTCTTGATTGAGCCCTAGCTACTAAATTCTGAGGCAACTAAATTGGACCCACTAGAGCCAAGTTAAGAATTAAAAAGCTAGGGTTTTTAGATACACATCTTATCTTAAACAAAGAAACAAATTTTTCCAAAAAGAGGTGTGCCTGAACCTTGTTTGAAAAGATCTATACAAGAGGAACCCTAAGCAAATCAGGCTTTTAATCCATTTGAACCCTAAAAGAAAGGACCTAAAAGCTCTCAAAGGAACAAGAGGTGAAGTTGATCCCTTGGGACAACCAACCTTAAAATTAGGTCACTTTTTCACTCAAAATACCTAAAAGTTCAAGTGGAACATTAAGCACCTTGATCTTAAAGGAAAAAAGGTAGACTTAAGAGGTTAAGGTCCCCATTCTGGTCTACCTGGAATCGCAGTGACAAGAGAGGTCAGGTGGGGGAAACCCTGTAACTCGTGGGGAAGCTCTACCGTGTAGGGGTCTTTGCGGGACTCTCCCTCTCTGGCTGCCCAGGTATTTCTCAAGTGGACGACCTTTCTGACTAAGGGGTCCATCCGCCTCGAACCTCTATAGTCACCCAACAATTTTTGGGTGTCTTGATTGGGTCCAGCACCTTCTAATCTCATCACATCCTTCGGTGCATGTTCGAAAGGGGGTCCTTAAGGCCACCCTTAAGACCTCCTTTAGAAATTCATTCTCGTCGAGGCCAAGCCTCGACGCCCTTGTTTGTGCAGCAACCCCACCACATAAATTTTTCATCTGATTCAGACCCTGGTTCTCCTTCTTCTTCCATCATAGCACAACCGATTGAAGAGGAGAATAACCTTTAACACCAACTTCAACGCCTTAATGATCTCTTTCAGAACTTTTTATACCAACCGCAGCGACCTATGATGCGAGATCACTATAATCCCGCTGCGGTGGCGATCGAACCTCGAGTATGAATCACGATTGGAGGACCTGATTCTGAACTGAAGCCCAATATGATTCATGCCATACCGAAGTTTCATGGGCTTAACTCTGAGGATCCATTCCAACACATTAAACAACTCAAGCATCTGGCCCAGACCTTCGGGTCAGATCTACAAAACTGGGATATCCTACTCATGAAAATGTTTTCGTTCTCCCTCTTGGACAAGGCCGCACATTGGTATCAAACTCAGACCCGTTCGATCAACACATGGGACAAACTTCAGTCTGAATTTTTGAAAAAATTCTTCCCCGTTGGCCGGACGAATGCCTTGCGCCACCAGATCACTCATTTCACTCAACAACCGGGAGAACCTCTTCACGAAGCATGGGATCGATTCTTAGATCTCATGTGAAAGTGTCCCTATCACGGAGTTCCTAAGTGGGAACAAGTCCAGTCTTTTTACCAGGGACTCCGTGAAGACATTCGTTTATTCGTCAATGCAACGTGCGGAGGAAACATCATGGGTCAACATGAGGACACGGTGTGGGAGATTCTCGAAAACATGTGCGAGAACTCCATAAATAATGACTCCATGGGCTTATTCAACAGGACGAATGCCCACGCATCGACGAATCTGAGAGGGACACATGAGATGCAGGACCTGTCCAATTCTGTCAACTTGGAACTGATGGCCAGTCAGTTGGACAAGGTTTCTATCATAGAAAAGAAGGTGGACGAGCTAACTCGGCATTTGCAGCAAGCCACCTCTGCGTAAAACTCTTTTGCACGACCACCCTTGGCAAGGGAAACTGTACAAAACATCTATCACCAATCTGCCAAGGGGATGGACCCATATCCACCCCCGTCTGCCTCTCGGACTGGAGTGACCTCCGATCCATTCTACTCGAGTTGGGGGAACTCTGAACCCTCGTATTCTGACTTTCCTAAGGTTCCTCAAAACTGCGAGGACCTCAACACCATCCAGAATGACCCATTCTCCAATACCTACAACCCTGGATGGCGAAATCACCCTAACTTTCAGTGGGCGGGAAATTCTCAAAGACCAACATATCAACCCCGTCCACAAGCCCCTCGTCCATATCAGCCGCCTCAGCCTCGGCCCAATCCCACCTACCAATCCAGGCAAAACCAGGATCAACTGACTCTTATCCTTCAAGCACTGGCTGACATTCAAAAGATGAATACCGCAATGCAAAAACAGCACAAGGACGAGATCACAGAGGTTCGCAACCAACTGGCCCAGATGGCAAACTCCCGCCAACCTGGCACCCTTCCCTCGCAACCTCTGCCCAACCCAAATAACGTGCTAACCCAGAAGCGTGTTATGAATCCAAATTCAGGCCAAGCACATTTGATTTATTAGGCCCCTACTGCTCCATCGCCAAACGGGATGGAAGCTTCGACATCTTATGCGGGATTCCAGCAACAACCACCCCTCCTGCCAAACCCAAACCAAAATTAGGTTGGATTAAACTCTGTAACAACACGTAGTGGTAAAACAACCCAAGACCCACATTATCCGAACCACTCCAAGCCTGATAATAGCCAAGACCCTAGGATAGTTATCCAAGATACCACTGTCCCAGATCAAGAACCTGGACCTATCCTAGAGGAACCAACTAGGATCCCATTTCCTGAGGCCTTGACCAAAGGAAAAAGGATAACCAAACCAGTGGCCCCCAAGGAGGGTCTGGTCAAGCTCTTTGAACAGGTCCAAATAAACATCCCATTGATGGATGCAATTCGCCACATACCGGCTTACGCAAGATTCTTGAAAGACATATGTACCCCTAAACGTAAGCCGCGAACCAAGGATGGGAATCCAATCGTACTGTCAGAGCAAGCCAGCTCTGTCATCTTGAGCAAACTCCCACCCAAGGCTAAAGACCCAGGAACTCCCTTGATTTCCTGTAAAATTGGTGAAACCCAATTTGATAGAGCCTTACTAGACCTAGGTGCCTCCATAAATTTAATACCTACATCCCTCCTTGACCACCTTGAAGAATCTGAACTTAAACCCACTGAGGTGACATTGCAGTTAGCCGATCGATCCATCAAGTCACCTAGAGGAATACTTGAGGATGTCATTGTTAGGGTACGAGATTTCTATTTCCCAGTGGACTTCATAGTACTGGACATGGATGCACCTAAGAACCCAAGGGACACACCAATCATATTAGGGAGACCCTTTTTGGCCACTGCTAAGGCCAACATAAACTGCGAAGAGGGCCAGATAGAATTAAAATTTGGGAATCAAAACCTGAAGATTGACATGTTTAAGGCCCAACAAGGGATCAATTGCAGGGTTATAGAGGAAATATGTGATATCAAAGCCATGGTTGATGAATTTCATATAGAGAACAACCTGTTTATCCCTGATCAACCACTAGAGAATCAAAACCCGCTAACAGAGGAGTGCGAACATGATCTAGACACACCTATGACTCCTACCCTTGTTCCTGATACAAACCCCGAACCGCCCGCTGCTGCTGACAATCCTGTCATGGAACTCAAGCCCCTTCCCGAGCATCTAAAGTACGTCTTTTTGGATTCGAATCAGACGTTTCCTGTGATTATCAACTCTCGACTCACACCTGACCAGGAACTCCGTTTGATTTCTGTTCTCCAGCAACATCGTAGAGCCATTGGATGGACTCTCGATGATTTGACTGGTATAAGCCCTTCATACTGCACACATCGAATCTACACAGAAGAAGGCGCACGACCTTCAGGAGAAATGCAAAGACGCCTAAACCCTAACCTACAGGAGGTCATGAAAAAGGAGATCATAAAGTGGTTAGATGCAGGAATCATCTACCTGATCTCCGACAGTCGTTGGGTGAGTCTAATACAGGTGGTGCCTAAAAAGGTAGGACTTACCATTATCACGACTGAAGTCGGAGAAGTCATTCCTACCCGGTTAGCTAACTCATGGAGAGTCTACATTGATTACAGAAGACTCAATTCCTCCACGAAGAAGGATCATTTCCCACTACCGTTTATTGATCAGATCCTCGAGAAACTAGCGGGAAATAGATTCTCCTGCTTTCTTGATGGGTACTCTGGCTACAACCAGGTGGCAATCCATCTAGAGGACCAAGAAAAGACCACATTCACCTACCCCTTCGGGACGTACGCATTTCGAAGGATGCCATTCGGTCTCTGCAATGCACCTGTAACTTTTCAGCGGTGCATGCTTGCCATATTCTCAGATATGGTAGGTGACTATCTGGAAGTCTTCATGGATGACTTTTCAGTTTTTGGAGAATCATTTGATGATTGCCTCCAACACTTGGTCCAAATACTCAGGCGGTGCATCGAGGTGAATTTGGTTCTTTCCTGGGAAAAGAGCCATTTCATGGTGCCTGAGGGAATTGTCCTGGGACATTTAATCTCTGAGAAAGGCATCCAAGTGGATCGAGCTAAGGTTAACTTGATTTCCAAGCTCCCTATGCCTAGCTCGATTAAGGACATCCGATCTTTTTTGGGGCACGTCGGTTTTTATCGTCGATTTATCCCTGATTTCTCCAAAATCGCACGCCCCCTAACCAATCTTCTCTCCAAGGATGTGCCTTTCGAATTTTCCAAGGAATGCACTCAATCATTTGAGATCCTACGTGACCGAGTCACCCAAGCTCCGATCCTACAGTCCCCTGATTGGTCTCAACCCTTTGAGATCATGTGCGATGCATCTGACTTCGCTATAGGAGCGATTTTGGGGCAGAAAATTGACGGGAAACCTGTGGTCATTTACTACGCCAGCAAAACACTGGATGAGGCTCAGCGTAACTATACGGTTACTGAGAAAGAGTTGCTTGCTGTAGTATTTTCCCTAGAAAAATTCAGATCATACCTTCTGGGTTCCCGTGTCATCATATACTCGGATCACACAGCTGTGAGGCATCTCCTTGCAAAGAAGGATGCGAAACCTCGATTAATCCGATGGATCTTGCTGTTGCAAGAATTTGACCTTGAGATTCGCGACAAGGCGGGAAAGCAAAATGTGGTAGCTGATCACTTGTCCCGCCTTCCTTCTGAAATAATTGACCCTTCCAGACCTATCACAGAACACTTTCCTGATGAGCACCTCCTGACTATCAGTACAAGTCTTCCATGGTTCGCAGATATAGTAAATTACCTGGCATCACATCAGATTCCGTCCGATTTGCCGAAGGCCAAGAAGGACAAATTACGTTCCGATGCCAAGTATTACCTTTGGGAAGACCCGTATCTATTCCGCATTGGTGCTGATCAGATAATTCGACGATGCATCACGGAAGTGGAAATCAAAGACACTCTCATTTTTCCATGACTAGGCATGCGGTGGACATTTCTCAAGACATAAAACCGCATCAAAAGTCCTCCAATGTGGCTTTTATTGGCCCACAATTTTCAAGGATGCATACGATCACTGCAAGGCATGTTCCCGTTGCCAGACTCTGGGCAACATGAGCCATCGAGACATGATGCCTCTACAACCGATCTTGGTATGCAAAATTTTTGATGTCTGGGGGATTGATTTCATGGGACCCTTTCCGATCTCGGATGGCTTCGAATACATCTTACTCGCAGTTGACTATGTTTCCAAGTGGATAGAAGCCATTCTGACCCGAACCAACAATCATAAAGTTGTTATAAAATTCATTCATCAAAACATTTTCTCAAGGTTCGGGATCCCACGTGCTATAATTTCCAACGGAGGGACCCATTTCATAAACGCTCAGTTTAGGTCACTGATGACCAAATACGGGGTGTCACACCGAATCTCTACTCCTTACCACCCCCAAACTAATGGTCTAGTTGAGCTATCTAACTGAGAGATCAAGAAGATCCTTCAGGTTACTGTTCGACCTGATAGAAAAGATTGGTCTTCCTGGCTTCCGGAAGCATTGTGGGCCTATAGGATCGCTCACAAGACCCAATTAGGAATGTCTCCCTTCAGACTAATGTACAGGAAGGCATGTCACCTCCCCGTCGAATTGGAGCATAAAGCCTATTGGGCAGTACGGAATTGTAATCTATATCTTTCTAAGGCTGGAACCCATAGAAGACTTCAAATAAGCGAGATCGATGAATTACGCCACGACGCGTATGAGAACTCGCGAATTTACAAAGAACGGGTAAAAGCTTTTCACGACAAACACATTTCTAGAAAGGTCTTTCATCTTGGTCAAAAGGTTTTACTCTTTGATGCCCGACTCAAATTATTCCCAGGAAAGCTAAGATCTAAGTGGGTCGAACCCTACCTAGTCCGACAAATCTTCGGAAATGGAGCCATTGAAATCAGCCCATTCAGCCACGATTCCGAACCCTTTTTTGTGAACGGTCAGAGACTCAAACCGTTCATTGACATGACCGATATAGATTTGGCTGAGTCATCCTTTACCCTCCATTCCTCTTGAGCTCATTGCGCCCAGCCGATGGCGTAAAACTCAGCGCTTAACGGGAGGCAACCCGTCATTCTTTGAAAAACCCAAAACCTTTTCTGACATCTCTATGCGTAATTCATATTGCACTTTAGGGTTCATCCATTAGAACAGCCGACTTCACCTCAGGTATCCCTACCCGAGATTAGAAATCGTTCGCAACAAGTCACTTCGACCCATTCACTCACCACACACCTATCCTAATGCATGAACTAAGCTAAAATCGAACCCACCTAATTTACAATGGGGACATTGCAAATCTTAGGCATGGGGGGGTATGAAAGTGCAAAATTCATATCAAGAAAGGGTTTCAATTAAAAAAAAAAAAAGAGACTTGAAGGTGGGGAGGAACAATTCAGGGTCATACAAATGAGAGGAAAAAAGTAAAATGACAAAAAAGGAGCACAAAATGAAAATGAAAAGAAATAGTCATTAGTAAAAGATTAAGGAATTAACTGAAGTTCTAGACCAGATCAAGAAAAGAAATAAAAGAAAAAGTGCTAAGGAGACATAACAAGAGATTAGCGGGAACGCTGGTCTTAGGCCTCTTGGGCTAGATTCGTTAGCTTAAAAATTCACGTATCTGCTAAAATCTGGATAATCCTCAAGAGGTTGGGGAAAATGCTAAGCTTGAGTATTAGGTCTAAGGCTTAGGAATTATTCAGCCTCGTTAACTGACCTCCAGTTTGCGGGATTCGGTAACCTATGCACCCTAAATTCACACACAGTCTGGTTCAGTGCACATAAACATCCAAATCACGCAAAAGTGTTTAATGTTCTACAAAAGTCACCTAGATTAGGAGCGGCCAATCAACACAAGTTGATTTGGACGAGTTCCCAGTGCGGAGAGGCGGGAAATTCCCCTCGAAGATGCATAACATATCGTCTCCTCGGTGCTTGTCTCTTAGGATATTTAAATATCCTACTGGGGGCATGTAAGCACTCTGCTGGTTCAAATACCATGGGCGGCATTATCACGAAATGTCGATCTCCAGGGTCTGAATTCGGCCATGGAATGCCATGGGCGGGATTATCTCGAAATCTTGAAAGCCAGGGACCCTTGAGGATTGATGATGGGGACGAGGAATCCGATACAGACTATGTTGAGAAGCTAATCCGAAGCTAGAAATAAAAAGAAAAGAGAGAGAAAAGCTCTCCAAACAAATAAATCTTCTATCTCTCTCTTACAAAAACGCACTGCAAACTGAACTTAGGCTAAGAATGTCTCAATCACGGGTGCTTTAACCGCGGAGTCCAACAAACCCTAGGTTAGTTTCTGTGGGCCTTAGAAACCTTTGCGGAGGACTGAGGTAAAGCGGAACAGGTCCGGATTTTGGTTGGTACTTGAATACCTCTAGGCCTATTGTCGGCATTCTAACCTAATCACAAAAGAAAAAGAAAAGCACTTACACTCAGGGTCTAGAACAGAAGTTAAAACCTTAAAATTTTGCTAAGGGACTAGCAAAAGCTAGGCATGGGGGTATGATGAGAGCCTCATCATGAGCCATAACTAGCTCATTTTGACATAATAAAGAGAATAAAAGCTCCTACATAACCTAGAAGAGGGCTTAATTGGAGAAATAAGTGTTCTGAGAAGAAAACATGAAATAAAGGTTAAAATTGCAATTTTACCATTGCAGTACATAAACGGGATTTCTCATAGGCAAAACATAGGTCAAATGGTCTAAATAAGATAAAAAGTGAGTTGAGTCAATCAGAAATGGGTTTATGTACAATCCAGGAATTAAATGACATTTGATAACCTTAAAAGAGACCCGCTTAAATCAACAAGGTTCCGGTCAGGATAAAAATCAAGTAAACCCTCTAAAAATCATGGAAAAATATCTCCTAGGGTTTAGAACACTTAATTTGGCCTTTGGAACCTAGTTTGACCTAGATTAGGGTCCTAGCTCATCAATTAACCTAATTTAGATTTTTACGCAAAATGTCCAGTCAAACGTGGTCAAACCTAAAATCCAACTTCACCATTGGATTCCTTAGGTCAAAATTAGGTTTATACCAAAATTTGGACCTAAGGGGAGGTCATCTTGACCTACTTTGCAATTTAGTATACCCAAATCATAATTTGGTCCCTATCTTTTGAAAATCATCGCAGAGAGCCCCCTAACTTCCTCGCCAACCTTATAATCAGGTCCTTCCGCCATTATTGGGGCAGAATCCTTCTCTGGCGAGGATTAGAGAGGGAATACTCTCTGATTCCTCAGAGATCCCCTCCCAGAAATGGAAGGGAGATTCTCTGAGGAATTCCCTCCCATCTGAGGCCAGCCATGATATCTGATTTGATCCCAATCTCTCATGCGAACGCACGAGAGATTTGGGTATCCACCCACTTTCCTTCTCCGGTGAGCCGTCGGAGATGACTGCATGCCCTCCACGCACTAGAAAGTTCAGCCAGCACCTATAAAAGAATTCCCAAGTCCGGCCGCTCAAATTCAGACTTGTCTTGGCGGAGATTCCCCCAAATTTTCTTCTCCACCATCTCCGGCCAAGGAACCCGCAAGCTCTGACGACCTCCTCCCCTCCTTCTCGTCGCTCTGCTGCCATACCAGCAGCAGAGTCCACTTCGCCTCTTCCTCCCGCGTCACGCCGTACCAAGCACGCATTCCCCTTACCTCTTCCTCGTTGCCGCTCCCTCCCTCAGGGTGCTTCTTCTCCGACGACGACAGCTATGAGCCGTCCACTCCGTTGCCTCCTCTTCCAGAACAGTCCAGATACATTCCCCATCTTCCCCTCTCTCTTTTGCCCCTTGCATTTCATTTAATTACCCCTCGACCACGCCTGACCATCGCCATCTTCCATCCCTCCGGCTAACCTCCGGTGAATCGCTCCCGTTGCTCCACACTTCTGCACGACTCGTCGACCAACTCAGAGGCTCCGCCTCACCACAAGGAACATCCTCCGCCCACCCACTGCCGCTCTACACCCATACAATGCTCCCCCGAACACACCCACACCTCCGGTCACAGGATGACCTAGGCACGCATGCCTAGGCCATCTCACGACCTATTGCACCGTGCACCACCTTCGCCTTGCCACGACGAAGGTCCCCAGCTGATCTGATTAAGCCGAGAGGCTTGTTTTGTGTTTGACAGTATTCAAGCCCCTACCGCCACTGACAGTGACGCGGAGTAGCTCCAAGCTTCAGGACGTCCAGAGTTCAGGTGCAGCGGACTCGGGCAAGCAGTGTGAAGTTATCTGGTCCAGCAAGGAACGCAGCGAAGTTTGCAGCCTTGGCAATCGAAGAAGGTCTTCTGCGGGCGCGCGCGAGAGCAGGGAAGGACTAATAGTCCCACATCGGCAAAATACGAAGTGTAGGTATGATTTAAATTAATTTTGTGCTACTGTCTCTTCGCCTCCGAACGCACAGTGGTGAGGTCCCTCACCTTAATCACGCTCGCCTCGTCTGCGGTTTCACCTCGCGGATCTGGTGGGCTCCGCTCCGACCCGACCCTATCTGAGCACACCTCGCGCATCACCCACACACAGGTGCGCCTGGTCCCGGGTGCGAAATCCAACCCGATTACCCGCGGCTCTGGGAGAGCATCCTTTGAGTGAATCGCTGAGAGAGAGAGACGTGCGGGTAGAGGGAAGGGGGTAGGTTTTTCTGTGTTGTGTGCAGGTAGGCCGAGCACTGAAGAGAAGAAGCTCAGCCGCAGGAAGGAGAAGAGAAGAAGAAGAAGCTCTGAAGAAAAGGCTGAGCAAGGCAGAAAGAAGGAAGAAGAAAGGAAGGCAAGGCAGAAAGACCAAGGAAGAAAAAGCCTTCGTAGAAGAAAAGAGAAGAGAATCCAAAGAAGAAGAAGAAGAGGACCAAGAAAGAAGAAGACAGAAGAGAGAAGTAAGGAGGAAGGCTGCAGAGAAAGCAAAAAGAAGGCCAAAACAGGAAGAAGAAGAATAGCTACATTTAAGACGTCTGATATAGAAATCAGACGTCCAATCCTATTCTCTCTTAGCAATTTTCTTTTAAATCTCTCTGTGAATCAATTGTCTTTTATTTAAAAGTTGTATTCTCTAGGTTTTTAAAAGTGCTTAGATTGCTGCCTGTGTTCGACCTCGGATACTCCAATTTTCGAGTAAAATAAAATTCTCTATTTGGTTGAATGCTTTTTCAGCTATATTACAACGTGTTATTCTTTAAAACCCGATCAAGCGCGATAAACATTTTGGCACCGTTGCCGGGGACCCTTGAGGATTGATGATGGGGACGAGGAATCTGATACAGACCGTGTTGAGAAGCTAATCCGAAGCTAGAAATAAAAAGAAAAGAGAGAGAAAAGCTCTCCTAACAAATAAATCTTCTATCTCTCTCTTACAAAAATGCACTGCAAACTGAACTTAGGCTAAGAATGTCTCAAGCACGGGTGCTTTAACCGCGGAGTCCAACAAACCCTAGGTTAGTTTCTGTGGGCCTTAGAAACCTTTGCGGAGGACTGAGGCTAAAGCGGAACAGGTCCGGATTTTGGTTGGTACTTGAATACCTCTAGGCCTATTGTCGGCATTCTAACCTAATCACAAAAGAAAAAGAAAAGCACTTACACTCAGGGTCTAGAACAGAAGTGAAAACCTTGAAATTTTGCTAAGGGACTAGCAAAAGCTTGGCATGGGGGTATGATGAGAGCCTCATCATGAGCCATAACTAGCTCATTTTGACATAATAAAGAGAATAAAAGCTCCTACATAACCTAGAAGAGGGCTTAATTGGATAAATAAGTGTTCTGAGAAGAAAATATGAAATAAAGGTTAAAATTGCAATTTTACCATTGCAGTACATAAACAGGATTTCTCAGAGTAAAAACATAGGTCAAATGGTCTAAATAAGATAAA
The DNA here is from genome assembly GCA_037157565.1 of Thalassia testudinum. Taxonomy (NCBI): domain Eukaryota; kingdom Viridiplantae; phylum Streptophyta; class Magnoliopsida; order Alismatales; family Hydrocharitaceae; genus Thalassia; species Thalassia testudinum. Next base: position 40,320,345 of record JAZHRO010000049.1, read on the forward strand.
AAGTGGGTTGAGTCAATCAGAAATGGGTTTATGTACAATCCCGGAATTAAATGACATTTGATAACCCAAAAATAGATCCGCTTAAATCAACAAGGTTTCGGTCAGGATAAAAATCAAGTAAACCCTCTAAAAATCATGGAAAAATATCTCCTAGGGTTTAGAACACTTAATTTGGCCTTTGGAACCCAGTTTGACCTAGATTAGGGTCCTAGCTCATCAATTAATCTAATTTGGGTTTTTACGCAAAATGTCTAGTCAAACGTGGTCAAACCTAAAATCCAACTTCACCATTGGATTCCTTAGGTCAAAATTAGGTTTATACCAAAATTTCGACCTAAGGGGAGGTCATCTTGACCTACTTTGCAATTTAGTACACCCAAATCATAATTTGGTCCCTATCTTTTGAAAATCATCGCAGAGAGCCCCCTAACTTCCTCGCCAACCTTACAATCAGGTCCTTCCACCGTTATTGGGGCAGAATCCTTCTCCAGCGAGGATTAGAGAGGGAATACTCTCTGATTCCTCAGAGATCCCCTCCCAGAAATGGAAGGGAGATTCTCTGAGGAATTCCCTCCCATCTGAGGCCTGCCATGATATCTGATTTGATCCCAATCTCTCGTGCGAACGCATGAGATATTTGGGTATCCACCCACTTTCCTTCTCCGGTGAGCCGTCGGAGATGATTGCGCACCCTCCATGCACTAGAAAGTTCGGCCAGCACCTACAAAAGAATCCCCAAGTCCGGCTGCTCAAATTCTGACTTGTCTTGGTGGAGATTCCCCCAAATTTTCTTCTCTTCCATCTCCGGCCAAGGAACCCGCAAGCTCCGGCGACCTCCTCCCCTTCTTCTCGTCGCTCTGCTGCCATACCAGCAGCAGATTCCACTTCTCCTCTTCCTCCCACGTCACGCCGTACCAAGCGCACGTTCCCCTTACCTCTTCCTCGTCGCCGCTCCCTCCCTCAGGGTGCTTCTTCTCCGACGACGACAGCTATGAGCCGTCCACTCCGCTGCCTCCTTCTCTTCCAGAATAGTCCAGATACATTCCCCATCTTCCCCTCTCTCTTTTCCCCCTTGCATTTCATTTAATTACCCCTCGACCACGCCTGACCACCGCCATCTTCCATCCCTCCGGCCAACCTCCGGTGAATCGCTCCCGTTGCTCCACACTTCCGCACGACTCGTCGACCAACTCAGAGGCTCCGCCTCACCACAAGGAACATCCTTCGCCCACCCACTGCCGCTCTACACCCACACAACGCTCCCCCGAACACACCCACGCCTCTGGTCACAAGACGACCTAGGCACACATGCCTAGGCCGTCCTACGACCTGCTGCACCGTGCACCACCTTCGCCGTGCCACGGCGAAGGTCCCCAGCTGATCTGATTAAGCCGAGAGGCTTGTTTTGTGTTTGACAGTATTCAAGCCCCTGCCGCCATTGACAGTGACGCAGAGCAGCTCTAGGCTTCAGGACGTCCAGACTTGAGGTGCAGCGGACTCGGGCAAGCAGTGCGAAGTTATCTGGTCCAGCAAGGAACGCAGCGAAGTCCGCAGCCTTGGCAATCGAAGAAGGTCTTCTGCGGGCACGCGCGAGAGTAGGGCAGGACTAATAGTCCCACATCGGAAAAATATGAAGAGCAGGTATGATTTAAATTGATTTTGTGTTATTGTCTCTTCGCCTCCGAACGCACAGGGGTGAGGTCCCTCACCTTACTCACGCTCGCCTCGTCTGCGGTTTCACCTCGCGGATCTGGTGGGCTCCGCTCCGACCCGACCCTATCTAAACACACCTCGCGCATCACCCACACACCGGTGCGCCTGGTCCCGGGTGCAAAATCCGACCCGATTACCTGCGGCTCTGGGAGAGCGTCCTTTGAGTGAATCGCAGAGAGAGAGACGTGTGGGTAGAGAAGGACGGGGTAGGTTTTGGTCTCCTGTGCAGGCAGGCCGGGCGTTGAAGAGAAGAAACTTAGCCAAAGAAGAAAAAGAAGCAGCAGCAAAAGAAGAGGTTGAGCGAGGCAGGGAAGAGAAGGAAGAAAGGACTGCAGAGAGAAAGAAGAAGAAGACAGAAGAGAAAAGAAGCAAAGGCAGGAAGAAGATCAAAGGAAGAAGAAGACCTGTAAGATCAAAGGAAAAGAAGAGCCTACGCAGAAGAAGAAGGCAGAAGAGAGAAGGAGGAAGACTGCAGAGAAGGCCAAAACAGAATCAAAACAGGAAGAAGAATAGCTACATTTAAGACGTCTGATATAGAAATCAGACGTCCAATCTTGTTATTTTGTAGCAACTTTTTATAAATCTCTCTTTGAATCAATTGTCTTTCATTTAAAAGTTGTATTCTTTAGTCTTTTAAAGGTACTGAGATTGCTTGCTGTGTTCGACCTCGGATACTCTGATTTTTCGAGGAATAAAATTCTCTATTTGTTTGAACGCTTTGTCGGCTATATTACAACTTGTTATCTTTTAAAACCCGATCAAGCACGATAAACACTCGCTCTTTGGGACTCCAACTAAGATTTTTCCTCGATTAATCTACTTTTACTGGTCCATCTGATGTCTAGCTAGGGGAGTAGCGTCAAACGACCGCAGTTGGGAGATGTCAAAGGAACCGAAGGCACAAGCCAAAGGAAGAACCTTCTCCCCAACCCCTTCCTCTAAATGGTTGGATTGACCAGATAGAATTAGACCAAATCATTTATTTCATCTCAAGATGGGTCTTGGGAGTTTGTAGGTCTTTAGGCTACCCACCTAAGGATAGGTTTGGTTGATTGTACTACAGGGCACCTTTCTCTGTTCTGTTTTCCCTCCTACTTCATCATGTATTCTTCCACACCATACACACAATTCCAATCCTAAACTCCTACCACCACTTATCGTCAAAATGATTACTATCCTAACTCGACTTATGATTACCCATCTCCTAGTCGAGATAACTTTGATTGGGGATATGATTCCGGACTTGAATGTGCAAGACCTAACCCTAGACATCATGATTATGATTATTATCCTTCCTAGAACTACACTGATTATAGATCACCACCCTCTTATGAACAAACCAACTCGATTTATAATTAGGAAGGATATGATGATTGTAACACCTACCCTCCCCAGGATTATACTGAATATAAGTAACCACCATTCTTTGAACAACCCAAAATGACCTACTATCAAGGAGGACCACTAGAACCTCAATTTCTTGATTCCTCTAATTTTAACCCAAACCCACCCAACCCTGAATCGAACCATTCAATTCAGGTGAACCAGGTCTAGAATAAGGTGTTAGCTAACTTGAGGAACACTACACAATCTTTAGAAGCTTAGCCAACACCATGTATTGAAGTATTGGAGCCTATGATCAAAATGATTGATGAGATTAATAGTTATTTATTGGATTGGCTCCAAGATGTTAAGGATAAGGGCCCAGGTAAGTTTTCACTTAGGAAATTATTAAAATTGAGGATGAAATTCATGGTTGCCTTAGTCCAATCTTGGGATGATTCCCAAGATGAACCCCCTTCAGGAGAGTCAATGTCTGAACCCGCTCAGGAGCCTGTCAAGGGGGACACATTTTCTAAGATCAGGGATGACCAAGTTGGGTTAGAGCAACCAATCAAAGATGATGTGATTTTCTCACCCGAGATCCTTAAGCCAGGGAGCGAGGAAAAATATGTCTCTAGAGACCAAGGAACAACATATGATTTTGAGATATATATAAATGAGGATCAATAATTCTTTAAGTTTGAGGGTAAGGAATCTCCTAGTGAAGTCACACTTGAAGTTAAGGAAAATGATTTTAGTTAAGCAAACTGGTTCGAGGAGCATGATGAATCATTTGATAGCTCGATAATTGAAGATTATGATCTGGTTGGGGCTAACTTGGAAGATTAGAATCCTGATTTACTAGAAGATTCAATTAGTAGCCTCATTCTTCAACCCCACCCCAAATAGCTGAATGATGATACTTTTGAGATCATTATACCCAAGTCAATCCTGATTTAGCCATAATTGTTTGACTTGGATATTTTAAAGTGGTGTACAACAATCTGGAGGTCCCAGAAACCCTGATTTTGGAGGGTAGAAATTTGGAAACGAAAATCTAGGAGGCTAATTCTGAGGGAGACATAATTTTGGATCTAAGGGTTACTATTGACCTAAAACCACCAACCTTTTACCAAGACCCTTATGATATTTTTGATGTGCAACCCAAGCTTGGCATAATTGACTATCATTCTGAGTTGAACTCTAAGTGGACACTCGAATTTAGTGAATCAAATCTACCCATTGTCCACCACTTTAGTCTTGGGTTGCATGCCACAAAACCACAGGCCCAGCCCCGCAAGTATAACAATCTCTGATTTTGGGTGACTTTCATCTAGAACCTTAGAACCACTCAACCTTGGGGCAGGGATCTGCATCACAATGTAGTCCACATCTTTAGACATCTTCTTCTGGTGGGTTTGCGGATCAATCTTTTAATTCTGATTTTAACCCACACTTGTGAATTGTTAATTTCTTCTTTATTTGTATATTATGCCTAGCTAAAGGCAATAAACTTAGCATGTGTGTATACTCCTTTTCTCTCTGTGGAGCTAACTGGATTTATCATGAAATTCAGGTGATATTCTGTTTACTCCACCCTTTTCATGTCTTTATTTTTACAATGAGGATATTGCATCATTTAAGCATGGGGGTTGGATACTTAATCCTGAAATTATTTGTTTGCTCCATAGAATTTCTTTTATTTTCTTTACAAAAAACTTCAAAAAAAAGATTAAAAAATAGAATTAGGAGAAGAAAACTTATGCATTAGGAGTTGTTAACTTTTGAAAACAATACTTCAGGACCTGAACACTTAGACTCTTCAAGTCTTCGAGCCTAATTAGCTCAGGTGTCAACTAAAATGTGGACCTATTTCTTGAGTCCTCACCATGTTAATTTTACTTTATTCTGGCTAATAAATTAGGGTCATAACTACACGACTACTTAGCCCGCCCTCTGATTTGAGGGAACTTTAAGTCTAATGCATCTACACACTACTTGCACGGACTCACTTTTTGGCAGTTTTTATATAAATTAGGTAGCTAATGAACTTTCTAAGGTAGTAGAATGAGTATTGTCCAGAGCCCAACTACATAACCATACTCATTCTACTACCTTTAGGTAAATCTTATATCAGGGAAGCCACCTACTTAGAAAAATAAAAATATATATACTCAAAAAGAAAAAAAAAGAAAAATAAAAAATAAATAAAAAAATAGAAAAAGGAGAAAAAATAAATAAACCACAATTCACTGCACGAGTATGGTTGGCAAGTTGTCGTGAGTAACAACCCATTAGCCATTTGTCCAGAGCCCAACTCACAAAAAATGCACAAATAATTCCCAAACACCTAAGGAAGAAGCGGGGCAGTAGAATAAATCATGGAGATATACATTGGGTTTGCCATGTTGTAATAAAAAATTTAAAAAAAGTAGGGAGAAAGCTATCGATCAGAAAGATAAACTTTTAGGCAGAAACTCTTAAGGTCACTAGGGTCGTACAAACCTAAAGCCTATTTTAACGGCCACCTAGTGAGTCTATCACATTCAAAAGGATGCTTAGAACTTGAGGTTTTGTTTGATTCTTGGGTGGGTTGGGTAACTGTAGAAAGCTGCCTCGAAACTCTAAACTCAAAAATCCAAAAAAATTAGAAAAGAAGAAAAACAAAAAAAAATGTATTTTCCCTTTTCAAAATAAGACGAGGACTTGGGCGATCTGCATTTTGGTAGGCACCCGGGCACTATTGAGTCTTCATAGTTTAGGACCTTAGTTGAAATTTCCTTTTGTTAATACATAACTAATGCCTTAAGTAATCAAGTCCTAATTCTATTTTTATAGATAGCATTTAGTTTGATTTTGCTAGAAACTAGCAAAAGATAGGCATGGGGGTATGATGTATACACATTCATTTAGGTTAAAATGTCAATTTATGCATGTTCCTAAGCTTAGAGATGCATTCCATATTACAAATATTGCATACCATGCATCATTCTGCATTTAGAATAGTTTGTATAAATTTTAGGTTAATTTGTGTCCTTTTGTGGTTAGGAGAGAAGGAAATTTATTTCAAGACCTCGGATTGACGATTCAACTGTACGAATCTAGTCAAGACAACGATCGGAGTCTAATGCCTTGATTGCACAGCAATCATAGGTCTTAATTGACTTAAATTAGGCTAGAACTTAGCATAAGCTAGTGTAATTCGTGCATGCATAAGCACTATTTGCATCTTTACTACTTTCCTTTATCTATGCATGAAGTTATGATATAATGTACTAATTAAGTGCATCATATAAATTGCAAGTAATAAGAAGCTCAGGAGCTAGATTTGAAGCTGGATCTGAAGTTGGACCTGAAGCTAGTGCTGCATCAGAGTTGGAGCGGAAGATTAGAATAAAATGTAGTAGAGAAATAATGTACAGGGTTGAGGTATGCTATTCTATTAAGTACAAGTAAAGCAATTAAATTATGAAGAACTTAGGTTCAATCCTAGCCCTAGGATAGCCCTAGAAGCCTTCCCAAGCCTTAGCCACCCTTAGATTAGGTCATCGTAGCCTAGGAAGCCTTAAAACCCTAGTTTCAGCCCTTACCTGGAAGTGTAGGTAATTACTGGACATCCAGGACCCTTAGCCACAACCCGCACACCTTAAACCCATGTCTGCAATGTTATTAGACATCCAAACACTTGGTCAAACGTCCAATTTCTGCATAATACCCAAGACAGAACCCTAAATATCTCCTGACTCTGATTGGACATCCAGACAACAAGTTTGCACTTCTTATTTTTGAGTATAAGTCATCTGAAACCTTTATTGGACGTTTGGAACTGTTCTCCAATTCCTATTTTGGAATTCAAGCCTTAATAGACCTCGGTTTTCTTGTTCTTGGAGATTATCAAAGAATAGACAATTGATGATGTAAACATATTTATATTACATAAAATGTCTATTTATGCATGTTCTTAAGCATAGAATTGTATTACATACTATAAATATTGCATAGCCTGCATCATCTTGCATTTAGATTAGTTTGAATAAAATGGAGGTTAATTATCTCCTTTTATGTTCAGGGATAGGGCAACTGTTTATCGAGGCCTCGGATCGAAGATCCAACCATACGGATTTGATCAGGGCGACGATTGGAGTTCAACGACTCCAAGATCGTCCTAATCGGATGTCCATAGCATCAAATAGAGACCAAGGAATCCTAGAAGATCAAGGGCCAAGATGGTGTGAATCCACACTTCAGATGACAAATCTGACCACACGGATGGATTTGGATCGACGATCGTAGCCTAACGACGTGAAAATCGACTCAATCCGACACCTGTGGCACCATTTACATCATCCAGAAGATGGACGACCAAGATGGTGCCATGTGGCACCATCTCATCTGCCCAACCGGCCACATGCACCCACCTCATCTTCTCATCATCATCTGAGCATCACTTTTCTGCCATTGGATGCATATCCAACGGCTGCTGGGCGTACACGCACAAATCAAGCACGCGACACAAACGTGCTTGTAGCGCGTTGGTCGAGCGTGCTTTTGCGAAGAAGGGATGCCCGTTCAAAGCTGTGGGCGCCTCAATTTGGCGTGGGCGCAAGCGGGTGAGCGAGCGTAAGGAGCACACGATCGCGATCGAGCAACTGCGTGCGCTCGATAGCGCCCACGCACCATCGGATGCACGGCAAAGACGTGGGATCGCACACGTATGTGTGCACTGAGGAGGCACGACGAGGAGCTTTCTCCACCGTTCAATCTCACGATTGAATGGCTAAGATTTGAAGGATGTGAACGTGCATTGCGACTTGAGGAGATTAGCGGGTGCGCGCGCGCCGCCCACTACGCCCCCATTTGGACCTTTAGTGACAGATTTATCTGTCACTAAAGGTCCTGAATTAATGATTTTCAACATAAAATGACCAAATTGCCCTCACTATTTGCAACTATAAAAGGAGACCCCCTCCATACGAAATTCTCATCCCTTCCTTCTCTTCCCTCCCTCTCCAAAGCTCAAGACAAGCTTGTCCCACACCTGGGATGCTTCTCAAGAGATAACGTCAAATTTTCGCCCCCATTTCGGAAGAGGATCCCGCAACGATGATGACGTGCTGCCCCGTTCCCGTTCTTCCCGCTTCGTCCTCCTTCTTCCTGCTTCATTCCCCATCTTCCAAGCATCGTCCCGTCCATCTTATCCTCCAAGCGATCGTTGAGAAGGATATCTCTCTCTCCATTCTCTTTTATGCTTTCTAGAGTAGATTTACTGCTTTCTAGTGTAATCATTTTCCGCTTTCTAGTCGTAATGAGTAGTGTAATGAACAACTTTTTGATAATGAAATCCATGTTTATTCTACATCCCTTTTTTCCTTTGTTTGTAATATTCTCTCTCTCTCTCTTCTATTTATTGTAAATTGATAGATAGTTTCCAATCAGCTATTCTGCTTCGTGACAAATAAAACAAATGCATATTTCTAATCAAACGACCGCCTCCCTGAGTTCGACCCGGGATTTCTATTCCGGATAAATTTTATTTGTTGAACACGAGTTCTTCACTTTCAAACTACAACGATAGGTTTTTCAAAACCAAATACGATACCATAGTAACCCGTAGCTTCAACATTTTGGCGCCATTGCCGGGGAGGCGATGCTCTTTGATTTTTTTAGCATTTTCCAACTTACGAATCATTGACCTCACTTCTCTCCTTTCTTATTGTGATTGCAGGTACTCTTTTGAGATGAGCAAAAGCGATAGATTGGAGTAAAGTGCTGTTGAAGGTTCTATAAGTTTTCCCCTACCTCCCACCCATTAGTTTTCATTCCACCACGTAATAACACAAACATAAATCCACTTAGGTGTTCTTATAAACTCTAAGGTTAGTTTTGTTTGTTTGTTTGATACCTACACTTGCCTCAACCTCCACATTTAAAAAGAGAAAAAAATAAAAAAATCTCACAGAGGTACACAACCTCATCTGATTTTCAAACTCAACTGGTAAACCGATCTTTGGAACCAGTACACACATCCAAACACATAATTGAGTAGAAATCAGATTAGGTAATCACTTGTGTGCCTAATTAGGTGGTGCAATAGGCCAATTGTTTGAGTTGATTGGGCTACACCACTTCAATTAAAATCAACTCATCAAGTAGCTGCCATATAGGTTCAACTCTTAGGGATTTTTTTTTGAAACAAAAAGGAAAGCTATCATCTTATGATTGCAATCCGAGAAGGTATATTATATAATTGAGTAAGAGGAATTACAAAACAGATCCCCAAGTATGTATGAGGGACCAGCACTCTCTTACAATTTGTTCACAACACACCGGTCTCTCCTGAAAAAGCCTTGCATTTCTCGCCTTCCACACACACCAAGGAGTGACAGCCATGTTCACATGTGGCCTCTCTCTCACAACAAACCCATGCCAAATGGAGTCCCATGTTTGTAACGGCTCCTGGCAAGTCCTCCTCCAAACAACATCAGTGACCAGGTAAGAGGAGAAAATGTGATTAATGTTGTCAGTGTGCATCCCACATAAGTGGCATTCATGAAGAGTAGCTCCCATCCTTCTGTGTCATAGATCACCTGTTATCAAGCCCTCTCTCCTACACAGCCAAAGAAATATTTGTACTTTAAGGGGGATCTTCAAAAGCCAAATCTTCTTGTCAATGAAGTCAAAGCTCCACCCATTGCCATTTTCCATGATTCTGTTGTAACCACAATGTACAGTGTAAAGCCCGTCCCAGATGTAGTTATCCTCCACTCCTTGTCTTGGCCTAAAGCTTTCAAGATCTAAGATTAGATTCCTCCTTTCATCCCACAGCCTGGTGCCCCTTTTGGTGGAGTCTTCTTCATTCAGTATCCAGCTGCAACTACTGCTAGACCAGAAGCTGCTAACTGTCCCCTCCTTGTCATAGGCTGCTGCAAAGGCCCTTGGAAAGATCTCCTTCAGAACACCCAGCTAGGACCATCCTTCATTCCAGAAGCTGAAGGTCCTGCCATCCCCAAGAGCCGACTGCAGCAGATGCATATTATCAGCCAATGCTTTAATCACTGAATTCCAAAAGGGAGAGGGTCTGCTGGGCTGCAGTCTATTGAGCACACTGTTTGAGGAGCCATAGTTGTCCCTGATCAAGTCAGTCCAAGGCTTCATCTCTCCTTGCAAGAATTTAATTGCCCACTTAAGCAATAAGGCGTCATTGAACTGTTTCAGGGATTTAATCCCAAGCCCTCCCCTGTCCTTTGGCTAGCAGATCTACTCCCACTTCAATGGCTGCATAAATCTGCTCTCATGTTTGGCCCCCCTCCAAAAGACCTCTTCCTCAATACGTCCAGCCACTTCCATAGAGATTTAGGAGCTTTAAAGATGGAAAGGTAGAAAACAGGGATTGAGGTGATCACTGACTTGAGCAAGATGAGTCTTCCACCCTTGGAAAGGAAGCTGCTATTCTACCCATCCAACTTCACAGAAATTTTATCAAAGCGACAATTCCAATCTCTTTTCTTCATTCTAGAGCACCTAGGTGGCAGACTCAAATATTTGATAGGGAGGTTGATGCGAGGGGTCCCCAAAACAGCTGAAATGTCACCTTGCTCAGCCTCAGGTAAGCCAAAACAGACCAAACTTGACTTCTCTCTATTCATCCTAAGACCTGAGATATCCCCAAAAATGTTGACCATATGACACAGAGCTTGGGCTTCATCAATAGATCCTTCTACAAAAAAAATCGTATCATCCGCATATTGAAGTATAGGGGCCAAAGCACTCCTGCAAGATAAGGAATAGCCTCTAATAAGGCCTACTTCAGCAAGTTTGCAAGTATACCAGGCCAAGTTGTTCACTGCCAGGTTGAAAACCAAAGGCACCAGAGGATAGCCTTGTCTGATCCCACATTGGGGTTGAATCCATGCACCATAAGGTTTGCCATTGATCAATGGAGTGAAAGAGGTAGTTGTGATACACCTCTTTACCCAATGAATCCAAGTAGAGGGAAAACATCTTCTTTTAAACACTTCCCAAAGATAAGGCCAACAGATGGAATCATAAGCTTTGCGGAAATCAACTTTCCACAAAAAAGCTTTACACTTCCTCTTGTGCCATCCACAAACCATCTCCTAGGCCATGATAAAAGACTCTTCTAAAGATCTGCCAAGAAGGAAGGCGGATTAAATAGGGTGGATCAGCTCTTGCAGAACAAGCCTCAACCTATTGGCCAAGACCTTGCTAATCACCAAATAAATAGAGTTTGAAAGGGCTATGAGTCTGAATTCTTGAATAGATTCAACTCCTGGAGTCTTTGGCAAAAGGAATAAGGACCTATTGATTTTTTCAAAACCAAAGTTGCCAATCTCAAATTCCTTGATCACCTCCATCACCTCAGTGCCCACAACATCCCACATCTCTTTGTAAACGAAGACTTGAATTCCATCAAGACCAGGTGAGCCTTCATAGTTGAGATCCTTGATGGCATTCAAGGCTTCAGACTAAAAAGTAGTAGCAGTTAAGCTGGACCCCTGATCTTCAGTGATTCTGGGTAGGTCACTTGCTGCCATCTTCCAACTGCCCCTTCCAGTAGATCTTGAGGATTCCTTGAAGTATCTGATAGCCTCAGCTCTGATATCAGAGATGGAGGTAATTCTCTGCCCATCTTTAACAATTTTGGAAATCAGGTTGAGTCTTCTCCGAGAGCTGGCAGCCAAATGAAAGAAGTTAGTGTTTGCATCCCCCTCTTTCAACCACAGTTGTCTTGAACGTTCCCTCCAATCCATCTCCAACTTCAGATCTTCTCCAGCCACCACCCCCTGCCATCCTACTCAGACAACAGGTCATTGGCTTCCCTAGAGACAAATTCCTGAACCTTCATCAATGCTTCTCTGCGTCTCTGATGCCTCATGACAGAAACAACATCACCATATTCCTTTAACATTACTCTCATAGCCGACAATTTAGAAGCCAACTTGATGGTAGCTGTGCCCTCAACCTGTTGAGCCCTCCACCAACCTTCAAGCATCTCTCTGAAACCAGGTTCCCTCAACCAAGACTTCCTAAATTTGAAATAAGATCCAGCCATCACCTGTTCCCCATTATCCCAGACCAAGGGGGTGTGATCAAAGAAGGGTTGTTCAAGGCCATAGACATAAGATAACTAAAAAAGTTCCAGTAGCCCAGCATTGCCAAAGAACCTATCAATTTTGGACATGAGACCATTTTCGTTCCTCCAAGTGATTTCAGATCTAGAGGAGGGGAACTCACTCAAACCCAAAGCTTGAACCACTAATTGGAAGCCAGTGGTTGCACTATCAGCCACACCACTAGGTCAATCACTTCCCACCAGCACACAATTGAAATCCCTTCCAACAAGCCAAGTAGCCCCATTCACAAAATCTGCAGCCAAATTCCAGTCCTCCCATAGCTCATGTCTTCTGCTAGGGTCACAGGGTACATACACACCTGTCACAAATAATTCACTGCCTCCCTGTTCTCTTTTGAACCTGCAAGACAGTAAGTGTCTAGCCAAGGAGGCCTCCAACTACAACACATGCTTCTTCCACCAGATAGCAACACCCCCAGATCTGCCACTTGAGTTGATCGTCACAATGTCATTGGTAATTCCAACTTTCATCTCTACCTAAGCCCTGTCAGCCTCACTATCAATATGTGTTTCTTGGAGGATGGCACAATCAATCTCCCATTCTCTCAAATATCTAAGCAAAGAAGCCCTTCGACTTCGATCGCACAACCCATGCACATTCCAAGTAAGGATCCTCATTTGGCCATCTGATCAACCCCCTTCTTCGCTGCAGAGACTTTGCTAACCTTCATCACAGCTGCAATGGCACATTCATCAACTTTTTGTGTTGAACTATGCCTTCTTAACCTGAGCTTGTTGGGAGGTCTCCCTAGACTAGAGATGGAAGGAGTCATGGAGTTTAACTGCAGACCCTCAACCACAGGTGGAGTACATTGCAGATCTAAGGAGTTCACAAGGGGCTCTTCTAGATCAAGTTCAACAGTAGCATTGGCTCTAGGAGTCCCACCTTTCAAATCCTCAACCACATCCTCATTCATCAATGTCATCTCCTCACCTTCTTTCGCTACCACAGCCAAGTCACCTTGAAGCAAAGGTGCACCCCTCCCAGCCTCCAGAGTTTCAAACATCCCCTCCTCTACCATCAAACCCCCCACCCCATCATCCAGTTCCATATCTTTATGGGGCTTAGCCATCTTCTCCTGAATTTCATAATCCCTCAGTATTGAGCCAGTTTTGGCTTGCAGCACCTCAGCATAAGATGGAGGGTGATGGTGTGATTCCACATTCCTGTTAGGCACATGAAAGTTCGAGAGCAGCAGCCATGAGCTCCCCCCACACCGGAGAATCAGCTTATCTGGAATAGACATAGCCCTAAAGACATCCACCTGCACATTCAAAACACCACCATCACCTTCAGTCAGGCCAATCTCAGCATCCTTTTCCACAGAAGCAAACCCAGCAATCATAGCTTCCACCACCACCCTAGACCTCGATGCAAAGGTAGACCTTTGATTTCAAGATTGCCTGATCTAGGGGCAGCTCTTTGAGGTGGTCACACAGACAAAGAGGCATCAAAAGGGGAGACCAGACACCACATCACCGTCAAGCCACATAGATTACTAGACCGAAAGCACAGATGTTTGACATCTACCATCCCCAAACCAAAGAGCACAAACCGCGAGGGGGAGAGAACTGCAATCTCCCAAACATCTGTCAAGAGGGAAAGAGAGCTTACCAGTTGATGAGCCTTCTCCAGAGATAGAGTGCCCATCATCACTTCCCCAATCAAGGCCCCTCGCAAAACCAATTTCGCCACCTTAATGTCCTCACTCAGAGGTATCTCCACATCTAGGGTGTGCCCCCCAAAAGTCGGTGGGGGAGGTGGAAGAGGCGGTTATACCTCTCCCTTTTTAGCCCAGGGATCAGTGCACATTCAATCCCTAGGTCCTCCATGGACTGCCACGTATGAGTTACACTTGTTGCCATAACCCCAGCAAACCAAGCACAGCACAGGATGTCGGCACACTGCCGCCATATGTCCACGGCGTCAACATCTAAAGCAGACCACCTCCCTACGGTTCCTGACCACCTATCGTGAGTCCATTGCCTGTCCACAACCCTTACTCCATCAATCGCCTGGGCACCTCACTCTTTTCTCCTCCAAGATCGTGATCTCCAGACCGACTAGCCACCATTGCCAGCGATGCACTCGCCGAACCACCTAGGGTGCATCAACAGACCTTTCCGCCCAAAGGGAAATTCCTACTCTTAGGGATTTACCAGGAACTCCACATTCTTTTAAGTTTTAAAGTAAAACATCTTCACCTGTGCTTTCAAAACCTGGTATGCTAATAAAACTTATTTGAAAATACCTAAAGTTGAATCCTAAAAGCTACTAAGCAAGATTTGAACCCTAAAATTCACCGCATCAAAAATAATCTTGCTTGAAAATCACTGGTTGTGCACGCACACACCCATCAATCAATCATTAAGGGCAAAACCCAGATAAAGGGCCCATCACATTCCAAAGCACATTCAAACCTAGCCCTAAATAAAACAGAGTAGACATTGGCCTTAAGGATTTGACTCGCTTTTCAGAGCCTAGAACGAGATTATTTTCGATTAGTCTATTTCTACTGTTCAATCTGATGTCTAGCTAAGGGAGCATAATCAAACAATCACGACTGGGGTGTACACTAGGAACCAGAGGTGCAAGCTGAAGGAAGAACCTTCTCCCCAGTCCCTCCTTATAATTGGTTGGATTGAACAGACAGAAGTAGATTAAATCATTTCTTTATCTTAAGATGGGTTCTGGGAGTCTGTAGGTCCTTAGGCTAGGCCACTTAAGGATAGGTTTGATTGTTTGTATTGTAGAGTGCCTTTCTTCCTCCTGTCTATCATGAATCCTTCCACACTTTATACGCATTCCTGCTCTTTCCCTCCTGTTATGAGTTATCCTCAACATGACGATTATCTCGACTCGTACAGTAATCAACCATCAGTTAGTTGGGATAACTCAGATTGGGGATACAGTTTCGGACCTCCGTGTTTAGGGTCTAACCCTGAACACCATAATTGTGATTTCTATCCTTCTCAGAGCCACATCGATTATAGATGGCCACCCTTTCATAGACAACCTAATACAATCTATAATCAAGAAGGATACACTGATCCTTACCCATCCTCTGAATACACTACCTTTAGGTCATCACCACCTTTTGAACAATCTGAAATGACCTATTATCAAGAAGGGTATCACGAATCTCAATTCGTTAACTCCTCTGCACTGATCCCAAACCTGCCCAACCCTGAACCAAGTCATTTGGTTCAGGTTAACTAGGTTCAAGATAAGGTTCTGGCTAACTTGAGGAAATCATACAATCTTTAGAAGTTTAGCCAATACCTTGCATTGGAAAATTGGAGCTCCTGATTAAGATGATTGATGATTTGAATAAGTATTTTTTGGATTGGCTCCAGGATGTTAAGGATAAGAACTTGGGTGAGTTTCTACTTGGGAAGTTAGTGAAATTGAGAATGAGTTTTGTGGTTGCTTTAGTTCAATCTTGGGATGATTCCCAGGATGAACCCCCTTCAGGAGAGCCAATGTCAGAACCCACTCAGGCACCTGTTGGGGGGGCACACATTACGAGGCTAACCAGATTGAATTAGAGCAACCAATTAAGGATGATCTGACTTCTTCACCTGATATCCTTAAACCAGGGTATGAGGAAACGTATGTCTCCATGAATCAGAAAGTGATGGATGATTTTGGGACTTACATTAATACAGATTTTGATTTCTTTGATTCTGATGGTGAAGATTCAATTTGCGAAGTCTCATGTGAGTTTACAGAACACGATTTCTGTGAGACGATTGGGCCTGAGGAATCTGATAGATCATTTGATAGCCTAATAATTGAGGAAACTGATCTTATTGGGGCTCACATGATGGATCCAGAATTGCATTTTCTAGAGGATTCAATCCAATGCCCCGATTATCAGTTACACCCAATTGAGCTTACTGACGATTTTGTTTTTGAGATAACTAGACCCAAGTCAATTCTGATTCAGCCACATCTTTTAGACTTGGAAATTTTAGACGGGGTGATTAATATGCAGGAGATTCCAGAATTTGACATTTTGAATGAGGAGAATAGGAGCTGGGAAATTTTGATTTAGGAAGCAAACTCTGGAGGAAGTAGAGGACCAAGTCTAAGGGTTCCAATTAAGCTAAAATCATCAAACCAGGACCCTTACGATATTTGTTCTGAGGATGTCCAATCCAAGCACACATTCATTGATTATCCTTTGGAGCTTGATTTCTCTATAACCTGACTCTTTGGTCATGGGTTGCATCCTCATAAATCGTAGGCCCGACCCTGCTTGCATACTGATTTTAGATTTTGGGAAATTTTTATCCAAAACCTTAGATATTCTCGATTATGGGGTATGGGTCTGCACCACAATTTGGTCCACATTTGTGGACATCTACTGGTAGGTCAGAGGTTTCATCTTTTTATTCTGATTCTGACCTGCACCTGTGAATTCTTTATTTCTCTTCTTTATATAGCGTGCCTAGCTAAAGGCACTAAATTCAGCACATATATAGTTTTTCTTTATCTCAGAGCAGACCCGACATTCACTCAATTCAGGTGCTTTCTACTTTATTTAACTTTGTTTTATGTCTTTTTAATACAATGAGGACATTGCATTAGATAGGCATGGGGGGTGGATATTCATCACTGAATTATTTCGTCAGCTCCGTAGATTCATTTTATTTTCTTTTATTTAGTTAAAAAAAAAGTTGAATTAGGAAGGAATACTTGAACATTAGGACTTTTCAATCTTAAGAAATATTACATTAGGATATGAACATAATGACCCTTCAGGTCTTTGGGCTTAATCAATCGTGTATCCACTAAAATGTGGATTTATTTTTCGAGTCCTCACCAACCTAAATTCTATTTTAATTTGAGTAAATAAGTTTAGGTGATAAGTACACGACTTATCAACCTGCCCTCTGATTTGAGGGAACTTTAAGTCTAAAGCATTTACACACTTTCTTTTCACCGACTTGTTGTTTGGCGATTTTAACGGAAATTGAACCTTCTAGGGTGATATGGTTGGCAAGTTATCATGGGTAACAGCCCATAAGTAGGTTGTCCAGAGTCCAATCACTGGACGATTCTCTTCTTGCTGCCTTTAGGTAAATCTTAGACTAAGGAAGCCACCTACTTAAAAAAAAAGAAAAAGAAAGTTAGAAAGAAAAGAAAAAAAAAGAAAAGGAAAAAAGAAAAAGAAAACAAAAGAAATAAGCCACACTTCGCCGCACAAGTATGGCTGGCAAGTTGTCGGTGGTAACAACTCATCGACCGGTTGTCCAGAACCCAGCTCAAGAAATGCACCTAAAAATTTCCAAAACACTTAGGAAGAAGCGGAGAATTAGAATAAACCGGGGAGATATACATTAGATTCACCCTTGTGTTGACCCCATAAAAATAAAAGTAGGAAGAAGGCTATCGGTTGTAAAGATACACCTTTAGGCAGAACTCTCTTTTTAAGGTCACCTAGAGGCGTAGAAACCCGAAGTCCGTTCTAATTTCCGATCAATGAGTCTATCACATTCACAATAAGATGCTTAGAACTTAGGGTTCTCATCAAATCTTGGGTGAGTTGAATGACCATAGAAAGCCACTCTTAAACCCTAAACTCAAAAAAAAAAAAAAATTAGAAAAGAAGAAAAAGAGAAAAAGAAATTTTTCTTTGAATAAGGCGAGGGCTTGAGGCGATTTACATTTTGGCAGATACCCGGGTACTGTTGTGTCTTTGAAAGTTCAGATCCTAAGTAAACATTTTCTTAATGATTGAAAATAACTTATGCCCAAATAATCCAACCTAATTCTTTTATAAATAGCAAATAGTTTTTGCTAGGGATTAGAAAAAGATAGGCATGGGGGTGTGATGTAAACATGTTTATATTACATAAAATGTCTATTTATGCATGTTATTAAGCATAGAATTGTATTACATACTATAAATATTGCATAGCGTGCATCATCTTGCATTTAGATTAGGTTGAATAAAATGGAGGTTAATTGTCTCCTTTTATGTTCAGGGATAGGGAAATTGTTTATCGGGGCCTCGGATCGAAGATCCACCTATATGGATCTGA
Source organism: Thalassia testudinum (assembly GCA_037157565.1). NCBI lineage: Eukaryota > Viridiplantae > Streptophyta > Magnoliopsida > Alismatales > Hydrocharitaceae > Thalassia > Thalassia testudinum. The sequence continues at coordinate 40,338,586 of JAZHRO010000049.1, forward strand.
TCAGGGCAACGATTGGAGTTCAACGACTCCAAGATCGCCCTAATCGGATATCCATAACATCAGATAGAGATCAAGGAACCCTAGAAGATCAAGGGCCAAGATGATGTGAATCCACACTTCAGACGACAAATCCGACCACACAGATGGATTCGAATCGACGATCGCAGCCTAACGGCGTGAAAATCGACTCAATCTGACACCCGTGGCACCATCTACATCATCCAGAAGATGGACTGCCAAGATGGTGCCACGTGGCACCATCTCAGCCATCCAACCGGCCGCATGCACCTGCCGCATCTTCTCTTCTTCATCTAAGCGTCTCTTCTCCACCGTTGGATGCTCATCCAACGACTGTGGGGCGCGCATGCACAAATCAAGAGTGTGACACAAACGTGCTTGTAGTGCGTTGGTCGAACGTGCTTTGCGAAGAAGGGACGCTCGTTCGAAGCCGCGGGCACCTCAATTTGGCGTTGGTGCAAGCAGGCGGGCAGGCGTGAGGAGTGCACAATCACGATCGAGCGGATGCGCACCCCTGATAGTGCCCACGCACCATCGGACGCATGGCGAAGATGCGAGATCGCACGTGTATGAGTGCGCTGAGGAGGCGCAGTGAGCTTTCTCAGCCATTTGATCTCACAATCGAACGACCGAGATTTGAAGGATGTGAACGTGCATTGCGACTTGAGGAGATGAGCGGGCACGCACGCACCGCCCACTACGCCTACGTTCGGACCTTTAGTGATGGATTTATCCGTCACTAAAGGTCCTGAATTAATGATTTTCAACTTAAAAAGGCCAAATTGCCCTCACTCCTTGCAACTATAAAAGGAGACCTTCTCCATACTAAATTCTCATCCCTTCCTTCTCTTCTCTCCCTCTCCAAAGCTCAAGAGAAGCTTGTCCCACACCCGGGATGCTTCTTAAGCGATAAAGTCAAATTTTCGTTCCCATTTCAGAAGTCGATCCCGCAACGATGACGACGTGCTGCCCCATTCCCATTCTTCCCGCTTCATCCTCCTTCCTGCTCCGTTCCCCATCTTCCAGGCGTCGTCTCGTCCGGCTCGTCCTACAAGCGATCGTCGAGGAGGATATCTCTCTCTCCATTCCTTTTAATGCTTTTTAGAGTAGATTTACTACTTTCTAGTGTAATCATTTTCCGCTTTCTAGTCATAATGAGTAGTGTAATGAAGAATTTTTTGATAATGAAATCCATGTTTATTCTACATCCCTTTTTGCTTTTGTTTGTAATATTCTCTCTCTCTTCTATTTATTGTAAATAGATAGATAGTTTCCAATCAGCTATTCTACTTCTTGACAAATAAAACAAACGTGTATTTCTAATCAAACGTCCACCTCCCTGAGTTCGACTCGGGATTTTTATTCCGATATAAATTTTATTTGTTGAACACGAGTTCTTCGCTTTCAAACTACAACGACAGGTTTTTCAAAACCAAATACGATAGTGTAGTAACTCGTAGCTTCAACAATTGACATCAAGGTATACTCCAAGAACATCAGCAAAAAATGATTCATCAAAGAAATGCATGAGTTTTTGTTTGGAAAGACGAGTGGTAAAATTAAAGAGTTGATGAGAGAAATCTTTCCACTCAACTGGCCTACAATAATGAAGTTTTAGGCCTTTATACCAATCAAACTTCGACCTAGCATCCTCATTGATGCAAAACTTGTGAAAAGCATCTTGAGGTGCTTTTCCATTACTCTTAGATTTAGGTGCCATCTGAAATCATGCAACAATAAGGAATAGGAAAACGATTAGAAATATAGAAAACTTCCTTTTGTGTGTTTGTACAAAAAAGAAACATTTAAGCCTGCATGTACCGGTACTGATGATTGGTACCAGTACTTGTTTGTTTCTGTTCCAACCAAAAATTCATGCTGGTATCAATATTCATATTCAGTACCGATACCTGCTCACTAAAGTAGGCACTGCTACGCCTAGCTAGTACCGGTACCAGTGATGGGTACTGGTTCCATCTGGTACCCAACATGAATGGAGTGAAGCAGTAGGAATGGTTTTGAGAGAAAGAAAACAAGATACAAGATGACTCGAAGCACGAAATGACAAGAAGATAACGTGTACCTAGAGTTGAGGCTTGGAGATGATCTTTCTCTTCTTGGCTAGGGCTTGGAGAGGCTCTTGTGAAGAGAACTAGGGTTTGCAAGTGACAAAATGAGGCAAGTTTTGCACTTGGCCTCTTTGATATGGGATGGGTCATGTGCTAGTCACATGACCACTTAAGTAGTTGAGAGAAATGAAATTTACAACTTAGGTGTTGAACAAACAATGTAGTCAACAACTTAAGTTAAGCAACCATATTGAAAACAACACCCTGATATTTCCAGACATATGGAAATATTACAATTTGTCCCTTCTTTTTTTTTGCAAGCATGGGTAAATTGCAGTGAGGCCCTCAGGGATTTTGATAAATACAAACAAATTACATATCAATCAAATTATTAGTTTTGAATCTCTTTTATTGTACAAAGTCCTAATTTTCTTCTTATAAAGCATAATCTCTCTCCTGCAAGAGGTTTTGTAAAGATATCTGCCAATTAGTTTTGTGTGTTAATGAATTCTAATTGAATTGAACCTTGAAGCACATTATCTCTAAGGAAATGATGTCTAACATCTATATGCTTGGTACATGAATGATGTACCGGATTTTTGAATAAATTTATTGCGCTTGTATTATCACATAAAATTTTGGATTGCGCAAAAATCAATCCAAAGTAGGACAAAGTCTGTCTCATCCAAATGACCTGAGAGCAAGTGAAGCAGCAATATACTCTGCTTCAGTCATAGAATGTGAAACACAAGTCTATTTCTTAGAGAACCATGAGACCAGAGATTCTCCAATAAAATGACATGTGCCGCTAGTACTCTTTCGATCTGTCCGACTCCCTGCATAGTCTGCATCACTATAGGATAATAGATCTAAGGTTTGCGCCTTAGGATAGAAAAGACCAAGATCTTTTATGTTGTTTAGGTATCTAAATATTCTTTTCACTGCATTAAAATGAGATTCCTTGGGTTCGGATTTGAATCTCACACATAAACATATAGCGAAAAGAATATCAGGTCTAGAAACCGTAAGATATAGTAGTGAACCTATCATGCCCTAGTATTTCTTTTCACCTACCCTCTTGCCGAATAAATCTTCACCAAGAGAAGCAGATAGAGTAATCAGAGTCTCTTTGCCATTTACATTTTCAAAGTCAAAATTCTTGAGAATTTCAAGAACATATTTTGTTGACTAATGTAAATTCCTATGTCTAATTATTGAATTTGGAGTCGTAAAAAGAATCTAAGTTCACCCATCATACACATATCAAACTCAGCCTTCATAGTCTCACAGAAATGTTGACATAGGGACTCCTTAGTTGATCAAAATATAATATCGTCAACATATATTTGAACCAGTAAGATGTCATTTCCTTCTTTTACAAAAAGAGTTGAATCAACAACTCCAATTCTAAATCCATGCTGAAGAAGAAAGGTCCTAAGTCTATCATACCAGGCCTTGGGAGCTTATTTAAGTCCATATAACGCCTTATTAAGCTTGTATACATGCTTTGAGTATGCTGGGTCCTCGAACTCGGGAGGCTGATGAATATAAACTTCTTCCTTAATATAACCATTAAGAAAGGCGCTCTTGACATCCATTTGATATAGCTTGAAGTCCTTTGCACTTGCAAAGGCAAGTAGCATCCGTATGAATTCCAAGCGAGCAACAGGAGCATATGTCTCATCAAAGTCAATACCCTCCTGTTGGTTATAGCCTTGGTCTACAAGTCTGGCTTTATTCCTGATCAGTAAACCAGATTCATCCAATTTATTTCAGAACACCCACTTGGTTCCAATGATGGAATTACCCTCAGGAGCGGGTACCAAGTTCTATACATTGTTCCTTGTAAATTATAGTAGCTCCTCCTGCTTGGCTACAACCCATGACTCATCCTTTAATTCCTCATCAACTTTCTTGGGTTCAAGTTGAGAAACAAAGGCATTAGGGACAAAATCATCTCTAAAGTGAGATCGAGTTTTTACACCTTGTTCAATATCACCAATGATCTATTCTTGAGGGTGATCCTTACGGTGTACCCATTCTTTTGAAAGATCATGTACATTTCGTGTATCCTCCATTTTTAATAATCGATGAAGGGAGTATTTCATCATCAGAATCTAAATGATTTGGTTCAGGTTCACCTAAGTTTGTTTCATTAAATGAAACATGCAGGGATTCTTCTATAACAAAAGTCCTTTTATTAAAGACTTGATAAGATTCTTTTTGAATAGCCAATAAAAATGCCTTCATCACCTTTAGCATCAAACTTATCAAGCCGATCACGAATGTTTAATAAATAACATAGACTTCCAAACACCCTAAAATATGAAATCCTAGGAGACTTCTCATAATAAAGCTCATATGGAGTTTTCTTAATAATAGTCCTTAAGAGAGTTCTATTAAGAACATAACATGCTGTATCAATGGCTTCTGCCCAGAAATATTTTTGAAGCCCAGACTCTAAGAGCAAAGTTCAGGCTCATTCTTGTAGAGTATGATTCTTGCGCTCTACAACACTATTTTGAGATGGTGCCCGAGGAAATGAAAATTCATGGGTTATGCCAGAGGTGACACAAAAACTTGAAAATTTTTCATTTTCAAATTCACCCCCACGATCAGTCCTAAGTCTAAGAATAGAGGATGATTTTTCCTTTTGAAGTCTTCGAGCAAGACTTAGGAAGGAATTAAATGAGTCATCCTTATGTTTCAAGAAGATGACTCAAGTGAACCTAGAGAAGTCATCAACAATAACTAGGCAAAATTTTGATCCACTTAGATTCTCGAATCGTGTTGGTCCAAATAGATTAAGGTGTAACAACTCTAAAGGTTGTGTTGTTGAAACTAAAGTCTTTAGGTTTAAAAGAAGCCTTGTGCATTTTTTCGAGTTCATAAGACTTGCACGAAGCATCCTTTTTATAAGTTAGTTTGGGTAGGCCCCTTACTAACTCATTTTTGGCTAACCTATTAAGATGTTTGTGATTAATGTGACCTAGCCTACGATGCCAAAGATCTACTTCAACATGGGAGGCAAGCAGACATTTTACAAATTTCTCTTGTGAAAAATGAAGAGCATAGATATTTTCATATCTAAAGCCTTCAATTAAAATCGTATTTGTACCTTCTTTTAATATTTTAAATACAACTTTAGTAAACAAAGCATCACATTCATTATCACATATTTGACTAACACTAAGCAGCTTATGTTTTAAGTTTTCTACTAAAAGAACATTACTTACCTGCTTAGAAGAATTACCTATTGTACCTTCATCAATAATGCGACAACATTTGTTGTCGCCTAACTTGACGCATCCTCCATCTTTGATTCTGGTCCACTTGATAAAGAGGTCGGAGTGTCCCGTCATGTCCTTGGGACACCCACTGTCTAGGATCCATTTGTCCTTCTTGACTTGCAAAATAGTTTATTAAATCTATCTTAGGTACCCATTTTCTTTTGGGTCCTTGATGGTTAGTACCCTTCAAATCCTTAGGTTTATAGGTCACCTTAGTGTTGATCTATAATTCTTAGGATTCTTGACCTTTTGATAAATCCATGCATGTCTAGGTGCATGTGATTTATTTTGTGTGTTCTTTTTATTATTGAACTTGGCTTTTAAATTATTACAAAATTCTGTATTCAGCCTAATTATTTTTAGATTATTTAAAGTGCCCACAAAGTGTTCATAAGTATCTTTTAATTCTACTATTTTTGTATGCAATTGATTGTTAGTTTCTTTTGACATTTCTAAACAAGATTTTTCTATTTCTAGAGTTTTATAACTATCATGCAAGAACTTATTTCTTTTTTAATCAACCTAGCTTTGTGATACAAATCTTCATATGCTTGTAATAACTCATTAAAAGTGACTTCAGAATCTACCTCATTTTCTGAGCTGTCATTGTTCGCCATTAAGCAAAGATATGCAACTTCCGTTTCTTCAGATTCTTCAGAAGATGATTCTATGCCGGAATCACTATCATCCCAAGTCGCCTTGTATGCCTTTCTTGCAATCTTCTTCTTCTTCCGATCGAGTTCTTTCTCCTTCTTCTTTTCTTCCTTCTTCTTGATCATTGGGCAATCTTTTCGTACGTGCCCCTTCTTCTTGCACTCAAAACAAATAATGTCATTTGTAAATTTATTAACTTTCTTACCTTATTTTCGGATGAATCTTCTTAATCTTCTCGTAAAAAGGGCAAGCTCCTCTTCTTTGTAAAAGTTGGAATCGTCGAAGTTTGACTCCTCCTTTATAGCTTTGAAAGCAAACTCCTTCTTACTTACAGATTTTTCTTCATTCTTCTTCATATTCTCCAATTGGACTTCATATGCAATAAGGCTTCCAATCAAGTCATCCAAGGAGAGAGTAGAGAGGTCCTTCACCTCTTGGATGGCTGTGGACTTTGGAGACCAATCGCTTATAAGGGATCTCAAGATCTTCCTTACAAGCTGCTCCTCCTTCAGCTTGACTCCAAGGTTCTTCATTAGATTCACGATCTCTCCAAATCTTGTGCACATCCCTTTGATTGTTTCTCCTTTTTGCATCCTAAAACACTCATAGCTTTCTGTTAGAATAGAAATATGTGTTTCTTTTACCTTACTTGTACCTTCATAGGTGACTTGCAGCGTGTTCCATATCTCGTATGCGGACTCGCATGCGGAGATACGGTTAAATTCTTCCCTTGATAACACATAATAGAGTGTGTTCATCGCTTTTGCATTTCCCACGATCTTTTTCTTTTGGTCCTCGGTCCAAACAACACCTTCCTGTAGCTCCAGATCCATGTACTTCTCTTGAGTAAGAGCCCACGAGTCCTCATCCATGGCCTTGAGGAAGATTTCCATCCTCCTCTTCCAATATCCATAGTTTGTTCCATCAAAGTAGGGAGGACGTGTGGATGACTGTCCTTTGGTGCACTTAACTGATGATGCTATTGCGAGAGAAAAAGATTACTTCTATTCGTGACCCGCTCTGATACCACCTGTAGGATCTGTAAAGCACAAGCACACAATAAGGGAGGGATGAATTGTGTGGTAGATAAAAAAAATTGCAAGACAAAGCAAACCACAAAAACACACAAGATATATAGTGGTTCCCCTCACTTGGGTACTCCACTACCTAAGTCTCCTGACTTAGGATTTTTAACCCGATTCCCTCAACTCGGAGGGAATTAATTTACTAATACCTAAGGTAATTAATGGGTTACCTCAACCCAATTACAAGATATTAAAAAGAAATAAAGATACAGGTGTAAGCAAGATGCAAATAAAAGCTTACAACAAATTCCTAAGTCTCCAATAAGTGGATATCTTAATAGATGATAATATACTAATATAATGAAATCAGACTAAAATGAAAGATAATACGATAAAGCACTAGATTGGCTAAAAGATGTTTGTTGAGAGAGTGTTGCCTTGAAGGTTGCAATAAAACAATAGACCTTGTAGCTAGAAATGTGAAATCTGGGAATTAGGAGCGTGCATTTCAGATCCTAGTGTGCTTGTGCATTATAGATCCTACATCCATCAGCACAAAAATCACTCTGATCAGACTTCCACATCACCCTCTACAAGAAGAAGGTGGATGGCCAGGATGGCGCCACATGGTGACATCACAGCCCTCCAACCCGGCTGCAGCCTCTCCTCCCAAGCTACACCTGTGAAGTCTCGACCGTTGGATTCAAATCCAACGGTCATCAAAGTGCCACATCACCCACCTCAAGCCAAGTAGAGAGAAGGCTTCATGCAATCATGACCGTTGGATCAAGATCCAACGGTCATGGATGCTGAGCCTTAATTCCTAAGCGAAGCACAAAACCGACCTCACCACAGCAGTTGGTGCCTCAGCTCACAATGCATGGCTGCACAATCGAAGCCCCACACGTGGATTTTATCCGCTGAGCGCACACGGGTGAGAAATTAAGCCGTCAATGGATGATTGGGCGATGAAGGAAGTAGCTACGTAGCGTCACTGATGAGCGAGACCCATACATGCGAGATCCGATGCATGGGCGAACACGCGATCGTACGTGCACCGGGGGCATGATGTTTAAGTCGTCTGACACAATCTCCGTCGTCGATCGGGTGGGGGCACGATCCAAAGTGTTCTCTCCCACGTTCTCAGAGCCCTTTATCCGCCATCCAAAGGCGGAGATTTACTTCACTCAGATCAACACGCGCCAGCAGATGCCAGCAAATGCTTGATGGACTCTCGCGATGGTAACTGGCGATGCGAGATGGACGACCAACAAGGCTCGAGCGCGATCAACGCATGAGATGAAGGGCCAGCGCAGCGCATGCGTGAGTGGGCATGAGTTGGCTACAGCGACGTCCTAGAGGTTGCTATTTGTCTTATGCCTATTTTAGCCTCCTCTCATCCACTATATAAAGACCTACACAGCTCCCCTTCGAGCTTCATCACTTCCTATGCTACTCACACCCCCCACTATTAGTGCATAAGCTCCCAAGAACTCCTTCGCAAGCCCTAGGCCACCTATTAGTGCATAAACCCTTTCCCTCCACCAAATATTCATCCTATTCCTCATCACCTTCATAGGAGACCTAGAGGTTGTCCCCTCACCTCCATTTAGGAAGTTGATCGCCTCTACCTCCTCATCCCCATTCCATGCCTTGGTGAAGCATTCCTCTACCCAGCATCCTCCTACATCTCATCCCCATCATCCAGCTTCTCACCTCCTCCATCCAAGCTACCGCTAAGCACCGTCGTCTTGCCAACAACTGATTTGGGAGATTTCCTCTCACCTCTATCTCTGTTATTTTTGTTATATTTCCATTTATTATAATAAACAACATTGCATTATATCAGATTTGTTTCTCTTCACTTTGTGTGCTATCTTGTTTATTTCTTTACCACAAAAACACAACCCAAAACCTCCAAAAACAAACAAAGCAAAGTGCGAATTTCAAAGAACGTTGCCTCCCTGTGTTCGACCTGGGACTCCCTTGGAGTTTCGGTAAAAAATTATATTTGATAACTTGTTTTGAGACAATAGTGATGGATTTCATCTAACCCCAACTTTCCATTCGCCGAAACACATTGATCACATAGTGTATCCCAGATGTCTGATGAATAGACGTTAGGATAACATCTGACCCTAATTACTTCCTGTCAGTCCTAATAGCTATTTGAGCCTCTGGAAATCCATTCCCGCAGCAATTTGTGTTTCCAAACATCCAAACCTTTTGCTAGACATCCGATCTGTCATCTGTGCAACTTCACACCAGAACTCTGTTTCGATCTTGGGAAAATAGGAAGGAAACCATCTTAGTATTAGATGTCTGATTAGATTCCCAAACATCTTAAAACACCTCTTTAGACATCCGTCTTGATCTAACCCAGTCTAGATCTTCTAACCTTCTGGATCACACGACCAATCCCTAGATCAGACAATGGCTCATTTTGACCTTAAAACTATATGTCTGATAACCCTGTCAGAATCATTAATGACCTTGATTTCAACCTATTTTGCCTTGGAATTATTCCCAACGGCTCTAGAAGCCTTCCAAGACCTTCCTAAGGGTTCCTAAGCCATCTATAAATAGAGGAGGACCCTTCCTTTGCTAGATACACCTAAGAATACTTTTTCCTCTCATTTTGTGTCCAAGAGAAGAGAGAATCAAGAAGGAAAGAAACCCTTCTCTCCAAGCTCTTAAGCATACATCCGAGAGCATCCTTTTAGCTGCACACCGCTCCCCCATCTCCTTACATTTGAGAGCATCTTCGTGCCTTGCCTGGTTCATGCACTTTGATTTCCATCTGAGGGAAGTATCTTTTTCCTATAGTAGATAGATTAACATTAGTACTTTGTGGCTCTATAGGACAGTTGTAATTTCTTTTTGTGGTTGGGTATTCGCCTTACGAATTCCCATCTCCCTCGCGAGACAAAATAGTCCTTGTGAAGAGGAGGGGTTTGAGGTACGCTACCCTCGTTTAAGTAGCGTGGTTGTAAAACGTTGTACTACCCTTGTTAAAGAAGTACGTTAGTGGATTTGATCGACTAGGTCAATTGGGAAATCCTAAATCGAGAAGTTTAGGTGATGGTTTTTACCCGGGTTTGAGTTTCCACCTTAAAATCCCTTGGGTTTTTGTGAATGCATTTTTGTGAGATTGCTTCTATTATATTTCTGCATTTTATTTTTTATCATGCAAATCTTACACCCCCTCTATCAAAAACTACAATTGGTATCGGAGCAAGTCTCGTATCTTCGACGTTACACACCGGCGAGTAAGCATGGAGGGAAGCGTGTTCGCGATGAGAACATCCGAGGGGTAGTCTACCACCCGTCCACCATTCTTTGACTAGAGCAACTACCCTTACTGGAAGCTCCGGATGAAGACTTGGCTCCAAGCAACTAATTACACGATATGGTAGCGGTGCGAAGTGCCATATGCCATCCCGAAAAGGCCTAAGGTAGGTTACTCCCAACAACAAACTCGGGAACTTTCACTCAACGCAAAGACAATGAACATGTTGTACTACGCGCTAAGCCCGGAGGAATTCAACCGGATCTCCCAATGCGCCACCGGATACGAGATTTGGCACACATTCGAGGTAACTCATGAGGTTACCTCAAATGTAAAGACTTCTAAGATTAATATTTTATCTCAAGAATTTGAATCTTGTTCTTTGAAATCTAATGAAACTTTAAGTGAGAGGAACACTAGATTCACTCTCATAGTGAATAATTTGAAGGCTTTAGGGAAGGCCTTCGTAAAGGAGGAGCTTCAAGGAAAGCTACTCCATTCCGTTGGACTGGAATGGGAACAAAAAGTCACCGCCATCGAGGAGGCAAATGAAGTTGAAGAACTCAGCATGGAGGATCTCTTAGGCAATCTCATGGCCTATGAGACAAAGATGAAGCAGACGAAGGACACACCGGAGACAAAGCCAAGAAAGAGTTTGGCCTTCAAAGCCACATCAAATAGTGAGGTAAGTTCCGACGACGAAGACCTTAGGATGTTATTTAATAAATTTTCTAAGTTTTGTAGGAACTCAAAGAAAGAGGAGAAGGAAAAGAAGGAGCAAGATAGCCCGAGACGTTGCTATCATTGCAACGAAAAAGGGCATCTACGACCCGAATGTCCCCTTCTCAAGAAGGAGAAGGAGAAGAAATACAAGAAAAAGGCATTCCAAGCTACATGGGATGACTCGAGCTCGGAAGAAGAAGAAGATCCTGAAGATAAAAATGAAGTCACTTGCATAGGCTTCATGGCCATCACAAGCGATAACAAGGTTGAAGATGACAACAAGGTAAATTCTGAATTACATGTTGCTTTTGGTGAACTTTATGAAATTAGTAAGTCATTAAAGGTAGAAAACAAAAGCATTAAAAAGAATCTTAGTTTTCTAAAATCTGAAAATGAAAGGTTAGAGATTAAAATTAAGGATCTAGAAAGTTGTTCTAGTTGTAACAATTTTGGAAAAGATAGTTTGTTGTTAGAAAATAAAAACCTAGTTGATTGCGCAGCAATCATAGGTCTTAATTGACCTAAATTAGGCTAGGACTTAGCATAAGTTAGGTAATTCATGCATGCATAAGTATTATCTGCATCTTTACTGCTTTACTTTAGCTATGCATAAAATAATGTTATAATGTGCTGATTAAGTGCATTATGTCGATTGCAGGCAATAAGCTGATCAGGAGCTAAATCTAGAGCTGGATTTGGAGCAGGATCTGAAGCTGGACCAGGAATAACGGGTGTTGCAGCAGCGCTAGAGCAGAAGACTTAGATCAGATGTAGGAATAATGATGTAAGGGAGTTAAGGTTTGCTATTCTATTAAGTAGGAATAAAGTAGTAAAATGTGAAGAGCTTAGGTCCATCCTTGCCCTAGGATAGCCTAGAGACTTCCCCAAGCCTTAGCCACCCTTAGATTAGGTCACAGCACCCTAGGAAGGCCCAAAACCCTAGTTCCAACCCTTATCTAGACGTCCAGATGAATTATAGGACATCTAGAACCCTTAGCCAACTCCCACACACCTTCAACCCACTTCTGCAGTGTTATTGGACGTCCAGACACTTGGTTAGACGTCCAATTTCTGCAGAATACCCAAGACAGAACCTTGAATCCTTCCTGACTCTGATTGGACATCCAGACAACAAGTATGGACTTCTGATTTTTGAGTATAAGACATCTGACACTATTATTAGACGTCTGATACTGCTCTCCAGTTCCTGTTTTGAGATTCAAGCCTTGATCTTGGATATCTAGGTCCATAAAACCTAATTCCAACCCCATAGGAACCTAAATTAAGGTACTCTAACCCTAGTACATCACCTCTAGACCTCCCTAAGGACCTAATTAGGTCCTCACTAAACCTAATTGACTTGGATCTTAGTCAATTCCATCAGCCTATTCAATTGGACTCATTGAGTCCAATTGAGCCCTGATCTTAGCACACACTGTCCAATTGGACTCAGTGAGAGTCAAATTGACCTAGACCTAAATTAATTGAGTTGTTTTACTCTCAATTAAGTTTCTACACATCCAATTAAACTTGTATTAAATTTAATTGCACTTTACCTTAGTGAATTAGGATTTAGAACCCTAATTTGAGGCATACCTTGACCTAAACCCACTAGAACCTATCCTAATCAACCTAGCCCCCTAAGTTTCGACCCACACACACCATCCACATGAAAATACCTAGCCTAGAGTTCTCTAGAACTCTCTACCATGTGTGGTTGCCTTGGTTGCTAAAATTAGCAACCAAGAGCCATTCAATTTTTAGATCCACATTTGGTGGATCTAAAAACCACCATCCGTCCTCTCTCTTTCACTCTCCCATGAGCTCCCACCATAGACCTAAGGGGTGGCCATTTGCACCCATCCACTTTTTGGCCATACTTTCTTGGCTCCATCCACCTCCACTTAGGCTAGCCACCACCATCTCCACTCCATCTCCACGAGCTGAGCACCACCATGAAGGACACCATGCTAGGATGCTGGATCACTCCTCCAACCTCTCTCCAAGGGCCGACCTAAGCTCAATTGGCCACCCCTCTTTCTCCTCTCCACCACTCGAAGTCCATGGAAGCCCACCTCCGAATGACCTCACTTCTGATAGATTAGTAGCTAGCTCTTTACATTTACTGCTTTTATTTATTACTTAGTAGTGTAGACCTTATTCTCCCCCAATGATGCATGCAAAATCCCCCTATAGATTCTTGTATGCAATCATTTTCTGATAGCTAGCTTTACATTTTTAAGCTTTCATGTACAAGCTTTCCTCTACAAGTTCATGGTGCAAACACTCTCCAAATGAATGAATGAAAAATATATTTTCTATATATATATATTTCTATGTGTTGAGAATCACCATGAGCTCATTGCAATATCTTTTGTGTGATTAATGTTACCTATTTTCAATTCCTGATATACTTGCAACTAAGCATGTCGTACTTCAATACGTAATAATCATAAACCAGCGTGTGATTTTAAACAGAGTAGAGCGATAAAAGATCGAATTCAAAAGAAAAACAAACGCCTCCCAGAGACGAACGACTGGGACTTAAAGTCTTGTTATCTTTTATTAAATATCTTTGTTTGATCATATTGTGCACTATGCTACGACGCTATTTCCTTATCGAAATGTGCTCTACAACTATCAAACACTAATCAGTGAAAATAGTAGATTGATTGAGGAGAATACTAGCTTAAAAATTGAAATTTCTAGTTTAAAAACTAAGATGCATGTTGTAGAAAAGGAACTTACGTGTTTTAAAGAAGATTCTAGAAACTTGATGAATAAATTAGATAATTTCTCTAATGATAAAATTAGCACTGGTCATAAGATTGAGAAAGGATCTCCTTAAAGGAGACCCACAAATAAATCCGGATCCAAGCTAACTTGGATACCGAAAAATCAATTAGAATCTTATTTGTAGGTTTCAAGGGAGATTACAATATGAGAGATTGGACCTACAAGATGGACGATCTACTCAAACTAGGTGCACCAATGTCAAGACCAAAAAGGAAGATGAGAAGACCGGCGAGACGACCAGTGGGTGATCAAACCACCATGCATCGACCGTTTTATTGGAGACCGACTCTAATGCCTGGAGCTCCAAGCTATGAATGGACCCTCATCCATTCTAGAAACCTCCATTTGAGCCATGCTATTGGCCTTGGTAAGTGAGGTAAAATCTTTACCCTAACTTTTTATCTATAGCATTTAGATAGGGGGAGTTAAAAATTGTTAAAGCTATTTGTCCATCATTAAAGGGGTGGTTTTAAATGGACATAGCTATATTTCCATTAGAAAGGGTGAGTTAACGAATAAATGAATAGCTATCTTGTTATCTCAACAAGAGTAAATTAGAAGAGCATGTCTTAAGGGGGAGTACAGGATAACTGAAATTAAACCTTTTTGATAATGTCAAAAAGGGGGAGAATCTTTTGGATTAATATTTATGATTTTGTCAACATCAAAAAGGGGGAGATTGTTGGTGCAAGGGCACTACGATCGTTAATTTTGATGATAAAAAAACACTTATTATTTAACATTTGCATTGAGTTTAAGGTTTCAGGAAAATGCAAATGGAATCAAGTGTGAAGGAGCTCAAGCTTGCATCCATGGTGGATTGGAGGAGGTTGATGGAGGAGAAGGAGCTTCACTTGCAAAACACTTATTATTTAACATCTGCATTGAGTTTAAGGTTTCAGGAAAATGCAAATGGAATCAAGTGTGAAGGAGCTCAAGCTTGCATCCATGGTGGATTGGAGGAGCTTGATGGAGGAGAAGGAGCTTTACTTGGAGCGAAAGCTAAAAGAAGCAGAAGATGAAGAATAGGATAGAAGTTCTTTATGTTTTTTCTATGTATTTATCTTTTTGTTCTTTCCTCTTTATTTCCTTAGATCTTTTGTTAAGGAGACCAAAGTAACAACAGTAGTCCAAGGATCACATACTCAACCCTAGGATACTTAGACAAACCCTTAAGGAACTTAGAAAATCAAAGTAGGCATCAGACAGCCTGATCAGACATCCACTCGGGACATTAGACATCTAATCTGAGGCTTTAAGACGTCTACCTTATCAGACATCCAAACCACTTAGGCTGGAAACCCACTCTCTATCTACCAGTTTCAAACGTCCAACCCTTATTTCAGACATCTTAGAAGATGTCTGAGGACCTTGCCAGACGTACAACTAGATGACCATTGGCTTATCTTAGAGGATTAACCTTTAATCTGATTTACATCTACTTTCAAACTTCCATAGTGTATTCCAAACGTCTGATAAATAGACGTTAGGCTAACATCTGACCCCAATTACTTCCTGTCAGTCCTAATAGCCATTTGAGCCTCGAGAAATCCATTCCCACAGTGACTTGTGTTTCCAAACATCCAGACCTTTTGCTAGATGTCCGATATGTCATCTGTGCAACTTCACACTAGAACCCTATTTCGATCTTGTGAAAACAAGAAGGAAACCAACTTAGTATTAAATGTCTGATTAGATTCCCAGACATCTCAAAACACCTCTTTAGACGTCTGTCCTAATCTAACCCAGTCCAGATCTTCTACCCTTTTAAATCAGACAACCAATCCCTAGATCAGACGATGGCCCAGATGTCTGACCTTAGAACTAGACATCTGATAACCCTGTCAGAATCATTAATGACCCTGACTTGCCTTGGAATTATTCTCAACGGCTATAGATGCCTTCTCAGACCTTCCTAAGGGTTCCTGAGACATCTATAAATAGAGGAGGACCCTTCCTTTGCTAGATACACCTAAGAATACTTCTTCCACTCTTATTATGTTCAAGAGATGAGAGAATCAAGAAGGAAAGTCACCCTACTCTCCAAGCTCCTAAGCATACATCCGAGAGCATCCTTTTAGTTGCACAACCGCTTTCCCTTCTCCACACATTCGAGAGCATCTTCGTGCCTTGCGTAGTCCATGCACTCTAACTTCCATCTAAGGGAAGTTTCTTTTTCCGATAATAGTTTGATTAACATTAGTACTTTGTGGCACTATAGGACTGTTGTAATTTCCTTTTGTGGTTGGGTATTCGCCTTGCGAATTCCTGTCTCCCTCGCGAGAAAAAATACTCGTGAAGAGGAGGGATTTGAGGTACGCTATCCTCCTTTATGTAGCATGGTTGTAAGAGGTTGTACTACCCTCATTGAAGTAGTACGTTAGTGGATTTGATTGACTAGGTCGATCAGGAAATCCTAAACCAAGAGGTTTAGGTGGTGGTTTTTACCCGAGTGTGGGTTTCCACCTTAAAATCCCTTGTGTTCTTGTGATTGCATTTTTGTGAGATTTCCTATATTATATTTCTGCATTTTATTTTTTATCACTCAAATCTCACCTCCCCCTCCGTCAGAAACTACAAAAATCTCCCTGAGTTGTTTGCAAGCAGGTTATTAGATCCCAAATTTTAGTGAATCAAGTGATTGTTAAAGCATGCTTTTAGAGTTTACTTGATTAAATCAATTCAATCAGGGCTTAGGTAACACATGGTGGAGGAAAATCTATTCTCTTTAAATCAGGCAAGTGTGTTTTCCTAAAACCCGAAAATGGAAACCCTAATTTGGCTCTATTCCAAGTCCAATTCTTTCTAAAATTGGCACCTAGGGCTCAATCAAGAAGGTGAATATCCCCAAGCACCTTAAGGTGAAAGTATCAAGATGGGGATCTCCAAACAAGATCAAATCAAATTAGGCAACTCAGATGGTTAATTCTATGAAATAATGCGAGTTGATCCTAACTGATTCTTCTTTTAATCCTTTCCAAAAATGAGGGGCTTAAAGAAGGGAATGAAATTACCTACCCCGGTGTATACTTGAGGGGCTTAAAGACGAAGATGGTGGTGGTGGCAAAGCTCCGATGTAGATCTAAAAAAGAGAATACGGCCTTGCAGCCTTGTCAGAAAAGCTCACAAGCTTCTCCTTGAAGAGGCGAATGCGATGTTGGTGATTGGAAGGCGTGTGGTGGTCGAAGGTTGCCTGCCGAAGTCGAAGAAGGTGATGTGGTGTTGGGTTGCTAGACAAGAAAAGGGAGAGTGTGGAGCCCAAAATTTCTTGAGGGCATCCACTCAGTGTGATTCGACGGAGGTAGTAGAGGTGGTGGCGTAGTGTTTCTTGCGATGTAGCATGCACGCGGCTTCGCTGGAGCTCCACCAATACGATGAAGACGAAGGTGGTGCGGGTGTTGTGCTCGAACCTAAGGTCTAAAGCTGTAGAAAGAGGCAAGGAGGTAACATGAAGAGAAAGAGGGTACTTACAGAAAAAGGGGGAAGAATTTGGCGTCGGCTATGATTAGCTGACGCCGGAGAAGATGAACGCTCCGGTGATGAGAACAACGAGGAGGAAAGGTCGAGGCGACTCCTGCTTGGTCCGACAAGTAGTGGAAGACGTCGAGAAGGAGGTTCCCTCTGCCTATAGTACATGGCAGAGGGTGATGAAGAGCATTCGAGGAGTTAGTTAGAGCTAGGTCAGAGTAGGCCGAGGAAGGAGAAGAGTTTCTAGCCTAAAACCTTTGCTAGGGAACACGGTCTGGGGTCGTAGACTTCTTATAGAGCTCGAGAATGAGCTCTAATTTCAAAAGGAGGCCTGATTTTGCCAAACTTTCAGGGATGAAAAATCCTTGAATATCTCAAGCTCATCCGAGCTTGAGGGCTTGATTTGGAGATCAAAAGACAGTTCGAGAGATTGGGAATCTCCTCTAGAATCTTCCCTCCAAATTTAGAGATTGGATTCGATTTTAGGGAGAAATCCTCCCTTGAATCTCGCTGCAAATGTGTTCACACCGCTATTGGTGATAGGGACCTAAATGAAGAAAATGATGAGAAGCTAGGGACCTATTTGTAATAAACATGAAAGTTAAGGGTCTTATTGAGAGAAATAGAGATTTAAGGGACTAAACTACAAACTAGGTCAAGATGGACTCGAATTGGGCCCAAATTTTTTCATTAACCTAATTTGGACCCAAGGAATCTAATGGTGAACTTGGATTTCAGTTTTGACAATGTTTGACTGGGAAATTTGCACAAAAGCCCAAATTAGGGAAAACTCCAGTCTAAACCTCTATTCTAAGTCAAAATAGGTTCAGATGGTCAAAGCAAGGGTACCAAATCTCTTAGAATATTTTTTTATGAATTTTAGGAGGTTTAGATGAATTTTATCTTGACCAGAACCTCTTTAATTTAAGCGGGTTGAGAATTAGGGTTTTATGTGTTGTTTTGGTTCTTGAATGCGTGAAACCCTGTTTCTGTCAGTGTTGACCCATTTTTTGGACTTTTGAGCTCATTTGACCTTCATTTAACCCCTAAGTGACCTTGTGGTTAATCTATGTTTGTGATGTGCTATTAAAATTACACAATTAACCTTGATTTCCTGTTCTTTCCTTAAATCAGAATAATACGAAGTTATGACCCTCAGATGATTAGGTAGGAGCTTTTATCAATCAAACCTGACTAAATGTGGCTAGTTAGGGCTCACGATGGTGTTCCCATCAACATGAATACTAAATATCAGTGAGTTTTATTGGGCCTTAACCTCCTTATGGAGATGACCCAAACCAGTATGGTTAGATATAATTTATTTTTGATTGAAAGATTTTCCACCACATGAAAATACGACGACAAACCATTCTATTGTTATCATCTTAATTAAGCGAAAATCTTATTGATCAAGCCTCAATCACAAAAAACTCTTATTGTATGACTCACAAGAAGGTGTTTTGTTCTTCTCTCACTAGAAGAACGAGAAGCCAACAACCCTGGGACCTAAATTATAATAAGCAGAAGATAACAAACTTGATACAAGTCCTATTGAGCCAATGTGTAAGTGCTTAATCAAATGTAATAGGACTTCGAAAAATTATTTTGAATTCCTTTTGAAGATAAATATAACTTAGTGCAAGGGAAACGAAATTTCATATAAAAGATATGCATTAAGAACAAACTTTACGAAATATTCTCTTGAAACGTCCTTTTAATGAAGAAACAAACTTTCATTCTAACAGCGACAAACTCTTTTGATTAAAAAATGCTTCCAAGACTATAACGCATATATATGAAGCAATATCAAATAGGCAAAACTGCTCCCTTGTACTTCCCTAATAAGTAGAATAAGTTGGCGCAAAAAAAGGAAGTAGAATCTTGAAGTTTTCTTTTGGAGCATAATATTAGCGCAACAAGAAAGTAGGACCTTGGATTTTTCTTAGAGCACAATGTTGGAGTGAAGAATGCTTCTTTGGAGGCTTGGAAAACAAATTCTCAAGAGCGTAATTACAAGTAGAATGTAGGAGAAAATGATGTATCATATATGTGTGATATATACACATCCATTTAGGTTAAAATGTCTATTTATGCATGTCTCTATGCTTAAATATGCATTCCATACTATAAACATTACACAGTAAGCATCATTCTACATTTAGAGTAGTTTGTGTATATTTAGGTTAATTGTGTCCTTTTATGGCTAGGAGAGAAGGAGATTTAATTCAGAGTCTCAGATTGACAATCCGACCGTACGAATCTAATCAGGACAACGATCGAAGTCCAATGCATCCAAAATAGCCTTGATTGGGGTCCCATAGCACCACCTCACCCCTGTGCTCTCGGAGGCGTTAAGTTTAAAACACAAAAACAATTTATACTCTACCTGTGTTTTGCGATTCCACGATGTGGGACTATCTGGTCAGTCCTGCTTTCACGCGCGCTCGCAGACCTGCGTGCCATCCCCACAACTGCTGGCTTCTCAGCGTGACTTTCTGGACTCGAAGCACTTCGCAACACTCGCGTGAACCTGCTGCGCCTGCAACCTGGGAGCCCTGGCGCCTGGAGCTGCTACGGAGCTTCTTCAAATGTCGTCCATGGTGGCAGGAGTGTCGACACTGTCAGACACAAACACGGCCTATTGGCCCAATCAGACTAGCTGGACACCTTCGCCGTGGCACGGCGAAGGCAGTGGATGGTGCTGCAGGCCGCAGCTCGGCCTAGGCGTGCGTGCCTAGGTCAACCTGTGGCCGAAAGTGTGGGGTTGTTCGAGGGACTACTGCGGAGGTGCGCAGTGGCAGTGGAGGGGTGGAAAGTGTTCCTGGTGGTGAGGCGGAGCTTTTGAGTTGGTCGGCGAGCCGTGTGGAGGGGCGGAGTGGTGGAAGCGGCTCGCTGGAGGTCGGTCGGAGGCGAGGAAGATGAGGGTGGTCAGCGTCGGTCGAGGGTCGATTAAATGAAATAACAGGGGGAAAAGAGAGAGGGGAAGATAGGGAGTAATTCTAACCTAATTGCGGGGACGAAGGGGACGGAGAGGCGAGCAGCCGTACCTACTGTCGTCGGAGAAGAAGATGCCCAGTGGAGGAAGAACCGCGGTGACGACGAGGCTGAGGCGGCGTGCGCGGGTACTGCGCGACGCGGAGGAGAGTCAGGAAAATAACTCTGCCACTGGTTTTGTGGCAGAGCGAAGAGGGAGGGAAGGGGGGCTCGCCGGAGCTTGCTGGGAACTTTGGCCAGGCAGGAGGAGATGAATTGGAGGTGGAAACTCGGCCAAATCAAGCTGAAGATGAGCAGCCGGAGGTGTGGGTTCTTATATAGGCATTGGGCCAGTCGTTCAGGGCATGGAGGGCACGCCATTGTCTCTGATTGCTCGCCGGAGTAGGAAAGAGGTTAAGATACCCAAATTCCTCATTCGTTCGCACGAGAGATTGGGTTCACACCAGAGGTTGTGATTGGCCTTAAATGGAAGGGAATTCCTCAGAGAATCTCCCTTCCATTCCTGGGAGGGAATCTCTGAGGAATCAGAGAGTAATCTCTCTTTAAACCTCGCCAGAGCTTGGTTCTGCCCTAATAATGGCGGCAGGACCAGTTTGCAAAGGGGGCGAAGAACTTAGGGGGCTCTCTGCAAAGATATTCAAAAGATAGGGACCAAATTATGATTTGGGTGTACTAAATTGCAAAGTAGGTCAAGATGACCTCCCCTTAGGTCCACATTTTGGTATAAACCTAATTTGGACCTAAGGAATCCAATGGTGAAGTTGGATTTTAGGTTTGACCTCGTCTGACTGGATATTTTGCGTAAAAACCCAAATTAGGTCAATTAATATGCTAGGACCCTAGTCTTGGTCAACCTGGGTTCCAAAGGCCAAATTGAGTGTTCTAAACCCTATAGGATATTTTTCCATGATTTTTAGAAGGTTTACTTGTTTTTTATCCTTCCCGGAACCTTGTTAATTTAAGTGGGTCTGTTTTAGGGTTACCAAATGTCATTTAATTCCTAGATTGCACATAAACCCATTTCTGATTGACTCAACCCACTTTTTATCTCATTTAGACCATTTGACCTATGTTTTGCCTCTGGGAAATCCTGGTTATGTACTGCAATGGTAAAATTACAGTTTTAACCTTTATTTCATGTTTTCTTCTCAGAGCACTTGTTCCTTCAGTTAAGCCTTCTTCTAGGTTATGTAGGAGCTTTTATCTTCTTTATTGGGTCAAAATGAGCTAGTTATGGTTCATGATGAGGCTCTCATCATAGTTCGAGGAAGATCAACAGCCGAGGGACTAGGTAACACAATCCAGAGCTTCAAATGATAAATTTGACCACACGGATGGATTCGGGTCGACGATCGCAGCCCAACAGCGCAAAAATTGACTCAATATGACCTTTGTAGCAGCCCCTACAAAGGAAAGAAGATGGACGGCCCAGGTCGGGCCACGTGGCGCAACCCAGGCCTCCCATGCGCACGCATGCGCACAACAGTGCGGGCGCTCGTAGAGGCATGCATGGGCACGCTGAGGCACAGCAACGGGTGCCTAGCACGCTTGGGCATGTGACAAGGTCATGTAGAGCATGCACCAGAGCAACAGTTGGTGGGCATTTGGGCTGTCTTCAGCGACATTTATGACCATCACTAAATGTCCTATATATGAAATTGATCCTTTCCTCCACTATAAAAGGACTCCTACCCCTCCAATTTTTCTTCATCTCTTCCTTTCTTCTACTCACCACCTCTAAGGCTCTAGAGAGAGCTTGTCCCAAGCCCAAGATGCTCCTCTAGAGTAGAAAGCAAACATTTGTTCCCACCTCTCATCCCCCTTTGTGGAGCATCCCGTGGCCATCCTCTCACCTCCTTTTGGAAGAAGATCCTTGTAGCAACGACGTCCTGCCTTGTCCTCCTTCCTCCGCCGTTGTTCTCCCTCATCCCGCTCCTCACCACCTTCTTCGGGGCACCATCAGAGCGAGCATCCTCTAAGCGACCGTCGAGGGGGATTCTTCTCACCTATCTCTATCATTTTCCTCTGTAGTGTAGTTTTCCCTCTTTCATAGTTGTAGAAACATTTGTTCAAAAATATATGATTGTTTCTCTCTCTCTCTACATTATTTTTGCAAGTAGATAAAGTTTTCATCGACCTAATCTCACGCTTGATAAAAATACCAAAAAAATTATAAAAGATAAAAGTGACAAAAAATAAATAAAAAGCGAAATGCAGATTTTTCAAACCAAACATTTGCCTCCCCGTGTTCGACCCATGACTCCTTTTGAGTTTCGATTATAAATATTATCTGATTGATGGATTTTCTTACAAATCAAAATATGACGACGGGTTTCGAAAGTCAAATCTTTTCGCGACAAATCTCCAACTCATCATTTTGGCACCATTGTCGGGGAGGCAACGCTCTTTGGTTCTTTCTGTGTTTCTCTACATTACTTACATATTTCTCTAACCTATCTTTTTTCTTTGATTCACTATCTTGCAGGAACTCGATCGAGGAGTTGAAGGTGATAGATTAGAGTAATGTGCAGGTAAAGATTTTTGTAAGTTTCCCCTTACTTCCCCACCCACTAGTTCATTTCACCACCTTAATAATCAAGACCAAATCTACTTAGGTGTTTTCACGAACCCTAGGATAGAAATTATTTATCTTGTTTGCCACCTCCACTCATCTCACCCCTTCATATATAAAAAATAAAATAATATATACTCTTCTCTTCTTGTGGGATTAACTTAAAAGAGACATACTTAACACCAACAATTTCTAATCCTAAGGTGCACAATCACTTTGATTCTACCACTTAACCCTGGATCTGACCTATGGATCGGGTACACTTCAACGTAACACACACATAAGTGAGTAGAAATCTGAATAGGTCAAACATTCTTGTGTGCCTTAACAAGTGGTGCAACAGGCTAATTGCTTGAACTATTTGGGACGCACCACTCAAATTAAAAGTGATCCATCAGTAGCTTGCCACTTAGGGTTGATCTTTAGGGCTGAACCAGGCACTCCACATTAGTTTTTGATTTCTAAAGGAATATATCATCACCAGTGCTTTCAAAACTTGGAGTATTCTACTAAACCTGATTGAATGAACCTAAAGATGAAACCCTAAAAGCTACTAAACCCTAAAAGACACATCATCAAATAACCTTGTTTGCAAACCTTGGTTGTGCACATACACATTTTAGCTGATCATTAAGGGACAACCCATCTAAAAGGCCCATCACATTCCAAGAGCACGATCATCCCAAGCCTAATTAAAATTGAGTACACGTTGGCCTTAAGGATTGATTCGCTCTCCGGGGCTCAGATTGAGGCTTTTTTTTGATTAATCTGCTTCTACTGGTCCATCTGATGTCTAGCAGGGGAGTAGCGTCAAATGATTGCGGTTGGGGGGTATCAAAGAAACTGGAGGCGTAAGCGAAAGGAAGAACCTTCTCCCCAACCCCTTCCTCTAACTGGTTGATTGGCTGGATAGAAGTAGACTAAATCATTTTTGTCATCTCAAGATGGATTCTGAGAGTCTGTAGGTCTTTAGGCTACCCACATAAGGATACGTTTTGTTGATTGTACTGCAGGGCACCTTTCTCTCTTCTGATTTCACTCCTTACTTCACCATGTATCCTTCGACATCTTTCACACATTTCCGATCCTACCCTCCTACCAACACATATCTGATGGTAATGTTAAACTGCGTGTTTTGAAAATGATGTTGTAGCTTGTAGTATATCCACAAAATCCGCTTATCAAAAATAATTTATAAAATAACGAGATTTAGAGTCCCAATCGTTTATCTCTGGGAGGCGTTATGGAATTGTAAAATGAATTCGATCACTTTTCCTCTCTACTTGCTTAAAATCGCATGCCCGTTTCTAATCTTCGAATCAATGTTTTGCCACTTGCATTATTAACCCTAATGTTTCTTTTTGAAACTGAAAGAAAAGCTATCGTACTACGATAGCAATCCGGGAGAGTAATTTATTAAAAATAAGAAATATAGAGAGATCTACAAATTAGATCCCCATCTATTTATGAGGGACCAGCACTCATTTACAATTTGTACATAGCAAACTGGTCTCTCCTAAAATAGTCTCTCATTCCTCGCTCTCCACACGCACCAGAGAGTCACCGCCATGCATAAATGTGGCTTCCCAGTTATCCTAAAACCATGCCATAAAGATTCCCATGATGGAAGAGGCTCGTTGCACATTTTTCTCCAAATCTTGTTAGTGACCAAACAAGAGGAAAACAAATGATTCAAACTATCAGTGTGCATCCCACAGAGATGGCACTCACGCAGAGCTATCCCCATCCTCCTGTGCCTAAGGTCTCAAGTTATCTGACCATCCCTTCTACATAACCAGAGAAATATTTGTACCTTGAGAGGGACCTTCAATAGCCATAGTTTCTTATCAATATAATCACCTCCCATACCACTGTTGGAACTCCTAATTTTTCCATAGGCTCGTTGAGTCATATAGATGCCATCCCATGCATAAGTATCCTCCACACCGGGTCTTGGACAGCTGGTTTGCAGGTCTGAAATCAGGCACTGCTGTTCTTCCCACAATCTGGTCCCCTCCCTACATGCCTCCAATTCAGCCAGCTGCCAACATCTGCCAGATTCAGACCAAAAGTTATTTATCACCCCATCCTTATCAGTAGAAGCTAAGTAGACCCTTGGATAAGCCTCCTGTAGGGCACTCAATGACGTCCACTACTCTTTCCAGAAACTGAAGTACCTTCCATCTCCCAAAATTGGCTGCAATAACTCCCAAAATCGGCTGCAATAAGTGCCAATTATCTCTGATAGCTTGAGTGACAGATTGCCAAAATGGGGAGGGTTTGGAGGGGTATAATCTATTCAGAGCACTATTGGAGCAGCCATAGCCATCATTAATAAGTTTAGTCCATAACCTTTCCTCCCCATTTAGAATTTTGATAGCCCATTTAATCAATAAGGCTTCATTAAACTCTTTAAGTGCTTTAATCCCCAGTCAACCTTCTTCCTTGGGGTGACATAGATGCACCCATTTCAGTGGTTGCATGAACTTACCCTCATGTTGTGCACCTCTCCAAAAGAATTTCTTTCGCATCAAATCCAACCGTTTGCAAATGGATTTTGGAGCATTGAAGATGGAAAAGTAGAAAATAGGAATGGAAGTGATAACAAAATTTAACAAGATTAACCTTCCCCACTTAGATAGGAACTTACTATTCCATCCTTCTAGCTTAACATAAACCTTGTCAAAGAGGGCATTCCAATCACTCTTCCATAGCTTTGAATACCTCAATGGCAATCCTAAATATCTGATTGGCAAATTTGATAGAGTTCCCAATGTGGCTAACAGTGCATATTGCTCGTGCTCAATTATTAACCTTAATTATGTGCGCATGTGTTAAGTAGATGACAAATGTGAAAGTGTGAGTTTCAGTACGCATGATTCTAGTTATGTCGTGGTTGTTTACGGAAAATGCATTAATAGTTAAATCCTCAACATCCTCAGGTACCGACATGGTAGTTGCAATAGATAGCAATTAAAAGCATGCAACTTTAGTCACACAAAAATATTGCAACAAGGCTCATGGTGATTTTCACACATAGATATTTATATATATAAAAAGATTTTCATTGATTACATCAAGGTTACAGATCACAGCTAGAGGAAGGCTTGAAGGGGAATGCTTGAAAACATAAACTACTCCCTATAAGAAAAGGACTACATATATGAATCTATAGGGGGATTATGCATGCATCATTGGGGGGGAATATGGAGCTACACTACTAAGTAGTAATAAAGTAGTAAATCTACGAAGAACTATCTACTTAGCTAATAGAAATAGGGGCATTCAAAGGTAGGCTCCGATGCACTTCGACTTGGTTGAGAGGAGGAGGGGGTTAGGCCTGCCCTTGGAGAGGTGAGGAGGTGATCCAAACTTTTGGCATGGAGCTATTGCTAGCCATGGTGGGAGCTCATGGAGGTGGTGGAAAGGTGGAGCTATTCTATGGGACGTGAATTAAATGGAGCCAAGCTTGTATGGGTGCAAATGGCCACCCCTTAGGTCTTTTTATAGATCTAAGGGAGACTCTCTAGAGAAGAGTGGAACTCTCTAGAGAGAGCTCCAAGTGTGGCCATTCAAGGGAGAGAGAAGGTGGTTCATAGATCCACCAAAAGTGGATCTAAGAGAAGACCCATCCTTGGTTGCTATATTTGTCAACCAAGGTGGCGCCACCTTTGGAAGGACCTAGAATACTCTAGGTGGTGTAGGAGTGCGTGAATGGGTGTGTGTGTGTGTGAGTGTGGGCGTGACCTAGGTGGCTAAGTGGTCTAGGTTAGGTTCTAAGGGATTTGGGTTAGTATAGGTCTCAAATTAGGGTTGCAAACCCTAATTGCTAATGGGAAAGTGCAATTAAAATTGACATAAGTTTGATTGAGTAAGTGTGAAGTTAATTGAGAGTGTAATAACTCAATTAAGTTGTGACTCTCATTGAGTCCAATTGGACTTGTGTGGGTTGAGATCTGTGCTCAATTTGACTCTATGAGTCCAATTAACTAGTCAATGGTAATTGACTACGATCCAAGTCAATTGGGATTAATGAGAACCTAATTAGGTTATTAGGAAGGTTTAGAGGTGGTTTACTAGGGTTAGGGTACCTTAATTTAGGTTCCTAAGGGGTTGGAATTAGGGTTAGGGACCTCCGAACTCAAGATCAAGGCTTGAATTTCAAAACATGAATTGGAGAACAGTTCTAGATGTCCAATAATAGTATCAAACGACTTATACTAAAAAATCAGAAGTCCAGACTTGTTGTCTGGATGTCCAATCAGAGTCAAGAGGGATTCAGGGTTCTGTCTTGGGTATTTTGCAAAAATTGGATGTCTAACCAAGTGTCTGGACATCCAATAACACTGCAAACGTGAGTTTAAGGTGTGCGAGTTGTGGCTAAGGGTCCTAGATGTCCAATCACTTATCTAGACATCCAGATAAGGGCTGGAACTAGGGTTTTAAGGCTTTCTAGGATATGCTGACCTAATTTAAGGGTGGCTAAGTCTTGAGAAGGCTTCTAGGGCTATCCTAGTGCTAGGATTGAACCTAAGTTTTTCATAATTTAACTGCTTTACTTCTACTTGATAGAATAGCATACCTCAACCCCTTACATTATTTCTCTACTACATTGTATTCTAATCTTCCGCTCCAGCTCTATTGCAGCACTAGCTTCAGGTCCAGCTTTAGATTCAGCTCTTGAGCTTCTAATTACCTACAATTTATATAATGCACTTAATTAGTACCTTATATCATTATTTCATGCATAGCTAAAGGAAAGCAGTAAAGATGCAAATAATGCTTATGCATGCATGAATTACACTAGCTTATGCTAGGTTCTAGCCTAATTTAGGTTAATTAAGACCTATGATTGCTGTGCAATCATACCCCCAAGCCTAAATCTTGCTAGTCCCTAGCAAATGGAAAACTAAGTTATTTATAGAATGGTCCCTGGAGGATTGATTATTTTTATCAAGTATATAGCTAGAGATTCTTTTCTTTTTCATTTTCAACCTAAAATCTAGATATCCAGACAATCATGAAAGTGCAGCTATGTAGCTTTTGCAATGGATTCGGGTGAAAAACCTGATTTACCTCTAAAGCCTGTACTTAACCCCTAGTAAAATTCTAGTTGGATAGACAAACTTCCTCCCTCGGGGCATTCACGATATTCTATGAATTCCACCCCGACTTTAAACTTGGGTAGGGAATGTCAGAGGGAAATGGTTGTTTATTTGGTGGCTCACTCTCATTTGGTGCTACATAGAAATTAGTACTACAGAATCTAGATTCCCAAATTATTAAGTAACTCAACTCAGAGAAAGACGAGAAAAACTATGCTCTCTTTGGTTCCTTTGTATTCATTCTCTCTTTCTCTTTTCTTTCCTTTTCTTTTTCTTTTCTTGAGCTCATAATCTCACCAGATTCACACATATATTCCACATTGGGTGGTCTCACATGGTATGAACACTTTAATAGAGTTCCAATAACCCTGACACAGTCAGAATTCCTCAGCTAGTATTTAGGCGGTCAGAAGCACAGAAAAAGTGGGTTAAGGCCATATTTGATGGATCTCAACTTTATTTGGTGGCATTGCCTCAATGAAAATAAAATAAACACTAGATCCTCTGACTCTTTTTCTACTTTTTTCTTTTTTTCTTTCTTTTTTATTTCTTTCTCTTTCTTTTTCTTTTTTTATTTTTTTCATTTTTTTTATTTTCATTTTCTCATATTTTTTCCTTTTTTATAAATAATTTTTTCTAATGCACACAATCTAACACATTCATGAATTTTATTGAGGCATTATTTAGGACTGGTGGTACTCAGAATACATTGGGTGACTTATTTGGTGGAAGTGCCTACTCACGGCACCAAGAAAGATGGATAGGATGGTGTTTTTTTGACCTTGACATCAATACCCTCCTTCAACCGAGGATTCCATAAAGAATGTTGTAACCATCCACCTTAGCCCTAGTTTTATCAGAACTCGATTTTTGCGTATTTGCCTTAATTGGTGGCTCTCAATATTTCACACAAAATGTATATGCAGGATCCAAGAGCGGAAACTATGCCTACTCTCTGTGTATCATTACCTATTTACCTAGAATTCCAGATTCCTTGCACTAATCTTAAAGCACCAGTACTCTCTACTCTCATCTCACGCTATTTCGTGGATTTTTAGAAGAAAATCTGCTTGACTCCTAAAACACTATTCAGGGGTTCAGGAAAAAAAGCATTACTTCTTCTCGACAGACTAAAGACATATATCAGTCTTCACCGTGAATCCATTGCAAATTCTACATGTGGGTGTGAAAATTGTACTGTATTCCATATTACAGGAATCAACTAGAGGATAAAATCCCTAATGCATTCTCTTGATAAAAATAATGTTATTCATGAATGCATTATGTATATATGCTATAAACAAGTAACCTCTTTCATTTGTACTTCGTAAAATTCCTTATCGGGTTACATTCAGCTTGATCCAAAATTTAGAACAAAAAGGTGAGCAAGTGAGTCAGAAATGGCTGTTGCAGACGATTTCTAGCTCCAATGCAAGCATTGAAGGTGGAGTAGGCTATTCTTATATTTAGGATCCTAAAGAACGTTTGACATGCTACTCTGAGGCTTTCTAAGTGTTGGCATAAAAATTTTTCAGTTTTACTGTATATCTACCCCCCCATGCCTAAGTTCTTGCATGTCCTCATGCATGAATATAAAAGAAAATAAATACAGCGGGGAGTAAGTGGGTGGAGATCACCTGGAATTGCTCCTAAATTTTAACGTTCAGCACCAAACCTGATAGTGTGTAATATGCGAAAAGGAAATATGCTAAAAGAAAATATGCTATATATAAAGCGAATATGTATAGGGTGATGAAGAATATGGGTAGATGCTGAGTTTAACACCTCCAGATGGGCAAAAACTCAATCATACGTCCCCAATAAGATGAATGACTTCGTCAGCTGGATGAGGTTCCTGGGCTATTAATGGCTTGAGGCACTAGCCATTGATCGTAGAAACATGCTTAGATTTTGGGTCCATGATTTAAACCTCCACATTAGGATAGGGCTGAATCACAACGAATGGGCCAATCCACTTCAACTTGAGTTTCCTTGCAAAGAGTTTTAGTCGTGAATCAAACAACCAGACCTGCTGGTTGGGCGTGAATGCTTTCCTCCAGATGTGGCAGTCGTGAAAGGCTTGGTCTTATCCTTGTATATCGGTGCGTTCTCATAGGCCTCCTGCCGGATTTCTTCTAATTCGCTAAATTGGAGCTTCCTTTCATGACCTCCAGCATCGAGGTCAAGGTTACATTTTCGCACTGCCCAAAAAACATGGTGTTCCAGCTCGACAAGAAGGTGACATGCCTTGCCATATACCATGCAATATGGCGACATTCTGAGTGGGGCCTTGTAGGCGGTCTGATATGCCCAAAGTGCATCAACTAATTTATAGGACCAATCCTTCCTGTCTGGCCTAACTGACTTTTGGAGAATCAGCTTGATTTGATGGTTAGACACTTCAGCATGCCCATTGGTCTATGGATGATATGGGGTGGCTATACGGTGATATACCCCGTATTTCTTTAGTAATGACCTAAAGTGGGCATGGATGAAGTGGCTACCCCCGTCGCTAATCAGAGCGCAAGGTGTTCCGAATCGCATAAAGATGTATTCCCATACAAAAGCAATGACGGTCTTATGATCTGCCTGTCTCGTTGGGATGGCTTTGACCCACTTTGAGACATAGTCAACAGCAAGTAGTATGTACTCAAAGCCATGCGAATTCGGAAAAGGGCCCACAAATCAATGCCCCAAACATCAAAAACTTCTACAACCAAGATAGGTTGGAGAGGCATCATGTCTCTCCTAGTCATAGAACCGACTAACTGACATCATTTACAGCACTGGGCGTACTTGTGTGTATCTCTAAAAATAATTGGCCATAAAAATCCTGACTGCAAAACTTTTGCAGCAGTTTTCCATCCCGAGAAATGACAACCACAAGCATCATTGTGGCAAAAAGATGACACACTAGGAATCTCATAATCTGGGATGCATCTTCTGATGATCTGATTAGCTCCAACGCGAAAGAGAAATGGATCATCCCAGAGGTAGAATTTGGCCTCTGCTGTGAATTTGAGTTTCTAGTCCTTAGATAAATTTCCAGGAATCTTGCCTGCAACAAGATAGTCCGCAACATCCACGTAACAGGGAAACTCAACAGAGTGAATTGCCAAAAGAGATTCATCTGGAAATTGATCTAAAATAGGAAGGGAGTAAGGGATATGGGTTGGGTCCAGTTTGGAAAAGTGAT
Organism: Thalassia testudinum; assembly: GCA_037157565.1. NCBI lineage: Eukaryota > Viridiplantae > Streptophyta > Magnoliopsida > Alismatales > Hydrocharitaceae > Thalassia > Thalassia testudinum. The sequence continues at coordinate 40,369,785 of JAZHRO010000049.1, forward strand.
GTGCCACAACATTTTATTTTCTGGCTTTATCGCATATTTCAATATCAAACTCCTACAATAGAAGGATCCATTTGATAAGATGGGGTTTGGCATCCTTCTTTGCCAACAAATGCTGGAGGGCGGAGTTGTTTATGAAGATTATCACCTTGGACCCTAACAGGTATGATCGGAACTTCTCCAACCCGAATACTATTTCTAGCAGTTCCTTTTCAGTGATAGCGTAATTGCACTGAGCCTCATTCAACGTCTTGCTAGCATAGTGATGTGCATACATTTAAATAGCCAAAAATGTCTACTAATGCATGTTCTTAGTGTCATATTAGCATCATACATTGTAAATATTGCATAACATGCATAGTCATGCATTTAGATCAAGTTGTATAAATTGTATAGTAATTATCTCCTTTTATTGTCAAGGACAGGGTAAATTTTATTCGAGGCCTCGGATCAAAGATCCAACTATATGGATCTTAGATCCAACCATATGGATCTTATCAGGGTGACGATTGGAGTTCAACGACTCCAAGATCGCCCTGATCGGACATCCGTAGCACCAGATAGAGACCGAGGAAGCCTAAAGATCAAGGATGAAGATGGTGCCAATCCACACTTCAGACGACAAATCCGACCACACGGATGGGTTCAGATCGATGATCACAGCCTAATGGCAAAAAATTGGTCCAATCTGACATTCGTGGCACCATCTACAACATGCAAAAGATGGACGGCCAAGATGGTGCCATGTGGCGCCATCACAGCTGCCCAAATCAGCCGCAGCACAACTCCCCATCTTCTGAAGGCATGGTGAGGTATGATCTAGGCCGTTGGATCTTGATCTAACAACCGTGAAGCACGAGCGCTCAATTCGTAACCGTGACAAAGCATGTCACTAGCACAGCGGTTGAGCGACATGCGAGCGCGCGACATGCATTCGACTCACCATCTACAGTTCTGAGAGATTAATCACAACCGCATGATCGACTGCGGGCGGCTCAGGTGATCCAATCACCCACACGTGCGATCTGACGCACAGCGCGCACACCCAATCACACGAGGGTGAGCGGTTAAGCGTAGACGAAGGCACGTGCGAGGAGAAATCTGAGCTCTCCCATCTCGCGATCGGACGGCTATGATTGCGAAGACATAGGCGTGCATTTTGAGCGTGGTAGGCGAGGAGGCGCGCGCATGTCGGCCACGATCTGACCTTTAGTGACGGATAAATGCGTCACTAAAGACCTGATTCTAATGCTTTAAGCTTGAAATGACAAATTTGCCCTCAATTCCTACAACTATAAAAGGAGACCCGACCTCCACTTCTTCTTCATCCCTTCCTTCACTTCTCTCCCTCTCCAAAGCTCAAGAGAAGCTTGCCCACACCTGGGATGCTATTCTAGAGCTAAATCCAATTTTCTCGCCCCTGTTCTGGAAGTGGATCGCGCGACGACGATGATGTGCTACCTCGTTCCCACTTCTTCCTGCTTCATCCTCCTTCTTCCCTCTCCATCCTCTGTCTTCCAGGCATCGCTCCATCTGTCTCATCCTCCAAGCATTCATCGAGGAGGATAACATCTCTCTCCCTTCTTTTTAATCGCTTTCTAGAATAGAATTTTCTGCTTTCTAGTTGTAATCATTTCCCACTTTGTAGTTGTAAAAACATTCTGATTATATCAAGTGATTGTTCTCTCTCTCTCTTTCTCTCCTATTGTTTATATCAATTCTATTGTAATTATTTCGTTTTCAAACAAAAACACAAAAAAATAAAAATCGCGGATTTTAGATCGACGTAGCCTCCCTGTGTTCGACCTGGAATTCTTAGAATTTTGATATAAATTATTTGTTGATGTATTTCTTCGCAAATCGAACTACAATGATGGGTTTTTTGAAACCAACTTCAATCGCATAGTTTTCTGCTCTCAACATTTTTGCACCATTGCCGGGGAGGCAATGATTTTCGATTTTCTTTTCTCATTTCGTGCACTTTATTATTTTCTAACTTGAATTATTTCTTGTCTATTGTTTTGCAAGTACCTTAACAGGGAATCTTCAAGTAGTAGATTGGAGTAAAGTGTAGTTGAAGACAACTGTAAGTGCTCCCCATTCTTCCCCCTCCATAGATTTCATTCACCACATTAATTCAAACTCCAATTAACCTAGGTGTTTGCATAAATACTAGGGTTAGTTTGGTTGCCTAGATTTCCACTTATATTCATCTCACCCTCATATAAAAAATCAACAAAAAGATATTTCTTGTGGGGTAATTCAACATACACATTAATACACCCACATTTAAGGCACTTAACCTAATTGATTTTCTTCTACTCAACCAGATTCTGATCTGTGGAACCGGTACACACAAATCAACATATAAAAGAGTTGAAATCAGTCTAAGTTAATCATTTTGTGTGCCTAACTCAGTGGTGTAATCTTGGTCAATTGTTTGAGTTGTTTGGGCCACACCACTTAACCTAAAATCAACTCACCAAGTAGCTTCCCCTTAGGGTTTTCAATTTAGGTCAATACTAGGCACTCCACTTTATTTTTGATTTCAAAAGGAAAGAGATCTTCACCCATGCTTGAAAACCTGGTTTGCCTCAAACTTGATTGAATTAAACCTAATTCCAAACCCTAAAAGCTACTTAAGCAAGATTTGAACCTTAAAATCTACTCAGCAAATAATCTTGCTTGAAAACCCTGGTTGTGCATCACTCACACATACTCAATTGATCATTAAGGGCACAACCCATATTAAGGGCCCACCACATTCCGTAAGCACTACAATCCCAGGACTAAATAAAATCAAGTAGATATTGGCCTTAAGGATTGATTCACTTTTCGGGGTCTAGTTTGAGATTGTTTACGATTAACCTACTTGTACCAATCAATCTGATGTCTAGCTAGGGGAGTAGCATCAAACAACCGTGGCTGGGGGGTACACTAGGAACCAGAAGCGCAAGCCGAAGGAAGAACCTTCTCCCCAGTCCCTCCTTCTAACTGGTTGGATTGAGTGGATGCAAGTATAGTAAATTGTTTATAATCTTAAGGCAGATTCTGAGAGTCTGTAGATCCTTAGGCTATCCCACTTAAGGACAGGCTTGTTTTGTTATGCTGCAGGGTTCTTATCCCCAGTCCTTCTGACCTTTTCCTAGAGTATGCTGGGAAGGAGGTCACTGAATCCTCAATTGGAAGGACCACTTGAGTATTCTAGGAGGTGTAGATTGGATTTTGGCCAAATTGATCCCATGGTTGATCAACAGCCTCCTCTACCTCAAAATCCGCAAGAGGTATTTCAAACGCAGCTGGAACAAATGCAGAGAATGCAAGAATGGTTCTAGAGAATGGAGGGTGCTCAGCCCTTGAAGGATTTTTATGATCCTTCAAATTACGAGGAACGTCCCAGCGTCCAGATTCCTGTCGAAGACATAGAAATCAAGCCCCAGGTGTTAAGCTTGTTCAAACATTTCCATGGGCTTGGCTCTGAAGACCCATTTCAGCACTTGGAGGACATGACCACTTTGGTCCAAACCAACAAGGCACGAAACGTGAATGATGAGCAGATGATCATGAGGCTCTTTCCCCACTCTCTTAGGGATAAAGCCGCTCATTGGTACAAGACTATAGGAAGGCCAATTGCAACTTGGAATGATTTGAAATCGACTTTTCTGAAGAAATTCTTTCCTATCAGACGTACCAATGCTTTGAGACGGGCGATTACTACCTTCACCTAGCAGTCGGGGGAGCTGTTTCATGTTGCCTGGGAGTGATTCCAGGACTTATTGCGGAGGTGTCCACACCACGAGGTGCCAAAATGGTAGCTCATGCAAATCTTCTACTACGGGTTGATTGAGCAACTGAGAAATCACGTGGACGCTTCTTGCGGAGGCAATTTCCTCAACAAAGATGCAGATAGCGTGCATGATTTGTTTGAGGAGATAAGCGAGAATTCAATCAATCATGCCTCCATGGATACTTTTAATCGGTCCCAACAACCCAGATCGAATGTTAATGAAGTCCACAACTCTCATTCATTCAGTATGGAATTGATTTGCAATAAACTAGATAAGGTGGACTTGGTTACTAAAAGGATGGAGTGGATGGCTAGAAATTCAATAAACAATTCTTGATCCACTCAATCCCAGAATTCGAGATTCCATTCATCGCGAGCTCCTTCTGGACGGGAGTTTGTGAATCAACTTGATGCAGCTCAACCTATGAGTCAGCATTATTCAGAACCCCACAGGTTCCAAACTGGGGCCTTTGATCCTAGTTTCTTTGATCCCTCCCTTTCTTTCTCTCCATCATCACCCTATGAGGATGTTTATACTGTACAGGAGAATGTTAGGTCCAACCCTTACTCCAATGCTTATAATCCGGGTTGGAGGAACCACCCTAACTTCTCCTAGAAAAACCTGGGGCAACAGACCCAATTCCGACCCGGCAATTATGCTCTGCAAAGACCAATGGGTCAGGGTCATGTTTACACTCAGCTGCCCCCGAATCAGGTCAATCAGCCATCTTGGAATGCCCGTCAACTTGTAGGGTAGGTTGATTTGAACGATAGATGGTAGAAATGCAATGATCTATGCTCCAACTAATGCAGTAAATGAAAACATCGCTGGATAACTTGCAAAACGGGTTCATTGCTAATTCTTGTCAACCCGGATCTTTGCGGTCTCAACCCATACCCAACCCGCGTAATATCTAGAATCCGAGCAATCATGCCCAAGGGTAAGGGAATCAGAGGGACACATACGCACATGCTCAAGTGGTTGAGCAGGGTCCTTCCTCTTCTGCTTCTTCTTCAAATCAAAGGTTTTTGGTTAATGAAGCCCCTCCAATCTTTCTTACCCCTCCCCAAGACCCAAACCCGTATGCATCTACTAATTCGGTTACCTTGAGGAGTGGAAAACAAACTCAAGATCCACAACGGCATTGTTCTGATCTACCAAATCCTAGAAAGTCTTAGGAGAGAAAGGAGAACTCCGAAGAAGAAATCAAGGCTTAGGAACTTGATTTCGAAGATCTGACTCATGTTCCTTTTCCTGAGGCCTTGATTAAACCTAGGAAGAAGAAGCTTGTTGATAGTAATGAGGGGCTCTTGAATATATTCAAGAATGTCGAGATCAATATCCTGCTCCTCGACGCTAACACATACCGGCTTATGTTAAATTTTTGAAGGATTGATGCACACAGAAGCGTAAGTAGAGGGAATCTGTTCCGAGGAAGGTAGTACTCTCCGAGCTAGCTAGTTCTGTTATCCTGCATCACCTCCCTCAGAAAAAGAGAGATCCAGGTGCTCCTTTGATTTCTTGAGTCATCGGAGATTACACTTTTGATAGAGCACTTCTGGATCTAGGTGCATCTATTAAGCTAATTCCGACTTCTCTTTACGAGAAATTTGGATTAGGTGAACTTCGACCGACTTTAGTAACACTGTAGTTAGCAGATTGTTCAATCACAAATCCGCAAGGCGTTATTGAAGATGTTATTGTTAAGGTTAAGGATTTCTATTTTCCTGTAGATTTCCTTATCCTTGACATGGATGTACCTGAAATTCCAAGGAACACGCCCATCATTCTGGGGCATCCGTTCCTAGCTACCGCAAAGGTCAATATCAACTATGAAAGAGGTAGCATGGAAATTGCCTTTGGGGATCAGAAATTGAAATTGGATATTTTTAAGGCGATTAACAATTTCAAGGATTGTGGATTTATAGAGGAATTTAAGGAAGATAGTTTGAATATTGAAACTTGTATGGAGGTTTCTGTAATTGAAAGTTCCTCCTATTGTGATAGATCTGAACTGTAACCCTCTGTGGCAAACCCGCCATATTTTGAAGAGATTATTGATTTTATTCACTTTCAACCTCTTCTGCTTGATGAATCTTCTTCAGCATCATCTTTACCCTCAATCCAAAACCCGCCCCAGCTCGAACTAAAACCATTGCCTAAGAATTGGAAATATCAGTTTTTGGGACCTCAGAAGACGCTCCCTGTGATTATCAGTGCCACATTAACTAAGGAGCATGAGATTAAACTGATCAAGGTCCTAAAGAAACACAAGGAGGCAATTGGTTGGACCATTCATGACCTAAGGGGGATCAATCCATCTTACTGCAATCACATAATATTTTTGGAAGATGGATCCCGCCCTTCTCGCCAAATGCAGAGGAGATTAAACCCTAATATGCAAGAAGTGGTCAAGAAGGAAATTATCAAGTGGCTCTATGCGGGAATCATTTATCCAATCTCTGATAGTCTCATACAAATTGTTCCCAAGAAAGCCGAGATTACCATTGTGACAAACGAGAAAGGAGAATCTGTTACAACTCGTTCAGCTTCCTCTTGGAGGGTTTGTATTGATTACAGGAAGCTGAACACAACCACGAAAAAGGATCATTTCCCTTTGCCCTTTATCGATCAAATCCTTGAAAGACTAGCCAGGCAGAAGTACTTATGTTTCCTTGACGGTTACTCGAGATACAATCAAGTCCCTATCCATCCCGAGGATCAGGAAAAAATGACTTTCACCTATCCCTACAGAACCTTTACTTTTCCAAGGTGTATGCTAGCCATATTCTCAGGCATGGTGGCAGAGTTTATGGAAGTCATCATGGACGATTTCTCTATTTTCGAAGAATCGTTTGATTCTTTTTTGGCTATTCTTGAAATGATTCTTAAAAGATGCATCAAAACAAGATAGGTCCTTAGCTGGGAAGAGAGTCATTTCATGGCACAAGAAGGCATCGTCTTGGGTCTTGTAATCTCTGAACGGGGTATCGAAGTTGACAAAGCTAAGGTTGATTCTATCTCTAAACTTTCTCCTCCCACATCTGTCAAACAAATTTGATCATTTCTTGGTCATGTGGGATTCTATAGGAGGTTCATCAAGGACTTTTCTAAGGTTGCTCGCCCTCTGAGCAACCTTCTTGCCAAAGATACGCCATTTGATTTCAACGAATCATGCCATAAGGCATTTGCTTTTCTTAAAATGGCAGTCACTTGTGCTTCGATGTTGCAACCATCGGTTTGGATAGCCCCATTTGAGATCATGACCGACGCTTCTGATTACGCGGTTGGGGATGTTTTAGGTCAGAAGATTGATAGGAAGCCCTCTGTCATCTACTACGCTAATAAAACTCTAGACGAGGCCGAGAGGAATTACATTGTTACTAAGAAGGAATTACTAGCTGTAGTATTTGCTTTGGAGAAATTTAGGGCTTATCTCTTAGGGTCTCACGTCATCATATATACCGACCACTCGACCATGAGACATCTCTTGGCCAAAAAGGATGCCAAACCCCAATTTATTCGATGGATTCTTCTGCTTCAAGATTTTGATCATGAAATCAAGGATAAATCTGGGGCACAGAATGTGGTGGCGGATCATCTTTCGAGTCTTTTGAGTGATTCTTCTCGTCTGGATATTCCAATTGTTGATACTTTTCCGGACGATACTATCCTTACAGTTTCAGGTATCCAAACCTCATGGTTTGTTGACATTGTAAACTATTTGGCCGTTGGTCAAATCCCTCAGGATTGGACCAAGCAACAATGAGATAGACTCAAATCTGAGGCTAAATATTACTTCTGGGAGGACCCTACACTGTATCGCATCGACTCTGATCAGATTATTCGCCGATGTGTTTCGGAGATTGAATTCAAAAGTATACTCGACTTCTATCATGCATCTACGTGTAGTGGACATTTCTCCGGGAAAAAGACGACTGCAAAAATTTTGCAATCTGGATTCTTTTGACCGTCTTTATTCAAGGATGCCTAGGAATTCTCGAGGTCATGTTCCCGATGCCAGGCACTTGGGAGCATAACCAAGAGAGACATGATGCCTCTAAACCTGATTCTTCCTGTTCAAATCTTCGACGTTTGGGGCATCGATTTCATGGGATCCTTCATCCCTTAATTTGGACACCAGTACATTCTCGTCGCTATTGATTATGTGTCCAAGTGGATTGAGGCCATTCCCACCTGAACCAATGACCACAAGGTGGTCATCAATTTCGTCAAGAACATTTTCAATCGGTTTGGGATTCCGAGGGCCATCATCGGCAATGGTGGTTCTCACTTCACCAATGCCCAGTTTCATAATTTACTGGTAAAATATGGGGTAAATCACAGAATCTCCACACCTTACCATCCCCAGACGAATGGACAAGCCGAGATCTCCAATCGGGAGATCAAGAATATTCTTCAGAAGACGGTTAGGCCTAATTGTAAAGACTAGACTCAAAAGCTTGAGGACGCTCTTTGGGCCTACCGTACGGTGTACAAAACGCTTATCGGCATGTCACCATTTCATCTAGTGTATGGAAAGGCATGCCATTTACCTGTAGAAATTGAACATAGGGCATTCTGGGCAATCGAGCAATGCAAGATGAATTTGAGTTTAGCCAGAAAGACCAGGAAACTCCAACTATCTGAGTTAGAGGAGCTTAGAAATGACACATACGAGAATGCCAAGATCTACAAGGCTCGGACCAAAGCTCTTCATGACCAATTGATATCCTGCAAGAGCTTTGAGCCGAACCAGAAGGTCTGGCTTTTTTATTCTCGACTTAAGCTCTTTCCCGCCAAACTTAGGTCAAAATGGAATGGCCCATTCATCATCGATCAGATTTTTTCAAATGGGGCTATTTAGATTTCTGACCCAAAGATGGGTAATTCATTCAAAGTCAACGGTCAACGTTTGAAGCCTTTTATTGACCCTATTATTCCAGAACCCATCTCAGACAAGGTTGCTCTCATCATGTTGTGATCTCTTTGGCTGGACTTCGCCTAGCTGATGGCATTAAACTCAATAGTTGTACAGTTTGACTCAGAGCTGACCCGAGCATCATATTCAGGTGATATCTTCTACATTCTACCTTCCTTTCATGTCTTTTATTCTCAATGCGGACATTGCATCAGCCAGGCATGAGGGGGTTGATTCATTTCTGAATCAATTTGTCAGCTCTGTGGAATTCTTGTAAATTCCACTTGTTTACTTATATATACATAAAAAAAAATTGAATTAGGAAAGAATACTTGGGCATTAGGACTTTTCAATCTTCAGAAATATTACAGTAGGATTTGAACACTAAGACCCTTCAGGTCTTTGGGCTTAATTAGCCTGGGTATCCACTAAATTGTGGATTTGTTTATCGAGTCCTCACCATCCTAAATTCTATTTCAATTTTATTAAATAAGTTTGGGTGATAAGTATACGACTTATCAACCCACCCTCTGATTTGAGGGAACTTTAAGTCTAAGCATCTACACACTATTTGCACTGACTCGTTGTTTGGCAATTTTAATGGAAATTGGGTAGCTAATGAACCTTCTAAGGTGGCATGGCTGGCAAGTTTTCATGGGTAACAGCCCATAGGTAGGTTGTCCAGAGCCCAGCCACTAGACCATTACTTTCCTACTGCCTTTAGGTAAATCTTAGACCAAGGAAGCCACCTACTTAAAAAAAGAAAAAGAAAGTCCAAAAAAGAAAAAAAAAAGAGAAAAGAAAAAGAAAAAGAAAAGGAGAAAAAGGAAACAAAAGAAATAAGCCACATTTCATCGCACGAGTATGGCTCGTAAGTTATTGTGGGTAATAGCCCATTAGTAGGTTATCCAGAACCCAGCTCAAGAAATGCATGTCAAATTCCTAAAACACTTAGGAAGAAGCTGAGAAGTAGAATAAGTCAGGGAGATGTACACTAGATTCACCCTTGTGTTGACCCCATAAAAAGAAAAGTAGGGAGAAAGCTACCGGTCGTATAGATACACCTTTAGGCAGAATTTTTTTTTTTAAAGGTCACCTAGGGGCATAGAAATCCAAAGTCTATTCTGATTGCCAAACAATGAGTCTATCACATTCACAAAAAGATGCTTAGAACTTAGGGTTCTCATCAAGTCATGGGTGGGTTGAGTGGCTGTAGAAAGCCACTCTGTAACCCTAAACTCAAAAATCCAAAATAATTAGAAAAGAAGAAAAAGGAGAAAAAGAGATCTTTCTTTGAATAAGGAAAGAACTTGAGGCGGTCTACATTTTGTCAGATACCCAGACACTGTTGTGTCTTTAAAAGTTCAGGTCCTAAGTAAAAATTTCTTAATGTTGAAAATGACTTTTGCCCAAGTAATCCAACCCTAATTCTTTTATAAATAGCGTGTAGATTTTGCTAGGTACTGGCAAAAGATAGGCATGGGAGTGTGATGTGCATACATCTAAATAGCCAAAAATGTCTATTAATGCATGTTCTTAGTGTCATATTAGCATCATACATTGTAAATATTGCATAACATGCATAATCATGCATTTAGATCAAGTTGTATAAATTGTATGGTAATTGTCTCCTTTTATGGTTAGGGATAGAGTGACTTTTAATCAGAGCCTCGGATCGAAGATCCAACCATACGGATCTAATCAGGGTGACGATTGGAGTTCAACGACTCTAAGATCGCCCTGATCAGACATCCGTAGCACTAGATAGAGACTGACGAAGCCTAAAGATCAAGGGCTAAGATGGTGCCAATCCACACTTCAAACGACAAATCTGACTGCATGGATGGGTTCGAATCAATGATCACAGTCTAACGACGTGAAAATCGATCCAATCTGACATCTATGGCACCATCTACAACACGCAGAAGATGAACGGCCAAGATGGCACCACGTGGCACCATCACAGCCACCCAAATCAGGCGAAGCATCACTCCCCATCTTCTGAAGGCACGGTGAGGCGTGATCTGGGCCGTTGGATCTTGATCCAATGACTGTGAAGCACGTGCGCTTAATTCGTAATTGCGACAAAGCACACCGCTAGCGCAACGGTCGAGCGACGTTGTGCAAGCACGCGATGCGCGTTCGACTCGCCATCCGCAGCACTAAGCGATTAATCGTGACCGTACAATCAACTACAGGTGGCTCAGATGATCCAATCGCCCACACGTGCGATCTGATGCACAGTGCGCACGCCCAATCACACGTGGGCACACGGTTAAGCGCAGATGAAGGCACGCGCGAGGAGAAATCTGAGCCATCCTATCTCATGATCGGATGGCTATGATTGCGAAGATATGGGCGTGAGTTTTAAGCATGGCAAGCAGGGAGGCGTGTGCGACACGTGCACGTTGGCCACAATCAGACCTTTAGTGATAGATAAATCTGTCACTAAAGACCTGATTTTAATGCTTTAAGCTTGAAATGACAAATTTGCCCTCAATTCCTACAACTATAAAAAGAGACTCAACCTCCACTTCTTCTTCATCCCTTCCTTCACTTCTCTCCCTCTCCAAAGCTCAAGAGAAGCTTGTCCCACACCTGAGATGCTATTCTAGAGCTAAATCCAATTTTCTCGCCCCCATTTCGGAAGTGGATCCTGCGACAATGACGACTTGCTTCCTTGTTCCTGCTTCTTCCTGCTTCGTCCTCCTTCTTCACGCTCCATCCTCCATCTTCTAGGCATCGCTCCATCTGGCTTGTCCTCCAGGCATTCGTCGAGGAGGATAACATCTCCCTCTCTTCTTTTTAATCGCTTTCTAGAATAGAATTTTTTGCATTCTAGTTGTAATCATTTCCCGCTTTGTAGTTGTAAAAACATTCTGATTATATCAAGTGATTGTTCTCTCTCTCTCTTTCTCTCTTATTGTTTATATCAATTCCATTGTAATTATTTCATTTTCAAACAAAAACACAAAAAATATAAATCGTGGATTTTAGATTGACATAGCCTCCCTGTGTTTGACTCAGAATTCTTAGAATTTCGATATAAATTTATCTGTTAACGGATTTCTTTGCAAATCGAACTACAACGATGTGTTTTTCAAAACCAACTTCGATCGCGTAGTTTTCCGCTCTCAACGCATAGTATATGATGAAAGGTTGTTTCTCCCAACGCTGGCTTAAAACAGCTTCGATGGTGAAATCAGAGGTGTCACACATCATCTCAAAATCAAGAGACCAGTTGGGTGGTTGGAGAATCGGGGAATCAGAGACAGCGCTTCGTAAAGTCTCGAAGGCGCTGAGACACGAGGTGTTAAACTCGATTGGGGTAATGGTTACTAGGAGATTCGTCAAAGGTCGCACGATTTTTAAGAAATCGCGTATAAATCTTTGGTAAAATCCAACATGGCCCAAGAATGATCTAATTTGCTTAACCAAGCTAGGTGGGGGTAATCATGATATGACTTTAGATTTAGCTCGATCGACCTCAAGTCCATTGGCAGAGATCCTGTGCCCTAGTACAATGCCATCCCTCACCATGAAATGGCTCTTTTCCCATGAGAGTACTAGGTTTACCTCAATACATCGATTCAGGATCTTGGTGAGGTTATCAAGACAAGATGTGAAGTCATCTCCAAAGACAAAGAAGTCATCCATGAATACTTCCACATAGTCCCCTATCATGTCAGAGAAGATGGTCATCATACTACGCTGAAATGTCGCTGGTGCATTGTAAAGGCCGAATAGCATCCACTTGAAGGTGAATGTTCCGAAGGGACATGTGAAAGTGGTCTTGTCTTAATCTTCCGGGTAAATCGCTACTTGATTGTAACTGTAGTATCCATCCAAGAAGCAAAAGAAACTATGTGCGGCTAGCCATTCCAAGATTTGATCAATGAATGGTAAAGGAAAGTGATCCTTCTAGGTAGCCGTGTTCAGCTTTCTATAATCTATGCAGACCTGCCATGATGTCGCAATGCAGGTTGGGATGGATTCGCCCTTATCAGTTTTTACAACAGTGAGTCCTATTTTCTTGGGCACTATCTAGATCGGACTCACCCATTGGCTGTCAGAGATGGGGTATATAATGCCCGCATCCAGCCATTTGATGATCTCCTTAATAACCTCTAACATGTTCAGCTGTCTTTGAGGTTGTCTTAAAGGTTTCACCCCCTCATCTGTGTAGATGTGATGAGTGCAATACGAGGGGCAAATACCGCGAAGATCAGCAATACTCCACCCTATGGTAGCCCTATGGTCTTGTAGCACAGAAATCAACTGGTGGTCCTGTTCATGGGTCAAGTGAGCGTTGATAATGACTGGGTATGTCTCACTTTCGCCCAGGAACACACATTTAAGTGAGTTAGGTAAGGGCTTCAATTCAATCAGGGGTGGATCAGACTCAGAAGTGGGGGTGGGAGTTGGAATGGGAGGAGCAGAAATAGAGGTGGAAGTCTGATGATCCGAATACATGTGAATTCCTGCTGATTTGTCACCTGTAAACTGGTCGATTGTGACTGTGTTAACGGAAAACTCGTCTGCTGTAGTCATGTCTTCCTGCATCAACAGGGGCGATTCAGTATTGTGTGGATCAAGATAGCCAGAGTTAGGGGTGCTATGGTCAGATATACACCCCAGACAATCGGATCCTCAGGAAGATATGTGCAGTGCAGTAGTCTCAATCCCATGTGCATTAAGGTCCAAGAACCCTAACAGTGCAGATGAATGAGACATTAGGTCGTTACAAAGGAGCCCAATGTTACCACAGCGTTCTAATTCTTCATCTTCACCATCCTCCTCGATATGATCACAGTTGAAGTTCCTTGATGCCCTAAATATGTCAAGTCTAAGTCTCTTATTACCTAGTGCTATCTCCATACACCCAGATGCACAATCAATGTTTGCTCGGGCTGTCACCAGAAATGGGTGACCCAAAATAATTGGTGCATCACGAGATTAGGAGGAACCTTCATATCGAGAATGAACAAGTCTGTGGGAAAGCAGAATCCGTGAACTTTCATGATCACATTCTCAACCACCTCCCTCGACGTTTTCACTGATCTATCAGCTAGCTGAATCGTGACCAAGGTGGGTTTTAACTCCTCGAATCAAAATTGATCATATACGGCGGCGGGAGTCAGGTTGATGGATGGACCCAAATCTATAAGGGCCTAATTAAATGGAGAATCCTACAAGAAGCAGGAAATGTGTGGGGTACCAGGGTCTTTCTTTTTCAGTGATAAGTCAGCTAGAATCACGGCGCTAACCTCCTTCGATAGTACCACCTGTCATCCTATTCTCGGCTGTCGCTTTGGGCTACAGTAGTCCTTGAAGAACCTCGCGACAACAGGAATGTGATCAATGGCCTCGAGGAGAGGGACTTGAATATGCACTTCCTTGAACATCGATTTCATGTCCTCAAAATTCTGTGTATCCTTTTTCCACACTACATTACATGTCAGAGCCTCGGGAAAAGGAATGGGAATCTCAGGGTCAAGTGGCCTCTTGCCCTTATCTACCGTAGGTGGCTTCTGAGATGGAGTCGAACCATCCTGCAGTGAAGGCTGTGAAAAATCAGGACCCGCCTGCCTAAATGTGGGTCATGTGTCTTCTTCCCGCTCCTCAATGAAACAGCGTTTGTATCAACTTGCTGTCCATGAGGTGGTGGAGGAGCGGAAGAGGTAAAGTATGCAGTGTTCTATATCAAAGGTGGCTAGCCTTGAGCATAACCAGGTGGTGTAGGAGGAGCCTGTAATATGGCGTAGGCCTGTCCCTATGGTGCCCGAAACCTTGGCCAGGTACCTTGGTTCTGCACATATCACAGGTTCAGGACAAGTTTGGAGGGCAAGGCTCCCTGGGTCCTATGCTCCTATAGTAACTGCTTTTGCGTGTTTTGTATGTTCTATATCTGGTTGGCCATTGCCTTCATGATCTACAAGCTATCCTGTGTAGACTTTCGCATCGATTCTTGCAGCTCCTCTTTCAGTGCCTCCAAATCGGCTCGCTTTGGAGGGTGACTGGCAGCTTGATGCAATGGCTAATAAACAGAGAGTGATTGTTGGTACTGAGACGGGAATGGCTGCTACCTAGGGTACGTGTTCTGTGCATTCCCGTACTACCTGGTCTGGTAGTGTGGATCTTGATGTTGTCTCTGTGAGTTACCTGACCAGGAGAAGTTTGGTTGTTGGTGCCAACCACGGTTATACGTCTCTGAGTACGGGTTATTACACCTGTGTCCCTAAATAGCATTGACGTCTTCATAAGCCGACGACGTCTGAGGCGTATATTAATCAAAGGAATAGGCATTATAATTATCGTGTGGTGTGTAACCCTGATCATATGGTGCCAGATCGAGATTGTTCGTGGGATCCTGATACGCGGGATCCCATGAATATGGAGGAGGTGCATCCCGAGTGAGCAGATTAACTCGAATAGGAGGGGCTTGGGATGCATAAGGGATCTCGAGGCAGCAGAATTTCTAACTAGATCCTATTGACCTCGAGCTATGTCATCGAGCTTCTTTCCTAACAAATCCACCTTTCCCAGCTGCTTGGTGATAATTTCCATATCAACTCAAACAGACTCTGCTTGAGCCTCATGGACACTAACTCGCTATTGTCCAGGCCACTGGAACTAGTTCATTGATGCGGCGTTCATTGAATTCTCCGCTAAAGACTTGAATAGCTCAAATGCGTTGTTTTCGTCTTTTAGGAGGAAATTCCCGCCACTGGATGCATCGGCCAGATACCGATGTGTGTCATCCAACCCATGGTAAAAAATCTGAGCTAAGTGACATTTGGGCACACCATGGTGTGAGCATTTTCTCAAGAGATCATGAAATTGGTCCCAGGCGTCATACAACTTCTCCTCAGGTCCCTGGGAGAAAGTTGTAATCGCTCGCCACATTGCATTTGTCCAACTGATCGGAAAGAACTTCTGCAGGCATTCACGTCGTAATTCTAGCCATATTCCAATCGGCATCCTGATGGTCTTGAACCAGTATGAAGCTTTATCCCTAAGAGAAAACAAAAAAACCTTCATCTGAACAATTCCAAGATCTACGTCCCTGGGTTGTGCTATTTCCGTGATTCGACTCAGGTCCTCTAGATGTTGGAATAGATCCTCATTCGAGTTTCCATAAATGTAATTATGGATCGGCCCAATTAGATTGGGCTTGAGCTCGAACGCATCTCTACCTATGGGAATCTGGACTAGAGGTGCGACAATTGGTGCTGCCAGATCATAGAAATCCTGAAGTTGTTCTCGTGGTGGATGCTACATTCTGTCCAAAGTATTCAAGATACGGTCTATATTCTATTTCTGTCGTTCCTCAGATTCAGCGACCCGGGCTTCCAGACGAGCCATCAGGTCTAGATTTGCTAGATCCTGACCAGGTCGGGGTCCAGAGTTAGCCATCTCAACTAATAGGGTGGAAGAAGAGAGTGGGGGAGAAGTTGGTTCGGGTGAGGTGACTCGCCTCCTTGGGAGTGGCTCCCAAGGTCCAATCAGTTGAGGTCTCAGTGACCTCCTTCCTCGTATACACCAACCAAACCCTGGGTTGGTGCAACTAGCCAGACAAGGCTAAGGCCCTGTCAATTAGATGGTCCTTATGGATCAGATGACCAGATTTTTTCATTTGGGTTCAAATTCCTGAAGAAAAAATTCATTGAGAACCAATTGAAAGTGATTCTCGCCTCTCAAGCTAACCCAGTCAGTCTAGTTACGAGGGGATTAAGGGGAAGCTTCTTCCTTCGGCTCGTGCCTCTAATTTCATTGACCCTCGAGCCACTGTCGTTTGACACTACCCCACAGACTTAGTCACCAGGTTTGGCCAGAGAGGTTGAAAACACCCAGTAGTATAACAATGAATTTGGGTTCAAATTCGTGTTTTAAATTTTATTTTAACCCTTTTTTCTTCACTGGGGTTTGGGGCGAGTGGCCCACAAGGTGACCAGGCTCCTTGGCTAGACCTTAGACTTGACTAAGTCTAGCTTAGCTCAAATGTGGTCTCTAGCAAGTTGACCCTAAAGGTTGAGTCTAGGGTTCATGCATCTTCTAAGTGTTCAACAGACCACAAGAATCAAACAAATTTTCTGAATACAAATGAAATCCAAAAATAATGAAATTTTTTAAATAGATTCCTTTTTTTATTATCTTTTCATAGAATATTTTTTTATAATTTTTACTATTTCAACCAAATTTATAGAAATTTTTAAATGTTAAGGGGTTAGATTTGGAATTTTGACCCTTGGTTGATTTTTTGCTTTGAAACAGTATCACATAATTTTCAAAAATTTGAGAAAAATATGAAAATTAATGCTCATGAGATCAACTTTCAAACCTCAGCAGTTTTAGTCAAAACAGATTTGTGGATTACTCGAAATTGATTTTTGAATTTTGAAAATTTTTAAATCTGGGTCAGTTTGACCCCCTTGCACTTCGTGAAATTTTTAAAAATTTTTATTCTTAATATTTTTAAATAAATGGTGTCATTTGAAAGGTGATTTGAAAATGAAGTAGTTGCTCAAATTTCAAAATTTTTCGCTCACTAATTTTTCGACAAATGAATTTTTTAAATCATAAATTGAAGTTTAGCCGAAATTCAGCATGTGGTGGAAAGGCTTTTAGATGGTATTTGAAATTCAAATCACTTTCCACTAAAAATGTTCTTTTTTTCTTTATTTTTCAAATTTTTTATTTTCAAAAATTTTTGAAATTTTTTTTTGGAGGGAAAATTTTTTCAAATTTTCTTTTTCTCTTTTTTTTTCAAACAAACTAACCTAAGATTCAAATGGAAACCTAATCTAACAACCTAAAAAAAAGAAACCTTTTTCTTTTAAAATATGCAGATTTTTTTTCAGAAAGAAATTTCTAGCAAAAATTTTAAAAAAAGAAATCTAACCTAAGGTTCAAACAAAAAACCTAAGCTAAGAGGGAGATGTGCACCTACAATTTCTTTTTCTCCATGCTCGATGTGCGCACAGATCTCATTTTTCCTGCACGTTCAAAAACATGCAGAGGAAGATTTATCACTAAAAGCTTTAGATCAAAAATCAATTACGTTGCCTCCTCGGCAACGACACAATTTAATGGAACGATAAATCGCGTGTTTTGAAAACGATGTCGTAGCTTGTAGTATAGCCGCGAAATCTACTTGTCAAAAATAATTTATAAAATAACGAGACTTGGAGTCCTGGTTGTTCATCTCTAGGAGGCATTATGGAATTGTAAAATGAATTCATTCTCTTTTCCTCTCTACATGCTTAAAATTGCACACCGGTTTCTAATCTTCGGATCAATGTTTTGCCACTTGCATCATTAACCCTAATTACGTGTGCATGTGTTAAGTAGATGAAAAACATGAAAGTGAGAGTTTCAGTACACACGATTCTAGTTATGTAGTGGTTGTTTATAGAAAATGCATTAATAGTTAGATCCTCAACATCGTCAAGTATCGACATGCTAGTTGCAACAGATAGCAATTAAAAGCAACTTTAGTCACACAAAAATATTGCAACAAGGCTCATGGTGATTTTCACACATAGATATTTATATATACAAAAAGATTTTCATTGATTGCATCAAGGTTACAGAGCACAGCTAGAGGAAGGCTTGTGGAGGAATGCTTGAAAACATAAACTACTTGCTACAAGAAAACGACTACATACACGAATCTATGGGGGGATTATGCATGCATCATTGGGGGAGAATATGGAGCTACACTACTAAGCAATAATAAAGCAATAAATCTATGAAGAACTATCTACTTATCTAACAGAAATAAGGGCATTCGGAGGTGGGCTCCAATGGCCTTCGACTCAGTTGAGAGGAGGGGCGGCCAATGGGGGTTTGGTCGGTTTTTGGAGACGTGAGGAGGAGGTGATCCAAACTTTTGGCGTGGTGCCGCTGCTGGCCATGGTGGGAGCTCGTGGAGGTGGAGGTGGAAAGGCGGAGCTATACTATGGGAGGTGGATTAAATGGAATCAAGCTTGAATGGGTGCAAATGGCCACCCCTTAGGTCTTTTTATAGATCTACAGGAGACTCTATAGAGATGTGTGGAACTCTCTAGAGAGAGCTCCAAGTGTGGCTTTCTAAGGGAGAGAGAAGGTGGTTCTTAGATCCACCAAAAGTGGATCTAAGAGAAGACCCATCCTTGGTTGCTATATTTGGCAACCAAGGTGGCGCCACCTTTGGAAGGACCTAGAATAGTCTAGGTGGTGTAGGAGTGCGTGAATGGCTGTGTGTGTGTGTGAGTGTGGGTTTGACCTAGGTGGTTGAGTGGTCTAGGTTAGGTCCTAAGGGGTTTGGGTTAGTGTAGGTCTCAAATTAGGGTTGCAAACCCTAATTGCTAATGGGAAAGTGCAATTAAACATGAAATAAGTTTAATTGAGTGAGTGTGAACTTAATTGAGAGTGTAATAACTCAATTAAGTTGAACTTAGGTCAATTGGACTTTCATTGAGTCCAATTGGACTTGTGTGGGTTGAGATCTGAGCTCAATTGGACTCTATGAGTGCAATTGACTAGGCAATGGTAATTGACTTTGATCCAAGTCAATTGGGCTTAATAAGAACCTAATTAGGTTCTTAGGAAGGTCTAGAGGTGGTGTACTAGGGTTAGGGTACCTTAATTTAGGTTCCTAAGGGGTTGGGATTGGGTTTAGGGACCTATGAACTCAAGATCGAGGCTTGAATTCCAAAACAGGAACTGAAGAACAATTCCAGACATCAAATAATAGTATCAGATGACTTATACTCAAAAATCAGAAGTCCAGACTTGTTGTTTGGACGTCCAATCAGAGTCAGGAGGGATTCAGGGTTCTGTCTTGGGTATTCTGCAGAAATTGGATGTCTGACCAAGTGTCGGGAAGTCCAATAACACTACAGACATGGGTTTAAGGTGTGCGAGTTATGACTAAGGGTCTTGGACGTCCAATCACTTATCTGGATGTCTAGATAAGAGCTAGAACTAGGGTTTTAAGGCTTCCTAGGCTATGGTGACCTAATCTAAGGGTGGCTAAGGCTTGGGAAGGCTTCTAGGGCTATCCTAAGGCTAGGATTGAACCTAAGCTCTTTATAATTTAGCTGCTTTACTTCTACTTAATATAATAAAATACCTCAACACTTTACATTATTTCTCTACTACATTTTATTCTAATCTTCCGCTCCAACTCTGTTGCAGCACTATCTTCAGGTCCAGCTTCAGGTCCAGCTTTAGATTCAGCTCCTAAGCTTCTTATTACTGCAATTTATATAATGTACTTAATTAGTACCGTATATCATTATTTCATGCATAGCTAAAGGAAAGCAGCAAGGATGCAAATAATGCTTATGCATTCATGAATTACACTAGCTTATGCTAAGTTCTATGCTAATTTAGGTTAATTAAGATCTATGATTGCTGTGCAATCAGTATCTTCAAGATGATTACTATCCCAACTCGACTTATGATTACCCATCTCCTAGCCGAGATAACTTTGATTGGGGATATGAATCCGGACCTCAGTGTCCAGGGCCTAACCCTGGACAACAAGACTATGATTATTATCCTTCTCACGCCTACAATGATTATAGATCTCCACCCTTTGATGACCAAACAAATCCGATATACACTCAGGAAGGATATGATGATTATAACACCTACCCTCCCCATTTTGATATAGGTCACCACCATTTTTTCAACAACTGGAAACGACCTACTATTAGGGAGGACCTCGAGAACCTCAATATCTTGACTCCCCTAGATTTAACCTGAACCCACCCAACCCTGAACCGAACCATTCGGTTCAGGTGAACTAGGTCCAAGACAGGGTGTTGGCGAATTTGAGGAACACCATACAATCTTTAGAAGCTCAGCCAACGCCATGCACTGAAGCATTGGAGCTTATGATCAAAATGATTGATGAGCTTAATATCTCTTTACTGGATTTTCTCTAAGATGTTAGAGATAGGGGCCCAGGTGAGTTTCTACTTGGGAAATTGTCAAGATTGAGGATAAAATTTATGGTTGCCTCAATCCAATCTTGGGATGATTCTCAAGATGAACCCCCTTCAGGGGAGCCAATGTCTGAACTCGGTCAGGAGCCTATTAGGGGGGATATGTGTTTTGAGACCAGAGATGACCAGGTTGGTCTAGAGCAACCAATTCAGGATGAATCGATTGCTTCACCCAAGATCCCCAAGGCAGGGAGCGAGGAAAAATATGTCTCTTTGAACCAGCAAATGACATATGATTTTGAGACATATAAATGAGGATCAACAATTCCTTGATTGTGAGGGTGAGGAATCTTTAGGTGAAGTCTCACTTGAGCTTAAGGAAGATGATTTTAGTGAGACAAATAGGCTCGAGGAGCATGACAAGCCATTTGATAGCCCTTTCATTGAAGATTTTGATTCAGTTGGGGCTAACTTGGAGGATTCAAATCCTCATTTACTAGAAGATTCAATCAATAGCCCCATCCCTCAACCACACCCTGAAGGGATTGATTTTGATTTGGAAATCATTATGCCCAAGTCAATCCTGATTCAACCGCAATTATTGGACTTGGGTATTTTAGATGGGGTATTATTTACGTGCTAAATCGGGGTTTTAAAATCACTTCATTGCAATATAGCCAGAATAGTGCGTGAATAAATATAATTTATTACTTGAAAGAAATCTAAGGTTGAACATAAGGAGCAATATGGCAATTTATCTTGAGATCACAATTTTAAGCACAATATAGCAATATAATGGAAATCTCAAGCACAAATAATATAGAAGAGTAAATGTAGCCAAAAAGATTAGGGTAAAATGGTGATTTGAATCACCAAATTACCCTATTACAATTATACTCAAATAATACTACAGTATCAATCAACCAAATGCCACGTATGATAAGTGCACAGTGCACTCCCTATCAGAGATCAGACGTTTGGAACTTCAATCAGATGAATTAACCTTCTAGATACTACAATGCCGAGAGGGCACTCTCTTCTTCCTTTCCTTTCTCTCCTCAGGCTCTTTTCTTCTTCTCACTTTTCTCCTCACGCTCAAGGTAAGGCACAGCACAGAGGCACAGTTGCCTCGTAGAGGCTAAGTGTTGAGAGGGTTTTACTTAAGCAAACCCCCCCCACTTCCTCCTATATT
This sequence comes from Thalassia testudinum, assembly GCA_037157565.1. NCBI lineage: Eukaryota > Viridiplantae > Streptophyta > Magnoliopsida > Alismatales > Hydrocharitaceae > Thalassia > Thalassia testudinum. The sequence continues at coordinate 40,391,619 of JAZHRO010000049.1, forward strand.
TCCCTTTCTTCTCTTCTCTCACAGATCTGGCAAACCAGACCAGACCTAGGTAACCGGGTAAACAAACCGAGGCCCAGACCCGCGTGGCGTGAACCCTGGGCGAGGGCATACGTATGCACATGCATGGGCGGGGACCTCACCCCCTATGCATGATGAGGCGAACAGCCGGTATCAGAAAATCAACTTAAGTGCAGTTGAGGCTTCTTCACTCTATGAGTTGGGACTATCCCATGCACTTTCATCGCAATGCAGTAGCAGCTGAAGACGCTTTTGATTGGGGTCGAGGATGCAGTTGTGGGGTTCAATTGATCACCTGGAGCACTTCTTGGGAGTCAGCCACAACACTTGGAGGTGGAATCTGGAGGAGTTGTGGCCGGAGGACTACAGCTAACGTTGGAGAACTCGAGAGCGGCGGCAGAGATCTGGTGGTCACTTGAAAAGCAGAAAATGACGTCGTAGCCATGTCAAATATGCTTAGGAGGATCGCCTGAGGATGGCAAATGTGATGGTGGTCTAAGTGGTGCGCATGAGAGAGTGAGGAGGTCGGACGATGGTAGACTGTAACTGTGATGGTGGTAGTGTTCAATAGGCAGTTAGGGTAAGCAAACCCCTTAATTTCTTGAGGGGTTTTCTTCGCGTGGATGCGGCGAAGCTTTTGGGAGCAGCGGCGGTTGATTTGGTGGAGTGTTGCGGGCTGTCGAGGTCACCAGAGGTGTGCCAGAGACAAGGGAGACGATGACGGAGCGGGCGAGTTGGAGGTTGAAGCCGAAGTTTGGAAGTGTGGTGGGAATCAGTAGATGATGAGGAGTTGAATGGAGGGCCTAGCGAATGAAGAGAAGGTGGAGGAAATGTTGGCTATGATAGGTCGACGTCGGAGAAGGCTCCGGTGAGGGAGATCGGCGAGGATAACGGAGTACAGAGATGCCTGCTGGTATTGCAAGGCGCAGAAGAACTTGAAGAAGATGATCCCACCGCCTATTATATGTAGCGGTGAGCGAAGAATGCAGCGGAAGAGGGTTGTTAGGGCAAACTTCAGAGCAGGCCAGAGAGGGAGAAGAGAAGAGGACTTGGGCCTAAAAAGTTGCTGAAGAAAAGGGGGATGCCAAGGAGGTCTTTTATAAGCCAAAGAGCAAGCTTCAAAACTTGGAAACCAAGCTTTGAAAGCTTGAAAATCACAAAATAGGTTTAGGATTTTCAAGAGTTCGCATGAACTCTTGGATGAGATTTGAAAGGCAAGACCTGCCTTAGATTGAAGAGCAACTCCTCAAGAATCATCCTTCCAAATTTGGAAGGATTTTGTCGTGAAATCAGGGAGAATATGTTGATTGAAGGTTGGCGATTCATGGGTTCACACAGTAATGGCGGCAAGGGCATTTCTGTGAAGAAGACAAAGAATTTAGGAGGGTTTTTGTAATAATTTCAAAAGTTGATGGGTTATTTGAGAGAATATGAGTCAAACTTGAACTAAAATGCAAACTAGGTTGAAATAATCTCAGATTAGGCTCAAATTTTGATACAAACCTAATTTGAACCCAAGGAATCCAATGGTGAAGTTGGATTTTTGTTTGACCTGCTTTGACTGGGTAATTTATGTAAAAACCCAAATTTAGGCAACAGTCTGTCTGTGACTCTGTTTTAGGTCAAAATGGGCTTTGATGGTTAATTCAAAGATGCTAAACCCTAAAGGATATTTTTCTATGAATGTTAGAGGGTTTATGTGAATTTTATCTTGACCAGAACCTCAGTTAATTAAGCGAGTCTATTTTTAGGGTTGCAGATTCCATTAATCTTGAAATGCGTAAAAACTCGTTTCTGTCTGCATGGATACACTTATTAGGCATTAATCACTAAATGACCTTTAATAAACCCTTGGCATACCCCGTGGTTATTCTATATTTGTGATAAGATGGTAAAATTGTAGAAATAACCCTATTTTCATCTTTTCTTCTCAAAATAATTCATCCTGCTTAAGTGACCTTCCGATTGATATGTAGGAGCTTTTATTGACTTTATAAGACCAAATTGAGCTAGTTATGGCTCATGATGGTGTTCCCATCATACCCCCATGCTTATCTTTTACTAGTCCCTTAAGCAAATTCTATGAATCAAACCAATTATCTAGGTTAGATGTAACCATCAGGATGTCCTACTAAGCTGCATCTCTAGGAATCAGATCTTAATACCAATAATAGGCCTAGAAGTACTCAAGTACCATCCTAGATCCAGACCTGACTAGCTTTTACCTCAGTCTGCCACAAAGGTTTCTATGGTCTGCAAGAACTAACCTAAGGTTCGTTGTACCCAGCGGTTAAAGCACCCGTGCTTGAAACATGGTTAGTCCAGGTTCAATTTGCCAATGCATTTTGTAAGAGAGATATAAAAGGAGAATTTTACTTATGGAGAGCTTTCTCTCTCTTTTTCTTTTCATTATATTTTTCCTTAGATCCATCTTCATATTGGCCCTAAACACGATCTGTATCAGATTCCTTGTCCCCACCATCAATCCTCACAGGGTCCCTGGCAATCGATGCTTCAAGATAGCACCACCCATGGCAACCCCCAGAACCCTGGCTTTTGAGATTTCGGGATAATCTCGCCTATAGAGTTTTGTAGCTAAATCCAGCCCTAGCAATAGACATTTCTTGATAATGCTGCCCATGGCATCTGAACCAGCACAAGGTGCTTACATGCCCCCGGTAGGAGACAAGCACCGAGGAGATGACATGTTATTACGTATCTTCGAGGGAATTTCCCGCATCTCCACGCCAGGAACTCATCCAAATCAATTTTTGTTTTCGAGCCGCTCCTAATTAGATCTTAGGACCATTTTTAGAACAAAAGAAATACCCTTTGGCATGATTTCATTATTTAGAGAAAACTGAACCAGACTGTGTATGATTTAGGGTGCTTAAGTTACCGAGTCCCGTAAACCAAGGGTCAATTAATGAGGCCGAATACTACCTAAGCCTTAGACCTAATATGTAAGCTTTGCATTTTCCCCAACCTCTTGAGGACTAATCCGGATCTTGACAAGTACGTGAGTGTTTAAATCCAATCAGATCCATGAGGCCTAAGATCGGTATTCGCCACTAATCCCTTAAGTTTTAGCCTTCCAAGTCTTAATTCATCATTTGATCCAACCTAGAGGTTAGGTAAGTTTCATATTACCTTGAAGGGACTCAATTTCTTTCTTTATCTTTTTGCTCCTTCTTCTCTTTTCAATTTTTCTTCCCTCCTTTTTCTCATTTTTTTCTCTCAAATGGTCCTCCTTTTTCTTCAACCTCCTTTTTCTTTTTTTTTAATGGAACCCTTTTTGTGAATTAATTCTCACGGCATTTTGCACTTTAATACCCCCCCATGCCTATGATTTGTAATGTCCTCATTGTAAATTAGGTGGGTTCGAGTTCAGCTTAGATCGTACATTAGAACAGGTTCAAAGGATGGGTGAATGGGTTGGGATGACTGTTGCAGACGATTTCAAGCTCTGGTATGAGTATCAAAGGTGGAGTCAACTATTCTAATGGACGATCCCTAAAGTGTAATATGAGTTTAGCAAAAAGATGTGTCAAAAGGGTTTTAGGTTTTTCAAAAAAATGATGGGTTGCCTCCCGTTAATCGCTGAGTTTAACACCATCAACCGAGAGCAATAAGCTCAGGAAGAATGGAGATCAAAAGATACCTTAGCCAAGTTCGTATTAGTGAGTTCAATGAACGGCTTGAGTCACTGGCCATTCACGATGAAAGGTTCAAAATCAAGGCTAGGTTGACTAATTTTGACGGCTCCATTTATGAAGATTCGTCTCACCAAGAATGGTCCAATCCATTTAGATCTGAGTTTGCCTAGGAAAAGCTTTAGATTGTCATCAAAGAGTAGGACCTTCTGACCAGGATGGAAAGTTCTTCTAGAAATGTGTTTTTCATGAAAAGCCTTCACACACTCTTTGTAAATTTCGCGAGTTCTCGTACGTGTCATTGCGCAGTTCTTCGATCTCGCTCATTTGAAGCTGATGGTTGGTTCCGGCCTTAAGCAAATCTAGATTGCACTTTCGTACTGCCCAATAGGCTTTGTGCTCCATCTCAATGGGAAGGTGACATGCCTTCCCGTACACTAATTTGAATGGAGACATACCTAATTGGGTTTTGTGGGCGATCCTATAAGCCCACAAAGCTTTCAGAAGTCGGGCTGACCAGTCCTTCTTGTCAGGCCAAACAGTGACCTACAAGATTTTCTTGATCTCCCGATTAGACAGTTCAGCCAATCCATTGGTTTGGGGGTGATAAGGAGTCGAGATTTGGTGTGATACCCCATACTTGGTCATCAAGGATCTGAACTGTGCATTTGTAAAATGGTCCCTCCATTAGAGATAATGGCATGTGGGACACCGAACCGCGAAAAGATGTGCTGATGAATGAACTTGATTATTAGTTTATGATCATTGGTTCTGGTCGGGATAGCTTCGATCCATTTAACATGTGGTCTACAGTGAGGAGAATGTATTCGAAGCCATTCGATTCAGGGAAGGGTCCCATAAAATCAATCCCCCATATATCAAAGATTTTGCATATGAGAATCGATTGTAAAAGCATCATATCATGGTGGCTCATGTTGCCCAAGGTCAAGCAACGAGTACATGCCTTACAGTAGTAGTATGCGTCCTTGAAGATCATGGGCCAATAAAAGCCTCACTGGAGGACTTTAGCTACGGTTTTATGTCCGGAGAAGTGTCCACCGTAGGCCTGGTCATGGCAGAAGGACAGAATGTCCTGAATTTCTGCTTCCGAGATGCATCATCTGATGATCTGATCAGTACTAATGCGGAAGAGGTATGAGCCTTCCCAGATGTAGTACATGGCATCAGAAATCAACTTGTCCTTCTTGGCCTTCGGTCAATCAAACGGGATCTGATGTGATGCCAAGTAGTTAAACAAATCAGCGTACCAGGGAAGTCCTGCACCAATAGTTAGGATGTGCACATCAGGAAAGTGTTCTGTGATTGGTTCGGAAGGGTCGATGATATCAGAAGGAAGGCGGGACAAGTGATCAGCTACCACGTTATATTTTCCTACCTTGTCGTGAATCTCGAGGTCGAATTCTTGCAATAGCAAGATCTAGTAGATTAGTCGAGGTTTCACGTCCTTCTTCGCAAGGAGGTGCCTTACTGTGGTGTGATCCGAGTATATGATAACGCAGGAACCCAAAAGATAAGATCAAAATTTTTTCGAGGCCAAATACTATAACTAGCAGCTCTTTCTCAGTAACTGTGTAGTTATGCTGAGCCTCGTCAAGTGTCTTGCTGGCGTAGTAGATGACCACAGGTTTCCCGTCTACTTTCTGCCCAAGTACCGCACCCACTATGTAGTCAGACGCATCTTACGTGATCTCAAAGGGTAGAGACTAGTCAGGGGATTGAAGGGTTGGTGCTTGGGTGACTCAGTCACGTAGTTTCTCAAATGCATGAGTGCACTCCTCGGTGATTTCGAAGGGGACATCCCTTGACAACAGATTAGTCAAGGGGCACACAATTTTCAAGAAATCGGGAATGAAACGACGGTAAAAGCCGATGTGCCCTAGAAAAGAGTGGATGTCCTTGACCGAGCCAGGCATGGGTAGTTAACCTTGGCTCGATAAACCTGGATGCTTTTTTCAGAGACGAGGTGACCCAGGACAATTCCCTCAGGTACCATGAAATGACTCTTTTCCCAGGAAAGAACCAGATTCACATCGATACAATGCCTGAGAATTTGGACCAAGTGCAGGAGGCAATCATCAAAAGATTCCCCAAATATCAAAAAGTCATCCATGAAGACTTCAAGGTACTCACCTACCATATCTGAGAATATGGCAAGCATGCACCTCTAAAAAGTAGCGGGTGCATTGCAGAGATCAAATGGCATCCTATGGAATGCATATGTCCCGAAGGGGCAGGTGAAGGTAGTCTTCTCTTGGTCCTCAAGATGGATTGCCACCTAGTTATAATCGGAGTACCCATTCAAGAACCAAAAGAATCGGTTCCCTGCCAATTTCTCTAGTATCTAATCAATAAATGGCAGTGGGAAATGATCCTTTTTCGTGGAGGCATTTAGTCTTCGGTAATCAATACAGACTCTCCACGAGTTTGCAATGAGGGTTGGTATAGTTTCTCCGATTTTAGTCGTAATGGGGGTGAGTCCTACCTTTTTAGGCACAACCTAGATTGGACTCACCTAACAACTGTCGGAGATCGGGTAGATGACACCTGCATCTAACCACTTGATGATCTCCTTTTTCATGACATCCTATAGGTTCGGATTCAGGAGTCTCTGCATTTCACGGGATGGTCATGATTCTTCTTTGGTGTAGATGTGATGTGTACAATATGAGGGGCTGATGCCAGTCAGGTCATCGAGAGTCCAACCAATGGCTCTCCGATGTTGCTAGAGGATAGAAATCAAGCGGGTTTCCTGATCAGAAGTAAGGCAAGAATTGATGATCACAGGAATGTTTGATTAGAACCCAAAAAGACATATTTGAGATGATCAGGGAGGGGTTTCAACTCCATGACTGGATTTTCAGCAGTAACAGGTGGTTCAGGGTGAGGTTTAGGAGCAACAGCAGGAGCTAAAGGTGTCTCTAGGTCAGGTTCAGGATCCTCTAAGTGTAGGTTTGATCCTCTTGTGGTTGATCATCAAAGATAAGTAGGTTTTCCTCAACACATGGGTTGTCAACCACAGACTCGATGTCGCAAATTTGTTCGATAACCCCACAATTAATTCCTTTCTAGGCTTTAAAGAGGCCGATCTTTAGTGTCTTATTCCCAAATTTTAACCCAATTTGGCCCTCCTTACAATTGATATTGGCCCTAGCTGTGGCTAGAAAAGGTCTCCCTAAAATGATTAGTGTGTTCTTCAAGTTCTCAAGAGCATCCATATCCAAAACTATAAAGTCCACAGGGTAGTAGAAATTGCGTACCCTAACTATGACATCCTCGAGAATTTCTTTTCGTAACTTAATAGATCAATCAGCTAACTGCAATGTCACCTCTGTCGGTTTGAGCTCAGATTCTTCAAGGTGGTCAAGTAGGGATGTAGGTATTACGTTTATGGAGGCTCCTAGATCCAATAATACATGGTCAAATTGAATATCACCGATTGTATAGGAGATCAGGGGGTACTCAGACCTTTTGCCTTAGGGACGAGCTTACTCAAAATGATGGAGCTGGCTTGCTCCGACAATATGATTGGGCTCTCGCCTTTGGTTTGCGACTTACGCTTTGGTGTACACGCATCTTTCAAGAATCTTGCGTAAGCCAATACGTGGCGTATCGCATCCATCAAGGGGATGTTTATTTGGACCTACTCGAAGAGCTTGACCAAGTCCTCTTCAAGTGCCATGAGTTTGGTTTTCTTCTTTCCCTTGGTCAAGGCCTCGGGAAATGAAACCTTAGATGGTTCCTCTAGAATTGGCTCAGGCTCTTTATCAAGGATAGGCGTGTCCTAGATAACCAATCTAGGGTTTGGGTCTATAGTCTCAGGCGAGTTGTGGCTAAGAAAAGGTGGGTCCTCTGTTACTTTGACACTACGGGTGGTGACGGAATTTAATCCTGCCTGATTCTAGTTTGGGCTAGGGAGGATAGGTGTTTGGTGCTGAAATCCAGAATAAGAGGTTGAAGCACCCGTCCCATCAGGGGATGGAGCATAATGGGCCTGATAAACAAAGTGGGCTTGGCCCTAATTTGGATTCATAATGCACCTCTGCTTTGGCACGTTATTTGGATTCAAAAGAGGCTGAAAAGGGAGTGCACCCAGCTAGCGAGCACTTGCCAGCTAGGCCAATTGATTGCACAGCTCAAAGATCGCTTCTTTATGTTGTTTTTGCATGTCAACCAAGCTCTGGAGAATCAAAGATGTCTGATCTTCCTTAGGTGGCCTAGATTGGAAATTTTGATTGGGCCTTAATTGAGTGGTTTGTAGGGACGTAGGTTTTGTGGTCGGGGTTGGAATTGAGGTCTTGGATGTGAGTTATTTCCCGACCACGCAAAGTTTGGATGATTACGCCATCAGGGTTGTAGGTATTGGAGAAAGGATTGTTTTGGATGGTGTGGAGCTCCTCGTAGGTCTGAGGAGCTCCAGAATAATCAGGGTACGATAGTTCAAAGTTCCCCCAATTGTGGTAGGCTGGCCTGGAGTTTCCTCCAAAGCCATAATCAGACAAGGGTGGATACGCATCCATCCCTGGAGAGTGGTAAATATTGTGTGCAGTTTCCCTTCCTGAGGTCGGGTGTGTATATGTGCTTTGTGGTGCAGAGGTGGTCTTATGTAGATGTCGAGTGATGTCGTCCACCTTTTTCTCAATGATGGAGACCTTGTCCAATTGATTGGCTACCAACTCCAATTCAATGGATGTAGAAAGGCCTCGAGATTCATGTTCCCCCCAATTGTTTATCAATGCATGGGTGGACATCCAGTCGTACACACCCAGTGACTCATTGTTCAAGGAGTTCTCACACATGTTCTCGAGAATTCCCCAAATCTCTTCTTCATGCTGACCCATGATGCTGCCACCACAGGTTACATTGACAAATAGCTTGATATCATCACAGAGCCCATGGTACAAGGATTGGACTTGTTCCTACTTTGGGACTCCATGACGAGGGCATTTGCACATAAGATCTAGAAAATGATCCCATGCCTCGTGTAGAGATTCTCCCGCTCCTTGGGAGAAGTGCGTGATTTGGTGCCGCATAGCGTTTGTGTGACCAATGGGATAGAATTTTTGCAGGAAGGCAGTTTGAAGTTCTTCCCATGTGTTGATCGTGTGTGGATAAGTTTGAAACTTGTAGGCGGCTTTGTCGACCAGAGAGAAGGAGAAGATTTTTAAGAGCAAGCCGTCTTGATTCTACATGTCTGCCCTAAAGGTGTGGGCCAGATGCTTCAGATTCTTGATGTGTTGGAAAGGATCCTCGGGGTTCAAGCCATGGAATTTTGGAGTCATGTGAAGCATACTAGGCTTGAGCTCCACCTCGGGTCCTCCTGCAGGGATATTGATTCGTAGTTCGATCTCCACTGCCATGGGATTGTAGTGATCTCACATTTGAGGCTGTGACAATGGGTTGATGAAGGCATTGATCTGATCTCTGAAATCAAGGAATTGTTGTGGTTCAAAGTTAGGTCGTTCTGGCTGATCCATGGTTGTGATTGGAAGTTTGGGCTTAGAACCAAAGGAAATGTCAATATGATCAGGTTGTTGCACAAACACGGAGGTCGAGGCTTGGCCTTGATGAGAGTGAATAACTAATGGAGGCCTCAAGGGTGGTCTTAAGGACCTCCTCCAAAACATGCACCGATGGAGAAGATGAGAGAGAATGTTAGACAGACCAAATCGAGGCACCCAAAGATTTTTGGATCGGGGAAGATGATACCCCTGGATTAGAAAGTCATCCACCTGAGAATTACCTGGGCAGCAAGGAAGGGAGAGTATCGCAAAGACCCCTACACAGTAGAGTGTCCTAACGGGTTACAGGGTTTCCCCCATCCGACCTTCCTTGTCACTGAGGGTCCAGGTAAACCAGGATGGATAACTTGACCTCTTAAGTCTACCAATTGTAAGTTTAGATGAGGTGCTTATGATTCCTCCTAAACTTTAAGATATTTTTGTGCAAGGTGACCTTATTTGAAGATTGGTTGACCCCACAAGGTGGGTCAACTTCACCTGTTTGTCCTTTGAGATTATTAGGTCCCAATTTTTTTAAAATTCAAGTGGATATTTAGAGCCTAATTTTAGGGTTTGCTTGATTAGGTTAATTCGAACAAAGCTTGGGAAACACACAAGTTGGGAGAATATATTCTTGATTAAGTAAGTGGAGTCCTCAACTCTAGAATAGAAATCCTATTTTGGCTCTAATTGATTCAATTAGTTCCATCCAAATTTGGTGCCTAGGGCTCAAGCAAGAAGGTGATAGCCCTAGATACCTTAAACCCTAAGTAGGTGCAGAAATCGAGGTTAGGGTTTGTCTACAAAAGAATCAAATTGGGCAACTTGTGAGAATTGATTCTAAGAATAGAATGCAAGTTGATCCTAATTGATTTTTTTCCTTTTTTAGCTTTTCAGAATCAAGGGCTAAATGAGAATGGAAAATGAAATTACCTGCCCCTAGAGTGGCTATTGTGCGATTGATCTTGCTCCTTGGTTAAATCCCCTACACAATCGTAATCCAAAGAGATAAATCAAGTTAGTATCAAGTCAGGAATTGTAATCCAGAGATCAAATTGTGCGTTGCTCCCCGACAACGATGCTAAAATGTTTACGTGCTAAATCGGGGTTTTGAAATCACTTCGTTGCAATATAGCCAAAATAGTGCGTGAACAAATATAATTTATTACTCGAAAGAAATTCGAGGTCGAACACAGGGAGAAATATGACAATTTATCCTGAGATCACAAATTTAAGCACAATATAGCAATATAATGGAAATCTCAAGCACAATAATACAAAAGCAAGAGTCAATGTAGCCAAAAATATTAGGGTAAAATGGTGATTTGAATCACCAAATTACCCTATTACAATTATACTCAAATAATACTACAGTATCAATCAACCAAATGCCACGTATGATAAGTGCACAATGCACTCCCTGTCAGAGATCAGACGGCTGGAACTTCAGTCAGACAGCTTAACCTTTCGGATGCTACAATGCCAAGAGGGCACTCTTCTTCTTCCTTTCCTTTCTCTCCTCTGGCTCTTTTCTTCTCACTTTTCTCCTCACGCTCAAGGGAAGGCACAACATACAGACATAGTTGCCTCATAGAGACTAAGTGTTGAGAGGGGTTCACTGAAGCAAACACCCCCCCACCTCCTCCTCTATTTCTTGTCTTTCTTCTCTTCTCTCTCAGATCAGGCAAACCAGACCAGACCCAGGTAATTGGGTAAATGGACCAAGGCCCAGAACCCACGTGGTGTGAACCACGAGCGAGGGTGTGTGTATGTGTGTGCGTGGGCGGGGACCTCACCCCCTATGCATGCTAAGGCGAACAACTAGTATCAAAAAATCAACTTAAGTGCAGTCGGGGCTTCTCGCTCTACGAGGTGGGACTATCCCATGCAACTTCGTTGCAATGTAGCAACAACTGAAGACACTTCTGATTGTGGTTGAGGATGCGACTGTGGGGTTCAATTGATCACCTAGAGTGCTTCCTGGGAGCCAATCGCAACACCTGGAGGTGGAATCTGGAGGAGTTATGGCCGGAGGACTACAGCTAACGTTGGAGAACTCGGGGGCGGCGGCGGAGGTCCGATGGTCACCTGAAAAGTAGGAAACAACCTCGTAGCCACATCAAATGTGCTCAGGAGGATCGTGTGAGGATGGCGAATGTGATGGTGGTCTTGGTGGTGCATGTGAGTAAGTGAGGAGGTCAGACGACGGCGGACTGTGAATGTGATGGTGGTGGTGTTTGATAGGCAGTTAGGGCAAGCAAACCCCTCAATTTCTTGAGGGGTTTTGTTCGCGTGGATGAGGCAAAGCTTTTAGGAGAGGCGATGGTCGATTTGGTGGAGTGTAGCGACCTGTCGAGGTCACCAGAGGTATGCTGGAGACGGAGGAGACGATGACGGAGTGGACGAGTCGGAGGTCGAAGACGAAGTTTAGTTGTGTGGAGGGAATCAATATATGATGAGGAGTCAAATGGAGTGCCTAGCGGATGGAAAGAAGGCGGAAGAAAAGCCAGCTATGATACGTCGACGTCGAAGGAGAATGCTCCAGTGAGGGAGATCGACGAGGACGACGGAGGACGAAGATGCCTACTGGTATTGCAAGGTGCAGAAGAACTTGAGGAAGATGATCCCACCGCCTATTGTACGTGGCTGTGGGCGAAGAAGGCAGAGGAAGAGGGTCGCCAAAGCAAACTTCGGAACAAGCTGGAGAGGGAGAAGAGAAGAGGACTTGGGCCTGAAAAGTTGCTAAAGAAGAGGGGGATGCCAAGGAGGTCTTTTATATGCCAAAGAGCAAGCTTCAAAGCTTGGAAACCAAGCTTTGAAAGCTCAAAAATCATGAAATAGGTTTAGGAATTTCAAGAGTTCGCATGAACTCTTGGACGAGATTTTGAAGGCAAGACCTGCCTCAGATTGAAGAGTAACTCCTCAAGAATCTTCCAAATTTGGAAGGATTTTGTCATGAAATCAGGGAGAATCTCTTGATTGAAGGTTGGTGATTCATGAGTTCACACAGTAATGGTGGCAGGGGCATTTCTGTGAAGAAGATAAAGAAGTTAGGGGGTTTTTGTAATAATTTCAAAAGTTGAGGGGTTATTTAAGAGAATAAGAGTCAAACTTGGACTAAAATGCAAACTAGGTCGAAATAATCTCAGATTGGGCTCAAATTTTGCTACAAACCTAATTTGAACCCAAGGAATCCAATGGTGACATTGGATTTTGGTTTGAATTCCTTTGATTGGGTAATTTATGTAAAAACCCAAATTTAGGCAATAGTCTATTTGTGACTCTGTTTTGGGTCAAAACGAGTTCTGATGGTTAATTCAAAGATGCTAAACCCTAGAGAATATTTTTCTATGAATTTTAGAGGGATTATGTGAATTTTAGCTTGACCAAAACCTCAATTAATTATGCGAGTCTAATTTTAGGATTTCAAATGTCCATTAATTCTTGGAATGCGTAAAAACTCATTTCTGTCTGCATGGACCCACTTATTAGGCATTAATGACTACATGACCTTTAATGAACCCCTGGCATACCCCGTGGATATTCTGTATTTGTGATAATATGGTAAAATTATAGAAATAACCTATTTTCATCTTTTCTTCTCAAGACAATTCATCCTTCTGACTGATATGTAGGAGCTTTTATTAACTTTATATGACCAAATTGAGCTAGTTATGACTCATGATGGTGTTCCCATCAAGTATACAACAATCTAGAGGTCCCGGAGCATGAACACTTGATGTTGGAGGATAGCAAGTTGGAAGTTAAGATCTGGGAAGTTAACTCTAGGAAAACAGGAATATGGATCTAAGGGTTCCTATTCACCTCAAACCGTCTACTGTTTATCTGGACCCTTATGATGTCTTTGATGTGCAACCCAAGCATAGCATAATTGATTATATTTTTGAGCAAAATTCCACATGGACAAATAGGCATAGTGATTTAGACTTACCCATTGTCCAACACTTTAGTCTTGGGTTACACACTACCAAACCTTAGTCTCGGCCATGCAAATATAACAATCTTAGGTTCTAGGTGATTTTCATCTAAAACCTTAGAACCACTCAACCCTGGGGCGTGGGTCTACCCCACAACTTGGTCCACATTTGTGGACATCTTCTGTTGGCGGGTTTGAGGATTAATCTTTTGATTTTGATTCTGACCTGCACTTGTGAATTATCAATTTCTTCCTTGTATGTATTTTATGCCTAGCTAAAGGCATTAAACTTAGCACATGTGTATACTCTCTTCTCTCTGGGAAGCTAACTAGATTTTCACGAAATTCAGGTGATATTCTGTTTACTCCACTCTTTTCATGTCTTTGATTTTATAATGAGGACATTGCATCATTTAGGCATGGGGGGTAGATAATTAATTCCTGAAATCATTTTGTTAACTCCATGGAAATTCTTTTATTTTTATTTTCTTAAAAAAAATAGAAAGAAAGAAATTGGGAGAAGAGAACTTAGGCATCTGGAAGTTATTAACTTTAGGAAATGATACGATAGGACCTAAATACTTAGACTCTTCAGGTCTTTGGGCTTAATCAGCCCAGGTGTTCACTCGAATGTGGACTTAGTCTCAAGTCCTCACCAAGTCAATATTTTGTTAATTTGGTAAATAATCTGGGGTGATAAGTACACGACTTATCAACCCACCCTCTGATTTAAGGGGACTTTAAGTCTAAGCATCTGCACACTATTTGCACTAATTCACTTTTCAACAGTTTTTAAGGAAATTAGGTAGCTAATGAATTTTCTAGGGTAGTATGGCTAGCAAGTTGTCATGAGTAATAGCCCATTGGTCGGTTGTCCAAAGCCCAGCTACATGACCATACTCATTCTACTACTTTTAGGTGAATCTTAGATTAGGGAAGCCACCTACTTAGAAAAAGCAAAAAAAAAAAATGATACTAAAAAATTAAAAGAAAAAGGAGAAAAAAATAGAAAAATAAACCACACTTTACTGCACGAGTATGGCTGGTAAGTTACCGTGGGTAACAGCCCATTAGCCAGTTGTCCAGAGCCCAGCTAATAGAAATGCACAAATAATTCCAAAACACTTAGGGAAGAAGCGGGGAAGTAAAATAAATCGTGGAGATATACACTGGGTTCGTCCTTATGTTGACCCCATAAAAAAATAATAAAAAAGTAGGGAGAAAGCTACCGATCAGAAAGATAAACCTTTAGGCAGAATTTTTTAGGTCACCTAGGGTCATAGAAACCTGAAGTCCATTTTAACGGTCGCTTAGTGAGTCTATCACCCCTTCATAAGATGCTTAGCACTTAGAGTTCCTTTTGAGTCTTAGGTAGGTTGGGTAGCCCTAAAAAGTTATCCTGAAATTCTCAAACTCTAAAAGTCCAAAAAAAATAGAAAAGAAGAAAAAGAAGAAAAATGTATCTCCCCTTAGAAGAAAAAGTTATCCTGAAATTTTTAGCTAATGATTTTAAAAAATACAGTCTTTGGTGGTATACATTTTAGCAAATACCCGGGTACTATTGAGTTTTCATAGTTTAAGACCTTAGTTGAAATTTTCTATTGCTAATAAATAACTTAGGCCTAAGCGATCAAGTCCTAATTCCATTTTTATACATAGCATATAGTTTAATTTTTCTAAGGACTAGCAAAAGATAGCCATGGGAGTATGATGTAGACACATCCATTTAGGTTAAAATGCTTATTTATGCATGTCTCTAGGCTTAGATATGCATTCCATACTATAAACATTGAATAGCATGCGTCATTCTGCATTTAGAGTAGTTTGTGTATATTTAGGTTAATTGCATCCTTTTATGGCTAAGAGAGGAGATTTAATTCAGAGCCTCGGATTGACGATCCGACCGTACAAAAATTGATCAGGACGACGATTGAAGTCCAACGCCTCCGAAATCTCCTTGATCAAAGTCCTGTAGCACCATATTCAATTTGAGGAAGATCAATGGCTGAGGGACTGGTGACACAATCCGAAGCTTCAAATGATAAATCCGACAGCATAGATGGATTCGAGTCAACGATCATAGCCCAATGGCACGAAAATTAACTCAATCCGACCTCTGTAGCTGCCCCTACAAAGGAAAGAAGATGGACGACCCAGGTCGTGCCACGAAGTGCAACCTAGGCCGCCCATGCGCATGCACATGCCACAGCACGCATACAGCAGCGTGGGTGCATGCAAAGGCACAGCAATAGGCATGTAGCATGCATGGGTGTGCCACAAGGGCGTGTGGAGTGCGCGCCAGTGCAGCAATTGGTAGGCACATGGGCTGTCTTCAACGATGTTTGCGGCGGACCTTCAGTGATGATTATGACCATCACTAAATGTTTTGTATACGAAATTGATCCTTTCCTCCACTATAAAAAGACCCCTACCACTCCCATTTTTCTCTATCTCTTCCTTTCTTCTCCTCACCACCTCCAAGGCTCTAGAGAGAGCTTGTTCCAAGCCTGGGATGCTCCTCTAGAGTAGAAAATAAACATTTGTTCCTACCTCTCATCTCCCTTCGTGGAGCATCCCATGGCCATCCTCTCACCTCCTTCCGAAAGAAGATCCTCGCCGCGATGACGTCCTACCCTATCCTCCTTCCTCTGTCGTCATTCTCCCTCGTCCCGCTCCTCACCACCTTCTTCGAGGTGCCGTTAGAGCGAGTCATCCTCCAAGCGACCATCGAGGGGGATTCTTCTCACCTATCTCTATCTTTTTGCTTCTATAGTGTAGTTTTCCCACTTTCATAGTTGTAGAAACATTTGTTCAAAAATATATGATTGTTTCTCTCCTCTGCATTATTTTTTCAAGTAGATAAAGTCTTCATCGACCTAATCTCTTACTTGATAAAAATATCAAAAAAATTAGAAAAGATAAAAAAGATAAAAACAACTAAAAAGCGAAATGTGGATTTTTCAAACCAAACGTTCGCCTCCCCATGTTCGGCCTAGGACTCCTTTCGAGTTTCTGTTATAAATATTATCTGATTAACAAATTTTCTTGCGAATTGAACTACGACAACGGGTTTCGAAACTCAAATCTTTTCGCGACGAATCTCTGCCGCATCAATGTGTAAGAATGAAGGAACCCATGTAGGATATTTATAGAATGAGATATGGGAAGTTAGAAATAATTTGTAACTAATTGGAAGTTATACTAATCATTGGTAACCAATTGGAAGTTATCATATGCCAAAATTCGAGTATAACTACCTGGAAACACCATTAATCGATTAATAAACTTCTGTCTATTTTTGAAAAATCATAGAAAACCATTCAGCAAAACTAATCGATTAGTTAATCGATTGATATTGCAGCTGGCAGAAAGTTAAAGAGAGTTATTTTTGAAGTATTCTTTTTATGAAAAAGTGCAAATGATTTTGTAACCACTTTTATGAAGGGGTGCATTGTTTAAATCTTATAACTAACCTTTTAAAGAATGTAATCACCTATTCTAGAAGATTTATTTATTAGTTATGATACATTTCAAAAACATTTTACACATTTTCAATAATTATAACCAACCTTCTAGAAATTTTATTTGGTTTTTATACGCATAAAAGACTTTAGAAAAATTACATTTAGGTACTTAAAATTATATGTGTGTGTATGTGTGCATTTGGCCCTTAACAACATTATAAAGAACTTAAAAATAAAATAACGAAGAGACAAAATCATCAAATTTAATCTTCTTAGATCTTCTCTTTTCTTCAATCAACCTCTTCATCATCACGAGAGTTTCTTATTATCATCATTGAATCCTTCCATCATGATTATTTCAAGAATATCTAAATCTACAAACTTTATAATAACATATAATCTTACATAAAACATCAAATAACTAGGATTAATTAGCACCTAAGTACTAACAAGACACCCCGCATGGTAGAACACCCTAGAGGCTAACGTGGTTACCGTACCGACTTGTCTAGGAACTGGTTGTTCAAGGATGACAGCCCTAATTCAACTTAACCCAAAGCCTAATTGGCGAAGAGAATTAAAACCTACCTAAAGCATGTCTACTCAATTTTAGGTTTAAGTACTTGGTGATTTGGAAATAATAGGTGTTAGAAGGGTGGTTGCCCATATTAATCAATGAATACAATGTAAGTGTAGTGTAACAACCACGCATACAAGGCCTTTAATTAGATGTCAGCAATTTTTAAAATTAGGCATTATTAAATTCAGATTTTAGGGTTTGCTTTTTACTGATTCAGTCGAAGTTCTATGGGCACACAAAGTTTTACAAACACAGGTGTAAACAACTTTGTTTAATATTCAAATCCCATTAAGTGTGTCCACTAAATGCAAACCCTAAAGTGGTTGCCCTAAATATGCAACTTCTATTCAATTTAAGAATATGGATGAACCAATTTTAAGTCCAAAGTAGACAATCCTGACTCAATCAAGCAAAAAATTTCAGGTTCTATTTCACCATAAAGGATAGATCAGAAAAATAATTCTTTCAGAATTTTTGTTGTGGTTTTGATAATTTATAAGGATTTACAATTTGAATCAAGAAATCAACCATAAATAGCCCCCAGGTTGAAAATTAGATAATCAGTATTTATACCGTGCTCAAAAAATGGTTTCAATTTTTTCACTGAAAGTAGACTTGATCAAGTAACTAAAGGCACAAATTTCAGGTTGTTTGGAGGAGTAGAAAATTTAAGAAAATTCTAAGAATTTAGATATATTCTATTCTATTTTAGATTTAACCCACTAATAATAAAGGAATTTTCGATAACAACACATTGAATTTTAATGCGAAAGCTGGTGGGTTTTCTCATTACTTGATAGGGCACCTACAATAAAAATTTTAGAATTTTTGGTGACCTAAAAAACTCAGAAATGATTTTTGAAAATCGACTTGAGTTCTATTTTGAGTATAAAGAGATAGGATATGATCTTTTGCAATGCAAAAGATAAAACCATAAGGGTGTTTTTTATTTTCTGATTTTTTTTACCTTTTATTTTTTTCATACTAACTAAATGTGAAGTTGAACGTAAGATTCATGCATCATTCCTAATCCTAAAATGAAACTAGTTACTAAATAACCTTCACCCGCTCTTTCACCGTTTTCGCTTTGCACTCCAATCTCGTGCATTCGTGCGGTTTCCTGCACGCAAGGCAATAAACACTACAATGATCATATTTAATTTCATCATTCTTCTTAAAGAATTGAAATTTATATGACCAAATCTACCATACCATATATCACAAGATTCAATATTACTGTAAATAGATTGAATCGAATGAAAACTAACATCATTTAGAGCATTTCTAGATGGTCCATCCACATAACATCTCACTCTAAATAATAGATTAAAATATGCCAAATGCTCCTTTCTATAAAAAATTTCATGCTCAACATAACTACTCTATTACATTTAAAGTTTAACTCAAAAGCCTCTCTAACCAACAAAGAACCAGAAAGAACATTCTTCTTTACAGCAAGAATGTGCAGCACTTTTCATAGTGTCCGGACTCACCCTAAGGAAAACCTCAAGTCCACACATCCAAATCTTAGCACGTTAGCTTGAGAGACGTTCCCCATCTTCACATTCCCGACACTACACCATGATAGGAAGAAAAGAACGATCTATCAATACAAATATGTACATTGGCTCCAGTATCCACAAGCCATTCAGCAGGATCATGAATAACATAGACTTCGAGTTTTACTGAGGCATACCCATAGCTAGGCTTGGCCTCCTCAGTAATCACATTCACCTAAGGATTCCCATCCACGGTCTTCTACTAAGCTTTGTTAGAAGGATAGTCCTTTCAGTGCTTTACCTGCCCACAATGCCAGCATGGCTTATTCTTGTATTTTTTCTAAATCTTGGGTTTGTCCTTGATGGGGGCGCACTTCGCGAATTTGAAATTTGGGATTTGGAGGACCCATCGTCGTAGCTCGCAAAATGCATCTATCAGATAAAATTTATAATCGAAACTCAAAAAGTGAGTCCCAAGTCGAACATAGGGAGGCGAACATTTGGTTTTATAAAAATCCACGCTTCACTTTTATTTATTTTTGGTCATTTTTATCTTCTCTAATTTTTTTGGTATTTTTAGCAAGCAAGAGATCAGGTCGATGAATTCTAGCTAATCTACTTGCAAAAATTTAAGAGAGAGAGGGAGAAAGAGAGAGGGAGAAACAATAATCTATTTATAAAGAATTGTTTGTTACAACTACGAAAGTAGAAAATCTACACTACGAAAGCAAAAGAAAGATAGAAAGAGGTGAGAGAAATCCCCCTCAATGGTCGCTTGGAGGACAACTTGCTCTGACGTCGCCTGGAGGAAGGTGGTGAGGAGCGGGACAAACAGGGATTGAGTCGGAGGACGGAGGGCAGGGCAGGATGGCATCGCGGCGAGGATCTTCTTCCCGAAGGGTGGTGATAGGACAGCCATGGGATGCTCCATGAATGGGGAAGAGAGGAGGGAAAACTATTTGGTTTTCTACTCTAGAGGAGAATCCCAAGCTTGGGACAAGCTCTCTCTAGAGCCTTGGAGGTGGTGAGAGGAAGAAAGGAAGAGATGAAGAAAAATGGGAGGGGTAGGGGCCCTTTTATAGTGGAGGAAAGAATCAAATTCATATACAGGACATTTAGTGACGATCATAAATGTCACTGAAGATCCTACTCATGCATCCCTACTGCCGCACCGCTGGCACATGCTCACGCACCCTTGTCGCGCATGCATGCGCAATACGCGCCGCTGCGGCCGCTACCCCCATGCCTGCGCTACTACTACGTGTGCCCGTGCTGCTGTGTGCGTGCGTGCGCATGAACAGCCTGAGTTGCACCACGTGGTGCCACTTGGGCCATCCATCTTCATTCCTTTGTAAGGGATGCTACAAAGGTCGGACTACGTCGATTTTCATGCCGTTGGGCTACAATTGTCGACCCGAATCCATCCGTAAGGTCGGATTTGTCGTTTGATGCTCTGGATTGTGTCACCTAGTCCCTCAGCCATTGATCTTCCTTGGATTGCATATGGTGCTGCAAGACTCCGATCGAGGCAATTTCAGAGGCATTAGACTCCGATTGTCGTCTTGATCAGATCCGTATGGTCAGATCATCAATCTGAGGCTTTGAAATAAATATCCTTCTCTCCTGACCACAAAAAGAACGTAATTAACCTAAATTATATACAACTACTCGAAATGCAAAATGATGCATGCTATGCAATATTTACAATATGAAATGCAAATCTAAGCCTAGGACCATGCATGAATAGGCATTTTAACCTAATTAAATTTATCTACATCATACCGCCATGCCTATTTTTTGCTAGTCCCTAGCAAAATCAAACAACATGCTATATATAAAATCAGAATTAGGATTCGATGCTTAGGCCTAAGTTGTTTATTAACAATAGAAATTATCAACTGAGGTCCTAAACTACGAAGACTCAATAATACCCGGGTATCTGCCAAAATGCAGACTACCCAAGTCCTCACCTTATTTGAAAAGGGAAGATACATTTTTTTATTTTTCTTCTTTTCTTTTTTTTTAACCTTTGGAGTTTGAGAGTTTCGAGATAACTTTCTACAGCTACCCAACCCGCCCAAGACTCGAAAAGGACTCTAAGTGCTAAGCATCTTGTGAAAAGAGTGAAAGACTCACTAGGCGATCGTTAAAACGGACTTCAGGCTTCTACGACGCTAAGTGACCTTGCCTAAACGTTTATCTTTTCGAACGATACCTTTATCCCTACTTCTTTTATTTATGGGGTCAACACAAGGGAGAACCCAGTGTATATCTCCCCGATTTATTCTACTTCCCCTCTTCTTCCCTGAGTGTTTTGGGAATTATTATGCATTTTTGTGAGCTAGGCTCCAGACAACCAGCCAATGGGCTGTTACCCATAGCAACTTGCCAGCCATACTCTTGCGATGAAGTGTGGTTTTATTTTTTATTATTTTATTTTTTTTATTTTCTCCTTTTTCTATTTTTTTCTTTTTTTTTCCTAAGTAGGTGGCTTCCCTGATCTAAGATTTACCTAAAGGCAGTACAAAGAAAATGGTCTTATGGCTGGGCTCTGGACAATCGGCCGATGAGCTGTTACCACCGACAACTTGCCAGTCATACCACTCTAGATGGTTCATTAGCTACCCAATTTCTGAAGAAATCGTCGAAAAGTGAGTCAATGCAAAAAGTGTGTAGATGCTTAAGCTTAAAGTCCCCTCAAATTAGAGGGCAGGTTGATAAGTCGTATACTTATTACCCTAATTTATTGACCAATTTAAAATAGAGTTACTTGGTGAGGACTCGAGACTAAGTCCACATTTGAGTGGACACCAGGGCTAATTAAGCCCAAAGACTTGAAGCGTCTAAGTGTTGAGGCCCTCTCATATCATTTTCTAAAGTTAATAATGCCTAATGCCTAAGTTATCTTCTAATTCTTTTTTTTTGTTGTCTTTTTGAGTTTTCAATATTTTTTTTTTAAAGAAACTAAAAGAGATACTACAGAGCTAACAAAATAATTTCAGGATTAAGTATCTACCCCCCCATGCCTAAATGATGCAATGACCTCATTGTAAAAATGAAGACATGAAAAGGGTGGAGTAAACAGAATATCACCTGAATAACGTGAAAATTCAATCAGCTCTACAGAGAATGTGGAATATAGACACGTGCTAAATTTAATGCCTTCAGCTAGGCATAACATGCATACAAGGAAGAAATTGAGAATTCACAAGTGCGGGTCAGAATCAAAATCAAAAGATTAATCCTCAGACCCACCAGCAGAAGATGTCCACATACGTGGACCAAGTTGTGGTGCAGACCCATGCCCCAGAGTCAAGTGGTTCTAAGGTTCTAGATGAAAATCACCCAAAACCTAAAATTATTGTGCTTGCGAGGTTGGGCTTGCGGTTTTGTGGTGTGCAACCCAAGACCAAAGTGTCGAACAATTGGTAAAGATGGTTCAATAGGTGCGGATGTCCACTTAACATTCAGCTTAGAAAAATAATCAATTATTTTGAGCTTGGGTTGCACGTGAAAGATATCGTAAGGGTCCTGGTAGAAAGTAGGTGGTTTTAGGTCAACAGGAACCCTTAAATCCAAACTTGTTTTTCCCTCAAAATTAACCTGCCAAATTTTCATTTCAACATTTCTATCCTCCAACATCAAGTGCTTAGGCTTTGGGACCTCTAGCATATCGTTCACCCCATTAGATTTACCCAAGTTCAGAAATCATGGCTGACTTAGAGTTGACTTGGGTACAATGATTTTCAAATCAAAATCAATCCCTTGGGGGTGTGGTTGAGGAATGGGGCTATTGATTGAATCTTCTAGTAAATGAGGATTCGAATCCTCCAAGTTAGCCCCAACTGAATCCAAATCTTCAATAATAGGGCTATCAAATGGTTCGTCAGATTCCTCAAGCCCATATGTCTCACTAAAATCATCTTTATGCTCAAGTGAGACTTCACTAAGAGATTCTTCACCCTCAGAGTCGAAGAAATCATGAACCTCATTTATATATGTCTCAAAATCAATTGTCATTTCATGGTTCAAAGAGACATTTTTCCTTGCTCCCTGGCTTGGGGATCTTGGGTGAATCAATCGATTCATCCTCAATGGGTTGCTTTAGCCCAACCTGGCCATCTCCAATCTCAGAATATGTATCTCCCCGACAGGCGCCTGGGCAGGTTCAGACATTGGCTCTCTTGAAGGGGTTCATCTTGAGAATCATTCCAAGATTTGACTAATACAACCACAAATTTCATCCTCAACCTCGATACTTTCCCAAGAAAAAACTTACCCAGGACCCTATCTCTAACACTTTAGAGCAAATCCAATAGTGAACTATTAAGTTCATCAATCATTTTGATCATAGGCTCCAATGCTTCAGTGCATGGTGTTGGCTGAGCTTCTAAAGATTGTATAGTGTTCCTCAACTTAGCCAACACCCTATCCTGGATCTGGTTCACCTGAACTGACTGGTTCGATTCAGGTTTGGGTTAAATCTAGGGGAGTCAAGATGTCGAGGTTCTCGGATCCCCCCTGATAGTATGTCGTTTCAGGTTGTTCAAAGAATGGTGATGACCTGCTTTCAATGGAATACTAAGGAGGGTAGGTGTTATAATCAGCATATCCTTCCTGATTGTAGATCAGGTTGGTTTTCTCATCAAAGGATAGAGATCCATAATCATTGTAGGTTTGGGAAGGATAGTAATCATAGTCTTGTTGTCCAGGGTTAGGCCCTGGACACTGAGGTCCGTATTCATATCCCCAATCAAAGTCATCCCGGCTAGTGGATGGGTAATTACAAGTTAAGTCAAAATAGTAATCATCTTGGGGATAAGTGGTGGTAGGAGGATAGGATTGGAAATGTGTGAAAGATGTGGAAGGATACATTGT
The DNA here is from genome assembly GCA_037157565.1 of Thalassia testudinum. Taxonomy (NCBI): domain Eukaryota; kingdom Viridiplantae; phylum Streptophyta; class Magnoliopsida; order Alismatales; family Hydrocharitaceae; genus Thalassia; species Thalassia testudinum. The sequence goes on from JAZHRO010000049.1 coordinate 40,415,167, forward strand.
GGAGTAGGAGGGAAAATAGAAGAGATAAAGGTGCCCTGCAATACAATCAACCAAACCTGTCCTTATGTGGGTAGCCTAAAGACCTACAGACTCCCAGGGCCCATCTTGAGATTATAAACGATTTGGTCTACTTTTATCCAGTCAATCCAACCAGTTAGAAGGAGGGACTGAGGAGAAGGTTCTTCCTTTGGCTTGCACCTCTAGTTCCTAGTGTACCCCCTAGCCGTGGACGTTTGACGCTACTCCCCTAGATAGACATCAGATGGACCAGCAAAAGCAGATTAATCAAAAAAATCTTCGTCTAAGCCCCGAAGAGCAAATCAATCCTTAAGACCAACGTCTACTCAGTTTTAATTAGGCTTATGATGATTGTGCTCTTGGAATGTGATGGGCCCTTTAAATGGGTTGTGCCCTTAATGATCAATTAAAATGTGTGTGCGTGCACAACCAAGGTTTACAAACAAGGTTATTTGATGATGTGTCTTTTAGGGTTTAACCTTGTTTAGTAGCTTTTAAGGTTTACTCTTAGGTATTCAATCAAGTTTAAGAAAACACTCTAAGTTTTGAAAGCACAGGTGTAGATATATTCCTTTAGAAATCATAAATAATATGTGGAGTGGCAGGTTCAGCCCTAAGAATCAACCCTAAGTGGTAAGCTACTTGATGGATCGCTTTTATCTTAAGTGGTGCGGCCTAAATAGTTCAATCAATTGGCCTATTGCACCACTTAGTTAAGACATACAGAAATGTTTGACCTATTCAGATTTCTACTCACTTATTTGTGTGTTAAGTGTACCGGATCCACAGGTCAGATCTCGATTAAGTGGTAGAATCGATGTGATTGTGCGCCTTAGGATGAGTTGTGGGTGTTTAGTATGTAGCTTTCAGTTAAATCCCACAAGAGAAGAATAGTTTTTTATTTTTTATATATGCGGGTGGGTGAGATGAGTGGAGTGACAAGCAAACAACCAAAATCTACCCTAGGGATTATAAAAGCACCTAAGTCAATTTGGGTTTGAGTTATTAGGTTATGGAATGAAAACTAGGGTAGGGGTGGTGGGGATAAACTTATAAACCCTTCATCCACACTTTTCTTCGATCCAACCGCTCTGGCTCGCCTTGAATGAGTACCTACAATCACAGTAAGATCAGAGAAAAAGTGAGATAAAAGTTAGGTAAGGTGAAAAAACATGGGAAAAAAGCCAAAGAGCGTTGCCTCCCTGGCAACGAAGCCAAAATGATGGGGGCATGCTTCGCAAATTTGAAAATCGGGATTCGGAGGACCCGTTATCGTAGCTCGCAAAACATGTTTATCAGATAAAATTTATAATCGAAACTCAAAAAGTGAGTCCCGGGTCAAACACGGGGAGGCAAACGTTTTATTTTATAAAAATCCGAGCTTTGCTTTTATTTATTTTTGGTTATTTTTATCTTTTCTCATTTTTTTGGTATTTTTAGCAAGCAAGAGAGTAGGTCGATGAATTCTAGCTGATCTACTTGCAAAAATTTAAGAGAGAGAGGGAGAAAGAGAGAGAGAGAGGAAAACAATCATCTATTTATAAAGAATTGTTTGTTACAACTATGAAAGCGGAAAATCTACACTATGAAAGCGAAAGAAATATAGAAAGAGGTGAGAGAAATCCCCCTCGACAGTCGCTTGAAGGACAACTCGCTCTAACGTCACCTAGAGGAAGGTGGTGAGGAGCGGAACGAACGGGGATGGAGCCAGAGGACGGAGGGCGAGGCAGGACGATGTCGCGGCGACGATCTTCTTCACGAAGGGTGGTGAGAGGACGACCACGGGATGCTCCACGAATGGGGATGAGGGGAGGGAAAGCTATTTGGTTTTCTACTCTAAAGGAGAATCCCAGGCTTGGGATGAGCTCTCTCTAGAGCCTTGGAGGTGGTGAAAGGAAGAAAGGAAGAGATGAAGAAAAATGGGAGGGGTAGGGGTCCTTCTAAAGTGGAGGAAAGAATCAAATTGGTATACAAGACATTTAGTGACAGTCATAAACTTCTCTGAAGATCTGCCACAAACGTCGCTGAAGATCCCGCCCACGTGCCCCTGATGCCGCACCGCTGGTGCGTGTTGCACACACCCTTGTCTCGTGCTCACGCGCGATACGTGCCTCTACTGCTGCTGCCCCCGTGCCCGCGTTGCTACTACGCACGCAAGTGCACATGCTCGCACTACTATGCGCATGCGACAGTGCATGTGTGCGCATGGGCGGCCTGGGTTGCGCCACGTGGAGCCACCTGGGCCGTCCATCTTCATTCCTTTGTAAGGGATGCTACAGAGGTCGGATTGAGTCAATTTTCACGCCGTTAGGCTGCAATCGTCGACTCAAATCCATCCATAAGGTTGGATTTGTCATTTGATGCTCCGAATTATGTCACATAGTCCCTCGACCGTTGATCTTCCTTGAATTGCATATGGTGCTACAAGACTCTGATCGAGGTGATTTCGGAGGGGTTGGACTCCGATCATCATCTTGATCAGATATGTACGGTCGGATCGTCAATCTGAGGCTCCGAAATAAATATCATTCTCTCCTGACCACAAAAAGGATGTAATTAACCTAAATTATATACAACTACTCGAAATGCAGAATGACGCATGCTATGCAATATTTATAACATGAAATGCAAATCTAAACCTAGGACCATGCATGAATAGGCATTTTAACCTAATTAAATTTGTCTACATCAATCCTTCATTTCTGTTTTTTTTTGTTCTTATTTTTATTCTACTTGCCCTTAGACATCATGACATTCACCTTAGACTCTACATGCATTATAGGCTTCTTTTTCCTATTCTCTTCTTCAATAGCAATGTCCACCATCAAGTCATTGAGAGAAATTTTTCCCTTTCTATGCTTGAGAGTTATTCCAAAGTCCTCCCAAGATTTAGGGAATTTTTCAATGAAGGACATGACTTGAAACTTCTTAGGAAGTTTCATTTAAACCTTTACTAAACCATTGAGCAATAATAGAAATTTGTGTGCTTGCTCTGACATAGATTTGGCCTTAGTCATTTGGAATTTAAGGAATTTTAAGAAAGAGTATTTTTTAATACTAAGATCTTTGATATTATACTTCTTATCCAATTCCTCCCATAACCCATTTGTAGTGGACATGGATGTGTTGTACAAATCAAATAATACATTAGACAAAGCCAATAATATAGATCAATGACAACTATGGTTGTGCTCATTCAACTCATCCACCACTTTTTAGCCTTCAGTAGTGGGTTTTTCCTTATCCAAAATCGGGCATTCGATTTCTAATGCTGAGATTAACATAATGGTGGTTAACTAGATCCTTATGCGTTGTTGCCAACACTTGAAAGTCTATTCGCCAAACTTCTTGGGCATACCAAATAAGTCTATGTGATTTGAAAGTCATTTCTATCATCACAAATATTATATATATATGCGATACCTTTTCTAAGATTGATGAAGATAGTGCATATAGGGAATAAATAAATAAATCATATGCATTTCCAATAATTTTGTATAGATCAAAAATATTAAATCAAGTTAAATACGTATGGCAAGATCCAAAATAAAATAAAGAACAAATTGTTGAAGAACAAGGTGAGAGAGTAGGATTTTTGTATTTCCAACCACACAAACAACGCTGCTCTTACCATGTATTTATACACAAATATTACATTTGGTTGTTACACAAACTTCACACTTTGTTACACAAATATCGCCGACTTGGTTGACCGCGATTCTTGGAGGCTATTGCGATGAACAGAGACAAAGCTGGGCATCATTGTTGGAGTCTTGGTTGACTCGTGCTTGTTGTTATATGTTGGTTAATATCCCCCCTCAATCGCAGGAGCTATGTAACTATAGATTGTTGAATGTTGAGATGTTGATAAATACATTCAAAGGCAATCCATGGTTGTGGTTTGGTGAGGATATCAGCAAGATGATCCTTTGTAGAGATAAATTGTACTTGAAGTGCTTTTCGGGCAACCTATTCTCGTACGAAGTGATAATCTATCTCAATATGTCTCATATGGCCTTGAAATAATGGATTTACTGAGAGATAGGTTGCATCGATGTTATCACACCACAGGATGGGAGCAGTGATGTTAAGGACTTGTAGCTCTTATAGAAGTGAGCATAGCCAAATAAGTTCTATAGTGGCACTGGCAATGGTTTTATACTCAGCTTCTATGGAAGAGTGTAAGATAGTATGTTGTTTCTTGGAGGACCAAGAGATGAGGTTCTATCCCAGAAAGATAACGTACCCACAAGAGGAGCATCTGTCATCCATGCATCCAGCCCAATCAGCGTAGAGTAGGCATGGAGAGATCTGCTGGTGGGTCTAAATAAGAAGTCAGCGGATGTTGTGCCTTTAAGGTAGCGAAGAATGCATTTCACATGCTCCCAATGCTCAACTGTAGGATTATGCACGAGCTGACAAGCTTTGTTGACAGTAAGGGTTATGCTAGGTCAGGTAAGCAATAGATATTGAAGGGTCCCTGGTGTAGACCTGGATAGGTGGTGTTAATATGGTGATTTAATCATTGAAATGCGTATAGTGGTTAACCTAAATCTAACCATCTTTTTACAAAAAATTTTAACTTGGCCTACTTGATTTTATCTTAGTCACTTTTAGGCCCAGGGTCGAACTCAGGGAAGCAGGATTAGAGGTGAATAAGTTTCTACACCTGCCCTACAACGAATCTCTTCCATTCGCTTATTATGCTTTTGGTGTTTTTCTATTTAAAGTTTTTTTCTGATAATTTTTTTTTTGTCCTTGAGGTACACCCTCAAAATCAGGTTCTTAGCTTTAAGCCAAATTAGGGTTCCAAAACTGGTCTTGCTATTCGCTATACTGAGTACCCACAAGTCAAGGATTATCTTTTCTCTTTCGTATATTTTTTTATCTTTTTAATGGTAGAAAAGAGAAATAGAAATAAGATAAATATAGTATATATATATGTATATATTATATAGGGGTGGGGGTGGAGGTGGAAATGGCATGTAGCACGGTGTCGAGTCGGTCGTCGTCTAGGAAGACGCAACCAACAAGACGAAGTGCCTCGTGGAGTGTAGGATGGATGGGTGGAAGATGTGTGCGAAGACGCTTTCTGTACGCGTGTATCGGGGAATATTAGCAACTGGTGCAGATATTCCCACGATACAACGTGTGGTAGGTGATATGAGAATATATATATATGTATATATGTAAATATATACTATATGTATATATATAGATATGGTTATAATTATATAGGTGTATATGTAGTTTTATATGTATATATATATAGATATGTAAATATATGTATAGATAGATGTATGTGTATTTGTATAATTAGATAAATATGTATGTATATATAACTATATATAGATATATATATATAGTAATATATGTATATATGTATATATATATATTAGTATAAGTATCTATGTATATTATGTAGATATATATATATATATGTATTTATAGTTATAGATATATGTATATATGTATGTATATTTGTATATATATATATGTATAAATATATGTGTATATATATGTATATATACTTATACTTAGTTGTATTGGTACTAATATATGTATAGATATATGTATATATATATATATATAAATATATATATGTATATATATATAAGTATATAGTAGTGTATAAGTGAGTGGGTGTGTGTACGAGAGTGTGTGTGTGTGTGTATGTGTCTGTAGGAGGGAGTGAGAGAGTGTTGTGACAGAGAGCGAGAGAGACAGAGAGCGTCTGCAGGAGTGAAGAAGGCGCGGGCATTTTAAGTCGTTCGGATGCTTCAGCCGTCATCTGATGTCCACGCGCAGGCGCAGGCACGTAGGCGCGCGAAGAGGCGCACGCACGCAGGAGGGAGTGAGCATAAGGGAGGGACTGCAGCGCACTACGCTGCACGCTGAGGTGGGTACGGGCAAAGAAGCGGGCATTGAAGCAGGCGGGTGCAGACGCGAGAGCAGGCGCTGGAGCGGGCGCGGGCTGGCGATGGTTGCAGCGAGGAGAGAGAGTGCTTGGTGACCAGATAAGTGAGAAACTTATTGGTCACAGCACTGTAGCAGCGTGAGATCACGGCTACAATGCAAGGGCAAAAAGCTGACCGGCTGGCGCGCGCGAAACCGGCTGGGCTGCGGGCGGAGTTTTGCGACAGGGCGCGTGGAGAGGGGCGAGGGCAACCTACTGGCATGCGCAGAGCACGCGGAATAGGCGCCTGAGGTGCGTGGTGGCCTGCGCTGCTGTTGGCTGTCGCTGCTTCTACTTGAGCTTCCGAGCTTGAAGCTCCTATTGATGGCGGCGATGGGCTGGAACAACGAAATAGAGTGGTGAACCACCACGCCCACTGGCTCTTTGATGAGCTGGGCGGTGGTGGGACTCACAGTGGTGGTCGTGTACCACTGTGAGCTGCTCCTGCTTGCAGCGTAGCTCTTCAAGAGGAAGAGAGGCTGCGTATGGAGGGGAGAGGGGAGGAGATGGCCTGGAGGAAGGAGGTGCAGCTGTTGTGTGGACCAGGCTCTGCCGCAACGAAGATGGCTGTGTTCTTTTTAAAGAGGAAAGAGGCATGCACAACCATGCCCTGGGTTGTGCATGGTTCTGCATGCAGCTGGCAGGGCAAGCTTGTTGCAAAGAATGGTGCGAAGAAGAGCTGCCATGCCTTACAGCCACGGAGAAGAAGAAAATCAAAGTCAATAAAAAATGAGGATGCTGATTTTGCGAGGCAACACTTGAGGAAAATGTTAATTTCAAGGTCATTTTATTTACTCTCCTCCCCTCTCAAATAAATGCATGCATGCATTTATTTTGACAAATGCGACTATGGCTACCTAATATGCACTGGCAATGCTAGGAAATAGCACAAGATGGCACAATTGTTGGTGTATTTTTTCTGTGCAATCATACCCCGATGCCTATCTTTTGCTAGTCCCTAGCAAAAGATTTTTGTATTGTATTTAGAAATGATCTTAAGCTGAAAATTTTCTTCTGAGGCGACATAGGTGTGTTTATTTGTTGGATATTGTGAGAACCAATTGTAGAGAAGACTACCAGTACTTTAAGTCTTATGTGACATAGACCATCTCTCAACTAACCAGGACTCTTGATATTTAAACCTTAAGTATGATTTCCAAGATCCAAGAGGTTTTTGCCGTACTCGAGAGCTCAAGAGATTATAGCTTGTGCTTAGAGAAGGATCAAAACTGACCAGATAAACATTAAGACTCAAGCCCAGCGTTTAACGAATTTTTAAGTGCAGGTTGGTCCTAGTTTCAACTCGTGTCTTTGGATTAACCCTTAAAAAGATGACGGAAAACTCAACTCCCATTTTATTACATTTGTGGCTCAAAGAAAACAGGGTATTTATAACTTGCCCTGAAGAACTTTTGTAGGGAGAAGACTTCACAGACGTTTGTGAGATATACTGACTTATTTGCATCTTCTCTTCTTTTTTTTTCTTTTTTTGAAACACGTGTCAGTATATCTCTTACAACATTATTTGGAGGAGCACACTTTTCTTTTGGTGGGAGAGTTTCTTTTTGGTGGAAAGAGTTTCTCCTAAACACAAGACTAAAGCCTGGGATAAAAAGTCTACCTGCGCGCATAGTTAAGGACTCCACCTTCCCTAATGAACACTAGGGTTGGATCTTATGTTCACCTGGTCTTTCTTGATATGTGTAATGGGAACCAAGATTACTTAGGCTTTCGAGTAGAAGCAAACCAACGAATCCTGTATTGGTGTCTCAAGTACAAGAATACGTCCTTAGTTAGGAGAGATTCCGATCTATCTTGCCAATGCTCAAGTGAATTAAGACGAGCCTAAGCGAATCAAGCTTCTGTGGCCTGGAAAGTCTTCAAAACAGTGGTTGAATATCCATAAACACTTATTGTATTTTTGTTTCAGCCTTCAGATCATTACTGAACACCATTTTTTTTTATAGATAGATGGAAACTGCATGATACCATAAAATACCCAGATCCTATGGATGCCTATCCACCCTCCCCATGTCAAACGATGCTATGTCCTCATATGCATGTAGGCTTGGGTAGACGAAGGGCGAAAGATCGGGTAACGAGAGCTGAGGTGTAGGGTATACAGCAGGGTGGTAGGGTGGGTGGATGGTGGGTGGTGAGGTGAAAAGTGAAGTGAGCGTGACAGCGGCGGAGTGTTGTTGGGGTGCCTCCCAACGAGCGCTGAATTTAACGTCCCCAGCTGGACTCGGAATGAGGCACAACATTAGTTACCCTCCAGCAGGGCAACAGTTTCTCCAATGGGGGCAGGTTCATGAGTAAGATAGGGTTTCAAACGTTGCCCATTGACCGTAAATTTATGCCCAGATTTGGGATCTTCAATTTCAACGGTGCCGTTGGGAAATGGTCTCGAGGCCAGGAAAGGACCAATCCATTTGGACTTCAGTTTTCCAGGAAAGAATTTGAGCCGGGCATTGTAGAGCCAAACTTGCTAAGATGGCTCAGATTCCTTCCGCCGAATACGGCTGTCGTGAAAAGCCTTAGTGCGTTGCTTGAAAGTTAAGGCAGAATCATAGGCTTCATGACGGAGCTCTTCCATCTCCTGGAGTTGTAGTTTCTTTTCTCGACCACACAGGTCTGGGTCGAGGTTACATTGGCGAACTGCCCAATAAGCGCGGTGCTCCAACTCCACAGGCAAATGACAAGGCTTCCCATAAACGATTCTATAAGGAGACATACCAAGGGGAGACTTGAAGGCAGTCCGATACGCCCAAAGTGCATCAATCAGCTTGTCGAACCAATCCTTATAGTCAGGCCGAACCATTTTCTGGAGAATTTGCTTGATTTGCCAGTTCGACACCTCTGCCTCGCCGTTCGACTGAGGATGATACGGAGATGCTATACGATGGTGGACTCTGTATTTCCTCAAAAGTGCCGGAAAAGAAGCATGGGTAAAGTGGCTTCCTCCATCCGAGATAATGGCTCGAGGGATCCCAAAGTGCACAAAGATGTGGTCTTTGACAAATCGAGTGGATATAACATGGTCAGCATGTCACATGGGAATAGCCTCAATCCATTTCGAAACATAATCAACAGCCATGAGGATAAATTTGAAGCCATTGGAAGGAGGAAAGGGACCCATGAAATCAATTCCCCAAATGTCAAAGATTTCCACAGCTAGGATGGGTTGTAAGGGCATCATGTCATGACGTGACATTGACCCTAACGACTGGCACCTAGTGCAATGTTTGGCATACTTGTGTGCATCCTGGTGAAGGGAGGGCCAAAAGAAACCGCACTGCAACACCTTGGCTGCAGTTTTCCTCCCAGAGAAATGGCCTCCGCAGGCCTGATCGTGGCAGAAGGATAGCACACTGGGGAATTCGCTGTCAGGAACACAACGATGAATGATTTGATCAGCACCTATTCAAAAAAGAAGTGGATTATCCTAGAAATAATACTTTGCTTCTGCCATGAGATGCTCGCGCTGGTTTTTAGGCCAGCCACATGGAAGGGATCCAGAAGCAAGTTAATTGGCAATGTCGGCATACCAAGGTCCACTTGCCACATTAATTTCCAATTGGTGCTCATCGGGAAAAATCTCATTAATCGGTAGAGTAAGTCCAATATGGTCAGGGTCCAGTCTAGAAAGATGATCAGCCACAACATTCTAGGCTCCGGCCTTATAGCGGATCTCAATGTCAAATTCTTGGACAAGAAGGATCCAACGAATCAGTTTAGGCTTGGCATCCTTCTTGTGCATGAGATGGCGAATGGCCACGTGATCAGTGAAAACAATAACATGTGAGCCCAGAAGGTAAGAGTGGAATTTCTCCAGCCCAAAGAAGACCGCCAGTAGTTCTTTTTCAATGGTAGTATAATTATGCTGGGCCTCGTCCAACATCTTACTAGAGTAGTACACCACGAAGAGGTGTCTATCGCGTCTTTGTCCCAGGATGGCTACGACTACAAGGTTGGAAGCGTAACACATGAGTTCAAAGTCGAGGGACCAATCAGGCGGCTGGAGAACAGGGGCCTTGGTGACAGCATTACGCAGCTGCGTGAATGCTCGTATGCAGTCGGAGCCCATATCGAAGGGTACGTCGGATGATAGGAGATGAGTTAAAGGTCGAGAAATCTTGGAGAAATCTTTGATGAATCTCCTATAGAAACAGACATGTCTCAGGAAGGAGTGGATTTGTTTGACAGAGCCAGGCACAGGTAAATCAGCAATTACATCAAGCTTATCTCTGTCAACCTCGATACCCCTGTCGGAGATGATATATCCGAGAACAATTCACTCGTGTACCATAAAATGACTTTTTTCCCAAGAAAGCACGAGGTTTACATCAATACATCTCCTAAGGATACGGGTCAGGTTGGCAAGACAGTCATCGAAAGATGGTCCAAAGATCGAAAAGTCATCCATGAAGACCTCAAGAAAGTCACCCACCATGTCATGAAATATTGCCAGCATACATCTTTGAAAAGTTGCTGGCACGTTACAAAGTCCAAACGGCATCATTCTCAATGCAAAGGTGCCGAAGGGGCAGGTAAAAGTGGTTTTCTCTTGGTCTCGAAGGTCAATTTCCACCTGGTTATATCCTGAGAATCCATCCAGAAAATAGAAAAATTTATTTCCCACTAACTGCTCCAGGATTTGGTCAATGAAAGGTAGCGGAAAGTGATCTTTCTTAGTTGCAGCATTGAGTTTCCTATAATCTACACACACTCTCTAGGATGTAGAGTGCATGTAGGGATGGATTTGCCCCTGTCGTTGACACGGATGGTGAGTCCTGCCTTTTTGGGCACGACGTGAATGGGACTCACCCAGGGCTATCGCTAATCGGGTAGATTATACCTGCATCCAGCCACTTAATAATTTCCTTCTTAACGATCTCCCGAATGTTAGGGTTGAGACGTCGCTACATCTCACAGGAAGGTCGAGCCTCCTCTTCCATATATATACGGTGAGTGCAGTAGGAGGGGCTAATGCCAGTTAGGTCAGATAAAGACCATCCAATGGCTACCTTGTGTTCCATAAGGACTTTCGTTAGTTTGCACTCTTGCTCCCTGGTCAATTTTGAACTGATGATTACGGGGAGCGTTTCATTTGGTCCCAAGAAAACATACTTAAGTGTACTAGGAAGATCTTTCAGCTCGAGAGTGGATGGTGAAAGATCTGGCATTTCATGGGACGAGAGTGTCCCAGGCGTATTAGAAAATAAGTCAGGAGGAAGAAGTTAGCCCTTAGATTGGCCAAGAAGGGGGGCTTCTTGGATAGATGGATCCAAAAAGGAATAGCCCAGTGTGTAGTATGTGGGCTCAAGGTCCCAGTGTGGAGTTGCAACTCCGCCTGATTTGGCAGGAAAGAAAGGGCAATCCAGTCTTCAAGGGTATGGACCGGCGATGAGTAGCCTGGATATGACTCAGACCATGAGGTATGGGAAGTGAAGAAAACCTCGTCAGAAGTCTGGCCAGGAGAAGGTACGGGAATAGGGAGGGATGAGTGAACGTCACAATATGTGCCAGTCAGACAATCGTCAGTGTTTACAGGTAATCCGCAGCAGTCAGAATAGGTCCCAATTAGTCCGATACATGCACTGACGGCCATGTCCTCGTCAGACGTGTCATCCTCGATGCAATCGTAATCAAAGTTCTTGGCTGCCTTGAAGATGTTAAGCTTGAGCTTTTCAGATCCAACAGCAATCTCAATACAGCCCGACTCGCAGTCGATATGGGCGCGGGCTGTGGCCAAGAAAGGTCGATCAAGGATGATCGGACAATTAGAAAGTGAGCTAGGAACTTCCATATCTAAAATAAGAAAGTCAGCAGGAAAACAGAGACTGTTGACCCTAACCACCACGTCTTCCACCACACCCTATGGAATTTTGACAGAGCGATCTGCCAACTGTAACATGACAAGGGTGGGTTTCAAATTTCCCAAGGAAAATTTTTCGAGCATGATGGTTGGTATAAGATTGATGGAAGATCTTAGATCAAGCAGGGCACGGTCAAAATTGCAGCCTTGGATGCTACAGGAAATAAGCGGTGTGGCGGATCTTTCTGCTTCGATGGTAGATTTCATAGTATAGCACAACTCGCATGAGGTGAGAGAACCACTGGATTGTTAGTTTCTTTTTACTGTCGCCTGGGTGTTGTGTAGTCTTTGAAAAATCCGATGACAGTAGGTATGTGGTCGATAGCCTCGAGCAGGGGTACCTTGATTTCAACATCCCTGAACAAATTACGCAGGTTATCAAAGGCCTGCGTATCTTTCTTTTTTCCTTTTGGCTCCCTCAGTAGACCCTCAGGGAATGGGACTAATTCTAGCACCAATTTGGGTTTATCATCCTCTTGCGAATGTAGTGCGCATCCCGAATGAGAGGGCGATGAAGAAGATGGGCCAGTATCAGGTCGAGGCGGATCGACGGTCTGCTTACTGCTCCTTGTAGTGATCGCATTGGATGATGCGGGTCCAGTGGGATCATAAGGTAGAGGAGGGTTCGCAATAGGGACAAAGAGTGAGGTGCTGCAGTAGGATTAGCCTGAAATCCTGGTGGAATGCTCGAAGCTTGTAGAATCTGATGAACCTGCCCCTGAGAAGGTCGTGCCTGTGGTTGAGGACCACGGGGTACGAAATTTTGCGGGTTGGGAATAGGTTGGGCTGGAAGAGTGCCCTGAGATCGAGTCACCATGCTTAGTTGACTGATCTCAGCATTCTCCTGCACCAATTGGTGCTGAAGAGAGGTCACGTTCTCTTCATGGCGCTTTGACATTTCCGTCATCATTCGCATCAATTTATTAGGAGGACTTGATGCATGTTCTGTTTGCTGTACGCAAGGACCCGATGGTGGATTCGCCATAGGATTATACTGGGCCCTTGGGATGACGGGTGCGGACAGTCGCATTGGTCCACCTGTAGGGTTTTGGCGTTGTGGGTTGTTGGACCATGCGAAGTTCGGATGATTTCTCCACCCTGGGTTATAAGTGGCAGAGAATGGGTTGTTCCCCAGGGCGCAAGCGTCTTCTATGCCAGAAGACGCGTCCGCATGTAAATACGCATCCGAGCACACGGAGGCTTGGTCCTCTATGTCAAAATATTGGCTTGCAGAAGCCAGATCCACATGACTTACCAAATCGCTCGGCGCGACACTCGGTAAGGAAGGTCTTACGGGGTTTCTCAGGATAAGCCTAGTGTTGGAAGAATTGGGATTGTGACGAAGTGGTGAGGTAGGGGTGTTTGCCATAGAACGGGCGGGGTTGGCCAGAAGCTCGTCCAGCTTCTTGTGCACAACAGAGACTTCATCCAATTTCTGTGTGATAAGGCTGAGATCAGTGGATGAATAGGAAGGTCCCATGTCAACTTCGTGGACATTACGGGACAGGTTGGTACGATTAAAGGCGATAATGGAAGCATTGTTCGTTGAGTTTTCTCTCATATTTTCAAATAATTCGAATGCCTCATTCTCGTCTTTATTCATGAAGTTCCCTCCGCAGGAAGCGTCTGCAATCTGCTTCAAAGTCTCATTTAGCCCATAGTAGAAAATCTAGGCTATATGCCACTTAGGCAAACCATGGTGCGGACACTTCCTGAGGAGGTTATTATATCTCTCCCATGAATCATGAAACTGTTCGTCGTTTTGTTGCGTAAATGAAGTGATAGCACGGCGAAGCGCATTGGTTCGCCCGATTGGAAAGAACTTCTTGAGAAACGCTGTTCGCATCTCTTCCCAATAGTGGATGGTTCTCCCAAGGGTGCGTAACCACTGTGAAGCTTTATCCTGCAATGAAAACGGGAACATTGTCATGAGGACTATAGGTAACCCGATATTTCTTGGTTTAACAGTTTCATCAATCGGGTTAGGTCTTCCAAGTGGAGAAAAGGATCTTCACTTGCAAGACCATGGAAGTGAAAATTTATCAGGCCAATTATGTTAGGTTTCAATTCAAAGTCGTCGCCGCCCATGGGGACCCGAATTTGTCCTATGGTCTCTGTAGCAGCGGGATTCTGATAGGAGCTAAGAGACCTAGGCTCCTCCCATTCGAGAGGGTTCTACATTTCCTCCAATGTTTCCCTAATGGCTTCAATTTGTTCATTATACATTTCCATTTGGGCTTGGAGGCAGGTAATGGGATCCAAGGCTCCACCACCTGGTGGGTTTTGAGGGTGGTTTCCTCCCTTGGGATTTGGGGGTGGGCATGCAGCCATGTTTGTGGAGGAGGAGGACGATTCGACTTCTTTTCTAAAATTATCAAGCAATTCACACAGTTCAGGGTTTTGTGACCTCCTCCCAAACATGCACCATCGCAGGAAGAATTGGGGGGATACGAAGGGAAAAGAGTTCAGAGAAATGATGCTGCAAAGGTACACTTGATGACAAATCAATACAATCAAATTCCTAACCTCTACAGTGTGCCCTTAGACCTAAAGATCTAAGTTACCTACTATCATGACCTACGGAATTGAATGCGAGCACCGCGGAACCACCGGGCCAGATTGAAAGGCCGTTTGCCCCAATCTTAGACACTCGATAGCACGCGGGAACCCTCACCAGCACGTAGGCACTACATGCAGGTAGTTAGACCTCCAATCCTTAATAAGGGTCAAGTTGCTACCAATTTTAGTTAGAGGCTTAGGATCAAGTGCTTCTAGAATGTGAAGGGCATTATTTACAGGTAATGGCCAAGTGATTGATTTTGTAGAGTGTGTAAACCAAGCATGCAACGGGGAAATCTCCCTGAATTGAAGTTTTAATTGGTGAATGGTTTTTAGAATTCAGCCTTAAGTAGTATGGATTTTAGGATTTCGCTGAATTACCAATTCAACCAATCTCCGGGTTTTGAGAGAATACAAGTTTTCTTCTAAGCCCAACAAACCCTTCTTCAATGTCAGTTGGTTAATGCATGCTAAAATGCAATGGGCTTCCCTAGATGGAGATTTCTATGTGTGGATGCACGAATCAATTTTAGATTAGTGTGAAAGGGAGCCAAAGCACTTCAATTCAAGTGCTCCCAATCACCAAAATGATTTCCACACACAAGGCTCAACCATAAGATAAAGAAAATCAAATTGTTGGGGTTGAAGTGTTCAGGATCGAATCTTAGGCACGTGAAAGGTCGTTGTAGGGTTGGAATCAACTCAATTCCAAGTCTCCCCACTAAAAAGGTGATCCCGAATTGCAGATAAATGAGGCAAAGAGGGATGGCAATCAATCTATTTATCTCTGCCTCAAATAATACTTCACATGGCGAAAGATTCAAGAATCAAGATTCTAGGATCTTTGCTATGCGAAGTTTGGCAGGAAATCCTGGGGCGGTGGTAGTGATGACAAATAATCAAACAAGTGATTTTTATCCACTTGCCCCAAGAGATCCAAAGAAGTGTTTTTAGTTTTTTTTTTTTTAAGGTGACAAGTTGACCTAAGTTGCTAAGAAAGAAAGACCTACTTGTTCAGCAACGTGTGCGAAGCTCCAGTGCAGTGCCGGCGTCTTCACGCTCTTGTTCCCGCTTTGGATCTGCCCATGTCTCCAACTTCGTCTGCCTACCTTCTCCTTGCAACTGGTTCACCTGCACACCAACAAACAGAAACACCCATGAAGAGAAGGGTGTGGGAAGAGAAAAATTAAAGGAATGGATTAGAAACTTACTTGAATGCGCACTTCCCCGGCAATGGCACCAGAAAAAGTGTGGTGTAGACCCGGATAGGTGGTGTTAATATGGTGATTTAATCATTGAAATGCGTATAGTGGTTAACCTAAATCGAGCCTAACCATCTCTTTACAAAAATTTTTAACCTGGCCTACTTGATTTTATCTTAGTCACTTTTAGGCCCAGGGTCGAACTTAGGGAAGCGGGATTAGAGGTGAATAAATTTCTACGCCTACCCTACAACGAATCTCTTCCGTTAGCTTATTATGTTTTTGGTGCTTTTCTATTTAAAGTTTTTTTCTGATAATTTTTTTTTGTCCTTAAGGTACACCCTCAAAATCAGGTTCTTGGCTTTGAGCCAAATTAGGGTTCCAAAATTGATCTTGCTATTCGCAAGACTGAGTACCTGCAAGTCAAGGATGATCTTTTCTCTTTTGTATATCTTTTTTATCTTTTTAATGGCAGAAAAGAGAAATAGAAATAAGATAAATATAGTATATATATATATGTATATATTATATATGTATATAGGGGTGGGGGTGGAGGTGGAAATGGCGTGTAGCACGGTGTAGAGTTGGTCGTCGTCTAGGAAGACGTAACCAATAGGACGAAGTGCCGTGTGGAGTGTAGGATGGATGGGTGGAAGATGTGTGCGAAGACGCTTTCTGTACGCGTGTATCGGGGAATATCAGCAACTGGTGCAGATAGTCCCGCGATACAACATGTGGTAGGTGATATGAAAATATATATATATGTATATATGTAAATATATATCTATATGTATATGTATAGATATGGTTATAATTATATAGGTGTATATGTAGTTATATATGTAGTTATATATAGATATGCAAATATATGTATAGATAGATGTATGTGTATATGTATAATTAGATATATATGTATGTATATATAACTATATATAGATATATATATAGTAATATATGTATATAGTTATATATATGTATATATGTATATATATATATTAGTATAAGTATCTATGTATATTATGTAGATATACATATATAAATATATATATGTAGTTATAGTTATAGATATATGTATGTATATTTGTATATATATATATATGTATATATACTTATACTTAGTTGTATAGGTACTAATATATGTATAGATATATGTGTATATATATATATGTATGTAAATATATATATATATAAATATATATATATATGTATATATATATAAGTATATAGTAGTGTATAAGTGAGTGGGTGTGTGTACGAGAGTGTGTGTGTGTGTATGTGTCTACAGGAAGGAGTGAGAGAGTGCTGTGAGAGAGAGTGAGAGAGAGAGAGAGCATCTGCAGGAGTGAAGAAGGCGCTGGCATTTTAAGTCATCTGGATACTTCAGTCGTCATCTGATGTCCATGCGTAGGCGCAGGCGCGTAGGCGCACGAAGAGGCGCGTGCACGCAGGAGAGAGTGAGCGCGAGGGAGGGACTGCAGCGCACCACGCTATGCACTGAGGCGGGTGCGGGCGCTGAAGCGGGCAGGTTCAAACGCGAGAGCAGGCACTGGAGCGGGCGCGGGGAGAGACGTGGGCGCAGGCTGGAGATGGTTGCAGCGAGGAGAGAGAGTGCCTGGTGATAGGATAAGTGAGAAACTTACCGGTCACAGCAAAACTGTAGCAACGTGAGATCGCGGCTATAGTGCAAGGGCAAAAAGTTGACCGACTGGCACGCGTGAAACCAGCTGGGCTGCAGGCGGAGTTTTGCTATAGGGTGAACGGAGAGGGGCAAGGGCGACCTGCTGGCACGCGCAGAGCACGCGAAACAGGTGCCTGAGGTGCGTGGTGGCCTGCGCTGCTTCTGGCTGTCACTGCTTCTACTTGAGCTTCCGAGCTTGAAGCTCTTGTTAATGGCGGCGATGGGCTGGAACGATGAAACAGAGAGGTGAACCACCACGCCCACCGGCTCTTTGATGAGTTGGGCGGTGGTGGGACTCACAGTGGTGGTCGTGTACCACTGTGAGCTGCGCCTACCCGCAACGTAGCTCTTCAAGAGGAAGAGAGGCTGCGTATGGAGGGGAGAGGGGAGGAGACGGCCTAGAGGAAGGAGGTGCAGTTGTTGTGTGGACTAGGCTCTGCCGCAAGGAAGATGGTTGTGCTCTTTTTAAAGAGGAAAGAGGCATGCACAACCATGCCCTGGGCTGTGCATGGCTCTGCATGCGGCTGGCAGGGCAAGCTTGTTGCAGAGAATGGCACGAAGAAGAGCTGCCATGCCTTGCAACCGCGAAGAAGAAAATCAAAGTCAATAAAAAATGAGGATGGTGATTTTGCGAGGCAACACTTAAGGAAAATGTTAATTTCAAGGCCATTTTATTCACTCTCCTCCCCTCTCAAATAAATGCATGCATGCATTTATTATTACAAATGCGACTATGGCTACCTAATATGCACTGGCAATGCTAGGAAATAGCACAAGATGGCACAATTGTTGGTGTATTTTTGCTGTGCAATCAGTCCCTACAACTTTCCAATAAAACATTGGCTCATGAAAAAGTTGACCGATGTTGACGAGTTTGGTGGAGGTGGCCATTAGTGTTTTTACTAGTTTGCAAGTGGTCATACTCATTTTTTGCAGTAAATCTGTAATATATCTTTGTTGTGAGAGTAGTCCTTGACTTGTATTGGTGACTTATATGCTAAGGAAGTAATGTACGGGACCAAGATCCCTGAGGTGGAACTCCTTTTGTAAATTGCATAGTAGCTACTGAATGCAGGAAGAAGAATTTCCTGTGATAATTATATCATCAACATATATGAGAATGCACAGGCATTGGCTGTTAGAAGTCCTAGTAAATAAAGAGGCATTAGTTTTGTATCTAGAGAAGCCTAGGCTTTCGAGGAAGCTGCTTAGTTGATTGTACAAGGTTCGAGGGGCTTGTTTTAGGCTGTAGAGAGATCGCTTTAATTTTCATACATGTTGCAGCTTGTCTAGATCAGTAAAGCTTGGAGGTCGAGCCATATATATATATCTTCTCGAAGGTAGTTGTTTAGAAAGGCGTTGCTAACATCAACTTGATGAAGTGGCCATTTGTTGGAAATGGTAAGAGAGATAATGGCCTTTGTTGTTGTCGATTTTATCACTAAACTAAAGGCATCATTGTAGTCGATACGTTCACATTGATTGAAACTTTAGCAACCAAGCAAGCTTTGTAGCAGTCAATTTGACCGTTTCGCTAGGCTTGAGACGGAAGACCCACTTTCATCCAATTATGTTCATACCATGTGAAGGAGGAACAAGTGTCCAGGTATGGTAGGAGATAAGTGCATTGTATTCTGTGGCCATTATTGCATGCCAGTTGGGATCTTTGTTGGCTTGAGAGATGGTGGTGGGTTATGATGATGGGCAGGGTTGTGAAACCATTACTGTTGGTGTAGAGTGGTTCTGTTGTCCCTTGATGCCTGCTAACTGACGATAGTCCACTAGAGGGCCTTGTCATAGATGATGGTACACTAGTTCTACTGGAGGAACCGATGCGGTCGTTGGTGGAGTAGCAGGAGCTGAAGTGATAGAGGATGGTGCTATAGGAGAAGGGGCAGGCTGGAGCATTTCACTGTTGGTAGAAGGAAGAGTGATAGCTAACCAAGGTGTTGGGGGCTAGATAGGGGGTGGCGACCCAAGAACAAAGACATTTCTATGTGGGAAGACAATTTCATCAAAGCGAACATACCAAGCAGTGCAAAGTTTCTGGTCTCTGCAAGATTATAGCAAAGGTATCCTAGACGATTTCTAGGAAACTAAGAAATATGCATTGCATAGTTCTGTATTCGCACTTGTGTTTGTTGTAAGGACGTAGAAGGGGATAGACGGCACACCCAAAAATATGGAGAAATTCATAGTCGAGTTCTGTGTTGTAGAGATAGAAAGAAGGGCTATTATTTTGTATGGTGGAGCTTAGTAGTCTATTAATGAGATAACAACAATAGAAAAGGTAAAGTGCCAAAACTTCTTAGGTAGGGAGGCATGAGCAAGGAGTGTATGACTAGTGTCAACTATATGTTGAATTTTCCTTTCTACGGCATCGTTTTCTTCATGGGTATGTGGACATGTTATTCAATGAATTATCCCGTTAGTATTGAAAAATGTCCTTAGCGCATAGCATTCACCACCCCCATCCAATTGAACTTGTTTAATTTTTGTTCCAAATCGCCAATCGACCATTACGCGAAAGTTTTGGAAAATAAAGGCTACATAGCTTTTGTGAACATTTGGAAATGTCCAAGTATGTTTGGAGAAATCATCAACAAAGATAACAAAATATTTGAGGCCAAAAGAGTCGCATGGAGTAGGTCCCTAAACATCAATAAATATAAGTTCAAATGAAGATGTACTTCGAGTTTTAGTGATAGGTAAACAAATGCGAGCTAGTTTGCCTGACATATAGGAAGAACATTTATTTGCACAGGTAATTGATGGTAACAGCATTATTCATCATAACAAGCTTAA
The DNA here is from genome assembly GCA_037157565.1 of Thalassia testudinum. Taxonomy (NCBI): domain Eukaryota; kingdom Viridiplantae; phylum Streptophyta; class Magnoliopsida; order Alismatales; family Hydrocharitaceae; genus Thalassia; species Thalassia testudinum. Next base: position 40,435,263 of record JAZHRO010000049.1, read on the forward strand.
TTTAGTTGAAATCAAGTGATAAATGCTCCTAAATGATAGTCTAAGGACCAAAATTTTGCACTGATCTGATTTGAGAAGAAGATAAGAAAACATGGTTAATTCTGTTGTTTTAACAACACATCATAAATGTAGATTAACCACAAGGTTACTCAGGGTTAATTAAAGGTTAAATGAACTTAAAAGACCAAGAAGTGGGCTTACACTAACAAAATCAAGGTTTCACACTTTTCAAGGGTGAAAATAGTATTAAAAACCCTAATTATCAATTGTACTTAAATTGAAAGGGTTTTAGTCGAGATAAAATCAATTTAAACCACCTAAAAGTCATGTAAAAATATTCTAAGAGGTTTGGTACCTTCACTTTGACCATTTGAACCCATGTTGACCAAGAACAGAGATTTAAACAAGAATCTACCTTGATTTGAGCTCCTATAGAATTTACCTAGTCAAACGTGGTTAAAACTCAAATCTAAGTTCACCATTAGATTCCTTGAGTCCAAATTAGGTTAACACCAAAATTTGGGTCTAATTAAAGTCCAGCATAACCTATTTTCCAGTTTAGTCCCTAGATCTCTAATCTTTGCACTTAAACCCTCAGCTCTTATATTTTCCTTTCAACCAGACCCCTAAGTTCTCATCTTCTTCACAAATCAGCCCTTGTCACCTTTTCTCTCTCCTTTGTCTGAACACAGACCTAAACCCAAAGCTCCAGAACTTCAAACACCAACTTCTTCAATTAGCAACCAATTCACGCCAAATTTGGAAGAAGCAATCACCAGAAGATCCCCCACCATTTGAACACCATTTCAGATCCTAATATGAAGCAGAGAGCTCCAATAGAGCTCATGATTTCCAATTCTACAAGCTTCCAAATTCGTGAGCAAACTCATAGAATTGAAGCAACTAAGGGGTTGTTCTTCATCTATATAAGATCCCCAAACTTCCACAGTCTAAAGCAACCCAATTCCGGCCATAAAACATCTTCTCCTTCTTTCTCCGGCCACCTTCGACCGTGGCTCCGACGACCACCTCATCCTTCTTCCTTAGGCCGACCAATAGCTAAATTGGTTGGCCCTCAATCTCCCTCAGCTTCCTCCTCTCCTCACTGGTCACAGCAAGGGCCTCTTCCACCGTTTTCATCGTTGTCACTTCTCCTCACCAGAGGCTTCATCTTCCTCACGTCCGGCAAGGTACACCAGCGTGATCTCCATCCCCTCTTCATCCAATTAGCTAGGTCTATCTCTCCCTCTTATTCTCTAGGTTAGTTTTAGGTATTTAGGACATAGCTTAGACCTCTGTATCTCCCTCTCCCACTTCTTCCCCATCTCCGACCATGCCTCCAGCGTGATCACCACCACACTACACACTACCAAACACACTACCAACACTTCCAAAAGCTCCACCGTGATTCCCCGATCAAAAGCCCCAAACCTATTGGGACTTATGATCATTCCTTCACTACCGTCGAATAAACCCACTGCCCACGCTCATCTCTGACATCCCCTTACCTCCACTCACCTCCAATCACCGAGCAACCACCACCACCACACTCCTCATCTCACAAGGGACCTAATTGAAGGTTTTGGCCCTACTAGGAGGGTGACGTAATAAAATGCGGAAATAAATATAAACAATATCACAGAATAGACAACCACACAAAGTACACAAAGATTTTTAGGTGGAAACCCAAACCGGGTGAAAACCACCACCTAACCCTCTCGAGTTAGGATTTTCCATCAACCTAGTTGATCAAATCCACTAACCAAATCACTTTAAAACGAGGGTGATTCAACTTCAGTACAACCACGCTACAAGTACGAGGGTAGCGTTCCTCAACCCCTTCTCTCCACGAGAAGGATTTTGTCCCACGAAGGAGATGGGAATTCGCAAAGCGAATACCCAACCAAAAGACAAAGATAAAATAAAACAAGTAGTCCTATAGAGCCAACAAAGTAATAAACCTAAGCTTCTATAGGAAATAGGAAACTCCCCTTTGCAAGGAGTGCGTCGATGACGCGGATGCGTGAGCCACGCGACGGCGCAACTTCGCTCTCGTGAACTACGGCGGGAGAGCGGGTGCGCAACGGTTTGATGCTCTCAAGATGTAGAACTTGAGCTTAGAGAGCAAGAGCTTCTTGGACACAAGAGTGTGAGAGTGTATTACAAGGTGTCTCTTGGTGTGTATCTTGTGTCTCTAAGTGTGTCTCTTGTATCTTTCTTAGTGTGTCTTAGTGTGTGTTGGTGTGTCAAAGGCTCCCCTCTATTTATAGAGGCCTTAGGAAGGCTTTGGAAGGCTTAGGAAAGGTTCTATAGCCGTTGGGTACAAAGTCCAAGAGAATCAGGTCGAAATCAGGAACAATCATTGTTCTGACAGGCTTATCAGACGTCTAATTCTAGCATCAGACGTCTGGAAGTTCACTTTAAGACGTCTGATTCCAAGGTCAGACGTCTGATTTTGGGCGGGTCTCTCCCTGACTTGGATCAGATCTAAACAGGGTTTTTACGCAAGTCCATCAGACGACATACAGGACGTCTGGCACTATGTCTGGACGTCTGGAAACCTACTTTTACTATGGGAATTGATTTCCAAATGTTGCAATGGCTAGAAAATCTCTGAGAAGAGATTTTGGGTCAGCCGAGGCAAAACGGTCATTTATCAGACGTCTGGAAAGGCCTAAGGACGTCTGATAAGGCTCTAACGGTCATATTCTTGAGTGTTTGCTAAGCCAGCCAACGGTCCACTAATTGGACGTCTGGCAAAGTCATCAGACGTCTCCTAAGACGTCTGGTCTAAGGTATGGATGTCTGATTTCATCAAACAGAACTAACTATGTCCAGCCTAACAGTTATCAGACGTCTGAAACAACAGTCATACGTCTTAAAATACTTTATCAGACGTCTGATTTGGGAATTAGACGTCTGGAAGTGCTGTTTGAACCCTATATTGGTTTTCTAAGTATTCTACAGAAAACCTAAGTATCCTAGGGTTGTGCCGGTGTTCCTAGGACTACTGTTAGGGTTCTTTGAGGCTCTTTAACATGAAATATCTAAGGAAATAAAGAGCAACAAAAGAAACGAAAAATACAACAAGTACAAAAGAAGGAAATCTATCCTATTCTTCATTTCCTTCCATCTTCAATCTGTCGCTCCACGCGAACCTCCTCTGTTTTCCGTCAAGCTCCTCCAATCCGTCCTGGATGCGAGCTCGAACTCCGTCTAAACACGTTCACATTTGCAATTGACCTGAAATCTAGGACTCAAATTGCAAATGTTAAATAACACGTGTTTTGTTATCATCAAAACAAATGATCGTGGTGCTCTAGCACCAACACTAATGGACTCTTTAATTGGGGCATTTAGCCCATATTTTGATGTTTAGGTTCTCGTTGCCATCATTACCATCACCGCCTATTCAAACGCCGCCATTCGCTGATCTCCAGACCTGCTTCCACCTCCAATAGATGCAGATAGGCATCACAAAGTCTTCCTGGTGACAATTAGACGAAGCAATGCCAGGGAATATTTTGATGAGTGGAGTGAGTCAAAATATTTCCTCCTCGGCAACGGCGCCATTAAAATGATGCGTGGTTTTCACTCAACTCAGTAATTAAGTTAATTTCACTTAATAAAGAGTAGAAGAAATCACTTAGGTTAACTCAAAGTTGTGTCGGTTGTGTAGTATAGGGTCGAATTAACCTAACATTTTAGAAATTTTTACTGGTTGAGTACAGGTCGTTCACTGGGAGGTATAATAATTTTCTCCAAATTCACCAATTCTCTTTTATTTCTCTATAAGTTTAGGAGGTATAACTAATTTGATTTTAAAAACATGAATTTTGTCAAAATATTTAAACTATAAAGAGTATACAAAATTCCATATGCAAAACATATTTACTCAAAATGTTGTACTTTATTAACAAGTAAACATGTTAGTTTTTCAATTCAATTTCATTCTAAGAAATTAAGGCAATTAAAAGTTATCCTATTAATACATGCCTTTTTACAATTAAGAATAAAAAGATAATGATGCAAGAAAAATTCATTTATTTTTATTTATCTCTTCAGCCTCTCATCTCCTTCTCTCTTATTTTCTTCTTTCTCTCGAACTCTCTTTCTTCTGTTGTTCCTACCTTCTTCTCTTCCTGCCTCTTATTCTCTTCCCTTAGTCTTCTCCTGCCTTCTCTTCTTCCCTTACTTTTCTCCTTAACACTCCTTAGAGCATGTGCTCCTTCTTTAGCTTTCAGCTTCAACACTTAGCATCCTTCAGCGGCTTCTCTTTTCCTTAAACTTTCAGCTGAACCGGGTTTTTTTTAACTTTTTTAACCAAAAGTTATTTTATTTGAGGCGAGGTCCTTTCGAGGATACGCAGCACCCTGAGACCAAGGTGGGACCAGACCCTACTCGGTCCTCGCCTAATCTCAATTAGGTTCATTTTCGGTTCATTTTTATCGATTCATAGTCTCGAGCCACATCGGCTCAACCCGGCCTCCCAAGCCACTCACCCTCCCAGGGCACAATCTCATTCACACGCCCCCGAGGGCGCACACCTGTAGGCATTGGCCTGCACACACACACACATGCAATGCTTAGATCAGATGGAATCGGTAACCGGTGCACCGAGCGCTGACAACTGCATAGCCAAAGAAATGAATTACTTTTATCCCCAGGCGCACGCTCATGAACAACCGAGGTGCGACTATCCTACCCCTTCCAGACCCAAATTCAAATGTTCATAACTTTCTACACAGAGCTTCAAATCGAGTGATTTCAAGTTTGTTGGAAAGCTCTAAAGGTAATCTACACAATTTCAGGGTCAATTTAATGTTTTAATGATGTTTTCCTTTTCAATTTAAAAGATGAAATCAGGGGTTCCTACGGGGTTTTTACTAGCCTGGAAGTGAAATTAAGTCAGGAGAGTCCTCAGATGGACTTCTCTCTTTTATTAAAAGGTCTGTACATGTTTTATAAGTGATTCTACATCTGTTAGAATATGTTTTAAGCTCTTAAGACCTTCAGAACATGTAGAGAAGCTTTTCACTTCTCTGAAAGCTTTAGAGTTTGATTTTTCTGACATCAATATGTGCAACAGACACATAAAGTGTTTCTAATCAATTTAGATTAATTCTAAGGGTTATAATAGATCAATCTAGGTAGGTTTTAAGTTTAAATTTCAACAAAATAGTACTCCTGATGGTTTGGGTTCGAAAGTAACCCAAATTGGCAGAAACTAAATTCTCAAACATTCATTAACCTGGGCTCACTTTAATTACTTTCAAATCATCAAATAAGTTCCCAAAAACAACTTTCACATCTCAATTCCTCAATTCGAGCTCAGAACTCCATTAACAGACTCATGTTTGACTATGGAAGCTCAAAAATTGACTTTCTGTTTGAAGCTTTCTCCCATGAAATTAATGCCTCAAATAGAGTCTTCTCATCATCCAGAACTTATTCAGATCTTCAGGAAATTATTTTAACTTTGATTCCTAGGGTTTCAGGCTCGCCGCCTAAACTTAAAAACATGTTTGTTTGACAGAGTTATGGGAAGATTGCTACAGTGTTTTGGAGACTTAAACAGCTTCAGTGCATCGCACTAAAGCTTCTGAGCTCATTAAATGCTCTTCAAATCTTTCCTAACAGACTTCTCCAACTCCGCTAGAGTTGGAGAAGATGAAGTTACTTCTTCAGCTCCAATGGCTAAATCCTCAAACAAATATCTTCAAAACAATCAGTGATCCTTATTATACTATTCTGGAGCTACTCAGCAAGTTCTAGAGACTGAAGCATAATTTTGGGTCACCGGAGCTCGCCGGAGCTCTGGCGAGTCTAGAAAATATAAAATTGTATGCATAGATTGATAAAACTAACCATTTTTTATTCAAAAAGGATCCTGAGGTTACAAGGAACCTCAGTATCACTTTTAATTCTTCATTTGTCTCTTTAAATGTAATATTTGATAGTAAGTTTGTTTTCTTAAAGATCTGAGTGGTTAAAGCTGAAGGCTTGTTTAACCACTCGATTGAGAGGTTAAAACAAGTCAGCAGGTGTTAATATTCATAAATATGTATTTAATTTAATATTTGAACTGTTCCTGAGTTGCCATGGACAGCGAGCTCTGGAGCTTAATTAAAATTTGGATGTTTAATTTATAGATGATAATAATAGGTATTATAGTGTTGATTAGGGTTCATAAGTGGTGATAAGTGATGAAAGAACCCAATGGAGGTGGAATTATCTCGATTACTGTCACCATAGACAGTGTCAGTAGTCGGTGAAGGTGAGATATAAATTAGGCGATTAGGTGATTCAATTAAACGATTAAGTGATTTAGAAGTGAACATGGAAGATACAGGAAGGTGTACAATGAATTAAAAGACAAGATTGAAGCTCTGGCGAGCTCAAGGAACTCGCCAGAGTCGGAGGAGATGAAACTAAAATTTGACATTACTCTAACCTAACTAACTAAACTAACTAACTAAGCTAGCCTACTCCTACTCTTACTCCTAATCTACTGTTACCTGGACGAAGGGGTCAATAGGGTTCCACCGAAGTCTCATGGTGGACGATGAAATCAGAGAGTTGAAGAAAGATCTCCGGCGAGCGGATTTGAGGTGGAGCGGAGGAATCCTAGGGTTGGCACCTATGTCAGAGGTGCGGAAGACCACGGCGGATCTCCTCAACTGCTTAAGATGGACGAAGGAAGTCAGAAAATGGAATGGGAAGTCACCAGAGTTTTGGACGAATAGCCAATTGGGTCTGCTGCAGTGTTAAAAGAGGGAAGGGAGCCAACTTGAATAAAATCAGAGGTGTGAGGGGGTATTTATAGCAGTTTGCGGTAAAGAGAGTGGCGGGGTCTGGCCGAAGAAGGAGCTCGAGGAGCTTTACCTCCATCGTCGTCTCCGACGGCGGTGAGGTTGTCTCCCACTGAAAAATAGGATTCTCGGTTAATCCAGACCGATGGATGAAGTGGAGGTGGTGAGCGCAAGCTGCAAGAGCTTGGACAAAGAGGAATGATGTCGGCAGGGTGGTAATCGCGCAATGGGGTGACTCTCTACCGCCAGCCGTTCATTCGGCTGGAGAAGAAGAAGAAGAAGACGAAGACAAAGAGGGACATAAAAGTAATAAAACTTAAGGCCCTGTGTGAGAAATAAGGACCCGACTGTAATGAATATTAAGGACTAAAATGTAAACCCAGGTTTTGAAGGTTTATTTTAACTTAAATTTTTTTCAACTTTTTATATATGTTAATAAATAAGGTAAATATTATGTTTACACCTTGAATTTACACTTTTGACCTTTTTATATTAATTTATTAGATTAAGTAAAATTACTTAAGTTATTACATACTTAGGCATACATTATATTTAAGTTACTTATCTTATTAATTAAGGGAATGATTAATAGGATTTCGAGTCCAATTATTATCTAAATTATTAATAATGTTAATTGAATGATAAAATATCATTTTTAACTTATTTTAAGGTCCTTAACTAAATATCCCTTATTTTGTAATTAACCCTTATATACTCATAACCTTAGCTAATTAACTAGAAAGATTAGTTAATTATGGGTAATTAGAGATCATGATGAGTGTCTCATCATACCCCCAAGCCAAACTTTTGCTCGTCCCTAGCAAAATTAACTAAGACTATGATGATTTAAGGCACTTGGGTTTAAATTATTATAAATAGTAACTATGTAGAGGAAAGCTTAGGTCAGAAATTTTTAAATTTAATATAAATGATTAATGTATAGTGCATATGTGAAAATTTTCTTACTTAGACTTATACTTATAACTTTTTCAAAACACACTTAAAAATAATTTCTAAACAAGAATTTTACTCTGAACTAGAATTCTTCAAAAATCTCTTAATCTTTGTAACTCTTCTTAACTCAAATTAGAATACAAAGTGTTTTAAGAAAAACAAAACTTAAGGATTGAGAATTAAATTTAAACTCAAAAACTCAAATAGATTTAAGTTAATCCCTTGTTTATGATATTTGACTTTTATCAATATAAGTTTAGGCAAATTAACCAGATACTCATTATTAATCAAACTTAGAGTAGTAAAACTCTAATTTACTAGCCTACAACACTAAAGATTAACTTCTAGACCTAGGATTCTGTCAATTCTTCTCCTTTAGGTCTCAACTTAAAATCTTCAAAACCTAATTTCTTAGGCTTCACTGCCCAATACCAAGGTTCAGTAGCTATGATTTTAAAACATCTGTGCTTAGTGAAGAGAATTGTCCAAAAGACATCCAAAGTTGCAAAAATCCAGATCTTAAGACATCACTTTCCAATCCCAATTATTCTAATTCAAACCTTTGGCTTGGCCTTACTTAGGTTTGGTTGCTTTCTCCTCACCAGTTTTCTATCCCGAGGTCAACACTTTTTGTGCATATCTCCCCGGTGGACCACTAGCTCTCTTATTCCTAATACTTTTTTATCCATATTTTTTTTCTCTTTTTCTATAGGTTAGAACACCCATTTGTAGCGAGGTGTCCTTTTTATTTGATGGAAGGAAGGGTAGCATCCATTTGTATTGAGATGCTTTTATTTATTTGTGGAAAAATTGCATAAGCACCCATTTTTAACAAGGCACTTAACTACAGGGTGTTTTATTTACATTTTTCTTTTTTTTTCTTTTTCTTTTCTTTTCTTTTCCCCCCTTCTCATTTTTCTTACTAACATTATTCTCCAAATCCTTTTTCTAGGTGAGTGGCACATCCTTCACCCTTTCAAGAGCTGCCCCGCGGAAATCCTTGGACTAAAGAGGATTCAGAATTGATCTCTTAACCTCTATGTTTTCGCTGTCTCAGATGTCAACAAGACAATTCTATGTGAGTGAATTTTAGATGTTTAGGCTACTTAGCTCTCAAACCAGAGCTTGGACAACAAAGCCCTTTACTCTTAGGTTCTTCAAATTTTTAGTTTCCTCCTATAGGATCCGTCAAGACAAAATTTACCAAGTCTAGTTATTTATCTCTAGCTTGTAAGTTTTGTAAACTAAAATTCTACCATCTCTCTATTTAATTAACTCTGAATATTTGGCCTTTTACTTAACTTTATGATAAAATCAAATTTTCAAAAATCAAAAGGATTACTTAATCTAATTGATTAAAAAGTTATAATTCAATTCCAAAACTTAAGTTTAAAATCTTAACACACTTAATTTCTTAATTCAAGGTAAGAATAGAAAAATAAATCTTTAAAAGATTTAAAAGCTTCCTAAATTCAAATAAAATCTTGTTTTAAAAATTTTAAACACAAAAGTGTATTTTTACAAAATGTTTAAAGTGAAAATCTAATTAAGAATTGAATGCTCTTAAATACTTATATATTCTATATATATTTTAAACTTCTGACCTAAAAGAAACTTAAGCTCTTAATTATAATATATATATTCTTCTTCTTTTTCTTTTCTTCTTTATTAATAATGAATATTCCCCTCTTATTATTTTTATGAATAAAATATTTTTCCAATTTTTATGATTTTTTTGTGAATTTTTTTCAAAAATTTTCAAATTTTTATGAAAATTTTGAATTTTTTTAAAATTTTTATCATTTTTAGATTTTTTTTAATTTCATGGATATTTAATTTTTATGTGTGTTTTTTTTTTTAACCAACACTTAAAGTGAAAATTTTACTTCAACACACCTCAAAGCCAAAATTTTACAATGTCCTCATTATAACAAGGGTGAAAAATATTACACATCATTTAGTATAGGGTGATGGAAGGAGTCGAATAGAGGAGATTAAAAATCTCTATGCGGACGATTTCAAGTCTGACCAAAGGTCAGAGTGGTCAGTCGGACTAAATGAAGGTAATCAATATGATATGAAGTGAAATTTTAAAAGTGTATAAGAAAATCAAAAAGGGTAAATGGTGGTCAGGCCCGGATAGGTTGTTAATATGGTGATTTTATCGTTGAAGTGTGTATAGTAGTTAACCTAAATCGGACCTAACCAACTCTTTACAAAATTTTTAACCTAGCTTACTTGATTTTATCTTGGTCACTTTTAGGCCCAGGGTCGAACTCAGGGAGGTAGGGTTACAAGTCAAGTTTCTACGCCTTTCCTACAACGAATCTCTTCCATTCGTTTATTATGTTTTTGGTGTTTTTCTATTTAGATTTTTTTTCTGATAATCTTGGTCCTTGAGGCATACCCTCAAAATTAGGTTCTTGGCTTTGAGCCAAATCAGGGTTCCAAAATGGGTCTTGCTATTCGCAAGACGGAGTACCTGCAAGTCAAAGATTATCTTTTCTCTTTTATATATTTTTTTTATCTTTTTACTAACAGGAAAGCGAAATAGAAATAAAGTAAATATAATATATATATAGGTGTATATTATAAATGTAAAGGGGTGGGGCTGGAGGCGGAGATGGAGTGTAGCACGGTGTCGAGTCGGTCATCGTCTAGAAAGACGCAACCAACAGAACGAGGTGCCTCGTGGAGTGTAGGATGGATGGTGGAAGATGTATGTGACCATGCTTTTTGTACGCGTGTATCGGGGAATATCAGCAACTGGTGCAGATATTCCCGCGATACCACGTATGGTAAGTAATGTGAAAATATATATATTTATGTATATATGTAAATATATCTATATGTATATATATATGGTTATAAATATATAGGTATATATATATATGTAGTTATATATGTATATATATATATATGTGTATATATATATGTACATATATATATATATATATATAAGTATATAGATATGTATATAAATATATGTATATATATCAATATATATATGTATACGTATATATATATATATATATATAATATATATATATATATATATATATATATATATATATATATATATATATATATATATATATGTATGTATATAATAGTGTATAGGTGTGTGTGTGTGTGTGTGTGGAAGTGTGAGTGTAGGTGTGTAAGTGTCGGTAAAGAGAGTGAGAGAGTGCTGTGAGAGAGAGAGAGAGGGCGCTGCTGTGAAGAAGAGGCGGGTTAAGCCGTCTAAGCTTCCAAGCACCATCTGGAGGCCCCACGCGTGCACGTAGGCGCGTATGCGCGCAGAGAGGAGTGCGCTGGAGGGCGATGGGCACGGAGAGGACCTGCAGCGCTCCGCGCTGCGCGAAGGCTGTAGTGGGCGCACGTAGAGGCACGCGAGCGAAGGGAGCGGGCGACGCGGGCAGGTGAGGGAGACACGGGTGCAAGCAGACGCACAGGCAGGCGCTGAAGCACACGTGGGGCTAAACACGTGCGCAGGCAGTGGCCGGTAGCGGCACGCCGGGTGACCGGATAAGTGAGAAACTCACCGGTCACCCCACTGTAGCCACAGTGTCGCGCAGATTGGCGTGAATAGTGGCTACAGTGTATGGCCGAGCTGCACGACCGGGTATGCCCGGTGCTGTGAGTGCGGACGGCTCGGTGCGCAAGGAAGAGTGGCTCCGGCTGCTAGCTTGCGGGTGGGACGTCGCGACAGAGCAGGTGGAGAGGGTTGGGTCGCGAGCAAAGGGGCGCGACAGGGCGCGCAGTGGCCTGCAGGTGTTGGCTGGAGTGCGCGGTGAAGCTTGGCCGGCCGCTGCAGGGGCACGCGATGACCAGTTGCTGGTGGACAGGCGAGTGCAGTGCAAAGAAGTGAGAGGCGAGGCCGCCTGCAGGCGTGCGCTGGAGGCGAGGGTGGCCTGCAGGCTTGCGCTGGAGGGGCTTTGCGGCTGCTGCCGCCTTGCTGCTGCTGCTGAGCTTGGCTGGCTGCTGCATAGGCATGCGGTGGCCGGTGGAGCTTCACAGCTTGAAGCTTTGGTGTAATGGTAGAAGGGCTTCAAACAAAAAAAAATAAGGAAAGTGCCATCACGCCCACTGGCTCTTTGATGAGCTGGGTGGTGGTGGACTCACGGTGGTGGTTGTGCACCACCGTGAGGTGCTCCTGTCCATAGGGTGTCTCCTCTGAGGAGGTCCTACATATGGAGGGAGAGGGAAGGGGACGGTGGCCTGGAGAAGAGCTGCTGTGTGTTTCTTTGGTGGAGGCCCAGGCTGCTTGCAAAGGAAGAAGCCGCGTCTGTTTTATAGAGGAAGAAGTCATGCACAGCCATGCCCTGGCTGTGCATGGCTTGCGCATGGATTGGCAGGGAGAGGCTGCATGTGGAGGGCAGGGAGAGGTGAGCAGGATATGGCGTGAAGGAGAAGTTGCCATGCAGCCACGGGAAGAGTTTCAAAGTCAAGTAGAAATAAAAATAACAATAAAAAGATGGTGAATTTTGCAAAGATGCACTTGAGGAAAAATGTAATTGCGAGGCCATTTTATTCGCTCCCCTCCCCTCTCAATTAAATGCATGCATGCGTGTATATTCACAAATGCGACTATGTTTACCTAATATGCACTGATAATGCTAGGAAATAGCACAAGACAGCACAATTGCAGGTGTATTTTTGCGGTGCAATCATACCCCCATGCCTATCTTTTGCTAGTCCCTAGCAAAACATTTTTGTAATGTCTTTAGAAATGATCTTTAAGCTGAAGATTTTCTTATGAGGCAACATAGGTGTGTGTATTGTTGGATATTGTGAGAACCAATTGTAGAGAAGACAACCAATACTTTAAGTCTCACATGACATAGATCATCTCTCGACTAACCAGGACTCTTGATAATTAAACTTAAGTACGATTTCCAGGACCCAGGAGGTTTTTGCCGTACTCGAGAGCTCAAGAGGTTATGGCTTCTGCATAGTGAAGGATCAAGACTGACCAGATGAACATTAAGACTCAAGCCCAGGGTTTCATGAATTTTTAAGTAAAGGTTGGTCCGAGTTTCAGCTTGTGCCTTCGGATTGACTCTTAAAAAGATGACGAAAAACTCAATTCCCATTTTCTGACATTTGTGGCTCAAAGAAAATAAGGTATTTGTAACCTGCCCTGAAGAACTTCTTGTAGGGCGAAGACTTTACAGACATTTGTGAGATATACTGACTTATTTGTATCTTTTTTTTTTTGAAACACGTGTCAGTATATCTCTTACAACATTATTTGAAGGAGCAAACTTTTCTTTTTGGTGGGAGAGTTTCTTTTTGGTGGAAAGAGTTTCTCCTAAACACAAGACTAAAACCTGGGATAAAAAGTCTACCTGCGTGCACAGGTAAGGACTCCACCTTCCCTAATGAACACTAGGGTTGGATCTTATGTTCACCTGGTCTTTCTTGATATGTGTAGTGTGAACCAAGATTACTTAGGCTCTCAAGAAGAAGCAAACCAACTAATCCTGTACTGGTGTCTCAGGTACAAGAATACGTCCTTAGTTAGGAGAGATTCCGATCTATCTTATCAATGCTCAAGTGAATTAAGTTGAGCCTAAGCGAATCAAGCTTCTGTGACCTGGAAAGTCTTCAAAACAGAGGTTGAATATCCATAAACACTTATTGTATTTTTGTTTCAGCCTTCAGATCATTACTAAACACCCTTTTTAATTTTTTTTTTTATATATATAGATTGAAACTGCATGATACCATAAAATACCTAGATCCTAAGGATGCCTATCCACCCCCCCATGCCAAACGATGCTATGTCCTCATATGCATGCAGGGAAGTGTAGAGAAAGGATGAAAGATCGGGTAACGAGAGCTGAAGTGCTGGGCATATAGCAGGGTGGTAGGGTGGGTGGATGGTGGGTGGTGAAGTGAAAAGTGAAGTGAGCGTGACAGTGAAGTGAAAAGTGATGGTGGATAGTGAGTGTTGTTGGGGTGCCTCCCAACGAGCGCTGAATTTAACGTCCCCAACTGGACTCAGAATGAGGCAAAGAATTAGTTACCCTCCAGCAGGGCAACGGTTTCTCCAACAGGGGCTGGTTCATGAGTCAGATAGGATTTCAAATGCTGCTCGTTGATCCTAAATTTATGCCCAGATTTGGGATCTTCAATCTCAACGGCCCTGTTGGGAAATGGTCTTGAGACCAGGAAAGGACCAGTCCATTTGGACTTCAGTTTACCAGGAAAGAATTTGAGCCGGGCATTGTAGAGCCAAACTTGATGAGATGGCTCAAATTCTTTCCGCCGAATATGGCTGTCGTGAAAAGCCTTAGTGCGTTGTTTAAAAGTTAAAGCAAAATCATAGGCTTCACAACGGAGCTCTTCCAGCTCCTAGAGTTGGAGTTTCCTTTCTCGACCACACAGGTCTGGGTCGAGGTTACATTGGCGAACCCCCCAATAAGCGCGGTGCTGCAACTCCCCAGGCAAATGACAAGGCTTCCCGTAAATGATCCTATACGGAGACATACCAAGGGGAGCCTTGAAGGCGGTCCGATACGCCCAAAGTGTGTCAATCAGCTTGTCAGACCAATCCTTACAGTTAAGCTGAACCATTTTTTGGAGAATCTGCTTGATTTGCCGGTTCGACACTTCTACCTGGCCGTTCGTCTGAGGATGATGCGGGGATGCGATATGATGGTGGACTCCGTATTTCCTCAGAAGTGCCCGAAAAGAAGCATGGGTAAAGTGGCTTCCTCCATCAGAGATAATGGCTCGAGGGATCCCAAAACTCGCAAAGATGTGGTATTTGATGAATCGGGTGGATATAATGTTTATCGCGCTTGATCGGGTTTAAAGAATATCACGTTGTAATATAGCCGAAAAAGCGTTCAAAACAAATAAAGAGTTTTTATTACTCGAAAACCAGAGTATCCGAGGTCGAACACAGGGAGCAATCGGAATTTACTACTAATCTCAAATGCAATTGAACACTCTAATTTACTCAAAACTTTAATTCAAATATGAATGTATGCGGTTAAAAAGTAATTATGACAAAAGAGTAAAATTGGATGTCTGATCTTGTGATTAGATGTCTTAAAAGTGTTTTCCCTTTTTCCTTTGCTTTCTTTCTTCTGCAGTCTTCACTTTGCCTTTCTTCTTCTTTCTCTCTTCTGTGAAGACTTCTTCTTCTTCCTTGCCTTTGCTTCTTCTCTCTTCTATCTTCTTCTTCTTTCTCTTCTCTTTCTGCGAAGGCTTCTTCTTCCTTGGTCTCTTCTCTTCTTCCTGCCTTTGCTTCTTTTCTCTTCTGTCTTCTTCTTCTCAGCAGTCTCTCCTTCTTGCCTTGATCTTCTTCCTGCCTTTGCTTCTTTTCTTGCAGTCCTTCTTTCTTTCTTCCTTCTCTTCTGTCTTCTTTTTGTCTGCAGTCCTTTTCTTCCTTGGCTAAGTTTCTTCTCTTCTTCTCTCAGCCTGAATGCACAGAGAGCAAAACCTACCCCTTTCCCTCTACCCGCACGTCGCTCTCTTTTTGAAGTTCACTCAAGGATGCTCTCCCAGAGCCACGGGTAATCGGGTTGGATTTCGCACCCGGGACCAGGCGCACCGGCGAGTGGGTGATGCGCGAGGTGTGCTCAGAATGGGTCGGGTCGGAGCCCGCCAGATCCGCGAGATGAAGCCGCGGATGAGGTAAGCGTGGGATAAGGTGAGGGACCTCACCCCTGTGCATTCGGAGGCAACGAGGCAATATCACAAAAACAATTTAAAGTATACCTACGCTTCGCGTTTCGCCGATGTGGGATTATTAGTTCTGCCCCGCTCCCGCATGCACCCGCAGAGCCTTCGTGCAATCGCCACAGCTGCAGACATTGCTGCGCTCCTTGCTGGACTTAGGTGCTTCGCACTACTGTCCCGAATATGCTACACCTGAAGATTGGAGAACCTGACGCCTGGAGCTGCTGAAGCTTGGAGCTGCTCCAACCGTCAATGGCGGCAGGGGCTGAAATCCTGTCAAACACAAAACAAGCCTCTCGGCTTAATCAGACCAGCTGGGCACCTTCGCCGTGGCACGGTGAAGGTGGTGAGCCATGCGGCAGGCCGTGGGATGGCCTAGGCGTGCGTGCCTAGGTCAACCTGTGGCTGGGGGTGTGGGTGTGTTCGGGGGACTGTGGTGGAGGCGTAGAGGGATGGTGGATGGGCGGAGGTTGTTCCTTGTGGTGAGGCGGAGCTTATGAGACGGTTGGCGAGTCATGTGGAGGGGCGGAATGGTGGGGGCGGCTCGTCGGAGGTCGGTCGGAGGTGAGGAAGATGGAGGTGGTCAGCGACGGTCGAGGGGCAATTAAATGAAATAAAAGGGGGAAAAGAGAGAGGGGAAGATGGAGAATGTATTAAGCCTAACTACAGGGATGAAGGGGGACGGAGAGGTGGACATCTGTACCTGCTGTCGCCGAAGAAGAAGCTGCCCAGTGGAGGAAGACGGCGGCGACAACGGGGCTGAGGCGGCGTGCGCAGGTATTGCGCGACGCGAAGGAGAATCAGGAAGATGTCTCTGCCACTGGTTTTGTGGCAGAGCGAAGAGGGAAGGAAAGGAAGCTCGTCGGAGCTCGCTGGACCCTTGGCCGGAGAAGAAAGAGAAGAATTTGAGGTGGAAGTCCGACCAAGTCAAGCTAAAAATGAGCGGCCGGGTTTGGGGGTTCTTTTATAGGCACTTGGAAGTCCGGCCAAGTCAAGCTAAAAATGAGCATGGAGGGCACGCCGTTACCTCCGCCGGCTCGTCGGAGAAGGAAAGTGGGTGGATACCCAAATCCCTCGTGCGTTCGCATGAGAGATTAGGTTCACACTAGAGATCATGATTGGCCTTAGATGGAAGGGAATTCCTTAGAGAATCTCCCTTCCATTTCTGGGAGGGGATCTCTGAGGAATCAGAGAGTATTCCCTCTCTAATCCTCGCCGGAGAAGGAATCTGCCCTAACAATGGCTGAAGGACCTGGTTGCAAAGGTGGTGAGGAAATTAGGGGGCTCTCTGCGATGATTTCAAAAGATAGGGACCAAATTATAATTTGGGTGTACTAAATTGCAAAGTAGGTCAAGATGACCTCCCCTTAGGTCCAAATTTTTGTACAAACCTAATTTTGACCTAAGGAATCCAATGGTGAAGTTGGATTTTAGGTTTGACCTCATTTAACTAGATATTTTACGTAAAAACCCAAATTAGGTTAATTGAAGAGCTAGGACCCTAATCTAGGTCAAACTAGGTTCCAAAGGCCAAATTAAGTGTTCTAAACCCTATAGAATATTTTTCCATGATTTTTAGAGGATTTACTTGATTTTTATCCTGACCGAAACCTTGTTGATTTAAGTAGGTCAGTTTTCGGGTTACCAAATGTCATTTAATTCCTAAATTGCACATGAACTCATTTCTGATTGACTCAACCCACTTTTTATCTTATTTAGACCATTTGACCTATGTTTTGCCTCTGAGAAATCCCATTTATGCACTGCAATGGTAAAATTACAATTTTAACCTTTAATTCATGTTTTCTTCTCAGAGCACTTATTCCTTCATTTAGGCCTTCTTATAGGTTATGTAGGAGCTTTTATCTTCTTTATTGGGTCAAAATGAGCTAGTTATGGCTCATGATGAGGCGCTCATCATATAACATGGTCAGCACGGTGCGTGGGAAGAGCCTCGATCCATTTTGAAACATAGTCAACGGCCACGAGGATGAATTCAAAGCCATTGGAAGGAGGAAAGGGACCCATGAAATCAATTCCCCAAATGTCGAAGATTTCGATAGCTAGGATGGGTTACAAGGGCATCATGTCACGACGTGACATTGACCCTAACGACTGGCACCTTGTGCAATGATTGGCATAAGTGTGTGCATCCTGGTGAAGGGAGGGCCAAAAGAAACCGCACTGCAACACCTTGGCAGCAGTTTTCCTCCCAGAGAAATGGCCTCCGCAGGCCTGATCATGGCAAAAGGATAGCACACTAGGGAATTCGCTGTAAGGAACACAACGACGGATGATTTGATCAGCACCTATGCGAAAAAGAGGTGGATTATCCCAGAAATAATACTTTGCTTCTACCATGAGACGCTCGCGCTGGTTTTTAGGCCAGCCACATGGAAGGGATCCAGAAGCAAGGTAATTGGCAATGTCGGCTTACCAAGTCCACTTGCCACATTTATTGCCCATAGGTGCTCATCAAAAAAAATTTCATTAATTAGCAGAGTAAGTCCAATATGGTCAGGGTCCAATCTGGAAAGATGATCAGCTACAACATTCTGGGCTCCGACCTTATAGCGGATCTCAATGTCAAATTCTTGGAGCAGAAGGATCCAACGAATCAGTCTAGGCTTGGCATCCTTCTTGTACATGAGATGGCGAATGGCCGCGTGATCAGTGAAAACAATAACATGTGAGCCCTGAAGGTAAGAGCGGAATTTCTCCAGCCCAAAGACGACTGCCTAT
Organism: Thalassia testudinum; assembly: GCA_037157565.1. Classification (NCBI taxonomy): domain Eukaryota; kingdom Viridiplantae; phylum Streptophyta; class Magnoliopsida; order Alismatales; family Hydrocharitaceae; genus Thalassia; species Thalassia testudinum. The sequence goes on from JAZHRO010000049.1 coordinate 40,453,466, forward strand.
AGTTCTTTCTTAGTGGTAGTATAATTTCGCTGGGCCTCATCAAATGTCTTACTGGCGTAGTACACCATGAAGGGGTGTCTATCGCGTCTTTGTCCCAGGATGGCTCTGACTGCAAGGTCGGAAGCGTCACACATGAGTTGAAAGTCGAGGGACCAATTAGGTGGCTGGAGAACAGGGGCCTTGGTGACAGCATTACGCAGCTACATGAATGCTAGTATGCAGTCGAGACCCATATCAAAGGGTACGTCGGTTGATAGGAGATGGGTTAAAGGTCAAGAAATTTTGGAGAAGTCTTTGATGAATCTCCTATAGAAACCGACGTGTCCCAGGAAGGAGTGGATTTGTTTGACAGAGCCAGGCACAGGTAAATCAGCAATTACGTCAAGCTTAGCTCTGTCAACCTTGATACCCCTATCGGAGATGATATGTCCAAGAACAATTCCCTCGTGCACCATAAAATGACTTTTTTCCAAGAAAGCACGAGGTTTACATCAATACATCTCCTAAGGATACAAGTCAGGTTGGCAAGACAGTCATCGAAAGATGGTCCAAAGACTGAAAAGTCATCCATGAAGACCTCGAGAAAGTCACCTACCATGTCATGGAATATCGCCAGCATACATCTCTGGAAAGTTGCTGGCGCGTTGCAATGTCCGAACGGCATCCTTCTAAATGCAAAGGTGCCGAAGGGGCAGGTAAAAGTGGTTTTCTCTTGGTCCCGAGGGTCAATTGCCACCTGGTTATATCCTGAGAATCCATCCAGGAAACAGAAAAATTTATTTCCCGTTAACCGCTCCATATTTGGTCAATGAAAGGTAGCGGAAAGTGATCTTTCTTAGTTGCAGCATTAAGTTTCCTGTAATCTACACACACTCTCCAAGATGTAGGAGTGCGTGTAGGGATGGATTCACCCCTGTCATTGACACGGATGGTGAGTCCTGCCTTCTTGGGCACAACGTGAATCGGACTCACCCAGGGGCTATCGCTGATCGGGTAGATTATACCCGCATCCAGCAACTTAATGATTTCCTTCTTAACAACCTAATGCATGTTAGGGTTGAGACATCGCTGCATCTCGCGGGAAGGTCGAGCCTCCTCCTCCGTATATATACAGTGAGTGATGTAGGAGGGGCTAATGCCAGATAAGTTTGATAAAGACCATCCCATGGCTGCCTTGTGTTCTATGAGGACCTTCGTTAGTTTGCACTCTTGGTCCCTAGTCAATTTTGAACTGATGATTACGGGGAGCATTTCATTTGGTCCCAAGAAAACATACTTAAGTGTACTAGGCAGCTCTTTCAGCTCGGGGGTGGATGGTGAAAGATCTGGCATTTCTTGGGACGAGAGTGTCCCAGGCAGATCGGAGAACAGGTCAAGAGGAAGAAATTGGCCTTCAAATTGGCCAAGAAGAGGGGCTTCTTGGATAGATGGATCCAAAAAAGAATAGCCCCAGTGAGAAGTATATGGGCTCAAGGTCCCAGTGTGGAGTTGCAAATCCGCCTGATTTGGTGGAAAAGAAAGGGCAATCCGGTCTTCAAGAATGTGGACCGACGGTGAGTAGCCTGGATATGACTCAGACCACGAGGTATGGGAAGCAGAGAAAAAACCTCGTCAGAAGTCTGGACAGGAGAAGGTACTGGACAAGGGAGGGATGGGGGAACATCACAATATGTGTTGGTCAGGCAGTCATCAGTGTTTATAGGTAATCTGCAGCAGTCAGAATAGGTCTCAATTATTCCGATACACGCACTGACGGCCATGTTCTCGTCAGACGTGTCATCTTTGATGCAATCGCAATCAAAGTTCTTGGCTGCCTTGAAGATGTTAAGCTTGAGCTTTTCAGATCCAACGGCAATCTCAATACAGCCCGACTTGCAGTCTATATGGGAGCGGGCTGTGGCCAAGAAAGGTCAACTGAGGATGATCGGACAATCAGAAAGTGAGCTAGGAACTTCCATCTCTAAAATAAGAAAGTCAATAGGAAAACAGAGACTGTTGACCCTAATCACCACGTCCTCTCGCGAATGCGGTGCGCATCCCGAATGAGAGGGTGGTGAAGAAGACGGGCTAGGATCAGGTCGAGGCGGATCGACAGTCTGCTTACCACTCCTCGTAGTGATAGCAGTGGGATCATACGGCAGAGGAGGGTTCGCAATAGGGACATAAGAGTGCAGTGCTATAGCGGGATTAGCCTGAAATCCCAGTGGAATGCTCGAAGTCTGCAGAATCTGATTAACCTGCCCCTGAGAAGGTTGTACCTGTGGTTGAGGACCACGGGGTACGAAATTTCGTGGGTTTGGAACAGGTTGGGCAGGAAGAGTGCCCTGAGTAGTTGACTGATCTCAGCATTCTGCTGCGCCAATTGGTGCTGAAGAGAGGTCATGTTCTCTTCATGGCACTTTGACATTTTTGTCATCATTCGCATCAATTTGTCAAGAGGACTTGATGCGTGTTCAGTTTGCGGTACGCAAGGGCTTGATGGTGGGTTCGCCATAGGATTAGACAGGGCCCTTGGGATGACGGGTGCGGACGGTCCAATTGGTCCACCCGTGGGCTTTTGGCGCTACGGGTTGTTGGACCAAACGAAATTCGGATGATTACGCCACCTTGGGTTATAAGTGGCAGAGAACGGGTTGTTCCCCAGGACGCAAGCATCTTCTATGCGAGAAGACGCATCTGCATGTAAGTATGCGTCCGAGCACACAGAGGCTTGGTCCTCCATGTCGAAATACTGGCTCGCACACGCCAGTTCCACATGACTTACCGAGTCGCTCGGCACGACACTCGGTAAGGAAGGTCTTACGGGGTTTCTCGGGATAAGCCTGGTGTTGGAAGAATTGGGATTGTGATGAAGTGGTGAGGTAGGGGTGTTTGCCATAGAAGGGGCGAGGTTGGCCAGAAGCTCGTTCAACTTCTTGTGCTCGACGGAGACTTCATCCAATTTTTGTGCGATAAGGTTGAGATCAGTGGATGAATGGGAGAGTCTCGTGTCAACTTCGTGGACATTTTGGGGCTGGCTAGTACGATTAAAGGCGACAATGGAAGCATTATTCATTGAGTTTTCACTCATTTTCAAATAATTCGAATGCTCCATTCTCGTCTTTATTCATAAAATTCCCTCCGTAGGAAGCATCTGCAATCTGCTTCAAAGTCTCATTTAGCCCATAGTAGAAAATTTGGGCTATATGCCACTTAGGCAGACCGTGGTGCAGACACTTCCTGAGGATGTCATTATACCTCTACCATGCCTCATGAAATTGTTCGCCATTTTGTTGGGTAAAAGAGGTGATAGCACGGCGAAGAGCATTGGTTCGCCCGATTGGAAAGAACTTCTTGAGAAACGCTGTTCGCATCTCTTCCCAAGAGTGGATGGTTCTCCCAAGGGTGCGTAACCACTGTGAAGCTTTATCCTGCAATGAAAACGGGAACATTTTCATGACGACTATAGGTAACCCGATATTTCTAGGTTTAACAGTTTCAGCTAATCGGGTTAGGTCTTCCAAGTGGAGAAAAGGATCTTCACTTGCAAGACCATGGAAATGGAAATTTATTAGGACAATTATGCTAAGCTTCAGTTCAAAGTCGTCCCCGCCCATGGGGACCCGAATTTGTCCTATGGTCTCTGTAGCAGCGAGATTCTGATAAGAGCTAAGAGACCTAGGCTCCTCCTGTTCCGAAGGGGTCTGCATTTCCTCCAATGTTTCCCAAATGGCTTCAATTTGTTCATTATACATTTCCATTTGGGCTTGGAGGCGGGTTATGGGATCTAAGGCTCCACCACCTGGTGGGTTTTGAGGGCAGTTTCCTCCCTCGGGATTTGGGGGTGGGCGTGCAGCCATGTTTGTGGAGGAGGAGGACGATTCAGCTTCTTTCCTAAATTTATCAGGCAATTCAAACAGTTTAGGGTTTTGTGACCTCCTCCCAAACATGCACTACCGCAGGAAGAATTGGGGAGATAAGAAGGGAAAAGAGATGAGAGAAATGACGCCGTAAAGGTACACTTGATGACAAATCAATTCAATAAAATTCCTAAGCTCTATAGTGTGCCCTTAGACCTAAAGATCTAAGTTACCTACTATCACGAACTACAGAACTGAATGCGAGCACTGTGGAACCACCGGGCCAGATTGAAAGGCCGTTTGACCCAGTCTTAGACACCTGATAGCACGTGGGAACCCTCACCAGCACGTAGGTGCTACACGCAGGTAGTTAGACCTCCAATCCTTAAGAAGGGTCAAGTTGCTACCAATTTTAGTTAGAGGCTTAGGATCAAGTGCTTTTGGAATGTGAAGGGCGTTGTTTACGGGTAATGCCCAAGTGATTGATTTTCAGAGTGTGTAAAACAAGCATGCAACGGGGAAATCTCCCCGAATTGAAGTTTTAATTGGTGAATGGTTTTTAGAATTCAGCCTTAAGTAGTATGGATTTTAGGATTTCGCTGAAATACCAATTCAACCAATCTCCGGGTTTTGAGAGAATATAAGTTTTCTTCTAAGCCCAAAAAACCCTTCTTCAATGTCAATTGGTTAATGCATGCTAAAATGCAATGGGCTTCCCTAAATGGAGATTTCTATGTGTGGATGCACGAATCAATTTTAGATTAGTGTGAAAGGGAGCCAAAACACTTCAATTCAAGTGCTCCCAATCACCAAAATGATTTTCACACACACGGCTCAACCAAAAGATAAAGAAAATCAAATTGTTGGGGTTGAAGTATTCGGGATCAAATCTTAGGCAAGTTGAAAGGTTGTGGTGGGGTTGGAATCAACTTAATTCCAAGTCTCCCCACCAAAAATGTGATCCCGAGTTTGCAGATAAGTGAGGCAAAGAGGGGTGCAATCAGTCTTTTTATGTTTGCCTCACAAAATACTTCACACGGCGAAAAATGCAAGAATCAAAATTCTTGGATTTTCGCTATGCGAAGTAAGGCGGGAAATCCCGGGGCGGTGGGAGTAAAGGCAATCAATCAAACAAGGGAATTTTAATCCACTTGCCCCAAGAGATCCCAAGAAGTTTTTCTAGATTTTAGTTTTTTTTTTATTTATTATTAAGGTGACAAGTTATCTTTGGTTGCTAAGAAAGAAAGACTTACTTGTGCAGCAACGTGTGCGGAGCTCCAGTGCAGTGTCGGCATCTTCACGCTCTCATTCCTGCCTTGGATCTACCCATGTCTCTGACTTCGTCTGCCTACCATCTCCTTGCAACAGGTTTACCTGCACACCAAAAACAGAGACACCCATGAAGGGAGAAGAGAAAAAAATGAAAGGAATGGAATAGAAACTTACTTGAAGGCGCACCTCCCCGGCAACGGTGCCAGAAAAGATGGTGGTAGGGCCCAGATAGGTTGTTAATATGGTGATTTTATCGTTGAAGTGTGTATAGTGGTTAACCTAAATCGGACCTAACCATCTCTTTAAAAAATTTTTAACCTGGCCTACTTGATTTTATCTTGGTCACTTTTAGGCCCAGGGTCAAACTCAGGGAAGTGGGGTTACAAGTCAAGTTTCTACGCCTTTCCTACAACGAATCTCTTTCGTTTGTTTATTATGCTTTTGGTGTTTTTCTATTTAGATTTTTTTTTTTTTGATAATCTTGGTCCTTGAGGCACACCCTCATAATTAGGTTCTTGGATTTGAGCCAAATCAGGGTTCCAAAATGGGTCTTGCTATTCGCAAGATGGAGTACCTGCAAGTCAAAGATTATCTTTTCTCTTTTATATATTTTTTTTATCTTTTTACTAACAGGAAAGTGAAACAGAAATAAAGTAAATATGATATATATATAGGTATATATTATATATGTAAAGGGGTGGGGGTGGAGGCGGAGATGGAGTGTAGCATGGTGTCGAGTCGGTCATCGTCTAGAAAGACGCAACCAACAGAATGAGGTGCCGCGTGGAGTGTAGGATGGATGGTGGAAGATGTGTGTGACCATGCTTTTTGTACGCGTGTATCAAGGAATATCAGCAACTGGTGCAGATATTCCCACGATACCACGTATGGTAAGTAATGTGAAAATATATATATGTATATATGTAGATATATCTATATGTATATATATATATGGGTATAAATATATAGGTATATATATATATGTAGATATATATATAAGTATATGTATAGATAGATATATGTGTAGATATATATATATATGTATATGTATATGTATGTATATGATACTATATAGATGTATATATATATATATGTGTGTGTGTGTGTATGTATATAGTAATATATGTATGTATAGATATATGTAGATAGATATGTATATATATATATATATATATATATATATATATATATATGTATGTATGTATATATGTATGTATATTTATATATATATATATAAGTATATGTGTATATATATGTATACGTATATAAGTAGTTTTATGTAGATCTGTATATGTGTATATATATATATGTATGTATATATATATATAAGTATATAGATATGTATATATATATATATATATGTATATATGTATATAAATATATGTATATATATCAATATATATATGTATACGTATATATATATATATGTATATAATAGTGTATAGGTGTGTGTGTGTGTGTGAAACTGTGAGTGTAGGTGTGTATGTGTCAGTAAAGAGAGTGAGAGAGTGCTGTGAGAGAGAGAGAGAGAGGGCGCTGCTGTGAAGAAGAGGCCGGTTAAGCCGTCTGAGCTTCCAAGCGCCGTCTGGAGGCTCCACGCGCCCGCGTAGGCACGTATGCGTGCAGAGAGGAGCGCGCTGGAGGGCGATGGGCACAGATAGGATCCGCAGTGCACCGTGCTGCGCGAAGGCTGGAGCGAGCGCACGCAGAGGCACGCAGGCGAAGGGAGCAGGTGACACGGGTGGGTGAGGGTGACGCGGTCTCACGCAGACGCGCGAGTGGGTGCTGGAGCGGGCACGGGGCTGAACGCGCGCGCAGGCAATGGCCGGTAGCAGCACGCCGGGTGACCGGATAAGTGAGAAACTCACCGATCACCCCACTGTAGCCACAGTGTCGCCCAGACTGGCATGAACAGTAGCTACAGTGTATGGCCGAGCCGCTCGACCGGGTACGCCCGGTGCTGTGAGTGCGGACGGCTCGGCGCGCGCGGAAGAGTGGCTTCGACTGCTGGCTTGCGGGCGGGACGTCGCAACAGAGTGCGCGGAGAGGGCTGGATCGCGGGCGAAGGGGCGCGATAGGGCGAGCGGTGGCCTGTGGGTGTTGGCTGGTGTGCGCGGTGAAGCTTGGTTGGCCGCTGTAGGGGTGGTGGTCGGGTCCGGATAGGTTGTTAATATGGTGATTTTATCATTGAAATGTATATAGTGGTTAACCTAAATCGGACCTAACCATCTCTTTACAAAATTTTTTACCTGGCCTACTTAATTTTATCTTGGTCACTTTTAGGCCCAGGGTCGAACTCAGGGAAGTGGGGTACAAGTCAAGATTCTACGCCTTTCCTACAACGAATCTCTTCCATTCGTTTATTGTGTTTTTGGTGTTTTTTTTTTCTATTTAGGTTTTTTTCTGATAATCTTTGTCCTTGAGGCATACCATCAAAATTAGGTTCTTGGCTTTGAGCCAAATCATGGTTCCAAAACGGGTCTTGCTATTCGCAAGATGGAGTACCTACAAGTCAAAGATTATCTTTTCGCTTTTATATATTTTTTTTATCTTTTTACTAACGGGAAAGCGAAATAGAAATAAAGTAAATATAATATATATATAGGTATATATTATATATATAAAGGGGTGGGGGTGGAGGCGGAGATGGAGTCGTCATCCAGAAAGACGCAACCAACAGGACGAGGTGCCGCATGGAGTGTAGGATGGATAGTGGAAGATGTGTGTGACCACGCTTTTTGTACGCATGTATCGGGGAATATCAGCAACTGGTGCAGATATTCCCACGATATCATGTATGATAAGTAATGTGAAAATATATATATGTATATATGTAAATATATCTATATATATATATATGGTTATAAATATATAGGTATATATATGTAGTTATATATGTATATATATATGTATATGTATATACAGATATATGTATAGATCTATATATATATATATCTATATATGTATAAGTATGTATATATAACTATATAGATGTAAATATATATATATAGTAATATAGATATATGTAGATAGATTTGTGTGTATATATATATATATATGTATGTATAAGTATATGTATATATATATGTATATAGACGTATATATATATATATGTATGTATGTATATAGACTAATACATAGTTATATAAGTACTAATATATGTATAGATATATGTATATATATCTATATATGTATATAAATATATATATAGATACAAATATATATATATGTATATATATATATAAGTATATAATAATGTATAGGTGTGTGTGTGCGAGAGTGTGAGTGTGTGTGTGTATGTGTATTTGGAGAGAGAGAGGGAGAGTGTGCTGTGAGAGAGAGAGAGAGAGAGAGCGCCTGCAGAGGAAGAAAAGACAGGTTAAGACATTTGAAGATGTGGAGCGTCGTTTGGTCCACGCGCGCACGCGCAAGCGCGTATGCGCGCAGAGAGGAGCGTGCTGGAGGGCGATGGGCACGGAGAGGACCCGCAACGCACCGCACTGCGCGAATGCTGGAGCGGGCACATGCAGAGGCACGTGGGCGAAGAGAGCGGGCGACGCGGACGCGCGGGCAGGCACTAGAGCGGGAGCGGGGTTGAACGCGTGCTTGGGCAGTGGCCGGTAGCGGCGCATCGGGTGACCGGATAAGTGAGAAGCTTACCAATCACCCCACTGTAGCCACAGTGTCACGCAAACTGGCGTGAACAGTGGCTACAGTGTATGGCCGAGCCACATGACCGGGTACGCCCTGTGTTGTGAGTGCGAACGGCTCGGCACGCACGGAAGAGTGGCTCTGGCTGCTGGCTTGCGGGTGGGACATCGCGACAGAGCGCGCGGAGAGGGCTGCTGATGTGCGCGATGGAGGGCGAGGGAGACCTGCTGCTTGCGCGGTGGCTTGCAGGTGTTGGCTGGGGTGCGTGGTGAGGTTTGGCCGGCCACTGCAGAGGCACGCAGTGGCAGGTTGCGGGCGGGAAGGTGAGTGCAGTGCGACGAAGCGAGAGGCGAGGGTGCCTGCAGGCGTGCACTAGAGGCGAGGGCGGCCTGCAGGCACGCGCTAGAGGGGCTTTGCTGCTGCTGCTGCGGAGCTCGGCCGGCTGCTGCAGTGGCGTGCGGTGGCCGGTTGAGCTTCACAACTTGAAGCTTGTGGCAATGGTAGGAGTGGCTTGGACGTTAGATAGGGAAAAGAAGACCACCACGCCCACCGGCTCCTTGATGAGCTGGGCAGTGGTGGGTGTGCACCACAGTGAGAGACTCTTCCCGCAGAGTGTCTCCTCAGAGGAGGAGGGTCTGCGTATGGAGGGAGAGGGAAGGGTACGGTGGCCTGGAGAAGCTACGTTGGGTTTTTTTCGTGGGGACCAGGCTGCCTTCAAAGGAAGTAGCCGCCCTCTTTTTATAGAACAAGGAAGCATGCACAGCCATGCCCTGGCTGTGCATGGCTTGCATGCGGCTGCAGGGCTGGCAGGGAGAGGGGGAGCAGGACATGGCGCGAAGAAGAAGAGGTTGCTCCATGCAGCCGCGGGAAGAAGTCAAATAAAAATAAAATTAAAAATAAAAAGATGGTAAATTTTGCAATGCAGCACTTGAGGAATACGTGAATTGCGAGGCCATTTTATTCGCTCTCCTCCCCTCTCAATTAAATGCATGCATGCATGTATTTTTACAAATGCGGCTGGTAATGCTAGGAAATAGCGCAAGACGACACAATTGCAGGTGTATTTTTGCGGTGCAATCATAACCCCATGCCTATCTTTTGCTAGTCCCTAGCAAAACAGTATTTAGAAATGATCTTAAGTTGAATATTTTCTTCTGAGGCAACATAGGTGTGCTTATTGCTGGATATTGTGAGAACCAATTGTAGAGAAGACTACCAGTACTTTAAGTCTCACATGACATAGATCATCTCTCGACTAACCAGGACTCTTGATATTTAAACCTTAAGTACGATTTCCAAGACCCAAGAGGTTTTTGTCGTACTCGAGAGCTCAAGAGGTTATGGCTTGTGCATAGTGAAGGATCAAGACTGACCAGATGAACATTAAGACTCAACCTCAGGGTTTCACGAATTTTTAAGTAAAGGTTGGTCCCAGTTTCAGCTTGTGTCTTCGGATTGACTCTTAAAAAGATGACGAAATACTTAATTCCCATTTTCTGACATTTGTGGCTCAAAGAAAATAAGGTATTTGTAACCTGCCCTGAAGAACTTCTTGTAGGGCGAAGACTTTACAGACATTTGTGAGATATACTGACTTATTTGTATCTTTTTTTTTTTTAAACACGTGTCAATATATATCCTACAACATTATTTGAAGGAGCACACTTTTCTTTTTGGTGGGAGAGTTTCTTTTTGGTGGAAAGAGTTTCTCCTAAACACAAGACTAAAACCTGGGATAAAAAGTCTACCTGTGTGCACAGGTAAGGACTCCACCTTCCCTAATGAACACTAGGGTTGGATCTTATGTTCACCTGGTCTTTCTTGATATGTGTAGTGTGAACCAAGATTACTTAGGCTCTCAAGAAGAAGCAAACCAACTAATCCTGTACTGGTGTCTCAGGTACAAGAATACGTCCTTAGTTAGGAGAGATTCTGATCTATCTTGTCAATGCTCAAGTGAATTAAGCTGAGCCTGAGTGAATCAAGCTTCTGTGGCCTAGAAAGTCTTCAAAATAGAGGTTGAATATCCATAAACACTTATTGTATTTTTGTTTCAGCCTTCATATCATTACTAAACACCCTTTTTAATTTTATATATATATATATAGATAGAAACTGCATGATACCATAAAATGGCCAAATCCTAAGGATGCCTATCCACCCCCCCATGCAAAATGATGCTATATCCTCATATGCATGCAGGGAAGGGTAGAGAAAGGACGAAAGATTGAGTAACGAGAGCTAAAGTGCAGGGTATACAGCAGAGTGGTAGGGTGGGTGGATGGTGGGTGGTGAAGTGAAAAGTGAAGTGAGCGTGACAGTGAAGTGAAAAGTGATGGTGGATAGTGAGTGCTGTTGGGGTGCCTCCCAACGAGCACTGAATTTAACATCCCCAGCTGGACTCAGAATGAGACAAAAGATTAGTTACCCTCTAGCAGGGCAACAGTTTCTCCAACGAGGGTAGGTTCATGAGTAAGATAGGGTTTCAAACGCTGCCCATTGACCATAAATTTATGCCCAAATTTGGGATCTTCAATCTCAACGGCCCCGTTGGGAAATGGTCTCGAGACCAGGAAAGGACCAGTCCATTTGGACTTCAGTTTACTAGGAAAGAATTTGAGCCGGGCATTGTAGAGCCAAACTTACTGAGATGGCTCAAATTCTTTCCGCCGAATACGGCTGTCGTGAAAAGCCTTAGTGCGTTGTTTGAAAGTTAAAGCAGAATCATAGGCTTCACGATGGAGCTCTTCCATCTCCTGGAGTTGGAGTTTCCTTTCTCGACCACACAGGTCTGGGTAAAGGTTACATTGGCGAACCGCCCAATAAGCGCGGTGCTCCAACTCCACGGGCAAATGACAAGGCTTCCCATAAACGATTCTATATGGAGACATACCAAGGGGAGCCTTGAAGGCGGTCCGATACGCCCAAAGTGCGTCAGCCAGCTTGTCGGGCCAATCCTTACGGTCAGGCCGAACCATTTTCTGGAGAATCTGCTTGATTTGCCGATTCGACACTTCTTCCTGGTCGTTCGTCTGAGGATGAGACAAGGATGCGATATGATGGTGAACTTCGTATTTCCACAGAAGTGCCTGAAAAGAAGCATGGGTAAAGTGGCTTCCTCCATTTGAGATAATGGCTCGAGGGATCCCAAATCAGGTGGATATAACATGGTCAGCACGGCGAGTGGGAGTAGCCTCAATCCATTTCGAAACATAGTCAACAGCCACGAGGATGAATTCGAAGCCGTTGGAAGGAGGAAAGGGACCCATGAAATCAATTCCCCAAATGTCGAAGATTTCTGCAGCTAGGATGGCTTGCAAGAGCATCATGTCACGACGTGACATTGACCCTAACGACTGGCACCTAGTGCAATGCTTGGCATAATTGTGTGCATCCTGGTGAAGGGAGGGCCAAAAGAAACTGCACTGCAACACCTTGGCTGCAGTTTTCCTCCCAGAGAAATGGCCTCTGCAAGCCTGATCATGGCAGAAGGATAGCACACTGGGGAATTCGCTGTTAGGAATACAGCGACGGATGATCTGATCAGCACCTATTCAAAAAAGAAGTGGATTATCCCAGAAATAATACTTTGCTTCTACCATGAGACGCTCTGCTGGTTTTAAGCCAACCACGTGAAATGGATCCAGAAGCAAGGTAATTGGCAATGTCAGCATACCAAGGTCCACTTGCCACATTAATTGCCAATAGGTGCTCATCAGGAAAATTTTCATTGATTGGCAAAGTAAGTCCAATATGGTCAGGGTCCAGCCTGGAAAGGTGATCAGCCACAACATTCTGGGCTCCGAACTTATCGCGGATCTCAATGTCAAATTCCTAGAGCAGAAGGATCCAACGAATCAGTCTAGGCTTGGCATCCTTCTTGTGCATGAGATGGCGAATGGCCGCGTGATCAGTGAAAATAATAACATGTAAGCCTAGAAGGTAAGAGCGGAATTTATCCAGCCCAAAGACGACGACCAGTAGTTCTTTTTCAGTGGTAGTATAATTACACTGGGCCTCGTCCAACGTCACACTGGCGTAGTACACCACGAAGGGGTGTCTATCGCATCTTTGTCCCAGGATGGCTCCGACTGCAAGGTCGGAAGCGTCACACATGAGTTCAAAGTCGAGGGACCAATCAGGCGGCTGGAGAACAGGGGCCTTGGTGACAGCATTACGCAGCTGCGTGAATGCTCGTATGCAGTCGGGGCCCATATCGAAGGGTACATCGGTTGATAGGAGATGAGTTAATGGTCGAGAAATCTTGGAGAAATCTTTTATAAATCACCTATAGAAACCGATGTGTCCCAGGAAGGAGCGGATTTGCTTGACAGAGCCAGGCACAGGTAAATCAGCAATCACATCAAGCTTAGCTCTGTCAACCTCGATACCCCTATCGGAGATGATATGTCCTAGAACAATTCCCTCATGCACCATAAAATGACTTTTTTCCCAGGAAAGCACGAGGTTTACATCAATACATCTCCTAAGGATACGGGTCAGGTTGACAAGACAGTCATTGAAAGATGGTCCAAAGATCGAAAATTCTTCCATGAAGACCTCGAGAAAGTCACCTACCATGTCATGGAATATCGCCAGCATACATCTCTGGAAGGTTGCTGGCGTGTTGCAAAGTCCGAACGGCATCCTTCTAAATGCAAAGGTGCCGAAGGGGCAGGTAAAAGTGATTTTCTCTTGGTCCCAGGGGTCAATTGCCACCTGGTTATATCCTAAGAACCCATCCAGGAAACAGAAAAATTTATTTCCCGCTAACCGCTCCAGGATTTGGTCAATGAAAGGTAGCGGAAAGTGATCTTTCTTAGTTGCAGCATTGAGTTTCCTATAATCTACATACACTCTCCAAGATGTAGGAGTGCGTGTAGGGATGGATTCGCCCCTGTCATTGACACGGATGGTGAGTCCTACCTTCTTGGGCACACGTGAATTGGACTCACCCAGGGGCTATCGTTGATCGGGTAGATTATACCCGCATCCAGCCACTTAATGATTTCCTTCTTAAGGACCTCCCGCATGTTACGGTTGACACGTCGCTGCATCTCGCGGGAAGGTCGAGCCTCCTCCTCCGTTTATATACGGTGAGTGCAGTAGGAGGGGCTAATGCCAGATAAGTCTGATAAAGACCATCCAATGGCTGCCTTGTGTTCTATGAGGACCTTCGTTAGTTTGCACTCTTGCTCCCTAGTCAATTTTGAACTGATGATTACGGGGAGCATTTCATTTGGTCCCAGGAAAACATACTTAAGTTACTAGGCAACTCTTTCAGCTCGGGGGTGGATGGTGAAAGATCTGGCATTTCTTGGGACGAGAGTGTCCCAGGCGGATCGGAGAATAGGTCAGGAGGAAGAAATTGGCCTTCAGATTGGCCAAGAAGAGGGGCTTCTTGGATAGATGGATCCAAAAAGGAATAGCCCCAATGAGAAGTATATGGGCTCAAGGTCCCAGTGTGGATTTGCAACTCCGCCTGATTTGGCGGGAAAGAAAGGGAAATCCGGTCTTCAAGAGTGTGAACCGACGGTGAGTAGCCCAGATATGACTCAGACCACGAGGTATGGGAAGCGGAGAAAAAACCTCGTCAGAAGTCTGGTCAGAAGAAGGTACGGGACAAGGGAGAGATGTGGGAATGTCACAATATGTGTTGATTAGGCAGTCGTTAGTGTTTACAGGTAATCCGCAGCAATCAGAATAAGTCCCAATTAGTCCGATACACGCACTGACAGCCATGTCCTTGTCAGACGTGTCATCCTCAATACAATCACAATCAAAGTTCTTGGCTGCCTTGAAGATGTTAAGCTTGAGCTTTTCAGATCCAACGACAATCTCAATATAGCCCGACTCGTAGTCGATATGGGTGCGGGCTGTGGCCAAGAAAGGTCGACCAAGGATGATTGGACAATCAGAAAGTGAGCTAGGAACTTCCATATCTAAAACATGAAAGTCAACAGGAAAACAGAGACTGTTGACCCTAACCACCACGTCTTCCACCACACCCTTCGGGATTTTGACAGAACGATCTGCCAACTGTAACGTGATAGGGGTGGGTTTCAGATTTCCCAAGGAAAATTTTTCAAGCATGATGGTCGGTATAATATTGATGGAAGATCCTAGATCAAGCAGGGCCCAGTTAAAATTGTAGCCCTGGATGCTACAGGAAATGAGAGGTGTGCCCGAATCTTTCTGCTTCGGTGGTAGGTTTGACAGTATAGCACAACTTGCATGAGGCGAGAGAACCACCGGATTCTTAGTTTTCTTTGACTGTTGCCTGGGTGTTGTGTAGTCTTTGAAAAATCGAGCGACAGTAGGTATGTGGTCGATAGCCTTGAGTAGGGGTACCTTGATTTCTACATCCCTGAACAAATTACGCAGGTTATCAAAGGCCTGCGTATCTTTCTACTTGCCTTTTGGCTCCCTCAGTAGAGCCTCAGGGAATGGGACTAATTCTGGCACCACTTTGGGTGTATCGTCCTCTCGCGAATGCGGTGCGCATCCGGAATGAGAGGGCGATGAAGAAGACGAGCTAGGATCAGGTTGAGGCGGATCGACGGTTTGCTTACCGCTCCTCGTAGTGATATCATTGGACGATGCGGGTCCAGTGGCATCATACGGCAGAGGAGGGTTCGCAATAGGGACATAAAAGTGCAGTGCTACAGCGGGATTAGCCTGAAATCCTGATGGAATGCTCGGAGCTTGCAGAATCTGATTAACTTGCCCCTGAGAAGGTCGTACCTGTGGTTGAGGACCACGGGGTACGAAATTTCGTGGGTTTGGAACAGGTTGGGCAGGAAGAGTGCCCTAAGATCGAGTCGCCATGCATAGTTGATTGATCTCAGCATTCTGCTGCGCCAATTGGTGCTGAAGAGAGGTCATGTTCTCTTCATGGCGCTTTGACATTTCCGTCATCATTCGCATCAATTTGTCAAGAGGACTTGATGCGTGTTCGGTTTGCGATACGCAAGGGCCTGATGGTGGGTTCGCCATAGGATTAAACTAGGCCCTTGGGATGGCGGGTGCGGACGGTCGCATTGGTCCACCCACGGGGTTTTGACGCTGCGGGTTGTTGGACCATGCGAAATTCGAATGATTACACCACCCTGGGTTATAAGTGGCAGAGAACGGGTTGTTCCCCAGGGCGCAAGCGTCTTCTATGCCAGAAGACGCGTCCGCATGTAAGTATGCATCCGAGCACACGGTGGCTTGGTCCTCCATGTCAAAATACTGGCTCGCACACGCCAGTTCCACATGACTTACCGAGTCGCTCGGCGCGATACTCGGTGAGGAAGGTCTTACAGGGTTTCTCGGGATAAGCCTGGTGTTGGAAGAATTGGGATTGTGACGAAGTGGTAAGGTAGGGGTGTTTGCCATAGAATGGGCGAGGTTGGCCAGAAGCTCGTCCAACTTCTTGTGCTCGACGGAGACTTCATCCAATTTTTGTGTGATAAGGCTGAGATCAGTGGATGAATGAGAGAGTCCCGTGTCAACTTCGTGGACATTTCGGGGTTGGCTGGTACGATTAAAGGCGACAATGGAAGCATTATTCATTGAGTTTTCACTCATATTTTCAAATAATTCGAATGCTCCATTCTCGTCTTTATTCATAAAATTCCCTCCGCAGGAAGCGTTTGCAATCTGCTTCAAAGTCTCATTTAGCCCATAGTAGAAAATTTGGGCTATATGCCACTTAGGCAGACCGTGGTGCGGACACTTCCTGAGGAAGTCGTTATACCTCTCCCATGCCTCATGAAATTGTTCGCCATTTTGTTGCATAAAAGAGGTGATAGCACGGCAAAGCGCATTGGTTCGCCCGATTGGGAAGAACTTCTTGAGAAACGCTGTTCGCATCTCTTCCTAAGAGTGGACGGTTCTCCCAAGGGTGCGTAACCACTACGACGCTTTATCCCGCAATGAAAACGGGAACATTTTCATGAGGACTATAGGTAACCCGATATTTCTAGGTTTAACAGTTTCAGCTAATCGAGTTAGGTCTTCCAAGTGGAGAAAAGGGTCTTCACTTGCAAGACCATGGAAGTGGAAATTTATTAGGACAATTATGCTAGGCTTCAGTTCAAAGTCGTCCCCGCCCAAGAGGGACCCGAATTTGTCTTATGGTCTCTGTAGCAGCGGAATTCTGATAAGAGCTAAGAGACCTAGACTCCTCCCGTTCCAGAGGGTTCTACATTTCCTCCAATGTTTCCCGAATGGCTTCAATTTGATCATTATACATTTCCATTTGGGCTTGGAGGCGGGTTATGGGATC
Source organism: Thalassia testudinum (assembly GCA_037157565.1). Lineage (NCBI taxonomy): Eukaryota > Viridiplantae > Streptophyta > Magnoliopsida > Alismatales > Hydrocharitaceae > Thalassia > Thalassia testudinum. The sequence goes on from JAZHRO010000049.1 coordinate 40,470,500, forward strand.
TAAGGCTCCACCACCTGGTGGGTTCTGAGGGTGGTCTCCTCCCTCGGGATTTGGGGGTGGGCGTGCAGCCATGTTTGTGGAGGAGGAGGACGATTCGGCTTCTTTTCTAGATTTATCAGGCAATTCAAACAGTTCAGGGTTTTTTGACCTCCTCACAAACATGCATTACCGCAGGAAGAATTAGGGAGATAAGAAGGGAAAAGAGATGAGAGAAATGACGCTGCAAAGGTAAACTTGATGACAAATCAATTCAATCAAATTCCTAACCTCTACAGTGTGCCCTTGGACCTAAAGATCTAAGTTACCAAATATCACGAACTGCGGAACCGAATGCGAGCACCGCGGAACCACCAGGCCAGATTGAAAGGCTGTTTGCCCCAGTCTTAGACACCCGATAGCAAGCGGGAACCCTCACCAGCACATAGGCGCTACACGTAGGTAGTTAGACCTCCAATCCTTAAGAAGGGTCAAGTTACTGCCAGTTTTAGTTAGAGGCTTAGGATCAAGTGCTTTTGGAATGTGAAGGGCATTATTTATGGGTAATGCCCAAGTGATTGATTTTCAGAGTGTGTAAAACAAGCATGCAACGAGGAAATCTCCCCGAATTGAAGTTTTAATTGGTGAATGGTTTTTAGAATTCAGCCTTAAGTAGTATGGATTTTAGGATTTCGCTAAAATACCAATTCAACCAATCTCCGGGTTTTGAAAGAATACAAGTTTTCTTCTAAGCCCAACAAACCCTTCTTCAATGTCAATTGGTTAATGCATGCTAAAGTGCAATGGGCATCCCTAAATGGAGATTTCTATGTGTGGATGCACGAATCAATTTTAGATTAGTGTGAAAGGGAGCCAAAACACTTTAATTCAAGTGCTTCCAATCACCAAAGTAATTTCCACACACACGGTTCAACCAAAAGATAAAGAAAATCAAATTGTTGGGGTTGAAGTATTCGGGATCGAATCTTAGGCAAGTTGAAAAGTCGTGGTGGGGTTGGAATCAACTTAATTCCAAGTCTCCACACCAAAAATGTGATCCCGAGTTTGCAGATAAGTGAGGCAAAGAGGGGTGCAATCAATCTTTTTATGTTTGCCTCACAAAATACTTCACACGGTGAAAAATTCAAGAATCAAGATTCTTGGATTTTCGCTATGTGAATTAAGGTGGGAAATCCCAGGGCAGTGGCAGTAAAGGCAATCAATCAAACAAGGGAATTTTAATCCACTTGCCCCAAGAGATCCCAAGAAGTTTTTCTAGTTTTTAGTTTTTTTTTATTAAAGTGACAAGTCAACCTAGGTTGCTAAGAAAGAAAGACCTACTTGTGCAGCAACGTGTGCGGAGCTCCAGTGCGGTGTCGGCATCTTCACGCTCTCGTTCCCACGTTGGATCTGTCCACGTCTCTTTGTCTGCCTACCTTCTCCTTGCAACAGGTTTACCTACACACCAAAAACAGAGGCACCCGTGAAGAGAGAAGAGAAAAAAAATGAAAGGAGTGGAATAGAAACTTACTTGAAGGCGCACCTCCCCGTCAACGGCGCCAGAAAGAGATGGTGGTCGGGCCCAGATAGGTTGTTAATATGGTGATTTCATCGTTGAAATGTGTATAGTGGTTAACCTAAATAGGACCTAACCATCTCTTTACAAAATTTTTAACCTGACCTACTTGATTTTATCTTGGTCACTTTTAGGCCCAAGGTCGAACTCAGGGAAGTGGGGTTCAAGTCAAGTTTCTATGCCTTTCCTACAACGAATCTCTTCCATTCGTTTATTGTGTTTTTGGTGTTTTTTTTTCTATTTAGGTTTTTTTTCTGATAATCTATGTCCTTGAGGCACACCCTCATAATTAGGTTCTTTGCTTTGAGCCAAATCAGGGTTCCAAAACGGGTCTTGCTATTCGCAAGACGGACTACCTGCAAGTCAAAGATTATCTTTTCTCTTTATATATTTTTTTTATCTTTTTACTAACAGGAAAGCGAAAAAGAAATAAAGTAAATATAATATATATATAGGTATATATTATATATATAAAGGGGTAGGGGTGGAGGCGGAGATGGAGTGTAGCACGGTGTCGAGTCGGTTGTCGTCTAGAAAGACGCAACCAACAGGACGAGGTGCCGCGTGGAGTGTAGGATGGATGGTGGAAGATGTGTGTGACCACACTTTTTGTATGCGTGTATCGGGGAATATCAGCAATTGGTGCAGATATTCCCGCGATATAACGTATGATAAGTAATGTGAAAAAATATATATGTATATATGTAAATATATCTATATATATATATCGTTATAAATATATAGGTATATATATGTAGTTATATATGTATATATATATGTATATGTATATATATGTATATGTATATACAGATATATGTATAGATCTATATATATATCTATATATGTATAAGTATGTATATATATATATAGTAATATAGATATATATAGATAGATATGTGTATATATATATATATATATATATATATATATATATATATATATATATATATATGTATATATAGTTCTTTAGATAGATATGTATATATGTATATATATATGTATATAGATGTATATATAGATATATATATATGTATGTATATAGACTAATACATAGTTATATAAGTACTAATATATGTATAGATATATGTATATATATATATAAGTATATAATAGTGTATAAGTGTGTGTGTGCGAGAGTGTGAGTGTGTGTGTGTATGTGTATTTAGAGAGAGAGAGAGAGAGAGAGCCTGCAGAGGAAGAAAAGGCGGGTTAAGATGTCTGAAACTGTGGAGCGTCGTTTGGTCCACGCGTGCACGTGCAGGCGTGTATGCGCACAGAGAGGAGCGCGCTGGAGGGCGATGGGCATAGAGAGGACCCGCAGCGCACCGCGCTGCGCGAAGGCTGGAGCAGGCGCACGCAGAGGCATGCAGGCGAAGAGAGCGGGCGACGCAGACGCGCAGGCGGGCGCTAGAGCGAGCGCGGGGCTGAACACGCATGCGAGCAGTGGCTGGTAGCGGCGCGCCGGGTGACTGGATAAGTGAGAAGCTTACTGGTCACCCCACTGTAGCCACAATGTCGTGCAGACTGGCGTGAACAGTCGCTACAGTGTATGGCTGAACCGCGTGACCGGGTACGCCCGGTGCTATGGGTGCGGACGGCTCGGCATGCACGGAAAAGTGGCTCTAGCTGCTGGCTTGCGGGTGGGATGGCTGCCATCGTGCACGACAGAGCGCGCGGAGAGGGCTGCTGGCATGCACGATGGAGGGTGAGGGCGACCTGCTGCTTGCACGGTGGCTTGCAGGTGTTGGCTGGGGTGCGTGGTGAGGTTTGGCCGGCCGCTGCAAAGGCGCGCAGTGGCCGGTTGCGGGTGGGAAGGCGAGTGCAGTGCGACGAAGTGGGAGGCGAGGGCGCCTGTAGGCGCACGGTGGAGGCGAGGGCGGCCTGCAGGTGCGCACTGGAGGGGCTTTGCTGCTGCTGCTACGGAGCTCGGATGGCTGCTGCAGTGGCGTGCGGTGGCCGGTTGAGCTTCACAGCTTGAAGCTTGTGGCAATGGAGGGAGTGGCTTGGATGTTAGATAGGGAAAAGAAGACCACCACGCCCACCGGCTCCTTGATGAGCTGGGTGGTGGTGGTCTCACTGTGGTGGGTGTGCACGACAGTGAGAGACTCTGCCCGCAAAGTGTCTCCTCAGAGGAGGAGGGTCTGCGTATGGAGGGAGAGGGAAGGGGAAGGTGGCCTGGAGAAGCTGCGTTGGGTTTTTTTCGTGGGGACCAGGCTGCCTTCAAAGGAAGCAGCCGCCCTCTTTTTATAGAAGAAGGAAGCATGCACAGCCATGCCCTGGCTATGCATGGCTTGCATGTGGCTTGGCAGGGAGATCATGCGGCTGCAGGGCTGGCAGGGAGAGGGAGAGCGGGACATGGCGCGAAGAAGAAGTGGTTGCTCCATGCAGCCGCGGGAAGAAGTCAAATAAAAATAAAATTAAAAATAAAAAGATGGTAAATTTTGCAAAGCAACACTTGAGGAATACGTGAATTGCGAGGCCATTTTATTTTCTCTCCTCCCCTCTCAATTAAATGCATGCATGCATGTATTTTTACAAATGCGGCTAGGGATGCCTAATATGCACTGGTAATGCTAGGAAATAGCACAAGACGGCACAATTGCAGGTGTAGTTTTGCGGTGCAATCAAGGGGCGTGCAGTGGTCGGTTGCGGGTGGACATTCGAGTGCAGTGCGAAGAAGCGGAAGGCGAGGCCACCTGCAGGCGCACGCTGGAGGCGAGGGCGGCCTACAGGTGTGTGATGGAGGGGCTTTGCAGCTGCTGTTACTGCGGAGCTCGACCGGCTGCTGTAGAGGCATGCGGTGGCCGGTGGAGCTTCACAGCTTGAAGCTTTGGTGTAATGGCGGAAGGGCTTCAAACATAAGAAAAACAAGGAAAGAGCCACCACGCCCACCGGCTCTTTGATGAGCTGGGCGGTGGTGGACTCACGGTGGTGGTTATGCACCACCGTGAGGTGCTCCTATCCGCAGGGTGTCTCCTCTGAGAAGGAGGTCCTACGTATGGAGGGAGAGGGAAGGGGACAGTGGCCTGGAGAAGAGCTGCTGTGTGTTTCTTTGGTGGAGGCCCAGGCTACTTGCAAAGGAAGAAGCCGCGTCTGTTTTATAGAGGAAGAAGTCATACACAGCCATGCCCTAGCTGTGCATGGCTTGCACATGGCTTGGCAGGGAGAGGCTGCATGCGGCTGGCAGGGAGAGGTGAGCAGGATATGGCGCGAAGGAGAAGTTGCCATGCAGCCATGGGAAGAGTTTCAAAGTCAAGTAGAAATAAAAATAAAAATAAAAGGATGGTGAGTTTTGCAAAGATGCACTTGAGGAAAAATGTAATTGTGAGGCCATTTTATTCGCTCTCCTCCCCTCTCAATTAAATGCATGCGTGTATATTCACAAATGCGACTATGTCTACCTAATATGCACTGATAATGCTAGGAAATAGCACAAGACGACACAATTGCAGGTGTATTTTTGCGGTGCAATCAGTAAAAATAGTAAACAGCTATGTACAAGTGTGGTGGATGGATAGAAAAACCCTAGTGGAGCCGGTAACATTCTCCAACAAGACCCAAAGGATGTGATTCCAAGAAAGGTTTAAGACGTTGACCATTGACTTTGAAGGGTTGATCCTTGTTGGGTTCAGTGATTTCAACAGCTCCGTTGTCGAAGACTCTAACTACAATAAATGGCCCTTGCCATTTAGACCTAAGTTTACCCGGGAAGAGCTTCAAACGGGCATCAAATAACAACACCTTCTGACCAGGTGCAAAGGATTTGCGGGAAATGAATTTGTCATGGAAGGCTTTAAGTTTCTCCTTATACAACTTTGAACTTTCATAGGAATCATGATGTAATTCCTCGAGTTCACTAAGCTGCAATCTACGATTTTCACCAGCCTTCAAGAGGTCTAAATTACAAGCTTTAATTGCCCAATAGGCCTTGTGTTCAATTTCTACAGGAAGATGACAGGGTTTCCCGTAAACAAGTCTGTATAGTGACATGCCTATTGTTGTTTTGTGGGCAGTCCTATAAGCCCACAAAGCCTCATCTAAACGGCAAGACCAATCCTTCCTATCAGGTCGGATTGTCATTTGAAGGATCTTTTTGATCTCCCGATTAGAGACCTCGATTTTCCCATTAGTTTGGGGATGATAAGGTGTAGAAATACGATGTGCAACCCCATATTTTCTAAGTAAAGTTTTAAACTGGGCATTAATAAAATGGGAACCGCCGTAAGAAATAATAGCACGAGGTACCCCAAAATGAGAGAAAATGTGACTCTGTATAAAAGGAATGACAACTCGATGGTCGTTTGTGCGTGTGGGTATGGCTTCAATCCAATGAGAAACATAGTCGACAGCAAGTAAAATATAATGGAAGCCAAAAGAGGATGGAAACGGACCCATAAAATCTATGCCCCAAATGTCAAAGATTTCACAGACTAGAATCGGGTTCAAAGGCATCATATCTTTCCGAGACATGCCACCAAGTGTTTGGCAGCGACTACATGCCTTGTAAAAAGTCTGAGAATCAGCAAATAACATGGACCAATAAAACCCACATTGCAAAACTTTTGCAATGGTCTTTCTACCAGAAAAGTGACCACCACAGGCCTGGTGGTGACAAAAAGATAGGATAGAATCAATCTCAGAAGAGGTGACACAACGCCTGATGATTTAATCATTACAGAGTCTAAAAAGATATGGATCTTCCCAAAAATAGTATTTGGCTTCTGCTTTGAGTCGTGATTTGCGATTCCCATCCCAATCTGGCATGAATTGATGTGTAACCAAATAATTAACAATATCTGCATACCAAGGAAGATCTGTGAATACAGTCAAAAGATGTTCATCAGGGAAGTGTTCTGTAATTGGTGGAGATGATTCGATTGTATCAGAAGGAAGACGGGATAGATGATCTGCAACAACATTTTGCCTACCCGCCTTATCACGAATTTCTAGGTCAAATTCTTGCAAAAGCAAGATCCATCTAATTAACCTAGGTTTCGTGTCAATTTTAGATAGAAGGTGTCGAATAGCTGAGTGATCAGAGTACACTATGATTTGAGATCCGAGTATGTAAGATCTAAATTTTTCTAATCCAAATACTATTGCTAGTAACTCTTTCTCTGTAACTGTGTAATTCCTTTGTGTCTCATTCAATGTTTTACTAGCATAGTAAATTACCACCAGATTCTTCTCAATTTTCTGTCCTAAAATAGCTCCTATTGCATAATCTAATGCATCACACATGATTTCAAATGGTAAATCTCAATTAGGTGGTTGCAAAATTGGAGCCTTTGTATCTTTATCTCTCAAAGTTTTAAATGCTAAAATACACTCCTCATCCATCTCAAAAATTGCATCCTTTGTGAGAAGGTTTGTGAGTGGTCGGGCAATTTTTGAAAAATCAAGGATGAATCTTCTATAAAATCCCACATGCCCAAGAAATGATCTAATGCCTTTGATCGAGTCAGGAATTGGAAGATTTGTAATTTGATTGATCTTGGCTCGATCTACTTGGATACCCCACTCAGATACGAGATGACCAAGTACTAAGCCCTCAAGAATCATAAAATGGCTCTTCTCCCAACTAAGGACAAGGTTAACCTCAATACATCTTTTTAGAACCTTCGACAAATTATCCAAGCAGATATCAAATGTCTCCCCGAAGACTGAAAAATCATCCATAAAAACCTCCATATATTCACCCACCATTTCGGTAAAAATGGCTAACATGCAACGCTAAAAAGTCGTGGGTGCATTGCAAAGCCCAAATGGCATTCTTCAGAAAGCAAAGGTTCAGAAGGGGCAGGTGAAAGTCGTTTTCTCTTGATCTTCGGGATAAATTGGAACTTGATTATATCCAGAGTAACCATCTAAAAAGCAGAAGAACCTATTACCAGCTAATCTCTCAAGAATTTGATCGATGAATGGTAAAGGCAAATGGTCCTTCTTTGTAACAGAATTCAATTTTTGATAATCTATACAAACCCGCCACAAATTCACAATTCGTGTGGGAATGGTTTCTCCAGATTCAGTTTTGATTATGGTGAGTCCTGCCTTTTTGGGTACCACTTGAATTGGACTCACCCAAGGGTTATCAGATATAGGATAAATAATATCAGCATCAAGCCACTTGATTATTTCTTTCTTAACGACCTCCTTTAGATTAGGATTTAGGCATCTTTGAGCTTTTCTTGAAGGTCGTGCCCCATCTTCAATATAGATGCGATGAGTACAAAAATTGGGGCTAATCCCGGTGAGATCATGTAAAGTCCACCCAATTGCCTTCTTATGATCTCGAAGTACTTTGATCAATTTGGATTCTTGTGATTCAGAGAGATGAGAATTGATTATTACAAGATATGTTTGATCAGATTCGAGATATACATATTTAAGATTATCAGGCAATGGTTTCAATTCAAGCATAGGAGTTGAATCAACAGCACGATTTGGGGCGGGATTCTCAATTGTGAAAAGTGATTCAGATTTAGAGTCAAATTCAGGATTGAGTAGAGATTCCAATAGTGTTTCATTGCTTTGAGGGTATGGGATATCAAAAGATGTGTCTTCTAAATCTAAAGAACTAATGTCATCCTCAAAAATTTCTATTGATTTTATTTCCTCAATCCATTCACAATCAAATCCACTAGAAGCTCTAAATATATCTAACTTAATTGTCTTCTCCCCAAATTTTAATTCAATCTTTCCTGATTCACAATCAATGTTGGCTTTTGTAGTAGCCAAAAGGGGTCACCCTAAGATAATTGGGGTGTGGCTAATGTATTCGGGTACTTCCATATCAAGAACAATAAAATCTACAGGGAAGTAAAAATCCTGAACTCTTACAATAACATCCTCCAACATTCCTTTTGGTGACTTAATAGATCTATCAACTAATTGTAAAGTCACATTGGTGGACTTAAGGTTTTCTATTTGAAAATGTTTTCTCAAAGAGAAAGAAATGAGGTTAATAGAAGCTCCTAAATCTAGGAGGACTCTATCAAAACACTGACCCCCAATTATACAGGAAATAAATGGAGATCCTGGGTCTTTCTTTTTTAAAGGAAGCGTACTTGAAATAATAGAGCTCACATGCTCTGAAAGTACAACAGTGCTTCCTTTCCTCGACTTACGCTTAGGAGTACACAATTCCTTAAGAAATCTTGCGTAAGTCGGAATGTGTTTGATAGCATCTAGGAGTGGGATATTAATATGTACCTATTCAAAAATCTTAATCAAATCTTCATCTAATGTAACAGGTTGTTTTTGTTTCCTAGTCTTCTTCAAAGCTTCTGGGAATGGGACGTGGGTTTCCTATTCTACTGAGGTGTTATCCTGAACTTGAGAATTAGCGGGAATTACGGGATCGGGTTCTGCACCTCTTCCAGATGTAGAAATAGGGGTTGATCTGGATGTACTAGGGTCTTGGGATAGGTTCCTTGGAAAAATTGGATCCCTAGTGGAAGTTCCATGGCAGGTTGTAACAGAGTTAATACCTGCATGAGAAGAAGAAGCAGCTGAAGAAGAAGATTCTTGTGAATTTTGGAAAGATAGATCATTAATTAATGGTTGATTCGCAACTAATTGCTGTTGATTTAGATATTCAAAATCAAGATTAGAAATAGGTGGAATCAGATTTTGATTTTGATTTGGATTCAGGGGTAATTGATTAAGGAGATGGACATGTCCCTGATTCGGATTTTGAACTCCCAGGTGTTGTCCTGGCTGGATATTCCTAGGGTTTGGAATTGGCTAGGATGGAAGGGTCCCTAGCTAACGAGATTCAGCTAATTGTGTGATTTGACCCCTAAGATCAGCCAATTCTGTCGAACATTGTTGTTGGACTTCAGCAAGAGCCTCAGCATTTTGTTGCTGGCTCTCAGTCACAGCTCTTAAAATCTGGTCTAGTTGTGAATCTCTATTTGGCCCTATAGGGTTTTACGAACCCACGTAAAATGGCCTTGCATTGTGTTGCTGAAACGACAATGTAGGCAGGTTTTGTCTGGTCTGAGTCGAATATGATGGTCTTTGTGTATGGTCAGACCAAGAAAAATTAGGGTGATTACACCATCCAGGATTATAGGAATTTGAATATGGGTTTGATCTTGGTGTGTATCCCTGAATGGCGTTTAAATCAAAAGGATATGGCGTGTTTTCTGCAATAGTAAAGGGTGGGGAAAAGGGTGGGTAAAATTGTGGGACAAAGGTCCCCCCTTGGGTTGGTGAAGGAGTAGATAGAAAACCCAAGGGAGATGGATCTCTAGAATCCAGATTATTCACAAATTCCCTCCCCCCAGGAATTTGCGAAACAGGTAAATACGCAGGATTCGTAGCAAGTAGAGGTGTAAGAGTCTTCATTGTGTTTCTAACCTCGTTGAGATGCTTTGCTACGATATCTACTTTGTCCAATTTTTCTACAATAATCTCTAAATCCTTTGAGCTGGACGGATTATCGATGTCATCAATGCCCTTATGCGGATTTTGGTGATTCGTATTCGCTCCCCGCAAAAATTACGACATTGATTCATTGTTGATTGAGTTTTTCGCCATCCCTTCAAATAATTCTGAAGCGGATTCTGCGTCGCGATTTAGAAAATTCCCTCCACAAGAGGCATCAACTAGATTGCAAATGCCCTCTTGTAAACCATAATAAAAGATATGCATGAGTTGCCAACAAGGGATGTCATGATGTGGGCATTTCCTTTGCAATTCATGAAAACGTTCCCACGCTTCATGAATTGGTTCTCCTTGATTTTGATTGAAAGTAGTAATAGCTCGCCTTAAAGCATTGGTTCGACCAATTGGAAAGAATTTCTTCAAAAATGCGAATTCGAGTTCAGCCCAAGATGAGATTGGTCTTGCTATAGTTCTATACCAATAAGCTGCTTTATCTTTAAGGCTAAAAGAGAACATTTTCATTAGTAGGATTTCCCTATTTTGATTTCGAGGACCAAGAGTTTGGGATAAATTTTTAAGATCTTCAATATGTTGAAATGGATCCTCGGATGCAAATTCGTGAAAGTGGGGGATTAAACCTATAATATTTGGCTTTAATTCTGGATCATTTTCCCCAATAGTAATCCTAACATTAGGCTCTACTTATGCATTAGATGGGTTATAATAATCTCTAAGTAGAGGCCTTGGATGATGGATCGGTAAATCAGGATTTTCAAAACCTACCTCAGGTCGAGGTGAAGAACGGGTTTGCAAAGTTTGTAAATTATTTAAGGCTGCTGTTAATAAATTGATTTGTCTTGTTTGCTCTAGCATCCTAAGGTTCTGGTTCAGGAGCGCCTCATGAACATCAAAAGGCAGCATCTCCCCCTGACCAGAAGAAGAAGGGATCTCGAGATTAAGATTCTGCATTGGATCCATAGAAGTAGATGGATCAGACGGGAAAACCATTGGTTGCTTATCTGCAACCGGCCTAGGATCACCTGCCAACGGTGGTGCAAGAGGCGGATGCAAGGATCGCCTCCCATTCATAAATGGAAAATAATGTGCAAAGGCACACGCACACCACCGATACGAAACAGGGCACAAAATACCCACAAAATAGCGCAAAAGATGCAGGTTTTGCTCTTCTTTTAAAGGAAAGAAGAAATTCCTAAGATACGCACAGTAATTTGATGCAAACAAATAGAGTAACAGTATCAAAATATGCATCCTAATTCATGACTACGCAAGTGCGTACCTTAAAGCTCAAAGGTCTAAGGTCTAGGATCGAGACCGCTCACTACTGGCTCCGCAGGGCTCTCGTAGTGAGACAGACTTGTTGATCTTCGGCCAAAGCTATAAGAGGTGCAAAGAGGAGAGATAGAAAAATAGACTCGTGTGACTCTAGTGATCACGCTGTGTGCGCGATAGCATGCAATAGATGATATAGATATAAAAACCCGCATGCATTCTGCAAACAGATTTAAGTCACCAATTTTACTTCCTCTTTTTAGTTAATCTTTTTCAAAAATATATATCAATTAAACTACAATGGCCGCTTTTTATATCTTTTCAAACAAAAATATGTGGTCTTTTTAATTCTCAGAGGACAGGGATCTACGCGGGTTTTCTCGTGTTTTCCCGCTGATGCGAGAAAAATAGTTTAAAAATTTCCCGAGTCAAATCGCTAAAATACTAGCAGGAAATATGCACTCCTAAGAGTGTATGCCTATGTTTATGCTACTGCTAGTAAGAAAAGATGTATTTTTGTATTTTTTATTTTTATTAAATGCAACAAAACAAAAGATTAACAAATACTTACAAAAATGAAAACAGTAAAACAGATTCCCGCCTTCTCCTGAGATTACCCGCAAAGGTAAACCTAAAAAGAAGACAGAAAATAAAAACAAAAATAAAACAAAAACAAAATACAACAGATTAGAACAAAAGTTAGTAAAAATAAAAATATTTACAAAATACCTCCTAATTAAACAATTAATCCTTTTAAATTTTAGTGAATCAAAATATTACCTCCCCGGCAACGGCGCCATTAAAATGGTACATGGTTTTCAACTCAACTTAGTAATTAAGTTAATTTCACTTAATTAAGAGTAGAAGAAATCACTTAGGTTAACTCGAAGTTGTGTCGATTGTGCAGTATAGGGTCGAATTAACCTAACATTTTAGAAATTTTTACTGGTTGAGTCCAGGTCGTTCACTTGGAGGTATAATAATTTTCTCCAAATTTACCAATTCTCTTTTATTTCTTTATAAGTTTATGAGGTATAATTAATTTGATTTTAAAAACATGAATTTTGTCAAAATATTTAAACTATAAAGAATATACAAAATTCCATATGCAAAACATATTTACTCAAAATGTTGTACTTTATTAACAAGTAAACATGTTAGTTTTTCAATTCAATTTCATTCTAAGAAATTAAGGCAATTAAAAGTTATCCTATTAATACATGTATTTTTACAATTAAGAATAAAAAGATAATGATGCAAGAAAAATTCATTTATTTTTATTTATCTCTTCAGCCTCTCATCTCCTTCTCTCTTATTTTCTTCTTTCTCTCGAACTCTCTTTCTTCTGTTGTTCCTGCCTTCTTCTCTTCCTGCCTCTTATTCTCTTCCCTTAGTCTTCTCCTGCCTTCTCTTCTTCCCTTAGTTTTCTCCTTAACACTCAGTCTCTTTTCCTTAACACTCCTTAGAGCCTGTGCTCCTTCTTTAGCTTTCAGCTTCAACACTTGGCATCCTTCAGCAGCTTCTCTTTTCCTTAAACTTTCAGCTGAACCAGGTTTTTTTTTACTTGTTTAACCAAAAGTTATTTTATTTGTGGCAAGGTCCTTTTGAGGATACACAGCACCCTGAGACAAGGGTAGAACCAAACCCTACTCGGTCCTCGCCTAATCTCAATTAGGTTCATTTTTGGTTCAGTTTTATCGGTTCATAGTCTCGAGCCACATCGGCTCAACCCAGCCTCCCAGGCCACTCGCCCTCCCAGGGCACAATCTCATTCACACGCCCCTGAGGGCACACACCCGCAGGCATAGGCCCACACACACACACACATGCAATGCTCAAATCAGATGGAATCAATAACCGGTGCGCTGAGCACTGATGACTGCATAGCCAGAGAAATGAATTACTTTTAACCCCAGGCGTGCACTCATGAACAATAGAGGTGGGACTATCCTACCCCTTCCAGACCCGAATTCAAATGTTCATAACTTTCTACCCAGAGCTTCAAATTAAGTGATTTCAAGTTTGTTGGAAAGCTATAAGGGTAATCTACACAATTTCAGGGTCAATTTAATGTTTTAATGATGTTTTCCTTTTCAATTTAAAAGATGAAATCATGGGTTCCTACGGGGTTTTTACTAGCCCGAAGTGAAATTAAGTTAGGAGAGTCCTCAAATGGACTTCTCTCTTTTATTAAAAGGTCTGTACATGTTTTATAAGTGATTCCACATCTGTTAGAATAGGTTTTAAGCTCTTAAGACCTTCAAAACATGTAGAGAAGCTTTTCACTTCTCTGAAAGCTTTAGAGTTTGATTTTTCAGACATCAATATGTGCAACAGACACTTAAAAGTGTTTCTAATCAATTTAGATTAATTCTAAGGGTTATAATAGATCAATCTGGGTAGGTTTTAAGTTTAAATTTCAACAGAATAGTACTCCTGATGGTTTACATTCGAAAGTAACCCAAATTGGCAGAAACTAAATTCTCAAACATTCATTAACCTGAGCTCACTTTAATTACTTTCAAATCATCAAATAAGTTCCCAAAAACAACTTTCACATCTCAATTCCTCAATTCAAGCTCAGAACTCCATTAACAGACTCATGTTTGACTATGGAAGCTCAAAAATTGACTTTCTGTTTAAAGCTTTCTCCCAAGAAATTAATGCCTCAAATAGAGTCTTCTCATCATCCAGAACTTATTTAGATCTTCAGGAAATTGTTTTAACCTTGATTCCTAGGGTTTCAGGCTCGTCGCCTGAACTTAAAAACATGTTTGTTCGACAGAGTCATGGGAAGATTGCTACAGTGTTTTGAAGACTTAAACAGCTTCAGTGCATCGCACTGAAGCTTCTGAGCTCATTAATGCTCTTCAAATCTTTCCTAATAGACTTCTCCAACTCCGTCGGAGTTGGAGAAGATGAAGTTACTTCTTCAGCTCCAGTGGCTAAATCCTCAAACAAATATCTTCAAAACAATCAGTGATCCTTATTATACTATTCTGGAGCTACTCAACAAGTTCTAGAGGCTGAAACATAATTTTGGGTCGTCAGAGCTCGCCGGAGCTCCGGCGAGTCCAGAAAATATAAAATTGCATGTACAGATTGATAAAACTAATCATTTTTTATTCAAAAAGGATCCTGAGGTTACAAGGAACCTCAGTATCACTTTTAATTCTTCATTTGTCTCTTTAAATGTAATATTTGATAGTAAGTTTGTTTTCTTAAAGATCTGAGTGGTTAAAGCTCAGGACTTGTTTAACCACTCGATTGAGAGGTTAAAACAAGTCAACAGGTGTTAATATTCCTAAATATGTATTTAATTTAATATTTGAACTGTTCCTGAGCCGCCATGGACAGCGAGCTCAGGAGCTTAATTAAAATTTGGGTGTTTAATTTATAGATGATAATAATAGGTATTATAGTGTCGATTAGGGTTCATAAGTGGTGATAAGTGATGAAAGAACCCAATGGAGGTGGAATTATCTCGATTACTGTCACCATAGACAGTGTCAATAGTCGGTTAAGCTGAGATATGAATTAGGCGATTAGGTAATTCAATTAAACGATTAAGTGATTTAGAAGTGAACATGGAAGATACGGGAAGGTGTACAATGAATTAAAAGACAAGATTGAAGCTCTAGCGAGCTCAAGGAACTCGCCAAAGTCGGAGGAGATGAAACTAAAATCTGACATTACTCTAACCTAACTAACTAAACTAACTAACTAACTAAGCTAGCCTACTCCTACTCCTACTCCTAATCTACTGTTACCTAGACGAAGGGGTCAATAGGGTTCCACTGAAGTCTCATGGCGAACGACAAAATCAGAGGGTTGAAGAAAGATCTCCGACGGGCGGATTTGAGGTGGAGCGGAGGAATCCTAGGGTTGGCACCTGTGTCAGAGGTGTGGAAGACCATGGCGGATCTCCTCGGCTGCTTAAGATGGACGGAGGAAGTCGGAAAATGGAATGGGAAGTCGCCGGAGTTTTGGACGAATAGCCTATTGGGTCGGCTGCAGTGTTAGAAGAGGAAAGGGAGCCAACTTGAATAAAATCAGAGATGTGAGGGGGTATTTATGGCAGTTTGTGGCAAAGAGAGTGGCAGGGTCTGGCCGAAGGTGCTCGAGGAGCTTTACCTCCGTCGTCATCTCCAACGATGGTGAGGTTGTCTCCCACTAAAAAATAGGATTCTCGGTTAATCCAGACCGATGGATGAAGTGGAGGTGGTGAGCGCAAGCTGCAAGAGCTTGAACAAAGTGGAATGATGTCGGTAGGGCGGTAATCGCGCGGTGGGGTGACTCTCTGCTGCCAGCCGTTCATTCGGCTGAAGAAGAAGAAGAAGACGAAGAGGGACATAAAAGTAATAAAACTTAAGGACCTATGTGAGAAATAAGGACCTGACTGTAATGAATATTAAGGACTAAAATGTAAACCCAGGTTTTGAAGGTTTATTTTAACTTAAATTTTTTTCAACTTTTTATGTATGTTAATAAATAAGGTAAATATTATGTTTACACCTTGAATTTACATTTTTGACCTTTTTAGATTAATTTATTAGATTAAGTAAAATTACTTAAGTTATTACATACTTAGGTATACATTATATTTAAGTTACTTATCTTATTAATTAAGGGAATGATTAATAGGATTTCGAGCCCAATTATTATCTAAATTATTAATAATGTTAATTGAATGATAAAATGCCATTTTAAACTTATTTTAAGGTCCTTAACTAAATATCCCTTATTCTATAATTAACCCTTATATACTCAAAACCTTAGCTAATTAACTAGGAAGACTAGTTAATTAGGGGTAATTAGAGATCATGATGAGTGTCTCATCACCTGGGCATTCAATTTGAAGGACTACCTCAGTAGCAACATCAATTGGACAACATTCGACTATAGCTTGAAAGCAAATAGAAGCTAAAGTGAGTCCCACATCGTGGGATTGTAATTTGGATTTCTATACATAAGGTTTTCACTTCCTCTGCTTACTACCTAAACACATAGGGGTGAGGTCCCTCTCACCTATACACTTCACTCCTTGCCTGCCACCGCATGCTGGCTAGCCTAGTCCCCAGTCTGGATCCGATTACCCATATACCCAACCCATTTAGAGAGAGAGAAAGGGAATTTTCTAAGGGAGGAGAAGCAAGTTTTGCACTATTCATCCTTGAGATTCATGCTTACACTTAGTGAAATTCAGAGGGGTTTGTGCTGAATGAACTTAAGGCGTCTGATGTGCCTTGGAGATGTCTGATCTTGGCTATTATGGAGATATTGAGATCTGATTTGGCTGATACTCTGATCTGATGTGGCTAAGTATTTGAGATGTTGACCTTAGGAATTGTGCCTAATTATGGGGCTTAATTGGTGGTCTCAGCCACCACTTTTTAGGCACTTCTTTATATTTTTGCCCTTGACTTATGAGATACATTCTTGATTCTTATTGAATACAATTTTAGTGGATTATTTATTCATTGCATATCATTACCTATTGTGCTCATTATTTATCATATTTAACTAGTGATCAAATTCAATATTTGCTCCTTGCAAACGACCTTAGAACTCATGGTTTTTCGAGCTTTACAAATTTAAATGTCGTTACAATTTTCGTCACTATACTGCGACGCATTTTCCTAAACTACGATGAATTTTTGATGCAACAGTAATGAAATGAAGACCTAAATTATTTAGTACTCTATTGACAGTCTTGGACTGAGGGTGTCCAAGTCTATTGTGCCAAAGAGTCCAAGAGTCTCAAGCAGCAATGAAAGTGGATGGTGGAAGCGAGAAGGCAGACGAGTTGCATGGAAAATAGTAGAGACCTCCATCATTTATCCCGCAAAGAGGAATTTTGGAAGTGTGAAACAGTTACTGTCTTTATAGAAATGAGAAACTGAAAGTAGTAATTTGGTGGTGTGAGGAACACAAAGGACATTAGTGAGATGAAAGGTGGTGGACGGGTAGCAGAGAAGTTTTCTACCAACATGTGTAATAGCCATACCTTGCCCATTTCCAACATTTATGTTGTCAGTCCCATGCTACAGCTCTACAAGAGACAAATTGTTGAGATTGTTTGTCACATGATGAGATGCTCCGCTATTAGGGTACCAGTCTTTGTGAGCTGGGATGAGTGAGTTCTAGACCACATTTGCTTGAGGAGGTGAGATGGAGGTGCTGGGACTGAGCTTATGATAGTGACACATGTATGGGCAGTGATTAGGTATACCGTACACAGGGTAGGGTGAGCAACAATTTCCTTGATGTCGCTGTCAACCACAACCCCTTCCACTGTTGGAGGGAGGGGTACGACGAGCGATGTAAGCTAATGTGGCTACTTCCTCTGTAGGCTTGATGTTATTTTGTAGAAGAATCTCATGTGCTTGGAGAAGGGACTGTAATTCAAGAAATGAGACAGGGGATGGTTGTGAAGCTAAAGCAACAAAAATATCACCATAATATGTCCCTAAGGGGTTAAAAATTATTTCATTGAATTCAGCAACATCGAACGAATGTCCAATTGTAGAAATCTCATTCAATATATATTTTGCCTTGCAAAGGAATGTAGAGATGGAGTCGTCACCTTTCTTCAGGGACTAGAGTTGCATCCTTAGTTATAGGATGCGAGTGTATAAGGGTTCCCCATAAGAGTCATGCAAGGCTTCCTACACTTCTAAACTTGTGTTTAGACTAATTACTGTGGGGAGAACCTCTTCAGATAGAGATGCAAGAATCCAACCTAATAACATCTGATCTTTTGTGTGCCACGCTTGAATGGCAAAGAGTGTGCTAGACATTGAGCTTGGAGTTTTCGAGACATTTGAGGAGGAAGTAGGGGATGGCGTTGGTGGACATATGTCAGTTCCATCAATCAACTCAAGTAGATTGTTGGATTGGAGAAGAGGCAAGAGCTGCATTTTCCATAACAGGTAGTTGGTTGCATTCAATTTTAGAGACAAGAAGTGATGAATACTGATAGGTCTACTTTAGTGGACTAATTTACTTCTTAAGTACAGTATTATTGGGACGAGAATTTAATCTAAAGCATGTTTGGTATTGATAAAATGATGTAAGCTTTAGATTTATCATTTCATGCACTAATTACACTAATCTTTATGTGGCAGGATTAATTATTCACTTTAAAAGGTAAGGGTATCATATCAAAGCTTGATTTGAGATATGTGGGATTTTGTTCTGGCAAAATATAACAAGGGAATAAATTTTGGAGACATCCTTATATGCCTCTCAATTATTAAGTACATTTCCTTATTTAGTTTTGCTTAAATATCACCCTCACGAATCGCTCTCTCTCTCTCCCCCTCAATTCTCTCCTATTTATTTGGTAATATAAAATGAAGAATCTCTTTCTCTCTCTCATTCTTTCCTTCTCTGACTCTCTCTCATTCTCTCTTTTTCTCCTTATATAACAGGATGGCAAGACAACAGAGTGGATATCATCTCTCCCCGAGAGGTGCCCCCTCTCCAGCATCTTCTTCTCCAAGGGGAGGAAACGACCTCTCCCCTCCATCGTGTGACACCACCACCACAACCCTCCATCGTCGACGACTACAACCTCCCACCACCGCGTCTCACCCCGATATTACCACCACTGCATCTCGTTCATCGCCTCGACCACGACAAGCCACACGATGACAGCACGTGGCTTGCATCGTGAACTTCCTCCGAACCATCGACAACCACCACTGCATCACATCTCCTCTCCACCATCGTGACTTATCCATGCACAGGCCACCACCATGCTCCGCCAACTTCGCCACTGCGAGCCATCATCAGAACCTTCAACCGCATGCCTGTTTTCCAGTTAAGTCATCCAAGAACCTTCCCGGACATCTGAAGACCATCATCATGCTCCCCCTCTCAGGGACAAACCCCCTCGCATGACAGCAGAAGAGCACCTAAACCTCCTACAATTGACGCCACCACGACAACCTTCCTCCTCACTTCTGCCCCCAGCATTCACCCACGGCCGCGAGCATCATCACCATTAGCCCAGCTTCATCTCCCTCCTCGACAAACCCAACAGTGCCACCACTATGTGCAACTACGCACGTGTGCAGCCAAACCAACGCGTGCCCTCGCGCGAGCATGTGCAGTCTTTCCTCCTTGCATGCAGCAGCAGCCACCGGCCACCACCACCACCAGCCTCCCGCGCAATCAGCAAACTCTAGCGGCCATGCTCAATCCGTGCCTTCACGCGCACAGTTGGCCACCTCCACGCACACCAGTGCCCCTTGCACACACTCCTTCACGCGCGTGCATGCTCACCTGGCATGGCCTCCCCTTCTTCCTCTTCTTCTTCTTCTCCAACAGAAGAAAAGGAACCCAACAAACCGCCGTTGACCTCCAATTGTAGTTGCCTCCACACGCCACCGTTCGACGCATCGTCACCTCCATCGGACTCGCCTCGCCTCCACGAGCATCTCCATGCCACTAGACAAGCCAACCGCAGCCACGCCTGCCGGTGAGCCGTCGGCACTGCCGCCGCTCCTCCTCGTCACTGGCGTCAACTCCGGTTGCCGTTCGGAGTGCCACCACCACCATCGAGTTCCCCTCGTCATGGCTGACCTCCATCGAAGCTTTCGCGGCCAGTGGCGGCCTCAAACGTGCGCACGGTGAAGAGGATTACATCCGCTATTTTTGGGTTGATTACTTATTACATTGAATGCCATTGAAGAAGGATTGATTTTTGGATTTTTTGTTATTTTATTGTGTAAATATTGTGGTAGCACCCTCATATTCTTACGTTATTATTCAACACATTTTATCACCTTTGATTGCATCAAATTGGATTTCAAAATTGCCTCAAGCACACATACATTCAAAATTACGTAACATACCACTACACATGCATCATCTACATAATTTGGGAGCTTGATTTCTAACATGGAATTTACATAAATAGTCCATAACTTCTCATGAAATTGCAAGTTACATTCAGAGCAACATATCTATTGAATTGATTTCACGAATGTCTCTGCTTACATGATGGCTACATACTCGTGAATTTATTGTAGTCGTTCCTCCCTATGGATATGACCTAATCCATCATGGTTAGCTTTACTGATAATTAGTTTTGTTTGGGATTTTTCCACCATGCGATTTCATTGCGACGACATATTTTTCTGATACACATCATCTGTAAGTGAAAAGCTCATGATCAAATACCAGTAGGCGTGCTAGGGAGAATGGATGACAATTGATAAACACGCATGAATTCATGATAAATTCTTATTTATGATAGTTCCTAGGCTTAGCATTGCATATCATCGTATAAATATTGCATAACATTCATTGCATTACATTTAGGACAGTTGTATATTCTGTACATTAATTCCAACATTTTATGTGGCTAGGAGGCAATGTGACATCTTTATAGGCTTCGGATAAAGAATCCAACCATATGAATGGATCCAGAGCGACAAGTGCAATCCGTCAGCACAAAAATCACCTTGATCAGAGCTTCGTAGCATCCTCTACAAGGAGATGGACGGCTGAAATGGTGCCACTTGGCACCATCCAGGCTACCCTACATGAGCCGCAACCTCCTTAGCTTCACGTAAGGAGTGATCCCAGCCGTTGAATATCAATCCAATGGCTGAGAAACGCTCTTCATCGCTCGACCTCAAGCATCTCAAGGAAGAATTGATCTCGACCGTTGGATCTTCATCCAACGGTCGAGGAGGGTGGCTGCACCTCATCTCCACGCAACCAAGCAGCTCCTTGGCCAAACGGTAAAGCGCCCACTCCACAAACGAGAGGCGTAAGTTCGAGCCACGATCCTTCTCGCCTGCTCCAGCATCGGCTAAATTGGACCACTCGAACTTGATCGAGCGGTTGAGATGACGCATGCACAATTAGACACTGGATGATGACACGCAACTACATGGAAAGGCAAACATGTGCCATCTAGAGAGCTCATTTAAGTCGACCAGGCATGTTAGCTGTCGTCCGATCATTGCGATCGAGCGATGAGTGCAATTCAAATCAACGAAGGCGCGATCTGCGGGCACCTCCCAGCCGTGCGATGGTGGATCCAATGGCTGCCAGTGAGTGTGCAATATGAATGCCAGCGGGTGCAGGATTCAAATGTCATCTCCGCACGCTTCCTCATCGCGATCTCAGCCATTCGTGCCTGATCTAATGGCTGGAGTTCCCCGTGCACTGTGCCAGCTGCAGCCACACCTCCTCATGCCAGCAAAGGCGCTTGAATGTTTAGCAACATCCCCTTCATCAGCATCCTCCCTACCCTCTATACTAAACCCACCTCAGCTAGAATTGAAACCATTGCCTAAAAATTTGAAATACAAGTTCTTAGGACCTAAGAAAATGCTCCCTGTAATTATTAGTGTTGATTTTACTAAGGAGCAAGAAGTGAGATTGATTAAGGTCCTTGAGAAAAATAAAAAGGCAATTGGTTGGACCATCCATGAACTTAGAGGGATCGAGCCATCTTACTGTAATCACCATATTTTCATGGAAGATGGATCCCGCTCTTCTCGCGAAATGCAAAGGAGACTAAACCTGAATATGCGAGAAGTGGTAAAAAAGGAGATAATCAAGTGACTCGATGCTGGAATTATTTACCCGATCTCGGATAGTCCGTGGGTTAGCCCTATTTAGATTGTACCCAGGAAGGTGGGAATAAGCATTACGACTAACGAGAAAGGGGAATCCTTTACCACCCGTTCAGCTTCTGCCTGGAGAGTTTGTATTGACTATAGAAAGCTAAACACAGCCACCAAAAAGGATCACTTCCCCTTGCCTTTCATTGATCAAATCCTAGAAAGGTTAGCTAGGAAAAAGTACTTTTTCTTTCTGGATGGTTATTCAGGATATAACCAAGTCCCTATCCATCCCAAAGACCAGGAAAAGACAACATTTACATGTTGTTAACGTGGCTAGATCATGTTTTAACAAATATTGCGTTGTAATATAGACGAACTTTCCGCAAAAACAAATAAAGATTTATAACTCGAAAATCAGAAGATCCGAGGTCGAACACAGGGAGCAATCTAAGTATTCCAAAACTTGAGAACACAACTTTTTAAATGAGAAGAAATGACTAGTTCAATGCGAGTGATATAGGAAGAAATTGCTCAAGGGAAAAAAATGGACGTCTGATACAATATCAGACGTCTTAAAGTATTTCTCAGAATTTGCTCTGCTTCAGCTCCTTTTCTTCTCTTCCCTTGCTGCTTCTGTTCCTCTTCTTTATTTCTCTGCGTTCCTGCTTCTTTGTCTGCCCCTTGATCTCTTTCTTCTTCCCTTTGCCTTCATCTTCTCTTCTCCTTCTGCTTGTCTTTACCTTTCTTTATTTCTTTGCGGGTCTTCTTCTCCTTGGTTCTGCTTTCTATTCTTCTTCTTCCTTCCTTGGTTCTGTTTTGGCCTCGCTTCTTCTTTTCTGCCTTGCCTTTTTCCTCTACAGATCCTCCTTCCTTCTTCTTCTCCTTCGCTTGCAGCGGCTAAGTCCCTGCTTCCTGCACACAAGCACACAGCAAAACCTACTCCCCTACCCTTCCCGACGTTTCTCTCTCTATATATCACTCTTTAGCACACTCTCCCAGAGCCGGGTAAACAGGTCGGGTCACGCGCCCGGGTCCAGGCGCACCGGCATGGGTGTGGTGCGCGAGGAGTGCTCAGGATAGTGTCGGGTCGGGTGCGCCAAATCCGCGTAGTAAACTCATAGATGAGGCATAGTGGTTAGGTGAGGGACCTCACCGCAAGTGTAACTGGAGGCAATGAGACAATAACACAAAAACAATATAAAGGATTCACGTGCTTTGTGACTTACCGAGGTGGGACGAATGCCCACCGCTCTCTCTTGCGCACTTGCAGCAAACCGTGCCTTCAATTTCCACAACTGCAGGCATTGCGGCGTCACTTGCTGGGTCGACTATCTTCGGAATATGATGAGAGCCTCATCATGAACCCTAACTAGCACAAATTGATCTAAATAAGTGTGAAAAAGCTCCTACAAAACCAAATGAGAGGCCTAATTCAGAAAACTCTGAATCAAAGAATAAAACAAATCATAAGGGGTAAAACTACAATTTTACCAATGCAGTACACAAATAGGGTATCTAAGGGTCTAAACATAGGTTAAATAAGTTTAATAAGGAAGGAAGTGGGATGATCTGATCTGAAAAGGGTTATAACAACTTCTAGGAATTAAATGACATCCTGTAACCCTAAAATAAAACCTGCTTTAATTCATGAGGTTTGAGCTAGGATAAAAATCAACTAAACCCTCTAAAATTCATATAAAAATATTCCCTAGGATCTAGAACCTTAAATTTGACCTTTGCAACCTATTTTGACCTAAATTGAGAACCACGCCTAATTTATCACTTAATTTGGGTTTTTACGCAAATTGACCGATCAAACGTGGTCAAACCTAAAATCAAATTTCACCATTAAAATCCTTAGGTTCAAATTAGGCTGCTATAAAAATTTGAGCCTAAGAGAAGACCATCTTGACCGACTTTACAAATTGGTCCTCTTAAATTACTTTTTGACCCTTATCTTTTGAAACCCTTGCAATTAGCCCCTATCTTCTCCTTCGTTCTTTGCAGAATGGTCCCTCCTACCACCCTGCGCAGGTGTCATACCTCCGACGACCTTGCGCGGAGGATGGCGCCGTGCAGGGTAAGGGGGCCGCTCTCAGGAACGAGCGGGGGGTTCCCTGCGTCGTCCTCTTTCGCAGGAACCCCCTACCTTGCCCTGCAACCGCCCATGCCTTTCGTGCGAACGCACGAAAGGAATGGGTCAGCTTTCCAGCCATGCTCCGGTGAGCCCTCCACGCCGCTATCTCAAGACTCTCCCCTCGCCAACACCTTTATAAGGAGCAGCAGGGGCTGCCGTCCTCTCCAAGCTACTTCTGGTCGAGAAAAAACCTCCTCTTTCGTCTTCTCTCTCTCCGGTCAGATTGCCCTAAGCTTTCGGCGAACTCTCCTCCTCCTCCTTGTCACTTTGCTGCCATACTTGCAGCAGAGCCCACTCTGCCTCGTCATCCCACGCCAGGCCGCACCAGCTGGCGTCCTCAGATCTCTTCCTCGTCGCCGTCACTCCTCCCCTGGGTACCTTCGTCCTCAGCTCCGGCAGGCACGCATCGGGCAGTCTCCCTCTCCCCCTTCGTCGACTAAGTAGGTAGAAATTTTCTCCTTACTCTCCTCTCACTTTTCCCTTCTGGAATTAGTCTTTTAAACCCCTCGACTGCCACGACCACCTTCATCTGCTCCGCCTCCGGCCACCATCTCTGGCGAGATTGCCCCACTTCAACAGACCTTTCCACCCCTCGCCGACAAGCCCAGAAGCTTCCCCTCACTCCACTCTAGTGATTCCCCTACTCCATCCATCACCCTGCACACTCTGTACACCCCCCAAACACACCCACTTCCATGCACACAGTTTGCCTTAGGTACACGCCTACAGGCACTCTCACCACACGCTGCCCCTCGCACTACCTTCGCCACACTCCGGCGAAGCCCCCTGTGTTTTCTGACGTGGCCGGGAGGCCATCTTCATGATTTTAGGGCTCACCCTCCTTGCCGCCATTCACGAGCTGCTGGAGCTCCTCCCCAGGCAACTCCAGGTCTCTTCGAACCCAGGCACCAGCCCCAAGTAGCGCGGGGCACTTCCGTAGAGATGCCCAGGTTCTCAATTGGGGTTGCGAGCCTTCGCTGCTGCCCCAATTGCGTGAAGCCTTCTCCGCGGGCACCCGAGATCAGAGGTGGGACTTTAGTCCCACCTCGTAAGTGTGTGGCCTCACGCCCACACTTAAATTGTTTTTGTGCTATCAGCTGGTTGCCTCCGATAGCACTGGGGTGAGGTCCCTCACCTATCACCGCCCTCGTTCGTGAACTCACCACACGGATCAAGCGTGACCCGACCCGACGCTCCTGTTCACTCCTCGCGCACCACCCACGCCGGTGCGCCTTGACTCGGGCACGCGACCCGACCCAATTACCCGACTCTGGGAGAGCTTTCCAAAGAGAGATCCAGAGAGAGAGAGACGCAGGGCAGGGGGTAGGGTAGCTCTTGCTCTAATTTGTGTGTGTGTGCGCAGGAAGGAAGAAAGAAGAAGAGAAGCAGCAGGAAGGACTTAGCCCCAAGGGAAAGGGAAGAAGGAGGAAGAAGCAGACGAAAGAAGAAGAAAAAGGAAGGAAGCTGAAGGAAAAGAGGAGCGGCACTGTAGCAACTGAGCCGTTAAGTCGTTTGAGTGCTGAATCAGACGTCGGCAAAAGAGAAGGAGAGTCAGCATCTGCTGAGAAGAAGGAAGAAGGACTTAGCAGCAGAAGAGAAGGAGAAAGAAGAGAAGGAAAAAGGAAGAAGCAGAGAAAAAGAAAAGAAAGAAAAGAGAAGGTAGAAGCTCTAAAGATGAAAAGGAAAAGAAGAAGAACAAGGACAGAATTGCTGAAGGAAGAAGAAAGAGAAGAAGAGCAAGAGAAAAAGAAAGAAGATAGGAAAAAGAAAAGAAAGAAAAGAGAAGAAGAAGATGCAAAGAAGAAAGGAACGAAGAGAAGAAAGAAAGAGAAAAAGAAAAAGCCAATCTCTCTCTCTCTCTCATTTGACTTATTTTTGTAAAACATTGTATTGTGAATTTATGCTTTTGGAATTGTAAGTTTGCTCCCTGAGTTCGACCTCGGGAAATTTTTCATTCCGAGTAACAAATTATATTAGACTGGTAACTGTTTTTGTCATATACTACAACAACTGTAATAACTATAGTGATAAAAACACGGCCGCACCAGTTTTTGGCACCGTTGCTGGGGAGCAACGGCTATTATAGAAGCTATTAATTCACAATCTTTGACTTCCTATTGACTAATCTCTTCTCTTTTGTTGTGCAGGCACAGGAAATCAAGAGGAAAACAAGCAGTTGCACAACAATCACACCAAGGACAGGTAATTTTCTATCCTCTCATTTAAACCCCTAAACTCTCAAGAGGAAGAAAAAGAAAGAAAAAGCTATCTAGGAATAACCTGTCTTCTATACTTAGTAAACCACAAGAGTTGCCTGTTTTTCAATTTCAACATATTTTATCTTCATATCCATTAAAGGTATTTAGGGCTAAAACCTTCTTGCTTGAGCCCTAATTACCCAAAGGCAACTAACTGGACCAATTAGAGCCAATATAAGGTTCAAAGCTAGGGTTTTAGAGACACACTTCTCTAAGCAAGAAAAGAGAAATTCCCAAAAGAGGTGTGCCCAAGCCATTATCTGAAACACCTATTCAGAGAAACCTTAACCAATTTGGCTCTTAAAAGCACTTGAGCCCTAAAAAGACAGGACCTAATAAGCTCTCAAAGGAACTAATAGGTGAAGTTGATCCTCTGGATCAACCAACCTTCAACTTAGGTCACTCTTTGCACTCAAAAGGCTAAAGTTCAAGTGAAAACCCTAAGCACCTTGATCCTAACTAAAAGTGGTAGACTTAAGAGGTCAAGGTCCCCATTTTGGTCTACCTGGAATCTCAGTGACAAGAGAGGTCAAGTGGGGGAAACCCTGTAACCCGTGGGGGCGCTCTACCGTGTAGGGGTCTTCGCGGGACTCACCCTCTCTAGCTGCCCAAGTAATTCTCAGGTGGACGACTTTCTAATCAAGGGGTCCATCCGCCCCGAACCTCTATAGTCACCCAACATTTTGGGTATCTTGATTAGGTCCAGTACCTGCTAAACTCATCCTCTCCATCAGTGTATGTTTGGTAGGAGGTCCTTGAAACCTCCTTTAGAAATTCACTCTCCTCGAGGCCGAGCCTCGGTATCCTTGCATGCACAACCAACCCTTCACATAGACCTTTCCTCCGATTCTAAATCCAACTCACCTTCTTCTTCCACAATGGCTCAGCCATTTAAGGAAGAGAACAATCTGGAGCACTAGCTCCAGCAACTCAATGACCTCTTCCAAAACTTCATGCACCCACTGTAGCGTCCCATGATGCGGGACCACTATAATCCTGCTGCAGTGGCTATTGAGCCTCGAGTCAGAATCTTGACTGGAGGACTTGATTCTGAACTAAAGCCCAACATGATTCATGCTATTCCTAAATTCCATGGGCTTAATTCTGAAGATCCCTTCTAGCACATTAAACAGTTAAAGCATCTGCCCAGACTTTCGGGTCAGATGCACAAAATTGGGATATTCTCCTTATGAAGATGTTCTCTTTCTCCCTTATGGACAAGGCCGCTCATTGGTATCAAACTCAGACCTGACCGATCAACAATTGGGAGGAACTTCAATCCAAGTTTCTGAAGAAGTTCTTCCCCATTGGTCGGACCAATGCCTTGCGCCATCAGATTACTCATTTCACGCAGCAAACGGGAGAACCTCTTCATGAGGCATGGGATCGTTTTCAGGATCTCATGAGAAAGTGCCCCATCACGGAGTTCCTAAATGGGAACAAGTCCAATCTTTTTACCAGGGACTCTGTGAGGATATTAGGCTTTTCGTCAATGCAACCTGCAGAGGTAATATCATGGGTCAACATGAGGACACCGTGTGGGAGATTCTCAAGAACATGTGCAAGAACTCCATCAATAATGACTCCATGGGACTATTCGACAGGATGAATACCCGCACAGCGATGAACATTAGGGAGCACACGAGACGCAGGACCTATCCGCATCAGTCGATCTGGAATTAATGGCCAGTCGATTAGACAAGGTCTCTATCATTGAGAAGAAGGTGGATGAGCTGACTCAGCACTTGCAGTGAGCCACCTCTACGCAAAACTCCTTTGCACAGCCTCCTTCCGCACGGGAGACTGTGCAAAACATTTTCCATCGACCTTCTCTTGGGATGGACTCGTATCCATCCTCATCTGACTCTAGGATCGGAGGAACCTCCAATCCTTTCTATTCCTATCGGGGGAACCCTACTCCCCCATTCTCTGACTTTTCTGAGGTTCCTCAGACCTGCGAGGACCTCAACGCCATCCAGAATGACCCATTTTCCAATACCTACAATCCTGGATGGCGAAACCACCCCAACTTCCAGTGGGCGGGGAATTCCCAAATTCAAAGACCACCCTTTCAGCCCCGTCCACAAGCACCTTGTCCTTACCAGCCGCCTCAACCACAGCCCAACCCTACTTATTCATCGGGGCCAAACCAAGACTAAATGTCCCTTATCCTTCAGACTTTGGCTGACATTCAGAGAACGAATGCGGCTATTCAAAAGCAACACAAAGACGAAATCACAGAGGTTCGAAACCAACTGGCCTAGTTGGCGAATTCTCGCCAACCAAGCACACTTCCCTCTCAACCTCTTCCTAACCCTAATAACGTGCCGACGCAGCGACGCATTATGAACCCAAACCCAGGCCAAGCACACATGGTTTATCAGGCCCCCTCTGTTCCTTCACCTGACGGGATGGAGGCCTCAACTTCTTATGCAAGTTATCAGCAACAACCCATCCTATCAAACCCTAACCAGAACCAGGCAGGACTAATTCTATAACCACCCATAGTGGTAAGGAGACCCAAGATCCACCTTATCCAGACCACTCCAAGCCTGGTAGTGACCCAAAAACAATAATCCAGGATGTTCCTATCCCTGTCCCTGATCAAAGACCTGGACCTATCCTAGAGGAACCAACCAAGGTTCCATTTCCCGAGGCCTTGACCAAAGGAAAAAGGACAACAAAACCCGTGGCTCCTGAGGAGGACCTGGTCAAGCTCTTTGAGCAGGTTCAAATAAACATCCCCTTGATGGATACGATTCGCCACGTACCGGCTTACGCACGATTCTTGAAGAATGTGTGTACACCTCAACGTAAGCTGCAAACCAAGAGTGGGAGTCCAATTGTACTATCAGAGCAAGCCAGCTCTGTAATCCTGAGTAAACTCCCACCCAAGGCAAAAGACCCAGGCACTCCCCTAATTTCATGCAAGACAGGTGAAACCCAATTCGATAGAGCATTGCTAGACTTAGGTGCTTCCATAAACTTGATACCCACATCCTTACTCAACCACCTAGAAGAATCTGAGCTAAAACCGACTGAGGTGACACTACAGTTAGCAGATCGATCTATAAAGTCACCAAAAGGGATTCTTGAGGATGTTATTGTAAGGGTGCGGGATTTCTATTTTCCTATAGACTTTATAGTCTTATACATGGACGCACCTGAAAACCCTAGGGATACACCAATCATTTTAGGGAGGCCCTTTTTGGCCACTGCTAGGGCCAACATCAGTTGTGAGGAGGGCCAAATAGAACTGAAATTTGGGAACCAGACTCTCAAAATCGATATCTTTAAGGCCCAACAAGGAATCAATTGCGGTGTCATTGAATAAATCTGTGATATTAGAGCTTTGGTTAATGAACCACAATTTGAGGATAACCTGATTTTACCTCATCAACCACATGAGGATTTTGAACTGCAATTAGAGGAGTCAGACCCTTATTCAGACAAACCCATAACTCCTATCCTTGAACCTCACACTCACCCTGAACCACTCGCTGCTGTTGATAACCCCATCCTTGAAATTAAACCCCTTCCCGACCATTTGAAGTACATCTTTTTGGGTTATAATCAGACTTTTCCTGTGATTATAAATTCTAAGCTCACTCTTGATCAGGAATCCCGTCTGATTGCTGTTCTCCAGCAACATCGCAGAGCCATTGGTTGGACTCTTGATGACTTGACTGGAATAAGTCCCTCTTATTGCACCCACCGTATCTATTCTGAAGAGGGCGCACGACCTTCCCGTGAGATGCAGAGATGCTTGAATCCAAATCTGCAGGAGGTCGTGAAAAAGGAGATCATTAAGTGGTTAGATGCAGGAATCATCTACCTAATCTCCGACAGTCGTTGGGTGAGCCCAATCCAGGTTGTGCCTAAAAAGGCAAGGCTCACCACTATTATGACTGAAATCGGAGAGGTCATACCTACCCAAATAGCCAACTCATGGAGATTCTGCATAGATTATCGAAGACTCAACTCCTCCACGAAGAAGGATCATTTCCCACTGCCTTTTATTGATCAGATTCTCGAGAAATTAGCGGGAAATCGATTCTTCTGCTTTCTTGACGGGTACTCCGGTTATAACCAAGTAGCTATTCATCCAGAGGACCAAGAGAAGACCACATTCACCTGCCCCTTCGGGACAAACGCGTTCCGAAGGATGCCATTCGTCTCTGCAATACACCTGCGACTTTTCAACGGTGCATGCTTGCCATATTCTCAAATATGGTAGGTGATTATCTAGAAGTCTTCATGGATGACTTCTCAGTTTTCGGGGCATCATTTGATGATTGCCTCCAGCACTTGGTTCATATACTCAGGCGTTGCATCAATGTAAATTTGGTTCTTTCCTGGGAAAAGAGCCACTTTATGGTGCCTGAGGGGATCGTCCTAGGTCATCTAATTTGTGAAAAGGGCATCCAAGTGGATCGAGCCAAGGTTGATCTAATTTCTCGACTACCTATGCCTAGCTCGATCAGGGACATCCACTCTTTTCTGGGGCACATCGATTTTTACCTTCGTTTCATTCCTGATTTCTCGAAAATCGTGCACCCCCTCACTACTCTTCTCTCCAAGGATGTACCCTTTGAAATCACCAAGGAATGCACTCAAGCCTTTGAGAACCTTCATGACCGAGTCACCCAGGCCCCGATCCTACAGTCCCCTGATTGGTCTCAACCCTTTGAGTTCATGTGCGATGCATTTGATTTCGCTGTAGGAGCGGTTCTGGGGCAGAAAGTTGATGGGAAACCCGTGGTCATCTACTACGCTAGCAAGACACTTGACGAGGCTCAGCGTAACTATACAGTTATTGAGAAAGAGCTGCTAGCCGTGGTATTTTCCCTCGAAAAATTTCGATCCTATCTCCTGGGTTCCCACGTCATCATCTACTCGGATCACACGGCTGTGAGGCATCTCCTTGCCAAGAAGGATGTGAAGCCCCAACTAATCTGATGGATCTTACTGTTGCAAGAATTCGACCATGAGATTCGCAACAAGGTGGGAAGACAGAATGTGGTAGCTGACCATTTGTCTCACCTTCCTTCTGAGATCATCAACCCTTTTGGACCCATCACGAAGCATTTTCTTGATGAGCACCTACTAACTATTAGTACCAGGCTCCCATGGTTTGCTAATATAGTAAACTACTTGCCATCTCATCAGATCCCATCTGATTGGCCAAAGGTCAAGAAAGACAAATTGCGCTATGATGCCAAGTACTACATCTGGGAAGACCCGTACCTCTTCCGCATAGGTGCTGACCAAATCATCCGGCGATGTGTCCCGGAGGGTGAAATCATTGATATTCTCTCCTTCTGCCATGACCAGGCATGAGGTGGCCACTTCTCTGGACACAAAATCGCATCTAAGATCCTCCAGTGTGGCTTTTACTGGCCCACCATCTTCAAAGACGCATACAATCACTACAAGGCATGCAGTCATTGCCAAACTTTGGGCAACATGAACCATTTCAACATGATGCCTTTGCAGCCGATTCTTGTATGCGAAATCTTCGACATTTGGGGGATTGATTTTATAGGCCCCTTCCCTATTTTGGACAGCTTTGGGTACATTCTGCTTGCTGTGGACTACGTGTCCAAATGGATCGAAGCCATTCCGACCCGAACCTGTGATCACAAAATCATTATCAAATTCATTCATCAGAATATCTTCTCACGATTCGGGATTCCTCGTGCAATCATCTCTAATGGAGGGACCCATTTCACGAATGCTCAGTTCAGGTCACTGATGACCAGATATGAGGTGTCTCACCGAATCTAAACTCCTTACCACCCCTAAACTAATGGTCTAGCTGAGCTTTCAAATCAGGAGATCAAGAAAATCTTGCCGGTCACCGTTCGACCTGACAGGAAGGACTGGTCGTCCCGACTTCCGGAAGCTTTGTGGGCTTATAGGACCGCCCACAAAACCCAATTAGGCATGTCTCCTTTTAAACTAGTTATGGGAAGGCATGTCACCTTCCCGTCGAACTGGAGCACAAAGCCCATTGGGCAGTACGGAGTTGCAATTTAGATCTTTCTAAGGCTGGAACCCACAGAAAACTTCAGATAAGCGTGATCGATGAATTACGCCTCGATGCGTACGAGAACTCGCGAATCTACAAAGAGTGGGTTAAAGCCTTCCATGACAAGCACATATCTAGAAAGATCTTTCATCCTGGTCAGAAGGTCCTACTCTTCGATGCTCGACTCAAACTCTTCCCTGGGAAACTGCGATCCAAGTGGGTTGGACCATATCTTGTCGGACATGTTTTCGGAAATGGAGCCATCGAGATCAGTCCGCTCAACCATGATTCCAAACCTTTCATCGTGAACGGTCAGAGACTCAAACCATCCATCGATGTAACCTCTTCAGATTCGGCTGAGTCATCATTTATCCTCCATTTTCCCTAAGCATATTGTGCCCAGTCGATGGCGTAAAACTCAGCGCTCAACGGGAGGCAACCCGTCATTCTCTTTTGAAAAACCCAAAACCTTTTCTGACACCTCTTTACACTTAAGGTTCATCCTTTAGGACAGCCAACTCTACCATAGGAGCTTACATTTAAGATTAGAAATCATCCGCAACAGCCACCCCGATCCATTCACTCACTAAAATACCTGTCCTAATGCATGAACTAAGCCAAATAAAAACCCTCCTAATTTACAATGAGGACATTGCAAATCTTAGGCATGGGGGGGTATGAAAGTGCAAAGAAAAGGTTTCAAACAAAAAATTCACATATACCAAAAATACCATAAAAAAATTTTGAATAATAAAATGAGAGGAGGAAAGAAAATTTTTACTTTACAAAGAAGGAGGAGAAAAAAAACAAAATGACAAAAAGGAGCACAAAATGAAAGAAAAGAGATAGTCATTAGTAAGAATTTAAGAAATTAACCTAAGTTCTAGACCACATTCAGGAAAAGAAAAGGAAAGTGCACAGTAAGATTAGTAAGAACGCAAACCTTAGGCATTCTTGGATAGACTCTTAGTACCCATTAAGATCTAGATATTCATCAAGAGGTTGAGAGAATGAAAGGCTTAAATATTAGGTCCAAGGCTTAGGGAGTATTCGGCCTCGTTAACTAACTTTTGGTTTGCGAGACTTAGTAACCTAAGCACCCAAATTTACACACACAGCCTGGTTCAGTAAGCATAAGTATCAAAATCACACAGAAGCGTTGCAAAAATTCTGAAAATGTCACCTAGAGTAGGAGTGGCCGATCAACACAAGTTGATTTGGATGAGTTCCCAGTGCAGAGAGGTGGGAAATTCCCCTCGAAGATGCGTAACAAAATATCATCTCCTCGGTGCTTGTCTCGTAGGATATTTACATATCCTACTGGGGGCATGTAAGCACTCTGCTGGTTCAGATTCCATGGATGGCATTATCATGAAGTGTCAATTGCCAGGGTCTGAATTCGGCCACGGAACACCATGGATGGGATTATCTCGAAATCTCGAAAGCCAGGGCTATGGGGGTTACCATGGGCGGTGCTATCTCGAAGTATTGACTACCAGGAACCTTTGAGGATTGATGATGGGGACAAGGAATCTGATACAGATCGTGTTGTGAAGTCAATCCTAAGCTAGAATTAACAAGAAAAAGAGAGATAAAACTCTCCAAACAAATAAATCTTCTACCTCTCTCTCTTACAAAATGCACTACGAACTGAACCAAGGCTAAAATTTTCTCAAGCACGGGTGCTTTAACCACAAAGTCCAATAAACCTTAGGTTAGTTCCTGTAAGCCTTAAAAATCTTTGCTAAGGGCTGAGGCTAAAACTAGATAGATCTGGATCTTGGTTGGTATTAGAGTACCTTTTAGGCCTATGGTTGGCATTCTGACCTAATCAAGGTTACAAAAGAAAAAGCACTTATCTAAACTCAATAAGAAATTCATGGTCTAGAACAAGGTTAAAACCTTAAAATTTTGCTAAAGGATTAGCAAAAGCTAGGCATGGGGGTATGATGAGAGCCTCATCATGAACCCTAACTAGCACAATTTGATCTAAATAAGTGTGAAAAAGCTCCTACAAAACCTAATGAGAGGCCTAATTCAGAAAACTCTGAATCAAAGAATAAAACAAATCATAAGGGGTAAAACTATAATTTTACCAATGCAGTACACAAACAGGATATCTAAGGGTCTAAACATAGGTCAAATAAGTTTAATAAGGAAGGAAGTAGGATGATCTGATCTGAAAAGGGTTATAGCAACTTCTAGGAATTAAATGACATCTATAATCTTAAAATAAATCTACTTTAATTCATGAGGTTTGAGGCAGGATAAAAATCAACTAAACCCTCTAAAATTCATAGAAAAATATCCCCTAGGGTCTATAACCTTCAATTTGGCCTTTGCAACCTATTTTGACCTAAATTGAGAACCATGCCCAATTTATCACTTAATTTGGATTTTTGTGCAAATTGATCGGTCAAACGTGGTCAAACCAAAAATAAAATTTCACCATTTAAATCCTTAGGTTCAAATTAGGCTGGTATAAAAATTGGAGCCTAAGAGAAGACCATCTTGACTGACTTTACAAATTGGTCCTCTTAAATTACTTTTTGACCCTTATCTTTTGAAACCCTTGCAATTAGCCCCCTATCTTCTCCTTCGTTCTTTGCAGAACGGTCCCTCCTGCCACCCTGCGCAGGCACCATACCTCCAGCGACCTTGCGCGGAGGATGGCGCCGCACAGGGTAAGGGGGCCGCTCTCAAGAACGAGCGGGGGGTTCCCTGCGTCGTCCTCTTTCGTAGGAACCCCCTGCCTTGCCCTGCAACCGCCCATGCCTTTCGTGCGAACGCACGAAAGGAATGGGTCGGCTTTCCAGCCATGCTCCGGTGAGCCCTCCACGCCGCTATCTCAAGACTCTCCCCTCGCCAACACCTTTATAAGGAGCAGCAGGGGCTACCGTCCTCTCCAAGCTACTTCTGGCCGACAAAAAACCTTCCTCTTTCGTCTTCTCTCTCTCCGGTCAGATTGCCCTAAGCTTCCGGCGAACTCTCCTCCTCCTCCTCGTCACTTTGCTGCCATACCTGCAGCAGAGCCCACTCTGCCTCGTCATCCCACGCCAGGCCGCACCAGCTGGCGTCCTCAGATCTCTTCCTCATCGCCATCACTCCTCCCCTGGGTACCTTCGTCCTCAGCTCCGGCAGGCACGCATCGGGCAGTCTCCCTCTCCCCCTTCGTCGACTAAGTAGGTAGAAATTTGCTCCTTACTCTCCTCTCACTTTTCCCTTCTTGAATTAGTCTTTTAAACCCCTCGACTGCCATGACCACCTTCATCTGCTCCGCCTCCGGCCACCATCTCCGGTGAGATCGCCCCACTTCCACAGACCTTTCCACCCCTCGCCGACAAGCGCAGAAGCTTCCCCTCACTCCACTCTAGCGATTCCCCTACTCCATCCATCACCTTGCACACTCTGTACACCCCCCAAACACACCCACTTCCGCGCATGCAGTTTGCCCTAGGTACACGCCTACAGGCACTCTCACCACATGCCGCCCCTCGCACTGCCTTCGCCACACTCCGGTGAAGCCCCCTGTGTTGTCTGATGTGGCCGGGAGGCCGTCTTCGTGATTTCAGGGTTCACCCTCCTCGCCGCCATTGACAAGCTGTTGGAGCTTCTCCGCAGGCAGCTCCAGGTCTCTTAGAACCCAGGCATCAGCCCCAGGTAGCGCGGGGCACTTCCACAGAGACGCCCAGGTTCTCAATTGGGGTCGCGAGCCTTCACTGCTGCCCCAATTGCGTGAAGCCTTCTCCGCGGGCGCCCGAGATCGGAGGTGGGACTCCCAGCTCGTCTTCGTTCCCGAGCTACCTAATAGATCGCAGGGACGGCGTACTCAAAACTCCGAAACGTCACTTCTCCAGGTACTGACGGATCGACGGGCGATTGGGAGTACCGAACACTTCGGTTCGAGTTAATTGCGAGTGTTCGTTAGTTATTCGAATTCAACTACTTAATATTTCATTTCATTCAATATTCGAACAATTCGAATAACTAACTCATTTAATGTAATGCATCAACCGGGCGAACGGGGCTTGAGGACAAGCCCCTATCTTCGCGCCGAGGACGGCGCTCAGTCTTAGTTTGCTGCATTACATGGGGTCGGGTTATTCTCCAAAGGCGCGGTTTGGAGAAAACCCTCCATGGAATGCTCGCCAGGCTCCTCCCAAGCTCATAACCATCCTTAAGGTTATGAGTTTGGTTTCCTTCCTAGCTCGCAGGCTAGGAAATAAACGTGCGTACTTAATATTTTTTTGCATATGCTAAGGCATGTGGGACGTACTATGTGGACTTTAGTCCCACCTCGTAAGTGTGTGGCCTCACGTCCACACTTAAATTATTTTTGTGCTATCGGCTAGTTGCCTCTGATAGCACTGGGGTGAGGTCCCTCACCTATCACCGCCCTCATCCATGAACTCACCACACGGATCAGGCGCGACCCGACACTCCTGTGCACTCCTCATGCACCACCCACGCCGGTGCGCCTGGACCCGGGCACGCGACCCAACCCGATTACCTGACTCTGGGAGAGCTTTCCAAAGAGAGATCTAGAGAGAGAGAGACATGGGGAAGGGGGTAGGGTAGGTTTTCCTTTAATGTGTGTGTGTGCGTGCAGGAAGGAAGAAAGAAGAAGATAAGCAGCAGGAAGGACTTAGTCACAAGGGAAGGGAAGAAGGAGGAAGAAGCAGACGAAAGAAGAAGAAAAAGGAAGGAAGCTGAAGGAAAAGAGGAGCGGCACTGTAGCAACTGAGCTGTTAAGTTATCTGAGTGCTGAATCAGACGTCGGCAAAAGAGGAGAGTCAGTAGCTACTGAGAAGAAGGAAGAAGAAGGACTTAGCAGCAGAAGAGAAGGGGAAAGACGAGAAGGAAAAAGGAAGAAGCAGAGAAAAAGAAAAGAAAGAAAAGAGAAGGTAGAAGCCTCCGAGGACGCAAAGGAAAAGGAAGAAGAAGAAGAAGGACGGAATTGCTGAAGGAACTAGGAAGAGAAAAAGAGCAAGAGAAGAAGAAAGAAGAAGACAGGAAAAAGAAAAGAAAGAAAAGAGAAGAAGACGCAAAGAAGAAAGGAACGAAGAGAAGAAAGAAAGAGAAAAAGAAAAAGCCAATCTCTCTCTCTCTCTCATTTGACTTATTTTTGTAAAACATTGTATTGTGAATTTATGCTTCTGGAATTGTAAGTTTGCTCCCTGAGTTCGACCTCAGGAAATTTTTCATTCCGAGTAACAAATTATATTAGACTGGTAACCGTTTTTGTCATATACTACAACAACTGTAATAACTATAGCGATAAAAACACGACCGCACCACAAGACCTTCCCAAGTTTGCAGCACCTGGAATCGTACAGTCCTGCGACCTGGAGCAAGCGTGCAGCTTCCTCGAGTCACCGCCAATGGCGGCCGGAGCTTGAAATCTACCTGACACAACAAGGGCCTTGTGGCCCAATCAGATCACAGGGGGAGCTTCGCTGTGTCACGGCGAAGGTGAGGCACTAGGTGGCAGGCCGCGGGGCGGCCTAGGCGTGCGTTCCTAGGTCGCTCTGTGGCCGGACGAATGGGTGTGATCGGGGGGCTGTTGTGGAGGTGTAGAGGGACTGTGGATGAATGGAGGGTACTCAGTGAGGTGAGGCAGAGGTTATGCGATGGTCGGCAAGACGTGTGGGGCTGCGGAGCAACGGGAGCGTCTCGTCGGAGGGTGGCCGGAGATGAGGAAGGTGGCAGTGGACAGGGACGGTTGAGGGGCGGTTGTGTGAAATAAAATGATGGAAATGAAAGAGTGGAAGATGGGGAACTTATCTGGACTGTTGGGAGTGAAAGGGGGCAGCGGAGTCAAACGGCTCGTTTGTGCCATTGTCGGAGAAGACAACCCTGAGGGAGATAACGGCGACGAGGAGGAGGTCAGGGAGGCGTGCGCTTGGTGCGGCGCGACGTGGGAAGATGAGGCGGAGTGGACTCTGTTGCTGGTATGGCAGAAGAGCGATGAGAAGGAGGAGAGGTAATCACCGGAGCTTGCGGGTTTCTTGGCCGGAGAGAGGAGAGATGAAATTTGGAGGATTCTACGGCCAAAACAAGTCTGAGAGATTCGCAGAGGGTCAGAGGTCCTTTTATAGGTGCTGGTCGAGCTTCTGGTGCGTGGAGGGCAAGCCTTTAGCCACCGTTGTCTCGTCGGAGAAGGAAGGTGGTTGGGATCCAAATCTTTCGTGCGTTCGCACGAGAGATTGGACAGGAATCAGAGATTATGATCGGGTTCAGATGGAAGGGGATTTCTCAAAGAATCTCCCTTCCAATTCTGGGAGGAGATCTCTGAGGGATCTGAGAGTATCCCCCCTGCCTTCCTTGCCAGAGAAGGATTCTTCCCCATTAATGGCGGAGGGACCTGATTGTAAGATTGGCGAGAAAGCTAGGCGGGTTTATGTGATGGTTTTCAAAAGATAGGGACCAAAATGTGATTGGGTGTACTAAATTGCAAAGTCGGTCAAGATGACCTCCCCTTAGGTCAAAATTTTGGTAAAAACCTAATTTGGACCTAAGGAATCCAATGGTGAAGTTGGATTTAAGGTTTGACCACGTTTGACTAGATATTTTGCGTAAAAATCCAAATTAGGTCAATTGATGAGCTAGGACCCTAATCTAGGTCAAACTAGGTTCCAAAGGCCAAATTGAATGTTCTACAGCCTAGGGGATATTTTTGCATGAATTTTAGAGGGTTTACTTGATTTTTATCCTGACCAGAACCTTGTTGAATTAAGCGGGTCTATTTTCGGGTTATCAAATGTCATTTAATTCCTGGATTGCATATGAACCCATTTCTGATTGAATCAACCCACTTTTTATCTCATTTAGACCATTTGACCTATGTTTTGTCTCTGAGAAATCCCGTTTATGTACTGCAATGGTAAAATTATAATTTTAACCTTTATTTCATGTTTTCTTCTCAGAACACTTATTCCTCCAATTAAGCCCTCTTCTAAGTCATGTAGGAGCTTTTATTCTCTTTATTAGGTCAAAATGAGCTAGTTATGGCTCATGATGAGGCTCTCATCACATGTCCCTACAGAACCTTTGCATTTTGTAGAATGTTGTTCAGGCTTTGCAACTTACCTGCGACTTTTCAAATGTTCATGGTGGCCATTTTTTCTGACATGGTGGGAGACTATCTTGAAGTTTTCATGGATGATTTCTCCATTTTCGGAGATTCTTTCGAGTTTTGCCTAGCTAACTTGGAATTGATCCTCCAGAGATGCATCAAGACACAACTGGTCCTTAGCTAGGAAAAAAGCCACTTTATGACTCAAGAAGGCATTGTCTTGGATCATGTGGTCTCTAATCAGGGCATGGAGGTTGATAAGGCTAATGTGGATGCTATCTCTAGACTTCCTTTACCCACATCTGTGAAATAGATCCAATCATTCCTTGGGAATGTGGGTTTTTATAGAAGATTCATGAAGGACTTTTTGAAGGTTGCTCGACCCTTGAGTAACCTTCTTGCCAAAGACACGTCGTTCGAGTTTGATGAATCATGTTGTAAGGCATTTGATTTATTAAAAATGGCAATCACTTATGCCCCGGTGTTGCAACCACCGATTTAGATAGCCCCATTTAAGATAATGGCAAACGCATCTGATTATGCAGTCGGGGCTGTCTTAGGTCAGAAAATTGAGAAAAAGCCCTCCGTAATCTACTACGCTAGCAAGACTCAGAATGAGGCCCAGAGGAATTACATTGTTACTAAAAAAGAGTTCCATAGTTTTTGCTTTAGAAAAATTTAGGGCTTATCTTTTAGGTTCCCACATTATCATTTACACCGACCACCCGACTTTGAAACATCTCTTGGAAAAAAAGGATGCTAAGCCCCAGCTTATTCGCTGGATTCTGTTACTTCAAGAATTTGATCTTGAATGCAGGGATAAAGTCGGGGTACAAAATGTAGTGGCGGATCACCTGTCGAGAATCCTAATTGATTCTCCTCATCCAGATATTCCTATCTCTGAAACTTTTCCAGTTGAGACTATCCTTACAGTCTCGGGTATCCGAATCCCTTGCTTTGTGGATATTGTCAATTATTTGGTCGTTGGTCAAATCCCCCAGGATTGGACCAAACAACAATGGGATAGACTTATGTCCGAGGCCAAATATTATTTTTAGGACGATCCCGAGCTATATCGTATCAACCCCGACCAGATTATTCGTCGATGCATCCCGGAAAATGAGTTTCATAGTATACTTGAGTTCTTCCATGCATCTGCGTGTGGTGGACACTTTTTCGGGAAAAAGACAATGGAAAAAGTTTTGCAATCCGAATTCTATTGGCCGTCGTTATTTAAGGATGCCCAAAAATTCTCAAAGTCGTGTGCCTAATGCCAGACACTCAGGAACATGGCCAAGAGAGACATGATGCCCCCAAACCCAATTCTTTCCATCAAAATTTTTGACATTTGGGGCATCGACTTCATGGGACCCTTCCCTCCTTCATTTAGACACCAGTATATTTTGGTCACTGTTGATTACGTGTCCAAATGGATTGAGCCAATTCCCACCCAAACCAATGACCACAAGGTGGTCATCGATTTTGTAAAGAAAAATATCTTTAGTCAGTTCGGGATTCCTTAGGCAATTATCAGTGATGGTGGCACACATTTCACTCATGCCCAGTTTCAGAATTTACTGGGGAAATACGGGGTGAATCATTGGATTCCACACCCTACACCCACAAACAAACGGATAGGCCGAGGTCTCAAATCGGGAGATCAAAAACATTTTGCAGAAAACCGTAAGGCCTGATAGGAAGGATTACCCAAAAGCTGGATGATGCTCTTTGGGCCTACCATACGGCGTACAAAATGCCTATCGGTATGTCTCCGTTCCATCTGGTGTTCGGAAATGCATATCACTTACCCATAGAGTTAGAACACCAGGCATTTTGGGCCATCAAAAATTGTAATCTTGACCTAGCGATGGCCAGGAAGACAAGGAAACTCCAACTATCTGAGTTGGAGGAGCTTAGAAATGATGCTTATGAAAATGCTAAAATCTATAAGGCAAGGATCAAAACTCTCCATGACCAGATGATTTCATGTAAGAGCTTTGAGCCAAACCAGAAGGTCTGGCTTTTCGATTCTCGACTGAAGCTCTTCCTCGGTAAGCTTAGGTCTAAGTGGAATGGCCCATTTGTTATTGAGCGGATTTTTTCTAATAGGGTCGTCGAAATCTCTGACCCAAAGATGGGTAGATCCTTCAAGGTCAACGGACAACGTCTCAAACCTTGTGTTGACCATGTGCTCCTTGAACTCGTTTCAGACAAGGTTGCTCTCACCTTGCCCTAACCACAGCTTGCCGAACATTGCCTAGCTGAAGGCACTAAACTCAGCATGTGTAAAGGTTGTTTCAAGCTTACCAGAATCTCACGGAAACCAGGTGATATTCTTCCAATTCTTCTTTCTTGCATGCTTTCATTTTAACAATAAGGACATGCATTAGCTATGCATGGGGGGGTGGATATCTTATGAAATAATCATTTTGTCAGCCCGTAACAGTAATTTCCTGTTATTTTATTCAAAAGAAAAAAATAAAAAATAATAGAATTAGGAGAAGAGAACTTAGGCATTAGGAGTTGTAAACTTTAGGAATTGATACTTTGGGACCTGAATACTTAGACTCTTCAGGTCTTCGAGCTTAATCAGCTCAGGTTTCCACTCAAATGTGGACTTAGTCTCGAGTCCTTGCCAAGTAACTTTACTTTAATTTGGTGAATAAATTGGGATGATAAGTACGCGACTTATCAACCCGTCCTCTGATTTGAGGGGATTTTTAGTCTAAGCATCTACACACTGTTTGCACTGACTCACTTTTCAGTGATCTTTTACGGAAATTGGGTAACTAATGAACCGTCTAGGGTAGTATGCCTGGCAAGTTGTCATGGGTAATAGTCCATTGGCCAGTTATCTAGAGCCTAGCTACATGACCAAACTCATTCTACTGGTTTTAGGTAAATCTTAGATCAAGGAAGTCACCTACTTAGAAAAAAATGATAATAAAAAATAAAAAGAAAAAAATAGAAAAAGAAAAAAATAGAAAAAGGAGAAAATAAAAAAAATAAAACCACACTTCACCGCACGAGTATGGCTAGCAAGTTACTGTGGGTAACAGCCCATTGGCCAGTTGTCCAAAGCCCAACTTACAAAAATGAACAATAATTCCCAAAATAGTTAAGGAAGAAGCGGGAAAGTAGAATAAACCGGGGAAATATACACTGTGTTCACAGTTGTGTTGACCCCATAAAAAATAAAATAAGGAGAAAGGTAACATTCAGAAAGATAAACCTTTAGGCAGAAACTCTTAAGGTCACCTAGAGTCATAGAAATCCGAAGTCTATTTGAACGGTCGTCTACTGAGTCTTTCACTCTTTTCACAAGATGTCTAGCACTTAGAGTCCTTTTCGATTCTTGGGTGGGTCGGGTAGACGTAAAAAGTTATCCCGAAACTCTCAAACTCCAAAAGTCCCAAAAAAATTAGAAAAGAAGAAAAAATAGAAAAAATGTATCTTCCCTTTTCAAATAAGGCGATGGCTTAGGCGATTTGCATTTTGGCAGACACCTGGGCACTGTTGAGTTTTGTAACTAGGCCTTTGGTTGAAATCTTCTAAAGCAACCAACAAATCATGCCTAAGTGATCAAATGCTAATTCTACTTTTATACATAGCATTAAGGTTAATTTTGCTAGGGACTAGCAAAAAGTTAGCATGGGGGTATGATAAACACACATGAATTCATGATAAAACGCTTATTTATGTTAGTTCCTAAGCCTAGCATTGCATATCATAGTATAAATATTGCATAACATTCATTGCATTGCATTTAGGATAGTTATATATTCTGTACATTGATTCCAACACTTTACATGGCCAGGAGGCAGTGCGACATCTTTACGGGGTTCAGATGAAGAATATGACCGTACGTATGGATCCGGAGTGACAATTGTAGTCCATTAGCACAAAAATCACCTTAATCAGAGCTCCGTAGCATCCTTTATAAGAAGGAGATGGACAGCCCAGATGGTGCCACGTGGTGCCATCCAAGTCGCCCTACATGAGCCGCAGCCTCAGCTTCATGCAAGGAGTGATCCCAGCCGTTGGATCTCAATCCAACAGCTGAGAAGCGCTCTTCATCTCCCGACCTCAAGCATCTCAAGGAAGAATTGATCTCGACCATTGGATCTTCATCCAACGGTCGAGGAGCGTGGCCGCACCTCATCTCCACGCGACCAAGCAGCTCCTTGGCCAAACGATAAGGTGCCCACTCCGCAAATGAGAGGCAAGGGTTCGAGCCTGCTCCAGCATCAGCTAAATTGGACCGCTCAATCTTGATTAAGCGGTCGAGATAACACATACACGATCAGATGCTAGACGACAACATGCAACCGCACGCCAAGGCAGACGTGCACCATCTGGAGCACTCATTTAAGTCGACTAGGCGCATTAGCTGTCGTCTGATCGTCACAATTGCGCGATGAGCGCAATTCAAATCAACAAAGGCACGATCTGCAGGCGCTTCCCAGCCGTGCAATGGTGGATCCAACGGCTACCAATGAGTGTGCGATTTGAATGTCAGTGAGTGCGTGATTCAAATGTCATCTCCGCATGCTTCCTCCTCGCGATCTCAGCCATCCGAGCTTGATCCAACGGCGGGAGATCCCCATGCACTGTGCTAGTTGTAGTCGCACCTCCTCATGCTAGCAGAGGTGCTTGAATGTTTAGCAACACCCTATCGTGTCTTTAGCGACAATTTAAATGTCGCTAAAGACCCATGCATGCAAAACACCTCCATTCCTCCAGTATATAAACCCCATGACCCATTTCCTTCCAAACCATCTCTACCTACTCTACTCCTACCTATTCCTAAGCTTTAGTAGCCTACCAAAGCTCCCTTAGAGCTTATTCTCAAGCTCCAAAGGCCTCCTATTAGCATAATGCTCCTATACCCCACTAAATATTCGTCCGCCATCTCACCACCTTTATAGGAAACCTTGGAGCCATCCTCCCACCTCCATTTCGGTAGAAGATCACCTCCATCTCCTCATCCCCATTCCAAAGCCTTGGTGAAGCATTTCTCTACCTAGCTTCCTCCTACATCTCACCTCCATTGTCCAGCACCTCACCCCCTTCGTCCAAGCTGCCACCAAGCGCCGTCGTCTCGCTAAACAGCCGATTTAGGAGATTTCTTCTCACCCCTATCTCATTTATTTACGCATATTGTAAATGATGTTTGAATGACATTGTGACATATCCATTTGTCTTCTCAACTTTATGAAATTATTCTACTTGCCT
Organism: Thalassia testudinum; assembly: GCA_037157565.1. NCBI lineage: Eukaryota > Viridiplantae > Streptophyta > Magnoliopsida > Alismatales > Hydrocharitaceae > Thalassia > Thalassia testudinum. The sequence goes on from JAZHRO010000049.1 coordinate 40,515,058, forward strand.
CTTTATTGCAAAAACAAAAGAAAAAAAAAACAAAATCCTAAAACAACAAAAAGAAACAATACAAAGCGTGGATTTCAACGAAAGTAAACGTCACCTCCCTGTGTTTGACCCAAGACTCCTTTGGAGTTTCGGTTAAAAATTGTATTTGATAACGTGTTTTGCGAACTACGATGATGGATTCTCGAAACTCTGATTTTACTTTGCCAAAACCCTTACATCAACAATGATGAAGCCATCAACACTAATCAATGGAGATAGTTGGCAACAAGTGACAAGGGCGATAAAGTTAGCAAAACTGTCTTGCTATGAGGTGACGTCAGCGTGGTCGATTCAGGTAGAAGTTGTCAAATGATGTAGGCAGGTCTGTAGTAAAGTAGTAAGTAGCCTGTGGGGGCTGGGGCATGTGGGGTAAATAGCTCCGCAACGCTGGTGACACATCAGAGGTACGGGTTGGAGTAGTCAGGGCAGATTAGGCAGAGACTTGGTAACAGTCAAGCGTTTGAGTACGGCGTCATCAACTATAACATTGGTCCCAGAAATAGCATATGAGGCAGTAGAATGGTAGAGAGGCTCGCCCGATTCGGTGGTGGATTATAGATTCGCTTAGGGATAGTAATTGGGTAAAAGAAGCGAGTATTGAGGGTGCGAGGAGGAAGCCAAGGACATATTAAAAAATCAGTAGCAGAGGAGCTTGGAGAGCTCCTCAGGGATGAGATAGCCACTGGTTGTACAAGGCACCCATGCCTTGTCAAGTAGGGCAAGTTGCGATCATTGGTTGATGCTAGCGGGAAGCCATGATGCGATGAGGTCGATTGGCAATGTGGAGTCATGGGAACCCATCGTCGAGTGTTACTGGGGATTGGAGAGAGGGGGCAGTTCGGACTGATGTCAGGTGAGGTCGGTCGAACCGGTTGACTGTGTACCAAGTGCGGACAACGTGGATGGCATAGAAAGGAAAGTCGAGTGGGGTGGGTTTTTATCAGGTAGTCGAGTATATATATAGGATGGGGTGCATTTTTGGTGGTAGGGCTCAGGGAGGGGAGTGTGAGTGACGTGAGTGGGATGAGGGAAAAGGGGGTGTTGATGCACGGGAGAAGCAACGGTGATGCAGCTATGTGCGGAGGTGAAGACGAGCGATGGTTGGCATTCGCGATCAACCTCCTCACACTGGCTGCGAGGATAGGAGCACAACGAGATGCACGGCAAGTTGGGTGCAAGATGGTGCCCAAGCAGTGACGGTAGGTGGTGGGTTGGATAGATTGAGGCGCAACGAGAAATCCTCATCAGGCTTCTGATACCATGTTAGAGAACAAGGTGCAAGAGTAGGATTTTTGTATTTCCAACCACACAAACAACGTTGCTCTTGCCATGTATCTATACATAGATTACATTTGGTTGTTACACAAACTTCGCACTTTGTTACACGAATATCCGTGACTTGGTTGACCGTGATTCTTGGAGGTGGTTGCCACGAACAGAGACGAAGCCAAGCATCATTGGAGTCTTGGTTGGCTCATTGCTTGTTGTTACATGTTGGTTAATATAAATAACATACAATAGCATAAATAAATAAAATGAAGAAAGGTTGAAAGTTACTCAGATCAAAGTGTCCATGAAGGACTCCCCATAGAGAAGATATTACCCCCCACAATATCGATGTGTCGAGGCCTGACAAATTTCTCCCATAATACGATGATCGACCTCTAAGATTCAGCGCATTCTGAACTAGACGCCCTAAAAAATCACCTTAGGAAAAAAAAATTGAGGTAATTTGATCAATCAATTTAGTTTATCGACCAAATTCTAGATTGATCGACCAATTTGATTGGTGGATCAATCAAACACCTCTCATGGATCACTTTCAAACACCTTAAGCTGGATTGACAAATTTGATTGGAGATTGTTCTACCAATCTTACATCGAACTAACACACCGAGAGAAAGAGAGATAAGAACGAAAGAGAAAAAGGGGGAGTGAAAAGTTTCTTTGCTTTTGTTGTGTATTAAATAAGAGCTCCCTCATAGCCTTTATATAGAAACTACGACCCAACGTTTATGGAAATTCACCAATTGATCGATCAATTTAGTCCCACTATTGGTTAGCCAACTTGACTTATTGGTCGTCCAAACAAATTGATCATCCAAATTTAATCCATTGAATGATCAAAATAATTGATCAACCAATTTAAATTTTTTGATTGATCAGGCAATAGTAAATAAATGAGATTAAAAAATCCATAGCAAAATAGTCTAAGTTCCAAATTGATTCTCAGCCTAACCCAAACCAGGCTAGGGTGAGGTGCTTATGCACGCATGCATGATTCGCAATCCTACCTCTTATTCTTTGTTACATAAGTTATGGGAGGTATAAGTCTTTTATAGCCACCAAGAGGTTTGCCCACTTTCAGTATGAGATTAAAAATCTCTACCATATCTCATTGGTTTCAATATGAATTTCCTACATCATTATATATCAAGCGTATTCTAATTGATATAATTAGGCTTCCAAAATTAACAAGTATGCTATGTTTTAGATGAGTATTTTTCACTAATATCGGATAAAATTTAGGATGGAGATATTTGGTAGAGTCGTGGGGTAAGTGATGGATCAATAGAAGATAGATTTGATAGATTGATGTGCTGCAAATTTTTTTTTTTTTTTTTGTGTTGAAAATGGATTAATGGGGCTAGATGTGATGAATAAATTAATATATTTTAAGTATTTTTTACTTTTATTTACATTAGGAGTGATTTACTTAGATAGGGTGAATTGATACGCTGAAAATAGCAGTGAGAGTTGGTATCAAGACAGTTAATATCCTGCGTTATAGCAAATGATAGCAACACGTAAGGAAATACCTTATATTAAAACTCATCCAAATTGGGCCTTGGTTCGTCTCGAGTTGGGTAATGACTTGTATAGATTGGAATTTGGGAGGACATCCACGATGCAAGTGCCTAGGGGTCGCTTTATGAAAGATGAACCATATGGAGGAATCTTATTAGTGGCAAACAAGGTATAAAATCCTATTCGCACTCTCCAATCTCACTGAGGAAAACTATCCTAACAACTATTGGGTTCCTTTCAACCAATTTCAAGGAAATCACACAAATACTTAAGTTAAAGTCAACTAATAATTAATTTGCAATTCTATTACCCTAAGTCTAACTTCTTTTGTTGATAACTTACAATCCAACTGGACAAACTAACTTAATGGGAGATGTTGTAACTTGTTTCTCGTGTAAATCATTTCAACCAATGGATGGATTAAAAAGGATAGCGATTACAACGAAGTGCCTGATTGGGTGAACCGACTAGTTGATATCCACTTAACAAGTTGGACCACCACTTACATTTGTTTCCAAAAGCATGTGATACAAATCGTTGTTGCTAAGTATTGCTCACTCCTCGCACCCTTAACGTCACAAACCAAAGAAAGGTAGGTGCAGATAGCACTAGAGTTAAAAACTTTACAGTCGTATTTAATTTGTCTAGAAATGTATGTTAGTTCCACCCATCACGGTGTGTAAAGTCAATCGTCTACCCTAACTAAAGAAAGGTAGATGCAGATAGCACTAGAGTTAAAAATTATGATCCTATTTAATTTGTCTGAAATGTAGGTTAGCTCCACCCATCACGGCGTGTGGAGTCGACTGTCCACCCTAACTCTCGTAGAAGGGACACTGATCAAAGCCCTCCTTAAATTTACCACGGGATTGTTTCAAGAAGATTTTAGGTCATAAAAAATATATTTATATTAGCTCTAAGCTAAAATGGAGATAAATGGCAGGGACGCATTCCCGTGAAAGGTATCCATATGAAATGAAAGTTACATTAAAAAATTTCACAATATGAAACACCAAGAAATGACGGAAAACCTCTGTGAGAGAGAGAGAGAGAGAGAGAGAGAGAGAGAGAGAGAGAGAGCGAGAGAGAGGAAAAAAAAAAAAAGAAATTGTCCTTTTGACTTCGATCGGCGAGGGCATTTAAAAATAAGAATTTTATATAGATATCCCACAAAGATTTTATACCACGTGCTTATCCTTGAATTTTCATAATCAGTCATTTTTATATCAATCAACATTTTGTGAGCTAATAATCTGCAATTTGATGCAACCATCTTAGAATAACTCATAAGTTCTACAAAAATACAAGGGAAGCACCTGCAATAGCTCCAACGGTTTTTCCGAGCCATCCAAGCACGCAAACATTCAACTAGATACGAAGAAAAGTATATGTATGTATAATTATCCATGGTGTGTGTGTATGTGTGTGTGTGTATATATATATATATATATATATAAGCTCATATTAGTATTTTAATATTTTTAATACACCTTTTGGTATCGTCTACATCTGGGTGAGCCCACCTCCTACCTGGCGGTCAGTCCTCTCCTCGTGGGCGAATCCAACGCAAACTTCCCACGTGCCCAAGCCGCCAACAACCGCCCCCACGCACTTGCCTGGCGTCACCGGCTGCTGCCGGTCACCCCCACCGCCTCCTCCCGGTTAATTCGGCACCTGCTCCACATCCAACGGCCCAGATATTCCCGCCCCACCCAGTTATTTAGCACTTGGCCTCAATCCAACGGAGCAGATCTCTCGGTTCTCTCTTTCTCTCTCTTCTATATAACACAAAATAGAACGAGGCATTACCGAAGTCCCCCTCCCTTTCCCTTCATACGCAGCAGCAACATCTAAATTCCAATTTCCATCTTCCACCTTTGCTGCTCCCCAAAACCCGTCTTGGTGTCCGGAACAGGGATACTGCTATCCCGAAAGCCTGGTTCTTTTGTGCCCTGCTGCTTCCATGGAGAGGGACTTCATGGGAATAGGAGGGAGGGACCAGCTCCTGCTACTCGAGGAGGAGCCCAGGGGGAGCTGTGGCACCTCAGGTGAGATACCCACGTCCCCTCTCCCCACAATTAGCGGTAACGATTAGATCTTTGGCTGGTCCGTGTCTTTGGATTTGCTGGTGTTCCGGAGAAAAGATTGGTTTTTTTTTCTATTTTTAACACCCTTCGATGTTGTAATTTTCCTCGGATTGTTCCCTTGTTGCTTCTTTGATTTTTCTTTTTTTCCCACGTCATTTTTTTCCTTTTTTCTGAGATGGGTTGATGTGGAACGTTTGGCTTGTTTCTTGATGCCGTCCAGGTGGCAACTAAATCTTTTGAGACAGGTTGAGGGGGAACTTTAATTCAACCTGTTTCTTAATTCCATATGCGTGTAGGAAGGAAATCTTTTTTTCCCCCTCTCTTGAGATGGGTTGTGTTTGTGGAAGTTTTTAACTTGTTTGTTTTAATTCTCAGGTGTTCCTTATCCCTGCAAAGGAGAAAAACATGATTGAATCTGATTTTTTTCCCTTTTCTTTTATTGGTGGCTTTTAATCGACATATACACTTTTCTTTTCGGATGGTATTCCTTTCTTTTGTGTTGCTCCCCCTTCAATTTACCTGACAATTTTAAGGAAGTTTGATTTTCGTGAAAATCCTTTTCAGTGAGATGCTTGTTTTTTTCTTTTTCCATATGGAAAAACAAAAGTCTAGAGGTATGGGTTTTTCTTTCCGGTGATTATTCTGTCCTTTCTTTCTCTCTTACCATTGTCGTATAGAGGGCAGTTATTGTCTCCAACCAAGGCCTATTTTTGTACCACCCTTTTTCTCGTGATTCTAATCATAGGAAGCTGTAAGCTTTGTTGCACAGCTGAGGAAGCAATCCTTTTTTGGTTATTTCGGCAAGCAGCTTGCGTGCCTCAAAATCACAAAACTTATTTCTTTAATCACAAGGATGCACTAATTCAACACTAAAAAATTGAAAGGTAGATTTCTGCTCTAACCCGAAAAAAAAGGTCCTTTCATTTCATTCTATAATCTCTCAACCTTTAATTCTTTTGTATCCTTCTTCTCATGGATAATACTCTAATTTTCCAGTTCATAGGCCACTGCCAACCAAAGCATCCACCCTCCAGCAGTTCATGCCCTTCAAACCAGCAGCACCTCAAGACCAGAAGCTGAAGCCAAGCGCGTTTGATCACGTGCCCACGACTGCGTTCCATCCGGTTCTAGGACTCGATGCTCACCACAAGATGATCCCCCAGGTTCAACAAACTCCTATACCATCTCAACCACATTTTTTCCATACGTGAATCCTCAAGAGAAACTAAAAATTCCAGACCTTTTTCAATCGCAGAAGAGCTTCTCCATGGGCAGCCAAGGAGCGAAGACATACCCGCCCCAAGGATTCTCGTCGCAAGGAGCGAACCGATATGATGTTCCCATGAACCAGCCAAACCTCCACCTCTCTACCGATCCCAGAATGCCCCCGATGGCGTTCAGTGGGAGGTACTTCAGAGCCTGCAACCCCGGAATGGGATCTGGTCAGGCTTTGCCAGCGTCGAGGCAGCAGAAGATGCCAGGACCAGGCCCCAATTTCGCACCCCCCGCGTTCAGTTATGCAAATGGAACCGTGATTCCAAGGTAGTAGACTGAAAACCAATTGAGTGCATATATATATATATATATATATGTACACACACACGTGAAGATTTTTGCTTGAGAGTTGAATTGGCCATGTTTTTCACAGGGATAAGAGCAACTCAATCCCGGCAACTGCTCAGCTAACGATATTCTATGGAGGATACGTGAATGTCTACGACAATGTCCCATTGGAGAAGGTCTGCCTCTATGGCATCTATGTTTCTAGATTGTTTGTTGATATTTTGTGCTACAAGATGGTAGCATGTTTCTTAGATCAGTTGGGCATTCCCTGCAGGCTCAGGCAATCATGTTCATGGCTGCCAACTCTTCGAGTATGGTTCCCAATCCCCCAATTTTGAGGAGCCAAGCACCCGTGCAGGCTCCCACGAAGTTGGCGGTTGCCCCTGAGTCCATGAAAATGGGCATCACCTTGCCAAAACCAAGCACTGCATCGCCTCGTTCCGGCTTTTCCAGCCCGATCTCAGCTGTCTCACACTCCGCAGCCCACTCAACCAGCAGCTCCAACAATCCAGATGAGAGAAAGGGGCACACCACCGCGGATACACGGCACGAACCGGTGAAGATGCCCCCTGCTAACGGAGATGCGACATGCCCATCAACCATTTCCGTGTCAAAACGTAACGGTCTAACATTCCACTTTTCTGTTTCACACCAAACTCAACGAATTCACATCAATCGTTCTAATTTGTGTGGAACTATCTTGTGGATGCAGCCGTGCCCATGATGCGGAAGCGATCATTGGTGAGGTTCTTGGAGAAGCGCAAGGAGAGGTTAGGATTTCTAAGCGTTACAGTCGCAACTTGCATTGCCCCCTTTTTTTCCCTCGTGTCACACCTAACTGTCTTACTTGAAATTCAGGTTCACCAATCCGTCACCTTACCCGTTTAACAAGCCGTTCCAGAGCCCTAAGTCGAGCTCTCCTGCGGGAGGCACGCAGCCTGAGATCGGTAATTCGAACGGAAAGGAGTGGTCATGGCAATCCAGCACTTCCAAGAACTTGAGTGATGACAAGCCCCCAAATACGAAGTTAGAGATCTGAGAGTTGTTTCTCTCCTCTGTATGAGCTCTTTTTTTTATTATTATTGTGAATGTTCCCTCAAGGCCTGGAAATTTTTGTAATTGATTTTTTTGTAATATCTATAGATCTAATTCAGATCTGTTTAGCACGGTAGGAGGTTCTTAGTCCTTGAAAGGGGATGGAAGCTGCTCGTCCAATAACAAGAGCTCTCCCTTGTTATTCTCCCGTTTAAATCAAATATGTAGATTTGATTTTTGCTTCTTTTTGGCCCTCACCTCGCTTATTCATCTCTTGTTTGACATATTATATATCCACCCTTCTGTAATTTCCTAATTTTGGAGGGTTTTACAGTTATCCTTAGTTTCATTATTCAGGGATAAGAATGAAAAAACAGATAATTCAGCAGAAATTCCAAAGGGAATTGATATTGCAAGCTTGGAACTCAGGAGTAATTTGAAAATTTTTGTCCTTTACCTTCACATAATATCTTTTTATTTTTGTCTTCTGTCTAGATTTGTTTGAAAAAAAAAAAAAGTGTATAATCCAGAGAATCTTGCTACTATGTGACAGGTGTTTGACTAAATACCTAATAAAAAGGAAAAAGAAAAAATAGCACAAAAACAAAAAAGAGCGCATCTTGCCTCTATACTTTTAGGCATGTTTAACATCATGTTCAATTGGTTTGCCTTGTGGCTTTGCCTTTTTAAATATAACTTGCTTGACAGGAGGAAAGAAAAAGAGAGAAGTGACATGTTAGCTGCCCAACGACCTTGTTTTATTTTAAAAAAAGATTTCTTATACAAATACTCTATTTGTGTGCGAAGATCTGATCATATATCTGCATGTACCTGGTACCATAGGCAATCACTAGGAACATCAGATTGGTAGCTACTAGCTACCATAAACTTGGTTTTAAATAGTATCTTTACCTTAGATCCGTACTTATTTACATATTTCCTCCTTCCAACTATCAGAAATAAACTGAGTCCTCGCACATGCATTTATGACCACCGGAGATAACGACCTTATTTTATTTTTTTAAAAAGATTTGCTGGTACAATTACCATACATGTGTACGAAGATCTGATTGTATATGCTTTGCATGTACCTTGGTACCATAAGGCAATCACTAGGAACATCGGATTGGTGGCTACCGCCAATTTTGTTTCATATAGTATCTTACCTCACGGTACTTATTTACTTATTTCCTCCCTTAAAATTATCAGAAAAATAAACTGGGTTCTCGCACATGCATCCATTGGCCACTGGGGCCATGTGGCTCGAGGACGCAGACGATGGAACTTTTCATAGGATTATAATTTAAAGCTACCGTCAGTACGGGTGTCCATTAAATTTACTTATTTCCTCCCTTAAAATTATCAGAAAAATAAACTGGGTTCTCGCACATGCATCCATTGGCCACTGGGGCCATGTGGCTGGAGGACGCAGACGATGGAACTTTTCATAGGATTATAATTTAAAGCTACCGTCAGTACGGGTGTCCATTATGGAAGTCAATTGGAAGAATCCACTCAAATCACTGAAAATTGATCATTTGTGTGAGTTACTTGAATTATAAATTAAATAAAATTTCAAATTATAAGATTAATATGGATTCAACACTTCTAACTTGAGTTACACAATTAACTTGAAATTTTGCTGTAAGTGACCCATGAGTTAGACCTATTCATCAACTCAAACTAATATTCTAAGAATAATTGTAATTGAATTATTAATTTTTGCTCTTAATGTTATTTTTAAAATATAATTATTATTTATCGATGACATTTGTTATTATTTAATTTATTTCTAATCAATCAGTATAATAAAACGTTGTGAAAAATATGACACATTAGTTTTATTAGCAAATTTGTGTAAGACTAACCCAAAATAGTTCTACTTGATTGGGTCATAAATAATCATTTTATCCATCTAAATCCAAAATGATCCAAAGAAAATAATTTAAATTCACCTAAATCAATTGATTGTCTATCCTTACTTGTTAAATTTACTTAAAAATACTTGAGTATTATATGTCGTTCGTTAAAAAGTACACTTAAGTTGTATTTGGTTAGTAGGTTAAGTATTTAATTCGTTAATTAATCTATCTCCTATTTATGTCGAGTTAAGTAGATTTAACTTAGGTTAAAGTTATTTCATCTTTTCTTTGGAATAATTTTAACTTGTCAAAATATTCAAACAAATTAATTTACTTATTCCATCATTTATTCCACTCACTTAATTTATTTCACAAGCTTATTTTTCTTGCCAAATGAGGTCTTAAGCTATGTTTGATTGGATATTAAATTTGAGAGACATGGAATAAGTGTTAGGTTTAACATGGCAACTAAGGTGATTAGATTCAAGTAGACAATTAGAAGTTATAATTTACTTATTTTGTACTAGATGTTACGTTTTCCTTGGTTAGGATACTTTAATTAATGAAAAAAACAGTTGAGTGTTTTTGTTATGGGACTATTTGGTTATTTCAATACTCGTGATTCAGACTATGACTGTATTGGTAAATATCTGAATGTCATGGAAGAGTGCTATCAAAGAATAAGATTGATGTGAGCTCGGCAGGACTAGATAATCAAAATAAATACCGTTTTTCCATTTTGGTAAAAAAGAAAGGACCAGAGTTTTATGATTTGTGATGGTTAATTCCATAAGGTCATGTTAAGCAGTAGAATAATTTGACGATTATCACACAGAGATATTAAAGTAATAAACTTTAAGGTAAAAGAGATTTCAAGGTATCTTACCTCTATTAAATTAATATTAATATTTATTAAAATATATCACTTTAAAATTATTTAATTACATGTTATTAATATTGATGTATATTAAAATGTATTTACTTTAATATACTATATATATATATATATATATTAAAATATATTTATTATATCACATCAATTTACTAATGCCTATGTCATGATATTAAAAAGTTATCGACTGTCATCATATCATCATATTAATATTTTAATTTTACTAATCTCGTTTTCCTCAGATAAATATCCTTTTTAATTTATCCAACTCCCTCAAATAAATATCTTGTTTTAATTTTTCTTCTCTTATTTTATGTGAAGAAATAATGTACAGATACGACTCTCGTGGTAATAAATTCATAATTTGATATATTTTTCTATATTTTTATTTAAATTAAGGATGTAAGTACGAAAATATATGTTACAAGATATTTTATAATGTATAGTTAAGAATCAATAAGTTGAAAATTAAGTAGATAAAAATATATTTACTGAAAATAATTTTTAATCAGTTGAAATTTAAAATATAATGATTGAAAATTAAAATATATCAACATATTTTATCTTTTTATATGTGAAAAATAATTTTTAATTAGGATGTGATTTTTTATTTATGAATAGTGATTTTTTACTTTAAAATTTATTTTTTATAAATAAAAAATGATTTTCATTAATAAAAAATTTAAATCACCGGTCTTACCCCCATGTTACAAAAATACCTTTCAAAGTATGTTTATTTATTTTTCCTCCAAATTAAGGAGATAAATGGTGATGCTTGGTGGGCAAATTTAGCAATACCGACGACATCGGCCTCTGATGCGACTACTCATTCACATATATAGGGAGAATCCCATGGCTTATCCAAATGCATATGGATGGAATAAGGTGAGGAGGACCGATGTTCGGCGCAAACAAGTTGTGCCATGTGGGAGGAGAACCGAGAGAGATGTTGAAACGTCAAGGGAGATTGGTGGGAGGGCAACTTGCAAGGCAAGAGGGGGGGAGGAACCCTTCGGCATGTAGTTCCAAAAGCAATAAAACTTGGCACAAGTGGGGTGTCCCCATGTGTGCACCTCCCTCCTTCGGTCAGTCTTTCCTTGTGTGGATCCAATTTCACGTAATAAATATGCACAACCATGCCCTCAAAGTACCCCATCCTTGTGGTCCCGTTTTCCACGTGAATCAAAGGGGCTCGCGACTTTGAAACGCAAGTGATTTCCCTCGTGACGTTCCCACGCTGAGAGGAATTTTCCGCTAGGTGAGTTGAGATCATAAAATTCCCATGAGGATGGTCGTGTCGAGCTTTTCTTTCTTTCTTTCTTCTTTTCTTTTTTTTAAGTAAACTTTTGCTAAAATAGAAGATAATAATGAACTCACGATTGAAAACTCAGCATCAGAGGGGACGAATAATATCTTGAAACGAGGCTTATTCACATGGAAAATTCAGGTGCTCTTCACAAAACTAAATTGCATCCATGGTATTCTGATGATATTTTCTTATATTACTTCATTGATATTTAATTAAAAATTAAATATCACTAATGCATCTTGATTCGTAATTAAATATCACAAGCTAATTTAAGAGAGGTGTTAAAGTAGAAGCAAGTGAGATAAGAAGAGAGAGAGAACTATTTTCAATCACATGTGGCTTTTGCTTTTATTTTTGGTATTTATAGATGTAGGTTGTTACAATGATTTACAAGAATCTTAAGTTTATTACATAAGGTTTTAAATTCAAATTGTTTTGGTTCTTCCTTGATCATCGGTGTGGATGGTTTTGAATCTGAGTTGTTTAGTCTTCCTAGTTCGTCGACGTGGTTGTTGGAACCATTGTTGGTTGTTGGTCGCGAGAGCTGCGCAACTTGGTTGCTGCTGCTGTTAACATCCTCCCTCAATCCAAGGAGCTACATGACTAGAGATTGTCTTATGCAAAGTTGTTGATATATATGCTGGAAGGCCTGTTTGGCTAGTGGTTTAGTTAGGATGTCAGCTAGCTGATACTTTGAGGATATGAATTTGATTTGAAGAGACTTGTTGGGGACTTGTTCACGAATGAAATGATAGTCTATCTCAATGTGCTTCCTGTGTGCATGGAAGACAAGATTAGTAGAGAGATAAGTGGTGCCGATTTTGTCACACCAGAGAGTTGGAGTGTTGGTGGTGGGAACTTATAATTCTTTTAATAATGATTGCAATCATATAAGTTATGCAGTGGCATTGGCAACTACTTTGTATTCAGCTTTGGTGGATGACCTTGACACAGTTTGTTATTCTTCTGATGACCAAGAGATAATGTTATGGCCAAGAATATGAGATATCTGATTGAGAATCGATGATTTTCTATGCAGCCTGCCTAGTCAGCATCAAAGTATGCTTGACGAGCACAGGTGGGTGAAGGACGTGTTAAAAGTCCAGAAGATAATGTCCCTTTCAGGTAATGCAGAATGTGTTTGACATGTTCCCAATGTTGATTTGTTGGATTATGCATAAATTAGCATGCTTTGTTGACTTCAAAGGAAATATTAGGTCTTGTTAAAAGTAAATATTATAGAGCATCAACAATTTGTCTGTATAAGGTAGGATCTTTGAAAGATGTCCCTTGGCTGATAAGTTTAGTGGAGGTTGCCATTGAAGTTTGAACTTGTTAGCAAATAGTCATGTTGATCTTGACGAGGACGTCTTGAATATATTTTTGTTGTGACAGAAATAAGTCGTCATTTGTACGATTTTCCTAAATGCCCAGAAAATAGGTTGAAGGACCAAGATCTCTAATGTGGAATGCACCTTGGAGTTTGTTGAGTAACCATGTAATTCTAGAAGGGGAAGTACCAATGATGATGATATCATCCACATAAATAAGTACATAAAGCTATTATTTTTTGACATCTAGATAAAGAGTGATGTGTCTGTCTTGGAACTACGAAAGCCCAACATGCACGAGGAGCCTGTTTTAATCCGTATAGATCGATTTAAGCGGTAAACATAATCCAGCTTGTCTGGATCCGTGAATCTAGGAGGTGAGGTTAAGACAAGGCAAATAAAAATAAAAAATAAAAAATTTATTTGCTTCTTTCTCAAGCTTCTCCTCTTCTCCATCGATGGAGAAGAGCACCACCTTCACCTTGGCGTTCACTGCCAGCCAGCCACCATGTCAAATGTCGTCGTTGCTGCCACTGTTGTTGGAGAGACCCCTGCTGTTGCTATTGGTGTAGCTAATGTTGTTGCTGCGATTGCAATTGCGTCAAAGAGAGGAGGTGAAGGAGCTTCTTCAAAGGTGGGGACTTTCCACTCCTTTTGTATCTCCTCTTGTTTCCTATAATTAAGAGTTAGAAAGTGACTGATTTGGATCCAAAATCAGTGTTTGAAATGGGGGATTTTTTGGTGTTGGATGTTGAGTTGTATCTCATGGTGGTTTATATATGTGGTAATGAGATTTTTCTAGTTAAGTTTGCCCTAATGTTTGGTAGGGAATTTAATTGGTTCTTTGTGTTCCTTATATGTGTGGTAGTTGATGCTCAATGCTTCATGAGGTTTGGTTGAGTTAAGGGTGTAATTTGGGGCTTGAATAGTCGATTTTGCATGTCTACCCTACCGTTGCAGCCTTACCTAACGTTAGGTAAGGGTTACCTAACGTTAGGTATCTGCTAGAAGGCCTCTTAACATTAGGTAACAGGTCCTTAACGTTAGGTAGTCAGTTGACATTGCTAATTGGCCTGAAATTAGGGTTTCTGATGCTAGGAGTCCTAAGGAATGTTTGAGCCTAGGTTATAACCTAATTGTGGGTATAGTGAGTGCCCTAATGTTTAGGGAAATGGTGAATTTGCAGTTAAACCCTAGATGGGTTTAGGGTGTCTTTGGTGGAGCTTGACACTCTCTAAATGGATTAAAAGCAACTTGAATTGGCTAAGTAACAATTAGAACCTCATGTGATGACATAAATGACTTGGTTAAAGTCTACTAAAAGGAAATGCTTGGATCCTAAGGTCTTGGGTAACAACCCCAAGCAATCCAGTAGGTAATTAGGGTTGTCTGATCTTGTTCGGATTAAGGGGAAAAGGATTGAGAAATGATTAAATTGAATAGGTGGGCTCGTAAGACTACACCCTTGGAATTGGTGAACCATGGGTTCACTTCTTAAGCAGGGGACTTGAGGTGTTGCAGTGGCTGGAGACTACCAAGGAATTTGTCATGGAAATTGAAGGGTTCCCAGGTGCGGTGATAAGCCATGGGCTGTCATCGGTGTTTGCTACTTGGATGTACTCGAATCCAGCTCGATGCGGAGGTACTCGTGGCTTTAGTCTTGGCTGGTGCCCATGTGCATAGAGAGGGAACATTGCGGTACATGTGCCTAGAGGCTTACTTGGCACCCGTGGATATGGAAGTACCAGGGTACTATGATGGATTAGTTGAGATCTTGTCCAACGACAAATTGGGAGGGCACACCCGAGGTTGTGCTCCTACGAGGAGCTGCTCCTAACAAGAGCATCAGTGTGGCTCAACAATTCTAGTTAATCCTACAATGATGATCTGGTTTATCTGTGACTAGTCCTTGTTGGACACAAACCAAGCTTGTGCTTCGTGGTCGCAAGGGGTAGGCTTGGGTAGCTCCTAAGAGGCCTGACTCTTCTGACTGTGGTCAACAACATTCTTGATACATCAAGAGCGGGTATGCCTTTCTTGAGGATCAATAGACTTACTAGCCTCTCCCCTGATCAAGGAGAGACTATCAGGCTAGAATCCAAAGGAAAGGATGCATCTCAAACTCCTTTAGCAAAGAGGGATGATTCCTAGAATCTGATCATTGAGGCGAGTGAGAGAATGAGTTATAATAAACAAATCATGAGGATTTGGGGCAACTTGTTTAACGGGTTTTGGGCCACAGTGGTTGGTCAGGTTAAACCGAGTCAGGAGTTAGGACCTAGGATGTTGAGTGTGGGTTAAGGATTTAGTCAGTTAGGGAGATTGTACATTACCTTGTGTTTTTTATTGTAATACAGTAGTTGGTTGTTCTCTACTGAGCTGATTGGCTCATTCCTACTTTGTGACCTAATGTCAGGTTGTTGCCGTCATGGGTCATCGACGAACGGGGTTTCTCATTGTGCAGGTCTTGACGAGACATTTGGCAAGAAATTTTTATGTTTTGATTTTAAAGTAAATTCCTCTTTAGCGCATGTTTAGTTACTGCTTTACATTATCACTTGTGTGCCATTCTCCCGATACTTTCTTTCATTTTCTTGTTAAATGGAACTTGTTGGTAGCTCGACTAAGGTCGGTACAACCCAAATTAAATAGACCAACACCTCTTTTGCTGCCATTCCCCGGAACTTTGACCCTCGTTGGGGGCCCAAGTTTTTGGAGTGTGACACTTGTGGCTTATACCTCATCTTTGGTTTCCTCCTCTGATATGTCTACTACATCATTGTCTATATCTACTTCTGTTGTTTAGGCATTTCATGGTCACAATTTGATTCTCCTAAGTTGGCTTGTAGCCTCTCTCTGAGGGCATTCTTCCCATTGTGGTTGGTCTCTACACTAGCTTTGATGTCTAGAGCACTCTCCATGCTTCCTATGGTGCACCATCTCACAACCGAATTCTTCAATTATGAATGAAACTTTAGAATCTAAAGAAGGGTGATGATAGCATTTCCATATTTCTTCATATCTTTCTCATGAACTAGTCATTGCAGGTCATATAGTTGACACAGCTGAAGTGATTGCCATCATTTTTCAGAATCTTTGAAGTGATTACAATGACATGGTAGCAGTTCTTGCATCTCTCCCCTCTTTAGTTACCTTCTCTAAGCTTCACAGTATCTTAATGGGGCATGAGATTCGTCACCAACAAAACATCACACCTATTACTGAGGTTTCTCCGACAACAAATGTTGCTCAAGCTATTTTTTCACCATAACCAAATCCTGCTTCTCAAGGTCATGGTCGTGGTTACAATGGCAATAGCTGACGCTCTCCATGCCCTATTTGTGGAATTTTTGGACACAACTCATGTCGCTACTACTAATACAAACAACCACAAGGACAAGGCCAACCCATTCCTCAACCACAACTTATGGAATCCACTTCCTTCATCATTGCACATGAACAATGGTGTGCTAATACCAGTGCTTCACATTATCTCACAAATAGTCTGTAGAATCTCTCCATAATAGAGCCATATAATGGATTTGATGTGGTCCATGTTGGTAATGGGCAAGGTATGAAGATAACTCACATTAGTAAAAAAGGTGTTTCAATATCCTTCTCAATCCTTTTCTCTCACAAAAGTCCTTTGTGCCCCTAATGCCTCTAAATCATTAATCTCTGTTTATTACTTTTGCAAGGACAATAATTATTCTATTGAATTTACTGACAATTGCTTCTTGGTAAAGGATTGTCGCACATCCAAGATTCTTCTTCGTGGAGTCAATGATAATGGTCTATATCATCTTCCTAAAAAATCAACGTCCCTCTCCATTCCACTATCAACCTTTATTCTGGTTCGTGACTCCTGACATTTTTAGCATAATCGGCTTGGGTGTCGTGAACCCAAGATGGTGGACTCCATCTTGAAGTCCTTAGGTGTTTGTTTCATTTTGTCTTCTTCAAATAATTGTCTATCGTGCAAGTTAGGAAAACTATCAAAACTACATGTACTCCAAGCACTTTTCCATTTGAACTTATTTTTAATGATGACTGGAGACCTGCTTCATGTTATTCGTCATTTGCATTTCTATATGTTGTCTTGTTTATTGATGATTTTTCCAAGTATACTTGGGTTTATCCTTTAAAGAATAAAAGTGAAGTGATGCATGTTGATTTGTCAATCGCATAGTTAATAAGATTACGTCATGGTATAGGCACGAAATCGACTTAAACAATAATTTTTAATGAGGCTTGGTGAATCCTAGTCGATCTCGGGGAGGTGTGAATGGCGAATATGATCTTGATTTTTCTTTCTTTCTGCTTGCTTAGAATTGTAGTCCGGTGTTTAGAGTGTGAATATAAGATTCGGCGGTTGTATTGTTTATGCGTAGAATGTGCACATGAGTCAAAATATAACGAACGTGAATGTATGAGTTTCTATTCACACGACTTCAACCAAACAATGGCGACCAACGGAAAATTCATTTCTCGTAAAATCATTGATATCTTCCGGAACTGACATTTTTATTAGCATAGAAAGATGATCTAAATAGAGTTAACAGGAATTTTATTTCATTGAATCAAGTATTTACAATCAGATCTAGAAAAAAACTTGTACAAGGAATTTAAAGACTACTAGTTCTAATCTAACAGAAGCTCATTCCACTCGGAATGCTCGAAGAGCCATTGGTACTGTAGGACGAGAGTGATGCAACCTTGGGTATGATGGCTCGTCTACAACACTTAGAGAGATGCATGCATGGAACCCATAGAAAGCATATGCGTGCACTCTAGAAGGAGATAGTACTACACTACGAAAGCAGGAAATAATGCAAGAAATTAAAGTAAGAAGAACAACTACTACTACGTGAAACTGGGGCACCAAAGGTTGGCTTTAATGGTTGTGTGGATGGAGGTGGAGGAAGGAATAGAAGGCAACCACAGGTGGTGGTGTCCGGCCTCTTGAGGTGGTGGTAGAGAAGCTCTAATGGCCATGGAAGAGGGTGCTCGTGGGAGGAAAATGATGGTAGATTGATGGATGGAATGATGGATCAAGTGGGCGACCACTTGAGGAGGCCTTTTTATAAATATGGGAGGGTCTTGGTGGGTGTTGGAAGAAGGCTCTAGAAGAGGGCTTAGGAGGCCTCAATTGGAGAGGAGAGTGGGTCTTCTTAGATCCACTTTTTGTGGAGGGAGTTAGGTTGGACTTGGATTAAGTGGACGTGGACCATGTGTTGAAGAGTTTGCGCCACTTGTGGGTGTGTGGATGCCAACTTTGGTGGGTTGGGTGGTGGCTAAGGTAGTCCTAGGTCAAGTCAAATAGGTTTAGGTATTGGGTTTGGGTAAAGGTCCTAAAAATAGGTTCATACAACCTATTTCTAAGGTGGTAAAACCAATTAAACTTATCACAAGTTTAATTAGGTCAATGTGTGCACAATTGGGAGAGAGAATTCCCAATTAGGTTTTGTATGAGTTAATTGGGCTCTGATTGAGTCCAATTAGACTTGCATGCATTGAAATTAGGGTTTAATTGGGTCCCATTGATCCAGTTAGATAGGCAGAGTTCACTTGACTTCTACTAAGTCAATTAGTCTTAACGAGAACCTAATTAGGTTCTTTGGAAGGGCTAGTGGTAGTGTACAAGGCTTAGGGTGTCTCTAAGTAGGTTTCCTAAGGTGTATGATGGGGTTACTAGGCCTAAAGAAGTAAAATGTAGCTTTAAATTCCAAATCAGCATTGGAGGTGACCTCCAAACAGCTGGGAAGTAGGTCAGATGACTTAAACTCCAAGATTGGAAATCTGATGGTCAGGTTTGGACATCCAATACTGGAACAGTATTGGAGTCGCATTCTGTTTATGGATTCTGCAGAAATTAGATGTCCAACACACTGTCTGGATGTCCAAAGGTAGGTTGGAAAGTGGCTTTTGGTTGTTATAAGCTAAAATGACCTAATAAGAGGATGGCTTAGGTATCGGAAGGTGGATTGGATTATCCTAAGGACTAGGGATAGGTACAGGGTTGTCTTAAGTTCTTCATACTTTAATTATAACATTTAAATCCTACAAGTAGTCTAGTATACCTCTTCCTACTCTCTATCTTTAGCCTATTTGCAGCTTTATTCTGGGCTTTTGCTCCAACTCTACTACAGCTTCTAGTTTCTATCCAAATTTAGGCCATCTCTTGAACTTTTATTACCTGTAAACCAAATTCTTCACTAATCAGTACAAACATATGGCATTATTATTTTTATGAATAGCTAAGTAATAAGAATGCAGAATATGCAACTAATGCATGAATTACTCCTAAGTTATGCTAAGATCTAACTCAATTTAGATTAATTAAGTCCTATGTTTGTTGTGCAATTAATGCACACATATTTATTTATCTAAATAATGCCTAAATAATGTTAGTTTCATGGTAGTAAAAGCATATTTGCATTTATATAGCTCATATTCTTCATATCTACATTTAGGTCAAAATGCATGCATACATTTAGGTCAAAATCCATGCATTGTGGATTATCTTTGTGTTAATGAGCCCATTTTTGGATTAGATTGGTAATTCATGGTTGTAATGCAGGCTTAGTCAGGATTACAGAGAGACATGGGAGCTACGAGCAACCTGGAGTAGAGAAGTGTACTGAAATGGGTAAGAAATGGGTAGAAATGGCAATAGAATGCAGAAACCCTAACCCTAATCCTATTATGACCCACGCCCAACATTTTTATTCCACCAAAAGGTCCATTTAAACTGATGTGTAAACTTCTTTGGACTTAAATCAATCAAGAATATTCCATTTCCAATCAAATAACTTGATTGATTAACCTTCCTTAATTATCTCAAGTGTGAACTTGCCTTCAAATTATTCTTCTTGTGTTCAGATTGACGCCACATTAAAAACCCTAAGAGCATCATTCCACTTCACCTTGAGCTTCCAACGAAGCATGACCATCCACCTTAGGATTTGGGAAGTCTACATGCCAAATTCCTAATCATAATTTACAAATTTGGAATCCTATTCCTATTAGGAATCCTAATTCCTAAACCAACTAGACGTACTTGTGGACCAATTAACCCTCCTCTAAGCACCTTATGGCTGTCCCCTTTAGTCTATATAAGACCCTCTCCATGACACCTTTGAGGCATCATCTTCCTTGCCTCTTCATTGCTTCCAATTTCAACCACCAACTCCAAACCCTAATCCACCACCACCATTCATGCCCACCTTCTTCCTCCACCAAGCCAAGGTCGCCCACCACCTTGGCCAACCACCACTAATCCTCCCTCTAACCTTGGACATCCCCTCTCTCCCATTGCCATCATCTCCATCCTCCAAGCCAACATTAAGGAGCACTTCTATTTGCAAGGAGGACATCTTCTAGGAGGAGGTTCTTGAGGAAGGGCTTACAAAGAGATTGCAGGATTTGGAACACACGAAGAAATTACGAGAAGTTTCACATCACCACCATGTGGAGTTGCATTCATCATCTCAAAGGGTTCAAGGGTTTCTCATACTTCTCTTGGTCTTATATTTTGTAGACTCTTGATTATTAACAATGATGATTATTATTTCTTTTGAGATAATATGTTCTTTTTGCATATCCATGAGTGGCTAATTTTGTTTCACATGAGGGTAAAGGAGTAGAATTGACACGCTTTAATTATAGACATGTTTTACTACTCTTGTCTAGTTAGAAAATCAAGTTATGTCATGCACATGTAAATTTGTATAAGATAGTCCAAGCCTAAGATCTCTAATCCAAGTTGGGTTATAATCTTAATGGGTTTGCGTAGTGTAACGACCCGGTTCCCGAGTCCCTACGAGACACGAGAACCGGACCGACTCGACTAATCCCAAGACCCAGTCGTCCAACGAGGAAGTAACCAAAAGACAGTAAAATAAACCACATTCAGCATGAATATAACTAACAGTAAGAAAGTACAGCAGTAAGGAAAGAAACTACTACAGTAGGCACCACCACAACAGTAAAACAACATTTATCATATAACAAAAACTGCAGGTAAAGAAGGTACCGTGGAAACAAAACTACTCACTGGAACAGAAACAAAAAAGAGGTACAAAGCTGTGGTAACTCTACTGGACCCTACTCGGCCCAGCGTCCTCTGCAGCCGCCGACCCTGGCTGCTCAACACCTGGTCCTGAAAAAGGTAACGAGTGTAACACGTCAGCAAAACGCTGAGTAGAGTGGCAAACTAACTAAAGGCAATTGTAGAGTGTACAGTAGCTATTATGTTCTATTACTTCCTTTATTTACATCTTTCAATTTTTTTCTCACTATTTCATTTATTTCTCAGATCCTTTACCTGATCTCGAATGTCCTCGTGGGACGATCTTGATTGCAGTCTTTTCCAAAAGTAGAAGTAGCACGTGGTGCTCTCCTGGCCGGGAGAGTTCCCCGTGGTGATCCTACCCTCAGTCAACCACCCCAAGGTCACTGACAGACGTAACGGTGACTACGGCACGCGCGATAAACGCACAGGTAGCTAGCCCGCACTGGCACGCGGTCAGTCGTTTCCGTTAACGGGTGCGCCCAAAGCACAGCATGGAACCAGGGCAGGGCCCTCTCAGTAACAGGGGTCCAACCCCTCCACAGTAACCAAACCGGGGCCTTGCCCCTCCACAGTCCGCGCACCCTCGCCTGACTACCCTGGTTTGCCCTAGCGGGCCTAACAAGTCGGTGAAGGAGGCTAGCAGAACCCCGGGGCCCGTGGGGTAGCTAGTACTCTCCTAACACTACTAGCTCTCCTCGGTACTACGTACACGAGGGCCAGCAAGTCGGTACAGAGCGGCCAATCCTAACCCCGGGTCCCTGGGGCGGCTGGCCCCACTCTGCACTAAACAGGTACAGGTACTTCCCTTGGTACTACGTACCCAAGAGACAGTACAACTACATCTCAGTTCCATTCCTTTTTCTTTCCAGGAGTTCCACTCCTAACTCCCCGTAGGGTTCCAGTTCTTTATTTCAGAACATCATATGTTTCACTTTCCAGATTCACGTTCTCAAATTCCATGATCTCAAACATGTTTCTTTATTCATAACAGGCAGCTGTTAATTAAATTTACAGGCAGCTTTATATATTCCTTTCCATTTTTCCAAGACTGCAGTAATATACATTCCACTAGTTTTTCCATCCTAGGATTCATGCCATATCCTAGGATCTATCATACAATCTAGTTTTCCGGCCCTAGGATTCATGCAACACCTAGGAGCTATCATTCCATGTATTTCTCATTCCTAGGATTCATGCAAGCCCTAGGTTCTAGTTATGGTTCCATACTTTAACAGATTTTATTAACACTTAAAACCACTCTACCAGGTACAACGGGAGTAATGGGGGCGTGATCGGGAATCCCGCGCGCCTCCGCGACTCTCAAGACTGCAACCGAATGAGGTCCTATCACAAGGATCAACACAAGGAGTGTCTCAAAATAGTGTATAGCTACTGTAGGCGGGTAGAGGAATTAATTCTGAAACGAACGCAACTCGAATCACGGAAAACGGAGCCCAAACGGGCCCTAAACGGGTCGAGAAAGACGATACTGTGCAAAATCAGACGTCTGGAACTCCCTCCAGACGTCTTAAACGGTGGATCAGAGAATTACCTGCTCAGCGTGGTTTCCCAGACGTCCAGAAGTCTGCAGGGACGCCTTTCCTAGATCCCAGACGTCCGATGGTCACTTTGGACGTCTGGAGGTCACTCCCGCCGTCTGGTACAACTTCCAGACGTCTGATTCGCAAAGGATGACGAATCAGAACACCTGCGCACAGCCAACCCCCCTCCCTCAGTACGGTCAGTCGACAAAAAGGGAGAAGAAAGCGGAAACTCACCTTTCAGACGTCTGTATGATCTCACAGACGTCGACCTTGCCGTCTGGATATCACTCCAGACGTCTGATTCTGGAAATTTTTCCAGAATCAGAGCCCTGCTCGGCCTCCGCTCGCGACGCCGCCCGCGTCGCACCTCGCGCGTACGCTGCTCCACCCGCAGCAGGTCCCTCTCCGCGACGCTCTGCGCCCCCTGCGCTCTCCGCCGGCCGGCCAAGCCGCTCCTGGCGAGCTCGCCCTCACGGCAGAGCCCCGCCCTCGCACGCCGCAGCTCCTCCGCGCTCACTGCGGCTGCCGCTGCCGCTGCACCCTCGCGTCCGCTCGCTCTCGCGCACAGGCAGGAGAAGAAGGAGGAAGATGGTGGAGACGGGAGGGGAGGCGCGCCCCCCCTCCTTTTAACGCCGCGCGGGGAGGAGAGAGAAGGCGGTCGCAGCCGCCTGCAGCCGCAGAGAAAGAGGGCAGAACGCAGGTCTGCACGCACAGGCGCGCAGACGAATATCCCGTGCGAGCATAACTGTTCGCCAGACGTCTGTAAACTATCCCGGACGTCTGGGCCACCTCCCAGACGTCTTAAAAGACGTTTGGGGCACGCGCTCGTTACACGTAGGAAGAGACAAACTTAGGGGAAAGCAACCATCAGTAATTTAACTTTTCTAATTATTTTTTGCACATCGATTCTATTTCCTAAAACCCATCGCAAAGTTGATGAGGTATGGCTCATCATAGCTAAAATGCCCAAGTTAAGCTAGAAACTAGGTTAAACACTACATGATTAACACATGAAATGGGTTAAGTGTGAGAAATAATAGAAATGACCTAAAATAACAAATTTGTGCTAAAAATGCAAAATTAGGTCTTAAAATGAGATATTCTATTCATTAATACAAATTTATGATCCAATTACAAATTGAACACATATTTTGGTTTAAAAGTTCAAATCAAAGGTGGAATTGACTTTATAAATGTTCAATTATGCTTCAATTAAAACTTGGTTGCATTTGGACATCACTAGGACCTTGCATTTAGAGTTTTACATCTAGGTCCTTAGGTCATATACATTTATTCATGTTTAAATCCTCTAGGGACTCATTTGAAAGCCTCCGGGGACCTATTTGCAACACCCAAGGACCGTGCCGCAACACTTTCTCTCCATTATTGGGCTTCAGTGTAATTTTTTCTACTGTTTCACACATTAAGGGCATATTTGCAATTTCACCAGTACACTTGACGGCGCTAATGCACTGTAGCACTGCAAGAACACCTCGAATCTCAGTCATCTCTCTCTTATACCCTTGATCCTATGGCTGATCCAAATCGATCCTTCACGTGCCTTTGCACATGACATCACCACCTGTGTTAGATCTCATCCAACGGTTGTGATTTGGATTAGAGCTTTCCACGCATCATCCTTCCAATCACCACCATTTACCTTAATTGTGCCTAAACCCACCTTGCGGTGCTTTGATTCACTTGCTCAGCTACTTAAGCACCTCTATAGCTCGCGTGCATGCCATCGAGCTCTCTCCACTCTGAGCCAATCCTTTCATCCATGTCTCCAGTTCTTCTACCTCCTTCGTCAACCGCCAATGACAGGGGCGGTTCTCCCTCCTCAACTTAGTCATTGTAGTGACCAGCTACAACCCAGGGACCTCATTCCTCGCTGGAGATCCTCGCATCCCCATTGTCGCCACAGCAACCCACTGTGGATCTAGGGACCTCATTCTTCTGAGTAGATAGATTTATTGCTTTTATAGATTAGATTTACTGCTTTCTAGATAGTGTTTACTACTTTCTAGATTAGTTTGGAGTAGATTAGGCACCAAATTCAGTGATGGATTGAGTTAGATTAGAGTTAGATCACTTTCACCCTCTCTGATCAATTCAGATCAGAGAGGTGATTTCTCACTTTCACTTCAACCCCCTGATCTTCCCCCACATATCCTTGTCCACGTTCTCTATTTTCCTCATATTTTTACCGTTAATCACCCACGCATCAGGGCATCAAATCAGATTTGATGCTCTTGAGCATTCATATCAGATTTGAGCACCAAATTTCATTTGAGGGTCACTCCATTCATTCCTTTTGCTCATAATGACCTTAGTGTGATTTTTACTGAGCTGAATTGCATATCATTTCAGGTTTGCTTTAATTTTATAGTAATCAGAGTTTTTGGGCTAAAATTTAGATTAGTCAAGTCCCTGATCTGAATGTTACTCTTTATGCTGTCTATGGCATAAGAGGAGCATTAGATTAGGATTATTTTGCATCTTATGAACTCTGATTTCCATTTGGACTTACTGGGAGTTGTTTTGTTTGATTTGAGAAGGGTTTTCATGTATTAAAATCCTGAAATGAAATTATACCTTACATTGTCCATAGTGTAAGATATAATTTCAAATCAAGATTTTAATGTTGTGGGAGATGAATTTGGTTTTCAAGAGTTTTCAGATGAGTTTTCATAAGATTTAAGGGTGTCTAATGAAGACTTAGACGCCTAATTTTGATTTTGAATGAAACTTCAGGTTGATTATGTTTTGAACAATGGTTCAATCATGTCCTCCCACATCAGTACATTAAATAGCTACTCAGCAGCAACATTTTATGGAATTAATCATGATTTCAAGCATTGGGAAATTTGAGCTTGTTTTCAATGGAGTTATAGGTATAATTTAATCCTTCTCTATGTTGTCTATAGCATGAGAGAATGATTAGATTAAATCTCCTCTTCTATCTTGTGACTCTATTCTATTTTGGATTTGAACTCTAGATCAAATCTACTCAGTCTGATTAGGTAAGACAGCAACACCCAGCTTCTAACTGCTGGTTTCACATTTGAGTTGCTGCTGAAATAGCAGCAATAAGTACATTTGGTTTTAAGACATCAACGATTTCATCATCTGATTTTAATTGAAAATAGCAGCTGTAGTTCAACTACTAATTTTTTGTTGCAGCAATCCTAATTTGAGCAGCAATTAGCTGCTGGAATGGAGTATCAGTAGCCACTGATTTGGCTGGATTGAGGATTACTTGAGCTGGTTTCAATTGTATGATGAGCTGACATTTTAATGTAACAATATGATCTCATTTATAAGCATTCATGTACCAGGTTTTGGTTTAAATTTCACCTAAATTGCATATAAATCTGGTTTTAAATCTCTTGTTAGTTCTTATGAGATGAATTAACTGTCTAAATGTGATATTGCTTGGAAATTGAATTGAAGATCATGTTTAAATGTTGAATCACCTCTCATGAGATGTATTGAATGTATGTGAATGTTTAATTGCATTTCCAACCCTTAAAACTCTATTTAGTGCCTTAGGTTCCACTTTCAAACATCCTTCTAGGCCTAAACTTGGGTTAACTTGTAAATAAATAAAAATCATAAAAAATCACAAAAACTTAAAAATAAACTTGCCTTAAGTAAGATTAGGTATTTCGTTAGGTGTGTACCAAATTTCAAGGTAATCTAAACTCTTGGCTTGGTAGAACATAGTAGCCGATGGTTCAGTATACCTTTAAATTTAATAAAGAACCAAATATCAAAAAACACCAAAAGAACTTCATCTCTCTCTTGTCATCATTCTTCTCTCATCTTCCATCTCTCCTAAACATATAAAAGCTATAAAAATAAGAAAAATACCAAAAATACCTAAAAATACCTTGTATACTATGTATAAACTTGTCTGTATAAGTTAAACCTAAGCTAAATGTAGATATTGTATAATATGTACATAATAGGTATAAATAACTTATATATGTATTCTCTATATTAAATTAAGTATTTAGAATACTTTATTGTATATAGAACAATATTGTATTATTATTTATTAATTTATATTAACTAAATGTATAATAACCTAAGTAATTATATAAATATATCAATATGTACATAATTGTACCTAGTATTGTACATACATATTTAACTATGTAATATATATTGTACAATACCTGTAATCTAATTTAATTATATATTTACAACAGGTAATTAAGTTATTAGTTTAATTAAGTAATTTATTAACTTAAAATAAAATAAATTAGTAATTTAATCTAATACTAATGTAAGTTATAATGTACACTTGTATAAGAATATAATAAGCATTTCAACCTATTTATACTGTATTTATAGTGTACTATATTATTTATAGATTATTTATATGTAAAACTATCTAAAACATGTATTTAAATATGAATAAATTAAAATAATTTCACTAAAATATATTAAAAATGTATAATAAATAATTTATTATGTGAATTAACTTTATACAAAGTCAATTTTATGATTAATTAACAATTTGTACTTTAATTAACAAATTAAATCCTAATTTAATGTGTATAAACCCCAAACTTTAACTAATTTAATTATGTATCTAAATAATTTATTTCACTAAATTAATTATACAGTTATGTAGCCCTATATAAGGGCTTTACAAAAATATAATTTATTTTAAAATTGGACTTAAATTGGGCCCTCAAATTGAGGGCCAAAATCCTTAATTCCACGCAGATCAACGCGCTGCAACAGCGCTAATTAGGTGCTGGAATGGTACCACATCATGTGGTGAAGAACCAGCACAGCGGTATATAAGGATTTTGTGCTGAAGCCTTCCCACTCGTCAGGTGCTGGGCCCCAAAATTGAGCATACAGGGTCATGGTTCTTGAGGCACGTGCTGCGTGCACTTGCGGGCGTGCGTGGGTGCATGTGTAGGCACGTGTGTGGGCACGTGTAGGCACTTGGCTGGGCCTAATATTGGGCTAAAAACTAGATAAAAATAAACCTAATCTAAACAAGGATTGGCTGCTAGTAGAGGTCTGGTCTCACCCTCTTGGGTGTTGTGTATCCCTCGAACGTAGCCAGTCCGCCCACTTAAAACCCAAAACTTTGCTAGGTGAACAGTAGTTGAACTGGGTTCAAATGAGAAAGAGAGAGAGACCCTCAAATGACTGTGTTGAGAAGGGAAGAGAGTAGTCGCTAAGCGACTAAGTGTTGGTGTTTGTGAGTGCTTGTTTGTGTTTATGTATGTGTATGTCTATATATATGTGTGTGTGTGTAGTGTAATGATAAGTATATATAGTATAAGCATATAGTATAGTATATGTATATAAATAATGTAAATAAGTAATTATAAATATGTATATGTATATAATTAATATATGTAATAGTATAAGTAGAGTAGGTACTTGTTTGAGTTCTATATGTATATAAATAACTAAGAGCTTTAGTGACAGATACATCTATCACTGTATATATATTTATATGTTAATGTTGGTAACTATTTTTGCCTTAGGTTGTGTAAATATTTTACTAATGTTTTAGTGACGTATATATATGTTACTATATATTTAATACTATAGATATTAGTATGTTAATATAACTTATTATAGTATATATTAGTAGCTATTTTTGTACCTTCAATTAGGTATTACTTATATTAGTTATATATAATTAACACATTGTATTAGTAATCAATTTTTTATGCCTGTTTGTTGTACATTTGTTTCAAGCATTGTAATACTTAATAGTCGATTCTTTTGTAAATAATTAATCAATTCTTTCATTTATTGATTCATTCATTCATTTTGTAAATAAACTTAACATTTTGGAATAAAAGAACATTTTTAGACTTAGAGAGTGATGTATATCAATAACTGTCTCATAATGAATGACTTGAAAATAAACCAATAAAAATTATAAATAAATAAAATTGACGCAACATCGGTTTGTATTTGTGACACCTATATTACAATGACATATAAAACAACCTTTCTAGTGCAAATCAATTGTTGGCCTTGTCATATTTTTAGCATCATTGCTGGGGAGGCAACTCTCTATACGCCAAAATTTTTCTTTTATTCTTCATTTGTACATATTTTTGATTTGTTTGTATATAACATTCTTTTATTCATATTATTTGTTGTATATAGATCATATTCTTTGATTTTTGTATATAATTGTCCTACTAATCATTTGTTGTTTTTGCAACACTTGAGGAGTAGGTCGCTTTTTCTAGGTGGAGTTCTTCTTACTGGAAATATATCATTTGTTGTATATATGTTGATTTTACTAATCTTTTTTTTTTTGTATTTTGGTTCAGAAGTTTCCCATCGATTGAGTTCTGCTTCACATATTCCATTTTTCTGCATTTGCATAGATTCTGATTTTCATCTTCTAAAATTTCTGTGATGGATTCTAGGAGTCCAAAATTCGTGAAATTTTTTTTGGAGTTAGTACTTAAAGTAGGAAATAATTGTAGCAAAGTTCATAGCCTGATTCATTATATAAAAAAAATTACGCACTGATTGGGGGTTATACTAAAAATAGAACCTGAACATTCTGACTTGTCAAATTTTTAGGGAATTATTTAGAACTTCTACTTGCATGAAATTAGTGGCTAAATCTTCCTTACAGAGTCTAGTGTCTGGAATAAATTCTTCATATTTTTATGGAGTCTAGGTTTCTATCTGCACAATCACAAGGGTCAAAATAGTCCTTTTGACCTACTTGCTTTAGAAATCCCTAAAAAATCAAAAAATATCTTCAAAAATACTAAAACAAATTCCTGAACTTGTCTAACTCATCAGAGAATACAACCATGTAATCTCCTTGAGAATTCGACTCGACTCACACTTTATGCAAATAATTAAGTTGATTTTTAAATTGTGGTGTACTATTTTTCCAATTTGAGCTCAACAAACACCATGAAGCTACTTTTGTTTTTATTTCCTTTTATCATATGGTGGAATGTCAATTCGATACAAAAATAAAATCTCTTCAATCAAATGGAGGTGGGGAATACCAAGCACTTAGACCATTCTTTCAAAAAATAGGAATCATTCATCATATCTTATCCTCATACTCATGAACAAAATGGTGCTGCTGGAAGAAAAATTCAATATATTGTTGACACCGACCTCACACTCTTAGCCCATGCGGCATTGCTACACACCTTTTGGCACTTTGTCTTCTCTACTGCAGTCTGCCTTATCAACAGACCACCTACCATTTCCTTAAATAACAAAACAACACATTTCTATCTACACAAGAAATATCCAAACTGTCATTTCCTACGAACATTTGGTTGTGTTGTTTACCCACTCCTACGACCATATTGGAATCATAAATTCTCCTACTACACAACCAAATGTGTTTTTCTTGGTTATGCATCCAACTTTCACGGCTATCTCTTGTATGACTTTGCTGCTAAGAAGCTATATACAACCCATCATGTTCGATTTGGTGAATCCATCTTCCCTTATAAGAATGAATCTATTCTTGGTCCACTACCTCTTGTCCAATGCTCAAGTCCTTAGTTGTCTGTCCTGCTTTCTTTTATTCCTTCCCCCATTAACACCACTAATTCTACACCATCTTAAAGCTTAGGTCAAGTCATTGAAACACCACCACCACCATCATCTATACTTGCCCATCGAGAACTGCATCCACATCAACAAGTGGATTATCGCGCACTAGTTGGATTAAAGCGATGTACAACTCATCCTCTTCTTGAAGCTTTAATGCTGTCAGTTACAAATGAAGAAAAGCCAACTTCTTATATTGAAGCATATAAAGATCCAAATTGGTGAGCTATGATAATTGTAGAATACAATTGATTGCGCAGTAATCATAGGTCCTAATCAACCTAGATAATGTTAGAGCCTAGCTTAATTTGTAAATATTGCATTCATATCATGCATATCATACATTGCATCATTTTATATAGAATAAGATGAGATATCTTATTATTTAATGTTTTTGTTATTTGCAGGCACTAAAGTGGTCCAGGATGTGAGATAGAGTGGAATAAGGCAATAAAGAGAGAAGAAGACTGATCCAAACAAGAGTGAGGAGGATAGCCTTATCCCTACCCTTAGAAACCCTTGGATAGTCTTTCTAAACCTAAAACCACTTCCATTAGGACATCTTAGCCTTAGAACCCAAAACATGGATAGCACTATCCATGTTCATATCCACCTTATTCCTCTCCCAAACACTTAGGAACCAAAACCTACCTTAGAAAACCCAAACCCACTCTCCAGCACCTTTCTAATATTTGAACGTCTGATTTCTGCAGAAACTCAATCTAGGAAGCCAAAAATCGCATTGACATAGAATTAGACATCCAACCTAACTTCCAGACGTCTAATTTTGGAGTATATAATGTTTGATCACTTGTCAGGACGTCTGGAGGTCTTCTCTGTCTCCTATTTTTGGTGCTAGAAGCCTGAGCTTGCCTCTTTTGACTTAGAAACCCCACCAAACACCTTAGGAAACCTAATTAGAGACCTCCTAAGCCTATCCCACTATCCCTACCCTTAGTTATCCTATCCCTAACCATATTAAACTAGCCCATACCTAATTGGGTGCATCTACAATTGATTGGGTGCACTTGAACCCAATTAGACCCACCTAGGATCTAATTGACTCATACCTATTAGGATTACCTTAGCCTAATCACACACAGACATCCAATTAGACTTGACTTAGACCCAATTAGGTTTACTCTTATCCAATTAGACTCTCCTAAGACCAATTAGGTCAATACCCACCTAATCTAGGTTGACCTAACCTAGATTTACCAAAACCCACACAATATCACTCTAAGAAATTTAAACACGCACACCTTCCTTTGCTAAACCTACCAAAACACATGCACACCATCTTAGGCAACCCAAAACCCTACATGCGTCAACCTAGATCCTACATAGGTGGGCAACTCCTATTTTTGGAGAGCCAACTTGTGACTACAAAAAGTAGGCCTCCTTATAAAAGCCAAGGGAAAGAAGTTGTCACACATTCAACACCCTCCCTTCCACCCTCCTTGGCTGTCCTCTTCCTCCTCCTCTGCAAGACGTCCTCCATGGATGCCTAAAGAAGGTCCTCCAAGGTGCTCCTCCATGGAAGACCAAGTGAAGCTCCAAGGTGCTCTCCTCCAAGGCTTCAAGGAAGGCTAGGAGAGAAAGGGTCCGCCACCCTCTTCTCCTCTTCTTCTTCATGAGCATGCCCTCTTCTCCCTCCTTGGAAGATGAGCCCATGCCCTCCCTCTCTTTCTCTTCTTGGATGACCAAGAAGGCTTCTTCATAGCCTCTCTTGGTTGATCCTAACATTCTCTTAGTTTAGTTCTTTATGTATTCTTTTGCAACTTCATATAATTAGTTAATGCATGACTATTTTTTCTTTGAATAATTAGTGATATGATTTTGTTTGTCATTGTGAATACATGCCCATTAGTTAGGTTAAGATTAGGTTTTCGCTATCATATTTAGATATAGGTTTCATTTCGCTTTTTAAAACAAAAATAAAAAACACGAAAGAAATCACAAAATACAAAAAAGATCAAAAAGATTAGGTTAGGTTAGAGATGAATGACCGAGACTCATGTTATAAAAGAATAAAAATCAATGCAAGTTTCATAAAATAAATATTTTTGATCAAGGATTTAGTGCAACTATACTACAATTCCAACGTATTTCAAAACACGCGTGAAAATTGCTTGTCAAATGGCATCATTGCTGGGGAGGCAATGGGCAAGTTTTTAGATTTGGATTCGCTTAATATCTTTGTGTTTGAATTGTAGGTCAAGATGAGGATCCGCGTACCCATCGACCCATGGTAAACATCACAGGTATTTGATTTTAATCCTCTATGTTTTTGCTTTCTTAGGTTTGAATATATATATTTATAAAAATAAATCAAATTCAAATTTTCAGATTTGAATTAAAAAAAAAACTCTTTGTTTGGTGCATGTTTGGCTTGGAAATTACCTAAAATACACCAACTCTATATCTAGAAACTCGGCTTGAAATTGATTTCAATTTTCAACAATTAATTACCGCCAAATTAGGAATTAAAAAATCTTGAGATTCATTCTCATATTAGGGTTTCAAACCAGATTTCTAACTTCGTACTTGAAAATTTCACATTTTACAAATTTTAAAAATTTGTACAGTGGAAGGGGGTCAAATAGTCTGTACATTGATTTTATATAGTTTTAGACATTAATTATAACCTCTAAATAAATCAGATTAATCTGAAATTTATGGGGTTGGAAAGCCACTGAATCCTAGTTTTTTCTATAAGTTTTCAAGAATTTTTGGATTTCTTGTGATATTGTTTCAAACTGAATTACTTGCAGGGGGTCCATCTAGCCTGTTTGACCCCCTGACACCTAAAAATTCCTATTAAATTGTTTGGAATAGTAAAAATTTCAAAAAAATACTCCTTGGAATCCCAACTGAAAAGTGAATCAGTGTGTCAAATTTTGAATCATTCTAATACTGATCTTATCCTATGGAGTGATTTAAAATCTGATCTGAGTTTTCAAGTGTTAATTTCATATAAATAAAACATCAAACCCTGGTTGTGGTGGTTGGTCGGATCAAAAATCCAATTTTCAAAACTTTGTGTAGCATTGTTTGAACATCCTAAAATCATGAAATTTTTACAGTGCATAGCCTTTCTAATTGGATTTTATTTGGTATTTGTCTTAAGCCCTAATTCTCAACATATATTCCAAATTAATTCATTTAGTAAAGGAGGGAAAGAAATCACTAGAGTAACTGATCAATCAACTTTGGAGAATTCTTCCCACCTCTACGCAACTCGGATTAAGTTGAAATTAGTGGCATTTGAAAGCTTGTCAAATCTACTATCTTTAGTAAGATTTTCAAAAATTTTGGATACTATTTGATGAACTCTCTATCTGCTTGTTTAAGATACTGTCAATCTGCCCTGATTGGTCACCAGGCACTATTAAATCTATATAAAATTAGGGAAATCATTAAAAAACCAGGAAAAAATATTTTGGCCAACCTGACCTAATTTGTGAACAGTACCCCAAAATTGGGATCATTTTGATACCAGTATCCCAAAATTGGGATCATTTTGATACTATTTGCACACCTTTCAAACTGAACCTTGTTGACATTAGGTGAATTCTCAGAACTAGAAGTATAAACCCTAGGTGTTTCACATTAGGGTTTAATTGTAGAGACCCAAAACAAACTTGTTTGAGCATGATTTGGGTGTGATTGCATAGTAGGTGGGGATTTGCTCTGATTGGTTGTCTACCCCCTCACTTATTTGAATTGAAACTGAGTCCATTGCAACTTAGGCAACCACTTAGGTATATTTCACTTAGTAGTGGTGCATTAGGACCATTGTCTTCTCTGATGGGTTGCACCACTTCTACCTTGTTGGATTTAAAATCATCATCTAGACCTATTTGATAGTAGGGTTTCCACATTAAGGTAGAGCACATTTTCATTCCATACTTAAAGGTAATTCATGAAACAAATTGGGACTTGCAAAACCTGTTGCGTGCTTCACTACAACCATGTTTGAATTGACTTAAACAAGGAAACACTGAAAAAAATTAATACAATCACTTGAACCATAAAAGCCACTACACCAATTAAAGCTTGTATTGCAAATCCTTTGTCTGTGCACTAATTGCGCAGTAATCATAGGTCTTAATTGACCTAAATTAGGCTAGGACTTAGCATTAGTTAGGATAATTCAAGCATGCATAAGGATTACTAGCACCTTTACTGCTTTCTTTTAGCTATGCATAAAATAATGCTACAATGTACTGATTAGGTGCATTATGTCAATTGCAGGTAATAAGCTGATCAGAAGCTAGATCTGAAGCTGGATCTAAAGCTGGAACTGAAGAATAAAGAATAACTGGTGTTGTAGCAAAGTTGGAGTGGAAGACCTAGATTAGATGCAGTAGATAATAATGTAAGGGAGTTAAGGTATGCTATTCTATTAAGTAGGAATAAAATAATAAATTATGAAGAACTTAGGTCCATCCTAGCCCTAGGACAACCTAGAAGCTTCCCCAAGCCTTAGCCACCCTTAGATTAGGTCACCGCACTCTAGAAAACATTAAAATCGTAATTCTAGCCTCTATCTGGATGTCCAGATGAGTTATAGGACGTCCAGAACCCTTAGCCAACTCCTGCTCACCTTAAACCCACTTCTGTAGTGTTATTGGACGTCTAGACACTTGGTCAGACGTCCAATTTCTGCAGAATACCCAAGACAGAACCTAAAATCCCTCCTGACTCTGATTGGACGTCTAGACAACAAGTCTGGACTTCTGATTTCTCACTATAAGATGTTTGACACTATTATTAGATGTCCAGAACTGCTCTCTAGTTCTTGTTTTTGAATTTAAGCTTGGATCTTGAATTCCTAGGTCCCTAAACCAATTCCAACCCCCTAGGAACCTAAATTAAGGTGCCATAACCCTATTACATCACCTCTAGACCTAACTAAGGACCTAATTAGGTCCTCATTAAACCTAATTGACTTGGATCTTAGTTAATTCCATTGGCCTATTCAATTGGACTCATTGAGTCTAATTTAGTCCATATCTCAACACATACTGTCCAATTGGACTCAGTGAGAGTCCAATTGACCTATACCTACCTTAATTGAGTTGTTTTACTCTCAATTAGGGTTCACACAAGCAATTAAACTTGTATCAAGTTTAATTGCATTTTTACCTTAGTAAATTAGGGTTTGCAACCCTAATTTAAGACCTACATTGACCTAAACCCACTAGAACCTAACCTAATCAACCTAGCCACCTAAGTTTCGACCCACACACACCCACACACACCATCCACACGAAAATACCTAGCCTAGAGTTCTCTAGAACTCTCTACCATGTGTTGTTGCCTTGGTTGCTAAAATTAGCAACCAAGAGCCATTCAATTCTTAGATCCACATTTGGTGGATCTAAAAAACCACCATCCATCCTCTCTCCCAGTCTCCCACGAGCTCCCACCATAGTTCTCTCTAGAGAATTCCATAATTCTCTAGAGAGCTTCCCTTAGGTCTATAAAAAGACCTAAGGGGTGGGCAATTGGTCCATCTTGGTCTTTTAGCATAGCTCTACCTTCCATAAGCCATCACCACCTCCACCTCCATGTTCATGAGCTCCACCATGATGCCACCACCTCCATGCCAAGCCTAGACCAGGATCAACTTCTCCAACCTCTCTCCAAGTGTCGGCCTAAGCACCATTGGCCACCCCTCTTTCTCTTCTCACCCATTCAAAGGCCATTGGAGCCCACCTCTGAATGCCCTTAGTTCTACTAGACTAGATTATTGTTCTTCATGGATTTAATGCTTTATTTACTGCTTAGTAGTGTAGCTCCATATTCTTTCCCAATGATGCATGCATAATCCCCCATAGATTCATGTATGCAGTCATTTCTGCTAGTTAGATTTAAATTTCCCAGTACAAGCATTCCGCTACCTGTGCTGTAACCACCATCATACCTCAATGAAAATATTTATATATATTTATATGTTGAAAATCACCGTGTGCTTGATTATCATCTTTTGGTGTGATTAAAGTTGCATGCTTTCAATTTTTGATATTCTGGCAACAGCATGTCATGTATCAATATGTATTTACTATAAATCGACATGCAATTTTGAATGAGTAGAGAGAGTGAGATCGAATTTGAATTTGCATTTCCAAAATGCTTCCCAGAGATGAACGACTAGGACTCAAGTCTCGTTATCTTAGAAATTATTTTTGTTGATCGTATTTCGCAACTGTACTACGACGCATGTCTAATCAAATACGCGCTCTACGATCCCAACAAATGACGCTGTTGCCGGGGAGGCAACGTCATTTTTTATTTTGATCTCTAGAATTATCACTGATAAATCTTCCTCTACTTGTCTTTTGATGTGCAGGAAAGCAGGGAAAAACAAGATCTACGCACATGAGCGCGGAAAAAAAAATACCAGGTGCACATCATATATTTCTTAGTCTAGGTTTGATTTGAACCTTAGGTTAGATTTACTTCTAGCAATTTCATTTGATAAAAAAAGCCTATTTATTTTCGTGAAAAAAAAATAGGTAGTTAGAATAGGTCACCCTTTTTGAATCTTAGGATTAGGTAGTTAGTTTTGAAAAAAAAGTAAGAAAAAAAAGAAAATTTGAAAATCTTTTGAATTTTTTTTTTAAAAAAAATCATTTTGGTGGAAAGTTTGAATTTAAAATTCAAACACCTTTTCAAAAGCTTCCCCACCACCCTTTGATTTTCATCCAGGCTTTAAATTCTGATTTAAAAATTCAATTGCCAAAAAATTAATGAGTGAAAAATTCTAAAATTTAGGCTAGACCTTCATTTTTAAACCACCCTTCAAACAACATTGTTCATTTGAAAAAATTCCAAGTACAACAATTTTAAAAATTTGCAAAGTGCAAGGGAGTCAGATTGACCCAAATTTGAAAATTTTCAAAATTCAAAAAGTAATTCCGAGCAATCCATTAATCTGTTTTGACTAAAAATGGTGGGGTTTGAAAGCTAATCTCATTGGCTTTAATTTTTATATTTTTTCCAAATTGTTGAAGGTTATTTGTTACTGTTTCAAAGTAGAAAACTGACCAGGGGTCAAAATTCCATATCTGACCCCTGGCATTTAAAATTCTCTAGAAATTCGGTTGAAATAGTAAAAATTATGAAAATATATTCTCTAAAAAGATAATTGAAAAAGGAATCTACTTGTTAAATTTCAATTTATTTGGATTCCAATTTTATTCAGAGAACTATTTTTATTCTTGTGGTCTGCTGAAAAGAAAGAAAAAAAATGACCCTAGAATTGCGTGAACCCTAGGTTACACTTTAGGGCTACATCCTAGAGACCACATTTGGGATAACCTAGACTTAGTCAAGTCTAATGTTTAGTCAATGAGCTTGGTCACCTTGTGTGCCACTCACCACAAACCCCAACTGAAGAAAAACGAGTTGAAATTAATTTTAAAACATGTAAGCAAACCTGAATTCGTTGTCGTACTATTGGGTGGCTTCAACCTCTCTTGCCGAACTTGGGGACTAAGTCTACAGGGCAGTGTCAAATGACCGTGGCTCGGGGGTCAACGGAACCAGAGGTGTAAGTCGAAGGAAGAACCTTCCCCTTAGTCCCCTCGTAACCAGATTGGCTGGGTTAACTTGAGAGGCGGGAATTACTTTCAGTCGGTTGAACGACGAATTTTCTCTTCAGGAATTAGAATTTTAAAAGAAAAATATGGTCATCTGATCATAAAGACCATCTAATTGATAGGGCCTTAGCCTTGTCTGGTTGGCTGCACCAACCTAGGGGTTGGTTGGTGTATGCAAGGAAGGAGGTCACTTAGACCTCGACTGGTTGGATCTTGGGAGTCGATCCCAAGGAGGCGGAGGTGATTTTCTCACTTCACCCGGACCATCTTCTCCCCCACCTTTTTCTTCCACTCGCTTAGCCGCAATGGCTAACCCTGGATCTGGACCTAAGCAGGATCCAGAAGAGCTGAACCCATGAGCTTATCTGAGAGCCCAGGTTATTGAATCAGCTCAACCTTGGGATCAGAACCCAAGGTGGCTAAGATGACTTTTTGCTTCGCCTGATCGTTCTCCTCGGGTTATCGAAATGGTTAACCCATATCCTGACCCTAGACATTATTACCGTACTATTTGGCTCCTCAAAGGATCGCATCTTATAACCCAAGATATGGATTTCACACTCTAGCATCTCACCCATGGAATATAGGTAGACATGATTCACCCCATGGAACCCTTGAAGAACTACCGGTGCATATGCAACCACATTATAGAATACAGAGAGCTGTATCTAGTGCTAAGGAGAAGGCCGCATTCTATCTACACGAAATCCAAGCTATCACTTAGCCAAACCAAAGACAAAGCTGGATTCTGTATCAACAAGCTATGATGGAGATCCTTCAGGGAACAATAGGGATAACAAGGCTAATTGGACAAAATCGGGAACTCAAGAACTACTGCTTTTGAGATATCAATTGGATTGAGATATCAATGGGAAAATAGCCTTGAAGACCTCGAAGAATCTGAAATGACTACGTCGAAAGGACACACAGGAGATTCTCAGGAGTAGATGCTAGGAGATCATTCAGGGGAAGAAGAATCCATCTTGGATATGAGATAGGAGCAGGAAATATTCAGAATGGGTTCATTTGAGAACTCCATTTAGGAAATTGAGGAGGAAAGGACTGATATCTCCAGGATTGAGCCACAATTGGATTATCCTGAATCCTG
This sequence comes from Thalassia testudinum, assembly GCA_037157565.1. NCBI lineage: Eukaryota > Viridiplantae > Streptophyta > Magnoliopsida > Alismatales > Hydrocharitaceae > Thalassia > Thalassia testudinum. The sequence goes on from JAZHRO010000049.1 coordinate 40,553,910, forward strand.
GGAGATACCTCTTGGGTTAGATAACCCAACCGTGATAAGGGAAGTAGATCCATTTGAGGATATGGATCTTGAGGCAAACATTACATGTGACACTACTAATTAGCCTAAGCCAGTTCCCATTGTAGGTGAACCTATGCTAGAGCCAACATCTTCTGATTTGCACTCCTCTTCTTTCACCTACATCCTTAATTCGGATGCTAGAGATTCTGAGATGACACTTTCTATCCCTGACCCTGACATCCGAAGACTAGAAGTAGCTATGGATGACTTGACTGAAGAAATAAATATGCTACCTGAGGCAAGAATTACTGAGGAGCCCAACGCATACGAGGGTGAAGCTTTGAGCAGAATGAGCTGGAGACGCACCTACCATCCTAGTCAGTCTAATGGATGGCTCAACTCCTAGCGTGAAGAGTCAGCCTCCGATGAATCAGCAATGAGTACTAATGAGGATAAAGTAATTTCTGACGATGATTTCAGTGACCTCCCCATAGATCTTCTACTTTCACGGATACCCCATATGATCTAGAGCCTGGAGAGGGCATGATCTTTGATGTCAATTATCGTTATGAGGATCCCTATGACTCAGATTCTGGTTCTGAGATACATTTTGATCTACTCCCTTAGCAACTTCCTACTGAATTGTGGGATATGATAAATCAGCTGAATCAACATCATGATTCCCCCTCTGATTATCCTCTATTTTCCACCACTACTCCACGCTTTTTTATAGCTAGACTTTTTGGAGTAGAGGTGCATAATCAGCTGGTTCGCATCTCCAGACCACTGATTCTGGGAGCATACGAGCACATCTTTCTCTTAATCTTGACCGGCTCTTATGTAAGAACTGATACATCTAATTGATTTTTCACCCAGCTGGAGGCATTAAACTCAGCATCTACTCCGCATCCATCACCTATACATACCATTTTTATACATAGCATATTTTCATTTTAGCATATTTCCTTTTTGCATATTGCATACTCTCAGGTTGGCCGATGCTGAACATTAAAATTTCAGGAGCAATTCCATGTGATTTCTACCCATTTACTCCCTGCTATACTTATTCTCTTTTGTATTCATGCATGAGGACATGTAAGAACTTAGGCATGGGGGGTAGATAAGACAAAACTGAAAATTTTTATGCCAACATTTAGGAAAACCTCGGAGCTGCATGTCAAATGTACTTTAGGACCCTAAATAAAAGAACAACTGACTCCACCTCCAATGCTCGCATTGGAGCTAAAAATCGTCCACAACATCCACTTTCGACTCACCCGTTCACCTTTTGTTCTAAATTTAGGGTCAAGCTGAATGTAACCAAAAGGGAAATTTCATGAAGTACAAATATAAGGTTACTTGTTTACAGCATATATACATAGTGCATCCATGAATAAGATTATCTTATTAAGAGAATGCATTAGGGATTTTATCCTCTAGTTGATTCCTGTAATCTGGAATCCAATACAATTTTTCACACACACGTAGAATTTACAATGGATTCACCTTGAAGGCTGATAAACATCTTTAGTCTGTCGAGAGGAAGCAGTGCTTCTTCTCCTGAACCGCTGGACAGTGTTTTGGGAGTCAGGTAGATTTTCTTCCAAAAATCCATCAAATAGTGTGAGATGAGAGTAGAGTGTATTGGTGCTCTAAGATTAGTGCAAGGAATTTGGAATCCCAGATAATTAGGTAATGATACTCAGAGATTAGGCATAGTTTTCTCTCTCAGATCCTGCGTATACATTTTTACGTGAAATTTTGAGAGCCATCAAATAAGGCAAATATGCAGAGAGCGAGTTTTCATAAAACTAGGGCTAAGGTGAATGGTTACAACCATTCTTTACAGAATCCTCAGCTAAAGGAGGGTATTAATGTCAAGGTCAGAAATACACCGTCCTATCCATCTCTCCCGGTACTTCCACCAAATAAGCCACCCATTGTCTCTTGAGTACCACCAATCCCTAAGAATGTCTCCTCAATAAAGTTCATGGATGTGTGCTTGTTGTATTTTGTTAAAAAAAAAGATAAAAAAAAATTTACATAGAAAAAAAAGAAAAAAAAGAAAAAAAATGATGAAAAGAAAGAAAAATTGAAAAAAATTAGAAAAAGAAGAAAAAGCAAAGAAAAAATGAGTGAATAATTAGTGTTTATTTCAGTTGCATTGAGGCAATACCACCAAATAAATTTGAGATCCACCAAATATGGCCTTAACCCACCTTTCTTGTGTTTCTGATTACCCAAATACTAGTTGAGGAATTCTGACTTAATGTTAGAGTTATGGGAACTTAATTAAAGTGTTAATGCCAAGTGAGACTATCAAATACAGGTCATATGTGTGAATCTGGTGAGATTGTGAGCTCTAAGAAAAAGAAAGAAAAGAAAAGGAAAAGGAAAAAGAAAAAGAGAGAATGAATACAAAGGAACCAAAAGAGGGCATAGTTTTTCTCATCTTTCTTTGAGTTGAGTTACGTAATAATTTGAGAATCTAGATTCTATAGTACTAATCTCTATGTAGCACCAGTCGAGAGTAAGCCACCAAATATATAATCTTTTCCCTCTAAGATTCTCTACCTAAGCTTAAAGCTGGGTGGAATTCATAGAATATCTTGAATACCCTGAGGGAAGAAGTCTGCCTATCTCGCTAGAATTTTTACTAGGGGTCAAGTATAGGCTTTAGAGGTGAATTAGATTTTCACTCGAATTCGTTGCAAAAGCTACATAGCTACACTTTCACGATTGTTTGGATTTCTAGAGCATAGGATGAAAACAAAAAGGAGAAAAATCTCTAGGCATACACTGGATAAAATTATCAATCCCTTAGGGATCCCTCTATGAATAATTTAGTCTCGCATTTGTTAGGGACTAGCAAGATTTAGGCATGGGGGTATGATTGCACAGCAATCATAGGTCTTAATTGACCTAAATTAGGCTTGGACTTAGCATAAGTTAGGGTAATTCAAGTATGCAGAAGCATTACTAGCACCTTTACTGCTTTCTTTTAGCTATGCATAAAATAATGCAACAATGTACTGATTAGGTGCATTATGTCAATTGCAGGTAATAAGCTAATCAGAAGCTAGATCTGAAGCTGGATCTAAAGTTGGATTAGAAGAATAAAGAATAACTGGTGTTATAGTAGAGCTGGAGTGAAGACCTAGATTGGATGCAGTAGATAATAATGTAAGGGAGTTAAGGTATGCTATTCTATTAAGTAGGAATAAAATAATAAATTATGAAGAACTTAGGTCCATCCTAGCCCTAGGACAGCCTAGAAGCTTCCCCAAGCCTTAGCCACACTTAGATTAGGTCACCGCACCCTAGGAAACCTTAAAATTGTAATTACAGCCTCTATCTGGACGTCCAGATGAGTTATAGGATGTCCAGAACCCTTAACCAACTCCTGCTCACCTTAAACCCACTTCTACAGTGTTATTGGACGTCTAGACACTTGGTCAGACATCCAATTTCTGCAGAATACATAAGACAGAACCTAAAATCCCTCCTGACTCTGATTGGACGTCTAGACAACAAGTATGGACTTCTGATTTCTCACTATAAGATGTCTGACACTATTATTAGATGTCTAGAACTGCTCTCTAGTTCTTGTTTTTGAATTCAAGCTTGGATCTTGAATTCCTAGGTCCCTAAACCAATTCCAACCCCATAGGAACCTAAATTAAGGTGCCCTAACCCTATGACATCACCTCTAGACCTAACTAAGGACCTAATTAGGTCCTCATTAAACCTAATTGACTTGGATCTTAGTCAATTCCATTGGCCTATTCAATTGGACTCATTGAGTCCAATTTAGTCCTGATCTCAGCACATACTATCCAATTGGACTCAATGAGAGTCCAATTGACCTATACCTACCTTAATTGAGTTGTTTTAGTCTCAATTAGGGTTCACACATGCAATTAAACTTGTATCAAGTTTAATTACATTTTTACCTTAGTAAATTAGGGTTTGCAACCATAATTTAAGACATACATTGACCTAAACCCACTAGAACCTAACCTAATCAACCTAGCCACCTAAGTTTCGACCCACACACACCCACACACACCATCCACACAAAAATACCTAGCCTAGAGTTCTTTAGAACTCTCTACCATGTGTTGTTGCCTTGGTTGCTAAAATTAGCAACCAAGAGCCATTCAATTCTTAGATCCACATTTGGTGGATCTAAAAAACCACCATCCATCCTCTCTCCCAGTCTCCCACGAGCTCCCACCATAGTTCTCTCTAGAGAATTCCATAATTCTCTAGAGAGCTTCCCTTAGGTCTATAAAAAGACCTAAGGGGTGGCCATTTGGTCCATCTTGGTCTTTTAGCATAGCTCCACCTTCCATAAGCCATCACCATCTCCACCTCCATGTTCACGAGCTCCACCATGATTCCACCACCTCCACGCCAAGCCTAAACCAGGATCAACTTCTCCAACCTCTCTCCAAGGGTCGGCCTAAGCACCATTGGCTGCCCCTTTTTCTCTTCTCACCCATTCAAAGGCCATCGGAGCCCACCTCTGAATGCCCTTAGTTCTACTAGACTAGATTATTGTTCTTCATGGATTTAATGCTTTATTTACTGCTTAGTAGTGTAGCTCCATATTCTACCCCAATGATGCATGCATAATCCCCCCATAGATTCATGTATGCAGCCATTTCTACTAGTTAGATTTAAATTTCCCAGTACAAGCATTCTGCTACCTGTGCTGTAACCACCATCATACCTCAATTAAAATATTTATATATATTTATATGTTGAAAATCATCGTGTGCCTGATTATCATCTTTTGGTGTGATTAAAGTTGCATGCTTTCAATTTTTGATATTCTGGCAACAGCATGTCGTGTATCAATACGTATTTACTATAAATCGACATGCAATTTTGAATGAGTAGAGAGAGTGAGATCGAATTTGAATTTGCATTTCCAAAATGCCTCCCAGAGATGAACGACCGGGACTTAAGTCTCGTTATCTTAGAAATTATTTTTGTTGATCGTATTTCGCAACTGTACTACGATTCATTTCTGATCAAATACGCACTCTACGATCCCAACATGCACTTCACACTGCTAAATCTAATTTTAAGGGTAGCACCCCATAACGCCCAATCACATTCCAAGAGTACTTCAAGCCTAAGCCTAAAACTAACTAGACGAGCTCTAGGTAGGACTAACTTAGTAACCGAAGTTTAATTGTGTGGGAAATCAAGGCCTTGTCTATTTGGACTAACTGGTGATAAGAAAGGTTGATGCGGTAACTGCGTTAACCTCTAGTGGTGTCCCGCTGTGTGGGGTGTCCTAGGGGGTCCCACCCTTCTGGCCAACTAAGTAATTCAAGGGTTGGTTTAACCCAAGTCCATTTCAGGGTGCTAGGTTTAGGTCCATTTAGGATATACAATTTGGGGTTAGCTTGTTTTCTTGATTTGGGGCTTTCTCTGATTTTAGGCCCTTGCCTTATTTTCACCAGACCCTTGTAGCTGGTGTGTCTTCCTAAGGAATACCTTCTCTTCTCTCTATTCTCTTCTTTTCTCGAATATCCATGAACCCATATCATCCTTCTTACCCTCAAGGTTCACCCTCTCCCAACCCAGCTATGATTCCAACTCCTCCTGGTTGGGAGGCTCATCCTCAGTAGCTAGGATACAATTATTCTCATATTCCTTTCCCTTAGCTTATTTAGAACTTGAACCTCATGGATCCAACCCTTATCTAGATCAGAACCAATTGAAGGCCATAGTTGTTGAATTCTGGGAGTATAACAAGGATTATAAGGATCAATGTGCCAAGCTCCTGGAGTAAATTAGACAATGCCAGGCATAATCTCACTCTTATCACTCCTCCCAAGAACAAGAGACCTGGAATAACCAGCCTAGTGGATCAGGTGACCCATATTTTGGATCCAATGGCTACTCTACTGACTCTTACTACCCGTGGGAGGTATCCTAGACTTAGCCAACCAAGAAGGCACCTTTGGACCTACTTCATGATTTGGGTAGATCACTTGGGGAATGCACCATTTTTGATACACCTATACTTGATGATATATCACTTAAGAATTGGAACAATGGATCACAAGTACAGGGTGACACATCAGGTTCTCAATCAACTTCCTCTACAATCAGCTCCACCCAGGGTGATACACACTTTGATTCATATCGTGATTCATATAAACCTGAGTGGAGAGATAAGCCTGATCTTTCATTGCCACCACAAAGATTGACTCGGACTGAATATCAATCTAGGCCAGCCAGTACTCCACAACCCAAGCCACAACCACCCTTGAGGACATCATGAACCTTTTGTTGGACTTTAACAAGAAAAATGAAGAAAGGCTGACTAATTTGGAAAATCAAGTGAAATCTCAAGGGGATCAAATCAAGAGACTTCAAGAATCATTCTATCCCTGCATGCACACTCCTCTTCACTCTTATTCTCCACCTATTCTTCCAACCCCTCCTTCAATTTATCATATGTGCCATTATGCAGGTGCCAATTCTTTGGCCTCTAAAAGAAAGAGGAAATCTAGGAGCCCACCTAAACGATCTGATTCGGGCTCAACCAAAAATCTTAAGACCAAACCTGTGATTGCGCAGCAATCATAAACCCTAATTCGCCTGAATTAAGGTAGAACCTAGCTTAACATGGGCATTCTGCATGCATACACATCGTACTTTGCATCTTAGATGATTTATATGTTTTATACATAATAATGTGTTATTTGAGAGGTATTAATAATTGTAGGTAATCCAGGGCTGCAGATGACCGATCCAACTTTATGGATCTATTTGGAATGACGATGGGAGTCCAACGCTTCCAAGAGCGCATCAATCAGACTCCTGTAGCACCCTAGGGAGTCCGTAGAAGAAGCAAGAGCCAAGGGGCAAATTGAAGAATATCCAAACCTCAGATGACAAATCCAATCGCAAGGATGGATCCGGATTGATGTTCGCAGTCCAACAGCATAGAAATCAACTCAATCGAAGGCTTACATCATCAGATACAAGGAGAAGAAGATGGAAGACCACGATGGTGCCACATTGTGCCATCGCAGCCGCCCCTCATTGCACCCCAATTTGGGAAGGAGAGCTATGGGTCATTGGATTGTCATCCAACGACCACGATGCATCCACGTCGCCTGCCTACAACCGCCTCATCACGGAAGGGAGAGATCTTGACCATTGGATTTCCATCCAACGGTCGAGGGCTACTGCACAAGATTTGGAAACTTGACGTAAAGTCACCCGCAACATGTTGGTTAGTGCCTTCACGCCTAAGCAACTGACGCGGCCTCAAGGGGTGCTTGTCATGAAATCGGGGGAAAAGGTCGCGCGTGGATGCAATTGACCACAGGATCTTCATCGGGTGGTGGAGTGGCAAACGCGTGGTGGGCATGGGAGCATTGGATGCAGACGCTCATGATGATGCGGGCCTTAGGACTCAGCGGGTGCTAAGTGTGCTCTTTAAGCCATCCGATTAGGATTTGAGGCACTGATCGCGGGCAAGCGGCGGGCGTGCGAGTGTGCGGGCAAGCGGCGGGCGAGCGAGGCCGTCAGATTCAAATCCAAGGGCTCACAGCGTGCCACGTGGTAGCTCCAGAATAAATTGTGGATGGAAGAAGGATTTGGAAGGCTTAATCAGGATTGTTGATCTCTCGATCAACGGATCAGATTAATTTGAAGCCTTTGCACGAAATTAAAAGCTCAAATATCCTAAATGATCTTCACAAAAGCTATAAAAAGAGGCCTAAGGGTCCCCTTTGAAGGCATTCTCTTATTTTCTTCTTCTTCCTCCTTCTACACCTTCTCTTGCTTCTACTTCTTCCCGTCTTCTCTACATCCGTCTCTGCACCTCTGTCAAAAGCATCCGTTGGGCCACCCCGACGGATTGTTGCTGCTCTTCCCAACCACTCCAAAAGGCCACCACGAACCACTCATGGTGCCCTTGTTCTATTACATAAGTAGTTTACATTTATGTTAGAATTTGTCTAGTTATATGTATGCAATTTATGTTCAAACTCTTTTGATTGATATATGTATTGTGTCTATACTATTTAGCATTTATATTTGGAACAACATATGAAATCAAAAGTGTTTCTTCCTCCCTATGATTGACTGGTACTCACTAAGTTCCGTTAATTTATTTGTTTGAGACGTATTTCGCACTATACTACAACGTGTTAATTTTCTATGTGATCTATGTCGTGAACAAATTGGCGCCATTGCTGGGGAGGCAAGGCGACTTTTGATTTGATCTCTAATACAACATTTTTGTCTGCGAAAACAAATGACATGAAGCGGAAAACGAGGAAAAGCGGGCGCTGCGAAAATTAGGTGCACACATTCCTATTAGAAATTCGGCCAGAAAGTAAGTGTCATCTTTAAAATTCTATAGCCGTGTTTAAAATGCTCCAAAAATTCTAAAATTTGGACTCAAACTAGATCTTCAAATTATCATTCCAACGTCACCTTTTCCAAAAATAAATTTTTTCTGTGGATTTTTTAAAAATTCATGGAGTATATACTGGTTAGATTAATTGAAAATAGAAGTTTTACAAACTTTAGAACTAAATCTGACTAGCATACAAATCAGATTGACTCAAAATTTATGGGTTGTGAAAGACAATCAAATTAGATTTTAATATCATATTTTTAAAAATTTTTTGGAGCATATTTGATATAGTTTCCAATGGAAAAACCAACACAGGTCTAAATCCTAGATTTGACCCCTGGTTAGCTAAAAATTCATAACTAATTGTTGGAAATAGAAAAAATTTTGGAAAAATATTCTCTTAAAAGCTTATTGCAAAATGAATCTTCTTGCCAAGTTTCAAATTGTTTGGATTCCATCTTACCTTAGAGTATACTTTTGAATTGTGGTCTACAATTTGAGAAAGAACTTAGAAGTGCATGAGCCACTTGGACCACATTGACTAACTTGGACTCCGATGAGCCCAAAAGTTAGTCGGTGAGGTGAGTCACCTTGTGGACCTCCCACCATCTACTACATTGAAGAAACATGTTAAGAATTCACGAAACTACATCAAATAACATGCATTTGGCTTGAAACTACTAGGTAGTTCCAACCTCTCTTGCAACACCTAGTGACTAAGCCTGCGGTGTAGTGTCAAACGACTACGGCTGCAGGGTAACGGAACCAGAGGCGAAAGCCGAAGGAAGAACCTTCCTCGTAGTCCCCTCATAACCAGACTGGCCGGGTTAGCCTAAGAGGCAGGAATTCCTTATAGTTGGTCTCCAGTTGAATTTTCAATAACACAAACTCAAACGAAAAATCAGGTCATCTGATCTAAAGGACCACTTTGATTAACAAGGCCTTAGCCTTGTTCTGCTTGACTAGACCAACCCTTTGAGTTAGTGTATGCAAGGAAGAAGGTCATTATGACTTGAACTTGTGGGACCTTGGGAGCCAAACCCAAGGCGGCAAAGACAATTTTCGCTCGACCTCTCTTCTCAACCTTCTTCCACCTGATTAGCTGAGATGGCTAATCCTAGTCCTCGAATTCATCAGGACCCTGAGAATCAGGACCCAATGGCTCGTCTGGAAGGCAGGGTCGAGGAAACGAAACAGAAATATGAGCAGAGCATCAACCAGATTCTCACGACACTCGACAGGATGTACCATCCACCACGTGGAGAACAACTACGGTACTTCTATGATCCGATGGAAACAATCATAGCACCTCAGGTTTGGATTCCCGTAGACGAAGATGCATTCAAGTTAAAGCTAAATATCGTAAGTCTAATTTAGATTCATTTCCATGGAAACTTGAATGAGGATCCCTTCCAGCACCTCAAAGACTTGAGTCGGATTGCAGAGTCAGTTCAGCCAAGGAATATAGATATTGGAATTGTCCTCATGAAGCTTTTTCCTTTTTCTCTCAAGGATAAATCTACTTATTGGTTCAAGACCATCAGGAGGCCAATTGGAACCTAGGAGGAATTACATCGCGAATTCCTCCAAAAGTTCTTCTCGATCGGTTGAACAAATGCCATGAGGTGCGCAATCATGACCTTTGCTCAAGGCCCTGGAGAGAAGCTACATGACGCCTGGGACAGATTCCACGATCTTCTCAGGAAGTGCTCACACCATGGTGTACCCAAATGGCACCTCGTGCAAGTATTTTACCATGGGTTGGATGACACACATTGGTACCTGGCTGATGCATCTAATGGTGGGAATTTTCTCGAGAAGGACAAGAATAGTGCATTTGAACTATTCAAGTCCTTAGTAGAGAACTCGATGAATGCCGCCTCAATGAACCAGTTCCAGTGACCTAGACAGTAATGAGTTAATGTCCACAAAGCTCAACCCGACTTTGCCTAAGCCGACATGGACATTATCACCAAAAGGCTGGATAAAGTGGATTTGCTCGATAAGAAGCTCGATGAATTAATGCGAGCGAGATCCGGATCTTCTAGCAGCATTGCTCCATCTTACTCCTCTCAAGCATCCTGAGCCCCCTCTGCTCGTACATATTCGGTTACTCGAAATGTTTTCTCTCCATCTTCATGGGATCCTGCATACCAGGAACCCGTGAACAATATGGATCTGGCGCCGTACAATCAGGGTTACGCACCACATGATGATGCAAGTGCTTATTCTTTTGATGAATTTGCATCTGAGACGTTTTCGGCTTATGAAGATGTCAATGCCATTCAGGGATACGAGCGTAACAACTTGTGTTTTGAAACATATAACCCTAGTTGGTGCCAGCATCCCAATTTCACCTGGTTTGGTAATCCACAGAGACTGAGTTAAGTTCCACACTACCAGAGCAGACAATTCGGGAATGCGCAGAACACGTATCCTAGGCAGCAGCCATTCCTGTCTCAGCAGCAGCAAACACTCTCTATCTATCAGCCGCTGCACCAAGCAACCAACTACCATCCAAAGTGGGCTGACCGTTTGGAGTCGCTGAAGGAGGAATTGCAGGCAACAATTTAGAAATCTACTCATGACAACCTCCAAATAATGAAGGCAATGGCTGACCAAATACAAAGCATATAGAACACGCAAAACCAGATGATGCAGGAGCATAGATCACAAGGAGCTTTGCCCTCCCAACCTGTCCCAAACCTAAGATATGTGCAGAATTAGGGCGTCCCACTTAGATTCCAAGTGCCATAGAGACAGGCATACGCTATTATACAATCATCTCCCGCACCTCTGGGTTATGGCTCGGTCAGCCACCTTTGTTGCCAAACTTGTGTATCTAGACCAACCCGCTCCTCTACCCCTGCATGGACAACATGCCAATGCAAAAGCTGTCACCTTAAGGAGCGGAAAGAGTACACAGGACCTGCTACCTAGGCAAGCGGGTAACAATTTTTCTTGCGCTATACCATGAGATGGCTCACAACCCTCTTCCACTCACAAGCCATCTTCATTAGATAAGGGAAAGAAGCCCCTTTACCTTGAAATTCTCATCCCTTTTCCCACAGCCCTAACACGAGATTCAGCACGAAAAAAGGACGTGGAATTTTGAGGACCTGAAATCTATGTTCAAGGAAGTTCACATTCAGGTCCCTCTCCTCGAAGAGATAGATCACTTCCCAGCTGTTGCTAGGTTCTTTAAGGACTATTGTACTCCAAAGCGGCAGCAGAGGATCGGACGACAAGTGGTATTATATGAGGAAGCCAGCACAGTCATTTCAGTTGACTTACCGCCCAAAAAGAAGGACCTAGGCACACCATTGATTTCCTGCTTTTTGCAGGATTCCCCTTTTGATAGGGCCCTTGTTGATTTGGGGTCGTCCATCAACCTAACTCCACTGCAGTATTTGATCAATTGCGATTTGGGGAGTTAAAGCTCACCTCGGTTACCATACAGTTGGTTGATCGATCTGTAAAAACATCGAGGGGGGTGGTTGAAAATGTGATTGTAAAAGTCTAAGGATTTTGCTTTCCAGCGAACTTTTTTGTTCTTGATATGAAGGTTCCTCCTAATCTTCGTGATGCACCGATTATTTTAGGTCGCCCATTTCTGGCAACCCCCCGCGCAAACATCGACTATGCATCAGGGTGCATGGAGATTGCCCTGGGAAACAAAAAGCTTAGACTGGACATTTTCAGGGCATCAAAGAACTTTGATTGTGATTTGATCGAGGAGGATAGTGAAGATGAAGATTCAGCTTTCTGTGGGAACATTGGGCTCCTCTGCAGCGACCCAATGGTACATTCATCCTCACTATCACGGGTCTTTGATCGCGATCCACATGGGATTGAGACTAATGATATACACATTTCATCCCATGGATCTGGTTGTATGGGTGTTCATCTGCTCCTAACACCCTTGATCCTGACTATCCTGTCCTATCCAACACTGATATCTTAAGATAGGATTACATGACCACTGTAGGTAGATTCTTCATTAGTCAGGATCAACAAATTTCCGCTATTGTTTCCTCTCCTCCCCTGCATAACCCTCCTCCCCACCCTCCGCTACTAGAGTTACAACCCTTACCTGATTCGCTCAAATACGTGTTTCTGGGAGAAAGTGAGACATATCCAGTGATTATCAATGCTCACTTGATTACAAATCAGGAACACCAGTTGATCTCCATTTTGCAAGCACATAGGGCTGCTATCAGGTGGCGCATTGCTGATCTCCACGGAATTCACCCCTCATATTGCACTCACTGATGAAGGGGTGAGACCGTCGAGACAACCTTAGAGATGCCTAAATCCAAATATGTTGGAGGTTGTCAAGAAGGAGATCATTAAATGGTTGGACAGAGACATTATCTATCCAATTTCCGACAGCCAGTGAGTGAGTCCCATTCAGATAGTGCCCAAAAAGGTGGGACTCACCGTAATCAGAAATGAATTGGGCGAATCCATCCCAACCCACACCACGAATTCTTGGCAGGTCTGCATTGACTACAGGAAGCTAAACTTGGCTACCAAAAAGGATCATTTCCTTTTCCCTTTATCGATCAAATTCTAGAACAGCTAGTCGGGCATAGTTTCTTCTACTTTCTAGATGGATACTCCGGGTACAATCAAGTTGCAATCAACCCGGAAGACCAAGACAATATGACTTTTACGTGTCCCTTTGGAACATTCACTTTTAAACGGATGCCTTTCGACCTCTGCAATGCACTAACTACTTTTCAGCGATGCATGATGACCATCTTTTCAGACATGATCAAGGACTGCGTAGAAGTGTTCATGGACGACTTCTCCGTGTTTGGAGACAATTTCTCATCTTGTCTCGATAACCTCACAAAGATTTTGAGGAGATGTATAGAGGTTAACCTAGTACTTTCATGGGAGAAAAGCCATTTTATGGTGAGGGATGGCATCATACTAGGTCATAGGATCTCCTTTAATGGACTCGAGGTCGACTGAGCTAAGCCTAAAATCATTTCGCGATTACCTCCGCCTAGCTCAGTTAGGCAAATCAGATCATTCTTAGGGCATGTTGGATTTTATCGAAGATTCATTTGAGATTTCTCAAAAATTGCTCGTCCATTAATGAATCTTCTGGTAACCGACATGCCCTTTGAGTTCGACTCCTCGTGTCTCAGCGCTTTCGAGACCTTGTGAAGCACTGTCTCCAGTGCACCTATTCTCCAACCCCCCAACTGGTTGCTCGACTTCGAGATGATGTGTGACGCTTCTGACTTCGTTGTTGGAGCCGTTCTTGGCCAGTGTTGGGAGCGCCATCCATTTGTAATATACTAAGCTAGCAAAATGCTGAACGAGGCTCAACATAACTATACAGTCACTGAGAAAGAATTGCTAGCCATAGTATTCGGGATGGAGAAATTTAGGTCATACTCACTCGGGTCCAAAGTTATCATCTACACTGACCACTCTGCCCTCCGGCATTTGTTGGTAAAGGACGCCAAACCCTACCTTATCCGATGGATCCTTCTTTTGCAGGAGCTTGATGTTGAAATCCGCGACAAAGCCAGAGCACATAATGTTGTGGCGGACCACTTGTCTCGGCTAGACCCAAACTACATTCCATACTCCCCGCCGATATCAGACTGATTTCCGGATGAGTCTTTGTTATCTATCAACTCTGTTGAGTTTCCTTGGTATGTTGATATAGCAAACTATCTTGTCACAGATAGGCTACCTGCAGGATTATCCAAGGATCAAAAACTCAAACTTATATCAGAGGCTAAATTCTATTTTTGGGACGACCCATTGCTCTTTCGCATTGGGGCTGATTAGATCATCCGTAGATGCGTCCCTGATTCAGAAATCTTTAGTGTGCTATCCTTCTACCATAGTGATGCTTGTGGGGGCCATTTCTCAGGCCGAAAAATCGTTGCAAAGATTTTGCAGTCGGGATTATTTTGGCCAACCATTTTCAGAGATACACATGAGTTTGCCAAATGCTGTAAGCGATGCCCAGCAGTCGATTCTATGACCCGGAGAGATATGATGCCTCTCCAATCCATTTTGGTTGTAGAAGTGTTCGACGTCTAGGGCATCGACTTTATGGGCCCCTTCCCGAACTCGCATGGCTTTGAGTACATACTCCTTGTAGTAGACTATGTCTCAAAGTGGGTAGAAGCTATCTTGGCAAGACGAGAAGATCATAAGACTATTATATCCCTTGTCTGGGAATTTATTTTTGCGAGATTCAAAGTTCCCTGTGTCCTGATAAGTGATGGGGGAAGCCACTTCATCCATGCCCATTTCAGGTCATTATTGAAGAAATACAGGGTGTAGCACCACATTGCTACCCCGTATCACCCACAGACCAATGGGCAAGCTGAAGTATCAAACCGTCAAATCAAGCTTATCCTTCAAAAGATGGTTAGACCTGATAGGAAGGATTGGTCTGATCGGTTGATTGATGCACTATGGGCATATCGAACCATGTACAAGGCCCCGCTCGGAATGTCGCCATACCGCATGGTGTATGGAAAGGCCTGTCACCTTCCTGTGGAGCTGGAGCACCGTGCCTTTTGGGCAGTGTGATTAGCCCATATTTGTGGGCTATTTAAGTATCTAAATGTCTAGACATTAAGTTAATTTTAACATTTACATAGCATACATTAGGATGTAAATAAATTAATTCATATTTTTAGCCAAAGTGCATAATTCAAGCATTTAGAATTAACCTAGGGGATCTAGAAAAATAGGAGGGGGGAGGAATTTTGAAATGGGGTGAAGGCGGGAGGAGGGCGATCGATGCTGGGCGGAGGGCGGCTATGGGGCGGAGCCGTCCAGGGCTGGATCAGAAGGTGAATGGAGGACGTGGAGATCGAGGGCTTGGAGGAGAAGGGAGCGGATTTGGCAGTAGAGGTTCTTTAGGTCATCTGAAAATGCTCGAAGACGTTCCTGGAGGAGAAAGAATGGAGAGGTTCTTTGCTTTAGATGCAGACGAAGGGGGCATGTGGCAGCGATTTGTAAAATCCCCCTGATTTGCTTGGAATGCAGGAGTGAAGGACACAAGCGTGAGTCGTGCCCTAGGAGGATTTCTTGGCGGTCTTAGAGGGCAGTCTCGCATCCTGTCTGGAGGATCAAGAATGAAGCTTGTACGCCGCCGTCGCCGACTCTGGGTAGCCACACAATTGAAGTTGAGATCCCATCTTCGGAGGAGATCTCGACTGCAGAGATCACACTGAGGGGTGCTCTGATTGGAGAGATCATGGTAGGCAGGCCGTCAATGGCAATGTTTCAGAATCTGGTATGTTCCCTGGATCCTTTTCTGCGGGCTGGAAGATAGCCATGTTATCCCAGTCTCGCTTCTTGGTGTATGGTTTGGGTATGCTAGATGTGGAACGATTGAGGTTTCGCTCAAGTAATTTTGAAGAAGTCAGTGTGATTTGGAGAATGGTCTCCCCATTTGATGGGGCTCTGTCTGAGCACCCTCCACAAAGAGTGGCCTCCAGGAGGATTCTCCTTCAGATCTTTGGTCTGCCATTGCACTTGTGGCTAAAGGGGGTTGTCTCTAAAATGTTAGCAGGTTTTGCTTCAATCTGTGATGGTTCTGAAGTTTTGATTGGAGAGGGGGATATTAGGTCTCTAAAAGTCGAGGTAGAAGTTACAAATGCTGGCTCAATTCCTAATTTGATCACAGTCAGATGTGGGGGCACTTCTTGGCTTGTTAGACTTGCTGCTCTTGGACAGGTGTCTGGGCAGGTTGAATGTGGTCAAGATAAGTCGTCTGAGAATAAAATGAAGTCTGGAACCAACAGTGAGGAGAGAAATCAGAGTGACAGATGTGGACGCACTCCTCCTGCTGTTGCTCCTGAAACCACAAACAGGATTGGCTTTTTGGTGGAGAAAATCTTCCATGTCAGTAACTGAAATTATTCGTGATAGGTTTTTAATTTCTTGTAAATGTCAATCTCCTCAAGGAGATATGGAATGGTTTATTTCTTGCATATATGGTCCTTGTGTGGCAGCAGATAGAGTTGGCTTGTGGGAGGAACTCTATGCAATGCATCAAAGAGTGCAAGAGACCCCATGGTTGTTAGGGGGTGATTTCAATTGCTATCTTTCTGGTGATGATAACCCGGATGGGAGAGTGGATAGTTCTACAGCTGGCTTCCAATTGGCTGTGCAGAACATGGGCTTGACTGAATACCCCATCAGTGGTGTGGAGTATACTTGGAGGAATGGCAGTGGGCAACTTTCCAAATTGGACAGATTCTTTGGCAGTCCTAGTTTGTTAGAGAGATATCAACTATCAGCTGTGTTGAGCCTTGATAGGCCGTTCTCTGATCACACACCTTTGGTTTGGGACAGTGGAGTGAATGCAGACACGGGATCTTACTTGAAACTCAGGAGATCATGGCTTAGGGAAGATGGATTCATGCAAATGGTTTCTCAGTGGTGGCAAAGCAAGGTTGTTCAAGGCACTGCCACACAGCAGTTTGCTTCAAAACTGGCTGGTCTGCATGAAATGTTGAAGGAATATGGGCAGGCTGTGAATCTGATTAGAGACCAGAAGAGGAGGGAAGCCTTGACAGTCATCAAGGATTTGGATCTGAAAGAGTGTAGGCTGGCTTTGAACCAACAGGAGCAGCAGCTGAGGCAGCATATGCAATCAGTTGTGGGGGATGAAGATCTGAAAATAGAAATGGATTGGCGTGAAAAATCCAGACAACTATGGCTTAAAGAGGGTGATACGAATACAAAATTTTTCCATCTTGCGGCCAGTGCTAGAAGGAGATTCAACCTTATCTCTTCTATTAAAGTTGAAGGAAGAATTATTACCTCTATTAAGGAGATCAGATCTGAAGCAAGTAAATTTTTTAAAGAAATGTCCAAGGCTGCTCCCAGAGGTTCTTGGAGGTTGGCAGCAATGGATTTCCCTTGTGTAAATAATGAACAAAGAGACATGCTTGTGTCCCCTATTTCTGAACAAGAAGTGCTAAAAGCTATTAAAGAATTAAATAATGAAGGTGCTCTTGGTCCGGATGGATTTCAGGTGTTTTTCTACAGAGAGCTATGGAATGTGGTTAAGGAGGATGTGTTAAAGGTTATTCATGAGTTTGAATTGGGAAACTCAGGATTTGAGAGGCTGAACAAATCTTATCTGTTTCTGCTGCCTAAGAAATCTTGTGCGGAAAGTTTTTCTGATTACAGACCCATTGCGCTATCTAATTCCATCTATCTTATTATTAGTAAGATTATTGCTAATAGATTGTGGGAGGTTTTAAAGGACTTGATAATGCCTATTCAGTCAGCTTTTCTTCCTGGGAGATCTTTACAGGAGTCATTCATTGTTGCGCAGGAGATTGTTATGGGTTGGCATAGGAGAAAATCTAAGGCTTTCTTGTGGAAAGTTGATTTTTCCAAAGCCTATGATTCAATCTCCTGGTCATACTTGTGGGAGATTCTTAGAAGGAGAAAATTTCCACCTTTACTGATTCAATGGGTGAAGAGGTGCATTACGACAGCCTCTTTTTCCCCATTGATAAATGGTAAACCGTGTCGCTCTTGGATTCAGCCCCAATGTGGAGTAAGGCAAGGCTGCCCTATTGCCCCTCTGATTTTAACCTTGCGGTGGATACTTTGGCTAGATTTGCTTGTAAACTGGCAGCGGATGGTTTTATAAGGGGGTATTCACTGTCTAATCATAGGGCTCTAGCCCCTGTACTTCAATATGCTGATGATACTGTTTTTCTTGTGGAAGGGGGGAAGAGAGAAGCGTAGGCTCTGTTACATATGGTAAAAATTTTTGGAGAGGCTTCTGGTCTCAGATTGAATTGTAGTAAATCTTCCCTGGTCTGTTTTGGGATGAATAGTGGGTTACAGAATGAGATCTCCACCATTCTTGGTACACCTGTGGTTCCACTGCCGATTAAATATCTGGGTCTGCCTCTGAAATGTTCTAAGATGAAGAAAGCAGATTGGTCTTTCCTCTTTGAAAAGGTAGCTATGGAATTGGAGGGCTGGAGCAGTAGATACTTATCAAAAGGGGGGAGGTATATATTACTGAATTCTGTTATCACTTCAATTCCCATCTTCTTTTTCTCTGTCCTTAGAGCTCCGAATTCTATTTGGAAAAAGCTGGAGGTGATGCGAAAATGATTTTTTTGGAAAGGGGCCTCTCATCAAGGGGCCTTTTTTCAACCCTTAAAGTGGGAATCAGTTTGCAAACCTAAGCAGATGGGAGGTCTGGGTGTTAGATCCCTCAAAGAATTTAATGAAGCACTACTATTGAAGTGGGTTGTTCGATTGCTACAGGGGGAAAAAAAATTTGGACAGAAATTATCCAGGACAGTTATGGGAGTACCAATGATGAGATAAATCGTCTTAACCCACGTAAACCGTCCCCCTTTTGGTCTTCTGTGGTGCTGGCCCTGAAAGATAATTGGAATTTTTTCAAATCAGTTTTAGGTGATGGAAAAAGATTCAAGTTTTGGCTGGAAAATTGGGTACATGGAGGAACGTTTAAAGACAGGTTCCCCCTTGCTTATGCTCTGGCTGCAAATAAAAATGCAGTGGTAGCCGATTATTGGGATGTGGGTTCGGAGCAGTGGTTGTTAAATAATGGTGGGTGGAATAATCATGAAACAAGATCTCGTGTAGAGACTGAACGTCTCATGCAAGAGCTTACGGCTTTCAAACCCATGCCTCAGGAATATGATACATACAAATGGAAAGGTAATTTTTCTACTGCGGCTGCCTATGACAGGTTGATAATGTCCTCCAGGATGGCGGAAGATGAAGAAATGGGGAAAAAGCTATGGAAGTTAAAAATACCACTAAAGTTACAAATTTTCTTATGGCTCTGCAGGAGGGATGGATTGATTACTGGAGATCTGAGGCATAGAAGGATGGGGACCCCCGCCCAGTTTTGTTTTTTATGTGGGCTGCATAATGATTCTATCGTTCATATCTTTTCTTCATGTGCGATCACTGATTATGTATGGAGGAGAGTATGCAACGAGTCCTTACCCACTTGGGGGAATTTGTGGCGCTACCTTGTGGATGGGAATAAGCCTTATATACACATGGTGGCTGTGTTATGGGCTGTATGGAGGGCTAGAAATGAGCGTGTTTTTCAGGAGACCCCAGTGTATGTGGAAAATATTGTAAATTTTTGCTGGTGTCTCATATAGCATTGGGAGTCGAACTTGTAAATATTTTTTATTATCAATAATAGCTCTCCTAGTTTGCTATCGGTGATTCGATAGCATTCCTTTCTTTCTCAAAAAAAAAGAATTAACCTAGGGTTGCATACATTTAATTAGTTAATTAATTAGGTGCACTATTTTAATTAACATAGAAGTTAAGGAGTTATGTATAAATAACCCTAATTATTTTATTTTTTTCTTCTCCTTTGCAGGTAACTCCTCTAGCTCCGCCTCCTTCTACGCATCGCATTGATTCCACGAGGTTTTGAATTTCAAATCTCGGTAGCCGTGGCTACAAGAGAGAAGGAAGAGCTGCCGTTGAGGGGGAGGCCACCACCCCTTTGTTCCTCACTATGCTTAGAGGACCTTGCTCCTCATCCATTCCATACCACCAGCCTCCCACCACGGTAGTACAACTCCACCACCGTGGGCGTGTGGGGTGACAGCCCACACCGCCAAGAGTCTCTGCAACTTCTCATCTCAGTTAACAACTCACGCCAGCCTTTGCGCATCCCACCTCCAGCGCACCCACCTCCAGTGCACACGCCTACCCCCGCATGCCTTCATCTCCAATCCACCCACGCACCAGCACTTGCACCACCGTGTGCCCTCACTTCATCACCAACAGCACCAGCGCCCTCACCAGCCACCTGTGCACCACGTGCTCTCACCCTAGCGCCTCACCTCAGCCAGCGCACGCCCCAGCAGCCCCCCTACTCCATTAGACCCCACCGCGTGCCTTCACCCCAGCCAGCATGCCCGCGCCTCCTCACCTTCACCAGAACCTCCAGCGCCCTCGCCTAGCCACCTGCACACCACGCACTCTCATCCCAGCACCCTCGCCTTACACCATCAGATCACGCCTGCGCCTTCACCTCCAGCGCACCCACGCCCGCGCGACAGCAGTCCACCACTTCAGCACCTCCCTGCAGCACCTGCAGCAGTGCCAACAGAACCCCCACGCATGCCTGTGCGCCCTGCAGAGCCCGCCCCTCCACGTGCCCACGCCCCTCACGAGCCTACAGCGCCTGCAGTGCTCGCGCGCTGCCCTCCTTGCGCCTATATCACGAGCGACTAGCTGCAACCTCCTCCACCGCTGCCACTTCTTGCCTCCGGCAGGCCGGCTTCGGCCGTCTCGCAACTTGCTGCCACCACCATTGTGGAGCCCTCGCTCTGGCCAATCTACATCCAGAAGAGTTCTTCGAACAATCCTCTCTCCCATGTGTGAAGAGGAGAGAGGTAGAATCCTCTATTAATGGTGGAATTAATAATTAAATTTCATGCCATTGCCATGAAAATGAATTTTGATTTATGATTATTTTATTGTGGTGAAATTGCGACTTCATACTCATGCTTTCTTATAATTGCATGGCTTTTGTTATTCACATCTTTTGACATTGGTTTTGGATTAAGATGTGCATAAATTCTTTCTAATGCACGTCAATTGGAAATTACATAGATTCATCACATATTTATTAAATATTTTAGTGAGGAAAAATTACACATATACCCTTACATTTTCGAGTTATTGTGTATCTTCTTTTCGTTGCATTTCACGTTAGATTTGACTATGGATTTCTCACTTCATTGAATGAATACGAGAAAAAAGTATTTGTGATTTTATTGCATCATTGTCTCCCTGTGGACACGACTCGCTCTTCTGTGAGTGGTTTAATTTTTATTTTAATTATTTTGTTAAGTGATTTTCCACCACTTTAATCTTACAGCGACAAATCATCATAATACATTATTCGAAAGCGAAAAACGTCTTATCAAATTGCGCAGTTGCCGAGGAGGCAACAGATGCAGTAATTTCACTTGATTTTTATTTCTGATTATTTCTTATTGCATAGTGATCTGACCATTTATTATTATTTTTTTCTGTGCAAGGAATTTGAGAGAAGAATTTGAGCGAGGAAATTGAGAGAGGTGACGGGCACATCTGGGAGAAGACGTCGACCTTGAGTGACGCTTACATGCGGAGAAGACGAAGGAGACTTGGATCCCACCTCTATAAGAGATTCTCCATTTTATAAGTTTTATTTTTGTTTTCTCGCCCTTGTAGTAATTGGGGCTGATTTTTGGGAGCCTGTTCCCTTTTCTTTAGATTTAGGTTTTTAATTTATTTTGTGGATTGTTTACCCTTAATTTGCTTGTGCATAAGTAGCTAAAAGAAAAGAAAAAAAATGAGCTACTTGCTAGAAGCTGCCTGCCCTTAGGTCGAAGCATTTAGGACTGAATGAGCAGCATCTAGATCTAATTTCTTGTCTTGCATATTGCAGCATGAAGAATGTTGGAATCAGGTATGCACTTCTAACTTCTCATTTCTTCCTGTCATGCAAATGCATTTGAATTAATTTTTAGACCACATAATCTGTCTTGAAGCGACCTAACAAGTGGTCACATATATTCTTGAAAAAGGACTAATTAAAGGAGGGACATTTAAAAATCAAGGACTTGATTTTCAAACGTGGAATGCGATTCAAAATTCAAAATCTTTTTGTGCTGTATGCACACTTATATCACTTGCACCACAGCACGCATTTAGACACTTCTAAGTCTTGAAACTACTAGGACAAGAGCCCTCCTACCACTGGATTCTAAACTGTTCGGAACTTAAGATCAAAGGTTTGTAAATCCAAAGAGGGGGATACCCTGTCATGGATTTTTAGGGGTAGTTGAGAAGCACCGCGAAAGCACAGCTTCAAAGGAAGGCTTAGGCCTACTTGCATCCCTCGATCTTCCGTCTTTGGATTTGCTCTACCATTTGAGATTAGGGAAGAACACTTAAGCTCCAACTAGGTCTTTTTAGGCATTTTGAAGGTTGACAATAGGCGCGTAATTGATTGGGTAACTTGCTTTGTCACCTACAATTTGAACTAAAGTCAAAAGCCTAAATTTGTAAAGACCGAACAAGTCCTTTTGAATTGTGTTTGTAGTGCATGCTTGGTAGGCATTCTCTTAGGAGACAACTTGTGTTTGATCTTGAACCTGAAAGAATGTTAAGAAGAAACCTTCCAAGGGTAGAAATGGCTGGTCAAAGGAGCCTTAAGGAATATTTCATTCCAACCAATCAAGCTGGCCCTGCACTACGTAGACCTGGAGGGGACAATCCTTATGAGATCAAAAGAAGTACCATCTCCTTGCTACCCTCCTTTTATGCTACGGCTAGGGAAGACCCTTACAGGCATATAGAGGAACTCACTGAGGTCTATTCCACGGTGAAGTTGCAGGGCGTTACTGATGATGCTCAAATGCAGACCCTCTTTCCATTCTCCCTTAAGGACAAAGCCAAGTATTGGTATCACACCCTTTATGATATTAACAGTTGGGATGCCCTGAAGGAGTTTTTGAAGAAGTACTTCCCCATGAGCAAAATAAACCACTTTAGGAGGAAAATTATGAGTTTTGTTCAAAAGGATGGGGAAGCTTTCCATGATGCGTGGGAGCGCTATAATGACTTGCTGAGACTTTGCCCACATCACCAGGTGCCTAAGTGGCAACTAGTTGAAAGGTTCTACACCGGACTTAATGATTAGCATAGGCAAACTGTGGATGGTTGTTGAAGGTGACTGCTCGATCGTGTTTTAATAGTTAATTACGTCGTAGTATAGGTGATCAAGCGTCCTCAACAAATAAAGATTTTTATTACTCGAAAATCAGAGTATTCGAGGTCGAACACAGGGAGCAATTGGAATTTACTACTAATCTCAAAAGTAATTGAACACTCTAATTTACTCAAAACTTGAACAAATATGAATGTATGCAGTTTAAAAAAATAATTGACAAAAGAGTGAAATTGGACGTCTGATCTTGTGATCAGATGTCTTAAAAGTGTTTTCCCTTTTTCTTTTGCTTTCGTCTTCTTTCTCTGTAGTCTCTCTTCCTTTCTTCTTCTTTCTCTCTTCTGTGAAGACTTCTTTTTCTTCCTTGCCTTTGCTTCTTCTCTCTTCTGTCTTCTTCTTTCTCTTCTCTTTCTGCGAAGGCTTCTTTTCTCTTCTGTCTTCTTCTTCTCAGCAGTCTCTACTTCTTCCTTCAGATCTACAGGTCTTCTTCCTGCCTTGATCTTCTTCCTGCCTTTGCACCTTTTCTTGCAGTCCTTTCTCTCTGCAGTCTCTCTTTCTTCCTTCTCTTCTCTTCTTCGCTCAGCTTCTTCTTCTGCTTCTTCTCTTTGCTGCTAAGTCTCTCTTCTTCAACCAGCCTACCTGCACAGAGAGGTGGAATAAAAACCTACCCTGCCCCTCTACCCGCACGTCGCTCTCTTTCTTAAGTTCACTCAAGGACGCTCTCCCAGAGCCATGGGTAATCGGGTCGGATTTCGCACCCGGGACCAGGCGCACCGGCGTGAGGGTGATGCGCGAGGTGTGCTCAGAATGGGTCGGGTCGGATCCCGCCAGATCCGCAAGGTGAAACCGCGGACGAGGCGAGCGTGGGTCAGGTGAGGGACCTCACCCCTGTGCGTTCAGAGGCAAAGAGCGTATAACACAAAAATAATTTATACCGCACCTGCGCTTCGCATTTCGACGATGTGGGACTATTAGTCCTGCCCCGCTCTCGCACGCGCCCGCAGACGATTCTTCTTCGATTGTCAAGGCTGCGGACGTCGCTGCGCTCCTTGCTGGGCCAGATCACTTCTCACTGCTCGCTCGAGTCTGCTGCACCTGAAGCCTGGAGGTCCTGACGCCTGAAGTTGCTGAAGCCTGAAGCTGCTCCAACCGTCAATGGCAGCAGGGGCTGGAATCCTATCAAACACAAATACGGCCTATTGGCCTAATCAAACCAGCTGGGCACCTTCGCCGTGGCACGGTGAAGCAGGTCGTGGGATGGCCTAGGCGTGCGTGCCTAGGTCGTCCTGTGATCGGAAGTGTGGGTGTGTTCGGGGGACTGTGGTGGAGGCGTAGAGGGATGGTGGATGGGCAAAGGTTGTTCCTTGTGGTGAGGCAGAGCTTATGAGACGGTTGGCGAGTTGTGTGGAGGGGCGGAATGGTGGGGGCGGCTCGCCGGAGGTCTGTCGGAGGTGAGGAAGATGGAAGTGGTCAGCGACAGTCGAGGGGCAATTAAATGAAATAAAAGGGGGAAAAGAGAGAGGGGAAGATGGAGAATGTATTAAGCCTAACTATAGGGATGAAGGGGGACGGAGAGGCAGACAGCTGTACCTGCTGTCGCCGGAGAAGAAGCTGCCCAGTGGAGGAAGACGGCGGCGACGACGGGGCTGAGGCGGTGTGCGCGGGTGTTGCGCGACGCGGAGGAGAATCAGGAAGATGACTCTGCCAATGGTTTTGTGGCAGAGCAAAGAGGGAGGGGAGGGGGGCTCGCTGGAGCTCGCTGGGTATTTGGCCAGAGAAGAAAGAGAAGAATTTGAGGTGGAAGTCCGGCCAAGTCAAGCTAAAAATGAGCGGCTGGGTTTGGGGGTTCTTTTATAGGCACTGGGCCGTGCTTTCAGAGTGTGGAGGGCACGCCATTACCTCCACCGGCTCACCGGAGAAAGAAAGTGGGTGGATACCCAAATCCCTCGTGCGTTCGTACGAGAGATTGGGATCAAATCAGAGATCAAGATTGGCCTTAGATGGAAGGGAATTCCTCAGAGAATCTCCCTTCCATTTCTGGGAGGGGATCTCTGAGAAATCAGAGAGTATTCCCTCTCTAATCCTTGTCGGAGCAGGATTCTGCCCCAACAATGGTGGAAGGACTTGATTGTAAGGGTGGCGAGGAAGTTAGGGGGCTCTCTGTGATGCTTTTCAAAAGATAGGGACCAAATTGTGATTTGGGTGTACTAAATTGCAAAGTAGGTCAAGATGACCTCCCCTTAGGTCCAAATTTTGGTATAAACCTAATTTGGACCTAAGGAATCCAATGGTGAAGTTGGATTTTAGGTTTGACCATGTTTGACTAGATATTTTGCGTAAAAACCCAAATTAGGTTAATTGATGAATTAGGACCCTAATCTAGGTCAAACTGGGTTCCAAAGGCCAAATTGAATGTTCTAAACCCTAGAGGATATTTTTACATGAATTTTAGAGGGTTTACTTGATTTTTATCCTGACCAAAACCTTGTTGCTTTAAGCGGGTCTGTTTTAGGGTTACCAAATGTCATTTAATTCCTGGATTGCACATGAACCCATTTTTGATTGACTCAACCCACTTTTTATCTCATTTAGACCATTTGACCTATGTTTTGTCTCTGAGAAATCCCATTTATGTACTGCAATGGTAAAATTACAGTTTTAACCTTTATTTCATGTTTTTTTCTCAGAACACTTATTTCTTCATTTAGGCCTTCTACTAGGTTATGTAGGAGCTTTTATCTTCTTTATTGGGTCAAAATGAGCTAGTTATGGCTCATGATAAGGCTCTCATCAATGGTGCCTGTGCAGGAACCTTTCTATCTAAGATTGAGGATGAAGCTTGGAACCTTTTTGATACTTTGAGTGAGAATTCTATTCACTTGAATTCTGCATACATGGATATAAAACCCACTCTCATGCAAAGAAAGTTGGAGGCGAATGAGGCAAGGGACACCCAGAATTTTGCCTATCAAATTCAATTATTGAATCAAAACATGGAAAGGCTTATGTCGAACCCGAGTCCATTCGTATCTAACACCTCCACACCCCAAGCTTCCGAACGCTCAATTTGCCAAGGCAATACACACACCACTGTGGATTGCCACTTGGCCTCCCAATTCTCTGAGCTTGTACAAGCGGATCTGAATGCTGCTCAAGGGTTCTGTCCTAGACCTCATAATGACCCTTTTTCCAACACTTATAATGAGTGATGGAGGAACCACCCAAACTTTTCATGGAGACAAGGAAATGTCTCAAATTCAGGGAATTATAAACTGCAATCCTTTCAAAACCATCAAATGATCCAACCTCAGACCTTTGCCCAACCTAAGACCTCTGAGATGGATGAATTGAAGGCAATGTTGAAAACTATGCAAGAAAGTCAAAGTGCCATCATCCAATCTCATGACAAGGCTATACATGAGATGAAATCACAAATTGGACACCCTGTTGAGGCCGTTAGATAGAGGGAAACTGGGAAGCTCCCTAGTGCTGCTGAGGAGAATCCTAAAGGAAAAGGGATTGTCTTTAGGGAGCATGCTCAAGCGGTGACTATTCTGAGGAGTGGGAAAGAAATTTCCAAACCCAATGCTCCTATAGTCTCACCCCCAAAAAAACTATCCACCCCGACTTTCACCCCCACCGAAGAAGACTTGCCCAAATCTTCTCTGCTTGAAATCACCTCACCGGAAGAAGTTACCCCTGTTCCACCCCTTACTCGACATGATAACCCTTCCACCCAGAGATCGAGAGTGCCCTTTCTAGAGTGCTTATCCACCTCTGGGCAGACTTCTGCTGGCTCATCTAGAGCCAAAGATCAGATGGATGAGATCATGGAAACTTTCAAGCAAGTGCAGATTAACCTGCCTTTGCTTGAAGCTATCAGATTGATTCCATCTTATGCTCGCTTCTTAAAGGACCTGTGCACGAAAAAGCAGCAATCTAGGAAACAGGTCTAATCAAAAGTTGTCCTGCCTGATTCTGTTAGCTCAATTGTTCAACGTGGCACACCCCCGAAACTTAAGGACCCAGAAGCCCCATACATCTCATTGGTTATTGGTGACTTACAAATTGATGAGGCTCTACTTGATCTCTGTGCGGGGGTGAACATCCTTCCGAGCTACGTGTATGAACAACTTGGGGGAGGCAATCTGAAGCCTAGCCCTGTAATCCTTCAAGTTGTAGATCGATCACTTAAGACACCACGGGGAATTTTGGAAGATGTCCTTGTAAGAGTGGAGGATTTCTTCTTTCCCGTTGAATTCTTAGTTTTGGACACTGACCCTACCAATAAGCCAACCAAACCCTCCATCATTTTGGGCTGCCCCTTCCTTGCAACTTTACGTGCTTCAATCAATTGCAATACTGGGGCATTGAAAATGGGCTTTGGGAACAAGAAAATCCGGCTTAATGTGTTTGATGCTTACAAACAAGCTGGACTTGAGGATTGTTCTCAAGTTGAGGTGATAGATGACCTGATTGAAGAGGCAACCCCTGCAATGTTATGTGATGACCCCCTTTAGCATGTTATGCTAAATGAGCATTCCCATCTCTTGGAGGAATGTAAAGGGGATATACTAGAACTTGAGGAGTTGCTGGGTGTTTCTGTTGAGTCTCTTCCCCCATCATCTCTGCCTAAGGTAGATCTACTACCTGAGATGGGGACATCTATTATGAAACCCTCAACCATACAAGCCCCCAACCTTGAATTGAAACCCCTCCCTGACACTCTCAACTACGTCTTCTTAGGTGTCAACGATACGCTCCCCGTTATCATTTCGGTTGTGCTATCTGAGGCACAGGAGGGAGCCTTGCTTGAATGCTTGTCTAGGCACAAGGAAGCTATTGCTTAAAGCATTGCTGACATTAAAGGTATAGACTCTACACTCTGCATGCA
The DNA here is from genome assembly GCA_037157565.1 of Thalassia testudinum. Lineage (NCBI taxonomy): Eukaryota > Viridiplantae > Streptophyta > Magnoliopsida > Alismatales > Hydrocharitaceae > Thalassia > Thalassia testudinum. The sequence continues at coordinate 40,581,954 of JAZHRO010000049.1, forward strand.
CCACATTTATATTGATGATTCCATCAAGCCATCTAGGGACATGCAGAGACGTCTGAACCCTAATATGAGGGAAGTAGTTAAAAAGGAAATCCTGAAGTGGTTGGACCCTGGGATCATATATCCCATTGTAGATAGTAAATGGGTAAGTCCTATTCATGTGGCGCTAAAGAAGGCAGGCTTTACTGTGGAATTCAGCGGCCAAGGTGAACAAGTTGTCACTAGACCCTCAACTGGATGGAGGGTCTACATTGATTACCATAGCCTGAACACCGCTACTCAGAAGGATAACTTTCCCTTGCCTTTTATTGATCAAATTCTCAAGAAATTGGCAAGGAATAAGTATTATTGCTTTCTCGATGGATATTCTGGGTACAACCAGGTTGCAACCTTCCCTGTTGACCAGGAGAAGACGACATTCATGAGTCCTTACAGTACTTTTGCATTCAGGCGTATGCCGTTTGGATTATGTAATGCCCCTGCAACCTTCCAGAGGTGCATGATGTCTATTTCTTCGGACATGATTGATGAGTGTGTTGAAGTGTTTATGGATGACTTCTCCATTTATGGCTCGTCTTTCGACCAGTGTCTCCTGTACTTGGAGAATGTGTTGAAGCAATGTAAGGAGACTAGTTTAGTCCTCAGCTGGGAGAAAAGTCATTTCATGGTACAGAAAGGAATTGTACTTGGGCATGTTGTATCCAGCGAGGTTTGGAAGTAGATAAAGCCAAGATTGATTATATTTCCAAACTCCCATTGCCCACAAATGTCAAACATATTAGATCCTTTCTAGGCCATGCTGACTTTTATAGGTGCTTTATTAAAAATTTTAGTAAAATTTCTAAGCCACTTTGTGACTTGTTGGCGAAGGAATCTTCCTTCAATTTTGATTCAAAGTGTGCCGAGGCCTTTCAAACTCTGAAGGAGGCCTTGATCTCTGCGCCTATTCTCCAAGCTCCTGATTGGACACTCCCATTTGAGCTGATGTGTGATGCTTCGGATTATGCAGTGGGAGCAGTCCTTGGACAAAGGGTTGAGGGAAGACCTCATGTGCTGCATTATGCCAGCAAGACTTTAACCGAACCTTAGCAAAACTACACCGTCATTGAAAAAGAATTACTTGATGTAGTTTTTTCTCTGGAGAAGTTTAGGTCTTATTTGCTTGGGTCTAAGGTGGTTATTTTCACTGATCATGCGGCAGTGAAACATCTCATTGCTAAGAAAGATTCTAAGCCACGTCTGATTAGGTGGATCCTACTCCTTCAAGAATTTGACTTGGAGATACATGAAAAGAAAGGAGTAGAAAATGTTGTGGCCGACCACCTGTCTCGCCTTCCACTTAATGACTCTCTTTCTAGAGACATCCGCGAGACATTTCCCGATGAAACCTTGATGGCGGTAACACCAACTTTACCTTGGTATGCTGATATCGTAAATTACTTGGTCACTAGAGAAACTCCTGGCTCTTGGGATGAGCAAAAAAGAAAGAGATTCATTTCCCAAGCAAGATATTTTCATTGGGAAGAGCCTGAATTATTTAGAATTGGACAAGACTAAGTATTGAGACGTTGTGTACTTGAAGAGGAACAACAAAGTGTGCTGAGTTTTTGCCATGAACTTTATTGTGGAGGACACTTTGGTGCTAAGAAAATTGCTTTTAAGGTTCTCCAGTCCGATTTTTGGTGGCCTTTGTTATTTAAGGATTCTCATAATTTTGTTAAGGCATGTATTAGATGTCAACGGATTGGAATGATTGGGAAGAGGAATGAAATGCCTCGACACCCTATTCAATCTGTTGAAATTTTTGATGTGTGGGGAATTGACTTTATGGGTCCCTTCCCTTCGTCCCATGGTTATGAATATATCTTGGTGGCAGTTGATTATGTCTCTAAATTTATAGAGGCCATTCCTACACGCACAAATGACCACTCTGTGGTTTGGAAATTTATGAAGGCCAATATCATATCTCGTTTCAGCTACCCCAAGACCATTATAAGTGATGGGGGACCCCATTTTCGAAACCACCACTTCAATTGGCTAATCAGGAGTCTGGGAGTGACTCACAAGGTCGCTACCCCTTACCATCCTCAGACGAGTGGCCAGGTTGAAGTGTCGAATAGGGAGATAAAAAATATTTTAGAAAAGATCGTTAAACTTGATAGGAATGACTGGTCCCAAAAGCGCAATGATGCTTTGTGGGCGTATCGAATGACCTATAAGACCCCTTTGGGTACTTCTCCCTTTCGGATTGTGTATGGGAAAGCGTGCCATTTACCCGTTGAGTTGGAACATAGGGCACTTTGGGCTATTTGAAGTGTTAACATGGATTTAGAGAAGGTGGGTAAGGCATGACTTCTGGAATTAAGTGAGCTTGAGGAGCTGAGGAATGATGCTTATGACACCTCTCAAGCTTATAAAGAAAGAACTAAGGTCTTGCATGATAAGTATATACTTCGAAAGACCTTTGAGCCCAACCAACAAGTCTGGCTTTTCAATTCCAGACTTAAGCTTTTTCCTGGGAAGTTAAAATCTCATTGGGATGGGCCTTACATAATCACTAAAGTGTTTCCGGATGGAGCTGTGGAGATTAAAAGTCCTTCCTTTTCAGCAACTCCCTTTATCGTCAACAGTCAACGGTTAAAACCATACATTACCTTGGATGGCCATCTGGTTGACAAGGTCACTCTTGAGGAGCCTTAGCTCCTACTATTCTTCGCCTCAGGTAATATCTTCCTTTAACTATTTTTGTTTTCAATGAGGACATTGTTTGAACCAGGCTTGGGGGAGAGGACCTGAGACATTTGTTTATAGCATGGCTACATTTTGCTTTCATTCATGAATATTGCATTAAAAAAAATAAAAATATAATTAAAAAAAAGAGATTTGAGCTTAATTGGCTAGGCCCTGCATTCTTAAGCAAATCAGAACTCTAGGTGAGACTAGGTTGATTCTAGGATCGAACTTTATAAGCTAAATGAGCTACTAGCTTTAGACCTTTAGGGTCCTTTGTGGACTTAAAAACCTAAGTAGGAGTTAAGTTGCGGACCATTCCTCAAGAGGTTGAGGAAGGAAAGCTAGGGATTGAGTTAAAAGGTGGGGTAGTACCTGGAGTCTTGTTCTACCTTTTTGGTTTATGGGTCCTTGTAACCCAAGCATCCAAATTTCACACACGTGGTCTTGTGTAAGTAAGTGATCACCTTAATTCGATTCTTAAAAGAAATTTGATTCTCTTAGTTTTGACTTAGGAGAGGCTTGAAAACACAATTTGATTGGAAGAGTTCCTGCTGTAGGAGAGGTGGAGTATATACTCACCTTGAGGATGTGATGATAACATATTACCTCCTCGGCGCTTGTCTCTTAGGATATCCATCCTACTGGGGGCATGTAAGCGCATTGTGCGGTTCAGGTACCATGGGTGGCCCTATCTCGAAGTGTCGATTGCTACAGGCCTGAATTCACTTAAGAAATCCATGGGCGATACTGTCTCGAAGTGTCGATTGCCAAGAGTTCTTGGGGTCTCTATGGGTGGTGCTATCTCGAAGCATCAAAAGCCAGGCACCCTTCGAGGCATGGTGATGGGGACAATGAATCCGACATAGACTGTGTTGATAGCTGATTTGAGGTTAGACTTAGAGGAATATATATATATATATATATATATATATATATATATATATATATATATATATATATATATATATATAATCCTTTTTCATTTCTAGGTTGGCAGTCATACCAACCTCAAATAACTCAGATCAATGCACATGCACGGATGCTTTAATCTCAGGGATCAATAAACCTTAGGGTAGAGTCAGAAATCGGGGAAACTTGTGCCTGCAACTCGTCTTTAGCCGACCTAGTCTGTAACTTAGCAACTACTTGGGAACCTTAGGTCTAAAGTCTGAACTTAATATGCTTCTAAAGGAAGATCGATTGGGTTGGCTAGTTTACTTGGAGTGCTAGGTTTTGCTTGGATTTGCTAGGGGCTAGCAAAAACTAGGCATGGGGGTATTTGATTAACCCATATTTGTGGGCTATTTAAGTATCTAAATGTCTAGACATTAAGTTGATTTTAACATTTACATAGCATACATTAGGATGTAAATAAATTAATTCATATTTTTAGCTTAAGTGCATAATTCAAGCATTTAGAATTAACCTAGGGTTTCATACATTTAATTAGTTATTTAATTAGGTGCACTATTTTAATTAACATAGAAGTTAAGGAGTTATGCATAAATAACCCTAATTATTTTATTTTTTTCTTCTTCTCCTTTGTAGGTAACTCCTTTGACTTCGCCTCCTTCTCCTGCGCATCACATTGATTCCATGGGGTTTTGAATTTCAAATCTTGGTAGCCGTGGCTACAAAAAAGAAGGAAGAGCTGTCATTGAGGGGGAGGCCACCACCCCTTTGTTCCTCACTGTGCTTAGAGGACCTTGTCCTCATCCATTCCATACCACCGGCCTCCCACCGCGGTAGTACGACTCCACCACCGTGGGCGTGTGGAGTGACAACCCACACCGCCAAGAGTCTCTACAACTCCTCCTCACCTCAGCCAGCAACTCACGCCAGCCTCTACGCATCCCACCTCCATCGCTAGCGCCTACCCTCGTGCGCCTTCATCTCCAATCCACCCACGCATCAGCACTTGCACCACCACGCGTCCTCACTTCATCACCAGCAGCACTAGTGCCCTCACCAGCCACCTGCGCATCGTGCGCTCTCACCCCAACGCCCTCTCCTTAGCCAGCGCATGCGCCAGCAACCCCCCACCCCACTCCATTAGACCTCACCGCGCGTGATAGATGACTTTTCACTTAGTATTTAAGTGGTGGAAAAATTGACTAATAAAAAATAATGAAAATAACCACTTGCAGAAGAGAGGGTCGTGTCCACAGGGAGGCAATTATGCAATCAATACTTAATTATTTAATGTTATTTCGGATCATGCAAAATTCATATTCAAATCTAACTTAAAATGTGAAGGAAAGTAGATTTGCAATAACTTAAAAAGATAAGGGTATATGTGCAGTTTTCCCTCACAGAAATCCTCAATAAATTTATGATCAATTTATGCAATTTTCACGTGATGTGTACTAGAGACAATTAGTACTTAAGTTAAGCCCAAAAATCAATCTTTAAACTAGTTAATATCAATATCATGCAATTATATGGAACTATGAGTGTTCAAATGCAATTTTGCCACAATATAATAATAATAAATAAAATCAAATTAGGTGGCAATGGCATTGAATGTAAATTTTAATTGGTGGGAAAATAGGGCTTTTTTTCCTATCTCCTCCTCCTCCTCGAGAGAGAGCACTGCGGGGTTGTTGCGAGGCTCAGGAGGACGGCGAGGACGAGGGCACTTCGGTGGTGGCAGCGGCGGCGACGGAGGTGGCTGGCGGCGGTGGCCAGAGCGCCGGCCTATTGAACAAGAAGGTGAAGGTGTTGCTGCAGTGCCGCTTGTGGCGTGGTGGCATGCGAGCGTGCGCGCGTTGGTGCGTGCCTGTGCAGGCGATGAGGTAGAGGCTGGAGCACGAGCAGTTGGCAGCAGGCGTGCGGTCTATAGGTGAGGGCATGTGGTTGTAGGCTGAGGCGAGATGGTGCACGCTTGCGGGGAGCGTTGGAAGGTCTGCAGTGCAGGAGGTGAAGGCGCGCCCCTACGGGCGCTGCTGCAGGCTAAGGCACGGGCTTGGTGCGCGCGAGCAGGCGCTTGTAGAGGCTGGTGCAGGTTGAGGCACGGTGCTAGCGCTGGCTGTAGCGCGGGCCTAGTGCCTGCAGGTGGACGGAGGTATGTGCGTGGGCGGATGAGAGGGCGCTGTGAGGGAGAGGCGCGCCAGCGGGCGTGCGGTGGGAAGTTGCAGAGGCGCGGGCGTCTGATTGAGAGGTTGGAGCGCGCTGGCTGGGGTGCCTGCAGGTCGCTGAGGGGCGTGAGGCAGAGCGGTGGTGAAGGAGCAGGTGCCGGCTGAAGGAGGAAGCGCCTAAGATGGCAGCGAGTGCCTGCAAGCGCTGGAGAAGGGCGCTTGTAGGGCGCTTGATGCAGGCTGGTGGATGGCGCTGTGAATTGCAGGAAAGAGGAGGCACGCAAGGCGGGTGCGGTTAGGTGCGCAGAGTACACAGTGCATGCTTTCTCTTCCTGGATGGATCTTCTTTTCCACAGTGCATGCGGAGGAGTTGTTCCCCATAAGGGGGAAGATGATGATCAATCCCTAGTGCACCTCCTCTCTTTTTAATTTCTCTCTCTCCCTGCGTGCGTGAGTTAAGTGATTTTCAAATCCCTTAACTATTTTTGGCCTCATCAGTTGAAGGAGGGCGGCGGAAGATTAACCCCATGTGCGACAGGGGAGGAGGGAAAGAGTTGCAGCTATTATGTGTTGGGGAAATTTATCCCCCCACCCTTGTTCTTTCTGCATTTAATTACCTGCACATAAAAACAACAAAATCATTAAGTTATAGAATGTTATAAACTTAAATCATGAGGCATACAAATATTCTACAACTTAATTGCCATTATTAACACAACTAAACTGTACGATTAAAGATACTTAGGCTTAATATTAGTCCATTTTAATGGACTCATCAAATACCCCCATGCCTAAGATTTGCTAGTCCCTAGCAAAAAATGAAAATAATAGAAATAATCGGAAGATTTCTTCTTTTCTTACTTCAATACTTTAGGAATCCAAACAAATGTGAAGTGCTGATAGCCTAGGTAACAGATCCAAGTGAAAGAGCCGATTCGCATTGGGAGTTCATACATCACCCTAGGCAAAAATTTTTGTCGAGATAGGAAACTACTTCCCTCGGGGATAAAGCAAACGATAATCTGTAATTTGACCCCGGCATTTGACTTAGGTAGGAGATATTGAGTTGAATGGATTTGTATTTGGTGGCACACACTCATCTGGTGCTACATATAGCCTAGTACTGTAGACTCTAGCTCTCTAGACTATTAGACAAGTCAACTCTGAGAGAGGCTACACAATTGTGCTCTCTTGATGTTCCAGGGCACTCTCTCTTTTCTTTCTTTCTGAGATCATGAATCTCGCCAGATTTAGAAATTATACTCACTATTTGGTGGCCTCACATGGCATCCACACTTCAATTAAAGTCCTAATAACTTTATAACTAAGTTAGAGTTCTCAACCAGTATTCAGGTGATCAGAAATACTAGAAGGTAGGTATGGGTCATATTTGGTGGAACGCGATGGGTGTTTTTCTGCCTCAGAAACAGTGTTACATCATAAACTTCGACTCTTTTTTTTTTTAATATAACTATTTCTTCTTTTTCTTCTTTCTATTTCTTCTTTTCTCTTTTCCTTTTTTTAAAATTTATTTTTATTTATTTTATTATTATTTTTTCTTGTTTTTGTTTCTTTTTCAATCAATCACAACACAATATGGACTTTTATTTACGAGGCATTATTAGGGATGATGATGGTTAAGAGGAAGTTGTGTGGCTTATTTGGTGGAAGTGCCTATTCTTGGCACTGGGAAGGAATGGATAGGACAGGCGTATTTTTGACCTTGACACTATTACCCTCCTTCAGCTGAGGACTCTATGAAGGATGGTCGTAACCATCCACCATAGTTATAGCTTTATTAAGACTCAATCTCTTTGTATCTGCCTTATTTGGTGACTCTTAGGAATTCACTTAAAGTACGCACACAGGAACAGAGAGTGAAAACTACGCCTAACTCTGAAGTATCATCATCTAATTATCCAAAAGTTAAGAGTCCTTGCACTAGACTTAGCGCACCAGTAATCTCTCTACTTTCTTCTCACAAATATGAGGTGGATTTATTAGAAGATAGTATGCCTGACTTTCTATGAACTGTCCAAGGGTTCCGTAGACTACAAATGCTCATTGGTTTTCCTCAAGGATCCATTACCAAGTCAACATCCACGTGAAATAAATGTATTGGATTCTAAACTTAACAAATAATTTTGGAAGAAAAACCTCCAAAAACAAAGGTATTTGCTAGGGACTAACCCATTCATCTCAAGAAAAGAGAATCATCAAATTTTTTTTTTTTATATGCTAACCTAAATGCATGAATGCACCTAAAATGCAAATGCACTCCCCCATGCCTAAATCCTACAATGTCCCCATTGTAAAATTAAAACAGGAGGAGAAAGGAAAGAAATCACCTGACACGGTCTGCTGGGTTGCCTCCCAACAAGCACTGCATTTTCTGTCAGCAACTAGACTAAGAAGGAACCTATAAGTCTGGTTCCAAATAGAAAAGGTTAAGCCCTAAGAATATGCGTAACAGCGTAGGCCTAGAAAACAGGTAACCACGGATGTTGGCGAGCTGATGATGCAATGTAATTCTAAATGCTCGCCAGAAGAAATGAAAATAGAAAATCTCATTGGCTACCTGGGGAGGTCTAGCAATAAGAAAGGGAATATGAAAAGAGGCCTCCCGAAACGGAATAAGTGGAGGATAACAATGATCCTCCAAAGCAGGACGGGTTTTAAAAGATATAATCATTATTAGTTCAAACCCTTGAATGGCAAGAGTAAAAGTACAAGCATCAATCCATACTCGCCATTCTATCCTAGGATGTACTGGCCTGATATATTCTCCAGAAAGAATGTACATGAGCAGAGATCTGAGCCACGGATCGGTTAGGGAGTATAAGGGTTGTTTGTAGTGTTGGAAGGTAATGGTTAAGACCAATGAGGGCTTAGTTGGGTCCAATTCCAACAATGATTCAGATTGTGTACACTCCCTAGTTGTAGACAACTTCAAGTTATCCTGCCTAGTATTAATGATCGGAGTCATATTTGAATCAAGGGTAGACTCCAAATTAGAACTTTTTGATGGTAGGGTCAAAATGTAAGAATCATTATCAATTAGCTCATCCCCAGATTCGTTTGGTTCACTCAAATATTTGTCGGGGTGTATATGTGATTCATTAGGAGTTGGATTAGTATCTTCAATTATTTCTAACGGAGGATCAGTCTTAATATTTTGGAGGAAGCCTATATCATTGAATTTGTTATTGTTCTTAGGGTATAAATCCTCAAATGACGTGTTTTATCCCCGAGAGTCTCCCATAGACTTCTCATTATTTTGTTTGTCCTCCTCTAATATCAACTCCTGTTTTGATGGAGGATAACTCTCAAAAGAAAGTAGGAATCTAGATTTAATCATATTATTTCTATCCTCTAGAGCTAAATCCTCAAATGATAAATAATTCTCCTGTGATTCACTTCAGATTTTCATTCCAGGTTCCTCTGTTGTGGTATCCTCATCCTTTGAATTAGACTCTTCATATCCCTGAGACCAGAATTGATCATCCTCTATTCCCTTAGGGTCACCTTCATTAGGTGCATTTGAATCCTCAGAATATTGAATGGTAGGTGTCGATTCCCTAAGTAGAGGGTCAGGAGTAGGCTCACTAAGGGTAGAATGGGATTCCACCAAATAATTAATAGGGGAAGTGATAGGAATAATACAACCTTGACTCGGGTTGGTAGGGTTAAGGAGAATACTGTCATTGGGTTCAAGGTCCTCAAGAGGTAGCATCTTCCCTTGCTTTTGACTGCAATATAATTCAGGTGGATAATCACTATGATCATTATGCTCTAGTGGCTGTGTCTCATTGGGAGAGTCTAAGTGATAGCTACATAAAATTGGATCCCTATTTTCATTAGGTTCCTTAGAATTATTTTCATGATCATGGTTTATTGGGTAGGGATCAGGATTATTGGGAACCATGTAGCTAAGTTGTTTTATTTCTTCATTTAACTATTGACTATTCCTCAACATCTCTCCCATTGATTCCATTATTTCCTTTTACTATTTTTGCATTTCTATCATAAAAGAGGAGAGGCTACTATTATAAGGTTGGGGAGGATAGTCAATTTCAGGCTCTGGTTGCCTAGGGGTATCGGTCCAACCTCGATACGGAAAATCATGAAGGGTGGGAGGGTTGGGCGCTTGCATGGAAGTAGGGATTTCAGGATTGGAAAATCGCGCTCCTAGGCTCTGCTCAAAAGTGGGAGTTATCAAGCTAGTACTCCCAGGGTAAGAATGAGAATGATCCCATGAATTGTCAATGTACCCATCAAAGGATGGATACGCTCGGAGCATGGGATCCTGATTAAAAGATGGGAAGTATTGACTCTGATAATCTGAATGATAGGAGTAAGAGTAATCCATTTCTTTAAGCAAAACAATTTTAACTCTCTTAGGATTTAGCAAAATTCAGAATATAAGCAGAAAACTTCCTAGAGAGTTCTATTGTCAAAGCAAACGCAAATTCAACGGGATCTGTTTTTAGTAGATTGTCGGTCTTAGAGTTATATGTTTAGTTGGTGGCCAAACAAGTTTTGCAAAAATTACGCATCCTAGGCCAATCTTCGCTGGTGCCTATAACCTACTCGCAAGGGATGGAAATCTTGAATCGAGCCCACACACGAGGAATCGAAGTAACTTGGTGGATAGGGTTGTTGATTTCCGACTAACTTCCCTTGTGGTGCAAAAGTGGAGAGGTAGAAATTTATCTAGTGACCTTATGTGTGAGGTGCACAGTATCTCAGGTGTGCAAACATACGATCGTGTTTTTGATTTTTGAAATTTCGCAAACAGGATCCTTTTGCACACAATTTTCAGACACAGATTTTAAAGTCCAACCTCTTAACAATACCAATTTTTTTTTAAAGTGACCACTAAATTAATTTGATTCAAGCACTTTAGTGGTCTTAGATTTAGGTTCAATGCATATGCATGACAAGTAATTAATGCTCAAGAGAAGATGTACCTTACTCCAGCTTTCTTCGTGCAGTGTATGAATGCAATGCAATAAAAATAAACTAGATGCTGCTCATTCAGTCCTAGATGATCGTCCTATAGATATGCAGCTTCTAGCAGGCAGTTCAAATTTTTTTTTTAAATAATAATAATAAACAGACCTAATCTAACTGACTAACTGAAATGCAGTTCAAAACAGTTCAAATAATCCTATAATCTAAATAAATGGGAACACGCTCCCTAAAATATGCTCTCGCATAAAAGAGCGATAAAAAATAAAATGGCACTGGGAACATGTTCCCAAAAATACCCAACAAGGGTCTAAAAGACAGAAATTAAATTCTAATGTCTATCTAACTAAATCTAACTAAAATGTTTATCTAACTAAATCTAACTAAGATCTACTGACTAAATCAGAAATAGGCTTCTCAGTAAGCCTATGTGTGTGGGATCAAGGCCCACGTGTTCCTGTTTCTAGCCTCCAGGTGGCATCAAGGTCCACCAAAAAGATCGTCTCCGCCGTGCGCGTCGTTCAGGTTCAAAGTCGTCGCTTGCTGCGCCTCGTCGCCATGTCAGATTCCTCGCACAATAATAAAACGATCAGATAATTTTGCAACTCAGGATATTCAAAAATAATAAAGTAAATCTATTACATTTGTTGCCTCCCCGGCAACGGCGCCAATTTGATAGACGACTTTTCACTTAGCGTTGTAGTATTTAAGTGGTGGAAAAATCGGCTAATCAAAAACAATGAAAATAACCACTCGCAGAAGAGCAGGTCGTGTCCACAGGGAGGCAATTATGCAATCAATACTTAATTATTTAATGTTATTTTGGATCGTGCGAAATTCCTATTCAAATCCAACTTAAAATGTGAAGGAAAGTAGATTTGAAATAACTTAAAAAGATAAGGGTATATATGCAGTTTTCCCTCACAGAAATCCTCAATAAATTTATGATCAATTTATGCAATTTTCACATGATGTGTACTAGATACAATTAGTACTCAAGTTAAGCCCAAAAATCAATCTTTAAACTAGTTAATATCAATATCATGCAATTATATGGAACTATGAGTGTTCAAATGCAATTCTGCCACAACATAATAATAATAAATAAAATCAAATTAGGTGGCAATGGCATTGAATGTAAATTTTAATTGGTGGGAAAACATGGCTTTTTTTCCTCCTCCTCGCGAGAGAGAGAGAGAGCACCGCGGGGCTGTTGCGAGGCTTAGGAGGACGGCGAGGACGAGGGCTCTACGGTGGTGGCAGCGGCGGCGACGGAGGTGGCCGGCGGCGGTGGCCGGAGCGAGGGCCTGTTGAACAAGAAGGCGGAGGTGTTGCTGCAGTGCTGTCTGTGGCGTGGTGGCGTGCGAGCATGTGCACGCTGGTGCGTGCTCGTGCAGGCGATGAGGTAGAGGCTGGAGCACGGGCGATTGGTTGCAGGCGTGTGGTCTGCAGGTGAGGGCGTGTGGCTACAGGTTGAGGCGAGCTGGTGCACGCCTGCGGGGAGCATTGGAAGGTCTGTAGTGCAGGAGTTGAAGCTGCGTGCCTGCAGGTGCTACTGCAGGCTAAGGTGCGGGCTTGGTGCGCACGGGAAGGCACTTGCAGAGGCTGGTGCAGGTTGAGGCACGGTGCTAGCGTCGGTTGTAGCGCAGGCCTTGCGCCTACAGGTGGACGGAGGTGGCGCGCAGGCAGATGAGAGGGCCTTGTGAGGGAGAGGCGCACCTGCGGGCGTGAGGTGGGAAGTTGCAGAGGCACGGGAGTCTGATTGAGAGGTTGGAGCATGCTGGCTGGGGTGCCTGCAGGTCGCTGAGGGGCGTGAGGCAGAGCGGTGGTGAAGGAGCGGGTGCTGGCTGAAGGAGGAAGCGCCTAAGATGCCAGCAAGCGCCTGCGGGCGGTGGAGAAGTGTGCCTGCAGGGCGCTTGATGCGGGTTGGTGGATGGCGCTGTGAATTGCAGGAAAGAGGAGGCGCGCAAGGAGGGTGCGGTTAGGTGCGCTGAGTACGCTGTGCATGCTTTCTCTTCCTGGATGGATCTTCTTTTCCACAGTGCATGCGGAGGAGTTGTTCCCCACAAGGGGGAGGATGATCAATCCCCAGTGCACCTCCTCTCTTTTTAATTCCTCTCTCTCCCTGCGTGCGTGAGTTAAGGGATTTTCAAATCCCTTTACTATTTTTGGCCTCGTCAGTTGAAGGAGGGTGGCGGAAGATTAACCCCATGTGCGGTGGGGGAGGGGGGAAAGAGTTTCGGCTGTTATGTGTTGGGGAAATTTATCCCCCCACCCTTGTTCTTTCTGCATTTAATTACCTGCACATAAAAACAACAAAATCATTAAGTTATAGAATGTTATAAACTTAAATCATGAGGGGTACAAATATTCTACAACTTAATTGCCATTATTAACACACCTAAAATGTACGATTAAAGATACTTAGGCTTAATATTAGTCCATTTTAATGGACTCATCAGCACACCTTCACCCCAGCCAGCACGCCCATGCCTCCTCGCCTTCACCAGAACCTCTAGTGCCCTCGCTTAGCCACCTGCTCACCGCGCGCTCTCATCCCAGCACCCTCGCCTCATGCCATCAGACCACGCTCGCGCCTTCACCTCTGGCGCACCCATGCCCACGCGCCAGTAGTCCACCACTCCAGCGCCTCCCTGCAGCACCTACAGCAGTGCCAACAGAACCCCCGCTCACACCTGTGTGCTTTGCAGAGCCTGCTCCTCCATGCACCCACGCCCTGCACGTGCCTGCAGCACTTGCAGTGCCCGCGCGTTGCCCTCCTTGCGCTTATAGCATGCACGGCCAATAGTAGCCTCCTCCACCGCCGCCACTTCTTGCCTCCGCCAGGCTAGCTCCAGCCGTCTCGCAACTTGCCGCCGCCACCGTTGCGGAGCCCTCGCTCCGGCCAATCTACATCCAGAAGAGTTCTTCGAACAACCCTCTCTCCCATGCGCGAGGAGGAGAGAGGTAGAATCCTCTGTTAATGGTGGAATTAATAATTATATTTCATGCCATTGCCACGAAAATGAATTTTGATTTATGATTATTTTATTATGGTGAAATTGCGACTTCATACTCATGCTTTCTTATAATACGTGGCTTTTGTTATTCACATCTTTTGACATTGATTTTGGATTAACATGTGCAAAAATTCTCTTTAATGCATGTCAATTGGAAATTACATAGATTCATCACATATTCATTGAATATTTCAGTGAGGAAAAATTGCACATATACCCTTACATTTTCGAGTTATTGTGTATCTTCTTTTCGTCGCATTTCACGTCAGATTTGACTATGGATTTCGCACTTCATTGAATGAATATGAGAAAAGAGTATTCGTGATTTTATTGCATCATTGCCTCACTGTGGACACTACCTGCTCTTCTGTAAGTGGTTTAATTTTTATTTTAATTATTTTGTTAAGCGATTTTCCACCACTTTGATCCTAGAATGACAAATCATCTTAATACATTATTCGAAAGTGAAAATCGTCTTATCACGGTGCAGAAGTGTAATTTTAACCTTGAGGCCAGAGGTTATGAAAGAAAGGTCCAACTCAGTGAGTTAAAGGAGATTAAGCGAGAAGCATATGAGAATGCAAAATTATACAAGGACAAGACAAAAGCTTTCCATGATCGGCACATCCGGAGGAAGGAGTTCACACCTAACTAGCAGGTTTGGTTGTTTGACTCCTGACTTAAATTCTTTGAGGGAAAGCTCAAGTTATACTGGACTGGGCCGTTCCTGGTGATCCACCTGTATCCTAACGAGGCGATCCAAATTAGAGACTTGAAATCTGGGCACGTTTTTATGGTTAATGGCTAGTGCCTCAAACCATTTTTTGCCCAGGAACCTCCTCCTATTGACGAAACGATACATCTTCTTAAGGACGTGTGACTGATGAGTTGCCCAGCTAGAGGTGTTAAACTCAGCATGTATACATATATACATACCATATATACGTAGCATATTTCATTTTCACATATTGTTTCACATATTGTTTTGCATATTGTGTATGGCATTGCAGAGATGGCATGAGATGAATGACAACTCAGAAGCAGTTCAGGTGATTTCTATCCACATACACCCGGCCTTATTTCTTTTATTCATGCATGAGGACATGCAAACACTTAGGCATGGGGGGGGGGGGGTAGTCCATAAAAAATTGAAAATTTTATGCCAACAAGTGGGGGATTAGATTGCTTTATCAAGAAGTTTTATTAAAGATTTATTTTTTAGTAGATTCCTAAGCTTAGAATCCAATATAACCTCACATCTGCATGTAGAATTTTCAATGGATCCACTATGAAAATCGATAGACATCTCTAGTTTGTCGAGAAGAAGCATTGCTTCTTCTCCTAAACCCTTGGACAACAATCAAGGAGTCAGGTGATCCATCTCCTAGTGAATCCACCAAAACATACGTGAGATGAGAGTAGAGAGTCTATTGGTGCTCTGAGGCTAGTGTAAGGAATCTTTAATCTTTAATAATTGAATAATGATACTCGGAGATGGGCATAGTTTTTGCTCTCAGTTCTTGCATACTAAATCTGTAAGAAATTCCATACGAGAGCCACCAAATAAGGCAAAAACACAGAGAGCAAGTTCTGATAAAACTAAAACTGAGGTGGATGGTCATGACTGTCCTCTACGGAATCCTTGGTTGAAGGAGGGTATTGATGTTAAGGTCAGAAATACGTCATCCTATCCATTCCCTACCCGGTGCCGAGAGTAGGCACTTCCACCAAATAAGCCACCCGAGATCCTCTTGGTCATCCCCAAAAATCCTAAATAATGCCTCACGAATAAAAGTATGTATGTCGTGTTGAATTGTTGAGTTATGTTATGTTGGTAACGGCACTGTGCCACCAGATATATATATTTTAAAAAAAAAAGCATGCAAAAGGGATATTTGCTTGTGAAAAATAAAAGTGTTATGTTAAGAAGTTTGAATTATGTAAGTCAAAATATTTTGAGGCAAAAACACTTACCACCCTCACGAACCACCAAATACAGCCTAAACCTATTTTTCTGTATTTCTGATCGCCTGAATACAGGTTGAGGAGTCTGACTTAGACGTAGGGTTATTAGAATCTAATTAATGTGTAATGCCATGTAGGACCACTAAATACAGTTGCAAATCTGGTAAGATGTGAGCTTAGGAAGAAAAAGAAAAAGAAAAAGAGAGAGAGAAAAGAAAAAGTACAAAAGATTAAAGAGAGCACAGTTTTCTAGCTCTTTTCTAAGTTAAGTTATCCAATAATCTAATAATCTAGATTCTAAAATACTAGTCTCCATCTAGAACCAGAAAAGAGTGAGCCACAAAATACAAATCCAGTTAAGTCAGACATCTGCTACCTAAGCCAAAAGCTGGGGCTAAAATCAAAGAATAGTTTATATCCCTGAGAGAAGAGGTTTGCCTATCCCAATAGAATTTTACTAGGGGTCAAGTACAAACTTTAAATGCATATCTACTCTTCGCTTGGATCCATTGCAGAAGCTACAACATTATATTCATGGTTATCTGGATTTTGAATTTTTGGATGAAACAAAAAGAAATAAACCTTTAGTAAACTCCTGATGCAATGCATTTAGTCTTGCACTTGCTAGGGACTAGCAAGACTTAGGCATGGGGGTATGATTGCGTAGCAATCATAAACCCTAATTCGCCTAAATTAAGGTAGAACCTAGCTTAACATGGGCATTCTGCATGCATACACATTGTATTTTGCATCTTAGATGATTTGTATGTTTTATACATAATAATGTGCTATTTGAGAGGTATTAATAATTGCAGGTAATCTAGAGCTGCAGATGACCAATCCAACCTTATAGATCTATTTGGAATGACGACAGGAGTCCAACCCTTCTAAGAGTGCATCAATCAGACTTTCGTAGCACCCTAGGGAGTCCGTAGAAGAAGCAGGAGCCAAGGGGAAAATTGAAGAATATCCAAACCTTAGATGACAAATCCAACCACATGGATGGATTTGGATCGATGTTCACAGTCCAACAGCATAGAAAGGCCTACATCATCAGATATAAGGAGAAGATGGACAACCATGATGGCTCCATGTGGCACCATCGCAGCCGCCCCTCACAGCACCCCAATCTGGGAACGAGAGTCGTAGGCCATTGGATCGTCATCCAACGGCCGTGATTCGTCCACGTTGCCCGCCTCCAGTCGGCTTATCACACAAGGGAGAGATCTCGACTGTTGGATTTCCATCCAATGGCCGAGGGTGGCTGCACAAGATTTGGAAATTTGACGCAAAGTCACCCGCAACATGTTGGTTAGCATCTTCGCGCCTAAGCAACCGACGCGGGTTCGAGGAGCGCCCAACGTAAAATCAGGAGAAAAGGTCAGGCGCGGATGCAATTGACCACTGGATCTTCATTGGGTGGTGGAGCGGCGAACGTGTGGCAGGCGCGGGTGCATTGGATGCAGACATGCACGATGACGCGTGCCTTAGGACTCAGCGCACGCTCTTTAAGCCATCCGATCGAGAGATCGAATGGCTGAGATGGGCTAGGATTTGAGGCGCTAAGGCGAGTGGCGGGCGTGCGGGTGTGAAGGCGAGTGGCGGGTGAGCGAGGTCATCAGATTCAAATCCAAGGGTGCACAGTACACCATGTGGCAACACCATAATAAATCATGGATGGAAGGATTTGGAAGGTTTAATCAGGACTGTTGATCTCCCAATCCACGAATCTGATTAATTTGAAACCTTTGCACGGAATTAACGGATCAAATACCCTAAATGCCTTTCACAAAAGCTATAAAAAGAGGCCTAAGGGTCCCCTTTGAAGGCATTCTCTTATTTTTCTTCTTCTTCCTCCTTCTACACCTTCTCTCTCTTCTTCTTCTTCTTGTCTTCTTTGCATTTGTCTCTTCATCTCCATCTAAAACATCTGTTGGGCCACCCTGATGGATTGTTGCTGATCTTCCCAACCTCTCCAAAAGGCCACCACAAACCACCTGTGGTATCCTCGTTCTGTTACATAAGTAGTTTACATCTATGTTAGAATTTGTCTAGTTATATGTATGCAATTCATGTTCAAACTCTTTTGATTGATATATATATTGTGTCTATACTATTTAGCATTTATATTTGGAACAACATATGAAATCAAAAGTGCTTTCTGCCTCCCTGTGATCCACCGAGACTCACCAACTTCTGTTAATTTATTTGCTCGAGATGTATTTCACGCTATACTACAACGTGTTAATTTTCTATGCGATCTACGTCGCTATACAAACCGCTGTAGTATAGTGGTGAGTATTCTCGCCTGTCATGCGAGCGACCTAGGTTCGATCCCTGGCAATGGTGCCAATTTGTTCGCGGCGTAGATCACGTAGAAAATTAACACGTTGTAGTATAGCGCGAAATACGTCTCGAGCAAATAAATTAACGGAACTTGGTGAGTTTCGGTCAATCACAGGGAGGCAGAAAGTGCTTTTGATTTCATATGTTATTCCAAATATAACTGCTAAATAGTATAGACACAATATATATCAATCAAAAGAGTTTGAACATGAATTGCATACATATTACTAGACAAATTCTAACATAAATGTAAGGTTCTTATGTAACAGAACGAGGGCACCACGGGTGGTTCATGGTGGCCTTTTGGAGAGGTTGGGAAGAGCAACAACAATCCATCGGGGTGGCCCAACGGATGCTTAAGATGGAGGTGCAGAGATGGATGCAGAGAAGATGGGAAGAAGAAGAGAGAGAAGGTGTAGAAGGAGGAAGAAGAAAAATAAGAGAATGACTTCAAAGGGGACCCTTAGGCCTCCTTTTATAGCTTTTGTGAAGTGCATTTAGGGTATTTGAGCCCTTAATTCCGTGTAAAGGCTTTAGATTAATCAGATCTGTTGATCGGGAGATCAACGATCCTAATTAATCCTTCCAAATCCTTCTTCTATCCATGGTTTATTCTGGTGCTGCCACATGGCATGCTGTGCACCCTTGGATTTGAATCTGATGGCCTTGCTCGCTAATAACGCTACATTTTATGGTGGTAATTCTGCCAATCGGGATTTATCTTAAGGATAATATGCACAAATAATACACCGTAAATGGGCATGGGAGCATAACATGCATCGCACATCAAGATTGCTTGTAATTCAATGTTAATAGCCATTTGTACAAGTTCATGTCAAAACAGGCCTCAGATGAGCAATCTGACCGCACAGATGGATTCAGAATGACGGAGTCCAATAGACTTAAAATCGACCCAATCTGACATCCGGAGCCCCTGCAATTGGCTCAAGAAGTTCTAGCTGTTGATTTGATGATCAACGGTCCATAGCGCACCACATGGCACCCAATCGGCACGTCCAGGCCACCGCCCCACCTCTTCCATCATCGCAGAGACAAATCTAAGCTCAGATGGCTGAGAGCTGCGCACCCTTCGCAGCATCCACCAGAGTTGAGCATCCAAACACGGATTCGACCGTTGGATCTCCATCTAATGATCAGTAGCAGGCGAACGAAGATCATCTTCGCGACAATCCGCGCTCTCAGCATAGCAGTCTGTGCCTCGACCTTGCGCTGAGAGGTGAGGGTTTGAAATGCATCGAAGCAGCAATTTGTGGCTAAGGCGCACGCGGCTGGAATTCGACCGTCGATGCACGCACTGACGGTTTGGATTGCAGCTACGTGGTAGCCGCAGATGCAAGATCGCAAAGCAACGCTCATGAGGTGCGATCCGAAGTGCGCTCAGTGCATGATCTCAACCGTCTGATCTTCGATCGAACAACCCTCAAGGCGTGCACTTGGATTGCGAAGAGGAGGAAGCATGGCACGCGCGAAGGACTAGCGGACAAGGAGGCTACATCGATGATTTTGGCATGGGTTTAGCCACGTCCCGGACATCGCTAAAGCTCCTACCGAAAATTAGAAACCCCTTCTTCCTATATAAACCCCCTCCAACTACCCATGTAAAGCATTCAATTCCCTTGCAAGTCTTCTACCCTACTCCTAGCCACCCTTAGCACCCTTTTGTAATCACTGGAGTCTACGAGCCACCGACGGAGCCCTCCTCTACCGCTGTGGCCGCCTTGCCGTCTCCTTTCTCTCTCTATCTTAGTATTACTTTATTTAGCTTAAACATTTGTCTATGGTTGTATTTACAAAAACCTAAGTTGCATGTTAAATGAAGATGTTTCTTTTTTAGCTATTGTCGCTGTTTTTTTTACCAAGCTTTTTCCTTATCGTGAGTTGCATGAATGACATGATCAACAAATTCTAACCCTACTCTCTCTCTCCCCCTCACTTATTTCTCTTTTCCCATGTTTTCTCGCAAGCAAAACCTGCCATTTCCGTGACAACGAAGTGATAGAAAACCCAATTTTCATGCTTCGCTGTGTTCGACACTCGGACTCACGTCCGTTTCTTTATTCAAAAATGATGTGCGAATGCAAGCTACAACATTCTTAAACAAACACGTCTGGACCACATCAATTTTTGGAGCCGTTGTTGGGGAGGCAATGGATTTATTTTATCGCTTCCATTCTACATCTATATTCACATCGTCTGACTCATTTTCTCCCTCTACTTGATTGATCATAGGAACTCGGCGTCGGGGTGACGAAGGAGCGCGACTCGTGACGACAGGGATAGAGTAAGCGCAGCAAGGACCGGTTGTGAGTATTTCTTTTCCCGTGATTGTTTGCTTGCTTAATAAATTCTAAAAAAAAAAACTAAAATCAGAAAAAATTGGCGTGGTGAATGATTGCCTGATCCTCATCCTTAACTCATCACCCAACAAAAAATTATAGTCTAACATTCTTAAAGACTTAATCTTTTTGGAGTGTTCTCTTTCTTTTTGAGTGGTGTTTGTGAAGCCACCGTGAATTGACATGGGCCGCACCACTCACCCTTAAAATCGATTCATCTGGTAGAAACTGCATGAACACTAGGATGAACACATTAGGGTTTTAGAGCCTCATCACGCTAAAGGAAATTCACTCTTACCTGTTGTGCGCAAAACTTGGCATGCCCACTTGAAACTTTCCTGAAAACACTAAGACACGTCAACCCTAAAAGACACTAAAGTACAAATGTTAAAAGGCACCACATCTTAAATCCTTGCTTGAAAATCATGTCTTGTTAGGAGCACATGGTGTCGGACCCGAATAGGTTGTTAATATGATGATTTTATTGTTGAAGTGTGCATAGTGGTTAACCTAAATCGGACCTAACCATCTCTTTACAATTTTTTTTTTTAACCTGGCCTACTTGATTTTATCTTGGTCACTTTTAGGCCCAGGGTCGAACTCAGGGAAGTGGGGTTACAAGTTAAGTTTCTACGTCTTTCCTATAATGAGTCTCTTCCGTTCATTTATTGTGTTTTTGGTATTTTTCTTATTTAGATTTTTTTTGGTAATCTTTGTCCTTGAGGCACACCCTCAAAATTGGGTTCTTGGCTTTGAGCCAAAACAAGGTTCCGAAATGGGTCTTGCTATTCGTAAGATGGAGTACCTGTAAGTCAAAGATTATCTTTTCTCTTTTATATATATTTTTTTATCTTTTTACTAACAGGAAAGCGAATAAAGTAAATAGAGTATATATATAGGTATATATTATGTATATAAGGGGTGGGGGTGGAGGCAGAGATGGAGTGTAGCACGGTGTCGAGTCGGTCGTCGTCTAGAAAGACGCAACCGACAGGACTAGGTGCTGCGTGGAGTGTGGGATGGATGGTGGAAGATGAATGCGAACACGCTTTTCGTATGCGTGTATCGAGGAATATCAGCAACTGGTGTAGATATTCCCGTGATACAGCGTATGGTAAATAACGTGAAAATATATCTATATATATA
The DNA here is from genome assembly GCA_037157565.1 of Thalassia testudinum. Classification (NCBI taxonomy): domain Eukaryota; kingdom Viridiplantae; phylum Streptophyta; class Magnoliopsida; order Alismatales; family Hydrocharitaceae; genus Thalassia; species Thalassia testudinum. Next base: position 40,603,566 of record JAZHRO010000049.1, read on the forward strand.
TATGGTTATAAATATATAGGCATATATATGTAGTTATATATGTGTATATATATATGTATGTATATATGTGTATATATAAGTATATGTATATATGTATGTAGCTATATGTATAGATAGATATATGTATAGATGTATATATATATATATGTATATATATGTATGTTTGTATATAATACTACATATATGTATATATATATATGTATATATATATATAATAATAATATATGCATATTGGTATATGTATCTAGATATGTATATATATGTATATATAAGTAGGTGTGTATATATGTATATATATATATATATAATAATATACTTAGTTATATAGGTAATAGTATATATATAGATATATGTATATTTATATATATATATGTATATAAATGTATGTATATATATCAGTATATATATGTGTATATATATATATATATAAGTATATATATATATATATGTATATGTATGTATATAGACTAGTACATAGTTATATAAGTACTAATATATGTATAGATATATGTATAAATATATATATATATATATATAAGCATATAAATATATGTATATATATGTATATGTATATGTATGTATATAAGTATATATATATATATATATATGTATATGTAAATATATGTATATATATATTAGTATATACAAGTATACGTATATATATATACGTTTATAATAGAGTATAGGTGTGTGTGTGTAAACGTCGGTGTAAAGAGAGAGTGAGAGAGTGTTGTGAGAGAGAGTGAGAGAGTGAGAGAGAGAGAGAGAGAGAGCAGGAGAGCCTACAGAGGAAGGAAAGGGCATTTTAAGCTGTCTGCGTGCGAAGGGTGTCGTCTGGTGGTTCAAACTCGTGCGCAGGCGCGTATGCGTGTAGAGAAGTGTGTGCTGGTGGGTGAAGGGTGCGGAGAGGATATGCTGCGCACCGTGCTGCGTGAAGGCTGGCGTGGGCGCTCACCAGCACGGGCAAAGGGAGCAGGTGAAGGCAGGTGCTGGGAGAGGGCTGGTGCACCGAGACGTACGTGGGAGGGTGCGGGCGACGCGGGCGGAGATGTGCAGGCGGGCGCGTGCACGGGCGAATGGCGATAGCGGCGCGCCGTGTGATCGGATAAGTGAGGAACTCTTCGGCCACGCCACTGTAGCCATAGTGTCGCGCAGACTGGCCTGAACAGTGGCTACAGGGGTCGGCTAAATCACGCGATCGCCTGCTGCCGGTGCTGTGAGTGTGGCCGGCTCGGCACGTGCGGTGGAGTGGCTTCGGCTGGTGGCTTGCGGGAGGAAGGTTGCGACAGAGCGAGCGGAGAAGGCTGCTGTTGTGCATGGTGGAGGGCAAGGGCGACCTGCTGCTTGCGTAGAGGCTTGCGGGAGTTGGTAGGGACGCGCGGAGAGGCTTGGCCGGTCGTTACAGTGAAGCGCGGTGGCCGGTTGCAGGGGCAGAGAAGCTAACGACAGAGCGAAGAAGCGGGAGGCGGAGAGGCCTGCAGGTGCACGCGGAAGGGGCTGGGGCTGCTGCTGCTGCTGCCGCTGAGCTTCAAGCTTGAAGCCTGCGCTCCAATGGCTGAAGGTGCTGGAACAGAGAAAAAAACTAGAAAAGAGCCACCACGCCCACCGACTCTTTGAAGAGCTGGGCGGTGGTGGTCTCACTGTGGTGGGTGTGCACCACAGTGAGGGCTCCTGTCCGCCAGGTGTCTCCGAGGAGGGCCGACGTGTGGAGGGAAATGGAGGAGAGGACGGTGGCCTAGAGAAGAAGCTGCAGGTGGGTTTTTCTTGGCTGGGACCAGGCTGCTTGCAAAGGATGGAGCCGTGGTCTTTTATAAAGGAAGAAGGCAAGGCTAATGCATGGCATGGCAGGGAATGGTTGCATGCAGCTGCAGGGAGAGGCCTGCTGCAGAGCATGGCGCGAGAAGGTGAGACCATGCATAGCAGCCGCAGGAAGAAAGGTTTCAAAATCAAATGGAAATAAAAATAGAGATGGGAATTTTGCAAAGATGCACTTGAGGAAAAATGTAAAATGCAAGGCCATTTATTTATTCTCCTCTCCTCTCAATTAAATGCATGCATGCGTGTATTTTTACAATGCAACTATGGAGACCTAATATGCATTGGTAATGGTAGGAAATAGCATAAGAAGGCACTATTGCAGGTGTATTTTTGCGGTGCAATCATACCCCCATGCCTATCTTTTGCTAGTCTCTAGCAAAACATTTTTTTGTAGTATTTAGAAATGATCTTTAAGCTGAAGATTTTCTTCTGAGGTGACGTAGGCGTGTTTATTATTGGATATTGTGAGAACCAATTGTAGAGAAGACTACCAGTACTTTAAGTCTCACATGACAAAGATCATCTCTTGACTAACTAGGACTCTTGATATTTAAACCTTAAGTAAGATTTCCAAGACCCAGGTGGTTTTTGCCGTACTCGAGAGCTTCAAGAGATTATGGCTTGTGCTTAGTGAAGGATCAAGACTGACCAGATGAACATTAAGACTCAAGCCCAGGGTTTCACGAATCTTTAAGTAAAGGTTGGTCCCAGTTTCAGCTCGTGTTTTCGGATTGACCCTTGAGAAGATGACGGAAAACTCAACTCCCATTTTCTGACATTTGTGGCTCCTAGGCAAATAGGGTATTTGCGACTTGCCCTGAAGAACTCTTTTAGGGTAGAGACTTTACAGACATTTGTGAGATATACTGACTTATTTGCACTTTTTTTTTTTGAAACACATGTCAGTATATCTCTTACAACTTTCTTTGGAGGAGCACACTTTTCTTTTTGGTGGGAGAGTTTCTTTTTGGTAGAAAGAGTCGCTCCTAAACACAAGACTAAAGCCTGGGATAAAAAGTCTACCTACGCGCACAGGTAAGGACTCCACCTTCCCTAATGAACACTAGTGTTGGATCTTATGTTCACCTGGTCTTTCCTGATATGTGTAGTGTGAATTAAGTTTACTAAAGCTCTCAAGTAAAAGCAAACCAACGGATCCTGTACTAGTGTCTTAGGTACAAAAATACGTCCTTAGTTAGGAGAGATTCTGATCTATTTTATCAATGCTCAAGTGAATTAAGCCGAGCTTGAGCGAATCAAGCTTCTATTGCCTGGAAAGTCTTCAAAACAGAGGTTGAATATCCATTAAACACTTATTGTATTTTTGTTTCAGCCTACAGATCATTACTAAACACATTTTTTTTATAGAAACTGCATGATACCCTAAAATACCTAGATCCTAAGGATGCCTATCTACCCCCCATGCCAAATGATGCTATGTCCTCATATGCATGCAGGGAAGGGTAGAGAAAGGATGAAAGATCGGGTAACGAGAGCTGCAGTGCAGGGTATACAGCAGGGTGGTAGGGTGGGTGGATGGTGGGTGGTGAAGTGAAAAGTGAAGTGATCGTGATAGTGAAGTGAAAAGTGATGGTGGATGGTGAGTGTTGTTGGGGTGCCTCCCAACGAGCGCTGAATTTAACATCCCCAGCTGGACTTAGAATGAGGCAAAGAATTAGTTACCCTACAGCAGGGCAACGGTTTCTCCAACGGGGGTAGGTTCATGAGTCAAATCGGGTTTCAAACGCTGCCTGTTGATCGTAAATTTACGCCCAGATTTGGGATCTTCGATCTCAACGGCCCTGTTGGGGAATGGTCTTGAGACCAAGAAAGGACCAGTCCATTTGGACTTTAATTTCCCAGGAAAGAATTTGAGTTGGGCATTATAGAGCCAAACTTGCTGAGATGACTCAAATTCTTTCCGCCGAATACGGCTGTCGTGAAAAGCCTTAGTGCGTTGTTTGAAGGTTAAAGCAGAATCATAGGCTTCACGACGGAGCTCTTCTAGCTCCTAGAGTTGGAGTTTCCTTTCTCGACCACACAGGTCTCGGTTGAGGTTACATTGGCGAACCGCCCAATAAGTGTGGTGCTCCAACTCCACGGGCAAATGACAAGGCTTCCCATAAACGATTCTATACGGAGACATACCAAGGGGAGCCTTGAAGGCGGTCCAATATGCCCAAAGAGCATCAATCAGCTTGTCGGACCAATCCTTACGGTCAGGCCGAACAGTTTTCTGGAGAATTTGCTTGATTTGCCAGTTCGACACCTCTGCCTGGCCGTTCGTCTGAGGATGATACGGGGATGCGATATGATGGTGGACTCCGTATTTCCTCAGAAGTGCCCGAAAAGAAGCATGGGTAAAGTGGCTTCCTCCATCCTAGATAATGGCTCGAGGGATCCCAAAGCGCGCAAAGATGTGGTCTTTGACAAAGCAAGTGGATATAATATGGTCAGCACGGCACGTGGGAATGGCCTCGATCCATTTTGAAACATAGTCAATGGCCACGAGGATGAATTCGAAGCCGTTGGAAGGAGGAAAGGGACCCATGAAGTCAATTCCCTAGATGTCGAAGATTTCTGCAGCTAGGTTGGGTTGTAAGGGCAACATGTCACGACGTGACATTGACCCTAACGACTGGCACCTAGTGCAATGCTTGGCATAATTGTGTGCATCCTGGTGAAGGGAGGGCCAAAAGAAACTGCACTGCAACACCTTGGTTGCAGTTTTTCTCCCAGAGAAATGGCCTCCGCAGGCCTGATTATGGCAGAAGAATAGCACACTGGGGAACTCGTTGTCAGGAATACAGCGACGGATGATTTGACCAGCACCTATCCGAAAAAGAAGTAGATTATCCCAGAAATAATACTTTGCTTCTGCCATGAGAGGCTCGTGCTGGTTTTTAGGCCAGCCACGTGGAAGTGATCCAGAAGCAAGGTAATTGGCAATGTCGGCATACCACGGTCCACTTGCCACATCATCAGGAAAAATTTCATTGATCGGCAGAGTAAGTCCAATATGGTCAGGGTCCAGTCTGGAAAGGTGATCAGCTACAATGTAACGACCCGATTCCCGAGTCCCTACGAGACACGAGAACCGGACCGACTCGACTAAACCCAAGACCTGGTCGTCCAACGAGGAAGTAACCAAAAGAGCAGTAAAATAAACCACATTCAACATGAATGTAACTAACAGTAAGAAAATACAGCAGTAAGGAAAGAAACCACTACAGTATGTACCACCACAACAGTAGAACAACATTCATAACATAATATGAACTGCAGGTAAAGAAGAGTACAGCGGAAACAAGAACTACTCACTACAGTGGAACCAAAAAGAGGTACAAGAGAACAGTGGTAACTCTACTGGACCCTACTCGGCCCAGCATCCTCTGCAGCCGCTGACCCTGGCTGCTCAACACCTGGTCCTGAAAGGTAACGAGTGTAACACGTCAGCAAAACGCTGAGTAGAGTGGCAGCTAAACTAAAGAAACAGTAAAGTGTACAGTAGCTATTTTAATTTTCTTTCTTCCTTTATTTACATCTTTCTATTGTTTCAAAATTTATCTATTTCTCAGATCCTTCACTTGATCTCGAATGTTCCTCGTGGGAACGATCTTGATTGCAGTCTTTTCCGAATAGTAGAAGTAGCACGTGGTGCTCTCCTGGCCGGGAGAGTCCCCCGTGGTGATCCTACTCTCAGTCAACCACCCCTAGGTCATGGACAGGTGTAACGGTGACTACGGCATGCACGATAAACGCACAGGTAGCTAACCCGCACTGGCACGTGGTCAGTCGTTTCCGTTAACGGGTGCGCCCAAAGCACAGCACGGAACCAGTACAGGGCAGAGCCCTCTCTGTAACAGGGGTCCAACCCCTCCACAGTAACCAAACAGGGGCCTTGCCCCTCCACAGTCCGCGCACCCTCGCCTGACTACCCTGGTTTGCCTCAGTGGGCCTAACAAGTCGGTGTAGGAGGCTAGCAGAACCCCAGGGCCCGTGGGGTAGCTAGTACCTCCCTACACTAGTAGCTCTCCTCGGTACTACGTACACGAGGGCCAGCAAGTCAGTACAGAGTGGCCAGTCCTAACCTCGGGTCCCTGGGGCGGCTGGCTCCGCTCTGCACTAAATAGGGCGACAGTCGCTCTCCTTGGTACTTCGTACTCAAGGGCCAGCTCACTTCCCCAATTCTATTCCATTCACTTTCCAGGAGTTCTACTCCTAATTCCCCGTAGGGTTCCAGCTCTTTTAACTCAGCGCATTCCGGTTTCACCTTTCCAGTTTCACGTTCATACATCCCATATTCTTAATCATGTTCATTTATTCATAACAGGCAGCTGTTTAAACAAATTTATAGGCAGCTATTATTTCTTTTCCACATTTTCAAGACTGCAGTGTTCACATATTCCACTAGTTTTCCCATCCTAGGATTCATGTCATACCCTAGGATCTATCATACAATCTAGTTTTCCAGCCCTAGGATTCATGCAACACCCTAGGATCTACCATTCATTCTAGTTTCTCATTCCTATGATTCATGCAATGTCCTAGGTGCTACTTATGGTTCCATAAATTAACAGATTATACCAATAAACTTAAATGCCACTCTACCGGTTACAATAGGAGTACTAGGGGCATGGTCGGAAATCCTGCGTGCCTCCGCAAACCTCGAGACTGCAACGGAACGGGGTCCTATCACAAGGATCAAACACAAGGAGTTTCTCAAAACAGTATATAGCTATTGTAGATGGGTAGAGGATTTAATTCCGAAAAGAACGCAACTCGAAACGCGGAAAACGAAACCCGAACGGGCCCTAAACTGGTCGAAAACGACGAAACAGTGCAAAATTAGACGTCTGGAACTTATTCCAGATGTCTTAAAAAGTGGATCAGGGGTTACCTTGCTCTACGTGGTCTCTCAGACGTCCAGAAGCCTGCGGGGGCGTCTGGCCTAGTTCCCAGACGTTCGATGGTCACCCTGGACATCTGTAAGTCATTCCAGTCGTCTGGCACTGCAGGCAGACGTCTGATTGGCGTTGGATGCGAATCCCCGAACCTGCGCATACCCATTTCTCTCTCTCAGTATGGACGGTCGTAGGAAAGGAAGAAGGTATGAAAATAACTCACCTTTCAGACGTCTGGACAGTCCTCCAGACGTCTTCCCTGTCGTCTGGTTGGAATCACAGACGTCTGATTTTGGAAAATTTTCCAAAATCAGGGCGCCACACGCCCTCCGCTCGCGACGCCCGGCCGCGCTGCGAGTGCTCCGCCTGCTGCTCGAGGTACAGCAGGCCTCCCGCGCCACCCCGCGTCTGCTGTGCCCCCGCCGGCTGGCTCCCGCTTCCCTGGCAGGCTCGAGCCCTCACGGCTGACGCCTCCTCCCCCGTGCAGCACTTCCTCCCGCACCCGCCGCGGCTGTCGCCGCTGCCGCTCACTCGCGCTGGCTCTCGCGCACTGACTGTAAGGAGAAGAGGAAGGGGGCAGAGGTGATGGGAGTGAGGGGGAGGGCGTGGCCTTTTAAGGCCGCACGAGGAGGAGAGAGAGAGCAGGGCAGAGTGCGCAGGAGGGAGAGGGAAAAAGAGAGAGAGAGACGCTCGCAGGTCTGCGCGCTCAGGCGCGCAGACGAAACACGCGTGCCAAAAATAACCGAATCCCAGATGTCTGGAAGGGGTTCTAGACGTCTGGTCAGACGCCTGGGACACCTCCCAGACGTCTTAAAAACGTCTAAAGCCGCGCGTTCGTAACATACAACATTCTGGGCTCTGGCCTTATCGCGGATCTCAATGTCAAATTCTTGGAGCAGAAGGATCCAACGAATTAGTCTAGGCTTGGCGTCCTTCTTGTGCATGAGATGGCGAATGGCCGCGTGATCAGTGAAAACAATAATGTGAGAGCCCAGACGGTAAGAGTGGAATTTCTCCAGCCCAAAGACGACCACCAGTAGTTCTTTTTCAGTGGTAGTATAATTACGCTGGGCCTTGTCCAACGTCTTACTGGCGTAGTACACCATGAAGGGGTGTCTATCGCATCTTTGTCCCAGGATGGCTCCGACTGCAAGGTCGAAAGCGTCACACATGAGTTCAAAGTTGAGGGACCAATCAGGCGGCTGGAGAACAGGGGCCTTGGTGACAGCATTACGCAGCTGCGTGAATGCTTGTATACAGTTGGGGCCCATATCGAAGGGTACGTCGGTTGATAAGAGATGAGTTAAGGGTCGAGAAATTTTGGAGAAGTCTTTGATGAATCTCCTATAGAAACCGACGTGTCCCAAGAAGGAGCAGATTTGTTTGATAGAGCCAGGCACAGGTAAATCAACAATGACATCAAGCTTAGCTCTGTCAACCTCGATACCCCTATCGGAGATGATATGTCCGAGAACAATTCCCTCGTGCACCATAAAATGACTTTTTTCCCAAGAAAGCACGATGTTTACATCAATACATCTCCTAAGGATACGAGTTAGGTTGGTAAGACATTCGTCAAAAGATGGTCCAAAGATTGAAAAGTCATCCATGAAGACCTCGAGAAAGTCACCCACCATGTCATGGAATATCGCCAGCATACATCTCTAGAAAGTTGCTGGCACGCTGCAAAGTTTGAACGGCATCCTTCTAAATGCAAAGGTGTCGAAGGGGCAGGTAAAAGTGGTTTTCTCTTGGTCTCGGGGGTCAATTGCTACCTGGCTATATCCAGGAAATAGAAAAATTTATTTCCCGCTGATCGCTCCAGGATTTGGTCAATGAATGGTAGCGGAAAGTGATCTTTCTTGGTTGCAGCATTGAGTTTCCTATAATCTACACACACTCTCCAAGATGTAGGAGTGCGTATAGGGATGGATTCGCCCTTGTCATTGACACGGATGGTGAGTCCTGCCCTTTTGGGCACAACGTGAATTGGACTCACCCAGGGGCTATCGCTGATCGGGTAGATTATACTCGCATCCAGCCACTTAATGATTTCTTTCTTAACGACCTCTCACATGTTAGGGTTGAGACGTCACTGCATCTCGCGGGAAGGTCGAGCCTCCTCCTCCGTATATATACGGTGAGTGCAGTAGGAGGGGCTAATGCCAGATAAGTCTAATAAGGGCCATCCAATAGCTTCCTTGTGTTCTATGATGACCTTAGTTAGTTTGCACTCTTGCTCCCTGGTCAATTTTGAACTGATGATTACAGGGAGCGTTTCATTTGGTCCCAGGAAAACATACTTAAGTGTATTAGGCATCTCTTTCAACTCAAGAGTGGATGGTGAAAGGTTTGGCATTTCTTGGGACGAGGGTGTCCTAGACGGGTTGGAGAACAAGTTAGGAGGAAGGAATTGGCCCTCAGATTGGCCAAGAAGAGGGGCTTCTTGGATAGATGGATCCAAAAAGGTATAGCCCCAGTGAGAAGTATATGGGCTCAAGGTCCCAGTGTGGAGATGCAACTTCGCCTGATTTGGCAGGGAAGAAAGGGCAATCCGGTCTTCAGGAGTGTGGACCGGCGGTGAGTAGCCCGGATATGACTCAGACCACGAGGTATGGGAAGCGGAGAAAACCTCGTCAGAAGTCTGGTCAGGAGAAGGTACAGGACAAGGGAGTGATGGGGGAACGTCACAATATGTGTTGGTCAGGCAGTCATCAGTGTTTATAGGTAATCCGCAGTAGTCCGAATAGGTCCCAATTAGTCCGATACACGCACTGGCGGCCATGTCCTCGTCAGAGTGTCATCCTCGATGCAATCGCAATCAAAGTTCTTCGCTACCTTGAAGATGTTAAGCTTGATCTTTTCAGATCCAACAACAATCTCGATACAGCTCGACTTGCAATCGATATGGGCGCGGGCTGTGGCCAAGAAAGGTCGACCAAGGATGATCGGACAATCAGAAAGTGAGCTAGGAACTTCCATATCTAAAACGAGAAAGTCAACAGGAGAAGTGGGACTGTTGACCCTAACCACCACGTCTTCCACCACACCCTTCGGGATTTTGACAGAACGATCTGCCAACTGTAATGTAATATGGGTGGGTTTCAGATTTCCCAAGGAAAATTTTTCGAGCATGATGGTTGGTATGAGATTTATGGAAGATCCTAGATCAAGCAGGGCACGGTTAAAATTGCATCCTTGGATGCTACAGGAAATCAGAGGTGTGCCCGGATTTTTCTACTTCGGTGGTAGGTTTGACAGTATAGCACAACTCACATGAGGCGAGAGAACCATCAGATTTTTAGTTTTCTTTGACTGTCACCTGGGTGTTGTGTAGTCTTTGAAAAATCGGCCGACAGTAGGTATGTGATCGATAGCCTCGAGTAGGGGTACCTTGATTTCTACATCCCTAAACAAATTACACAGGTTATCAAAGGCCTACGTGTCTTTCTTTTTGCCTTTTGGCTCCCTCAGTAGAGCCTCAGGGAATGGAACTGATTCTGGCACCAATTTTGGTGTATTGTCCTCTCGCGAATGCGGTGCCTATCCCGAATGAGAGGGCGATGAAGAAGTCGGGCCAGGATCAGGTCGAGGTGGATCAACGGTCTACTTACCACTCCTCGTAGTGATAGCACTGGACGATGCGGGTCTAGTGGGATCATACGGCGGAGGAGGATTTGCAATGGGGACATAAGAGTGCGATACTGCAGCGGGATTAGCCTGAAATCCCTGTGGAATGCTCGGAGCTTGCAGAATTTGATTAACTTGCCCCTGAGAAGGTCGTACCTGTGGTTGAGGACCACAGGGTACGAAGTTTCGCGGGTTTGGAATAGGTTGGGTGGGAAGAGTGCCCTGAGATCGAGTTGCCATGCGTAGTTGACTGATCTTAGCATTATGCTACGCCAATTGGTGTTGAAGAGAGGTCATGTTCTCTTTATGGCGCTTTGTCATTTCCGTCATCATTCGCATCAATTTGTCAAGAGGACTTGATGGGTGTTCGGTTTGCGGTATGCAAGGGCTTGATGGCGAATTTGCCAAAGGATTAGACTGGGCCCTTGGGATGACGGGTGTGGACGGTCGCATTGGTCCACCCGTGGGGTTTTGGCGCTGCGGGTTGTTGAACCATGCGAAGTTCGGATGATTGTGCCACCCTGGGTTATACGTGGCAGAGAATGGGTTATTCCCATGGGCACAAGCTTCTTCTATGCCAGAAGACGCGTCCGCATGTAAGTATGCGTCCAAGCACACGGAGGCCTGATCCTCCGTGTCGAAATACTGGCTTGTAGAAGCCAGTTCCACATGACTTACTGAGTCGCTCGACGCTACACTCGATAAGGAAGGTCTTACAGGGTTTCTCGGGATAAGCCTGGTGTTGGAAGAATTTGGATTGTGACGAAGTGGTGAAGTGGGGATGTTTGCCATAGAACGGGCGGGGTTGGCTAGAAGCTCGTCCAGCTTCTTGTGCACGATGGAGACTTCATCCAGTTTTTGTGCAATAAGGCTTAGATCGGTGGATGAATGGGAGGGTCCCGTGTCAACTTCGTGGACATTTCGGGGCTGGCTAGTATGATTAAAGGCGAGAATGGAAGCATTGTTCATCGAGTTTTCACTCATATTTTCAAACAGTTCAAATGCTCCATTCTTGTCTTTATTCATCAAATTCCCTCCATAGGAAGCATCTGCAATTTGCTTCAAAGTCTCATTTAGCCCACAGTATAAAATCTGGGCTATATGCCACTTAGGCAGACCGTGGCGCAGACACTTCCTGAGGAGGTCGTTATACCTATCCCATGCCTCATGAAATTGTTCGCCGTTTTGTTGCGTAAATGAAGTGATAGCACGACGAAGCGCATTGGTTTTCCCGATTGGGAAGAACTTCTTGAGAAACGCTGTTCGCATCTCTTCCCAAGAATGGATGGTTCTCCCAAGGGTGCGTAACCACTGCGACGCTTTATCCCGCAATGAAAACAGGAACATTTTCATGAGGACTATAGGTAACCCGACATTTCCTGGTTTAACCGTTTTAGCCAGTCGGGTTAGGTCTTCCAAGTGGAGAAAAGGATCTTCACTTGCAAGACCATGGAAGTGAAAGTTTATTAGGCCAATTATGTTCGGTTTCAATTCAAAGTCATCCCCGCCCATGGGGACCTGAATTTTTCCTATGGTCTCTATAGCAGCGGGACTCTGATAGGAGCTAAGAGACCTAGGCTCCTCCCGTTCGGGAGGGTTCTGCATTTCCTCCAATGTTTCCCGAATGGCTTCGATTTGCTCAGTATACATTTCCATTTGGGTTTGGAGGAGGGTTATGGGATCTAAGGCTCCACCACCTGGTAGGTTCTGAGGGCGGTTTCCTCCCTCGGGATTTGGGGGTGGGCGTGCAGCCATGTTTGTGGAGGAGACGATTCGGCTTCTTTTCTAAATTTATCAGTCAATTCAAACAGTTCAGGGTTTTGTGACCTCCTCCCAAACATGCACTACCGCAGGAAGAATTGGGGGGATAAGAAGGGAAAAGAGATGAGAGAAATGATGCTGCAAAGGTACACTTGATGATAAATCAATTCAATCCAATTCCTAACCTCTACAGTGTGCCCTTAGACCTAAAGATCTAAGTTACTTGCTATCACGGACTACGGAATCGAATGCGAGCACCACGGAACCACCAGGCCAGATTGAAAGGCCGTTTTAATTGGTGAATGGCTTTTAGAATTCAGCCATAAGTAGTATGGATTTTAGGATTTCGCTGAAATACCAATTCAACCAATCTCCAGGTTTTTGAAAGAATACAAGTTTTTTGCTAAGCCCAACGAACCCTTCTCCAATATCAGTTGGTTAATGCATGCTAAAATGCACTAGGCTTCCCTAATTGGAGATTTCTATGTGTGGATGCACGAATCAGTTTTAAATTAGTGTGAAAGGGAGCCAAAGCACTTCAACTCAAGTGTTCCCAATCACCAGAATGATTTCCACACACGAGGCTTCAACCAAAAGATAAAGAAAATCAAATAGTTGTGGTTGAAGTATTCGGGATCGAATCTTAGGCAAGTTGAAAAGTCGTGGTGGGGTTGGAATCGACTCAATTCCAAGTCTCCCCACCAAAAATGTGATCCCGAATTGTAGATAAGTGAGGCAAAAGAGGGGTGCAATCAATTTTTTGTATTTGCCTCAAAGAATACTTTGCACGACGAAAAATTCAAGAATCAAGATTCTTGGATTTTTGCTATGCGAAGTAAGGCAGGAAATTGAGGGGCGGTGGGAGTGAAGACAATCAATCAAACAAGTGAATTTTAGTCCACTTGCCCCAAGAGATCCTAAGAAGTTTTTCTAGTTTTTTAGTTTTTTAGTTTTTTTTATTAAGACGACAAGTTAAACCTAGTTGCTAAGAAAAGAAGACCTACTTGTTTGGCAACGTGTACGAAGCTCCAATGCGGTGTCGGCGTCTTCACGCTCTCATTCCCGCCTTGGATCTGCTTACGTCTTCGACTTTGTCTGCCTGCCTTCTCCTTGCACCAGGTTCACTTGCACACCAAAAACAGAGATACCCGTGAAGAGAGGAGAAAAAATTATAGGAATGGAGTAAAAACTTGAAGGCGCACCTCCCCGACAACGGCGCCAGAAAAGCTATGGTGTCGGACTCGAATAGGTTGTTAATATGATGATTTTATGGTTGAAGTGTGTATAGTGGTTTACGTAAATCGGACCTAACCATCTCTTTACAAAATTTGTTTTAACTTGGCCTACTTGATTTTATCTTGGTCACTTTTAGGCCCAGGGTCGAACTCAAGGAAGTGGGGTTACAAGTTAAGTTTCTACGTCTTTCCTATAACGAGTCTCTTCCGTTCGTTTATTGTGTTTTTGGTGTTTTTCTTATTTAGATTTTTTTTGGTAATCTTTGTCCTTGAGGCACACCCTCAAAATTGGGTTCTTGGCTTTGAGCTAAAACAAGGTTCCGAAATGGGTCTTGCTATTCGTAAGATGGAGTACCTGCAAGTCAAAGATTATCTTTTCTCTTTTATATATATTTTTTTATATTTTTACTAATAGAAAAGCGAATAAAGTAAATACAGTATATATATAGGTATATATTATGTATATAAGGGGTGGGGGTGGAGGCGGAGATGGAGTGTAGCACGATGTTGAGTCGGTCGTCGTCTAGAAAGACGCAACCAACAGGACTAGGTGCCATGTGGAGTGTGGGATGGATGGTGGAAGATGAATGAGAACACGCTTTTTGTATGCGTGTATCGGGGAATATCAGCAACTGGTGCAGATATTCCCGTGATACAGCATATGGTAAATAATGTGAAAATATATATATGTATATAAATATATATATGTGTATATGGTTATAAATCTATAGGTATATATATGTAGTTATATATGTGTATATATATATGTATATATGTGTATATATAAGTATATGTATATATGTATGTAGCTATATGTATAGATAGATATATGTATAGATGTATATATATATATATATATATGTATATATATGTATGTATGTATGTATATGATACTATATAGATGTATATATATATATATATGTATATATATATATATATATTAATATATGAATATAGGTATATGTATGTAGATATGTATATATATGTATATATGTATGTATATATAAGTAGGTGTGTATATATGTATATATATATATATATAATAATATACTTAGTTATATAGGTAGTAGTATATATATAGATAAATGTATATTTATATATATATATGTATATAAATGTATGTATATATATTAGTATATATATGTGTATATATATATATATATATATAAGTATATAGATATATATATATATGTATATGTATGTATATAGACTAGTACATAGTTATATAAGTACTAATATATGTATAGATATATGTATAAATATATATATATATATATATTTATATTTATATAAGTATATAAATATATGTATATATATGTATATGTATATATATATGTATATGTAAAAATATATATATATATATATATATATATATATATATATATATATATATATATATATATATATATATATATATCAGTATATATATATACGTTTATAATAGAGTATAGGTGTGTGTGTGTGTGGAAGTGTGAGTGTATGTGTGTGTAAACGTCGGTGTAAAGAGAGAGTGTTGTGAGAGAGAGTGAGAGAGTGAGAGAGAGAGAGAGAGAGCGGGAGAGCCTGCAGAGGAAGGAAAGGGCCTTTTAAGCCATCTGCATGCGAAGGGCGTCGTCTGGTGGTTCAAACTCTTGCGCAAGCCCGTATGCACACAGAGAAGCGCGCGCTGGCGGGCGAAGGGCACGGAGAGGAGACACAGCGCACCGTGCTACGCGAAGGCTAGCGCAGGCGCTCGCAGGCACGAGCGAAGGGAGCGGGCGAAGGCAGGCGCTGGGAGAGGGTTGGCGCACGCAGACGTACGTGGGAGGGTGCGGGCAACGCGCAGGCGGGTGTACGCATGGGTGAACGGTGGTAGCGGCGCGCCGCGTGACCGGATATGTGAGGAACTCTTTGGTCACGCCACTGTAGCCACAGTGTCACGCAGACTGGCGTGAACAGTGGCTACAGTGGTCGACCAAGCCACGCGACCGCCTGCTGCCGTTGCTGTGAGTGTGGTCGGCTCGACGCGCGCGGCGGAGTGGCTTCGGCTGGTGGCTTGCGGGCAGAAAGTTGCGACTGAGCGAGTGGAGAAGGCTGCTGTCGTGCACGGTGGAGGGTGAGGGCGACCTACTGCTTGCGTAGAGGCTTGCGGGTGTTGGCAGGGACGCGCGGAGAGGCTTGGCCGGCCGCTGCAGTGAAGCACGGTGGCCGGTTACTGGCGTGGAGAAGCTCGCGACAGAGCGAAGATGTGGGAGGTGGAGAGGCCTGCAGGCGTGCGCGGAAGGGGCTGTGGCTGCTGCTGCTGCTGTGCTGCTACTGCCGCCTGGCCGCTGCTGCTGCCGCTGAGCTTCAAGCTCGAAGCCTGCGCTCCAATGTCTGAAGGTGCTGGAACGGAAAAAAAAACTAGAAAAGAGCCACCACGTTCACCGGCTCTTTGAAGAGCTAGGCGGTTGTGGTCTCACTGTGGTGGGTGTGCACCACAGTGAGGGCTCCTGTCCGCCGGGTGTCTCCAAGGAGGGTCGGCATGTGGAGGGAAATGGAGGAGAGGACGGTGGCCTGTAGAAGAAGCTGCAGGTTGGTTTTTCTTGGCTGGGACCAGGCTGCTTGCAAAGGTTGGAGCCATGGTCTTTTATAAAGGAAGAAGGCAAGGCTAATGCATGGCATGGCAGGGAATGGCTGCATGCGGTTGTAGGGAGAGGCCTGCTGCAGAGCATGGCGCGATTAGGTGAGGCCTTGCATAGTAGCTGCGGGAAGAAAGGTTTCAAAATGAAATGGACATAAAAATAGAGATGGGAATTTTGCAAAGATGCACTTGAGGAAAAATGTAAAATGCAAGGCCATTTTTTTATTCTCCTCTCCTCTCAATTAAATGCATGCATGCGTGTATTTTTACAATGCAACTATGGAGACCTAATATGCATTGGTAATGCTAGGAAATAGCACAAGAAGGCACTATTACAGGTGTATTTTTGCGGTGCAATCAGCACACACATCTGAATTGGATAACTAAGAGGCACCATCCCAATTAACGCCTCATCACATAACCCGAGAACAAGCACTACCCTAGCCCCATTAAAATAGAGTAGACGTGCCCTAGGCAGGACTAGGTTAAGTCTCAAGAGGCGTGGTTTTGTTTGCTAGGCACTTGGCCTTCATTCCCTTAGTAGAATCTTGTGACTAGGTTGCGGGGAAGTGTCAAATGACCGTGGTTGTGGGGTCTATGGAAACGGCAGCGCAAGCCAAAGGAAGAACCTTCCCCACAATCCCCTCATAATCAACCTGGCCAGATTAGCTTTGGGAAGGGCTGTCCTGTGCCTACAGACTTGATTGTTCCTTTGGAGATTTCTAGGTCCCCTAAGGAATACCCTGTAAGAACTAGGCTTGTCTGCTTGGTTGTGCACACGCGCTTCTCGCATCTGTCTCTCTCCGCATCCCTCCCCCGTTCTTCTCTAGTGTATGCACGGGAGACGATCACTTCATCCTGAGTTGTTTGTTTTGGTACGGGAAACCAGAAGACTTGATCTTGCTAGAGATATGGCCTAACCTAGAGTAGATGAGGTTGAGGACCAACCTCCATGAGATATGATGGACATCATCCAGGCCCAGATCAATGTAAACCACCAGCTTTAGCAGTAGCAGACCCACACTATCATGCAAGCCATACACCGGTTGCAGAACTTGCAGGGGCAACCACCACCTGATCCACCACAATTCCAGGGCCAACTTAGGCCCCTCCGGTACTTCTACAATCCTTCTGCGATTCGGATCGAATCGTACCTTAGGGTCCCCAAGGGGGGAGATGATTTTGAGCTGAAACAAAACATCCTAAGCTTGATTCAGAGCTACTTTCATGGGAGCTCAAATGAGGACCCCTTCCAACACCTAGAGGACCTTGACCAGATCGCCTAGACTGTAAAACCCAGGAACATTAGCCTAGACATTATTTTGATCAAGATGTTCCCCTTCTCATTGAGAGATAAAGCATCTCATTGGCTTAGGACTTTAGGAAGACCTATCTCCACCTGGGAAGAACTGAAGCATGCATTCCTAAAGAAATTCTTCCCCATAGGAAAGACCAATGCCCTCAAAAGAGCCATTACCACCTTTGCACTCTAAGGCAGGGAACAATTCCATGAGGCGTGGGAGAGATTTAACGAATTATTAAGGAAATGCCCAAACCATGAGGTTCCGAGGTGGCAATTGGCCCAGATCTTCTACCACGGTCTGGATAGCAACCTTTGGAACTTCGTCAATGCCTCATGCAGGGAAAACTTCCTGAACAAAGACGAGGAGAGCATGTTTGAGCTCTTCGAGTCTTTGAGCGAAAATTCTCTCAACAATGCCTCCATGACCCAGTTTAGTTGATCCAATCAACACTGTCGTGGGATCTATGAGGTACAAGTGAATTCTGGAATGGTTGAATGGATATCATTGCTAAGAAATTGGATCGAGTAAAATTGGTAGATAAGAAAATAGATAAACTGTTGAACTAAACCAAGAACTCGCTACAGACTCTCTCCTTAGCAAAGGGAGCTCACAACATAGACCTGGTCCAGCCACTAAGCTAGATGCACCTGGAACAACCCCTGACCATGTTCCAAGGAGGGACCTTTGCTCCCTCAACCCTTGATTATTCTCTTCCCTCCCCCTAGACACCTTCTATCTTTGAAGATGTCTAGGCTATCCAAGGTTATTCCAAACCTGACCCCTTCTCAAACACCTACAACGTCGGATGGCATAATCACCCAAACTTTGCTTGGACGAACCAAAAACCTCCTCAATTCCAGAACTAGCCCAGGCTAAACCACCAGCCAAACTTACCCTCCTATCAGCAAGGTCCATCGGTTAGACCCCCCTATAACCCAAATAGGGTGGCCCCTCCCCCACAAAACCAAATGGACACCTTGATAAAATTGATGGCTGAAATGAACCAAAAACACCAAGAGGAAATGGCTTTAGTGAAGGGACAGTTGAGCTAGCTGTTGGATTGTAAACAGTAGGGATCCCTTCCTTCTCGGCCACAACCGAACCCACGAAACGTGATTAACAGAGGCCCTAATTCGCAAAGGTTCCAAAGCAATCTCGGGTAGGCCCACATGGTCTAGCCAGCCCCACAAACACCCCCTGGGTTCGGTGCTTCTTCTTCCTCTTCTTCTTAAGGATCAACCCATGGTCCTAATGCCTCTGCAAATGTGATGACCTTGAGAAGTGGCACTAAAACCTAGGATCCCAAATGGATGACTCCTCCCGAGACTTCACCCCTTGAAATACCTGACTCTGAAGATGAGCAAGAAAGACCCAAGGACCTAGAAACAGACCCTATTCACATTTAGACACCATATCCTAAGGCCTTGGAAAAGATAAAGAAAAAGAAAGTTATTGTGGAAAATGAGGAGCTTTTAGAAATCTTCAAGCAAGTTCAGATTAGTATCTCAGTCGTCGATGCCATCAAGCACATCTCGGCTTATGCTAAGTTCTTAAAGGACGCCTGTACCCCAAGGCATAAGCTACGACCCCAAGTGACTTGTTGATCTTTCGCTTTTAAGTCGTTTGTAGTTTAATGTGGTGGAAAAATCGACTAATCAATTTTTAACAAGAAATAACCACTCGCAGAGGAGCAGGTCGTATCCACAGGGAGGCAATAACGTATTAAAATTCACGCCACTTAAAAATGTTTGTTCGTAGTCAATTTGGACAAGAACCAAGCCAAGATTGCCTTTAGATTAAGGTTTAAGCAAGAAACAATGCTGAAATGGCAATTATGAGAAACTATAGGATATTTTTCGCAATGCAGAGTCAATAAAATATGATTAAAATATGGCAATGGCAGAAAATGTAAATTTTAATTAAAGGTTTCCTGTAGCAAAACAGGGGAATTTTTCCCCGTTGTCTTGCGCGACGAGGAGCCGATGACCGGGCGCGGGAAGCTCGGAGGAGGTCCCTTGGACTAAGAGCTTCGAATCGGTGGTGGCGGCGAGTCGCGCGGCGGCCGGAGGTGGCCGGACGAGCTCTGGCGGAGGTGCTGCAGCCAGTGACCTTGCGCGGCTGTTGGCGTGAGATCTGCTTGTGAGTTGCTGCTGCGGGGGTGGCTGCTGCTGCTGCCGTGGGCGCTGCTGCGGCTGGCGTGGGCACGGGAGTGCAGGCGTGGTGAGCGCTGGACTGCAGGCACGGGGAAGAGGGCGCTGTTGGTGGCGGTTCTGCAGGCGCGGGAGAAGGGTGCTACAGGCTGGTGAGCGCGGTCTGGAGGTTCGGCAGGCGCGGGTGTGGTTGCGGTTTGAGTTCTGCAGGCGCGGTTGCTGCTGCAGGCGCGGGAGGTGGGCGCTGCAGGCTGAGGAGTGCGTGCGCGATCTGGAGGGCATGGAGATGGCGAAGGCTGATGGTGGGCGCAGTTGCGCTGGAGGCTGGTGGGTGGCGCTGCAGCGGCTGGGTGCGCACGGATGAAGGCGCAGGCGCGGGGGTGGTGGTGCGGGCGTGAACGGTGAGATGGGCGGGTGATCGCAGGTGAGCGGGTAGCTTCAGACGTCCGGGAAATTTTTCGGACATCTTAAGTGAATGAGAGGGTGATTGCAGTGACGGTGGTTGCGGCGGTGGTGGTTGGTGACGACGGCGAGGGAGTTGCACGCTAAGGTGCTCACGGTAATGCGAGCGAGCTTCGGATGGCGGTGTGGCCTGTCACACCACACGCCCACGGTGATGGAGACTCGCCGCCACGGTAGAGGCCGGCAGTATGGAGTGGAAGAGAGAAGTTCTCTCTGCACAGTGGTGGGTCGGTGGCAGAGGCCTCCCAAGCTCGGCTGCCTCCCTCCTTTTGTAGTGGCCTGCACAAGTTTGAAATCAGCCGCCCGACCAGATCCACCACATCCGCTCCCCCTTGAATGGCTTCTTCACTGCATCAGCCGGGCGTTGGAGCAGCAGCCAGCCGTTCTGAAAGAAGAAGAATAAAGAAAATATTGTTAAAATATTAGGGTTATTTATGTACAGACCCTCAACTTCTATGTTAATAAAAACAATGTACCTAATTGGTTATCTAATTAGATGAATGCTATTCTAAGCTAATTCTAAATGCACTTAAGATATGAGTGCAATGTATGGATTATGTAATTAGATTAAAACTATGAATTAATCTATTTACATCCTAATTTATACTAAATAAATGTTAGAATTAATCTAATGTATAGGCACTTAAATACTTAAATAGCCCACAACTATGGGCTAATCAAATAACCCCATGCCTAGTTTTTGCTAGTCCCTAGCAAAATTAAGCGAAACCTAGCACTCTAAGTAGACTAGTTAACTCACTTAGTCTTCCTTCAGAAGCATATTAAGTTCAGGCTCTAGACCAAAGATTCCTAAGTAGTTGCTAAGTTACAGACTAGGTTGGCAAAAGACAAGTTGCAGGCACAAGTTTCCCTGATTTCTGACTCTACCCTAAAGTTTATTGATCCCTGAGATTAAAGCATCCGTGCCTGTGTATTGGTCTGAGTTATTTGAGTTAAAGGTTTTCTTTTTATATATATATATACTTTTTTTTTTTTTTTTTGATTCTTCTAAGTTTAACCTTAGATCAGCTATCAACACGGTCTGTGTCGGATTCATTGTCCCCATTACCATACCTCGAAGGGTGCTTGGCTTTCGATGCTTCGAGATAGCACTGCCCATAACGACCCCAAGAACTCCTGGCAATCGACACTTCGAGATAGTATCGCCCATGGATTTCTTAAGTGAATTCAGGTCTATGGCAATCGGCACTTTGTGATAGGGCCGCCCATGGTACCTGAACAGCGCAATGCGCTTACATGCCCCCAGTAGGATGGATATACTAAGAGACAAGCGCCGAGGAGGTAATATGTTATCATCGCATCCTCAAGGTAAGTATATACTCGACCTCTCCTACGGCGGGAACTCTTCCAATCAAAATGTGTTTTCAAGCCTCTCTTAAGTCAAAACTAAGAGAACCAAATCTCTTTTCAGAAAGACAGAAATTAAGTTGATTACCAGACCAAGTGTGTGAAATTTGGATGCTTGGGTTACAAGGACCCGTAAACCAAAAGGTAGAATAAAACTCCAGGTACTACCCCACCTTTTAACTCAAACCCTAGCTTCCCTTCCTCAACCTCTTGAGGAATGGTCCGCAACTTAACTCCTACTTAAGTTTTTAAGTCCACAAAGGACCCTAAAGGTCTAAAGCTAGTAGCTCATTTAGCTTCTAAAGTTTGACCCTAGAATTAACTTAGTCTACCCTAGAGTTCTGATTTGCTTAAGACTGCAAGATCTAGCCAGTTAAGCTCAAAACCTTTTTTTTTTTTGTGTACAAATGTATGCAATTATGCTATGTATATCCCCAAGTACATCCCCCCATGCCTAAAATCTGCAATGTCCTCATTGCATAGAAGGATATTACCTGGGTCAGAGCTGGGCTGAATAGCCGAAGAACCTGCAAATCAGGTTCAAGAATTGCAGAAATAGGCCCTAAAAATGAGCAAAGCAAAGTTGGCCTAGAAAATAGGTAACCTAGGATGTTGGTGAGCTGATGATGAATCCCGATAGCAAATGCTCGCCCAACTAAAATGGGAATGAAATCTTCCCAGGTCACCAGAAGAGGTTCTAAAGGATAAACAGGTAAAATAACCTCCAAAGGGGTAGGGGGAGGATGACAAGGATCCTCCAAAAAGAATGGGGAAGGAATGGTATAGAGATAAACCCCCAGGGTAATGGACTGACTAAAGAAATCATCAATCCATACCCGATACTTCATTACAGAAAATATTGGTCTGTTAAGCCCCCTAGTCAGAACAAAAATGAGCAATTCTCTAAGGCAAGGATCCTCTAGGGTGTCCAAGTTACGAGGTTGTGGGATGGCCATAAGATCTAGGTTGGGTTTAATCAGCTTGGTGTCCATCCCAAACACTCTTTCTAAATCCTCAATTTCATCCCTAGCATTCCTTGTACCATCACATGGATGTTCCTGCTCTTCATCAGGAGTCACAATTTCGCTTTCAGATATAAGCGAATCAGAGGGTGACTTCGAAGTGAATGAAGGCAGGTTGGAAGCAACAGATCTAGGGATTATCCTATCAATGTCATCCCCGGATTTTTGTTCTTTACTCAAATCTTCCTCGGAGTCTATATGTGAATCCACATAAATCTTAGAAATTGCTTCCAAATTTTCCATCATTTTATCATGAGGAGAAATATCATCAATGGGTGTGTTAAGGAAACCTAATTTGGTCAAATTTGTGACATCCTCAGGGACTAACTCTTCAAATAAGACATAATCACCCTTAGTGTCACTCCAAATCTTGAATGTAGGTTCCTCATATAATTCGTCTTCCTCCTCATCACACAATTCATCATGTACCCGAGGTCTAGAATCATTTAATATCTTAGCAGATCCCCTAGGGTGCTCTATCTGAGGTAAATGGTTTACACTGGTAACATCAGACTCCTCAGATAGGTCAATTTCTTTAGGGTTAGGTTCCCTAAGGGTGGGTTTGAGTTCCATATCGTGATCAGAAGGGAGGGTAGGATTAACAACTTGACTTTGACCCACTTCATCAAATGTCACGAAAATACTATCATCTGGGTCAAGGTCTTCCAATGGTACCATCATTCCCTTCTTTTGACTCCAATATAATTCAGGTGGATACTCAACCTTATCATCATCTTCCTTGGGTTGCCATCTTTCTTCATCCAATGCATAGCTACTGTCATGTGTATTTTCCTCCCACCTAAAGTGTAGATCTCTCAAGGAAGTGTCATCTAATGGGGAGGTTTCAAAATCGATCCTCGAAAAGTAGCTATTCTCCCCAGAATTTCCCTCCAACTTAAAGTGTAGCTTTCCCACGGGAGATGCATCTATTGTAGAGGGGTGTACGTCATCGTCAATGGGGTAAATTGGGTGGCTAATTTCATCTCTTTCTTGTTGGCCTGCTCTCAAAGATTCTCCTAACAATTCACTCATTTCATTTTGGATTTTCTGCATTTCCATCTTCAAAGAGGAGAGGTCATTTCTATCATAAGAGAAGTCAGGCTTAGGCTTATAGTACCCAGGAGTGTTTGTCCAACCATTATAAGTTTTCAGGGAGGGTGGGTTGGGTATTTCTTTGGCATGTGGGATATTGGGCAAAGCAAGTCCCGCTCCTGAGTTCTGCTCACTAATTTGGGGCTTAACTAGGCCAATACTCCTATAATAGGAGTAAAACGGATCCCCATGATTGTCATTATGTCCATCAAGGAATGGACCATCTCGACGTCTGGGATCGAAGGATGCAGAGTGGGGGTGAGGGTGTGGGTAAGATGTGAAAGGATGAAAATCAATGTGGTCCATTCTAACTCACACTTCAATCAGAATTCCCCAAGCAAGACGCAATTCAAAAAGGACCTTTTAGGTCTTTCCCAATTTAGGCTTTTGATTTTAAGTCAGATTGTAGGTGACAATACAATTTGTTCAGTCAATTTACGCGCCTATTGCCAACCTACGGTTCGCCTAAGAATACCTAGTTGGAGCTTAGGTGTTCTTCCCTAAATTTCAAATGGTCAAGTAAATCCAAAGACGGAAGATCGAGGGATGCAAGTAGGCCTAAGCCTTCCTTTGAAGCTGTGCTTTCGCGGTGCTCCTCAACTACCCCCAAAAATCCGTGACAGGGTATCCCCCTCTTTGGATTTACAAAACCTTTGATCTCAAGTTCCGAACACTTCAGAATCCAACGAAAGGAGGGCTCTTGTCCTAGTATTTCCAAACCTAAAGAGTGTCTAGAAGCGTGCCGTGGTGCAAGTGAAATAAGTGTGCATACACCGTCAAAGATTTTGAACTTTGAATCGCACGCCAAGTTTGAAAATCAAATCCTTTGTTTTTAAAATGTCCTTCCTTTGATTAGTCCTTTTTCTAAGAAAATGTGACCACTTATTAGATTTATTCAGTACAGATTAGGTGGTCTTCACATTAAATCCCAAATGCAATGCGTGATCAAAAATAAGATGCAAAGTAAGAGAATGCGTACCTTGCCTCCAGCGATCTACGATGCAAGAATGCATGCAATGCAGAAAAGTAAATCTAGAGGCTGCTCATACAGACCTAAATGGTTCGTCCTAGGGCAGGCAGCTTCTAGCAGGCAGCTCATTTTTTTTATTTTTCTATTTTTTATTAGAACTACTTATGCACAAGCAAATAAAAGAAATAATAAAAAATAAACCTAAATCTAAAGAAAAGGGAACAGGCTCCCAAAAATTACCCAACACGGGTCCAAAACAAAATCGGGGAACAAACCCCTTAAAAGTTGCCCCAGAACAAGGGTTTCAAACTAACTGTAATGAAAAATTAAGCCTACAATCTTAATTCTATTCTAATTAAACTAATGACTAAATGGTGTCCGTCGCGCCCTCGTCCTTCTCCTCCGTTTAAAAATGGCTCATCCAATTCTCGTCTGGCGACGTCAAGGGTCGCCTCTCACACTGGCTGATTCTTGCACAAAAAAGAAAATAAAGAATGGTCAAATCTCTATGAAATTGACAAATAATCAAAATAAAATTAGGAAAAATTAGGCAAAATTATGTGGCAACGGCGCCATTTGACTGGTCGATCTTTCGCATTTAAGTCGTTTGTAGTTTAATGTGGTGGAAAAATCGACTAATCAATTTTTAACAAGAAATAACCACTCGCAGAGGAGCGGGTCGTATCCACAGGGAGGCAATAACGTATTAAAATTCGCACCACTTAAAAATGTTTGTTCGTAGTCAATTTGGACAAGAACCAAGCCGAGATTGCCTTTAGATTAAGGTTTAAGCAAGAAACAATGCTGAAATGGCAATTATGAGAAACTATAGGATATTTTCCGCAATGCAGAGTCAATAAAATATGATTAAAATATGGCAATGGCAGAAAATGTAAATTTTAATTAAAGGTTTCCTGTAGCAAAACAGGGGAATTTTTCCCCGTTGTCTTGCGCGACGAGGAGCCGATGACCGGGCGCGGGAAGCTTGGAGGAGGTCCCTTGGACTAAGAGCTTCGAATCGGTGGTGGCGGCGAGTCGCGCGGCGGCCGGAGGTGGCCGGACGAGCTCCGGCGGAGGTGCTGCAGCCGGTGACCTTGCGCGGCTGTTGGCGTGAGATTTGCTCGTGCGTTGCTGCTGCGGGGGTGGCTGCTGCTGTTGGCGTGGGCTCTGCTGCGGTTGGCGTTGGCACGGGAGCACAGGCGTGGTGAGCGCTGGATTGCAGGCGCGGGGAAGAGGGCGCTGCTGGTGGCAGTTCTGCAGGCGCGGGAGAAGGGTGCTGCAGGCTGGTGAGCGCGGTCTGGAGGTTCGGCAGGTGCGGGTGCGGTTGCGGTTTGAGTTCTGCAGGCGCGGTTGCTGCTGCAGGCGCAGGAGGTGGGCGCTGCAGGTTGAGGAGTGCGTGCACGATCTGGAGGGCGTGGAGATGGCAAAGGCTGATGGTGGGCGCAGTTGCGCTGGAGGCTGGTGGGTGGCGCTGCAGCGGCTGGGTGCGCATGGATGAAGGCGCAAGTGCGGGGGTGGTGGTGCGGGCGTGAACGGTGGGATGGGTGGGTGATCGCAGGTGAGCGGGTAGCTTCAGACGTCCGGGAAATTTTCCGGACGTCTTAAGTGAATGAGAAGGTGATTGCAGTGACGGTGGTTGCGGTAGTGGTGGTTGGTGACGACGGCGAGGGAGTTGCACGCTAAGGTGCTCATGGTAATGCGAGCGAGCTCCGGATGGCGGTGTGGCCTGTCACACCACACGCCCACGGTGATGGAGACTCGCCGCCACGGTAGAGGCCGACAGTATGGAGTGGAAGAGAGAAGTTCTCTCTGCACAGTGGTGGGTCGGTGGCGGAGGCCTCCCGAGCTCGGCTGCCTCCCTCCTCCTTTTGTAGTGGCCTGCACAAGTTTGAAATCAGCCGCCCGACCAGATCCACCACATCCGCTCCCCCTTGAATGGCTTCTTCACTGCATCAGCCGGGCGTTGGAGCGGCAGCCAGCCGTTCTGAAAGAAGAAGAATAAAGAAAATATTGTTAAAATATTAGGGTTATTTATGTACAGACCCTCAACTTCTATGTTAATAAAAACAATGTACCTAATTGGTTATCTAATTAGATGAATGCTATTCTAAGCTAATTCTAAATGCACTTAAGATATGAATGCAATGTATGGATTATGTAATTAGATTAAAACTATGAATTAATCTATTTACATCCTAATTTATACTAAATAAATGTTAGAATTAATCTAATGTATAGGCACTTAAATACTTAAATAGCCCACAACTATGGGCTAATCACCAAGCACCTAGGAAGGTTGTGCTCTCAGAGCAAGCTAGTTCTGTGATCTCTAGCAACCTTCCACTCAAATGAACTGACCTAAAAGCACCCCTGATATCCTACAATATCGAGGACATGACATTTGATAGAGTGCTCTTGGACTTAGGTGCTTCAATCAATCTAATCCCGACAACCTTGTATCACCAATTTGGATTTGGAGAGTTGATGCCTACACCTGTGACCATCCAGTTGGCTGATAGATCCGTGAAGACCCCGAAGGGGGTTGTCGAGGACATGATTGTTCGAGTCAAGGACTTCTATTTCCCTTGTCGACTTCTTGGTGCTCAACATGGAAGTGCTTGAACAACTACAGAACACACCCATCATCCTAGGCAGACCTTTCTTAGCTAAGGCTAAGGCAAACATCGATTGTGACACGGGATGCATGGAAATCACCTTTGGAGATAGAAAGATGCAGTTGGATATCTTCAAGGCAACCAAGTCTTTCGATTGCGACTGGATTGAGGAGCACAACCCCATGGAACCTCTGGTTGAGGAATACCTTACCCTTAGTTCCTTAGCTGACCATCAGACCCAACCTTGTGACGACTGTTCTGACCCATCCTCGATTGTGCATACTGACCTCTATGGGCTGATTACCATCAGCAGCCACCGTTCAAGGAGATTGATGTGGATCAACTCCCACCTTTCCCCTACCCGTTGAGTATGGTTCCACCCACACCCGAGCTAAAGCCGCTACCTGAGAATCTCAAATATGTCTTCCTTGGAATTGACCAGACCTTCCTGGTGATTATCAACGCCCACCTATCCAAGGATCAGAAACTCAGGTTGACCACGACCCTATCAGAACATCGGGTTGCCATTGGATGGACTATCTCAGATTTGAGAGGAATTAGCCCCACCTATTGCACCCATAAGATTTACCTGGAAGATGGGGCTCGACCTTCCCATCAGATGTAGAGATGATTAAACTTGAATATGTGAGAGGTCGTCAAGAAGGAAATTATCAAGTGGTTTGACGTTGAAATCATTTACCCAATCTCCGATAGCCCCTGGGTGAGCCCCACTCAAGTGGTCCCCAAGAAAGCTGGGCTCACTGTTGTGACCAATGAGCATGGCAAATCCATTCCCATCTGCGCCAACACTGCATGGCGAGGTGCATTTATTATAGGAAGCTCAATGAAGTGACCAAGAAAGGTCATTTCCCCTTGCCATTCATTGATCAAATTCTCGAGTGATTGGTAGGGCAGAAATATTTTTGCTTCCTAGATGGATATTCAGGATACAACCAAGTCACAATTTCTCCTGAAGATCAAGAGAAGACCACATTCACTTGCCCGTATGGCACGTTCGCATCCCATCGTATGCCATTCAGGTTTTGCAACGCACCAGCTACCTTTCAACGTTGCATGCTAGCCATCTTTTCAGAGATGGTGGATGAATACCTGGAGGTTTTTATGGATGATTTCTCAGTATTTGGGAACTCATTCAACCATTGTTTGAGCAACTTGGAGAAAATCCTGAAATGATGTATCGAGGTTAATTTGGTGTTAAGCTAGGAAAAGAGCCATTTCATGGTTCAAGAAGGAATTGTCCTTGGTCACATCGTATTGCCTAAGGGAATTGAGGTGGATCGAGCTAAAGTTGATTTGATTTCCAAACTTCCCCCACCTAGCTCGGTCCAGCAAATCCGCTCGTTCCTTGGACATGTTGGCTTCTATAGAAGGTTCAACAAAGGCTTCTCCAAACTCTCGAAACCCTTGATCGACCTTCTGGCCAACGATGCCCTATTTCACATGACACTTGATTGCATCCAGGTTTACCACACTCTTAGGGAATCAGTCTCCACCTCACCTTTGTTACAGCCCTAGACTAGTCCCAGGATTTTGAGATCATGTGAGATGCATCAGACTTTGCCATTGGCACAGTCCTGGGATAGAGACAAGACAAGAAACCTGTGGTGATCTACTACGCGAGCAAGACATTGGATGAGGTACAACGGAATTATACAGTCACAAAGAAAGAACTGCTCACCGTAGTTTTTTGACTCGAAAAGTTCAATCTTACCTTTTGGGATCCCATGTGACCATCTATATGGATGGTCGTGTCGCGTTTCGCGTGTTAGAAATCGAGGTTACAAGTAACTTGTTGTCCTAGTTGCAAAACACGTCAATCAAATAAAATTTATACCAAAACTCCAAGGGAGTCCTGGGTCGAACACAGGGAGGCGACGTTTACTTGAAAACCGCGCTTCGTTTTATTTCTTTTTGGTATTTTGGGGTTTTGTTTTTTTTTTTGTATTTTTGAAATA
Organism: Thalassia testudinum; assembly: GCA_037157565.1. Taxonomy (NCBI): domain Eukaryota; kingdom Viridiplantae; phylum Streptophyta; class Magnoliopsida; order Alismatales; family Hydrocharitaceae; genus Thalassia; species Thalassia testudinum. Next base: position 40,632,475 of record JAZHRO010000049.1, read on the forward strand.
AAAGACAAGCAAATGATTCACAAGATAGAGATGTGGAACAAATATGATATATATATCAATTCAATGTCGATTACAATGAACTATAAAAGCATAAAATGAAAGGGAAGTGAGAGGAAATCTCCCGAATCGGCTGTTCGGCGAGACAATGGTGCCTGGCGGAAGCTCAGACAAAGGAGGTGAGGGGAGGGACGACAGAGGTGAGATGCTAGAGGACATCGGGTTGAGGAAAGCTTCGACGTAGCTCCGGAATGGAGGTGAGAAGATGGAGTTGATCTGCTATTAGAATGGAGGTGGGAGGACGGCTCCAAAGTGACCTATGAAGGGAGATGGGAAGTTGGAGGAGTATTTGGTGGGGTAGAGGTTTGCTACACTAATATGCACCTTGGGAGATTGAGAACAAGCTCTAATGGAGCGTTGGTAGGCTTGCAAGAGCTTGGGAGTAGGTGGGAGTAGAGTAGGTAGAGATGGCATGGAAGGGAGGGGGTGAAGGTCCTTTTATAGTGGTGGAGAAGAGGCTAAAAATGGATTAAAGGACCTTTAGCGACCTCCAGACCATCACTGGAAACGTTGCTGTAAACAGCTCACCTCCAACCACACCCATAGCTGGCTCTGCTGGCTTGTAATAAAATAACGACGACTGTAAGCGTCGTTGTAGGTCAGCCCAGCTGTTGCTGAAAGCTGGCGCCAACCGCCCTTGCGCTTGCCTCGCTAATTACGCGTGCTGACCGCGCGCGCCCAGCTATGTGCGCATGTGCTATGCGTTGGCGTGCGCGCTTGCTATGCGCTGGCCTGCGCGTGCGCGTGCGTGCTACCTTGGGTTGGCACTGCCGCTGCAGCTCCGCTCCAAGAGCCTTCCCAATTGCGAATTGGAGGGGCTGCGGGGAATTGAACTCGCGCCCCTCCTTTGCAAACTAGCGCCTCCACCATTGCAGCAATCCTCCCCTTGTGTCGTGTGGAGTGTTTTGGTGCGTCTACCTTCCAGATAGGATTGAAGGGCGCGGATGAAGGAGTTGGGCGATACTGCTGGCCGGTGTTGGGCGGCGTGGATGGCACCATGTGGCGCCATCTGGGCCATCCATCTTCTTCTTCTTGTAGAGGGTGCTACGGTGCTCAGATCAAGATGATTCCCACGATGCTGAATTGCGATCGTCGCTCCGGATCCATCCGTACGGTCAGATTTTCCATTTGAAACCTGTATGGATGTCGCATTGCCCCCCTGGCCATATAAAATGGTGGAATTAATATATAAAATATACAACTATCCTAAATGCCATGCAATGGATGTTATGCAATATTTATAACATGATATGCAATGCTAAGCCTAAGAACTATCAGAAATAAGCAATTTATCTTGAATTTATATGTGTTCATCAATGGACCACTCAGCTATCTGGAATTTGTTGGCCAAAAGGGATGCTAAACCTAGGCTCATCAGATGGATCCTACTCTTGCAGGAATTCGACCTGGAAATTTACGACAAAGCCGGGTCCAAGAATGTCGTGGCCAATCACCGATCCAGACTCCACTAGGACCACATTGGGCCCTCCTTGCCCTTTACTGATACCTTTCCTGATGATCAAATTTTGGCTACGCATGAAAGGAAACTACCATGGTATGCAGACTTCATCAACTATCTGGTAGTAGGACTAACCCCGCACAGCTGATCCAGACAGCAACGGGATAAGTTCTTGGCTGAAGCCAAACATTATTTCTGGGATGATCCTGTGCTGTTTAGCCTCTATGCTGACCAAATTATCAGGAGGTGTATTCCGGAGGAAGATGTTCAAAGTGTGTTCTCCTTTTGTCATGACCAAGCTTGTGGTGGCCACTTTTCATGGAAGAAGACGGCTGCAAAGGTTTTACAGTCAAGATTTTACTAGCCTTCCTTATTCAAGGATGCACACAACTTTGCTAAGACTTGCTCTCGCTGCCAGACTTTGGGGATCATGACCTGAAAAGACATGATGCCCCTCCAGCCCATTTTGATTGTTGAGATCTTCGACTTTTGGGGGATCGATTTCATGGGCCCCTTCCTACCATGTAATGGCTTTGAGTACATCTTAGTCTCAGTAGACTATGTCTCAAAATAGATTGAAGCCGTCACCACCCGTCGATGCAATCATAAGGCTGTCATGGACTTTGTTAAGCAAAACATCTTTTCTCGATTTGGAATACCGAAGGCCATGATCAGTGATGGTGGAAGTCACTTTATCCACGCCCAGTTCTGTGCCCTCCTCAGAAAATACGGGGTTACTCACCGCATTGCCACCCCGTATCATCCACAATCCAATGGGCAGACTGAGGTCTCCAACAGGTAGATCAAGAATATTCCGCAAAAGACTGTGAGACTTGATAGGAAGGATTGGTCCACACGACTGGATGATGCCTTGTGGGCATACAGGACCACTTTCAAGACCATGATAGGCATGTCACCTTATCGCCTGGCCTTTGGCAAAGCTTGCCACCTTCCTGTCGAGTTAAAACATCGAGCTTACTAGGCCGTTAGGCAATGTATTATGGATTCTCAGTTAGCCAGTGCACAGAGGATGCTCCAACTCTCTGAGCTCGAGGAAATTCGTCGGGACGCCTTTGAGAATAATTAACTTTACAAGGAAAAGATGAAAGCTGTCCATGACCGACTATCCATAGAAAGACCTTCGAGCCCAACCAGCAAGTCTGGCTTTTTGACGCCCGACTCAAACTCTTTCCCGGGAAGCTCAGATCTAAGTGGACAAAATTGTATTGGGTGGTCAAACCCTTTTCCAATGGGGTGGTTGAAATTGCAGATTCGAACACTGGGCACACCTTCATGGTAAACGATAAGAGATTGAAGCACTTCCTTGCCCAAGTTCCCCCAAAGGAGGTTGTCACCCTCATTGAGGGCTGACATGAAGCATCACCCAGCAGGAGGCATTAAACTCAGCGCTTCCTGGGAGGCAACCCAGAAGATTCAGACTGATCACGTATACTGCATTACTCAGGTGATTTCTTTCTGAACCCCCGTTGCATTAATTTATTTGTCAATGAGGACATTATCTAACTTAAGCATTGGGGGGTGGTAATTTGCATGTCTTGAGTTCATTTTATTAGTATGAATAAAATAAAATTAAAACAAATGATGAATTTAGGAAGAAAAACTTAGGCATTAGGAACTTGTCAACAGTGGGAAATAATACGAAAGAACCTGAACACTTAGACTTTTCAGGCTTAATCAGCCCTAGTGTCCGTTAAAATATGGATTTAGCTTCGAATCCTCGCAACCTTAATTTATTTTAATCCACCAATAAAATAGGGTGATAAGTATACGACTTATCAACCCACCCTCTAACTCGGAGGGACTTTTAGTCTAAGCATCTGCACACATCTTTGCACTGACTCACTCCTCGAAGATTCTGATAGAAATTGGGTAGCTAATGAACCTTCTAGGGTGTTATGGCTTGCAAGTTGTCGTGGGTAATAGCCCATTGGCCGATTGTCTAGAGCCCAGCCACATGACCACTTTCTTCTTATTGCCTGTAGGTAAATTTGAGATCAGGGAAGCCACCTACTAAAAAAATAAAAAATAAAAAAAAGAAAAGAAGAAAAAAGAACAAAATAAGCCACACTTCATCGCACGAGTATGGCTGGCAAGTGGTCATGGGTAATAGCCCATTGGCCGATTGTCCAGAGCCCAGCTCACTAAATGGACAAAAAGATCCAAACACTTAAGGAAGAAGCGGGGAAGTAGAGCAATCCGGGGAGATATACACTGGAGATACCCTTGTGTTGACCCCAAATAAAATAAAAGTAGGGAGAAAGCTACCGATCGGACAGATACACCTTCAGGCAAACACTTCCTTTTCCGGTCACCTAGGGGCATAGAAACTCAAAGTCTGTCTGAATTACCATTGAGTCTATCATGATCTTCACACCATGATGCTTAGCACTTAGAGTCTTTTTCGAGTTTTGGGTGGTTGGGTAGCCGTAAAACGTTACCAACACACTCTCAACTCCAAAAATCCAAAAAAATGAGAAAAGATGAAAAATAAAAGAAATATATATGGCTTAAAGCAAGGATTTGGGCGATTCACATTTTGGCAGACACCTGGGTGCTATTTAGTCCCTGTAGATCAGGATCTTAGTTGACAAGTAACAAAATGGCTAAGTGATCAATTCTTGAATTCTGACTGAGAATAATGGCTAGGATGAACCTTGCTAGGGACTAGCAAGGAGTAAGCATGGGGGTATGATAACGCTACATTTTATGGTGATAATTCTGCCAATCTAGATTTATCTTAAGGATAATATGCACAAAGAATACACCGTAAATGGGCATGGGAGCATGACATGCATCACACATCAAGATTACTTGTAATTCAATGTTAATAGCCATTTGTACAAGTTCTTGTCAAAACAGGCCTCAGATGAGCAATCGGACTGCTTGGATGGATTCAGAATGACGAATGGAGTCCAACAGACTCAAAATTGACCAAATCTGACATTCGGAGCCCTCTCAATTGGCTCAAGAAGTTATGGTCATTGAGCTGATGATCAACGATCCACAACGTGCCACGTGGTGCCCGATCGACGCGTCGAGGCCATCAGCCCTCCTCTTCCATCATCGCAGAGACAAATCTAAGCCGTCCGATCTTCGATTGGACGGTTGAGAGCTGTGCACCCTTTACAGCATCCACCAGAACTGAGCATCCAAACAACGATTTGACCGTTGGATCTCCATCCAACGGTCAGCAGCAATCGAACGGAGATCATCTCCATGACAATCCACGCTCTCAGCACAGTGGTCCGTGCCTCGATCTCGCACTGAGAGGCGAGGGTTCGAAACACGTCGAAGCAGCAATCTGGGCAAAGGCGCGCGTGGCTAGAATTCGACCATCGATGCGTGCACGGACGACTGGGATTGTAGTTATGTGGTAGCCGCAGATGCAAGATCGCGAAGCAACACTGGTGAGGTGTGATCCGAAGCATGCTCAGCTCATGATCTCAACCGTTCAATCTTCGATCAGACGGCTCTCAAGGCACGCACTTTGATTGTGAAGAGGAGGAAGCATGACGTGCATAGAGGACCGGCGGGCAAGGAGGCTACACCGACGGTTTTGGCATGGGTTTAGCAATGTCTCAGACGTTGCTAAAGCCCCTACCCAAATTAGAAACCTCTTCTTCCTATATAAACCCCCTCCAACTACCCATGTAAAGCATTCAATTCCCTTGCAAGTCTTTTACCCTACTTCGAGCCACCCTTAGCACCCTTTTGTAATCGTCGGAGTCGACGAGCCACCGACGGAGCACTCCTCTACCGCCGTGGCCGCCTCGCCGTCTCCTCTCTCTCTCTATCTTAGTATTACTTTATTTTAGCTTAAACATTTGTCTATGGTTCTATTTACAAAAACTTAAGTTGCATGTTAAATGAAGATGTTTCTCTTCTAGCTATTGTCGCTCATTTTTTTACCAATTTTTTTCCTTATCGTGAGTTGCATGAATGACATGATCAAAAGATTCCAACCTGACTCTCTCTCTCCCCCTCACTCGTTTCTCTTCTCCCGCATTTTCTCACAAGCAAAACCCACCATTTCTGTGACAACGAAGTGACAGAAAACCCAATTTTCACGCTTCCTTGTGTTCGACACTCGGACTCATATCCGTTTCTTTATTCAAAACCAATGTACGAATGCAAGCTACAACGACATTCTTTAACAAATGCGTCCGGACCACGTCACTCGCCCGCCGCTCGCCTGCACACCCGCACTCCCGCCGCTCACCCTCGATCAGTGCCTTAAATCCTAACCCATCTTAGATGTCTGATCTCTTGATTGAACGGCTTAAAGAGCATGCTCAACAGTCGTTGAGTCCTAAGGCGCATGTCATCGTGCACGTCTACATCCAATGCTCTCGCGTTCACCACGCATTCGCTGCTCCACCGCCCGATGAAGATCCAGCGGTCAATTGCATTCGTGCGTGGCCTTTTCTCCTGATTTCACGCCGGGCGATCCTCGAACTCACGTTGGTTGCATAGACACGAAGGTGCTAACCAACGTGCTGTGGGTGACTTTGCATCAAGTTTCCAAATCTTGTGCAGTCGCCCTCAGCTGTTGGATGGAAATCCAACGGTCGAGATCTCTCCCTTGTGTGATGAGGCAGTTGGAGGAGGGCAACGTGGATGCATCACGGCCGTTGGATGACAATCCAATGGCCCACGGCTCTCCTTCCCAGATTGGGGCGCAGTGAGGGGTGGCTGCGATGGCACCATGTGGTGCCATCGTGGCCGTCCATCTTCTTCTCCTTGTATCTGATGATGTAGGCCTCCGATTGAGTTGATTTCTACGTTGTTGGACTATGAACATTGGTCCGGATCCATCCTTGTGGTTGGATTTGCCATCTGAGGTCTGGATATTCTTCAATTTGCCCGTTGGCTCCTGCTTCTTCTGTGGACTCCCTTGGGTGCTATGGGAGTCTGATTGATACGCTCTTGGAAGCGTTGGACTCCCGTCGTCATTCCAAATATATCCGTATGGTTGGATCGATCATCTGCAGCCCTGGATTGCCTACAATTATTAATACCTCTCAAATAGCACATTATTATGTATAAAACATATAAATCATCTAAGATGCAAAGTATGATGTGTATGCATGTAGAATGCCCATGTTAAGCTAGGTTCTACCTTAATTCAGGTGAATTAGGGTTTATGATTGCTGCGCAATCAACCTGCATCCAGCTCTGACTTAGACTCTAGGGACAAAATGAAGAAAAAGGATCCTGGATTTGCTTTGACCTATTTACCCTTTCCTGGGGCCTTAAAGAAAGAGTTACAAGGAAAGAAAAAGACTCGCACACCTAAAGAGGTGGTTTTATCTACTAGCATAAGTGCTTTTGTTTCTAGCACTCTACCACCTAAAATGACCAACCCTGGAAAATCATTCATATCTTATGCCATCAAGGGATTCACCTTTAATAGAGCCCTTGTGGATCTAGGGTCTTCCATCAGCTTGATCCTTACCGCTCTTTTTGATTGCACCAGACTTGGAGATCTGCACCATTCACCTATCACCATTAAAATGGCAGATGGCTCCATCAACACACCTAAGGGGGTAGTTAATGATGTGATCATTAAGGTGCAAGGTCTTAACTTTCTGGTTGATTTTATTATTTTGGACATGGATATACTAAGGAAGCTAAGTGATTCACCCATCATTCTGGGTCACCCTTTCTTGGCTATGTCCAATGCACGGATTGACTGTTACTTAGTATGTATGGAAATGAGTAGCGGCAATGAGGAGATTCACTTTGATATTTATGCAGCCGCTAAGAAAATAAAGTCAGGGTATTTTTTGGATGATACAGAAAGTGATTCAGAGGGTAATTCGAAAGAAACCATGGCAATTGACACCTGGGTAGGATGACATGACCCGAATCAAGAATCTACTAAATCACAAGAGTCACCCTCAATACAGGATCAAATCTTTGATAGCATGGTTGACTATCTTGACCGACCTAGCCCAATTCAAACCCCTGCTCCTTGCAATGAATCCCAGATTATTCAATTGATCAAAATGGTTCATGAAATAAAAGAAACTAATATGAGAGAATATGATGATATATGAAAAGAGCTTCATAGAATCCAGGATGAGCAACAAAAATCAGAAATGTTTGAATTTGGGTCAGGTGTGCCACAACAGATTTGTGATTCTGTGGTTGTCATTGCAGAATATGTAGATCATACACACGAGGTGGATGATATTGATGTCCCTATTGAAGTTGAGGAAGGAGATTCATTTGAGGATCTTGATCTTGATTTAGGGCTTGAATATCAATCATTTCATTTTGAGGAACCAAGGGACCTGAATATGATTTTGTTGTATTTGAGGAAACCCATGTAGACATTGATGAATTGATTCAGATGATCACATACACGGAGCAACAAAATCAAAAAGACCTTAATGACTCCTCAATCAATGATTCAACCCATTCCACTTTCATGGAGGGACTCACTACCAAATCTAATGCCCAATTTCATCTAAGTCAGAAGGAGGAAATATCCCCTTGTGAAAAGGATATTCAAGAGATTGAAAGACTATTAGGGATTGTATATGATGAGTTATCTGAGGAAGCTAAAAAGTTCGCCGAATCATGTGATAATTGGGAATTGGAATTGATTTATTTGGAAAAAGAAGAGGATGATACTTAGGAAGAAATATCTTTGGGAGAGACAGAGATTGATCACTGGACCTTGATTTCCAGATTTGATCACACCACTTGGGTCATGCCTTCCATTCATCACCATTATTAAGACCCATATGATTTTACCCAGATGACTCCACTCATACCCCAACCACCCACATTCTCCATCACCTTTTCAGGATGCCTTCATCTTTATTTCTTCTAGGCACCCGCATTTATCTGTCTTTCTGCTGTAACACTTGGCTACAAATAATCCCAAGCCCCATCTACATATTTTTCTGATTATTTAGGCTCAGAATTCATGGGCAGCTGGTCAGGATTTGCGGCCCGCTGTTGGCGAACAAGATTAAAATTCTTATCATTTTACTCGCCATTCTCAATACTATATTGACATATCTTGTTCGAATTTACACCCAGCTGGAGGCATTAAACTTAGCATTTATATATATCATATTTTATTTGGCATATTTTCCTGCATATTTATTTTACTTCTTAGGTGTTGGAATAAGCGTAATGAAAAATTCAAGAGCTATTCCAGGTGATTTCTACTCATTTACTCCCTATCTTAATTTATTTTTCATTATATTCATGCATGAGGACATGAAAGAAAGTAGGCATGGGAGGGGGGGGTAGTACATGTAAACTGAAAATTTTTCTACCAACACCTAGGAAAACCCTTTCGTACATCATGCTAATTGCACTTCAATGTTTGCATTGGAGCTAGAAATCATCGCTAACAACCACTTCCGACTCATCCACTCACCTTTTGGTTTTGAAATTAGGGCCTAGCTGAATGTAACCCGAATTAGGGAAATATTCGAAGTGAAACTTTGAAAGGTTATACATAGCATTTATATATATTGCATTCATGCATTAATTTTTATCAAAGAAGTTTTATTAGGAATTTTATTCTTGAGTTGATTCTGAATCTAGAATCCAGTATAATGTTTACAATTGCATGTAGATTTTGTAGTGAATCCATTATGAAAATTAATAGACATTTTTAGTTTGTCGAGAAGAAGCATTATTTTTTTTCCTAAACCCCTGGATAATGGTTAGGAAGTCAAGCAAACCATCTTCTAGTAAATCCACTAAACACTTGTGAGGTGAGAGTAGAATGTCTACTGGTGCTTTCAGTCTAGTGCAAGGATTCTTAGTCTCTGGTTAATTAGATAATGATACTTGGACTTAGGCAAAGTTTTTGCTCTCAAGTTCCTACGTACGAATCTTGTGAGAATTCTTGAGAGCCACCAAATAAGGCAGTTACGCAGAAATCGAGTTCTAATAAAACTACGACTAAGGTGGATGGTCATGACCGTCCTCTATGGAATCCTCGGCTGAAGGAGGGTATTAGTATATGGTGAGTGCAATTTCATACGTGAAATGATTTGAGTTGGAAACCCATCGTCTTAGTGCATAGAAATCCGCTAACTAAATAAAATTTATAACCGAAACTCTATGTGAGTCTCGGGTCGAACACAGGGAGGTGACATTTGATTTTGAGAAATCCATGTTTCTCTTTTATTTTCTTTTGTTATTTTTATCTTTTGCAATTTTTTGGTATTTTTATAAGGCAAGAGATCAGGTCGAAATAATTTCTATCTAATCTACTTGCAAAGAGAGAGAGAAAGAGAGAGAAACAATCACATATATATCTCAAATAGTTTGCTACAACTAAGAAAATGGAAAACTACACTAGAAAGCAGTGAAAGATAGATAGAGGTGAGAAGAGTCCCCCTCGACGGTCGCTTGGAGGATGACTCACTTTGACATCGCCTAGGTGAAGGTGGCGGGAAGCAGGAGGAAGGAGAATGACGGTGGAGGAAGGAGGATGGGGCAAGATAGTGTCGCGACAAGGATCATCTTCTGGAAGGTGGTGAGAGGACGGCCACGGGATGCTGCACAAATGGGGGTGAGAGTTGGGAAAATATTTTGGTTTTCTACTATAGAGGAGCATCCTAGGCTTGGGACAAGCTCTCTTTAGAACCTTGAAGGTGGTGAAGGAGAGAAAGGAAGAGATGAAGATGGATGGAAGGGTGTAGGTCCTTTTATAGTGGAGGAGGAAGGGCTTGGTTGCACATGGGCAATTAGTGATGTCCATAGACATCGCTGAAGACATGCCTTGGACGTCGTTAAAGGTAGCCGGCCAACACTCACTCTTGCACGCTCACAGCTGGATCAGGCATGGATCAGTGGCAGCTGTTGGATCAGAAGTGGGTGGCTGAGATGGTGCGGGGATCACGCGCTTAGATTGCATGCTCAATAGCGCATCAGATTGGGCATTGGTCAGCGTGTGATCGTGCGCGTGCTGATCGCACGAGTCTGATTGTGCCACGTCGCTGCCCTCTCCATTGCTTGATGGCCATCCAATGGGCACAATTTAATTGCGGCCATGCTCGTGACATTCCTCCCTGCACCGTTGCTTGAACTCATGCTCGTGGTTTGGGAGTGCTTGTCTTCACCGTTGCTCCAAAGCCCCGGTTTGTCGAGCAGACATATCGATGGTCGTGCGCCCATGGCCATTGGATCAAGATTTAACGGCCCTGATCTGATGACAGCTAGAGAAGGAGAGCAACGATGATCCCTGGGAGCCTATGGGAGGTCTAGATGATGCCACGTGGCATCATCTGAGCTGTTCATATGCTATGGTTTGTAGATAACGCCACGGACATTGGATTGGGTCGATTTTCACAGTGTTGGGCTGTGATCATTGATATGGATCCATTCGTGTGGTTGGATTTGTCATATGAGGTTTTGATTGGCACCACCTTTCCCCTTGGCCTTTAATCTTCCTCGGATTGCATAATGTGCACGGAACTCCGATTAAGACAATTTTGAAGGCGTTGGACTCCGATCATCATCCTGAATAGATTTGTATGGTTAGATCGTCAATCCGAGACTCAAAATAAATTTCCTTTTCTCTTGAACAGAAAAGAACATGAATTAACCTAAACTTTATACAAACTATTATAAATGCAGAATGATGCATGCTATGCAATCTTTATACCATGGAATGCATATCTAAGCCTAGGAACATGCATAAATAGCATTTTAACATAAATAGATGTGTCTACATTAGTGTCAAAGGTTATAAAATATGTTGTCCTATCCATTCCTTTCCCGATGCTGAGAGTAGGCACTTCCACCAAATAAGCCACCCGATATCCTCTTGAACATCACCAATCCCTAATAATGCCTCTTGAAAAAATTTTCATGTGTTGTGTTGTATTGTGTTGTGTTCATAGATATGCATAAAAAGAAAAAAAAGAAGAAGAAAAAAAAAGAAATATATATATATATATATATATATTTATTTATATGAGAAAAAAGAAGAAAAAAAGAAGAAAGAGAGAAAAATTATGAAAAAAAAGTGTTGAGTTCATAATTGTGTTTATCAGTTTATTTCATGTTTGAGTCATTTACATTGAGTCAACAAAATCCACTACCATTGCGATTCACCAAATATGTCCCATAGTTACCTTTCTGTATTTCTAACTGCTTAAATACGTGCTGAGGAATTCTAACTTAGTTGTAGGGTTATCAGAATTTTAATCAAAGTGTTAATGCTATGTGAGGCCACCAAATATTGAGCACATTGACAAAATATGGTGAGATTGTGAGCTCGAAAAGAAAAAGAGAAGAAAAAGAGAGAGTATGAAAGAACTAAAGAGAGCACAGTTTTTAGCCTTTCTCTAGGTTGATTTGTTTAATAGTTTGGAAATCTAGAATCTGTAGTACTAGATTATATGTAGCACCAGATGAGTGTGAGCCACCAAATATAAAATCACTTGACTCAGACATCTTCTAAAAAGCAGGGGTAAAATTACAGATTATTTGTTACGTATCTTTGAAGGAAGAGTTTGCCTATCCCAATAGAATTATTTTACTAAGGGTCAAGTATGAACTTTAAGTGTGAATTGGCTTTTCACTTGGGTTCATTTCTTAAGCTACCATCACTACACTTTCACGATTGTTTGGATTACTAGATTTCTGGATGAAACAAAAGGAGAAAAATCTTTAGTCAAACTCATTGATAAAGCGAATAAGCAGTCCGTTAGGGACTGAACTTGTAAATAACTTAGTCATGCATTTGCTAGGGACTAGCAAAGTTAGGCATGGGGGTATGATTGTGCAGTAATCATAGTTCCTAATCAATCTAAATAATGTTAGAACATAACTTAATTTGTAAATATTACATTCATTTCATGCATATCATGCATTGCATCACTTTATGTAGAATAAGATGAGATATCATACTATTTAATGTTTTTGTTATTTGCAGGTACTAAAGTGATCCAGGATGTGAGATAGAGTGGAATAAGGTAATAAAGATAGAAGAAGACTGATCCGGACAAGAGGAGTGAGGAGGATAGCCTTATTCCTACCCTTAGAAACCCTAGGATAGCCTTCCTAAACCCAAAACCACTTCCATTAGGACATCTTAGCCTTAGAACCCAAAACATGGATAGCACTATCCATGTTCTTATCCACCTTATCCCTCTCCTAAACACTTAGGAACCAAAACCTACCTTAGAAAACCAAAAACCCACTCTCCAGCACCTTTCTGGATGTCCAGATATTAGGCTGGACGTTTGATTTTTGCAGAAACTCAATCTAGGAAGCCACAACTCACACTGACATAGAATTAGACATCCAACCTAAATTCTAGACGTCCAATTTTGGAGTATAAGACATCTGATCACTTGTCTAGACGTCTGGAGGTCTTCTTTGGTTCTTGTTTTTGGTGCTAAAAGCCCGAGCTTGCCTCTTTTGACTTAGAAACCCCACCAAACACCTTAGGAAACCTAATTAGAGACCTCCTAAGCCTATCCCACTATCCATAGCTATCCTATCCCTAACCCAATTAAACTAGCCCATACCTAATTGTGTGCATCTATAGTTGATTGGGTGCACCTAAACCCAATTAGACCCACCTAAGATCTAATGGACTCATACCTATTAGGATTACCTTTGCCTAATCACACACACACATCCAATTAGACTTGACCTAGACCAAATTAGGTTCACTCCTATCCAATTAGACTCTCTTATGCCCACTCAGGTCCATACCCACCTAACCTAGGTTGACCTAACCTAGATTTACCAAAACCACACAACATCACTCTATGAAATTTAAACACACACACCTTCCTTTCCTAAACCTACCAAAACAGACGCACACCATCTTAGGCAACCCAAAACCCTATGTGCGTCAACCTAGATCCTAAATAGGTGGGCAACTCCTATTTTTGGAGAGCCAACTTGTGACTACCAAAAGTAGGCCTTCCCATAAAAGCCAAGAGAAAGAAGTTGTCACACATTCAACACCCTCCCTTCCACCCTTCTTGGTCGTCTGTTAGATCGTGAGTAGGGTTATTTAATTAGGTGAAATTAGCGTCAAATTGTGTGTAGTGGAAGTGGTTAACCTACAAGTGAATCTACACTTGTTTATAAAAAATTTATTATCCTGGCTAGATCAGATTTTAAGATTGTGACTTTTAGGATAGGGTTGAACTCAGGGAGGCGAGTTTGGGGTTAATCTATTTCTATGCGATTCCGATGACTTGCATGAATTCCATTCACTTATTATAATTTTGGGTTTTTCTTGGTTTTATAATTTGTTTTGATAGTCTTATACTTGAGGCACACCCTCAAAAATTTGCTCTTGGCTATTGCCAAAAGTTGGTCCTTGGCAATTCGTCAAAAATCAAGTTCAAAAGGGATCTTGCTACATGCAACTCATGTACCTACAAAGACAAGAATTATCTTTTCTATTTTAGGTTTTTTTTTTGGTCTTTTCTTTATCAACAAAATAAAAGAAAAGAATGAAAATACTTAGCTTATATATATGTAGAATTTATATATATATATATATATATAGGTATAAGTATATATAACTAGATAATAGGATAGTGAATATTGAATCTAGGATTCAATAGAAATGTAGTGCAATGCCAGGTTAACCGTCGTCTAGCAAGATGGGGTTAACCTAGCTACGTGCCGCGTGCAGGTGTGGAGCGGACATGTGGAAGTGTGGGTGGAAAGCTTGATATGTGCGAATATAGGGGAATATACGCAACTGGTGCGAATATATCCACGATATGATGCACGATAATTGGATACGTGCACGATGTTGTGAGTGGGAGATATGGGTGAGTGTGTGAAGGAAGGAGTATAGGATATATATATATATGTGAAAATATGTATATATAAGTATATATATATGTATATATATCTATATATATGTATAAGTACATAAACATTTATGTGTATATATGTAGATGTGTGTGTATACTGGCATGTGTCTGTGTGTGTGTGAATATATAATAATTTATGTATGTATAGGTGTGTGTATGTGTGAATGAATGTGTCTGCGTGTGTGTGATAAGTGGTCTGATGGGGGGGTTGTAGGATCTAAAGCTAGGATATGGGTGAGTGTGTGAAGGAAGGAGTATAGGATATATATATATATGTGAAAATATGTATATATAAGTATATATACATGTATATATATCTATATATATGTATAAGTACATAAACATTTATGTGTATATATGTAGATGTGTGTGTATACTGGCATGTGTCTGTGTGTGTGTGAATATATAATAATTTATGTATGTATAGGTGTGTGTATGTGTGAATGAATGTGTCTGCGTGTGTGTGATAAGTGGTCTGATGGGGGGGGTTGTAGGATCTAAAGATAGGATATATGGCTACGTGCACAAACACTCAAACAAAGAATTAATAATAACAAGAAAGATTTACACAAATATCAATCCACAGAAAAATGGCACAAGATATATAGTGGTTCCCCTCACTTGGGTACTCTACTACCTAAGCCTCCCAGCTTAGGGTTTTTAACTCGATTCCCTCAACCCCAAGGGAATTAATTTACTAAATCGAGGTAACTAACGGGTTACTTCAACCCAAGTACAATAACGGGTTTGTTACAACCCAATGAGCAACAGGCTCAAAATACAAATAAGAACTGGTGTAAGAAAGAGAACTCTTACAACAAGAATTCCTATGCCTTCCAACAATAATTAAAATGAATACCAATTTGAGAGCCTAGGATGGACATGAATCGCTTCATAGATGCGTGAGAAAAACATGTCGTTGAGCTTGCAAGAACGTAGAGAGAGTGAATGGAAAGCTTCTTCTTTCTCTCTTGAAAATATGGTGGAAATTTGAAATATAGCTCTAGGAATTTTTCTTCTCTTTTCTTATGTGCAAACTAAGAGTCCAAGGGTTTATTTATAGAGTTAGGACCTACTTAGGACGTCTACTAGATGTTGGGGTTTAAATCCCAATGTTCATATAGCCAAAATTAATTTTCTATCCATTCAGTTTTGAGCCAACGGCTACTTGGTACTAGTACTAAAGTATGGGTACTGGTACTCGTTGCTTTCAGATTTGGGTTTCAAATTCTTAACACAAATCTGTAACCCACTTGTACCAGTACTGATCATTAGTACCGGTACTTGTTTCCTCCAGTACCGGTACTGATCATGAGTATCGGTACTCGTAGGGTACAGGTTTGTTTCTATGAAAAAACCCAAACCTGTAACTCACATGTATCGATACTAAACTTTGGTACTGGTACTTGTGAGTTAACAAGTACCTTTTTTAAGTGATTTAATAAATGACGTTCTTTGAAAATGATCGCAATATTAATCCTAATTTATCTCTAATTATTTTTATGATCTAAGTTATATTTCTTTGTTAAGAGGCATACATTCTATAAATAAAAAACTAAACTAAAAAAAATGGTCGAAGATGATCTTCTTCTCCTCGACTCATCCTTGTCATCATCTTCTCTTTCTCATCATCATGCTCTATCACTTCCTGTTTGCCTTGATCTTCACCTAAATATGAAGAAAACTCAATTGCAAACATGAATTCATAATAATTTTGTTAACACCAAAACAAGATGTGGAACAAGGTTCCAACAGGGGTGTGCGTATGTGTGTGGATGTCTATGTGTGGGTGCGTGGGAAGAGGAGAAAGAGGGAGAGAGGGTGGCGCGATCGAGTGCAGGAGGTGGATGGAGGAGAGAGATGGTGTGAGTGACCGAATAAATGAGGAACAAGCCGATCACGCACTGTAACCGCGTGAGGTCGCGGCTACAGTGCCAAGGGCAAAAAGCGATCGGCTGTTCTGCGAGGCTACTGGCTGATCTGTGCGTGGGATGTTGAGTGGAAGGCATGTGAAGGAGGGCTTGGATCGATAGGGGATGCACACAAAGGTGTGCGAGGGTGGTTGAGGTGTGCAAGGGTGCTGGGCGAGGTGGCTGGAGGGCACATAGGCGTGTGGGAAGGAGCTTTAGAGCTTGAAGCTTTGAAAATAGCGATGACAAAAAAAATCGAAAAAGAGAACCAAAATGAAAACAAAATAAATCAAAACTAACAAAAACAAATAAAAAGGAGAATACACCACGCCCACTTGCTCACGATGGAGCTGGGCGGTGGTGCTCCCTCACTGTGGTGGTTTACCCACAGGAGAGTCCCCTCTGCTCTCAATGTTCCTCTCAACTTGTGAGAGGATATTGAGAATGAGGAAGGGAAGAGAGGGAGAGAGGAGAGCTCAGGGAAGAGTGGCCGACTGTCAGTGTGATGGTGTCTGTGCATCTTAGGGATATGGAGGTGGAGGGAATGGGTGAAGGTGTGGGGAGCTATGGGTGCCAACGATTGTAATGGGTGATGTGAGGGTTGTTTTATAGGTGATGGTTGAGGGTGGCGACGATGGGAGGCCATTGGGGTGTGGGATTTTTGTGGGGTTTTTTGCATGTAGGCACTTGAAGTGTCATGGAAATTAATGTAGCTTGTTATTAGGAGGAATAAGTGGTGGGATTTAAATGGAAATAATGTGGAAATGTTAGGGATGAAATGGATGAGTGGATGCTCAATCTCTCTCTCTACCTTCCTCTCCATAAAATGCACAAATGCCTGTATTTACAAGATGCATGCATAGCTATCTAATATAAATGCTTAATGTTAGGAAATAGAATAAGATGACCTAATTAGAGACATGAATTGCTACGCAATCACACCCCCATGCCTATCTAGTCCCTAGCAAAATACTTATTCAATAAGGTATTAGTATTTAGAAATGATCTTAAGCTGAAGATTTTTTTGAAGCAACATTAATGTGTTTATCAGTTGGACATTGTGAGAACCAATTGCAAAGAAGACTACTAGAACTCAAGTCTTACATAACATAGACCATCTCTTCGACTAACAAGGACTCTTGATATTTAAACCTTAAGTGCAATTTCCAGGACTCAAAGGATTTTGCAAAACTCAAAAGCTAAGAGGTTATGGTTTGTACTTAGTGATTGATCAGACTAACTAGATGAACATTAAGATTCAATCCTAAGGTTTCACGTCTTTTTAAGTCCAGGTTGGTCCCATCTTCAGCTCATGTCTTTGAATTAACTCTCAAAAATGAGAAAAGTCCCAACCTAGCTCTTATTGCATTGTGGCTCAAAGAATATTTGGTAGAAACCGGGTATTTGTAATGCACCCTGATAAACTTTTGGTGGAGGAATTTATAGGGCACAGGAGAACATACTGACTTATTCTAAAGAATGCCTTTTTTTGAAAATTCTTTTTGACTTTTTCTCATTTTTTTCTTTTTCTTTTTCTTCTCTCTCTTCTTTTTTTTGTACAAATAAATGTTAGTATGTCTCCAACAACTTTATTTGGTAGAGAACACTTATTTGGTGGGTGAGAACTTAGACGAACAGAGTTTCTTCTAAACACAAGACTAAAAACTAAGCTAAAGAGTCTACCTGCATGCACAGGTAAGGACTTCACCCTCCTTAATGAACACTAGGGTTGGATTTTACGCTCATCTGATCTTTCCTAACTTTGTGTAGTGTGAACCAGGGTTACTTAGACTCCTAAGCAGAAGCAAACCAGCGATCCTGTACTGGTGACTCAGGTACAAGAATACATCCTAAATTAGGAGAGATCCTGGTCTAACTTGTCAATGCTCGAGTGTATTAAGCCAAAGCCTGAGAGAATCAAGCTTCTGTGGTCAAGAAAATCTTCAAAGGGTTGAATGTCCAAAAGCACTTACTTTACTTTTGCTTCAACTTTCTGATCATAGCTAAACACTTTTGAAAACATTTTTTTTAACTTTTGAATTTTCCATTTTTTTATGAACTTTTGGTGTTTTGTAATTTTTTGAAAATTTTCAAAATTTTTAATTTTTAGGGATTTTTCAATTAGGCTATATATATACATACTATAGATGGATATGTATAATGGTAAAGAATTTGCAAAATACCTATATAATTCCCAGATCTTATGGATGCCTATCCACCCCCCATGCCAAATCATGCTATGTCCTCATATGCATGCAAAAGGGGTTAGATAGGGGTAAAGGTTTAGGTGCAAGGGTGAGTACAGGGTGGATGGGTGGGTGGTAAAAAGCGAAGTGAACTGAAATGAAGTGAAGTGAGGTGAGTGAAATGTGATGTAGAGTGCAGAGTGAAAGGGATTGTTGGGGTGCCTCCCAACAAGCGTTGAATTTAACATCCCCAGCCGGACTTTGTATAAGGCTCATATTAGTTACCCTCCAGTAGGGCAACTGCTTCACCAACGGGGGCAGGCTCATGAGTAAGATACGATTTCAACCGCTACCCATTAATCGTAAATTTATGCCCAGATTTGGGATCTTCAATTTTGACAGCTTCGTTGGGAAAAGGTCTTGAGACTAGGAAAGGACCAATCCATTTGGACTTCAGTTTTCCAGGAAAGAATTTGAGCCAGGCATTGTAAAGCCAAACCTATTATGATGGCTCAAATTCCTTCCGCCTAATGCGGCTGTTGTGAAAGGCCTTGGTATGTTGTTTAAAGATTAGGGTAGAGTCATAGGCTTCATGATGTAGGTCTTATAATTCCCAGATTGGAGTTTCCTTTCTCAACCACACAGGTCTGGGTCGAGGTTACATTGGCGAAGCGCCCAGTAAGCATGGTGCTCCAACTCCATGGGCAAGTGACAAGGCTTCCCAAAAATAATCCTGTATGGAGACATACCAAGGGGAGCCTTGAAGGCAATCCAATACACCCATAAAGCGTCAATCAGCTTGTCGGACTAATCCTTACGGTCAGGTCAAATCATTTTCTGGAGGATTTGCTTAATTTGCTGATTCAACACTTCTGATTGATCGTTCATTTGAGGATGATACGGAGAAGCAATACGATGGTGGACTCCGTACTTCCTCAAAAGTGCCCAGAATGATGTGTGAGTGAAATGGCTTCCTCCATCCGAAATGATGGCTCGAGGGATCCCAACGCACTCAAAGATGTGGTCTTTAACGAACTTGGTTGTAATGACATGGCCAGTAGACTCATGGGAATGGCCTCAATCCATTTTGAGACATAATCAACGGCAACAAGGATGTACTCAAAATAGTTGGATGGAGGAAATGGACCCATAAAATCAATTCCCCAAATGTCGAAAATCTCCGCAGCCTGGATGGGTTGCAAGGGCATCATGTCATGTCGTGACATTGACCCTAGAGACTAGCACCTAGTGCAATGCTTAGTGTAATTGTGTGCATCCTAATGAAGGGAGGGCCAAAAGAATCTGCATTGCAACACCTTGGCTGCAGTTTTCCTCCCAGAAAAGTGGCCTCCACATGCCTTATCGTGACAAAAGGATAGCACACTGGAGAATTCGTTGTCAGGAACACAGTGACGAATTATCTGATCAGCACCTACTCTAAAAGGTAGTGGATTATCCTAGAAATAATACTTTACTTTTGCAATGAGATGTTCACACTGGTTTTTAGGCCAGCCTCATGGAAGAGATCCAGAAGCAAGATAATTAACGATATCGACATACCAAGGTCCACTTGCCACATCTATTGCTAGAAGGTGCTCATCAGGGAAAGATTCATTTAAGGAAATGTAAGTCCAATATGGTTCAGGTCTAGTCTCGACAAGTGGTTTGCGACAACATTTTGGGCTCCGACCTTATCTCGTATCTTAAGATCAAATTCTTGAAGGAGAAGGATCCAACGAATCAATCAAGGCTTTGCATCCTTCTTATGCATGAGATGACGAATGGTCGCATGGTTAGTGAAAATGGTAACATGAGAGCCCAGAAGATATGAACGGAATTTTTCCAGCCCAACGACGATCGCCAGTAGCTCTTTTTCAGTGGTCATGTAATTATGCTGAGCCTCATCCAGTGTCTTACTAGCGTAATACACCACAAAAGGGTGCATATTGCATCTTTGTCCCAAGATGGCTCCGACAGCTAGGTCAGAAGTAACACACATCAGCTCAAAGTCGAGGGACCAATTAGGCAGCTAGAGAACAAGAGCTTTGGTGACAACATCATGCAATTGCATGAATGCTTGGATACAGTCATGGCCCATGTTGAAGGGTACATCGGTCGATAGGAGATCCGTCAAAGGTCTAGAAATCTTGGAGAAATCCTTGATAAATCTCCTATAAAAATCGATGTGCCCAAGAATGGAGGTAATTTGTCGAACAGAGCTAGGAACAGGTAAATCAGCAATCACATCAAGCTTAGCTCTGTCCACCTCGATACCCCTTTCGGAGATGATATGTCCCAGAACTATACCTTCGTGCACCATGAAATGACTTTTCTCCCAGAAAAGCACGAGGTTAACATCAATACATCTCCGAAGGATGCGAGCCAAGTAGGCTAGGCAGTTGTCAACAGTCGATCCGAAGATAGAAAAGTTGTCCATAAGGACTTCGAGAAAATCACCCACCATATCGTGGAATATTGCCAACAAGCATCTTTGGAAAGTAGTTGGCGCGTTACATACTTCTAATGGCATCCTTCTCAAAGTGAAGGTGCCAAAAGGACAGGTGAAGGTGGTTTTCTCTTGGTCTTGAGGGTCAATAGCCACCTAGTTATAACCTGAGAATCCATCCCAGAAACAAAAGAACTGATTTCCTGCTAACCGCTCCAAGATTTGGTCAATAAAGGTTAATGGAAAATGGTCTTTCTTGGTAGCAGTATTGAGTTTCCTATAGTCTACACACACTCTCCAAGACATAGGAGTGAGTGTAGGGATGGATTCGCCCCTATCATTGACACGGATGGTGAGACCTGCCTTTTTAGGCATAACATGAATCAGGCTCTCCCAGGGGCTGTCGTTGATCGGGTAAATGATGCCTGCATCAAGCCACTTGATAATTAAATTCTTAACGACCTCCTGCATATTAGGATTGAGATGTTGCTGCATCTCACGGGAAGGTTGAGCCTCCTCCTCCATATATATACAATGAGTGCAGTAGGAGGGGCTAATGCCATTCAGATCAGAAAGAGACCATCCAATGGCTGCCTTATGTTCAATTAGGACCTTCATTAGCTTGCACTCTTGCTCCGCGGGCAATTTTGAACTGTTGATCACAGGAAGCATTTCATTTGGTCCTAGGAAAACATATTTTAGTGTGTTAGGTAGCTCTTTAAGCTCAGGAGTGGATGGTGAAAGATCTGGCAAATCTTGGGATGAGAGTGTCCCAAAAAGATCAGGAGAAGGAATAAGGGGAAAAGGAAAATGGCCCTCAGGTTGGCCAAGGAGTGGGGCATCTTGGATTTATGGATCCAAGAAAGGAGTGCCCCAGAGATCAACATTTGGAAACAAGGTCCCAGTGTGGAATGTTGCTTCCGCCTGATTTGGTGGGAAAAAAAGGGCACTTCGGTCTTCAAGGGGGTAGATCGGAGGTGAGCATCCCGGATATGACTCAGACCATGAGGCGTAAGAGGTGAAGTGGACCTCGTCAGGGGTCCATTCAAGAAGCGATAAGGGTAAAGGAAGGGGTAGGGAAATGTCACAATACTGGTTAGTTAGGTCTTGATGATTCTCCAGGGGTGCACCGCAGCAAGTTGAATAGGTCCCAACTAATCTGATACACGCACTAACAGCCATGTCATTGTCAGGCATGTCATCCTTGATAAGATCGCAATCAAAATTCTTGGTAGCCTTAAAAATATTAAGTTTGAGCTTTTCAGAGCCCATGGCTATCTCAATGCAGCCTGACTCACAATCGATATGGGCGTGGGTTGTGGCCAAGAAAGGTCTATCGAGGATTATCGGATAATCAAAAAGTGAATCAGGAACTTCCATATCTAATACAAGAAATTCAACAGGAAAACAGAGACTGTTGACCCTAACACCACGTCTTCCACCACACCCCACGGGATTTTGGCAGAGTGATCTACCAATTACAGTGTAATAGGGGTGGGTTGCAGATTTCCCAATGTAAATTTTTGAAACATGATGGTCGGTACGAGGTTAATGGAAGATCCTAAATCCAGCAAGGCATGATCAAAATTGCAGCCTTTGATGCTACATGAAATGAGAGGGGTGCATGGATCTTTTTGCTTCGGTGGTAGTTTTGACAGAATAGCACAACTCGCATGAGGTGAGAGAACCACCAGATTCTTAGTTTTCTTTTGCTGTCACCTAGGTGTAGTGTAGTCTTTAAAGAAATAGGCGATAGTAGGGATGTGGTTGATTGCCTCTAAAAAGGGAACCTTGATTTCAACGTCCTTGAATAAATCATGGAGATTATCAAAGGATTGCGTGTTCTTTTTCTTGCCTTTGGGGTTCCTCAGTAGAACCTTAGGGAATGGGATCGACTCAGGCACCAGTTTGGGTGTATTATCCTCACAAGAATGTGGTGCACAACCCGGATGAGAGGATGATGAAGAAGATGGGTCAGGATCAGGTAGAGGTAGATCGATGGTTTATTTACCACTCCTCATAGTAATTGCATTGGACGTCGCAGGTCCAGTGGGATCATAGGGCGAAGGAGGGTTCAAAATAGGGACATAGGGTTGATTTGCTGTTGTAGGATTAGCCTGAAATCTTGGTGGAGTACTCAGAGCTTGCAGAATCTGGTGAACTTGCCCCTAAGAAGGTCGTACCTGTGGTTGCAAACCACGAGGTACAAAATTTCATGGGTTTGGAACAGGTTAGGCTGGAAGATTGCCCTGAGATCGAGTCATTATGCGTAGTTGACTGATCTCAGCATTCTGTTAAGCCAATTGGTGTTGAAGAGAGGTCATGTTTTCTTCATGGCACTTGGACATTTCTGTCATCATTCACATCAATTTATTAAAATGGCTTGATGTGTGATTCGTTTGAGGTGCGCAAGGGCCTGACGGCGAATTTGCAAAAGGATTATATTGGGCCCTTGGGATGATGGGAGCGGATGGTCGCATTGGTCTAATAGTGGGGTTTTGGTGCTGAGGGTTGTTGGACCATGCAAAATTCGGATGGTTGCACCACCCTGGGTTATAATAGTAGAATATGGGTTATTCCCTAGGGTGCACATGATAAACGCCAGCTTATCATCATTCTTATGCATTAAAACAAACCTAGCTCTTAGAATTTTGCTTTATAAATGGGTTTTTTGGGTTGCATTTAGGCAATAACTAGGTTAGGCATGCATTGCACTTTTTATTGTATTTTTAATGTGTTTTTGTGAGTGTTAGGGATATATAGATTGCTAGATCCCTAGAACCCTAGCACTCAGGAAGGCAACTGGTGAAGAAGAAGCTCTCACTAGCTGGATCTTAGCTTGATCCAGCTCACCATAGCTGGAATTCAGCTCACCTAAACTAGGGTTAGCTCATCTTAGCTCCATTCAGCTCATCTCAGCTGAATGGCAGCTCAAGAGAGCTCATCTTAGCTTACCCTAGCTCAAGTTAGCTTAGATCCAGCTCAACTTAGTTGAGTCTAGCTCATCTCAGCTCTTATCAGTTCACTGGGAGCTCTAGCAGCTCAGTTGAGTTGACTGGAATTCACCCCAACTCAGATCCAGCTACAGATGACTTCATCTTAGCTCAGGAAGCTCAAGTTCAGCTCCTGGGGACTCAGCTTAGCTCAACTCAATTGAGCTAAGCTACCTTAGCTACCGCAACCAGCTTGATCCACCCTGGGAGCACCAGACCCAGCTCACCTTAGCTCCTTTTGGTAGATGCCAGCTTACTTTAGCTTGGCTTAGTAGCTAGCAAATCACTAGCAAGCTAATCCAGCTAAAGTAGCTCCATGCCACCCTCTTCAATAGCTGCTAGCTCTGGTTTAGCTCCAAACTTCCTCTATCCAGTTCCTCTCCTCAAACCCTAGCTCCCATTGCCTCCTCCTCTACTCCATTACTATCTAAGCTATCTTATCTTAGCTTAGATTAGCTAAGCTCTAGCTCCTTGGGCCATCCATTACCCTAAAGTCCAACCTAACTATCTCTACCTCAAGCCCACCTAAGCTACATCTAAGCTCCACCTAGTGATGATAATGTCATCATCAACCATAACTAGATTTATTTAGTCATAATCAAGGAACAAATGCTCCTACATAACCGCTAGAGATCCCTAATTCATTGCATAATCATTCTGAGAGAAATACAAGAAACCAAGGTTAAAACTACAATTTTACCATCATATCGTGAATGCAAAATAACTGCAAGTTTCTCCAGGGGTCAAATAAAGGTTAAATGATCTTAAGAATCTAACAAGTGGGTTAGTATAGACATAAAAGGGTTTTCACGTGTTTTCAGAATTAAATGACTTCTGAAACCCTAAAAATAGACCCGCTTAATCTACTGAGGTTCTAGTCTGGATAAAATTCACATAAACCCTCAAAAATTCATAGAAAAATATTCTCTAGGGTTTGGTACCTTCACTTTTGCCTTAATTGTGGTAATTATGCAATTTCTCTAGTCAAACTAAGTCAAAATTCAAATCTAACATCATCATTGGATTCCTTAGGTCCAAATTAGATTTGTACCAAAATTTGGGCCCAATCTGAGATTATCTTGACCTAGTTTGCAATTTGGTCTTATCTGATTCTTTTATCTCACACACATGTCCCTAACTTTTGAATATTTCACATTTTGGTCCCTATCTTTATCATCATTTTCACAAATATGTCCCTACCACCATGAAATCCTATTCCTACAACTCCGGCAACCTTTGATTGAAGAGAACTTCTCTGATCAATCAATCACTTCCAAAATTGGAATGGAGATTCCTCGAGGACTCCTCTTTCCATTGAATCCAGTCATTAGCCCTAAAACCTTCCCAATCTCTCATGCGAACGCATGAGAGATTCAGGTAACATAGAGTTTCCAAAATTCAGTGAACTTTCCTAGCTTGGGAAGCTTACTTCCCAAGCTCAAGTCAACCTCTAGAGCCCTATAAAAGACTCCTCAGATCAGGCCGAGTTCCTCAGACTCGATTTCGGCTGGAAATTCCCCAAATTCCTCTTTCCTATTTTGGCCGAATAGCTCCTCGAGCTCCAGTGACTCCCTTTGCCTATCCTCGTCATCTGATCGCAATACCGATGGCAGATTCTTCTTCCTCACCTTCCTCCGCTTCATGCAATACCAGTTGCTGTCACACTTTCTCCATCGTCGTCGCCGTCCCCCTCTACTAGAGCGTTTTCTTCCCCGACGCTGGCCTACCAATGCCGGTGCCGTTCTCCTCCTTTCGTCTGATTAGCTTAGGTTAGATTAATTCCTTATAGCTTGTAGGTTAGTTTCCTACACAAAAACCCCAAAACCAAGCCCTTGACTACACCGTTTACCCTCATCTTCTCTGTCTCCGATTGAACCTTTGGTGAGGTGTTTCCACCGCTACGCATCTCCATCCACCTCCCCAACAAGCCCACAACCTTCACATCTCCACCCTCTTCAAAACCCCTCTCCCTATTCACCACTTCGCTCACCTAAATCACCCATCTAACAAAGCCGTCACCATCCACCATCACTGACCTCTGCCGGATACCACACACCTCAATTCACCCTGAAATCACCATGACCACCCTCGTTGTCCTCAAGCAATCAGCTTGCGCTATTTTAACGTGGCCGCGAGGCCTATTTTGTGTTTCAGGTTGTGACCGGACTTTCTCCGTCGCCACCACACTCTCCGGTCTTATTAATCACGCTCCAGCCATTTTTCTTTGCTGAAGCCACTCCTAGAAGCTGCGGGCTCTCTCCAAATGCATCCCTAGGCTGCTAATTGGAGACACTGAGGCCCCTACAACCACAATTCGAGGATCCATCGCCTGCTGCTACGCGAAGGAATGAAGCGGGTGGGATAGTCCCACCTCGTGAGTTGCTGAAGTGCCCACAATGTATATATTGATTTTATGCATACCGCTTATCGCCTCAACTAACACAAGGGGGTAAGGTCCCCTACATGCCCCTTACATGTTCCTCACCCGTGACACTGCTCTTGTGGGCCTGGCGCTGATCTGACCCACCTAACCTGACTTCACTCAGCTACGAAATCACGCTTGTAGCCTTGGTCCTGGGTACGCTTAGATCTGAATCCGATTACCCAAGGATCTAGGAAAGTGGATCCTAGAGGGAGAAAGAAAGAGAGTGCGTAGGGTAGGGGAGGGTTTTCCTCTCTGTGACACTTAGCTACTAAAGGGATTGCCTCCCTCTGCGTGTGAAGAAGAAAGAAGAGGAGAAGGAAAGCCAAAGAGAGAAAGAAGAGCTGGAGAAGGAAAGAAAGAAGAGAAGAGACTGAGAAGAGAAGGCCTCCCTGAGGCACTGTAGCAACATTTAAGACATCTGAGTGTATACTTGATGTCTGATTTGGCACTGTGGCTATGTGGCATTTCTGATTGATCAGTACTATTCAAACATTTGGTTGGTTGATAAATGCTTAATTGAGGCTAATAATTGGTGATTCAAATTGCCATTCTTTTGCCTTAACTTTCCTTTTCGCCACATTAATCTCTTATTATGCTCATGGTATACATTGATAATTCATTTTGAGTATATATCACACATTACTAGCCATTATCTGATTTAATTCTTGTGCTCATTTTCCTATAAATGGAGATTAGCGAGTGAATTCCTACTTGCTCCCAGCAAACGACCTTGGATTTCTTTTGAGCATAAATTTTATCTGTTGTTCAAGCTATTTTTGAGGATTTATTACTACAATGAACGCATCTCTTTTAAACCCTCGATTTAGCCCAACTAACACCTAGTCTACCCTAAGTTGGCATCAACCTTAGCCATCTCTACACCCCTCAACAACCACCAAAAGGCACCTCCAAGTTGGCACCAAAATCACCCTTAGCCACCCATAAAAGTGGCGTCAACTCTCCTTTGATCTCATCCCTACAGCTACCCCTTCCAAGCCCTATCCACCCTACACCTCACCTTCCTTTTAGAAGCCTTCAAGTTGGCGCCAACCCATGGCACCCTTCCATGGTTGGTGCCACTTTTAGGTGTCCTTTGGCCACCATAACCACCACCCATCATGCCCTTTAGGTGGCGCCAAATAGCCCCCTCCATTGGATCATGATATCCACCCCTAACCACCTTATAAGTCCATCCTAACCCTACATGTGTTGATGCCAACCCCTTCCCTCCTAAACCCTATAAATACCCTACCCTACTACCACATAATTTCCATCCTCTCTTTAGTTAAATCTACCCTATACCCACTGCATACCTATGACCAAGAAGAAGGCGTAGAGAAGAAGATTAAGGGGGCACATCACTCGCCCCTTTGGTGCCTTCTTCTCCCCATTCCTTCACCTTGTGCCACGCCAAGAAGGATGAGCATTCCACATCAAGGAGGGTGGCTGGTCATTGGAGGAAAAAGGGTGGTGCACACCCACCCTTGGGAGAAGTTTAAGGCACGCCCCCCTTAGGGTTTGCGCTGGAGGACATCAGCTAGGAGGAGCCTACAACAAAAAGAAGGAGAAGGAAGGAGCCCTTTCTAACTACGGGAGCAGCCGTAGTTGGAGTAAGAGCATCTCTTCTTCACCAACATAATCAGGATTTTTTGTTTCATTTGCCTTTAGTTTCAATTTTTTTTTTAGAAGCTTTCCTCTACAAGTGTAAACAAGAATCCATTTTCTATAAAATTGCCTTTTTTAATTTGGTACATCTTCCCACTTTAATTTTGTTTTAGCATTTTCACACCTTCTTCCCAATTATACTAGTCCCTCACTTGCCTAGGGTGAGCTTGGGAAGAAGACATTCTTGTCACCTAGTGCTAAGATAGGTTTAGTCTTTTCCGCTACCAATCTTTGTATTGCCTTGTTAAGTCAAAAACCCTAAAAAAAACATATATTGAAAAACACCAAAAAGAAAGGTGATTTCCATGTTTTGATGCAAGGGATTTATTATTGCAACAATTGCCTCTTTGGACGACCCTCGATACTCCACTATCTAGGTTATAAATTTTAAAAGCGAAATGGATTTTCGTGTTACAATGATTTCCAAAACCCTAGTTAACAAATCGTGTATTTTTGCTATCACTTTTTAGCGCCGTTGCCGGGAAAGCATGGCTTTGTAAATTGTTTTTCTCTTGCTTGAAGTGGATCTCATCTTCTTGCCTTTCTTCTTTCTTGTGTGTGCAGGAACTACAGGAAGAAAGCGGGAATTGGAAGCGAGAGCTCAAAGTTCCTCTTCTTCCCACGATTCTAGGTTGATTTCTTATTTCTTGTCACACTTAGCCTAAAAGATTACCAAAATGCACTAAACTTGGCTTTCAGGATCTTAAACATCAAATTTTGGTGGAGTGGTACCATTAAAACCCATTGTTTGATTGATTGCCCCATTAAACACCACTCTACCTTAAGTGCAGGTGTTCTATTTTTTAGATCCAGACTTTTGTCCAGACTTGAAAAATCAATTCCGAACACAACAAATCTTATAAAATCTTGAAATTTCACACAAAGATTCCAAATCAAGTTGGGAACATTTGTTCCAAATTTCAAACTAATTGAAATTTTATTTAATTTTTTAAAATTCATGGACTACAAAGGGGTCACACCCTCTCATCTTCCTATTTTGATATTGTCCGCAAATAGCTAGAATTTTTATACTCATCCAATTTTTGTGAAATTTAGCTTCTAGAATCCTTGTAAAATTAGACACATCTCCAAAAATCACCAAAATTTTCTGAGGCTGGTAGTGGTATTAAAAAGTCCTAATTAGCCATAGGTATCATTTCTGGACTCTAACACCAGCACAAGGAAAAATTCAAAACAAATATCAAACAAATTCCTAAAATCTTAAAAAAATATTTTATGGAATCCTTGTTTGATTTTTCTTGGTCACTACTTAATATAGAAAGCCTAAAAAAGATTCATCGGAAGTAATGTTCTATCTTAGGGCTAATTGGATTAGGGTTTCTTTCCTTTTTTTTAGTCCCACAACATAAAGGAAACATATCCTCACCCATACAACTTGATTTCCTCTTGTTTGTGGCTCGCAAAACTTGTTTGAAGTCTTAAGAAAGGAAACCCTAAAACGCACTAATTTAAAGCAAATCCTAAATGACAGAAATACATAAAATTGTGTGACAACTTGCTTTTCATTGGAACCAACTTCCAATTCCTGTGCACATACTAAAAATTGAAATAACAGGGCAATACCCCCATCAACACCCTCTACATTCCCTGTGCACAATAGTATCCTTGGCCTAACTAAAAATTGTAGCAATTTGACCCCTAAGGTTTTATCAACTTTGGCTTACTATCTAGGTCTTAAGTTTTCTCTAGTTAGTACCAATTCTGTCATCTATATCGGGTGTCAGGCTGAGGGGCCGTGTCAAACAACCTTGCGCGGGTTTGCACAAGCCCTTGGGGATTTTCCTGGAAAATGCTTGGGACCAAACCTCCCCTTATGCAACTTGGCCAGATTTATTGATAGAATGGGTATTCACTATTGATTTCTTATTTCCTAGGTAGATCAAGTCTTAGGTGAATTTTTAGGGAGTCACATTTAAGTTAGGTCTAGAATTTTGATTGCTTGTGTGCACACTTCTCTCTTCTCCATCTCATCTCCTCCCCTCCCGTTCTTCCACTTTATGCACGTGCGACGGTCGAAAAATCCACACTAGGAGGGACCTTTTGATTTCGCCCCACGAGCAAAAGATCGCTTTTTCCTTCTTCTTCTTCTAAAATGGAAAATCAATAAAATAGGTCCACTAACCCTTCCACTTCAACCTCTAACCCCACTACTAACCCTAATTCTGACCCTTCCACCCAAAACCCCCCCACCTTTGACTTCCTGCACTTGGAGCTCCCTAATGCTGATTTGCCTCAATCACAACATCAAGCCCCCTCGCCTAACCTCTTAACAATGATGGCCGAATAGATTGCTCAATTGAATGCCAATCAACAAACATTGACTAGGAACATCCAAAATCTAGCCAATCAAAGGCCAAACCCACCACCCCATTAGCAGCCTATTATACCTTTAAAAGATTTTTATGATCCTTCTTATTATGAGGAACGACCAGGGGTGGTCATACCAGAAGGGGACTTCGAGATCAAGCCGGCAGTTCAAAACCTTATAAAACATTTTCATGGCCTTCCTAGGGAAGGCCCATCCTGTCACCTTGAGGAGCTGACTATTCTTGCACAAACAACTCATTCTTGAAATGTGCAAAAAGACCTTTGGCTGATGCAGCAATTCCCGTTATCTCTTAAAGATAAGGCTGCTTATTGGTTCAAGACCATTGGCCAACCCATCACCACTTGGCCTCAGCTTAAGAGCGCCTTCCTCAAAAAGTTCTTTCCCATAGGTCGTACCAATTCCTTGCGAAGATCTATTATGACCTTTCAATAAAAATCTGGTGAGACTTTCCATGATTCTTGGGAAAGATTCCAAGACCTCCTGAGAAGTTGCCTGCACCACGAGATTCCTTTATGGTAGCTCATGCAGATCTATCATGGATTAGAAGATCAACTTCAAGGTTTTGTTGATGCCTCGTGTGGTGGAAACTTCTTGAATAAAGATGCTGAAAGTGCCTACGACCTTTTTGAAGAAATGAGTGAAAACTCATTTAATCAAGCTTCCATGAACACATTTTGTAGAACTTCAAATCTGCAGTTCCGTGTTCATGAAGTAGGCACTTCTTCTATCCCTGTAACCCAAGACGATCTTCAAATGATTGCGCAAAAACTCGTTCAGATGCACATTTATCAAAAGAAAATTGAGGAAAGACTCACCACATCAACCCCAGCTCCACACATTCCACATCTAACCCACCCTAACATTCCGCAAAGAGAAAATTTGCACAATCTCAACACTACTCCTACTGATTATTACCAGTATTCAGAGGTTGCCCATGATTCACTGGGGAATTACAACTATCCTGATCTTAACCCCACTGAAAATATTTTTGTCTTCCAGGAGCCATATAGAAATTCCTCCAATTGGAAGACTTACCCGAACCACTCCTGGAATAACCAGGTTCCTCCCCAACTAAACCAATTTAATGGGTATGGGTTTAATCCAAACTTTCATCCTGGGCCATCCCAACAAGACATAAATGCCTAGATGAAGAGAACCCTGTAGGAAATGTAGACAAAGATGACGAAAGTAATCTGCACTATTACAAATCTAAATAGTCAAATTAGGGTTACTCCAAC
Organism: Thalassia testudinum; assembly: GCA_037157565.1. Lineage (NCBI taxonomy): Eukaryota > Viridiplantae > Streptophyta > Magnoliopsida > Alismatales > Hydrocharitaceae > Thalassia > Thalassia testudinum. The sequence continues at coordinate 40,664,058 of JAZHRO010000049.1, forward strand.
TCAAAGACTTGCAAGGCATTTGTCCTCCCAACCCATGCCAAACCCTAATCACCAGAGGAACCAATATCCAGGTAGAAATCAAAACTACACGAATTAGCCTCCTACTAATCTACCACCTCAGCAGCCTCCCAGGTTTCCACAACAACAGGCCCCCCCACCTCCTCCAAATAATAATCCGACTGCACACGCAGTTACATTGAGGAGTGGGAAAACCACCACTGATCCTGGGCCTTCACAAAAACTTGGTGAAATCCCCATCCCTGTGCAAATTGACTTTCCACTCCGATATTAGGAAGGAAAAGAAACATAAAAATCTCAGGACACGACTCCTATCCCTTTTCCACAAGCTCTCCACCCTACCACCAATTGAAAAAAGAAATTTGAGCCCACCATAGAAGAACTCATGGATTTATTCAGGCAAGTTCAAATCAATATCCCTTTCCTAGATGCCATCAAATATATACCTGCCTATGCCAAATTTCTGAATTAGATCTGTACTCCTAAAAGGCAGGCCAAAAATCTATTACAGGTGCATCTTTCTGAGACAGTAAGCACTATCATATAGAGCAAGCTGCCTCCTAAGATGAAAGATTCAGGGGTGCCATTAATTTCAGTGATTATTGATGATACTAGTTTTGATTGCACCCTCCTTGATCTTGGTGCCTCAGTTAATATCATTCCCACGATTTTATTTGAAGAGTTTCAGATCAGTGAACTTAAAAATGTTGAGGTTAACCTTCAATTAGGCGACCGATCTACAATCAAACCTCATGGGATTGTTGAGGATGTTTTGTTCAAAGTCCAGAATTGAGTCTTGCCTACAGACTCTCTGGTGCTTGACATTGAGGTACCTGAATCTTCAATGAATGCCTCGATAATCCTTGGATGACCTTTTTTGGCCACAACAAAGGCAAACATTAATTGCCACGTAGGGAAAATGGATATCACCTATGCAGGCAAAACATCACTCTTGATATTTTTGAATCCTCCAAGAGATTCCATGATGATTTTTTCAAGGACTTAGATACTGAAATTTCAAATTTGGTGGAGACAATGTTGGTAGATACCCTTCTCGACCATAAATTTTTTGAGGAATCTGACTCAAAATCAGTGGTCGGCGAAATCTTTAATTTGGAGACTTGTCTTGACCAAATATCCATTCCTGATGAACCCCTTGATCACCGTGACCCACCCACTCTTCCCTCAACCCACCTTTCCACACTAACTTGACCTAATCTTCACCATCCCTTCCCCGACCACTTTCCTACGGACCTGCCACCAAGCCTACCCGAGTTTGGCATTCAACCCAATTTCAAACCATGGCCAGACTCGGGCCACACTTATCATTTTCCATTGAACTTGGATCCCTATCTTTCTACCAATCAATTTTCTAGGGATTCGAAAGAAGACACATTTTTTGTAGGCATCCAAGTGTCCAACTATTTACATGATTATCCGTCTTCTGTGCATACCTTCACACCTGGTTGAATGGTGTAAAAGATAGCACTGGATGGGAGGTAACCCATCATTTTTCCTGCTTTTTTTTCCCTTTCCTTTTTTAGGTTTTGACCATCCTAAACCCGACCACCTGTCACTAAGGTAATCCCTTCTCCCTCCTAATGCATGAGGACATTGCATATCATAAGCATGGGGGGTGTTTTTAAAATTTTGACGATAGATTTAGGATTTTCAAAACCTAAAAGTATGCATTTTTTTCATTTGTCATTTTCTTATTTTTTGCATGCATACCTAATAATAATAATAATAATGTTGAAAAGATTTTAAGGAAAATTTTGAAATTGGGACTATGGTTGAAAACTCACTTTTGGTACAATGGGATTTAATCTTTAACAAACTAGGGATAAGGATATGGATCTGATCATTAGAATTTCATGGTCTATCTTTAATCTAGATCAGATATCCTTCTAAAAAATTCTACCTAAACTCATGATAGTTCAGGTGACTTGATCCTCTTTTGTAATATGCAAAGTATCTAGCTTAGTTTTTGATTCAAAAATATTGCATTTCGTGCAAAACTTCTTGTGTCAAATTTCACACACAAGCCAACACCTAAAAACTGCTAAAAATTAGAAAAACCCCCTTGTCTAGCCTTAGTAAAAGTTTGAAGTAGGTCGTTGGTTTGAGTCCCCATTGTCGAGAAGGAGGAAAATGCCTCCTTTGAGGACTCGATGTCAACATGTTACTGCCTCGGCCCTGCTCCATATCTATATTTCATATCTTTAGATGGAGCATTAAAGTGCATTTTTGTAGCTCAAGTGTCTTGGACGGTGCTCTACCTCTAGTGTTGGAGTGAGAGCTTGAGTTTGCCTGGAGCGTCCCTTTGCACCGCATTGTGTTTTGGGGTTGTGAGCTTCTGGGTGGTGTCATGGACAGTGCTATCTGAAAGTACTGGCACCAGAGCCCCCTCGAGGATTGGTAACGGGAATGATGATTCCGACACATCTATTGAAATACTAAGTAAAAAATAAGCATGGGGGAGAGAAAAAAAAAAGTTTTAAACCTAAAACACCCCCTTATAAATGTTGGCTTCTCACAAGAAGGACACAAGGTTTAAAAGTTTTTGCAAGTTGCGAATCAGAATTAGGAGCTAGAAAAATCCTAAAAACAAAAATTTCAAATCATCTGAAATAACAAGGGGTTAATCTGTGAATTTTTTGGAGGATATGTTGATCCCATTTTTGTCTAATTTTTGAATTAAAAAATAAATCCTAATGTTTATCTTTAACAAATTCCGTACCTCCTATGTTTAGACCAACCAAGGTCCTATGATCTCTTTTTCCTCAAAAGTCAAAAAAATTAGATTTCCCCAAAATTTTGTTATGTAAAAATTAAAGTTTTGCTAAGAGACTAGCAAAAGATCGGCATGGGGGTGTGATAAATGCTAGTTTATCATCATTCTTATGCATTAAAATAAACCTAGCTCTTAGGATTTTGCTCCGCAAATGGGTTTTTGCTCTCTCCTATTTCGGCTAGAAATGCCCAAATTCCACTCTCCTATTTCGGTCGAATAGCTCCTCGAGCTCTGATGACTCCCTCTGCCTATCCTCGTCGTCCGACTGCAATACCAACGACAGATTCTTCTTCCTTACCTTCCTCCACGTTGTGCAATACCAGCCGCCGTTACTCTTTCTCCATCATCGATGCCATCCCCCTCAACTAGAGCTTTTTCTTCCCCGATGTCGGCCTACCAACGCCGGTGCCATTCTCCTCCTTTCGTCTGATTAGCTTAGGTTAGATTAATTCCTTATAGCTCGTGGGATATTTTCGTACCCAAAAACCCTAAAAACAAGCCCTCGACTATGCCGTTCACCCTCATCTTCTTTGTCTCCGACCGAACCTCCGGTGAGGTGTTTCCACTGCTACGCACCTCCATCCACCTCGCTGCCAAGCCCACAACCTTCACCTCTCCACCCTCTTCAAAACCCCTCTCCCTATTCACCTCTTCGCTCACTCAAATCACCCACCAAACAAACCCATCACCGTCCACCTTCGCTGACCTCCACCGGCCACCACAAACCTCAATTCGCCTTGAAATCACCATGACCACCCTCGTCGTCCTTAGGTGATCAGCTTGTACAGTTTTAACATGGCCGTAAGGCCCTACTTCATGTTTCAGGGTGTGACCGGACCTCCGCTGTCGCCACCACACTCTCCGATCTCTTTCATCACACTCCATCCGTTGTTCTTCACTGAAGCCACTCCCAGAAGCTGCAGGCTCTCTCCAGGTGCATCCGCAGGACACTAATTGGGGACACTGTGGCCCCCACAACCACAATTCGAGGATCCATCACCTGCTACTGCGCGAAGGAATGAAGCAGGTGTCATAGTCCCTCCTCGTGAGTTGCTAAAGTGCCCACAGTGCATATATTGATTTTACGCATACGGCTTATCGCCTCAATTAACACAAGGGGGTTAGGTCCCCCGCATGCCCCTCACATGCGCCTCGCCCGTGACACTGCTTATGCAGGCCTGGCGTTGATTCGACCTGCCTAACCCGACTTCACTTCTCGGCTACGATATCACACCCGCAGCCCTAGTCTCGGGTATTCTTAGATCCGAATTTGATTACCCAATGATAATTGCTAGTTTATCATCATTCTTATGCATTAAAACAAACCTAGATCTTAGGATTTTGCTCTGCAAATAGGTTTTCTGGGTTGCATTTAGGCATAAAATAGGTTAGGCAAGCATTGCATTTGTTATGTTGTTTTTGATGTGTTTCTTGGAGTGTTAGGGATAAGTATAGAATCAGATCCCTAGAACCCTAGCACTCGAGAAGGCAACTGTTGAAGAGGAAGCTCAATCAGTCTAGGACTCAGCTAATTCCAGCTCATCATGGCTGGATACCAGCTGCCTTGGACTAGGGTTAGCTCCATTCAGCTCCATTCAGCTCACCTTAGCTGAATGGTAGCTCAAAAGAGATCATCTTAGTTCACTCTAGCTCAGGTCAGCTCAGATCCAACTCAACTTAGTTGAGTTTAGCTCATCTCAGCTCCCACCAGTTCACTGGGAGCTCTAGCTAGTTCAACTAAGTTTACCTGGGTCCACCTCAACTCAAGCTCAGCTCACCTCAACTCAAGCTCAGCTCCAGCCAGCTCATAGTAGCCTAACTCTAAGCTAGCTGAGCTACTACTTGTCAACTAGTAGCTTAGCTAGCTCTAGAGTTCTCATCAGAGGCAGTTATAGCTCAACCTAGCTCCAGCTACGTTAGCGCCAGCTCAACTAAGCCCAACTACCCAAGCTTGGCTACTTGCATAAGAACTAAGTAGCTAAGCTCAGTAGTTGAGCTCCTCTTGAAGCTACCTCAGCAGCCCCAGCTCTAGAGTACTTGATACCAGCTCCAGAATACTCTTCCTCAGTTCTCCTCCATGAAACCCTAGCTCCTCTAGCTCTACTCTACTAGCTAAGCTAGCTTAGCAAGCTTAGCTAAACTCTACTCCACCAAAAGATCATCCATGGCCATCCACTTCACCTTAACCCTAACCACTCCTAACCTAACCCAACCCATTTTTGGCACCAACCCACCATAACACCAACCTAAACACCCCTTCAAGTTGGTGCCAAAATGCCATAGTCACCCCTTCATTTTGGTGCCAACACAAGCCCTTATCCTAGCCCTACACCTCTCCCTTTATCCCCATCTAAACCCTACACCTAACCCCTTCTAGTAGCCCTCCATTGGCACCAAACCTAACCTCCCATAACTACCCTAAACCCTACCCTAGTTGGTGCCAAAAATCACCCCCTACATCCCTTCATTTGGGGCCTACACCACCTCCCATCTACACCCTACATATTACCCCCCAACCAATCCTAACCCTCCATCTACTGACGCCACATAAACCCACCTAATGTTGTGCCAACTCCCTTAACTCCACCATAACTACCACTTCAAGCATCCCTCCTCTTTGGTGCCACCCTATATCTACCCTCCATCACATAACCACCACCCAACAACACCATCCTAACCATACACATAACCTACACACCACCTAACTCTACCACCTTAAATCCTAACGCTAGTCCTCTCCTAGGGTTGGCGCCGAACACCTTACACCCCCCCATTTTGGCGCCAACCATTATCAACCCTAGGATCCCTTAACTTCCTCCAACAAGCCATCCTAACCCTCCATCCATTAACAACCCTTAACCCCCTACCATTCCTATATAAACCCCCTACCACCACCATTAAAACTCTCTCTTGGCTACAATTTTCTACCCATATTTCCACCTACATAGAAGGTCAAGAGAAGAAGAAGAAGAAGACTAAGGGGATACTTTGTCCCCTTGGTGCCTTCTCCTCTTCTCTTCTCTTCTCTCTTGTGCACACGCCAACCAAGGAAGGAAGCCAGGCATTGGAAGGAAACCTAGGGTGCACGCCTAGCATAGGAGGAGGAATGAAGGGTGGTACACAACCACCCTTGGAGGTGGAGTAAAAGGTGGTCCACCCCACCTTAGGAGAAGCCTTTGAAGGTGGAATTCCATCCACCTTGGAGGAGTCAAGCACACCCCCCTTTGGGCATGCTAGGAGGAGTTCATCAACTTGGAGAAGCTTTGCAAGAAGAAGGAGTTCTTTTTGATTGTGGGAGCAGTCGCAATTGGAGCAAGAGCCTTGCCATCTTCATCATTATAGAGGATAATTATTTTTTTTAGGACTTTCAATTCTAGTAGTTGAAGCATTCCTCTACTAGGTTTTTGTGTATAACAATTCCTCGTTCTTAAAAATGTTGCCTTTAATTTTTGTTGCAATTTTAATTAGTATAATCTCACTCTCTCTTTCTAATTAACGTAGGCCTTCATGCACCTAGGTTGAGGTTAGAAAGAAGATAATTTTGTCACTTAGATTTTAGCATCTTAGTTGTAGTACTTTTCCCGTTAACTTCATATTTGCCCTTTATATCAAAAAGATTAAAAAAATTGATATATTGAAAAGCAACAAAAAGAAAGTTGAGTTTCATTTCTGAGCAAGAGACTTGAATTTTACAAAATATTGCCTCCTTGGATGATGCTAGATACTTCCCTATCTAGGTTAAAAATTTTAAAAGCGAATGGATTTACGCGTTACAGCGACTTAAAACCCTAATCTTAAAAACCGCGTAATTCTCGCTATCACTTTTTGGTGCCGTTGCTGGGGAGGCATGGCTTTACTTTTATCACTTTTCTCTTGCTTAAAGTGGATCTCATCCCCTTCTCTTTCTTCTATCTCGTGTGTGCAGGAACTGCAGGAAGCAAGCGAGAATTTTGGAAAGAAGAACTCAAATCCCTTGTCTTCCCGTGGATTCAGGTTGGTTCCCTTCATCTTGTCACATAAAGCATTAAAAGACTACCCAAATATATTAAACTTAGCTTTCAATACCTTAAACAACTTAATTAGATGGAGTGGTGAAATTTAAAATCCATTGTTTGCTTGTATGCTTCATTAAACACCACTCCAATTCAAGTGTTGGTGTTCTATTTTCCAGGTCCAGATTTCTGTCTGAACTTTAAAAATCAATTCCTGACACCACAAGCCTTCTAAAATATTAAAATTTCACCTAGTGATTCCAAATCAAGTAAGGAACATCTATTCCAATTGTTAGAGTAATTGGCTTTGTAATTATTTTTTAAAAATTCGTGGACCACATAGGGGTCACACCATTTATTCATCCTATTTTTCCACTGTCTGTGAATTTTTAGATTTTTTTTACTTAGCTAATTTTTATGAAATTTAGCTTTCTAGAATCCTTGTGAAATTCTACATATCACATAAATTCATAAAAATTTTTGGAGGCTGGTGGTGGTATAGAAAGTCTAAAATACCCATGGGTATCATTTCTGGACTTCGACACCAACACAAATAAAAATTTGAAACAAATATCAAACAAATTCCTAAAATCTTAAAAAATCTTTTCTGGAATTCTAGTTTGATTTTCTTCAAGGTAGTGGTGTTGTTTGACTTGTTTAAACCATTGCTTAATACAAAACGCCTAAAAATAATTCATTAGTAGTAATTTTCTGTCTTAGGGACAATTGGATTAGGGTTTCTTTCTTTCTTTTTAGAGACCCACATTAAGGGAAATTAACCATCACCAATACAAATTATTTTTTCCTTTGATTGTGGAGTTTCAAACTTGTTTGAAAATTTAAAAAGAGAAACCCTAAAACACATTGAATTAAATCAAATCCTAAAAGACAAAAATACATAAAATTTGGTGACAAATTACTTTTCATTGGAACCACTTTCCAATTCTTGCACACACAAAAAAAAAATTGAAATAACAGGGCAATAACCCAATCAACGTCCTCCATATTCCATGTGCACTTTAGTATTTTAGACCTAATTAAAATCTGTAGCAACTTGACTGCTAAGGTTTCATCAACTTAGGCTTGCTATCTAGGTCTTAAGTTCTCTTTAGTTGGTACCAATTCTGTCATCTATATCTGGTGTTCAGGCTGACGGGTTGTGTCAAATGACCAGGCGCAGGTTTGTATAAGCACCTAGGATTTTCCTGGGAAACGCTTGGGCCCAAACCTCCCCTTAAACAACTTGGTTAGATTGTTGATAGAATGGGTATTCACTAGTGATTACTTATCTCCTAGTTGGACCAAGTCTTAGGTTATTTTTAGGGAGTCAATTAAGTTAGGTCTAGAATTTGTTGTTTGAATTGCACGCTTTCTCTCATCTCTCTCTCTTCTCCTCCCCTCCGATTCTTCCAAAAAAAGTGCATGCATGGGCGAAGGTCCCAAAAAACCACATCTTGAGGGACCATCTGATTTTATCCCCTGCACCAAGAAACCTTTGTTTTCTTATCCTTCCTCTTTTAAAAATATGGAAAACCTGGGAAATCGACAAAAAAATTCTGCTTCCGCTTTTAACCTGTCAGTCGACCCACAAGCTGACTTTCCCATCCCTAACCTCCCTCATCTAGAGCAACCAGAAATTCCTGCAGGGCCAGATGGCCCTCAAATACAAACTCACAATACAAACTCCTTTGCCTTTATGGTCGACCATTTGGTTCGCTACAATAAAACCAAGAAAATTTGGCTAGGTTCGTCGACCAAGGGCAAAACCCACCACCCCGCCAGCAACCTGCCATTCCTCTTAAGGATTTCTATAATCCTTCCAGCTATGAGGAAAGACCCGGGGTGGTCATACCACAAGGGGATTTTGCAATCAAACCAACTATTCTAAACCTGATCAAGCATTTCCATGGTCTTCCAAGAGAGGACCCTTTTTGTCACCTCGAGGAATTAACTTTCCTCGCTCAAACCACTTGTTCCCGCAATGTGCAGGAAGATGTGTGGTTGATGAGACTTTTTCCTCTCTCTTTAAAAGATAAAGCTTCACACTGCTTTAGAATGGTTGGGCGCCTGATCACCACCTGGCCCCAATTAAAGAGTGCTTTTCTAAAAAGATTTTTTCCGATCGGTCGAACTAACGCTTTTAAAAGACCCATAACGACCTTTCAACAAAAAATTGGTGAACCCCTCCATGAAGCCTGCGAAAGATTCCAAGAACTTTTAAGAAGTTGTCCCCACCATGAATTCCACAATGGTAGTTAGTATAGATCTTCTATCATGGATTAGAAGATCAATTGAAGCGATTTGTGGATGCCTCATGTGGGGAAAATTTCCTTAATAAAGATGTCGAAAGTGCTTATCTCCTCTTTGAAGAAATGAGTGAAATCTCATTTAATATGACTTCAATGGACACTTTTGGTAGAACTCAAAACCCTAGATACGGAGTCATTGACTCCAAATCCACCTATGTTCCAGTCACTCAGGATGATCTATATATGTTAGCTCAACGACTGGACCAGATGCAAATTCACTAGAAAAAAATGGAAGAAAAGCTCACAAACAAACAAGCCCCTCACCTTAATGCTCCACACTTTAACTCTCCACACGCTAACACTCCACAACTTCTCTGAAGAGAAAATTTGCATAATATTGATGCCACACATGCTGGTCAGCAATTTCCAACTAATTTTCCATAAGAATTGACTGGGAATTTTGATTATTTGAATCAAAATATTCTTTATCCTACCATGGAAAATATTTATGCTCTACAGGAGCAATTTAGAAACCCCTCCAACACTTACAATTAGAATTAGAGGACCAACCCGAATCACTCCTGGAAAAACCCGAACCCGATTCCTTTTCCCAAACGAAATCATTTTAGGAATTATGGGCAACCTGCATATCAACCTGGACCATCCCAGGAAGATATTAACACTCAGGTCATGAAAACTCTGCAAGGCATGTAGAATTAAATGATAGAAGTATCCCGCATGATTACCAACTTGCAACACCAAGTTAAGGTTACTCCTAATCATCGACCTGCTGGGAATTTACCTTCCCAACCCATGCCCAACCCGAATAATCAACGGAATCAGTTCCAAGGTGGATATCCCTGTCAACCCATTCAACCAGCACCTCAGCATCCCCTGAGTTTCAATAACAGTCAGGCTTCCCATCCTCATCCTAGAAACAACTAGACTGTATATGCAGTTACTTTAAGGAACGGGAAAACCACTCAAGACTCCCTACCTGTTAAAGAAACTCATTTCAATAAAAAACATATCAACTCTTCCCCATCTTCATTTAATATTGTTCAGGAACCTAATAATGCAAAACAAGGAAACCCTGCACCATTTCCACAAGCCCTCCATTCTTCACAAAATATGAAAAAGAAGAAATCTGAGCCCACTGATAAGGAATTGATGGATTTATTTGGGCAAGTTGAAATTAACATCCCTCTCCGAGATACCATAAAATACATCCCTATCTATGCAAAATTTCTAAAGGATTTGTGTACCCCAAAAAGGCAACCCAGAAATTTAGGAAAGGTGATCCTTCCCGGGACAGTTAGCTCAGTTGTGCAGAGTTGACTGCCTCTTAAGAGAAAAGATCCAGGTGCCCCCCTGACTCAAGTAATCATTCATGATACTTCTTTTGATCGTGCCTTATTGGATCTTGGTGCCTCAACTAATTTTATCCCCACAATTGTTGTTGAGGAGTTTAAGATCAGAGAATTAAGGCCTGTTGAGGTCACTCTTCAATTAGCAGACCTATCTACAATTATAACAAGGGGAATTGTTGAGGATATCCTTTTCCGGGTCAAAAATTGTCTATTTGCAGTAGAGCTTTTAGTCCTGGACAAAGAGGTATCGGAAGTGTTAAAGTTTGCCCCTATAATTCTTGGAAGACCATTCTTAGCTACCGCCCGCGCAAATATTGATTGTGATTCTTGTAAAATGAAGATCATGTGTGGCGGTGAATCTGTAACCCTAGATATTTTCCAAGCTTCTAGGAGGTTCCAAGAACCTGATTTCTTTGATGACTCAGATTCAGAAATGGAAAATATAGTAGAGGAAACTCTGCAAATTTCACACTTAGGTTCCTGGAGACCAATATACTAACCTTAAGGATGGTTAGTATATTGGGAGGAGCCTGGAAAGCATTCCATGAAGGGTTTTCCTCGGTGGGGGGTCGAAGAATAACTCAACCCCATAGAATGCAGTAGGCGATGAGGGCCGTCCTCGGCCCGAGAGGGGCTTGTCCTCAAACCCCATTCGCTGCCAATGCATTCATCTTTGTACATGAGATAGTTATTCGAATCCATTCGAATATGAATGAAATGAATAGAAGTAGTTTGGATTCGAATAACGCAGTGAATCCGTAATTAACTCGATTCCTAAACAATCCACTTCATTCGACCCTTCCACCTTAACCACACATTCAGCTAACACTCCAGCTGATCCTTTCTCTCTCACTTCACCACTAACACAAAAAGCAGAAATTCTTTCGGAGCTGGGCCCACAAATGGAATTAAAACCTTTGCCTGACTCTCTTAAATATGTTTTCCTGGGTCCAAATCAAACCCTGCCCCTGATTATAAATTTTGGACTTACTGGGGCACAAGAACACAAACTTCTCCAGGTTTTGAATAAATATAGAAAAGCTATTGGTTGGACCCTTTCTGATCTTAAGGGTATTCATCCATCCTATTGTACACATCATATATATTTAGAGGACAATTCTCATTGCTCTCGCCAACCACAAAGGCACTTGAACCCTAACATGAAGGAGGTGGTAAAAAAGGAGATTATTAAGTGGCTTGATGCCAATATCATCTACCCCATTTCTGACAGCTCCTGGGTTAGTCCAACACAAGTAGTGCCCAAAAAGGCTGGACTAACAGTTGTCACCAATGAAAATAGGGAGAATATAGCCACTCGAACTGCCTCTTCTTGGTGCGTGTGTATTGATTACAAAAAATTAAACACCGCCACCAAGAAGGACCATTTTCTGCTCTCCTTTATTGATCAAATCTTGGAGCGGTTAGCTGGACAAGATTTTTACTATTTTCTGGATGGTTATTCGGGCTATAATCAGGTAGCAGTTCATCCTAAATACCAGGATAAAATAACTTTCACCTGCCCCTTCGGAACCTTTGCTTTCCGAAGAATGCCCTTCGATCTTTGCAATGCACCTACGACATTTCAAAGGTGTATGCTTGCAATATTTTCGGACCTGGTAGGTGAATGCTTAGAAGTCTTTATGGACAAGTTCTCTATTTTTGGAGATTCTTTTGACCATTGTCTCATGAACCTTGGAAGAACTCTCCAAAAATGCATAGTAGTCAATCTGGTCCTTAGTTGGGAAAAAAGTCATTTCATGGTCCAGGAAGGTATTGTCCTGGGCCATGTTATTTCAAAATAAGGAATTGCGGTAGCTAAAGCAAAAATAGATGCTATATCTAAGCTCCCACCGCCCACTACTGTAAAACAGATCAGATCCTTTTTGGATCATGTGGGTTTCTACCGTAGATTCATACAAAATTTTTCCCAAATCTCCAAGCCCTTAAGTCAGTTTCTTACTAAAGACCAACCATTCGATTTCAATGATAAATGCTTGAAGAGTTTTTTGAGGTTGAAGAAGGAAATTACCGAGGCACCAATTTTGTAGGGACCTGATTGGAATAATCCCTTTGAATTAATGATGGATGCCTCAGATTTTGCTGTGGGGGCCATTCTAGGGCAAAGAATTGACAAGAAGCCCATTGTGATCTATTATGCTAGCAAAACTCTTGATGATGCACAACAGAATTACATGGTTACTAAAAAAGAAATCTCGCCATTGTATTTGCCCTAGAAAAATTTAGATCTTATCTTTTGGGGTCACATGTCACTGTATATATCGACCACTTAGAACTTAAATATTTGCTGACAAAAAAAGATGGGAAACCCTGCCTTATCCGTTGGATCCTACTGCTCTAGGAATTTGACCTGGAAATCAAGGATAAGGTGGGATTGCAAAATGTTGTGGCTGACCATCTCTCTCGTTTGATGATGAATGACATAATGACCCCCCCTGATCATTTCCCTGATGAAAGCATTTTAGCTGCCACAACCCTCCCTTGGTTTGCACCCATTGCAAACTATTTAGCAACAAAACAAATCCCTGATGATTGGCCAAAAATAACAAGGGATAAGTTCTTTGCTGATGTTAAAAACTATTTTTGGGAGGAGCCTAACCTTTTCCGCATTTGTGCTGATCAGTTCATTAGACAATGTGTCCCTGATTTAGAAATCCATGATATTCTGACACATTATCATTCAATGGCCTGTGGCAGACATTTTTCGGGCAAGAAAACTGTAGCTAAAATCCTTAATGCGGGATTCTTTTGGCCCAGCTTGAACAAAGATGCTTATAATTTTGTTCAGTCCTATGTGCATTGCCAGAGCATCGGCAACATGACTAGGAAGGACATATGCCCCTTAATCCTATTTTAGAGGTTGAAATTTTTTATGTATGGGGCATCGACTTCATGGGACCATTCATCAACTCTGGTGGGTATTTGTATATACTAGTCATAGTCGACTATGTATCTAAGTGGATAGAAGCAATACCCACCCACACTAATGATCACCGTGTGGTTGTTGTTTTCACCTCAAAACACAACTATAATAACGCCTTCTTGTGCTATTTTCTAGCATTAACTATGTATATTATAATCCTGTAGTTGCATTTGTAAAAACGCTTGCATGCATGTTTTTAATTGAGAGGAGAAGAGAATGGAATAAATGACTTGCATTTTTACATTTTTCTTCAAGTGTCTTTTTGCAAAAGTCCCCTCTCCATATTTTATTTTCATCTTTCTTTCTTCTTCCCGCGGTTCTTCTACTTCCCGCGGCTGAATTTCGTCCACGCCATGCTGCATGCAACGCCTCTCCCTGCTGTCCTTCCCGCACCTCTCCCTGCAGCTGCCATTCTCCCCCATTCCCCGCATGCTCCACGCCATGCTCTCCTCCTCTATGAAGCCGCAGCTCTTCCTCGCGACGGAAAGCGAGGGGCAGTTGCTGAAAAATGCCACCCTGCAGTCCACCACCTTCCTCGCCCGTTCTCCCCTCCCATACGCCGGCCCTCCGTCGAGGAGGCACCCGACGAGCAGGAGAACCCACTGTGGTGCTCACCACCACACTGGGAACACCACCGCCCAGCTCTTCAACGAGCAGGTGGGCGTGTTGTTTTCTTTTCTCTTCGTTTTCATCTCCACGCCATTGCTGCCGCTTCAAGGTCCGAAGCTTGAAGCAGCAGCAGCAGCAGCTAAACCGCGGCAACAGCAGCAGCAGCAGCACCCCCCGCTCCTCCGCGACCGTCCCCGCAGCCGCTCACCGCCTCCACGCGCATCTGCAGGGCATTCTTCGCCTCCGTCTCCGTTCTGTCCACGCCGCAGTTGCACCCGCAGCAGGCCACCGCGCGCACTGCAGCGGCCGGCTACGGCCTCGCGTCGCCCCCTACCCTTCTCCGCAACCCTACGCGACCACTGCAGAAACTCCCCTCGCTCCTCCGCGACCGTCCCCGCAGCCGCTCACCGCCTCCACGCGCGTCTGCAGGGCGTTCTCCGCCTCCGTCTCCGTTCTGTCCACGCCGCAGTTGCACCCGCAGCCGGCCGCCGCGCGCACTGCAGCAGCCGGCTATGGCCTTGCATCGCCCCCTGCCCTCCTCCGCGACCCTACGCGACCACTGCAGAACCTCCCCTCGCTCCTCCGCGACCTTCCCCGCAGGCGCTCAGCTCTCCGCGCACGCCTGCAGGGCACTTCTCCGCTCCGTCCTCTGCTCTGTCGCCTCTGCCATTGCACCCACGACCGGCCGCCGCGCGCACTGCAGCGGCCGGCCAGGCCCTCTCGCCGCCCCCTGCCAACCTCTGCGACCCTCCGCGATCGACTGCAGACTCCCCGCTCCCATCGTTCGCGCGTCCGCGATCACTCCTTCGCCCGCTCTCTCTCTCTCTCTCTCTCTTTTTCACTCACTCACAGACACACACTACACCAACACACACACATCTTCACCGACACACACACACACCCACACACACACTTACACTATACGTATGGTTATATATAGTAACATATATATACATACATATATATATATATACATACATATATCTATTATATATATATACTTATATACATAGTATATCTATATAGTTATGTATACATACATATATATATAATATATCTCTATATATATATATATATACACGTATATATATATCTATATACTTATACATATACTTATATATATATACATATATACTTATATACATATATATATATACATATCTATATACTTATATATATACACACATATATATATATATCTAGATACATATATACTTATATACATATATATATATATATATACATATATATAGTAATATATATATATACTTATATACATATATATACACATATATATCTATATATATATATATCTATACATATATAACTATACATTTATATATATATATAGATATATTTACTTATATACATACATATGTACATATACTTTCATGTTATTTATTATACGCTGTATCGCGGGGATATCTGCACCAGTTGCTGATATTCCCTGATACACGCGTACAAAAAAAGCGTGGTCCCATACATCATCCATCCTCCATCCACACTCCACGCAGCACATAGTCGTGTTGGTTGCGTCTCTCTAGACGTCAACTGACTCGACATAGTGCTACACTCCATCGTCACCTCCACCCCCACCCCTTTATATATATACTACATATAAATATATATCTATAGCTACTATATTTACTTTCTATCTGTTAGCTTCCTTCTTAGTAAAAAGATAAAAAAAGGTATAAAAGTGAAAAGATAATCTTTGATTTGCAGGTACCCCGTCTTGCAAGTAGCAAGACGTGTTTTGAAACTCTGTTTTGGCTAAAAGCCAAGGACACAATTTTGAGGGTGTGCCTCAAGAACAAGGATTACCAAAAAAATACCAAAAACAGAATAAACGAACGGAAGAGACGCGTTTTAAGGAAAACGTAGAAACTCGACTTGAACCCCACTTCCCTGAGTTCGACCCTGGGCCTAAAAGCGACAAGATAAAATCAATTAGGCCAGGTTAAAAATTTTGTAAAGAGATGGTTAGGTCTGAATTAGGTTAACCACTATACACATTTCAACGATAAAAATATCATATTAACAACCTATTTGGGCCGACCCATCAGTTGTCAAATTTCTTAAGAATATTTTCTCAAGATTCGACATTCCAAAGGCCATAATCAGTAACGGAGGCTCACATTTCACTCACTCACAATTCCATCACCTTCTTTTAAAATATGGGGTTAATCACAAAATTTCCACACCTTATCATCCCCAAACAAATGGTCAAGCAGAAGTTTCTAATTGGGAAATCGAAAAAATTTTGCAAAAGACGGTTAGGCCCGATTGTAAAGATTGGTCCACCAAATTGGACGATGCTTTATGGGCCTATTGTTCCTCTTTCAAAACCCTGCTGGGCATATCTCCCTTCCATCTGTTTCTGGGAAGGCATGCCATCTCCTGGTAGAACTTGAACATAGGGCTTTTTGGGCAATAAAGTAATTAAATATGGACTTATTTGACGCCAGTATCCACAGGAAATTATAATTAACTGAATTGGAAGAATTACGTAATTTCTCATATGAAAACATGCGGATTTATAAAGATCGAACAAAGAAATTTCATGATAAATACATTGTTCAAAAACATTTTGACGTTAATCGACGCGTTTGGCTTTTCGATGCATGATAACGTATTTTTCTGGGAAAGTTGAAATCAAAATGGACAGGCCCCTTTATTGTCCTAAAAACATATCCGTACGACATTGTTGATCTTTTCGACCCTAAAACTAATACGACTTTTCAAGTCAACGACCAACGGTTAAAGCCCTATTTTGATCATACCCTGAATCTTCCGTCTGAATCTTTCGATTTCACCGAACCAACCACAGCTGATCACTGATGCACACTACTCTCAGCTGAATGGCATAAAAGATAGCACTGGATGGGAGGTAACCCATCATTTTCTTTCTGCTTTCTTTTTCTTTCTTTTCCCTTGGTTTTGACTATCCTAAATCCTATCACCCTTTACTAAGGTAATCCCTCTTTCCCTCCTAATGCATGAGGACATTACATATCATAAGCATGGGGGGGTGTTTTTAAAATTTTGACAATAGATTTAGGATTTTCAAAACCTAAAAATATGCATTTTTTTCATTTGTCATTTTCTTATTTTTTGCATGCATACCTAAAAAAAAATAATAATGTTGAAAAGATTTTAAGGAAAATTTTGAAATCGGGACTAAGGTTGAAAACTCATTTTTGGTATAATGGGATTTAATCTTTAACAAACTAGAGATTAGGATACGGATCTGATCATTAGAATTTCAGGGTCTATCTTTAGCTAGATTAGATATCCTTCTCAAAAATTCCACCTAAACTCATGATAGTTCAGGTGACTTGATCTTCTTTTGTAATATGGAAAGTATCTGGCTTAGTTTCTGATTCAAAAAACTTGCATTTCGTGCAAAACTTCTTGTGTCAAATTTTACACACAAGCCAACACCTAAAAGCTACTAAAAATTAGAAAAACCCCCTTGTTTGGCCTTAGTAAAAGTCTGAAGCAGATCATTGGTTTGAGTTCCCACCGCTGAGAAGGAGGAAAATACCTCCTTTAGAGACGTGATGTCAACATGTTATCGCCTCAGCGCTACTCCATATCTATATTTCATATTTTTAGATGGAGCATTAAAGTGCATTTTAGCAGCTCAAGTGTCTTGGATGGTGCTCTACCTATAGTGTCGAAGCAAGAGCTTGAGTTTGGTTGGAGTGCCCCTTTACACCGCATTATGTTTTGGGGTTGTGAGCTCCTAGGTGGTGTCATGGACAATGCTATCTTGAAGTACTGGTGCCAAAGCCCCCTCGAGGATTGGTAATGGGGATGATGATCTTGACACATCTGTTGTAAGATTAAGCTAGAAATAAGCATGGGGGAAAAAAGAAATTTAACCAAAAACACACCCTTATAAATGTTGGCTTTTCACAAGCACGGACACAAGGTTTTAAAGGTTTTTGCAAGTTGCGAATCAGATTCAAGAGCTAGAAAAATCCTAAAAACAAAAATTTCAAGTCAATTGAATTAACAGGGGATTAATCTGTGAATTTTTGGAGGATATATTGAACCCATTTTTGTCTAATTTTTGGATCCAAAAATAAATCCCAATGTTTATCTTTAACAAATCCCATACCTCTTGTGTTCAAACCAACCAAGGTCCCATAATCTTTTTTCTCCTTAAAAGTAAAAAAAAAAATTAGATTTCCCCAAAATAATGTTTTTTATTAAAGTTTTGCTAAGAGACTAGCAAAAGTTAAGCATGAAGGTGAATGCCAGTTAATCATCATTCTTATGCATTAAAACAGACCTAGCTCTTAGGATTTTGCTTTGCAAATGGGTTTTGTGGGTTGCATTTAGGCATAAATAGGTTAGGCATGCATTGCATTTGTTATGTTGTTTTTGATGTGTTTCTTAGAGTGTTAGGGATAAGCAGAGAGTCAGATCCCTAGAACCCTAGCACTCGGGAAGGCAACTGTTGAAGAGGAAGCTCAATCAGGCTAGGACTTAACTAATTCCAACTCATCATGGTTGGATACTAGCTCCGTTGGACTAGGGTTAGCTCCATTTAGCTCCATTCAGCTTACCTTAGCTGAATGGTAGCTCAAGAGAGCTCATCCTAACTCACCGTAGCTCAGGTCAGCTCAGATCCAGCTCAACTTAGTTGAGTCTAGCTCATCTCAGCTCCCACCAGTTCATTGGGAGCTCTAGCTATCTCAACTAAGTTGACTTGAGTCCACCTCATCTCAAGCTCAACTCACCTCAGCTCAAGCTCAGCTCCAGCCAGCTCATAGTAGCTTAACTCTAAGCTAGTTGAGCTACTACTTGCCAACTAGTAGCTTAGCTAGCTCTAGAGTTCTCATCAGAGGCAGTTCCAGCTCAACTTAGCTCCAGCTAAGTTAGGGCCAGCTCAACTGAGCTCAACTACCCAAGCTTGGCTACTTGCATAAAAACTAAGTAGCTAAGCTCCGTAGTTGAGCTCCCCTTGAAGCTACGTCAGTAACCCCAGCTCTAGAGTACCTGATACCAGCTCTAGAATACTCTTCCTCAGTTCTCCTCCGTGAAACCCTAGCTCCTCCAGCTCTACTCTACTAGCTAAGCAAGGTTAGCTAAACTCTACTCCACTGAAAAAACATCCATGGCCATCCACTTCACCTTAACCCTAACCTAACCCAACTCCTTTTTGGTGCCAACCCACCATAACTACCAACCTAAACAACCCTTCAAGTTGGTGCCAAAATGCCACAGTCACCCCTTCATTTTGGTGCCAACACAAGCCCTTATCCTTGTGATGAGACTCATCATGATCTCTAATTACCCTAATTAACTAGTCTTCCTAGTTAATTAGCTAAGGTTATGAATATATAAGGGTTAATTATAGAATAAGGGATATTTAGTAAAGGACCTTAAAATAAGTTAGAAATGACATTTTATCATTCAATTAACATTATTAATAATTTAGATAATAATTGGACTCGAAATCCTATTAATCATTCCCTTAATTAATAAGTTAAGTAACTTAAACTTAATGTAAACCTAAGTATATAATAACTTAAGTGATTTTACTTAATCTAATAAATTAATCTAAAAAGGTCAAAAATGTAAATTCAAGGTGAAAACATAATATTTACCTTATTTACTAACATATATAAAAAGTTGAAAAAGATCTAAGTTAAAATAAACCTTCAAAACCTGGGTTTACATTTTAGTCTTTACTTTTCATTACAGTCGGGTCCTTATTTCTCACACAGGTCCTTAAGTTTTATTACTTTTAAGTCCCTCTTCTTCTTCTTCTTCAGCCGAATGAACGGTTGACGGCAGAGAGTCACCCCACCGCGCGATTACCGCCCTGCCGACATCATCCTTCTTTGTCCAAGCTCTTGCAGCTTGCGCTCACCACCTCCACTTCATCCACTGGTCTGGATTAACCGGGAATCTTATTTTTTAGTGGAAGATAACCTCACTGTTGTCGGAGACGACGACGGAGGTTAAGCTCCTTAAGCTCCTTCTGCGGCTAGACCCCGCCACTCTCTTCGCCGCCAACTGCTATAAATACCCCCTCACACCTCTGATTTTATTCAAGTTGGCTCCCTTCCCTCTTCTAACACTGTAGCTGACTTCGATAGGCTATTCGTCCAAAACTCCGGCGACTTTCCATTCCACTTTCCGACTTCCTCTGTCCATCTTAATCAGCCGAGGAGATCCACCGTGGTCTTCCGCGTCTCTGACATAGGCGCCAACCCAAGGAATCCTCCGCTCCACTCAAATCCACCCACCGGAGATCTTTCTTCCACCCTCTGATTTCGTCGTCCTCTATGAACCTTCGGCGGAATCCTATTGACCCCTTCATCCAGGTAACAATAGATTAGGAGTAGGAGTAGGAGTAGGCTAGCTTAGTTAGTTAGTTTAGGTAGTTAGATTAGAGTAATTTTAGATTTTAGTTTCATCTTCTTCGACTCCGGGGAGCTCCTTGAGCTCGCCAGACCTTTAATTTTGTCCTTTTAATTCACTGTCCACCTTCCTTTAACTTCCATGATCATTTCTAAATCACTTAATCGTTTAATTGATCATCTAATCACCTAATTCACATTTCACCTTCACCGACTACTATCACTGTCTATGGTGACAGTAATCGACCTAATTCCACCTTCATGGGTTCTTCATCAATTATCCACCATGTTAGAACCCTAATCGACACTATAATACCTATAAATACCACATATAAATTAAATGCCCAAATATAATTTATTTCCTGAGCTCGCTGTCAATGGTGGCTCTGGAGAAGTTCAAACTATTAATTAACTATATAATTATGACTACTATTACTTGTTGACTTGTTTTAACCTCTCAATTGAGTGGTTAAACAAGTCCTGAGCTTTAACCACTCAAATCCTTTAAGAAAACGATTTCACTGTCAAATCTTACATTTAAAGAGATAAATGAAGAATTAAATGTGATACTGAGGTTCCTTGCAACCTCAGGATCCTTTTTGAATAAAAAATGGTAAGTTTAATCAATCTGTACACACTTTTCCTATTTTCTGGACTCACCGGAGCTCTGACAAGCTCCGGTGAGCCAAAATTGTGTTTCAGCCTCTAGAATCTATTGAGAAGCTCCAAATGATATTAAATGGATCATTGATTGTTTTAAGAATGTTTATTTGAGGATTTAACAAGTGGAGCTGTAGATTTAACTTCATCTTCTCCAACTCTGGAGGAGTTGAAGTTTGATAAAGTGACATAAGTTGATTTTAAGGAACTCAGAAGCTTCAGTGTAATGCACTGAAGCTGTTTAAACCTTTAGAACACTGTAACAACCTCTGAATGATTCTGTCGAACACACACCTTTTCAAGTTCAAGTGGCGAGCCTGAAACGCTGGGAATAAGAGTCAGAACACCTTCCTGAAGATCTAAATAAATTTTGGATGTTGAGGAGACTAATTGAGGCTTTGATTTCCTGTGGAGAAGCTTTGAACAGAAAGTCAACTTTTTATGCTTCCACAGTCAAATTGAATCTGCTAATGGAGTTCTGAGCTCGAATTGAGGTATTGAGGAGATTAAACTGTTTCTGAGATCTTGTTTGATGGTTTTAGAGAGAATTAAGTGAGCTCAGGTGAATACATGTTTGAGAATTTGAATCCTGTCAATTTGGGTTACTTTCGAACCTAAACCAACAGCAGTGACATTTTGTTGAAATTTGAACTTAAATCCTGCTCAGATTAATGTGTTATAACCCTTAGAATTAGTTTAAATCAATTATAAGCACTCTTAAGTGTCTGTTGCACATAATGAAGTTTGAAAATATGAACTCTGGAGCTTTCAGAGAAGTGAAGAGCTTCTCTGCTGGTCCTGAAGGTCTTAAGAGCTTAAAACCTACTCTAACAGATGCAGAATTACTTATATAACATGTACAAACCTTTAAATAAAAGAGAGAAGTCCATTTGAGGACTCTATAGATTTAATTTCACTTCCAGGCATTTAAATAACCCGTAGGAACCCTTGATTTCATCTTTCAAATTGAAGAGAAAAACATCATCAAAACATTAAATTGACATTACAATTGCGTAGATCTATCTTAGAGCTTTCTAACAAACTTGAAATCACTCAATTTGGAGCTTTGGGTAGAAAGTTATGATCATTTGAAGTTGGGTCTAGAAGGGGTGGGTTAGTCCCACATCGCTAGTTCACGAGCGCGCGCCTGGGGATAAAATGAATTCGTTGCATGGCCTCTTCAGTCATCAGCGCTCGGCGCATCGATTACCGATCTGATCTGATTTGAGCATGTGTGTGTGTGTGCGGGCTTGTGCCTGCGGGTGTGTGCCCTTGGGGGCGTGAGCGAGTATGTGCCCTGGGCGGGTGAGAGAGGCCTGGGAGGTCGAGTTGAGCCGAATTGGCTCGAGACTGTGAACCGATATAAAATGAACAAAAAATGAACCTAATCGAGATTAGGCTAGGACCGAGTAGGGTCTAGTCCCACCCTGGTCTCAGGGTGCTGTGTATCCTCGAAAGGACCTCGCCGCAAATGAACTAAATTTTGGTTAAAAAAGTAAAAAACCCGGTTCAGCTGAAGGACTTAAGGAAAAGAAGAGCTGATGGTTAAAATGCTAAGTTTTGAGAAAAGGCTAAGGAGCAAAGGAGCACAGGCACTAAGGAAGGAAAAGAGATTAAGGAACAAAAGGAAGAAAACTAAGGGAAGAAAAGAAGGCAGGACAAGACAGGAAGAAAAGAAGAAAGAGAGCTCGAGAGAGAGAAGAAAATAAAAGAAAGAAAGAAGAAGAGAGAGGCTGAAGAAAATGAATGAAGAATATTATTTTTCTTGCATCATTACTTTTTGTTCTTAATTGTAAAAAGGCATGTTTTAATAGAATAACTTTTAATTGCCTTAATTTCTTTTGAAATAAAATTGGAAAACAAACATCATTTTGAGTAAATATGTTTTGCATATGGAATCTTGTATATTCTTTATAGTTTAAATATTTTGACAAAATTCATGTTCTAAATCAAACTAGTTATACCTCCTAAACATATAGTGAAATAAAAGAGAATTGGTGAATTTGGAGAAAATTATTATATCTCCCAGTGAACGACCTAGACCCAACCGGTAAAAATTTCTAAAATGTTAGGTTAATTAGACCATATGCTACACAACCGACACAACTTCGAGTTAACCTAAGTGACTTCTACTATTAATTAAGTGAAATTAACTTAATTATTGAGTTGAGGGAAACCACGGTATCACCTAGCCCTACACCTAACCCCTTCTAGAAGCCCTCCATTGGCGCCAAACCTAACCCCCCATAACTACCCTAAATCCTACCCTAGTTGGCACCAAAAGTCACCCCCTACATCCCTTCATTTGGCGCCAACACCTCCTCCCATCTACACCCTACATATTAACCCCAACCTATCCTCAACCTCCATTTAGTGACGCCACCTAAACCCCCCCTTAACCCACCTAAAGTGGTGCCAACTCCCTTAACTCCACCATCACTACCACCTCAAGCAACCCTCCTCTTTTGCGCCACCCTATATCTACCCTCCATCACATAACCACCACCCAAGAACACCATCCTAACCCTACACATAACCTACACACCACCTAACTCTACCACCATAAATCCTAACCCTAGTCCTCTCCTAGGGTTCGAGCCAAACACCTTACACCCCCCCATTTTGGTGCCAACCATTATCAACCCTAGGATCCCTTAACTACCTCCAACTAACCATCCTAACCCTCCATCCATTAACTACCCTTAACCCTCTACCATTCCTATATAAACCACCTACCACCACCATTAAAACTCACCCTTGGCTACAATTTTTCTACCCATATTTCCACCTACGTAGAAGGTCAAGAGAAGAAGAAGAAGAAGAATATTAAGGGGATACTCTGTCCCCTTGGTGCCTTCCCCTCTTCTCTTCTCTCTTGTGCCCACGCCAGCTAAGGAAGGAAGCCAGGCATTGGAAGGAAACCTAGGGTGCACACCTACCCTAGGAGGAGGATTGAAGGGTGGTACACAACCACCCTTGGAGGAGTCAAAGGTGGTCTACGCCACCTTAGGAGAAGCCGTTGAAGGTGGAATTCCATCCACCTTGGAGGAGTCAAGCATGCCCCCCTTTGAGCTTGCTAGGAGGAGTTCATCAACTTGGAGAAGCTTTGCAAGAAGAAGGAGCTCTTTTTGATTACGGGAGCAGCCGCAATTGGGGAAAGAGCCTTGACATCTTCATCGTTATAGAGGATAATTGTTTTTTTTAGAACTTTCAATTCTAGTAGTTGAAGCATTCTTCTATTTGGTTTTTTGTGTAAAACAATTCCTCATTCTTATAAAAGTTGCCTTCAATTTTCGTTGCAATTTTAATTATGCTACTTGCTTTATCTTAGTATAATCTCACTCTCTCTTTCTAATTTACCTAGGCCTTCACACACCTAGGTTGAGTTTAGAAAGAAGATAACTTTGTCACTTAGTTTTAGCATCTTAGTTGTAATACTTTTCCCGTTAACAACTTCATATTTGCCCTTTATATCAAAGAGATTAAAAAAAAATGATATATTGAAAAACAACAAAAAGAAAGCTGAGTTTCATTTCCGAGCAAGAGACCTGATTTTCGCAAAATATTGCCTCCTTAGATGACCCTAGATACTTCCCTATCTTGGTTAGAAATTTTAAAAGCGAACGGATTTACGCATTGCAGCGACTTAAAACCCTAATCTTAAAAATCACGTAATTCTCGTTATCACCCGAGGCTTTGGGAAGGCAAATCCCAAAGAAAGAAAGTGAGAGAGCGTGTTGGGTGGGGGAGGGTTTCGCTCTCTATGACACTTAGCCACTAGAGGAATTCCTCTCTCTATGTATGAAGAAGAAAGAAGAGGAGAAGGAAAGCCAAAGAGAGAAAGAAGAGTTGAAGAAGGGAAGAAAGAAGAGAAGAGGCTAAGAAGAGAAGGCCTCCCTGAGGCACTATAGCAACATTTAAGACGTCTGAGTGTATACTTGACATCTGATTTGGCATTGTGGATATGTGGCATTTCTGATTGATCAGTACTATTCAAACATTTGATTGGTTGATAAATGCTTACTTGAGGCTAATAATTGGTGATTCAAATCACCATTCTTTTGCCTTCACTTTCCTTTTTGCCACATTAATCTCTTATTATGCTCATGATATACATTGATAATCCATTTTGAGTACATATCACTCATTGCTTGCCATTATCTGATTTAATTCCTGTGCTCTTTTTCCTATAAATGGAGATTAGCGAGTGAATTCCTACTTTCTCCCAGTGAATAACCTCAGATTTCTTTCGAGCATAAATTTTATCTATTGTTCGAGCTATTTTTGAGGATTTATTACTACAATGAATGCATCTCCTTTAAACCCTCGATTTAGCCCGACTAACATTTTGGCGCCGTTGTCAGGAGCAACATGCAATTTACCTCTATTCTCTTGCCATATTTTTTTATTTGAGCACTAACTTGCCCTATTTGCTTTATTGTGATTTTGCGAGGTACTTCATGAGGTGATCTTTCACGCAAATCAATCACTCCAGGGCAAGTAACATCTCTATTCTTCCCTAATCAACCTCTTAATCTTGGGAAGACAAAAAAATGAAACAATAAATTAGGAATCACTTGCCTTATTTTTCATAATAATCATCACTTAAAAGGCAAGTTTCTTGACGTGAGAATTTTTTTTCAAATCTAAATGAAGTTTAAGCGATTCTATTTAGAGTTCCCATCCTTGATTTCCTGTTCCTATTAGGGACTATGCTTAATTTCTAATCTTCTTGGACTACGCACCTCTTATTTGAGATCCAAGGAGAACATTTTAAAGATCAAATTGGATGTGGAATAGAGCTTAGGATTTCAATTTTAGGGTTTTGGAGTGCTAGTACACACTTGCTTGCATAAAAGGAAACAAATCCACCTGCATTTGTGTGCTACCCAAGCCCTTGATCGAAAAGATCTAATCAGAAAAACCCTAAATTCAGGCTCTAAAATCACTTAAACCCTAAAATCCTTGGACCTAATAACCTGAGAATCAATCAGGCTGATTTCTGGGTCTTAGCCTAGATGTCATTTTGGCATCTTTAGGACAGGTCAGGTGAAGTTGGTCTACATTGTAGGCCAACTAGCCTCCAAATTAGGTCACAAGTTGAATTAACTTCTAATCAAGTGAAATCAAAGGAACAAATTAGGACATAAAATTGGTAGATTTAAGGTCTTAAGTTCGTACATTTCAGAATACCAGGACCCTCAGTGACAAGGAAGGTTAGGTGGGGGAAACCCTGTAACCCGTGGGGATGCTCTATCGTGTAGGGGTCTTTGCTGGGCTCTCCCTTCCTGGCTGCCCAGGTACTTCTCGAGTGTGCGAATTCCTGATTTAGAGGCATCATCTGCCTCGAAGCTGCCTTAGTCATCCAAAAATCTTTGGGTGCCTTGATTGAGTCAAAATTCACATCCAGTTCCTCATCCCTTCTATTTAGAGCACATACATAGATTATCTTAGGGATTTCTTTCAGATCTGATCAACTCCAATTTGAACCTGAGTTTTGATTCTACATCTTGATTCCACCATTTTGATTCAAAAATGTAGCCTGACATGTTAGGAAGACTATTTAGGAGACCTGAGTCCCAAATGATCTTGAAAGAAAAGATACTTGAGAATGCCTATAGAAACCATGAAGAATATTATAAAAGGGACATTCAGGAAAAAATTGCAAAATCAATGAACCACATTTTAGACCGTATAACGATGATATGGACACAAATGAAACACGGTTCGACCTACGATCACCTATTAGCATAACACAATGAATTTGTGAAATTACATAACAAAGATTATTTGTAATGTTGGTCAAACCCTTCACTTCCAGAAAAATTCCAAGAATTTTTAGAAGAATGGGGAGAATAGCTGAATAAGTTATATAAAACAATTGATCAAAAATACCCATTAAAAACTAACAAAACATCTTGGAGTGAGACCAGTGATCAACACACTTTCCCAAATCCTGGGTTCAATGATAATTATGGATCCCCAGCCCAAATTTCATAGCAATTGATACAACTAATCTTGAGATGGGTTGGGAGGATCCGATTGCAGGTGATCACGATTTCGAGCCAGCCCTAGAGATACAAAACCCTGGTTCACCAAGCTTAGAGTTCCCAGACACCTGTGATAATGAGATTAAGTTAGAACCTCTTGAGGGTGTAAATTCCACTCCTAATTTTGATAAGGTGGTCCTTGAAGACAATTCTGACATCCCTGTAGAGCCCAACCTAGATTCTAGTGATCCAACCCCCACCCTTAACCTAGAATCTGGATCTGAGCCTTATTGGGATGATTACAAGGCCCTGTATGATGGGAATCAGATTTCAAACCTAGATTATGATTCTGGGCCTATATTTGATGAGTGCACCTCTCCAATCTCCTTCGAGATACAAATTTATTTTTTGGAAGTCACCTCGATCTACAATACAGAAATTGAGGAGTTGAAGAGTTGGGTTTTGATTAGGTCTTACCTCCGAGCCAAGAACCCGAGACCAAACCTAATAGGGACACCTTTTTGAGCTCGGAATATGAAACTAGGTTAGATCCAAGTCATGTTGTTGATTTTACATCTCTTGATTTATTTTGTGGTGGAACCTCTGATCTTGAATCAAATTTAGAATATGATTCTCTCAAGTTCTCCGACGATTTCGAATCTTACACTGATTTCGGAGAACTGTTGTTTCTTGATGACTATGAGCCAATCTATGACCTCAGCATACATGATCCATTCTTCGACTCTGACTCTGAGGTCCCTGATCCCAAGATCATTGATTCAAAATTAGGTTCCATTGAAATGGAATCATTTCTTTTTTATCCTTAGGAATCAGAAACAGAAATTGTCGAGAGTGTCTACAACCTAGAGTTCGAATCTTTCCTTGACTCAGATTTCCTTGATCCTATAAACACTCTTAAGGCATTTACCTTTGATTTTGATGGCTATTATGAGAACTCTCTAGATGAACCCACCTTTGAATCCTTCCTAGAGGAGCCCTCACACACAATTCTTATTGATGCCACCTCTTCTACACATGCAGAACCTTCCCAAACCTGTTGTCAACAACGACCTACAACTGGATTCAATTTTTACTCTGATTCTCCTCTCGATGTGCCAGTTGCACATGATTCTCCTCCACATTTTTATCAGGTTTCGAACTTCGATCAGACTAATAATCATGACCCATCCTTCTCTGATCACTTTCGTAGGGTTCCTACACCATTCACTGATTCTTTCTCATTTGAGGATCCCTACTCTGATCAGGCTAATTCGACTCAACCAAACCCTGGATTCACACTTCCATATCTTCTCAAGCTCCAAAGTATCTGGTGGGCACTGCATCTATTGATTCAAATCTATCAACCCGCCAGATTGATTGGGTTTGGGCTGCATCATCAACCTGCTGATCTAAACAAGCACCTACATAGACTAACAAGGCTATTGATCATGGTGTTTATTCTACAAAACTCGTCTGATTTGACCACTCCTCCATGACCATTTTCTGTTCGGCTGAAGGCATTAAATTTAGCACTTAACGGGAGGCAACCCGTCAATCCAAAAAATCAAGATCCTTCTGATTATCCTTTTGTACTTCACATCTATTACACTTCGAGTTCAATTTTAGAACAGTCAATCCCACCTCTGGTACTCGTACCAGAGCTTGAAATCATCCGCAAAAGTCATTCCTGACCTGTTCACCCACCCGTTTATCCTATTCAAATCCTTGAACCTTAACTGTCTCATACCTTCCGTTTACAATGAGGACATTGCAAAACTTAGGCATGGGGGTTGTTAAAGTGCAAACATACAAAAATTCAAGTTTACGAAGGGTTCTCACAAAAAAATACATATTCCAAAAAAACCAAAGAAATAGAAAATGAAAAAAAATAAAAATGGGAGAAGGGAGGAAATTTTGAAAAATGGAATGTATATAATTCTTGAGGAGGAAGAGAGGAGGCGATTAAGAATGTCAAAAAGGAGCAATAATTTGAAAGAAAAAGTGATAGTCATTAGTAAAGGATTAAGGAATCTACTTAGTTAAAGACCAAATCAAAAGAGAAATAAAAGTCAAAAAGTGCTAAGAGATACAAAGATTAGTATGAACGCTGATCTTAGGCCTCTTAGGCTATGTTTAAGCTTAAAAATTCAAGTATTTGTTAAGATCTGGATAGTCCTCAAGAGGTTGAGGAAAATGTGAAGCTTAAGTATTAGGTCTAAGGCTTAGGGATTATTTGGCCTTGTTAACTGACCTCTGGTTTACGGGACTCGGTAACCTAAGCACCCTAATCGACACACAGTTTGGTTCAGTGCGCTTAATATCAAAATCATGCAAATGCGTTAACTCTGTTCTGAAAATGCTACCTAGATTAAGAGTGGCTTATCAACACAAGTTGATTTGACTTATTCTCGGTGTGGAGAGGTGGAAAATTCCCCTCGAAGATGCGTAATAACATACCGTCTCCTCGGTGCTTGTTTCCTAGGATATCTAAATATCCTACTGGGGACAAGTAAGCACCTTGTGCTTATTTAGGTGCCATAGGCAGGATTATCCCGAAATGTCGATTGCCAGGGCCTAAATTTAGCTATAGAGCACCATCAGTGGCACTATCTCAAAGTGTCGAAAGGCAGGGTTCTGGGGGTTTCCATGGGTGGTGCTATCTTGAAGCATTGAAAGCCAGGGACCCTGCGAGGTTTGATGGTGGGAGCTAGGAATCCGATGCAGACCGTGTTGTAAAGCCAATCCAAAGCTAGAGATAAAAAAGAAGAAGAGGGAGAAAACTCTCCAAAAATGTAAAAATTCGTCTATCTCGCTCTTACAAAAACGCACTACAAACTGAACCGAGACTAAAAATGTTACATGCACAAGTGCTTTAACCGTAGAGTTCAACGAACCTTAGGTTAGTTCCTATGGGCCTTAGAAACCTTCGCGGCGGACTGAGGCTAAAGCTAGTCAGGTTCAGATCTTGGTTGGCACTTGAGTACCTCTAGGCCTATTATTGGCATTCTGACCATTCTGACCTAATCTACAAAGGAAAGCACACATCATAAATCTCAGCATAAAAAGGCATGGTCTAGAATTTGAGTTAATTTCATGAGATTTTGCTAAAGGACTAGCAAAAGTTAGGCATGAGGGTATGATGATAATGTCATCATCAGCCATAACAAGCTTTATTTAGTCATAATCAAGGAATAAGTGCTCCTACATAACTGCTAGAGAGCCCTAATTCATTGCATAATCATTATGAGAAAAATACAAGAAACCAGGGTTAAAACTACAATTTTACCATCATATCATGAATTCAGAATAATCAGAGGTTTCTCCAGGGGTCAATTAAAGGTCAAATGATCTTAAGAGTCTAACAAGTGGGTTAGTACAGACAGAAAAGGGTTTTCGTGAGTTTTGAGAATTAAATGACTTCTGAAACCCTAAAAGTAGACCCGCTTAATCTACTATGGTTTTGTTCAGGATAAAATTCACATAAACCCTTTAAAATTCATATAAAAATATTTCCTAGGGTTTGGTACCTTCAATTTGACCATCAGAACCCGTCTTGACCTAAAACAAAGCCACAGGCAAACTTTTACCCTAATTTAGGTAATTATGCAATTTCTCCAATCAAACTAAGTCAAAACCTAAATCTAACTTCATCATTTTATTTCTTAGGTCTAAATTAGGTTTGTAGCAAAATTTTGGCCCAATTTGAGATTATCTTGACCTAGTTTGCAATTTGGTCTTCTCTGATTCTTTTATCTCACACAGATGCCCCTAACTTTTGAAGTTTTTGCATTTTGGTCCTTATCTTTATCATCATTTTCACAAAGAGGTCCTTGTCACCAAGAAATCCTATTCCTACAACTCCAGCGACCTTGGATTGAAGAGAACTCCTTCTCTAATCAATCAATCCCTTCCAAAATTGGAATAGAGATTCCTCGGGGACTCCTCTTTCCATTGAATCCAGTCATTAGCCCCAAAACCTTCCCAATCTCTCATGCGAACACATGAGAGATTTGGGTATTATGGAGTTTCCAAACTCCAGCAAACCTTCCTAGCTTGGGAAGCTCAAGTCGACCTCTGGAGCCCTATAAAAGACTCCTTTGATCAGGCCAATTTCCTCAAACTCATTTTCGGCCGAATAGCTCCTCGAGCTCTGGCGACTCCCTCTGCCTATCCTCATTATCCAACCGCAATACCGATGGTGGATTCTTTTTCCTCACCTTCCTCCGCATCATGTAATTCTAGCCGTTGTCGCTCTTTCTCCATCGTCATCATCGTCCCCCTCTACCGGAGCATCTTCTTCCTCGGCACTAGCCGATCAACGTCGTTGCCATTCTCCTCCTTTCGTCTGATTAGATTAGGTTAGATTAATTCCTTATAGCCCATAAGTTAGTTTCCTACCCAAAAACCCCAAAAATAAGCCCTCGACTACACCGTTCACCCTCATCTTCTCTGTCTCCGATCGAACCTCCGGCGACGTTTTTCCACCGCTTCGCACCTCCATCCACCTCTCTGACAAGCCCACAACCTTCACCTCTCCACCCTCTTCAAAACCCCTCTCCCTATTCACTACTTTGCTCACCCAAATCACCCACCAAACAAACCCATAGCCGTCCTCCTTCGCTAACCTCTGTTGGCCACCACACACCTCAATTCGCCTTGAAATCACCACGATCACCCTTGCCATCCTCAGGCTATCAGCTTGCACTGTTAACGCGGCCGCGAGGCCCTATTTCATGTTTTAGGGTGTGACCAGACCTCCACCATCGCCACCACACTCTCTAGTCTCTTTCATCACCCTCTAGCCATTGTTCTTCGCTGAAGCCACCCCTAGAAGCTGCAGACTCTCTCCAGGTGCATCCCCAGGCCGCTAATTGGAGACGCTGAGTCTACAACCACAATTCGAGGATCCATCACCTGCTGTTGTGCAAAGGAACGAAGTGGGTGGGATAGTCCCACCTCGTGAGTTGCTAAAGTGCCCACAACGCATATATTGATTTTATGCATACAGCTTATCGCCTCAACTAACAAAATGGGGGTGAGGTCACCCGCATGCCACTCACATGCACCTCACCCATGACACTGCTCACGTAGGCTTGGCACTGATCTGACCTGCCTAACCTGACTTCACTCCTCAGCTGCGATATCATGTCTGCAGCCTTGGTCCTGGGTACGCTTAGATCCGAATTCGATTATCCGAGGCTCTGGGAGAGTGAATCCCAGAGAGAGAAAGAAAGTGAGCATGCGGGGTAGGGAGGGTTTTGCTCTCTGTGACACTTAGTTGCTAGAGGGATTGCCTCCCTCCGTGCGTGAAGAAGAAAGAAGAGGAGAAGGAAAGCCAAAGAGAGAAAGAAGAGCTAAAGAAGGAAAGAAGGAAGAGAAGAGGCTGAGAAGAGAAGGCCTCCTTGAGGCAATGTAGCAACATTTAAGAGGTCTGAATGTATACTTGACATCTGATTTGGCACTGTGGCTATGTAGCATTTTTGATTGATCAATACCATTCAAACATTTGATTGGTTGATAAATGCTTAATTGAGGCTAATAATTTGTGATTCAAATCACCATTCTTTCGCCTTAACTTTCCTTTTTGCCACATTAATCTCTTATTATGCTCATGGTATGCATTGATAATCCATTTTGAGTATACATCACTCATTGCTTGCCATTATCTGATTTAATTCTTATGCTCATTTTCCTATAAATGGAGATTAGCGAGTGAATTCCTACTTGCTCCCAGCGAACGACCTTGGATTTCTTTCGAGCATAAATTTTATCTATTGTTCGAGCTATTTTTGAGGATTTATTACTACAATGAATGCATCTCATTTAAACCCTCGATTTAGCCCGACTAACACCTAGTCCACCCAAAGTTGGTGCCGACCTTAGCCATCTCTTCACCCCTCAACAACCACCAAAAGGCACCTCCAAGTTGGCGCCAAAACCACCCTTAACCACCCATAAAAGTGGCGCCAACTCTCCTTTGATCTCGTCCCTACACCTACCCCTTCCAAGCCCTATCCACCCTACACCTCACCTTCCTTCTAGAATCCTTCAAGTTGGAGCCAACCCATGGCACCCTTCCATGGTTGGCGCCACTTTTAGGTGTCCTTTGGCCACCATAACCACCACCCGTCATGCCCTTTAGGTGGCGCCAAATAGCCCCCTCCATTGGATCATGATAACCACCCCTAACCACCTTATAAGTCCATCTTAACCCTACATGTGTCCATGCCAACGCCTTCCCTCCTAAACCCTATAAATACCCTACCCTACCACGACATAATTCCCATCCTCCCTTTAGTTAAATCTAACCTATGCCCACCTCATACCTATGACCAAGAAGAAGGAGTAGAGAAGAAGATTAAGGGGGCACATCACCCACCCCTTTGGTTCCTTCTTCTCCCCATTCCTTCACCTTGTGCCATGCCAAGAAGGAGGAGCATTCCACATCAAGGTGGATAGCCAGGCATTGGAGGAAAAAGGGTGGTGCACGACCACCCTTGGGAGAAGTTTAAGGCACGCCCCCCTTAGGGTTTGCATTCGAGGACATCAGCTAGGAGGAACTTGCAACAAAGAGAAGGAAGGAGCCCTTTCCAACTATGGGAGTAGCCATAGTTGGAGCAAGAGCTTCTCTTCTTCACCAACATAATCAGGATTTTTTGTTTCATTTGTATTTAGTTTCAATTTTCTTTTAGAAGCTTTCCTCTGCAAGTGTAAACAAGAATCCATTTTCTATAAAATTGCCTTTTTAGATTTGGTACATCTTCTTCTCGCTTTAAGTTTGTTTTAGCATTTTCACACCTTCTTCCTAATTATCCTAGGCACTCACTTTCCTAGGGTGAG
This sequence comes from Thalassia testudinum, assembly GCA_037157565.1. Taxonomy (NCBI): domain Eukaryota; kingdom Viridiplantae; phylum Streptophyta; class Magnoliopsida; order Alismatales; family Hydrocharitaceae; genus Thalassia; species Thalassia testudinum. The sequence goes on from JAZHRO010000049.1 coordinate 40,697,901, forward strand.
CTTGGGAAGAAGACATTCTTGTCACCTAGTGCTAAGATAGGTTTATTCTTTTTCGCTACCAATCTTTGTATTGCCTTGTTAAGTCAAAAACCCTAAAAAGAACGTATATTGAAAAACACCAAAATGAAAGGTGATTTCCATGTTTTCAAGCAAGGGATTTATAATTGTAACAATTGCCTCTTTGGACGACCCTAGATACTCCACTATCTAGGTTATAAATTTTAAAAGCGAAACAGATTTAAGAGTTACAACGATTTCCAAAACCCTAATTAACAAATCGTGTATTCTTGCTATCACTTTTTGGCGCTGTTGCTGAGGAGGCACGACTTTCCATATTATTTTTCTCTTGCTTGAAGTGGATCTCATCCCCTTGCCTCTCTTCTTTCTTGTATGTGCAGGAACTATAGGAAGAAAGCAAGAATTTGGAAGCGAGAGCTCAAAGTTCCTTTTCTTCCCACGATTCTAGGTTGGTTTCTTCTTTCTTGTCACACTTAGCCTAAATGACTACCAAAATACACTAAACTTGGCTTTCAGGATCTTAAACATCAAAATTTGGTAGAGTGGTACCTTTAAAACCCATTGTTTGATTGATTACCCCATTAAACACCACTCTACCTTAAGTGCGGGTGTTCTATTTTTCGGATCCACACTTCTGTTTGGATTTGAAAAATCAATTCCGAACACCACAGGTCTCCTAAAATCTTGAATTTCACACAAAGATTCCAAATCAAGTTGAGAAAATTTGTTCCAAATTTCAAACTAATTGAATTTGTATTTAATTTTTAAAAATTTGTGTACTATAGAGGGGTCACACCCTCTCATCTTCCTATTTTGATACTGTCTGCAAATTTTTAGAATTTTTATACTCATGCAATTTTTGTGAAATTTAGCTTTCTGGAGTCCTTGTGAAATTCCACACATCACTAAAAATCACCAAAATTTTCTGAGGCCAGTGGTGGTACTTAAAAGTTGAAAATATCCACAAGTATCATTTCTAGACTCTGACACCAGCACAAAGAAAAATTCAAAACAAATATCAAATAAATTTCTAAAATCTTAATAAAATCTTTTATGGAATCCTTGTTTGATTTGTTTGAAGTACTAATTAATACAGAAAGCCTAAAAAGGATTCATCGGTAGTAATTTTCTATCTTAGGGCTATTTGGATTAGGGTTTCTTTCCTTCTTTTTAGTCCCACAACAACAAGGAAACATATCCTCACTCATACATCTTGACTCTTGTTTGTGGATCTCAAAACTTGTTTGAAGTCTTAAGAAAGGAAACCCTAAAATGCACTAATTTAAAGCAAATCCTAAAAGACAGAAATGCATAAAATTGTGTGACAACTTGCTTTTCATTGGAATCAACTTCCAATTCCTGTACACACACCAAAATTTGAAATAACAGGGCAATACCCCCATCAACGCCCTCCACATTCCGTGTGCACAATAGTACCCCAATCCTAACTAAAAATTGTAGCAATTTGACCCCTAAGATTTCATCAAATTTGGCTTACTATCTAGGTCTTAAGTTTTCTTTAGTTAGTGCAAATTTTGTCATCTATATATGGTGTCAAGCTGAGGGATCGTGTCAAATGACCAGGTGCAGGTTTGCATAAGCCCCTGGGGATTTTCCTGGAAAATGCTTGGGTCCAAACCTCCCCTTATGCAACTTGGCCAGATTTGTTGATAGAACAGGTATTCACTATTGATTTCTTATTTCCTAGGTATATCAAGTCTTAGGTAAATTTTTAGGGAGTCACATTTAAGTTAGGTCTAGAATTTTGATTGCTTGTGTGCACACTTCTCTCATCTCCATCTCATCTCCTCCCCTCCTGTTCTTCCACTTTATGCACGCTTGACGGTCTCAAAATCTGCACTTGGAGGGACCTTTTGATTTCACCCCACGTCGAAAAAGACCACTTTTTCCTTCTTCTTCTTCTAAAATGGAAAATCAATAAAACTGGTCCACTAACCCTTCCACTTCCACCTCTTATCCCACTACTAACCCTAATTCTAACCCTTCTACCCAAAACCCCCCAACCTTTGACTTCCCGCACTTGGAACTCCCTAATGCTGATTTGCCTCAATCACAACATCAAGGCCCCCCACTTGATCTCTTAACAATGATGGTTGAACAGATTGCTCAACTGAATGCCAATCAACAAACATTGACTAGGAACATCCAAAACCTAGCCAATCAAAGGCCAAACCCACCACCCCATCAACAGCCTGTTATTCCTCTAAAAGATTTTTATGATCCTTCTTATTATGAGGAACAACCAGGGGTGTTCATACCAGAAGGGGACTTTGAGATCAAGTTGGCAGTTCTGAACCTTATAAAACATTTTCATGACCTTCCTAGGGAGGACCTGTTCAACCACCTTGAAGGACTGACTATTCTTGCATAAACAACCCATTCCTGAAATGTCCAAGAAGACCTTTGGATGATGCGGTTATTCCCAATATCTCTTAAAGATAAGGCCACTTACTGGTTCAGGACCATTGGCCAACCCATCATCACTTGGCCTCAGCTTAAGAGCACCTTCCTCAAAAAGTTCTTTCCCATAGGTCGTACCAATTCGCTGCGAAGATCTGTTATGACCTTTCAACAAAAATCTAGCGAGACTTTCCATGATTCTTGGGAAAGATTCCAAGACCTCCTAAGAAGTTTCCTGCACCACGAGATTCCTTTATGGTAGCTCGTGCAGATCTATCATCGATTAGAAGATCAACTTCGACGTTTTGTCGACGCCTCATGTGGGGGCAACTTCTTGAATAAAGATGCTGAAAGTGCCTATGACCTTTTTGAAGAAATGAGTGAAAACTCATTTAATCAAGCTTCCATGAACACATTTTGTAGAACTTCAAATCTGCTATTCGATGTTCATGAAGTAGGCACTTCTTCTATCCCTGCAACCCAAGACGATCTTCAAATGATTGCACAAAAACTCGATCAGATGCACATTAATCAAAAGAAAATTGAGGAAAGACTCGCCACATCAACCCCAGCTCCACACATTCCAAATCTAACCCACCTTAACATTCCACGAGGAGAAAATTTGCATAATCTCAACACTACTACTGATTATTACCAGTATTCTGAGGTTGGCCATGATTCACTGGGGAATTACAACTATCCTGATCTTAACCCTACTAAAATATTTCTATTGTCCAGAAGCCATATAGAAATTCCTCCAATTGGAAGACTTACCAGAACCACTCCTGGAATAACCAGGTTCCTCCCCAACCAAACCAATTTAATGGGTATGGGTTTAATCTGGCCTTTCATCCTGGGCCATCCCAACAAGACATAAATGCCCAAATGATGAGAACCCTGCAGGAAATGCAGACAAAGATGACGGAAGTAACCCGCACTATCACAAATTTGAATAGTTAGATTGGGGTTACTCCAACTCAAAGACCTATAGGGCATTTGCCCTCCCAATGCATGCCAAACCCTTATCACTAGAGGAACCAATATCCAGGCAGAAATCAAAACTACATGAATTAGCCTCCTTCTAATCCACCACCTTAGCAGCCTCCCAGGTTTCCACAACAACAGGCCCCCCACCTCCTCCAAATAATAATCCAACTGCACACGCAGTTACATTGAGGAGTTGGAAAACCACCACTGATCTCAGGCCTTCACAAAAACTTGGCGAAATCTGCATTCCTATGCAAATTGACACTCCACTCCCACATCAGGAAGGAAAAGAAACGCAAAAATCTCAGGACACGATTCCTATCCCTTTACCATAAGCTCTCAACCCCACCACCAATCAAAAAAAGAAATATGATCCCACAACAGAAGAACTCATGGATTTATTCGAGCAAGTTCAAATAAATATCCCTCTCCTAGATGCCATCAAATATATACCTGCCTATGCCAATTTTCGAAGGAGATCTGTACTCCTAAAAGGCAGGCCAAAAATCTAGGATAGGTGCATCTTTCTGAGATAGTAAGCTCTATCATACAAAGCAAGCTGCCTCCTAAGATGAAAGGTCCAGGGTTGCCATTAATTTAAGTGATTATTGATGATACTACTTTTGATTGCGCTTTCCTTGATCTTGGTGCCTCAGTTAATATCATTCCCACAATTTTATTTGAAGAGTTTCAGATCAATGAATTTAAACCTGTCGAGGTTAACCTTCAATTAGCCGATCGCTCTATAATCAAACCTCGTGGGATTGTTGAGGATGTTTTGGTCAAAGTCCAGAATTGTGTCTTCCTTGCAGACTTTCTAGTCCTTGACATTGAGGTACCTGAATCTTTGATGAATGCCTCGATAATCCTTGGACAACCATTTTTAGCCAATGCAAAGGCAAACATTAATTGCCACACAAGCAAAATAAATATCACCTACGCAAGCCAAACTATCACTCTTGATATTTTTAAATCCTTTAAGAGATTCCATGATGATGATTTTTTCGAGGACTTAGATACTGAAATTTAAAATTTGGTGGAGACAATGTTGGTAAACACCCTTCTCGACCATAAATATTTCAGGGAATCTGACTCAAAATCAGTGGTCGGTGAAATCTTTGATTTGGAGACTTGTCTTACCAAAAATCCATTCATGATAAGCCCCTTGATCACCCTGACCCACCCACTCTTCCCTCAACCGACCTTTCCACACTAACTTCGCCTAATCCTCACCATCCCTTCCCCAACCACTTTCCTATGGACTTGCCACATGACCTGCCTGAGTTTGGCATTCAACCCAATTTAAAACCATGGCAGACTCGGGCCACACTTATCATTTTTCATTGAACTTTGATCCCTATCTTTCTACTAATCAATTTTCCAGGGATTCAGAAGAAGATGCATTTTTTGCAGGCATCCAAGTGTCCAACTATTTACACGATTATCCCTCTTCTGTGCATACCTTCACGCCTAGCTGAATGGCATAAAAGATAGCACTAGATGGGAGGTAACCCATTATTTTTCTTGCTTTCTTTTTCCCTTTCTTTTTTAAGGTTTTGACCATCCTAAACCCAACCGCCTTTCACTAAGGGGATCCCTTCTCCATCCTAATGCATGAGAACATTGCATATCATTAGCATTGGGGGGTGTTTTTAAAATTTTGACGATCGATTTAGGATTTTCAAAACTTAAAAATATGCATTTTTTTCTTTTGTCATTTTCTTATTTTTTGCTTGCATACCCAAAAAAAATATAATAATGTTAAAAAGATTTTAAGGAAAAATTTGAAATCAGGACTAAGGCTGAAAACTCACTTTTGGTATAATAGGATTTAATCTTTAACAAACTAGGGATAAGGATGCGGATCTGATCATTAGAATTTCATGGTCTATCTTTAGACTAGATCAGATATCCTTCTCAAAAATTCCACCTATGCTCATGATAGTTCAGGTGACTTGATCCTCTTTTGTAATATGGAAAGTATCTGGCTTAGTTTCTAATTCAAAAAACTTGCATTTCTTGCAAAACTTCTTGTGTCAAGTTTCACACACAAGCCAACACCTAAAAACTACTAAAAATTAGAAAAACCCCCTTATTTGGCCTTAGTAAAAGTCTGAAGTAGATCATTGGTTTGAGTTCCCACCGTCGAGAAGGAAAATGCCTCCTTTGAGGATGCGATGTCAACATGTTACTGCCTCAGCTCTGCTCCATATCTATATTTCATATCTTTAGATGGAGCATTAAAGTGCATTTTTGCAGCTCAAGTGTCTTGGACGGTGCTCTACCTATAGTGTTGGAGCAAGAGCTTGAGTTTGCCTGGAGTACCCCTTTGCACTACATTGTGTTTCGGGGTTGTGAGCTCCTGGGTGATGTCATGGACAGTGCTATCTCGAAGTACTGGCACCAGAGCCCCCTCGAGGATTGGTAACGAGAATGATGATCTCGACACATTTATTGTAAGACTAAGCTAAAAATAAGAATGGGGGAGAGAAGAAAAAAAAAAGTTTTAAACCAAAAACACGCCCTTATAAATGTTGGCTTCTCAAAAGCACGACACAAGGTTTTAAAAGTTTTTGCAAGTTGCGAATCAGATTCAAGAGCCAGAAAAATCCAAAAGACAAAAATTTCAAGTCATCTGAATTAACATGGGGTTAATCTGTGAATTTTTCGGAGGATATATTCATCCTACTTTTGTCTAATTTTTGGATTTAAAAACAAATCTCGATGTTTATCTTTAACAAATTCCTTACCTCCTATGTTTAGACCAACCAAGGCCCCATAATCTCTGTCCCCTCAAAAGTCGAAAAAATTAGATTTCCCCAAAATTTCATTTTGTAAACATTAAAGTTTTGCTAAGAGACTAACAAAAGATAAGCATGGGGGTGTGACAAAGGCCAGTTTATCATCATTCTTATGCATTGAAACATACCTAGCTCTTAGGTTTTTGCTCCGCAAACAGGTTTTTGGTTTGCATTTAGGCATAAATTAGGTTAGGCATGCATTTTACTTTTTATTGTCTTTTTGACATGTTTTTGTGAGTGTTAAGGATAAACAGATTGTCAGATCCCTAGAACCCTAGCACTCGGAAAGGCAATTGGTGAAGGAGAAGCTCAAACTAGCTAGAACTCAGCATGATCCAACTCACCATAGCTGGAATCTAGCTCACGTGAACTAGGGTTAGCTCATCCCAGCTCCATTCAACTCATCTCAGCTGAATGGCAGCTCAAGAGAGCTCATCTTATCTCACCTTAGCTCAAGTCAACTTAGATCTAGCTCAACTTAGCTGAGTCTAGCTCATCTCAGCTCCTATTAGTTCACTGGGAGCTCTAGCAAGCTCAGTTGAGTTGACTGGAGTTCACCCCAGCTTAGGTTTAGCTACATCCAGCTCCACTCAACTCCATCCAGCTAAATATGACTTCATCTTAGCTCAGGAAGCTCAAGTCCAGCTCCCGGGGACTCAGCTTAGCTCAACTCAATTGAGCTAAGCTACCTTAGCTACCTCAACCAGCTTAATCCTCCCCGAGTGCACCAGGCCCAGCTCACCTTAGCTCCTTTCCGTAGAAACCATCTTACTCTAGCTTAGCTTAGCAGCTAGCAAAGAACTAGCAAGCTAAGCCAGCTAAAGTAGCTCCATGCCACACTCTTCAGCAGTTGCCAGCTCCGATTCAGCTCCAAACTTCCTCTATCCAGCTCCTCTCCTCAAACCATAGCTCCCATTGCCTCTTCCTCTAATCCATTACTAGATAAGCTAGCTTAGCTTAGCTTATCTTAGCATAGCTAAGCTCTAGATCCTTGGGCCATCCATCACCCTAAAGTCCAACCTAACTACCTCTACCTGAAGCCCACCTAAGCTACACCTAAGCTCCACCTAGTCCACCCTAAGTTGGCGCCAACCTTAGCCATCTCTTCACCCCTCAACAACCAACAAAAGGCACCTCCAAGTTGGTGCCAAAACCACCCTAAAACACCCATAAAAGTGGTGCCAACTCTCCTTTGATCTCCTCCGTACACCTACCCCTTCCAAGCCCTACCCACCCTACACCTCACCTTCCTTCTAGAAGCCTTCAAGTTGGCACCAATGCATGGCACCCTTCCATGGTTGGTGCCACTTTTAGGTGTTCTTTGGCCACCATAACCACCACTCATCATGCCCTTTAGGTGGCGCCAAATAGCCCCCTCCATTGGATCATGATAACCACCCCTAACCACCTTATAAGTCCATCTTAACCCTACATGTGTCCACGCCAACCCCTTCCCTCCTAAACCCTATAAATACCCTACCCTAACACCACATAATTCCCATCCTCCCTTTAGTTAAATCTACCCTATACCCACCTCATACCTACGACCAAGAAGAAGGAGGAGAGAAGAAGATTAAGGGGGCACATCACCCGTCCCTTTGGTGCCATCTTCTCCCCATTCCTTCACCTTATGCCACGCCAAGAAGGAGGAGCATTCTACATCAAGGAGGATAGCCAGGCATTGGAGGAAAAAGGGTGGTGCACGACCACCCTTGGGAGAAGTTTAAGGCATGCCCCCCTTAGGGTTTGCCTTGGAGGACATCAGCTAGGAGGAGCCTGCATCAAAGAGAAGGAGAAGAAGGAAGGAGCCCTTTCTAACTATGGGAGCAGGCATAGTTGGAGCAAGAGCATCTCTTCTTCAGCAACATAATCAGAATTTTTTGTTTCATTTGTCTTTAGTTTCAATTTTTTGTTTAGAAGCTTTCCTCTACAAGTGTAAACAAGAATCCATTTTCTATAAAATTGCCTTTTTAAATTTGGTACATCTTCTTCTCACTTTTATTTTGTTTTAGCATTTTCACACCTTCTTCCCAATTATCCTAGGCACTCACTTTCCTAGGGTGAGCTTGGGAAGAAGACATTCTTGTTACCTAGTGCTAAGATAGGTTTAGTCTTTTCCGCTACAATTTTTTGTATTGCCTTGTTAAGTCAAAATCCCTAAAAAAAGCATATATTGAAAAACACCAAAAAGAAAGGTGATTTCCATGTTTTCAAGCAAGGGATTTATAATTGTAACAATTACCTCTTTGGATGACCCTAGAAACTTCACTATCTAAGTTATAAATTTTAAAAGAGAAATGGATTTACATGTTACAACGATTTCCAAAACCCTAATTAACAAATCAGGTTTTTTCACTATCAGACTACATGTAGCACCAGATGAGTGCGAGCCACCAAATATAAATCGATTCAACGTAGTATCTCCTACCTAAGCCAAAATGCTGAGGTCAAATTATAGATTATTTTCTGCTTTATCCCCGAGGGAAGTAGTTGCCTGTCCCAGTAGAATTGTATCAAGGGTGAAGTACGAACTTCAAATGTAACTTGGCTTTTCACTTGAATCTGTTATCTAGGCTACTATCACTTCTCATTTGTTTGGATCTCTAAATTTTTGGAACAAGAAAAGAAGACATCTTTTGGTTACTTCTATTATGTTCCACTTTTGCTCGGGACTAGCAAAACTTAGGCATGGGGCCATTTGATAAGTCCACTTTTGTGGACCATTATTTGGCCTAAGTATTCTTTAATTTGTTATTCGTAGTTGTTAATTGATTAGGAGTTAAATGAGAATTCACCTTTGTCTGCAGATAATGTCATGCACCAATTTTATATTTAATAACATATGACATGATATGATAATTATTTGGTGGATGTAGGTCAGGTGCAAGACACCTGAAGGCATCAGTCAAACGTCCAAAGTTACATTTTAAGACATCTGGAACCTCCAGCATAGACTCAACGCTAACCCTACATTCTAAGACGTCTGGAGTATCAATCAAACGTTTGATGGGAATTGCCAGCATTTATACTTCTGTTCCAACCACTCGCAATCCTCGACGAGTGGTTGGAGAAGTTGGCGGCTGCAGAGAAACAGACGAGGGATTTTTAAAAAGAGGCCTCTCCAATGCACCCGGGGCATCTTCTTCCTTGTGCACTCTACTGTGCTCTTCATGCGTGCACCGTGAACCCCTGACATACATCATGGTCGAAAGCTTACTCCACCGCACTCGCCGCCCTCCAGAACCACAGGTGCGCACGGTGACAGTGTGCACACCACCACACCCTCACCCACTGCTATCCTTTCCTTCTTCTTCTACATCACCATCAACCTCCTTTCACCGCCCTTCCCACCACGCCAACACCACCACTTGCATCTCAAACCCATAGCCATCACTACCTTCACCTTCTCTACACACCCACGTCCACCCCTCGTTTGCAAACACCATCAAACCTGCTGCAAACACCTTCACCCCCTATTCCATCTTCTTCTTGTTCGTCCTCTTGTTCCTTCCCAATTGCCCACCTGCAACAACCAAGAGGAACCCAATCTTTCACCGATCACCTCTCCATCCAGCCACGACCATGGGCTTCGAAGCTTCATTCCGTCGACGCCACTAACCTCGCCTCACCCTTAGGAACTTGCCAACGCCTACACCACGCCCTCGAATAGTCCATGCACCCCACGGGCAACTCCCACCACCGGCGGGTTCATCCTCACCGCCTGGCAACCTTCGACCGCCGTTCATAGTGCCACCACTGCCATCATGATCCTCTCGTCACAGCCAACCTCCCCCGGGCTTCTCTCCTTCAGCCGTCACCTCTTCCACGCACACGACTTCAACGAGCAACCTCCCCTATTTTGCTATAGTGGGAGGGGAATGAGTTTTTACATATGTCTGCCATTGTCAAACCCTCATTTTAATTTAATAATTAATATATTGAGTGAATTGCAGCTGGGCCCCTTTAATTCTTGCTAATTCTTCCACTTATTTGATTACATATCTATTCAATCTAGTAGCCTCGTGTACATTGCATGTTAAACTAAAATTGTAGGTGAGATCATGTTGGAATAATAAGATAAGGAATTTGCAAGTTTTATTAGGCTTAAACCTCCCTGTGGATATGACATCTTTACTATGGTTTAAATTGGTATCTGTTTTAACCTTTGATTGAGAGATTTACACCACATAAATTACAATGATAAATCATTTTAATCAAACGAAAATCTCACTATCAAGTCTCCTCTACTCTCAGTGTTCCTCTCAACTCATGAGAGGATACTAAGAATGAGGAAGGGAAGAGAGGGAGAGAGGAGAGCCCAAGGAAGAGTGGTCGGCTGTCTGTGTGATGGTGTCTGTGCATCTCAGGGATATAGAGGTGGAGGGAATGGGTGAAGGTGTGCGGAGTTATGGGTGCCGATGACTACAATGGGTGATGTGAGGGTAGTTTTATAGGTGATGGGTGAGGGTGGTGACAATGGGAAGCCATTGGGGTATGGGATTTTTGTGGGGTTTTTTGCATGTAGGCACTTAAAGTTGTTAGTTCAACCCCACATAAATAATATTTTGATGATTTTACAAAGTAAAGAAAAAGAGATAAAATATAAGCGTAGCATATTTTTCTCTGTAATAACACAATTGCAGGTTTCATGGAGTTCTCCAAGTCGGAGGATTAAAAGCGTGAAGACTAGAGTAGCAAAAGTATTGTCACAGGTCATAGGCTTTTATGTAAACTTTCAAAGGTTGTAATCTTTATTTTATTTGAGTCTAGAGATGTTGTAAAGAGCCCCCAAACATAACTTATAAATAGCTAACTTAGGCTTTCTACACTTAGGATAAATTAGAAACAAAATCCTAAACTAAGACACAAATCAGACGTCCATAATAGCTGTCAGACGTCTGATTTTCAACTTTAAGACGTCTGATCAGTGTTTCAGACATCTAATTACCTATAGCATTGCCTTTGCATTCTGACTTCTTTGGCATCAGTCGAAGCAACATTCTATCAGACGTCCATAGCCTCATCCAGACGTCTAATAGTTTGCCTGGACGTCCTTAAACCAACTGTTAGACTCAAGTACCCATTTTCTTTCTATTAATAATAAGCAAAATACATTTTTAGACATCTGTACATGTCTCCAGACGTCTATCATTGGACCATTGCTCATTTATTTCTGTGTAAATCTTATTAGGAACCAAAGATCTACTCTTAGATTTCCAAGACAAGTCCTTTTTATGTTTCCAGACAACTAGGAAATCCTACAGACATCCATACTAACGTCTGTTCCTTAAAATCTAGAACCCTATTTGGATCTGGTCAAAATAGGAACGAATCGACTTATAATTAGACATCTAATATTTTTATCAGATGTCTTATGTGAATATATTAAACGTCCCTATTTCGATCCAATGAAAATAGTAAGCCTGGCTGATAGTATTAGATGTCTTACCAGACGTCTGATCCTAAAATCAGACATCTGATATTGCTGTTAGATTCATGATTGCTTTGATTTGTGTTGGATTTCGACCCAATCTCTTGGGACTTGCCTCCAACGGCTAGGAGGCCTCTCTCAAGCATTCTTGAAGGTTCCAAACTTGCCTATAAATAGGCTACAATACCTCTTAGGCAAGACACAGCTCTTCAAATTCAATTCCCTTAGAAAATCACTTGCTCATTACTCTTTGCTTCCTTTTTCCCTTTTGCTGTGCTAACACTCTGATTAAAGGACAAACCCACACTCCCAGTTCACTTCATTCTGCAAATTCTCAGGGAGTTCTTTTTATGCTTAATAGATAAGGAAGTCATTAATATTTTAGGGTGCTCTATAGGTGTTGTTTCATTCTTACTTTTGTAGTTTGGGTATTCGGCCTATCGGGTCTTCGTCTTTTCATTGTGAAGGGAGAAACCTCCATTTAGGGATCGAAGGTGGAATTTGTAATTGAGGTACACTACCCTCATTTAAGTAGTGCGGTTAGTGGATTGATCACTTTGTGATCGAAAATCCTAAGTCAAGGGATTGGCTTAGGTGGTGGTTTTTAGCCATTTTGGGTTTCCACGTAAAAATCTTGTGCCTTTTTTTCCGATTGTAATTTTGTCTTACAATATTTTATAAATTCACCATTCACCCCCCCTCTAGTGCAATTTCATTTGGTATCAGACCAGATTTTTCACTTTTAGGAGTAACATCCGCTAAAAGATGACATGGAGGGAAGAGTCATTTCCACTGGCAGATCTGAGGGGCAATCAACCACTCGACCACCACTCTTCGAAGGGATGAGCTACACTTATTAGATGCTGAGAATGAAGATGTGGCTTCAAGCCAACGATTTCTCCCTTTGGGAGAAATGCGAATCCGCATACGTCATTCCAGAGAAACAGAAACAAGATACACTATAGAACAGATTCATCACCTTGGACTGAATGTTAAGGTAATGAACTCACTCTACTGCGTACTCATCTCAGATGAATTCAACAGCATTAGCCAATGCACAATCGCCCACAAGATATGGAGAACCTTAGAGGTAACTCACGAAGGTACGTCTAGAGTTAAAACCTCTAAGATTAACGTGTTACCGCAGGAATTCGAAGCCTTTTCTATGAGAGACTTGGGGACATGCACACCCAATTCATGTTAATCATGAATAACCTCAAGTCTTTAGGAAAGACATTTATAAAGGGGGAGCTTCAAGGGAAGCTCCTTCGCTCCCTTGGACCCGAGTGGGAGCAAAAAGTCACAACAATATAAGAAGCCAACCAAGTAGAGGATCTAGACATGGAAAATCTACTTAAGAATCTTATGGCTTGTAAATAAAAAATGGAGCAAAAGAAGAAATCTATCACATCGGAGCCAAAGAAGAAGACTTTAGCCTTCAAAGCTATGTTGGATGATGAGGTAAGTACTGATGACGAAGAATTCATTTTATTAGCTAAAAAGTATAAAAAGTTTCTCAAAAATAAAAAAGATATCAAGGGAAAGAAAAGGGAGGAAAAACCTCTAGTTTGCTATAATTGCAAGAAGAGAGGTCACATAAAGAAGGATTGTCCCTTACTCAAAAGGGATGATGAGAAGAAATACAAGAAGCCTTCCAACTACAAGAAGATCTCCAAGCCCAAGGGACTCAAGAAGAAGGCATTCCAAGCAACTTGGGATGACTCCACCTCCGAAGAAGAAGAGGAGGAGGAAAAAAATGAAGAAACGGCATGCTTGGGACTAATGGCAATGAAAAATGCTTCTGAATCTGAATCTGAGGAGCCTGAGGTAAACTCCTATTGTCTAGATGAATTACAAGATGCTTTTGATTCACTATATCTAGATCTTAAGAAAACAAAGACCAAAAGCAAAGCTCTAAACGAAGAAAACTTAGAGAGTAAGAAATTAATCAATGATCTTGAAGAGAAGAATCTAATTCTTACTAGAGAAACCACTGCCTTGAATATGAAAATAAGAAACCCAATGATTGAAAAAGAGACATTAACAAATGATTTGTATATGGCAATGAGTGAACAAAAATTTCTAGATAAAAAAGAATTACTTGACAAAATCCATGTGCTTGAAAAATCAAACTCCTTTAAAAAGGATGAGAATAGCTTACTTAGAGTGGAGATTAGAGGACTAGAAGATAAACTAGACATAATGAAAATAGAGATAAATCACCTTAAAGAAAAATCAAATCAACTTCTTGAGGACTTAACCAAATTTACAAAGGGAAAGATAACTTGGACAAGCTCATTGCCCATCAAAAACCTTCCTCGAGTAAATTTGGACTAGGCTTTTATGAACCTAGTCAAAGTGAGACGAAAAAGGATCCTCCTCTAAAGGAGACCACTAACAAATACGGATCCACATTACAATGGATACCAAAAAGACAACTTTCACTTTGTTTTGTAGGGATCAAAGGCAATTATAATGTCAAAAATTGGATATACAAAATGAAGGATGGATGACTCAAATTAGAAAGACCTATAGAAACACCAAGTCACCAACAGAGATCTTTTGTGGGAGCAAAAGGGACTACAAGAAAGAAGACAATTAGACCACCACCATCAAGGAGGCCAATGGGTGAAGGACTTCAGGTGTTCCAAACATATGACGGGAGACAAGCACCTATTTTTGGACCTCCAACCTACAGATGAATGGTTACATTTGGAAACAACCACAAGGGCCATATTATTAGCCTTAGTAAAATAGGTAACCCTCTCTCCCCCATCTCAAATGTCTCTCTAGTTAAAGGATTAAAACATAATCTTTTAAGTGTTTGTCAAATTTGTGATAAGGGATTTAAGGTAGCATTTACTTCAGAAATATTTGAAATTATGCATGCATCAACCAATGAAACCCTTCTTAAGGGAACTAGATTTAAAGACATTTATATCGTAGAATTTGATAAAGATAGCGCTTATGAATGCCTTGTAGCAAATAATGAGTTAAGTATATGGCATAGAAGACTAGGACATTTTCATATGAAGCTAGTTCAAAAACTAGCCAAACATGAACTAGTCCGAGGTCTTCCGAAAGGAAAATTTTTAAATGAGCTTATCTTTAATTCATGTAAATTAGGTAAAATTATGAAATCTAGTTTTAAAAATAAAGAAGCTATATCCACATCAAGACCACTAGAACTACTTCACCTAGATATATTTGGACCAACAAATATGAGAGCCTTAGTGGATGCAAATATTGCTTTGTGATTATAGATGATTTTTCAAGATTTTCATGGGTCTCCTTTTTGAGATCTAAAGGAGTATTTTCTGTCTTTTCTATTTTTTGTCGGAAGGTTCAAATTGAAAAAGGCTACCAAATCATTCGTATTCGTAGTGATCATGGAGGCAAGTATGAAAATTCCTTGTTTGATGATTTTTGTTAAGAGCATGGTATTACTCATGAGTTTTCTTTTCCCGAACACCTCAACAAAATAGGGTGGTTGAGAGAAAGAATCGTACTCTTCAAGAGTGTGCTCGAACATTGCTCATAGACTCGGGGTTACCGAAGTACTTTTGGGCCAAAGCGGTTAACACAACTTGTTACGTGTTAAATTGCATCTTAATTTGATTCGGGTTGCGAAAAACTTATTTTAAATTATATTATGGGAAAATACCCAAAATCAATTATTTTAAAGTTTTTGGATGTCGGTGATTTATTTTGAATACCCACTCTAATTTAGATAAATTTGATGCCAAAGGTGAAGAAGCCATCTTTATTGGTCATTCTTCATGTAGTAAGGCATATCGGGTCTTTAACAAGACCACATTAATAGTGGAGGAAACCCTTCATGTTTCCTTCGATGAATCACCTCACTCTTCCTCTATTGACTGAGTCAATATGGAAGATGAAGATGATTCTTCTATTGATGTGTCTAACATTCCAAACTCCAATATCCATAATCTTCTAAAAGATTGGATATATCAAAGGGATCATCCCAAAAGTCAAGTCATTGGAAATATTTCTAATGGCATTAAAACCCAATCTCATTTTAGTTGCTCTTTCGGTCTCTCCACCTTTGTATCTCAAGTTGAACCCAAGGGTGTCGAGGAAGTATGCTCCGAAGAGCCTTGGATGATGGCCATGTAGGAGGAACTCAACCAATTCCAAAGGAATGAAGTTTGGGATCTAGTACCTAAGCCTAAAGGGCAAACGGTAATAGGAACCAAATGGGTATTCCAGAACAAGTTGAATGAATCCGATATAGTCATTCGGAAGAAGGCTCATTTGGTAGCACAAGGGTACAACTAAGAAGAAGTAATTGATTTTAATGAGACCTATGCTCCCGTAGCTCGACTCGAAGCAATTCTCATGCTTCTTGCTTATGTTGCCTTCCTTGGCTTTAAACTCTTTCAAATGGACGTTAAGAGCATGTTTCTTAACGGATTCATTAAGGAGGAAGCTTTTGTAAAATAACCTCCTGGTTTTGAGTCTCATGATAAGCCTCATTTTGTCTATAAATTAAACAAGGCACTATATGGTCTAAAGCAAGTTCCTAGAGCTTGGTATGAGAGGCTCAAAGACTATTTGTTAAATGTAAAATTTTCTATAGGGGAAGCTGATTCCACATTATTCATTAAAAGAAAAGAAAAAGTCATTTTATTAGTTCAAATATATGTAGATGATATTATCTTTGGTGCTACTAATGAATCTATGTGTAGAAAGGTCTCAGAGATTATGTAGGAAGAATTCGAAATGAGTTTGATGGGTGAACTCAAGTTTTTCTTAGGTTTACAAATCACTCAAACTCGAATTTGGGACCTTTCTGTGTCAATCAAAATACAAAAAGGAGATGCTGAATAGATTTGAAATGGTGAAAAGTAAAGGGAAGAACACTCCTATGAGTGTCACAACTTCCTTAGCCTTGGACGAATCAGGTACGCCCATAGCTCAAAAGCTCTATCGTAGCATGATTGGATCTTTACTGTATTTAACTTCCAGTAGACCTGACATTTTTTTTAGTACCTACTTATGTGCTAGGTTTCAATCAAATCCTAAACAATCACACTTAAATGTTGTAAAACAAATATTTAGATATCTAGTTGACACATCTGATTATGGCTTATTCTACCTTAGGAGTCCACAATTCAACTTAGTCACATATAGCGATGCGGACTATGCAGGTAGCTGCACCGATAGGAAGAGTACTAGTGGGACATGCCAATTCTTGGGTGAATCACTAGTCTATTGGTTCACAAAGAAACAATCTAGTGTAGCCCTATCAACCATGGAGGTTGAATACATAGCCGTCGCTCTAGCATGTTCTCAAGTACTATGGATGAAAAATACTTTGAAGGATTTTAACTTGATATTTAATAAAATAAAAATATTATGTGATAATACTAGTGCTATCAACCTCTCAAAAAATCCCATACATCACTCCCGTACAAAGCATATTGATGTTCGACATCATTTTTTGAGGGATAATGTACTTAAGGGAGAAATTGAGGTTGAATTTTTTTGTACTGAATTGCAATTTGTTGATATTTTCACTAAACCTTTGAATTATGATCGTTTTAATTACATATGTAGGAAACTAGGTATATGTAAGTTAAGTGGTATTTGAAGAATTTATTGACTTAATAGAATTTTGTTTGTCATAAACATAGAAGGAGCCTTGACTTTACCAAGTTAAGAACCTTCAAACATAGTTCAAACATCAAAATGCACATTCTGTGCAATATTAGATGTCTGATTAATACCACAGATGTCTTATACATAAAAATTCAATGTCTAAAGATGTGGAACAAACGTTGATTTTATATTTGAGAAGAGCTAATAAAAGTGCCATTGTAGAAGTCCATAATCATTCATAGATGTCTGGACAGTCATCCAGGTGTGTTGACAGATGTCTATTTTTGCATTAGAATTTGTATTAGGATGTCTAGATTTAGACGTTTGATGATTTAGTCAGACATCTTGTAAGTCGTCTAATAAAGAAATCAGACGACAACCTGTAGCTTTGGGGTGAGATCTAGGAAGGACTGACTATAGAGATCAGACATCTAATTTTAGCTTTAGACGTCAGTTTAGACGGTTGATACAGAAGTCGGACAGCAACCTAGAGAATAAACCATTTTCCAAGGAGGTATGTCTGCAGAAATCAGATGTCTAAATTATAAATTAGTCATCAGGTAAGTAGTCTGGTAATAAAAATAGACGACGCCATCTTCAGATGTCTGACGACATCTTCAAAGGGCCAATCCTGACGTCTAACGTCTTCAAAGGGTTAAAATCCTGACGGCTAATCCTGACGACATCTTCAAAGGGTTAAAATCCCAAACGGCCAATCCTGACGTCTGACGACATCTTCAGACGTCTAATTTGGCCAAAATCTGCCACTTCGCGTCTGTTCTTTGGATGGTTTTGCAATGAAATTTTCCCCAACTTCAGGGGGAGACTTGCTCAACCCCTTGGGATATAAAATCCCACTCGTTGAGGTCCCACTTCCCCATTCTAAAAATCCCTAAGACCTCCCTCTCTCGCCTGACGAGTGACGGTTGCAAGTTGGTGCTACTCTTCTCGCCATCAAACGACCGCTCCGCCTCCTCGATGACTGGTGACGCTGCTGCTCTCTTGGGCACGTGCCCCCAGTCCTCCTCTGCACGTCTGGAGACCTTCCTCCGTGGGTATAACATCTTAAACCCTTAGGGCATCTCCACGACTTTGCTCGAGTCCTTTTAAAGCGCTCAACTTGTCTCTTATTTTTGATGAACAACTCGATTAAGGTTTCCTCTTCCATTGTGCTTATTTTTGCCCTAGGAGCTAAAACCCTAGAACAAAACCTATAGCTTGGAACTTGTTTTTTATGTAGCATGAATGTATATCTTTTTGGTTGTTAATGGCAAGGGTATTACCTCAAGTGCTTCAAGCCGACATCTTAGTGGCTTGAGTTCAAAGGTATATTGCCACAACATTGTGGCAGGTTGTATTGCCTCAAGGCATACTGCCACACAATTTTTTTCGTTGTTTTCTGGTATCAATGTTGTGTGCATGTATGGCACTCTATTACCTTATTGGTTGAATGACTGGTGTGGGATTGTTTTTGCAAGTGTTCTATCCTAAAACACCAAACCCCTCCCTCCAAAACCCAACCACCCAACCCACCCAAAATGCCTCCCCGTCCGAAGCAAGCCAAGGGCTCTTCCACCTCCTCTTCCGCTTATTTGGCTAACCAACTATGTAGTGACATCGCTAGACAACGATTTCGTCGCTATGCAAATGCCAAAGTCAAGTGCCCTCGATTCATTGTATTGAATGACTTTGCCAATCTAAACCTTCGGGAACAATTTGAAACCCTTCATCTCTTCCACTATTTTGACTAACAATTCCATTCTGGCGTTGGAACTATTGGTGTGTTTCTTGATCTTGTCTGACCTTTTTATGCCAACATCGTTGAAGACTGCAGTAACGATGAACTTGAGTTACATACCCGTTTATTTGGGTGTGAAATCCATATCGCCTCTGATTCTATTTCTACCCTTCTTGCCATCCCTAATGAGGGAAATGACTTCAATGACATTCTGAGGTAATATGACTCAGAAGTCATTAATCAAGAATTAATCCAACCTGAAAAATATGTCAAAAATCTTGGTACCCTACCATGCAAGAACCTCAAACCTCTTCCCCGATTACTCTCTCGCATTTTTGGGTGGGACCTTCTAAATAAATTAGGAGGTTTTGACTATATCTTGTGCCAACACAAGGTGCTCCTTTTGGCCACCGTATGTCACATTCCCTTCAACTATTGTCACCTCATTGTTCGTGTTATGAATGAGGATCATGGGGCATCTCTACCATTTGGATTCATTTTATCTAAAATTTTTGCAAGTCATCGGATATCCATCAATGACCAGGCGGTTGATAAAAATATTGAGCCCTACAACCGGGCCACAGTCGCCAAGATGCACATTCTTAGAGAGCATCTTGAGCCAGCTGAAGAGCCTGCTGAAGAAGAACCCCTTCCACCCTTTCCAGATCTCCATGAAGAATGCCCACTTCAAATAGAAGCTCCTCACTTAAGCTTTGATGAGACATGGGATCCCGCCACGGATTCCCTCTCCTCTTGCATCTCTCTTGTTGCGACGAACCGGTGAGATGTACACTTATATGGGAAGTATGCGTCGCGACATCGACGAACTTAATTCTGACATTTGCAATTTGCAGATGGGTCAAGGACCCGCTTGCCGCCGCCGCCATGATCAAGACGACTAGTTTAGTTCTTTTGTTTTTCCTTCTTTCTGTCTTTCCATGTTGGCTTGTAATAAGGGGCTTGACCGCATACTTATATATTTCTTTGGGAACAATAGCTAGTTTGTGCTTAGGGCACATACATTCTTTTCCTAGTTAGTTTACTTTAATGCTCTACCATTTTTATTATACTTCAGCATGCAGATTTTATTAATGATCTCCACTTTATAAATGTCATTATATAACACTTTTAGTTTAAGTATCAACCCCTTTCAAAACCCTTCATGATGATATTCAAAAAGGGGGAGAAGAACCTAGGGAAGAACTTAGGATATGACATGAAATGTTATGAAAAATCTTTTCAAAATTGGTATAGATTACTAAGTACAACTTTCAGGGGAAGAAAATAAGAACCCATAGATATATTTTGAAAATCATCAAAAAGGGGTAGAGTGTTAGTTCAACCCCTCATAAATAATATTATGATGATTTTACAAAGTAAAGAAAAAGAGATAAAACATAAGCATAGCATATTTTTCTCGGTAATAAGACAATTGCAGGTTTCATGGAGTTTTCCAAGTCAGAGGATTAAAAGTGTGGAGACTAGAGTAGCATAGGTATTGTCATAGGTCATAGACTTTTATGTAAACTTTCAAAGGTTGTAATCTTTATTTTATTTGAGTCTAGAGATGTTGTAAAGAGCCCCCAAACATAACTTATAAATAGCTAACTTAGGCTCTTTACACTTAGGAT
Source organism: Thalassia testudinum (assembly GCA_037157565.1). Lineage (NCBI taxonomy): Eukaryota > Viridiplantae > Streptophyta > Magnoliopsida > Alismatales > Hydrocharitaceae > Thalassia > Thalassia testudinum. The sequence continues at coordinate 40,718,550 of JAZHRO010000049.1, forward strand.
AAATTAGAAACAAAAATCTAACACAAAGATGCAAATCAGATATCCATAACAACTGTCAGACGTCTGATTTTCAACTTTAAGATGTCTGATCAGTGTTTCAGACGTCTAATTACCTATAGCATTGCCTTTGCATTCTGACTTCTTAGGAATCAGTCGAAGCAACCTTCTATCAGACGTCCATAGCCTCATCCAAACATCTAATAGTTTGCCTGGACGTCCTTAAACCAACCATTAGACTCAAGTACCCATTTTCTTTTTGTTAATAATAGGCAAAATACATTTTTAGACGTCTAGACATGTCTCCAGACATCTATCATTGAATTGTTGCTCATTTATTTCTGTGTAAATCATATTAGGAACCAAAGATCTACTCTTAGATTTCCAAGACAAGTCCTTTTTATGTTTCCAGATGTCTAGGAAATCCTACAGACATCCATATTGACGTCTGTTCCTTAAAATCTAGAACCCTATTTGGATCTGGTCAAAATAGGAACGAATCGACTTATAATTAGACATCTAATATTTTTATCAGATGTCTTATGTGAATATATCAGATGTCCCTATTTCGATCCAATGAAAATACTAAGCTTGGCTAATAGTATTAGACGTCTTACCAGACATCTGATCCTAAAATCAGATGTCTGATATTGTTGTCAGATTCATGATTGCTTTGATTTGTGTTGGATTTCATCCCTATCTCTTGGGACTTGCCTCCAATGGCTAGGAGACCTCTCTCAAGCACTCTTGAAGGTTCCAAACTTTCCTATAAATAGACTACAATCACTCTTAGGCAAGACACACCTCTTGAGATTCAATTCCCTTAGAAAATCACTTGCTCACTACTATTTGCTTCCTTTTGCCCTTGTGCTGTGCGAACACTCTGATTAAAGGGTAAACCCACACTCCCGGTGCACTTCATTCTGAAATTCTCAGGGAGTTCTTTTTATGCTTAATAGATAAGGAAGTTATTAATATTTTGGGATGTTCTATGGGTGTTATTTCATTCTTACTTTTGTAGTTTGGGTATCTGACCTGTCGGGCCCCCGTCTCTTCATTGAGAAGGGAGAAACCTCTATTTAGGGATTGGAGGTGGGATTTGTAATTGAGGTATACTACCCTCATTTAAGTAGTGTGGCTAGTGGATTGATCACTTTGTGATCGAAAATCCTAAGTCAAGGGATTGGCTCAGGTGGTGGTTTTCAACCGTTTTGGGTTTCCACCTAAAAATCTTGTGCCTATTTTTGTGATTTTAATTTTATCTTACAATATTTTATAAATTCACTAGTCACCCCCCTCTGGGGCAATTCCAGAAGTGTCATGGAAATTAATGTAGCTTGTTATTAGGAGGAATAAGTGGTGGGATTTAAATGGAAATAAGGTGGAAATGGAAGGGATGAAATGGATGAGTGGATGCTCAATCTCTCTCTCTATCTTCCTCTCCATAAAATGCACAAATGCAAGTATTTACAAGATGCATGCATAGCTATCTAATATAAATGATTAATGTTAGGAAATAGCAAAAGATGACCTCATTAGAGATATGAATTGCTGTGAAATCACCATCCTCTTCCTCCTCCCCTCTAAGACGTCCTTCATGGATGCCTAAAAAGGTCCTCCAAGGGGCTCCTCCATGGAAGAACAAGTGAATTTCCAAGGTGCTCTCCCCTAAGGCTTCAAGGATGACAAGGAGAGAAAGGGTCCACCACCCTGTTATCCTCTTCTTCTTTATGGGTGTGCCCTTTTCTCGTTCCTTGGAAGATGTGTCCACTGATCACAGGTGTTTTGCGTGTTTGAAATTAGGGTTGCAAGTAACCCATCGTCATAGTTGTAAAACGCATCTATCAAATAAAATTTATTCCGAAACTCCAATGGAGTCCGAGGTCAAACACGGGGAAGTAAACGCTTGGTTTTATGAAATCCGTGCTTCAATTTTATTTCTTTTTGGTCGTTTTTATCTTTTCTAATTTTTTTGGTATTTCTAACAAGCAAGAGATTAGGTCGATGAAAACTTTATCTACTTGCAAAAATATGAGATAGAGAGTGAGAGAGAGAAACAATCATCTATTCATGAACAACTATTTTTTACAATTATGAAAGCAGGAAAACTACACTACAAAAGCGTAAAATGATAGAAAGAGGTGAGAGAAATTCCCCTCGATGGTTGCTTGGAGGACTACTTGCTCTGACATTGCCTAGAGGAAGGCGGTGAGGAGCGGAACGAAGGAGGATGGAGGATGGGGCAGGATGGCGTCGCGGCGAGGATCTTCTTCCCGAAGGGTGGTGAGAGGATGGCCACGAGATGCTCCATGAATGGGGATGAGAGGTGGGAAAACTATTTGGTTTTCTACTCTAGAGGAGCATCCCAGGCTTGGGACAAGCTCTCTCTAGAGCCTTGGAGGTGGTGAGAGGAAGAAAGGAAGAGATGAAGAAAAATAGGAGGGGTAGGGGTCCTTTTATAGTGGAGGAAAGAATCAAATTCATATACAGGACATTTAGTGATGGTCATAGTCGCTGAAGATAGCCCATGCGCCCACCAGCCATTGCGCTAACGCGCGCCGTGAGAGGGCATGCGTAATACGCGTCGCTACCTCTGTGCACTCGCTACGCCGCCATGCTTGCCCGTGCGTGCCTCCACGCACGTGCGCACACCCACACTACTGTTCACGTACCGTGGCACGTGCGTGCACATGGGCAACCTGGGTTGCGCCACGTGGTGCAATCTGGGCTGTCCATCTTCTTTCCTTTTTAGGGTATGCTACAAAGGTCGGATTGAGTCGATTTTCATGCTGTTGGGCTGCGATTGTCAACCTGAATCCATCTGTGTGGTTGAATTTGTCATTTGATGCTCTAAATTGCATCACCTAGCCCCTCGATCGTTGATCTTCCTTGAATTGTATATGGTGCTACGAGACTCTGATCGAGGTGATTTCGAAGGTGTTGGACTCCGATCGTCGTCTTGATCAGATCTGTATGGTCGGATCATCAATCCGAGGCTCCAAAATAAATATCTTTCTCTCCTGACCACAAAAAGGACACAATTAACCTAAATTATATATAACTACTCTAAATGCAGAATGATGCATGCTATGCAATATTTATAACATGAAATGAAAATCTAAGCCTAGGAACATGCATGAATAGGCATTTTAACCTAAATAGATATGTCTATATCACCCATGCCCTCCCTCTCTTTCTCTTCTTGGACGGCCAAGAAGGCTTCTTCATAGTCTCTCTTAGTTCATCCTAGAATTTTCTTAGTTTAGTTCTTTTTATGTATTCTTTTGCAACTTCATGTAGTTAGTTAATGCATGATTATTTTTTCTTTAAATTATTAGTGATATGCTTTTGTTTGTCATTGTGAATACCCACCCATTAGTTAGGTTAAGATTAGGTTTTTGCTAGCATATTTAGATCTACGTTTCATTTCACTTTTCAAAACAAAAATAAAAAACATGAAAAACATCGCAAAATACAAAAAAAATCGAAAAGATTAGGTTAGGTTAGATTTAGGTCAGCAAAGTCAATTCGAATCTAAAACTCGTTTCTCATGCCTCCCAGAGATGAGTGACCAGGACTCATGTTATAAAAGAATAAAAATCAATGCGAGTTTCGTAAAACAAATATTTTTGATCGAGGGTTTAAGGCAACTATACTACAATTCCAACTTATTTCAACACATGTGCGAAAATCGCTTATCAACAATACGCTACTATATAATCACACGTGGACATTACTACTGTTCGGTCACTTTAATTGGGTTTTAAAATACACGTCATAGTATAGAGATTAAAGCAACAAAAGCATTTAAATTTATAAACTTGAATTGTGAGTTTGAGGTCATCTCACGGAGCAAATAATTAATAATTAAACCACTAATCAGGCAAATATAATTTGAAGCTCAGGAGATTGATACAAAAAGAAATATTCAATTAATAGCACTATTAAGCTCCTAAAGAATATGAAATGTTAAGGCAAAAATATGGGCTTTTCTCAACTAAAGTAAGCCTTAAATACTTAGGCAAATTCAACCCCAAGGAGAGCCTCTTGAAAAAGTGATCTTCATTTTTGTTGAAAACCATAGCATAAAATGTCGCATCGTTGTATTCAGTTGCGTGGTAGAAAATTACTTTTCAAAACATTTAATTCTCAAAATCTAACCATGAAAATAGTTAGGCCTTCTCCACAAGGAGGAATTAGCCTATTAAACTTGTGAATGATGTCTCGTTTATTCGGGAATATCAACGAGTGCGCATACTGACTAGTGCAACTTATTTCCAATATAAATTCTCAATTTAAACAATTAATCAAAAGTGTAAGTGTGCACATGAAAAATTACCATAATATAATATTCTATTAAATAATGATCATGGTAATAGCAAACAATGCCTATATTAATCTCCTACCCAACAGCACCCATTTACTATAACAAATATTAAATGTTTTGTCATTCATAAGAAAAACTCAATCATATGTAATTTAGATTAAAGAAGGGGATGTCTATGCAATTTGCTGCAATATATTAAATTAGGAAAATAAATGAATAGTGCATCCGACAATGGCATGATTCGTAAATATTAATGAAATCCAAAACAGGGGAATTCATCTTACTCCTTTATGCACGCGTAAGGGAGCTTCGTCGTAGGAGCTACTATCGGGGAAGGTTCGGCTGGAGCGCGGCCACCACGATGGTGGAGTCATGGCCAGAAGTGGTAGGTGGCAGCCGACCGAAGGAGATGGAGCTCGCCAGCGAGGAGGTTTGTTGGCGGTGAACGACGACCATAGGTGCCGCTGCGTAAGGCCGAGGGTGGTTAGAGGATCGAGGCGAGATTGTTGACGTCAATGGCGCGAAGCTTTGAGGCCGGACGAGGCAGCTGCGAGGATTGCATGGTCGTTGATGGGTTCTTTTGCAGAAGATGAACAGTGCGTGAAGAGGAGCTGCAGCCGTTGTCGTGGCCACGCGAAGGTGGCACGATGGCGTGCTCACAAGGGCGCACGAGGGCACGCACAAGAGCACGCGAGGGGATGCGCTGTTGTACATGCGAGTGGCTGGTGGTAAGGCCAGGAGTGGCCAGTTGCTTGCGAGTAGGAGGTGACTGGGATGGGCGTGGCCGCTGCAGATGCGACATGCGCTGGAGGCAATACGTGAGGAGTGAGTGCACTGCTGGCCTACATGTGTGCGGCCGTGCACGTGTGTGGTGGCGTGGCAGAGGGGCGTTGGTCACGTGTGGGCTGAAGGTGGCTACGGTGTTTCTTGGTGGAGAGGATGCACAGGTTGTCACCGTGTGCGTGTGGTCGAGGGTGAGAGGAGGAAGATGGATGCCTACTTTAGATCACAGTGCATGCCATGTCCATGGTGTGTGCATGAGGAGCACGATGGAGGCGAGAGGAGATCCCCGCAGGTGGAAGATTGGTTCCAAAGACCTTGGTTTCTTCGCAAATTCATTTCTCCTCCTCTCCCATTTTCCTGGTTACTGTTAACTCTTAAAATAGCCTGATGGAGCTGGTCAGGTGGAGGAGATGGAGAGGATGTGCTGTGTGTGTGACCTTCATGAGAGAGTGGCACGTTGAAATGCAATATAACATAAGTCATTCCTACAGTAATGAAATATAAAATAATTATTTATATACATAATAAGTTATAGAATGCAATAGAATATATGTAGACTTATGTAATGATGCATGCAATCATTCTATGACCTAATGTAGTTATTAACAAACATAAAATGTAAGAAAAAAGTTAACTTAGGTAAAACAATAGTCCATTAAAATGGACTCATCAAATACCCCCATGCCTAAGATTTGCTAGTCCCTAGCAAAAGTGAAAAATAATAGAAGTAATCAGAAGATTTCTTCTTTCCTTATTCCAAAAATTTAGAGATCCAGACTAATGTGAAGTGATAGTAGCCTAAGTAATGGATTCAAGTGAAAAGCCAACTTACATTTGCAGTTCGTATTTATCCCTTCGTAAATATTTCTATTAGGATAGGTAACTTTTCCCTCGAGGATAAAGTAGAAATAATCTGTAAATTGACCGTAGCTTTTTAGCTTAGGTAGGAGATGTTGAGTTGAATGGATTTATATTTGGTGTTACACACTCATCTGGTGCTACAAGTAATCTAGTACTACAGACTCTAGATCTCTAGACTATTAAATAAGTCAACTTGGAGAGAGGCTAAACAACTATGCTCTCTTGATATTTTTTTGTGCTCACTCTTTTCCTTCTTTTCTTTTTGAGATCACAAATCTTACCAGATTTAGTAAATGTACTCACTGTTTGGTGGCCTCACATGGCATTCACACTTCAACTAAAGTCCTAATAACTCTACAACTAAGTTAAAGTCCTCAGCCAGTATTCGGGCGATCAGAAATATTGAAAGGTAGGTATGGGTCATATTTGGTGGATCGCGATGGGTGTTTTTTTGTTGCCTCAGAAATATTGTCACGAAGATAAAACTATAAACTTGAACTCTTTTCTTTTTCTTTTCTCTCTCTCTCTCTCTTTATTTTATTTTTTTTCTAAATATAAATGTTTCTTCTTCTTTTTTTCTTTCTTTTTTCCTTTTCTCTTTTTTTTTTCTTCTTTTTCTTTCTTTATAAATCAACATAACACGATGCGGACTTTTATTTATGAGGCATTATTAGGGATGATGATGGTCAAGATGATATTGTATGGCTTATTTGGTGGAAGTGCCTATTCTCGGCATCGGGAAGGAATGGATAGGACAAGCGTATTTCTAACCTTTGACATTACTACCCTCATTCAATCGAGGACTCTATAAGGGACAGTCGTAACCATCCACCATAGTTATAGTTTTATTAAGACTCAATCTCTATGTATCTGCCTTATTTGGTGACTCTCAGGAATTCACACCATGTACGCACACTGGAACAGAGAGCGAAAACTATGCCTAACTTTGAGGTATCCTTATCTAATTGTCCAAAACTTAAGAGTCCTTGCACTAGACTTAGTGCACCAGTAATCTCTCTACTTTCTTCTCACAAATATAAGGTGGATCTAATAGAAGATAGTATGCCTGACTCCTTTTTAACTATCCAAGGGTTCAGTAGACTAAAAATGCTTATTAGTTTCCATCAAAGATCCATTACCCAGTCTACGTGCAAGTGAAGTAAATGTACTGGATTCTAAACTTAAGAAATAATTTAAGAAGAAAAATCTTTAGTGACACCTCCATGACAAAGATGTTTTACTAGGGACCAACCAATTCAACTCAAGAAAATAAACTTTTTTTATATGGTAACCTAAATGCATTAATACTTCCTAAAATGCAAAATGCACCCCCCCATGCCTAAATCCTACAATGTCCTCATTGTAAAATTAAAACAGGGGGAGAAAGGAAGGAAATCACCTAATGATGGTGTTATTCTGAATGGTGGTTGCCTCCCAACAAGCGCTGCATTTTCTGTCAACAGCCAGACTTATAAGGAACTTGTAAGTCTGGTTCCAAATAGATAGAGCTAGGCCCTAAGAATATGTGTAACAGCGTGGGCTTAGAAAATAGGCAGCCATGGATGTTGGCGAGCTGATGATGCAGCGTGATTCCAAATGCTTGCCAGAGGACATGAAAGCAAAGAACCTCGTAGGCTACCTGGGGAGGTCTAAGAATAACAAAAGGAATATGAAAAGGGACCTCTCAAAATGGAATAAGTGGAAGATAACAAGGGTCCTCCAAAGCAGGAAGGGTTTTAAAAGATATGAACATTATTATTTCAAACCCTTGAATGAAGTACAAGCATCAATCCACAGTCACCATTCTACCCGAGGATGTACTGGCCTAATATGCTCCCCAGAAAGAATGTATGTGAGTAGAGGCTTGAGCCAAGGATTGGTTAGGGAGTGTAACAGTTGTTTATGGTGTTGGAAGGTAATGATTAAGTCCAATGAGGGCTTACTTTGCATTAAGTCCAACAATTTAGATTCTGTATTATTCTCCCTAACAGTTGTAGAAAAATTCATGTCACCCTGCTTATCATTAATGATCAGAGTCATATTTTCACCTTCTAGTATATGTGAATCAATGGTGGACTCTAAATTAGATTCCTTTGATTGTAGGGTCAAAGCAATAGAATCATTTTCATTAATTTCATCTTCGAATTCTTTTGGTTCACTCAAGTCTTTGTCAAGGTGTATATGTGATTCATTAGTAACTAGAGGAGTTGTATCAATATCCTTAATTATTTCTGAAGGAGGATCTGTCTTAATGTTTTGGAGTAAGCCTATATCACTCAATTCTTTGTTCTTCTCAGGACATAAATCCTCAATTGATGTGTTTTGTCCTCGAGAGTCTCCTCTAGGCTTCTTACTATTGTGTTTGTCCTCCTCCAATATCAACTCCTGATTTTGTAGAGGATGACTCTCAAAATAAGGGAGGAATCCGGATTTCACCAGATTATTTATATCCTCTGGGGGTAAGTCCTCGAATAACAAATAATCCCCCTGTGATTCACTCCAGATTTTCAGTCTAGGTTCCTCCATTGGGTCATCCTCATCCTCTAAAATAGACTCTTTATATCCCTGAGACCAAAATTGATCTAATTCATCCTCTATTCCCTTAGGGTCACCTTCATTGGGTGCATTTAAATCCTTAGAATGCTGAATGATAGGTGTTGATTCCCTAAGTGGAGGGTCAGGATTAGGCTCAGTAAGGGTAGAATGGGGTTCCACCAGATAATTAATATGGGAAGTGATATAAACAATACAACCTTGACCCGGGTTATCAGGGGTAAGGAAAATACTATCATTGGGGTCAAGGTCCTCAAGAGGTACCATCTTCCCTTTCTTTTGACTCCAATATAGCTCGGGTGGATAATTACTAGGATCATTCTCCTCTAGTGGCTGTGTCTCATTGGGACAGTCTAAGTGATAGCTATGTAAAATGGGATCCCTACTGTCATTAGTTTCCTTAGAATTATTTTCATGATTACGGTCTTATGGGTAGGGATCAGAATTACTAGGAAGAGCATAGCTAAGCTGTCTAATTTCTTTATTCAATTGTTGACTATTCCTCAACATCTCTCCCATAGACTCCATCATTTCCTTTTGTTGTTTTTGCATTTCTATAATGAAAGAGGAGAGGCTACTACTATCAGATTGGGGAGGATAGTTTTTTTTTTAAACAAAAAAGAAAGCTATCGTCTTACGATAGCAATCCGGAGAGGTATATTATATAAACAAGTAAAAGGAGTTACAAAACAGATCCCCACGTATGTATGAGGGACCAGCACTCTCTTACAATTTTTTCACAGCACACCGGTCTCTCATGAAAAAGCCTCTCATTTCTCGCCTTCCACACACACCAGAGAGTGACAGCCATGCGTACATGTGGCTTCTCTCTTATTCCAAACCCATGCCAAATGGAGTCCCAAGGTGGTAGTGGCTCCTGACAAGTCCTCCTCCAAATAGCATCAGTGACCAGGCAAGATGAGAAGATATGGTTCACATTGTTACTGTGCATCCCACATAAGTAGCATTCATGATGAGCAGCTCCCATCCTTCTGTGTCGCAGATCACCTGTGATCAAACCATCTCTCCTACATAGCCAAAGAAATATTTGTACCTTAAGGGGGATTTTCAGAAGCCAAATTTTCTTGTCAATGAAATCGCAGCTCCACCCACTTCCATAATCTAAGATTCTATTGTAGCCATTTTGCACAATGTAAATCCCCTCCCAAATGTATTTATCCTCCACTCCAATCCTTGGCCTAAAGCTTTCAAGATCTGATAGCAGGTTCCTCCTTTCTTCCCACAGCCGGGTGCCCCTCTTGGTGGAGTCCTCTTCATTCAAATTCCAGCAACAGCTGCTACAAGACCAAAATCTGCTGATAGTTCCCTCCTTATCAGATGCTGCAGCAAAGGCCCTTGGATAGATCTCCTTTAGGACACCCAACAATGACCAACCTTCCTTCCAGAAGCTGAAGGTCCTTCCATCCCCAAGAGCTAACTGCAGCAGGTGCAATTGATCAGCCAGAGCTCTGGTTACTGAATTCTAGAATGGAGATGGTCTGCTGGGCTATAGCCTAGATAGCATACTATTTGAAGCTCCATAACTGTCCTTGATCAGGGCAGTCCATGGTTGCAAGTCTCCTTGCAAGAGCTTAATTACCCACTTAAGCAACAAAGCATCATTGAAGTGTTTTAGAGACTTAATCCCAAGTCCACCCCTATCCTTTGGCTGACAAATCTGCTCCCCCTTCAATTGCTGCAAGAATCTGCCTCATGCTTTGCTCCCCTCCAAAAGAACCTTTTTCTTAATACATCCAACCGTTTGCAAATGGAATTAGGTGCTTTAAAGATGGAGAAGTAGAAAATAGGGATAGAGGTGATCACTGAATTGAGAAAGATAAGTCTTCCACCCTTGGAGAGGAAACTGCTATGCCATCCATCCAATTTCACTGAAATTTTGTCAAAGAGGTAGCTCCAATCATTTTTTTTTATTCTGAACATCTCAATGGAAGCCCCAAGTATTTAATAGGAAGGCTGATGTGGGGTCCCCAAAACAGCAGCAATAGCACCTTGCTCAACCTCAGATAGGCCAAAACAGACCAAACTAGATTTATCCCTATTCAACCTAAGGCCTGAGAGCTCACCAAAGATGTTGACCATATGATAGTTAATTTCAAGCTTTGGTTGCCTAGGGGTGTCTGTCCAACCTCGATAAGGAAAATCATGAAGGATGGGAGGGTTGGGTGTTTGCATAGTAGTGGGGATTGCATGGGTGGAAAATCTCGCTCCTAGGCTCTGCTCAAAAGTGGGAGCTATCGGGCTAGTACTCCCAGGATAGGAATATGAATGATCCCATGAATTGTCATTGTACCCATCAAATGATGGATACACTCAGGGCAAGGGATCCTGGTTAAAAGAAGGGAAGTATTGACTTTGATAATCTGAATGATAGGAGTAAGGGTGATCTATTTCTTTAAGCCAAACAGGTTTAACTCTCTTAGGATTTAGAAGAAATCAGAACACAAGCAGAAACTTCCTAGAGTTCTATCGCTGTCAAAACAAACACAAATATAGTGGGATCTATTTTTAGTAGATTCTAGGTCTTAGAATTAAATGTTTAGTTGGTGGCCAAACAAGTTTTGCAAGAATTAAGTTTCCTAGGCCGACCTTCGTTGGTGCATACAACCTACATGCAAGGGATGGAAGTCTCGAATCGAGCCCACACACGAGGAACCAAAGTAACTTGGTGGATAGGCTTGTTGATTTCTGACTAACTTCCCTTGTGGTGCAAAAGAGGAGAGGTAGAAATTTATCTAGTGACCTTATGTGTGATGTGCACAGTGTCTCAAGTGTGCAACATTTTGAGTTTTGAAATTTCGTAAACAAGATCTTTTTGCACACAATTTCAGGTCACAGATTTTAAGGTCCAACCTCTTAGCAGTCCTAATTTTTAAAGTGATCACTAAATTAATTCGATTCAAACACTTTAGCGATCTTAGATTTAGGTTCAATGCAGATGCATGACAGGTAATTGATGCTCAAGACAAAGACGTACCTTACTCCATCTTTCTTCAATGCAGGGATGTCTGCAATGAAATTAAGAAAAACTAGATGTTGCTCATTCAGTCCTAGATGATCGCCCTATTGATATGCAGCTTCTAGTAGGTAGTTTGATATATTTTATTTATTTATTTATAATAATATTAACCAAACAAACCTAATCTAGCTAACTAACTAACCTATATGTAGTTCAAACAATTTGACTAATCCTATAATCTAGATAAAATGGGAACACGCTCCTGAAAATACGCTCCCGAATACAAGAGCGATAAGAAATAAAGAAACACTGGGAATATGTTCCCAAAAATGCCCAACAAGGATCCGGAAGACAAAAATTATGTTTTAATGTCTATCAAGCCTAAATCTAAACTAAGATCGAATGACTAAATCAGAAAAAGGCTCCCCCGTACGCCTACGTGCATGGGATCAAGGCGCACAAGCACCCGTTGCTAGACTCCAAGTGGAGTCAAGGTCCACCCAAAATATCGTCTCCACCTTGCACACCTATCGTGTTCATTTCCTCCAAACAGATGTACCTTGACAGGAAAAAGAAATAGATCAAAGATTCAGAAAAGCTTCATAATAGCATAAAAATATTATAAAATTCCTGAAAAAATTAATAGGTGTGTTTCCTCCCCGGCAACGGCGCCATTTGATAGAGCGATCTTCGTTTTTGTTGAAAACTTTAGCATAAAATGTTGCATCGTTGTATTTAGTTGCGTAGTAGAAAATCGCTTTTCAAAACATTTAATTCTCAAAATCTAACCACGAAAATAGTTAGGTTATCTCCATAGGGAGGAATTAGCCTATTAAACTCGTGAGTGATGTCTCGTTTATTCGGGAATATCAACGGGTGCGCATACTGATAGTGCAACTTATTCCCAATATAAATTCTTAATTTAAATAATTAATCAAAAGTGTACGTGTGCACATGAAAAATTACCATAATATAATATTCTATTAAATAATGATCTCGGTAATAGCAAACAACGTTAGTATTAATCTCCTACCCAATAGCACCCATTTACTATAACAAATATTCCATGTTTTATGTCATTCATAAGAAAAACTCAATCATATGTAATTTAGATTAAAGAGGGGGATATCTATGCAATTTGCTGTAATATATTAAATCAGGAAAATAAATGAATAGTGCATTTGATAATGGCATGATTCATAAATATTAATGAAAACCCAAATAGGGGAATTCATCTCTCTCCTTTGTGTACGCACGGGGGAGCTTCATCGCAAGAGCTACCATCGGGGAAGGTTCAGCCGGAGCGAGGTTGCTGTGATGGTGTAGGAGTCATGGCCGGAAGTGGTAGGTGGCAACCAACTAGAGCAGATGAAGCTCATCGGCGAGGAGGTCTGTTGGCAGTGAATGGTGACCGTAGGTGCCGCTGCGTGAGGTCGAGGGTGGTCAGAAGATTGAGACGAGATTGTTGACGTCAATGGCTTGAAGCTTTGAGGCCAGAGTAGGTGGCTGCGAGGAGGAGTGCACGGTCGTTGATGGGTTCTTCTGGAGAAGATGAACAGTGCATGGAGAGGAGGAGATACAGCTGTTGCCATGGCTACGCGAAGGTCGCATGATGGCTCGCGCACAAGGGCGAGCGAGGGCACGCACAAGAGCACGTAAGGGGATGCGCTGTTGTACATGTGCATGGTTGGTGGTAAGGTCGGGTCTGGCCGGTTGCTTGCATGTAGGAGGTGACTGGGATGGGTGTGGCCGCTGCGGATGAGACATGTGTTGGAGGCAGTGTGTGAGGAGGGAGCACACTGCTGGCCTGCGTGTGTGCGGCCACACGCGTGCGTGGTGGTGTGGCAGAGGGGCATTGGTCGTGTGCTGGCTGAAGGTGGCTACGATGTTTGTTGGTGGTGAGGATGCGCACACTGTCATCGTGCATAGGAGGTTGAGGGTGAGAGGAGGAAGATGGATGCCTACTTTAGATAACGGTGCACGCCATGTCCATGGTGTGCGCATGAGGAGCACGGTGGAGGTGAGAGGAGATCCCTGCAGGGGGAAGATTGGTTCCAATGACCTTGGTTTCTTCGCAAATTTGTTCCTCCCCTCCCATTTTCTCGGTTACTATTAACTCTTAAAATAGCTCGATGGAGTGGGTCAGGGGAGGAGATGGAGAGGGTGCACTGTGTGTGTGACCTGCATGAGAGAGTGGCACATTGAAATGTAATATAACATAAGTTATTCCTACAGTAATGAAATATAAAATAATTATTTATATACATAATAAGTTATAGAATGCAATAGAATATATGTAGACTTAAGTAATGATGCATGCAATCATTCTATGACCTAATGTAGTTATTAACAAACATAAAATGTAAGAATAAAGTTAACTTAGGTGTAACAATAGTCCATTAAAATGGACTCATCACCTCTCATGCCAAAGAACAATTCTGGACCAAGCTCAGCCTAGATTGGACCAAAACCCAGACCAATACTAGTTTAGGCACGCCCGTGTGTATGCAGGCATGCGTGCACATGATATAATGGGGACCCGACCCCGTGAGATCCTCGAGTGATGTGCTAAGGATCCAATTTCCTTATATGTGTGCCTCAACCTCCTCAAGTCCATGGGGTGGGAGTAAGAAGCCCTTTCATCCTTCGTCTTCAAGCTGTGGAGGAGCTGCTGCTAAATTGATGAAAGATTAGCCATGGATTTGTAATCCAACTGCCCAGGTATCTTCTCTAAGTGAAACCGCACCAAGAGGGGATGTTGCCTTTATGGTTTGCTCATCGGAGGCCACTTGACGTTGATGGAGAAGATGCAAAATCTGACGAACACTTGCGCATAAGAGCACGGCCTCTCGGCCCAAGTCAAATAAACCAAAAGCTCCAGCGAGCTATGTTGGAGCAAAGCCCTAATCTAATTCCATGTAAGGATGAGTGTGCATGGCTGGCAGTGAAGGCGTGCATGGTGGAAGGTGAAGGAAGTGATAGATGGTGCAATTACCTTGGGTAAAAGCTTTGTGGAGGCGTAGAGGAGCTTTTACTAAAGGTAATTTGGTAAGGGGAACGTGGAGGGAGGACTTTAAAGGTGGTGGTGACTGATGAGAGCCTCATCATGAGCCCTAACTAGCTCATTTTGATCCAAGAAAGAGAATAAAAGCTCCTGCATAACTTAGAAAAAGGCTTAATTGAAGGAATAAGTGTTCTGAGAAGAAAACATGAAATAAAGGGTAAAACTGCAATTTTACCATTGCAATACATAAATGGGATTTCTCAGAGATAAAACATAGGTTAAATGGTCTAAATAAGATAAAAGGTGGGTTGATTCAATCAGAAATGGGTTCATGTGCAATCCAGGAATTAAGTGACATCTAGTAACCGTAAAACAGACCCGCTTAATTCAACAAGGTTCCGGTCAGGATAAAAATCAAGAAAACCCTCTAAAATTCATGGAAAAATATCCTCTAGGGTTTAGAACATTCAATTTGGCCTTTGGAACCTAGTTTGACCTAGATTGGGGTCCTAACTCATTAATTGACCTAATTTGGGTTTTTACACAAAATGTCTAGTCAAACGTGGTCAAACCTAAAATCCAACTCCACCATTGGATTCCTTGGGTCCAAATTAGGTTTGTACCAAAATTTGGACCTAAGGGGAGGTCATCTTGACCTACTTTGCAAATTAGTACACCCAATTACATTTTGACCCTTATCATTTGAAAACCATCACATAAGCCCCCTTGATTGCACCGCAAAAATACACCTACAATAGTGCCTTCTTGTGCTATTTCCTAGCACTACCTACGCATATTAGGGTGCCATAATCGCATTTGTAAAAATACATGTATACATGCATCTAATTGAGAGGAGAGGAGAATGAAATAAGTGGCCTTGCATTTTAATTTTTTCCTCAAGTGCATCTTTGCAATATTTCCATCTCCATTTTTTATTTCTTTTTGATTTTGACTCCTTTCCCACGGCTGCATCTTCTTCTTCTCCACACGCCTTGCTTCCCTGCAGTAGCCTCTCCCTACCAGCCCTTCCCTGCGGCTGCCATTCCCCGCATGAGCCATGCACGGCCATGCCTTCCTCTTCTATTTAAAGACCACGGCTCCATCCTTTGCAACAGGCTTGGTCCGAGCCAAAAATCCCATAGGCAGCTCCATCTCCTTCCAGGCCATCCTCTCCTCCCTTTCCCTCCATACGCCAGCCCTCCTCCAAGGAGACACCCGGCGGGCAGGAGCCCTCACTGTGGTGCACACCACCACAGTGAGACCACCACCGCCCAGCTCTTCAAAGAGCTGGTGGGCGTGGTGGCTTTCTTCACTGTTTTCTCCATTCTAGCCATTTCAGCTATTGCCGCAAGCTTCAAGCTCGGCGGCAGCAGTAGCAGTCGCCCAACCTCCTTCCGCACACGTCTGCAGGCTCCCCAGCCCTCCGCGCGCGCCTGCAGGCCCTCTCCACCTCCCGCTTCTCCGCCCTGTCGCGCCCTCTTCCGCCCACAACCGGCCTCTACGCATCACTGCAACGGTCGGCCAAGCGCTTCCCCACCCCCTTGCCAGCACCTGCAAGCTTCCGCGCAAGCTGTAGGTGCCCTCGCCTCCCTCTCCGCGCGCTCTGTTGCGAGCTCTCCGCGCTCGCAACCGACTGGCGCAGGTCTTCTCCCTCGCGCGCCAGCTCGCGTGCACCAGCCACAAGCCAGCCTCACTCACAGCACCGCCCACTGTCGGTTGCGCAGCGTGGATGACCACTGTAGCCACTATTCACGCGAGTCTGCGCAACACTATGGCTACAGTGGGGTGACCGGTGAGCTTCTCACTTTACCGGTCACCCGACGCGCCGCGACCGCTGTTCGCCCGTGCATGCGCCTGCCCGCATGTCTCCGCCCGCATCGCCCGCACACGCCCGCGCGTCTGCCAGACCTCTCCCAGTGCCTGCATCGCCCGCTCCCTTCACGCACGCCTGCCTTCGCCCACTCCAGCCTTCGCGCAGCGTTGTGTGCTGCTGGTTCCTCTCCGCTCCCCACTCTTGCGTGCTCCTCTCTGCGCAGACGCGTCTGCGCGTACGCACGTGGAATCCCCAGAGGACGCCCTTCACACCCAGACGCCTTAACAGCGCCCTTTCACTCCAGCAGAGCGGCTACTCTCTCCTCTCCCGCTCTCTCTCTCTTTCTCACACAACACTCTCGCACTCTCTCTACACCGACACACACACACATCTACACTAACACTTCCACACATCCACACACACATATGCACTATTATAAATATATATATATATACGTAGACTTATATATATTGATATATATATACATATATTTATTTACATATATATTATATATATACATACATATATATGTATATATATATATATATACTTATATTTATACATATAGTAGTACTTATATACTTATGTATTAGTATGCATACATATATATATATATATATATCTATATACCTATATATATATATATACATATATATACATCTATATAGTACTATATACATACATATACATATATATATCTATATACTTATATATATATATATACACACGTATATACTTACATATATACATATATCTATATACATATATATATATAAATATACATATATCTATATATATATTATTACCTATATAACTAAGTATAGATACATACATATATATATATATATATACACATATATACACACCTACTTATAAATACATCTATATATACATATATATATCTTGCTACACATATCTATATATACATAAATACATATACATACATATATATATTTACATTTATATAGTTTTATTTACATACTTATACATACATACATACATATATATATATATATATATATATATAGATCTATACATATATCTATCTATACTTATACGTATATTTACATACCTACATATATATACATATACATATATACATACATATATACATATATATATAACCTATAGATAACCATATATACATATAGACATATTTACATATATACATATATATATATATTTTTTTTCACATTATTTTCCATACGCGGTATCGCGGGAATATCTGCACCAGTTGCTGATATTCCTTGATACATGCGTACAAAAAGCGTGGTCGCATACATCTTCCACCATCCATCCCACACTCCACGCGGCACCTAGTCCTGTTGGTTGCGTCTCTCTAGACGATGACCGACTCGACACCGTACTACACTCCATATCAGCCTCCACCCCCACCTCTTTATATACATAATATATACATATATATATATACTGTATTTACTGTATTTCTATTTCACTTTCTTGTTATTAAAAAGATAAAAAAAATATATAAAAGAGAAAAGATAATCTTTGACTTGCAGGTACTCCATCTTGCGATTAGCAAGACCCATTTTGGAACCCTGTTTTGGCTCAAAGCCAAGAACTCAATTTTGAGGGTGTGCCTCAAGGGCAAAGATTACCAGAAAAAAATATAAACGAGAAAAACACCAAAAACACAATAAAGGAACGGAAGAGACTCATTGTAGGAAAGGCGTAGAAACTTAACTTCTAACCCCACTTCCCTGAGTTCGACCCTGGTTCTAAAAGTGACAAGATAAAATCAAGTAGGCCAGGTTAAAAATTTTGTAAAGAGATGGTTAGTCTGATTTAGGTTAACCACTGTACACATTTCAACGATAAAATCACCATATTAACAACCTATCTGGGCTTGACAACATACTCTTTTCTGGCACCATTGCCGGGGAAGTGCGCCTTCAAGTAAGTTTCTATTCAATTCCTTTCAATTTTTCTCTTCTCTCTTCACGGGTATCTCTGTTTTTGGTGTGCAGGTGAACCTGGTGTAAGGAGAAGGCAAGTAGACGAAGTCGAAGACGTGAGCAGATCCAAGGTGGGAACGAGAGCGTGAAGACAATGACACCGCATTAGAGCTTCGCACACGTTGCCGAACAAGTAGGTCTTCTTTTCTTAGCAACTAGGGTTAACTTGTCACCTTAATAAAAATAAATAAAAAAATAAAAACTAAAAAACTAGAAAAACTTCTTGGGATCTCTTTGGGCAAGTGGGTTAAAATTCATTTGTTCGATTGATTGTCTTCACTCCCACCGCCCCGGGATTTCCCGCCTTACTTCGCATAGCGAAAATCCGAGAATCTTGATTCTTGAATTTTTCACCGTGTGAAGTATTCTTTGAGGCAAATACAAAAAGATTGATTGCACACCTCTTTTTCCTCCCTTATCTACAATTCGAGATCACATTTTTTGGTGGGGAGACTTGGAATTGAGTTGATTCCAACCCCACCACGACTTTTTAACTTGCCTAAGATTCGATCCTGAACATTTCAACCCCAACAATTCAATTCTCTTTATCTTTTGGTTGAGCCTTGTGTGTGGACATTTTTTGGTGATTGGGAGCACTTGAGTTGAAGTGCTTTGCTCCCTTTCACGTTAATATAAACTGATTCGTGCATCCACACATAGAAATCTCCATTTAGGGTAGCCCACTGCATTTTAGCATGCATTAACTAACTGATACTGAAGAAGGGTTTGTTGGGCTTAGAAAGAAAACTTGTATTCTCACAAAAACCCGGAGATTGGTTGAATTGGTATTTCAGAGAAATCCTAAAATTCATACTACTTAAAGCTGAACTCTAAAAACCATTCACCAATTAAAAACTTCAATTCGGGGAGATTTCCCCATTGCATGCTTGTTTTACACACTTGAAAAATCAATCACTTGGGCATTAGCTGTAAACAATGCCCTTCACATTCCAAAAGCACTTGATCCTAAGCCTCTAACTAAAACTGGTAGTAACTTGACCCTTACTAAGGATTGGAGGTCTAACTACCTGCGTGTAGTGGCTACATGCTGGTGAGAGTTCCCGCGTGCTATCGGGTGTCTAAGACCGGGGCAAACGGCCTTTCAATCTGGCCTGGTGGTTCCACGATGCTCGCATTCGGTTCCGTAGTTCGTGATAGTAGGTAACTTAGATCTTTAGGTCTAAGGGCACACTGTAGAGGTTAGGAATTGGATTGAATTGATTTGTCATCAAGTGTACCTTTGCAGCATCATTTCTCTCATCTCTTTTCCCTTCTCATCTCCCCAATTCTTCCTGCGGTAGTGCACGTTTGAGAGGAGGTCACAAAACCCTGAACTATTTGAATTGACTGATAAATCTAGAAAACAAGCCGAATCATCCTCCTCCACAAACATGGCTGCACGCCCACCCCCAAATCCCAAGGGAGTAAACTACCCTCAAAACCCACCAGGTGGTGGAGCCTTAGATCCCATAACCCGCCTCCAAGCCCAAATGGAAATGTATAATAAACTAATTGAAGCCATTTAGGAAACATTGGAGGAAATGCAGAACCCTCCCAAACGGGAGGAGCCTAGGTCTCTTAGCTCTTATCAGAATCCCGCTGCTATAAAGACCATAGGACAAATTCGGGTCCCCATGGGCGGGGACGACTTTGAACTGAAATCGAACATAATTGGCCTAATAAATTTTCACTTTCATGGTCTTACAAGTGAAGATCCTTTTCTCCACTTGGAAGACCTAACCCGACTAGCTGAAACGGTTAAACCAAGAAACGTCAGGTTACCTATAGTCCTCATGAAAATGTTCCCATTTTCATTGCGAGATAAAGCGTCACAGTGGTTACGCACCCTTAGGAGAACCATCCACTCTTGGGAAGAGATGCGAACAGCGTTTCTCAAGAAGTTCTTCCCAATCGGGCGAACCGATGCGCTTCGCCGTGCTATCACTTCATTTACGCAACAAAATGGCGAACAATTTCATGAGGCATGGGAGAGGTATAACGACCTCCTCAGGAAGTGTCCGCACCACGGTCTGCCTAAGTGGCATATAGCCCAGATTTTCTACTATGGGCTAAATGAGACTTTGAAGTAGATTGCAGACGCTTCCTACGGAGGGAACTTTATGAATAAAGACGAGAATGGAGCATTTGAATTGTTTGAAAATATGAGTGAAAACTCGATGAACAATGCTTCCATTGTCGCCTTTAATCATACCAGCCAGCCCCGAAATGTCCACGAAGTTGACATGGGACCCTCCCATTCATCCTCTGATCTAACCCTTATTACACAAAAACTAGATGAAGTCTCCGTCGTGCACAAGAAGCTAGACGAGCTTCTGGCCAACCCCGCCCGATCTATGGCAAACACCCCCACGTCACCACTTCGTCACAATTCCAATTCTTCCAACACCAGGCTTATCCCAAGAAACCTCATAAGACCTTCCTTATCGAGTGTCGCGCTGAAAGACTCGGTAAGTCATGTGGAACTGGCTTCTGCCAGCCAGTATTTCGACACGGAGGACCAAGCCTCCATGTGCTCAGATGCATACTTACATGCGGATGCATCTTTTGGCATAGAAGATGCTTGCGCCCTGGGGAACAACCCGTTCTCTACCACGTATAACCCAGGGTGGTGCAATCATCCGAACTTTGCATGGTCCAACAACCCGCAATGCCAAAACCCCACGAGTGGACCAATGCGACCGTCCGCACCCGTCATCCCAAGGGCCCAGTCTAATCCTATGGTGAATCTGCCATCAGGCCTTTGCGTACCGCAAGCTGAACATGCATGAAGTCCTCTTGACAAATAGATGCGAATGATGATGAATATGTCAAAGCACCATGAAGAGAACATGACCTCTCTTCAGCACCAATTGGCGCAGCAGAAAGCTGAGATCTGTCAACTACGTATGACGACTCGATCTCAGGGCACTCTTCCTGCCCAACCTATTCCAAACTCGCAAAATTTCGTACCCTGTGATCCTCAACCACAGGTACGACCTTCTCTGGGGCAGGTTCATCAAATTCTGCAAGCTTCGAGCATTCCACCAGGATTTCAGGCTAATCCCATTGCAGCCCTGCACTCTTATGTCCCTATTGCGAACCCTCCTCCGTCGTATGATCCCATTGGACCTGCATCGTCCAATGCTATCACTACGAGGAGCGGTAAGCAGACCGTCGATCCGCCTCGACCTGATCTTGGCCCATCTTCTTCTTCATCACCCTCTCATTCTGGATGCACACCTCATTCGCGAGAGGACGATACGCCCAAATTGTTGCCAGAATCAGTCCCATTCCCTGAGGCTCTACTGAGGCAGCCAAAAGGCAAAAAGAAAGACACGCAGGCCTTTGATAACCTGCGTAATTTGTTCAGGGATGTAGAAATCAAGGTACCCCTGCTCGAGGCTATCGACCACATACCTACTGTCGCCCGACTTTTCAAAGACTACACAACACCCAGGCGACAGTCAAAGAAAACTAAAAATCCGATGGTTCTCTCGCCTCATGCGAGTTGTGCTATACTGTCAAACCTACCACCGAAGCAGAAAGATCCAGGCACACCGCTTATTTCCTGTAGCATCCAATGATGCAATTTTAACCGTGCCCTGCTTGTTCTAGGATCTTCCATAAATCTCATACCAACCATCATGCTCGAAAAATTTTCCTTGGGAAATCTGAAACCCACCCCTGTCACGTTACAGTTGGCAGATCGTTCTATCAAAATCCCAAAGGGTGTGGTGGAAGACGTGGTGGTTAGGGTCAACAGTCTCTGTTTTCCTGTTGACTTTCTTGTTTTAGATATGGAAGTTCCTAGCTCACTTTCTGATTGTCCGATCATCCTTGGTTGACCTTTCTTGGCCACAGCTCAAGCTGTATTGAGATTGCCATTGGATCTGAAAATCTTAGATTTAACATCTTCAAAGTAGCCAGGAACTTTGATTGCGATTGCATCGAGGATGACACGTCTGACGAGGACATGACCGTCAGCGTGTGTATCGAACTAATTGGGACCTATTCTGACTGCTGCGGATTGCCTATAAACACTGTTGACTACCTGACCAACACATATTGTGACGTTCCCCCATCCCTCCCTTGTCCCGTACCTTCTCCTGGCCAGACTTCTAACAAGGTTTTCTCCGCTTCCCATACCTCGTGGTCTGAGTCATATCCAGGCTGCTCACAGCCGGTCCACACTCTGGAAGACTGGATTGCCCTTTCTTTCCCGCCAAATCAGGCAGATTTGCTACTCCACACTGGGACCTTGAGCCCATATCCTACTCACTGGGGCTATTCCTTTTTGGATCCATCTATCCAAAGAGCCCCTCTTCTTGGCCAATCTAAGGGCCAACTTCTTCTTCCTGATCTATTTTCTGATCCGCCTGGGACACTCTCGTCCCAAGAAATGCCAAATCTCTCACCATCCACCATCACTTTTCATGCCACTATCACGATCTCTTCACTTTTCACTTCACCACCCACCATCCACCCACCCTACCACCCTGCTGTATACCCTGCACTTCAGCTCTCGCTACCCGATCTTTTGTCCTTTCTCTACCCTTCCCTGCATGCATATGAGGACATAGCATTGTTTGGAATAGGGGGTGGATAGGCATCCATAGGATCTGGGTATTTTATGGTATCATGCAGTTTCCACCTATTTATAAATATGCAAGAAAAATAAAAAGAAAAAAAAAATATATATATATATAAAATAATAAATGGTGTTTAGTAATGATCTAAAAGCTGAAACAAAAATACAATAAGTGTTTATGGATATTCAACCTCTGTTTTGAAGACTTTCCAGGCCACAGAAGCTTGATTCACTCAGGCTCGGCTTAATTCACTTGAGCATTGACAAGATAGATTAGAATCTCTCCTAACTAAAGACATATTCTTGTACCTGAGACACCAGTACAGGATCCGCTGGTTTGCTTTTACTTGAGAGCTTAAATTAACTTGGTTCACACTACACATATCAGGAAAGAACAGGTGAACATAAGATCCAACCCTTGTGTTCATTAGGGAAGGTGGAGTCTTTACCTGTGTGCGCAGGTAGACTTTTTATCCCAGGCTTTAGTCTTGTGTTTAGGAGTGACTCTTTCCACCAAAAAGAAACCCTCCCACCAAAAATAAAAGTGTGCTCCTCCAAATAAAGTTGTAAGAGATATACTGACACGTGTTTCTAAAAAAAAAAAAGTTGCAAATAAGTCAGTATATCTCACAAATGTCTGTAAAGTCTTCTCCCTACAAGAAGTTTTTCAAGGCAAGTTACAAATACCTTGTTTTCCTTTGAGCCACAAAAATCAGAAAATGGGAGTTGAGTTTTTCATCATCTTCTTAAGGGTCAATCCGAAAACACGAGCTGAAACTCGAACCAACCTGTACTTAAAGATTCGTGAAACCCTGGGCTTGAGTCTTAATGTTCATCTGGTCAGTCTTGATCCTTCACTAAGCACAAGCCATAATCTCTTGAGCTCTCTAGTACGGCAAAAACCTCCTAGATCCTAGAAATCATGCTTAAGGTCTAACTATCAAGAGTCCTGGTTAGTCGAGAGTTGATCTATGTCATGTGAGACTTAAAGTACTTGAAGTCTTCCCTACAATTGGTTCTCACAATATCCAACAATAAACACACCAATGTTGCCTCGGAAGAAAATCTTCAGCTTAAGATCATTTCTAAATACTACAAAAAATGTTTTGCTAGGGACTAGCAAAAGATAGGCATGGGGGTATGATCACACTGGAAAAATGCACCTGCAATAGTGCCTTCTTGTGCTATTTCCTAGCACTACCAATGCATATTAGGGTGCCATAATCGCATTTGTAAAAAACATGTATACATGCATCTAATTGAGAGGAGAGGAGAATGAAATAAGTGGCCTTGCATTTTACTTTTTTCCTCAAGTGCATCTTTGCAATATTCCCATCTCCATTTTTTATTTCTTTTTGATTTTGACTCCCTTCCCACGGCTGCATCTTCTTCTTCTCCGCACACCTTGCTTCCCTGCAGCAGCCTCTCCCTGCCAGCCCTTCCCTGCAGCTGCCATTCCCTGCATGAGCCATGCACGGCCATGCCTTCCTCTTCTATTTAAAGACCACGGCTCCATCCTTTGCAACAGGCCTGGTCCGAGCCAAAAATCCCACAGGCAGCTCCATCTCCTTCCAGGCCGTCCTCTCCTCCCTTTTCATCCATATGCCGGTCCTCCTCCGAGGAGACACCCGGCGGGCAGGAGCCCTCACTGTGGTGCACACCACCACAGTGAGACCACCATCGCCCAGCTCTTCAAAGATCCGGTGGGCGTGGTGGCTTTCATCACTATTTTCTCCATTCCAGCCATTTCAGCCATTGCCGCAAGCTTCAAGATCGGCTGCAGCAGCTGCAGCAACAGCAGCCGCCCAGCCTCCTTCCGCGTGCATCTGCAGGTGCCTCAGCCCTCCACGCATGCCTACAGGCCCTCTCCACCTCCCACTTCTCCACCCTGTCATGCCCTCTTCCACCCGCAACCGGCCTCTACGCATCACTACAGCGGTCGGCCAAGCGCTTCCCTACCCCCTGCCAGCACCAGCAAGCTTCCATGCAAGCTGTAGGCGCCCTTGCCTCCCTCTCCGCATGCTCTGTCGCGAGCTCTCCACGCTCGCAACCGACCGGCACAGGTCTTCTCCCTCGGGCACCAGCCCGCGCGTGCTAGCCGCAAGCCAGCGTCACTCACAGCACCGCCCACTGTCGGTTGCACGATGCGGACTACCACTGTAGCCACTGTTCACGCGAGTCTGCGTGACACTGTGGCTACAGTGGGGTGACCGGTGAGCTTCTCACTTTACCGGTCACCCGACGTGCCGCGAATGTCGTTCGCCCGTGCGCGCGCCTGCTCGCGTGTCCCCGCCCGCGTCGCCCCCACACGCTCGCGCGTCTGCCAGCCCTCTCCCAGCGCTTGCATCGCCCGCTCCCTTCACGTGCGCTTGCCTTCGCCTGGTACAGCCTTCGCGCAGCGTTGTACGCTGCAATTTCCTCTCCACTCCCCACTCCTGCGTGCTCCTCTCTGCGTAGACGGGCCTGCGCGTATGCACGTGGAAGCCCCAGACGACTCCCTTCATGCCTAGACTCCTTAACAGCACCCTTTCACTCCAGCAACGTAGTTGCTCTCTCCTCTCTCGCTCTCTCTCTTTCTCTCACAACACTCTCTCACTCTCTCTACACCGACACACACACACCTACACACACATATACACTATTATAAACATATATATATATATACGTAGACTTATAGATATTGATATATATACATATATTTATATACATATATATTATATACATACATACATACATATATATATATATACACACTTATATTTATACATATAGTAGTACTTATATACTTATGTATTAGTATACATACATACATATATATATATACATATATATACATCTATATAGTACTATATACATACATATACATATATATATATATATATATATCTATATACTTATATATATATATACACACACGTATATACTTACATGTATACATATATCTATATATATATTATTACTTATATAACTAAGTATAGATACATACATATATATATATATATACATATATACACACCTACTTATATATACATCTATATATACATATATATATATATATATATATATCTTGCTACATATATCAATATATACATAAATACATATACATACATATATATATTTACATTTATATAGTTTTATTTACATACTTATACGTACATACATACATATATATATATATATATATAGATCTATACATATATCTATCTATACTTATATATATATATATATATATATATATTTACATACCTATATATATATACATATACATATATACATATATATATAACCTATAGATAACCATATATACATATAGACATATTTACATATATACATATATATATATTTTCACATTATTTACCATACGCGGTATCACCGGAATATCTGCACCAGTTGCTTATATTCCCCGATACACACGTACAAAAAGCGTGGTAGCATACATCTTCCACCATCCATCCCACACTCCACGCGACACCTAGTCCTGTTGGTTGCGTCTCTCTAAACGACGATCGACTCGACATCGTGCTACACTCCATCTCTGCCTCCACCCCTACCCCTTTATATACATAATATATACATATATATATACTGTATTTACTGTATTTCTGTTTCGTTTTCCTGTTATTAAAAAGATAAAAAAAATATATAAAAGAGAAAAGATAATCTTTGACTTGTACTTCGTCTTGAGAATAGCAAGGCCCATTTTGGAACCCTGTTTTGGCTCAAAGCCAAGAACTCGATTTTGAGGGTGTGCCTCAAGGGCAAAGATTACCAGAAAAAAATATAAATGAGAAAAACACCAAAAACACAATAAACGAACAGAAGAGACTCGTTGTAGGAAAGTTGTAGAAACTTAACTTGTAACCCCACTTCCCTGAGTTCGACCCTAGGCCTAAAAGTGACAAGATAAAATCAAGTAGGCTAGGTTAAAAATTTTGTAAAGAGATGGTTAGGTCCTATTTAGGTTAACCACTATACACATTTCAACGATAAAATCACCATATTAACAACCTATCCGAGCTCGACAACACCCCTTAGCTTCCTCGCCAATCTTACAATCAAGTCCCTCCGCCATTAATGGGGAGGAATCCTTCTCCGGCGAGGAAGGCAGAGGGGATACTCTTTGATCCCTCAGAGATCTCCTCCCAGAATTGGAAGGGAGGTTCTCTGAGGAATCCCCTTCCATCTGAGCCTGATCACAATCTTTGATTTCTAAAGGCTTGCCCTCCACGCACCAAAAGCTCGGCTAGCACTTACAAAAGGATCCTCAACCCTCTGCGATGGACTCAGACTTGTTTTGGTCGTAGAACTCTCCAAAATTCATCTCTCCACTCTCCGACCAAGAAGCCCGCAAGCTCCGGCGGTTACCTCTCCTCCTTCTCGTCGCTCTGCTACCATACCAGCAGCAGAGTTCACTCCGCCTCATCCTCCCACGTCGCGCCGCACCAAGTGCACGCCTCCCCGACTTCCTCCTCGTCGCCATTATCTCCCTCAGGGTTGTCTTCTCCGACGACAGCACAAACGAGCCGTCTGACTCCGCTGCCCCCTTTCACTCCCAACAATCCAGATAAGTTCCCCATCTTCCACTCTTTCATTTCCCTCACTTTATTTCACACAACTGCCTCTCGGCCATCACTGTCCACCGCCACCTTCCTCATCTCCGGCCACCCTCCGGGGAGATGCTCCCATCACTACGCAGCCCCACACGTCTCACCAACCACCGCATAACCTCCGCCACACTTCACTGAATATCCTCCGCTCATCCACAAACCCTCTATGCCACCACAACTACCCCCCGATCAAACCCATCCGTCCAGCCACAGAGCGACCTAGGCACGCATGCCTAGGCCACCCCGCAGCCTACCACCTACTTCCTCACCTTTGCCGTGACACTGTGAAGGTCCCCTTGTGATCTGATTGAGCCATAAGGCCCTTTTTGTGTCAGGTAGGTTTTGAGCTCTGGCCGCCAATAGCAGTGACTCGAGGAAGTTGCACGCTTGCTCCAGGTTGCAAGACTTCAGGGTTCCAGGTGCAGCAAACTTGGGAAGGTCTTGTGAATCCAGTCGTCCCAGCAAGTGATGCCGCGAGACCAGCAGTGCTGCAATTGGAGGACGGACTCCTGCGAGTGCGCGAGAAAGAACGGTGGAACAATAGTCCCACCTCGGTAAGCTATAAAGTGCGTGAGTCCTTTATATTGATTTTGTGTTATTTCCTTGTTGCCTCTGATAACACTTGGGGTAAGGTCCCTCACCTAAAACACAACGCCTCGTCCGTGAGCTCATCACATGGATCTGGCATGATCCGACCCGACACCCTCCTGAGCACTCCTCGTACACCACACCTACACGGTGCGCCTGGACCCGGGCGTGAGACCTGACCCGATAACCTGGCTCTAGGAGAGCATACCGAAGAGAGATTCAGAGAGAGAGACACGCGGGAAGGGTAGAGGACTAGGTTTTGCTCTGTGGTGCTTGTTGTGTGTAGAAAGCAGGGACTTAGCCGCTGCAAGCAAAGGAAAAGAAGAAGGAAGGAGGCTTCTGATGAGCCGATTGTTTGCTTTAAAGTCGTTTACAGTTTTATGTGGTGGAAAAATCGACTAATCAATATTTAAAAAGAAATAACCACTCGCAGAAGAGCGGGTCGTATCGACAGGGAGGCAATGACGTATTTAAATTCGCACCAGTTAAAAATGTTTGTTTGTAGTTAGTTTGGACAAGAATCAAGCTAGAATTGCCTTTAGATTAAGGTTGAAATAGGAAATAATGCTGAAATAGAAATTCTGAGTAACTAGAGGATATTTGTTGCAATGCAGAATTAATAAAATATTATTAAAAATTGACAATGGCAGAAAATGTAATTTTTAATGGCCCGGTTACTGTAGCAAAACTGGGGATTTTTTCCCTTTGCCGTGCGCGACGAGGAGTGGATGGCTGGATGGGGGAAGCTCGGAGGAAGTTCCTTGGACCGAGGGCTTCAAAACGGTGGTGGCGGCGTGTCGCGCTGCAGCCGGAGTCGGCCGGACAAGCTTTGACGGTGGTGGCTGCAGCTGGTGTTGCAGCTGCTGTTGGCAGTGAGCGTGCGTTGCAGGCGGGTGCGGGAGCATGTGCGGCCTGTTGGCGGTTCTGCCGGATCTGCTACTGCGTGCTAGCTGGAGGCATGGGCGCGCACGGACGGGTGGTCGCAAAGGCTGGAGGGCGCGGATGAAGGCTGCAGGTGCGGGGAAGGTGCTGCGGGAGCGGGAGTGAGCGGGTGAGGTTCTGCAGGTGTGGCTGCAGCTACCTTGGGTGCGCAGGCGGTTGCACGCTCTGTTGGCGTGGGTGCTGCAAGTGTGGGTGCGCGGGTGCGGTGGATGTGCACGCCTTGCATGCGGCTGGAGGTGAGCAAGCGACATGGAGTGATCGAGTGAGAGCAGTGACGTACAGGCTGAAGGTGTCGCGGGTGCGCTGGAAGTGAAGTGGGCGGACGGCGGTTGCTGCTGGAGTGGGGAGTGGACTTCAGATGTCCGGGAAATTTCCTGGATGTCTTAATTGACTGAGAGGGTGATTGCACAGTGGCTACGGCAGTGGTTTTTGGTGACGACGTTGAGGGAGATGCAAGCTAAGGTGCTCATGGTAATGCGGATGAGCTCCGGATGGCGGTGTGGCTGTCACACCACACGCCCACGGTGGTGGAGACTCACCGCCACGGTTGAGGCCGGCGGTATGGAATGGAAGAGAGAAGATCTCTCTACACAGTGGTGGGTCAGTGGTGGAGGCCTCCCTCGCTCAGCATCCTCTCTCCTCCTTTTGTAGTGGCCTGCACAAATTTGAATGGAGAGGCGGGAGCAGATCCACCTTCTCCGCTGATCATGAATGTGCTTTTAGTGCGGCCGGAGGCGTTGCAGCAGCAGCCAAGCCATTGCTAAGAAGAAGAATAAAATATATTATTAAAATATTATGGTTATTTATATACAAACCCTCAACTTTTATGTTAACTAAAACAATGTACCTAATTGGTTAACTAATTAGATGAATGCCATTTTAAGCTAATTCTAAATGCATTTAAAATATGAATGCAATGCATGGATTATGTAATTAAATTAAAAATATGAATTAATCTATTTACATCCTAATTTATGCTAAATAAATGTTAGAATTAACTTAATGTCTAGGCACTTAAATACTTAAATAGCCCACAACTATGGGCTAATCAAATACCCCCATGCTTAGTTTTTGCTCGCCCCTAGCAAAATTAAGCGAAACCTAGCACTCCAAGTAGACTAATCAACTCACTTAGTCTTCCTTCAGAAGCATATTAAGTTCAGACTCTAGACCCAAGGTTCCTAAGTAGTTGCTAAGTTACATACTAGGTCGGCTAAAGACGAGTTGCAGGCACAAGTTTCCCTAATTTCTGACTCTACCCTAAAGTTTATTGGTCCCTGAGATTAAAGCATCCGTGCCTGTGCATTGGTCTGAGTTATTTGAGTTAAAGGATTTTATATATATATATATATATATATATATATTTTTTTTCTTTGTTTGATTCTTCTAAGTCTAACCTCAGATCAGCTATCAACACGGTCTGTGTCGGATTCAATGTCCCCATTACCATATCTCGAAGGGTGCCTGGCTTTCGATGCTTCGAGATAGCACCGCCCATAACGACCCCAAGAACTCCTGGCAATCGACACTTCGAGATAGTATCGCCCATGGATTTCTTAAGGAAATTCAGGCCTATGGCAATCGGCACCTCGATATAGGGCCGCCCATGGTACCTGAACCGCACAATGCGCTTACATGCCCCCAGTAGGATGGATATCCTAAGAGACAAGCACCGAGGAGGTAATATGTTATCATCGCATCCTCAAGGTGAGTATATACTCCACCTCTCCTGTGGGGGGAACTCTTCCAATCAAAATGTGTTTTCAAGCCTCTCTTAAGTCAAAACTAAGAGAACCAAATCTCTTTTCAGAAAGATAGAAATTAAGTTAATTACCAGACCATGTGTGTGAAATTTGGATGCTTGGGGTACAAGGGCCCGTAAACCAAAAGGTAGAATAAGACTCCAGGTACTACCCCACCTTTTAACTCAAACCCTAGCTTCCCTTCCTCAACCTCTTGAGGAATGGTCCGCAACTTAACTCCTAATTAAGTTTTTAAGTCCACAAAGGACCCTAAAGGTCTAACGCTAGCAGCTCATTTAGCTTCTAAAGTTTGACCCTAGAATTAATTTAGTCTACCCTAGAGTTCTGATTTGCTTAAGACTGCAAGATCTAGCCAGTTAAGCTCAAAACCTTTTTTTTATATGCATGCTATAAACAAAATGCCTCAGGTCCTCTCCCCCATGCCTGGTTCAAACAATGTCCTCATTGAAAACAAAAATAGCTAAAGGAAGATATTACCTGAGGCGGAGAATGGTAGGAGGTAAGGCTCCTCAAGAATGACTTCGTCAACCAGATGGCCATCTAAAGTTATGTACGATTTTAACCGTTGACCGTTGACAATAAAGGGAGTTGCTGAAGAGGAAGGATTTTTGATCTCCACAGCTCCATGCAGAAATACTTTGGTGATTATGTAAGGCCCATCCCAACGAGATTTTAACTTCCCAGGAAAAAGCTTAAGTCTGAAATTGAAAAGTCAGACTTGTTGGTTAGACTCAAAGGTCTTTCAAAGAATAAACTTATCATGCGAGACCTTAGTTCTTTTTTTATAAGCTTGAGAGGTGTCATAAGCATCATCCTCAACTCCTCAAGCTCACTCAATTCTAGAAGTCATGCCTTACCTGCCTTCTCTAAATCCATGTTAACACTTCGAATAGCCCAAAGTGCTTTATGTTCCAACTCAACAGGTAAATGGCACGCTTTTCCATACACAATCCGAAAGGGAGAAGTACCCAAAGGGGTCTTATAGGCCGTTCGATAATCCCACAAAGCATCATCAAACTTTTGGGACCAGTCTTTCCTATCAGGTCTAATGGTCTTTTCCAAAATATTTTTTATCTCCCTATTTGATACTTCAACCTGGCCACTTGTCTGAAGGTGGTAAGGGGTAGCAACCTTGTGAGTCACTCCCAAACTCTTGATTAACTGATTGAAGTGGTGGTTTCGGAAATGAGGTCCCCCATCACTTATAATAGTCTTGGGGCAGCCGAAACGGGATATGATATTGACCTTCACAAATTTCAAAACCACAGAGTGGTCATTTGTGCGCGTAGGAATGCCCTCTATCCATTTAGAGACATAGTCAACTGCCACCAAGTTATATTCAAAACCATGGGACGATGGGAAGGGGCCCATAAAGTCAATTCCCCACACATCAAAAATTTCAACAGATTGAATAGGATGTTGAGGCATTTCATTCTTCCTCCCAATCGTTCCAGTCCGTTGACATCTAATACAGGCCTTAACAAAATTATGAGAATCCTTAAATAAGGAAGGCCACCAAAAATCAGACTGGAGAACCTTAAAAGCAGTTTTCTTAGCACCAAAGTGTCCTCCACAATGAAGTTCATGGCAAAAACTCAACACACTTTGTTGTTCCTCTTCAGGCACACAACGTCTCAATACTTGGTCTTGTCCAATTCTAAATAATTCTGGCTCTTCCCAATGAAAATATCTTGCTTGAGAAATGATTCTCTTTCTTTTCTGCTCATCCCAAGAGCCAAGAGATTGTCCAGTGACCAAGTAATTTATAGTGTCTGCGTACCAAGGTAAAGTTGGTGTTACCGCCATCAGAGTTTCATTGGGAAATGTCTCGCGAATGTCTCCAGAAAGAGAGTCATTAAGAGGAAGGCGAGACAGGTGGTCAGCCACAACATTTTCTCTCCTTTCTTTTCACGTATTTCCAAGTCAAATTCTTGAAGGAGTAAGATCCACCTAATCAGACATGGCTTAGAATCTTTCTTAGCAATGAGATGTTTCACTGCTGCATGATCAGTAAAAATAACCACCTTAGACCCAAGTAGATAAGGCCTAAACTTCTCCAGAGCAAAAACTACAGCAAGTAATTCTTTTTCAGTGACGGTGTAGTTTTGCTGAGGTTCGGTTAAAGTCTTTCTTGCATAATGCAGCACATGAGGTCTTCCCTCAACCCTTTGTCCAAGGACTGCTCCCACTGCATAATCCGAAGCATCACACATAAGCTCAAATGGGAGTGTCCAATCAGGAGCTTGGAGAATAGGCGCAGAGATCAAGGCCTCCTTTAGAGTTTGAAAGGCCTCGGCACACTTTGAATCAAAACTGAAGGGAGATTCCTTCGCCAACAAGTCACAAAGTGGCCTAGAAATCTTACTAAAATTTTTAACAAAGTGCCTATAAAAGCCAGCATGGCACAGAAAGGATCTAATCTGTTTGACATTCGTAGGCAATGGAAGTTTGGAAATAGAATCAATCTTGGCTTTATCTACTTCCAAACCTTGCTCGGATACAACATGCCTAAGTACAATTCCTTTCTGTACCATGAAGTGACTTTTCTCCTAGCTGAGGACTAAACCAGTCTCCTTACATCGTTTCAACACATTCTCGAGGTGCAGGAGACACTGGTCGAAAGACGAGCCATAAATAGAGAAGTCATCCATAAATACTTCGACACACTCGTCAATCATGTCCGAAAAGATAGACATCATACACCGCTGGAACGTAGCAGGGGCATTACATAATCCAAATAGCATACGCCTGAATGCAAAAGTACCATAAGGACTTGTGAATGTCATCTTTTCCTAGTCATCCGGAAAGACTACCACCTGAATGTACCCAGAATATCCATCGAGAAAGCAATAATACTTATTCCCTACCAATTTTTCGAGAATTTGATCAATAAAAGGCAAAGGAAAGTGATCCTTCTGGGTAGCGGTGTTCAGCTTGCGGTAATCAATATAGACCCTCCATCCAGTTGAGGGTCTAGTGACAACTTATTCACCTTGGTCATTGAGTTCCACAGTAAAGCCTGCCTTCTTTGGCACCACATGAATGGGACTGACCCATTTACTGTCAGCAATGGGATATATGATCCCGGCGTCCAACCACTTCAGGATTTCCTTTTTTACAACCTCCCTCATATTAGGGTTCAGACGTCTCTGCATGTCCCTAAAAGGCTTGATGGAATCATCAGTATAAATGTGGTGCATGCAGAGTGTAGAGTCTATACCCTTAATGTCAACAATGCTCCAAGCAATAGCTTCCTTGTGCCTAGACAGGCATTCAATCAAGGCTCCCTCCTGTGCCTCAGATAGCACAGCCGAAATGATAATGGGAAGTGTATCATTGGCACCTAGGAAAACATACTTGAGCGTGTCAGGGAGGGGTTTCAACTCAAGGTTGGGGGCTTGTATGGTTGAGGGTTTCATAATAGATGTCCCCATCTTAGGTAGCAAATCTACCTTCGGTGGAAATGATGGGGGAAGAGACTCAGCAGAAACTCCTAGCAATTCCTCTAGTTCTAGTATATCTCCTTCACATTCCTCCAAGAGATGGGAATGCTCATTTAGCATGACATGCTGAAGGGGGTCATCACATAACATTGCAGGAGTTGCCTCTTCAATCAGGTCATCTATCACATCAACTTGAGAACAATCCTCAAGTCCGGCTTGTTTGTAAGCATCAAACACATTAAGTCAGATTTTCCTGTTCCCAAAGCCCATTTTCAATGCCCTAGTATTGCAATTAATTGAAGCATGAGAAGTTGCAAGGAAGGGGCGGCCCAAAATGATGGAGTATTTGGTTGGCTTGTTGGTAGGGTCAGTGTCCAAAACTAAGAAGTCAACGGGAAAGAAGAAATCCTCTACTCTTATGAGGACATCTTCCAAAATTCCCCGTGGTGTCTTAAGTGATCGATTAGCAACTTGAAGGATTACAAGGCTAGGCTTCAGATTGCCTCCCCCAAGTTGTTCATACACGTAGCTCGAAAGGATGTTCACCCCCGCACCTAGATCAAGTAGAGCCTCATCAATTTGTAAGTCACCAATAACTATAGAGATGTATGGGGCTCCTGGGTCCTTATGTTTCGGGGGTGTGCCATGTTGAACAATTGAGCTAACAGAATCAAGCAGGACAACTTTTGATTGGACCTGTTTTCTAGATTGCCGCTTTTTCATGCATAGGTCCTTTAAGAAGCAGGCATAAGACGAAATCTGCCTGATAGCTTCAAGCAAAGGCAGGTTAATCTTCACTTGCTTGAAAGTTTCCATAATCTCATCCATCTTATCTTTGGCTCCAGATGAGCCAGCAGAAGTCTGCCCAGAGGTGGATAAGCACTCTAGAAAAGGCACTCTCGATCTCTGGGTGGAAGGGTTGTCATGTCGAGTAAGGGGTGGAACGGGGGCAACTTCTTCCAGTGAGGTGATTTCAAGTGGAGAAGATTTGGGCAAGTCTTCTCCGGTGGGGGTGAAAGTCGGGGTGGATGGTTTTTTAGGGGGTGAGACTATAGGAGCATCGGGTTTGGAAATTTCTTTCCCACTAAAAATAGTCACCGCCTGAGCATGCTCCCTAAAGACAATCCCTTCTCCTTTAGGATTTTCCTCAGCAGCACTGGGGAACTTCCCAGTCTCCCTCTGTCTAACGACCTCAACAAGGTGTCCAATTTGTGATTTCATCTCATGTATAGCCTTGTCATGAGATTGGATGATGGCACTTTGACTTTTTTGCATAGTTTTCAACATCGCCTTCAATTCATCCATCTCGGAGGTTTTAGGTTGGGCAAAGGTCTGAGGTTGGTTCATTTGATGGTTTTGAAAGGATTGTGGTTTGTAATTCCATGAATTTGAGACATTTCCTTGTCTCCATGAAAAGTTTGGGTGGTTCCTCCATCCCTCATTATAAGTGTTGTAGAAAGGATCATTACGAGGTCTTGGACGGAACCCTTGAGTGGCATTCAAATCCGCTTGTACAAGCTCAGGGAATTGGGAGGCCAAGTCGTAATCCACAGTGGCGTGTGTATTGCCTTGACAAATTAAGCATTCGGAAGCTTGGGATGTGGAGGTGTTAGGTACGAATGAACTCGGGTTCGACATAAGCCTTTCCATGTTTTGATTCAATAATTGAATCTGATAGGCTAAATTTTGGGTGTCCCTTGCTTCATTCGCCTCCAACTTTCTTTACATGAGAGTGGGCTTTCTATCCATGTAGGCAGAATTCAAGTGAATAGAATTCTCACTCAAAGTATCAAATAAGTTCCAAGCTTCATCCTCAGTCTTAGATAGAAAGGTTCCTGCACAGGCACCATCCACAGTTTGCCTATGCGAATCATTAAGTCCGGTGTAGAACCTTTCAACCAGTTGCCATTTAGGCACCTGGTGATGTGGGCAAAGTCTCAGCAAATCGTTAAAGCGCTCACGCATTGTGGAATGCTTCCCCATCCTTTTGAACAAAACTCATAATTTCCCTCCTAAAGTGATTTGTTTTGCTCATGGGGAAGTACTTCTTCAAAAACTCCTTCACGGCATCCCAAGTATTTATATTATCAAGGGTGTGATACCAATACTTGGCTTTGTCCTTTAGGGAGAAGGGAAAGAGGGTCCGCATTTGAGCGTCATCAGTAACGCCCTGCAGCTTCACCGTGGAACAGACCTCGGTGAATTCCTCAATATGCCTGTAAGGGTCTTCCCTAGTAGTACCATAAAAGGAGGGTAGCAAGGATATGGTACTACTTTTGATCTCATACGGATTGTCCCCTCCAGGTCTACGTAGTGCTGGGCCAGCTTGATTGGTTGGGATGAAATATTCCTTAAGTCTCCTTTGACCGGCCATTTCTACCCTTGGAAGGTCTCTTCTTAGGATTCTTTCAGGTTCAGGATGAAATACAAGTTGTCTCCTAAGAGAACGCCTACCAAGCATGCACTACAAACACAATTCAAAAGGACTTGTTTGGTCTTTACAAATTTAGGCTTTTGACTTTAGTTCAAATTGTAGGTGACAAAAAAAGTTGGCCAATCAATTACACACCTATTGTCAACCTTCGAAATGCCTAAAAAGACCTAGTTGGAACTTAGGTATTCTTCCCTAAATCTCAAATGGTCAAGTAAATCCAAAGACGGAAGATCGAGGGATGCAAGTAGGCCTAAGCCTTCCTTTGAAGCTGTGCTTTCATGGTGCTTCTCAACTACCCCCAAAAATCCGTGACAGGGTACCCCCTCTTTGGATTTACAAAACCTTTGATCTCAAGTTCCGAACACTTCAGAATCCAACGATAGGAGGGCTCTTGTCCTAGTCGTTTCAAGACTTAGGAGTGTATAAATGAGTGCTGTGGTGCAACAAATATAAGTGTGCATTCACCGCAAAAGGATTTTGAATTTTGAATCGCACACCACGTTTTACAATCAAGTCCTTGATTTTTAGATGTCCCTCCTTTAATTAGTTCTTTTTTCGAATATATGTGACCACTTGTTAGATCGCTTCAAGACAAACTTTGCGGTCTTTGAATTAAATCCAAATGCAATGCGTGATCAAGAATAGGATGCAAAGTAAGAGAATGCGTACCTTGCTTCCAGTGATCTATGATGCAAGAATGCACGCAATGTAGAGAAATAAATCTAGAGGCTGCTCATACAGACCTAAATGGTTCATCCTAGGGCAGGCAGCTTCTAGTAGGCAGCTCATTTTTTTTTTTTTTTTTTTAAACTACTTATGCACAAGAAAATAAAAGTAATCAATAAACTAAAAACCTAAATATAAAGAAAAGGGAATAGGCTCCCAAAAATTACCCAACACGGGCCCAAAACAAAATCGGGGAACAAACCCCTCAAAATATACCCCAGAACAAGGGTTTCAAACCAAATGCAATGAAAAATTAAATCTAAAGTCTTAATTCTATTCTAATCAAACTAGCGACTAAATATACAATGATGTCCGTCGCGTCCTCGTCCTTCTCCTCCTTTTCAAAATGGCTCATCCAATTCTCCTCTGGCGACGTCAACGGTCGCCTCTCACAATGGCTGATTCTTGCACAAATTTTCTCGCACAGAAAAGAAAATAATAAATGGTCAAATCACTGTGCAATTGACAAATAATCAAAATAAAATCAGGTGAAATTATTGCGTCTATTGCCTCCCCAGCAACGGCGCCATTTGATGAGTCGATTGTTCGCTTTAAAGTCGTTTGCAGTTTTATGTGGTGGAAAAATCGACTAATCAATATTTAAAAAGAAATAACCACTCGCAGAAGAGCGGGTCGTATCCATAGGGAGACAATGACATATTTAAATTTGCACCAGTTAGAAAAGTTTGTTCGTAGTTAGTTTGGACAAGAATCAAGCCAGAATTGCCTTCAGATTAAGGTTGAAACAAGAAACAATGCTGAAATAGAAATTCTGAGTAACTAGAGGATATTTGTCGCAATGCAGAATCAATAAAATATTATTAAAAATTGACAATGGAGAAAATGTAATTTTTAATGGCCCGGTTACTATAGCAAAATAGGGGATTTTTTTCCCTTTACCATGCGCGATGAGGAGTGGACGGTCGGACGCGGGAAACTTGGAGGAAGTTCCTTGGACCGAGGGCTTCGAAACGGTGGTGGTGGCGTGTCGCGCGGCGGCCGGAGTCAGCCAGACGAGCTCCGGCGGAGGTAGCTGCAGCCGGTGTTGCAGCTGCTGTTGGCGGTGAGCGTGCGTTCAGGTGGGAGCGAGAGCGCGCGCGGCCTGTTGGTGGTTCTGCCAGCTTTGCTGCTGCGTGCTGGCTGGAGGCGTGGGCGCGCACGGACAGGTGGTCGCAAAGGATGGAGGGCGCGGGTGAAGGCTGCAGGTGCGGGGAAGGTGCTGCGGGCGCGGGAGTGAGCAGGTTGCAGGTGTGGCTGCAGCTGGCGTGGGTGTGCAGGCGGTTGCGTGCTCTGTTGGCGTGGGTGCTGCAGGCGTGGGTGCGCGGGTGCGGTGGATGTGCACGCCTTGCGTACGGCTGGAGGTGAGCGGGCGACGTGGAGTGAGCGGGCGAGAGCAATGAGGTGTAGGTTGAAGGTGTCACGGGTGCGCTGGAGGTTGTGCGCAGGCTGAAGGTGTCGCAAGTGCGCTGGAAGTGAAGTGGGCGGATGGTGGTTGCTGCTGGAGTGGGGGTGGACTTCAGATGTCCGGGAAATTTCCTGGACATCTTAACTGACTGAGAGAGTGATTGCACAGTTGCTACAGCGGTGGTTGTTGGTGACGACGGCGAGGGAGATGCATGCTAAGGTGCTCACGGTAATGTGGACGAGCTCCGGATGGCGGTGTGGCCTATCACACCACACGCCCACGGTGGTGGAGACTCGCCGCCACGGTTGAGGCCGGCAGTATGGAATGGAAGAGAGAAGATCTCTCTGCACAGTGGTGGGTCGGTGGTGGAGGCCTCCCTTGCTCAACATCCTCTCTCCTTTTGTAGTGGCCTGCACAAATTTGAATGGAGAGGCGGGAGTAGATCCACGTTCTCTGCTGATCATGACTGTGCTTTTAGTGCGGCCGGAGGTGTTGCAGCAACAGCCGAGCCATTGCTAAGAAGAAGAATAAAGGATATTATTAAAATATTATGGTTATTTATATACAAACCCTCAACTTTTATGTTAACTAAAACAATGTACCTAATTGGTTAACTAATTAGATGAATGCCATTCTAAGCTAATTCTAAATGCACTTAAAATATGAATGCAATGCATGGATTATGTAATTAAATTAAAAATATGAATTAATCTATTTACATCCTAATTTATGCTAAATAAATGTTATAATTAACTTAATGTCTAGGCACTTAAATACTTAAATAGCCCACACTATGGGCTAATCAGCTTCACAGAGGAAAAAGAAAGGCAAGGCAGAAAAGA
Organism: Thalassia testudinum; assembly: GCA_037157565.1. Classification (NCBI taxonomy): domain Eukaryota; kingdom Viridiplantae; phylum Streptophyta; class Magnoliopsida; order Alismatales; family Hydrocharitaceae; genus Thalassia; species Thalassia testudinum. Next base: position 40,758,179 of record JAZHRO010000049.1, read on the forward strand.
AGCGAGGCCAAAGAGAACAGAACTGAAGAAGGAAAAAGAAAGAGGTCAAGGGGCAGACAAAGAAGCAAGAAATCAAAGGAAGAGGAGGAAAAAGAAAAAGAAGACAACTTAAGAAGAGGCAAGCCAGGACTTGGCCGCAAATCAAGAAAAGAAGGAAAAAGATGAGGAACAGAAGCAGCAAAGGAAGAGAAGAAAAGGAGCTGAAGCAGCACCAAAAGAAGAGTTTGGGAAATACTTTAAGACGTCTGATATTGCATCAGACGTCCATTTTTTCTTGAGCAATTTCTTTCTATATCACTCTCATGTCACTTCTATTGAACTAGTCATTTCTTCTTATTTAAAATGTTGTGTTCTGAAGTTTTGGAATACTTAGATTGCTCCCTATGTTCGACCTCAGGTACTCTGATTTTCAAGTTATAAATCTTTATTTGTTTTCGCGGAAAGTTTGTCTATATTACAACAAAATATTTGTTAAAACACGATCTAGCCGCGTTAACATTTTGCCGTCGTTGCCGGGGAGCAACGGGCACTTCTAAAGCTTTTGATCACAACTCCTGATCCAATACTGACTTAATTCCTCTCTTTTTTTGTGCTTGTCTCAGGGAAAGCAGAGAAAAGAAGAGCAGCTACACAACAGACACACCAAGGAATAGGTAATTTTCATTAGCCCTTTCTCTTAACCCCCTCAAAGTCTAAAAAGGAATAAAAAAGAATTAACCAAGGGCTACCTATTTCATACATAGTAATTCATGAAAGTTGCCTGATTTTCATTTCAACACATCTTTAACTGTTCATCCAACTAAGGTAGCTAGGGCTAAAACTTTCTTCATTGAGCCCTAGATACCAAATTTTGAGGCAACTAAATTGGACCAACTAGAGCCAACTTAAGGATTACAAAGCTAGGGTTTTTAGAGACACATCTTCTCTTAAACAAAGAAAAAAGTTTTTCCAAAAAGAGTGTGCCTAACCCTTGTTTGAAAAGATCTATACAAGAGAAACCCTAAGCAAATCAGGCTTTTAAATCCATTTGAACCCTAAAAGAAAGGACCCAAAAGCTCTCAAAGGAACAAGAGGTGAAGTTGATCCTTTGGGTCAACCAACCTTAAAATTAGGTCACTTTTTCACTCAAAAGACCTAAAAGCTCAAGTGGAACCTTAAGCACCTTGATCCTAAAGTAAAAAAGGTAGACTTAAGAGGTTAAGGTCCCCATTCAGGTCTACCTGAAATCTTAGTGATAAGAGAGATCGGGTGGGGGAAACCCTGTAACTCGTGGGGACACTCTACCGTGTAGGGGTCTTTGAGGGACACTCCCTCTCTGGCTGCCCAGGTACTTCTCAAGTGGATGACCTTTCTGACTAAGGGGTATCATCTGCCTCGAACCTCTATAGTCACCCAACAATTTTTGGGTGTCTTGATTGGGTCCAGCACCTTCTAATCTCATCACATCCTTCGGTGCATGTTTGGTAGGAGGTCCTTAAGACCATCCTTAAGACCTCCTTTAGAAATTCACTCTCGTCGAGGCCAAGCCTCGACACCCTTGTTTATGCTGCAACCCCACCACATAAATCTTTCATCTGATTCAGAACCAAGTTCTCCTTCTTCTCCCATCATGGCACAACCCATTGAAGAGGAGAACAACCTTGAGCACCAACTTCAATGCCTGAATGATCTCTTTCAAAACTTTGTAAACCCACCACAGCAACCAATGATGCGATATCACTATAATTCCACTGCGGTGGTGATTGAGCCTCGAGTTCGAATCCCGATTGGAGGTCTTGATTCTGAACTTAAGCACAATATGATTCATGCCATACCAAAGTTTCATGGGCTTAACTCCGAGGATCCATTCCAACACATTAAACAGCTCAAGCATCTGGCCCAGACCTTCAGGTCAGATCCACAAAATCGGGATATCCTACTCATGAAAATGTTTTCTTTCTCCCTCCTGGACAAGGCCACCCATTGGTATCAAACCCAAACCTGTCCAATCAACACATGGGAGGAACTTCAGTCCGAATTCTTGAAAAAGTTCTCCCCCGTTGGCCGGATGAATGCCTTGCGCCACCAGATCACTCATTTCACTCAACAACCAGGGGAACCTCTTCACGAAGCATGGGACCGATTCTTAGATCTCATGCGAAAGTGCCCCCATCATGGAGTTCCTAAATGGGAACAAGTCCAGTCTTTTTACCAGGGACTCCATGAAGACATTCGATTATTCGTCAATGCAATGTGCAGAGGAAACACCATGGGTCAACATGAGGACACGGTGTGGGAGATTCTCAAAAACATGTGCGAGAACTCCATAAATAATGACTCCATGGGCTTATTCGGCAGGACGAATGCTTGCTCATCGACGAATCTGAGAGGGGCACATGAGACGCAGGACCTGTCCACATCCATCGACTTGGAACTGATGGCCAGTCAGTTGGACAAGGTTTCTATCATAGAAAAGAAGGTGGACGAGCTAACTCGGCATCTGCAGCAAGCCACCTCTGTGCAGAACTCTTTTGCATGACACCTCTGGCGAGGGAAACTGTGCAAAATATCTACCACCAATCTGCTAAGGGGATGGACCCATATCCACCCCCGTCTGCCTCTCAGATGGGAGTGACCTCCAATCCATTCTACTCAAGTTGGGGAAACTCTGAACCCTCGTATTCTGACTTTCCTGAGGTTCCTCAGAATTGCGAGGATGTCAACGCCATCCAGAATGACCCATTCTCCAATACCTACAATCCTGGATGGAGAAATCATCCTAACTTTCAGTGGATGGGAAATTCTCAGACTCAAAGACCACCATATCAGCCCCCTCCAAAAGCCCCTCGTCCATATCAGCTGCCTCAGCCTCGGCCCAATCCCACCTACCAATCTGGGCCAAACCAGGATCAAATTACTCTTATCCTTCAAGCATTGGTTGACATTCAAAAGACAAATGCGACAATGCAAAAATAGCACAAGGATGAGATCACAGAGGTTCGCAACCAACTGGCCCAGATGGCAAATTCCTGCCAACCTAGCACCCTTCCTTTGCAACCTCTGCCAAACCCAAATAACGTGCCAACCCAAAAGCGCGTTATGAACCCAAATTCAGGTCACCCACATTTGATTTATCAGGCCCCTGCTACTCCATCACCAGACGGGATGGAAGCTTCGACATCTTATGTGGGATTTCAGCAGCAGCCACCCCTCTTACCAAACCCAAACCAAAACCAGGCTGGATTAAACTCTGTAACAACACGTAGTGGTAAAACAACCCAAGACCCACATTATCCGAACCACTCCAAGCCTGGTAGTAGCCAAGACCCTAGGATAGTTATCCAAGATACCACTGTCCCAGATCAAGAACCTGGACCTATTCTAGAGGAACCAACTAGGATTCCATTTCCTGAGGCCTTGACCAAAGGAAAAAGGATAACCAAACCCGTGGCCCCCAAGGAGGATTTGGTCAAGCTCTTTGAACATGTCCAGACAAACATCCTCTTGATGGATGCAATTCACCACGTACCGGCTTACGCAAGATTCTTGAAGGATGTATGTACACCTAAACGTAAGCCGCGAACCAAGGATGGGAATCCGATCATACTGTCCAAGCAAGCCAGCTCTGTCATCTTGAGTAAACTCCCACCCAATGCTAAAGACCCAGAAACCCCCCTGATTTCTTGTAAAATTGGTGAAACCCAATTTGACGGAGCCTTACTAGATCTAGGTGCCTCCATAAATCTAATACCTACATCCCTTCTTGACCACCTTGAAGAGTCCTAACTTAAACCAACTGAGGTGACATTGCAGTTAGCCAATCGATCCATCAAGTCACCTAAAGGAATACTCGAGGATGTCATTGTTAGGGTATGGGATTTCTACTTCTCGGTGGACTTCATAGTTCTGGACATGGATGCACCTGAGAACCCAACGGACACACCAATCATATTAGGGAGACCCTTTTTGGCCACTGCTAGGGCCAACATAAACTGCGAAGAGGGCCAGATAGAATTAAAATTTGGGAATCAAACTCTGAAGATTGACATTTTTAAGGCCCAACAAGGGATTAATTGCGGGGTTATAGAGCAAATATGTGATATCAGAGCCGTGGTTGATGAATCGCATACAAAGGACAACCTGATTATCCCCGATCAAACATTAGAAGATCAAAACCTGCCAATAGAGGAGTGCGAAAATGATCTAGACATACATATGACTCCAACCCTTGTACCTAATACAAACCCCGAACCACCCGCTGCTGCTAACCTAGAAGAAGGTGGTGAGAGGTTGGACGACGAGGAATGGAGTCGGAGGATTGTGGATGGGGCAAGAAAGTGTCGTAGCGAGGATCTACTTCCAGATCGGGGTGAGAGGACAACCACGGGTTGCTCCACAAAGGAGGGGTGAGAAGCGGGAAAATGTTTTTACTTTTCTACTCTAGAAGAGCATCCCAGGCTTGGGACCAGCTCCTTAGAGCTTTGGAGGAGATGAGGGAAGAAGCAGAAGAGATGATGAAGAATGAGAGGGGCGGTGGTCCTTTTATAGTAGAGGAATGAAGGCATAAAAAAATCATTGGTCAACAATGACATTTAAAATAGTTGCTGAAGATCCCCTGCAAACGTTGCTGTATCCCTCGGACACCACCGCTAGCTAATAAGTCCACTTTCGTGGACCATTATCTGGCCTAAGTACTCTTTAATTAGTTGATCTTAATTGTTAAGTAGGAGTTATATGGCAATTCATCTTAGTCTGCATATAATGTTATGCATCAATTTTACACTTAATAACATATGATATGGTAACCTAATTGATTTGATGAATGTAGGCTAGGTGGAAGAGTTCAGACGTCCATTTTTGCGTTTATAAGATGTCCTAGGACAAGGTCGGACATCTGGGAATTGCCATCATAAACTCCTGCTTCTACATTTTTTAAGACGTCTGGAGTGATAATCAGACATCTAATGGAGAACCGCCCGTGCTTATCTATCCTTCCAACCACCCGTGATCTTCACGAGTGGTTGGAGATGCTTGCGGCCAAAGGAAACCAAGGAGGTTTTTGTGTTTAAAAAGGAAGGCCATGTCCACCAAGATCATGATCCTTCCCCCTGGCGGGGATCTCCTCCTTCCTCCATCACCATGGAATAAACTCACCCTGTGGACACTACGCACACCGTGGCTTAGGCGTGCTGCACCTCTGCTCTTTCTCCCTCTCACCGATTGCACAGTGATAGCATGCAGCCACAACACCACCGCACATAACTCTCTCCCTCAGCCATCCGTTTCCTCCTTCTTCTTCTTTGTTTTCTTCTTCCTCTTCCTCTATTTCACCCAAAAGAACCCAAACAATCGCAGGACACCACCTACTTACACCCATCACCACCATCTCCCTTCCTCACCACAAACCACCTTCAGCCGCAACAATATCATCGCCATTAATACCTTCATCCGTTCACCACAAACGCCACCTCCCCCTCTCTTCCCTCTTAGTCTTCTCCTTCATCCTTATCTTTTTCATTTGCCATCTAAAAGAAGGACCCATCACCACCTGCAACCTCCCCCGTCGAACCCATCAGAGCCGGCTCCATCACCCATCATCCATGCACCACCGGCGTTGCCATACCACGCCTACGCTAACTCCACGCCCACGCGTGTGGCCGCACACACGCAGGCTAGCAGCACGCTCCCACCAACAGCCATCCTCCCACAGATGGATCGGTAGAAGCAGATTAATCGAACAAAATCTCAATTGCAGTCCCAAAGAGCGACTTAATCCTTAAGGCCAATGTCTACTTAGTTTTAATTAGCCTTGGGATGATTATGCTCATGGAATGTGATGGGCCCTTTAGATAGGTTGTACCATTAAAGATCGATTAATATGTGTGCGCGTACACAACCAGGGTTTTCAAATAAGGTTATTATATGATGTGTCTTTTAGGGTTCAACCTTGTTTAGTAGCTTTTATGGTTTAATCTTTAGGTTCGTTCAATCATGTTCAATAGAACACTCCTTGTTTTGAAATCACAGGTGATGATGCATTCCTTTAAAATAAAAAATGTGGAGTGCTTGGTTCATCCCTAAAAATCAACCCTATAGAACAAGCTACTGAATGAATCAATTTTAATAGTAGTGGTACAACCCAAACGAGTCAGACAATTGACTAGTAGCACCACTTGATTAAGGCACACAAAATAATCCTAGTCACTAATGTGTCATTTGTTCAAGTGTACTAGGTCCACAGGTCAGAATCCCTGTTAGTCACTGAATCAGACAAGAGTGGCATGTCGTAGGTCGAGAAATTGTGGGTGTTAAGTGTGTCACTTTTAATCTGGTTCCACAAAAAGTGAAGAGTTTTCTTTTTACAAGCGAGTTTAAGGTGAAGTGAAGTGGCAATCAAACAACCAATTTCTAACCTAGGGTTTATGCAAGCACCTAAGTTGATTTGGGTTTGATTTATTAGTGTGGCGAAATGAAATCTAGGGTATGGGGAATGGGGGAATACACTTACAAAACCTTCTAACCATACTTTACTTTGATCTATTCTGCTTTCGCTTTTCTTGGAAGGGTACCTATAATCACAGAAAGAAAGGAGCAAGGTGAGCTAAAAAGTTAAGGCGGAAAACCTGAGAAAAACCAAAGAGCATTGCCTCTTGGACAACGGTGCCAAAATGATTAGTGAGAAATCAAGCATGGAAAATACGCATCGTAGTATATGTCAAAATCTCGCTACCAAATAAAATTTATAATCGAAGCTTGAGGTGAGCACTAGGTCGAACACGAGGAGGCAAAGGTTTGGTTTTGAAAACTGTTCTTTGATTTATTTCTTTTTGGCAATTTTATCTTTTGTGATTTTTTCATATTTTTATAAGATAGAATATCAAGTGAAATAATTGTTATCTAATATAATATGCTCTTGCAGAATAAGAGAGTAAGAAAGAGAGAAAATATCAACATATATCTAAATAGAGTTTGCTACAAGTAAGAAATTAAAACTACATAGAAAATGAATAAAAGATAGAGAGAGGTGAGAAGAATCCCCCTCAACAGCTGCTTGGAGGATGACTCGCTTTAACGATGCTTGGACGAAGGTGGTGAGAGGCAGGATGACATAGAATGAAGCTGGAGGATCGAGGATGGTGCAGGACACTGTCACAGTGAGGATCTACTTCTAGATCGGGGTGAGAGGATGACCACGAGATGCTCCATGAAGGAGGGTGAGAAGCGGGAAAATCTTTTTACTTTTCTACTCTAGAGGAGCATCTCGGGCTTAGGACCAACTCCTTAGAGCTTTAGAGGAGATGAGGGAAGAAGAGGAAGAGATGATGAAGAATGAGAGGGGTAGTGCCCTTTTATAATAGAAGACATAAAATGATCACGAGTCAATGATGAACACACATAAATTCATGATAAATTGCTTATTTTTTATAGTTCCTAGGCTTAGCATTGCATATTATGTTATAAATATTGCATAACATCCATTGCATGGCATTTAGGATAGTTGTATATTTTATATATTAATTCCTTCATTTTATATGGCCAGGGGGAAATGCGACATCCATACAGGTTTCAGATGGAAAATCCGACCGTACGGATGGATCCAGAGCGACGATCGCAGTTCGGCATCGCGGGAATCATTTCGATCTGAGCACCGTAGCACCCTCTACAAGAAGAAGAAGATGGATGGCCTAGATGGTGCCACGTGGTGCCATCCAGGCCGCCCAACACTGACCAGTAGTACTGCTCAACTCCTTCATCAGCACCCTTCAATCCTAGCTGTTGGATCAAGATCCAACGGCTGGGAAGCGGATGCACCAAGCCACTCCACACGACACAAGGGAAGGTTTGCCGCAATGGTGGGAGAGTTGGTTTGCAAGAGGGCATGGGTTTGAATCCCCGCAGCCTCTCCAATTCGCAATTGGGCAAGCGCATGGAGCGGCAACGCCAGCGCAAGGCAACGTGCACGCGTACGCGCACGCCAACGCATGGCAAGCGCGCACGCCAGCACAGAGCAAGCGCACACACAGCTGGGCGCGCACGATCAACGCTCGTGATGAGCGAGGCAGCGCGGCGCGGGCACAAGGGTAGTTGGCGCCAGCTTTTAGCGACAGCTGGGCTGACCTACAGCGATGCTTACAATTGTCGCTATTTCATTGCAAGCTAGCAGAGCCAGCTAAGGGTGTGAGTGCAGGTGAGCTATCTACAGCAACGTTTCCAGTAATGGTCTAGAGATCGCTAAAGGTCCTTTATCCATTTTTAGCCTCTTCTCCTCCACTATAAAAGGACCTACACCCCCTCCCTTCCAAGCCATCTCTACCTACTCTACTCCCACCTACACCCAAGCTCTAGCAAGCCTACCAACGCTCCATTAGAGCTTGTTCTCAAGCTCCCAAGGTGTCTATTAGTGTAGCGAACCTCTACCCCACCAAATACTCCTCCAACTTCCCATCTCCCTTCATAGGTCACCTTGGAGTCGTCCTCCCACCTCCATTCTGGTAGCAGATCAACTCCGTCTTCTCACCTCCATTCCGGAGCTACACCGAAGCATTCCTTAACCCGACATCCTCCAGCATCTCACCTCCATCGTCCTGCTCCTCACCTCCTTCGTCTGAGCTTCCACCAAGCACCATCGTCTCGTTGAACAGTCGATTCGAAAGATTTCCTCTCACCTCCCTCTCTTTTTATGCTTTCATAGTTTCTTGTAATTGACATTGGAAGTAATATATATCATATTTGTTCCACATCTCTATCTTGTGATACATTTGCTTGTTTTCTTTTATTTCAAAAATCCAAAAAAAAATAACGAAACCCCAAAATGCCAAAAAAGAAATGAATCGAAGTGCAGTTTTCAATAAAGTAAACGTCACCTCCTTGTGTTCGACCTGGGACTCCCTTGGAGTTTTGGTATAAATTTTATCTGATCGACATGTTTTGCAACTACAATGACGGGTTACTTGTAACCTCGATTTCTAACACACGAAACACGCCCGACCAGACAATAATGACATTTAAAATTGCTACTGAAGATCCACTACAAACATCGTTGTAGCCCTCGCACACCACCGTTGACACCTACTTGTAGCTACCTCATGCACTCATCATCAGATGCTCAATCAACAGCATTGATTGCATGAGGATCACGCCTTACGGATCACACTCTCAAGCACATGCGATCTTGTGTTCATCGCACATCCATCTGACCATGCTACATGGAGAAACGTTCACAGCCTGATCATGCGTTGAGGAGATGAAGGGCGCTAGCACGAGCTCATCAGGGCCGCACAATCAAGATCGTGCGGTTTTATTTCAATTGGGCATGCTAGGGGCACACAGGGATTCTCAAACTCGTACATGCAGTTTGCGTGTGATGTCTTCGACCACTATGCCACAACCGCTGATTGTCACGTGAAGAGGTTTGGCAGCCCGAGCTCTTGATCGTTGGATGGAAATCCAATGGTTGGGATCACATGCTGGAGATGGCAAGATGGAGGTCAGAGTCACCTGAGCCGATTTGGATGGTTGGGATGGTGGCATGTGGTGCCATCTCGGCAGGCCAATGTCTTTGGCTTGTAGGTGACACCATGGACATCGGATTAGGATGATTTTCATGTTGTTGGACTGTAATCGTCGATCCAGATCCATCTGTGAAGTTGGATTTGTCATTTGAAGCTTTGAATTGAATCACCTAGCCCCTTAGTCGTTGATCTTCCTCGAACTGCATAAGGTGCTACGAGACTTTGACAAATGCAATTTTGGAGGCATTAGACTCCGATCATCATCCTGATCAGACCTGTATGGTCGAATCATCAATCTGAGGCCCCGAAATAAATCTCCTTTCTTGGCCACAAAAAGGAGCAAACTAGCCTATAATTTATACAATCTATCCTAAATACAAATGATGCATCCTATGCAATATTTATAATGTGGAATGCAATGTTAAGCTTGGGAACTTACATAAATAGACATTTTATCATGAATAAATGTGTATTTATCAGTGCCTCATAGTTGTGTGATCGGAGTAGATAATGACGTGGGATCCCAAGAGGTATGATCTAAATTTCTCCAGACCAAGTACTACAGCCAGCAGCTTTTTCTCCATAATTGTATAATTACACTGAGTCTCGTCCAATGTCTTGCTAGTGTAATATATTACCACTAGTTTCCCATCGATCTTTTGCCGAAGTACCACTCCTACTATGTAGTCAGAAGCATTACACATGATCTCAAATGGCTGAGACAAATTAAGAGATTGTAGGATTGGATTTTGGGTTACTCGGTCGCATAAGATTTCGAATGCACGAATACACTCACTTGCCATCTCAAAGGGAGTGTCCTTGAAGAGAAGATTAGTCAAGGGGCATGCAATTTTAGAGAAATCAGATATAAAACATAGGTAGAAATCGACGTGCCCCAGAAATGATCAAATGTCTTTGACCGAGGAAGGCATAGGAAGTTTGGAAATCAAATTCACCTTAGCTCGGTCAACCTAGATACCTTTCTCATAGACAAGGTATCCAAGTATGATGCCCTTAGGAACCATGAAATGACTCTTTTCCCAAAAGAGAACCAGATTTACTTCAATGCATCGTCAGAAGATCTGAACTAAGTGCAGAAGGCAATCATCGAATGTCTGACCGAATACCGAGAGGTCATCCATGAAGAATTCAAGGTATTTACCTACCATATCGAAAAATACAGCGAGCATACAAACTGAAAGGTGGCAGGCACATTACAAAGCCCAAATGGCATCCTACGAACCACGTACGTCCAATAGAGGCTGGTAAAGGTGGTCTTCTCTTGATCTTCAGGATGAATTGCCACTTCGTTATATCCAGAGTACCCATCCAAAAAGCAGAAAAACTGATTCCCCACCAGTTTCTCAGGGATCTAGTCAATGAATGGGAGAGGGAAATGGTCTTTCTTTGTGGAGGTATTCAGTTTCTGAGAGTCTATACAGACTCTCCATGAGTTCGTAATTCATGTCGGGATGGTTTCTCCATATTAGAGTACCCATCCAAAAAGTAGAATAATCGATTCCCTGCTAGTTTCTCAAGGATCTAGTCAATGAACGGGAGAGGGAAATGGTTTTTCTTCATGGAGGTATTCAGTTTCTGAGAGTCTATACAGACTCTCAATGAGTTCGCAAGTCGTGTCGGGATGGTTTCTCTAGATTCAGAGTCATCATGGTGAGTACTGCCTTTTTAGGAACAACCTAAATGGGACTCACCTAGTGGCTATCAGAGATCGATGGGGTAGATTATTCCCTCATTGAGTCACTTAATGATCTCCTTCTTGATGACCTCCTAGAGATTTGGGTTGAGTCTTCTCTGCATCTTGCGAGAAGGTCATGAGCCCTCTTCAACATAAATACGATGAGTGCAATAAGAGGGACTTATTCCAATCAAGTCATCTAGAGTCCAACCAATGGCTCTACGATATTGTTGGAGGACAGAAATCAGCTTCATTTCTTAATCAGGAGTAAGTTGGGAATTGATGATCACTGGAAACATCTAATTTGAATTCAAAAACACATACTTCAAATGGTTCAAGAGTGGTTTCAGCTCCAGGACTAGGTTATCAGCAGCAGGTGGGGGTTTGGGGTTAGCTTCAGAAGACAGGGTGGAAGCTAGGGATAGGTCTAAATCATATTCAGGCTCCTTAATCTGTGGGTCAAGATCTTCTTGTGGTTGAGGTCCTCGAAGAATTCAGTTCACATTGGGAATCAGCTCCTCAACCAGAGAACCTATTTCACAAACTTCCTTAATTGCCCCATAGTTTATTCCTTTCCAAACCTTAAAAATATCAATCCTTAATGTCATATCCCCAAATTTCAACTCAATCTAGCCCTCTTCGAAGTTACTATTTGCTCTAGCCATCTCTTGGAATGGCCTTCCCAAGGTGATCAGTGTGTCTCTCAAATTCTCAAGCATATCCATGTCCAACACAATAAAATCCACATAGAAATAGAAATCTCTCATCTTCACCAGCACATCCTCGAGAATTCCTCATGGTGACTTAATCGATTTATCAGCAAATTGCAGAGTTGCCTCAGTCAGATTAAGCTCAGTTTCCTCAAAGTGGTCTAGTAGGGAGGTGGGAATCAGGTTTATGGAATCTCTTAAATCCAATAAAGATCAATTGAACTCTAGGTTTCCTATCTTGCAAGAGATTAAAGGGGTGTCGGGATCTTTTGCTTTCTGTGGGAGTTTACTCAAGATTATAGAGCTAGCTTGCTTTCACAACATAATCGGACTCCCGACTTTGTTTCATGGCTTACACTTTGGTGTACACAAGTCCTTTAGAAAATCGTGCGTAAGTTGGTATGTGATAGATCACATCCATCAAGGGAATGCCTATTTGGACTTGCTTAAAGAGCTTGACTATCAACATGCTTTCGTTGAGTTTTAAATATGTGTCATAGTATAGTCAACAAAAGTGAATCGACATTTAAATTTGTAATCTTGAATATAAGTTTGAGGTCGTCTCAGGGAGCTAGAGATCGCAAATTAAACTACTAATCAATGAATGTAAAATGAAGCATAGAGAGCTTGATGTAAAAAAGGAATATATTCAATTAACTGCAATATCGAAACTCCAAAAATAAAGATAAGTGTTTGAGCAACAAAAAAATGTGGTTCAACTAAGCTCAACCCAATACTTAATGAGTCTCACAAGCAAATTAGACATCTAGAATAGGCTACCAAATGTCTTAAAGTGAGAAATCAGACATCTACAATTCAACCCAAACCAAGCTCAAAAGATACCCAACCACACATGCAAATCGAGGTCCAAAAACAACCCTAGGCTCGCATCCAGGCACACCTGCATGTGCACGAGCATGTGTATGTGCATGTGTATGGGTAGACGTAGGGGACCTGACCCCTTGTGGTCATGGGAACCTGATGTAAACACATCTATTTGGGTTAAAATGCCTATTCATGTATGTTCTTAAGCTTAGATTTGCATTTCATGTTATAAATATTGCATAACATGCATCATTGTCCATTTAGAGTAGTTGTATATAATTTAGGTTAATTACATCCTTTTTGTGGTCAGGAGAGAAGGATACTTATTTCAGAGCCTCAGATTGACGATCCAACTGTACAGATCTGATGAAGATGACGATTGGAGTCCAACACCTCCAAAATTGCCTCGATCGGAGTCCCGTAGCACCATATGCAGTCCGAGGATGATCAACGGCCAAGGGACTAGGTGACATAATTCAGAACTTTAAATGACAAATCCAACCGCATGGATGGATTTGGGTCGACAAATGCAACCCAATGGCGTGTAAATCGACTCAATCCAACCTTTATAGCAGCCCCTACAATGAAAAGAAGATGGACAACCCAGATTGCGCCATGTGGAGCAACCCAGACCGCCCATGCGCACGCACGTGCACAGCAATGCGGTTACTCGAGTGCATGTGGAGGCACACATGCGCACAACGTAGCGCCAGTGCGTGAGCGTGCACGCGTGTTAGCACAGTGGCAATGTGGGCGCGTGGGCTGTCTTCAGCGATGTTTGCGGTGGATCTTCAACGACGCTTACAGCAGTCGCTAATTATTTGCACACCAGCAAGGCCAGCTGCTCGTGCCAGCAGGCATGAGCTGCCTACAGCGACAGTTCCAGCGACGGCCTGGAGGTCGCTAATGCTCCCATACCTATTTCTGCCTCTTCTCCTCCACTATAAAAGGACCTAGACCCCCTCCCTTCCAAGCCATCTCTACCTACTCTACTCCCACCTACTCTCAAGCTCTCGCAAGCCTACCAATGCTCTATTAGAACTTGCTCTCAAGCTCCCAAGGCACCTATTAGTATAGCAAACCTTTGCCCCACCAAATACTCCTCCAACTTCCCATCCCCATTCATAGGTTGCCTTGGAGCCGTCCTCCCACCTCCATTCTGGTAGTAGATCATCTTCACCTTCTCACCTCCATTTCGGAGCCACATTGAAGCTTTCCTCTACCCGGCATCCTCCCACTTCTCACCTCCATTGTCCTCCTTCCCAACTCCTTCATTCGAGCTTCCGCCAGGCACCGTCGTCTCGCCGAAGAGACACTTCGGGAGACTTCTTCTCACCTCCCTCTCTTTCTATGTTTTCTATATTATTGTAATTGACATTCATGCAATATATCAGATTCAATTCTATCTCTCTCTTGTGATTGTCTGTCATCTTATTTCAAAAACAAAAAAAATAACAAAGCACTAAACCACCAAAAAGAAACAAATCGAAGCGTAGTTTTCATACAAAGTAAACATTGCCTCCCTGTGTTTGACCCAGGATTCCCTTGGAGTTTCGGTATAAATTTTATTTGACCACGAGTTTTGCAACTAAGATGACGGGTTACTCGTAACCCCAATTTCAAACTCGTGAAACATGTGCGATCATTTTGGCGCCGTTGCTGGGGAGGCAACAAAATTTACTTTATTGTTTTCTGCACTTCCTTACATTTACATAGGACTAACCCCACTTGTCTTTGATCTACTATCTTGCAAGTACCCTAGCATGGAGATCCAAGTGCAGTAGACCAGAGTAAAGTGCGGGTAGAGTGTTTTCTAAGTGTCCCCCACATTCCCCCTCCACTAGTTCATTTCGCCACACCCATAACCAAGACTTAATCTATTTAGGTGTTTTTATAAACCCTAGGATAGAATTGTTTGTCTTGTTTGCCACCTTCATCCGCCTCACCCCCACATTTCAAAAAAAAACAAAAAGATACTTTCTGTGGGGCGAATCAATATACACTCTTCATATACCCACATTTGCGGCACCTAACCTAACTTGATTTTCATCTACTCAACCGGGATTCTGACCTGTGGAACCAGTACACACAAATCAACACATAAAGGAGTAGAAATCAATCTAGGTTAATCAACTCTGTGTGCCTTAATCGATGGTGCATTTGGGCCAATTGATTGAATTATTTGGGCCGTACCACCTAATTTAAAAGAGATTCATTTTGTTGCTTCCCCATAGGATTCAATACTTAGGTCAAGCTAGGCACTCCATATTTTTTTATTTACAAAGGAAAAATACTTGAACTCGTGCTTGCAAAACTTGGTTTTCTTCACAAAACTTGATTGAATATACCTAGTATTTAAATCCTAAAAGCTACTAAGCAAGAGTCGAACCCTAAAATTCACCTCATCCTCAATAATCTTTCTTGAAAACGTTTTGGTTGTGCACATACACACATTCTAGAATAAATCATTAAGGGCACAACCCATTAAGGGCCCATCACATTCTAAAAGCACCAATATCCCAAGCCTAACTAAAATTGAGTAGACGTTGGCCCTAACGACCGGTTCGCTCTACGGGATCTAGATTGAGATTATTCACGATTAACCTACTTATAATAGTCAATATGATGTCTAGCTAGGGTAGTAGCATCAAATGACTGCGGCTGGGGGATACACTAGGAACCAGAGGCGCAAGCCAAAGGAAGAACCTTCTCCCCAATCCTTCCTTCTAACTGGTTGGATTGACTGGACATAAGTAGAGTAAATCGTCCATAATCTTAAGACAGATTTTGAGAGTCTATAGACCTTTAGGCTACCCAACCTAAGGACAAGATTGTATTTTTTATGCTGCAGGGTCCCTTCTCTTCCCCGTCCTTTCGACTTGCTTCCAGTGTATGCTTGGAAGGAGGTCATTGAACCCTCAATTGGAAGGACCTTTAGACCATTCCTAGAGGTGGAGGTTGAGCTTTAGCCAAGCAGATCACATGGCTGATCAACAACCACCTCCCCGCCCCCGAACCAGCAGGAGCTGATTCAGAGGCAGTTGGAAGAATCATAGCAGATGTAGTAATGGTTCCAACGAATGAATGGTCAAGGCGCTCGGTCCTTGAAGGATTTCTGTGATCCTTCAAATTATGAGGATCGTCCCGACGTTGTGATCCCCACTAGAGATGTTGAGATCAAGCACCGGGTTTTGAGTCTAATTAAACACTTTCATAGGCTTGGCTTAGAGGACCCATTCAAACATTTGGAAGACCTGATCACTGTGGTTTAGACCACCAAATCGCAGAATGTGGATGAAGAACAGATGGTCAAGAGGTTTTTCCCCCATTCACTCAGGGATAAGGCTGCACATTGGTATCATGCCATTGAAAGACCGATTGCTACCTGGACAGCTTTGAAATTAGCCTTCCTAAAGAAATTCTTCCCAATTGGGTGAACCAATGAATTGCGATGGGAAATTACCACCTTTGCCCAGCGGTAGAGGGAACTCTTTCATGAGGCCTGGGAGAGATTCCAGGATCTGTTGCCGAAGTGTCCACACCACGAGGTGCCTAAATGGCAACTTGTGCAGATTTTTTATCACGGGTTGAATGATCAACTCCGTAATGATGTCGATGCTTCTTGCGAAGGTAATTTCCTCAACAAGGACAAGATAGTGCATATGATTTGTTTGAGGAAATGAGCGAAAATTCTTTAAACCACACCTCCATGGAAACCTTCAACCGAGCCCAACAAATTAGATTAAATGCCAATGAGGTCCAAGATTCTCAAACATCTGATATGGAATTAATCTACAATAGATTAGATAAGATGGATCTGCTTACTAAACGAATGGAAGAGTGGATGTCTGGAAACTCTAATTCTTCTAGATCCACTCAATCCTAGGGATCGGGATTCCATTCTTCGCAAGCTCCTACGGGACGAGAGTTTGTGAACCAACTAGAGCTGGCTTGATCTTCGAGCCAACTCTTCTCGGAACCTTATGGGTTCCAAACTGGGGCCTTTGATCCCAGTCTTTCTGATCCTTCTTCATCCTTATTTTATGAGGATGTTCATGCTGTGCAAGAGAATGTTAGGTCCAACCCTTTTTCGAATTCAAACAATTCTGGTTGGAAAAATCATCCTAACTTCTCTTGGAAAGATCAGGGGCAGCAGACCTAATATCGACCCAACAACTATGTACCGCAAAAATCAATTGGTCAGGGTCATGTATATACTCAGTTGCCCCTGAGTCAAGTTAATTATCCCATGTGGAATGCTCAACAACCCGCCGAGCAGGCTAACTTGAACCTGAATATGGTAGAATTGCAAGGGTCATTGCTCCAGCTCATGCAACAGATGAAAACTTCGCTGGACACCTCGTAATCCAGACTTAGTACAAACAACCGACAGCCCGGATCTCTACCATCACAATCTATACCAAACCCAAGGAATGTTTAGAACCGAGGTGCTGAGCCTCAAGGGTTTCGTAATGATGGGGAGTCACATGCTCAAGCTCATGCTATCTATCAGGCTACCCCAGCCCCTCCCGGAGCGAACCAAGTTCCTACCATAATCAGCCGAGAACCTCCTGTTTTGCCCAACCCTCCCCAAGGCACTAACCAATAGCATTTTGCCAAGGCAAACACCATCACCATGAGGAGTGGTAGTAGACACAAGGGACCTACCCAACCCCATGTCAACCCCATTAGGCCCCATAGCAAGAATTCCAAACTCCCAACTAAGAATGTGATCAACAAAGCATTAGAGTCTGATTCGGGAGTATGTTGTTGTTGTATGGGCAAACAGAAAAAGTCAAAGGAGAAATTGGAGGAAAGGATGTCCTTACTTCAGGATTTAAAATTGACAATCATTTTACTCCTCGCAGCTATCGGATCAATCCTCGCCTACGCCATAGGTTTACTGAATGCATATAAAGAAAGGCGTAGAGCGAAATCTAAAATCAATAGGAGTGTAGTTTTGTCTGATAGCACAAGCACATTGATCCTAAACAAGCTACCTCCTAAGAAGCAAGACCCAGGAGCCCCGCTGATTTCCTACACAATAGGAAACATTACTTCTGACTAGGCCCTCCTCAACTTGGGTGCTTCCATTAATGTGATATCCACATCACTGCACATGGAATTGGGTCTAGGCTACCTAAAACACACTGACATAACCTTGCAGTTAGCAGATAGATCCATTACAAAACCAAGGGGTATTTTGGAGGATGTTTTAGTCAAGGTTAATGATTTGCATTACCTTGCTAATTTCATGGTCTTAGACATGGAAGCCCCAAAATAGCTCAACCACACCCCAATTATTTTGGGAAGACCTTTCCTAGCTACTGCCAAAGCGAGGATTGATTGTGAATCGGGAAATATAGAAATGGCCTCAGGGAATAAAACAAAATGATTCAATAGTTTCAAGGTCTCAAAGAAGAATAAAACTAAGTGTGGTTCGATGGAGGGGCTTGGTAGAATAGAGGAAGTAATGTCCATACATACCTTAGATAACCTTTTAATGGCCTCAACCCAAACTCGGGAAGAAGATCTCACGGATGCGAAAATAATTGAGGACAAAGCAAAAATGCAACCAATTGTAGCAACACCGGATGAGGAAGATATACATGAAATCAAAAATTTGTTGGATGATTCACGTGATCAAGATAAAATCCAACAACATCCTTATCCTGAATGCTTAGAGTTTAAGGTCCAACTTGTGGGTGGGAATTCTGAGGATCAGGATGGTTGGTTTAAGAACCTAGAGTGTGAGGATGAAATTGAACATTGGGGAAGAACTCTTCAAACATTAGGTATTCTAGAGTACCCACAAATCCCCAACACATCACAAAACCCTCATCGTCCTTTTTCACCCAACCACTGCATAAATTCTATACCCAACCACGCCTCCTCTGTAATAAATCAACAAAACTCTTATTGGAGACCATTTGGGCTCTCTCTACACCACCAGCTTGCCACTTTCATTGTTCATCTCTTTGGTAAGCCCATTTTCACTCTCCGAGACCCATACCTGGGGGCCTAGAAACTGTGTTGTTGTGGCCTCAATGTTTAGTTATTTTTTATTGAGGACCTCACCTAGCTGAAGGAATTAAACTTAGCACATGTAAAGACTGTTCCAAGCTGACCAAAGTCTCTTGGAAACCAGGTGCTATTCTTCCACTTCTACTCTCCTACATGCTTTCATTTTTCACAATGAGGACATTGCAATAGCTAAGCATGGGGGGTGGAAAAATTCTATAACCTTTTTTGTCAGCTATAACAGTAATTTCCTGTTATTTGATTCTTAAAAAAAATTGAAAATGCAAAAGGATAAAAAAAAAAGAATTAGGAGAAGAGAACTTATGCATTTGGAAGTTATTAACTTTAGGAAATGATACGAGAGGACCTAAACACTTAGACTCTTCAGGTCTTCGGGCTTAATTAGCCCGGTTGTCCACTCGAATGTGGACTTAGTCTCGAGTCCTCGCCAATTCAAATTCATTTTAATTTGGATAATAAATTTGGATGATAAGTATGCGACTTATCAACCCGCCCTCTAATTTGAGGGGATTTTAAGTCTAAGCATCTACATACTATTCACACTGACTCACTTTTCAGTGGTTTCTTCAGAAGTTGGGAAGCTAATGAACTATCTAGGGTGGTATGGCTGGCAAGTTGTCGGTGGTAACAGCTCCTCGATCGGTTGTCCAGAGCCCAGCCCCAAGACCATTTTGGTCGTACTGCCTTTAGGTAAATCTTAGATCAGGGAAGCAACCTACTTAGAAAAAAAAAGAAAAAAGAAAAAGAAAAAAAATATTAAAATAATAGAAAAAGGAGAAAATTCAAAAAAGCAAATAAAACAACACTTCACCGCACGAGTATGGCTAGTAAGTTACCATGGGTAACAGCCATTGGCTGATTGTCCAGAACCCAACTCACAAAATGCACAATAATTCCCAAAACACTTAGGGAAGAAGCGAAGAAGTAGAATAAACCGGGGAGATATACATTGGGTTCACCCTTATGTTGACCCAATAAATAAAAGTAGGGAGAAAGCTACCAAACAAAAAGATAAACCTTTATGCAAGGTCACCTAGGGTCGTAGAAACCCGAAGTCTGTTTCAACGGCCGCCTATTGAGTCTTTCACTATTTTCACAAGATGCTTAGCACTTACAATCCTTTTCGAGTCTTGGGCGGGTCGGGTAGCCGTAAAAAGTTATCTCGGAACTCTCAAGCTCCAAAAGTACAAAAAAAGTAGAAAAGAAGAAAAATAAAAAAATGTATCTTCCCTTTCCAAATAAGGCGAGGACTTGGGTAATCTGCATTCTGGCAACCACCTGGGTACTGTTAAGTTTTCATTGTTTAGGACCTTAGTTGAAACTTTCTATTGTTAATAAACGACTTAGGCCTAAGCGATCTAATCCTAATTCTGCTTTTATACATAGCATGTAGTTTAATTTTGCTAGGGACTATCAAAAGACATGGGGGTATGATGTAAACACATCTATTTGGATTAAAATGCCTATTCATGCATGTTCTTAGGCTTAGATTTGCATTTCATGTTATAAATATTGCATAGCATGCATCATTCTGCATTTAGAGAAGTTGTATATAATTTAGGTAAATTGTGACCTTGTTGTGGTCAGGAGAGAAGGATATTTATTTTAGAGCCTTGGATTGACGATCCAACCATACAGTTCTGATCAAGATGACGATCGGAATCCAACACCTCTGAAATCGCCTCGATCAGAGTCCTGTAGCACCATATGCAGTTCGAGGAAGATCAACGGCCAAGGGACTAGGCGACATAATTCAGAGCTTCAAATGACAAATCCAATCGCTCGGATGGATTCAGGTCGACGATCACAGCCCAACAGCATGAAAATCAACTCAATTTGACCTCTGTAGCAGCCCCTACAATGAAAAGAAGATGGACAGCCCAAATTGCGCCACATGGTGCAACCTAGCTGCCCATGAGCATGCACGCGCCACTACACGAGCACAGCAGCGCGGGTTCGGGTGCGCACGCGGAGGCACGCATGCGCACAATGCAGTGCCAACACGTGAGCATGATCGCGTGCAACACGGCATGCAGAGCGCACGCCAGCACAGCAGCAGCGTGGGCGCGTGGGCTGCCTTCAGTGATGTTTGCGGCGGATCTTCAGCGACGCTTACAACCATTGCTAATTATTCGCACGCCAACAGGCATGAGTAGCCTACAGGGACACTTCCAGCGACGACCTAGAGGTCGCTAATGGCCCCATACCTATTTTTGCCTCTTCTCCACCACTATAAAAAGACATACACCCCCTCCCTTCCAAGCCATCTGTCCCTACTCTACTCGCACCTACTCCCAAGCTCTACTAAGCCTACCAATGCTCTATTAGAGCTTGCTCTTAAGCTCCCAAGGTGCCTATTAGTATAGCGAACCTCTACCCCACCAAATATTCCTCCAACTTCCCATCCCCATTCATAGGTTGCCTTGGAGCCATCCTCCCACCTCCATTCTGGTAGCAGATCATCTCTGCCTTCTCACCTCCATTCTGGAGTCACGCTAAAGCTTTCCTCTACTCGACGTCCTCTCACTTCTCACCTCCATCATCCTCCTTCCCAACTCCTTCATCTGAGCTTCCGCTAGGCACCATCGTCTTACCTAACTGCCGCTTCGGGAGACTTCTTCTGACCTCCCTCTCTTTTTATGTTTTCTATACTATTGTAATTGACATTCATGCAATATATCAGATTCAATTCTATCTCTCTCTTTTGATTATTTGTCACCTTATTTCAAAAACAAAAAAATAACGAAACCCTAAAACTCCAAAAAAAAATAAATTGAAGAGCGATTTTCATACAAAGTAACGTCGCCTCCCTATGTTCGACCCTGGACTCCCGTGGAGTTTCGATATAAATTTTATTTGATCACGAGTTTTGCAACTACAACGACGGGTTACTCGTAACCCTGATTTTAAACTCGCGAAACACGTGCGATCAGCACCCCTTCAAATGCAAAAAACCAATTTATGCAAAATTTGGAAACAAAATCCCATGATGTGGGACATTCAAGCTTGGTGCTTCTTTGTTCTTCAACTGTTGCCACAGTGTGGAAGATGAAGTTTGATTAGCCGAAGTTAGCTGTTGGATCTTTAATCCAATGGCATGGGAAGCTTTCTTGTGTGAATCCACATGAGAGGGTGGTGATTGCTTGATGCTTCTCTAGCCAGATGCGTGGGAACGATGTTGGAGTTCGTGGGTTGGCCTGCAATCACCTAAACATAAAATACGGGCTTTTTGCCCCAATTAGAATGCTCAAAAGCTTCGTCGGAGCACGACAAAGATTATGGTAGTTGAGTGCGTGGCAAGGTTGGATAGAGGCGATGAGTGTGGTGGCATCCTCTACAAGCGAGGAAAGGTGGACGGTTGCCCAAGGTGACCCACCATACTTCCAAGGGCCACCCAACAAGTGATTTTAGCTGTTGGATGAGAATCCAACTGTTGAGAGCCCTCCTCCACCGTGCACCCACAACACATCCACTCGACAATCTCATTGGCATGGCGCAATGGTGGAGGTGCTTGATTCCAAGGGAGGGGGCGGGTTCGAAACCTGCAGACACCCCCCCAATTCGCTAATTGAGCACACGCCAGCATACACCAGCGTGCATGCCAGCACGCACCAGCAGCGCACACCCATGTGCACCAACTGGGCCTTAGCGCAATCTGCACGTGTGATGGAGGGGCAGCATAGTTCGCGCATGGGCGGATGTGAGGCAGCTACAGCGACGCTTGAGCTGGACCTACAGCAATGTCCTGGAGGCCACTAATGACCTAGTGTCCATTTTTAGCCCCTTCCCATCCACTATATAAAAACCTACACACCTCCCTTGCCTAGCCATCTCTACCTACTCTACTCCAAGTAGCCTACAAAAGCTCCAGTAGACCTTAGTCCCAAGCTCCAAAGGCCCCTTATTAGTGTAATGCTCCTATATCCCACCAAATATTCATCCTCCATCCCACCACCTTCATAAGAAGCCTTGGAGCCGTCCTCCCACCTCCATTCCTATAGAAGATTACTCCATCTCCTCATCCCCATTCCAGAGCCTTGGTGAAGCATTCCTCTACCCGACATCCTCCTACATCTCACCTCCGTTGTCCAGCACCTCACCTCCTTCATCCAAGCTGCCGCCAAGCGCCGTCGTCTCACCAAACAACCGATTAGGGAGATTTCTTCTCACTCCTATCTGTTTTGTATTTCTTAGCTTATTGTAATAAACAATTGCATGATATATCAATTTGTTTCCATCTCATTTTGTGACATTATCTTGCCTGCTTCTTTATTGCAAAAGCAAAAGAAAAAATCACAAAACCCTAAAACCTCAAAAAGAAGCAAAATAAAGCACGGATTTCAACGAAAATAAACATCGCCTCCCTATGTTCAACCCAGGACTCCTATGGAGTGTCGGTTATAAATTGTATTTGATAATGCGTTTTGCAAGCTACGACGATGGGTTCTTGAAACCCAAATTTTTCTTCGCCAAAACCCGTTCATCATTTTGGCACCGTTGCCGGGGAGGCAATAGAATTTGCTTTCTTGTCTTCCATGTTTCTTTACATTTACTTATTATTAACCTCGCCTACCTCTAATTTACTATCTTGCAGGTACCCTAGCAAGGGGATTTGAGTGCGATAGACTAGAGTAAAGCACAAGTAGAGTAATCTGTAGGTGCCCTAAAATTCCCCCCCACTAGTTCACTTTCGCCACATCCATAAAAAAGACCTAATCTACTTGGGTGTTTGCATAAACTTGATGTGCATACATCTAAATAGCCAAAAATGTCTATTGATGAATGTTCTTAGTATCATATTAACATCATGCATTATAAATATTGCATAACATGCATCATCATGCATTTAGGTCAAATTGTACAAATTATATAGTAATTTCTTTGTTTTGGTGGCCAGGGATAGGCAACTTTTAATTAGGGACCTCGAATCGAAGATCCAACTGTACGGATCTAATCAGGGTGAGGATTGAGTTCAACGACTCCAAAATCGCCCCGATCAGACTTCTGTAGCATTAGATATAATCCAACGAAGGTCTGAGATCAAGGGCCAAGATGGCATAAATCTACACTTCATATGACAAATCCGACCACATGGATGGGTTTGGATCGACAATCATAGCCCAACGGTGAGAAAATCGATCCAATCTGACATCCGTGGCACCATCTACAACTCACAAAAGCACCATGTGGTGCAATCACAGCCGCCCAAACTGGCCGCAGCACCTCTTCTCAAACTCTGAAGGTGCGGGCGAGGCAAGATCTGGGTCGATGGATCAAGGGCACGAGTGCTTAAAACATAAGCGCTACAAAGCGGCAGCCACAGTGTAGCAGTCAAGCGCCTCTTCGCAAGTGAGAGGTGCGGGTTCGATCCCTACTGCGCCTCAAATCAAGGCACGGGTGTGAGAGCAGCTAAATCAGACCATTGGATGGCGAGTGGATGGCGCAGATGCGGGCGACGTGGTGCACCTAGATGCGAGGAGTGCGAACGTGCCATCAGACGTGCTCTTGTGAAGGTAGGCGAGCGTGCGTCTTGAGCCGTTGATCTTGTATCCAACAGCGATGAAGAAGGCCACGTCGCCTCTTAACAGGCATTGAAGGAGATCAGGCACAGCTCATCTTAAGTTGTCCAATCTTTCTAACGAACGACCGAGAATCTAAGGACATGAACATGTGTTGAGGCACTCGGAGAAGAAGAGGCACGGTGTGCACGGCAGCTACGCCCACGTTGAGGGGCATTGATTAGCCCATATTTGTGGGCTATTTAAGTATTTAAGTGCCTAGACATTAAGTTAATTCTAACATTTATTTAGCATGCATTAGGATGTAAATAGATTAATTCATATTTCTAATTTAATTGCATAATTCATGCATTGCATTCATAACTAAATTCATTTAGAATTAATTTAGAATTGCATTCATTTAATTAGTTAACCAATTAGGTGCATTGCATGCATTGTTTTAATTTAACATAGAAGTTAAGGGCTTATGTATAAATAAGTATAATATTTTATTCTTTTATTCTTTTTTCTCCTTTGCATAGGTAACTCCTCCGACTTCAGCTCCGCCTCCTCCTCCTGCGCATCACATTTATGCTACGGCATTTTTGATTTTTGAAGTGATGGCCGTGGCTACAAAAGGATGAGGGAGAGCTGCCAGGCTCCAGGAGACACCGCCCCACTCCACCACCGTGTACTCCATTCCACCACCATGGTCTCCAAGGCCGAGCTCCACCACACCGTGGGCCGACGAGGTGACAGCTCGCCGTGCCAAGCCGGTGGACTCGTGCCAACACCGTGAGCGTGTGTCCCTGATGGCCACACTTCCATCACCATGCCTCACTAGAATCAACATCACCACCTTCACCGCCATCACCAGCAACCACCACCGTAGCCGCCGTAATTTCATCTCCCCCGTCAATTAAGACGTTTGGGAAGTTTCCCGGACGTCTGAAGCCTGGCCCTATATCTTCTCCTTTCTTCTTCTTCCTCTATTTCACTTCACCTTAAAAATAAACCCAACACATCGTCCCCACGTGCAGTAGCAGCCAGCCTCTCCTCTAGCTCGCACCATCACCAGCAGCTTCTCCCTGCTCCATCAGACCCACCATTGCCTCCAGCCACGCTCGCAGAGCATGCGCCCCTCCAGTTGCATGTGCCCGCACCTCCGCCTCGTGCCCTCCAGCGGCACGCACCCTCCTGCACTTCCAGCAGTGCGCCTAAGCCCTGGCTGCACACCCGCTGGAGCGTGTGCCCACTTCCAGCCCACGTGCACCTCCATGCGTGCGCCTGCACTTAGCCGCGCCACCGCCTGCAGCACCCGCCGCGCCTACAGCGTGCAGCAGCAGATGCGCTCCGCCTGCATCTCACCCTGCATGGCCTGCAGCAATACGCATCCTCTAGCAGCACCACACTCCGCGCACGTGTAGTCTAGCGTGTGCGTCCTCTCACCAGGAGCCTTCCCACGCTCCACGCATGGCCAGCAGCCACCAGAACCCGCCTCCACCGTACCTCCGTCCAACCACCTCAGGGCACCTCGCACCTCTCCACGACCGCCATCATGGAGCCCTCGATCTAGAGATGTTCCTCCGAGCTTCACACCTCCGGCCATTTCCTCCTCCTCGCACATGGACAAGGGGAAGAATTTCCCCTGTTTTGCTACAGTAAAGTCCCTATTAATATTTACATTTTGTGCCATTATCAACTTTTATTATTATTTCATTAAGTTGCATTGCAAAATATATCCTTTAGTTGTGCAAAATTGCCATTTCAGCATGTTCTCTTGATGTTTTCTTAATCTAAAGGTAGGTTTGGCTCGATTTCTCTACGAAACTAACCGTGAACATATGTTTTTAACCAGTGCAAGTTTAAATATGTCATTGCTTCCCTATGGATACGACTCGCTCCTAATTAAGTGGTTATATTAATTGTTGATTAGTCGATTTTTCCACCACATAGAACTACAAACGACGCGTCATTTTATGTGACAAATGATTTTAAAAGTGAAGAATCGACTCGTCAGGCATTAGTGACACTTAATTCCGTCACTAAAGGCCCTTGCATTAATGTTCTTAACATAAAATGACCTTTTTTCTCCCAAACTCTATACCTATAAAATGGCCTACGCCCCCCACATTTCAATCATCTCTTCCTCTCTTCTCTCACCCCCTCCAAAACACTAAGAGCTTGTCCCAAACCTGGGATGCCCCATTAGAGTTAAAATTAGAATTTTTCCACCTTCTCTCTCCTTCGTGGAGCAACCCGCGGTTGTCCTCTCACTCCATTAGGGAAGTGGATCCCACGACGACAATGTCCTACCTCACCCCTAGTTCTCACCGCTTTGTTCTCCTTCCCGCTTCGACCTCCGTCTTCTAGGCGTCGCCTCGTCCAGCTCATCCTCGAAGCAATTATCGAGGAGGATACTTCTCTCTCCATTCTCTTAACCAATTTCAAGAGTAGATTTACTACTTTCTAGCATAGATTTCCTGCTTTCTAGTTGTAATGATTAGTGTAATGAATAACATTTGATGATGAAATCCATGTTTATTCTACCTCTCTTTTATCTTTATTTGTAATATTCTCTCTGTCTCTTTTATTTGTTATTTGTTAATTGATAGCTAGTTTTCGACCAGGTAATCTATTTCGTGGCAAACAAAACAAATGCGTATTTTTAATCAAACGTCTGCCTCCATGTGTTCTACTCGGAATTCTTTCGAGTTTTGGTATAAATTTATCTGTTGACAGATTTCTTCGCAAAGCATACTACAACGATGGGTTTTTCAAAGCTCAATTCCTTTTGCGTAGATTCTCTACTACAACATTTTGGCACCATTGACGGGGAGGTGACGCTCTTTGATTTTTCGCATTTTCTCGCCTTACTTATCTTATACCTCACTTCCCTCCTTTCTTATTATGATTGCAGGTACTCTTATGAGGCGAGCAAAAGTGATAGATTAGAGTAATGTGCGATTGAAGGGTTTGTAAGTTTATCCCTACCTCCCCACCCACTAGATTTCATTCCATCACTTAATAACACAAACCTTAATTAACCTAGGAGTTCTCTTAAACCCTAAGGTTAGTTTTGATTGTTTGGTTGTCACCTCCACCTGCCTCACCCTCCACATATAAAAGAAAAATTTTTAAAAATCTCATAGAGGTACACAACCTCTTCTGATTTTCAAACTCAACTGGTAAACCGATCTTTGGAACCGGTACACACACCTAAATACATAATCGAGTAGAAATCAGATTAGGTAATCACTTGTATGCCTAATTAAGTGGTGCATCAGGCCAATTGTTTGAGTAGTTTGGGCCACACCACTTCAACTAAAATCAACTCATCAAGTAGCTGTCACATAGGTTCAACTTTTAGGGATTTACCAGGCACTCCACATTCTTTTTAAAGCTTCAAAGGAAAATATCTTCACCTGTCCTTTCAAAACCTGGTGTGTCAACCGAACTTGATTAAATACATCTAAAGTTGAATCGTAAAAGCTACTAAGAAAGATTTAAACCCTAAAATTCACCGCATCCAAAAATAATCTTGCTTGAAAAACATTGGTTGTGCACGCACACACATATCAATCAGTCATTAAGGGCACAACCCAGATTAAGGGCCCATCACATTCCAAAACACATTCAAACCTAACCCTAATTAAAAAAGAGTAGACGTTGGCCTTAAAGATTGGCCTCGCTCTTCGAAGCCCAAACCGAGATTATTTTTGATTAGTCTGTTTCTACTATTCAATCGATGCCTAGCTAGGAGAGCAGAATCAAACGATCGCGGCTGGAGGGTACACTAGGAAGTTGAGGTGCAAGCCAAAGGAAGAACCTTATCCCTAGTCCCTCCCTCTAACTGGTTGGATTGACTGGAAAGAAGTAGATCAAATCGATTCTTCATCTCAAGACAGGTTCTGGGAGTCTGTAGGTCTTTAGGCTATCCTACTTAAGGATAAGTTTATTTGTTTGTATTGGAGGGCACCTTTCTTTCTACAGTTCTATCCTGGATCCTTCCACATCCTATTCAAACTTCCACTCCTACCCTCCTACCACTACTTATTCCCAAAATGATTATTATTCCAACCAGACTTATTCTCATCCATCTTCTAGTTGGGATAATTTTGATTAGGGATACAATTTCGGACTTCCGTGTTCAGGGTTTAACCTTGGACACCATGATCTTGATTCTTATCCTTCTCCGAGCTTCACTGATTATAGATCATCTCCCTCATTTGGACTGCCCAATATGATCTACAATCAAGAAGGATACACCGATCCTTACCCCTCCCCAGAATACACTACCTTTAGGTCATCACCACCTTATGAACAGCCTGGAATGACCTATTATAAGGGAGGGTATCAAGATCCTCAGTTTGTTAACTCCCCTGCACTGAACCCAAACCCACCCAACCCTGGACCAAACCATTTGGTTCAGGTTAACTAGGTCCAAGAGAAGATGTTGTCTAACTTGAGGAATACTATACAATCTTTAGAAGCTCAGCCAACCCTTGCACTGAAGAATTGGAGCCCCTGATTGAAATGATTGATGATCTTAACAAGTATCTGTTGGATTGGCTCCAGGATGTTAAGGATAAGGGCCCGGGTAAGTTTTTACTTGGGAAGTTATCTAAATTGAGGATGAAATTTGTGGTTGCTTTAGTTCAATCCTAGGATGATTCCCAAGATGAACCCCCATCAAGAGAGCCAATGTCAGAACCCACTCAGGCACCTATTGGGGGGGACACATGTTACGAGACCGGGATTGACCAGATTGGTCTAGAGCAACCAATTAAGGATGAACTGATTTCTTCACATGAGATCCTTGAGCCGAGGTACAAAGAAACGTATGTCTCCATGGATCAAAAAGTGATTGGTAATTTTGAGACATATATTAATGCAGATTCTGATTTCTTTGATTCTAACGGTGAAGAATCATTATGCGAAGTCTCACATGAGCTTACAAAATATGATTTCTATGAGACGACTGGGCCTGAGGAATTTGATGAATCATATGATGGCCCAATAACTGAGGAATTTGATCCTATTGGAGCTCACATGGCAGATTTAGATCCTCACTTTCTGAAGGATTCAATTCATAGCCCTGATCCTCAATTACACCCCTTTGAGTATATTGATGATTTTTATTTTGAGATCACTAGACACAAGTCAATTCTGATTCAGTCACATCTTTTAGACTTAGAAATTTCAGATAGAGTGATGAATATGTAGGAGGTCTCAAAATTTGAAATGCTAATTGAGGAGGATAGGAGTTGGGAAACATTAATATGGGAAGTTAATTTCGGAGGAAGCAAAAGACCAAGTGCAAGGGTTCCAATTTGTCTAAAACTCCCAACCTTCTACCAGGACCCTTATGACATCTTTTCAGAGGATGCCCAACCCAAGCGCACATTCTTTGATTATCCTTTTGAGCTTGATCTTTCTATAACTCGACCTTTTGGTCTTAGGTTGCATCCTCACAAATCACAGGCCCGACCCTGCTTGCATACTGAGCTTAGGTTTTGGATAATTTTTATCCAGAACCTTAGATATACTCGACCATGGGGTATGGGTTTGCATCACAATCTGGTCCACATCTATGGACATCTGCTGGCAGGTCCAGAGATGAATCTTTTTATTCTAATTCTGACCTACACCTGTGAATTCTTTATTTCTTCTTCTTTGTATAGTGTGCCAGCTGGAGGCACAAAATTTAGCACATATACAATTTGTTATCATCTCAGAGCCAACCTGTTATTCACGTAATTCAAGTGCTTTCTACTCTACTCCACTCTGTTTTATGTCTTTTTAATACAATGAGGACATTGCATTAGATAGACATGGGGGGGTAGATATTCATCTCTGAATTATTTCGTCAGCTCCGTAGATTCTTTTTGTTTTCTTTTTATTTATTAAAAAAAAAATTTTGGAATTAGTAAAGAGAACTTGGGCTTTAGAAAATTTTCAATCTTAGAGAATGAAACTATACGATTTGAACACTTAGACCCTTTAGGTCTTCAGGCTTAATCAGCTCAGGTGTCCACTAAAATGTGGACTTGTTTCTTGAGTCCTCTCCATTCATATTTTAATTGATTAAATAAGTTGGGGTGATAAGTACATGACTTATCAACCCATCCTCTAATTTGAGGGGATTTTAAGTCTAAGCATCTACACACTATTTGCACTGACTCGCTTTTCAGTGATTTTTATGGAAATTGGGTAGCTAATGAACCTTCTAGGGTAGTATGGCTGGCAAGTTATCATGGGTAACAACCCATAGGTAGGTTGTCCAGAGCCCAGCCACACGACCATTCTTTTCCTGCTGCCTTTAGGTAAATCTTAGATCAGGGAAGCCACCTACTTAAAAAAAAAGAGAAAAAAATATATTCAAAAAAAAAAAGAAAAGGAGAAAAGAAAAGAAAAAGAAATAAGTCACACTTCATCTCACGAGTATAGCTGGCAAGTTATCGTGGGTAACAGCCCATTGGTATGTTATCCAGAACCCAGCTCAAGAAATGCATGTAAAATTCCAAAACATTTAGGAAGAAGCGGAGAAGTAGAATGAGCCGGAGAGATATACACTAGGTTCTCCCTTGTGTTGATCCCATAAAAATAAAAGTAGGGAGAAAGCTACTAGTTGAATAGATACACTTTTAGGTAGAATTTCTTTTCAAGGTCACCTAGGGGTGTAGAAACCCAAAGTTCATTCTAATCGCCGATCAATGATAATATCACATTTCACACAAAGATGCTTAGAACTTAGGGTTCTCTTCGAGTCTTGGGTGGCTTGAGTGGCTATAGAAAGCTGCTCTGAAATATTAAACTCAAAAATCCAAAAAAAATTAGAAAAGAAGAAACGAAGAAAAAGATCCTTCTTTGAATAAGGCGAGGGCTTGAGGTAGTCTGCATTTTGGCAGACACCTGGGCATTGCTGTGTCTATGTAGTTCAAGTCATAGTTGAAATCTCTAAGTGTTGAAGAATAACTTTTGCCCAAGAAATTTGACCTAATTCTTTTATAAATAGCATATATTTTTGCTAAGGACTAGCAAAAGATAGGCATGGGGGTGTGATGTGCATACATCTGAATAACCAAAAATGTCTATTAATGCATGTTCTTGGTATCATATTAGCATCATGCATTGTATAGTAATTTCTTCTTTTTGGTGACCAGGGATAGGTGACTTTTAATCAGAAACCTCAGATGGAAGATCCAACCATACGTATCTGATCAGGGAGACAATTGGACTTCAACGCTCCAAAATCACCCTGATTGGACTTCTGTAGCATCATATATAATCCGAGGAAAGTCAGAGATCAAGGGCCAAGATGGTGTAAATCCGTACTTCAGATGATAAATTCGACCACACGGATGGGTTCGGATCGACGATCGCAGCCCAACAGCATGAAAATTGGTCCAATCTGACATCCGTGGCACCATCTACATCTCACAGAAGATGGACGGCCATGATGGCGCCACATGGCGCCATCACAGCCACCCAAACCAACCGCAGCACCTCTTCCCAACCTCTGAAGGCATAGGTGAGGCAAGATCTGGGCTGTTGGATCAAGGGCGCACACGCTTAAAACATAAGCATGACAAAGCGGCAGCCGGAGCGCAGCAGTCGAGTGCCTTTTCACGAGCGAGAGGTGTTGGTTCGATCCCCGCTGCACCTCAAATCAAGGCACGGGCACAGGAGCAGCTAAATCAGGTCATTGGATGGCAAGTGGATGGCACGGATGCCGGCGACGTGGCGCGTCCAGATGGGAGGGGAGCGAATGCGCCATCAGACGTGCTCTTGTGAAGGTGGGCAAGCATATGTCCTGAGCCGTTGATCTTCGATCCAACGGTGATGAAGGAGGTCGCGTTGTCTCTTAATAGGCGTTGAAGGAGATCAGGTGCGGCCAAGAATTTGAGAACGTGCGCGTGCGTTGAGGCGCGACGTGCACGGCAACTATGCCTACATTCAGGGGCTCTAGTGACGCTTCATTCCATCACTAAAGGCCCTTGCATTAATGTTCTTAAAATGACCTTTTTTCCCCCAACCTTTATACCTATAAAAAGGCCTACGCTGCCTACATTTCAATCATCCCTTCCTCTCTTCTCTCACCCCTTCCAAAGCTCTAAGAGCTTGTCCCAAACCCGGGATGCACCATTAGAGTTAAAATTAGAATTTTTCCACCTTCTCCCTCCTTCGTGGAGGATCGCGCAGTTGTCCTCTCACTCCATTCGGGAAGTGAATCCCGCGACGACGATGTCTTGCCTCGCTCCTGGTTCTTCCCACCTCGACCTCCATCTTCCAGGCATCGCCCTGTCCAGTTCGTCCTCTAAGCAATTGTCGAGGAGGATACTTCTCTCTCCATTCACTTTACCACTTTCTAGAGTAGATTTCCTGCTTTCTAGTTCTAATGATTAGTGTAATGAACAACATTTGATGATGAAATCCATGTTTATTCTACCTCTCTTTTGTCTTTATTTGTAATATTCTCTCTCTCTTTTATTTATTATTTGTTAAATAGATAGCTTGTTTTCAACCAGCTAATCTATTTCGTGACAAACAAAACAAACGCGTATTTTTAATCAAATGTTCGCCTCCCTATGTTTGACCCGAAATTCTTTTGAGTTTCGGTATAAATTTATTTGTTGATGGATTTCTTCATAAATCATACTACAATGACAAGTTTTTTTTCAAAATCCAATCCTTTTTGTGTTGATTACCTGTTCAACAAAATCCTAGGATAGAATTTGTTTGTCTTGTTTGTCACCTCTACTCATCTCACCCTCACATATTTCAAGAAAAAACAAAAAGATACTTCTTGTGGGACAAATCAACATACATACTACATACACCCACATTTGAGGCACATAACCTAACCTGATTTTTATCTACTCAACTGGGATTTTGACATGTGGAACTGATACACTAATTCAACACATAATGGAGTAGAAATCATACTAGGTTAATCACCTTTTTGTGTGCCCTAATCGGTGGTGCATCTAGGCTAGTTGATTGAATTGTTTAGGCTGCACGACCTAATCTAAAAGGAATTCATTTTGTAGCTGCCCCATAGGATTTAGTAATTAGGTCAGGCCAGGCACTCCATATTTTCTTGATTTTTAAAGGAAAATACTTGAACTCGTGATTTCAAACTTGGTTTGCCTCCTAGAAATTTGGTTGAATCTACCTAATATTTGAAACCTAAAAGCTACTAAGCAAGATTCGAACCCTAAAGCTCACTTCATTATCAATAATCTTGCTTGAAAACTTTTTGGTTGTGCACATACACACATCAATGAATCATTAAGGGCACAACCCATTAAGGGCCCATCACATTCTGAAAGCACTAAATATCCCAAGCCTAACTAAAATTGGTTAGACGTTGTCCACAAGGACTGATTCGCTCTTTGGGGCCCAGATTGAGATTGTTCACAATTAACCTGCTTATACTAGTCAATCTAATGTCTAGCTAGGGGAGTGGCATCAAATGACAGCGGCTGATGGGTATACTAGGAACTAGAGGCGCAAGCCAAAGGAAAAACCTTCTCCCCAGCCCCTCCTTCTAACTGGTTGGATTAACTGGATGCAAGTAGAGTAAATCATCTATAATCTTAAGACATATTCTGAGAGTCTATAGACCTTTAGGCTACCCAACCTAAGGACAGGCTTGTATTTTTTTTGCTGCAAGGCTCCTTTTTCCCATCCTTCCAACTTCTTTCCAGTGTATGCTTGGAAGGAGGTCATTGAACCCTCCCTTGGAAGGACCTATAGACCATTCCTGGAGGCGGAGGTTGAGTTACACCCAAGTAGATCCCATGGCTGATCAGTAACCACCTCCCTCACCCCCGAACCAGTAGGAGCTAATTCAAAGGCAATGGGAAGAATTGTAGTAGATGCAGCAATGGTTCCAACGAATGAATGGTCAAGGCGCTCGGCCCTTGAAGGATTTTTATGATCTTCAAATTATGAGGATCGTCTCGGCATTGTGATCCCCACCAGTGATGTTGAGATCAAGCCCCAGGTTTTAAGTTTAATTAAACACTTTCACAGGCTTGGCTCAGAGGACCCATTCCAACATTTGGAGGACCTGATCACTCTGGTTCAGACCACCAAATCATGGAATGTGGATGAGGAACAGATGCTCATGAGGCTTTTCCCCCATTCACTCAGGGATAAGGCTACACATTGGTATCGTACCATTGGAAGATCAATTGCTACTTCGACAGCTTTGAATCGACCTTCCTAAATAAATTCTTCCCAATTGGGCAAACCAATGCATTGTGACGGGCAATTACCACTTTTGCCTAGCAGTAGGGGGAACCATTTCATGGGGCTTGGGAGCAATTCCAGGATATATTGCGGAAGTGTCCACACCATGAGGTGCCTAAATGGGAACTTGTGCAAATTTTTTATTAGGGGTTGAATGATCAACTCTGCAATCATGTGTATGCCTCTTGCAGAGGCAATTTCCTCAACTAAGATGCAGATAGCGCATATGATTTGTTTGAGGAAATGAGCGAAAACTCTTTAAACCACATCTCAATGGAAACCTTCAACCAATCCCAACAAACTAGATCAAATGGCAATGAGGTCCAAGATTCTCAAACATTTGATATGGAATTGATCTGTAATATATTAGATAAGGTGGATCTGGTCGCTAAATGAATGGAAGAGTGGATGTCGAGAAACTCTAATTTTTCTAGATCCACTCAACCCCAGGGCTCAGGATTCCATTCTTCACAAGCTCCTACGAGATTGGAGTTTGTGAACCAGCTGGAGTCGACTCGACCTTCAGGCTAGCTCTTCTCGGAACCTTATGGGTTCCAAACTAGGGCCTTTGATCCCAATTTTTCTGATCCTTCTTCATCCTCATCTTATGAGGATGTTCATGCTATGCAAGAGAATGTTAGGTCCAACCCTTACTCAAATTCCTACAATCCTGGTTGGAAAAATCACCCTAACTTCTCTTGGAAAGATCAGGGGTAGCAGACCCAATATCGACCTAACAATTCTGTATTGCAAAAACTAATGGGACAAGGTCATGTATATACTCAATTGCCCACAAATCAGGTTAATCAGTCCATGTGGAATGCTCAACAACCCGCTGGTCAGGCTGATTTAAACCTGAAGATGGTAGAAATGCAAGGGTCAATGCTCCAGCTCATGAAACAAATGAAAACTTTGCTGGACACCTTGCAGTCCGGACTTGGTGCAAACAACTGACAGCCCGAATCTCTAACATCAGAACCTATACCAAACCCAAGGAATGTATAGAACCGAGGCACTGGGCCTCAAGGGTTTGCTAATGGTGGGGAGTTGCATGCTCAAGCTCATGCTATGTATTAGGCTACCCCAACCCCTCTTGGAGCGGACCAAGTTCCCACCATAATCAATCGGGTGCCTCCTGTTTTGCCCAACCCTCCCCAAGGCCCTAACCAATAGCATTTTGCCATGGCAAATACCATCACCTTGAGGAGTGGTAGTAGACACAAGGGACCTACCCAACCCCATGTCAGCACCATTAGGCCCGTAGTAAGAATTCTAGACTCACAACTAAGAATTTGATCAATAGAACATCAAAGTCTTATTTAGGAGTATGTTTCAATTGTATGGGCAAATAGAAAAAGTCAGAGGATAAATTGGAGGAAAGGATGTCCTTAACTCAGTCTTTCAAATTGACAATCATTTTACTCCTCGCGGCTACCGGATTAATCCCCATTTATGCCATAGGTTTACTGAATTCATATAAAGAAATGAGTAGAGCGGAATCTGAGAATAATAGGAGAGTAGTCTTGTCTGATAACACAAGCACACTGATCTTAAACAAGCTACCCCCTAAGAAGCAGGACCCAGGTGCCTCATTGATTTCCTGCACAATAGGAAACATTACTTCTGACTGGGCCCTTCTCAACTTGGGTGCTTTCATCAATGTGATCCCCACCTCACTGCATGTGAAACTGGGTCTAGGCTACCTGAAACACACTGACATAACCTTGTAGTTAGCCGATAGATCCATTACAAAACCAAGGGGTCTTTTGGAGGATGTTTTAGTCAAGGTTAATGATTTGCATTACCTTGCTGATTTCATGGTCTTGGACATGGAAGCACCAAAACAGCTCAACCACACCCTGATTATTTTGGGAAGACCTTTCTTGGCTACCACCAACGCAATGATTGATTGTGAATCGGGAAATATAAAAATGGCCTTTGGGAATAAAACAAATCGATTTAATATTTTTGTGGTCTTAAAGAAGGATAAATTAAGTGTGGTTTGATGGAGGAACTTGGTAGAATAGAGGAGGTAATGGCCATATATACCTTACACAACCTTTGAAGGGCCAACTCAACCCAAACACAGGAAGAAAATCACATGGATGCAAGGATAATTGAGGACAATAAAGGCATACAACAAACTATGGCAACCCAGGATGAGGAAGATATTCATGAAATTGGAAATTTGTTGGATGATTCACATGACCAAGTTAAAACTCAACAATGTCCTCATCTTGAATTTATAGAGTTTGAGGTTCAACTTTTGGGTGGGAATCATAAGGATCAGGATGGTTGGATTAAGCACCCTAATTATGAGGATGAAATTGATCTTTGGGGAGAAACTCCTGAAACGTTAAGTATTCTAGAGTACCCACAAACCCCCAACACATCTCAAAACCCTAATCTCCCTTGTTCACCCAACCATTGCACAATTTCTATATCCACCCACACCTCCGCTACACTGAATCAACAAAACTCCTATTGGAGACCATTTGGGCTCTCCCTGCACCACCAACTTGCCACTTTCTTTGATCATCTCTTTGACAAGCCCATTTTCACTCTCCAGGACCCATATCTAGGGGCCTGAAAACTATGTTATTGCAGCCTCAATGTTAGTTATTTTTTATTAAGGACATCGCCTAGCTTAAGACACTAAACTCAGCTCGTGTAAAGGCTTTTTCGAGCTAACTAGAATTTTACGAAAACCAGGTGCTATTCTTCCAATTCTGCTCTCCTGCATGCTTTCATTTTAACAATGAGGACATTACATTAGCTAAGCATGGGGGGGTGGATATCTTATGAAATAATCATTTTGTCATCCATAATAATAATTTCTTATTATTTTATTCAAAAAAAAATAGAACTAGGAGAAGAGAACTTAGGCATTAGGAGTTGCAAACTTTAGGAATTGATACTTTAGGACCTGAATACTTAGACTCTTCAGGTCTTCGGGCTTAATTAGCCTGGGTGTCCACTCGAATGTGGACTTAGTCTTGAGTCCTCGCTAAATAATTTTATTCTAATTTGGCTAATAAATTGGGGTGATAAGTACATGACTTATCAACTCGCCCTCTAATTTGAGGGGACTTTAAGTCTAAACATCTATACACTATTTGCACTGACTCACTTTTCGGCTGTTTGTTCTGAAATTAGGTAGCTAATGAACTTTCTAGGGTAGTATGGTTGGTAAGTTGTCGTGGGTAACAACCCATTAGCCGATTGTCTAGAGTCCAGCTACTTGACCATACTTATTCTACTACTTTTAGGTAAATCTTAGATTAGGGAAGCCACCTACTTAGAAAAAATTGGTACTCAAAAATTAAAAAAAAATAGAAAAAATGAAGAAAAAAAATAGAAAAATAAACCACACTTCACTGCATGAATATGGCTGGCAGGTTGCCGTGGGTAATAGCCCATTTGCCGGTTGTCCAGAGCCCAGCTCACAAAAATGTACAAAAATTCCTAAAACACTTAGAGAAGAAGCGGGGAAGTAGAATAAACTAAGGAAATACACACTGGGTTCGCCTTTGTGTTGACCCCATAAAAAAATTTAAAAGTAGAGAGAAAGCTACAGTTCGGAAAGATAAACCTTTAAGTAGAAACTCTTAAGATCACCTAGGGTCGTAGAAACTTGAAGTCTGTTTTAACGGCTGCCTAGTGAGTCTTTCACTCTTTTCACAAGATGCTTAGAACTTAGAGTCATTTTCGAGTCTTGGGTGGATTGGGTAGCCCTAAAAAGTTATCCTGAAACTCAAACTCAAAAACTTCAAAAGAAAAAAAAAGTATCTTCCCTTTCCAAATAAGGCGAGGGCTTAGGCAGTCTTCATTCTAGCAGACACCTGGGCAATGTCGAGTTTTTGTAACGAGGTCTTAGGTTGGAAGTTTCTAAAGCAACCAACAAATTGTTCCTAAGTGATCAAATCCTAATTCTACTTTTATACATAGCATTTAGGTTAATTTTCCTAGGGACTAGCAAAGGATAAGCATGTGGGTGTGATAAACACGTATAAATTCATGATAAAATGCTTATTTATGATAGTTCCTAAGCCAAGCATTTCATTCCATAAGTATAAATAGTGCATAACATGCATTACATTGCATTTAAGATAATTAGTGTATATTGTATAGTAATTCCAACATTTTATGGATAGGAGGCAATGCTACAACTTTACGAGTTTCGGATGAAGGATCTATCCATACAGATGGATCCGAAGTGACGATCGCAGTCTGAAAACACGGAAATCACTTTGATCAGAGAACCGTGGCATCCTCTACAAGCGAGGAAAGGTGGACAGTGGCACCATCGAGAGTGCCCAAGGTCACCCGCCATACTTCCAAGGGCCACCCAACAAGCAATCTTAGCCGTTGGATGAGAATCCAACGGCCGAGAGCCCACCTCCACGGCACGCCCACAACACATCCTCTCGAAAATCTCATTGTCTTGGCGCAATGGTGGAGGTGCTTGATTCCAAGGGAGGGGCACGGGTTCGAAACCTGCAGAGCCCCCCCCCCCAATTCACCAATTGGGCACACGCCAACACGCACACCAGTGCATGCCAATGCACACCCACATGCCTGCTAGCATGTACCAGCAGCGCGCACTCGTGTGCACCGCTAGTGTGCACCAGCTGGGCCTTAACGCAATCCTCATGCGTGATGGAGGGGCAGCACAGCTCGCGCATGGGTGGACGTGAGGTGTCTATAGTGACGCTTGGGATGGACATACAGCGATGTTTTGGAGGTCGCTAATGACCCTGTGTCCATTTTTAACCCCTTCCCATCCACTATATAAAGACCTACACACCTCCCTTGCCTAGCTATCGTACCTACTCTACTCCCACCTACTCCTAAGCTCTAGTAGCCTACCAAAGCTCCATTAGAGCTTATTCCTAAGCTCCAAAGGCCTCTTATTAGTGTAATGCTCCTATATCCCACCAAATATTCATCCTCCATCCCACCACCTTCATAAGAAGCCTTGGAGTCATCCTCCCACCTCCATTCTGGTAGAAGATCGCGTCCATCTCCTCATCCCCATTGCAAAGCCTTGATGAAGCATTCCTCTACCTGGCATCCTCCTGCATCTCACCACTGTCGTCTAGCACCTCACCTCCTTCATCTAAGCTGCTGCCAAGTGCCGTCGTCTCACCAAACAGCCGATTTGGGAGATTTCTTCTCACCCCTATCTCCTTTGTATTTTTCAGCTTATTGTAATAAATAATTGCATGATATATCAAATTTGTTTCCATCTCATTTTGTGACATTATCTTGCCTACTTCTTTATTGCAAAAACAAAAGAAAAAAATCACAAAACCCTAAATCCTCAAAAAGAAACAAAACGAAGTGCGGATTTCAACAAAAGTAAATGTCGCCTCCTTGTGTTCAACTTGGGACTCCCTTGGAGTTTTGGTTATAAATTGTATTTGATAACGCATTTTGTGAGCTAGGACGATGGGTCCTTGAAACCCTAATTTTTCTTCACCAAAACCCATTCATTAATAGGTCAAATCCCTCAATTTCTTGAGGGCTTTTGATCTAAGAGTCGTGAGGGTGGTTATGGTGTAGGTGGTGGGGAGTTTGGAGGTGTGTTGCACTGGATTGAGCTCACCGAAGCTTCGCTAAACACGAAGAAGAAGAATGGTGAGGAGGAGAGCTTGAAACCTAAAACTAAGTGCCTAGATTTACTCTACAAGAAGAGAAGAGGAAGAAGACCTACTTATTTGGACGAAAAGAGGGAGAGCCACATCCAGTGTTGGCTGATCGAAAGTGGGTAGGAAGACACTCCAGTGAAGGGTAAGTATGACAAGGAAAGGCAGAAATGACCTAGCTATTGTTAGCTAACGTCAGAAGATCATGGGGAAGAAGATGGCACATCCAATTTGGCCATTGGATGTATGGAAGAAGGTGGATGAGGAGGTCATCGAAGACTTGGAGCTTGTGGCCGGTTAGAGGAAGAGAAGCATTTGTGGCAAATTTTCGACTAATCTTTGCTTTGGCACATGTAGAAGCTTATATAGAGGTGGAATTCTCATTAAATTGCCACAAAATCATGAGGATGACTTGCGATTTTGGAAAGCTCGATTGCAGGAATTTCGAGCTTCACCAGAGCTCATACCTCCAAATTGGGGCACAAAATCAGGTTGAATCTGTAGAGTAGGATCTGATGACCAACCCCTCCAAATTTGGAGGGATTTGGTTGAAGATTGGAGGAGTAATCCTCAATCAAAGATTGTGAGTGTTGGATTGCAATTTCTACTACAATTGCCAGATATGGAAAAAGAAGAAGAATATGGGAGGACCTAAATGCAAGAAAGAATCGAAACTTAGGGGTAATTGTGTAATAATTAGAGGAAATTGGGCTAGATCGCAAACTACGTCAAGATGAACTCTGATTGCGTTCAAAATTTAGGGTTAACCTAATTTAGACACAAGGAATCTATTGGTGACCTTATATTTGGTTTTGGAAGCAATTTGATTGGGTAATTTACACTGAAGCCCAAAATTGAGCAAATTCCCACCTAAGTCTCTATTTTTTGTCAAAATGGGTTTCTTTGGTCAAAGTAAAGGTTCTAAACCTCTTAGAATTTTTTTAAATGATTTTTAGGAGGTTTAGATTACATTTATTTCTACGAGAACCTATTTACTTGTAGTAAGGCTGTAATTAGGGTTTTTATTTATTAATAAAATAATCCTCAAAATGCAAAAAACCCTATTTAAGTCAGCTCAGGCCCACTTCTTGGAAATTTAACTACTTTTGACCATTAATTAAGCCCTAATTAACCCCGTAGTTAATCTACAATTGTGATTAGGTGTTAAAATAGTAGAATTAATGGGATTTCCCATATTCTCATATTCAGTTCAGAACAAAGTTATGATCTTCTGATGAATATTACGGATCATTTATCACTGTAATTAGGATATATTAGGCTAATTAACACCAATGATGGTGATACCATCATTGACCAAGTCCTCCTCATGTACCATGGGTTTGGATTCCTATTTCCTTTGGTCAAGACCTTTGGAAATGGAGCATCTTTAGGTTTTTCTAGGATTGGTTCAGGCTCTGGGTATGGGGTGGGTTTGTCCTTGATATCCATCTTGAACTTGGGTCTTGAACCACTTGAACCAGATTGACTAGGATAAGGAGGGTCCTGAGTAGTTTTGCCACTACGAGTAGTGATGGAGTTTAGGCCTGCCTGCTTTTGATTTGGGGTTGCCAGGATAGGAGTGATAAATGCCAGTTTATCATCATTCTTATGCATTAAAACAAACCTAGCTCTTAGGATTTTACTCCGCAAATAGGTTTCTAGGCTACATTTAGGCATTAATTAGGTTAGGCATTCATTGCATTTTTTATTATCTTTTTAATGTGTTTTTGTGAGTGTTAGGGACAAACAGATTAATAGATCCTTAGAATCCTAGCACTTAGGAAGGCAACAGGTGAAGGAGAAGCACAAACTAGCTGGAACTCAGCTTGATCCAGCTCTCCATAGCAGGAATCCAACTCACTTGGATTAGGGTTAGATCATCCTAGCTCCATTTAGCTAATCTCACCTGAATGGCAACTCAAGAGAGCTCATCTAAGCTCACCCTAGCTCAGGTCAGCTCAAATCCAGCTCAACTTAGTTGAGTCTAGCTCATCTCAGCTCCTACTAGTCCATAAGGAGCTATAACTAGCTCAGCTGAGTTGACTAGAGTTCACCCCAGCTACATCCAGCTCCACTCAACTCCAGCCAGCTGAAGAAGAACTCATCCCAGCTCAGGAAGCTCAAGTCCAACTCTCGGGGACTTAGCTTAGCTCAACTTAGTTGAGCTAAGCTACCTTAGTTGCCCCAACCAACTTGATCCTCCCCGGGAGCACCAGACCCAGCTCACCTCAGCTCCTTATGGTAGAAGCTAGCTTAATTTAACTTGGCTTAGCAGCTAGTAAAGAACTAGCAAGCTAAGCAAACCAGAGTAGCTCCATGCCACCCTTTTCAGCAGCTGCCAGCTCTAGTTCAAGCTCCAGCCTTCTCCTCCTCAGCTCCTCTCTTCAAACCCTAGCTCCAATACCTCCTCCTCTACTCCATAGCTAGCTTAGCTTAGCTTAGCTTAGCTAGCAACCAGCTCCTTGGCCATCCACCACCTTCAACTCAACCCTAGCTAGCTCCACCAACTTAAGCCCTACCTAAGCTAGCTATCCTACTCCAAGCTGGCGCCACAACCTAGGCACCTCTTGACCCCATCACCACCACCAAAAGGCACCAATTTTGGTGCCAAAACCTAACCCTAACTGCCCCCCTTTTTGGCACCAACATCCACCCCCATATCCACCATACACTTAACCCAACAGCCCATCCTAGCCACCCACCTGCCCCTCCTTCAGAACCCTACTTTGTGCCACCTAAGCCCCCCTTCTAGAAGCCATTTTGGTGCCAACTTCAAGGAGTGCCGCCACCCATAACTACCACCTAGGTACCCCTTGGATTGGCGCCAATTACCCTTAGCCATAGGATCCCCAACTACCCCCCATATCCTATCCTAGCAGTCCATTCCAAGAGCCACCTATGCCCCCCTTCCTACACTATATATACCCACCTATCTTCCCACATTTTCTTCATCGTCCATTAGTGTATTATTCTACCTATACCCACCTACACCTACGGCCAAGAAGAAGGA
The DNA here is from genome assembly GCA_037157565.1 of Thalassia testudinum. Lineage (NCBI taxonomy): Eukaryota > Viridiplantae > Streptophyta > Magnoliopsida > Alismatales > Hydrocharitaceae > Thalassia > Thalassia testudinum. Next base: position 40,801,359 of record JAZHRO010000049.1, read on the forward strand.
GTAGAGAAGAAGATTAAGGGGGCACATCACCATCCCCTTTGGTGCCTTCTTCTCCCTACTCTCTTCAACTTGGGCCACGGCAAGGAGGAGGGCTATTCTACTTCAAGGAGGACGGCCAGGCAAAGGAGAAAGACCTAGGGTGGACGTCCACCCTTGAGGAGGAGAATTGAAGATGGTAGCTACCACCTTGGAGGACATCATTTGGAGGAGCATCTCAAGAAGGAGAAGGAGTTGGAGGACTCTTTTCAAGCCCAGGAGCTACTAGGCTTGGAGCAAGAAGCCATCATCTTCTTCACCATTTCATTTAGAGGATTTGTGTTTTTATCTTCTTGAATTTCAAGTAGATTAGAAGCTTTCCTCTATATGTTTTGTGTAGAACAAGTTCATTTTTAATTCAAGTTTCCTTCTTTGAATTTTTGTTGCATAGCATTTTACAATTTTTGCCTAACATTTGTTTCACTTCCTCTCCCTAATTATTCTAGGCCTCCACATGCCTAGGGTGAGCTTAGGGAGAGGCTCTACCTATCACTTAGGGTTAGCTTTATTAAAATAGGGGGTAGTTGTTTTCCCACTATCAACAAAATTCTTATTGCCACTATTTCAAAACCTATAAGAAGTATATATTGAAAAAGATCAAAAAGAAAGTTGATTTCCATTTTTCAAGCAAGAGAGTTGATTTTGCAAACAATTGGCCTCCTTGGACGACCCTAGATACTGCCCTATTAGGAATATAAATTTAAAAGCGAAAGCGGATTTACGCATTGCAACGACACTAAATTACCTAATTAACAAACCGCGTATTCTCGCGATCACTTTTTGGTGCCGTTGACGGGGAGGCACGGCTTTGCTTAATGTTTCTTTCTCTTTCTTGAAGTGGATCTCATCCCCTTCCCTCTCTTTTCTCTAGTGTGTGTAGGAACTACAGCAGGAAAGTGGGAATTGGGAAGAGAAAGCTCAAAGTTCCTTTTCTTCTCGCGGATTTTCAGGTTGGTTCCTTTTTCTGGTCACATAGTCAATTAAAATTACCAAAAAATTATTAAACTTGGCTTTTAGCCCAAACATCTTAATTAAGTGGAGTGGTGTCCATTAAAATTCATTGTTTGTTTGAATGTTTTATTAACACCACTTCATTTGAAGTATTGGTGTTCTATTTTTCAGGTCTAGATTTCTATCCGGAGTTGAAAAATCAATTCCCAACACCACAGGCCTTTTAAAATCATAAAATTTCATACAGCGATTCGAAATTAAGTTAGAACATCTGTTCCAAATTTTAGATCAATTGGCTTTGTATTTAATTTTTAAAAATTCGTGGACTACAGAGGGGTCACACCCTCCAATCTTCCTATTTTGCTACTGTCTGTGAATTTTTGAAATTTTTATACTCATCCAATTTTTGTGAAATTTAGCTTTCTGGTATTTTTGTGAAATTTTACACATCATATAAAATCACCAAAATTTTCTGAGGTTAGTGGTAATATTGAAAGGTCTAAAATACCCATAGGTATCATTTCTGGATTTTGACACTAGTACAAATAAAAATTCAAAACAATTATCAAACAAATTCCTAAAATCTTGCAAAAATATTCTCTAGAATCCTTGTTTGATTCTCTTTAAAGTAGTTGTGTTGTTTGAATTGTTTGAACTATTACTTAATACAGAAAGCCTAAAAATAACTCATTGGTAGTTAAATTTCTATCCTAGGACCAATTGGATTAGGGTTTCTTTTTTCATTTTTAGAAATAAACAACAAAAGGAAACATATCTTCACTCATACAACTTGATTTTCTCTTGTTTGTGGAATCTCAAACTTGTTTGAAAACTTAAAAAGAAAACCCTAAAAATACACCAAGTTAAATCCAATCCTAAAAGACAGAAATACAATAATTGTGTGACAACTTGTTTTCATTGGAACCACTTTCCAATTCCTGCACACACACTAAAAATTGAAATAACAGGGCAACAACCCAATTAACACTCTCCACATTCCGTGTGCACTATAGTATCCTAGACCTAACTGAAATCCGTAGCAACTTGATCCCTAAGGCTTCATCAACTTAGGCTTGCTATATAGGTCTTAAGTCTTCTTTAGTTAATACCAATTCTATCATCTATATCTGGTGTTCAGGCATAGGGGCCATGTCAAATGACCAGGAGTAGGTTTGTACAAGCACTTGGGATTTTCCCTAGGAAACGTTTGGGCCCAAACCTCCCCTTAAGCAACTTGGCGAGATTAGTTGACAGAACGGGTATTCACTATTGATTACTTACTTCCTACGTAGACCAAGTCTTAGGCTTATTTTTAGGGAGTCACACTTAAGTTAGGTCTAGCTTTGGTTGTTTGATTTGCACACTTTCTCTCATCTCCATCTCTTCTCCTCCCCTCCCGTTTCTTCCATTTTGCACGGGCGGTGGTCCAAAACTCCACACTTGGAGGGACCACTAGATTTTGCCTCCCCAAAAAGACTTTTCCTGCATTCTTCCTCTTCTTTCAAAATGGAAAATCAAAATTGGTCCTCTAACCCACATGCTAATTTTTCTTTCCCCTATTTTTCCACCCAGGAGCTACTTAATCAGGCCCCTCCACCTAATCTCTACTCTATCATGGCTCAGCTACAAGTTAAGCAACAACAGTTGCATAAGGATTTAACAAACCTAGCCAACCAAGGGAGTCCTGCCACACCTGCCCAAGCTCCACACATTCCACATCTCACCCCTTTTAACACCTGCAAGAGAGAAAATCTGCATAAGTCCCATGCTGAGTATAATTATTATTCTGAGGCTTTCTATGGTTCAACAGGGAATTATGTTTATCCCAATCATCACCCCACCCAAAATGTCCCTACTTTCTAGGAGAAATTAAAAAATTCCTCTAATGGGGGGAATTATCTGGCTCACTCCTGGACCAATCCGGTTCCACACCAACAATGAAACCTGTTTGGAGGGTATGGTTCAAATCAGACTTATCAATCTGGGCAATCTCAAGAAGACATTAATGCCCAGATGATGAAAACCCTGTAGGAGTTACAAAGAAAAACAAAGGAAACAACCTGTCTTATTAATAATCTCAATGATCAAATTGGGGATATTCCAACTCAAAGACCTGCAGGACACTCACCATCCCAACCCACACCAAACTTTATTAATCACAGGAACAAACACCCGGGTGGATACCAACATCAGAACCACATGGTTCAGCCTCCTATTAACCCAATATCGCAGCACCAACTCAGTTTCTAAGAACATCAAGCCCCTCCACATCCTCCTAGTGATCACCAAGCTACGTATGCAGAGACTTTGAGTGAGGAAACCACCATGGATTTAAGGCCTTCACATTCAACTGATGAAACTGATTCTCAACCAATGCAGATTGACCCCTAACCTCAATAAGGAAGAAGAAAAAGAAATCCCAAAAACACCTAATTTAAACCCTATTTCCCACTCTCAAAAACTGCAATCCAACAATCCAAAATCAGAGCCCTCTAACCACAATCCTTTGGACTTATTTGAGCAAGTCAAGAGGAATATTCCCTTTCTAGATTCTCCCCATGCCTCTAAAAAATTTACTTCAAAAGGGCATGATCAGAATCTAGAAAGGTTGGTCCTTTCAAAGACAGCCAACTCAGTTTTTCAAAGCAAGCTGCCTTTCACAAAAAAGGACCAGGGCACATCACTCATCTCAGTTGTCATAACTGACGCCATGTTTTTTCGCACCCCTCTCGACTTACGTACCTCTAGTAATCTCATCCCCCCTATCTTTTTTGAGGAATTTCAATTCAGTGATTTAAAACCTGCTAAGGTTCAATTTCAATTAGAAGACCGATCTACCATTCAACCATGGGGTGTTGTTGAGGATAGTATTATCAAGGTCCCGAAATGTCTATTTTCGGTAAATTTTCTGGTCCTTGATGTTGGTGCTAGAGCACCACGATCATTTGTTTTGATGATAACAAAACACGTGTTATTTAACATTTGCAATTTGAGTCCTAGATTTCAGGTCAATTGCAAATGTGGACGTGTTTAGACGGAACTCGAGCTCGCATCCAGGATGGATTGGAGGAGCTTAATGAAGAACAGAAGAGATTCGCGAGGAGCGATATATTGAAGATGGAAGGAAATGAAGAATAGGATAGATTTCCTTCTTTTATACTTGTTGTATTTTTTCGTTTCTTTTGTTGCTCTTTATTTCCTTAGAATATTATGTTAAAAAGCCTCAAAGTACCCTAACAGTAGTCCTAGGAACACCGGCACAACCCTAGGATACTTAGGTTTTCTGTAGAATACTTAGAAAACCAATATAGGGTTCAAACAGCACTTACAGACGTCTAATTCCCAAATCAGACGTCTGATAAAGTATTTTAAGACGTCTGACTGTTGTTTCAGACGTCTGATAACTATTAGGCTGGAGTTAGTATTCTGTCTGATGAAATCAGATGTCCAGACCTTAGTCCAGACGTCTTAGAAGACGTCTGATGGACTTGCCAGACGTCCAGATAGTGGACCGTTGGCTAGCTTAGCAGGCACTGCAGATTATGACCGTTAGAGCCTTATCAGACGTCCATAGGACTTACCAGACGTCTGATAATTGACCGTTTTGCCTCGGCTGACCCAAAATCTCTTCTCAGAGATTTTATAGCCGTTACAACATTTGGAAATCCATTCCCACAGAAAAAGTAGGTTTCCAGACGTCCAGACATAGTGCCAGACGTCCTATATGTCGTCTGATGGACTTACGCTAGAACCCTGTTTAGATCTGATTCAAGTCAGGGAGAGACCCGCCCAAAATCAGACGTCTGACCTTGGAATCAGACGTCTTAAAGTGGCCTTCCAGACGTCTGATGCCAGAGTTAGACGTCTGATCACCCTGTCAAATGTAATCATTGTCCTGATTTCGGCCTGATTCTCTTGGGCTTTGTTCCCAACGGCTATAAAACCCTTCCTAAGCCTTCCTACGGCCTCTATAAATAGAGGGGAACCTTTGCAACACATACACACACTACGAAACACCTAGAGACACCAAGAAATACACAAGATACACTTGGATACACTTAGCTACACACTTTCACACTCTTTTGTGTCCAGAAAAGATCGTGCTCTCCAAGCTTAAGCTCCATTCCCTTGAGAGCATCAAACCTTCGCGCACCCGCTCTCCCGCCGTTGTTCACGAGAGCGACATTGCGCCGTTGCGTGGCTCACGCACCCGCGTCATCCTTGACGCACTCCTTGCAAAGGGGAGTTTCCTAATTCCTATAGAAGCTTAGGTTTAAATTCCTTTGTTGGCTCTATAGGTTTGTTGTTTATTTTATCTTTGTATTTTGGTTAGGTATTCGCTTTGCGAATTCCCGTCTCCTTCGTGGGACAAAATCCTTCTCGTGGAGAGAAGGGGTTGAGGAACGCTACCCTCGTACTTGTAGCGTGGTTGTACTGAGGTTGAATCACCCTCGTTTTAAAGTGATTCGGTTAGTGGATTTGATCAACTAGGTTGATCGGAAAACCCTAACTCGAGAGGGTTAGGTGGTGGTTTTCACCCGGTTTGGGTTTCCACCTAAAAACAATTGTGTACATTGTGTGATTGGTTTTCTTTGGTGAGATTGCTTTATATTTTATTTCCGCATTTATTACGTCACCCCTCTTCGTAGGGCCAAACCAACACTTGACATAGAGGTACCTAAGGCTCTCATTAATACCATTCTTGGAAGACCCCTTTTGATTACCGCAACAGCTAATATCCACTCTCACTCTAGGAAAATGAATATAAGTTGCGGTAACCAGATTTTCTCATTAGATTTATTTCAAGCTTCCAAGAGGTCCATTGATCATAAAATTTTTGAGGACACTGATAATACAATGGAAGCAATTTGTGAGAAATCTTTGTTGATCAAATCCTACTCAGCTTTGACCACTGGGGATCTAGATTTTATTGATTCTTATTCTAAGGATGATTTTGTGGTCCGAGACTTTCCAGATCAACTAGGGTTTGACTTTCCCCCTTTTCATCTTCCTGATTTTTCACCAAAAATATCCACACTAACTTCACCCATCTTGCATCTCACTAACTCCTTTCCCCTCCCTTTTCTATTGGACCTACCACCTGATCCACCTAAGTTTGGCTTTCATCATCAATTCAAACCATGGCCAGGCCGGGGTCCTTTTTTCATTTCTCTATTTTATTTTGATCCCTTTATATTTACCACTCATCTTTTTAGGGATCTTGAGGAAGACACTTTTATTAAAGACATTCAAGTGTCCAACTTTTTACATGATTTTTCATCTTCCGTGCATACCTTCACGCCAGTCTAAATGGCGTAAAAGATAGCACTGGATGGGAGGTAACCCATCATTTCTTTCCCTGCTTTCCTTTTTCCTTCTTTTTTCAGGTTTTGACCATCCTAAACCCGACCGCCCTTCACCAAGGTGATCCCTTTTCCCTCTTAATGCATGAGGACATTGCATATCTTAAGCATGGGGGGGTGTTTTTAAAATTTGACGATCGATTTAGGATTTTCAAAACCTAAAAACATGCATTTTTCTTTAGTTATTTTCCTGCGTGCATACCCAAAAATATAAAAATGATGAAAACTTTTTGAGGAAAAATTTTGAAATTGGGACTAAGGTCGAAAAACTCACTTTTGGTAAAATGGGATTTAATCTTTAACAAACTAGGGATAAGGATGTGGATCTGATCATTAGAATTTCAGTGTCTATTTTAGACTAGATCAGATATCCTTCTCTAACAATTCCACCTGAACTCATGATAGTTCAAGTGACTTGATCCTATTTTTGTAATATGGAAAGTATTTGACTTACTTTCTGATTCAAAAACTTTCATTTCTTGAGGAACTTCTTGTGTCAATTTTCACACACAAGCCAACACTTAAAAACAACTAAAAATTTGAAAAACTCCCTTGTTTGGACTTAGTGAAAGTCTGAAGCAGATCATTGGTTTGAGTTCCCACCGTCGAGAAGGAGGAAAATGCCTCCTTTGAGGACGCGATGTCAGCATGTTACCACCTCGGTGCTGCTCCATATCTATATTTCATATCTTTAGACGGAGCATTAAAGTGCATTTTAGCAGCTCAAGTGTCTTGGATGGTGCTCTCCCTATAGTGTCAGAGAAGAGCTTGAGTTTGCTTGGAACGCCCTTTTACACCGCATTGTGTTTTGGGGTTGTGAGCTCCTGAGTGGTCATGCACAATGCTATCTCGAAGTATTGGTGTCAGAGCCCCCTCGAGGATTGGTAATGGGAATGATGATCCCGACACATCTGTTATAAGACTAAGCTAAAAATAAGCATGGGGGAGGAAAAAATAATAATAATAAATTAATTAATTAATTAATTAACATGCCCTTATAAATGTTGGCTTTTCACAAGCACGGACACAAGGTTTTAAAGGATTTTGCAAGTTGTGAATCAGATTCATGAGCCAGAAAAATCCTAAAAAGTAAAAATTTCAAGTCATCTGAATTAACAAGGGGTTAATTTGTGAATTTTCTGGAGGATATATTGATCCCTTTTTGTCTAATGGTTGGATCCAAAATAAATCCTAATGTTTATCCTTAACAAATCATGTGCCTCCTATGTTTAGATCAACCAAGGTCCCTTAATCTTTTTCTCCTCAAAATTCAAAAAAATTAGATTTCCCAAAAATTTTGTTTTCCAAAAAATTAAAGTTTTGCTAAGAGACTAGCAAAAGATAAACATAGGAGTGTGATAAATGCCAGTTTATCATCATTCTTATGCATTAAAACAAACCTAGCTCTTAGGATTTTACTCCGCAAATGGGTTTTTGGACTGCATTTAGGCATTAATTAGGTTATGCATTCATTGCATTTTTTATTATCTTTTTAATGTGTTTTTGTGAGTGTTAGGGATAAACAGATTAACAGATCCTTAGAACCCTAGCACTCAGGAAGGCAACAGGTGAAGGAGAAGCACAAACTAGCTGGAACTCAGCTTGATCCAACTTACCATAGTTGGAATCCAACTAACTTGGATTAGGGTCAGATCATCCTAACTCCATTCAGCTAATCTTAGCTGAATGGCAGCTCAAGAGAGCTCATCTTAGCTCACCCTAGCTCAGGTCAGCTCAGATCCAGCTCAACTTAGTTGAGTCTAGCTCATCTCAGCTCCTACTAGTCCATAAGAAGCTCTAGCTAGCTCAATTGAGTTGACTGGAGTTCACCCCAGCTTAGATCCAGCTATATCTAGCTCCACTCAACTCCAGGCAGCTGAAGAAGAACTCATTCCAGCACAGGAAGCTCAAGTCCATCTCCCGGGGACTCAGCTTAGCTCAACTTAGTTGAGCTAAGCTACCTTAGCTACCTTAACCAGCCCCCGGGAGCACCAGACCCAACTCACCTCAGCTCATTATGGTATAAGCCAGCTTACTTTAGCTTGGCTTAGCAGCTAGCAAAGAACTAGCAAGCTAAGCCATCTAGAGTAGCTCCATGCCACCCTCTTCAACAGCTGCTAGCTCCAGTTCAAGCTCCAGGCTTCTCCCTAGCTCCAATACCTCCTCCTCTACTCCATAGCTAGCTAAGCTAGCTTATCTTAGCTTAGCTTAGCTAGCAACCAGCTCCTTGGCCATCCACCACCTTCAACTCAACCCTAGCTAGCCCCACCAACTTAAGCCCTACCTAAGCTAGCTATCCTACTCCAAGTTGGCGCCACCACCTAAGCACCTCTTGACCCCATCACCACCACCAAAAGGCACCAATTTTGGTGCCAAAACCTAACCCTAACTACCCCCCTTTTTGGCACCAACATCCACCCCCATATCCACCATACACTTAACCCTACAACCCATCCTAGCCACCCACCTGCCCCTCCTTCTAGAACCCTACTTGGTGCCACCTAAGCCCCCCTTCTAGAAGCCATTTTGGTGCCAACTTCAAGGAGTGCCACCACCCATAACTACCACCTAGGTACCCCTTGGATTGGCGCCAATCACCCTTAGCCATAGGATCCCAACTACCCCCCATATCCTATCCTAGCAATCCATTCCAAGAGCCACCTATGCCCCCCTTCCTACACTTTATATACCCACCTATCTTCCCACATTTTCTTCATCGTCCATTAGTGTATTATTCTACCTATACCCACCTACACCTACAGCCAAGAAGAAGGAGTAGAGAAGAAGATTAAGGGGGCACATCACCAGCCCCTTTGGTGCCTTCTTCTCCCTACTCTCTTCAACTTGGGCCACGGCAAGGAGGAGGGCTATTCTACTTCAAGGAGGACGGCCAGGAAAAGGACAAAGACCTAGGGTGGACGTCCACCCTTGACGAGGAGAATTGAAGGTGGTGGCTACCACCTTGGAGGACATCATTTGGAGGAGCATCTCAAGGAGGAGGAGTTGGAGGACTCTTTTCAAGCCCGGGAGCTACTTGGCTTGGAGCAAGAAGCCATCATCTTCTCCATTTCATTTAGAGGATTTTTTTTTTTATCTTCTTGCATTTCAAGTAGATTAGAAGCTTTCCTCTATATGTTTTGTGTAGAACAAGTTCTTTTTTAATTCAAGTTGCCTTCTTTCAATTTTTGTTGCATAGCTTTTTACAATTTTTGCCTAGCATTTGTTTCACTTCCTCTCCCTAATTATTCTAGGCCTCCACGTGCTTGGGGTGAGCTTAGGGAGAGGCTTTACCTATCACTTAGGGCTATCTTTATTAAAATAGGTAGTAGTTGTCTTCCCACTATCAACAAAATTCGTATTGCCATTATTTCAAAACCTATAAAAAGTATATATTGAAAAAGATCAAAAAGAAAGTTGATTCCATTTTTCAAGCAAGAGAGTTGATTTTGCAAACAATTGGCCTCCTTGGATGACCCTAGATACTTCCCTATCTAGGAATATAAATTTAAAGGCGAAAGCGGATTTACGCGTTGCAACGACACTAAATTACCTAATTAACAAATCGAGTATTCTCGTGATCAAGGAGCTTGCTGCTGATGTCCCATGTATGAAGTAGAAACCTCCGACCCATCAGCTGGAGGTGAGGAAGGGGCCTGACAAATGTAATGTGCTCAACCCTGATTTGAATTCACAACGTGCCTCTGGTATGGCACGCAGTTCAGATTCAGCAAAGCTTGGTAAGGAAGTGCACCAGGCTGGAGAGTCCCAGCCATCTATACAAGTTGGTTACGAACCTCTGTAATTTCTGCATTATGCTACCTCTGCATGGCAACATTAGTCTTCTGTATATCGACCACTGTGTGTAGAATCAGGCTCATATGATCTTCCTTGCTAGGCATAATTTGAAAGTTTGGGTTGGGCTTAAGATGAGTAGGCTGATATGCTCACAGATTTTGTGGTCGGGGTTGGAATTAAGGTCTAGAGTTCTGATTATTCCTTGTGCAGGATAAATTCGAATGATTACGCCATCCAGGGTTGTAAGAGTTAGAGAAAGGATCATTCTGGATGGCATGGAGCTCCTCGCAAGGTTGAGTAGCTCTAGAGTAATTAGGATACAAGGGTTCAGAGATCCCACAACTAGAGTAAGAAGGTTCGGAGTTCCTCCAAAACCTAGATCAAATGGGGGTGGATACGCATCCATCCCCTGATATGAGTGGTGGTGAATATTATGCACGGCCTCCTTCCCTGTGGGAGGATGCGTATACGTGCTTTGTTGAGAATAAGTGGCTCTCTAGAGTTGGTGAGTCAAATCATCCAACTTCTTCTCAATGATGGAGACCTTATCCAATAGACTGACCACTAACTTCAAATCAACGAATATAGATAAGTCTCGTGTTTCGTGTATCCCTCATGTGTTTGTTAATGCACGGGTAGTCATCCAATCGAACATACCTATAGAATCATTATTTATGGAGTTCTCGTGCATATTCTTGAGAATCTCCCAAATGATGTCTTCGTCGTTACCCATGAAGTTGCCTCCACAGGCTGCATTGACAAATAATTTGATGTCCTCATGGAGTCCCCCATAAAAAGACTAGACCTATTCCCATTTAGGAACTCTGTGATGAGGTCATTTCCACATAAGATATAGAAAGCGATCCCATGCCACATGAAGATGTTCCCCTACATTTTGCATGAAATGCGTGATTTGGTGCCTCAGGGCATTAGTGCACCCTATTGAGAAGAATTTCTTGAGAAATTCAGCTTGTAACCCTCCCAGGTGCTGATCGGTCGAGTTAGTGACCGATACCAATGGGAAGTCTTATCCTTCAAAGATAAGGGGAACATTTTCATGAGTAGGGTGTTCCAGTTATGAACATTTGGCCCAAGAGTCTAGGCCAAATGCTTCAATTCCCAGAAATGTTGGAAAGGGTCTTCAGAGCCCAATCCATGAAAGTGGGGATCAAGTTGATAATATTCGGCAACAACTCTATATCAGGTCCCCTAGCCAGAATCTGCACCCTGGGTTTGATAGCCACATCTGTGGGATTGTAGTGATCTCGCATCTGTGGATGCGGTCGGGGGTTGGCCAATGCATGAATCAGGTCGATGAGAGTCTGTAACTGGTCATGTAGGTGTTGAATATCACCCCCTTCTTATTCTGGATTCTCCATGGAAGCAGAGGATGGAGAACCAGGATTAGACGTAAATGGATCAGAAGAGATATCAAATAGATTAGGAGACCCAAACAAGTGGGTTGGTGTCTGATCCCAACGAGTGTGCCTTGCTAATGGAGGTCTCAAGACAGGTCTCAAAGACCTCCTCCCTTACATGCACTATAGAAGAGATGAGGGACTGAAAATGTTCTAGACCCAATCAAGGCACCCAAAAGAATTGGATGACTATGGTTGTTCGAGGCAGATGGACCTCTAGATCAAAAACTCGCACATCGGAGAATTACTTAGGCAGCCAGGAAGGGAAAGCCCTGCAAAGACCCTTACACGGTAGAGCATCCCTAAGGGTTACAAGGTTTCCCTACCCGACCTTCCTTGTCACCGCGAATCCAAGTAGACTAGAATGTGAGAATTGAGCCCATAAGTCACCAATTTTAGCCCTAATTGTGCCTTGAATTATCACTTGAATTAGAGATTGATTCAAATTGTGACCTAATTTGAGGTTGATTGATTCACAAAGTGAACCAACTTCACCTAGCCTGCCTTGAGGTTGAGGATGAAGTTCGAGTCAAGTCACTCGAACCACCCTATTTTGAATCTCAAACCGGTTGTTGATATGTCTACTTTAGGAGACATTAATTGGGCCTAAGAACAATCAATTCTAAGATTAAATGGGACTTCCAATATACAATACACCGAAAAATCATTAGAGTTTTGATTTAGTATTTCTGTATAATTCCATGATGCAATGCATGTTGCATATAATTAAGTACGCTTATTATAGGAAATAATTCGAAATCACATCTTACCGGTAACATTATAAATTATGAGAGATTTTGGTTCAGGAATAATCAATGAAGGAATCTGACTAAAAGATGAAACATAAGAGGACTCATCAATTTATTAAAAAATACAAATCTCGGTGGATGTCTTTTTCCGATGATTTCCTCTTGCCTTGATTAACCTCTCTTACTTTTTTTTTCCATGAAATCACGCTGTTATTCTCTCTCTCTCATATTCTCACTATATAATAGGGAACGAGGCCAAAGGAAGAAGGACATCTCCCTGACGAGCCATAGAGGATTGTTCTCTCCTTCAAAACAGAGGAGAGGACACCCCCCTTGGAGAAACCGCTTCTTCACCACAATGGGCCATCACCAAATCGACTATCGTGCACCACTGTGAGCCACCAACAACTCCACCACCGTGGGCCTCCGTCCCCTTCAGTTAAATCATCCGAGAAGGTTCCCGGACGTCTGAAGACTCACACCTGCTCCTCTTCACCTTCATTCCCGCACTAGCCAAAGAGTCACCACCAAACCTCCACCACTGTTCTAAACTGCACGACCTTCCACTACACCAAGCACGCCTTACATGTCATCGCCAATGCATGCACACCTCCTTCACAACAACCGTGCCCTTCCTCCTCGTCTGCGACAGCAACACCTACCACGACCTTCCTCGACCGTGCACCTCTTCTTCTTCTTCTTCGGTAGCTCCTACACCAACCCAACAGCGACCACCTTCTACTCGACCGTCAATGGCACTTCACACGCACCGCCAACCTCCAGCCACCTCCGGCAACCCTCGCGTGAGCATGCACGCCCGACACCTGGCCGGCCAACTTCCTCGACGCTCGGCCACCTTCACGCACTGTTCTTCTTCTCCAATAAGAATCCAAAGTCACCGGCCATCCCCTTCCGCGCAACCACCACCATCACTCCACCTCATCACTAGCGGTAGCTTTGGCCACCTTTGTTCCCACCATCAGCACTGACGCGTAGCTCTCGACGATGCCAACCTTCCTCAAACTTCTCGTCGTCTGCCACTGCCTCACATGCGTGCACGGTAGAGAGGAATGAATCCTCTATTTTGGGTTCAATTAAAATTTACGCTTCCTGCCATTGCCGCATTTCATTTTTTATTATTTTAATGTTATGGTGAATTGTGTGAATCCCCTCATCTTTCATTTAAAGTGCAATTTCAGTGAATCCATGCACCTTATGCCAAATTAAAGAGGGGTTTGGCTTGATTTTTTTGAGGAACTATTTAGTGAATGATATTTGTAGACAATTGCAATTATGGATGTGAGATAATTTGTGCATTTATTGGTTTGTGACTCCCCACAAAACAACCTGATTTTGTAGTTCAATTTTAGTATATTCGTAGTATTTTTTTATTGAGGATTTTCCACCACATTATTTACTACAATGACATATTTCCCAGCTATCATTCTACCAAGAGAAATCTCTTGCTCAAATGGTGTCATTGCTAGGGAGCAATAGACACAATAGATTCACCTGACTATTTCTGATTATTCAGAGTTGCGCATTTATCTGACCATTCTCTAACTTTCTATCCAAGGAATTTGACGAGACAATAGGTGCAGCAAAACGGTGACGTCGACCTTGAGCGACGCCCACACACCCAGAGAGGATGTGAAGAAAAGGAGACCTGGATCCTGCTTTCATAGGGGATTCTCCTTCGTCATCGAGTTTATTCCATTTCAGCCTTCTCGCCCTTATAGTAATTGAGGCTAATTTTCGGGGGTCTATCCCCACTTTCTTTAGTAGCTAGGGGCTATTTTTCTGTGGTGTGATTCATTTTCTGTCTGCTTACCCTAAAAAGGAAAAAAAAACAAAAATATCGAGCTACCTGTTTATGAGTTGCATACCCTTAGGTGCATGCATTTAGGGGTGATTAAGCAACATATTAGATATAACTTTCCTTGCACTATGGATATATCTGTACGGAGATTGCTAGAGTCAGGTATAGCATTCTATCTTTGCATCTAACTATTGTTCACTCATTGCATGTGGATTAAATCTTAAGACCACCAAAATTGATTGAATTAATCTAATTCAATAGTTGCCTAACTGGAATTGGGACTAATAATCAAATTAGACATTAAAATCAAAATCACATTTTATCTGATCAAAAGGGACTTGTATGCGATTCTTTTCAAAATCAAAACTAATTTGTAGTGTGATGCACACTTCTGACACTGAGCATGCACACTAGGCACCACACTAGGTCTCAGTCTCTTAAGGCTATAGGCACCGATCACTTTATCGGTGCAAACCCTCCTATTTCGCTTTGTGGTGGTGATACTATCTTTTGACCAAATGTTTTGATACTTCAAGGAGGGGGACACTAATGACTCTACAAGTATTTATATTATCAATTAGAGTTAATTTCGAGGGCACATGTGCATTAATGTCATATTATAGTTGGTTTGGGGTCATTGCATGCATTTTGCATTATTTTATGTTAAGATTGCTTAGAATCAATGTTTAATGACCATGTGTACAAATGCATATTGAAACAAGTCTCGGATGAGCAATCGGACCATATGGATGGATTCAGATCAACGAAAGGAATCCAACGAACTCAAAATCACCTCAATCCGACCTCCGTAGCTCCCACAACAAGCCCGAGAAGTTCTGACCATTGATCTAATGATCAATGGCCTAAATCTGATGACGTGTCATGCATCCACACACCCTCAACCATCGCTCTCTCTATCTGGCACTCCTTCATCAAGTGATCTCAGCCGTCGATCCTTGATCGGACAGCTAGGAGCACGTGGGCAAAGGCTCATGAACTCGACCAACACGTGATGGTAGCATGTTGGTCTGCTCCTCAGCACCAGACAAGCAGACACCTAATCGAACCTTCGCGAAGCATCAAATCCACGGAGCACGAGTGTGTGGCAAAATTAGATCGTAGATGTGGAGCGGACGATCGTGATAGCACAACGCAGCAGCATCTTGCACGTTGGATGGAGGCGAGCGGCACGTGCTCGATAATGCACCCTAAGATGCACCATCCAACACATGGGGCGTGATCCAAAGAAGCACATGAGGTGAGATCTGGACCATCGTTTCTCAATCGAAAGGTTGCGAGTGCGCACACACGGATCGCGTACGATGGCAGCTGTGCGTGTGTAGAGGATAGCACACGTGAGCTGGGGCTTTAGCAACGCCTACGACGAAGCTTCAGCAACGAATTGAATGTCATTGTTGACCCAAAGATGATTTTTGGCTCTTTTCCTCCATTATAAAAGGACCCATCATCCTCCCCTTTTGGGGGCATCTTCTACCAAGCAACTCCCCCACTCCATAGAGCATCCAAGCAAGGTCCCGGAGACACTGAGCTGCCGACTAAAGCCCCTACACCACCGTGGCTGCCTCACCTCTCCATTTAGCTAGTTTCTTTAGTTTAATACTTGTTATTTTTAAGCATTCCTCTAGTGTTATAATTGTAAAATAGTTCTATCTTTTACAATGGATTATTTTTCTTGGTTTCATAGCTAGCCATTATTGCATCGTCATCATAAATTTCTAACCCTATCTTTGTCTTTCTCCTTCTCTCTCTCTCTTTGTTTTGCAAGTGAACAAAAAGATATATTTCGTGACATTGAAGTGAATATTTGAGCTGATTTCTCGCCTCCCTGTGTTCGACACTCGGACTCACATTCGATTATTCTAATTAAAATGGATGTCCTAAGCTCATGCTACAACAAACGAATTACATAAATGCGTTTCTCGACGTCAGACAACCCTTAAAGGAACAAAAGGGTAGTTAAGAGAAACTTCTTACGCATCACCTCAAAGGAAGGGTTCGCCCTACATGCATCCCTTAGTTCCATCCTTGGAGTAACTTCTCACTTGATCATCTGAGAGTATCATTGAAGCAAAGTATAGGTCCTAGGGCACTTAGAGGTTAGATTAGGTTGTGTAACTGTATTGAATAGCTTGTTTGGCCATCTATATCAACCAATTCTACCTCTACCCCTCACAACAGAGGAGGTCAGGATCTCAAGTTGTCACCCCCTCTTATACCACCTATGTGGGAACAGAGGGACTTCGCCTTGACCTTTTTGACCAATCTGTGGAGTGGAGGTTTCACTTACTCAATTGGCAAGAACTTAAATTGTGATTGGTAGATATTGTATGCTTGGTAGACGCTCTCTTGAGGGTAGTCTAGTGTTTGATCTTGAGCCTGAATGAATCCTTAGGAGAGCCCACCAAAGAAAGAAAAGAAAAGAAATGGCTGATCAAGGAACAAATCAACAAAGGATGACCCTAAGGGACTATTTCATTCCAACCAACCAACCCGCTCAAGCATTGAGACAATTGGCAAGGGATAATCCATATGAGATCAAGAGAAGTACCATATCCTTGTTGCCCTCCTTTTATGGTACTAATAGGAAGACCCCAACTGGCATTTAGAGGAATTCATTGAGGTCAGCTCCATGGTGAAACTTCAGAACTTTACTGATGAAGCTCTAATGAGAACCCTCTTTCCCTTCTCCCTTAAGGACAAAGCAAAACACTAGTATCACACCTTGGATGCAAGGGTGAATGATTGGAAACCCTTAAGGGAGAATTCTTGAAAAAAACACTTGCCGATGAGCAAAACCAACAACTTCAAGAGGAAGATCATGGGTTTTACTCAATTAGATGGGGAACAATTCCACGAAACTTGGGAGCGATTCAATGATCTGATTTGACTATGCCCCCATCATCAAGTGCCCAAAGGGAAATTGGTAGAGAGGTTTTATACTGGACTATCTAATAGGCATAGGCAAACTGTGGATGCTGCTTGTGCTGGAACCTTTCTTACCAAAATGGAGGATGAGGCTTGGATGTTATTTGAGTCACTGAGTGACAATTCTATCCACTTGACCAAAATTGAAATAATAGGGCATTACCCCAATTAACGCCCTCCACATTCCCATGCACATTTAGACACCCAAGCCTAACTTAAAACAAGTGGTCATTTGACCACTTAAGGACTTCATTCAATTAGGCTTGATATCCAATATTTAAGGATCACTAGACAACACGGCGACAGACTTAGAGGGAAATCAAATGACGGGTGAGGGTTTACACAAGCCACTGGTGATTTTCCAAGTAAATGCTTGGGCCCAAGCCACCTCTTTAGTCTAGCAGAGTTCTCTTTTGGGAATTAGGTTCACTTGCTGATTTCTTACCTATTGGGTTCCCAAGTCTTAGGTTTTAAGGAGTCAACCTTAAGACAAGATTAGGCTTGGTTGTTTGAATTGCACACTTTCTCTCATCTCCATCTCTTCTCCTCCCCTCTCGTTCTTCCATTTTAGGCACTGGCGACGATCCCAAACTCCTCACTTGGAGGGACCATTTGATTTTGCCCCCTGCGCCAAAAGACCACTTTTTCTATCTTCTTCTTCTAAAAAAATGGAAAATCAACAACACAGGTCCACTAACCCATCAACCTCCACCTCTAATCCCACTACTAATCCCAATCTGACCCTTCCACCTAAACCTCCCCCCCACCCCCCGCCTTTGACTTTCCACACCTGGAGCTTCCTAATGCTAACATGCATCAATCACAACAACAAGCCCTATGCCTAATCTCTACTCCTTGATGGTTGAGTAGATTGCTCAACTTCAAGCCAATCAAAAAATGCTAACTAGGAATATCACAAACCTAGCCAATCAAAGGCCAAACCCACCACCCCATTAGCAGCCTGTCGTTCCTCTAAAAGATTTCTATGATCCTTCCTGTTATGAGGAAAGACCAGGGGAGGTCATACCTAAAGGGGACTTCGAGATCAAACTGGTTGTTCTGAATCTGATTAACTAATTCCATGGCCTTCCTAGGAAAGACCCATTCAGCCACCTTGAAGAACTGACTCTCCTTGCACAAACAACTCATTCCCACAATGTGCAAGAAGTCATTTGGCTGATGTGGTTATTCCCATTACCTCTTAAAGATAAGGCCGCTTATTGGTTCAGAACCATTGGCCGACCTATCACTACATGGCCTTAGCTCAAGAGTGCCTTCCTCAAGAAATTTTTCCCCATAGGTCGTACTATTTCCTTGCGAAGATCTATTATGACCTTTCAACAAAAATCTGGCGACACTTTTCATGATTCTTGGGAAAGATTCCAAGATCTCCTACGAAGTTGCCCACACCACGAGGTTCCCTTATGGCAGCTCATGCAGATCTTCTATCATGGATTAGAAGATTGAATTTGACATTCCGTCGATGCCTCGTGTGGCGGCAATTTCTTAAATAAGGATGCTAAGAGTGCCTATGACCTTTTTGAAGAAATGAGTGAAAACTCATTTAATCAAGCTTCCATGAACACCTTTGGCAGAACTTCAAACCCATAATTCACTATTCATGAAAGAGGCACTCAATCTATCCCTGTCACCCAAGACGATCTTCAAATGATCGCCTAAAAACTCAACCAGATGCAAATAAACCAAAAGAAAATTGAGGAAAGACTTGCCACACCAATCCAAGCTCCACAAATTCCACATCTAACCCATCCTAACATTCCACGAAGAGAAAATTTGCACAATCTAAACACTACCTTGCTGATTATCATTAATATCCTAAGGCTTTGTATGATTCACTGGGGAATTACAATTATCCAAACCCTAACCCTACTGAAAATATTTCTGCCCTCCAGGAGCAATTTAGAAATTCTTCCAACTTGAAGAATTACCCGAACCACTCCTAGAATAACCCAGTTCCTCCCCAAACATCAAATCAATTTAGTAGGTATGGGTCGAATCTGACCTTTCATCTTGGGCTATCTCAGCAAGACATCAATGCCTAGATGATGAAAACCCTCCAGGAAATGCAAAGTAAAATGATGGAAGTAACCCATGCTGTTACAAATATGTATAATCAAATTGGGGTTACTCCAACTCAAAGACTTGCAGGACATCAACCCTCCCAACCCATGCCTAATCCTAATCATCAAAGGAACCAGTATCCAGGCAAAAATCAAAACTACCATAATTAGCCTCCTACTAATCCATCACCTCAGCAGCCTCCCAAGTTTTCACAACAACAGGTCCCCCCACCTCCTCCAATTAATAATCTGACTGCACATGCAGTTACATTGAGGAGTAGGAAAACAACCACTGATCTAGGGCCTTCACAACAACTTGGTGAAATCCCCATTCCCGTGCAAATTGACTCTCAACTCCCACATCAGGAAGAAAAAGAAATACAAAAATCTCAGGACACGATTCCTATCCCTTTTCCACAAGCTCTCCACCCCACTACTAATCGAAAAAAGAAATCTGAGCCCACAATTGAAGAACTCATGGATTTATTTAGGCAAGTTCAAATTAATATCCCTCTCCTAGATGCAATCAAATATATACCTGCCTATGCCAAATTTTTGAAGGAGATCTGTAGTCCAAAAAGGTAGGCTAAAAATCTAGGACAAGTGCATCTTTCGGAGACAATAAGCTCTATCATAGAGAACAAGCTGCCTCCTAAGATGAAAGATCCGGGCACGCCTTTAATTTCAGTGATTATTGATGACAGTACTTTCGATCGTGCCCTTCTTGATCTCAGTGCCTCGGTTAAAATCATTCCCACGATTTTATTTGAAGAATTTCAGATCGGTGAACTAAAACCTATTGAGGTTACCCTTCAATTAGCCGATCGATCTACAATCAAACTTTATGGCAATGTTGAGGATGTCCTGGTCAAGGTCCACAATTGTGTCTTCCCCGCAGACTTTCTGATCCTTGACATTGAGGTACCTAAATCTTTAATGAATGCCCCAATGTCCTTAGATCACCCTTTTTGGCCACCACAAAGGCAAATATAAATTGCCATACAGGCAAAATGGATATCACCTGCGTAGGCCAAACTATCACCCTTGATATTTTCAAATCCTCCAAGAGATTCCATGATGATAACTTTTTCAAGGACTCAGATATAGAAATATCAAATTTGGTGGAGACAAATTTTGTGGACTCAGACTATCACCCTTCCCGACCATAATTTTTTTGAGGAATCTGTCTCAGAATCCTGGTCGACGAAATCTATGACTCAGAGACTTGTCTTCTACAAAAATCTATTCCTGATGATCCCCCTGATTATTCCCCTAACCCACTCACTTTTCTCTCAACCCACCCTTGCACACTAACCTCACCTACCTTTCATCATTCCTCTCCCACCCCCATCAACTAGATCTACCACCAAACCTACCCGAGTTTGGCATTCATTCTGCATTTAAACCATGGCCAGACTCGGGTCACACTTACATTTGTCCAACAAATTTTGATCACCATCTTTATACCACTCAACTTTCTAGGGATCCAGAAGAAGACCCTTTTCATGCAGGCATCCAAGTGTCCAACTATTTACATGATTGTCCATCTCCCATGCATACATTCACGCCCGGCTTAATGGCGTAAAAGATAGCACTAGATGGGAGGTAACCCATCATTTTTTTCCTACTTTCTTTTTTTCTTTCTTTTTCTAGGTTTTGACCATCCTAAATCCAATTGCCTTTCCCTAAGGTGATCGCTTTTCCCTCCCAATGCATGTGGACATTGCATATCATAAGCATGGGGGTGTTTTTAAATTTTGACGATCGATTTAGGATTTTCAAAACCTAAAAATATTCATTTTCCTTTTATCCTGCATACCCAAAAGAATAAAAATGTTGAAAACTTTGGAAGAAAATTTTGAAAATCAAGACTAAGGTTGAAAATTCACCTTTCGGTACAATGGGATTTAATTTTTAACAAACCAGGGATAAGGATACAGATCTGATTATTAGAATTTCAGGGTCTACCTTTAGGCTAAATCAAATATCCTTTCTAAAATTCCACCTGAACTCGTGATAGTTCAGGTGACTTGATCCTCTTTTGTAACATGGAAAGTATGTAGCTTAGTTTCTGATTCAAAAATTTGCAACTCGTGCAAAATTTCTTGTGTCAAAATTCACACACAAGCCAACACCTAAAAACAATTAAAGTTTAGAAAAACCTCTTTGTTTGGCCTTAGTAAAAGTCCGAAGCAGACCATTGGTTTAAGTTCCCACCACCGAGGAAGAAAATGCCTCCTTTGAGGACATGATGTCAACATGTTACCGCCTCAGCACTGCTTTATATCTATATTTCACATCATTAGATAGAGCAATAAAGTGCATTTTGCAACTCAAGTGTCTTAGACGGTGCTCTACCTGTAGCTTTGGAGCAAGAGCTTGAGTTTGCTTGGAGTGCCCTTTACACCATGATGTAGACACATCCATCTAGGTTAAACTGCCTATTTTTGCATGTTCCTAGACTTAGATTTGCATTTCATAATATAAATATTACATAGCATGCATCATTCTGCATTTAGAGTAGTTGTGTATATTTTAGGTTAATTCCATCCTTTTTGTGGTCAGGAGAGAAGGAGATTTATTTCGGAGCCTTGGATTGACAATCCGACTGTACGAATCTGATCAGGACAACGATCGGAGTCCAACACCTCCTAAATCGCCTTGATCGGAGCCTGTAGCACCATATGCAATCTGAGGAAGATCAACGGCCAAGGGACTAGGTGACGTAATTTGGAGCTTCAAACGACAAATCCGACTGCGTGGATGGATTCGGGTTGACGATCGCAGCCTAATGGAGTGAAAATCGACTCAATCCGACCTCTATAGCAGCCCGTACAACAAAAAGAAGATAGACGACCAAGATCGCGCCACATGTCGCAACCCAGGCTGCCCATGCACACGCACATGCCACCACACGCACACAGCAGCGTGATCGCGTGCGCGCGAAGCCACACACGTGCAGCAGCGTAGCGGGTGCGCATGGGCGCGCGCGAAGGCAGCAGCAGCGATAGCGCATGGCAGCACGGGCGCAAGGCTGTCTTCAGCGATGTTTGCGGTGGATCTTCAGAGACGTTTATGACTGTCACTAAATGTCCTATATACGAAATTGATCCTTTCCTCCACTATAAAAGGACCCCTACCCCTCCCATTCTTCTTGATCTCTTCCTTTCTTCTCCTCACCACCTCCAAGGCTCTAGAGAGAGCTTGTCCTAAGCCCGGGATGCTCCTCTAGAGTAGAAAACAAACATTTGTTCCTGCCTCTCATCCCCCTTTGTGGAGCATCCTGTGGCTGTCTTCTCACCTCTCTTCAGGAAGAAGATCCCCACCGTAACGCCGTCCTTCCCTGCCCTCCGTCCTGTGGCTCTATCCCCGTTCATCCCGCTCCTCACCACCTTTCTCCAAGCGACGTCACAGCGAGTCGTCCTCCAAGCGACCGTCAAGGGGGATTTCTCCTACCTATCTCTATCTTTACTGCTTTCATAGTATAGTTTTCCCGCTTTCCTAGTTGTAATAAACATTTGATTATAAAAATACATGATTGTTTCTCTCTCTGTCTCTGTCTTTATTTTGCAAGTAGATTAGCTAGAATTTATCAACCTGATCTCTTGCCTTATTAAAATACCAAAAAAATAACAAAGGATAAAAATGACAAAAAGGAAATAAAACGAAATGCGTATCTTTCAAAACCAATCGTTCGCCTCTTCGTGTTCGACCCGGGACTCACTTTTCGAGTTTCGGTTATAAATTTCATCTGATCGACAGATTTTCTCTCGAATCAAACTACAACGATGAGGTTTCCAAGCTCCGAACCTTTTCGCATGCGAATCCGCCATAATCATTTTGGCACCATTGCCGAGGAGGCAACGCTCTTTGATTTTTTCGCATTTTCCCACATTACTTACATATTTTTCTACCCTATCTTTCTTCTTTGATTTATTGTCTTGCAGGAACCCGGTCGAGGAGCCGAAGGCGGTAGATTGGAGTAAAGTGTGGGTACAGACATTTGTATGTTTTGCCCCAGCACCCTCACCCTAGATTTCATTTCACCATACTAATAAGTCAAACCCAAATCAACTTAGGTGTTTTTCATAAACCCTAGGATAGATCTGGTTGTTTGCCACCTCCACCCATCTCATCCTGCATATATAAAAAAAAACTCTTCTCTTGTGGGATTTACTGAAAGTGACACACATTAGACACCCACAATGTTCGAATTAAGGCACACCATTCCACTTTGATTCTACCACTTAACCGGGATCTAACCTGTGGATCCAATACACTTCAACTCAACACACATAAGCGAGTAGAATCTGAATAGGTTAAACATCTGTGTGCCTTAATCAAGTGGTGCAACAGGCTAATTAATGGAACTGTTTGGGCCGCACCACTTAAGATAAAAGTGATTCATTAGTAGCTTGCCACATAGGGTTGATTTTTAGGGCTGAACCAGGCACTCCACATTTTTTTTCTGATTTCTAAAGGAATACATCATCACCAGTGCTTGTAAAACCTAGAGTGTTCTACTGAACCCTGATTGAACCAACCAAAGGATTAAACCCTAAAAGCTACTAAACAAGGTTAAACCGTAAAAGACACATCATCAAATAACCTAGTTTGCAAACCCTGGTTGTGCACGCACACACATTTGAATTGATCATTAAGGGCACAACCCATCTAAAGGGCCCATCACATTCCAAGAGCACAATCATCCCAAGCCTAATTAAAACTGAGCAGATATTGTCCTTAAGGATTGATTCACTCTTCAAGGCTCAGTTTGAGATTTTTTTGATTAATCTCCATCTATTTGATGCCTAGCTAGGGGAGTAGCATCAATCGACCACAGATGGGGGGTACACTAGGAACCGGAGGTGCAAGCCAAAGGAAGAACCTTCTCCCTAGCCCCTCCCTCTTACTGGTTGGATTGATTGGATAGAAGTAGACCAAATCATTTATAATCTCAAGACGAGTCCTGGGAGTCTATAGGTCTTTAGGTTAACGCACATAAGGATAGGGTTGATTCCTTGTATTGCAGGGCACCTTTCTCTCTTCTGATTTCCCTCCTATTCTACCATGTATCCTTCCACATCTTACATGCATTTCCCATCTTACCCTCCTACCAACACTTATCCCAAAGATGATTACTATCCAGACTTGACCTTTGACTACCCATCTCCTAGCCAGGACAACTTTGATTGGGGATATGAATCCGAACCTCAGTGTCCAGGGTCTAACCCTGGATAATAAGACTATGATTACTATCCTTCCCATAGCTACAATGATTATAGATCTCCACCCTTTGATGATCAACCTAACCAGATCTACAACCATGAAGGATATGCTTATTATAACACTTACCCTCCCTAGTATTCCTCTGAATATAGGTCGCCACCATTCTTTGAACAACCTGAAACAACCTACTATCAGGGAGGGACCCGAGAACCTTGATATCTTGACTCCCTTAGATTTAACCCAAACCCACCCAAACCTGAACTAAACCATTCGGTTCAGGTGAACCAGATCCAAGATAGGGTGTTGGCTAATTTGAGGAACACCATATAATCTTTAGAAACCCATCCAACACCATGCACTGAAGCATTGGAGCCTATGATAAAAATGATTGACGAGCTGAATAGCTCTTTATTGGATTTGCTCCAAAATGTTAGGGATAGAGGCCTGGGCAAGTTTTTACTTAGGAAATTGTGGAGGTTGAGGATGAAATTTGTGATTGCCCTAGTCCAATCTTGGGATGATTCACAAGATAAACCCCCTACAGGAGAGCTAATGTCTGAACCTGCTCTGGCACCTATCAGGGGGGATACATGTTCTAAGACCAGGGATGACCAGGTTGGGCTAGAGCAACCCATTGAGGATGAATCGAGTTTCTCACTCGAGATCCTAGAGCCATGGAAAGACGAAAAATATGTCTCTATGGACCAGGAAATGACATATGATTTTGAGACATCTATAAATGAGGATCAAGAATTCTTTAATTCTAAAAGTGAGGAATCTTTAGGTGAAGTCTCACTTGAGCTTAAGGAAGATGCTTTTAGTGAGACAAACAGGCCTGAGGAATATGATGAATAATTTGATAGCCCAATTATTGAAGATTATGATCTGGCTCGGGCTAACTTGGAGGATCTGAATCATCATTTACTAGCAGATTCAATCAGTAGCCCTATTTTTCAACCACACCCTGAGGAGCTGAATGAACATACTTTTGATATCATTGTGCCCAAGTCAATTCTGATTCAGCCATGATTTCTGGACTTGGGTAAATCATATGGGGTGAATGATATGCTAGAGGTCCTGGAGCCCAAACACTTGATGTTGGAGGATAGGAATTTGGAAGTGACAATCTAGGAAGTTAACTTCAGGGAAAGGAGTTTGGATTTAAGGGTTCCTATTGACCTAAAACCACCTACTTTTTACAAGGACCCTTACGATATCATTGATGTGCAACCCAAGCTTGGAATAATTGACTATCTTCCTAAGCTGAACTCTAAGTGGACACCTGAGTTGAGTGAATCAGATCTACCCATTGTCAGCCACTTTAGTCTTGGGTTGCACACCACCAAATTGCAGGCTTGGCCCCGCAAGCACAATAATCTCCGATTCTGGGTGATTTTCATCTAGAACCTAAGAACTACTCAACCCTGGGGCATGGGTCTGCACCATAATCCAGTTCACATTTGTGGACACCTACTGCCAGGTCCTGTGACCAATATTTTTATTTTGATTCTGGCCTACACTTGTGAATTCCTAATTTCTTCTTTGCCTGTATTTTATGCCTAGCTGAAGGCAATAAATTTAGCACATGTGTATATTCCACGTTCTCTGCAGAGATGACCAGATTGTTATGAAATTCAAGTGATATTCTGTTATTCCACCCTTTTCATGTCTTTGTTTTTACAATGAGGACATTACATCATTTAGGCATGGCGGTGGGCACTTAATCTGGAAATTATTTCATTAGCTTTGTAGAATATCTTTTATTTTATTTAAAAAAAAATTGAAATTCAAAAAGACAAAAAAAGAAAAAAATAGAATTAAGAGAAGAGAACTTAGGCTTTTGGAAGTTATTAACTTTAGGAAATGATACTTTAAGAACTAAACACTTAGACTCTTTACGTCTTCGAGATTAATTAGCCCAAGTGTCCACTCGAATGTGGACTTAGTCTCGAGTCCTCGCCAAGTAATTTTACTTTATTTTGGTGAATAAATTGGAATGATAAGTATGCGACTTATCAACTCGCCCTCTAATTTGAGGGGATTTAAAGTCTAAGCATCTACACACTATTTGCACTAACTCACTTTCCGACGATTTTTATGGAAATTTGGTAGCTAATGAATTGTCTAGGATAGTATGGCTGGCAAGTTGTCGTGGGTAACAGCCCATTGGCCGGTTGTCCAATGCCCAGCTACATGGCCATACTCATTCTACTGCTTTTAGGTAAATCTTAGATCAGGGAAGCCACCTACTTAGAAAAAAAGAGAAAAAATAAATACTTAGAATAAAAAGAAAAAAATAAAAAAATAGAAAAAGGAGAAAATAAAAAATAAAACCACACTTCACCACAGGAGTATGGCTGGCAAGTTACCGTAGGTAACAGCCCATTAGCCGGTTGTCCAGAGCCCAACTCACAAAAATGCACAAATAATTCCCAAAACTCTTAGGGAAGAAGCGGGGAAGTAGAATAAATCAGGGAGATATACACTGGGTTCACCCTTGTGTTGACCCCATAAAAAATAAAGTAGAGAGAAAGCTATCATTCGAAAAGGTAAACCTTTAAGCAGAAACTCTTAAGGTCACCTGGGGTCGTAGAAACCCGAAATCCGCTTTAACGACCTCCTAGTGAATCTTTCACTCTTCTCACTAGATGCTCAGCACTTAGAGTCCTTTTTGAGTCTTGGGCAAGTCGGGTAGCTGTAAAAAGTTATCTCGAAACTCTCAAACTCCAAAATTCCAAAAAAATTTGAAAAGAAGAAAAATAAAAAAATGCATCTTCCTTTTTCAAATAAGGCGAGGACTTGGGTGGTCTACATTCTGGCAGACACCCAGGTACTATTGAGTTTTTGTAGTTTAGGACCTTAGTTGAAATTTTCTATTGTTAATAAACGACTTAGGCCTAAGCGATTGAGTCCTAATTCTATTTTTACACATAGCATGCAGTTTAATTTTGCTAGGCACTAGCGAAAGATAGGCATGGGGTATGATGTAGACACATCCATTTAGGTTAAAATGCCTCTTTATGCATGCTCCTAGGCTTAGATTTGCAATCCATATTATAAATATTGCATAGAATGCATCATTCTGCATTTAGAGTAGTTGCGTATATTTTAGGTTAATTCCATCCTTTTTGTGGTCAAGAGAGAAGGAGATTTATTTTAGAGCCTCGGATTTATGATCCAACCATACAATCTAATCAGGACAACGATCGGAGTCCAACACCTCCAAAATCACCTTGATGGGAATCCCGTAGCAGCATATGCAGTCTAAGGAAGATCAACGGCCAAGGGACTAGGTGACGTAATTCGGAACTTCAAACAACAAATCTGATCGCGTACATGGATTTGGGTCGACAATCACAGCCTAACGTCATGAAAATTGACTCATTCTGACCTCTGTAGCAGCCCTGCAACAAAAAGAAGATGGACGGCCCAGATCGCGTCACATGGTGGAACCCAGGCTGCCCATGCGCACAGCAGTACGGCCTCACACGCACCTGTGGAGGCATGCACGCGTAGCAGCACAGCGAGTGTGCATGGGCGCTAGTGGAGGCAGCGACAGCGCACGCGGGTGCATAGTGTGCGGAGGCACGCGACACGCGTGCGCCAGTGCAGCGGCAATGTGGGCACAAGGCTATCTTTAGCAACGTTTGCGGCGGATCTTCAGCAACGTTTATGACCGTCACTAAATGTCTTGTATACGAAATTGATCCTTTCCTCTGTTGGAATGTAGTTCCATTTCTCTTCTATGTTTTGGTGTTAACAAAACCATGGTAAAATCTAATGTGTTTATGAAGCATTACAGGTCAGAAGAACCTATGGAGGCAAGCAACAAGATTGCATATGGAGGAAGAAGATTAGAAGACTTGTTTTTATTGTATTTATTTTTTTTGTAGAATCTTTATACGTCTCCTAACAAGTAAAACAAAATCTAAAAGTTAAAAACAAAGTAGAGATAATTAGGGTTCAAAAAAATCATTCATTCACTTGTTTCAAAACTCAAAATCGATTTTTTGAAAATCAAGTCGTTTAAAGTAAGTTCGATTTCTCTAAAAGATGACTTAAAACTTACAAGATGTGGTACTTGTAGCAAGTACCGGTACTGGTAATAAGTACCGGTACATGCTAGGCACAGGTTTGGGCCTAAGTCCCAAATTGTAAGCAACAAGTACTGGTACTCATCATGAGTATTGGTACCAAGTAGTCAAAGTTTGTGCACTTGGCTTTTGCTTGGACCTTGCAAGTACCGATACTAATCAGTAATACCGGTACATGTAGGTCATTGGACCCAAATCTGTGAGTCAGAAGTACCGGTACTCATTATGAGTATCGGTACCAAGTGATTTAGTTGAGCTGATTGTAAGCAATCAGTACCAGTACCAAAAGTTTAGTACCGGTACCAACTAACCGTTGTGACCAACCTGAATGGCTAGTTTGCAATTAAACCTATCCTTAAACTTCCCAAATTACCCCTAACGGCTAGTAAACGTAGGCAAGGTGCTTAGTGGGTTATATAAGCACTCCTTGAGTGTCTTTTGCACACAACCAAGAAGCAAAAAATTCTATCTTTGCCTATAGCTTCATTTCTCATATTTCTAGCTGTAAAAGAGCTTGTCTTGTTGCTATTTCTCTCAAGGCCATTCTCCACTTGCAACAAGTCTTCAAGGCGATCGTGTTCTCTAAAAAATCTATTTGTTTTACACCTCAATTTTCTCGTTAGATCAATTTATATACTCTAATTAAGCTATATAATTGTTGGAGAGTTAGGAATTAGTTGTAAGCTCTTATTTGTATTTTGCTTACACCTGTATCTTTATTTCTTTTCTATTTCTTGTAATTGGGTTGAGGTAACCAGTTAATTACCTCAACTTTTAGTAAATTGATTCCCTTCAGGTTGAGGGAATCGGGTTAAAAATCCTAAGTTGGGAGACATAGGTAGTGGAGTACCCAAGTGAGGGGAATCACTATATATCTTGTGCATTTTGTAGTTTTCTTTGTGTTGCAAATTTTTTTTATTCCACACTATTCATCCCCCCTTCTAGTGTGCTTGTGATTTACAGATCCTACATCCTTGATGTAAACACATTTATTGTGGGTAAAATGCCTATTCATGCATGTTCCTAGGCTTAGATTTGCATTTCATGTTATAAATATTACATAGCATGCATCATTCTGCATTTAGATTAGCTGTATATAATTTAGGTTAATTGCATCCTTTTCTTGTGGTTAGGAGAGAAGGATATTTATTTCGGAGCCTCGAATTGACAATCTGACCGTACGGATCTGATCAAGACGACAATCGGAGTCCAACGGCTCCGAAATCGCCTCGATTGGAGTTCCGTAGCACCATATGCAGTCCAAGGAAGATCAATGGCCAAGGGACTAGGAGACATAATTCGAAGCCTCAAATGATAAATCCGACCGTACAAATGGATTCAGGTCAACGATCTCAGCCTAACAGTGCGAAAATCGACTCAATCTGACCTCTACAGCTGCCCTTACAAAAAGAAGAAGATGGACAGCCCAAACTGCGCCACGTGGCGCAGCCTTGGCCACCAGCACACGCACGCAGCACCGCACGCGCGTAGCAGCGCGGGTGCACGCGTGGGGGCGCAGGCGCGCATGCGCACAGTGCCAGCGCATGGGTGCACGTGCGCACGGCAAGGCAGAAGCGGCGCCAGTGCAGCGTAAGGTGGACTATAGCAACGCATGAGCTGGACTTACAGCAATGCTTACAGCCGTCGGTAATTCATCGCATGCCAGCAGAGACAGCTGTGGGCGCCAGTGGCCATGAAATATCTACAACAATGTTTCCAACGATGGTTTGGAAGTCACTAAAGGTCATTTATCCATTTTTAGCCTCTTCTCCTCCACTATAAAAGGACCTACACCCCCTCCATTCCAAGCCATCTCTACCTACTCTACTCCCACCTACTCCCAAGCTCTAGCAATCCTACCAACACTCCATTAGAGCTTGTTCTCAAGCTCCCAAGGTGCCTATTAGTGTAGTGAACCTCTGCCCCACCAAATACTCCTCTAACTTCCCATCTCCCTTCATAGGTCACCTTCGAGCCGTCCTCTAACCTCCATTCCAGTAGCAGATCAACTTCGTCTTCTCACCTCCATTCCGGAGCCACGCCAAAGCTTTCCTCAACCTGATGTCCTCCAGCATCTCACCTCCGTCGTCCCGCTCCTCACCTCCTTCGTCCGAGCTTCCACCAGGCACCGTCGTCTCGCCGAACAGAAGATTCAGGAGATTTCCTCTCACCTCCCTCTCTTTATATGCTTTCATAGTTTCTTGTAATTGACATTAGAAGTAATATATATCAGATTTGTTCCAGATCTCTATCTTGTGATACGTTTGCTTGATTTCTTTTATTTCAAAAATACAAAAAAAAGGCAAAACCCCAAAATACCAAAAAGAAACAAAACGAGACGCGATTTTCAATAAAGTAAACGCCGCCTCCCTGTGTTCGACCCGAGACTCCCTTGGAGTTTCGGTATAAATTTTATTTGATTGATGTGTTTTGCAACTACAACAACGGATTACTTGTAACCTCAATTTCTAAACACGCGAAACACGACGCGACCATTTTGGCACCGTTGCCGGGGAGGCAATGGAATTTACTTTATTGTTTATTGAGTTTCTTTGTATTTACATAACATTAACCCTACCTGTCTTTGATCTACTATCTTGCAGGTACCCTAGCATGGAGATCCAAGTGCGGTAGACCTGAGTAAAGTGCGGGTAGAGTGTTTTGTAAGTGTCCCCCACACCACCCCCTCCTTAGTTTTCATTCCATAACGGAATAACTTAAACCTAAATCAACTTAGGTGCTTTTTATGAACCATAGGATAGATTTGGTTGTTTGTTTGCCACCTCCACTCACCTCGCCATCCACATAAATAAATAAAAAAAAAGTGTAATCTGATTGTGGGATTTTCTGTAAGTTACACACTTAACACCCACAACTTCTCACCCTAAGGCGCACAATCACATTGATTCTACCATTTAACCGAGATCTAACCTGTGGACCCGGTACACTTAATTCAACATACAAATAAGTGAGTAGAAATCTGAATAAGTCAAAAATTTCTGTGTGCCTTAACTAAGTGGTGCAATAGGCCAATTGATTGAGCTGTTTGGACCGCACCACTTAAGATAAAAGCGATTCATCAAGTAGCTTGCCACTTAGGGTTGATTCTTAGGGCTGAACCAGGAACTTCATATTTTTGTCTTTGATTTCTAAAGGAATATTCATCACCAGTGCTTGCAAAACTTGGAGTTTTTTCCTAAACTTGATTGAATATACCTAAGATTAAACCCTAAAAGCTACTAAACAAGGTTGAACTCTAAAAGACACATCATCAAATAACCTTCTTTGCAAACCCTGGTTGTGCACACACACACATTTTAACTGATCATTAAGGGCACAACCCATCTAAAGGGCCCATCACATTGCTGAAGCACCATTGTCCCAAGCCTAACTAAAATTGATTAGACGTTGGCCCTAAGGACTGATTCGCTCGTCGGGATCCAGATTGAGATTGTTCACGATTAACCTGCGTATACTAGTCAATCTAATGTCTAGCTAAGGGAGTAGTGCCAAACGACCGCGGCTGGTGGGTACACTAGGAACCGAAGGCCCAAGCCAAAGGAAGAACCTTCTCCCCAGTCCCTCCTTCTAACTGGTTGTATTGCCTAGACATAAGTAGAGTAAATCGTCTATAATCTTAGGATGGATTCTGAGAGTCTGTAGACCTTTAGGCTACCCAAACTAGGGACAGGCTTGTATTTTTGTATTGCAGGGCTCCTTTCTCTTCTGATTTCCCTCCTTCACCATGTACCCTTCCACATCCTACACACATTTCACATCCTATCCTCCTACCACCACTTATCCCCAAGATGATTACTATCTCGACTTGACTTGTAATTACCCATCCACTAGCTGGGATGACTTTGATTGGGGATATGAATCCGGACCTCAGGGTCCAGGGCCTAACCCTGGACAACAAGATTATGATTATTATCCTTCCCAGAGCTGTAATGATTATGGACCTCCATCCTTTGATGACCAAACCAACCCGATCTACAATCAGGAAGGATATCATGATTATAACACCTACCCTCCCCAGTATTACACTGAATATAGGTCGCCACCATCCTTTGAACAACCTAGAATGACCTACTTTCAGGGAGGGACCCAAGAACCTCGACACCTTGACTCCCCTAGATTCAACCTAAACCCACCCAAACCTGAATCAAACTAGTCGGTTCAGGTGAACCAAATCCAGGATAGGGTGTTGGCTAATTTGAGAAACACTATACAATCTTTAGAAGCTCAGCCAACACCATGCACTGAAGCATTGGAGCCTATGATCAAAATGATTGATGAACTTAATAGTTCTCTATTGGATTTGCTCCAAAGTGTTAGGGATAGGGACTTGGGTGAGTTCCTTCTTGGGAAATTATCGAGGTTGAGGATGAAATTTGTGGTTGCACTAGTCAAATCTTGGGATGATTCTCAAGATTAACCCTCTTCAGGAGAGCCAACGTCTGAACCCGCTCAAGCACCTGTCGAGGGGCACACATATTCGGAGATTGGAGATGACCAGATTGGTCTAGAACAACCCTTTGAGGATGAACCGATTGATTCACCTGAGATCCCCAAGTCAGGAAACGAAAAAAATTGTCTCCTTGGATGATGGAATGACTTGTGATGTTGAGACATATACAAATGAGGATCATGAATTCTTTAATTTTGAGGGTGAGGAATCTCTTAGTGAAGTCTCACTTAAGCTTGAGGAGAATAATTTTAGTGAGACATACGAGCTCGAGGAGTATGACAACCAATTTGGTAACCCGACTACTGAAGACACTGATTCGGTTGGGGCTAACATCGAGGATCCAATACCCGATGACTCAATTAGTAGCCCCATTCCTCAACCACACCCTAAAGAGCTGAATGAACATACTTTTGAGATCATTGTGCCCAAGTCAATCCTGATTCAACCACAATTGTTGGACTTGGGTACTTTAGATGGGGTGTACAATGATCTGGAGGTCCTGGAAACCTTGATTTCAGAGGATAGGAAGTTGGAAATGAAAATTTGGGAGGTTAATTTTAAGGGAAAAACAAGTTTGGATATAAGGGTACCTATTGACCTGAAACCACCTATCTTCTATACGGACCCTTATGATATCTTTCACATGCAACCCAAGCCTGGAATAACTGATTATTTTTCTGAGCTAGATGTTAAGTGGACAACCGCACCTATTGAACCATCTTTACCCATTGTCCGACACTTTGGTCTTGGGTTGCACACCACTAAATTGCAGGCCGGACCCGCAAACACAACCTTCGGTTCTGGGTGATTTTCATCCAGAAATTGAGAACCACTCGACCCTGGGGCATGGGTCTGCACCACAATCTCATCCACGTCTGTGGACATCTTCTGTGGATGGGTTTCAGGATCAACCTTTTGATTTTAATTCTGACCTGCACTTGTTTATTCTCAATTTCTTCTTTGTATGTATGTTATGCCTAGCTAAAGGCATTAAACTTAGCTTGTGTGTATACACTCTTCTCTCTGCGAAGCTGACCGGATTTTCACGACACTCAGGTGATATTCTGTTTACTTCGCCCTTTTCATGTCTTTATTTTTACAATGAGGACATTGCATCATTTAGGCATGGGGGTTGGATAATCAATTCCTGAAATCATTATGTTAACTCTGTAGAATTTCTTTTAGTTTCTTATAAAATAAAAAAAATTGAAAATTTGAAAAAAGATAAAAAAAAGAAATTAGGAAAAGAGAACGTAGGCATTTGGAAGTTATTAACTTTAGGAAATGATACGAGAGGACCTAAACACCTAGACTCTTCAAGTCTTCAGGCTTAATTAACTCAGGTGTCCACTCGAATGTGGACTCACTCTCAAGTCCTCGCCAATTAAAATTCATTTTAATTTGGTAAATAATTTGGGATGATAAGTATACGACTTATCAACCCGCCCTCTGATTTAGGGGGACTTTAAGCCTAATCATCTACACACATTATTTTGCACTGACTCACTTTCCAACAGTTTTTACGGAAATTGGGTAGCTAATGGACCGACTTGGGTGGTATGGCCGGCAAGTTGTCGGTGGTAGCAGCTCATCGACCGGTTGTCCAGAACCCAGCCACAAGACCATTTTCGTTGTACTGCCTTTAGGTAAATCTTAGATCAGGGAAGCCACCTACTTAAGAAAGAAATCACTCAAAAAAAAAGAGAAAAAAAGGAGAAAAAAATAATAATAAAAAAATAAAACCACACTTCACCGCATGAGTACGACTGGCAAGTTGTCGGTCGTAACAGCTCATCAGCCGGTTGTCCAGAACCCAGCTCACAAAAAAATTGCACAATAATTCCCACAACACTTAGGGAAGAAGCGAGGAAGTAGAATAAACTGAGGAGATATACACTGGATTCACCCTTGTGTTGACCCCATAAATAAAAGTAGGGAAAAAGCTATCGATCGTAAAGATAAACCTTTAGGAATGGTCACCTGGGGTAGTAGAAACCCGAAGTCCGTCTTAACGGCCGTTTTGTGAGTCTATCACTTTTTCACAAAGATGCTTAACACTTAAAGTCCTTTTCGAGTCATGGGTGGGTCGGGTAGCCGTAAAAAGTTATCCCAGAACTCTCAAACTCCAAAAGTACAAAAAAATTAGAAAAGAAGAAAAATAAAAAAATATATATTTCTTCCCTTCTCAAATAAGGCAAGAACTTGGGTTGTCTTCATTCTAGCAGACACCTAGGTACTGTTGAGTTTTCGTAGTTTAGGACCTTAGTTGAAATTTTCTAATGTTAATAAACGACTTAGGCTTAAGCGATCTAATCCTAATTCTGCTTTTATACATAGCATATAGTTTAATTTTGCTAGGGACTAGCAAAAGATAGGCATGGGGGTATGATGTAAACACATTTATTGTCGGTAAAATGCCTATTCATGCATGTTCCTAGGCTTAGATTTGCATTTCATGTTATAAATATTGCATAGCATGCATCATTCAGCATTTAGATTAGCTGTATATAATTTAGGTTAATTGCGTCCTTTTTTGTGGTTAGGAGAGAAGGATATTTATTTCGGAGCCTCGGATTGATGATCCGACCGTACAGATCTGATCAAGATGACGATCGGAGTCCAACGCCTCCGAAATCGCCTCGATTGGAGTTCCGTAGCACCATATGCAGTCCGAGGAAGATCAACGGCCAAGGGACTAGAAAACATAATTCAGAGCTTCAAATGATAAATCTGATCGCGCGGATGGATTCGGGTCGACGATCGCAGCCTAACGGCATGAAAATCGACTCAATCCGACCTCTGTAGCAGCCCCTACAACAAGAAGAAGATGGACGGCCCAGACTGCACCACGTGGCACAGCCCAGGCCACCAACACACGCATGCAGCACCGCACACGCGCAGCAGCGCAGGCACGTGCGTGGGCGTGCAGATGCGCATGCACGCAGTGCAAGCGCATGGGCGCGCGCGCGGCAAGGCAAAAGCGACGCCAGCGTAGTGTAAGGTGGACTACAGCGACACATGAGCTGGACTTACAGCGACGCTTAGAGCCATTGGTAATTCATCGCATGCCAGCAGAGCCAGCTGTGGGCACCAACGGCCATGAGCTATCTACAGCAACGTTCCAGCGACGGTCTGGAAGTCGTTAAAGGTCCTTTATCCATTTTAGCCTCTTCTCCTCCACTATGAAAGGACCTACACCCCCTCCCTTCCAAGCCATCTCTACCTACTCTACTCCCACCTACTCCAAAGCTCTAGCAAGCCTACCAACGCTACATTAGAGCTTGTTCTCAAGCTCCCAAGGTGCCTATTAGTGTAGCTAACCTCTGCCCCACCAAATACTCCTCCAACTTCCCATCTCCCTTCATAGGTCACCTTGGAGCCGTCCTCTCACCACCATTCCAGTAGCAGATCAACTCTGTCTTCTCACCTCCATTCCGGAGCCACGCTAAAGCTTTCCTCAACCCGACATCCTGCAGCATCTCACCTCCGTCGTCCTGCTCCTCACCTCCTTCGTCTGAGCTTCCGCCTGGCGCCGCCATCCCGTCGAACAGCCGATTCAGGAGATTTCCTCTCACCTCCCTCTCTTTATATGCTTTCATAGTTTCTTTTAATTGACATTAGAAGTAATATATATCAGATTAGTTCCAGATCTCAATCTTGTGATACATTTACTTGATTTCTTTTATTTCAAAAATACAAAAAAATAACAAAACCCCAAAATACCAAAAAGAAACAAAACGAAATGCGATTTTCAATAAAGTAAACGTCGCCTCCCTGTGTTCGACCAGGGACTCCCTTGGAGTTTCGGTATAAATTTTATTTGATCAACGTGTTTTGCAACTACAACGACGGGTTACTTGTAACCTTGATTTCTAAACACACAAAACATGACGCAACCAAGCCTCCACTATAAAAGGACCCCTACCCCTCCCATTCTTCGTGATCTCTTCCTTTCTTCTCCTCACCACCTCCAAGGGTCTAGAGAGAGCTTGTCCCAAGCTCAGGATGCTCCTCTAGAGTAGAAAACAAACATTTGTTCCCACCTCTCATCCCCCTTCGTGGAGCATCCCATGGCCGTCTTCTCACCTCCCATTGGGAAGAAGATTCTTGCCACGACGTCGTCC
Organism: Thalassia testudinum; assembly: GCA_037157565.1. NCBI lineage: Eukaryota > Viridiplantae > Streptophyta > Magnoliopsida > Alismatales > Hydrocharitaceae > Thalassia > Thalassia testudinum. The sequence continues at coordinate 40,838,435 of JAZHRO010000049.1, forward strand.
TGCCCTACCCTTCATCCTCCAGCTCCGTCCTCGTTCATCCCACTCCTCATTACCTTCCTCCAGGCAACGTTAGAGCGAGTCGTCCTCCAAGCGACCGTCGAGGGGGATTTCTCCCACCTATCTCTATTTTTACTACTTTCGTAATATAGTTTTCTTTCTTTCCTGGTTGTAATAAACATTTGCTTATAAAAATACATGATTGTTTCTCTCTCTATCTTTGTCTTTGTCTTTATTTTGCAAGTAGATTAGCTAGAATTCATCAACCTGATCTCTTGCCTTATTAAAATACCAAAAAAATAACAAAAGATAAAAATGACAAAAAGAAAATAAAGTGAAATGCATATCTTTCAAAACCAAACATTCACGTCCCCGTGTTCGACCCAAGACTCACTTTTCGAGTTTCAATTATAAATTTTATCTGTTCGATGGATTTTTTCATGAATCAAACTATGACAATGGGTTTTCCAAACTCCAAACCTTTCCGCGTGCGAATCCGTCGTAATCACACCACATTATGTTTTGTGGTTGTGAGCTCCTCGGTGGTGTCATGGACAGTACTATCTTGAAGTACTAGCGCCAGAGCCCCCTCGAGGATTGGTATCGGGAATGATGATCCCGATACATCTATTGTAATACTAAGGTAAGAATAAGCATGGGGGAGATAAAAAAAAGTTTCAAACCAAAAACACGCCCTTATAAATGTTGGCTTTTCACAAGCACAAACATAAGGTTTTAAAGGTTATTGCAAGTTACGAATCAGATTCAAGAACCAGAAAAATCCTAAATAAAAAAATTTTGAGTCATCTAAAGTAACAAAGGGTTAATTTGTGAATTTTTGGAGGATATATTGATCCCAATTTATCTAATCTTGATGTTTATCTTTAACAATTCCTGTACCTCCCATGCTTTAATCAACCAAGTTCCCATAATCTCTTTCTCCTCAAAAGTTGAAAAAATTAGATTTCCCAAGAATTCCATTTTAAGAGAATATGTTTTTCTAAGAGGCTAGCAAAAAATAAGCATGGGGGTGTGATAAACACCAGTTTATCATCATTCTTATGCCCTAAAATAGATCTAGTTCTTAGGACTTTAACTCTGCGAATAGGTTTTTGGGCTACATTAGGCATGCAATACACATTTTCTTGTCTTTTTGATGTGTTTATTTGAGTGTTAGGGTTAAACAAATAGTCAAATCCCTAGAACCCTAGCACTCAGGAAGGCAACTGGTAAAGAAGAAGCTTAAACTAGCTGGGACTCAGCTTAATCCACCTCATCATAGTTGGATACCAGCTTACTCAAACTAGGACTAGCTCATCCTAGCTCCATTCAACTTATCTTGGCTGAATGGTAACTCAAGATAGCTTATCTTAGCTCACCCTAGCTCAAGTCAGCTTAGATCCAGCTCAACTTAGCTGAGTCTAGCTCATCTCAACTCCCATTAGTTCACTAGGAGCTCTAGCTAGCTCAGCTAAGTTGACTAGAGTTCACCTCAGCTCAGGTCCAGCTACCTCCAACTCTACTCAACTCAAGCCAGTTGAAGATTACTTCACCCTAGCTCAGGCCAACTCAAGTCCAACTCCCAGGGACTCTACTTAGCTCAAGCTACCTTAGCTACACTAGCTAGTTAGGTCCTCCCAAGGAAGATCAGACCTAGCTCACCTCAGCATATCTTAGCAGAAGCCAGCTTTCATTAGCTTGGCTTAGCAGCTAGCAAAGAACTAGCAAGCTAAGCTAGCTAAAGTAGCGCCTTGCCATCTTCTTCAGTAGCTATTAGCTCTTATGCAGCTCCAAATAGCTCTCCTTTAGCTCTTCTTCTCAAAACCCTAATTCCACCAACCTCTCCTCTACTCACCTACTAGCTAAGCTAGCTTAGCTAGCTTAGCTTCTCCACTCCTTGGTCATCCACCTTAGCTAACCCTAACTCCACCTACGTAACCTTCCACTCCAAGTCCACCTAAGCTACTCCAACTTGGCACAAACCCAAGCCACCACTTCATCCCTCAACCACCACCAAAGGACACCAAGAGTCTGTGCCAAACCACCCTTCTAGAAACCCTCCCTTTTGGCACCAACTCTAGCCTTCATCACAACCATCCATCCACCACCAAATACATCCCAACCATCCATTTTTGGTGCCACCTAAGCCCCCTTCTAGAAGCCTATTTTGGCTCCAACTCAAGAGTCACTAAAGGAGGGTAACCACCACCATAACTGATGTAAACACATCTATTTGGGTTAAAATGCCTATTCATGCATGTTTCTAGGTTTAGATTTGTATTTCATGCAATAAATATTGCATAGCATGCATCATTCTGCATTTAGAGTAGTTGTATATAAAATAGGTTAATTACATACTTTTTGTGGTCAGGAGAGAAGGATATTTACTCTAGAGCCTCAGATTGACGATCCAACTATACAGATCTGATCAAGATGACAATCGGAGTCCACCGCCTCTGAAATCGCCTCGATCAGAGTCCCATAGCACCATACGCAGTATGAGGAAGATCAACGGCAAAGGGACTAGGAGACATAATTCAGAGCTTCAAATGACAAATCCGACCATGCGGACGAGTTCGGGTCGACAATCGTAGCCCAACGGAGTGGAAATCGACTCAATCCGACCTCTGTAGCAGTCCCTACAATGAAAAGAAGATGGATGGCCTAGATTGCACCACGTGGCGCAACCCAAGCAGCCCATGAGCACGCACGCGCCACCACATGCGCACGCACAGTGTAGCGCCAGCGCGTGAGCATGCATGCGCGACACGACGTGCAGAGCGTGCGCCAGCGCAGCGGCAACGTGGGCGCGTGGGCTGTCTTCAATGACAATTGCAGTAGATCTTCAGCACCAACAAGGCCAGCTGCACGTGCCAGTAGGCATGAGCTGCCTACAACGACACTTCCAGCGATGGCTTGGAGGTTGCTAATGGTCCCATACCTATTTTTACCTCTTCTCCTCCACTATAAAAGGACCTACACCCCTTCCCTTCCAAACCATCTCTACTTACTCTACTCCCACCAACTCCTAAGCTCTAGCAAGCCTACCAATGCACCATTAGAGCTTACTCTCAAGCTCCCAAGGCTCCTATCAGTGTAGCAAACCTCTACCTCACCAAATATTCCTCCATCTTCCCATCCCCATTCATAGGTTGCCTTGTAGCCGTCCACCCACCTCCATTCTGGTAACAGATCATCTCCACCTTCTCACCTCCATTCTGGAGCCACGCTAAAGCTTTCCCCCACCCAACATCCTCCTGCATCTCACCTCCATCATTCCTGATTGCGTAACAATCAAAGGTCTTAATTGACCTAAATTAGGCTAGGACTTAACATAAGTTAGGATAATTCATGCATGCATGAGCATTATCTGCATCTTTATTGCTTTACTTTAGCTATGCATAAAATAATGTTATAATGTGCTGATTAAGTGCATTATGTCAATTGCACGCAATAAGCTGATTGGAAGCTGGATTTGAATCTGGATTTGAAGTTGGATCAGGAATAATGGGTGTTGCAGCTGGGCTGGAGCAGAAGACCTAGATTAGATGTAGTGAATAATAATGTAAGGGAGTTAAGGTATGCTACTCTATTAAGTAGGAATAAAGCGATAAAATGTGAAGAGCTTAAGTCCATCCTAGCCCAAGGACAGCCTAGAGACCTCCCCAAGCCTTAGCCACCCTTAGATTAGGTCACCGCACCGTAGGAAACCTTAAAACCCTAGTTCCAACCTGTATCTGGATGTCCAGAAGAATTACAGGACGTCCAGAACCCTTAGCCAATTCCCACACACCTCAAACCCACTTCGGCAGTGTTATTGGACGTCCAGACACTTTGTCAGACGTCCAATTTCTACAAAATACCCAAAATAGAACCTAGAATTCCCCCTGACTCAGATTGGACGTCCAGAATTGAAGTCTGGACTTCTGATTTTTTAGTATAAGTCGTCTGACTCTATTTTTGGATGTTTGGAACTGGTCTCCAGTTCCTGTTTTGAGATTCAAGTCTTGATCTTGGATCTCTAGCTCCCTAGACCTAATCCCAACCCCATAGGAACCTAAATTAAGGTGCCCTAACCCTAGTACATCACCTTTAGACCTCCCTAAGGACCTAATTATGTCCTCACCAAACCCAATTGACTTAGATCATAGTCAATTACCATTACCTAAGTCAATTGGACTCATTGAGTCCAATTGAGCTCAGATCTCAACCCACACAAGTCCAATTGGACTTAGTAAGAGTCCAATTGATATAAGCCCAACCTAATTGAGTTATATCACTCTCAATTAGGTTCACACTAACTCAATTAAACTTAGGTTAAGTTTAATTGCAATTTCCCCTTAGCAATTAGGGTTTGCAACCCTAATTCAAGGCATACACCTACCCAAACCCTTTAGGACCTAACCTAGACCTCTTAGCCACCTAGGACACGACCACACACACACACCCATTCACGCACACACACTCCTCTAGAGTTCTCTAGAACTCTCTTCAAAGTGGTGCCAACTCTTGGTTGCCAAATTTAGCAACCAAGAGCCATTCAATTCTTAGATCCACTTTTTCTGGATCTAAGAACCACTTCATCCACTCTTGGCGGGCCACTCATTGGAGCTCTCTCTAGAGAGTTCCACACTTCTCTAGAGAGACTCCCTTAGGTCTATAAAAAGACCTAAGGGGTGGCCATTTGCACCCATCCATTTTCTTGGCATTCATTCACATCCACTTCCACCTAGGTTAGCTACATTTCATCTCCACTCCACCACCATGAGGAGCACCACCATGGAGGCCACCATCTCCATGCTAGGATGCTGGATCACTTCTCCAACCTCTCTCCAAGGGTCGGCCTAAGCACCATTGGCCGCCCCTCCTTCTTCTCTCAGCCACTCAAAGGCCATCGGAGACCACCTCTGAATGGCCTTCCTTCTGCTAGATTAGTAACTTAGCTCTTCGTAGTTTCACTGCTTATATTTACTGCTTAGTAGTTTAGCTCTTTATTCTCTCCCAATGATGCATGCAAAATCCTCCCATACATTCCTGTATGCAATCATTTTCTGTTAGCTAGATTTACATTTTCAAGCATTCCTGTACAACCTTTCCTCTACATTCCATGTTGCAAACACTTCTCTAATGAATGAATAAAAGATATATTTTTATACACATCTCTATGTTTGAAATCACCATGAGCTTATTGGTTGCCATCTTTTCTGCGTGATTCAAGTTGTCTGTTTTTCACTTATAGATATATTTTGCAACAAGCATGTTGGTTCCGAAAAATATAGAAAACCTAACTATAGATGCATTTTCTATAAACAGCCACCACGTAACTAGAATTGTGCGCACCGAAACCCACACTTTCACTTTCGTTATCTATCTGACACATGCGCATGTAATCAGAATTCAGAATAGAAGTGGCAAAGTCTTAATTCGAAGATTGAAAACCGGTGTGCATTTTAAATAAAGTAGAGTGATAAAAGATCGATTTCAGAATTAAACAAATGCCTCTTAGAGACGAACGATCGGGACTCAAAGTTTCGTTATTTTTACAAACTTATTTTTGACGAATGTTTTTGCGTGACTATACTACGATTCCGACGACTTTCAAATGCACAAAAATGCCCTTCCGTCAAATGGCGCATTTGCTGGGGAGGCAATGTCATTTTTTTCTTGATTTCGATCTTTTAAACTACCACTGAAAAATCTTCTTCTACTTTGTTTCTGGATGTGCAGGACAACAAAGGATGAAAATGGGATCTACGCACACAATGAGCGCAGAAAAGGAAATCTGGTGCACATCTCTTCTTAGGCTAGGTTTTCTTCTGAACCCTAGGATTAGATCTGCTTCTAGCAATTTCTTTTGAAAAAAAAAAACCTATTCATTTTCGTGAAAAAGAAAAAAAAATTTCAAAAAAAAAAAGATAAAAAATCTAGATTAGGTTTCTTTTTGAATCCTAGGTTAGTTTGAAAAAGCAATATATATATATATATATATTTGAAAATTCTTTGAAAAAAAAAATTCCTTTTGAAAAAAAAATGTGCAAAAGTTTTTGAAAAAAAATATATTTTTTGGTGGAAAGCTTGGATTTCAAACTCAAACCCTCTTTAAAAGCTTCACCATTCTCTGATTTTCAGCCAAGATTCAAAATCTATTTTAAAAATTCGATTGCCGAAAAATTAGTGAACAAAAAATTCTAAATTTCGGGCTAGGCTTTTATTTTTAAACCATCTTTCAAAGGGCACTATTCTTTTGAAAAAATTTGAAGCATAAAATTTTTAAAAATTTGCAAAGTGCAAGGGCGTCAGACTAACTAAGATTAGAAAATTTTCAAATTTCAAAAAGCAATTTCGAGAAATTCGCGAATCTGTTGTGACTAAAAATGGTGGGGTTTGAAAGCTGATCTCATTGGATTTATTTTCCATTTTTTTCCCAAATTTTTGAAAGTCATTTGATACTATTTCAAAGTAAAAAATCGACTAGGGGTCAAAATTCCAGATCTGACCCCTTGACATTCAAAAATCTCTAGAAATTTGGTTGAAATAGTAAAAATTCCAAAAAAAATATTATCTGAAAAGATAATTGAAAAAGGAATCTACTCACCAAATTTCAAGTTAATTGGATTCCAAATTTTACTAGAGAACTTATTGTAATTTTCGTGGTCTGTTGAAAACAAAAGAACAAAACCCTAGAATTGCATGAACCCTAGGTTACACCTTTAGGGTTATAACATAGAGACCACATTTGGACTAACCTAGACTTAGTCTAGTACTTAGCCGGTGAGCTTGGTCACCTTGTGGGCCACTCACCAAAAGAAAACCCCAACTGAAGAAAACGGGCTAAAATCAATTTTAAAACATGAACTAAACCCAAATTCGTTGTCGTACTACTAGGTGCTTTCAACCTCTTAGCTGGGTTAGTCGAGAGGTGGGGATCGCTTTCAGTCGATTGTACGACGAATTTTCTTCAGAAATTAAAACTTAAAGAAAAAAATCCGATCATCTGATTCATAAGGACCATATGATTAATAAGGCCTTAGCCTTGTCCGGCTTGGCTACACCAACCTAGGGGTTGGGTGGTGTATGCAAGGAAGGAGGTCACTTAGACCTCAATTGGTTGGACCTTGGGAGTCACTCCCAAGGAGGCGAGTCACCTCGCCAGGACCTACTTCTCCCCCCACTTCTACTCCCGTAGCCACAATGGCTAATCCAAGACCTGGACCTAGACCGGGTCAGGATATTGATATTCTGGACCCGATGTCTCGTCTGGAAGCTCGGGTAGTTGAATCTGAGGAGCAGCATCGGCAGAGCATGGACTGCATTTTGACGGCACTTGACAGGATGCAGCACCCACTGCGAGGAGAACAACTGCGAGATTTCTACGACCCAGCCTCACCAATCGTCGCACCTTTAGTCAAAATTCCCGCAGGCAGTGACGCAATTGATCTCAAGCCCAATGTGATTGGGTTGATCAGCACTCAAGCTTCATATTGAGTCGACTCGCTGAAATGATTCAACCCAGGAATATCAATCTTAGGATTGTTCTAATGAAGCTTTTCCCCTTTCTCTAAGGGACAAATCTATATACTGGTTCAAGACCATTGGGAAGCCAATTGGAACCTGGCCAGAATTATGACTAAATTCCTGCAAAAATTCTTCCCAATCGATCGAACAAACACGATGCGGCACACAATCACGACTTTCTCCCAAGGAGCTGGGGAGAAGTTGCATGAAGCCTAGGATCGATTTCACGACCTTCTCTGGAAATGCTCGCAGCATAGTATACCCATATGGCACCTAGTTCAAGTCTTTTACCATGGGCTGGATGACACACATCGGTATCTAGCCGATGCATCTAGTGGCGGAAATTTCCTCGCAAAAGATGAGAACAGTGCATTTGAGTTGTTCGAATCTTTGGCGGAGAACTCGATGAATGCCACGTCCATGAACCAGTTCTAGTAGCCTGGTCAACAGCGGGTTGGTGTCCACAAGGCACACACCGAGTATTCGAGCTGACATGGATATCATCGTCAAGCAGCTGGATAGAATAAACCTAATCAAGAAAAAGATTTGACCAGATTAGTCAGGGTCAATCTAACATGAACTCTGCCACTTCAAGGCCCTCCTATTCACCCCAAGCCCCTCCTGCTCGAGTTAATCTACTTACTCGGGATGCATCCTCTCCTTATTTACAAGATCCTGCATATCAGGATCCCATAAACAATCCAGATCTGGCACCTTACGACCAGGGTTACGCACCACCTGCAGATTATAATGCGTATCCCCTTGATGGATATATGTCTCAGACATCTTCGGCCTACAAGGACGTCAGTGCTATCCAAGGATACATGCGTAATAACCCATATTCAGAGACGTATAACCCTAGTTGGCGCCAGCATCCGAACTTCTCCTGGTCTGGTAATTCACAGAGACCACATCAAGATCCACACTACCAGACCAGGCAATACGAGAATGCACAAAACACGTACCCTAGGCAGCAGCCATTCCCACATCAGTAGCAACCCCATTCTTTATACCAGCCACTGCACCAAGCTACCAGTTACCCTCCAAAGCGGGCTGACCCTTTGGAGGCACTGAAAGAGGAGCTGCAAGAGTCGATGAGGAAATCTACACAGGATAGCTTGCAGATTATGAAGGCGATGGCTAATCAACTACATTCTATATAGAACACGCAGAACCAGCTGTTGCAGGAGCATAGGACTCAGGGAGCCTTGCCCTCCCAACCCGTCCCGAATCCTCAATATGTGCAGAACCAAGGCACCCCACCTAGGTTTCAGGCACCACAGGGACAGGTACACGCCATATTACAGGCCCCTCCTGCACCACCTGGTTACACTCAAGGCCAGCTGCCTTTATAGAACCCCACATACTCCGCCCCTTCCGTTACCCCACCACCTCATGGACAACAAGCCGATGCACATAATGTTTCTTTGAGGAGTGGAAGAAGGACATTCGACCCATCACATAGGCAAGCGGGTCCTGATTTTTCCCACCCTTCTCTGTAGGTAGATTCGACTCCATCTCAGGAGCCATCTATGGTAGACAAGGGTAAGAGGCCACTTAACCCTAAGATTCCCATCCCTTTTCCTGAGGCTAACACCGTGATTCCTGAGGTAGACACAAAATGTAGTACGGAAAAAGGACACATGGAATTTTGAGGACCTAAAATCAATGTTCAAGGAAGTACATATTCAGGTCCCCCTCCTCGAGGCAATCGATCACATTCCCGTTGTCGCTAGGTTCTTCAAGGACTATTGTACCCCAAAGCAATAGCCTAGAATTGGACGACAGGCGGTACTATCGAAAGAGGCTAACACCGTGATTCTAGCCGACTTGCTGCCAAAAAAGAAACACCCTGGTACCCCACTCATATCCTGTTTCTTGTAGGATTCTCCATTTGATCGGGCCCTTCTAGATCTAGGTTAATCCATCAAACTAACTCCCACTGTCGTATTTGATCGATTTTGATTTGGGGAGTTAAAGCCCACCTCGGTCACGATTCAGCTGGCTGATAGATCAGTCAAAACACCGAGGGGCATGGTTGAGAACGTGATCGTGAAAGTTCGTGGATTCTGCTTTCCCGCAGACTTTTTCATTCTCGATATGGAAGTTCCTCCTAATCTCTAAGATGCACCAATTATTTTGGGTCGCCCATTTCTAGCGACAGCCGAGCAAACATTGATTGTGCATCTGAGTGTATGGAGATAAGTCCTATGCAGTGAGCGACTTTGACTTGACATATTCAGGGCAGCAAAGAATTTTGACTGTGATCACATAGAGGAGGATGGTGAACACAAAGAGTCGGCATACTGTGGTAACATTGGGCTCCTTTGTGACGACCCAATGTCACATTCGTTTGCACTATCAAGGTTCCTGGACCTCGATCCACACAGGACTGAGACCACTGCACTACACATATCTCCCCAAGGATCTGACTGTTCAGGGTGTGCTTCTGAACACAACACCCCTAAATCCAGCTATCCTGATCCACACATTGCTAAATCACCCCTGTTGTTGCAGGAAGACGTGACCACAGCTAACGGGCTTCCTGTTAATGCAGTCACAACCAATTGTTTCACAGGAAGCGAATCAGCGGGAATTCACGTGCATACGGATTAGTACATTCCCACCCTCAAGTTTGCTCCTCCCACTCTCATTTCTAACTCTGACCCACCTGTGATTGAATTGAAGCCCTTACCTGACTCACTTAAGTATGTGTTCTTGGGTGAAAGTGAGACATACTCAGTCATTATTAATGCCCATTTAACCCAAGAACAGGAGCATCAATTGATTTCTACACTACAAGACCATAGGGCTGCTATAGGGTGGAGTATTACTGATCTCCATGGTATTCGCCCCTCATATTGCACTCATCACATTTACACAGATGAGGGGGTGAAACCTTCGAGACAACCTCAAAGATGGCTTAACCCGAGTATGCTTGAGGTTGTTAAGAAGGAGATCATCAAATGGCTGGATGTAGGTATTGTATACCCAATCTCTGATAGCCAGTGGGTGAGTCCAATCCAGATAGTGCCCAAGAAAGCAGGACTCACCGTTGTGAAAAATGATAAGGGTGAATCCATCCCGACCTGCATTGCGACATCTTGGTAGGTCTGCATCGACTATAGGAAACTGAACATGGCTACCCAGAAGGACAACTTTCCTTTGCCTTTCATTGATCAGATCTTGGAACGGTTAGCCGAACGTAGTTTCTTTTGCTTTTTGGATGGATACTCCAGGTATAATCAAGTTGCGATTAGCCTAGAAGATCAAGACAAGACCACATTCACATGTCCCTTTGGAACATTCTCTTTCAAGCGGATACCCTTTGGCCTCTGCAATGCACTAGCAACATTTCAGCGTTGTCTGATAGCCATCTTCTCTGACATGATTGGGGACTATATGGAGGTGTTCATGGATGACTTCTCCATTTTTGAAGATGATTTCGCATCTTGTCTTGATAACCTCACCAAGATCCTGAAATGGTGTATTGAGGTAAACCTAGTACTATCCTGGGAGAAAAGCCATTTCATGGTGAGGGATGGCATAGTACTAGGACACAAGATCTCTAAAAAAGGACTCAAGGTCGATCAAGCTAAATCTGAGATTATTTCCCACTTACCACAACCTAGCTTGGTCAAGCAAATCAGATCATTCTTGGGTCACGTCGGCTTCTATCAGAGATTTATACGCGATTTCTTGAAAATTGCATGACCTTTGATGAATCTCCTTGTTGCCAATGTCCCATTTGAATTTGACACCTCGTGTCTCAACGCCTTCGAGACTTTACGAAGCGCTGTCTCTAATTCCCCGATTCTCCAACCACCCGACCGGTCACTTGATTTTGAAATGATGTGCGACGCTTTTGACTTTACCATCGGTGCTGTTTTAATCTAGTGTTGGGAAAAACAACCTTTTGTCATATACTATGCTAGCAAGACACTGAATGAGGCTTAGTGCAATTATACTATCACCGAAAAGGAACTACTAGCAGTAGTATTCGGGTTGGAGAAATTCATATTGTATTTATTAGGGTCCAAAGTCATCATTTTCACCGACCACTCTGCCCTCCAGCATTTGTTGGTAAAGAAGGATGCCAAACCACTGCTCATTAGATGGATCCTTCTATTACAAGAATTTGATATTGAAATCTGTGACAAAGCCGGAAAATAGAATGTTGTGGCGGATCACCTATCCAAATTGGACCCATGCCACATTCCTTATTCCCTACCCATCCACGAGCAATTTCCGGATGAATCTCTTTTGGCAGTTCACTCTGTTGAGTTGCCCTAGTACGCGGATATCACGAACTACCTTATCGCAGGCAAGATTCCCGCGAACCTATCCAAGGACCAGAAACTCAAATTCACTACGGAGGCCAAATTCTACCTCTGGGATGACCCACTGCTCTTCCGCATTGGAGCTGATCAGATTATTCGAAGATGCATCCCAGATTCTGAGATCCCCAGTGTGTTATCTTTTTGCCCCAATGATGCTTGTGCTGGTCATTTCTCAGGGCGGAAAACAACTACAAAAATTTTGCAGTCAGGATTTTTCTGGACAACTATTTTCAGAGATACACACGAATATGCCCAACACTGCAAATGATGCCAGTCGAGCAGTTCTATGACTAGGAGAGACAAGATGCCACTCCAGCCCATCATGGTTGTAGAAGTGTTTGATGTCTGGGGCATCGATTTTATGGGCCCTTTTCCAAACTCGTATGGCTTTGAGTACATATTACTAGTTGTCGACTATGTCTCAAAGTGGGTCGAGGCCATCCCAGCGAGACGGGTTGATCATAAGATCGTCATTTCTTTCATATGGCAGCAAAACTTCACGAGATTCGGAATACCCCACGCTCTGATTAGCGACAGGGGAAGCCACTTCATCCATGCCCATTTCAGGTCATTATTAAAGAAATATGGGGTACATCACCGTATAGCCACCCCATATCACCTGCAAACCAATGGGCATGCTGAAGTGTCTAACCGTCAGATCAAGCTGATTCTCCAGAAGATGGTTAGACCAGACAGGAAGAACTGGTCTGATAAATTAGTTGATGCACTATGGGCATATCGGACAGAGTACAAGGCCCCACTCGAAATTTCACCATATCGCATGTTATATGGCAAGGCCTGTCACCTTCCTTTTGAGCTGGAACACCGTGCCTTTTGTGCGGTGCAAAAATGTGACCTTGACCTCAATGCAGGAGGTCAAGAATGGAAACTCCAACTCAGCAAATTAGAAGAGATCCAACGGGAAGCCTATGAGAATGCAATGATATACAAGGACAAGACCAATGCCTTTCATGACCGCCACATACGGAGAAAAGCATTCAAGCCCAACCAGCAAGTTTGGTTGTTCGATTCGCGACTAAAACTTTTCACAGGGAAGCTCAAGTCCAAGTGGACTGGCCCGTATGTTGTGATTCAGCCATATCCTAATGGGGCAGTCTGGACCAGGGACCCAAAATTTGGGCATATATCTACAGTAAATGGCCAGCGCCGCAAGCCATTTTTGGCCCAGGAATCTCCTCCACCTGACAAGATTGTTCATCTTATTAAGGATGTGTGATTGACTTCTCGCCCAGCTGGAGTCATTAAACTCAGCACGTATATATAGCATCTACCTCACATTCTACCATCATCCATACATAACCATTTTTTTATACATAGCATATTTTTCTTTTAGCATATTTTCTTTCTGCATATTGCATACTGACAGGTTGGCCAGTGCTGAATGTATAATTTCAAAAGTAATTCCGGGTGATTTCTACCCATTGTCTCAATGCTATATTTATTTTCTTTTATATTCATGCATAAGGACATGCAAGAACTTAGGCATGGGGGGTAGATACGACAAAACTGAAAATTTTCATGCCAACATTTCGAAAAACCTCGGAGCTACATGTCAAACGTACTTTAGGACCCAAAATAAAAGAACAACCGACTCCACCTCCAATGCTCGCATTGGAGTTAGAAATCGTCCGCAACATCCATTCCGACTCACCTGCTCACCTTGTGTTCTAAATTTAGGGTCAAGCTGATTGTAACCCAATACGAAAATTTCATGAAGTACAAATATAAGAGGTCACTTGTCTATAGCATATATACATACTGCATTCATGAATAAGATTATTTTATTAAGAGAATGCATTAGGGACTTTATCCTCTAGTTGATTCCTATAATCTGAAATCCAGTACAACTTTTCACACACACATAGAATTTGCAATGGATTCACGGTGAAGGCTGATAAACATCTTTAGTCTGTCGAGAAGAAGCAGTGCTTCTTTTCCTGAAACCCTAGACAGTGGTTTGGGAGTCGGCAGATTTTCTTCCAAAATCCATCAAATAGTGTGAGATGAGAGTAGAATGTACTGGTGCTCCAAGATTAGTGCAAGGAATCCAGAATCCTAGATAATTAGGTGATGATACTCTAAGATTTGACATAGTTTTTGCTCTCGGTTCCTACGTATACCTTTTGTGTGAAATTTTGACACCAAATAAGCCACCCAATCTCTCTTGAGTACCACCAACCCCTAATAATGCCTCCTCAATAAAGTTCATGGATGTGTGCTAATTGTGTATATGTTGAAAAAAAAAAATGAATGATGAAAAGAAAGAAAAATTGAAAAAAAAAGAAAAGGAAGAAAAAGTAAAGAAAAAAGAGTGAATATTTAGTATTTATTTCAGTTGCATTGAGGCAATACCACCAAATAAATTTGAGATCCACCAAATATGGCCTTAACCCAGCATTCTTGTGTTTTTGACCACCCAAATATTGGTTGATGAATTCTGACTTAGTGTTAGGGTTATCGAAACTCAATTAAAGTGTTAATGCCAAGTGACACCACCAAATACAGATCATATGTGTGAATCTAGTGAGATTGTGAGCTCTAAGAAAAGAAAAGAAAAAGAAAAAGAGAGAGAGAATGAATACAAAGGAATCAAAAGAGAGCATAGTTTTTCTCGTCTTTCTCTGAGTTGAGTTACTTAGTAATCTGGGAATCGAGATTCTGTAGCACTAATCTCTATGTAGCACCAGTCGAGAGTGAGCCATCAAATATATAATCTTTCCCCTTAGAGATTCTCTACCTAAGCCTAAAGCCAGGGTGAAATTCATAGAATATCTTGAATACCCCAAGGGAAGAAGTCCACCTATCTTGCTAGAATTTTTACTAGGGGTCAAGTACAGGCTTTAGAGGTGTATCAGTTTCTCACTCGAATCCGTTACAAAAGCTATATAGCTGCACTTCCACAATTGTTTGGATTTCTAGAGCATAGGATGAAAACAAAAAGGAGAAAAATCTCTATGCATACACTTGATAAAATAATCAGTCCCTTAGTGACCCTTGCTGTAAACAATTTAGTCTTGCATTTGCTAAGGACTAGCAAGATTTAGGCATGGGGGTATGATTGCACAGCAATCATAGGTCTTAATTGACCTAAATTAGGCTAGGACTTAGCACAAGTTAGGGTAATTCATGCATGCATGAGCATTATCTGCATCTTTATTGCTTTAATTTAGTTATGCATAAAATAATGTTATAATGTGCTGATTAAGTGCATTATGTCAATTGCAGGCAATAAGCTAATTAGAAGCTGGATCTGGAGCTAGATCTGAAGCTGGATCAGGAATAATGGGTGCTGCAGTTGGGTTGGAGCAGAAGACCTAGATTAGATGTAGTGAATAATAATGTAAGGGAGTTAAGGTATGCTACTCTATTAAGTAGGAATAAAGTAGTAAAATGTGAAGAGCTTAGTCCATCCTAGCTCTAAGATAGCCTAAAGAATTCCCCAAGCCTTAGCCACCCTTAGATTAGGTCACCGCACCCTAGAAAACCTTAAAACCCTAGTTCCAACCTTTATCTAGATGTCCAGAAGAATTACAGGACGTCCAGAACCCTTAGCCAATTCCCACACACCTCAAACCCACTTCGGCAGTGTTATTGGACGTCCAGACACTTTGTCAGACGTCCAATTTCTACAAAATACCCAAAATAGAACCTAGAATTCCCCTTGACTCAGATTGGACGTCCAGAATTGAAGTCTGGACTTCTGATTTTTTAGTATAAGTCGTCTGACTCTATTTTTGGATGTTTGGAACTGGTCTCCAGTTCCTGTTTTGAGATTCAAGTCTTGATCTTGGATCTCTAGCTCCCTAGACCTAATCCCAACCCCATAGGAACCTAAATTAAGGTGCCCTAACCCTAGTACATCACCTTTAGACCTCCCTAAGGACCTAATTATGTCCTCACCAAACCCAATTGACTTAGATCATAGTCAATTACCATTACCTAAGTCAATTGGACTCATTGAGTCCAATTGAGCTCAGATCTCAACCCACACAAGTCCAATTGGACTTAGTAAGAGTCCAATTGATATAAGCCCAACCTAATTGAGTTATATCACTCTCAATTAGGTTCACACTAACTCAATTAAACTTAGGTTAAGTTTAATTGCAATTTCCCCTTAGCAATTAGGGTTTGCAACCCTAATTCAAGGCACACACCTACCCAAACCCTTTAGGACCTAACCTAGACCTCTTAGCCACCTAGGACACGACCACACAAACACACCCATTCACACACACACACTCCTCTAGAGTTCTCTAGAACTCTCTTCAAAGTGGCACCAACTCTTGGTTGCCAAATTTAGCAACCAAGAGCCATTCAATTCTTAGATCCACTTTTTCTGGATCTAAGAAAAACTTCATCCACTCTTGGTGGGCCACTCATTGGAGCTCTCTCTAGAGAGTTCCACACTTCTCTAGAGAGACTCCCTTAGGTCTATAAAAAGATCTAAGGGGTGGCCATTTGCACCCATCCATTTTCTTGGCATTCATTCACATCCACTTCCACCTAGGTTAGCTACATTTCATCTCCACTCCACCTCCATGAGGAGCACCACCATGGAGGCCACCATCTCCATGCCAGGATGCTGGATCACTTCTCCAACCTCTCTCCAAGGGTTGGCCTAAGCACCATTGGCCGCCCCTCCTTCTTCTCTCAGCCACTCAAAGGCCATCGGAGACCACCTCTGAATGGCCTTCCTTCTGCTAGATTAGTAACTTAGCTCTTCGTAGTTTCACTGCTTATATTTACTGCTTAGTAGTTTAGCTCTTTATTCTCTCCCAATGATGCATGCAAAATCCTCCCATACATTCCTGTATGCAATCATTTTCTGTTAGCTAGATTTACATTTTCAAGCATTCCTGTACAACCTTTCCTCTACATTCCATGTTGCAAACACTTCTCTAATGAATGAATAAAAGATATATTTTTATACACATCTCTATGTTTGAAATCACCATGAGCTTATTGGTTGCCATCTTTTCTGCGTGATTCAAGTTGTCTGTTTTTCACTTATAGATATATTTTGCAACAAGCATGTTGGTTCCGAAAAATATAGAAAACCTAACTATAGATGCATTTTCTATAAACAGCCACCACGTAACTAGAATTGTGCGCACCGAAACCCACACTTTCACTTTCGTTATCTATCTGACACATGCGCATGTAATCAGAATTCAGAATAGAAGTGGCGAAGTCTTAATTCGAAGATTGGAAACCGGTGTGCAATTTTAAATAAAGTAGAGTGATAAAAGATCGATTTTAGAATTAAACAAATGCCTCTTAGAGACGAACGATCGGGACTCAAAGTTTCGTTATTTTTACAAACTTATTTTTGATGAACGTTTTTGCATGACTATACTACGATTCTGACGACTTTCAAATGCGCGAAAATGCCTATCCGTCAATCCCACTCCTCACCTCCCTCGTCCGAGCTTCCGCCAGGCGCCATCGTCTCGTCGAACAGCCGATTCGAGAGATTTCTTCTCACCTCCCTCTCTTTTTATGCTTTCATAGATTATTATAATAGTCATTCATGCAATACATCACATTTGATTCCATCTCTATCTTGTGATTGCTTGTCTTTTATTTCAAAAACAAAAAAATAACAAAACTTTAAAATACCAAAAACAAACAAAACGAAGCATGGTTTTCAATTAAAGTAAACATCTCCTCCCTGTGTTCGACCTGGGACTCCCTTGGAGTTTCGGTATAAATTTTATTTGATCATGAGTTTTGCAACTACGATGACGGGTTACTCATATCACTGATTTCAAACTCGCAAAACACGTGCGATCATTTTGGCACCGTTGCTAGGGAGGCAACGGAATTTACTTTATTGTTTTCTGCGCTTCTTTGTATTTACATAGCACTAAAATTGCTTGTCTTTGATCTACTATCTTGCAGGTACCCTAGCATAGAGATCCAAGTGAGATAGACCAAAGTAAAGTGTGGGTAGAGTGTTTTGCAAGTGTCCCCCACATTTCCCCCCCCACTAGTTCATTTCGCCACACTCATAACCAAGACCTAATCTACTTAGGTGTTTGCATAAACCCTAGGTTAGACTTTGTTTGTCTTGTTTGCCACCTTCATCAACCTCACCCCCACATTTAAAAAAAAAAAACTAAAAGGTACTTTCAACGGGACGAATCAATTTACACACTTTATACACCCACATCAGAGGCACATAGCTTGACTTAATTTTCATCTACTCAACTGGGATTCCGACCTGTGGACCCGGTACACTAATTCAACATATAAAAGAGTAGAAATCATATTAGGTTAATCACCTTTTTGTGTGCCTTAATCAGTGGTGCATTTGAGCTAATTGATTGAATTGTTTGGGCTGCACAACTTAATCTAAAAGAGGTTCATTTTGTAGCTGCCCCATAGGATTCAATAATTAGGTCAAGCCAGGAACTCCATTTTTCTTTTTTTTTTCTAAAGGAAAAATACTTGAACCCATGCTTTAAAAAACAAATTTGGTTTACCCCACAAAACTTTGTTGAAAACACCTAATATTTGAATCCTAAAAGCTATTAAGCAAGATTCAAACCCTAAAACTCACCTAATCATTAATAATCTTGCTTGAAAACCTCTTGGTTGTGCGCATTCACACATTCTCAAACAAATCATTAAGGGAACAACCCATTAAGGGCCCATCACATTCCAGATGCACCAATTTCCCAAGCCTAACTAAAATCAATTAGACGTTGGCCCTAAGGATTCATTCTCTCGTCGGGATCTAGATTGAGATTATTCACGATTAACCTACTTATACTAGTCAATCTAATATCTAGCTAGGGGAGTAGCATCAAACTACCGTGGCTGGGGGGTACACTAGGAACCGAAGGTGCAAGCCAAAGGAAGAACCTTCTCCCAGTCCCTCCTTCTAACTGGTTTGATTGCCTGGACATAAGTAGAGTAAATCATCCATAATCTTAAAACAAATTTTGAGAGTCTGTAGACCTTTAGGCTACCCAACCTAAGGATAGGCTTGTATTTTTTGTGCTGCAGGGTCCCTTCTCTTCTCCATCCTTCCGACTTCCTTCCAGTGTATGCTTGGAAGGAGGTCGTTGAACCTTCGATTAGAAGGACCTTTAGACCATTCCCAGAGGCGGAGGTTGAGCTTTAGCCAAGCAGATCCTATGGTTGATCAACAACCACCTCCCCCACCCCCGAACCAACAGAAGTTGACTCAGAGGCAGTTGGAAGAATTGCAGTAGATGCAACAATGGTTCCAACGAATGAATGGTCAGGGTGCTCGACCCTTGAAAGATTGTTATGATCCTTCAAATTATGAGGATCGTCCCGACGTTGTGATCCCCACCGGAGATGTTGAGATCAAGCCCCAGGTTATGAGTCTAATTAAATACTTTCACGAGCTTGGCTCAGATGACCCATTCCAACATTTGGAGGACCTGATCACTCTAGTTCAAACCACCAAATCACAAAATGTGGATGAAGAATAGATGCTCATGAGGCTTTTCCCCCATTCACTCAGGGATAAGGCCACACATTGGTATCATACCATTGGAAGACCGATTGCTACCTGGACATCATTGAAATCGGACTTTCTGAAGAAATTCTTCCCAATTGGGCGAACCAATGCATTGCGACGGACAATTACCACTTTTGCCCAACGGCAGGAGGAACCGTTTCATGAGGCCTGGGACAGATTCTAGGATCTGTTGCAGAAGTGTCCACATCACGAGGTGCCTAAATGGAAACTTGTGTAGATTTTTTATCACGAGTTGAATGATCAACTCCGTAATCATGTGGATGCTTCTTGTAGAGGCAATTTCCTCAACAAGGATGCAAATAGCGCGTATGATTTGTTTAAGGAAATGAGCGAAAATTCTTTAAACCACGCCTCCTTGGAAACCTTCAATCGATCCCAACAAATTAGATCAAATACCAATGAGGTCCAAGATTCTCATACATCTGATATGGAATTGATATGCAATAGATTAAATAAGATGGATCTAGTTACTAAACGAATGGAAGAGTGGATGTTCGAAAACTCTAATTTTTCTAGATCAACTCAATCCCAGGGATCGGGATTCCATTCTTCGCAAGCTCCTATGAGATGAGAGTTTGTGAACCAACTGGAGCCGACTCGACCTTCAAGCCAACTCTCCTCGAAACCTTATGGGTTCTAAACTGGGGCCTTTGATCCCAGTCTTTCTGATCCTTCTTCATCCACATCTTATAAGGATGTTCATGCTATGCAAGAGAATATTAGGTCCAACCCTTATTCGAATTCCTACAATTCTGGTTGGAAAATCATCCTAACTTCTCTTGGAAAGATCAAGGGCAGCAGACCCAATATCGACCCAACAACTATGTACTGAAAAAACTAATGGGTCACGGTCATGTATATACTTAGTTGCCCCTGAATCAGGTTAACCAGCCCATGTGGATTACTCAATAACCCGCCGAGCAAGCTGACTTGAACCTGAAAATGGTCCAAATGCAAGGGTCAATGCTCCAAGTCATGCAACAGATTCAAACTTCGCTGGACACCTTGCAATCCAGACTTTGTACAAGCAACCGATAGCCCGGATCTCTACCATCACGATTTGTATCAAACCCAAGGAATGTTCAGAACTGAGGTGCTGGGCCTCAAGGGTTTGGTAATGATGGGGAGTCACATGCTCAAGCTCATGCTATCTATCAGGCTACCCCAGCCCCTCTCAGAGTGAACCAAGTCCCTACCATAATCAACCAAAAGCCTCTTGTTTTACCCAACCCTCCCCAAGGCACTAACCAACAGCATTTTGCCACGACAAACACCATCACCTTGAGGAGTGGTAGTAGACACAAGGGACCTACCCAACCCCATGTCAACCCCATTAGGCCCCATAGCAAGAATTCCAAATTCCCAACTAAGAATGTGATCAACAAAACATCAGAGTCTGATTCAGGAGTATGTTGTTGTATGGGCAAACAGAAAAAGTTGGAGGAGAAATTGAAGGAAAGGATGTCCTTACTTCAAGCTTTCAAATCGACAATCATTTTACTCCTTACGGCTATTGGATCAATCCCAGCCTACGCCATAGGTTTACTGTATGCATATAAAGAAAGGCGTAGAGCTAAACCTGAAATCAATAGGAGAGTAGTTTTGTCCGATAACACAAGCACATTGATCCTAAACAATCTACCTCCTAAGAAGCAAGACCCGGGAGCCCTGTTGATTTCCTACACAATAGGAAACATTACTTCTGACCGGGCCCTCCTCGACTTGGGTGCTTCCATTAATGTGATCCCCACCTCACTGCACATGGAATTGGGTCTAGGCTACATAAAACACACTGACATAACCTTGCAGTTAGCCGATAGATTACAAAACCAAGGGGTATTTCGGAGGATGTTTTAGTCAAGGTTAACGATTTGCATTACCTTGCTGATTTCATGGTCCTGGACATTGAAGCCCCAAAATAGCTCAACCACACCCCAATTATTTTGGGAAGACCTTTCTTGGCTACTGCCAAGGCGAGGATTGATTGTGAATCGGGAAATATAGAAATGGCCTCAAGGGATAAGACAAATCGATTCAATATTTTCGAGGTCTCAAAGAAGAATAAAATTAAGTGTGGTTCAATGGAGGAGCTTGGTAGAATAGAGAAAGTAATGGCTATACATACCTTAGACAACCTTTTAATGGCCAACTCAACCCAAACTCAGGAAGAAGATCACACGGCTGCGGAAATAATTAAGGACAAAGCAAAAATGAGACCAATTGTAGCAACATGGGATGAGGAAGATATACATGAAATCAAAAATTTTTTGGATGATTCACGTGATCAAGATAAAATCCAACAACATCCTTATGCTGAATGCTTAGAGTTTGAGGTCCAACTTATGGGTGGGAATTCTAAGGATCAGGATGGTTGGTTTAAGAACCTAGAGTGTAAGGATGAAATTGAACATTGGGGAAGAACTCTTCAAACATTAGGTATCCTAGAGTACCCACAAATCCCCAACACATCACAAAACCATCATCATCCTTTTCACTTAACCACTGCACAAATTCTATACCCAACCTCACTTCCTTTGTAATAAATCAACAAAACTCCTATTGGAGACCATTTAGGCTCTCCCTACACCACTAGCTTGCCACTTTCATTGTTCATCTCTTTGGCAAGCCCATTTTCACTCGTCGGGACCCATACCTGGAGGCCCAGAAACTGTGTTGTTGTGGCCTCAATGTTTAGTTATTTTTGATTGAGGACCTCGCCTAGTTGAAGGCACTAAACTTAGCACTTGTAAAGACTGTTCCAAGCTTACCAAAGTCTCTCAGAAACCAGGTGCTATTCTTCCACTTCTCTTCTGCATGCTTTCATTTTTCACAATGAGGACATTGTAATAGCTAAGCATGGGGGGTGGACAAATTTTATAACCTTTTTGTCAGCAGTAATAGTAATTTCCTATTATTTGATTCTTATAAAAAGGAAATTGAAAATTCAAAAAGATAAAAAGAAAATAATTAGGAGAAGAGAACTTAGGCATTTGGAAGTTATTAACTTTAGGAAATTATACGAGAGGACCTAAACACTTAGACTCTTCAGGTCTTTAGGCTTAATTAGCCTAGGTGTCCACTCAAATGTGGACTTAGTCTCGAGTCCTCGCCAAGTCAATCTTATTTTAATTCGGTAAATAAATTGGGGTGATAAGTATACAACTTATCAACCCACCCTCTAATTTGAGGGGACTTTAGGCCTAAGCATCTACACGCTTTTTGCACTGACTCACTTTTCGACGGTTTCTTCGGAAATTGGGTAGCTAATGAACTATCTAGGGTGGTATGGCTGGCAAGTTGTCGATGGTAATAGCTCATCTGTCGGTTGTCCAGAGCCTAGCCACAAGACCATTTTCGTCATACTACCTTTAGGTAAATCTTAGATCAGGGAAGCCACCTACTTAAAAAAAAGAAAGAAAAAAAATAAGAAAATATATATAGAGAAAGGAGAAAAATAAATAAATAAAATCGCACTTCACCGCACGAGTATGGCTGGCAAGTTGCCATGGGTAACAGCTCATTGGCCGATTATCCAGAACCCAGCTCACAGAAAATGCACAATAATTCCCAAAACACTTAGGGAAGAAGTGGGGAAGTATAATAAACCAGAGAGATATACACTAGGTTTGCCCTTGTGTTGACCCATAAATAAAAGTAGGGATAAAGCTACCAATCAAAAAAATAAACCTTTAGGCAAGGTCACCTAGGGTCGTAGAAACCCGAAGTCCATTTCAACAGTCGCCTAGTGAGTCTTTCACTATTTTCACAAGATTCTTCGCACTTAGTGTCCTTTTAGAGTCTTGGGTGGGTCGAGTAGCCAAAAAAGGTTATCCCAGAACTCTCAAACTTCAAAAGTACAAAAAAATTAGAAAAGAAGAAAAATAAGAAAATGTATCTTCCCTTTTCAAATAAGGCAAGGACTTGGGTAGTCTGCATTCTGGTAGACACCTGGGTACTGTTGGGTTTTCATTGTTTATGACCTTAGTTGAAATTTTCTATTGCCAATAAATGACTTAGGCCCAAACGATCTAATCTTAATTCTGCTTTTATACATAGCATGTAGTTTAATTTTGCCAAGGACTAGAAAAGGATAGGAATGCGAGTATGATGTAAACACATCTATTTGGGTTAAAATGCCTATTCATGCATGTTCCTAGGCTTAGATTTGCATTTCATGTTATAAATATTGCATAGCATGCATCATTCTGCATTTAGAGTAGTTGTATCTAATTTAGGTTAATTACGACCTTTTTATGGTTAGGAAAGAAGAATATTTATTTTAAAGCCTCAGATTGATGACCCAACTATACGAATCTGATCAAGATGAAGATCGGAGTCCCGTAGCACCATATGTAGTACGAGGAAGATCAACGACCAAGGGACTAGGAGACATAATTCAAAGCTTCAAATGACAAATCTGACCACGCGGATGGATTCGGGTCGATGATCGCAGCCCAACGACGTAAAAATTGACTCAATTAGACCTCTGTAGCATCCCCTACCACGAAAAGAATATGGATGGCCCAGATTGCGCCACGTGGTGCAACCCAGGCCGCCCATGCACACGCACATGACACCACACGTGCGCAGCAGCACGGGTGTGCGCACGTGCACGCACAATGCAGTGCCAGCACGTTAGTGTGCGCACGTGTGACACAACGCTCGAAGTGCGTGCCAGCAGCAGCGTGGATGCATGTACTGTCTTCAGCGACATTTGCAGCGAATCTTCAGCGACACTTACAGCCGTCGCTAATTATGCGCAAGCCAACAAGGCCAGCTGCATGCGCCAACGGGCATGAGCTGCTTACAGCGACAATTCCAGCGACGGCCTGGAGGACGTTAATGGTCCCATTCCTATTTTTGCCTCTTCTCCTCCACTATAAAAGGACCTACACCCCCTCCCTTCCAAGCCATCTCTACCTACTCTACTCCCACCTACTCCTAATCTCTAGCAAGCCTACCAACGTTCCATTAGAGCTTACTTTCAACCTCCCAAGGCTCCTATTAGTGTAGCGAACCTCTGCCTCACTAAATATTCCTCCATCTTCCCATCCCCATTCATAGGTTGCCTTGGAGTCGTCCTCCCACCTCCATTCAGGTAGAAGATCATCTCTGCCTTCTTACCTCCATTTCGGAGCCACGCTGAAGCTTTCCACCACCCAACGTCCTCCTACATCTGACCTCCATCATCCCGCTCCTCACCTCCCTCGTCTGAGCTTCTGCCAAGCGCGATCGTCTCACCGAACAGTCAATTCAGGAGATTTCTTCTCACCTCCCTCTCTTTTTATGCTTTCGTAGATTATTGTAATAAACATTCATGCAATACATCACATTTGATTCCATCTCTATCTTGTGATTGCTTATGTTTTATTTCAAAAGCAAAAAAAAATAACAAAACTTTAAAATACCAAAAACAAACAAAACAAAGCGTGGTTTTCAATTAAAGTAAACATCACCTCCCTGTGTTCGACCCGAGACTCCCTTGAAGTTTTGATATAAATTTTATTTGATTGCGAGTTTTGCAACTACGACGATGGGTTACTCGTAATCCTGATTTCAAACTCTCGAAACACGTAACCACCCCCATGTGTCCTTCTATTTGGTGTCATACATCCTTAGCCCTTAGATCCCACAACCACCTCCAACAATCCATCCCATCCATCCATCCATCTCCACGCCAACACCACCCTCTCCACCCCTATATATACCCATCATATCACCACCAAAAACTCATCCTCCTTTAGTGTTAATTCTACCATAGCCCACCTATAACCTATGGCCAAGAAGAAGGAGGAAGGAAGGAAGGAGATTAAGGAGGCTATCCCTTGCCTCCTTAGTGCCTTCTTCCTCTCCACTCTTCTTCTTGTGCCCACACCAAGAGAAGGAGGCTCTCTACATCAAGAAGGACAGCCAAGCATTGGAGGATAGATTAGGGTGGTGCACACCCACCCTTGGAGGAGAAACAAAGGTGGAATCATCCACCTTGGAGGAGCCAAGGCACGCCCTCCCTAGGGCTTGCCAGGAGGAGGCCACACCTTGGAGGAGTTTTTCAAGGAGAAGGAAAAGAAGGCATTCCTTTTAACTACAGCAGCAGCCGTAGTTGGAGCAAGAGCTTCATCTTCTTCACAAACATTTTCAAAGGATTAGTGTTTTTCATTGTTTTGTATTTTAATTTCTAGTAGAAGAAGTATTCCTCTACTAGGGTTTTTTTTAAAACACTTTTGCCTTTCTTTAGTTTGCATCTTTTTTTTTTTTGCTTTTTAGCACTTCCTCACTCCCTCTCTCTAATTACCATAGGCCCCCACGTGCCTAGGGTGAGCTTAGAGAGAGCAATTACTTGTCACCGTAGTGTTACCTTAGTGAATTAGGTGTAGTCTTTTCCCGTCATCAACTTTGTGATTGCCCTTTATTTAAAAAAACCCTAAAAAAATCCTATATTGAAAAACCTAAAAAGAAAGTTGATTTCCCGTGTTCAAGCAAGAGATCTAAATTTGTGAACATTGCCTCCTTGAAAGACCCTAGATATTCCATCTAGGTTACAAATTTTAAAAGCGAATTGGTTTTTGAGAGTTACAACTTCTTATAAAACCTGCATATTACAAATCGCGTAAAAACTCGATCACTTTTTAGCGCCGTTGCCGGGGAGGCATGGCTTTGCATTAAGTATTTCTCTTGCTTGATAAGTGGATCTCATCCCCTATCTCTTCTTCTCTCGTGTGTGCAGGTATTACAGAAAGGAAGCGGGATTTTGGAACTTGAAGTACCTTTTCTTCTCGTGAAAATTCAAGTTAGTAGTCTATGCTTGTCACATAAATTTCTTCTAAAAAAACTACCCAAAAAAGCATTAAACCTGGTTTTCAGGATCCTAAATACTTTAATTAAATGGAGTGGGGTCCTTTAAAAACCCATTGATTTCTTTTTTGCATCATCAAACACCACTCCACTTCAAGTGTTGGTGCTCTGATTTTTGGGTCCAGACTTCTGTCTGGAGTTCAAAAATCAATTCCCAACACCACAAGCCTTATAAAATATAGAAATTTCACCCAGTGATTTCAAATCAAATGAGAAACATCTGTTCCAAATTTCAGATAAATTGGATTTATATATAATTTTTAAAAATTCATGGACTACAGAGGGGTCATCTCTTCTATTCTCCCTATTTTGATACTGTCCATGAATTTTAGGAATTTTTATACTCATCCAATTTTTATGAATTTTAGTTTTCTGGAATTCTTGTAAAATTATACACATCACATAAAATTACAAAAAGTTTTGGTGGCTGATGGTGGTATTGAAAAGTCCAAAATACCCTTGGGTATCATTTCTAGACGTTGACACCAGCACAAAGAATAATCATAAAAAAACATCAAAAAAATTCCTAAAATCACAAAATAATATTTTTTGGAATCCTTATTTGATTTTACATATAGTAGTAGTGTTGGTTGATTTGTTTAGACCACTACTTAAAAAGAGAGCCTAAAACAAACTCACTGGTAGTAAATTTCTGCATTAGGAACAATTGAAGGAAGCAGTGTATCTTTTCAAATCTTTAGTCCCACAATATAAAGGAAATTTATCTTCACCAATACAACTTGATTTCCCTTTGTTTGTGGCATTTAAAAATTGTTTGAATATTTAAAAAGAAAACCCTAAAATATACTAAGCTAAATCGAATATTGTCGAGCTCGGTCTATGAGTTATTAGGAGGTGAATTGAAACCTAGTCCTATAATCCTCCAAGTAGCTGATAAATCACTAAAGACACCACGCGGGCTTTTAGAAGATGTCCTGGTAAGAGTGGAGGACTTCTTCTTTCTCGTCGACTTTTTGATATTGGACACTGACCCATCCAACATGCCTACCAAACCCTCGATTATCCTAGGGTGTCCCTTTTTGGATACAGCCAATGCGTCCATCAATTGCAAATTAGGGGCACTCAAGATGGGCTTTGGAAACAAGAAAATCCTGTTGAAGGTGTTTGATGCCTATAGACAGCCTAGATTGGAAGATTGTTCCCAAATCGAGATGATCGATGAAATTATAGAGGAGACGACACCAACACTTTTATGTGATGATCCCCTCCAAATGGTCATTTCTAAAGACCGTACCCCGAATCTTGAAGAAGGAGAGGGAGATATGCCTGAATTAGAAGAGTTGTTGGGTGTCAAAGACGAGCCCCTCTCCCCACCATGGACAATCAAGGTAGATCTGCTATCGAAGGCGGGGACATCGAACATAATTCCCTCGATTCAGAAAGCTCCCGACTTGGAGCTTAAACCACTTCCTGAGACCCTCAAATATGTCATCATCTCGACTACTCTATCTGAGACATAGGAGGGAGCATTAATTGAATGCCTAAAATTGCATAAGGAAGCCATTGCATGGACTATAGCTGACATCAAAGGGGTTGACTCGACTCTCTACATGCATCACATTTACATGGATGACTCTGTGAAACCCTTCCGAGATATGCAGAGGCGATTAAATCCCAATATGTAGGAAGTGGTGAAGAAGGAAATTTTAAAATGGTTGGATGCGGGGATAATCTGCCTGATTTCTGATAGTAAATGGGTCAGTCCTATTCACGTGGTGCCCAAAAAAGCAGGATTCATGGTGGTGCCCAAAAAGGCAGGATTCACGGTGGAGACGAATGAAAAAGGGGAGTAAGTCACCACCCAACCCATAATAGGATGGAGGGTATGCATAGACTACCGCTACCTAAACACCGCTATCCAGAAAGACCACTTCCCTCTACCATTTATTGATCAGATACTAGAGAGATTGGTAGGGAATAAATACTTATATTTTCTCGATGGATATTCTGGGTCCAATCAGATTGTCGTCTTTCCAAATGACCAAGAGCATACTACTTTCACGAGGCCTTATGGCACATTTGCCTTCCACCGGTTGCCTTTTGGACTATGTAATGCTCCAAGAACATTTCAACGGTGTATGATGTCCATCTTTTCATGCATGATTGACGATTTCATTGAAGTCTTCATAGATGACTTTCCATATATGGCTCATCGTTTGACCACTGTCTCTTACATTTAGACAAAGTTCTCACCCATTGTGAAGAGATAGGATTGGTGCTCAACTGGGAGAAAAGCCATTTTATGGTTTCACAGGGCATTGTTCTTGGGCATGTAGTATCTGAGCGAGGTTTAGAAGTAGATAAGGCCAATGTTGAGTCCATTTCAAAGCTTCCATCTCCCACTAATATCAAGCAGATCTGATCATTCTTGGGCCATGCTGGTTTTTATAGGTGCTTCATTGAAGACTTTAGCAATATTTCCAGGCCACTTTGAGACCTACTAGAGAAGTATACTGCCTTTGTTTTTTATGCAAAGTGTGCTAAGGCCTTCCAAGTCTTGAAGGAGGCCCTCATAACTGCACCTATCCTGCAAGCACTTGATTGGACCCTCGAATTTTGCTATGGGAGCGGTCCTTAGTCAAAGGGTTGATAAGAAGCCTCATGTGCTATACTAAGCTAGCAAGACCCTTATTGATCCACAGCTAAACTACACTGTGACAGAAAAGAAACTTCTTGCGGTAGTGTTTGCTTTGGAGAAGTTTAGGTCTTATCTTCTGGGATCCAAGGTTATGGTGTATACTAATCATTCGACCTTAAAGCACTTGTTCGCTAAGAAGGACACTAAACCTAGGCTAATTTGTTGGATTCTATTACTACAAGAATTCAACCTTGACATCCGTGACAAGAAAGGGGTCAAAAATATAGTCGCAAATCATTTATCCAGGATCCCATTTGGGGCTTCAACCCCGTCAGGAGACATTCATGACACCTTTCCTGATGAAATGATAATGGCAATACAACCAACGACACCTTGGTTTGCTGATATCGTCAACTACTTAGTCACTGGCGAAACCCCCAATACATGGAATAAGCATAAGCGAGATAGATTTCTCACTAACTCTAAGTATTATCACTGGGAGGACCTCAAGCTCTTTAGAATAGGCCGTGACCAGGTACTACATAGGTGTGCTCTAAAGGAGGAACAATAGAGTGTCTTGAATTTCTATCACACACTGCACTGTAGAGGACACTTTAGTGCAAGGAAAACTACACATAAGGTTCTCCAGTTTGGTTTCTGGTGGCTTTCACTTTTCAAAGACACACATACTTATGTGGGGCATGTCTTAGTGCCAACAAACTTGAATGATTAGAAAGTGAGATGGGATGCCCCAGCAGCCTATTCTTCTAGTCGAGATATTTGATGTTTGGGGCATAGATTTCATGGGCCCTTTCCCATCATCTCATGGCTTTGAATATATCCTCGTGGTAGTTGATTATGTGTCAAAGTGGATAGAGGATATTTCGACCTGGACCAAAGATCACTCCGTGGTCCTAACTTTTGTTAAGGCCAATATCATTTCCCGATTTGCCTGCTCGAGGACGATCATTAGTGATGGGGGACCTCATTTCAGGAGTACACACTTCACCCATCTACTCAAAAGTCTTGGTGTCACCCACAAGGTGGCCACCCCGTATCATCCGCAGACAAGCGAACATGTTGAATGCCCAATAGAGTGATTAAACGAATTCTGGAGAAAATTGTAAGACTCGACAAGAAAGATTGGTCAAAGAAACTTGATGATGCTCTATGGCCTTACAGAACTGCTTATAAGACCCCCTTGGGTATGTCTCCCTTCCATATAGTGTATTGAAAATCTTGCCATTTTCCTGTTCAGATTGAGCATAGAGCTTACTGGGCTATTAAGAATGTCAACATGGATCTCGAGAACGTAGGCAAAGCACGCTTATTAGAACTGACTGAGCATGAAGAATTGAGGAATGAGGCTTATGATACTGCTCAAGCTTATAAAGAGCGCACTGAGGCCTTTCACGATAAACACATCCTCCACAAAACCTTTAAGCCCAACCAACAGGTCTAGCTTTTCAATTCTAGACTTAAGCTATTCCCTAGGAAACTTAAGTCCCATTAGGATGGGCCATACACTATCACACAGGTGTTCCCATACGATGCAGTTGAGATCCAGAATCCCTCATCTGGTGAGACTTTCAAGGTAAATGGCCAATGCTTGAAACCGAACGTTACTCTTTCTGATGGCCAGGTACTGGACACCTATAGATTGGAGGAGCCTTAGCTCTAAACACTCTCTACCACAAGTAATATCCTTCCTTGCTTTTGCTTTCCAATAAGGACATTGTCAGATCTGGGCATGTGGGGGTATAACCTGAGGTTGTATATAGCATTTATACATATTTATACAAGTAATACATATTTATGTACATAGCATTTGTACATAAATTAGGACTTTTTCTTGCATAAGAAAAAAGAAGAGAGAGAGATGAAATGGGGACAAGTGAAGGAAGAGATGAAATCTTTGCGAGCTGAAGTGCAAAATTATTGAGGAAGGAAAAGAGAAAGTAAACACAGACAGACAAAGGAAAACTCTTGTTAGTCCCAGCATTTGATTATGGAAAAGTCACCTAAGTTCTAGGCTGAATCGGATGATAAATTAAGTCTTGAATTGCTAAAGAGAAGGAGATAAGTTAGGGATACCGACTTTAGGCCTCTTGGGTCTGTTTAAGGGCTTAAACACTCACGTACTTGTTAAGATCTGGACTATTCCTCAAGAGGTTGAGGGAGTTGCGAGGCTAATGTATTAAGTCTAAGGCTTAGGGAGTATTCGGGCCCGTTGCATGCCCTTTGGTGTGCGGGACTTGGTAACCTAAGCACCCAAAAAGTGTCTGTTCTGAATATGTTTTCTCGAAAAGTTGACTTAGGAGCAGCTCAAAGACACAAGTTGATTAGACGAGTTCCTGGTGTGGAGAGGAGGAATGAAAAAATACTCCCCTCGAAGATGCGTTATAACATATCGTCTCCTCGATACTTGTCTCCTAGGATATTTAAATATCCTACTGGGAGCACAAAAGCATCTTGTGCTGGTTCAGATGCCATGGGCGGCACTATCCTGAAGTGTCGAAAGGTAGGATTTTGGGGGTTGCCATGGGCAGTGCTATCCCGAAGCATCGATTGCCAGGGACCCTACGACGATTGATGATGGAGACAAGGAATCCAATACAGATCGTGTTTATGGCCAATTCAATGTTGGGCTTAGGGGAATTTAAAAAGAAAGAGAGAAAACTCTCAAAATAATATCTCTCCCTATCTCTCTTATTGAAAATGCACTGGCAAACTAAACCAAGACTTGCTACACATACGCACGAGTGCTTCAACCACTGGGCTCAATGAACCTCTGGGTAGTTTTTGCAGGCCTTAGAAACCTTCGCTGCAGACACAAGGCTGAGGCTGGTCAGGTCCGTATCTTGACTGGTACTTGAGTACCTTTAGGCATATAGTTTGTATTTCAATCTAATCTCTAAAGGTATGGCATGATAAGGCATCCTAATGATAAAATCTATCCTAGAGACCTAGTTTGATCCATATGATTTCGCTCGTGACTAGAAAAACTTAGGCATGGGGGTATTTGATATGTCTACTTTAGGTGACATTAATTGGGCCTATTAACAATCAATTCTAAGATTAAATGGAACTTCTAGTATACAATACACTAAAAAATCAGTAGAGTCTTGATTTAGCATTCCTGCATAATTTCGTGATGCAATGCATGTTGCATAAAATTAAGTACCCTTATTGCAGGAAATAATTCGAAATCACATCTTACAGGTAACATTAAAAATTATGAGAGATTTTGGTTGAGGAATAATCAATGAGGGAATCTGGCTAAAAGAAGAAACATAAGAGAGGACTCATCAATTTCTTAAAAAATACAAATCTCGGTGGATGTCTTTTTCTGATGATTTCCTCTTGCCCTAATTAGCCTCTCTCTTCCTTTTTTGTTTCCATGAAATGACACTATTATTCTCTCTCTCTCATTTTCCCTCTATATAATAGGGAACAAGGCCAAAGGCAAAAGGACATCTCCTCCCCGACGGGCCATAGAGGATTGTCCTCTCCTTCCAAATAGAGGAGAGGACGCCTCCTTGGAGAGACCCTCTTCTTCTTCTTCCTTTTCGGTAGCTTCTGCACCAACCCAACAGTGGCCACCATCTCCTTGACCATCAACGGCACTTCACACGCATTGCCAACCTCCACCCACCTCTGGCAACCCTCACATGCGCGTGCACACCCAACACCTCACCGGCCAACTTCACCGACGCTCAGCCACCATCACGCACTATTCTTCTTCTCCAAGAAGAACCCAAAGTCGCCGGCCATCCCCTTCCACGCAGCCACCGTCACCGCTCCTCATGGCCGACGATAGCTTCGACCACCTTCGTTCCCACTGTCAACACTGCCGCGTAACTCTCGACAACGCCAACCTTCCTTGAGCTCCTCACCACCCGCCACAACCTCACGTGCACTCATGGTAGAAAGGAACGAATCCTCCATTTCCTATTCAATTAAAAATTACTCTTCCTTCCATTGCCACATTTCATTTCTTATTATTTTAATATTATGGAAAATTTGTGTGAATCCCCTCATCTTCATTTAAAACTCAATTTCAATGAATCTATGCACCTTATGCCTAATTAAAGAGGGGTTTGGCTTGAGTTTTTGAGGAACTATTTAGTGAATGATATTTTTAGACAATTGCAATTATGGATGTGAGATAATTTGTGCATTTATTGGTTTGTGCCACCCCATGATACGACCTGATTTTGTGGTTCAATTTCAGTATATTCTTAGTAATTTTTGATCGAGGATTTTCCACCACATTATTTACTACGACGACATATTTCCTTACTATCATTCTGCCAAGTGAAATCTCTCGTTCAGTTGTTAGGTCCCAACTTTTATGATTCGAATTTAGAGCCTTATTTTTAGGGTTTGATGATTAGATTAGTTCAATCAAGGGCTTACGTAGCACACAAATGCGGGAAGATCTATTTTTTTTATAAATGGAAAGTGTGTACTAGCACTTCAACCCTGATGTGAAAATCCTAATTGACTCTATTTCTAAGTCCAAATTGATTCCAAATTAGGCACCATGGACTCAAACAAGAAGGTGAGTAGTCCGAGGTGCTTTATGTCCCTAATAAGTGTAGGTAGTAAGGATTGGGTATTTTGAATCAAATCTGCTCTAATCACAATTGAATTGAGGAAATCAGGAAACTTTTGCCTAGAATGATATTACTAGAAAAACAAGGCAGGGTTGGATTCCCAATTTCTATTTGTTTCCTTTTTTATCTTCCTAAGATAGAGAGAGGATGATGTAAACACATTTATTGAGGGTAAAATGCCTATTCATGCATGTTCCTAGGCTTAGATTTGCATTTCATGTTATAAATATTGCATAGCATGCATCACTATGCATTTAGAGTAGTATATAATTTAGGTTAATTGCATCCTTTTTGTGGTCAAGAGAGAAGGGTATTTATTTCGGAGCCTCGGATTGATGATCTGACAATACGAATCTTATCAAGACGACGATCGGAGTCCAACGCCTTTGAAATCACCTCGATCGGAGTCCTATAGCACTATATGTAGTTAGAGGAAGAACAACGGCCAAGGGACTAGGTGATATAATTCGGAGCTTCAAATGACAAATCCAACCACGCGGATGGATTCGGGATGACGATCGTAGCCTAACGGCGTGAAAATCGACTCAATCCGACCTCTTTAGCAGCCCCTACAACGAAAAGAAGATGGATGGCCTAGATTGCGCCATGTGGCGTAGCCCAGGCCGCCCATGCGCACACATGCGCCACCGCACACGCACAGCAGTGCGGGTGCATGCGAAGGCACGCATGCGCACAGTGCAGCGCTAGCGCATGAGCGTGCGCACACGTGACACAACGTGCGGAGCGCGTGCCGGCACAGCGGCAACATGGGCGCGTGCTCAATTGGCACTAGCCTAAAGGGACTCATGAGCTGGACCTACACCAACGCTTATAGCCGTCACCAATTCTTTACGTGCCAGCAAAGCCAACTATGGGTGTGAGCAGGCGTGAGCTACCAACAGCGACGCTTCCAGCAACATCTTGAAGGTCACTAATGGTCCCATACCAATTTTTGCCAATTCTCCTCCACTATAAAAGGACCTACACCCCCTCCTTCCAAGCCATCTCTACCTACTCTACTCCCACCTCTCCTAAGCTCTAGCAAGCCTACCAACGCTCCATTAAAGCTTACTCTCAAGCTCCCAAGGCTCCTATTAGTGTAGCAAACCTCTGCCTCACCAAATATTCATCCCTCTTCCCATCCCCATTCATAGGTCGCCTTGGAGCCGTCCTCTCACCTCCATTCCGGTAGTAGATCATCTCCACCTTCTCACCTCCATTCCGAAGCCACGCCAAAGCTTTCCTCTACCTGAAGTCCTCCTGCATCTCACCTCCGTCATCCTGCTCCTCACCTCCTTCGTCCAAGCTTCCGCCAGGCACCATCGTCTCGCCGAACAACCAATTCGAGAGATTTCCTCTCACCCCCCTCTTTTTATGCTTTCATAGTTTATTGCAATCGGCATTGGAGTGATACATATATCATATTTGTTCCATTTCTATCTTGTGATTCATTCTGCTTGTCTTCTTTTCAAAAATACAAAAAAAATAACAAAGCCCTAAAATACCAAAAAGAATCAAAATGAATCACGATTTTCAATTAAAGTAAACGTCGCCTCCCTGTGTTCGATCCTGGACTCCCTTGGACTTTCGGTATAAATTTTATTTGATCACAAGTTTTGCAACTATGACGACGGGTTACTTGTAACCCTGATTTCAAACTCACGTAACCCATGCAATCATTTTGGCGCAGTTGCTAGGGAGGTAATGCTCTTTGGTTTCTTTTCCATGTTTTTCAGCCTTACCTAACTTTTATCTCACTTTTTCTCTGAACTTACTATGATTGCAGGTACTCATCCGAGGTGGGCTAGAGCGGTTAGATTGGAGAAAAGTGCAGATGAAGGTTTTGTAAGTTTATCCCCACCACCCCCACCCACTAGTTCATTTCACTACACAAATAACTCAAACCCAAATCAACTTAGGTGCTTTTTATAAACCCTAGGATAGATTTGGTTGTTTGTTTGCCACCTCCACTCATCTCACCACCGCATATATAAAAAAAAATACTCTTCTTTTGTGGGATTTTCTGAAAGCTACACACTTAACACCTACAACCTCTCACCCTAAGACGCACAATCACATCAATTCTACCACTTAACCGGGATTTGACCTGTGGACCTAGTACACTTAACTCAACACACAAATAAGCGAGTAGAAATCAAACATTTCTGTGCGCCTTAACTAAGTGGTGTAATAAGCAAATTGATTGAACTGTTTTGGTCGCAAAACTTAAGATAAAAGTGATCCATCAAGTAGCTTGCCACTTAAGGTTGATTTTAAGGGCTGAACCAGGCACTCCACATTTTTTTCTGATTTCTAAAGGAATACATCTGATTGCATAGCAATCATAGGTCTTAATTGACCTAGATTAAGCTAGGACTTAGCATAAGTCAGGGTTATTCATGCATGCATAAGCATTATCTGCATCTTTACTGCTTTCCTTTAGCTATGCATAAAATAATGTTATAATGTGCTGATTAAGTGCACTATGTCAATTGCAGGCAATAAGCTGATCAGATGCTGGATCTGGAGCAGGATCTGAAGCTGGATCAGGAATAATGAGTGTTGCAGTAGAGCTGGAGCAGAAGGCTTAGATTAGATGTAGGAATAATGATGTAAGGTCGTTAAGGTTTGCTATTCTATTAAGTAGGAATAAAGCAATAAAATGTGAAGAGCTTAGGTCCATCCTAACCCTAGGATAGCCTAGAGACTTCCCCAAGCCTTAGCCACCCTTAGATTAGGTCACAGCACTGTAGAAAGCCCTAAAACCCTAGTTCCAACCCTTATCTGGACGTCCAGATAAGTTATAGGACGTCCAGGACCCTTAACCAACTCTCGCACACCTCAAACCCACTTCTGCAGTGTTATTGGACGTCCAGACACTTTGTCAGATGTCCAATTTCTGCAGAATACCTAAAATAGAACCTAGATTTCCCCTTGACTCAGATTGGACATCCAGAACTGAAGTCTGGACTTCTGATTTTTGAGTATAAGTCGTCTGATCATATTTTTGGACATCTGGAACTGGTCGCCAGTCCCTGTTTTGAGATTCAAGCCTTGATCATGGATTTCTAACTCCCTAGACCTAATCCCAACCCCATAGGAACCTAAATTAACGTGTCCTAACCCCAGTACATCACCTCTAGACCTACCTAAGGACCTAATTAGGTCCTCACCAAATCCAATTGACTTAGATCAAAGTTAATTACCTTCACCTAAGTCAATTGGACTCATTGAGCCCAATTGAGCTTAGATCTCAACCCACACAAGTTCAATTGGACATAGTGAGAGTCCAATTGACCTAAACCCAACCTAATTGAGTTATTTCACTCTCATTTAGGTTCACACTCATTCAATTAAACTTGGGTTAAGTTTAATTGCAAATTCCCCTTAGCAATTAGGGTTTGTAACCCTAATTCAAGGCATACACCTACCTAAACCCCTTAGGACCTAACCTAAACCACCTAGCCACATAGGGCATGACTACACACACACACACACCAATTCATGCACTCCCACACATCTAGAGTTCTCTAGAACCCTCTCCAAGTGGCGCTACTCTTGGTTGCCAAATTTAGGCAACCAAGAGGCATTCAAATTGAGATCCACATTTTTTGGATCTCAAAACCACTTGGCCGGCCACTCTTGGACTCTCTCTAGAGAGTTCCACACTTCTCTAGAGAGAATCCCTTAGGTCTATAAAAAGACCTAAGGGGTGGCCAATTGCACCCATTCACATCCATTGGCTCCCATCCACATTCATGGCTTCATCCACTTCCACTTAGGCTAGTCGCTACCATCTGCACCACCATCTCCACGAGCTAAGCACTATCATGAAGGACACCATGCCAGGATGCTAGATCACTCCTCTCTGTCTCCAAGGGTTGGCCTAAGCTCCATTGGCCGCCCCTCATTCTCCTCTCTACCACTCCAAGGCCATCGGAGACCACCTTCAAATGCCCTCACTTCTGATAGATTAGTAGCTAGCTCTTTACATTTACTGCTTAGTAGCATAGTCCTTATTCTCCCAAAATGATGCATGCAAAATCACCCTCGTAGATTCTTGTATGCGATCGTTTTCTGATAGCTAGATCTACATTTTTTTAAGCATTCATGTACAAGCTTTCCTCTATAAGTTCATGTTGCAAACACTCTCCAAATGAATGGAAAATATATGTTCTATATATATATATGTCTATGTGTTGAGAATCATCATGAGCTCATTGCAATATCTTTTGTGTGATTAATGTTTCCTATTTTTAATTTTTGATATTTTGCAACAAGAATGTCGTTTCCGAAAAATATAGAAATCTGACCATAGATGCAATTTCTGTAAACAGTCACCACCTCACTAGAATCATGCACACAGAAACTCACACTTTCACCTTTGTGATCTATTTAACACGCGCACGTAATCAAGGTTCATAATAGAAGTGGTGAAATTTTAATCAGAAGACTGGAAACTGGTGTGCGATTTTAAACAGAGTAGAACAGTAAAAGATCAAATTCAAAAGTAAAACTAATGCCTCCCAGAGACGAACGATCGGGACTCAATGTCTCATTATCTTTTATTAAATATCTTTCTTTGATCATATTGCGCACTATACTATGACATTTTCCTATCAAATACACGCTTTACGATTTCCAAACAACATCATCACTAGTGCCTATAAAACTTGGAGTGTTCTACTGAACCTTGATTGAACCAACCTGAGGATTAAACCTTAAAAGCTACTAAACAAGGTTAAACCCTAAAAGAAACATCATCAAATAACCTTGTTTGAAAACCCTGGTTGTGCACGCACACACATTTTAACTGATCATTAAGGGCACAACCCATCTAAAGAGCCCATCACATTCCAAGAGAACAATCATCCCAAGCCTAATTAAAACTGAGTAGATGTTGGCCTTAAGGATTGATTCGCTCTTTGGGGCTCAGACTGAGACTTTTTTCGATTAATCTACTTCTGCTGGTCCATTTGATGTCTAGCTAAGAGTGTACGTCAAACGACCGCGGTTGGGGATTACACTAGAAATCGGAGGCGTAAGCCAAAGGAAGAACCTTCTCCCCAATCCCTCCTAACTGGTTGGATTGATCGAATAAAACTAGATCAAATTGTTTATAATCTCAAGACGAGTCCTAAGAGTCTGTAGGTCTTTAGGCTAACCCACCTAAGGATAGGTTTGACTGATTGTACTGCAGGGCACCTTTCTCTCATCTGATTTCCCTCCTTACTTCACCATGTACCCTTCCACATCTTACACACATTTCCAATCCTATCCTCCTACCACCACTTATCCCCAAGATGATTACTATCCCAACTTGACTTGTAATTACCCATCCACTAGCTGGGATAATTTTGATTGGGGATACGAATCCGGACCTCAATGTCCAAAGCCTAACCCTAGACAACAAGACTATGATTGCTATCCTTCCTAAACCTACAATGATTATGGATCTCCATCCTTTGATGACCAAACTAACCCGATCTACAATCAGGAAGGATATAATGATTATAACACCTACCCTCCCCAGTATTCCACTGAATATAGGTTGCCACCATCCTTTGAACAACCTAGAATGACCTACTTTCAGGGAGAGACTCGAGAACCTCGACATCTTGACTCCCCTACATTTAACCCAAACCCACCCAAACCTAAATCGAACCAGCCAGTTCAGGTGGACCATATCTAGGATAGGGTGTTGGCTAATTTGAGGAACACTATACAATCTTTAGAAGCTCAGCCAACACCATGCATTGAAGCACTAGAGCCTATGATCAAAATGATTGATGAACTTAATAGTTCTTTATTGGATTTGCTCCAAAGTGTTAGGGATAGGGACCTGGGTGAGTTTCTTCTTGGCAAATTGTCGAGGTTGAGAATGAAATTTGTGGTAGCCCTAGTCAAATCTTCAGATGATTCTCAAGATGAACCCCCTTCAGTAGAGCCAATGTCTAAACCCGCTCAGGCACCTGTCGGTGGGGATACATATTCTGAGATTGGAGATGACCAGGTTGGGCTAGAGCAACACTTTGAGGATGAATCGAGTTTCTCACCTGAGATTCTAGAGCCAGGGAATGATGAAAAATATGTCTCCACGAACCATGAAATGACATATGATTTTGAGAATATATAAATGAGGATCATGGATTCTTTGATTCTGAGGGTGAGGAATCTCTTAGTGAAGTCTCACTTGAGCTTAAGGAAGATGATTTTAGTAAGACAAATGGGCTCAAGGAGGATGATGAACCATGTGATAGCCCAGTCATTGAAGATTTTTATTCGGTTGGGGCTAACTTGGAGGATTCAAATCCTCATTTACTTGATGATTCAATCAGTGACCCCATTCCTCATCTACACCCCGAAGAGCTAACTTCTGAGATCATTGTGCCCAGGTCAATCTTGATTCAGCCACGATTCCTGGACTTGGGAGAATCATATGGGGTGAATGATATGCTAGAGGTCTCAGAACCTGAGCCCTTGATGTTGGAAGATAGAATTGTTGAAATAAAAATTTGGGAGGCTAATTCTGAGGGAACTTTGAATTTGGATCTAAGGGTACCTATTGACCTAGAAACACCTACTTTCTACCAGGATCCTTACAATATCTTTCACGTGCAACCCAAGCTCGAAATAACTGATTATTTTTCTGAGCTAGATGTTAAGTGGACAACCACACCTATTGAACCATCTTTACCCGTTGTTCGACACTTTGGTCTTGGGTTGCACACCACAAAACTGCAGGCCCAACCCCACAAAAACAACAACCTTCGGTTCTGGGTGATTTTCATCCAGAACCTAAAAACCAGTCGACCTTAGGGCATGGGTCTACATCATAATTTGGTCCACATCTGTGGACATCTTCTATTAGAGATTGGAGGATCAATATTTTTATTTTGATTCTGACTCGCACTTATGAATTCTAATTTTCTTCTTTGTATGTATATTATACCTAGCTGAAGGCATTAAATTTAGCACATGTGTATAGTCTCTTCTCTTTGTGAAGCTGACCGGATTTTCACGATACTCAGGTGATATTCTGTTTACTCCACCCTTTTCATGTCTCTGTTTTTACAATGAAGGCATTGCATCATTTAGGCATGGGGAGGTGGATAAT
Source organism: Thalassia testudinum (assembly GCA_037157565.1). Lineage (NCBI taxonomy): Eukaryota > Viridiplantae > Streptophyta > Magnoliopsida > Alismatales > Hydrocharitaceae > Thalassia > Thalassia testudinum. Next base: position 40,879,011 of record JAZHRO010000049.1, read on the forward strand.
CATTTTGTTAGCTCCGTAGAATTTCTTTTACTTTCTTTTAAAAAAAATCAAAAAGATAAAAAAAATAGAAAATAGAATTAGAAGATAACTTACGCTTTTAGGCATTATTAACTCTAGGAAATGATACGATAGGACCTAGACATTTAGACTCTTCAAGTCTTCGCACTTAATTAGCCCGGGTGTCCACTTGAATGTGGACTTAGTCTCGAGTCCTCACCAATTCAAATTCATTTTTAATTTGGCTAATAAGTTGGGATGATAAGTATGCAACTTATCAACCAGCCCACTGATTTAAGGGGATTTTAAGTCTAAGTATCTACACATTATTCGCACTGACTCACTTTTCGACAGTTTCTTCAGAAATTGGGTAGCTAATGAACTATCTAGGGTGGTATGGCTGGCAAGTTGTCAGTGGCAACAGCTCATCGACTAGTTGTCCAGGGCCTAGCCACAAGACCATTTTCGTCGTACTGCTTTTAGGTAAATCTTAGATAAGGGAAGCCACCTACTTAAAAATTAAAAAAAAGAAAAAGAAAAATATATATACATATAAAAAAGGAGAAAAAATAAAAAAATAAACAAAATCATACTTCACCGCACGAGTATGACTGGCAAGTTGCCATGCGTAACACCCCATTGGCCGATTGTCCAGAACCTAGCTCACAAAAAAATGCACAATAATTCCCAAAACACGTAGCGAAGAAGAGGGGAAGTAGAATAAACTAGGGAGATATACACTAGGTTCACCCTTATGTTGACCCCATAAATAAAAGTAGGGAGAAAGCTACCGTTCGAAAAGATAAACCTCTAGGCAATGTCACCTATGTTCGTAGAAACCCGAAGTCCATTTTAACAGCCACTTAGTGAGTCTTTCACTATTTTCACAAGATGCTTACACTTAGAGTCCTTTTCAAGTCTTGGGTAGGCCGGGTAGCCATAAAAAGTTATCCCAGAACTCTCAAACTCCAAAAGTATAAAAAAATTAGAAATGAAGAAAAATAAAAAAAATGTATTCTCCCTTTTCAAATAAGGTGAGGACTTGGGCAATCTTTATTCTGGCAGACACCCGGGTACTGTTGAGTCTTCGTATTTTAGAGCCTTAGGTGAAATTTTCTATTGTTAATAAATGACTTACGCCTAAGTGATCTAATCCTAATTCTGCTTTTATACATAGCATATAATTTAATTTTTCTACGAACTAGCAAAAGATAGGCATGGGGGTATGATGTAAACACATTTATTGAGGGTAAAATGCCTATTCGTGCATGTTCCTAGGCTTAGATTTGCATTTCATGTTATCAATATTGCATAGCATGCATCATTATGCATTTAGAGTAGTTGTATATAATTTAGGTTAATTGCATCCTTTTTGTGGTCAGGAGAGAAGGGTATTTATTTCGGAGCGTCGGATTGACGATCTGACCATACGAATCTGATCAAGATGACGATCGGAGTCCAACACCTCCGAAATCGCCTCGATCGAAGTCCCATAGCACCATATGCAGTCCAATAAAGATCAACGGCCAAGAGACAAGGTGATATAATTCAAAGCTTCAAATGACAAATCCGACTAAGTGGATGGATTCAGGCCGACGATTGCAGCCTAATAGTGCAGAAATCGACTCAATCCGACCTCTATAATAGCCCCTACAATGAAAAGAAGATGGATGACCCAGATTGCACCACATGGCGTAGCCCAGGCCGCTCATGCGCACGCACGCGCCACCAGAAGCGCACAACAGCGTGGGTGCACGCATGTGCGTGGAGGCACGCATGCGCACAGTGCAACGCCAGTGCGTGAGCGTGCGTACGCACGACACGGTGCACGGAGCACGTGCCAGCATAGCGGCTGCGGCAGTGTGGGCACAAGCTCGGTTGGCGCCAGCCTACAGCAACGCATGAGCTGGACCTATAGCAACGCTTACAGCCGTCGCTAATTCTTCACACTCCAGCAAAGCCAGCTGTGGGCGTGAGTGGGTATGAGTGGGCATTAGCTGCCTACAACAATGCTTCCAGCCACGGGCGGGAGGTCACTAATGGTCCCGTACCTATTTTTACCTCTTCTCCTCCACTATAAAAGGACCTACACCCCCTCCCTTCCAAGCCATCTCTACCTACTCTACTCCCACCTACTCCTAAGCTCTAGCAAGCCTACTAATGCTCCATTAGAGCTTACTCTCAAGCTCCCAAAGCTCCTATTAGTGTAGCAAACCTCTGCCTCACCAAATATTCATCCCTCTTCCCATCCCCATTCATAGGTCGCCTTGGAGCCATCCTCCCACCTCCATTCCGGTAGCAGATCATCTCCGCCTTCTCACCTTCATTCCAGAGCCACTCCGAAGCTTTCCTCTACCCAACGTCCTCCTATATCTCACCTCCATCATCTCGCTCCACACCTCCTTCGTTCAAGCTTCCGCCAAGCGTCGTCATCTTGCCGAACAGTCGATTCGGGAGATTCCTCTCACCTCCCTCTCTTTTTATGCTTTCATAGTTTATTGTAATCAACATTGGAGTGATACATATATCATATTTGTTCCATTTCTATCTTGTGATTCATCCTTCTTGTCTTCTTTTCAAAAATACAAAAAAAATAGCAAAAGCCTAAAATATCAAAAGGAATCAAAATGAAGTGCGATTTTCAATTAAAGTAAATGTCGCCTCCCTGTGTTCAACACGGGACTCCCTTGGAGTTTCGGTATAAATTTTATTTGATCACGAGTTTTGCAACTACGACGACAGGTTACTTGTAACCCTGATTTCAAACTCGTGAATCACGTGCAATCAGAGGATTTGGGAAGAAAGAGAAGATGGCTAACCTGGCTCTGGTGTGGTTGGTCCGAGTCGATAATCCTAAGTGCTTGATTCACCTCGAAACAATCAAGCAAAGACAACTTAGAAATCAAGTTAGAATAAGATGATATGAATAGTGGTCAAAATAGCAACGACGCCAAAATGTTCGATCGCTCTAATCAGGTTTTAAAATACATGTCTTAGTATAGCGACTAAAGTGATGAAATATTTAAATTTATAAACTCAAATTGTGAGTCTGAGGTCATCTCAGGGAGCAAATAATTTGTAATTAAGCCACTAATCAAGAAAAAATAATTTGAGGATCAAGAGATTGATACAAAAGGAAATATTCAATTAATAGCACTATCAAGCTCAAAAATGAATATCAAATGTTAAGGAAAAAATATGGTTTTTTTTTCAAATAAAGTAAGCCTTAAACACATAGGCAAATTAAACCCCAAAGCGAGCCTCTCAAGCCAAAGCACAAGACCAGACCAAGCCCAACCCACATCAAACCAAAACCTAGCCCAATACCGATTTAGGCAACCTCGCCTGTGTGCGAGCATGCATACACGTGATATGATGGGGACCTGACCCCCTAAGATCCTCAAGCGATATGCTAAGCATCCAATTTCCTTATATATGTGTCTCGACCTCCTCAAGTCCACGAGGTGGGAGTAAGAATCCCCTCCGTCCTTCGTCTTCAAGCTGTGAAGGAGCTAATGCCAAATTGATGGAAGATTGGCCATGGATTTCGAATCCGATTCCCCAGGTATCTTCTCCAAGTGAAACCGCACTAAGAGGGGATGCTACCTTCGCAATTTGCTTATCGGAGTTCACCTGACATCATCGGAGAAGATGCAAAATCCAGCAAACACCTATACGCAAGTGCATGGCCTCTCAACCCAAGTCAAATAGACCAAAAGCTCTAGCGAGCTACATTAGAGCAAAGCCCTAATGTAATTGCATGTAAGGATGAGTATGTGTGGCCAGCAACAAAGCTTCGAAGAAGCTTCACCAGCATGTATAGTGAAAGGTGAAGGGTGTGACAGACAGTGCAATTACCTTGGGAAAAAGCTTTGTGGAGGCATGGAGGAGATTTTGCCCAAGGTAATTTGGTGACAAGAATGCAAAGGAGGGCAGATGATGGAGGTGGTGGTGACGGTCGTCGTCGGAGAAGGAGCGGATACATGGTGCTAAGAATCTCCCTAAACCTAATTTAGGGGTGAAGGGGAAGAATCCCTAACCTAATTTGGAGAAAGGAAGAGGGAGGAAGTTCGTTGGCGCTCGTCAGAGAGGAAGAAGATGGTGGAGGTGGTCGGAGCAAAAGAAGAGGAATTGAAGGCCAAAGCTTCGTGGAGGCATAGGGAAGAGAACACCTTTGCCTGTTGTATGTGGCAAAGAAGTGGGTCAAAGGAGCTTCAGTGGTGCGTCCAAGCTCTCCGGCATGGAAGAAGAAAGAGGAATCCAGCGAATTAAGCACGAGTTTGTCTTGATGGGGTTGAGACCTTTATATAGAAGAGGAATTGGTACTAATTGACCTCAAATTCGCAAGTTCAACTTGCGAATTTGGCAACTTTAGGACACATGAAATCACAACTCGCTAGAGAGGATTCTCTCCAAATTTGATCTTGAGAAGTGGCTCAATGGGTTCGAAAAGATCTCAAGATCACTCCTGCCAAATTTGGTGGGATTTGATTGAGATTTAAGTGTTCAAATTGATAATCAAAACTCGCCAAATTTGGGTCAAGCTACTGCTGCAGTTTCCACCTTTGGCACAAGGGAAAAGGAAGGGAGATGAAGGCAGGATCCTAAATGCAAGAGAAATTTGAAACCTAGGGGTAGTTTTGTAATAAATAGAGGCAAGTGGGTTAAACTGCAACTTAAGTCAAGATAGACTTTGATTAGGCTCAAAATTTAAGGGTAATCTAATTTGGACTCAGGAAATCTAATGGTGACATCAAATTTGGGTTTTGGAGAAGTTTGACTAGATAATTTACACCGTAGCCCAAAATGAAGTAATATCCCGCTTAAGTCTTTATTTTTGGTCAAAATGGGTTCATTTAGTCAAAGTGAGTGTTAAATTACATTTATTTCTACCAGAACTTGTTCAATTGAAGTAAGGTTGTAATTAGGGCTTTTATTATTAAAATAATATTAAATTCTCAGAAAACCCTGATTCAATCAGTTCAAGCCCACTTCTTAGAAATTCAAGTTCATTTAACGTTAGATTATGCATTAATTCATCCCTTAGTTAATCTGCATTTATGATTTCTCATTACAACAACATAATTAACGGAATTTCCTTTCTTCTTAAATTCAATTCAGAACTGAATTACGCCCTTCTAATGATTATTAAGGAGCATTTAACCTTAGAAGTGGGCTAACTTAGGCTAGTTATGGCAGATGATGGTGTTACCATCAAGTACCAAGACACCAGACATAAATATCATTGGTTGCAAGTGGGTTTTTCATCTCAAGTTAAAGTCAAAAAGACAAATTGACTGATACAAAGCCCAACTAGTTGCCAAATGATACAATCAGCATGAATGTACTGGCTATAATGAAACATTCTGTCCAATCATTAAACCAATCACTATTCAAATAATTTTATCTATTGTCGATTCAAACAGTTGGGATATTCATCAAATTGATGTCAACAATGCCTTTTTAGATGGTCATCTTCATGAAATTGTTTATGTTGTTCAACCCCCTGGCTTTTCTAATAACGATAAGTCAAATGATCGCTGCAAATTACAACACTCTCTATATAATCTTAAACAAGCTCCTCGTGCTTGGTTCAGTCATCTCAGTTGTTATCTTGCAAGATTGGGATTTCATTCCTCCAAAATTGATACATCATTATTTGTTTGGTCATCTGGTAATCAAATTCTATGTGGTTGTGCATGTTGATGATATATTGACCACTAGAAACCCTCCCTCCAAGGTCTCTTGGCTTATTCATGCTCTTACTATTGAATTTCATATTCGAGACTTGGGCTCCCTACACTACTTTCTTGGCATTAAGGTACAAAAAAAGAATAATGGCCTCGTTCTTTGTCTGAAGAAATATATCCTTGATCTCCTACGCAAGGCAAACATAACTGATTGCAAACCAATACAAACTCCAATGGCCACCTCCTCTAAATTAACATATGCTGGATAATCCCTCAAGGATCCTACTCTTTATTGCAAGTCACTGGTGCATTGCAATAGGTACTGCTTACACGACCAAACATATCCTTTGCAGTAAACAAAGCTTGCCAATTTATGAATAACCCCACAACAAAGCATTGGGAGCATGTCAAAAGAATACTAAGATATCTCAAAGGATCTATAACTCATGGTCTTCACATATGCCCTTTTCCTTCTTCTGTTCTTCAAGCTTATTATGATGCCGATTGGGCTAGTTGCATGGATGACCGCTACTCTTCAATAGGTTATCTTATTTTTAGGGGTCACAATCTGATTGCCTATTCTTCAAAGAAGCAATAGTGTCCCACTTTTGACTAAGTCAAAATACAAGGCACGTACAAATGTTATGGCTGAATTATTATGGTTACGGTCTGACAAGCAGTTTTGTGCGTGTTTTAAATTACGTCTTCGGATTTTTGCAGTATAGTTGCACTAACCCCTTAATCAAAAATATTTATTTTATTATGAAACGCACATTGATTTATCTTTTTAATTCATGAATCCCAATCATCTCTGGGAGGCTTAAAGCAACAATATTAGATTTAGATTCAAATTGCTAGTCTACCTAATTTTTTTTGTCCTTTTCTCTTTCACGATTTTTTTACGATTTTGATTTTCCAAATGTGAAAGCGAAAGCAAATATAACAAAACTTAACTCTAACTATGATAACGAAAACCTAATCTTAACCTAACTAATGGCTGTGTATTCACAATGATAAATAAAAGCATATCACTAGTTATAAAAAGAGAAATTAATCATGCATGAACTAATTATATGAAGTTGATAAAATACATAAAAAGAAACTAGAACCAAGCAAATGCTAGGATCAACCAAGAGAGGCTATGAAGAAGCCTTCTTGGTTGTCCACTAAAAAGAAGAATAGGGGGCGTGTACGCCTAAGAAAGAGGAGGGTGTTGCACCTTTTCTCTACCTAAGGTTGTCCTTGAGAAGGCCTTAAAGATGGTCTCCTCTATGACCGTCCAATAAGAAGGAAGACGGAGAGCATCCTTGATGAACAGGTTTTCACAAGAGAAAATTCAGGTTAGGAGAAACCCGTTGCTGTAGTCGCAAAACACGTTATCAAATACAATTTTTTACCGAAACTCCAAGGGAGTCTTGGGTCGAACACAGGGAGGCGATGTTTGATTTCATTGAATTCCACGCTTCACTTTGTCTATTTTTGGGGTTTTAGGTTTTGTTATTTTTTTATGCTTTTGTGGTAAAGAAATCAACAAGATAACACACAAAGTGGAGAGAAACAAATCTTGATATAATGCGATGTCATTTATTACAATAAATGGAAATATGACAAAAATAATAGAGATAGAGGTGAGGGGAAATCTCCCAAATCGGCTCCTCGGTGAGATGACAGTGCTTGGCGGCAACTTGGATGGCAGAGGTGAGAGACTAGACGACGGGGATGAGATGCCGGAGGACACCAAGTAGAGGAATGCTTCACCAAGGCACGAAATGAGGATGAGGAGGTGGAGGTGATCTTCTACAGGAATGGAGGTAGGAGGACAGCTCCAAGGCTCCCTATGAAGGTCGTGAGAGGGACGAGGAATATTTGGTGGGGTAAGGAATTGCTACACTAGTAGGGGACTTTTGGAGCTTGGGAATGAGCTCTTGGGAGCTTCAATGGGCTTCTAGAGCTCTAGACTAGGTGGGAATAGCAAAGATAGAGATGCCTAGGCAAGGGAGGTGTGTAGGTCTTTATATAGTGGATGGGAGGGGGCTAAAAATGGTCATAGGGTAATTAGCGACCTCCAGGACATCACCGTAGGTTCAGCTCAAGCGTTGCTGTAGCCAACTCACACCCACTCATGCACGCACTCTGCTGGGCCTCCATCATGCGTGCAGATCACACTCAAGCCCTACTGGTGCGTGCTAGTGCATGCTGGCGTGTGCGTAGGTGCACGCTGGCATGCGCTGGCGTGCACGCTGGTGCCAAATTGACGAATTTGGGGGGGCTCTGCGAGTCTCAAACCCGCACCCCTCCCTTGGAGGTCGTTGCTTCAACAAATGTGCTAAGCCCACGTTTATGTCGCAAAGATGAGTCGTGGCCGCATGGTGGAGGGTGTCTCTCAGCCGTTGAATTTTCATCCAACCACTGAGAATGCTCATTGAGAAGCCCTTGGAGGGACGTCGGGTGGCCTTGGGCACTCAAGATGGTGCCACATGGCACCATCTTGACCATCCACCTTTCCTTGCTTGTAGAGGATGCCATGGTGCTTGAATCGAGGTGATTTCTGCACTGCCGGACTGCGATCGTCATTTCGAAATCATCTGTACAATTGGATTTTGCATTTGAAGCTTCAAAATGTCACGCCCTGTCTCCTGGCCACAGTAATGCATGAATTGCTGTACAATTTATACACATCACACTAAATGCGGTTTGATGAATGTTATATGATATGAATACTATGGAATGCAATGCTAGGCTTAGGAACAGTCATAAATAAGCATTTTATAATGAATTCATGCGTGTTTATCATACCCCCATGCTTATCTTTTGCTAGTCCTTAACAAAATTAACCTAAATGCTATGTATAAAAGTAGAATCAGGGTTTGATTACTTTGGAGAGATTTGTTGGTTGCTTTAGAAATTTAAAACCCAAGACCTAATTACAAAAACTCAACAGTGCCCGTGTGTCTGCCAAAATGTAGACCGCCCAAGCCCTCACTTTATTCGAAAAGGGAAGAAATAATTTTTTTGCTTTTTTTTCATTTCTAATTTTTTTTTAACTTTTGGAGTTTGAGAGTTTCGAGATAACCTTTTACGGCTACCCAACCCACCCAAGACTCGAAAAGGACTCTAAGTGCTAAGTATCTTGTGAAAGGGTGATAGACTCACTAAGCAGCCGTTAAAATGGACTTCAGGTTTCTATGACCCTAGGTGACCTAAAAAATTCTGCCTAAAGGTTTATCTTTCCAATCAGTAGCTTTCTCTATACTTTTTTTATTTTTTTATGAGGTCAACACAAGGGCAAACCCAGTGTATTTCTCCCTAGTTTATTCTACTTCCTCGCTTCTTCCCTAAGTGTTTTGGGAATTATTTGTGCATTTTTTTGAGCTGGGCTCTAGACAACTGGCCAATGGGCTGTTACACACGGCAACTTGCCAGCCATACTCATGCGGTGAAGTGTGGTTTTATTTATTTTTTTATTTTCTCCTTTTTCTATTTTTTTCTTTTTCTATTTTTTCCTTTTTATTTTTGAGTATCATTTTTTTATTTTTCTGAGTAGGTGGCTTCCTTGATCTAAGATTTACCTAAAAGCAGTAGAATGAGTATGGTCATGTAGCTGGGCTCTGGACAACCAGCCAATGACCTATTACCCATGACAACTTGCCAGCCATACTACTCTAGAAAGTTCATTAGCTACCTAATTTCCGTAAAAACCACCGAAATGTGGGTCAGTGCAAATATTGTGTAGATGCTTAGGGTTAAAGTTCCCTCAAATCAGAGGGCGGGTTGATAAGTCATGTACTTATCACCCCAATTTATTTACTAAATTAAAATAAAATTACTTGGTGATATAAACACATTTATTGAGGGTAAAATGCCAATTCATGCATGTTCCTAGGCTTAGATTTGCATTTCATGTTATAAATATTGCATAGCAGCCATCATTCTGCATTTAGAGTAGTTGTACATAATTTAGGTTAATTGCATCCTTTTCATGGTCAAGAGAGAAGGATATTCATTTTGGTGCCTCAGATTGACGATCCGACTGTATGGATCTAATCAAGATGACGATTGGAGTCTAACGCCTCTGAAATCGCCTCAATCAGAGTCCCATAGCACCATATGCAGTCCAAGGAAGATCAATGGCCAAGGCCTATGTGACATAATTTGGAGCTTCAAATGACAAATCCGACCATGCGGATGGATTTGGGTCGACGATTGCAGCCTAACAGCGTGAAAAATGACCCAATCCGACCTCTGTAGCAGTCCCTACAACAAAAAGAAGATGGATGGCCTAGATTGTACCACGTGGCGCAGCCCAGGACACCCAACACACGCACACACCACCGCATGCGCGCAGCAGCACGGGTGCGCGCGTGCACGTGTAGGCGCGCATGTGCACAACACAGTGCCAGTGCGTGAGCGTGCGCACGCGCGTAGCAAAGAAAGGCGGGGGCAACGCTCGCCAGCGACGCATGAGCTGGCCTACAACGACACATGAGTTGGACCTATAGCGACGCTTATAGTTGTCGCTAATTTTTCGCATGCCCGCAAAGTCAACTGTGGGCGTGAACGGGCATGAGCGGGCATGAGTTGCCTACAGCAATGCTTCCAGCGACAGCCTGGATGTCACTAATGGTCCCATTCCTATTTTTGCCCCTTCTCCTCCACTATTAAAGGACCTACACCCCCTCCCTTCCAAGTCATCTCTACGAACTCTACTCCCACCTACTCCGAAGCTCTAGCAAGCCTACCAACGCTCTGTTAGAGCTTGCTCTCAAGCTCCTAAGGTACCTATTAGTCTAGCGAACCTCTGCCACACCAAATACTCCTACAACTTCCCATCCCCCTTCACAGGTTGCCTTGGAGCCGTCCTCCCACCTCCATCCCGGGAGCAGATCATCTCTGCCTTCTCACCTTCATTCCAAAGCTATGCCAAAGCTTTCCACTACCAGGTGTCCTCCGGCATCTCACCTCCATCGTCCCGCTCCTTACCTCCGTCGTCCGAGCTTCCCCCAAGCACCGTCATCTAGCCGAACAGCCGATTCAGGAGATTTCTTCTCACCCCCTCTCTTTTTATGCTTTCATAGTTTATTGTAATAGACATTGGAGTGATATATACATCATATTTGTTCCATCTCTATCTTGTGATTCATTCTGCTTGTCTTCTTTCAAAAAATACAAAAAAAATAACAAAACTCTAAAATACCAAAAAGAAACAAAATGAAGCACGATTTTCAATTAAAATAAACGTCGCCTCCCTGTGTTTGACCTAGGACTCCCTTGGAGTTTCGGTATAAATTTTATCTGATTGACATGTTTTGCAACTACGACAACGGGTTACTTGTAACCCCAATTTCTAACAAGCGAAACATGTGCAACCATTTTGGCGCCGTTACTGGAGAGGCAACGAAATTTACTTTATTATTTTCTATGCTTCTTTGCATTTACATAGCACTAACCCTACTTATCTCTGATCTATTATCTTGCAGGTACCCTAGCATGGAGATCCAAGTGCAATTGACCAGAGTAAAGTGTAGGTAGAGTGTTTTGTAGGTGTCCCCGACACCACCCCTACCTTAGGTTTCATTCCATAACCTAATAACTTAAACCCAAATCAACTTAGATGCTTTTTATAAACCTTAGGATAGATTCGGTTGTTTGTTTGCCACCTCCACTCACCTCGCCATCCAAATAAATAAAAATAAAAAATAAAAAAAGTGTTATCTGATTGTGGGATTTTCTGAAAGCTACACACTTAACACCCACAACTTCTTATCCTAAGGCGCACAATCACTTTGATTCTACCACTTCACCAAGATCTGACTTGTGGACTTGGTACACTTCAACTAAATACACATAAGTGAGTAGAAATCTGAATACGTTAAGCATTCTTGTGTGCCTTAACTAAGTGGTGAAATAGGCCAATTGATTGAGCTGTTTAGGCTGCAACACTTAATCTAAAACTGATCAATCAAGTAGCTTGACAATTAAGGTTGATTCTTAGGGCTAAATCAGGCACTCCACATTATTTTTTATTTTTAAAGGAACGTATCATCACCCGTGCTTTCAAAACTTAGAGTGTTCTACTAAACCTTGATTGAACCAACCTAAGAATTAAACCCTAAAAGCTACTAAGCAAGGTTCAACCCTAAAGGACACATCATCAAATAACCTTGTTTGCAAACCCTGGTTATACACGCACACACATTTCAACTTATCATTAAGGGCACAACCCATCTTAAGGGACCATCATATTCCAAGAGCATGATCATCCCAAGCCTAACTAAAACTGAGTAGATGTTGGCCTTAAGGATTGATTCACTCTTCGGGGCTCAGACTGAGATTTTTTTCGATTAATCTACTTCTGCTGGTCCATCTAATGTCTAGCTAAGGGAGTAGCATCAAACGACCGTGGTTGGGGGGTACACTAAGAACCGGAGGCATAAGCCAAAGGAAGAACCTTCTCCCCAGTCCCTCCTAACTAGTTGGATTGATCGGATAAAAGGAGACCAAATCGTTTATAATCTCAAGACGGGTCCTGGGAGTCTATAGGTCTTTAGGCTACCCACATAAGGACAGGTTTGGTTGATTGTATTGTAGGGTACCTTTTCTCTTCTCCATTTTCCCTCCTTATCTACCATGTACCCTTCCACATCCTACACACATTTCACATCCTATCCTCCTAACACCACTTATCCCCAAGATGATTACTATCCCAACTTGACTTGTAATTACCCATCCACTAGCCGAGATGACTTTGATTGGGGATATGAATCCGAACCTCAGTGTCCAGGGCCTAACCCTGGACAACAAGACTATGATTACTATCCTTCCTAGAGCTACAATGATTATAGATCTCCATCCTTTGATGATCAACCTAACCAGATCTACAACCATGAAGGATATGTTGATTATAACACTTACCCTCCCCAGAATTATGCTGAATATAGGTCACCACCATTCTTTGAACAACCTGAGATGACCTACTATCAGGGAGGAACCCAAGAACCTCAATATCTTGAATCCCCTAGAATGAACCTAAACCCACCCAACCCTAAACCAAACCATTCCGTTCAGGTGAACCAGATCCAAGACAGGGTGTTGGCTAACTTGAGGAACACTATACAATCGTTAGAAGCTCAGCCAACACCATGCACTGAAGCACTGGAGCCTATGAAAAAAATGATTGATGAACTTAATAATTCTTTATTGGATTTGCTCCAAAGTGTTAAGGATAGGGACCTGGGTGAGTTTCTTCTTGGGAAATTATCGAGGTTGAGGATGAAATTTGTGGTTGTCCTAGTCAAATCTTGGGATGATTCTCAAGATGAACCCCCTTCAAGAGAGCCAATGTCTGAACCTACTCAGGCGCCTGTCGGGGATACATATTCTAAGATTGGAGATGACCAAGTTGGGCTAGAGCAACCCTTTGAGGATGAATCGAGCTTCTCACCTGAGATCCTAGAGCCAGGGAATGACGAAAAATGTCCCCACGAACCATGAAATGACATATAATTTGGAGACATATATAAATGAGGATCATGAATTCTTTGATTTTGAGGGTGAAGAATCTTTTGGTGAAGTCTCATTTGAACTCAAGGAAGAGGATTCTAGTGAGACAATCGAGCTCGAGGAGTATGATGAACTATTTGATAGCTCGATCATTGAAGATTATGGTCATGTTGGGGCTAACATGGACAATTCAAATCCTGATGATTCAATCAGTAGCCCCATTCATCAAACACACCCTAAAGAATTGAATGATGATATTTTTGAGATCACCAAATCCAAGTCAATCTTGATTCAACCACAATTGTTGGACTTGGGTACTTTAGATGGGGTGTACAATGATTTGGAGGTCCCTCAAACATTGATTTCGAAGGATAGGAAGTTGTAATTAAAAATCTGGGAAGCAAATTCTGAGGGAACTTTGATTTTGGATCTAAGGGTTCCGGTTGACTTGAAACCACCTACTTTCTACCAGGACCCTTACGATATCTTTCACGTGCAACCCAAGCTCAAAATAACTGATTATTTTTCTGAGCTAGATGTTAAGTGGACAACCACACCTATTGAACCATCTTTACCCGTTGTCTGACACTTTGGTCTTGGATTGCACACCACTAAGCTATAGGCCCAGCCCTGCAAACACAACACCTTCAGTTCCGGGTGATTTTCATCGAGAACCTGAGAACCACTCGACCCTAGGGTATGGATCTGCACCATAATCTGGTCCACATCTGTGGACATCTTCTGCAGAAGGGTTTTAGGATCAACCTTTTGATTTTGATTCTGACCCACACTTGTGAATTCTCAATTTCTTCTTTGTATGTATGTTATGCCTAGCCAAAGGCATTAAACTTAGCACGTGTGTATACACTCCTCTCTGCGGAGCTGACCGTATTTTCACGACACTCAGGTGATATTTTGTTTACTCCGCCCTTTTCATATTTTTACAATGAGGACATTGCATCATTTAGGCATGGGGGGTGGATAATCAATTCCTGAAATCATTATGTTAACTTCATAGAATTTCTTCTAGTTTCTTATGAAATTAAAAAAAAATTGAAAATTTGAAAAAGATATAAAAAGAAAGAAATTTGGAAAAGAAAACTTAGGAATTTGGTAGTTATTAACTTTAGGAAAAGATACAAGAGGACCTAAACACTTAGACTCTTCAGGTCTTTAGGCTTAATTAGCCTAGGTGTCCACTCAAATGTGGACTTAGTCTCGAGTCCTCGCCAAGTCAATCTTATTTTAATTCGGTAAATAAATTGGGGTGATAAGTATACAACTTATCAACCCACCCTCTAATTTGAGGGGATTTTAGGCCTAAGCATCTACATGCTTTTTGCACTGACTCACTTTTCGACGGTTTCTTCGGAAATTGGGTAGCTAATGAACAATCTAGGGTGGTATGGCTGGCAAGTTGCTGGTGGTAACAGCTCATCAGCCGGTTGTCCAGAGCCCAGTCACAAGACCATTTTCATTATACTACCTTTAGGTAAATCTTAGATCAGGAAAACCACCTACTTAAAAAAATAAGTAAATAAAAGAAAATAAAAGAAAGAAAAGAAAAGAAAATATAGAGGAAAGATATAGATAAAGGAGAAAATAAAAAAATAAATAAAACCACACTTCACTGCACGAGTCTAGTTGGCAAGTTGTCGGTGGTAACAGCTCATCGGCCGGTTGTCCAGAACCCAGCACACAAAAAAAAAGCACAATAATTCCCAAAACACTTAGGGAAGAAGCAGGGGAGTAGAATAAACCGAAGAGATATACACTAGGTTCGCCCTTGTGTTGACCTCATAAATAAAAGTAGGGAGAAAGCTACCGTTCGAAAAGATAAACCTCTAGGCAAGGTCACTTAGGGTTGTAGAAACCCGAAGTTCGTTTTAACAGCCGCCTAGTGAGTCTTTCACTATTTTCACAAGATGCTTAGCACTTAAAATCCTTTTCGAGTCTTGGGCAAGTCGGGCAACCGTAAAAAGTTATCTCGGAACTCTCAAACTCCAAAAGTACAAAAAAATTAGAAAAGAAAAATATTAAAAAAATGTATCTTCCCTTTTCAAATAAGGCGAGGACTTGGGCGATCTACATTCTGGCAGGCACTCAGGTACTGTTAAGTTTTCATAGTTTAAGGCCTTAGTTGAAATTTTCTATTGATAATAAATGACTTAGGCCTAAGCGATCTAATCCTAATTCTGCTTTTATACATAGCATATAGTCAAATTTTGTTAGGGACTAGCAAACGATAGGCATGGGGGTATGATATAAACACATTTATTGAGGGTAAAATGCCTATTCATGCATGTTCCTAGCCTTACATTTGCATTTCATGTTATAAATATTGCATAGCATGCATCATTCTGTATTTAGAGTAGTTGTATATAATTTAGGTTAATTGCATCCTTTTTGTGGTCAGGAGAGAAGGATATTTATTTCTGAGCCTCGGATTAACGACCCGACCATACGAAACAGATCAAGACGATGATCGGAGTCTAACGCCTCTGAAATCGCCTCGATCAGAGTCCCGTAGCACCATATGCAATACAAGGAAGATCAACGGCCAAGGGACTAGGTGTCATAATTTGGAGCTTCAAATGACAAATCCGACCATGCGGATGGATTTCAAAGGATGATCGCAGCCTAACAGTGCAAAAATTGACCCAATCCAACCTCTGTAGTAGCCCCTACAACAAAAAGAAGATGGACGACCCAAATTGCGCCATGTGGCGCAGCCCAGGTCGCCTTGCACACGCACGCGCCACCATATCCATGCAGCAGCGTGGGTGCGTGCACACACGCACAGGCAGGCATGTGCATAGTGCAACACCAGCGGGTGAGCGTGCACAGCAAAGAGAGGCGAGGACAACGCGCGCCAGCGACGCATGAGCTGGCCAATAGCGACACATGAGCTAGACCTACAGCGATGCTTACAGCCGTCGCTAATTCTTCGCGTGCCAGCAAAGCCAGCTGTGGGCATGAGCGGGCATGAGCGAGCATGAGCTGCCTACAGCGACGCTTGCAGCGATAGTCTGGATGTCACTAATGGTCCCGTACCTATTTTTGCCTCTTCTCCTCCACTATAAAAGGACCTACACCCCCTCCCTTCCAAGCCATCTCTACCTACTCTACTCCCACCTACTCCCAAGCTCTAACAAGCCTACCAACGCTCTGTTAGAGCTTGCTCTCAAGCTCCCAAGGTGCCTATTAGTCTAGCAAACCTCTGCCCCACCAAATACTCCTACAACTTTCCATCCCCCTTCATAGGTCACCTTGGAGTCGTCCTCCCACCTTCGTTCTGGTAGCAGATCATCTCCGCCTTCTCACCTCCATTCCGGAGCTACGCCGAAGCTTTCCTCTACCTGACGTCCTCCTGCATCTCACCTCCATCGTCCCGCTCCTCACCTCCTTCGTCTGAGCTTCCTCCAGGCACCGTCATCTCGCCGAATAGCCTTGGCTTATTCGCTGGATTCTGTTACTTCAAGAATTTGATCTTGAAATCAAGGATAAAGCTGAGGCACAAAATGTAGTGGCGAATCACCTCTCGAGAATCCTAATTGATTCTCTTCATCCGAATATCCCTATTTCAAATGCTTTTTTGGATGATACTATCCTTACAATCTTAGGTATTCGAACCTCCTAGTTTGCGGATATCGTCAATTATTTGGTCGTTGGCCAAATCCCCCAGGATTGGACCAAACAACAACGGGACAGACTTGGGTCTGAGGCCAATTATTATTTTTGGGACAATCTCGAGCAGCACCGCATTGGCGTAGACCAGATTATTCATCGATGAGTCCTGGAAATTGAGTTCCATAATATACTTGAATTCTACCATACAATTGCGTACGATGGACACTTTTCTGGGAGAAAGACGGTAGCAAAAATCTTGCAATCTAGATTCTATTAGCCTTCATTATTTAAGGATGCCCAAGAATTCTCAAAGTCATGCGCCCAATGCCAGACACTCGGGAACATGGCTAAGAGATATATATGCCCCTAAACCCAATACTTTCCATCGAAATTTTGGACATTTGGGGCATCAACCTTTTGGGACCCTGATGGGAACACCATCATAAGCCCTAACTAGCTCATTTTAACCCAATTAAGAGAATAAATGTTCCTACATAACCAAATGAAGGTCCTAATTCACTGCATAACCTTTCTAGGAGAAAAGCAAGAAACAAGGGGTAAAACTATAATTTTACCATTGCAATACAACAACGGGTTTTCTCAAGGGCTAAACAAAGGTCAAAGGGTCGCTATAAGATAATAAGTGGGTTGGATCAAACAGAAAAGGGTTTGTGTGTATCCTGTGAATTAAATGACTTCTTGAAACCTTAAAATAGACCCACTTGATTAACCATGGTTTTGGTCATGATAAATTCACCTAAACCCACTAAAAATCATAGAAAAATATTCTCTACATTTTAGAACCTTAGTTGGCCATTGGAACCCATCTTGACCAAGAATGGGGTCTCAGATAGATATTTACCCTAAATTGAGTTTTTGCATAAATTTTCCAATCAAGAGTGGTCAAACGCAAAATCCAACTTCACCATTGGATTCCTTAGGCCAAAATTAGGTTTGTACCAAAATTTGTACCCAAGATGAATTTGCCTTGACCTAGTTTGCAAAAAGGTCCAACCTGATTACATTTGTACCCCTATCTTTCAAAAACCTTTGCAAAAGGCCCCCTAGCTTATTCATCATCTTTGCAATTAGGTCCCTCCAGCATTATAGTGGAGGAATCCTACTCCAGCGAGCTTTGGAAGGTGGTTTCTCCCTGATTGTTCAGAGAGAGCCTTCATCTCTCTGAACGTCCTTATCTCCCCTTCATCCTCGCCGACCGTCTCTCTCTGAGTGCCTTCGTCTCCGACATCAGCAATACACGTCAGACGCCATCCTCATCTCCCCTTCGTCTCCTAACACCCTAGATAAGTTTCCTTCCCCCTCTACTTTCTTCACCACTCTCTATTTCCCTAAATCGACCACTGCCGACCTCCAACACCTTCATCTCCTTCATCTCTGGCCACCAACTCCGGTGAGACTGCTCCACCTCCACAGGTCATCTCATCCCTCACTGACAAGTCCATAGGCATCCCCTCACTCCACTAAACATTCCCCCCACTTCACACACCACTCCACTCACTCACGCACCGCATCGAACACACCCACACCTTCGCATACAGTGTGCCCTAAGCACACTCACACAGGCCATACCATGCCACGCCAACCACCCCAGCACATTCACCATGCCTCGAAGGTGGAATGAAGCTAGCTAAAATGGAGCCAAGAGTGATGGGTCAAAAGTGACACCCCTTAGGCCTTTTTATAGACCTAAGGGAAGCTCTCTAGAGAATTATGGAATTCTCTAGAGAGCCCTATGGTGGGAGCTCGTGGGAGAGTGAGAGAGAGATTGGATGGTGGTTTTTAGATCCACCAAATGTGGATTTAAAAATTGAATGGCTCTTGGTTGCTAATTTTAGCAACCAAGGTAACAACACATGGTAGAAAGTTCTAGAGAACTCTAGGCTAGTTATTTTCATGTGGATGGTGTGTGTGGGTGTGTGTGGGTCAAAACATAGGTGGCTAGGTTGATTAGGTTAGGTTCTAGTGGGTTTAGGTCAAGGTAGATCTCAAATTAGGGTTGTAAACCATAATTCACTTAGGTGAAGTGCAATTAAGGTTAATACAAGTTTAATTGGGTGTGTGGAAACCTAATTGAGAGTAAAATAACTCAATTAAGTTAGGTCTAGGCCAATTGGACTCTCATTGAGTCCAATTGGACAGTGTGTACTGAGATCAGGGCTCAATTGGACCCAATGAGTCCAATTGAATAAGCTAATGAAATTGACTATGATCCAAGTCAATTAGGTTTAGTGAGGACCTAATTAGGTCCTTAGGGAGGTCTAGAGGTGATGTACTAGGGTTAAGGCACCTTAATTTAGGTTCCTAAGGGGTTAAAATTGGGTTTAGGGACCTAGAAATCCAAGATTAAGGCTTGAATTCCAAAACAAGAACTAGAGGACAGTATCAGACATCTAATAACGTTGTCAGATGTCTTATAGTGAAAAATCAGAAGTCCAGACTTATTGTTTGGACGTCCAATCAGAGTCAAAAGGGATTCTAGGTTCTATCTTGGGTATTCTGCAGAAATTGAGCATCTGACCAAGTGTTTGGACGTCCAATAACACTGTAGAAGTGGGTTTAAGGTGTACGGGAGTTGGCTAAGGGTTCTAGACATCCTATAACTCATTTGGACATCTAGATAGTGGTTGGATGTAGGGTTTTAAGGTTTCTTAAGGTGCGGTGACCTATTCTAGGGGTGTCTAAGGCTTAGGGAAGCTTTTAGGTTGTCCTAGGGCTAGGACGGACCTAAGTTCTACATAATTTATTGCTTTATTCCTACTTAATAGAATAGCATACCTTAACTCCCTTACATTATTATCTATTACATCTAATCTAGGTCTTCCACTCCAGCTCTGCTGCAACACTAATTATTCTTTATTCATCAGATCCAGCTTTAGATCTAGCTTCAGATCTAGCTTCTGATCGGCTTATTACCTGCAATTGACATAATGCACCTAATTAGTACATTATAGCATTATTTCATGCATAGCTAAAAGAAAGTAGTAAAGGTGCTAGTAATGCTTATGCATGCATGAATTACCCTAACTTTGCTAAGTCCTAGCCTAATTTAAGTCAATTAAGACCTATGATTGCTGCGCAATCATACCCCCTTGCCTAGATCTTGCTAGTCCCTAGCAAATGCGAGACTGAATTATTCATAGAAGGGTGCCTAAGGGATTGATTATTTTGTCAAGTGTATGCCTGAAGTTTTTCTCCTTTTTGTTTTCATCATATGCTCTAGAAATCCAGACTAATGTGAAAGTGCTGCTACGTAGATTTTGCAACGGATTCGAGTGAAAAATTAATTCACCTCTAAAGCCTATACTTGTCCCCTAGTAAAAATTCTAGCGGGATAGGCAAACTTCTTCCCTCGGGATATTCAAGCTATTCTATGAATTCCACCGGACTTTAAGCTTTAGGTAAAGAATCTTAGAGGGAAAAGATTATATATTTGGTTCTCACTCTCACTTGGTGCTACATGGAAATTAGTACTTCAGAATCAAGATTCTCAAATTATTACGTAACTCAACTCAGAGAAAGATGAGGAAAACTATGCTCTCTTTTGATCCTTTGTATTCACTCTCTTTTTCTTTTTCCTTTTCTTTTCTTTTCTTTCTTTTTCTTAGAGCTCACAATCTCACCAGATTCACACATATGACCTATATTTGGTGGTCTCACTTAGCATTAACACTTTAATTGAGTTCTCATAACCTTAACACTAAGTCGGAATTCCTCAACCAGTTTCGGGCAGTCAGAAACATAGAAAGATAGGTTAAGGCCATATTTGGTGGGTCTCAAATTTATTTGGTGGTATTGCCTAAATGCAAATGAAATAAACACTAAATATTCACAAACTCTTTTTCTGCTCTTTTCTTCTCTTTTTTTTTCCTTTTTTCGCTTTTTTTCTTTATTCGTTCTTTTTTTTCATATATAATTTTTCTAACTCAACATAATCTAGCAACACATTCATGAATTTTATTGAAGGGTCATTATTAGGGATTGGTGGTACTCAAGAGACATTAGGTGGCTTATTTAGTGGAAATGCCTGCTCAAGGCATCGGGAGAGTCAGATAGGACAGTGTATTTCTGACCTTGACATCAATACCCTCCTTCAACCGAGGATTCTGTAAAGAATGGTCGTAACCATCCACCTTAGCCCTAGTTTTATGAAATCTCACTCTCTGCGTATGTGCCTTATTTGGTGGCTCTCAAAATTCACACAAAATGTATACGCAGGAACCGAGAGTGAAAACTACGCCTTATCTCTGAGTATCATCACCTAATTATCTAGGATTTCAGATTCCTTGCACTAATCTTAGAGCACCAGTACACTCTACTCTCATCTAATACTATTTGGTGGATTTTTGGAAGAAAATCTGCCTGACTCCCAAAATATTGTCGAAGGGTTCAGGAGAAGAACCACTGCTTCTTCTCGACAGACTAAAGATGTTTATCAGCCTTCACTGTGAATCCATTGCAAATTCTACATGGGTGTGAAAAATTGTACTGGATTCCAGATTACAGGAATCAACTAGAGGATAAAATCCCTAATGCATTCTCTTAATAAGATAATCTTACTCACGGATGCACTATGTATATATGCTATAAACAAGTAACCTCTTATATTTGTACTTCAGGAAATTTCCCTTTCGGGCTACATTTAGCTTGACCCTAAATTTAGAACAAAAGGTAAGAAGGTAAGTTGGAAGTGGCTGTTGCAGATGATTTTTATCTCCAATGTGAGCATTGGAGGTGGAGTCCATTGTTGTTTTATTTAGGGTCCTAAAGTACGTTTGACATGCATCTCCGAGGTTTTCTTAAATGTTGGCATAAAAATTTTTAGTTTTGTCGTATCCAACCCCCCATGCTTAAGTTCTTACATGTCCTCATGCATGAATATAAATGAAAATAAATACAGCAGGGAGTAAATGGGTAGAAATCACCTGGAATTGCTCCTGAAATTTTAACATTCAACACCAGCCAACCTGACAGTATGCAATATGCAAAAAGGAAATATGCTAAAAGGACAAAATGTTATGTATAAAAATGGTATGTATAGGTGATGGATGAGGAGTAGATGCTGAGTTTAACGCCTCCAGCTGAGCGAAAACTCAATCAGATGTATCAGTTCTAGCATAGGAGCTGGTCAATATTAAGAGAAAGATGTGCTCGTACGCTACTAGAATCAGTGGTCCGAAGATGCGAACCAACTAATTGTGCATCCCTACTCCAAAAAGTCTAGCTATAAGAAAGTGTGGAGTGGTGCTAGAAAATAGAGGATAATCAGAGGGGGGATCATGATATTGATTCAGCTGATTTATCATTTCCCACAATTCAACAGGAAGTTGCTGAGGGAGTAGATCAAAATGTATCTCAGAACCAGAATCAGAGTCATAGGGATCCTCATAACGATAATTGACATCAAAGATCATGACCTCTCCATGCTCTGGATCATATGGGGGTATCCATGAAAGTAGAAGATCTATGGGGAGGACACTAAAATCCTCGTTAGAAATTACTTCATCCTCATCAGTACTCATCTCTGATTCATCACAGGCTGACTCTTCAGGCTCGGAGTCGAGCCATCCATTAGATTGACTAGGATGGTAGGTGTGTCCCCAGCTCATTCTACACAAAGCTTCACCCTCGTATGCCTTGGGCTCCTCAGTAATTCCTGCCTCAGGTAGCATATTTATTTCTTCGATCAAGTCATCCATAGCTACTTCTGGTCTTTGGATGTCAGGATTAGGGATAGAAAGTGTCACCTCAGAATCTCTAGCATCCAAATTAGGGATGTAGGTGAAAGAAGAAGAGTGCAGATCAGAAGATGTTGGCTCTAGCACAGGTTCACCTACAATGAGAAGTGGCTTAGGTTGATCAGTAGTGTCACATGTAATGTTTGCCTCAAGGTCCATATCCTCAAATGGATCTACTTCCCTTATCACGGTTGGGTTATCTAACCCAAAAGGTATCTCCCAGGATTCAAGATAATCCAATTATGGCTCAGTCCTGAAGATATCAGTACTTTCCTCCTCAGTTTCCTAAATGGAGTTCTTAGATGAACCCATTCCGAATATTTCTTGCTCGTGTCTCATATCCAAGCTAGATTCTTCTTCCCCTGAATTATCTTCTAGCATCTGCTCCCGAGAATCTCTTGTGTGTCCGTTCGGCATAGTCGTTTCAGATTCTTCGAGGTCTTCAAGTCAATTTTCCACTTGATATATCAAAAGCAATAGTTCTTGAGTTTCCTGATTTTGACCAATTAGCCTTGTTATCCCTGTTGTTCCCTGAAGGAGCTCCATCACAGCTTATTGATATGGAATCCAGCTTTGTCTTTGGTTCAGCTTAGTGATAGCTTGGATTTCATGTAGATAGGATGCATCCTTTTCCTTAGCACTAGCTATAGCTCTCTGTATTCTGTAATGTGGTCGCATATGCACTGGTAACTCTTTAGGGGTCCTAGGGGGTGAATCATGTCTACCCATATTCCATGGGTGAGATGCAGGAGTGTGAAATCCATATCCTGGGTTATAAGATGTGGTCCTTTGAGGGACTGGCTGGTATGGGTTATAATATCCAGGGTTAGGATATGCGTTAACCATTTTGGTAACCTGAGGAGAAGGATCAGGCGAAGCAAAAGTCTTCTTCGCCACCTTGGGTTTTGATCCCAAGGTTGAGCTGATTTAGTGACCTAGGCTCTCAGATAAGCTCGTGGGTCCAGCTCTTCTGGATCCTGATTAGGTCCAGATCCAAGGTTAGCCATTGCGGCTAAGTAGATAGAAGAAGAGGGTGGGGGAGAAGATGGCCCAGGAGAAGTGACTCACCTCCTTGGGAGCAGCTCCTAAGGTCCAACCAATCGAGGTCTAAGTGACCTCCTTCCTCGCATACACCACCCAACCCCTGGGTTGGAGTAGCTAAGCCAGACAAGGTAAGGCCCTGTCAATCAGATGGTCCTTATGATAGGATGACAAGATTTTTCATTTTAAGTTCAAATTCCTGAAGAAAAATTCATCGTGCAACCGACTAAAAGTGATTCCCGCCTCTCAAGCTAACCCAGCCAATCTGGTTACGAGGGGACTAAGGGGAAGGTTCTTCCTTTGGCTCACACCTCCGGTTCTGTTACCCCCGAGCCACGATCGTTTGACACTGCCCCATAGACTTAGTCACCAAGTTCGGCAAGAGAGGTTGAAGCCACCCAGTAGTACAACAACGAATTCGAGTTTGCATATGTGTTTTAAAATTAATTTGAGCCCATTTTTCTTTAGTTGGGGTTTGTGGTGAGTGGCCCACAACATGACCAAGCTCACCAGCTAAACACTAGACTTGACTAAGTCTAGGCTAGCCCAAATGTGGTCTCTAGAATGTAACCCTAAAGGTATAAACTAGGGTTCATACAATTCTAGGGTTTTCTTCTTTGCGATTTCAGCAAACCAATGAAACACAAATAATTCTCTAGATAAAATTTAAATCCAAACATACTAAAATTTTGCGGGTCGAACACAGGGAGGCGACGTTTGCTTTCGTTGAAATCTGCACTTCGCTTTGTTTGCTTTTGGGGTTTTTTGGTTTTGTTACTTTTTTGTATTTTTGTGGTAAAGAAATCAACAAGATAGCACACAAAATGGAGAGAAACAAATATTGATATAATGTGATGTCATTTATTACAATAAATGGAAGTATGACAAAAATAACAGAGATAGATGTGAGAGGAAATCTCCTGAATTGGTTGTTCGACGAGATGATGATGCTTGGTGGCAGCTTGGATGGCAGAGGTTAAAGGCTGGATGACAGGGATGAGATGTCAGAGGATGCCAGGTAGAGGAATGCTTCACCAAAGCACAGAACAAGGATGAGGAGGTGCAGGTGATCTTCTACCGGAATGGAGCTGGGAGGACAGCTCCAAGGCTCCCTATGAAGGTGGTGAGAGGGACGAGGAATATTTGGTGGGGTAAGGAACTGCTACACTAGTAGGGGACCTTTGGAGCTTGCGAATGAGCTCTTGGAAGCTTTGATGGGCTTTTATAGCTCTAAACAAGGTGGGAATAGCAAAGGTAGAGATGCCTAGGCAAGAGAAGTGTGTAGATCTTTAAATAGTGGATGAAAGGGAGCTAAAAATGGTCACAGGGTAATTAGTGACCTCTAGGACGTCGCTGTAGCCAACTCATGCCCACTCACGTGGGCTCTCCGCTGGTGATATGGCGGATCTCGTGGCGAAAAGGGTTCGGGTTTGGAAAACCCATCATCGTAGTTCAATTCGGGAGAAAATCCGTCAATCAGATAAAATTTATAACCGAAACTCGAAAAGTGAGTCCCAGGTTGAACACAGGGAGGTGAACATTTGGTTTGAAAAATACGCGTTTCATTTTTTATTTGTTTTTTTCGATTTTGTCTTTTCTAATTCTTTTGGTACTTTTAGCAAGCAAGAGATTAGATCGATGAATTCTTATCTAACTAATCTACTTGCAAAATATAAGTGAGAGAGAGACAATCACATATATCTCAACAAGTGTTTCTACAACTAAGAAAGAGAGAAAGATTACACTACAAGAGCAAAAAGAAAGATATAGGTGTGAGAATCCCCCTCAACGATTGCTTGGAGGATGACTCGCTCTGATGTCGCCTGGAGGATGGTAGTGAGGAGCGGGACGAAGGAGGATGGAGCTGGAGGACGAAGGGCAGGGCAGGATGGTGTCGCGACGAGGATCTTCTTCCTAAAGGGAGGTGAGAGGATGGTCGCGGGATGCTCCACACAAGGGGATGAAAGGCGGGAACAATTGTTTGTTTTCTACTCTAGAGGAGCATTCTAGGCTTGGGACAAGCTCTCTCTAGAGCCTTGGAGGTGGTGAGGAGAAGAAAGGAAGAGATAAAGAAGAATGGAAGGGGTAGGGGTCCTTTTATAGTGGAGGAAATGATCAATTTCGTATACAGGACATTTACTGACGGTCATAAATGTCATTGAAGATCTACTACAAATGTCCCTGAAGACAGCCCACGTGCCCACCAACCGCTACGCTAGCGTGCTCTTCACGTGCACGTACGCTCCCGTGCTGCTGTACACGTGTGGTGGAGTGTGGGTGCACATAGGCGGCCTAGGTTGCACCACATGGCACGATCTAGGCCGTCCATCTTCTTTTTGCTGTAGGAGCTACTACAAAGGTCGGATTGAGTCAATTTTCATGCCGTTGGGCTGCGATCGTTGACCCGAATCCATCCGCACAGTCAGATTTGTCATTTGAAGCTCCAAATTATGTCACCTAGCCCCTTGGCCATTATCTTCCTCGGACTACATATGGTGCTACGGGACTCCGATCAAGGCAATTTTGGAGGCATGGACTCCAATCGTCATCCTGATCAGATTCGTACAGTCAGATTGTCAATCTAAGGCTCCGAAATAAATCTCCTCTCCTGTCCATAAAAAGAACGCAATTAACCTAAAACACAACTACTCTAAATGCATAGTGATGCATGCTATGCAATATTTATAATATGGAATGCAAATCTAAGCCTAGGAATAAGCATAAATAGGCATTTTAACCTAAGTGGATATGTCTACATCATAACCCATGCCTATCTTTTGCTAGTCCCTAGCAAAATTAAACTACATGCTATGTATAAAAACAGAATTATGGCTCAATCACTTAGGCCTATGTCAATTATTAACAATAGCAAATTTCAACTAAGGTTCTAAACTATGAAAACGCAACAATACCTGGGTGTCTGCCAGAATGCAGACTGCCCAAGTCCTCACCTTATTTGAAAAGGGAAGATACATTTTTTTATTTTTCTTCTTTTCTATTTTTTTTTTGGACTTTTGGAGTTTGAGAGTTTCGAGATAACTTTTTACAGCTACCCAACCCGCCCAAAACTCGAAAAGGACTCAAAGTGCTAAGCATCTTATGAAAGGGTGATAGACTCACTAAGCGGCCGTTAATATGGACTTCAGGTTTCTACGACCATAGGTGACTTAAGAGTTTCTGCTTAAAGGTTTATCTTTCCGATCGGTAGCTTTCTACCTACTTTTTTTTCCATAATTTCTTATGGGGTCAACACAAGGGCGAACCCAATGTATATCTCCCCGATTTATTCTACTTTCCCGCTTCTTCCCTAAGTGTTTTGGGAATTATTTGTGTATTTTTATGAGCTAAGCTCTGGACAACCGACCAAAGGGCAGTTACCCACGGAACTTGCCAACCATACTCATGTGGTGAAGTGTGGTTTTATTTATTTTCTCCTTTTTCTATTTTTTCTTCTTTTATTTTTTTTCTTTTTTTCTTTTATTTTTGAGTATCATTTTTTTCTTATGTACGTGGTTTCCTTGATCTAAGATTTACCTAAAAGTAGTAGAATGAGTATAGTCAAGTAGCTGGGCTCTGGACAACCGGCTAATGGGTTGTTACCCACGACAACTTGCCAGCCATACTACCCTAGAAAGTTCATTAGCTACCCAATTTCTGAAGAAGCCACCGAAAAATGAGTCAATGCAAATAGTGTTTAGATGCTTAGGCTTAAAGTCCTCTCAAATCAGAGGACAGGTTGATAAGTCATGTACTTATCACCCCAATTTATTTACCAAATTAAAATAAAATTGACTTCACGAGGACTCGAGACCAAGTCCACATTTGAGTGGACACCCGGGCTGATTAAATCTGAAGACCTGAAGAGTCTAAGTACTTAAGTCCTATCGTATCATTTCCTAAAGTTAATAACTTCCAAATGCCTAAGCTCTCTTCTCCTAATTTCTTTCTTTTTTTTGTTTTTTGTTTTTTTTTTTTTGAGAGAATAAAAATAAAAGAATTTCCACAGAGTTAACAAAATGACTTCAGGAATTAGTATCCACCCCCCATGCCTAAATGATGCAATGTCCTCATTACAAAATTAAAGACATGATAAGGGTGGAGTAAATAGAATATCACCTGAATTTCGTGAAAATTCGGTTAGCTCCGCAGAGAGAAGAGAGTATACACACACGCTAAGTTTAATGCCTTCAGCTTGGCATAATATACATACAAAGAAGAATTTGACAATTCACAAGTGCAGGTTAGAATCAAAATAAAAATATTGATCCTCAAACCCACTAATAGAAGATGTCCATAAATGTGGACCATATTATGGCGTAGACCCATGCCCCAGGGTCGAGTAGTTCTCAAGTTCTAGATGAAAATCACCCAGAATCAGAGATTATTGTGCTTGCGGGGCCGGGCCTACGGTTTGGTGGTGTGCAACCCAAGACTAAAGTGGCAGACAATGGGTAGATCTGATTCACTCAACTCGAGTGTTGATAAACACTCATGAATTCATGATAAAATACTTATTTATGATAGTTCCTAGGCCTAGCATTACGTATCATAGTATAAATATTGCATAACATTCATAGCATTGCATTTAGGATAGTTGTATATTATGTACATTAATTCCAACACTTTATATGGCCAGAAAGCAATGCGACATCTTTACGGGCTTTAGATGAGAAATCTGACTGCACGGATGGATCTGGAGCGACGATCGCAGTCCGTCAACGTGAAAATCACACCTATTAGAGCTCCGTAGCACCCTCTACAAAAAGAAAAAGGTGGACGGCCATGATGGCACCACGTGGCACCAGCGTAGCCCTCCAACCTGGCTACAGCCCCTCCTCCCAAGCAGCACCAGTGAAGTCTCGACTATTGGATTCAAATCCAATGGTCATCAAAGTGTCACATCGCCTACTTCAACCCAAGAAGAGAGGGCTTCGCACAATCGCAACCGTTGGATCAAGGTCCAATGGTCGCGGCATGCTAAGCCTTAATTCCTAAGCGAGGCACAAAACAAACCTTAGCGCAGCAGTTGGTGCTTCGGCTCACAACGCACAACCGCATGATCGAATCCCTGCGAGCGGATTTTATCCGCTAAGCGCGTGCAAGTAAGAAATTGAGTCGTCGATGGATGATCAAGCGACGAAGGAAGCAGCTACGTGGCGTCACCGATGCGCGAGACCCATGCACGCGAGATCCGACGTGCGAGAGGACGCATAATTGTACCCTCACCAGAGGCACGATCCAAAGCGTTCTCTTTCGTGCACTCAAAGCCCCTCATCCACCATCCAAGGATGGGGATCTACTTCACTTGAATCAGCACGCGCTAGCGGACACCAGCAGATGCTTGATGGACGCTCGCGATGGCAACTGGCGATGCAAGATGGACAGCCAGCAAGGCTCGAGCATGATCAACGCACGAGATGGAGGGCCAGCATAGTGAGCACGTGAGTGGGCGTGAGCTAGCTACAGCAACACTTGAGCTGGACCTACAGTGACGTCCTGGAGGTCGCTATTTGTCTCATGCCTATTTTATCGTCCTCCCATCCACTATATAAAGACCTACACCCCTCCCCTTCCAAGTCATCTCTACCTCCTCTACTCCCACCTAGTCCTAAGCTCTAGTAGCCTACCAAAGCTCCATTAGAGCTTACTCTCAAGCTCCAAAGGCATCCTATTAGTGTAATAATCCTATTTCCCACCAAATATTCATCCTTCATCCCACCACCTTCATAGATTGGCTTGGAGCCGTCCTCCCACCTCCATTCTGGTAGAAGATCACCTCTGTCTCCTCACCTCCATTCTAGAGCCTCAGTGAAGCATTCCTCTACCTGACATCCTCCCGCATCTCACCTCCTTCATCCAAGCTTTCGCCAGGTGCCGTCGTCTCTTCGAACAGCCAATTCGGGAGATTTCCTCTCACCCCTATCTTTTTTATGCTTTCATAGATTATTGTAACAAACATTTGTGTAATATATCATAGTTGTTTCATCTCTCTTGTGATCTATCATGCTTTCTTTTTCTATAAAAATAAAAGAAAAAAATAACAAAACCCCAAAACACCAAAAGGAAACAAAACGAAACGCAGATTTCAAACAAAGTAAACGTCACCTCCCCATGTTCGACCAGGGACTCTTTTGGAGTTTCAGTTATAAATTGTATTTGATAGACGCATTTTGTAGGCTACGACAACGGGTTCTCCAAACCCTAATTTTAATTCGCGAAACACGACTCATCATTTTGGCGCCAGGGAGGCAACGGAATTTACTTGCTTGTTTTCTTTGCTTCTTTGCATTAACATATTATTAACCCTACTTGTCTCAGATCTACTATCTTGCAGGTACCCTAGCATGGATATCCAAGTTCGGTAGACCAGAGTAAAGTGCTGGTAGAGTAATCTATAAGTGCCCCCCACATTCCCCCCCACTAGTTTCATTTCACCACATTCATAACCAAGACCTAATCTACTTGGGTGTTTGCATAAACCCTAGGATAGAATTTGTTTATCTTGTTTGTCACCTCCACTCATCTCACCCTCACATATTATAAAAAATAATAATAAAAAGAAACTTCTTGTGGGGCAAATCAACATACACACTGCATACACCCATATTTGTGGCACATAACCTAACTTGATTTTTATCTACTCAACTGGGATTTTGACTTGTGGAACCGGTACACCAATTCAACACATAAAGGAGTAGAAATCATACTAGGTTAATCACCTCTTTGTGTGCCCTAATCAGTGGTGCATTTGGGCCAGTTGATTGAATTGTTTGGCCACACCACCTAATCTAAAAGGAAGTCATTTTATAGCTGCCCCATAGGATTCAATAATTAGGTCAAGCTAGGCACTCCATATTTTTCTTGATTTATAAAGGAAAAGAACTTGAACTCATGATTTCAAATTTGATTTGCCTCCTGAAAACTTGGTTGAATACACCTAATATTTGAATCCTAAAAGCTACTAAGCAAGATATGAATCTTAAAACTCACTTCATCCTTAATAATCTTGCTTGAAAACTTTTTGGTTGTGCACATACACACATTCTCAAACAAATCATTAAGGGCACAACCCAATAAGGGCCCATGACATTCCAAAAGCACCAATATCCCAAGCCTAACTAAAATTGATTAGACGTTGTCCCTAAGGATCGGTTCGCTTGTTGGGATCCATATTGAGATTGTTCACGATTAACCTACTTATATTAGTCAATTGGATATCTAGCTAAGGGAGTAGCGTCAAACGACCATAGTTGGGAGGTACACTAGGAACCAGAGGCACAAGCTAAAGGAAGAACCTTCTCCCTAGTCCCTCCTCCTAACTAGTCGGATTGCCTGGATACAAGTAGAGTAAATTGTCCATAATCATAGGACCGATGCTGAGAGTCTGTAGACCTTTAGGCCACCCAACCTAAGGAAAGGCTTGTATTTTTTGTGCTACAGGATTCCTTCTCTTCCCCATCCTTTTGACTTCCTTCCAATGTATGCTTGGAAGGAGGTCATTGAACCCTAGGTTGGGAGGACCTTTAGACCATTCCCAGAGGCGGAGGTTGAGCTATAGCCAAGTAGATCCCATGGCTGATCAACAACCACCTCCCCCACCTCCAAACTAGCAGGAGCTGATTTAGAGGCAGTTGGAAGAATTGCAACAGATGCAGCATTTGTTCCAACGAATGAATGGTTAGGGCACTCGGCCCTTGAAGGATTTCTATGATCCTTCAAACTATAGGGAATGTCTCGGCATCATGATTCCCGTCGGAGACATAGAAATCAGGTCCCAAGTCTTATGTTTGATTAAGCATTTCCATGGGCTTGGCTCAGAGGACCCTTTCGAGCACTTGGAGGATCCGACCACTTTAGTTCAAACCACTAGAGCAAGGAATGTGAACGAAGAGCAAATGATCATGAGGCTCTTTCCCTACTCTCTCAGGGATAAGGCCGCACATTGGTACCGTACCATCGGAAGACTGATAGAAACATGGGATGCTCTTAAGTAGGCTTTCCTAAAGAAATTCTTCAAAATCGGACGGACCAATGCCTTGTGATGGGCAATTACCACTTTCGCCCAGCGGCCGGGGGAACCATTTCATGGTGCCTAGGAGCAATTCTAGGAACTTTTGAGGAAGTGTCCACACCACGAGGCGCTAAAATGGCAACTCGTGCAAATTTTCTATCACAGGTTGGTTGAAAGACTTCGTAATCACATGGATGCCTCCTGTGGAGGTAATTTCCTCAACAGGGGTGCAGATAGCGCATACGACCTATTTGAGCAAATGAGTGAGAACTCAATTAATCATGCCTCCATGGATGCATTCAACTGGTCCCAACAACCCAAGTCAAATGCTAATGAGATTCAGGATTCTCATTCATTTGACATGGAATTGATTTGTAATAAGCTTGATAAGATGGACTTGGTTGCTAAAAGAATGGAAAAATGGATGTCTGGGAATTCGGGAAACACATCTACACCCACTCAATCCCAGAATTTGAGTTTTCATTCCTCACGAGCTCCCACGGGGCAGGAGTTCGTGAACCAACTTGAATCGGCTCAACCTATGAGCCAGGATTTCTTGGAACCTTATGAGTTCCAAACTAGGGCCTTTGATCCCAATTTTTCTGATCCTTCCTTTTCTCAATCCTCACCCTATGAGGATGCGTATGCAGTGCAGGAGAATGCTAGGTCCAACCCGTATTCCAATAATTATAACTCGGGTTGGAGGAACCACCCTAACTTCTCCTAGAAAAGTTAGGGACAATAGACCCAAACACGACCCAGCAACTATGCATCTCAAAGCCCTATGGGTCAGGGTCAAGTATACACCCAGTTGCCCCCAAGATCGATTACTCAGCCACCTTGGAATGCCCAACAATCTGTAGAGCAGGCTGATTTAAACCGACAGATGGTGGAAATGCAAGGATCCATGCTTCATCTTATGCAACAAATGAAGACATCATTGGACAACTTACAATCTAGGTTTATTGCTAACACCCGACAACCTGGATCTCTACCATCCCAACCCTTACCCAACCTGTGCAATGTGCAAAATCAAGGCAATAGAGCCCAAGGGTATGGAAATCAAAGGGACCCACATGCACATGCTTAGGTG
This sequence comes from Thalassia testudinum, assembly GCA_037157565.1. Classification (NCBI taxonomy): domain Eukaryota; kingdom Viridiplantae; phylum Streptophyta; class Magnoliopsida; order Alismatales; family Hydrocharitaceae; genus Thalassia; species Thalassia testudinum. Next base: position 40,911,729 of record JAZHRO010000049.1, read on the forward strand.
GTTGAGCAAGGTTCCTCTTCTTCTTCTTCTGGTTACATGACCAACCAAGGCCCTCCAATCTTCACTAACCTACCTCTAGACCCAAACCCTTATGCCTCTGCAAACTCTATCACCTTGAGAAGTGGAAAGCAGACCCAGGACCCTGAATTACCTTTTAGAAGCCAAAACCCTAGGGAGCTTGAGATAGAGAAGGAGATTGACAATAAGGCCCAGGGACCGGAAATTGAAAATACCACCCACATCCCGTTCCCTGAAGCCCTATTGAAAACAAAGAAGAAGAAAACCTTAGATAGCAAGGAGGAGCTCCTGAATTTATTTAAGAGCGTAGAGATCAATATTCCACTCCTCGATGCTATTAAGCACATCCCAGCTTACGTTAAATTTCTGAAAGAACTATGTACCCAAAAGCGTAAATCGAGAGAACCCACTCCGGGGAAGGTGATTCTCTTTGAGTAGGCAAGTTCTGTCATCCTGCATCACCTTCCTCAAAAGAAGAAAGATCCTGGTGCCCCCTTGATTTCATGCGTCATTGGGGAATACACTTTTGATAGGGCACTGTTAGATCTAGGTGCATCCATCAACCTAATCCCGACTTCTCTTTATGAGAGGTTTGGGTTATGCGAACTTAGGCCAACCTCAGTAACGCTACAATTAGCAGACCGCTCAGTCACCACACCAAAGGGCGTTATTGAGGATGTAATTGTCAAGGTCAAGGATTTCTATTTTCTCGTAGATTTCCCAGTCCTTGACATGGATGTGCCTAACGATTTGAGGAACACACCCATCATTTTGGGGGACCCGTTCCTAGCTACCGCCAATGCCAACATAAACTATGAGAGTGGTAGTATGGAGATCACCTTTGGGGATAGGAAGCTAACTCTGGATATTTTTAAGGCGATTAGAGGATTTAAGGATTTTGGATTCATTAAGGAGATCGAGGATCATGATTTTGAGACTTGTATGATGATCAGTGCACTCAAGGACTCCACCAGCTTCAGCGAACCCAACCCACAACCCTCCATGACAGGCCTGCCACATCTCGAAGAGGCTGTTGATTTTGTTCATTCCCAGCCTCTTCCACTGGATCACCCTGATGAATCTTCATCGGCATACACCCTACCTTCTATACTAAACCCACCTTAGCTTGAATTGAAACCATTGCCTAAAAATTTGAAATACAAATTCTTAGGACCTGAGAATACTCTCCCTGTGATTATTAGTGCTGATTTGACTAAGGAGCAAGAATTGAGGTTGATTAAGGTCCTTAAGAAATATTAGGAGTCAATTGGTTGGACCTTCCACAATCTTAGGGGGATCGAGCCATCTTATTGTAATCATCGTATTTTCATGGAAGATGGATATCACCCTTCTCACGAAATACAAAGGAAACTAAACCCAAATATGCGAGAAATGGTCAAGAAGGAGATAATCAAGTGGCTCGATGCTAGAATTATATACCCAATCTCGGATAGTCCGTGGGTTAGCCCCGTTCAAATTGTACCCAAGAAGGCAGGAATAATCGTTACGACTAACAAGAAAGGGGAAACCTTCACCACTCGTTCAGCTTTCGCTTGGAGAGTCTGTATTTACTATAGGAAGCTAAACACAACCACCAAAAAGGATCACTTTCCCTTGCCATTCATCGATCAAATCCTAGAAAGGTTAGCTGGGAAAAAATACTTTTGCTTCCTGGATGGTTATTTGGGATATAACCAAGTCCTTGTCCATCCCAAAGACCAGGAAAAGACAACGTTCACATGTCCCTATGGAACTTTTGCATTCCGTAGAATGCCATTCGGGCTTTGCAATGCACCCGTGACTTTTCAAAGGTGCATGCTGGCCATCTTTTCTAACATGGTAGGAGATTGTCTTGAGCTGTTCATGGATGATTACTCCATTTTCGGAGATTCTTTTGAGTCCTACCTAGCTAACTTGGAATTGATCCTCTAGAGATGCATCAAGACACAGCTGGTCCTTAGTTGGGAAAAGAGCCACCTTATGACTCGGAAAGGCATTATCCTAGGTCATGTGGTCTCTAATCGAGGTATTGAGGTTGATAAGGCTAAGGTGGATGCTATCTCTAGACTTCTTCCACCCACATCAATAAAACAGATCTACTCCTTCCTTGGGCATGTGGGTTTTATAGAAGATTCATCAAGGACTTCTTGAAGGTTGCTCGACCCTTGAGTAAACTTCTAGCCAAAGACACGCCGTTCGAGTTTGATCAATCATGCCATAAGGCATTTAATTTGTTAAAAATGGTTGTCACCTATGCCCCGGTGTTGCAACCACCTGTCTGGATAGCCCCATTTGAGATTATGGCCAATGCATCTGATTATGCCATCAAGGCTATCTTGGGTCAGAAGATTGAGAAAAAGCCCTCTGTGATCTACTTTGCTAGCAAGACTCCAGACGAGGCCCAAAGGAACTACACCATTACTGAAAAAGAATTGCTAATGGGAACACCATCATGAGCCATAACTAGCTCATTTTGACCTAATTAAGTCAATAAATGCTCCTACATAACCATTAGAGAGTCACAAGTCATTGCATATTCATTCTGAAAGAAAAATAGAAAACAAGGGTTAAAACTGCAATTTTACCAGCCCATCTTGAATGCAGTACAACCAAGGGTTTTCTCAGGGGTTAAATAAAGGTCACTTGGTCTTAAAAAGATAACAATTGGGATAAAACAGACAGAAAAGGGTTTACACATGTTCTGAGAATTAAATAACTTTTAAAACCCTAAAAACATACTCGCTTAATTAACTGAGGTTTTGATCAAGATAAAATTAACCTGAACCCTCTAAAATTTATATAAAAATATTCTCTAGGGTTTAGAACTTTCAATTTGACCATCAGAACCTATTTTGACCCAAAATAGAACCACAGACAGACATTTGCCCAAATTTGGGTTTTTACAAAAATTACCTTATCAAACATGGTCAAAACCAAAATCCAACTTCACCATTAGATTCCTTAGGTCCAAATTAGGTTTGTACCAAAATTTGGACCCAAGATGGATTTGTCTTGACCAAGTTTGCAAATTGGTCTTGTCTAATTTCATTTCTACCCTTAACTTTCAAAATCCTTTCAAATAGGCCCTTCATCATTCTCACAAAAAGGTCCTTGCCACCATTAATCATATTCCTACTTTCTCTAGTGACCTTAAAATGGAAAGAACTCCCTGATTTCTTGATGAATCCCTTTCAAAATTGAACAGGAAGTTCGTCAAGAAATTCCCTTCCTATTGGACCCAATCCTAAGCCCTAGAACTTACTCGGTCTCTCATACGAATGCATGAGAGATTTGGGTCTCAAGAAATTTCCAAGTTTGATGAAGATTTCCTAGTTTAGGAAGCTTCATTCCCAAGCCCAGCCAGTCTCCAAAGGCCTATAAAAGAACCCTCAGACCTCACCGAGTTTCCTACGCTCAAAATAGGTTGAGATTCCCCATAATTCCTCTCTCTCTTTCACAGCTGAAGGTTCCTCGACGTCCGGCGATCCCCTTTGCCTTTCCTCATCGTCTGTCCGCAATACCAGCGGCGGATCTATCTTCCTCACCTCCTTTCGCGTCTTGCCATACCAGCAAACGCCTCCTTCTCCGTCATCCTCGCCATTTTTTCCCCATCGAAGCCACCTTCATCTCCGGCGTCGGTCGCACCTCAACCGATGCTATCTCTACCTCGTTTCATCCACTAAAGCCTAGCTAAGTTCCCTATACCCTTTACTTTATTTTCGCATTCACCACACCTCGTTTCGACCACCGACGACCCTCCGTGACTTCATCTTCCCCATCTCCAACAACTCCTCCGGCGAGCCCATCTCACCACCACAGACCACCAAACTCCTCGTCGACTACCTCAAAACCTCCTCCTCACCTCTCCAATCATTTCCCCTCTCCTTATTCACAACTTCACTAACTCACGCACATCCCCAAACACACCCACTTTCACGCACACAGACTAACCTCGACACGCATGCATGGACCACAAGACACCACACAAAACCCCCGTCACACTCTCCATAGTCCGGCAATCCTCCCTGAGCATTTTGACAGGGCCAAGAGGTTGTTTTTGTGTTTTCAGGTGTCGAGCTCCTTCTCGCCATTAACAGTGAGTTCGAACAAGCTCTGGAGCAAGATCGTTAAGGCACTGCTCCAGGTACCTATCCCAGCCAAAGTGGATTCTCTTCAGGAGTGTAAGTGGACCAGCAATTGGGAGTGTTGACCATAGATTTGATCGAAATCATAAGAAGAAGCTATTGTTGCTACTGCACGAAAGAGATGTGGGATTAGTCCCACATCGGATGCAGACGAAGCAACAGAGGCGCATAAATTGAAAAAGTGTTAGAGGCTATTCGCCTTATAACACAGGGTAAGGTCCCTCTCACCCATGCACACCTGCGCCTCGTCCGCGACTCTGTCCCCCCAGATCTGGTCGACCCATTTACCCGACTAGACTGACCTGCACTCCTCGCTTACTACCGAATGCCAGTGAGCCTGGACCTGGGTGCGTACGATCCGATAACCCGATTACCTGTGACTCTGGGAGAGCGGATCCTAAAGAGAGAAGGAGAGGATAGCTGCGCGGGTTGGGGAGGGTTTTGCTCCAATGAGGCTTTGACACTTAGCCAAATTTAGAAGAAGAAAAGAAGGAGCAGCAGAAGAAGAAAAGAAGAAGGAGCAGCAGAAGAAGAAAAGAAGAAGGAGCAGTAGAGAAAGAAAGAAGAAGGAGCAACAGAGAGGAAGGAACAAAGAAAGAAGAAGAAATCCAAGCACTGTAGAATCAGACGTTTAAGACGTCTGATCCTACCATCAGATGACACATTTTAGCACTATTTCATATATTGATATTTTAGTTCCTTAGCTATTATTGTAAGGAGTATATGATGGTTTAAACCACCATTTTACTCCATTATTTTTGCAAATTGTTACTTGATCCTAGCGCCACATTATTTTGAAATAATTCTTGATTTCAATTCTATAGCTTTCTTGTCTTATATTGCAATTCTTGAGATTTAAATTCCCATATTGCTCCCTATGTTCGACCTTGGAACTTTTCGAGTAATAAAACCTTTTTGTTTTCAAAGCGATTTCAACTATACTCCAACGTGCACTTTAAAACAACGATATCTCCTTGTTAACAATTGCTAGCTGTAGTTTTCGCTTTAGAAAAATTCAGTGCTTATCTTTTAGGTTCTCATGTAATCATTTATACCGACCACTCGGCTTTGAAACATCTCTTAGCCAAAAAGGTTGCCAAGCCTCAGCTTATTTGCTGGATTTTGTTACTTCAAGAATTTGATCTTGAAATCATGGATAAAGCTGAGGCACAAAATGTAGTGGCAGATCATCTTTCGAGAATCCTAATTGATTCTCCTCATCCAGATATCCCTATTTCAGACGCTTTTCTGGATGAGACTATCCTTACAATCTCGGGTATCCAAACCTCCAGGTTTGCGGATATCGTCAATTATTTGGTCATTGGTCAAATCCCCCAGGATTGGACCAAACAACAACGAGTCAGACTTGTGTCTGAGGCAAAATATTATTATTGGGACGACCTCGAGCTGCACTGCATTGGCACAAACCAGATTATTCGTCGATGCATCATGGAAATTGACTTCCATAGTATACTTGAATTATGCCATACATCTGCGTATGGTGGACACTTTTTTGGAAAAAAGTCGGTAGCAAAAATCTTGCAATCCGAATTCTAATGGCCATCATTATTTAAGGATGCTCAGGAATTCTCAAAGTCGTGCGCCCAATGCCAGACACTCCGGAACATGGCTAAAAGAGATATGATGCCCCTAAACCCAATACTTTCCGTCTAATTTTTTGACATTTGGGGCATCAACTATATGGGACCCTGATGGGAACACCATCATGAGCCCTAACTAGCTCATTTTGACCCAATGAAGAGAATAAATGCTCCTACAGAACCAACTGAATGTCCTAATTCACTGCATAACTTTTCTGAGAGAAAAGCAAGAAATAAGGGGTAAAACTATAATTTTACCATTGCAGTACAACAACGAGTTTTCTCAAGGGCTAAACAAAGGTCAAAGGGTCATAATAAGATAATAAGTGGGTTGGATCAGACAGAAAAGGATTTGTGTGTACCTTGTGAATTAAATGACTTCTTGAAATCCTAAAACAGACCCACTTGATTAACCAAGGTTTTGGTCAAGATAAAATTCACCTAAACCCACTAAAAATCAAAGAAAAATATTCTCTACAGTTTAGAACCTTCAAATTGGCCACTGGAACCCATCTTGACCTAGAATGGGGTCTCAAACAGATTTTTGCCCTAAAATAGGTTTTTGCATAAACTTCCCAATAAAACGTGGTCAAACCCAAAATCCAACTTCACCATTGTATTCGTTAGGTCAAAATTAGGTTTGTACCAAAATTTGGACTCAAGATGAATTTGCCTTGACCTAGTTTGCAAAAAGGTCCAGCCTGATTACATTTGTACCCCTATCTTTCAAAAACCTTTGCAAAAGGCCCCCTAGCTTCTTCATCATCTTCGCAATTAGGTTCCTCCACCATTATAGCGGAGGAATCCTACTCTGACGAGCTTTGGAAGGTGGTTTCTCCCTGATTGCTCGAAGAATCCCCTTCAAAATTGAAAGGGAGATTCTCTGAGAAAATCCCTCCAATGTGAATCCAGTTTGATGCCCTAATTTCTTCCCAATCTCTCATGTGAATGCATGAGAGATTTGGGTCTCTTTTGAGTTTCCTTCTCCAGCGAGCATGCCTTGCTTAGAAGCTTGGCTTCCAAGCACAAATCCCCCTCCAGAGATCTATTTAAGAAGCCCTAGATCCAACCGACTCCTCTAAGCTTGAATTCGACTGGAAACCCCCTCAAATTCTTCTCTCCTCCTCCAGCCGATTCGCTCGTCAAGCTCCGGCAACCTTCCCTACTATCCCTCATCATCTGACCACAATACCAGTGGCAGACTCTTCCTCCTCGCTTTCGTCCACGTCACGCAGCACCAGCCGACGCCCTTGTCTCCCCTTCATCCTCGCCGACCGTCTCTCTCTGAGCACCTTCATCTCCGACGTTAGCAATACACGTCAGATGCCATCTTCATCTCCCCTTCGTCTCCTAACACCCTAGCTAAGTTCCCCTCCCCCTCTACTTTCTTCTCAACTCTTTATTTCCCTAAATCGACCACTGCCGACCTCCAACACCCTCATCTCCTTCATCTCCGGCCACTAACTCTAGCGAGACCGCTCCACCTCCACAGGCTATCTCATCCCTCGCCAACAAGTCCACAAGCATCCCCCCACGCCACTGAACATTTCCCCCCACTTCACACACCACTCCACTCACGCACCTTACCGAACACACCCACACCTTCGCACATAGTGTGCCCTAGGCATGCTTGCATAGGCCATCCCACGCCACGCCAACCACCCCAGCACATTCTTCGTGCCTCGATGATGCTTCCTAAGCGATTTGACGTGGTCGCGAGGTCGTCTTTGTGATTTCAGGTAGCAAGTGTCTTCCGCCATTGGTGACCAAGCTTGAGGTCGCTCTAGGATTTGCCAGTTCTAGGCCCCTATCCCAAATTGCGCGGAGGACTCTCGTGCATGAATCCAGGCTATCAATTGGAGTCAAAGGCCGTAGCAGTTGCTGCGATTGGAGGCCTTGTCTCTGTCGCAAGCGCGCATGAAGAAAGGTGGGTGGATAGTCCCACCTCGGATACAAAAGAGCGCCTGCACAAGAATAAATTGAAAAGGTGTTATCACCTTATCGCCTCAATTACCACTGGGTGAGGTCCCACTCACCCTTCACCGGTCTTGTCCGTGACCTTGCCCCCTCAGACCTGGCTGACCCAACCCAACCTGCACTCCTTGCCCACCACCGCACGCCGGTGGACCTAGTCCCGGTACATACCCGACCCGATTACCCAAATACGTGTGGCTCTGGGAGAGCAGAACCTAAGAGAGAAAGAGAAGAGAGTGCACACAGGTAGGGGTAGGTTTTGCTGCATGCTGCAGAGAAGGAGAAGCTAAGCTGAAGAAGAAGAAGGAGAAGCAAAGGACGAAGAGAAGCTAAGGATCACAGTAGAGAAAGGTAGAGAAGGAAGAAGCTGAAGGAAGAAGAAGGAGAAGCTAAGAAGGAAAGAAAAAGGTAGAAGTTAGAGGAAAGAGAAGATAAAGACTAAGAGAAAGAAAGAGAAGAGGCAGCCGGCAGAGAAAGGCAAAGAGAAAGAAAGAGTGGAGGAAGCAACAGAGAAAGAAAAGAAGACAGAAGCCAAGGGCAACAAGAAAAAATAGGAGTAGAAGCAGAAGAAGGAAGAAAGAAGAAGAGCCGTAGAGTAGAAGCAGAAAAAGAAGAAATCAAAAAGAGCACTGTAGCATCAGTATAAGTCGTCTGATTTATAAATCAAATGTTGTTGGGAATCGTATAGAGCGTTTTTGATCAGATGCGTCATAGTATAGTTGTGAAATACGATCAACAAAAATAATTTATAAGATAACGAGACTTGAGTCCCAGTCGTTCATCTCTGGGAGGCGTTTATGCATATTTGAAATCGATCTCGCTCACTCTACTTGCTTGAAATTGCATGCCGGTTTCTAATCGTCGGATCTATGTTCGGCCACTTTCATTATGAACCCTAATTACGTGAGCATGTGTTAGATAGATGACAAATGTGAAAGTGTGAGTTTCAGTACGCACGATTCTAGTTATGTGGTGGTTGTTTACATAAAATGCGTTAATAGTTAGATCCTCGATATTTTCAGGTACCGACATACTAGTTGCAACAGATAATAATTAAAAGCAGGCAACTTTAATCACACAAAATATATTGCAATAAGCTCATGGTGATTCTCAACACATAGATATATATATAGAAAAAGATATTTCATTGATTCATCATGGTGTTTGCAACATGGAACTCGTGGAAAGCTTATAGAGGAATGCTTGGAAACACAAATCTATCTAGCAGAAAACAATCGCATGCATGAATCTAAAGAAGGATTATGCATGCATCATTGGGGGAGAATATAGAGCTACACTAGTAAGCAGTAAATAAAGCAGTAAAACTATGAAGAACTATAATCTAATCTATCAGAATTAAGGGCATTCAGAGGTGGGCTCAGATAGTCTTTGACTTGGTTGAGAGGTGAAGGAGGGGCAGCCAATGGTGCTTAGGCCAGCCCTTGGAGAGAGGTTGATGAGGTGATCCAACATCTTGGCGCGGAGATGGTGGTGCCCATGGTGAAGCTAGCTAAAATGGAGCCAAGAGTGAATGGGTCCAAAGTGCCACCCCTTAGGCCTTTTTATAGACCTAGGGGAAGCTCTCTAGAGAATTATGGAATTCTCTAGAGAGCCCTATGGTGGGAGCTCGTGGGAGAGTGAGAGAGAGGATGGATGATGGTTTTTAGATCCACCAAATGTGGATCTAAAAATTGAATGGCTCTTGGTTGCTAATTTTAGCAACCAAGGTAGCAACACATGGTAGAAAGTTCTAGAGAACTCTAGGCTAGTTATTTTCATGTGGATGGTGTGTGTGGGTGTGTGTGGGTCGAAACTTAGGTGGCTAGGTTGATTAGGTTATATTCTAGCGGGTTTAGGTCAAAGTAGGTCTCAAATTAGGGTTGTAAACCCTAATTCACTTAGGTAAAGTGCAATTAAACTTAATACAAGTTGAATTGGGTGTGTGGAAACCTAATTGAGAGTAAAATTACTCAATTAAGTCAGGTCTAGGCCAATTGGACTCTCACTGAGTCCAATTGGATAGTGTATGCTGAGCTCAGGGCTCAATTGGACTCAATGAGTCTAATTGAATAGGCTGATGAAATTGACTATGATCCAAGTCAATTAGGTTTAGTGAGGACCTAATTAGGTTCTTAGGGAGGTCTAGAGGTGATGTACTAGGGTTAGGGCACCTTAATTTAGGTTCCTAGGGGGTTAGAATTGGGTTTAGAGACCTAGAAATCCAAGATCAAGGCTTGAATTCCAAAACAGGAACTAGAGGATAGTATCAGACGTCTAATAAAGTTGTCAGATGTCTTATAGTGAAAAATCAGAAGTCCAGACTTATTGTCTAGATGTCCAATCAGAGTCAGGAGGGATTCTAGATTCTATCTTGGGTATTCTGCAGAAATCAATAACACTGCAGAAGTGGGTTTAAGGTGTGCGGGAGTTGGCTAAGGGTTCTGGACGTCCTATAACTCATTTGGACATCCAGATAGAGGTTGGATTTAGGGTTTTAAGGTTTCCTAGGGTGTGGTGACCTATTCTAAGGGTGGCTAAGGCTTGGGGAAGCTTCTAGGCTATCCTAGGGCTAGGATTGACCCAAGTTCTACATAATTTATTTCTTTATTCCTACTTAATAGAATAGCATACCTTAACTCCCTTACATTATTATCTACCACATCTAATCTAGGTCTTCCGCTCCAGCTCTGCTGCAACACTAATTATTCTTTATTCATCAGATCCAGCTTTAGATCCAACTTCAGATCTAGCTTCTGATCAGCTTATTACCTGCAATTGACATAATGCACCTAATCAATACATTATAGCATTACTTTATGCATAGCTAAAAGAAAGCAGTAAAGGTACTAGTAATGCTTATGCATGCATGAATTACCCTAACTTATGCTAAGTCCTAGCCTAATTTTGGTCAATTAAGACCTATGATTGCTGCGTAATCGAACGTCCAATTTGAGTTTAATTCATATACATTGAGTTCTTTAGTATTTTGTACTCTACATTTACTCCCATATTTTTGCACTTTAATACTGATATTATTTTATATTGTTTTAAATTCTGAATTGTGATCTTGATTTCTAAATACCAATTTGCTGCCTGTGTTCGACCTCGAACTTCAAATTCGAGTAATAAAATTATATTTGTTTTGAATGCTTTTTTGACTATACTACAACACAATACTCTTAAACACGATTGAGTGCTCACAAATATTTTGGCACCATTGCCGGGGAGCAACTGGCGATTTAGAATTCTTGATTACAATTTTTGATTTGGTATTAACTTACTATATCTTTTTGTTGTGGTTGTTTCAGAAAGAAAATTTCAAAGAAAGATAGCCGCACATCAAAACACACCAGGGGCAGGTAATTTCTGATTACTTTCTCTTAAGCCCCTCATTCTGAAAAGGAAAAAAACATAAAATCAATTAGGGCTGCTTGCTTTACATTCTTAGCTAATTCATCAAGTTGCCTGATTTGATTTCAACAACAAAAGTGATTTGTGCACCCATTTAAGGTAACTAGGGCTACCACTTTCTTGATTGAGCCCTAAATACGACATTTGGCAAACTAAATTAGACCAAGATTAGAGCCAAATTAAGGATTTCAATTTAGGGTTTTAGAGACACACTTTCATAAGCAAGAATCAACTCTCCAAAATGATGTGTGCCTAAGCCATGGTTGAAGTGATTTATTCAAGCAAACCCTAAAATTAAGGTTCTTAATCTCAATTGAATCCTAAAAGAAGAGACCTAAAACTTCTCAAAGGACAAATAGGTGAAGTTGACCCACCTTGTTGGGTCAACTAACCTTAAAATTAGGTCACTTTTTGCACTCAATACATCTAAAGTTCAAGTGAAATCTTAAGCACGCTGGCTCTTTAATAAAACTGGTAGACTTAAGAGGTCAAGTCCCCATTCTGGTCTACCTGAAACATCAGTGATAAGAGAGGTCGGGTGAGGGAAACCTTGTAACTCGTGGGGACGCTCTACCATGTAGGGGTCTTTGTGGGACTCTCCCTCTCTGGCTGCCCAGGTATTTCTCAGGTAGATGACTTTCTAACTAAGGGGTATCATCCACCCCAAACCTCTATAGTCATCCAAATTTTTTGGGTGTCTTGATTGAGTCCATCACATTCTACTCTCATCCAGACCATCGATGCATGTTCGGTAGGAGATCCTTAAGACCATCCTTGAGGCCTCCTTTAGTTATTCACTCTCGTCGAGTCTAGGCCTCGACTTCCATGTTTATGCAATAACCCCATCACATAGACATCTCCTCTAATTCATCTGAACCCAATTCTCCTTCTTCCATCATCATGGCACAGCCTGCAGAAGAAGAGAATAACCTTGAGAACCAACTTCAGCGCCTTAATGATTTATTCCATGCCTTTGTGAACCCACCGCAGCATCCTATGATGCGAGATCACTATAATCCCGCTGCGGTGCCGATCAAACCTCGAGTCCAAATCTCGATTGGAGGTCCTAATTTTGAACTCAAACCCAACAAGACTCATGCTATTCCAAAGTTTCATGGGCTTAATTCTGAGGATCCTTTCCAGCACATCAAACAACTCAAGCATCTGACCCAGACCTGTGGGTTAGATGTCCAAAATCGGGATATTCTTCTCATGAAGATGTTCTCTTCTCTCATGGACAAAGCAGCTCATTGGTATCAAACTCAAACGCATCCAATCAACACATGGGTTGAGCTACAATCCGAGTTTCTGAAAAAGTTCTTCCCTGTTGGTCGGACGAACGCTTTACGACACCAGATCACACACTTCACACAGCAACCTAGAGAACCATTTCATGAAGAATGGGACATTTTCTTGGATCTCATGCGAAAGTGCCCCCATCATGGAGTTCCTAAATGGGAACAAGTCCAGTCTTTTTACCAGGGACTCCATGAAGATATCCGTTTATTCGTCAATGAAACTTGCGGAGGAAATATCATGGATCAACACAAAGACACTGTGTGGGAGATTCTCGAGAATATGTGCGAGAACTCCATTAATAATGACTCCATGGGCTTATTCAACCGAACGAATGCCCGTGCATCGACGAATCCAAGGGGAGCTCACGAGACGCAGGGCCTGTCCGCATCCATCGACTTGGAATTGATGGCCAGTCGATTGGACAAGGTCTCTATCATTGAGAAGAAGGTGGATGAGCTAACTCGACATCTGCAGCAAGCCACCTTTGCACAAAACCCGTTCGCACAGCCGCCCTCTAGGAGGGAAGCTTTGCATAACATCTATCACCGATCTTCTCAAGTGATGGACCCGTATCTAGGATCGGAGGAAACTCCAATCCTACCTACTCTAGTTGCGGGAACTCTGAACCCTCGTACTCTAACTTTTCTGAGGTTCCTCTGACCTATGAGGACCTCAACGCCATCCAGAATGACCCATTCTCTAATACTTATAACCTTGGATGGCGGAATCATCCCAATTTCCTGTGGGCAGGAAACAATCAAAGACCACTGTATCAACCCTATCCACAAGCTCCTCATCCATATCAGCTGCCTCAGCCTCGACCCAACCCTACCTACCAATCCGGGCCAACTCAGACAGATCAAATGACTCTTATCCTTCAAACTCTGGCTAACATTCAAAAGACGAATGCAGCTATGCAGAAATAGCACAAAGATGAGATCACAGAGGTTCGCAATCAACTCACCCAGATGGCAAATTCCCGCCAACCTGGCACACTCCCTTCGCAACCTCTACCGAATCTGAATATCGTGCCGAACCAAAGGCACATTATGAACCCAAATCCAGGCCAAGCCCACAAGATTTATCAAGCCCCTTCTATTCCATCACCTGACAGAGTGGAAGCTTCGACATCATATTCGGGATTTCAAAGTCACCACCTATTTTACCGACACGAAACCAGAACTAGGCAGGACTAAATTCAATTACAACTCATAGTGGCAAAGCAACACAAGACCCACCTTACCCAAACCACTTTCAACCTAGTAGTGCTAACCCAAGCCCTAGGATAGTCATCCAAGATACCCCTATCCTAGATCAAGAACCTGGATCTATTCTAGAGGAACCATCAAGGGTTCCATTTCCCGAGGCCTTGACCAAGGGAAAGAGGACAACCAAACCCTTGGCACCTAAGGAGGACCTAGTCAAGCTCTTTGAACAGGTTCATATAAGCATCCCCTTGATGGATGCAATTCACCATGTACCGGCTTATGCACAATTTCTGAAAGACGTGTGTACACCTAAGCGTAAGCCACAAACCAAAAGTGGGAGCCCAATCATATTGTCAGAGCAAGCCAACTCTGTAATTTTGAGCAAACTCCCACCTAAGGAAAAAAACCCAGGTACTCCCCTGATTTCCTGTACAATTGGTGATACCCAATTTGATAGAGGTTTATTAGATCTACGAGCCTCCATAAACCTAATACCTACATCCCTACTTGACCATCTTGAGGAATCTGAGCTCAAACCGACAGAGGTGAAATTACAGTTGGCAGATCGATCTATTAAGTCACCTAAAGGAGTTCTTGAGGATGTCATTGTTAGGGTTCGGGATTTCTATTTCTCGGTGGACTTCGTAGTCTTGGATATGGATGCTCCAGAAAATGCAAGGAATACACCAATTATACTAGGGAGACCCTTTCTGGCCACTACTAGGGCCAACATAAATGTGAGGAGAGCCAAATTGAACTAAAATTTGGCAACCAAACATTAAAAATTGACATCTTTAAGGCCCAACAAGGGATTAATTGTGGGGTTATAGAACAGATATGTGATAGTGAGGCTGTTGTTGATGATCCGTATATTGAGGAAAACCTAGCTACATCTGATCAACCACAAGAGGATCAAAACCCGCAATCAGAGGAGCCTGAACTTGACTTAAACACACCCATTACTCCCTCCCTTGCTCCTGACACACACCCTGAACCGCCCACTACTACTGATAACCCTTTTTTGGAGCTTAAGCCTCTTCCCGAGCATCTTAAGTATATCTTTTTGGGTTCCAATTAGACATTTCCTGTGATTATCAACTCCAGACTCACACCTAATCAGGAATCCTGTCTGATTACTGTTCTCCAGCAACATTGAAAAGCCATTGGATGGACTCTCGATGATTTGATTGGCATCAGCCCCTTTTATTACACACACCGTATCTATACCAAAGAGGGCACACGACCTTCCCATGAAATGCAGAGACGTCTGAATCCTAATCTGTAGGGGATCGTCAAAAAGGACATGATCAAGTGGTTAAATGCTGGGATCATCTACCCGATCTCCGATAGTCGGTGGGTGAGTCCAATCCAGGTTGTGCCTAAGAAGGCAGGACTCACCGTGATCACGATTGAAATCGGAGAAATCATACCGACTCATGTGGTGAATTCGTGGAGAGTCTCCATTGATTACAGAAGACTCAATACCTCCACAAAGAAGGATCATTTCCCACTACCGTTTATTGATCAGATCCTTAAGAAACTAGCAGGAAGTAGGTTCTTCTACTTTTTGGACGGGTACTCTAGTTACGACCAGGTGGCAATCCATCCTGAGGATCAAGAAAAGACCACTTTCACCTACCCCTTCGGGACATACGCATTCCGAAGGATGCCGTTCGATCTCTTCAATGCACCCACTCCTTTTCAGCAGTGCATGCTTGCCACATTCTCATTTATGGTAGGTGATTATCTAGAAGTCTTCATGGATAACTTTTCAGTATTTAGCGATTCATTTGACGATTGCCTCCTGAACTTGGTCCAAATCCTCAGGTGGTGCATTGACGTGAATCTAGTTCTTTCCTGGGAAAAGAGCCACTTCATGGTGCCTGAAGGAATTGTCTTGGGACATCTTATATCAGAAAAAGGCATCCAGGTTCTTGGAGCCAAGGTGAATCTGATTTCCAAACTCCCTATGCCTAGCTCGATCAAGGACATCTGATCTTTTCTGGGCACATCGATTTTTACCATCGATTCATTCCTGATTTCTCAAAGATCGCACACCCCCTGACCACTCTACTATCTAAGGATGTTCCTTTTGAAATCTCTAAGGAATTCACTCAAGCATTTGAAACCCTACGTGATCAAGTTACCTAAGCTCCGATTCTATAGTCCCATGATTGGTCTCAACCCTTTGAGATCATGTGTGATGCATCTGATTTCACTGTAGGAGAGGTACTTAGGCAAAAAGTTGATGGGAAAATCGTGGTCATCTACTACGCTAGCATGACACTTGACGAGGCTCAGCATAACTACACAATTACTGAGAAAGAGCTGCTAGTCATAGTATTTGCCCTGGAAAAGTTCAGATCATATCTTCTGGGTTCCAGTGTCATCATTTACTCTGATCACACAACTGTGAGGCATCTCCTCGCAAAGAAGGATGTGAAACCTCGATTAATCCAATGGATCTTGCTGTTGCAAGAGTTTGACCTCGAGATTCACGACAAGGTGGGAAAACAGAACGTGGTAGCTACTCACTTATCCCACTTTCCTTCTAATATTATCAACCCTTCTGGACCCATTACGGAACATTTTCCTGATGAGCACCTCCTAACTATCAGTGCAGGGCTTCCATGGTTTGCTGATCTAGTAAACTACCTAGCATCACATCATATCCCATTTGATTGGCCAAAGGCCAAGAAGGACAAATTGCTTTCCGATGCCAAGTATTACTTCTGGGAAGACCCGTATCTCTTCCGCATCGGTGCTGATCAAATCATTCGACGATGTGTCTCGGGAGCGAAAATTCAGGACATATTGTCCTTCTACCATGACCAGGCATGCAGTGACACTTCTCAGGTCATAAAACCGCAGCGAAAGTCCTCCAGTGTGGCTTCTATTGGCCCACAATTTTCAAAGATGCATACAATCACTGTAGGGCATGCACTCGTTGTCAAACCTTAGGCAACATGAGCCATCATGATATGATGCCCTTACAGCCGATTCTTGTATGCGAAATCTTCGACATCTGGGGGATTGATTTTATGGGACCCTTGCCTATTTCGAACGGCTTCGAGTACATTCTACTCACTGTTGACTATGTGTCCAAATGGATCGAAGCCATTCTGACCCGAACCAATGATCATAAGGTGGTTATCAAACTCATTCATCAGAACATCTTTTCTCGATTCGGGATTCCACATGCTATAATCTCTGATGGAGGGACCCATTTCACTAATGCTCAATTCAGGTCACTGATGACCAAATATGGAGTATCACACCGAATCTCTACTCCTTTTCACCCCCAAACTAATGGTCTAGCTAAGCTATCAAATCGGGAGATCAAGAAAATCCTCCAGGTTACTATTCGACCTGACAGGAAAGACTGGTCATCCCGACTTCTGGAAGTTTTGTGGGCTTATAGGACCGCCCACAAAATCCAATTAGGTATGTCTCCCTTTAGATTGGTGTACGGGAAGGCATGTCACCTCCCCGTCGAGTTGCAGCACAAAGCCTATTGGGCAGTACAGACTTGCAACCTAGATCTTTCTAAGGCAGGTACGGACTTGCAACCTAGATCTTTCTAAGGCAGGAACCCACAGAAAGCTTCAAATGAGTGAGATCGATGAATTACGCCACGACGCATATGAGAACTCACGAATTTACAAAGAGCGGGTTAAGGCCTTTCACGACAAGCACATATCCAGAAAGATCTTTCACCCTAGTCAAAAAGTCCTACTCTTTGATGCCAAGCTTAAACTATTCCCAGGAAAACTAAGATCAAAATGGATCGAACCTTACCTCGTCTGACGAATCTTTGGAAGTGGAGCCATCGAGATTAGTCCACTCAGCCACAATTCAGAACCTTTCATCGTGAACGGTCAGAGACTCAAACCATTCATTGACCCTACCAATACAAATTTGGCTGAGACATCCTTTACCCTCCATTCTCCCTAAGCTCATTGCGCCCAACCGATGGCATAAAACTCAGCGCTTAACGGGAGGCAACCCGTCATTTTTGAAAAACCCGAAACCTTTCTTAACATTCTTATGCTGAATTCATATTGCACTTTAGGGTTCATCCATTAAAACAGCCGACCCCACCTCAGGTACCCATACCCGATCTTGAAATCATCTGCAACAGTCACCTCGACCCATTCACCCACCCAGAACCTATTCCAATGAATGATCTAAGCTGAACTCGAACCCACCTAATTTACAATGGGGACAATGAAAATCGTAGGCATGGGGGGTATGAAAGTGCAAAATGCCGTGAAAATCATCTCACAAGAAAAGGTTTCATCAAAAAAAATCACATATCCCAAAAATACTAAAAAAATGAAAAATTCTTAAAAAAGAACAAAAAAATTCTGAAAGGAGAGAAAATTTTGAGGCCATACAAATCTTGAGAAGAAAAAGGGGAAGAGTGAAAAATGTCAAAAAGGAGCACAAGTTGAAAAGAAAAAGAAAAGAGATAGTCATTAGTAAGAAATTAAGGAATTAACTGAGTTCTAGACCATATCAAGAAAAAGAAAATGAAAGGAAAGAAGTGCTAATGAAACACAGAAGAGATTAGTAGGAATGCTGATCTCAGGCCTCTTGGGCTATACTCTTAAGCTTAAAAATTAAAATATCCACTCAGATCTAGATAGTCCTCAAGAGCTTAGGGAAAATGCGATGCTTAAGTATTAGGTCTAAGGCTTAGGGAGTATTCGGCCTCGTTAACTGACCTCTAGTCTGTGGGACTCGGTAACCTAAGCACCCCAATCCACACACAATCTGGTTCAATGCGCATAAGTATCAAAATCACGCAAATGCATTTAAATTATTCTGAAAAAGTCACCTAGATTAGGAGCTGCTGATCAACACAAGTTGATTTGGACGATGCACAATTCCCCTCGAAGATGCACAATAACATATCGTCTTCTCGGCGCTTGTCTCCAAGGATATTTACATATCCTACCAGGGGCATGTAAGCACCCTGTGCTGGTTCAAATGCCATGGGCGGCATTATCCTGAAATGTTGATTACCAAGGTTTGGATTTAGCTACAGAACGCCATGGGTGGGATTATCTCGAAATCTCGAAAGCTAGGGTTCTAGGGGTTGCCATGGGTGGTACTATCTCGAAGCATCAATTGCCAGGAACCCTTCGAGGATTGATGATAGGGACTAGGAATCCGATACAGAGCGTGTTGTGAAGCCAATCCGAAGCGAGAAATAAAAAGAAAAGAGAGAGAAAACTCTCCAAACAAAGAAAATTCCTCTGTCTCTCTTTTACAAAAATGCACTACAAACTGAACCAAGGCTAAAATATGTTACAAGCACGGCTGCTTTAACCGTGGAGTTCAACGAACCTTAGGATAGTTTCTGTGGGCCTTAAAAACCTTCGCGACAGACTAAGGCTAGAGCTGGTCAGGTCCAGATCTTGGTTGGTACTTGAGCACCTCTAGGCCTACTATCGGCATTCTAACCTAATCTACAGAAGAAAGCACACATCATAGTTTTTGAACATCAAAGGAACACATGGTCTAGAATCGAAGTTAAAACCTTGAAATTTTGCTAAGGGACTAAAACAAGTTAGGCATGGGGTATGATGGGAACACCATCATGAGCCCTAACTAGCTCATTTTGACCCAATGAAGAGAATAAATGCTCCTACATAACCAACTGAAGGTCCTAATTCACTACATAACCTTTCTAGGTGAAAAGCAAGAAATAAGGGGTAAAACTATAATTTTACCATTGCAGTACAACAACGGGTTTTCTTAAGGGCTAAAAAAAGGTCAAAGGGTCTTAATAAGATAATAAGTGGGTTGGATCAAACAGAAAAGGGTTTGTGTGTACCCTACGAATTAAATGACTTCTTGAAACCTTAAAACAAACCCACTTGATTAACCAAGGTTTTGGTCAAGATAAAATTCACCTAAACCCTCTAAAAATCATATAAAATTATTCTCTAGGGTTTAGAACCTTTAAATTGGCCATTGGAACCCATCTTGACCTAGAATGGGGTCTCAGATAGATATTTACCCTAAATTGGGCTTTAGCATAAATTTCCCAGTCAAATGTAGTCAAACCCAAAATCCAACTTCACCGTTGGATTCCTTAGGTAAAAATTAGGTTTGTGCCATAATTTGGACCCAAGATGAATTTTCCTTGACCTAGTTTGGAAAAAGGTCAAGCATGATTACATTTGTACCCCTATCTTTCAAAAACCTTTGCAAAAGGCCCCGTAGCTTCTTCATCGTCTTCGCAATTAGGTTCCTCTGCCATTATAATGGAGGAATCCTACTCCGATGAGATTTGGAAGGTGGTTTCTCCCTAATTTCTTAGAGAATCCCCTTCAAATTTCGAAGGGAGATTCTTTGAGAAAATCCCTCCAATGTGAATCTAGTTTGATGCCCTAATTTCTTCCCAATCTCTCATGCTAATGCATGAGAGATTTGGATCTCTTTTGAGTTTCCTTCTCCGGCGAGCATGCCTTTCTTGGAAGCTTGGCTTCCAAGCACAAATCCCCCTCCAGAGATCTATTCAAGAAGCCCTAGATCCAACCGACTCCTCTAAGCTTGAATTCGATCGGAAACCCCCTCAAATTCTTCTCTCATCCTCCAGCCGATTTGCTTGTCAAGCTCCGGCGACCTTCCCTACTATCCCTCATCGTCTGACCACAATACCAGTGGCAGACTCTTCCTCCTCACTTTCGTCCGCGTCGCGCAGCACCCACCGAAGCCCTTGTCTCCCCTTCATCCTCGTCGACTATCTCTCTCTGAGCACCTTCATCTCCAGTGTCGGCAGTACACGTTAATTGACATCTTCATCTCCCCTTCGTCTCCTAACACCATAGCTAAGTTCCCTTCCCCCTCTACTTTCTTCTCCACTTTCTATTTCCGTAAATCGACCACTGCTGACCTCCAACACCCTCATCTCCTTCATCTCCGGCCACCAACTCCGATGAGACAGCTCCACCTCCATAGGCCATCTCATCCCTTGCCGACAAGTCCATAAGCATCCCCTCACTCCAGTAAACATTTCCCCTACTTCACACACCACTTCACTCACTCACGCACCTCACCGAGCACATCCACACCTTCTCACATAGTGTGCCCTAGGCACACTTGTGCAGGCCATCCCACGCCACGCCAACCTCCCCAGCACATTCGTCGTGCCTCAACGATTCTTCCTGAGCGATTTGACATGGCCGCGAGGCCATCTTTGTGATTTCAGGTAGTAGGCGTCCTCTGCCATTGGTGACCAAGATTGAAGCAAGCTTGAGGTCGCTCCAGGCTTTGCCAATTCCAGGCCCCTGTCCCAAACTGCGTAGAGGACTCTCGCGCATGAATCCAGGCTATCAATTGGAGTGAAAGGCCATAGCAGCTACTACGATTGGAGACCTTGTCTCTGCCACAGGCGCGCGCGAAGAAAGGTGGGTGGATAGTCCCACCTCGGATATGATAGAGCGCCTGCACCATAATAAATTGAAAGGTGTTATCGCCTTATCACCACAGTTACCATGGGGTAAGGTCCCACTCACCCTTCACCGGTCTCATCCGTGACCTTGCCTCCACGGACCTGGCTGACCCGACCCGACCTGCACTCCTCGCCCATCACCGCACGCCAGTGGGCCTGGTCCTGAGTACGTACCCAACCTAATTACTCGAATATGTGTGGCTCTGGGAGAGCGGAACCTAAGAGAGAAAGAGAGGAGAGTTCGCACGGGTAGGGGTAGGTTTTGTTGCAGGCTGAAGAGAAGGAGAAGCTAAGCTAAAGAAGAAGAAGGAGAAGCTAAGGATGAAGAGAAGCTAAGGGTCACGACAAAGAAAGGTAGAGAAGGAAGAAGAAGGAGAAGCTAAGAAGGAAAGAAAAAGGTAGAAGTCAGAGGAAAGAGAAGACAAAGACAAAGATAAAGAAAGAAAAGAGGCAGCCGGCAGAGAAAGGCAAAGAGAAAGAAAGAGAAGAGGAAGCAGCAGAGAAAGAAAAGAAGACAGAAGCCAAAGGCAACAAGAAAAAAGAGGAGTAGAAGCAGAAGAAGGAAGAAAGAAGAAGAGCCGCAGAGTAGAAGCAGAAAAAGAAGAAATCAAAAAGAGCATTGTAGCATCAGTTTAAGTCGTCTGATTTACAAATCAGATGTCCAATTTGAGTTTAATTCATATACATTGACTTCTTTAGCATTTTGTGCTCTACATTTACTCCCATATTTTTGCACTTTGATACTGACATTATTGCATATTCTTTTAAATTCTGAATTGTGATCTTGATTTCTAAATACCAATTTGCTCCCTATGTTCAACCTCGGACTTCAAATTCGAGTAAAAAAATTGTATTTGTTTTGAACGCTTTTTCAGTTGTACTACAACATGATACTCTTAAACTTGATTCAGTGCTCACAAACAAATCCTTCCCTCCTTCATTTGGACACCAGTATATTCTGGTCGCTATTGATTACGTGTCTAAATGGATTGAGGTAATCCCCACCCAAACCAATGACCACAAGGTGGTCATCAATTTTGTAAAGAAAAATATCTTCAGTCGATTCGGGATTCCTCAGGCAATTATCAGTGATGGTGGCACACATTTCACTCATGCCCAGTTTCAGAATTTACTGGGGAAATATGGGGTGAATCATCGGATTTTCACACCTTACCATCCTCAGACGAACGGACAAGCCGAGGTCTCCAATCGGGAGATCAAAAACATTTTGCAGAAAATCGTAAGGCCTGATAGGAAGGATTGGACCCAAAAGTTAGATGATGCTCTTTGGGCCTAAAGTACGGCATATAAAATGCCTATCGGTATGTCTCTGTTTCGTTTGGTATTCGATAAGGTGTGTCACTTACCCGTAGAGCTAGAACACCAGGCATTTTGGGCCATCAAGAAATGTAACTTTGACCTAAAGTTGGACGGGAATACCAGGAAGCTCCAACTATCTGAGTTGGAGGAGCTTAGAAATGATGCCTATGAAAATGCCAAAATCTATAAGGTAAGGACCAAAGCTCTCCATGACCAGATGATTTCACACAAGAGCTTTGAGCCGAACCAGAAGGTCTGGCTTTTCGATTCTCGACTAAAGCTCTTCCCTGGCAAGCTTAGGTCTAAGTGGGATGGCCTGTTCATTATTGAGCAGATTTCCCCTAATGGGACCGTCGAAATCTCTGACCCAAAGATGGGTAATTCCTTTAAGGTCAACAGACAGCATCTCAAACCCTTTGTTGACCATATGCTCCCTAAACCCATCTCGGACAAGGTTGCTCTTACCTTGCCCTAACCACCGCGGGTCGATCATCGCCTTGCTGAAGGCACTAAACTCAGCACGTGTAAAGACTGTTCCGAGCTAACCAAAATCTCACGGAAACCAGGTGCTATTCTTCCACTTCTACTCTCCTGCATGCTTTCATTTTTAACAATGAGGGCATTGCATTAGATAAGCATGGGGGGTGGATATATCTTATCAAATAATCTTTTTGTCAACCGTAACAGTAATTTCCTATTATTCTTTTAAAAAAAAAAAAAGAATTGGGAGATGAGAACTTAGGCATTAGGAGTTGAAAACTTTAGGAATTGATACTTTGGGACCTGAATACTTAGACTCTTCAGGTCTTCAGGCTTAATTAGCCCAGGTGTCCACTTGAATGTGGACTTAGTCTCGAGTCCTCGCCAATTCAATTTCATCTTTAATCTAGTAAATAAATTGGGATGATAAGTACACGACTTATCAACTCACCCTCTGATTTAAGGAAATTTCAAGTCTAAGCATCTACACACTATTCACACTGACTCACTTTCCAGTGATTTTTACGGAAATTGGGTAGCTAATGAACTATCTAGGGTAGTATGGTTGGCAAGTTGTCATGGGTAACAACCCATTAGCCAGTTGTCCAAAGCCCAGCCATAAGACCATTTTCTTCATACTACCTTTATGTAAATCTTAGATCAGGGAAGCCACCTACTTAAAAAGAAAAAGTAAAAAAATAGAAAAAGGAGAAAATAAAAAAATAAACAAATAAAATCACACTTCACTGCATGAGTATGGCTGGCAAGTTGTCGTAGGTAACAGCCCATTGGTCGGTTATCCAGAGCCCATGTCACAAAAATGCACAATAATTCCCTAAAACACTTAAGGAAGAAGAGGGGAAGTAGAATAAATCAAGGAGATATACACAGGGTTCGCCCTTGTGTTGACCCCATAAATAAAAGTAGGGAAAAAGCTACCATTCAAAAAGATAAACCTTTAGGTAAGGTCACCTAGGGTCGTAGAAATCTAAAGTCTATTTTAACAGCCGCCTAGTGAGTCTTTCACTCTTTTCACCAGATGCTTAGCACTTAGAGTCCTTTTTTATTCTTGGGCAGTCAGGTAGCTGTAAAAAGTTATCCCAAAACTCTCAAACTCAAAAAGTACAAAAAATAACTTAGAAAAGAAGAAAAAGAAAATGTGTATCTTCCCTTTTCAAATAAGGAGAGGGCTTGGGTGGTCTGCATTCTGGCAGACACCTAGGTAGTGTTCAGCTTTTATAATTTTGTCTTGGGGTTGAGATTTTCTAAAGCAATCAACAAATTTTGCCAAAGTAATCAAAACCTGATTCTACTTTTATACATAGCATTTAGGTTAATTTTGTTAGAGACTAGCAAAAAGTATGCATGGGGGTATGATAAACACGCATGAATTCATGATAAAATGCTTATTTATGATAGTTCCTAGGCCTAGCATTACGTATCATAATATAAATATTACATAACATTCATTGCATTGCATTTAGGATAGTTGTATATTATGTACATTAATTCCAACACTTTATATGGCCAAGAGGCAGTGCGACATCTTTACGGGCTTCAGATGAGAAATCTGACCATACGAATGGATCCAGAGCGACGATCGCAGTTCGTCAACGTGAAAATCACGTCGATCAGAGCTCTGTAGCACCCTCTACAAGAAAAAGAAGGTGGACAGCCACGATGGCACCACATAGCACCATCGCAGCCCTCCAGTCCGGCCGCAGCCCCTCCTCCCGAGCAGCACCTGTAAAGTCTCGACCATTGGATTCAAATCCAACGGTCGTCAAAGCACCAAGTCGCCTGCTTCAAGCCAAGAAAAAAGAGGGCTTCGCGCAATCGCAATCGTTGGTTCAAGATCCAACGGTTGCAGCACGCTGAGCCTTAATTCCTAAGCGAGGCACAAAACCAACCTTAGCGCAGCAGTCAGTGCTTCAGCTCACAACGCACGGCTGCATGATCGAAGCCCCACGAGTGGATTTTTTCCGCTGAGCGTGCACAGGTAAGAAATTGAGCCATCAATGGATGATTGGGCGGTGAAGGAAGCAGCTACATGGCATCACTGATGCACGAGACCCATCCACACGAGATCCGACGCACAGGCGGATGTGCAATCGTACATGCATTGGAGGCGCAATCCAGAGCGTTCTCTCCCATGCGTTCAAAGCCCTTCATCCGCCATCCAAGGGTGGGGATCTACTTCACTCGGATCAGTACGCGCCAGCGGATGCCAATGGATGCTTGATGGACGTTCGCGATGGTACCTGGTGATGTGAGATGGATGGCCAACAAGGCTCGAGCACAATCAATGCACGAGGAGGGCCAGCGCAGTGCACGTGTGAGCGGGCGTGAGCTGGCTACAACGACACTTGAGCTTGACCTACAACGACATCCTAGAGGTCGCTATTTGTCTTATGCCTATTTTAGCCTCCTCTCATCCACTATATAATGACTTACACCCTTCCCCTTCCAAGTCATCTCTACCTACTCTACTCCCACCTACTCCTAAGCTCTAGTAGCCTACCAAAGCTCCATTAGAGCTTACTCCCAAGCTCCAAAGGCCTCATATTAGTGTAATGATCCTATTTCCCACCAAATATTCATCCTTCATCCCACCACCTTCATAGGTTCTCTTGGAGCCGTCGTCCCACCTCCATTCCAGTAAAAGATCACCTCTGTCTCCTTACCTCCATTCCAGAGCCTCGGTGAAGCATTCCTCTACCCGGTGTCCTCCCACATCTCACCTCTGTCGTCTTGCATCTCACCTCCTTCATCCAAGCTTCCGCCAGGCGCCGTCATCTTGCCGAATAGCCGATTCGGGAGATTTCCTCTCACCCTTATCTTTTTTATGCTTTCATAGATTATTGTAACAAACATTTGTGTAATATATCATAGTTGTTTCATCTCTCTTGTGATCTATCTTGCTTTCTTTTTCTATAAAAATAAAAGAAAAAAATAACAAAACCCCAAAACACCAAAAGGAAACAAAACGAAATGTGGATTTCAAACAAAGTAAATGTTGCCTCCTCTTGTTCGACCCAGAACTCTTTTGGAGTTTTGGTTATAAATTGTATTTCATAGACGCATTTTGCTAGCTACGACGACAAGTTCTCCAAACCCTAATTTTAATTCGTGAAACATGACTCATCAGGTGTCCACTTAAAGTTCAGCTCAGGAAGATAGTCAATTATTCCACACTTCGGTTTCACATGAAAGAAATCATAAGGGTCCTTGTAGAAAGTAGGTGGTTTCAGGTCAATAGGTACCCTTAGATCTAAAATTGTAGTTCCCTCAGAAGTAGCTTCCCAGATTTTTATTTCTACCTTCCTATCCTCAAAGATCAAGGTTTTTGGGACCTCCAGATCATTGTACACCCCATATAAAATACCCAAGTCCAACAATTGTGGCTGAATTAGGATTGACTTGGGCATAATAATTTCAAAAGTCAACTCTTCGGGGTTCGGATGAGGAATGGGGTCAGTAATTGAATCATCAAGATTCAGATCTCCAAGTTAACCCCAACGGAATCAAATTCCTCTATTATCGGGTTGTCAAATGGTTCTCAAGTCCATTTGACTCACTAAAATCATCTTCCTCACGCTCAAGTGAGACTTCACCAAGAGATTCTTCACCTTCAGAGTCAAAGAATTCATGATCCACATTTACCTACGCCTCAAAATCATATGCCAATTCATGATCCAACAAGACATGTTTTTCTTCATTCCCTGGCTCAGGGATCTCGGGTGAATCAATCGATTCATCCTCAATGGGTTGCTCTAGCCCAACCAGGTCATCCCCGATCTCAGAAAATGTATCCCCCCGATAGGTGCCTGAGCAGGTTTAGTCATTGGCTCTCCTAAAGAGGGTTCATCTTGGGAATCATCCCAAGACTGGACTAGGGCAACCACTAATTTCATCCTCAATCTCGACAATTTCCCAAGTAGAAACTCACCCAGGCCCCTATCCCAAACATGTTGGAGCAAATCCAATAAAGAGCTATTCAGCTCATTAATCATTTTTATCATAGGCTCCAATGCTTCAATGCATGGTGTTGGCTAAGCTTCTAAAGATTGGATGGTGTTCCTCAAGTTAGCCAACACCCTGTCTTGGACCTGGTTCACCTGAATCGAATGGTTCAATTCAGGTTGGGTGGGTTTGGGTTCATTCTAGGGAAGTCAAGATATTGAGGTTCTCGGGTCCTTCCCTGATAGTAGGTCATTTCGGGTTGCTCAAAGAATGGTGGTGACCTATATTCAGTGGAATACTAGGAAGGGTAGGTGTTATAATCATCATATCCTTCCTGATTGTAGATCGGGTTGGTTTGGTCATTAAAGGGTGGAGATCTATAATCATTATAGCTCTGGGAAGGATAGTAATCATAGTCTTGTTGTCCAGGGTTAGGCCCTGGGCATTGAGGTCCAGAATCATATCCCCAATCAAAGTTATCCTAGCTAGAGGATGGGTAATTATAAGTCAAGTCGAGATAGTAATCATATTAGGGATAAGTGGTGGTAAAAGGATAGGATGGGAAATGTGTGTAAGATGTGGAAGGATACATGGTAGAATTGGAGGGAAATCAAAAGGGAGAAAGGAGCCCTGAAATACAAGCAATCAACCCTGTCCTTAGGTGGGTTAGCCTAAAGACCTGCAGACTCCTAGGACTCGTATTGAGATTATAAGCAATTTAGTCTACTTCTATCCAGTCAATCCAACCAGTTAGAGGAAGGGGCTAGGGAGAAGGTTCTTCCTTTGGTTTACGCCTCCGGTTCCAAGTGTACCCCCAAACCGTGGTAGTTTGATGCTACTCCCCTAGCTAGACATCAGATGGACCAACAGAAGCAGAGTTATCGAAAAAAATCTCAATCTAAGCCCCGAAGAGCGAATCAATCCTTGAGGCCAATGTCTACTCAGTTTTAATTAGGCTTGGGATGATTATGCTCTTTGAATGTGATGAGCCTTTTAGATGGGTTGTGCCCTTAATGATTAATTCAAATGTGTGTGCATGCACAACTAGGGTTTTCAAACAAGGTTATTTGATGATGTGTCTTTTAGGGTTTAACCTTGTTTAGTAGCTTTTAGGATTTAATATTTAGGTTCGTCCAATCAATTTTAGAACACTACAAGTTTTGAAAGCATTGGTGATGATATATTCCTTTAGAAATCAAAAATAATGTGGAGTGCCTAGTTTAGCCCTAAAAATCAATCCTAAGTGGCAAGCTACTTGATGAATCACTTTTAATTTGAGTGGTGCAGCCTAAACAGTTCAAGCAATTGGCCTATTGCACCACTTGTTACGGCACACAAGAATGTTTAACCTATTAAAATTTCTACTCACCTATGTTTGTGTTACGTTGAAGTGTACTAGGTCCACAGGTCAGATCTCGAGTTAAGTGGTAGAATCAAAGTGATTGTGTGCCTTAGGATTAAAATTGTGCATGTTAAGTGTCTCTTTTAAGTTAATCCCACAAGAAGAGAAGAATTTTTTTTTTTGCATTTTTAATTTATGCGGAAGGGTAAGGTGAGGTGAAGTGACAATCAAACAATTAGATCTATCCTAGGGTTTATAAAATCACCTAGGTTGATTTGAGTTTGAGTTATTGATGTGGTGAAATGAAACTAGTGGAGGGGAATGTGGGGGCACTTACAGATTACTCTACTCGCACTTTACTCCAATCAACCGCACTCGGTTCTCCTTGCTAGGGTACCTACAAGACAGTAAATCAGAGGCAAGTGGGGTTAATAATAAGTAAATGCAAAGAAACACGGAAGACAAGAAAGCAAATTTCGTTGCCTCCCCAGCAACAGTGCCAAAATGATTACGGCGAATTCATACGCATTTTGCTTTTTATTTGTTTTTGTCATTTTTGTCTTTTCTAATTCTTTTGGTATTTTTAGAAAGCAAGAGATTAGGTCGATGAATTCTTATCTAACTAATCTACTTGCAAAATATAACAGAGAGAGAGAAACAATCACATATATCTCAACAAGTGTTTCTACAACTAAGAAAGTAGGAAAGATTACACTACAGAAGCAAAAGGAAAGATATAGGTGAGAGAATCACCCTCGACGGTGACTCACTTTGACGTCGCCTGGAGGAAGGTGGTGAGGAGCGAGACGAACGAGGACGGAGCTGGAGGATGGAGGGTAGGGCAGGACAGCATCGTGGAGAGGATCTTCTTCCCGAAGGGAGGTGAGAGGGCAGCCACGGGATGCTCCACGAAGGGGGATGAGAGGCAAGAACAAATGTTTGTTTTCTACTCTAGAGGACCATTTCGGGCTTGAGACAAGCTCTCTCTAGAGCCTTGGAGGTGGTGACGAGAACAAAGGAAGAGATGAAGAAGAATGGGAGGGGTAGGGGTCCTCTTATAGTGGAGAAAAGGATCAATTTCGTATGCAGGACATCTACTGACGGTCATAAACGTCGCTGAAAATAGCCCATGCGCCAACCAACCACTACGCTAGCACACGTGCACCCACGCTATTGTGCGCATGCGGTGGCGTATGTGTGCGCATGGGCGGCCTAGGTTGCTCCATGTGGCGCGATCTGGGTCATCCATCTTCTTTCCCTTGTAGGGGCAACTACAGGGGTCAGATTGAGTGGATTTTCATGATGTTGGGCTGCGATCGTTGACCCAAATCCATCTAGATGGTCGGATTTATCATTTGAAGCTTCGAATTATGTCACCTAGTCCCTTGGCTATTGATCTTTCTTAGACTGCATATGGTGCTACGGGACTCCGATCAAGGCGATTTCGGAGGCATTGGACTCCAATTATCATCCTGATTAGATCCGTACAGTTAGATCATCAATCCGAGGCTCCAAAATGAATCTCCTCTCCTGACAAAAAGGTTGCAATTAACCTAAAATATACACAGCTACTCTAAATGCAGAATGATGCGTGCTATACAATATTTATAATATGGAATGCAAATCTCTAGGAACATGCATAAATGGGCATTTTAACCTAAATGGATGTGTCTACATCAGCTGGCCCTCCATCACATGCGCGAATCATGCTCATGCCCTGCTGGTGCGTGCTGGTGTGTGCTGACGTACACGCGAGTGCGCATTGGCATGCACGCTAGCAAGCGCTAGCGTGCGTACTGGTGCCAAATTGATGAATTGGGGGGGCTCTACGGGTCTCGAACCAACGCCCCTCCCTTGGAGGCCGATGCTTCAACCAATGCGCCAAGCCCACATTTATGTCGCAAAGATTAATCGTGGGCATGCAGTGGAGGGGGTCTCTTAGCCATTGGATTTTCATCCAACGGCTGAGATCACTCGTTGAGAAGCCCTTGGTGGGACGTCAGGTGACCTTGGGTGCTCCAGATGGTGCCACGTGGCACCATCTGGATCGTCCACCTTTCCTTGCTTGAAGAGGATGCCACGATGCTCGGATTGAGGTGATTTCCGCATCGCTAGACTGCAATCATCGTTCCGGAATGATCCGTATGATTGGATTTTGCATTTAAAGCTTCTAAATGTCGCACCCTGTCTCCTGTCCATAGTAATGCATGAATTACTATACAATTTATACACATCACACTAAATGCAGTTTGATGAATGTTATGCAATATGTATGCTATGGAATGCAATGCTAGGCTTAGGAACTATTATAAATAAGCATTCTATCATAAATTCATGCATGTTTATCAGTCCTCTGTATGGAGAGAAGAGAAAGCACACCCTCATGAAGAAGAGAAGAGGAGGAAGGTGGACTTCTTTTCTTCTTGCTTAGCCACCCATGAGCCTCGGAGGAGGAAACCTTCTTCAACCATCCATGGAGGAGGAAGGTGGTGGCTCTAGGGTTTAAAAGAGGAGGAGGGGGACGGCCATTAGAGGGTGGAGGAATGTTGGCGATTGCAAGTTGAGAAGTGGAATGGCCTTGAGATCGCCCATTGAGAAGTGGAGCCAACGAATGAGTGCAACACCTCTTTATGGGATGTTCTCTTTTGATCGCCACTTTTTGTCGTGGTTAAATTTAGGAGTCGCCACTTTTGGTAGTTGGTGACCAAAATTAGGGAGGGTAGATTAGGAAGGTCGATTTTGGAAGGTGTGTGTAGTTTAATTTTCGTAGTGTAGGTTGTTGGATTTAGGTGCTAAATAAGTTAGGTCAACCTAGCCTAAGTGGGTTTGGGTCAAGATGTAAGCCTAATTAGAATAAGGTGAGCCTAATTAAATCTAAGTGGGTCAAATCAGGTTTAGGTGTGTCTAATTAGGTGTAGGTGGACCAGACCTAATTGACTCCAATTGAGTCAATTAAGGATGTTATGGACCTATATAAAATTCTAGAGTGAGGATTGGGTTGGGGATAG
The DNA here is from genome assembly GCA_037157565.1 of Thalassia testudinum. NCBI lineage: Eukaryota > Viridiplantae > Streptophyta > Magnoliopsida > Alismatales > Hydrocharitaceae > Thalassia > Thalassia testudinum. Next base: position 40,942,963 of record JAZHRO010000049.1, read on the forward strand.
GATAACTAAGGGTATGGATAGTGGGATAGATTATGTGGATAGTAGGATAACACTGCAGATAGTGCTATCCAGGTTTTAGGTACTAGGTTTAGGTTATCCTAGGTGAAGATTAGGGATAAGGATAAGGCAGATAAGGACAAGGATAATTGATCGACGCGCTTCGCGAATTAAAAATCAGGATTTTGGAGGACCCATCGTCGTAGCTCACAAAACATGTCTATCAGATAAAAGTTATAACCAAAACTTGAAAAGTGAGTCCCAGGTTAAACACAGGGAGGCGAACGTTTGGTTTTATAAAAATCTGCACTTCGCTTTTATTTGTTTTTGGTCATTTTTGTCTTTTCTAATTTTTTTGGTATTTTTAATAGGGTAAGAGATCAGGTCGATGAAATATAGCTAATCTACTTGCAAAATAAAAAGAAAAGAGAGAGAGGAATAATCACATATATTTCTAAATCCACTGTTTTCTACAACAAAGAAAGCAGGAAAAACTACACTAGAAAATAGTAAAGATAGATGGAGATGAGAAAATCCCCCTCGATGGTTGCTCGGAGGACGACTTGCTCTGACGTCGCCTGGAGGAAGGTGGTGAAAAGTGGGACGAAGGAGGATGGAGCCAAAGGATAGAGGGCAGGGCAGGACAGCATCGCGGCAAGGATCTTCTACCTGATGGGTGGTGAGAGGACGGCCAAAGGATGCTCCACGAATGGGGATGAGAGGTGGGAAAACTATTTGATTTTCTACTCTAGAGGAGCATCCCAAGCTTGGGACAAGCTCTCTCTAGAGCCTTGGACATGGTGAGAGGAAGGAAGTGATGAAGAAAAATGAGATGGGTAAGGGACCTTTTATAGTGGAGGAAAGAATCAAATTCGTATACAGGACATTTAGTGACAGTCATAAATGTCGCTGAAGACAACCCACGCTACCGCTACGCTGGTGCGCGATCCGCACGCCGTGTCGCACGCCTCCATGTGCTACGCACCTGCGTGTGCTACCGCTGTGCACGCGAACACGCCTGCACTGCTATGCGAGTGTGGTGGCACATGCATGTGCATGGGTGGCCTGGGTTGCCACATGGCACGATCTGAGTCGTTCATCTTTTTTTCATTGTAGGGGTTGCTACAGAGGTCAGATTGAGTCAATTTTCACACCGTTGAGCTGTGATCATCGACCCGAATCCATCCCCATGGTTGAATTCGTCATTTGAAGCTCTAAATTATGTCACTTAGTCCCTTGGCCATTGATCTTCCTCGGACTGCATATGGTGCTACAAGACTCTGATGAGGCGATTTCAGAGGCGTTGGACTCCGATCGTCGTCTTGATCAGATCCATACGATTGGATCGTCAATCTGAGGCTCTGAAATAAATATCCTTCTCTCCGGACCATAAAAAGGATGTAAGTAACCTAAATTATATACAACTACTCTAAATGCAGAATGGCGCATGCTATGTAATATTTATAACATGAAATGCAAATCTAAGCCTAAGAACATGCATGAATTGGTATTTTACTCTCAATAATTGTATCTACATCATACCCCCATGCCTATCTTTTGCTAGTCCCTAGCAAAATTAAACTACATGCTATGCATAAAAATATAATTAGGATTCGATTGCTTAGGCCTAAGTCATTTATTAACAATAGAAAATTTCAACTAATGTCCTAAACAACGAAAACTCAACAGTACCCAGGTGCCTGCCAAAATACAGACCACCCAAGTCCTCGCCTTATTTGAAAAGGGAAGATACATTTTTTTGTTTTTCTTGTTTTCTAATTTTTTTGGACTTTTGGAGTTTGAGAGTTTCGGGATAACTTTTTACAGCTACTTGACCCACCTAAGACTCAAAAAGGACTCTAAGTACTAAGCATTAAGTGAAAAGAGTGAAAGACTCACTAGGCAGCCGTTAAAATGGACTTCGGATTTCTATGACCCTAGGTGACCTTGCCTAAAGGTTTATCTTTTCAAACGATAGCTTTCTCCCTACTTTTATTTTTGGGGTCAACAAAAGGGAGAACCCAGTGTATATCTCCCCAGTTTATTCTACTTCCCCGCTTCTTCCCTAAGTATTTTGGGAATTATTATGCATTTTTGTGAGCTGGGCTCTAGACAACCGGCCAATGGGCTGTTACCCAGGACAACTTGCCAGCCATACTCGTGCAGTGAAGTGTGGTTTTATTTATTTTTTTCTCCTTTTTCTATTTTTTCTTTTTTTTTTTAAGTAGGTGGCTTCTTTGCTCTAAGATTTACCTAAAGGCAGTACAACAAAAATGATCTTGTGGCTGGGCTCTGAACAACCAGCCGATAAGCTATTACCACTGACAACTTGCCAACCATAGCACCCTAGATAGTTCATTAGCTACCCAATTTTCGAAGAAATCATCGAAAAGTGAGTCAATACAAAAAGTGTGTAGATGCTTAGGCTTAAAGTCCCCCCAAATCATAGGGCAGGTTGATAAGTCGTATACTTATCACCCCAATTTATTGACCAAATTAAAAATGAATTTGAATTCGTGAGGACTCGAGACTAAGTCCACATTCGAGTGGACACCTGGGCTAATTAAGCTCAAAGACCTGAAGAGTCTAAGTGTTCAAGTCCTATCATATTGTTTCCTAAAGTTAATAACTTCCAAAAGCCTAAGTTATTTTCTCTAAACTTTTTTTTTCAAAATTTTTTTCTAAAGAAAAAAGAAATTCTACAAAGCTAATGAAATAATTTTAGGATTAAGTATCCACCCCCCATGCCTAAATGATGCAATGTCCTCATTGTAAAAATAAAGACATGAAAAGGGCAAAGTAAACAAAATATCACCTAAATACCATGAGAAATCTGGTCAGCTCCGCAGATAACATGAAATATAAACACGTGCTAAATTTAATGCCTTCAACTAGGCATAACATACATACAAGGAAGAAATTGAGAATTCACAAGTGCAGGTCAAAATCAAAATCAAAAGGTTGATCCTGAAACCCGTCAGCAAAAGATGTCCACAGATGTAGACCAAGTTATGATGCAAACCCATGCCCCAGGGTCAAGTGGTTCTAAGGTTCTGGATGAAAATCACCCAGAATCGAAGATTGTTGTATTTATGGGGCCAGGTCTGTGGTTTGGTGGTGTACAACCCAAGACCAAAGTGTCGGACAAAAGGTAGATTTGATTTACAAGGTTCAGATGTCCACTTAACGTTCAGCTCAGAAAAATAATCAGTTATTTCGATCTTGGGTTGCATGTGAAAGATATCATAAGTGTCCTGGTAGAAAGTAGGCGGTTTTAGGTTAACAGGAACCCTTAGATCCAAAATCAAAGTTCCCTCAGAATTAGCTTCCCAGATTTTTAATTCCAACTTCCTATCCTCTGAGATCAATGTTTCCGGGACCTCCAAATCGTTGCACATCCCATCTAAAGTACCCAAGTCCAAAAATCGTGGCTGAATCAAGATTGACTTGGGCATAATGATCTTAGAAGTCAGCTTTTTGGGGTGCGGATGAGGAATGGGTCTATTGATTGAATCTTCTAGTAAATGAGGATTCGAATCCTCCAAGTTAGCCCCAACCAAATCCAAATCTTCAATAATTGGGCTATCAACTAGTTCGTCAGATTCCTCAAGCCCATTTGTCTCACTAAAATCCTCTTCCTTAAGTTCAAGTGAGACTTCACCAAAAGATTCTTCACCCTCAGAGTCAAAGAATTCATGATCCTCATTTATATATGTCTCAAAATCGATTGTCATTTCCTGGTTCAAAGAGACATTTTTCCTCACTCCCTATCTTGGGGATCTCGGGTGAATCAATCGGTTCATCCTCAATGGGTTGCTCTAGCCCAACCTGGTCATCTCTAATCTCAGAATATGCATCCCCCCCGACAGGTGCCTGAGCAGGTTCTGACATTGGCTCTCCTGAAGGGGGTTCATCTTGAGAATCATCCCAAGATTTGACTAGGGCAATCACAAATTTCATCCTCAACCTCAATAATTTCCCAAGAAGAAACTCACCCAGGTCCCTATCCTTGACATTTTGGAGCAAATCCAATAGAGAACTATTAAGTTCACCAATCATTTTGACCATAGGCTCCAATGCTTCAGTGCATGGTGTTGGCTAATCTTCTAAAGATTGTATAGTGTTCCTCAAATTAGCCAATACCCTATCCTGGATCTGGTTCACCTTAACCAACTGGTTCGGTTCAGGGTTGGGTGGGTTTGGGTTCAATCTAGGGGAGTCAAGATATCAAGGTTCTCGGGTCCCTCCCGGATAGTAGGTCATTTTAGTTTGTCTAAAGGATGGTGGCGACCTATATTCAGTGGAATACTGGGGAAGGTAGGTGTTATAATCATCATATCCTTCCTGATTGTAGATCGGGTCGGTTTGATCATCAAAGGATCGAGATCTATAATCATTGTAGCTCTAGGAAAGATGGTAATCATATCCCCAATCATAGTCATCCTGGCTAGTGGATGGGTAATTACAATTCAAGTCAGAATAGTAATCATCTTGGGGATAAGTGGTTGTAGGAGGATAGGATTGGAAATGTGTGTGAGATGTGGAAGGGTACATGGTGAAGTAGGAGGGAAATCAAAAGAGATAGAAGGAGCTCTGCAATATAAAAATACAAGCCTATCCTTAGGTTGGGTAGCCTAAAGGTCTACAAACTCTCTGAATCCATCCTACGATTATGGACGATTTACTCTACTTATGTCCAGGAAATCCAACCAGTTAGGAGGGACTGGGGAGAAGGTTTTTCCTTTGGTTTGCACCTCCAGTTCCTAGTGTACCCCCCAGCCTCGGTCGTTTGGCACTACTCCCCTAGCTAGACATTATATTGACTAGTATAAGTAGGTTAATCATGAACAATCTCAATCTGGATCCTGACGAGCGAACCAGACCTTAGGGCCAACGTCTAATCAATTTTAGTTAGGCTTGGGACAATGGTGCTTCAGGAATGTGATGGGCCTTTTAGATGGGCTATGCCCTTAATGATCAGTTAAAATGTGTGTGCGTGCACAACCATGGTTTTCAAACAAGGTTATTTGATGATGTGTCTTTTAGGGTTCAACCTTGTTTAGTAACTTTTAGGGTTTAATCTTTAGGTATATTCAATCAAGGTTTAGTAGAACACTCCAAGTATTGAAAGCACTGGTGTAGATATATTCCTTTAAAAATGAGAAATAAAATTTGGACTGCTTGGTTTAGTCCTAAAAATCAGCCCTAAGTGGCAAGCTACTTGATGAATCGCTTTTATCTTAAGTGGTGCGGCCCAAACAGTTCAATCAATTGGCATATTGCACCACTTAGTTAAGGCACATAGAATGTTTGACTTATTTAGATTTCTACTCACTTATTTGTGTGTTGAATTAAGTGTACCAGGTCCATAAGTCAAATCCCGGTTAAGTGGTAGAATTGATGTAATTGTGCACCTTAGGGTAAGAAGTTGTGGGTGTTAAGTGTGTAGCTTTCAGAAAATCCCACAAGAGAAGAGTATTTTTTTTTTGTTATATATGAGGGGGTGAGATGAGTGGGGGTGGCAAACAAACAACCAAATCTATCCGAGGGTTTATAAAAAGCACCTAAGTTGATTTGGGTTTGAGTTATTAGTGTGGTGAAATGAACTAGTGGGTGGGGGTGGTGGGGATAAACTTACAAAACCTTTATCCTCACTTTTCTCCGATCTAACCGCTTTGGCCCGCCTCAGAAGAGTACCTGCAATCACAGCAAGATCAGAGAAAAAGTGAGATAAAAGTTAGGTAAGGCAAAAAAAACGTGAGAAAAACCAAAGAGCGTTGCCTCCCAGCAACGGTGCCAAAATGATTGATCCGCTTCGCGAATTAAAAATCGGGGCTTTGGAGGACCCGTCGTCGTAGCTCGCAAAACACATCTATCAGATAAAATTTATAATCGAAACTCGAAAAGTGAGTCCCGGGTCGAACACTGTGAGGCGAACATTTGGTTTTATAAAAATCCGCACTTCGTTTTATTTATTTTTGTTCGTTTTATCTTTTCTAATTTTTTTGGTATTTTTAATAGGGCAAGAGATCAGGTCGATGAAATATAGATAATCTACTTGCAAAATAAAAAGAAAAGAGAGAGAGAGAGGAACAATCACATATATTTCTGAATCCAATAATTTCTATAACTAAGAAATCGGGGAAAACTACACTAGAAAGTAGTAAAGATAGACGGAGATGAGAAAATCCCACTCGACGGTTGCTCGGAGGATGACTCGCTCTGACGTCGCCTGGAGGAAGGTGGTGAGGAGCATGATGAAGGAGGATGGAGCCGAAGGACGGAGAGTGGGGCAGGACGGTGTCATGGCGAGTGTTTTGTCGAAGCGAAATCGGGTTTTAAAATAAATGTGTCGTAGTATAGCCAAAATTGCTTTGAAAACAAATGAATTTTATTACTCGAAATATGTAAATCCAAGGTCGAACATAAGGAGCAAATTGAGGTCTAAAAATCAAGAACACAACTTTCAAATTTGATATAATATGCAATGAAGAATCAGAGTTATAATGCAAGCAATGTAAATAGATCCACAAGATATCAATGTATGTAGAAGGACAAAAAATATGGACGTCTGATGTGAAAATCAGATGTCTTAAATGTGAATTTGCTACAGTGATTCTCTTCTTCGTCTGTTATCTAATCTCTTTCTTCTCCTTTCTTTCCTTTCTTATGTTGATGGCCTTCTTTCTTCCTGCTTCTTCTTCTTCTTTATTCTGTAGCTTCTTCTTTCTTCTTTGCAATCCTCAGCCTCTACCTTCTTCTCTGGCTCTTCTCCTTCCTTCTTCTTTCTCTGACCTCCTCTACCTTAGCTTCCTTTCATTAGCCTCCTCTGCGGCTTCCTCGGCTTCACCCTTGGCTTCTTCTTCCTCTTTTTCTCCTGAGAGCAAAACCTACCCCTACCCTCCCTGCGATCTCTCTTCTTCCTTCTCTCTTACGCTCGCTCTCCCAGAGCCTTCTCGGGTTTACGAGTCGAGTATGCGCACCCAGAACCAAGACCACCGACGTGCGTGGTAGGCAAGGAGTACACAAGGTAGTTGGGTATACGGGTCAGAACCAGGTCCGCGTGGAGTGGGGTCACGGACGAGGCGGTGGACGAGTGGGACCTCACCCTGTGGTCAGGAGGCGGTAAGCCTATACGACTTTTTCAACTTATATCACCGCTTCCGCTCCTGATCTTCCGAGTTGGGACTAAATGTCCCACCTTCCTCGTAAGCGCCCGCATAGTAGATGTTCGCGTCCAATTGCAGAGCTGCGTGGGGCTTTAACTCCAGTAGCTGGGCTGAGAGTGTGCCCGATGGAAACCCGCACGTCCTGGAACCTAAAGCCTGGGACCTGGAGTCTTGGAGCAAGCTTTCGTGCTTCTTCGTGCCTGCTTCAATGGCAGCGGAGGCCTAAACCCTGTCCACAAGCAAACGGCCTTGCAGCCTCATCAAAATATGCAAGAAGCTTCGCCTGAACATGGCAAAGGTGGCACGGTGGTCAGCGTGGTGCGGGGTGGCCTAAGCGTGCATGCCTAGGTCACCCTATGTGTGCGGATTGGGTGTGTTCGAGGGATGTGTTTGGGGCGTGTGACGATGAATGGAAAGAGGGGTCATGGTCAGTGTGGCGTGGCGGAGCTTGTGAGGTAGATGGCGAGGTGGATGGATGCGTGGAGCAGCAAGAGCACCTCATTAGTGGTCTGCCAGAGGTGGAGAAGGTGGAGGTGATTTGCGAACGTCGAGGCGAATATGCAGAAATAAATGCGAGAAAAGAGATGAGAAGGGAGAGAGAACTTATCGAAGGGTGGTTAGACGAAGGGGGATGCGGAGGAGGCGGTCGGCTCGTATGTGCCATCACCGGAGATGAAAGTCCCAGTGGGAGGAGGACGGCGACGACGATAGGGTATCTGGAGTGTTGACTGGTACGGCGCAATGCGGACGAAGGGGATAAAGGGAACTCTACCGCTGGTATTATGGCAGAGCGACAAGAGAGAGAGAGAAAAGAGTCGTCGGAGCTTGCTGGGTGGTTGGTCGAAGGGGAAGAGAGGAAATTGGGGGGTATCTCAGGCCAATTCAAGCTGGGGATCTGCGGAAGGATCAAGGGAGGCTTTTATAAGCCCTGGCAAAAGGTCTTGTGCTTGGAAGCCAAGCTTCCGAGCATGGGTAGGTTGCCAGAGATGGAAGGTCAAAAAGACCCAAATCTCTCATGCGTTCGCATGAGAGATTGGGTGGAAATTAGGGTGCAAAAATGGGTTCACATGAGAGGAGATTTCTCAGAGAATCTCCCTTTCAAATTTGAAAGGGATTCTCTGAGGAATCAGGGAGTTCTTTCCCTTGAATCTTCACCGAACTAGGATTCCCTCTGCTGTAATGGTGGAGGGACCTAATTGCAAAGAATGACGAGGAAGTTAGGGGGGCTTCTGTAAAGGTTTTCAAAAGTTAAGGGTAGAAATGTGATTGGGCTGGACCTATTTGCAAAGTAGGTCAAGGTGAATTCCCCTTAGGTCCAAATTTTGGTACAAACCTAATTTGGACCTAAGAAATCTAATGGTGAAGTTGGATTTTAGGTGTGACCATGTTTGACTAGGCAATTTACACCAAAACCCAATTTAGGGAAAACATTCGACTGGGACCCCTATTTAGGTCAAAATAGGTTCTAAGGGCCAAATTGAAGGTTCTAAAACCTAGAGGATATTTTTCCATGAATTTTAAAGGTCTTAGGTGAATTTTATCTTGACCAGAACCTTGTTAAATTAAGTGTGTTTGTTTTAGGGTTACAAGAAGTCATTTAATTCCCAGAATTCACATGAACCCTTTTCTGTTTGAGCCAACCCACTTTTTATCTTGTTAAGACCATTTGACTCGTGTTTAGCCCATGAGAAATCTCGTTGTTGCACTACAATGGTAAAATTACAGTTTTACCCCTTGTTTCTTGCTTTTCTCTTAGAAGGGTTATTCCTTGATTTAGGACCTCCAATTGGTTATGTAGGAGCTTTTGTTCTCTTTTTTGGGTCAAAATGAGCTAGTTAGGGCTCATGATGGTGTTCCCATCAGCAAGAATCTTCTTCCCAAAGGGCGGTGAGAGGATGGCCACGAGATGCCCCACGAATGGGGATGAGAGGTAAGAAAACTATTTGATTTTCTACTCTAGAGGAGAATCCCAGGCTTGGAACAAGCTCTCTCTAGAGCCTTGGAGGTGGTGAGAGGAAGGAAGAGATGAAGAAAAATGGGACGAGTAGGGATCCTTTTATAGTGGAGGAAAGAATCAAATTCATATATAGCACATTTAGGGATGGTCATAAACATCACTAAAGGTTCGCCGCAAACATCGCTAAAGACAACCCACTCGCCTACGCAACTGCTGCATTGGCACGCAATCCGCGCACCATGTCATGCGCCTCTAAGCACTACGTGCCTGCGCGCGCTGCTGCTGCGCACACGCACGTGCCCGCGCTGCTGTGCCCGTGCAGTGGCACGTGCATGTGCATGGGTGTCCTGGATCGTGCCACATGGCACGATCTGGGCCGTCCATCTTCTTTTCGTGTAAGGACTGCTACAGAGGTCAGATTGAGTCTATTTTCACACCGTTGGGCTACGATCGTCAACCCAAATCCATATGTGTGGTCTGATTTGTCATTTAAAGCTCTAAATTATGTCTCCTAGTTGACCTCCCTCGAACTGCATATGGTGCTACGGAACTCCGATCAAGGCAATTTTGGAGGCGTTGGACTCCGATCGTCATCATGATCAGATCCATACGGTCGAATCATCAATCCAAAGCTCCCAAATAAATATCCTTCTCTCCTTACCACAAAAATGATGCAATTAACCTAAATTATATACAACTACTCTAAATGCAGAATGATGCATGTTATGTAATATTTATAACATGAAATGCAAATATAAGCCTAGGAACATGCATGAATAGGCATTTTACCCTCAATAATTGTGTCTACATCAATAGTGCTATCCATGTTTTAGGTTTTAAGGCCAAGATGTCCTATTGGAAGTGGTTTTGGCTTTAAGAAGGCTGTTCCAAGGTTTCTAAGGGTAGGGATAGGGCTATCCTCCTCACTCCTCTTGTCTAAATCATTCTTCTTCTTTCTTCTTATTCTCTTTCTCACTTTATTTCACTTTATTTTCGCATCCTAGCTTTACCTGGATTGCTTTAATACCTACAAATAAAAGCATTAAATAGCAAGATAATCTCACAATATTCTATGTACATTAATATAAAATAATGCAATGCATGATATGCATGATATGAATGCAATATTTATAGATTAGCTAGGACTCTAACATTATTTGGGTTGATTTACAATCATGGTCTTTATTGAATGAACTACATATTCCCACATCCTCAGCACCTATTCTCTATTGTAATAATATGTGTGGCACTTATCAATATGCAAATCCAACCTTTCATGCTCGTACCAAATGCATCAAAGTTGACTATCACTTTGTAAGTAAACAAGTTGCAAATGGCCAATTACAAGTAAAATTTATCTCCACTAAAGATCAGCTCGTAGACATTATGATGAAAGATCTTTCAAGGACTTCATTTCATTCAGCAAGAGATAAGATTGGTCTTCAACAATCGAGCATCATGTAGTTTTGTCGATTGTAGGGGGATGTCAGATGAAATTGAAAAGAAGATATTTGTAAAACAAAACCTCATCAAATGTAATCTTGAAAATTAGTTGTAAGCAATTTGATAATCTAAATACATATGATCGATCACCATTTTTTGGTGAGTCAAAAACCCTATCTAGTGAAAAGAAGGGATGCAACAACAAGATGTGGTTGCAATCCTAAAATGGTTCTCCATAAAGATGAAAATAGTATTTAGACAATTGCGACATTTGAGGAAAATCACAATCATAGCCTTTGCTCTCCACGAAGAGTGTCTTTTTTATGATCTCATAGAAAGGTCAATCCATCTCAAAAATATTTAGTTGATATATCTGAAGATGCGAACATAAACACATCACAACTATTAACTATTCTTGAGATTAAAAATGGTGGCTATGAGAATATTGGATGTACAGAAAGAGACATTAGAAACATCAAATGGGACTCAATAAGGGAAAAAAAGAGTATAATGCATACTGGCTTCTACAATAATTTAAAGAAGAAAAGGAAATGAATCCATCTTTTTATTTTGCATATGAATTTGACAATGAGAAAAAGTTGACACACATCTTCCGAGTTGATGGTATAACTAGAAAAGCATATGCACTTATAGGAGATATGGTAATTTTTTATACAACTTATGAGACCAACTAGTACTCTTTAATTTTGGCACCGTTTACTAGAGTGAACCATCATGTCCAATCTACAAATTTTAGATTTGGCTTGATTAAAGATGAAAGGGAGTCTTCATTTATTTGGCTTTTCAAAAAATGGTTAAATGCAATGTCTAGGCGTCCACCACAAGTCACAATAACTTATCAAGATCTTGGGGTGACTACAATAGTTAGGACATATTTTAAGAAAACCTTTCATTGTTATTGCATGTGGAAAGACATCATAAGAGAAAAAGGATTAGAGGATCACAAATGGCTATTAAGCATATGTTCTATTCGTCACAGATGGATACCGAAGTATATCAATCATATTTTTATGGCTGGCACAAAAACTACACAACAAAGTGTAAGTATGAATTCCTTTTATGACAAATATGTTGGTTGTAAGATCTCATCAGAAAAATTTTATGGGTGTTTTGAGAGGACAATAACACATCAAAGGTATAATGAGTTGAAAGTTGACCACGATTGTCTATATAGCAGCCCTACTTTAAAAACTCCATTTCATTGAAAGACAAATGTCGAAAATTTATACACATACTATTGCTATAAATTCTAAGACTCTGCTTTGATCGATGGGAGCTCTTCCTCATTTTTTTGGGTGTCTCGTGGTCTTCTTCAAGGAGACCCTATCTCCCCTTTCTTATTTGACATTTTCATGGAACCGTTCATTCGTGGTATTAAGGAGCTTGCCTTTTTGGGCAAGATTAGTCCTTTCTCGATTAAGAGGGGGTGCCTTCGCCTTTGACTCTATTACATGCGGATGATATTATTATCTTTGCTAATGGCAATCTCAACTCTATTCAGAATTTAGCTGATTTTATCAAAGACTTTGAGCTTTCCCTTAGTCAAAGAGTTAGCCTTTCTAAAAGCTACTGCTTTGTGGGATGCCACTTCCCTTCTCTGAGGCATAAGCATCTGCTTTCCGTTATGGGTTATCAACTTGGGTCTTTCCCATTCACTTACTTAGGCTACCCTATTTTCACTGGTCAAGCTAAGATCTCTTATTTCTCTAGTATCATTGACAAAATTAAGTCTAAGTTGGCTAGTTAGAAAGCCCATCTTCTATCTTTGGTTTCTAGACTACTTCTTATCAAACATGTTCTGACCTCTGTTCCTATTCCTGTATTGTTTATTATTGAGGTTCCAATGACCATCATTCATAAACTTCAAGCCCTTTGTGCTGATTTCTTCTGGGGTACTTCTAATACCAACACTCATCACCACTGGATTGTGTGGGGCACTATAACTCAGCCTTTTGAGTTTGGTGGTTTGGGTATTCATGATCTCCACCTTTTTATTAAGGCCTTAAGAATGAAAAGACCTGGAATATGCTTTTTGGAGATTCTATTTATGCTAATCTTATGAGGAACTTGTTAGGAGATAGAGTTCACTCTAATACATCTCTTCCTTCTCGATTATGCATCCTTTTGCGTGGCTATAATGATATGAAACCTTTTTTTCATTGGGAGCTACATTAGGGTAAAGTCGATTTTTGGTTTGACTTGTGGATTGCCGACTCCCTCCTTAAAAATTTCATTCCTGATGATTCTACTATTCAGCCTATCATGGTTCAGGATGCTTTCTTAAGATTCCTTATTTATCGGCTATCCCTCCTAATATATGTGCTAAAATCTCCAATATAACTTCCGATCATCAAAAGGCTAAGCCGATTTTGTCTCTTGCTCTGTCTGGTACTTTCTATGTGTCTTCAGCCTATAAATTAATGTTTAGAGGTACCATGATAGTCCCTACTGCTACGAATATTTGGAATCTGAAACTCCCTCTTCGTATTTCTCTCTGTGCTTGGAAAATTCTCAAACTTAAGCTCCCTACAGATGATAATATCGCTAGTTTGGGGATCCCTTTGGTTTCTAAATGTTGTCGCTACCACTCCAATCCTGACTCTGAAATAATTCATTGAAATGTTGATTGGGCCTTTGCGTCGAATTATCTCAATCGTGTGGATCCTTCTTTCTTCTATATCATGTTTGGCATTTCTACTTCAAGGAAAGAGACTGTTATTAAGGGGTTGATCTATTTTATTTAGTATAATGTTTGGTGGATCAGAAACAAGGTTAGATACGATACTTTCATGATCTCTAATCTTAATCATTTTCTACTAAAAATTGGAGAAACTTACAAATGACAAATTGGATTTAATCTACCCATCCCACTAATTTTGCTCTTAGTTGGGTTTGTCCTAATGAGGGTTTTAAAGTTAATATCACTAATTTTCTTGAAGAGAATTTCTATTTTGCAAGTTGCATTATTCAAGATCTTGGGGACTTTGTTTTGGCTGCAGCTGCTAAGTTTGATAGGATGTCTCTTGAAATTTCCCTTATTCAATCAATCATGCATGCACTACCTTGCTTTACTTCTAAATCTGTTTAAGTTGAGATGGAATCTACATTGCTTTATTACTGGTGGGCTGGTAAATTACAAGTTGCATGGCAGGCTAGATGACATTTTGATTCTCTTCGTGGTTACTCTCAGAAGATTCAGTCCATGATGTATGTGCATCCTATGGTGAATACTATTGCATCTTATATAGTGGGTCTAGGGGAAGGGCAATGAGATGCTTTCGATAGGTGCTTCAGCTTCCTCACAGATCATTGGCCATATTAATCTTGATAAAATTCAGATGCCCTATATAGTGTCAAAATAGTTCTTACTTTCGTTGGGCGATTTTGTTGTTGTTTGCTTGTCCTTCTATTTTGTTCTAGGCCATGAGTCGTCGTCCATTTTTTTTGAATGGGTAGGTTTTGGTATGGTCCCCCTGCCTTGTTTTGATTGCCTCTAGGGAGTGGGGGATGAATAAGAATTTACTCCCACTTTCTTTAAAAAAAAAATCCAAGATGAGCTTGTAGAAAGTATGTGCTACATTGTCTAAGTGCTTCAAATTGATGGAAAAAGGAAAATATGGGTAGTAAAGCACTTTGAGAAGGGATTAAAAGTACGAAAGGTGGAGTATGATGTAGAGGATAAAAGTGCAAAGTGCTGCTGCATGTTTTTTGAATCAGAAGATATACCATGTAGGCATATCCATATTGTTTTAAGAAGTGAATCAATTGTAGAACTTCCAAAGAAATTGATTCTAGAAAGATGGACCATAAACATAATGAAGGAGGTAATACTTGATGATAATGGTATATTTCTTGAAGCATTGAAAGCAAGACCAACATCTTTTAAAAGGGCTACATTGGCTGCTATATTTTAGCAAAGCTTTGGATAATGCTTGTTCATTTAGTGAGATAGAAAAATATGCTGAGGTGAAGATAAATAAACTTATTGAAGGAATTAAAACTTTGAAGCTAAATCTCTTGATCCCACAAAACAAGGAATCGCTTCAACTAGTTTTGTTGAGGTGGACGTTGATAAACACCAGTTTATCATCCTTAGCATCCATTCACATTTAGTTCCTAAGATTTTGTCCACTGCACTGCATTATATCATTGCATTTTTCATGCATGTGCATTCAAGGTTTAGAGCATACATTAGCATTCATTTCACATTATCTCATGTAGTTTCCATTTGATTGCCAGGGATGAATTCATTAGAAATCAGAGAAATCCTTGCAATATGGAAGGCACATGGAATATTTGTGAAGACAGAAGCTCCAGTAGTTGGACCCCAGCTCAACTCAGCTGGATCCAACTCAAATCCAACTCCTACCCGACTCCCTCTCCTCCTTAATGGCCATCCACCTACATTAAAACCACCAACCATTGGTGCTGAAAATACACTCCTTGGCACCCTTTCACATGGCACCAAGGAAGCCTCCTAACCACCCTCCTTGGCACCCTTTCACATGGTGCCAAGGAAGCTTCCTAACCACCATCTATACCAGCCTATAAAAAGACCCCCCATCCTACCATTCAAACCATCCTTGGCGTGCAACAATTCTTCCACCTATCAAACACCTATAGCCACCATACATCCCACACCCAAGAAAGGAGAAGGAGAGAAGAAGATTAAGGGAGTATCCTACCTGCTCCCTTGGTGCCTTCTTTCTCTTCTCTCTCCTTCCTTGTGCCACGCCAAGGAGGAAGCTTCCATCTAGGGAGGACATCTAGGCAGGAGGAAAGAAGGGTGGAGGATGTCCACATTTTAGATGAGCAACTCAAGGAGCTAGAAGGAATTCTTCTACAAGTCTGGGAGCAACCATTCTTTGAGCGAAGGCTGCCTCAGCTACTTGGGAGAACTTTCTATCTTTTATCTTCTTGCATTTTAATTCCTATTAAGCATTCATCTACCTAGGGATTAACTAAGTGGAGCCTCTACTTAGTTGAGCTCCCTAGGTACTTTCTAAACATTTCTTCTTAATAACAAAGTGTCTTTCTTCATTCATGAATTTTCAATTTCAAGTAACAACTTTATTTATTTTAGTGCATCACATCTCTCTTCTAATTACCCTAGGTGAACTTGCCTAGGGTGAGCTTAGAAGAGAGACTTCTCTTCTCACTTAGGTTTTTGTAACGACCCAATTTCTGAATCCCTACGAGACACGAGAATTGGACCGACTCGACTAATCCCAAGACCTAGTCATCCAACGAGAAAGTAACCAAAAGAGCAGTAAAATAAACCACATTCACCATGAATATAATAGCAGTAACAAAATACAGCAGTAAGAAAAGGAAGTACTACAGTATACACCACCACAACAGAAGGGAAATAAATATGTACATAACATAAAGTTTTCGGTAACGAAAGTACAGGGAGTAACAAAGAAAACTACTCACTACAGTGGAAGAAAAGTACAGAAAGTACTATAGGTAACCCTACTGGACCCTACTAGGCCCAGCATCCTCTACAGCCGTTGACTCTGGCTGCTCAACACCTCGTCCTGGAAAGGTAACAAGGGGGGAACACATCAGTGAAATGCTGAGTAGAGTGGCAACTAAAAGCTAAAGAAGCAGTAGAGTGTACAATAGCTGTTATATTTTTACTTTCTTTATTTACGTCTTTCTATTATTTCACTATTGATTTATTTCTCAGATCCTTCTCTTGATCTTGAATGTTCCTCATGAGAACGATCTTGATTGCAGTCTTTTCTGAAATGTAGAAGTAACACATGGTGCTCTCCTGGCCGAGAGAGTCCCCCGTGGTGGTCCTACCCTCAGTCAACCACCCCAAGGTTGCTGACAGACGTAACGGTGACTACGGCACGCGCGATAAGTGCACGGGTAGCTACTCCGCACTGGCACGCGGTCAGTCGTTTCCGTTAACGGGTGCACCCAAAACACAGCACGAAACCAGTATAGGGCAGAGCCCTCTCAGTAACAGGGGTCGAACCCCTCCACAGTCCGTGCACCCTCGCCTAACTACCCTGGTTTGCCTAGTGGGCCTAACAAGTCGGTGTAGGAGGGCTAGCAGAACCCCAGGGCCCGTGGGGTAGCTAGTGCTCTCCCTACACTAGTAGCTCTCCTTGGTACTGCGTACGCGAGGGCCAACAAGTCGGTGTACAGTGGCCAAACCCACCCCGGTCTCAACCTGAGGGCGGCAAGCTCCCCTCTACACTAAGAGGTAATGTGTGCTCTCTTTGGCACCAAGTACCCAAGAGACAACACACTTCCACGTTTCACTTTCTCAATTCCATTCCATTCTCTTTCTAGGAGTTCTACTCCTAATTCCCCGTAGGGTTCATGTTCTTTTTGTTTGGCCATTTTGGATTTCACCGTTCTAGCCTTATATTTATATACCCCATGTTCTTAATCGTATTGATTCATTCATAATAGGCAGCTGTTAATCCATTTACAGGCAGTTATCATTTCCTTTCCACTTTTCCAAGACTGTAATATTTATATATTCAACTAGTTTTCCAGTCCTAGGATTCATGCCGTACCCTAGGATCTATCATTCAATCTAGTTTTCCAGTCCTAGGATTCATGCAATACCCTAGGATCTATCTTTCAATCTAGTTTCTCAATCCTAGGGTTCATGCAATGCCCTAGACTATATTAACTGTTCCACAATTGTAACAAATTTTGTTAAGTAAATTAAAAAGCCACTCTACCAGCGAACCAGGAGTACTGGGGGCGTGGTCGGCAATCCCGCTCGCCTCCGCAACCCCCAAGACTGCAATGGAACGGGGTCATAGCACAAGGATCAATCACAAGGAGTTTCTCAGAACGGTATACAATTACTGTAAATGGATAGCGGAATTTATTCTGGAAAGAACGCAACTCGGAACGCGAAAAACGGACTCCGAACGGGCCCTAAACGGGTTAAAAATGATGAAACTGTCCAAAATCAAATGTCTGGAACATCTTCCTGACATCTTAAAAGGTGGATTGGTCGTACCTCAGTTCTGCGTAGTCCTTCAGACGTCCAGAAGCCCGCTGGAACGTCTGGCCTTGGTTTCCAGACGTCTGATTGTCAGCCCGGACATCTGGAGGTCCTCTCCGTCGTCTGGCACTACGGCCAGACGTCTGATTCACGTGGGATGGCGAGCCCTCGCACCCTCCCAAGCAGGACCTGCGCACACATACACCGGCTCTCAGCATGACGAAGTGCAGAAGAAAATGTGGCAGACGGTTGCATGGCAGTACACGCACAAAAGGAGAAGGTAAGAAATATCTTACTTGTCAGGCGTCTGGACCATCCTCCAAACATCTTCGGCGTCGTCTGGACGTAAGTCTGGACATCTGATTCTGGAAAATTTTCCAGATCCAGAACCCGATTCACTCTCCGCCCGCGACGCACGGCCGCGCCGCACCCCGTCTGCCTACTGCCGGAGTTGCAGCAGCCCCTCCGCGACACCCCACGTCCGCTGCTCCCCCTACCGGCCGGCTCTAGCTACCCCGGCAAGCTCGAACCCTCGCGGTCGAGCTTCTTCCGCTCACAACCCTCCTCCCCGCACGCTCGCCGCGGCCGCTGCTCCTGCCGCCGCTCACTCGCTCGCTCGTGCTCTCGCTGGCAGGGAGAAGGAGAAGAGAAAGGCGGAGAAGATGAGGGTGAGGGAGAGGATGAGGGTTTATAAAGGCAGCGCAAGGAGAGAGAGAAGAGAAGCGACGCTTTTGCAGGGAGAGAGAGGAAAAAGAAGAACAAAGGCGGCAGGTGCAGTCTGCACGCATGCACGCGCAGACGCAACCTCGTACGTCAAAAAAATTTATTACCAAACATCTGGAAAGGGTTCCAGACGTCTGGGCCACTTCCCAGACGTCTTAAAAATCCGTCTGATGCCACGTTCATAACAGTTTTAGTTGTTAGGCAAGTTTCTTTAGCGTAGTTCTATCTTCGCATTCGTATCCCACTTATTTCCAAACATAAAAATTTACAAAAATCAAAATACAAAAAAAGAAGTGTTGATTTTAGAGACGAGAGAGAGAATCACTTATTTGACTAACAAATTGGCCTCCTTGGATGACCCTAGATACCACCGCTATCTTGGAATATAAATTTAAAAACTGATCGATTTTGCATGTTGCAATGACATTAAAACCTCCATTTATAAAACTGTGAAAATTTCTTGCATCAGAGTCTATCCTCCAAATATATGCAAGACAAAAGGGAGTGGAAAATGGATCAAAGGTGGCATAGAATTTGCTATAAGAAAGCTCAAAGAGCAAAAATATTATCCAAGGGATGTAATATGCTTGCACACCGACATTCGTAATTGCCTCTTTAATCCACAAAAGACGTATTTCATGATTACTTCTTATTTTTATTCTTTTAATGACTTTATCTTGATTATTTATGAATCTAATTTACATTTATTTTAGGGTCAAGAGTAATAGCACATTAGATAAAAATTTACCTATTGGGATAGTCCCTTCAACTAGAAACTATAAAAATGAAGGCTTCATCCCCATTTGAAATGTAAGTTGTTTTTCTTATATTTTTTGTACCAAAAACATTTCATTTAGTAGGTATAAGCTTTGTGGGATACAACTTATTTTATAATGGTATTTGTTTCTTTTGCTTGGGTTGTCAATCTTTATTAAGCTTTTTTTTGTTTATTTTCAACATGATGATGACTACATTTCCAATGAAAAATGACTTTCATTTTCAAAAAGCCGAAAGAAAAGGTAACCCTTAATGTAGTATACTTGTTGGGCACACATCCACTTCCCATTATTGCCATGAGAAGATCAAGTATATATTATTTTCATTTGTAAGTTCAAAATTTAAGGAACATGATTTATTTGATCCTATGACTAAATTAACAAAAAACATGCTTGCAGAGCAACTAAGGGAGAGCACGTAAGAGGGTTTTTTCAGCATCGTACAAGATTAATATACATACATGTAGAGGCACTATTCTCTGGGCACAGTGCCTAAAAATTAATAAATGAGCACTATGTGAGAATCATTAGATGAAGATCACATGATCAAAACCAATGCCACCTAAAATAACGAAGGTAGTTTTGTAATGCACCAATATTAATGGAAGTTGCCAAAAAAATCTGCACAAATTTTCACATAATAAATTATTTCTACAAAGTTGGATACGGTTACAGCCAATCGAAACATACATTCTAAAAATAGATAGTGAATTAATTAGTAACATGATGATATGGTTGGGAGTACAAAAATGATACATAGTAATTATTAATTATCAAACTTAAATGCTATACATTTCAAAAACACTAAAAACATCCAAAAAATTTCTACATTCGAATGTTTAAATTAATGAAAAAGTATTGTAACAACAAAGAACAACCATTGTAACGTGACATAAAAGTGTTTGTAATGCATAAACATGTGGATTGTAATAAATGTTAGGTGTTTTGTAACAAAATAGTAAACATGTTGTAACAACGAGCATTGAATTTGCATTACACATAATAGCATAATGAAAATAAAAAACATGTCTAAATTTGTAATACAAATGTATTGTACTTGTAGCGTAAACAGTTAGTAGTTAACAAAAATGGCATTTAATACGAATTATACTACTAATAGATCTTGTATTACAAATATTTATCATAAAATAAGTGCAAAAACTTGTATTACAAGTGAAAACATATCTGTATATATACGATGAACTTGTATTACAATTATTTATTTTAATGAAAATGCAAGAATTTGTATTATAAGTGGAAAATTGAATTGTAATACATAGGAAATGTTGTAATACAAATTCATTTCGGTTAAGAAAAGAGTTATAAAACAATTAAGTATTAAGGTGATATCATTACTTTCCAATAATAATGTAATATTTCATTAATTATCTTCCAAATACGATTTATAGATAGATTCATAATACAACTCGACATTAATATGCAAAGATATTTTCCAGAAATAGCACCATGATTGATTGAGTGCATTCCATAAACAAAGGGTGATTTTCTAAATCACCTTTTGACATGCGCAGTGGCTTTCATCAACGAAAAATATCATCCAACAGTCACAAGGATGAGTCTTTTTATGGATTTATTAGCGCAGTGCTCAATGGATACTTTTCCAATATATATATAGGAAAAGTATCCATTAAGTACTATACTCATAATTTTATAAATAAACCTACCTTTACAACTGTTAGGTCACATTTTTAATTGATGAAAGCACCACCTTTAATAGATAGTGGTTTTGGGTTATGCACTTAAAATCACCTATTATATCTGAAATTATCCATTCAAAATTTATTAGGTTAATTTTGTTGGTACAAACACACTACGATCATTGATTTTGATGATAACAAAATATTTAACATGTGCATTTGAATTTAAGATTTCAGATTAAATGCAAATTGAAGGAAGCTCAAGCTTAAAATCCGTGGAGTTTGATGGCTAGAGAAAAAGCATCAAGGAGCATGGAGTTGAAACTTTAGAAACAAAGCTTGGAGTTAAAGCTTGAAGATGAAGAGAAGAATAGGATTGATTATTTTTTACATTCTATGTATTTGGTATTTACTCTTTTATTTTCACTTAGATAATTGTTAAGGAGACCAAAATATAACAACCTAAGTCCTAGGCACACTTACCCAACCTTAGGTCACTTAGGCAAAACTGTTGAATGGCGGAAGGCTATGCTATCGGAGTTGATTTTGAAAACCTGTCGTTGTAGTTTGAGTAGCGAAGAAATCCGTTCAACAAATAAAATTTATACCGAAAAATCTATAAAGAAATCCTGGGTCGAACTCAGGGAGGCTACGTCGATCAAAATTCACAATTATATTTTTTTTGCGTGTTTTTATTTAAAGTGCGGAATAATCATAAGGAAATCAGTATAGACAAGAAATGAGAGAGAGAGAACATTCACTTGATATTGCAAAATATTTTTACAACTAAGAAAGTGAGAAAAGATTACACTGGAAAGTGAAAAATTATTACAACTAGAAAGCAAGAAAAGTCTACTCTAGAAAGTAGCAAAAAGAATGGGAGAGAGAAGTTATCCTCCTCGACGATCGCTTGGAGGATGAGCCGAATGCGACAACGCCTGGAAGACGAGGAACGGAGTGGGAAGAAGGAGGTCGAAGCAGGAGGATCCGCTTTCGGAATGGAGGCGAAAACTTGGTTTTAGCTCTTGAGGGGCATTTCTTCTCTTGAGCTTTGGAGAAAGAGAAAAGAAGGAAGGGATGAGAAATCCGTATGGAAGGAGTCTCCTTTTATAGTTGCAAGGAGTGGGGGCATTTTGGACATAACAACTTGAAAAACATTAATTCAAGACCTTTAGTGATGGATTTATCTACCACTAAAGGCCTGAACGTGGCCGACGTGCACACCGCACCCGCGCCCCCCGCCTCCACGCCCTTCAACACTCGCGTAAGTTCGCACGTGCTCAGCCGCCAAATCAAGAGATCAGACGACTTAAACTGCCTATGCCTGCGCCACGTACTCGCGTACGATCGCGCGTAAGCACCGCGCGCCTGATATCGCATGGGCGCTATCGCTCGATCTCTGCCACTGGATGCGCATCGTGCGGCTCTAATTACGCACCCATGCGCAGCGAATGCGGGCTCGAACGCGCGTCATGTGCTCGCATAGCGCGCTCGACCGCTACGCTGAGCATGCATTTATGTCACATGGAGAGTTTAGCGCACGGCCGATCTCGGCTGTTAGATCTTCATCCGACGGTCAAGATCAAGCGTTGCATGCGCCTTCAGAAGAGGAGAGCGTTGGATGAGTGGTGGCGTGGCGCGATCTCGACCATTGAATAGGCATCCAACGGCTGAGATTTCTCGAGTGGGTGAAGAAGAGCTGCAGCCGGTGTTGGGCGGCTATGATGGCTCCACGTGGTGCCATCTAGGCCGTCCATCTTCTGAGTGATGTAGATGGTGCCATGGGTGTCAGATTGGATCAATTTTCGCATCATTAGGTTGCGATCGTCGATCTGAACCCATCCGTGTAGTTGAATTTGTCGTCTGAGGTGCTAATTAACACCATCTTGGCCCTTGCTCTTTAAGGTTCCTTTGTCTCTATCTGGTGTTACGGATGTCCGATTAGGGCGATCTTGGAGTCGTTGAACTCCAATCGTCGCGCTGATCAAATCCGTACAGTTAGATCTTCGATCTGAGGCCACGATAAAAAGTCTCCCTGTCCCTGACCATAACAAGGAGATAATTACTATACAATTTATACAACTTGATCTAAATGCATGATTATGCATGTTATGCACTATTTACAATGTGTGATGCTAAGGTGACACTAAGAACATGCATTAATAGACATTTTAGGTTAATCAAATGTATGCACATCACACCCCGATGCCTATCTTTTGCTATTCCCTAGCAAAAAGTACATGCTATTTATAAAAGAATTAGGTTGGATTACTTGGGCATAAGTCATTTTCAACATTAAGAAATTTTTACTCAGGATCTAAACTTTCAAAGACACAACAGCACCTGGGTATCTGCCAAAATGCAAACCGCCTCAAACCCTCACCTTATTCAAAGAAAAATCTCTTTTTCTCTTTTTTTCTTTTCTAATTTTCTTTTTTTTATTTTTTTTGAGTTTAGGGTTATAGAGTGGTTTTCTACGGCCACTCAACCCACCTAAGATTTGATGAAAACCTTAAGTTCTAAGCATCTTATTGTGAATGTGATAGACTCGTTGATCGGCAATTAGAATAGACTTCGGGTTTCTACGCCTCTAGGTGACCCTAAAAAGAGAGTTCTACCTAAAGGTGTATCTTTACGACTGGTAGCTTTCTCCCTACTTTTATTTTTACGGGGTCAACACAAGGGTGGGTCCAATGTATATCTCCCCATCTTATTCTACTTCTCCACTTCTTCCTAAGTGTTTTGGGAATTTTTAGTGCATTTCTTAAGCTGGGTTCTGGACAACCGGTCGATGAGCTATTACCACCAACAACTTGCCAGCCATACTCGTGCGGCGAAGTGTGGCTTATTTCTTTTATTTTCTTTTTTTCTTTCTTTTCTCCTTTTTCTTTTTCTTTTTAAGTAGGTGGCTTCCCTGGTCTAAGATTTACCTAAAGGTAGCAAGAAAAGAGTGGTCCAGTGATTGGGCTCTAGACAACCTACCTATAGGCTGTTACCCACAATAACTTGCCAGTCATATCACCCTAGAAGGTTCATTAGCTACCCAATTTACATTAAAACTACCGAACAACGAGTCAGTGACAAGATAGTGTGTAGATGCTTAGACTTAAAGTTCCCTCAAATCAGAGGGTGGGTTGATAAGTCATGTACTTATCACCCAAACTTATTTGATCAAATTAAAATAGAATTCAAGATGATGAGGACTTGAAAAACAAATCTACATTTTAGTGGATACCTAGGCTGATTAAGCCCAAAGACCAAAAGGGTCTTAGTGTTCAGATCCTATTGTAATATTTCCTAAGATTGAAATGTCCTAATGTCCAAGTATTCCTTCCTAATTCAAATTTTTTTTTATGTATATATAAGAAGAGAAATAGAATTTACAAGAATTTCACATAGCAGACAAAATGATTCAGAAATGAATCCACCCCCCCATGCCTAGCTGATGCAATGCCCACATTGAGAATAAAAGAAATGAAAGGAAGGGTAGAGTACGGAAGATATCTCCTGAATATGAAGCTCGGGTCAGCTCTAAGTCAGTCTGTACAACTACTGAGTTAGTGCCGTCAGCTAGGCGAAGTCCAACCAAAGAAGTCACAACATGGCTAGAGCAACTGTGTCTGAGACAGGTTCTGGAATAGTATGGTCAATAATAGGCTTCAGACATTGACTGTTGACTTTGAATGAATTACTCGTCTTCGGGTCAGAGATCCGAACAACTCCGTTTGGAAATATCTGGTCGATAATGAACGGTTCATTCCATTTCGACCTAAGTTTGCCGGGAAAGAGCTTAAGTCGAGAATCAAATAGCCAGACCTTCTGGTTCGGCTCAAAGCTCTTGCGGGAAATCAATTGGTCATGTAGAGCTTTGGTTCGTGCCTTGTAGATCTTGGCATTCTCATATGCATCATTTCTAAGATCCTCCAACTCAGATAGTTAGAGTTTCCTGGTCTTCCCGGCTAAACTCAGATCTAGATTGCACTGCTTGATTGCCCAGAATGCCCTATGTTCAATTTCTATGGGTAAATGGCATGCCTTTCCATACACCAAACGAAACGGAGACATGCCAATGGGCATTTTATACACCATACGGTAGGCCCAAAGAGTGTCCTCAAGCTTTTGAGTCCAGTCTTTGCTATCAGGCCTAACCATTTTCTGCAGAATATTCTTGATCTCCCGATTGGAGATCTCGGCCTGTCCATTGGTCTAGGGATGGTAAGGTGTGGAGATTCGGTGATTAACCCCGTATTTTGCCAACAAATTACAGAACTGGGCATTAGTGAAATGAGTGCCACCATCGCTAATGATGGCCCTCGGAATCCCAAACCTGCTAAAGATGTTCTTCTTGACAAAATCAATGACTACCTTGTGATCATTGGTTCGGGTGGGAATCGCCTCGATCCATTTGGACACGTAATCAACAGTGACGTGAATGTACTGATGTCCAAATGAAGGGAGGAAGGGTCCCATGAAGTCGATGTCCCAAACGTCGAAGATTTCGACAGGAAGAATCAGGTTTAGGGGCATCATATCTCTCTTAGTTATGCTCCCAAGTGCCTGGCATCGGGAACACGACCTCGAGAATTCCTAGGCATCCTTAAATAAAGACATCCAATAGAATCCAGATTGCAAAATTTTTGCAGCCGTCTTTTTCTCGGAGAAGTGCCCACCACAAGCAGATGCATGGCAGAACTCGAGTATACTCTTGAATTCGTTCTCCAGAACGCATTGGCGAATAATCTAATCAGAGCCAATGTGGTATAGTTCAATGTCCTCCCAGAAGTAATATTTGGATTCAGATTTGAGTCTATCCTGTTGTTGCTTGGTCCAATCCTGGGGAATTTGACCAACGACCAAATAATTAATGATGTCAGCAAACCACGGGGTTTGGACACCTAAAACTGTAAGGATGGTTTCATCCAGAAAAGTATCAGCAATCGGAATGTCCAAACGAGAAGAATCACTCAGAAGTCTCGACAGATGACCTACCACCACATTCTGTACCCTAGATTTATCCTTGATTTCAAGATCAAATTCTTGAAGTAGAAGAATCCAATGAATGAGCTGGGGTTTGGCATCCTTTTTGGCCAAGAGATGTCTCAAGGCTGAGTGGTCGGTATATATAATGACGTGAGACCGTAAGAGATAAGCCCTAAATTTCTCCAAAGCAAATACTATGGCTACTAATTCCTTCTCAGTAACAGTGTAATTCCTCTGGGTCTCGTCCAGACTTTACTAGAGTAGTAGATAACAGAGGGCTTCCTATCAACTTTCTGACCCAAAACAACCCCAACCACGTAATTAGAAGCGTCGATCATGATCTCAAAAGGGGTTGTCCAAACCAGTGGCTGCAACACCGGAGCACAAGTGACTACCATTTTAAAAAAATTAAATGCCTTACGGCATGATTCGTCGAAATCAAACGGCGTTTCTTTGGCGAGAAGATTGCTCAGAGGACGAGCAACCTTCGAAAAGTCCTTGATGAATCTTTTGTAGAATCCCACATGACCAACAAATGATCGAATTTGTTTCACAGATGTGCAAGGAGGAAGTTTAGCGATGGCATCAGCCATAGCTTTATCCACTTCGATTTCCCGTTCAGAGATTACATGACCCAACACGATGCCTTCTTGTGTCATGAAATAACTCTTTTCCTAGCTAAGGACCAGTCTTGTTTTGATGCATCATTTAAGAATCATTTCAAGATTAGCTAGACAATAGTCAAATGATTCTCCAAAAATAGAGAAATCATCCATGAAGACTTCCATAAACTCCCCCACCATGTCTGAGAATATGGCAAGCATACACCTTTGAAAGGTTGCAGGTGCATTGCATAAGCCGAATGGCATCCTTCGAAAAGCAAAGGTTCCGTAGGGACAGGTGAAAGTAGTTTTTTCCTGATCCTCGAGATGGATAGGAACTTGATTGTATCCTGAGTAGCCATCAAGAAAGCAAAAGTACTTCTGCCCGACTAATCTTTCCAAGATTTGATCAATGAAAGGCAGAGGGAAATGATCCTTTTTCATGGCCATGTTCAGCTTCCAATAATCGATACAAACCCTCCAAGAGGAAGCTAAACGAGTTGTGACAGATTCTCCTTTATCATTACTCACAACGGTAATCCCAACTTTCTTAGGAACAATCTGCACGGGACTTACCCAAGGACTATCAGAGATCGGATAAATGATTCCTGCATCGAGCCACTTAATAATCTCCTTCTTGACCACTTCTCGCATATTTGGATTTAATCTCCTCTGCATCTGGCGAGAAGGACAGGATCCATCTTCCAAAAATATTCTGTGATTGTAATAAGATGGCTCGATCCCCCTAAGGTCAGAAATGGTCCAACCAATTGCCTCCTCGTGTTCCTTCAAGACCATAATCAGTTTAATCTCCCGCTCCTTTGTTAATTTAGCACTGATAATCATAGGGAGTGTCTTATGTGGTCATAAAAACTGATATTTCAGATTCTCAGGCAATGGTTTCAGTTCAAGCTGGGGCAGGTGAAGCGAAATACGCGTGATTTGTAAAAGTGGGTTTTTAACGTCGTTGTAACACGCGAATTCACATACGCTTTTAAATTTATATCCTAGATAGGGGAGTATCTAGGGTCGTCCAAGGAGGCAAAAATTGTAATTCAATTCTCTTGCTAAAAACACATCTCAACTTTCTTTTTGGTACTTTAACTATATATAATTTTTTTGTGTTTTGAAATAATATGGGCAAAGTGCAAATTGTGACAAAAGAGTCCTAACACCTAAAATGCTAAGCTGAAACTTAAGAGATTAAAAAGTCCACTACCTATGCTCACTCTAGGCAAGTGGAGGCCTAGAGTAATTAGGGAGTGTAAGTAAACTAAATGCTAGAACTACAGTAACAATTGCAATAGAAAATTAAAAAGAAGGCAATTTAATTAACTCGAATTTGTGTTCTTTTCCAAGACAAGTAGAGGAATGCTTCTACTAGAAATAAAAAAATTTAAAAGCCATAAAATAAACACAAATCCTCTCGCAAAAATTGGTGAAGAAGGGAGTCTTCTTGCTCCAAGCCTAGCTGCTCCTTGGCTTGAAAAGAGGGCCTCCTTCTCCTTCCTTGAGAGCTTCTCCAAGGTGGAACCTACCACCTTCAATGCTCTCCTCCAAGGGGTGGGCGTGCACCACCCTCAAAAGCTCCTCCAAGGTGGCGTGGACCACCTTCAAGATCTCCTCCAAAGATCTTCCTTGCCTGGCTTCTCCTTTGGTTGGCGTGGGCACAAGAGAGAAGGGAAGAGGGGAAGGCACCAAGGGGACAAAATATCCCCTTAATCTTCTTCTTCTTCTCTCTTGGGCGTGGGCTTCTAGGTAGAATATGAGAGTGAAATTTCTAGCCAAGGATGGTTTGAATGGTGGTGGGTAGTGGTCTTTTTATATGGTAGGATGGGGGGTTAAGGCGCCCCTTGAAATGGAGGGCTAAGATGGAAGGATGGAGGTGGTTGGTGATCCTATGGCCAAGGGCATTTGGCGCCAACCGAAGGGACTCCTAAGGGGTGGTTATGGGTGGTGACACCTCTTGAGGTTGGCGCCAAAATAGCTTCTAGAAGGGGGTCTTAGGTGGCGCCAAGAAAGGTTCTAGAAGGAGGGTGGAGATGGGTTTAAGGGGAATTGTGTGGTGGAGATGAAGGGCATTTTTGGAGGGAAAAGTGGCTCCAACAAGGGGGTAGTTAGGGTGGTTTTGGCGCCACTTTTAGGTGTCTTTTGGAGGTGGTGGGTAGGCTAGGTTGGCACCAAGTAGGTTAGCTTATGTGGAGCTTAGGTGGAGCTAGTTGGGTGGAGTTGTTAGGTGGGTTTTTGGGGTGGTACAAGCCAAGGAAGTTGGAGCATAGCTAAGATAAGCTAAGCTAAGCTAGATTAGCTAATGGAGGAGTAGAGGAGGAGGTGTTGGAGCTAGGGTTTGGAGGGAGGAGCTGAGGAGAAGTCTGGAGCTGAAACTGGAGCGGCTGCTGCTGAAGAGGCTGGCATGGAGCTACTCTAGCTGGCCTAGCTTGCTAGTTCTTTGCTAGTCGCTAAGGCAAGCTAAAGTGAGTTGGCTCCTACCATGATGAGCTGAGGTGAGCTAGGTCTGGTGCTCCCAGGGAGGATCAAGCTGGTTGAGGCAGCTAAGGTAGCTTAGCTCAACTGAGTTTAGCTAAGCTGAGTCCCCGGGAGCTGGACTTGAGCTTCCTGAGCTAGGATGAGTTCTTCTTCAGCTGGCTGGAGTTGAGTGGAGCTGGATGTAGCTGGATCTGAGCTGGGGTGAACTCCTGTCAACTCAGCTGAGCTAGCTAGAGCTCCCTGTGGACTAGTGGGAGCAGAGATGAGCTAGACTCAACTAAATTGAGCTAGATCTGAGCTGACTTGAGCTAGGGTGAGATAAGATGAACTCTCTTGAGCTGCCATTCAGCTGAGATTAGCTGAATGGAGCTGGGATGAGCTAACCCTAGTTCAAGTGAGCTAGGTTCCAGCTGTGGTGAGCTGGATCAAGCTGGGTTCCAACTAGTCTGAGCTTCTCCTTCACCATTTGCCTTCTTGAGTGCTAGGGTTTTAGGGATCTGTTTATCTATTCATCCCTAACACTCACAAAAACATATCAAAAATACAATAAAAAATGCAATGCATGCCTAACTTAATTTATGCCTAAATGCAGCCCAAAAACCCATTTGCGGAGTAAAATCCTAAGAGCTAGGTTTGTTTTAATGCATAAGAATGATGATAAACTGGCGTTTATCAGCGGGTTGATGATTGAAGGTAAGGAAGATGCTGATGAAGACTCATCAAGTGGAATAGGTTGAGAGTGAACAAAGTCAATAACCTCTTCAGAAGATGGCGGGTCTACCATAGAGGGTTGCAGGTCCAATTCGTCATCAAAGGAGAAACTTTCAAATGTAGAAATCATCATACAAGTCTCAATATTCATATTATCATCCTCAAGTTCCTCAATAAATTCATAATCCTCGAATTTATTAATTGCCTTAAAAATATCCAATTTCATTCTTTGATCCCCAAAGGCGATTTCCATGCTACCACTTTCACAATTAATGTTGGCCTTGGTGGTAGCCAGGAATGGATGCCCCAGAAATATGGGCATGTTCCTCAGATTTTCAGGTACATCCATGTCATGGACAAGGAAATCTACAGGAAAATAGAAATACTTAACCTTAACAATAACATCTTCGATAACGCCTCACAGATTTGTGACCAAACGGTCCGCTAACTGCAGTGTTACTGAAGTCTGCCGAAGTTCACCTAAGCAAACTTCTCGTAAAGAGAAGTCAGAATTAGGTTGATGGATGCACCCAGATCCAACAGTGCTCTATCAAAAGTGTAATCTCCGATGACACATGAAATCAAAGGAGTACTTGGATCTCTCTTTCTCTGAGGGAGGTGGTGCAGGATAATAGAACTAGCCTACTCGGAGAGTACCACCTTCCTCGGAATAGATTCTCTCGACTTACGCTTCTGTGTATAAATCCTTTAAAAATCTTGCGCAAGCTAGTATATGTTTGATAGCATCGAGAAGCGGGATATTGATCTCGACATTCTTGAAAATATTCAGAAGCTCCTCATTACTATCAACCAACTTCTTCCTTGATCTGATCAAGGCCTCAGGAAAAGGAACATGAGTCGGATCTTCAAAATTAGGTTCCTGAGCCTTGATTTCTTCTCCAGAATTCTCTTTTCTCTCCTCAGGTTCTTCAGGATTCAATAAATCAGAATAGTGTGGTTGTGGATCCTGAGTTTGTTTACTACTCCTCAAGGTAATAGAATTTGCAGATGCATACGAGTTTGGGTTTGGGGAGGGTTAGGAAAGATTAGAGGGGATTCATTAGCCAAGAATCATTGATTTGCAGAAGAAGAGGAAGGACCCTGCTCAACCACCTAAGCATGTGCGTGTGGGTCCCTCTAATTCCTGTACCCATGGGCTTGATTACCCAGATTCAGGATATTTCGCGATTTGGGTACGGGCTGAGATGGTAGAGATTCGAGTTGATGAGAATTAGCTATGCGCCCGGTTTGCATGTTTTCCAGCGAGTTTTTCATTTGCTGCATGAGCTGGAGCATAGATCCTCGCATCTCTACCATTTGTCGGTTCAAATCAGCCTACCCTACATGTTGATGGGCGTTCCAAGCTGGCTGATTGACCTGATTCGGGGGCAACTGAGTATAAACATGACCCTAACCCATTGGTTGTTGCGGAGCATAGTTGCTGGGTCGGAATTGGGTCTACTGCCCCGGGCTTTTCCAAGAGAAGTTAGGGTGGTTTCTCCAACCCAAATTATAAGCATTGGAGTAGGGGTTGGATCTAACATTCTCCTGTATAGCACAAACATCCTCATAGGGTGAGGATGGAGAGAAAGAAAGGGAAGGATCAGAGAAACTGGGATTAAAGGCCCCAGTTTGGAACCTGTGGGGTTCCGAATAATGCTAACTCGCAGGTTGAGCCGCATCAAGTTGATTCATGAACTCAAGTCCAGAAGGAGCTTGCGATAAATGGAATCCCGAATTCTGGGATTTAGTGGATCGAGAGTTGTTCATTGAGTTTCCAGCCATCCACTCCTCCATTCTCTTAGCAACCAAGTCCACCTTATCAAGTTTATTACAAATCAATTCCATATCGAATGAATGAGAGTCGTGGACTTCATTAACATTTGATCGGGGCTACTGGGACTGGTTAAAAGCATCCATGGGGGCATGATTGATCGAATTCTCACTCATCACCTCAAATAAATCATGCACGCTATCTGTGTCTTTGTTGAGGAAATGGCCTCCGCAAGAAGTGTCCACGTGATTTCTGAGTTTCTCAATCAACCCTCGCTAGAAAATCTACACGAGTTGCCATTTCGGCACCTCGTGGTGTGGACACCTCCGCAATAAGCCCTGGAATCGCTCCCAGGCAACATGAAACTACTCCCCCAGCCGCTGGGTAAAGGTAGTGATTGCCCGTCTCAAAGCATTGGTACGTCCGACAGGGAAGAATTTCTTCAGGAAAGCCAATTTCAACTCATTCCAAGTTGCAATTGGTCTTCCTATAGTCCTATACCAATGAGCAGCTTTATCCCTAAGAGAGTGGGGGAAGAGCCTCATGATCATTTGCTCTTCATTCACGTTTCACACCTTGGTGGTCTGGACCAAAGTGGTTAAGTCCTCCAAGTGCTGAAACAGGTCATCAGAGCCAAGCCCATGGAAATGTTTGTTCAGGCTTAGCACCTGGGGCTTGATTTCTGCATCTCCGGCAGGAATCTGGACACCGGGATGTTCCCCGTAATTTGAAGGATCATAAAAATCCTTCAAGGGCTAAGCGCCTTGCATTCTCTGGAACCATTCTTGCACTCTCTGCATTTGTTCCAACTGCCTTCGAATTACCTCCTGTGTTCCAACTGCCTTCGAATTACCTCCTGTGGATCCTGGGGCAGAGGAGGCTGTTGATCGGCCATGGGATCAATTTGGCCAAAATCCAATCTACACCTCCTAGAATACTCTAGTGGTCCTTCCAATCAGGGATTCAATGACCTTCTTCCCAGCATAAACTAGGAAAAGGTCAGAAGGACTGGGGATAAGAACCCTGCAGCACAATAAAACAAGCCGGTCCTTAAATGGGGTAGCCTAAGGATCTACATACTCTCAGAACCCTCCTTAAGATTATAAATGATTTAATCTACTTGTGCCTGCTCAATCCAACCAGTTAGAAGGAGGGACTGGGGAGAAGGTTCTTCCTTTGGCTTGCGCCTCCGATTCCTAGTGTACCCCCCAACCGTGGTCGTTTGACGCTACTCCCCTAGCTAGACATCAGATTGATCAGTACAAGTAGGTTAATCGTAAACAATCTCAGACTAGGCCCTAAATCAGTCCTTAAGGCCAACGTCTACTCGATTTTATTGAGACTTGGGATTGTAGTGCTTATGGAATGTGGTGGGCCCTTAAAATGGGTTGTGCCCTTAATGATCAATTGAGTATGTGTAAGTGCATGCACAACCAGGGTTTTCAAGCAAGATTATTTGTGATGAGTAGATTTTAATGTTCAAATCTTGCTTAAGTAGCTTTTAGTGTTTAGGATTAGGTTGAATTCAATCAAGTTTGAGGAAAATCAGGTTTTCAAGCAAGGGTGAAGATTGCTTTCCTTTAAAAATTAGAAATAAAGTGGAGTGCCTGGTATGAACCTAGATTGAAAACCCTAAGAGGAAGCTACTTGGTGAGTTGATTTTAGGTTGCATTGTACGACTCAAACAACTCAAACAATTGGCCACAATTGCACCACTAAATTAGGCACACAAAAATGATTAACCTATAATGATTTCTAGTCTTTTATGTGTTGATTTTTGTGTACCGGTTCCACAGATCATAATCCGATTAAGTAGAAGAAAATCAATTAGGTTAAGTGCCTTGAATGTGGGTGTATGTTGTGTGTATGTTGAATTACCCCACAAAAATATCTTTTTGTTTTTTTTATATATGCGAGGGTGAAATGAATGTGAGTGGAAATCCAAACAATCAAACTAATCCTAGTATTTACGCAAACCTTAGGTTAATTGGAATTTGAATTTAATGTGATGAAATGAAATCTATGGAGGGGGAAGAATGGAAAGCACTTACAGTTGTCTTCAACTACACTTTACTCCAATCTACCGCTTGATGATTCCCTAATAGAGGTATCTGCAAAATAATAGACACAAGAGAAAGCAAGTTAGAAGAGAGTAAAGTGCATGAAATGCGAAAAGAAGGTCGAAAAATCGTTGCCTCCCCAACAACGGCACCAAAATGTTGAATGACGAAAGACTATACTATCGGAGTTGGTTTTAAAAACATGTCGTTGTAGTTCGAGTAGCGAAGAAATCCATTCAACAAATAAAATTTATACCGAAAAATCTATAAAGAAATCCCGGGTCGAACTCAGGGAGGCTACGGCAATCAAAATTTGTAATTATATTTTTTTTGCGTGTTTTTGTTTAAAGGGCGGAATAATCACAAGGAAATCAGTATAGACAAGAAGAGAGAGAGAGAACATTCACCTGATATTGCAAAATGTTTTTACAACTAAGAAAGCGAGAAAAGATTACACTAGAAAGCGAGAAATTATTCCAACTAGAAAGCAGGAAAAGTCTACTTTAGAAAGCAGTAAAAAGAATGGGAGAGAGAAGTTATCCTCCTCGACGATCGCTTGGAGGACGAGCCAAATGATACAATGCCTGGAAGACGAGGAATGGAGCGGGAAGGAGGTCGAAGCAGAAGGAATGGGAACGAGGCAGCACGTCGTCGTTGTCGCGGGATCCGCTTCCGAAATGGGGGTGAAAACTTGGTTTTAGCTCTTAAGGAGCACCGTGGGTGTGGGACAAGCTTCTCTTGAGTTTGGAGAGGGAGAGAAGAGAAGGAAGGGATGAGAAATCCATATGGAAGGGGTCTCCTTTTATAGTTGCAAGGAGTGGGGGCATTTTGGACATTTCAACTTGAAAAACATTAATTTAGAACCTTTAGTGATGGATTTATACATCACTAAAGGCCTGAACGTGGCCGACATGCGCACCGCTCGCGCGCCCCCTCGCCTCCATGCCCTTCAATGATCGCACACGTTCGCGCGTGCTCAGCCATCCGATCAAGAGATCAGACAACTTAAGCTTCCTACGCCCACGCCGTGCGCCAGCATGCGATCGCGCGTAAGCATCGCACGTCTGATCGCGCATTGGCGCTATCGCTTGATCTCCACCGCTGGATGCGCATCGTGCAGCTCCAATCGTGCACCCACGCGCAATGAATGCGAGCTCGAATGCGCGTCACGTGCTATCGTAGCGTGCTCGACCGCTGCGCTAAGCGTGCGTTTGTGTCGCACGGAGAGTTTAGCGCACGGCCGATCTCGACCATTGGATCTTCATCCAATAGTCGAGATCAAGCATTGCATGTGCCTTTAGAAGTGGAGAGCGTTGGATGAGCGGTGGCGTGGCATGATCTCGGCCGTTGGATGGGCATCCAACGGCTGAGATTTGTCGAGCAGGTGAAGAAGAAGAGCTGCAGTCGGTGTTGGGCAGCTATGATGGCACCACATGGTGCCATCTAGGCCGTCCATCTTCTGAGTGACGTAGATGGTGCCACTAGTGTCGGATTAGACTAATTTTCATGCTATTAGGCTGCGATCATCGATTCGAACCCATCCGTGCGGTCGGATTTGTCGTCTAAGGTGTAGATTAACACCATCTTAGCCCTTGCTCTTTAAGGTTCCTAGATCTCTATCTGGTGCTACGAATGTCCGATTAGGGAGATCTTGGAGTCGTTGAACTCCAATCGTCGCCCTAATCAGATCCGTACAGTTGGATCTTCGATCTGAGGCCCTGATAAAAAGTTACTCTATCCCTGACCATAAAAAGGAGACAATTACTATACAATTTATACAACTTGATCTAAATGCATGATTATGCATGTTATGCACTATTTACAATGTATGATGCTAATGTGACAGTAAGAGCATGCATTAATAGACATTTTAGGTTAATTAGATTAGACAAATCGAAATAGTAAATAGATTACCTTATTAGACGTCCACCACCTTGATCAGACATCTAATATTTCATCTTAAGATGTCCAATTGATTTCTCAGACGTCTAATAACCAAGACCTAGAACACTAAGTTTGTGACACTTGATATTCACACATCCATACCTTTGTCCAGACATCCATATATATCTCCAGACATCTGAAGACTTTATCAAACATCCTGTAGAGAATCGTTAGCCCCAAATCATGTAATGTCAGAACCAATCTATTAACCAATATTTTATTCACATTTCCAAACATTCAAAGCCTATACCAGACGTCCAATAAAGAGACGTTAGGCAATTTCTAACCTAAATCTTGTTGTTAAACCAAATCATGATTCCTCATTTCATAAGAAATCTAATTCTTGGTAACACACCCATGTCAGATGTCCAACACATTGTCCAAACATCCTACAGACATTTGACACTTAGGTGGAAGAACCCTGTAGAAGATCCAATGGATTAGAACCAATTCTAGGAACCTTCCCTCTCATTATTAGACATCTAATATTTGTTCCAAACATCTTATATGTCTGTTCTAGACGTCCAACCTTTGAACACAAGATCCCTATACAAGATCTAATCAATTCCACGGAGACCACCCTTCAAATTTAGATGTTCAATATTATCATAAAATGTCTAATGAACCCTTATCAAACATATGATAAATTCACCAGACATCCAATTATGCTGTCAGGTGTAATAATTGGTCTACTGTCAATTCGATTTCATCCAAATCTTCTTTAATTTGGTCCCAACGGCTAGGAAGCCTCTCCCAAGCCTTCTTGGTCATTCTTAAGACTTTTATAAATAGTCAAGAACTTCTCCTTTGTTAAGATACAGATAGAAACAATATTTCTCCCTCTATACACATTGCAAGAAGATCAAGAGGAAGAAAATCAGTCCTAGCTCTCCAAGCCTTAATCTACACATTAGAGAGCATCATTACACTGCACTATCATACCCATTTCTTCTGCATCAGGGAGGTGACGTGGTTCGTGCCCATGTGTTTGGAAGTGTCGTTATAGTTTGCACTTGTGACATCAGTTTTAAAGTAAAGAAACGGATGTGAGTCCTAGTGTCAGTCCCAGGGAGGCGTGAAAATCAGATTTTTCTTGTCACTTATTGTCACGACAAGGTGCGGGTGAAAAGCGTGAGAGAGAGAGATTAAGGTTAGAGTTGTTTCATGTGTAACATGCAATTTAAATAGAAAATAGAGCAAGCAACTAAATAGAAAATAACTTCATTAACCATGCAGCTTTAGTTCATGAATTACAACATTAGATACATGCTTAAACATAAGTAAAGTAAAGCTTAAAAGAAGGGAAGAAAGAGAGAGAGAGGGAGGGCGGCGAGGCAGCCACGGTGGTGGAGAGGGCTCCGTCGGTGGCTCGTCGTCTCCGGCGATTACAAAAGAGCTTAAAGGTAGCTAGGAGAGGACTAGAGTAGTTGCAAGTGGAGTGTATGCCTTGAATGGGTGGTTGGAAGGGGTTTAAATAGAGAGAAGGGCTTTCCAAATGAAGAAGGGGTTTTAGCGACGTCTGGGACATCACTAAAACCCTTCCAAAAATGTCAGTGAAGACCCCTGCTCGCCAGTCGCTCGCCCGCAGCCGTTCTTCCTCACGCCCGATCCGCATGCGCACGCTATGAGCCGTCCGATCGAAGATCGGACGACTGGGATCTCACGCGAGGTCCTCGCCTAGATCGCGCCCTTGCGCCCACGTCATCGCACACGTCTGGCCAAGGCGCATCTACATGTGCCACGTTGCACGATCTCATCCGTCCACCACTGATCGGGCGACCCAATTTCACCCACGCACGTCGTCGTCTCTGAATTTCAGCTCCGCGTGGCTCGAACCCGCGTCGCGTGGGTGCGGGCATGCACTCCAACTGCTGCGCTACGCCCGCTGCTTTGTCGCAGCGACCGCGGGCGTGCGCGCGGTTCTCAGCCGTTCGATCAAAGATCAACGGCTGAGATCTGCTCTTCGGATGAAGGTGGAAGCGGGCACGATCTGGATGTAGTGAGCGGGTGCCACGTGGCACACCGTGGGTCGTTGATCATTAGATCAACGGTTATAACTTCTTGGGCCCATTGTGGGAGCTCTGGATGTCGAATTTGGCTAATTTCGAGTCCGTTGGACTCCGTTCGTTATTCTAAATCCATCCGTGTGGTCCGATTGCTCATCTGAGGCCTGCTTTGACAAGTGCTCATACAAATGGCCATTAATACTATTTTATAAGCAATCTTGACATATGATGCATGCAATGCTCCCATTCTACTTATGTTGTGTTATCTGTGCCTTTTATTCTTAAGATGGGCCCTATTTAACGGAATTATCACCCCAAGATGTAGTGTTATCAGGAGGTCATCTTCACCTATAGAAGCTTAGGTGATGTGACAAAATCGTCTGCATGTCAAAAATGATATTTTCATGCTGTCGTTATCGTAGTATAGTTGTCACAATGCAAACAGATGATGCGTCATTTTATTTATTTGCATAATTTTTGCTAGTTTATTCCAGATCGTTCACTGGGAGGTAGTTATTGATATACATCACTCTCTATGTTCCAAAAATGTTCTTTTATTCCAAAAATTTTAATTATATTTACAAAATGAATTAAGGAATCAAAGAATGAAAGAATTAGTCAATATGTACAAAAGAATCAATTAATTCTAACTACAATGCCTTAAATATATTTACAACTGAGCATGCATCAAAAACAAAGTATAACTACTTTATGTTAGTTATGTACAACTATTCTAAATAATACCTAAGTATAGGTACAAAAATAACTACTAATATACACTAGACTAAATATACTAACATATACTATTAACTCTAATAACATATACTATATATATAGTAACATATATAAGTGTTACTATATATATAGTAACATATATAGCCTTAGTAAAAATATGTACAAACTTAGGGCAAAAGAACTATATTTACTGATATAAATATCTACCTACAGTGACGGATATATATATCATTAAAGAAACCTTACAAAAATATATATACATAATAAGGTTTATACTAATCTACTATTATATATATATATATATATATACTATACTTATCTATGTATACTATACGTATGTACATATATATTATTTTTTTTTATTTATTATACATATACATATATTATACATATGCTATATATACATACTATACATACTTATACGTACACACACACACTGCACAGCTCTCTCAACACTTTGGTGCTCTGCAACTTCAACTCTTTCACAACACACACACTTAGCACGACACTTAGTCAATTTTTGAGATTCTCCTCTCCCCTCTCTTCTAACACTTACTCAATTTTTAACTCTTGCGCAAGCACTTTTTACTGTTCATCGTAACAAAAATTTGATTTTTTTAGTGGGTGAACTGGATTTTTCTTAGGATACACAACACCCTAATTAGGTAGGACCAGACCACTACTAGACCCAATTCTAGTTTCATTAGTGTGCATCTTAATCCATTTTCTCATCAAGCCCAAATCAGGCCAGCATAGTGCACGAGCTCCTAGCCCACATTCAATTTCATCATATGCTCGTATATGTTCGAGAGGAGAGAGAGAGGGGTATAGGGGTAATGGTGCGCCCGACACATGACGACTGAAGCGGCTATGGAGTGAATTTGTTTTATATAGCGCAAGCAGCGTGACACCACACGATGTGGCACTAATGCTACGCTGCCTTGAGCACTGTGCTCTGTTCTGCCACCATAAGTTTGGATCTCGATTTGAGAGCCCAAATAAAGTTCAAATTCTAATTAAATTACATGTTTGGAAAGCCCTTATATAGGGCTATTCAATTTTATAGTTAATTTATAAAAATAAGTTATTTAATTATATATAAAAATTAGTTACACTTAGGGGTTTATACATGTTAATTTAGGGTCTAATTTCTTAATTAACATAAAAATTGATAAATTAATCATGCAATTGACTTTATAAATAGTTAATTTATATAATAAGGCATTTATTACACTTTTTTATTTTATTTTAGAGCATTTATTTTGATTTATATACATTTAAATGCACATTTTTAAGAGGTATATACATAATTAAGTTATAAATATTGTAATACAGTATAAATATATTATAAATAGGTTGAAAATATTTAAATTAATATAAATATAAATGTACAGTATCAATTACTTCAGTAATAACTTAATTTACTAATTTATTTTATTTTAACTTAAGAATTTACCTAATTAACTTAATAACTTAATTACCTACAATAAATACATAAATAAATTAGTGTACAGGTATCATACAATACATAATAATTAATTAAATATGTATGTACAGTAATAGATATGGTTATAGGTATGTACATAGTTAGTTATAATTACTTAGTATTATGCACATTTACTCTAATATAA
Organism: Thalassia testudinum; assembly: GCA_037157565.1. Classification (NCBI taxonomy): domain Eukaryota; kingdom Viridiplantae; phylum Streptophyta; class Magnoliopsida; order Alismatales; family Hydrocharitaceae; genus Thalassia; species Thalassia testudinum. The sequence goes on from JAZHRO010000049.1 coordinate 40,982,619, forward strand.
ATTAGTATACAATTATATAATAAAGTTATATATACAGTAATTCTTCATAAATACTTAATTAAATATATATATAATATAATTATAATTTATTTATATACATTATTTACATATATTACAATATTTACATATAGCTTAGTCTTAAGTTATATTTACAAGTATAAATATAATATACAAGGTATTTTTAGGTATTTTTGAGCATTTTTGGATTTTTATGGTATTTATATATTCTATAAAGGTAGGAGAAGAGAGAGAAAGGGTGAGATGAGAGAGATAAGAACTCTTTTTGGTATTTTTCAATTTGATTCTTTATTAAGTTTCAAAGTATACCGAACAGTCGCCTTGTATGTTCTACAAAAAAGGGGATCGGAATACTTTGCAACCACTTAAAGAAACACCTGATCTTACTTAAGATAAGTTTATTTTATTTTTTTATGATTTTTTTATCATTTTTATTTATTTACAAAGTTAACCCATAAAAGGCCTAAATGAGTGTTTAACTAAGAACCTAAGGCCTTCTTTTCAATTCTAATGGTTGAAAAAATGATTTAAGCATTCACAAGTGTTCAGCACATCACAAGAAGCATGTTGGAGTAATTAACCATGATTTTCATAATGAATTTCACTAAAATCCCATGTTAGACAGTTTGACATTATACATGTAGCTAACAAAGGAATTAAGGTTTATAAGCAATTCTAATTAAATTAAAATTCAATTCAAGTACATAAATGCTTGTACATTAAATTCTTACAATATACAACATGCCAGCTTCTTTAAACCTTCAAAATCCTAGCTAAACACCCAGCCATCAGGGGCTGATCTGCTACTACAGCAGCCATTACTACTGCCACTCAATATCAGTAGCCAAGAGCTACTACTATTGCTTCAGCTGCACAATTAAGTGATTGCAGCCTAGATCAGGCCTGATCTAGGGCCTTGAGTATCTCTACAGATTTGTAACACCTAGAACTAGGTGTCCTTAAGCTCGAAAAAATCCTCAGATCATACAATCACTTGAAATCAAGGTTTAATCCCAAATAATGTAGCTGCTATGCAGCCTTTTATGTACTAATATGGGAGAATTAAACAAATAACTGGATGTTCAAACAATTGTCTAAGACCTGATCATGCCTTAAACTCATTTCAAAATCAAATTCGAACATTAAAATCTTCATCAAATGCCCTTGAAATCCAAATCTCATCTCAGATCAGGGTTGTAAAATTACATCCCAGATCTGAGATGAGTGATTGAAAGTCATGAAAACTCATCTCCAAACTCTCCTAATCATCTTGAGAACCAAGAAAATTCAAATTTATCTCCTAGAAAACATTGAAAGCTTGATTTGATTTCCATCTTACACTATGGACAGTGTAAGATGTAAATTCATCTCAAGGTTTCAAAACATGAAAACTTAATCTCACATTCATTGCAAACCATTTAGGATAGATCTCAATATATCCAAAACAAAATCATAGCTCATAAAACATAAAAACAAACTAATCTAATGTCCTCATGCCATAGACAGCATGAAGCGAAGAGCTTAGATTAGGCCATACAATCATTCATAATTCCTTCCAAAGCTCCGATCAGTGTCAAATCAAAACCAAATCTGAGAAAATATGCAAATCAGCTCATTCAAAATCAGATTAGGGTCATTGTAAACAAGTGCAATGAATGGAATGACCCTTAGACGATTTTTGGTACCTAATTCAGATATGATTTAATGCCTTGATGCGTAGGTGATTGGAGACTAAAATGCAAGGAAAACATCCAGAAGTGAGTGTGAAGTGAGGGGAAAGATTAAATGAACATGATGAAGGGATGAATTCATCTCCTCTGATTTGAATTGATCAGAAGAGGTGGCATGGCATTACACTAATCTACTCCTATCTGACAACCAAATCCGTCAATTAACTAACTAATTCTACTCTAATTAATCTACTGATGGTAATAGCATCATGATCAAGGTGTGTTTCGCGAATTAAAATGAGGGTTTGGGGGACCCATCGTCTAGCTCGCAAAACACGATTATCAGATAAAATTTATAATCGAAACTCGAAAAGTGAGTCCCGAGTTGAACATGGGGAGGCGAACGTTTGGTTTTGAAGTATCCGCATTTCGCTTTTATTTGTTTATTTCATTTTTGTCCTTTCTATTTTTTTTATTTTTAGTAAGTAAGAGATCAGGTCGATGAATTCTAGCTAATCTACTTGCAAAATTTTAAGAGAGAGAGGGAGAAAGAGAGAGAGAGAAACAATCATCTATTTATAAAGAATTGTTTGCTACAACTACGAAAGGAGAAAATCTACACTACGAAAGTGAAAGAAAGATAGAAATAGGTGAGAGAAATCCCCCTCGACGGTCGCTTGGAGGACGACTCGCTCTGACGTCACCTGCAGGAAGGTGGTGAGGAGCGAGACGAACGGGGACGAAGCTGGAGGACAAAAGATGGGGCAAGACGGCATCGTGGCAAGGATCTTCTTCCCGAAGGGTGATGGAGGATCCGAAGATGGCTATAATATAAATAATATGGCTATCTACATGCACGAAATCTCAAACACAATGTTAATAATACAAAACGATTTGCACAAAATACAATCACAAAAATTGGCACAATATGTATAATAGTTCGCCTCCCTTGGGTACTCCACTACCTAAGCCTCCCAGCTTAGAGTTTTTAACCCGATTCTCTCAACCCTGAGAGAATCAATTTACTAACCGAGGTAAATAACGGGTTACCTCAACCCAAGTACAATAACGGGTTTGTTACAACCCAACAAGCAACAAGTTCAAATACAAAAGAAGTATAGGTGTAAGAAAGACCAATCTTACAACTAAGTTCCTAAGCCTCTCAACAATATATAGAATAATATTACCAATTTGAGAGCCTAGAAAGAACGTGATCCGCTTTGTAGATGCGTAAAAAAATGCATCGTTGAGCTTGCAAGAATACTATGATAGTGGATGGCAAACTTCTTCTTTCTCTCTTGTGAATATGGTGGGAATTTGAAATTCTAGCTCTACTATTTTCTCTTCTCTTTTCTTGTGTCTCTTGTATGCGAACAAAGAGTCCTAGGGTCATTTTATAGAGTTTAGGACCTAAGATACTCGTCTACTAGATGTTCGGAATTAATTCCCAACATTCACATTGTTGGAATTAGTTTTCTAGCCATTCAGAATTGGGCCAACGGCTACCTGGTACCGGTACTAAAGTACCTGTACCAGTACTAGCAGCTCACTGCCACCAGTACATGAGTCCTGGTACCGGTACTTATGACTCCTAGGTTTTGAATTCCTTGGGCATAGTAACCTACCTGTACCGGTACTCATCATGGGTATCGGTACTTGTAAGGTTCAGGCTAGAGTTAAGCCTTCAACCTGTGGCCAACCTGCACCGGTACTCATGGTTATTACCGGTACTTGTTGATCACAGTTTGAGACGAATTCTCAAACCTATGCCTTGCAAATACCAGTACTGATGAAGAGTACCAGTACTTGCTTACAAGTACCTATTTGAAGAGATTTAATCAATTACATTCTTTAAAAATGATCACAATATTAATCCTAATTTATCTCTAATTATTTTTATGATCTAAGTTACATTCTCTTGTTAAGAGGCATATAATCTATGAAAATAAAATCTAAACTACAGAAACTAAGGTTGAAGATGATCTTCTCCTCGACTCATCCTTGTCATCCTCCATGACATGATCATGCCTCCATCATTTCTTGTTTGCCTTGCTCCTTCACCTAAATCTGAAAAACACTTAATGCAAACATTAATCCATAATAATTTTGTTAACACCAAAACAAGATGTGGAACAAGGTTCCAACAATCTCCCCCTTTTTGGTGTTGACAAAACTATCTTGCAAATAGATAATTAAAAAAATTTAAAAATGTTATATGAAGGAAAAATTTTCATTTTAATCCTCCCCTCAATATAAACTCTCCCTAAAAATATTACTATTTGCCCTTTATTTTTCTCCCCCTTTTTGTCAATCAAAAAAAATGAAAGGGTAAAGAATATCATACCATAAAATTTACCAATAGTAAAATGATGAATGTGGGTACCAAGCTCTATTAGGCCATAGTTCTTGGTCTTCATTCAACTTATAGAAAGGTTGAAATATTCCGTTGTGTGCCTTGAACACCCACTGATCTCTTTAATTTATTCCTGCAAAACAATGTAAAATATCTTTCCTAGGTACCCATTTTCTTTTGGGTCCTTGATGGTTAGCACCCTTCAAATCCTAGGATTTATAGACCTTTTTAGTATTAGATCTATAATTCTTGGGATTTTTAGCCTTTTGATACATCCATGCAAGCCTAGGAGCATGTGATTAATTTTGTGTATTCTTTCTAATTTTAAACATTGCTTTTAGATCATCACAAAATTCTGTATTTAGCCTAGTTGTTATTTTTAAATTATTTAAAGTTCCCTCAAAATATTCATAAATGTCCTCTAGTTCAACTATTTTTGCATGCAATTGTGAGTTAGTCTCTTTTGACATTTCTAATTCTATTTCTAAACATGACTTTTCTAATTCTAATGTTTGGTAATTATTCTTTAAAACCTTATTTTCTTTTTTAAATGACCTAGCTTTATGATATAGCTCTTCATATGCTTCTAAAAACTCTTCAAATGAAAAATCAGGGTTTATGTCGTTGTCCATATCTTCTGAAGTTGCCACCAAGCAAATATGTGCGACCTCGTCTTCGGATTCCGATTCGCTGGAGTCGGTGTCCATGTCGGAGTTGCTATCATCCCATGTCGCTTTAAACGCTTTCTTTTTCTTCTTCTTCTTGAGCTCCTTTATTTCTTTCCTATTGTCCTCCTTCTTGTTTATAGGGCAATCCTTTCGTAGGTGACCCTTTCTCTTGCATTCATAGCAAACAATATCAGATGAAATTTTATTCACTTTCTTACCTTGCTTTTGAAGAAATTTCTGGAACTTTCTTGTGAGTATCTTCATCTCTTCATCTTTAGATTCCAAGGTGCTTGAATCTGGTCCTCCTTGATTGCTCTAAAAGCAATGCTCTTCTTCTTGCTTGTCGCCTTCACCTCGTTCTTCTTCATATTCTCCAATTGGACTTCATATGCCATGAGGCTTCCAATTAGATCATCCAAGGAGAGAGTAGAAAGGTATTTCGCCTCTTGGATGGCTGTGGTCATTGGAGACCAATTACTTGTAAGTGATCTTAAAACCTTTCTTACAAGCTGCTCTTCTTTCAGCTTGATTCTAAGATTCTTCATGGGGTTCACGACCTCTCCAAACCTTGTGTACATATCTTTGATTGACACTCCTTTTGTCATCCTGAAACACTCATATTCTTCAGTTAGAATAGAAATACGGGTTTCTTTAACCTTACTCGTACCTTCATAGGTGATTTGCAAAGTATTCCAAATCTCGTAGGCAGACTCACATGCAGAGATCCGGTTGAACTCTTCCATTGATAACGCACAATTGAGTGAGTTCATCGCCTTCGCATTGCCGACAATTTTCTTCTGATCCGCCGTCCATGCCACTCCTTCTTGCAGCTGCGGATCCATGTACCTCTCTTGAATGAGAGTCCACAAATCTTCATCCATGGCTTTAAGGAAGACTTGCATCCTCCTCTTCCAATACTCGTAGTCCGTCCCATCGAAATAGGGAGGACGGGCATATGATTGTCCTTCCATGCGCCTTGTTGTAGATGCCATTGCGAGTTGATTTGTTACATCTTCTCGCAACCTGCTCTGATACCACTTGATGGAGGATCTGAAGATAGCTATAATATATATAATATGGCTATCTACGCACACGAAATCTCAAACACAATGTTAATAATACAAAAATATTTGCATAAAATACAATCACAGAAATTGGCACAATATGTATAGTGGTTCCCCTCCCTTGGGTACTCCACTACCTAAGCCTCCCAACTTAGAGTTTTTAACCCGATTCTCTCAACCCTGAGAGAATCAATTTACTAACCAAGGTAATTAACGGGTTACCTCAACCAAAGTACAATAACGGGTTTGTTAGAACCCAACAAGCAACAAGCTCAAATATAAAAGAAGTACAGGTGTAAGAAAGACCAATCTTACAACTAAGTTCCTAAGCCTCTCAACAATATATAGAATAATATTACCGATTTGAGAACCTAGAAAGAATGTGATTCACTTCGTAGATGCGTAAAAAAAAACACGTCGTTGAGCTTGCAAGAATACTATGAGAGTGGATGGCAAGCCTCTTCTTTCTCTCTTGTGAATATGGTGGGAATTTGAAATTCTAGCTCTAGGATTTTCTCTTCTCTTTTCTTGTGTCTCTTGTATGCAAACAAAGAGTCCTAGGGTCATTTTATAGAGTTTAGGACCTAAGATACTCGTCTCCTAGATGTTGGGAATTAATTCCCAACGTTCACATTGTTGGAATTAATTTTCTAGTCGTTCAGAATTGAGCCAACGGCTACCTGGTACCGGTACTAAAGTACCTGTACCAGTTGTTACGACCCGGTTCCTGAATACCTACAGGACATGAGACTAGACCGACTCGACTGATCCCAAGACCCAGTCATCCAATGAGAAATAACCAAAAAGCAGGAAAGTAACCCACATTCACTATGCTATGTGATTGTGCAGCAATCGTAGGTCTTAATTGGCCTAGATTAAGCTAGGACTTAGCATAAGTTAGGGTTATTCATGCATGCATACACATTATCTGCATCTTTACTGCTTTCCTTTAGCTATGCATAAAATAATGTTATAATGTGCTGATTAAGTGCATTATGTCGATTGCAGGGAATAAGCTGATCAGGAGCTGGATCTGAAGCTAGATCAGGAATAACGGGAGTTGTAGCAGAGCTGGAGCAGAAGGCCTAGTTTAGATGTAGGAATAATAATGTAAGGGGGTTAAAGGTTTTCAATTCTATTAAGTAGAAATAAAGCAGTAAAATGTGAAGAACTTAGGTCCATCCTAGCCCTAGGATAGCCTAAAGACTTCCCCAAGCCTTAGCCACCCTTAGATTAGGTCACAACTCCCTAGGAAGCCCTAAAACCCTAGTTCCAACCCTTCTCTGGACGTCCAAATAAGTTTTAAGGCGTCCAGGACCCTTAGCCAACTCCCGCACACTTCAAACCCACTTCTGCAGTGTTATTGGACGTCCAGACACTTTGTCAGACGTCCAATTTCTGCAGAATACCCAAAACAGAACCTGAAATCCTTCCTGACTCTGATTGGACGTCCAGACAACAAGTCTAGACTTCTGATTTTTGAGTATAAGACATCTGATTATATAATTAGACGTCAGATACTGCTCTCCAATTCCTATTTTGAGATTTAAGTCTTGATCTTGGATCTCTAGGTCCCTAAACCCAATTCCAACCCCATAGGAACCTAAATTAAGGTGCCCTAACCCTAGTACATCACCTCTAAACCTCCCTAAGGACCTAATTAGGTCCTCACTAAACCTAATTGACTTGGATCTTAGTCAATTCCATCAGCCTATTCAATTGGACTCATTGAGTCCAATTGAGCCCTGATCTCAGCACACACTGTCCAATTGGACTCAGTGAGAGTCCAATTGACCTAGACCTGACTTAATTGAGTTGTTTTACTCTCAATTAAGTTTCCACACACCCAATTAAACTTGTATTAAGTTTAATTGCACTTTACCTTAGTGAATTAGGGTTTATAACCCTAATTTGAGACCTACCTTGACCTAAACCCACTAGAACCCAACCTAATCAACCCTACTTCTCTCCAACTCCATGAGCTCACTAACACCACCATGGAGGACACCATGCCGGGATGTTGGATCAACCCTACTTCTCTCCAAGGGTCGGCCTAAGCTACATTGGCCGCCCCTCATTCTCCTCTCGACCACTCCAAGGCCATCGGGGACCACCCCTGAATGCCCTCTATTCTTCTAGCTCTAGATCATGCTCTTCATAATTTTTATTACTTTCATTTACTGCTTAGTAGAGCAGTCTTACTTCTCCCCCAATGATGCATGCGAAATCCCCCCGCTGATTCTTGTATGCAATCGTTTTCTGGTAGTTAGATTGAATTTTAGATTTAATTTTAAGCATTCATGTATAAGCTTTCCTCTAGATTCCTTGTGCAACAACTCTCCCACGATGAATGAAATTTCATTTTATATATATATATATATATCTCTTATGTGTTTGAAATCACCTTGAGCTAAATGATTATCATATTTGCATGATTTAAGTACCTGTTCTTTAACCGCCTATATATTACGCACCAGCATGTCATTTAAATAAAGTAGAGCGGCTTTAAGATCAATTTCAAGAACAAAAACAACTCCTCCCAGAGACGAACGGCCAGGACTCAAAGTCTCGTTATTTTTACAAAATAATATCTTTGTTGGATCGTATTTCGCAACTATACTACGATGCTTTTATCAATAATGCGAGCTATGATTTCTCCCAACACTATGCAACTAACAGTAAAAAGGTACAGCAGTAAAGAAGTAAAAACTACTACAGTACATATCACCACCACAACAGTAGAAAAGCAACAAAGTACAGGAACATAAAAGTATCGAAAAGTAAAGGTACAAAACGTAAAAGTACAAGAGTCTGAACTCACTACTACAACAAGGTACAGCAAAAGAACTACTGCTACTGAGCTCTACTGGGCCCAGCACCCTCTGCAGCCGTAGACTCAGGCTCTTCAACACCTGGACCTGAAAAGGGGTTATGAGTACACAACGTCAGCGAACACTGAGTAGAGTGGCAACCAACTAACTAAAATAGTAAAAGTGGACAGATAGCTGTTGTTTTTCAATTACTTTCTCTAACTAATTATTCCTTTTTCACCACTTGATTTATTTATCAGATCTCTTTCTTGATCTCGAATGTTCCTCGTGGGAACGATCTTGATTGCAGTCTTTTTCGAAGAGTAGAAGTCACACGTGGTGCTCTCCTAGCCGGGAGAGTCCCCCATGGTGATCCTACACCCAGTCAACCACCCTAAGGTCACAGACAGACGTAACGGTGACTACGGCATGCGCGATAAAGGCATGGGTAGCTACCCCGCACTAGCACGTGGTCAGTCGTTTCCACTAACGGGTGCGCCCAAAGTACAGCACGGAATAGTATAGGGCCAGCCCTCTCAGTAACAGGGGTTTAGCCCCTAAGAACCAAACAGGGGTCTCGCCCCTCCACAGTCTACGTACCCTCGCCTGACTACCCTGGTTTGCCCAGTGGGCCTAACAAGTCGGAGTAGGGCAGCTAGCTAAGCCTCGGGCCCCGTGGGGTGGCTAGCTCTCTCCCTACACTAGTAGCTCTCCCCGATACAGTGTACACGAGGGCCACAGAGTCAGTGCAAAGTGGCTAAACCCACCCCAGGTCTTAACCCGAAGGGCGGCAAGCTCCCCTCTATACTAAGAGGTAACATGCGCTCCCCTTGGTACCACATACTCAAGGGCCAGCACACTTCCCAACGCATTTCCAGATCCATTTCATTTATTTCCAAGAGCTCTACTCCTATTTCCCCTTAAGCTTCATGCTCATATGCCTCATGCCATTCCATACCAGGTTTCATCATTTCCATTTCCATTCTCAAGTTATACACATGCAACTTGTATTTCTATCGTTCACATTTCCATACTCAGGTTATACACAGATAATTCATATTTCTATCATTCACATTACCATTCTCAGCTTTATACACATGCAGCTCATATTAAATCATTTAACGTATACAACAGGAAGATCACATGCAACCGTTAACTAGCACAGGTAATTCATTATTTCACAGGCAGCTTTTATTCATTTACAGGCAGTTGTTAACATTTCTATCTACTCATTCAAGACTATAATTCAATCACGCATACAGACATTTCAAGTATTTCTCATCCTAGGATTCATGCCACATCCTAGGTTCTAATCATTCATTCCACACATCCATTTAGGTTTGTATTTAAATTAGGGGAAGCCACTCTACCAGTAAACCCAGGAGTATTGGGGGCTTGAACGGCAGGCTCACGTGCCTCAGCAAGCCCCAAACCCGCAACAAAATGAAGTCTTATAACAAGGAACAATCACAAGGGAACTATCAGAACATTATGGAAAGCCTTCTAACAAGTAGAGGAACTCACAAGGAAAACATCGGTATCTCATTTGCGTAAAACGGACCTCAAACAGACCCTAAATGGGTCAAAACAGGGTTATTGACGCAAAATCAGACGTCTAGAACAACTTCCAGATGTCTTAAAAGTGTCCAGAAATGCACCTCAGTCTCTGCGTCGTCCTCAGACGTCCAAGAACTCTTCTGGACCATCTGGACCTAGCTCCAGACGTCCGACCACCTCTCTGGACATCTGGAAGTGCTTCCAGTCATCTGGTAAGCTCCTCAGACGTCTGAAATGCATAGGAGGGCGTGTCCCGCACCTTCCCAAAGCAAATCCTGCACACATCCACCAAATCTTCTCAAAATAGGTATGCAAAAGGGTACCTACGAAGCGGCTTACATGGCCGTATCTGCAAAGAGAACGTACCTTTACGAAACTCTCTCCTCAGACATTTGGAACCGCCTCCAGACGTCTGCTCCGTTGTCTAGATGTCACTCCAGACATCTGATTCTACCCAGAACTAGAACCTGCTCCCGCTCGCCCTTGCCGCACGTGCCCACGCCTCACCCCCTCTCTTGCAGCTCCGGCTGCAGCAATGTCAGGGAGGACTCCCCCAATGTACTCCTCTTCACGCACGTGCCGCACCAGCCGTGCACTCTCCGGTGAGCTCCCACACGAGCTCGCGAGCACAACTATCCTCCTCTCCTCACGCCTCTCCTCCTCGTCGTCACTCTCGTTCTCTCTCACTCACACTGGGGTGGTGAGGAAGGGAAGAAGAGGCTGGAGACTGTGAAGTGAGGGGAACAAGAGAGGAGGAAGGGGGGTTTTATAAGGAGGGTGGGTTAGGGTTCGCTGGAGGGGGAAAAAGAGAGAGAAGAAGGAGGAAAAAGAAAGAGTACTATCTACGCGTAGCCCGCATGCAGACGCGAGCTCATACTCAAAATTTTTGATTTCCAGACATCTGAGAAGGTGTCCAAACATCTTACCTGACGTCTGACCGACAGTCCAAACATCTTAAAAGGCTCAGGATAGAACGGGTCCTAACACCGGTACTAGCAGCTCACTGCCACCAGTACATGAGTCCTGGTACCGGTACTCATCATGAGTACCGGTACTTGTGACTCCCAGGTTTGGAATTCCTTGGGCACAGTAACCTACCTGTACCGGTACTCAGCATGGGTACCAGTACTTGTAAGGTTCAGGCCAGAATTAAGCCTTCAACCTATGGCCAACCTGTACCGGTACTCATGGTTATTACCGGTACTTGTTGTTCACAGTTTGAGATGAATTCTCAAACCTGTGCCTTGCAAATACCAGTACTGATGAACAGTACCGGTACTTGCTTACAAGTACCTGTTTTAAGAGATTTAATCAATTACATTCTTTGAAAATGATCACAATATTAATCCTAATTTATCTCTAATTATTTTTACGATCTAAGTTACATTCTCTTGTTAAGAGGCATACAATCTATGAAAATAAAATCTAAACTACAGAAACTAAGGTCAAAGATGATCTTCTTCTCCTCGACTCATCCTTGTCATCCTCCATGACATGATCATGCCTCCATCATTTCTTGTTTGCCTTGCTCCTTCACCTAAATCTGAAAACACTTAATGCAAACATTAATCCATAATAATTTTGTTAACACCAAAACAAGATGTGGAACAAGGTTCCAACAAAGGGAGGTGAGAAGATGGCCACGAGATGCTCCACGAATGGGGATGAGAGGTGGGAAAATGTTTGGTTCTACTCTAGAGGAACATCCCGGGATTGGGACAAGCTCTCTCTAGAGCCTTTGAGGTGGTGAGAGGAAGAAAGGAAGAGAAGGTTTGGAATGGTGGTTGGTAGGTCCTTTATAGTGGAGGAGGAACAAAATCACATCTGGGTCATTACTGACGTCCATAAATGTCGCTACAGATTCGCCCTTTTTGTCGCTGAAGATCCGTGCCTTCAATTCTTTTGCTGGCGCACACGGGCCATCAGTGACAGCTGCAAGTGTCACTAAAGGCCCGCATCGCTGAAGATCCGCCCTCCCCCGCTGGAACGCCCCACTAGTGTTGCACGCATCACGCGCCCGTGCTACTCTCGCCGTGTCGCGCGTGAGCACTGGCATGCACAGCACTGCTGATGCACGCGGCTGCGACTGTGCGCGCATCTTGTGTGCGTGTGCACTGCAGTGGGTCCGCATCAATTGATGGATTGGGAGCTTCAATGGGACTCGACCACGCGGCAGCTGGTGTGCAGTGAGTGCTTCACCAATGCGCTACAACAGTCAGATGGTCGTAGCTATGTTTTGAGGCTCAATCGCTTCAACCGTTGGATGCAAATCCAACGGTGGAGATCGCTTGCTCGGAAGAAGAGGAGGTTCTACGGATTCCCAGGGGCAGTTCAGATGGTACCACGTGGCGCCATCTGGGCCATCCATCATCATTCTATTGTAGAGGATGCCACAGTGCTCAGATCGAGATGATTCCCGTGTTGCTGAACTGCGATCGTTGCTCGGGATCCATCCGTACGGTCGGATTTTTCATCCAAAGCCCGTATGGATGTTGCATTGCCTCCTGGAAATTGATCTTCCTCGGACTTCGTATGATGCTACGGGACTCCGATCTAGACGATTTCAGAGGCATTAGACTCCAATCGTCATCCTGATCAGATCCGTATGGTCCGATCATCCATCTGAGGCCCTGAAATAAATATTCTTCTCTCCTGACCATGAAAGGACCTAATTAACCTAAAATATATGCAACTAGTCTAAATGGAGAATGATGCATGCTATGCAATATTTATAACATGAAATGCAAATCTAAGCCTAGGAACATGCATGAATAGGCATTTTACCCTTAATAATTGCAGCTACATCATACCCCCATGCCTATCTTTTGCTAGTCCCTAGCAAAATCAAACTGCATGCTATGTATAAAATCAAAATTAGGATTCGATCGCTTAGGCCTAAGTTGTTTATTAACAATAAAAATTATCAACTAAGGTCCTAAACTACGAAGGCTCAACAGTACTCGAGTGTCTACCAGAATGCAAACCACCCAAGTCCTCGCCTTATTTGAAAAGGGAAGATACATTTTTTTGTTTTTCTTCTTTTCTAATTTTTTTGGACTTTTGGAGTTTAAGAGTTTCGGGATAACTTTTTACAGCTACTTAACCCACCCAAGACTCAAAAAGGACTCTAAGTGCTAAGCATTAAGTGAAAAGAGTGAAAGACTCACTAGGCGGCCGTTAAAACGGACTTCGGGTTTCTACGACCCTAGGTGACCTTGCCTAAAGGTTTATCTTTTCAAACGATAGCTTTCTCCCTAGTTTTATTTTTGGGGTCAACACAAGGGCAAACCCAATGTATATCTCCTTGGTTCATTCTACTTTCCCGCTTCTTCCCTATGTGTTTTGGGAATTATTGTGTATTTTTGTGAGCTGGGCTTTGGACAACCGGCCAATAGGTTGTTACCCACGATCACTTGCCAGCCATACTTGTGCGGTGAAGTGTGGTTTTGTTTATTTTTTTATTTTCTCCTTTTTCTATTTTTTATATTTTTTCTTTTTCTTTTTCTTTTTTTTCTCTAAGTAGATGGCTTCCCTGATCTAAGATTTACCAAAAGGCAGTACAACGAAAATGGTCTTATTGCTAGGCTCTGGACAACCAGCGGATGAGCTGTTACCACCAACAACTTGCCAGCCATACCACCCTAGATAGTTCATTAGCTATCCAATTTCTAAAGAAACCACCGAAAAGTGAGTCAGTGTAAAAAGTGTGTAGATGCTTAGGCTTAAAGTCTGTTGAAATCAAAGGGTAGGTTGATAAGTCATATACTTATCACCCCAATATATTTACAAATTAAAGATGAATTTGAATTAGCAAGGACTCGAGACTAAGTCCACATTTAAGTGTTTAGGTCCTCTCATATCCTTTTCTAAAGTTAATATCTTCCAAAAGCCTAGGTTCTCTTCTCCTAATTCTATTTTTTTTCTTTTTTTTTATCTTTTTGAATTTTCAATTTAAAAAAAAAAAGAAAATAAAAGAAATTCTATAGAGCTAACGAAATAATTTCAGGAATTAATTATCCACCCCCCCATGCCTAAGTGATGCAATGTCCTCATTGTAAAAGTAAAGACATGAAAGGGGCGAAGTAAACAGAATATCACCTGAATAACGTGAAAATCTGATCTGCTCCGCAGAGAACGATGAATATAAACACATGCTAAATTTAATGCCTTCAGCTAGGCATAATATACATACAAGGAAGTAATTAAGAATTCACAAGTGCATGTCAGAATCAAAATAAAAATATTGATCCTCAGACCCACCAACAAATATGTCCACAGATGTGGACCAAGTTATGGTGCTGACCCATGCCCCAGGATCAAGTGGTTCTAAGTTTCTGGATGAAAATCACCCAGAACATAGATTGTTGTGTTTGCAGGGCCAGGCTTGTGGTTTGGTGGCATGCAACCCAAGATTAAAGTGGCAGACAATTGGTAGATTTGTTTCACTAGGTTCAAATGTCCACTTAACGTTCAGCTCAAAAAAATAATCAGTTATTTCAAGCTTGGGTTGCACGTGAAAGATATATAGTAAGGGTCCTGGTAGAAAGTAGGTGGTTGAAGGTCAACAGGAACCCTTAGATCCAAAATCAAAGTTCCCTCAGAATTAGCTTCCCAAATTTTTAATTCCAACTCCTATCTTTCGAATCAATGTTTCCAAGACCTCCAAATAGTTGTACACCCCATCTAAAGTACCCAAGTCCAATAATTGCAGCTAAATTAGGATTGACTTGGGTGTAATGATTTCTAAATTAAAATCAATCCCTTCAGGGTGTGGTTGAGGAATGGGGCTACTAATTGAATCTTCTAGTAAATGAGGATTCGAATCCTCCAAGTTAGCCCCAACTAAATCAAAATCTTCAATGACTGGGCTATCAAATGGTTCGTCAGATTCCTCAAGCCCATTTGTCTCACTAAAATCCTCTTCCTTAAGTTCAAGTGAGACTTCACTAAGAGATTCCTCACCCTCAGAATCAAAAAATCCATGATCCTCATTTATATATGTCTCAAAATCGATTGTCATTTCCTGGTTCAAAGAGACATATTTTTCCTCGCTCCCTAGCTCAAGGATCTTGGGTGAGAAACTCAGTTCATCCTTAAAGGGTTGCTCTAGCAAAACCTAGTCATCTCCAATCTCAGAATATGTACCCCCCCTCCGACAGGCGCCTGAGCGGGTTCAGACATTGGCTCTCTTGAAGGGGGTTCATCTTGAGAATCATCCCAAGATTTGACTAGGGCAACCACAAATTTCATCCTCAACCTCGACAATTTCCTAAGAAGAAACTCACCCAGGTCCCTATCCCTAACACTTTGGAGCAAATCCAATAGCGAACTATTAAGTTCATTAATCATTTTGATCATAAGCTCCAGTGCTTCAGTGCATGGCGTTGGCTGAGCTTTTAAAGATTGTATAGTATTCCTCAAATTAGCCAACACCCTATCTTGGATATGATTCACCTGAACTGACTAGTTCGATTCAGGTTTGGGTGGGTTTGGGTTAAATCTAGGGGAGTCAAGATGTCTAGGTTCTCGGGTCCCTCCCTGATGGTAAGTCATTTCAGATTATTCAATGAATGGTGATGACCTATTTTCAGTGGAATACTGGGGAGGGTAAGTGTTATAATCAGCATATCCTTCCTTATTGTAGATCAGGTTGGTTTTGTCATCAAAGGATGGAGATCCATAATCATTGTAGGTTTGGGAAGGATAGTAATCATAGTCTTGTTGTTCAAGGTTAGGTCCTGGACACTAAGGTCCGTATTCATATCCCCAATCAAAGTCATCCCAGCTAGTGGATGGGTAATTACAAGTCGAGTCAGAATAGTAATCATCTTGGGGATAAGTGGAGGTAGGAGGATAGGATTGGAAATGTGTGAAAGATGTAGAAGGATACATTGTGGAGTAGGAGGGAAACTAGAAGAGAGAAAGGTGCCCTGCAGTACAATCAACCAAACCTGTCCTTATGTAGGTAGCCTAAAGACCTACAGACTCCCAGGACTCATCTTGAGATAATAAATGATTTAGTCTACTTTTATCCTGTCAATCCAACCAATTAGAACGAGGGACTAAGGAGAAGGTTCTTCCTTTGGCTTACACCTCCAGTTCCTATTGTACCCCCCAGCCACGGTCGTTTGACACTCCTCCCCTAGCTAGACATCAGATGGACCAACAAAAGATTATTAATCGAAAAAAATCTTAGTCTGAGCCCTGAAGAGCGAATCAATCCTTAAGGCCAACATCTACTCAGTTTTAGTTAGGCTTGGGATGATCATGCTCTTGGAATGTGATGGGCCTTTAAGATGGGTTATGCCCTTAATGATCAGTTAAAATGTGTATGTGTGAACAACCATGTTTGCAAACAAGGTTATTTGTTGATGTGTCTTTCAGGGTTTAACCTTGTTTAGTAGCTTTTAGGGTTTAATTCTTAGGTTGGTTCAATCAAGGTTTAGTAGAACACTCCAAGTTTCCTTTAAAAATCAAAAATAATGTGGAGTGCCTGGTTCAGCCCTAAGAATCAACCCTAAGTGGCAAGCTACTTGATGGATCAGTTTTAGATTGAGTGGTGCAGCCCAAACAGTTCAAGCAATTGGCCTATTGCACCACTTGATTAAGGCACACAAAAAGTCTTAAACTAATTAGATTTCTACTCACTTATTTGTGTGTTGAGTTAAGTGTACCGGGTCCACAAGTCAGATCTCGGTTCGATGTGATTGTGCACCTTAGGGTGAGAAGTTGTGGGTGTTAAGTGTGTAGCTTTCAGAAAATCCCATAAGAGAAGAGTATAATTTTTTTTCTTTTTTTTACATATGCAGGGGTGAGATGAGTGGAGGTGGCAAACAAACAACCAAATCTATCCTAGGGTTTATAAAAAAACACCTAAGTTGATTTGGGTTTGAGTTATTAGTGTGGTGAAATGAACTAGTGGGTGGGGGTGGTGGGGATAAACTTACAAAACTTTCATCTGCACTTTTCTCCGATCTAACCGCTCTGTCCTACCTCGGAAGAGTACCTGCAATCACAGTAAGATTAGAGAAAAAAGTTAGGTAAGGCGAAAAAAATGCGAAAAGAAAAAAAAATCAAAGAGTGTTGCCTCCCCAGCAATGGCGCCAAAATGATCGAGGTGCATTTCATGAATTAAAATGAGGGTTTGGAGGACCCATCATCGTTGCTCGTAAAACACATCTATCAGATAAAATTTATAGTCGAAACTTGAAAAGTGAGTCCCGGGTCGAATATAGGGAGGCGAACATTTGGTTTTGAAGTATCTTCATTTCTCTTTTATTTATTTATTTTATTTTTGTCTTTTCTATTTTTTTTGGTATTTTTAGCAGGCAAGAAATTAGATCGATGAATTCTAGCTAATCTATTTGAAAAAATTTAAGAAGGAGAGGGAGAAAGAGAGAGAGAGAGAAACAATCATCTATTTATAAAGAATTGTTTGTTACAGCTACGAAAGCCGAAAATCTACACTACGAAAGCGAAAGAAAGATAGAAAGAGGTGAGAGAAATCCCTCTCAACAATCGCTTGGAGGACAACTAACTCTGACATCGCTTGGTGGAGGGTGGGGAGGAGCAAGACGAACAGGGATGGAGCCAGAGGACGGAGGGTGGGGCAAGACGGCTTCACAGCGAGGATCTTCTCCCAAAGGGAGGTGAGAAGACAGCCATGGGATGCTCCACGAATGGGGATGAGAAGTGGGAAAATGTTTGCTTCTACTCTAGAGGAGCATCCCAGGCTCGTGACAAGCTCTCTCTAGAGCCTTGGAGGTGGTGAGAGGAAGAAAGGAAGAGATGGTTTGGAATGGTGGTGGGTAGGTCCTTTCATAGTGGAGGAGGAAGAACAAATTCACATCTAAGTCATTACTGACGTCCGTAACCGTCGCTACAGATCCACCCTTTCTGTCGTTGAAGATCCACGCCTTCAATTCTTTTGCTGGTGTGCACGGGCAATTAGGTCCACATCAATTGATGGATTGGGAGCTTCTGTAGGTGATTAGCACATGTTTGTGGGCTATTTAAGTATTTAAGTGCCTAGACATTAAGTTAATTCTAACATTTATTTAGCTTACATTAGGATGTAAATAGATTAATTCATATTTCTAACTTAATTACATAATTCATGCATTGCATTCATAACTAAATGCATTTAGAATTGCATTCATTTAATTAGTTAACCAATTAGGTGCATTGCATGCATTGTTTTAATTTAACATAGAAGTTAAGGGCTTATGCATAAATAACCATAATATTTTATTATTTTCTCCTTTGCACAGGTAACTCCTCCGGCTTCAGCACCGCCTCCTCCTCCTGCGCATCACATTTACGCTACACCATTTTGAATTTGAAACAAAGGCTGTGGCTATAAAAGGAGGACGGAGAGCTGTCATGCAGGAGGAGACACCACCCGCCCATCACCGTGCACCCGCTCCTCACTGTGGTCTCCAAGGCCAAGCTCCACCACACCATGAGCCGGCGAGGTGACAGCTCGCTGCGCCAATCCAGTGGGCTTGGCCATCACCGTGTTTCTTCTTCATCAGCCTCACGTGTTCCTCAACGCATCCGTGCCTACATACCCTACCCACACCTTCATCTCCAATCCACTGCACGCACTTACCCGCCAACATGCAGCACCATCCACAGCTCCACCGTGCACACTCATCTCCTGCAGCACCGCCATCCCTATGCACGCCCTTGCTGCGTGCACCATCCTCCATGCTCCAGCCCCTAGTGCACGCCCACCAGCTCCCCTCGGCGCGCCTCACTTTCTGCAGCAACGCCACTCCAGCCCACACATGCCCCTACCGCACACCTGCAACAGCAAACACCCTCCATCCACGCGCGTAGAGTCCGCTGCACTTCTGCCGCACTCCCTGCAGCGTGCCATCGACGCTTGCAGCGTGCGGCCAGTAGTACGCAGCAGCAGCAGCTGCGACCGAGCTCAGCCACGCCCGCGCACACCCGCACGACCAGCGCATTCACCGTGTGAAGCACTTCAGTAGCCACCGGAACCCACCACCACCGTACCTCCATCCAGCCACCTCGGGGCACCTCGCACTTCGCCGCGACCGCCATCACGGAGCCCTCGGTGTAAAGATCCTCTTTCGAGCTTCACACCTCCGGCCATTCCCTCCTCACTCACGGACAAGGGGAAGAAGTTCCCCTGTTTTGCTATAGTAAAGCCTCTATTAATATTTACATTCTATGCCATTGTCAACTTTTATTATTATTTTATTAAGCTACATTGCAAAATATATCCTTTAATTGTGCAAAATTGTCATTTCAGCATGTTCTCTTGATGTTTTCTTAATCTGAAGGCAGATTTGGTTCGATTCTCGTCGAAACTAACTATGAACATATGTTTTTAATCGGTGCGAGTTTAAATATGTCATTGCCTCCCTGTGGACACGACCTGCTCTTCTGTGAGTGGTTATTTTAATTATTGATTAGTCGATTTTTCCACCACATAGAACTACAAACGACGCATCATTTTATGTGACAAACGACTTTAAAAGCGAAGAATCGACTCGTTAGTAAGACTCGACTCTGCGGCAGCTGGTGTGCGGTGAGCGCTTCACCAATGCGCTACAAGAGTCAAATGGTCGTGGATACATTTTGAGGCTCAACCGCTTCAACAATTAGATGCAAATCCAACGGTGGTCGCTCACTTGGAGGAAGCGAAAGTTCTGCGGACTTCCAGGGGTGGTTCAAATGGCGCCATGTGGTACCATCTAGGCCATCCATCTTCATTCTGTTGCAGAGGGTGCCACGGTGCTCAGATCGAGATGACTCCCACGTTACCGGACTGCAATCGTTGCTCTGAATCCATACGTACAGTCAGATTTTTCATCTGAAGCCTGTATGGATGTAGCATTGCCTCCTGGACATTGACCTTCCTCGGACTTCGTATGATGCTACGGGACTCCGTTCTAGACGATTTCAAAGGCGTTAGACTTCAATCGTCGTCCTGATCAAATCCGTATGGTCCGATCATCCATCTGAGGCCCTAAAATAAATATTCTTCTCTCCTGACCATGAAAGGACCTAATTAACCTAAAATATATGCAACTACTCTAAATGGAGAATGATGCATGCTATGCAATATTTATAACATGAAATGCAAATCTAAGCCTAAGAACATGCATGAATAGGCATTTTACCCTCAATAATTGTGGCTACATGACATCATTAGCCATAACTAACTTGAATTAGTTTAAATAAAGTGACAAATGCTCCTAAATGATCGCCTAAGGATCGTAATTCCATGCAAATCCATTTTGAGAAGAAAACATCAAATAGGGCTAATTCTGCAATTTTAACATCACATCATAATTGCAGAGTAAGCACGGGATTTACCAAGGGTTAATTGAAGATCTATTGAGCATTAAAATCCAAAGAGTGGGTCTGCACAGACAAAAATAGGGTTTCACGCATTTCAAGAATCGAATTTGAACACAAAGCCCTAATTTCAAACCCACTTAAATTGAAGAGGTTCTGGTCAAGATAAAATTCACTTAAACCTACTAAAATTCATAAAAAAATATTCTAAGAGGTTTGGTACCCTTGGTTTGACCATCTGAACCCATTTTAATCTTTAACAGAGACTTAGACGAGATTTTGCCTTAATTTGGTCTTCTTTGCAAATTTCCTAAGCAAACATGGCCAAAACTGAAATCCAAGTTCATCATCAGATTCCTTGGGTCTAAATTAGGTTAAGGGCAAAAATTAGGCCCAATCAGAATTCATCTTGACCTAGTTTGCATTTCAGTCCCTTAAATCTCTATTTCTCTTTGTCAGGCAACTAACTTTAGAAATTCCTTTCAAATAGGTCCCTAACTTGTTCATCTTCTTCGCAGAAATACCCTTTCCGCCATTGTTAGGTCAACCGACCTAAACACCTTGTTTGACATGGCCAAAACCCCACCAAATCAACTCCAAATCCCACCAAATTTTGTGGGATTGGTGTTCACATTACAAGGAATCAATTGATCAGGATCTTGGATCCTAACTCACATCCTAGGGCTCAAGCGAAGCTTTTAAATCTTCAATAGAACCCAAATCAAATCATGATGAATTCCCCTATTTATTCTCAAATCAGAGCTCTATAAAAGCTTCCCCATATTCAGTCGTTCTCCTTAGCTAGGTTTGAGGCTAAGAACCTTCTTCCCTTCCTTCCCTGGCCTCCTCTGACTAAGTACTACAAAGTCCAGATTCCCGGATTACTAAGTAACTCAACTTAGAGAAAGACGTGAAAAACTATGCTCTCCTTGATTCCTTTGTATTCATTTTCTCTTACTCTTTTTTTTCTTTCTTTTTCTTTCTTAGAGCTCACAACTTTACCAGATTTACATATATGACTTGTATTTGGTGGTCTCAGTAGGCATTAACACTTTAATTGAGTTCTCATAACCCTAACACTAAGTTGGAATTCCTCAGCTAATATTCGAGCAATCAGAAATACAAGAAAAATAGGTTAAGACCATATTTGGTGGAGCTCAATTTTATTTGGCGGTATTGCCTCGATGAAATAAACACTAAATATTCATTTTTTTCTTTGCTTTCTCTTCTTTTTCTAATTTTTTTCAGTTTTCCTTCCTTTTCATCATTCTTTTTCTTTTTTCTTTTTTTTTATTTTTTTTCAGCATAACACAACTAGCATACATCCATGAACTTTATTGAGGAGGCATTATTAGGGATTAGTGGTGCTCAAGAGACATTGGGTGGCTTATTTGGTGGAAGTGCCTACTCACGGCACCGGGAGAGACGGATAGGATGGTGTATTTCTGACCTTACCATCAATACCCTCCTTCAGCCGAGGATTCCGTAAAGAATGGTCATAACCATCCACCTTAGCCCTAGTTTTATGAAAACTCGCTCTCCGCGTATTTCCCTTATTCGGTGGCTCTCACAATTTCGCACAAAATGCATACGCAGGAACCAAGAGCGAAAACTATGTCTCATCTCAGAGCATCATCACCTAATCATCTAGGATTCCAGATTCCTCGCACTAATCTTAGAGCACCAGTACACTCTACCCTCATCTCACACTATTTGGTGGATTTTTGGAGGAAAATCAGCATGACTCCAAAAACATTGTCCAAGGGTTCAGGAAAAGAAGCACTGCTTCTTCTCAACAAACTGAAGACATTTATCAGCCTTCACCGTGAATCTATTGCAAATTCTACGTGTGTGTGAAAAGTTGTACTGGATTCCAGATTACAGGAATCAACTAAAGGATAAAATCCCTAATGCATTCTCTTAATAAAATAATCTTATTAAGGAATGCAATATCTATATATGCTATAAACATGTAACCTCATATAATTTGTACTTCATGCATTTCCCGTATCGGGTTACAATCAGCTTGACCCTAAATTTAGAACAAAAGGTGGGCGGGTGAGTCGGAAGTGGCTGTTGCGAACGATTTCTAGCTCCAATGAGAGCATTGAAGGTGGAGTCGGTTGTTCTTTTATTTAAGGTCCTAAAGTACGTTTTGCATGTAGGTCCAAGGTTTTCCTAAGTGTTGGCAAAAAATTTTTTTTCAGTTTTTCTGTATCTACCCCCCCATGCCTAAGTTCTTGCATGTCCTCATGCATGAATGTAAAAGAAAATAAATGCTGCAGGGAGAGAATGGATAGAAATCACCTGTAATTGCTCCTGAAATTATATTCAGCACCGGTCAACCTGTTAACATGCAATATAGAAAAGGGAAATATGCTAAAACAAAAATATGCTATGTATAAAAATGGTTATGTATAGATGATGGTGAAGTGGTATTTATACGTGATGAGTTTAATGCCTCCAGCTAGGCGGACACTTCAAAAAGGATATACCAATACAGTATTGAGAATGGCGAGTAAAATGATAAGAATTTTAGTCTCATTCGCCAACAGTGGACCGCAAATGCGAACTAGCTGTCCATGAATTCCAAGTCCAAATAATCGGGAAAATATGTAGATGGGGCTTGGGATTTTCTGCAACCAGATGCTATAGAAGAAAGACAGATAAATACAGGTGCCTGGAAGGAATGAAGGTGAAGGCATCCCGAAGAGGTGATGGAGAATGTGGGTGGTAGGGGTATGGCTGGAGTCATGTGGGGTGAAATCATATGGGTCTTAATAATGGTGATGAATGGAAGGCATGACCCAAGTAGTGTGGTCAGATCTGGAAATCAAGGTCCAGTGATCAGTCTCTGTCTCTACCAAAGATGTTTGGGTCTCATCTTCTTTTATCTCTTCCAAATTGTCCAATGCCAATTCCCAATTATCACATGATTCCCCAAAATTCCTACCTTCCTCTGATAACTCGTCATATGTTATCCCTAATAATCTTTCAATTTCTTGAATATCTATTTCATAAGGGGATATTTCCTTCTTCTCACTTAGATGAAGTTGGGCATTAGATTTAGTAGTGAGTTCCTCCATGAAAGTGGAATGGGCTGAATCATTGATTAAGGAGTTGTTACAGCCTTTGTGATTTTGTTGCTCCGTGTATGAGATCATTTGAATTAATTCATCAATGTCTCCATGGGTATTCTCAAATACAACAAAATTATATTCAGGTCCCTTAATGCTTGGTTCCTCACAATGAAATGATTGGTACTCAGGCCCTATATCAAGATCAAGATTCTCAAATAAACCTCCATTCTCAGCATCCATAGGGTTATCCATATCATCCACCTCGGGTGTTTGATCAACAAAATCCTGCATGACCACCACCAAATCGCAAATCGGTTGTGACACACCTAACCCAGATTCAAACATTTCTGGTTTTTGTTGCTCATCCCAGATGCTATGAAGCTCTTTCCTTATATCATCATATTCTCTTGCACTAGCTTTTTTATTTCATGAATCATTTTGATCAATTAAGTAATCTGGGATTCATTGCAAGGGGCAGGGGTTTAAATTGGGCTAGGTCGATCAAGATAAACCATACTATCAATGATTTGATCTGGTAGGGAGGGTGACTTATGTGATCTAGTGGATTGTTGATTCGGGTCGTGTGGTTCTACCCAGGTGTCAATTGCCATAGTTTCTTCCGAATTACCCTCCAACTCACTTTCCATATCATCCAGAAAGTACACTAACTTTGTTTTCTTAGTGGCTGCATACATATCAAAGTGAATCTTCTCATTGCCGCTACTCACCTCCATACATCCTGAGTAACAGTCAATCCGTGCATTGGTCGTAGCCAAGAAAGGTCGACCCAGAATAATGGGTGAATTACTTAGCTTCTCCGATATATTCATGTCCATGACAATAAAATCGACTGGAAAGCTAAGATCTTGCACTTTAATAATCACATCCTGAACTACCCCCTTTGGTAGTTTAATGGAGCCATCTGCCATTCTAATGGTGACAGGTGTGTGGTGCAGATCTCCAAGTTTGGTGCGGTCAAAAAGGGCGGTAGGAATCAAGCTAATGGAAGACCCTAGATCCACAAGGGCTTTGTTGAAGGTGAATCCCTTTATGGCACAAGATATGAAGGGTTTTCCAGGGTCAGTCATTTTGGGTGGTATATTGCCAGAAACAAATGCACTTATGTTAGCTGATAAAACCACCTCTTTAGGTGTGCAAGTCATTTTTTTCTTTTGTGACTCTTTCTTTAAGGCCTCAGGAAAGGGTAAATAGGTCAAATCAACTTTAGAAGCCTTTTTCTTCTTTTTGTCCCTTGAGTCTGAGTCAGAGCTGGATGTGGGTTTGGTCTTATGATTTTTGGTTGAGCCCAAATCAGGTCATTTGGGTGGCCTCTTAGCTTTTCTCTTCCTTTTAGAGGCCACAGATTTGACCCCCGCACAAGGGCATGTTTGATAGATTGGAGGAGGGGTCGAAAGAATAGGTGGAGAGTAGGAGTGAAACGGCATTTGCATTTGGGGATAAAGTGATTCTTGAAGTCTCTTGATTTGATCCCCTTGAGATTTCACATGATTTTCCAACTTAGTCAGCCTTTCTTCATTTTTCTTATCAAAGTCAAACAAAATGTTCATGATATCTTCAAGGGTGGTTGCGGGTTGGGCTGGACTAGATTGTTGCCCTAAAGTGGATTGAGTGGAGTATTGGGTGGCCTAGATTGATGTTCAGTCTAAGTCGATCTCTATGGTGGCCATGAAAGATCAGGATTGTTTCTCCACTCAGGGTTATACGAATTTGGATATGAATCAATAGGTGTATCTCCCTGAGTGGGGTTGACTACAGAGGGAGTTGATTGAGAACCTGTTATGTGGTCCTGTACTTGTGATCCATTATTCCAATTCATTAGAGATATCTCATCAGGTACAGGTGTATCAGAAATAGTGCATTCCTTAATTGATCTACCCAAATCATGGATTAGGTCCAAAGGTGCCTTTTGGGTTGACTGAGTCCAGGATGCCTCCCCATGGTAGCAAGAATCAGTAGAATAGCTAGTGGTTCCAAAATATAGGTCACTAGACCCATTAGGCTGGTTGTTCCAAGTCTCTTGTCCCTGGGAGGAGTGATAAGATTGAGATTGTGCCTGAGATCGTCTAATTTGCTCCAGAAGCATGGCACATTGATCTGTATAGTCCTTGTTATATTCCCGGAATTCAGCAACTATGGATTTCAATTGGTTCTGATCTAGATAAGGGTCAGATCCATGAGATTCAGGTTCTAAATAAGCTGGGGGATAAGGATAATCATATCTCAGCTGGTTAGGATGAGTCTCCCAACCAGGAGGAGTCGAAATCATGGTTGGGTTGGGAGATGGAGGACAATGAGGGTCAAAAGAATGATATGGATTCATGGATATTTGAGAGAAGATGCGAATAAAGATAAGAGATAGTCTTCAAATCAAATCCCTTCTCATGCAATCGCACCCAAATCAGGCTCAAAAAGGTTTGTTTTGAGTCTCTAAATTTAAACCCTAATGTGAATTACCTAGGGTTTGTGCTTCTTCTAAAATCTGCAGTCAGACCTTAGTATGACTTGAAATCACTCCTCAGATCACTAACTGACGAAAAATAATATGAAATTTGGTAGAGATCTTAATTTCTCAATAAATTTTTCAGGGAATATTTTTTAATATTTTTAATATTTCGTACAATTTTTCACGAATTTTTATGTTCCAGGGGGTCAAACAGACCAGATGGACCCCCTACGAGAAGTGCAGTTTGAAACAGTATCAAAAAAAAACCAAAACTTCTTCAAAATTCATAAGAAAAACTAGGTTTCAGTGGCTTTCCAATCCCACAAATTTCAAAGATCTCTAATTTATGTAAAGTACAGAATTAATGTTTAAATTTATAAAAAATCAGAGTGCAGACTATTCTGACCCCCTTCCACTGTACGAATTTTTAAAATTTTTATGTTGACAATTTTTCCAAATAAAAGATGGTACTGGAAAGCTAGTTTGAAAACCTAATACCAGATCGAATCCCAAGATTTTTTGACTCCTAATTTCACAGCAATAAATTTTTGAAAATCGTCAATATTTGCTTGCCGAACTTTCAAATCTGATTTTGGTGTGTTTAAATAGCTTCCAAGTTAAAACACACACCAAAGAAAATGATTTTTTTTTTTTAATCTAGATCTGAAATTTTGAATTTGAATTTATATATTTTTTTTTCTTTTTTTTTCTTTTTTTTTCTAACCTAAGGAAGCAATAAACTAGAGGACGAAGAAGATACCTGCGGTCTTCACCACGGGTCGATGTGTGCGCAGATCCTCATCTTGACACCCTACAATCAAAACAAGCAGAAGTCAAGCAAATCCAAATCTAAACTCATGTGTTACCTCCCCGACAACGGCGCCATTTGACGAGCGTGGAAATCGCGTATTTTGAAATCGTTGGAAATCGTAGTATAGTCGCAAAAACCACTCGTCAAAGATATTTGTGATAACGAAACTCTCATAGATATTTATTCTTTTTAGAACTTGAGTCACGGTCGTTCGTCTCTAGGAGGCGCAAAAACGAATCGAGATTTGGATTGACTTTTATAACCCAAATCTAACCTAAGCTACTATTTTTGTCTTTTTGTGTTTTTGATTTTTTATTTCGAAAAGCGAATTGAAACCTAGATCTAGATAAACTAGCAAAAATCTAAGTGACTATGTGCATCTAAATGAGGCCATGGTGGCCATGCATGGTGTGAACAAACCAAAGTGTCATATAGGCAAGCAAACATGAGGACAATCAATCACAGAATCATCATGAAATTTATGCAAAAAAAAATTATCACACATCATCTACACTAGAAAGCATATAAATAGAAGAAAATCCCTCACGCCGGAAAGTTGCCACTAGGGCCATCGGCCTTGTGTGAGGGTGTAGGCTAGACCTTGGGTGTGCAAACCCGTCTACACGCCCACCAAAAGAGATGGCCGGCCACAAGAGGCTATGGGTGAACCTTCATGGCCGTTCAAGAAGAAGAAGATGGGGGCTAGTCCACCAAAGTGGAGAGAGGAGGGTGTTGCTCCCTTTCTCTACCAATGGCCATCCTTGAAGCTTTGGAGAGAAGCTTCTCTAGCTAGCCGTCCATGGTGCCTTGGAGGAGGATGAGGAGGACGACCTTAAGGTTTTGGAGGGTGGAAGCAAGTTTTGAGTGGAGAGTATGGATGGGAGAGTGTATGGAGAGGTGGTCCAATTTCGTAGCTCTCTCTTTGCCCTTATGGAAGGCTCCATTTGGTTGCCACTTTTGGTGGCTCCAAAAATAGCAAATGCCACAATTTTTGGATCTAGGTTTGACACAGTTTTTAGGGTTTCCAAGAGAGTGTGCATGGGTTTGGTGGGAGTAAAATGGGAAGGTGTGCGTGTGTGTGTGTGGGTGTGTGTTTTTCGTAGGGCTAGGTTGTGGGTTTTGGTAGGATTAGGTGCTAAATAGGTTGGGTCAATCTAGATTAAGTGGGTGTGGACCTAATTAGGCTTAGGAAAGTCCAATTGGGTAGGAGTGAACCTAATTAGGTCTAGGTCAAGTCTAATTAGATGTGTGCATGTGATTAAGCTAGGGTAACCCTAATAGGTATGAGTTAATTAGATCCTAGGTGGATCTAATTGGGCTCGGGTGCACCCAATCAACTGTAGATGCACCCAATTAGGTATGGGATGGTTCAATTGGGTTAGGGATAGGACAAGTAGGGCTATGGATAGTGGACTAGGCTTAGGAGTTCTCTACTTAGGTTTCCTAGGGTGTCCGGTGGGGTTCCTAGGTCAAAATAGGCAAGCTAGGGCTTCCACCACCAAAATCAGGAACCAGACAGCAGTATCAGACATCCAGGATAGTGGTCAGACGTCTTATACTACAAAATTGGACGTCTGGACACTAAATTAGATGTCCAATTCTGTGTCAGTATGAGTTTTGGCTTCCTGGATTGTTATTCTGCAGAAATGAGACGTCCAGCCAGATGTCTGTACGTCCTAAAAGGTGCTGGAGAGTGGGTTTTATGTTTTCTAAGGTTGGTTTTGGTTCCTAAGTGTTTGGGAGAGGGATAGGAACATGGATAGTGCTATCCATGTTTGGGTTTTGAGGCTAAGGTGTCGTAATGGAGGTTGTTTTGGATTTGGGAAGGCTGTCCTAGGATTTCTAAGGGTAGGGATAAGGCTATCCTCCTTACTCCTCTTATCTGGATCAGTCTTCTTCTTTTATTGCTTTATTCCACTATCTCCATCCTGGATCACTTTATTATCTGTAAATAGCAATAAAAACCATTAACTAGTAGGATATCTCATCTTATTCTAAATAGACTGATGCAATGCATGATATGTAAGATATGAGTGCAATATCCACTATTTAAGATAGGTTCAGACATTATTTAGGTTGATTAGGACCCATGATTGCTGTGCAATCAGATCCAGCATCCTGGCATGGAGATGGTGACCTTCATGGTGGTGCTCAACTCATGGAGGTGGAGTGGAGATGGAAGTGGCTAGCCTAAGTGGAATGAATGCCAAGAAAATGGGTGGGTGCAAATGGCCACCCCTTAGGTCTTTTTATAGACCTAAGGGAGTCTCTCTAGAGAAGTGTGGAACTCTCTAGAGAGAGCTCCAATGAGTGGCCAGCCAAGAGTGGATGAGGCGGTTCTTAGATCCACAAAAAGTGGATCTAAGAATTGAAGGGCTCTTGGTTGGTAAATTTGGCAACCAAGAGTTGGCGCCACTTCAAGAGAGTTCTAGAGAACTCTAGAGGAGTGTGTGTGCGTGAATGTGTGTGTGTGTGTGTGTGTGTGTGTGTGTGTGTGTGTGTGTGTGTGTGTGTGTGTGGTCGTGCCCTAGGTGGTTAAGAGGTCTAAGTTATGTTCTAAGGGGTTTGGGTAGGTGTATGCCTTGAATTAGGGTTGCAAACCCTAATTACTAAGGGGAAATTGCAATTAAACTTAACCTAAGTTTAATTGAATGAGTGTGAACCTAATTGAGAGTGAAATAACTCAATTAGGTTGGGCTTAGGTCAATTGGACTCTCACTAAGTCCACTTGGACTTGTGTGGGTTGAGATCTGAGCTCAATTGGACTTAATGAGTCCAATTGATTAGGTAATGGTAATTGACTATGATCTAAGTTAATTGAGTTTGGTGAGGACCTAATTAGGTCTTTAGGGAGGTCTAGAGGTGGTAACTAAGGTTAGGGTACCTTAATTTAGATTCCTATGGGGTTGGAATTGGATCTAGGGAACTAGAGATCCAAGATCAAGGCTTGAATCTCAAAACAGGAACTGGAGAACAGTTCCAGACGTCCAAAAACAGGATCAGATGACTTATACTCAAAAATCAGAAGTCCAAACTTCAGTTCTGGACATCCAATCTGAGTCAGGGAGAATTCTAAGTTCTGTTTTGGGTATTCTGTAGAAATTGGACGTCTGACAAAGTGTCTGGACATCCAATAACACTGCAGAAGTGGGTTTGAGGTGTGTGGGAGTAGGCTAAGGGTTCTGGACATCCTATAATTCATCTGGACGTCCAGATAAGGGTTGGAACTAGGGTTTTAGGGTTTCCTAGGGTGAAGTAACCTAATCTAAGGGTGGCTAAGGCTTAGGGGAAGTCTCTAGGCTATCCTAGGGCTAGGAAGGACCTAAGCTCTTCATATTTTACTGCTTTATTCCTACTTAATAGAATAGCATACCTTAACTCCCTTACATCATTCTTCCCTATATCTAATCTAAGTCTTTTGCTCCAGTCCTACTGCAACACCCATTATTCCTGATCCAGCTTCAGATCCAGCTCCAGATCTAGCTTCTGATAAACTTATTGCCTGCAATTGACATAATGCACTTAATCAGCACATTATAGCATTATTTTATGCATAGCTAAAAGAAAGCGGTAAAGATGCATATAATGCTTATGCATGCATGAATTTCCCTAACCTATGCTAAGTTCTAACCTAATTTAGGTCAATTAAGACCTATGACTGCTGCGCAATCATACCCCCATGCCTAAATCTTGCTAGTCCCTAGCAAATGCAAAACTAAATTATTCACATAAGGATCCCTAAGGGATTGATTATTTTATCAAGTGTATGCCTAGAGGTTTTACTCCTTTTTATTTTCATCCTATGCTCCAGAAATCCAGACAATCATGAAAGTGTAGCTATGTAGCTTTTGCAATGGATTCGAGTGAAAAGCTAATTCACCTCTAAAGCCTATACTTGACCCCTAGTAAAAATTCCAGTGAGATAGGCGGACTTCTTCCCTCGAGGTATTCAAAATTTTCTATGAATTTCACCCGATCTTAAGCTTAAGTAGAGAATCTTAGAGGGAAAAGATTATATATTTGGTGGCTCAATCTCGACTGGTGCTACATAGAGATTAGTACTACAGAATCTAGATTCCCAAATTATTACCTAACTCAACTCAGAGAAAGACGAGAAAAGCTATGTTCTCTTTTGATTCCTTTGTATTCACTCTCTCTTACTCTTTTTCCTTTTCTTTCCTTTTTCTTAGAGTTCACAGCCTCACCAGACTCACATATATGATCTGTATTTGGTGGTCTCACTTGGCATTAACACTTTAATTGAGTTTCTATAACCCTAACACTAAGTCAGAATTCCTCAGCCAGTATTCGAGCGGTCAGAAACACAAGAAAGGTGGGTTAAGGCCATATTTGGTGGATCTCAAATTTATTTGGTGGTATTGCCTCAATGCAACTGAACTAAATATTCACTCTTTTTTCTTTGCTTTTTCTTCTCTTTCTAATTTTTTTCAATTTTTCTTTCATTTTTTTTTTCAACATAACACAACTAGCACACGTCCATGAACTTTATTGAGGATGCATTATTAAGGATTGGTGGTACTCAAGAGATAATGGGTGGCTTATTTGGTGGAAGTGCCTACTCACGGCACCGGGAGAGATGGATAGGATGGTGTATTTCTGACCTTGACATCAGTACCCTCCTTCAGCCGAGGATTTCGTAAAGAATGGTCGTAACCATCCACCTTAGCCCTAGTTTTATGAAAACTCGCTCTCCACATCGTTGCCTTATTTGGTGGCTCTCAAAATTTCACACAAAATGTATACGCAGGAACTGAGAGCACAAACTATGCCTAATCTCTGAGTATCATCACCTAATTATCTAGAACTCTAGATTCCTTGTACTAATTTTTGAGCACTAGTACACTCTACTCTCATCTCACACTATTTGGTGGATTTTTAGAGGAAAATCTGCTTGACTCCCAAAACACTGTCCAGGGGTTCAGGAAAAGAAGCACTGCTTCTTCTCGACAGACTAAAGACGTTTATCAGCCTTTACCGTGAATCCATTGCAAATTCTACGTGTGTGAAAAGTTGTACTGGATTCCAGATTATAGGAATCAACTAGAGGATAGAATCCCTAATGCATTCTCTTAATAATATAATCTTATCCATGGATGCACTATGTATATATGCTATAAACAAGTAAACTTGTATATTTGTACTTCATGCAATTTCCCTTTCGGGTTACATTCAGCTTGACCCTAAATTTAGAACAAAAGGTGAGCGAGTGAGTCGGAAGTGGCTGTTGCGGACGATTTCTAGCTCCAATGTAAGCAGTGGAGGTGGAGTCGGTTGTTCTCTTATTTAGGGTCCTAAAGTACGTTTTACATGCAACTTCGAGGTTTTCCTAAATGTTGGCATAAAAATATTTCAGTTTTGTTGTATCTACCCCCCCATGCCTAAGTTCTTGCATGTCCTCATGCATGAATAAAAAAGAAAATAAATATAGCATGGAGAGAATGGGTAGAAATCACCTGTAATTGCTCCTGAAATTATACATTCAGCACCGGCCAACCTATCAGTATGCAATATGCAGAAAGAAAATATGCCATATATAAAAATGAATATGTATAGGGTGATGGATGCGGAGTAGATGCTGAGTTTAACACCTCCAGCAGGGCGAAAACTCAATCAGATGTATCAGTTCTAGCATAGGAGCTGATCAAGATTAAGAGAAAGATGTGCTCATATGCTCTTAGAATCAGAGGTCTGGAGATGCGAACCAGCTGATTGTGCACCCCTACTCCAAAAATTCTAGCTATAAGAAGGTGTGGAGTAGTGGTGGAAAATAGAGGATAATCAGAGGGGGGATCATGATGTTGATTCAACTGATTTATCACGTCCCGCAATTCAGCAGGAAGTTGCTGAGGAAGTAGATCAACATGTATCTCAAAACCAAAATCTGAGTCATAGGGATCCTCATAAAGATAATTGACATCAAAGATCATGCCCTCTCCAGGCTCTGGGTCATATGGGGGTATCCGTGAAAGTAGAAGATCTGTGGGGGTGTCACTGAAATCCTCATCAGAAATTACTTCATCCTCATCAGTACTCATCTCTGCTTCATCGGAGGCTGACTCTTCAGGCTTAGGGTCGAGCCATTGACTAGGATGATAGGTGCATCCCCAGCTCATTCTGCTCAAAGCTTCACCCTCATATGCATTGGGTTCCTCAGTAATTCCTGCCTCAGGTAGCATATTTATTTCTTTGGTCAAAACATCCATAGCTACTTCTGGTCTTCGGATGTCATCATCAGGGATAGAAAGTGTCATCTCAGAATTTCTAACATTCGAATTAAGCATGTTGGTGAAAGAAGAGTGCAGTTCAAAAGATGTTGGCTCTAGCACAGATTCACCTACAATGGGAAGTGGCCTAGATTGATCAGTAGTGTCGCATGTAATGTTTGCCTCAAGATCCATATCCTCAACTGGATCTACTTCTCCCTATGAACGACCTCGGACACGTTTCCTATTTTCGAGCACTCTTATAAATTTAAATGTGTAAAAGTGATTTTGTCAACTATACTACGATGCGTATTTCTAAAAGACGATTCTCACGCACTAACATCTACACAACACTAACAACTACCCTAGAAAATAGTAGATCCTAACTAAGTGGAAGAATGGGACCTGGAAGAGAATTTGCAGCTGGTGGCTGCAACAACGAATGGGGGAGGAGACTCCAGCAAAGGGGAAAGCCTACTAGTGAAGCTCTAGGTCGCCTTGCGGTGTTATGAGATCCGTAGTGATGAGGAGAATCGAAGGAAGATGAAGTTCCATCGCTAAAGCAATGGAACGGTGGAAAGTCTGAGGAGAGGAACCAAAGGGAAGAAATGATCGTCTCAAGAGATGTAGTAGGGAGCCGATGGCACGTGCGAGCTCAAGGATGGTGCTTAAATAGGCGTTGAGGTGATTTGAGCACTGGCTCAGTGTGATTAGTCTCATAGGGTTTTAACGGTGGATGAGAGATTGAGAGGAGCACGGGAAGCTCTAAACCAAAAGTGCACCATTGGATCAGATCTAGGTGAGGTTGTGATTCTTCGCACAAAGGCACACACTCGGAGATGAAGGATCGGTTGTGGGATCAGAGGATCAAAGAACCAATGGTGCCTGTGCATCATGTTCTTCGATGCTACAGCGCACCCATGGGCATCAAGTGTGTTTGGGCTTTTTGCAAGAATAGTCCAATAGTCTGAAGGGGAATGATAATTGCAATGGAACCCATAAGTGAAGAAAATCACTACAGAGGGGTCCAAAAGTTTCTCAAATGGGTCCCTGGAAATTTTCAAATATACCCTTGCGACTTTAAATTTAAATAAAACATGTTAATGCATGAGGACCTATATGTAATCTAATGAATGTAGGGTCCTATTGATGTCCAAATGTCATGAGATTTTTATTAGAGCACAGTTAAACATTTAAGAAGTTAATTCAACATTTGATTTGTACTTTTGAACTCAGAAATGTGTTCAATTGGCAATTGGATCATCTTATATTTGTGAATAAAATATCTCATTAATTGACTTAATTATGCATTTTTAACATCAATTTGTTGTTTTAGGTCTTTTCTTTAATTTCCACACTTAACTCTTTTATCATGTTAATGATGTAGTGTTTAACCTAGTTTAATTGACTTAATTATGCATTTTTAACATCAATTTGTTGTTTTAGGTCTTTTCTTTAATTTCCACACTTAACTCTTTTATCATGTTAATGATGTAGTGTTTAACCTAGTTTCTAGCTTAACTTAGGCATTTTAGTTATGATGAGCTACACCTCATCATTAGGTTCAACCCTATATTTGGGCTCTATAGGTTATATTTTTCTTTTGTTAGATATTCACGTTGCGAATTCTCGTCTCTTCGTGAGACAAAATACTCTTCGTGAAGAAGAGGAGTTTCTGAGGTACACAACCATTGATCATAGTGTGGTTGTAATTGAGGTTATACCACCCTCGTTTAAGTGATACGTTAGTGGATGTGATCGACTAGGTCGATCAAGAAATCTTAAGTCAAGGTGACTTAGGTAATGATTTTTACCTAAAAATACTTGCCCTATTGTGGTGATTGATTTTGTTAGATTGATTTTTTATTTCTCAAATTGTTATAGATTTTTATTTTCACACTATTCACCCCATGTAGTGTAAATTATAATTTATGGATTATACATTTTTGAAATATTCTCATCATTCAAATGAGCAATAATGTAATATTTCACATGTATGGCAACTCTTCTATTTTAACTAAAGCAAATTTGTATTACAATATTTTGCATGTATTATAATTTAATTTTTCACTTGTAATATAAGTTGTTACACTTCCATTATAATAAATAATTATAATACAAGTTTATCGCACATATATAAGTATAGTTTCATTTGTAATACAAATTATTTTGCCTCTTTTACTTTAAATACTTGCAATAAAAAGCTCGTCATATGTGTTATAAGTTAGCTTTTCACTTGTAATACAAATCTTTACACCATATTTACAACCAATACAATTGCATCAATCACATATTATTTTGCAATACAACTTTATGGTCGTAATAAAAGGCCATTTAGTAATATAATTCATATTAAATGTCATTATTGTTAAGCACTAAATATTTTTATAACACATTTCTCTTACAAATTTAGTCATATTTATTAATTTCATTATATTATTATATATAAAATAAATTTGATGATCACTCGCAACATGCTTACTATTTTGTTACAAAATACATAATGTTGATTACAACACACATGTTTATGCATTACAAACATATTAATTTTACATTCCAACAATACTTTATTATTACAAGACTTTTTCATTAATTTAACAGGTATTCCTTGTTTTGGATAATCTACCGTAGAGATTCTTCAATTCTTTTTAATTTTTTTTGGAATGTCAAGCATTTAAGTTTGTTCATTAGTAATTTCCACATATCATTTTTATATTACCAATAATATTATCATGTTACAAATTAATTCACTATCTATTTATAGAATGCATATTTGGATTAGCTATAACCATGTTTTAATTTTTAGAAATGTTTTATCAGTCGTTGACAATTTTTATTAATATTGATGTATTGTGAAATCATCTTCATTACTTTAGATAATATTAATTTCAATTGAGCAATCTTTAGTAACTTTTAAGCACTATACTTAAAGAATAAGGCCTCGAGACTCGAGATGAGATTTTAAATTTCAATTTACATCTTGATGTCCCTTTATATATAATCGGATTATAGGTTATGAGTTGGATTGATTAAACCACAAACTTAAATCCAAATCAATTAGGTTAAGCTCAAGTTAAACCCAACTCATGTACACTCCAAACAAAAACAACAATAGGAAGTACGTTAGCAGCATTCGAGTCCTTACACATCAACGTGAATTGTTTCCACACAGCTAAGTGAATATGATGAAAGGTCCACTGCTTCAAAAATGTGTCACGATCAGCTTCCTCCATATTTTCACTCGATTAACATGGTATTGTCTACTTCACAGAGGATCGGTTCTCACGTATTTGGTACGAGTACATCTCCAACCTGCCCATCAACGTCTCTATCTACATATAAAAACCCAGATATGAATCGATGCATTTCCTTACTGGTTCTCCAAATGAGTAGGTTTAGTTGGTTCCTTCAATGCAGGTTACCTTCTTGAGTTTAACGTGCATAATGTATCCTTTTCAAACCTCAATTTGTACCCTTTTCCCAAACCTCAATTTGGTTCCTTGCTATTCTCATCCAATCGATCTTTCGATCTGATTCCTTGTCTGAGGCTTGGTTTTCTAGTTCAAGCAAGTCAACAAAATATGATGTTAGGCCACCTACAACAAACATCTTATCTATCTAGTCACAAGTAAATCAACCTTCTGATCAACAAAAATTAAAAAGGCGATGGGCTAAGACAAAATAGTAAATATCAAATATATTTATTTCACCAACTATGCTCTACAAATCAGAAGCAGGTCCTTAAATGTACAAGATGGAACGAAGTACAGGACTTTGGCACGTATAAATCAGGGATATTAGCATGCATACACAATCAAACCACGACGACATGCCAAGAAAGTGCTTTTAGGGAAGTCTGCTGTTGGTGCCGGAGGTCGAAGATGCAGCAGTTAGTGGTTCACTGACTTCAAGAAGCTCACTGCAAAGACCGGTGAATGGTGCTGAGTCTGTCTCCATGGGTCTAAACTTCAGAAGTGCCGAGGGGACCAACCCTTCCTCTTCTAGCATTAACGACTTGCATCCTGGTCCAGCAGAATGCCGGATTACTCGGGCTTTTTGAACTGCTGGCTGTAAGAGGTCAAACTCGAGAGCCGGTTGTTTCAATGCTGAACTCACAAACTGTCAAGCAAGCAACATCGTATGTTCAGGTGATGGAAATATAGTAAGAATTTGAAATCTGGTCTCAATTGAAATATTTTGTATGAGCCCACGTCAGACAACTGTGTCCTATAACTCCGTAGATGTTAGCATAAGGTATAACAAACTGCAAGATATAGAAGATATGGAGAAATCAAAAGTTATTTTTTAAATTTAATATTACCTTTAAAAAAAATCGACAAGTACTGTTTTGTTTACAAAAGCAACAAAATAATTCAGCTAACGGAAAGAAAAGTAAAAGAAGCCCTCTTTCAATTCGATTAGGCAGCAGAATTACATTAACTACTAAGATGATCCATCTGAATTTCATGCATAATCAACACACCAAACTAAGCAAACCAATACAGGTGTGAATGAATGAAGACCATTTAAAAATAAATGGGACTGGAGATAATGTGTAGTTGGGTAATTAGATATGAGAGATCCAATTATAATAGAATAGTAGCACATTGTGTAATGTAGAGTTGGAGTCCGTGGTGACTTATAAATAGGTATGGTATCTCCCATTTGTTTCTTGAGAAGTCTTCAGTGATATTAGCCCTATAAGAGTCTTTTCCCGTGGTTTTCTTCTCGGTCTTGTGAGTGAGGTTTCTACGTAAATTTAAGCATTATTTTTGTCATACTTAATATTTATGTTGATTATTATTCTATTTATTTTTATTTAACAACTTGATATCAAAGTAAGTCGTTCTTGGGTTTCTTTTTAAATTATGTTTTTCTAAAGATTATATTTTCTTGAAGTTCTATTTCATTTCAAGTTTGTTCTAAGAGGTGGGGCATCATCATGAGTCATGCCATGAGAAGGATCAAAGGTGGCTGCAACCACAGTTGACGCATAGCAACACACTCGATGGTGTGGGTGAGGTGGCGCACACAGAGTAGAAGACAAAGCAACGGAGCAGTGGCGAGGAGTCCCATGCAAAAAGGTGTGAGGCTGATGCTTTACCATGCCAAATCGAGAAGAAAAAGAGGTCAAGGCGACCTCGAAGGCAGTGCTAGCATGCGGCATCACAAGGAGATGCACGTGGTGGCATGCCCGGTAAGTAGATGAGCAACGGAGTCTGATCAAGAGCACCATGGCTCCAATGGTTTAGACCCCACCGATCACCTATCTTGAGTACACACTGGAGCTAATGGTGAAAGCGCATCGCAGATCCTAAAGGAGAAGGCAATAGCAACACTTAGCGGCAAGAAGCTACACTAAGCGACGCGCCGTAGAGCTTCCTGGGCAATGGGGGTCAAAGGAGATCCCTAAAGACGCATAGCAACACGTGGATTGGGACTCAATTGGAACCCTAAGAACAAAATAAGGTGCCTTTTTGCATCTTTTACCCTCTTTCTTTTTTTTGTTTGCGGCCTTCTATTACAACATATGGTAAGGAGGAGAAAAGAGTGCAAAAAGAGAGGAAAAAAAGGAAGAAAAGAAAAAAAAAATGGTGAACTTGAAAAGACGAGGGGGAAAAGCTGAGTAGGAGGATATCCTGTGGATCATAACGTATACTAGAGGGAATGAGTGAATAGTATCACCTTAAAAAAATATATACACAGATCAAAAATAAATTACAAGAGATTAAAGCACAGAGTATACCTGATTTATAGTAGAAACCCAAACCGAGTGAAAATCACTACCTAAACCTCCCAGCTTAGGATTTTTCCGACTAGTCCAAGCTAATCAATTCACTAACCGTACCACTTGAACGAGGGTGGCACAACCTCTTACAACCACTTCTCTTTTTATCTTGAAGAGAAGCAAAAACAACCACGGATCTTCCTAACAATCTTGGGATCCGTAAATCAAAGCAACAAGATAGAATATCAGAAATAACTTCAATGAAACCTTAATAAAAGATCGACCTGAGTTTTTCGCAGAGGTTCGAGATGTGCTTTTAAAGAACGTGAAGAACGTGAATGGGGCGCGGAGGCCTTTGGAATAAGCACGAAAAGCTCTACCTTTTGAAAGGTATTTCTCTTGAAAGTTGTGTGTAGATAGGTTGCGTACGACCTCTATTTATACTAAAAGTTTTGCCTGAATAGGAAATTAATTTAGTCGATCAATTAAGATTAATTGGTCAATCAAAAGGCAATTTGGTCGATCAATTAAGGTGGTTGGTCGATCACTAATTGATCGATCAACTTACTTGGTTGGTCAATCAAAACTGGGCTGATTTGATTGGTTAATGAAGTTGGTTGGTCGATCAACATCCCTAAAAACTTGATTTTGAAAAGATACGTGAAAATCCATTTTTGAGTTTTATTTAAGATTCCTTACAAGAATATCCTAGACACAAATAAAGATACAAAGACACATCAGCAGCTATCTGCACTTGGCTTGAAAGACACTTTAATCCGAGAGTCTTGAAATATTAGTCTAGCAATAAGCATAATTTTGGTACATCAAAATAGAGATACTTACATTCTCCTTTTTAATGACAACAAAATTATAATTATGAAATTGAAAATAATTTTTCATAATATCTCCCCCTTGTTTCAGCAAAAAGTAAAACATGCTGCTTTGATTTTCATTTAACTCCCCCTTAAAGCATGTAAATAAAGCAAGATAAATTTAAATATATATTAACCAAGACATTAACATCCATGCATAAATAAAAAGTCTAGATAAGCCGCGCTTAAAAATAAATGGGGTTTCGTCGATCAATTTAAAAAAAAAATTCATCGAACATGAAAAATTAGACCAAACAAATATGTTAATTGAGTTCTTTTAATCTTGATAATCCTAATGAATGACAAATTTTGTTGAATCTTTCTTTTGGTAAAGGTTTTGTGAATATATTAGCTAATTGATTTTCTGTATTAACAAATTCTATGTTAACTTCTTTTAAAACAGTCTCCAAGAAAATGATGTCGCACATCAATATGTTTAGTCCTATAATGTTGTACTGGATTCTTAGATAAGTTGATCTTGTAGGATAGGCCAAAATCTTGTAAGGTTTGTTTCTTCCACAATAGTTGTGAATAAGTTAGAGATGCAGCTATGTATTCTGCTTCTGTTGTGGAGAGTGAAACAGTATTTTATTTTCTAGAGAACCAAGAGACTAGGGAATTTCCAAGAAATTGACAAGTTCCACTAGTACTCTTTCTATCTGTAAAGCTACCCTTATGAGGCGTGTTTGGCGAATTAAAATTAGATTTTGGAGAACCCGTCATCGTAGCTCGCAAAACGCATCTATCAGATAAAATTTAGAACCGAAACTCGAAATGTGAGTCCCAGGTCGAACACAGGGAGGTGAATGTTTGGTTTTGAAAGATACGTATTTCTCTTTTATTTGTTTTTGTCATTTTTATCTTTTCTAATTTTTTTGGTATTTTTTTATCAAGAGATTAGGTCAATGAAATTTTATCTAGCTAATCTACTTGAGAAAATATAAGAGAGAAACAATCATGAATTTCTAATCAAATTTTGTTTACAACTATGAAAGCGGGAAATATTACACTACGAAAGCAATAAAGATAGAAAGAGGTGAGAGAATCCCCCTCGACGGTCGCTTGAAGGATGACTCGCTCTAACGTCGCCTGGAGAAAGGTGGTAAGGAACGGGACGAATGGGGATGAAGCCGGAGGACGGAGGATGGGATAGGACAGCGTCGCAGCGAGGATCTTCTTGAAGGGCAGTGAGAGGACGGCCACAGGATGCTTCACGAAGGGGGATGAGAGGTGAGAAAACTATTTTCTTTTCTACTTTAGAGGAGCATCCCGAGCTTGGGACAAACTCTCTCTAGATCCTTGGAGGTGGTGAGAGGAAGAAAGGAAAAGATGGTTTGGAATGGAAGGAGATAGGTCCTTTTATTGTGGAGAGACAAATCATCCATGGGTAATTAGTGACGGCTGTAATCGTCGCTGAAGATCTGCCCAACTGTCGCTGGAGATCTGCGTCCTTCAATTCCTTTATTGGCACGCGCATAGCGCAGGCCATTAGTGACAGCTACAAGCATCACTAAAGGCCCGCGCAACTATCATTATAGCCTCCAGCTCACGCTCGCTTGCAGCTGTGCTGGCATTGTCGAAGGACCATTCGATTAGAGATGGACGGTCCTGATTGTGCGAAGATCGCACCACTTGGGTGTGCGTTGGATTGCACGTGGGGTGTACGTCAACGCCCGCGTGAGCACCTCCGCTGGATCGGCGATCATCTGTGCGTCCACGTATCCACATCTCGACCGCTCGTGCATATGATCGAGTGGTCGGAATCAAACGTGCCTCACCACCGGCTGGATTGGAAGAGTGGGAGAGCTCGAACCGGCGCCAAAGTGTTGAGAACGCCTCTGGAGACCACTGCGCCACACGTCAAAAGGTGTCGCAATTTTGGATTATCCGAGGCCAGTGGTCAAGCGATCCTAGCCGTTGGATCAAGATCCAACAGCTGACAATTGATGATGAAGATGATAAGAGGGTGCCTCCCAGTTACTGCTAGCCAGTGTTGGGTGGCCTGGATGACGCCTCGTGGCACCATCTGGGTCGTCCGTCTTCTTTTTGTAAAGGGTGCTACGGAGCTCTGATCAAGATGATTCTCACGCTGCCGGACTGCGATCGTCGCTCCAGATCCATCCGTACGATCAGATTTTTCATCCGAAGCCCATATAGATGTCACATTGCCCCATGGCCGTTGATCTTCCTCGAACTTCATGTGATGCTACAGGACTCCGATCTAGACGATTTCGGAGGCATTAGACTCCGATCGTCGTCCTGATCAGATCCATACGGTCCAATCGTCCATCCGAGATCCTAAAATAAATCCTCTCCCGACCATAAAAAAGACCAAATTAACCTAAAATATATACTACTTTAAATGCAAAATGATGCATGCTGCAATATTTATAATATGAAATGTAAATCTAAGCCTAGGAACATGCATGATTAGGCATTTTAACCTAAATAGATGTGTCTACATCATACCTGCATAATCAGCATCACATAAGGAATATAATTCCAATGTGTCTAACTTCGGATAGAAAAGCCCTAGGTCATGTGTGTTGTTCAAGTATCTAAGTATTTTTTTAGCAGCATTTAAGTGTATTTCTTTAGGGTTTACCCGAAAGCGAGCACACAAACAGGTACAATAAAATATCAGGTCTACTAGCAGTCAAGTATAACAATGATCCCATCATATTTCTATATAATTTCTAATCTACAGACTTGTTTCATCGGTTTTTGAGTAAAGGCTGCCATTGAAGTGTCTTTACCATTTACTTTGTCTATCGAGAATTTCTTCAAGATCTCCGTTGTGTATTTGGTTTGAGATATGAAGATTCCAGAGAACAGCTGATAAATTTGAAGTATGAGAGAACCGAAGTTCTCCCATCATACTCATCTCAAACTGATCCTGCATTACCTTTGCAAATTCTTAATATAACATATCATTAGTAGCACCGAAAACAATATCATCAACATATATTTGCATTATTAGGAGATTATCTTCTTTGCTTTTAGTAAATAAAGTTGAATTTATATTACCAATTTTAAATTAACTTTCAATTAGGTAGGATTTTAATCTGTCGTACCAAGCTCGTGAAGCTTGTTTAAGTCTATATAAAGCTTTATTCAGTTTATAGACATAGTCTGGATATTTAGCGTCTTCAAAACTTGGAGGTTGTTTAGCATAGACTTCCTCAATGAATCCGTTTAGGAAGGCACTTTTGACATCCATTTGAAAAAGTTTGAATTTCATATGGGTGGCAAAGGCTAGCAACATCCTAATGAATTCTAGGTGAGCTACAGGAGCATATGTTTCATCAAAATTAATTTCTTCTTAATTATACCCTTGGACCACAAGTTTAGCTTTATTTCTAACTAATCCTGATTCATTAAGTTTGTTCCTAAAGACCCACTTAGTTCCTATAATGGTTTGAGAGTCAGGCTTTGGAACAAATTCCCATACATTATTTCTTTTGAATTGATTCAATTCATCTTCCATTACAATAATCCAGAAAAGGCTTCCTTGACATTTTTTGGTTCTAATTGTGAAACAAATCCAGTGAAAGCTAAACTATTAAATAAAGATCTAGTTTGAACTCCTTTAGATAATTCACCTACCACCAATTCTTTTGAATGATCTTTTACATAGTAAATATCTCTAGGAAGTTCATCAAAAATATTTTCTTCTGGAATGTTTGATGGATCATCTACTAGTTCATCCTCATCATTGATTACTTTAGGTTGAGCTAAGGTTTCATCAAATGATACATGCATAGTTTTTTCAACAACCGAATTCTTCTTGTTAAAAATTATATAGGCTTTACTTCTGGTTGAGTACCCTAAGAATATTCCTTCTGAACTTTTGGCATCAAACTTATCGAGATTGTCCTTAGTATTGAATATAAAACATCGACAACCAAATATCTTAAAGTAGGAAATTCTAGGTGTCCTCCCATAATAGAATTCAAAAGGTGTCTTGTTTAGGATAGGTCTAATCAGTGATGTATTTTGGATCAAGGTTGAATGTATCAGCGATATATCGCCGATATATCGATTTCACTAGGTTTGGGTATATAGATATCACCTGCAGTATCGTTTTTCTAGGATATCGACAATATATCTATGATATTATGATATATCGCCGATATGCCGGATGATATGGCCGAAATATCAGCGACATATCACCAAGGTGGTGGTACTGGGTGGGCAAGAAAGGCTGGGTTCTGGAAAAGGGGCTGTTGGGCGGGGAAACACTAAGTTTAATGGCCAGAAGGGGGAAAACACTGGGTCTGGGTCACACACGCATTTTTTAGACATTTCTTTATGATGTATTACTCATAAAAATGTTAATTTTAAATATTTTTTAATATTTTATGCCTTCTCTAGCAATTTCCCTGAAATTCACCGATATCAGCAATATATCCACGATATATCCCTTTTTTGACTTGTCAATACGATATCGATATTGATATTTAAAACCTTATTTTAGATATAGCAAGCAGTATTTACAGCCTCTGACCAAAAATATCGAGGTAGCTTCGACTCGCACAACATTGTGCGGGCACTCTTGCAATGTTCTATTTTTCCTTTCTACTACACCATTCTATGGTGCGGCTCTAAGGAATGCAAATTCATGTTTTATCCCATATTGATCACAAAAATTGGTGAAGGATTCATTCTCATTCTCCACCGTGATCACACCTAATCCTAATTACTTTAGACCCTTTTTCATTTTATAGTCTTCTAACGAATTTGTTAAAAGCATCAAAGGTTAAGTCTTTACTTTTAAGAAAGATACCCAAGTAAATATATAAAGAAGTCGTCAATTGTGACTAAACAGTATCTGCACCTGCTTAGGCTTTCGGATTTGGTTGGTCCGAACAAGTCTAAGTGAAGTAGTTCCAGGGGTTGAGAAGTGTTAACCATCATCTTTGGTTTAAAAGGATTTTTAGTTTGCTTACCAACTTGACAAGAATCGTAAACTTTGCTTTTCTTGAAGTTGATCTTTGGCAGACCCTTGATGAGCTCATGTTTCACAAGTCTATTGATGTTCCCCATGTGAACATGACCTGGTCGTTTATGCCAAAGTGTTGCTTCTTCGTCAAATACAACCAAACATTCAAGACT
This sequence comes from Thalassia testudinum, assembly GCA_037157565.1. Taxonomy (NCBI): domain Eukaryota; kingdom Viridiplantae; phylum Streptophyta; class Magnoliopsida; order Alismatales; family Hydrocharitaceae; genus Thalassia; species Thalassia testudinum. The sequence continues at coordinate 41,027,385 of JAZHRO010000049.1, forward strand.
GTCGCATTTGTCGAAGTTTACAATATAAATGTCTTTGTCTATTTCCTTTAAGAATAATTTGTTTTGTTTCTTTATTACAAACCTTTTAATGTAAAAGTAATTTTATAACATTTATCACATATTTGACTTACACTTAACAGATTATATTTTAAGCCACTAACTAAGTGCACATTATCAAAGGAAGTGAAAGAGTTACCAATTTAGCTAGTACCAATAATATGGCCCTTGTGGCTGTTCCCAAACGTAACTATACCACCTTCCTGATAGTTGAGTTGCAGGAATAGGTCTTCCTCACCGGTCATGTGCTTGGAACAGCCACAGTCCATTATCCATCTTCTTTCTTCTCTTTCTTGTCATTGGTTTGTATTTGTGAGGCTTTATTTGACAGAGTGACTTCGGTGTTCCATTTGTTTATTGGAAAGTCCACTTCTTATAATCTACAGAACCTACAAAACAAGATCGCAATATACTTTTTGGTACCCATATTTGTTTGGGTCCACAGTGGTTAGCTTGTGTTGCCTGATTTGGCAAGCTACCTTTCCCTTTGCTAGAACTAAATGCTTCATGATCATTTTTAGGTATATAACCTAACCTAAATTTTGTAGGGCTTTAGGTTTACATTCCTAATAATTTATGCAGGTTTCTACTTTCATTTGTGAACTTAGCCAGATCATTTAATAAAATAGCAGTTTTCTTTTAGTTTGTCTATATCTACCTTTAAGTTATTTATCTGTGATTTTAATGCAGTGATCTCAACAGATAACTCTTTGTTTTAATTATCAAGTACATCTTTTTGTGTTTTTTCTTCACCTAATGCTTTTGCTAAGTTTTTATTTTCTAATTTTAATAATTTTGCTATATCATGCATCTCAAAAAAGGCTTTTAATAATTCATCCTGAGTAAAGGAGGTTACCTCATCTTCTAGAGCCATAAGACCGAGGAGATCCTCCCGAGGTTTCTTCCTCTGAACTTGAGTTGGATTCATCCCACGTCGCCGTGAAAGCTTTCTTCTTTCCGCCTTTTCTAAAGGGCTTCTTCTTGTCTGGCTCCTTTCTAAGAAGCGGATAGTCCTTGATGTGTCCCTTTCTCTTGCAGTTGTAACAGGTGATTGCATCGTTCTTGATTTCTTCTTTCTTCCTCCAGCTCTTCTTATCTTTGAGGAACTTCCTAGATTTTCTAGAGAGGAGGGCTATGTCTTCCTCTTCTTCTCCGCTTGAAGTTTCTTCAGATTCCTGAATAGCTTCAAGAGCTATAGTCTTCTCCTTGGATCCTTCTCCTTCTTGATCCCTTATGTGTTGGAGTTGAACCTCATACACCATTAAACTTCCAATAAGATCATCCAATTTCAGGGTGGACAGATCTTTTGACTCTTGAATGGCAGTAGTCTTCATTTCCCAGTCACTGGTAAGTGAGCGAAGGATTTTTCTGACAAGGGCTTCGTTCTTGATGTCTTGATCAAGATTCCGCAAAGTTTATGATGTCCATGAATCTTATGAACATCTCCTTTATTGACTCCCCTTTCTTCATCCTGAAAAGCTCGTAATTCTAGGTTAGTAGATTTACCCTTGTTTCTTTTACCTTTGAAGTTCCCTCGTGGGTAACTTCGAGAATGCTCCATATCTCATGTGCGGTTTTGCATGCAGAGACTGTCGAATTTTGCTCTGGAGAGACCGCAGAATGACATTCATGGCTTTCTCATTGTGTAGCCATCTTCCTTTGGTCTAGAGTGATTGCAACGCCGTCCTTGATCTCTAAGCGTGTGTATTTCGAGGCGATGACATCCCATACCTAGAAATCCATAGATTCTAGGAAGATATGCATCCTAGTCTTCCAATAGCCGAAGTTTGTTCCATCAAATAGAGGTCGAACCACCGACTAACCCTCAACATACGTGTCAACATTCGACTTTGACATCTCCTGAACAACGCAAGCTCTGATAGCAAATGAGAATACGAGGATATCCTACGAATCGCAACATATACTAGAGGGAGAGGTGAATAGTATCACCTTAAAAAAATATATACACAGATCAAAAATAAATCACAAGAGATTCAAGCACAGAGCACCTGATTTATAGTGGAAACCCAAACCGGGTGAAAACCACTACCTATGTCTCCCAGCTTAGGATTTTTCCAACTAGTCCAAGCTAGTCAATCCACTAACCGTACCACTTGAACGAGGGTGGCACAACCTCTTACAACCACTTCTCTTTTTATCCTGAAGAGAAGTAAAAACAACCACGGATCTTCCCAACAATATTGGGATCTATAAATCAAAGCAACAAGATAGAATAATAGAAATAACTTCTATGGAACTTCAATAAAAGATCAAACCGAATTTTTCGCAGAGGTTCGAGGCATCGTCTTTTGAAGAACGTGAAGAATAGGGCGCGGAGGCCTTTGAGATAAGCATGAGAAGCTCTACTTTTTGAAAGGTATTTCTCTTGAAAGTTGTGTGTAGATGGGCTGCGTACGACCTCTATTTATACTAAAAGTTTTGCCTGAATAGAAAGTTAAATTGGTTGATCAATTAAGGTTAATTGATCAATCAAAAGGCGATTTGGTCGATCAATTAAGGTGGTTAGTCGATCACTAATTGATCGGTCAATGGCTTGAAATACGCTTTGATCCAAGATAATCCTGAAATGTTAGTCTAGCAATAAGCATAATTTTGGTACAGCAAAACAGAGGTACTTACAGAAGCTCCTCTAGTTTTTATGTTTCTTCTCTATGTTGGTTTATTCCATATGAGTATGGGAGAAAATGAGGAGTGTAAGAGCCTATTATTGTTGTGATCACATATGAGAGTTTCATTGTTCAAGGTCCCCCACATGAGAAACTCTTTGTCGTTGGTTTCTAGATGAGAGGACCAATCGAGGTCTCTAGAGGAGAGGCCCATGTCAAGTTTCCATGTGAAAGGCATAGCTTCAAGGTCTCCAGAGGAAAGGCCCATGTTAGAGCCAGCTACAACAGTTTATCCAGCAGACTCCAGCCCTGACTGATGTGTCATCATCAGCATACCAACCTACAAGCAAGAACAAGAATGCAGCTAACGTCATTCGCCTATAGAAGAGCAGTGACCCAGTTGCACCAGTTGAAAGTGTTGTATTTTGCTGTAGAGTGAGGATTTCGTTATTCTACAAGCTCAGTATTTCATTCTCAAACTTGAGGAGAGTGTTGAAAGAATGTGTAGTTTGGTAATTGGATATGAAAAATCCAATTACAAGATAATAGTATCACATCCTATATTAGAGTTGGAGTGCGTGGTGACCTATAAATAGGTATTGTATCTCATTTATTTCTTAAGAAGAATACAGAGATACCAACCTTATCGGGACCTTCTCCCGTGAATTTCTTTCCACTCTTCGTGAGTAGGATTTTCAAGTAAACCTAAGTGTTATTTTTACCATGCTTATTATTCATATTCATTATTATTCTACTTATTTTTATTTATTACTGGGACAGTAGTCATGATTGATAGCCATAGCATGTTCTCCGAAAAAGAATAAATGGGTACCACACAGACTGAATTTTAGAGCATCTCTTCAGCCACACACATCATCTTAGAAATGGAAGATGCATATTCTGCAGATCTTAAGATGTACCCTTAACGGCTGTCTGATGTTATTTCAGACCACAAGATCGAAGTCATAACCAATGATTACTTCTGCAGACAAAGCAGACTTCATTATAGGAGTTTCTTGCAAATGCTGCAATATTATAGATGATCGATCTCATACTGCACCTGAAAATAGCCCCTTCAATGTAGACTACGATTGCCATTTAATAATCAACTATTTTCATAGCTATTTTAATATCCATATATTGTTTGTTATACGTTAAAGATCAACTTCGTAAACCCCTCAAAAAAACAAAAATCATAATAAAAAACCAAACCAAATTTCCACATATATGATGCATGTTTTCTCAAGTGTGTGTTGAGTTCCTTCAATCATTTTGCTTATATTCATGTTTGTTTTCATTTTTGTGTGGGGTTGATTTATAATTGTTCCTACCTCTCACTATATAAAAAGAAGTAAGGTTTCTAGATCGGATTTTGATATCCCACCAAGCAACTAGCCTTTCAAACCCTATCCATCGACCCCTCCTCTCACCAGGCAGTGTTGTGCCACCTGGAGGCAATGCCGGCCATCTCTGTAGGTCGGGCTAGCCCCTGCACGCTGCGCAGGCCATCTCTGCAAGCAGCACCGCCTGTGACTACTGTGTATAACCGGCAATGCAAGGGTGCTGCTGGTGCTTCCAACCACCAACAGCTAGCTGGTAAAGAGGAGCAGTGTCCCCTTGTTGGTGCTGCTGGAGCCGCACATCCCTATTGCAAGTAGGGGTTCCTGCATGATCTTAGACATGGGTTCTGAGTCCCCAGTTTCCCAGAAATCCATGCTTGAAGTATGATCTACCGATCTGATGGTTTATATACTTTTAGTTTGTACATCTGCTATAACCCTCCTCTAAAAAAGGAGGGCTTTTAGAATGATGCGGTTTCCTTAATGAAGTGTGAAAAATGAAATGAAATGTCATAACTCGAAAGGAAACCTAGCGTCCCTTGTATAGAGAGGAAGGATGAAAAAGTACAAGCAAGTCCACTAAGAAAAAACAAATAACCAAAATACAACATAAGTAAAGATGGAACTCTCGCACTCTCCCTCAAGTTAGAGCATAGACATTCATCAAGCCCAAATTGTCGCACAAAAACAAATGTCTCTTCGTCATCAATGCCTTCATGAGGATGTGAGAAACATGAGACGTAGCAATTTTCCCTTTCATTATCACATTCTATATAAAGTAACAATCGACCTCAATATGCTTCTTCCTCTTATAAAGGATAGGATTTGAGGTAATATGTGTAGAAGATTCATTGTCACAAACCGTACAAACTAGAGTCTATACTTAGATTTCAAGATCTGCTAAGAAAGAGGTGATCCACATCACCTCGCAAGTAATAGAAGAAATTGCTCTGTACTTGGCCTTAGCATTGGAATGGGCAACCACAGTTTGGTTCTTGTTGCGCCATGAAAGATTGCCTCCCAAAAATATAGCATAGCTAGTAGTGGACTTCCTATCTTCAACTAACCTTGCATAGTCTGCAGCAAAATATGAACATATGTCACGGTGTCCATTGTCTCTATAGTAGTCCCTTGCCATGGGTCCCCTTCAAATACTTTAGAATGAGGCACACATCATGCCAATGATCGCAGTGTGGCCTATCCATAAATTGATTGGCCCTACTAATTGCAAAACTAATATCCAAGTGTGCGATAGTGAGGTAGACCAACTTGCCAATAATGCTCAATAATGCTCCTATATCTGTGAATGTCCTCACAGGGTGAATCATCAATCTCTCCACATCTCCCTATCTACCCAATAGGATAGTAGAGGGCTTGGCGCCTAGTAGTCCCACATCCTTGAGAATCTCTGGGACATACTTCCATTGAGAAAGTGCCAGAACATGTTCCTATATGACTACTTTATCGCAGCTCTCCCAGATCTTTGGCAACAAAGACCCTCTACAGAAAGGCCTTTGCTCCCTAAATATCAACATTATCGCCTCTTGTCAGAATCATGTCATCAACGTATACAGCTGAGATGATAACCCTATTGGTAGCATGCCTAACTATTAAGAGAAATGTGTGTAATGTTATTTAGTCCCACATAGTGGAGTGGGACTTTTGTTATGTGTGTAGTGGCCTATAAATAGGCTTATACCCCCTCAGTTATTCTTTGAGAAGAAATAATGGAGATACACACCCATAGGAAGCTTCTCCCATGGTTTTCTCCTCGCTCTTCGTGAGTAGGGTTTCCACGTAAACCCAAGTTTTATTTTATTGTTTATACTTCTGATATTATGGTTGCGCATTGTTTACGAAAGTCAACTTGATATCAAAGCAAGTCATTCTTGGGGGTTCATCTCAGTTCATGTTTAATTTCAATTCTTTTTGTTCAAGTGATTGAATACAATGCCGAGGGTTAAGAGAATCCCGAAGATGCTTCCTAGGGTAGCGAAGGTGGAGATCCTGATGGCCTTGGTGGAGACCCCGATGTCCTGGATGAGGTCCCATTGGCACTATTCCTGTTGCTGCGAAGGATGAAGAAGTTGGAGAAGAGGTGTCACCACTAATGGTGGCACTGATGACAGTGATGGGTCACAATCTACACCATCGCCATTCAAGGCAACACTCAAAGGAGCTCATGCGTGGTGGTCTCCACAACAGTGGCGCTCGATAGCAGCAGGGACGGCAGATCTAGCAAGGAGCTCAATCCAATCGTCCTCCATCTTGAACATGGCCTTCAAGGATGCCCGTTAAACCTATGCGTCACCGTTCGCCGACTGGATAATAGTGGCGATGGCACCTACCATCTCCACGACAACAGCGGCGATTGCGGGAGGCAGAGTAGCTCCAGGAGACCATCACGGAGCTGCAGCGCCAACGGCAAGTGCGAGCTGGAGTGCAATCACGTAAACGAGTCATGCGTAGCGTAGGCCCTCAGGGGCCTTTGCCAGAGCTTCCTCCTCTCCTACAACTTAAGGATTGGCATAGGCATACTCCACGCCTTCAAGCTTGCCCGTCGTCAGTCCCACTTCCTTTTTTTTCCTGATCTTGTTAAGGTTTATTTAAACCCGAATGTCTGGTATATCCTTTTCTTGGTTACACAAAATATATATCAGAAAAAAATGAATGAAATAGGTGAAGTAAAAGAAAAGGGGAAAATAAAAATCGAAAAAAAGGAGAGGGAAAGTCAAAAAAAAGGAAAAAAATTCAAAAAAAAAAAGAAAAAAGGGGAAAGTTTGAATTGAACAGAAGAGGTGAAGCTCTTCTCTAGTATTTTATGATCATTATTTTTTATTGTTTTTCTTATTATTTTCTTCTCCCATATGAGTATGAGAGAAAGAAGTGTTGGGCCTATTATAGTCACTAACATTTGGGAGTCCCTTTGTTGCAATCCTAAGGCACGATGAGTGACATCAGATACCACTACGGACTTTTGGAGTAGCTGATTATCACATGAGAAACCCAACTCTAGAAGGTCCAGAGTTTCGAGGTCTCTAGAGAGAGGGAGATCCATTGTTAGAGCTAGCTACAACAGCTCCTTCAACAGCTCCAGCCCGTGTTCCCACCTAAAAGCAAGAACCAGTCCAGAGAGTTGTATTCTGTTGTGTAGGGTGGGTTTCTTTGTGTTACAAGCTGAGCATTCCATGCTCCAGCTTGAGGGGGAGTGAGAAATGTGTGTACTGTTATTTACTCCCACATAGTGGAGTGAGACTTTTGTTATGTGTGTAATGGCCTATAAATAGGCTTGTACCCCTCAGTTACTCTTTGAGAAGAAATAACAGAGATACATGCCCATAGGGTACTCCCATAGTTTTTTCCCCACTCTTAGTGAGTGGGGTTTCAACATAAACCCGTCTTATTTTATTGTTTATACTTCTGATATTATGCTTTTGCATTGTTTATGAAATTCAACTCTAACAAAAATGGAGTGATTAAATATAGATCTTCTAAAACCAATCTTTATGACATTCACACTTAACCTATAGAACCAGGCTCGAGGATTCTACTTGAGCCCATATATGACCTTCAATTTACACATTTTCTCTCCCTCAACCTCATGGTTATGAGGTTGTCGCATATACACTTCTTCAATCGAATCTCCATAAACGAAGATATTTTTTATGTCCAACAGGCATAAGGGCCGATTTCCATTGACTGCAATAGAAAGGATAGTTCATATAGATGAAACACGAGCCACAAGAGAGAATGTCCCAAAATAATCCACTCCATATGCCTGCGTGAATCCCTTAGCCACTAGTCTAACCTTGAATCTTTCAATGGTGCCATTTGCAAGATACTTAACAATGTAAGCCCATTTGCAATTCATAAGCTTGGCTCCAGGAGGGTAGGGCACAAGCTCCCAAGTGCCTCAAGTAGTGCGTACCTCATCTCTGCATCCATAGCAGCCATCCATTTTGACAAATCTTAAGAGGCCTCTAAGTAATCACATGGCACTACCGTATTGAACAGGGCCTAGGAGAACTACTATAAAGGATGGTCCAGATGTGCAATAGATGTATAGTGAGAGACAGGATGCAATGGGTACAGACAAACTTCCTCAACACAATCGATCTGTCATCAACATCATTGTCTCTATATCTGTGGGTCCTTAGTGAAACTCTGCTTCAATGGAGAGGCAAACATAGTAGGTAGTGGAAGGGGAGACTATTCTTGATCTTATCTGTCGTACATTTATAGCTACCAAGGTATAAGCTCAATATTGTTCCTTTCTACAGAGATGAACGGAACCTTCTCAAAGAAGGTAGCCTCTACCATAACAATGTATCGGCAACTACTCGGATCAAAGCACCAGACCCCTTTTGAGTGCGTGAATAGACATGAAATATGCATTTGATTACACAGGTAGAGAACTTATCCCACTATCTAAAGGCATATACAAAACCAAGTACAACCAAACATATGGTGACAAGGCAAACAAACGATCAACATCAGGGTGTAGTAGCTAGAATGGAGTCTCAACATAGAATTTAGGCAGGGACCCAGTTGATCAAATAGGTCCTCACTGCTCCCCAAGATTGCTTTAGAACCTTCATGAAGAAAAGAAGCATCTGTGTAATATCCAAGATGTGACTCAATTTCCTCTTAGCAACATCGTTCTACTAAAAGGTATATGCACATAACATCTAATATAAGGTGTCATTGGTTTCTTCTTAGCAACATCATTCCACTAAGAGGTATATGCACATAACATCTAATATAAGGTGTCATTGGTGATAAAAAAATGTTTGCGACTGCATTTGCATTAACTCCAAAATGTTGTCACTACAAAATATCCAAATGGATAAGGAGTATACATTCTGAACCTTTGGAAAGAAGCGTCAAACTATATGATCATCGATCCTTCATAAGAAAGACCCACGTGGACCAACCATAATCATCCACAAATACTACTATTTTTTTTTTTAAATCATCCACAAATACTACTGTTAAGAGTCTTTTATTATTTGTTTCATTGCTTTCGTTATTTTCTTATCATGTAAGGGTATAGTGTGTTATTTACCTAATGGGGTTTCTCTATATAAGAGCCCCTTAGGGTTATAGAATAAAACAAGACTCATTTTTTCCTAGCATGGTATTAGAGCAATGATCCAAGGCCATTACTCCGATATCCCACCAAAACCCTAACCCCCAAACCTCCACCCAATCCCTAGATCTCTCTAAGGGTGCCGCCAACCGCACCATCGGCACAACAGTAGCCTGCCGACAACTCTCCTCCAGCAACGGCACAGGGACCTTCCTTGGTGATGGCGACGTCACTGGGGCCTCCTCTGCCCTGGCGTGTGGCTGCTATCCACCGGAAAAGGCCTCCACATCGCCTTTGATCTCTGATTTCAGTCCGCATCGCCTTTGATCTTTCATTTCAACATCGCCTTGTCTTTGATTTCAGAGTTCAGATCTGATTTCAGACCTAAACGATCTGGTTTCAGGGTTCTCTACAGTCTGATTTCAGATCTTGGCAAATAGATTTGTCCGCGAGATTATAGTCTGAATATCATCTTTTCAGACCTTGAAGTCGTGTTCTACAGTGGTTGGATGATCTGAACTTGTGTGCAGCATTAACTTTTTTATTGGTCCATGAATTGAGGCATTATGGGTGACCAAAAGGACCCTCTTAGTGACTCGATGGGGAAGTTATCTACCACAAGCACACAGAGATTCTCCTGTGATCAACCTCTTTCTCAATTCGTAGGATCACATAGAAAGAAGTATATCTTGACAAAGAAGGAACCAACCATCAAAATTGATGATTGAGAGATGGATAATAATTGAGTTGCTACAGTTATTTTGAATAGTATAAAGGAATCTATTGCCGATCAAGTGATGTCATATGCATCTACTAAGAAGATGTAGAAATCTATTGCTTCAAGAGATTCACTTCCACAAAAGTAATATTGCTCGCCTTTATTGAGTTATTGAGGAGATCCACAAATTCCGAGAGGGAACAATGAGCATGGCTATGTGTTATGGTACTCTCAAGAATCTCTAGGATGAGTACGACATCCATCAGCCTCTCTCGTCAAATGTGGCCATCATGACCAAAAAGCGTGAAGCAATCTAATCTGTTCAATTGCTAGCTTCTTTAGGTCCAAAATACGAGTCCGTGAAGGACCAATTTATCACCCTAAAAGAGATTTATGCAGGCTTTTCTCACTTGGAGATATGTGGTGCTATTCCTCCTTCTAAATCCACGGTGATGGCATCTCTTGGTTGTAGTCATGGAGTCCCTATAGAAAGGGGGAGAGGGCACGCAGCTAGCAGTGGCAGTGATCAAGGTTGCAGCCGTACTAGTCTCTTCTATAAGCACTGCCACAAGACAAACCATAGTATTGGTTGCTGTTGGATCAATCATGATTTTTCCCAAGGACTACAGGCCAATCAAGTCTCCTATGGAGGAGAGGAAAGTTAGTTTCAGGAAGGGATCCTGCCACTTCTCATATTACTATCTCTAGCGAGGAACATGATAGACTGATGGTCTTTCAGTCCATGTCTACTGTTGGAGCCTCTGTGATTTGACCTACAAGCACTGCTGCTTCGTCTACTACCACACATGCTCCCACATGGATTGGAGATTTAGGTGCCTCTTCACACATTACAAGAAATGCCACTAACAAACACGCATGTATTCATGATAAAATGCCTACTTATGATAGTCCATAAGCTTAGCATTACATTACATAGTATAAATCCTGCATAACATTCATCATATTGCATTTAGTGTGATGTGTACAGTAATTCATGCATTTCTGTGGCCAAGGAACAGGGCACGACATTTCAAAGCTTCAAATGCAAAATCCGACCGTAAGGATGAATCCGAAACGACGATTGCAGTCTGGCAACGTGGAAATCATCTCGATCCGAATACCGTGGCCCCTCTGCAAGCAAGGAAAGGTGGACGGTCCAGATGGTGCCACGTGGCACCATCCAAATCGCCCAAGGTCGCCCAACATCCCTCCAAAGGCCTTCCAACATGCAATCTCAGCCGTTGGATGAAAATCTAACGCCTGAGAAGCCTCCACCGCACGTCCAAAGTACTTCTCGACACATGTGCTAGCATGGCGCATTGGTTGAGGCACTCACTCCCAAAGGAGGGGCACAAGTTCGAGACCCGCGGACCCCCCCCCCCAATTCTTCAATTGCACGACGAGGCAGCAGCAACACAGCGTGCATGTGTGCACCAAGCATCCGCCAACGCAGCACAACGGCAGCAATAGCGCAATGCACTACAAAAAAAACTTCTTCCGATCGTGGGACAAAATTAACATACTACATACATCTACATTTAAGGCACATAACCTCACATGATTTTATCTACTCAACCGAGATTCCTAACTGTGGAATCGATACACACAACAATACACATAAAAGAGTAGAAATCATATTAAGTAAATCACTTTTTGCGTGCCTTAATTGGTGGTGCATCAAGGCCAATTGGTTAAATTGTTTGGGTCATACCACCTAATTTAAAATTGATTCATGTTGTAGCTGCCTCATAGGATTTAAATAGTTAGGTCAAGCCATGCACTCCATATTTTCTTGATTCATAAAAGAAAATACTTAAACTCGTGCTTTCAAACTTGATTTGCCTTTCAAAATTTGGTTGAATATACCTAATATTTAAATCATAAAAGCTACTAAGCAAGATTCGAACCCCAAAATTCACTTCATCCTTAATAATCTTGCTTGAAAACTTTTGATTGTGCACATACACACTCTCAACAAATTATTAAGGGCACAACCTATTAACAGGACCCATCACATTCCGAAAGCACTATTATCCCAGACCTTAATTAAAATTGAGTAGAAGTTGGCCTTAGGATTCATAGAATCCATTTTAGGGTACTCTCTTGAATGCACTTCGAATTAGTAACACCTGCTTGCTTCAAAAGATGCTAAATTAGGGGGCCCGATTGTCAAACGACTTAAATAGGGATTTGGCATAATTAGCGGCCCTCGGGACACGCTCCCCTTACTTTGCCGGCCCAACTTTACCACCTTCGGGAGTAAGAGGACAACACCAAATTTGTTGTGTGGTCAAAGTTTATTTCTGAAGCATAGGTCCTTAAGCTACCCAATTTAAGGACAGGCTTGTATTTTTTGTACTGCAGGGCTCCATTTTTCTCGTCCTTCCGACTTCCTTCCAGTGCATGCTTGGAAGGTCATTGAATCTTCACTTGGAAGGACCTTTAGATCATTCCCAAAGGCGAAGGTTGAGTTATAGCCAAGCAGATTCCATGGCTGATCAACAACCACCTCCCCTGCCCCCGAACCAGCAGGAGCTGAGTCAGAGGCAGTTGGACTAGCTACAGCAGATGCAAGAATGGTTCTAACGGATGAATTATCAGGGCACTCAGCCTTTAAAGGATTTTTATGATCCTTCAAATTACGAGGATCGTCCCGACATTGTGATCCCTACTGGTGATGTTGAGATCAAGCCCCAAACCCCAGGTTTTGAGTTTGATTAGACACTTTTGCGGGCTTGACTCAAAAGATCCATTCCAACATTTGGAGGATCTAATCACTCTAGTTCAGACCACTTTGCGAAATGTAGATGAAGAACAGATGCTCATGAGGCTTTTCCCCTATCCACTCAGGAATAAGGCCGCACATTGGTATTGTACCATTAGAAGATCGATTGCTACCTGGACAGTTTTGAAATCAGCATTCTTAAAGAAATTCTTCTCAATTGGACAAACCAATGCTTTACGACGGGCAATTACCACTTTTGCCCAACGGCCGAGGAAACTGTTCATGGGGCCTGGGAGCGATTCTAGGATCTGTTGCAGACATGTCCACACCACGAGGTGCCTAAATGGCAACTTGTGCAGATTTTTTATCACGAGTTGAATGATCAACTTCATAATCATGTGGATGCTTCTTGCGAAGGTAATTTCCTCAATAAAGACGCAAATAGCACGTACGATTTGTTCGAGGAAATGAGCAAAAACTCTATAAACCACGCCTCCATAGAAACCTTCAACCGATCCCAACAAGCTAGATCAAAGGCCAATGAGGTTCAAGATTCTCATGCATTTGATATGGAATTGATCTGCAATAAATTAGACAAGGTGAATTTCGAAGCTTCAAATGCAAAATCCGACCATACGGATGAGTCTGGAACGACGATCGCAATCCTCTAACGTGGAAATCATCTCGATCCGAGCACCGTGACATCCTCTGCAAGCAAGGAAAGGTGGGCGATCCAGATGGTGCCACGTGGCACCATCCAGATCGCCCAAGGTCGCCCGGTGTCCCTCCAAAGGCCTTCCAACATGCAATCTCAGCTGTTGGATGAAAATCCAACGGCTAAGAAGCCACCTCCACCGCACATCCACAGTACTTCTCGACACATGCACTAGCGTAGCGCATTGCTTGAGGTGCTCACTCCCAAAGGAGGGGCGTAAGTTCGAGACCCGCAGGCCCCCCAATTTCAATTGCACGAGGCAGCAGCAGCACAGCGCGCAAAGCACGCACCAGCACAGCACAGTTGCCGCAGTAGCGCAACGCACTACCAGCGCACGCGCACAAGGCAATGCACAGCGCATGCCAACAACGCCGCGCGGATCTTCAGCGACAGCTAAGGCGAATCTTTAGCAACAATTGCAGATGTCACCAATTGTCCACGCGCGAAAAGCTTCACCACTATATAAACCCACCTACACCTCCCCATTTTCCTTCATCTCTACCTATACTACTCCTACCTACTCCAAAGCTCCAAGAAGCCTACCAAACTCTCAAGAGCTTTATCCCCAAGCTCCAAAGGCTCCCTATTAGTGTAGAGTCCTATCCCTCCACCAAATATGCAACCATCCTCTCACCACCTCCATTCAAGTAGACGATCACCTCCACTCAGGTAGACGATCACCTCCACCTCCTCATCCCCATTCCCATCTTGGTAAAGCTTTCCTCTACCCAGGTTCATCCTGCACCTCATCCCCGACATCTAGCATCTCTCCTTCGTCTAAGCTGCCGCTAAGCGTCGTCGTCTCGCCAAACATCCGCTTTGGGAGATTTCCTCTCACCCTCATCCCTTTTAGTTTGTTTAGCTTATTATTATTGTAATAAACATAATTTTGCTTCAAGCAATCAAATTGTACTTTATCTCTCTATTCTTTTTATTGCAAGTGATTTTACCATTCTCCGAAAATACCAGAGAAAACAAAACCTAAAAACACCAAAAAGAAATAAATTGAAACACGGATTTCAAGAAACAAACGTCGCCTCCCCGTGTTCAACGTAGGACTCCCTTTCGAGTTTCAGTAAATTTTATTTGATAGCGAGTTTTACGACTACGAGGACAGAGTTTCTCAAAACCCTAACTTTTCCTCACAAAAACACGCTCATCAGCCACCCTTTTTCCTCTCTTCAGTCTCTTGCCACTCCTTTTCATGTTAGGGTGGCTAATAGTGCCTTGTCCCCTTTGATGAGCCTCGAAGATATCTTTGCCTGGTTCTTTATTGAAGTGAGATGCATCATGATTAATCAAATTACCAAGACATTAAAATGTAGAGCTACTTTTCATGATTAGTTCTTTCTGCAGGATCTACAGACGATGAAGCGAATTAGTGGACTCAAGCAAAATGGTCTTTATTACCTCAGCCTACCAGTACCCATCCATACCAATACTGCTACCACCTCAGTCGCTTCTGCTTTATAGTGACACCTCCGCCTAGGTCATCGTAGTCTATTTTGCCCTATTAATTTTCAAATTTGAAAGTTTCCAAAGTCCTTTGAGTGTGATGCTTGTCAACTCAGAAAGCATCACGGGCTTCTTTTCCAAGTAAAAATAAAAAAGTTGAGTCACCATTTAATCTTATTCATCTTGATTTATGGGGACCATGTCGAGTCCGTAGTGTTCGAGGTTTCCAATAGTTTCTTGTTTTAGTGGATGATTGTACCTAGGTGTCTTGGGTTTATATGTCAAAAACAAAAATCGAAAACCCCTATAATTGTTCAAAATTTTTTTAATGAAATAAAGAGTCAATTTTCCACAACTATTCGTGTTTTCAAAAGTAATAATGGGCTTAAGTTTGTGAATGATATTTTATCTTAGATTTTTATCCCCATGGAAGGTTATCTACCAAACCTCCTGTGCTCACACTTCCCAGTAGAATGGGGTGGCTGAATGTAAGTTGCGCCATCCTCATGATGTGACATGGACCATTATGTTTCACATGCATGTGCCTTCTCAATTTTGGGTGGATGTGGTCCTTACCACTACTTTTCTAATTAATAGGGTGTCTTCCTCTGTTCTAGGGGGTAAGACCCATTACTCTATCTTATTTCTGGTTCAGGATGTGTTCATTCTTCGCCCCATAGTCTTTGGTTGTGTTTGCTTTGTCCACCAGTTTAAGGCAGACAAGTTGGCTCCTCGATCCGTGAAATGCATTTTCTTGGGATATTCTAGGACCCAAAAGGGACATCATTGTATGTTAGTGCAGATGTTACATTTTTTAAGGATATTCCCTTCTACTCACAAAATAGGAAGGATTCCTCCCCGCCCATGGCAAAAGATATCCCTCTTCCTCTGCCTCCTATGTTACCTCTAGGACCCTCTAAGCCAAAGTTCGAAATGCCGATTTCGATGCCGTGCCAATAAAATTCTAAGTGTACATTTCATGGGCATGCTGAGGGCACAGCATGGAAATGTCCGTTTTTCGATGGGCATGACGATGAGCATGCCAAGGGCATACCGATGCATACCGACAAAAATAACAAAAATAGATAAAAAAAACCAGCAGCAACCTCAGCATGGGCACCTATTTCGCCAGCATGTCGACCATGCTGAAGGCATGCCGACGGCATCCGACGATATCCTTGTAAATCGGCACTTTATCTGTGTCAGCACGGCCCCTACTCGAAAATGGCCTTGCCGACGGCATTTAAAACGATTCTCTAAGCCATCTCATCCACCTCATACAGTACCATCAGATCCTAGACCCAAGCTCTCTTTCTATCCACAGACATTCCACCACAGAGCTCCTTCTATGTCTACGGATAAGCTCCTATTGACCATTCCTGCTCAACCTACTACTGATCCTGCAAATTCAATTGGAGATCAGATAACTCCCACTGAATGATCTAACTTGGACCTTCCTATCAGTCGGTGGAAGGCCCAATGGTCATGTGCCTGTTATTCCATTTCACAGCATGTCTTTTGACCATTTGCCTACAACAAGACAATTATTATCTATTGCAATTGAAAGTCATTAGATTCCATGTAGTCACAGTGAGGCCTTTCAGGATACTCCTTGGACACGTGCTATGGAGGAAAAGATGACGCCACTTCAATCCCAAGGCACATGGGAGCTGTTGAGTTATTTGATTATCATGATTGGGCACTCTATTATTTTTCTTGTGGGCTTATTATGTAATTTGTACCCACCTCTGTCTTTGTATAAAGAGAGGTAGAGTTTCAAAATAACGCAACTTTCGTTATTTTTCCCAAGTTAGTATTAGAGTGACGATCCTAAACAGAAGCCCTAGGTACCACCACCTAAGAAGGCGTCCAGCCCCTCCATTGTCTCCCTTCTCTCTATCTCTCGCACACACACTCTTTCTCTCCAAATCTCCTCTCTCAAGTCGATTCTCCTTCATCTCACGTAGCATGACAATAGCAACCACCACCAGCGTCATGGCTGGTGGTGGTCCAGGTACCCAACGTTACTATTATGGCCCTCCTAACCCCATAGAGGTGTCCCTTGGTGCATTTAGCGTGTCCCTCAGCCCCTGTTGGGCCTACTCTCACTGCCACCAGCCTCATCTAGGGTATATGATCGCCGTTGCAAACATCTAGGGGGCCTCCTGCTACCACCAAACCTGGAGACACCTTGGTAGGGACGATATGCATCCTCCCCCTTCTTTACCTCATTCTTGAGGGTACACAAGGGAGAGGCTGCACTATTAGGAATTCATCTTGGCCCTAACAGGTGGAGCTACACCTTGGTTGATCTAAAAAATTGATTTTTTCAGACCCTACTACTCATGATTGTGATCTGAGTTGATTATCTAGTCTTTTGTTTGCCTTGGGTTCATGCGTGAAGGCATCATGGCATCCTCTAGTTCGTCCAAGGTAACCTCGGACATGAGTACATACACGAAGGCATATAAGAGCCTGTTCTTTGGTCTAATGATTAAGTTGGATGAGACCAATTACCCCCGATTGTCGCAGACATTTCTTATGACCATGAGAGATCATGGAAAGGAGCATACTTTGATTCACCCAGAACTTACAAATAAGACAAGAGTTAATGCCATTTGGAACGAGGATAATGCAATTGCGTTATTCCCAAGATTAAAGATAAGATAATGTACTACAGCACTGCGAAGGAGATGTGGGACACCCTTTGTTACACCTACTCTCATAAGAAAAATCGACGCAAGTATTTAGACTTATCATGAGCTCTTCCAGTTGCAACAGGAGGGACGATCGTTGGCACAATACTATGCCACTATGAAGGGTCTCTTGAAGAGAAATGATGCTTACCGGCCTGCATACGTGTGCTTATCAGAGGGTATTCAGGAGAGGGTTGTATCACTCTTCATATCAAGCCTTGGACTTGAGTTTACTGAAGTTTGAGATCATATTTGACCATGTCAGAGCTTCCGTCTCTTGAGGAGACATATAGTAGACTGAGCAGGATTGTTGTGCAATCTCCCTATCCCTGAAACTACTGGTCAGACCTCCACTTTGATTGTGACCTTGAGACAGGGTAGGGGTGCCTCCTCTACATGTGATCGTGGTCGTGGCCGTAGTCATGGATCTGCAAAGCATACTCGTATCCCCTGCACCTACTGTGGGCAACTAAGACATTCAGAGGCCACTTGTTGGACCAAGCATGGTCATCCTACAGTGGCCAATCAAGCTGCTGAGTCTACAGAGGTTTCTTCTGGGACAGTATCTCGTGCTGAGTTTGATGATCTTCTGCAGCATTTACACAGTACTCACAATCTGCGATTGCTTCCACTTCTAAGACGACTGCTCTCGCCTCCTTAGGTACTGAGCTTGCTTGCTCGACTTTTGGGTTACAATAGGATGGAGAATGATTGGTAGATTCCGATGTATCGTGCCATCTGTGTGGCAGTCAAATATAGTTCTCATCTATCAAATCAATTTCTCCAGGATGTATAATTCAGGTGGCAGATGGGAGACATTCCCATGTTGCAAGCCAGGGGAAGATTTCGTTATCCTCTACTCTATGATTGTCTAATGTGCTTTACGTTCCAGATTTTCATATGAGTTTATTATCTGGCAGTTGTATTACAAAGGAACTAAATTGTAGAGAAATTTTTTATGCCCAGTCTTGTGTCTTGCAAGACAAGCTCGTAAAGAGGACGATTGATTAAAGACATGGAGGGGTACATTGCCTACGCCAGACCATTATTGTTGCTGCTATGGACCATGGAGATGTTGCTTTTACTAATAGGTCTCCTTTCCAGTAGCACCTCCGCCTCAATCATCTTTCCTTAAATAGGCTCCGAGTTATACCTCATATTTCTTCCACGACCGTCATTGCTTGTGATGCTTGTCAACTTAGCAAGAATCATCATGTCATTTTTCCAACATCTCAGAGTGCTGGGTCTACTTTACACTTATTCATATAGAAGTGTGGAGGACTAGTCGTATTCTTGATAGACTAGGTCACCGTTATTTTCTGGTCATTGTTGACGATTTCTCTCGTGTGTCATGAGTATTTCTATTGAAATAAAGACCAATTTTCCACTACTAAAATTAATGCTTCAGAATTGTGTTCACATCGCTTACATTCTTTTTATAAATCTTATGACATCATTCATTAGACTACTTGTGACCATTCTTCTCAGCAGAATGGTATTGCCAAGAGGAAACATTGCCACCTTCTTGATGTTGCACGCACCCTACTTATACACCATTCTGTGCCATCTCTTTACTGCGGTGATGCAATTTTGACTTCGTTTTCTTTTTTTTTGAAGAATTGGCTAGTTTTCTGATCAACAAGATGCCCCAACTCCATAATTCATGAGTAGATTCCATGGAGTATCTTGTATCCAGATAAGGAGTTGTTTCCTATTATTCCAAGGGTGTTTGGGTGCATTGAATTTGTTCATAATTTTACTCCTAGACGAGATAAATTGGCACCCAGGGCAATAAAATGTGTTTTCTTAGGGCATTCTAGAACTCAAAAAGGGTATCATTGCTTTGATCACTTATATGCTCATCATTTTGTTTTAACAGACGTTACTTTTTATGAGTCCATTGCTTATTTTTCCTCTGCTAGACATGACACTTTTACTTATGTTAATATGACTCTTATGCTCATTCCTCGTCCTTATTTAGATAGTGATGATACTTTGCTTAATAGTGGTACTACAGGCGATACTATTTCAGGAGATGAAAATGGGGATATTCCAGTGGAGGATTTAGATCTTCTGATTGCCATCCGGAAGGCACCCCGCACTTGTGCTAGATACCATGTGGCAGGCAGCTTGGTTACTACCAGTCTTGGGAAGGCCTTTGGGAGCTTTTGTTGTGCACTTACTACTGCAAAGATACCTTCTACCTATCAGCAGGCTATGTTACATCCAAAAGGGTGCCAAGCCAAGAAGGATGAGATGGCTGCACTCCAAGTTTGTGGCACGTGGAGGCTTATGCCATTACCTTTAGGAGCTGCAGTAGTGGGTTGTCGTTGGGTGTTTGCTCTTAAGTACAACCCCGATGGGTCTATGATGTAGACAAATCCATTTAGGATAAAATGCCTATTTATGCATGTTCCTAGGTTTAAATATGCATTCCATAATATAAATATCGCATAGCATACATCATTCTGCATTTAGAATAGTTTGTATAAAGTTTAG
Source organism: Thalassia testudinum (assembly GCA_037157565.1). NCBI lineage: Eukaryota > Viridiplantae > Streptophyta > Magnoliopsida > Alismatales > Hydrocharitaceae > Thalassia > Thalassia testudinum. Next base: position 41,047,306 of record JAZHRO010000049.1, read on the forward strand.
GTTAATTCGTGTCCTTTTATCGCCAAGAAAGAACTATTTCGAGACCTCGGATTGACGATCCGACCGTACGGATCTGATTGGAACAACGATCGGAGTTCAACGCCTCCAAATCGCCTTGTTCAGAGTCCCATAGCACCATATATAGTCCGAGGAAGGTCAACGACCAAGAGGCAAGGTGACACAATTAGGAGCTTCAAACAACAAATCCAACCACACGAATAGATTCGGGTTGACGATCACAGCCCAACAGCATGCAAATCGACTCAATCCGACATATGTAGCAGCCCCTACAAAGGAAAGAAGGTAGACGGCCCAGATCGTGCCACATGATGCTATCCAGGCTACCCAAAAGCACATGCCAGCAACGCCAGCGCCGCGCGCAGGCGCATTGGTCTTCAGCGACGTCTATGGCAGGTCTTCAGTGACGTTTACAGACGTCATTAATTGTCCATGTGCGAAAAGCCTTTTCTCCACTATAAAAGGACCCCTACCCCTCCTATTATTCTTCATCTCTTCCTTTCTCTCCCTCACCACCTCCAAGGCTCTAAAGAGAGCTTGTCCCAAGCCCGGGATGCTCCTCTAGAGTAGAAAACCAAATATTTTTCCCGCCTCTCATCCCCATTCGTAGAGCATCCCGTAGTCATCCTATCGCCACTTCGAGAAGTAAATCCTCGCCGCGACACCATCCCGCCCCGTCCACCCTCTGACACCGTTCTCCTTCCTCCAGCTTCCCACCACCTTCATCCAAACACCGTCAGAGCGAGCCGTCCTTCAAGCGACCGTCGAAGGGGATTCTTCTCAACCCATTTATCTTTTATTGCTTTCTAGTGTAATTTCAAGTAATTGTAATATACATTATTTGATTTTATGAAATGTTTCTCCCCCCTCTCTCTCTCTTATTTTGTTAGTGTAGAGTAGAATAGATAACCTAATCTCTTGCTTATTAAAATACCCAAAAAAATTGCAAAAGATAAAAACAAATAGAAATAAAATCGAAAGCGCAGTTTTTCAAATCAAATGTTCGCCTCCTTGTGTTCGACCCGGGACTCACTTTGAGTTTCAGTATAAATTTTATCTAGCAGCGATTTTTGCAGCTACGACGATGAGTTCTCCAAAACCCTAACTTTTCTCTCACAAAAACACACTCACTAGTCTGTCGCCAGATACAAGGCTCATTTGGTGACAAAAGGCTTTACTCAAACTTACGATGTTGATTTCTTCAATACTTTCTCCCCAATGGCACGTCTATCCATTATTCGTATACTGGTTGCTATTGCAGTCCATGTGGATTGGCAGCTTCGCCAGCTCGATATGAAGAATGCCTTCCTGTATGGAAATCTTTACGATGAGGTTTATATGCAACAGCCCCTTGGTTACGAGGTTCGGGAGTGTGTATGACATCTACAGAAGGCTATTTATGGTTTAAGGAAGAGTCCCAAACCTTGGTTCCAAAAGCTCTCTCAGGTAATGAAGTTTGTTGGCTTTCACAAGCCATCCACTGATCATTCTCTATTTGTCAGGAGGATAGGGAAAGGAGTGGTGGTGCTCCTTGTATATGTTGATAATCTCATAGTTACTAGAGGTGACATGATAGGTGTGACAGAGATAAAGGTAACTTTAGTAAATCAATTTGTTATGAAGGGTCTAAGGCCACTACGATACTTAGGATAGAAGTAGCTCGCAGCAAGAGTAGAGTTGTTCTATCTCAAAGGAAATATGCTTTGGATGTGTTGAAGGAAACTGGGATGCTAGGTGCCAAAAAAACTAATGTTCCTATGGATCTAAAGGCATAGTTACATGACAAGAATGCAAAGACAGTGGATTACAGAAGATGTAGGCAACTTGTGGGAAAGTTGTTGTACTTGACCATCACTAAGCCTAACATCTCCTTTGCTGTGGGGAAGCTAAGCCAATTCATGGAAAAACCTACTAGGTTGTAGATAACAGCTTAAATTATTACCCTAATTGGTCTAATCTAGGGTTAATTCCTTAGTAGAATCATGTATTAGGTTAATAAATTCTGCACTTAGAGAATGCATGCATATTTATGCTTTGTAAATAATTACCTTCTTATTCTAGTCTTTTGTAAATAATGTAGGTGATAGGTCTTAGAGAAATTAGAAGAATTGAAGAATAAAGTTGAAATAAAGCAAGATTGAAAACACAAGAACAAAGGAGGAAAGAGGGAAATTAGGATAACCCTACCCTATCCTAGAAACCTTCGAATAACCTTATCCCAATACCTATCCCTAAACTAGCTCAACATTAGATATTTGATCTTAAAACCCAAAAACATAGATAGCATTATCCATGAACCTATCCACCCTATCCATAGTCCGATCCTACTATCCATAACCCTAGCCCACTTATCCAATACCCTTTCCCTAGCTTAAAAATCTATTTAGGTCCATACCACACCTAATTGACTCAGTCTGAATCAATTGGATCCATTTGACCTAATTGGACTAACTCTAAGTTGAGTAGACTCATTTGAGTCTTATCAAACCCAACCTAAACCTATCAAACCAAGCCCTTACCCAATTGGGTGCACCTAAATTTAATTAGGTTCACCCAGAACCAAATTGAGCAATTGTCAACCCACATAAGTTTAATTAGATTCATTAAAACTTAATTAGACTCACTCATTACCTAATTAGAATAAGCCTTAACCTATTTAAATTTTCCTTACCCTAATTACACACTCACACACAATTAGACTAGGACCTATCTATTTGGACTCAACTCATTAGACTTAAGGCAAACCTAGGCTAATTAGGAACCCTTTTCTAGAACCTACACCTAACCTATATCCGACTACCATCAAAAACCCTAACCTTATCCCTTGGTGGCCGACCACATAAGAAGATTTTATCCACTTTGATGGTCGACTACCAAGATATTATCTCTTAAAAGTTAGCCACCTATTTTTAGAAACCCAACATTCTATCCTAGCCTTATAACTTAGATCCTAAGGTCCTTATTTAACCAATCCTAGGCATCACTTTTGATTTATTCTAAGCCATCCAAATTAGTGATCGATTTATTCTAAGCCATCCAAATTAGTGATCCTAGGTACATTAGATTGACCAATAGAAAATCACATAAATACCTATAAAAAGACCTAGCCTCCAACCCTTAGGAACCAATTAGCCTCTTAGATAATTAGCCTACCTAACCTTCCTCTACCTTAGTGCACGCCCATCAATATTCCTCTTCGGACTTCATTTTCTTTCTTTTGACGCCCTGGATCTGAAGCTCTATCAAAAGCTTCCTCAAGCATCCCTCAACCGACTCCGATCTCTTCTTCCTTTCTCTATTCTTTTATGCTTCTATTCTAATTGTAATCTCTGATTAGTACTCATTTGATATTTGTCTCTAGTTCTATTAGTATCTGTGCATCTATTTGATATATATATAAATATATATATTCTAGTCTACTATATAATAAGTGCGAAAGGTTTTAAGTAGAAATTGCCACCTTGTATTCGACCCAAACCCCTTGTAGTTCGATTATATAAATTTAATTGATCGCTTAATTTGCGTGCAACAACGATTTGATAATTTTAATCTTGTAGATTTTAGCGAACATCAATTTGGTGTCGTTGCCGGAGAGACACGAATTTATTTGTAGCCTTTCAATTCCACACTTATTTTCTTATTACTAATCCACTTTGCTTCGTATTTGTTGGCTTGTGTGCAGGTATCAGAAATATGAAGAGAAGCACGATAAACAGAAGAAAAGCAGATTCAGTTGTCTTAAGGTAAGTGTATCTTAGGTTTGTTTCGATATAAAATAAATTCAAAAAAAATTAGGTACTTTCCTTGATCCTTAGGTTAGAAATATTTACTTTGCTTGTTTGATTTCTTAAAAGAAAAAAAAAGACTATTTCTTCAAAATCAACAAAACCACCTCCTATAAATTTGGACTGCAACAAAATCTACTTTTCAAAATTTATTTTCTAAATTTATATACGTCCAAAAATTCTGAAATTTCTCCTGGACGTAGGTATTGAAGTCAGGAAGATCGTGTACAAATTTCATACCACTGCTATCTGATCTACTTTTTCTTCCTGATTTTTGGTATCCAAGAAATCATAGGAATTTTTATACTACTTTAATTGACCTTAAATTTGTGGCGTTGGATTCATGTGATAATTGAGAATCTCAAAAAAATATAAAAAGAATATTTTGAGCATGTTTGATTGCACGAAAAAATCAATCACTATCTGATTGTCAAAACAGACTTTAAGACCCCAGCCCACCATTAAATCTGAAAAAATATAAAATGTGTTAAAAATTCTATAAAAAAAATTCTTGAGTGCCTTAGTTAGTGGTGCATTAAGACCATTGATTACCCTGATTGGGTCGCACCACATTTGGCCTATTGGACTTAAATTTCATCATTTAGCACTATCTACTCTTAGGGTTTCACATTAAGGTAGAGCACGCTTGCATTTCCACACTTAAAGGAAATTTATCAAAGAATTGGAACTTACAAAACCTCTTGTGTACCTCAATAAAACCTTGCTCGAATTTACTTAGCCAAGTGAACCATAAAATCCATTAATACAAGCATTGAATTTTAAAAGGTACAACATCAATTAAACTTGTATTGTGAACCCCTTTTGTTTGTGTACTACACATTTCAAGTCAATTTCTAAGGGGCAGCAACCCATTAAACAACACTCCATCACATTCCTTGAGCACATTCTACGTAACCCTAAAAAAGAGTAGAAGCACCAACTAGGTTGGATTTAATTATTCTAGTACATTTATGCTAGGTTGAACTCAAGTCAGGACCTTATCTACCTGGGGCAACCACTACCAAGACAGGACGGTGTGGTAACCGCATCAACCTTTAGTGGGGGTCCACCGTGCGAGTTCTTCTACGGGTCCGCCTGATCTGGGTGGTTAGGTAATTTAAGGGCTGAGTTGATTCAATCTACCTATTTATGTTGGGATTAGGTCCCCTAGATGCAACCCCCTAAAGGTAGAATTGCTCGCTTGAACTTTTTGGCCAAGGGTCAATCTAATTTTCTCTTCTCAATTCTTTTCTCTTCCCACTACTCCAAATCATGGATTTCAATGCTTACCATGACTATCCCCAACATGATTCCTACTCGAACCCAAATAGACCTTATCTACAATCTACCTGGGATAACGCCTTCCCTGGTTGGGGATACGTCTCATAACCCCAATACCTAGGATATCCATCATATTCTCAAAATCCCCATGTTGATTATACTAATTTCACCCAACCCACTCCACCCTCTTGTTGGGATAGCCCCACAACACCCACCCAGGGATATGATCCTTACCCTAGGTATTCAAATCTTGATTATGACCCTCCTTATGCCGACTCTTTTAGGTTCAACCTTGATTGAAACCAATTTGAGTCCAAAGATAATGACTCAGATGATGGATATTCCAATTTGGGTGAGGTTAGAAACACTGGAAATCATTATCCTCAGCCCACTTAAACCCAACCTATGAACCCTAGACCACTCAAATCAACCAATAGGTCCAACCTAAATTCAACCTAAGGTGGAACCCAATCAACTATTTATAAACTTCAATTCGAAATGTACCAACACAATCAAAAGTTGATTGAGGATAAACAAAAATTGATTGATGCATTCCAACAATTGGATAAGGAGGGCTAGAGAACCTTAATTGACGAAACCTCATTCTTGGAATTAATGAAAGAAGGCCCTATGGTGATTAATTGGACTAACCTAGATTGCCCTCAATTGGTTAAGTCCAAGGTTGATTTACCCATTCCTCTTAAGTTAGACAATGATTTGAAACCCTTGGATCATAGTTTTGGGGAGGTTGACAAACATATGAAATGATTAAGATTTGAGTCACGAAATCTAAAAATTGGGGTTGATGTCTCTAGATCTAACCCAAATTCTATTGGAATTGGTTCCATTATAGAGACATTTTCAAAAGATGGGGCTTGGGAATCTGATTGTGAGATTTTTTATGTTGAATTGCTTGAAGACCCCATCCCAAGTTTAGAAGAGAGCAAAAGTGATGAATCCAAGTCTAGTTTGAATGATGAGATTTTCATTGACTCTACTATTCAACTTTGGAATTGGATTCTAATTTAGAAGATGTTGAAGACAACGAAATCATTTTAAGGCCCAATAATATGGAGGAATCAAACATGAAAACCATAATTTGGTGTGGAGGGCTGACTTTTTATTTTGAGAGAAATCTGATTTTTGACTTTAAGGTCCATGATGAGATGGTGGATTCCCTTAAGGACCCAGTGGATTTCAAGCGGTTGCAACTTGAATGCGAGCTATTTTTGACAATTTTATTTATTGGATTTTCAAAGGGTAGCAAGCTAATTATTTAGCCTACATCTATGGTGCCCGGAATTCTAGATTCGGGTTAAATCCTTGGAAACTGAACCTCGTCTGCATGACCGGCGAACTATGGACGACAATATGTGGGCATGCGTAATGCACCATTTGCAAAGTCACCATCCCTTAGGGATGGGTCTCCACCATCACCTAGTCCGCATCTACAGGCAAATGATCCTGAGCCCCAATGATCATTTTTCTTTTGAGAAAAAAGGGGAAGATTACTTGAGGGTGATAATCTTCCTTAGATTATATTAATAAATAAAAGGAACGGACTTACAAATTTTGAAGCCAAAAATAAAAAAAGCATCTTGACTCCTTCACTACATTATTCACCCAACATCTCTCATTTTTAAAATCTTCCCATTCCTCTGCCTCCAAAAAGACCCAAATAGACCAAAGGATAGCAAACTCCCTGTGACCAGCCAGCCATATCAAGATGAACATGCTGTCTGAAGCTAGACCAGAACCCTACAATCAAATATGCCAAGTCCTATAGTATTTGAAGATTGCTTCTAGAAAAGATATTTTCTTCCAAAAGCATGGTCATCTAGAGATTTGTTGTTATATTTTGATGCAAATTATATCAGTGCTCATCAGGACAGATGATCTACCATGAGATATTGCACTTACGTTGGTGGCAACCTAGTCACCTGAAAAAGTAAGAAGCAAAATATTGTGTCTAGATCTAGTGTCGAGTCAATGTATCGAGCTATGGCCCATACCACCTGCGAGCTCTTTTGGATCATGTCTATCTTACATGACTTTATGTTGATATTTCTGAACCTATTCCCATGTACCATGACAATAAAATAGCCACCTTTATTAGCAACAATCCCGCCTTTTATGAGAGGACCAAACATATAGAAGTGGATTACCATTTTTTTCAAGATGCTACGATGATTGCAAAGATTTCCACTCCACATTTCCAACGAGGATCAAATAGCTGACATCTTAAGTAACGCCTTAGCAAGAAAGCATTTGGACTTTCTATGTTTCAAGTTAAACATGTCCAATGTTTATGCTCTAATTTGAGGGGGAGTGTTGAGAGTCTTGTTATTTGTTTAATTACTTTTATTATTTTCTTATTATGTAAGGATATGGTGTGTTATTTACCCAAGAGGTTTCTCTCCATAAGAGCCACTTAAGGTTATGGAATAAGACAAGAGTCGTTTTTTCCCAACAACATATCTATGATCTCCCGTTGTGCTCATGCAAGAGCCCCTAGACATCACGATGTATCAGACAAAATGAAGATGCACTTCATGTCATAGCTCATCAAGAGAAGGTATAATGATGATGCTTGCCCAGCTAATAAGCCTCACAATCAAATCAGGCAGTGGTGGACAACTCTAGAAACATCTAATGCGTCTTTCTAAAGAAGGGGTGACCAAGGAGATAATGCCAAAGTAGGGAATCAGTGGAGATAGAGACAGCTCCAACAATGTAGGATGGAATGTCAAGATAATAAAGCCTGTTCTTATATCCTGAAAATACCAATGGCACTCATCAAAATATAACACAAGAACCTAGGTCCTTGCATAGTCAACTAATTGATGGGAGACTCAAGGGGAACGCTAGCGTGCAATGAACTGAAGATAGATGCAACTTAGAACAAAACTGAATGTCACCAATAGTGGTCATCGAAGAATCAATACCATTAGCCACTTTCACCAAAGTGACTCGTCTTAGAGGCCTAGTTGCACTTAGGGACTCAGCATCCCCAATGAGGTGTATAGAGGCACCTGAATCAGTCACTCACTATCTGAGAACGATAATCATCAGCTGCACGTGTATATCAAAAGCATCGACAATGCAAACAAAGTACTGGGTGTATCATCATCCAACTTAAAAGGGGGATCCATCCAAACTAGTAGCAGGCAGAGAGAATAACTATGGTGACAACTACGGGGATGCAAACAGGTCAGCAATGGGAGACAATCCTAAGCTGTAGTAGTAGTAAGACAATAGTCATCACAAAATGGAAAGCTGTACATGGGAGGCACAATCAAAATAAGTAGAAGTCACATGTGCATGAGCATTGTGCGTGTACGACTACCCACGCACTAGGGTCAACAACACAGCACCAGGGCACATGGAGGTATGGGTCCTCTCAGCACAGCAACAGCAAGAGCACCACCAACCACACCAATCAGGTGGCAGCAATTGTTGCCAAGCAACACTGGTTCTTGTCAATCTAGCAACACCAGTTGTTGCCGATTTAGTGGCACCGGTTGCTACTGGTCTAACGACAACTATGGCAACTAATCTCTAGCAGCAGTGGCTTGGTGGCAAACGGAAGGAATTTTTTGTGATATTTGGTGGGATATCGAAACATCGATCTAGGATTGCCGCTGTAATAATAAGTGCAGTGAAATGAATGTCATAACTCAAAAGGAAATCCTAGTCTTTGTTATATAAAGAGAGATGAAACAATTACAAACAAATCCACAAAGAAAACACAAATAGCCAAAATATAACATAAGCCAAGATGGAATTCTAACAAAGTGGATTGCATGATCATGGGTAATGAGGACATTCTATTCAAAATGTTCACAGCTTGTTATGGAAGAAAAATTAGTTAGGAAGGTAGATATTGTTGCTAGTTTGCAGGCATCATTTTTTGGAGCAAATCATAAGAATTATGCTTTCAGCCATTCCTTTATTCATGGTTGAGTTGAGGGAAGGGTTTGCTTTTGTTCTGGTCCGATGATTGACTTAGGCACAACCCATTGGCTGACATATATCCCAGGCTATTGCTTTTAGCTTAAATAATGAGGTTTCAGTGTCATTATTTTTGGGATGAGGAGAGAAGGGTTTGGACGCCACATTTCCTGGGAAACCTCTTTGATCATAGAGTTGGAGAATTTTTGGTGTTGTGGGAGCTGGAGACTAGGCACCCAACGCCTAATGATATCACCATCACCGGATGCAACAGTAAGATCCCTATGCCTGATGTTTAGTTGAGACAGCTTCTCCAACAGCTAGGATAGAAGAGGGGGAAAGACTCATTTGAACAGTAAGCAAGAGCATTTTACCTATTCCATGAGGCAAGAACGAAAATCACGACTTCCTTATCCCAAGGGAATCTTCATGTTAGGACCGAAAAGAGATCCCATTCAAGACCCTGGGCCTCTTTACATAGAGAGAGGCACCAGAGAGAAGATTAAAAGTAAACCTCTTCACCTTACAATGAAAGGAAGCTCATCACACATAACTCAACACTCCCCTTCAAGCTGGAACATAGACATCAAACATACTCAGCTTGGTACAAATATAATATAATCTCTTCTTAGGAAACGCTTTAGTGAAAACATTTGCCAGCTAGTCTTCAATGCTAATGTAAGGTGTAGAAATTTTCTTGGCTAAGATGGCCTCTCTTATGAAGTGAAAGTCCACTCAATATATTTGGTCCTCTCATGAAAAACAGGGTTATTTGCAATAAATGTAACAGCTTTATTGTCACAGTGCATTGAAATAGAATCAGGTACCTTCACTCCAAAGTCTTCCAAAATGGAACGAACCAAGAGTAATTCACAGGTAGTTTGGGACATGGCCCTGTATTCTGATTCAGCACTCAATCTGGATACCACCGCATATTTCTCGCTCCTCCAAGTAACCAGATTACCTCCAACAAATGTGCAGTACCCTGTAGTGGACTTCCTATCTTCATGAGCACCTGCATAGTCTGAATCAGAGTCCCCACACACATCCAAGTACCCAATGTCTTTGAAAAGGAGTCATTTTCCAGGTGCACTTTTCAAGTGTCTGAGACTCTGGCAAATACCATCCCAGTTGATTTCCCATGGTGACTGCATAAATTGGCTTAATCTTCCAACTGTAAAAGCAATATCAGGGCGAGTAACAATCAAATATAGTAATTTACCAGTATTGGGTGACATCTTACAATAGTGGGTTGTCACCAACTGCAATAGGCAAGAACACATCCATAGGAACATATGCCAGTTTGCACCCCAGCATACTCATGTCTCTCAGCATATCAAAAACATACTTGCATTGTGAAAGCATAAGTCCACCAGTGTGTTGCACTTCAATACCAAGGACATAGTTGATAGCGCCTAAATCCTTGGTAACAAAATGCGACTATAGCATCTTCTTTGTTTCCTCTATCCCCTACCTATCACTACCAGTCAAAAGTATTGCATCCACATCTACCACAAGTATGATAGAGCCTATTTGTTTATGTAGTGTAAAGACAAAACGATCTGTCGACGACCTGGTAAAGCCAAAATCTTGGACCACCCTACTAAATCTCTCAAACCAAGCTCTAGGACTCTGTTTTAGTCCATTGATAACTTTATCCAGTCTACACACCTTCTAACACCCCCCTTGAATAGGGAAATCAGGTGGCTGCTCCATGTAAACTTCCTCCTCCAAATCGTCATAGAGAGGCATTTTTGATATCCGGCTAATGTATGGTTCAATGTTTGTTGACAGCAAAAGATATCAATATCCGACAAAATTAAGACGAGCAACCGGGGAGAAGGTCTCGAAGTAGTCAACCCCGAATGTCTGAGTGTACCCTTTAGCCACCAAGCGTGCTTTGTACCGATCCACAGTACCATCAGGATGACATTTGAGGGAAAACACCCATCTACACCCCACAACAGTAGCTCCTAGGGGTAGATCAACTAGGTCCCAGGTACCACAGGACTGTAAAACTGCCATCTCCTCCATTGCCAATGTCCAAGACGGATCATGGAAGGCCTCACGATGTACCTGCACACTGTAAATGGCAAGTGAACTGGCGTCCAACAATAGACAAGCTATTAAGAGGCATAAACTGAGACAGAATATTTGGCACAAGAATGGAACCTTCCTTTGTGCAATAGGAAGGTCCAGAGTAGTGTCCTCAGTAGTAAGAGGTATCTGGTCCCCAGACAAGTCATCAACAACTGGTGGGGACTGAGCAGAGACAATGGATGGTGGTTCATCCATATTAGTATCCTGGATCCTACGTTGGAAGTGTTCAGGAAAGGTATCCATATCAGGAATCTCAGGACGATACGTAAAGAGACCTGGATCTAGTTGAGTGGTCCTGGGTATAGGTGGCTCAGTGCACTATGGTAGTTTAGTAGGCATAGGTAGGGTAACCTCATGTGAAGGATTAGTAGGTTCCTCCCCCTTTTTCCTATGATATGGTATCTTCTCAAAAAATGTGACATCATCAGAAACATAAAATTTCCATGAAACAAGGTCATACCATCTGTATCCTTTCTGGGTCCTGGAATATGCTAGAAAAACACTTCACAAATCGAGGAGAAATTTTACACACTTTATGTAAATGGACAAAACACATACAGCTGAAGATGACAGGAGTAAGAGAACATATCACTGCCAGGAAATAACAAAGAATACGGAGTTTTATCACCTAAGATAGAGGAGCAAACTCTGTTCACCAGATAAGTAGTAGTAAGAACAGCATCATCCCAAAATTGTGAAGGAATATTCATGTGAAATATGATAGAATAGGAAACATCAAGTGATGGAGCTTACGCTTAGCAACCCCATTTTGTTTGGAGGTGTGAACGCGAGTAGTCTGGTGAACAATACCCAAAGATTTAAAAAAGACATCAATCCTGGCATTCACAAATTCCAATCCATTCACTCCAAAAAAATTTTACAGTGGAAAACTGAGTCTTTATTTCCAAAATAAAATTTTTGACAATATCGAAGACTTCAGATTTTTTTTTCATCATAAAAGCCCAGGACATCCTAGTATGATCATCCACAAGAATAAGAAAAAAATGAAATCCTCTAACACTCTTGACCTTACAAGGGCCCCAAACATCAGCATGCACAAGAGCAAAAGAAGACAGCTCTTTTATTATTTGGTGAAAAAGAAAACCTATGGTTTTTGCCTAACTGACAGGCTTCACGCCTCAAAACATCAAGACAAGACAAAGCAGGAAACTGACGACTCAAAACATGAAGGTTGGGATGACCAAGTCACACCTTAAAACATCAAGAACAAAGCAAGAAACTGACGACGCAAAACATGAAGGCTAGGATGACCAAGTCTTAAGTGCCACTCAAGAGCAATAGTAGCATACACAACATCAGTACTGGAAGGAGGGATATGTAGGTAATAAAGCTCATTCTGCTCAAGTCCACCAATCCACCTCATCGTTTGGAAGTTTTGCAAGACGAAATACTGGTCATAAAAAATAGCTCGACATCTCAAATCTCTCATAATTTGACTGATAGATATCAAATTCAATGTAAATCTAGGATGCATGACATTAGAAAGAGGCAAGGTACTAGAGATAGAAATACTCCCGAACCCAGTAATAGGAGACCAACCCCCATCAGCCACTTTGACCTGAAATGGTGTAACAAGGTCACGAAGAGACGAAAAGAGGGTATTGTCACCAGTGATGTGAGAGGAGGCGCCAGAATCTGCAAGCCAGACAGGAGCTTGGGATTTAACTGACAAGGCAGAAGTACCTGTAGACCTCTGAACAGAAGCAGAAGTAGATCCCTAAGACACCATGAACCACTCATAATCAGCCCTGGAAACCGTGAACTGGCTGTCATCCTCCTGTATCAGGGTAAGCTCCTCTGCAGATACCTGAAGGGCACGTAGATCCATACCTTGTGGGTAGTCGTGCTTCACCCAGCACAGATCCACAGTGTGTCTGTCCTTGAGCTTCAACCATAATCACATCCACGTGCACCACCACCACAAGCTCTGCCACCTCTTCCCCTTGAGTTTCCTCTACCACGACCAACAGCAGCCATAGTAAAGGCATCCGTAGTGGGTATGGGATCCGAGGTAGCAACTTAAGAAAGACGAGCGTAGATCTGGTCCAGTGTTAGAATCTCGTCCATCGTCATGAAATGATTCTTGAGTGCCTTGTATTCAGAACCAAGACCAGACAAAAGCTAAATGGATCGAATGGCTTCTCTCTGCTCAGCTACAATAGCTGCATCCGTAGAGATAAGCTGATACACATCTTGCTCGTCCTATAGATTCCCTATAATACCATAATATTCGGACAAGGACAGTTCCTTTCTGAAGATTGTGAATGTCCTCCACAACACTATATAGTCTTGTGATGTTACTTCTATGAGAGTATCTCATGAAGTACTTCCCACAGTCTCTTAGCCAAAGCATGAGCCATCACTTGCTTGGCTATGGTCTGGGTGACATTGTTGAGAAGGCACACAGTGACCCAATTGTTGCCTGCCTCCCAATTAGCAAACTTAACAGCAGGAACCGCATCAGTCAAGATGTAATTCTTCCTGTGAGATCCGACAAAGTGAGAGGAGGTGGACCAAAGCAAGAAGTTGGATCCGTCCAACTTGGTCGATGTCCCCTACATGTGAGGGGGAGTGCTTATGGTAGAGTTCTTCCCCATTAAGTTAATTACATTATCTTTCTAGTCCCCCATGATATACAGAGTCAAGATCCACGAAAAGTCACTGACTTAAGGACTGAAAATCAGATCATGAGATTTGAAAAAGTTGGATTTCAGACCAATAGAGCGCCTACCAATGAAGATTGCACACACTAAGGCATAGAGGAAGCCCTAGAGGTGGTCTTTAAGGTGGTAGGCAGCCTGGGAAGGCCCCAGCGGAGCTGCTAGGGTGACTGGAGGACCCTGGTTGCACGGGGGCAAGGCGACGTGCTGGGACAGCACTGGAGCGGCACGCAAACTAAGGGGAGGTTTGAGTGGTGGTTACCCCACCTGCAGAGGCGGTATAAGTTGACCTACAGCAGCGCGGGGCAACGGCAACCTCCGAGGCGGTGGTGCTGCTGCCCTACAACACCACTTAAGAGCAGCAGAGACCGAAGAAGAGTGCGACAGCGACGCTGCGGGCTTGAGAGGGGACCTGTGGCCTTGCTGCTGCTCGGGGAGAGGCCAAAGCGACCTTGCAACGGCGGTGCTGCTGGCCTAGATCGCCGGCGACGTCGCTACTACCAAAGAGAGGTTAGGATTTCGGTGGGAAGGAAGGAAGGCTAAGGTTTAGTGGGATACCAGAGCTCCGGTTTAAGACCGCTGCTCTAATACCATGTTAGGACCGAAAAGGGATATCCCATTCGTGAGACCCTGGGCCTCTTTATATAGAGAAAGGCACCAGAGAAAAGATTACAAGTATACCCCTTCACCTTACAATGAAAAGAAGCCCATTACACAGAACTCAACACTTCACATGATTGATTTTTCGTGAATAACATGATTGGCCAACTAGAGTTGACGTTGGATAAGATGGAGAAACCATCAACGGGAGCATAGACAAAGGGGGGTTCATGTAGCAGGTCGACATGGACTAACGAGGGAGAACCACATGGTCATCACCATCATAGAGGTCAATGCCAGTCCAACTCTAATAAGGGTTTAGGTCCCAACCCATCATCCCATCTAGTTCCAATAATGAGTCCCATGGAGAAGAAGACCACAATGGCTAAATATATCTCCCTCAATCTCCACCACCACAACCATCTAAACAAGATGTACAATGGCATAATGGTATCCATATTGACAATCCTGATTTCAACGAATGTCGAGACCTAGATGTATTCCTCAATTAGCTAGACTAGATTACTCATTTCTTTGATTAGAAAAACATGTCTGGTAAAAGTAAGGTCCAATTTGTCACCCTTAATTTCAAGGGGTATTCTCTGCTTTGGTGGAAATGCCTTCAGAAAGATTATTGTTGTCGTGACAAAGGGTAGATTTACTCTTTAGATAAAAGCGTAAAAGCTCCTCAGGGATAAGTTTCTAACAGAAGAGTACCTGCCAAAACCTGAACAACTTGATGTAATCTTTGTGGCAGGGCTCCTGTAGCATCCGAGAGTGAATGGAGGAATTTTAGGTTCTAGTGGAATGGAACAATCTAGAGAAACCAGCAACTGATAAGTCCTCAGGAGTGCATCCATAGATTGTGGGCTAGCATCCAAGAAAAAACGCTACACAAATGATTTTAAGATGTTGATTATGCATATGATCAAGCAGTAGGGCAGATGCTAAGTCAGCAAGATAACTTAATCAACCACTTCTAGTACAAAGCTTACCCCGCTTTCGACTTAGGACCCCCGAGGGATACTTCTTGATCAACTACCCAACCTATTGCCTCCACTTCACCATCCGCCACATCTACTTCACAACCATCAGTTGGGTCAACAACCTCAAGAACTACAGTATATTGAGGCCGCTAACCTGATGTAGTTCCAAACACTTGTTTTTGTTGTCTTCGGAAAAGATATAGAGCAATAGAATGTCCAAATACATTGGTTGCTAGCACCCACATCGTGTAGGATGAAATCAAGGAGTTTCCACATCTCGTCTCTGATGAGCATCCAAATATGGTGATTGGCTACAGTAATCCATGGGTGGACAACTCTGAATTTAAGGACATTGAAGTAGAGGGGTAAACCTTTGGCCCCGTCCTACTCATTGAGCATGGTGGATTCTGCGCTGCTCTCTTATTGATGGAGGAGTGTAGAAAATTTTATTTCCCTAAGAGATGGCTACTAAATTGAACTTGCCCGGTCAGACATTAGATAGACCCTATAATATGGCATGATTTAAGGGTGGAGCATGGATCCCTATCCAGCAATGATGCCTCAACTATTCTTTGATTGGTCCTACTTTTAAGGATGGGGTATGGTGCCATGTGACGTCAAAACCACATATTCCTAAGCTGACTTTGGCAATTTGATCGTAATAAAGGACACAAAGTTTGAAAGAACACCTATTCATTTTACTAGGATAAGGTGTGCACCATTCTCTATCGTCAATGTGATGCACCAAGTCTTAGGCAGATGGCCCTACCTACTCTATACTCGGATTGATGACATGTTGCCAACCACAACTAATCGTGTTGTGACGTTTTTTAATCAAAGCCACCATCAACCACACCTAATTGTGTTCTGAGAATTTTTTACCAAAACCACCATCATATTGTTCATCGTTTTATGGTCCACACCATTTCTGCTACAAAATCAACAATCTGTAGTTGTAATTTCTGTAATTGGAAGGGAAAATAGTGTTATTAATAGGAGAAAAGGAGGGCATACCCAAAGAAATCCAATCCATCGAATTTTCTGATGTAAAAGTAGAAGCGTTACTTGAAGCGTTACCTCCATTGAAAGATATCCAACATCATATTGATCTTGTTTCAATCGCTACTTTCACATAGCTACAGTGATTGTTAAGTTATATGTTATGTTTTAGTGACTTTTTATCATTTTTATACTGTACGAATATGTGCTTATAATTTACCCTTTATACCTTTCTATATCAAGGCACCTAGGGTTTCTAATAGATATTCATTCACTCTCTCTACCTAACATGGTATCAGAGTAGTGGTCCTAGACCGATGCCCACATACCCCACCCTAAAACCTAGCCTCTAAACTCCACCAAATCCCTATCCCTTCAGAGGTGTTGCCGCCCTCAGATCTATATGGTCTGATTTTCTACTGCAATATCTTATTTTTGTAATTCTTACATGTCGGGTGGTATGGAAGACAAGAAGGATCCTTCAAGCGACTCGATGGAGAAGATATCTACCCTGAGCGCATCTTCTTTTATGCAAGGAACCTTTATCAAGTTGGATGGCACTAACTTTCTCCTGTGGTCTACTTCTTTTTCCCAATTTGTGGGATCGCATCGAAAGAAATACATCCTGACGCAACACGAGTTGACTGTGAAATCTGTTGACTGAGAGGCAGATAATAATTGAGTGGCCACATGTATGTTGAATGGCATGAAAGAGCACATAGCAAAGTAGGTTATGTCATATGCGTCTGCTAAGAATATGTGGTAAGTTCTTCATGAGATTCACTCTCATGAAAGCAACACCAGTCGTCTTTACAAGGTGATTGAGGTGCATTCTTTTCAAAAGGGGACTGTCTCTTGCCGATTAATATGGCTCTATGAAGAACCTCTAGGATGAGTGGGATACTTATTAGCCGATCTCCACAAATGTCACGGAAATTGCAAAGCAACATGAAGCCTTTCGTTATGTTCAGTTGCTTGCAAGTCTTAGTCCTGAATACAAGTTTATTAAGGATCAACTTATGACCCTTGAGGAGATCCCTACACCTACTCAGATCTATGCTCGCCTATCCAGACTTGAGATATCTAACCATGTCCCACTTTCTGATTCTTCTACCATGGTAGGTGTTGGCCGTGGTAAAGGAACCCCAGCAGGTAGGGGGAGAGGACGTGGGGCGAGAGCAGGAGGCCATGGCAAAGAGCGTGGTTTGTTTTGTGACCATTTTCACAAGACGAATCACACAATTGACAAGTGCTAGGTAAAGCACGGATTTCCTCAAAGGCATCAGGCCAACCAGGTTACCTATCGTGGAGATGGGAGTCAGCACTATTAGGAGGAAGAGCAAGTCAGTCCTCAGATTACTATTTCCAGGGATGAATATGACAAACTTGTATCTTCTTAGGCCTTTTCTACTACTGGTGCTTCTGTGGCTCAGACAACAAGTACGGCTGCTAGTGCCAGAGGTGTTCATACACCATCTTGGCTTGCTGGCTCAAGTGCCTCCCACATCACGATGTTACACTTTTTTCGTCTCTTAGACCATTGACTAGTCTCATACATGTCAGGGTAGCTAATGGTGCCTTGTCCCCTGTGACTAGCTTGGGTGACATCTATCTTTCTACTACTTTGTCACTTTCTAATGTTATGCATGCACCTAAATTTGCTTTAAAATTAATGTCTATCAGTCATATTACTAAGGCATTAAATTGCATAGCAGTTTTTCATAATCATTTTGTCTTCTTGCATGACCTCAAGACGATGAAGCAGATTGATGGACTTGAGCAGGATAGCCTATACTACCTAGACCTTCCACCAAAGCATTATTTCATGACTGCCACTTTTGCCACTTATGCTTTATAGTGGCATCTCAGACTGAGATATCCTAGCATTTTTGTTCTTCGTCGTCAGTTTGCCGACATGTAATTTCCATATTCCTTTTCTTGTGATACATACTAACTTGGCAACCATCATAAAGTTTTCTTTCCAAGTAGTAATAATAAAATCGAGTCTGTTTTTTCTCTTATTCATGCTGATTTATAGAGCCTATGTTGAGTCAAGAGTCTTAGGGGCTTTCGGTATTTTTTGTTCTAGTGGACGATTATACTTGTACCTGTTGGACTTTTATGATGGAGAAATCTGAAATCCATGTATTGATTAAAAGTTTTGTTAATGAAATAAAAACTCAGTTCTCTACTACTATTCGCATGTTTCGGACTGATAATGGACTTGAGTTTGTGAACTCTACTTTGACACAGTTTTTTCAGTCTCTTGGTACTATACTTCAGACGTCTTGTGTTCATACATCCCAACAGAATGGGGTAGCTGAACGCAAATTGAGACACGTTCTTGACGTTACCCGCACTGTTATGTTTCAAATGTATGTTCCTGTTACCTTTTGGGCGGATGCTATTCTTACAACTGCTTTTTTTATTAATTACGTTTCTTCTGTTCTTGATGGGAAGGCCCTTTATTCTATTTTGTTTCCTGATCGGGGGCTTATTTCCATTTCTCCAAAAGTTTTTAGATGTATTTGCTTCATCATTTATTCAAGGTGGACAAGTTGACTCCTAGATCAGTAAATGCATTTTTGTGGGCTATTCTAGAACCTAGAATGGGTATAGATATTTTAATCTTCTTTCACATCGCTTTTATGTTAGTAAGGATGTGACCTTTTTTTTAGGACACGCCATATTATTTTACTATAGGGAAGTCTCCCAATGTCACATAAGACGTTCCATTGCCTATACCCACTCATGCACCTCCAGGTCCTTTGAGCCTCCCATACCTCAAGATGTCCATTCCATTACTTATCCTAGACATCCTGAGGTGACAGATGCCTTCCCTAAACACTTTTAGCACAAACCTCCATCCACCACTATACTTATAGAGGAACCACTTTCTACTATTTCTGCTCAATCCACTGCTGATACTACTGATTTAGATGGAAGTCCAGACACAGCGCCACCAGAGATACCTGATGTGGATCTTCCTATCACTCAGAGGAAGCCATAGAGATCTTGTGTTGTGCTAAGTATTATGTTTCCAATTATATGTTATTTGATCGTTTACTTGCAGCAAGAAGATTTCCACCTCTTGCAATTGACAGCAAGCATAGTCCCAGGAGCTATGCTAAAGCTTTTCAAGACCCTTCCTAGACCTTAGCCATGGAGGAAGTGGTTTCTCTTCAATCCAGGGATGCCTGGTACCTGAGAATTTGTTGACCTACCCCCTGGTGCTACTGTTGCAGGGTGTAGGTGGATATTCACCCTCAAATGCCGCCCAAATGGTACAGTGAAGAGATTCAAAGCAAGGTTTGTTACCAAAGGTTATACACAAGCCTTTGGAGTTGATTATTTTGAAACATTCTCACCAGTGGCTAGACTAAATTCAGTGCAGATTCTTCTTTTTGTGGCAGTCAACAGTGGTTTGTCAGTATCCCAGCTAGATATTAAAAATGCATCTCTATGGTGATTTAGAGGAAGATGTCTACATGCAGCAACCCCCTGATTTTGTAGTTGAGAGGGAGTGTCAAAAGGTTTGTAGGTCCAAGAAGGACATTTATGGTCTTAAGCAAAGTCTCATAGCCTAGTTTGAGAGATTTAATAAAGCTGTGCAAGAATTTTGCTCTACTAGATCTAGTGCTGATCATTCTATGTTTACTATGCATAGAGCCACTGGGTTTATTATTCTCATTGTGTATGTTGGTAATATACTGCTCACTGGAAACGATATAGTAAGGATAGAAGCTACTAAGAAGTTCTCCCATTCTCAATTTGTCACTAAAGATTTAGGAATGATAAATTATTTTTTAGCCATTGAGGTGCAACATGTTGATGGTGGCCTTGTTCTATCCCAGAGGAAATATGTACTTGACATGCCGAGAGAGGCAGGGATGCTGGGTTGCAAACATGCCAGTATTCCAATGGATACATCTATGCCACTTGCAGATTCTAAGAGTCCATTGCTCGAAGATGTAACCAAATACTGTGCTATGGTAGGAAAACTATTGTTACTAGACCTGACATTTGTTTTACAGTTGGGAGACTGAGTTAGTTTATGCAATCTCTTAGAGAAGTACATTAGGAAGGTGTGTCAAGTGCTAAGATACCTCAAGCAAGCAGCCAGTAAGGGATTGTCATTTATGAAGTATGGCCACATGGATGTTTGGGAATATTCTGATGCAAACTATGCAGGAGCACATGAAGATAGAAGATCCACTACAAGCTACTATGCCTATGTGGGTAGCAACCTAGTTACATGAAGTAAGAAACAAAATGTTGTCTTCAGACCCATTGCAGAATTGGAGTATAGGGCTATAGCCCATACCACTTGTGAGCTCCTGTGGGTGAGATCCATTTTACATGATTTGGGCATGCCTGTTTCTAGCTCTACTCTCATGTATTGTGATAACAATGCAGCTACATTTACTGCCAATAATCCTACCTTTCATGAGTGAACCAAGCACATAGAAGTGGATTGCCATTTTATCAAAGACGTCATTACTATTGGCAAGATCACTACACCCTATATATCCACCGAAGATCAGATTGCAGATGTCTTCACGAAAGCACTCTCCAAGAAGCATTTTGAGTTATTATGTTCCAAGCTAAGCATGCTTGATATATATGCTCCAACTTGAGAGGTAGTATTGAGTTATATGTTATGTTTTAGTGGCTTTTTACTGTTTTCATATTGTATGGGTATGTGCCTGTAATTTACCCATTGTGTCTATGTAAAGGCACTTAGGATTTCCAATAGAGATTCATTCGCTCTTTCTACTTAAGTGACAATTCACATAGACAAATTTGAAGCCATTTATAGGATGATATTCTGATGATCTAGACTTTGGTAACATCTTTGCTGCATGTTCCTCACATGTCACCTATTGTCCATCTCAATTTACCCTCCAAGATGCTTTCTTGTTAGAGGCTCCAAGCCACATTATCTTTATGCAAGCGACTTTAATCTGAATTGCATGATGAACTAGGAGGGCACTTTAGGTGAGATAAGACTGTTAGCGTGGAATAAAGCCACGTGGTAGCAGGAGTCAATGACACAATAGGCCTATGTTGGACACGCGAGTCCTATGCGTGTGTGCTTAGGAATAGGTTTAAGGTTTGTTGGTTTTGTACCACATGTGGCAACTTATTTTTAGCAATTGATTGCATCCAATTTAGGATAGATTAATTTTAGGAATATCTGCTTCTGATTGAGTTTGTTTAGGATATGCAATACCTACATTTGTTAAGATTGCAATTAGGTTTGTGATTGAATTTGGTTCTCGTTAAATAAAGACCAAAAACCCACTTGATTTCTTTGAGTTGTAATAAAATATTTTCTACGTTTAACAACTCCCTCCTCTCTTCTTCTCTAAAGCCGCCAGCCACTCTCTCTCTCTCTCTATCCTCCACTCTCCATGCACCGACAACAAAAAGGAGAAGACCTCCTCCACGCTTCCTAATTCTTCACATGGTATCAAAGCAGGTCCTCCGAGCCTCTTGATCACGAGCGTCGAAGAGAGATGGCAATCTCTCTCCACACGTGACACGTGGAGCCAAGTTAAAAGTCAAGCGCCAAGCCAGAATTCGTGTTTCAAGCATGTAAACCTCTCACGCAGCTATGAAAGCCAAGCAAAGGACATTGGCTCCAGGGCACGTTCAATAAGAGGTACAAAGACCTCAAGGTTGAAGTTCAAGGAACACTTGAACCTCTTACATACCAAGGAATGCCAAGCTATAACACTTGACTCCTAGATGTATAAGAAGAGGCACAGAGACTCCCAAAGTTGCAATTATGCCTAATGCAGAGGCCTAAAGCATCTACAAACTCCATGTTAACCTAAAGAGCACACCTGAAAATCGTAAGAGAGCTAAGGCAAAGAAGTAGAAGGAAAATTATGTAGTCTCGTTTGCATAAGCAAATTTAGAGAGGCTTCGGGCATTAACAAAGGAAGAAAAGAAGTCAACTGTGACCACAACGATGACTTTCAAGGTTGCCATACAAGCAACGACTACTGAGGTTGTGATGGACTCGCAATTGCACCAGAAGATATGTTCAAAGAAGATCCAAGAGCATACATGAATGCCGATAGTCTCACAAAAGTTTAGGAAGAAAAAAAATCATGCAAGTCTTCACCCTCTCTAACTTCAACTTGAAGGGTTGTGTTAACGTGGAGTAAAGCCGCAGGACAGTAGCAGTCAATGGCCACGTGACACAGTGATCCCATGTTAGGTGCATGAGTCTTGTGCATGTATGCTTGGGAATAAGTTGATTTTGTGCCACAGGTGTCAACTTATTTTCAGTAATTGATTAAGTCCAAATTAAGATAGATTAATTTTAAGAATAACTAATAGTGATTGAGTTTGTTTAGGATATGTGATTCCTAGATTTGTTAGGATTGTAATTAAATTTGTGATTGGATTTGATTCTCTTTAAATAGAGATCAAAACCCACTTGATTTATGTGAGTTGCAATAAAATATTTTCTACATTCAACAACTCCCTCCTCTCTTTTCTTCCATAGCCGCTAACCTCTCTCTATCTCTCTATCCTCCTCTCTCTACGCGCCAACTACAAGAGGGAGAAGGGCTCCTCTATGCGTCCTAATTCTTCACAAAAACCTTAACTCCTATTCAAGAGAGATTTTATTGGCCTCAATCATTTTATAAGGGTAAAGGGTAGCCATCCCGTCGATGCCCCTCAAGGATATTCTTTGGTCATGTACATGACCCATTTCCACATGACCCAACTCAACTCAATATTAATCAAGTCATGGATCAACCTAACACACTTATACAGGTATCCAATTGATAGGCTACCTAATGCTACTAAACCAAGTCATGGTTACCAAATGGATACCTAGTTAACCAATTAAGCTAAAACATAAAATTTTAAAAAATACACCAAAAATCAAAGAAAAGAGAAAAGTAAAAAAAAAAGATGAAAATACTCTATTATTTTAATAGAAATTTTTTATCAATATACAAGAATAATAAAATTTCTTATCAATATACAAAGATAATAAAATTTTAATGCAAATTTTTTATCAATGTACAAATGAGAGACACGCCTAAGATAGGTTAGACATTTACAAAGAAGGCCACTAGATGCTCCAGTTAGGAGATGTGAAAAGTTGGAGGTTGAACCTACTATGAGAGGGCGAGGAAGACTAAACAAGTGTTGGAAGGAAACTTTTAAGTATGACCTCAATTACTTTAATTTAAGTCCTAAAATGACTCAAAATTAATCTATGTGGAGGCAAAGAATCCATATAACTGACGTCGTTTAATGTAGGAAAATGCTTGGTTGTTGTATACAAAGATAATAAAAATAAATATAAAATATATTTAAAAATAAAAACTTTTCTCCAGAGAGTATTACATTAACAAAATTGAAATAACAATAAAAATATTATTAGAGATAATTTAAAAAGTTAGGAATAGGAAAGTAGAATCATCACTTTCCAAGCTTTATTTCCTTCCAAATTGTAGGGATATGTTTTTTTTGTTAGTTTTAGATATGATTTGTTTTCATGTTTAAGATTAGGATTAGGATTAGGATTGATCCCTCTATATAAAGGGACCAACTCTATATATTTCTCTTCAAGATTCAATAATCAAAGTTCTCTAGGTTATCATAATCTCCACATCATATTAGAGCATGTCTTTCTTGGGAAGACCACGATCGATCCTTGAGCGTGTCGACAACCCCCTCTCTACCTTAGGGTGAGTGCACACCCCCTTGGCTCATATTTGCAACACCATGTGTCACTTTACAACTAAGATCATCTTAGGTTTTCTTCTCTCCACGTCGATCTTCACTTCTCCCAAAGAACCACCAAGTGTAAGTGCTTGGCCTATCTCCAACGTAGCACCAATCAAGGGGGCCAATTCAGTCCCTGCAGTGCCATGTGGGCCCTTATCAAGTGACAAGGGCTACTGTATGACCAGGCGACATCGCATGAGAAGACCGATTAGGTTGTAGCTCGATTCAACAATCTAGTCCAGCCACCTTCATCACCTTGATCTGTGTTGGTGTCGATGATGATACTATTAGCACTGTTGGTGTCAATGATGCTATTGTTGTGTCACCTCCACATGGAGGTGGATTAAACATGCTTGATGTGGGATCCAAGTGGCCTAAAGTTATGTTGAGAAACCCTTGTTGCTAGTGATCCGTACCACACCAGCGATCTCTATTAAGGAGCGAGATGTCCTCTACTACTATTGTTACCATAAATCTTCTAACCAATACTACTACTTGGGAACGTTTCCCATGGTTGGTCGCTACTACTACTACAACCATTACGTGGCCGCTACTTCGACTACAGTCATTATGTCCTGCTGCTACTCTACTACAACAACTACTGCGACGACTGCTACTTCTGCTACAGTCAATACTACTCCATGTGCCTTTAATTGCCTACATTAATAAGTTCTACTGGCTCAGAGGACTACTGAAGCCTCGTGGTGGGAAAACTAAGCCACACTCAACCCCATCTGTAAATGCCTATATCAATTTTCGTCTTCACCAAAGGTGAAGAATTTTTGCTAATGTCAGGCGACTATCTGTGCTCGAGAACGTCTCCCATTTTAGTCCCAGTATCAATTCAATATCAATTTCACTTAACTGGTCTGTGCAGTTTCAATGCTTAGGATTGTTTCTCCCATTAGTTTCAGTTGATGTATGTCATATCAGTTCTTCGAATCGTCTCCCTTATGGTACTTGGAATCGTCTCCCTTATGGTACTTGGAATCGTCTTCCAACCAAGAGTCTAAGTCAATTTTTTGTTCCAACTCCGAGGGGGTTGGGTATTCACCGATGAAAAGACAAATGTCTGCATGCTTAAAGAACTATATGTCAGCATGCCAAAGTACCTGTGCAATCTCAAATTGCATGTATGTCAACCTGCTCCAGCCTCGAGCTACGTTAGATAAGGGGAGCTCTTCTATTGGTGCACTACTCCTACAAGTTGGCATTGCACACTTCAACTTAGGGGGAGTGTTAAAGATAATTTAGAAAGTTCATAATAGGAAAGCAAAATTATTTCTTTCCAAGTTTTGTTTCTTTCCTAGTTGTAGGGATATGTGTTTGGTTAGTTTAAGAAATGATTTATTACTATGTTTGATATTAGAATTAGGATTAAGATAGACCAACTCTATGTATTTCTCTTCGATGTTCAATAACAAAAGTTCTCCAAGTTATCATAATCTCCACAAATGTACAATATAAAAATCCACTAAAAAAGGAATAAAATTCATTAAAAATTTGAAAATTAAATTAAGATACAAAATGTAAAATAATTAGAAAAATAAAAAAATGAGAAAGATATTTATGTAATAAAAAACATAAAATTTAGAAAGGATGAAAACTTCGTTGCAAAAAATAACGAAAATTAAAGAAACAAAAAACAAGGGAAATTTCATTTGAAAAAAATCATCTTTTGGCCTCTTTAGAAGTTGGTGCAACATGATAATATTACATCACTTTTAAAAGACAACATTTCTCTACCCTGTTAATTGTAAACTAAATGCTTTGCATTTCTCAATATCCCATTCTTGTATTCTTTCCTCAACTACATTCTATCTACTTACAAGCTACTTTTCCTTTCAAAACGAAGCCTAACTACAAGGTATCAAAAGTTGGAAGTTTATAGGGGTCTCAATGCAATGAAATATATATTTGGACAGAGCACAAAATCCCATATAGCATATCTTGAAATGGGTTTTCAAGACAGTTGAAGTGAAAAGAGAACCTTAAACTTTACCAAGCCATCCATATGTCTCTTTATATACAGAGATAAGGAAAAAATAACAAAATGAGTCCAATCAACTAAAAAGAACAACAAAAACATAACACACCCCATCAAACTGGAGCATATATATCCACCATGTTCCGCTTGCTTCTACACTTCTCAAACTGGGGGCAAGGCAATGGCTTGGTAAATATATCAACAGTCTGATCAGTAGAGGCAAAACATGTCGTACAAGGTAGATCCTACTGAATCAGGCTCCTGGTATAGTGGCAGTCTACTTCCACATGTTTCATCCTCTCATGAAACATAGAGTTATTAGCAATGTATGTTGTAGCCCGGTTATCGCAATACATCTCCATAGGCTCCTGAATCTCAACATAAAGATCTCGTAACAGAGACCTAATCCATATCATCTCGGCAGCAGTATGAGCCATAGCCCTATACTCGGACTCTGCACTAGAGCGTGAGACAACACCTTGTTTCTTGCTCCTCCAGGTGACCAGATTTCTAGCCATAAATGTGCAAAAACCAGTAGTAGATCATCTATCACCCACATCTCCTGCATAATCCGCATCAGAGTAAACCACTACAGACATAGGGCCCTTTGTCTTCTAAAATAGAATGCCTCTACCTGGACAGCTCTTGATGTATCTCAACACTTGCATAACCAAGGTTCGAAATGCCGATTTCGACGCCGTGCCGACGAAATTTTAAGTGTACATTTCGTGGGCATGCCCCACGCCTAAGGCATGCCGTGGAAATGCCCGTTTTTCGATGGCCATGCCGATGGGCATGCCGATAACATGCCGACAGAAAATCACATAAATACTCAAAATGAAGTGTGTGTCTACTTGGAAAGCTTGAGTGTCTCTAGTTGAGTTAATCATCGTGTGTCATTTCAGCCCCCCCCCCACATTCCCAGTTTCGAATCTCTCACTCCTGCATTCAAACCACTCTGTTTGTGTGTGACAGTCCCCCAATTTTCGAATTTCAGCCCTTGACTAAGCCCCCCTATTTCAGATTTCAGCCCCTCCGAATCTCCAGCACCTGCATTTCAAACCACTCTCAGCGCCGATCAGCATGCCGACGAAATCGTCGGCATGCCGGTGAAATCGTCGGCATGCTGGCGAAATTTATCGGCATGCCGACGGCACACCTGTAAATCGACAATGTTTTCATGTCGGCACGACCCCCTTCCAGAAATAACCTTGCCAATGGCATGCCGTCAACATTTAAATCACAGTGCATAACTGCCTGCCAGTGAGCATCAGTGGGTTTGCCTAGGAACTGACTTAGCTTACCCACTGCAAAGCTGATGTCTGGCCTGGTGATGGTTAAATACAATAACTTCCCAACAAGCTACCGATAGATCTTTTTGTCCTTTATCCTCATTGTATCCACAAATAGATGTACTTTAGGATCCATAGGAATGTTGGCTTCCTTGAATCCAAGCATGCCTATCTCCCGAAGAATATCAAGTGCATACTTTCTTTAAGACATTACAATGCCCTACTTGCTCGTGAAGATCTCAATACCAAGAAAGTATCTCAACTTGCTAAGATCTTTCATAACAAACTAGCAAACTAAATACTCTACCTAAGTAATACCATCTATATCATCACCTGTAAGAGTGAGGCCATCAACATATACCAATAAAGCCACGGTACCAGTACTTATCTTCCCAACAAACAAGGAATGATCAGAAGAGGATCTCTGCATCCCAAACATAGAAAGTGTTTCAGATAGACGCTAAAACCAGGCTCGAGGGCTCTGCTTAAGGCTATAAATAGCCTTACGATGTTTACATATACGCTCCCCCTGAATCTCAAAACTAGGTGGCTACTGCATGTATATCTCCTCTTCCAAATCACCATATAGAAAGGCATTTTTAACATCCAGCTGGTGAAGACACCATCCATAATGAGCCGCAACAGAAACAAGGATACGAACCGTGGAGAGTCGTGCTGCAAGGGAAAAGGTATCAAAGAAATCTACCCCATAAGTCTAGGTGAATCATTTGGCTACAAGGCGAGCTTTATACCTAGAAATAGACACATCAGGATTGTATTTCAGAGTAAAGACACCATCTAGCCCCAACTAAGTGTGCACAAGACGGTAGGGCAGATAACTCCCAGGTCCCTCTATCAGTAAGTACAAACATCTCTTCCATAGCCGCCTTCCAATGTGGGTGTAGAAGAGCCTACTGGTAGGAGATAGGTATCTCTGTACTAGATATTGTAGCTGTAAAGGCCTGAAATTTGGTGCCAAGATATCCTGTAGAGATGATACTACCAGCGACATGATATTGTGCACAAGACCTCGGAGCTTTCTTAATAGCAATGGGAATATCATCATCTGTAGGCAGAGAGAGGGACCCTGAAGACACATGAGCAGAAGAATCATCAGTATCTCCAATACATACCTAAAGAGAGGACGATGGTGGCTCATTGGGTACTGAAGAAGAGGAGGGGTGTGTTTTCTTTCTGTATGTAACTAGCAGCTGATATGTAGCACCCTTAAATATCTTCTCATCAGGTGGTACAGGTCTGAAATCGCCCATAATATGTTCTATAGTGGATACACCACTATTATGAGAGAAGTCCTCCAATGCTATAAGAGGTACAGGCATAGGAGCAGCCACCTTTATCTCTCTCAACTAATGACCAGAGGTAGAAAAATAAAAGATAGACTCATGAAAAATCACATCCGCACTCACATAGTGTTTCTGATGTATGGGATCAAAACACATGTATCCCTTCTGCGCACATGAGTATCCCAGAAATATACACTTAACTACCCTTGGTACTAATTTGTCACGACCAGGCCCAAGGAGGTGTACAAATGCCACACACCCAAATGCTTTTGGTGGCACAAGAAATAAGTCTACATCAGGATATAAGATATTCCATAGAATCTGCTCATGTAAAACAGACGAAGGAAGCCTGTTGATCAGATAACGGGAAGAACCGCATCTCCCCAGTAACTATGCGAAACACTATTCTGAATGAGTAGAGCTCTAGCTGTATCCAGAATATGACGATGTTTTCTTTCAGCTATCCCATTCTATTGTGATGTATGAGGACATAAGGTTTGATGTACAATACCCAGTGATCCATACAAGTCAGCCAGTTTCTTTGTGCAGAATTCTAATGCATTTTCTGTTCAAATTTTCTTAATGCATACACCAAATTAATTTTTCACAAACACCACAAACTATTGAATCAAAGAACCAACTTCTGATTTATTTTTCATCAAAAATGTCCATGATGAACGTGAAAAATCATCTACAAATAGCAAATAATATCTATAATTCTGACGATCTGCCACACAGCTAGGCCCCCAGACGTCACAAGGCAGCAAATCAAAGCACGCAAAACTAGTAGACTTGATAGATGCTGGAAAAATGGCACGGTGATGCTTTCCCAGCTGACATGCATCACACTGAATCTTCATAGCAGGAGACAAGTGAGGGATGACACGGCGTGGCTTGTCCAGTGAAGGATGGCCTCGTCGTCTGTGCCACTACAAGGCACTCCCTGCAGTAGTCGTCTGATAGGCTACAGCAACTGGATTCTAAAGTAGCCGATACCCACCCCCCGAAAAACGTCCATGATGAACGTGAAAAATCATCTACAAATAGCAAATAATATCTATAATTCTGACGGTCAGCCACACGGCTAGGCCCCCAGACGTCACAAGGCAGCAAATCAAAGCACGCAAAACTAGTAGACTTGATAGATGTTGGAAAACTGGCACGGTGATGCTTTCCCAGCTGACATGCATCACACTGAATCTTCATAGCAGGAGACAAGTGAGGGATGACACGGCGTGGCTTGTCCAGTGAAGGATGGCCTCGTCGTCTGTGCCACTACAAGGCACTCCCTGCAGTAGTCGTCTGATAGGCTGCAGCAACTGGATTCTAAAGTAGCCAATACCCACCCCCCAAAAAACGTCCATGATGAACGTGAAAAATCATCTACAAATAGCAAATAATATCTATAATTCTGACGGTCTGCCACACGGCTAGGCCCCCAGACGTCACAAGGCAGCAAATCAAAGCACGCAAAACTAGTAGACTTGATAGATGCTGGAAAACTGGCACGGTGATGCTTTCCCAGCTGACATGCATCACACTGAATCTTCATAGCAGGAGACAAGTGAGGGATGACACGACGTGGCTTGTCCAGTGAAGGATGGCCTACTCGTCTGTGCCACTACAAGGCACTCCCTACAATAGTCGTCTGATAGGCTACAGCAACTGGATTCTAAAGTAGCCGATACCCACCCCCCTCCTCATGGCTACCACCAATCGTCCTCTCCGTCATGCGATCCTGAAAGATGCATCCAACAACGTCAAAAATAACACAACAATTCATCTGCTTGGTGATAGAGCTAACAGGTAACAGTTACATTGCTATGTCCGGCACATAATATATATCAGCAAGATGCATGGAGGGTGTAACAGGTACCCCTCTCTTACCACGAATGGGAGCATGTCTACCGTCTGCTAGTTGTACTGAGTGTTCCTATGGTAGCTTCTGGAATTCCTCAAAACAATGGGAATTTCCTGTCAAATGATCAAATGCACCAGAATCAATTAACCATGACCCTTTCATACCTGATGCAGATGCATAAGCAACAGTGCTGGAGGATTGTGGCTGCTCATGAGTCAACTGTGCTAGTCGCTGCACAACTGCATCGTAGTCTACCTCTGCAAGAGATACTGCCCCAGTACACACATGAAGATGCTGTAGCAGAAGCCTGGTTGGCAACAATAGGACGGTCAAGTTTATTCCAACACTTAGCCTCAACTTGGCCAAGCCTTCCACAGTACGAACATGTAGGCTTGCCCCGACCACCATCAGTCCTGCCCCTGCCTTTGCCACAAAAGAAGCCTTTGCCACGAAAGAAGCCTCCACGACCACCATGAGTACTAACAGCAGCATGAGCTGAGGACATATTGGCAACAACAGCATCATGAGTAGGCTGTACTTGCATCCTACTCAACCTCCTGTAAATCTCATCAATAGGAGTAAGCTCAGAGAGAGTCAGAATTTGTGAACGAGCCGCAGAATAGTAATCACTCAACCGTGCAAGGAACATATGGGCTGCAAACTCCTTCCTGTGATCCCTGCATGTAGAAGTACACATCAGTCTACAATAATCCCTTCTTGGTAGAGTAATACTGAGACAGACTCATCTCTTCTTACTTGAGATGGCATAAGTCATAGTGGATCTAAAATACTTAAGCTGAATTCAACTCATACAAATACGCCATCTTCAAGCCATCCCACATTTCTTTGGCAGTGCTGTAGTACATAACATCATCACCAATTCTTGGAATGACGCTATTCAAGATCCAGGCTCTTACCATAGCATCATCCCGGTTCCAAGTCGCATATTTTCCGATTTTCTGCTCCGGTAGTACTTCCATAAGCACATGCTTCTTCTCATGACCATCCACAGTAACAAGAAAGGTCTGAGACCAGCGGAGGTAATTGGTCTCACATCTAATTTCGTAATTGAAGCAAAGAAAGGGCTCTTAGACACCCCACTTTCTGTATTCTGTCCTGAAGACACTTCAGAACCATCTGATGCAGACATTGTAACTCCAAGCACGCAAGATTAAGCCCAAACAATAGGTCTAAAATCCTGGATAAACAGCACCAACAAACTTAAGGAATACACACCCCACAACTCACAAGCCAAAGAACCACACTTCACTAAAGAATACACACCCCAAAAATCATCCACTACGGGGAATACACACCCCAAATTAGGTCAAAAGATCAAGGAGTTCATACCATCCTGTTGAAAGTTTCTTTTTTGCTTCAAACCCTCACCTCTACGGAGAGAGATCAAGAGCAACCGGCTGCAGCTGCGACAGGGTGGCAACAGCACCGTCACGAGGTGCTGCGGCGCGAGGGGTGTTGTAGCAAGGAGACCTGCTGGTGGCGGCAGCAAAGGGGGTGCTACAGTGCGAGGGGCAACTTGCGCCTCGATCCAGTTGCTAGCGGCGGCAGTAGCATCGTGGCAACAGCAGCGGGGGTGCTGCAGTGCGAGCGCCTCGATCAGGTTGCTGGCGGCGGCAACAGCATCGTGACCGAGTGCTGCAGCAGGAGGAGAAGCACTACAGCATGGAGGGCTGCTGCTGGCAGCGGCGGGGATGCTGCGGCGCGAAGACCCAGTTGCACCCCAGTCAGACTATTGCGCCACAGTTTGGCGCGAAGGGCTGGCTGCAGCAGCGGTGGCAGCAATCGATGCTGTTGCTGCTACGGCGGTGGTCCGGTGCCAGTGGGCTACCACCGGTGGTGGCGGCGGTAGCTCCAACGATAGGGCTTAGGTAGGGTTAGGGTTTTGTTTTGGTGGAGACCTCAAACTTGGCTTTGATACCAAGTTGGAGTGAAAAGAGAACCTTAAACTTTACCAAGCCGTCCCTATGTCTCTTTATATGGAAAGAGACAAGGGAAAAATAACAAAATGAGTCCAATCAACAAAAAAGAATAATAAAAACAAAACTCAACAAAGACATTCTGCTAATCTAATCCCATGGGAGTTTGAATCTTTTCTATTGGAAATTCAAGAACTCATGTTTGCCCATATGTTTAACTATATATTTTCATCATTTTGGGAAGGCACATTCCACCCGTTAAACAACCTCTTCCACATCAGACACTTAAAGATGCAACTCCTTGAGACTGACTAAAAACCCATAAAAGAGAAGCGTTTTGGGACATAACAAAGATGTGTCCTCCACAAGCAGAGCCATAACCTTCTAGCACCCCAAGAATATATGCATTTTTACCAACAGATCACAACAGTCTTTTAATATCTCAAAGTTACTATTCCATTCCCAAAGCAATTACAATCCAACCATCTTAATCCAACAACCCCCAGAACAAGAGATTCCAAAATCAAGGGACAATCCTCTCAAAGAAAAAGAAAAAACCCAAACACCTACACGACCCCCCTTTCAACTAGAAATCCACGAATCCACATCAAGAAAACAGAAAGCACTAGGACTATAAAAAAAAAAAAACAAACCCACCTAACTCGACCCGAACCTGCTTACATTAACCAGGTTTAAACCCATTTATTAAACGATTCAAGTTCGGGTTTACCCCCACGAACCCGCTCAACCTGCTAAAGTCAATTAATGAGAAAGAAATGCCCACGTTTACCCGTTAACCTGTGATTAAATGGGTTAAATGTATCGGGTTAGGTTTGACAAGCGTAAACAAGTCAAGTTCGGGTTGGAGTATATAAACCCATTTAATAAAGAGGTTAGACCCCCCCTACCTATTTATAAATTGGTTTGATCTAAATAAGTCGGGTTTTACACGGTTTGATCTAAACAGCTCAGGTCCAACCTAACCCGACCCATTTGACGGCCCTAGAAAGCACCCACTTTTACCACTCCACAACCTCTAAAAATCCAACCTTTAGGATACCCATCTCACCAAAACTACAAAAATCCCTGAAAAAGTGACCAATATGTGGAATCAAACCCGAGGATCTAGATGTCCTCTAGTGATCCCAAGGGCTTAAGGAAGTTATAATTGGAAGGGGGCAAAGGAAGCTTGAGGAAGCTGTAATCAAGGATCTTCAACAATTCCCTAAAAAGGCAAGGTTGATAAGCTACTCGGCATAGGCATGATAGGCCCAAAGCTCACAGCGAATGGCAAGCTCAAAGAGAGTAAAAGGTGAGGGCAACGAAGAGGAGGGTAAAGGAAAGGGAGATGGAGAAGGAAATGAAGGAGAGTTTTGAGTGGATAGGGAGGTCATCATCGTTAGGAAGGCAAGGAAGGGGAGAGGAGAATAAGTGCCAAGCATAGATCTTTGGTATGAGGACCCAAACGAGCAAGGAAAGCCAAGTCACATGAGGCACCAGTGGAAACTCAACTGGGTCATCCAAATTAGCACATCTAACCTAGGTTTACCTAATGGGTATGCAAAGTGGGTTGGGTCAGGTACCCAATTAAGTGGATAACATTGGGCACCCCAACTACAAGTTGGTGGGCAGTACTTTTTTGTAGAAATTTGAGAAAGAAGGGATCATTCACCAGGAGCAATTCATCAAATTCTTCAAGGAGCAATTCTATCGTTTACCTATTTTGATTATCAAGGAGTAAGAATTTGGCAACTTAAGGTAGATGACTGTCGCAGATTATCATAAGCTCCATCAACTCTTGTGGTATATACCTCATTTGTGTCTCAATGACTTTCAGAAGATGCACCAATATGTTAAGGGTCTCTCCCAGGTGTAGGGACCAGAGTTGTTGGTTGCCACCCAAAGACCATGGAGGATGTCATAGCTTTTCTTTTGACAAAGAGAAAGGACTACTACTGTTCACATCAGTCATCCAAATATATTATTATAGTTGAATAATCTAAATAATTCGGAAGCATGATATCAAAACATAAAAGCAATTACGAACACTTAAGTTTACGTGGAAACCTTACTCACGAAGAGCGGAGAGATAACAACAGGAGAAGTGCCCTATGTGCATGTTTTTCTTTATTTTTTTCCAAAATAATAAGTGGGGGATACACGCCTATTTATAGGCAACCACACACATAACAAAGTCCCAGTCCACTATGTGGGACTAAAATAACCTTACACAATTCTCTCAACAATTATGAATCAATTACAAATCCACACGCCATAACTTGGCACTCAACACTACATCTCCACAAATGTTCTCCACCCACACATTACCCCCACTGAAGATTACATCATTTCAAGCTCTCCAAACCGCCCATAATATCACAGCTATGACCACATGTGGCTTGCCACTAGACATAAAATGGATCCACAGCATCTCCCACTCAAGAAGGGGAAAAGAATAAAACCTACGCCACACCTCATTAGTCACTAGGCACATACTGAAAAGATGTCTGGCGTCATCTTCCTCAAAGCCACAAAGGGGGCAAGGCGTGATGTCTACCCCAAGGATCTTCCTCCCAAACGACCCAGTGACCAAACCTCCATGTGCGACCAACCAAAGAAAATTCTAAACCTCAAGTTGGATCTTCAATTTCCAAAGGTGGGAACATACACAGCGATGATCATCACTATCCTACACATATGAAAGGACCTCATAAGCGCTACAAGGGGCATAGACCCCTTTCTTCCACGCAAACATATCCAGCCCCTCTCTTGGCCTCCTCGCCAGTTCTACCTTTTGCTACCACTTTGCACAGGGATTTCCAATAAAAGAAGGAAAAGAAGCCATAAAGGTTTCCTTTTTCTTATTGCAAGAGAAAAAAATGTTTATTTTGATTGATTTAAATGTACTCGGACTTCTTTTGGCTTTTTTTTTTTAATTACAAATAAAGTTAGTAATTGGATGTTTCTTAATATCTCCATAACTTGATAATATGCTCTCAATGAAAAAATGTTTTGTCACATGCACGGTCTTAAGAAAAAAGAAACCCTTTTGGGTTGCTTCTGCAGGTTTCAACACATGCAAGAAGCTAGTCGTATTAAGGAATGAACCAAAACATTATGGTGCTAAAATTTGACAAGGAGATCCTATAAAAACAAGGAAATCAAAACCAAAGAAGGCTTTAAATTCAGGCACAAAACTAAATAGCAATATAAAATGGGCAGAATAGCTGAAAGAAACAAGCAAGCACAAGCACGAAGTTATGAGGTTCATAAAGGCAATGTGGCAACTAAGTAACTAACCCATGGGAGATGAAATGCAAGAATCATACACTCTCTGTTTAAAAGGTAGGCATGCATGATGTTCCTTAAAGCAGAAATGGAGAAATTGTTACAACCAACACCCTTCACAAAACAAAACTCAAAGTCAATAAGACGATATTCTTCTTCATTTTCTTCCCATGAAATCTAGTTACAAGTTCCGTACTCTGACTGGATCAAATTTCAATCTAATGCAATTCAATGCTACTAACTTGGACCAAATTGGAGTAGAATATTATACCCAATTAGACTTTTAGCAAGTGCTAATAAAGGTAATATATTTGGAACAAAGATGCAAATAAATCGAATATAATCATAAGACAGGAAAGTGTATTCATGCATGCATCTCTTTGAGATGTGGAGATTGGATCATTTGAGCCTAAAAAAAAAAAAAAAGCATTCTAAACAGAATGTAACAAGTAATCTTTATATTTATCGTCATTCTTCTACTACTTGTCACTACATTGATTGTCTAATGTGTGAGGTTTTACAACCTGCGATTATCATCAACCCAAACATAGTGAAAGTGACTGATGCTTGAAACAAAAAAGTAAATCTCCAATGTTCATCCAATCTAAACATGTACCGAGTCGATTGAGGTTGAAACTTTTAATCCACTACATAAATCAGATTGTGGTTTAGGCCCGATTAAACCAATCTAGTCTGTAAGCACTCCTCACAGCAGCAGTGAAAAACATGTAGGATGTTAGAGATGTGTATTATACCAAAGGGGAGTGAATAGTGTGATAACGAAATATGATGAACAAATAAAAAAGATTATCAATCATACAAAACCCATTCACCACAAAGGGCATGATATGTTTTAGGTAGAAATCCAATTCAGGAAAAAATCACCACCTAAAATCTCCCCAACTTAGGATTTTTCAATGAACTAAGTTGATCAAATTATTAACGTACCACTAAAACAAAAGTGGCACAACCTCAATTACAACCACAATACTTTAGCCGAGGGTAGTGTATCTCAAAACCACTCTTCTTTACGAAGACCATTTTGTCTCCAACAGAGGTGGGAATCCGCAAGCTGGATACCCAAATAGAGCCTACATATAAAGTAAATAATTCGTTCGTATAGGAAAAGGAACTTCCCTAAGTTCGAAGTGAATTGGCGTAGGAGCGCGAAGTAAATGGTGCTCTCAAAGGTTGCCTATAGAGCTTGGAGAGCAACTTGGATAATATCTCACTTTGATCTTCTCTAAGGCCTACTTTACGGTGGGGGGTTAACCCCTCTTTTTTAGGAGTTAACTCCTGTTTACCAAGGGGAATAACCCAACCCTTGTTTGAGCTCTTAACACGGGTTATCCCAACCCGGATTCGAAGGAGGGTTGGTTTAACCCCCATTCTTTTTGTCCTCGATGCGTTGCCTCCCTTGCGACCAATTTCCCAAGTTGCCCTTTTCCGCCCTCTTCACTCCCACGATGGTTTATTTTACCACCTATCTGCAAAGCAAGTATTGTGTTTGTGGATTATTTTCAAGGCGACGTTTGTGATTATTTGATTACACGATGCCTATATGTCATGTTTATATTGAAGTTTTCATCTCATTTAGATTTTAACTTGCTTATATAAGAATATGATTACCACTTATGTATGGGTTTTTTCCATTGTGAGAAGGAAAAAATTTTCTTGGGTTTAAAGGGTAATGGAGGGTATTTTCTTCTTCAATTACCATTTGAATTTTTTCATGGGTATTGCGGTAAACATCATTTTTTTTTCCTTTTTATTTGAGGATCTGGTTGGGTCTTTGGCTCTTTCTCTGTGTCATTTGTGGAGTAAGTCGTTCCCCTATTATGGATTGGGTTATTCCCCATTAACGACCCTACCAGCCAAGTAAAGTCTTTTACTGTAGCTGATTCTTTGATCTCCCCAACAAAATTCATCCTATAAATGCCATATTCGAATGTATTGATTTAAGTGTAATGAGAATTATAGGATGGATTGAGGATGTTTTTAGCAAGAATGGCCCCTTTTCCCCTGGCCTTGCATTTTATATCATGTAAAAAACTACCTCAACTAACTCACCTATCATTCAAAGGACAAACATGTCTTTTTGCCACCTTATCCCCCATTCCTAAGTAAACCTCTCTTTCACGTCACAAGACAACCTACATTCCTAACCCCCATTCAGTAAACAAAAACAAGGGTTAACCCATGTTGCAACTTTACTAACCCAGGTTAGCTAACCCATATCGTAAGCTAGCCCTAAGTGTAGGTGGTACGAAGAATTTGGCTCTCAATGGTGTTTCCTCTTGTTTCTCTTCTCTAATATGTATTAATGGTGTGTGTAAGCAAGGAGATGTTCTTAGGTATTTATAGAAGTCTTAAGAACACTCTAGAAGTGCTTGGGAATAAGATATACCTGTTATCAAGAATTAAGGCTATCAAATTTACATCAAATTTCTGGAAAATGGTGTAGAACGTGTAGGTTTGCACTAAAGGAGGAGGTAAATAGTGTGATAATAAAATATAATGAACATACAAAGTCAAGAATCAATCACACAAAGCGTTCACCACAATGAGAAAAGATATTTAGGTGGAAACATAGTCTGAGTAAAAACCATCACTTAGGTCTCCCTACTCAGGATTTCTCAATCGAATGAGGAGATCAAATCCACTAACATATCACTTTAAATCAATGGTGATATAACCTCAACACAGACCACACTACTTTGTCCAAGGGTGGTATATCTCAACCACTCTTCTCCACAAAGAGTATTTCATCTCCAACAGAGACAGAAATTCGCAACACAAATACTTAAACAAAACTATAACTATAAAAGACCTATAAAGCACAAATAAAAGATTAAACTAAGCTCTAATAGGTATGAAAATCTTCCCAGATATGAAAGTGTAATAGCTTGGAAGCATAGCAATTCGATACTCTCAAATGTGACTTCAATTGCTTGGAGAACAACTTAACAACAATCTCAATCTCACTATGTGAATGTAGTAAGAAGTATAACTTACAAGTGTATTTTTCTTCTCTAGTGTTGTCACTAAGCATAGGAGTGTTTATGGTTATTTATCGAGGTATTTGGAACACTCTAGATAAGCTTTAGGATAAGTTATACTCGTTAGAGCAATTAATGCTCAAAGTTGTTGATCAATTAGATCCAACGGACAGTACAAACCAGTCAGCGCCTGATCGCCCTACTTGTATAGGGTCAGTCGACCAACATGAAGAATAAGTCGATGCCTTAGAACAGGTAAGGGAAGCCATAGGTGATCTTATATGGTTGGACAACTGACGGTCAACTCATGCTATACTAACAGGTCGACGCCCGGTCATCTGGCTACTAAAGTGTTGGTTCTGATTCCCCGGAACAGGCAACAAGTCAATGCCCGTTACAATATCAGCCGGTGCCTTACTCAAAGGTAGGTCAGCTAAGGGTCGACTGGCTACTAAAGGATATTGGGAAACTAAGCCAAATCAATAGGGAATTAAATAAGCTCAAGTTTCAAGTATTTTAGTCGTTGTACATTCAACATTTAGCTCACAGGTCGACTATCAGTCAACACCCTAAAGTATGGCAAGTCGACTAGTTAGACACCCAGTCGAATGGCTACTATGGAGTTGATCAACGCATATAGGAATTGGTTAGTGCCTTACACCTATGTTTTGTTGTTTTGATGGCGTTAAGGCTTGGGTTTGGTTCTTTAAGTATCC
Organism: Thalassia testudinum; assembly: GCA_037157565.1. Classification (NCBI taxonomy): domain Eukaryota; kingdom Viridiplantae; phylum Streptophyta; class Magnoliopsida; order Alismatales; family Hydrocharitaceae; genus Thalassia; species Thalassia testudinum. Next base: position 41,086,852 of record JAZHRO010000049.1, read on the forward strand.
TAACAGCTCACTAAGGGCATTAACTTTATTTTGGGCTCTTTAATAAATATCTAAGGAAATAAATAAAACAAATACAAACTATCCTATTCTTCATTCTTCAAGTTTTATAACTCTAAAGTCTTAAGCTCCATGCTCCTTGACAAAGTTCTTCCTTATGCTCTTTAATGCTTTTGTCCCCATCAAGCTCCTCAATCCTCCATGGATCTTGAGCTCCTCAATCCTCCATGGATCTTGAGCTTGAGCTTCTTCCAAATTTTTTAAGTAATTGTATTAACCTAAAATCTAAGAACTCAAATGCAATTATTAAATATCAAATGTTTTGTTATAATCAAAATCAAAGATCACAGTGCACTTGCACCAACAGAACCAACAAACAGTAGTAGCTAGTCGACGCTTGGTCAAAACCCCACTACTAGATCAGTTAACCAATAGAAAATCTTGGTTGATGCCGTACAATGGGTGACAGAAACCAACTTGAGTCTTTACTAGTTCGATGAAGATTAGATGCCTGTTCCTATAGTGGTTGAACAACGCCTGTTCGTTTGGCCACAAAAGGGTTCATGGTCTTGAATCCTTGAACTTGGTATTTGTGTTCATAGGTCATCAGATTCATGGAATCGGTCGACACCTTTGAATGCGATTGGACAATCCTTGGTTGAAGGTTGGATGTTTGGCTAGAGTGTCTTGTTGAGAGGTGAATGTTGTAGTTGGGTAATTGGATGTCTAAAATCCAATTACACGAGTATAGTCCCACATAGTGGATTGGGACTTTGTGTAGTGTGCAGTGGCCTATAAATATGTTATTGTATCTATATTTGTTTCTTGAGAAGAATAGTGAAACATCTCGATCTATAGGGGCTTTCTACCATGGTTTCTCCCCATTTTTCGTGAATGGGATTTCCACGTAAACCAAGTGTTCCACATTTTATGCTTTGATATTTTTTTCTTAGGTTGTAATGCGATCAATTTATTCCAGAAAGGCCCTAGTGCCTTTATATAGAAAAGCACCAGAGAAGAGATTACAAGAATACCCTTATACACCCTTTCACAATAAAAACAAATAAAAGAACCCAACACAACTCACAAACATAACTCAACACTCCCCCTTGAGTTGGAGCATAAGCATCAAACATGCTCAGCTTGGAACTAATGTGGTGCAGTCGTTTCTTAGGAAGAGCTTTGGTGAATATGTCGACAAGTTGGTCTTTAGTACATATGTAAGGTGTAGAAATCTTCTTTGCAACAATGGCCTCTCTGATGAAGTGACAATCCACTTCAATATGCTTGATTCTCTCATAGAAGACAAGATTGTTTGCAATGAATGTGACAGCTTTGTTGTCACAATGTATAGGAATATGACCAGAGACTTGTACTCCAAAGTCTTTTAGGATAGAGTGAACCCACAGTAGCTCACAAGTAGTTTGAGCCATGGCCCTGTATTCTGATTCGACACTTGACATAGAGACAACTGCCTGCTTCTTACTTCTCCATGTAACCAAATTACCCCCAATAAATGTGCAGTATCCCATTATGGATCTCCTATCCTCATGTGCGCCAACATAGTCTCCATTTGAATAGCCACAAACATCTACGTGCCCATTGTTTTTAAACAGAAGTCATTTTCCAAGTGCACTTTTCAGATACCTGAGAATCTAGCAAACTCCTTCCCAATGGACCTCCCTTGGTGACTGCATAAACTGGCTCATCCTTCCAACTACAAAGGCAATGTCAGGATGAGTAACTGTTAGATACAATAGCTTACCAATCACTGTATGGTATCTGGTCACATCTTACAGTAGAGGATTGTCATCATCTGCAATAGGCAAGGACATATCCATGGGCATATATGCTGGTTTGCATCCCAACATACCAATGTCTCTCAACATATCAAGAACATACTTGCGCTGAGATAGCACAAGTCCTTCAATGTGCTACACCTCAATACCAAGAAAATAGTTGATGGGGCCTAGATCCTTGGCAACAAATTGTGACTGTAACAGCTTCTTTGTCTCCTCTATGCCTTACATGTCACTCCCAATTAGTAGTATGTCATCTACATACATAATAAGTATAATTAAACCTGACTTCCCATGTAACATAAAAATTGAGTAATCAGCAGAGGATCTGGTGAAGCCATATTCCTGGACTACTCTGCTGAACCTCTCAAACCAAGCTCTAGAACTTTATTTCAATCCATACATATCTTTCTTCAATTTACACATCTTCTGACACTCCCCCTAAGTCAAAAAGCCTGGTGGTTGCCCCATATACACTTCCTCCTCCAAGTCACCATAAAGAAAAGCATGCTTGATCTAACTTATGAACATTCCAGCTCCTGCAAGAGAAAGCAAGATCCTAACAAAATTAAGATGAGCCACTAGGGAGAATGTTTCAAAATAATCAACACTGAAGGTCTAAGTGTAATCTTTTGCAACCAAGCGCACCTTGTATCTTTCCACAGTTCCATCTAGATGACACCCAAGGGTGAAAAGCCATCTACATCCCACAACAGTAACACCTGGGGGTAGATCAACAAGATCCCATGTGCCACGAGACTATAAAGCTATCATCTCCTCCTCCATAGCCAAGGTCCAAGATGGATCTCGAAAGGCCTCATGATGGTCCCATGGCATTTGTAAACTGTCAATAGCCAAAGAAAGCTGTCGTACAATTGTAGGTAGACTGTCAAGTAACAAAGTGAGATACAAAATATTTCACACGAAACCATGGAGCCTTCCTTTGTGTAATAGGAAGGTTCAGGGTAGTATCCTTAGTAACAGTAGATACTTGGTCAAACGAATCATCAGCAGTTGGTGGAGACTGAGCAGAAATAGTAGACAATGGCTCCTCCGCCTAAGGAACATCTTGAGTCATATGCTGAAAATGCTTAGGAAAGGTATCTGTGAGAGGAACCTCAAGACGATATGGGTAAGGGCCAGGCTCAAGCTGACTAGCCCGTGATTTAGGTGGCTCCTTGGGTTGTGGTGGCTTAGATAGAATAGGAAGAGGAATATCAAGCTGAGTAATAGACTGCTCCCCTATTGCTGGTAGTAGGAAATCTCCAAGAAGAAAGTAACATCAGTATATACATAAAACTTTTGTGAAACAGGATCATAACCACAGCACCCTTTCTGAATTCTAGGATAACCCAAAAAGATGCACTTCACGGAATGAGGAGAAATCTTATCTATACGGTGTAGATGAACAAAACACACAGCCAAAGACAACTAGTGATAGAAAACATGCCTTTGACAGGAAATAATAGGGAGTATGGAGTTTTACCCCCTAAGATAGACGAAGAGACACGATTCACCAGATGTGTAGCAGTGAGAACAACATCAGCCCAAAAGAACCAAGGGACATTCATCTAAAACATAATGAAATGAGCCACATCAAGCAAATGTCTAAGCTTACATTTAGCTACCCCATTTTGCTGGAAAGCATGAACACAGTTAATCTGGTGGATAATACCCAACAACTTAAAAAAGGTAGTTGCCTTGGCATTCACAAATTCCAAACCATTGTCACTCTGGAAAATTTTTATAATAGTAGAAAACTGAATCTTTATTTCAAGAACAAAATTTTTCACAATATCAAAGACTTCGGACTTTTTTTTTCATCATAAACATTTAGGATATCCTAGTATGATCATCCACAAAAATAAGAAAATACCAAAAGCCTCTAACACTTTTGACCTTACAAGGGCCCCAAACATCAGCATGAAGTCAACCAAAAACAAACTCAGTTCTTTTATTTTGAGGTGGAAAAGAGGACCTATGGTGCTTACCCAACTAATAGGCTTAACACCGAAATACTTCAAGAAAAGACAACTCAGGAAAGTGGTGGCGAAGAACATTCAGACTAAGATGACCAAAACGAAGGTGCCACTGGAGAGTAGAAGTGGCACAAACAGCATCAACACTAGAGGAAGGTGGAACATGAAGATAGTAGAGATCATTATGCTCAAGTCCTCCATCAATCCACCTCATCGTCTGGAGGTCCTGCAAGAAAAAATATTGGTCATGAAACACTACCCTACACCTCAAATCTTTTGTAATTTGGCTAATAGACATCAAATTGAGAGCAAATTTGAGAACATGCATAACATTTGATAAAGCTAAGGTGGAGGATATAGAGATGTTTCCAAGGCCAGTAACTGGTGACAAACCCCCATCTACTACATTAACTTGAAATGGGGTAGCAAGACCTCGTAGAGAGGAAAACAAGGTGGGATCACCAGTTATGTGAGAGGAGTCACCTGAATCCGCAAGCCAAGCACGGGCTTGGGATCTAGCAGACACGGCTGTTGTACCTGCAGATCTCTAAACAGAAGCTGAAGTGGATGCTTGAGAAGCCAAGAAGCACTTATAATATGCTCTAGAGAATGAAATCTGGCTATCATCCTCCTGTGACTAAGAAGTATCCTCTGCAGATACCTGATGAGCATGTGGATCAATACCCTATGGATAGTTGTGCTTCACCCAGCATCGATCAACAATATGTCCATTTCTGTGACAATACTCAAGAACAAGCTCTGACCTCTACCATGACCACGTGCACCACCACCACGAGAGCAACCACCTCTGCTCCCAGAAGATCCATCACGACTGATAGTAGCCATAGTAGAAGCATTAGACGTCAATATGGGATCAAAGGTGTCAAGTCTAGAGAGACGAGCATAAATTTGTGCCGATGTGGGATCTCGTCCATGGTCATGAACTGATCTTTCACCGCCTTGTACTCAGGGCCAAGTCTGGACAGAAGCTGGACAAAGCAAATAACTTCTCTCTGCTTGGCTGTAACTGCAACATCAGTAGAAATAGGCCGATAGACATCCTGTTTATCCCTTAGGTTCTTCATGGTGCCATAGTATTCAAACAAGGCCATAGTGCCTTTCCGACAAGTGTGGATGTCTTCAACAACTCGATACATCCTAGTAATGTTGCTCCTGTGAGAATGAATCTCATGCAACACTTTCCAATTTTCTTCGCAGAGGCATATGCCATGACCTGCTTGGCGAGAGCTTAAGTCATACTATTTAGAAAACATGTTGCCACCCAATCATTGTCAACCTTCCAATCTACAGTCTTTAAGCTAATACATCCTCTGTCAAGATATACTTCTTCCGATGTGATCCAACAAACCAGGAGAAAGAGGTAGAACAGAGTAGGAAGTTAGATCTTCCGATGTGATCCAACAAACCGAGAGAAAGAGGTAGAACAAAGTAGGAAGTTAGATCCATCCAACTTGATAGATGTCTCCTGCATGTGATAGGGGGCGCTCATGATAGATGTCTTCCCTACAGAGTCACCGATTGATTCCTTTGGGTCCCCCATAATAAACGGAGTCAAGATCCGCAAAAGACGACTTCAACGTCAAAAATTCATATCATAAGGTCAGAAAACTTCAATTTCAGACCTATATTGCCTTCAAACTGCACATATATGCCACAAGAACTCAGATTTCAGATCATAAACCTCTTGAATACAAACAAAAACACTTCCTTTGCACATGCTAGGGCATAGATCGGGCCTTAGCGGTGAGCGATGCCTTTTTCCCAAGAGACTCGGTAGGGGAGAACGATTTTTCTTATTTTTCAAATGAAATCCTACACCTCTTTATATAGAGAGAGGTGTTAGGAAAATTACATCATAAGTCCACTAGGACAAAAAAAAAGGACATAAAAGTCCACCAATAATAAAAAGATAACTAGAGTACTCTACCAACACTCCCCCTCAAGCTGGAACATATATATCAATGATACTCAGCTTGGAACAACACTTATCAAATGCGGATCTTGGAAGGGGCTTTATGAAGATGTCCACAATCTGATCTTCAGAAGATACAAATGTAGTGTAAATGACTCCACACTCTATCAAGTCTCTGATATAGTGGCAATCAACCTCAACATGCTTCATCCACTCATGAAACATCGGGTTGTTTGAAATATATGTAGCAGCGCGATTATCACACCTCATCTCCATTGGTCCCTCTACCTATACATGGAGATCATGTAGTACTGATCTAACTCAAACTATCTCTGTAGCTGTCTGAACCATAGCTCGATATTCAAACTCTACACTAGACCTAAATACCACCTGCTGCTTCTTGCTTTTTCAGGTCACTAGATTTTCTACCACATAAGTGCAAAACCCAGTTGTTGACTTCTTATCTGCCATGCACCCTGCATAGTTAAGCATCAAAATGGCCAACAATACTCATAGGTGTGCCCCTTTGAAATAAGACACCTCTGTCAGGTGCTTTCTTCAAGTATCTAAGCACCTATATAGTAGCATCTTAATGCTACTTGGTTGGTCTATCCATAAACTGGCTAAGTTTCCCCACTGCAAGGGAAAGATCTGGACGTATAATAGTAAGATGCAACAACTTACCAACCAACTGCCTATAAGATATGCTATCTGCAGGCGAAGACTTAGAATCATAGAGGTGTCCTTTGGGATTCATAGATATATTAGCTGGTTTGGACCCCATCATTCCTGTTTCTTGCAAGATATCAAGGGCATATTTGCGCTAACTGAGAACAATGTCCTCTCTGATGTGCGCCACTTCAATGCCAAGAAAGTATCCGAGCTCACCCAAATTCTTCATTACAAAGGCTTTAGCCAACTTCCTTTTCACCTTAGTTATCCCAGCAAAGTCATCTCCAGTAAGAATCAAGTCATCCACATAGACAAAGAGTACAACCACTCCCCCTTTGCTCTTCCTGACAAACAATGAGTGATCAACAGAAGACCTTATAAGTCCCATGATCTGTACCTCCTCTGAGAGTCTCTGGAACTAGGCTCTCAGGCTCTACTTCAAGTCATAAATGACTTTCTTCAATCTACATACACGTTCCCCCTGAGTCTCAAACCCCAAGGGTTATTGCATATAGACCTCCTCCTAAAGATCTCCATACAAAAATACGTTCTTCACATCCAACTGATGAAGAGGCCACTCATAGTGAGCAGCTACAAATATCAAAATCCAAACAGTAGACAGTCGAACTACAGGAAAGAAGGTATCAAAGAAATCTACCACATTCGTTTAGGTAAAATCCCTTTGCCACCAATCTCGCCTTGTAGCGAGATATTGTACCATCTGAATTGTATTTAACAGCAAAGACCCAACGGCACCTCACTATTCTGGCATGAGGCAAGGCGGTCAGGTCTCACATCCCTCTGGAGCGTAGAGTAGCCATCTTATCCTCCATGGCCTAATGCTATTTTGGATCCAACATGACCTGCTGATGGAACATAGGAACCTGCATCTCAGAGAGAGCATCTATGAAAGTAGCAAACGAACTACCAAGATTGGCAATAGAGACTGTCTATGCAGTATGGTACTGGGCACAACTGTAGGGAGCCTTCTGAATAACAATTGAAAGGTCAAGATCCTCCTCTACATGCTCGATAGCAATAGGAGTAGAAGACTCATCAAAGAAACCTACACAAGCACCACTAGGATAACTCATGTCAGTATCAACGTATACCTGACCAGGGGAGGAGACAGGTGGCTGAGGTGGTGGGAGGGTGTTCTCGCCAGGCATGCCATCTGTATGTTACAAGTAACCTATAGACCTGAGTGATCTCAGCCTTATACCTCACAGAAGTCTCTGTGGTAGTAATATCCTCACTATGTGTAGCTAGGATATGTTTCAAGAGAACTAGTAGAACAAGCATAGGAGCCAAGCCTCCTTTAAATGTCACCTGATGACCATCTGTAGAAAAATAGGGAATAGGCTCATGAAATGTGACGTCTGCAGTGACATAATGCTCCTTACCACAAGGGTCATAGCATCTATATCCTTTCTGAGTGCTACTGTAACCCAGAAAGACGCACTTCACTGCCATTTGAGCCAACTTGTCTCTACCAGGTCCAAGAATGTGAACAAAGGGTACACAGCTAAACACCCGAAGTGGTACAGTAAATAGGTCCTCAAGATAGAAGACCTGTCAAGGAACTTGTTCTTGTATAGCTGAGTTAGGAAACCTGTTAATCAAATGACATGCAGTTAACACTGCATTTCCCCGATACACCAATAACACATTATGCAGTATCAGTAGTGTTCTAGCCATATCTAACACAACGATGTTTTCTTTCCATTACACCATTCTGCTGCAAGGTATGGAGATAGGATGTCTGGTGTACAATACCAAGAGATCTATAAAAAGCTACCAACTTTGATGTATAGAACTCTAGGACACTATTAGCTCGTACAATCTTCACAGTGGCAAAAAACTGAGTCTTTATTGAAGTTTAGACCAATTGCGCTGCCTAACTCCATCTATCTAATTGTTGGTAAAATTCTGGCCAACAGATTGAAGGGGGTATTGATGGACCTGATCAGCCCAGTGCAGTCTGCCTTTCTTCCCGATAGATCTCTACAGGAATCTTTCGTTATTGCACAGGAGATTGTGATGGGGTGGCGTAGAAGATGTAAGGCTTATATGTGGAAGGTAGACTTCAACCGGGCTTATGATTCGATTTCTGACCCTACTTATGGGAAATTTTTAAATGAAGGAGATTCCCATCTATTTGGATCCAATGGATGAAGAGATGCATAACAACAGCATCCTTCTCTCCATTGATTAATGGGAAACCATGCGGAAATTGGATCTAGCCACAATGCGGAGTCCGACAGGGATGCCTTTTGGCTCCTTTGATTTTTAATTTGGCTATGGATACTCTTGCTAGATTTGCTTGTAAGCTATCAAGTGTGAGCATGGTGAGCGGATATTCGATGTTGAACTCTTACGCCTTGGCACCGGTTCTCCAATACGCTGACGACACAATTCTCTTTTTGGAGGGTGGCAAAAAGGAAACAGAGATACTCTACAGTATGGTCTCCATTTTCGGGAAAATTTCAAGCTTGAAGCTTAATGGTGGTAAATCTTCATTGATCTGTTTTGGCATGGAGGGACAGGAGAGTGATGCAATATCTGCAGTTCTACACACACCAATTACAACCTTACCTGTGAAATATTTGGGGCTGCCATTGAGAGATTCCAAGATGGAACATCCTGTTTGAAAAAATTGCCGCTAAGATTGAGAATTGGAGTCGCTTTCTCTCAAAGGGTGGGAGATTGATCCTCAATTCCGTTATCACGTCTATTCCAGTGTTTTTTTCTCTATTTTAGATCACCGAAATCTGTGTGGAAAAGATTAGATGTGATGCGTAGACAATTCTTTTGGAAAGGGGTCAAAGCTGAAGGTAAATTCCTCCAACCCATGAAGTAGCAATGGTTGTGCAAGCCCACAAAAGAGGGCAGTATGGGGATACATTCATTGAAAGAATTCAATGACTCTCTATTACTGAAATGGGCTATAAAGCTTTTCGATGAGGGCAGCAAGCTATGGTCTGATATGATTCGAGACTCCTATGGAACTTCGCACGTGGCATGGGCAAGATGAACCCAAGCAGGCCTTCACCATTCTGGAAATCAGTGGCCAAGGCGCTGCAAGACAACTGGCAACATTTCCAACCGATGCTGGGTGATGGTTTAGAGTTTGCGTCCAGGACAGATAGCTGGTCAAAGTTGGGGCTACTAAATGAGACGTATCCACGTGCATTTGATGCTGCTCCAAATAAATCAATTTCAGTTGCCGAGTGCTGGGATGCAAATCGCACTGTGTGGAAGCCTGCTGGTTGCAATCTGTGTGAGGGGGGTAAATCACGTGAAGACATGGATAGGCTATTGCATGATCTAGAAGCCTTCGAGCCAAAGGGAGGAATGGATAGGTTCGAATGGTCCCATCGGAGATACAGGTCTACTGAAGCAGACAAACACTTGTTGTGCGTTAAAGATACAATGTGAGTGTTTCTAGAAGTTGCGCATACCCCTCAAAATCCAAATTTTTCTTTGGTTGTGGAGAGGACTTATCATGGGAGAGCTACGACATAGAAGGATGGGAGTCCCACTGCAACAATGTCCTCTCTGTGATTTCCCTATCGACAGAGCGAGACACCTTTTCTCTTCGTGCTTGGTGACAAACCAAATATGGAGGTCCATTTGTGGGTATCCCCTTCCCACATGGGATGGTTTATGAAGGGATTTTCAGATGAATGGGAAGCCACATGTAACGATGGCGGCTTTGTTATGGTGTGTGTGGAGAACTAGGAATGAAAAGGTGTTCAAGGGGGTGTCGGTCTGTGTGGAAAAAATTGTATGGGGATGTGAATCTCTTGTTAGAGAATAGAGTGATTCTTTGTAAATACTTATAATTGAATTTTTTTTTTTTTTGAAACAGAAAGGAAAGCTATCGAATCGCCGATAGCAATCCAAGAGAGCTTTTATTTATATAAAAGAGAAGGTTACAAAATCAAACCCCACATATGTATGAGAATCCAGCATATATTTACAATATTATCCACCCTCACTAGTCTCTCCTAAAATAATTTCTCATTTCTACCTCTCCAAGCCGACCATAGCACTGCCACCATGGCCACATGGGATTTATTTGTAACTAAGGAGTTCCAAAGATTTTCCCACGTGCGGATCGAACCCCTGCAAACCTTTCTCCAAACACAATCTGTAACCATGCAAGAGAAAATGTGGCGACTGCAGTCATTATGTAACCCGCATAGCTGGTAAAACTGAGCGGGGGTGCCCATCCTCCTATGTCGCATGTCACCCGTAATCAGGCCATCCCTTCTACATAGCCACAGAAAAATTTGCACCTTTAATGGGACTCTCAACTTCCACAAGTTCCTCCCAATCTCATCCACCTCTGCAAAACTAGACGATCTAATGAGCCTTTTATATGCAGCCGCTGGGGAAAAAATCTCATCCCATCTGTAAGTATCACACTCTTCTGACTTGGGCTTGAAAGCATTCAGTTCTTGTAGGAGGCGTTGATTCTCCATCCACGTCCTGGTTTCATAGCTATTCCCCTCGTCTATATATATCTTCCACTTTTCTATTCTATATCCCAATAATCACCCACCGCCGCATTTTTATCTGAAGCAACTGAATATGCAAGAGGATATCTATCCTTTAACACCCCATTTGGCGTCCATTTTTCACTCCAGAATTTGAAGCTTCTTCCGTCCCCCAAGACTGGCTGGAACATATTCCAATTTTCAGCCATAGCACGCACCACAGAGGTCCAGAAAGGAGAGGGCTTGGTCGGATTCAGACGACTTTTCTCATCATTTGCCACACCATAGTTGTCAAGCACAATCTCTGTCCAAGGCTTTTGTTCCCCTTGTAACAACCTAACCGCCTATTTTAAGAGCAAGGCATCATTAAATTCTTTAAGAGATCTTATTCCCATGCCACCATACTTCTTTGGAGAGCACATTGTATCCCATTCTTGAAATTTTAAGAGCACATTGAAATTTTAATCAAATAGTTCCCAGTTTGTATCGTTCTCGATAGCATTCCTTACTTTTTCAAAAAAAATAAATAAATGTTTTAATTACGAATTCAACATCAAATTTATTTTTTAAAAGAAATAACCATGACATCCTGGAAAAATCATCCCCAATAAATAGATAAAATTTATGACCAAGTCTATCTGAAACTCTACTAGGACCCTACAAATCCATATAAAATAAATCAAAGATAGCAGCAGAACTCTGAGAAGAACTAGAAGGAAAACTGGCTCTGTAATGTTTTCCCTACTAACATGCATCACATAAAATCTCTGTAACTGACAAGATGTGAGGGATGACACATCGAAGCATATCCAATGAAGAGTGCCAAAGACGACGAAGCCACTGAAAAGTTGTACCAGCACTAAAAGCAATCTCACCCTAACACATAGCAGCAAATGGAGTCTGGATCAAACGATACACACCCCCCCTCCTCATGTCCGCCACCAATCGTCATCCCCATGAGTTTATCCTGAAAAATACAGCGCAACTCATTAAACATTGCACGACAGTGTAAGTCTTTTGTAATCCTACTGATAGACAAAAGACTAACCGGGAATTCTGAAACATAGAGAACATTAGGCAGAGTCAATGTAGGAGTCACTGCTACATCTCCTCTGCCATGAACCCTGCACTGCCTGGCATATGCTACCTGCACAGATCTACCTGAGGGAACATCATGAACATTGTCTAAAACATGTCTCATCACCACTGAGATGCTAAGATGCACCTGAATCCACCAACTACAAAGCAATGTCAGTGCTACCAGATCTATAAGCCAGAGTTATACCTGAGGAGGCTAAGTAACAGTATCAACAGTAGTAGTGGTCTCTTGGGTCAATTGGGAGAGGCACTGGACCACAGCATCATAGTCAGCACGAGACACCACGTCACTCACCTCTGAAGAAACGAACTGGTTGGCCATGAGAGGTCGACCATTCTTTGTCCAGTAAGAGGCCTCTGAATGGCCAATCTTCCTATAATGTGAGCAAATGGTGTAAGGTCTGCCACTCGTACCCCAACCACCAAGCCCTCTCCCCCTAGTAGATGGAGCACCACATCCTCCGCATACAGCAGCAACAAGTATAGGAGTCTGTCCAATCTCTGACATGGATGGCTTAACAACCACCCTGCTCACACGACTATAAGCTTCCTCAAGCAATGGAAGTTCAGTCAGAGTCAGGATCTGGGACCTTACAGCCTCAATCTGGTCCAACTCCATCAAGCAACTGGAGGACAGCATACTCCTTCCTATGTGTCCTTTGAGTGGAATAGGTGCAGACAGGGCGACAGGCGTTATACTTCTCAAGAAGCCCCTTAAGAGTGGCGTAGTACTGGGAAAGTGACTAACCCTCTTGTTTGAGACCACCAATGGCATGGTGAATCTCAAAACACCTTGCTAGAATTCTTCCCATGAGTATGTGTCATGCAAAGAATCCCACGTCTCCTTGGTCGTCCTATAGTATATAATCCCATCATCAATCTGAAGCTCCACAGAGTTCATAATCCACGTCCGGGCCATTGCATTGCCTTCCATGTGGCATTTTTCCCTACTGTATCTTGTGGCTCCAACTCCAGGAATATGTGCTCTTTCTCGTGTCCAGTCATTAGAAACGTTTGAGACCACCTAGCATAGTTGGTCTCGTTCAGCTTGGCGATAGGAACAAAGAAAGGAGTCTTGTAACTCCCAATGTCCGTAGTGGTACCTGATGACACCTCAGATGAGCTTGAGGATGCCATCCTGCCTTAGGAAAACCACAAGATGACTCTAATGCGATCTGAAATTAATTTCCAGATCTGAAATCTCTAAAGCAAGTGAATCTCGACCTTAAGAGCATGAATTCTAGAATCAGGAGATCCTAGAAATCATCCCTCAGATCACAAGTACCCCTTAGAATAGGATCCAGCACATGTTAGGATATGGGGAAGACCCTAACAGCACTCTCCAAGGGACCCCCGCAACCCTAGAGACTAGCAGCAGCCCCTACTGCCCTAGAGAGCAGCAGCGACGGCCTACACAGTGGCTATGGCGGTGGCAGCGCCTGCAGGTGGTTGTTGCCGTGATCCGAGCGATCTATGACAACCTGCGACGATGAAGCATCGCTACAGCACCCTATATGAGGTCCATGGTGGCGATGCACAAGAGGTCGCTATAGCGATCTATGAGAGCCCGAGGAGTCGCAACGGCCTGCGACGATCAGTGAAGCACTTGCGAAGGCCGGTGGCTCGCTGGTTACTACCCTAGTGGAGGGCAACAACTGGCTGAAGTCAACTAAGGTCGACGGCGCCCGTTTAAAGTCCCAATAAGGAGTTAGGGTTTTGGGTGGAATCGTACAGAGACTTATGCGGGTGGGATATCCGAGCACCGATCAAGGATCGCTGCTTTAATATCTAGTAGGCGAGAATGATTTTTCTTATTTCTCAGATGAAACCCTACACCTCTTTATATAGGGAGAGGTGTTGGGAAAATTACAACATAAGTCCAATAGAACAAAAAAAACATTACATAAATGTCCAACAATAATAAAAAGATAACTAGAGTGCTTTACCAACAAACTCCCAATGGAAACTTTGTAGAAGAAGATCAGACCGAAAAACCCCGATCCTAGTCGATGTAGATGCCTCCTCTACCTACAAGAAGCTTGGTAGATCAGAGAAGGTCGACTAACCGGTAGACACCCCCTACGCCACCTCTACGGTTGTGCAGCAACGATGTAGGAGAGAGAGAAGGCGACAGATCAGGCCGACGGCAATTGTGGGATGCGACGTCGACGAAAAAGGAGGCTGACCAACAGTAGTGGTGGGGAAGGCCGCTGCTGGTCGACACTAACCTCTGTGGAGGGCAACACGACCGTCATTGGTGGAGAAGAGGGAGCGACACTAGTGAGAAGAGAGGGGCCAACGACGCTTAGAGAGGAGGGGGCGACGATGGTAGAGTTTGAAGGCTAGGGTTTGGTGGGATACCAGAGTCCCGATCTAGGACCATTGCTCTGATACCATGTTAGGTTGTAATGCAATCAGATTATTCTAGAGAGGCCCTAATGCCTTTATATAGAAAAGCATCAAAGAAGAGATTACAAGAATACCCTTATACACCCTTTCACAATAAAAACAAATAAAAGAACCAAACACAATACACAAACATAACTCAACATGTTTGTTTCCACTTATTTATACTTTATAACATGCCTACCTAGGGTGGTAATTAGGGTTATTAATTAGCCACAAGTTCCAAGGAAATCGAACGTTAATTAGCCAATGTTCACAAAATTGGTCAACCATTGGTCGACAGGCTACTATGGTATTAGTCGACGAGTTAGGCGGTCAGCCAACTAGCTTCTATGGGGGCGGTCAGCACAAGATGAAATTGGACAGCACCTTTGACCTAAGTGGTTGTTTTGAAGCCTATTGAGCAAGGGCTTGGTTTCCAAGGTTACCTAACTGCTAACTAAGGTTATTTAACATTATTTTAGGCTCTTTAAGAGACAAGGAAAATAAATATACATCAATTACAACATATTTAATCCAATCCTAATCTCTAAACCTTAACGCATTCTTCCTTTGCTCCTTGATGCTTTACTTCAACAAGCTCCTTCATCCTTTGCTCCTGGATGTTTTTCTTCAACAAGCTCCTTCATCCTTCCATGGAGCTTGAGCTTGGGCTTAGGCTTCCAATCCATCAAGCTTCATCCAAAGCTAAACCTAAAATCTTAATATCCAAATGCAATGTTAATCCTTTGAGTTAAAACAATTGAGGCTAATTCTTATTCCATACCCCTACCTCTCAATATATAAAGGTGAGAAAATTACAAGAATACTATTCAAAGAAATAAAAAAACATAATCAACTACAATAAGTAATAAAGAGATCGAAGGGGCTCTAACACTTTCCCTCAAACTGCAGCATAGATGTCGATCATGCTCAACTTGGAACAACAAATATCAAAGGAAGACTAACGCAATGCCTTTATGAAGATATCTATCGTCTAGTCACTAGAGGAGGCATGCATGGTGTGGATGAGACCTCTCTGAATCAAGTCATGCATGCAAGGGCAATCTCCCTCTACATGCTTAGTTCTTTCTAGTGTACCCCTTTGGTCTTAAAATTATTTTTTATTATCTTTTGTTATTTTCTTATTTATACAAGGAGTTGTCTTGTACTTTTCCCACCTCTATACATTAAAAGGTGGAGCTACTGAATAAACTATTCAGCTCATTTTATCCAACTTGGTATTAAAGTAGCAATCCTAGGTCGATACTTGAGTATCCCACCCAAAAACCTTAGCCTCGGTAGCCTCCACCTTAATCTCGATCTCCTCCGTGTGTCGCTGCCTCCTGTACCTTGTCGGATCACCTCCAACCAGCTGTAGCGACCCTTTGACGACAGTCAGCATTGCCGGTAAGGACTCTCCCTCGAGCGACACGCAGGAGGCACTCCTCGGCTACCAACGCCACTGGGGAGCTTCCTACCCTAGCGTGCACCTACCATGCTCCAAGGGGACCTCTCTTGGTTCCCGATCTAATTTCTGGGAATCCATTTGGTCCAGATCTCTCTCTTATGGTCAAATTTTTTATTTGCAATCACAATCACGATCTAAAACTCAGATTGTCTTCTCATCATCGAATGAGATAGCCTTGTGTATTGGCTATTGATTTTGGTTTGGTTGAAAGTTAGGTGGCATTTGTCAGAGACAAGGACAAACAGCAATCCCTTCTCTAGTCCCATGGTCAAGTTGGATGAGACCAACTATCCTCGATGGTCACAAACCTTCCTTACGACCAAGAAGGGTCATGACAAAGAGCAAATACTGCTTCAACCGAAACCAATGGAAAAGACGGGCAAGAACGCTACATGGAAGAAGGATAACGCCATGGTCTTTGCATGGATCATGAATTGCGTTATTCCCTGAATTGGTGACGAGATCATGTATTACAGGATAGTGAAAGAAATGTGGGATAGTTTGCATGATACCTATTCCCACAAGAAGAACTCAAGTCGAGTTTTCCAGATTTATCGTGAGCTCTCCCAGGTTCGTCAAGAGGGTTGCTCGCTATCGTAGTCCTATTCTACTTTGAAGGGCTTATTGGAGAAGTATAATGATTGCAGGCCAATGTACACATGTGCCACGTTAAGTACACAAGGAGGCTACTATCTTATAATTTCTTTTTGGTCTTGGTCCAGAATACTCTGCAACCCGCTCTCAGCTTCTAACTCTTACTAAGCTTCCATCTCTTGAGGAGGCATATAGTAGATTGAGCAGGATAACTGTGACCCTACCTTCTACTAAGACTACTAAGCAGCAAACATCTGCTCTTGTTGCTACCAATGGGCATGAAGGTAAAGGAGTTCCTACAACACGGGGTAGGGGTCGTGACCGCGCACAAACCGGGAAGTCCATTCTTCCTACACCTACTATAGGAAGATTGGACATGTGGAGGTTACCTGCTGGACCAAGCATGGTCAACCCCCTACCGCTAATCAAGCAATTGCTACTTCAAAGGAGCAAAGTGACATTATTCCGATTCCGGGAGTTTATTATACCCTACTCTAGCAGCAGTAGCAGCAGACAATTGACTCAGGAGACTCCTACTACCACTAAGACAATTGCATTTGCCTCTTCCCCGGTTATAGAATTTGCTCTTGTTACACAAACTGATCATCAGGGGTATGCAAACTGGTTAGTTGATTCCGAAGTCTCATGTCATCTCAATGGGAACTAGCGCTGCCTTAGCCATCTCAGGTCTGTTTCATCAGGCAGGACAGTACTGGTGGCAGATGGGAGGCGCTCCAAGTTGGCAAGATAGGGGAAGGTGTCCATTACCCCCACACTCAGATTACTAAATGTTTTGTTTGTTTTGGATTTTCTGATTAGCTTGCTGTCTTGCTGTCTGTCAGTAGAATTACTAAAGAACTTAACTGTCATGTCACTTTTGACGATTTGGATTGTATTTTTCACGACCAAAGGAGGACAATTGGCAATGATCATGAAGACAGGGGTGTCTATCGCCTGGTCCAACCTCCCTTTATTGCTACTTGTCATGAGGAGGTCTCCTTTGTTGCTAGGAGTCCATTTCTGTGGCACCTCTACCTTAATCATTTCTCTTTGGACATGCTTAGCTGTGTCACTCCCCATATCTCTCCTCTGACTGTAATGACTCGTGATGCTTGTCAACTGAGCAAACACCACCATACTTATCCTGCTAGGCGTAGTCCTAGTCCATAGAGTTGTTTCAATTACTTCATATGGATGTGTAGGACCCAAGCCGAATTCCTAATCACTTGGATCACCATCATTATCTTATTTTCAGGGACATTTTTCTCATTTGTCATAGGTATTTCTTTTAAAGAATAAGTCTAATGTTGGCACTATTATTGATCATTTTATCTTGGAAATAAAGGCCAATTTTCTGCTTCTGTGCTCTTAAGCTTCATACCACAAAGTTATCTACCTTTTATAAGTCTCATGGGATTGTGCATCAGGCTACTTGTTCTCACACCTCTCAGCAGAATTGAGTGGCTGAGAGAAAGCATCAACATTTACTTGATGTAGCATGCACCCTCCTAATTCATCATAGCGTTCCTCCACTTTACTGGGGAGATGACGTTCTTACTGCCTACTATTTGATCAATAGGATGCCAAGTTCTATTATCTATGACCAGATAACTTGGCAACTTTTGCATCTTGATAGTGTGCTTTTTCATGTACCCCTCATGTATTTAGGTGTGTTGCCTTCGTGCATCTTATCTATCCAAATCGAGATAAGCTTGCTCTAAGGGCTGTCAAGTGTGTATTCTTAGGGGTATTCTAAGACTCAAAAGAGGCATCAGTGCTATCATCTCATTTCTGGCCAACATTATGTGAGTGTCGATGTCACCTTTAACAAGTTCATTCCCTATTTTTCTATTGCTAGGCGTAATCTTTCTCCTAAGGTCACTAAGGCACCCATGCCTATACCACCTACTCTTAGAGGCAATCTCGATCACGGATATTGTGTCTCCTCCTAGTGAGCCTGTACAGTTTCATTATCCTCCTGTAAGTTACAGGCTTCCCATGACATATGGGCAACACCCCACTTCTTCGGCACCACCATCCTCTCTGGTTCAGGTGAGCACAGATACTTTACAGACTAATGATTTATTGCCCAATTGTGATGATGCAAACCCTGCTTCTGAGCCCAACACCTCAGACGAGCTAGAAGTTGTTCCCTTTTCAAATATAGTGCCAGATGATCTTGACCTTTCGATTGCTATTTGGAAGGCTCCACGCAGTTGTCCAATGGTGTTGTCTACAAACCTCTTGGGGACGGTATTTAGGAAGTTCTGTCAGGCTTTGTCTGCTATTCAAGTTCCCACAACTTATCAGCAAGCCATGCTTGATCCAAAGTGATGTCAGACCATGAAAAATGAGATGGCTGCCCTTCGGTCCCATGGCACATGGAAGCTTACAGAGTTACCAGACAATACTGTTGTTGGTTGTCGATGGGTTTCCACCATCAAGTACAACCCAGATGGGTCTGTTGCCATACACAAGGCCCAACTTGTTGCAAAGGAATTCACCTAGACCTATGGCATGGATTTATTTGACACCTCTCTAGTTGCACGCCACCCTACTATGCGCATTTTGATTTCTATAGCAGTTCAGCGTAATTGGCAACTTCACCAGTTAAATGTGAAGAATGCATTCCTGTATAATGATCTCCAAGAAGTGTATGTGCAGTAAACCCCTAGTTATGCGGTTCGAGGAGAGTATGTGTGCAAGTTGAGGGAGGTGATATATGGCTTGAAGCAGAGCCCTAAAGCCTAGTTCCAAAAGCTCTCAGAAGTGGTTAAGGCTGTTGGCTTTAAGAGGTCTTCGTCTAATCACTCCTTATTTGTCAGGAAGACAGAAAAAGGAGTGGTGGTGCTTCCGATTTATGTGGATGATTTGATTATAACACCAGATAATGTGACTAGAATAGTTGAGGTCAAGCAATACCTTGTAAGCAAGTTTGTCATGAAGGATCTCAGGCCATTGAGGTACTTTCTTGAGATTGAGGTTGCATGTAGCAAGAAAGGCATAGTGCTCTCTCAAAGAAAGTGTGAGCTTGATGTTCTGCAGAAGACAAGCATGCTAGGAGCTAAACCAACAAATATGCCCATGGAACCAAAGGCTCATCTCTATGATGAGAAAGAGATAGTGGACAATAGACAGTACAAACAACAGGTTGGGAAGCTCTTATACTTGACTTTCACCAGTCCAAATATTTTCCTGACTATTGGAAAACTGAGTCAATTTATGGACACGCCGATTAAGCAACACTAAGATGCTGCTACGATGGTGCTGAGATACTTGAAGGCACCAGGACAGGGGATCCTATTCAGTATGGGGACCTCTATGAGTGTAGTAGGTTATTCAAATAGAGACTATGCAGGATGCTTGGCAGACAAAAAGTCTACTACTAATTTTTATACCTATGCAACAAGAAATCTAGCGACATGCAAGAGCAAGAAGCAAACAGTTGTCTTTAAATCCAGCACTGAGTCAGAGTATAGAGCCATGACCTAACTGCAACAGAGATGATGTGAGTAAGATCACTTCTCACATATCGACACATACTAATTGACACACCCATGGAGATGCAATGTGATAACAGAATGGCTACTTATACATATGACTTAATCCGACAGAGACTTTTCTACACAACTTCAGTTGCTTCAAATGACCAAACAGCAGACATCTTCACTAAGCCATTGTCATGATCTTTGTTGAGAGAAACATGTGTAGTGGTTTAGTCCCACATAGTGTAGTGGGACTTTGTTGTGTGTGTGGTGATCTATAAATAGACGTGTACCCCTTTATTTATTCTTTGAGAAGAATGGAAACATCATAGCCTTATTGGGGCATTCTCCCATGGTTTACTCCCTGCTCTTCGTGAGTGGGGTTTCCACGTAAACTCAAGTGTTCCCTGATTTATTTATTGCTTTGATATTATCGCTTCCACATTATTAAAATCTTTCAACTTGGTATCAGAGCAAGTCGATCTTGGGTTTATTTATTTATTCTTGAGATTATATGATTTTTTTATCATCTTTTGTTCCAAGTTCATCACGAGGGGCTGCAGTGGCAATGGCGTGCAATGGAGAGCGGCAACGATGGTGATCTAACGATAGCCACAATGCCATCCATAGAAGCACCGCAGAAAGCAAAGACGGCGGCAATCTAGACCGACTGCTGGAGATCACTGGGGGTCAGCCCGCCGCCACCCCCCAAACCCCAGATTCGGCGATGGTAGGAGCTACACCAACAGTTGCAGGGCCCCCATGCTGGAGAAGTCCGCCGGAAGGAGCCTCGTCATCGAGGAGGTCACCATCCTCAAGCACGGTGATCTGAAGACACCCTTTAAGGCGAGGAGTCGGCAAGGAGCTTGAAGGTGAAGCCGCGGCTGACTGTGAAGACGAGGCCATACTCGTGGTCAAGGTCCAGAGATACGATGTCTCCATCGTGTCCTTACAGTGAGGAGACTGACGGACGAGAGGGAGAAAAGCCTCCGAGAAGGCGAAGACAAAGGCAAAGATGCAGCAGCCCTGTTGCAATCGGTAATGGCCTCGACCATGCAGCCGGCAGCATGGTGGGCTGCGGTGCAATTGATGAGGCAGCCGACGGAGAAGACATGCGGGAGGCCACAGCGGACATCGAGGAAGGATCTTGGAGAAGTAGCAGGCTGACTTGGCTAAGAGGTCAACCTCGAGGGAGACGTTGACTTGACGAGGAGATGATGGTGGTGCTAAGGCTTGCACATGGTCGAGGCGAAGATCGTAGAGGAGAGATCTCACACGGTCATGATTTGGGCGAGATTGGAGATCCAGCATTGATGGCACAGAGATTTGTAGCATTGATGGTGGTTTCGATGGTGCCAAAAAACCGTTGTTGAAGGAAACGAAGGAAAAAGAAGGGCCCAATGTGTGGTGGGCTCCTTCTATACTCATTGTGTGTGTACTGTGAATGTGTATCATGTGAACTTTGTGCAAGAGGCACGACCCATTGTGGGCAACCTATTAGAACAGGTTTCCTAAGGTCCATTGGGCTATTAAAAAAAAGAAAGGAGGCTAAAGAAGAAAAAAAAACGAAAGAAAAAGAAAGAAAAGGAGGTGATTGAAGTTTCAAAAAAAAAAGATGAAAATTCCAGAGAAGAGGTAGAGCAGCTCTTCTCTATTCTCATTTCTTCTCTATATATGTTTCTTCTCCCACATAAGTATGGGAGCAAGGGGGAGTACAAAAGCCTGTTGTAGTTATTCCCCATTCAGGAGTCTCTTTTATTCATGGACTCCACATGATAAATCATAATTCTAGGAAATCCAGAGTTTCGAGGTCTCCAGAGAGGGAGATCCAAGTTTCTAGGTCCCAGAGGAAGGGCCCTATTTAGGTTTCTACATGAGAGATCTAGTTTTGTGGACTCCAAAGAGGGAGATCCAGTTTCGAGGACTTCAAATGAAGACCTCATTTCAGGGATATTGAATGGGAAGCCACCAACACCAAATCTCCAAAGGAGAGGCCTCTTTCAGAGCCAAGTTCGTCCAGTAGCTCCTGGCCGTGTTCCCGCCTACAAGCAAGAACTAATCCAGAGTGTTGTGTTCTGTTGTGTAAAGTGGGTTTCTTTGCGTTACAAGTTGAGCATTCCATGCTCCAGCTTGAGGGGGAGTATTGAGATAAGCGTGTAGTGGTTTAGTCCCACATAGTGTAGTGGGACATTGTTGTGTGTATAGTAGCCTATAAATAGGCGTGCACTTCCTCACTTACTCTTTGAGAATAATAGAAATATCAAAGCTATATTAGGACATTCTTCCGTGGTTTTCTCCCCGTTCTTCGTGAGTGGGGTTTCCATGTAAACCCAAGTATTCCCTGATTTATTTATTGCTTTGATATCATCGCATCTGCATTATTTAAATCATTCAACCATCTTCTTTTGATGTTTGTTGTTCAAGTTGAGTATGATTGGCATCTATGCACCAGCTTAAGGAGTGTTGTGCCCCTTCGATCTTAAAATTATTTTTTATTCTCTTTGATCTTAAAATTATTTTTTATTCTCTTTTGTTATTTTCTTATTTTTACATGGGATTGTCTTGTACTTTTTCCACCCCTGTATATTGAGAGGTAGGGCTACTAAATAAACTATTCGATTCATTTTATCCTACTCTTTCATGAAATATAGGATTGTTGGCAATATAGGTGATAGCCTTGTTATCACATTTCATCTCCATAAGGGTGTCAACAGACACATATAAATCTGCTAAAAGGGATTTTGCCTAAATCATCTCAACAATTGTGTATGCCATAGCCCTATACTCGAACTCTACATTGGTTCCGAATTCAACGGCTTATTTTTTGCTCTTCCATGTCACTAAGTTCCCTGCTACATAAGTAAAAAAATCAATAGTAGACTTCCTAGCAGCAAAACAACCTGCATAATTTGCATCCATTGAGGCCACAATACTCATAGAGATTCCCTGGGTGAACAAAACCATGTTTTCTAGTGCTCTTTTCAGGTATCTTAGAACCATCATTGCAGCATCCTAATGCTGTCTAGTTGGTTTATCCATGAATTGACTCAATTTTCCAATAGCAAAGAAAATATTTGGTCTAGTTATAGTCAAATACAGGAGTTTGCACACCAATCCTCTGTACTGACAGCTATCCACTGCTTCTACCTCTACCTGTACCTCTACCTCCTCATCATATAAGTTGCCTTGGGATCCATAGGAATATTAGTTGGCGTTAACCCCAGCATGCCAATCTCTTGTAGCAAGCCAAGTGCATATTTCCTCTGAGAAAGTACAAGTCCCTTTCTACTCTGTACCATTTCTATTCCAAGGACGTATCTAAGAGGTCCAAAATCTTTTATAATAAAGTTGCTCGCAAGCTCTTTTTAACCTCAACAATGCTAGGTCCATCGTCCCCTATAAGAATAATATCATCACCATAAACAAGTAATACCACCACACCTTGTGCAGTCCTCCTGACAAATAAGGAGTGATACAACGATGACCTGCAAAAGCTCAATGTCTCAACAACCTAAGACAGCTTCTAAAACTAGGCCTTGGAACTCTATTTCAGACCATAGATCACCTTGCACAGGTGACACACCCTAGAACACTCCCCCTGAACCTCATATCCTAAGTGTTGCTGCATATATACTACTTCCTAAGTCATCGTATAGGAAGACGTTCTTCAAATCATGCCGATAGAGGGGTCAATCTCGTTGCACAGCTATAAAGATCAGGATGCGCACGGTAGGAAGGTGTGCCACTATGGAGAACATGTCAAAGAAATCCATGCCATAGATCTACATGAATCCCTTGGCCACAAGATAGACTTTGTATCTCGCTATCATCATGTCAGTGGGATACTTGATGGTAAAGACCCACCGACATCCCACAACGCTCCTAGGTATAAGTCAATAAGTTCCCACATGTCACGAGAGCCTAGTGCAGCCTTAAGAGATACACTCCTCCCTGCAATAGAAAAGTATGGGACAGACTCGTGGAAAGTAACATCTGCACTCATATAGTGTCTATGAGCAAGGAGGCCATAGCACCTATATCCCTTCTTTGTGCGAGAATATCCCAAAAAGACACTTAACGGCCCAAGGAGCAAGCTTATCCCAATCAGTAGTAGTAACATAAACAAAAGCAACACAACCAAGTACCTTAGGTAGAATATAAAACAAATTACCCTTTAGATAAAGAATTTGCAAGGGAATCTCCTCATGAATCGCATAAAAAGGCATTCTATTGATCAAGTAATACACTATGAGATCTCTCCAATAAAGAGAGGGAACACTATTGTGAATCAAAAAGTGCATGCTACATCAAGGATATGCATATGCTTCCTCTTAGCAACTCCATTCTTTTAATGTATAAGGATCGGTAGTCTAATTAATAATAGCATGAGATTTATAAAATGCATACAATCTCTAAGTACAAAACTCGAGCATTATCAAAACGAATATTTTTAACACATGTACCAAATTGATTCTTTTTTCCAAAATGAATTGTTCCAAGATATTGCCAACTTCAGACTAATTTTTAAGCAAAAACAACCACGATAGACGAAATAAGTCATCAACAAGAACTAAATAATAACAATGGCCCAGCCAATTAGGAATGCAGCTGGGGCCCCACACATCAATATGAATCAATTGGAACATCTCAGTGGACCCAGGACTCTGGCTAACCTAACAAGATAGGCACTCTGGTGATCCTTGCCCAACTAACAAGCATCGCAAGAAATGACAATAGACGGAGAGAATTGGGGTATAACCCGACAAAGCATGTGCAGTGAGAGATGGCCAAGTCGAAGAAGCCATTGAAAAGAAGATAAAACAGTAAAAGTGATACCCCCATGACAGGAAGTAGCAAAGGGTGATTGGATCAAGTAATAGACTCCACCCTCCTCACAATCGCCACCAATCGTCCTCTCCGTCGAGATATCCTGAAAAGTACAAGTATCGGTGTCAAATATGGCACAACAATTCAGCTCCTTGCTAACAGAAAGCAAACTAATACAAAACTCTAGCACAAAAAGGGCATCTGTCAGTCGCATATTAGGGGTAATCGAGACTTCCCCTTGTCCAACAATGAGTGAGTGTCGTCCATTTGCCACCTACACAGTCTTCCCTAACGGAACAGATCTAAAATAGCGAAACACCTTTTTTTGCTACTAAGATGTCGAGAGGTTCTAGAGTCAACCAACCAGTCTATATCACAATTATCATTAGCAGTAATGAGAAGGGCAAACTCTATGCCTGACAAAGAGGCGAACAAAACAATCTCTGAAGTAGATGAGGCCTCATGTAATAGTTGTGTGAGGTAGTGAAGTAGCTCATCATAGTACGCCTTTGATGCAAAAACAATATCAGCTAGCTGTGCTGTTCTAGCAGTAACCCGATTGATCATGGGGAGACGATCATGCTTGGTCCAACAATTGTTCTCCATGTGCCCTGGCTTCCCACAGTATGTGCAAGTCACACGTCTCCCAAAGGGCCCACGGCCCAGATCTCTACCCCATGGGGCAACAGCCCTATATAGTAGCAAGGGCCGAAGTCTGCCTTGTAGGCTCAACGGCAATGAGGATAACAAAGATTCTGCTCATCTTGTTGTATGCTTCCTCCAAAGTATGAAGCTCTGAAAAAGTGAGAAGCTAAAACCAGGCTGCTATATAGTCTTGTTTAAGACTAGCTAGAAACTATAGGGCAACTACCTCCTTGTGATAACCCTTCTTAGTAGCACACGTGCACACAAGTCGACACGCGTTGTACTTCTCCAAAAGACAATTCAAGGTCAAGTAGTACTGGGATAACGTGCGACCCTCCTGTCAAAGCTGAGTCACTGTAAATCTAGAAGACCCTGCTGGAATTCTTCATGGGAGTAGGTGTCCCTTAGGCTATCCCACATCTCTTTGGCAGTGCGATAATACATAATCTCATCCGTGATCCTAGGGATGACATAATTCATGATCTAAGCATGAACCATGGCATTATCTTTCCTCTAGGAGGCACTCCTCTCGACCTTCTCTATTAGTTATAGTTGAAGCAGAAGACATAACTTTCTACTATTATCAAAAAGGTCTATGATCACCAAGCATAATTATAGTCTCATCCAACTTCACCATGAAACCGAAGATTAAGCTCTTATATCCCCTCATCTCAGGAACATGCTCCGATGTCACCTCTGACAAGCATTCAGAAGTCATCTTTGCTTCAACCGAAACCCAAACAAAATCTAGGCAGTGATCCAAAGAAAATCAAACCATCAAGATCGCAATGACAATCCTACTACTGATCTAAGGTCACAAAGTGACCGATGAAGCCACTGCAGTGGGACCCACAATCACTTAATGCACACTAAGGCAATGATGAGGCCACTGCAAAAATCTTACGATCACTAGGAAGGTGCAGGTGACTGGAAAAAGCGGAGGAGAGGGTTGTACGGCCTCTGGCGATGTTGCTAGGGGTCGCACACCCAAGTAGGTGGCTACTGAAGGTCGCGCAGGGTCGCACAACCAATATTAGCGGTGCTTGGACTAAAGCAACAGCGTTAAGGTCGCACAACCCCGTGTGCGAGGTGGTAGCAAAGTTAGGATTGACACAACCCCAATGGGCGATGCTGAAGAGGCTACCACACCCTCTCACATCGATGTTGCAGCAAGGAGAGGCCCCAATGAGGGGTCCTGCCTACGCAACAGCAAGGAGAGCTTGTGGAGAAGGTGGTGGTATGTCAGCAATGGGCCACCAGCCGACTGAAGGCTGACAGCAGCACTGCTGCCTAGGGTTTTTGTATTTTTTTTTTGTAACGAAAGAAAAGGTATGGGAATCAAGGTAGGTACCAAACCCCGATCTATAGTACCGAGTTAGAACAAATGATGCTAATTCTTATTCCATACCCCTACCTCTCAATACTCCTCAAAGAAATAAAGAAATACAATCAATTATAATAAGTAATAGAGACCGAAGGGCTCTATCAGTTTTGTTATCATCAAAATCAATTATTGTAGTATACATGCACTAAGAGAGAAACTCATTAGGAGTAGAATTATCAACTTCCTATTTTAGTTTTTTTCTATTTGTTTTTAAAGATTTGTAAGAGATATGTTTCAGATTTATTAAAGATTTAATTTGATTTAGAGAGATATGATTTGTTTCCTTTATAATAGAATTACAATTGGCTCTCTCTATATATAAAGGAACCAAACTCTATTTTATTCTTGAGATTTCATAAAAATATTTTTAATTCCCCAAATCTCCACATAGTATCAAAGTAGGAACGGTCCTAAGAAACTCCCTTAGACCGCCGGCCCTCTCTCTCTCCTGCACGTGGCCTCTACCGCATGTTCTTTGTGCATGCCATCATTGCATGTCAAGTTCGTGGCTGCACCACTAGTCACTGTTGTTCACGTAGGCTCAGATTAAATGTCTATGCGATCTATTAAAGGGTGAAGAACCCTCATCATCTACTGCCACCGTTGCAACCATTAAAATAGTTGCCAAAGTACTCACTGCATAACCTGTGCCTACCCTAAATGAATGTGCTGAAACTTCAAGTCATGTCATCAACGCAGAAGACATCAATGAGTGGTAGGAAATCTAAGTCACAGGCTCAGCCCCATCTATGCTTGGAAACACTTCCTAATGTGTGGTCACTACTACTGTTATGATCAGCATATGTGTGGTTGCTACTACTGCTACGACTACTGTAAGGTTGCTACTTCTACTATGATCTTTGTATTCGTGCTTAGGATCAAGTCCCGTTAAAAGCAAAGTATGTGTGTGCTCTACATGTGTACTCTAACCTCGACTACATCAAATGGGGGGGAATCTACCAATAGCACTACTTCAAGTTGGGTGTATATGCTCCAACTTGGGAGAAGTGTTAGAGAAAATCTCGTTAGCAGTGAAATTATCCACTTCTTATTACTATTTTTCCTTTTTTTTTTTTTAAGTTTTTCTTTTTTTTTGAAGGCATGGTTTTAGAGATTTGTTTGAGATATATTTTAGGTTTATTAGAGATTTAATTAGTTTTATAGAGAGATATGATTTGTTTTCTTTATGATAGAATTAGGATTGCTTTCCTCTCTATATAAAGGACCAAACTCTATGTTTTATTCTTGAGATTTTATAATAATATTTCCAATTCCTCAAATCTCCCCATAGGAAATTCTCAATGTAGGACTAACAAGAACACCTAGTACTAATCAACGAATTCATGTGAAGGATGCAATCCATCTAATCTAACATCCGCAGCTCCTCAGTGGTTCACATAAATGTTTTTCTGTGGTAGTAAGACATGGCTATGATTTCAAACACTAGCAAAAAAGCACAACCCAATACCTGAAACATCACTGCATCTACACTGACTGGTATATACCTAGAGTGCTAAGAGATTCAAGGAATCCAAAATTCAAGGCAAGAAAAAAAAAAGGAAAATAAAAGCATATATACTGATAGCTTACATTCCCTACCTCATAGAGAGTACTTGTAAGCTCCCATGGCAGAAAGACACCCTGTAGAACAACACCATCAGGAAACTGGATTCTGATAAGAGTGGATCGGTACTTTTTCTGAGCTGCTTTCATCTGTTTTTCTTTGTATGACTTGGGAATCAAAAGCTGGGAATCAGCAATCTTTTTCTTCGTCAATTCAACCTCTCTCTTCAACTCTAGTGCAGAGAGGTCATAAAAAGAATCAGGCAGCCCAATTTGTTCCACAACACTGCCAGGGACAGGGTAAAATACCCGAATCTATATAACAAGATAAAGAAAATTAAAGCCTGGAAAAAGTATGCAAAAAAATCCAAACACTTACTGCATGGAACAAGCTTTAAAGGTATCAGCTATTGGTAATCAATACCCAGCTGTTGACATTTTGATTGTGAATCAACACCTTCAACTATTTGTTAAAAGAAAAATAATACTCTGTTGGTTTTAACAAGATTAAGATGACTGTGAGTATTGTCCATAAATTCTTGATATGTTGCACTTGTGTTAGCCAATAATAACCAGGGTTGTCAAGATCAGCTTAGTCAGCCAAACAATAAATCAGCAGGGCCACTAAACCAAGGTGCATACTCATTAATGAATCAGCCTGGTCAGTCAGTTACCCCAACAGACCAGGATCATCAGTAACAACTATACCTTAGTAAAATCCCTGGCCTAAAGAATGCCACCCCCAATTGCATCATCTAGATGAAGGCAAACAAGGCTGTAATATATTCATCTTTTTCCTGGAAGGGGGGAGATAAACAAGGCAAATTGTATACCTCCTGTAGCTTGGGACAGTATCTCCAGGCTGATTGAAGATGGGAGACTAGGACTGTTCATCTGAGCATTATTAATAATGCCCTCCTTGCAAGGTGGGTCCAGAAGATTATGGGAGGTCATCGAGGTTTGCAGAATAACCTTGTCCTCATGTCTTATGACCATTATCTTGCTAATTCCTCTTCTTTTTCGAAGTGGGTAGCAGTTGTTGTGCCGATGGTCTCCTAGCTTTGTCCATTTTTTTTTAAGGGGAACTTTGTCCCTACTTTGGGGCAATAGACAGGATTTTTTATTCCAGAAGGATGATTGATCTGAATAGAAAAGTTCCATGGAGAGAATGCTGCAGCTGCCTATTGAGAGAATTGAGTGGTTATTTAGTGTCACATTGGAAAGTGTGGGTTTTGTGCGTGAATGATGGCCTATAAATAGGTGTATACTCCTCCCATTTACCTTTGAAAAGAAATACAGAGAAAACACGCTCATAGGACACTTCTCCCGTGGTTTTCTCCCCGCTCCTCGTGAGTGAGGTTTCCACGTAAACCCAGGCGTTCCATGATTGTCTTATTGCTTTGATTTATGCTTCCGCATTATTTAAATATTTTAACTTGGTATCAGAACATGTTCGTTCCTTGGATTATCTGGTTTTATCACGTTTTATCATTCTATTCTTGTTCTTGGTGTTCTCCTAGAAGAAGACGAGGTGTTTATTGGATCCATCAATCGGGGCACGACCAGCACGAGATTCATCAGCTATGACCGCCACACAAAGCCTGCAGGGTGCAATCTTTCGAGTTAGGTCGGAGGGGTTACGCGCCGTTGATAGACCCAATGGTGGTTGCTGTCGAGGGACTCCCTGAACAGGGAGCAATGGATCTTCATGACCTTCCTGCTTCAGTTCGCGATCCCTGAGGGGAAGTCCATTACACCCAACGTCGTCCTCACCATCTTTAGAGTGGAGTACAATGCAACAATTAGATCAGGTCCCGCGATGGAGCCCTGCAAACACCGACGGTGGCACCGCCCAACGACAGGCCACGTGCGCGATTAAAGGCACAACGCAGCATTGAGGTCTGAGGCCGCCTCTGAGGACGAGGCAGAGACGAAGACTCAGGCAAAGATCGAGGAGGAGATCGCGACAACGATCTCTGCGAAGATCTCGCATCCTAGATTAATGCATCAATCTCGCAGCAGTGGCAATGGCATTGGTAATCTTAGCGGCGAGGCATCCCTCGCCCTCGGCAATAGGCAGCAACGGTGAAGACAAAGCAGTGAGGCGCTGACTGCGAAGACGTAGGCGCGGGCGACGACGGCAGCCGCGCGAGGAGGAGAAGGCGGCACGCAAAGCTCACGATGATGACAGTGTGGAGGCGCTGGTGGTCGATCTCAAGGAGTGCATGAAGGCGTTGGTGGTCGAGGTCGAGGATCAGCAAGGGTTGCTCAATGGCAGAGTAGGCGTCTGCAGCCACAACGACCGTGCATAGAGGAGACACCGAAGCAGTTGCGATGCCGATGACTGGAGCAGATGCAACGGCGACAACTGCGCGGAAGGAGTGTGAGGGCGCTGCGAAGGATGTTGGGTTCCCTCCGAACCCTACGGTGAAGACCAAGGATTTTTAGGAGGGCAATCGTTTGCGTGACTTATATCCTTTGTCAAGTTCAAAAAAAAAAAAAAATCTCTTTGTTTGTTAGGTTATGTCAAAAAAAAATTTTAAAAAGGAAGAAAAAAAAGGAAAAAGAGACAAAAAAGAAACAAATCAAAGAAATGATGAAAAAAAAGTTGAAGATTATGGTTGAGAGAAGATGTGGAGAAGTCTTCTCTAGTTTTTAATATTTTATTTTCTTTTCTTCATTATTTTTTCTCCAATACGAGTATGGGAGAAGGGGAGTATGAGAGCTTGTTGTAGTCACCTTTGTTTAGGAGTCATTTTTGTTCATGGACTCCACATGAGAAACCCAACTCTGAGAGGTCCAGAGTTTCGAAGTCCTCAGAGAAAGGACTCATTTTAGGTTTCAATTTGGGAGGTCCAGTTTTGTGGACTCTAGAGAGGGAGATCCACCTTCAAGGTCTTCAGAAAAGACCCAATTTCAGGAATATTGAACGAGGAGCCATCAGCACTAAATCTTCAAAGACAACCACAATTCCTTCAACAGCTCCAACCTATGTCCCCGCCTATGTAGAGTGGATTCCTTTGTGTTACAAGCTGAGTATTCCATGCTCCAGCTTGAGGGGGATTGTTGAAAGAATTGAGTGGTTGTTTAGTGCCACATTGGAAAGTGTGGGCTTTGTGTGTGAGTGATGGCCTATAAATAGACGTGTACTCCTCCCATCTACCTTTGAGAAGAAATACAGAGAGAACAAGCCCATAGGATACTTCTCCCGTGGTTTTCTCCCCGTTCCTCGTGAGTGAGGTTTCCACGTAAACCCAAATATTCCATGATTGTTTTATTGCTTTAATTTATGCTTCCACATTATTTAAATATTTTAACTCTGCCTACAAGGGTTACAAATCCTTTCGCCCCTATTATAGCTTGTTGCTTAGATTCCTTTAGACCCAAGCAGGGTTCTTGGACCCTTGACATATTGTTCTTACCACTGAGCAATAATTGGAGGAGCTAAAAAGCAGACCACACCAGCCAGTTCAACTAGTGCCTTACCAGCCGGACCAATCAATTCGCATAATAAAAGTCAAAACCAAGTCGGACCAGCTGGTTTGGTTAAACCGATCATCCAGGATGATCATTCTCTTAAAAGCTAAAAATAAAAAATAAAAAAAGGAAAGAAAAATATATATAACTTTACACACTACACCCATTATGGATGTATTATTTGTTTGCCTTGAAAAAAAGGAAAATAAAGCAATTCCTTATATTCTTATTTAGTATTTACTAAAAGCATGTCAATTTTAGTGTAATTAGAGTTGCAAAATAACTTTTTGTACTACATATCTTCATTGATTTTTTATTAAACACTAGTTCAACTTAGTTGGACCCCAATTGAAACAATACAAACTAAACCAAAGATTTTACGATTCGATTTTTTTTCAATTTTTTCACGTGCTAACGTCATCACCAGTTCAACCAGTACTTAGTAGCATCTCCAACCTACTTCTTGTGCTATTTTCTATTGACCGATAGCTATTGATTGGAGGCCTAGTAGCTTCTTTATGCATAGATGCTTTTGCCAAAGAATCACTGTGCATAGATGCTATCTCTTACCAAAGGGTCAATTTGAGGAGGCTAAGGCAGTATTACACCATGTTTAGACTACTGTGGAATTGAAAGTTCCTCTCAAGATTAGGATCTTTGTTCGGCATTACACCATGTTTAGATTACTGTGGAAATTGAAAGTTCCTCTCAAGATTAGGATCTTTACTCAGCGGCTTAGGAGAAGGCAACTTCGTGAAGAAGTATAGATGCAAGTGGGCTATGAAAACAAAATTTAACACACTCTATGGTCATCTACCAAAGGAAGCAAGGCTATTGAACCATGCTCAAGGGCTTTTTTTGAGTCCATCAACATTTGCATAGAGAAATTACTTCGTTAGATATGCCAGAAAGCCACTGGGATTGTCCTATAAACACTTTCACATTGCCACTGATATCACACCGATGAAGTAGCCAATATCTATTCACTAATTATATGAAGTAATCAACATAATTTTATATGAAGTAATCAACATAATTTTGAATTACTAGTAGAGCACAACAAAGTCCTCATCTTATGACTAAACTAGAAATTGAAGATCATGTGTTCTAAACAAGTTGATCTACTATCTTGTTGGTTATGGAGGATATTCAATAGAAAGTGATGTAGGAATTATATCAACTATTCCAAGTTTGAGATTTCATCGACCATGCATCTCAACATTTTCTCACATCTACATATGGAGATCAAGAATTCTAACTACGCAATATTTCAACAAATTTCAATTACAACTATTTTATAGTAAAGAGGGTAGTCAATGGTGGATTCAATTGACTAGCTAATACACTATGTTATACCCCAAGGAATGGGCTCCTGCTAGAAATAAACCTTGAAATGACATTACGAATAAGCCCTAGAAATCAGTTCCTCCTAGTGTTCCTGCCAGATAAGCATCCTCTAAAATCGATGGTAAGTTTCATTAATTTACTTGCTTCAAGGCCCGATTTTAATTGTCATAACATAACTCAATAGCAAGACTCCCTTGCATAAAATCATATTCTCTTATTCCATTCAGTTATTATACATACTTCCATTATCAGCAAATCAGATTAAAATCAGATTCTTAAACATCACTACATCTCACAAAAGCATGACTTCGAATACTGCAATAATTATCACAAATCCATCGTACAAAAACCACATTCCATCTCAACTCGATCACACAGACAAGAACATTGAGGAAATCCAATCACATCACAATCCAAACAAAAGCCATAATTCTCCAAAAAAAATATATACCTGTCTATCAATCTCCTTAACCTTGCACGTGCTCTCCCAGCACCCGTCACTCTCCGTGGGCGCCACTTTCTTTCCATTCCCCTCCTTCCTCCTATCCAACAAATCCACCACATCCCTGATCCTACCATGCTGATCCTCCGAAGGTGCACCCATCGTGGCCCAGACCTCGCCATCCTCCTCCTCCCGGAGCACAAACCCAACGCACTCCAGCACACCCGATGCACCCTTTACATCCCCCACAGCCTCCTTTATCTTGGGATTCCCCATCCTCACCCTCCGGAACTTCGTGTTCTCCGGCTCCCTCACCACATTGCCCAGCAGCCTCACCAGCACCTCCACCGACCCCTCAGGCGGCCCACCCGAGAGGAAGAACCCAATCGCCTCCTCAGTAGTAATAGCGCTCCTACCCCAAGCCTTCTGGGGGGATTCCAAGCACAATTCGACGTGACCCACCACCTCCTCCTCCAAAGGGAACGCCCTTCCACAAACGGGGCACTCGAAGGGCCCCCCCAAGTCGGCGCCTTTCTTTCTGGAAGAGGCCGAGGGCGGAGATGGGTCGACGCCGTTGGCGGAGGGGACGCGCCTACGGGGCTCAAGGTGGGATCTTGGGGCCGCGGGGCGGTGGGGATGGGGAGGGGGTGGGTTTGGGGAGGAGCCCAAGACGTGGCCTTGGCCCTTGAACTTGCCCGAGGAGGACGACAAGGGGTTGTTGACCTTGCCGAAGAGGCCCTTGACCTTGCCCTTGACGTCGTCCATGGGGATCGACGGGAGGTTGGAGAAAGATTGGATCTTTGGTGGAGAAGTTTGGATCTGTGTTCTTGAGGGGAGGGAGTGGAGTCGTGGAAATGGAGAGGCCCCCACCCTCTCTCTCTGTACTTCTGCTGCAGATTTTTGGGTGGTTGGAGTAATTTTGGGAAGACGCTGGAGTTTGGAGTACCGTTGCCGTTAACGCGGAAGGAAAGATGTCTCAAGGCTTATTGCCCTGCCTCGGTGGGTCTCCTTGGCGATTGGCTACTTGTGGTGAGCCATAGCCATCAGGTGGGATTGCTTGTTGAGATGTTATGACTTGGAATCCACTTTGAAATTTCTTAAAATTATTTTTTTTTTAAGTATAAATTCTTTGCACTTTAACATTTGATTTATTGGTTTTTCTTAGCAAAATATTTCTTCCATTACCCTATTCCCTCCTCCCCCCATAAATGAAAGGTAACCTTACTGTTCTTATCTATATTGAGTTTGCATTTATTCAGAAGTCTCATTGGAGTGAATGTTTCCCTTCCAATCCTATTTTGAGGTTTGGTGTTAATTTTAAGTCATCCAAACCTAATGCTTTCTTTTTTAACCCTATTCTACAGTGAAGCCATTGACCCATCTCATCTCCCATCTTAGACTACATCAAAACTTGTCTCTTGTACCCCTACTCTCACTTGGTTGCAATTCCCCCCTCCCCCTCAAGTTGCAAGTACAATAGTTGCTTGGCTCCGCCTATACCTACACAACCCCTCCACACTCATGGAATCCCCTCCCTCAATCATTACTTGTGATTCCTCTTTGTTACAGCCCTTGAGCCCCCACTTGGCCTCTTCACAGTAGAGTTCACCAACCTCCCCCACCTAGGCAATTCGAGGGAAGGGTTGATACTAGAGGGGTCCATCCTCATGCCTATGCTATCCCTCCTCCTTAATTTACTTTCTATTTAAAGCACAATAAATATTGGATATGTGGATATGCTATCACAATAACAATATGGTTTGTCACTGCATTTGCATAAAAGAAATTTATTTGTATGTGACTTGAATAATTTGAAAATTAAAGTTGACCAGCGATGGTGCAAAAATAAGAAAGGACACAAATAAGCATATCTTACCAATTTGATTGATCTTGTTTTTGTTTAGCATAGTCATAGTATAATCTGCCTAACTGTTACGACCCGATTCCCGAATCCCTACAGGACACGAGATCGGCCCGACTCGATTAATCCCAAGACCCAGTCGTCCAATAAGAAATAACCAAAAGCAGGAAAGTAAACCACATTCACTATGCTATGTAACTAACAATAAAAGAGTACAAGCAGTAAGGAAAGAAAAGCTACTAACAGTACATATCACCACCACAACAATAAAGTAGAAACAAAGTACAGAACGTAAACAATAACAAGAGTTTGAACTCACTAACAAAAGAAAGTACAACCACAGGAAGACTACTACTACTAGGCTCTACTGGGCCCAGCACCCTCTGCAGTCAATGACTCAGGCTACTCAACACCTGAACCTGAAAAGGGTTATGAGTAAACAGAGTCAGTGAACGCTGACTAGAATGGCAACCAACTAACTAAAGCAGTAAAAGCTAACAAGTAATTTATCTTTTCCAATTACTTTATTTTACAAGTTATTTCTTTTCACCCATTGGTTTATATTTTCAGATCTCTTTCTTGATCTCGAATGTTCCTCGTGGAAACGATCTTGATTGCAGTCTTTTCCGAAGAGTAGAAGGCGCACGTGGTGCTCTCTTGGCCAGGAGAGTCCCTCATAGTGATCCTACACCCAATCAACCACCCCAAGGTCACGAATAGGCGTAGCGGTGACTACGGCACACGCGATAAGTGCACGGGTAGCTACCCCGCACTGGCACGCGGTCAGTCATTTCTGTTAACAGGTACGCCCAAAGTACAGCACGGAACAGTATAGGGCCTAGCCCTCTCAGTAACAGGGGTCTAGCCCCTCAAAACCAAATAGGGGTCTCACCCCTCCACAGTCCGCGCACCCTTGTCTAACTACCCTAGTTTGCCCAGTGAGCCTAACAAGTCGGTGTAAGGTGGCTAGCTAAACCCTAGGCCCCGTGGGGTGGCTAGCTCTCTCCCTACACTAGTAGCTCTCCCCGGTACAGTGTACGCGAGGGCCAAGAAGTCGGTGCAGAGTGGCCAATCTTAACCCCGGGTCCCAACCTAAGGGCGATTGGCTCTGCTCTACACTAAACAAGGGACAATCGCTCTCCTTGGTACCACGTACTCAAGGGCCAGTACACTTCCCACTCATATTTTCAGATCCATTCCATTTATTCACAGGAGCTCTACTAATTCCCCATAGGGTTCATGCTCGTATTTCTCATGCCATTCTATACCAGGTTTCATCATTCACATTTCCATTCTCAGGTTATGCACATGCAACTCGCATTTCTATCATTTAACATATACAACAGGTAATGTCACATGTAAGTGTTTAACTAGCACAGATAATTCATATTTCATAGGCATCTCTTGTTCATTAATAGGCAGTTGTTAACATTTCTATTCATTTATTCAAGATTGCAATTCCAAACATGCATACAAACATTTCAAGTACTTCTCGTCCTAGGATTCATGCCATATCCTAGGTTTTAGTTATTCAATCCACATATGCATTTAGGTTTTATAATTAATTTAGGGGAAGACCACTCTACCAGACAACTCGAGAGTACTGGGGGCTCAAACGATAAGCTCTCGTGCCTCAACAAGCCCCGAACCCGCAACTGATCGAAGTCCTATAACAAGGAACATACCATAATGGAACATTCAGAATAGTATAAAAGGCCTTCTAACAAGTAGAGGAACTCACAAGGAAAACACTGATATCTTGTTTGCGTAAAATGAACCTCAAACGGATCCTAAACGGGTCAAAAACAGGGCTACAGACCCAAATCAGATGTCTTAAAAGTAACCAGAAACTCACCTCAGGTTCTGCGTCGACCTCAGACGTCCAGAACCTCTTCTAAACTGTCTAGACCCAGCTCCAGACGTCTGACCTCTCCTTCGAACGTCTAGGAGTGCTTCCGATCGTTTGGTAAGCTATCTAGACGTCCGAAACGCGTGGGAGGGCGTGCCCCGCGCCTTCCTGAAGCAATCCCTACACGCGACAGCCAAATCACCTACATTTAGCCACTCAAAACGTAGCTGTGGTGCGGCCTGCATGGCCGTATCTACAAAAGGAACGTACCTTCGTGAAGATCTGCTTTTAGACGTTCGCCTAGTAGTTTGGACGTCATGCCTGACGTCTGATTCTGGGAAAATCCCAGAACCAGAACCACTTCCTGCTCTCCCTCGCCGTGCACAGCCACTGCCTCGCCTCCTCGCCTGCAGCTTCGGCTACAGCAGTGTCGGGGATGGCTCTCCTGACGCACTCCTCCTCCCGCACATGTCGCTCCGACCATGCACCCTCCGGCGAGCTCCCACGAGCTCGCGAGCTCAAGCTCTTCCTCCTCTCCTCACGCCGCCTCTCCTCCTCGTCGCCACTCTCGTGCTCTCTCTCGCGCTCACTCCTCTCGC
Organism: Thalassia testudinum; assembly: GCA_037157565.1. NCBI lineage: Eukaryota > Viridiplantae > Streptophyta > Magnoliopsida > Alismatales > Hydrocharitaceae > Thalassia > Thalassia testudinum. Next base: position 41,124,761 of record JAZHRO010000049.1, read on the forward strand.
TGTGGTGGAGAGGAAGAGAAGAAGGTGGCTGGCTGTGGTGAAGTGGGGAAAAAAGGAAGAGGGCGAGAGGGGTTTTATAGAGGTGCATTAGGGTTCGGTGGAGAAGGGAAGAGGGAAAGAGAGAGAAGAGAGGTACTGTCTGCACTCAGCCCGCGCGCAAACGCGAAGGCTCGTACCAAAATTTCAATTTCCAGACGTCTGGGAAGGGGTCTAGACGTCTGACCAACAGTCCAGACGTCTTAAAAGGCTCAGGACAGAACAGGTCTTTACACTAATGTAGCATGAATTTACGAGGACTTTCTATCGAAAAACATTATTTTCTTAAATTACTTTTAGCCATCACCTCCTACATTCAGTTCTATCATGAAGATATGCCTCGTCTCTTCATGTATCTCTCACTTTCAACTTTCATGAGAAGAGTGTTGGTCAAGAGTCCTACCATACTAATGATGAAATTTTATAGCAAAGCACCATCAAAATGAGCTCTCCCTGCAATGTAACACTTTAGGCATCTCATTTACATGAGATCATAATAGATCTTTAATTTGATCCCCTTTGTTTATCTAAATTCAACTCATGAAATGCATGCACATGTCCAACTAAGATGATAACATATGTTCAATCCACATGGGCTAAGTGTCCATCTTTGCTAACCATCCCCATTTAAAAACATTACAAATTGGATTTGATGGTTGTACTTCTATTGGAGAAGTAATCATGTATCAAAATTTTGAAATTGAGTCATTGAAAGTGGTCATTGAATTGTATTTAAAAATTAAATGTTTCATATAAAAATAAAGATGGATAAATGGGAAAAAGCCACAAGACAATTGAAAGGCTTTGCAAAATCTTTTATTGATCAATACAAGAAGAATCCATTTTTTCCCTTCTAAATATATCTTCAAGGTTCAATAATAATTTGTGAAAATTAAAACATCTTTCACATGAACAATTCCATTCATTATCCTCTTATAAGAGAATATCTTGGAAAAGTTGTCCCACTAAAACTAAAAAACTGGTAGCATCATGAGATATTATAACAAATTTAGAGCAAATTCTTTCCTTCACTTGGAAAGAAACTTGTTCCACTTTAAAATATCCAGATTGCTAAATACATAGCACTAATAGTCTGCAACATTACAAATTTACAATAATAATTAGGACTAAAAAAATTAACAAGTCAAGAAGAATATGCTATAGGAAGATTGGAAAATCGACGAGTATATTCTTTCCTCTGCTACACAACCTTCTATAGTCTCTTGACAAATTACAAGCACGAATGGCAAGATGAGAAGGTAGAAGAAGAGAGATTGGAATGAAGAAGAGAGATTAGAATTGTCTCTTTGATAAAATTTCAGTGAAGTTGGATGGATGGCATAGCAGCTTCCTATCCAAGGGTGGAAGACTCATTTTGCTCAATTCAGTGATCACCTCAATCCCTGTTTTCTACCTTTCCATCTTTAAAGCTCCTAAATCTATATGGAAGCAGCTGGATGTATTGAGGAAGAGGTTCTTTTGGAGGGGGTCCAAACATGAGGGCAGATTTATGCAGCCATTGAAGTGGGAGCAGATCTGCCAGCCAAAGGACAGGGGAGGACTTGGGATTAAATCCCTAAAACAGTTCAATGATGCCTTATTGCTTAAGTGGGCAATTAAATTCTTACAAGGAGAGATGAAGCCTTGGATTGACTTGATCAGGGACAGCTATGGATCTTCAAACAGTGTGCCCAATAGGCTACAGCCCAGCAAACCCTTGCCATTTTGGAATTCAGTGATCAAAGCATTGGCTGATAACATGCATTTGCTGCAGCCGGCTCTTGGGGATGGCAGGACCTTCAGCTTCTGGAATGAAGGATGGTCCTTGCTGGGTGTTCTGAAGGAGATCTATCTAAGGGCCTTTGCAACAGCCTCTGATAAGGAGGGGACAGTTAGCAGCTTCTGGTCTAGCAGTAGTTGCGGCTATTATTGAATGAAGAAGACTCCACCAGAAGGGGCACCCGGCTGTGGGATGAAAGGAGGAATCTGATCTTAGATCTTGAAAGCTTTAGGCCAAGACATGGAATGGAGGATAACTACATCTGGGATGGGCTTTACACTGTACATTGTGGTTACAACAGAATCATGGAAAATGGAAGTGGGTGGAGTTATGACTTCATTGACAAGAAAATTTGGCTTTTGAAGATCCCCCTTAAAGTACAAATATTTCTTTGGTTGTGTAGGAGAGAGAGCTTGATAACAGGTGATCTGCAACACAGAAGGATGGGAGCTACTCTTCATGAATGTCACTTATGTGGGATGCACACTGACAACATTAATCACATTTTCTCCTCTTGCCTGGTCACCGATGCTGTTTGGAGGAGGACTTGCCAAGAGCCATTACTAACATGAGATTTCATTTGGCATGGGTTTGTTGTGAAAGAGAGGCCACATGTACGCATGGCTGTCACTCTCTGGTGTGTGTGGAAGGCGAGAAATGCAAGGCTTTTTTAGGAGAGACCGGTGTGTTGTGAACAAATTGTAAGAGAGTGCTGGTCCCTCATACATTCTTGAGGATCTGGATTGTAATTCCTCTTACTTGATTATATGATATACCTTCCCGGATTGCTATCGTAAGACGATAGCTTTCCTTTTTTGTTTCAAAAAATAGATAAGAAGGTAGAAATCAACGACAAAAAATACATATTATTTTATTTTAAGAATATGGTTATTTAGTTATCCATATAGTTGTATTAGATGGTAATCTCTCTAAGTAGAATGCATATTATTTTACTCTAAGGCAAATTATTATGTTAGTTTCCATATAATTACATTATTTGGCAAACACGTTAACAAAAGCACACATTATTTTACTTTAAGGCACATTTTTATATTATCTAGTGAACTCAACTAAAATACACATTGCTTTACTTTTAGACACATTTTTAAGTAATTACATAAATGATTGTATTATTTAGCAAATTCCTTAACTAAAACACATATTATTTTATTTTATGACAAATTATTATATAATTATGCATACAATTGTATTATTTGATAATCTCCTTAAGTAAAAGATGCATTATTTTACTTTAAGACATATTAATATAAAATTACATAGTTGTATTATTTGGAAAAGTCCTTAACCAAAACACACATTATTTTACTTTAAGGCATATTGTTATGTAATTATATATGTAGTTGTATTAATTGAGAATATGCTTAAGTAAAATGTACATTATTTTACTCCAAGGCTTATTATCATGCATGCATATCGTTATATCACTACAACAAGAAGTATGCTTTCTTATGGTTCAAAATCGTTTCCAAAAGTGCATAAACTATCATGAAAAAATGTCATGAAAACTTATTTCATGAAAGCTTTTTGGTGAAGGTTTTTATTAAAAATTATTGCTAATAGTCCTCTCCCACGCAAGCCTATAATCAATCTTTTGCTCCCAACCATCGTAAAACACTTTTAATGTTGATTCTTTAATCGTCAATAAAAATTTAGTTTAAATTACACGTGCAAAGTAAGTACCATTGCCAAAAGTATTAGCAACGATTTATAATCTAAATCATCACAATTTACTTTTTGGCAACCCTTTTGCAAGTATCATTGCCAAAGGTAAATAATTTTTTAATGTATTTAATCTTGTGTTTTTTCACAAACCTATACATCAAGTGTTTGTATAAATATAATTACCATCACACAAATTTATTAGTTGACCATACAATAATCAATTAACAAAAAAAAAAAATCCATATCAAACATGGAAACTTTAAATAATCACCATTTAAATTAAAAATATATATAAAGTATACTACACTACGTAGCAGCACATATGCTACTGGTCCAAACCAACCCACGACATTGTCATCTCGACAATCAAGTGTAAAGTGAAAGAAAGGATGGTCTGGCTTGACACATCGGATTAGATCCATGAGTTGCTAGAACTAGGCATTTTGCTACTCCATCTGGTTACTTTATAGTATGATCAAGTCAGTAGCTTGGTACATGTTGACGAGGTGAAATCGAGTTTTAAAAGATGTCACGTTATACTATAGATGAAATCGCTGCGAAAACAAATAAGAATTTATAACTCGAAAATCAAGGTATCCGAAGTCAAACACAGGGAGCAATTGGGTATTTCAAAGCTTAAGAGCACAACTCTCAATTTAATAAAAAGTAATAACTAATTCAACCAAAATTGAGGAGTAATGTCAATGTAGAAATAATGCTCAAAAATCGGATGTCCAATGAAAAATTAGACGTCTTAAAATGTCTTGCTACAGTGCTTGATTTGTGATTTTTGGCCTTCTCTTTCTGATTTTTGTCTTCTCTTTCCCTCTTCTTTCTCTTTCTCTTTGCTCTGCGACTATGCTTCTTCTGCCTTGTTCTTTGGCTTTTTCTTCTTTTCTTCTTTTTCTTTCCTTGTCTTCTTCTGCTTGGCCGCTCCTGCTTCTCTCTTTCTTCTGCCCTTGCCTTCTTTCTTCTTTCTCTTCTTTCTTCTTCTGCGACTAAGTCCCTACTTCTCTCTTTCTTCTTCCTTCACCAGCTACCTTCTTCTTCTTCCTCTGCTTTTCCTTTGACACTTTTCTGCTACAGTGCTTCTCTTTTCTTCTTCTTCCTTTTCCTTGCTAAGTCCTTCCTTCTTCAGCCTTTACCTTCAGCCGCTACCTTCTTCTTCTTCTTCTCTTCCTTTGCAGCTCCTCTTCTTTCCTTAGCCTCTTCTTCTTTCTTGCACAGCACCACGAAGCAAAACCTATCCCCTACCCTCCCCGCATCTCTCTCTCTCTATTTCTCTCTTTGATACACTCTCCCAAAGCTAGGTAATCGGGTCGAGTGCGCGCCCGCATCTAGGTGCACCGGTGTTGGTGTGATGCACGAGGAGTGCTAGGTTTAGGTAATCGGGTCGGGTGCCAGGTACGCGGGGGCAGGTCGCAGACGAGGCGTGAGCGAGTGAGGGCGAGAGACCTCACCCCTGTGTACTGGAGGCGATGAGCTGAAGACATAAATTCAATATATATCACACCACTCACCCCTGAGTTTACTAGGTGGGACTAAATGTCCCACTCGCTTCTGCTGGAGTCTGCAAGAGGAGAACTTCACGCAATTGGAGCAGTTGAAAGCCTCGTAACGATTGCTCTCAGGCTGGATACACTCGCATGCTCAACGCGCGTAGCCTGGAGTCCTGAAGCCTGGAGCGCACGGCCTGGAGCTCTAAAGCAAGCAAGCTTGCTTGTGTGTTAATGGCGGACGGAGTCTCAACCCTGCACGACAGGAAGACGGCCTTGCGGCCCTATCAAACAACAGAGAAACCTTTGCCGTATCACGGTGAAGGTGAGGCAGGGGTTGCCGTGGTGTAGACCGGCCTAGGTGTGCATGCCTAGGTCGGACTGTGACCATGAGTGTGGGTTTGTTTGGTGGAAGTGTGGGGCGAGTGTGGCGGTCAGTAGATGGGCGGAGAGTGATCAGTGGGTGATGGCAGAGGTGATGCGGTTGGTGGCGAGATGTGTGGAGGTGCGGAGTGGTGGAGGCGTCTCGCCGGAGGTTAGCCGGAGATGAGGAAGATGAAGGTGGAAAGTGGCAGCCGAGGGGCGGTTTATGAAATAAAATGAAGGAAAATGAAGAGTGGGAGGAGAGAAACTTATCTGTGGTGATTGGAATGAAGGGGAAGTAGAGGGGACGAATGGCGCATATGTGCCGTTGTCGAGGAAGATAGCCCTGAGGTGGAGATAACGGCGACGAAGAGGAGGTCAGAGAAATGTGTGTTGGTGCGGCGCAACGCGGAGGAACGAGACGAAGCTAACCCTACCACTGGTATGGTGGCAGAGCGACGAGAGGAGGGAGGGGAGGTCGTCGGAGCTTGCGGGCGTTTTGACCAGAGATGAGGAGGGAAGAAATTGAGAGGGCATCGGTGGCCAAATCAAGCTTGGAAGATGCACAAAGGATCAGGGATCCTTTTATAGCCACTGGCCGAGTCTCTTATGTTTGGAGGGCAAGCCTTCCAGCGCAAAAGTCCTCACCGGAGAAGGAAGGTGCGTAGGACACCCAAATCTCTCGAGCATTCGCACGAGAGATTGGGTGAAAATCTGATCTGGAGATCTTGTTCAGACGATGGAGAAATCCTCAGAGAATCTCTGTTCCAAATCTGGGAGATCTCTGAGGATTCGAGGAGATATCAGCCTTAAATCCTCGTCAGAGTGGGATTCCTCCGCTGTAATGGCGGAGGGACCTGAATGCAAGGGTGGCGAGGAAGCTAGGGGGCTTTTCGCAAGGGTTTTCAAAAGTTAGGGGCTAAAATGTAATTGGGTGGATCATTTTACAAAGTAGGTCAAGATGACCTTCCCTTAGGCCCAAATTTTGGCACAAACCTAATTTGGACCTAAGGAATCCAATGGTGAAGTTGGATTTTAGGTTTGACCACGTTTGACTAGACATTTTGTATAAAAACCTAAATTAGGTTAAATACTGAGCTAGGACCCCAATCTAGGTCAAAATATGTTCCAAAGGCCAAATTGAAGGATCTAAACCTTAGAGGATATTTTTCCATGAATTTTAGAGGGTTTAGTTGATTTTTATCCAGATAGAAACCTTATTGAATTAAGCGGGTTTGTTTTAGGGTTACAGAATGTCATTTAATTCTTAAATCTCATAATAACCCTTTTCTAACTGAACCATCCCACTTTTCCTCTTATTAAGTCCAATTGACCTATGTTTAACCCTTGAGAAATCTCGTTGATGCACTGCAATGGTAAAATTGCAGTTTTACGCTTTAGTTCATGTTTCCTTCTCAGAACAGTAAACCCTTGACTTAGGTCTTCCTTTAGGTTATGTAGGTGCTTTTATTTACTTTTTCGGGTCAAAATGAGCTAGTTAGGGCTCATGATGAGGCTCTCATCATACCCCCATGCGTAGCTTTTGCTAGTCCCTTAGCAAAATTTTAAGGTTTTAACATTTGTTCTAGACCATGAGTTTCTTCTACCAGTTGTGATAAGTGATTTTTCTTTTTCTTTTGTGATTAGGTCAGAATGCCAACAATAGGCCTAGAGGTACTCAAGTACCAACCAAAATCCGGACCTGACCCGCTTTAGCCTCAGTCCTCCCAAAGGTTTTTAAGGCCTGTAAAAACTATCCTAAGGTTCGTTGGACTCCGCGCTTAAAGCACCCGTGGTTGAGACATTTTTAGCCTAGGTTCAGTTTGCAGTGCGTTTTTGTAAGAAAGAGAGAGAATTTATTTGTTTGGAGAGTTTTCTCTCTCTTTTCTTTTTATTTCTAGCTTTGGATTGGCTTCTCAACATGGTTTGCATCGGATTCCTCATTCCCATCATCAATCCTCAAGGGTCCCTGGCAATCGATGCTTCGTGATAGCACCGCCCATGGCAACCCCCAGAACCCTAGCTTTCGAGATTTTGAGATAATCCTGCCCATGGCGTTCCGTGGCCGAATCTAGACCCTGGCAATCAACATTTCATGATAATGCCGCCCATGGTATCTGAACCAGCAAAGTGCTTACATGCCTCCGGTAGGATATTTAAATATCCTAAGAGATAAGCACTGAGGAGACGATATGTTGTTACACATCTTTGAGGGGAATTTCCTGCCTCTCCACGTCGGGAACTCGTCCAAATCAACTTGTGTTGATCGGCGGCTCCTAATCTAGGCAACTTTTTCAGAACATTAAAACACTTTTGCGTGATTTTGATATTTATGCCCACTGAACCAAACTGTGTGTGCATTTGGGTGCTTAGGTTACCGAATCCCGCAAACTGAAGGTCAGTTAATGAGGTCGAATACTTCCTAAGCCTTAGACCTAATACTTAAGCTTTGCATTTGCCTCATCCTCTTAAGGAGTATCCAGATTTTAGCGGGTACTTGAATTTTTAAACCTAAGAGTCTAGCCCAAAAGGTCTAAAGTCAGCGTTCCTACTAATCTCTTTTGTGTCTCCTTAGCACTTTTTTTTTTCTTGTTGTGGTCTAGAACTTCAGTTAATCCCTTAATCTTTTACTAATGGCTCTTCTTTTTTTCTTTTTCATTTTGTGCTCCTTTTTGGCATTTTGCTCTTTTCCTTCTCATATTTTTTATAGCCCATAAAATTTTTCTCTCCCCCCTCAGTTTTTTTTTGTTCTTTTTCCATATTTTTCAATTTTTTGTCTTTTTTGTGATTTTTGACTTTTTTTTTTGTTGAAACCTTTTCTTGCTATGAGTTTTCCTAACATTTTGCACTTTCATACCCCCCATGCCTACGATTTGCAATGTTCTCATTGTAAATTAGGTGGGTTCGAATTTAGCTTAGTTCATTCATTAGGACAAGTGTTGGGTGAGTGAACGGGTCGAGGTGACTGTTGCGAATGATTTCTAGACTCGGGTACGGGTACTTGAGGTGGAGTCGGCTGTGCTAATGGATGAACCCTAAAGTGCAATATGAATTCAGCATGGAAATGTTAGGAAAGGTTTCGGGTTTTTTCAAAGAATGACGGGTTGCCTCCCGTTAAGTGCTGAGTTTTACGCCATTGGCTGGGTGCAATGAGCTCAAGGAGAATGGAGGATAAATGATGACTCAGCCAAATCTGTATTGGTCATATCAATGAATGGTTTGAGTCTCTAACCGTTCACGACAAAGGGTTCGGAATCATGGCTGAGTGGACTGATCTCAATGGCTCCATTTCCAAAGATTCGTCAGACTAAGTAGGGTCCGATCCACTTAGATTGTAGCTTTCCTAGGAATAATTTGAGTCGGGCATCAAAGAGTAGAACCTTTTGACCTGGATAAAAGATCTTTCTAGAAATGTGTTTGTCGTAAAAGGCTTTAACCTATTCTTTGTAAATTCATGAGTTCTCATACACGTCGTGGTGTAATTCATTAATCTTGCTCATTTGAAGCCTTCTGTGGCTTCTAGCCTTAGAAAGATCTTAGTTGCAATTCCATACTGCCAATAGGCTTTATGCTCTAATTCGATGAGGAGGTGACATGCCTTCCAGTACACCAGTCTGAAGGGAGACATACCTAATTGGGTCTTGTGGGTGATCCTATAGGCCCACAATGTTTTTGGAAGTCGGGATGACCAATCCTTCCTTTTAGGTCGAACAGTAACCTGGAGGATTTTCTTGATCACCTAGTTTGATAGCTCAGCTAGACCATTAGTTTGGGGGTGGTAAGGAGTAGAGATTCGATGCGACACCCCGTATTTGGTCATCCGTGACCTGAACTGAGCGTTTGTGAAATGGGTCCCTCCATAGGAAATTATTGCCCGTGGAATCCCGAACCTTGAGAAGATGTTTTAATGAATGAATTTGATAACAACCTTGTGATCATTGGTCCAGGTCGGAATGGCTTCGATCCACTTGGACATGTAGTCAATGGCAAGTAAGATGTATTCGAAGCCATCCGAAATAGGGAAGGGTCCCATAAAATCAATCCTCCAAATGTCAAAAATCTCGCATACCAGGATCGGCTGTAAAGGCATCATGTCTCGATGGCTCATATTGCCCAAGGTCTGGCAACGGGTACATGCCTTACAGTGATTGTATGAATCCTTGAAAATTGTGGGCCAGTAAAAGTCACACTGGAGGACTTTTGATGTGGTTTTGTGTCCTGAAAAATATCCACCGCATGCCTGGTCATGGCAGAAAGGGAGTATGTCTTTGATTTCTGCTTCCGCGACACATCGTCTAATTATTTGATCAGCACCAATGCGGAATAGATACGAGTCTTCCCACAGGTAATACTTGGCATCGGAACGCAATTTGTCCTTCTTGGCCTTTGTCCAATCGGACGGGATCTGATGTGATGCCAAGTATTTCACTATGTCTGCGAACCATGGAAGCCCTGTATCGATTGTCAGGAGGTGCTCATCAGGAAAGTGTTCTGTGATGGGTCCAGAAGGGTCAATGATCTCAAAAGGAAGGCAGGATAAGTGATTAGCTACCACGTTCTGTTTTCTCGCTTTGTCGCGAATCTTGAGGTCAAATTCTTGCAACAGCAAGATCCATCAGATTAATCGAGGTTTCGCGTCCTTCTTTGCAAGGAGATGCCTCACAACCGTGTGATCCGAGTAGATGATAACACAGGAACCTAGGAGGTATGATCTGAAATTTTCTAGGGCAAATACTACAGTCAGCAACTTTTTCTCAGTAACTGTGTAGTTACGCTGAGCTTCATCTAGTGTTTTGCTAGTGTAGTAAATGACCACGGGTTTCCCGTCAATTTTCTGCCCCAAAACTGCTCCTACAGCGAAGTTAGATGCATTGCACATGATCTCAAAGGGTTGAGACCAATTAGGGGGCTGTAGGATCGGGGCTTGGGTAACTCGGTCACGAAGGATCTCAAATGCTTGAGTACATTCCTTGGAGATTTCGAAAGGCACATCCTTGGAGAGAAGAGTAGTCAGGGGGTGCGCGATTTTTGAAAAATCAAGGATAAATCGACGGTAAAAACTGACGTGCCCCAGAAAAGATCGGATGTCCTTGATCGAGCTAGGCATATGGAGTTTGGAAATCAAGTTAACCTTGGCTCCATCGACTTGGATGCCTTTCTCCGAAATCAGGTGTCCTAGGACGATTCCCTCAGGCATCATGAAATGGCTCTTTTCCCAGGAAAGAACCAAATTCACATCGATGCACCGCCTAAGTATTTGGACCAAGTGCTGGTGGCAATCGTCAAATGATGCTCCGAAAATTGAAAAGTCATCCATGAAGACTTCCAAATAATCACCTACCATATCTGAGAATATGGCAAGCATGCACCGCTGAAAGGTCACGGGTGCATTGCAGAGACCGAAAGGCATCCTTCAAAATGCGTACGTCCCGAAGGGGTAGGTGAACGTGGTCTTTTCTTGGTCCTCTGGATGGATTGCCACCTGGTTGTAACTGGAGTATTCGTTAAGAAAGTAGAACCTATTTCCCGCTAGTTTCTTGAGGATCTGATCAATAAACGGTAGTGGGAAATGATCCTTCTTTGTGGAGGAATTGAGTCTTCTGTAATCAATGCAGACTCTCCACGAGTTAGCTATTCGGGTAGGTATGACCTCTCCGATTTCAGTCGTAATGGTGGTGAGTCCGGCCTTCTTAGGCACAACCTGGATTGGACTCACCCAGCGACTGTCGAAGATCGGGTAGATGATCCCTGCATCTAACCACTTGATGATCTCCTTTTTTACGACCTCCTGTAGGTTAGGGTTTAAACGTCTCTGCATCTCTCGTGAAGGTCGTGCGCCCTCTTCCATGTAGATTTGATGTGTGATATATGAGAGGCTTATGCCAGTCAAATTATCGAGAGTCCATCCAATGGCTCTACGATGTTGCTGGAGAACAGTAATCAGACGGGATTCCTAGTCAGGTGTGAGTCGGGAGTTGATAATCACAGGAAACGTCTGATTGGAACCCAAAAAGACGTACTTCAGATGCTCGGGAAGGGGATTGAGTTCCATGACAGGATTATCAGCAGCAATGGGCGATTCGAGGTCTGTATCAGGAACAAGGGTCGGAGTTATGGGTGTGTCTAGATCAGATTCAGACTCCTCTATTTGCGGGTTTTGATCTTCTAGTGGTTGATTGGAGATAATCAGGTTGTCCTCAACATGCGATTCATCAACCACGGCTTTAATATCACATATTTGCTCTATAACCACTCAATTAATCCCTTTTTGAGCCTTAAAGATGTCAATCTTTAGAGTTCGATTCCCAAATTTTAATTCTATTTGGCCCTTACAATTTATGTTGGCCCTAGTCGTGGTCAAAAAAGGTCTCCCTAATATAATTGGTGTATCCCTTGGGTTCTCAGGTGCATCCATATCCAGAACTATGAAATCCATCGAGAAGTAGAAATCCTGCACCCTAACAATGACATCCTCGAGTATTCCTTTAGGTGACTTGATGGATCGATCGGCTAACTGCAATGTCACCTCAGTTGGTTTAAGTTCAGACTCTTCAAGGTGGTCCAGGAGGGATGTAGGTATTAGGTTTATGGAGGCACCTAGGTCTAGCAAGGCTCTATCAAATTGGGTTTCACCAATTTTACATGAAATCAGGGGAGTTCCTGGGTCTTTAGCCTTGGGTGGGAGTTTACTCAAGATTACAGAGCTGCTTGCTCTGACAGTATGATTGGATTCTGATGTAAACATGTTTACACTACTTAAGATATCTATTTATGCATGTTCTTAAGCATAGGATTGCATTGCATGCTATAAATATTACATAACATGCATCATCTTGCATTTAGAGTAGTTTGAATAAAATGGACGTTAATTGTCTCCTTTTATGTTCTTGGACAGGACAAACTTTTTATCGGGGCCTCGGATCAAAGATCCAACCATACAGATGTGATCAGGGCGACGATTGAAGTTCAACGGCTCCAAGATCGCCCTAATCAGACATCTGTAGCATCAGATAGTGACCGGGGAACCCTAGAAGATCAAGGGCCAAGAGGTGTGAATCCACACTTCAAATGACAAATCCGACCACACAGATGGATTCGGGTCGACGATCGCAGCCTAACGACGCGAAAATCGACTCAATCCGACAACCGTGGCACCATCTACATCATCCAGAAGATGGACGGCCAAGATGGCGCCATCTCAGCCGTCCAACAGGCCCTCAAGACCGTCGCTGCCTCTCCAAAGGAATTCCAATGCACGATCTGGGCCGTTGGATCTTCATCCAACGGCTGTGGATGCGTGCGCCTTAAATCGTCCGCATGACACTTTCCACCGCGCAGTGCAGCGGTCGCGAGGCATTGTGCGTTCACAGGACGCGAGTTCTACTCGCGATCTGCGGGCGCGCGCGATTAAAGGCGACTGCCCGATCGGCTGTGGGCGGCCCAGATCACCCGATAGTGCCCACGCGCTATTGCACGCTCGACGAGGACGTGGCATCGCACGCGATGGGGTGTGCAGCGCAGGCGGGCGAAGGCGCAATCTAAGTCGTCCGATCTCGCGATCGGACGGCTGAGAATGGCTGGACGTGTGCGTGCATTGAGCGTGCGGGCAACCGAGCGGGCGCGTGCGCGCCTCCCACTACGCCCACGTTCTGACCTTTAGCGACGGTTTTATTCATCCCTAAAGGTCCTGAATTAATGTTTTTAAAGTTTTAATGACCAAATTGCCCCCACTCCTTGCAACTATAAAAGGAGACCCCCTCTACATGAAATTCTCATTCCTTCCTTCTCTTCTCTACCTCTCCAAAGCTCAAGAAAAGCTTGTCCCGCACCTGAGATGCTCGCGAGATAAAGTCAAATTTTCGTCCCCCGTTCGGAAGCAGATCCTGCGACGACGACGACGTGCTGCCCCATTCCCATTCTTTTGCTTCGTCTTCCTTTGTCCTGCTCCATCCTCCTTCGTTCAGGCGTCGTCCCATCCAGCTCGTCCTCCAAGCGATCGTCGAGGAGGATAACTTCTCTCTCCCGTTCTTCTTTACAGCTTTCTAGTGTAGATTTTCCTGCTTTCTAGTGTAGCTGATGTCTCGCTTTCTAGTGTAATTCTTATTTGGTTTTATTGTATAAACATTTTGAATTATTGAATGCATGTTTTCTCTCGCTCTCTCTCTCTCCCCTTTTAGTCTGATTTTTGTTATGGCTTCATTGTAATTACATCGCCTCACTTTTCAAGAAAAAATTCTAAAAAAATATAATTGCGAATATAGATCGACGTAGCCTCTCTGTGTTCGACCCGGAATTTCTGTTTCGGTATAATTTTATTTGTTGAACACGAGTTCTTCGCTTTCATACTACGAAGACAGGTTTTTCAAAACCAAACACGTTAGCGTAGCAACTCGACGTTCAACAGATTCCCACTTTTGGTTCGTGGCTTACGCTTAGGTGTACACACGTCTTTCAGGAATCGTGCGTAAGCCGGTACGTGGCAAATTTCATCCATCAAGGGGATGTTTATCTAGACCTGTTCAAAGAGCTTGACTAGATCCTCCTTTGGAGCCATGGGTTTGGTTATCCTTTTTCCCTTGGTCAAGGCCTCGGGAAATGGAACCCTAGTTGGTTCCTCTAGAATAGGTCCATGTTCTTGATCTTGGGTAGGGGTATCCTGGATAACTATCCTAGGGCTTGGGTTACTACCAGGCTTAGAGTGATTTGGATAATGTGGATCTTAGGTTGCTTTACCACTACGCCTTGTTACGAAGTTTAATACTGCTTGGTTTTGGTTTGGGTTTGGTAAGAGGGTTGGCTGCTGTTGAAATCCTGCATAAGATGTCAAAGCTTCCATCCAGTCTGGTGATGGAATAGAAGGGGCCGGATAAATCATATGTGAGTGGCCTGAATTTGGGTTCATAATGCACCTCTGGGTCGGCACGTTATTTGGGTTTGGCAGAGGTTACGAAGGGAGGGTGCCAGGTTGGCGGGAATTTGCCATCTAGGCTAGTTGATTGCGAACCTCTGTGATCTCGTCCTTGTGCTATTTTTGCATTGCTGCATTCGTCTTTTGAATGTCCGCCAGTGCTTGAAGGATAAGAGTCATTTGATCCTGGTTTGGCTCATGGGATTGGGCCGAGGCTGAGGCAGCTGATACGAACGAGGAGCTTGTAGACGGGTTTGATAAGGTGGTCTTTGAGTTTGAGAATTTCCCGTCCACTGGAATTTGGGATGATTTCACCATCCAGGGTTGTAGGTATTGGAGAATGGGTCATTCTGGATGGCATTGAGGTCCTCGCAGGTCTGAGGAGCCTCAGGAAAGTCAGAATACGAGGGTTCATAGTTCCCCTAACTAGAATAGAGTGGATCGGAGGTCCCTCCGGTTCGAGAGTTAGACGGGGGTGGATACTGGTCCATCCCCTGAGAAGATTGGTGGTAGATGTTTTGCACAGTTTCCCTCGCAAGAGGTGGTCGTGCAAAAGAGTTCTGCGCAGAGGTGGCTCGCTGCAGATGTCGAGTCAGCCCGTCCACCTTCTTCTCTATGATAGAGACCTTGTCCAATCGACTGGCCATCAGTTCCAAGTCGACGGATGTGGACAGGTCCTGTGTCTCATGTGCTCCTCTAAGATTCGTCGATGGGCGGGCATTCGTCCGGTAAAATAAGCCCATGGAGTCATTATTGATGGAGTTCTCACATAAATTTTCGAGAATCTCCCACACCGTGTCCTCATGTTGACCCATGATGTTTCCTCCGCAGGTTGCATTGACGAATAATCAAATGTCTTCACGAAGTCCCTAGTAAAAAGACTGGACTTCTTCCCATTTAGGAACTCCATGATGGGGGAACTTTCACATGAGATCTAAGAATCGATCCCATCCTCATGAAGAGGTTCTCCCATTTGTTGGGTGAAGTGAGTGATCTAGTGGCGCAAGGCATTTGTCCGGCCAACGAGAAAGAACTTCTTCAAAAATTGGAATTGAAGATCATCCCATGTGTTGATCGGACAAGTCTGAGTTTGATACCAATGAGCAACCTTGTCCATGAGGGAGAAAGAAAACATCTTCATGAGCAAAATATCTCAGTTTTGTGCATCTGACCCGAAGGTCTGGGCCAGATGCTTGAGCTGTTTAATGTGCTGGAATGGATCCTCGGAGTTAAGCCCATGGAATTTTGGTATGGCATGAATCATATTGGGCTTGAGTTCAGAATCAGGACCTTCAGTCGGGATTCAGACTCGGGGCTCGATTGCCACCACAGTGGGATTATGGTGATCTTGCATCATAGGACGTTGCGGTGGGTTTACAAAGTTTTGGAAGAGATCATTTAGGCACTGAAGCTGGTGCTCAAGGTTGTTCTCTTCTTCAATGGGTTGTGCCATGATGGAAGAAGAAGGAGAACTTGGTTCTGAATCAGAGAAAAGATCTATGTGGTGGGGTTGCTGCACAAACAAGGGAGTTGAGGCTTGGCCTCGGCGAGAATGAATTTCTAAAGGAGGTCTTAAGGATGGTCTCAAGGATCTCCTACCAAACATGCACCGAAGGATGTGATGAGATCAGAAGGTGCTGGACCCAATCAAGACACAGAAAAATTGTTGGGTGACTATAGAGGTTCGGGGCGGATGATACTCCTTAGTCAGAAAGGTCGTCCACTTGAGAAGTACCTGGGTAGCCAGAGAGGGAGAGTCCCGCAAAGACCCCTACATGGTAGAGAGTCCCCACGAGTTATAGGGTTTCCCCTACCCGACCTCTCTTGTCACTGAGATTCCAGGTAGACCAGAATGGGGACCTTGACCTCTTAAGTCTACCTCTTTTAATTAAGATCAAGGTGCTTAGGGTTCCACTTAAACTTTAGGTCTTTTGAGTGCAAAAAGTGACCTAATTTTAAGGTTGGTTGACCCAAAGGATCAACTTCATCTCTTTGTTCCTTTGAGAACCTTTAGGTCCTTTTTTTTAGGGTTCAAGTGAATTAAGAGCTTGATTTTCTTAGGGTTTCTCTTGGATAAATCTCTTCAAACAAGGCTAAGGCACACCTCCTTTTGAAACTCTTGATTCTTTGCTTAAGTGAAGATGTATCTCTAAAAACCCTAGCTTTGCAATCCTTAGGTTGGCTCTAGTTGGTCCAATTTAGTTTCCTTAAAAATTGGTATCTAGGGCTCAATCAAGAAGGTTTTAGCCCTAGTTACCTTAATTGGATATGCAATTTAAAATGTGTTGAAATGAAAATCAGGCAACTTTGGTGAATTTCTAAATATGGAAGCAGGTAGCCCTAGATTGATTTTTTCTTTGTTTTTTCCTTTTCAGACTCTAAGGGGATTAAGAGAGAGAGCTAATGAAAGTTACCTGTTCCTTGGTGTGGTTGTTGTGCAGCTGCTTTTCTTTTCTCGGCTTTCCATGAGACAAACACAACAAAAGAGAGAGATTAAGTCAGTATTAAATCAGAAGTTGTGATCAAAGCTTCTAAAGTGCCCGTTGCTCCCCGGCAACAGCGCCAAAATGTTGACTAGGCGAAATCGAGTTTTAAAAGATGTCACGTTGTAGTATAGATGAAATCGTCATGAAAACAAATAAGAATTTGTTACTCGAAAATCAAGGTATCCGAGGTCAAACACAGGGAGAATTGGGTATTTCAAAGCTTCAGAGCACAACTCTCAATTTAATAAAAAGCAATAACTAATTCAACCAAAATTGAGGAGTAATGTCAATGAAGAAATAATGCTAAAAAATCGGACGTCATAATGCTAAAAAATCGGACGTCTGATCTGATGAATAATCAGACGTCTTAAAAATCTTGCTACAGTGCTTGATTTGTGATTTTTGGCCTTTTCTTTCTAATTTTTGTCTTCTCATTCTCTTTTCTTTCTCTTTCTCTTTGCTCTACAGCTATGCTTCTTCTGCCTTATTCTTTGGCTTCTTCTTCTTCTTTTCTTCTGTCTTTCCTTGTCTTCTTCTTCTTCTTCTGCTTGGCCGCTCCTGCTTCTCTCTTTCTTCTGCCCTTGCCTTCTTTCTTCTTTCTCTTCTTTCTTCTTCTGTAGCTAAGTCCCTGCTTCTCTCTTTCTTCTTCCTTCACCAGCTACCTTCTTCTTCTTCTTCTTCTTCTTCTTCTTCTGCTTTTCTTCTGCCACTCCTCTACTATAGTGCTTCTCATTTCTTCTTTTTCCTTGCTAAGTCCTTCCTTCTTCAGCCTTTACCTTCAGCCACTACCTTTTTCTTCTTCTTCTCTTCCTCTGCAGCTCCTCTTCTTTACTTAGCCTCTTCTTCTTTCCTGCATAGCACCACGAAGAAAAACCTATCCCCTACCCTCCCTGCATCTCTCCCTCTCTATTTCTCTCTTCGGTATGCTCTCCCAGAGCCGGGTAATCAGGTCGGGTGCGTGCCCGCATCCAGGTGCACTGGTGTGGGTGTGGTGTGCGAGGAGTGCTAGGTTTAGGTAATCGGGTTGGGTGCCAGGTCTGCGGGGGCAGGTCGCGGACGAGGCATGAGTGAGTGAGGGCGAGGGACCTCACCCCTGTGTACTGGAGGTGATGAGCTAAAGACACAAATTCAATATATATCACACCGCTCACCCCTGAGTTTATGAGGTGGGACTAAATGTTCCACCCGCTTCTGTTGGTGTCCGCAGGCGGAGAACTTCACACAATTGGGGCAGCTGAAAGCCTCGCAATGACTGCTCTTAGGCTGGATACATTCGTACTCTCAACACGCGTAGCCTGGAGTCCTGAAGCTTGGAGCGTGCAGCTTGGAGCTTTGAAGCAAGCAAGCTTGGTTGTGTGTTGATGGTGGACGGAGGCTCAACCCTGCACGACATGAAGACGGCCTTGTGGCTCTGTCAAACAATAGAGAAACCTTCACCGTATCACGGCAAAGGTGGGGCAGGGATCGGCGTGGCGCAGATCAGCCTAGGCGTGCGTGCCTTGGTCGGACTGTGACCATGTGTGTGGGTTTGTTCGGTGGAAGTGTGGGGAGGGTGTGGTGGTCAGTAGATGGGTGGAGAGTGATCAGTGGGTGATGGTGGAGGTGATGCGGTTGGTGGCGAGACGTGTGGAGGTGCGGAGTGGTGGAGGCGTCTCACTGGAGGTCAGCCGGAGATGAGGAAGATGAAGGTGGAAAGTGGCAGTCGAGGGGCAGTTTATGAAATAAAATGAGGGAAAATGAAGAGTGGGAGGAGAGAAACTTATCTGTGGTGATTGGAATGAAGGGGAGGCAGAGGGGATGAATGACGCGTATGTGCCGTCGTCGGGGCAGATAGCCTTGAGGTGGAGATAACTGCGACGAGGAGTTCAGAGAAACGTGTGCTGGTGCGGCGCAACGCAGAGGAACGAGACGAAGCTAACCCTGCCCCTGGTATGGTGGCAGAGTGACGAGAGGTGGGAGGGGAGGTCGCTGGAGCTTGCAAGCGTTTTGACCGGAGATGAGGAGGGAAGAAATTGAGAGGGTATCGGCGACCAAATCAAGCTTGGAAGATGCGCAAAGGACTGGGGGTCCTTTTATAGCCGCTGGACGAGCCTCTTGTGCTTGGAGGGCAAGCCTTCCAGCGCAAAAGTCCTCGCTGGAGAAGGAAGGTGCGTAGGACACCCAAATCTCTCGAGCGTTTGCACGAGAGATTGGGTGAAAATCTGATTTGGAGATCTTTTCGAACGATGGAGAAATCCTCAGAGAATCTCCCTTCCAAATCTGGGAGGTGATCTCTGAGGATTCGAGGAGATATCAGCCTCAAATCCTTGCCGGAGTGGGATTCCTCCACTGTAATGGCGGAGGGGCTTGAATGCAAGGGTGGCGAGGAAGCTAGGGGGCTTTGTGCAAGGGTTTTCAGAAGTTAGGGGACAAAATGTAACTGGGTGGATAATTTTGCAAAGTAGGTCAAGATGACCTTCCCTTAGGCCCAAATTTTGGTACAAGCCTAATTTGGATCTAAGGAATCCAATGGTGAAGTTGGATTTTAGGTTTGACCGCATTTGACTGGACATTTTGCATAAAAATCCAAATCAAGTTAAATACTGAGCAAGGACCCCAATTTAGGTCAAAATAGGTTCCAGAGGCCAAATTGAAGGTTCTAAACCCTAGAGGATATTTTTTCATGAATTTTAGAGGGTTTAGTTGATTTTTATCCAGACCAGAACCTTGTTGAATTAAGCAGGTTTGTTTGAGGGTTAGAGAATGTCATTTAATTCTTAAATCTCACATTAACCCTTTTCTGACTGAACCATCCCACTTTTCCTCTTATTAAGTCCAATTGATCTATGTTTAACCCTTTAGAAATTTCGTTGATGCACTGCAATGGTAAAATTACAGTTTTACCCTTTAGTTCATGTTTCCTTCCTAGAAAAGTAAACCTTGACTTAGGTCTTCCTTTAAGTTATGTAGGAGCTTTTGTTTACTTTCTCAGGTCAAAATGAGCTAGTTAAGGCTCATGATGAGGCTCTCATCACTATAACTACAAGATCACATTGTCGAGCTGCTTCTGCTCAGCTGTTGATTGTCTTCCTCCTACCCACCCTATGAATAAAACCTCCGTGCTTGGATAACGATCTTGAATGCCTCCTTTGATGTCCTAGGCAGCTATTAATCAGCCTTGGAGTTCTCATCCACAACATCAGGAGGATAAATCAAGTTCATTATACAACCCTAAATATATTTCAAATTATACTTAGTATTGTCATATATAAGTTATCCTAAAGTTATAATTGAATTGTTTTCATCTAACTTACATGTCTCTCTTGATATGACTAATAAACTCGTTATTGGGTGTCCTCGAATGTGACTTTGCTACGAGTTATCTCATAAACTTCAACCCGATCAAGTTAAGCGCCATCATGCATATCCGACTACAAATGTGATATAAAATTTAAATTATCATAACTTCTAACTGACGTTGTCAAAGTAAATGCTAATGTGCATGTACTTACGTATCTAATCTTCATTAAATCTATACTCATTTACCCAAAATAGTGGGTCTATGATAGAGCTTGAGCTCTGTTGACCTTGATCTTCTCAGATTGCTCCTATAAGAAAGAAATATTTTAATTAATAATCAATTACATTAATTATTATGAAACATAAAGAAACACATGCACATTTATTTACATCCATCGGTGGTTTTGCTTAATGTTCATAGGCTTGCCTCGAAATAGCTGGTTGTATCCCAGGAAGCATATTCCTAATTGCCTCCTCATGTGTCTTGTTATTATAATACTAATTTATATTTAGAAAATGTTAGCAACATATAAGTATTTAATTGTTCTTACTTTATATGTATAGAAATAGAAATTTCCTTATCATACTCTTCATCTGCTCTGTCCAACGACAATGGATCCTCTCTGCATGCTTGAGAATATGATCAGGCACCATCAAATTGGTACTCCAATCAAACACCGCCTATATTTGACATTAGTAAATGCTTATAAAATCAACTAATATTAAGACAAAAATAAAAGATGGTTTGAAATTACGTCCCATTCTCAAATCAATTACTACTTATACTCTTTTGAGGCATTCCTCTAATCGAAGTAGCAAAATGGCATTATCGCTTTTGTTAAGGGAGAGGAGAAATTCAAATTTAATTAGACTCAAAACCCTAGGCCTTTTTTTATAGGGAGAGCCTTTAGGTAAATTGCATGAGTAGCCCTAAGGCTTACAGAAAATAACACATGCACCCTTACATACTCACAAAACACCCTCAAGATGAAGCATATATATTTAGTATAGCCAGCTTGGAATAGAGAAACTCATGACACTTCTGAGGTAGTGTCTTAGTGAAAATGTCTGCCATTTGCTACTTTGATGTAGTAGTAGGGGCTCATATCCTACTAGAGATCACCATGCCTTGCACAAAATGACAGTCCACCTCAATGTGTTTAGTGCATTCATGGAAGATCGAATTAGAGGCAATAAACATAGCTGATCTGTTATCATAGAACATTGGAATTGGCCTCTCAACTTCAATCCCTAAATCTCCCAGAAAATTAATAAGCCACATGATCTCACAACTAGCATGTGCCATTGCTCAGTATTCCACCTCAGCATTAGATCTGGACACCACTGCTTGTTTTTTACTCTTTCGTGTTACCAAATTCCCTGAAAGAAAGGTAGCTAACCATTATTAGATTGCCTACTCCCTACATAATCAACATCAGAATAAGCAAGCACATCTAAATGGTCATTGTTCTTCATGTAAATTCATTTTCTAGGACTTCCTTTGAGATATCTGAGGATAAGACATACAACATTCCAGTGACTATACCTTGGGTTCTTCATATGCTAACTGACCCTGTTAATTGCATAACTGATATCAAGTTTAGTCACAGTGACATATAAAAGTTTCCCAACAATGCTCTTATACTTGCCTTTGTCCTCAAAAGGTGGATCATCCTTCTCTAGTAATCTATATAATGGCTCTGCAGGGACCGTAGAGGGTCATGTACCAAGTAGTCCAATCTCACTAAAATGTTCAAGCACATACTTTCTCTGGGAAAGGGACATTCCTTTAGAATTTCTGGCAACTTCAATGCCCAAGAAAAAATGCAGTTTCTCTAGATTTTTAGTTATAAAAATGCTCTATAACTATGCCTTCGTTTCTTAAATCCCTTGATTGTCATCCCTTGAGAGTAGCATATCATCAACATATACGACTAAAATTGCAACTCCAGAGTCCTTTCCTCTAATAAAGATAGAATGATCAGATGTAGACCTGTAGAAGCTAATCTCCTATACTACCACATTGAGCCTCCTAAACCAAGCTTGGGGGCTTTGTTTTAAGCCATACATAGCCTTCTTGAGCCTACACACCTGTCCCTCCTCAACCACAAAACCTGGTGGTTGGGACATGTAAACTTCATCCTGTAGAACATCATATTGAAAAGTATTTTTCACATCCAATTAATACACTTGCCAATTCTTGTTCATTGCAAGGAAGGGAACAACCTTGACTGAGCTCAGGTAGGTCACTGGGGAGAAGGTGTCGAAGTACTCTACCCTTTTCCATAAGTTTGACCTTTAAGCTCCCTACCGTGCCATATGGGTGATATTTCATAGTAACGACCCATATGCAATCCACAACCTTAGCCCCAGGAGAAAGATCTATTAAGTTCCAAGTGCTATGAGATATAAGTGCATCTATCTCATCCTAGATAGCTTGTCTCCAGCCAGGATCTTGGAGGGCCTCATCATGGTGTCTAAGAACCACCATGGTAGTATGTGCTGTGGAAAAGCTTTGTAAGTCTGGACTAAGGCGATCAATAGTAGTATAGTGTGCCATAAGGTGTAAGGTACAAGATCTCACCATCTTTCCTAGAGAAGTAGGAAGTTCACCTTATTATTGTAGTGGATCATCTGGATTTGATGTTGGTAAGGGGACGTGAGGCTCCTCGTGATCTTCCACCTACATGACAGGTAAGGGCACTGGGATAGAAGAACTGTGATGATGATCATAAGTCTACAAGAACCAATCAAGAGTAGACCCCTCATGAGAGAAATAGGGAGTCTTCTTAATAAAAGAGACATCTACAAACACATAGTACCTTCTCCCAATAGGATCAAAACAACGATACCCCTTCTAGGTTCTAGAATAACCCAAGAACACAATTGAAATACGAGGGAGACAATTTTTCATGAATACCAAAAAGATGAACAAAATATGTGCACCCAAAAATTCATAATGGCAATGCAAAGGGTGTGGTATTTGGCTGTAACAAAAGTAACAGTGTGGCCCTATCAAGCATAGAAGAAGGTAGTCTATTTATCAAAGAGGTGGCCGTTAGGATGGATCCCCCAAAAAATTTTTAGGCACATTTGTGGCAAGATCATGGTTCTAGCAACATCAAGTAAATGACGTAATTTTCGTTCTACAACCTCATTTTGCTGTGAAGTGTGGGCACACAATGTTTGGTGGAGGGTACCATTATTAGAAGGAAATTTGCCACATCTTTTTGCATAAATTCCAATGCTTTGTCACTAGGATAAATTTTGATACAAGTAGAATAAAAATTCTGAACTTCATGGAAAAATTTGGGAATAATAAAAATAATTTCAAATCTACCATGCTTAAAAAATGTCCAAAAAAGACGATCGAAGTCATCAACAAAAATCACAAAATATCAGTAAACATTCCAGTGAGTTATTGGACGTGGACCCTAATTACGCATAAAAACTCTTAAAATTTTTATAAATCGAACTCGGGAATAATGAAACAAGATTTTAAAATGGAGTCTGAGTCATTTGTAGGGAGGTAGATGGAATAGTTTACTTTCCTATGATCTAAAAAATAAATAAATAAACTAGATGCAAAATTGATTCAACAGCAATCATGGGTCCTAATCAACCTAAATAATGTTTGAACCTAGCTTAATTTTTGGATATTACACTCATATCTTGCATATCATGTATTGCATCAGTTTATTTAGAATAAGATGAGATATCCTACTATTTGATGATTTTTATTACTATTTGCAGGTAATAAAGTGATCCAGGATGGAGATAGTGGAATAAAGCAATAAAGGAAGAAGATGACTGATCCAGATAAGAGGAGTGAGGAGGATAGCCTTATCCCTACCCTTAGAAACCCTAGGATAGCCTTCCCAAATCCAAAACGACCTCCATTAGGGCACCTTAGCCTCAAAACCCAAACATGGATGGCACTATCCATGTTCTTATCCACCCTATCCCTCTCCCAAACACTTAGGAACCAAAACCCACCTTAGAAAACTTAAAACCCACTCTCCAGCACCTTTTAGGACATCCAGACATTTGGCTGGACGTCTGATTTCTGTAGAATAGTAATCCAGGAAGCTAAAACTCATACTGACACAGAATTGGATGTCTAATTTATTGTCTAGAGGTCCAATTTTGTAGTATAAGACGTCTGACCACTATCCTGGACGTCTGATACTGCTATCTGGTTCCTGATTTTGGTGCTGGAAGCCCTAGCTTGCCTATTTTGACCTAGGAACCCCACCAGACACCCTAGGAAACCTAATTAAAGACCTCCTAAGCCTAGTCCACTATCCATAGCCCTACCTATCCTATCCCTAACCCAATTGAACCTTCCCATACCTAATTGGGTGCACCTGAGCCCAATTAGATCCACCCAGGATCTAATTGACTCATACCTATTAGGTTTACCCTAGCCTAATCACATTCACACATCCAATTAAACTTGACCTAGACCTAATTAGGATCACTCTTATCCAATTAGACTTTCCTAAGTCTAATTAGGTCTACACCCACTTAATCTAGATTGACCCAACCTATTTAGCACCTAATCCTACCAAAACCCACAACCAAGAACTATGAAAAACACCCACCCACACACACCCACACACACCTTCCTATTTTACTTCTACCAAACCCAAGCACACTCTCTTAGAAACCCTAAAACTTGTGTTAAACCTAGATCCTAAAAATGTGGCATTAGCTAATTTTGGAGCAACCAAAAGTGGCAACCAAATGGAGCCTTCCATAAGGGCAAAGAGAGAGCCACGAAATTGCACCATCTCCATTCACTCTCTTCCTCTCTCAACTTGCGACCACACCTCCTCCTCTACCTCTCAAGGCCGTCCTCCTCCTCCAAGGCTCCCTCCATGGACGGCTAGGAAGAAGCTCTCCTCCAAGCTTCTTCAAGGGTGGCAAGAAGAAGAAGAGCATAAGGATGCAACACCTTCTCCTTTCTTCTTGTGGGCATGCCCTCTTCTTCCACCATAGATGATCCACGCCCCCATTTTCTTTTCCTTTTAGACAGCTATAGAGAAGACCCCCCTCAAGGTCTTCTCAAGGACGGCCATTGGTAGAGAAAGGGTGCAACACCCTCCTCTCTCCACTTGGGTGCACACACCCATCCTCCTCTCTTTAGTGGATAGCCAAGAAGGCTTCTCCTTATCCTCCCTTGGTTGATCCCTTTCTTTAGTTTAGCTTTATTTCCATGTATCCTGATTTTATAGTGACTTAATTTTTGATGCATGATACTCTTGTCTAATTGTTTTATATGCATGCTATTATCTTCACGGCTTACAACTTTGATGCATGCTTTCATTTCGTGTTTCAAAATAAAGATCAAAAATACAAAAAGACAAAAATATTAGGTTAGATTAGATTTTGGTTAGATTAAGCTGATCCAAATCTTGAATTATTTTCACGCCTCTCATAGATGAACGACCGGGACTCAAGTTTTCAAAAGAATAAAATCAATCGAGTTTTGATATTATAAATGTTTTTGTCAAGGAGATTTCGCGACTATACTATGATTTCCGACGATTTCAAAATGCACAATCTCCACACTTGTCAAAAATCAATATTGACTATAGCAACTAGAATTGAAGTAAAATCTACTAGAACTAATAGCATGCAATTACTAAATCTAGCAACTGGAATAAGAGCTAGAAATAAACAAATAACTTAAAGGCAAGTAGAGGAAAATAACTAGAACTTTATTACAAACCAAAGTTGTAATAAGTAGAAAGAAGATTACAACTAGTAGAATGTTTAAAAGCAACTTGACTACAACTAAAACTATAATATGAAAACTGGAATCTAAGGGCTTCAAAGGTGAAGTCTGGAAGAGTGTCGTGGTAGCGAATGCGAAGAGGCATCCAAGAACTCCAAGGGGAGGGAGTGAAGATGAAGAAGACTAGTTCTGGTTGGTGGTGCCTTTTTGGAAGTAGGAATAATAATCCCTAAGGGGGGGCGTGCCTAGGCTTTTATAGAGGGTTTGGAGGTCTAGGATTGGTGGATCTAAAGGGCTTAGGATTGATGAGGTGGAGGGCCTAGATTAAATCTAAGGGGACAGGTAGGAAGTAGGTGAAGAAGGGCCTTTGGATTTTGAATGAAGGGAGGAGATGTAAGTTGAGTTTTTAAGGGTTAAGGTGGCTGGCTATGAGGTTTAGTTAGGAGCAATAGAGCTAGGTTTTCCTAGGTGTTTTAGGGCCATAAGATAGATGATTGAGGGTGGGGATTTATGGCCTTAGGTGGCTGGCCTTTGATGTGAATGGATAGGATGCTTTGGCCAACCAAGGATAGGTTGTTGGGGGCGATTAGGCCAATATTTTTGGAGGGAATTCTATGTCCTAAGGTTTGGTTTTTTTGGTGGATAATAGGATTTATTAGCCCATAGTTGTGGGCTATTTAAGTATTTAAGTGCCTAGACATTAGGTTAATTCAAACATTTATTTAGCATAAATTAGGATGTAAATAGATTAATTCATATTTTTAATTTAATTACATAATCCATGCATTGCATTCATATTTTAAGTGCATTTAGAATTAGCTTAGAATGGCATTCATCTAATTAGATAACCAATTAGGTACATTATTTTCATTAACATAAAAGTTGAGGGTCTGTATATAAATGACCCTAATATTTTAACATTATTTTCTTTATTCTTCTTCTTGCAGGAACGGTTGGCTGCCGCACCAACGCCACCAGCTGCCGCAGTGAAGAACCCATTCAAGGAGGAGCGGATGTGTTGGATCTGGTTGGGCAGCTGATTTCAAATTTGTGCAGGCCACTACAAAAGGAGGAGGGAGGCAGTCGAGCTCGGGAGGCCTCCACCATCGACCACCATTGTGCAGAGGAGAGATCTCCTTTCTTCCATTCCATACTGTCGGCCTCAATCGTGGCGGCGAGTCTCCACCACCGTGGGTGTGTGGTGTGACAGGCCACACCGCCATCCGAAGCTCGTCCGCATTACCGTGAGCACCTTAGCGTGCATCTCCCTCGCCGTCGTCACCAACCACCATCGCCACAGCTGCCGTTCAACCACCCTTTCAGTCACTTAAGACGTCTGGGAAATTTCCCAGACATCTGAAGCCACCCGCTCACCTTCAGCCTGCACCTTACCGCTCACCCGCGCCCTCTGCCAACAGCCTGCTCACCCGTCTGAAGTCCACCCGCACCCGCACAACCACATCCGACCACTTCACCTCCAGCGCCATCTCCACGCCCTCCAGCCGCACCCGCTCACCTCCAGCCGCACCCGCACCCGCTCACCTCCAGCAGCACCCGCAACTTCCCCGCGCCTGCAGAACCTCCAGCAGCACCCACAACTTCCCCGCGCTTGCAGAACCTCCAGCCGCACCCGCGTCCTCTGCTAACTGCCAGCAGCACCCACTCTCCGTGCCAACAGAGCGCGCACAGGCTGCAATGCGCGCCTACGCCTTCAGCCAGCACGCAGCAGCAGCGCGCGGCAGTCCTCACCGACAACAGGCCGCGCGTGCTCACGCCAAAGCAGCTGCGGCACCGGCTGCAGCACCTTCGCCAGAGCTCGTCCGGCCACCTCCAGCCGCCGCACGACACGCCACCACCACCGCTTTGAAGCCCTCGTTCCAAGGGACTTCCTCCGAGCTTCCCGCGTCCGACCATCCACTCCTCGTCGCACAAGGCAAAGGGGAAAAAATCCCCTATTTTGCTACTGTAACCTGCCAATTAAAAATTACATCTTCTGCAATTGTCACTTTTTAATAATATTTTATTGATTCTACATTGCAAAAAATATCCTCTAGTTTCTCAGAATTGCTATTTCAGCATTATTTCTTGCTTCAACCTTAATCTGAAGGCAATTTTGGCTTGATTCTTGTCCAAACTAGCTACGAACAAACATTTTTAACTGGTGCAAATTTTAATACATCATTGCCTCCCTGTGGATACGACCCGCTCCTCTGCGAGTGGTTTTTTTTTTCTTAAATATTGATTAGTCGATTTTTCTACCACATTAAACTGCAAACGACTTTAAAGCGAACAATCGACCAGTCAAGGATAGGTGATAGTCAGCCATGGAGGGATAAGGAAGGTTATGTAGGGTCAGCTAAGGTATTTACTTGGTGGCTAGGTTGCGGCTAGAGTTAGGTAGAGAGGATAGGGTCTAGGTTGGTATGGGGTTTTAGGTTTAAGGGCTAGTTTGGTCAGCCATATGGGTTGGAAATTAAGATGCATGGTCACCCAAGAAGGTGATCAATTAGGTTATGTAGGTGGGTGCTAGGTTAGGCTGATTGGGTTCCTAATTGGGCTAAGGGTTTTAAGGCTAAATAGGTTAGGGTTTTGGTTGCACCAACTAGACTCAACCTTTCCTTTTAAGTGAGATCAAATCCAAATCTCCCTCCTGCCCTAGTTCATCAAGCTTGAAACCTGGTACCTACGCACATATGAACAAGAACATTAAGGCACCAGATATAGCTAAGAGCAAAATTGCATAAAAACTCTAAACTTATGCATTATTTACAGAATATGCTAAATGACTAATCTAACCTATATAAATACATTCTAACCCAAATTACCCTTAGACTAATATTTGTTCAACATTAATTAATGTAAATAAATATGAAATTATCAGACCCCAGACATCATAATGAATTAACTCAAAAGGCATTTAGCATCTTTTATTTTGTCTAGACGGAAATGAAACATGATGATGCTTGGTAAAATGACAAGCTTCACACTCCAAATTATTCGGTATATCAGATTCCGGAAACATCTTTTGTAAACATGAAGAAAATGGATGACCTAGCGGCAATGCCCAAGAACTGGATCCATAGAAATAGAAGCAGCACAACAAACAAAGTAGAAGCATCAATATAGTAGATCCATCACGTTCAATCCCCCTACCAATCATCGTCTCCATCTAGATGCCCTAAAAATAAATAAAGTGTTCGTCAAATATAACATGACACTTGAGATCCTCACATAATCTGTAAATAGATAATAAACATAGTGAAAATTCAAAAGCACAGTAAACAGCAGATAGACTCAGCTTGATTAAAAAATGAACCTCTCCAACACTGGTAACAGGAGAGTATGTGCCATTGGCCAAGCGAACAGAAGTAACATCATGTGCCTTACGCATAGAAACAATAGCGCCTTCCTTACATGTAAGAATACTCGAAGCACCTAAGTCAACAATCCATGAAGAAGAGGACGTAGTGGCAAGATTCGTCGAGCTACTAGTCGCAGCCAATGACACAGTAGTGTTTGAGGAAATAGGTTGACGTAGGAAAACAATAAGATGGGCATAGTCATTCGCCAAGTACAAGAGCATGAGATGATATAGGAGCAGGAGTAGGTTCGGTGGAGGAAGGTAGCTGCCTATGAACCATTATAGCAGTAACTGAATGATTTCTTAGACAACAAAACTTGGCCTAGAACTTCTTCGAGGGGTGACTGGTTCTTTGGCAATGGACACATGGTTCGTAGACATGAACTTGTACATGTCCACAACCACCTCCACAGTTACGACCCCCTCCAGATCCGCCTTTGCATCTAGATGCAGCAAAGGCGAATGCCTTAGTGCTCTGTGTCATAGAGACAATCAAAGGATGGCTAATATTAGTGGAAATCTTCTGCAAGCGCCCGTATACAGCCTCCAAGTTAGGTATGTTATCAAAAGCCAGAATGTTATCACAAGAAGAGGAGAACTTAGGGTTTAAGCCATCTAAAAACTTGTAGACTTGCCATGTCTGCCTTTGGCTGGTCTTAGTCTCGTAGCAAGACTATTAGAACACATTGAGCTCTTCAAAGAGCCCTTCCATCTTAATGTAGTAATATATTAGTGCCCTTTCTCCTTGAGATGTGGACCATATATGACGATATATATCTGAGAGGTGAGCATGGTTGGATTTTTGGGAGTATTTCTTGGACATGCTTTCTCATATATCCTTATGATTGCGTAGCAATCATAGGACTTAAATGACCTAAATTAAGTTAGAACTTAGCATAATTGTAGTATAATTCATGCATAAATAGCATACATTGCATCTTTCTAGTTTCACTTAGATATGCATGAAATAATGTTATAATGTACTGATTAGTGCATTATTTGGATTGTAGGCAATAAGAAGCTCAGGAGATGGCTTGAAGCTGGATCTAAAGTAGGGAAGAAGCTAGAGTTGCAGCAGAGCTGGAGCAGAAGCCCTGGAATAAAGATGAAGAAATAATTTAGGGATGAGGTGTACTACCTTACTAGTAGAATTTTAATGTAGGAATTAAATTATAAAGAACATAGGACCCTTCCTAGCCTTAGGATAGCCCTAGAGACCTTCCTAAACCTTAGCCACCCTTAGATTAGGTCGCCTTAGCCTAGGATACCTCAAAACCCTTATTCTAGCCCATATTTGGACGTCCAAGTAGGTTGCTAGATGTCCAGGACCCTTATACACCACCCGCAGAGCCAAAACCCAATTCTGCTGGAATATTGGACGTCCAGACAAGGTGCCAGACATTCAATTTCTCTAGAATTCCAAGACAAAACCTAAACTTCACCCTGATTCAACATTGGATGTCTAGACCAAAGACTTGGACTTCTGATTTTGAAGTATAAGTCGTTTGATTAATAAATCAGACGTCTAGAACCCTTCTCCAATCAGTGTTTTTGAAATTAAACCTAGATCTTGATTTCCTAAGCCCATAAACCCAATTCTATACCATAGGGAACCTAAATTAAGGTGCTCTAAGCCTAGTACACTACAACAAGACCTTCCTAAGAACCTAATTAGGTTCTCACTAAACCTGATTGACTTGGATCTAAGGCAATTAGACTTCACTTCGTCAATTGGACTCATAGTCCAATTGAGCTCAAATCTCAACCAACACAAGTCTAATTGGACTCAGTGAGAGTCCAATTGACTCAAGCTTGACCTAATTGGGTACTCTCTCTCCCAATTACACACACATTGACCCAATTAAACTTGGATAAGTTTAATTGGATCAATCACTTAGTAATAGGTTACACATGTACCTATTTCTAGACACCCTAATTCAACCAACCTAGCCATGGACCTAGGCGATCCATTTAACCACCTATTGATGCACACACACACCCACACACACACACCTAGCCACCACTCTAGAGAAGTCTCTAGAATGGCTACAAATGGTCATTCTTAGATCCACAAAAAGTGGATCTAAGAAGACTAAAAATAGACCCAAGGGTCGGCCACTCTAGAGAAGTCTAGAGACTTCTCTTGAGAGGACCTTGGTCGTCCAAGAGTCTATATAAGACTCTCCTTGGACGACCAAGAGACCCCATCTTGGATGTCACCTTCATCTCCAACACCATTAGTGAGCTCCTCCACCTTCAAGCGCCACTACCTTCAAGTCCAAGATCTAAAAAATTCCACCACCTTCTCAAGAGGCTAGACAACCACATTGGTCGTCCCTCTTTCCCTTCCCACCACCTCAGGCCACATAGCCATTGGAGACCACCTCCAATGCCTATTTTCTATTAACTAGTTCTTCATAGTTTTAATTTCTGCATTATTTTATGCTAGTAATAGTAGTATCCTCCATTCTTGCGACTACATGCATAATCTTCCTTAGATCCATGCATGCATGACTTTTTTGTTAGCTAGAATTGCTATTTTCAAGCTTTCATGTACAAGCTTTCCTCGAGAATCATTGTAATGACATTATTTATGATGAAATAAAATCACCAGTTGCCTGATATCTGATTGATTTATCTATATTGCAACAAAATGTCGGTTCCAGAGGATATTAATGATTTAACGATAGATTCATTTTTCACTAATCACCATCATAGAGTAAAAATCGTGCGAACTCAAACACACATTCACCTTTGTGATATATTTGATGCACGCACATGTTTTCTGCATTAACAATGCGACTGGTGTATCTTTCACTCACACCATAGAAACTGGAATTCAATTTTAAACAAGAAAAGAACGTAAAAATCAGAAATCAACTTCGTTCTTAAACGCCTCCCTAAGATTGACTGGGACTCACTGTCTCGATATATTAATTTTTGTTGAATCAGATTTCGTGACTACACTACAATGCTTTCTAAATCAAATACATCATTTACGATACACAACACCTTTCCTATCTTCTTATATAATAGGCTTGATGCTATCTATCGCTACATATTATTAATTATTCAGTTCATCAGTAGATAGTTATGCTGCTCCCACTTTTCAAAATCTTTATGCTAAGAATCAGGGGAATCCTTAGTAAGAATCAAAAGATTCTTGTGGCCACCTACAAATATTATGAACGCTTGTTCCCATACTAGATAATTCTGAGATCCATTCAACTTAATAGTAATCCCTTGGACCATCAGGGAAGCCGAGGTACTGATCGACCTGGCTTCAACAACTTCAGCCAGTGCAGATGCCATGATTGTGACCAAGTGATGCAAGAAGCACCAAATTAGATTTGATATTTGGGTTTTCAGAACTCAAATATGATAATAAGAGCGGCCAAACTGGCTGTATGGGTTATAGGAAGCAGCAAACGTAACCTATGTTGATCAAGAATGATTGGAGCCACCTACGGAATCACTCTAGACTATGATCTTTCGATTAGCGGCAATGTAACAACTCCACGGGAGGGCATAAACACCCCCTTACAACACCTCAGGAGGGAAAATCACCTCCATAGCGATGGACGGTGATGCTGCTAGGCACTCGACAACGCTGTTGGGTTGCTGGTGTCACTTGGAGGTGCTACTGGGCAGTTGGCAGTGCTCCTAGCAATAAGTGGCACCCCTGGCAGCTTTGTTGGTTGTTCCTGGTGGCACTACTTAGGGTTGTTAGTTACTAAGACTCATGCTGGAGGGAAGACGAGAATGGAGATGAAGATCTATTTGGTGGGAAGGGAACTGGAGCACGAAGGATTTAGGATCCACCTTGCTTTGATTCCATGTTGAGGGTGAAGAGAAATTTGACTCTAATTAGACTCAAAAGCCTAGGCCTCTTTTTATAGAGAGAGCCTTTGGGTAATTTACATGAGTAGCCCTCAGGCTTATAGAAAATAACACATGCACTCTTATATACTCATAAAATACCATCATAGCAATAGCTTACATGAATGTAGCGAGTCTGCTATTGAATCTCATATAACATGCATCTTCCTTCACAAGATTAATCTCGACTAAGATTTTGGTGCACTCTAGTAGTAGTCTATCTAAGTTCGCATTCCATGTCGGACCCCTTCCTTTTGATTTTTTTACCTTAAAAAAATAACATAATCAGAACCCAATAAAGGCTAAATATTCAACAATAACAACAATAACCAAGCTTTCTCCTACACTAAGTGGTGTTGGCTATATGGATTCTTTTCCTTCACTTAGATCTATTTTGAGCTATTTCTAAACTTAAATTGAAGAAATTGAGGTCATACTTAATAGTTTCCTTCCAACACTTCTTTGGTCTTCCTTGCCTCCTTTTAATAGGTTCAACCCCATCTCCTAACTAGGGCATTTAGTGGGCTTCTTTGCAAATGCCCAAACCACCTTTAGACATGTTGTAAGGGTTGAAAATTTTAATGATACTTTTGATGCTAATCAAACCCTTAGTTAAAGTTAAGTGTTGAAATCAAAGAGTATTTGGAGTTTTAAACTCTTGAATTTGGAATGTGAATGAATGGATTATCAAAACATTTTAGCTTAAGGGGCTCAATGTGAATGACTTGATCTTGTAACCGTAGTGGTAACTTAACGAAGGTGGGAGGGTAAACTTGATATATACCTAATTATTTATTTAAATGAGATGTATATCTCATTTCCTGTGCACTGCATTTGCCCCATCTTCATTTCATCTTTCCTCATGGCTATGCTCTCTTGCCCTATTCCCATTCTCTTAACCTCCTCCCCATTATTACTAATAATAGTAGAAGAAGAAGGAGAGGGGGAGTAGGAGTTCCTTGATGATAGCACCATCATTGGTGTTAATAAGCCTAATTTAGCTTAACTACAGTAATAAATGCTCCTAAATATTCATAAGAAAATCGTAACTTTGTTCTGAATTACATTTGAGAAGAAGACAAGAAAATGGGTTACTTGTGCCATGTTAACATCTAACCACTAATGCAGATTAACTAAGGGGTTAATAAGGGCTTAATCCAATGTTAAATGAGCTTAATTTCCCAAGAAGTGGGCTTGAGTTGACTGAATCAGGGTTTTATGCATTTTAAGGATTAATTTATTACATAAAAACCCTAATTAACAACCTCACTTAAATTGAAAGGGTTTTGGTGGAAATAAATTTAATCTAAACCTCCTGAAAATCATTGAAAAATATTCTAAGAGGTTTCGCATCTTCATTTTGACCAAAGAAACCCATTTTGACCAAAAATAGAGACTTAGGCGGGAATTTACCTTATTTTGGATTATGTGAAATTTACTTAGTCAAACTTGGTCAAAACTCAAATCTGAGGTTAGTATTAGATTCATTGGGTCCAAATTAGGTTAACCGCAAAATTTGGTCTCAATCAGAGTCCATCTTGACCTAATTTGCATTTTAGCCCAAAAGTTTCTATCTCTTACATAAACACCCTTATGTTTCAATTTGCACACGGATAGGTCCTTAATGATAAATGCAGTTTATCATCATTCTTATACCCTAAAACAGATCTAGCTCTTAGTATTTTAACTCCGCAAACAGGTTTTTGGGTTACATTTAGGCTTCAATTATGTTAGGCATGCATTGCTTGATTTTTGTATTTTTGACATGTTTATTTGAGTGTTAGGGATGAACAGATAACCATATCACTGAAACCTTAACATTTAGGAAGGCAACAGGTGAATAGGAAGCTTAATTCAGCTGGACTCCAGCTAAATCTAGCTGGACACCAACTCACCTAGATTAGGTTTGGCTCTCGCAAGCTCCATTTAGCTCATCTTAGCTAGATGGTAACTTAGGGTAGCTCAACTTAGCTTAAGTCAACCCAGATCCAGCTCAACTTAATTGAGTCTAGCTCATCTTAGCTCTAATCAATTCATTGGGGGCTTAAGCTAGCTCAACTTAGTTGACTAGAGTTCACCTCAGCTCAAGTCTTGCTCTTTCCAGCTCCACTCAGCTCTAGTCAGCTGAAGATGACCTCAACTAGTTTAGGCTAGCTCAAGTCCAGCTCTCGGAGACTCAACTCAGCTCAACTCAGTTGAGCTGAGTGATGGAGAGATTTTCTCTTATTTATGAAGATGATAGCAATAAAATGATATGTCGTTGTTGATTTTATTTGGTGGAAAATCTCAATTAAAACATCAATCAATAAATCT
The DNA here is from genome assembly GCA_037157565.1 of Thalassia testudinum. Taxonomy (NCBI): domain Eukaryota; kingdom Viridiplantae; phylum Streptophyta; class Magnoliopsida; order Alismatales; family Hydrocharitaceae; genus Thalassia; species Thalassia testudinum. The sequence goes on from JAZHRO010000049.1 coordinate 41,160,085, forward strand.
AACCACAATAGATTAGGTCATATCCGCAGGGAGGATCGAGCCCAAATAAACTCATGAATATGTCCTTAAATCACTCTAATCAATGTTTTCCATCATCAATCATAGATGGTCGAGAGACAACCAAGGTAGAGCATTAAGTCTGTAAGAACCAAGTATAGAGAAACCGAATACGTCTTTTATTGTGCAACCAAATATCTTTCAAACCAGGTCAACATATGTAAGAGTACTCCAAACACAACTAAATATAACGGCAATATATAATGAATGAGTCTTCCAATTATCACCAAATAACACTAGCCACAAATCAAATCTATATATAGCTATAGATTACTAATAGTCATATTAGGTCTAATCCTTACCTAAAAGATAGCACATAATTTCCAAAATTTAAGGATTTGAAATTCTCATTCACATGAATACTATTTCAAGACAAATAACCCACTCAACCAAGAAAATTAGCCACAAACTCAATGCCCTCTCACTATTAAGTTTGCTACCTACGTTGGGAGAGAGAGCATGCACAGGGAGAAAGAAGGATCAAACATGAGAATTAGAGAAAAAGTAAGGGCAAGCCAGCAAATCCAAGTGAATAAGATATCAATGAAATTCAAAGGGCAATGGCATGGAAATGTAAATAGTAATACTCCGAACACTGTAGCAAAATAGGGGATTTGCTTCCCTGCTTGTGGCCGTGCGTGGAGGAGCCGTACACGCCGATGAGGATCTTGGTGGAGGTGCATGGGAGGAAGAGCTTCTTGATGACGGTGGTGGTGCGACGAGATGTGGCTAGAGGTGGGCTCAACGCCGGTGAGGAGGTGGCGGCCTGCTGCGCTGTAGAGTACCTCCACGCGTGTGTAGAGGTAAGAATGGTTGGCAGCGTGGCTGCGCGTGGCAGCAGGTGGTTGCGATGGCGGTAGGGGGGGCGGTTGGAAGGAGAGGACGAAGAAGAAGAAGAAAAGGTGGTAGGGTTTGGGGAGGTGGAAGGTGTTGCGGCTTGAGGTGGTGATGGGTTCTGGGTAACAGAGGGGGTGAGGAAGGTGATAGGAAGGTGGTTGATGGTGTTGGGTTATGGGTGAAGAAGATGAAGGAGATGATGATGGAAGAGGAGAGGAAAAAGGAGAGGATGTGGCATCTGTGGTGTGCCGTGCGTAGGAAGAGGAAGCAGATGGTGAGGGTGGTAGTGCGGTGATGGTGGTAGGATGGAAGCGAGGATGCAGTACGATGACCACGCGCTGTCACCGCGTGGCCGATGGAGGTGGAGGTCGCAGTGGCGTAGTGGAGAAGCTCGCAAAGGTTCACAGTGTGCGCTATGGGGTCACAGTGTATTCTTGATTTCACGGTGGTGACAATCCCTGCAGGGGGCTAAGATCAAGAGATGATGAAGAAGATGGTCGACCCTCCTTTTAAAATGCCTCTGTTTATTTTCATTCGGCTGAAAGATTCTCCAACCACTTGGTGAAGATCGAGAGTGGTTGGAATGGTGAGATAAGTCTGGTAGTGTCTTCATCAGACGTCCAGACTAAGTTCTGGACGTCTTAAAAGGTGTTGGCAGCAGTAAGTCCACGATGTAGGTTCCTAGACGTTTAAACTAGGCTCAAGACGTCTTATAGAATGACTTTGGATGTTTGAATGATGCCTTCTTCTTTCTTGTACCTGACTTGCATCCACCAAATAGGTTATGTTATCATACCATATGTTATTAAATGTAAGATTGACGCATAAAATTATACGTAGACTAAGCTAAATTATCATTTAATTCCTAATCGATTAGAAACTAAAATCAGATAATTAAAGAGTACTTAGGCCATAATGGTCCACTAAAGTCGACTTATCAAATGCACCCATGCCTAAGTTTTGCTAGTCCCGAGCAAAAAAAATGAATGCAAGGTGGATGATGCTATCAAAAAGATTTCTTTTCTTATTCCAAACGTTTAAATATCCAGATAAATGTAAAGTGATAGTAGCCTAGGTAACGGATTCAAGTGAAAAACCAACTTACATTTATAGTTCGTGCTTAACCCTTAGTAAAAATTCTATTAGGATAGGCAACTTCTTCCCTCGGGAATAAAGCATAAAATAATCTATAGTTTGACCCCGGCTTTTTGGCTTAGGTAGGAGATACTGAGTTAAATGGATTTGTATTTGGTGGCTCATACTCATTTGGTGCTACATGTAGTCTAGTACTGCAAACTCTAAATCTCTAGACTATCAAATGAGTCAACCCAGAAAGAGGCTAAACAAAACTATGCTCTCTTGATGTTCCTTTGTGCTCACTCTTTTCCTTCTTTTCTTTCTGAGATCACAAATGTCACCAGATTTTCTAAATCTACTCAATGTTTGGTGGCCTCACATGGCATTCACACTTCAATTAGAGTCCTAATAGCCCTAAAACTAAGTTAAAAGTCCTTAGCCAGTATTTGGGCAATCGAAAATACTGAAAAGTTGGTATGGGTCATATTTGGTGGATTGCAATGGGTGTTTTTGTTGCCTCAATGATATGGACATCTGATAAAATTGACACCTAAGACAGCTATAACTTCAACATTTTTTTTCTCTTTTTTTTGTACATATATATATTTTCTCTCTTTTTTTTTCTATGTATATCTATATATTTCTTTTCTTCTTCTTTTTCTCTATTTTTTTTATTACTCTAATACAACATGACGTTGACTTTTATTTATGAGGCAATATTAGGGATGATGATGGTCAAGAGGATATTTTGTGGCTTATTTGGTGGAAGTGCCTACTCTTGGCACCGGGAAGGAATAGATAGGACAAGTGTATTTTTGACCTTTACACTATTACCCTCTTTCTGTTGAGGACTCTATGAAGGACGGTCGTAACCATCTTCCATAGTCATAGTTTTATTAGACTCAATCTCTGTGTATCTGCCTTACTTGGTGACTCTCAGGAATTCACACAATATTCACATGCAGAAACAGAGAGCAAAAAGCTATGCCTAACTCTGAGGTATCATTATCTAATTATCCAGAACTTAAGAGTCCTTGTACTAGACTTAGCGCACCAGCAGTCTCTCTACTTTCTCCTCACAAATATTAAGTGGATCTAATAGAAGATAGTATGTTTGACTCCCTTCAAACTATCCAAGAATTTAGCAGACTAAAAATGTTTATTGGTTTTCTTAAAATATCCATTACCCAGTCTACGTGCAAGTGAATGTACTGGATTCTAAACTCTGAAACAATTTAAGAAGAAACTCTTCAATGACACCTCCTTTATAAAGATATTTTGCTAGGGCTAACCAACTCAGCTCAGAAAAGCAAAAGAGAGATTTTTTTTTGCAAATGCACCAAACCTAAATGCTTGAATACTGCCTAAAAATGCAAAATGCACCCCCCCATGCCTAAATTTTACAATGTCCTCCTTGTAAAATTAAAACAGGGGGAGAAGGGAATGAAATCACCTGATGAAGTCGTTATTCTGGCCGTTGGGTTGCCTCCCAACAAGCACTGCATTTTCATTCGGCAGGCAGACTTATAGGGAACCTGTAAGTCTGGTTCCAAATAGAAAGAGCTAAGCCCTAAAAATATGTGTAACAACGCGAGCCTAGAAAATAGGTAGCTACAGATGTTGGCAAGCTGATGATGCAACGTGATTCCAAATGCTCGCCAGAAGACATGAAAATAGAGAACCTCGTAGGCTACCTAGGGAGGTCTAGGAATAACAAAAGGAACATGAAAAGGGACCTCCTGAAATAGAATAAGTGGAGGATAACAAGGGTCCTCCAAAGTAGGAAGGGTTTTAAAAGATGTATGCATAATTATTTCAAACCCTTGAATGGTGAGACTAAAAGTACAAGCATCGATCCACACTCGCCGTTCCACTTGGAGATGTACTGACTTGATATGCTCCCTAGAAAGAATGTATGTGAGCAGAAACTTGAGCCAAGGATCGGTTAGGGAGTGTAAGGGTTGTTTGTGGTGTTGGGCGGTAATGATTAAGTCCAAGGAGGGCTTAGTCTGTGTCAAGTCCAATTCCAACAACAATTCAAATTTTGTATTATTCTCCCTAATAGTTGTTGTAGAAAAATTGAAGTCACCCTACCTATCATTAATGATTTCCTCAACAATCGAAGTCATATTTTCACCTTCCAGTATATGTGAATCAATGGTGGACTCCAAATCACATTTATTTGATGGCAGGGTCGAAGCAACGGAATCATTATCATTAATTTCATCCCTAGATTCTTTTGATACACTTAAGTTTTTGTCATGGTGTATATGTGATTCACCGGTAAAGAGAGGAGTTGCTTCAGTATCTTCAATTATTTCTGAAGGAGGATCAATCTTAATATTTTGGAGTAAGCCTACATCACTGAATTCTTTGTTCTTCTTGGAGCATAAATCCTCAATTGATGTGTATTGTCCTCGAGAGTCTCTCCTAGGCTTCTCACTATTGTGTTCATCCTCCTCCAACATCAACTCCCTATCTTTCTGATTTTGCGGAGGATGATTTTCAACATCAAAAGTAGGGAGGAATCTAGATTTCACCAAATCATTAATATCCTCGGGGGGTATGTCCTTAAATAACACATAATCCCCTGGAGATTCACTCCAAACTCGAAGTCCAGGTTCCTCCATTGGGTTATCATCCTTCTCTAAAATAGACTCTTTGTATCGTTGAGACCAAAATTGATCCAATTCATCCTCCATTCCCTTAGGGTCACCTTCATTGGGCACATGTAAATCTTCAGAATGATGAATGGTAGGTGTTAGTTCCCTAAGTGGAGGGTCGGGATTAGGCTCTCTAAGGGTAGAATGGGGTTCCACCACATGATTAATAGGGGAAGTGGCATGAACAATATGACCTTGGCCCAGTTTATCGGGGGTAAGAAAAATACTGTTAGTGGGGTCAAGGTCCTCAAGTGGTACCATCTTCCCTTTCTTTTGACTCCAATATAGCTCGGGTGGATAATCATTAAGATAGTTCTCCTTTAGTGGCTGTGTCTCATGGGGAGAGTCTAAGTGATAGCTACTCAAAAAGGGATCCCTATTATCCGTTGTTTCCTCAGAATCTTTTTGATGATCATGGTTGTACGAGTAAGGATCAGAATCAATAGTAAGAGAGTAGCTAAGCTGATGAATTTGCTCATTCAGTCGTTGACTATTCCTCAACATCTCTCCCATATACTCTATTATTTCTTTTTGTTGTTTTTGCATTTCTATCATAAAAGAGGAGAGGCTACTATTAGATTAGGGAGGATAGTCAATCTCAGGCTCAGGTTGCCTAGGAGTGTTTGTCCAACCTTGATAAGAAAAATAACGAAGGGTGGGAGGGCTGGGCTTTGGCAAAGTAGTGGGGATTCCTAGGGTGGAAAATCCCGCTCCAAGGTTCGGCTCAAAGGTGGGAGTTATCGGGTTAGTACTCTTAGGATAGGAATATGATTGATCCCATGAATTGTCATTGTACCCATCAAAGGATGGATATGCTCAACGCATGGGATCCTGGTTAAAAGATGGGAAGTATTGACTGATAATCTAAATGATAGGAATAAGGGTGATCCATTTCTTTAAGTCAAACATGTTTAACTCTCTTAGGACTTAGAAAGAAATCAGAATAAAAATAGAAACTTCCTAGAGAGTTCTACTACTATCAAAACAAATGCAAATACAGTGGGATATGTTTTTAGTAGATTCTAGGTCTTAGAATTAAGTATTAGTTGGTGGCCAAACAAGTTTTGCAAGAATTATGCTTCCTAGGCTGACTTTCGTTGGTGCCTACAACCTACTCGCAAGGGATGGAAGTCTTGAATCGAGCCCACGCACGAGGAACCGAAGTAACTTGGTGGATAGGCTTGTTGATTTCTGACTAACTTCCCTTGTTGTGCAAGGAGGAGAGGTAGAAATTTATCTAGTGACCTTATGTGTGATGTGCACAATGTCTTAAGTATGCAACACGCGTACGCATTTTGTGTTTTAAAATCCTGCAAACAAGTGCTTTTGTATGCAATTAAGTCACTGATTTTAAGGTCCAACCTCTTAGCAGTCCCAATTTCTTAAAGTGACCACTGAATTAATTAGATTCACACACTTTAGTGGTCTTGGATTTAAGTTCAATGCAGATGCATGACAAGTATTTGATGCCAAAGAGAAGACGTACCTTACCCCAGCTTTCTTCATGTATGATGTCTGTAATGTAGAAATATAAACTAGATGTTGCTCATTCAATCCTAGATGGTCGCCCTATAGATATGCATCTTTTAGCAGGCAATTTAGATTTTTTTTGTTAAATAAGCAAACAAACCTAATTTAATTTAACTAGTTAACTAACTAATATGCAGTTGAAACAATTCAAATAAACCTATAATCTAAATAAAATGGTAACACACTCCCAGAAAGACACTCCTGCATACAAGAGCGATAAGCAATAAAAAGTACTCGGAACACATTCCCAAAAATGCCCAACATGGGTCCACAAGATAGAAATTAAATGTCTAATGTCTATCTAGCTTACTAAATCTAAAAGAAGCAAGCAGGTCCTTGATTGCCAATCTCCCTCCTTCACACGCATGGGATCAAGGCCCACATGCACATGAGATTATCCTTGAGGTGGAGACAAGGTCCACCCAGACAAGTGTCCGCTGTGTACTCCTCCTCAAGATCGTACCTTGCACGAAAATATAGATATCTGTGAAAATATAGCCTCAAGAAGAATCAATGTTAATTGAATGAATAAAAATTTTGTGAGTCTACTAGGCTTGTTGCCTCCCTGGCAACGACGCCATTTGATGGAGAGATTTTTGCTTATTTATGAAGATGATAGCAATAAAATGATATGTCATTGTATTTTATGTGGTGGAAAATCTCTCAATTAAAACATCAATCAATAAATCTAACCATAATAGATTAGGTTGTATCTGCAGGGAGGATCGAGCCCAAATAAACTCACAAATAAGTCCTTAAATCCCTCTAACCAATGTTTTCCATCATAAATCATAGATGGTCGAGAGAAAACCAAGGTGGGGCATTAAGTCTGTAAGAATAGAGTATAGAGAAACTAAATACGTCTTTTATTCTGAAACCAAATATCTTTCAAACCAGGTCAATATATGTAAGAATACTCCAAACACAACTGAATATAACGGCAATATATAATGAATGATTCTTCCAATTATCACCAAATAGCACTAGCCACAAATCAAATCTATATATAGCTATATATATCAATAGTCATATCAGGTATAATCCTTACCTAAAAGATAACACATAATTTCCAAAATTTAAGGATTTGAAATTCTCATTCACATGAATAATATTTTAAGACAAATAACCCATTCAACCAAGAAAATTAGCCACAAACTCAATGCCCTCTCACTGTTAAGTTTGCTACATGCGTTAGGAGAGAGAGTGTGTGCACAAGGAGAAAGAAGGATCAAACATGAGAATTAGAGAAAAAGCAAGGGCAAGCTAGCAAATCCAAGTGAATAAGATATCAAAGAAATTCAAAGGTTAATGGCATGGAAATGTAAATAGTAATACTCCGAACACTGTAGCAAAATAGGGGATTTGCTTCCCCGGTTGTGGCCGTGCATGGAGGAGCCGTAGCTGCCAGCGAGGATCTTGGTGGAGGTGCACGAGAGGAAGAGCTTCTTGATGATGGTGGCGGTGCGACGAGATGTGGTCGCAGGTGGCCTCAACGCCGGTGAGGAGGCGGTGGCTTGCTGCGTTGTAGAGTACCTCCATGCACGTGTAGAGGTAGGAACGGCTGGGGGTGTGGCTATGTGTGGCAATAGTGGTTGCGATGGTGGGGTGGCGCTTGGCGTCGAGGTGGCCGTACATGGTTGGTGATGGTGCAAGCGATGGAGGATGGGCAAAGATGGTGGTTGTGAGCGGTTGGTGGTGTGCGCGTGATTTGGGTTCCTTCGGGAGGTTGCAGGGGGACGATTGGAAGGAGAGGACGAAGAAGAAGAAAAGGCGGTAGGGTTTGGGGGGGTGGAAGGTGCTACGGCTTGAGGTGGTGATGTGTTCTGGGTAACAGAGGGGGCGAGGAAAGTGATAGGAAGGTGGCTGATGGTGTTGGGTTATGGGTGGAGAAGATGAAGGAGATGATGATGGAAGAGGAGAGGAAAAAGGAAAGGATGTGGTGTCTGTGGTGTGCCGTGCGTAGGAAGAGGAAGTAGATGGTGAGGGTGGTAGTGCGGTGATGGTGGTGGGATGGAAGCAAGGATGCAGTACAATGGCCACGCATTGTCATCGCGTGGCTGATGGAGGTGGAGGTCACTGTGGCATGGTGGAGAAGCTCGCAAAGGTTCACAGTGTTCACTATGGGGTCACGGTGTATGCTTGATTTCACAGTGGTGACGATCCCCGTAGGGGGGTAGGATCAAAAGATGATGAAGAAGATGGCCGACCCTCATTTTAAAATGCCTCTATTTGTTTTCCTTCGGCCGAAAGATTCTCCAACCATTTGGCGAAGATCGCGAGTGGTTGGAACAGTGAGATAAGTCTGGTGGTGTCTTCATCAGACGTCCAGACTAAGTTCTGGACGTCTTAAAAGGTGTAGGTAGCAGTAAGTCCACGATGCAGGTTCTCAGACGTTTAAACTAGGCTCAAGACGTCTTATAGAATGACTTTGGATGTTTGAATGATGCCTTCTTTCTTGTACTTGACTTGCATCCACCAAATAGATTATGTTATCATACCATATGTTATTAAATGTAAGATTGACGCATAAAATTATACGTAGACTAAGCTAAATTATCATTTAATTCCTAATCGATTAGAAATTAAAATTAGATAATTAAAGAGTACTTAGGCTAAATAATGGTACACTAAAGTGGACTTATCACTGAGCTACTTAACCTTAGCTAGCTACTCCAACTAGTTAGGTAGTCTCTGGGAAAACTTGACCTATCTAACCTTAGCTCAATTTAGCAGAAGCCAGCTCACTTTAGCTTGGCTTAGCAGCTAGCAAAGAACTAGCAAGCTATGCCAGCTAAGGTAGCTCCTTGTTGTTCTCTTCAACAGTATTAGCTCTAGTGCAGCTCAAGTGCAGCTCCAGACAATTGATTTCAGCTCCTCTTCTCAAAACCCTAGCTCCCCCCCACTACTACCCTACTAGCTAAGCTACCTTAGCTAGCTTAACTAAGCTCAACGCCTCCTTCACTCTATGGCCGTCCACCCTCCTCCTTAACCTCACCTTAACCCTACCTAGACTTAACCCTAAACCACCATGGTTGGTGCCAAAAACACACCACAAGCACCTCTTCAAAGTGGTGCTAACCAAGGCACCCTTTCCTCCCCATAACCACCAACCTAACCACCTATAGCCACCACCTTTAACCCCCCTTAAGTTGGCGCCAAAACCCCCTTACACCTCTCCAAAAGTGGCGCCAACTTGGATCCTTATTACCACCCTACACCTATCCCCATAAAGGCATCTACACCCTACGCCTAACCCCTTTCTAGAAGACCCTCTTGGTGCCAAGATTAAACACCCCTCCACTACCATAACTACCTATAAACCTACCTTAAGTTGGCGCCAACACACTCTACCAACACCACCCAAAGTTGGTGCCAACTCTCCCTTATACATCCACCTTCCATCTACCTACTTGACCCATCCTAACCCTCCATCCTAGGCTCCAAAATAACCCCTTCTAGAACTTAGAGTTGGCGCCATCCACATCCTTAACTCCACCTCCATACACCCCTTAAGTTGGTGCCAACCCACCTTAGCCCTCCATCTCCTAACCACCACCACATGAGTCCATCCTAACCATACAACACACCACACAACCCCTTAACCCCTGTCCCCATCTAGGTTGGCACCAACCCTTAGGAGCCTCTTCACTTTCACGCCACCAACCCTAGCCATAGGACCCCTTAACCACCCTCCATGAGCCATCCTAGCCGTTCCCTCAACCATACCTACCTCCCTACCACTCCTATAAAAGGACCTACCCTACCACCAAAAAAAGATCACCTTGGCTTCATCTTCCATACATACTTCCACCTTCATCCCATCATATCCACGACTAAGAGAAGAAGGAGAAGAAGAAGATTAAGGGGATATTCTGTCCCCTTGGTGCCTTCCCCTCTTCCTTTCTCTCTTGTGCCCACACTAGCCAGAGGTCCAGCTAGGCAAGGAGGACGTCCAGGAGTTCTTCAGGGTGGTTCATGTCCACCCTTGGAGGAGATTCTAGGGTGGAATTCTTCCACCTCTGGAGGAGCTAGGGCACGCCCTATCCAGGGTTTGCCAGGAAGGAGAACCATCATCTACTGGAGGAGCACTCTATGGAAGGAATTGGAAGGTTCTTTCTAAGCCCAGGAGCAGTTGAGCTTGGAGCAAGAACCCTTTCCTCTTCACCATCATCTTCGGGAGAAATTTTATTTTACTAGCATTTTTTTTTGTAGTAGTAGAAGCATTCCTCTACCATTCTTGTAAAATGATTTTTCTTCCTTTATGAAAGTTGCCCTTCTATAATTTTGTTACATCTTTTTGATTACTTTTACTCTAATACATTTCACGCCCTCTCTCTAATTGCCCCAAGTCTCCACGTACCTAGGGTGAGCCTAGAGAAAGGTTATTCTTGTCACTTAGTTTGTAGCAATTAGGTGTAGTCTTTCTTCACATACTATCTTGCTATTGCACGCTATTTCAAAATTCCAAAAAAATATCATATTAAAAAATCACAAAAAGAAAGTTGATTTTCCGATTTCAAGCGAGAGTGTTTAAAAGTGCAAACTTGCTTCCTTGGACAACCCTAGATACCATTGCTACCTAGGTTTATAAATTTAAAAGCGATTGCAAATTTGTGTGTTACAACGATTTAAAACCCTAATATTATCAAATCACGCTTTTTCGCTATCACTTAACTTTTCATCATTATCACAAATAGACTCCTACCACCTTCTTCCTCCTTGATTCCTAAACATGGCCAACAATGGGAAAAGAACCCAACATACCAACTCTTTGATTGGCGAAATCTCTTCCAAATCGTAACCAAATTCCTACAATTTTGGAGGGATTGGCATTCAGACCATCCTAACGCCATGGCTCTAATCCTAAGTGAAAAGTTGATTCTCATTTTCAATGAATTTTTGCACATAAAATGTCGCATCGTTATATGCGTGGTAGAAAATTACTTTTCAAAACATCTAATACCAAAAATATAACCACAAAAATGGTTAGGTTGTCTCCACAGGGAGGAACTATCCTATTAAAATAATTAATGGTGCCTTGTCTATTCGGGAATATCAACATGTAAGAATTTGAACCATTGCAACCTTCTTTCCAACATGAATCCTCATTCTATGCAATTGAATAAGAATAGGGGGAGTTCACATGCAAAATCACTTTAATATAATATGATGTAAATAAGTTAACAGAAATCTTACAATGGCGTAATATGTAAAAACTAATTGCTACCTTACTATAGCAAAACATGGGTTTTGCTTGGGATGTTGTGAGCGCACTTGAGGAGATCGTTGTCGGTAGCTTGTTTGCCGGTGGTGGTGCCCCGGCGAGGGCGCTTTGCAATGGAGGTGGCATGGTAGCGAGAGGTGGCTAGAGCTGATGGCTGGAGGCCAACGAGAATTGGTCGGAGGTGTTGCACGTGCGTCTAGTGTGGTCACGCGGTGGTTGAGTGAGGTTGCGCACGGCCGTTGTGGCCGATGAGGATGCTCGGGTGGTGCTTGGAGTCGAGGTTGGAGATTGGAGGAGGCTCGGTGGAGGTGCTGCCACTACTGTGCTTTGGGTTCTTCATGTAACAGTGAGGGTGGATGGGTTGAAGAAGAAGAAGAAGAAATGGAGATGGAAGGAAGGGTGAGGGTGGCAGTTAGGAAGGTGACACACACACACGCTGTCACCATGTGTGCATCGATGACAAGGGCGATGGAGATGTTGGCTTCAATCCATAGTGCATGCTACGGCCATGGTGTCTGTGATGGGCACGGTGCCGAAGAGGAAGAAGATAGCCCTCCTATGCGTAGTGCATCTTCTTTTATAGTCAAGCCTTCTCCAATAAATGCCCGAAGATGTTAAGGAGGTTGAGGCTTGGAGGGTGTTGCGAGAAGCTCTGTCAACTTGGGTTGGTAGTGGGATTGGGTGGCGATGTTGATAGGCTCGGAGGGAGTTGTTACGAGGAGGGAGGTGGTGCATTGAGGTCGAGCACCATCAGTTCATTAGATGTCTAGATTGAGTTTTGGGCATCTTAAAAAAAATGCAAATGGTAGTGGGTCCTACAAAGAAAAATAATAAAGAAAGATTGGTTATTTATATAAAAACCCAAAAGAATGTTAAATCCTGTTTCTGTAAGTAATGTATGCATGCTATGACAACTAAATTATAATCTAGCCTACTTACATTCTAATGCATACTATCTTCAATTATGTTTACATATGCATGTAATGTATTAAATATGCATGCAAGCAATTTTATAAACTAATCTATTTACATAGTAAAGTATGCTATGTACATGTAACCATTAATCCAATACCTAGGCATTTATGCATTCAATTAGCCCCTAAATGTGGTCTCATCAAATGCCCCCATGCCTAATTTTTGCTAGTCCAGAGCAAAAGTGAAAAATGATGGAAGTGACTAAAGATTTTTGCTTTTCTTATTCCAAAAATTTAGAAATACAGACAAATGTGAAAATAAAGTGATAGTAGTTGAGGCAATAAATCCAAGTGAAAAGCCAACTTATATTTAAAGTTAGTACTTAACCCTTGGTACAAACTCTATTAGGATAGGCAACTACTTCCCTCAAGGATAAAGCAAAAAATCCTCTGTGATTTGACCTTGGCTTTTCGGCTTAGGTAGAAGATATCTGAGTCAAATGAATACATATTTGGTGACTCACACTCATTTGGTGCTACATGTAGTCTAGTACTGCTGACTCTAGATTTCTAGACTATCAAATAGGTCAACCCAAAGAGGCTAAAAACTGTACTCCTTTTGAGTTCCTTTGTGCTGGTTCTCTCTCTCTCTTTCTATTTTTTTTTTGGAGAGCTCACAATCTCATCAGATGTGTAGAAACACTCAATTTTTGGTGGACTCACAATGCATCAACACTTTGATCATAATTTTGATAACCTTACAACTATGTTAGAATCCTTGAACCAGTATTTGGGTGATTAGAAATATTGAAAAGTAGGTATGGTCATATTTGGTGGATTGTAGTGGGTGTTTTTGTTGCCTTCATGATATCGACACATGATGAAATTGACACCAAGATATAGCTATGAACTCGAACACTTTTTTTTCCTTTTTTTTCTTTCTATATATATAATTTTTTCTTTTTCTTTTTTTTTCTTCTTTTTTTTCATTTTCTCCTTTTTTTATAACTACCAGCACAACGCAACACGACACAAACTTTTATTCATGAGGCACTATTGGGGTTGATGATATTTGAGAGGATATTATGTGGCTTATTTGGTGGAAGTACCTACTCTCAACATCGAGGAGGGATAGATAGGATAAACGTACTTCTGCCTTTTGGCACTAATACCCTCCTTCAGCCAAGAATTCTATGAAGGACGGTCGTAACCATCCACCATAGTCATATTTTTATTAGAACTCAATCTCTGCGTATCTGCCTTATTTGGTGGCTTTCAAGAATTCACACAACAGCATCAGCACATAGTAACTGAGAGCAAAAACTATACTTAACTCTGAGGTATCATCATCCAATTATCCAGAAATTAAGAGTCGTTGCACTGTACTTAGCGCACCAGTAGACACTCTACTTTCACCTCACAAATGTTTAGTGGATTTAATAGAAGAAAGTTTGCCTGACTCCCTAACTAACTGTCTAAGTGTTCAGGAAAAGAAGCAATGCTTCTCTTTGACAAACTAAAATTGTTTATTGATTTTCTTAAAAGATCCATTACCTAGTCTATGTGCAAGTGAAGTAAATGTACTGGATTCTAAACTAAGCAATAATTTAAGAAGAAAATCTTTAATGAAACCTCTTTGATAAGAATCTTTGGTTAGGGACTAACCAATTCAACTCAAGAAAACAAAAGAGAATTTTTTTTCTATTTTTTTTAATAACTAATGCACCTAACCTAAATGCATGTAATTATTTATAAATGCTATAAACAACCCTAGGTTATACCCCTCTATGCCTAACATTGACATTGTCCTCATTGGAAAATTGAAGACATAGAAGAATACCACCTAAGGAGGAGAGTGGGAGGAGCTAAGGCTCCTTAAGCCGAAGTGCATCGATAACCTTGTCATCTGAAAGAGTAACATATGGTTTAAGTCATTGGCCATTTACCTTAAAGCTTTGTCCATAATTAAGATTTCGAATTTCATTTGCTCCATGAGGGAAGGAATTAATAACAACATACGACCCATCCCAGCGAGACTTGAGCTTTCCAGGAAATAATTTAAATTTGGAATTGAAAAGCCAGACCCATTGGTTGGGCTCAAAGGTCTTTCTAATGATTGCTTATCATGGAAGACCTTTGTATGTTGCTTGTAAGTTTGTGAGGTTTCGTATGCTTCATTACGAAGCTCCTCAAGCTTACGTAACTCCAGCATGCATGCCTTACCCGCTTTATCTAGATTTAAGTTAACGTTTATAATAGCCCAATAAACTTTTTGTTGGATTTCAATGGGAAGGTGACATGTTTTTTTGTAGACAAAACGGTAAGGAGACATGCCCAAGGGAGTCTTATATGCTGTCCTGTAGGCCCAAAGAGTATCATTCAATTTTTTCGATCAATCTTTTCTATCGAGCCTAACAGCCTTCTCCAGAATCCGCTTAATCTCCCTATTAGACACTTCAACCTGACCACTCGTTTAGGGATGGTAAGGTGTGGCTATCGTGTGATTGACTTCCAAATTTTGGAGTAGTCTTGTGAGGTGCACATTCTTAAAGTGAGGTCCTCCATCACTTATGATAGTCCTTGGGCACTAATGAGTCCATTTTAATGGACTAGTATTACGCCTAAGTAACTTTAATCTTACCTTTTAGGTTGTTAATAACTACATCAAGTCATAGAATATTTGTATGCATCATGATTTAAGTTTACATCTATCTTATAACATTCTATAACTTAATATGTAATGATTTTGTTGGTTTTATGTGCAGGAATGATATTTAGAAAGAACAAGGAGTTGGGGAATAAATTTCCCCAACAAACAACCGGCGGCATATGCTTTCCCCATCCTCCGACCACCATCAACAGCCACCAGCCAAAAATAGCAAGGGGATTTTGAAAATCCCTTGTAGAGTGGAAGAGAGGAGTTAAGAGGAGGAGGAGCACAGGTGGGGGGGGGGGGGGATCATCTTCTTCCTCGCTCTGGCGAGGATCTCCACCTTCTCCACTATGGAGAGGGTGGACCCTGTGAACCATTGTGTTCACTGTGCACCAAGTCTCCCACCGCAAACAACCCTCCAGCCTGCACCTGCATCCATCGTCCACCGCACCCTCCAGCCGCGCCCGTAGGCACTCCAGCGCTCACACCACTCCAGCCCGCAGGCACCGCACCTTCTCCACCTTGCGCGCCCCTGCCAGGCTGTGCCCATCTCCAGCCATCCCTACAGGCACCCGCTCCATCACCTCCACGCGCCCGTCTTAAGCACCGTAGGCGCTCTACCTAGCAGCCCGCACCCCTGCAGGCACCTGCTCCGCCCTAGCCACCTGTGCCCGCAGGTGTGCGCTCTTCTGTAAGCACCCGCCTGCACCCCTGCAGGCGTTTGCGCCCCTCTAGCGCCACCTCAAGCCAGTGCCTGGCACTCCCCTCTGTAGACCGCCCTCGCCACAAGCGCCCGCCCCCCCGAAGGCGCCCGCCTCGCCCGCGCCCCTGCCAGACTCGCGCCCCTGCCAGGCTTGCACCTGTAGCACCCGCCACTAGCACCTTGCAGGCACACACCGCCCCACCCGCGCCCTCACCAAGCCCACTTGCAGGCGCCCGCTCACGCCCTCGCCACCAGCGCCTTGCAGGCGTGCACCCACACGCACCTATTCCTGTGCATCTAGCGTGCAGCCAGCCGTGCAGCTGCAGCAGCTGCCATCCTCCTCCAACAGGCTGTTGGCCCTCCTCCGCCCGCCAACCGTCGCCGGCCACCTCTGGTCGCCGCGTCACCGCCGTTGCATAGCTCTCGTTAAGCCGCACCTCTCCGCTGACTCTCGTGGCCTACCGTGCGCGGCCGCACACGCGCAGAGGAGAGAGGAGAAATCCTCTATTTTTATCTCTATTAATAATTACATTCAATGCCATTGTCAAGTTTATATTAATATTTTATTCTGGCCACATTGCACTGATGCACTCAGATTTTCAAGAAATTATTTTATTTGTGTTATGTGCATGTTTCTATCTTGAATTTCAAATTAGAATTGCATGAAAGTTGAATTTATATGATAAGCCATTACACATGCATCATACACATATTTTTGGAGCTTAATTCCTGATGTGAAAACTACATAAATACCTCTAAACCTTTAATGAAATTGCAAACTTCATTTAAAATAGCATGTTCCTCGCATTAAAGTTGCAGAAGGGTTTGCGAATTGTGTAGTCCTTGACTTGGGAATTTATTGGTCTATTCCTCCTTGTGGATACGACATCCATTATTGTGGTTTAAATTCATATCTGTTTAATCTTTGATTGAGAGATTTTCTACCATCTTTTGTGCTACAACGATTTATTATCTTAATATTAATTATTCAAAGTGAAAATCACTCCGTCAAATTGGTGC
This sequence comes from Thalassia testudinum, assembly GCA_037157565.1. Classification (NCBI taxonomy): domain Eukaryota; kingdom Viridiplantae; phylum Streptophyta; class Magnoliopsida; order Alismatales; family Hydrocharitaceae; genus Thalassia; species Thalassia testudinum. The sequence continues at coordinate 41,176,763 of JAZHRO010000049.1, forward strand.
CGTTGCCGGGGAGGCAACAGACGCAATAGATTCACGTTATTATTTTTTTTGAATATTCTGAGTTGCGCAATCATCTGATCATTTTTTTTATTATGTGAGGAATCTGACACGACGAGAGGCGCAACAGAGCGACGACGTTGAACCTGAACGACGTGCACGGCGGAGATGATCTTTTTGGTGGACCTTGATGCCACCTGGAGGCCAGAAACAGGAACACGTGGGCCTTGATCCCATGCACATAAGCTTATGAAGAAGCCTATTTCTGATTTAGTCAGTAGATCTTAGTTAGATTTAGTTTAGATTGACATTAGAATTTAATTTCTGTCTTTTGGACCCTTGTCGGGTATTTTTGGGAACGTGTTCCCAGTGCCTCTTTATTTCTTATTGCTCTTGTATGCAGGAGCGTATTTTCGGGAGCGTGTTCCCATTTATTTATATTATAGGATTATTTGCATTGTTTGAACTGCATTTCGGTTAGTTAGTTAGATTAGGTCTGTTTGTTTATTATTAACAAAAAAAAAAATTCGAGCTGCCTGCTAGAAGCTGCATATCTATAGGATGACCATATAGGACTGAATGAGCAGCATCTAGTTTATTTTTACTACATTGCATACATTGCACGAAGAAAGCTGGAGTAAGGCATGTCTTCTCTTGAGCATCAATTACCTGTCATGCATATGCATTGAACTTAAATTTAAGACCACTAAGTGTTTGAATCAAATTAATTCAGTGGTCACTTTAAAAATTGGGTCTGTTAAGAGGTTGTACTTTAAAATCTGTGACTGAAAATTGTGTGCAAAAGGATCCTGTTTGTGATATTTCAAAAATCAAAAGACAATCGTATGTTTGCACACTTGAGACACTGTGCACCTCACACATAAGGTCACTAGATAAATTTATACCTCTCGTCTTTTGCACCACAAGGGAAGTTAGTCGGAAATCAACAAGCCTACCCACCAAGTTACTTCGGTTCCTCGTGTGTGGGCTCGATTGGAGACTTCCATCCCTTGCAAGTAGGTTATAGGCACCAGTGAAGGTTGGCCTAGGAAGCGTAATTTTTTTTGCAAAACTTTTTTGGCCACCAATGAACATTTAATTCTAAGACCTACAATCTACTAAAAATAAGATTTCACTGAATTTGTGTTTGCTTTGATAGTAGAACTCTTTAGGAAGTTTTTGCTTGTATTCTGAATTCTGCTAAATCCTAAGAGAGTTAAAATTGTTTTACTTAAAAAAATGGATTACCCTTACTCCTATCATTTAGATTATCAGAGTCAATACTTCCTATCTTTTAATCAGGATCCCATGCCCCGAGTGTATCCATCCTTTGATGGGTACATTGACAATTCATTGGATCATTCTTATTCTTATCCTAGGAGTACTGGCTTGATAACTCCCACTTTTGAGCAGAGCCTAGGAGCGGGATTTCCCAACCCTGAAATCCCTATTTCCATGCAAACTCCCAAACCTCCCACCCTTCATGATTTTCCGTATCGGGGTTGGACCGATACCCCTAGGCAACCAGAGCCTGAAATTGACTATCCTCCCCAACCTGATAATAGTAGCCTCTCCTCTTTTATGATAGAAATGCAAAAATAGCAAAAGGAAATGATGGAATCAATGGGAGAGATGTTGAGGAATAGTCAACAGTTAAATGAAGAAATAAGATAACTTAGCTACACGCTTCCCAATAATCCTGATCCCTACCCATACGATCGTGATCATGAAAATAATTCTGAGGAACCTAATGACAATAGGGATCCAATTTTATGTAGCTATCACTTAGACTCTCCCAGTGAGACACAGCCACTAGAGGACAACGCTCATAGTTATTATCCACCTGAACAATATTGGAGTCAAAAGCAAGGGAAGATGGTATCTCTTGAGGACCTTGACCCCAATGACAGTATTCTCCTTACCCCTACCAACCCAGGTCAAGGTTATATTATTCCTATCACTTCCCCTATTGATTATTTGGTGGAATCTCATTTTACCCTTAGTGAGCCTACTCCTGACCCTCCACTTAGGGAATCAACACCTACCATTCAGTATCCTAAGGATTTAAATGCACCCAATGAAGGTGACCTTAACGGAATGGAGGATGAATTAGATCAATTTTGGTCTCAGGGATATGAAGAGTCTAATTCAGAAGATGGGGACGCCCCAATAGAGGAACCTGGACTGAAAATCTGGAGTGAATCACAAGGGAATTATTTATCATTTGAGGATTTACCTCCAAAGGATATAAACCATATGGTGAAATCCAGATTCCTCCTTTTTTTTGAGAGTCATCCTCCGTCAAAGTAGGAGTTGATATTAGAGGAGGAAAAATAAAATAATGAGAAGTCTATGGGAGACTCTCGGGAACAAAACACGTCAATTGAGGATTTATACCCCGAGAAGAATGACGAATTCAATGATATAGGCTTGCTCCAAAATATTAAAACTGATCTTCCTTTAGGAATAATTAAGGATACTGATCCAACTCCTGTCTTCATTAATGATTCACATATACACCCCGATAAAAATGTGAGTGAACCAAACGAATCCGGGGATGAGCTGAATAATAATGATTCTGACATTTTGACCCTGCCATCAAAGAGTTCTAATTGGGAGTCTACCCTTGATTCAAATATGACTCCGATCATTAATGCTAGGCAGGGTAACCTGTTGTCTACAACTGTTAGGGAGTATACACAATCTGAATCATTGTTGGAATTAGACCTAACACCGACTAAGCCCTCATTGGACTTAACCATTACCTTCCAACACTACAAACAACCCTTATACTCCTTAACCGATCCTTGGCTCAGATCTCTGCTCATGTACATTATTTCTGGAGAACATATCAGGCCAGTACATCCTTGGGTAGAATGGCGAGTGAGGATTAATGCTTGTACTTTTACTCTCGCCGTTCAAGGGTTTGAACTAATAATGTGTATATCTTTTAAAACCCGTCCTGCTCTAGAGGACCCTTGTTATCCTCTACTTATTCCGTTTTGGGAGGTCCCTTTTCATTTTCCATTTATTATTCCTAAACCTCCCAAGGTAGCCAACGAGGTTATTCACTTTCATATCTTATGGCGAGCATTTGGTATTATGTTGCATCATCAGCTCGCCAACATCCGTGGCTACCTGTTTTCTAGGCCTGCACTGTTATGCATATTTTTAGGGCCTAACCTTGTCTATTTGGAACCAGACTTATAGGTTTCTTCTAAGTCTGGCTGCTGACAGAAAATACAGCACTTGTTGGGAGGCAACCCAGCGGTCTGAATAACATCGTCATCAGGTGATTTCTTTCCTTTCTCCTCCTATTTTAATTTTACAATGTGGACATTGTAGGATTTAGGCATGGGGGGGTGCATTTGCATTGTACGAAGTATTCATGCATTTATGTTAGCATAAAAAAAAAATTTCTTTTCTTGAGCTAAATGGGTTAGTCCCTAGCAAAATACCTTTGTCATTGGAGGTTTTTCTTTTGGAATTATTTCTTAAGTTTAGAATCCAGTACATTTATTTCATGTGCACGTAGACTTGGTAATGAATCTTTGAGGAAAACCAATAAGCATTTGTAGTCTACTGAACCCTTGGACAGTTAATAGGGAGTCAGGCATACTATCTTCTAGTAAATCCGCCTCATATTTGTGAGATGAAAGTAGAGAGATTACTGGTGCGCTAAGTCTAGTGCAAGGACTCCTAAGTTTTGGATAATTAGACGAGGATACTTCAGAGTTAGGTGTAGTTTTCACTCTCTGTTCCTGTGTGCGTACTTTGTGGGAATTCCTGAGAGTCACCAAATAAGGCAAATACACAGAGATGAAGTCTTAATAAAGCTATGACTATGGTGGATGGTTACGACTATCCTTCATAGAGTCGTTGGCTGAAGGAGGGTAATAGTGTCAAAGGTCAGAAATATGTCTGTCCTATCCATTTCTTCCTGGTGCCGAGAATAGGCACTTCCACCAAATAAGCCACACAATATCCTCTTGACCATCATCATCCCGAATATAAAAAAAATGCCTCATAAATAAAAGTCTGTGTCGTATTATGTTGATTTCAGAAAAAAAAAAGGAAGAAGAAAAAGAAGAAATAGTTATATTACAAAAAAAAAAAGAGGGTCCAAGTTATAACGTAACATTATTTCTGAGGCAACAGAACACCTATCGCGTTCCACCAAATATGACCCATACCTACCTTTTAGTATTTCTGATCGCCCGAATACTGGTTGAGGACTCTAACTTAGTTGTAGAGTTGTTAGGACTTTAATTGAAGTGTGGATGCCATGTGAGACCACCAAATAGTGAGTACAATTTCTAAATCTGGTGAGATTTATGATCTCAGAAAGAAAGAAAAGAGGGAGTGCCCAGGAACATCAAGAGAGCACAGTTGTGTAGCCTCTCTCAGAGTTAACTTGTCTAATAGTCTATTAATCTAAAGCCTGTAGTACTAGACTACATGTAGCACCAGAGGAGTGTGTGCCACCAATTACAAATCCATTCTACTCGAAATCTCCTACCTAAGCCAAAAGCCAGGGTCAAATTACAGATTATCTTCTACTTTATCCCCGAGGGAAGTAGTTTTCTATCCTGACAGAAATATTTGCCAAGGGTGAAGTACGAACTCCCAATGCGAATTGGCTTTTTCACTTGGATCCCTTACTTAGGCTATTATCACGTCACATTTGTCTGGATCTCTAAAGTTTTGAAATAAGAAAAGAAGAAATCTTCTGATTACTTCTATTATTTTTCATTTTTGCTAGGGACTAGCAAATCTTAGGCATGGGGGTATTTGACGAGTCCATTTTAATGGACTAGTATTACGCCTAAGTAACTTTAATCTTACCTTTTAGGTTGTTAATAACTACATTAAGTCATAGAATATTTGTATGCATCATGATTTAAGTTTACATCTATCTTATAACATTCTATAACTTAATATGTAATGATTTTGTTGTTTTTATGTGCAGGAACGATATTTAGAAAGAACAAGGAGTTGGGGAATAAATTTCCCCAATAAACAACCGGTGGCATATGTTTTTCCCCTTCCTCCGGCCACCCTCAACAGCTGCCGGCCAAAAATAGCGAGGGGATTTTGAAAATCCCTTGTAGCACGGAAGAGAGGAGTTAAGAGGAGGAGGAGCACAGGTCGGGGGGGATCATCTTCTTCCTCGCTCTGGCGGGGATCTCCACCTTCTCCACCGTGGAGAGGGCGGACCCTCTGAACCACTATGCGCACTGTGCACCAAGTCTCCCATCGCAAATAACCCTCTAGCCTGCACCTGCATCCACCGTCCACCTCTCCCTCCAGCTGCGCTCGCAGGCACTCTAGCTCTCACACCACTTCAGCCCACAGGCACCGCACCTTCTCCACCTTGCACGCCCCTGCCAGGTCGCGCCCATCTCCAGCCGTCCCTACAGGCACCCGCTCCATCACCTCCGCGCGCCCCTCTCAATCACTGCAGGCGCTCTACCTAGCCGCCTGCACCCTTGCAGGCACCCACTCGCCCTCGCCACCCGCGCTCGCAGGCGCGCGCTCTTCTGCAAGCACCCGCCCGCACCCCCGCAGGCATTTGCGCCACTCCAGTGCTGCCTCAAGCCAGTGCCTCTCCAGCGCCTGGCGCTCCCCTCTGCAGACCGCCCTTGCCACCAGTGCCCCCCCCGCGGGCGCCCGCCTCACCCGCGCCCTTGCCAGGCCCGCACCCATAGCACCCACCACTAGCACCCTGCAGGGGCACAGCGCCCCACCTGAGCCCTCACCAAGCCCACCTGCAGGCGTCTGCACACGCCCTCGCCACCAGCGCCCTGCAGGCGTGCACCCGCGCGCACCTATGCCTGTGCATCCAACGCACAGCCAGTCGTGCGGCTGTAGCAGCTGCCATCCTCCTCCAATAGGCGTCGGCCCTCCTCCGCCCGCCGGCCGCTGCCGGCCACCTTCGGCCGCCGTGTCGCTACTGTTGCGTAGCTCTCGTCAAGCCGCACCTCGCAGCCGACTCTCGCGACCAACCGTGCGTGGCCGCACACCTGAGGAGGAGAGAGGAGAAATCCTCTATTTTTATCTCTATTAATAATTACATTCAATGCCATTGCAAGGTTTATATTAATATTTTATTTTGGCCACATTACACTGATGCACTTAGATTTTCCTGAAATTATTTTATTTGTGTTATGTGCATGTTTCTATCTTGAATTTCAAATTAGAATTGCATGAAAGTTGAATTTACATGATAAGCCATTACACATGCATCATACACATATTTTTGGAGCTTAATTCCTGACGTGAAAACTACATAAATACCCCTGAACCTTTAAGGAAATTGCAAACTTCATTTAAAATAGCATGTTCCTCACATTAAAGTTGTAGAAGAGTTTGCGAACTGTATATTCCTTGACTCGTGAATTTATTGGTCTATTCCTCCCTGTGGATACGACATCCGTTATTGTGGTTTAAATTCATATCTGTTTAATCTTTGATTGAGAGATTTTCCACCACCTTTTGTGCTACAACGATTTATTATCTTAATATTAATTATTCAAAGTGAAAATCGCTCCGTCAGGCACCTGTATCGAGAAATGATATTAGTCCTGACAAAATCCAAGACCACGGAATGGTCATTGGTTCATGTGAGTATGGCTTCTATCCATTTCGATACATAGTCCACGACCACAAGGATGTACTCATATTCAAAGGACACAGGAAAGGGACCCTTGAAGTCGATGCCCCAAATATCAAAGATCTCAATGAGGAGAATAGGTTGCTGGGGCATCTCATCCCTTTTTCCAATTGTTCCTATCCGCTGGCAATGCAAGCATGCGCCTACATGTGCATGTGCATCTCTGAATAATGTGGGCCACTAAAAGCCAGACTGAAGAACCTTATGGATTGTCTTTTTCCCACTATAATGCCCTCCACAATGGTGGTCATGGCAGAAACTCAGAACACTCCTTTGTTCTTCGTTAGGGACGCAATGGCAGAATGACCGGTTAGGGTCTATTCTAAACAAGTTGGGTCCTCCCAGTGATAAAATTTATCTTTGGCAAGAAACCTGTCTCGCTTCTTCTTGTCCCAAGTACTGGGGGTAACGCCCATGATTAGATAATTCACTGTATGAGCAAACTAAGGAGTTTTGGCCTCCACGGCCATTAGAGACTCGTCAGGAAAAGTCTCTTAGATATCTCCAGCAGGGGTTGATGCCTCAGTAGGGATCCTAGATAGATGATTTGCTACCACATTCTTAACTCCCTTCTTATCCTTAATTTCCAGGTTGAACTCCTGGAGTAGCAGGATCCAACGAATCAAATGAGGTTTGGTGTCCTTCTTGGCAAGAAGGTGCTTTAAAGTTGAAAGGTTAGTGAACGCCACAACCTTGGACCCTAATAAATAAGATTGAAACTTTTCCAAAGCAAATACTACTGTAAGAAGTTCCTTTTCAATGACAGTGTAGTTTTGTTGAGGATCTGTAAGGGTCTTGCTGGCATAATGCAAAGCATGAGGTTTACCATCAACCCTTTGACCTAAAACTGCTCCCACGGTGAAATCAAAAGCATCGCACATAAGCTTAAATGGGAGGGCCCAATCTGGTGCTTGGAGAATCGGCCTAGTAATAAAGGCTTTCTTCAAAACTTGGAAAGCCTTGACACATCTGTCATCAAAATTGAAGGAAACATCCTTCGCTAATAAGTCGTAGAGTGGCTTAGAGATTTTACTGAAATCTCTGATGAAGCGCCTATAGAATCCAGCATGGCCAAGAAATGATCTAACTTGATGAACATTGGTGGGCGATGGAAGATTAGAGATGGATTCAATTTTGACTTTATCCACCTCTAATCCTCTCTTGAAAACTGCATGCTCCAAAACAATGCTTTGCTGGACAATAAAATGGCTCTTCTCTCAGCTAAGCACCAATTTTGCCTCTTCACAGCGGGTTAAGACTTTATCAAGGTGTGAGAGACATAGGTCAAATGATGAGCCATAAATAGAAAAATCATCCATGAAGATCTCTACAAACTTGTCAATCATATCAGAAAAGATAGCCATCATACATTGTTGGAAAGTGGTAGGAGTGTTACATAGCCCAAATGGCACTTGTTGGAACGCAAATGTGCCATACGAACTTGTGACGGTGGTATGCTCCTGATCATTAGGGAAGACAGCTATCTGATTAGACCTAGAGTACTCGTCAAGGAAATAGAAGTACTTATTCCCCATTAGTTTTTCCAAAATATGATCAAAAAAAGGTAAGGGGAAATGGTCTTTCTAGGTAGCTGTATTTAAGCGGCAGTAATCATTGCTGCCCCTCCAACTAGTTGAGGGTCTAGTGGTCACCAATTCGCCCTGGTCATTTTCTTCCACGGTGATTCCTGCCTTCTTAGGCACCACATGTATCGGACTAACCCATTTAGTGTCTGAAATGGGATAGATAATGCCTGCTTCCAGCCATTTCAGAATCTCCTTCTTAACAACCTCCTGCATATTGGGATTGAGCCTTCTCTACATGTCTCGAAAGGGTTTCATAGATTCATCTGTGTATATATGATGCATGCAGAGGGAGGGGTCAACACCCTTAATATCAGCTATCGACCATGCAATAGTTGCCTTGTGCCTGTGTAAACACTCGAGCAGTGCTCCCTCCTGCGATTTAGATAACACAAAAGAGATAATGACAGGTAGCGTGTCATTAGGGCCAAGAAAGGCATATTTTAGTGTGGCTCTTCCTCGATGAGGGTGGGAGTTGGGGTCATAGTAGGAGCGAAATTCTGAGGGGTGACCGTAGGAGGGCTACCAAGTTTGACGATTTGCCTGCCACTGCTCAACATGGTCATAGCTTGAGCATGCTCCCTGAATATAATCCCCTTACCCTTTGGGTTCTCCTCCGAAGAACTAGGCAACTTCCTTCGATCCCGCTGCCTAATTGCCCCAGTAAGATGACCAATTTGGGATTGCATATCAGTGATCATCTTATTTTGAGATTGGATGATCATATTCTGATGCTCTTGCATCTTTTTCATCATGGCTTTTAGTTCATCCATCTTAGAGGGCTTGTTCTGAGGAGGGTTTGTATAGGATGGCTAGTATATGGGTTGGGGAGGTTGGGGTCTTGCATTCCCTGAGTTGGAAGCATCACCTTGCTTTCATGAGAAGTTTGGATGGTTCCGCCACCCTGGATTATAGGTATTGGAATACAAGTTATTACGAGGGCATGGTCGGAAACCTTTCAGATCGGCTTGAATCAACTCAGGGAATTGATTTACCAAGTGGCACTCCGCAGTGGCATGTGTAGTGCTTTGGTAAATGGAGCATTCACTCGAAGCCTGGACATTAGAGGTTGCTTGCGAGTTCATGCTGGGGTTTGCTAAAAGCGTATCAAAATTTTTATTTAACAATTGAATTTGATAAGCCAAATCCTGAGTAGCCCCAGCTTCATGGGCCTCTATCTTCCTCTACAAAATTGATGGTTTCCTTTCTTGATAGGTAAAGGACATATGTATGGAATTATCACTTAATGTTTCAAATAAAGTCCAAGCTTCATCCTTAGTTTTGGTCATGAAGGTTCCATCACAGGCTACATTGATGGTTTGCCTATGTCGTTTAGATAATCTGTTATAGAACCTTTCGACCAGTTGCCATTTTGGCACTTGATGGTGGGGGCATTGATCGGAGGATTTTATCTTGTAAAAATAATGGATTAGAGAAATATGTCGTCGTAGAGAAATCGCGTGGTGGGAAATCTCGAAAAAAAATATTTTAATAAAACTAACCACGAAAAGTTAGGTCGTATCCATAGGGAGGCAATGGCTATTAAAACTCATTATAGTGAAAATCCAAGGTTCATTATTTGTTTCCCTCAAAAATCAAGTTCAAATTCCTTTTCAACTAACCAATCAATGGCATGATATGCTGGAATAGTATTTAGGCAGAACAAGAGGGATTTGCTCATAAATAGGCCACAAAAAAAATTCAATAAATAAAAAATCTTCTCATGGCAATGTCATTGAATGCAATTTTTAATTGAATGCAAAGCAGAGGAATTCTTCCTCTTGATCTTGCATAAAGAAGAGGCGATGGCGGAGGCTGTGGAGCTCGAGGAAGGTTGAGGCGGATGAGAGCTTTGCGTCGGTGTTGACAGCGTGGCGGGAGATGGTCGCCAGTCGTCGGCCAGAGAGGAGATGGCCGCCGGCGGTTGGGACTCTCACCGGCGTGCGTGGGTGGTCTCCGTCGACTCTGGTGGTGTGGTTGACGTTGTGGTGTCGAGGAGAGTGCGGTGGAGTCTATGGCACGGATAAAGGAGGTTGGTGGTGGTTGCTGCGTGGAGGGGGACTTGCTGGTTTGTTGGGTTCTTCCTTTGCCGCCAAGAAGAAGAAGATGAGGAGGAGAATAGGCATTGGCTTGCTGGCCGTGAGGTGGGCTGCACGCGAAGTTGGAGATGGCTACTAGTGCTCACATGCAATGAGGGTGTTGGGTGCTGCTGTGGGGATCGAAGGAGGAGGCCAGCGTGTGGTGATGCGATGAGGTGTGTTGTGCACGGCTGGGAAGGAAGATGGCCGAAGATGGTTTTGCAGGAGGTGGTGGCTCTGATTCTGTTGGGTGGAGCGAGAGGAGGAAGACCGCGGATGTTGGGGCTCCTCCTGCTGCGGGTGGTGGAGGAAGGCACACAATATAGGTGTTGGTGCATGGAGGAGAGGGGGGTTGTGGTGAAGGGTGGACGGAAGTGGCTGGGTTGCACGTGGTTGATGCCATGGGGGTGCGCATGTTGTCACCGTGCGCACGAAAGTGAAGGTGAATGAAAGCGAAGAGGCGATGGAGTTTGACTGATCCACTATGAACGCTGAGAGGGCCACAGTGTGCGTGGCTTCCACGGTGCAGGCAAGAGGGTGATGGTGGAGAGCGAGCGTTCGTAGCTTTTTTTTGGTGGTGGGTTGGAGAGGATCATTTTGATAACCAAATCCCCTGTTTGTTTCTCTACGGCCGCCATCTTCTTCAACCACTCGGCGAGAGTTGCTAGTGGTTGGAACAAAAGGATAAAAGCTGGATCACTCAGACGCCTGATGAAAGGATCACTCAGACGCCTGATGAAAGCTGGCAGCTTTCATCAGGCGTCTGAGTGATTCTTCAAATGTCTTAAAATATGTAGACCTTAGGGGATCTATGATGGTAATTCTTCAGACATCCAAATTGAGCTCCAGATGTCTTGTAGAGTGATTTTGACCATCTGAATGGTACCTTCAGGTGTCTTATGCTGAGCCCACATCCACCAAATAATTATCATAACATATTATATGTTATTAAACATAACATTGGTGCGTCATATGATACGTAGACTATGTTGAATTCCCACTTAATTCCTAATCAAATATCAACTAAGAACGACTAATTAAAGAGCACTTAGGCCAAATAATGGTCCACGAAAGTGGACTTATCAAATGCCCTCATGCCTAAGTTTTGCTAGTCCCGAGCAAAAGTGAAAGATGATAGAAGCGACCAAAAGATTTCTCCTTTCCTTATTCAAAAATTTAGAGATCCAGACAAATGTAAAGTGATAGCAGTCTAAGTAATGGATCTAAGTGAAAAGCCAACTTACATTTGCAGTTCATACTTAACCTTTGGTAAAACCTCTATTAGGATAGGCAACTTCTTCCCTCAAGGATAAATCAGAAAATAATCTGTAACTTGATCCTAACTTTTTGGCTTAGGTAGGAGATACTGAGTTGAATTGATTTATATTTGGTGGCTCACACTCATCTGGTGCTACCTGTAGTCTAGTATTGCAGACTCTAACTCTCCAAACTATCAAATGAGACAACCCAGAGAGAGGCTGAACAACTGTGCTCTCTTGATGTTCCTTTGTGCTCACTCTTTTCCTTCTTTTCTTTCTGAGATTCACAAATCTCACCAGATTTTGTAAATGTACTCACTGTTTGGTGGCCTCACAAGGCTTTCACACTTTAAGTAAAGTCCTAATAACCCTACAACTAAATTAGAAGTCTTCAGCCAGTATTCGGGTGATCAAAAATTCTGAAAGGTAGGTTTGGGTGATATTTGGTGGATTGCGACAGGTGTTTTTATTGTTGCCTTAAGAACATTGACAAAAAATGACATGAAGATAAAACTCCAAGATTGGACTCTTTTATTTATTTATTTATGTTTATATTATTTTTCTATTTTTTTTCTAAATATGAATATTTCTCTTTTCTTCTTCTTTCTCTCTCTCTTTTTCTTCTTCTCCTCTCTTTTTTTTTTTATAACTCCAACATAACATGATGCAGACTTTCATTTATGAGTCACTATTAGGGATGATGATGGTTAAGAGGATATTGTGTAGCTTATTTGGTGGAAGTGCCTACTCTTGGCATCGAGAAAGGATGGAAAGGACAATCGTATTTCTGACCTTTGACATTACTACCCTTCTTCAGCCGAGGAATCTATGAAGGACGGTAGTAGCCATCCACCATAGTCATAATTTTATTAAGACTCAATCTCTGTGTATCTGCCTTATTTGGTGACTCTCAGGAATTCACACAATGTTTGCATGCAGGAACAGAGAGCAAAAACTATGCCTAACTCTGAAGTATCATCATTTAATTATCCAGAACTTAAGAGTCCTTGCAATAGACTTAGCGTACCAGTAGTCACTCTACTTTTTTCTCACAAATATGAGGTGGATCTTAACATGCGCGTGGCACGTGTGTTTTGAAGAGTCGTTATAGCTTGCACTCGCGACGTCGGTTTTAAAAGAAAGAAACGGATGTGAGTCCGAGTGTCGGTCTCAGAGAGGGGTGAAAATTGGATTCTTCTTGTCTCTTATTGTCACGAAAATCATGGGGTTTTGCTTGTGAAAAGGCACGGGTGAAAAGCAAGAGAGAGAGGGAGGAAGGGAGAATAGGGTTAGAATGTCTTCATTCACAGCATGCAATTCAAACATAAAAGAGAGCAGGCAATTGAATAGAAAACAACTTCATTTAACATGCAACTTTAGTTCATAATTACAACACTAGATGAATGCTTGAACATAAGTAAAGTAAAGCTTAAAATAGAGAGGGAAAGAGAGAGAGAGGGGAGACGGCGAGGCAGCCACGGTGGTGGAGGGGGCTCCGCCGACGGCTCGTTGTCTTCGGTGATTACAAAAGGGCTTAATGGTAGCTAGGAGGGGGTAGAACACTTACAAGTGGAGTGAATGCCTTCCATGGGTGGTTGGAAGGGGTTTAAATAGGAAGAAGGGCTTTCCAAATGAAGAAGGGGTTTTAGCGACATCCGGGACGTCGCTAAAACTCTTCCCAAAATGTCGGTGAAGGACCCTACCCGTCGGTTGCTCACGCGTGCATTGTGCTTCTTCGATCTTGATCCGCATGCGCTCATCGTAAGCCGTTCGATCTTCGAGATTCCGTGCAGGGCACGCTCCTGGATCGCGCCCACGCCCCCGCGTCATCACGTGCATCTGGTCAAGGCGCATCTACGGGCGCCACGTCTCGCAATCGCGCCCGTCCGCTACTGATTGGGGGTTCCAATTTTGCCCACGTGCGCCTTTGCCTTGCAATTTCCATGCAGCGTGCTTCAAACTCGCGTCATGTGAGCGCAGCTGAGCGCTTCGGTCGCTGCGCTGCGCCCACTGCTTTGTCGCGGCGAGGGCGGGCGCGCGAGTAGTTCTCAGCCGTTTGATCGAAGATCGACGGCTGAGATTCGTCCTCCGAGTGAAGGCGAGATTGTTCGATGGTCTGGATGCCGCAAGCAGGCGCCACGTGGCATGCCGTGGGCCGTTGATTATCAAATCAACGGTCAGAACTTCTTGGGCCCATTGCGGGAGCTCTGGATGTCAGATTTGGCCGATTTCAAGTCAGTTGGACTCCGTTTGTCACTCTGAATTCATCCGTGCGGTCCGATTGCTCATCTAAGGCCTGCTTTGACAAGTACTTATACAAATGTCCATTAGTACTATTTTATATGCAATCTTGATGTATGATGCATGCAATGTTCCCATTCTATTTATGATGTGTTATCTGTGCATTTTGTTCTTAAGATGGACCCCATTTAACAGAATTATCACCCTAAGATGCAGTGTTATCATACCCCCATGCTTACTCCTTGCTAGTCCCTAGCAAGGTTTATTCTAGCCTTTATTTCCAGTTAGAATTTAAGAATTAACTATTTAGACATTTCGTCACCTGTCAATAGGAGGAAATATACTAAGATCTTAATCTACAAAGACTAAGCAGTGCCCGGGTGTCTACCAAAATACGAATCACCTGAATCCTTGCTTTAATGTATGTAAACATATATATATATTTCTTATTTTTAGATTTTTTGGAATTAAGAGTGGGTTGGTAACTTTTTACGGCTACCCAACCCACTCAAAACTCGGACAAAACTCTAAGTGCTAAGCATCTTGGTGTGAATATCGTGATAGACTCAATGGTAATTTAGACTGCCTCCGGGTTTCTACACCCCTAGGTGACCGGAAGAGGAAGTGTTTTGCCTGAAGGTGTATTTGTTCGACCGGTAGCTTTCACCCTACGTTTGTTTTAATTGGGGTCAACACAAGGATTTTTCCGGTGTATATCTCCCCGGCTTGTACTACTTCCTCACTTCTTCCTTAAGTGTTTTGGTTCTTTTTGTGCAATTACTGAGCTGGGCTCTGGACAACCGACCAATGGGCTGTTACCCATGATCACTTGCCAGCCATACTCGTGCGGTGAAGTGTGGTTTATTTTGTTTTCTTTTTTTTTCTCCTTTTTTTTTTTATTTGGTAGGTGGCTTCCCTGATCTCAAATTTACCTAGAGGCAATGAAGAAGAAGTGGTCCTATGGCTGGGCTCTGGACAACCTGCCAATGGGCTGTTGCCCATGATAACTTGCTAGCCATACCACCCTAAAGAGTTCATTAGCTACCCAATTTCTATCAGAATCTTCGAGGAGTGAGTCTGTGCAAAAATGTGTGCAGATGCTTAGACTCAAAGTCTTTTTGAGTTAGAGGGTGAGTTGATAAGTCGTATACTTATCACCTTATTTAGTTGGTGGATTAGAGTAGCTTAAGGTTGCAAGGATTTGAAGCTAAATCCATATTTTAACGGACACCAGGGCTGATTAAGCCTGAAGGCCTGAAAAGTCTAAGTGTTCAAGTTATTTTTGTATTATTTCCCACTATTGACAAATTTCTAATGCCTAAGTTTCTTCCTAAATTCAATTTTTTTTTTAAAATTTTATTCTATTCAGACTGATTAAATGAGCTTAGGATCATGCAATTTACCACCCTCCCCCAAGCTTAAGTTGGACAAAGTTCTCATTGGCAAATACATGGATGCAATAGGGGTTCAAAAAGATATTACCTGAGTGACGTAGAATACCGGATCAGTCTAAATCCTCTGGGTTGCCTCCCAGGAAGTGTTGAGTTTAACGCCTTCGGCTAGGCATAGTGCACAAACAGGAATGGTTTGGGTCAAGGAGGCACGTACAAAATCAGTCAGACCCAAAATCAGAAGTCCACGGATGCGAACAAGGTTGTGGTGGAGTCCTGTTCCTAAGGGGCGGGAATTCTGCAGCAGATGTATCATGCATGCTCGTGTTAGATCCTCTCTTAATCTGCGGGCATGCAAAGAAGTTGATGTGGACAAGCGCACCTCGAATATGACATGCCAGACACTAAAGATGTAGGTTTTATACTCAGCTTGTGTCCCCATAAAATTGTAATCTATCAAAAGTGTATCAATTCCAGTGCATTTGGGTTGCGGGATCTTTATTCTGGTAGGGCAGGTAACAAAATCAAGAGTTTCATAATGAGCCCTATAATCAAGCATGAGGTCTCTCTCGAAAGACGAATCCATCTCTTCCTCAACTACGATTTCATTGCTCATTCCCTCCAAGCCCTTGACCTCAAGAATATTTTCTTCAGCCTCCTTTGTATCAGATTCACTGTTTGAGGTTACATTAGAGGTAGGGCCAATTTCATCCTCTAGTTCATATTCTTTCTCTCGGCCCTCCTCCAAATTTATGATGGGGATCCCACCCGATTCATAATCGATTTCTTTGAAATTGTAACTCCGTTCCCCATCTCCTATGTTGGCTGTTGTTCCCACCGGATCACTTCTCTCGGGCCGATTAGATTCGGATTCCAAGACATCTCCCCTCACATTCTCAGTTTCCTCCTGATGTTTGTCCTCAATCTCCCCAAATTGTGTTCCGAGGAATCCTCAATGACCTTATCCATTGAGTTGTCCAACTCCTAGGGGGTATCAATGGTGAACTGAACCAAATTAGGGTGACTGGGTGTAGTCCAATTGATCATGGTAGGTCCTTGCTTTACGAATTCCATGAATGGCGTTGTGTGCAACAGCTTTCTCTGGCCTTCTTCCCCCAATTGTTTGAATATATCCAACATGGTCTGTTGCCCTTTAACCAATTCTTGATTCTGTCTGTGTAATTCTAACTGGAGATTACCAAGAATTGACAGGGTGTCATTTGGTGTCCTTTGGATTTCCTCATTGAAATCCAGGTTAAGAGAATGTGGTTGAGGTTTTGGATTTGAATCCATACTGGGGTTTAGGTTCTTGGGTGGGTCCTCTATTCTATCATGTTCAAGGTCCAGTTCTTCAAGAGGAACCATTCTCTATTTGGTCCTACTCCAGAATAGTTGAGGTTCTAAGTCCTCCTCCCAGTCAGATTCTTCATCAGGGGACCAACTCAAAGGTTGATGTTCCTGGGCTTGCCTAGATTTCTGATCATTCTCTAATTTCCATTTGTCTAGAATTCCTTCCAATCCAAAGGTCAAGTAGGAAAGGTTGTTAAATTCAGATGACCTTTCTTGGTTATTGTCCTGAGAAGGGTAGGGTTCTTGGTGTTTTCCTAGAGTGTTGGTCCTATCAAAGTGGTTAGAGAGCGGGTGGGACCTAAATGATGAGGCGTCATGAAGAGAATCGAGATATGGAGCCCCACGATTTGAATCATACCCTTGAGTGGATATGTTGGGTGCATCCCAATAAGAGGCTGGTGCGGTTTGGTCATAATGGGGACAGTTGGGCCAAGAGGGATATTCTAAGTCGTACCCCCAACTTGGTGGTTGGTTAGCCCAAGTAGGCTGTGGATATGGTCTACTTGGATTAGCATACAAATCATGTTGGGGGCAGTTTGGGTAAGATGGATAGGCATTGAAATCCATGGTTTGGAAGAAATGGAGGGATGCGGGAAGAACAGATGAGAGAGAGTGTGTGTTCAACCAAGCAAACAAGCCTAGTCCTTATAGTGTATTCCTTAGGAGACCTAGAAATCTCCAAAAGGGTGATTAAGCCCGTAAGCACTGGACTCCCCTTCCCAAAGCTAATCTGGCCAGGTTGATTACGAGGGGATTGCAGGGAAGGTTCTTCCTTTGGCTTGCGCCATCGGTTCCATAGACCCCACAACTGTGGTCGTTTGACACTGCCCCGCAGCCTAGTCACCAGATTCTACTAAGGGAATGAAAGCCAAGTGCCCAGTGAACAAAACCCCGCCTCTCAAGACTTAACCCAGTCCTGCCTTGGGCACATCTACTCTGTTTTAAAGGGCTAGGAGTGTGCTTGTGCTAGGGTTATGTGATGAGGCGTTGATTGGGGTAGTGCCTCTTAATTTTCCACTTTCAGTGTGTGTGCTCCTATCAAAACATGGTTTTCAAGCAAGGATTTTGATGTGGTGTCTTTTAATGTTTTATCCTTACTTTAGTGTCTTTTAGAATTGACGTGTCTTAATATTTTCAGACAAGTTTCAGTGGGCACGTCAAGTTTTGCACACAATTCGGTGAAAGTTGATTTCCTTTTGTTGTGTAGAGGCTCTAAAACCCTAATGTACTCATCCTAATAATCATGTAGCTTCTATTAGATGAGTCATTTTTAGGGTTGAGTGGTACGGCCCAAGTGAATTCAAGGTGGCTTTGCAAACACCACTCAAAAAGAGAAAAAAAAGAACACTCTAAGAATTTATTCAGAATGTTAGACTGTATTTTTTGTTGGGTGATGTGTTAAGGATGTGAGTCAGGCAATCATACACCACACTAATTTTTTTTCATTTTTACAATTTTTTTAGGTTTTTAAGCAAGCAAACAACCATGAGTGAAGAAATACTCACGACCAGTCCTCGTTGCGCCTACTTCCTTGTTATCGTCATGAGTTGTGCTGCTTCGCCGTCTAAGCGTCGAATTCCTGCAACCATCAAGTAAAAGGAGACAAGGTGTTAGACGATGTGAGCATGGATGTAAAATGGAAGTGACAAAATAAATCCGTTGCCTCCCTAGCAACGGCGCCAAAAACTGACATGTGCGTGACGCGTGTGTTTTGAAGAGTCGTTATAGCTTGCGCTCGCGACGTCGATTTTAAAAGAATGAAACGGATGTGAGTTCGAGTGTCAGTCTCAGGGAGGCATGAAAATCGGATTCTTCTTGTCACTTATTGTCACGAAAATTGTGGGGTTTTGCTTGCGTAAAGGCGTGGGTGAAAAGCGAGAGAGAGAGAGAGAATAGGGTTAGAATGTCTTCATTCACAGCATGCAATTCAAACATAAAAGAGAGCAGGCAATTGAATAGAAAACAACTTCATTTAACATGCAACTTTAGTTCATAATAACAACACTAGATGAATGCTTGAACATAAGTAAAGTAAAGCTTAAAATAGAGAGGGAAAGAGAGAGAGAGAGGGGAGACGGCGAGGCAGCCATGGCGGTGGAGGGGGCTCCGCCGGCGGCTCATCGTCTCCGGCGATTACAAAAGGGCTTAATGGTAGCTAGGAGGGGGTAGAACACTTGCAAGTGGAGTGAATGCCTTCCATGGGTGGTTGGAAGGGGTTTAAATAGGAAGAAGGGCTTTCCAAATGAAGAAGGGGTTTTAGCGACGTCCGGGACGTCGCTAAAACCCTTCCCAAAACGTCGGTGAAGGCCCTTGCCCGCCGGTCGCTCTTGCGCGCCTTGTGCTTCTTCGCGCCTAATCCGTGTGCACTCATCGTAAGTCATTTGATCGAAGATCGGATGACTGAGATTCCGTGCGGGGCGTGTGCCTGGATCATGCCCACGCCCCCACGTCATCGCACGTGTCTGGTTAGGGCACATCTACGGGTGCCACGTCTTGCAATCGCACCCGTCCGCTACTGATCGGGCAGTCCAATTTTGCCCGCACGCGCCTTCGCCTCGCAATTTCCGCTCAGCGCGCTTTGAACCCGTGTTGCGTGAGCACGGGTGAGCGCTTCGACCGCTGCGCTGCGCCCGCTGCTTTGTCGTGGCGAGGGCAGGCGCCTGAGCAGCTCTCAGCCATTCGATCGAAGATCGATGGCTGAGATTTGTCCTCCGGGTGAAGGTGAGATCGGTCGGCGGTCTGGATGCCGCGAGTGGGCACCACGTGGTACGCCGTGGGCCGTTGATCATCAGATCAACGGTCAGAACTTCTTGGGCCCATTGCGGGAGCTCCAGATGCCGGATTTGGTCGATTTTGAGTCCGTTGGACTCCATTCGTCGCTCTAAATTCATCCGTGCAGTCCGATTGCTCATCTGAGGCCTGCTTTGACAAGTACTTATACAAATGGCCATTAATACTGTTTTATTAGCAATCTTGTTGTATGATGCATGCAATGCTCCCATTCTATTTATGATGTGTTATCTGTGCATTTTGTTCTTAAGATGGACCCCATTTAACAAATTATTGCCCCAAGATGCAGTGTTATCAGATCTAATAGAAGATAGTATGCCTAACTCCCTATTAACTATCCAAGGGTTCAGTAGACTAAAAATGTTTATTGATTTTCTTCAGAGATCCATTACCCAGTCTACGTGCAAGTGAAGTAAATGTACTGCATTCTAAACTTAAGAAACAATTTAAGAAGAAAATCTTTAATGACACCTCCATGACAAAGATGTTTTGCTAGGGACTAACCAATTCAGCTCAAGAAAAGAATTTTTTTTAATGCTAATGCACCTAACCTAAATGAGTGAATACTTCCTAAAATGCAAAATGCACCCCCCCATGCCTAAATACTACAATGTCCTCATTGTAAAATTGAAATAGGGGGAGAAAGGAAGGAAATCACTTGATGATGGTGTTATTCTAAATGCTGGGTTGCCTCCCAACAAGCGCTGTATTTTCTGTCAGCAGCCAGATTTATAGGGAACCTATAAGTTTGGTTCGAGACAGAAAGAGTTAGGCTCTAAGAATATGAGTAACAGCGTGGGCCTAGAAAATAGGTAGCCACGGATGTTAGCGAGCTGATGATGCAACATTTTCCCACATGCTCGCCAGAAGACATGAAAGCAGAGAACCTCGTAGGCTACCTGGGGAGGTCTAGGAATAATAAAAGGAACAAGAGAAGGGACCTCCCGAAATGGAATAAGTGGAAGATAACAAGGGTCCTCCAAAGCAGGAAGGGTTTTAAAAGATATAAACATAATAATTTCAAATCCTTGAATGGCGAGACTAAAAGTACAAGCATCAATCCACACTCGCCATTCTACCCGAGGATGTACTGGCCTGATATGCTCCCCAGAAAGAATGTATGTGAGCAGAGACCTGAGCCGAGGATTAGGTAAGGAATCTATAGGTTGCTTGAGTGATTAGGTGGTAATTATTAAGTCCAAAGAGGGCTTAGTCCATCTAGGTTCCATTCCCAATAAGAATTCGTCTTACACATCCTTACCTAACTTCATTGTTTTATGAACCTCCAATTGCTCCTCTACAATAGATGAGTCATGAATATAATTCAATATCTCATTAGTAGACTCATGATCAACATGCTTTAACGACAGTTGGGTTTCCTGGGAAGTAGCGAGATCAGAATTATCATCAAATCCATCCTTGGGTTCTTTCTTGTCAATTACATCCTTTCCGGGAACTTTGTGTGCTACTTCATTATCCTTAATATCTTTAGGAGGATTGTCTTCTTTAATGTTATGGAGTGATGAGAATACCATCATGAGCCATAACTAGGTCATTTTGGCCAAATTAAGTCAGTAAATGCTCATAAATAACTGCCATAGAGTCATAAGTCACTACATAATCATTCTGAGGGAAAAATAAGAAACTAGGGTTAAAACTGTAATTTTACCAGCATATTGATGTAAACACATTTATTGAGGGTAAAATGCCTATTCCATGTTCCTAGGCTTAGATTTGCATTTCATGTTATAAATATTGCATGTCATGCATCATTCTGCATTTAGAGTAGTTGTATATAATTTAGGTTAATTACATCTTTTTGTGGTCAGGAGAAGGATATTTATTTTGGAGCCTCGAATTGACGATCCGACCGTATGGATCTGATCAAGACGACGATCGGAGTCCAACGCCTTCAAAACCGCCTCGATCGGAGTCCCGTAGCACCATATGCAGTTCAAGGAATTTCAACGGCCAAGAGACTAGGTGACATAATTCGGAGCTTCAAATGATAAATCTGATCACGCGGATGGATTCAGGTTGACAATTGCAGCCTAACGACACGAAAATCGACTCAATCCGACCTCTGTAGCAGTACTTACAACAAAAAGAAGTTGGACAACCCAGATTATGCCACGTGGCGCAGCCCAGGCCGCCTAGTGCACATGCGCGTAGTAGCGCGGGTGCGCGTGTGTGCACGTAGGCGCGCTTGCGCACAGCGCAGCGCTAGCGCGTGAGCGTGCGTGTGCGCACGCGGTAAAGAGAGGACAGCACGCGCCAGTGACGCATGAGTTGGCCTACAGCGACGCATGAGCCGGACCTACAGCGATGCTTACAGCCGTCACTAATTCTTTACGTGCCAGCAAAGCCAGCTGTGGGCGTGAGTGGGCATGAGCTGCCTACAACAACACTTCCAACGATGGCCTGGATGTCACTAATGGTCCCATACCTATTTTTGCCTCTTCTCCTCCACTATAAAAGGACCTACACCCCCTCCCTTCTAAGCCATTGTTGGACGAACGAATTGCTACGCTAACGTGTTCGATTTTGAAAAACCTGTCGTTGTAGTTTGAAAGCGAAGAACTCGTGTTCAACAAATAAAATTTATACCGAAATTGAAATTCTGGGTCAAACATAGGGAGGCAGACGTTTGATTTAAAAACTACGCGTTTATTTTTATTTGTCACGAAGTAATTCAATTAATTAAAACTAGCTAACTATTTACAATAAATAGAAGAGAGAGAGTAAGAGAGAGAGAGAATATTACAAATAGAAATCAAAACGAGATGTAGAATAAATAGGGAATTCATCATTAAGGAGATTGTTTATTTCACTATTACAACTAGAAAGCAGAAAATAATTACACTAGAAAGCAATAAATTTACTCTAGAAAGCATTAAAAGAATGGAGAGAGAAATATCCTCCTCGACGGTCGCTTGGAGGACGAGCCAAACTACTCTAGAAAGCAGTAAATCTATTCTAGAAAGCAGTAAAAAGAATAGGGAGAGAGATATCCTCCTCGACGGTCACTTGGAGGATGAGCCGGATGGGACGATGCCTGGACGAAGGAGGATGAAGCAGGATGAAGGAGGACGAAGCAGAAGAACGAGAACGGGGCAGCACGTCGTCGTCGTCGTGGGATCCACTTTCGAAGGGGGACGAAAATTTGGACTTTATCTCGCGAGAAGCATCCTGGGTGTGGGACAAGCTTCTCTTGAGCTTTGGAGAGGTAGAGAAGAGAAGGAAGGAATGAGAATTTCATGTGGAGGGGGTCTCCTTTTATAGTTGCAAGGAGTGGGGGCAAATTAGTCATTACATCTTTAAAACATTAAATAAGGGGTCTTTAGTGACGGATAAAACCGTCGCTAAAGCCCAACGTGGGCGTAGTGGGCGTTGGAGGCGCGCGCCCACTCATCTGCTTGCGCCTAACTCTCACCGCACATTCAGGCGTCCATAACCGTCCGATCGCGAGATTGGACGGTCTAGATCGCGCCTTTGCCCGCCTTACTGCACGCCCTCCCAAACCGTGCGATTCCACGTTATGTCGCGCGTGCAATAGCGCGTCGACGCTATTGAGCACGGATGGCCGCTCGATCAAGATCTGACGCCCGCTTGCCCGCGCCCTTCGCCTGCTCGCTGCGGCTCGAACTCGCGTCTGCTACTCGGGATAACTCCCTCACCTACTGCACTGCGGAGCGCAGATGGTCGCGCGGATGAATTCAGGGTGTCGCATCCACAACGGCGGAGAAGCAACGCTTTGATTGAAGAAGAGAAGGTGCGACGGTGTTGGGGGCCGGTTGGACGACTGAGATGGCACCCATGGCGCCGTCTTGGCCGTCCATCTTCTGGATGTTGTAGATGGTGCCACAGGTGTCGGATTGACTTGCTTTTTGCGTCGCTAGGCTGCGATCGTCGATTCGAATCCATTCGTGCGGTTGAATTTGTTGTTTGAAGTGCAGATTTACACCATCTTGGCCCTTGATCTTCTAGGGTTCCTCGATCACTATCAGATGCTACAGATGCCTGATTAGGGCGATCTTAGAGTCGTTGAACTCTAATCGTCGCCCTGATCACATCTGTATGGTTGGATCTTCGATCCGAGGCCCCGATAAAAAGTTTTCCTTGTCCAAGCACATAAAAGTAGACAATTAACCTCCATTTTATTCAAACTTCCCTAAATGCAAGATGATGTCTGTTATGCAATATTTATATCATGAAATGCAATCCTATGCTTAAGAACATGAATAAATAGACATCTTAAGTAGTGTAAATGTGTTTACATCAGCCATCTATACCTACTCTACTCCCACCTACTCCCAAGCTCTAGCATGCCTACCAACCTCCATTAGAGCTTGTTCTCAAGCTCCCAAGGCGCCTAGTAGTCTAGCGAACCTCTACCCCACCAAATACTCCTCCAACTTCCCATCTCCCTTCATAGGTCGCCTTGGAGCCGTCCTCCCACCTCCATTCCGATAGTAGATCATCTCTATCTTCTCACCTCCATTCCAGAGCCATGACAAAGCTTTCCTCAACCCGACGTCCTCCTGCACCTCACCTCCATCGTCCCACTCCTCACCTCTTTCGTCCGAGCTTTCGCCAGGCGTCGTTGTCTCGTCGAACAGCCGATTTGGGAGATTTTGTCTCACCCCTTTCTCTTTTTATGCTTTCATAGTTAATTGTAATAGACATAAATGCAATACATCACATTTGATTCCATCTCTATCTTGTGATTGCTTGTCTTTTATTTCAAAAACACAAAAAAATAACAAAACCCTAAAATACCAAAAAGAAACAAATCGAAGCGCGGTTTTCAACTAAAGTAAATGTCGCCTCCCTGTGTTTAACCCAGGACTCCCTTGGAGTTTCAGTATAAATTTTATCTGATTGATGTGTTTTGCAACTACGACGACGGGTTACTTGTAACCCCGATTTCTAACACGCGAAACTCGCCCGACCATTTTGGCGCCGTTGCCGGGGAGGCATAGGAATTTACTTTATTATTTTCTACGCTTCTTTGCATTTACATAACACTAACCCCGCTTATCTTTGATCTATTGCCTTATAGGTACCCTAGCATGGAAATCCAAGTGCAGTAGACTGGAGTAAAGTGCGGGTAGAGTGTTTTGTAAGTGTCCCCCACACCACCCCCACCTTAGTTTTCGTTCCATAACCTAATAACTCAAACCCAAGTCAACTCAGGTGCTTTGCATAAACCCTAGGGTAGATTTTGGTTGTTTGATTGTCACTCCACTCACCTCACCCACCCGCATATATAAAAAAATAAAAAAAATATTCTTCTCTTGTGGGATTTAACTGAAAGCTACACACTTAACACCCACAACTTTTTATCATAAGGCACACAATCACTTTGATTCTACCACTTAACCGGGATCTGACCTGTGAACTCGGTACACTTCAACTCAATACACATAAGTGAGTAGAAATCTGAATAGGTTAAACATTCTTGTGTGCCTTAACTAAGTGGTGCAACAGGCCAATTGATTGAGCTGTTTGGGCCGCACCACTCAATCTAAAACTGATCCATCTAGTAGCTTGCCACTTAAGGTTGATTCTTAGGGCTAAACCGGGTACTCCACATTATTTTTGACTTTTAAAGGAACATATCATCACCCGTGCTTTCAAAACTTGGAGTGTTCTACTAAACCTTGATTGAGCCAACCTAAGAATTGAACCCTAAAAGCTACTAAACAAGGTTAAATCCTAAATGACACATCATCAAATAACCTTGTTTGCGAACCCTGGTTGTGCACACACACACATTTCAACTGATCATTAAGGCCACAACCCATCTAAAGGGCCCATCACATTCCTGAAGCACCATTGTCCCAAGCCTAACTAAAATTGAGTAGACGTTGACCTTAGGGATTGATTCGCTCTTCGAGGCTCAGACTGAGATTTTTTTCAATTAATTTGCTTCTACTGGTCCATCTGATGTCTATTTAGGGGAGTAGCATCAAATGATTGTGGCTGGGGGTTAACTAGGAACCTGAGGCGCAAGCCAAAGGAAGAGCCTTCTCCCCAGTCCCACCTTCTAACTGGTTGTATTGACCAGATAAAAGTAGACTAAATCGTTTATAATCTCAAGATGGGTCTTGGGAGTCTGTAGGTCTTTAGGCTACCCACATAAGGACAAGGTTGATTGATTGTACTGCAGGGCACCTTTTGATTGCACAGCAATCATAGGTCCTAATCAACCTAAATAATGTCTGAACCTATCTTAAATTTTGGATATTGCACTCATATCTTGCATATCATGCATTGCATCAGTCTATTTAGAATGAGATGAGATATCCTGCTAGTTAATGCTTTTTTATTGCTATTTACAGATAATAAAGTGATCCAGGATGAAGATAGTGGAATAAAGCAATAAAGGAAGAAGAAGACTGATCCAGATAAGAGGAGTGAGGAGGATAGCCTTATCCCTACCCTTAGAAACCCTAGGACAGCCTTCCCAAACCCAAAACAACCTCCATTAGGACACCTTAGCCTCAAAACCCAAACATGGATACCACTATCCATGTTCCTATCCCTCTCCCAAACACTTAGGAACCAAAACCAACCTTAGAAAACACAAAACCCACTCTCCAGCACCTTTTAAGATGTCCAGACATCTGGCTGGACGTTTGATTTCTGCAGAATAACAATCCAGGAAGCCAAAACTCATACTGACACAGAATTGGACGTCTAATTTAGTGTCCAGACATCCAATTTTGTAGTATAAGACGTCTGACCACTATCTTGGACGTCTGATACTGCTGTCTGGTTCCTGATTTTGGGTGTTGGAAGCCCTAGCTTGCCTATTTTGACCTAGGAACCCCACCGGACACCTTAGGAAAACTAAGTAGAGACCTCCTAAGCCTAGTCCACTATCCATAGCCCTACTTGTCCTATCACTAACCCAATTGAACCATCCCATACCTAATTGGGTGAATCTACAGTTGATTGAGTGCACCCGAGCCCAATTAGATCCACCCAGGATATAATTAACTCATACCTATCAGGGTTACCCTAGCCTAATCACATGCACACATCTAATTAGACTTGACCTAGACCTAATTAGGTTCACTCCTACCCAATTAGACTTTCCTAAGCCTAATTAGGTCCACACCCACTTAATCTAGATTGACCCAACCTATTTAGCACCTAATCCCACCAAAACCCACAACCTAGGCCTATGAAAAACACACACCCACACACACACGCACACCTTCCCATTTTACTCCCACCAAACCCATGCACACTCTCTTGGAAACCCTAAAAACTTGTGTCAAACCTAGATCCAAAAATTGTGGCATTTGCTATTTTTGGAGCCACCAAAAGTGGCAACCAAATGGAGCCTTCCATAAGGGCAAAGAGAGAGCTACGAAATTGGACCATCTCTCCATACACTCTCCCATCCATACTCTCCACTCTAAACTTTCTTCCACCCTCCAAAACCTGAAGGCCGTCCTCCTCATCCTCCTCCAAGGCTCCATGGACGGCTAGCTAGAGAAGCTTCTCTCCAAAGCTTCAAGGATGGCCATTGGTAGAGAAAGGGAGCAACACCCTCCTCTCTCCACTTGGGTGCACTAGCCCCCATCTTCTTCTTCTTCTTGGACGGCCATGAAGGCTCACCCATAGCCTCTTGTGGCCGGCCATCTCTTTTGGTAGGCATGTAGACGGGTTTGCATACCCAAGGTTTAGCCTACACCCTCACACAAGGCCGATGACCCTAGTGGCAACTTTCCGGCGTGAGGGATTTTCTTCTATTTATATGCTTTCTAGTGTAGATGATGTGTGATAAATTTCTATGCATAGATAATGTTTTTGTGATTGATTATTCTCATGTTTGCTTGCTTATATGACACTTTGGTTTGTTCACACCATGCACGGCCACCATGGCCTCATTTAGATGCACATAGTCACTTAGGTTTTTGCTAGTTTATCTAGATCTAGGTTTCAATTCGCTTTTCGAAATAAAAAAAAATCAAAAACACAAAAAGACAAAAATAGTAGCTTAGGTTAGATTTAGGTTATAAAAGCCGATCCAAATCTCTATTCGTTTTCACGCCTCCCAGAGACGAACGACTGGGACTCAAGTTCTAAAAAGAATAAAGATCTACGAGAGTTTCGTTATCACAAATATCTTTGATGAGTGATTTTTGCAACTATACTACGATTTCCAACGATTTCAAAATACGCGATTTCCACTCCCGTCAGCCCCCTCCATGGACGGCTAAAGAAGAAGCTCCTCCAAGGCATCTTCTGTTAGTTCAACTACTCATATATAATATTTTGATGATTTTACAAAATGAAGAAAATGAAATAAAAAATAAGTGTAGCATATTGTTTCTCTCTATAATTACATATTTACAGGTTTTATAAAGTTTTTTCAAAATGGGAGATTAAAAGCGTGAAGACTAAGTAGCATAAGTATTAGGTCATAGGCTTCTCATGTAAACTTTTAAAGGTTATAATTTTCATTTTATTTGAGTCTAGAAATGTTGTAAAGAGCCCCTAGAACATAACCTATAAATAGCTAACTTAGGCTCTCTACACTTAGGATAAATTAGAAACAAAAACCTAACACTAAGACTCTTATCTGACATCCAAAACAATTGTCAGACGTCTAATTTTCAACTTTAAGATGTCTAATAAGTGTCTCAGACATTTAACTTCCAATAGTTCTGCCTTCAGCTTCTGTCTTCACGAACATCAGTCGAAGCACTCCTCTATCAGACGTCCATAATCTCATCCAAACGTCTGATGCTTTACCTAGATGTCCTTAGACTAGCTGTTAGACTAAGCACCTATCTTTGTTCTACAGATAATGGGCAAAAATGTATTTTCAGACGTCTGGACATGCTTCCAGACGTCTACCTTTGGACCGTTGCCCATGTATTTCTGTGCGTATCTCAATACGAACATAAGATCTTATATCTGATTCTTTAAATCTAGAATCTTGTTTGGATCTGATCAAAACAGGAACAAATTCACCCTTTATTACACGTCCAATAACTTAATCAGACGTCTTATGTGAAAATATCAGACGTCCTTCTTCCAATCCAATGGAGTCTGTTCAGGATTGCCTATAGTATTAGATGACCGAAAGTATTTTCAAACGTCCTATAAGATGTCTGACCATAAAATTAGACGTCTGATATTGCTGTCAAACTCATCATTACCCTGATTTGTGATGGATTTCATCCCAATCTCTTGGGATTTGTCTCCAACGGCTAGGAGAACTCTCCCAAGTGTTCTTGAAGGATCCAAACTTGCCTATAAATATACTACAACCCCTCTTTGGCAAAACACACCTCTTGAGATTCAATTCCCTTAGGAAAATCACTTGCTCACTACTCTAAGCTTCATCTTGCCCTTGTGCTGTGCCAAACTCTAATCAAAGGGCAAATCCATACTCCCAACTCACTTCATTCTGCAAATCCTCAGGGAGTTCTTTTTATGCTTAGTAGATAAGAAAGTAATTAAAGTATTGGGGTGCTATATAGGTGTTATTTTACTTCTTATTTTTGTACTTTGGGTATCCGGCCTGTCGGGTCCCCGTCTCTTCATTTTGAAGGGAGAAACCTCCGTTTAGGGATCGGAGGTAGGATTTGTAATTGAAGTACACTACCCTCGTTTAGGTAATGTGGTTAGTGGATTGATCACCTTGTGATCGAAAATCCTAAGTCAAGGGATTGGCTTAGGTGGTGGTTTTCACCCATCTTGGGTTTCCACCTAAAAATCTGATGCCACCTTTTGTGATTGAATTTTTTTTTTCAATATTATATAATTTCACTATTAACCCCCCCTCTAGTGCAATTTCATCTTCATGTGGTGGCAAGAAGAAGGAGAGCACTAGGGTGCAACACCCTCTTCTCCTCTCTTCACTTGGGCATGTCCTTTCTTCTCCATAGAGAGGATGCACCCTCCTTTTTCTTCTTCTTTTTGGGAGGCCATGAAGGCTCACCCATAGCCACTTGTGGCTGGCCATCTCTTATTGGTAGATGTGTAGACGAGTTTGCATACCCAAGGTCTAGCCTACACCCTCACACAAGGCCGATGGCCCTAGTGGCACCTTCCCGGCGTGAGGGATTTCTTCTATTTAAATGCTTTCTAGTATAGATGTTGTGTGACATTATTTTGAGTATTCTATGCATGAATAATATTGTGTGATCATCACTTCTATGATTGTCTTTAAGTCTGTTTGCCTATCGCTTTTCAAAATAAAAATCAAAAACACAAAAAGACAAAAAAAATATTAGGTTAGATTAGATTTAGGTTAGATTAAGCCGATCCAAATCTTGACTTTTCACGCCTCCCAAAGATGAACGACCAGGACTCAAGTTTTCAAAGGAATAAAATCCATCGAGTTTTGATATTATAAATGTTTTTGTCAAGGGGATTTCGCGACTATACTATGACGTTGTCTTCCGAAAACTTGCAATTTCCACGCTTGTCAAGGGTAAAAGATACCTCAGCCAAATTTGTATCAGTGAGTTCAATGAATGGTTTGAGTCTCTGACCATTCACAACAAAAGGTTTTGAATTGTGGTTGAGTTGACTAATTTCGACAGCTCCATTTACAAAGATTCGTCAGACAAGGTATGGTCCAATCCATTTTGATCTGAGTTTTCCTGGGAACAATTTGAGTTTGGCGTCAAAGAGTAGGACTTTCTGACCAGGGAAAAAGATCTTTCTGGATATGTGCTTGTCGTGAAAGGCCTTAACCTGCTCTTTGCAAATTCGCGAGTTCTCATTTGTGTCATGGCATAGTTCATCGATCTCGCTCATTTGAAGCTTTCTATGGGTTCCTGCCTTAGAAAGATCAAGATTGCAGTTCCATACTACCCAATAAGCTTTGTGCTCCAATTCGACAAGGAGGTGACATGCCTCCCGTACACCAATCTGAAGGGAGACATGCCTAATTGGGTTTTGTGGGTGGTCCTATAAGCCCACAAAGCTTCCGAAAGTCGGGATGACCAATCTTTGCTGCCAGGTTGAATAGTGACTTGGAGGATTTTCTTGATCTCTCAGTTTGATAACTTAGCTAGACTGTTAGTTTGTGGGTGATAAGGAGTCGAGCTTCTATGCGACACCTCGTAATTAGTCATCAGTGATCTGAACTGAGTATTTGTGAAATGGGTCCCTCCATCGGAGATTATGGCACGTGGAATCCCGAACCAAGAAAAGATGCTTTGATGAATGAATTTGATAACCACCTTATGATCATTGGTTCCGGTCGGAATGGCTTCAATCCATTTGGACACGTAGTTAACAACAAGAAGAATGTATTCGAAGCCGTTTGAAACAGGGAAGGGTCCCATAAAATCAATCTCCTAGATATCGAAGATTTCACATACGAGAATCAGTTGTAAGGGCATCATATTGCAGTGGCTCATGTTGCCTATGGTCTGGTAACGAGTGCATGCCTTACAGTGATTGTATGCGTCTTTGAAAATCGTGGGGCAATAGAAGCCACACTGGAGGACTTTTGCTGTGGTTTTATGACCAGAGAAGTGTCCACCATAGGCCTGGTCATGGCAGAAGGATAAAATGTCCTGTATTTCCACTTCCGGAACACATCATCGGATGATTTGATCAACACCAATGTGGAAGAGATATGGGTCTCCCCAGAAGTAGTACTTGGCATCAGAAAGTAATTTGTCCCTCTTGGCTTTTGGCCAATCGGACGGGATCTGATGTGATGCCAAGTAGTTTACAAGATCAGCAAACCATGGAAGTCCCACACTGATAGTCAGGAGGTGCTCGTCAGGAAAATGTTCAGTAATGGATCCTGATGGGTCGATAATGTCAGAAGGAAGGCGGGATAAGTGATTAGCTACCACATTCTATTTTCCTGCCTTGTCACGAATCTGGAGGTCAAACTCTTGCAATAGCAAGATCCAGTGGATTAGTCGACGTTTCGCGTCCTTCTTCGCAAGGAGATGCCTCACAGCAGTGTTGTCTGAGTAAATGATAACACGGGAACCCAAAAGATACGATCTGAACTTTTCCAGGGCAAATACTACGGCTAGCAGCTCTTTCTCAGTAACTGTGTAGTTACGCTGAGCCTTGTCAAGTGTCTTGCTAGCGTAGTAGATGACCAGAGGTTTCCCGTCTGTTTTCTGCCCAAGTACTGCACCTACATCGTAATCAGATGCATCACACATGATCTCAAAGGGTTGAGACCAATCAGGGGACTACAGGATAAGTGCTTGGGTAACTTGATCACGCAAGATCTCAAATGCCTAAGTGCATTCCTTGGTGATTTCAAAGGGGACA
Organism: Thalassia testudinum; assembly: GCA_037157565.1. Classification (NCBI taxonomy): domain Eukaryota; kingdom Viridiplantae; phylum Streptophyta; class Magnoliopsida; order Alismatales; family Hydrocharitaceae; genus Thalassia; species Thalassia testudinum. The sequence continues at coordinate 41,208,407 of JAZHRO010000049.1, forward strand.
TCCTTAGATAAAAGATTAGTCAGGGGGCGTGTAATTTTCGAGAAATAGAGAATGAATTGACGGTAAAAACCAAAGTGCCCCAGGAAGGATCAGATGTCCTTGACTGAGCTAGGCATAGGGAGTTTGAAAATCAGATTCACCTTGGCTCGATCAACCTGGATGCCCTTTTCCAAGATAAGATGTCCCAAGACAATTCCCTCAGGTACCATGAAGTGGCTCTTTTCCCACGAAAGAACCAAGTTCACTTCGATGCATCGCCTGAGGATCTGGACCAAGTGCAGGAGGCAATCGTCAAATAATTTACCAAATACCGGGAAGTCATCCATGAAGACTTCAAGGTATTCACCTACCATATCTGAGAATATGGCAAGCATGCACCACTGAAAGGTAGCGGGTGCATTGCAGAGATCGAACGGCATCCTTCGGAATGCATAAGTTCTGAAGGGGCAGGTGAAGGTGGTCTTCTCTTGGTCCTCAGGATGGATTGCGACCTGATTGTAACTGGAGTACCCATCCAAAAAGCAGAAGAATTGATTTCCCTCTAGTTTCTCGAGAATCTAATCAATGAATGGTAGTGGGAAATGATCCTTCTTCATGGAAGAATTGAGTCTTCTGTAATCAATGCAGACTCTCCACGAGTTTGCTATACGAGTCGATATGGTTTCTTCGATTTCAGTCGAGATGACGGTGAGTCCTACCTTTTTACGCACAACTTGGATTGGGCTCACCCATCGACTGTCGAAGATCGGGTAGATGATCCCGGCATCTAACCACTTGATAATCTCCTTTTTCACTACATCCTGCAGATTTGGATTCAACCGTCTCTGCATTTCACGGGATGGTCATGAGCCCTCTTCAGTGTAGATGTGATGTGTGCAGTATGAGGGGCTAATACCAGTGAGATCGTCGAGAGTCTGTCCAATGGCTCTTCGATGTTGCTGGAGAACAAAAATAAGGCATGTTTCCTGATCATGTGTGAGTTGGGAGTTGATAATCATTGGAAACGTCTGATTGGAACCCAACAAGATGTACTTGAGATGATCGAGAAGATGTTTCAATTCCAAAACCGGGTTTTCAACAGTAGAGGGTAGTTCAGGATGGTTGTTGGGAGCAAAGGAAGGAGCTATGGGTGTGTCTAGGTTGAGTTCGGGCTCCCTTAATTGCAGGTTTTGATCCTCTTGTGGTTGATCCGAAATAGTTTTGTCCATGATGAAGTCATCAACCACTACTTCAATATCGCAAATTTGTTCTATGACTCCGCAATTAATTCCTTATTGGGCCTTAAAGATGTTGATCTTTAGTGTCTTGCTCCCAAATTTTAATTCAATTTGGCCCTCCTCACAATTGTATTGGCCCTAGAAGTGGCCAAAAAGAGTCTCCCTAGTATGATCGGTGTATTCTTCACATTCTCAGGAGCATCCATATCTAAGACAATAAAATCTACTAGAAAATAGAAATCATGCACCCTAACTATGACATCCTCAAGAATTCCTTTTGGTGACTTAATTGATCGGTCTGCTAGTTGTAAAGTCTTTTCAGCCGGTTTAAGTTCAGATTCCTCGAAATGGTCTAGTAGGGATGTGGGTATCAAATTTATGGAGGCTCCTAAGTCTAATAAGGCTCAGTCAAATCGTATATCACCGATTTCATAGGATCAAAGGGGTGCCTGGGTCTTTTGCCTTAGGCAGGAGTTTGCTCAAGATGACAGAGCTGGCTTGCTTTGACAGTATGATCGGATTCCCATCTTTAGTTCACGGCTTACGCTTAGGTGTACATACGCCTTTCGGAAATCCTGCGTAGGCTGGTACGTGGAGTATCGCATAAATCAAGGGGGTGCTTATATGGACCTACTCAAAGAGCTTAACTGGGTCCTCCTCAGGTGCCATGATTTTGGTTATCCTTTTTCCCTTGGTCAAGGCCTTAGGAAATGGAACCTCAGATGGTTCCTCTATAATGGGTCCAGGTTCTTGATCTGGGATAGAGGTGTCCTGGATGCCTATCCTAGGGTTAAGGTTTGTATTTCCAGGCTGTGAATGACTTGGATAAGGTGGGTCTTGTGTTGTTTTGCCAGTGTGGGTACTAACAAAATTCAATCCTGCCTGGTTCTGGTTTGGAGTGGGTAGAAGAGGTGCTTGCTGCTAGTAACCTATATACGATGTCGAAGCCTCCATCCCATCGGGTGATGGAGTAGAACGGGCCTGATAAACAAAGTGAGCTTGGCCTGGATTTAGGTTCATAACGTGCCTCTGGTTCGGCACATTATTCGGATTAGGCAGAGATTGTGAAGGAAGTACACCAGGTTTTTGAGGATTTGCCATCTAGGCAAGCTGATTGCGAACCTCTGTGATCTCGTCTCTGTGTTGTTTTTGCATAGCCACATTCATCTTCTGAATGTTAGCCAGAGTCTGAAGGATAAGAGTCATTTGATCTGTTTGAGTCGGCCCAGATTGATAAGTTGGGTTAGGCCGAGGCTGAGGTGGCTGATATGGATGAGGAGCTTGTGGTCGGGGTGGATATTAAGGTCTCTGATTTTGATTATTGCCTGACCACATGAAATTGGGATGATTACGCCATCCAGGGTTGTAGGTGTTTGAGAATGGATCATTCTGAATGGCGTTGAGGTCCTCGTAGATCTGAGGAACCTCGAGAAAATCAGAATATAAGGGTTCAGAGTTCCCCGAACTAGAGTAGGTGGATCCAGAGTTTCCTCCGAAACCAGAATCAAATGGGGGTGGATATGGATCCATCCCCTGAGAAGGTCGGTGATAGATGTTGTGCACGGCCTCCCTACTAGAGGGTGGTTGCGTGAACTGCTTTTGCGCAAAGGTGGCTCGCTGCAAATGTCAAGTTAGCACATCCACCTTCTTCTCAATAATAGAGACCTTGTCCAAATGACTGGCCATCAGTTCCAAGTCGACGAAAGAGCACCGGCCCTGCGTCTCATGTGCTGCCTTTCGATTCGTCAATTCACGGGCATTCGTCCGGTCGAACATGCCCATGAATTCATTATTGATGGAGTTCTCACACATATTCTCGAGAATCTCCCATACAATGTCTTCATGTTGACCCATGATGTTTCCTCCGCAGGTCGCATTGATGAATAATCGAATATCCTCACGGAGTTTCTGGTAAAAAGACTGGACTTGTTCCCCTTTAGGAACTCCGTGGTGGAGCACTTTCTCATGAGATCCAGAAAATGATCCCATGCTTCGTGAAGTGGTTCTCCTGCTTGTTGTGTGAAATGTGTGATCTGGTGCCGTAAAGCATTTGTCCGACCAACAGGGAAGAACTTTCTCAAAAACTCTGATTGAAGTTCCGCCCATGTGTTGATTGGACTCATTTGGGTTTAGTACCAGTGAGCAGCTTTATCCATGAGAGAGAAGGAGAACATTTTCATGAGTAAAATATCCCGATTTTGAGCTTCGACCCGAAGGTCTAGCCCAGATGCTTGAGTTCTTTGATACGCTGGAAAGGATCTTCGGAATAACGCCCATGGAATTTGGGAATGGCATGAATCATGTTAGGCTTGAGTCAGTGTCAAGACCTCCAGCGAGGATTTGTACTTGAGGTTTGATCGCCATTGCAGTGGGATTGTAGTGATCTCGCTTCATTGGACGTTGCAGTGGGTTCACAAAGGCTTGGAATAGATCATTGAGGCGCTGAAGTTGATTTTCAAGATTATTTTCTTCTGCGGGTTGTGCCATGATGATGGATGGAGAATCAGGTTCAAGTGAATCAGAAGAGAAATCCATAGGATTGGGTTGTTGCATAAACAAGGAGGTCGAGGCTTGGCCTCAACGTGAATGAGTGGCTAAAGGAGGACTCAAGGATGGTCTTAAAGACCTCCTCCCGAACATGCACCAATGAAGTAGATGAGAGGTAGAATGTGATGGACCCAATCAAGACACCCAAAAATTTTGGATGACTATAGAGGTTCGGGGCGGATGATACCCCTTAGTTAGAAAGCCGTCCACCTGAGAATTACCTAAGTAGCCAAAGAGGGAGAGTCCCGCAAAGACCCCTACACGGTAGAGCACCCCCATGGGTTACAAGGTTTCCCCCACTCGACCTCTCTTGTCACTGATGTTCCAGGTAGACCAGAATGGGGACTTGACCTCTTAAGTCTACCAGTTTTAATTAAGAGCAAGGGTGCTCTAGAATTTCACTTGAACTTTAGGATGTGTTGAGTGCAAAGGTGACCTAATTTGAAGATTGGTTGACCCAACAAAGTGGGTCAACTTCACCTGTATTGTCCTCTTGAGAATCTTAGGTCCCTCTTTTAGTGTTCAAATGATTTTAAGAGCCTGATTTTTAAGGTTTTACTGGAATAAATCAGTTCAATCAAGGCTTAGGCACACATTTGTTTGAAAGATCAATTCTTGATTAAGCAAGTGTGCCTCTAAAAACCCTAAACTAAAATCATTAATTGGCTCTAATTTGGTCCAATTTAATTTGTCAAAATGTGGTACCTAGGGCTCAAGCAAGAATGTGATAGCCCTAGATACCTTAAGCTTTAAGTAGGTACACAAATCAGAATTTGTTGTTTAAATAAAATGTATCAAATCAGGCAACTTGATGAATTATCTAAGGATAGAATGTAAGTAGCCCTAATTTTATTTTTATCTTTTCAGAATCAAGGGCTTAAGAGAGAGTAATTAGAACTTACTTGCCCCTGGCATGTTTAATGTGCAGCCGATTTTCCTAGAATGTATCCCTCCTGAAACAAACACAGCAAAAGAGATATAGCAAGTTAGAATCCAAATTAGGAATTGCAAACAAAAGGTCTAAATTGCCCGTTGCTCCCCGGCAACGGCGCCAAAATGCTCGGGCACTAAATCGGTGTTTTAAGATTGTCGTGTTGTAGTATAGCCAAAATAATGCTCAAACAAATAAATTTTATTACTTGAAAAAGTTCCGAGGTCAAACACAGGGAGCAATATGGAATTTAAAGTTCAAGATCACAATTTAAATTAAGAATAAAGATTGCAATAAAAATAATGTCAAGATCAATATGCAAAAATAATGGAGTACAATGATGATTTAAATCACCAATTACTCCTCACAAATAACTCTTAAATCAAGCCTCAAGTATATGCAATTAAAGTATCAGACGTCTTAAATAGGCCTGTGCTACAATGCTAGAGACTCAAGGGTCTTTCTCTCTTCCTGTGCAGCTTTTCTTCTCCTTCTGGTTCTTTCTTTGTTTCTTCTTCTCTTCTTCTTCTTCAGCTCTTCTCTTTTTTGTCTCTCTTCTTCAGCTACGACCCTTCTTCTTTCCTTCTTCCTTTCCCTGTTCAGCTACTTCACACATGGGGGGAAGGCTTCTTGAATTTGGCTAAGTGTCAGCCAGTTCTCACCAAGAGAAAAACCCTCCCCCTACCCGCTCAATCTCTCTTTCTTTCTCTCTTCTTAGGCTCCGCCCTCCCAGGGCCTCTCAGTGGATAACCGGGTAATCGGGTAGGCACGTACCTAGGTCCAGGGCTGTGGGCGTGGTTGTAGCCGAGGAGTGAAGCCTTAGGCGAGTCGAGCACACCAGGTCCGCAGGTGAGGTGTCGTGGATGAGGCGCAGGTGTGCGTGGGTGAGAGGGACCTCACCCTATGTTTGGAGGAGATAAGCCTCTATCACAAATTCAATATATGCGATAGCGTCGCTTCGGTGGCTTCTGATGTGGGACTATCTGCTCCCGCTTCACTCACATGATGGCAACTGCACGTCTTCCTCCAATTGTCTCGGCTAGCGTGGTCAAGGCATCCAATTGACCACCTGGATGAGTTCGCGTGTTGTTTCCATGCAACCTGGGACTTCTACCTGGGGCAGACAAGGCCTGGAGCGAGCTCGAAGCTTCATGAAGCTTTTCGTCAATGGAGGAGGAGGTGGCACACCTGAAATCAAGCAAACGACCTCGTGGCCCAATTAAACTTGCTCAGGACCTTCGTCGAACCATGGCGAGTGCAACGGTGGAGGTTGTGCGGCGTGGCGAGGTCCGTGCATGCATGGTGAAGTCAGATTGTGTGCATGAGAGTGGGTGTGTTCGGTGGAGTGTTGGAGAGGCTAATAACCTTGATTACTAGAGGGCTTTTTCTCTCTGGGCTATGGTGGAGGTGTAGGGATGAACAGCGGCCAGATTGGTGGAACGTAGTGGTTGTGTGAGCTCACCGGAGGTACGCTGGTGAGGTGGAAGACGAAGGGCGGTCGGGCGAGTCGGTGGTCGAAACGAAGTTGGAATGTCTAGAAACGAAGAGTGGAAGATGAGGCATCGATCTGGGTTGCTAGCGGATGAAGTAGGGTAGAGGCGACACTAGTTATGGTGTTGTCAGCACCGGAGAAGAGAATAGCTCTAGAGAGAGAGACAGCGAGGAAGAGGGGGGTTAGGGCATCGGCTGGTATGGCTCAATGCGAGAAGAAGCGAGGAGGATATCTCTACTGTTGGTATTGCAAATGGAGGAAGAAGATGGACGAAGGGGCTCACCAGATGTCGAGGAGCTTTCAGCCGAGAGAGAGAAAGGAATTAGTGGGGATTCTTGGCCGATTTCGAGTGTGAGGAAGACGGTGTGATCAGGAGGTTCTTTTATAGACCTCAGGAGGAGGTTTTGGGCTTGGGATCGGGTTCAAAAGGAAAGGGAATTTCTTGTCGAACTTCCCTTCCAAATTTGAAAAGGATTCGTCAAGAAATTAAGAAGTTCTTTCCATTTTAAGGTTGCGGGAGCAAGTAGAAATAGGTTTAATGGCGGCAGGGATCTTTTTGTGAGAATGATGATAAAGTTAGGGGTCTATTTGAAATGATTTTGAAAGTAAGGGTAGAAATGTAATCAAACAGGACCAAGCTGCAAACTAGGTCAAGACAAACTCATCTTGGGTCCAAATTTTGATATGAACCTAATTTGGACCTAAGGAATCCAATGGTCAAGTTTGATTTTGGTTTTAACCATGTTTGACTAGGTAATTTATACAAAAACCTAAATTAGGGAAAATGTCTGTCTGTAACTCTATTATGGGTCAAAACGGGTTCTGATGGTCAAATTGAAGGTTCTAAACTCTAGAGATTATTTTTTTATGAATTTTAGAGGGTTTAGGTGAATTTTATCCTGATCAAAACATTAATTAATCAGGTTTGTTTTTAGGGTTTTAAAAAGTCATTTAATTCTCAGAACACATGCAAACCCTTTTCTGATTGTTTTAACCCACTTGTTATCTTTCTAAGACCATTTGACCTTCATTCAACCCCTGAGAAAACCTGTGATTGTACTGCATTCATGATATGTGGTTGCACGTGTTTTGCATGTTAGAAATCAAGGTTACAAGTAACCCGTCATCGTAGTTGCAAAACATGTCGATCAGATAAAATTTATAACAAAACTCCAAGGGAGTCCCAGGTCAAACACAAGGAGGCGACGTTTACTTTAGTTGGAAATTGCGCTTTGATTTATTTTTTTTTTGGTATTTTAGGGTTTTGTTATTTTTTTGTGTCTTTGAAATAAAAGACAAGCAATCACAAGATAGAGATGGAATCAAATGTGATGTATTGAGTTAATGTCTATTACAATTAACTATGAAAGCATAAAAAGAGAGGGGGGTGAGAGAAATCTCCCGAATCAACTGTTTGATGAGACAACGGCACCTGGCGGAAGCTCAGATGAAGGAGGTGAGGAGAGAGACGACAAAGGTGAGGTGCAGGAGGACGTCGGGTTGTGGAAAGCTTTGGCGTGGCTCCGGAATGGAGGTGAGAAGACAGAGATGATCTTCTACCAGAATGGAGGTGGGAGGACGACTCCAAGGCGACCTATGAAGGGGGATGGAAAGTTGGAGGAGTATTTGGTGGGGCAGAGGTTCACTAGACTAATAGGTGCCTTGGGAGCTTGAGAACAAGCTCTAATGGAGCATTGGTAGGTTTGCTAGAGCTTGGGAGTAGGTAGGAGTAGAGTAGGTAGAGATGGCTTTGAAGGGAGGGGGTGTAGGTCCTTTTATAGTGGAGGAGAAGAGGCAAAAATAGGTTATGGGACCATTAGTGACATCCAGGCAATCGCTGGAAGTGTCGCTGTAGCTAGCTCATGCCTGCTCACGCCCATAGCTGGCTTTGCTGGAGCACGAAGAATTAGTGATGGCTGTAAGCGTCGCTGTAGATCCAGCTCATGCGTCGCTGTAGGTCCAGCTCAAGTGTCACTGTAGGTCCAGCTCATGCATTGCTGTAGGCCAGCTCATGCGTCGCTAGCGCACGTTGTCCTCTCTTTGGCGCGCACACGCGCACATTCACGCGCTGGCACTGCATTGTGTGCATGCCCACGTACGCTCACCTGCGTTGCTGCGTGCATGCGGTGGCGCGTGCGTGCACTGGGAGGCCTGGGCTGCGCCACGTGGCGTAATCTGGGCCGTCCATCTTCTTTTTGTTGTAGGGGCTGCTACAGAGGTCAGATTGAGTTATTTTCGCATCGTTAGGCTACAATCGTCGACCCAAATCCATCCGTGCGATCGGATTTGTCATTTGAAGCTCCAAATTATGCCACCTAGTCCCTTGGCCATTGATCTTCCTTGGACTACATATGGTGCTACAGGACTTCGATCGAGGCGATTTCAGAGGCGTTGGACTCCAATCATCGTCTTGATCAGATCTGTATGGTCAGATCGTCAATTCGAGGCTCCAAAGTAAATATCCTTCTCTCCTGACTATAAAAAGGATGCAATTAATCTAAATTATATACAACTACTCTAAATGTAGAATGATGCATGCTATGCAATATTTATAACATGAAATGCAAATCTAAGCCTAGGAACCTGCATGAATAGGCATTTTACCCTTAATAAATGTGTTTATATCATACCTCCATGCCTATCTTTTGCTAGTCCCTAGCAAAATTAAACTACATGCTATGTATAACATCAAAAGTAGGATTAGATCGCTTAGGGCTAATTCATTTATTAACAATAGAAAATTTCAACTAAGGTCCTAAACTACGAAAACTCAATAGTACCCGGGTGCCTACCAAAATGTAGATCGCCCAAGTCCTCGCCTTATTTGAAAAGGGAAGATACATTTTTTTTTATTATTTTTCTTCTTTTCTAATTTTTTTGTACTTTTGGAGTTTGAGAGTTCCGAGATAACTTTTTACGGCTACCTGACCTACCCAAGACTCAAAAAGGATTCTAAGTGCAAAGCATCTTGTGAAAATAGTGAAAGACTCACTAGGCGGCCGTTAAAACGGACTTCGGGTTTCTACGACCCTAGGTGACCTTGCCTAGAGGTTTATCTTTTCGAATGGTAGCTTTCTCCCTACTTTTATTTATGGGGTCAACACAAGGGCAAACCCAGTGTATATCTCTCCGGTTTATTCTACTCCCCTACTTCTTCCCTAAGTGTTTTGGGAATTATTGTGCATTTTTTTGTCAGCTGGGTTCTGGACAACTGGCCGATGAGCTGTTACCACCGACAACATGCCAGCCATACTCGTGCGGTAAAGTGTGCTTTTATTTATTTTTTTTTATTTTCTCCTTTTTCTATTTTTTTTAATATTTTCTTTTCTTTTCCCTTTTTTTTAAGTAGGTGGCTTTCCTGATCTAAGGTTTACCTAAAGGCAGTACAATGAAAATGGTCTTGTGACTATGCTCTGGACAATCGACCGATAAGCTGTTACCGCCGACAACTTGCCAACCATACCACCCTAGATAGTTCATTAGCTACCCAATTTCTGAAGAAACCACCGAAAAGTGAGTCAGTGCAAAAAATGTATGTAGATGCTTAGGCTTAGAGTCCCCCCAAATCAGAGGGTGGGTTGATAAGTAGCATACTTATCATCCCAATTTATTAGCCAATTAAAAATGAATTTGAATTGGCGAGGACTCGAGACTAAGTCCACATTCGAGTGGACACCCGGGCTAATTAAGCCTGAAGACCTGAAGAGTCTAAGTGTTTAGGTCCTCTCATATCATTTCCTAAAGTTAATAACTTCCAAATGCCTAAGTTCTCGTTTCCTAATTTCTTTCTTTTTATATCTTTTTCAAATTTTCAATTTTTTTTTTTAATTTGATAAGAAACTAAAAGAAATTCTACGGAGTTAACATAATGATTTCAGGAATTGATTATCCACCCCCCATGCTTAAATGATGCAATGTCCTCATTTTAAAAATAAAGACATGAAAAGGTCGGAGTAAACTGAATATTACCTGAGTGTCGTGAAAATCCGGTTAGCTCTGCAGAGAGAAGAGTGTATACACACGTGATAAGTTTAATGCCTTCAACTAGGCATAACATACATACAAACAAGAAATTAAGAATTCACAAGTGCAAGTTGGAATCAAAATCAAAAGGTTGATCATGAAACCCGTCTGCAGAAGATGTCCACAGATGTGGACCAGATTATGGTGCAGACCCATGCTCCAAGGTCGAGTGGTTCTGAGGTTCTGGAAGAAAATCACCCAGAACCTAAGATTATTGTGTTTGCAGGGCCAGGCTTGCAGTTTTATGGTGTGCAACCCAAGACCAAAGTGTCGGACAACGGGTTGATTTGATTCATTAAAATCAGGTGTCCACTTATAGTGCAGCTTAGAAAAATAATCAGTTATTTTGATCTTGGGTTGCACGTGAAAGATATCGTAAGGGTCCTGGTAAAAAGTTAGTGATTTTAGATCAATAGGAACCCTTAGATCCAAACTTGTTTTTCCCTCAAAATTAACCTCCTAAATTTTCATTTCAACATTCCTATCCTCCAACATCAAGTGCTCAGGTTCTGAGACCTCTAGCATACCGTTCACCCCATAAGATTTACCCAAGTCTAGCAATCGTGGCTGACTCAGAATTGACTTGGGTACAATGATTTCCAAATCAAAATCAATCCCATTGGGGTGTGGTTGAGGAATGGAGCTATTGATTGAATCTTCTAGTAAATGAGGATTCGAATCCAAAAAAGTTAGCCTCAACCGAATCCAAATCTTCAATAATTGAGCTATCAAACGGTTTGTCAAATTCCTCAAGCCCGTTTATCTCACTAAAATCATCTTCCTTACGCTCAAGTGAGACTTCACTAAGAGATTCTTCACCCTCAGAATCAAAAAATCCATGATCCTCATTTATATATGTCTCAAAATCGATTGTCATTTCCTGGTTCAAAGAGACATATTTTTCCTCTCTCCCTGGCTCGGGGATCTCGGGTGAAAAACTCGGTTCATCCTCAAAGGGTTGCTCTAGCCCAACCTGGTAATCTCCAATCTCAGAATATGTACCCCCCCCGACAGGCGCCTGAGCGGGTTCAGACATTGGCTCTCCTGAAGGGGGTTCATCTTGAGAATCATCCCAAGATTTGACTAGGGCAACCATAAATTTCATCCTCAAGCTCGACAATTTCCCAAGAAGAAACTCACCCAGGCCCCTATCCCTAACACTTTGAAGCAAATCCAATAAAGAGCTATTCAGCTCATATATCATTTTTATCATAGGCTCCAGTGCTTCAGTGCATGGTGTTGGCTGGGCTTCTAAAGATTGTATGGTGTTCCTCAAACTAGCCAACACCTTATCTTGGATCTGGTTCACCTGAACCGACTGGTTCGATTCAAGTTGGGGTGGGTTTGGGTTAAATCTAAGGGAGTCAAGATGTCGAGGTTCTCGGGTCCCTCCCTGAAAGTAGGTCATTTTAGGTTGTTCAAAGGATGTTGGCAACCTATATTCAGTGGAATACTAGGGAGGGTAGTTGTTATAATCATTATATCCTCCTGATTGTAGATCGGGTTGGTTTGGTCATCAAAGGATGGAGATCCATAATCATTGTAGGTTTGGGAAGGATAGCAATCATAGTCTTGTTGTCTAGGGTTAGGCCTTGGACATTGAGATCCGGATTCATATCCCTAAACAAAGTCATCCTAGCTAGTGGATGGATAATTACAAGTCAAGTCGGAATAGTAATCATCTTGGGGATAAGTAGTGGAAGGGGGATAGGATGGGAAATGCATGTAAGAAGTGGAAGGATACATGCTGAAGTAAGGAGGGAAATCAGAAGAGAGAAAGGTGACGGGCGTGGAAATCACGTATTTTGAAATCGTTGGAAATCATAGTATAGTTGCAAAAACCACTCGTCAAAGATATTTGTGATAACGAAACTCTCGTAGATCTTTATTCTTTTTAGAACTTGAGTCCCGGTCGTTCGTCTCTGGGAGGCGTGAAAACGAATCGAGATTTGGATCGGCTTTTATAACCTAAATCTAACCTAAGCTACTATTTTTGTCTTTTTGTGTTTTTGATTTTTTTTTTAATTTCGAAAAGCGAATTGAAACCTAGATCTAGATAAACTAGCAAAAACCTAAGTGACTATGTGCATCTAAATGAGGCCATGGTGGCCGTGCATGGTGTGAATAAACCAAAGTGTCATACAAGCAAGCCAACATGAGGACAATCAATCACAAAAACATTATCTATGCATAGAAATTTATCACACATCATCTACACTAGAAAGCATATAAATAGAAGAAAATCCCTCACGCCGAAAAGTTGCCACTAGGGCCATCGGCCGTGTGTGAGGGTGTAGGCTAGACCTTGGGTATGCAAACCCGTCTACACGCCTACCAAAAGAGATGGCCGGCCACAAGAGGCTATGGGTGAGCCTTCATGGCCGTCCAAGAAGAAGAATAAGATGGGGGCTAGTGCACCCAAGTGGAGAGAGGAGGGTGTTGCTCCCTTTCTCTACCAATGGCCGTCCTTGAAGCTTTGGAGAGAAGCTTCTCTAGCTAGCCATCCATGGAGCCTTGGAGGAGGATGAGGAGGATGGCCTTCAGGTTTTGGAGGGTGGAAGCAAGTTTAGAGTGGAGAGTATGGATGGGAGAGTGTATGGAGAGATGGTCCAATTTCGTAGCTCTCTCTTTGCCCTTATGGAAGTCTCCATTTGGTTGCCACTTTTGGTGGCTCCAAAAATAGCAAATGCCACAATTTTTGGATCTAGGTTTGACACAAGTTTTTAGGGTTTCCAAGAGAGTGTGCATGGGTTTGGTGGGAGTAAAATGGGAAGGTGTGCGTGTGTGTGTGGGTGTGTGTTTTTCGTAGGGCTAGGTTGTGGGTTTTGGTGGAATTAGGTGCTAAATAGGTTGGGTCAATCTAGATTAAGTGGGTGTGGACCTGATTAGGCTTAGGAAAGTCTAATTGGGTAGGAGTGAAGCTAATTAGGTCTAGGTCAAGTCTAATTAGATGTGTGCATGTGATTAGGCTAGGGTAACCCTAATAGGTATGAGTTAATTATATCCTGGGTGGATCTAATTGGGCTCGGGTGCACCCAATCAACTGTAGATTCACCCAATTAGGTATGGGATGGTTCAATTGGGTTAGGGATAGGACAAGTAGGGCTATGGATAGTGGACTAGGCTTAGGAGGTCTCTACTTAGGTTTCCTAAGGTGTCCGGTGGGGTTCCTAGGTCAAAATAGGCAAGCTAGGGCTTCCAACATCCAAAATCAGGAACCAGACAGTAGTATCAGACGTCCAGGATAGTGGTCAGACGTCTTATACTACAAAATTGGACGTCTGGACACTAAATTAGATGTCCAATTCTGTGTCAGTATGAGTTTTGGCTTCCTGGATTGTTATTCTGCAGAAATCAGACGTCCAGCCAGATGTCTGGACGTCTTGAAAGGTGCTGGAGAGTGGGTTTTGTGTTTTCTAAGGTTGGTTTTGGTTCCTAGGTGTTTGGGAGAGGGATAGGAACATGGATAGTGGTATCCATGTTTGGGTTTTGAGGCTAAGGTGCCCTAATGGAGGTTGTTTTGGGTTTGGAAAGGCTGTCCTAGGGTTTCTAAGGGTAGGGATAAGGCTATCCTCCTCACTCCTCTTATCTAGATCAGTCTTCTTCTTCCTTTATTGCTTTATTCCACTATCTCCATCCTGGATCACTTTATTATCTGTAAATAGCAATAAAAAAACATTAACTAGCAGGATATCTCATCTCATTCTAAATAGACTGATGCAATGCATGATATGCAAGATATGAATACAATATCCACAATTTAAGATAGGTTCAGACATTATTTAGGTTGATTAGGACCTATGATTGTTGTGCAATCATACTCCCATGCCTAAACTTTGCTAGACCCTAGCAAATGCAAGACTAAATTATTCACATAAGGGTACCTAAGGATTGATTATTTTATCAAGTGTATGCTTAGAGATTTTTCTTCTTTTTGTTTTCATCCTATGTTCTAGAAATCCAGACAAATGTGAAAGGTAGCTACGTAGCTTTTGCAATGAATTTGAGTGAAAGACCTGATTCACCCCTAAAGCCTGTACTTTGACCCCTGGTAAAAATTCTAGCGGGATAGGCTGACATCTTCCCTCGGGGTATTCAAGATATTCTATGAATTCCACCTGGCTTTAAGCTTAGGTAGAGGATCTTAAAGTGAAAAGATTATATATTTGGTGGCTCACTCTCGACTGGTGCTACATAGAGATTAGTACTATAGAATCTAGATTCCCAAATTATTAAGTAACTCCACTCAGAGCAAGACGAGAAAAACTATGCTCTCTTTTGGTTCCTTTGTATTCATTCTCTCTTTTTCTTTTTCTTTCTTTTTCTTAGAGCTCACAACCTCACCAGATTCACACATAGGATTTGTATTTGGTGGTCTCACTAGGCATTAACACTTTAATTGAGTTCTCATAACCCTAATGCTAAGTCAGGATTCCTCAGCCAGTATTCGGGCGGTCAGAAACACAAGAAAAATAGGTTAAGGCCATATTTGGTGGAGCTCAATTTTATTTGGTGGTATTGCCTTGATAAACACTAAATATTCATTCTTTTCTTCTTTTTTCTTCTTTTTCTATTTTTTTTTTTAGTTTTTCTTTCTTTTCATCATTCTTTTTTTTTCTTTTTCTCATTTTTTTTTTAATTTTTTTTTTCAGCATAACACAACTGGCATACATTCATGAACCTTATTAAGGAGGCATTATTGGGGATTGGTGGTACTCAAGAGACATTGGGTGGCTTATTTGGTGGAAGTGCCTACTCATGGCACCGGGAGAGACGGATAGGATGGTGCATTTCTGACCTTGACATCATACCCTCCTTCAGCCGAGGATTCCGTAAAGAATTGTCGTAACCATCCACCTTAGCCCTAGTTTTATGAAAACTCTCTCTCTGCGTATTTGCCTTATTCGGTGGCTCTCAATATTTCACAGAAAAATGTATACGCTGGAACTGAGAGCGAAAACTATGCCTAATCTCTAAGTATCATCACCTAATTATCTAGGATTCCAGATTCCTTGCACTAATCTTAGAGCACCAGTACACTCTACTCTCATCTCACACTATTTGGTGGATTTTTGGAAGAAAATCTGCCTGACTCCTAAAACACTGTCCAAGGGTTCAAGAAAAGAAGCACTGCTTCTTCTCGACAAACTGAAGACGTTTATCAGCCTTCACCGTGAATCCATTGCAAATTCTACGTGTGTGTGAAAAGTTGTACTGGATTCCAGATTACAGGAATCAACCAAAGGATAAAATCCCTAATGCATTCTTAATAAAATAATCTTATTCATGAATGCAATATCTATATATGCTATAAACATGTAACCTCATATAATTTGTACTTCGTGAATTTCCCATATCGGGTTACAATCAGCTTGACCCTAAATTTAGAACAAAAGGTGGGCGGGTGAGTCAGAAGTGGCTATTGCGAACGATTTCTAGCTCCAATGAGAGCATTGGAGGTGGAGTCGGTTGTTCTTTTATTTAAGGTCCTAAAGTACATTTTGCATGCAGCTCCGAGGTTTTCCTAAGTGTTGGCAAAAAAATTTTTTTTTTTTCAGTTTTTCTGTATCTACCCCCCCATGCCTAAGTTCTTGCATGTCCTCATGCATGAATGTAAAAGAAAATAAATGCTGCAGGGAGAGAATGGGTAGAAATCACCTGTAATTGCTCCTGAAATTATATTCAGCACCGGCCAACCTGGTAATATGCAATATAAAAGGAAATATGCTAAAACAAAAATATGCTATGTATAAAAATGATGGTGGAATGTGGGGCGAATGGTATCTATATGTGCTGAGTTTAACGCTTTCAGCTAGGCGAAAGCTCAAAAAGGATATAACAATACAGTATTGAGAATGGCGAGTAAAATGATAAGAATTTTAGTCTCATTCGCCAACAGCGGACTGCCAATGCGAACTAGCTGTCCATGAATTCCAAGTCCAAATAATCGGGAAAATATGTAGATGGGGCTTGGGATTATCTGCAGCCAGATGCTACAGAAGAAAGACAGATAAATACGGGTGCTTGGAAGGAATGAAGGTGATGGCATCCCGAAGAGGTGATGGAGAATGTGGGTGGTAGGGGTATGGGTGGAGTTGTGTGGGGTGAAATCATATGGGTCCTGATAATGGTTATGAATGGAAGGCATGACCCACGTAGTGTGGTCAGATCTAGAAATCAAGGTTCAATGATCAGTCTCTGTCTCTACCAAAGTTGTTTGGGTCTCATCTTCTTCTTTTATCTCTTCCAAATTGTCCAATGCCAATTCCCAATTATCACATGATTCCCCAAAATTCCTAGCTTCCTCTGATAACTCATCATATGTTATTCCCAATAATCTTTCAATTTCTTGAATATCTATTTCATAAGGGGATATTTCCTTCTTCTCACTTGGATGAAGTTGGGCATTAGATTTAGTAGTGAGTCCCTCCATGAAAGTGGAATGGGCTGAATCATTGATTGAGGAGTTGTTACAGTCTTTTTGATTTTGTTGCTCCGTGTATGAGATCATTTGAATTAATTCATCAATGTCTCCATGGGTATTCTCAAATACAACAAAATTATATTCAAGTCCCTTAATGTTTGGTTGCTCAAAATGAAATGATTGGCACTCAGGCCCTATATCAAGATCAAGATTCTCAAATAAATCTCCATTCTTAGCTTCCATAGGGTTATCAATATCATCCACCTCGGGTGTTTGATCACCAAAATCCTGCATGACCACCACCGAATCGCGAATCGGTTGTGACACACCTGACCCAGATTCAAACATTTCTGGTTTTTGTTGCTCATCCCGGATTCTATGAAGCTCTTTCCTTATATCATCATATTCTCTTGCACTAGCTTCTTTTATTTCATGAATCATTTTGATCAATTGAGTAATCTGGGATTCATTGCAAGGGGCAGGGGTTTGAATTGGGCTAGGTCGATCAAGATAGTCAACCATACTATCAATGATTTGATCTGGTAGGGAGGGTGACTTATGTGATCTAGTGGATTGTTGATTCGGGTCGTGTGGTTCTACCCAGGTGTCAATTGCCATAGTTTCTTCCGAAGTACCCTCCGACTCACTTTCCATGTCATCCAGAAAGTACCCTGACTTTGTTTTCTTAGTGGCTGCATACATATCAAAGTGAATCTTCTCATTGCCACTACTCATCTCCATACATCCTGAGTAACAGTCAATCCGTGCATTGGCCGTAGCCAAGAAAGGTCGACCCAGAATAATGGGTGAATTACTTAGCTTCTCCAATATATTCATGTCCAAGACAATAAAATTGACTGGAAAGCTAAGACCTTGCACTTTAATAATCACATCCTGAACTACCCCCTTCGGTAGTTTGATGGAGCCATCTGCCATTCTAATGGTGACAGGTGTGTGGTGTAGATCTCCAAGTTTGGTGCGGTCAAAAAGGGCGGTAGGAATCAAGCTAATGGAAGACCCTAGGTCCACAAGGGCTTTGTTGAAGGTGAATCCCTTTATGGCACAAGATATGAAGGGTTTTCCAGGGTCAGTCATTTTGGGTGGTATAGTGCCAGAAACAAATGCACTTATGTTAGCTGATAAAACCACCTCTTTAGGTGTGCAAGTCATTTTTTTCTTTTGTGACTCTTTCTTTAAGGCCTCAGGAAAGGGTAAATAGGTCAAATCAACTTCAGAGGCCTTTTTCTTCTTTTTGTCCCTTGAGTCTGAGTCAGAGCTGGATGTGGGTTTGGTCTTATGATTTTTAGTTGAGCCCAAATTAGGTCGTTTGGCTGGGCTCTTAGCTTTTCTCTTCCTTTTAGAGGCCATAGATTTGACCCCCGCACAAGGGCATGTTTGATAGATTGGAGGAGGGGTCGGAAGAATAGGTGGAGAATAGGAGTGAAAAGGCATTTGCATTCGGGGATAAAGTGATTCTTGAAGTCTCTTGATTTGATCCCCTTGAGATTTCACATGATTTTCCAACTTAGTCAGCCTTTCTTCATTTTTCTTGTCAAAGTCCAACAAAATGTTCATGATATCTTCAAGGGTGGTTGCGGGTTGGGCTGGACTAGATGGTTGCCCTAAAGTGGATTGAGTGGAGTATTGGGTTGGCCTAGATTGATTTCAGTCTGAGTCGATCTCTGTGGTGGCCATGAAAGATTAGGATCGCTTCTGCACTCAGGGTTATACGAATTTGGATATGAATCAATAGGTGTATCACCCTGAGTGGGGCTGACTATAAAGGGAGTTGATTGAGAACCTGTTATGTGGTCCTGTACTTGTGATCCATTTTTCCAATTCATTAGAGATATCTCATCAGGTACTGGTGTATCAGAAATAGTGCATTCCTTAATTGATCTACCCAAATCATGGATTAGGTCCAAAGGTGCCTTTTGAGTTGGTTGAGTCCAGGATGCCTCCCCATGGTAACAAGAATCAGTAGAATAGCTAGTGGTTCCAAAATATGGGTCACTAGACCCACTAGGCTGGTTGTTCCAAGTCTCTTGTCCCTGGGAGGAGTGATAAGATTGAGATTGTGCCTGAGATCGTCTAATTTGCTCCAGAAACTTGGCACATTGATCTGTATAGTCCTTGTTATATTCCCAAAATTTAGCAACTATGGCTTTCAATTGGTTCTGATCTAGATGAGGGTTAGATCCATGAGATTCAGGTTCTAAATAAGTTGGGGGATAAGGATAATCATATCTCAGCTGGTTAGGATGAGTCTCCCAACCAGGAGGAGTCGAAATCATGGTTGGGTTGGGAGATGGAGGACCCCGAGGGTCAAAAGAATGATATGGGTTCATGGATATTTGAGAGAAGATGCGAATAAAGATAAGAGATAGTCTTCACATCAAATCCATTCTCATGCAATCACACCCAAAACAGGCTAAAAAAGGTTTGTTTTGAGTCTCTAAATTTAAACCCTAATGTGAATTACCTAGGGTTTGTGCTTCTTCTAAAATCTGCGGTTAGACCTTTGTCTGACTTGAAATCACTGCCCAAATCAATAACTGAAGAACAATATTATGAAATTTGGTAGAGATCTTACTTTTTCAATAAATTTTTCATGGAATATTCTTTCAATATTTTTACTGTTTCGTGCAATTTTTCACGAATTTTTATGTTCAAGGGGGTCAAACAGACCAGATGGACCCCCTGCAAGAAGTTCAGTTTGAAACAGTATCAGAAAAAATCCAAAAATTCTTGAAAATTCATAGAAAAAACTAGGTTTCAATGGCTTTGTAACTCCACAAATTTCAAAGATATCTGATTTATGTAAAGGATTATACAAAATCAGAGCGCAGACTATTCTGACCCTCTTCCACTGTGCGAATTTTTAAAATTTTTGTAGTGATAATTTTTCCAAATAAAAGGTGGCGCTGGAAAGCTAGTTTGAAAGCCTAATATCAGACCTAATCCCAAGATTTTTGGACTCCAAATTTCACAGCAATAAAATTTTGAAAATCGTCAATATTTGCTGGCCGAATTTTCAAATCTTATTTTGGTGTGTTTAAATAGTCTCCAAGTTAAAACACACACCAAAGAAAATGATTTTTTTTTTTTAATTCAGATCTGAAATTTTGAATTTGAATTTATATATAGATATATATTTTTTTCTTTTTTTTCTTTTTATCTAACCTAAGGAAGCAATAAACTAGAGGACGAAGAAGATACCTGCGGTCTTCACCACGGGTCGATGTGTGCGTAGATCCTCATCTTGACACCCTACAATCAAAACAAACAGAAGTTAAGCAAATCCAAATCTAAACTCACGTGTTACCTCCCCGGCAATGGCGCCATTTGGCGGGCGTGGAAATTGCGTATTTTGAAATCGTTGGAAATCGTAGTATAGTTGCAAAAACCACTCGTCAAAGATATTTGTGATAACGAAACTCTCGTAGATCTTTATTCTTTTTAGAACTTGAGTCCCGGTCGTTCGTCTCTGGGAGGCGTGAAAACGAATCGAGATTTGGATCGGCTTTTATAACCTAAATCTAACCTAAGCTACTATTTTTGTCTTTTTGTGTTTTTGATTTTTTTTTTAATTTCGAAAAGTGAATTGAAACCTAGATCTAGATAAACTAGCAAAAACCTAAGTGACTATGTGCATCTAAATGAGGCCATGGTGGCCGTGCATGGTGTGAACAAACCAAAGTGTCATACAAGCAAGCCAACATGAGGACAATCAATCACAAAAACATTATCTATGCATAGAAATTTATCACACATCATCTACACTAGAAAGCATATAAATAGAAGAAAATCCCTCACGCCGAAAAGTTGCCACTAGGGCCATCGGCCGTGTGTGAGGGTGTAGGCTAGACCTTGGGTATGCAAACCCGTCTACACGCCTACCAAAAGAGATGGCCGGCCACAAGAGGCTATGGGTGAGCCTTCATGGCCGTCCAAGAAGAAGAATAAGATGGGGGCTAGTGCACCCAAGTGGAGAGAGGAGGGTGTTGCTCCCTTTCTCTACCAATGGCCGTCCTTGAAGCTTTGGAGAGAAGCTTCTCTAGCTAGCCATCCATGGAGCCTTGGAGGAGGATGAGGAGGATGGCCTTCAGGTTTTGGAGGGTGGAAGCAAGTTTAGAGTGGAGAGTATGGATGGGAGAGTGTATGGAGAGATGGTCCAATTTCGTAGCTCTCTCTTTTCCCTTATGGAAGTCTCCATTTGGTTGCCACTTTTGGTGGCTCCAAAAATAGCAAATGCCACAATTTTTGGATCTAGGTTTGACACAAGTTTTTAGGGTTTCCAAGAGAGTGTGCATGGGTTTGGTGGGAGTAAAATGGGAAGGTGTGCGTGTGTGTGTGGGTGTGTGTTTTTCGTAGGGCTAGGTTGTGGGTTTTGGTGGGATTAGGTGCTAAATAGGTTGGGTCAATCTAGATTAAGTGGGTGTGGACCTGATTAGGCTTAGGAAAGTCTAATTGGGTAGGAGTGAAGCTAATTAGGTCTAGGTCAAGTCTAATTAGATGTGTGCATGTGATTAGGCTAGGGTAACCCTAATAGGTATGAGTTAATTATATCCTGGGTGGATCTAATTGGGCTCGGGTGCACCCAATCAACTGTAGATTCACCCAATTAGGTATGGGATGGTTCAATTGGGTTAGGGATAGGACAAGTAGGGCTATGGATAGTGGACTAGGCTTAGGAGGTCTCTACTTAGGTTTCCTAAGGTGTCCGGTGGGGTTCCTAGGTCAAAATAGGCAAGCTAGGGCTTCCAACACCCAAAATCAGGAACCAGACAGCAGTATCAGACGTCCAGGATAGTGGTCAGACGTCTTATACTACAAAATTGGACGTCTGGACACTAAATTAGACGTCCAATTCTGTGTCAGTATGAGTTTTGGCTTCCTGGATTGTTATTCTGCAGAAATCAGACGTCCAGCCAGATGTCTGGACGTCTTGAAAGGTGCTGGAGAGTGGGTTTTGTGTTTTCTAAGGTTGGTTTTGGTTCCTAGGTGTTTGGGAGGGGGATAGGAACATGGATAGTGGTATCCATGTTTGGGTTTTGAGGCTAAGTTGCCCTAATGGAGGTTGTTTTGGGTTTGGAAAGGCTGTCCTAGGGTTTCTAAGGGTAGGGATAAGGCTATCCTCCTTACTCCTCTTATCTGGATCAGTCTTCTTCTTCCTTTATTGCTTTATTCTACTATCTCCATCCTGGATCACTTTATTATCTGTAAATAGCAATAAAAAAACATTAACTAGCAGGATATCTCATCTCATTCTAAATAGACTGATGCAATGCATGATATGCAAGATATGAGTGCAATATCCACAATTTAAGATAGGTTCGGACATTATTTAGGTTGATTAGGACCTATGATTGCTGTGCAATCAGGGGCCTTGGAGGAGGAGGACGACCCTAGGGTTTTGAAGGGTGGAAGGGTGTCACAAGTGGGAGGAGAATGGATGGGAGAGTGAATGAATTTCGTGGCTCTCTTCTCTCCTTGGATTTTATGGGAAGGCCTCTCCATTTCAAATGGGTCACCACTTTTGGTGGCTCCCAAAATAGCAAGTGCCACCAATGTAGAATCTAGGTTGGTGACCAACTAATGAGGGATAGAATGGGCAATGGGATTTAGGAAAGTGTATGTATGTGTAGGAGTAATTTTCGTGGAGTAGGGTAGTGGGTTTGGTGAATCTAGGTTGGGTTAACCTACATTAAGTAGGTGTGGACCTAATTATGCTTAAGAAAGTTTAATCGGATAGGAGTGAACCTAATTAGGTCTTGGTCAAATCTAATTAGATGTGTGCATGCGATTAGGCTAGGGTAACCCTAATAGGTATGAGTCAATTAAATCCTGGGTGGATCTAATTGGGCTCAGGTGCACCCAATCAACCATAGATGCACCCAATTAGGTATGGGATGGTTCAATTGGGTTAGAGATAGGATAAGTAGGGCTATGGATAGTGGACTAGGCTTAGGAGGTCTCTAATTAGGTTTCCTAGGGTGTTTGGTGGGGTTCTTAGGTCAAAATAGGAAAGATCAGGCTTCTAGCACCAAAATCAGGAACCAAACAATAGTATTAGACGTCTAGGATAGTGATGAGACACTCATCATAATCTCTAATTACCCCTAATTAACTAGTCTTCCTTGTTAATTAGCTAAGGTTATGAATATATAAGGGTTAATTATAGAATAAGGAATATTTAGTTAAGGACCTTAAAATAAGTTAAAAATGACATTTTATCTGTCAATTAAAATTATTAATAATTTAGATAATAATTGGACTCGAAATCCTATTAATAATTTCCTTAATTAATAAGATAAGTAACTTAAATATAATGTATACCTAAGTATGTAATAACTTAAGTGATTTTACTTAATCTAATAAATTAACCTAAAAAGGTCAAAAATGTAAATTCAAGGTGCAAATATAATATTTACCTTATTTACTAACATATATAAAAAGTTGAAAAAGATCTAAATTAAAATAAACCTTCAAAACCTGGGTTTACATTTTAGTCCTTAATATTCATTACAGTCAGGTCCTTATTTCTCACATAGGTCCTTAAGTTTTATTACTTCTAAGTCCCTCTTCGTCTTCTTCTTCTTCTTCTTCTACAGTCGAATGAACGGCTAGCGGTAGAGAGTCATCCCACTGCATGATCACCACCCTGTCGACATCATTCCTCTTTGCCCAAGCTCTTGTAGCTTGCGCTCACCACCTATACTTCATCCATTGGTCTGGATTAACCAAGAATCCTATTTTTCAGTGGGAGATAACCTCATCGTCGTCGAAGACGACGACAGAGGTTAAGCTCCTCGAGCTCCTTCTTCGGCCATACCCCGCCTCTTTCTTCATCGCAAATTGCTATAAATACCCCCTCACACCTCCGATTTTAGGCAAGTTGGCTCCCTTCCCTCTTCTAACACTGCAGCCGACCCAATAGGCTATTCTTCCAAACCTCCGGCGATTTCCTATTCCGTCTTCTGACTTCCTCCGTCCATCTTAAGTAGCCGAGGAGATCCACCGTGGTCTTCCGCACCTCTGACAAAGGCGCCAACCTAAGGATTCCTCCGCTCCACCTCAAATCCGCTCGCCAGAGATCTTTCTCCCACCCTCTGATTTCGTCGTCCGCCATGAGACTTCAGCGAAATCCTATTGACCCCTTCATCCAGGTAACAGTAGACTAGGAGTAGGAGTAGGAGTAGGCTAGCTTAGTTAGTTAGATTAGAGTAATTTCAGATTTTAGTTTCATCTCCTCCAACTCCGGCGAGTTCTTTGAGCTTGCCAGAGCTTTAATTTTGTCTTTTAATACACTGTACACCTTCCAGTATCTTCCATGTTCACTTCTAATTCACTTAATCATTAATTAAAACACCTAAACGCCTAATTCAATTCTCACCTTCATCGACTACTTCACTGTCTATGGTGACAGTAATCGGCCTAATTCCACCTTCACTGGGTTCTTTCATCACCTATCACTACTAATGAACCCTAATCGACATTATATTACCTATTATTATCATCTATAATTAAACGCCTAAATCTTAATTAAGCTCTTGAGCTCACTATCCATGGTAGCTCAGGAACAGTTCAAACTATAAATTAAATATATATTTATGAATAATAACATCTGTTGACTTGATTTAACTTCTCAATCGAGTAGTTAAATCAAGTCCTAAGCTTAAATCATTCAAATCTTTAAGAAAACAAACTTACTGTCAAATCTTACATTTTAATGAACAAATGTGGAATTTAATGTGATAAAGAGGTTCCCTGTAACCTCAGGAACATTTCTAGATCAAAAATAGTTAGTTTCATTAATCTGTACATACAATTTACATTTTCTAGACTCACTGAAGCTCTAGCGAGATCCGGCGAGCCAAAGTTGTGTTACAGCCTTTTAAACTTGCTAAGTGGCTCCATAATAGTATGATAAGGATTAATGATTGTTTTAAAGATATTTGTTTGAGGTTTTAACCACTGGAGCTTTAGATGTAACTTCTTCTTCCCCAACTCCGGCGAGTTGGAGAAGTCTGTTATGAAGGATTTGAGAAACATTTAAGGAGCTCAGAAGCTTCAGTGCGATGCACTGAAGATATTTTAACCCTCAAAATATTGTAGCAATCTTTCCTTTATTCTGTCGAGCTCACACCTATTTTAGTTCAGGCGGTGAGCCTGAAACCCTAGGGATTAAGGTTAAAACAACTTTCTAAAGATCTGAATAAGTTTTTGATGATGAGAAGACTCTAATTGAGGCATTAATTTCTTAGGAGGAAGCTTTAAACAAAAAGTCAATCTTCAAACAAAAAGTCAATCTTCGAGCTTCCATAGTCAAACCTGAGTCTGATAATGGTGTTCTGAGCTTGAATTGAGGAATTGAGATGTGGAAACTATTTCTGGGATCTTATTTGATGATTTGAAATTAATTAAAGTAAGCTTAGATGATGTACTTAGTGAAGATTATGTTTCTGTCAATTTGGGTTGCTTTTGAACCCAAACCAACAGAAGTACTATTCTAATGAAATTCAAACTTAAAACCTGCCCATATTGATTTGTTATAACCCTTAGAATTAATCTAAATAGATTAGGAACACTTTTAAGTGTCTGTTGCACTTATTGAAATCTGAAAATCAACCTCTGAAGCTTTCAGAGAAGAGAAAAGCTTCTTTGCAGGTTCTGTAGGTCTTAAAAGTTTAAAATCTATCCTAACAGAAGTGAAATTGTTTATATAACATATATAGACCTTTAAATAGATGAGAGAAGTCCATCTGAGGACTCTCCTGATTTAAAACACTTTCCAGGCTTTTTAAAACCTGTAGAAACCCCTGATTTCATCTCTTAAATTGAAGAGCAAAACATCATTAAAACATTAAATTGACCCTAAAATTGTGTAGATTACCCTTAGAGCTTTCCAACAAACTTGAAATCATTCAATTTGGAGCTCTGGGTAGAAAGTTATGAACGTTTGAATTTGGGTCTGGAAGGGGTATGTTTGTCCCACCTCGGATATTCACGAGCGCACGCCTGGGGATAAAACTGATTTGTTCGCTTGGCTATGCAGTCGTCAGCGCTCGGCGCACCGGTTCCGATTCCTTCTTATCTGATCTGAGCATTGTGTGGTCTGTGTGTGCGGGCTTATGCTTGCGGGTGTGCGCCCTTGGGGGCGTGTGGAAATGATTGTGCCCTGGGAGGGCGAGTGTGGCCTGGGAGGCCGGGTTGAGCCGATGTGGCTTGAGACTGTGAACCGATTAACAAATGAACCGAAACAAACCTAATTGAGATTAGGCAAGGACCGAGTAGGGTTTGGTCCCACCTTGGTCTCAGGGTGCTGTGTATCCTCGAAAGGACCTTGCCGCAAAAAAAAAAACTTTTGGTTTAAAAAGTAAAAAAACCCGGTTCAGCTGAAAGCTTAAGGAAAAGAGAGGCCACTGAAGGATGTTATGTTAAAGCTAAGTGTTGAAGCAAAGGCTAAGGAAGAAAGGAGCACAGACGCTAAGGAGTGTTAGAGAAAAACTAAGGGAAGAAGAGAAGGCAGGAGAAGATTAAAGGGAAAAAGAAGAGAAGGAGGATAAGAAGGTAGGAACAACACAAGAAAGGTAAGAAGAAAGAGAGCTCGAGAGATGAAAAGAAAGAAAGAAAGAAGAAGATTAGAGGCTGTAGAGAGATGAAAATAAATAAATATCTCTTGCATCAGTATCTTTTTGTTCTTAATGTAAAAAGGCATGCTTTAATTGGATAACTTTTTAATTGCCTTAATTTCTTAGAATGAAATAAAATTGAAAAACTATCATGTTTACTTGTTAATAAAATACAACATTTTGAGTAAATATGTTTGCATATGGAATTTTGTATGTTCTTATAGTTTAAATATCTTGACAAAATTCATGTTTCGAAAATTAAACTAGTTTTACCTCCTAAACTTAAAGAGATAAAAAAAAAATGGTGAATTTGGAGAAAATTATTATGCCTCCCAGTGAACGACCTGGACTCAACCAGTAAAAATTTCTAAAATGTTAGGTTAATTCGACCCTATACTACATAACTGACACAACTTCGAGTTAACCTAAGTGATTTCTTCTACTCTTAATTAAGTGAAATTAACTTAATTACTGAGTTGAGTGAACCCACGCAATCAGATAGTGGTTAGACGTCTTATACTACAAAATTGGACATCTGGACAATAAATTGGATGTCCAATTCTGTGTCAGTATAAGTTTTGGCTTCCTAGATTGTTATTTTGTAGAAATCAAACATCCAGCTAGATGTCTGGACGTCCTAAAAGGTGTTGGAGAGTGGGCTTTAGGTTTTCTAAGGTGGGTTTTTGTTCCTAAGTGCTTGGGAGAGGGATAGGGTGGATAAGAACATGGATAATGCTATCCATGTTTGGGTTTTGAGGCTAAGGTGCCCTAATGGAGGTCATTTTGGGTTTAGGAAGGCTGTCCTAGGGTTTTTAAGGGTAGGGATAAGGCTATCCTCCTCACTCCTCTTATCTGGATCAGTCTTCTTCTTCCTTTATTGCTTTATTCCACTATCTCCTTCATCCTGGATCACTTTATCACCTGCAAATAGTAATAAAAACCATTAAATAGCAGGATATCTCATCTTATTCTAAATAGACTGATGCAATGCATGATATGCAAGATATGAGTGCAATATCCATAAATTAAGCTAGGTTCAAACATTATTTAGGTTGATTAGGACCCATGATTGCTGTGAAATCAACCCTCCATTCTCCCTGAGATCATTGCGCCTGGCTAATGGCCTTAAACTCAGCGCTTAACGGGAGGCAACCCATCATTTTGAAAAACCCAAAACCCTTCCTGACACATCTTATGTTGAACTCATATTGCACTTTAGGGTTCATCCATTAGAACAGCTGACTCCACCTCTGGTACCCATACCCGAGATTGAAATCGTCCACAACAGTCACCCCGACCCATTCACCCACCCAACACCTATTCTAATGAATGATCTAAGCTGAACTCGAACCCACCTAATTTACAATGAGGACATTGCAAATCGTAGGCATGGGGGGTATTAAAGTGCAAAACGTCGTGGAAATCACTTTACAAAAAAGGGTTTCATCAAAAAATCACATATTCCAAAAAAACCAAAAAAATAAAAAATTGAAAAAGAACAAAAATAGAAGAGGGGAGGAAATTTTAAATGGATTGCATATCATTTTTGAGGAGAAAAAGGGGAGGAGATAAAAAAATGTCAAAAAGGAGCACAATTTGAAAAGAAAAGAAAAAGAGATAGTCATTAGTAAAAGATTAAGGAATTGACTTAGTTCTAGACCAAATCAAAAGAAAGAAAATAAAAGGCAAAAAGTGCTAAGGAAACAAAAAAAGAGATTAGTAGGAATGTTGATCTTAGGCCTCTTGGGCTGCAATCCTAGGCTTAAAAATTCAAGTACCCGCTAAGATCTAGATAGTCCTCAAGAGGTTGGGGAAAATGCGAAGCTTAAGTATTAGGTCTAAGGCTTAGGGATTATTCGGCCTTGTTAACTGACCTCTGGTTTACGGGACTTGGTAACCTAACCACCCCAATCCACACACAGTCTAGTTCAGTGAGCCTAAATATCAAAATCACTCAAATGCTTTAAATCTATTTTGAAAAAGGTTACCTAGATTAGGAGTGGTTGATCAACACAAGTTGATTTAGACGAGTTCCCAGCATGGAGAGGCAGAAAATTACCCTCGAAGATGCGCAATAACATATCGTCTCCTCGGTGCTTGTCTCCTAGGATATCTAAATATCCTATCGGGGGCATGTAAGCACCTTGTGTTGGTTCAGATGCCATAGGGGGCATTATCTCAAAATGTTGATTGCCAGGGTCTGGATTTAGCTACAGAATGCCATGGGTGAGATTATCTCGAAATCTCGAAAGTTAGGATTTTGGGGGTTGCCATGGGCGATGCTATCTCGAAGCATCGATTGCTAGGGACCCTGCAAGGATTGTTGGTGGGAACTAGGAATCTGATATAGAGCATGATGTAAAGCTAATCCAAAGATAGAAATAAAAAGAAAAGAGAGAGAAAACTCTCCAAAAAACAAAGCCAAGTTCTTCTATCTCTCTCTGACAAAAACTCACTGCAAACTGAACCTAGGCTAAAACATGTTACAAGCACGGGTGCTTTAATCGTGAGTTCAACGGACCTTAGGTTAGTTTCTGTGGGCCTTAGAAACCTTGCGGCAGACTGAGGCTAGAGCTGGTCAGGTCTGAATCTTGGTTGGTACTTGAGTACCTCTAGGCTTACTATCGGCATTCTAACCTAATCTACAAAAGAAAGCACACATCAAAGTTTTAAGCATCAAAAGTTATATGGTCTAGAATCAAAGTTAATACCTTGAAATTTTGCTAAGGGACTAGCAAAAGCTAGGCAAGGGGGTATGATGGGAACACCATCATGAGCTATAACTAGCTCATTTTGACCAAATTAAGTCAGTAAATGCTCCTAAATAACTGCCAGAGAGTCATAAGTCATTGCATAATCATTCTGAGGGAAAAATAAAAAACTAGGGTTAAAACTGCAATTTTACTAGCATATCATGAATGCAGTACAACCATGGGTTTTCTCATAGGTTGAATGAAGGTCAAATGGTCTTAGAAAGATAACAAGTGGGTTAAAACAATCAGAAAAGGGTTTGCACTTGTTCTAAGAATTAAATGACATTTTGAAACCCTAAAAATAGACCTGCTTAATTAACTGAGGTTCTGATCAGGATAAAATTCACCTAAACCCTCTAAAGTTCATAGAAAAATATTCTTTAGTGTTTGGAACCTTCAATTTGACCATCGGAACACATTTTGACCCAGAACAGAGTCACAGACAGATATTTACCCTAATTTGGGTTTTTGCATAAAGTACCCAATCAAACATGGTCAAAACCAAAATCCAACTTCACCATTGGACCCCAGATGAGTTTGTCTTGACCTAGTTTGCAACTTGGTCCTGTCTGATTACATTTTTGCCCTTAACTTTCAAAATCTTTTCAAACAGACCCCAAACTTTGTCGTCGTTCTCATAAAAAGGTCCCTGCTGCCATTAAACCTATTCCTACTTGCTCCGACGACCTTAATTTGGAAATAACTTCCTGATTTCTTGACGAATCCCTTTCAAATTTGAAAGGGAAGTTCGTCAAGAAATTCCCTTCCTTTTGAACTTGATCCCAAGCCCTAAAACTTACCCAATCTCTCATGCGAATGCATGAGAAATTTGGGTATCAAGGAATTCCTAAACTCCGACGAGCTTTCCAAGCTTGGGAAGCTACAAAAGAACCTCCTGATCACACCATCTTCCTCACACTCGAAATCAGCCAAGAATCCCCACTAATTCCTCTCTCTCTCTCTCTCGGCCGAAAGCTCCTCAATGTTTGGCGAGCCCCTCTGTCCATCTTCATCCTCCGTTTGCAATACCAGCAACGGAGATATCCTCCTCTCTTCTTCCCGCGTCGAGCCATACCAGCCGATGCTTTAACCCCCCTCTTCCTCGCCGTCTCTCTCTCCGGAGCTATTCTCTTCTCCGGCGCCGGCAACACCATAACCAGCGCCACCTCTACCCTACTTCATCCGCTAGCTACCTAGATCGATGCCTCATCTTACACTCTTCATTTCCAGACATTCGCAACTTTGTTTCGACCGCCGACTCGCCTGATCGCCCTTCGTCTTCCACCTCGCCGGTGTACCTCCGGTGGGCTCGCATGGCCACTACGTTCCACCAATCTGGCCATCGTTCATCCCTACACCTTTGGTAATCGAGAGAGCAAAATCCCTCCGTAGCCTAGAGAGCAAAATCCCTCTGGTAATCGAGGCTATTAGCCTCTCCAACGCTCCACCAAACACACCTACTCTCACGCACACAGTCTGACTAAGCGATGCACGCACGAACCTCACCACGCCACACAACCTCCACCATTGCACTCGCCGTGGTCCGACGAAGGTCCTGAGCAAGTTTAATTGGGCTGCGAGGCCGTTTACATGATTTCAGGTGTGCCACCTCCTCCGCCATTGATGAAAAGCTTCAAGAAGCTTCGAGCTCACTCCAGGCCTTGTCTGCCTTAGGTAGAAGTCCCAGGATGCACAGAAACAACACGTGAACTCATCTAGGTGGTCAATTGGATGCCTTGACCACGCTAGCTGAGGCAATTGGAGGAAGACGTGCAGCTACCGTCATGTGAGCGAAGCGGGAGCAGATAGTCCCACATCGGAAGCCACCGAAGCGGCGCTATTGTATATATTGAATTTGTGATAGAGGCTTATTGCCTCCAAACATGGGGTGAGGTCCCTCTCACCCACGCACACCTGTGCCTTGTCCGCGACACCTCACCCGCGGACCTGGTGTGCCCGACCTATCTAAGCCTTCATTCCTCGGCTGCGACCATGCCTGCAGCCCTGGACCCGGGTAGGCGCCTACTCGATTACCCACTGAGAGGCCCTGGGAGGGCAGAGCCTAAGAAGAGAGAAAGAAAGAGAGATTGCACGGGTAGGGGGAGGATGTTGCTCTTGGACACTTAGCCAAATTCAAGAAGCCTTCCCCCTCTGTGTGAAGTAGTTGAACAGAGAATGGAAGGAGGAAATAAGAAGGGCCGTAGCTGAAGAAGAAGAGAGACAGAAAAGAGAAGAGCAGAAGAAGAAGAAGAGAAGAAGAAGAAACAGAGAAAGAACCAGAAGGAGAAGAAAAGTTGCACAGGAAGAGAGAGAGAGACCCTTGAGTCTCTAGCACTGTAGCACAGGCCTATTTAAGACGTCTGATACTTTAATTGCATATACTTGAGGCTTGATTTAAGTGTTATTTGTGAGGAGTAACTAGTGATTTAAATCACCATTTTACTCCATTCTTTTTGCATATTGATCCTGACTTTATTTTTATTGCAATCTTTATTCTTGATTTAAATTGTGATCTTGAGCTTTGAATTCCATATTGCTCCCTGTGTTCAACCTCGAAACCTTTTCAAATAATAAAATTTATTTGTTTGAGAGCTATTTTGGCTATAGTATAATGCGACATTCTTAAAAGACTGATTTAGTGCCCGAGCATGGAGAGACCCTATATCACTAAATTCTTTTTTCTTCTCGGCGCATAAATCCTCAATTGATGTATATTGTCTTCGAGAGTCTCCTCTAGGCTTCTCACTTTTGTGTTCGTCCTCCAATATTAACTCCTAGTTTTGTGGAGGATGACTCTCAAAATCAAAAGAAGGGAGGAATCCAGATTTCACCAGATTATTTATATCCTCAGGGGGTAATTCCTCGAATAACACATAATCACCCTGTGATTCACTCCAGATTATAAGGCCATGTTCCTCCATCGGGTTATCATCCTCCTCTAAAATAGACTCTTTGTACCTTTGAGACCAAAATTGATCCAATTCATCCTCCATTCCCTTAGGGTCACCTTCATTGGGCACCTTTAAATCCTCAGAATGTTGGATGGTAGGTGTTGATTCCCTAAGTGGAGGGTCAGGATTAGGCTTACTAAGGGTAGAATGGGGTTCCACCAGATGATTAATAGGAGAAGTGATGTGAACAATATGACCTTGACCGGGGTTATCAAGGGTAAGGAAAATATTGGCATCTGGGTCAAGGTCCTCAAGAGGTACCATCTTCCCTTTCTTTTGACTCTAATATAGCTCGGGTGGATAATCACTGGGATCGTTCTCCTCTGGTGGCCGTGTTTCATGGGGAGAGTCTAAGTGATAGCTACTCAAAATGGGATCCCTATTGTCATTGGTTTCCTTAGAATTATTTTCATGATCACGATTGTACAGGTAGGGATTAGAATCATTAGTAAGAGCGCAGCTAAGCTGTCTAATTTCCTTGTTCAATTGTTGACTATTCCTCAACATCTCTCCCATAGACTCTATCATTTCCTTTGGTTGTTTTTGCATTTCTATCATAAAAGAGGAGAGGCTACTACTATCAGATTGGGGAGGATAGTCAGTCTCAGGCTCTGGTTGCCTAGGGATATCAGTCCAACCTCTATAAGGAAAATCATGAAGGGTGGGAGGGTTGGGTGTTTGCATAGTAGTGGGGATTCCATGGGTGGAAAATCTTGCTCCTAGGCTTTGCTCAAAAGTGGGAGCTATCGGGCTAGTATTGCCAGGATAGGAATATGATTGATCCCATGAATTGTCATTGTACCCATCAAAGGATGGATACGCTCTGGGCATGGGATCCTGGTTAAAATATGGGAAATATTGACTTTGATAATCTGAATGATAGGAGTAAGGGTGATCCATTTCTTTAAGCCAAACAGGTTTAACTCTCTTAGGATTTAGAAGAAATCTGAACAAAAGCAGAAACTTCCTAGGGAGTTCTACCATTGTCAAAACAAACGCAAATATAGTGGGATCTATTTTTAGTAGATTCTAGGTCTTAGAATTAAGTGTTCAGTTGGTGGCCAAATAAGTTTTGCAAGAATTATGCTTCCTAGGCCGACCTTCGTTGGTGCCTACAACCTACTCGCAAGGGATAGAAGTCTCGAATCGAGCCCACACACGAGGAACTAAAGTAACTTGGTGGATAGGCTTGTTGATTTCCAACTAACTTCCCTTGTGGTGCAAAAAAGGAGAGGTAGAAATTTATCTAGTGACCTTATGTGTGATGTGCACAGTGTCTAAGGTGTGCAACACACGTTTGCGTTTGAATTTGGAAATCTCGCAATCAAGTCCTTTGCACGCAATTTCAAGTCACTGATTTTAAGGTCCAACCTCTTAACAGTCCCAATTTTTAAAGTGACCACTGAATTAATTTGATTCAAACACTTTAGTGGTCTTAGATTTAAGTACAATGCAGATGCATGACAAGTAATTGATGCTTAAGAGAAGATGTACCTTACTCTAGCATTCTTCATGCACGATGTCTGCAATGCAGAAATATAAACTAGATGCTGCTCATTCAATCCTAGATGATCGCCTTATTGATATGCAGCTTCTAGCAGGCAGTTTGAATATTTATTATATTTTTTTAATAATATTAAGCAAACAAACCTAATCTAACTAACAACTAACTAACTAACCTATATGCAGTTCAAATAAACCTATAATCTAAATAAAATGGGAACACACTCCCAAAAAGACGCTCCCACATACAAGAGCGATGAGAAATAAAAAGCACTGGGAACACGTTTCCAAAAATGCCCAACACGGGTCCAAAATACAGAAATTAAATGTTTAATGTCTATCTAGCCTAAATCTAATGTCTAATCTATTGATTAATTCAAGAAAGGCTCCTTCGTATGCCTTCACGTGCGTGGGATCAAGGCCCACAAGCACTTGTTGCTGGCCTCCAGGTGGCATCAAGGTCCACCAAAAATATCATCTCCACCGTACGTGCTCGCCACGTTCATTTCCTCCAAACAGATGTACCTTGCACAGGAAAAAGAAATAGATCAATGATTTAGAAAAGCTTTAGAAATAGCATAAAAATGATAGAAAATCCCTGAAAAATTTAATAGGCGTATTTCTTCCCCAGCAACGGTGCCATTTGATCAGAGGATTTTCGCTTGTAAAAATAATGGATCAGAGAAATATGTCGTCGTAGAGAAATCACGTGGTGGAAAATCCCGAACAAAAGTATTTTAATAAAACTAACCACAAAAAGTTAGGTCGTATCCACAGGGAGACAATGGCTATTAAAACTCGTTATAGTGAAAATCCAAGGTTCATTATTTGTTTCCCTAAAAAATCAAGTTCAAATTCCCTTTCAACTAACCAATCAATGGCATGATATGCTGGAATAGTATTTAGGCAGAACAAGAGGGATATGCTCGTAAATATGCCACAATAAAATATTTAATAAATAAAAAATCTTCTTATGGAAATGGAATTAAATGTAATTTTTAAATGAATGCAAAATAGAGGAATTCTTCCTCTTGATCTTGCACGAAGAAGAGGCGATGGCGGAGGCCGTGGAGCTCGTGGAAGGTTGACGTAGACGAGAGCTTCACGTCGGTGTTGATGGTGTGGCAGGAGATGGTTGCCGGTCGTTGGCCGGAGAGGAGATGGCCGCCGGTGGTTGGGACTCTCACCGACGTGCGTGGGCGGTCTCCGTCGACTCTGGTGGCGTGGTCGAGGTTGTGGTGTCGAGGAGAGTGCGGTGGAGTCTACGACGTGTAGAAAGGAGGTCGGTGGTGGCTGTTGCATGGAGGGGGACTTGTTGTTTTATTGGGTTCTTCCTCTACCACCAAGAAGAAGAAGATAAGGAGGAGACCAAGCGTTGGCTTGCTGGCCGTGAGGTGGGCCGCATGTGAAGTTGGAGATGGTTGCTGGTGCTCACGTGTGACGAGGGCGTTGGGTGCTGCTGTGGGGATAGAAGGAGGAGGTCGGCGTGTGGTGATGCGATGAGGGGTGTTGTGCGCAGCTGGGAAGGAAAATGAATGAAGATGGTTCTGCGGGTGGTGGTGGCTTTGATTCTGTTGGGTGGAGTGAGAGGAGGAAGATTGAGGACGTTGGGGCTCCTCCTGCTACGGGTGGTGGAGGAAGGCACATAATATAGGTGTTGGCTCATGGAGGAGAGGGGGGTTGCGGTGAAGGGTGGACGGAAGTGGCTGGGTTGCACGTGGTTGATGGCGTTGGGGTGCGCACATTGTCACCGTGCACATGAAAGTGAAGGTGAATGAAAGTGAAGAGGCGATGGAGTTTGCACTGATCCACGGTGAACGTTGAGAGGGCCACAGTGCGTGCGGCTTCCACAGTGTAGGCGGGAGGGTGCTGGTGGAGAGTGAGCATTCGTAGCTTTTTTTTGGTGGTGGGTTGGGGCGGCTCCTTTTGAAAACCAAATCCCCTTTCTATTTCTCTACGGCCGCCATCTTCTTCAACCACTCGGCGAGAGTTGCTAGTGGTTGGAACAAAAGGATAAAAGCTGGCAGCTTTCATCAGACATCTGAGTGATTCTTCAAATGTCTTAAAATATGTAGACCTTAGGGGATCTTTGATGGTAATTCTTCAGACATCCAAATTGAGCTCCAGACATCTTGTAGAGTGATTTTGACCGTCTAAATGGTACCTTCAAGTGTCTTATGCTGAGCTTGCATCCACCAAATGATTATCATAACATATCATATGTTATTAAACATAACATTGGTGTATAATATGATACGTAGACTATGTTGAATTCCCACTTAATTCCTAATCAAATATCAACTAATAACGACTAATTAAAGAGCACTTAGGCCAAATAATAGTCCACGAAAGTGGACTTATCAGGCATAACCTGAGTAAGTCGTTAAAACACTCCCATGTCTCATGAATTTGCTCTCCCTTTTGCTGAGTAAAACTCATGATCTCTCTCCTGTAATGATTGGTTTTACTCATAGGAAAGTACTTCAAAAATTCTCCCTTAAGGTTGGTCCAATCATTTACCCTTACATCAAGGGTATGATACCAGTGCTTGGCCTTATCCTTTAGGTAGAAAGGAAATAAGGTTTTCATCAGGGCTTCATCAATAAAGCCTTGGAGCTTCACTGTGGAACAGACCTCATTGAATTCCTGAAGATGCATGTAGGGATCTTCCTTAGTAGTACCATAGAAAAAGGGTAGCAAAGATATGGTACTACTCTTGATCTCATAAGGATTATCCACTTCAAGTCTTCGGATAGGTAGGCCTTAGTGAGTTGTGGGGAGGAAATAGTCTCTCCAGGTTCTTTGGTTTTCACCAACCCTAATTTCTCCTTCTGGTATCCCTTCTACCATCTTTCTTCTTTCTTGGTTGGCTCTCTTAAAAAGTCTCTTAGGTTCAGGGTAAACTAAGGGAGCACCTACAAAGCGTACACCAAGCAA
Source organism: Thalassia testudinum (assembly GCA_037157565.1). Classification (NCBI taxonomy): domain Eukaryota; kingdom Viridiplantae; phylum Streptophyta; class Magnoliopsida; order Alismatales; family Hydrocharitaceae; genus Thalassia; species Thalassia testudinum. The sequence goes on from JAZHRO010000049.1 coordinate 41,244,820, forward strand.
ACACAAGGAAAAAGGTCTTTTGTAGTTTTAAATCAATTTAAGTCCTCTTCCAACTTTCTAGATTGGCCAAATAGAGTCAAGGTAGTGTTTCTTCATTCCTATGTAAGTGGTATAAGAGAAATGAGGCACTTGAGATTCCTGGTTACTGTCTGTTAAGGAGGTTGAGGTCACTTTAGTTCTTTTGGGTGACCAAACAAGTTGTCAATCCAAGTACTCACCCTAAATTGACATTTGAGTGCCCTAAAGATGTACACTTTGTTGTAATGATATTCTCTAATGCTCAAGTGAAAAGGTACTCCAAGGATGGAACTAAGGGATGCAAGTAAGGTGAACCCTTCCTTTGAGGCGATGTGTTAGCGGTGCCTTTTAACTACCCTTTAGTTCCTTTAAGGGGTGTCCCACTCCTTAAAGTATCAAGTCACTCAGGCAAAAGTTAATACCACCATCACAAAGTGAAATAGGAGGGTTTGCGCCGATAAAGAGATCGATGCCTATAGCCTTTATGGTTCGAGTCCTAGTACAGTGCCTACAGTGCGTGCTTGGTGCAGGAAGTGTGCATCACATCGCAAAAAATTATTTTTCTTTTGAAAATAGCAATCAAGTTGTTCAAACACTTCCTGTATATTTTACTCCTCTTTTCAAAATTGATGTGACCACTTGATTAATCTTTTCAAATTAGCTTAAGTGATCTCCTTAAATTACGTTTGAATGCAATGCGTGTACTGATAACTAATGCAGAAAGATAGGAAGTATGCACCTTGCTCCAACACTCTACGATGTAGGAATGCACACAATGCAGTAAGAGAAATCTAGACGCTGCTCAAGCACTCCTAGATGATCAGCTTATGGAAATGCAACTTCTAGTAGGTAGCTTAGATATATATATATATATATGCACAATAAAAAGAAACTAACTACCACAGACAGAATAAACCTAGTATCTAAAGAACTGGGGACACTCCCTTGAAAACTAGCCCTGGGTTACAAGGACAAGAAAACAAATAATAAAAGTCTAGAATTAAATCTAAATCTAAACTAAGATCTAATGAAGAGAAAGCAGTGAAATCAAGGAAGCAGTCCTCTTGATTGTTCCCTTGTATGTCTTCACGTGCATGGAACCAAGGCCCACAGGCACTTGTTGCTATCCTCCAGGTGGCATCAAGGTCCACCAAAAATATCACCTCCGTCGTGCGCGGCCATCGCGTTTGTTCGTACGCTTTTGGACACAAACATAATCAATGTTAGTAATTCAGAAAAGCTTCGAAAATAGCACAAAAATAATCTAGATTCCCCGATAAACTTAATAGGCATGTTTCCTCCTCAGCAATGGTGCCATTTGAAAAGTTGATTCTCGTTTTCGATGAACTTTTGCATATACAATGTCGTGTTGTTATAGTTCATTGTGTGGTAGAAAATTGCCTTCCAAAACATCTAATACCAAAAATCTAACCATGAAAATAGTTAGGTTGTCTCCACAGGGAGGAGCTAGCATATTAAAATAATTAATGGGGCCTTGTCTATTCGGGAATATCAACAGGTAAGCATTTGAACCATTGCAACCTTCTTTCCAACATGAATCCTCATTCTATGCAATTGAAGAAGAATAGGGGAGGTCACATGCAAAATCACTTTAATATAATATGATGTAAATAAGTGAATAGTGATCTTGCAATGGCATAATACGTAAACACTAATTGCTACTTTACAGTAGTAAAGTAGGGGTTTTGCTTGGGATGTTGTGTGAGCACGCGAGGAGGTCATCACCGATGGCTTGTCTATCAGTAGTGGTGCGCCAGCGAGGGTGCCTTGCAATGGAGAAGGTGTGCGGCGAGAGGTGGCTAGAGCCAGCAGCCGAAGGTACTGCATGCATGTCTAGTGTGGCCGCGCGGTGGTCGAGTGAGGCCGCACGTGGCCACTGTGGTTTGCGAGGATGCTCGGGCAGTGGTTGGAGTCGAGGTTGGAGGAGGCTCGATGGAGGTGCTGTCATTGCTGTGCTTTGGGTTCTTCTTCGTGTAACAGTGACCGTGGATGGGTTGAAGAAGAAGAAGAAGAAATGGAGATGGAAGGAAGGGAGAGGGTGGCGGTGAGGAAGGTGACACACACACACCAGCTGCCACCGTGTGTGCATCGACGGCAAGGGCGATGGAGATGTTGGCTACAATCAACAGTGCACACTACGACGATGGTGTCTGCAATGGGCACGGTGCAGAAGAGGAAGAAGATGGCCCTCCTGCATGCGGTGCATCATCTTTTATAGCCAAGCCTTCTCCAATAAACGCCTGAAGATGTTAGGGAGGTTGAGGCTTGGAGGGTGTTGTGAGAAGCTCGTCGACTTGGGTTGGCGGTGGGATTGAGTGGTGGTGTCGATAGGTTCAGAGGGAGTTGTTGCGAGGAGGGAGGTGGTGCATTGAGGCCAAGCACCATCAGTTCATTAGACGTCCAGATTGAGTTTTGGACATCTTAAAAAATATACAAATGGTGGTGGGTCCTGCAAAGAAAAATAATAAAGAAAGATTGGTTATTTATGTAAAAACCCAAAAGAATGTTAAATCCTATTTCTGTAAGTAATGGATGCATGCCATGCCAACTAAATTATAATCTAGCCGACTTACATTCTAATGCATACTATACTCAATTATATTTACATAGGCATGTAATGTATGAAATATGCATGCAAGCAATTTTATAAACTAATCTATTTACATAGTAAAGCATGCTACGTATATGTAACCATGATGTAGACACATTTAATTAGGTTAAAATGCCTATTCATGCATGTTCCTAGGCTTAGATTTTCATTTCATGTTATAAATATTGCATAGCATGCATCATTCTGCATTTAGAGTAGTTGTATATAATTTAGGTTAATTGCATCTTTTTGTGGTCATGGGAGAAGGATATTTATTTTAAAGCCTCGGATTGACGATCCGACCATACGGATCCGATCAAGACCACGATCAGAGTCCAATGCCTCTGAAATTGCCTCGATCGGAGTCTCGTAGCACCATATGCAATCCAAGGAAGATCAACGGTCGAGGGACTAGGTGACGCAATCCAGAGCATTAAACGATAAATCTGATCATATGGATGGATCTGGGTTGTTGATTGCAGCCCAACGGTGCAAAAATCGACTCAATCCGACCTTTGTAGCATCCCTTACAAAGGAATGAAGATGGACGGCCCAGGTCGCGTCACATGGCGCAACCCAGGCTACCCATGCACGCACACACGCCATCGCATGAGCACAACAGCATGGGCGCATGCACGCGCGCGCAGCAGCAGCGCAGCGCAGGGCAGCGGCAGCAGTGGCACGTATCGTGCGTGCGCGCATGACAAGGATGCGTACAGCGTACGCCAGCAGTGCGGAAGTAGGTGCACATGAGCGAGATCTTCACCAACGTTTGCGGCGGATCTTCAATGACGTTTATGACCATCACTAAATGTCCTGTATACGAATTTGATTCTTTCCTCCATTATAAACAGACCCCTACCCCTCCCATTTTTCTTCATCTCTTCCTTTCTTCCTCTGACCACCTCCAAGGCTCTAGAAAGAGCTTGTCCCAAGCCTGGGATGCTTTTCTAGAGTAGAAAACCAAATAGTTTTCCCTCCCCTCATCCCCATTCATGGAGCATCCCGTGGCCATTCTTTCACCTCCCTTCAGGAAGAAGATCTTCGCCACGACACTATCCTGCCCCATCTTCTGTCCTCCGACTCTGTCCCCGTTCGTCCCGCTCCTCACCACCTTCCTCCAGGCAATGTTAGAGTGAGTCGTCCTTCAAGCGATTGTCAAGGGGATTTCTCTCACCTCTTTCTATCTTTCTTTTGCTTTCGTAGTGTAGATTTTCCACTTTCGTAGTTGTAACAAACAATTCTTTATAAATAGATGATTGTTTCTCTCTGTCTCTCTTTCTTTCTCCCTTTCTCTCTTAAATTTTTGCAAGTAGATTAGCTAGAATTCATCGACCTGATCTCTTGCTTGCTAAAAATACCAAAAAAATTAGAAAAGATAAAAATGACCAAAAATAAATAAAAGCGAAGTGTGGATTTTTATAAAACCAAACGTTCGCTGATAAGACGATTTTCACTTTTGAATAATGTTATTAAGATGAATTGTCGTTGTAGGATCAAAGTGGTGGAAAACCACTTAAAAAATAATTAAAATTAAAATTAAACCACTCACAGGAGAGCAGGTCGTGTCCACAGGGAGGCAATGACTTATTTAAACTCGCAATTAGGTAGAAATCAAGTTCGCTGAACTATTCGTCAAATCTAACAATGCCTATGTAGCTCTGAAAGTAAACCTTAAAGTTATGGAGAAGTCAAGGGGTGTTAATGTAATTTTTATGTAAGAAAATTACCCATGTGAAAGGGTATGCCATGTACTATTCACTTGTGTGCTTACTAAAATGTAATTCAAAATTAAATTCAATGCACATAGAGAAGAATGATAAGGTTTAACAATTCTCTAGAAGCATGAGCATGAAGGCATAAATTCACTACAAAAAAATAATGAAAAATCAAAATTCATTTTTTGTGGCAATGGCATGAAATGTAAATACTAATTCCACCATAAAAAGAGGATTCTACCTCTCTCCTCCTTGCGCATGGGAGAGAGGTTCGTCGAGGAACTCTTCTGGGAGTTGGTTGGCTGGAGCGAGGGCTCTGCAACGGTGGCGGCGGCAGGTTGCGAGGTAGCCAAAGTCGATCGGACGGAGGAGAGAAGCAGCGGCAGTGGAAGTTGCTACTATTGGCACTTGATGCAGGCGCGAGGAGGGGCAGTGCGCGGGCGCTGCAGATGTTGCAGGCGTGAGGAGGCGTGGGCACGTGGAGGGGCGGGCACTCTGTAGGCTGCTTCTAGGTGAAGGCGCGTGGGGTCTGATGGGCACGCGGCTGCAGGTGCTGCAGGGGGTGACGCGCGGGCGCTGTAGCGGGAGCGTGTAGAGGTGTAAACGCTAGGAGAGGGCAGTGGAGGTGAAGGCGCGCGGGTGTGTAGGCTGGAGGTGAAGGCATGTGGAGGTGAAGTCACGGGCGTGCAGGCGTTGAGGTGAAGGCGCGCGGTGGGGTGTTGGCTGCGTGGAGGTGACGACGCTGCTACAGGACGCGTGCTATGCGAGGGCGTGCGGGAATGCAGGCTGGAGGTGCGTGCGGTGGCTGAGGTGGGTGTGCGCACACTTGCTGCGCTGGAGGCATGCGCTGTGTCTCGCTTGGCAATAGCTGAGGTGCGGGAAGGAGAGGTTGCAGCTTTTTGTGTTGCAGCGGGTGTGGCGAGGCTTTTGGGTTCTTTTTGGTGGAGTGGAGGAAAAACAGAGAATGGGGAAGAAGATGGAGGTGGATGCTGGTGATGGTTGATGATGGTGGTAACAAGTCGTGCATCAGTAGATGCACTCACAGTGGGTGAGCTTCAAGGAGCTCATGCATGATGTTGGTTAAGTCCATCCTCTTAGTGCGGCGGTCTGTCACCCCGTCGGCCCACAGTATGACGGAGCTTGGCCGTGGAGGCTCACGGTGGTGGAATGGGTGGTGGCCTCCCTTGAACAGCAGCCCTTCCTCCTCTTTTGTAGCCATAGCTACAAAGATTTGAAATTCAAAAGGCCACCGTCGTATCAATGCTGATGCGCAGGAGGAGGAGGCGGAGACGGAGGAGTTACCTGCAAAGGAGAAGAAGAAAAAAAGAGAATAAAGTAATTAGGATTATTTATACATAACTCAACTTCTATGTTAATTAAAATAGTGTATGTAATGCACCTAATTAATTAACTAATTAAATGTATGCAACCCTAGGTTAATTCTAAATGCATGAATTATGCACTTAAGCTAAAAATATGAATTAATTTATTTACATCCTAATGTATGCTATCTAAATGTTAAAATTAACTTAATGTCTAGACACTTAAATACTTAAATAGCCCACAAATGTGGGCTAATCAAATACCCCCATGCCTAGTTTTTGCTAGTCCCTAGTAAATCCAAGCAAAACCTAGCACTCCAAGTAGACTAACCAACCCAAACGGTCTTCCTTTAGAAACATGTTAAGTTCAGACTTTAGACCTAAGGTTCCCAAGTAGTTGCTAAGTTATAGACTAGGTCGTCTAAAGACGAGTTGTAGTCACAAGTTCCCTGATTTCTGACTCTACCCTAAGGTTTATTGATCCCTGAGATTAAAGCATCCGTGAATGTGCATTGGTCTAAGTTATTTGAGGTTGGTATGACTGCCAACCTAGAAAGGAAAAAGGATTATATATAGATATATTTGTTTGATTCCTCTAAGTCTAACCTCGGATCAGTTATCAACATGGTCTGTGTCGGATTCATTGTCCCCATCACCATACCTCGAAGGGTGCTTGGCTTTCGATGCTTCAAGATAGCACTGCCCATAGCGACCCCAAGAACTCCTGGCAATCGACACTTTGAGATAGTATCGCCCATGGATTTCTTAAGCGAATTCAAGCTTGTGGCAATCGGCACTTCGAGATAGGGCTGCCCATGGTACCTGAACTGCACAATGCGCTTACATGCCCCCAGTAGGATGGATATCCTAAGAGACAAGCGTCGAGGAGGTAATATGTTATCATCACATCCTCAAGGTGAGTATATACCCCACCTCTCCTGCGGTAGGAACTCTTCCAGTCAAATTGTGTTTTCAAGCCTCTCCCAAGTCAAAACTAAGAGAACCAAATTTCTTTTAAGAAAGGAATTAAGGTGATCACTTACTTACACAAGACCAAGTGTGTGAAATTTGGATGCTTGGGTTACAAGGACCCGTAAACCAAAAGGTAGAACAAGACTCCAGGTACTACCCCACCTTTTAACTCAATCCCTAGCTTTCCTTCCTCAACCTCTTGAGGAATGGTCCGCAACTTAACTCCTACTTAAGTTTATAAGTCCAAAAAGGACCCTAAAGGTCTAAAGCTAGTAGCTCACTTAGCTTCTAAAGTTCAACCCTAGAATCAACTTAGTCTAACCTAAAGTTTTGATATTATGACTAGGAATGTAGGGCCAGCCAGTTAAGCTCAATAATACAAAATGTTTTTTTTTTCCATGCAAATGTATGCAATGCAGAATGCTTTAACTAAATGCATGAATGCACTATGTATAAATGCTATGTATATCCCCAAGTACACCCCCCCATGCCTAAAATATGCAATGTCCCCATTGCATAGAAGGATATTACCTGGGCCAGAGATGGGCTGCCATTAATTTACTAGCAGCTGAGTAGCCAAAGAACCCGCAAATCCGGTTCAAGGATTGCAGAAATAGGCCCTAAAAATGAGCAAAGTAATGCTAGCCTAGGAAATAGGTAACCTAGGATGTTTGCAAGTTGATGAATCCCAATAGCAAATGCTCGCCCAATTAAGATGAGAATAAATCTTCCCAGGTCACCAGAGGAGGTTCTAAAGGATAAATTGAAATAGCAACCTCTAAAGGGGTAGGGGAAGGATGACAAGGATCCTCCAACAGAGATGGAGAAGGAATGGTGTAGAGATAAACCCCCAGGGTAATGGACTGACTAAAGAAATCATCAATCCATACCCGATATTCCATTACAGGAAATATTGGTCTGTTAAGCCCCCTAGTCAGAACAAAAGTGAGCATATCTTTGAGCCAAGGATCATCTAGGGTGTCCAAGTTTCGAGGTTGCAGGATGGCCATAAGATCTAGGTTGGGTTTAATCAGCTCGGTGTCCATCCCTAACAATCTTTCAAAATCCTCAATTGCATCCCTAGCATTCCATACACTATCACAAGTATCTTCCCGCACTTCATTAGGAGTCAAAATTTCGCCTTCAGACATAAGCGAATCAGAGGGTGACTTCAAATCAAATGAAGGCAGGTTGGAAGCAACAGATCTAGGGATTATCCTATCAATGTCATCCCCGGGTTCTTGTTCTTTACTCAAATCTTCCCCAGAGTCTATATGTGAATCCACATAAATCTTAGAAGTTGCTTCCAAATTTTCCATCATTTTATCATGAGGAGAAATATCATTGATGGGTGTGCTAAGGAAACCTAATTTGGTCAAATTTGTGACATCCTTAGGGGCAAACTCTTCAAATAAGACATAATCGCCCTTAGTGTCACTCCAAATCTTGAATGTAGGTTCCTCATATAATTTATCCTTCTCATCATACGATTCATTATGTACCCAAGGTCTAAAATCATCTAAAATCTCAGTAGATTCTCTAGGGTACTCTATCTATGGTAAATAGTTCACATTGGTAACATCGGACTCCTCAGATAGGTCAATTTCTTCAGGGTTAGGTTTCTTAAGGGTGGGCTTGAGTTCCATCTCGTGATCATAAGGGAGGGCAGGATTAACAACTTGACTTCATCCCACTTCATCAAATGTCACGAAAATACTATCATCTGGGTCGAGGTCTTCCAATGGTACCATCATTCCCTTCTTTTGACTCCAATATAATTCAAGTGGATACTCAACCTTATCATCATCTTCCTCGGGTTGCCACCTTTCTTCAGCCAATGCATAGCTACTTCATATGTATCTTCCTCCCACTTAAGGCTTGGATCTCTCAAGGAAGTGTCATCTAACGGGGAGGTTTCAAAATCGATCATCGAAAAGTAGCTATTCTCCCTTACATAATCCCCAAAATTTCCCTCCAACTTAAAGTGTAGCTCTCCCATGGGAGATGCATCTATTGTAGAGGGGTGTACATCATCCTCAATGGGATAGATTGGGTGGCTAATTTCATCTCTTTCCTGTTGGCCTGCTCTCAAAGATTCTCCTAACAATTCAATCATTTCATCTTGTATTTTCTGTATTTCCATCTTCAAGGAGGAGAGGTCATTTCTATTGGGAGAGAAGTCAGGCTCAGGCTTATAGTACCCCGGAGTGTCTGTCCAACCATTATAATTATTCAGGGAGGGTGGGTTGGGTATTTCTATGGTGTGTGGGATATTGGGCAAAGCAAATCTCGGTCCTAGGTTCTGCTCACTGATTTGGGGTTTAACCAGGCCAATACTCCTATAATAGGAGTAAAGCGGATCCCAATGATTGTCATTATGTCCATCAAAGGATGGACCATCTCGACGTATGGGATCGAAGAGTGAAGAGTAGGGGTAAGGGTGTGGATAAGATGTGAAAGGATGAAAATCAATGTGGTCCATTCTAACTCACCTCAATCAGAATTCCCCAAGCAAAACACAATTCAAAAAGGACTTTTTAGGTCTTTCCCAATTTAGGCTTTTGATTTTAAGTCAGATTGTTGGTGACAATACAATTTGTTCAATCAATTTACGCGCTTATTGTCGACCTACGGATCGCCTAAGAAGACCTAACTAGGACTTAGGTGATCCTTCCTAAAGCCCAAAAAGTTTAGTCACCACCAAACATGGCAAGGAAGGATGCAAGTAGGGTTAAACCCTTCCTTTGAAGTGTTGCTTTTGCAGTGCCTCTTAACTACCCTCAATCTGCAAGGTTTGGAGGCAACTTCACCTCTGAACTAAAGTTTGGGTCACTTTAGACCTCAGTAATAGGAGTCTCTAGTCCTAGAGGTTCCAAACATAAGGAGTGTCTAAAAGCGTGCCGTGGTGCAAGAGATATAAGTGTGCATACACCGCAAAAGATTTCAAATTTTGAATCGCACGCCAAGTTTGAAAATCAAATCCTTGGTTTTTAAATGTCCCTCCTTTAATTAGTCCTTTTTCCAGAAAATATGTGACCACTTGTTAGATCTATTCAATACAGATTAGGTGGTCTTGAAATTAATCCAAATGCATTTGCATGACAGGTAGAAATGCATACCTGATTCCAGCATTCTTCATGCAATATGCAAGATAGGAAATTAGATCTAGATGTTGCTCATTCAACCCTAAATGATACAACCTAGGGGCAGGTAGCTTGTGTTTTTATTTTTTTTTATGCACAATCAAGAAAAATAAAATCAATTCACAAAAGAAAACCTAGATCTAAAGAAAAAGGGAACAAGCTCCCAAAAATTACCCAACACAGGCCTAAAACAAAATTGGGGAACAAACCCCTCAACTGTACCCCAGAACAAGGATTTTCCAAATGAATGTACTAAAATAAAGAGAAGAAAGAAAAATAAAATCTATATACAGCTAAATGGATGAGATGAAGATGTGGTCCTTCGGATATCTCCTCCAGCGGTGGAAACAAGGTCCACCAAGGCATTGCTGAGGCAGTTGTGATGCTCCTTCTCCCAGTGTTGCAACTCCACCAACGATGTCAAGGATCGCCTGATCTTTGAGGCTGGTGCGACAAGATGTCTCCAAATACGTGTACCTCGCACCAAATAGAAAATCGAATTTAAATATGCCTCAAATAAAATGTGAACAAATAATTAAATAAATGCGAGTCTAATAGTCCCGTTGCCTCCCTGGCAATGGAGCCATTTGATAAGATGATTTTCGCTTTCGAATAATGTTATTAAGATGATTTGTCATTGTAGGATCAAAGTGGTGGAAAATCGCTTAACAAAATAATTAAAATTAAAATTAAACCACTCATAGGAGAGTGGGTCATGTCCACAAGGAGGCAATGACTTATTTAAACTCGCAATTAGGCAGAAATCAAGTTCGTTGAACTATTCGTCAAATCTAACAATGCCTATGTAGCTCTGAAAGTAAACCTTAAAGTTATGGAGAAGTCAAGGGGTGTTAATGTAATTTTTATGTAAGAAAATTACCCATGTGCAAAGGTATGCCATGTACTATTCACCTGCATGCTTACTAAAATGTAATTCAAAATTAAATTCAATGCACATAGAGAAGAATGATAAGGTTTAACAATTCTCTAGAAGCATGAGCATGAAGGCATAAATTCACCATAATAAAATAATGATAAATCAAAATTCATTTTTTGTGGCAATGGCATGAAATATAAATACTAATTCCACCATAAACAGAGGATTCTACCTCTCTCCACCTTGCGCATGGGAGAGAGGTTCGTTCGAGGAACTCTTCTGGGAGGAGGTTGGTCGAAGCAAGGGCTCCTCAACGGTGGCGGCGGTAGGTTGCAAGACGGCTGGAGTCGACCGGACGGAGGAGAGAAGCAACGGCAATGGAAGTTGCTACTGCTGGCCGCACTTGCTGCAGGTGCGAGGAGGGGCGGCGTGCGAGCATTGCAGGTGCGAGGTGGCGTGGGCGCGTGGAGGGGCAGGCGCTCTGCAGGCCGCTTGCTAGGCGAGGGCGCGTAGGGTCTGATGGGCGCACAGCTACAGGTGCTGTAGGGGGTAATGCGCGGGCACTGCAGCGGGAGCGTGTGGAGGTGCAGGAGCTAGGCGAGGGCGCTGGAGGTGAAGGCACGCGGGCGTGCAGGCTGGAGGTGAAGGTGCAGGCACTGAGGTGAAGGCGCACGGTGGGGTGCTGGCTACGTGGAGGTGAAGGCGCTGCTGGAGGATGCGCGCTAGGCGAGGGGGCACGGGCATTCAGGCTGGAGGTGCGAGCGGTGGCTGAGGTGGGCGCGTGCACACTTGTTGCGCTGGAGGCACGGGCGGTGGCGCGCTTGGCAGTAGCTTAGGCGCAGAAGGAGAGGTTGCGGCTCTTTGTGCTGCAGCGGGTGTGGCGAGGTTTTTGGGTTCTTTTTGGAGTGGAGGAAAAATAGAGAATGGGGAAGAAGATGGAGGTGGATGCTGGTGATGGTTGATGACAGTGGTAACAAGTCGTGCATTAGTAGATGCACTCACAGTAGGCATGCTTCAAGGAGCTCATGCGCGGTGGTGGTCAAGTCCATCCTCTTGGCACGGCGGTTTGTCACCCCGCCGGTCCACAGTATGATGGAGCTTGGCCGTGGAGGCCCACGGTGGTGGAATGCTGCACGGTGGTGGAATGGGTGATGGCCTCCCTTGAACGAAAGCCCTTCCTCCTCTTTTGTAGCCATAGCTACAAAGATTTGAAATTCAAAAGGCCACCGTCGAATCAATGCTGATGTGTAGGAGGAGGAGGTGGAGACGGAGGAGTTACCTGCAAAGGAGAAGAAAAAAAGAATAAAATAATTAGGATTATTTATGCATAACTCCTTAACTTCTATGTTAATTAAAATAGTGTTTGTAATGCACCTAATTAATTAACTAATTAAATGCATGCAACCCTAGGTTAATTCTAAATGCATGAATTATGCACTTAAGCTAAAAATATGAATTAATTTATTTACATCCTAATGTATGCTATCTAAATGTTAAAATTAACCTAATGTATAGACACTTAAATACTTAAATAGCTCACAAATATGAGCTAATCATTCGCCTCCCCGTGTTTGACTCGGTGACGTGCCTTCGTGTGTGTGTGTTAAGAGGTGTCGTTATAGTTGCACTTGATACGTCGGTTTTAAAAGAAGTAAACGGAGGTGAGTCCGAGTGTCGATCTCAGGGAGGCGTGGAAATCGGATTTTGTTTACCACTTGTTGTCACGAAAAAGGTGGAGTTTTGCTTGCGAAAGAGACGGTTTTGAAAAGCGAGAGATAGAGAGAGTTTAGGGTTAGAAAGCTCTTGGTTTTGATCATGCACTTTAAACAGAAATTAAAATGGCAACTAAATGGAAAATAATTTCATTAAACATGCATTCATAGTTCATGGTTTACAATATTAAATACATGCTTCGACAAAAGTAAATGAAAGCTTAAAAGAGAGAGAGAGAGGTAGAGAGAGAGTGGAGAGCGACGAGGCAGCCACGGCGGTGGAGGAGGCTCCGTCGGCGGCTCGTCGTCTCCGGCGATTACAAGAGTGCCTAAGACTAGCTAGGAGAGGAGTGGAGTATTTGCAAGTGGGAGAGGATGCCTTGAATGGTGGTAGAAGGGGGTTTAAATAGAGTTAAGGGCTTCCTAAAAGAAGAATGTGCTTTAGCGACATCCAGAACGTCGCTAAAACCGCTTCCAGATACGTCGGTGAAGGCCTTCTGCCGCCGGTCAGCCGCCCGCCCCTCTCTCTCTTCAGGCGCGATCCGTGGATGTCGAACGAGAGCCGTCCGATTGATGATCGGACGGTTGAGTTCCTCCCGCGCCTGCGCTAGGATCGCGCTTCGGGCGCGCGTGCGCGCGCGCGTTTCCGCCCGACGTGCGCGCGCGCGTGGGAGGTGGGGCGCTGTCGTCGCACCGCGTGGCGCAATCCTAGCCGCTTGCTTCTGATCGCGCGGCTCAATTTTGCCGCGCCCTTCGCTCGCAATTGATTTCCGCTCCGCGCGATTCGAACGCGCGTCGCCGCGACGCGGGCGTGCGCGCTAACCGTTGCGGCATGCCCGCGCTTTGTCGCGGCGACCGCGGGCGAGCACGCGGATCTCGGCCGTTCGATCGAAGATCAACGGCCGAGATGCGTCCTTGGCTGGCTTGGGGGCGTGCGAGCGGCGGGGGCGGGGCGACGTGGCGCGTTCTAGGCCGTTGATCTCCAGATCAACGGTCAGGATTTCTTGGGCCCATTGTGGGAGCTCCGGATGTCGGATTTGGCCGATCTTGAGTCCGTTAGACTCCGTTCGTCGTCCTGAATCCATCCGTGCGGTCCGATTGCTCATCTGAGGCCTGCTTTGACAAATTCTTTACACAAATGTCCATTAATACAGTTTATAAGCAATCTTGGTACTTGATGCATGCAATGCTCCTATTCTACTTTATGTTGTGCCTTTTATTCTAAAGATGGGCCATATTCAACCTAATTACTACCCCCTTGCGTGGTGTTATCATACCCCCATGCTTACTCCTTGATAGTCCCTAGCAAGGTTTATTCTAGCCTTTATTTCTTTGGGGAATTCAAGAAGTAATTGCTTCGGCACTTCGTTACTCGTCAATAAGAGGAAATATACGAAGATCTTAATCTACAAAGACTAACCAGCGCCCGGGTGTCTTCCAAAATACAAATCGCCCGAATCCTTGCTTTGTATATATAACTATACATATGTATACGTATATGTCTATATATGTCTTTTTAGAATTTTCGGAATTCAGTGTGGGTTGGTAACTTTTTACGGCTACCCAACCCACCCAAAACTCGATCAAAACCCTAAGTGCTAAGCATCTTGGTGTGAATGTTGTGATAGACTCACTTAACGGTAATTGAGACAGATTTCGAGTTTCTACGCCTCTAGGTGTCCGGAAAAGAAAATAAATTTTTGCCTGAAGGTGTATTTGTTCGACTGGTAGCTTTCTCCCTACGTTCATTTTACTTGGGGTCAACACAAGGATTTTCCAGTGTATATCTCCCCGGCTTGTACTACTTCCCCGCTTCGTCCTTAGGTGTTTTGGTCTTTTTTGTGCAATTATTGAGCTGGGCTCTGGACAACCGACCAATGGGCTGTTACCCACGATCACTTGCCAGCCATACTTGTGCGGTGAAGTGTGGTTTATTTTCTTTTCTTCTCTTTTTTTTTTTTTTTTCGTAGGTGGCTTCCCTTATCTCAAATGTACCCAGAGGCAACGAAAAAGAAATGGCCTATGGCTGGGTTCTGGACAACCTGCCAATGGGCTGTTACCCACGACAACTTGCTAGCCATACCACCCTAGAGAGTTCATTAGCTACCCAATTTCTGTCAAAATCTCCGAGAAGTGAGTCTGTGCAAAAATGTGTGTAGATGCTTAGACTCAAAGTTTTCCTGAGTTAGAGGGTGAGTTGATAAGTCGTATACTTATTACCTTATTTATTAGGTGGATTAGAATAGCTTAAAGTTGCAAGGATTCGCCGCTAAATCCATATTTTAATGGACACCAGGGCTAATTAAGCCTGAAGGCCTGAAAAGTCTAAGTGTTTAAGTTCTTTTTGTATTATTTCCCACTATTGACAAGTTTCTAATGCCTAAGTTTTTCTTCCTAAATTCATTTTTTTTTTTTTTTTAATCAATTAATTTATTCATTCAGACTGATTAATTAAGCTCAGGATTATGCAGTTTACCATCCCCCCCATGCTTAAGTTGGACAATGTCCTCATTGGCAGATGCATGGATGCAAAAGGGTTCAAAAAGATAGTATCTGAGTGACGTAAACTACCAGATCAGTCTGAATCCGCTGGGTTGCCTCCCAGGAAGCGCTGAGTTTAACGCCTCCAGCTGGGCGGTGCACAAACAGGAATGGCTTGGGTCAAGAAGATATGTTCAAAATTAACCAAACCCAAAATCAGAAGTCCACAGATGCGAATAAGGTTGTGGTGGAGTCCCGTTCCTAAGGGGCGGGAATTCTGTAACAGATATATCATGCATGCCCGTGTCAGATCCTCTCTTAGTTTGTGGGCATGCAAACAAGTTGTTGTGGACGAACGCACCCCAAATATGACGTGCCAAACACTAAAGATGTAGGTCTTATATTCAGCTTGTGTCCCCATAAAATTGTAATCCATTGAAAGTGTATCAATTCTAGTGCATTCGGGTTGCGGGATCTTTATTCTGGTAGGGCAAGTAACAAAGTCCAGAGTTTCATACTGAGCCCTACAACCAAGCATGAGTCTTCTCTTCAAAGACGAATCCATCTCTTCCGCAACTATGGTTTCATTGCTCATTCCCTCCAAGACCTTGATCTCAAGAATATTTTCTTCAACCTCCTTTGTATCAGATTCACTGTTTGGGGTTGCATTAGAGGTAGGGTCAATTTCATCCTCTAGATCATATTCTTTCTCTCGGCCCTCCTCCAAATTTGTGATGGGGATTCTAACCGATTCATAATCAATTTCTTTGAAATTGTAACTCCATTCTCCATCTCCGACGTTGGCTGCTACTCCCACCGGATTACTTGTCTTGAGCCGATTAGATTCAGATTCCAAGGTCTCTCCCCTCACTTTCTCAGTTTCCTCCTGATGTTTGTTCTCAATGCTCCCCAAATTGTGTTCCAAGGAATCCTTACTTTCCTTATCCACTGAGCTATACAACTCCTGAGGGGTATCAATGGTGGACTGAACCAAATCAGGATGACTAGGTGTAGTCCAATTGATCATGGTAGGTCCTTGCTTTATGAATTCCATGAATGGCGTTGTATGCAACAGCTTTCTTTGGCCTTCTTCCCCCAATTGTTGGAACAACTCCAACATGGCATGTTGCCCTTTAACCAATTCTTGATTCTGTCTGTGTAGTTCTAACTGGAGGTTATCAAGAATTGACATGGTGTCATTTGGTGTCCTTTGGATTTCCTCCTTGAAATCCAGGTTAAGAGAGTATGGTTGAGGTTGTGGATCAGAATCCATATTGGTGTTTAAGTTCTTGGGTGGGTCCTCTATTCTATCATGTTCAGGGTCCAGTTCTTCAAGAGGAACCATTCTCTGTTTGGTCCTACTCCAGAATAGTTGAGGTTCGAAGTCCTCCTCCCAGTCAGATTCTTCATCAGGGGACCAAATCAGAGGTTGATGATCCTGGGCTTGCCTAGATTTCTGAGCATTTTCTGATTTCCATTTGTCTAGAACTCCTTCTAATCCAAAGGTCAAGTAGGCAAGGTTGTTGAATTCAGATGACCTTTCTTGGTTATTATCTTGAGATGGGTAGGGTTCTTGGTGTTCTCCTAAAGTGTAGGTCCTATCACAGTAGAGCGGGTCGAGCCTAAATGAGGAGGCATCGTGAGGACAATCGAGATATGGAGCCCCATGATTTGAATCGTACCCTTGGGTGGCTATGTTGGGTGTATTCCAATAAGAGGTTGGTGTGGTTTGGTCATAGTTGGGCCAAGAGGGATATTCCAGGTTGCATCCCCAACTTGGTGGTTGGTTAGCCCAAGTCGGCTGTGGGTATGGTCTACTTGGGTTAGCATACAAATCCTGTTGGGGGTAATTTGGGTAAGATGGATAGGCATTGAAATCCATGGAAGAAATGGAGGGATGCGGGAAGAACAGATGAGAGAGAGTTGTGCACTCAATCAAACAAACAAGCCTAATCCTTATGGTGTATTCCTTAGGAGACCTAGAAATCTCACAAAGGTTGATTAAGTCTGTAAACACTGGACTCCCCTTCCCAAGGCTAATCTGGCCAGGTTGATTACGAGGGGATTGCAGGGAAGGTTCTTCCTTTGGCTTGCGCCTCCGGTTCCATAGACCCCACAACTGCGGTCGTTTGACACTGCCCCGCAGCCTAGTCACCAGATTCTACCAAGGGAATGAAAGCCAAGTGCCTAGCAGACAAAACCTCACCTTTTGAGACTTAACTCAGTCCTGCCTAGGGCACGTCTACTCAGTTTTAAAGGGTTAGGATAGTGCTTGTGCTTAGGGTAATGTGATGAGGCGTTGATTGGGGTGGTGCCTCTTAATTTTCCACTTTTCAAGGTGTGTGCTTCTACAAAACAGGGTTTTAAAGCAAGAATTTTTAGGGTGTGGTGTCTTTTAATGTTTCATCCTTACTTTAGTGTTTTTTAGGGTTGACGTGTCTTAATGCTTTCAGACAAGTTTCAATGGGCACGTCAAGTTCTACACACAACTTGGTGAAAGTAGATTTCCTTTTTATCTTGTAGAGGCTCTAAAAACCCTAGTGTACTCATCCTAAAGATCGTGCAGCTTCTATTAGATGAGTTAGTTTTAGGGTTGAGTGGTGCGGCCCAGGTCAACTCACGGTGGCTTCGCAAACACCACTCAAGAGAGAAAGAAAAGAACACTCCAAGAATTTGTCCAGTATATTAGAGTGTACATTTTTTTTGTAGGGTGGTGTGTTAAGAATGTGGGTCAAGCAATCATTCGCCACGCCAATTTTTTCAGTTTTTATGATTTTTTTAGCTTTTTCACGCAAGCAAACAATGAGAGAGAGAGTACTCACTATCGGTCCTCGAGGCGCCTACTTCCTTGCTACCATAGTGGAATGCGTCGCTTCGCCGTCCATGCGCCGAATTCCTGCAACCGTCAAGTAAAAAGGAAAATAGGGCATTAGACGATATGAGAATGAAGGTGGAATGGAGGTGATAAAACAAATCCGTTGCCTCCCCGGCAGCGGCGCCAAAAACTGACGTGCCTTCGTGCGTGTGTGTTAAGAGGTGTCGTTATAGTTGCACTTGATACGTCGGTTTTAAAAGAAGTAAACGGAGGTGAGTCCGAGTGTCGATCTCAGGGAGGCGTGGAAATCGGATTTTGTTTACCACTTGTTGTCACGAAAAAGGCGGAGTTTTGCTTGCGAAAGAGACGATTTTGAAAAGCGAGAGATAGAGAGAGTTTAGGGTTAGAAAGCTCTTGGTTTTGATCATGCACTTTAAATAGAAATTAAAATGGCAACTAAATGGAAAATAATTTCATTAAACATGCATTCATAGTTCATGGTTTACAATATTAAATACATGCTTCAACAAAAGTAAATGAAAGCTTAAAAGAGAGAGAGAGAGGTAGAGAGAGAGTGGAGAGCGACGAGGCAGCCACGGCGGTGGAGGAGGCTCCGTCGGCGGCTCGTCGTCTCCGACGATTACAAGAGTGCCTAAGACTAGCTAGGAGAGGAGTGGAGTAGTTGCAAGTGGGAGAGGATGCCTTGAATGGTGGTAGAAGGGGGTTTAAATAGAGTTAAGGGCTTCCTAAAAGAAGAATGTGCTTTAGCGACATCCAGAACGTCGCTAAAATCGCTTCCAGATACGTCGGTGAAGGCCTTCTGCCGCCGGTCAGCCGCCCGCCCCTCTCTCTCTTCAGGCGCGATCCGTGGATGTCGAACGAGAGCCGTCCGATTGATGATCGGACGGTTGAGATCCTCCCGCGCCTGCGCTAGGATCGCGCTTCGGGCGCGCGTGCGCGCGCGCGTTTTCGCACGGCGTGCGCGCGCGCGTGGGAGGTGGGGCGCTGTCGTCGCACCGCGTGGCGCAATCCTAGCCGCTCGCTTCTGATCGCGTGGCTCAATTTTGCCGCGCCCTTCGCTCGCAATTGATTTCCGCTCCGCGCGATTCGAACGCGCGTCGCCCTCGCACGCCCCCAAGCCAGCCAAGGACGCATCTCGGCCGTTGATCTTCGATCGAACGGCCGAGATCCGCGCGCTCGCCCGCGGTCGCCGCGACAAAGCGCGGGCGTGGCGCAACGGTTAGCGCGCACGCCCGCGTCGCCGCGACGCGGGCGTGCACGCTAACCGTTGCGCCACGCCCGCGCTTTGTCGCGGGGACCGCGGGCGAGCGCGCGGATCTCGGCCGTTCGATCGAAGATCAACGGCCGAGATGCGTCCTTGGCTGGTTTGGGGGCGTGCGAGCGGCGGGGGCGGGGCGACGTGGCGCGTTCTAGGCCGTTGATCTCCAGATCAACGGTCAGGATTTCTTGGGCCCATTGTGGGAGCTCCGGATGTCGGATTTGGCCGATCTTGAGTCCATTAGACTCCGTTCGTCGTCCTGAATCCATCCGTGCGGTCCGATTGCTCATCTGAGGCCTGCTTTGACAAATGCTTTACACAAATGGCCATTAATACAGTTTATAAGCAATCTTGGTACTTGATGCATGCAATGCTCCTATTCTACTTTATGTTGTGCCTTTTATTCTAAAGATGGGCCATATTCAACCTAATTACTACCCCCTTGCGTGGTGTTATCACTCGGGACTCACATTTTGAGTTTCGGTTATAAATTTTATCTGATTGACACATTTTGCGAGCAACAGTGACGGGTTCTCCAAACCCTAATTTTAATTCACGAAATGCACCTCGATCAAACCATTAATCCAATACCTAGGCATTTACGCATTCAACTAGCCCCCAAATGTGGTCTCATCACTAAGCTCCAATTTGGAGTCGTTGGCTCTCAATCAAAGCAAAATCAATGGAGGGGAGTTGCCTAATTTTGGTTGGGCAATCTCGAGAATTTCAAGAAATTGAGGCCTCAAATCACCTCTATAAAAGCCTTACCATGTTCCCAATGGGATTTCAGTCGTGAATTGGCCGAGAAAATCACTTCTCCCTCATCTCCGACCACTCTCTCATCACTCTGGCAAGCTTCTCTGACCCCACTCCTCCACGCGTGTTCACAGCCACCTGACATCGTCATTATCTCCCCCTCTTTCTTACGATCCTTGTCGGCCAAAGCAAGAGCGTCGCCGACCTCTTCTTCGTCGCCGTTCCTGTCGCCGTCTCCATCGTCTTCCCTACGTTTTCCCGGTCAACTCCCAGCATGGTCTTGCTTCTTTTCTCCTCGATAAGCTTTCCAATCTCTTCGTCTTCCTTCCTAGAATCCTTTTAGGCCCTCAAACTTAGGTTTAGATTCATCCACCTCATCATTCCCCCCTTCCTTCTTTGCGGCTAGCAAAGCTCCAACGAGCTTTATTCGGTCGCCACACACCACTGATGAGACACTCATCATGATCTCTAATTACCCCTAATTAACTAGTCTTCCTAGTTAATTAGCTAAGGTTATGAATATATAAGGGTTAATTATAGAATAAGGGATATTTAGTCAAGGACCTTAAAATAAATTAAAAATGATATTTTATCATTCAATTAACATTATTAATATTTTAGTTAATAATTGGACTTGAAATCCTATTAATCATTCTCTTAATTAATAAGATAAGTAACTTTAATATAATGTATACCTAAGTATATAATAACTTAAGTGATTTTACTTAATCTAATAAATTAATCTAAAAAGGTCAAAAATGTAAATTCAAGGTGTAAACATAATATTTACCATATTTACTAACATATATAAAAATTTGAAAAAGATCTAAATTAAAATAAACCTTCAAAACCTAGGTTTACATTTTGGTCCTTACTTTTCATTACAGTCGGGTCCTTATTTCTCACACAGGTCATTAAGTTTTATTACTTTTATGTCCCCCTTCGTCGTCTTCTTCTTCTTTAGCCGAATGAACGGCGGGCGGCAGAGAGTCACCCCACCGCACGATTACCGCCCTGTCGACATCATCCTTCCTTGTCCAAGCTCTTGCAGCTTGCGCTCACCACCTCCACTTCATCCACTGGTCTGGATTAACCGGGAATCCTATTTTTCAGTGGGAGATAACCTCACCGTCGTCGGAGACAATGATGGAGGTTAAGCTCCTCGAGCTCCTTCTTTGGCCAGACCTCGCCACTCTCTTCTCCGCAAACTGCTATAAATACCCCCTCACACCTCTGATTTTATTCAAGTTGGCTCCCTTCCATCTTCTAACACTGCAGCCAACCCGATAGGCTATTCGTCCAAAACTCCGGCGACTTTCCATTCCATTTTCCGACTTCCTCCATCCATCTTAATCAGCCGAGGAGATCCGCCGTGGTCTTCCGCATCTCTGACACAGGCGCCGACCCAAGGAATCCTCCACTCCACCACTCCACCTCAAATCCGCCCGCCGGAGATCTTTCTTCCACCCTCTGATTTCGTTGTCTGCTATGAACCTTCGGCGGAACCCTATTGACCCCTTCGTCCAGGTAACAGTAGATTAGGAGTAGGAGTACGCTAGCTTAGTTAGTTAGTTTAGTTAGTTAGATTAGAGTAATTTCAGATTTTAGCTTCATCTTCTCCGACTCTGGCGAGTTCCTTGAGCTCGCCAGAGACTTAATTTCATCTTTTTAATTCACTATACACCTTCCTGTATCTTCCATGTTAATTTCTAAATCACTTAATCGTTAATTGAATCACCTAATCACCTAATTCACATATCACCTTCACCGATTACTAACACTGTCTATGGTGATAGTAATCGAGATAATTTCACCTCCATTGGGTTCTTCATCAACTATCCACCACTCATGAACCCTAATCGACACTATAATACATATTATTATCATCTATAAATTAAACACCCAAATTTAATTTAGTTCCTGAGCTCGCTGTCCACGGCGGCTCAGGAACAGTTCAAACTATTAATTAACTATATAATTATAAATGCTAACATCTGTTGACTTGATTTAACCTCTCAATCGAGTGGTTAAACAAGTCCTGAGCTTATTTCAAATCAAATTCTTTAAGAAATGATTTCACTGTCAAATCTTAATTTTAAGAGATAAATGAAGAATTAAAAGTGATACCGAGGTTCCTTGCAACCTTAGAATCTTTTCTAAATCAAAATTAGCAACCTTTATCAGTCTGTGCACACTTTTCCTATTTTCTGGACTCGTTGGAGCTCCAGCGAGCTCCGGTGAGCTAAATCTGTGTTTCAGCCTCTAAAACTTGTTGAGTAGCTCCAAAATAACAAAATAAGGATCACTGATTAATTTGAGGATATTTGTTTGAAGATTTAACCACTGGAGCTATAGATTGAACTTCATCTTCCCTAACTCCGACGAAGTTGGAGAAGTCTGTTTAAAAAGATTTAAGAAGCATTTAATGACCTCAGAAGCTTCAGTGCAATGCACTGAAGCTATTTAAACCTTTAAAACACTGTAACAACTTCTGAATGATTCTGTCGAATAAACATGTTTTCAAGTTCAGGCGACAAGCCTGAAACCCTAGGAATCAAAGTCAGAACACCTATCTGAAGATCTGAAGGAGTTCTTGATGATGAGAAGACTCTATTTGAGGCATTAATTTCTTGCGAGAAGGCTTTGAACAGAAAGTCAAACTTGAGGCCTTTATAGTCAAACCTGAGGAGGAAACTTTGTTTCTGAGCTCGAATTGAGGTATTGAGGAGATTAAACTGTTTCTGAGAACTTGTTTGATGATCTGAAAGTGATTAAAGTGAGCTTAGATGATTTATTTAGTGAGAATTTAGTTCCTGTTAATTTGGGTTACTTTCGAACCCAAACCAACAGGAGAAGCATTTTGATGAAATTTGAATTTAAATCATGCCTAGATGAGTTAATTATAACCCTTAGAATTAATCTAAATCAATTAGAAACACTTTTAAGTGTCTGTTGCACATATTGAAGTCTGAAAATCGAACTCTGAAGATTTTAGAGAAGTGAAGAGCTTCTCTGCTAGTTCTGAAGGTCTTGAGAGCTTAAAATCTACTCTAACAGATGTGGAATCAATTATATAACATGTACAGACCTTTAAATAAGAGAGAGAAGTCCATCTGAGGACTCTGCTGATTTGATTTCACTTCCAAGTTAAAAATAACCCGTAGGAACCCCTGATTTCATCTTTCAAATTGGAAAAGAAAACACTTTCAAAACCTTAAATTGACCCTGCAATTGTGTAGATCTATCTTAGAGCTTTCTAACAAACTTGAAATCACTCGATTTGGAGCTCTGGGTATAAAGTTGTGGTCATTTGAATTTGGGTCTGGAAGGGGTAGGATAGTCCCACATCGCTTGTTCACGAGCGCGCGCCTGGGGATAAAAATAATTTGTTTTCTTGGCTATGCAGTTGTCAGCGTTCGGTGCACCGGTTATCGATTCGATCTGAACATGAGCATGTGTGTGTGTTTGCGGGCTTGTGCCTGCGGGTGTGCGCCCTTAGGGGCGTGAGAGAGAATGTGCCCTGGGAGTGCGAGAGTGGCCTGGGAGGCCGGGTTGAGCCGAAATGGCTCGAGACTGTGAATAGATAAGAAATAAATCGAAAACGAACCTAATTGAGATTTGGCGAGGATCGAGTAGGGTCTGGTCCCACTCTAGTCTCAGGGTGCTGTGTATCCTCGAAAGGACCTCGCCGTAAATAAAATAAATTTTGGTTAAAAAAGTAAAAAAAACCCGGTTCAGCTGAAGAACTTAAGCAAAAGAGAAGTCGATGGTTGTTAAGCTAAGTGTTAAAGCACAGGCACTAAGGAAGGAAAAGAGACTAAGGAACAAAGGAGAAAACTAAGGGAAGAAGAGAAGGCAGGAGAAGACTAAGGGAAAGAGAATAAGAGATAGGAAGAAAAGAAGAAAGGTAAGAAAAGAGTTCGAGAGATAGAGAAGAAAATAAAAGAAAGAAAGAAGAAGATGAGAGGCTGAAGACTGGAAGGAAAATGAATCTTTTCTAGGATCATTTTTAATTACTTTTTGTACTTAATTGTAGAAAGGCATGTTTTAATAGAACAACTTTTATTGCCTTAATTTCTTTTGAAATAAAATTTGAAAACAAACATCATTCTGAGTAAATATGTTTTGCATATGGAATTTTGTATATTCTTTATAGTTTAAATATTTTGACAAAATTCATGTTTTAAAAATCAACTTAGTTATACCTCCTAAAATTAAAGAGAAATAAAAGAAAATTGGTGAATTTGGAGAAAATTATTATTCCTCCCAGTGAATGACCTGGACTCAACCAGTAAAAATTTCTAAAATGTTAGGTTAATTCGACCCTATATTACACAACCGACACAACTTCGAGTTAACCTAAGTGATTTCTTCTACTCTTAATTAAGTGAAATTAACTTAGTTATTGAGTTGAGTTGAAAAGCACGCATCATTTTAATGGCGTCGTTGCTGGGGAGGTAATATTTTTACTCACTCTACTCATCAAAATATTCCCTGGCATTGCTTCGTCTAACGATCATTTTAATGGCGCCATTGCCGGGGGGTAATATTTTGACTCACTCCACTCATCAAAATATTCCCTGGCATTGCTTCGTTTAACAATCATTTTAATGGGACCATTGCTGGGGAGGTAATATTTTGACTCACTCCACTCATCAAAATATTCCCTGGCATTGCTTCGTCTAACGATCATTTTAATGGCGCCGTTGCTGGGGAGGTAATATTTTGATTCACTAAAATTTAAAAGGATTAATTGTTTAATTAGGAGGTATTTTGTAAATATTTTTGTTTTTACTAAATTTTGTTTTAATTAGTGTGTTTTGTTTTGTTTTTGTTTTTTTTTTTTCTGTCTTCTTTTCAGGTTTACCTTTACGGGTAATTTCAGGAGAAGGCAGGAATTAGTTTTGTTGTTTTTGTTTTGTAAGTATTTCTTAATCTTCTGTTTTGTTGCATTTTAAAAAAAAACAAAAATACATCTCTATCTGACTAGCAGCAGCATAACATAGGCATACACTCTTAGGGGTGCATATTTCCTGCTAGTATTAATACAATCTGACTCGGGAATTTTTAAACTATTTTTCTCCCATCAGCGGGAAAACACGAGAAAACCCACGTAGATGCCTGTCCTTTGAGAATTAAAAAGACCATATATTTTTGTTTGAAAAGATATAAAAAGCGGCCATTGTAGTTTAATTGATATATTTTTGTAAAAGATTAACTAAAAAGAGGAAGTAAAATTGGTGACTTAAATCTGTTTTCAGAATGCATGTGGGTTTTTATATCGATATCGTCTGTTGCATGCTATCGCGCACACAGCGCGATCACTAGAGTCACACGAGTCTATTTGTCTATCTCTCCTCTTTGCACCTCTTAGGGCTTTGGTCGAAGATCAACAAGTCTGTCTCACTACTAGAGCCTCGGGGAGCCAGTAGTGAGCGGTCTCAATCCTAGACCTTAGACCTTTGAGCTTTAAGGTACGCACTTGCGTAGTCACAAATTAGGATGCATATTTTGATACTGTTACTCTATTTGTTTGCGTCAAATTACTTTGCATATCTTAGGAATTTCTTCTTTCCTTTGAAAGAAGAGAAAAACCCGCGTCTTTTGCACTGTTTTGCGGGTTTTTTGTGCCGCTGTTTTCTTATCAGTGGTGTGCATGTGCCTTTGCACATTATTTTCCGTTTATGGATGGGAGGCGATCCTTGCATCCGCCTCTTGCACCACCGTTGACAGGTGATCCTAGGCCGGTTGTAGATAAGCAACCAATGGTTTTCCCATCTGATCCATCTACTTCTATGGATCCAATGTAGAATCTTAATCCCGAGATCCCTTCTTCTTCTGGTCAAGGGGAGATGCTGCCTTTTGATGTTCATGAGGTGCTCCTGAACCAGAATCTTAGGATGCTAGAGCAAACAAGACAAATCAATTTATTAATAGCAGCCTTAAATAATCTACAAACTCTTCAAACTCATTCTTCACCTCGACTTGAGGCGGGTTTTGAAAACCCTGATTTACCGATCAATCATCCAAGGCCTCTACTTAGAGATTATTATAACCCATCTAATGCACAAGTAGAGCCTATTGTTAGGATACCTATTGGGGAAAATGATCTAGAATTAAAGCCAAACATTATAGGTTTAATCCCTCACTTTCACAGATTTGCATTCGAGGATCCATTTCAACATATAGAAGATCTTAAAAATTTATCTCAAACTCTTGGTCCTCGAAATCAAAATAGGGAAATCCTACTAATGAAAATGTTCTCTTTTAGCCTTAAAGATAAAGCAGCTTATTGGTATAGAACTATAGCAAGACCAATCTCAACTTGGGCTGAACTTGAATCTGCATTTTTGAAGAAATTCTTTCCAATTGGTCGAACCAATGCTTTAAGGCGAGCTATTACTACTTTCAATCAAAATCAAGGAGAACCAATTCATGAACCGTGGGAACGTTTTCATGAATTGCAAAGGAAATGCCCACATCATGACATCCCTCGTTGGCAACTCATGCATATCTTTTATTATGGTTTACAAGAGGGCATTTGCAATCTAGTCGATGCCTCTTGTGGAGGGAATTTTCTAAATCGCAACGCAGAATCCGCTTCAGAATTATTTGAAGGGATGGCGGAAAACTCGATCAACAATGCATCAATGTCGCAATTCACGCGAGGAGCAAATACGAATCATCAAAATCCGCATAAGGGCATTCATGAGATTGGTAATTCGTCCAGTTCAAAGGATTTAGAGATTATTGCAGAAAAACTGGACAAAGTCGATATCGTAGCAAAGCATCTCGACGAGGTTAGAAACACAATGAAGACTCTTACACCTCTACTTTCTACGAATCCCGCATATTTACCTGTTTCGCAAATTCCCGCGGGGAGGGAATTTGTGAATAATCTGGATTCTAGAGATCCATCTTCCTTGGGTTTTCATCTACTCCTTCACCAACCCAAGGAGGGACCTTTGTCCCACAATCTTACCCACCCTTTTCCCCACCCCTAACTGTTGCAGAAAACACGCCGTATCTTTTAGGTTTACATGCCATCCAGGAAAATATTCCAAGACCAAACCTTTATTCAAATTCCTATAATCCTGGATGGAGAAGCCACCCAAATTTTTCTTGGGCTGATCCAAATCAAAATAAAAGACCAAATTATCCAAATCAGACCCATTTTAACCCACCTCCTTTGCCTCCTCAGCAATCAAATTTAAGGCCTAGCCCGATGAGTATGCAGAATTACTCTAGGCCTAATAGAGATACACAGCTAGACCAGATTTTAAGAGCTGTGTCAGAGAGTCAGCGACAAAATGCTGAAGCTCTCATTGAGATTCATAGGCAATGTAAGGTAGAATTGCCTGATTTACGTAATCAGATCACACTTTTGGCTGAGTCTCATCAGCCAGGTACTCTTCCATCTCAGCCAATTTCGAATCCTAGGAATCTGCCAAATCCTAGGCTAAACCAAGGCCAAGTCCATTTCCTTAATCAGGCCTTTGATTCTAATCATAATCCATCCTCTGTATTACCTGAAAATAACCCATCAAACCCACATCAGCAACCTAATTTGTATCAAAATGACTCACCTATTATTGGGAACCAAAACTGACTATGCTGATCTTCTGAACTTGGTGGAAACATTTTTGAATTGCCTTAATCTTAAACGTTCTATATCTCAACCTAAATCAGATCTATTCTTCACATAAGATTCACTTTGATCTTTTTCAGATTTTTCACGAGAATCTGATTCTAGGATCTGTGAGATCTATTCTAGGCAATTTTTGGACGAGTTTTGATTGGGTGGTTTAATCTGTTTCCTATTTTCTTTGATCTAATTCTTTCATAACTCCTCTGTTTTTACTGTATACCTATCCTTTTAGGAGTTCTTTACTAGGGTTTACGCCTAGCTGAAGGCGTAAAACTTAGCACTTGTATATAGTTGTTTCCTATTTTCATCCTTTTTGGTTTTCTTATACACTTTTAAAATTTCACTCCATATCATATTGATTACCTTCATTTAGTCCGACTGACCACTCTGACCTTTGGTCAGACTTGAAATCGTCTGCATAGAGATTTTTAATCTCCTCTATTCGACTCCTTCCATCACCCTATACTAAATGAAGTATAATATCTTTTCACCCTTTTTACAATGAGGACATTGTAAAATTTTGGCTTTGGAGGTGTTGAAGTGAAATTTTTATTTTAAGTGTGGTTTAAAAAATAAAAACACATAAAAATTAAATATCCACGAAATTTAAAAAAAAAAAATTTAAAAAATGATAAAATTTTTTAAAAAATTAAAAATTTCATAAAAAGTTTAAATTTTTTTTGAAAAAATCATAAAAATTAGAAAAATCTTATATACATAAAAATAAAAATATATAAATACAAAAATTTGAAAAGAAAATTCATAAAAATAATAAGAGGGGTATATTCATTATTAATAAAGAAGAAGAATATATATATATTATAATTAAGAGCTTAATTTTCTTTTAGGTCAGAAGTTTAAAATGTATATAGAATATATATAAGTATTTAAGAGCATTCAATTCTTAATTAGATTTTACTTAACATTTTGTAAAAACACACTTTTGTGTTTAAAATTTTTAAAATGAGATTTTATTTCAATTAGGAATCTTTTAAATCTTTTTAAAGATTTATTTTTTCTATTCTTACCTTGAATTAAGAAACTAAGTGTGTTGAGATTTAAACTTAAGTTTTGGAATTGAATTATAACTTTTTAATCAATTAGATTAAGTAATCCTTTTGCTTTTTGAAAATTTGATTTTGTCATAAAGTTAAGTAAAAGGTCAGATATTCAGAGTTAATTAAATAGAGAGTTGGTAGAATTTTAGTTTACAAAACTTACAGGCTAGTGAAAAATAACTAGACTTGGTAAATTTTGTCTTGACGGATCCTATAGGAGGAAACTAAAAATTTGAAGAACCTAAGAGTAAATGGCTTTGTTGTCCAAGCTTTGGTTTGAGAGCTAAGTAACCTAAACATCCAAATTCACTCACATAGAATTGTCTTGTTGACATCTGAGATCGTGAAAACACAGAGGTTAAGAGATCAATTCTGAATCCTCTTTAGTCCAAGGATTTCCGCGGGGCGGTTCTTGAAAGGGTGAAGGATGTGCCACTCACCTAGAAAAAGGATTTGGAGAATAATGTTAGTAAGAAAAATGAGAAGGGGGGAAAAGAAAAAAAAAGAAAAAGAAAGAAAAATAAATAAAACACCCTACAGATAAGTGCCTTGTTAAAAGTGGGTACTTATGTAGTTTTTCATAAAATAAATAAAAGCATCTCAATACAAATGGATGCTACCCTTCCTTCCATCAAATAAAAAGAACACCTCGCTACAAATGGGTGTTCTAACCTATAGAAAAAGAGAGAAAAAAAATGGAGAAAAAATATTAGGAATAAGAGACCCAGTGGTCCACAGGGGAGATATACACAAAAAGTGTTGACCTCGGGATAAAAAACTGGTGAGGAGAAAGCAACCAAACTTGAGTAAGGCCAAGCCAAAGGCTTGAATTGGAATAATTGGGATTGGAAAGTGATGTCTTAAGATCTGGATTTTTGAAACTTTGGATGTCTTTAGGATAATTCTCTTCACTAAGCACAGATGTTTTAAAATCATAGCTATTGAACCTTGGTATTGGGCAGTGAAGCCTAATAAATTGGGTTTTGAAGATTTTAAGTTGTGACCTAAAGGAGAAGAATTGACAAAATCCTAGGTCTAGAAGTTAATCTTTAGTGTTGTAGGCTAGTAAATTAGAGTTTTACTACTCTAAGTTTGATTAATAATGAGTATCTGGTTAATTTGCTTAAACTTATATTGATAAAAGTCAAATATCAAAAACAAAGGATTAAATTAAATCTATTTGAGTTTTTGAGTTAAAATTTAATTCTCAATTCTTAAGTTTTATTTTTCTTAAAACACTTTGTATTCTAGTTTGAGTTAAGAATAGTTACAAAGATTAAGAGATTTTTGAAGAATTCTAATTCAAAATAAAATTCTTGTTTACAAATTGTTTTAAGTGTGTTTTGAAAATGTTATAAGTATAAGTCTAAATAAGAAAATTTTCACACATGCTCTATACATTAATATTTATATTAGACTTAAAAATTTCTGACCTAAGCTTTCCTCTGCATAGCTACTATTTATAATAATTTAAACCTAAGTGCTTTAAATCATCATAGTCTTAGTTAATTTTGCTAGGGACTAGAAAAATATTGGCATGGGGGTATGATGAGACACTCATCATGATCTCTAATTACCCCTAATTAACTAGTCTTACTAGTTAATTAGCTAAGGTTATGAATATATAAGGGTTAATTATAAAATAAGGGATATTTAGTCAAGGACCTTAAAATAAGTTAAAAATGACATTTTATCATTCAATTAACATTATTAATATTTTAGTTAATAATTGGACTCGAAATCCTATTAATCATTCTCTTAATTAATAAGATAAGTAACTTTAATATAATGTATACCTAAGTATATAATAACTTAAGTGATTTTACTTAATCTAATAAATTAATCTAAAAAGGTCAAAAATGTAAATTCAAGGTGTAAACATAATATATACCATATTTACTAACATATATAAAAATTTGAAAAAGATCTAAATTAAAATAAACCTTCAAAACCTAGGTTTACATTTTGGTCCTTACTTTTCATTACAGTCGGGTCCTTATTTCTCACACAGGTCATTAAGTTTTAATACTTTTATGTCCCCCTTCGTCTTCTTCTTCTTCTTCAGCCGGATGAACGGCTGGCGGTAGAGAGTCACCCCACCACGCGATTACCGCCCTGCTGACATCATCCTTCCTTGTCCAAGCTCTTGCAGCTTGCGCTCACCACCTCCACTTCATCCACCGGTCTCGATTAACCGGGAATCCTATTTTTCAGTGGGAGATAACCTCACCATCGTCGGAGAAGACGACGGAGGTTAAGCTCCTTGAGCTCCTTCTTTGGCCAGACCCCGCTACTCTCTTCGCCGTAAACTGCTATAAATACTCCCTCACACCTCTGATTTTATTCAAGTTGGCTCCCTTCCCTCTTCTAACACTGCAGCCTACCCGATAGGCTATTTGTCCAAAACTCCAGTGACTTTCCATTCCATTTTTCGACTTCCTCCATCCATCTTAATCAGCTGAGTAGATCCGCCGCGGTCTTCCGCGTCTCTGATACAAGCGCCGACCCAAGGAATCCTCCACTCCACTTCAAATCCGCCCGCCGGAGATCTTTCTTCCACCCTCTGATTTCGTCGTCTGCTATGAACCTTCGGTGGAACCCTATTGACCCCTTCGTCCAGGTAACAGTAGATTAGGAGTAGGAGTACGCTAGCATAGTTAGTTAGTTTAGTTAGTTAGATTAGAGTAATTTCAGATTTTAGCTTCATCTTCTCCGACTCTGGCGAGTTCCTTGAGCTCACCAGAGACTTAATTTCATCTTTTTAATTCACTGTACACCTTCCTGTATCTTCCATGTTCATTTCTAAATCACTTAATCGTTAATTGAATCACCTAATCACCTAATTCACATATCACCTTCACCGATTACTAACACTGTCTATGGTGACAGTAATCGAGATAATTTCACCTCCATTGGGTTCTTCATCAACTATCCACCACTCATGAACCCTAATCGACACTATAATACATATTATTATCATCTATAAATTAAACACCCAAATTTAATTTAGCTCCTGAGCTCGTTGTCCATGGCGGCTCAGGAACAGTTCAAACTATTAATTAACTATATAATTATAACTGCTAACATCTGCTGACTTGATTTAACCTCTCAATCGAGTGGTTAAACAAGTCCTGAGCTTATTTCAAATCAAATTCTTTAAGAAATGATTTCACTGTCAAATCTTAATTTTAAGAGATAAATGAAGAATTAAAAGTGATACCGAGGTTCCTTGCAACCTCAGAATCTTTTCTAAATCAAAATTAGCAACCTTTATCAGTCTGTGCACACTTTTCCTATTTTCTGGACTCGTTGGAGCTCCGACGAGCTCCGATGAGCTAAATCTGTGTTTCAGCCTCTAAAACTTGTTGAGTAGCTCCAGAATGACAAAATAAGGATCACTGATTAATTTGAGGATACTTGCTTGAAGATTTAACCACTAGAGCTGTAGATTGAACTTCATCTTCCCTAACTCCAGCGGAGTTGGAGAAGTTTGTTTAAAAAGATTTAAGAAGCATTTAATGACCTCAGAAGCTTCAGTGCAATGCACTGAAGCTATTTAAACCTTTAAAACACTGTAACAACTTCTGAATGATTCTGTCGAACAAACATGTTTTCAAGTTTAGGCGGCAAGCCTGAAACCCTAGGAATCAAAGTCAGAACACCTATCTGAAGATCTGAAGGAGTTCTTGAGGATGAGAAGACTCTATTTGAGGCATTAATTTCTTGAGAGAAGGCTTTGAACAGAAAGTCAAACTTGAGGCCTTTATAGTCAAACCTGAGGAGGAAACTTTGTTTCTGAGCTCGAATTGAGGTATTGAGGGGATTAAACTGTTTCTGGGAACTTGTTTGATGATCTGAAAGTGATTAAAGTGAGCTTAGATGATTTATTTAGTGAGAATTTAGTTCCTGTTAATTTGGGTTACTTTCGAACCCAAACCAATAGGAGAAGCATTTTGATGAAATTTGAATTTAAATCATGCCCAGAAGAGTTAATTATAACCCTTAGAATTAATCTAAATCAATTAGAAACACTTTTAAGTGTCTATTGCACATATTGAAGTCTGAAAATTGAACTCTAAAGCTTTTAGAGAAGTGAAGAGCTTCTCTACTAGTTTTGAAGGTCTTGTGAGCTTAAAATCTACTCTAACAGATGCAGAATCAATTATATAACATGTACAGACCTTTAAATAAGAGAGAGAAGTCCATCTGAGGACTCTGCTGATTTGATTTCACTCCCAGGTTAAAAATAACCCGTAGGAACCCCTGATTTCATCTTTCAAATTGAAAAAGAAAACATTTTCAAAACCTTAAGTTGACCCTGCAATTGTGTAGATCTATCTTAGAGCTTTCTAACAAACTTGAAATCACTCGATTTGGAGCTCTGGGTGGAAAGTTATGGTCATTTGAATTTGGGTTTGGAAGGGATAGGATAGTCCCACATCGCTTGTTCATGAGCACGCACCTAGGGATAAAAATAATTTTTTTCCTTGGCTATGCAGTCGTCAGCGCTCAGCACACCGGTTACCGATTCGATTTGAACATGAGCATGTGTGTGTGTTTGCGGGCTTGTGCCTGCGGGTGTGCGCCCTTGGGGGCGTGAGAGAGAATGTGCCCTGGGAGGGCAAGAGTGTCCTGGGAGGCCGAGTTGAGCTGAAATGGCTCAAGACTGTGAACCGATAAGAAATAAATCGAAAACGAACCTAATTGAGATTAGGCGAGGACCGTGTAGGGTCTGGTCCCACCTTGGTCTCAGGGTGCTGTGTATCCTTGAAAGGACCTCGCCGTGAATAAAATAAATTTTGGTTAAAAAAGTAAAAAAAACCTAATTCAGCTGAAGAACTTAAGCAAAAGAGAAGCCGATGGTTGTTAAGCTAAGTGTTAAAGCACAGGCGCTAAGGAAGGAAAAGAGACTAAGGAACAAAGGAGAAAACTAAGGGTAGAAGAGAAGGCAGGAGAAGACTAAGGGAAAGAGAATAGGAGACAGGAAGAAAAGAAGAAAGGTAAGAAAAGAGTTCGAGAGATAGAGAAGAAAATAAAAGAAAGAAAGAAGATGAGAGGCTGAAGACTGAAATGAAAATGAATCTTTTCTTGCATCATTTTTAATTACTTTTTGTACTTAATTGTAGAAAGCATGTTTTAATAGAACAACTTTTATTGCCTTAATTTCTTTTGAAATAAAATTTGAAAACAAACATCATTTTGAGTAAATATGTTTTGCATATGGAATTTTGTATATTCTTTATAGTTTAAATATTTTGACAAAATTCATGTTTTAAAAATCAACTTAGTTATACCTCCTAATATTAAAGAGAAATAAAAGAAAATTGGTGAATTTGGAGAAAATTATTATACCTCCCAGTGAATGACCTGGACTCAACCAGTAAAAATTTCTAAAATGTTAGGTTAATTCGACCCTATATTACACAACCGACACAACTTCGAGTTAACCTAAGTGATTTCTTCTACTCTTAATTAAGTGAAATTAACTTAATTACTGAATTGAGTTGAAAAGCATGCATCAACCTCCTACACCATAACCTCCACCTCACCTCTGTGACTGAAAACCCTCAACTTATTGAGAGGTTCGGTCCACAAGATGCTTGGCTAGAAAAATGCATTCAAAACCACCTCCGCCATCATCGTTCGACCACCTCGAGCCATGAAACACCAATCACCAGCACCACCACATTCCTTGCTGTACGGTGATACACTAGGCCTTTTAATTGGGGCCAAAAGCCTATGTTATTATTTCAGGTCATTGCCGCCGCTGATGTCATCTCCGACACCATCTGTCGTCATTTGATGACCATCTAACACGTCACCACCTCCAATCAGCGTGGACAAACACCTTGAAGACTTCTTGGTTTTTGATT
The DNA here is from genome assembly GCA_037157565.1 of Thalassia testudinum. Lineage (NCBI taxonomy): Eukaryota > Viridiplantae > Streptophyta > Magnoliopsida > Alismatales > Hydrocharitaceae > Thalassia > Thalassia testudinum. Next base: position 41,279,103 of record JAZHRO010000049.1, read on the forward strand.
GGACCAACCAACACCAGCAGCACCTTAATTGACCAGAAGCCTCCAGCTGCTGCAACATGCGAAGAGACGAAGGAAAGAGGACTCACTGATAGTCCCATATCAATGAATCCTAATTTGGATTTTAATACTTAACATTTCATGCCCCATCAGTGCTCGCCCAAGTCATGGGGGTCGGGTCCCCCATGCACACCCATTGCACGCCTTTGCTTGTGCTCACGCCACATGGGTTTGGGTTAGATCCAATTAGGGTCTGATTAACAAGATTTTCTATGCAAAAAGATTTGAGTTGAAAACCCGTCATCGTAGTGTGTAGAAATTCGCTACCAGATAAAATTTATAATCGAAGCCTAAGGTAAGCCCCAGGTCGAACATGGGGAGGTGAATGCTTGGTTTTGAAATTTGTGCTTTGATTTTATTTCTTTTGGTGTTTTTATCTTTTGTGATTTTTTTAGTATTTTTATAAGGCAAGAGATTAGAATGACAAAATCTTTATCTAGCTAAACTACTTGCATAGAGAATATCACTGTATATCTAATAGTAGTCTATTACAAGTAATCTAAAAACATAAGACTACACTAGAAAGCAATAAAAGATAGAATGAGTTGAGAAAATCGCCCTTGACAACTGCTTGGAGGATGACTTGCTTTGACGGCACTTGGATGAAGGTGGTGAGGAGTTGGAGGAAGGAGAACGACATTGGAGGAAGGAGGATGGGGCAAGACGACGTCGCGGCGGGGATCTACTTCTGGATTGGGTTGAGAGGACGGCCACGGGATGCTCCATGAAGGGGGGTGAGAAGTGGGAAAGTATTTTACTTTTCTACTCTAAGGAGCATCCCAGGCTTGGGTCTTGCTCCTTGGAGCTTTGGAGGAGGTGTGGGAAAAATAGGAAGAGATGAAGAATGGGAGGGGTAGTGGTCCTTTTATAGTGGAGGAGAGGAGGCAAAATAAAGTCACAGGTCAACAGTGACATTTACTATTGTCATTGTAGCTCCATTGCAAACGTCTCTGAAGGCCTACTGGAGCTCGCACATGCGTGTGTGGCGTGCATGCACTACTGGTGCTGAGGTTGGAGGAGCCATGGCCATTGGATTGGAAACAAACGGCCACAATCGCACGAGGATTGCGCTCATAGATCACACCACGGTCCTGTGTATGATTGTGTGTCACACCTCATGTTGGATCTCTCATCTGCATCGCGCGACACTTGTTGAGCCATGTCGCCGCTCTCTTCATTGCCTGATCTCCATCGCATGGTGCAATTTTAATCGTGCACCACTGCTGCTAGATTCATCCCCTCTTTCAGCCCAAACTCGTGCTCGCGGGTTGAGAACACCGCTCGTGACCACTGGGCTACGTCTTCGAATGTATCGAGTGTTGCAGACTTGAATAGGCTTATTTAATATGGTGATATTATTGTCGAAATTAGTATAGTGAGTTAACCTAAATCAAGTCTACACCGGTTTCACAAAAATTTTAACCTGGCCTACTTGATTTTATCTTGGTCACTTTTAGGCCCAAGGTCAATCTCAGGGAGGCGGGAATTAGGAGATTACGATTTTCTACGCCTTTCCTAGAACGTATCACTTCCCTGCGTTTATTATGTTTTTGGTTTTTCTACTTTTAAGATTTTTGTGATAATGTTGTTCTTGAGGCACACCCTAAAAAATGAAGTCCTTGGCCTTGAGCCAAATGGTCCTTGGCTTGAATCCAACTTAGGTTCCAAGATTGATCTTGTCACTCGCAAGATTAGGTACCTGCAAGACAAGAATTATGTTCTCCTTTATACTTATTTTTTGGTCTTTTCAATAGCAAGAATGAAAGACAAATGAAAGCAAAATAAAAATGTAAGGAAAGAAATGAAAAGAAATACTTAGCTTAGTATATGTGTATATATATATATATAGTAGATATGTAAGTATATATAGAATATATATAGTTATATTGTTGGTGCTAGAGCACCACGATCATTTGTTTTGATGATAACAAAACACGTGTTATTTAACATTTGCACTTGGAGTCTTAGATTTCAGGTCAATTGCAAATGTAGACGTGATTAGACGGAATTCGAGCTCGCATCCAGGATGGATTGGAGGAGCTTGATGGAGAACAGAGGGGATTCGCGAGGAGCGATAGATTGAAGATGGAAGGACAAGAAGAATAGGATAGAATTCCATTTTATTCCTTTCATGTACTTTTGTCGTTATTTTCTTGCTCTTTATTTCCTTAGAACATTATGTTAAAGAGCCTCAAAGTACCCTAACAGTAGTCCTAGGAACACCCGCACAACCCTATGATACTTAGGTTTTCTGTAGAAAACTTAGAAAATCAATATAGGGTTCAAACAGAATTTCCAGATGTCTAATTCCCAAATCAGACATCTGATAGTGTGTTTTAAGATGTCTGACTGTTGATTCAGACGTCTGATAACGTTTAGGCTGGACATAGTTAGTTCTGTCTGATGAAATCAGACGTCCAGACCTTAGACCAGACGTCTTAGGAGACGTCTGATGACTTTGCCAGACGTCCAATTAGTGGATCGTTGGCTGTCTTACCATACACTCAAGGTTATGACCGTTAGAGCCTTATCAGACGTCCTTAAGCCTTTCCAGACGTCTGATAATTGACTGTTTTGCCTCGACTGACCCGAAAATCTCTTCTCAGAGATTTTCTAGCCATTGCAAATCCATTCCCACGAAAAAGTAGGTTTCCAGATGTTCAGACATAGTCCCAGACGTCCTGTATGTCGTCTGATGAACTTGAACTGGAACCCTGTTTAGATCTGATATAAGTTAGGAAGAAACCCGCATAAAATCAGACGTTTGACCTTGTTTTCAGACGTCTTAAAGTGGTCTTCCAGACGTCTGATGCCATAATTAGACGTCTGATTACCCTGTCAAGTGCAATCATTGTTCCTGATTTTGGCCTGATTCTCTTGGGCTTTACACCCAACGGCTATGGAAGCTTTTCTAAGCCTTCCAAAGCCTTCCTAAGGCCTCTATAAATAGAGGGAAGCCTTTACACACCTAGATACACAAGACACACACCCAAGCAACATACTTTCCACTCTTTTGTGTCCAAAAAGAAGCCCTTACTCTCCAAGCTCAAGTTCATCTAGAGAGCATCAAGGCTTTGCGCACTCGCTCTCCCGCCGTAGTTCACGAAGAGCAACATTGCGCCGTCGCATGGCTCACGCACCCGCGTCATCAATTCGACACACTCCTTGCAAAGGGGAGTTTCCTAATTCCTATAGAAGCTAGGTTTAAAATTACTTTGTTGGCTCTATAGGATTATTTGTTATCTTTGTTATTTGGTTGGGTATTCGCTTTGCGAATTCCCGTCTCCTTCGTGGGATAAAATCCTTCTTGTGAAGAGAAGGGGTTGAGGAACGCTACCCTCACACTTGTAGCGTGGTTGTAATTGAGGTTGAATCACCCTTGTTTAAAGTGATTCGGTTAGTGGATTTGATCAACTTGGTTGATCGGAAAATCCTAATTCGAGAGGGTTAGGTGGTGGTTTTCACCCAGTTTGGGTTTCCACCTAAAAATAATTGTGTACTTGTGTGATTGATATTTTGTGCGATTGTTTTATTTTCATTTCCGCAATTATTACGTCACCCCCTCCTGGTAGGGAAGAATCTACAATTGGTATCAGAGTAGGTCTTGCTGTTTCGGTGTAACAACCCAGCAAGAAGATCATGGAGGGAAGCAATTCCACGAGCAGGATTTCCGAGGGGCAGTCCACTATCCAACCACCCTATTTCGACGGAAGCAACTACCCCTACTGGAAGTTGTGGATGAGGACGTGGCTTCAAGCCACCGATTTCACAATATGGGCCAGGTGCGAGACCCCCTTCGACATCCCAGAAAAACCCGCCGGAGGATACTCGCAGCAGTAGATTCGTGAGCTCTCTTTAAACGCAAAGATCATGAATGCCCTTTACTGCGTACTTAGCTCGGAGGAGTTCAATAGAATCTCGCAATGCGCCACCGCATACGAGATCTGGCACACACTCAAGGTAACTCATGAAGGTACCTCTAAGGTAAAAACTTCTAAACTAAATTTACTTTCACAAGAGTTTGAGGCTTTTTCCATGAAATCTAACGAATCCTTAAGTGAGATGAACACTAGGTTCACTCTCATTGTAAATAACTTGAAAGCATTAGGGAAGACTTTCATCAAGGGGGAGCTTCAAGGGAAGCTTCTTCGTTCCCTCGGACCGGAGTGGGAACAGAAAGTCATCGCCATCGAGGAGGCGAACGAAGTGGAGGAGCTCAACATGGAAGATCTCCTAAGCAATCTAATGGCCTACGAGACAAAGTTGAAGCAGAAGAAGAAGGATACACCGGAGCCTAAACTAAAGAAGATTCTCACCTTCAAAGCCATGTCGGATAGCGAGGTAAGTTCCGACGACGAAGACTTTAGAATTTTACTTAAAAAATTTTCCAAGTTTTGTAGGGAATCAAAGAAAGAGAAAAAGGAGAAGAAGGAAAGCCCGATACATTGCTATCACTGCAACGAGAAAGGGCACCTACGACCAGAGTGCCCTCTTCTCAAAAAGGAGAAGGAAAAGGAGAAGTCTAAGAAGAAGGCGTTCCAAGCCACTTGGGACGATTCAAGCTCGGAGGAAGAAGAAGAAGAAGAAAAAGAAGAAGAAACTGCTTGCTTTGGTTTCATGGCCAGAGGAAGCGACAACGAAAGTGAAAGCGACTCAGACAACGAGGTAAATTCTGATTTACAAGATGCTTCTAATGAGTTGTATAAGCTTAGTAAATCAATTAAAATAGAAAACAAAAGCATGAAAAAGAATCTTAGTTTTCTTAAATCTGAAAATGATAGGTTAGAAATAAAACTTAAGGATCTAGAAGCTAGTCCTAAAAATGATAACCTATTACTAGAAAATCATAACCTCATCAATGAAAATAATAAATTGATTGAGGAAAATGTTAGTCTAAAAATAAAAATTTCTGATTTAAAGACTAAGATGAATATTATAGAAAAGGAAATTGCATGTCTTAGGGAAAACTCCAACAAATTAATCAACAAAGTAGATAATTTTTATAACCCTAAGGTTGAGAAAGGATCTCCGTCAAGGAGACCCGCTAATAGATCTGGATCCAAGCCCACTTGGATACCGAAGAAAGAATTAGAATCTTGTTTTGTAGGTTTCAGGGATAACTACTACACGAAGAACTGGACCTACAAGCTCAAGGTTGGTCAACTCAAGTTGGGAGAACCAAGGAGTAGACCAAGGAGGAGAACAAGAAGACCGACGAGACGACAAAAAAATAATGATCCCACCGCACGTCGATCGCCAGACTGGAGACCGGCGCCAATGCTCGGGCCTCCAAGCTACGGATGGGAGCCCCATCCGATGTGGCATCCACCACCACCATTCGGGCCATTTTATTGGCCATGGTAGGTGAGGTAAAATCCATTTACCCTATCTTTTTATCATAAGTATTTAGATAGGGGGAGCAAAAAATTATAAGCTAATTGTCAATTTTTAAGGGAGAGATATAAGGTAGCTAAATTTCCTTTAGAAAGGGGGAGAAAAATAATAGCTATCTTGTTGTTATAAAAAAAGGGGGAGGACATTACCTTTGTTAAAAGAAATTTATAGAAGAGCATGTTTTAAGGGGGAGTTATAGAAAATTTAAAATCAATCAAACCTTTTTGATAATGTCAAAAAGGGGGAGGATTTTTTGCATTATTATTTATGATTTTGTCATCATCAAAAAGGGGGAGATTGTTGGTGCTAGAGCACCACGATCATTTGTTTTGATGATAACAAAACACGTGTTATTTAACAATTGCACTTGGAGTCTTAGATTTTAGGTCAATTACAAATGTAGACGTGATTAGATGGAATTCGAGCTCGCATCCAGGATGGATTGGAGGAGCTTGATGGAGAACAGAGGGGATTCGCGAGGAGCGATAGATTGAAGATGGAAGGACAAGAAGAATAGGATAGAATTCCATTTTATTCCTTTCATGTACTTTTGTCGTTATTTTCTTGCTCTTTATTTCCTTAGAACATTATGTTAAAGAGCCTCAAAGTACCCTAACAGTAGTCCTAGGAACACCCGCACAACCCTAGGATACTTAGGTTTTCTGTAGAAAACTTAGAAAACCAATATAGGGTTCAAACAGAATTTCCGGATGTCTAATTCCCAAATCAGATGTATGATAATGTGTTTTAAGACGTCTGACTGTTGATTCAGACGTCTGATAACATTTAGGCTGGACATAGTTAGTTCTGTCTGATGAAATCAGATGTCCAGACCTTTGACCAGACATCTTAGGAGACATCTGATGACTTTGCCAGACGTCCAATTAGTGGACCGTTGGCTGTCTTACCATACACTCAAGGATATGACCATTAGAGTCTTATCAGACGTCCTTAAACCTTTCCAGACGTCTGATAATTGACTGTTTTGCCTCGACTGACCAGAAAATCTCTTCTCAGAGATTTTCTAGTCGTTGCAAATCCATTCCCATGAAAAAGTAGGTTTCCAGACGTCCAGACATAGTCCCAGACGTCCTGTATGTCGTCTGATGAACTTGAACTGGAACCCTGTTTAGATCTGATATAAGTCAGGAAGAAACCCACATAAAATCAGATGTCTGACCTTGTTTTCAGACGTCTTAAAGTGGTCTTCCAGACGTCTGATGCCATAATTAGACGTCTGATTACCCTGTCAAGTGCAATCATTGCTCTGATTTCGGCCTGATTCTCTTGGGCTTTGCACCCAACGGCTATGGAAGCTTTTCCAAGCCTTCCAAAGCCTTCCTAAGGCCTCTATAAATAGAAGGGAGCCTTTACACACCTAGATACACAAGACACACACCCAAGCAACATACTTTCCACTCTTTTGTGTCCAAAAAGAAGCCCTTACTCTCCAAGCTCAAGTTCTTCATCTAGAGAGCATCAAGCCTTTGCGCACTCGCTCTCCCGCCTTAGTTCACGAAGAGCAACATTGCGCCGTCACGTGGCTCACGCACCCGCGTCATCAATTCGACGCACTCCTTGCAAAGGGGAGTTTCCTAATTCCTATAGAAGCTAGGTTTAAAATTACTTTGTTGGCTTTATAGGATTATTTGTTATCTTTGTTATTTGGTTGGGTATTCACTTTGCGAATTTCCGTCTCCTTCGTGGGACAAAATCCTTCTTGTGAAGAGAAGGGGTTGAGGAACGCTACCCTCGCACTTGTAGCGTGGTTGTAATTAAGGTTGAATCACCCTCGTTTAAAGTGATTCGGTTAGTGGATTTGATCAACTTGGTTGATCGGAAAATCCTAACTCGAGAGGGTTAGGTGGTGGTTTTCACCTAGTTTGGGTTTCCACCTAAAAATAATTGTGTACTCGTGTGATTGATATTTTGTGAGATTGTTTTATTTTCATTTCCGCAATTATTACGTCACCCCCTCCTGGTAGGGAAGAATCTACAATATAGATACTATAGGGTTGGAGATGGAAATGGGGATGGGATGTAGCACGGTGTCAAGTTGGTCCATGTCTAGCAAGATGCAACCAACAAGACTAAGTGTTGTGTGGAGTGTGGAGCGGATGTGTATGAGTGTGGGTGGAAGCGCTTGCTTTGCACGGGTATCGGGAAATATTCGCAACTGGTGAGAATATTCCCGCGATACAATGCGCGGTGAAGGGGTGAGTTCACGGGTATGTGGGTAGAAGATGTGAGGTGAATGTGTGTATGGGAGAATGTGGATATACATATATAAGTATATATAACCATATAAGTGTATACAACTATATATATATATGTATATGTATATATATATATCTATCTATATATATATCAATATATATATTTATGTATATATAGATATATATATGGGAGTGAGAGTGTGTGAGTAAATATATATATATGTATGTATGCGTGTAGGTGTATGTGTATCAAGGTGTGCAAGTGTGAGGGAGAGTGTGTGCGTCTGTGTGTGGTTGGCTGAGAGAGAGAGAGAGTGGGTGTGTGTGTGTCTGTCTGGGTGAGAGAGGGATGATTGTGCAGCAATCATAGGTCTTAACTGACCTAAATTAGGCTAGTACTTAGCATAAGTTAGGGTAGTTCATGCATGCATAAGTATTATTTGCATCTTTACTACTTTCTTCTAGCTATGCATAAAATAATGCTATAATGTAATGATTAGGTGCATTATGTCAATTACAGGTAATAAGATGATCAGAGGCTAGATCTGAAGTTGGATCTAAAGTTGGATCTGAAGAATAAAGAATAACTGGTGTTGCAGTAGAGTTGGAGCAGAAGACCTAGATTAGATGTAATAAATAATAATGTAAGGGAGTTAAGGTATGCTATTCTATTAAGTAGGAATAAAGTAGTAAAATATGAAGAACTTAGGACCATCCTAGTCTTAGGACAGCCTAGAAGCCTCTCCAAGCCTTAGCCAACCTTAGATTAGGTCACCAAACCCTAGGAAACCTTAAAACCCTAATTCCAACCTTTATCTGGACGTCCAGATGAGTTATAGGATGTCCAGAACCCTTAGCCAACTCCCGCACACCTTAAATCCACTTCTGCAGTGTTATTGGATGTCTAGACACTTGGTCAAACGTCCAATTTCTGTAGAATACCCAAGACAGAACCTAGAATCCTTCCTGACTCTGATTAGACGTCCAAAATTAAAGTCTGGACTTCTGATTTTTGAGCATAAGTCATCTGATACTTTTATTGGACGTTTGGAACTGCTCTCCAGTTCCTGTTTTGAGATTCAAGACTTGATTTTGGATCTTTAGCTCCCTAAATCCAATTCTAACCCCCTAGGAACCTAAATTAAGGTACCTTAGCCCTTGTATATCACCTCTAAACCTCCTTAAGGACCTAATTAGGTCCTTACTAAACCTAATTGACTTAGATCATAGTCAATTACCATTGCCTAGTCAATTGGACTCATAGAATCCAATTGAGCTCAGATCTCAACCCATACAAGTCCAATTGGACTCAGTGAGAGTCCAATTGACCTAAACCCAACCTAATTGAGTTATTTCACTCTCAATTAGGTTCACACTCATCCAATTAAACTTGTGATAAGTTTAATTGCAATTCCCCCTTAGCAATTAGGGTTTGCAACCCTAATTTATGACCTACACCAACCTAAACCCCCTTTGGACCTAACCTATATCACTTAGACACATAGGGCACGACCACACACACACACACACACCCATTCATGCACTCCCACACAACCTAGAGTATTCTAGGTTCTTCCAAAGGTGGCACCACTCTTGGTTGCCAAAATTAGCAACCAAGAGCCATTCAAATTGGAGATCCACAAATGGTGGATCTAAAAACCACCTCTCTATCTCCATTGCCGGCCACTCTTGGAGCTCTCTCTAGAGAGTTCCACACTTCTATAGAGAGAATCCCTTAGGTCTATAAAATGACCTAAGTGGTGGCCATTTGCACCCATCCATTTCTTGGCTTCATTCAATTCCATTTAGGTTAGCTACATTCACCTCCACTCCACCTCCACGAGTTCCTCACCATGGCCACCACCATCTCCACGCCAGGATGCTAGATCACCTCTCCAACCTCTCTCCAAGGGCCAGCCTAAGCACCATTGGCCGCCCCTCCTTCTCCTCTCAACCACTCAAAGGCCATCTGAGCCCACCTCCGAATGCCCTTATTTATGCTAGATTAGTAGCTTAGTTCTTCATAGTTTACATGCTTTTATTATTGCTTAGTAGTGTAGCTCTTTACTCTCCCCCAATGATGCATGCAAAATCCCTCTATAGATTCCTGTATGTGATCATTTTCTGTTAGCTAGATTGATGTTTTTAAGCTTTCCTCTATAAGCTTTCCACTAGTTCCATGTTACAAACACCATGATGAATGAATGAAAGATTTTTATATATATATCTCTGTGTTGAGAATCACCATGAGCTTATTACAATATATTTTGTGTGATTAAAGTTGCTTGCTTTTAATTTCTGATGTTCTGGCAATTAAGCATGTTGTGCATGAATACGTAATAACCATAAACCACCATTCGATTTTAAGCAAGTAGAGAGAAAAGGATCGATTTCAAATTTGCATAAACGCCTCCCAGAGATGAACGACCGGGACTCAAGTCTCGTTATCTTTACAAAAACATTTTTTGACGAACATTTTAGCGCGACTATACTACAATTTCCAACGACTTCAAAACACGTGAAGAACGACTTCTGTCAAATGGTGCCGTTGTCGGGGAGGCAACGTCATTTTTTTGATTTCGATCTTTTGAGCTATCACTGATAAATCTTCCTCTGCTTGTCTTTGGATGTGGAGGAAAAACAGAAAAAAAATAGGATCTGTGCACACGAGCGCGGAAGAAAATTCTAGGTGCACATCATATCTTCCTTAGTCTAGGTTTTTTTTTTTTGAACCCTAGGTTAGATTTCCTTCTATCAATTTCATTTGAAAAAAAATGAAAAAAAAGGCCTATTTATTTTTGTTAAAAAAAAGAAAAAATCTAGGTAGTTAGATTAGGTTTCTTTTTGAATCCTAGGTTAGTTTTGAAAAAGCACAAAAAAATATTTTTGAAAATCCTTTGAAAAAAAAATTTTCAAAATTTTTTGAATTTTTTTTTTCATTTTGGTGGAAAGTTTGAATTTCAAATTCAAACACCCTTTTAAAAGCTTCTCCACCACCCTCTGATTTTCGACCAGACTTCAAGTTCATTTTAAAAATTTAATTGCCGAAAAATTAGTGAGCAAAAAATTCTGAAATTTAGGCTATACTTTCATTTTCAAACCATCATTCAAACTGCATTATTCTTTTGAAAAAATTCTAAGTACAAAATTTTTGAAAATTCGTGAAATGCAAGGGGGTCGGACTGACCCAGATTTGAAAATTTTCAAATTTCCAAAAGCAATTTCGAGAAATCCGTGAATCTGTTTTGACAGAAAATGGTGGGGTTTGAAAGCTGATCTCATTGGATTTAATTTCCATATTTTTCCCAAATTTTTGAAGATCATTTGATACTGTTTCAATTTGAAAAACCGACTAGGGGTCAAAATTCCATATCTGACTCTTTGACATTTAAATTTCTCTACAAATTCTATTGAAATAGTAAAAATTACAAAAAAATATTCTCTCCAAAGATAGTTGAAAAATGAATCTATTTGCCAAATTTTAATTTATTTGGATTCTAATTTTGTTTAGAGAACTATTTTTATTCTTGTGGTCTGCTAAAGAAGAACAAAACAAAAGAACAAAAAAAAAAAATCCTAGAATTGCATGAACCCTAGGTTACATATTTAGGGTTACAATCTAGAGACCACATTTGGGCTAACCTAGACTTATTCAAGTCTAGTGCTTAGCCGGTGAGCTTGGTCACCTTGTGGGCCACTCACCACAAAACCCCAACTGAAGAAAAATGGGCTAAAATTAATTTTGAAACACGTAAGCAACCCGAATTCGTTGTCATTCTAGTGGGTGTTTTCAATCTCTCTTGCCAAACCTGGTGACTAAGTCTGTAGGGTAGTGTCAAATGACCACGGCTAAGGGGTAACGGAACTGGAGGCATAAGCGAAAGGAAGAACCTTCCCCTTAGTCCCCTCGTAACCAGATTGGCTGGGTTAGCTTAAGAGGCAGGAATCACTTTCAGTCAGTTGAACGATGAATTTTTTCTTCAAGAATTCAAACTTCTAACAAAAAATCTGGTCATCTGATTCATAAGGACCATCTGATTGACAGGGCCTTAGCCTTGTCTGGCTGGCTACGCCAACCCAGGGGTTGGGTGGTGTATGCAAGGAAGGAGGTCACTTAGACCTCAACTAGTTGGACCTTGGGAGCCACTCCCAAGGAGGCGAGTCACCTCGCTAGGACCATCTTCTCCCCCACCCTCTTCTTCTATCTGCTTAGCCATAATGGCTAACCCTGAATCTGGACCTAATCAGGATCTAGAAGAGCTGGACCCACAAGTTTATCTGAGAGCCTGAGTCACTGAATCAGCTCAACCTTGGGATTAGAACCCAAGGTGGCGAAGATGACTTTTCGCTTCACCTGATCCTTCTCCTCGGGTTACAGAAATGGTTAACCCATATCCTAACCCTGGATATTATGACCCATACCAGTCGGTCCCTCAAAAGGCCGCATCTTATAACCCAGGATATGGGTTTCATACTCCTGCTTCTCACCCATGGAATATGGGTAGACCTGATTCACCCCCTGGAACCCCTGAAGAACTACCAGTGCATATGTGACTGCATTATAGAATACAGAGAGTTATAGCTAGCGTTAAGGAGAAGGTCGCATTCTATCTACACAAAATCCTAGCTATCACTGAGCTGAACCAAAGAGAAAGCTGGATTCTGTATCAACAAGCTGTGATGGAGCTCCTTCAGGGAACAACAGGGATAACAAGGCTAATTGGACAAAATCGAGAAACTCAAGAACTACTGCTTTTGAGATATCAAGTGGAAAATAGCCTTGAAGACCTCGAAGAATCTGAAACGACTACGCTGGAAGGACACATAGAAGATTCTCGGGAGCAGATGCTGGAAGATCATTTAGGGGAAGAAGAATCTACTTTGGATATGAGATAGGAGTAGGAAGTATGCCGAATGGGTTAGTCTGAGAACTCCATTCAGGAAATTGAGGAAAGGACTGATATCTCTAGGACTGAGCCACAATTGGATTATTCTAAATCCTGGGAGATACCTCATGGGTTAGAAAACCCAACTGAGATAAGGGAAGTAGATCCAGTTGAGGATATGGATCTTGAGGCAAACATTATAGGTGACACTACCGATCAATCTAGGCCACTTCCCATTGTAGGTGAACCTGTGATAGAGCCAACATCTTCTGATATGCACTCTTCTTCTTTCACCTACATCCCTAATTCGGATGTTAGAGATTTTGAGATGACACTTTCTATCCCTGATCCTGGTATCCGAAGACTAAAAATAGCTATGGATGATTTGACCGAAGAAATAAATATGCTACCTGAGGTAGGAATTATTGAGGAACCCAATTCATATGAGGGTGAAGCTTTGAGCAAAATGAGCTGGGGACACACCTATCATCCTAGTCAATCTAATGGATGGCTCGACTCAGAGCCTGAAGAGTTAGCTTTTGATGAATCAGATATGAGTACAGACGAGGATGAAGTAATTTCTGACGAGGATTCTAGTGACCTCCCCATATGATCTAGAGCCTGGAGAGGGCATGATCTTTGGTGTCAATTATCGTTATGAGGATCCCTATGACTCAGATTCTGGTTCTGAGATACATTTTGATCTACTCCCTCAGCAACTTCCTGCTGAATTGTGGGACATGATAAATCAGCTGAATCAACATCATGATCCCCCCTCTAATTATCCTCTATTTTCCACCACCACTCCACACTTTCTTATAGCTAGACTTTTTGGAGTAGGGGTGCATAATCAGTTGGTTCGCATCTCCGGACAACTGATTCTAGGAGCATACAAGCACATCTTTCTCTTAATCTTGACCGGCTCCTATGCTAGAATTGATATATTTGATTGAGTTTTCGCCCAGCTGGAGGCATCAAACTCAGTATCTACTCCACATCCATCACCCTATACATACCATTTTTATACATAGCATATTTTTCTTTTAGCATATTTTCTTTCTGCATATTGCATACTGTTAGGTTGGCCGGTGCTGAATGTATATTTTCAGGAGCAATTCCAGGTGATTTCTACCCATTTACTCCCTGCTGTATTTATTTTGTTTTACATTCATGCATGAGGACATGCAAGAACTTAGGCATGGGGGGGTTGATACAACAAAACTAAAAATTTTTATGCCAACATTTAGGAAAACCTCGGAGCTACATGTTACACGTACTTTAGGATCCTGAAAATAAGAACAACCGACTCCACCTCCAATGCTCACATTGGAGCTAAAAATCATCCGCAACAGCCACTTCTGACTCACCCGATCACCCTTCCTGCTCTGAAATTTCAAATCAAGCTGAATGTAACCCGATACGGGAATTTTACGAAGTACAAATTATACGAGGTTACTTGTTTATAGCATATATACATAGTGCATCCATGAATAAGATTATCTTATTAAGAGAATGCATTAGGGATTTTATCCTTTAGTTGATTCCTGTAATCTGGAATCCAGTACAATTTTTCACACACACAGAATTTGCAATGGATTCACGGTGAAGGCTGATAAATGTCTTTAGTCTGTCGAGAAGAAGCAATGCTCCTTCTCCTGAACCCCTGGACAGTGTTTTGGAAGTCAGGCAGATTTTCTTCCAAAAATCCACCAAATAGTGTGAGATGAGAGTAGAGTGTACTAGTGCTCTAAGATTAGTGCAAGGAATCTGGAATCCTAGATAATTTGGTGATGATACTCAGAGATTAGGCATAGTTTTCGCTCTCAGTTCCTATGTATACATTTTGTATGAAATATTGAGAGCCACCAACTAAGGCAAATATGCGGAGAGCGAGTTTTCATAGAACTAGGGCTAAGGTGGATGGTTACGACCATTCTTTACAGAATCCTTGGCTGAAGGAGGGTATTGATGTCAAGGTTAGAAATATAATGTCCTATCCATCTCTCCCGGTGCCGTGAGTAGGCACTTCCACCAAATAAGCCACCCAATGTCTCTTGAGTACCACCAATCCCTAATAATGCCTCCTCAGTAAAGTTCGTGGATGTGTGCTAGTTGTGTTATGAAAAAAAAAGAAAAAAAAAGAGAGAAAAAAATGATGAAAAGAAACAAAAATTGAAAAAAATTAGAAAAGGAAGAAAAAGCAAAGAAAAAAAGAGTGAATATTTAGTGTTTATTTTAGTTGCATTGAGGTAATACCACCAAATAAATTTGAGATCCACCAAATATGACCTTAACCCACCTTTCTTGTGTTTCTGACCACCCAAATACTGGCTGAGGAATTCCGACTTAGTGTTAGGGTTATGGAAACTCAATTAAAGTGTTAATGCCAAGTGAGACCACCAAATACAGGTCATATGTGTGAATTTGGTGAGATTGTGAGCTCTAAGAAAAAGAAAGAAAAGAAAAGCAAAAGAAAAAGAGTAAGAGAGAATGAATACAAAGGAATCAAAAGTGAGCATAGTTTTTCTCATTTTTCTCTGAGTTAAGTTACTTAGTAATTTGGGAATCTATATTCTATAATACTAATCTCTATGTAGCACCAAGTGAGAGTGAGCCACCAAGTATATAATCTTTTCCCTCTAAGATTCTCTACCTAAGCTTAAAGCCGGGGTGGAATTCATAGA
This sequence comes from Thalassia testudinum, assembly GCA_037157565.1. Lineage (NCBI taxonomy): Eukaryota > Viridiplantae > Streptophyta > Magnoliopsida > Alismatales > Hydrocharitaceae > Thalassia > Thalassia testudinum. The sequence continues at coordinate 41,294,340 of JAZHRO010000049.1, forward strand.
ATATCTTGAATACCCTGAGGGAAGAAGTCCACCTATCCTGCTAGAATTTTACTAGGGGTCAAGTACAGGCTTTAGAGGTGAATTAGTTTTTCACTCGAATCCGTTGCAAAAGCTACAAAGCTACACTTTCACGATTGTTAGGATTTCTAGAGCATAGGATGAAAACAAAAAGGAGAAAAATCTCTAGGCACACACTTGATAAAATAATCAATCCCTTAGGGACCCTTTTGTGAATAATTTAGTCTCGCATTTGCTAGGGACTAGTAAAATTTAGGCATGGGGGTATGATTGCGCAGTAATCATAGGTTTTAATAGACCTAAATTAGGCTAGTACTTAGCATAAGTTAGGGTAGTTCATGCATGCATAAGAATTATTTGCATCTTTACTACTTTCTTTTAGCTATGCACAAAATAATGCTATAATGTACTGATTAGGTGCATTATGTCAATTATGGGTAATAAGCTGATCAGAGACTAGATCAGAAGTTGGATCTAAAGTTGGACATGAAGAATAAAAAATAATTGGTGTTGCAGCAGAGTTGGAGCAGAAGACCTAGATTAGATGTAATAAATAAAAATGTAAGGGAGTTAAGGTATGCTATTCTATTAAGTAGGAATAAAGCAGTAAAATATGAAGAACTTAGGACTATCCTAGCCTTAGGACAGCCTAGAATCCTCTCCAAGCCTTAGCCAACCTTAGATTAGGTCACCAAACCCTAGGAAACCTTAAAACCCTAATTCCAACCTTTATCTGGACGTCCAGATGAGTTATAGGATGTCCAGAACCCTTAGCCAACTTCCGCACACCTTAAACCCACTTCTGCAGTGTTATTTGACGTCTAGACACTTGGTCAAACGTCCAATTTCTGTAGAATACCCAAGACAGAACCTAGAATCCTTCCTGACTCTGATTAGACGCCCAAAATTAAACTCTGGACTTCTGATTTTTGAGCATAAGTCATCTGATACTTTTATTGGACGTCTGGAACTGCTCTCCAGTTCCTGTTTTGAGATTCAAGACTTGATCTTGGATCTTTAGCTCCCTAAATCCAATTCTAACCCCCTAGGAACCTAAATTAAGATACCTTAACCCTTGTATATCACCTCTAGACCTCCTTAAGGACCTAATTAGGTCCTTACTAAACCTAATTGACTTAGATCATAGTCAATTACCATTGCCTAGTCAATTGGACTCATAGAATCCAATTGAGCTCAGATCTCAACCCATACAAGTCCAATTGGACTCAGTGAGAGTCCAATTGACCTAAACCTAACCTAATTGAGTTATTTCACTCTCAATTAGGTTCACACTCATCCAATTAAACTTGTGATAAGTTTAATTGCAATTCCCCCTTAGCAATTAGGGTTTGCAACCCTAATTTATGACCTACCCCAACCTAAACCCCCTTAGGACCTAACCTATATCACTTAGACACATAGGGTACGACCACACACACACACACACACACACCCATTCATGCACTCCCACACAACCTAGAGTATTCTAGGTTCTTCCAAAGGTGGCACCACTCTTGGTTGCCAAAATTAGCAACCAAGAGCCATTCAAATTGGAGATCCATAAATGGTGGATCTAAAAACCACCTCTCTCTCTCCATTGCCGGCCACTCTTGGAGCTCTCTCTAGAGAGTTCCACACTTCTCTAGAGAGTCTCTCTTAGGTCTATAAAAAGACCTAAGTGGTGGCCATTTGCACCCATCCATTTCTTGGCTTCATTCACTTCCATTTAGGTTAGCTACATTCACCTCCACTCCACCTCCATGAGTTGCTCACCATGGCCACCACCATCTCCATGCCAGGATGCTGGATCACCTCTCCAACCTCTCTCCAAGGGTCGTCCTAAGCACCATTGGCCGCCCCTCCTTCTCCTCTCAACCACTCAAAGGCCATCGGAGCCCACTTCCGAATGCCTTTATTTCTGCTAGATTAGTAGCTTAGTTCTTCATAGTTTACATGCTTTTATTAATGCTTAGTAATGTAGCTCTTTACTCTCCCCTAATGATGCATGCAAAATCCCCCCATAGATTCCTGTATGCGATCGTTTTCTATTAGCTAGATTGATGTTTTTAAGCTTTCCTCTATAAGCTTTCCACTAGTTCCATGTTGCAAACACCATGATGAATGGATGAAAGATTTTATATATATATATCTCTGTGTTGAGAATCACCATGAGCTTATTGCAATATATTTTGTGTGGTTAAAGTTTCCTGCTTTTAATTTCTGATGTTCTGGAAACTAAGCATGTTGTGCATAAATACATAATAACCATAAACCGCCAAGCAATTTTAAGCGAGTAGGGAGAAAAAGATCGATTTCAAATTTGCATAAACGCCTCTTAGAGACGAATGACTGAGACTCAAGTCTCGTTATCTTTACAAAATCATTTTTTGACGAACGTTTTAGCACGACTATACTACAATTTTCGACGACTTCAAAACGCGCGAAGAACAACTTCTGTCAAGGGAGCGGGCTTGTGTGAAGAGTATGCATGCGCACTGGAGTGAGGTGATGTAGGGCGTAGGTGCCTGAGGCAAGGTCGCACCACGTGTGGCACATGGGGAAGGTGCAAGCACAACGCGCAGGCGCTGGGGAAGAGCCCACAGCACACAAGTGCTATGCGCTAAGGGGTGGGGCGCGGGCGTAGAAGAGGCGCGGGCACTGGGTGAAGAGCGCGTGTCAGGGATGAATGGGTGGAGGCGGTAGCATTGAGGAGAGAGAGCACGGAGCCATCGGCTAAGTGAGAAGCTTACCGGTGGCTGCAGTGTCGCGCAGATTGTGGTGTATAGTGCGCTACAGTGCCACGCGGAGAGAGGTAACCGGTTGAGGCGATGTGGCGCGTAGGGAAGCCATGGAGTGCGCACACACGCACGAAAGGGGAGCCTGAGGGGTCTGCGCATGGACACGGAGGCGCTCGGAGGTGCTGGGCGCACCGTGGCTCAGGTCGAGCTTCAGAGCTCAAAGCTCTACTCTAATGGTGAAGGCGATGAAACAGAGAAAAAAAAGGAAAACTAGAAACAAAATAGAGCACCCAAATGAAAATCAAAATAGGAAATCCACCACGCCCACTTGCTCGCGAAGGAGCTGGGCGTGGTGGAGCTCACCGTGGGGTCTGAGACCACGGCGAGCTTCTCCTGCACATAGTGTGCCTCTTCTCAACTGCTGAGAAGAGAAGCTGTGTATGGAGAGGGAGAGAGGAAGAGAGTGGCCGGCAGTGAGTGAGTGTGTGGTATGCTGGTCTGAGGGTGGGAGAGGAGATGGCTCTGTGGGGTGGAGATTGGCTAAAACTCTGTAAGGGAGGGGTGCATGCTCTTTTATAGAGAGAGCGTGCGCCTCTCCCCATGCAAATGGATGGGTGCATAGCTCTATGCAATCGCAGCCAGATGGAGGAAAATAAAAAGAAGGATGGTGAATTTGCAATGCAAGCACACAATGAAGATGTTAAGTATTATGTGTGTTTGAGATGAGATGGAATTGAAGTGGATTGGATGGTCATTTGTTCTCACTCTCTTCCCCTCTTTAGAAATGCATGCAAGTGAATATTTACAAATACAAGTATGGCTACATAAAATGCATGTGTAATGCTAGGAAATAACATAAGATGACATATTTATACGCGTAGCTTGCTGTGCAATCAAAGAGGAGATGAACTGGTGGAGGCGGCTTCTCAGCAGTTGGATCTTGATCCAACGGTTGAGAATAGATGGCAGGGATGAAGATAAGGTACTGTAGCTGGCTTGGATGGTCTGGATGGTGCCACGTGGTGCCATCTGGACTGTCCAACTTCAGAGGCTTGTAGGTGGAGCCACGGATATCGGATTGGGTCAATTTTCACGCTGTTAGGCTGTGATCATCGATCTGGATCCATTCGTTTGGTTGGATTTGTCGTTTGAAGCTCCAAATTGCATCACCTAACCCCTTGGCCATTGATCTTCCTCAGATTGCATAATGTGCTACGAAACTGCGATTAAGATGATTTCGAAGGAGTTGGACTTCGATTGTCATCCTAATCAGATTCGTATGGTTGGATCATCAATTTGAGGCCCCGGAATAAATATCCTTCTCTCAGCCACAAAAGGATGCGAATTAACCTATAATTTATACAAACTATTCTAAATGCAAAATGATGCATGTTATGCAATATTTATAATATGAAATTCATCTATAAGCTTAGGAACATGTATAAATAGACATTTTACCCTAAATGGATGTGTATACATCAAGGTCCAATTAGGAAGAGAGAGGGCGGGGTTTGGGTTGAGAAAAGGGGGGTTTTACTCTGAGAGGAATTGGGCCTTGCCTTGGGCTTGAACTTTAAGTTGTATGAGGCTTATTGAGCGATGTCTGATTAAGGCTTTGAGTTGAGAAAAGCGTAAGTGAAAAGGCTTCTTAGTGGTTTAAAACCCAAAATTTTTTTGCTCTCTCTCTTTCTCTTCATCATTTTTGTCCATTGAATCTAATATACATTTTGTTATTCATTGAATATATTTTCATATATCAATCTCTTGAATTTTGTTTGAATATTAAATTAGTGTTTGATTTGCCATTCGTTGCTCCATGAGAACGACCTTGGAACTCTTTTTCAAGTATATAAATTTAAGTGTCGACTCATTTTTCGTTTCTATACTACGATGCTTTATTTCTAAAACTTGACGAGAACGTGTTAGCATTTTGGCATTGTTGTCCGGGAGCAACATGCATTTTGACCACTATTCGTGTCTTATTTGACTTGATTCTAACTTGATTTATTTGTTTTGTTGTGTTGTTGCGAGGTGAATTATTACTGAAGATTGTTCGCTCGAGCAACCACACCATGGGCAGGTAATCATGTTTTCTATCTCTCATAATCCCCTCCTCTTTTTGGAAAAAGGAAAGAAATGGAATTAGAAATCAAACTTGCCTTACTTTCCTAGTAATCATCATTGAAGGCAAGAATTTTTCCTGATTTGTTGATTGTGATTAAAGATCCCCAATCCTAATACTTGCACCTATTAGGGACATTAAGGTTCTTAGGCTATTTGCCTTCTTGTTTGAGCCCAAGGTGTCATCTTTGGAATCAATTGGACTTGGGAATAGAGCCAAATTAGGGTTTCCACATTAGGGCTGTAAGGATTAGCACACAATTGCTTACTAAAAAGGAAATAAATCTTCCCGCATTGTGTGCCACCTAAGCCCCTGTTTGAATTGGTTAATCATCAAAACCCTAAAAGTCAGGCTTTAAGATCACTTGAATTTTAAAAGTTGAGACTTCATAACCTATTTGCAAAATCGAAATAGGGTGATTCGGGTGACTTAACCTGAATTCCATCCTAAATTTTAGGGTAGGTCAGGTAAAGTTGGCTCATTTTGTGAATCAAACAACCTCCAAATTAGGTCACAATTTGAATCAATTCTAAATGCAAGTGAAATGCAAGGCACAAATTAGGTTTAAAATTGGTAGACTTAGGTCTCAATTCATACATTCTGATCCACTTGGATCCACTGTGTTAAGGAAGGTTGAGTAGGGGAAACCCTGTAACCCGTGGGGATGCTCTATCGTGTAGGGGTCTTTGCAGGACTCTCCCTTCCTGGCTACCCAAGTAATTCTCGGGTGTGTGTATTTTTGATCATGAGGCCCATCTGCCTCAAACAACCTTAGTTATCCAACCTTTTTGGGTGGCTTGATTGGGTCCAGAACAGTTCCAGTCCCTCATCTAATTCTGTAGTGCATGTACGGGAGGCGATCCTTAAGATCAATCTTAAGACCTCCATTAATGGTTCATTCTCATCGGGGTCAAGCCCTGACTAACTTGTTTGAGGTCTTTTCAGATCCACTTGATCTCTCTTCTAATCCATCTACATCTAAGCCCAGTTCTCCATCCTTTGCTTCCATGGAGAATCAAGATCTAGAAGGAGGTGGTGAGATTCAAAACCTCCAAGACCAGTTGCAGACTCTTAGTAATTTGATCCATGCACTGGCCAACCCTTGAGCACGTCCATAGATGCAAGACCATTATAATCCCACAACTGTTGCCATAGAACCCAGGGTGCAGATTCCTGCTGGGGGACCTAAAACTTAATTAAAGACAAATATCATCAGTGTGACCCCCCACTTTCATGGATTAGGCTTTGAAGACCTTTCCAACACATCCAAGAGTTAAAACATCTAGCCCAGACTCTCGGGCCAACTGTTCAAAATCGGAACACCCTGCTCATGAAGTTCCCTTTCTCTTTGAAGGATAAGGCTGCCCGTTGGTATCAGTCTCTAACTTGACCGATCAACACCTAGGGTGGTTTACAAGTTGAATTTCTCAAGAAATTCTTCCCAGTTGGATGCACGAATGCCCTGAGGCACCAAATCATGAATTTCACACAAAATGTGGGGGAACTACTTCATGAGGCATGGGATCACTTTCTAGATCTCATGTGGAAATGCCCTCATAACGGAGTTCCTAAATGGGAACAAGTACAGTCTTTTTACCAGGGACTCTATGAAGATATCCAATTATTTGTCGATGCAGCCTATGGAGGTAACTTCATGGGTAAAGATGACATCGTTTGGGAGATTCTCGAGAACATGTTTGAGAACTCCATAAACAATGAGTCTATGGGTATGTTCAATCGGACGACTACCCATGCATTGACAAACATCAGAGGGACATAGGAAACATGAGACCTATCCTCATTTGTCGATCTGGAGTTAGTGGCCAGTCGATTGGGTAAGGTCTCCATTATCGAGGAGAAGTTGGACGATCTGACTTGCCAACTTCAAAAGGTCACTTCTTCTTAGCAGAGCACGTATGCACGTCCACCCACGAGGAGGGATGCCTTACATAACATTCACCACCACTCATATCAAGGGATGGATGCTTATCCACCCCCATCTGATCTTGGTTTTGGAGGAAGCTCTGAACCATCTTGCACTAGTTGGGGGATCTTTGAACCCCTGTGCCTTGATTACTCGGGAGCTACTCAACCCTATGAGGAGCTCCACGTTGTCCAAAATGATCCATTCTCCAACTCTTATAACCTTGGATGGCATAGTCATTCGAACTTCGTGTGGTTGGGAAAAAATTAGAACTTTAGACCTTAATTCCAACCTCGACCACAAAATCCGCGTCCATATCAGGCTGCTCAACCTAGGCCCAACCTGAACTTTCAAATCGAGCTTAGCAAGGATGACAAGATGAGACTAATTCTACAGACTTTGGCTGATATGCAAATGACCAATGCTGCCATGCAGAGGTAACATAATGCGGAAATCACAGAGGTTCGTAATCAGCTTGCACAGATGGCTGGGACTCGCCAGCTAGGTGCACTTCCTTCCCAACCTCTGCCAAACCCGAACAATGAGTTTAACTAGAGATGCGTTGTGAACCCAAATCAGGGCCAAGCATATTATGTCTGTCGAGCCCCACCTGCACCTCCACCTGATGGGTCGGAGGCTTCGACTTCATACATGGGATATCAGCAACAACCTCCTCTTTTGCCAACTCCAACTCCCAATCCAAACCAGGTACGCCTAAACTATGTCATTAGTTGTAGTGGCAAAACTACTCAGGACTCACCTTATCCTAATCAATCTGGTCCAAGTAGTTTAAGGCCTAAACTAAGGGTGGATACTAAGGACAATTCCACCCCAGACCTAGAGCCTGAACCAACTTTGGACAAACCTACAGACATTCCATTTCCAGAGGCTTTAGCCAAAGGAAACAGGAAACCTAAACATGTGGCACTTGAGGAGGATTTGGTCAAGCTCTTTGAGTGTTGAAATAAGCATTCCCTTGATGGATACAATCTGCCACGAACTGGCTTACGTATGATTTCTAAAGGATTTGTGTACACCAAAGCGTAAGCCGTGAAACAAAGACGGGAGTCCGATTATACTATCAGAGCACGTATGCTCTATAATCTTAAGTAAATTCTCGCAAAAGGTAAAGGATCTTGGCACCCCTTTGATCTCTTACAAGATAGGGAATTTAGAGTTTGATCAAGCTTTATTAGATCTAGGAGCCTCCATAAACCTAATTCCTACCTCCCTACTAGACCATTTTGAGGAGATTGAACTCAAACCACTTGAGGTGACTCTACAGTTAGCCAACAGATCAATCAAGTCACCACGAGGAGTTCTTAAGGATGTTCTGGTTAAGGTATGAGATTTTTATTTCCCGGTGGATTTCATAGTCCTGGATATGGATACTCTTGAAAATCTAAGACATACACTAATCATATTGGGGAGACCATTCCTAGAGACTGCTAGGGTGAATATCAACTGCGAAGAGGGCCAGATTGAGTTAAAATTTAGGGACAAAACATTGAGGATAGATATCTTTAAGGTCCAGAAAGGAATAAACTGTGAAGCAATCAAAGAAGTTTGTGACATAAGTTCTCTGGTTAGGGACCCAATTCCTGAGGTGAACCTGATTCTCCAAAATCCTCAACCATAAGAAGATATTAATCCAAATATTAAGGAGCCTGAATCTGATTTGGACCTATCTCTAGCTTCCACCTTTGCTTTTGAGGCTAACCTCAAACCCCCATCTGCTACTGATAATCCAATATTGGAGTTGAAACCTCTTCCAGATCATCTGAAATATGTGTTTTTGGGTTCGAATCAAATGTTTCCTGTGATTATCAACTCTTGACTCACCTCTAATCAGGAAACAAAGTTGATTCCTATCCTCCAGTAGCATCGCAGAGCCATTGGTTGTACTCTGGATAACCTGACTAGAATAAGTCCCTCGTACTATACTCATCGTATTTATACCGAAGAGGGCTCACTGATGAGTCCATTAAAATGGACTAATATTAAGCCTAAGTATATTTAATCGTACAGTTTAGGTGTGTTAATAATGGCAATTAAGTTGTAGAATATTTATACGCCTCATGATTTAAGTTTATAACATTCTATAACTTAATTATTTTGTTGTTTTTATGTGCAGGTAATAAAATGTAGAAAGAACAAGGGTGAGGGGATAAATTCCCCAACACATAACACCGTGACTCTTTCCCTCCTCCCCCGTCGGATATTGGGGTAATCTTCCTCTTCCGCCGCCTTTCTCAACAACTATGATCGGGGATTTGGGAAAATCCCTGAACTCACGCGCAAAGGAGAGAAGTTAAAAAGAAGAGGCGGGGAGAGAGGAAGGCTATCCAGGAAAGGAAGAAGCGTGCACTGTGCCCTCTTCCCCCTTACGGGGAAAAACCTCCGCCATCTGCCGGCACACCCTCCTTGCGCACCTCCTCCTTCTTGCAGTTCAGCACACCCTCACCAGCGCGCGCATACCCGCACCATGCCTGCAGGCCGCTTCCTACCTTCAAGCGCCATCTGCCTGCCCGCACGCACCAAGCCGCGCCTCTCAACCGCGCGCCTCTCCCTTCAGCCACTGCAAGCTTTCTCTGCCCACATGCCATCTCCAGCGCTCCTCATCACCTTCCACCCATGCCGCAGCAGGCGCTCACGCCCTCTCCGCCCGCGCGCCTCTCCCTCCAGCCACTGCAGGCGCTCACGACCGCACTCCCTGCTGTAGGCGCTCACGACCGCACGCCCTGCTGCAGGCGCTCTCTGCCTGCGCGCCTCTCCCTTCAGCACCATCTGCAGGCGCATCGCTCCACCTTCCTGCAGATCGCACGCCTGCAAGCGCACTCCACCGCCTATCTGCAGGCACACCAGCGCACGCATGCCCGCACACCAGCGCACGCAAGCCCTGCAGTAGCACCTCCGCCTGCTTGTTCAACAGGCCAGAGCTCCGGCCACCTTCGGCCACCTGCGTTGCCGCTGCTGCCACCACCGAAGAGCTCTTGACCTCGCCATTCTCTTGAGCCTCGCATCAACCCCCGCGGTTCTCTCCCTCTCTCGTAAGGAGGAGAGAGGAAAAAAGCCCTGTTTTCCCACTAATTAAAATTTACATTCAATGCCATTGCCACCAATTTGATTTTTTTTATTATTATTATATTATGGCAGAATTGGGTTGAAACACTCATAGTTCTTTATAATTGCATGGTATTGATATTAACTAGTTTAAAGATTGATTTTGGGCTTAACTTAAGTACTAATTGTCTTTAGTACACATCACGTGAAAACTACATGAATTCATCCTAAATTTATTGAGGATTTCTGTGAGGGAAAACTGCACTTATACCCTTAACTTTTTAGGTTATTGCAAATCTACTTTCCTTCACATTTTAAGTCTGATCTGAAAAGGGATTTCTCACTCTCCGAAATAATATTAAATAATTAAGTATTGATTGCATCATTGCCTCCCTGTGGACACGACCCGCTCTTCTGCGAGTGGTTATTTTCATTATTTTTGATTAGTCAATTTTTCCACCACTTAAATACTATAACATTAAGCTAAAAGTCGTCTATCAAAATTGGCGCTGTTGCCGGGGAGGCAATAAATGCAATAGATTTACTTTATTATTTTTGAATCTTTTGAGTTGCGAAATTATCTAATCATTTTGATTATTGTGCAAGGAATCCGCTGAGGCGACGAGGCGCAACAGAGCAGCGACAACAACCACGAGTTAAGCCACATGAGGAAAAGATGAAGGAGACCAAGATCCTGTTTCACAGAGGATTCTCAGTCGTCACAATTTAATTCTGTCTTTTCGCCCTTGTAGTAATTTGGGGTTAAATTTTTGGGGGTTTGTCCCTGCATTCTTTAGCTACTAGGGCTTACAATATTTTTGGTGCATGCGTGATTATATTTTTTGCTTGCTTGCTTTTAAAAACCAATAAAAAATATCAAGCTGCCTATTTAGAAGTTGCATGCCCTTAGGTGCGCGCATTTAGGGGTGATTGAGCAGCATATTAGATCTTATTATTGCATTGCAAGCATATTAGCACGAAGATTGCTGGAGACAGGTATATCTTTCTAACTTTTGCATCCAGCTTCTATTCACGCATTTGCATTCCAATTTAAATTCAAGACCACCAAATTGTTTGAATTTACTAATTCAGTGGTCACATAACTAAAAGTGGAACTAATAATCAGATTCAACACTAAAAGCAATTCACATTTGATCAGATTCTAAGGGCTTGTCTGTGATTTCAAAAGAAATTACAAAGATTTGCAGTGTGTTGCACACTTTTGACACTGAGCACGCACATTAGGCACCACACTAAGGATCAATCCCTTAAGGCTATAGGCATTGATCTCTTTATCGGTGCAGACCCTCCTATTGTGCTTTGTGGTAGTGGTGATACTATCTTTTGATCAAGTATTTTGATACTCCACGGAGGGGGACACCCCTTAAAGGAACAAAAGGGTAGTTAAGGGGCACCGCATACGCATCGCCTCAAAGGAAGGGTTCGCCCTACTTGCATCCCTTTGTTCATCCTTGTAGTAACTTCTCCCTTGATCACCTGGGAGTATCATCCAAGCAAAGTATAGGTCCTAGGGCACTCGAAGGTTAAATTAAGGCACGTAATTGCAGTGAAGAACTTGTTTGGCCATTTATATTAACTAATTCAACATCCACAATAAAGAAGGTTAAGATTTCAAGTCCACACCCCTCTTATACCACTTACGTGGGAAAGGAGGGATAAGTCTTGATCTTTTGACTTATCTTTGGAGTGGAGGTTTGACTTACTCAATAATAAGAAAAAAATTCTGAATTGTGTTTTGTACACTTGGTAGACGCTCTCTTGAGGGTAGTCTAGTGTTTGATCTTGAGCCCGAGAGAATTCTTAGGAGAGCTCACCTAGGAGAAGAAAGAGAAGAAACGGCTGAGCAAGGTTCAAATCAACAAAGGACCTAAGGGACTATTTTATTCCTACCAACCAACCTGCACAAGCACTAAGACGACCGGTAGGGGATAATCCGTATGAGATCAAGAGCAGTACCATATCTTTATTGCCTTCTTTTTATGGTACTACTAGGGAAGACCCCTACCGGCATTTGGAGGAATTCACCGAGGTCTGTTCCACGGTGAAGCTCTAGGGCTTTACTAATGAAGCCCTGATGAGGACTCTATTTCCTTTCTCCCTAAAGGATAAGGTCAAGTACTGGTATCATACCCTCGATGCAAGGGTAAATGATTGGGTTACCCTTAAGGGAGAATTTTTAAAAAAGTATTTTCCTATGAGTAAAACCAACCATTACAGAAGAGAGATTATGGGTTTTACTCAATAGGAAGGGGAGCAATTTCATGAGACTTGGGAGTGCTTTAATGACCTTCTTAGGTTATGCCCCCACCATCAAGTGCCAAGATGATAGTTGGTCGAAAGGTTCTATAACGGATTATCTGAAAGGCATAGGCAAACCATTGATGCAGCCTGTGCAGGAACCTTCATGACCAGAATTGAGGATGAAGCCTGGGCATTATTTGAAACTTTAAGCGACAACTCCATACATTTGTCCTTTGCATATCAAGAAAGAAAACCATCAATCTTGCAGAGGAAGATAGAGGCCCATGAAGCTATGGCTTCTCAGGATTTGGCTTATCAGATTCAACTATTGAATAAAACTTTGATAGGCTTTTAGCAAACCCCGGCATGAACCCGCAAGCAGCCTCTATTTTTCAGGCTTCAAGAGAATGCTCCATTTGCCAAAGCACAACGCACACCACTGTGGAGTGCCATCAGGAAACCCAATTCCCTGAGTTGATTCAGGTAGACTTGAACGCAGCCCAAGGTTTCCACCCCCCTCGCAATAACCCTTACTCCAACACTTATAATCCAGGGTGGCGGAACCATCCAAACTTCTCTTGGAAGCAAGCTGATGCTTCTAACTCAGGGAATACAAGACCCTTACCTCCCCAGCCCACATACCAACCTTCTTATGAAAACCCTCTTCCGAATAAGCCCTCTGAGATGGATGAACTAAAGGCCATGATGAAAACGATGCAAGAGCATCAGAATATGGTTGTCCAATCTCAGAATAAGATGATTACTGATATGCAATCCCAAATTGGTCATCTTACTGAGGCAGTTAGGCAACGTGATCTGGGGAAGCTACCTAGCTCTTCTGAGGAGAACCCTAAGGGCAAGGGGGTTGTATTCAGGGAGCATGCCTAAGCAGTGACCGTATTGAGTAGTGGAAAAAAGATTGACAAGCCTGATAACACTCCTACGGTTACATCTTAGAATTCCCCTTCCACACCTGACTCGACTTCCATCTCACCCGAGGAAGAGCCACACCACTCTCCCTCACAAAAAATCACCCACAATGAGGATGTTGTCCTTCCACCACCCCTTTCTTGCCATGACGACCCCTCTACTCAGAAGCCGAGGGTGCCCTATCCAGAGTCCCTATCTGCTCTTGGGGAATCTTTTGTTGGCTCGTCTGGAGCCAAGGATAGGACGGAAGAGATTATGGATACTTTTAGGTAAGCCAGATTAACTTGCCTCTGTTGGAAGCGATTAAACAGATTCCGTCCTATGCCAAGTTTCTAAAGGACCTGTGCATCCAGAAGCACCGATCTAGGAAACAGGTCCAAACCAAGGTCATCTTGCCTGACCACGTTAGCTCGGTTCTTCAGCATGGAACACCCCCGAAAATAAAGACCTAGGGGCCCCGTATATTTCAGTGGTTATAGGTAACCAACACATTGACAAGGCTCTGCTCGATCTGGGTGCGGAGGGAAACATTCTACCGAGCTCTGTCTACGACCTTTTGGTAGGAGGAAAGCTGAAGCCTACTCCAGTAATCCTCTAGGTTGCAGACAGATCACTTAAGACACCACGGGGATTGTTGGAAGATGTCCTTGTGAGAGTGGAGGATTTCTTTTTCCCTGTTGAATTTCTGGTACTTGATACTGACCCGTCTAATAAGCCCACAAAGCCGTCCATTATTCTGGGATGCCCCTTTTTGGCCACAGCCAATGCCTCTATAAATTGTAGATCCGGGGCACTTAAAATGGGCTTTGGGAACAAGAAGATTCGGTTGAATGTTTTTGATACTTACAAGCAACCCGGATTTGAAGATTGTTCTTAGATTGAGGTCGTTGATGAAATAATTGAAGAGACTACTCCAGCACTCTTATGTAGAGATCCCCTTCAGAGGTCATATCTCAGGACCATCCCTCGATTATTAAAGAAACTGAAAGGAAAATGCTCCGAACTAGAAGAGTTTGCTGGGGATACACACTGAGTCTCTGTCCCCACCCTAGACTGTAAAGGTAGATCCACTGCCTGAGGCAGGGACATCTCAACTAAAACCCTCAATCCAAAAGGCTCCTGAATTGGAGTTGAAACCCCTCCCGAGCACATTGAAATATGCTTTCCTTGGCCCTAATAACACACTCCCCGTTATTATCTCGTCTGCATTATCTGAATTGCAGGAGGGAGCTTTGCTTGAGTGTTTACAAAGGCACAAGGAAGCAATTGCCTGGACAATTGCTGATATTAAGGGTGTTGATCCCTCTCTTTGCATGCATCATAAATACACGGATGAGTCCGTGAAGCCTTTCCGAGACATGCAGAGAAGGCTCAATCCAAATATGTGGGAGGTTGTTAAAAAGGAGATTCTGAAATGGCTGGATGCAGGGATTATTTATCCCATTTCAGATAGTAAATGGGTCAGTCCAATTCATGTAGTTCCGAAAAAGGCAGGAATCACTATGGAAGAGAATGACCAAGGAGAACTGGTGACCACTAGACCCTCAACTGGTTGGAGGGTCTGCATTGATTACCGCTGTTTAAACATGGATACCCAGAAAGACCATTTCCCCTTACCGTTTATCGATCAAATTTTGGAACGATTGGCGGGGAACAGGTACTTTTATTTTCTTGATGGGTACTCTGGGTACAATCAGATAGCCTTTTTTCCTTATGATCAGAAGCGTACCTCCTTCACGAGTCCTTATGGCACTTTTGCGTTCCGCCGAATGCCATTAGGGTTATGTAACGCTCCTGCCACTTTCCAACATTGTATGATGGCTATCTTTTCTGATATGATCGACGAGTTCGTTGAAATTTTCATGGATGACTTCTCTATTTATGGCTCATCGTTTGACCTATGCCTTTCGCACCTTGATAAAGTCTTAACCCGTTGCAAAGAGGCAAAACTGGTGCTTAGCTGGGAGAAAAGCCACTTTATGGTCCAACAGGGCATTGTGTTAGGGCACGTAGTTTCCGAGAGAGGATTAGAGGTGGACACCGCAAAAATCGATTCCATCTCTAAGCTTCCATTGCCCGCCAATGTTCGTCAGATTAGATCTTTCCTTGGCCATGCTGGATTTTATAGGCACTTCATTAGAGACTTCAGTAAAATCTCTAAGCCACTCTACGACCTGTTAGCGAAGGATGTCTCCTTCGATTTTGATGATAGATGTGGCGAGGCTTTCCAAGCTTTGAAGAAAGCCCTCATTACCACGTCGATTCTCCAAGCACCAGATTGGACCCTCCCGTTTGAGCTTATGTGCGATGCTTCTGATTTTGCAGTGGGAGCTGTCTTAGGTCAAAGGGTTGATGGCAAACCTCATGTGCTGCATTATGCCAGCAAGACCCTTACGGATCCTCAGCAAAACTACATGATCACGGAAAAGGAATTACTTGCTGTAGTATTTGCTTTGGAAAAGTTTCGGTCTTATCTTTTGGAATCCAAGGTTGTGGTGTTCACTGATCATTCAGCCCTTAAGCATCTTCTGGCTAAAAAGGACACCAAACCTCGCCTAATTCGTTGGATTCTGTTACTCCAAGAATTTGACCTGGAAATTAAAGACAAGAAAGGAGTTGAGAATGTGGTAGCAGACTATTTGTCTAGGATCCCTATTGAGGCATCAAACTCCGCTGGCGGTATTCAAGAGACTTTCCCTAATGAGTCTTTAATGGCCATGGAATCTAAAACTCTTTGGTTCGCTGACACAGTGAACTATCTGGTCACGGGCATCACCCCTAGTACTTGGGACAAGCAGAAGCGAGACAGGTTTATCACTAATGCTAAATTTTATCACTGGGAGGAACCCGAGCTTTTTAGAATAGGCCTTGACCAGCTGTTTCGCCGTTGCGTCCCTGATGAGGAACAAAGAATTGTTCTGAGTTTTTGCCATGACCTCCATTATGGGGGACATTTTAGTGGGAAGAAGACTGCTCATAAGGTTCTTCAGTCTGGTTTTTGATGGCCCACATTATTCTGAGATGCACATACGTATGTGGGCGCATGTCTACGTTGCCAGCAGACGGAAACCATTGGAAAAAGGGATGAGATGCCCCAACAACCTATCCTCCCTGTTGAAATATTTGATATTTGGGGCATTGACTTCATGGGTCCCTTCCCTGTGTCCTTCGGATATGAATACATCCTTGTGGCTATTGATTATGTATCAAAATTGATAGAAGCCATCCCCACGCGAACCAATGACCATTCTGTGGTCTTGGGCTTTGTTAAGGCTAATATCATTTCTAGGTATGGGTGCCCAAGGACGATCATAAGTGATGGAGGACCTCACTTTAAGAATGTACACTTCACTAGACTACTCCAAAATTTGGGAGTCAATCACATGATAGCCACACCTTATCATCCCCAAACGAGTGGGCAAGTTGAAGTGTCTAATAGGGAGATTAAGCGAATTTTGGAAAAAACTGTCAGGCCTGATCGGAAGGATTGGTCTAAAAAACTAAATGACGCTCTTTGGGCCTACATAACTGCATATAAGACTCCCTTGGGTATGTCTCCTTTCCGTCTTGCCTACGGAAAAGCGTGCCACCTTCCCGTTGAAATCCAACATAAAGCTTATTGGGCTATTAAAAACGTTAACTTAAATCTGGATAAAGCGGGAAAAGCACGTATGTTAGAATTAAGCGAGCTTGAGGAGCTTCGTAATGAAGCTTATGAAACTTCTCAAGCTTACAAGCAACGTACAAAAGTCTTCCATGACAAGCACATCATTAGAAAGACTTTTGAGCCCAACTAGTGGGTCTGGCTTTTCAATTCTAGACTTAAATTATTTCCTGGAAAGCTCAAGTCCCGTTGGGATGGGCCTTACATTATTATCAATACCTTCCCTCATAGAGCTGTAGAGATCAGGAACCCTATTTCAGGTGCGAACTTTAAAGTAAATGACCAGTGACTTAAACCGTATATTACTCTTTCAGATGGCCAGGTTTTGGATGCACTACGGCTTGAGGAGCCTTAGCTCCTCCCACTCTCCTCCTCAGTTGATATTCTTCTATGTCTATATTTTTCCAATGAGGACATTGTCAGTCTTAGGCATGGGGGGATATAACCTGAGAATGTTTATAGTGTTTATAGCATTTATAAATATTTGCATACATATTTATTAAAAAAAAAAATTCTTTTCTTGAGCTGATTGGGTTAGTCCCTAGCAAAATACCTTTATTGGAGGTTTTTCTTCCGGAATTATTTCTTAAGTTTAGAATCCAGTACATTTATTTCACGTGCACGTAGACTTGGTAATGGATCCTTTAGGAAAACCAATAAGCATTTGTAATCTACTGAACCCTTGGACAGTTCATAGAGAGTCAGGCATACTATCTTCTAATAAATCCACCTCATATTTGTGAGAAGTAGAGAGATTACTGGTGCGTTAAGTCTAGTGCAAGGACTCTTAAGTTCTGGATAATTAGATGATGATACTTTAGAGTTAGGTCTAGTTTTCACTCTCTGTTCCTGTGTGCGTACTTTGAGTAAATTCCTGAGAGTCACCAAATAAGGCAGATACACAGAGATTGAGTCTTAATAAAGTTATAACTATGGTGGATGGTTACGACTGTCCTTCATAGAGTCCTCAGCTGAAGGAGGGTAATAGTGTCAAAGGTCAGAAATGCGCCTGTCCTATCCATTCCTTTCTGGTGCCAAGAATAGGCACTTCCACCAAATAAGCAACACAACTTCCTCTTGACCATCATCATTCCTAATAATGCCTCATAAATAAAAGTCCGTATTGTGTTGTGTTGATTGAAAAAGAAACAAAAACAAGAAGAAATAAATAAAATAAAAAAAAAGAGAAAAAAAAGAGAAAAAGAAGAAATAGAAAGAAGAAAAAGTTATATTACAAAAAAAAAAGTCCAAGTGTCTGATGTAACACTGTTTCTGAGGCAGCAAAACACCTATCGCGTTTCCACCAAATATGACCCATACCTACCTTCTAGTATTTCTGATTGCCTGAATACTGTTTGAGAACTCTAACTTAGTTATAGAGTTATTAGGACTTTAATTGAAGTGTGGATGTCATGTGAGGCCACCAAATAGTGAGTATAATTTCTAATTCTGGTGAGATTCGTGATCTCAGAAAGAAAGAAAAGAGAGAGTGCCCAGGAATATCAAGAGAGCACAATTGTGTAGCCTCTTTCAGAGTTGAATTGTCTAATAGTCTAGAAAGCTAGAGTTTGCAGTACTATATGTAGCACCAGTTGAGTGTGTGCCACCAAATACAAATCCATTCAACTTGATATCTCCTACCTAAGCCAAACGCCGGGGTCAAATTACAGATTATTGTCTGCTTTATCCCCGAGGGAAGTAGTTGCCTATCTCGACAGAAATTTTTGCCAAGGGTGATGTATGAACTCCTAATGCGAATCGGCTCTTTCACTTGGATCTGTTACCTAGGCTATCAACACTTCACATTTGTCTGGATTCCTAAAGTTTTGAAGTAAGAAAAGAAGAAATCTTCTGATTATTTCTATTATTTTTCATTTTTGCTAGGGATTAGCAAATCTTAGGCATGGGGGTATCTTATGAGTCCATTAAAATGGACTAATATTTAGCGTAAGTATATTTAATCGTACAGTTTAGGTGTGTTAATAATGGCAATTAAGTTGTAGAATATTTATACGCCTCATGATTTAAGTTTATAACATTCTATAACTTAATTATTTTGTTGTTTTTATGTGCAGGTAATAAAATGCAGAAAGAATAAGGGTGAGGGGATAAATTCCCCACCACATAACACCGTGACTCTTTCCCTCCTCCCCCGTCGGATATTGGGGTAATCTTCCTCTTCTGCCGCCTTTCTCAACAACTATGACCGGGGATTTGGGAAAATCCCTGAACTCACGCGCAAAGGAGAGAAGTTAAAAGGAAGAGGCGGGGAGAGAGGAACGCTATCCAGGAAAGGAAGAAGCGTGCACTGTGCCCTCTTCCCCCTTGCGGGGAAAAACCTCCGCCATCTGCCGGTGCACCCTCCTTGCGTGCCTCCTCCTTCCTGCAGTTCAGCACACCCTCACCAGTGCGTGCAGACCCGCACCATGCCTGCAGGCCGCTTCCTGCCTTCAAGCGCCATCTGCCTGCCCGCACGCACCAAGCCACGCCTCTCAACCCCCGCGCCCTGCTGTAGGCGCTCTCCGCCCGCGCGCCTCTCCCTTCAGCCACTGCAAGCGCTCTCTGCCCGCATGCCATCTCCAGTGCCCCTCATCACCTTCCGCCCACGCCGCAGCAGGCTCTCATGCCCTCTCCGCCTGCGCACCTCTCCCTCTAGCCACTGCAGACGCTCACGACCGCGTGCCCTGCTGCAGGTGCTCACGACCGCGTGCCCTGCTGCAGATGCTCTCTGCCCACATGCCTCTCCCTTCAGCACCATCTGCAGGCGCACCGCTCCACCTTCCTACAGACTGCACGCCTGCAAGCGCGCTCCATCGCCCATTTGCAGGCGCACCAGTGAGCGCACACTTGCACACCAGCGCACGTAAGCCCTGCAGCAGCACCTCCGCCTGCTTGTTCAACAGGTCGGAGCTCCGGCCACCACCGCTGGCCACCTCCGGTCACCTGCGTCGCCGCCGTTGCCACCATTGGAGAGCTCTCGACCTCGCTGTCCTCTTGAGCCTTGCATCAACCCCCGCGGTGCTCTCCCTCTATCGCAAGCAGGAGAGAGGTAAAAAGCCCTATTTTCCCACTAATTAAAATTTACATTCAATTCCGTTGCCACCAATTTGATTTTTTTATTATTATATTGTGGCAGAATTGCGTTCAAACACTCATAGTTCTTTACAATTGCATGGTATTGATATTAACTAGTTTAAAGATTGATTTTGGGCTTAACTTAAGTCCTAATTGTCTTTAGTACACATCACGTGAAAACTGCATGAATTCATCCTAAATTTATTGAGGATTTCTGTGAGGGAAAACTGCACTTATACCCTTAACTTTTTAGGTTATTGCAAATCTACTTTCCTTCACATTTTAAGTCCGTTCTGAAAAGGGATTTCGCACTCTCCGAAATAACATTAAATAATTAAGTATTGATTGCATCATTGCCTCCTTATGGACACGACCCGCTCTTCTACGAGTGGTTATTTTCATTATTTTTGATTAGTCAATTTTTCCACCACTTAAATACTATAACGTTAAGCGAAAAGTCGTCTATCACTCACCACCTTCTCACGAGATGCAGAAAAGACTGAACTAGAATCTCCAAGAGCTTATGAAAAAGGAGATCATCAAATGGCTTGGTGCAGGAATTATATACCCCATCTCTAATAGCCATTGGGTGAGTCCCATCCAAGCTATGCCTAAAAAGGTAGGGCTCATCATGATTATGACTGAATCTGGAGAAACTATCCTGACACGAATTGTAAACTCATGGAGAGTCTATATTGACTATCAGAAACTGAATTCCTCCATGAAGAAAGACCATTTCCCTCTCTTGTTCATTGACCAGATCCTCGAAATATTAGCGGGAAATCGATTTTTCTATTTTCTAGATGGATACTCCGGTTGGCAATTCATCCTGAAGATCAAGAGAAGACCACCTTTACCTACCCCTATGGTACATACGAATTCCGTAGGATGCCATTTGGGCTATGCAATGTGCCTGCCACTTTTCAGCGATGCATGATGGCCATATTCTTTGATATGGTGGGTAAATACCTTGAAGTCTTCATAGACGACTTCTCATTTTTTGGTCAAACCTTTGATGATTGCCCTCTGCACTTGGTTTAGATCCTTAAACAATGTATCGACGTGAATTTGATTCTCTCCTAGAAAAAGAGCCACTTTATGTTCTTAAAGGCATCGTACTTGGACACCTCATATTTAAGAGAGGTATCCAAGTTGACCGAGCCAAGGTGAATTTGATTTCCAAACTACCTGTACCTTCCTTGATCAAAGATATCCGTTCATTCCTGGGGCACGTTAGTTTCTATTGATGATTTATATCTAATTTATAAAAAATCGAATGCTCCTTGACGAATCTTCTCTTGAAGGATATTCCTTTCGAGATGATAAGTGAGTGCATTCACTCATTTGAGATTCTACGTGATCGAGTAACCCAAGCTCCAATCCTACAATCCCCTGACTGGTGTCAACCCTTTAAGATCATGTGCAATGCGTCTAACTACGCAATAGGAGCAGTGCTTGGGTAGAAAATCGGTAGGAAATCGGTGGTAATATATTATGCCAGCAAGACACTAGACAAGTCTCAGCGTAATTACATGATTACGGAGAAAGTGCTATTGGCTGTAGTATTTGGTCTGGAGAAATGCAGATCATACCTCTTGGGCTCCCATGTCATTATTTACTCGGATCACACCGTGGTGAGGCACTTACTTACGAAGAAGGATGCAAAATCGAGGCTGATTCAATGGATCTTGCTCTTGCAAGAATTTGACCTCAAGATACGCAATAAGGCAGGAAAGTAGAACATGGTAGTTGACCATTTATCCCACCTCCCTTCTTTGATCGTTGATCCATCTAGACCTATTACTAAGCATTTTCCAGATGAACATCTCTTGGTCGTTAATGGACTTCCCTAGTTCACGGATATTGTGAACTACTTGGTCACTGGGAAAGTCTCGTCTGATTGGGCAAAAACCCAACGGGACAAGCTAATTTTCGACGACAAGTACTATGTCTGGGAAGATCCCTATCTGTTCCACATCGATAATGACCAAGTAATTCGAAGATGCTTTCCCGACGATAAGGTTAATGATGTCATATCTTTTTTTCATGACCATGCCTATGGTGGCCATTTCTCAAGGTGTAAAATCACAGGGAAGATCCTCTAGTGTGGGTTCTTTTGGCCCACTCTATTCAAAGATGCATAATCCTACTACAAGGCATGTGCTCGTTGCCAGACCCTCAGAAACATGGGCCTAGGCGATATGATACCCTTAAATCTGATCATTGTGTATGAAATCTTTGACATTTGGGGGCTTGATTTTATGGGACTATTTCCCGAATCTAACGGCTTCGAGTACATCTTACTTGCTATTGATTATGTCTCGAAATGGATCGAAGCCATCCTCACGAGAACAAATGATCATAAATTTCTTCGCTTTATCTAGGAGAACATCTTTTCCAGATTTGGGTTTCCTAAAGTCATCATCAGCAATGGCGGTCTCATTTCATGAATGTGCACTTCCAGTCCCTAATGAAAAAGTATGGGGTGTCGCACCAAATTTTGACTTTGTATCACCCCTAAACAAATGGACTGGCTGAGGTCTTCAATTGGGAGATGAAGAAAATTCTACAGGTCTCGGTTCGACCTGATTGAAAGGACTGGCTAACTCAACTTCTAGAAGAATTATGGGCCTATAGGACCACCCATAAAACCCATCTAGGAATGTCTCCATTCAGACTTGTGTACGGGAAGGCATGTCACCTTCCTGTAGAGATGGAGCATAAAGCCTACTGGGCAGTATGGAAGTGCAATCTGGACCTTAGGGAGGTTAGAATCCACCGTCGATTGCAAATGAGTGAGATCGATGAGTTACGCAATGATGCATATGAGAACTCACGTATCTATAAAGAGCGGATCAAGGCCTTTCATGACAAGCACATATCACAGAAGTCTTTATATCCTAGTCAGAAAGTTCTCTTCGATGCCTGACTTAAACTCTACCCAGGGAAACTGAGATCAAAATGGACCAGACCCTTTCTAGTCTGGAGGATCTTTGGAAATGGAGCTGTGGAAATCAACGAGCTCAGCTAAGATTCAGACCCTTTTGTAGTGAATGGTTAAAGACTAAAACCATTCCTTGAACTCACTAATTCGATTCTGGATGTTGAGTCTTTCGATCTCCATTCACCATGAGCCACATTGCACCCAACAGATGGCATTAAAATTAATGCTTAATGCGAGACAACCCATCATTTGAAAAACCCGAGACCCTTCTTATCCCTTGTTGAGCAGAATTTCTATTGTACTTTAGGGTTCGTACCATAGAACAGTCGACTCCACCTCCGATATTTGTATGGGAGCTTGAAATCATCCACAATAGTCATCTTGACCGATTCACCCACCCATCTGAACTTGTTCTAAATAACGAACTAAGTTCAATTCGAACCCACCTAGTTTTCAATGAGGGCATTGCAAGTCCTAGGCACGACAGGTATGAAAATGCAAAATGCCGTGAAATTTGATTCTTTTGAGGGGTTTCGTAAAATAAGAAAAATGGAGAGGATGAAAGGAGGAAACATTTGAGTTGAATTGAAAAATTTGATGTGGAAAAAGAGGAGGCAAATAGAGAAAAAGGAGCAAAAAGAAAAAATTGTGTTAGTCCTAGTAATTGAGTATGGAACTTACCTAAGTTCTAGGTTAGATTGGATGATGAATTAAGACTTGAAGGGCTAAATCTTAGGAGATAAGTGAAGGATACCGACTTTAGGCCTCTTGGTCTTGTTATGGGCTTAAACATTCACGCATTTGTTAAGATCTGGACTATTCCTCAAAAGGTTGAGGGAGTTACGAGGCTAATATATTAAGTTTAAGGCTTAGGGAGTATTCGGCTTCATTGTCTGCCATTTGGTTTGCAGAACTTGGTAACTTAGGCACCTAAAATTCATATGCCAGTTTGGTTTAGTGCGCTTAATGAAAATAATGCCATAAAGTGTTCTGCTTTGAAAAATGTTTCCTCGAAAAGTTGACTTAAGAGCGACTTGAAGACACAAGTTGATTAGATGAGTTCTTAGTGCGGAGAGGAGTAAAAATACTCCCCTTGGAGATGCGTCATAACATATCGTCTCCTCGACGATTGTCTCCTAGGATATTTAAATATCCTACTAGGGGCACATAAGTGTCTTGTGCTGGTTCAAGTGCCATGGGCGGCATTATCCCGAAATGTCGATTGCCAAGGCCTGGATTTAGGTACATAACGCCGTGGGCAACACTATCCTGAAGTGTCGAAAGCTAGGGTTCTGGGGGTTTCCATGAGTGGTGCTATCCCGAAGCATCAATTGCCAGGGACCCTTCGAGGATTGATGATGGGGACAAGGAATTCGACACAGACCATGTTTAAGGACAATCCGATGTTCAATTTAGGGGAATTTAAAAACAAAAGAGAGAAGAATCTCAAAATACATATCCATCTCTCTCTTCTCAAAAATACACTAGCAAATTGAACTTGGACCTTACTGCACGTATGCACGGGTGCTTTAACTGTTGGGGTGAACGAACCTCTACGCAGATTTTGTGGGCTGTAGAAACCTTTGTTGCGAACCCAAGGCTGAGGCTAGCCAGGTCTGGATCTTAGTTGGAACTTGAGTACCTCTGAGCCTATTGTTGGTATTTCGATCTAATTTTTAGAGATGTGGCTCGGTAAGGCATCCTGACGGTTAAAATTCAGCTTAGAGATCTGGTTTGCTCCATAGGATTTTTGCTAGGGACTAGTAAAGATTAGGCATGGGGGTATGATGGTAGCACCATCATTGGTGTTAATAAGCCTAATTTAGCCTAACTACAGTAATGAATGCTTCTAAATATTCATCAGAAGATCATAACTCTGTTCTGAATTACATTTGCGAAGAAGACAAGAAAATGGGTTAATTATGCCATTTTAATATCTGATCACTAATAGAGATTAACTAAGGAGTTAATCAAGGCTTAATCCAAGGTCAAATGAGCTTAATTTCTCAAGAAGTGGGCTTGAACTGACTAAACTACGATTTTATGCATTCCAAGGATTAATTTATTACATAAAAACCTTAATTGATAGCCTCACTTAAATTGAAACAGTTCTGATGGAAATAAATTCAACATAAACCTCTTAAAAATCATTAAAAAATATTCTAAGAGGTTTGGTACCTTCATTTTGACCAAAGAAATCGATTTTGACAAAAAATAGAGACTTAGGCAGGAATTTACCTTGTTTCGAGTTTCTGTGAAATTTATTCAGTTAAACTTGGTCAAAAGTCAAATATGAGGTTACCATTAGATTCTTTGGGTCTAAATTAGGTTGAACCCAAAATTTGGCCTCAATCACAGTCTATCTTAACCTAATTTGCATTTTAGCCCATAAGTTTCTATCTCTTACACAAACACCCTTAAGTTTCAATTTGCGTCATGGATAGGTCCCTAACTTTTCATCATTATCACAAATAGCCCCCTGCCACCTTCTTCCTTAATTCCTAAATATGGCCAACAGTGGGAAAAGAACCAACATATCAACTCTTTGGTTGGCAAAATCTCTTCCAAATCGCAACCAAATCCCTCTAAATATAGAGGGATTGGCATTCAGACCTTCCTAAAGCCATGGCTCTAATCCTAAGCTCCAATTTGGAGTTGTTGCCTCTCAATCAAACCAAAGTTAATGGAGGGGAGTTGCCTAATTTTTGTTGGAAAATCTTGAGAATTTCAAGAAATTGAGGGCTCAAATCACCTCTATAAAAGCCTTACCATGTTCCCAAGGAGATTTTAGTTGTGAATTGGTCGAGAAAACCACTTCTCCCTCATCTTTTTCCACCTTCTCAAGCACTTCGATGAGCTTCTTCGACCCCACTCCTTCGTGCATGTTCATGGCTACCTGACATCGCCACTATCTCCCCTTCTTTCTTGTGATCCTTGCTGGCCAAAGTAAGAGTACCGCTGACCTCTTCTTCCTCTTCTTTCCTCTCGCCATCTCCATCGTCTTCCCCACGTTCGGTCGGTCAACATCGGGCATGGTCTCGCTTCCTCTCTCCTCGATAAGTTTCCCAATCTCTTGCTTTTCCTTCCTAGAATCATTATAGGTCCTCAGACTTAGGTTTATATTCATCCACCTCATCGTTTCCCCCTTTCTTCTTCGCGGTTGGTGCTTCGTCTGGTCGCCACACACCACAAAACCACACACCACCTACACCATAACCTCCACCTCACCTCTGCGACCAAAAGTCCTCAACTTATTGAGAGTTTTGGTCCACGAGACGCTTGGCTAGACAAACCCATTCAAAACCACCTCTGCTGTCACTGTCCAGCCACCTCGAGCCATGAAACACCAAATCACCAGCACCACCACGTTCCTTGCTTCACAATGATACCATTGAGCCCTTTAATTGGGGCCAAAGGCTCGTGTTATTGTTTTCAGATCATTGCTGCCGTTGATGTCATCTCCAACATCGACTGTCGTTGTCTGACGATCATCTAACACGTCACCACCTCCAATGAACGTGGACGAACACCTCGAAGCCTTCTTGGTTCTTGATTGGACCAACCAACACCAACAGCACCTCAATTGACCAGAAGCCTCCAGCTACTGCAACATGCAAAGAGACGAAGGAAAGAAGACTCACTAATAGTCCCACATCAGTGAATCCTAATTTTGATTTTGATACTTAACATTTCACACGCCATCACTACTCGCCCAAGTCACGGGGGGTTGGGTCCCCCACGCATGGCCATTACACACGCTCGCCTGTGCTTACGCCACACGGGTTTGGGCCAGATCCGATTAGGGTCCAATTAGGAAGAGAGAGATCAAGGTTTGGGTCAAGAAAAGGGGGGGTTTTGCTTTGAGAGGAATTGGGCCTTGACTTAGGCTTGAACTTTAAGCTGTCTGAGGCCTATTGAATGACGTATGATCTAGGCTTTGAGTTGAGAAAAGCATAAGTGAAAAGGCTTCTTAGTGGTTTAAAACCCACATTTTTTTTGCTCACTCTCTCTTCATCATTTTTGTGTCTTAAATCTGATATACATTTTATTGTTCGTTGAAGATATTTTTCATATATCAATCTCTTGAATTTTGTTTGAATATTAATTAGTGTTTGATTTGCGATTCATTGCTCCCTGTGAAAGACCTCGGAAGTCTTTTTCGAGCATATAAATTTATGTGTCGACTTGTTTTCGTTGCTATACTATGACGCATTACTTCTAAAACTTGACAAGAACGCATTAGCATTGCTACTACTATTGCTGTTATTGTTGTTGTTGCTACTATTATGACTGTAGCATGAAGAGGGAAGGCAAGGAGTGAGAGTTGCTGTATGCATTGAGGTAGGGATGCCCACCCTCTTGCTTTGTCCTCTTGTTTTTCCATTGTTAAATCGTGGAATGGAGGCTTGATTTGGACATTAGATATGTCGAATGTGAACAAAAGTGTGTGCATGTTTTGATTCGGGGCCTAATATAGTGGATGTGCATAAAGGGATTTCATTTGGGTCTTAATTCTTGAGGAAGAAATCCATGAAATCCAGATGTTCTATGTGTTTATAGTAGGAATAAATGTAGGAGTTTATGTATTATAGGGGGTAGGAATGACTAAATGTGAGTTGGCAACTCAAAGATTTCATTTCAGAATCCAGCTAGGGTCTTGAAATGCTTATTGGACATCTAACAGTGCTACTTTGGACGTCCAACCATAAAATTGGGCGTTAACCTATATCTTCAGGGGTGAGACCCCCAAGAATGGATTTTTGGACCCCATGATTGGACATCCAAATTGTCCTCTAGATGTCCTGAAAAGAGCTTGGATGTCCATGATAGCGATTTTACGTGGTTTGTTAAATATGTCGTTGTAACGTGCAAAACCGATCAACTCTTAAATTCATAAACCTAGATAGTGGGGTATCTAGGGTCGTCCAAGGAGGCCAAATGTTTGCATAATTGATTCTCTTGCTTGGAATACAAATCTCAACTTTCTTTTTGGTATTTTTCAATATATCATTTTCTTTTGTTTTTGAATTAAGGCAACATGCGAAATTGTGGCGGGAAAGTGACTTACACTTCAAATTCAAAATACTACTTCTAAGTGGCAAGTAAAGCCTCTCCCTAAGCTCACTCTAGGCAAGTGGAGGCCTAGAATAATTAGGGAGAGGGAGTGAAGAATGCTAAAAACAAAGTAAGTAGAAATGCAAATAAGAAATTGCAAAGAAGGCAACTAGATAAATGAAAAAGTGTTTTACAAAAAGGCCTAGTAGAGGAATGCTTCTACTACTAGAAAATTGCAAATAAGAAAAGCAAACGCAAATCCTCTAGATAGATGGTGAAGAAGAGGGCTTCTTGCTCCAAGGTTGGTGGATCCCAATCTTGAAAGGAATCCTCCAACTCCTTCCTTGCTGTGCTCCGCCAAGGTGATGTCCTCCAAGGCAAGCCCTAAGGGGGCGTGCCCTAAGCTTCTCTCCAAGGGTGGACGTCCACCCTAGGTCCTTCTCCCTTGCCTGGCTGTCCTCCTTGAAGTGGAAGAGTCCTCCTCCTTGTCGTGGCCCAAGTTGAAGAGAGTGGGGATAAGAAGGCACCAAAAAGGCTGGTGATGTGCCCCTTTAATCTCCTCTACTCCTTCTTCTTGGCCGTAGGTATAGGTGGTATAGGTAGCAAAATACACTAATGGAGGATGCCCCCAAATGGTGGTAGGTGGTGGGTTTTTATAGAATAGGAAGGGGGCTAAGGTGACTCTTGGAATGGAGGGCTAAGATGAAGAGATGGAGGTGGTTGAGGATCCATGGCCAAGGTCAATTGGCGCCACCTTAAGGGACACCTAGGGGGGTAGTTAAGGCTTTGGTGGCCTTTAGAATTGGTGCCAAAATGGGCCTTCTAGAAGGCCATTAGGTGACGCCACCTTATGGTTCTAGAAGGGGGGGTATGTGGATGGCTAGGATGGGTTATGTGAGTAGGTGTAGGGTGGATGAAGGGCTGAAAGTTGGCACCAAAGAAGAGGTGGTTAGGGGTAGTTTTTTGCACCAACTTTTGGTGTCTTTTGGTGGTTAGTTGAGGGGTGAAAGGTGGTGAAGAAGTGGCGTAAAAATGAGTAGGGTAGCTAGCTTAGGTAGGGCTTAAGTTGGTGGAGCTAGCTAGGGTTTGGAGGGAGGAGTTGAGGAGAAGTTTGGAGCTGAAATTGGAGCTGGCTGCTGCTGAAGAGGCTGGCATGGAGCTACTCTAGCTGGCTTAGCTTGCTAGTTCTTTGCTAGCTGCTAAGCCAAGCTAAAGTAAGCTAGCTTCTACCATAATGAGCTGAGGTGAGCCAGGTCTGGTGCTCCCGGGGAGGATCAAGCTGGTTGGGGCAGCTAAGGTAGCTTAGCTCAACTGAGTTGAGCTAAGCTGAGTCCCAGGGAGCTGGACTTGAGCTTCCTGAGCTGGGATGAGTTCTTCTTCAGCTGGCTGGAGATGAGTGGAGCTGGATGTAGCTGGATCTGAGTTGGGGTGAACTCCTATCAACTCAGCTGAGCTAGCTAGAGCTCCCTGTGGATTAGTGGGAGTTGAGATGAGCTAGACTCAGCTAAGTTGAGCTGGATCTGAGCTGACTTGAGTTAGGGTGAGCTAAGATGAACTCTCTTGAGCTAACATTCAGCTGAGATTAGTTGAATGGAGCTGGGATGAGCTAATCCTAGTTCAAGTAATCTAGGTTCCAGCTGTGGTGAGCTAGATCAAGCTGAGTTCCAGCTTGTCTGGGTTCCTCCTTCACCATTTGCCTTCTTGAGTGCTAGGGTTTTAGGGATCTGTATATCTGTACATCCCTAACACTCACAAAAACATATTAAAAAGATAATAAAAAATGCAATGCATGCCTAACCTAATTTATGCCTAAATGCAACCCAAAAACTCGTTTGCAGAGTAAAATCCTAAGAGCTAGGTTTGTTTAAATGCATAGGAATGATGATAAACTGGCGTTTATCACACCCCCATGCTTAACTTTTGCTAGTCTCTTAGCGAAACTTCAATTTTTTTTTTTAAAAATGGAATTTTTGGGAAATCTAATTTTTTTGACTTTTGAGGAGAAAAAGAGATTAAGGGACCTTGGTAGATTAAAACACAGGAGGTACGGGATTTGTTAAAGATAAACATCGGGATTTATTTTTGGATCCAACCATTAGACAGAACGGGATCAATATATCCTCCAAAAAATTCACAAATTAACCCCTTGTTAATTCAGATGACTTGAAATTTTTGTTTTTAGGATTTTTCTGGCTCATGAATCTGATTCGCAACTTGCAGAATCCTTTAAAATCTTGTGTCTGTGCTTGTGAAAAGCCAACATTTATAAGGGCGTGTTAATTTATTTATTATTACTTTTTTTTTCTCCCCCATGCTTATTTTTAGCTTAGTCTTACAACAGATGTGTCGGGATCATCATTCCCGTTACCATTCCTCGAGGGGGCTCTGGCTCCAGTACTTCGGGATAGCACTGTCCATGACACCACCAAGGAGCTCACAACCCCAAAACACGATGAGGTGTAAAGGGGCGCTCTAAGCAAACTCAAGCTCTTGCTCCGACACTATAGGTAGAGCACCAACCAAGACACTTGAGCTGCTAAAATGCACTTTAATGCTCCATCTAAAGATATGAAATATAGATATGGAGCAACGCCGAGGTGGTAACATGTTGACATCGCATCCTCAAAGGAGGCATTTTCCTCCTTCTCTGCGGTGGGAACTCAAACCAATGATCTGCTTCAGACTTTTACTAAGTCAAAACAAGGGAGTTTTTCAAATTTTTAGTTGTTTTTAAGTGTTGGCTTGTGTGTGAAAATTGACACAAGAAGTTTCTCAAGACATGCAAGTTTTTGAATCAGAAACTAGGTCAAATACTTTCCGTATTACAAAATAGGATCAAGTCACCTGAACTATCATGAGTTCAGGTGGAATTTTAGAGAAGGATATCTGATCTAGTCTAAATAGATCCTGGAATTCTAATGATTAGATCCATGTCCTCATCCTTAGTTTGTTAAAGATTAAATCCCATTGTACCAAAAGTGAAATTTTCGACCTTAGTCCAGATTTCAAAATTTTTCCTCAAAAAGTTTTCAACTTTTTTTTTTTTTTGGTATGCAAGCAGGAAATAAATTCAAGAAAAATGCATGTTTTTTGGTTTTGAAAATCCTAAATCGATCGTCAAATTTAAAAACACCCCCCCATGCTTAAGATATGCCATGTCCTTATGCATTAAGAGGGAAAAGGGATCACCTTAGTGAAGAACGGTCGGGTTTAGGATGAACAAAACCTGGAAAAAGAAGAAAAAGGGAAAGCAAGAAAAAATGATGGGTTACCTCCCATCCAGTGCTATCTTTTACGCCATTCAGCCAGGCGTGAAGGTATGCACGGAAGACGTAAAATCATGTAAATAATTAGACACTTGGATGCCCGCAAAAAAGGTGTCTTCTTCTAGATCCCTAGAAAATTGATTAGAAGCAATATTGGGATCAAAGTTGGATGGAAAATGATAAGTGTAGCCCGAGTCTGGCCATGGTTTTAAATCAGGTTGGATGCCAAACTCGGGCGGGGTTGGTGGCAGGTCCATAAGAAAGGAGTCGGGGAAGGAATGGTGAGGATTGGGTGAAGTTAGTGTGGAAAAATTAGGTGTGTGAATAGTGGGTGGGTTAGGGTGCTTAGGGGGTGTATCAGGAATAAATTTGGGGTCAAGACAAGTTTCTAGATCACAGATTTTGCCGACCATTGATTCTGAATCAGAGTCCTCAAAAAAATTGTGGTCGGTAAGGGTATCTATTAACATTATCTCCTCCACCATATTGGAAATTTCAGTATCTGAGTCCTCAAAAAAGTTATCATCATGGAATCTCCTGAAGGATTTGAAAATATCTAAAGTGAGAGTTTGGCCTGCACAAGTGATATCCATTTTTCCTGTGTGGCAATTGACATTGCCTTTGCAGTGGCCAAAAAAGGGCATCCAAGGATTATTGGGGAGGTGGGGAGTCAATTTGCACAGGTATATCACCAGGTTTGTGTGAAGGCCCGGGATCAGTGGTGGTTTTCCCACTCCTCAAAGTAACTGCATGTGCAGTCAGATTATTATTTGGAGGAGGTGGGGGGGCCTGTGATTGCAGAAACCTGGGCGGCTGCTGAGGTGGTGGATTAGGAGGAGGCTGATTCGAATAGTGTGGAGTTCTGCCCGTATAATGGTTCCCTTGGTGATTAGGGTTGGGCATGGGTTGGGACGGAAGATGTCCTGCAGGTCTTTGCGTGGGAGTAACCCCAATCTGATTGTTCAGATTTGTGATGGTGCGGGTTACTTCCGTCATTTTTGTTTGCATTTCCTGCAGGGTTCGCATCATCTGGGCATTGATGTCTTGTTGGGATGGCCCAGGATGGAAGTTTGGATTCGGCCCATACCCATTAAAATGATATGGTTGGGAGGAAACTTGATTATTCCAGGAGTAGTTTGGGTAATTTTTCCAATTGGAAGAATTTTTAAAGGGCTCCTAGATGGCAGAAATGTTTTGAGTGGGGTTAAGATTTGGATAGTTGTAATTCCCTAGTGAGTCATGTGCAACCTCAGAATAATCAGCAGGAGTAGTGTTGAGACTGTGCAAATTTTCTCTTCGTGGAAAGTTAGGTTGGGTTAGATGTAAGTGTGGAGCTTGAGTTGATGTGGCCAGTCTTTCCTCAATTTTCTTTTGATTAATATGCATCTGGTCGAGTTTTTGAGCGATCAATTGAAGATCATCTTGGGTGACAGGGATAGATTGAGTGCCTATTTCATGAACACCGAACTGTGGGTTTTGGGTTCTGCAAAATGTCTTCATGGAAGCTTGATTAAATGAGTTTTCACTCATTTCTTCAAATAGGTCGTCGGCACTTTCAGCATCTTTATTTAAGAAGTTGCCACCACACAAGGCATCGACAAAATGTCGGATTTGATCTTCTAATCCATGATAGAAGATTTGCATGAGCTGTCATAAAGGAATCTCGTGGTGCGGGCAACTTCTTAAAAGATCTTGAAATCTTTCCCAAGAATCATGGAAAGTCTCACCAGATTTTTGGTGAAAGGTCGTAATAGATCTTCGCAAGGAATTGGTACGACCTATGGGAAAGAATTTCTTGAGGAAGGCGCTCTTGAGCTGAGGCCAAGTTGTGATGGGTCGGCCAATGGTCCTGAACCAATAAGCGGCCTTATCTTTAAGAGATAATGGAAAAAGCTGCATCAGCCATATGTCTTCTTGCACATTTCGGGAATGGGTTGTTTGTGCAAGAAGAGTCAGTTCCTCAAGGTGGCTGAAAGGGTCTTCCCTAGGAAGGCCATGAAAGTGTTTAATTAGGTTCAGGACTACAGGCTTGATCTCAAAGTCCCTCTCTGGTATGACCACCCCTGGTCGTTCCTCATAATAAGATGGATCATAGAAATCTTTAAGAGGAATAACAGGCTGTTGACGGGGTGGTGGGTGTGGCCTTGGATTGGCTAGGTTTTGAATGTTCCTAGTCAATGTTTGTTGATTGGAATTTAATTTATTAATCTGCTCGGCCATCAATTTTAAAAGATCAGGTAGGGGGTCTTGATGTTGTGTTTGGGGCAACTCAAGATTAGGGAGCTCCAAGTGTGGGAAGTTAATGGTGGGTGGGTTTTGGGTGGAATGGTTAGAGTTAGGGTTAGTGGTGGGGTTAGAGGTGGAAGTGGAAGGGTCAGTTGACCTATTTTGTTGTATTTCCATTTTTTTAGGAGAAGACAAAAAAAGTGGTCTTTTTGCGCGGGGGGCGAAATCAAATGGTCCTTCCAAGTGCGAATTTTGAAACCGTCGCCCGTGCATAAAATGGAAGAGCGGGGGGGAGGAGAAGAGAGAGAGATGAGAGAAAGTGTGGAATTCAAACAAACAAAACTAGACCTAACTTAAATGCGACTCCCTAGTAATAACCTAAGACTTGGTCTATGTAGAAAATAAGTAGTCAATAGTGAATACCCGTTCTGTCAACAAATCTTGCCAAGTTACTTAAGGGGAGGTTTGGGCCCAAACGTTTCCCAGGGAAAACCCCAGGTGCTTGTACAAACCCGCGCCTGGTCATTTGACACGACCCCTCAGCCTGAACACCAGATATAGATGACAGAATTGGTACTAACTAAAGAAAACTTAAGACCTAGATAGCAAGCCTAAGTTGATGAAGCCTTAGGGGTCAAGTTGCTACAAGTTTTAATTAGGTCTAGGATACTATAGTGCACATGGAATGTGGAGGGCGTTAATTGGGTTGTTGCCCTATTATTTCAATTTTTTTGTGTGTGTGCAAGAATTGGAGAGTGATGAAAATCAAGTTGTCACACAATTTTTTTGTATTTTTGTCTTTTAGGATTTGATTTAGTTAAATGTGTTTTAGGGTTTTTCTTTTTAAATTTTCAAACAAGTTTGAAACTTCACAATCAAAGGAAAGACAAGTTGTATTGGTGATGGTTAATTTCCTTTAATGTGAGTCTTTAAGAAGAAACAAAGAAACCCTAAGCCAATTATCCCTAAGACAGAAAATTACTACCAATGAATTAATTTTAGGTTTTCTGTATTAAGTAGTGGTCCAAACAAGTCAAAAAATACCACTAATTTGAAGAAAATCAAACAAGGATTCCAAAAAAGATTTTTGTAAGATTTTAGGAATTTGTTTGGTAATTATTTTGAATTTTTAATTGTACTGGTGTTAAAGTCTAGAAATGATACCTATGGATAGTTTGGACTTTTTAGTATTACCACAGACTCATAAAATTTTTGTGATTTTATATGATATGTAAAATTTCACAAGGATTCCAACAAGATAAATTTCACAAAAATTTGATAAGTATAAAAATTCTAAAAATTCACGGATAGTAGCAAAATAGGAAGATTAGAGGGTGTGACCCCTTTGCAGTCCGTGAATTTTTAAAAATTAAATACAAATCCAATTGATTTGAAATTTGGAACATATGTTCCTAACTTAATTGGGAATCATTATATGAAAATTTATGATTTTAGGAGGCCTGTGGTGTTAGGAATCGATTTTTCAAGTCCGGACAGAAATCTGGATCCGAAAAAGAGAACACCAATACTTGCAATGGTGTGGTGTTAAGGAAGCATTCAAGCAAACAATGGATTTTATATGGGCACCACTCCACTTAATTAAAGTGTTTAGGGTCCTGAAAGAAAAGTTTAATATTTTTTTGGTAGTCTTTTAGCCTAAATGTGACAAGAAATGGGGAACCAACCTGGATTTCGCGGGAAGAAAAGGAACTTTGAGCTCTTGCTTCCAAATTCCCGCTTTCTTCCTGCAATAGTTCCTGCACACACAAAAGAAAAGAAAGAGAAGGGGATGAGATCCACTTCAAGCAAGAGAAGAAAGAATAAGCAAAGCCGTGCCTCCCCGGCAATGACGCCAAAAAGTGATAGCTATTTTACGTGGTTTGTTAAATATGTCGTTGTAACGCGCAAAACCGATCAACTCTTAAATTCATAAACCTAGATAGTGGGGTATCTAGGGTCGTCCAAGGAGGCCAAATGTTTGCATAATTGATTCTCTTGCTTGGAATACAAATCTCAACTTTCTTTTTGGTATTTTTCAATATATCATTTTTTTTTGTTTTTGAATTAAGGCAACATGCGAAATTATGGCGGGAAAGTGACTTACACTTCAAATTCAAAATACTACTTCTAAGTGGCAAGTAAAGCCTCTCCCTAAGCTCACTCTAGGCAAGTGGAGGCCTAGAATAATTAGGGAGAGGGAGTGAAGAATGCTAAAAACAAAGTAAGTAGAAATGCAAATAAGAAATTGCAAAGAAGGCAACTAGATAAATGAAAAAGTGTTTTACAAAAAGGCCTAGTAGAGGAATGCTTCTACTACTAGAAAATTGCAAATAAGAAAAGCAAATGCAAATCCTCTAGATAGATGGTGAAGAAGAGGGCTTCTTGCTCCAAGGTTGGTGGATCCTAATCTTGAAGGGAATCCTCCAACTCCTTCCTTGCTGTGCTCCGCCAAGGTGATGTCCTCCAAGGCAAGCCCTAAGGGGGCGTGCCCTAAGCTTCTCTCCAAGGGTGGACGTCCACCCTAGGTCCTTCTCCCTTGCCTGGCTATCCTCCTTGAAGTGGAAGAGTCCTCCTCCTTGGCGTGGCCCAAGTTGAAGAGAGTGGGGAGAAGAAGGCACCAAAAGGGCTGGTGATGTGCCCCTTTAATCTCCTTCTCTACTCCTTCTTGGCCGTAGGTATAGGTGGTATAGGTAGCAAAATACACTAATGGAGGATGCCCCCAAATGGTGGTAGGTGGTGGGTTTTTATAGAATAGGAAGGGGGCTAAGGTGACTCTTGGAATGGAGGGCTAAGATGAAGAGATGGAGGTGGTTGAGGATCTAATGGCCAAGGTCAATTGGCGCCACCTTAAGGGACACCTAGGGGGGTAGTTAAGGCTTTGGTGACCTTTAGAATTGGTGCCAAAATGGGCCTTCTAGAAGGCCATTAGGTGGCTCCACCTTAGGGTTCTAGAAGGGGGGTATGTGGATGGCTAGGATGGGTTATGTGAGTAGGTGTAGGGTGGATGAAGGGCTGAAAGTTGGCACCAAAGAAGAGGTGGTTAGGGGTAGTTTTTGGCACCAACTTTTGGTGTCTTTTGGTGATTAGTTGAGGGGTGAAAGGTGGTGAAGAAGTGGCGCCAAAATGAGTAGGGTAGCAAGCTTAGGTAGGGCTTAAGTTGGTGGAGCTAGCTAGGGTTTGGAGGGAGGAGCTGAGGAGAAGAAGTTTGGAGCTGAAATTGGAGCTGGCTACTGCTAAAGAGGCTGGCATGTAGCTACTCTAGCTGGCTTAGCTTGCTAGTTCTTTGCTAGCTACTAAGCCAAGCTAAAGTAAGCTAGCTTCTACCATAATGAGCTGAGGTGAGCTAGGTCTGGCGCTCCCGGGGAGGATCAAGCTGGTTGAGGCAGCTAAGGTAGCTTAGTTCAACTGAGTTGAGCTAAGCTGAGTCTCAGGCAGCTGGACTTGAGCTTCCTGAGCTGGGATGAGTTCTTCTTCAGCTGGCTGGAGTTGAGTGGAGCTGGATGTAGCTGGATCTGAGTTGGGGTGAACTCCTGTCAACTCAGTTGAGCTAGCTAGATCTCCCTGTGGATTAGTGGGAGCTGAGATGAGCTAGACTCAGCTAAGTTGAGCTGGATCTGAGCTGACTTGAGCTAGGGTGAGCTAAGATGAACTCTCTTGAGCTGCCATTCATCTGAGATTAGTTGAATGGAGCTGGGATGAGCTAACCCTAGTTCAAGTGAGCTAGGTTCCAGCTGTGGTGAGCTGGATCAAGCTGAGTTCCAGCTAGTCTGGGCTTCTCCTTCACCATTTGCCTTCTTGAGTGCTAGGGTTTTAGGGATCTATATATCTGTACATCCCTAACACTCACAAAAACATATTAAAAAGATAATAAAAACTGCAATGCATGCCTAACCTAATTTATGCCTAAATGCAGCCCAAAAACCCATTTGCGGAGTAAAATCCTAAGAGCTAGGTTTGTTTAAATGCATAAGAATGATGATAAACTGGCATTTATTAGTCCAATAACCTGATAGGAAGAATAATCTTCTTGGATGATAGTCTCTGGACGTCTGGACTATTACTAGACATCTTAACCTTCCACATTGGATATCTAACACTTTTTCTGAACGTCCAATAAGGTATATGTGGTCCCATTTCATGTAGAAACTCCTCACGAGGATTGAGAACCCGATATAATTGGTTAAATCTAAGCCAAATACCAAAAAAATGAAGGTATTAAACTTCGTTCAGAGTTTTGAACTTTTTTTTTTTTTTTGAAAAACCAGGACCAAATTTTATTCATCCCCTGGTCCATGGAGGCCAAAAAGGGGAGGCAGGGGGACTAGACCAAAACCTGCCCCTTATAAGAAAAGGACCATGGCTCGTGGTCTAGCACATAAACCAAGGACACTCCAAAAATAATAACAAAAGCATTAGCAGGGCTAAGCATCAAGAAGCCAGTGTGTAAAAGGGGTGACGAAACCAACACCAAAGCCTGCCAAGAAGAGTCAAGCATTAACATACGAGCATTGGATACTGTCAAGCCATTGTATCCCCTTAAGATGACACGGAAGGTCGGTCAGCTCCTTATAAATCCTCTAATCGCCTTCAGCAGCATTTGCAATCTTAGAAGCCAAGAGATTAACCATATGATAAACATAAGATAAAGATTCAATTTGATTTTTCTTCTTCAAAATGCAGTTAAAATCTCTAGAAGCCCTCCACACAACTTGGACTTTGCCATTCCACCAGTAGTATAATAAGGTAGAATCCACTTCCACCTGCAGAGGAAAATTAACCAAAGGGAGGGAAAGAGCATGCAACAAGGCTCTCAAAATACCCACTTCAGGGGGGGGGATTGAAGTCTTGCAAGAGGCACCACAAATGAACTTCCTAGTATGATCTCTAATGACCCAACCTAGAGAAGAAGAAAGATTATTAGAATTAGCCGCCACATTAATCTTGAAGCTAGAGGAAGGGCGAGTCCAGGAGAGAACCAAATTCTTAGGCCTATGTTTCTTGATCCAATTGGACATTTGGAAGTTACTCCAGCCGTAATGAAGGATATGTTCCAAGTTGCTTCAGTGGAAATTACCATGACGGTTTCTATTCCTGGTCCACCAAACATAATACCGGATAAAACATATCATGGCCTTAATAGTTTTACCCTACCTATGAGAAGAACAAGTAGCCATAATGGTGAAAAAGAGGTTAGGATCTATGGGAGGTAAGTAGATTTTGTTAAACAACCAGGTAGAAATTTTCCGGACTAGTTTGCTATTAAAGAAAACATGGATAAGAGTCTCAAGGGATGGATTATGGAGACAACAGAAGCATTTAGAGACCAACACGATACCCAATTTAGAGATTTTGTCATTAGTAGAGAGTCTATAGGAGAGAATGCACCAAACACAAAGGGATATTCTAATAGGAAGCTTAAGACTCCATAAACTTTTGAAACTGTGGTCTTCAACAATTGGTCCCGCAATCATATGATACATAGAAGAGACGGAGAAAGTGCCAAAGGAATGAGGAGTCCAGACAGGCTTATCTTTCATAACATCAAGTGAGATATCACCAATTTATTCCTAAATATGAGTGGGAATGAACACTTTGAGGGGATAAGACAAGAAAGAGGTGATGATATCTTTGGCAGAAACACGCGAAGCTGAGATATCCTCAGGGGGGAGTCTTTGAGGGCAGTGTGTCCAACCCAAATATCAAACCAAAAGTCCACCTGTCCTTCACAAATCTCCCATCTTGTGAAAGGTTTGATGTCCTCATAGGCTTGAAAAAGATTGTGAAATCTCATAGGGAGCAGAGAGATGTTTCCAGATTTCCAAAGATCACGGATTAAGCTTGAGTAAATGGTGTCATCAAGGATAATTTTCCAAACCCTCTTCATTCTCAAGGCCTTTATGAAAAGGGACAGGTTTTTAATACCTAAACCCCCAGAGCAATGAGGGGAGGTAACAGTGCTCCAAGAAATCCAATAGTGGTGAGGGCTGTCAACTATATTACCCCAGAAGAAATTAGCCATTATAGAGTTCAATTTACAGATGTCAGAAGAAGGAACATCCATAACATCCATAATGTGAATAGGAATAGAGGTGAGAACATGCTTAATTAGGAGCATTCTAGCGGCTGCAGAGAGAAGATTTGCTTTCCAGCCCACAAGTTTTGATTGAACCTTGTTGATAATATTGGAATAATAAGAAATCTTAGCCCTGCTCGTGAAGATGGGACATCCAAGATACGTGAATGGGAAGGAGCCATTTTGGTAACCCATGAGATCAAGAAGGCGGGGAAGGTGACCTGATGGAAAATTTTTCCCGACATAATAGAAGCTCTTTTGGAGGTTGACCTTTTGCGCAAAAGCAACCTCAAAATCAGAGATGAATTTGGAAAGATTACGTATGGAGTTGAGGTTGCCATTAGTGAAGATGATGATGTCATCAGCAAATAGAAGGATGGTCGGGGGGGGAGACATTACGGCGAAGGGTAAAAGGTTGGATTCTCCTTAAATGAACAAGGTGTTTCAAGTTCCTAATAAAAGGCTCCATGAAGATGTCAAAAAGGAAAGGGGAGATAGGGTCACCTTGATGAAGGCCTCGAGAAGCCTTAAAAAAAGGGGAAGAACTCCCATCAATCAAAATAGAAGACCCTTCATGACAGACAAAAGCCCTGAACAAATTAACACAATGAGTAGAGAAACTAAAGGCTCCAAGGATTTTGAAAAGGATATTCCACTCACCTCTGTCATACGCCTTTTTAAAATCCAGTTGGAAAATGACGTTAGAACCAGGAACCCTTTTATTGAGGAGTTGGGTGAGCTCAAAAGTGGTAGCAATATGATAAAAAATGCTTTAACCCTTAATGAAACTAGCCTGTTCAAAAGAAATAAGCTTAGGGAGGAGAGTTTCAAGATGTTTGGCGAGAATGCCTGAGCTAATTTATAGACAACATTGCATAAGCTAATCGTCCTATAATATGCAAGCTTGCTCACCTCGGCCTTTTTGGGAATAAGGGCGATGAAAGTGTTGTTGAATGAGCGAGGGGCCGAATGGGTTTCAAAAAAATAACTGATGGCCTGTATAACATCATTCTTGATAATATCCCAACAATGTTTAAAAAATTCAGCATTAAACCCATCAGGCCCAGCGGTCTTATTTGGGGGCATCTGAGACAACACATCCCAAATCTCAACTTTGGACGGAGTCTTAATAAGACCCTCATTGTCAACACTTGAAATGAGAGAAGGAATGTGTTGAAGAAAAGGATTATAA
The DNA here is from genome assembly GCA_037157565.1 of Thalassia testudinum. Taxonomy (NCBI): domain Eukaryota; kingdom Viridiplantae; phylum Streptophyta; class Magnoliopsida; order Alismatales; family Hydrocharitaceae; genus Thalassia; species Thalassia testudinum. The sequence goes on from JAZHRO010000049.1 coordinate 41,334,892, forward strand.
CCAGAAGGAGAATTGGAGGCTAAAAGATTTTCAAAATAGCTAGTAGATCTTTGAATCATAGCCAACCTAGACCCATTGCCAATTTTATCCTCCACCGAAGATCTAGCACATTTGGTAAATTTCCTTTTGATAGAAGTAAAGAAGAATCTATTGTAGCTTTCCCCATTCCTAATCTAGTTAAGTTTAGCTTTCTGCATATAGAGATCGTTGAGTTTGAGAATAGCATCATCAAGTTGAATGTGGATATTGTTGAGCTTAGCGGAGGTGTTGTCATCCCAGGAGGATGCAAGAGAGGCATCAAGGTTGTCATGGTGAGACTCAAGTTGTTCCACAATTTTATAAATATCACCGAAAGTCGATCTATTCTAGCTCCTCAAAACCCTCTTAAGTGAAGCTAATTTCATGTAAAGACGAGAGATAGGGTCTCCTTGACACTCCGGCAAAGGTTGGAACCAGATAGACTATACCAACCCTTTAAAGTTGTTGTCCCTTAACCACATGTTTAAGAAATGGAAAGGTTGGGGACATGAAGAAGGGGCCACCTGAAGAGAGAGGGCCACGGGGGCATGGTCAGAGTCACATCGAGAGAGATAATTCCCAGAAGGGGAAAGAATCATGGCTTCAGAGTTGGTAAGAATGCGATCCAATTTCTAGTAAATACGAGAACTCCCTCTTCGACCATTACGCCATGAGAATTGGTTCCCAGCCAAAGGCAAGTCAATTAAGGCCAACTTATCAATAAAAGATTGAAAGTCAACAGATTGGGAGTCTCGATAAGACAAACCACCACTTTTCTTAAAGGCCTTTAGGATGCAATTAAAATCACTGCTGAAGATCCAAGGGGAATTACTGGAATTAGCAAGAAGAAATAGATGGTTCCAGATGATGCTTCTCAGGTTCACTTCATAAGAGGCATAGATAGCATAGATAATGAGCTTACTAGATTGAAAAATGCAATCCACAATTAAAGACTGAGGTATAGTGCTTTTCAGGGAAATGGACAATTGATTCTTCCAAAAGCACCAGATATTAGGAGAAGCAAGGTCCACCATGTAGTAATCCAAGTCAATGGCAGCCATAACTTTTAAAGCATCATGCTGAGATGCAAAAGGTTCTAAAAGGAAGATCAAGTTAAGGGAATGATCCAAGATGATAGATTTGAGTCGGTTGAGGGTAGGAGTATTCAAGATACCCTGACAATTCCAAAAGAGACACTTAATCATAAGAGGGATGAGGAGCGAGACCTAGAATGAGTATAAGTAATCCTAATCGAACCCTTGGCGGGTGGACCCCGATGGGCTCCTCTAGACCTAGTGGTAGAGTGTGCCTCATATGCCAGCACCGTCTGGGATCCCAAATAAGAAAAATTAGAATAAACAGGATTCTCACCATCCGACCAATATTTCTCCAAATTCCCATCATTGCTCAAAAAAGGGGTAGCAGGGGTTTGATACTCCTCAAGAATTTCCTCTATCCTCGGAGGTAAAGGATCTGGGTCAGGAGTCTCACCATCCGACCAATATTTCTCCAAATTCCCATCATTGCTCAAAAAAGGGGTAGCAGGGGTTTGATCCTCCTCAAGAATTTCCTCTATCCTCGGAGGTAAAGGATCTGGGTCAGGAGTCCAAAAAGGAAGATAAATGCCCCACTTAAATCTAGCAGAAGGAGTATCCATATTGTTGTTAGCCAATCTCAGGTTAAAAAAATTTTTCATGGGAAATCGATTAGCCGTCAAATCCAGGAAAACTCTTTCCGTTCCTAACATTCCAGAAATCTCCAATAAAGAGTGATCTCTTAAAATCGCAACATTAGGGGAATTGCCAAGAGCTGTAGAAATAATTTTAGAGAGGTGATTCAAAAGCTTACGGTTCGCAAAAACTAAATTCGAGCTCGAACAGGATAAAGAGGGACGAGAACTACCTTTAAGGAATTTTAAATCAATAGAACTATCAGATGTAAAATATGAGTGCACCATCATAGGGTAATCAAAAAAACCATCAGGCATATGAGAGATAGCATTAGAATCATTCTCCATCGAATTGGAACTTTTTACCTGAGCGGGATCAGGAGACTCTGGTGGAGGAGAAGCCAAAGTCTCGGATCCCATGGATCTTGGGTTGGAAGAGTGCGTCGATCGTCGAAATCGCACCTTGTGCTTTTTTTTTCTCTTATGTTTACTGAGGGCTTGCTGTGATGAGTCAGATCCCCCAAAAGGGAAGAGAAATTAATATTACAATCATCATTCACCACCAAAACCCCTTCCTTGCTAGCCATGTTCGAAGAGGTCTGGCTTGGATCCAAAGGAGCCTACACCTCTCCAACATTAACAGGAGAAGGGTCTAAAGTCGGGACTTCAGGGTTCTTCATAGGGGAATGTTCCTGAGCCAAGAGCTGGGAAGGAGCCTCTAGATCCACGGGCACCTGCTTCGATTATGGTCTGGTACTTATGGAAAAGGGACACGATGCACAAAAGTGACCAAATCTAAAACATCTCTTACAAAAATATGGGATTTTTCATAAACCACACGCTGCTTAACTCTATCATTTCCATTGAAAATCCAAACAAAACTAGTTCGAGAAATCATCAAATCAATTTCGATGTAGACACGAGGGTATCCCGATTTAAAGCTGCTAACCTTGCTGTAATCCACACAAATAGGGTTACCAATCTGAAAGGCAATAGAAAGCAACACATTCGGATGCACCAAATGAAGGTTAAGCCCAAGGAACCCCACCCAAACTGGAGCTATTGAAATCGGAGCATCAGTCCTAAGGTGTTGGTCCATCGGATAAACTGAACCTGCACATTAGCTAGAACCACCAAACCCAAAGCATATATTTGGCAGAAATCAGCATAGGAGGTGCAAGACAGCAACCAATGTCTTAGATAGAGCAAGGTAAGGGAGAAATCCTCCATCAAAACCACTTTCTTAGCAAGAAAGTTTTTGATAGCTTGGGAGTGAGGCTTAGGGCCCTACGCTCGAATAACAATATCAAAAGAAAAGTTACGCACCAACTCAGAAACTTCATCCAGGGAAAAGTATGTCCCCATGAGGCCATCAACCACCTCGGGCTTGTGAACTTAGAGAGCAAGTTCTTGAAAAGGGGGTGGCGAGGGGGAGCTAGAGCCCACAACCACCGAGGCAAAAGAGGTCTTCGCTAGGGAAGGAGGATCAGCTCCTCTAAGAGGGGGAGAAGAGCACGAGGATCCCGAAGGGTGGACCATACCCCTAGAGAAGAGAAGCCGAGCCCAAAACCCAAAGAAGCAAAATGCAAAGCCCCAAAACAACAGGAGGGAAGCACACTAGGGCAGTAGCAGGAAGAGCCCCACGAAAACCCTAAATTGGTAAAACCACAAGAAAAGCCATGAAGGAAAACCTAAACACCAAGCGAGATGAAAAGCACATAGGCACACACGAATAGAAGGAAAAAATCCTAAAAAATGGCCAAACCAAAGAAAGTGGAAAGGGAAGATCTCCACTATGCCCCAAAAGGAGCCATCAGAGAGGCGAGGGGTGCAAAGGCCCCCCACCGGGGGAGGATCAAGAGGTTACACTAGCAAGGAGGCAAGACCCAATGTCGGACAGGAGAAAAGAGAGAGCGGAGGAAGGAAGGGGAAGGAAACGGGAGGGGAGCAGGCGGGGAGACTGAGGAGAAGGAGGAAGCAAATGAGAACAACCCTCCACCGGTTGGAACTTGAGTCTAAGGGTCCTGAATGGAACCCCGAATGAAATTGAAGATGGAAATGAATATGATGCCTAGGTCAAAGTAGGTGATGAGGGATTCATCATGACTCCTAATTCATCAAATTATCTAGTTTACCTAGTTAAATCACTAGTAAATAACATTCAAATAGGGTTAATTATACAATAAGCTTATAATAGTAAGGATCCTACTTATATTTTAAAATACCTAAATTATTGGTTAATAAACATTTATTTATGTTTAATTAATAAATGGGACTTAAATCAAATCATTTAGCTATATATAATTAATTATAACTTTCTTATAATATTTATACTACCTAAGTTGTTAATTAACTTAATACTATTAATCACTTAAATAAATATAGCTAAAAGGGATAAAAATGCAATCTCAGGTCATAAATAAATTATTTACCATATTTATAATTATATATAAAAAGTTGAAAAAGAAATAATTTAATGTAAGCTTTGAAACTCACTGTTTGTATTTTAGTCCTTAGGTTTTATGCCAATAAGTCCTTTCATTACATCAAGGTCCTTCATTTATTTCACACAGGTCCCTACGCACCTTTCTTTCTTTCCTCTTCTTCTCCTTGGATGACCGCCATTGGCCGGTGACATCACCTCTAGATCACCGCCCATCTGACATCCAAACACCTCCGCCATGCCCGTTAAGCGTCGCCTCACCACTGACTTTCCATCCAATAGTCCAGATGGACCTTAAATCCTATTTTCCTAGGTGAGTAACCACACCATCGTCGGAGATGACAATGGGGGTTATGATGAACCTAATCATGATTCCGTCCAGATTCTTTCCCCTTGACCTCTGGTAGAGCCTATAAATAGTCCCCCTACCCTTTGATGATCGGTGTCAACTCCCTTTCCCTCTTCCCCAACCTGAGTTAATGATAGGCTATTCTTCCACAATTCCAGCGACCTCTCATCTCTCTCTCAGAGTAGCTTTGACCAAGTTGATTGCCTCCTATTTACGTACTAAATTAGGATTTTAAAATCACTTCGTTGCAATATAGCCGAAGATAGCACGTGAACAAATATAATTTATAACTTGAATATAAGTCCGAGGTCGAACACAGGGTGCAAGTGTTGCAACTAATCTAAAAAAATCACAATTTAAGCACAAGATCACAATATTTAATGAGAAATTCAAGCAATAATAACGTATAGATAATTGCAAATGTCAATAGTGCAAAAAGATTAAGGTAAAATGGTGATTTGAATCACCAATTACGCTAATTACAATAATAGCAAATATCTCAACAGTATCAATCAAATTTAATCCATGCAAGCCAAGTGCAGAGTGTACTGTGTCAGATAGATCAGATGATGGAGCTTTCAATTAGACTGCTTAAACTCTTCTTTGCTATAGTGCCAAGAGGGCACTCTTCTTCCTTTCCTTTCTCTCCTTTAGGTTCTTTTCTTCTTCTCACTTTTCTCTGCTCAATGGAAGGCACAACACAAAGGCATGGTTGCCTTGTAGAGACTAAGTGTTGAGAGGGGTTCATTGAAGCAAAATCCCCTCTCTCTCTTTCTCTTCACGCCTGCCTAATCGGATTAGTAAGTAGGTAAACAGGCAGGTAAACAGAACCTGGCCAGACTAGCGTGGCGTGATTGCGGGTGAGGTGTGTGCTGAGACGTGCATGGGGACCCGACCCCCATGTCTTGGGTGAGGGGTCAGGGAGATGAAATCAACTTATGTACGGTTGGGGTTCTTCACTCTATGAGGTGGGACTATCCCACGCAGCAGCTGAAGACGCTTCTAATTGAGGTCAAGGATGAGGCTATGGAGTCCAATTGAATGCCTGGAGTGCTTTCTGGGAGTTAGCTACAACACCCGAAGGTGGAATCTGGAGGGGTTGTGGCTGGAGGACTGCAGCCAACATCGGAGAACTCGGGGGTAGCGGTGGAGGTTCGGCAGTCACCAAAAAAGTAGAAAATGGCCTCACGACCACATAAAATATGCTCAGGAGGATTGCCTGAGGATGGCGAACATGATGGTGGTCTTGGTGGTGTGCGTAGGTAAGTGAGGAGGTCGGATGACCTCGAGATGACAGTGCGAACGCTTGTGTGTGGGGTGGAGTGTTAGAGAGATCAAAGCCCCAAATTTGTTTGGGGCTTTTGATCAGTGAGGTGAATTAGTGCTGTAGGGACTTGTGGTGTGATGAATGGTGACCTATAGTGGTGTAGCGACAACATTGGAGGTATGCCGGCCATGGGGAAGATGATGGAGCGGGCAAGTCAAAGGTCGAAGTCGAAGTTTGGAAGTGTAGAGGGAATCAGTAGATGATGAGGAGTCGAATGGAGTGCCTAGCAGATGAAGAGAAGGTGGAGGAAAGGTCGGCTGTGATAGGCTGGCATCAGAGAAGGAGAACGCTCTGGTGAGGGAGATCGGCGAGGACGACGGAGGACGGAGATGCTTGCTGGTATTGCAAGGCATGGAAGAACTTGAGGAAGATGATCCCATTTCCTATTGTATGTGGCGGTGGGCGAAGAAGGTGGAGGAAGAAGGTCATCGAAGCAAACTTCAGAGTAGGCCGGAGAGGGAAAAGAGGAGGACATGGGCCTACGAATTTGCTGAAGAAGAGGGGATTTCCATGGAGGTCTTTTACATGCCAAAGGGAGAGCTTCAAAGCTTGGAAACCAAGCTTTGAAAGCTCAAAAATCATGGAATAGGTTTAGGATTTCCAAGAGTTCGCATGAACTCTTGGACGAGATTTGGAAGGCAAGACCTGCCTCAAATTGAAGAGCAACTCCTCAGGAATCTTCCTTTCAAATTTTGAAGAATTTCGTCGTGAAATTAGAGAGAATCTCTTGATTGAAGGTCTGCGGTTCATGGGTTCACACAGTAATGGTGGCAGGGGCATTTCTGTGAAGAAGACGAAGAAGTTAGGAGGCTTTTTTAATAATTTCAAAAGCTGAGGGGTTATTTGAGAGAATAAGAGTCAACTTGGACTAAAATGCAAACTAGGTAGAAATAATCTTAGATTGGGCTCAAATTTTGATACAAACCTAATCTGAACCCAAGGAATCCAATGGTGAAGTTGGATTTTGGTTTTGACCTCGTTTGACTGGATAATTTATGCAAAAACCCAAATTAGGGCGATAGTCTGTCTGTGACTCTATTTTAGGTCACAATGGGTTCTGATGGTCAATTCAAAGATTTTAAACCCTAGAGAATATTTTTCTATGAAGTTTAAAGGGTTTATGTGAATTTTATCTTGACCAGAACCTTAGTTAATTTAGCAGGTCTATTTTTAGGGTTTCAGATGTCCATTAATTCTTGAAATGCGTGAAAACCCATTTCTGTCTGCATGGACCCACTTATTAGGCATTAATGACTAAATGACCTTTAATAAACCCCTAGCATACCCCGTGGTTATTCTATATTTGTGATAAGATGGTAAAATTGCAGAAATAATCCTATTTTCATCTTTTCTTCTTTAAACAATTCATCATGCTCAAGAGACCTTCTGACTGATATGTAGGAGCTTTTATTGGCTTTATAAGACCAAATTGAGCTAGTTATGGCTCATGATGGTGCTCCCATCATACCCCCATGCCTAGCTTTTGCTAGTCCCTTAGCAAAATTCTATGAATCAAACTAGTTATCTAGGTTAGATGTAACTGTCAGAATGCCCTACTAAGCCGCATCTCTAGGAATCAGATCTTAATACCAATAATAGGCCTAGAGGTACTCAAGTACCAACCCAGATACAGACCTGACTAGTGTTTGCCTTAGTCTACCATGAAGGTTTCTAAGGCCCGTAGGGACTAAACTAAGGTTTGTTATACCCAGCGGTTAAAGCACCCGTGCTTGAAACATGGTTAGTCCAGGTTCAGTTTGCTAGTGCATTTTATAGGAGAGCGATAGAGGAGAATTTTATTTGTGTAGAGCTTTCTCTCTCTTTTTCTTTTCATTATATTTTTCCGTAGATCCATCTTCGGATTGGCCCTGAACATGGTCTGTATCAAATTCCTTGTCCCCACTATCAATCCTCGCAGGGTCCCTGGCAATCGATGCTTCGAGATAGCACCGCCCATGACAACCCCCAGAACCCTAGCTTTCGAGATTTTGGGATAATCTCGCCCATGGCGTTCTGTAGCTAAATCTAGACCTTGGCAATCGACATATCGTGATAATGCCGCCCATGGCATCTGAACTAACACAAGGTGCTTACATGCCCCCAGTAGGATATTTAGATATCCTAGGAGACGAACATCGAGGAGACGATATGTTATTGTGCATCTTTAAAGGGAATTTCCCGCCTCTCCGTGTCGGGAATTCATCCAAATCAATTTGTGTTTTCGAGCTGCTCCTAATCTAGATTTTAGGACCATTTTTAGAATAGAAGAAATGCCCTTTGGCATGATTTCATTATTTAAAGCGTGCTGAACCAGACTGTGTGTGATTTAGGGTGCTTAAGTTACCGAGTTCCACAAACTAGAGGTCAGTTAACAAGGCCGAATACTACCTAAGCTTAGACCTAATATATAAGCTTTGCATTTTCCCCAACCTCTTGAGGACTAATCCAGATATTGACAAGTACGTGAGTGTTTAAATCCAATTAGATCCAAGAGGCCTAAGGTTGGTATTCGCCACTAATCCCTTAAGTTTTAGCCTTTCGGGTCTTAATTCATGATTCGATTCAACCTAGAAGTTAGGTAAGTTTCATATTACTCTGAAGGGACTCAATTTCTTTCTTTATCTTTTTGTTCCTTTCTTTTCTTTTCAATTTTTCTTCCTTCCTTTCCTCATTTTTCAAAAATGGCTCTGCTTTTTCCTCAACCTCCTTTTTTTTTGGTGAAACTCTTTTTGTGAATTGATTCTCACGACGTTTTACACTTTAATACCCCCCATGCCTACGATTTGCAATGTCCTCATTGTAAATTAGGTGGGTTTGTTTACGAGCGAAATTGAGGTTTTAAAAACTGCGTTGTAGCATAGCCAAAATCATTTTGAAAGCAAATAATATTTATTACTCAAATTTGAAGTCCAAGGTCGAATATAGGGAGCAATATGGAATTTAATCTCAAAATTGCAATTTAAGCACAGTATGAGCAATTTATGATGAAACTTCAGGCAATAATGATATATCAATGAAAGCTAATGTCAATACTGTAAAAAGAATGGAGTAAAATGGTGATTTAAATCATCGATTACTCTGCATAATGATAGTTAAGTGACGCACAATATCAATTAAGATGCTCAAATCAGACACAATATCAATTAACAATCTAAAGAAATCTCTTTCTTCTTTCTAAACTCTTCCTCTTCTCTTCTTCTTTCTTTGCTTCTCTCTTTGTGCGGCTTCTCTTCTTTCCTTCTTTCTTCCTTCTTCTTCCTCTCTACCTTTCTGTTCTTCTACTCTTCTTCTTCTTCTTCTACCTTTCTTCCTGTGTGGCTCCCCTTCTTCTTCCTTCTTTCCTTCTCTTCTCTGCTTCTTCACACATAGAGGGGGATCCTTCTTCAAATGACTAAGTGTCAGCCATTATTCTTTGTAGCAAAACCCCCCAACCCTGTGCTCTCTTTCCTTTCTCTCTGGGCTCTTCTCTTTCTTTCCTTCCTAAGGCCACACATAGTATTAGGTAGTTGGATTCAGGCAAGAGCGTACCTGGGACCAGGCCTACCGACATGGGTGGTAGCCGAGGTGTGGGCTTAGGCAGGTCGGGCATACCAGGTCTGCGGAGGAGATATCGCGGATTAGGCACGTGAGGGTGTGAGGGACCTTACCCCTTGCGTCTGAGGCGATATGCCCCAGACACAAATTCATTTATCCGTCGACATGCACTCTTAATCTTCCGAGGTGGGACTAAAGTCCCACCTTTCCTTTGCATGTCGCAGCAACAGGGTGATACGTCTAATTGAGGGAGCTACAGCTGTAGAGATCCTCAATTGAGGACCTGGAGACCTGTAGGCATCGATTCTGCACCACCTAGATGCTTCACCTGGAGCTATAGTGGCTAGAATGGGCTTCAAGCTTCCTCCGAAGCTCTGCATTAATGGTGGAGGAGCTTGACACCTAAAAACATCAATAAGGCCTTTCGGCTGCATCAAAAAGCTTAGGAACGATCGCCAGAGCACAGCGAGTGTGACGGTGGCAGTGGTGTACAGTGACATGTGTGAAGAGGCCTGTCGACCTTGTGGAGGGTGGCCGGAGAAGCGTGAGTTCGGTAGAGGGTTTGGAGGAGCAATTGACCTAACGAAGTTAGGACGTTTGCTCCTGAGGTCACGGCGGAGGTGTGGATTGTGGAAGCGGCGGTGTAGGTGATCTGTGGTGGCTGCTAGCACTCGTCGAAGGTATGCTGATGAGATGGAAGATGTAGTCGCAGAGGGTGGTGGAGAGGTCGAAGTAGAGTGTCGGAGTTACTGGCGTGACGTAGAAAAGCTGAGTCGATTGAGGTATGTAGCGGACGATGGGGGCGGAGATGGTGCCGATTGTGGTATGGCCAATGCTGGAGATGAAGCTGGCTCTGGTAGGGTTGGATGGTGAGGATGAAGGGGATAGGGACGCCGGTTGGTGCTGCTCAACGCGGAAGAAGGTAGGGAAGGAGGATCCGCCGTCGGTATTGCAGTCAGACGATGAGGAGAGGCAAGGAGAGTTTGCGAAGCTCGAAGAGCACTTCGGCCAGAGGAGGAGGGAAGAATTAGGGGTTACTCCAGTCGAATTCGAGCGTGCCCCCGAATGGTCTGCTCTGGGGAGTCTTATATAGGCCGTTAAAGGGTGCTTAGAGCTTGGGAAGCAAGCTTCCCAAGCTTAGAAGGTTGATGGAGTTGGAAACCCAACTAAGTCAAAAATATCTCAGATTGGGCCCAAATTTTGATACAAATCTAATTTGGACCTAAGGAATCTAGTGGTGAAGTTGGATTTTGGTTTTGATCTCGTTTGACTGGGTAATTTATGCAAAAACCCAAATTAGGGTAAATGTCTTTCTGAGACTCTATTTTGGGCCAAAATGGGTTCTGATGGCCAATTTGAAGGTACCAAACCCTAGATAATATTTTTCTATGAATTTTAGAGGGTTTAGGTGAATTTTATTCTGACCAGAACTTTAGTTAATTAAGCAAGTCTATTTTTAGGCTTTCAAAAGTCATTTAATTCTCAAAACACGAGAAAACCCTTTTCTATCTGTTCTAACCCACTTGTTATCCTTTTAAGACCAATTGACCCTTAATTAACCCTTGAGAAAACCTGTGGTTGTACTGTATTCAAGTTATGATGGTAAAATTATAGTTTTAACCCTGGTTTCTTGTCTCTCCCTCAGAATGGATTTACAATGAATTATGGCTCTCTGGCAGTTATGTAGGAGCATTTATTGACTTAATTAGATTAAAATGAGCTAGTTATGGCTCGTGATGGTGTTCCCATCAGGGTTCGAGTTAAGCTTAGATCATACATTAGAACAGGTTCAAAGGGTGAGTGGACGGGTCGGGATGACTGTTGCGGACGATTTCAAGCTTTGGTACGAGTATCAGAGGTGGAGTTGGCTGTTCTAATGGACGAACCCTAAAGTGCAATATGAGTTCAGCAAAGAGATGTGTCAAAAGGGTTTCAAGTTTTTCAAGAAAATGACAAGTTGACTCCCATTAAACGCTGAGTCTAATGCCATCAGCTGGGCGCAATAAGCTTAGAGAGATGTGATTGGCTGCATGAGTGATTTGATGGTTGAGAATCTGATGGCTACTGATATGTATTAAAGCATGGTGAAGAGTCATTCTAGGATGTCTCTATATGGGTCAAGTTGATTTCTTTCTGGGTGATCTTCCTTGAAATCTTGTGGAGGAATCATATGGAAGGTGTAGTGGTCATGGGATTTTAAAATAGGTTTGTCATGAGTCCAGGACTCAACAAAGATGGATCTAGTATCCTAGATGTGTGGTTCCCCTCGTGCATTATGGCCTATTAAATCGATACTTAATGAGTCATCTTGATTCTTTTCATTTGACTGTGAGATCATTTCTTCAAGAAATGACTCGAAGATTGGTTCCTCTAATGACTTTTCTCCATAATTCTGAACCCAATTGAAAATGAATGCTTGGAGAGTGCCTTTTGGATTGTCTAACTCAAATTTTGTAAAGGATTCATACTCTGGGTGTAGGTCACTCTCAGTATTTGCCAATCTTGATTCTTGGAGGTCCTCAAAATGAAATGTCTCTATTTCCATAGGATCTGAATCTGGTATGTCATCATGTTTCCCAACTTCCCAGGGTATGTTTTCAAGGTCAAAGGTGAAAGCCTATATTGTAGTTCTGTCATTGTGCTTGATCAAGTCATGATCATCTAAGATGTGAAAAGTTTCTAATTCTGGCTCTAGGTTTTCTACCAAGGATATGGTCATGAGGTTCTGGATAAAACCTAGTTGTTTTACTGAGCATTTCCCTTTTGTTGCCTTGAAAATATTAATCTCATCATGTTGATCTCCTGAGGCAATCATCATATGCCCTAATTCACAATTGATTATGGCTCCTACAGTAGCCAAGAATGGTCTTCCCAAAATCACGGGCATATCCTGATCTGCTGTGGCGTATCCATGTTGAGAATTAGGAAATCAGCTAGGTAGCTGAAATCCTTAACTCTAATTACCACATCCTCTACTATCCCAATCGGTGTGATTAGGGTTCGGTCAGCTAGTTGCAAAGTAACATGAGCGGGTTTTAGTTACCCAATCCGTAATTTTTCAAATAGGGTGGTAGGGATGAGTTTGACTGAAGCGCCGAGGTCTAGTACAGCTCGCTTGAAATTTGTATCACCAATCTTATAGGGGATTAGTAGGGTGCCTAGATCAGATTTCTTAGGAGGTAGACTATTTTGGATTATGGAACTCACATTTTTAGATAGTACTACCTTCCCTTGTGTTGGTTCTTCTACCTCTTTTTTGGATAAATCAGGGGAGGTAGGATTGAGAGTGAGGATATCAAGTAGTGGAATAGTAACTTGTGCATTCTTCAAAGGTCCTATTATATCAATTTCTGACAATCCTCTAGTGTGGAGGTGGGATATGACCTAGGATAGGGGACTGGGTTGGCTATCTTTGGGGATGGGTTTCTGTTCTTCTCTCAAAACATTGATCATAGCACAATCATGGTGGGGAGGTGGAGGGGAGAAAGTCGTTCCTTGCTGTTGATGTGGAAATGGGGTTGGATGAGTCATGGTGTGTTTTGGCTCAGCTGAGGTGGATGAAGAAAATACGTAGGTATGAGTCGCTGGGCTAGGTTGGGTATAGCATGCTTGGCCTTGGATGTGGTTTACAGCGTGTTTTTGGGTTGACACATTGTTTGGATTAGGCAGAGGTTGAGAGGGAAGTGTACCAGGATGGTGAAAATTCGCCATCCATGCAAGCTAATTACGAACTTCTGTGATCTCGTCTTTGTGTTGATTTTGAATGTCAGCCAGGGTTTGAAGGATCAGGGCCATCTGATCATCCTTATTAGGCTCTGATTGGTAATTTGAGTTGGGTCAAGGTTGATTGAACTGATGTGGGTGCGGAGCTTGTGGTCGAGGTTGGAATTGAGGTCTCAGATTTGGGTTATTTCTCGAACACACAAAGTTGGGATGATTACGCTATCCAGGGTTGCAGGTATTAGAGAAAGGATTGTTCTGGACAGCGTGGAGATCCTCGTAGGTCCGAGGATCCCCAGAATAATCAGAGTATGGGGGTTCAGAGTTCCCCCAACTGTGGTAGGTTGCCCCGGAGTTGCCTCCGAAACTGTAATCAGGTAAGGGTGGGTACGCATCCATCCCTGGAGAGTGGTAGATATTGTGTGTAGCTTCCCTACTTGAGGGTGGGTGTGTATAAGTGCTTTGTGGTGCAGAGGTGGTCTTGTGTAGATGTCGAGTGATGTCGTCCACCTTCTTCTTAATGATGGAGACCTTATCTAATTGACTGGCTACCAACTCCAAGTCAACGGATGCAAAAAGGCCTCGAGATTTGTGTACCCCCTGATTGTTTGTCAATGCGTGGGTGGACGTCTGGTTGTAAGCACCCAGTGCCTCATTATTCAGGGAGTTCTCTCACATGTTCTTGAGAATTCCCCAAATCTCATCTTCATGCTGATCCATGATGCTACCACCACAAGTTGCATTGACAAATAGCTTGATATCATCACGGAGCTCGTGGTAAAAGGATTGGACTTATTCCCACTTCAGGACTCCTTGATGGGGGCATTTGTGCATGAGATCCAGAAAACGATCCCATGCCTCGTGTAGAGATTCTCCTGCTCCTGGGGAGAAGTGCGTGATTTGGTGCCGCATAGCATTTGTGCGACCAATGGGATAGAATTTTTGTAGGAAGGCAGTTTGAAGTTCTTCCCATGTGTTGATCATGTGTGGATAAGTTTGAAACTAGTAGGCAGCTTTGTTGGCCAGAGAGAAGGAGAAGATCTTTAAGAGCAAGTCGTCTTGTTTCTGCATATTTGCCCCAAAGGTGTGGGCTAGATTCTTCAGATTCTTAATTTGTCGGAAAGGATCCTAGGAGTTCAAGCCATGGAATTTTGGAGTCATGTGAAGCATACTAGGCTTGAGCTCCACCTCAGGTCCTCCCACAGGGATATTGATTCGTGGTTCGATCTCCACTGCCGCAGGATTGTAGTGATCTTGCATTTGAGGATGCAGTGGTGGGTTGATGAAGGCATTGATCTGATCTCAGAAATCAAAGAATTGTTGGGGTTCAAAGTTAAGTCGTTTTGGCTGATCCATGGTTGTGATTAGAGGTTCGGGCTTAGAATTAGAGGAAATGTCAATATGATCAGGTTGTTGCACAAACACAGAGGTCGAGGCTTGGCCTCGACAAGAGTGAATAACTAATGGAGGCCTCAAGGGTGGTCTTAAGGACCTCCTCCCAAACATGCACCGATGGAGAAGATGAGAGATAGAATGTCAGACGGACTCAATCGAGGCGCCCAAAGATTTTTGGGTGAATATAGAGGTTCGAGGTGGATGATACCCCTGGATCAGAAAGTCGTCCACCTGAGAATTACCTGGGCAGCTAAGAAGGGAGAGTCCTGCAAAGACCCCTACACGGTAGAGCATCTCTACGGGTTACAGGGTTTCCCCCACTCGACCTTCCTTGTCACTGAGGGTCCAGGTAGACCATGATGGATAACTTGACCTCTTAAGTCTACTAATTTTAAGTTTAGATGAAGTGCTTAAGATTCCACTTGAACTTTAAGATATTTTTGTGCAAGGTGACTTAATTTGAAGATTGGTTGACCCCACAAGGTGGGTCAACTTCACCTGTTTGTCCTTTGAGATTATTAGGTCCCAACTTTTTAAGATTCAAGTGGATATTTAGAGCATGATTTTAGGGTTTGCTTGATTAGGTCAATTCAAGCAAGGCTTGGGACACACACAAGTTGGGAGAGTATATTCTTGATTAAGCAAGTGGAGTCCTCAACCTTAGAATAGAAATCCTATTTTGGCTCTGATTGATCCAATTAGTTTCATCCAAATTTGGTACCTAGGACTCAAGCAAGAAGGTAATAGCCCTAGATACCTCAAACCTTAAGTAGGTGCAGAAATCAGGGTTAGGTTTGTCTACAAAAGAATCAAATTAGGCAACTTGTGAGGATTGATTCTAAGAATAGAATGCAAGTTGATCCTAATTGATTTTTTTTCTTTTTTAGTTTTTTAGAATCAGGGGCTTAATGAGGATGGAAAATGAGATTACCTGCCCCTGGAGTGGTTGTTGTGAGGTTGATCTTGCTCCTTGGTTAAATCCCCTGCACAATCGCAATCAAAAGAGATAAATCAAGTTAGTATCAAGCCAGGAATTGTGATCCAGAGATCAAATTGTGTGTTGCTCCCTGGAAATGGCGCCAAAATGTTTACGTGCTAAATCGGGGTTTTAAAATCACTTCGTTGCAATATAGTTGAAGATAGCGCGTGGACAAATATCATTTATAACTTGAATATAAGTCCAAGGTCGAACACAGGGAGCAAATATTGCAATTAATCTCAAGATCACAATTTAAGCACAAGATAACAATATTTAATGAGAAATTCAAGCAATAATAATGTATAGATAATATCAAATGTCAATAGTGCAAAATGATTAGGGTAAAATGGTGATTTGAATCACCAATTACCCTAATTAAAATAATAGCTATAATATCTCAATAGTATCAATCAAATTTAATCCACGCAAGCCAAGTGCACAGTGCACTGTGTCAGACAGATCAGACAATGGAGCTTTCAATCAGATGGTGATTGCGCAGCGATCATAGGTCTTAATTGTCCTAGATTAAGCTAGGACTTAGCATAAGTTAGAGTTATTCACACATACATATGCATTGTCTGCATCTTTACTGCTTTCCTTTAGCTATGCATGAAATAATGTTATAATGTGCTGATTAAGTGCATTATGTCAATTGCAGGCAATAAGCTGATCAGGAGCTGGATCTGAAGCTGGATCAGGAATAACAGGAGTTGTAGCAGAGCTAGAGCAGAAGGCCTAGTTTAGATGTAGGAATAATAATGTAAGGGGGTTAAAAGTTTGTTATTCTATTAAGTAGGAATAAAGCAGTAAAATGTGAAGAGCTTAGGTCCATCCTAGCCCTAGGATAGCTTAGAGACTTCCCCAAGCCTTAGCCACCCTTAGATTAGGTCACAACACCCTAGGAAGCCCTAAACCCTAGTTCCAACCCTTCTCTAGATGTCCAGATAAGTTTTAAGACGTCCAGGACCCTTAGCCAACTCCCGCACACTTCAAACCCACTTCTGCAGTGTTATTGGACATCCAGACACTTTGTCAAACGTCCAATTTCTGCAGAATACCCAAAACAGAACCCGAAATCCTTCCTGACTCTGATTGGACGTCCAGACAACAAGTGTGGACTTCTGAATTTTGAGTATAAGACGTCTGATTATATTATTAGACATCTGATACTGCTCTCCAATTCCTGTTTTGAGATTTAAGCCTTGATCTTCGATCTTTAGGTCCCTAAACCCAATTCCAACCCCATAGGAACATAAATTAAGGTGCCCTAGGCCTAGTACATCACATATAGACCTCCCTAAGGACCTAATTAGGTCCTCACTAAACCTAATTGACTTGGATCTTAGTCAATTCCATCAGCCTATTCAATTGGACTCATTGAGTCCAATTGAGCCCTGATCTCAGCACACACTGTCCAATTGGACTTAGTGAGAGTCCAATTGACCTAGACCTGACTTAATTGAGTTGTTTTACTCTCAATTAAGTTTCCACACACCCAATTAAACTTGTATTAAGTTTAATTGCACTTTACCTTAGTGAATTAGGGTTTATAACCCTAATTTGAGACCTACCTTGACCTAAACCCACTAGAACCCAACCTAATCAACCTAGCCACCTAAGTTTCGACCTGGACACACCCACACACACCCACACACACCATCCACACGAAAATATCTAGCCTAGAGTTCTCTAGAACTCTCTACCATGTGTGGTTGCCTTGGTTGCCAAAAATAGCAACCAAGAGCCATTCAATTTTTAGATCCACATTTGGTGGATCTAAAAACCACCATCCACCCTCTCTCTCTCTCACTCTCCCACGAGCTCCCACCATAGGCCTCTCTAGAGAATTCCATAATTCTCTAGAGAGCTTCCCTTAGGTCTATAAAAAGAACCCTTTGGTGGCCATTTGCACCCATTCACTTCCTTGGCATCCATTCCACTTAGGCTAGCCACTTCCATCTCCACTCCACCTCCACGAGTTGAGCACCACCATGGAGGCCACCATCTCCACACCAAGAAGCTGGATCAACTCCCCAACCTCTCTCCAAGGGCCGACCTAGGTTCCATTGGCCACCCCTCCATCTCTCAACCACTCAAAGGCCATCAGGGACCACCCCTGAATGCCCTTCCATTTTGCTAGATTTAGATTATGCTCTTCGTATATTTACTGCTTAATAGTGTGGCCTTACTTCTCCCCCAATGATGCATGCGAAATCCCGCCATCGATTCTTGTATGCGATCATTTTCTGGTAGCTAGATTTAATTTTGAAGCATTTATGTACAAGCTTTCCTCTAGATTCCTTATGCAACAACTCCCAAATGAATGAATGAAAACACATTTATATATATATATCTCTATCTATTTGAAATCACCATGAGCTTAATGATTGCTATTATCTTTTGCGTGATTAATGTTGCCTGTTTCTAACTCTTAATATTCTTGCAACTAAGCATGTCGTACGTAAATACGTAATAATCACGAACCGGCATGCGATTCTAAACAAAGTAGAGCAGCAAAAAGATCGATTTCAAAAGGAAAAGCAACGCCTCCCAGAGACGAATGACCGGGACTCATGTCTCGTTATTTTTATAAAACAATATCTTTGTTGGATCGTATTTCGCAACTATACTATGACGCTTTTATCAAAAATGCGATTCACGACCTTCCAACAAATGGCGTCGTTGCCAGGGAGGCGACGTCATTTTCTTTGATTTCGATCTTGAAACTATCACTAACGAATTGGCCTCTACTTTGTTCTTGATGTGCAGGACAACACGGAAGAAAAATGGGATCTGCACACACAACGAACGCGGAAAAGAAATCAGGTGCACATCACATTCTCTTAGGTTAGGTTTATTTTCTGAACCCTAGGACTAGATCTACTTCCTGCAATTTCTTTTGAAAAAAAAAGGAAGATTTTTCTCATTTTCGTAAAAAAAATATATAAAAAAAAGAGGAGAAAAATTTTGAAAAGAATCTATAGTAGGTTCCCTTTTGAATCTAGGTTAAAAAAAAAAAGAAAAAAAAGAGATATTTTCGTTGAATCTTTTGAAAAATTCTTTTTGAAGAAAAAAGGAGTGCAAAAGATTAAAAAAAAAAAAGTATTTTTGGTGGAAGGCTTAAATTTCAAGTTCAAACCTCTTTAAAAGCTTTTCCACCACCTTCTGATTTTCGGCCAGATTTCAAATATCACTTAAAAATTCGAATGCTGAAAAATTCGTTAGCGAAAAATTCCAAAATTTGGGATGAACCTTCATTTTCAAACCATCTTTCAAATGCCACCATTACTTTGAAAAAACTCCAAGTATAAAATTTTTAAAATTTAGCGAAGTGAATGGGGGTCAGATTGACCCAGATTCAAAAATTTTCAAATTTCCAAAAGCAATTTCAAGCAATCCGTGAATCTGTTTTGACTAAAAATGGTGGGGTTTGAAAGCTAATCTAATTGGCTTTATTTTACATAATTTTCCCAAATTTTTGAAGATC
This sequence comes from Thalassia testudinum, assembly GCA_037157565.1. Taxonomy (NCBI): domain Eukaryota; kingdom Viridiplantae; phylum Streptophyta; class Magnoliopsida; order Alismatales; family Hydrocharitaceae; genus Thalassia; species Thalassia testudinum. The sequence continues at coordinate 41,353,813 of JAZHRO010000049.1, forward strand.
ATTTGATACTATTTCAAAGCGAAAAACCATCCAGGGGTCAAAGTTCCAATTCTTACCCCCTGATAATTAAAATTCCCTAAAAATTCGATTGAAATAGTAAAAAAATTCTAAAATAATATTATCTGAAAAAATAATTGAAAAAGGAATCTACTCACAAAATTTCAAATTAATTGGATTCCAATTATTATTAGAGAATCAACATTATTTCTGTGGTCTGTTGAAATAGAAAAAACCCTAGAAGTGCATGCAACTTAGGTTGAACCTTTATGGCCACAAATAGAGATCACACTTTTGGCTAACCTAGACTTAATCAAGTCTAGTTAGCTGGTGAGCTTGGTCACCTTGTGGGCCACTCACCACAAGCCCCACTGAAGAAAATGGGTTAAAAACTAATTTTAAAATATGAAATCAACCCGAGTTCGTTGTCGTACTACTGGATGAGTTTAATCTTTCTTGCCAAACCTGGTGACTAAGTCTGTGGGGTAGTGTCAAATGACCACGGCTCGAGGGTCAACGGAATCGGAGGCGTAAGCCAAAGGAAGAACCTTCCCCTTAGTCCCCTCGTAACCAGACTGGATGGGTTAGCTTGAGAGGCGGAATTCACTTTCAGTCGGTTGTATGACGAACTAATCTTTAGGAATTCAAATCCCTAGTGAAAAATCTGGTCACCTGATATATAAGGACCACTTGATTGACAGGGCCTTAGCCTTGTCCTGCGTGGCTACACCAACCAAGGGTTGGGCGGTGTATGCATGGAAGGAGGTCACTTCAACCTCACTTGGTTGGACCTTGGGAGCCACTCCCAAGGAGGCGAGTCACCTCGCTCGGACCATCTTCTCCCCACATTTCTTCTACTCCAAGAGCCACCATGGGAAATCCTGGACCTGGACCTAGATCGGGTCAAGACATTGAGAATCTGTTCCGATGGCTCGTCTGGAAGCCCGGGTCGCTGAATCTGAGGAACAGCATCAGCAGAGCATGGACGTATTCTAACGGCGCTTGACAGGATGCAGCACCCGCCACGAGAAGAACAACTGCGGGATTTTTATGACCCAGCCGCACCTATCGTCGCACCGTTAGTCAGAATTCTCACAGGCAGAGACGCGTTTGAGCTCAAGCCCAATGTAATTGGGTTGATCAGCACTCATTTCTACGGGAACTCAAGCGAAGATCCGTTCCAGCACCTTGAGGACCTGAGTCGACTCGCTGAAACGATCCGACCTAGGAATATTGATCTCGGGATCTTTCTGATGAAGCTCTTCCCGTTCTCTCTAAGGGACAAAGCTTCATACTGGTTCAAGACTATTGGGAAGCCAATTGGATCCTGGCCGGAATTACGACGTGAATTCCTGCAAAAGTTCTTCCTAATCGGTCGAACAAATGCAATGCGACGCGCAATCACGACTTTCTCCCAGGGAGCTGGGGAGAAATTACATGAGGCATGGGATAGATTTCATGACCTTCTCCAAAAATGCCCGCATCATGGTATACCCAGATGGCACTTTGCTCAGATTTTTTACCATGGGCTAGATGACACACATCGATATCTAGCCGATGCATCTAGCGGCGGGAATTTTCTTGCAAAAGACTAGAACAGCCCATTTGAGCTGTTCGAATCATTAGCGGAGAACTCAATGAATGCCGCATCTATGAACTAGTTCCAGCGGCCTGGTCAGCAGCGGGTTGGTGTCCATGAGGCTCACACCGATTCTATTCAAGCCGACATGGATATCATCGTCAAGCAGCTGGATAGAATGAACTTGATTGAGAAGAAGATTGACCAGATCAGTCAAGGTCAATCCGACTTGAGCTCTGTTGTCGTAAGATCCTCTTATGCACCCCGAGCTCCACCTGCTCGAGTTAATCTACTCACTCGGGATGCACCTTCTCCATATTTACGAGATCCCGCATATCAGGATCCCGTGAATAATCCAGATCTGGCACCCTACGACCAGGGTTACGCACCACCCACAGATTATAATGCGTATCCCTTTGACAGATATATGTCTCAGACATCTTCGGCCTACGAGGACGTCAGTGCTATCCAAGGATATGGGCGCAATAACCCGTATTCAGAGACATATAACCCTGGTTGGCACCAGCATCCGAACTTCTCCTGGTCTGGTAATTCACAGAGACCACATCAAGATACACACTACCAGACCAGGCAATACGGGAATGCGCAAAACACGTATCCTAGGCAGCAGCCATTCCTGCCTCAGCAGCAGCAACCCTGCTCGTTATACCAGCCGCTGCACCAAGCTGCCAACCACCCTCCAAAGCGGGCCGACCCTTTGGAGGCGCTGAAAGAGGAGCTGCAGGAATTGATGAGGAAGTCTACACAAGATAGCTTGCAGATAATGAAGGCTATGGCTGATCAGATTCAGACCATACAAAATACGCAGAACCAGCTGTTGCAGGAGCATAGGACTCAGGGAGCCTTGCCCTCCCAACCCGTCCTAAATCCTAAATATGTGCAGAACCAAGGCGCCCTGCCTAGGTTTCAGGCACCGTAGGGATAGGCACACGCCATACTACAGGCGCCTCCTGCACCACCCGGTTACACGCAAGGCCAGCCGCCTTTGTAGAATCCCACGTATTCTGCCCCATCCGCTCCCCCACCACCTCATGGACAGTAAGCCGATGCACACGCTGTCTCATTGCGGAGCGGAAGGAAGACATTTGACCCACCACCTAGGCAGGCGGGTTCTGATTTTTTCCACCCTTCGCCGTAGGCAGATTCGACTCCTTCAGCATCTTAGGAGCCACCTGTGGTAGATAAGGGTAAGAGGCCACTTAACCCTGATATCCCCGTCCCTTTTCTGAGGCTCTGACAGGAAATATAGTACGGAAAAAGGACACGCGAAATTTCGAGGACCTGAAATCGATGTTTAAAGAAGTACATATTCAGGTGCCCCTCCTCGAGGCTATCGATCACATTCCTGCTGTCGCTAGGTTCTTCAAGGACTACTGTACCTTGAAGCGACAGTCAAGAATTGGACGACAGGCGGTACTGTCGAAAGAAGCTAGCGCCGTGATTCTAGCAGACTTACCGTCGAAGAAGAAAGACCCTGGCACCCCACTCATATCTTGCTTTTTGCAGGATTCTCCATTTGATCGGGCCCTTCTAGATTTGGGTTTGTCCATCAACCTAACTCCCACCGGGGTATTTGATCAATTTCGATTTGGGGAGTTGAAACCCACCTCGATTATGATTCAGCTGGCTGACAGATCAGTCAAAACACCGAGGGGGGTGGTTGAGAACGTGATCATAAAAGTCCATGGGTTCTGCTTTCCCGCAGATTTTTTCGTTCTCGATATGGAAGTTCCTCCTATTCTCCGAGATGCACCAATTATTTTGGGTCGCCCATTTCTGGCGACAGCTCGAGCAAACATCGATTATGCATCTGGGTGTATGGAGATTGCCCTGGGCAATGAGCGACTTCGACTAGACATATTTAGGGCAGCAAAGAACTTTGACTGTGATCAAATAGAGGAGGATGGTGAAGATGAAGATTCGGCTTACTGTGGTAACATTGGGCTCCTTTGTGACGACCCAATGTCTCATTCATCTACACTATCAGGGTTCTCGGACCTCGATCCACACGGGATTGAAACCATTGCATTACACATATCTCCTCGGGGATCTGACTGTTTGGGGTGTGCTTCTGACCACAGCACCCCTGAATCCAACTATCTTGATCCATATATTACTGAATCACCCCTGTTATTACAGGAAGATGTGACTACAGCTAACGGGTTTCCCGTTAACGCAGTCACAACAGATTTCACAGGGAGTGACTTAGTGGGAATTCACATGTACATGGATCAACAGATTCCCACCCTCGATTCTACTCCTACTCTCAGTTCTGATTCTTACCCACCCGTAATTGAATTGAAGCCCTTACCTGACTCACTCAAGTACGTGTTCTTGGGCGAAAGTGAGACATATCCAGTCATTATCAATGCCCACTTAACCCAAGAACAGGAGCATCAATTAATTTCTACACTTCAAGACCATAGGGCTGCTATCGGGTGGAGTGTGGCTGATCTCCGCGGTATTCGCCCCTCATATTGCACTCATCACATTTACACGGATGAGGGGGTGAAGCCTTCGAGACAACCTCAAAGATGGCTAAACCTGAATATGCTAGAGGTTGTTAAGAAGGAGATCATCAAATGGCTGGATGCAGGCATTGTATATCCAATCTCAGATAGCCAGTGGGTGAGTCTGATTCAGATAGTGCCCAAGAAAGCAGGACTCACCGTTATAAAAAATGATAAGGGCGAATCCATCCCGACCCGCACTGCGACATCTTGGCGGGTCTGCATTGACTACATGAAACTGAACACGGCTACCCAGAAGGATCACTTTCCTTTGCCGTTCATTGATCAGATCTTGGAACGGTTAGCCGGACATAGTTTCTTCTGCTTTCTGGATGGATACTCCGGGTATAATCAGGTAGCAATTAGCCCGGAAGATCAGGACAAGACCACATTCACATGCCCCTTTGGAACATTCGCCTTTAGGCGGATGCCCTTTGGCCTCTGCAATGCACCAGTGAAATTTTAGCGTTGTATGATGGCTATCTTCTTTGACATGATTGGGGATTATGTGTAGGTATTCATGGATGATTTCTCTATTTTCGGAGATGATTTCGCGTCTTTTCTTGATAACCTCACAAAGATCCTGAAACGATGTATTGAGGTAAACCTAGTACTATCCTGGGAGAAAAGCCATTTCATGGTGAGGGATGGTATAGTACTAGGGCACAGGATCTCCAAAAATGGACTCGAGGTCGACCGGGCTAAATCAGAGATCATCTCCCACTTACAGCCACCTAGCTCGGTCAAGCAGATTAGATCATTCTTGGGCCATGTCGGCTTCTATTAGAGATTTATACGTGATTTTTCAAAAATTGCGCGGCCTTTGACGAATCTCCTGGTTACCGATATCCCATTTGAATTTAATACCTCGTGTCTCAGCGCCTTCGAGACTTTACGAAGCGCTATTTCCAACTCCCCGATTCTCCAACAACCCGACTGGTCGCTTGATTTCGAAATGATGTGCGACACTTCTGATTTTGCCGTCGGTGCTGTTTTAGGCCAACGTCGGGAGAAACAACCTTTTGTCATATACTATGCTAGCAAGATGCTGAATGAGGCTCAGCACAATTATACTGTCACAGAGAAAGAACTGTTAGCAGTAGTATTCGGGTTGGAGAAATTCAGATCATATTTATTAGGGTCCAAGGTCATCATCTTCACTGACCACTCCACCCTCCGGCACTTGTTGGCAAAGAAGGATGCCAAACCACGACTCATTAGATGGATCCTTCTATTACAGGAATTTGATATCGAGATCCATGACAAAGCCGAGAAACAAAATGTTGTGGCGGATCACCTATCCTGATTGGACCCAGACCACATTCCTTATTCCCTGCCTATCCATGAACAATTTCTGGATGAATCACTTTTGGCAATTCATTCTGTTGAGTTCCCCTGGTATGTGGATTTCGCGAACTACCTTGTTGCAGGCAAAATTCCCACGAACCTATCCAAAGACCAGAAACTCAAATTCATTGTAGAGGCCAGATACTATCTCTGGGATGACCCACTGCTCTTCCGCATTGGAGCGGACCAGATTATCCGCAGATGCATCCCAGACTCTGAGATCCCCAGTGTGTTATCTTTCTGCCACAATGATGCGTGTGGTGGCCATTTCTCAGGACGGAAATCCGCTGCAAAAATTTTGTAGTCGGGATTTTTCTGGCCAACCATCTTTAGAGATACACATGATTACGCCCAACGCTGTAAATGATGTCAATTGATCGGTTCTATGACCAGGAGAGACATGATGCCACTCCAATCCATCATGGTTGTAGAAGTGTTCGACGTCTGGGGCATAGATTTTATGGGCCCTTTTCCGAACTCGCATGGCTTCGAGTACATATTGCTAGCCGTTGATTATGTCTCGAAGTGGGTCGAGGCCATCCCGGCAAGACGGGCTGACCACAAGATCGTCATTTCTTTCGTACGGCAAAATATTTTCGCGAGATTCGGAATACCCCGTGCTCTGATTAGCGATGGGGGAAGCCACTTCATCCATGCCCATTTCAGGTCGTTATTAAAGAAATACGGGTCAATCACCGCATAGCCACCCCGTATCACCCGCAGACCAATGGGCAGGCTGAAGTGTCTAACCGTCAAATCAAGCTGATTCTCCAGAAGACGGTTAGACCAGACAGGAAGGACTGGTCCGACAAATTAATCGATGCACTCTGGGCATATCGGACCGCATAGAAGGCCCCACTCGGAATGTCACCATATCGCATGGTATATGGCAAGGCCTGTCACCTTCCTGTAGAGCTGGAACACCGCGCCTTTTGGGCGGTGCGAAAATGCAACCTCGACCTCGATGCAAGAGGTCTAGAACGGAAACTCCAGCTCAGCGAATTAGAAGAAATCCGGCAGGAGGCCTATGAGAATGCATTAATATACAAGAACAAGACCAAGGCCTTTCACGACCGCCACATCCGGAGGAAAGTATTCATGCCCAACCAGCGAGTCTAGTTATTTGATTCAAAACTGAAACTGTTTGCGGGGAAGCTTAAGTCCAAATTGACTGGCCCGTATGTTGTGATGCAACCATATCCTAATGGGGCAGTCTAGATCAAGGACCCCAAATCTGGGCATTTATTCACGGTAAATGCCCAGCGCCTCAAGCCATTTTTGACCCAGGAACCTCCTCCACCTGACGAGACCATTCATCTTAGTGAGGACGTGTGATTGAGTGCTCGCCCAGCTGGAGGCGTTAAACTCAGCACGTATAAATACCATTTCACCATCATCTATACATAACCATTTTTATACATAGCATATTTTTGTTTTAGCATATTTCCCTTTTCTGTATTGCATGTTAACAGGTTGGCCGGTGCTGAATATAATTTCAGGAGCAATTACAGGTGAATTCTACCCATTCTCTCCCTGCAGCATTTATTTTCTTTTACATTCATGCATGAGGACATGCAAGAACTTAGGCATGGGGGGGTAGATACAGAAAAACTAAAAAAAAAAAATTTATGCCAACACTTAGGAAAACCTCGGAGCTGCATGCAAAACGTACTTTAGAACCTTAAATAAAAGAACAACCGACTCCACCTCCAGTGCTCACATTGGAGCTAGAAATCGTTCGCAACAACCAATTCCGACTCACCCGCTCACCTTTTGTTCTAAATTTAGGGTCAAGCTAATTGTAACCCGTACGGGAAATTCACGAAGTACAAATTATATGAGGTTACATGTTTATAGCATATATACATATTGCATTCATGAATAAGATTATTTTATTAAGAGAATGCATTAGGGATTTTATCCTTTAGTTGATTCCTGTAATCTGGAATCCAGTACAACTTTTCACACACACGTAGAATTTGCAATGGATTCATGGTGAAGTGATAAACGTCTTCAGTTTGTCGAGAAGAAGCAGTGTTTCTTTTCTTGAACCCTTGGACAATGTTTTGGGAGTCAGGCAAATTTTCCTCCAAAAATCCACCAAATAGTGTGAGATGAGAGTAGAGTGTACTAGTGCTCTAAGATTAGTGTGAGGAATCTGGAATCCTAGATAATTAGGTAATGATACTCTGAGATTAGACATAGTTTTCACTCTTGATTCCCGCGTATACATTTTTGTGCAAAATTTTGAGAGCCACCGAATAAGGCAAATACGCGGAGAGCGAGTTTTCATAAAACTAGGGCTAAGGTGGATGGTTACGACCATTCTTTACGGAATCCTCGGCTGAAGGAGAGTATTGATGTCAAGGTCAGAAATACACCGTCCCATCTGTCTCTCTCGGTGCCGTGAGTAGGCACTTCCACCAAATAAGCCACCCAATGTCTCTTGAGTACCACCAATCCCCAAAAATGCCTCCTTAATAAAGTTCATGGATGTATGCCAGTTGTGTTATGCTAAAAAAAAAAAAAGAGAAAAAGAAAAATAAAAAGAATGATGAAAAGAAAGAAAAATTGAAAAAAAAAAAGAAAAAGAAGAAAAAGCAAAGAAAAGAATGAATATTTAGTGTTTATTTCATCGAGGCAATACCACCAAATAAAATTGAGCTCCACCAAATATGGCCTTGACCTATTTTTCTTGTGTTTCTAACCGCCTGAATAATGGCCGAGGAATTCCAACTTAGTGTTAGGGTTATGAGAACTCAATTAAAGTGTTAATGCCTAGTGGGACCACCAAATACAGAACATACGTGTGAATCTGGTGAGGTTGTGAGCTCTAAGAAAAAGAAACAAAAAGAGTAAGAGAGAATGAATACAAAGGAATCAAAAGGGAGCATAGTTTTTCTTGTCTTTCTCTGATTTGAGTTACTTAGTAATCCAGGAATTTGGATTCTGTAGTACTAGTCTCTATGTAGCACCAAGTGAGAATGAGCCACCAAATATATAATCCTTTCCCTCAGAGATTCTCTACCTAAGCCTAAAGTTGGGGTGGAATTCATAAAATATCTTGAATACCCTGAGGGAAGAAGTTCGCCTATCCCGCTAGAATTTTTACTAGGGGTCAAGTACAGGCTTTAGAGGTGTATTAGTTTTCACTCGAATCCGTTGCAAAAGCTACATAGCTGCACCTTTACGATTGTCTGGATTTCTAGAGGATAGGATGAAAACAAAAAGGAGAAAAATCTCTATGCAAACACTTGATAAAATAACCAGTCCCTTAGGGACCCTTGCTGTAAATAATTTAGTCTTACATTTGCTAGGGACTAGTAAGATTTAGGCATGGGGGTATGATTGCGCAGCGATCATAGGTCTTAATTGGCCTAGATTAAGCTAGGACTTAGCATAAGTTAGGGTTATGCATGCATACATATGCATTGTCTGCATCTTTATTGCTTTCCTTTAGCTATGCATGAAATAATGTTATAATGTGCTGATTAAGTGCATTATGTTAGTTGCAGGTAATAAGCTGATCAGGAGCTGGATTTGAAGCTGGATCAGGAATAACAGGAGTTGTAGCAGAGCTAGAGCAGAAAGCCAAGTTTAGATGTAGGAATAATAATGTAAGGGAGTTAAAAGTTTGCTATTCTATTAAGTAGGAATAAAGCAGTACAATGTGAAGAGCTTAGGTCCATCCTAGCCCTAAGATAGCCTAGAGACTTCCCCAAGCCTTAGCCACCCTTAGATTAGGTCACAGCACCCTAGGAAGCCCTAAAACCCTAGTTCCAACCCTTCTCTGGACGTCCAGATAAGTTTTAAGACGTCCAGGACCCTTAGCCAACTCCCACACACTTCAAACCCACTTCTGCAGTGTTATTGGACGTCTAGACACTTTGTCAGACATCCAATTTCTGCAGAATACCCAAAATAGAACCTGAAATCCTTCTTGATTCTGATAGGATGTCCAGACAACAAGTGTGGACTTCTGATTTTTGAGTATAAGACGTCTGATTATATTATTAGACGTCTGATGCTGCTCTCCAATTCCTGTTTTGAGATTTAAGCCTTGATCTTGGATCTCTAGGTCCCTAAACCCAATTCCAACCCCATAGGAACATAAATTAAGGTGCCCTAACCCTAGTACATCACCTCTAGACCTCCCTAAGGACCTAATTAGGTCCTCACTAAACCTAATTGACTTGGATCTTAGTCCATTCCATCAGCCTATTCAATTGGACTCATTGAGTCCAATTGAGCCCTGATCTCAGCACACACTGTCCAATTGGACTCAGTGAGAGTCCAATTGACCTAGACCTAACTTAATTGAGTTGTTTTACTCTCAATTAAGTTTCCACACACCCAATTAAACTTGTATTAAGTTTAATTGCACTTTACCTTAGTGAATTAGGGTTTATAACCCTAATTTGAGACCTACCTTGACCTAAACCCACTAGAACCCAACCTAATCAACCTAGCCACCTAAGTTTCGACCCACATACACCCACACACACCATCCACACGAAAATATCTAGCCTAGAGTTCTCTAGAACTCTCTACCATGTGTGGTTGCCTTGGTTGCCAAAAATAGCAACCAAGAGCCATTCAATTTTTCGATCCACATTTGGTGGATCTAAAAACCACCATCCACCCTCTCTCTCTCACTCTCCCACGAGCTCCCACCATATGCCTCTCTAGAGAATTCCATAATTCTCTAGAGAGCTTCCCTTAGGTCTATAAAAAAGACCCCTTAGGTGGCCATTTACACCCATTCACTTCCTTGGCATCCATTCCACTTAGGCTAGCCACTTCCATCTCCACTCCACCTCCACGAGTTGAGCACCACCATGGAGGCCACCATCTCCACGCCAGGAAGCTGGATCAACTCCCCAACCTCTCTCCAAGGGTCGGCCTAAGTTCCATTGGCCGCCCCTCCTTCTCTCAACCACTCAAAGGCCATCGGGGACCACCCTTGAATGCCCTTCCATTCTGCTAGATTTAGATTATGCTCTTCATATATTTACTGCTTAGTAGTGTGGCCTTACTTCTCCCCCAATAATGCATGCGAAATCCCGCCATCGATTCTTGTATGCGATCATTTTCTGGTAGCTAGATTTAATTTTCAAGCATTTATGTACAAGCTTTCCTCTAGATTCCTCGTGCAACAACTCCCAAATGAATGAATGAAAACACATTTATATATATATCTCTATCTGTTTGAAATCACCATGAGCTTAATGATTGCTATTATCTTTTGCGTGATTAATGTTGCCTGTTTCTAACTCTTAATATTCCTGCAACTAAGCATGTCGTACGTAAATGCGTAATAATCACGAACCGGCATGTGATTCTAAACAAAGTAGAGCGGCAAAAAGATCGATTTCAAAAGGAAAAGCAACGCCTCCCAGAGACGAACGACCGGGACTCAAGTCTCGTTATCTTTAGAAATCAATTTTTGACGAACGTTTTGTGCGATTATACTACAATTTCCGACAACTTTCAAATGCGCGAAAACGGCATTTTTGTCAGACGGCTTAAACTCCTTTCCTATAGTGCTAAGAGGGCACTCTTCTTTCCTTTCTTTCCTCAGGCTCTTTTCTTCTTCTCACTTTTCTCTACTCAAGGGAAGGCACAACACAAAGGCACGGTTGCCTCGTAGAGACTTAAGTGTTGAGAGGGGTTCACTGAAGCAAAAGCCCCTCTCTCTCTCTCTTTCTCTTCACGCCTACCTAATCGGATCAGTAAGTGGGTAAATAGGCAGGTGAATGGATCCTGGTGGGTAAACGGATCCTGGCAGGTAAACAGGCGGTAATTAGAATAGTAAGCGGGCGAGGTGTGCATGGGGACCTGACCCTCGTGTCTTGGGCGAGGGGTCATGGAGACGAAATCAACTTATGTGCGGTTGGGGCTTCTTCTCTCTACAAGGTGGGACTATCCCACGCAGCTTTGTCGCAATGCAGCAGCAGCTGAAGACGCTTCTGATTGAGGTCGAGGATGAGGCTGTGGTGTCCAATTGAATGCCTGGAGCACTTCCTGGGAGTCAGCCGCAACACATGGAGGTGGAATCTGGAGGGGTTGTGGTCGGAGGACTGCAGCTAACGTCGAAGAACTTGGGGGCGGCGGCGAAGGTCCGGCAGTCACTTGAAAAGTAGAAAACGGCCTCACGACCACATCAAATATGCTCAGGGGGATCTCTTGAGGATGGTAAAAGTGATGGTGGTCTTAGTGGTGCCCGTGAGTGAGTGAAGAGGTCAGATGACCTCGAGACGACAATGCGGACATGTGTGTGTGGGGTGGAGCGTTAGAGAGATCAAAGCCCCAAATTTCTTTGGGGCTTTTGATTAGTGAGGTGAAGCGGTGCTGTAGGGACTTGTGGAATGATGAATGGTGTCCTATAGCAGTGCAGCGACCACATCATAGGTATGCCGACCGTGGGGAAGATGATGACGGAGCAGGCGAGTCGAAGGTCGATTCCGAAGTTTGGAAGTGTGGAGGGAATTAGTAGATGATGAGTCAAATGGAGTGCCTAGCGGATGAAGAGAAGGCAGAGGAAACGCCGACTGTGATAGGTCAGCGCTGGAGAAGGAGAAGGCTTCGGTGAAGGAGATCATCAAGGATGACGGAGGATGGAGATGCCTGTTGGTATTGCAAGGCGCGGAAGAACTTGAGGAAGATGATCCCACTGCCTTTTGTACGTGGCGGTGGGCGAAGAAGGTGGAGAAATAAGGTTACTAAAGCAAACTTCGAAGCAGGCCAGAGTGGGAGAAGAGGAGAGGACATGGGCCTAAGAATTTACTGAAGAAGAGGGGATTTCCATGGAGGTCTTTTATAGGCCAAAGGGCGAGCTTTAAAGCTTGGAAACCAAGCTTTGAAAGCTCAAAAATCACGGAATAGGTTCAGGATTTCCAAGAGTTCGCATGAACTCTTGGACGAGATTTGGAAGGCAAGACCTGCCTCAGATTGAAGAACAACTCCTCAAGAATCTTGCTTTCAAAGTTGGGAGGATTTCGTCATGAAATCAGGGATAATCTCTTGATTGAAGGTAGGTGGTTCATGGGTTCACACAGTAATGGCAAGATGAAGTTAGGAGGGCTTTTGTAATAATTTCAAAAGTTGAGGGGTTATTTGAGAGAATAAGAGTTAGACTTGGACTAAAATGCAAACTAGGTCGAAATAATCTCAGATTGGGCTCAAATTTTGATACAAACCTAGATTGAACCAAAGGAATCCAATGGTAAGGTTGGATTTTGATTTTGACCTTGTTTGACTGGATAATTTATGTAAAAACCTAAATTAGGCCAATAGTCTGTCTGTGACTCTATTTTGGGTCAAAACGGGTTCTGATGGTCAATTCAAAGATGCTAAACCCTAGAGAATATTTTTCTATAAATTTTAGAGAGTTTATGTGAATTTTATCTTGACCAGAACCTCAGTTAATTAAGTGGGTCATTTTTAGGGTTTCAGATGTCCATTAATTCTTGAAATGCGTGAAAACCCATTTCTGTCTGCATATACCCACTTATTAGACATTAATGATTTAATGACCTTTAATAAACCCCCAGCATAACCCGTGGTTATTCTATATTTGTGATAAGATGGTAAAATTGTAGAAATAACCCTGTTTTCATCTTTTCTTCTTAAAATAATTCATCCTTCTCAAGAGACCTTCTGAGTGATATGTAGGAGCTTTTATTGGCTTTATAAGACCAAATTGAGCTAGTTATGGCTCATGATGGTGTTCCCATTGATTGCGCAGCAATCATAGGTCATAATTGACCTAGATTAAGCTAGGACTCAACATAAGTTAGGGTTATTCATGCAGACATATGCATTATCTGCATCTTTACTGCTCTTCTTTAGTTATGCATGAAATATTGTTATAATGTGCTGATTAAGTGCATTATGTCAATTGCATGCAATAAACAGATATGGAGCTGGATCTGGAGCAGGATCTGAAGCTGGATCTGGAATAACGGGAGTTGTAGTAGAGCTAGAGCAGAAGGCTTAGTTTATATATAGGAACAATAATGTAAGGGGGTTAAAGGTTTTCTATTCTATTAAGTAGAAATAAAGCAGTAAAATATGAAGAGCTTAGGTCCATCCTAGCCCTAGGATAGCCTAGAGACTTCCCCAAGCCTTAGCCACCCTTAGATTAGGTCACAACACCTTAGGACGCCCTAAAACCCTAGTTACAACCCTTATCTGGACGTCCAGATAAGTTATAGGACATCTAGGACCCTTAGTCATCTCTCGCACACCTCAAACCCACTTCTGTAGTGTTATTGGACGTCCAGACACTTTGTCAGATGTCCAATTTCTGCAGAATACCCAAAACAGAACCCAAAATCCCTCCTGACTCTAATTGGACGTCCAGACAACAAGTCTAGACTTCTGATTTTTGAGTATAAGATGTCTGACACTTATTAGACGTCTGATACTGCTCTCCAAGTCCTGTTTTGAGATTTAAGCCTTGATCTTGGATCTCTAGGTCCCTAAACCCAATTCCAACCCCATAGGAACCTAAGTAAAGGTGCCCTAACCCTAGTACATCACCTTTAGACCTCCCTAAGGACCTAATTAGGTCCTCACTAAACCTAATTGACTTGGATATTAGTCACTTCCATCAGCCTATTCAATTGGACTTATTAAGTCTAATTGAGCCCTGATCTCAACACACACTATCCAATTGGACTCAATGAGAGTCCAATTGACCTAGACTTAAATTAATTGAGTTGTTTTACTCTCAATTAAGTTTCCACACACCCAATTAAACTAGTATTAAGTTTAATTGCACTTTTCCTTAGTGAATTAGGGTTTATAACCCTAATTTGAGACATACCTTGACCTAAACCCACTAGAACCTAACCTAATCAACCTAGCCACCTAAGTTTCGACCCACACACACCCACACACACCATCCACATGAAAATACCTAGACTAGAGTTCTCTAGAACTCTCTACCATGTGTGGTTGCCTTGGTTGCCAAAATTAGCAACCAAGAGCCATTCAATTTTTAGATCCACATTTGGTGGATCTAAAAGCCACCATCCATCCTCTCTCTCTCACTCTCCCACGAGCTCCCACCATAGGCCTCTCTAGAGAATTTCATAATTCTCTAGAGAGCTTCCCTTAGGTCTATAAAAAGACCTAAGGGGTGGCCATTTGCACCCATTCACATCCCTTGGCTTCCATTGGCACCACTCACCTCATTAGCTCCATACACGCCCACCTTCACTTAGGTTAGCTACTCCACCTCCATGAGCTTACCACCACCATGGAGGACATCATGCCGGGATGCTGGATCAATCCTCCCTCTCTCCAAGGTCGGTCTAAGCTACATTGGCCGCCCCTCATTCTCCTCTTGACCACTCCAAGGCCATCGGGGACCACCCCTGAATGCCCTTTATTCTGCTAGATTTAGTTTATGCTCTCCATAATTTTTACTGCTTTTATTACTGCTTAATAGCGTAGTCTTAACTTCTCCCCCAATGATGCATGCGAAATCACCCCATTGGTTCTTGTATGCAGTCATTTTCTGATAGTTAGATTTCCGTTTCAAGCATTCATGTATAAGCTTTCCTCTAAATTTCCTGTGCAAACAACTCTCCCCAATGAATGAATGAAAATGCATTTTTATATATATATCTCTCTTCATGTGTTTGAAATCACCATGAGCTTATTGATTAATATTATATTTGCATGATTCAAGTTGCCTATTTCTAACTCCTAATATTCTCGCAACTAAGCATGTCATACTTAACTACGTAATAATCATGAGCCGGCATACGATTCTAAACAAAGTAGAGTAATAGAAGATCAATTTCAGAAGTAAACAAATGCCTCCCAGAGACGAACGACCGGGACTCAAAGTCTCATTATCTTTAGAAATCATTTCTTGACGAATGTTTTTGCACGACTATACTACGATTTCAACGACTTTCAAAACCCACGAGAACGGTTCCCGTCACCCATCACCTCCCTCACCCCATATTCCTCTCAGTTGTTGTGACCAGGCTGAGGAGCGCTCATCTCTTCTTCCTATTTGCCTTCCTTTTTCACCGGAGGTTCTTCACCAACTATGATTTCATTTAATCTAGCGATACCTCACCAGTGCCCTCTACCTTCTCTTGTATAGGTAAACCGTAGCTTAGCCTTAAGTCGTAGTTTAGTGTAGCTAATTAGGTATATTAGTTAATGTAATTTCTGATCTCCCTCTTTCTTCTCCAACTCTGATGAGGTTAAATCCGACCTTGTTGAACTTCGACTCATGAAATCCATACCTTCATCTTTCCCAACTTCCTATGATAATCTTCTACTTACTTTCTACCTTGATTAACTTTTATCCATCAAATGCCTAAATCATCTTCAACCTCTGATCGCCGTTGTCTATAGAGAAGATTAGAGGAGTCTATTCCGCTTAATTTATTATCTCAAGGCCATCACAACACTTCATGCATCATTTTCCCTAACTCAATTAAATGACTTGATGAATCTTGAGTTCTATCAAACTCAAGATATCTTTCATTTTAAATTGAATTCGCAACACTTTCACAAGCTTTCCTTGATCTAATTGAGAAGCTAGTGAGATTCTTAAGATATTTAAGATTCTTTTAAGCCACTTCTTGGAGTGTTTCTTCAAGTTTCTTATTTTGGCAATCATTACTGTGACTCATCAGAGCTCTGGTGAGCTCCGGTGATCAATACTTAAAGAACAATGATTGCGATACTCTGAAAAGCTCCATATCAGCCAATTATGATGAATTGATCTCATTACACTTATTAAATCCTTGATAAGCCTGCATTATTTTATGTGAAAATGCCTATTATGTGGGTTCCTAAGCTAGTCAAATGCATTTAGCATCATAAATATTACGTAACATGCATCATATTGCATTTAGATTAAATTATATATTAATTTACTCATTTATTGGGCAGGAAATAGGGTGATACATCTTTAGGTTTTAGATGGAAAATCTGACCAAATGAATGTGATCAGGGTGATGATCAAAGTCAAATGCCTCTGAAATCACCCTGATTGAACATCTTTAGCATCACAAGCCACAGAAGATCGATGGCCAGAGGATAGGATGGCACAAATATATGCCTCAAATGAAGAATCCAACCATACGGATGGATTTAGGTCGACGATTGCAGCCCAACAACACAATAATCGACCTGATCCGACATCTATAGTGTCATCTATGAAGAGATGAAGTTGGATGACCAAGATGGCACCACGTGGGACCATCTTAGCCATCCAAACCACCCCAGCATCACCACCCATCCTCAAAGGCACTTTCATCATGCGATCTTAGCCATTTGATGGCCATCCAACGGCTGAGAGGCCCTAACACTGCGTGCATCTTCTGGACATAAAAACATCGTTGGCACAACGATTAAGAGCAGCGCTCTCAAACTAGTGTTGTGGGTTCAAAATGTTGTATGCTCTTCTCCAGCGAACACCTAACAAAATTGCACTATTCGATCAAGATCGAATGATGAAAAGCTCACCACGTTGCAAATCTTACACACATGCAATTCAATGCTTGAATGCACGCGTGATCATATGCTCTCAGCACACGCTCGTGCATGATCGTGGCCCTCCGTTACAAATCTGATTGCTGTGGGTGCAACAAAGCAAACTATGCACGATTCTCTAGCGTTTCGATCACGTGCTCATGACTGTCTGATCAAGATTGAACAATCTACCTCTCTCCACACACAATGAGGTGCGATTCTTCAGCGTGCGCTGTGCATGATCATACGAGATCTCAGCCGTGTGATGCAAATCCAACAGCTTTCCTTCCTAGCGGCTGTGGTGCATAGTTGGGGGGCCTTAAATGCTTATTTTATCCCCATTTCTCCACTATAAAAGGGCCATAGACCCCTCCTTTCTCTTCATCCCTTCCTACTCCACTTCTCACCTCCCTAGAGCTCAAGAAGCTATTCTAAGCTCTATTCTAGTGTTCCCAAGCCCTTGGGATGCTCCACCAGAAACAAAAAAGTTTTTCCACCTTTTTAGCCCCCATTTGTGGAGCTCTTTGATAAATGCTAGTTTATCATCATTCTTGTGCCCTAAAACTGATCTAGCTCTTAGAGTTTTAACTTCGTAGATGAGTTTCTAGGTTGCATTTAGGCATCACTTAGGTTAGACATGCATTGCATAGTTTTTGGTTTTTTTTTCTTTTGAAGGGGTGAGGAATGCTATCGAAGCGATAGCAAATCGAAAGTTTTTGGTATTTTTTACACATTTATTTGAGTGTTAGGGATGAATAGATATCCAGATCTCTAAAACCCTAACATTTAGGAAGGTAGCAGGTGAAGAAGAAGCTCATTTCAGCTGGATCCCAGTTCATTCTAGTTGGATCAACTCATCCCTATCTCCATTTAGCTCATCTCAGCTGAATGGTAGCTCAAGCGAGTTCAACTTAGCTCCATCTAGCTCACCTCAGCTGGATGGCAGCTCAAGCTAGCTCAACATAGTTGATCCCAGCTCCATTCCAGCTCCTCCAGCTCAGAACAATTCACTGGAAGCTCAACTTGACTAGGACTAGCTACTGCTATCAACTAGCTACACCTAGTTAGCTGAAGATGACCTCAACCAGCTCAGGCCAACTCAAGTCCAGCTCCTAGAGACTTAACTCAGCTCAACTTGGTTGAGCTGAGCTACTTAACTTAAGCTAGCTACTCCAGCTAGCTAGGAAATCTTCTGGAAGACCAGACCTAGCTCACCTTAGCTCATATCAGTAGAAGCCAACTTATGTTAGCTTGGCTTAGCAACTAACAAAGAACTAGCAAGCTAAGCTAGCTAAGGTAGTTCTATATAGTTCTCTTCAACAGCCACTAGCTCCAATGTAGTTCTAGGCCGATCCTTCCAGCTCCTCACCTCCAAAACCCTAGCTTCCTCCACTACTATGCAACTAGCTAAGCTAGCTTAGCTAAGCTCAACACCTCCTCCACTCCATGGCCGACCCCCCTCCTACTTCTCCCTCATTTCTTGGTGCCAAAAATACCAACCACCATCACCTTCTCACCCCTTCACCATTGGCACCAAAACACACCTCTTGCACCCCTTCAAAATGGTGCCAACTATGGCACCTTTTGACCCCATAACCAACCCTACCATTGGTGCCAAAAACCCCTCTCTAATCCTAACCCTTCATGCCACATAACCCACATTGATGAGAGCCTCATCATGAGCCATAACTAGCTCATTTTGACCCAATAAAGAAGATAAAAGCTCCTACATAACCTAGAAGAAGGCCTAAATGAAGGAATAAGTGCTCTGAGAAGAAAACATGAAATAAAGGTTAAAACTGCAATTTTACCATTGCAGTACATAAACGGGATTTCTCAGAGGCAAAACATAGGTCAAATGGTCTAAATGAGATAAAAAGTGGGTTGAGTCAATCAGAAATGGGTTTAGGTGCAATCCAGGAATTAAATGACATTTGGTAACTCTAAAATAGACCCGCTTAAATTAACAAGGTTTCGGTCAGGATAAAAATCAAGTAAACCCTCTAAAAATCATGGAAAAATATCCTCTAGGGTTTAGAACACTTAATTTGTCCTTTGGAATCCAGTTTGACCTAGATTAGGGTCCTAGCTCTTCAAGTAACCTAATTTGGGTTTTTAAGCAAAATGTCCAGTCAAACGAGGTCAAACCTAAAATCCAACTTCACCATTGTATTCCTTAGGTCCAAATTAGGTTTGTACCAAAATTTGGACCTAAGGGGAGGTCATCTTGACCTACTTTGCAATTTAGTACACCCAAATCATAATTTGGTCCCTATCTTTTGAAAATCATTGCAGAGAGCCCCCTAAGTTCCTCGCCACCTTTGCAATCAGGTCCTACCGCCATTGTTAGGGAAAAATCGAGCTCCGACGAGGTTTAGAGAGGGATTATTCTCTGATTCCTCAGAGATTCCCTCCCAGAAATGGAAGGGAGATTCTCTGAGGAATTCCCTTCCATCTACGGCCAATCACAATCTCTGGTGTGAACCCAATCTCTCGTGCGAACGCATGAGGGATTTGGGTATCTTAACCTCTTTCCTACTCCGGCGAGCCATCAGAGGTAATAGGCGTGCCCTCCACGCTCTGAAAGCACGGTCCAGTGCCTATAAAAGAACCCACACCTCCGGCTGCTCATCTTTAGCTTGACTTGGCCGGACGTCCACCTCCAATTCATCTGTTCTTCTCCGGCCAAGAACCCAGCGAGCTCCGGCGAGCCCCCCTCCCCTCCCTCTTCGCTCTGCCATAAAACCAGTGGCAGAGTTATTGTCCTGACTCCCCTCCGCGTCACGCAACACCCGCGCACGCCGCCTCAGCCCCGTCATTGTCGCCGTCCTCCTCCACTGGGAAATGTCTTCTCTGGCGATAGCAGGTACAGCTGTCCGCCCTCCGTCCCCCTTCGTCCCTACAGTTAGGGTTAAACTATTCTCCATCTTCCCCTCTCTCTTTTCCCCCTTTTATTTCATTTAATTGGCCCTCGACCGACGCTGACCACCTCCATCTTCCTCGTCACCAACTGACCTCTGGCGAGCCGCTCCCACCATTCCGCCCCTCCACACGGCTCGCCGACCACCTCAGAGGCTCCGCCTCACCACAAGGAACAACTTCCACCCATCAGCCATCCCTCTACACCTCCACCACAGTCCCCCGAACAACCCCACACTTCCGGCCATAGGTTGACCTAGGCATGCACGCCTAGGCCATCCCACGGCCTGCCACATGGCTCACCACCTTCGCCGTGGCACGGCGAAGGTCCCCAGCTGGTCTGATTGAGCCGAGAGGCTCGTTTTGTGTTTGACAGTATCAAAGCTCCTGCCGTCATTGACGAAGGTTGAAGCAGCTTCGCAACAACTCCAGGCGTCAGGTCTTCCAGGCGTCAGGCGCAACAGATTCGCGCGAGCGGTGCGAAGAGGTCTGGTCCAGCAAGGGGCACTGAGAAGTTTGCAGCTGTGGCAATCGCAAGAAGGATCTGCGGGCGCGCACAAGAGCGGGGCAGAGACTTTAGTCCCACATCGTTGAAACGTGAAGTGTGGGTATGCTATAAGTGGAATTTGTGACATTGCTTAGTTGCCTCCGAACGCACAGGGGTGAGGTCCCTCACCTGACCCACACTCGCCTCGTCCGCAGTTTCACCTCACGGATTTGGCGGGATCTGACCCGACCCGACCTAAGCACTCCTCGCGCATCACCCACCTGCAGGTGCGCCTGGTCCCGGGTACGAAATCCGACCCGATCACCCGTGTGGCTCTGGGAGAGCGTCCTTGAGTGAATTGCTGAGAGAGAGACGTTCAGGTAGAGGGAAAAGGGTAGGTTTTGCTCTCTGTGTAGGCAGGGCTGAACTTTGAAGAACAAAGACTTAGCTGCGAGGGAGAAGAAGTAGAAGAAGAGGCTGAGCAAGGCAAAGAAAGAAAGAAGGAAGAAAGGACTGTAGAAGCCAAGAAGAAAGAAGGCAAGGCAGAGAAGAGAAGCAAAGGCAGGAAGAAGATCAAGGCAAGAAGAAGACCCTGTAGATCAGAAGAGAAGAAGAAGAAGAGCCTACGAAGAAGAAGGCAGAAGGAAAAAGAGAAGAGAGACTGCAGAGAAAGAAGAGGCCAAGTGAAGACTGCAGCAAAAAGAAAGCATATCAGAAGAATAATCAAAGAAGGGAAAATACTTTTAAGACGTCTGATCTTGGGATCAGACGTCCAATTTTACTCTCTTGCCCGAATTACTTTTTAAATACATTTGAAGTAAAGTTTTGAGTAAATTAGAGTGTTTAATTACATTTGAGATTAGTAGTAGATTCCAATTGCTCCCCGTGTTCGACCTCGGATACTCTAGTTGTTCGAGTAATAAAAGTCTTTATTTGTTTGAACGCTTTGTCGGCTATACTACAACATGACATGCTTTAAAACCCAATCGAAGCGTACGAACACACATGATGAACGGGTTTTGGTGAAGTAAAATTAGGGTTTTCAAAATCCATCGTCGCAATTCGCACAACACGTTATCAAATACAATTTTTAACCGAAACTCCAAGGGAGTCCTAGGTCGAACATAGGGAGGCGACATTTACTTTCATTAGAATCTACGCTTCGTGTTGTTTCTTTTTGGTGTTTTAGGTTTTTATAATTTTTTTTTGGTGTTTTTGTAAAGAAAAGGAAAACAAGATAACTCACAAAGATGGAAACAAATCTGACATAACATGCAAATGTTTATTACAATATGCTAAGAAATACAAAAGAGAGATAGGGGTAAGAAGAAATCTCCCAAATTGGCTGTTTGGCGAGCCGACGGTGCTTGGCGGTAGCTTGGATGAAGAGGGTGAGGTGTTGGATGACGAAGGTGAGATGTAGGAGGACGCGGGGTAGAGGAATGCTTCACCAAGGCTTCGGAATGGGGATGAGGAGATGGAGGTGATCTTCTACAAGAATGGAGGTAGGAGGACGGCTCCAAGTCTTATTATGTAGGTGGTGAGATGGAGGAAGAGTATTTGGTGGGGTATGGGAGCATTACACTAATAAGAGGCCTTTGGAGCTTAGGAGTAAGCTCCAAGGGAGCTTTGGTAGGCTATTAGAGCTTAGGAGTAGGCCGGAGTAGAGTAGGTAGAGATGGTTTGGAAGGGGAGGGGTCATGGGGTTTATATAGTGGAGGAATGGAGGTCTTTTGCACGCACGGGTCTACAACAACATTTAAAACATCGCTCAAGACCTGTCAGGGGTGTTGCTACACATTCAAGTGCCTCTGCTAACATGAGGAGGCGCGGATGCAGCTGGCACAGTGCACGGAGGACTTCTGCAGTAGGATCAGGCGTGGAGGGCTGAGATCGTGAGGAGGAAGCATGAACTTGATGGAGTTTGAATCCCGCGCTCAACAGTAGCCGTTGGATCTTTCCTCACACGGTTGAGAGCCGTCTGTGGATTGCGCCTTCGCTGGTTTGAACACATGCGGATCGCGCACCTCGAAGATCTGACGACCGAGAGTGCATCCGGTCATCTTAAATGAGCGCCTCTGATTGCGCACGTGCGACCTGGCATGCGTCCTCGCATCGTTGGGTGGCATCAGATCATGCGTGAGGAATCTAGACTACTCGATCAAGATCTAGTGATCCAATTTTCGCCGATGCTGTAGCAGGTGCGGAGGATTATGGCTCGAACCCACGCCTCTCATTTGAGGAGCGGGTCTGCTATAATTTGGCCAATGTGCTGGATGGTCGCGTGGAGAGCGGTACGGTCGCGTACCTTGACCCTTGGATGAAGATCCAACGGTCGAGATAAAGCCTTCGCTGCTGTGCTTTGGAGGGGAGAACCGACCGATGTAGTGAGTGTCTCAGCCGTTAGATTGAGATCCAACGGCTGGGATCATTCCTTGTGTGAAGTTGGGGCACGGTGGCTTAGGTAGGGCGGCATGGATGGTGCCACATGGCACCATCTGGGTTGTCCATCTTCTTCTTGTAGAGGGTGCCACGGAGCTTGGACTGGGGTGATTTTTGCATTAACAGACTACGATCGTCGCTCTGGATCCATTCATACGGTTAGATTCTTCATCCAAAGCCTGTAAAGATGTCGCACTGCCTCCTGGCCATATAAAATGTTGGAATTAATATACAGAATATACAAACTATCTTAAATGCAATGCAATGAATGTTATGCAATATTTATACTATGATATGCAATGCTAGGCCTAGAAACTATCATAAATAAGCATTTGATCATGAATTAATGCGTGTTTATTAGTGCGAGATATAATCAAAACCATCCTATTTATTGAGAAGGTCCCAACCAAAAATGCGAGAAAGTAATCGGGGAAGGGGTTTGAGATTCTTGCATGGTAGAGTACCAAGATTTTCTTCATATTTATCGGGTAGTATTAATTCTTGGTTAATGGCTTCTGAGTTATACTGCCCCAGAATGTCAATAAAATCATTTCCCTCATTAGGGATGCCAAGAAGTGTGGAAATAGAATAAGAGGTAATATGAATTGCACGACCAAACAAACGGATATGTAACTCAAGTTCATCATTATTGTAGTCTTCAACAACGTTAGCATAAAAAAGGCAGACTAGGTTAGGGAACACACCAATAGTTCCAATGCCAGAGTGGAACTATCGGTCAAAATAGTGGAAGAGATGAAGGGTTTCAAAATGTTCTCGAAGGTTTAGATGTGCAAAATTGTTCCATACAATGAACCGAGGACTTTTGACTTTGGCATTTGCGAAGTGACTAAATCATTGTCTAGCGATGTCGTTATGCAATTGGTTAGCCAAATAAGTGGAAGAGGAAGCGGAAGAACCTTCGGCTTGCTTCCTATGGGGAGGCATTGTGGGTAGGTTGGGTGGGTTGGTTTTGGAAGGTGGGTTTGGCTTTTTTTTTCTTTTGAGATAGGACACCTGTAAAAACAAAGGCCAAACCATTTAACCAATTTGCATAAAAATTATCCATTCCATAGGGCAATATATTTGCCATTGCTACCATATAGATGCACACAACATCACAAAAAAAAAAGTGTGGCAGTATGCCTTGGGCAATACAACCTGCCATAATCATGTGGCAATATACCTTTGGACCCAAGCCACTTAGATGACGGCTTGAGTCATTTGAGGTAATACTCTTGCCATTACAACCAAGATACAAACATATATTAAGAGTTCCACCTCTTTGAAAAAAAATCCCACACCCTATATCATGATCCTAGGGTTTGAGCTCCTAGGGCAAAAGAGACAACGTTCAAGATTGAAACAACATGAGGTGTAGTACAATGAACAAAAGTTGGGAATTTCAAAAACCTAGATTGATGACACAAAATCGTGGGAGGAGAAGGGGTAATGAGGTTATACCCATGGTGGAGCTCCCCTTGACACGAGGAGGAGGGGAAGGACACGCACGGAGGTGGGCTGCTAGGTCGTCGGTTGATGGGGAGGTTGCGTGGACGTTTGGCGATGAGAGCAGCAGCAGTCGTGGCCAACGATGGGTTTGAAGATTTAGGGCTTTTGGGTTTAGGTCAGGTGGGACCTTGGAGGTGCAAGTGTTATACCCCAAGGGGTTGAGCAAGTCGCCCCCCTGATGTTGGGGAGAATTACATCTCAAAATCACCCAGAAATCAGACGCAAAAGTACAGTTTTCGCTCAAATCAGACATCTGGTGATGTTGTCAGACATCGGGATTAGCCATTTGAGATTTTAACCCTTTAGATCTCATCGTCTGATTCTCGGATCAGACAAACTACAAGGCATCTAATTAAATGTTTAGACGTCTAATTTCTACAGACAGATTTCCCTAGAAAATGATTCAAGCTACAGGTTGTCGTCTGATTTTTGTATCAGATGATAGATCGACGTCGAAAAACAAAATTAGATGTCTGATCTCTGAAATTAGTACTCCCTGGATTTGAGCCAAAGCTACAGGTTGTCGTCTGATTTTGTAATCAGACGACGTATACTATGTCTGAATCAATACTCAGACATCCGATATCTAAATCCAGAGCCTCCTGACTTCTGACCTTGATGCTAAATAGACGTCTATCAAAAGATATTCAATGATAGAACAGACATCTGTGGATGTTCATGAACGTCTGGAATACCATTTTTCAAAACATTTTAAATAGAATATGACTTAATGAAATTGACGTCTGTTCAACATATTTAGACGTCGATTTTTTAAGTATAAGACGTCTGTTGTTTGTATTAGATGTTTGATATTGCATATAATGTGCATTTTGATTTTTGAACTATGTTTGAATGTTCTCTGGCTTGATGAAGTTAAAAACTCCTTTAATGTTCATGACAAACAAAATTTCACTAAGTCAATAAATTCTTCAAATATCACTTAACTTACATATGCCTAGTTTCTAACGTATGGAATTAAAATGATCATAATTCAAAGGTTTAGTGAAAATATCAGCCAATTGCGATTCAGTACAAATAAATTCAACCTCGATTTCTCCCTTCAATACATTATCCCTCAAAAGATATGTTGAACATTAATATGTTTTATATGGGAGTGATGTACGGGATTTTTTGAGAGGTTGATAGCACTAGTATTATTATATAATATTTTTATCTTATTAAATATCAAATTAAAATCTTTCAAAGTATTTTTATCCATAACACTTGGGAACATGCTAAAGCGGTGGCTATATACTTAGCCTCTATGGTTGATAAGGCTATACTAGATTGTTTCTTTGAGAACCAATAGACTAATGATTCACCCAAGAATTGGCACACCCCACTGGTACTCTTCCTATCGGTGCAGCTACCTGCGTAGTCCACATCGCTATATGTGACTAAGTTAAATTGTGGACTCCTAGGGTAAAATAAACCATATTCAGATGTGTCAACTAGATATCTAAATATTTGTTTAACTGCATTTAAGTGTGATTGTTTGGGGTTTGATTGAAACCTAGCACTAATGAGAGCCTCATCATGAGCCCTAACTGGCTCATTTTTACCTAAGAAAGAGAATAAAAGCTCCTACATAACTTAGAAGAGGGCTTAATTGAAGGAATAAGTGTTCTGAGAAGAAAACATGAAATAAAGATTAAAACTGTAATTTTACCATTACAGTACATAAACGGGATTTATCAAAGGAAAAACATAGGTCAAATGGTCTGAATAAGATAAAAAGAGGGTTAGTTCAATCAGAAATGGGTTTATGTGTAAACCAGGAATTAAATGACATTCTGTAACCTTAAAACAGACCTGCTTAATTCAATAGGGTTCTGGTTAGGATAAAAAATAGCTAAACCCTCTAAAATTCATGGAAAAATATCCCCTAGGGTTTAGAACTTTCAGATTGGCCTTCGGAACCTATTTTGACCTAGATTGGGGTCCTAGCTCATCAATTGACCTAATTTAAATTTTTGTGCAAAATATCCAGTCAAACGTGGTCAAACCTAAAATCCAACTTCACCATTGGATTCCATAGGTCCAAATTAGTTTTGTACCAAAATTTGGACCTAAGGGGAGGTCATCTTGACTTACTTTGCAGATTAGTACACCTAATTACATTTTGGCCCCTATCTTTTGAAAACCATTACACAACCCCCCTAGCTTCCTCTCCACTCTTACAAACAGGTCCCTCCGCCATTAATGGGGAGAAATCCTACTTCGGTGAGGAATAGAGGGGGAATACTCCCTGATTCCTCAGAGATCTCCTCCCATATTTGGAAGGGAGATTTTCTGAGGAATTCCCTTCCATCTGAGTGTAGTCCTGATCTATGATTTGCACCCAATCTCTCATGCGAATGCACGAGAGATTTGGGTACCTAACAGACTTCCATCTTCGGCGAGGATTCCCGCGCTTGGAAGCTTGTCTTCCAAGCACAGGAGTCCCTGCCAGTGCCTATAAATTAACCCCTAATTCCAGCTGCACCTCCTTAGCTCGACTTGGCCAGAATTCCGCCTCGATTTCCTCTTCTTCTCCTCTGGCTAAGGGGTCCAGCGAGCTCTGATGAGCCCCCCTCCTCTTTCTCGTCGCTTTGCCACAATACCAGTGGTAGAGCTGTCCTCCCCATCCTCCTCCGCGTCGCGCAACACTAGTGCGAGTAGCCCTAGCCCTATCGTCGCCGCCGTCTTCCTCCACTGGACGCCTTCTTCTCCAGCAACAACAGGTACTGCCAGCCACCCTCTCTCCCCCTTCGTCCACCTAATTAGGTTAGAACTTTTCGTCTCTATCCCCTCTTTCATTTCCCTCATTCTATTTCACACAACACCCCTCAACCGTCACTGTCCACTGACATCTTCCTCATCTTCGGCCACCCTCCGGCGAGACGCCTCTGTTACTTCGCATCCCCACACGTCTCGCCACACACCTCACAACCTCCGCCACACTCCACTGAACATCCTCCACTCATCCAAAGACTGCCTACACCACCACAACCGCCCCCTGACCTAACCCATCAATCCAACCACAGAGAGACCTAGGCACGCATGCCTAGGCCACCCCATGGCCTGCTGCCTATCGCCTCACCTTCGGCGTGACATGGTGAAGGTCCTCCTCTAGTCTGATAGAGCTGCAAGCTCTTTTTTGTGTCGTGCAGGGTCTGAGCTCCAGCTGCCATTAGCGACGGCTCAAGGAGGTTGCAAGCTTGCTCCAGGTTGAAGTACTTCAGGATTCCAGGTCCAGCAGGTTCGGGGAAGTCTCGTGCATCCAGTTGTCCAAGCAATTGGCGCTGCGAGGCCTGTTGCTGCTGCAATTGGACGGAAGATATCCTGCGGGCGTGAGAGCAAAAGCGGTTGAACATTAGTCCCACCTCGGTAAGTCGTGAGGCGCTTGTGTAGTTTAAATTGAATTTGTGATATTGTCTCTTCGCCTCGAGAACACATAGGGTGAGGTCCCTCACCTATACACATGCCTCATCCGTTACTTCATCCCACAGACCTGGTGACCCGACCCAACTACCCTCCTGAGCACTCCTCGCGCACCGCACCCATGCCGGTGTGCCTGGACCTGGGCATGCGACTCGACTCGATTACCCGGCTCTGGGAGAGCGTACTGAAGAGAGATTCAGAGAGAGAGAGAGACGTGGGTGTGGGTAAAGGGGTAGGTTTTGCTCTCAGGGAAGAAGGAGAAGCGAAGGTGACACTTAGTCGTAGAGGATAAAGAGAAGGAAAGGCAAGGCAGAGGGAAGAGGCGAAGCCAAAGAGAAGAGGAACTGAAGAAGAAATAAAGAAAGGGAAAGACAAGCAGAAGAAGAAAAGCTGAAGCCAAGGGAAGCAGGAGCCAAGGAAGGAAGAAGAAGACCCGTAGGAAAAAGAAGGAGAAAGACACTGCGGAAGAGAGGCAAGGCAGAGGAAAGAAAAAGAAGGGCAAGTGCAGAGAAAGGAGCTGCACAGAAGAAACAAGGAAGAAGAAGCACATGGCCAAAGAAGAACAGAGGAAAGTCAGAAGTCAAAAGAAGAACAAGAAGCAGACAGGAGAAAACATCTTTTTAAGACATCTGATCCCACGATCAGACGTCCAATTTCTCTATTTTTGCCACAATTAACTTTTAAACTCATGCATATATATTTTGAATTAAGTTTTGAGTAATTAAGTGTTCAATTACATTCTTGAGATTAGTAATAAATTCCAATTGCTCCCTGTGTTCGACCTCGGATACTTAGGTTTTCGAGTAATAAATTTTTATTTGTTGACAACGCTTGGTCACCTATACTACGATGTAACTAACTGTTAAAACATGATCAAGTCGCGACAACATTTTTGCATCGTTGCCGGGGAGCAACGCGCAATTTATCACTAGTCTCTACATTCTTTTTATCATATTGAACACTAACTTGGCCTACTTTGCTTTGTTGTGATCTTGCAGTATTTCACGAGAAGATCCCTCTCGCAAGTCAACTACCTCAGGGCAGGTAATTTCTTTTCTTCCTTAAACCATCCCCTAATCCTGGAAAGACAAAAGGAAGAAATTAATTTAGGAATCAATTGCCTTCTTTCTATAGTAATCACCATCTTTAAGGCAAACATTTCCTGATTTTGCGAAAATTTTTTCAAATCTTCTTGAAGTTGGAGCGATTTATTTTAGATTCCATCCCATAAAATTCATGTGCCTAATAGAAATCACGCTTAATCTCTGTGGACAACACACTTCTTGTTTTTAAGTCCAACGAAAACCTTTTCAAGAAGAAAAAGAGGATTGGAAATGGAACCAAATTAGGGTTTCTACAATAGGGCCTTGGAGTGCTAGTTCACACATGCCTGTATAAAAGGAAATGAACCCTCCCGCATCAGTGTGCTACCCAAGACCTTGATTGAAGAGATCTTAACATGACAAACCCTAAGAAAAATTGAGCTTTAAGATCACTTGAATCTTAAAATCTTGGACCTAATAAACTGGGAGTCAAATTAGGGTGGTCTCTAGGTCCCAAGCCTAGAATCATTCTGCCATCTATTGGACAGGTTAGGTGAAGTTGACCCCTTGGGTCAACCAACCTCCAAATTAGGTTACAACATCAAAACATCTAAATTTCAAGTGAAAACCCTAAAGCACCTTTGAAATAAAAGTGATAGACTTAAGAGGTCAAGGTCCCCATTTTGGCCTACCTGGAATCTCAGTGACAAGAGAGGTCGGGTAGGGGAAACCCTATAACCCGTGGGGACACTCTACCATGTAGGGGTCTTTACGGGACTCTCTCTCTCTTTGGCTGCTCAAGTAATTCTCAGGTGGACGACCTTCTGATCCAGGGGTATCATTTGCCC
Organism: Thalassia testudinum; assembly: GCA_037157565.1. Lineage (NCBI taxonomy): Eukaryota > Viridiplantae > Streptophyta > Magnoliopsida > Alismatales > Hydrocharitaceae > Thalassia > Thalassia testudinum. Next base: position 41,383,446 of record JAZHRO010000049.1, read on the forward strand.
TGAACCTCCATAGTCATCCAAACGTCTTTAGGTGTTTTGATTGGGTCAAAAACATCTCCAGTTCCTCATCTTTTCTCTTTAGCACACACATATATTTTCAGTGGGACTCTTTAGTCAGATCTAATTGCTTCATAACTTGATTCTACATCTTGATTCAAACTCTGATTCTACATCTTGATTCCACCACCTGATCCAAATATGCAGCCAAACCACCTAGGACTACCATTCAAGAAACCTGAATATCGGAGATCCATGAGAGATAGGATGATTGAGGATTCCCTGAAATTCTATGGAAAAGAAGACAAAACCTCAACACCAATAGAAAACATTCAGGTTGATGTCTCAACAACCACAACCTTTATCATAACTTGTGCCCAAGTACTATTGGCAGAAGCCACAAAAGGATCAACCCGTGACTTGCTCATCACAGGGTACATTGAGATAGAAAAACTGCACAATCTTGAATACCTTCAATGTATGAAAAATCCTCGACTTTGGAAGCAACACCAAGATGATCTTGAAAAATGGGAAGAGATAATGAGATTAGTAAACCAAATTATCAACCAGAAGTACCCATATATACCACAAACAGAGGATGAACCATCTTGGGACAACATCGAGGATCAATCTGATCTCGGGTTTGAGGCACAAAATGGTTGTGGATTCCCAACCCAGATGGAGTACAATGTGCCTGATATTGAAAAAGGTTGGGAAGCTCCAAATGCAGGAAAACATGATGTTGAGCCCACTCTAGACCATGAATCACCAGGCTTAGAATCCCAAAACTCCTGCAATAATGAGAGTAGAACTGAACCTCTCGAGGGTGTAAATTCCGTCCCTTATTCTGATAAGGTGACCCTCGAAGGTTATTCGGACCTAAATTCTAGCAATTCAACCCACATCCTAAGCCCAGAATCTAGATTTGAAACCTATTGGGAAGATTTTGAGGCCCTATATGAGGAAGATCAATCTTTCAATGAAGAATATGATTTTGGGCCTCTATTTGATGAATATCCCTCGCCAACATCCTCAGAGGAACTAATCGATTTTTCTGAAGTCATGTCAATTTACGATACAAAAATTGAGGAGTTGGACGAGTGGCGTTTCAATTGGGTCTGCCCTACCAGCTTAGAACTTGAGCTTCTACAAGATAAGGACACCTTTTTAAGATTAGAATTGACACCTAGGCTAGACCCCAATCAGGTTACTGAATCTACAGCATATGATTTATTCTATAGTGGAACTCATGATCTTGAATCTCATTCAGATTTTGATTTTCGCAAACTCTCCGACGATTATGAATCTAACTATAACATCAGAGAAAATTTTCTTCCTGATTATAACAAGCCAATTCTCATTGAAGCAACCTCCTTCACATATACAGAACCGATCAAAACCCATTCTCTACCCTGACCCGCAATCGGACTCAATTTCTATTCTGATTCACCTCTCACTGAGTCGTTTGCAGATGATTCAACTCCATATCTATACCAGGTATCGGGTATTGATCATATCGAAAAACAGGAGCCATCATTCTCTGATCACCCCTGTAGGGTTTCCACACCATGCACTGATTAATTTTCAGAACCGTACTCTGACCAAGCTGATTCGACTCAGCCTAAACCCGAGTTTTCACTTCCATATCCATCTGAGCCACATTGCATATGGTGGGTTCCGCATCTGTTGATCTACATCTATTAACCCACTAGACTTATTCTGTTTGGGCTGCATCATCAGCCCACTGATCTTAACAAGCACCTAGTTGGACCAACCAGGCTCTTAATCAATGTGCTTGTTTTACAAAATTCTGCTGATTTGACCATTCCCTCCCCACCCCATGTTCCGCTCGGCTAAAGGCATTGAATTTAGCGCTTAACGGAGGCAATCCATCATTCCAAAAAAAATAGAGATCCATCTGATTATCTGTTTGTGCTCCACGTCCATTGCACCTTTAGTTCTGCCTTAGACAGTTGAGCCCACCTCTAGTACACGTACCAGAGCTTGAAATCATCCGCATCAGTCATTTCCGACCCGTTCAACCACCCGATGTATCCTGTTCTAAGTCCCTGACCTCAACACTATTTCACACCCTCCGTTTACAATGAGAACATTGCAAAACTTAGGCATGGGGGGGTGATAAAGTGCATACATACAAAACCAAGAAAAAGTCAGAAGGATTCTCACAAAAAAATTCACATATGTCGAAAACACAAAAAAATTGAAAAATTATGAAAAAGAACAAAAAAATTGGAGGAAATTTTGTGAGCCACATAATTATGAGGAGAAAAAGAGCAAAAATGACAAAAAGGAGCACAAAATGAAAAAGAAAAAGAAATAGTCATTAGTAAGAGATTAAGGAATTAATTGAAGTTCTAGACCAGATCAAGAAAAGGGAAAAATAAGAGAAAAGTGCTAAGGAGACATAAAAAGAGTTTAGCAGGAACACCGATCTTAGGCCTCTTGGGCTAGATTCTTAGGCTTAAAAATTCACGTACCCGCTAAAATATGGATAATCCTCAAGAGGTTGAGGAAAATGTGAAGCTTAAGTATTAGGTCTAAAGCTTGGGAAGTATTCGGTCTCGTTAACTGACCTTCGGTTTGCGGGATTCAGTAACCTAAGCACCCCAATTCACACACAGTCTGGTTCAGTGCGTATAAATATCAAAATCACGCAAAAAGCATTTCAATGTTCTGAAAAGGTCACCTAGATTAGGAGCGGCCGATCAACACAAGTTGATTTGGATGAGTTCTCGATGTGGAGAGGCGGGAAATTCCCCTCAAAGATGCGTAAAAACATATCATCTCCTCGGTGCTTGTCTCTTAGGATATTTAAATATCCTACCGGGGGCATGTAAGCACTCTGCTTGTTCAGATACCATGGGCGGCATTATCACGAAATGTCGATTGCCAGGGTCTGAATTCGGCCACGGAACGCCATGGGCGGGATTATCTCGAAATCTCAAAAGCCAGGGTTCTAGGTGTTGCCATGGGCGGTGCTATCTCGAAGCATTGATTGCCAGGGACCCTAGAGGATTGATGATGGGGGCCAGGAATCTGATACAGACTATGTTGAAAAGCCAATCCGAAGCTAGAAATAAAAAGAAAAGAGAGAGAAAACTCTCCAAACAAATAAATCTTCTGTCTCTCTCTTACAAAAACGCACTGCAAACTGAACCTAGGCTAAAAATGTCTCAAGCACGGGTGCTTTAACCGCGGAGTCCAACAAACCCTAGGATAGTTTTTGTAGGCCTTAAAAACCTTTATGGAAGACTGAGGCTAAAGTGGGTCAGGTCCAGATTTTGGTTGGTACTTGAGTACCTCTAGGCCTACTGTCAGCATTCTGACCTAATCATAAAAGAAAAAGACAAGCACTTATCATAACTGATGACAGACACTCAGGGTTTAGAACAGAAGTTAAAACCTTGAAATTTTGCTAAGGGACTAGCAAAAGCCAGGGTTGGGGGTATGATGAGAGCCTCATCATGAGCCCTAACTAGCTCATTTTGACCTAAGAAAGAGAATAAAAGCTCCAACATAACTTAGAACAGGGCTTAATTGAAGGAATAAGTGTTCTGAGAAGAAAACATGAAATAAAGGTTAAAACTGTAATTTTACCATTGCAGTACATAAACGGGATTTATCAGAGTCAAAACATAAGTCAAATGGTCTGAATAAGATAAAAAGTGGGTTGGTTCAATCCGAAATGGGTTTATGTGCAAACCAGGAATTAAATGACATTTTGTAATCCTAAAACAGACCTGCTTAATTCAACAGGATTCTGGTCAGGATAAAAATCAACTAAACCCTCTAAAATTCATGGAAAAATATTTCCTAGGGTTTAGAACCTTCAGATTGGCCTTCGGAACCTATTTTGACCTAGATTGGGGTCCTAACTCATCAATTGACCTAATTTTGATTTTTGTGCAAAATGTCCAGTCAAACGTAGTCAAACCTAAAATCCAACTTCACCATTGGATTCCTTAGGTCCAAATTAGGTTTTTACCAAAATTTGGAGCTAAGGGGAGGTCATCTTGACCTACTTTGCAAATTAGTACACCTAATTACATTTTTACCCCTATCTTTTGAAAACCATTACGCAACCCCCCTAGCTTCCTCCCCACTCTTACAAACAGGTCCCTCTACCATTAATGCGGAGAAATCCTACTCCGACAAGGAATATAGGGGGAATACTCCCCGATTCCTCAGAGATCTCCTCCTAGATTTGGAAGGGAGATTCTCTGAGGAATTCCCTTCCATCTAAGCGTGATCCTGATCTATGATTTGCACCCAATCTCTCGTGTGAACGCACGAGAGAATTGGGTACCTAATAGACTTCCATCTCTGGTGAGGATTCCCACGCTTGGAAGCTTGTCTTCCAAGCGCAGGGTCCCTTCTAGTGCCTATAAATTAACCCCCAATTCTGGCCGCACCTCCTTAGCTCAACTTGGCTGGAATTCCACCTCGATTTCCTCTTATTCTCCTCTGGATAAGGGGTCTAGCGAGCTTCAGTGAGCCCCCCTCCTCTTTCTCGTCGCTCTGCTACAATACCAGTGGCAGAGCTATCCTCCCCATCCTCCTCTACGTCGAACAACACCAGCGCGAGCAGCCCTAGCCTCGTCATCGCCACCATCTTCCTCCACTGGACGCCTTCTTCTCCGACGACAGTAGGTATTGCCAGCCGCCCTCTCTCCCCCTTCATCCACCTAATTAGGTTAGAACTGTTCGTCTCTATCCCCTCTTTCATTTCCCTCATTCTATTTCACACAACACCCCTCAACCGTCACTGTCCACCTCCATCTTCCTCATCTCTGGCCACCCTCCGGCAAGACGCCTCCGTCACTTCGCATCCCCACACATCTCGCCACCCACCTCACAACCTCTGCCACACTCCACTGAACATCCTCCACTCATCCAAAGATCGCCTACACCACCACAACTGCCCCCCGACCTAACCCATCAATCCAGCCACAGAGCGACCTAGGCACGCATGCCTAGGCCACCCCGCGGCCTGCCACCTACTGCCTCACCTTCACTGTGACACGGCGAAGGTCCTCCTATGGTCTGATAGAGCTGCAAGCTCCTTTTTGTGCCGTGCAGGGTCTGAGCTCCAGCAGCCATTAGCGACGGCTCAAGGAGGTTGCAAGCTCGCTCCAGGCTGAAGTACTTCGGATTCCAGGTCCAGTAGGTTCGGGGAAGTCTCGTGCATCCAGTTGTCCAAGCAATTGGCGCTATGAGGCCTGCTGCTGCTGTAATTGGATGGAAGATATCCTGCGGGCGCGCGAGCAAAAGCGGTGGAGCATTAGTCCCACCTCGGTAAGTCATGAGGTGCTTGAGTAGTTTAAATTGAATTTGTGATATTGTCTCTTCGCCTCGAGAACACATGGGGTGAGGTCCCTCACCTATACACGCGCCTCGTCCGTGACTTCATCCCGTGGACCTGGTGACCCGACCCGACTACCCTTCTGAGCACTCCTCGTGCACCACACCCACACCAGTGCACCTGGACCTGGCCATGTGACCCGACCCGATTACCCGGCTCTGGGAGAGTGTACTGAAGAGAGATTTAGAGAGAGAGAGAGACGCGGGTGTGGGTAGAGGGGTAGGTTTTTCTCTCTTCGATTTGTGCAGGGAAGGAGAAGCGAAGGTGACACTTAGTCGCAAAGGAAAAAGAGAAGGAAAGGCAAGGCAGAGGGAAGAGGCGAAGCCAAAGAGAAGAGGAACTGAAGAAGAAATAAAGAAAGGGAAAGACAAGCAGAAGAAGAAAAGCTGAAGCCAAGGGAAGCAGGAGCCAAGGAAGGAAGAAGAAGAGGATCCATAGGAAAAAGAAGGAGAAAGACATTGCAGAAGAGAGGCAAGGCATAGGAAAGAAAAAGAAGGGCAAGCGCAGAGAAAGGAGCTACAGAGAAGAAACAAGGAAGAAGAAGCACATGGCCAAAGAAGAATAGAGGAAAGTTAGAAGTTAGAAGAAGAACAAGAAGCAGACAGGAGAAAACATCTTTTTAAGACATCTGATCCCATGATCAGACGTCCAATTTCTCTATTTTTGCCACAATTAACTTTTAAACTCATGCATATATATTTTGAATTAAGTTTTGAGTAATTAAGTGTTCAATTACATTCTTGAGATTAGTAATAAATTCCAATTGCTCCCTGTGTTCGACCTCGGATACTTAGGTTTTCGAGTAATAAATTTTTATTTGTTGACAACGCTTGGTCACCTATACTACGACGTAACTAACTGTTAAAACATGATCAAGTCACGACAACAAGCACATAACCAAGTACTGAATAAAATGTTAGGTCTACTAGAGGTTAAATACAACAAGGAGCCAATCATGCTACGATAAAGTTTTTGATCTATGGGCGTACCTGATTCGTCCAAGTCTAGGGAGGTTTTGACACTCATAGGAGTGTTCTTCCCTTTACTTTTCTCCATCTCAAATCTTTTCAGCATCTCCTTTGTATATTTTGATTGACACACAAAGGTCCCGAATTTGAGTTGAGTGATTTGTAAACCCAAGAAGAACTTGAGTTCACCCATCAAACTCATTTCGAATTCTTCCTGCATAATCTTGTAGAACTTTCTACACATAGATTCATTAGTAGCATCGAAGAGAATATCATCTACATATATTTGAACTAGTAAAATGTCTTTTATTTTTCTTTTAATGAACAATGTAGAATCAGCTTCTCCTATAGAGAAGTTTGCGCTCAACAAATAGTCTTTGAGTACCTCATACCAAGCTCTAGGAGCTTACTTTAGACCATATAATAGCTTGTTTAATTTATAGATAAAGTTAGGCTTATCATGAGAGTCAAAATCGGGAGGTTGTTTTACAAAAACTTCCTCCTTAATGAATGCATTAAGAAAAGCACTCTTAACATCTATTTGAAAGAGTTTAAAGCCAAGGAAGGCTGCATAAGTAAGAAGCATGCGAATTGATTCGAGTCGAGCTACGGGAGTGTAGGTCTTGTCAAAATCAATTCCTTCTTCTTGGTTGTACCCTTGTGATACGGAACGAGCCTTGTTCTGAATGACTACATCGGATTCATTCAACTTGTTCCGGAATACCCATTTGGTTCCTATTACCGTTTGACCTTCAGGCTCAGGTACTAGATCCCAAACTTCATTCCTTTGGAATTGGTTGACTTCCTCCTGTATGGTCATCATCCAAGGTTCTTCGAAGTATTCTTCCTCGACACTCTTTGGTTCAACTTGGGATACAAAGGTTGAGAGACTGAAAGAGAAACTAAAACGAGATTGGGTTTTAATGCCACCGGAAACACTTCCAATGATTTGACTTTCGGGATGATCCCTTTGATATATCCAATCTTTTGGAAGATTATGGATATTGGAATTTGGGATGTCAGATACATCAATAGAAGAATCATTTTCATCTTCCATATTGACTCAATCAATAGAGGAAGAGTAAGGTGATTCATTGAAGGAAACATGAAGGGTTTCCTCCACTATTAATGTAGTCTTGTTAAAAACCTGATATGCCTTACTACGTGAAGAATAACTAGTAAAGATGGCTTCTTCACCTTTGGCATCAAATTTATTTAAATTAGAACGGGTATTCAGAACAAAGCATCGGCATCCAAAAACTTTAAAATAACTAATCTTGGGTATTTTCCCATAATATAGTTCAAAGCAAGTTTTTCACAACCCGAATCAAATTAAGATGTGATTAAACATGTAACAAGTTGTGTTAACCGCCTCTGCCCAAAAGTACTTCGGTAACCTAGAGTTTATGAGAAATGTTCGAGCGCACTCTTGAAGAGTGTTGTTCTTTCTCTCAACTACCCCATTTTGTTGAGGTGTTCGGGGGAAAGAGAACTCATGAGCAATACCATGCTTTTGACAAAAATCATCAAACAAGGAGTTTTCAAACTCGCCCCCATGATCACTACGAATTCGAGTGCTTTGTAACCCTTTTCAGTTTGAACCTTCTTACAAAAAATAGAAAAGATGGAAAACACTCCATCTTTGGATATCAAGAAGGAGACCCTTGAAAACCTTGAAAAATCATCTACAATTACAAGACAGTATTTGCATCCACTAAGACTCATATTTTGTTGGTCCAAACAAATCTAGGTGAAGTAATTCTAGTGGTCTTGATGTGGATATAGCTTCTTTGATTTTAAAGCTAGATTTCATGATTTTGCCAAATTTACAAGAATCACACATAAGGTAATCTACAAATTTTCCTTTAGGAAGACCTTGAACTAGTTCATGTTTGGCTAGCTTTTGAACTAGTCTCATATGAACATGTCCTACTCTTCTATGCCATACATTCAATTCATTTTTAGCTACAAGACATTCATAAGTGCTATCTTTATCAAATTCTATAATATAAATGTCTTTAAACCTAGTTCCCTTAAAAAAGGTTTCTTTTGTTGATGTATGAATAATTTCAAATATTTTTGAATTGAAAACTACTTTATATCCCTTATCACAAATTTGACTAACACTTAATAAGTTGTGTTTTAGTCCTTTTACTAAAGGAACATTTGAGATAGGAGAAAGAGGGTTACCTATTTTACCAAGACCAATAATATGACCCTTGTGGTTGTTGCCAAATGTAATCATTCCTCCATCCGTAGGTTGGAGGTCCAAAAATAGGTGCTTGTCTCCCGTCATGTGTTTGGAACACCCAGAGTCCATCACCCATCAGCCTCCTTGATGGCGGTGGTCTCCTTGTCTTCTTTCTTGTAGGTCCCTTCATTCCTACAAAAGATCTCTTTTGATGACTTGGTATTTTTTTAGGTCTTTTTAATTTAAGTTGGCCATCCTTAATTTTGTATATCCAATTTTTGACATAATAATGTCCTTTGAAACCTACAAAACAAAGTGAAAGTTATCTTTTCGGTATCCATTGTAATGTGGATCCGTATTTGTTAGTGGTTCTCTTTGGAGAAGGTTTCTTTTTTGGTTTATTTTGACTAGTTTCATAATAGCCTAGTCCAAATTTACTTGAGGAAGGTTTTTGATGGGCAATAAGCTTGTCCAAGTTATCCTTTGCTTTTATAAATTTGGCTAAGTCCTCAAGCAACTAATTTGATTTTCCTTTGAAGTGATTTATCTCTATTTTCAATATGTCAAGTTTATCTTCTAGTTCTTGTTTGGTGCGTAAATCACATTTTAAAAGATTATTTAGTTGTAGTATAGCACGAAAACACGTCGACAAATAAATTTATAAAGATCGGTGAGTACCGGGTTGTTCGCAGGGAGGTAATCTCAATTTTTGCAGAAGCTTTTCAATAAAACTAATTCTAACTAGATGTATATATATGTATATATGTATAAAGTAGATATCCAGAGAATCAGAATTTTATTGCAATTAGATAGAGTTTTTCATAATAGAAAATGCTAATAGAAATAGATAGATAGAGGACAGATAGATAGATAGATAGATAGAGAGAGATAGAAGGAGGAAGAGAGACAATGCCACTTGTAGGATGCTTGTACGAGATGTAGCAGCACCTCAGATCCAGAGTGTCGGGATAAAGGTCGGAGCAGAGTTACAGAGTGACAGAGAGTCACGGAGAAAATGGTGGAAGAGATGACTGGAGTTGATAGTAGGAGTTGTTCTTCAATTGGGGGGCCCTAGCCTTCTTTTATAGCTTTGATGAGGGGAAAAGAGGGAATTTTAGCCCTTAAAACCATGCAACAACCCTTGAGTAATTAGATTCGTCGATCGGGAGATCAACGACTTTGATTTGGCTTCAAAATAACTTCATATGCGCCCTCTATGCTTTGGGCATACGAGATGCTGACATGTGGCACGCTCGTAGCCTTTGGATTGCCATCGGACAGCTCCGCTTCCTCCTTGCGTGCGCCCAATGCCTGCTTCTCTTCTTCGCGCTTGCCGCTCGCTCAATTTGAGTGCCCAATCCTTAGCCGTCCGATCTTACGATCGGATGGCTTAAAAATTGCGCACACAACCTTCACGTCGAAGAAAACTCATGGGATCCCGCGTTCAGCCGCTGCCCGCTCTGGTCTCGACACATGGTCGCGCCTGCATACGCCGATCTCCATCTGATGGGCAATAACGCCCGCACCCCCAACTTTCCTGATTTGAGTGCCATAAGGATTGAACTCGCACTCTTCTGATCCAACGCAAGTGCGTGAGCCAACGCGCTACACGTCAATTTTGTTACAGTTTCCTCTTTGCGTCTATTTATCCTTAGCCGTTGGATGGATGGCGTGGATGCATCGTGGACCGTTGGATGGCCATCCAATAGTTGAGAGCGGACGAGGGATGGTCTTTAAAGATGGGCCGACGGTGAGGGGTGGCTATGATGGCACCACATGATGCCATCATGGCCGTCCATCTTCTTTTCTTTATATCTGGTGATGTAGACCTTCGGTCGGATGGATTTTTGCGTCGTTAGACTGCGATCATTAATCTGGATCCATTGTGCGGTTGGATTTTTCATCTGAGGCTTGGATCTTTGTCCTTTGGCTCCATGACCTCCGTTCTTTTATGGACTGCACACGATGCTCTGGTTGTCTGATTGAGACAATTTCGGAAGCGTTAGACTCCCGTTGTCATTCTGATCAGATCTATCTGGTCTGATCTGTCATCTGTAGCTTCGAATCATTTGCGATTAAAAGCATCTCTCATTGGTATGTAAAATGATGATATTATCTATGCAGCTAATCGAACTTACCATTATGCAAATTACAATGCATATGAATGCATTATTCTTAAGTTATGCTAGTATCTAGCTTAATTCAGGTGTTTTAGGTTGCATGGTTGCTGTGCAATCACACCCCCATGCCTAAATGTTGCTAGTCCCTAGCAAATGCAAAACTAAATGAAAAGCGATCCTATATGACTAATTTTTAGCAAGAGTTTGACTAGAGTTTTATTTCTTTTGTTTTCATCCAAAACTTTAGAAATCCAGAAAATCGTGAAAGTGTTTTGTTGTAGCCTATACAACGGATCCAAGTGAAAAGCCAATCCACATCTAAAGCTCATACTTGACTTTTAGTAAAAATCTATTGGGATAGGCAAACTTCTTCCCTCATGGTTATAAGATAATTTGTAAATTCAACCTCAATTTTTGGCTTAGGTAGAAGATTTTTGAGTTAAGTAGATTTGTATTTGGTGGCTCACATTCATCTGGTGCTACATATAGACTAGTACTTTAGAACCTAGCATTCTAGACTATTAAATAATTCAACTCAAAGAGAGGTGGAGAAACTGTGCTCTCTTTAATTCCTTTGTACTCATTCTCTCTCTTTCTTTCTTTCTCTTTTTCTTTTTCTTATCATATCTTATCTTTTCTTTCTTTTTGAGCTCATGATTTCACTACATTTATCAATATATTTGGTGGTCTCTCCTGCCATTGACACTTTGATTAGATTCTGATAACTCTACGACTAAGTTAGAATTCCTTAGCCCATGTTCAGGCAGACAAAAATACAAAAAAGTAGGTAAAGGCTGTATTTGGTGGTTTGTGAGGGTGGTAGGTGTTATTGCCTCAATACACCTGAAATAAACTCTAAAAACACTTATAAACTCTCTTTTTTTTTCTGCTTTTTCTTTCTTTCTTTTCTACTCTTTTTTTTATATGCTTTTTATATGCATAGACATATATACCTCTTTTTTTTTTTTCTTTTGCATCCAGACATCTACTAATGCGACGCAATATCGCATATGACTTTTATTCATGAGGTATTATTTGGGATTAGGGGATGTTCAAGAGGATATTGGGTGGCTTATTTGGTGGAAGTGCCTATTCTCGGCACCGGGAAGGGAATGGATAGGACAGTGTATTTTTGACCATGACATTAATACCCTCCTTCAACCAAGGATTTTGTAAAGGATGGTCGTGACCATCCACCTCAGTCCTAGTTTTATCAAAACCCTGCTCTCTACGTATTTGCCTTATTTGGTGGCTCTCAAGAGATTCGCACTAAGAACTTGTACGTAGAAACCGAGAGCGAAAACTATGCCTAACTTCGAGTATCATTATCTAATTATCCAGAAGTTAAGATTCCTCATACTAGCCTTAGACTACCAGTAGACTTTCTATTCGCACCTCACACTTGTTTGGTGGATCTGTTAGAAAATAGTTTACCTGACTCCCTAATTACTGTCCAAGGGTTCAGGAGAAGAAGCATTACTTCTTCTTGACAAACTAAAGATGTTTATCGGTCTTCACAAAGGATCCATTGCAAATTCTACGTGCAAGTGTGAAATTATACTAGATTCTAAACTCAATAATTAACTTAAGAATAAATCCCTAATAAAACCTCCTTAATAAAAATTTTTTATGCCTAAATGCAATTTTTTTTAATCCCCGGCAATGGCGCCAACTTGTTCAATGCGTAATTCGCATTTTAAAAGATTATTTAGTTGTAGTATAGTGCAAATACACGTAGACAAATAAATTTATAAAGATTGGTGAGTACCGGATCATTCGTAGGGAGGTAATCTCTATTTTAACAGAAACTTTTTAATAAAAGTAGTACTAACAGGTATTTATATATGTATATATGTATAAAGAGACATCATAAGATCAAATTTCATTGAATTGATAAAGAGTTTTTTACAGTAGAAATTTCTATGCAAAAAGTAGAGACAGATAGATAGAATGAGAGAGAGGGAGAAATAGAAGGAGGCAGAGAGACGACGTCGCTTGTATGATGCTTGTACGAGATGCGGCAGCACCTTAGATCTAGAGCGTCGGGATGATGGTCAGAGTAGAGTTGCAGAGGGAAGGAGAATCACAAAGAAGATGGTGGAAGAGATGTCTGGAGTTCATAACAGGAGTTTTTAGAAGAGAGATGCCTTCAACTGGGGGCCCTAGGCCTTCTTTTATAGTTTTAATGAGGGGCAAAGTGGGCATTTTGGCCCTTAAACTCGTGTAACAACTCCTTTATGATTATCCGTCTATTGGGAGATCAACGGATCAAATCTGGCCTCAAAATCACCTTATTTGTGCCCTCTACGCTTGGATTCAACCTTGTGGCGACACGTGGCAAGCTTTAGGGCCCTGGATCTCCATCAGAAGCTCCCATTCTCTCCTCGCGCCTGCTTCAACACCCGCAGTGTGCTTTTCTCACTCCTCGCGTGAGCACTTTTCTCTCTCCTCACGTGCGCGCTTCATCTTTAATCGTGCCCCAATGCTCCTCGGTTGTCTGATCTTTCGATCGGATGACTTAAAACGAGTGTTGTGCCTTCGCTGAAGAGTGAGTGAAATCACACATTTCAAGGACACGTTTGTTCGTGCGTGCTTCGTGGGGTCATCTAATCACACCATGCGACCGTCTCCTAACACTCCGATCACCATCCAACGGGCAATAGTGCCCGCGCAGACCGGCTTTCCCAAATTCTTGCTGAGTGCGAGTCGATCCTGTGTTGGTTACTTGTGGGTGAAGGCACTAACTGCTGCACTGAGCCACCTTCTTTGTCCAGTTTCCCATTTGTGTGTGGCTACTCTCAACCGTTGGATGAGGATCCAACGACTGAGGATCTTCCCTCCTAGATGGTGTGGGGGTGGGGCGATGGCGTGGATGCATTGTGGCTATTGGATGGCGATCCAACAGCCCACAGTGCACGATGAAGACACCTTCAGATGCTGGGTTGAGATGAGGGGTAGCTGTGATGGCACCACGTGGCACCATCATGGCCGTCCGTCTTCTTTTCATTGTATCTGGTGATGTAGACCTCCGATCGAGTTGATTTTTACATCGTTGGATTGCAATCGTTGATCCAGATCCATCCATGCGGTTGGATTCTTCATCTGAGGCTTGGATCTTTGCCCTTTGGCTCCATGATCTCCGTTCTTTTATGGATTGCACATGATGCTTTGGTTTCTGATCGAGACGATTTCGGAAGCATTGGACTCCTGTTGTCATCTTGATCAGATCTATAGGGTTTGATTTTTCATCTATGGCTTTAAATCATCTGCAATAAATTTTATCTCTCTTTTAGTACATAAAATGACAATATTATCTATATGACTAAAAAACTAGCTATTGTGCAAATTATGATGCTTATGGATGCATTGTTCCTAGGTTATGCTAGAATTTAACTTAATTCAGGTAATTTAGGTCGCATGATTGCTGTGCAATCACACCCCCATGCCAAAATCTTGCTAGTCCCTAGCAAATGCAAAACTAAATGAAAATTGATCCTACATGACATATTTCTATTAAGAGTTTAACTAGAGATTTATTTCTTTTGTTTTCATTCGAAGCTTTAGTAATCCAGATAATCGTGAATGTGTTTTGTTGTAGCCTACGCAACAGATCCAAGTGAAAGCCAATCCTCATATTAAGCTCGTACTTGAGCCTTAGTAGAATTCTATTGAGATAGGCAAACTTCATCTCTTAGGGTTATAAAGTAATTTGTATATTCAGCCCCGACTTTTGGCTTAGGTAGAAGATTTCTGAGTCAAGTAGATTTGTATTTTGGTGGCTCACACTTAGTTGGTGTTGCATAAAGACAAGTACTTCAGAACCTAGATTTCTAGACTATTAAATAATTTAACTCAAAGAGGCGGAGAAACTGTGCTCTCTTTAGTTCCTTTGTACTCATTCTCTCTCTTTTTTTCTCGTTTTCTTTTTCTTATCTTTTCTTTTCTTTCTTTTTGAGCTCACAATCTCACTAGATTTATCAGTATATTTGGTGGTCTCTCTTGGCATTTAACACTTTGATTAGGTTCTGATAACTCTACGACTAAGTCAGAAATTCTCAGCCTGTATTTAGGCGGCCAGAAATACATAAAAGTAGGTAAAGGCTGTATTTAGTGGATCGTGAGGGTGGTAGGTGTTGTTGCATCAATACACTTGAAATAAACTCTAAAAACACTTATAAAGTCTTTTTTCTAATTTTTTTCTATGTATATATATTTTTTTTCTTTTCTTTTTCCTCTATTTTTTTTCAATATATATATATATTTTTTCTTTTTTTTCTTCTTTCGCATCCAAATATCTACTAACGCAATGCAATATAGCATACAAACTTTTATTTACAAGGCATTATTTGAGATTAGGGGTGTTCAAGAGCATATTGAGTGGCTTATTTGGTGGAAGTGCCTATTCTCGGCACCAAGAAGGGAATGGATAGGATAGTGTATTTCTGGCCTTGACATTAATTCCCTTGATGTGCACACATCTAATTAACCTAAAATGTCTATTAATGCATGTTCTTAGTGTCACATTAGCATCACACATTGTAAATAGTGCATAACATGCATAATCATGCATTTAGATTAAGTTGTATAAATTGTACAGTAATTGTCTCCTTTCTATGGTCAGGGATAGGGTGACTTTTTATTAGGGCCTCAGATCGAAGATCCAACCGTACGGATCTGATCAGGGCGACGATTGGAGTTCAACGACTCCAAGATCGCCCTAATCGGATATCCGTAGCATCAGATAGAGATCGAGGAATCCTATAAGATCAAGGGCCAAGATGGTGTTAATCCACACTTCAAATGACAAATCTGATCACATAGATGGGTTTGGATTGACGATCGTAGCCTAACGGTGCGAAAATCGATCCAATCCGATACCTGTGGCACCATTTACATCACTCAGAAGATGGACGGCCAAGATGGTGCCAGGTGGCACCATCTCAACTGCCCAGCCGGCCGCAAGCACCCGCCGCAGCCTTTCCTCTTCATTTGAGCGATGCTTCTCCATCTTTGGATGCTCATCCAATGGTTGTGGGGCGCACGAGCACGAAACGAGCGCTCGACACAAACGCACCTGCAGCGCGTTGGTTGAGCGCGCTATCGAGAAGAAGAGACGCCCGTTTGAGCTGCAGGTGCCTCAATTTGGAGTGGGCACGAGTGGGCACGTGGGTGCGAGGAACCATGCGATCGTGATCCAACGGCGCTGCGCAGACAATTGTGCCCACGCACGATCGGATGCATGGTGAGAATGCAAGATCGCACGTGTAGGCATGCGCAGTGATGGTGCGGCGAGGAGTGATCTAAGCCGTCCGATCTCATGATCGGACGGCTAAGATTTGAAGAACGTGACGTGTGTTTTAGGCTCAGAAGAGGAGAGGGTGCACGAGCGCCACCCACAAAGGCCACGTTCAGGTCTTTAGTGACGGATTTATCCATCACTAAAGGTCCTGAATTAATGTTTTTCAAATTTTAATGACCAAAATGCCCCCACTCCTTGCAACTATAAAAGGAGACCCTCTCCATACGAATTTCTCATCCCTTCTCTTCTCTCACCCCTTCCAAAGCTCTAAGAGCTTGTCCCAAACCCAGGATGCTCCTCTAGAGTAGAAATTATAATTTTTCCACCTTTGTCCCCCTTCGTGGAGCATCCTGTGGTTGTCCTCTCTTTGCATTCAAGAAGCGGATCCTGCGATGATCACGACGTGCTGCTTCGTTCCTGTTCTTCCCGCTTCGTCCTCCTTCTTCCTGCTTCATTCCCATTCTTCTAGACTTTGTCCCGTCTGGCTCGTCCTTCAAGCAATTGTCGAGGAGGATATCTCTCTCCATTCTCTTTACGGCTTTCTAGAGTAGATTTACTGCTTTCTAGTGTAATCATTTTCTGCTTTCTAGTCGTAATGAGTAGTGTAATGAACAATTTTTGATAATGAAATCTATGTTTATTCTACATCCCTTTTGCTTTTATTTGTAATATTCTCTCTCTTATATTTATTATTTGTTAAATAGATAGCTAGTTTTCAACCAGCTATTCTGTTTTGTGACAAACAAAACAAACACATATTTTTAATCAAACGTCCGCCTCCCTGTGTTCGACCCGAAACTTCTTATGGATTTTTCGGTATAAATTTTATTTGTTGAACCCGAGTTCTCTGCTTTTCATACTACAATGGCAGGTTTTCAAAACCAAATTCGATAGTGTAGTCCTCCGGCGTTTCAACATTTTGGCGCTGTTGCCGGGGAGGCGATGCGCTTTGATTTTTTTTTGCATTTTCCAACTTACGAATTATTTACCTCACTTCTCTCCTTTCTTATTGTGATTGCAGGTACTCTTTCGAGACGAGGAAAAGCAACAGATTGGAACAAAGTGCTATTGAAGGTTCTGTAAGTTTTTTTCCACCTCCCACCCATTAGTTTTCATTCCACCACGTAATAACACAAACATAAATCAACCTAGGTGTTCTTATAAACTCTAAGGTTAGTTTTGTTTGCTTGTTTGTTTGACACCTACACCCGCCTCAACCTCCACATTTAAAAAGAAAAATTAAAAAAGAATCTCACAGAGGTACACAACCTCATCTAATTTTCAAACTCAACCGGTAAACTGATCTTTGGAATTGGTACACACATCCAAACACATAATTGAGTAGAAATTAGATTAGGTAATCACTTGTGTGCCTAATTAAGTGGTGCAACAGGCCAATTGTTTGAGTTGATTGGGTCGCACCACTTCAATTAAAATCAACTCATCAAGTAGCTGCTGCATAGGTTCAACTCTTAGGGATTTACCAGGCACTCCACATTCTTTTAAGCTTCAAAGGAAAACATATTTACCTGTGCTTTCAAAACCTGGTGTGCCAACAAAACTTGTTTGAAAATAACTAAAGTTGAATCCTAAAAGCTACTAAGCAAGATTTGAATCCTAAAATTCATCGCATCAAAAAACAATCTTGCTTGAAAACAACTAGTTGTGCACGCACACATACATCAATCAATCATTAAGGGCGCAACCCAGATAAAGGGCCCATCGCATTCCAAAGCACATTCAAACCTAGCCCTAAATAAGACAGAGTAGACATCGGCCTTAAGGATTCGGCTCACTCTTTGGAGCCCAGAACGAGATTATTTTCGATTAGTCTGTTTCTACTGTTCAAACTAATGTCTAGCTAGGGGAGCAAAATCAAACGATCGCGGTTGGGGGGTACACTAAGAACCGGAGGTGCAAGCCGAAGGAAGAACCTTCTCCCCAGTCCCTCCTAATTGGTTGGATTGAACAGACAGAATTAGATCAAATCATTTCTTTATCTCAAAATGGGTTCTGGGAGTCTGTAAGTCTTTAGGCTAGCCCACTTAAGGATAGGTTTGATTGTTTGTATTGCAGGGCACCTTTCTTCCTCCCATCTATCATGAATCCTTCCACATTTTATTATACACATTCCTGCTCTTTCCCTCCTGTTATGAGTTATCTTCAACATGACGATTATCTTGACTCGTACTGTAATCAACCATCGATTAGTTGAGACAACTCGGATTGGGGATACAGTTTCGGACCTCCGTGTTTAGGGTTTAACCCTGAACACCCTAATTGTGATTTCTATCCTTCTCAGAGCCACATCGATTATAGATCGCCACCCTTTCATGGACAACCTAATACGATCTACAATCAAGGAGGATACACTGATCGTTACCCATTCCCTGAATACACTGCCTTTAGTTCATCACCACCTTTTGAACAATCCGAAATAACCTATTATCAGGAAGGGTATCATGAATCTCAATTCGTTAACTCCTCTGCATTGATCCTAAACTTGCCCAACCCTGAAACAAGTCATTTGGTTCATGGTAACCAGGTTCAAGATAAGGTTTTGGCTAACTTGAGGAATACTATACAATCTTTAGAAGTTCAGCCAATACCTTGCATTAAAGAATTGGAGCCCCTGATTGAGATGATTGATGATTTGAACAAGTATTTGTTGGATTGGCTCTAGGATTTTAAGGATAAGAACCTGGGTGAGTTTCTACTTGGGAAGTTAGCGAAATTGAGAATAAGATTTGTGGTTGCTTTAGTTTAATCGTGGGATGATTCCCAAGATGAACCCCCTTCAGGAGAGCCAATGTCAGAACCCGCTCAGGCACCTGTTGGGAGGGACATGTGTTACGAGGCTGACCAGATTGAATTAGAGCAACCAATTAAGGATGATCCGATTTTTTCACCTGAAATCTTTGGGTCGGGGTACGAGGAAACGTATGTCTCCATGGACCAGAAAGTGACGGATGATTTTGGGATGTACATTAATATAGATTTTGATTTCTTTGATTCTGATGGTGAAGATTCAATTTGCGAAGTCTCACGTGAGTTTACAGTACATGATTTCTGTGAGACGATTGGGCCTGAGGAATCTGATAGATCATTTGATGGCTTAATAACTGAGGAAACTGATCTTATTGGGGCTCACATGATGGATCCAGAATCGCATTTTCTGGAGGATTCAATCCAATGCCCCGATTATCAGTTATACCCCATTGATCTTATGGACGATTCTATTTTTGAGATAATTAGACCCAAGTCAATTCTGATTCAGCCACATCTTTTAGACTTGAAAATTTCAGATGGGGTGATTAATATGTAGGAGGTCTCGAAATTTGACATTTTGAAGGAGGATAGGAGCTGGGAAATTTCGATTTGGGAAGCAAACTCCGGAGGAAGTAGAATACCGAGTCTAAGGGTTCCAATTAAGCTGAAACCATCAAACCAGGACCCTTACGACATTTGTTCTGAGGATGTCCAACCCAAGCACACATTTATTGATTATCCTTTGAAGCTTGATTTGTCTGTAACCCAACTTTTTGGTCTTGGGTTGCATCCTCATAAATCGCAGGCCCGACCCTGCTTGCATACTGATTTTAGGTTTTGGGTAATTTTTATCCAGAACCTTAGATATTCTCTATCATGGGGTATGGGTCTGCACCACAATTTGGTCCACATTTGTGGACATCTGCTGGCAGGTCCTAAAGTGAATCTTTTTATTCTGATTCAGACCGGCACCTGTGAATTCTTTATTTCTCTTCTTTGTATAGTGTGCCTAGCTAAAGGCACTAAGTTTAGCATGTATACAGTTTTTGTTTATCTCAGAGAGGACCTGTCATTCACGTAATTCAGGTGCTTTCTACTCTATTCCACTTTGTTTTGTCTTTTTAATACATTAAGGACTATGCATTAGATAAGCATGGGGGGTGGATATTCATCTCTGAATTAATTTGTCAGCTCCATAGATTCATTTTATTTTCTTTTATATATATATATAATTGTGGAATTAGGAAGGAATACTTAGACATTAAGACTTTTCAATCTTAGGAAATATTACATTAGGATCTGAACACAAAAAACCCTTCAGGTCTTTGGGCTTAATCAGCCCGGGTATTCACTAAAATGTGGACTTGTTTTTCGAGTCCTCGCCAACCTGAATTATATTTTAATTTATGTAAATAAGTTTGGGTGATAAGTACACGACTTATCAACCCACCCTCTGATTTGAGAGAACTTTAAGTATATAGCATCTACACACACTATCTTTTCACTTACTCATTGTTCGACGATTTTAACAGAAATTGGGTAGCTAATGAACCTTCTAGGGTGATATGGCTGGCAAGTTATCGTGGGTAACAGCCCATAGGTAGGTTGTCCAGAGCCCAGTCATTGGACCACTCTCTTCTTGCTACCTTTAGGTAAATCTTAGACTAGGGAAGCCACCTACTTAAAAAAAAAAAGAAAAAGAAAGTCAAAAAGAAAAGAAAAAAAAGGAGGAAAGAAAAAAAAGAAAACAAAAAAAATAATCCACACTTCGCCACATGAGCATGGCTGGCAAGTTGTCGGTGGTAACAGCTCATCGACCGGTTGTCCAGAACC
Source organism: Thalassia testudinum (assembly GCA_037157565.1). Taxonomy (NCBI): domain Eukaryota; kingdom Viridiplantae; phylum Streptophyta; class Magnoliopsida; order Alismatales; family Hydrocharitaceae; genus Thalassia; species Thalassia testudinum. The sequence goes on from JAZHRO010000049.1 coordinate 41,404,006, forward strand.
CAGCTCAAGAAATGCACTAAAAATTCCCAAAACACTTAGGAAGAAGCGGAGAAGTAGAATAAACAGGGGAGCTATACATTGGATTCGCCCTTGTGTTGGCCCCATAAAAATAAAAGTAGGGAGAAAGCTACCGGTCGTAAAGATACACCTTTAGGCAGAACTCTCTTTTTAAGGTCACCTAGGGGTGTAGAAACCCGAAGCCCGTTCTAATTGCTGATCAACGAGTCCATCACATTCACAATAAGATTCTTAGAACTTAGGGTTCTCATCAAATCTTGGGTGGGTTGAATGGACGTAGAAAGCCACTCTTTAACCCTAAACTCAAAAATCCAAAAAAATTAGAAGAGAAGAAAAAGAGAAAAAGAAATTTTCTTTGAACACGGCAAGGGTTTGAGGCAGTCTGCATTTTGGCAGATACCCGGGCGCTGTTGTATCTTTGAAAGTTCAGATCCTAAGTAAAAATTTCTTAATGTTGAAAATAACTTATGCCCAAGTAATCCAACCTAATTCTTTTATAAATAGCATGTAGTTTTTGCTAGAGACTAGCAAAAGATAGGCATGGGGGTGTGATGTGCATACATCTGATTAACCTAAAATGTCTATTAATGCATGTTCTTAGTGTCACATTAGCATCATACATTGTAAATAGTGCATAACATACATAATCATGCATTTAGATTAAGTTGTATAAATTGTACAGTAATTGTCTCCTTTCTATGGTTATGGACAGGGTGACTTTTTATTGGGGCCTCCGATCGATGATCCAATCGTACAGATCTGATCAGGGTGACGATTGGAGTTCAACGACTCCAAGATCGCCCTAATTGGATATCCGTAGCATCAGATAGAGATCGAGGAATCCTAGAAGATCAAGGGCTAAGATGGTGTTAATCCACACTTCAAATGACAAATCTAACCACACGGATGGGTTAAAATCGACTGTCGCAGCCTAACGGTGTGAAAATCGATCCAATCCGATACCCGTGGCACCTTCTACATCACTCAGAAGATGGACGGCCAAGATGGCGCCACGTGGTGCCATCTCAGCTGCCCAACTGGCTGCATGCACTCGCTGCAGTCTTTCCTCTTCATTTGAGCGATGCTTCTCCACCACTGGATGCTCATCCAATGGCTGTGGGGCCTGCGTGCACAAAATGAGCGCTCAACACAAACACGTCCACAGCGCGTTGGTCGAGCACGCTATTGAGAAGAAGAGATGCTCGTTCGAGCTGCGAATGCCTCAATTTGGAGTAGGCATGAGAGGGTGCGAGGAACTGTGCGATCGTGATCCAACGGCATTGCACAGACGATGGCACCCACGGGCGATTGGACGCATGGCGAGAACGCAAGATCGCTTGTGTAGGCGCGCGCAGTTGAGGCGTGGCAAGGAGAGATCTAAGCCGTTCGATCTCACGATCGGATGGCTAAGATTTGAAGAACGTGACATGCATTTTAGGTGCGGAAGAGGAGCGGGTGCACGAGCATCGCCCACGAAGGCCATGCTCAGGCCTGTAGTGACAGATTTATCCATCACTAAAGGTCCTAAATTAATGTTTTTCAAATTGTAATGACCAAAATGCCCCTACTCCTTGCAACTATAAAAGGAGACCCCCTCCATAGGAATTTCTCATCCCTTCTCTTCTCTCACCCCTTCCAAAGCTCTACGAGTTTGTCCCAAACATGGGATGCTCCTCTAGAGTAGAAATTATAATTTTTCCACCTTCGTCCCCCTTCGTGGACCATCCTGCGGTTGTCCTCTCTCTACATTCAAGAAGTGGATCCCGTGACGATGACGACGTGCTGCTTCATTCCCGTTCTTCTCGCTTCGTCCTCCTTCTTGCTCCATTCCCCATCTTCCAGGCGTCGTCCCGTCTGGCTTGTCCTCCAAGCGATCGTCGAAGAAGATATCTCTCTCTCCATTCTGTTTACTGCTTTCTAGAGTAGATTTACTGCTTTCTAGTGTAATCATTTTTCACTTTCGAGTCTTAATGGGTAGTGTAATGAATAATTTTTGATAATAAAATCTATGTTTATTCTACATCCCTTTTGCTTTTATTTGTAATATTCTTTCTCTCTCTTCTATTTATTATTTGTTAAATAGATAGCTAGTTTTCAATGAGCTATTCTGTTTTGTGACAAACAAAACAAATGCGTATTTTTAATCAAACGTTCGCCTCCCTGTGTTCGACTCGGAACTTCTTATGGATTTTTCGGTATAAATTTTATTTGTTGAACCTGAGTTCTTCACTATTCAAACTACAATGACAGGTTTTCGAAACCAAATCCGATAGCATAGTTCTCTGACATTTCAACATCCCTCCTTTAGCTGAGGATTCCGTAAGGGACGGTTGTGACCATCCACCTCAGTCCTAGTTTTATTAGAACCTGCTCTGAGCGTATTTGCCTTATTTGGTGGCTCTCAAGAGATTCACACTAAGAACTTGTACGTAGAAACCGAGAGCGAAAACTATGCCTAACTTCGAGTATCATTATCTAATTATCCAGAAGTTAAGATTCCTCATACTAGCCTTAGACTACCAGTAGACTTTCTATTCGCACCTCACACTTGTTTGGTGGATCTGTTAGAAGATAGTTTGCCTGACTCCCTACTGTCCAAGGGTTCAGGAGAAGAAGCATTGCTTTTTCTCGACAAACTAAAGATGTTTATCGGTCTTCACAGAGGATCCATTGCAAATTGTACATGTAAGTGTGAAATTGTATTGGATTCTAAACTCAGGAATCGACTTAAGAATAAACCCCTCATAAGACCTTCTTATTAAAAATTCATTATGCCTAAATGTAATTTTTTTTTTCTGTCATAAAAAATAATACATGCAATGTCCACCCCCCCATGCCTATTCATTACAATGTCCTCATTGAAATGTATGCATGAAAATCAAAATGTAATAAGCAAGAGGAGGGGATATCACCTGACTATGATTGTTATCTAGGTCAGCATGGATGTAGAGGATGCAAAACTACCTGTAATGAATACTGGGTTGCCTCCCAACTAGCGCTAAGCTTAATGTCATTTGCCGGACTTAAACCCAAAAATATGTAGTTCAAATAAGTGGGTTGAGTCAAGATTAAAATGAAGATGTGATTATGTAATGCAAGGATCTGTGATCCACAAATGCGGATTAGCTGATGGTGAATACCAAGCCCAAAAGGTCAGAAAAATAAAGTGAATGAGCTTGAAACTATTTGCAGCCAGATGCTACAAAAGAGAGAAACATTAGTGCGGGTGCCAGAGTGGAAAGTAGATAATGGCAATGTTGTCACAGCGAAATTGAGGTTTCAAAAACTGTGTTGTAATATAGTCGAAATCGCTTTGAAAATAAATATATTTATTACTCGAATTTTAAGTCAGAGGTTGAACACAGGGAGAAATATGGAATTCAAAACTCAAGATTGCAATTTGAATAAAAAATATAAGAGATTGTAACAAGAATAATGTTAGATATTAATGTGCAAAAAGAATGGAGCAAAATGGTGATTTAAATCACCAATTACTCCTCACAAATAGCAACTAAATCAAAGCCTCAAATATATGTAATCAAATGTATCATACGACTTAAATAGCCTGTGCTACAGTGCTGTTTAGAGACTTAAGGGTCTCTCGACTTCTTCTTCTTTTATTTTTCTAATCTTCTCCTTCTTTTTCTCTTCCTATACGGCTAATGCGTATGCATCTGAATAGCCTAAAATGTCTATTTATGCATGTTCTTAGTATTATAGTAGCATCATACATTATAAATATTGCATAACTTGCATCATCTTGCATTTAGGTTAGGTTGCGTAAAAGTTAGGTTAATTTTCTCCTTTTGTGGTCAGGTAACAGGGAGACTTTTAATCAAGGCCTCGGATCAAAGATCCAACCGTATGGGTCTGATCAAGGCGATGATTGGAGTTCAACGACTCCAAGATCTCCCTGATCGGGCTTCCGTAGCATCAAATATAATTCGAGGAAGGTCAAAGATCAAGGGACAAGATGGTGTCAATCCACACCTCAGATGACAAATCCGATCACACGGATGGGTTCGGATCGACGATCGCAGCCTAACGGTACGAAAATCGGTCCAATCCAACATCCGTAGCACCATCTATAATTCAACGAAAATGGATGGCCATGATGGCGCCAAGTGGCGCCATCACAGCCACCCAGCATCGGCCGCAACTCTTCTTCTTCACCCGCTCGATGAATCTCTGCTGTTGGATGCCCATCCAATGGCCGAGAATGTGCCACGTCGTCGCTCATCCAGCGCCTCTCCTCATCTGCAAGCATAATCAACACCTAATCTCGACCATTGGATGAAGATCCAATGGCTGAGATTGGTCGTGCACAAAATCACCAACGTGCCTCAACCACACGCGTAGCACAGCAGTTAAGGTGCTATGTAGGTAGGAGACGAGGGCTCGAATCGCAGAGCGGCGTCCCCTTCTTGCGTGCGGGTGTGCCATCACAACCGTTCAATCAGAAATCTACGGTCCAGATCATCCAATCGGATGAACGCATGAGTCAACATGCAACGTTCACGCATGATCGAACGCGCGATCAAGCGTTAGGCAGGCGAGGAAGCGCTGTTAAGAAGCAAACTGAGCTGTCCGATTGGATAAGGCGAGATCATGCATGGGTGTTGAGGCAGTTGAAGGCGAGGAGGCAGGCATGCGTGCGGTTCTTCAGCCACGTTCAAGCCTTTAGTGATGGATAAATCCATCACTAAAGGTCCTGAATTAATGTTTTTAAGTGAAATGACCTTTGTACCCCCATCAATCTTCACCTATAAAAGGCCCTAGGACCCCCTTGTGTCGACCCGGATAGGTTGTGTTAATATGATAATTTAATCATTGAAATGCGCATAGTGGTTAACCTAAATCGGGCCTAACCATCCTTTTACAAACATTTTTAACCTGGCCAACTTGATTTTATCTTGGTCACTTTTAGGCCCAGGGTCGAACTCAGGGAAGTGGGATTAAAGGTGAATAAGTTTCTACGCCTGCCCTACAATGAATCTCTTTCGTTCGTTTATTATGTTTTTTCTATTTAATATTTTTTTCTGATAATTTTTGTCCTTGAGGTACACCCTCAAAATCAGGTTCTTGGCTTTGAGACAAATTAGGGTTCCAAAACTGGTCTTGCTATTCGCAAGACTGAGTACCTGCAAGTCAAGGATTATCTTTTCTCTTTTGTATATTTTTCTTATCTTTTTAATGGTAGGAAAGAGAAATAGAAATAAGATAAATATAGTATATATATATATATATTATATATGTATATAGGGGTGGGGGTGGAGGTGGAAATGGCTGTAGCACGGTGTCGAGTTGATTGTAGTCTAGGAAGACACAACCAATAGGACGAAGTGCCGCGTGGAGTGTAGGATGGATGAGTGGAAGATGTGTGCAAAGACGCTTTCTGTACGCGTATATCGGGGAATATCAGCAACTGGTGCAGATATTCCCGCGATACAACGTTTGGTAGGTGATATGAAAAAATATATATATATATGTATATATGTAAATATATATCTATATGTATGTATGTATATATATATATGTAAATATGTGTATAGATAGATGTATGTATATATATATGTATGTATATATAAATATGTATATATGTATATAGATATATTAGTATAAGTATCTATATATACAGATATATATATATATATATATATATATATATATATATATATATATGTATGTATTTATAGTTATAGAGATATATATGTATATATGTATGTATATTTGTATATATGTATAAATATATGTGTATATATAGATATATATATATGTATATATACTTATACTTAGTTGTATAGGTAATAATATTTGTATAGATATCTATATATATATATATTTATACGTATATAAATATATGTATATATGTAAATATATATGTGTATATATATATATAAGTATATATATATATGTATGTATGTATGTATATATACTTATATATAATTGTATAGGTACTAATATGTATATGTATATATATATATGTATATAAATATATAAATATATAAATATATATATATATATGTATATATATATATATATATATATGTATATATATATATCTATATATAACTATATAGTAGTGTATAAGTGAGTGGGTGTGTGTACGAGGGTGTGTGTGTGTGTGTCTGTGATTGCACAGCAAAAATACACCAACAATTGTGCCGTCTTGTGCTATTTCCTAGCATTACCAGTGCATATCAGGTATCCATAGTCGCATTTGTAAAAATACACGCATGCATGCATTTAATTGAGAGGGGAGGAGAGTGAATAAAATGGCCTTGTAATTTACATTTTCTTCAAGTGCTGCTTTGCAAATTCACCATCTTTTATTTTTTATTTTATTTGACTTTGAATTCTTCTTCCCGCGGCTGCAAGAAATGGCCTGTTCTTCTTCGCACCATGTCCTGCTCAGCCATGCTCTGCAGCAAGCCACTCCCTGCACAGCCGCATGCACAGCCATGCATAGTCAGGGCATGGCTGTGCATGCTTTCTTCCTCTATAAAGTAGGCACGGCTTCTTCTTGCAAAGGAGAGCCTGGTCCAAGCCAAAAAAAAAACCCAACGCACCTCTTCTCCTTCCAGGCCGCCTCCTCCCCTCTCCCTCCATACACAGCCCCTCCTCCTCTAAGGAGCAACTCTGCGGGCAGGAGTACCTCACTGTGGTGCACAACCACCACCGAGAGTCCACCACTGCCCAGCTCATTAAAGAGCCAGTGGGCATGGTGGTTCTTTCCATGTTTCTTCATTTGAAGCACTTCCACCATTGCCACTGAAGCTTCAAGCTTTGAAGCTCAACCGGCCACCACGCGCCCCTGCAACAGCCAGCCAAGCTCCACCGCGCACGCCAGCAAGACACCCGCACCCTTCTCGGCGTGCCCTATTGTGCTCCTTCGCCCTCGCCTCCCACTTCCGCACGCCCTGTCGCGAAGCTCTTCTTCGCAAGGCAGCAGTCGGCGCAGCTTCTCCACGCACGCGCCAGCCACTCACGCCTCCCGCACTCACAGCACCGGACACGGGGTCACGCGGCTTGCCCCGGCACTATAGCCACTGTTCACGCGTTTCAGCGGAACACTGTGGCTACAGTGCGGTGACCGGTAAGTTTCTCACTTAACCGGTCACCCGACGCGTCGCAACCGCTGCTAGCCCGTGCCCGCATCCTTTGTCACGCCCACTCCACCGCCCGCCCGCACGTCTGCGTGCGCCTGCCTCTACCAGCGCCCACACCCGCCCACGTGTTCACCGGCTCCCAGCGCCTGCCTTCGCCTACTCCCTTCGCCTCTCCGCGCAGCGCTGTGCGCTGCGGTCCTCTCCCCGCGCCCACTCCCTCTAGCACGCCTCTTTGAGCGCATACGTGCCTGCACGTGCATGTGAAAGCATCAGACGACGCCATGAGCATGCGGACGGCTTAACTCTCCCAACCTTCACTCCAACAGTCTCTCTCTCTCTCTCACACGGCACTCTCTCACTCTCTCTGTCGACACATACACACACACACTCACACTCTTGCACACACACACTCTCACTTATACATTAATATATACTTATATATATACATACATATATATATATATCTATATATTTATATAGTTATATATATATACTTATATCTATACATATAGTAGTACCTATATAACTAAGTATAATTATACATATATACATATATATATATATACATCTATATACTTATATATATATATATACGCATATATATATTTACATATATACATATACTTATATACGTATATATATATATATATATATATATATAAATATATATATCTATATATATGTCTATATAACTAAGTATAAGTATAGATACATATATATATATAAATATATATATCTATATATATACCTATATAACTAAGTATAAGTATAGATACATATATATATATATATACATATATATATATATACATATCTATCTACATATATCTATATACATATATTACTATAAATAAATATATATATATATATATATATATATATATATATATATATATATATATATATATATATATATGTTATATATACATACATATACATATATCTATATATATATATATCTATACATATATCTATCTATACATATATTTACATACCTTTATATATATACACATATATATATATATACATATATAAGTACACATATACCTATATAATTATAACCATATATATACATATACATATAGATATATATTTACATATATACATATATATATATTTTCATATCACTTACCATACATGGTGTCGTGGGAATATCTGCACCAGTTGCTGATATTCCCCGATACACGCGTACAAAAAGCGTGTTCACACTCATCTTCCACCAATCCACCTTACACACGGCACTTCATCCTGTTGGTTGCGTCTTCCTGGACGACGACTGACTCGACACCGTGCTACACTCCATCTCCACCTCCACCCCCACCCCTTTATACATATATAATATATACATATATATATACTATATTTACTTTATTTCTATTTCTCTTTCTTGCCATTAAAAGGATAAAATATATATATATAAAAGAGAAAAGATAATCCTCGACTTGTAGGTACTCAGTCTTGCGAATAGCAAGACCAGTTTTGAAACCCTGATTTGGCTCAAAGCCAAGAACCTAATTTTGATGGCGTGCCTCAAGGACGAGAATTACCAGAAAAAAAATCTTAAATAGAAAAACACCAAAACACAATAAACGAATGGAAGAGATTCATTGTAGGAAAGGCTAGAAACTTCACTTCTAATCCCACTTCCCTGAGTTCGACCCTAGGCCTAAAAGTGACCAAGATAAAATCAAATAGGCCAGGTACAAAAATATTTTGTAAAGAGATGGTTAGGCTTGATTTAGGTTAACCACTATATGCAATTCAACGATAAAATCACCATACTAACACACCTATCCGAGTCTACGCCATAATCCTTTCAGTCTGCAGGAGGGAGTGAGAGAATGCTGTGAGAGAGAGAGAGAGAGAGAGCACCTGCTAGAGGAAGAAGGCGCGGCGTTTAAGTCATCCAGATGCCTCAGCCGTCGTCTGATGGCCATGTGCAGGCGTAGGCGTGTAGGCGAGCGATGACACGCTCACACGCTGGAGGGAGCGGGCGCAAGGGAGACTGCAGCGCCGCGCACTGCGTGGCGCAGTGCACTGTTGCGTGTTGGAGCAGGTGTGGGCGAAGGCGCTAGTGCTAGCAGACGCTAGAGCAGGTGCGCGCGTGGAGCGGGAATGGGCTGGAGGCGGTCGCGGGCTGGAGAGAGAGCGCGCGGTGATCGGGTAAGTGAGAAGCTTTCTGGTCACTGCGCTGTAGCTACAGTGTCGCGCTCTCTAGAGTGAACAGTAGCTACAGTGTCGCGCGCTCTGGACAGCCGGTTGCATCCGGTGCGGTGGGTGTGCACGCACTGGAAGGTGCCTGCGTGCACGGAAGGAGGCTGCGGTCGGTGCCTACGTGCGCGTGGGCAACTGCTGCTGCTGCAGAGCTTCAAAGCTCGGCTCTGTGGCAATGGCAGAAATGGATTGGAACGACGAAACAGAGAGGAGAACCACCACGCTCACCGGCTCTTTGATGAGCTGGGCGGTGGTGGGACTCACAGTGGTGTTTGTGTACCACTGTGAGCTACTCTTGCCCGCAGCGTAGCTCCTCAGAAGGAAGAGAGGCTGCATATGGAGGGGAGAGGGGAGGAGATGGCCTGGAGGAAGGAGGTGTTGTTGTTGTGTGGACCAGGCTCAGCTGCAAGGAAGATGGCTGTGCTCTTTTTAAAGAGGAAAGAGGCATGCACAGCCATGCCCTGGGCTGCATGCATGGCTGTGCATGCGGCTGGCAGGGCAAGCTTGTTGCAGAGAATGGCGCGAGGAGGAAGCTGCCATGCCTTGCAGCCGTGCGGAGAAATTCAAAGCCAAACAGAAATAAAAAATAAAGATGGAGATTTTGCGAGGCAGCACTTGAGGAATATGTTAATTTCAGGGCCATTTTATTCACTCTCCTCCCCTCTCAAATAAATTCATGCATGCGTTTATTTTTACAAATGCGACTATGGCTATCTAATAGACATTGGAAATGCTTGGAAATAGCACAAGATGGCACAATTGTTGGTGTATTTTTGCTGTGCAATCATACCCCCATGCCTATCTTTTGCTAGTCCCTAGCAAAACATTTTTGTATTGTATTTTGAAATGATCGTTAAGCTGAAGATTTTCTTATGCATGCTGGGTAGGGTAGAGGAAGGACGAAAGATCGGGTAACGAGAACTGAGGTGCAGGGTATACAGCAGGGTGGTAGGGTGGGTGGATGGTGCATGGTTAAGTGAAAAGTGAAGTGAGCATGACAGTGGCGGAGTGTAGTTGGGGTACCTCCCAATGAGTGCTGAATTTAACGTCCCCAGCTGGACTCAGAATGAGGCACAAAATTAGTTACCCTCTAGCAGGGCAACAGTTTCTCCAATGGGGGCAGGTTCATGAGTAAGATAGGGTTTCAAATGCTACCCACTGACCGTAAATTTATGCCCAGATTTGGGATCTTCAATCTCAACGGCCCCGTTGGGAAATAGTCTCGAGACCATGAAAGGACCAGTCCATTTCGACTTCAGTTTCCCAGGAAAGAATTTGAGCCGGGCATTGTAGAGCCAAACTTGCTGAGATGGCTCAAATTCCTTCCGTCGAATATGGCTGTCGTGAAAAGCCTTAGTGAGTTGCTTGAAAGTTAAGGCAGAATCATAGGCTTCACGACGAAGCTCTTCCAGCTCCTGGAGTTGGAGTTTCCTTTCTCGACCACACAGGTCTGGGTCGAGGTTACATTGGCGAACCGCCCAATAAGCGCGGTGCTCCAACTCTATGGGCAAATGACAAGGCTTCCCGTAAATGATTCTATAAGGAGACATACCAAGGGGAGCCTTGAAGGCAGTCCGATACGCCCAAAGTGCGTTAATCAGCTTGTCGGACCAATCCTTACGGTCAGGCCGAACCATTTTTTGGAGAATTTGCTTGATTTGTTGGTTCGACACCTCTGCCTGGCCGTTCGTCTGAGGATGATACGGGGATGCGATACGATGGTGAACTCCGTATTTCCTCAGAAGTGCCCGAAAAGAAGTATGGGTAAAGTGGCTTCCTCCATCCGAGATAATGGCTTGAGGGATCCCAAAGCGCGCAAAGATGTGGTCTTTAACAAATCGAGTGGATATAACATGGTCAGCACGTCGCGTGGGAATAGCCTCGATCCATTTCGAAACATAATCAACAACCATGAGAATGAATTCGAAGCCATTGGAAGGAGGAAAGGGACCCATGAAATCAATTCCCCAAATGTCGAAGATTTCCGTGCTAGGATGGGTTGTAAGGGCATCATGTCACGACGTGACATTGACCCTAACGACTAGCACCTAGTGTAATGCTTGGCATACTTGTGTGCATCCTAGTGAAGGGAGGGCCAAAAGAAGCTGCACTGCAACACCTTGGCTACAGTTTTGCTCCCAGAGAAATGGACTCCGCAGGCCTGATCGTGGCAGAAGGATAGCACACTAGGGAATTCGCTGTCAGGAACACAGTGATGGATGATTTGATCAGCACCTATTCGAAAAAGAAGTGGATTATCCCAGAAATAATACTTTGCTTCTACCATGACACGCTTGCGCTGGTTTTTAGGCCAGCCATGTGGAAGGGATCTAGAAGCAAGGTAATTGGCAATGTCGGCATACCAAGGTCCACTTGCCACATTAATTGCCAATAGGTGCTCATTAGGAAAAATCTCATTAATCAGCAGAGTAAGTCCAATATGGTCAGGGTCCAGTCTGGAAAGATGATCAGCCACAACATTCTGGGCTCCGACCTTATCATGGATTTCAATGTCAAATTCTTGGAGCAGAAGGATCCAACGAATCAGTCTAGGCTTGGCATCCTTCTTATGCATGAGATGGCGAATGGCCACGTGATTAGTGAAAACAATAACATGTGAGCCAGAAGGTAAGAGTGGAATTTCTCCAGCCCAAAGATGACCGCCAGTAGTTCTTTCTCAGTGGTAGTATAGTTACGCTGGGCCTCGTCCAATGTCTTAATGGTGTAGTACACCACGAAGGGGTGTTTATTGCATCTTTGTCCTAGGATGGCTCCGACTGCAAGGTTGGAAGCGTCACACATGAGTTCAAAGTCGAGGGAGCAATCAAGTGGCTGGAGGACAAGGGCCTTGGTGACAGCATTACGCAGCTGCATGAATGCTCGTATGCAGTCGGGGCCCATATCGAAGGGTACGTCAGTTGATAGGAGATGAGTTAAAGGTCAAGAAATCTTGGAGAAATCTTTGATGAATCTTCTATAGAAACTGACGTGTCCCACGAAGGAGCGGATTTGTTTGACAGAGCCAGGCACAGGTAAATCAGCAATTACATCAAGCTTAGCTCTGTCAACCTTGATACCCCTATCGGAGATGATATGCCCGAGAACAATTCCCTTATGTACCATAAAGTGATTTTTTTCCCAAGAAAGCATAAGGTTTACATCAATACATCTCCTAAGGATACGGGTCAGGTTAGCAAGACAGTCATCGAAAGATGGCCCAAAGATCGAAAAGTCATCCATGAAGACCTCGAGAAAGTCACCCACCATGTCAGGGTATATCGCCAGCATACATCTCTGGAAAGTTGCTGGCACATTACAAAGTCCGAACGACATCCTTCTAAATGCAAAGGTGCCGAAGGGGCAGGTAAAGGTGATTTTCTCTTGGTCCCGGGGGTCAATTGCCACCTGGTTATATCCTGAGAATCCATCCAGGAAATAGAAAAATTTATTTCCCGCTAACCGCTCCAGGATTTGGTCAATGAAAGGTAGCAGAAAGTGATCTTTCTTAGTTGCAGCATTGAGTTTCCTATAATCTACACACACTCTCCAGGATGTAGGAGTGCGTGTACGGATGGATTCGCCCCTGTCATTGACATGGATCGTGAGTCCCGCCTTTTTCGGCACGACGTGAATCGGATTCACCTGGGGGCTATCACTGATCGGGTAGATTATACCCGCATCCAGCCACTTAATAATTTCCTTCTTAACGACCTCTCGCATGTTAGGGTTGAGACATCGTTGCATCTCGCGGGAAGGTCGAGCCTCCTCCTCCGTATATATATGGCGAGTGCAGTAAGAGGGGCTAATGCCAGATAAGTCTGATAATGACCATCCAATGGCTGCCTTGTGTTCCATAAGGACCTTCGTTAGTTTGCACTCTTGCTCCTTGGTCAATTTTGAACTGATGATTACAGGGAGCATTTCATTTGGTCCCAAGAAAACATACTTAAGTGTGCTAGGCAGCTCTTTCAGCTCAAGAGTGGATGGTGAAAGATCTGGCATTTCTTGGGACGAGAGTGTCCCAGGTGGATCAAAAAATAAGTCAGGAGGAAGAAGTTGGCCCTCAGATTGGCCAAGAAGAGGGGCTTCTTGGATAGATGGATCCAAAAAGGAATAGCCCCAGTGAGTAGTATGTGGGCTCAAGGTCCTAGTGTGGAGTTGCAACTTCACCTGATTTGGCGGGAAAGAAAGGGCAATCTGGTCTTCAAGAGTGTTGACTGGCGGTGAGTAGCCCGGATATGACTCAGACCATGAGGTATGGGAAGCGAAGAAAACCTCGTCAGAAGTTTGGTCAAGAGAAGGTATGGGGGAACGTCACAATATGTGTTTGTCAGGCAATCGTCAGTGTTTAAAGGCAGTCCGCAGCAGTCAGAATAGGTCCCAATTAGTCTGATACACGCGCTGACGGCCATGTCCTCGTCAGACGTGTCATCCTCAATGCAATCGCAATCAAAGTTCTTGGCTGCCTTGAAGATGTTAAGCTTGAGCTTCTCAGATCCAATGTCAATCTCAATACAGCTCGACTCGCAGTCGATATGGGCACGGGCTGTAGCCAAGAAATGTCGACCAAGGATGATCGGACAATCAGAAAGTGAGCTAGGAACTTCCATATCTAAAACAAGAAAGTCAACAGGAAAACAGAGACTGTTGACCCTAACCACCACGTCTTCCACCACACCCTTCGGAATTTTGACAGAATGATCTGCCAACTATAACGTGACAGGGGTGGGTTTCAGATTTCCCAAGGAAAATTTTTTGAGCATGATGGTTGGTATAAGATTGATGAAAGATCCTAGATCAAGCAGGGCACGGTTAAAATTGCAGCCTTGGATGCTACAGGAAATAAGCGGTGTGCCCAGATCTTTTTGCTTCAGTGGTAGATTTGACAGTATAGCACAAATCGCATGAGGTGAGAGAACCACCGGATTCTTAGTCTTCTTTGACTGTTTCCTGGGTATTGTGTAGTCTTTGAAAAATCGGGCGACAGTAGGTATGTGGTCGATAGCCTCAAGTAGGGGTACCTTGATTTCAACATCCCTGAACAAATTATGCTGGTTATCAAAGGCCTGCGTATCCTTCTTCTTGCCTTTTGGCTCCCTCAGTAGAGCCTTAGGGAATGGAACTGATTCTGGCACTAATTTGGGTGTATCATCCTCTCACGGATGCGGTGCACATCCCGAATGAGAGGGCGATGAAGAAGACGGGCCAGGATCAGGTCGAGGCGGATCGACGGTCAGCTTGCCGCTCCTCATAGTGATCGCATTGGACGATGTGGGTCCAGTGGAATCATACGGCGGAGGAGGGTTCGCAATAGGGACATAAGAGTGAGGTGCTACAGTGGGATTAGCCTGAAATCCCAGTGGAATGCTCGGAGCCTGCTGAATTTGATGTACCTGGCCCTGAGAAGGTCATACCTGTGGTTGAGGACCACGGGGTACGAAATTTCGTGGGTTGGGAACAGGTTGGGCTGGGAGAGTGCCCTGAGATCGAGTCACCATGCGTAGTTGACTGATCTCAGCATTCTGCTGCGCCAATTAGTGTTGAAGAGAGGTCATGTTCTCTTCATGGCGCTTTGACATTTTCGTCATCATTTGCATCAATTTATCAAGAGGACTCGATGCGTGTTCTGTTTGCGGTACGCAAGGACCCGATGGCGGATTCGCCATAGGATTAGATTGGGCCCTTGGGATGACGGGTGCGGACGGTCTCATTGGTCCACCCGTGGGGTTTTGGCACTGCAGGTTGTTGGACCAAGCGAAGTTTGGATGATTTCACCACCCTGGGTTATAAGTGGCAGAGAACGAGTTGTTCCCCAGGGCGCAAGGGTCTTCTATGCCAGAAGACTCGTCCACATGTAAATACGCATCCAAGTACACGGAGGCTTGGTCCTCCATGTCAAAATACTGGCTTGCAGAAGCCAGATCCACATGACTTACCAAATCGCTCAACGCGACACTCGGTAAGGAAGGTCTTACGGGGTTTCTCGGGATAAGCCTGGTGTTGGAAGAATTGGGATTGTGACGAAGTGGTGAGGTGGGGGTGTTTGCCATAGAATGGGTGGGGTTGGCTAGAAGCTCGTCCAGCTTCTTGTGCACGACGGAGACTTCATCCAATTTTTGTGCGATAAGGCTGAGATCAGTGGATGAATGGGAGGGTCCCGTGTCAACTTCGTGGACATTACGGGGCAGGCATGTATGATTAAAGGCGACAATGGAAGCATTGTTCATTGAGTTTTCGCTCATATTTTCAAATAATTCGAATGCTCCATTCTCGTCTTTATTCATGAAATTCCCTCCGCAGGAAGTGTCTGCAATCTGCTTCAAAGTCTCATTTAGCCCATAGTAGAAAATCTGGGCTATATGCCACTTAGGCAGACCGTGGTGCGGACACTTCCTGAGGAGGTCATTATATCTCTCCCATGCCTCATGAAACTGTTTGCCATTTTGTTGCGTAAATGAAGTGATAGCACGGCGAAGCGCATTGGTTTGCCCGATTGGGAAGAACTTCTTGAGAAATGCTGTTCGTATCTCTTCCCAAGAGTGGATGGTTCTCCCAAGGGTGTGTAACCATTGCGACGCTTTATCCCGCAATGAAAATGGGAACATTTTCATGAGGACTATAGGTAACCCGATATTTCTTGGTTTAATAGTTTCAGCCAATTGGGTTAGGTCTTCCAAGTGGAGAAAAGGATCTTCACTTGCAAGACCATGGAAGTGAAAATTTATCAGGCCAATTATGTTAAGTTTCGATTCAAAGTCGTCCCCACCCATGGGGACCCGAATTTGTCCTATGGTCTCTGTAGCAGAGGGATTCTGATAGGAGCTAAGAGACCTAGGCTCCTCCCATTCGGGAGGGTTCTGTATTTCCTCCAATGTTTCCTTAATGACCTCAATTTGTTCATTATACATTTCCATTTGGGCTTGGAGGTGGGTTATGGGATCCAAGGCTCCACCAGCTGGTGGGTTTTGAGGGCGGTTTCCTCCCTCGGGATTTGGGGGTGGGCGTGCAGCCATATTTGTGGAGGACAATTCGGCTTCTTTTCTAAAATTATCAGGCAATTCACACAGTTCAGGGTTTTGTGACCTCCTCCCAAACGTGCACTACCACAGGAAGAATTGGGGGGATACGAAGGGAAAAGAGATGAGAGAAATGACGCCGCAAAGGTACACTTGATGACAAATCAATACAATCAAATTCCTAACCTCTACAGTGTGCCCTTAGACCTAAAGATCTAAGTTACCTACTATCACGACCTACGGAACTGAATGCAAGCACCGCGGAACCACCGGGCCAGATTGAAAGGCCGTTTGCCCCAGTCTTAGACACCCGATAGAACGCGGGAACCCTCACCAGCACATAGGCACTGCATGTAGGTAGTTAGACCTCCAATCCTTAATAAGGGTCAAGTTGCTACCAATTTTAGTTAGAGGCTTAGGATCAAGTGCTTCTGGAATGTGAAGGGCATTATTTACGGGTAATGCCCAAGTGATTGATTTTGTAGACTGTGTAAACCAAGCATGCAACGAGGAAATCTCCCCGAATTGAAGTTTTAATTGGTGAATGGTTTTTAGAATTCAGCCTTAAGCAGTATGGATTTTAGGATTTTGCTGAATTACCAATTCAACCAATCTCCAGGTTTTGAGAGAATACAAGTTTTCTTCTAAGCCCAACAAACCCTTCTTCAATGTCAGTTGGTTAACACATGCTAAAATGCAATGGGCTTCCCTAGATGGAGATTTCTATGTGTGGATGCACGAATCAATTTTAAATTAATGTGAAAGGGAGCCAAAGCACTTCAATTCAAGTGCTCCCAATCACCAAAATGATTTCCACACACAAGGCTCAACCATAAGATAAAGAAAATCAAATTGTTGGGGTTGAAGTATTCGGGATCGAATCTTAGGCACATGAAAGGTCATGGTGGGGTTGGAATCAACTCAATTCCAAGTCTCCCCACCAAAAAGGTGATCCCGAGTTGCAGATAAATGAGGCAAAGAGGGATGGCAATCAATCTATTTATCTTTGCCTCAAGGAATACTTCACACAGCGAAAGATTCAAAAATCAAGATTCTAGGATCTTCGCTATGTGAAGTTTGGTGGGAAATCCCGGGGCGGTGGGAGTGATGACAAACAATCAAACAAGTGAATTTTAATCCACTTGCCCCAAGAGATCCCAAGAAGTGTTTTATTATTATTATTATTATTAAGGTGACAAGTTGACCTAAGTTGATAAGAAAGAAAGACCTACTTGTTCAGCAACGTGTGCGAAGCTCCAGTGCGGTGCTGGCGACTTCACGCTCTCGTTCCTGCCTTGGATCTGCCCACGTCTCCGACTTCGTCTGCCTGCCTTCTCCTTGCAACTGGTTCACCTATATACCAACAAATAGAAACACCCCGTGAAGAGAAGGGTGTGAGAAGAGAAAAATTAAAGGAATGGAGTAGAAACTTACTTGAATGCGCACTTCCCTTGCAACGGCGCCAGAAAAAGTGAGGTGTAGACCCAGATAGGTTGTGTTAATATGATGAGTTAATCGTTGAAATGCGTATAGTGGTTAACATAAATTGGGCCTAACCATCTTTTTACAAAAAATTTTAACCTAGCCTACTTGATTTTATCTTGGTTACTTTTAGGCCCAGGGTCGAACTTAGGGAAGTGGGATTAAAGGTGAATAAGTTTCTATGCCTGCCCTACAACGAATCTCTTCCGTTCGTTTATTATGTTTTTGGTGTTTTTTCTATTTAAGATTTTTTTTTCTGATAATTTTTGTCCTTGAGGTACACCCTCAAAATCAGGTTCTTGGCTTTGAGTCAAATTAGGGTTCCAAAATTGGTCTTGCTATTCGCAAGACTGCATACCTGCAAGTCAAGGATTATCTTTTCTCTTTTGTATATTTTTTTTATCTTTTTAATGGCAGGAAAGAGAAATAGAAATGAGATAAATATAGTATATATATATTATATATGTATATAGGGGTGGGGGTGGAGGTGGAAATGGCATGTAGCACGGTGTCGAGTTGATCGTCGTTTAGGAAGAAGCAACCAACAGGATGAAGTGCCGCGTGGAGTGTAGGATGGATGGGTGGAGGATGTGTGCGAAGACGCTTTCTCTACGCGTGTATCGGGGAATATCAGCAACTGGTGCAGATATTCCCACGATACAACGTATGGTAGGTGATATGAAAAAAAATATATATATATGTATATATGTAAATATATATCTATATGTATGTATATATATGGTTATAATTATATAGGTGTATATGTAGTTATGTATGTATATATATATATATATATGTATATATATATGTATATATATATATGTAAATATATCTATAGATAGATGTATGTATATATATATGTATATATATATAAATTTGTATATATGTATATAGATATATTAGTATAAGTATCTATGTATATAGATATATGTAGATATATATATATATATGTATGTATGTATGTATATATACATATATATAATTGTATAGGTACTAATATGTATATATATATATATATAAGTATATAGTAGTGTATAAGTGAGTGGGTGTGTGTACGAGGGTGTGTGTGTGTGTGTCTGCAGGAGGGAGTGAGAGAGTGCTGTGAGAGAGAGAGAGAGAGAGAGAGCACCTGCTGGAGGAAGAAGGTGCAGCGTTTAAGTCGTCCAGATGCCTCAGCCGTCGTCTGATGGCCATGTGCAGGCGCAGGCGCGTAGGCGTGCGAAGACGCGCGCGCACGCTGGAGGGAGCAGGCGCAAGAGAGAGTGCAGTGCCGTGCACTGCTGCGTGCTGGAGCGGGTGCAGGCGAAGGCGCTAGTGCTAGCGGATGCTGAAGCGGGTGCACGCGTGGAGCGGGAACGGGTTGGAGGGGTCGCGGGCTGGAGAGAGGGCGCACGCTGACCGGGTAAGTGAGAAGCTTTCTGGTCACCGCACTGTAGCTACAGTGTCGCACTCTCTAGCGTGAACAGTAGCTACAGTGCTGCGTGCTCTGGACAGCCAGTTGCAGTCGGTGCGGCGGGCACGCGTGCACTGGAAGGAGCCTGCGCGCGTGGAAGGAGGCTGCGATCGGCGCCTGCGTGGGCGTGGGCAGCTGCTGCTGCTACTGTTGCCTTGCTGCTGCTGCTGAAGAGCTTCAAAGCTCGGCTCTGTGGCAATGGCAGAAATGGCTTGGAACGACGAAACAAAGAGGAGAACCACCACACCCACTGGCTCTTTGATGAGCTGGGCGATGGTGGGACTCACAGTGGTGGTTGTGTACCACTGTGAGTTGCTCCTGCCCACATCATAGCTCCTCAGAAGGAAGAGAGGCTGCGTATGGAGGGGAGAGGGGAGGAGACTGCTTGGAGGAAGGAGGTACTGTTGTTGTGTGGACCAGGCTCAGCCGCAAGGAAGATGGCTGTGCTCTTTTTAAAGAGGAAAGAGGCATGCACAGCCATGCCCTAGGCTGCATGCATGGCTATGCATGCGGCTGGTAGGGCAAGCTTGTTGCAGAGAATGGCGCGAGGAGGAAGCTGCCATGCCTTGCAGCCGTGCGGAGAAATTCAAAGCCAAATAGAAATAAAAAATAAAGATGGAGATTTTGTGAGGTAGCACTTGAGGAATATGTTAATTTCAAGGTCATTTTATTCACTCTCCTCCCCTATAAAATAAATGCATGCATGCGTTTATTTTTACAAATGCGACTATGGCTATCTAATATACACTGGCAATGCTTGGAAATAGCACAAGATGGCACAATTGTTGGTGTATTTTTGCTGTGCAATCACCCCCACATATTTCTCATCCCTTCCTTCTCCTTTCTCCCTCTCCAAAGCTTAAGAGAAGCTTGTCCCACACCTGGGATGCTCCTCAAGAGCTAAAACCAAGTTTTCGCCGCCGACGACGACAACGTGCTACCTTGTTCCCATTCTTCCGACTTCGTCCTCCTTCTTCCTGCCTTGTTCTCCATCTTCCAGGCATCGCCTCCGTCTAGCTCGTCCTCTAAGCATTCGTCGAGGAGGTAACTTCTCTCTCCCTTCTTTTTCCGTTTTCTAGAGTAGAATTTTCCCCTTTCTAGTTGTAATAGTTTCCCGCTTTCTAGTGTAATCATTTCCCACTTTCTTAGTTGTAAAACATTATTCAAATATCAAGTGATTGTTCTCTCTCTCTCTTATTGTTTATATTGATTCCATTGTGATTATTTAGCCTTTTAAACAAAAATACAAAAAAATATAACTGGGGATTTTGAGATCGATGTAGCCTCCCTGTGTTCGACTCGGAACTTCTTTATGGATTTTTCGGTATAAATTTTATCTGTTGAATGGATTTCTTCGCGACTCGAACTACAACAACGGGTTTCAATTCCAACTCCAAACGCGTAGTTTTCCGCCATCAACATTTTGGCACTGTTGCTGGGGAGGCAACAATTTTTTGATCTTTTCGCATTTCGTGCACTTTACTATTTTCTAACTTGCTTTATCTCTTGTCTATTATTTTGCAGATACCTCGATCAGGGAATCGTCAAGCGGCAGATTGGAGTAAAGTGCAGTTGAAGACGACTGTAAGTGCTCCCCATTTTACCCCCTCCATAGATTTCATTTCATCACATTAATTCAAACTCCAATTAACCAAGGTGTTTGCATAAATTCTAGGATTAGTTTGGTTGCTTGGATTGCCACCTACATTCATTTCACCCTCGCATATAAAAAAATCAAAAAGATATTTTTGTGGGGTAATTCAACATACACACAACATACACCCACATTCAAGGCACATAACCTAATTGGTTCTTATCTACTCAACTGGATTCTGATCTGTGGAACTAGTACACAAAAATCAACATATAAAAGAGTAGAAATCAGTCTAGGTTAATCGCTTTGTGTGCCTAACTCAGTGGTGCAATTGTGGCTAATTGTTTGAGTTGTTTGGGCTGTACCACTCAACCTAAAATCAACTCACCAAGTACCTTCCTCTTAGGGTTTTTAATTTAGGTCAATACCAGGCACTCCACTTTATTTTTGATTTAAAAAAGAAAGTGATCTTCATCCGTGCTTGAAAACTTGGTTTGCCTTAAACTTGATTGAATTAAACCTAATTCTAAACCCTAAAAGCTACTTAAGCAAGATTTGGACATTAAAATCTACTCATCACAAATAATCTTGCTTGAAAACCCTGGTTGTGCACGCACTCACACATACTCAATTGATCATTAAGGGCATGACCCATTTTAAGGGCCCACCACATTTTATAAGCACTACAATCCTAGGCCTAAATAAAATCAAGTAGACGTTGGCCTTAAGGACTGATTAGCTCTTTGGGGTCCTGTCTGAGATTTTTTACGATTAACCTGCTTGTACTGATCAATCTGATGTCTAGCTAGGGAGTAGCATCAAACGAACGCAGCTGGGGGGTACACTAGGAACCGGAGGTGCAAGCCGAAGGAAGAACCTTCTCCCCAGTCCCTCCTTCTAACTGGCTAGATTGAGCAGACACAAGTAGAGTAAATCGTATATAATCTTAAGGCGGGTTTTGAGAGTCTGTAGATCCTTTGGCTACCCCACTTAATGACAGGCTTGTTTTGTTGTGCTGCAGAGTTCTTATCCCCAATCCTTCTGATCTTTTCCTAGTTTATGCTGGGAAGGAGGTCATTGAATCCCTGATTGGAAGGACCACTAGAGTATTCTAGGAGGTGTAGATTGGATTTTGGCCAAATTGATCCCATGGCCGATCAACAGATTCCTCTGCCTCAGGATCCACAGGAGGTATTTCAAAGGCAGCTGGAACAAATGCAAAGAATGCAATAATGGTTCTAGAGAATGCAGGGCGCTCAGCCCTTGAAGGATTTTTATGATCCTTCAAATTATGGGGAATGTCCCGACGTCTAGATTCCTGTTGGAGACGTAGAAATCAAGCCCTAGGTGTTAAGCTTGATCAAACATTTTCATGGGCTTGGCTCTGAAGACCCATTTCAGCACTTGGAGGACTTGACCACTTTAGTCCAAACCACCAAGGCATGAAATGTGAATGAGGAGAAAATGATCATAAAGCTCTTCCCCCACTCTCTTAGGGATAAAGCCGCTCATTGGTACAAGACTATAGGAAGGCCAATTGCAACTTCGAATGATTTGAAATCAACCTTTCTGAAGAAATTCTTCCTTGTAGGACGTACCAATGCTTTCAGACGGGCAATTACTATCTTCACCTAGCGGCTGGGGGAGTAGTTTCATGTTGCCTGGGAGCGATTCCAGGACTTATTGCAGAGGTGTCCACACCACGAGGTATCGAAATGGCAACTCGTGCAAATCTTCTACCACGGGTTGACTGATCAACTCAGAAATCACGTGGACGCTTCTTGAGGAGGCAATTTCCTCAACAAAGATGCAGATAGCGCGCATGATTTGTTTGAGGAGATGAGCAAGAATTCGATCAATCATGCCTCCATGGATACTTTTAACCGGTCCCAGCAGCCCAGATCGAATGTTAATGAAGTCCACGACTCTCATTCATTCGATATGGAATTGATTTGTAATAAACTTGATAAGGTGGACTTGGTTGCTAAGAGAATGGAGGAGTGGATGGTTGGAAACTCAATGAACAACTCTCGATCCACTCAATCCTAGAATTCAGGATTCCATTCATTGCGAGCTCCTTCTGGATGGGAGTTCGTGAATCAACTTGATGCAGCTCAACCTATGAGTTAGCATTATACAGAACCCCATGAGTTCCAAACTGGGGCCTTTGATCCCAGCTTCTCTGATCCCTCCCTTTCTTTCTTTCCATCCTCACCCTATGAAGATGCTTATGCTGTACAGGAGAATGTTAGGTCCAACCCTTACTCCAATGCTTATAATCTGGGTTGGAGGAACCATCCTAACTTCTCTTGGAAAAACCTGGGGCAGTAGACCCAATTCCGACCCAGCAACTATGCTCCGCAACGACCAATGGGTCAGGGTCATGTTTACACTCAGCTGCCCCCAAATCAGGTCAATCAAGAAGCTTGGAATGCCCGTCAACCTGTAGGGCAGGCTAATTTGAACCAACAAATGTTAGAGATGCAAGGATCTATGCTACAGCTCATGTAGCAAATGAAAACCTCGCTAGACAACTTGCAAAATGGGTTCATTGCTAATTCTCGTCAACTTGGATCTCTACCATCTCAACTCGTACCCAACCCACATAATATCCAGAATCCAGGCAATCAAGTCCATGGGTACGGGAATCAGAGGGACCCACACGTACATGCTCAGGTGGTTGAGCAGGGTCCTTCCTCTTCTACTTCTTCAAATCAAAGGCTTTTGGCTAATGAGGCCCCTCCAATCTTTCCCAACCCTCCCCAAGACCCAAACTTGTATGCTTCTGCTAATTTTGTTACCTAAAGGAGTGGTAAACAAACTTAGGATCCACAACCACACTATTCTGATTTACCGAATCCTGAAGAGCCTGAGGAGAGAAAGGAGAACTCTGGAGAAGAAATCAAGGCTCAAGAACCTGATTCCGAAGATTCCACTCATGTTCCTTTTCCTGAGGCCTTGATTAGATCAAGGAAGAAGTCTGTTGATAGTAATGAGGAGCTTCTAAATATTTTCAAGAATGTCGAGATCAATATCCCGCTCCTCGATGCTATCAAACATATATCGGCTTATGTGAAATTTTTAAATGATTTATGTACACAGAAGCATAAGTCGAGAGAATCTGTTCCGAGGAAGGTGGTACTCTCCGAGCAGGCTAGTTCTGTTATCCTGCACCACCTCCCTCAGAAAAAGAGAGATCCAGGTGCTCCTTTGATTTCTTGTGTCATCGAAGATTACACCTTTGATAGAGCACTGTTGGATCTGGGTGCATCCATTAACTTAATTCCGACTTCTCTTTACGAGAAGTTCGGATTAGGTGAACTTTGGTCGACTTCAGTAACGCTGCAGTTATCGGACCGTTCGATCTCAAATTCGCGAGGCATTATTGAAGATGTTATTGTCAAGGTTAAGGATTTCTATTTTCCTGTAGATTTCCTTGTCCTTGACATGGATGTACCTGAAAATCTGAGGAACACGCCCATCATTTTGGGGCATCCATTCCTGGCTACCGCCAAGGCCAACATTAATTGTGAAAGCGGTAGTATGGAAATTGCCTTTAGGGATCAAAGAATGAAATTGGATATTTTTAAGGTGATTAACAAAATTGTGGATTTATTGAGGAACTTGAGGATGATAATGTGAATATTGAATCTTGTATGGTAGTTTCTGTATTTGAAAGTTCCTCCTCTGATGATTTGGACCTGCAACCCTTTTTGGCAAACCTGGCACCTTCTGAAGAGGTTATTGATTTTGTTCACTCTCAACCTCCTCCTCTTGATGAGTCTTCATCAGCATCTTCCTTACCTTCAATCATCAACCCGCCCCAGCTTGAACTGAAACCATTGCCTGAGAATATGAAATATTAGTTTTTAGGACCACATAAGATGCTCCCTGTGATTATCAGTGCTAAATTAACAAGGGAGAAGGAGATTAAACTAATTAAGGTCCTAAAGGAACACAAGGAGGTAATTGGTTGGACCATTCATGACCTTAGGGGGATCGAGCCATCTTACTGCATCACAAAAATATTTTTGGAAGATGGATCCCGCCCTTCTCGCCAGATGCAGAGGAGATTAAACTCGAATATGCGAGAAGTGGTCAAGAAGGAGATTATCAAGTGGCTCAATGCAGGAATCATTTATTCGATCTTTGATAGTCCTTGGGTAAGTCCCATGCAAATTATTCCCAAGAAAGCTGGGATTACCGTTGTGACTAACGAGAAAGGAGAATCTGTCACAACTCGTTCAGCTTCCTCTTAGAGAGTTCGTATTGATTACAAGAAGCAAAACACAACCACGAAAAAAGATCATTTCCCTTTGCCCTTCATCGATCAAATCCTTGAAAGACTAGTCGGGTAGAAGTACTTCTATTTTCTTGACTACTCGGGATACAATCAAGTCCCTATCCTTCCCGAGGATCAGGAAAAAATAACTTTCACCTGTCCCTACGGAACCTTTGCTTTCCATAGGATGCCTTTCGGCTTATGCAATGCACCTACGATTTTTCAAAGGTGTATGTTGGCCATATTCTCTAACATGGTGGGAGAGTTTATGGAAGTCTTCATGGATGATTTCTCTATTTTTCGAGAATCGTTTGACTCTTGTCTAGCTAATCTTGAAATGATCTTTAAATGATGCATCAAAACAAGATTGGTCCTTAGCTAGGAAAAGTCATTTCATGACACAAGAAGGCATCGCCTTGGGTTATGTAATCTCTGAACGGGGAATTGAAGTGGACAAAGCTAAGGTTGATGCTATCGCTAAACTTCCTCCTCCCATATCTATCAAACAAATTCGATCATTTCTTGGTCATGTGGGATCTACAGGAGATTCATCAAGGACTTTTCGAAGGTTGCTCGTCCTTTGAGCAATCTTCTCACCAAAGAAACACCGTTTGATTTCGACGAATCATGCTATAAGGCTTTTGATTTTCTTAAAACGGCAGTCACTTGTGCTCCGGTGTTGCAACCACCAATTTGGATAGCCCCATTTAAGATCATGATCAACGCTTCTAATTACGCGGTCGGGGCTATTTTGGGTCAGAAGATTGACAGGAAGCTCTCTGTCATCTACTAGACTTGTAAAACTCTAGACGAGGCCCAGAGGAATTACACTATTACTGAGAAGGAATTACTAGCTGTAGTGTTTGCTTTGGAAAAATTTAGGGCTTATCTCTTAGGGTCTCATGTCATCATTTATATCGACCACTCGACCTTGAGACATCTCTCAGCCAAAAAGAATGCCAAACCTCAGCTTATTCGTTGGATTCTTCTGCTTCAAGAATTTGATCTTGAAATCAAGAATAAATTTGGGGTACAGAATGTGGTGGCGGACCATCTGTTGAGACTTCTGAGTGATTCTTCTCGTCCGAACATTCCGATTGCTGATACTTTTCCGGACGAGACCATCCTTACAGTTTCAGGTGTCCAAACCCCGTGGTTTGCTGACATCGTTAATTATTTGGTCGTTGGTCAAATCCCCCAGGATTGGACCAAGCAATAACAGGATAGACTCAAATCTGAGGCCAAATATTACTTCTGAGAGGACCCTGAACTATACCGCATCGGCTCTAATCATATTATTCACCGATGAGTTCCGAAGAACAAATTCAAGAGTATACTAGAGTTCTGCCATGCATTTGCATGTGGTGGACACTTCTCTGGGAAAAAGATGGCTGCAAAAATTTTGCAATCTGGATTCTATTGGCCGCTTTATTTAAGGATGCCCAGGATTTCTCGTGATCGTGTTCCCGATGTGAGGCACTTGGGGGCATAACCAAGAGAGACATGATGCCCCTAAACTTGATTCCTCCTGTTGAAATTTTTGACGTTTGGGGCATCGATTTCATGGGACCCTTCCTCCCTTCATTTGGACATTAGTACATTCTTGTCGCTGTTGATTACGTGTCCAAGTGGATTGAGGCTATTCCCACCCGAACCAACGACCACAAGGTGGTCATAGATTTCATCAAGAAAAATATTTTTAGTCGATTCAGGATTTCGAGGGCCATCATCAGTGATGGTGGCACTCAGTTCACTAATGCCTAGTTCCGTAATTTGCTGGCAAGATACGGGATTAATCACAGAATCTCCACACCTTACCATCATCAGACGAATGGCCAGGCCGAGATCTCCAATCGGGAGATCAAGAATATTTGGCAGAAAACGGTTAGGCCTGATCGCAAAGACTGGACTCAAAAGCTTGAGGACTCTCTATGGGCCTACCGTACGGCATATAAAATGCCCATCGGCATGTCTCCATTTCGTCTGGTTTATGGAAAGGCGTGCCATTTACCCATAGAAATTGAACATAGGGCATTCTAGGAAATCAAACAATGTAATCTAGATCTGAGTTTAGCCGGGAAGACCAGGAAACTCCAACTATTTGAGCTGGAGGAGCTTAGAAATAATGCGTATGAGAATGCCAAGATTTATAAGGCTCGGACCAAAGCTCTTCATGACCAATTGAGTTCCCACAAGAGCTTTGAGCTGAACCAGAAAGTCTAGCTCTTTGATTCTCGACTTAAGCTCTTCCTTGGCAAACTTAGGTTGAAATGGAATGGCCCATTCATTGTCGATCAGATATTTCCAAACGGGGCCATTCAGATCTCTGACCCGAAGACAGGTAATTCATTCAAAGTCAACGGTCAACGTCTGAAGCCTGTTATTGACCGTACTGTTCCAGAACTCGTCTCAGACACGGTTGCTCTAGCTATGTTCTGACTTCTTTGGTTGGACTATGCTTAGTTGATGACATTAAACTTAGCAACTGTATAGTCTAATTCAGAGCTGACCCGAGCTTCATATTCAGGTGATATCTTCTGCATTGTACCCTTCCTTTCATGTCTTTTATTCTCAATGCAGACATTGCATCAGCTAGGCATGGGGGTTGGATTCATTTCTAAATCATTTTGTTAGCTCTGTGGAATTCTTGTAAATTCTACTTGTTTTCCTCTTTAAAAAAAAAATTGAATTAGGAAGGAATACTTGGACATCAGGAACTTTCAATCTTAGGAAATATTACAGTAGGATCTGAACACTAAGACCCTTCAGGTCTTTGGGCTTAATCAGCCTGAGTATCCACTAAAATGTGGATTTGTTTATCGAGTCCTCACCATCTTGAATTCTATTTTAATTTGAATAAATAAGTTTGGGTGATAAGTACACGACTTATCAACCCGCCCTCTGATTTGAGGGAACTTTAAGTCTAAGCATTTACACACTATTCGTCACTAACTCGTTGTTAGGCGATTTTAACGAAAATTGGGTAGTTAATGAACTTTCTAGGGTGATTTGGCTGGCAAGTTATCATGGGTAACAGCCCATAGGTAGGTTGTCCAGAGCCCAGTCACATGACCACTCTCTTCTTGCTACCTTTAGGTAAATCTTAGACCAGGGAAGCCACATACTTAAAAAATAAAAGTTTGAAAAGAAAAGAAAAAGAAAAAAAAAGAAAAAGGAGAAAAGAAAGAAAAAGAAACAAAAGAAATAAGCCACACTTCACCGCATGAGTATGGCTGGCAAGTTGTCAATGGTAATAACTCATCGATCGGTTGTATAGATCCCAGCTCAAGAAATGCACATAAAAATTCCTAAAACACTTAGGAAGAAGTAGAGAAGTAGAATAAGCTAGGGAGATATACACTAGATTCACCCTTGTGTTGACCCTATAAAAAATAAAAGTAGGGAGAAAGCTATCGGTCGTATAGATAGACCTTTAGGCAGAACTATTTATAAGGTCACCTAGGGGCGTAGAAACTTGAAGTTCGTTTGAGTGCCGATCAACGAGTCTATCACTTTCACAAAAAATGCTTAGAACTTAGGGTTCTTATCGAGTCTTGGGCGGGTTGAGTGGCCGTAGAAAGCTGCTCTGTAACCCTAAACTCAAAAAATTCAAAAAAAAATTAGAAAAGAAGAAAAAGACAAAAAGAGATCTTTCTTTGAATAAGGTGAGGGCTTGAGACAGTCTGCATTTTGGTAGATACCTGGGCGCTATTGTGTCTTTGATAGTTTAGGTCCTAAGTAAACATTTCTTAATGTTGAAAATGACTTTTGCCTGAGTAATCCAATCCTAATTCTTTTATAAATAGCATGTAGTTTTTGCTAGGGACTAGCAAAAGATAGGCAAGGGGGTGTGATGTGTATGCATCTGAATAGCCTGAAATGTCTATTTATGCATGTTCTTAGTATTATAGTTGCATCATACATTATAAATATTACATAGCATGCATCATCTTGCATTTAGGTTAGGTTGTGTAAATGTTAGGTTAATTTTCACTTTTTATGGTCAGGTAACAGGGCGACTTTTAATCGGGGCCTTAGATCATAGATCTAACCGTACGGGTCTGATCAGGGCGACGATTGGAGTTCAATGACTCCAAGATCTCCCTAATCAGACTTCCGTAGCATCAAATATAATTTGAGGAAGGTCAGAGATCAAGGGCTAAGATGGTGTCAACCCACACCTTTGATGACAAATCTGACCACACGGATGGGTTCGAATCGACGATCGTAGCCTAACGACGTAAAAATCGATCCAATCCAACATCTGTAGCACCATCTACAATTCAACGAAATTGGACGGCCATGCTGGCTCCAAGTGGAGCCATCACAGCCGCTCAGCACCAGCCACAACTCTTCTTCTTCACCTGCTAAACAAATCTCTACCGTTGGATGCCCATCCAACGGCCGAGAATGTGCCACATCGTCGCTCATCTAGAGCCTCTCCTCATTTGAAAGCATAATCAACGCCTAATCTCAACTGTCAGATGAAGATCCAACGGTCGAGATAGGCCGTGCACAAAATCACCAATGCGCCTCAACCGCACGTGTAGCATAGAGGTTAAGGTGCTGCGTAGGCAGGAGATGAGGGTTCGAATCATAGAGTGATGTCCCCTTCTTGCATGCGGGCGTGCCATCACAACTGCTCAATCGGAAATCTACAGTCCAGATCGTCCAATCGGATGAATGCGCGGGTCAACATGCAACGTTCACGCGCGATCAAGCATTAGGCATGAGAGGAAGTGCTAGTGAGAAGCGATCTGAGCGGTCTGATCTCACGATTGGAGTGCTGATAGGGCAAGATGGTGCGCAGGTGTTGAGGCAGCCAAAGGTGAGGAGGCAGGCGTGCGTGTGGTTCTTCAACCATGTTTAGGCTTTTACTGATGGATAAATCCATCACTAAAGGTCCTGAATTAATTTTTTAAGTGAACTGACCTTTGTACCCCCTTCGATCTTCACCTATAAAAGGCCTTACGACCCCCACATATTTCTCATCCCTTCCTTCTACTCTCTCCCTCTCCAAAGCTTAAGAGAAGCTTGTCCTACACTTGGGATGCTCCTTAAGAGATAAAACCAAGTTTTCACCCCCGTTCCGGAAGTAGATCCTGTGATGATGACGACGTGCTGCCTCGTTCCCGTTCTTCCAACTTCGTCCTCCTTCCTACCTCGTCCTCCATCTTCCAGGTGTCGCCTCCGACCGGCTTGTCCTCCAAGCATTTTTCGAGGAGGATAACTTCTCTCTCCCTTCTTTTTCTGCTTTCTAGAGTGGAATTTTCCCCCTTTCTAGTTGTAATAGTTTCCCACTTTCTAGTGTAATCATTTCTCTCTTTCTTAGTTGTAAAACATTATTCAAATATCAAGTGATTGTTCTCTCTCTCTTATTGTTTATATCGATTCCATTGTGATTATTTTGCCTTCTAAACAAAAATACAAAAAAATATAACTGCGGATTTTGAGATCGACGTAGCCTCCCTGTGTTCGACCCAAAACTTCTTTACAGATTTTTCAGTATAAATTATATTTGTTGAACTGATTTCTTCGCGACTCGAACTACAACAATAGGTTTTCAAATTCAACTCTGAATGCGTAGTTTTTTGTACTCAACAATGGCATCTTCTCCTTTCCTTCTTTTGGCTCTAGTCTTCTTCTTCTTCTTCTTTTCTTCTCTATTTTCCTTCTTCACGTAGAGGGGGAAGATTCTTCAAACGGCTAAGTGTCAACCGTTACTCTCTGTAGTAAAACCCCCTGCCCCTGTGCGCACTCTCTCTTTCTCTCTCTGGGTCACGCTCACCCAGAGCCTTCCACAGTATTGGGTTATTGGGTTTCGGACCTAGAGTGCACTCGGGTCCATGGCTGCAGGTGTGACGCAGCTGAGGAGTGGAACAGGTTAGGTGGGTTGGGTCTGCGCCAGGTTCGTGGGGCATGGGTCATGGGTGAGGCACAAGTGAGCGGGTGAGAGGGGACCTCACCCCCAGTGTCTGAGGCGATAAGTCTTAGACACAAAATCAAATTATGCGCTGCGATGTGCTCGTCAGCTTCCGAGGTGGGACTAAAGTCCCACCTTCCTTTTGCACGTCTGTAGCAGCACAGTCTTCTCTTCAATTGCCTCAGCTCGTGAGGCCAAGGCATCCAATTGACCACCTGGGGCAGTGCCTGGAACAAATCCGCACAACTTGGGACTTCCACCTAGGGCTATCAAGACCTGGAGCGAGCTTCAAGCAAGCTCAAAGCTTGCTGCGTCAGTGGCGGAGGCGGTGAGTACCTAAAATCAACAAGAGGACCTTTTGACTACGTCAGAATGCTCAAGAAGGATCGCCGGACCACGGCTAGTGCAACAGTGATGGTTGTGTGGCGTGGTTTGTGCGTGTGGGGCGAAGTCGAACAGTGTGTGTGAAGGTGGGTGTGTTCAGGGGCGAGTAAGAGTGATCAATAGCCCTCACTAAGTTATGGCTTTTGATCTACGGTGAATGGTGAAGGTGTGGAGTGCGAGAGAGGTGGTGTAGGTGGGCTGTGGTGGCCGCTAGCGCTCGTTGGAGGTCTGCCGGAGAGATGAAAGACGGAGTTGCGAAGGGCGTTGGCGGGGTTGAATCAGAGTGTTAAAGTTGTTGTGATGAGGGGGAGCTGAGGAGTCATCTAGGAGAGGTAGCGGACGATGAGGAACAGAGATGGCACCGGTTGTGGTATGATCGGCGCCGGAGACGAAGTTGGCTCTGATAAGGGTTGGACGGCGAGGATGAAGGGGGTAGGACTTTGGTTGGTACTACTCTACGGGGAAGAAGGCGAGGAGGGAGGATCTGCCGCTGGTATTGCGGTCAGATGATGAGGAGAGGCAAGGAGGGTCGCTGGAGGTCAAGGAGCCTTTCAACCGAGTCAGGAGTAAGGAATTTAGGGGAGATCTCGGTCAAAATTGAGCTTAGGGAGTTCGACCTGATCTGGGCTTGCTTTTATAGAGCTCAGGAGGGGATTTTGAGCTTGGAAGCTTGCTAGGAATTGTCACTGGAGTAGGAAACCCAAATCTGAACCATGAGAGATTGGGAAGGTTATGGGGTGTGGGATTTAGCTTAAAAGGAAGGGAATTCCTTGACGAGCTTCCCTTTCAAATTTGAAAGGGATTTGTCAAGGAATCGAGGAGTTCTTGCCAATTTTAGGTCGCTGATGCTTGTAGGAATATGATTAATGGCAATAGGAACCTATTTGTGAAGATGATGACAAAGTTAGGGGTCTATTTGTAAAGATTTTGAAAGTTAAGGGCATAAATGTAATCAGACAGGACCATGTTGAAACTAGGTCAAGAAAATTTCATCTTGGGTCCAAATTTTGGTAAAAACTTAATTTGGACCTAAGAAATCCAATGGTGAAGTTGGATTTTTGTTTTTACCACGTTTGACTGGGTAATTTATGTAAAAACCCAAATTAGGGTAAATATCTATCTGAGACTATTTTGGGCCAAAATGGGTTCTGATGGTCAGTTTAAAGGTAGCAAACCTTAGAGAATATGTTTCTATGAATTTTAAAGTGTTTAGGTAAATTTTATTCTGACCAAGACCTTAGTTACTTGAGCGGGTCTATTTTAGGGTTTCAAAAGTTATTTAATTCTCAAAAGACATGCAAACCCTTTTCTGTATGTTCTAACTCACTTGTTATCCTTTTAAGACCATTTGACCCTCAATTAACCCTTGAGAAAACACGTGGTTGTACTCTATTCAAGTTATGATGGTAAAATTATAGTTTTAACCCTGGTTTCTTGTCTCTCCTTCATAATGGATTTGCAGTGAATTATGGCTTTCTAGCAATCATGTAGGAGCATTTACTGACTTACTTAGATCAAAATGAGCTAGTTATGGCTTATGATGGTGTTCCCATCAGGAAACCTTAAGAAGTGATTTATGAGCAAGGCAGATGAGGAGGATACGGGGTGGTTTGTGGGGAATAAATCATACGAGTCCTGATAGTAATGGGAAATGAATGGAGGGACATGAGTGGTGTAGTTTGAAATGGTATAAGAAACCATTTCATAAGTTAAGTTAGGTGTAGATGGATGTAGAGTAGTTGAGTCAAATACGATCCAGTGGTCCATCTCAATAGTTTTAGACTTATCAGAATCCTCAATCTTATCCCTAGGGTGATCAAAAGTCTCATTCAAGTCGCCCAAATCATGATGCAAGTCTTCAAATGTAATGGACAAAAATTCATTATTCCTTAAAATCACAACCTCATGGGGAGGAAGATGGGGTTTAGATTAGTCAACACCTCAAATCCTTTCTGTTCTGTGGACTTCTAAATTTGATCCCAATTATTTTTCTCTTGGACTATATCTTCTGAGGGAATGTCTTCTTATTTCTCATCAATCAAGTCAAGCTCCTCAGGGTTCCATGATTTAGTTAAATTCTTTTCTTCCTCAGATAGATCTTCATAAGTCACCCCAGTAATTCTGCAATTTCTTGAACATCCTTTTCGTAAGGGGATTGTCTGTTTTGCTCAATCTCGAGTTGTTGGGGATAAGGGTTAGATTTTTCTTCAGAACTTGGGTGTACGGGAAGAGAAGGGTGCGAATTAGCTGGAACAGATGTGACAATAGATTTGGCTTCTATATGGGATATCTTAGAATGATTAGTATCTCCAAATCCATGTATTGAATCATTTAATCACATCTGATCATGGTAATCCTCATACAAGATGACATTAGAGCCATCTAACCGTGCTTGGCTGGGAGTGTCAGTGTTCCCAATCTTTCTATCTTCTTGATCTTACTCTGATTCACCCAAATCATCCATGTAGTCCAATTGTGTGTCTTTAAACATAAAAGACTCATACTCTGGCTCACCATGGATTGGCTCCACAAAATAGAATGGTTGCAATTCAGGGCCTAAATCAAGATATAATTCCTCAAGTGAGCCTTCCTCCTCAAAATTAGTTTTTTGAATATAAAAAAGGATCTGTTCTGTATAATCACGGGGCTGGTGGGTGGGCTCAGTGCATGTAGAGGTTGGGATTTGATAAGATGTCATACTTAAGGTTGGATCCACAACCTTGAGTGGCTTACCACCAACTTGTTTCATATTCGGACCAGTTTTATTAGCTTGTGCTTTCCGGATTTTATTGAGCTGTTTTGTCAAGTTATCTGTATTTCTTTTATTAGCTTCTCTCATCCCCTGGACTACTTGGAGTAATTGGGTGATCTCAGGATCACCGCCATGGTTAGGGATTTGATCAGGATGAGGATAATAATTTCCAGGATTTCTTTCCTCAGTTGAATCAGAATATCTATCATCTGAATACCTAGGGTAAGAATCATAACCTTGGTTTGGTGTTGTAAGGTTATCCTAATGAGAAGGTGAAGTTGTTTGGGTGGAATTGGGATAATTTGCAAAGTGATTTTGAGGATAGGATTGATATTCTACGTATTGGGATTTTAAGGCATATCGTTGATCCGGGGAGAGATGAGTTTGGTTGAGCCGGTCAAGATAGTTGGTCATGCCAATTAGGTGCAGGTCTTGCATGGAGAGCTTCTTTTAAGGTTGTAGAGATCCTTGATATCCAGTGATTCGTGTGGGATTCGAGGTAGGCCTAGCTATACCCAGGGAATATGAGGTGTAGGCAAGGGAATCAAGTCCCAGGTGTTGAGGAGAGTTCTCCCATCCTGAAGAAGTTGAAGTAAGAGAAAGGTTGGGATAGGGAGAAAAGGATGAATAGTGTGAGGCAAAAGGGTATGGGTCCATGGTTTCCTCCTCAATCAGTTCTTCCTCGTGGTAATTAGTCATTGGAATGTATTCAGAAAAATTAGGTCTTCTCCTTAGTTTACTCTCTAAAGGTGGTACCAAATCAGGGTTTAGAGACCTTTTAGCATCCATGTACCAGGAGAAAGTTAATAGCTGAGAGAGAGAAGATAGACGAGAGAATTCCCTGCCCTTTCAATACAAGCAATCAAACTAGTCCTTATAGTGTTAACCCTAAATAGACATAATCCTGGTTCCCCAAAACACGATTGGGTTAGATCAACCCTTGAATTACTTGGCTGGCCAGAAGGGTGGGACCCCTTAGGACACCCCGCATGGCGGGACACCACTAAGGGTTAATGCGGTTACTGCACCGACTTTTCTTGTTACCAGTGGGTCCAAATATACAAGGCCTTGACCTTAACCCAATCTAGTTTCAAGTCCTCAAGTCTATTAGTCTTGCCTAGGGCATGTCTACTCAGTTTTAGGCTTGGGTTTGATGTACTTTTGGAATATGATGAGTGTTAGGGGGGTGTTTGCCCTTAAGATTGATTTCAAAGATGTGAAGTGCACAAGCAAAGGGTTCACAAGCAATTTTTCTTGATGAAGTGAATTTTAAGATTCAATTGCTTGTGTTAATGCATTTTAGGGTTCACTTGAGTTAATATTTTCAATCAAGGTTTTGATGAGACACACAAGAGCTTTGCAAATCCCAATTTGTTTGATAGATTTCCTTTAAATATGGAGATGCAGGTGTGCTCTACCCTTAATGTGAAACCTTACGCACATATATTTCTAGATGATTCTTTTAAGCTTAAATTCAGGGAAGTGGTATGACCCAAGCAATGCAATCAATTGGTCCTATTGCACCATTAACTAGGCACTCAGAAAATATTTTTCAAGAATTTTAATGCTCATTTTTTATTTTTTTCTGATTTAAAGTGTACTGGGGGTTTTGTAGTCTATTTTGACACTAGTTCATGATTGGATAATCCCTGCAATCAAACATAAAAGAAATATTTTATAAAAATGTTTTATAAATTATTGATTATCTTAGAAATTCAGTGCCACAAAATTCAAGTGAATCGGACGTATATAAAAATTCCTATGATATTTTGAACTTTGAAAAATTAGGACCAATAACTGAATTGATAATGGATCAATACATGAATTTTTAAAATTTTTCTATAACTCAGATTTATGTGAAATTTGGCTATGTTGTTTGTGACTTTGAAAGCCACGTCCGGTAAAAATTTGAGAATTTTTAGTAGTGCGAGTCTTCAGAAATTGAATTTTTAAGATAAAATGTTATTTCTACCTGAAAATCAAGAGAGTTTTTTTTTTCAATATGCAAACAAATTCTGACTAATCCTAAGGTTCAAGAAAATCCTAATTTTTTTGAAATCTAACTAATCTAGCCTACACGTACTTATCTATGATTCGAACCCGCACTTTCTCCATTGTCGTGTCTGGTTCAGATTTCTTCATTTCCTACGCACATGAAATTAGCAAAAAAATAGTAAGTTGGAAATCTCAAATATGTTCTGAAAAGCTTCAAAAATTTCCATTGCCTCCTTGGCAACGGCTTCAACTAGTTTGGCACGTAAGTCGTGTTTTAAAAGATTACTTAGTTATAGTATAGCGTGAAAACACGTCGACAAATAAATTTACAAAGACTGGTGAGTATCGGGTCATTCGTAGGGA
This sequence comes from Thalassia testudinum, assembly GCA_037157565.1. Classification (NCBI taxonomy): domain Eukaryota; kingdom Viridiplantae; phylum Streptophyta; class Magnoliopsida; order Alismatales; family Hydrocharitaceae; genus Thalassia; species Thalassia testudinum. Next base: position 41,440,591 of record JAZHRO010000049.1, read on the forward strand.
GGCAATCTCAATTTTAATAGAAACTTTTCAGTAAAACTAGTTCTAACAGGTATTTATATATGTATATATGTATAAAGTGGCATCATAAGATCAAATTTCGTTGCATTGATAAAGAGTTTTTACAGTAGAAATTGCTATGCGAAAAGTAGAGACAGATAGATAGAGAGAGAGAAATAGGAGGCAGAGAGATGATGCCACTTGTAGGATGCTTGTGCGAGATGCGACAGCACCTCAGATCCAGAGCGCCAGGATGAAGGTCGGAGCAGAGTTGCAGAGGGACGGAGAATCGCAGAGAAGAAGGTGGAAGAGATGTCTGGAGTTCATAGCAGGAGTTTTTAGAAGAGAGATGCCTACAATTGGGGGGCCCTGGGCCTTCTTTTACAGTTCTAATGTGGGGCAAAGTGGGCATTTTTTCCCTTAAACTCGTGTAACAACTCCCTTATGATCAGATCTGTCGATCGGGAGATCAATAGATTAGATCTGGCCTCAAAATCACCTTATTTTTGCCCTCTACACTTGGATTCAACCTGGTGGCGACATGTGGCACGCTCTGGGGCCTTTGATCTTCATCGGACTCTCTCGCTCACTCCTTGCGCTCGTTTTAAATTGTGCAGCGCGCTTCTCTCTCTCCTCACGCACGAGTTTCATCTTCAATCGCACGCCAATGCTCCTCGGTCATCCGATCTTTCGATCGGATGGCTTAAGACGAGCACCGTGCCTTCACTGAAGAGCACGTGAGATTGCTCGTTTCAAGCACGTGTTTGTTCGTGCGTGCTCTGCGGAGTCGTCTGATTGCGCCATGCGGCCATCTCCAATGCTACGATCACATCAAATGGGCAATAGCGCTCGCGTGTGACCAGCTTTCCCAAATTCGCACTAAGCGCAAGTCGATCCTGCATCGATTGCGTGCAGGCAAAGGTGCTAACCGCTACACCAAGCTACCTTCTTTTCCTTCTATCTGGTGATGTTCACCTCCGATTGGGTTGATTTTTGCGTCGTTGGACTACGATCGTTGATTTGGATCCATCCATGCTGTTGGATTCTTCATCTGAGGCTCAGATCTTTGTCCTTTGGCTCCATGACCTCCGTTCTTTTATTAACTGCACACGATGCTCTGGTTGTCAGATCAAGACGATTTCGGAAGCGTTGGACTCCCGTTGTCGTCCTGATCAGATCTGTATGGTCTGATTTGTCATCTGCAGCTTCGAATAATCTGCAATAAATTTCATCTCTCTTTTAGTACATAAAATGACAATATTATCTATATGACTAACAAATTAGCTATTGTGCAAATTACGATGCTTATGCATGCATTGTTCCTAGGTTATGCTAGAATCTAACTTAATTCAGCTAATTTAGGTCGCATGATTGCCGTGCAATCAGTTCTTTAATTTCTAATCTAAGTAGGCCATTCTCATCCATTTTAAAAGATTTTTATTTTTCAAGAGCATGAATCTTGTCAAGAAGTTCTTTTTTATCTAGGAATTTTTGTTCACTCATGGATATATATAAATCCTTTGTTAATGATTCTTTTTCAATCATCAGATTCCCTATTTGCATATTTAAAGCTATGGTTTCTTTAGTGAGAATTAAGTTCTTTTCTTTATGGTCATTTATTAATTCCTTATACTCTAAATTTTCTATTTTTAGTGCTTTACTTTTAGCCTTTGTTTCTTTTAGATCTACATGCAATAAATCAAATGCTTTTTGCAACTCATCTAAGGAATATGAATTTACCTCAGGTTCCTTGGACTCGGATCTAGTTGTGTCATTGGTTGTTATGAGTCCCAAGCATGCCATTTCTTCATTTGTTTCCTCTTCTTCTTCTTCGGAGGTGGAGTCATCCCAAGTTGCTTGGAATGCTTTCTTCTTAAATGTCTTGGGCTTTGAGAACTTCTTGTAGTTGGAAAGCTTCTTCCCTTCTTCTCATCATCCCTTTTGAGCAAGGGGCACTCCTTCCCTATGTGACCTCTCTTCTTGCAATTGTAGCAAACTAGAGGTTCTTCTTCCCTTTTCTTTCCCTTGATCTCTCTTTTATTTTTGAGAAACTTTTTAAATTTTTTAGCTAATAAAAAAAATTCTTCATCATCGGTACTTACCTCATCGTTCGATGTTGCCTTGAAAGCTAAGGTCTTCTTCTTTGGCTCTAGTGTGATTGACTTCTTCTTTTGGTCCATCTTTGTCTCATAAGCCATTAGATTCCCAAGTAGATTCTCCATGTCAAGATCCTCTACTTGGTTGGCTTCTTCTATTACCGTAACCTTTTGCTCCCATTCGGGTCTAAGGGAGTGAAACCCTTTGTGAATGTCTTCCCTAGAGACTTGATGTTATTCAAGATTAACGTGAATCGGGTGTACATGTCCCCAAGTCTCTCATTTTCCTTCATAGTGAAGGTTTCGAATTCCTGCGATAAAGCATTAATCTTATAGGATTTAAGTCGAGACGTTCCTTCATGAGTTACCTTTAAGGTTCTCCATATTTCATGGGCGGTTGTGCATTGGCTAATGCGGTTGAACTCCTCCAAGCTAAGTGCATAGTAGAGTGAGTACATCGCCTTTGCATTCAACCCAAGGTGATGAATTTGCTCCACCGTGTATCCTGTCTCTGGTTTGTCGAGAATGTTGTATGCAGATTCGCATTTCTCCCAGACGGAGAAATCGTTGGCTTGAAGCCACATCTTCATTCTTATCTTCTAATACGTGTAGTTGGTTCCTTCAAAGAGAGGTGGTTGGGTAGTGGATTGCCCCTCCGATCTACTGATGGATACTACTCTTCCCTCCATAGCATCTTTCGCAGATGTTATTCCAAAAAGTGAAAACCTACTCTGATACCAAATGAAATTGCACTAGAGGGGGGTGAATGTGAAAACCTCCACCTAAGCCAATCCCTTGACTTAGGATTTATGATCACAAAGTGCTCAAACCACTAACCACACTACTTTAATGAGGGTAGTGTACCTCAAATACAAATCCCACCTCCGATCCCTAAATGGAGGTTTCTCCCTTCACAATGAAGAGATGGGGATCTGACAGGCTGGATACCCAACTACAACAAGTAAAATGAAAAGTAAAATGCACCTTATAGAGAACCCCAAGATATGAATACTTTGCTTATCTACTAAGGGTGAAGGAAACTCCTTGAAGATGAAAATATGTAGCATAGTGGGTGTGTTGGTTTTCCCCAGACAGAATGATTGCATAGCATAAGGGAAAAGGAAGCAATGAGCAAGTGATAACCTAAGTGAATTATATCACAAGAGGTGTGTTTTTCCTAAGAGGGGTTATAGTGTATTTATAGGCAAGCTTAGAACCTTCAAGAAAGCTTAGGAGAGGGCTCCTAGCCATTGGAGGCAAGTCCTAAGAGACTGGCATGAAATCCAACTCAGATCAGGGTAATTATGATTCTGACAGTAGAATCAGACATCTGATTTTTGGATCAGACGTCTTATATGACATCTGACTAAAATTATTGACGTATGATATTATGGGTTAGACTTACTATTTTCATTAGATCGAAATAGGGTTCTAGGTGGACGTCTGATATGCTATTATAAGACATTTGGTAATAAAATTGGACGTATAATTATAGGTGGGTTTGTTCCTATTTTAACCATACCAAACAAGGTTCTATATTTTAAGCATCAGACGTCAGTTTGGACATCTAGCCAGTGGTCTTGATGTCTGGAAAGAGATTAATATCTTAGTTAGGAAGTCAAAAAGGAGAGATTTGATTTCTGACAAACCTCCACAGAGGAAGGGACTAACGGTCCATGATTGGACGTCTAGAGACATGTCTAGATGTCTAAAAGTGAATCTAACCATTAGAATTAAAGAATGACGAAGGAAAAATTAATTGGAGTCTAACGGTTGGCTTAAGGATGTCCGAGGTATGTATTGGACATCTGTATAAGCTTATGGACGTCTGATTGAAGGTTGCATCAACTGGAGCATAAATGTTTAGAATGCAGAGGCAAGACTATAGGAAATTGGACGTTTAATGTACGCGTTTCGAGTGTTTGAAATCAGGGTTAAGAATAACCCGTCATCATAGCCACAAAACTCGTAATCAAATATAATTTATATCGAAACTCGAAGGGAGTCCCGGGTCAAACACAGGGAGGCGATGTTTACTTTGTATGAAAATCGTGCTTCGATTTGTTTCTTTTTGGTGTTTTGTGGTTTTGTTATTTTTTTGGTTTTTGGAATAAAAAGACAAGCAATCACAAGAGAGAGATGGAATCAAATATGATATATTGCATGAATGTCAATTACAATAAACTATGAAAGCATAAAAGAGAAAGGGGTGAGAAGGAATCTCCCGAATTGGTTGTTTGACGAGACGACGGCGATTGGTGGAAGCTTGGACGAAGGAGGTGAGGAGCGGGACGACAGAGGTGAGATGCAAGAGGACGTCGGGTAGAGGAAAGCTTTAGCATGTCTCTAGAATGGGGTGAGGAGGCGGAGATGATCTGCTATCGGAATAGAGGTGAAAGGACGGCTCCAAGGTGACCTATGAATGGTGATGGGAAGATGGAGGAATATTTGGTGGGGCAAAGGGATGCTACACTAATAGGAGCCTTGGGAGCTTGAGAGTAAGCTCTAGCAGAGCATTAGTAGGCTTGCTAGAGCTTAGGAGTAGGTGGGAGTAGAGTAGGTAGAGATGAAGAGGAATGAGGGGTGTAGGGGTGTTTATATAGTGGAGGGAAGAAGAAATTCGTGTAGAGGGTTGTAGTGACAACTGCAAGCGTCACTAAAGACCCCTTGCAGTTGTCGCTGAAGATCGCTCCCCCACTGCTCACGTCCATAGTTGTCCTCGCACCTACAGGGAATTAGTGATGACTGCAAGCGTCACTAAAGGCCCGCCAGGCTGTCGCTGAAGGTCACGCCAACCAAGCACACATCTGTAGCTAGCCCGCACATCACGCACCCCTGGTTGCGTGCACGCTCGCACACTAGCACTGCGCTGGCGTTGCAGTTGGCAGTGTGTGCGTCTGTGCACGTGCGTGCTTGCACTGCGTTGCGGCTTACCATGCGCGTGCTTCCAATTTCTTATTTGGGGGTTCGCTGGTCTCAAACCTGCACTCCTTCTTTGCAAGCCAAGAGCTTCACCGTTGCGCCAAGCTGACTCTTGTAAGGCAAAGACGTCTTATGGGCATGTGGTGGAGAGCTCTCCTCAGCTGTTGGATCTTGATCCAATGGCTGGGAATGGAGATGAGGGGGTGCCTTTTAGCTGCTGTTGCCCGGTGTTGGGCGGCCTAGATGATGCCACATGGTGCCATCTGGGTTGTCCATCTTTCTGTTGCAGTGGGTGCCACGATGCTCGGATCGATTTGATTTCCGCACTATTGAACTACGATCGTTGCTTTAGATCCATCTGTATGATCAGATTTCTCATCCGAAGCCCATAAGGATGTCACATTGCCCTCCTGGCCATTGATCTTCCTCTGACTTCATATGATGCTATGGGACTCCGATCTAGACAATTTTGGAGGCGTTAGACTCCGATCGTTGTCCTGATCAAATCCGTTTGGTCCGATCGTCCATCCGAGGCCTTGAAATAAATCCTCTTCTCTCCTGACCATAAAAAAGGACCTAATTAACCTAAAATATATACAACTACTCTAAATGCAGAATGAAGCATGCTATGCAATATTTATAACATGAAATGCAAACCTAAGCCTAGGAACATGCATGAATAGGCATTTTAACTTAAATAGATGTGTCTATATCATACCCCCATGCCTATCTTTTGCTAGTTCCTAGCAAAATTAAACTACATGCTATGTATAAAAATAGAATTAGGACTTGATCACTTAGGCCTAAGTTGTTTATTAACAATAGAAAATTTCAACTATGGTCCTAAACAACGAAAACACAATAGTACCTGGGTGTCTGCCAGAATGCTGACCACCCAAGTCCTCGCCTTATTTGAAAAGAGAAGATACATTTTTTTATTTTTCTTCTTTTCTTATTTGTTTGGACTTTTAGAGTTTGAGAGTGTCGAGATAACTTTTTACGACTACCCGACCCATCCAAGACTTGAAAAGGACTCTAAGTGCTAAGCATCTAGTGAAAAGAGTGAAAGACTCACTAGGTGGCCATTAAAATGGACTTTGGGTTTCTACGACTGTAGGTGACCTTGCCTAGATGTTTATCTTTTCAAATGGTAGCTTTCTCCCTACTTCTTTTATTTATGGGGTCAACAGAAGGGCGGACCCAGTGTTTATGTCCCCGTTTATTCTACTTCCCAGCTTCTTCCCTAAGTGTTTTGGGAATTATTGTGCATTTTTGTGAGCTAGACTCTGAACAACCGACCAATGGGCTGTTACCCATCGCAACTTACCAGCCATACTCGTACGGTGAAGTGTAGTTTTGTTTATTTTTTTATTTTCTCCTTTTTCTATTTATTTATTTATTTTTTTTTTATTTTAGTAGGTGGCTTCCTTGATCTAAGATTTCCCTAAAGGCAGTACGACGAAAATGGTCATATGGCTAGGCTTTGGACAACCGGCCAATAGGCTGTTACCCACGATAACTTGCTTGCCATACCACCCTAGACGGTTCATTAGCTACCCAATTTTCGAAGAAACAGTCGAAAAGTGAGTCAATGCAAAAAGTGTGTAGATGCTTAGACTTAAAGTCCCCTCAAATCAGAGGGTGAGTTGATAAGTCGTATACTTATCACCCCAATTTATTTATCTAATTAAAATAAGATTGACTTGGCGAGGATCCGAGACTAAATTCACATTCGAGTGGACACCGAGGCTAATTAAGCCCGAAGACCTGAAGAGTCTAAGTATTCAGGTCCTACCGTATCATTTCCTAAAGTTAATAACTTCCAAATGCCTAAGTTCTCTTCTCCTAATTCTTCTTTTCTTTTTTTCTATCTTTTTGAATTTTGAATTTTTTTTATAAAGAAACTAAAAGAAATTCTACAGAGTTAACAAAGTGATTTCAGGATAAAGTTTCCACCCCCCATGCCTAAATGATGCAATTCTTCATTGTAAAAATAAAGACATGAAAAGGCAGAGTAAATAGAATACCACCTGAATAACGTGAAAATCCGATCAGCTCCGTGGAATATAAACACATGCTAAATTTAATGCCTTTAGCTAGGCATAACATATAAATAAAGAAGAGGTTAAGAATTCACAGGTACAGGTCAAAATCAGAATAAAAATATTGATCCTCAGACTCACCAATAGAATATGTCCACAGATATGAACCAAGTTATGGTGTAGACCCATGCCCCAGGGTCGAGTGGTTCTAAGGTTCTGGATGAAAATCACCCAAAACCTAAGATTATTGTTTGCGAGGCCGGGCCTGTGGTTTGGTGGTGTGCAACCCAAGACCAAAATGTCGGACAATGGGTAGAGATGGTTCAATAGGTTAGGATGTCCTTTTAAATTTCAACTCAAAAAGGTAATCAATGATTCTGAGCTTAGGTTGCATCTCAAAGATATCAAAAGGGTCTTAATAAAATGTTGGTGGTTTTAGGTCAACAGGAACCCTTAAATCTAAGCTTGTTTTCCACTTAGAATTAACCTCCCAAATTTTCATTTCAACATTTGTATCCTTCAACATCAAGAGCTCAGGCTCTAGGATCATTCACCCCATATGATTCACCCAAGTCCAGAAATCATGGCTGAATCAAGATTGACTTGGGTACAATGATCTAAGAAGTCAGCTCTTAGGGATGCGGATGAGGAATGGGGCCATTGATTGAATCATCAAGGTTCGGATCCTCCAAGTTAACCCCAACCGAATCAAATTCCTCTATTATCGAGCTATCAAATGGTTCATCAGATTCCTCATGCCCATTTGTCTTACTAAAATCATTTTCCTTATGCTCAAGTGATACTTCACCTAAAGGTTGTTCACCCTCAGATTCAAAGAATTGATGATCCTCATTTATATATGTCTCAAAATCATAAATCATTTCATGATCCAAGGAGACATAATTTTCTTCGTTTCCTGACTTGGGGATCTTGGGTGAATCAATGGATTCATCCTCAAATGGTTGCTCTAGACCAATCTGGTCATCTCCAGTCTCAGAATATGTATCCCCCCCAACAGGCGCCTGAGTGGGTTCAGACATTGGTTCTCCTGAAGAGGGTTCATCTTTAGAATCATCCCAAGATTTGACTAGTGCAACCACAAATTTCATCCTCAACCTCGACAACTTCCCGAGAAGAAACTCACCTAGGTCCCTATCCCTAACGCTTTGGAGAAAATCAAATAAAGTGCTATTCAACTCATCAATCATTTTTATCATAGGCTCCAATGCTTCAATGCATGGTGTTGGCTAAGCTTCTAAAGATTGGATGGTGTTCCTCAAGTTAACCAACACCTTGTCTTGGATCTGGTTCACCTGAACCAACTAGTTTGATTCAGGTTTGGGTGGGTTTAGGTTAAGTCTAGGGGAGTCAACATGTCGAGGTTCTGGGGTCCCTCCTTGATAGTAAGTCGTTTCAGGTTGTTCAAAGAATGGTGATGACCTATTTTCAGTAGAATACTGAGGAGGGTAGGTGTTATAATCAGCATATCCTTCCTGATTGTAGATCAGGTTGGTTTTGTCATCAAAGGATGGAGATCCATAATCATTATAGGTTTGGGAAGGATAGTAATCATAGTCTTGTTGCCCAGGGTTAGGCCCTGGACACTGAGGTCTAGATTTATATCCCCAATCAAAGTTATCCCAGCTAGTGGATGGGTAATTACAAGTCAAGTCGGGAGAGTAATCATCTTGGGGATAAGTGGTGGTAGGAGGATAGGATTGGAAATGTGTGTAGGATGTGGAAGGGTACATGGTGAAGTAAAGAGGGAAATCAGAAGAGAAAGAAGGAGCCCTGCAATTCAAAAATACAAGCCTGTCCTTAGGTTGGGTAGCCTAAAGGTCTATAGACTCTCAGAATCCATCCTAAGATTATGGACGATTTACTCTACTTATGTCCAGGCAATCCAACTAGTTAGAAGGAGGGACTGGGGAGAAGGTTCTTCCTTTGGCTTACACCTCCGGTTCCTAGTGTACCCCCCAGCCATGGTCATTTGACGCTACTCCCCTAGCTAGACATCCGATTGACTAGTATAAGCAGGTTGATCGTGAACAATCTCAATCTGAATCCTGATGAGCGAACTAGTCCTTAGGGCCAACGTCTAATCAATTTTAGTTAGGCTTGGGACAATGGTGTTTCAGGAATGTGATGGGCCCTTAATGGGTTGTGCCCTTAAAGATTTGTTTGAGAATGTGTAAATGTGCACAACCAAGAAGTTTTCAAGCAAGATTATTAATGATGAGATGAGTTTTAGGGTTCGAATCTTGCTTAGTAATTTTTAGGATTTAAATATTAGGTGTATTTAATAAAGTTTTGTGAGGCAAACCAAGTTTTGAAAGCATGAGTTCAAGTGTTTTTTCTTTATAAATCAAGAAAATATTGAGTGCCTGGCTTGACCTAAATATTAAATCCTATGGGGTAGCTACAAAATGAATTTCTTTTAAATTAGGTGGTGTGGCCCAAACAATTCAATTAATCGGCCCAATTGCACCACCGATTAAGGCACACAAAAAGGTGATTAACCTAATATGATTTCTACTCCTTTATGTGTTGAATTGGTGTACCGGTTCCACAGGTTGGAATCCTGGTTGAGTAGATGAAAATCAAGTTAGGTTATGTGCCTCAAATGTGGGTGTATAAAGTGTGTATATTGATTCGTCCCACAGAAAGTATCTTTTTATTTTTTTTATAAAATGTGGGGGTGAAATGAGTGGAGGTGGCAACCAAGACAAACAATTCTATCTAAGGTTTATGCAAGCACCTAAGTAGATTTGGTCTTGGTTATGAGTGTGGCGAAATGAAACTAGTAGAGGGGGAATGTGGGGGACACTTACAAAGTACTCTACCTGCACTTTACTCTGGTCTACCGCACTTGGATCTCCATGCTAGGGTATCTGCAAGACAATAGATTAGAGATAAGCAGGGTTGCTGCTATGTAAACGCAAAGAAGTGTAGAAAATAAGAAAGTAAATTTCGTTGCCTACTCAGCAACGGCGCCAAAATGACATACGCGTTTTGCGTGTTTGAATTGGGGTTAAGAATAACCTGTCGTCGTAGTCGCAAAACTTGTAATCAAATATAATTTATGCCGAAACTCCAAGGGAGTCTTGGGTTGAACATAGGGAGGGGACATTTACTTTGTATGAAAACCGCGCTTCGATTTGTTTCTTTTTGGTGTTTTGTGGTTTTGTAATTTTTTTGGTTTTTGAAATAAAAAGACAAGCAATCACAAGAGAGATGGAATCAAATATGATATATTGCATGAATGTCAATTACAATAAACTATGAAAGCATAAAGAGAAAGGGGTGAGAAGGAATCTCCCGAATTGGCTGTTCAACGAGATGATGGCGACTAGTGGAAGCTTGGATGAAGGAGGTGAGGAGCAGGACGACAGAGGTGAGATGCAGGAGGACGTCGGGTAGAGGAAAGCTTCAGCATGGCTCCGGAATGGAGGTGAGGAGGTGGAGATGATTTGCTACTGGAATGGAGGTGAGAGGACAGCTCCAAGGTGACCTATGAATGGTGATGGGAAGATGGAGGAATATTTGGTGGGGCAAAGGGATGCTACACTAATAGGAGCCTTGAGAGCTTCAGAGTAAGCTCTATCGGAGTGTTGGTAGGCTTGCTAGAGCTTACGAATAGGTGCGAGTAGAGTAGGTAGAGATGAAGAGGAATGGGGGGTGTAGGGGTGTTTATATAGTGGATGGAAGAAAAAATTCGTGTAGAGGGCTGTAGTGACAGCTGCAAGTGTCACTAAAGACCCCTTGCAGCTGTCGCTGAAGATCGCACCCCCACCGCTCACGTGCATAGTTGTCCTCGTGCCTACATACAATTAGTGACAACTGCAAGTGTCATTAAAGACCTGCCAAGTTGTCGCTGAAGGTCCCGCCAACCAAGCACATGCCCGTAGTTGGCCCACACATCACGTGCCCTTGGTCGCGCGTGTGCGCTCGCGCACTGGCACTGCGATTGGTTGTGCGTGCGCATGTGCATGTGCGTTCTAGTGATGTGCTGCTGCTGGCCATGCGCCCGCTAGTGCATGTGCTTCCAATTTCCGATTTGGGGGTCCGCAGGTCTAGAACCCGCGCTCCTTCTTTGCAAGCCAAGAGCTTCACCGTTGCGCCAAGTCGGCTCTTGTGACACAAAGATGTCTTTTGGGCATGCGGTGGAGAGATCTCCTCAGCCATTGGATCTTGACCCAACGGCTGAGAATGGAGATGAGGGGGCACCTTCTAGCTGCTGTTGGCTGGTGTTGGGCGGCCTAGATGGCAGCACATGGTGCCATTTGGGCTATCCATCTTTCTGTTGCAGAGGGTGCCACGGTGCTCAGATCGATTTGATTTCCACGTTGTCGGATTGCTCCGGATCCATCCGTATGGTCTGATTTCTCATCCGAAGCCCGTAAAGATGTTGCATTACCCTCTTGGCCGTTGATCTTCCTCAGACTTCATATGATGCTACGGGACTCCGATCTAGTCGATTTTGGAGGTGTTAGACTCCGATCGTCATCCTGATTAAATTCGTACGGTTCGATCGTCCATCCGAGGCCCTCAAATAAATCCTCTTCTCTCCTGACCATAACAAAGGACCTAATTAACCTAAAATATATACAACTACTCTAAATGAAGAATGAAGCATGCTATGCAATATTTATAACATGATATGCAAATCTAAGCCTAGGAACATGCATGAATAGGCTTTCTAACCTAAATAGATGTTTCTATATCAACGTCAGTAATGATGATATGACATAAAGTTGAATATCAGACGTCTGACATGTGTGTTGATGTCTGATATATGTTTTGTGTTAGGTTTTTGTTTCTAATTTTTCCTAAGTGTAGAGAGACTAAGTTAGCTATGTATATGTTATCTTTAGGGGCTCTTTACAATATCTCTAGACTCAATAAAAAGAAGATTACAACCTTTTTAATGCGTACATAAAAATGCCTAAGACCTATAAACCCTATAAAAATGCCAAAGATGCATCTTCATGCTCCTAATAATCTATCTTTAAAATCCTCGAGATCTGCAATATGTCATGATAGAGAAAAATATGCTATTTCTATGTTTTATTTCTTTTTCTTTATTTTGTAAAATCATTAAAATATCATTTATGAGGAGTTGAACTAACAATATTTAGGAAATGGGTTCACTTATTGATCCCTTATTTATCAGGTTCCCAAGTCCTAGGTTTCTCTAAGGAGTCAACCTTAAGGCAGATTTAGCCTTGATTGCTTATTTTGCACACTTCTCATCTCTTCTCTTCTCTCCCCTCCCTGTCTTCCAAGTGCATGCACAGGCGAAGGTCCCAGAACCCACATCTCGAGGGATCATTTGATTTTGCCCTACACACCAAAAGATCTTTGTTTTCTTCTTCTCCCTTTCATCATTCCTCTGACTTGAATATGGAAAACATGAAAAATAGGTCCAGGAATTGTGCTTCTAACCCCTCTGCTTCCACCTCCCAACCTGATACTAACCCTATTTTCCAAAACCTGTCAACCGACTTGCAAGCTGACTTTCCTATTTGTAACTTTTCGCATTTGGTGCTACCACAAAACCCAGAATGGCCAAGACAATTTCTAAATCAAAATGCTAATTCTCTTTCTGTTATGGTCGACCAATTGGTTCAACTACAACAAAATCAACAGTTGGCTAGGACAGTCACGAACCTAGCCAACCAAAGACCGGGTCAACCACTCGGGGAACCTCTTGTACCACTTAAGGATTTTTATGATCCTTACAATTATGAAGAGAGACCCGGGGTGGTTATACATGAAGGGGATTTTGAAATTAAACCCACCATTTTGAACCTAATTAAACATTTCCATGGTCTTCCGAGAGAGGACCCTTTTTGCTAACTTGAGGAGCTGACTATCCTTGTTCAAAGTACTCATTCCCGCAATGTGCAGGAAGAATTGTGGCTTATGAGACTCTTCCCTCTCTCATTAAAAGACAAGGCATCTCATTGGTTCAGGATGGTTGGACATCCTATCACTACTTGGCCCCAATTAAAAAGTGCTTTTCTTAAAAAATTCTTTCCGATAAGTCATACTAATGCATTAAGACGATCAATTATGACCATTTGATAAAAGTATGGTGAACCTCTCATGAGTCTTGGGAGAGATTTCAAGAATTACTAAGGAGTTGCTGATGTGCACACATCTAATTGGCCTAAAATGCCTATTTATGCATGTTTCTAATGTCATAGAAGCATTCAACATTATAAATATTGCATAACATGCATTATCATGCATTTAGGTTAGATTGTATAAATTATAGGTTAATTTTCCTTTTTTGTGGTCAAGGGATAGGGAAATATTTATCGGAGCCTCAGATTGAAGATCCAACCATACAGATTTGATTAGGGTGACGAATGGAGTCCAACACCTCCGAGATTGCCCTGATTGGACCTTCGTAGCATCGGATGCAGTCCAAGAAAGATCAAAGGTCAATGGGTAAGGTGGTCTAAAATCTGTACCTCAGACGGTAAATCCAATCGTACGGATGGGTTTGGATTGACGATGGCAGACCAACGGTGTGAAAATCGGTCTAATTCGACAACCGTGGCACCACTTACAAAGCAAAGAAGATGGACAGCCATGATGGCACCACATGGCGCCATCATAGCCGCCCAACACCTCTGATGCCCTTGCTCCTTAGCAAGGGCCGCACGATCTCGACTGTTGGATCAAGATCCAATGGCTGAGAGCGCCGCGGCCTTAATTCATAAACGCAACACAAAGGAAGCATTGGCGCGACGATTGTGCCTCCTTTCGCGAAGGAGGTGCGGGTTCGAGCCCTGCCTCGCCTCAAATCGAGCAAGCGCTCGTGCATGTGAAAATTAGACTATTCGATCGGCGATGAACGGGCATGGTGTGACCACGTGGCGCCTTCTCGAGTGCCGGATGAGGATCGTGCCGTACACACACGATAATGTGCAATCATACGCATGCCATCACATGTGGGTGCATGAAATGCACGAACACGATGAGGCCCACGCGATTTAAAGCCGTTCGATCTCTTGATCGGATGGCTAAGGATGATCGAATGCAATGAGGCACGCTCAATGGTTGAAGATCAACCGGCGGTGACATGGCCACCTCTGAGTCGTTGGATGTGCGATGGATGGTGGGGATGGAGGCACGTTCAGCAACGGTCGATTTTAGTGACACTTATACCTGTCACTAAAGACCCCAACATTAATTCTAAGCCCTTAAAAGATGCTTTTGCCCTTAATTTTCACAGCTATAAAAAGGCCACCCTACCACACATTTCTTCATCCCTTATTTTCTTCTCTCACCCCCTCCAAAGCTCTACGAGCTCATCCCAAACCCGGGATGCTCCATTAGAGTCTTAAATACAATTTTCCATCTTCTCACCTCCTTTGTGGAGTGCTCGCGCTTGTTCTCTCATCGTCGTTTGGGAAGCGTATCCTGCTGCGACGTCGCCCTGTTCCATTCTCCGTCCTCCATATTCGTCCTCCCTTATCCAGCATTTCACCACCCTTGTTCGGGCACTCCATCAACGTGGCTCATCCTCCAAGCAACTGTGGAGGATAATTCTCACCCTCTTCTCTTTTATCGCTTTCTAGTGTAGATTTCCGACTTTCTAGTGTAGCACATAGATGTAACGAACATGTTTCTATAATTATGAAATATTTGTTTATTCTCTCCCTATTTTCTCTTTATTTGTATTATTATTTCTCTCTCTTCTATTAATTATTCTTCAAGTAGAATAGCTAGCAGATTAATTTCAATCAACTAATCTGCTTTCGTGACAATAATTACAACGTGATTTTTGATCAAACGTTCGCCTCCCCATGTTCGACCCTAGACTCACCAGAGTTTCGGTTAAATTATCTGTTTGACAGATTTTTATGCGACTATAATGATAGGGTTTTCAAACTGAAATTCTTAGCATAGAAATCATGTCCAATATTTTGGCGCTGTTGCCGAGGAGGCAACACTCTTTGATTTGTCGCGTTTTCCTCCTTACCTAACTTTTATCACACTTTTTCTTCGATCTTATTGTGATTGCAGGTACTCTTCTGAGGCAGGCTAGAGTGGTTAGATTGGAGAAAAGTGCAGATGAAGGTTTTGTAAGTATATCCCCACCTCCCACCCACTAGTTTTCATTCCATCACCTAATAACACAAACCCTAATTAACCTAGGAGCTCTCATAAACCCTAGGCTTAGTTTGGTTATATGGTTGTTACCTCCACCCACCTCACCCTCCACTTTTAAAAAAAAAATCTAAAACAAATCCCACTGAGGTACACAACCTCTTCTGATTCTTCATACTCAACTAGTAACCGGATCTTTGGAACTGGTACACTCATCAACATATAATTGAGTAGAAATCAGATTAGGTAACCACTTGTGTGCCTAATTCAGTGGTGCATTGGGCCAAGTATTTGAGTTGTTTGGGCTGCACCATTTCAGTTAGAAACAACTTATCAAGTAGCTTGCTCATTAGGGTTAACATTTAAGGTCAGTACCAGGCACTCCACTTTATTTTGATTTCAAAGGAAAACATCCTCACCTGTGCTTTCAAATCCTGGTATGCCTCCTGAACTTGATTGAATTCACCTTAATTCAAACCCTAAAAGCTACTTAAGTAAGATTTGAACCCTAAAATTCACTGCATCTAAAAATAATCTTGCTTGAAAACCATTGGTTGTGCATGCACACACATTGAAATTGACCTTTAAGGGCACAACCCAGATAAAAGGCCCATCACATTCCCAAGCACATTCAAACCTAGGCCTAATTAAAATAGAGTAATCGTTGGCCTTAAGGATTGAACTCACTCTTCAAGGCCTAGATCAAGATTATTTTCGATTAATCTACTTCTACTATTCAATCTGATGTCTAACTAAGAGAGCAGAGTCAAACGACCGCTGATTAGCCCATATTTGTAGGCTATTTAAGTATATGAATGCCTAGACATTAAAATATCTTTAACATTTAGATAGCATACATTAGGATGTAAATAAATTAATTCATATTTTTAGCTTAATTGCATAATTCATGCATTGCATTCATATCTAAATGCATTTAGAATTAACTTAGAATTGCATGCATTTGATTAGCTAACCAATTAAGTGCATACATGCATTGTTTTAATTTAACATAGAAGTTAAGGGTTTGTGCTATAATATTTTATTATTTTATTATTCTTTTCTTCCACAGGTAACGACTGCACTGCCTCCTCCTGTGCCCATTCATGCACAGTTGCAGGCATTCATTTGCCATGAAGTGGATATGCTCCTACCTCTTGCATTTTAAATCCACCACCTATAGCTACAAAGGGAGGAGGAGACGACCATGCCGAGGGAGGCCTCCACCCCACTCCACTACTGTGCAGAGAGTTCAACTCTCCTCCAGTCATCACCACCATCCTCAACTGCAGTAACAAGTCTCCACCAGCATGGCCGTGTGGCGTGACAGGCAATACCGTCGCCCGGAGCTTGCTTGCACCACTGTGCATCTACACTAGCCACCACCACCATCACCAACACCAGCAACCACCACCATCACCAATAGTGCAACCACCACCAGCAGCCATCCATGCACGGTTAAGTCATCCGAGATTTTCCTGGACGTCTGAAGCCCCTTCCCCATCTCCACGCCTTATCACCTTCCTCTTCATTTTCATCTTCTTCTTTTTCCTCTGTCTTTCCTCCACCAAAAACAACCCAAACCACCTCCACCACCTCATTGCACCACCTTCACCAGCACCCCTTCGCCACTGCCATCCTTCTCGCACACACACACCTCTTGTGCATGGCCAGCTGTAGACCAACGTGCCTACATGCTACCATCTTCGTGATCACTGTGTGCCACCATTTTCGTGACCACCGCACGCCACCAGCTCCTCGTTGCACCTCCATCCCATGCACATGACCAACGCCCTTCCGCCACACCACCGCGCACGCCCACATCTCCCCTTCCACGTGCGGCCAGTAGAGCGCCTACGTGTGCAGCCAAGCGCGTCACCAACCTCTCGCCAACTCTAGCAGCCTGTGTGTGGAGCAGCTCCAACAATAGCAGCAGGACACCGGAACCCACCTCCACCACCACTCCGTCTGGCCACCGGCAGCCGCCATTCGTCGTGCCAACGACTCCACCGCAAAGCCCTCGCTCCACTCTACCTCTGGTGCACTCCTTGCGGCCTACCTCTCTCTCTTTAGTGCGTAAGTTCAAGAGGAGTAAACCCCCTATTTTTGCATAGTAACATTTCAATTTCTTATTACATCTTTTGCCATTGTGAGGATAACATTTATCTTTTAATTAATAAGATATTGTGTGGATTTATATGAATGCCCCTCCTATTTCTTTTTATGATTATTTTAGCTAAAATCCTTGTTATACCCTTAATCTAATGGGGGTGTTGGTTCAATTTCTTGAGGAAATTATTCGTAAACAATAATATTTCGAATTGTAGGAGTTTTAATAGGCCAGTGCCTCACTGTGGACACGACTCGCTCCTTGAGTGGTTTATTTAATTTGTTTTGATTTGCATTGTTCGCCACTCAATTTTTGTACTGTAACGTTCTTGATTTATTTTTCGAAATCTAAAATAATGTGGTCAAAAATGACATCATTACCAAGTGATGCATGTCTTTCACTCAACTAAGTAATTAAGTTAATTTCACTTAATTAAGAGTAGAAAAAATCAGTTAGGTTAACTCAAAATTGTGTCGGTTGTGTAGTATAGGGTTGAATTAACCTAACATTTTAGAAATTTTTACTGGTTGAGTCCAGGTCGTTTGCTAGGAGGTCTAATTTTTTCTAAATTCACCAATTTTCTTTTATTTCTTTTATAAGTTTAGGAGATATAACTAAGTTGATTTTAAGAGCATGAATTTTGCCGAAATATTTAAACTATAAAGAATATACAAAATTCCATATGAAAAACATATTTACTCAAATGACGTACTTTATTAACAAGTAAACATGCTAGCTTTCCAATTTTATTTCAAAAGAAATTAAGGAAATTAAAAGTTGTTCCATTAAAACATGCCTTATTACAATTATTAAGAACAAAAAGTAATGCAAGTAAAACAAATTCCTTTTTAGTCTTCAGCCTCTCTCTTCTTCTCTCTTTCTTTCTCCTCTTTTCCTTTTATTCTTTATCTCGAGCTCTCTTTCTTACCTCTCTTCTTCTGTTCCTGCCTTTTTCTTCTCTTCCCTTAGTCTTCTTCTTAGTTCGTTCCTTAGTAGTGCCTGTTCTCCTTTCTTTCCTTTGCTTCCTTAGCGCCTTCAGCTCAACACTTAACTTTAGCTGTCAGTACTTAGCCACCAACTTCTCTGCTTCTCTTTTCCGTTCCTTTAATCCATCAGTTGAACCAAGTTTTTTTACTTTTTAACCAAAAATTATTTTATTTGTGGCGAGGTCCTTTTGAGGATACACAGCACCCTGAGACCAGGGTGGGACCAGACCCTACTCGATCCTCGCCTAATGTCAATTAGGTTTGATTTCACTTTATTTCATTTTGGTTCATAGTATTGAACCCATCAGCTCAACCCAGCCTCCCAGGCCTCGCCCTCCCAGGGCACACTCGCACACACCCACTCAGGCGCACACCCACAGGCACACAAGCCTGCACACACACATGCACATGCTCAGAATGTTTAGATAATCAGATCGGTAACTAGTGCGCCGAGCACTGACGACTGATCATCCTATAGAACAAGATCGTTTTATCCCCATCCGTGCGCTCAGAAATTGACGATGTGGGACTATCATAACCCCTTCCAGACCCAACTTCAACCGATCATATCTCCCAGCTCAGAGCTCTGTTTCAAGTGATTTAAAGTTTGTTAGAAAGCTCTAAGATAGATCTACACAATTGTAGGGTCAATTTAAGGATTAGAAGATGTTTCCCTCTTCAATTTGAAAGATAAAATCAGGGGTTCTTAGGGGTTATTTATTGCCTGGAATGATTTTTACTTCACAGAGTCTTCAGATGGACTTTTCTCTCTTATTTAAAGGTTTGTACAAGTTCTACAAATGATTCTGCATCTGTTGGAGTAGTCTCTAAGTTCACAAGACCTTCAGGACAGCAGAGAAGCTCGACACTTCTCTGAAAGCTTCAGAGTTCAAAATTTCAGACTAAAATAGGTAAACAGACACAAAGAAACATCTCTGATTGATTTAAACTAGTTCTAAGGGTTGTAATTGGCTTATCTGGACAGGATTCAAGTTCATATTTCAATAAAATGGCACTGCTATTGGTTTGGGTTCGAAAATAACCCAAATTGACAGAGTTCAAATTCTCACACAATTATTCACCTGAGCTCACTTAATTCTCTCTCAGATCATTCAACAAGATCTCAGAATCCATTTAAACTCCTCAATACCTCAATTCAAGCTCATAACTCCATAATCAGACTTAGTTCAACTGTGGAGGCATAAAAATTTGACTTTCTATTAAAAACTTCTTCACAGGAAGTCAAAGCCTCGAATAAAGTCTTCTCAACCTTAGGAACTTATTAAGATCTTCAGATAGGTGTTCTAACTCATATTCCTAGGGTTTCAGGCTCATCGCTTGAGGTTCAAAATGACTTTGTTCGTCAGAGCCATTGGAAGGTTGTTACAGTGATCTAAGAGTTTAAACAGCTTCAGTGCATTGCACTGAAGCTTCTGAGTTCCTTAAATTCTTCTTAAATCTCTTTATCAGACTTCTCCAACTCCGCTGGAGTTGGAGAAGATGAACTTCATTCTTTGGCTCCAGACACTAAATCTTCAAACAAATATCCTCAAGTTAATCATTGATCAAATTTGAATCATTCTGGAGCTTCTCAACGAATTCTAAAGGCTGAAGTACAAATTTGGCTCGCTGGAGCTCGCCAGAGCTCCGGTGAGTCCAGAAAATGTGAAAAGTGTACACAGATTGTGAAAACTTGTCATTTTTAATCTAAAAAGGATCCCGAGGTTGCAAGGAACCTCAGAATCACATTTAATTCTTCATTTGTCTCTTTATTTGCAAGATTTGACAGTGAATTCATTTCTTTAAAAATCTGATTTGAATTAAGCTCAGGACTTGTTAAACTACTCGATTGAGCGGTTAAAACAAGTCAACGGATAATAGCAGTCATAATTATATAGTTAATTAATAGTTTGAATTGCTCCTGAGCCGCCATTGACAGCGAGCTCAGGAGCTTAATTAAGATTGGGCGTTTAATTTATATGTGATAATAATATGTATTATAGTGTCGATTAGGGTCCATAAGTGATGGATAAATGATGATAGACCCTATGAAGGTGGAATTAGCTCAACTACTGTCACCATGGACAGTGACAGTAGTCGGTGGAGGTGAAATATGAATTAGGAGATTAGGTGATCAATTAAACGATTAAATGTGCTAGAAATGATCATGGAAGTTAAAGGAAGGTAGACAGTGATTTCAAAAGATGAAATTAAGGCTCTAGCGAGCTCAAGCAGTTTACTGGAGTTGGAAAAGATGACACTGAAATTCTAAAATTACTCTAATCTAACTACCTAAACTAACTAACTAAGCTAACCTACTCCTACTCCTACTCCTACTCCTAATCTACTGTTACCTGGATGAAGGAGTCAATAGGGTTCTACCAAAGTCTCATGGCGGACAGCGAAATCAGAGGGTGGAAGAAAGATCTCCAGCAGGAGGATTTGAGGTGGAGTAGAGGATTCCTTTGGTCGGCGCCTGTGTCAGAGATGCAGAAGACCATGGCAGATCTCCTCGACTGATCAGAATGGATGGAGGAAGTCGGAAAATGAGATGGAAAGTTGCCGGAGTTTTTGGATGAATAGCCTATTGGGTCGGCTGCAGTGTTAGAAGAGGGAAGGGAGCCAACTTGAGTAAAATCCTAGGGGTGAGGGAGTATTTATAGTAGTTGGCGGTGAAGAGAATGGTGGGGTCTGGTCGAAGAAGGAGCTTGAGGAGCTTAACCTCTGGAGTCATCTCCGATGACGGTGAGGTTATCTCCCACTAAAAAATAGGATTTCCAGTTAATCCAGACCGATGGATCAAGAGGAGGTGGTGAGCGCAAGCTGCAAGAGCTTGGACAAAGAAGGTTGATGTCGGCAGGGAGGTGATCATGTGGTGGCGTGACTCTCTGCCGCTAGCCGTTCATTCGGCTGAAGAAGAAGGAGGAAAAGGGACTTAAATGTAATAAATCTTAAGGACCTGTGTGAGAAATAAGGACCCGATTGTAATGAATATTAAGGACCAAAATGTAAACCTAGGTTTTGAAGGTTTATTTTAACTTAGATCTTTTTCAACTTTTTATATATGTTAGTAAATAAGGTAAATATTATGTTTTCACCTTGAATTTACATTTTTTACCTTTTTAGGTTAATTTATTAGATTAAGTAAAATCACTTAAGTTATTATATACTTAGGTATACATTAAGTTTAAGTTACTTAACTTATTAATTAAGGGAATGATTGATACAATTTTTGAGTCCAATTATTAAATAAATTATTAATAATGTTAATTGAATGATAAAATGTCATTTTAAACTTATTTTAAGGTCCTTTACTAAATATCCCTTATTCTATAATTAACCCTTATATATTCATAATCTTA
This sequence comes from Thalassia testudinum, assembly GCA_037157565.1. Lineage (NCBI taxonomy): Eukaryota > Viridiplantae > Streptophyta > Magnoliopsida > Alismatales > Hydrocharitaceae > Thalassia > Thalassia testudinum. Next base: position 41,462,227 of record JAZHRO010000049.1, read on the forward strand.
GCTAATTAACTAGGAAGACTAGTTAATTAGGGGTAATTAGAGATCATGATGAGTGTCTCATCACCGAGGAGGAAATGGGTCTGTTAAACTCGCATTTATTTATTTTTTATTATTTATTCACATTTTATTTGAGGCACATTTCAATTCGATTATCTGTTTGGTGTGAGCTACGCGTATTTGGAGACAACTTGTCACACCAGCCTCAAAGATTAGGCAATCCTTGATGTCGCCGGTGGAGTTGCAACACTGGGAGAAGGAGCATCATGCCCACCTCAACAATGCGTTGGTGGACCTTGTTTCCACCGCTGGAGGAGATATCCAGAGGACCACATCCTCATCTCATCCATTTAGCTGTAGATAGTTTTTATTTTTCTTTCTTCTCTTTATTTCAGTACATTCATTTGGAAAGCCCTTGTTCTGGGGTCACGATTTTTGAGGGGTTTATTCCCCAAACTTGTTTTAGGCCCATTGTGGAGAGCATTTTTGTGGGAGTCTGTTCCCATTTATTTAGACTTAGGTTTTTATTTTCTTTCATGGATTGATTTTCCTTTATCTATTTATGCTTAAGTAGTGTAATAAAAAAAAAATGAAAACACGGATTGCCTGATAGAAGCTGCATGACCTAGGATGACCATTTAGGTGTGAATGAGCAGCATCTAGACTTTATTTTCTGCATTGCATGCATTCTTGCATCGTTGATTACTGGAAGCATGGTACACATCTTCTTACTTTGCATCCATATCTTGAGCATGCATTTGCATTTGGACTTAATTCCAATACCACCAAGTTTGATTTGAATTGATTTAACAAGTTGTCATATTAAATTTCTGAAAAGGACTAAGTAAAGGAGGAACACAGTAAAACTCAAGGAGTTGATTTAAGACATTGTGCTGCAGTTCAAAATTCAAACTCAAATCTTTTATGGTGTATGCACACTTGTTTGATCTTTGCACCAAGGCATGCATTTAGACACTCCTAGGTTTTAAGTTGCTAGGAAAGAACCCTCCTACCGTTGGATTCTGAAGTGTTCAGAACTCAAGATCAAAGGTTTTGTAAATCCAAAGAGGGGGATACCCTGTCACGAATTTTTGAGGGCAGTTAAGAAGCACTGTGAAAGCACAGCTTCAATGGAAGGCTTAGGCCTACTTGCATCCCTTGATCTTTCATCTTTGGAGTTGCTTTACCATTTGAGCTTTAGGGAAGAGCACCTAAGCTCCAACTAGGTCTTTTTAGGCATTTCGTAGGTTGACAAATAGGATCGTAATTGATTGGGCAACTTATTTTGTCACCTATAATCTGAACTAAAGTCGAGAGCCTAAACCTGTAATGACCTAACAAGTCCTTTTGAATTGTGTTTTTAGTGCATGCTTGGTAGGCGATCTCTTAGGAGAACTTATGTTTGATCTAGAACCCGAAAGAATCCTAAGAAGAAACCACCTAAGGGAAGAAATGGTTGGTCAAAGAAGCCTTAAGGAATATTGCATTCCGACCAATCACCCTGGCTCTGCACTACGTAGACTTGGAGGGGACAATCCCTATGAGATCAAAAGCAGTACCATATCCTTGCTGCCCTCCTTTTATGGTACTGCTAGGGAAGACCCCTATAGGCATATAGAGGAATTCACCAAGGTCTGTTCCATGGTGAAGCTGTAGGGCGTTACTGATGACCCCTATAGGCATAATGCAGACCCTCTTTCCTTTCTCCCTCAAGGACAAGGCCAAGTATTGGTATCATACCCTAGATGGTATTAACACTTGGGATGCCTTGAAGAAGGAGTTTCTGAAGAAGTACTTCCCCATGAGCAAAACTAATCACTTTTAGAGGAAAATTATGAGTTTTTCTCAAAAGGATGGGGAAGTTTTCCATGATGCGTGGGAGCACTTTAATGACCTTTTGAGACTTTTCCCGCATCATTAGGTGCCCAAGTGGCAACTGGTTGAAAGATTCTACACCAGAATTAGTGATTTGCATAGGTAGATTGTGGATGGTGCTTGTGCAGGAACCTTTCTGTCTAAGACTGAGGATGAATCTTGGAACCTATTTGATACCTTGAGTGAGAATTCTATCCACCTGAATTCTGCCTACTTCGATAGAAAACCCTCTCTCATGCAAAGAAAGTTGGAGGCAAATGAGGCTAGGGACACCCAGAATTTAGCCTACCAGATCCAATTGCTGAATCAAAATATGGAAAGGCTTATGTCGAGCTCGGGCCAATTCACGTTTAGTACCTCCACATCCCAAGCTTCAGAATGCTCCATTTGCCAAGGCCATATGCATGCCACTGTGGATTGCCATTTGGCCTCCCAATTCATTGAGCTTGTACAGGCAGACTTGAATGCCGCTCAAGGGTTTCATCTCAGACCTTGTAATGATCCATTTTCCAACACTTATAATTAGGGATGGAGGAATCACCCAAACTTTTCATGGAGACAAGGGAATGTCTCAAATTCAGGGAATTATAAACCACAACCCTTTCAAAATGTACAAATGAACAAACCTCAGACCTTTGCCCAACCAAAGACCTCTGAGATGGATGAATTGAAGGCAATGTTGAGAACTATGTAGGAAAGTCAAAGTGCCATCATCCAATCTCATGACAAGGCTATACATGAAATGAAATCGTAGATAGGACACCTTGTTGAGGCCATTAGATAGAGGGAAACTAGGAAGCTTCCCAGTGCTGCTATGGAGAATCCTAAAGGAAAAGGGATTGTCTTTAGGAAGCATGCCCAGGCAGTGACTATTTTGAGGAGTGGGAAAGAAATTTCCAAACTTGGTGCTCCTATAGTCCCACCTTTTGAAAACCCATCCACCTTGACATTCTCCCCCACAAGAGAAGGATTACCCAACTCTACTCCACTTGAAATCACCTCACCAGAAGAGGTTGCCCCCATTCCACCCCTTACTCGATGTTGTAGCGAAAAATCTACGCAAAAAGGTTTGAGTTTGGAAAACCCATTGTTGTAGATAATTTGTGAGAAAAATTCGTCAATAGATAATTTTAACCGAAACTCAAAAGGAATTCTGAGTCGAACACAGGGAGGTGGATGTTTTATTAAAAACAATGTTTGGTTTGTTGTCACGAAGCAAATTAGCTGGTTGAATTAAATCTAAACTAGCTATCTACTTAAAGAATAATTAATAGAAGAGAAAGAGAATAATACAAATAAAGAGAAAATAGAGGTAGAATAAACATGGATTTCATAACCACAGAGTAATGTTCATTACAACTAATCACTACATTAGAAAGGTGGAAATATTACAACTAGAAAGTAGTAAATCTACTCTAGAAAGTAATAAAGAAAAGGGAGGTGAGAAATTATCTCCCTTCTCAGCTGCTTGGAGGACAAGCCGCATTGATGGAATGCTTGGAAGAATGTGGTGAGATGCTAGATGAAGAAGAACGATGATGGATGATGAAGAACAGGGCAGGGCGACGTCGCAATGGGATCTGCTTCCTGAACGACGATGAGAAGACAACCGCAGGATGCTCCACGAAGGACGTGAGAAGATGAAAAATTATTTTTGTAACTCTAATGGAGCATCCCGGGTTTGGGACCAGCTCGCAGAGCCTTTGAGAGGGTGAGAGAAGAGAGGAACAGATGAAGAATTCGAGTGGTAAGGGTCTCCTTTTATAGTTGTAGGGATTGAGGGCAATTTTGGTCATTTTATGTTTTAAAACATTAATTCAGGGTCTTTAGTGATGGATTTAAGCGTTACTAAAGACCTCAAATGTGGGCTTAGTGCATGCGCTTGCCGTGCCTCCTCTCCCCAAGCACTCAACGCATGCACACGTTCACGCAATATTAGCCGTCCGATCGTGAGATCGGATGGCTTAAAATCAATCTCACCTGTGCCTTCATCGCACGCTCGCACGTGAGATCGATCGTGAGCATCAAGCGTTGAATAGCGTGTTTGTCTGATCTAAAGATCTGGGTCGTTGGCGTCTGATTGGACGGTTGGATTGAGCCTGTGCGTGCGATGAGAGGGGTACGGATGCATGACTCGAACGCGCACCACTCCTTCGTGACAACACCTTCGATCACTGCGTTGACGCGCACTTTTGGTCGCGCTTATGTTTTAAGGGTCGGGCACTTGCATCCATTGGATAGTGATTCAATAGTTGAGATCATCCTATCCCTTGCCTTTAGATGAGGAGGAGGCTTGACTTGAGTTGATTTTGATCGTTGGATCTTGATCCAATGGCTGAGATGCGCTCAATGGTTGAGGAGAGAGAGAGAGCTGCTGGCGCCTTTGATCGGTGTGGGTGGCTGAGATGGCACAATGTGGTGCCATCTTGGTTGTCCATCTTCTTTGAGTTGTAGATGGTGCTATGGATGTTGGATTGGAGCGATTTTCGCATCGTTGGGTTGTGATCATTGATCCGAACCCATCTGTGTGGTCGGATTTGTCATTTGAAGTGTGAATTTACACCATCTTGTCCCCTTGACCTTTGATCTTTCTTAGACTGCATCTGATGCTACAAAAGTCTAATCGGGGTGATCTTGGAGTCATTAAACTCCAATCGTCGCCCTGATCAGATCCATACAGTTGGATCTTCAATTCGAGGCCCCGATTAGATATTGCCTTGCTACTTGACCACAAAAAAAGAAAATTAACCTAAAATTTATACAACTTAATCTAAATGCATATGATGATGCATGTTATGCAATACTTATAATGTATGATGTAACTTTCTGCCTAAGAACATGCATAAATAGGCAGTTTATGTGATATAAAATTGTTTACATCACCCGACATGACAACCCTTCCACCCAGAGACTGAGAGTGCCCTTTCCTGAGTGCTTATCCACCTCTAGGAAGACTTCTGCTGGCTCATCTGAGGCCAAAGATAAGACGGATGAAATCATGGAGGCTTTCAAGCAAGTGTAGATTAACTTGCCTTTGCTTGTGGCTATCAGGCAGATTCTGTCTTATGCCCACTTTCTAAAGGACCTGTGCATGAAAAAGTGGTAATCTAGGAAACAGGTCCAATCAAAAGTTTTCCTGCCTGATTCTGTTAGCTCAATAGGTCAACATGGCACACCCCCAAAACTTGAGGACCCAAGAGCCCCGTACATCTCGGTGGTCATTGGTGGCTTACAGATAGATGGGGCTCTACTTGATTTGGGTGCGGGGGTGAACATCCTTCCAAGCTACATGTATGAACAACTTGGGGGAGGCAATTTGAAGCCTAGCCCGATAATCCTCCAAGTTGTAGATCTATCACTCAAGACACCTCAGGGAATTCTGGAAGATGTCCTTATGAGAGTGGAGGACTTCTTCCCCGTTGACTTTTTAGTTTTGAACATAGACCCTACCAACAAGCCAACCAAGCCTTCCATCATTTTGGACCGCCCCTTCCTTGTAACTTCACATGCTTCGATCAATTGAAATACTGGGGCATTAAAAATGGGCTTTGGGAATAGGAAAACCTGGCTTAATGTGTTTGATGCTTATAAACAAGCCAGGCTTGAGGATTGTTCCCAAGTTGAGGTGATAGATGACTTGATTGAAGAGACAACCCCTACCATGTTATGTGATGACCCCCTTCAGCATGTCATGCTAAATGAGCATTCGCATCTCTTAGAGGAATGTGAAGGGGATATACTAGAATTTGAGGAGTTTCTTGGTGTTTCTACTGAGCCTCTTACCCCATCATCTCTATCCAAGGTATATCTGCTACTTGAGATGAGGACATCTATTATGAAACCCTCAACCATACAAGCTCCCGACCTTGAGTTGAAATCCCTCTTGGACACTCTCAAATATGTCTTCTTGGGTGCCAATGATACGCTCCCCGTTATCATTTCGGCTGTGCTATCTATGGCATAGGAGGGAGCCCTGATTGAATGTTTGTTTAGGCACAAGGAAGCTATTGCTTGTAGCATCGCTGATATTAAGGGTATAAACTCTACACTCTGCATGCACCACATTTATATTGATGATTCTATTAAGACATTTAGGGACATGCAGAGACATCTTAACCCCAATATGAGGGAGGTGGTTAAAAAGGAAATTCTGAAGTGGTTGGATGCTGGGATCATATATCCCATTGCAGATAGTAAATGGGTAAGTCCTATCCATGTGGTGCCAAAGAAAGCATGCTTTACTGTGGAATTTAATGACCAAGGTGAGCAAGTTGTGACTAGACCCTCAACTGGATGGAAGGTCTACATTGATTACAACAAGTTGAACATCGCTACCTAGAAAGATCACTTTTCCTTGCCTTTTTTTGACCAAATTCTTGAAAATTGGTGGGGAATAAGTACTATTGCTTTCTTGATGGATATTCTGGGTACAACCATATTGTAATCTTCCCTAATGACTAGGAGAAGATGACTTTCATGAGTCCTTACGGTACCTTTGCATTCAGGTGCATGTCGTTTGGACTATGTAATGCTCCAGCAACCTTCCAGCAGTGTATGATGTCCATTTTCTTGAACTTGATTGATGAGTGTGTTGAAGTGTTTATGGATGACTTCTCCATTTACGGCTCATCTTTCGACTAGTGTCTCCTGCATCTAGAGAATGTGCTGAAGTGATGTAAGGAGACTGATTTAGCCCTCAGTTGGGAGAAACGCCACTTCATGGTACAGAAAGGCATTGTACTTGGGCATGTTGTGTCTGAATGGGGCTTGGAAGTAGATAAAGCCAAGGCTGATTCTATTTCCAAACTTCCATTGCCCATGAATGTCAAATAAATTAGATCCTTTCTTGGCCATGCTTTTTTCTATAGGCGCTTTATTAAGAATTTTAGTAAAATTTCTAGGCCACTTTGCAACCTGTTGGCAAAGGAATCTTCCTTCAATTTTGATTCAAAATGTGTCAAGGCCTTTCACACTCTAAAGGAGGCCTTGATCTTTGTGCCTATTCTCCAAGCTCCAGATTGGACACACCCATTTGAGCCGATGTGTGATGCTTCGGATTATGTAGTAGGAGCAGTCCTTGGACAAAGGGTTGAGGGAAGACCACATGTGCTACACTATGCCAGCAAGACTTTAATCGAACCATAGAAAACTACACCGTCATTGAAAAGGGATTACTTGCTGTAGTTTTTGCTCTGGAGAAGTTTAGGTCTTATCTTCTTGGGTCTAAGGTGGTTATTTTCACTGATCATGCGGTAGTGAAACATCTCATTGCCAAGAATGATTCTAAGCCACGTCTGATTAGGTGGATCCTACTCCTTCAAAAATTTGACTTGGAGATATGTGAAAAGAAAGTAGAAAATATAGTGGCTGACCACCTGTCTTGCCTTCCACATGATGACTCTCCATCTGGAGACATCTGCGAGACATTTCCTGATGAAACCCTTATGGTGATAACACAGACTTCACCCTGGTATGCTGATTCTGTTGATTACTTGGTCACTAGAGCGACTCCTGGTTCTTGGGATGAGCAGAAAAGGAAGAGATTCATTTCCCAAGATGGATACTTTCATTAGGAAGAGCCTGAATTATTTAGAATTGGACAAGACCAAGTATTGAGACAGTGCATGCCTAAAGGGGAGCAACAAAGTGTGCTGAGTTCTCGCCATGAACTTCAGTGTGGAGGACACTTTGGTGCTAAGAAAACATCTTTTAAGGTTCTTCAGTCTGATTTTTGGTGGCCTACATTATTTAAGGATTCTCATAACTTTGTTAAGGCCTGTATTAGATGTCAACTGACTGGAATGATTTGGAAGATGAATGAGATGCCTCAACACCTAATTCAACCTCTTGAAATTTTTGATGTTTGGGGAATAGACTTTATGAGACCCTTCTCTTCATCCCAAGGTTATGAGTATATCTTAGTGGCAGTTGACTATGTCTCTAAATGGATAGAGGCCATTCCTACGCGAATAAATGATCACTCGGTGGTTTTGAAATTTGTGAAGGCCAATATCATATCCCGATTCGGCTGCCTTAAGACTATTATTAGTGATGGGTGATGGGAACACCATCATGAGCCATAACTAGCTCATTTTAATCTAATTAAGTCAGTAAATGCTCCTACATAATTGCCAGAGAGCCATATTTCACTGCAGATTCATTCTGAGGGAAAGATAAGAAAACAGGGTCAAAATTACAGTTTTACCATCATATCATGAATGCAGTACAATCATATGTTTTTCCAGGGGGTAATTAAGGGTCAAATGGTCCTAAAAGGCTAACACGTGGGTTAGAACAGATAGAAAAGGGTTTGCATGTGTTTTGAGAATTAAATGACTTTTGAAACCCTAAAAATAGACCCGCTTAATTAACTGTGGTTCTGGTCCGAATAAAATTCACCTAAGTCCTCTAAAATTCATAGAAAAATTTCTCTAGGGTTTGGAACCTTCAATTTGACCATCATAACCCGTCTTGACCCAAAATAGAGTCTCAGACAGACATTTGCCCTAATTTGGGTTTTTGCATAAGTTATCCAGCTAAACGTGATCAAAAACTAAATATAACTTCACCATTGGATTCATTGGGTCCAAATTAGGTTTTTAATAAAATTTGGGCCCAATCTGAGATCATCTTGACCAAGTTTGCATTTTAGTCCAATCATACTCTTTCTATCTCATTCAGACCCTTGACTTTTGAATTCTCTTAAAAATAGCCCCCTAACTTCTTTGTCTTCTTGACAAGCAGGTCCCCGTGCCATTTTTGGAAGGTTAAACCTTCACCGTTGAGTTTTGAGCGAGGATTTCTTGCTCGATTCTCAATCAATCAATCCTAGATTTGAAACACAGATTCCTTGGGAAATTTCCTTCCAAATGAGCCCATTCAAGGATCCAACTCCTTCCCATAGGCTCATGCAAACCGTTAAAAGAAATGGGTATCATTCGTTTACATAAGCTATAAAGTTTCCAAGCTTGTTTCCAAGCTTGGAACCTCCTCTTAAGCCCTATATAAGCACCTTCGAGGCCTTGCGCAATTCTTCAGCAGGTTTTTGGGAGCCAAATCACCTCAATTCTCCCCCTCCGGCCGCCAAAAAACCCTTCTCTGGTGACGTCTCTAGATCTCCCTCCTCCGGCTGTCCAACCATCAAATTGGATGGCCTAAACTCTTCCTCTCTTCGTCGCGACCCTCCCCAGCCAAAGGGAGGGCGTTCCTTCATCTGCATCGCCGTCGCGGCCTCGCCGCTTCTTCCTCCTCCAGCTTCGATCGACCAACACCGAAGCCTTCCGCCTCTCAACCGCATCCTTAAGTCCCTCTATCTCTCCCTTTCCCTCTCTATACTATTTTTCTACCCTTACAACACACGCACAACCGCCAACCACCGCCCCAGCACTTCATCTTCTCCACCTCCGGCGAAGCTCTGGCAATGCCTATTCACCACTACACTACACGAATCATGCCGCTATTGATTAGTCAATATTTGTGGGCTATTTAAGTATTTAAGTGCCTCGATATTAAGTTAATTTTAACATTTAGATAGCATACATTAGGTTGTAATTAAATTAATTCATATTTTTAGCTTAAGTGCATAATTCATGTGTGGCATCCATATTTAAATGCATTTAGAATTAACTTAGAATTGCATTCATTTAATTAGTTAACCAATTAGGGGCATTGCATGCATTATTTTAAGTTAACATAAAAGTTAAGGGTTTGTGTATAAATAACCATAATATTTTATTATTATTTTATTCTTCTTCTTCTATGACTAACGACTGCATTTCTCCCTCCGACTGCCACATTGAAGATCCTAGTCAAGGAGGAGTGCCAGAAGTGGATTTGGTCTCCTCGACTGGGATAAGGAAAAGATGGAGGCTGCCATGCTCCTCGAGACACCGCCCCACTCCACCACTGTGCACTCCACTCCACCACCGTGGTCTCCATGGCCGAGCCTCACCACACCGTGGGTCGACGGAGTGGCAGGCCGCTGCCAAGCCGGTGAGCTCAACCACTTACTGCCTCAACGAACCCACCACCACCATCACCAAAAACCACCTTCACGCCAAAGCGGCCAGCAACAGTCGGCCTCTCCTCTAGACCATGATCCTCCAACGCAACCCAGCTGCTGCATGCCCCTCCACGTGCCTCACCTCTTGTAGCACACGCCTCGCATGCACCCACGCTCCTCCAACCCACCACCCTTCAGCTCCACCGCACGCAGTCACCTCCTGCAGTAGCGCCACTCCCGCGTCTGCCCCTCTGCGTGCGCCCGCACCTCCGCCTACGCTCCCTCATCACACCTCTGCCTGCAGCACGCGCCCGCTCCTCTGCATGTGTTTGCACCTCTGCCTGAGCGCCCTCTAACAGCTGCTCGCGCGCCATTTAATAGTGTCGCACCGCATGTGCGCATCCCTCCACGTTCCCCAGCCTCTCCGCTTCCAGCCCGTGCGCACCTCCCCTTGGCGTGCCTCACCTCTTGCTGCACGCACCACGCACAGCACCGCCCTCCAGCACGTGTAGCACCGCCCTCCAGTACCAACTGCGCGCACTCCTTGCAGCCACCGGCCCTCGCCTCCAGCAGCACACGTAGAGAGTGCGCTACTCCAGCTGCACGCGCAAGAGCAGCAATGGTAGCCGCCGTCACTGTTGCTACTTCTCTCCTCCGTTTAGCCGGCTCAGGCCATCTTGCGATGCGCCGCCGCCACCACCGTGAAAGCCTCGCTCCAGCCGACCTTTTCTCAGAGTAGGTCCTCGAATGAGCCTCTCTCCCGTGCACAAGGAGGAGAGAGGTATAATCCCCTGTTTTTGTGTGAATTTCTATTTATGGGAATTGCCATTGTCAAGATTGATTTTTTTGATTTCTTTGATTAATTAAATTGTGGTGAATTTATGGCTTTATGCATATTCTTCTAGAGAATTGTTAAGCCTTATTGATTCATCTCTATATGCATTACATTTAATTTTGAATTACACTTTTAGGATGCATGCAAGTGAAAAGTACATGGCATACCCTTGCACATGGATAATTTTCTTACGTGAAAATTACATTAACAACCCTTGACTTCTCCATAAATTTAAGGTTTACATTCAGAGCTACATAGGCATTGTTTGATTTGACGAATATTTCAACGAACTTGATTTCTACCTAATTGTGAGTTTAAATAAGTCATTGCCTCCCTGTGGACACGACTTGCTCTCCTGTGAGTGGTTTAATTTTAATTTTTATTGTTTTGATTAGTCATTTTTCCACCACTTAGAAATACAACGATAAACCTTCTTAATCGTCATTTTCGAAAGCAAAAACTGACTCATCAAATGGCGTCGTTGTCGGGGAGGCAACACGCTTGTTAAACTTACATTTATCTATTTAATTGTTCACATTTTAATTGAGGCATATTTAACTTGTTTTATCTAATTTGGTGCGAGGTATGTATATTACATACGAGTTGATCCACCAACCTCAGCGACACTGAGGTGGACGTTGTTTCCACCGCTTGGAGGAGTGACCAAGTTCACATCTATGACGAGGAGCTTGAACATTGGTGAACCTTGTTGTCACCAACTGGGAGGAGGACGTTTGGAGTGATCATCTTCATCTTCGTAGATTTTTTTTTTGAGTAGATAGATTTAGGTTTTTGAACTTTACTTTAATTTATTTTCTTGCACATACATTTGGTTTGAGACCCTTGTTCTGGGGTACATTGTTAGGGGTTTGTTCCCCGATTTTGTTTTAGGCCCATGTTGGGTAATAATTTTCAGAGCTTGTTCCCTTTTCTTTAGATTTAGGTTTTTATTTTATTTTGTGGTTGTTTATCATTTTCTTTGCTTGTGCATAAGTAGCTAAGCAAACAAAAACAAAAAAAAACAAACACGAGCTACCTGCTAGAAGCTGCCTGCCCGTAGGTCAAATCATTTAGGATTGATTGAGCAGCATCTAGATCTGACTTCTTGTCTTGCATATTGCATGAAGAATGCTGGAGTCAGATATGCACTTCTAACTTTGCATTTCTACCTGTCATGCAAATGCATTTGGATTAATTTTTAGACCACATAATCTGTCTTGAAGCGATCTAATAAAGTAGTCACATTTAATTTTTGAAAAAGGACTAATTAAAGGAGGGACATTTAAAAATCAAGGACTTGATTTTCAAACTTGGCGTGCGGTTCAAAATTCAAAATCTTTTGCAGTGTATGCACACTTATATCCCTTGCACCAAGGCACGCTTTTAGACACTACTCAGGTTTGGAACTACTAGGACTAGAGCCTCCTATTACTGAGGTCTAAAGTGACCCAAACTTTAGTTCAGAGGTGAAGTTGCCTCCAAACCTTGTGGATTGAGGGTAGTGAAGAAGCATCACGAAAGAAATGCTTCAAAGGAAGGGTTTAACCCTACTTGCATCCTTCTTTACAGTGTTTGGTGGTGACTAAACTTTTTCGGCTTTAGGGAGGATCACCTAAGTCCCAGTTAGGACTTCTTAGGCGATTTGTAGGTCGACAATAAGTGCGTAAATTGATTGAACAAATTGTATTGTCACCTACAATCTGACTTAAAATCAAAAGCCTAAATTGGGAAAGACCTAAAAAGTCCTTTTTGAATTGTGTTTTGCTTGGGGAATTCTGATTGAGGTGTGAGTTAGAATGGACCACATTGACTTTCATCCTTTCACATCTTGCCCACACCCTTACCCCCATTCTACAATTGTCGATCCCATACGCTGAGATGGTCCATCCTTTGATGGACATAATGATAATCATTGGGATCCTTTTTACTCCTATTATAGGAGTATTGGCCTGGTTAAGCCCCAAATCAGTGAGTGGAACCTAGGAGCAGGATTTGCCTTGCCCAATATCCTGCACACCATGCAAATACCCAACCCACCCTCCCTGAATGATTATAATGTTTGGACAGATACTCTTAGGTACTATTGAAGGTTTCCCTTCGAAGAGGGGTGACGTAATAAATGCGGAAATAAAATATAAAGCAATCTCACCAAAGAAAACCAATCACACAATGTACATAATTATTTTTAGGTGGAAACCCAAACTGGGTGAAAACCACCACCTAACCCTCTCAAGTTAGGATTTTCCGATCAACCAAGTTGATCAAAATCCACTAAACAGAATCACTTAAAACGAGGGTGATTCAACCTCAATACAACCATGCTACAAGTACGAGGGTAGCGTTCCTCAACCCCTTCTCTCCACGAGAAGGATTTTGTCCCACGAAGGAGACGGGAATTCGCAAAGCGAATACCCAACCAAACGACAAAGATAAAATAAAACAAGTAATCCTATAGAGCCAACAAAGGAATTTAAACCTAGCTTCTATAGGAAATAGGAAACTCCCCTTTGCAAGGAGTGCGTCGAGTTGATGACGCGGTGCGTGAGCCACGCGACGGCACAACTTCGCTCTCGTGAACTACGGCGGGAGAGCGGGTGCGCGAAGTTTGATGCTCTCAAGAGAATGGAGCTTGAGCTTGGAGAGCAAGAGCTAGCTAGGACACAAGAGAGTGGAACTATGTTGCTTGGGTGTCTCTAGGTGTGTCTTAGTGTATCCAAGTGTATCTTGTTTTTCTTAGTGTGTATGTGTGTTGCAAAGGTTCCCCTCTATTTATAGAGGCCTTAGGAAGGCTTTGGAAGGCTTAGGAAGGGTTCTATAGCCGTTGGGAACAAAGCCCAAGAGAATCAGCCCGAAATCAGGAACAATCATTGCACTGACAGGCTAATCAGACGTCTAACTCTGGCATCAGACGTCGGGAAGGCCACTTTAAGACGTCTGATTCTATGCGGGTTTCCTCCTGACTTGAATCAGATCTAAACAGGGTTTTTGTTCAAGTCTATCAGACGACATACAGGACGTCTGGAAACCTACTTTTACTGTGGGAATTGATTTCCAAACGTTGCAACGGCTAGAAAATCTCTGAGAAGAGATTTTTGGGTCAGCTGAGGCAAAACGGTCAATTATCAGACATCTGGTAAGTCCTATGGACGTCTGATAAGGCTCTAACGGTCATAATCTGCAGTGGCTGCTAAGCTAGCCAACGGTCCACTATCTGGACGTCTGGCAAGTCCATCAGACGTCTTCTAAGACGTCTGGACTAAGGTATGGACGTCTGATTTCATCAGACAGAATACTAACTCCAGCCTAATAGTTATCAGACGTCTTAAAATACTTTATCAGACGTCTGATTTGTGAATTAGACGTCTGGAAATGCTGTTTGAGCCCTATATTGGTTTTCTAAGTATTCTACAGAAAACCTAAGTATCCTAGGGTTGTGCAGGTGTTCCTAGGACTACTGTTAGGGTACTTTGAGGCTCTTTAACATAATATTCTAAGGAAAATAAAAAGAGCAAGAAAATAAAGACAAGAGATACAAGAAAGGATTAAAAAGAATCTATCCTATTCTTCTTGTCTTCTATCTTCAATCTGTCGCTCCACGCGAACCTCCTCTGTTTTCCGTCAAGCTCCTCCAATCTGTCCTGGATGCGAGCTCGAATTCCGTCTAAACACGTCCACATTTGCAATTGACTTGAAATCTAGGACTCAAATTGCAAATGTTAAATAACACGTGTTTTGTTATCATCAAAACAAATGATCGTGGTGCTCTAGCACCAACAACTATAACTCTAAGCCTGACTTCTATTCTGATAGAAATGATGACCACTCCTCCTTGAAGATGCAAATACAGAAAATGCAAGATGAAATGATTGATTTATTAGGAGAATCTTTGAGAGCAGGCCAACAAGAAAAAGAAGCCATTAGCCACCCAACCTACCCCATTGAGGATGAAATACACCCCTCTACGTGAGATGCATCTCCCGTGGGAGAGCCACACCCTAAGTTGGAGGGAAATTTTGGAGATTATGTAAGGGAGAATAGCTACTTTTTGAGGATTGATTTTGAAACCTCCCTGCGAGATGACACTTCCTTAAGAGGTCCACACCTTAAGTGGGAGGAGGATATGTATGAAAGTAGCTATACATTGGACGAAGAAAGGTGGCAACCCAAGGAAGATGATGATCAGGTTGAGTATCCACCTAAATTATATTGGAGTCAAAAGAAGGGAATGATGGTACCATTGGAAGACCTCGACCCAGATGTTAGTATTTTCGTCGCATTTGATGAAGTGGGACGAAGTCAAGTTGTTAATCTCACCTTCCCTTCTCATCACGAGATGGAACTCAAACCCACCCTTAGGGAACCTAACCCTGAAGAAATTCACCTATTTGAGGAGTCCGATGTTACCAGTGTAAACCATTTACCCCAGATAGAGTGCCTTAGGGGATCTGCTAAGATTTTAGATGATTCTATACCTCGGGTATATGATGAATCGTATGATGAGGAGAAGGATGAATTATATGAGGGACCTACATTCCAGATTTGGAGTGACACTAAGGGTGATTATGTTTTATTTGAAAAATTAGCCCCCGAGGATGTCACAAATTTGATCAAATTAGGTTTCCTTAGCACACCAATTGATGATATCCCTCCTAATGATGAAATAATGGAAAATGTGGAAGCAACTTCTGAGATTTATGTGGATTCACATATAGACTCCGGGGAGGATTTGAGTAAAGAACAAGAATTTAGGGATGTCATTGATAGGATAATCCCTAAATCTGTTGCTTCCAACCTGCCTTCATTTAATTCGAAGTCACCCTCTGATTCGCCTATGTCTGAAGGTGAAATTTTGACTCCTAATGAAGTACAGGAAGATACTTGTGATAGTACTAGGGATGTTAGGGATGAGATTGAGGAATTAGGAAGAGTGTTAGGGATGGACACCGAGCTGATTAAACCCAACTTAGATCTTATGGCCATTCTGCAACCTCAAATCTTAGACACCCTAGACAATCCCTGGCTTAAAGTTATGCTCACTTTTGTTCTGACTGGGGGGCTTAACAGACCAATATTTCCTATAATGGGGTATCGGGTATGGATTGATGCTTTCTATGGTCAGTCCATCACCCTAAGGGTATATCTTTACACTATTCCTTCCCCATTTCTTTTGGAGGATCTTTGTCATCCTCCTCCTACCCCTTTAGAGGCCACTATTCCAGTATATCCTTTAGAACTGCCTCTGGTGACATGGAATGATTTCATTCCCATCCTGGTTGGGCGAGCATTTGCTATTGGGATTCATCATCAGCTCGCCAACATTCTAGGTTACTTATTTTCTAGGCCAGCATTACTTTGCTCATTTTTAGGGCCTATATCTGTGATCCTTGAACCTGATTTGCAGGTTTTTGGCTACTCAGCTGCTAACAAAAGAATGGTAGCCCAACTCTGACCCAGGTAATATCCTTCTATGCAATGAGGACATTACAGATTTTAGGCATGGGGGGGTGTACTTGGGGATATACATAGCATTTATACATAGTTCATTCATGCATCTAGTTAAAGCATTATGCATTGCATACATTTGCATTGAAAAAGAGAAAACAAATTTTGCATTGAGCTTAACTGGCTGGGCTCTGCATTCTTAGGCAGACCAGAGCTTTAGGTTAGAGTAAGTTGACTCTAGGTGTCTAAATTTAGAAGCTAAGTTGAGATACTAGCTTTAGACCTTTAGGGTCCTTTGTGGACTTAAAAACTTAAGTAGGAGTTAAGTTGCGGACCATTCCTCAAAAGGTTGAGGAGGAAAGCTAGGGTTTGAGTTAAAGGTTGGGTAGTACCTGATGTCTTTTTTTACCTTTTGGTTTGTGGGTCCTCGCAACCTAAGCATCCACATTTCACACACACTTGGTCTTGTGTAAATAATGATTACCTTAATTCCTTTCTTAAAAAAGAAAATTTGGTTCTCTTAGTTTTGAGTTAGGAGAAGCTTGAAAACACAATTTGATTGGAAGAGTTCCTACCACAGGAGAGGTGGAGTATGTACTCACCTTAAGGATGCGATGATAACATGTTACCTCCTCAGCACTTATCTCTTAGGATATCCATCCTACTGGGGCATCTAAGTGCATTGTGTCGTTCAGGTACCATGGGTGACCCTATCTCGAAGTGTCAATTGCCATAGGCCTGAATTCGCTTAAGAAATCCATGGGCGATACTATCTCGAAGTGTCGATTGCCAGGAGTTCTTGGGGTCGCTATGGGCGGTGCTATCTCGAAGCATCGAAAGCCAGGCACCCTTCGATGTATGGTGATGGGGACAACGAATCCGACACAGACCGTGTTGATAGCTGATCTAAGGTTAGACTTAGAGGAATAAAAATATATATATATATATTAAAAAAAATATATATCCTTTTTCCTCTCTAGGTTGGCAATCATACCAACCTCAAATAACTCAGACCATTGCACATGCATGGATGCTTTAATCTTAGGGATCAATAAACCCTAGGGTAGAGTTAGAAATCAAGGAAACCTGTGCCTGCAACTCGTCTTTAGCCGACCTAGTTTGTAACTTAGCAACTACTTGGGAACCTTAGGTCTAAAGTCTGAACTTAACATGTTTCTAAAGGAAGACCGATTGGGTTGGCTAGTCCACTTGGAGTGCTAGGTTATTGCTTAGATTTGCTAGGGATTAGCAAAAACTAGGCATGGGGGTATTTGATTAGCCCACATTTGAGGGCTATTTAAGTATTTAAGTGCCTCGACATTAAGTTAATTTTAACATTTAGATAGCATATATTAGGATGTAATTAAATTAATTCATATTTTTAGCTTAAGTGCATAATTCATGTGTGCCATTCATATTTAAATGCATTTAGAATTAACTTAGAATTTCATTCATTTAATTAGTTAACCAATTAGGTGCATTGCATGCATTATTTTAAGTTAACATAAAAGTTAAGGGTTTGTGTATAAATAACAATAATATTTTATTATTATTTTATTCTTCTTCTTCTATGAGTAACGGTTGCATTTCTTCTTCTAGCTGCCGCATTTAAGATCCCAGTCAAGGAGGAGCACCATAAGTGGATCTAGTCTCCTCGACTGGGATAAGGAAAAGATGAAGGCTGCCATGCTCCTCGAGACACTACCCCACTCCACGATTGTGCACTCCACTCCACCACCGTGGTCTCCACGGCCGAGCCTCACCACACCGTCGGCCGGTAGAGTGATAGTCATACTGCACACATCACATCTACATTAAAGAGGGCTCACGACCATCCCATAAAATGCAGAGACACCTAAATCCAAATTTGCAGGATGTCGTGAAAAAGAAGATCATCAAGTGGTTAGATGCAGGGATCATCTACTCGATCTCTGACAATCGGTGGGTGAGCCCTAGTAATATATCATTTTAGTATCAAAGTGGTGGAAAACCGCTTAACAAAATAATTAGAATTAAAATTAAACCACTCACAGGAGAGTGGGTCATGTCCATAGGGAGTGGTGTCGGACCCAGTTAGGTTGTTAATATGATGATTTTACCGTTGAAGTGTGTATAGTGGTTAACCTAAATCGGACCTAACCATCTCTTTACAAAATTTTTAACCTGGCCTACTTGATTTTATCTTGGTCACTTTTAGGTCCAGGGTCGAACTCAGGGAAGTGGGGTTACAAGTCAAGTTTCTACGCCTTTCCTACAGCGAGTCTCTTCCGTTCGTTTATTGTGCTTTTGGTGTTTTTCTATTTAGATTTTTTTCTGATAATCTTGGTCCTTGAGGCACATCCTCAAAATTAAGTTCTTGGCTTTGAGCCAAATCAGGGTTCCAAAACGGGTCTTGCTATTCGCAAGATGGAGTACCTGTAAGTCAAAGATGATCTTTTCTCTTTTATATATATATATTTTTTATCTTTTTATGGGCATGCAAGAGAATAGAAATAAAGTAAATATAGTATAGATATATATGTATATACTATATATGTATAATGGGGTGGGGGTGGAGGCGGAGATGGAGTGTAGCACGGTGTCAAGTCGGTCGTCGTCTAGAAAGACGCAACCAACAGGACGAGGTGCCGCGTGGAGTATAAGGTGGATGGCGGAAGATGTGTGCGACCACGCTTTTTGTATGTGTGTATCGAGGAATATCAGCAACTGGTGCAGATATTCCCGCGATACAGCGTATGATAGGTAATGTGAAAAAATATATATATATACATATATATATGTATATATGTAAATATATATATATGTATATATGGTTATAAATATATAGGTATATATGTGTAGTTATATATGTATATATGTATATGTATATATATATATAAGTATATGTATAGATAGATATATGTATAGATATATATATATATATGTATATATATATGTATAAGTATATATATATAACTATATAGATGTAAATATAGATATATATCTATATATGGTAATATATGTATATAGATATATGTAGATAGATATGTATATATAGTTATGGATATATATATATATATGTATGTATATTTATATATATATATATATGTATAGATATATGTAAATATATGTATGTATAAGTATATGTGTATATATATGTATATATATATATGTATACTAATACTTAGTTATATAAATACTATATATATATAGATATAAGTATATATATATATGTATATAAATATATGTATATATATCAATATATATATGTATACGTATATATATATATATATATATATATATATGTATATAATAGTGTATAGGGGTGTGTGTGTGTGTATGAAAGTGTGAGTGTATGTGTGTGCAAGCGTCGGAAAAGAGAGTGAGAGAGTGTTGTGAGAGAGAGAGAGAGCGGGAGAGAGAGGGCACTGTTGAGGGTTAAGGCGTCTGAAGCTGTGGAGTGTCATCTGGTCCACGCGTGCACGCGTAGGTGCATAGGCGCGCTGAGAGGCACGAGCACGTAGGGGAGTGGGCGCGGAAGAGAGAAGAGGCCGCAGCGTACTGCGCTGCGTGAAGGGCTGGAGTGGGCGCTGGCTGGCGCACGCAGGCGGAGAGAGCGGATGAAGGTAGGCGCTGGGAGAGGCGGCTGCACGTAGACGTACGCGGGTGGGTGTGAGCGATGTGGGGCGAGACGCGTGCGTTGGCGCTGGACGGTTGCGACGCACCGGGTGAACGGTTAAGTGAGAAACTCATCGGTCACCCCACTGTAGCCACAGTGTTCTGCAGACTAGCGTGAACAGTGGCTACAGTGGCCAGGCGAGCCGCGCGACCGGGAGCGGGCGGTGCTGTGAGTGCGGATGGGTCGGCTCGCGCGGAAGAGTGGCTCCGGCTGGTGGCTTGCGGGCGGGATGTTGCGACAGAGCGTGCGGAGAGGGCTGCTGGCATGCGCGGTGGAGGGCGAGGGCGACCTGCTACATGCGAGGAGGCTTGCGGGTGCTGTTGGCGTGCGGTGAAGCTTGGCCGGCCGTTGCAGTGGCACGCGGTGGGCGGTTGCGGAAGAGAGAGTGCGACAGGGCGCTTACGCAAAGAAGCTGGAGGCGAGGGCTCCTGCAGGCACGTGCGGAGGGCGAGGGTGGCCTGCAGGCTTGCGTGGAAAGGGCTGGGCGGCTGTTGCTGCGTTGCTGCGTGCTGCCACCTTGTTGCGGCTGCTGCCACCTCAAGCTTGAAGCTCCCGCTCCAATGGTTGATGTGGCGTGGTCGTTCAAACAGGGAAAAGATGGCCACCACGCCCACCGGCTCTTTGAAGAGCTGGGCGGTGGTGGTTTCACTGTGGTGGGTGTGCACCACAATGATAACTCTTGTCCGCAGGGTGTCTCCTCTGAGGAGGAGGTCCTACATATGGAGGGAGAGGGAGGAGATGGTGGCCTTGAGAAGAAGCTGCGTTGGGTCTTTTTTTTGTGGAGGACCAGGCTTGCTGCAAAGAAGAAACCACCCTCTTTTTAAAGAAGAGGAGAGCATGAACAGCCATGCCCTGGCTGTGCATGGCTCATGCATGGCTCAAGGCAGGGAGAGGCTGCCGCAGGGAAGGGCCTGAGCAGGGAATGGTGCGAGGAGGAAGGTCCATCCATCCATGCAGCCACGGGAAGAATTTCAAATAAAAATAAAAAGATAGTGAATTTTGCGAAGATGCACTTGAGGAAAAATGTTAATTGCAAGGCCACTTATTTCACCTCCTCCCCTCTCAATTAAATGCATGCATGCATGTATTTTAACAAATGCGACTATGGAACCCTAATATACACTGGTACTGTTAGGAAATAGCACAAGACGGCACAATTGCAGGTGTATTTTTGCGGTGCAATCATACCCCCATGCCTATCTTTTGCTAGTCTCTAGCAAAACATTTTTGTAATGTATTTAGAAATGATCTTTAAGCTAAAGACCTTCTTCTGAGGTAACATAGGTTTGTTTATTGTTGGATATTGTGAGAACCAATTGTAGAGAAGATTACCAGTACTTTAAGTCTCACCTGGCATAGATCATCTCTCGACTAACCAGGACTCTTGATATTTAAACCTTAAGTGCGATTTCCAGGACCCAGGAGGTTTTTGCTGTACTCGAGAGCTCAAGAGATTATGGCTTGTGCTTAGTGAAGGATCAAGACTGACCAGATGAACATTAAGACTCAAGCCCAAGGTTTCACGAATCTTTAAGTACAGGTTGGTCCCAGTTTTAGCTCGTGTTTTCGGATTGACCCTTAAGAAGATGACGGAAAACTCAACTCCCATTTTCTGACATTTGTGGCTCACAGGGTATTTGCGACTTGCCCTAAAGAACTATTTTAGGGTAGAGACTTTACAAACGTTTGTGAGATATACTGACTTTTTTTTTTTTTTAAACACGTGTCAGTATATCTCTTACAACATTATTTGGAGGAGCACACTTTTCTTTTTGGTGGGAGAGTTCTTTCTTGGTGGAAAGAGTCACTCCTAAACACAAGACTAAAGCCTGGGATGAAAAGTCTACCTGCGCGCACAGGTAAGGACTCCACCTTCCCTAATGAACACTAGGGTTGGATCTTATGTTCACCTGGTTTTGCCTGATATGTGTAGTGTGAACCAAGTTTACTTAAGCTCTCAAGTAAAAGCAAACCAACGGATCCTGTACTGGTGTCTTAGGTACAAGAATACGTCCTTAGTTAGGAGAGATTCCGATCTATTTTGTCAATGCTCAAGTGAATTAAGCCGAGCCTGAGCGAATCAAGCTTCTGTGGCCTAGAAAGTGTTCAAAACAGAGGTTGAATATCCATAAACACTTATTGTATTTTTGTTTCAGCCTTTAGATCATTACTAAATACCATTTTTCTTTTTTATATATATATAGATAGAAACTGCATGATACCATAAAATACCCAGATCCTATGGATGCCTATCCACCCCCCCATGCCAAACGATGCTATGTCCTCATAAGCATGCAAGGAAGGGTAGAGAAAGGACGAAAGATCGGGTAACGAGAGCTGAAGTGCAGGGTATACAGCAGGGTGGTAGGGTGGGTGGATGGTGGGTGGTGAAGTGAAAAGTGAAGTGATCATGACAGTGAAGTGAAAAGTGATGGTGGATGGTGAGTGTTGTTGGGGTGCCTCCCAACGAGCGCTAAATTTAACGTCCCCAGCTGGACTCAGAATGAGGCAAAGAATTAGTTACCCTCCAGTAGGGCAATGGTTTCTCCAATGGGGGCAGGTTCATGAGTCAGATAGGGTTTCAAACGCTGCCTGTTGACTGTAAATTTATGCCCAGATTTGGGATCTTCGATCTTGACGGCCCCGTTGGGGAATGGTCTTGAGACCAGGAAAGGACCAGTCCATTTGGACTTCAATTTCCTAGGAAAGAATTTGAGCCGGGCATTATAGAGCCAAACTTGCTGAGATGGCTCAAATTCTTTCCGCCGAATACGACTGTCATGAAAAGCCTTAGTGCGTTGTTTGAAAGTTAAAGCGGAATCATAGGCTTCACGACGGAGCTCTTCCAGCTCTTGGAGTTGGAGTTTCCTTTCTCGACCACACAGGTCTGGGTCAAGGTTACATTGGCGAACCGCCCAATAAGCACGGTGCTCCAACTTCACGGGCAAATGACAAGGCTTCCCGTAAATGATTCTATATGGAGACATACCAAGGGGAGCCTTGAAGGCGGTTCGATACGCCCAAAGTGCGTCAATCAGCTTGTCGGGCCAATCCTTACGGTCTGGCCGAACCATTTTCTGGAGAATTTACTTGATTTGCCGTTTGTCTGGGGATGATACGGGGATGTGATATGATGATGGACTCCGTATTTCCTCAGAAGTGCCCGAAAAGAAGCATGGGTAAAGTGGCTTCCTTCATCCGAGATAATGGCTCGAGGGATCCCAAAGCGTGTAAAGATGTGGTCTTTGACAAATCGGGTGGATATAACATGGTCAGCACGGCGTGCGGGAATAGCCTCGATCCATTTCGAAATATAGTCAACGGCTACGAGGATGAATTCAAAGCCGTTGGAAGGAGGAAAGGGACCCATGAAATCAATTCCCCAAATGTCGAAGATTTCCGCAGCTAGGATGGGTTGCAAGGGCATCATGTCACGACGTGACATTGACCCTAATGACTGGCACCTAGTGCAATGCTTGGCATAATTGTGTGCATCCTGGTGAAGGGAGGGCCAAAAGAAACCGCACTGCAATACCTTGGTAGCAGTTTTCCTCCCAGAGAAATGGCCTCCGCAGGCCTGATCGTGGCAGAAGGGTAGCACACTGGGGAACTCACTGTCAGGAATACAGTGACAGATGATTTGATCAGCACCTATCCAAAAAAGAAGTCGATTATCCTAGAAATAGTACTTTTCTTCTGCCATGAGCCGCTCACACTAGTTTTTAGGCCAACCACGTGGAAGGGATCCAGAAGCAAGGTAATTGGCAATGTCGGCATACCACAGTCCACTTGCCACATTTATTGCCAATAGGTGCTCATTAGGAAAAATTTAATTGATCGGCAGAGTAAGTCCAATATGGTCAGGGTCCAGTCTGGAAAGGTGATCAGCCACATCATTCTAGGCTCCGGCCTTATCGTGAATCTCAATGTCAAATTCCTGGAGCAGAAGGATCCAACGAATCAGTCTAGGCTTGGCATCCTTCTTGTGCATGAGATGGCGAATGGCCGCGTGATCAGTGAAAACAATAACATGAGAGCCTAGAAGGTAAGAGCGAAATTTCTCCAGCCCAAAGACGACCGCTAGAAGTTCTTTTTCAGTGGTAGTATAATTACGTTGGGCCTCGTCCAACATCTTACTGGCGTAGTACACCACGAAGGGGTGTCTATCGCATCTTTGTCCCAGGATGGCTCTGACTGCAAGGTCGGAAGCATCACACATGAGTTCAAAGTCGAGGGACCAATCAGGCGGCTAGAGAATAGGGGCCTTGGTGACAGCATTACGCAGCTGCGTGAATGCTCATATGCAGTCAGGGCCCATATCGAAGGGTACGTTGGTTGATAGGAGATGAGTTAAGGGTCGAGAAATTTTGGAGAAATCTTTGATGAATCTCCTATAGAAACCGACGTGTCCCAGGAAGGAGCGGATTTGTTTGATAGAGCCAGGCACAGGTAAATCAGCAATGACATCGAGCTTAGCTCTGTCAACCTTCTCTCCTGTAGCCATGCTTAAATCCATCCGGATACTGCTAGCCCTAGCTGCATATCTTGACTACGACATCTGGCAGATGGACGTCAAGACAGCTTTCCTCAATGGTTTCCTTGAGGAGGACATCTACTTGATGTAGAACAGCCTGAGGGCTTCCGTGAAGATGGTGGGGAAAGAAAGGTATGCAGGCTAAAGAGATCCATTTTGGTATTCCTCAAGCAGGCCTCTCGTAGTTGGGCTTTGATGAAACCGGGTTATGGGTTCCATCAGAATCCAGATGAACCCTGTGTTTACAAGAAGGCTAGTGGGGGTGCAATGATAAGTGGATCCAAATCAATCCAGTAAATTGTGACTTGAGGAACAAAAATACGGTTCCCAAATCTTCTCTGAAATTGTTGGATAAGTGGATCCAAAAACATATCGTAAATCACTCCTCGAGGAAAAAGAACAATGACCCCGAACCTTCTCCAAAGGTATTCTCGAAATCCATAAAAAAACCTTAGTACTTTGGATCCGTAATCCAAATCCACCAATTTGTATTCTTTGGAATCTTTTTCAAAGATGAAGTGCCCGTTGAGTGCCCTTCAGTCTGCTGCGTGAACGTGAAAAAGTTCATTATCTCTTCTATTCGATTCTAACTCTGAGAACAATTCCCTCGTGCACCATAAAATGACTTTTTTCCCAGGAAAGCACGAGGTTTACATCAATACATCTCCTAAGGATACGAGTTAGGTTGGCAAGACATTCGTTGAAAGATGGTCCAAAGACTGAAAAGTCATCCATGAAGACCTCGAGAAAGTCACCCACCATGTCATGGAATATCACCAGCATACATCTCTGGAAAGTGCTGGCGCATTGCAAAGTCCGAACGGCATCCTTCTAATTGCAAAGGTGCCAAAGGGGCAGGTAAAAGTGGTTTTATCTTGGTCCCGAGGGTCAATTGCCACCTGGTTATATCTTGAGAATCCATCCAGGAAATAGAAAAATTTATTTCCCGCTAATCGCTCCAGGATTTGGTCAATGAAAGGTAGCAGAAAGTGATCTTTCTTGGTCGTAGCATTGAGTTTCCTATAATCCACACACACTCTCCAAGATGTAGGAGTGCGTGTAGGGATGGATTCGCCCCTGTCATTGACATGGATGGTGAGTCCTGCCTTCTTGGGCACAACGTGAATCGGACTCACCCAGGGGCTATCACTGATCGGGTAGATTATACCCGCATCCAGCCACTTAATAATTTCTTTCTTAATGACCTCCCTCATGTTAGGGTTAAGACGTTGCTGCATCTCGAGGGAAGGTCGAGCCTCCTCCTTCGTATATATATGGTGAGTGCAGTAGGAGGGGCTAATGCCAGATAAGTCTGATAAAGACCATCCAATAGCTGCCTTATGTTCAATGAGGACCTTAGTTAGTTTGCACTCTTGCTCCCTGGTCAATTTTGAACTGATGATTACAGGGAGTGTTTCATTTGGCCCTAGGAAAACATACTTAAGTGTACTAGGCAGCTCTTTCAACTCGGGAGTGGATGGTGAAAGATCTGGCATTTCTTGGGATAAGAGTGTCCCAGGCAGGTTGGAGAACAAGTCGGGAAGAAGAAGTTGACCCTCAGATTGGCCAAGAAGAGGGTCTTCTTGGATAGATGGATCCAAAAAGAAATAGCCCCAGTGAGTAGGATATGGGCTCAAGGTCCCAGTGTGGATTTGCAAATCCGCCTGATTTGGCGGGAAAGAAAGGGCAATCTGATCTTCAAGAGTGTGGACCGGTGGTGAGTAGCCCGGATATAACTCAGACCACGAGGTATGGGAAGCGGAGAAAACCTCGTCAGAAGTCTAGTCTGGAGAAGGTACGGGACAAGGGAGGGATGGGGGAACGTCACAGTATGTGTTGATTAGGCAGTCGTCAGTGTTTACAGGTAATCCGCAGCAGTCAGAGTAGGTCCCAATTAGCCTGATACACGCGCTGACGGCCATGTCCTCGTCAGACATGTCATCCTCGATACAATCGTAATCAAAGTTCTTGGCTGCCTTGAAGATGTTAAGCCTGAGCTTTTCAGATCCAACGGCAATCTCAATACAGCCCGACTCGCAGTCGATATGGGCGCTGGCTATGGCCAAGAAAGGCCGACCAAGGATGATCGGACAATCAGAAAGTGAGCTAGGAACTTCCATATCTAAAACAAGAAAGTCAACAGGAAAATAGAGAATGTTGACCCTAACCACGACATCTTCCACCACACTCTTCGGGATTTTGACAGAACGATCTGCCAACTATAACGTGACAGGGGTGGGTTTCAGATTTCCCAAGGAAAATTTTTCGAGTATGATGGTTGGTATAAGATTTATGGAAGATCCTAGATCAAGCAGGGCACGGTTAAAATTGCAGCCTTGGATGCTACAGGAAATCAGTGGTGTGCCCGTATCTTTCTGCTTCGGTGGTAGGTTTGACAGTAGAGCACAACTCGCATGAGGCGAGAGAACCATCGGATTTTTAGTTTTCTTTGACTGTTGCCTGGGTGTTGTGTAGTCTTTGAAAAATCGGGCGACAGTAGGTATGTGGTTGATAGCCTCGAGCAGGGGTACCTTGATTTCTACATCCCTGAACAAATTACGCAGGTTATCAAAGGCCTACGTATCTTTCTTCTTGCCCTTTGGCTCCCTCAGTAGAGCCTCAGGGAATGGAATTGATTCTGGCACCAATTTGGGTGTATCGTCCTCTCGCGAATGCAACGCGCATCCCGAATGAGAGGGCGATGAAGAAGAAGATGGGCCAGGATCAGGTCGAGGTGGATCGACGGTCTACTTACCGCTCCTCGTAGTGATCGCATTAGATGATGCGGGTCTAGTGGGATCATACGGCGGAGGAGGGTTCACAATAGGGACATAAGAGTGCGGTGCTACTGCGGGATTAGCCTGAAATCCCCATGGAATGCTTGGAGCTTGCAGAATCTGATTAACCTGCCCTTGAGAAGGTCGTACCTATGGTTGAGGACCACGTGGTACAAAATTTCACGAGTTTGGAACAGGTTGGGCGGGAAGAGTGCCCTGAGATCGAGTTCCCATGCATAGTTGACTGATCTCAGCATTCTGCTGTGCCAATTGGTGCTGAAGAGAGGTCATGTTCTCTTCTTGGCAATTTGACATTTCCATCATCATTCGCATCAATTTGTCAAGAGGACTTGATGCGTGTTCGGTTGGCGGTACACAAGGGCCTGATGGCAGATTCGCCATAGGATTAGACTGGGCCCTTGGGATGACGGGTGCGAATGGTCGCCTTGGTCCACCTGTAGGGTTTTGCGCTGCGGGTTGTTGGACCATGCGAAATTCGGATGATTACGCCACCCTAGGTTATAAGTGGTAGAGAACGGGTTGTTCCCCAGGGCACAAGCGTCTTCTATGCCAGAAGACGTGTCCGCATGTAAATACGTGCCTGAGCACACGGAGGCTTGGTCCTCCGTGTCGAAATACTGGCTCGTAGAAGCCAGATCCACATGACTTATCGAGTTGCTCGACACGACACTCGGTAAGGAAGGTCTTACAGGGTTTCTCGGGATAAGCCTGGTGTTGGAAGAATTTGGATTGTAACGAAGTGGTGAGGTAGGGGTGTTTGCAATAGAATGGGTGGGGTTGGCCAGAAGCTCGTCCAGCTTCTTGTGTATGACGGAGACTTCATCCAGTTTTTGTGTGATAAGGATGAGATTAGTGGATGAATGGGAGGGTCCCGTGTCAACTTCGTGGACATTTTGGGGCTGGCTGGTATGATTAAAGGCGACAATGGAAGCATTGCTCATTGAGTTTTCACTCATATTTTCAAACAATTCAAATGCTCCATTCTCGTCTTTATTCATAAAATTCCCTCCGCAGGAAGCATCTGCAATCTGCTTCAAAGTCTCATTTAGCCCATTGTAGAAAATCTGGGCTATATGCCACTTAGGCAAACCGTGGTGCGGACACTTCCTGAGGAGGTCGTTATACCTCTCCCATGCCTCATGAAATTGTTCGCCGTTTTGTTGCGTAAATGAAGTGATGGCACAGCGAAGCGCATTGGTTCGCCCGATTGGGAAGAACTTCTTGAGAAACTCTATTCGCATCTCTTCCCAAGAGTGGATGGTTCTCCCAAGGGTGCATAGCCACTGCGACGCTTTATCTTGCAATGAAAATGGGAACATTTTCATGAGGACTAGAGGTAACCCGATATTTCTTGGTTTAACGGTTTCAGCTAATTGGGTTAGGTCATCCAAGTGGAGAAAAGGATCTTCACTTGCAAGACCATGGAAGTGAAAATTTATCAAGACAATTATGTTAGGTTTCAGTTCAAAGTCATCCCCGCTCATGGGGACCCGAATTTGTCCTATGGTCTTTGTAGCAGCGGGATTCTGATTGGAGCTAAGAGACCTAGGCTCCTCCCGTTCGGGAGGGTTCTACATTTCCTCCAATGTTTCCCGAATGGCTTCCATTTGCTCATTATACATTTCCATTTGGGCTTGGAGGCGGGCTATGGGATCTAAGGCTCCACCACCTGGTTGTTTCCTTCCTCGGGATTTGGGGGTGGGCGTGCAGCCATGTTTGTGGAGGAGGAGGACGATTCAGCTTCTTTTCTAAATTTATCAGGCAATTCAAACAGTTCAAAGTTTTGTGACCTCCTCCCAAACATGCACTACCGTAGGAAGAATTTGGGAGATGAGAAGGGAAAAGAGATAAGAGAAATGATGTCGCAAAGGTACACTTGATGACAAATCAATTCAATCAAATTCCTAACCTCTACAGTGTGCCCTTAGACCTAAAGATCTAAGTTACCTACTATCACGAACTACAGAACCGAATGCGAGCATTGCGGAACCACCGGGCCAGATTGAAAGGCCGTTTGTCCCAGTCTTAGACACCCGATAGCATGCGGGAACCCTCACCAGCACGTAGGCGCTACACACAGGTAGTTAGACCTCCAATCCTTAATAAGGGTCAAGTTGCTACCAATTTTAGTTAGAGGCTTAGGATCAAGTGCTTCTGGAATGTGAAGGGCATTGTTTACGGGTAATGCCCAAGTGATTGATTTTTCAGGCGTGTAAAACAAGCATGCAACAGGGAAATCTCCCCAAATTGAAGTTTTAATTGGTGAATGATTTTTAGAATTCAGCCTTAAGTAGTATGGATTTTAGGATTTCTTTGAATAACCAATTCAACCAATCTCCGGGTTTTTGAGAGAATACAGGTTTTCTTCTAAGCCCAACAAACCCTTCTTCAATGTCAATTGGTTAATGCATGCTATAATGCAATGGGCTTTCCTAATTGGAGATTTCTATGTGTGGATGCACGAGTCAGTTTTAGATTAGTGTGAAAGGGAGCTAAAGCATTGCAATTCAAGTGCTCTCAATCACCAAAAAGATTTCCACACACAAGGCTCAACCAAAAGATAAAGAAAATCAATTTATTGGGGTTGAAGTATTCGGGATCGAATCTTAGGCAAGTTGAAAAGTCATGGTGGGGTTGGAATCAACTCAATTCCAAGTCTCCCCACCAAAAATGTGATCCCGAATTTGTAGATAAGTGAGACAAAGAGGGGTGCAATCAATCTTTTTGTGTTTGCCTCAAAGAATACTTCACACGGTGAAAAATTCAAGAATCAAGATTCTTGGATTTTCGCTATGCGAGGTAAGGCGGGAAATCCCGGGGCTGTGGGAGTAAAGGCAATCAATCAAACAAGTGAATTTTAATCCACTTGCCCCAAGTGATCCAAGAAGTTTTTCTATTTTTTTTTAGTTTTTAGTTTAAACATGACAAGTTAACCTAAGTTGCTGAGGAAAGAAGACCTACTTGTTCGGCAACGTGTGCGAAGCTCCAATGCAGTGTCGGCGTCTTCATGCTCTTGTTCCTGCCTTGGATCTGCTCATGTCTTCGACTTCGTCTGCCTACCTTCTCCTTGCAACAGGTTTACCTGCAGAGCAATAAACAAAAACACCCGTGAAGAGAGAAGAGAAAAAAATGAAAGGAATGGAATAGAAACTTACTTGCAGGCGCACTTCCCCAGTAATGGCGCCAGAAAAGGTATGGCGTCGGACCCGGTTAGGTTTTTAATATGATGATTTTATCGTTGCAGTGTGTATAGTGGTTAACCTAAATCGGACCTAACCATCTCTTTACAAAATTTTTAACCTGGCCTACTTGATTTTATCTTGGTCACTTTTAGGCCCAGGGTCGAACTCAAGGAAGTGGGGTTACAAGTCAAGTTTCTACACCTTTCCTACAACGAGTCTCTTCCGTTCGTTTATTGTGTTTTTGGTGTTTTTCTATTTAGATTTTTTTCTGATAATCTTGGTCCTTGAGGCACACCCTCAAAATTAAGTTCTTGGCTTTGAGCCAAATCAGGGTTCCAAAACAGGTCTTGCTATTCGCAAGACGGAGTACCTGCAAGTCAAAGATTATCTTTTCTCTTTTATATATATATTTTTTATCTTTTTATGGGCATGCAAGAGAAATAGAAATAAAGTAAATATAGTATAGATATATATGTATATACTATATATGTATAACGGGGTGGGGGTGGAGGCGGAGATGGAGTGTAGCACGGTGTTGAGTTAGTTGTGGTTTAGAAAGATGCAACCAACCGGATGAGGTGTCACGTGGAGTGTAAGGTGGATGGCGGAAGATGTGTGCGACCATGCTTTTTGTACGCATGTATAGAGGAATATCAGCAACTGGTGCAGATATTCCCGCGATACAGCGTATGATAAGTAATGTGAAAATATATATATATATATACATATATATATGTATGTATGTAAATATATCTATATGTATATATGGTTATAAATATATAGGTATATATGTGTAGTTATATATGTATATATGTATATGTTTATATATATATATATGTATATGTATATATATATATATATCTATATATGGTAATATATGTATATAGATATATGTAGATAGATATGTATATATATATGTATATATAGTTATATATATATATATATGTATGTATATTTATATATATATATATATGTATGTATATTTATATATATATATATATGTATAGATATATGTAAATATATGTATGTATAAGTATATGTGTATATATATATGTATATATATATATAAGTATATAGATGTATATATATATATGTGTGTGTATGTATATAGACTAATACATATTTATATAAGTACTAATATATGTATAGATATATGTATAAATAAATAAATATATATATATATATATATATATATATATAGGTATATAAGTATATGTATATATGTAAATATATATGTATATATATATATAAGTATATCGATATATGTATATATATATGTATACTAGTACTTAGTTATATAAATACTATATATATATAGATAAAAGTATAGATATATATATGTATGTATATAAATATATGTATATATATCAATATATATATGTATACGTATATACATATATGTATATAATAGTGTATAGGTGTGTGTGTGTGTATGAAAGTGTGAGTGTATGTGTGTGCAAGCATCGGTAAAGAGAGTGAGCGAGTGTTGTGAGAGAGAGTGAGAGAGAGAGAGAGAGAGAGAGCGGGAGAGAGAGGGCGCTGCTGAGGGTTAAGGCATCTGAAGTTGTGGAGCGTCGTCTGGTACACGCGCACACGCGCAGGCGCATAGGCACGCTGAGAGGCGCGCGCATGCAGGGGAGTGGGCGCGGAGGAGAGAAGAGGCTGCAGCATACTACGCTGATCAAAGGGCTGGAGCTGGCACTGGTAGGCGCATGCAGGCGGAGAGAGCGGACGAAGGCAGGCGTTGGGAGAGGCAGCCGCACGCAGACGTACGTGGGCGGGTGCGGGTGACGCGGGGCGAGATGCGTGCGTAGGCGTTGGTCGGTTGCGGCCTGCCGGGTGACTGGTTAAGTGAGAAACTCACCGGTCACCCCATTGTAGCCACAGTGTTCCGCAGACTGGCGTGAACAGTGACTACAGTGGCTGGGCGAGCCGCGCGACCGGGAGCGGGCGGTGCTGTGAGTGCGGACGGCTTGGCACGTGCGGAAGAGTGGCTCCGGCTGGTGGGTTGTGGGCGAGATGTCACGACAGAGCATGCGGAGAGGGATGCTGGCGTGCGTGGTGGGGGTGAGGGTGACCTGCTGCTTGCGCGGAGGCTTGCGGGTGCTGCTGGTGTGTGGTGAAGCTTGGCCGGTCGCTGCAGTGGTGCGCGGTGGCCGGTTGCGGAAGAGAGAGCGCGACAGGTAGCTTGCGCGAAGAAGCTGGAGGCGAGGGCACCTACAGGTGCACTCGGAGGGCGAGGGCAGCCTGCAGGCTTGTGCGGAAAGTGCTGGGCGGCTGCTGCTGCGTTGCTGCGTGCTGTCGCCTTGCTACCGCTGCTGGAGCTTTGAGCTTCAAACTTGAAGCTCCCACGCCAATGGCTGAAGTGGCGTGGTCGTTCAAACAGGGAAAAGAAGGCCACCAATCCCACCGGCTCTTTGAAGAGTTGGGCGGTGGTGGTTTCACTGTGGTGGGTGTGCACCACAATGATAACTCCTGTCCGCAGGGTGTCTCCTCTGAGGAGGAGGTCCTGTGTATGGAGGGAGAGGGAGGAGATGGTGGCCTGGAGAAGAAGCTGCGTTGGGTCTTTTTTTTGTGGAGGACCAGGCTTGTTGCAAAGAAGAAATCGCCCTCTTTTTAAAGAAGAGGAGAGCATGCATAGCCATGCCCTGGCTGTGCATGGCTCATGCATGGCTCAAGGCAGGGAGAGGCTACCGTAGGGAAGGGCCTGAGCAGGGAATGGTGCGAGGAGGAAGGTCCATCCATGCATGCAGCCGTGGGAAGAATTTCAAAATCAAGTAGAAATAAAAATAAAAAGATAGTGAATTTTGCAAAGATGCACTTGAGGAAAAATGTTAATTGCAAGGCCACTTATTTCACTCTGCTCCCCTCTCAATTAAATGCATGCATGCATGTATTTTCACAAATGCGACTATGGAACCCTAATATGCACTGGTGATGTTAGGAAATAGTACAAGACGGCACAATTGCAGGTGTATTTTTGCAGTGCAATCAGGGAGGCAATGACTTATTTAAACTTGCAATTAGGTAGAAATCAAGTTCGCTGAAATATTCATCAAATCAAACAATGCCTATGTAGCTCTGAATGTAAACATTAAATTTATGGAGAAGTCAACTGTTAACATAATTTTTGCATGAGAAAATTATCCATGTGCAAGGGTATGCCATGTACTTTTTACTTGCATGCATACTAAAATGTAATTCAAAACTAAATGTAATGCACATAGAGATGAATCAATAATGCTTAACAATTCTCTAGAAGCATAAGCATAAAGCCATAAATTCACCACAATTTAATTAATCAAAGAAATCAAGCAAATGAATGTTGACAATGGCAATTTTCGTAAATAGAAATTCAAACAAAAATAGGGGATTATACCTCTCTCCTCATTCATGGGAGAGAGGCTCATTCGAGAAGCTACTCTAAGAAAAGGTCGGTTGGAGCAAGGCCTTTGTGGTGGTGGAGCGACGCGTCGCGAGATGGGCTAGGCCGGTTGGATGGAGAAGAGAAGCGGCGATGACTGTCACTACGGCTCTTGCGCACTCTACTACTGGAGGGCGTGCGGCAGTGGCTGCGAGGAGCACGCGCTCTGCTACTGGAGGGCACGTGACGGGTGTTGCGGGAAGCGCATGCTCTGCTACTGGAGGGCACTGGAGGATGCACGCAGGGCGACGTGCGTGGGCTAGAAGTGGAGCGCGGCTGCTGCGGGTGTGCGGCAGGGGCTGAGGGTGTGCTGGCGGAGGTGTGGGAGGGTGGTGCTGCACGTGGTGGAGGGCGGTGCTGAGTGCGGTGCATGCGACAGGAGGTGAGGCACGCCGAGGGGAGGTGCACGTAGGCTGGAAGTGGAGCAGCTGGGGCGCGCAGGGGGATGTGGATGCACTCATAGGGGCGGATGCGGGAGTGGCATTGCTACAGGAGGTGACTGCGTGAGTGGAGAGGGGCGTGCAGTAGCTGGGTTGCGCTGGAGGAGCACGGTCTAGAGGAGAGGTCAGCTATTGCTGGCTGCTTTGGTGTGAAGGTGGTCTACGGTGATGGTGGTGGTGGGTTCGTTGAGGCCTGCAAACAGAGTAACGAAGGTGATAGTGAATAGTATCATTCAAAATAAAATAAAAGAGAGAATAAGGAGAAAGAAGAAAGGAGTTCTTTGCGTGGCCAATGAGGCACACGCTCACAGTAAGTGGTCGAGCTCGCCGGCTTGGCGCGGCAGCCTGTCACTCCATCGGCCCAAGGTGTGGTGAGGCTAGGCCGTGGAGACCACGGTGGTGGAGTGGAGTGCACAATAGTGCAGTGGGGCGATATCTCCCGAAGCATGGCAGCCTCCATCTTTTCCTTATCCCAGTTGAGGATACCGGATCCACTTCTGGTGCTCCTCCTTGACTGGGATCTTCAATGCGGCAGTTGGAGGAAGAAATGCAGTCGTTACTCATAGAAGAAGAAGAATACAACAATAATAAAATATTATGGTTATTTATACACAAACCCTTAACTTTTATGTTAACTTAAAATATTGCATGCAATGCACCTAATTGTTTAACTAATTAAATGAATGCAATTCTAAGTTAATTCTAAATGCATTTAGATATGGATGCCACACATGAATTATTCACTTAAACTAAAAATATGAATTAATTTAATTACATCCTAATGTATGCTATCTAAATGTTAAAATTAACTTAATGTCGAGGCACTTAAATACTTAAATAGCCCACAAATATGGGCTAATCAAGCCCAATCCAAGTTGTGTCTAAGAAAGCAGGGCTCACCGTCATCACGACTGAAATCGAAGAAACCATACCAACCCGTATAGCAAACTCGTGGAGAGTCTGCATTAATTATAGAAGATTCAATTCCTCCACGAAGAAGGATCATTTCCCACTACCGTTCATTGATCAGATCCTCGAGAAACTAACAGGAAAATAATTCTTCTGCTTTTTGGATGGGTACTCCGTTTATAATCATGTCACAATCCATCCCGAGGA
Source organism: Thalassia testudinum (assembly GCA_037157565.1). NCBI lineage: Eukaryota > Viridiplantae > Streptophyta > Magnoliopsida > Alismatales > Hydrocharitaceae > Thalassia > Thalassia testudinum. Next base: position 41,497,530 of record JAZHRO010000049.1, read on the forward strand.
CCAAGAGAAGACCACCTTCACCTACTGCTTCGGAACATATGCATTCCGAAGGATGCCGTTCAGTCTCTGCAATGCACCCGCCACTTTTCAGCGATGCATGCTTGCCATATTCTCAGATATGGTAGGTGAATACCTTGAAGTCTTCATGGATGACTTCTTGGTATTTGGTGAATCATTTAACGATTGCCTCCTGCACTTGGTCCAAATCCTCAGGCGATGCATTGACGTGAACTTGGTTCTTTCCTGGGAAAAGAGCCACTTCGTGGTACTTGAGGGAATTGTCCTAGGACATCTCATCTCTAAAAATGGCATCCAGGTTGATCAAGCCAAGGTGAATCTAATTTCCAAACTCCCTATGCCTAGCTCGGTCAAAGACATCCGATCCTTTCTAGGGCACATTGATTTTTACCGTTGATTCATTCTCGATTTTTCGAAAATCACGCGCCTTCTGACTAATCTTTATCTAAGGATGTCCCCTTTGAAATCTCCAAGGAGTGCGCTCAGGCATTTGAGATCCTGTGTGATCGAATTACCCAAGCACCTATCCTGCAGTCCCCTGATTGGTCTCAACCCTTTAAGATCATGTGCAATGCATCTGATTATGCTGTAGGGGCGGTACTTGGGTAGAAAATAGATGGGAAACCCATGGTCATCTACTACGCTAGCAAGACACTTGACAAGGCTCAGTGTAACTATACAGTTACTGAGAAAGAGTTGCTAGCCGTAGTATTTGCCCTGGAAAAATTCTGATCATATCTGTTGGGTTCCCGTGTTGTCATATACTCAGATCACATTGCAGTAAGGCACCTCCTTACAAAGAAGGATGTGAAACCTTGACTAATCCGCTGGATCTTGCTGTTGCAAGAATTTGATCTCGAGATTCGTGATAAAGCAGGAAAAATATAGGGTGTCGCATCGTATCTCGACTCCTTACCACCCCCAGACAATGGACTGGCAGAGGTGTCGAATCGACAGATCAAAAAGATCCTTCAGGTCACTGTTCGGCTTGATAGAAAAGATTGTACTCACCTTCCGGAAGCCTTGTGGGGCTATAGGACCGCCCACAAAACCCAATTAGGCATGTCTCCCTTCAGATTAGTGTATAGTAAGGCATGTCACCTTCCCGTTGAGATGGTGCACAAGGCTTATTGGGCAGTATGGAAATGCAATCTGGATCTAGTGAAGGCTGGAATACACTGCCGGTTGCAATTCAGCGAGATCGAGGAACTACGCAATGATGCATATGAGAACTCGCGTATCTGTAAAGAGTGAGTTAAAGCCTTCCATGACAAGCACACTGTATGAAAATCTTTCCACCCTGGTCAGAAAGTTCTACTCTTTGATGCCAAACTCAAACTTTTCCAAGGAAAACTCAGATCAAAATGGATTGGATCATTCTTGGTGAGACGAATCTTTGGAAATGGAGCTATTGAAATCAGCCAACCCAACCTTGATTCAGAACTCTTTGTTGTGAACAGTTAGCGACTTAAGCCATTCATTGAGCTCACCGATACGAACAAGGCTGAGGTATCTTTTGATCTCCATTCTCTCTGAGCTCATTGCGCCCGTCTAATGGTGTTAAACTTAGCGCTTAATGGGAGGCAACCCCTCATCTTTTTGAAAAACTCGAAACCCTTCTCGACACATCTTATGTTGAACTCATATTGCACTTTAGGGTTCCTCCATTAGAATAGCCAACTCCACCTCTAGTACCCGTACTCGAGCTTGAAATCGTCCACAACAGTCACCTCGACCTGGCCACCCACCCAAAACCTATTCTAATGTACGATCTAAGCTAAATTTGAACCCACCTAATTTACAATGAGGACATTGCAAATCATAGGCATGGGGGGTATTAAAGTGTAAAATGTTGTGAAAATCACTTCATAAGAAAGGGATTTTATCAAAAAAATTACATATTACAAAAAAACCCAAAAAAAAAAATGAAAAAGAGAAAAAAATGGAGAAGGGAGGAAATTTTGAATGAATCAATTGCATATCAGTTTTTAGGAGGAAAAGAGGATGTGATAAAAATGTCAAAAAGCATTACAATTTGAAAAGAAAAAAAGAGATAATCTTTAGTAAAAGATTAAGGAATCAACTTAGTTCTAGACCAAATCAAAAGAAAGAAATAAAAAGACAAAAAGTGCTAAGAGACAAAAGAGATTAGTATGAACACTGATCTTAGGCCTCTTGGGTTGCGATTCTAGGCTTAAAAATTCAAGTATCCGCTAAGATCTGGATAGTTCTCAAGAGGTTGGGGAAAATGCGAAGCTTAAGTATTATGTCTAAGGCTTATGGATTATTCGACCTCATTAACTAACCTCTGGTTTGCGGGACTCGATAACCTAAGCACCCCAATCCACACAGTTTGGTTCAGTGTGCTTAATTATCAAATGCGTTAAATCTGTTCTAAAAAAGTTACCTAGATTAAGAGTGGCTGATTAACACAAGTTGATTTGGATGAGTTCCTGGCGCGAAGAGGTGGAAAATTCCCCTCGAAGATGCACAATAACATATTGTCTCCTTGGTGCTTGTCTCCTAGGATATCTAAATATCCTACTGGGGGCATGTAAGCACCTTGTGCTGGTTCAGATGCCATGGGCGACATTATCACGGAATGTCGATTGCTAGGGTCTAGATTTAGCTACAGAATGCCATGGGTGGGATTATCCTAAAATCTCGAAAGCCAGGGTTCTGGGGGTTGCCATGGGTGGTGCTATCTCTAAGCATCGATTGCTAGGGACCCTGCGAGGATTGATGGTTGGAACTAGGAATCCGATACAGACCATGTTGTAAAGCTAATCCGAAGCTAGAAATAAAATGAAAAAAGAGAGAAAACTCTCCAAAAATAAAGAAAAAAATTCCTGTGTCTCTCTCTTACAAAAATGCATTATGAACTAAACCTGGGCTAAACATGTTACAAGCACGGGTGCTTTAAGCACAGAGTTCAACGAACCTTAGGTTAGTTCCTATGGGCCTTAGAAACCTTCGCGGTAGACTGAGGCTAGAGCTGGTCAGGTTCGGATCTTGGTTGGTACTTGAGTACCTTTAGGCCTACCATCAGCATTCTGACCTAATCTACAAAAGAAAGCATACATCAGAGTTTTGAGTATAAAAAGGCATATGATCTAGAATTAAAGTTAATTTCATGAGATTTTGCTAAGGGACTAGCAAAACCAAGGCATGGGGGTATGATGGGAACACCATCATGAGCCATAACTAGCTCATTTTGATCTAATTAAGTCAGTAAATGCTCTTACATAACTGCCAGAGAGCCATATTTCACTGCAGATTCATTTTGAGGGAAAGATAAAAAATAGGGTTAAAGCTACAGTTTTACCATCATATCATGAATGCAGTATAATTATGGGTTTTCCCATGGGGTAATTAAGGGTCAAATGGTTCTAAAAGGCTAACAAGTGGGTTAGAACAGACAGAAAATGGTTTGCATGTGTTTTGAGAATTAAATGACTTTTGAAACCCTAAAAATAGACCAGCTTAATTAACTGAGGTTTTGGTCAGGATAAAATTCACCTAAACCCTCTAAAATTCATAGAAGAATGTTCTCTAGGGTTTAGAACCTTCAATTAGACCATCAAAATCTGTCTTGACCCAAAACAGAGTCTTAGATAGACATTTGCCCTAATTTGGGTTTTTGCATAAATTACCTAGAAAAAGTGGTCAAAAACTAAATATAATTTCACCATTTGATTCCTTAGGTCCAAATTAAGTTTGTACTAAAATTTGGGCCCAATCTGAGATCATCTTGACCAAATTTGCATTTTGGTCCAGTCTGACTCTTTCTATCTCATTCAGACCCTTGACTTTTGAATTCTCTTACAAATAGCCCCCTAACTTTCTTATCTTCTTCACAAGCAGGTCCCCATGCCAATTTTGGAAGGTTAAACCTTCATCGTCGAGTTTCGAGCGAGGATTTCTTGCTTGATTCTCAATCAATCAATCCTAGATTTGAAGTACAGATTCCTTGGGAAATTTCCTTCCAAATGAGCCCATTCAAGGATCCCAACTCCTTCCCAAAAGCTCATGCGAACCTTTAGAAGAAATGGGTATCATTCATTTATGTAAGCTCCAAGGTTTCCAAGCTTGTTTCCAAGCTTGGAACTTCCTCTTAAGCCCTATATAAGCACCTCCGAGGCCTTGCGTAATTTTTCAGCAAGTTTTTGGGAGCCAAATCACCTCAATTCACCCCCTCCAGCCACCAAGAAACCTTGCTCCGGTGACCTCTCTGGATCTCCTTCCTCTGGTCATGCAACCATTAAATTGGATGGCCTAAACTCTTCCTCTCTTCATCGTGACCCTCCCCAGCCAAAGGGAGGGCGTTCCTCCATCTGCATCGCTGTCACCGCCTTGCCGCTTCTTCCTCCTTCTCCAGCTCCAGTCAACCAACACTGGAGCCTTTCGCCTCTTAGCCGCATCCTTAAGTCCCTCTATCTCTCCCTTTCCCTCTCTATACTATTTTTCCTCCCTTACAACACATGCATAACCGCCAACTGCCATCCCCAGCACTTCATCTTCTTTGCCTTCGACGAAGCTCCGGCAATGCCTATTCACCACCACACTACACGAATCATGCCGCTATCACCTCCCTAAGCTTCACCATGCTCCACCACACAAAAACCCTAACATCTCCTCTCCTATTACCCATCCTAACACCCCGATGACCTACCCACTGCCGCACCACCATCTTCGACCTCCACACACCACCATACACCCTCTCACGGCACGCCACTGCCATCGTCACACTCACCATGCTACGACGATCTTGCTGAACCATCTGACGCGGCCATAAGGCCCTTTTTCTTGAGTTTCAGGTAACAGGTCATCGCCGCCATTGTTGAAGCTTCGAGTGAAGCTTAAAGCCTTGCTCCAGGCATCGCAAGACCCAGGTGAAGTCCTAGGCGCTACGGGTTTGCTCGAGGAACGCACCCAGGACTCCAATTCGAGGGAATACCCCCAGTAGCAGGCATAATTAGATGGAGAGACCTTGCTACTGCACTGTTGACAAGCGTGGAAATCGCATATTTTGAAATCATCGAAAATCGTAGTATAGCCGCGAAATCCCCTTGACAAAAATATTTATAATAATGAAACTCGCATAGATTTCTTTTCTTTTTAGAACTTGAGTCCCAGTTGTTCGTCTTTGGGAGGCATGGAAACAAGTCGAGATTTGAATCGGCTTAATCTAACCAAAATCTAATCTAACCTTTTTTTTTGTCTTTTTGTGTTTTTGATTTTTATTTTGAAAAGCCATAGGAAACCTAGATCTAGACGTGCTAGCGAAAACCTAAGTGACTATGTGCATCTAAGTGGGCTATGGTGGCCGTGCATAGTGTGAATGAGCCTAAGTAACATGAAGACAAGCAATCATAGAAGCAATAATCACGCAATATTATTTATGTATAGAAATAAATGCCAATTAACATCTATACTAGAAAGCATATAAATAGAGGAAATCCCTCATGCCGGGAAGTACCACTAAGGCCATCGGCTATGTGTGAGGGTGTAGGCTGGACCATGGGTATACAAACCCATCTACACTCCTACCAACAAGAGATGGCCGGCCACAAGAGGCTATGGGTGAGCCTTCATGGCTGTCCAAAAAGAAGAAGAAAAAGAGGGTGTGTCCTCTCTATGGAGAAGAAAGGACATGCCCAAGTGAAGAGAGGAGAAGAGGGTGTTGCACCGTAGTGCTCTCCTTCTTCTTGCCACACACATGAAGATGCCTTGGAGGAGCTTCTTCTTTAGCCGTCCATGGAGGGGGCCTTAGAGGAGGATGGCCCTAGGGTTTTGGAGGGTGGAAGGGTGTCGCAAGTGGGAGAGTGAATGTAGATGGTGCAATTTCGTGGCTCTCTCTTTGCCCTTATGGAAGGCTCCATTTGGTTGCCACTTTTGGTGGCTCCAAAATTAGCTAATGCCACATTTTTAGGATCTAGGTTTGACACAAGTTTTTAGGGTTTCCAAGAGAGTTTGAATGGGTTTGGTAGGGGTAGAATGGGAAGGGGTGTGTGTGTGTGTGGGTGTGTATTTTTCGTATGACTAGGTTGTGGGTTTTGGTAGGATTAGGTGCTAAATAGGTTGGGTCAATCTAGATTAAGTGGGTGTGGACCTAATTAGGCTTAGGAAAGACTAATTGGATAGGAGTGAACCTAACTAGGTCTAGGTCAAGTCTAATTGGATGTGTGCATGTGATTAGGCTAGGGTAACCCTAATAGGTATGAGTCAATTAGATCTTGGGTGGATCCAATTGGGCTCAGGTGCACCCAATCAACTGTAGATGCACCCAATTAGGTATGGGATGGTTCAATTGGGTTAGGGATAGTATAAGGAGGGCTATGGATAGTAGCCTAGGCTTAGGAGGTCTCTAATTAGGTTTCCTAGGGTGTCCGGTGGGGTTCCTAGGTCAAAATGGGCAAGCTAGGGCTTCCAACACCAAAATCAGGAACCAGAGAGCAGTATCAGACATCCAGAATAATGGTCAGACGTCTTATACTACAAAATTGGACGTCTAGACAACAAATTAGACATCCAATTCTATGTCAGTATGAGTTTTGGCTTCTTGGATCGTTATTCTGCAGAAATCAAACATCCAGCCAAATGTCTAGACGTCCTAAAAGGTGCTGGAGAGTGGGTTTTAGGTTTTCTAAGGTGGGTTTTGGTTCCAAAGTGTTTGGGAGAGGGATAGGGTGGATAAGAACATGGATAATGCTATCCATGTTTTTGTTTTGAGGCTAAGGTGCCCTAATGGAGGTCATTTTGGGTTTGGGAAGGCTATCCTAGGGTTTCTAAGGGTAAGGATAACGCTATCCTCCTCACTCCTCTTATCTGGATTAGTCTTCTTCTTCCTTTATTGCTTTATTCTGCTATCTCCTTCATGGATCACTTTATTACTTGCAAATAGTAATAAAAATCATTAAATAGCATGATATCTCATCTTATTGTAAATAGACTGATGCAATGCATGATATGCAAGATATGAGTGTAATATCCACAAATTAAGCTAGGTTCAAACATTATTTAGGATAATTAGGACCCATGATTGTTGTGCAATCAACTGTGCGAAGGAGAGGTGGGACTTTAGTCCCACCTTGGAAGCTGAAGAGTGCCTGCACCTGCATAAAGGGAATTTCTCGCATTAGCTGTTCGCTTCAGCACGCACTTGGGGTGAGGTCCCCACATGCACCCCTCACGCGCCTCGCCTGCCACCCCTCACATGCGGGTCTGGTCAACTCGATAACCCGCCTAGCCTAAGCACTCCTCAACTGCGACCCACGCTTGCAACCCTAGACCTAGGTGCGCTCTAGGTTCGAAAACCCGATAACCCAGTACTGTTGGAGGCTTTGGGAGATTGTGACCCAAGGAAAGAAAGAGAGGATAGTGTACGGGGGCAAGGGGGTTTTGCTCTAAGAAGGATTGGCTGACACTTAACCAAAATTGAGGATCCTTCCCCCTCTACATGAAGAAGAAGAGTAGAAGAACAGAAGAGCAGGAAAGAAAGAAGAAGAAGAAAAGAAGAAGAATCGTACAAGAAGAGCAGAGCAAGAAGAAGAGCAGAAGAAAAGAGAGAGCAACAAAAGGAGAAGAAGAGGAGTAGAGCCATGACAAAAGAAGAAATTAGATCATTAGACGTTTAAGATGTCTCATTAAATATTCAGACGGTTGAGGTCATTTCATATATAACTATTGAGTTCTAGTTGCCATTATTGTAGGGAGTAATTGGTGATTCAAATCACCATTTTACTCCATTCTTTTTGTAGTCTGAGACTTGATCGTATTGCTACATTATTCTGAATCAATTTCTGATTACAATTTCGTATCTCTATTGTTTTAAATTGCAATTTTAAGAACTGAATTCCTACTTTCTCCCAGCGAATGACCTCAGACTTTTTCGAGTATAAATTTTATCTATTTTTTGCGAGATTTCAACTATACTACAACGCAATGATTTAAAACCTGATTTCGAGTGAGCAACAATGGGGGACCTCATTTCCAGAATCACTACTTCAACCGGTTACTCAAAAGTCTAGGGTCACTCACAAGATTGCTACTCCGTACCACCCCCAGACGAGTGGCCAAGTTAAGGTGTCGAATAGGGAGATAAAGAACATTTTAGAAAAGATCGTTAGGCCTGATAGGAAGGACTGGTCCCAAAAGCTCGATGATGCTTTGTCGGCATATCAAACGACCTATAAGACCCCTTTGGGTACATCTCCCTTTTAGATAGTGTACGGGAAAGCATGCCATTTACCCATTGAGTTGGAACATAGGGCACTTTGAGTTATCTGAAGTGTCAACATGGATTTGCAAAAGGCGGGCAAGGCACGACTTCTGGAATTAAGCAAGCTTGAGGAGCTAAGGAATGATGCTTATGACACCTCTCAAGCTTATAAAGAGAGAACTAAGGTCTTGCATGATAAGTATATCCTTAGAAAGACCTTGGAGCCCAACCAACAAGTCTGACTTTTCAATTCCAGACTTAGGCTTTCCCTAGGGAAATTGAAATCACATTGGGATGGGCCATACATAATCACCAAAGTGTTTCTGCATGGGGCTGTGGAGATCAAGAGCCCTTCCTCTTCAGCAACACCCTTTACTGTCAATGACCAACGATTAAAACCATATGTTACTTTGGATAGCCATTTGGTTGACGAGGTCACTCTCGAGGAGCCTTAGCTCCTGTCATTCTCCACCTCAGGTAACATCTTCCCTTAACTGATTGCTTCCAATGGGGGCATTGTTTGAACAAGGCATGGGGGGGATAGGACCTAAGGCATCTGTTTATAGCATGTCTACATTCTGCATTCATGCAAATTGCATAAAAAAGATCCTCTTACTTTCTTTCTAGGTTCGCAATTATACCAACCTCAAATAAATCATACCAATGCACATGCATGGATACTTTAATCTTTGGGATCAATACACCCTAGGGTAAAGTTAGAAATCAGGGAAACTTGTGCCTCCAACTTGTCCTTATCTGACCTAGTCTATAACTTAGCAACTACTTAGGTACCTTATGATCTAGGGTTAGATAGTGCAACCTTATTTCTGTGAAAAGGTCAATTGAGTCAGCTTGGACCACTTGGAATGTTTGGTTGTTGCTTAAATTTGCTAGGGCTAGCAAAAACTAGGTATGAGGGCATTTGATTAGCCCATATTTGTAGGCTATTTAAGTATATGAATGCCTAGATATTAAGATATCTTTAACATTTAGATAGCATACATTAGGATGTAAGTAAATTAATTCATATTTTTAACTTAATTGCATAATTCATGCGTTGCATTCATATCTAAATGCATTTAGAATTAACTTAGAATTGCATGCATTTGATTAGTTAACCAATTAAGTGCATTATATGCATTGCTTTAATTAAACATAAAAGTTAAGGATTTATGCATAAATAACCATAATATTTTATTATTTTATTATTCTTTTCTTCCATAGGTAATGACTGCGCTTCCTCCTTTTGCTCCCATTCACGCACAGCTGCCAGCATTCATCCGCCATGAAGTTGATCTGCTCCCACCTCTTGCATTTCAAATCCACCACCTACAGCTGCAAAGGGTGGAGGAGATGACCATGCTGAAGGAGGCCTCCACCCCACTCCACTACTGTGCAGAGAGTTCAACTCTCCTCCGCTCATCACCACCAGCCTCAACTACGGCAACAAGTCTCCACCACTGTTGTTAATTTTCCCTTTTTTTGGTCAGGGGACAGGACAATATTTATTGGGGCCTCGGATTGAAGATCCAACCATACAGATCCGATTAGGGCGACGAACGGAGTCCAATGCCTCTGAAATCGCCTTGATCGGATCTCTGTTGCATTAGATGTAGTCTAAGAAAGATCAAAGGTCAAGGGGCAAGGTGGTATAAAATCTACACCTCAGATGACAAATCCAACCACACGGATGGGTTTGGATTGACGATCGCAGCCCAATGGCTCGAAAATCAGTCTAATCCGACAACTGTGGCACCACCTACAAAGCCAAGAAGATGGACGGCGATGATGGCACCTCGTGGTGCCATCACAGCCGTCCAACACCTCTGGTGCCCTCGCTCAGCAAGGGTTGCATGATCTCGACTGTTGGATTGAGATCCAATGGCTGAGAGCGCTGCGGCCTTAATTCATAAATGCAACCTAAAGGAAGCGTTGGCACAATGGTCACGCCTCCTTTCATGAAGAGGGAGGCACGGGTTCGAGCCTTGCCTCACCTCAAATTAAGCGAGCGCTCGGGGTGCTAAAATTTGGCTGTTTGATCGGTGATGTGGCACCTTCTCGCACGTTGGATAAGGATCATGCCGCACTAACGCACACGGGTGCACAGAATGCACGAAGGTGAAGAGGCACGGCTGAGGATGATCAGGCGCAATGTGGCATGCTTAGCGGCTAAAGATCAACCGGCGGTGACATGGCCGCCTCTGAGTCATTTGAGGCACAATGGATGGCGGGGATGGAGGAGCGCCTTCAGCAACGATAGAGTTTAGTGACTTATATCCATCACTACAGACCCTAGCATTAATTATAAGCCCTTAAAAGACCCTTTTGCCCCTAATTTTCAAACCTATAAAAAGGCCACCCCTACCACACATTTCCTCATCCCTTCCTTTCTTCTCTCATCCCCTCTAAAGCTTTACGAGCTCGTCCCAAACCCAAGATTCTCTATTAGAGTCTTAAATACAAATTTTCCATCTTCTCACCTCCTTCGTGGAGCACCTGCGGTTGTCTTCTCACCACCGTTCGGGAAGCAGATCCGCTGCGACATCTCCCTATTCCGTTCTCCATCCTCCGTCTTTGTCCTCCCTCACCCAACATCTCACCACCTTCGTCCAGGCATTCCGTCAATGTAGATTGTCCTCGAAGCAGCCGTCGGGAGGATAATTTCTCACCCCCTTCTCTTTTATCGCTTTCTAGTGTAGCAAGTAGTTGTAATGGACATGCACCTATTGTTATAAAATTCTTGTTTATTCTCTTCCTATTTTCTCTATTTGTATTATTCTTTCTCTTTCTTCTATTAATTATTCTTTAAAGTAGAATAGCCAGTAGATTAATTTCAACCAGCTACTTTGCTTCATGTCAATAATTCCAATGCAATTTTTGATCAAACGTTCACCTCCCCATATTCGACCCGGGACTCACCTTGACTTTCATTTAAATTATCTGTTTGACGAATTTTTACATGACTACAACGATGTGTTTTCAAAACTTAAATTCTTAGCGTAGAAATCATGTTCAACATTTTGCTAGCACCATCCTAACCATTCAAACCTGCCAAGGCCTCTGCTTAATCTTTGAAGGTGAGATCAAGATTAGATCTTAGCCGTTGGATAGAGATCCAACGGCTGAGAGCACTCTCCCCTTAAATCAGAGACGCAACCAAAAGAGCCCCTCAACGTAGCAGACAAGAGCTCCTTTTACAAAGGTGCGGCACGAGATCGAGCCCTGCCTCACCTAAAATCGAAGTGGCAGGCAAGCGTGATCAAATTGCACCGCACGATCGACATCAAATGGTAGCGGCGAGTGTGACGTGGCACTTCCTTGTGCGCTGGATGGGAGATCGCACTGAACGCACGTGATGATGCATCGATCCACATCTAATCTGATGCGGGCATTGCACGCATGAAGAAGAAGAGGCTCTCATAGCTTCTTAGCCATCTGATCTCTTGATCGGATGGCTGAGATTATCTGTGCGTGGCAGGCGCACTCAACGGCTGAAGGAGAAGAGGTGCTCCCTTCACTAATGCGCTCCTTTAGTGATGTTTATATCCGTCACTAAAGACCCCAGCATTTGTTTTTTAAGCCTTGTAAAAAGACCTCTTGACGGAAGGCGTTTTCATGCATTTTGAAGTCGTCGCACGAAAACGTTCATCAAAAAAGGATTTTTGTAAAGATAACGAGACTTGAGTCCCGGTCGTTCTTCTCTAGGAGGTGTTTATGCAAATCTGAAATCGATCTTTTTCACTCTACTTGTTTAAAATCGCACGCCGATTTCTATTCATCGGATCAATGTTTTGCCACTTGCATTATGAACCCTAATTACATGCGCATGTGTTAAATAGATGACAAATGTGAAAGTATGAGTTTCAGTGTGCACGATTCTAGTTATGTGGTGGCCGTTTACAAAGAATGCACTAATAGTTAGATCCTCAATATTTTCTGGTACCGACATGCTGGTTGCAAGAGATAATAATTGAAAGCAGGAAACTTTAATCACGCAAAATATATTGCAATCAATAAGCTCATGATGATTCTCAACATAGAGATATATATATAAAAAAATTTCTTTCATTCATTCAAGAGGGTGTTTGCAACATGGAACTAGAGGAAAGCTTGAAAACAAAAATCTAACTAATAGAAAATGATTACATAGATGAATCTATGGGGGGATTTTGCATGCATCATTGGGGGAGAATAAAGAGCTACGCTACTAAGAAGTAAATAAAAGCATGTAAACATGAAGAACTAGCTATTAATCTAGCAAAAATAAGGGCATTCGGAGGTGGGCTCCGATGACCTTTGAATGGTTGAAAGGAGAAGGGGCTGCCAATGGTGCTTAGGCCAACCTTTGGAGAGAGGTTGGAGAGGTGATCTAGCATCCTGGCGTGGAGATGGTAGTGGCCATGATGAAGCAGCTCGTGGAGGTGGAATGGAGGTGAATGTAGCTAACCTAAGTGTGAATGAATGCCAAGAATGGGATGGGTGCAAATGGCCACCCCAAGGACCTAAGGGAGACTCTCTATAGAAGTGTGGAACTCTTTAGAGAGAGCTCCATGAGTGGCCAGCCATGGTAGTTCTTAAATCCATAAAAAGTGGATCTAGGAATTGAATGGCTCTTGGTTGCTAATTTTGGCAACCAAGAGTGGCACCACCTTGAAGAGGGTTCTAGAGAACTCTAGATGGTTGTGTGTGCATGAATGGGTGTGTGTGTGTGAGTGTGTGGCCGTTCCATATGTGGCTAAGTGGTCTAGGTTAGGTCCTAAGGGGTTTGGGTTGGTGTAGGTCTAAAATTAGGGTTACAAACCCTAATTTCTAAGGGGGAATTGCAATTAAACTTAACACAAGTTTAATTGAATGAGTGTGAACCTAATTGAGAGTGAAATAACTCAATTAGGTTGGGCTTAGGTCAATTGGACTCTCACTGAGTCCAATTGAACTTGTATGGGTTGGGATCTGAGCTTAATTGGATTCTACGAGTCCAATTGACTAGGCAATGATAATTGACTATGATCTAAGTCAATTAAGTTTAGTGAGGACCTAATTAGGTCCTTAAGGATGTCTAGAGGTGATGTGCTAGGGCTAAGGTACCTTAATTTAGGTTCCTATGAGGCTAGAATTGGGTTTAGGGGGCTAGAGATCCAAGATCAAGGCTTGAATCTCAAAACAGGAACTGGAGAGCAGTTCCAGATGTCCAATAATAGCATCAGATGACTTATACTCAAAAATCAGAAGTCTAGACTTCAATTCTGGACATTTAATCAGAGTCAGGAAGGATTCTAGGTTCTGTTTTGGGTATTTTGCAGAAATTGGACGTTTGACCAAGTGTCTGGATGCCCAATAACACTGCAGAAGTGGGTTGAAGGTGTGCGGGAGTTGGCTAAGGGTTCTGGACATCCTATAATTCATCTGGACATATAGATAAAGGTTGGAATTAGGGTTTTAAGGTTTCCTAGGGTGTTGTGACCTAATCTAAGGGTGGCTAAGGCTTGGGGAGGCTTCTGTGCTATCTTAGGGCTAGGATGGACTTAAGTTCTTCACATTTTACTGCTTTATTCCTACTTAATAGAATAAAATACCTTAACTCTCTTACATTATTATCTACTACATCTAATCTAGGTCTTCTGCTCCAGCTCTGCTGCGACACCAATTATTCTTTATTCTTCAGATCTAGCTTCAGATCCAACTTCAGATCCAGCTTATTACCTGTAATTGACATAATTCACCTAATGAGCACATTACAACATTATTTTATGCATATCTAAAAGAAAGTAGTAAAGATGCAAATAATGCTTATGCATGCATGAATTATCCTAACTTATGCTAAATCCTAGCCTAATTTAGGTCAATTAGGACCTATGATTGCTACGCAATCATACCCCCTTGCCTAAATCTTGATAGTCTCTAATAAATGCGAGACTAAATTATTCACAAAAGGGTCTCTAAGGGATTGATTATGTTATCAAGTGTATGCCTAGAGATTTTTCTCCTTTTTGTTTTCATTCTTTGCTCTAGAAATCCAGACAATCGTGAAAGTGTAGCTATGTAGCTTTTGCAACGGATTCGAGTGAAAAACTAATTCACCTCTAAAGCCTGTACTTGACCCCTAGTAAAATTATAGCAGGATAGGTGGACTTCTTCCCTTGGGGTATTCAAGATATTTTTGAATTCCACCCCGGCTTTAGGCTTGGGTAGAGAATCTCTGAGGGACAAGATTATATATTTGGTGGCTCACTCTCAGTTGGTGCTACATAGAGATTAGTACTACAGAATCTAGATTCCTGGACTATCAAGTAACTCAACTCATAGAAAGACGAGAAAAACTATGCTTTCGTCTTGTTCCTTTGGATTCATTTTCTCTCTCTTTTTCTTTTTCTTTTCTTTTCTTTTCCTTAGGGCTCACAATCTCACCAGATTCACACATATGACCTGTATTTGGTGGTCTCACTTGGCATTAACACTTTAATTGAGTTCCCATAACTCAAAAACTAAGTCAAAATTCCTTAGCTAGTATTCAGGCGGTCAGAAACACAAGAAAGGTGGGTTAAGGCCATATTTGGTGGATCTCAAATTTATTTGGTGGTATTGCCTCAATGCAACTGAAGTAAACACTAAATATTCACTCTTTTTCTTCTTTGCTTTTTCTTCCTTTTCTAATTTTTTTTCAATTTTTCTTTCTTTTCATCATTTTTTTTTTCAACACAACACAACTAGCACATATCCATGAACTTTATTGAGGAGGCATTATTAGGGATTGGTGGTACTCAAGAGACATTAGATGGCTTATTTGGTGGAAGTGCCTACTCATAGCACTGGGAGAGATGGATAAGACGGTGTATTTCTAACCTTGACATCAATACCCTCCTTCAGCCAAGGATTCTGTAAAGAATGGTCGTAACCATCCACCTTAGCCCTAGTTTTATGAAAACTCGCTCTCCACATATTTGCCTTATTTGGTGGCTCTCAATATTTCGCACAAAAATGCATACGCAGGAACCAAGAGTGAAAACTATGCTTAATCTCTGAGTATCATCACCTAATTATCTAGGATTTCGGATTCCTTGCACTAATCTTAGAGCACCAGTACACTCTACTCTCATCTCACACTATTTGGTGGAATTTTGGAAGAAAATCTTCCTGACTCCCAAAACACTATCCAGGGGTTCAGGAAAAGAAGCACTTCTTCTTCTTGATAGACTAAAGACGTTTATCAGCCTTCTTAGTGAATCCATTGCAAAATCTACGTGCGTGTGAAAAGTTGTACTAGATTCCAAATTACAGGAATCAACTAAAGGATAAAATCCCTAATGCATTCTCTTGATAAAAATCTTATTCATGAATGCACTATGTATATTCTATAAACAAGTAACCTCTTATATTCATACTTCATAAAATTTTCCTTTCGGGTTACATTCAGCTTGACCCTAAATTTAGAACAAAAGGATGAGCGGGTGAGTCGGAAATGGCTGTTCCAGACGATTTCTAGCTTCAATGCGAGCATTGGAGGTGAAGTCAGTTGTCCTTTTATTTAGGGTCCTAAAGTATGTTTGACATGCAGCTTCGAGGTTTTCCTAAATGTTGACATAAAAATTTTCAGTTTTGTTGTATCTACCCCCCATGCCTAAGTTCTTGCATGTCCTCATGCATGAATATAAAAGAAAATAAATACAATAGGGAGTAAATGGGTAGAAATCACCTGTAATTGGTCCTGAAATTATACATTTAGCACTGGCCAACCTGACAGTATGCAATATGCAAAAGAAATATGCTTAAAAGAAAAATATGCTATGTATGAAAATGGTATGTATAGGTGATGGATGTAGAATAGATGCTGAGTTTAACGCCTCTAGCTAGGCGAAAACTCAATCACACGTCCTTAATAAGATGAACGATCTCGTCAGCTGGAGGAGGTTCCTGGTCCAAAAATGGCTTGAGGCACTAGCCATTTACCGTAGATATATGCCCATATTTTGGGTCCCTGATGCGGACTGCCCCATTAGGATATGGGTGAATCACAACATATGAGCCAGTCCACTTGAACTTGAGCTTCCCTGAAAAAAATTTCAGTCGTGAATCAAACAACCAGACTTGCTGGTTGGGCATGAATGTTTTTCTTCGGATGTGGTAGTCATGAAAGGCCTTGGTCTTGTCCTTGTATATCAATGCCTTCTCATAGGCCTCCCGCTGGATCTCTTCTAATTCGTTGAGCTTTAGTTTCCATTCTTGACCTCCTGCATCGAGGTCAAGGTTACATTTTGGCACCACCCAAAAGGCGCGGTGTTCTAGCTCTATAGGAAGGTGACAGGCCTTTCCATATACCATACAATATGGTGACATTCTAAGTGGGGCCTTGTACGCGGTTCGATATGCCCAGAGTTCATCAACTAATTTATCGAACCAGTCCTTCCTATTTGGTCTAACTATCTTTTGGAGAATCAACTTGATATGACGGTTAGACACTTCAGCCCGCCCATTGGTCTACGGGTGATATGGGGTGGCTATACGGTGATGTGCCCCGTATTTCTTTAATAATGACCTGAAGTGGGCGTGTGATTGCGCAGCAATCATAGGTCTTAATTGACCTAGATTAAGCTAGGACTTAGCATAATTTAGGGTTATTCATGCATACATACACATTATCCGCGTCTTTACTACTTTACTTTAGCTATGCATAAAATAATGTTATAATGTGCTGATTAAGTGCATTATGTCAATTGCAGGCAATAAGCAGATCTGAAGCTGGATCAGGAATAATGGGAGTTGTAGCATAGCTGGAATAGAAGGCTTAGTTTAGATATAGGAACAATAATGTAAGGGGGTTAAAAGTTTGCTATTCTATTAAGTAGAAATAAAGTAGTAAAATGTGAAGAGCTTAGGCCCATCCTAGCCCTAGGATAGCCCAGAGACTTCCCTAAGCCTTAGCCACCTTCAGATTAGGTCACAACACCCTAGGAAGTCTTAAAACCCAAGTTCCAACCCTTATCTGGACGTCCAGATAAGTTATAGGATGTCCAGGACCCTTAGCCATCTCCCGCACACCTTAAACCCACTTTTGCAGTGTTATTGGACGTTTAGACACTTTGTCAGACATCTAATTTCTGCAAAGGACCCAAAACAGAACCTTGATTTCCCCCTAACTCAAATTGGATGTCCAGAACTGAAGTCTGGACTTCTAATTTTTGAGTATAAGTTGTTTGATCCTATTTTTGGACGTCTAATACTGGTCTCCAGTCCCTGTTTTGAGATTCAAGTCTTGATCTTGGATCTCTACTCCCTAGACCTAATCCCAACCCCATAGGAACCTAAATTAAGGTGTCCTAACCCTAGTGCATCACCTCTAGACTTACCTAAGGACCAAATTAGGTCCTCACCAAACCCAATTGACTTAGATAAAGTCAATTACCTTCACCTAAGTCAATTGGACTCATTGAGTCCAATTGAGCTTAGATCTCAACCCACACAAGTTTAGTTGGACTTAGTGAGAGTCCAATTGACCTAAACCCAACCTGATTGAGTTATGTCACCCTTAATTAGGCTCACACTCATTCAATTAAACTTAGGTTAAGTTTAATTGCATTTTCACCTTAGCAATTAGGGTTTGTAACCCTAAAATCATGACCTACACCTACACAAACCCCTTAGGACCTATCCTAAGCCACCTAGCCACATAGAGCATGACCACACACACACACCCATTCATGTACACACTTCTCTAGAATTCTCTAGAGCTCTCTTGAGATGGTGCCACCTCTTGGTTGCCAAACTTAGCAACCAAGAGGCATTCAAATTGAGATCCACAATTTTTGGATCTCAAAGACCACCTCCACCCACATGTGGTCGGCCACTCTTGGACTCTCTCTAGAGAGTTCCACACCTCTCTACAGAGAAGCCATTGGGTCTATAAAAAGACCCCATGGGCGGCCAAGTGCACCCATTCACATCCTTGGCTTCCATTGGCACCACTCACTTCATTAGCTCCATACACGCCCACCTTCACTTAGGTTAGCTACTCCACGTCCACAAGCTCACCACCATCATGGAGGACATCATGTCGGGATGCTGGATCAATCCTCTCTCTCTCCAAGTGTCGACTTAAGCTACATTGGCCGCCCCTCATTCTCCTCCCGACCACTTCACGGCCATCAGGGACCACCCTGAATGCCATTTTATTCTTCTAGATTTAATTCATGCTCTTCATAATTTTATTGCTTTTATTTACTGCTTAGTAGTATAGTCTTACTTCTCCCCCAATGATGCATGAGAAATCCCCCCATCGATTCTTGTATGCGATCATTTTCTAGTAGCTAGGTTTAATTTTCAAGCATTTATGTACAAGCTTTCCTTTAGATTCCTTGTGCAAACAACTCCCCAATGAATGAATGAAAATGCATTTATATATATATATATATCTTTATGTGTTTGAAATCACCATGAGCTTAATAATTATCATATTTACATGATTTAAGTGCCTGCTCTTTAACTGTCTATCTATTACGCACCAGCATGTCATTTCCCGAGGATATTGAAAATCTAACAATAGATGCTTTCTCCATAACTAGTCACCACCTCACTAGAATCGTGTGCATAGAAACTCACACGTTCACTTTCATAATTTACTTGACGCATGCGCATGTAATCCGAGTTAATAACAGAAGTGGTGAAGTTTTAGTTAGGAGATTGGAAACCGGCGTGCATCTTTAAATGAAGTAGAGTAGTAAAAAGATCGATTTCAAAAGTGAAAGCAACGCCTCCTAGAGGCGAACGACCGGGACTCAAGTCTCGTAATTTTTGTAAAGCAATATCTTTGTTGGATCGTACTTCGCGACTATACTATGACACTTTTTTTCTATCAAATACGCGATCTACGCATTTCCCAACAACTTGGATGAAGTGCCTTCCCCTATCACTATTCAGAGTGCAGGGTATTCCGAATCTCGCGAAGATGTATTGCCATACGAAAGAAATGACGGTCTTATGATCAGCTCATCTCGCTGGGATGGCCTCAACCCATTTCAAGACATAGTCAACGGCTAGTAATATATACTCGAAGCCATGCGAGTTCGGAAAAGGGCCCATAAAATCAATGCCCCAGACGTCAAACACTTCTACAACCATGATGGGCTGGAATGGCATCATGTCTCTCTTGGTCATAGAATTGACCGACTGGCATCGTTTGCAGTGTTGGGCATATTCGTGTGTATCTCTGAAAATAGTTGGCCAGAAAAATCCCGACTGCAAAATTTTTGCAATGGTTTTCTGTCCCGAAAAATGACCACCACAAGTATCATTGTGGCAAAAAGATAACACACTGGGGATTTCAGAATCTGGGTTGCATCTTCGAATAATCTGATCAGCTCCAATGCGGAAGAGTAGTGGGTCATCCCAGAGGTAGAATTTGGCTTCCGCAGTAAATTTGAGTTTCTGGTCTTTGGATAGGTTCGCGGGAATCTTGCCTGTGGCAAGATAATTCACGATATTTGCGTACCAGGGGAACTCGACAGAGTGAACTGCCAAAAGGGATTCATCCGGAAATTGGTCGTGGGTAAGCAAGGAATAAGGAATGTGGCCTGGGTCTAGCTTAGATAGGTGATCCACCACAACATTCTGCTTTTTGGCTTTGTTGTGAATTTCAATATCAAATTCTTGCAATAGAAGGATCCATCTGTTGAGCTGGGGTTTGGCATCCTTCTTTACCAACAAATGCTAGAGGGAGGAGTGGTCAGTAAAGATGATGACATTGCACCCTAATAAATATGATCTGAATTTCTCCAACTCGAATACTATTGCTAGAAGTTCTTTTTTAGTGACAGTATAATTGCGCTAAGCCTCATTCAGCGTCTTGCTAGCATAGTATATGACAAAAGGTTGTTTTTCCCGATGCTGATCTAAAACAGCACCGACGGCAAAATCAGAAGCGTTGCACATCATCTCAAAATCAAGTGACCAGTCGGGTGGTTGGAGAATCGGGGAATCAGAGACAGCACTTCGTAAAGTCTCGAAGGCGTTGAGACACGAGGTGTCGAATTCAAATGAGGCATCGGCAACAAGGAGATTCGTCAAAGGTCATGCAATTTTTGAGAAATCGCGTATAAATCTCCGATAGAAGTCGACGTGACCCAAGAATGATCTGATCTGCTTGACCGAGCTTGGTGGCGGGAAGTGAGAAATAATCTCAGATTTAGCTCAATCGACCTTGAGTCCATTTTTAGAGATCCTGTGCCTTAGTACTATGCCATCCGTCACTATGAAATGGCTTTTCTCCCAGGATAGTACTAGGTTTACCTCAATACACCATTTCAGGATCTTGGTGAGGTTATCAAGACAAGATGCAAAATCATCTTTGAAAATGGAGAAGTCATCCATGAACACCTCCACATAGTCCCCAATCATGTCAAAGAAGATGGCCATCATACAACGTTGAAATGTTGCTGGTGCGTTGCAGAGGCCAAAGGGGCATGTGAATGTGGTCTTGTCTTGATCTTCCAGGCTAATCGCTACTTGATTATACCTGGAGTATCCATCCAGAAAGCAAAAGAAACTGCGTCCGGCTAACTGTTCCAAGATCTGATCAATGAAAGGCAAAGGTAAGTGATCCTTCTGGGTAGCCATGTTTAGTTTTCTATAGTCGATGTAGACCTGCCAAGATGTCGCAGTGTGGGTCGGGATGGATTCTCTTTTATCATTTTTTACTACGGTGAGTCCTACTTTCTTGGGCACTATCTGGATCAGACTCACCCATTGGCTGTTAGAGATTGGGTATACAATACCTGCATCCAGCAATTTGATGATCTCCTTTTTAACAACCTCTTGCATATTCGGGTTTAGCCATCTTTTAGGTTGTCTCGAACGTTTCACCCCCTCATCCGTGTAAATGTGATCAGTGCAATACGAGGGGTGAATACTGCGGAGATCAGCAATGCTCCACCCTATAGCTACCCTATGGTCTTGTAGCGTAGAAATCAATTGATGCTCCTATTCTTGGGTTAAATGGGCACTAATAATGATTGGGTATGTCTGACTTTCATAAAAGAACACATACTTATGTGAGTTAGGTAAGGGATTCAATTCAATCACAGGTGGGTCAGGGTTAGAAATGGGAATAGGAGCAAACTCGAAAGTGGGAATCTGCTGATCTGTATGCATGTGAATTCCCGCTGATTCGCTTCTTGTGAGATAATCGGCTGTGACAGCATTAATGGAAAACCCGTTAGTTGTGGTCACATCTTCTTGTAACAACAGGGGTGATTCAGTAGTGTACGGATCAAGATAGTTAGATTCAGGGGTGCTGTGGTCAGAAACACACCCTAAATAGTTAGATCCTCAGGGAGATATGTGTAGTGCAGTGGTCTCAGTCCCATGTGGATCTAGGTCTAAGAACCCTAATAGTGCAGATGAATGAGACATTGGGTTGTCACAAAGGAGACCAATGTTACCACAGTATGCCGAATCTTCGTCTTCACCATCCTCCTCTATGCGAGCATAGTCAAAATTCCTTGATGCCCTGAATATGTGAAGTCGAATTCGCTCATTAGTTAGGGCTATCTCCATACACCCGGATGCACAATCAATGTTTGCTCGGGCTGTCACTAGAAATAGGCGACCCAAAATGATTGGTGCATCTCGGAGATTAGGAGGAACCTCCATATCGAGAACGAAAAAGTCTACGGGAAAACAGAATCCGCAGACTTTTACGATCATGTTCTCAACCACCCCCTCGGTGCTTTTACTGATCTATCTGCCAGCTGAATCGTTACCGAGGTAGGCTTTAACTCTCCAAATTGAAATCGATCAAATACAACAGTGGGAGTTAGGTTTATGGACAAACCCAAATCTAGAAGGGCCTGATCAAATGGAGAATCTTGCAAGAAGCAGGATATGAGTAGGGTACCAGGGTCTTTCTTTTTTGGTGGCAAGTCAGCTAGAATCACGGCGCTAGCTTCTTTTGATAGTACCGCCTGTAGTCCACTTCTAGGTTGTCGCTTCGGGGTACAATAGTCCTTAAAGAACCTAGCGACAGCAGGGATATGATCAATTGCCTCAAGGAGGGGGACCTAAATATGTACTTCCTTGAACATTGACTTTAGGTCCTCAATATTTCACGTGTCTTTTTCCCATGCTACATTTCGCGTCAGAGCCTTAGGAAAAGGGATGGGAATCTCAAAGGTCAAGTGGCCTCTTACCATAGGTGGCTCCTGAGATGAAGAAGGTGTCAAACCTGACTACAGCGAAGGGTAAGAAAAATCAGGACCCGCCTGCTTATGTGGTGGGTTGAATGTCTTCCTTCCACTCCTCAATGAGACAGCATTTGCATCAGCTTGCTGTCCATGAGGTGGTAGGGGAGCAGAAGGGGCAGAGTATGCGGGGTTCTGCATCAAAGGCAGCTGGCCTTGAGCATAACCAGGTGGTGTAGGAGGCACTTGCAATATGGAGTGTGCATGTCCCTGTGGTGCCTGAAACCTAGGCGGGGTACCTTGGTTTTGCACATATCGAGGGTTCGGGACGAGTTGGGAGGGCAAGGCTCCCTGAGTCCGATGCTCCTACAACAGCTGGTTTTGCATGTTCTGTATAGTCTGCATCTGGTCAGCCATCGCCTTCATTATCTGCAAGCTATCCTGTGTAGATTTCCTCATCGATTCTTGCAGCTCCTCTTTCAGTGCCTCCAAAGGGTTGGCCCGCTTTGGAGGGTGACTGGTAGCTTGGTGCAGCGGTTAGTATATAGAATGGGGTTGCTGCTGCTGAGACGGGAATGGCTGCTGCCTAGGGTATGTGTTTTGCACATTCTCGTATTGCTTGGTCTGGTAGTGTAGATCTTGATGTGGTCTATGTGAGTTACCAGACCAAGAGAAGTTCGGATGCTGGAGCCAACCAGGGTTATACGTCTTTGAATATGGATTATTATGCTCGTATTCTTGAATAGCACTGACGTCCTCATAGGCCAAAGATGTCTGAGACGTATATCCATCAAGGGGATACGTATTATAGTCTGCGGGTGGTGCATAACTCTGGTCATATGGTACCAGATCGGGGTTGTTTACGGGATCCTGATATGCAGGATCTCGTAAATAAGGAGAAGATGCATCCTGAGTGAGTAGATTAACTCAAGCAGGAGGGACTCGGGGTGCACAGGATGGTCATGGAGTAGTAGAGTTTAGGTTAGATTAACCCTAACTAATTTGGTCAATCATTTCCTCGATCAGGTTTATTCTATCCAGCTGCTTGACGATGATATCCATGTCGGCTCGAATAGACTCGGTGTGAGCGTCATGGACACCAACCTGCTGCTGACCAGGCCACTGGAACTGGTTCATGGACACGGCATTCATCGAGTTCTCTGCCAAAGATTCAAACAACTCAAATGCGTTGTTCTCATCTTCCGTGAGAAAATTCTCGCCACTAAATGCATTGTCCAGATATCGATGTGTGTCATCCAGCCCATGGTAAAAGATCTGAGCTAGGTGTCATCTGGGTATACCATGGTGTGGGCATTTCCGGAGAAGGTCATGAAATTGGGCCCAAGCGTCATGCAACTTCTCCCCAGCTCCTTGGGAGAAAGTCGTGATTGCACGCCTCATCACGTTCGTTCGACCAATTGGGAAGAACTTTTGCAGGAATTCACATCGTAATTCTGGCCAGGTTCCAATTGGCTTCCCAATGGTCTTGAACCAGTATGAAGCTTTGTCCCTCAGAGAAAATAGGAAAAGCTTCATCAGAACAATCCCAAGATCAATATTCCTGGGTCGAATCATTTTTGCAAGTCGACTCAAGTCCTCTAAGTGCTGGAATGGATCTTCACTTGAGTTTCCATAAAATTGAGTGTTGATCAAGCCTATCACATTGGGCTTGAGCTCAAACGCGTCTCCACCTATAGGAATCCTGACTAAGGGTGAGACGATCGGTGTAGCTGGATCATAGAAATCCTGAAGTTGTTCTCCTCGCGGTGGATGCTGCATTCTTTCAAGCGTCGTCATGATACATTCCATGCTCTGCTGATGCCGCTCCTCATATTCAACAACCCAAGCCTCTAGACGAGCCATTGGGTCCAGATTACCAGCATCCTGATCCGGTCTAGGTCTAGGTCCAGGATTAGCCATTGTGGCTAAGGGAGTAGAAGAAGTGGGGGGAGAAGATGGTCCTGGCGAGGTGACACGCTGTTGAGGTCCAAGTGACCTCCTTCCTTGCATACACCACCCAACCCCTGGGTTGGTGTAGCCAAGCCAGACAAGGGTAAGGCCCTGTCAATCAGATGGTCCTTACGATCGGGTGACCAGATTTTTCGTTCTAAGTTTGAATTTCTGAAGAAAAATTCGTCGTACAACCAACTGAAAGTGATGCCCTCCTCTCAAGCTAACCCAACCACTAGGTTTGGCAAGAGAGGTTGAAAGCACCCAGTAGTATCACAATGAATTTGGGTTGATTTCATGTTTTAGAATTGATTTTAGCCCATTTTTCTTCAGTTGGGGTTTGTGGTGAGTGGCCCACAAGGTGACCAAGCTCACCGGCTAAGCACTAGACTTGAATAAGTCTAGGTTAGCCCAAATGTGATCTCTAAATTATAACCCTAAAGGTGTAACCTAGGGTTCATGCAATTCTAGGGTTTTATTTTTCTTTTGTTTTGTTCTTCTTTAGCAGACCACAAGAATAAAAAATAGTTCTCTAATCAAAATTGGAATCCAATTAAATTGAAATTTGGTGAGTAGATTCCTTTTTCAATTGTATTTTCATAGAATATTTTTTTGCAATTTTTACTATTTCAACCGAATTTATAGAGATTTTTAAATGTCAAAGGGTCAGATCTGGAATTTTGACCCTTGGTCAGTTTTTCAAATTGAAACAATATCAAATGATTTTCAAAAATTTAGGAAAAATATAAATCACCTTTCAAACCCCACCATTTTCATCCAATACAAATTCACGGATTGCTTGGAATGGCTTTTTGAATTTTGAAAAATCTCAAATCTAGGTCAATCTGACCCCCTTTCACTTCGCAAATTTTTAAAATTTTTTCACTTAGAATTTTTTCAAATGAATGGTGTTGTTTGAAAGACGATTTAAACGTGAAGATTTAGCCTAAATTTTATAATTTTTCATGGACTAACTTTTTGGCAATTGAATTTTTTAAAATGAATTTTGAAGTCTGGCTGAAAATCAGAGAATGGTGGGAAAGCTTTTAAAAGGTGTTTGAGTTTAAAATTCAAACTTTCCACCATTTTTTTTTTGAAAAAATTTTGAATTTTTTGTTCAAAACAGATTTTTTTTTTCAAAGGATTTTCCAAAAGTATTTTTTTTTGCTTTTTTAAAACTAACCTAAGATTCAAAAAGAAACCTAATATAACTACTTAGAATTTTTTTTTTCTTTGATTTTATTTTTCTTTTTCTAAAAATGAATAAGATTTTTTTTCTTTTCTTTTTTCAAATGAAATTACTAGAAGAAAATCTAACCTAGGGTTCAAAAAAAAAAAACTAGACTACGGCAGATATGATGTGCACCTGAAATTTCTTCCCATACTCATTGTGTGTGCAGATCTCATTTTTTTTCCTATTTTTCCTGTACATCCAAAAAGACAAGTACAGGAAGATTTATCAGTGATAATTTAAAAGATCAAAATAAAAAAAAATGACATTGCCTCCCCGGCAACGGCGCCATTTGACGGAAGGCGTTCTCACACATTTTGAAGTCGTCGGCAATCGTAGTATAGTCGTGCTAAAACGTTCGTCAAAAAATGATTTTTGTAAAGATAACGAAACTTGAGTCCCGGTCGTTCGTCTCTGGGAGGCATTTATGAAAATCTAAAATTGATCTTTTTTCATTCTACTTGTTTAAAATCGCACGCCAGTTTCTATTCGTCGGATCAATGTTATGCCACTTTCATTATTAACCCTAATTACGTGCGCATGTGTTAAATAGATGACAAATGTGAAGGTTTGAGTTTCAATGCGCACGATTCTAGTTATGTGATGGCTATTTATAGAAAATGCATTAATAGTTAAATCCTCAATATTTTCTGGTACTGACATGCTGGTTGCAATTGATAATAATTAAAAGCAAGCAACTTTAATCACACAAAATATATTGCAATCAATAAGCTCATGGTGATTCTCAACACAGATATATATATATATATAAAATTCTTTCATTCATTTAGGAGGGTGTTTGCAACATGGAACTAGAGGAAAGCTTGAAAACATAAATCTAACTAACAGAAAATGATTGCATACAAGAATCTATGGGAGGATTTTGCATGCATCATTGTGGGAGAATAAAGAGCTACACTACTAAGAAGTAAATAAAAGCATGTAAACATGAAGAACTAGCTATTAATCTAGCAGAAATAAGGGCATTCGGAGGTGGGCTCCGATGGCCTTTGAATGGTTGAGAGGAGGAGGGGCGGCCAATGGTGCTTAGGCCAGCCCTTGGAGAGAGGTTGGAGAGGTGATCCAGCATCCTGGCGTGGAGATGGTAGTGGCCATGATGAAGCAGCTCGTGGAGGTGGAATGGAGGTGAATGTAGCTAACCTAAGTGTGAATGAATGCCAAGAATGGGATGGGTGCAAATGGCCACCCCAAGGACCTAAGGGAGACTCTCTAGAGAAGTGTGGAACTCTCTAGAGAGAGCTCTAAGAGTGGCCGGCCATGGTAGTTCTTAGATCCATAAAAAGTGGATATAAGAATTGAATGGCTCTTGGTTGCTAATTTTGGCCACCAAGAGTGGCACCACCTTGAAGAGGATTCTAGAGAACTCTAGATGGGTGTGTGCACATGAATGGCTGTGTGTGTGTGAGTGTGTGGCTGTGCCCTATGTGGCTAGGTGGTCTAGGTTAGGTCCTAAGGGGTTTGGGTTGGTGTAGGTCTAAAATTAGGGTTACTAACACTAATTGCTAAGGGGGAATTGCAAGTAAACTTAACACAAGTTTAATTGAATGAGTGTGAACCTAATTGAGAGTGAAATAACTCAATTAGGTTGGGCTTAGGTCAATTGGACTCTCACTGAGTCCAATTGGACTTGTATGGGTTGGGATCTGAACTCAATTGGATTCTATGAGTCCAATTGACTAGGCAATGGTAATTGACTATGATCTAAGTCAATTAGGTTTAGTGAGGACCTAATTAGGTCCTTAAGGATGTCTAGAGGTGATGTACTAGGGCTAGGGTACCTTAATTTAGGTTCCTATGTGGTTAGAATTGGGTTTAGGGGGCTAGATATCCAAGATCAAGGCTTCAATCTCAAAATAGGAACTGGAGAGCAGTTCCAGACGTCTAATAATAGCATCAGATGACTTATACTCAAAAATCAAAAGTGCAGACTTCAATTTTGGACGTCTAATCAGAGTCAGGAAGGATTCTAGGTTCTGTTTTGGGTATTCTACAGAAATTGGATGTCTGACCAAGTGTCTGGATGTCCAATAACACTGCAGAAGTGGGTTTATGGTGTGCGGGAGTTGGCTAAGGGTTCTAGACGTCCTATAATTCATCTGGATGTCTAGATAAAGGTTGAAATTAGGGTTTTAAGGTTTCCTAGGGAGTGGTGACCTAATCTAAGGGTGGCTAAGGCTTAGGGAGGCTTCTAGGCTATCCTGCGGCTAGGATGGACCTAAGTTCTTCACATTTTTCTACTTTATTCCTACTTAATAGAATAGCATACCTTAACTCCCTTACATTATTATCTTCCACATCTAATCTAGGTCTTCTACTCCAGCTCTGCTCCAACACCAATTATTCTTTATTCTTCATATCCAGCTTCAGATCCTGCTTCAGATCCAGCTTATTACCTGTAATTGACATAATTCACCTAATGAGCACATTACAGCATTATTTTATGCATATCTAAAAGAAAGTAGTAAAGATGCAAATAATGCTTATGCATGCATGAATTATCCTAACTTATGCTAAGTCCTAACCTAATTTAGGTCAAGTAGGACCTATGATTGTTTCACAATCACCTCTATGCCCCCATTCCTACAACTATAAAAGGCCACCCCTACCACCTCATTCTTCATCCCTTCCTTTCTTCTCTCACCTCCTCCAAAGCTCTACGAGGTTGTCCCAAACTGGGAATGCTCCATTAGAGTTATAAAAATAATTTTTCCATCTTCTCACCCCTATTCGTGGAGTGCTTGCGGTTATCCTCTCTCTGCCATTCAGGAAGCAGATCCCACTGCGACATTGCTTTGTTTCATCCTCCATCCTTCATCTTCGTCCTCTTTCATCCATAATCTCACCACCCTCGTCCGGGCACCCTATGATAAACGCCAGTTTATCATCATTCTTATGCATTAAAACAAACCTAGCTCTTAGGATTTTACTTCGCAAACGGGTTTTTGGGCTGCATTTAGGCATAAATTAGGTTAGGCATGCATTGCATTTTTTATTATCTTTTTGATATGTTTTTGTGAGTGATGGGGATGAACAGATATACAGATCCCTAAAACCCTAGCACTCAAGAAGGCAAATGGTGAAGGAGAAGCTCAAACTAGCTGGAACTTAGCTTGATCCAGCTCACCACAATTGGAACCTAGCTCACTTGAACTAGGGATAGCTCATCCCAGCTCCATTCAGCTAATCTCAACTGAATGGCAACTCAAGAGAGTTCATCTTAGCTCACTCTAGCTCAAGTCAGCTCAGATGCAGCTCAACCTAGTTGAGTCTAGCTCATTTTAGCTCCTACAAGTCCACAAGGAGCTCTAGCTAGCTCAGCTGAGTTGACTAGAGTTCACCCTAGCTCAGATCCAGCTACATCCAGCTCCACTCAACTCCAGCTAGCTGAAGAAGAACTCATCTCAGCTCAGGAAGCTCAAGTCCAGCTCTCGGGGACTTAGCTTAGCTCAACTCAGTTGAGTTAAGCTACCTTAGCTGCCTCAACCAGCTTGATCCTCCCTGGGAGCACCAGACCTAGTTCACCTCAGCTCATTGTGGTAGAAGCTAGCTCACTTTAGCTTGGCTTAGCAGCTCGCAAAGAACTAGCAAGCTAAGCTAGCTAGAGTAGCTCCATGACAGCCTCTTCAGCAGCAGCCAGCTCCAGTTCCAGTTCCAGCTCCAGACTTCTCCTCCTTAGCTCCTCTCTTCAAACCCTAGCTCCAATACCTCCTCCTCTACTCCTCCATTAGCTAAGCTAGCTTAGCTTAGCTTAACTTAGCTTAGCTATGCTCCAACTTCCTTGGCTTGTACCACCCCAAAAACCCACCTAACAACTCCACCCAACTAGCTCCACCTAAGCTCCACATAAGCTAACCTACTTGGTGCCAACCTAGCCTACCCACCACCTCCAAAAGACACCTAAAAGTGGTGCCAAAACCACCCTAACTACCCCCTTGTTGGCGCCACTTTTCCCTCCAAAAATCCCCTTCATCTCCACCACACATCTCCCCTTAAACCCATCTCCACCCTCCACATAACCCCTCCTTCTAGAACCTTTCTTGGTGCCACCTAAGACCACCTTCTAGAAACTATTTTGGCACCAACATCAAGGGGTGCCACCACCCATAACCACCCCCTAGGTGTCCCTTAGGTTGGCGCCAATTGTCCTTAGCCATAGGATCCCCAACCACCTCCATCTGTCCATCTTAGCCCTCCGTTCCAAGAGTCACCTTGGCCCCCTTCCTACTCTATAAAAACCCACCACCTACCACCATTTGGGAGCATCTGCCATTAGTGCATTTTTCTACCTATACCCACCTACACCTACGGCCAAGAAGAAGGAGTAGAGAAGAAGATTAAAGGGGCACATCACCAGCCCTTTTGGTGCCTTCTTCTCCCCACTCTCTTCAACTTGGGCCACGCCAAGGAAGAGGACTTGTCTACTTCAAGGAGGACGCCCAGGCAAAGGAGAAGGACCTAGGGTGGACATCCACCCTTGGAGAGAAGCTTAGGGCATGCCCCTTTAGGGCTTGCTTTGGAGGACATCACCTTGGTGGAGCATATCAAGGAAGGAGTTGGAGGACTCTTTTCAAGCTTGGGAGCTACCAAGCTTGGAGCAAGATGCCCTCTTCTTCACCATCTATGTAGAGGATTTGTGTTTTCTTTTATTTATTGCAATTTTCTAGTAGTAGAAGCATTCATCTACTAGGCTTTTCTGTAAACACTTTCTCATTAATCTAGTTGCCTTCATTGCAATTTCTTTAGTTGCATTTTTTTTTAATTGCTTTGTTTTCAGCATTCTTCACTCCCTCTCCCTAATTATTCTAGGCCTCTACTTGCCTAGAGTGAGCTTAGGGAGAGGCTCTACTTGCCACTTTAGAAGTAGTATATTGAGTTGAAGTGTAAGTCACTTTCCCACAAACAATTTCGCATGTCGCCTTAATTTAAAAAAAACATAAAAATGATATATTGAAAAAGATTAAAAAGAAAGTTGAGATCTATTTTGTAAGAAAGAAAATTAATTTTGCAAACATATTGCCTCCTTGGACTACCCTAGATACCCCACTATCTAGGTTTATAAATTTAAGAGTTGATCGATTTTGCACGTTACAACGACGTATTTTACAAATCATGTAAAATCCACATCACCCCGTCAATGCCGCTCATTTTCCAAGTAGCCGTCGTGGAGGATAGTTTCTCATCCCCTTCTCTTTTATCGCTTTCTAGTGTAGCACATAGGTGTAATGAACATGTTTCTATAATTATGAAATATTTATTTATTCTCTCCTTATTTTCTCTTTATTTTTATTATTCTTTCTCTCCTTTATTAATTATTCTTCAAGTGGAATAGCTTGTAGATTAATTTCAACCAGCTAATCTGCTTTCGTGATAATAATTCCAATGTGATTTTTGATCAAACGTTCGCCTCCCGGTATTCAACCCGGGACTTGCTAAAGTTTCGGTTAGATTATCTTTTTGGCAGATTTCAAACTCAAATTCTTAGCGTAGAAATCACGTCCAATAGTTTCCCCCACCATGAAATTCCACGATGGCAACTAGTGTAAATCTTCTATCATGGATTAGTGATCAATTGAAATGATTCGTGGATGCTTCATGCGGGGTAAATTCCCTTAATAAAGATGCTAAAAGTGCCTACCTTCTTTTTGAAGAAATGAGTGAAAACTCATTCAATTTGGCTTCAATGGATACTTTTCGTAGGACAACCAACCCAAGACTTGGAGTAATGAAATTGACTCCAACTCCACATCTGTACCGGTCACACAGGATGATCTACACATGATAGCTCAACGATTGGATCAGATGAAAATCAATAAGAAAAAAATGGAAGAAAAGCTCACCTAAAAACAAGTCCCTTACCTGAACCCCCCTCACCTTCTGAAAAGAAAAAATCTACACGATATCGATGCTACTCCTGCTGGACAACAATATTCAGCTGGATTTTCACAAGATTTGACTAGGACTTTTGATTTCATGAATGAAAATCTTTTTAACCCCACCACTGAAAACATTTTGGCTCTCCAGGAGCAATTTAGAAATTCCTCCAATTCATACAATCACAATTGGAGGAACAACCCAAATCCTTCTTGGAAAGCCCTGAATCCATTTTCGTTTCCTAGGCAGAATCAACTTGGGACTTATGGGCAAAGCATATATCAACCTTGGCCATCTCAAGAAGATATCAATAGTAAGGTCATGAAAACTCTGTAGGGAATGCAGACTCAAATGACTGAAGTAACTCGCATGAAAACCAATGTACAAAATCAAGTAAAGGTTACTCCCAATCACAGACCTGGTGGCAATCTGTCGTCCCAGCCCATGCCCAACCCAAACAATCAACGGTACTGATAAACACGCATAAATTCATCGTAAAATGCTTATTTATGATAGTTCCTAGGCTTAGCATTGCATATCATGTTGTAAATACTGCATAACATCCATTGCATGGCATTTCGGATAGCTGCATATTTTTGTATATTAATTCCTTCATTTTATATGGCCAGGAGGCAATGAAACATCTTTATAGACTTCGGATGAAAAATCCGACCATACGGATGGATCTGGTGCGATGATCACAGTCTGACAACGCAGAAATCACCTCGATCCGAGCACCGTGGAATCCTCTGCAAGCAATGAAGGGTGGACGGTCTAGATGGTGCCATGTGGCACCATCTGGAGCACCCAACTCCACCCGCCACTTCTCCAAAGTGATCATCAAGTGATCTCAGCTGTTGGATGAGAATCCAACGGCTGATAGTTGCCCTCACCACGTGGCTGCAAATCCTCCTCACGACACACATGTAGACCTAGCGCATTGGTCGACGCAGTGGTTCGTAAGGGAGGGGCGCGGGTTCGAATCCCCGCAGCCCCCTAATTCTCAAATCAGCCGGGCAAAGTAGCAGCGCATGCAGCAGTAGTGGAAGCGCAGTGCGCGCGTGCGCCAGTGCAAGCCAACGCTCATACCAACAGGACATTGCGCAATCAGCACATGTGATGGGAGGCAACGCAGTGCGGGAGTGTACACGGTTGGTGCTAGCTTTCAGTGACAGCTGGGTTGACCTACTGTGATGCTTATAGCTGTCGCTACTTCATTGCAAGCCAGTAAAGCCAGGTAAGGGCGTGAGTAGATGTGAGCTGTTTATAGCAACGTTTCTAGCGACGGTTTAAAGGTCGCTAAAGGTCCTTTACCCGTTTTTAGCCTCTTCTCCTCCACTATAAAAGGACCGACACCCCCTCCCTCCAAGCCATCTCTACCTACTCTACTCTCTCCTACTCCCAAGCTCTAGCAGGCCTACCAATGCTCCATTAGAGCTTGTTCTCAAGCTCCCAAGGCTCCTATTAGTGTAGTAAACCTTTGCCTCACCAAATATTCGTCCATCTTCCCATCCCCGTTCATAGGTCGCCTTGGAGCCATCCTCCTACCTCCATTCCGGTAGCAGATCATCTTTGTCTTCTCACCTCCATTCTGGAGCCACGCCGAAACTTTCGTCGACTAGATGTCCTCCCGCATCTCACCTCCGTTGTCTCGCTCCTCACCTCCTTCGTCCGAGCTTTCGTCAGGCGCCATCGTCTCTCCGAACAGCCGATTCGGGAGATTTTCTCTCACCCCCTTCTCTTTTTATGCTTTCATAGTTGATTGTAATAGACATTGAAGTGATATCTATACCATTTTTTCTTCCATCTCTATCTTGTGATTCACTTGCTTGTTTTCTTACATAAATACAAAAAAAATAACAAAACCCTAAAATACCAAAAGGAAACAAATCGAAGTGCAGTTTTCAATTAAAGTAAACGTCGCCTCCCTGTGTTCGACCCGGGATTCCCTTGGAGTTTTGGTATAAATTTTATCTGATCAACGTGTTTTGCGAATACGAGGATGAGTTACTTGTAACCTCGATTTCTAACACGCGAAACATGTGCGACCATTTTGGCGCCGTTGCCGGGGAGGCAACGGAATTTACTTTATTGTTTATTGCATGTCTTTGCATTTACATAGCTCTAACCCCACTTGTCTTTTATCTACTATCTTGTAGGTACAATAGCATGGAGATCCAAGTGCAGTAGACCGGAGTAAAGTGCGGGTAGAATACTCTGTAAGTGTCCCCCACATTCCCCCCCACTAGTTCATTTCACCACACTCATAACCAAGACTTAATCTACTTAGGTGTTTGCATAAACCCTAGGATATATTTGGTTGTCTTGTTTGCCACCTTCATCCACCTCATCCCCGCATTTAAAAAAAAAGAGATGCTTTCTGTGGGACGAATCAATATACACACTCTATACACCCACATTTGAGCCACATAATCGGACTTGATTTTCATCTACTCAACCGGGCTTCTGACCTGTGGACCTGGTAAATGAATTCAACACATAAAAGTGTAGAAATCATATTAGGATGACCACCACTTTGTGTGCCTTAATCAGTGGTGCATTTGAGCTGATTGATTGAATTGTTTGGGCCACACCACCTAATCTAAAAGAGGTTCATTTTGTAGCTGCCCCATAGGATTTAATAACTAGGTCAAGCCAGGCACTCCATATTTTTCTTGATTTCTAAAGGAAAATACTTGAACACATGCTTTCAAAAACAAACTTAGTTTGCCTCACAAAACTTGGTTGAAAACACCTAATATTTGAATCATAAAAGCTATTAAGCAAGATTCGAACCCTAAAACTCAACTCATCATTAATAATCTTGCTTGAAAACCTCTTGGTTGTGCACATTCACACGTTCTCAAACAAATCATTAAGGGCACAACCCATTAAGCGCCCATAACATTCAAGAGCACCAATTTCCCAAGCCTAACTAAAATCAATTAGACATTGGCCCTAAGGATTCATTCGCTTGTTGGGATCCAGATTGAGATTATT
Source organism: Thalassia testudinum (assembly GCA_037157565.1). Lineage (NCBI taxonomy): Eukaryota > Viridiplantae > Streptophyta > Magnoliopsida > Alismatales > Hydrocharitaceae > Thalassia > Thalassia testudinum. The sequence continues at coordinate 41,532,007 of JAZHRO010000049.1, forward strand.
CACGATTAACCTACTTATACTAGTCAATCTGATGTCTAGCTAGGGGAGTAGCATCAAACGACCGCGGCTGGGGGATACATGATGAGTGGCTACTCATCATGGCTAAAAGGCTGAAATTAAGCTAGACACTAAGCAAAACAATATCAAATTAACATATAAAAAGGGTTAAGTGTGGGAATTAAAGAAAAGACCTAAAACTTTTAATGTGTGTTAAAACCTCCTAATTAGGTCACAAAAATGAGATATTCTGAAAACTAAAGAACAAATGATGATCCATGCATCAATTGAACACATAAACAAGTTTGAAAAGATAAATCAGAAGTAAAATCAATGTATTAAATGTTCAATTAAGCACATGTAAAAACTTGAAAGCAATTGACATCATTTAGGCTTAGAAATAAATAGATTACAATTAGGTCCTTCATGCATTACATTTCTACCCTTCAAAACTCCCTCTTGGACCTTTTTGCAAGCCGCAGGGACCCTTCTGTATGACTGCAAGGCCCTTCCAGTTATAGTTCTTTTCACTTTTGGACCTGCACACTATTCTTCTACCCCTTCGTTCAAGGGTCTTCCTGCAAGTTTTCCCTCATTTCAGAGAGAAGCCTGTGTTCTTCACGCGCACTGTAGCACGCGAAGAACACAGCCATTCTCGACCGTCCATCGCACTTTTGATCTCGATCTGCAGCTGGATTCTATTGGAACCTTCGCGCGATTCGGTGTGTGCGTTCACCTCTCTTCCCAGATCACATCTGACGGTCAGATTTCCCTCTCGACTCGCCCCGTGCTCTACTCATCTCATCCTCACCGCCGGCCTAATTTTGATTAACCTCACCCTTGCGGTGATTCCAGTCACTGAGCTGCTATTTAAGCACCTCAGTGGTGTCGTGCGCAAGGGATCGCTCCCTCCTACATCTCTTAGCGATCAGTTCGTCCACTCCAGTCTCTCCTCCTCACCTAGACCCTGATTTCACAGCCACCGGCTGTGGAATCATCGCCTGCTCTCGACCCTCCTCATCGCTAAGGACCTCGTAGCACCTGAGGACGACCCTGGAGTCTCACTAGCAGACTCTTCCCTCCGCTGGAGTCATCCTCCTCCTTTCTTCCTCCTTAGCCGCCAGCTAAGGACCCATAGGTCCCATTCTTCCTTTTAGTTTAGGTTTTTAATTCTGCACAAGTAGTGTTAGATTTAGTTTGCAGTAGTTTAGAATAGATTTAGTTTTAATTGTTAGTGTTTAATGTTAGCTGTAGTTAGATTAGTCTTAGGAGTAGAATTAGTATTAGATCCCCTCCCTCACCTCCTCTGATCAGTCCAGATCAGAGGGGAAGAATCATCTGTTCATTATTCAATTTATCTCCCTCTTCATGTTTTGTTTTTCCATCATCCAAATTCTGATTCTTGTTTTTTCCCTTTTAACGACGAATTTTTCATCAATCACCCACACATCCTGACCCAATTTCAGATCTGATGGCGCACTGCCTCAGATCTGAAAGTGGCGTCACAAGCACCATTTGGGGCTTCTCACTCACTCCATTTGTTTCACAAAAGCCCCTCTATTTTAAATGGATTGCCTCAGTTTGTCAGAGCACTTTTGATTTGGATTTTAAAGGATTTTTACTCTCTGAAATGTTTTGACAGATCTGACAAATTGAAGGGATTTTTGGTTTTCATTGTAGGCAAGGATTCTGAGAAGCTCTCTGATGACAGAGAGCCAATCAGAAGAGCCTTTCATGATTCTGAGTATACTTTGTTTTGAATGCATTCGCCAGCTTCCATTAAATTTCCTTAATGCATTCTTAGTCTCTTTTTGCTATTTCAGAACTGCCATACACTATTTGTGTTGATGATCATTTCTGTATGGTGATTCTCTAACCTAAGGAGTTTTCCATACTCCTTAAAGTTGCAAGAAACTGGGATTGTATGTTGTTGGTTTTAATTGATTGAGGTAAGTCTTCCTTCATGCTGTCTATAGCATTAGGAAGAGCTAACTCAATGCCATTTGTTGTTTTGATCTGAAAGGATGCTTCTGATAAGGTTTTTCCTAATGAGTGTTTGAGCTGAATTTACATGAGATTTTCGTGAGATTTAAACCCCTTTCAGATTTGGATTTCATCTCTTCAATGTTTAGTTTGTTTTGAATTTAATCTTATTCCCAGTTATACAGCAACATGGTGCATCTAGCAGCTACATTCCCCTCTTCTCTAAACTCCCTTCTTCCCTCATTTCCTAACTTCCTACTAAAACCTAATCATACTTATTTTAAAACTGTAAATATACTTATCCATAGTATTATAACTATAACATATAGCCTAATTATGTAAGTTAGATACATAGTTATACTGTAAATATGTATAAAACCTGTACAGAAATTCATATACATATGTAATCTATGTAAAAATATGTATATATACTAATCTATTATGTATGTATTTACTGATTTATGTATATATGTATGTACAGATTTATATTTACTTATTTAGTAGCTAAGTTAATAAGTTAGGGCAATAATCAAGTAAATAAATCTATAAACTTGGGAATATATATATATATATTAAGTAATTTAAGTTAGTCAAAGTATAATTATACCTAGTATAACTTACTGTAACTTAGTTTTAATTTTAAACACCCAGAACTGCTATTTTAGCCTAAATAAAACATAAATAAATTCGTAAAAATACAATAAAAATATGTATTAAATATTTAAGTATGTAAATTAAAACTGTTTAAGGTCAATTAGACCATTTACTAATTATTTTATAAGTAATTAACTATTTAATCACCTAAATCAACCTGTATAATCAGCCTAGTTTAGCGAATTTATTTGTATAGTAAAAATATTTAAAATTCAAAATTAATTAATCAATTATGTAGTATTACGTAAATATTTTATTTACCATATTTTATTTTATTTTTTTTAATAATTTATGGCCCCCAAATCGAGGGCCAAAAACGCGCACAGACGCAGCTGCGTCTGATTTCCAGCGCACGATGTGGCGCTGGAATAGCGCCACATCGTGTGCTGCAAACCAAACGTAGCCATATAAATATAATTTATGCTGTATGCTCAGCAGTCATCAAGGCGCGGGGCGCCTGATACACTGCCTATTATTTCCGGTCCGATTACCTGATGTGTGCTGAACTTTGATATGTGTGTGGGGCTGGCGGCCCGAGCGTGTGCGAACTTGAAGGCGTTGGGCTGAGGCCTGACGCTGAGGTTGAGAACCATTACTAAGCCATCTAATTTGAGATTAGGGCGCGCTTAGTAGAGGTCTGGTCCCACCCGTAGGGTGATGTGTATCCCTCGAAAAGTGCGCCCGCTAATTGAAGATATTTTACACTAAGGACGTTAGCCTAACCCCGTCTCCACCGCAGCCTCTGAAATACCTCAAGAGACAAGAGTTAAACACAGAAGAAAATGAAAGGATAGACGACTTAAAAAAAAGAGAGAACACGAGATAACAAGAACAGAAAAGACTTACTGTACATACAGCAGTAGAATAAGTAATATACATACGTATAAGTAAACCCACATAATTACTAACAGAATAAAACGACACTATAAATGTCGCTAAAGACCTCAGTTTGCTACTTTAGGTTGTATATAGTGTTTTCTGAGATTTAGCGACGTTTATATCTGTCACTAAAACTGATATATATGTCACTATAAATAAATGACTAGTAAGTTAAGTTTTTACACTATGGTATCCTAATGTAGTATGAACTAACATATTAGTATTAATAGTATAACTTGTAAATACATAGTTTAGAGTATAATAATAGATTGTTTGATGCTTGTTCATAGTTAGTATTTTTTGCAAGCACTTCTTAATAACTAGGTAAATAAAACATTCATTCATTCTTTAAGTGTAAAGTTTCTTTTTGAATAAGAAGACAATTTTGGAGATAATCAAAGAGTGACCGAATTAAGTTCAATAAATTGCCTCCCAGAGAACGACCTGGAACAAAACCAGTAAAAATTAGATAAATAAGCAAATGATAATAATGGTTGTAATGACTGGTACTCACCCATACTCACCACTATACGACATCCTTAATGTTATATTATACACCCTATACTACAACGACATGATCATAACAATAATCATTCATCATCATACAACCATTGTGTTATATACACATTGTAGAGCATCGGTGTCAACAATTATCACCAACAACCATTTTCATCATCATCAATACACTAGGAATCGGAGGCGGAAGCCAAAGGAAGAAACTTCTCCCCAATCCCTCCTTCTAACTGGTTGGATTGCCTGAACATAAGTAGAGTAAATCGTCTATAATCTTAGGATGGACTTTGAGAGTCAGTAGACCTTAGGCTACCCCATCAAAGGACAGGCTTGAATTTTTTGTGCTGTAGGGTCCCTTCTCTTCCCCGTCCTTCCAACTTCCTTCCAGTGTATGCTTGGAAGGAGGCCATTGAACCTTAGATTGGAAGGACCTTTAGACCATTCCCAAAGGCGGAGGTTGAGCTTTAGCCAAGCAGATCCCATGGCTGATCAACAACCACCTCCCCCGCTCCCAAACTAGCAAGAGCTGATTCAGAGGCAGTTGGAAGAATTGTAGTAGATGCAGCGATGGTTCCAACGAATGAATGGTCAGGGTGCTCGACCCTTGAAGGATTTTTATGATCCTTCAAATTATGAGGATTGTCCTGACGTTGTGATTCGCGCCGGAGATGTTGAGCTGAAGCCCCAAGTTTTGAGTCTAATTAAACACTTTCACCAGCTTGGCTTAGAGGACCCATTCCAACATTTGGAAGACTTGATCACTCTGGTTCAGACCACCAAATCGCAGAATGTGGATGAAGAACAGATGCTCATGAGGTTTTTCCCCCATTCACTTAGGGATAAGGCCGCACATTGGTATCATACCATTGGAAGACCGATTGCAACCTAGATAGCTTTGAAATCGGCCTTCCTAAAGAAATTCTTCCCAATTGAGCGAACCAATGCATTATGACAGGCAATTACCACTTTTGCCCAGCAGTAGGGGGGACCGTTTCATGAGGCTTGGGAGAGATTCCAGGATCTGTTGCGGAAGTGTCCACACCACGAGGTGGCTAAATGGCAACTTGTGTAGATTTTTTATCACGAGTTGAATGATCAACTCCATAATCATGTGGATGCTTCTTGCGAAGGCAATTTCCTCAACAAGGATGCAGATAGCGCGTATGATTTGTTTGAGGAAATGAGCAAAAATTCTTTAAACCATGCCTCCATGGAAATCTTCAACTGATCCCAACAAATTAGATCAAATGCCAATGAGGTTCAAGATTCTCATACATCTGACATGGAATTGATCTGCAATAGATTAGATAAGATGGATCTGGTTACTAAACGAATGGAAGAGTGAATTTTCGAAAACTCTAACTTTTCTAGATCCACTCAATCACAGGGATCAGGATTCCATTCTTTGCAAGCTCCTATGGGACAGGAGTTTGTGAACCAACTGGAACCGGCTTGACCTTCGAGCCAACTCTTCTCGGAACGTTTTGGGTTCCAAACTGGGGCCTTGGATCCCAGTCATTATGATCCTTCTTCATCCTCATCTTATGAGGACACTCATGCTGTGCAAGAGAATGTTAGGTCCAACCCTTATTCGAATTCCTAAAATTCTGGTTGGAAATATCATCCTAACTTCTCTTGGAAAGATCAGAGGTAGCAGACCCAATATCGACCCAACAACTATGTACCACAAAAACCAATGGGTCAGGGTCATGTAAATACTCAGTTGCCCCTGAATCAAGTTAATCAGCCCATGTGGAATGCTCAACAACCTGCCAAGCAGGCTGGCTTGAACCTGAAAATGGTAGAAATGCAAGGGTCAATGCTCCAGCTCATGCAATAGATGAAAACTTTGCTAGACACCTTGCAATCCGAACTTAGTACAAACAACTGATAGCCCGGATCTCTACCATCACAATCTGTACCAAACCCAAGGAATGTTCAGAACTGAGGCACTGGGCCTCAAGGGTTTGGTAATGATGGGGAGTCGCATGCTCAAGCTCATGCTATCTATCAGGCTACCCCAGCCGCTCCCGGAGTGAACCAAGTTCCTACCATAATCAATTGGGAGCCTCCTGTTTTGCCCAACCCTCCCCAAGGAACTAACCAATAGCATTTTGCCACGGCAAACACCATCACCTTGAGAAGTGGTAGTAGACACAAGGGACCTACCCAACCCCATGTCAACCCCATTAGGCCTCGTAGCAAGAATTCCAAACTCCCAACTATGAATGTGATCAACAAGACATCAGAGTCTGATTTGAGAGCTTGTTGTTGTATGGGCAAACAGAAAAAGTCAGAGGAGAAATTGGAGGAAAGGATGTCCTTACTTCAGGCTTTCAAATTGACAATCATTTTACTCCTTGCGGCTATCGGATCAATCCCTGCCTATGCCATAGGTTTACTGAATGCATATAAAGAAAGGCGTAGAGTGAAATCTGAAATCAATAGGAGAGTAGTTTTGTTCGATAACACAAGCACATTGATCCTAAACAAGCTACCTCCTAAGAAGCAGGACCCGAGAGCCTCGCTGATTTCCTACACAATAGGAAGCATTACTTCTGACTGGGCCCTCCTCAACTTGGGTGCTTCCATTAATGTGATTCCCACCTCACTGCACATGGAATTGGGTCTAGGCTACCTAAAACACACTGACATAACCTTGTAGTTAGCCGATAGATCCGTTACAAAACCAAGGGGTATTTTGGAGGATGTTTTAGCAAGGTTAATGATTTGCATTACCTTGTTGATTTCATAGTCCTAGACATGGAAACCCCAAAATAGCTCAACCACACCCTGATTATTTTGGGAAGACCTTTCTTGGCTACTGCCAAGGTGAGGATTGATTGTGAATCGGGAGATATAGAAATGGCCTCAGGGGGTAAGATAAATCGATTCAATATTTTTGAGGTCTCAAAGAAGAATAAAATTAAGTGTGTTTGATGGAGGAGCTTGGTAGAATAGAGGAAGTAATGGCCATGCATACCTTAGACAACCTTTTAATGGCCAACTCAACCCAAACTCGAGAAGAAGATCACATGATTGCGGAAATAATTAAGGACAAAACAAAAATGTGACTAATTGTAGCAACGCAGGATGAGGAAGATATACATGAAATCAAAAATTTGTTGGATGATTCATATGATCAAGATAAAACCCAACAACATCCTTATCTTGAATGCTTAGAGTTTGAGGTCCAACTTGTGGGTGGGAATTCTGAGGATCAGGATGGTTGGTTTAAGAACCCAGAGTGTGAGGATGAAATTGAACATTGGGGAAGAACTCTTCAAACATTAGGTATTCTAGAGTACCCACAAATCCCCAACACATCACAAAACCCTCATCGTCCTTTTTCACCCAGCCATTGCACAAATTTTATACCCAACCACACTTCCTCTGTAATAAATCAAAAAAACTCCTATTGGAGACCATTTGGGCTCTCCCTACACCACCAGCTTGCCACTTTCATTGTTCATCTCTTTGGGAAGCCCATTTCACTCTTTGGGACCTATACCTGGGGGCCTGGAAACTGTGTTGTTGTGGCCTCAATGTTTAGTTATTTTTTATTGAGGACCTCGCCTAGCTAAAGGCACTAAACTCAACACATGTAAAGACTGTTCCATACTGATCTGAGTCTCATAGAAACCAAGTGCTATTCTTCCACTTCTACTCTTCTGCATGCTTTCATTTTTCACAATGAGGACATTGCAATAGCTAAGCATGGAGGGGTGGACATATTTTATAACCTTTTTGTCAGTTGTAACAGTAATTTCTTGTTATTTGATTCTCTAAAAAAAAAAAAATTAGAATTAGGAGACGAGAACTTAGGCATTAGGAGTTGCAAACTTTAGGAATTAATACTTTGAGACTTGAATACTTAAACTCTTCAAGCCTTTAGGCTTAATTAGCCCGGGTGTCCACTTGAATGTGGACTGTCTCGAGTCCTTCCCAATTCAAATTCATTTTTAATTTGGCTAATAAATTGGGATGATAAGTATGTGACTTATCAACTTGCCTTCTGATTTGAGGGGACTTTAAGCCTAAGCATCTAGACACATTTTAGCACTGACTCACTTTTCGGTGGTTTCTTCAGAAATTGGGTAGCTAATGAACTATCTAGGGTAGTATGGCAGGCAAGTTGTCGGTGGTAACGGCTCATCGGCTTGTTATCTAAAGCCTAGTCACAAGACCATTTTCATTGTACTACCTTTAGGTAAATCTTAGATCAAGAAAGCCACTTAAAAGAAAAGAAAAGAAAAGAAAATATAGAAAAAAAGAAAAAAGAGAAAATAATAAATAAAATAAATAAAATCGCACTTCACTGCACGAGTATGGCTGGCAAGTTATCGGTGGTAACAGCACATCGGCTGGTTGTCCAGAACCCAGCTCACAAAAAAAATAATGCATAATAATTCGAACAAGGGAGATATACACTAGGTTCGTCTTTGTGTTGACCCCATAGATAAAAGAAGTAGGGAGAAAGCTACCATTCGAAAAGATAAACCTCTAGGTAAGGTCACCTAGGGTCGTCGAAACCAGAAGTCCATTTTAACGGCCGCCTAGTGAGTCTTTCACTATTTTCACAAGATGCTTAGCACTTAGAGTCCTTTTCAAGTCTTGGGAGGGTCGAGTAGCTGTAAAAGGTTATCCCAGAACTCTAAAACTCCAAAAGTACAAAAAAATTAGAAAAGAAGAAAAAAAAATTTCATCTTCTCTTCTCAAATAAAGTAAGGGCTTGGATGGTCTGCATTCTGGCAGACACCCAGGCACTGTTGAGTCTTTGTGACTAGGTCTTCAGGCTGATATTTTCTAAAGCAATTGACGAATTTTTCCTAAATAATTGAATCCTGATTCTACTATTATACATAGCATCTAGGTTAATTTTGCTAGGGACTACCAAAAAGTAAGCAGAGGGGTATGATAACCACGCATAAATTCATCGTAAAATGCTTATTTATGATAGTTCCTAAGCTTAGCATTGCATATCATGTTATAAATACTACATAACATCCATTGCATGGCATTTAGGATAGTTGCATATTTTTGTATATTAATTCCTTCATTTTATATGGCTAGGAGGCAATGCGACATCCTTACAGACTTCAGATGAAAAATCTGACCATACGGATGGATCCGGAGTGACGATTGTAGTCCGACAATGCAAAAATCACCTCGATCCGAGCACTGTGGCATCCCCTGCAAGCAATGAAAGGTGGATGGTCCAGATGGTGCCACGTGGCACCATTTGGAGTGCCCAATGCCACCCACCACTTCTCCAAAGGCCAATCATCAAGTGATCTCAACCGTTGGATGAGAATCCAATGGCTGAGACTCGGCCTCACCACGAGGCTACAAATCCTTCTCATGATGCACATGCAGACTTGGCGCATTAGTCGATGCGGCGGTTCGTAAGGGAGGGGTACGGGTTCGAATCCCTGCAGCCCCCCAATTCTCAAATTAGTCGGGCAAAGCAGCAAAGCAGCAGCGCATGTGTAGCGGTGGCAGCATAGCGTGCACGGGCGCCAGCGCACACCAATGCGCACACCAGCAGGACACCGTGCGATCAGCGCATGTGATAGGTGGCAACGCAGCGTGGGCGCGTGCACGGTTGGTGCCAACTTTCAGTGACAGTTGGGCCGACCTATAGCAACGCTTATAGCCGTCGTTGCTTCATTGCAAGCAGCAAAGCTAGCTAAGGGCGTAAGCGGATGTGAGCTATCTACAACGACATTTCTAGAGACAGTCTAGAGGTCGCTAAAGGTCCTTTACCCATTTTTAGCCTCTTCTCCTCCACTATAAAAGGACTTACACCCCCTCCCTTCCAAGGCATCTCTACCTACTCTACTTCCACCCACTCCCAAGCTCTAGCAAGCCCACCAACGCTCCATTAGAGCTTGTTCTCAAGCTCCCAAGGCTCCTATTAGTGTAGATAACCTCTGCTCCACCAAATACTCCTCCAACTTCCCATCCCCCTTCATAGATCGCCTTGGAGCTGTCCTTCCACCTCCATCTTCTCACCTCCATTCCGGAGTCACGCTGAAGCTTTCCTCAACCCGACGTCCTCCTGCACCTCACCTCCGTCGTCCCGCTCCTCACCTCCTTCGTCTGAGCTTCCACTAGGTGTCATCGTCTCGCTGAGCAGTCGATTCGAGAGATTTCCTCTCACCCCCATCTCTTTTTATGCTTTCATAGTAGATTGTAATAGACATTGGATTGATATATATACCATTTTCGTTCCATATCTCTATCTTGTGATACGTTTGCTTGTGCCTTCTTAGAAAAATACAAAAAAAATAACAAAACCCTAAAATACCAAAAAGAAACGAATCAAAGTGCGATTTTCACATAAAGTAAACGTCGCCTCCCTGTGTTCGACCTGGGACTCCCTTGGAGTTTCGGTATAAATTTTATCTGATTGACGTGTTTTGCAACTACGATGACGGGTTACTTGTAACCCCGATTTCTAACACACGAAACTCGTTCGATCAGGAACTAATATCAAAGTGGATATCCCAATCAACCTATTTACCAAGCAGCCCAGCACCCACTGGGTTGCAATCAAAACTAGGCTTCCCATCCTCCTAGAAACAACCACACTGCAAATGAAGTTACTCTGAGGAATGGGAAGACTACTCATGATCCCTTGCCTGCTCAAGAAACCCACTTCAAAGAAAAGCAAATCAACTCTTCTCCCTCTTCCTCTAACCCTGTTCACGAACTTGCAACTACAAAATAGGAAAATCCCATACCCTTCCCATGAGCCCTTCACTCTTCACACAATATGAAAAAGAAATCTGAGTCCACTGATATGGAATTGATGGATCTGTTTGGGCAAGTAGAAATAAATATCCCTATCCTTCATGCCATAAAATATATCCTTGCCTATGCAAAATTCTTAAAAGATTTATGTACCCCTAAAAGGTAGCTAAGAAATTTAGGAAAGGTGATTCTTCCAGAGATAGTGAGCTCAGTTGTGTAGAGCAAACTGCCTCTGAAAAAGAAAGATCCAGGCGCCTCCCTGATGTAAGCACATTTATTTAAGATAAAATGCCTATTTATGCATGCTCCTGGGCTTAGATATGCATTCCATAGTATAAATATCACATAGCATGCATCATTTTGCATTTAGAATAGTTTGTATAAAGTTTAGGTTATCCGTGTCCTTTTATGGCCAGGAGAGAAGGAGATTTATTTCAGGGCCTTGGATTGACGATTTGACCGTATGGAGCTGATCAGGATGACGATCAGAGTCCAATGCCTTTGAAATCGTCTTGATCGGAATCCCATAGCACCTTATGCAGTTCGAGGAAGATCAACGATCAAGGGACTAGGTGACACAATTTAGAGCCTCAAATGAAAAATTCGACCGCACGGATGGATCCGGATCGATGATCGCAGCCTAATTATGCAAAAATTGACCCAATCCAACATCTGTGACACCACTTACAAGCATCTGAAGATGGATGATCCAGATGGTGCCACGTGGCTCCATCTAGACCATCCAAACTGGCCAGCAGCAACCGCTCCTCTTTAAAGTCTCCCATCTCGAGATCTGGGCCGTTGGATGTCCATCCGACTCTTGTGAAGCCACTCGCTCGCCTCCCCAACAAGCATGCACTCTCCAAGAATTCACGGCCATTAGATCTTTATCCAATGGTTGTGAGCGATCACGTGTTAGATGGTCTTTGTGACAATCCGCAGGGGTAGCACATCGATAGTGAAGGTTGCTCTCAAAGGGAGGGCATGGGTTCAAATCCTGTAACCCCCCTAAATTGCCAATTGGATGTAATCGCACGCAAGGGCATGTGACATGCACGTGCAATTGAGCACGAAGCTCAGCGCCAGCATGTGCACGTGACACGGTAGCGCGAGACACGGTTGCGTGATGCGCGCACTAGAAGCGCAGCTGTGCGTAAGCACCAGTGGTGCTATGAGTGAGCTTTAGCAATGTATAGGGTGGATTTTCAGCGACGCCTTTGATGTTGCTACAGCTCATGGATGGATTTCTTCCTCTCCTCCACTATAAAAGGACCCACGCCCCTCCATCCATCTTCATCTCTTTCTTTCTCTCCCTCACCACCTCTAAGGCTCTAGAGAGAACTTGTCCCAAGCCTGGGATGCTCCTCTAGAGTAGAAAACTGAATATTTATTTCACTTCTCATCCCCTTTCGTGGAGCATCCCACGGTCGTCCTCTCACCACTTCAGGAAGTAGATCCTCGCTGCGACGCTGTCCTGTCCCATCCTCCTTCCTCCGTTATCGTTCTCCTTCTTCTAGCTCCTCACCACCATCTTCCAGGCAATGTCAGAGTGAGTCGTCCTCCAAGCGATTGTCGAGGGGGATTTCCTCTTCTTATTCTTTTTATCTCTTTTGCAGTGCAGTTTTATTTCTCGCAATTAGTTGTAATAAATAGTTTGGATTACTCATATAATATTTGTTTCTCTCTCTCTATCTTATTTTACAAGTAGATTAGTTAGATTTCATCGATTTGATCTCTTGATTATTAAAATACCAAAAAAATTACAAAATATAAAAATAAAAAAAAATAAAATTGAAGCTAGGATTTCACAAACCAAACATTTGCCTCCCTGTGTTCGACCCGGGACTCACCTCAAGTTTCGATATAAATTTTATTTGGTAGCAGATTTATACGCACTACGACGACAGGTTTTCTAACTCAAATCTTTTCGCATATGAAAACATGCTCAATCACCCCCTGGTTCAAGTGGTCATTAATGACACTTCCTTTGGTCGTGCCTTATTGGATCTCGGTGACTCAATCAATCTCATCCCCACTGTTGTATTTGAAGAATTCAAGATCGGTGTATTAAAGCTTATCGAGGTTACACTTCAATTAGCTGACCAATCTACAATTAAACCAAAGGGGATCGTTGAGGATGTCATTGTCTATGTCCAAAATTATCTATTTGCTATAGAATTTTTGGTCTTGGACATAGAGGTACCAGAAGCACTGAAAAATGCCTCCATAATTCTTGGAAGATCATTTTTAGCCACCACCAAAGCAAACATTGGTTGTGATTCTGGAAAGATGAAAATCATGTGCGATGGCAAGTCTATTACCTTTGATATTTTTGAAGCTTCTAGGCATTCCAAGAACCAGATTTCTTTGACGACTCGGATTCTGGGACTGAAAATTTAGTGGAGGAAACATTGCAAATTTCACAAATGGGATCTTGCTTTGCAGTTAATACGATTCCTAAACCATCCTCTAATTTAACCCACCCTCCCACCCTAACCACACCATCAGCATTTGACTCTTCACCTAACTCCTTCTCACTCACTTCACCCATGGACCAAAAAGCAGAAATCATTTCGGAGTTGGTACCCCAACTAGAGTTAAAACCTTTGCCCGACTCCCCTAAATATGTTTTCCTTGGACCTAATCAAAGCATGCACCTGATTATCAATTTTGGCCTTACTGGGGCTCAAGAGGAAAAACTTCTCCAGGCTCTTAGTAAATATAGAAAAGCTATTGGTTGGACCCTTTCTATCCTTAAGGGAATAAATCCATCCTATTGCACTCATAGAATATATCTTGAGGATGACTCTCGCCCCTCTCGCCAACCATAAAGGTGTGAACCCTAATATGAAGGAGGTGGTAAAAAAGAGATAATAAAATGGCTTGATTCTGATATCATCTACCCAATTTTTGACAGCTCTTGGGTTAGTCCCACGTAAGTAATGCCTAAAAAAGCTGGACTAATAGTTGTGACAAATGAACATGGGGAAAATATAGCCACTCGGACCGCTTCCTCTTGGCGTGTGTGCATTGATTATCGCAAATTAAACATCGCCACCAAGAAGGAGCATTTTCTGCTCCCATTTATTGATCAAATCTTGGAGCGATTAGCCAGACGTGATTACTATTGCTTTCCTGATGGTTATTCCAGCTATAACCAAGTCGCGGTCCATCTTGAGGAACAAGAAAAAGCTACTTTCACTTGCTCCTTCGGAACCTTCACTTTTCGGAGGATGCCCTTCGATCTATGCAATGCACTTGCGACTTTTCAAAGGTGTATGCTTGCAATATTTTCAGACTTGGTAGGTGAATGTCTTGAAGTTTTTATGGATGACTTCTCTATTTTTGGAGACTCCTTTGATTTATGTCTTAAAAATCTTGAAAGGATGCTCCAAAAATGCATAGAAGTTAACTTGGTCGTTAGTTGGGAAAAAAGTCATTTCATGGTCTAGGAAGGCACCATCCTGGGCCTTGTTATCTTAGAAAAAGGGATTGTGGTAGATCATGCAAAAATTGATGCTATCTCTAAACTCCCACCACCCACTACTGTGAAACAGATCAGATCTTTCTTGGGGCATGTGGGCTTCTATTGTCATTTCATTAAGAATTTTTTCCAGATCTCTAAGCCCTTAAGTCAATTACTCACCAAAGACTAGCCTTTCGACTTTATAGAACAATGCTTGGAGAGTTTTAATAGGTTGAAGAAGGATGTCATAGAGGCACCAATTTTACAGGGACCTGACTAGAATTGTCCCTTTGAATTAATGATAGATGCCTCTGATTTTGCTGTGGGGACCGTTCTAGGGCAACGTATTGACAAGAAGCTCATTGTGATCTATTATGCTAGCAAAATCCTTGATGATGCACAGTGGAATTACACAGTAACTGAAAAAGAACTTCTTGCCATTGTTTTTGGCCTAGAGAAATTTCGCTCATATCTGTTGGGGTCACATGTCACTGTTTATACCACTCAACACTTAAATATCTGCTGAACAAGAAAGATGTGAAACCCTTATCCGTTGGATCCTGCTGCTCCAGGAATTTGACCTGGGAATCAAGGACAAGGCAGGGTCACAAAATGTAGTGCTGACCATCTCTCTCATCTTACGACGAAGGATGTGTTGACCCCTCCAAATATTTTCCCTGACGAGACCATTTTAGCTGCCAATACCCTCCCCTAGTTTACACCAATTGCAAACTATCTAGCAATAGAACGATTCCCTTCTGATTGGCCAAAAACCAAATGGGATAAG
Organism: Thalassia testudinum; assembly: GCA_037157565.1. Lineage (NCBI taxonomy): Eukaryota > Viridiplantae > Streptophyta > Magnoliopsida > Alismatales > Hydrocharitaceae > Thalassia > Thalassia testudinum. The sequence goes on from JAZHRO010000049.1 coordinate 41,547,042, forward strand.
TTCTTTGTTGACATTAAATATTATTTCTTCTAGGAGCTCGACATTTTCCACATCTGTGTTGGTCAGGTCATTCGATGGTGTCTTCCCGAATCAGAATTTCATCATATTCTGACACATTGTCACTCAATGACCTATGGCGAACATTTCTCAAGAAAGAAAACTGTAGCTAAAGTCCTCACTTTTGGATTCTTTTGGCCTAGCTTGCGCAAAGTTGCTCATTCTTTCGTTCGGTCCTGTGTGTGTTGCCAGAGCATCGGCAACATGACTCGAAAGGATAGGATGCCCCTTAATCCAATATTAGAGGTTGAAATTTTGATGTATCGGGCATCGACTTCGTGGAACCGTTCATCAACTCGTGTGCATATTTATACATACTAGTCATAGTCGACTATGTGTATCGAAATGGATTGAAGCAATACCCACACACACCAATGATCACAAGGTTGTTATTGATTTCACCAAGAAAAATATTTTCTCGAGATTCGACATCCCTAAGGCCATCATCAGCAATGGAGGATCACATTTCACTCACTCTCTATTCCATCACGTTTTAGCTAAATATGGTGTTAATCATAAAATTTCCACTCCTTACCACCCCCAAACAAATGGCCAAGCAGAAGTTTCTAACCGGGAAATTAAAAATATTTTACAAAAAATTGTTGGGCCCGATCGTAAAGACTGGTCCAATAAATTGGATGATGCTTTATGGGCCTACCATATGGCTTTTAAAACTCCCCTTGGCATGTCCCCTTTCTGTCTAAGTTTTGGAAAGGCATGCCATCTCCTGGTAGAACTTGAACACAAGACATTTTGGGCAATCAAACAATTAAACATGGATTTATTTGAAGCCAGTAAATAATAGAAATTACAATTAACTGAATTGGAAGAATTACACAATTTCTCTTATGAAAATGCGAAGATTTATAAAGATTGAATAAAGAAATTTCATGATATATCGTTTGGAAACATTTTGATATCAATCAGTGCGTTTGCCTTTTCGATACACATTTACGCATTTTTCCTGGTAAACTTAAATCCAAGTGGATCGACCCGTTTATTGTCCTGAAAGCATATCCATGTGGTGTAGTTGACCTTTTTGATCCAAAAACAAATTCTACCTTTCAAGTCAATGGCCAATGTTTAAAGCCCTACTAAGATAATACCTTGAATCTCCCATCCGATATTCTTGATTTAATTGACTTAAGCACTGGATGGTCATTGATGCACTTCATGCCTGGTTGAATGGTGTAAAAGATAGCACTAGATGGGAGGTAACCCATCATTTTTCTTGCTTTGTGTTTTTCATTTTCTTTTTTAGAGGTTTTGACTATCCTGATTCAAGCCGCCTTCACCGATGTGATTTCTTTTCCCTTCCTAATGCATGAGGACATGGCATATCTTAAGCATGGGGGGTGTTTTTAAATTTTGTCGATCGATTCAGGATTTTCAATACCTAAAAATAGTCAAAATTTTTGTTTCATTTTTGCATGCATACCCAAAAAAATTGAAAAGTTTTTTAGGAAATTTTGAAATCGGGAGCAAGGTTGAAGATTCATTTTAAGGTACAATAGGATTTAATCTTTAATAAATTAGGGATAAGGATACAGATCCAATTGTTATAATCTCTGGGTCTATTTTTAGACTAGATCAAGTATCCTCCTCTAAATTCCACTTGAACTCATGATGATTCAGGTGACTTGATCTCTTTTTGTGACCTGGAAATTACTTGGCTTAGTTTCTGATCCAAAAACTTGCGTTTCTTGCAAAATTTTTATGTCTTATTTTACACACACAGCTAACACTTAAAAATAATTTAGAAAATTAGAAAATCCCCTTGTTTAGTCTTAGTGAAATCTGAAGCAGATGATTGGTTTGAGTTCCCACCGTAGAGAAGGAGGAAAATATCCCCTTTGAGGATGCGATGTCAACATGTTACCACCTCGACACTACTCTATATCTATATTTCATATCTTTAGATGGAGCATTAAGGCGCATTTTGCAACTCAAGTGTCTTGGACGGTGCTCTACCCATTGCGTCGGAGCAAGAGCTTGAGTTTGCTCGGAGCACCCCTTTAAACTGCATTGTGTTTTGGGGTTGTAAGCTCCTGGGAGGTGTCTTGGACAACACTATCTCAAAGTGCTAGCGCCAGAGCCCCCTCGAGGATTGGTAATGGGAATGATGATCCCGACACATCTGTTGTAGGATTAAGCTAGGAATAAGTGTGGGGGAGAAAAAAAAATTCAAAAACACAACCTTATAAATGTTGTCATTCACAAGCACTGACATAAGATTTTAAAAGATTATGCAAGTTGTGAATCAGATTCAAGAGCCAGGGAAATCCCAACTACAAAATAATTTTGGATCATTTGAATTAGCAAGGAGTTAACTTGTGAATTTTTGGAGGATAAATTGATCCTGATTCATCTAATATTTGGATCCGAAGATGAATCCCGACGTTTATCTATAACAAATCTTGTGCCTTTCATGTTTTAACCAACCAAGGTCTCGTAATCTCATCCTCAAAAGTAAAAAATTAGTCTTTCTCAAAAATCTATTTTGTGAAAATAAGTTTTGATAAGAGACTAGCAAATGATAAGCATGGGGGTGTGATAAATGCTGATTTATTATCATCTTATGCCTTAAAACTGATCTAGCTCTTAGGGTTTTAACTTCGCAGATGGATTTCTAGGCTACATTTAGGCATCACTTCAGTTAGACATGCATTGCATAGTTTTTGGTATTTTTGACACATTTATTTGAGTGTTAGGGATGAATAGATATCCAGATCTCTAAAACCCTAGCATTTAGGAAGGCAGTGGGTGAAGAGGAAGCTCATTTTAGCAAGATCCCAGCTAGATTCAACTCATCCCAGCTGGATGCCATTTCATTCTAACTGGATCAACTCATCCCTAGCTCCATTTAGCTCATCTCAGCTGAATGGTAGCTCAAGCTAGTTCACCTTAGCTCCATCCAGCTCGCCCTAGGTAGATGGCAGCTCAAACTAGCTCAAGACAGTTGATCCCAGCTCCATTCCAACTCCTCCAGCTTAGAACAGTTCACTGGAAGCTCAACCTGACTAGGACTAGCTACTGCCATCAACTAGCTAGACCTAGTCAGCTAAAGATGACCTCAACCAGCTTAGGCCAGCTTAAGTCTAGCTCCCGGAGACTTAACTCAGCTTAACTTGGTTGAGCTGACCTACTTGACCTAAGCTAGCTACTTCAGCTAGCTAGGTAATCTCCGAGAAGACCAGACCCAGCTCACCTCAGCTCATATCAGTAGAAGCCAGCTTATCTTAGCTTGGTTTAGCAACTAGCAAGCTAAGCAGCTAGGGTAGCTCCTTGCAGTTCTCTTCAGTAGCCACCAGCTTTAGTGCAACTCCAGGCAGATCCTTCTAGCTCCTTACCTCCAAAACCCTAGCTCCCTTCACTACTACCCTACTAGCTAAGCTTAACACCTCCTCTACTCCATGGCCAACCCCCCTCCTACTTCTCCATCATTTCTTGGAGCCAAAAAGACCAACCACCATCATCTTCATGCCCCTTCACCATTAGCGCCAAAACACACCTCTTGCACCCCTTCAAAATGGCACCAACTATGGCACCTTGTGACCCCATAACCAACCCTACCATTGGCGACAAAAACCCCTCTCTAATATTGACCCTACATGCCACATAGCCCACATTAAGACCATCCATTCTTGGCACCAAGGGTGACGTTCTAGAAGCGACCAAGTTGGCACCAATATGGTGGTTGATAACCACCATTGGACGACACCTTTTGGACCCTAACTACCCCCTTGGAGTCCCTTGGATTGGCGTCAATTTACCATGGCCCTTGGATCCCTATAACCACCTCTAAAGGACCTCCTAGCCCTCCCTTGTATCCATGCCTACCTGTCCCCTTTAACCACATCAAAGTTGGCACCAACCCTAGTCTAACTACACCTACTTACACCTCTCTACATAGTGCCAACAAGCCTTAACCCTTCATCCCACAACTACCACCTAAAGATCTAATCCTAACCCTACATCCACCTCCATGCCAACCCTCCTAAACACTACAAAAGTTGGCACCAACTCCACTCATCCCCATTGATCTATACACATCCATTTAGGATAAAATGCCTATTTATGCATGTTCCTAAGCTTAAATATGCATTCCATAAAATAAATATTTCATAGAATGCTTCATTCTGCATTTAGAAAGTTTGTATAAAGCTTAGGTTAATTCATGTTATTTTGTGGCTAGGAGAGAAGGTGATTTATTTCGGGGCCTCGGATTGACGATCCGATCATACAGATCTGATCAGGATGACGAATAGAGTCCAATGCTCTTGAAATCGTCTTGATTGAAGCTCGGTAGTACACTGTGCAGTCTGAGGAAGATTAATGGCCAAGGGACTAAGTGATTGATTGTGCAGCAATCATAGGCCCTAATTTGCTTGAATTAAGGTAGAACCTAGCTTAACATGGGCATTCTGCATGCATACACATCGTACTTTGCATCGTAGATGATTTATATGTTTTATACATAATAATGTGCTATTTGAGAGGTATTAATAATTACAGGTAATACAGGGCTGCAAATGACTGATCCAACCTTATGGATTTGTTTGGAATGATGACGGGAGTCCAACACTTCCAAGAGCACATCAATTAGACTCCCGTAGCACCCTAGGGAGTCCGTAGAAGAAGTAGGAACCAAGGGGAAATTGAAGAATATCCAGACCTTAGATGACAAATCCAATTGCACGGATGGATCCGGATCGATGTTTGCAGTCCAACGATGTAGAAATCAACTCCATCAGAGTCCTACATCATCAGATACAAGGAGAAGATGGATGGCCACGATGGTGCCATGTGGCACCATCGCAGCTACTCCTCATCGTGCTCCAATCTGGAAAGGAGAGCCGTGGACCGTTGGATCGTCATCCAACGGTCGCAATGCAGCCATGTCGCTCGCCTCCAGCTGGCTCATCACGCACGGGAGAGATCTCGATCGTTGGATTCCCATTCAACAACCAAGGTTGGCTGCACAAGATTTGGAAAATGTGACAATCTATGCACGTAGCACAGTGGAGAGCGTGCCTAACAAACAATGCAAGATGCGGGTTCGAAGCATGATTAGGAGTCAACCGCCTGCGGGTGAAATTCCACTGTTGGATCTTCATTGGGTGGATTAGCGGTGAACGCGTGGTGGGCGGGGAAGCGTTGGATGTAGACGCGTGTGATGACACATGCCTTAGGACTCAACAGCCGTTGCACGTACTTTTTAAGCCGTCCGATTGAGAGATCGGACGGCTGAGAATCCTTAGGACTTGAGGCATGTTTGAGCGCTGAGCGGCGTGCAAGCGAGCAGGAGCCATCAGATTCGAATCCAAGGGTGCATAAGCTGCCACATGGCAACACCAGAATAAACTATAGATTGAAGAAGGATTTGGAAGGCCTAATTAGTACTGTTGATCTCCTGATCAACGGATCTAATTAATCTGAAGCCTTTGCATGGGATTAAGGGCTCAAATACCCTAAATGCCTTTCACAAAATCTATAAAAAGAGACCTAAGGGTCCCCTTTGGAAAGCAATTCCTTTAGTTTTCTTCTTCTTCCCCCTACAACTCCTCTCTCTTCTTCCCGTCTTCTCTGCCTTTGTCTCTGCATCTCTGTCTGAAGTGTCCATTGGGCCACCCCAACGGATCGTTGCTACTCTTCCAAACCTCACCAAAAGGCCACCATGGACCACCCATGGCACCCTCATTCTATTACAGTAGTAGTTATTTACATTCATGTTTTCATTCTATCGCATATATCAAATTCAATCTCTTTGTGATGTGGATGTTGTGATTAATTGTTGCTATTACTTAGTACTTATATTTGGAACAAACGCATGAAATAAAAAGTGCTTTCTGCCTCCCTGTGATTGACCGGGACTCACCAGTTCCATTAATTATTTGCTCGAGACGTATTTCATGCTATACTACAACACACTAGTCTTCTAGGAGATCTATGCCACGAACAAATTGGTGCCGTTGCCAGGGAGGCACAGTGACTTTTTGCTTTATCTCTAATATAATATTTTTTATGTGTAGGTACAACGACATGAAGTGGCGAACGAGGAAAAGTGGGTGCTGCGAAAATCAGGTGTACACATTCTTATTAGAAACTCGGCCAGAAAGTAAGTGTCATCTTTAAAATTCAATACCCATGTTTATGATGCTCCAAAAATCCTGAAATTTGGATTGATATTAGATCTTCAAATTATCTTTCCAACGCCACCTTTTCCAAAAATAAATTCTTTCTATGGAATTTTTAAAAATTTGTGGAGTACATATTAGTCAGATTGATTGAAAATAGAACTTTTATGAACTTTAGAAATCAATTCTGACCAACATACAAATAGGATTTACTCAATATTTGTGGGGTTTGAAATATAATCAAATTAGGTTTCAATATCATATTTTTAGAAAATTTTTGGAGCATATTTGATATTGTTTCCAACAGGAAAACCAATACGGGGTCTAAATCCTAGATTTGACCCTTGAATTGTTAGAAATTCATAACTAATTGTTGGAAATAGTAAAAAGTTTGAAAAAATACTCTCTCAAAATCTTATTGGAAAAGGAATTTTCTTACCAAGTTTCAAATCATTTGGATTCCATCTTACCTTAGAGTATACATTTGAATTGTGGTCTTAAATTTGAAAAAGAACTTAGAAGTGCATGAGACTATAGGACCACATAGACTAACTTGGACTTCGATGAGCCCAAGAATTAGTTGGTGATGTGAGTCACCTTGTGGACTACCCACCATCTACTAAATTGAAGAAGCAGGTTAAAAATTCATGAAAATATATCAAATAACTTGCATTTGGCTTGAAACTACTGGGTAGTTCCAACCTCTCTTGCAAAACCTGGTGTTTAAGCCTGCAAGGTAGCGTCAAACGACCGTGGCTACAAGGTAATGGAACTGGAGGCAAAATCCAAAGGAAGAACCTTCCTCACAGTCCGCTCGTAACCAGACTGGCCAGGTTAGCCAGAGAGGCAGGAATTCCTTGCAGTCGGTCTCTCGCCGAATTTTAAATAACACCAACGTAAACGAAAAATTCGATCATCTGATCTAAAGGACCACTCTGATTAACAAGGCCTTAGCCTTGTTCTGCTTGACTACACCAACCCTTTAAGTTGGTGTACGCAAGGAAGAAGGTCGTTAGGACCTAAACTTGTGGGACCTTGGGAGTCGAACCAAGGTGGCAAATGTGATTTTCGCTCGACCTCTCTTCTCAACCTTCTTCCACTCAATTAGCTGAAATGGCTAATCCCGATCCTCGAGTTCGTCATGACCCTGAGAATCAGGTCCCAATGGCTTGTCTGGAAGCTAGGGTCGAGGAAATGAAACAAAAATATGAGCAAAGCATCGACTGGATTCTCATAACACTTGACAGGATGCAACATCCACCACATGGAGAACAACTGCGGGACTTCTGCGATCTAGCGGCAACAATTATAGCACCTCAGGTCCGGATTCTCGGAGGCAGAGATGCATTCGAGTTGAAGCCGAATATCATAAGTCTGATTCAGACTCATTTCCATGGGAACTCGAATGAGGATCCCTTCCAGCACATCGAAGATCTGAGCCAGATTGCAGAGTTAGTTCGACCGAAGAATGTAGATATCGAAATTGTTCTAATGAAGCTTTTTCCTTTTTCTCTCAAGGATAAAGATGGTTATTGGTTCAAGACTATTGGGAGGCCAACTGGAGCCTGGGAGGAATTACGTCGCAAATTCCTCCAAAAGTTCTTCCCGATCGGTCGAACAAATGCTATGAGGCGTGCAATCACGACCTTTGCCCAAGGCCTTGGAGAGAAGCTGCATGATGCCTGGGACAGATTCCACAATCTTCCTAGGAAGTTCCCACACCATGGTGTACCCAAATGGCACCTCGCTCAAGTATTTTACCATGGGCTGGATGACACACATCGGTACCTGGCCGATGCATCTAGCGGTGGGAATTTCCTCGCGAAGGACGAGAATAGCGCATTTGAATTATTCGATCCTTAGTAGAGAACTTGATGAATGCCCCCTCAATGAACCAGTTCCAGTGACCTAGACAGCAACGAGTCAGTGTCCACGAAGCTCAAGCCGAGTCTGCCTGAGTTGACATGTACATTATCACCAAAAGCTGCACAAGGTGGATTTGCTCGATAAGAAGCTCGATGAATTAATGCAAGCAAGATCTGGATCTTTTGGCAGCACTGCTCCATCTTACTCCTCTCAAGCATCTCGAGCCCCCTCTGCTCGTACATATCCGTTCACTCGGGATGTTTTCTCTCCATCTCCATGGGATCCTGCATACCAGGAACCCGTGAACAATGTGGATCTGGCGCCGTACAATCAGGGTTACACACCACATGATGATGCAAGTGTGTATTCTTTTGATGAATTTACATCTGAGACATCTTCGACCTACGAAGATGTCAATGCCATTCAGGGTTACGAACGTAACAACTAGTATTCTGAGATGTATAACCCCGATTGGCGCCAGCATCCCAATTTCTCCTAGTCTGGTAACCCATAGAGACCAAGTCAAGCTCCACACTACTAGACCAGATAATACGGGAATGCACAGAACACATATCCTAGGCAGCAACCATTCCCATCTCAGCAGCAATAAACATGCTCTATCTATCAACCGTTGCACCAAGCTACCAACTACCCTCCAAAGCGGGTCGACCCTTTAGAGTCTTTGAAGGAGGAATTGCAGGCATCAATTCGAAAATCTACTCATGACAACCTACAAATAATGAAGGCAATCTCTGACCAAATGCAAAGCATACAAAACACGCAAAACCAGATGATGCAGGAGCATAGGTCACAGGGAGCTTTGCCATCCCAACCTATCCCAAACCTGAGATTTGTGCAGAATCAGGGCACCCTGCCTAGATTCCAAGCACCATAGGGGCAGGCACATGTTGTTCTGCAAGCACCTCTCGCACCACCTGGTTATGGGATCAGTCAACCACCTCTGTTGCCAGACCCTATGTATCCAGACCAACCTGCTCCTCTGCCCCTTCATGGACAGCACGCCGATGAAAAAGCTGTCACCTTAAGGAGAGGAAAGACTACATAGGACCCACTACCTAGGCAAGCGGGTAATGATTTTTCCTGCACCCAACCGCAAGATGGCTCACAACCCTCTTCCTCTCACAAGCCATCTTCATTAGATAGAGGGAAGAAGCCCCTAGACCCTAAAATTCCCATCCCTTTTCCCACGACTCTAACTCAAGATTCAGCATGCAAAAAGGACACGCAGAATTTCAAGGACCTGAAATCTATGTTCAAGGAAGTTCATATTTAGGTCCCTCTCCTCGAAGCAATAGATCACATCCCTGTTGCTGCTAGGTTCTTCAAGGACTACTGTACTCCAAAGCGATAGCAGAGAATCAGACGATAGGTGGTATTATCTGAGGAAGCCAGTGCAGTTATCTTAGCCAACTTACCACCCAAAAAGAAGGACCCAAGAACACCACTGATTTCTTGCTTTTTGCAGGACTCCCCTTTTGATAGGGCCCTTCTTGATTTGGGGTCGTCCATCAACCTAACTCCCATCGTAGTATTTGATCAATTTCGATTCGGGGAGTTAAAGCCCACCTCGGTTACCATATAGTTGGTTGACCGATTGGTGAAAACATCGAGGGGGTGGTTGAAAATGTGATCGTAAAAGTCCAAGGATTCTCCTTTCCAGTGGACCTTTTTGTTCTTGATATGGAGGTTCCTCTTAATCTCTGTGATGCACTAATTATTCTAGGTTGCCCATTTTTGGCAACCGCTCGCGCAAACATCGACTGTGTATCAGGATGCATGGAGATTGCCCTAAGGAATGAAAAGCTTAGACTGGACATTTTCAAGGCATCAAAGAACTTCGATTGTGATTTAATCGAGGAGGATAGTGAAGATGAAGATTCGACTCTCTGTGGGAACATTAGGCTCCTCTTCAGTAACCCAATGGCACATTCATCTTCACTATCAGGGGTCTTAGATTGCAAACCACACGGGACTGAGACTAATGACATACACATTTCATCCCATGGATCTGGTTGTCATGGGTGTTCATCTGCTTCCAACACCCCTGATGTTGACTATCCTGTCCTTTCTAACACTGATATCTTAAGGTGGGATTACATGACCACTACAGGTGGATTCTCCAGTAGTCAGGATCAACAGATTTCCACTGTTGTTTCCTCTCCTCCCCTACATAAACCCTCTCCCCACCCTCCGCTATTAGAGTTACAGCCCTTATCTGATTCGCTCAAATATGTGTTTATAGGAGAAAGTGAGGCATATCCCGTGATTATCAATGCTTACTTGACTCCGGATCAGGAACACCAGTTGATCTCCATTCTGCAAGCACATAGGGCTGTTATCAGGTGGAGCATTCCTGATCTCCACGAGATTCGCCCCTCATATTGCACTCACCATATCTACACTGATGAAGGGGTGAGACCATCGGGACAACCTCAGAGACGCCTAAATCCAAATATGTTGGAGGTTGTCAAGAAGGAGATCATTAAATGGCTGGACGTGGGCATTATCTATCCAATTTTCGATAGCCAGTGGGTGAGTCCCATTCAGGTAGTGCCCAAAAAGGCAGGACTCACCGTGATAGAAAATGAATTGGGCAAATCCATCCCGACCCGCACCACAACTTCTTGGCGGGTCTGCATTGATTATAGGAAGCTAAATCAGCCACCAAAAAGGATCATTTTCCTTTACCCTTTATTGATCAGATTTTAGAATGGTTGGCTGGGTGTAGTTTCTTCTGCTTTCTAGATGGATACTCCAGGTACAATCAAGTAGCAATCAACCCGGAAGATCAAGACAAGATGACTTTTATGTGTCCCTTCGGAACATTCACTTTTAAGCGGATGCCTTTCGGCCTCTACAATGCACCATCTACTTTTCAGTGATGCATGATGGCCATCTTTTCAGACATGATCGGGGACTGTGTAGAACTGTTCATGGATGACTTCTCCGTGTTTGGAGATGATTTTTCGTCTTGTCTTGATAACCTCACAAAGATCCTGAGGAGATGTATAGAAGTTAACCTAGTACTTTCATGGGAAAAGAGCCATTTTATGGTGAGGGATGGCATTGTACTAGGTCACAGGATCTCTAATGGAATGGAGGTCGACCGAGTTAAGTCCAAAATCATTTCGCGATTACCTCCACCTAGCTCAGACAAGCAAATCAGATCATTCTTAGGGCATGTCGAATTTTATTGAAGATTCACTTGAGATTTATCAAAAATTGCTCTTCCATTAATGAATCTCCTGGTAACCGACACGCCCTTTGATTTTGATTCCTCATGTCTCAGTGCTTTTGAGACCTTGCGAAGCGCTGTTTCAAGTGCACCTATTCTCCAACCTCCCGACTGGTCTCTCGACTTCGAGATGATGTGAGACGCCTCAGACTTCGCTATCGAAGCCATTCTTGGCCAACGTCAGGAGCGCCAACCATTTGTAATATACCATGCTAGCAAAATGCTAAATGAGGCTCAACGTAATTATAAAGTCACTGAGAAAGAATTGCTAGCTGTGGTATTTGGGTTGGAGAAATTCAGGTCATACTTACTCGTGTCCAAAGTTATCATCTACACTGACCATTTCGCCCTCCAGCATTTGTTGGCAAAGAAGGATGCCAAACCCTGCCTTATCAGATGGATCCTTCTCTTATAGGAATTTGATGTCGAAATTCGTGACAAGGTCGGAGCACATAATGTTGTGGCAGATCACTTGTCTCGGCTAGACCCAGATTATATTCTATACTCTCTGCCGATATTTGACTGATTTTCGGATGAGTCTCTATTGTCCATCAACTCTATTGAGTTTCCTTGGTACGCTGATATAACAAACTATCTCGTCATAGACAGGCTACCTACGGAATTATCCAAGGATCAAAAACTCAAATTTATATCAGAGGCTAAATTCTATTTTTGGGATGACCCACTGCTCTTTCACATTGGGGCTGATCAGATCATCTGTAGATGCATCCCTGATTTGGAAATCTCTAGTGTGCTATCCTTTTGCCACAGTAATGCTTGTGGGGGTCATTTTTCGGGCCGAAAGACCGTTGCAAAGATTTTGCAGTCAGGATTTTTCTGGCCAACCTTTTTCAGAGATACACACGAGTTTGCCAAATGCTGTAAGAGATACCAGGCAGTTGGTTCCATGACCCAGAGAGACATGATGCCTCTCCAATCTATTCTCGTCGTAGAAGTATTCGACATTTGTGGCATCGACTTTATGAGCCCCTTCCCGAACTCGCATGGCTTTGAGTACATACTCCTCATAGTAGACTATGCCTCAAAGTGGGTAGAAGCTATCCCAGAAAGATGTGTTGATCATAAGACTGTTATATGCTTCATCTGGGAATTCATTTTTGTGAGATTCAAAGTTCTCCACGCCCTAATAAGTAATGGGGGGAGTCACTTCATCCATGACCATTTCTATTGAAGAAATACGAGGTGCAGCATTGCATTGCTACCCCGTATCACCCATAGACCAATGGGCAGGCTGAAGTATCAAACCGTCAAATCAAGCTTATCCTTCAAAAGACGGTTAGACCTGATAGGAAGGATTGGTCGAATCGGTTGATTGATGCACTATGGGCATATCGGACCGCGTATAAGGCCCTGCTCGGAATGTCGCCATACCGCATGGTGTATGGAAAGGCCTGTCACCTTCCTATGGAGCTGGAGCACCGTGCCTTTTGGGTAGTGCAGAAGTGTAATTTTAACCTCGAGGCCAGAGGTTATGAAAGGAAGCTCCAACTCAGTGAGTTAGAGGAGATTAGGTGAGAAGCTTACGAAAATGCAAAAATATATAATGACAAGACAAAAGCTTTCCATGATCGACACATTCAGAGGAAGGAGTTTGCACCTAACTAGCAGGTCTGGTTGTTTGACTCCCGACTCAAATTCTTTGGGGGAAAGCTCAAGTCTAGGTGGATTAGCCATTTTTGGTGGTCACCCATATCCTAACGGGGCAGTCCAAATTAGAGACCCAAAATTTGGGCATATTTTTACGGTTAATGGCCAGTGCCTCAAACCATTCTTTGCCCAGGAACCTCCTCCTGCTGACAAAACGATGCATCTTCTTGAGGACATGTGACTGATGCTTTGCCCAGCTTGAGGCATTAAACTCAGCACGTATACATATATACATACCATATGTACATAGCATATTTCATTTCGCATATTGTTTCACATATTGTTTTGCATATTGTGTATGGCATTGCAGTGATGGCATGAGCTGAACAACAACTTAGAAGCAGTTTAAGGTGATTTCTATCCACATACACCCTACCTTATTTCTTTTATTCATGCATGATGACATGCAAACACTTAGGCATGGGGGGATAGTCCATAAAAACTGAAATTTTTTGTCAACAAGTGGGGAATTAGATCATTTTATCAAGAGATTTTATTAAAGATTTATTCTTTAGTAGATTCCTAAGCTTAGAATTCAGTATAACCTTACATCTGCATGTAGAATTTGCAATGGATCCATCGTGAAAACCGATAGACATCTCTAGTTTGTCGAGAAGAAGCATTGTTTCTTCTCCTGAACCTTAGACAACAATCGGGGAGTCAGGTGAACCATCTTCTAGTAGATCCACCAAAACATACGTGAGTTCAGAGTAGAGAGTCTACTGGTGCTCTAAGGCTAGTGTAAGGAATCTTTAACTTTGAATAATTGAATAATGACACTCGGAGATAGGCATAGTTTTCGCTCTCAGTTCTTGCATATTAATTTTGTGAGAAACTTCGTACGAGAGCCACCAAATAAGGCAAAAACACAAAGAGTGGGTTCTAATAAAACTAGGACTGAGGTGGATGGTCACGACCATCCTCTTCGGTATCCTCGACTGAAGGATGGTACTGATGTCAAAGTCAAAAATACGCCATCCTATCCGTTCCCTACCCGGTGCTGAGAGTAGGCACTTCCACCAAATAAGCCACCCGAGATCCTCTTGGTCATCCCCAAAAATCCCAAATAATGCCTCATGAATAAAAGTATGTATGTCGTCTTGCATTGTTGCGTTATGTTATGTGGTAACGGCATTGTGCCAGTAGATATATATATATAAGAAAAGAAAAATCATGCAAAAGAGATATTTGCTTAAAAAAACAAAAAAAGAAGAGTTATGTTAAGAAGTTTGAGTTATGTAAGTCAAACTATTTTGAGGCAAAAACACCTGCCATCCCCACAAACCACCAAATACAGCCTTAACCTATTTTTTCGTATTTCTAACCACCTGAATACAGGCTGAGGGGTCAGACATAGTCATAGGGTTATTAGAACCTAATTAAAGTGTAATGCCATGTAAGACTACCAAATACAATTGCAAATCTGGTAAGATGTGAGCTTAGGAAGAGAAAGAAAAAGAAAAAGGAAAAGAAAAAGAGAGAGAGAGAAAGAAAAGAAAAAGTACAAAAGATTAAAGAGAGCACAGTTTTCCAGCCTTTCTCTAAGGTAATTTATTCAATAAGCTAGAAATCTAGATTCCGAAATACTAGTCTCTATGTAGCACCAGAAGAGAGTGAGCCACCAAATACAAATCCAGTTAACTCAGACATCTTCTACCTAAGCCAAAAGCTGGGGCTAAAATCAGAGAATACTTTATATCCTCGAGAGAAGAGGTTTGCTATCCCAGTAGAATTTTACTAAGGGTCAAGTACAAGGTTTAAATGTATATCGACTTTTCACTTGGATCCATTATAGAAGCTACAACATTACATATTCATGGTTATCTAGATTCTCAATTTTTGGATGAAACAAAAAGAAATAAAACTTTAGTTAAATTTTTTATAAAATGCATTTAGTCTTACACTTGCTAAGGACTATCAAGATTTAGGCATGGGGGCATGATTGCGTAGCAGTCATAGGCCCTAATTCACCTGAATTAAGGTAGAACCTAGCTTAACATGGGCATTCTGCATGCATACACATCGTACTTTGCATCTTAGATGATTTATATGTTTTATACATAATAAAGTGCTCTTTGAGAGGTAATAATAATTGAAAGTAATCTAGGGCTACAGATGAGCGATCCAACCTTATGGATCTGTTTGGAATGACGACGGGAGTCCAACACTTCCAAGAGCGCATCAATTAGACTCCCGTAGCACCCTAAGGAGTCCACAGAAGAAGTAGGAGCCAATGGGAAAATTGAAGAAAATCCAAACCTTAGATGACAAATCCAACTGCATGGATGGATCCAGATAGATGTTCGCAGTCCAATGGCACAGAAATCAACTCAATTGGAGGCTTACATCATAAGATACAAGGAGAAGAAGATGGACGGCCACGATGGCGCCATGTGGCGCCATCGCAGCTGCTCCTCATCGCACCCCAATCTTGAAAGGAGAGCCGTGGGCCATTGGATCGTCATCCAACGGTCGCAATGCAATCACGTCGCCCTCATCACACACGGGAGAGATCTTGACCTTTGGATTCCCATCCAATGGCCGAGGGTGGCTACACAAGATTTGGAAAGTGTGATAATCTGCGCTCGTATTGTAGCAGAGAGTGTGCCAAACAAACAACGCAAGTTGCGGGTTCGAAGCACGATCAGGAGTCGGCCTCCTGCGGGTGAAATTCCACCGCTGGATTTTCATCGGGCAAATCAACAGCGAACGCGTGGTGGGCGCAGAAGCATTGGATGTAGACGCGCATGATGACGTGCGCCTTAGGACTCAGTGGCAGCTGCATGTCTGAGAATCCTTAGGACTTGAGGCGTGTTTGAGTGCTGAGCGGTGGGCAGCGGGAAATGCAGCAGGCGTGCAGGCGAGTAGGAGCCATCAGATTCGAATCCAAGGGCGCACAGGCTACCACGTGGCAGCACTAGAATAAATCATGGATTGAAGAAGATTTGGAAGGCTTAATCAGAACCGTTGATCTCTCGATCAACGGATTTGATTAATCTAATGCCTTTGCACAAGATTAAGGGCTCAAATACCCTAAATGCCCTTCACAAAAGCTATAGAAAGAGGCCTAAGGGTCCCCTTTGAAATGCAATTCATTTAGTTTTCTTCTTCCTCCTTCTACAACTCCTCTCTCTTCTTCTTCTTCCCGTCTTCTCTGCCTTTGTCTCTGCTTCTCCGTCTGAAGCATCCGTTGGGCCACCCCAACAAATCGTTGCTGCTCTTCCTAACCTCTCCAAAAGGCCACCACGGACCACCCATGGTGCCCTCATTCTGTTATAGTAGTAGTTGTTTACATTCATGTTTTCATTCTATCGCATATATCAAATTCAATCTCTTTGTGATGTGGATGCTGTGATTAATTGTTGCTATTACTTAGTACTTATATTTGGAACAAACGCATGAAATCAAAAGTGCTTTCTGCCTCCCTGTGATCAACCGGGACTCACCAATTCCTTTAATTATTTGCTCGAGACGTATTTCGCGCTATACTACAACGCGCTAATCTTCTATGCGATCTACGCCATGAACAGTGATGTAATTTGAAGCTTCAAATGATAAATCCAATTGCATGAATGGATCTAGATCGACGATTATAGCCCAATGGTGCGAAAATCGAATCAATCTGATGTCCTTGGTGCCACCTACTAAGAAATGAAGATAGACGGCCTAGATGGCGCCACATGGCACCATCTAGGCCGCCCAATATCAACCGTAGCCTCTGCCTCGCCTCAAGGAGAAATCCCAAACGTTGGATCCCAATGCAATGGCTGAGATCCATCCTCGACCATGCCTCATGAGCTGAAGGAGAGTGCCACGCCAAATCACTATCATTGGATCGAGATCCAACGATCAAGGTCACACGCACACCCCATCATCTTCTCGACACTCCCGCTCCCTTGGCACAACGGTCACCCAGGCACCTCTCAAACCATGGCACGGGGTCGACTCCTCCAATGCCTCCAATCTAGCCCAACGCCGTGGTGCGCCCAAATTTGATTGCTTGATCATGATTGAATGGTCGAGATGCAGCCATGTGGCACAATGGATGAGCACAGATATGCCCGAGTGCGCATGCTCAATCGCATGCTCGATTCAACACCTAATCTGACGGGCCAACAGAGCACGCGATCCTCACGCAATTTGAGTTGTTCATCATTGATCCAACAGCAGGGTGCACGCTACAGCTGTGAGTGTTGAGAGAGTGAGCGGGCACGTGAGCTGGAGCTATAGCGATGTTTAGGGCGGAGCTTCAGCGATGCCTTTGATATGACTAAATGTCCCATGCATGTAATGCCTCTTCTCCTCCACTATAAAAGGACCCCTACCCCTCCTATTCTTCTTGATCTCTTCCTATCTCTCCCTCACCACCTCTAAGGCTCTAGAGGGAGCTTGTCCCAAGCTCGGGATGCTCCTCTAGAGTAGAAATTAAACAGCTTTTCCCGCCTCTCGCCCCCATTCGTGGAGCATCTCATGGCCGTCCTCTAACCACCTTCGGGAAGAAGATGCTCACCACAACGTTGTCCTGCACTATCCTCCTTCCTCCACCACCTTCATCCAGGCGAGGTCAGAGTGAGTCGTCCTCCAAGCGACCGTCGAGGGGGACTCTTCTCATCTTTCTCTATCTGTTATCGCTTTTTAGTCTAGTGGTAATTTCTCGATTATCTGTAGAAAACTTTGTTTGAATATATATGTTGATTGTTTCTCTCTCTCTCTCTTATTCAATTAGAGTATATTAGAATAGATCACAATTCGCTTGATATTTTGCCTTATAAAATGCCAAAAAAAATTGTACAAAATGAAAACAACAAAAAGAAATAAAATCGAAATGTGGATTTCAAAACCAAACATTCGCCTCCTTCTGTTCGAACTGGGACTCACTTTGAGTTTTGGTATAAATTTTATTTCGTAGCGATTTTTGAGACTACGATGATGGGATTTCCAAAACCTTGATTTTCTCATCGTGAAAATACGCTCACCATTTTTGCGTCGGTGCTGGGGAAGCAACACTCTTTAGTTTTCCCCCATTTTTCGTGTTAACTTCTTAACTCACTTGCTCCTTTCTTTCTGTGATTATAGGTACCCTTCCAAGGCAATCCAAAGTAGAATAGATCAGAGTAAAGTGTGGTTAGAAGGTTATGTAAGTGTATCCCAGGTCATATCTCACCTCCACACTAAAGGATTGTCAGAAAATGATATAATAGGACCTTTGAGGAATACACAAGTCACGATTCCACTACTGGATATCATCACTCTCAACTCAACCTCACCTGACTTACCCAGGAAGGAGATGGAAGAACAAACACCAGGAAAGGTAGTATTGTCTGAAAATATAAGTGCCATAATCCAAAATAGTCTACCTCTTAAGAAATCTGATCCAGGCACCCTGCTAATTTCTTCCTATATCGGTGATACAAACTCCAAGAGGGCTATGCTAGACTTGGGCGCCTCAGTCAACCTCATCCCTACCAACCTTTTTGAAAAATTACCGATTGGACAGCTAAAACCCGCTCATGTCACTTTGCAGTTAGCTGACCGAACCCTAATCACACCAATTGTGGTGATAGAGGATGTGGTAATTAAAGTTAAGGATTTCAGCTACCTAGCAGATTTACTAATTCTTAACATGGTGACACCACAACAGATACAAGATATGCCTGTGATTTTGGAAAGGCCATTCTTAGCCACTTCGAGAGCCATAATCAATTGTGAATCAGGGCATATGACAATTTCCTTAGGAGATCAACATATTGAGATTAATATTTTTGAGGCAACAAAAGGAAAATGCTTAATAGAACAACTAGGTTTTATACAGGACCTCATGACCATATCCTTAATAGAAAACCTAGAACCTGAATTAGAAACCTTTCACATCCTAGATGATGATCTAGTCGAGCATAATGACATGAGTACAGTGGAGGCTTTCACCTTTGAACTTGAGGATGTACCCAGGAATGTTGGGAAACATGGTAACAGACCATATTTAGAGCTCATGGATATGGAGACTTTTTGTTTCAAGGACCACCATGAAGTAGGATTAGACAATACTGAGAGTGACCTTCACCGAGAATATGAATCCTTTACAGATTTCAAGTTTTATGATTCAAAAGGCACTCTCAAAGCATTCACTTTTAATTAGGATGACGATTATAGGAAAAATTCATTTGGTGCTGAGAGGGGCTCTGGTGGGGGAGGTGATGACCGACAATCCCTCCCTGGGCAAGGTCCAACAATTGGTAAGCTCGCTATCCTTGTTGATTGATGGTTGGAAGATCACGTTCCTCACCCCCATGCGATTTGTGCTTTTTGGATTGGGGATGTTGGACGTAGAATGCCTGCGCTTTCGTTCAAGTGCCTATAAAGGGCTAATCATGATATGGAGATTAGTCTCCCCTTTTGATGGGTCGTTGCTTGAGAGGTCGGCCTAGAGGGTAGGCTATAGATCGGGGAGATTGAAGATTAGGGGCTTACCTCTGCACTTGAGATCAAGAGAGGTGGTGGCGACTATGATAGCAGGGTTTTCTACGCTGGCTGAAGATGTTGAGGTTGGGTTAATTGAGGGTGATGGTCGGGTTCTTAGTGTTTTGGTAGATGTATTCAAAGTAGGCTCTATCCCTGAGAGATTAATTCTTCAGTGTGGGGGAAGCTCCTGGCTATTACTCCTCTTTACATTGGGTGACAATGCTGGGGTGAAGGATCAGGATAAACTGCCCTCTATGGAGGTTGTTGGCGAGGAGGTTGGTGTACAACTGATGGGTAGGCTGACTCTTGATGAGGCTCCTATGCCAAAGAAGCGTAAGGACCACCATCACCTTGAGGAAAAGGAGGATATGGAGGAAGTGACACTAGTGGAAGTAGCCATGGCTGAGGAAGTGGCAACTCCCCAACCTTTGAATGATATAGCTGAAGAGCAAGTCCTAAAAGAGATCTCGAATATGCTGCTGAGGCTCCAATCCAATCTACAAGATATGGAAGGTCTGAAATTTGGGGCTTGACCATCTACAAAGGATGGTGTGGGCAGATCTCCCTACAAGCTTAGGTAGAGGAGACCGTCCAAAGTTGTGAGCCTTGATGAAAATACTGTCGCTGCTATTATGAAGGTTGGCAAGGTTCAAAACTCAAACAGGGGGGAGTGTGATAAACGACAGTTTATCACCAATCCTATGCATTAAAACAAACCTAGTTCTTAGAGTTTTGCTCCGCAAACAGGTTTTTGGGCTGCATTTAGGCATTAACTAGGTTAGGCATGCATTGCATTTTCTTTTGTTGTTTTAATGTGTTTTTGTGAGTGTTAGGGATGAACAGATATACAGATCCCTAAAACCCTAGCACTCAAGAAGGCAAATGGTGAAGGAGGAGCTCAGACTAGTTGGAACTTAGCTTGATCCAGCTCACCATAGCTGGAACCTAGCTCACTTGAACTAGGGTTAGCTCATCCCAGCTCCATTCAGCTAATCTCAACTGAATGGCAGCTCAAGAGAGTTCATCTTAGCTCACCCTAGCTCAAGTCATTTCAGATCCAGCTCAACCTAGTTGAGTCTAGCTCATTTTAGCTCCCACTAGTCCATAGGGAGCTCTAGCTAGCTCAGCTGAGTTGACTGGAGTTCAGCCCAACTTAGATCCAGCTACATCCAACTCTACTCAACTCCAGCCAGCTGAAGAAGAATTCATTCCAGCTCAGGAAGCTCATGTCCAGCTCTCGGGGAGTCAGCTTAGCTCAACTTGGTTTAGTTAAGCTACCTTAGCTGTCTCAACCAGCTCAATCCTCCCCGGGAGCACCAGACCCAGCTCACCTCAGCTCCATTCAATAGAAGCCAGCTCACTTTAGCTTGGCTTAGTAGCTAGCAAAGAACTAGCAAGCTAAGCCAGCTAGAGTAGCCCCATGTTGACCTTTTCTGCAGCTGCCAGCTCCACTTCAACTCCAGATTCTTCAGATCTAGCTCTTCCCTCCAAACCCTAGCTCCAACACCTCCTCCTCTACTCCACCATTAGATAAGCTAGCTTATCTTAGCTTAGCGTAGCTTGGCTATGCTCCAGCTTCCTTGGCTTGTACCAACAAAAAACCCTACCTAATAACTCCACCAACTAGCTCCAACTAAGCTCCACATAAGCTAACCCTACTTGGCGCCAACCTAGCCTACCCACCACCTCCAAAAGACACCAAAAAAGTGGCGCCAAAACCACCCTAACTACCCCCTTGTTGGCGCCACTTTTCCCTCCAAAAATCCCCTTCATCTCCACCACACATCTCCCCTTAAACCCATCTCCACCATTCACATAATCCCACCTTCTAGAAGCCTCAAAGTTGGTGCCAACCCATGGCACCTCTCAATGGTTGGCACCACTTTTAGGTGCCCCTTGACCAACCCTAACTACCCGCTTACACCCCTTAGGTGGTGCCAACCATCCTTAACCCTAGGATCATCTAACCGCCTCCATCCTCCCATCTTAGCCCTCCATTTCAAGAGTCACCTTAACCCTTCATCCTACCCTATAAAAAGAACACTACCCACCACCATTCAAACCATCCTTCGCTAGCAAATTCACTCTCATACCATCCATGGCTAGCAAATTCACTCTCATACTCTACCTAGAGCCCACGCCCAAGAGAGAAGAAGAAGAAGATTAAGGGGATATTCTATCCCTTTGGTGCCTTCCCCTCTTCCCTTCTCTCTTGAGCCCATGCTAGCCAAAGGAGGAGCCAGGCAAGGAAGATCTTTGGAGGAGATCTTGGAGGTGGTCCACGCCACCTTGGAGGAGAATTTGAGGGTGGTGCACGCCCACCCTTGGAGGAGAATTTGAGGGTGGTGCACGCCCACCCTTGGAGGAGAGCATTGAAGGTGGTAGCATCCACCTTGGAGGAACTCTCAAGGAAGGAGAAGAAGGAGGCCCTCTTTTCAAGCCATGGAGCATCTAGGCTTGGATCAAGAAGACTCCCTTCTTCACCAAATTTTGCAAGAGGATTTGTGTTTCTTTTATTGCTTTTAGACTTTTTCATTTCTAGTAGAAGCATTCCTCTACTTGTCTTTGAAAAGAACACAAATTCTAGTTAATGAAATTGCCTTCTTTTTACTTTATATTGCAATTGTTGTTTTTATTCTAGTACTTTTTTTTTTACCTCTTCTTCCTAATTACTTTGGGCCTGCAGTTGCCTAGAGTGAGCTTAGGAAGATGATATATCTATCTCTTAAGTTTTAGTTAAGTAATTATAGGTGTTAGTACTTTTCACCACAATTCGCATTTTGCCCTCATCTTTTTAAAACAAAAAAAAATTACTTATTTAAAATACCAAAAAGAAATTTGAGATTTATTTTTAGCAAGAGAATTGAATTGTAATTTTTGCCTCCTTGGACGACCCTAGATACTCCCCTATCTAGGATACAAATTTAAAAACGTATGTGAATTCGCGTGTTACAACGACATTAAAATCCCGCTTTTACAAATTACGCAACTTTTCGCATCAGTGTCCAAAGAGGATGATGAGAATCCTCACATGGAATGTGCGTGGATTGCGCGACAAGAGCCTGAGGGCCTCTCTTATGAGATATCTGAGAGAATGGGAGATTAATTGTGCCATACTACAAGAGACACACATTGAGAACAAGGATAGGGTCTGGAATGACTTGAAAATTACAAGTGCGGCTGATTGTGTGATGATCAATGCACAGGGTAGATCTGGTGGCATTGCTCTGTGGTGGAAAAAGGTGTGTTTAAATCTGTTGGAAGTACGTAGAGCTCGGCATTTAGTGACTTGTAAATTCTAAAGGGGTCAAGGGGAGGATGTTGTCTACATTACTGGTGGATATGGATTGAGCCTTGCATCAATGAGGTGTCAACTATGGGAGGATTGGACTGCAACTACCGAATTAGTATAGGGCGCTGCCTGGCTAGTAGGGGGGACTTTAATTGTGTGCTGATAAGGAGGGATAGACCAAATGGGGTAGTTGACAGTGCATCCCTTGGGTTCCAGCTGATGGTTCAAACTCTCAGCTTAAGTGAGTATCCATCCTCATGTGTTGAGTTTACTTGGAGAAATGGTAGTGGTCTTATGCCAAATATTGACAGATTTTTTGGGAATGACATTCTTCTTGACATGTTTCAGCTATCTGTTGTCTCTGGACTGGAATGCCCCTTCTCAGACCACAACCCCTTGGTCTGGGATAACGGGGAACAGGTGCAAGCAGGCTCCTACTTTAAGCTTAGAAGATCTTGGCTAAGAGAACCAGGGTTTCGAGAGATGATTGAGGTATGGTGGAGAGCTAAACATGTGGAAGGTTTAGCCACTGTCAAGCTTGAGTCTAAATTGGTTGCTCTACGCATAATGCTCAAGGAGTATGGGGCTGTGGTGTCTTCTCTAAGACAATAATGGTGTTTGGAGGCTTTGATGAAAATCCAAAGCTTGGATACTAAGGAGGCAGCAGGACCCTTATCTGATGAAGAACTTGAGGATAGGAGAATGTGGCAAGGTGTGGTGGCGGAGGAGGAATTAAAGCAGCAGATGGATTGGAGGGAATGATCTATACAACTTTGGCTAACGGAGGGGGATGCCAATACTAAATTTTTCCACCATGCAGCCAGCTCTTGCAGAAGGGTGAACATAATCTCTTCCATACTCAAGGATGGTCAAAGAATATTCTCTATGTAAGAGATTAGATCGAAGGACATCAGATTTTATAGAAACTCTTCACGGGTAGCAGAGAGAGCTGTATGGAGGATGGCTGCGAGGGAGGCACCTAAGTCTCAGATGAGTAGGCCTCCAACCTGATGGCTGCCATTAGTGAGAAAGAAACTGTTGATGCCATTAATGATTTAAATACTGAAGGCTCTCCCAGACCAGATGTCATTCAAGTCTTCTACAAGGAAATATGGAGCCTGCTTGGCAGTGAGGTGATGAATGTTATCAAAGAGTTTGAAAGAGGTAACACTGGTTTTGATAAGATCAACAGATCCTATCTATTCTTGCTACCAAAGATTCAAGGTGCAGAACAATTCTCCGATTTCAGACCTATAGCCCTTTCTAACTCTTTATATTTGGTGGTGAGTAAGATATTGGCGAACAGATTGAAGTCAGTACTGCAGAACCTAATTCACCCTGTCCAATCTGCCTTCCTTCCCAATAGATCCCTGCAAGAATCTTTTATTATGGTTCAAGAGATGGTGTTTGGTTGGCATAGAAGAAAGTGCAAAGCATTTATGTGGAAAGTAGATTTCCGAAAGGCCTATGACTCTGTTTCTTGGCCGTATCTTTGGGAGGTTTTTAAGAGAAGTGGGTTCCCTCAACTCTGGATCCAATGGATGAAAAGATGCATTACAACCACCTCATTCTCTCCATTGATCAACGGGAGACCTTGTGGGGCTTGGATTCAGCCACAGTGTGGTGTTAGGCAAGGCTGTCCATTAGCTCCATTGGTTTTCAATCTTATAGTGGATGGGCTTGCTAGGTATGCTTGCAAACTAACTGAAGCTAGTGTTATCAAAGGTTACTCACTATCTAATAGGAGAGCTATGGCCCCTATACTCCAATATGCAGATGACACAGTCTTCTTTGTAGAGGGGACAACTACTGCAGCCCAAGCACTAGATCACATGGTCAAGATATTTAGAGATATTTCTTGTCTGAGATTGGACAGGGAGAAGTCCATCTTGATATGCTTTGGTCTCAATGAGCAAGAGCAAGATGCAATCTCAACCACTTTGGGGACCCCTCGCTCTAATCTACCTATCAGTTACTTGGGGCTGCCACTAAGGTGTTCAAAACTGAGGAAGTGTGATTGGAATGTACTCTTTGACAAGATTTCCATCAAGTTGGAAGGATGGAACAACAAGTTCTTGTCAAAGGGAGGAAGACTCATCTTATTAAATTCTGTTATTACCTCTATCCCGCTCTTGTATCTCTCTTTTTAAAGCTCTGAAGTCTATTTGGAAACACATGGACTTGATGCGAAAGAGGTTCTTCTGGAAGGGGGTGCAACATGAGGGCAGATTCATGCAACCATTGAAATGGCAGCAGCTGTGTCATCCCAAGGAAGGTGGATTGGGGATTAAAGCACTTAGAGAATTCAATGAGGCGTTATTGATTTAATGGGCGATAACAATTTTTAGTGGGGAGGAAAAACTATGGGTTGATCTCATCAGAGATGCATATGGAAGTTCCAACAATGCCCTAAAGAGATTACACCCCTCCAAACCATCCCCTTTTTGGCACTTTGTTATTCTGGCTATCAGTAACAGCTAGAAGTTGATGCAGCCGATGCTTGGAGATGGCAAGGACTTCAATTTCTGGAAGGAACAATGGTTGCTGCTGGGCACCCTGAAAGAGACTCATCCAAGGATTTATTTGGCTGCAGCTGGTAAGGATGGGCTGGTGAATAGCTTCTGGTATGAATTAGGCAGTTGCTGGCAGCTGAACAATTCGTTGGCTATTAGCGAGGGAACTCGATTGGGGGAGGAAAGGAAGAAATTGATGGCAGATTTACAAGGTTTTAGACCAAGGCTTGATGTGGTGGACACCTATGCGTGGGATGGCAAGTACACAGCTCATCAAGCCTATGGAAAAATCATAAATCTTGGTATTGGTATGGGAAGCGACCACATTGACAAGAAACTATGGCTACTGAAGATCCCCCTCAAAGCGCAAATTTTTTTATGGTTATGTAGAAGAGAAGGTTTGATCACTGGCAACCTCAGGCATAATAGGATGGGTACTTCTTTACATGAATGTCATCTTTGTGGGATGCTGACCGATAGTCTATCTCACATTTTTTCTTCTTATTTTGTGACTGACACGGTTTGGAGAAAAACTTGTCAGGAACTGCTCCCACCTTAGGAGTCTATGTGGCAAAGCTTTGCGACACCTGGGAAACCACATCTACATATGGAAATGACCCTTTGGTGTGTGCGGAGGGCGAGGAATGAGAGATTATTTTAGGAGAGACCAGTGTGCTGTGAGCAAATTGTAAATGAGTGTTGATCCATCATACATAGATGGGGATCTAATTTGTAGTTCTCCTTGCTGTTCGTTTATCTTATTAAATAAAATGCCCTCCCGAATTGCTATCGTAACACAATAGCTTTCCTACCATTTTTCAAAAAATAAAAAGACCCAATCTATGAGTCATTTCTCGAGGAGATAATCTCAAACCCAGAGGGAGAGAATCAAAATGACTCATCAGGTATCAATTTGATAAGTCACAAAGAAGAAGAGGAACCATACATCTGAGATACTCTAACTAGACCCATTAAGCCTTGGAATCACCACAATCCTTCTACAGAATCCCATGATCACTATACCTTCCAACTATTTTCTTCGCAGAAACTTCAGAAGGATCATCTAGAAACAAATCAACCTGACTTATATCTATGACATTTTGGAATGACTCTCCACCATGCTTTGATACTTATATGTGGCCATCCAATTCTCATCCATCATGATCATATCATTCATGATGACAATCACATCCCTCTGAGACTATTGTGCCCAACTGATGGCGTTAAACTCAGCGCTTAACGGGAGGCAACCCGTCATCTTTCTAAAAAATTCGAAACCCTTCTTGACACATCTTATGCTAAACTAATATTGCACTTTAGGGTTCGTCTATTAGAACAACCGACTCCACCTCTGGTACCCGTACTCAAGCTTGAAATCGTTCGCAACAGTCACCCTGACCTGCCCACCCACCCAAAACTTGTTCTAATGTACGATCTAAGCTGAACTTGAACCCACCTAATTTACAATGAGGACATTGCAAATCGTAGGCATGGGGGGGTATTAGAGTGCAAAACACTGTGAGAATCACTTCACAAGAAAGGGTTTCATCAAAAAATTACATGTTCCAAAAACCAAAAAAAATAAAAGAACTGAAAAGGAAAGAAAGAAAAAAAAAATGGAGAAAGGAGGAAATTTTAAAAATTTCGTTGCATTTCATTTTTGAGGAGAAAAAGGGGAAGTGATAGTCATTAGTAAAAGATTAAGGAATTGACTTAGTTCTAGACCAAATCAAAAAGAAAGAAAATGAAAGATAAAAAGTGCTAAGAGACAAAAAGAGATCAGTATGAACGCTAATCTTAGGCCTCTTGGTCTGTGATTTTAGGCTTAAAAATTCAAGTATCCATTAAGATCTGGATAGTCCTCAAGAGGTTGGGGAAAATGTGAAGCTTAAGTAATAGGTCTAAGGCTTAGGGATTATTCGGCATCGTCAACTGACCTCTGGTTTGCGGGACTTGGTAACCTAAGCACCCCAATCCGCACACAGTCTGGTTTAGTGTGCTTAATTATCAAAATCACTCAAATGCGTTAAATTTGTTCTTAGAAAAAGTTACCTAGATTAGGATCGGCTGATCAACACAAGTTGATTTGGAGGAGTTCCCAACACGGAGAGGCAGGAAATTTCCCTCGAAGATGCGCAATAAGATATCATCCCCTCGGTGCTTGTCTCCTTGGATATCTAAATATCCTACCGGGGGCATGTAAGCACCTTATGCTGGTTCAGATGCCATGGATGGCATTATCACAAAATGTCTATTGCCAGGGTCTGAATTTAGCTATAGAACGCCATGGGTGGGATTATTCCAAAATCTCGAAAGCCAGGATTCTGGGGGTTGCCATGGGCAATGCTATCTTGAAGCATCGATTGCCAGGGACCTTGCGAGGATTGATGGTGGGAACTAAGAATCCGATACTGACCATGTTGTAAAGCCAATCTGAAGCAAAAAATGAAAAGAAAAGAGAGAGAAAACTCTCCAAAAACAAAGAAAAAATTCTTTTGTCTCTCTCTTACAAAAACGCATTGAAAACTAAACATGGTCTAAAACATGTCTTAAGCACGGGTGATTTAACCGCGGAGTTCAACGAACCTTAGGTTAGTTCCTATGGGCCTTAGAAACCTTCGCGGCAGATTGAGGCTAGAGCTAGTCAGGTCCAAATCTTGGTTGGTACTTGAGTTCCTTTAGGCCTATGATCAGCACTCTGACCTAATCTATAAAAGAAAGCACACATCAGAGTTCTGAGCATAAAAAGGCATGTGGTCTAGAATTTGAGTTAAATTCCTTGAAATTTTGCTAAGGGACTAGCAAAAGCTAGGCATGGGGGTATGATGGGAACACCATCATGAGCCATAACTAAGTTAATTTGATCTGATTAAGTCATTAAATGCTCTTACATAACTACCAGAGAACCCTAAGTCACTACATAATCATTCTGAGGGAAAGACAAGAAACTATGGTTAAAACTGTAATTTTACCATCATATCATGAATGCAGTACAACCACAGGTTTTTCTCAGGGGTTAATTAAGGGTCAAATGGTCCTAAAAGGCTAACAAGTGGGTTAGAACAGACATAAAAGGGATTGCACGTGTTTTGAGGATTAAATGACTTCTGAAATCCTAAAAATAGACTTGCTTAATTAATTGAGATTTTGGTCAGGATAAAGTTCACCTAAACCCTCTAAAATTCATAGAAAAATATTCTCTAGGGTTTGGTACCTTCAATTTGACCATCAGAACCCATCTTGACCTAAAACAAAGTCTCAGACAGATATTTATCCTAATTTGGATTTTTGCATAAATTACCTAGTCAGACGTGGTCAAAACCAACATCCAACTTCACGATTGGATTTCTTAGGTCTAAATTAGGTTTGTACCAAAATTTAGGCCCAATCTAAGATTGTCTTGACCTAGTTTGCAATTTGGTCTTGTCTGACCTTTTGTTTCACAACCATGCCCTTAACTTTCAAAATCCTTACAGAAAGGTCCCTAACTTTGTCATCATTTTTGCAAATAGGTCCCTGGAGCCATTAAAGGCAACCCTGAGCTTCACCATTGAGATCAAGCGAGAATTTCTCGTTTGATTCTTAATCAATCAGTCCCAAAATAGATACTCTGATTCTTAACGAAGTTGCCTTCCATTTGAGCCACATCTTAGGCTCTAAGTCATGCCCAAAGTGACATGCGAATCAATTGAAATTTAGGTTTCTATCTCCAACGAAGCTTTCCAAGCTTGGGAGCTTGAATCTCAAGCCCTGTTCGCCCTCTGATGACCTATAAAAGACTCCCTAGATTAGACCAAAGATCCTACACTCGAATTTGGCCTAGAACACCTCTAATTCTTCTCTTCTTTCTTGGCTGAAGCGTTCCTCGACATCGGGCGACTTCCTCCGACTTCATTCTTCCTCCATTCACAATATTGGTGACGGAGCCTCATTCCTCTCATTCCTCTACTCCTAGCTGTACCAGCAGGAGCCTCTCCCCCGTCCTCGTCATCGTTTCCTACCTACCGGAGCTCCTTCCTTCTCTAGCGCTAGCTATATCACAACCGGTGCCATCGCCGCTCCCCGTCATCTGCTACCTCTCTCAAACGACTCCTCAGCTTCTCCTCATCACAACAGCAACTCCAACATTCCGCTTCAACCCCTCCAATGCCCTCGGTGACTCCATCTTCCAACTCGCTGGCAGACCTTCGGTGAGCCTAAGCAGCTTCCACACACTGCCAAACTGGCCGCTCCCACACTCCACACCTTTGTCGTTCACTGTAGATCAAAAGCCCTAACTTAGTTAGGGCTATTGATCAATCCCGCACTCCCCTAAACACCACCACATCCGTAGCGCCGCCTTGACCTCGCTAGGCACGTACACACCCTCACTAACTACACTAACCCCTTTAGCAGCTTTGCCATCGTCTGGCAATCCCTCTGAGCTTTTCTGACGAGGTTGAGAGACCATAATTTGTGTTTTAGGTCACAATTCCGCATCGCCATTGACACCGCAAGCTTTGAGCTTGCTTGAAGCTCTCTTTAGCATCTGCAGCCCCAGGCACTTGTCCCAGGCAGCACGGAATCCCTCCAGAAATACAACCCATGGACCAATTCGGCCCTTTGACTGGGGCTGCGAACAGAATTAGACAAAACCTCTCCACCTATTGTTGTTGTGAACGCGGAAGGAAGCCTTGTGGGATAGTCCCACATCGGATATGGACAACTGCTTTGTGCCGTATTAGTTGCAAAAGTTGCATAGGCTTACTGCCTCAAACACGAAAGGGGTGAGGTCCCTCACACCCCTCACTGTGCCTCGCCCGTGATACTGCTCACATGGGTCTGGCCTGGTCCGATTACCTGCCTAAGCTATATACTCCTCGCTCACCACCCACTGTTGATGAGCCTGGACTTGGGTGTGCTCTAGGTTCGATTACCTGTATACCCAGTACTGTTGGAGGCTCTGGGAGAGTGTGACCCAAGGAGAGAAAGGAGAGCATGCAGGGGTTAGGGGGTTTTGGTCTCTAGAGAAATTGGCTAACACATAGCCAAATCTGAATACCCCTTCTCCCTCTAGATGAAGAAGAGAAGCAAAGGAAGAGAAGAAGAGCAATAGAAGAGTCTGTGAAGAAGAAGAAGGAAAGCAGTTGAAGAAGAGAAGAAAAAGAAGAGAAGAAGTGCCATAAAAGAAGAGAGACAAGCACAAAGAAAGAGAAGAAGAAGCAAATCAGAAGAGAGATTATTGTTCATCTAGACATTTAAGGCGTCTAATCATCAAATCAGATGTCTGATTTGAGTTGATTTCTACATAGCTATTGAGTTCCATTTGATATTACTGTAGGAAGTAATTGGTGATTCAAATCACCATTTTACTCCATTCTTTTTGCAATTTAACACTTGATATCATTGCTACATTATTCTGAGTCAATTCCTGATTATAATTTCTTATCTCTATTGTTTAAAATTGCAATCATGAGAATCAAATTCCTACTTGCTCCCAGCGAACAACCTCGGACCTTTCGAGTACAAATTTTATTTATTTTTCGCAAGATTTCAACTATATTGCAACGTAACGATTTAAAACCCGATTTCAAGCGAGTAACACCTAGGTTAGTTCTGGTTGTTTGATTGTCAATTCACCTCACCTTACCCACTCGCTTAAATTAGAAAAATTAAAAATACTCTTCTCTTGTGGGATACAACTAAAATTTACACACCTTACACACCCACAAATTTTTCGACTTAAGGTGCACCTTTTCTAATATAATCACTTAAACGGGATTCTGACCTATGGACTCAGTACACTCAAAGTTAACACACAGATTAGTGATTAGAAATCTGAATAGGTTAAATATTTTTTGTGTGCCTTAACTAAGTGGTGCAACAGGCCAATTAATTGAGCTATTTGGGCTGCATAACTTAAGATAAAAGTGATTCATCAGTAGCTTGCCCCATAGGGTTGATTTTTAGGGTTGAACCAGGCACTCCACATTATTTTTGAGTTTTAAAGGAATATACCATAACTTGTGATTTCAAAACTTGTTGTGTTCTACTAAACACGATTGAACTGACCTAAAGATTAAACCCTAATAGCTACTAAAAAAGGTTAAACCCTAAGAGACACATCATCAAAACCTTGTTTGAAAATCGTTGGTTGTGCACACACACACATTTTAACTGATCTTTAATGGCACAACTCATCTAAAGGACCCATCACATTCCAAGAGCACAATCATCCCAAGCCTTAATTAAAATTGAGTGGTCGTTGGCCCTAGGATTCATTGAATCTATTTCAGGGTGTTCTCTTGAGCACATTTTGAATTAGTGACGTCTAATTGCCTTAAAAGGTGCTAAGTCGGGGGCCTGATTGTCAAACTACTTAAGTAGGGGTTTGGCAAAATTAACGGCCCTCGAGACACGCTCCCCCTGCTTCGTCGACCCAACTTTACCACCTTCGGGAGTAAGGACAACATCAAATTCGTTGTGTGGTCAGAGTTCATTTTTGGAGCATAGGTCCTTAAGCTACCCAATTTAAGGACAGGATTGATTGATTGTACTATAGGGCAACTTTCTTTCCTCTGTTTTCCCTCCTACTTCACCATGTTTGCTTCCAAATCCTACACACATTTCCAAACCTACCCTCCTACCACTACTTATCCTCAAGATGATCACTATCCTGAATCGACTTATGATTACCCATCCACTAGTCGGGATAAGTTTGATTGGGGATATGATTCTGGACCTAAATGTCCGGGACCTAACCCTGGACATCATGATCATGATTATTATTCTTCCCAAAGCTACATTGATTATAGATCACCGCCCTTTTATGAACAAACCAACCCGATCTACAATCAGGAAGGATATGATGATTATAACACCTACTCTCCCCAGGATTATACTGAATATAGTTCATCACCCTTTTTTGAACAACCCGAAATGGCCTACTATCAGGGAGGACCACTAGAACTTCAATATCTTGACTCCCCTAGATTGAACCCAACCCACCCAACCTTGAACCGAACCATTTGGTTCAGGTAAACCAGATTCAAGATAGGGTGTTGGCTAACTTGAGGAACATTATACAAACTTTAGAAGCTCAGCCAACACCATGCACTGAAGCATTGGATCCTATAATCAAAATGATTGATGAGCTTAATAGTTCTTTATTGGATTGGCTCCAAGATGTTAAGGATAGGAGCTCGAGTGAGTTTTTACTTGGGAAATTATCAAGATTGAGGATGAAATTTGTGGTTGCCTTAGTCCAATCTTGGGATGATTCCCAGGATGAACTCCCTTCAGGAGAGCTAATGTCTGAACCTACTTAGGTGCTTGTTAGGGGGGACACATTTTCTGAGACCGGGGATGACCAGGTTAGGTTAGAGCAACCAATCGAGGATGATGTGATTTTCTCACCCTAGATCCTCGAGCCAGGGAGCGAGGAAAAATATGTCTTTATAGACTAGGAAATAACATATAATTTTGAAATTCTTTAGTTCCGAGGGTGAGGAATCTCTTAGTGAAGTCTCACTTGAAGTTAGAGAAAATGATTTTAGTGAGAAAAACGGGCTCGAGGAGCATGACGAACCATTTGATAGCCTGATAACTGAGGATTATGATCCGATTGCGGCTGACATGGAGGATTTTGATCCTATTATAATAGATGATCCAATTGGTAGCCCTAATCTTCAAACACACCCCAAAGAGATGAATGATTTTGATTTGGAATGATTGAATCCAACTCAATTCTGATTCAGACACAATTGTTTGACTTGGATATCTTTGATGGGGTGTATAACAATCTGGAGGTCCTGGAAACATTGATCTTGGAGGATAGAAATTTGGAAATGAAAATTTGGGAGGTTAATTCTGAGGGAAAAAAATTCTTGGCTCTAAGGGTTCCTATTGACCTAAAACCACCAACCTTTTACCAGGACCGTTACGATATCTTTAACGTGCAACCCAAGTACATAACAATTACTATCTTTCCAAGCTGAACTCTAAGTGGACACCTGAATCTAGTGAATTAGATTTACCTATTGTTCACCACTTTAGACTTAGGTTGCACACCACAAAACTGCAGGCTCGGGCCCATAAGCACAACAATCTCTAGTTCTGGGTGATTTTCATCCAGAACCTTAGAACCACTCGACCCTAGGGCATGGGTTTGCACCACAATTTGGTCCATCTCTATGGACATCTTCTTCTTGCAGGTTTGAGGATCAATCTTTTAATTCTGATTCTAACCCGTGCTTGTGAATTTTTAATTTCTTCTTTGTTTGTAAATTATGCCTAGCTAAAGGCAATAAACTTAGCACGTGTGTATATTCCACTTTCTTTGCGCAACTAACCAGATTTTTACGAAATTCAGGTGCTATTTTGTTTATTTCGCCCTTTTCATGTCTTTATTTTTACAATGAGGACATTTCATCATTTAGGCATGGGGGGTGGATGCTTAATTCTGAAATTATTTTGTTAGCTCTATGGAATTTCATTTATTTTCTTAAAAAAATTAAAATTCAAAACTACTAAAAAATTTAGAATTAGGAGAAGAGAACTTAGGCATTAGGAGTTGTTAACTATAGGAAACGATACTTTAGGACTTGAACACTTAGACTCTTCAGGTCTTTGAGCTTAATTAGCTCGGGCATCCACTAAAATGTGGACTTGTTCTCGAGTCCTTGCCACATTAATTTTACTTTAATTTGGCTAATAAATTGGGGTGATAAGTACATGACTTATCAACCCACCCTCTGATTTAAGGGGACTTTAAGTTTAAAGCATCTACACACTATTTGCACTGACTCACTTTTCGATGATTTTTATGAAAATTAGGTAGTTAATGAACTTTCTAGGGTAGTATGGCTAACAAGTTACCGTGGGTAACAACCCATTGGCCGGTTGTTACTTGACCATACTTTCTCTGCTGTCTTTAGGTAAATCTTAGATCAGGGAAGCCACCTAGTTAGAAAAAGAAAAAAATGATACTCAAAAAGAAAAAGAAAAAAAAAGAAAAGAACAATAGAAAAAGGAGAAAAAAATAAAAATAATAAAATAAACCACACTTCACCACACGAGTATGACTGGCAAGTTGTCGTGGGTAACAGCCCGTTGGCCGATTATCCAGAGCCCATCACACAAAAATGCATAAATAATTCCCAAAGCACTTAGGGAAGAAGCAGGGAACACTACAACATACTTTCCTTTTGCCATCGGTTAGAAATCGACGGCAAAATCGAAATAACCGACGGAACTAATCAACGCCGTTATTATCATCGCTTTTTCGTTTTACCATCAGTTAGAGGGCACATCTGACGTCAAAATAATGTTTAACCACTGGATGGATTGGATATTTCTCCATCGTTTCAAAATCGATGGTAATTGTATTTTTCGTCAGTTATGTCATATGCGACGGCATATGTAAGTCACTTTTTCCTGCCTTTACGTGCCCTTTCTTTATTTTCGTCGTCCTTCAAGTAAATTTCTCGTCGCTTATGTAAGCGATGACAAAAATATTTTTGTCGACACTTTTCTTAAAAGTGACGACATACAAGTGATTGCAAAAATAGTTTTGTCGAAGCTTATTTGAATAAGCGACGGCGTAGATGTGACGCTAAAAATAGTTTTGCCGTCACTTATCCTAATAAGTGACGACATAAAAGGGAATTGCGATTATCTCTAACCTTATATGCCATCGGTTATTAGGATAATTGTGGAGAAAAAATTTTTAGCGTCACATCTATGTCGTTGCTTATTCAAATAAGCGATGACAAATGTATGGGTTTTTTTTAAAAAATAAATTATAAAATGATGGAAACAACCTACTAAACCTACTTAAAAGACTTGCTTTTATAGAAAAACAAGTAATGAAAATGAAGAGAAGTTTATATTTCATAAATATAAAGTCTAATACATAAAAAGTTTGAAAATGAAATATTTACATAAGAAGGTAACATGAAAAACATAACAAAAGAAAATGAATAAAAATCAAAATGCAGCTACCTCGATTCTACCAGCTCCACCTGCACCACCCATGGAGTCGTCTTATCTGTAGATGCTAGGATCTAATGAAGACAGATGCTTTGACTGACCCTTCTTCTTAAAAGCAACTGAAGCTTATCATCCATGGCATTCATCTTATTCTTCATCTCTACCTCTCTCTTGTCCCTCTCTGCCTCTCTTCTCCCTCTCCTCCTCTCACCTTTGTAGTGTGTTGATTTTTCGATGCAGCTGATCGACGACACTAGATGAGACGACACCTTTCCTCCTATGCCAGGTGGATAACGTGTGTGACCTCCTCGCACTACGAATGAAACCACTATGTTTTGATGGCATCACTCTCCTAAATGCCTCCTTTGGATCCAAAGGCTGGTTGATGCTGTCAGAGGTCTCGTCAGTGGGGGGGATGTAATAAGTGTATCATTTACTCCTAAATGGATTTAAAAATATTATTATAATATATATATACAAAGTTATAAATTTTTTGAGTATAGGAAACTTATGTGTTTCTCCTGGTATGACTCATGAATCCATTTACAAGCACCCTTAGCTGCAGCCTTACTGTGGGTGACCTCGTAGATATCCATCCTACTCATTTCCATCCCATCATGTGTAACGGATTAAAAGTATAAAAATGATACAATTATATTAAAATAACTTAAAAAATTAAGTAATATTCAATTGAAAAGTAGTTGCAACACTTACATAAGAGCTCCTGACCGTCTCGATGCTCCTTCGACCCAAACAATGGGTTTGTGGTGGAGCTTTAGCCCTATTGGCCTTATTTTTTTTTGCTTGCTCCTGTAGACATATACAATAAAATTTTTTATGAATTTAAGATATATGAAATTAATAAAATAATTTTTAATCATTTACTAACCTCCATCTTTGGATCCAGCCAATGCTTACATGCCTTCTTCCAATTGTCAAGCACGACATCAGGAGGATAATTCTCCATTGCCTCCTCGGGTGAACTGCAGTTAGAGAAAAGCTAAATACCAAATATAAATTGTTAGAAATAATATATGAAATTTTGTATATAATAAAAATGTAAATGTTTACAAAATATTACATTTCTCTTGGTCTTCGTCCTTCAATCTCTATGGATTTTGATGGCGTATTTATGGATATATCGGGAGGCATTGGGGTCATCACCCCAATCATAATTTGCCTACATTAATTTTTTAAAAAATATGTCAATCTTACGTTACATAATTTTAAGATAAAGTTATAAAAGAAATAACTTTGATAAATGAAATTACTTCCATACTTCCAACTGACGGAGGAATTGCCTCTTAAGCTCTGCAGGCACCTTCATACAGTCGAAGTAGCAAATGGGCACAATGGACTTAATAGTTGTGCCTACTTGACTGATGAAGCCTGGGTAATTGATCTCAACAATTTCCTTGATTTCACCATAGTATCCATCTAGACCGGTGGAAAGATCTGAATCAACAACTCCAGCCTACTGTGTAACTTTTCTATCATCAATTTCTTTTATTCTGAATCTGAACCCATTTATTATATGCCCATAGTGGTAATGTGCATAATATAATGGTGAATCAGCAATTACATCAAAAATTTGGTACCCATCGTGGGTCCTTATCCTCTTTCAATTGATTAACTCGATCTTTAAACCAATCTAAGAAGCCAAATTCGGTTGTCCTTGAAAGAGATAATCATTCAAATTACTCGTAAAATGGATCAATTTCAGGAATTTGTTTTAAAATATGTAGATGTACATAACATCTGTCATTTTCTAAAATAGCCTTGTAAACTGTATGAAGAATCAACCTTCCTTTGATATCAAAAATTGATAAACATTCTTCATCACTGTCATTGTATTCCCCCTCATAATTCCTTTGAAGTTTATTAAAGCGGTTGTCCATTTCATTCATGTACATGGAGGTAAAATTTATACACTCCTCCATGAGATAACCTTCTACAATTGATCCTTTCAACTTTGCCTTGTTCAAAACATAATCTTTAAGCTTTTTCAAAAACTACTCCATAGGATACAACCAACTGAATTGTATAAGTCCACCGATTCTTGCTTCATTTGCAAGATGTAGCGTGAGATGAACCATTACATCGAAGAAGATTGGGGGAAGAATCTATTCAATCTTATAGAGAGTAATGACTATTTGTTTATCCTAGTGATCCAGCGTATCATTTTGTAGTGTCTTCGAACAAATAGCTTTAAAAACCTACTCATCTCTATGAATGAACCAACTGGCTCTAGCAGTATCCTCTATATCAATAGTGGAAACAATACTTGCATATAAATGTGGGAGTCATGACTATTCAAGCCAGATATCTTTTTCGGCACTTCATTCACACAACGAGAAAGCTGCGAGGAAAACCCATCTGGTACTTGAATTTCCTTTAAGAAGGAGAACAGTCTAGTCTTCTAGTCTCGATTCAAGCTGTAAATAGCAGGTGGAAAGTAGCCATCATCCTCATGAATATGCAGCTTCGGACGTATCCCAAACTCTGCATGTCTTTTCTTGTTTTCACCATGTCCTTTGGATCATCATTAGATTTAATATGTGTACGATGTTACATCACATTCTTTTTGATGTGCATAACATCTAAATTATGACGTATCGTAAGATCTTTCCAGTATGGTAGCTCCATAAAGAAAATGCTTTTCTTTCAAAATCCATAATTCCTTAAAGCCATTTGCTCTTGTTTGAATGGTCGACCCAACCGTATCTCACCCATTTTTTGTAATCTCTCCATTATAACCTAACCCAGCAACTTGATAGAATCTGTACTAAGTTTATTTTTTGGATTTTTCTTTGAATACCGACATATCCTGCCATCAAATTTACTCTTGAACTGTGACGTTCGCCATCTATGATCAATAGGTAGAAATC
The DNA here is from genome assembly GCA_037157565.1 of Thalassia testudinum. NCBI lineage: Eukaryota > Viridiplantae > Streptophyta > Magnoliopsida > Alismatales > Hydrocharitaceae > Thalassia > Thalassia testudinum. The sequence continues at coordinate 41,585,147 of JAZHRO010000049.1, forward strand.
TATGATATCCTAAGTAACAAAATTTCTTACTTTCCAACAATCGTAGGTGATGAGTGTCTTCCATACATACTGGGCAAGCAAGCTTTCCTTTAGTGCTCGAACTTGACAAATTTGCGTACGTCGAGAAGTCATTTATGGTCCACAACAGTACTGCATGCATATTATAAAATTCTTTCTTTTCTGCATCATTCGTCTTCACGTTGGTGTACCACAACTATTTTAGTTCATCGATTAATGGTTGGAGATAAACATCTATTGCATTTCCTGGTTGTTTTGGACTGGGGATTAATAGGGTTAGCATCTTGAGTGACGAGCTCATACACAACCAGGGAGGTAAGTTATAAGTGACCATTACCACTAGCCATATAGAGTATGACAGGTACATACTCTTAAATGGATTGAATCCATCTCTTGCAAGACCCAACCGAATGTTTCTTGCTTCTAAAGCAAATGAATTATTTCTTTTGTCAAATCTCTTCCACTCCTCTGAATTAGTAGGATGACATATTCTTCCATCTTGAGATTTACAATCCTTGTGCCATGTCATCCACCGTGTAGTTTTAGTTGATATAAGGTGTTGAAGCCTAGGTGTCAGTAGGAAGTAACGAAGAACCTTCTGAGGTTGTTTCCTCTTACTTTCACTTTTACCTTCTTTATATCTCTCAAGTCCACATTCGAGATAGTTACTCAAGTTTGTGAATTCATTTATGAAAGGAATGCAGTCATTCGGACATGCATCGATCTTCTGATAGTCTAAACCAAGCTTGTGAATCTGTTTTCTTGCCTCATACCATGAAGACGGAAAATCATTGGGGTTATTCAACAGCTAAGCAATAAATTAAAGTATTTCTAACATGAATTTAACACTAGCTCTATTCATAACCTTCAATTGAAACATCTTTAACGAAAATGACAACTTTGACATTTTTATAACACCAGGAGCAATATGCTCCTCAGCCACCTTAACATCATAGAATGATCACAACTAAATGGATCTTTCTCATCTGTATTTATATCCTCTCCTGTTCTCATCTCGTTCAACATTTCTTGTATTTCTTCACCTCCACTATCAACAATTTCTACGTCGATTACTTCGTCAATAGTATTCTCATTGTTTATGACTTTCTCAGTCAACTCCTCTCCATGAGCTACCTAAGTAGTGTAGTACTATCACCACCCATTACAAATCAAGTACTCGAGCACAGTATTACGATCATGCAAGGAACCATTCAAACATTTTCTGCATGGGTAGAAGATATTATCAAGTTGACCTCCTTGCCTAAATATCTTCTTATCATCATCAAAGGCCCAATCCAGGAATGAAATTACTCTATCTTTATATCTAGTGTAATCTGAAATTTGCAATCCAATCCAAGATTTATCCATTGTAACCTAAAATTTAGTGGAAATAAATCACTTATTAGGAAGGGAAAGGACTGAATGATGTGTATCTTGATTAAGATTTTCACTTTGTAGCCCATCCTCAAAGATTTGATCATAACTTACATTTTCTTATTACATGTAACCTTAGTGAGGTAAAATTTTGGTAGCATCTCCCTACACTTCTCCAGTATACCCCCCAATACTACCTTAGCTAGATTTTCTTTAACACCCAATTAAGGGCACCGCAAGAAAATAGATAAGATTGGTTGGTATACCAGAGAAGAGCAGGAAGAAGCAACCGAAATTTCATTGCATAAGGTTACATGTAACGAGAAAAGCTAAGTTGTGATTGATTAGCCCATATTTGTGGGCCATTTAAGTATTTAAGTGCTTAGACATTAAGTTAATTCTAGCAAGTAATTAGCATAAATTAGGATGTAAATAGGTTAATTCATATTTCTAATTTAATTATAAAATTCATGAATTTCATTCATTTAATTAGCTAACCAATTAGGTGCATTGCATACATTAATTTAAGTTAACATAAAAGTTGAGTGTTTGTATATAAATAACCATAATATTTTAACATTATTTTTTTCTTTCTTCTTCTTGCAGCAACGGCTGCATTTCCTTCAGTTGTCGCTTCAACACCACCAGCTGCCACATTGAAATCTGCATTCAAGGATGAGCGGAGAATGTGGATCTGCTCCCGCCTCTCCATTCAAATTCATGCAGGTAGCTACAAAAAGAGGAAGAGACAATCGAGTACAAGAGGCCACCATCCCAACCATCCACACTGTGTAGAGAGTTCATCTCGTCCATTTCACCACCACCGGCCTCAACCGCGGCGACGAGCCTCCATCACCGTGGGCGTGTGGCGTGACAGGCCACACAGCCATCCAGAGCTCGTCTACATCATTGTGCCTCACCAGAATCAACATCACCACCCTCACCGTCATCACCAACAACCTCCACAACCGCTACTGCAATTTCACTCCTCAGTCAGTTAAGACATCCGGGAAATTTCCCGGACGTTTGAAGCTTCGACCCCCTACTCCAACAGCAACCGGCCGCTCACTTCACGCCCGTGCCTCCGGTTGCACACTTGCGCCGCACCTCCTGCAGCATCCATGGCGCAAGCCCTTGCTACATAAGACCACCTTTGCACCCGCATCACCTCCAGCTTCCAACGCCTCTCCAGCCTGCAGCAGCAACCACCCTTGTTGCGCTTCACCTCCAACACCAACCGCTAGCCCATGCATGCACTTCACCTCCAGTGCCAACCGCCAGCCCACCCGCCTTGCAGCCTCGTGCGCACCCTACAGTAAGCCCACCACCGTGCAGCAAGCCCGCTAGCAGTTACGGCCAATGCGCACACAGCAGTAGCCGTGTGCTCTTCTCTACGCACGCATCACCTGCACAAGCTCGCCACCTGCAGCACCTCCACCTCCTTGCAGTGCGCCTGCCAGCAGCCTGCAGCACCATCTCTACCCGCCGTGTGCCTTCCTTGCAGCGTCTACCAACAGCATCGAGCAGCAGCGGCGCGCCTGCAACAGCACCATCCTTGGCGCACGCGCAGACCAGTGCGTGCGCCTCCTTGATAGAAACTCAGCCGCACAACCCACCTTCGTCGGAGCTCCGTCCGGCCGACTCTGACCACCTTGCGACTCGCCTCCACCACCGCTGCAAATCCCTCGGTCCAAAGAACTTCCTCTGAGCTTCATGCTTCCGGTCGTTCCTTCCTCTTGGCGCACGGCCAAGGGAAAGAAATCCCCTATTTTGCTACAATAAAAGGGCTATTAATATTTACATTTTCTGCAATTGCCAACTTTTATTGATATTTTATTGAATCTGCATTTCAAAAAATATCCTCTAGTTATTCAAAATTGTCATTTCAGCATGTTCTCTTGATACTACCTTAATCTGAAGGCAGATTTGGCTCGATTCTCGTCTAAACTAACTACGAATATATGCTTTTAATCGGTGCGAATTTAAATGCGTCATTGCCTCCCTATGGACACAACCCGCTCTTCTACGAGTGGTTATTTTAATTATTGATTAGTCAAATTTTCCACCACATAAAACTACAAACGACTTGAAAAGCGAACAATCGACTCGTCAGTGATCAAATCTTTAAGGACCTTCTTTAGTAGGATACTTCACCAAACTAAAGTTGATCGAGTCTTATGGCATGCTACAAAGACAACACATCATGCATGTGAGGTATACATACACTTCCTGCATTTTCTATATAACATGATCATAATTCTCGATGGGTGAGTAATTTGGACACAATTTGACTCGGAGGACTTTTACCCTAGGGGTTAGAATACCTAATATTTGGTTTCGCGTGTGTTCTCAACAATTTTGTGCGGATTTAAAGCGTATTACGTTGTAGTATAACCGACAAAACGTTTAAACAAATATAAAGAATTTTATTACTCGATCAACTAGAGTATCCGAGGTCGAACACGGGGAGCAATCTCAGTACTTTGTAAAACCAAAGAATACAACTGTTAAATGCAAATATAATTGATTCAAAGAGAGAATTTTAAAAAGGATTTGTGAAAAAAAAGTAGAATTGGACGTCTGATTTCTGTATCAGACGTCTTAAATGTGATCTCTCTTCTCTCTTCTTCTCCTTTCTGCTTCTGTATCTTCCTTCTTCTCCTGCCTTGCCTTTCTTCTTTCTTCTTCTTTTTCTTCTGATCTCTTTGCAGTCTTCACTTGGCCTCTTCCTTGTTCTTCTCTCTCTTCTACCTTGTCTTCCTTCTTCTTCTTCTTCTTCTCGGCGAAGACTTCTCCTTTCACTGCTACACAGCCTCTTCTTTCTTCTCTTCCTGTTCTTTAGCTGCTAAGTGTTCGCTGCCTCGGTTGCTTCTTCCTTCCTGCACACACCACACAGTAGCAAAAACCTACCCCCGTCCCTCTACCCAAGCATCTCTCTTTTTCTCAAGCAGTTCACTCAAGCACGCTCTCCCAGAGCCACACGAGTAGTCGGGACGGATTCGCACCCGGGACCAGGCGCACCGGCAAGTGGTGATGCGCGAGGAGTGCGTAGGTTTAGGTCGGGTCGGATCCGCCAGATCCACGACGTCAAGCCGCGGACGAGGCATGTGGGGGCAGTGAGGGACCTCACCCCTGTGCTTATGGAGGCAGTAAGAAGAAAACACAAAAACAATTTATATGATGCCTGAGTTTTGCAATCCCACGATGTGGGACTATCTGGTCGGTCTTGCCTTCACGCGTGCCCGCAGAGCTTTCGTCACTCGATTGCCCAAGCTGATGGCTCCTCTGTGCAACTGGCTGGCCTCGTTTGCTTCGCGACCTTCGTGAGAGTCTGCTGCACCTGCAGCCTAGGAAGCCTGATGCCCGAAGCTGCTCCAAGCTCCCTGCTGCTTCGGCTGTTAATGGCGGCCAGAGCGTACACTTGACATCCAACAGAACGGCCTATTGGCCCAATCAGAATAGCTGGAAACCTTCGCCGTAGCACGGCGAAGGTGGTGGGCGATGCTGCAGGTTGCAGGTCGGCCTAGGCGTGCGTGCCTAGGTCAACCTGTGGCCGGAGATGGTGGGTTGGTCGAGGGGTGCTTGTGGAGGTCTGGAGTGGCAGTGATGGGGTGGAATGGGTTCCTGGTGGTGAGGCAAAGCTCACGAGGGGGTTGGCGAGCCGTGTGGATGGGCGGAGTGGTGTGGGCAGCTCGCTGGAGAGCGGTTGGAGGCGAGAACGATGGAGGTGGTTAGGTACTGTCGAGGGGTAATCAAGTAAAATAATAGGGGGAAAAGAGAGAGTAGAGGATGGAGAATGTATCTGGGGTTGTTTGGAAGGAAGGGAGGCGGTGGAGAGGACGGCTCGTAACTACCGTCGTCGGGGAAGAAAGACCCTGAGGGAGGAAGCGGCGATGAAGATGAGGTTAGGAGCACACGCACGGGGTACAGTGCGACGCGGGAGGAAGAGGCGGAGAGGACTCTGCTGCTGGTATGGCAGCAGAGCGACGAGAAGGAGGGGAGGAGGTCGCCGGAGCTTGCGGGTCATTTGGCCGGAGATGGGAGAGAGGGAATTTGGAGGGGATCTCCGTCAAAATCAAGCTTGGGTCCTGCGGCAGGGTCTAGTGGGTGTTTTATAGGTGCTGGCCGCTCCTGTCAGCGCGTGGAGAGCGCGCAATTTGGTCTGCCGGCTCGCCGGAGTTGGAAGGAAGGTGGATACCCAAATCTCTCGTGTGTTCGCACGAGAGATTGGGTTCACACCAGCGATTGTAATTGGCTTTAGAAGGAAGGGAATTCCTCAGAGAATCCCCCTTCCATTTCTGGGAGGGAATCTTTGAGGGATTAGAGAGCAATCCCTCTCTGAACCTCGTCGGAGCTCGGTTCTGCCCTAACAATGGCGACAGGACCGGATTGCAAAGGGGGTGAAGAACTTGGGGGGCTCCTTGCAAGTATATTCAAAAGATAGGGACCTATTTGTAATTTGGGTGTACTAAATTGCAAAGTAGGTCAAGATGACCTCCCCTTAGGTCCAAATTTTGGTATAAACCTAATTTGGACCTAAGGAATCCAATGGCGAAGTTGGATTTCAGGTTTGACCTCGTTTGACTGGACATTTTGTGTAAAAACCCAAATTTGGTTAATTGAGGAGCTAGGACCCTAATCTAGGTCAGACTAGGTTCCAAAGGCCAAATTAAGTGTTCTAAACCCTAGAGGATGTTTTTCCATGATTTTTAGAGGGTTTACTCGATTTTTATCCTGATCGGAACCTTGTTAATTTAAGCGGGTCTGTTTTAGGGTTACCAAGTGTCATTTAATTCTTAGATTGCACATAAACCCATTTCTGATTGACTCAACCCTCTTTTTATCTTATTTGGACAATTTGACCTATGTTTTGCTTCTGAGAAATCCCATTTATGTACTGCAATGGTAAAATTACAGTTTTAACCTTTATTTCATGTTTTCTTCTCAGAGCACTTGTTCCTTCAGTTAAGCCTTCTTTTAGGTTATGTAGGAGCTTTTATCTTCTCTATTGGGTCAAAATGAGCTAGTTATGGCTCATGATGAGGCTCTCATCAGCGTGCATATATCTTTTTTAGTAAGTGTGTGTATCTAAATAATAACTAATTTGAACATTAAAGAAATTCACCAAAAAACTAAAATATTATTCAATTAATTTAAAAATATTGAATGTATATATACCTCCAACTACTCAATCCTCCGAGTGTACCCGACACTGATAACCTGCAATTTCAAAAGCAAAATTAATTAAAAATAGATTATAATCTTAAATGTTAATAACAAATATATTCTCCTTCTAAGGACTTGGTAAAAGTTTACAGGTAATCATATATATCCTCCCTAAATGCACATCCTTACTCTATGTTAATCATAATGTTAATCAATAAAGCTTAAAAAAAAAAATAACAAACCCACAATTTGTTTCAAAATTGTTTATACGTTTCCCTCCTATTTTAGTTTCAAACCAAATTTCTAAAGTAAACCGTCATTCCAAAATTATGCAAGTGTGGGTATCTAACAACTATAATAACTATCACTTTAATTACAAAAAAAATTAAATAGCTAAAACTATAACCAACCCAACCATATTCCTAGACCCTAGCACAACTCAACCATCCAAACCCTAGCCCAAGTCAAATCTTAAACCCTAAACCCTAACCTAGACCAATCGTCCAAACCCTAATCCAAGTCAACCCTAAACACCCACCTAATAAAACCCCAACCAACTAATATATTGAACATTAATGAATTTTAAAAAATTTTGATAGAGTTTCTCCTTAAATATTTCATTTTTCACATAAAAGTGCATTTCAAAACATCACACCACCTAATAAAAGTGGGCACACCCCATCGTAAAAGTGTAACAAATAAAATGGATAAATGGATATGAAAGCACATAAAGACAATATGTGGGCACACCCCACATCTATTAAAATCTTAAATTGCCATTCAAAACACAAGTAAAAGTGGGAACACCCCACCACCAATTTAACAAAAACACATAAAAGACAATATGTGGGCACACCCCACATCTAACATGATCCTAAAATATCATGAAAATAACTTCAAAAAATTGAAAATATATCTTTGAAGCATCCAAGAGTGATCGTCGTCAATTACCTGCAATTTTAATAACAAAAAATTAATTAAATACATACCTATTATGATTTTAATAACTTAAGTACTTAATTTAAGGAAGGTGGGAAGGAAGAGGAGAAGGAGAAGGAGGAGGTAGGGAGGAAGAGGAGGAAGGGAAGAGGGGGGAAGGGGAGGAGGACTCGTAGGAGGAGGAGGTGTAAAGGAAGTGGAGGAGGAGGAGGTAGGAGGAAGAAGAGGAGGAAGGGAAGAGGGAGGAGGGGAAGAGGGAGGAGGGGAGGAGGACTCGCAAGAAGAGGAGGAGAAGGAGGAGGTAGGGAGGAAGAGGAGGAGGAAGGGAAGAGGGGGGAGGGGAGGAGGACTCGCAAGAGGAGGAGGAGGCGCAGAGGAAGAGGAGGCCCAAATTTTGGCTGCTAATTTTAACCTACTTTTTTCCGTTGCTTATTCCACTAACCGAGGGCAAAAGTAAAACATAAACCACTAAGCCCACCCAAACTTTAGGGGCTAATTTTAACCATCTTTTCACCATCACTTATTACACCAAACGATGGAAAAAATATATTTGTCGTCTCTTGATAAACTGACGGTAAATATTAATTACCACCACTTGCCCATCGCTTTTTTTCAATTGATGGTAGGTCAAGTACATGCCTTCACCGTTGCTTATTTGAATAAGCGATGGTAAAATAACTTTTTCATCGATTTTAGAAACCGAGGAGATATACACTAGGTTTGCCCTTGTGTTGACCACATAAAAAATAAAAAAAGTAGGGAGAAATCTACCGATGGGAAAGATAAACCTTTATGCAGAAACTCTTAAGGTCACGTAAGGCCATAGAAACCTGAAGTCCATTTTAACGGTCGCCTAGTGAATCTATCACTTTTTTAGGTTAAGATGCTTAGAACTTGAAGTTCTTTTCGAGTCTTGGGTGGGTTTGGTAACTGTAGAAATTTTCCCGAAACTCTAAACTCAAAAATCTAAAAAAGAATTAGAAAAGAAGGAAAAAAATATAAAAAAATGATCTTCCTTTTTCAAAATAAGGCAAGGACTTGGGCGGTCTGCATTTTGGTAGGCACCCGGGCATTGTTGAGTCTTCGTAGCTTAAGACCTTAGTTGAAATTTTCTATTGTTAGTAAACAACTTAGGCCTAAGTAATTGAACCCTAATTATGTTCTTATACATAGCATTTAGTTTGATTTTGTTTGAGACTAGCAAAAGATTGGCATGGGGGTATGATGTATATACATCCATTTAGGTTAAAAAGCCTATTTATGCATGTTCCTAAGCTTCCTAAGCTTAGATACGCATTCCAAATTATAAATATTACATATCATGCATCATTCTACATTTAGAATATTTTGTATAAGGTTTAGGTTAATTCGTGTCCTTTTGTGGCTAAAAGAGGAAATTTATTTTGAGGCCTCGGATTGATGATTCTACCATACGTATCTGATCAGGATGACGTAAGGAGTCCAATGCCTTTGAAATTGTCTTGATTGGAGTCCTGTAGCACACTCTACAGTCCAAGGAAAATTAACAACCAAGGGACTATGTGATGCAATTCGAAGCTTCAAACAACAAATCCAACTACACGGATAGATCCGGATTGACAATCGCAGCCCAACGGTACAAAAATCGAATCAATCTGATGTACGTGGTGCCACCTACAAAGAAAAGAAGATAGATGGCTCAGATGGCACCACGTGGAGCCATCTAGGCCGCCCAATATCGACCGCAGCCTCTGCCTCACCTCAAAGAGAAATCCCAGCCGTTGGATCCCAATCCAATGGCTGAGATCCATCCTTGGTCGAGCCTCATGAGCTGAAGGAGAGTGCTATGCTAAATCGCGACTATTGGATTGAGATCCAATGGTCGAGATCACACGTGTGCCCCATCACCTTCTCAACACTCCTTCTCCCTTAGTGCAACATCACCCATGCACCTCTCAAACCCGTGGCACAAGGTCAACTCCTCCAACGCCTCTGATCCAGTCTAGTGGTGAGGCGTGCCCAAATTTGACCACTCCATCATGATTGAGCAGTCGAGATGCAGCCACGCAGTGCAATGGATGAGTGTGGATAAGCCCACGAGTGCACTCGCGATCACACACCCGGTTCGACACCTAATTTGACACCCCAGCTGAGTGTGCAATCCTTGCACAATTTGAGTAGTTCATCATCGATCTAACAGTGAGGCGCGCGCGATAGCTATGAACGTTGCAAGTGTGAGTGGGCACATGAGTTCGAGGCTATAGCGACATTTATGGCAGAGCTTTAGCAATGCCTTTGATGTCACTAAATGTCCCATGCACGAAATGCCTCTTCTCCTCCACTATAAAAGGACCCCTACCCCTTCCATTCTTCTTGATCTCTTCCTTTCTCTCTCACACCACCTCTAAGGCTCTAAAAAGAGCTTATCCCAAGCCCAGGATGCTCCTCTAGAGTAGAAATGAAATATTTTTTCCTGCTTCTCACCCCCCTTCGTGTAGCATCTCATGGCCGTCCTCTTACCACCTTCGGGAAGAAGATCCTTGCTGCGACGCCGTCCTACCCTGTCATCCTTCCCCCGTTGTCATTCTCCTTCCTCCAACCTCTCACCACCTTTGTCCAGGGAGCCGTCAGAGCGAGTTGTCCTCCAAGTGACCGTTGAGGGGGATTCTTTTCAAACCATTCTATCTTTTATTACTTTCTAGTGTAGTTGCAATTAGTTGTAATATACATTGATTACCATCATAACCACCACTCAACACAACCCTACACTCCATGCCAACCCTAATCCACCCTTCATCCATTAACTACCTAATCCTAGCCATCCACAACACCATGCCACCCTTAACTCTAGTTAACACCAAGCACCACCCATCCATTTTATAAAAAGGCCATCAACCACCCACTTCCAACCTACCCTTGGCTACATACATTATTCATTCTTCCACCCACACTTCACCATAGCCCACGTCCAAGAGAAGAAGGAATAGAAGAAGATTAAGGAGAAACTCTGTCTCCTTGGTGCCTTCCCCTCTTTCGTTCTCTCTTGTGCCCATGCCAAGGAGTCCAATTCCAAGGAAAGAGAGGTAGGTGATTAACGAGATTCAATCCTCCACAACGGCGCCAAACTAATAAGCAAGATTCATACGCGTAAAAGATTTGGTTTGAAAACCCATTCTTGCAGTTGTGTAAAAATCTACTATCAAATAAAATTTATAACCGAAACTCTAGTGAGTCCTAGGTTAAACATAGTGAGATGAACATTTGATTAAAAATCGCATTTGAAATTATTTTAGGAAAGAGATTAGTTGGTTGAAATTAATCTATGCAAGCTATTCTACATAAATAATAAATAATAGAAAAGAGAGAGAGAATAATACAGAGAAAAAGAGAGAGAATGAACTAATATTTCATAACCAAATGTTCATTACAACTAATTTCTACAACTAGAAAGCTAGAAATCAACACTAGAAAGAGGTAAAAAGAGAGGGATGAGAAAATCCTCCTCAACGGCTGCTTGGAGGAAGAGCCATGTTGACGGAGCACTTGGAAGAGGGTGGTGAGATGTTGGACGAGGAGAATGGAGTTAGAGGATGAAGAATGAAGCAAGGGATGTCGCAGCGGGATCCGCTTCCCGAATGGCGGCGAGAGGACAACCGCGAGCGCTCCATGAATGGGGATGAGAAGATGGAAAAGTTATATTTAAGACTATAGTGGACCATCTTGGGAATGGGACCAGCTCCTAGAGCTTTGGAGGAGGTGAAAGGAGAAGAGAAGGGATGATGAAATGAGTAGTAGGGGTGGCCTTTTTATAGGTGTAAAAATTAAGGGCAAAAGGGTCTTTTAAGGCCTTTGAAATAAATGCAGGGCCTTCAGTGACACTTGTAAGTGTTACTAAAGGCCCATGTCGCTAAAGCACGTGTGGTACATGGACCCTTTGATCATGATTGGAGCGCCTACATGCAGCCACGTCTACGAGCTCTTCACCTTCAGCAATTGGCTCCTTATCCCCGCCCAATCTCAATAGAAGGGCTTTTAGAAGTTGCAAACGTCTTAAGGTTGTGTGCTGTGATTGTAGCTCGGAAGATCATGGAGCATCAGATCAGGATCTGAGGGTTCAGATCCATGCTCCATCGCATGTTCAATTCCGCCTCTACGCGTTATATCGCGCATATACCCATGCGTTCATCTCCTTGCGCCACATGGTGTTGTCTCGCTCACTCGATGTCGATCGGACGACCCAATTGAGCACTTGTGCCCGCGCTGCTGATTAGAGGCACCAGCGTGGGTTCAAACCTACACCCAATGTTTCACACAAGGCACTCAACCATTGCAACAAGCTCCCCTTTGTATCGCGTTCTTATTTTAAGGTCGCAGCACTCTTAGTCATTAGATCTCAATGCAACGATCGAGATCACATGGCCTTTGCTAAGGAGGGAGTGCCAGAGGCTTTAGGAGGCTTGGATGGTGCCACTTGGCACCATTTGGGCCGTCCATTTTTCCCATGTTTGTAGATGGTGCCATGGATGTCGGATTGGGTTGATTTTCACATTGTTGGGCTGTGATCGTCGATCCGAACCCATTTATGCGGTTGGATTTGTCATTTGAGGTATAGATTTATACCACATTGTCCCTTAGCCTTTGATCTTCCTCAGATTACATTTAATGCTACGGAGGTCCGATCGGGGCGATTTTGGAGGCATTGGACTCCGACTGTCGCCTTGATCAGATCCGTATGGTTGGATCTTCAATCCGAGACCCCCAAATGATATTGCCTTATCCTCTGGCCATAAAAGGGGAAATTAACCTATATTTTATACAAATTAACCTAAATGCATGATGATGCATATTATTTAATATTTATAATACATGATGATGCATGTTATGTAATATTTATAATGCATGATGCTTCTATAACACTTGAAACATGCTTAAATAGACATTTTAAGCTAATTAGATGTGTGCACATCACACCCCCTTGACTATCTTTTGCTAGCCTCTAGCAAAACTACATTCTATTTATAAAAGAATTAGGATCAAATTACTCGGGCAATAGTTATTTTTCAATACTAAGAAATTTCTACTAAAGACCTGAACTACAAAGACTCAACTACGCCCGGATGTCTACCAAAATGTAGGCTGCCCAAGCCCTCCCCTTAGTCAAAAGCAAATACATATTTTTCTTTTTCTTCTTTTCTCTTTTTTTTTTATTTTTGAATTTAGAGTTTTGCGGTAGCTTTCTACGGCTACGCAACTCACCCAAGACTCAAAAAGAATTCTAAGTTCTAAGCATCTTTTTGAATGTGATAAACTCATTGATCGGCAATCAAAATGGACTTCAGGTTTCTACGAACCCTAGGTGACCCAAATGAAGAATTTCTGCCTAAAGGTGTATCTATCCGACCGGTAGCTTTCTCCCTACTTTTTATTTTTATGGGGTCAACACAAGGGCGAACCCAATGTATATCTCCCCGGCTTATTCTACTTCTCTGCTTCTTCCTAAGTGTTTGGAATTAAACGTGCATTTCGTGAGCTAGGTTCTTGACAACCGGCCAATGGGTTGTTATCCATGACAACATGGCAGCCATACTCATGCGATGTAGTGTGGCTTTTTTTTTTCTTCTTTTCTATTTCTCAATTTTAAAAAAAATTCTTTGAAAATTTTTCTATTTTTTTTTAACTAGGTGGCTTCCCTGTTCCAAGATTTACCTAAAGGCAGCAAAAAGAGAATGGTTGTGTGGCTAAGCTCTGGACAGCTGGCCAATGGGTTGTTACCCATGGCAACTTGCCTGCCATACCATCCTAGAAAGTTCATTAGCTACCCAATTTTTGTTAAAATTGTCGAACGGTGAGTCGCAGGGTTAATCACCGAATTTCCACACCTTACCATCCCTAAACAAATGGACAAGAAAAGATCTTCAATCGGGAGATCAAGAACATTCTACAGAAAATGGCTAGGCCGGATCGTAAGGATTGGACTCAAACGGTTGTTACCCATCGGCATGTCTCTGTTTTGTTTGGTGTATGGAAAGGCATGCCATCTACCCTTAGAGATTGAACACAGGGCATTTTGGGCGATTAAACAATGCAATTTAGATCTGAATTTAGCTGGGAAGACCAGGGAACTCCAACTATCTAAGTTGGAAGAGCTTAGAAATGATGCATATGAGAATGCCAAGATCTACAAAGCTCGGACCAAAGCTCAACATGATCAATTGATTTCCTACAAGAGCTTTGAGCCGAACCAGAAGGTCTGATTATTCGATTCTAGACTTAAGCTCTCCTGGCAAACTTAGATCTAAATGGAATGGCCCATTCATAATTGACTAGAATTTTCCAAATGGATCCATTCAGATTTCTGACCCAAAGACAGGTAACACATTTAAAGTCAACGATCAACGTCTGAAGCCTGTTATTGACCGTAATCTTCCAGAACCCGTCTCAGACATGATTGCTTTAGCCATTCTGTGAGTTCTTTGGCTGGACTTCGCCTAGCTAATGACATTAAACTCAATGGTTGTACATATGACACAAAGTTGACACGAGCTTCATATTCAGGTGACATCTTTCATACTCTACCCTTTTTTTCATGTCTCTTTCTCAATGTGGACATTGCATCAGCTAGGCATGGGGGGGTGGATTCATTTTTGAATCATTTGGTCAGCTTTGTGAAATGATGTAAATTATTTTTCTCTTCTTATTTATACATAAAAAAAAATGAATTAGGAAGGAATAGTCAGACATTAGGACTTTTCAATCTTGGGAAATATTACATTAGGATCTGAACACAAAGACCCTTCAGGTCTTTGGACTTAATCGGCTCGTGTATCCACTAGGATGTGGATTTATTTTTCGAGTTCACGCCAATCTTAATTCTATTGTAATTGGAGTAAATAAGTTTGGGTGATAAGTACACGACTTATCAACACGCCCTATGATTTGAGGGAACTTCGAGTTTTAAGCATCTACACACTTTGCACTGACTTGTTGTTCGACGATTTTAACAGAAATTGGGTAGCTAATGAACATTCTAGGGTGATATGGCTGGCAAGTTATCATGGGTAACAGCCCATAGGTAGGTTATCCAGAGCCTAGTCACTGGACCATTCTTTTCTTGTTGCCTTTAGGTAAATCTTAGACCAGGGAAGCCACCTACTTAAAAAATAAAAGAAAAAGAGAAAAAGAAACTCAAAAAGAAAAGAAAAAGAAAGGGAGAAAAGAAAAAAAGAAATAAGCCACACTTCACTACACGAGTATGGTTGGCAAGTTGTCACTGGTAACAGCTCATCGACCGGTTGTCCAGAACCCAACTCAATAAATGCACTGAAAATTCCCAAAAATCTTAGGAAGAAGTGGAGAAGTAGAATAAACCGGGGAGATATACACTGAATTCACCCTTGTGTTGACCCCATAAAAATAAAAGTAGGGAGAAAGCTACCGGTTGTAAAGATATACCTTTAGGCAGAATTCTCTTTTTAAGGTCACCTAGAGGCGTAGTAATCCGAAGTCCGTTTTAACTGCCGATCAACGAGTCTATCACTTCACAATAAGTTGTTAGAACTTAGGGTTCTCATCAAATCTTGGGTGAGTTGAATGGCTGTAGAAAGCCATTCTTAAATCCTAAAACTTGAAAATCCAAAAAAATTAGAAAAGAGGAAAAAGAGAAAAGGAAATTTTTCTTTGAATAAGGCGAGGGCTTGAGGCGGTCTGCATTTTGGCAGATACCCGGGCATTGTTGTGTCTTTGAAAGTTCAGATCCTAAGTAAACATTTTCCTAATGATTGAAAATAACTCAAGTCCAAATATTCCAACCTAATTCTTTTATTAATAACATATAGTTTTGCTAGGGACTAGTAAAAGATAGGCATGGGGGTGTGATGTAAACATGTTTACACTACATAAGATGACTATTTATGCATGTTCTTAAGCATAGAATTGCATTGCATACTATAAATATTGCATAGCATGAATCATTTTGCATTTAGATTAGTTTAAATAAAATGGTGGTTAATTGTCTCCTTTTATGTCAGGGACAGGGCAAATTTTTATCGGGGTCTCAAATCAAAGATCCAACTGTACAGAAGTGATCAGAGTGACGATTAGAGTTCAACGACTCCAAGATCGCCCTAATCAAACACCTGTAGCATCATATAGAAATTGAGGAACCCTAGAAGATCAAGGGCCAAGATGGTGTGAATTCGCACTTCAGGTGACAAATCCGATCGCACGGATGGATTCGGATCGATGATCTTAGTCTAACGGTGCAAAAATTGACTCAATTCGACTACCGTGGTACCATCTACATCATCTAGAAGATGGATGGCCAAGATGGCACCACGTGGTGCCATCTCGACTGCCCAAACTAGCCCAGCTGATCTTGAAGACCACCGCACCCTTCCACCGTGCGTTAGATCTGGGCCGTTGCATCGCCATCCAACGGTCATGGGTAGCCTCACCTCAAAACACCCGCTCGCCTATTTCCTCTACGTAGCGCAGCGGGTGGAAGCCTTATCACAAGCAAGAGGCGCGGGTTCGAAGCCCCGCGAGCCTCAATTGAACGCAGGCGTTTGTGATGGTGCTATTTGGACCGTCAGATCTTGGATGAGCTGCTACGAGGTTGGAGACGTGGCACGCTCAGGGGCCGCACTGCGTGGACGCGTGATTTCACGCAGAGGCGCGATCATATGAGGCACAGCGGTTATCAAATCTTAGCGGTTCTATCTCACGATTGAACGGCCGGATTTGATGAACGTTGAAAGGCGTTGCATGTGCAGGAGGCAAGCGGACGGCGCACGTCGCCCACGATGGGCTTTAGCGACGATTTTATCCATCACTAAAGACCCCTTATTTAATGTTTTGAGATTAAAAAGACCAAATTGCCCTCACTCCTTGCAACTATAAAAGGATACCTCCTCCATACGAAATCGTCTTCCCTTCCTTCTCTCCTCTACCTCTCCAAAGCTCAAGAGAAGCTTGTCCCACACCTGGGATGCTCCTTGAGAGACAAAGTCAAATTTTCTCTCTCATTTCGGAAGTGAATCCCGCAACGACGATGACGTGCTGCCCCGTTCTCATTCTTCCTGCCTCGACGTCCTTCTTCCCACTCTATTCTCCTTCGTCCAGGCGACGTCTCCTCCGGCTCATCCTCCAAGCGATCGTTGAGGAGGATAACTTCTCTCTCCCATTCTTCTTTACTGCTTTCTAGAGTAGAATTTTCATGCTTTCTAGTGTAGTTAATTTCCCACTTTCTAGTGTAATTCTTCTTTGGTTTCATTGTATAAACATTTTGAAATATTGAGTGCATGTTTTCTCTCTCTCACTCATTTATTCTGATTGTTAATATTGCTTTATTGTAATTACATCGCTTCGCTTTTCAACAAAAACTCTAAAAAATATAATTGCGAATATAGATCGACGTAGCCTCCCTGAGTTCGACTCAGGATTTCTATTCCGGTACAAATTTTATTTGTTGAACATGAGTTCTTTTCTTTCATACTACGACGACAGGTTTTTCAAAATCAAATACGTTAGCATAGTAGCTCGTAGCTTGAACAGTTATTCATAGCATTTCTACATATTATGCATGCAATTAGGGCATCCATCTTGCAAAAAAAAAAAAGGAAATAGAGAGAAGAAGAGAGAAAAAGGAGATGAAATCTTTTGAGCTGAATTTCAAATATATTGAGGAGAGCACAAAAAGAAAATGTGCAAAATTGTGCTGATCCCAGTAGTTGATTATGGAAGAGTTATCTAAGTTCTAGGCCAGAATGAATGAATAAATAAAGTCTTGAAGTGCTAGAGAAAAAGAGATAAGTGAGGAATACCGACTTTAGGCCTCCTGGGTCTTTTCTAGGGCTTAAACACTCACGTATTTGTTAAGATCTAGACTATTCCTCAAGAGGTTGTGGGAGTTGTGAGGCTGATGTATTAAGTCTAAGGCTTAGGGAGTATTTGGCCCCATTGTCTGGCCTTTGGTTTGCAGGACTTGGTAACCTAGGCACCCAAAAATCACACACTAGTCTGGTTCAGTATGCATAAAGAAGAATATTGCCAAAAAAGTGTCTGTTCTGAAAATGTTTTCTCGAAAAGTTGACTTAGGAGAGGCTTGAAGACACAAGTTGATTGGATGAGTTCCTGGGGTGGAGAGGAGGAATGTAAAATAATCCCCTCGAAGATGGGTTTTAATATATCATCTCCTTGATGCTTGTCTCCTAGGATATCTAAATATCCTACGGGGGGCACGGAAGCATCTTGTGCTGGTTCAGATGCTGTGGGTGGCATTATCCCGAAATGTCGATTGCCAGGGTCTGAATTCAACTACAGAATGCCATGGGTAGCACTATCCTGAAGTGTCGAAAGCCAAGGTTCTGGGGGTTTCCAGAGTGGTGCTATCCCAAAGCATTGATTGCCAGGGACCCTGTGAGGATTGATGGTGGGGACAAGGAATCCAATACAGATCATGTTTAGGTTCAATCCAATGTTGAGTCTAGGGGAATTTAAAAAGAAAGAGAGAAAACTCTCGAAATAATATTTCTCCCTCTCTCTCTTACTAAAAATGCACTAGAAAACTGAACCTAGCCTTCCTACACATATGCACGGGTGCTTTAACCGTTGGGGTCAACGAACCTTTGGGTAGTTTTTCCAGGCCTTAGAAACCTTCGTGGTAGACCCAAGGCTGAGGTTGGTCAGGTCTGTATCTTGGCTGGTACTTGAGTACCTTTAGGCCTATAATTGGTATTTCAATCTAATTTCTAGAGTGTGGCACGATAAGGCTTCCTAATGGTAAAATCTGGCCTGGAGGCTTGGTCTGTTTCATATGATTTTGCTCGAGACTATCAAAACTTAGCCATGGGGGTATTTGATAAGTCCACTTTAGTGGACAAAATTAGAACCTAAGTACATGATCAATGAGAAAAGAAATGAATTTAGAGTATCCATTATATTAGCAAAATTATAAAAGAGGTAAATTCGTCATTTCATGCATTACATCATTATGAAAGGGTAATTTGGGTGGAATTCTACTCAATTTGGAATGCCATTTGATTTGTTACATGGAAGGAAAAATTCTCCACTTTCCATTAGAATTATTTTCCATGAAAATCCTTTATGTGGAAGTCTCGTGCAAGAGGAAAAAATCAAAGAAAAGGAAAACAATAAAAGGGGAAACAAATTGACACCTATATCTCTCTCTCTCCCTCACGAATATCTCTCCACAAATTTCTCTCAATCTCTTCTTTTTTTGGCAACATAAAATGACGATTTTGTTTCTCTCTGACTCACTAATCCTCTCTCTCATTCTCTTTATATAACAGGCAAAAAAGAGGCACAAGGGGAACTCTCTCCTCTCTCCAGGAGAGGTCCTCCCTCTCCAACCATCTCCCCTCCATGGGGAAGAAGCTCTCTTTCTCCACCTCTCCTCCCTACAAGAAACCACCTTCACTGTGTGCCTTCTCCGCCACCGCAAGCCTCCGTCGACACCGCGACTTCTCCCTTGGCATGACTGTGAGTTCCCTATGATCGCACTCCAGCAACATCTACTGCGTGCCCACGACTCTGCCACCACAAGACATCCATCCGTGACTGTGCTTCCTCTCGACGAGCGTGGTGATAGTGCACTCCTCGACACCACGTCCTCCTCCTTTGGTTGCACAGCAGTGGCAACCTCCTCTCTGATCGTGCATCCTCTGTCCTCACCCACAACTGCGTGCCATCCACGACATCATCTTCCTCCTCCTACCACTGCGCACTTAGAGACCCACCAATGCAAGTGAAAAGGGGAGCCGCCCTTCATCTTCTTCCTCCCTCGAGAGGGAACACGGCCTCCACCTCTCTCCCCTCACCGTGCGCCCATCCACCACTACGAGCCTCTGCACCGACAGCCCCATGTTGACTGAAGCCACCGCCACCGTGTGCCTCCTTCGTCCGCCACTACATGCCTCCATGACCCCACCAACAGAACTGCGATACTCCTCCCGTTGTCTTCTTCCAGGGTCTTTCCCAACCACGCATTTGCAGCCCACTAAAGACGATGGTAAGTTAAGCAATCTAGGAGGGCTGCCCGACGTCCAAGTGGGCATCATCTCGACTATGACTTCCCGCACTGCGAGCCGATCGCGTCCACCCTCTCGACCACCACAGCCACCGACTTCAACTGCCACCTTCTCTCATCCACAACCACAAGCCCCCTCCATGACGCACACAACCAGCCACTGCACTTTCCCTCTCCCTCGTCCTCAACCACCACGTCCACGCCCACACAGCAGGACCCCCCACCACGTGCAATAGGTGTGCATGGCCAACAAGCCAACGCCCAAGTGCACCACCTTCCACTTCTTCATCTCCACCGGCTGCAACTACACCACCGAAGAGGAACCCAACAGCCACAACTGCATAGCCACCTCATCAATGACGCAGATGACGTCCACGCCATGCACTAAAATCGTGCGCCTTCCTCCCTCGCTTGCAGCAGCAGCACCATACGAAGAGAACAGTCACACGACCTCCCTGTGGCCCTCCTCCTCTCCATCGACGCCGGTGACATTCTTGCCAACTGGCTAGCTCCAGCCACCTGAGGCTGCGCACCATCACGGATGCACTCCTCTCCTCCGATCGAACTCGTCCAACAAGCCGCGCCTCCAACAAGACCCTCCTTGTGTGGCTGAAGGGGAGGAAGCCAACTCCCCTGTTTTACTACAGGAGGAGGGCCATTAGTTGAAATGAAGCACGATTGAGAGGTTTAATTTTTTGGAAAAGAATTTTATATTGTGGGGAATTGCATCTCAAACCCTCTCATTCTCTATATTACTACACATTCAAGTTATTCTCTTGATTACTTTGATGCTACAACTAATTGTCAAAGTTATTTTTGCATCATATTAAGCTTTGTTCAACATACTCCTGCACTACAAATATTGGTGAATTTATTGACCTGTGCTCTTTGTGGATGCGACCAGAATTGTGGTATAATTTCAGTATATTTTTTAGTGACTTTGATCAAGGGTTTTCAACCACATTACATATTTACTATGATGCATATTTTTCTGACAGCATATTTGAAAAGTGAAAATCTTATCGATCAGTTGTCTTCTCACCTCCCTTCAGAAAGAAGATCCTCGCTGTGATGTCCTGTCCCATCCTCCGTCCTCTGGCTTCGTCCCTATTTATCTCACTCCTCACCACCTTCCTCCAGGCGACGCTAGAGTGAGTCATCCTCCAAGTGACCGTTGAGGAGGATTCTCTCACCTCTTTCTATCTTTTTCGCTTTTGTAATGTAGCTTTTCTGCTTTCGTAGTTGTAACAAACATTTATTCATAAATAGATGATTGTTCTCTCTCTCTCCGTTATATTTTGTAAGTAGATTAGCTAGAATTCATCAACCTGATCTCTTGCCCTATTAAAATACCAAAAAAAAATTATAAAAGATAAAAATGAAAAAAATAAATAAAAGAGAAATGGGTATCTTCATAAAACCAAACGTTCACCTTCTTGTGTTTGACTCGGGACTCACTTTCCGAGTTTCGGTTATAGATTTTATCTGATAGACACATTTTGCAAGCTACGACGACGGGTCCTCCAGACCCTGATTTCTACCACGTGAAACACGCTCGATCACCAGACTTGGAGAAGATGGAGGGGGAGAGTGTGAATGACGATCAAATTTGGAGGATAAGGTGTCAGGGAGATTGAGGAGAGGAAAAGGCTGAACCTAGTTATAGGATGAAAAGGGAAAGGAAGCGCATGTTGGTGTGATGGCCAGACGTGGGGGAGATGAACCCTTCGATGAGGTGAACGACGATGAGTAAGGTTCGAAAATGACGAGGCTTTGGTCAGCCACCGTCGAAGGGAGGGGAGGACAATTATGCCTCCAATTTGACGGTTTGAGGCACAGATGAAGGAGAATGGAGAGCGACAGGAGCATAGGTCAGAGGAGGTTAGAGTTGGAGAAAGCGAAAGATTTTTTGCCTTAAACCTAGCTAAAGAGGTGAGGCTTTCATCGTAGGTCCATTTATAGAACATGGGGAGGGGTTTCAAGCTTGGAAACCAAGCTTGCAACACCATGATTTTCATGCAAGTATGACATGTGAACCTTAAAAAGGTTCACATGAGGATTTGGGGGTGAGTTAGGATTCGTGGATGGTCTCATTTGGAAGGAAATTCCTCAAGGAATCTCCCTTTCAATTTTGGGAGTGTTTGATTGAGATTCTAGTGAGAAATCCTTGCTTGAAACTCGATGGTGAAGGTCTGACCTTCCAAAAATGGTGTGAGGACCTTTTTGCAAAGAATGATGATAAAGTTAGGGATCTGATTGTAATTAATTCAAAAGTTAAGGGCATATTTGTGAGAGAAAAGAGTCAGACAGGATTAAAATGCAAACTAGGTCAAGGTGATCTCTGATTGAGCCTAAATTTTGGTACAAACCTAATTTGGACTTTAGGAATCTGATGGTGAAGTCAGATTTAGGTTTTGACGAAGTTTGACTAGGTAAATTGCATAGAAACCTAAATTAGGACAATTATCTGTCTAAGACTGTTTAAAGTCAAAATGGGTTCCAATGGTCAAATCAAGGATGCCAAACCCTAGAGAATATTTTTCTATAATTTTTAGAAGGTTTAGATGAATTTTATCCTGACCAAAACCTCAGTAAATTAAGTGGATCTATTTTTAGGATTTCAGATGTCATTTAATTCTCATAATGCGTAAAAACCCATTTCTATCTACACAGACCCTCTTGTTAGACTTTTGTTGAAGCGGAGAATCGTCACAAAAAGGTTTAAGTTTGGAAAACTCGTCATTGTAGTGCAATTTGTAAGAAAAACCGTCAACAGATAAATTTTAATGAAACTCAAAAGGAATTCCAGGTCGAACATAGGGAGGCAGATGTTTGATTAAAAACAACGTTTATTTTATTGTCACGAAGTAGATTAACTAGTCAAATTGAATCTAAAGTAGCTATCTACTTAAATAATAAAGCGTAGATGAGAGAGAGAATATTACAAATAAAGATAAAATATAGATAGAATAAACATGGATTTCATAATCACATAATGATGTCTATTACAACTAACCACTACAGTAGAAAGCGGTAAATCTAGTCTAAAAAGTAGTGAAAAGAAGGTGGAGAGAAGTTATCCTCCTCGACGGCTACATGGAGGATGAGCCGTGTTGACGGAGCACCCGAACGAAGGTGGTGAGATGCAGGACGAAGGAGAACGACGACAGATGGTCAAGAATGGTGTAGGGTGATGTTGCAGCGGGATCCACTTCCCGAAAGGCAGTGAGAGGACCACCGCGGAATGCTCCACGAACGGGATGAGAAGGTGGAAAAATTATATTTTTAGCTCTAGAGGAGCATCCTAGGTTTGGGACAAGCTCTTAGAGCTTTGGAGGGGGTGAGAGGAGAGGAAGGGATGATGAATTCGAGTGGTAGGGGTCTCCTTTCATAGTTGTAGAGATTAAGGGCAATTTGGTCATTTTATGCTTGAAAACATTAACTCAAGGTCTTTAATGACGGATTTTAGCATCACTAAAGCCCCTGAATGTGGGCGTAGGTCGTGCGCACGCCATGCCTCCTCCTCTCCCCACGCTTCAACACCTATGCACGATCGCAAAATCTCAGCCGTCCGATCTTGCTATTGACGGCTGAGAATGCTTTGCGCCCATGGCTTCAAAATTCCCACCGCGTGCGATCACACGTGCAGAGGTGCATTTGATCACGCGTGCCTGTCTTCTCGCATCTAGGTGCACCACATGGTGCTCCTGTCATCACTCATCTTCAATCTGACGACCCAATTTGAGTTGCATCCACTCACCCTCGCGATTTGAGGCAGGGCGGGGCTCAATCTCGTGACTTGTGCTTCATCGACAAGTGTGCAACCAACATGCCATGCCCCCCTTTGTGTCGCATAGAAGAATTAGGTGCTGGACCTTCTGAGTCGTTGGATCTTGATCCAATGGCTAAGATCAAACAATCAGTTGGGGAGAGAGAGACGGCGAGCGGGCCTTTGGCTGGTTTAGGTGGCGAGGATGGCACCACATGGTGCCATCTTGGTGGTCCATCTTCTATGACTTGAAGATGGTCCCATAGATGTCGGATTGAATCAATTTTTATGTCATTGGGCTGCAATCTTCAATTTGAACCCATTCGTGCAGTTGGATTTGTCATCTGAAGTTTATATTTACACCATCTTGGCCCCTTGACCTCTGATCTTTCTCAGACTGCATCTGATGCTACGGAAGTCTGATCGGGGTGATCTTGGAGTCATTGAACTCTGATCATCGCCCTGATCAGATCCGTATAGTTGGATCTTCAATTCGACGCCCCGATTAAATGTCGCCGTATCACCTGACCATAAAAAGGAGAAATTAACCTAAAATTTATACAACCTAACTTAAATGAAAGATGATGCATGTTATGCAATATTTTTAATGTATGATGCAACTATATGCCTAAGAACATGCATAAATAGACGGTTTATGTGATATAAATGTGTTTACGTCACACCCCCATGCCTATCTTTTATTAGCCCCTAGCAAAACTACATGCTATTTATAAGAGAATTAGGTCAGATTTCTTGGGTAATAGTTATTTTTCAATACTTAGAGATTTCAACTAAGACTTAAACTATAGAGACACAATAGCGCCTAGGTGTCTACCAAAATGCAGACCGCCTCAAGCCCTTGCCTTATTCAAAGAAGGATCTTTTTCTTCTTTTCTTTTCTTTCTTTTTTTTTTGGATTTATGAGTTTAGGGTTTCAGAGTAGCTTTCTATGGCCACTCAACCCACCCAAGACTCGAAGAGAACCCTAAGTTCTAAGCATCTTTGTGTGTGAATTGTGATAGACTCACTGATCAGTGATTAGAATGGACTTTAGGTTTCTACGTCCCTAGGTGACCTTGAAAAGAAATTCTGCCTAAAGGTGTATCTATTCGACCGGTAGCTTTCTTCTTACTTCTATTTTTATGGGGTGAACACAAGGACAAAGCTAGTGTATATCTCCCCGACTTATTCTACTTCTTCGCTTCTTCGTAAGTGTTTAAGAATTATACGTGAATTTCTTGAGCTAGGATCTTGACAACCTACCAATGGGCTATTACTCACGATAACTTGCCAACCATACTCGTGTGGTGAAGTGTGGCTTATTTCTTTTTTTCTTTTATTTTCTCCTTTTCTATTTTTTTTTCTTTTCTTTTTGGATATGTTTCTTTTCTCTTTTCTTTCTTTAAGTAGGTGGCTTCCCTGATCTAAGATTTACCTAAAGGCAATAGAAAAAAATGTTCGTGTGACTGGGCTCTGGACAACCTACCAATGGGCTATTACCCAAGATAACTTGCCAGCCATACCATATTAGAAGGTTCATTAGCTACCCAATTTCCATTAAAATCGTCGAAAAGTGAGTCAGTGCAAATAGTGTGTAGATGCCTGATGGGGGCGCACTTCGTGTGTTGAAATGGGGGTTTGGAGGACCCATCGTCGTAGCTCGCAAAACACGTCTATCAAATAAAATTTATAATCGAAACTTGAAAGTGAGTCCCAGGTCGAACATGGGGAGGCAAACATTTGGTTTTGAAAATCTGTGTTTCTCCTTTATATGTTTTTATCATTTTTATCTTTTCTAATTTTTTGGTATTTTAATAGGGAAAGAGATTAGGTCGATGAAAACTTTATCTAGCTAATCTACTTACAAATATAAAAGAGAGAGAGAGAAAGAGAGAGAGAGGAAACAATCATCTATTTATAAACGAATGTTTGTTACACTGCAAAAGCGGGAAAAATCTACACTATGAAAGCGTAAAAAGGTAGAATGAGGTGAGAGAAATCCCCCTCGATGGTTGCTAAGAGGACGACTCGCTCTGACGTCGCTTGGAGGAAGATGATGAGGAGCAGGACGAATGGGGACAGAGCTGGAGGATGGAGGGTGGGGCAGGACAGCGTCGCGGTGAGGGTCTTCTTCTCGAAGGGCGATAAGAGGACGACCATGGGATGCTCCACGAATGGGGATGAGGAGAGGGAAAATAATTTGATTTTCTACTCTAGAGGAGCATCACGAGCTTGGGACAAGCTCTCTCTAGAGCCTTGGAGGTGGTGAAAGGAAGGAAGAGAAGAAGAAAAATGGGAGGGGTAGGGGTCCTTTTATAGTGGATGAAAGAATCAAATTTGTATATAGGACATTTAGTGATAGTCATAAACGTCATTGAAGATCCACCACAAACGTCACTGAAGATAGCCCATGCATCCACGATGTCGCAACGCTGGCGCGCACATTGCGCTCCATGTCACACACACCCACGTGCATTGCTGTTGCGCGTACATGCCTCCACGCGTGCGCACGCACCCGCACTGCTGTGCACTTGCGGGGGCACGTGCATGCGCATGGGCGGCCTGGGTTGCGCCACGTGGCGCGATCTAGGTTGTCCATCTTCTTTTCGTTGTAGGGGCTACTACAAAGGTCGGATTGAGTCAATTTTCGCGTTGTTGGTCTACGATCATCGACCCGAATCCATCTAGGTGGTCGAATTTGTCATTTGAAGCTCCAAATTATGTCACCTAGTCCCTTGGCCATTGATCTTCCTTGGATTGCATACGGTGCTATGGGACTCCGATCGAGGCGATTTCGGAGGTATTGGACTTTGATCGTCATCTTGATCAGATCCGTATGGATGGATCATCAATCCAAGACTCTAAAATAAATATCCTTCTCTCCTGACCACAAAAAGGGCATAATTAACCTAAATTATATATAACTACTCTAACTACAGAATGATGCATGCTATGTAATATTTATAACATGAAATGCAAATCTAAGCTTAGGAACATGCATGAATAGGCATTTTAGCCTCAATAATTGTGTCTACATCAATTCTTAGACTTAAAATCCTCTCAAATCAGAGGGTGAGCTGATAAGTCATGTACTTATCACCCCAACTTATTTAATCAAATTAGAAATATATTTAGACTTGTTGGTGCTAAAGCACCACGATCATTTGTTTTGATGATAACAAAACACGTGTTATTTAACATTTGCAATTTGAGTCCAAGATTTCAGGTCAATTGCAAATGTGGACGTGTTTAGACGGAATTCAAGCTCGCATCCAGGACGGATTGGAGGAGCTTGACGGAAAACAGAGGAGGTTCGCGTGGAGCGACAGATTGAAGATAGAAGACAAGAAGAATAGGATAGATTCTTTTTAATCCTTTCATGTACTTTTATCTTTATTTTTCTTGCTCTTTATTTTCCTTAGAAATTATGTTAAAGAACCTCAAAGAACCCTAACAGTAGTCCTAGGAACACCGGCACAACCCTAGGATACTTAGGTTTTCTGTAGAATACTTAGAAAACCAATATAGGGTTCAAACAGACTTTCAAGACGTCTAATTCCCAAATCAGACGTCTGATAATGTATTTTAAGACGTCTGACTGTTGTTTCAGACGTTTGATAACTGTTAGGCTGGACATAGTTAGTTATGTCTGATGAAATCAGACGTCCAGACCTTAGACCAGACGTCTTAGGAGACGTTTGATGACTTTGCCAGATGTCCAATTAGTGGACCGTTGGCTGGCTTAGAAAACACTCAAGATTATGACCGTTAGAGCCTTATCAGACGTCCATAGGACTTTCCAGACGTCTGATAAACGACCGTTTTGCCTCGGCTGACCTAAAATCTCTTCTCAGAGATTTTCTAGCCGTTGCAACGTTTGGAAATCAATTCCCACAGTAAAAGTAGGTTTCCAGACGTCCAGACATAGTGCTAGACGTCCTGTATGTCGTCTGATGGACTGGCGCAAAAACCCTGTTTAGATCTGATTCAAGTCAGGGAGAAACCCGCATAGAATCAGACGTCTGACCTTGGAATCAGACGTCTTAAAGTGGCCTTCCAGACGTCTGATTCCAGAGTTAGACGTCTGATGACCCTGTCAAATGTAATCATTGTCCTGATTTCGGCCTGATTCTCTTGGACTTTGTTCCCAACGGCTATAGAACCCTTTCTAAGCCTTCCAAAGCCTTCCTAAGGCCTCTATAAATAGAGGGGAACCTTTGCAACACAAAGATACACAAGATATACACCTAGAGAGACCAAGATACACTAAGATCAAGTATTTCCACTCTCTTGTGTCCAAGAAGCACTTGCTCTCTAAGCTCAAGCTCCATCATCTTGAGAGCATCATTCCCTTCGCGCACCCGCTCTCCCGCCGTTGTCTACGAGAGCGACATTGCGCCGTTGCGTGGCTCACGCACCCGCGTCATCGTCGACGCACTCCTTGCAAAGGGGAGTTTCCTAAATCCTATAGAAGCTTAGGTTTAATTATTTTGTTGGCTCTATAGGTTTGTTGTTTATTTTATCTTTGTCTTTTGGTTGGGTATTCGCTTTGCGAATTCCCGTCTCCTTCGTGGGACAAAATCCTTCTCGTGGAGAGAAGGGGTTGAGGAACGCTACCCTCGTACTTGTAGCGTGGTTGTACTGAGGTTGAATCACCCTCGTTTTAAAGTGATTCGTTTAGTGGATTTGATCAACTAGGTTGATCGGAAAATCCTAACTCGAGAGGGTTAGGTGGTGGTTTTTACCCGGTTTGGGTTTCCACCTAAAAATACCTGTGTACATTTTGTGATTGCTTATTTTTGTGATATTGCTTTATATATTCAATTCCGGCATTTTATTACGTCACCCCTCCTAGTAGGGAACTTTCAAGACTGGCGAGGACTCAAGAAACTAATCCACATTTTAGTGGACACCTAGGCTAATTAAGCCCGAAGACCTAAAGCATCTAAGTGTTCAAGTCATACGATTTTTATGTACGCACATCTATTTAGGTTAAAATGCCTATTCATGCATGTTCCAAGGCATAGATTTGCATTTCATGTTATAAATATTGCATAGTAGGCAGCATTCTACATTTAAAGTAGTTGTATATAATTTATGTTAATTGCATCCTTCTTGTGGTCAAGAGAGAAGTATATTTATTTCGGAGCCTCAAATTGACGATCCGACTGTACGGATTTGATCAAGACAATGATCTGAGTCCAACACCTCCAAAATCGCTTCAATCGGAGTCCCGTAGCACCATATGCAATCTAAGGAAGATCAACGGCTGAGGGACTAGGTGACACAATCTGAAGTGTCAAACGACAAATCCAACAACATGGATGGATTCGAGTCGACGATTGCAACCCAATGGTGCAAAAATAGAATTAATCCAACCTTTGTAGCATCCCTTACAAAGGAAAGAAGATGGATGGCCCAGGTTATGCCACGTGGCGCAACCTAGGCTGCCCATGCATGTGCACGCACCTCCGCACATGCACCCGTGCGGAGGCATGCACGCGCAAGCACAGCGGCGCACGTAGTATCACAGCGTGCGCGTGGAGGCAGCAACGCATATCGCGCGTGCATACATGACAAGGGCACGTACAGCATGCACCAGCGTAGCGATAGCGTGGGCACGTGGGCTGTGATTAGCCCATAGTTGTGGGCTATTTAAGTATTTAAGTGCCTAGGCATTAGGTTAATTCTAACATTTATTTAGCATAAATTAGGATGTAAATAGATTAATTCATGCATCTTATTCATATTTAAATGCATTTAGAATTAACTTAGAATTGCATTAGTTAACGAATTAGGTACATTGCATGCATTAATTTAGGTTAACATAAAAGTTGAGGGTCTGTATATAAGTAACCATAATATTTTAACATTATTTTCTTTATTCTTCTTCTTGCAGGAACGGCTGGCTGCCTCTCCAACACCACCAGCTGCCGCAGTGAAGAACCCATTCAAGGAGGAGCAGATGTGTTGGATCTGGTTGGGTAGCTGATTTCAAATTTGTGCAGGCCACTACAAAAGGAGGAGAGAGGATGCTGAGCGAGGTAGGCCTCCACCACCGACCCACCACTGTGCAGAGAGATCTTCTCTCTTCCATTCTACACCGCCGGCCTCAACCGTGGCGACGAGTCTCCACCACCGTGGGCGTGTGGTGTGACAGGCCACACCGCCATCTGGAGCTCGTTCGCATTACCGTGAGAACCTTAGCGTGCATCTCCCTCGCCGTCGTCACCAACAACCACCGCCGCAGCCACTGTGCAATCACCCTCTCAGTCAGTTAAGACGTCCGGGAAATTTCCCAGACGTCTGAAGCCACACCCCACTCTAGCAGCACCCACCGTCCGCCCATTTCACCTCCAGCCGCACGCAAGAACCCGCACTTCCTCCCGCTCTCACCGCCTACACACCCACGCCCAACAGGCCGCGCACGCCCTCCTCCCACGCCTACAAAACCTCACCCGCTCACTCCCGCGCCCGCAGCACCTTCCCCGCACCTGCAGCCTTCGCCCGCATGCCCCCTCCAGCCTTTGCGAGACCTACAGCCGCACCCGCACAACCGCGCACGCCCTCCTTCCACGCCTGTAACACCCACTGCAGCAGTCCGCCCACGCCTCCGCCCTTCGCGACCACTTGCTCGCATAGCAGTCCTCACCGCCAACAGGCCGCGCACACTCCCGCACCCTCCAGCCAGCACGCAGAGCCTGCAGCGCGTGCTCTGCCCGCCAACAGCAGCTACAGCACTGGCTGCAGCCACCTCCGCTGGAGCTCGTCCGGCCGGCTCCGGCCGCTGCGCGACATGCCGCCACCATCGTTTCAAAGCCCTCGGTCCAAGGAACTTCCTCTGAGCTTCCCGCGTCCGGCCGTCCACTCGTCGCGCACGGCAAAGGGGAAAAAATCCCCTGCCTTGCTACGGTAACCGAGCCATTAAAAATTACATTTTCTGCCATTGTTAATTTTTAATAATATTTTATTGATTCTGCATTGTGACAAATATCCTCTAGTTACTCAGAATTGCTATTTCAACATTGTTTCTTTCTTTACCTTAATCTAAAGGCAATTTTGGC
Organism: Thalassia testudinum; assembly: GCA_037157565.1. Lineage (NCBI taxonomy): Eukaryota > Viridiplantae > Streptophyta > Magnoliopsida > Alismatales > Hydrocharitaceae > Thalassia > Thalassia testudinum. Next base: position 41,615,502 of record JAZHRO010000049.1, read on the forward strand.
TTGATTCTTGTCCAAACTAACTACGAACAAACATTTTTAACTGGTGCGAATTTAAATACGTCATTGCCTCCCTATGGATACGACCCGCTCCTCTGCGAGTGGTTATTTCTTTTTAAATATTGATTAGTCGATTTTTCCACCACAATAAACTACAAACGACTTTAAAGTGAAAAATCGACTCGTCAAATGGTGCCGTTATCGGGGAAGCAACTGACGCAATAATTTCACCTGATTTTATTTTGATTATTTGTCAATTGCACAGTGATTTGACCATTTATTAATTTCTCTTCTGTGTGAGAAATTTGTGCAAGAATCAGCCACTGTGAGAAGGCGACCCTTGACGTCGCCAGAGGAGAATTGGACGAGGACGCAACAGACATCATTGTATATTTAGTCACTAGTTAGAATAGAATTAAGACTTTAGATTTAACTTTGCATTGCATTTTGTTTGAAACCCTTGTTCTGGGGTATATTTTGAGGGGTTTGTTCCCCGATTTTATTTTGGGCCCGTGTTGGGTAATTTTTGGGAGCCTGTTCCCTTTTATTTAGATTTAGGTTTTTAGTTTATTGATTACTTTTATTTGCTTGTGCATAAGTAGTTTAAAAATAAAAAAAATAAAAAAATGAGCTGCTTGCTAGAAGCTGCCTGCCTTAGGACGAACCATTTAGGTCTGTATGAGTAGCCTCTAGATTTATTTCTCTGCATTGCGTGCATTCTTGCATTGTTGATTGCTGGAATCAAGGTACACATTTTCTTACTTTGCATCCTATTCTTGATCACGCATTGCATTTGGACTTAATGCAAAGACCACCTAATCTGTATTGAATAAATTAAACAAGTGGTCACATATTTTCTAGAAAAAGGACTAATTAAAGGAGGGACATTTTAAAAACCAAGGATTTGATTTTCAAACTTGGCATGCAATTCAAAATTCAAAATCTTTTGCGGTGTATGCACACTTATTTCTCTTGAAGCACGACACGCTTCTAGACACTCCTTAGGTTTGGAAATACTAGGACAAGAGCCCTCCTATCGTTGGATTCTGAATTGTTCGAAACTTGAGATCAAAGGTTTTGTAAATCCAAAGAGGGGGATACCCTGTCACGGATTTTTGGGGGTAGTTGAAAAGCACTGCGAAAGCACAGCTTCAAAGGAAGGCTTAGGCCTACTTGCATCCCTCGATCTTCCACTTTTGGATTTACTTGACCATTTGAGATTTAGGGAAGAACACCTAATGTAACGAACGCGTGCCCCAGACGTCTTTTAAGACGTCTGGGAGGTGGCCCAGATGTCGGACCAGACGTCTGGGATCATTTCCAGACGTCTGGAAATCCGTTATCTTCCACACGCGTGGGTCGTCTGCACGGCTGAGCGCGTAGACCCACATATTCGTTTATTCCCTGCGGCAGCAGACGCCCTGCCGCATCCTCTCTCCTCCTTGCACGACCTTAAAAGGCCACGCCTCCCCTCACTTCCGTCACCACCGTCTCCTCCCTCTTCTCCTTCAGCCAGTGAGCGTGAGCGCGAGTGCGAGGGCGGCAGCGGCGGCCGCAGTGAGTGCGGAGGAGGTGCTGCGTGCGAGAGCGGAGCTCTGCCGTGAGGGCGAGCTCGCCGGGGCTGCTAGGGTCGGCCGGCGGAGGGCGCAGGGGGCGCAGAGCGACGCGGAGGGGGGACTGCTGCGGTCTGAGCAGCAGGCGCGCGAGGTGCGACGCGGGCGACGTCGCGAGCGGAGGCCGAGTGGCGCCCTGATTCTGGAAAAATTTCCAGAATCAGACGTCTGGGTTGATAGCCAGACGGCAAGGGCGACGTCTTGAAGACCATCCAGACGTCTGAAAGGTGAGTTTTCTGTCTCCTTCTTCCTTCCTGTAGACTGACCGTACTGAGGGAGGGAGATGGGTGTGCACAGGCTCGGTGATTCACCATCCATCGTGAATCAGACGTCTGGCAGTAGTACCAGACGGTGGAAGCGACCTCCAGACGTCCGGGGTGACCATCGGACATCTGGGAGCTAGGCTAGACGTCCCCGCAGACTTCTGGACATCTGGGAAACCACGATGAACAAGGTAATTCTCTGATCCACTTTTTAAGACGTCTGGAAGAAGTTCCAAACGTCTGATTTTGCACAGTGTCGTCATTTTCGACCCGTTTAGGGCCCATTCGGGTTCTGTTTTCCGCGATTCGAGTTGCGTTCTTTTCGAAATTAATTCCTCTACCCGTCTACAGTAGCTATACACTGTTTTTGAGATACTCCTTGTGTTTGATCCTTGTGATAGGACCCCCTTCTGTTGCAGTCTCGGGGTTCGCGGAGGCACGCGGGATTCCTGACCACGCCCCCATTTCTCCTGTTGTACCTGGTAGAGTGGCTTTAAGTTATTAATAAAATCTGTTAAATTATGGAACCATAAATAGAACCTAGGATATTGCATGAATCCTAGGAATGAGAAATAGATGGAATGATAGCTCCTAGGTGTTGCATGAATCCTAGGGCTGGAAAACTAGATTGTATGATAGATCCTAGGATATGGCATGAATCCTAGGATGGGAAAACTAGTGGAATGTATAATACTGCAGTCTTGGAAAATGGAAAGAGTTATAAAGCTGCCTGTAATTTGAATTAACAGCTGCCTGTTGTGAATAAATAACGTGGTTGAGAACATGGATTGTAAGAATGTGAAACTGGAAAGTGAAACCTGGATGTTTGAGTAAAAAGGATGGAACCCTACGGGGAAGTAGGAGTAGAACTCCTGGAAAGTGAATAGAATAGTATTGGGGAAGTGAGCTGGCCCTTGAGTACGGAGTACCAAGGAGAGCGACTGTCCCCCTGTTTAGTGCAGAGCGGAGACAGCCGCCCCAGGGACCCGGGGTTAGGACTGGCCACTCTGTACCGACTTGCTGGCCCTCGCGTACGTAGTACCGAGGAGAGCTACTAGTGTAGGGAGGTACTAGCTACCCCACGGGCCCCAGGGTTCTGCTAGCCTCCCACACCAACTTGTTAGGCCCGCTGGGGCAAACCAGGGTAGTCAGGCGAGGGTGCGCGGACTGTGGAGGGGCAAGGCCCCGGTTTGGTTACTGTGGAGGGGTTGGACCCCTGTTACTGAGAGGGCTCTGCCCTGGACTGGTTCCGTGCTGTGCTTTGGGCGCACCTGTTAACGGAAATGACTGACCGCGTGCCAGTACGGGTTAGCTACCTGTGCGTTTATCGTGCATGCCGTAGTCACCGTTACGTCTGTCAGTGACCTTGGGGTGGTTGACTGAGGGTAGGATCACCACGGGGGACTCTCCCGGCCAGGAGAGCACCACGTGCTACTTCTACTTTTTGGAAAAGACTGCAATCAAGATCATTCCCACGAGGAACATTCGAGATCAAGAAAAAGATCTGAGGAATAAATGAAATAGTGAGACATTTGAAAGATGTGAATAAAGAAAGTAATCGAACATAACAGCTACTGTACACTCTACTGTTGCTTTTAGTTTTAGTTGCCACTCTACTCAGCGTTTTGCTGACGTGTTACACTCGTTACCTTTTTCAGGACCAGGTGTTGAGCAGCCAGGGTCAGCGGCTGCAGAGGACGCTGGGCTGAGTAGGGTCCAGTAGAGTTACCACTGTCTCTTGTACCTCTTTTTGTTACGTTGTAGTGAGTAGTTCTTGTTTCCGCTGTACTTTCTTTACCTGCAGTTCAAATTATATTATGAATGTTGTTCTACTGTTGTGGTGGTACATACTGTGGTAGTTTCTTTCCTTACTGCTGTACTTTCTTACTGTTAGTTATATTCATGCTGAATGTGGTTTATTTTACTGCTCTTTTGGTTACTTCCTCATTGGACGACTAGGTCTTGGGATTAGTTGAGTCGGTCCGGTTCTCGTGTCTCGTAGGGACTCAGGAACCGGATCGTTACAAGATGGTATCAGAGCAAGGTCGTCCCGAGAAGTGAATCAATTGACTGGAAAATAACCAATTCACATGTTTATAACTAGAGTAGCCACCACAACCTATCTCTTGACATGAGTTCTTAGACGTTTCCATTCGGTATCGTTCCGTAGTGACGTGTTCCATTTTGTTTCGCGTCTCCTTACAGGAGATGCCTCGTTGCGAGACTAGTGAGGCTGGCCGCGAGCGCGACCGAGGACGAGGTCGGCGAGGTGGACGTGCTGTTGTTGACGTCTCAGTGGACCAGCCACCACTCCCGGGCATCCAGGCCCAGGACCTCGCCAGACTGATACGGGACATTGTACGAGAGGAGCTCCACCCACCGCCCCGAGCACCTCCTCCTGGGGCTGCAGAGGGGGAGTCCTCTGTGGGACCACGCGACGGACACGGCGCTGGACACGAGGGAGGGGATGGGCCGCTGCCGCCCCCACCTTCCTCCGACACTTCTGTACACGAGGCACCTTCGCCTGGAGGTGCACCAGCACCTCCCCTACAGCGCCACTTCGAGCTTTTCGGACAGTTCTGGAAGCTGAAGCGCCCCTCCTTCAAGGGGGATGAGGACCCGACCAAGGCAGAGGACTGGCTTGAGCAGCTGGAGAAGATCTTCGACACCCTTCGCCCCCCGGTGGAGTGCCACGTGGCCTTTGCCACGTACCAGCTGGAGAGTGCGGCACACCGGTGGTGGAGGGCGGTCCGGGGACAGGAGAGGGACGAGCCGACGTGGGACCAGTTCGTCACCCTCTTCTGCGAGCAGTACTTTCCCCAGACGTGGCAGGACCAGAGGAGGCCGGAGTTCCACACTCTCCGCCAAGGGACGATGACTGTGAGCGCGTACCGCACACGTTTCTTGGAGCTGTCCCGCTTTGCAGCGACAGCGGTAGCCACTGAGGAGGAGCGCCTTTGGAGGTTCACCGAGGGGCTCCGGCCTGCGATCCGGGGGTATGTCAAACCCCTGAAGCTGCCTATGTTTTCGAGGGTGGTAGAGGCAGCTATGGCTTACGAGGAGACCAACCCGTCCGCACGAGACACCGACGGCGGGCGGAAGAGGCCCTTCCAGCCAGACTTTTCACAGGGCCGGCGAGAACGGAGACACGTGGCGTTTGCAGGAGAGCCGTCACGTTGTGCAGGGCCATCAGTGGCCTTTGGGGGCCCTCAACAGGGGCCAGTCGCCAGCACCGGACCCCCGCCTAGCCGACAGCAGGGACCCATTGACGGCGGGAGTCGGGTTCCCCTCTGCTACCAGTGTGGCCAGCCGGGCCACGTCAGGAGGGACTGCCCATCTAGGGCAGGGGATCAGCAGATACTCCCCGCGTAGAGCACTGGAGGGCGCGCAGGAGGCCGCGGTTCCCAGGCGCGAGGAGGAGGACAACAGTCGCGAGGAGGGTACCGGCCAACACCTACCCGTCCGACGCAGAGTGTGGCTGCTTCGTCGGCACCTAGAGCTGAGGGGCGTGTCAATGCCCTCACACACAGGGATGCCATAGCTTCGGGATCGGTGGTAGCAGGTATGGTTTCAGTTTCTGGCAGACTCGTTTACACGCTTTTCGATTCCGGCGCTACGCACTCGTTTATCGCAGCCAGTTTCGCAGTTAGTTTGGACCAGGATTATACACTGTTAGAGAATCCGTTTGTAATCAGAGGTCCGAGTGGCCAGTTGTTTGTAGTTGAGGAGGTGTACACGGATTGCGAGGTCAGCGTCGGAGGACATAGCCTGCCAGCTGACCTGATTATGATCCAGATGGAGGACTTTGGAGTGATTCTGGGGATGGATTGGCTGTTCGCTTACCACGCCTTGGTGGACTGTTTTGAGAGGAAGATTGTCTTCTCCATTCCAGAGTTGCCTTCTTTCGAGTTTCACGGACAGCCAGTGGATGGAGGTTTCAGGTGCATTTCGGCACTTCGGGCGGCGAGACTTTTGAGCCAGGGGTGTGAGGGCTTCCTAGCTTGTGTGGTGGCAGAGCCCAGCCCTGTGGCAGACTTCCAGAGCATCCCGGTGGTCAGAGAGTACCCCGACGTGTTTCCAGACGAGTTACCAGGACTACTGCCCGAGCGTGAGACTGAGTTTGAGATATCACTAGTACCAGGGACCAGCCCCATCTCCACCGCGCCATACAGAATGGCACTGCTTGAGCTGCGAGAGCTCAAGTCCCAGTTGCAGGACCTTTTGGAGAAAGGCTTCGTGAGGCCCAGTGCGTCCCCCTGGGGAGCCCCGGTACTATTTGTGAAGAAGGATGGGACCCTACGCCTTTGTGTGGACTACCGACAGCTGAACAGGGTCACCATCAAGAACAGATATCCGCTGCCGAGGATCGACGATTTGTTTGACCAGTTGCGGGGTGCCACGGTGTTTTCCAAGATAGACTTGAGGTCTGGATACCACCAGTTGAGGATCAGGGAGACCGATGTCTCCAAGACAGCTTTCCGCACCCGGTACGGACACTACGAGTTTTTGGTCATGCCGTTTGGGCTGACCAATGCCCCCGCTGCTTTCATGGACTTGATGAACCGGGTGTTTAGACCGTACTTGGACCAGTTCGTGGTGGTTTTCATAGATGATGTACTCATCTATTCTAGAGATTGGACGCAGCACGGACAGCACTTGCGGATGGTTTTGGACACTTGAGACGACGCCGGCTGTACGCCAAATACAGCAAGTGCGAGTTCTGGTTGAGGGAGGTGACCTTCCTAGGTCATGTGATCTCTGGAGACGGCTTGGCGGTGGACCCAGCCAAGGTCGAGGCAGTGCTCAGGTGGGAGAGACCGCGTTCAGTCACTGAGATTCGCAGTTTTCTGGGACTGGCAGGCTACTACAGACGATTCATTAGAGGATTTTCGCAGATTGCACGTCCTATGACACAGTTGGCCTGGAAGGACGTGCCTTTCGCATGGACAGACGCCTGTGAGGCGTGTTTTCTGGAGCTGAAGGAGAGGTTGACCTCGGCTCCCGTGCTCACCATCCCTGACAGTAGTGGCAGGTTCGTTGTGTACACGGATGCCTCCTTGCAGGGGTTAGGAGGTGTACTCATGCAGAGGGGTCACATTGTCGCTTACGCTTCGCGGCAACTGAAGCCCCATGAGCATACCTACCCTACCCACGACCTAGAGTTGGCAGCTGTTGTCTTTGCGCTGAAGACCTGGAGGCACTACTTGTACGATGAGACCTTCGAGATTTTTACTGATCACAAGAGCCTCAGATACCTTTTTGATCAGAAGGAGCTCAACATGAGACAGAGACGTTGGTTGGAGCTCCTGAAGGACTACGACTGTAGCATCTCCTACCACCCGGGAAAGGCCAATGTGGTGGCTGACGCCTTGAGCCGTAAGGCGCCCGCACGCTTGGCCAGTCTACAGTTACAGAGTTGGAGCATTTTGGAGGAGGTGGGCAGTTGGTGACCTCTAGAGTTATGAGGGTACTGTGGGGCAGTGACGGTGACACGGCAGGCTAGGCCAGAGCTGATAGACCGCATCATCACAGGGCAGATGGCCGATTCATACTTGCAGTCTTTGTGCGACAGAGTACTGTCAGGAGACCTTGGGGACTTCTCTTTCACAGACCAGGTGCTACGCTTGAGGGGACGGTTGTGCGTTCCCAGAGACGAGGAGCTGTTGAGAGAGCTCTTGACTGAGGCACACAGTTCCAGATTCACCATACATCCCGGAAACACAAAAATGTACCACGACTTGAGACGCGAGTTTTGGTGGAGAGGGATGAAGCGGGATGTGGGTGAGTTCGTGAAGCAGTGTTTAGTGTTCTAGTAGGTGAAAGCCGAACACCAGAGGCCTGCAGGGCCGCTTCAGCCGCTTCCAGTGCCAGAGTGGAAGTGGGAGAGCATCACCATGGACTTGGTGGTGGGCTTACCTGTTACCCAGCGGGGACACGACGCAGTCTGGGTAATAGTGGATAGACTGACGAAGACGACGGGTTTCTTGCTGATCCGAGTTACTTTGGGACCAGCACAGTTGGCAGAGAGGTATATCCGTGATGTGGTACGACTACACGGAGTTCCGCGAGAGATCGTATCCGACAGGGATACCCGCTTTACGTCCCAGTTTTAGGCTGAGTTTCAGCAAGCCTTGGGGACGAGGTTGAGGTTTAGCACAGCTTACCACCCCCAGACGGACGGACAGTCTGAGCGCACGATACAGACACTTGAGGACCTTTTGCGTGCCTGTGTACTGGACTGGAGGGGCTCTTGGGAGGAGCACCTACCCCTGGCAGAGTTTGCATACAACAACAGTTATCACTCGAGCATCAGCATGGCTCCCTACGAGGCTCTGTACGGACGGAAGTGTACGGCACCCTTGAGTTGGGTTTAGGTGGGGACCAAGTGGGAGGTTGGCCCCAGGTTGATCCGGCAGAGTCAGGAGGTAGTTGAGCAGATCCACAGACGACTCCGCACTGTCAGGAGCAGACAGAAGAGCTAAGCGGATCGGAGATGCAGAGAGGTGCAGTTTGAGGTTGGGGACCACGTTTTCCTTCGTGTTTCGCCCATGAAGGGCTTACAGCGGTTTGGGGTGAGAGGGAAGCTCGCGCCGAGGTTTGTGGGGCCCTTTGAGGTCCTGGAGCGGGTTGGACCCGTTGCTTACAGACTTGCCCTTCCCCCGTAGCTTTCTGGTGTGCATGACGTGTTCCACGTGTCCAACCTCAGGAAGTACGTAGCCCACTCCAGTCACGTACTGAGTCACGAGAGCGTCGAGGTGGGCGACGACCTGACCTACCCCGAGCGGCCAGTGCAGATCCTAGACCGAGCCGTCCGCAGTTTGAGACGAAAGCAAGTACCCCTGGTAAAGGTTTTGTGGAGGAGCTAGCGGTACGAGGAGGCCACCTGGGAGCCTGAGGCGGCAATGCGGGAGCGGTACCCGGAGCTTTTCATGGGTACGTCTTTTCGGACCGGCTTCGGTCCTCTTTGAGTTTGTTATGGTTAATGGGACATCTTTTCCCGCACCCTAGTTGGCGCAAGTTTCGGGGACGAAACTTCCTTTGAGTTTGTTATATTGTAACGAACACGTGCCCCAGACGTCTTTTAAGACGTCTGGGAGGAGGCCCAGACGTCGGACCAGACGTCTGGGATCGTTTCCAGACGTCTGGAAATCCGTTATCTTCCACATGCGCGGGTCGTCTGCGCGCCTGAGCGCGCAGACCCGCATATTCGTTTATTCCCTGCGGCCGCAGACGCCCTGCCGCGTCCTCTCTCCTCGCACGGCCTTAAAAGGCCACGCCTCCCCTCACTTCCGTCACCACCATCTCCTCCCTCTTCTCCTTCATCCAATGAGCGTGAGCGCGAGCGCGAGGGCGGCAGCGGTAGCTGCAGGGAGCGCGGAGGAGGTGCTGCATGCGAGAGCAGAGCTCTACAGTGAGGGCGAGCTCGCCGGGGCTACTAGGGCCGGCCGGCGGAGGGCGCAGGGGGCGCGGAGCGACGCGAAGGGGGGACTGCTGCGGTCTGAGCAGCAGGCGCGCGAGGTGCGACGCGGGCGGCGTCGCTAGCGGAGGCCGAGTGGTGCCCTGATTCTGGAAAAATTTCCAGAATCAGACGTCTGGGTTGATAGCCAGACGGCGAGGGCGACGTCTTGAAGACCATCCAGACGTCTGAAAGGTGAGTTTTCCATCTCCTTCTTCCTTCCTGTCGACTGACCATACTGAGGGAGGGAGACGGGTGTGCGCAGGCTCGGTGATTCGCCATCCATCACGAATCAGACGTCTAGCAGTAGTACCAGACGGCGGAAGCGACCTCCAGACGTCCGGGGTGACCATCGGACGTCTGGGAGCTAGGCCAGACGTCCCCGCAGACTTCTGGACGTCTGGGAAACCACGCTGAACAAGGTAATTCTCTGATCCACTTTTTAGGATGTCTGGAAGAAGTTCCAGACGTCTGATTTTGCACAGTGTCGTCATTTTCGACCCGTTTAGGGCCCGTTCGGGTTCCGTTTTCCGTGATTCGAGTTGCGTTCTTTTCAAAATTAATTCCTCTACCCGTCTACAGTAGCTATACACTGTTTTGAGATACTCCTTGTGTTTGATCCTTGTGATAGGACCCCATTCTGTTGCAGTCTCGAGGGTCGTGGAGGCACGCGGGATTCCCGACCACGCCCCCATTTCTCCCGTTGTACCTGGTAGAGTGGCTTTAAGTTATTAATAAAATCTGTTAAATTATGGAACCATAAATAGAACCTAGGACATTGCATGAATCCTAGGAATGAGAAATAGATGGAATGATAGCTCCTAGGTGTTGCATGACTCCTAGGGCTGGAAAACTAGATTGTATGATAGATCCTAGGATTTGGCATGAATCCTAGGATGGGAAAACTAGTGGAATGTATAATACTGCAGTCTTGGAAAATGGAATGAGATATAAAGTTGCTTGTAATTTGAATTAACAGTTGCCTGTTGTGAATAAATAACGTGGTTGAGAACATGGATTGTAAGAATGTGAAACTGGAAAGTGAAACCTGGATGTTTGAGTAAAAAGGATGGAACCCTACGGGGAAGTAGGAGTAGAACTCCTGGAAAGTGAATGGAATAGTATTGGGGAAGTGAGCTGGCCCTTGAGTACGGAGTACCAAGGAGAGCGACTGTCCCCCTGTTTAGTGTAGAGTGGAGCCAGCCGCCCCAGGGACCCGGGCTTAGGACTGGCCACTCTGTACCGACTTGCTGGCCCTCGCGTACGTAGTACCGAGGAGAGCTACTAGTGTACCCCACGGGCCCCGGGGTTCTGCTAGCCTCCCACACCGACTTGTTAGGCCCGCTGGGGCAAACCAGGGTAGTCAGGCGAGGGTGCACGGACTGTGGAGGGGCAAGGCCCCGGTTTGGTTACTGTGGAGGGGTTGGACCCCTGTTACTGAGAGGGCTCTGCCCTAGACTGGTTCCGTGCTGTGCTTTGTGCGCACCCGTTAACGGAAACGACTGACCGCATGCCAGTACGGGTTAGCTACCTGTGCGTTTATCTCACGTGCCGTAGTCACCGTTACATCTGTCAGTGACCTTGGGGTGGTTGACTGAGGGTAGGATCACCACGGGGGACTCTCCCAGCCAGGAGAGCACCACGTGCTACTTCTACTTTTTGGAAAAGACTGCAATCAAGATCGTTCCCACGAGGAACATTCGAGATCAAGAAAAAGATCTGAGGAATAAATGAAATAGTGAGACATTTGAAAGATGTGAATAAAGAAAGTAATCGAACATAACAGCTACTGTACACTCTACTATTGCTTTTAGTTTTAGTTGCCACTCTACTCAGCATTTTGCTGACGTGTTACACTCGTTACCTTTTTCAGGACCAGTGTTGAGCAGCCAGGGTCAGCGGCTGCAGAGGACGCTGGGCCGAGTAGGGTCCAGTAGAGTTACCACTGTCTCTTGTACCTCTTTTTGTTACGTTGTAGTGAGTAGTTCTTGTTTCCGCTGTACTTTCTTTACCTGCAGTTCAAATTATATTATGAATGTTGTTCTACTGTTGTGGTGGTACATACTGTGGTAGTTTCTTTCCTTACTGCTGTACTTTCTTACTGTTAGTTATATTCATGCTGAATGTGGTTTATTTTACTGCTCTTTTGGTTACTTCCTCGTTGGACGACTAGGTCTTGGGATTAGTTGAGTCGGTCCGGTTCTCGTGTCTCGTAGGGACTCGGGAACCGGGTCGTTACACCTAAGCTCCAACTAGGTCTTCTTAGGCGAGCCGTAGGTCGACAATAGGCACGTAAATTGATTGAACAAATTGTATTGTCACCTGCAATATGACTTAAAATCAAAAGCCTAAATTGGGAAAGACCTAAAAGGTCCTTTTTGAATTGTGTTTTTCTTGGGGAATTCTGATTGAGGTGTGAGTTAGAATGGACCACATTGATTTTCATCCTTTCACATCTTACCCACACCCTCATCCCCACTCTGCATCCTTCGATCCCAGACATCGAGATGGTCCATTCCTTGATGGACATAATGACAATCATTGGGATCCATTTTACTCCTATTATAAGAGTATTAGCCTGGTTAAGCCCCAAATCAGTGAGCAGAACCTAGGAGCGGGATTTGCTTTGCCCAATATCCCACATACCATAGAAATACCCAACCCACCCTCCCTAAAAAATTATAATGGTTGGACAAACACTTCTGGGTACTATAAGCCTAAGCCTGACTTCTCTCATGATAGAAATGACCTCTCCTCTTTGAAGATGGAAATACAGAAAATGCAAAACGAAATGATTGAATTGTTAGGAGAATCTTCTAGAGCAGGCCAACAAGAAAGAGATGAAATTAGCCACCCAATCTACCCCATTGAGGATGACGTACACCCCTCTACAATAGATGCATCTCCCGTGGGAGAGCTACACTTTAAGTTGGAGGGAAATTCTGGGAGAATAGCTACTTATCGAGGATCGATTTTGAAACCTCCCCATTAGATGACACTTCCTTAAGAGATCCACACTTTAGGTGGGAGGAAAATACACATGAAAGTAGCTATGCATTGGATGAAGAAAGGTGGCAACCCGAAGAAGATAATGATAAGGTTGAGTATCCACCTGAATTATATTGGAGTCAAAAGAAGGGAATGATGGTACCATTGGAAGACCTCGACCCAGATGATAGTATTTTCGTGACATTTGATGAAGTGGGTCAAAGTCATGTTGTTAATCCTACCTTCCCTTCTGATCACGATATGGAACTCAAACCCACCCTTAGGGAACCTAACCCTAAAGAAATTGACCTATCTGAGGAGTCTGATATTACCAGTGTAAACCATTTACCTCAGATAGAGCACCCTAAGGGATCTGCTGAGATATTAAATGATTCTAGACCTCGGGTACATTATGAATTGTGTGATGAGGAGGAAGACGAATTATATAAGGAACCTACATTCAAGATTTGGAGTGACACTAAGGGTGATTATGTCTTATTTCAAGAGTTAGCCCCTGAGGATGTCACAAATTTGACCAAATTTGGTTTCCTTAGCACACCCATTGATGATATTTCTCCTCATGATGAAATGATGGAAAATTTGGAAGCAATTTCTAAGATTTATGTGGATTCACATATAGACTCCAGGGAAGGTTTGAATAAAGAACAAAATCCCGGGGATGACATTGATAGGATAATCCCTAGATCTGTTGCTTCCAACTTGCCTTCATTCACTTCGAAGTCACCCTCTGATTCGCTTATATCTAAAAGTGAAATTGTGACTCCTGATGAAGAGCAGGAAGATACATGTGATGGTGCAAGGAATGCTAGGGATGAAATTAAGGATTTAGAAAGAGTGTTAGGAATGGACACCGAGCTTATTAAACCCAACCAAGATCTTATGGCCATCCCGCAACCTCGTAACTTGGACACCTTAGACGATCCTTGCCTTAGAAAATTGCTCACTTTTGTTCTGACCAGGGGGCTTAACAGACCAATATTTCCTGTAATGGAGTATCGGGTATGGATTGATGATTTCTTTAGTCAGTCCATTACCCTAGGGGTTTATCTTTGCACCATTCCTTCCCCATACCTTTTGGAGGATCCTTGTCATCCTCCCCCTATCCCTTTAGAGGTTGTTATACCCGTTTATCCTTTAAAACCTCTTCTGGTGACCTGGGAAGATTTCATTTCCATTTTAGTTGGGCGAGCATTTGCTATCGGGATTCATCATCAGCTCGCCAACATCCTAGGTTACCTATTTTCCAGGCCAACATTGCTTTGCTCATTTTTAGGGCCTATTTCTGTAATTCTTGAACCTGATTTGCAGGTTCTTTGGCTATTCAGCCCAGCTCTGACCCAGGTAATATCCTTCTATGCAATGAGGACATTGTAGATTTTAGGCATGGGGGTGTGTACTTGGGGATATACATAGCATAGTGCATTCATTGCATACATTTGCATAATAATAATAATAATAATAAATAAAAAGGAGTTTTGAGGTTAACTGGCTAGATCTTGCAGTCTTAAGCAAATCAGAACTCTAGGGTAGACTAAGTTAATTCTAGGGTCAAACTTTAGAAGCTAAATGAGCTACTAGCTTTAGACCTTTAGGGTCCTTTATGGACTTAAAAACTTAAGTAAGAGTTAAGTTCCAGACCATTCCTCAAGAGGTTGAGGAAGGGAAGCTAAGGTTTGAGTTAAAAGGTGGGGTAGTACTTGGAGTCTTGTTCTACCTTTTGGTTTACGGGTCCTTGTAACCCAAGCATCCAAATTTCACACACATGGTTTGGTAATTAACTTAATTTCTGTCTTTCTGAAAAGTGATTTGGTTCTGTTAGTTTTGACTTAGAAGAGGCTTGAAAACACATTTTGATTGGAAGAGTTCCCGCCGCAGAAGAGGTGGAGTATATACTCACCTTGAGGATGTGATGATAACATATTACCTCCTTGGTGCTTGTCTCTTAGGATATCCATCCTACTGGGGGCATGTAAGCGCATTGTGCGGTTTAGGTACCATGGGCGGCCTTATCTCGAAATGGTGATTGCCATAGGCCTGAATTCACTTAAGAAATCCATGGGCGATACTATCTCAAAGTGTCGATTGCCAGGAGTTCTTGGGGTCGTCATGGGTAGTGCTATCTCGAAGAATCGAAAGCCAAGCACCCTTCGAGGTATGGTAATGGGGACAATGAATCCGACACAGACCGTGTTGATAGCTGATCTGAGGTTAGACTTAGAAGAATCAAACAAAAAAAAAAATATATATATATATATATTAAAAAAAAAATCCTTTAACTCAAATAACTCAGACCACTGCACAAGCACAAATGCTTTAATCTCAAGGATCAATAAACTTTAGGGTAGAGTCAGAGATCAGGGAAACTTGTGCCTGCAACTCGTCTTTAGCCGACCTAGTCTGTAACTTAGCAACTACTTAGGAACCTTGGGTCTAGAGTTTGAACTTAATATGCTTCTGAAGGAAGACTAAGTGAGTTGATTAGTCTACTTGGAGTGCTAGGTTTCGCTTAATTTTGCTAGGGACTAGCAAAAACTAGGCATGAGGGTATTTGATTAGCCCATAGTTGTGGGCTATTTAAGTATTTAAGTGCCTAGGCATTAGGTTAATTCTAACATTTATTTAGCATAAATTAGGATGTAAATAGATTAATTCATATTTCTAATTCAATTACATAATTCATGCATCTTATTCATATTTAAATGCATTTAGAATTAACTTAGAATTGCATTAGTTAACGAATTAGGTACATTGCATGCATTAATTTAGGTTAACATAAAAGTTGAGGGTCTGTATATAAATAGCCATAATATTTTAACATTATTTTCTTTATTCTTCTTCTTGCAGGAACGGCTGCCTACTGCTCCAACGCCACCAGTTGCCGCAGTGAAGAACCCATTCAAGGAGGAGCAGATGTGTTGGATCTGGTTGGGCAGCTGATTTCAAATTTGTGCAGTCCACTACAAAAGGAGGAGAGAGGATGCTGAGCGAGGCAGGCCTCCACCACCGACCCACCACTGTGCAGAGAGATCTTCTCTCTTCCATTCCACACCGCCGGCCTCAACCGTGGCGACGAGTCTCCACCACCGTGGCCGTGTGGTGTGACAGGCCACACTGCCATCCGGAGCCCATTCGCATTACCGTGAGCACCTTAGCGTGCATCTCCCTTGCCGTCGTCACCAACAACCACCGCCGCAGCCACAGTGCAATCACCCTCTCAGTCAGTTAAGACGTCCGGGAAATTTCCCGGACGTCTGAAGCCACACCCCACTCCAGTAGCACCCACCGTCCACCCATTTCACCTCCAGCCGCACGCAAGAACCCGCACTTCCTCCCGCTCTCACCGCCTACATGCCCATGCCCAACAGGCCGCACATGCCCTCCTCCCACGCCTGCAGAACCTCACCTACTCACTCCTGCTCCCGCAGCACCTTCCTCACACCTGTAGCATTCGCCCGCATGCCCCCTCCAGCCTTTGCGAGACCTACAGCCGCACCCGCACAACCGCGCACGCCCTCCTTCCGCGCCTGTAACACCCACTGCAGCAGTCCGCCCACGCCTCCAGCCTTCGCGACCACCTGCCCACGCAACAGTCCTCACCGCCAACAGGCCGCGCACGCTCCCGCACCCTCCAGCCAACCCGCACAGCCTGCAGCACGCGCTCCGCCCGCCAACAGCAGCTGCAGCCACCTCCGCCGGAGCTCGTCCGGTCTGCTTCGGCCGCCACGCGACACGCCGCCACCACCGTTTCGAAGCCCTCGGTCGAAGGAACTTCCTCCGAGCTTCCCGCATCTGGCCGTCCACTCCTTGTCACGCACGGCAAAGGGAAAAAATCCCTTGTTTTGCTACAGTAACCGAGCTATTAAAAATTACATTTTCTGTCATTGTTAATTTTTAATAATATTTTATTGATTCTACATTGCGACAAATATCCTCTAGTTACTCAGAATTGCTATTTCAGCATTGTTTCTTGCTTTAACCTTAATCTAAAGGCAATTTTGGCTTGATTCTTGTCCAAACTAACTACGAACAAACATTTTTAACTGGTGCGAATTTAAATACATCATTGCATCTGTGTGGATATGACCCGCTCCTCTGTGAGTGGTTATTTCTTTTTAAATATTGATTAGTCGATTTTTCCACCAGGCTGTCTTCAGCGACGTTTGCAGTGGATCTTCAGCGACATTTATGATTGTCAGTAAATGTCCTATATACGAATTTGATTCTTTCCTCCACTATAAAAGGACCCCTACCCCTCCCATTTTTCTTCATTTCTTCCTTTCTTCCTCTCACCACCTCTAAGGCTCTAGAGAGAGCTTGTCCCAAGCCCGGGATGCTCCTCTAGAGTAGAAAATCAAATAATTTTCCCCACTCTCATCCCCATTCGTGGAGCATCCCATGGCCATCCTCTCACCGCCCTTCGTGATGAAGGTCCTCGCCGCGACGCCATCTTACTGATGTAAACATGTTTATATTGCATAAGATGTCTATTTATGCATGTTCTTAAGCATAGAATTGCATTACATACTATAAATATTGCATATCATGTATCATCTTGCATTTAGATTAGTTTGAATAAAATGGAGGTTACTTGTCACCTTTTATGTTCAGGGACAAGCAACTTTTTATTGGGGCCTCGGATCGAAGATCCAACCGTACAGATTTGGTCAGGGTGACGATTGGAGTTCAACGACTCCAAGATCGTCCTAATTAGACATCTGTAGCGTCAGATAGAGATTGAGGGACCCTAGAAGATCAAGGGCCAAGATGGTGTGAATCCACACTTCAGACGACAAATCTGACTACACGGATGGATTCGAATCGACGATCATAGCCTAATGACGTGACAATCGACTCAATCCGACAACCGTGGCACCATGTACATCATCCAGAAGATGGACGGCCAAGATGGCACCACGTGGCCCCATCTCAGCCGCCCAACCGGCTGCTGCACCCACCGCACCTTCTCTTCTTCAATTTGATTGTCGCTTCTTGACGGAAATGCCATTTTCGCGCATTTGAAAGTCATCGAAAATCGTAGTATAGTCGTGCAAAAACGTTCGTCAAAAATATTATTTTGAAAATAACGAGACTTGAGTCCCGGTCGTTCGTCTTTGGGAGACGTGTTTCTATTTTTGAAATCGATCTTAAAGCCGCTCTACTTAGTATTCTGGTGTGCAATATATAGGCGGTTAAAGAACAGGCACTTAAATCACACAAATAAAATAATCATTCAGCTCATGGTGATTTCAAACACATAAAGAGAGATATATATATAAATGCATTTTTCATTCATTCAGCAGGAGAGTCGTTTGCAACATAAAACGTAAAGGGAAGCTTGTACATAAATGCTTGAAAATTAAATCTAGCTACCAGAAAATGATTGCATACAAGAATCGATGGGGGGATTTCGCATGCATCATTGGGGGAGAAATAAGACTACGCTACTAAGCAGTAAATAAAAGCAGTAAATATACGAAGAGCATAATCTAAAATCTAGCAGAATGGAAGGGCATTCAGGGGTGGTCCCCGATGGCCTTGGAGTGGTTGAGAAGAGAATGAGGGGCGGCCAATGTAGCTTAGGCCGACCCTTAGAGAGAGGTATGGTTGATCCAGCATCCCGGCATGGATATGGTGGCCTCCATGGTGGTGCTCAACTTGTGGAGGTGGAGTGGAGATGGAAGTGGCTAGCCTAAGTGGAATGGATGCCAAGGAAGTGAATGGGTGCCAATGGCCACCCATGTGGTCTTTTTATAGACCCAATGGAAGCTCTCTAGAGAATTATGGAATTCTCTAGAGAGGCCTATGGTGGGAGCTCGTGGGAGAGTGAGAGAGAGAGGGTGGATGGTGGTTTTTAGATCCACCAAATGTGGATCTAAAAATTGAATGGCTCTTGGTTGCTATTTTTGGCAACCAAGGCAACTACACATGATAGAGAGTTCTAGAGAACTCTAGGCTAGATATTTTCGTGTGGATGGTGTGTGTGGGTGTGTGTGGGTCAAAACTTAGGTAGCTAGGTTGATTAGGTTGGGTTCTAGTGGGTTTAGGTCAAGGGAGGTCTCAAATTAGGGTTATAAACCCTAATTCACTAAGGTAAAGTGCAATTAAACTTAATACAAGTTTAATTGGGTGTGTGGAAACTTAATTGAGAGTAAAACAACTCAATTAAGTCAGGTCTAGGTCAATTGGACTCTCACTGAGTCCAATTGGACAGTGTGTGCTGAGATCAGGGCTCAATTGGACTCAATGAGTCCAATTGAATAGGTTGATGGATTTGACTAAGATCCAAGTCAATTAGGTTTAGTGAGGACCTCATTAGGTCCTTAGGGAGGTCTAGAGGTGATGTACTAGGGTTAGGACACCTTAATTTAGGTTCCTATGGGGTTGGAATTGGGTTTAGAGACCTAGAGATCCAAGATCAAGGCTTAAATCTCAAAACAGGAATTGGAGAGCAGTATCAGACGTCTAATTATAGAATCCGACATCTTATACTCAAAAATAAGAAGTCCAGACTTGTTGTCTGGATGTCCAATCAGAGTCAGGAAGGATTTCAGGTTCTGTTTTGGGTATTCTGCAGAAATTGGACATCTGACAAAGTGTCTGGACGTCCAATAACACCGCGGAAGTGGGTTTGAAGTGTGCGGGAGTTGGCTAAGGGTCTTGGACGTCTTAAAACTTATCTGGACATCCAGAGAAGGGTTGGAACTAGGGTTTTAGGGCTTCCTAAGGTGTTGTGACCTAATCTAAGGGTGGATAAGGCTTGGGGAAGTCTCTAGGCTATCCTAGGGCTAGGATGGACCTAAGCTCTTCACATTTTACTGCTGTATTTCTACTTAATAGAATAGAAAACCTTTAACCCCCTTACATTATTATTCCTACATCTAAACTAGGCCTTTTGCTCCAGCTCTGCTACAACTCCCATTATTCCTGATCCAGCTTCAGATCCAGCTTCTGTTCAGCTTATTCCCTGCAATCGACATAATGCACTTAATCAGCACATTATAACATTATTTTATGCATAGCTAAAGGAAAGCAGTAAAGATGCAGATAATGCGTATGCATGCACGAATAACCCTAACTTATGCTAAGTCCTAGCCTAATTTAGGTCAATTAAGACCTATGATTGCTACGCAATCATACCCCCATGCCTAAATCTTGCTAGTCCCTAGCAAATGCAAGACTAAATTATTTACAGCAAGGGTCCCTAAGGGACTGGTTATTTTATCAAGTGTTTGCATAGAGATTTTTCTCCCTTTTGTTTTCATCCTATTCTCTAGAAATCCAGACAATCCTGAAGGTACAGCTATGTAGATTTTGCAACGGATTTGAGTGAAAACTAATACACCTCTAAAGCCGGTACTTGACCCCTAATAAAAATTCTAGCGAGATAGGCGGATTTCTTCCCTCAAGGTATTCAAGATATTTTATGAATTCCACCCTGGCTTTAGGCTTAGGTAGAGAATCTTTGAGGGAAAGGATTGTATATTTGGTGGCTCATTCTCACTTGGTGCTACATAGAGACTAGTACTACAGAATCCAGACTCCCGAATTACTAAGTATCTCAACTCAGAGAAAGACGAGAAAAACTATGCTCCCTTTTGATTCCTTTGTATTCATTTTCTCTTGCTCTTTTTCTTTCTTTTTCTTAGAGCTCACAACCTCACTAGATTCACACATAGGATTTGTATTTGGTGGTCTCGCTAGGCATTAACACTTTAATTGAGTTCTCATAACCCTAACACTATGTCGGGATTCCTCAGCCATTATTCAGGCGGTCAGAAACACAAGAAAAATAGGTTAAGGCCATATTTGGTGGAGCTCAATTTTATTTGGTGGTATTGCCTCAATGAAATAAACACTAAATATTCATTCTTTTCTCTGCTTTTTCTTCTTTTTCTATATATATATATATTTTTTTTCAGTTTTTCTTTCTTTTCATCATTCTTTTTCTTTTTCTTTTTGTTTTTATCTTTTTTTTTTAATTAATTTTTTTTCAGCATAGCACAACTAGCATACATCCATGAGATTTATTGAGGAGTCATTATTAGGGATTGGTGGTACTCAAGAGACATTGGGTGGCTTATTTGGTGGAAGTGCCTACTCACGGCACCGGGAGAGACGGATAGGACGGTGTATTTCTGACCTTGACATCAATACCCTCCTTCAGCTGAGGATTCCGTAAAGAATGGTCGTAACCATCCACCTTAGTCGTAGTTTTATGAAAACTCGCTCTCCACGTATTTGCCTTATTCGGTGGCTCTCATAATTTCGCACAAAAATGTATACGCGGGAATCGAGAGCGAAAACTATGTCTAATCTTAGGGTATCATTACCTAATTATCTAGGATTCCAGATTCCTCGCACTAATCTTAGAGCACCAGTACACTCTACTTTCATCTCACACTATTTGGTGGATTTTTGGAGGAAAATCTGCCTGACTCCCAAAACATTGTCCAAGGGTTCAGGAAAAGAAGCACTGCTTCTTCTCGACAAGCTGAAGACGTTTATCAGCCTTCACCGTGAATCCATTGCAAATTCTACGTGTGTGTGAAAAGTTGTACTGGATTTCAAATTACAGGAATCAACTAAAGGATAAAATCCCTAATGCATTCTCTTAATAAAATAATCTTATTCATGAATGCAATATCTATATATGCTATAAACATGTAACCTCATATAATTTATACTTTGTGAATTTCCCGTATCGGGTTACAATTAGCTTGACCCTAAATTTAGAACAAAAGGTGAGCGGGTGAGTCGGAAGTGGCTATTGCGAACGATTTCTAGCTCCAATGCGAGCACTAGAGGTGGAGTCGGTTGTTCTTTTATTTAAGGTCCTAAAGTACATTTTACATGCAGCTCCGAGGTTTTCCTAAGTGTTGGCACAAAATTTTTTTTCAGTTTTTGCTGTATCTACCCCCCCATGCCTAAGTTCTTGCATGTCCTCATGCATGAATATAAAAGAAAATAAATGCTGCAGGGAGAGAATGGGTAGAAATCACCTGTAATTGCTCCTGAAATTATATTCAGCACTGGCCAACCTGTTAATATGCAATATAAAAGTGAAATATGCTAAAACAAAAATATGCTATGTATAAAAATGGTTATATATAAATGATGGTGGAATGTGGGGAGAATGGTATCTATATGTGCTGAGTTTAATGCCTCCAGCTGGGCGAAAACTCAATCAGATGTGTCATTTCTAGCATAGGAGCCGGCTAAGATTAAGAGAAAGATATGCTCGTATGCTCCCAGAATCAGTGGTCCGGAGATACGAACCAGCTGATTGTGCACCCCTACTCCAAAAGGTCTAGCTATAAGAAAGTGTGGAGTGGTAGTGGAAAATAGAGGATAATCAGAGGTGGGATCATGATGTTGATTTAGCTGATTTATCATGTCCCACAGTTCAGCAGGAAGTTGCTGAGGGAGTAGATCAACATGTATCTCAGAACTAGAATCTGAGTCATAGGGATCCTCATAATGATAATTGACATCAAAGCTCATGCCCTCTCCAGGCTCTGGGTCATATGGGGGTATCCGTGAAAGTAAAAGATCTGTGGGGAGGTCACTGAAATCCTCATCAAAAATTACTTCGTCCTCATCAATACTCATCTCTAATTCATCAGAGGCTGTCTCTTCAGGCTCAAGGTCGAGCCATTGACTAGGATGGTAGGTGCGTCCCCAGCTCATTCTGCTCGAAGCTTCACCCTCATATGCATTGGGCTCCTCAGTAATTCCTACCTCAGGTAGCATATTTATTTCTTTGTTCGAGTTATCCATAGCTACTTCTAGTTTTTGGATGTTAGGATCAAGGATAGAAAGTGTCATCTTAGAATCTCTAATATCCGAATTAGGGATGTAGGTGAAAGAAGAGTGCAGATCAGAAGATGTTGGCTCTAGCACAGGTTCACCTACAATGGGAAGTGGCTTAGGCTGATCAGTAATGTTTGCCTCAAGATCCCTATCCTCAATTGGATCTACTTCCCTTATCTCAATTGGGTTATCTAACCCAAGAGGTGTCTCCCAGGATTCAGGATAATCTGATTGCGGCTCAGTCTTGGAGATATCAGTCCTTTCCTCCTCAATTTTAGATGAACCCATTCGGCATACTTCCTGCTCCTATCTCATATCCATGCTAGATTCTTTTTCCCTTAAGTGATCTTCGGGCATCTGCTCCCGAGAATCTTCCGTGTGTTCTTCCAACGTAGTTGTTTCAGATTCTTCAAGGTCTTCAATGCTATTTTCCACTTGATATCTCAAAAGCAATAGTTCTTGAGTTTCCCGATTTTGTCCAATTCGCCTTGTTATCTCTGCTGTTTCCTGAAGGAGCTCCATCACGGCTTGTTGATGCGGAATCCGGCTTTGTCTTTGGTTCGGCTCAATGATAGCCTGGATTTCGCGTAGATAGGATGCGGCCTTTTCCTTAGCACTCGCTATAGCTCTCTGTATTCTATAATGTGGCCGCATATGCACCGGTAGCTCTTCAAGTGTTCCAGGGGGTGAATCAGGTCTACCCATGTTCCATGGGTGAGAAGTAGGAGTATGAAATCCATATCCTGGGTTATAAGATGCGATCCTTTGAGGGACCGATTGGTATGGGTCATAATATCCAGGGTTAGGATATGGGTTAACCATTTCGGTAACCCGAGAAGGATCAAGCGAAGCGAAAAGTCGTCTTCACCACCTTGGGTTCTGATCCCAAGGTTGAGCTGATTCAGTGACCCAAGCTCTCAGATAAGCTCGTGGGTCCAGTTCTTCTGGATCCTGATTAGGTCCAGATCCAATGTTAGCCATTGCGGCTCAGCAGATAGAAGAAATGGAGCGAGAAGATGGTCCGGGCGAGGTGACTCACCTCCTTGGGAGTGGCTCCCAAGGTCCAACCAAGTGAGGTCGAAGTGACCTCCTTCCGTGCATACACCGCCCAACCCCTAGGTTGGTGTAGCCACACAGAACAAGGCTAAGGCCCTATCAATCAAATGGTCCTTATAAATCAGGTCACCAGATTTTTCGTTATGGATTCAAATTCCTGAAGATAAGTTCATCGTACAACTAACTGAACGTGAATCTTGCCTCTCAAGCTAACCCAGCCAGTCTGGTTACGAGGGGACTAAGGGGAAGGTTCTTCCTTTGGCTTACGCCTCCGGTTTCGTTGACCCCCGAGCCACGGTCGTTTGACACTACCCTGCAAACTTAGTCACCAGGTTTGGCAAGAGAGATTAAACTCATTCAGTAGTATGACAACGAACTCGGGTTGATTTCGTGTTTTAACATTAGTTTCTAACCTGTTTTCTTCAGTGGGGTTTGTGGTGAGTGGCCCACAAGGTGACCAAGCTCACCGGCTAACTAGACTTGATTAAGTCTAGGTTAGCCAAAAGTGTGGTCTCTATTTGTGACCTTAAAGGTTCAACCTAAGTTGCATGCACTTCTAGGATTTTTTTCTCTATTTTAGCAGACCACAAGAATAATGTTGATTCTCTGATAGTAATTGGAATCAAATTAATTTGAAACTTTGCGAGTAGATTCCATTTTCAATTATTTTTTTAGAGAATATTTTTCTAGAATTTTTACTATTTCAACCGAATTTTTAGAGAATTTTAAATATCAGGGGGTCAGATTTGGAACCTTGACCCCTGGATGGTTTTTTGCCTTGAAATAGTATCAAATGATCTTCAAAAATTCAGGAAAAATATGGAAAATAAATCCAATTAGATCAGATTTCAAACCCCACCATTTTTAGTCAAAACAGATTCTCGGATTTCTCGAAATCGCTTTTTGAAATTTGAAAATTTTTGAATCTGGGTCAATCTGACCCCCATACACTTCGCAAATTTTTAAAAATTTTATATTTGGATTTTTTTCAAAGTAATGGTGGAATTTGAAAGATGGTTTGAAATTTAAGGTTTTGCCTAAATTTTCAAATTTTTTGCAAACAGATTTTTCGGCAATCGAATTTTAAAGTGAGATTTGAAATCTGGGCGAAAATCAGAAGGTGGTGGAAAAGCTTTTAAAGAGGTTTGAATTTGAAATTCAAGCCTTCCACCAAAGAAGCTTTTTTTTTTCTTTTTAATCTTTTGCACTTTTTTTTTTTTTTATTTTTAAAAAAAGAATTTTTCAAAAGATTCAAACGAAAATATCTCTTTTTTTTTTTTTAACCTAGATTCAAAAGGAAACCTAATCTAGATTTTTTTTTAAAATTTTTTTTCTTGTTGATTTTTTTTCTTTTCCACGAAAATGAGAAAAATCTTTTTTTCTTTTACAAAAGAAATTGCAGGAAGTATATCTAGTCCTAGGGTTCAGAAAATAAACCTACTCTAAGAGAATGTGATGTGCACCTGACTTTCTTCGCCGCGCTCGATGTGTGCGTAGATCCCATTTTTCTTCCGTGTTCCTGCACATCAACAACGAAGTAGAGGCAGATTTGTCAATGATAAGTAAAAGATCAAAATCAATAAAAATAACGTTGCCTCCCCGACAACGGCGCCATTTGACAAAAAGCCGTTTTCACGCATTTGAAAGTCCTCGAAAATCGTAGTATAGTCGCGCAAAAACGTTCGTCAAAAATATTATTTTGAAAATAACGAGACTTGAGTCCCGGTCGTTCGTCTCTGGGAGACGTGTTTCTGTTTTTGAAATCGATCTTAAAGCAGCTCTACTTAGTATTCTGGTGTGCAATATATAGGCGGTTAAAGAACAGGCAGTTAAATCACACAAATAAAATAATCATTCAGCTCATGGTGATTTCAAACACATAAAGAGAGATATATATATAAATGCATTTTTCATTCATTCAGCAGGAGAGTCGTTTGCAACATAAAACGTAAAGGGAAGCTTGTACATAAATGCTTGAAAATTAAATCTAGCTACCAGAAAATGATCGCATACAAGAATCGATGGGGGGATTTCGCATGAATCATTGGGGGAGAAATAAGACTACGCTACTAAGCAGTAAATAAAAGCAGTAAATATACGAAGAGCATAATCTAAATCTAGCAGAATGGAAGGGCATTCAGGGGTGGTCCCCGATGGCCTTGGAGTGGTTGAGAAGAGAATGAGGGGCGGCCAATGTAGCTTAGGTCGACCCTTAGAGAGAGGTATGGTTGATCCAGCATCCCGGCATGGATATGGTGGCCTCCATGGTGGTGCTCAACTTGTGGAGGTGGAGTGGAGATGGAAGTGGCTAGCCTAAGTGGAATGGATGCCAAGGAAGTGAATGGGTGCCAATGGCCACCCATGTGGTCTTTTTATAGACCCAATGGAAGCTCTCTAGAGAATTATGGAATTCTCTAGAGAGGCCTATGGTGGGAGCTCGTGGGAGAGTGAGAGAGAGAGGGTGGATGGTGGTTTTTAGATCCACCAAATGTGGATCTAAAAATTGAATGGCTCTTGGTTGCTATTTTTGGCAACCAAGGCAACTACACTTGGTAGAGAGTTATAGAGAACTCTAGGCTAGATATTTTCGTGTGGATGGTGTGTGTGGGTGTGTGTGGGTCGAAACTTAGGTGACTATGTTGATTAGGTTGGGTTCTAGTGGGTTTAGTTCAAGGTAGGTCTCAAATTAGGGTTATGAACCCTAATTCACTAAGGTAAAGTGCAATTAAACTTAATACAAGTTTAATTGGGTGTGTGGAAACTTAATTGAGAGTGAAACAAATCAATTAAGTCAGGTCTAGGTCAATTGGACTCTCACTGAGTCCAATTGGACAGTGTGTGCTAAGATCAGGGCTCAATTGGACTCAATGAGTCCAATTGAATAGGCTGATGGATTTGACTAAGATCCAAGTCAATTAGGTTTAGTGAGGACCTCATTAGGTCCTTAGGGAGGTCTAGAGGTGATGTACTAGGGTTAGGACACCTTAATTTAGGTTCCTATGGGGTTGGAATTGGGTTTAGGGACCGAGAGATCCAAGATCAAGGCTTAAATCTCAAAACAGGAATTGGAGAGCAGTATCAGACGTCTAATTATAGAATCCGACGTCTTATACTCAAAAAAATGAAGTCCAGACTTGTTGTCTGGATGTCCAATCAGAGTCAGGAAGGATTTCGGGTTCTGTTTTGGGTATTCTGCAGAAATTGGACGTCTGACAAAGTGTCTGGACGTCCAATAACACTGCAGAAGTGGGTTTGAAGTGTGCGGGAGTTGGCTAAGGGTCTTGGACGTCTTAAAACTTATCTGGACGTCCAGAGAAGGGTTGGAACTAGGGTTTTAGGGCTTCCTAAGGTGTTGTGACCTAATCTAAGGGTGGCTAAGGCCTGGGGAAGTCTCTAGGCTATCCTAGGGCTAGGATGGACCTAAGCTCTTCACATTTTACTACTTTATTTCTACTTAATAGAATAGAAAACCTTTAACCCCCTTACATTATTATTCCTACATCTAAACTAGGCCTTTTGCTCTAGCTCTGCTACAACTCCCGTTATTCCTGATCCAGCTTAAAATCCAGCTCCTGATCAGCTTATTCCCTGCAATCAACATAATACACTTAATCAGCACATTATAACATTATTTTATGCATAGCTAAAGGAAAGCAGTAAAGATGCAGATAATGCGTATGCATGCACGAATAACCCTAACTTATGCTAAGTCCTAGCCTAATTTAGGTCAATTAAGACCTATGATTGCTGCGCAATCACTTCTCAGCCGTTGGATGCTCATCCAACAGCTGTGGGGCACGCACGCACAATCCTTAAGCACGACACAAACGTGCTGATAGTGTGTTGGTCGAGCGTGCTTGCGAGAAGGCGAGGTGCGCATTCAAGCCTTGAGTAGCGGCAGCTGAGGCGCAGCGAGGGGGTGAGATTGAGTGCTCGATCGCGATCGAGTGGCTGCGCATGCTCGATAGTGCTCACGCTCCATCAGATGCCCGTGTGTAACGCGGGATCAGACGCGGGTGAGCGTACGGTTGAGGCATGGTGAGGATGCATCTCAGTCGTTCGATCTCACGATCGAATGGTCGAGATTTCAAGAACGTGAATGAGTGTTTCACGTGCGGGAGGTGAGCGGGTGCACGAGCACCGCCCATGAAGGCCACATTCGGACATTTAGCGACGGATTTATCTGTAACTAAAGGTCCTGAATTAATGTTTTTCAAATTAAAATGACCAAATTTCCCTCACTCCTTGCAACTATAAAAGGAGACCCCCTCCATAAGAAATTCTCATCCCTTCCTTCTCTTCTCTCCCTCTCCAAAGCTCAAGAAAAGCTTGTCCCACACCCGGGATGCTCCTTGAGAGATAAAGTCAAATTTTTGCCCTCATTTTGGAAGCGGATCCCGCGATGACGACGACGTGCTGCCCCATTCTCGTTCCTTCTGCCTTGACCTCCTTCATCCCGCTCCATCCTCCATCTTCCAGGAGACGTCTCATCCAGTTCGTCCTCCAAGCGATCATCGAGGAGGATAACTTCTCTCTCCCATTCCTCTTTTCAACTTTCTAGAGTAGAATTTTCCTGCTTTCTAGTGTTATTGATTTCCCGCTTTCTAGTATAATTTTTCTCTGGTTTTATTGTATAAACATTTTGGAATATTAAGTGCATGTTTACTCTCTCTCTCTCTCATTTATTCTGATTGTTAATATTGCTTCATTGCAATTACGTCGCTTCGTTTTTCAACAAAAACCCTAAAAAGTATATAATTGAAAATATAGATCAGTGTAGCCTCCCTTAGTTCGACCTGAAATTTGTATTCTGGTACAAATTTTATTTGTTGAACACAAGTTCTTCACTTTCAAACTACGACGACAGGTTTTTCAAAACCAAATACGATAGCGTAGTAACTCGTAGCTTCAACACTTTGGTGCCGTTGCCGGGGAGGCAACGATTTTCGATCTTTTTTTCGCATTTCACTCACTTTATTGTCTTCTAACTTGCTTTCTCTTGTGTTTATTGTTTTACAGAGACCTCCATCAGGGAATCGTCAAGCGGCAGACCGGAGTAAAGTGCAATTGAGGACAACTGTAAGTGCTCCCCATTCTTCCCCCTCCATAGATTTTATTTGTCACATTAAATCCAAATTCCAATTAACTTAGGTGTTTGCATAAATCCTAGAAATAGTTTGGTTGTTTGGATTCTCACTCACAATCTTTCCACCCTCGTTTATAAAAGAAGAACAAAAAGATAATCTTGTGGGGTAAATTTTCAACATACACCCACATTCAAGGCACTTAACCTAATTAATTTGTTTCTACTCAATCGGGTTCTGATCTGTGGAACTGGTACACACAAAGCAACACATAAAAGAGTAAAAATCATTCTAGGTTAACCATCTCTGTGTGCCTAACTTAGTGGTGCATTTTTGGCCAGTTGTTTGAGTTGTTTGGGCTATACCACTCTACCTAAAATCAACTCATCAAGTAGCTCCTCCTTAAGGTTTTCAATCTAGGACTATTCCAGGCACTCCACTTTATTTCTGGTTTTAAATGAAAGCAATCTTCATTCATGTTTGAAATCTTGGTTTGCCTCAAAACTTGATTGAAATCAACCTAATTTTAAACCCTAAAAGCTACTTAAGCAAGATTTGAACATTAAAATCCACACATCACAAATAATCTTGGTTGAAAACCTTGGTTGTGCACGCACTTACACAATTCTCAATCAATCATTAAGGGCACAACCCATTTTATGGGCCCATCACATTCCATAAGCACTACAATCCCAGGCCTTAATAAAATTGAGTAGTCGTTGACCTTAAGGACTGATTCGCTCTTTGACGCCTAGTCTGAGATTGTCTTTGATTAACCTACCTGTATTGATTAATCTAATGTCTAGCTAGGGGAGTAGCGTCAAACGACCGCAGCTGGGGGGTACACTAGGAACTGAAGGCGAAAGCCGAAGGAAGAACCTTCTCCCCAGTCCCTCCTTTTAACTGGTTGGATTGAGCAGACGCAAGTAGAGTAAATCATTTACAATCTTAAGGTAGGTTTTGGGAGTCTGTAGATCCTTAGGCTACCCCACTTAAGGACAGCCTTGTTTAGTTGTGCTGCAGGGTCCCTATCCCTAGTCCTCCTGACCTTCTCCTAGTTTATACTGGGAAGACGGTCATTGAATCCCTGATTGGAAGGACCACTAGAGTATTCTAGGATGTGCAAATTGGATTTTGGTCAAATTGATCTCATGGTTGACTAACAGCCTCCTCTGCCTCGGGATCCACAGGAGGAATTCCGAAGGTAGCTGGAACAAATGCAGAGAATGCAAGAATGGTTCCAGAGAATGCAGGGCGCTCAGCCCTTGAAGGATTTTTATGATCCTTCAAATTATGGGGAACATCCCGGCATCCAGATTCCAGTCGGAGACATAGAAATCAAGCCCCAGGTGTTAAGCCTAATCAAACATTATCATGGGCTTGGCTCCGAAGATCTGTTTCAGCACTTGGAGGACTTGACTACTTTGGTCCAGACCACCAAGGCACGAAACCTGAACGAGGAGCAAATGATCATGAGGTTCTTCCCCCACTCTCTTCGAGGTAAGGCCGCGCATTGGTACAGGACAATAGGAAGACCAATTGCAACTTGGAATGAGTTGAAATCGGCCTTTCTGAAGAAATTCTTCCCAGTCGGACGTACCAATGCCTTGGGATGGGCAATCACTACCTTTACTCAACGGCCGGGGGAGCAGTTTCATGTGGCCTGGGAGCATTTTCAAGGCTTATTATGGAGGTGTCCACACCACAAGGTGCCGAAATGGCAACTCGTGTAGATCTTCTATCATGGGTTGACTCAGCAACTCAGAAATCATGTGGATGCTTCTTGGGGAGGCAATTTCCTCAACAAAGACACAGATAGTGCACACGATTTGTTTGAGGAAATGAGAGAGAATTCAATCAAACATGCCTCCATGGATACCTTTAACTGGCCCCTGCAGCCCAGATCAAATGTCAATGAAGTCCATTATTGAGCGTACGAGTTGCTACGCTAACGTGTTCAATTTTGAAAACCTGTCGTCATAGTATGAAAGCGAAGAACTCGTGTTCAACAAATAAAATTTATACCGAAATGGAAATTCCGGGTCGAACACAGGGAGGCGGACATTTGATTTAAAAACAACGCATTTGTTTTATTTGTCACGAAATAATTCAATTGATTAGAACTAACTACTTACAATAAATAGAAGAGAGAGAGAGAGAGAGAATAAGAGAGAGAAAGAATATTACAAACAAAAACCAAAATGAGATGTAGAATAAACATAGAATTTCATCATTAGAACGATTGTTCATTACACTAGAAAGAGGGAAAATGATTACACTAGAAAGCAATAAATCTACTCTAGAAAGCATTAAAAGAATGGAGAGAGAAATATCCTCCTCGACGATCGCTTGGAGGACAAGCCAGATGGGACGACGCCTGGATGAAGGAGGATGAAGTAGGACGAAGGAGGACGAAGCAGAAGAACGGGAATGGGGCAGCACGTCGTCGTCGTTGCGGGATCCACTTCCAAAGGGGGACAAAAAATTGACTTTATCTCACGAGAAGCATCCTGGGTGTGGGACAAGCTTCTCTTGAGCTTTGGAGAGGGAGAGAAGAGAAGGAAGGGATGAGAATTTCATTTGGAGGGGGTCTCCTTTTATAGTTGCAAGCAGTGGGGGCAATTTGGCCATTACAACTTTAAAAACATTAATTCAGGACCTTCAGTGACGGATAAAACCGTCGCTAAAGGTCTGAACGTGGGCGTAGTAGGTGGCACACGCATGCCCGTTCGCTTGACCGCGCGTGCACCTTCAGCCATCCTCAGCCATCCAATCGCAAGATCGGACGGCTTAGATCGCACTACGCTCGCCTCCTCAGCGCACGCCCGATAGCATGAGATGCTACGTTATCGCCGTGCGTGCAATAGCGCGTGGGCACTAGCGGGTGCACACGACCGTTTGATCGCGACCTAACACTCGCCTACGCCCGCTTGCCCACGCCCCTCACCTGCTCGCTGCGAATCGATCCTGCGCCAGCGCCTCGCGATAAGGCGCTGAACCACTGCACTACGCCGTCCAAATAGTCACGCGGATGAAATCAAGCTTACGCATCCACAGCCATTGGATCTTGATCCAACAACGGGAAAGGGCGAATGCGGGGGCTTCAGTGGGTGCATGCGGACGATTGGGTGGCCGAGATGGCGCCACATGGTGCCATCTTGGCCGTCCATCTTCTGGATGATGTAGATGGTGTCATGGGTGTCGGATTGACTCGATTTTTACATCGTTAGGCTGCGATCGTCGATTCGAATCCATCTGTGCGGTCGGATTTCTCATTTGAAGTGCGGATTCACACCATCTTGGCCCTTGATCTTCTAGGGTTCCTCGATCTCTATCTGATGCTACAGATGTCTGATTAAGGCGATCTTGGAGTCGTTGAACTCCAATTGTCACCCTGATCATATCTGTACGGTTGGATCTTCGATTCGAGGCCCCGATAAAATGTTTGCCCTATCCAAGCACATAAAAGTAGATAATTATCCTCCATTTTATTCGAACTACTCTAAATGCAAGATGATGCATGTTATGTAATATTTATAGCATGCAATGCAATCCTATGCTTAAGAACATGCATAAGTAGACATCTTAAGTCGTGTAAACGTGTTTACATCATAGCCCCATGCCTATCTTTTGCTAGTCCCTAGCAAAAACTATATGCTATTTATAAAAGAATCAGGTTGGATTATTTGGGCATGAGTTATTTTCAATCATTAAGAAAATGTCTACCTAAGATCTGAACTTTCAAAGACACAACAGTGCCCGAGTATCTGCCAAAATGCAGACTGCCTCAAGCCCTCACCTTATTCAAAGAAAATTTTCTTTTTCTCTTTTTCCTCTTTTCTATTTTTTTTTTTGGATTTTCAAGTTTTGAGGTTTAAGAGTGGCTTTCTACGGCCATTCAACTCACCCAAGATTTGATGAGAACCCTAAGTTCTAAGCATCTTATTGTGAATGTGATAGACTCATTAACTGGCAATTAAAACGGACTTCGAATTTCTACTCCTCTAGGTGACCTAAAAAGAATTCTGCCTAAAGGTGTATCTTTACAACCGGTAGCTTTCTCCCTATTATTTTTTTACGGGGTCAACACAAGGGTGAATCTAGTGTATATCTCCCCAGTTTATTCTACTTCTCCGCTTCTTCCTAAGTGTTTTGGGAATTTTCAGTGCATTTACTGAGCTGGGTTATGGACAACCAGTCAATGAGCTGTTACCACCGACAACTTGCTAGCCATGCTCGTGTGGTGAAGTGTGGCTTATTTCTTTTTTTTTTCTTTTCTCCTTTTCTTTTTGATTTTTTTTTTATGTAGGTGGCTTCCCTGGTCTAAGATTTACCTAAAGGTAGCAAAAAGAGAAAGGTCCAGTGACTGGGCTCTGGACAACCTACCTATGGGCTGTTACCCATGATAACATGCCAGCCATAGCACCCTAGAAGGTTCATTAGCTACCCAATTTCCGTTAGAATCACCGAACAACGAGTCAGTGTAAAGAAAGTGTGTAGATGCTTAAAACTCAAAAATTCCCTCAAATCAGAGGGTGGGTTGATAAGTCGTGTACTTATCACCCAAACTTATTTACTCCAATTACGATAGAATTAAGATGGTGAGGACTCGAAAGACAAATCCACATTTTAGTGGATACATGAGCTGATTAAGTCCAAAGATCTAAAGGGTCATTGTATTCAGATCTTAATGTAAAATTTCCTAAGATTGAAAAGTCCTAATGTCCAACTAATCCTTCCTAATTTTGATTTTTCTTTTTAATGTATAAATAAGAAGAGAAAAACAATTTACATGAATTTCACAAAGCTGACCAAATGATTCAAAAATGAATCCACCCACCCATGCCTAGCTGATGCAATGTCATTGAAAAAAGAGATATGAAAGAAAGGATAGAATATGAAAGATGTCACTTGAATATGAAGTTCGTATCAGCCTTTGTCATATGTACAACTGCTAAGTTTAATGCCGTCAGCTAGGCGAAGTCCAGCCAAAGAAGTCATAGAATGGCTAGAGCATTTATGTCTGAGATGGGTTCTAGAAGAATACGGTGAATAACAGGCTTCAGATGTTGACCGTTGACTTTAAATGTGTTACCCATCCTTGGGTTAGAAATCTGAACGGCTCCATTTGGAAAAATATGGTCAATTATGAATGGGCCATTCCATTTAGATATAAGTTTGCCAGGAAAGAGCTTAAGTTTAGAATCGAATAACTATACCTTCTGGTTTGGCTCAAAGCTCTTGCGGGAAATCAGTTGATCATGTAGAGCTTTGGTTCGAGCCTTGTAGATCTTGGCATTCTCATAAGCATCATTTCTAAGCTCCTCCAACTCAGATAGTTGGAGTTTCCTGGTCTTCCCAACTAAATTCAGATCTAAATTGCATTGTTTGATCGCCTAGAATGCCCTGTGTTCAATCTCTACGAGTAGATGGCATGCCTTTCCAGACACCAAATGGAATGGAGACATGCCGATGAGTGTTTTATACGCCATACGGTAGGCCCAAAGAGCGTCTTCAAGCTTTTGAGTTCAATCCTCGTGATCAGGCCTAACCATTTTCTGCAAAATGTTCTTGAGCTCTCGATTGGAGACTCGGCTTGTCCATTCGTCTGGGGATGGTAAGGTATGGAAATTTGGTGATTAACCCCATATTTGGCCAACAAATTCTGGAATTGGGCATTAGTAAAATGAGTGCCACCATCACTGATGATAGCCCTTTGAATCTTGAACCTACTGAAGATATTTTTCTTGACAAAATCGATGACCACCTTGTGGTCATTGGTTCGGGTGGGAATCACCTCAATCCATTTGGACACATAATCAACAGCAACAAGAATGTACTGATGTCCAAATGAAGGGAGGAACGGTCCCATGAAATCGATGCCCCAAACATTGAAAATTACGATAAGAAGAATTGGGTTTAGGGGCATCATATCTCTCTTAGTTATGCTCCCGAGTGCCTAACATTGAGAACATGACCTTGAGAAATCCTGGGCATCCTTGAATAAAGACGGCCAATAGAAGCCAGATTGCAAGATTTTTGCAATCGTCTTTTTCCCAGAGAAATGTCCACCACACCCAGATGCATGGTAGAACTCGAGTATACTGTTGAATTCATTCTCTGGTATACATCGGCGAATAATCTGATCAGAGCCGATGCGGTACAGCTCAGGGTCCTCCCAGAAGTAGTATTTGGCCTCAAATTTGAGTTTATCCCGTTGTTACTTGGTCCAATCATGGGGGATTTGACCAACGGCCAAATAGTTAACAATGTCAGCAAACCATGGGGTGTGGACACCTAAAACTGTAAGAATAGTTTCATCCGGAAAAGTGTCAGCAATTGGAATGTCCGAACGAGAGGAATCACCTAGGAGTCTCCACAAATGATCCGCTACCACATTTTGTAACCCAGTTTTATCCTTGATTTCAAGATCAAATTCTTGGAGAAGAAGAATCCAACTAATAAGCTAGGGTTTAGCATCCTTTTTGGCCAAGAGATGTCTCAAGGTCGAGTGGTCGATGTAGATAATAACATGAGACCATAAGAGATAAGTCCTGAATTTTTCCAAAGCGAACACTACAGCTAGTAATTCCTTTGCAATAACAGTATAATTCCTTTGGGCTTCATCCAGAGTTTTACTAGTGTAGTAGATGGCAGAGGGCTTTCTATCAATTTTCTGACCCAAGATAGCCTCGACCGCGTAATCAGAAGTGTCGGTCATGATCTCAAAAGGGGCTGTCCAAATTGGTGGTTGCAAAACTGGAGCACAGGGGACTGCCATTTTCAGGAAATCAAATGCCTTTCGGCGTGATTCGTCAAAAATAAACGGCGTTTCTTTGGCAAGAAGATTGCTCAAGGGACGAGCAACCTTTGAGAAATCCTTGATGAATCTTCGATAAAATCCCACATGGCCAAGAAATGATCGGATCTATTTAGCGATAGCATCAACCTTAGCTTTATCCACTTCAATTCCTCGTTCAGAGATTACATGACCCAAAACGATCCCTTCTTGGGTCATGAAATGACTCTTTTCCCAACTAAGGACCAATCGTGTTTTGATACATCGCTTAAGAATCATTTCCAGATTAGCCAACAAGAGTCAAATGATTCTCCGAAAATAGAGAAATCAACCATGAAGACTTCCATAAACTCTCCCACCATGTCAGAAAATATGGCTAGCATACACCTTTGAAAAGTCGCAGGTGCATTGCATAACCCGAAAGGCATCCTACGAAAAGCAAAGGTTCCGTAGGAACAGGTGAAAGTAGTTTTTTCCTGATCCTCGGGATGGATAGGAACTTGGTTGTATCCCGAGTAGCCATCAAGAAAACAGAAGTACTTCTACCCAGCTAATCTTTCCAAGATTTTATCGATGAAGGGCAGGGGAAAATGATCCTTTTTAGTGGCTGTGTTCAGCTTCCTATAATCAATACAAACCCTCCAAGTGGAAGCTGAATGAGTTGTGACAGATTCTCCTCTCTCATTAGTCACAATGGTAATCCCGGCTTTCTTCGGAACAATCTGTACAGGACTTACCCAGGGACTATCAGAGATTGGATAAATAATTCCTGCATCAAGCCACTTGATGATTTCCTTTTTGACCACTTCTCACATATTTGGATTTAATCTCCTCTGCATCTGGCGAGAAGGGTGGGATCCATCTTCCAAAAATATTCTATGGTTACAGTAAGATGGCTCGATCCCCCTGAGTTCATGAATGGTCCAACCAATTGCCTCCTTATGTTCCTTCGGGACCTTGATCAAATTAATCTCTTGCTCCTTTGTAAATTTAGCATTGATAATCACAGGGAGCATCTTCTGAGGTCCTAAAAATTGATATTTCAAATTCTCAGGCAATGGTT
Organism: Thalassia testudinum; assembly: GCA_037157565.1. Taxonomy (NCBI): domain Eukaryota; kingdom Viridiplantae; phylum Streptophyta; class Magnoliopsida; order Alismatales; family Hydrocharitaceae; genus Thalassia; species Thalassia testudinum. Next base: position 41,651,652 of record JAZHRO010000049.1, read on the forward strand.
TCAATTCAAGCTGGGGCAGGTTGATGATTGATGGTAGGGTAGATGCTGAAGATTCAACAAGAGGAAGATGTTGTGAGTGAACAAAATCAATAACCTCTTCCGAAGATGGCAGGTCAACCATAGAGGGTTGCGGGTCAAATTCATCATTCAAAGAGGAACTTTCAATTGAAGAAACCATCAAACATGTTTCAATGTTTTCATTATCATCATCAAGTTCCTCAATAAATCCACAATTTTCAAATTTGTTGATCGCCTTAAAAATATCCAATTTCATTCGTTGATCCCCAAAGGTGATTTCCATGCTACCACTTTTACAATTAATGTTGGCCTTAGCGGTAGCTGGGAACGGATGCCCGAGAATGATGGGCGTGTTCCTCAGATTATCAGGTACATCCATGTCAAGGACAAGGAAATCTACAGGAAAATAGAAATCCTTGACCTTAACTATAACATCTTCAATAACGCCTCACGGATTTGTGACCGAGCGGCCCGCTAATTGTAGCGTTACTAAAGTTGGCCGAAGTTCACTTAACCCAAACTTCTCATAAAGAGAAGTCGGAATTAGGTTGATGGATTCACCTAAATCCAAAAGTGCTCTATCAAATGTGTAATCTCCGATGATGCAAGAAATCAACTAAGCGCCAGGATCTCTCTTTTTCTGAGGGAGGTAGTGCAGGATAACAAAACTAGCCTGCTCGGAGAGTACCACCTTCCTCGGAACAGATTCTCTCGACTTACGCTTTTGTGTACATAATTCCTTTAAAAAGCTTGCGTAAGCCGGTATGTGCTTGATAGCATCAAGGAGTGGGATATTAATCTCAACATTCTTAAATAGATTCAGAAGCTCCTCATTGCTATCAACAGACTTCTTTGATTTGGTTAAGGCTTTAGGAAAAGGAACATGAGTCAGATCTTTGGAATCAGGTTCCTGAGCCTTGATTTCTCCTCCAGAATTCTCCTCTCTCCTCAGGTTCTTCAGGATTCAAAAGATCAGAATAGTGTGGTTGTGGATCCTGAGTCTGCTTACCGCTCCTCAAAGTGACAGAATTTGCAGATGCATAAGAATTTAGGTCTTGGGGAGGGTTAGGAAAGATTGGAGGGGCTTGATTAACCATGAATTGTTGATTTGCAGAAGAAGAAGAAGAGGATGAGGAACCCTATTCAACCACCTGAGCATGTGCGTGTGGGTCCCTCTGATTTCCGTACCCATGGGCTTGGTTGCCTGAATTCATAATATTTCGCGGGTTGGGTACCGGTTGGGATGGTAGAGATCCGGGTTGACGAGAGTTAGCAATGAGCCCAGACTGCAAGTTGTCCAGCGAGGTTTTCATTTGCTGCATGAGTTGGAGCATGGATCCTTGAATCTCTACCATTTGTCGATTCAAATCAGCCTGCCCTGCAGGTTGACGGGCATTCCAAGCTGGCTGATTGACCTGATTTGGAGGCAACTGAGTATATACTTGACCCTGACCCATTGGTCGTTGTGGAGCATAGTTGCCGGGTCGGAATTGGGTCTGTTGCCCTGGGTTTTTCCAAGAGAAGTTAGAGTGGTTTCCCCAAACTGGATTATAGGCATTAGAGTAGGGGTTGGATCTAACATTCTCTTGTACAGCATAGACATCCTCATAGGGTGAGGATGGAGAAAAAGAAAGGGAAGGATTAGAAAAACTGGGATCAAAGGCCCCAGTTTGGAATCCGTGGGGTTCCGAAAAATGCTGACTCACAAGTTGAGCTACATCGAGTTGATTCACGAACTCCCATCCAGAAGGAGCTCGTGAAGAATGGAATCCCAAATTTTGGGATTGAGTGGATCGAGAGTTGTTCATAGAATTGCCAGCCATCCACTCTTCCATTCTCTTAGAAACCAAGTCCACCTTATCAAGTTTGTTACAAATCAATTCCATATCAAATGAATGAGAGTCATGGACTTCATTGACATTTGATTTGGGCTGCTGGGACTGGTTAAATGTATCCATGGAGGCATGATTGATTGAATTCTCACTCATTTCCTCAAATAAATCATGTGCACTATCTACATCTTTATTGAGGAAATTGCCTCTACAAGAAGCATCCACATGATTTCTGAGTTGCTCAATCAACCCATGATAGAAGATCTGCACGAGTTGCCATTTCGGCACCTCGTGGTGTGGACACCTCTGCAATAAGTCCTGGAATTGCTCCCAGGCGACATGAAACTGCTCCCCTGGTCGCTGGGTAAAGGTAGTGATTGCCCGTCTCAAAGCATTGGTACGTCCGACTGGGAAGAATTTCTTCAGAATGGCCGATTTCAACTCATTCCAAGTTGTAATTGGTCATCCTATTGTCGTATACCAATGCGCAGCCTTATTCCTAAGAGAGTGGGGGAAGAGCCTCATGATCATTTGCTCCTCGTTTACGTTTTGTGCCTTGGTGGTCTGGACGAAAGTGGTCAAGTCTTCCAAGTGCTGAAACGGATCTTTGGAGCCAAGCCCATGATAATGTTTAATCAGGTTTAACACCAGGGGCTTGATTTCTACGTCACCGGCTGGAATTTGGACACCAGGACGTTCCCCGTAATTTGAAGGATCAAAAAAATCATTCAAGGGCTGAGCACCCTGCATTCTCTGGAACCATTCTTGCATTCTTTGCATTTGTTCCAGCTGCCTTCAAAATTCTTTCTGTGGATTTCCAAGCAGAGGCTGTTGGTCGGCCATGGGATCAATTTGACCAAAATCCAATTTGTGCCTCCTAGAATACTCTAATGGTCCTTCCAATCGGGGATTCAATGACCGTCTTCCCAGCATAAACTAGGAGAAGGTCGGAAGGACTGGGGATAGGGACCCTGCAGCACAACAAAATAAGGTTGTCCTTAAGTGGGGTAGCCTAAGGATCTACTAACTCCCAAAACCTACCTTAAGAATGTAAATGATTTACTCTACTTGCATCTATTCAATCCAACTAGTTAGAAGGAGGGACTGGGGAGAAGGTTCTTCCTTCGGCTTTCGCCTCCGGTTCCTAGTGTACCCCCAGCCCCGGTCGTTTGACGCTACTCCCCTAACTAGACATCAGATTAATCAGTACAAGTAGGTTAATCAAAGACAATCTCAGACTAGGCCCCAAAGAGTGAATCATACCTTAAGGCCAATGTCTACTCAATTTTATTAAGGCTTAGGATTGTGGTGCTTATGGAATGTGATGGGCCCTTAAAATGAGTTGTGCCCTTCATGATTGATTGAGATTTGTGTAAGTGCGTGCACAACCAGGGTTTTTAAGCAAGATTATTTGTGATGCATGGATTTTAATGTTCAAATCTTTCTTAAGTAGCTTTTAGGGTTTCAAATTAAGCGGATTGCAATCAAGTTTCTAGGCAAACCAAGTTGTCAAACATGGGTGAAGATTGTTTTCCTTTAAAACCAGAATGAAAGTGGAGTACCTGGAATAGACCTAGATTGAAAACCCTAAGGAGGAGCTACTTGATGAGTTGATTTTAAGTAGAGTGGTGCAGCCCAAACAACTCAAACAACTGGCCACAAATGCACCACTAAGTTAGGCACTCAAAGATGGTTAACCTAGAATGATTTCTACTCTTTTATGTGTTGCTTTGTGTGTACTAGTTCCACAGATCAGAACTCGGTTGAGTAGAAATAAATCAATCCGGTTAAGTGCCTTGAATGTGGGTGTACGTTGTGTGTTTGTTCAAAATTGCCCCACAAGATTACCTTTTTGTTGTTTTTTCTTTGATATAAATGAGGGTAGAATGAATGTGAGTGAGAATCCAAACAACCAAACTATTCCAAGGATTTATGCAAACACCTAGGTTAATTGGAATTTGGATTTAATGTGGTGAATGAAATCTATGGAGGGGGAAAAATGGGGAGCATTTACAGTTGTCTTCAACTGCACTTTAGTCTACCACTTGATGATGCCTTGATGGAGGTCTCTGCAAAATAATAGACACAAGAGAAAGCAAGTTAGAAAACAATAAAGTGCAAGAAATGCGAAAAATAGATCGAAAATAGTTGCCTCCCCAGCAACGGTGCCAAAATGTTGAGTGTACGAGTTGCTACGCTAACGTGTTCGATTTTGAAAACCTACCGTCGTAGTATGAAAGCGAAGAACTCGTGTTCAACAAATAAAATTTATACCGAAATGGAAATTCCAGGTCGAACACAGGGAGGCAGGCGTTTGATTTAAAAACAACACGTTTGTTTTATTTGTCATGAAATAATTCAATTGATTAGAAGTAACTACTTATAATAAATAGAAAACAGAGAGAGAGAATAAGAGAGAAAGAATATTACAAACAAAAACCAAAATGAGATGTAGAATAAACATAGAATTTCATCATTAGAACGATTGTTCATTACACTAGAAAGCGGGAAAATGATTACACTAGAAAGCAGTAAATCTACTCTAGAAAGCATTAAAAGAACGGAGAGAAATATCCTCCTCGACGGTCACTTGGAGGACGAGCTGGACGGGATGACGCCTGGATGAAGGAGGACGAAGTAGAAGAATGGGAACGGGGCAGCACGTTGTTGTTGTCGCAGGATCCACTTCCGAAGGGGGACAAAAAATTGACTTTATCTCGCGAGAAGCATCCCGGGTGTGGGACAAGCTTCTCTTGAGCTTTGGAGAGGGAGAGAAGAGAAGGAAGGGATAAGAATTTCGTGTGGAGGGGGTCCCCTTTTATAGTTGCAAGGAGTGGGGGCAATTTGGTCATTACAACCTTAAAAACATTAATTTAGGACCTTTAGTGTCGGATAAAACCATCGCTAAAGGTCTGAACATGGGCGTAGTGGATGACGCATGTGCACCCGCTCGCTTGCCCACGCACGCAACGCATGTGGACGTTCAGCCATTCTTAGCCGTCCGATCGCGAGATCGGACGGCTTAGATCGCGCTACGCTCGCCTCCTCAACGTGTGCCCGATCACGTTCGATGCCGTGTTATCGCCACGCGTGCAATAGCGCGTGAGCGCTATCGAGAGCAAGCGACCATTCAATCGCAATCCAACACTCGCCCGCGCCCCTCGCCTACTCGCTGCGAATCGATCCCGCGCTAGCGCCCCGCGTAAGGCGCTGAACCGCTGTGCTACGCCGTCCAAATAGTCACGCGGATGAAATCAACGGGTGCGAGGAAGGGTGAATGCGGGGGCTTCAGTGGGTGCGTCGAGATGGCGCCACGTGGTGCCATCTTGGTCATCCATCTTCTCGATGATGTAGATGGTGCCACAGGTGTCGGATTGACTCGATTTTTACGTTGTTAGGCTGCGATCATCGATCCGAATCCATTCATGTGGTCAGATTTGTCGTTTGAAGTGCAGATTCACACCATCTTGGCCCTTGATCTTATAGGGTTCCCCAATCTCTATCTGTTGCTACAGATGTCTGATTAGGATGATCTTGGAGTCGTTGAACTCCAATCGTTGCCCTGATCACATCTGTACGGTTGGATCTTTCATCTGAGGCTCCGATAAAAAGTTTGCCCTATCCAAGCACATAAAAGGAGATAATTATCCTCCATTTTATTCAAACTACTCTAAATGCAAGATGATGCATGTTATGCAATATTTATAGCATGCAATGCAATCCTATACTTAAGAACATGCATAAATAGACATCTTAAGTACTGTAAACATGTTTACATCATCCATGACTCTCATTCATTTGATATGGAATTGATTTATAACAAACTTGACAAGGTGGACTTGGTTGCTAAGAGAATGGAAGAGTGGCTGGCTGGAAATTCTATGAACAACTCTCGATCCACTCAATCCCAAAATTCAGGATTCCATTATTCTAAGCTCCTTCTAGATGGGAGTTCATGAATCAACTCGATGCGGCTCAACCTGTGAGTCAGCATTTTTGGAACCTCACAGGTTCCAAACTGGGGCCTTTGATCCCAGTTTTTCTGATCCTTCCCTTTCTTTCTCTCCATCCTCACCATATGAGGATGTTTGTGCTGTACAGGAGAATGTTAGATCCAACCCCTACTCTAATGCTTATAATACGGGTTGGAGAAACCACCCTAACTTCTTCTAGAAAAACCTAGGGCAATAGACCCAATTCCAACCCGTCAACTATGCTCTGCAACGACCAATGGGTCAGTTCATGTGTATACTCAGTTGCCCCTAAATCAGGTCAATCAGCCAACTTGGAATGCCCGTCAACCCATAAGGCAGGTTGATTTGAACTGGTAAATGGTAGAGATGCAAGGATCCATGCTCCAGCTCATGTAGCAAATGAAAACCTTGCTAGACAACTTGCAGGCCGGGCTTATTGCTAACTCTCGTCAACCTGGATCCCTACCATCCCAACCCATACCTAACCCGTGAAATATTCTGAATCTGGGCAATCAAACCCATCGGTACATAAATCAGAGGGACCCACACGCACATGCTCAGATGGTTGAGTAGGGTCCCTCCTCCTCTTCTTCTGCACATCAATAATTACGAGCTAATCAAGCCCCTCCAATCTTTCCTAACCCTCCCCAAGACCCAAACTCTTATGCATCTGCAAATTCTATCACCTTGAGGAGTGGTAAGCAGACTCAAGATCCACAACCACATTGTTCTAATCTACCGAATCCTAAAGAACTTGAGGAGAGAGGAGAATTCTGGAGAACAAATCAAGGCTCAAGAACCTAATTTCAAAGATTTGACTCATGTTCCTTTTCCTGAAGCCTTAATCAAATCAAAGAAGAAGTCTATTGATAGCAATGAGGAGCTTTTGAATATCTTTAAGAATGTTGAGATCAATATCCCGCTCCCCGATGCTATCATGCATATACCGGCTTACGCAAGATTTTTAAAGGATTTATGTACACAAAAGCATAAGTCTAGAGAATCTGTTCCGAGGAAGGTGGTACTCTCTGAGCAGGCTAGTTCTGTTATCCTCCACCACCTCCATCAGAAAAAGAGAGATCCAGGTGCTCCGTTGATTTCTTATGTCATCGAAGATTACACGTTTGATAGAGCACTTCTAGATCTGGGTGCATCCATTAACCTAATTCTGACTTCTCTTTACAAGAAGTTTGGATTAGGTGAACTTCGGTCGACTTCAGTAGCGCTACAGTTAGCGGACCGTTCGGTCACAAATCCACGAGGCGTTACTGAAGATGTTGTAGTTAAGGTCAAGGATTTCTATTTTCCTGTAGATTTCCTTGTCCTTGACATGGATGTACCTGAAAATCTGAGGAACACGCCCATCATTCTGTGGCATCTGTTCCTGGCTATTGCTAAGGCCAACATTAACTATGAAAGTGGTAGCATGGAAATCGCCTTTGGGAATCAACGAATGAAATTGGATATTTTTAAGGCGATTAAAAAATTTGAGGATTGTGGATTTATTGAGAAACTTGAGGAGGATAATGTAAACATTGAAACTTGTTTGATGGTTTCTTCAATTGAAAGTTCCTCCTTTGATGACAAATTGGACCCGCAACCCTCTATGGCAGACCTACCATCTTCTGAAGAGGTTATTGATTTTGTTCACTCACAACCTCTTCCTCTTGTTGAGTCTTTAGCATCTTCTTTACCATTAATCATTAACCCGCCCCATCTTGAACTAAAACCATTGCCTGAGAATTTGAAATATCAATTTTTAGGACCTCAGAAGATGCTCCCTGTGATTATTAGTGCTAAATTAACAAAGGAGCAAGAGATTAATTTGATTAAGGTCCTAAAGGAACACAAGGAGGCAATTGGTTGGGCCATTAATGACCTTAGGGGGATCGAGCCATCTTACTGCAATGATAGAATATTCTTGGAAGATGGATCTCGTCCTTCTCGCTAGATGTAGAGGAGATTAAATCCAAATATGCAAGTGGTCAAAAAGGAAATCATTAAGTGGCTCGATGCAGGAATCATTTATCCAATCTCTGATAGTCCCTGGGTAAGTCTCGTGCAGATTATTCCGAAGAAAGTCGGGATTAGGGATTACCATTGTGACTAACAAGAGAGGAGAATCTGTCACAACTCATTCAGCTTCCTCGTGGAGGGTTTGTATTGATTACAGCAAGCTAAACACAACCACGAAAAAGGATCATTTTCCCCTGCCTTTCATTGATCAAATCTTGGAAAGACTAGCTGGGTAGAAGTACTACTATTTTCTTGATGGTTACTCGGGATACAACCAAGTTTCTATCCACCTCGAGGATCAGGAAAAAACTACTTTCACCTATCCCTACAGAACCTTTGCTTTCCGTAGGATGGCTTTCGGTTTATTCAATGCACCTGAAACTTTTCAAAGGTGTATGTTAGTCATATTCTCTGACATGGTGGGAGAATTTATGGAAGTCTTCATGGATGATTTCTCTATTTTTGGATAATCGTTTGACTCTTGTTTGGCTAATCTGGAAATGATTCTTAAGAGATGTATCAAAACACGATTGCTCCTTAGCTGGGAAAAGAGTCATTTTATGACCCAAGAAGGCATCGTCTTGGGTCATGTAATCTCTAAATGGGGAATCGAAGTGGATAAAGCTAAGGCTGATGCTATCGCTAAGCTTCCTCCTCCCACATCTGTTAAACAAATCCGATCATTTCTTGGTCATTTGAGATTTTACAGAAGATTCATCAAAGATTTCTCGAAGGTTGCTCATCCCTTGAGCAATCTTCTCGCTAAAGAAATGCCATTTGTTTTCGACTAATCATGCCGTAAGGCATTTGATTTCCTGAAAATGACAGTCACTTGTGCTCCAGTGTTGCAACCACCAATTTGGACAGGCCCATTTGAGATCATGACCGACGCTTCTAATTAAGCGGTTGAGGCTGTCTTAGGTCAGAAAATACATAGAAAGCCCTCTGTCATCTACTATGCTAGTAAAACTCTGGATGAAGCCCAGAGGAATTGCACTGTTACTGAAAAGGAATTACTAGCCGTAGTGTTCGCTTTGGAAAAATTCATGGCTTATCTCTTAGGGTCTCATGTTATCGCTTTGGAAAAATTCATGGCTTATCTCTTAGGGTCTCATGTTATCATCTATACTGACCACTCGACCTTGAGACATCTCTTGGCCAGAAAGGATGCCAAACCTTGGCTTATTCGTTGGATTCTTCTGCTTCAAGAATTTGATCTTGAAATCAAGGATAAAATCAGGGTACAAAATGTGGTGGCGGATCATTTGTCGAGACTCCTAAGTGATTCTTCTTGTCCGGACATCCTGATTGCTGACACTTTTCCAGACGAAGCTATCCTTACAGTTTCAGGTGTCCAAACCCTGTGGTTTGCTGACATTGTTAACTATTTGGCCGTTGGTAAAATCCCCCAGGATTGGACCAAGTTACAACAGGATAGACTCAAATCTGAGGCCAAATACTACTTCTTGGAGGACCCTGAATTGTACTGCATCAGCTCTGACTAGATTATTCACTGATGTGTTCTAGAGAATGAATTCAACAGTATACTCGAGTTCTGCCATGCATCTGCATGTTGTGGACATTTCACCGGGAAAAAGATGGCTGCAAAAATTTTGCAATTTGGCTTCTATTGGCCATCTTTATTTTAAGGATGCCCAGGATTTCTCAAGGTCATGTTCTCGATGTTAGGCACTCGGGAGCATAACTAAGAGAGATATGATGCCCCTAAACCCCATTCTTCTTATCAAAATTTTCGATGTTTGGGGCATCGATTTCATGGAACCCTTTCTCCCTTCATTTGGAAATCAATATATTCTTGTTGCTGTTGATTATGTGTCCAAATGGATTGAGGTGTTTCCCACCCAAACTAATGACCACAAGGTGGTCATCGATTTTGTCAAGAAAAATATCTTTAGTAGGTTCAGGATTCCGAGGGCCATCATCAATGATGGTGGCACTCATTTTACTAATGCTCAATTCCAAAATTTGTTGGCCAAATACAAGGTTAATCACCGAATTTCTACACCTTACCATCCCCAGACGAATGGACAAGTTGAGATCTCCAATTGGGAGATCAAGAACATTCTGCAGAAAATGGTTAGGCCTGATCACAAGGACTGGACTCAAATGCTTGAGGATGCTCTTTGGGCCTATTGTACGGCGAATAAAATGTCCATCGACATGTCTCCGTTTCGTTTGGTGTATGGAAAGGTGTGCCATCTACCCGTAGAGATTGAACACAGGGCATTCTGGGTGATCAAACAATGCAATTTAGATCTGAATTTAGCTGGGAAGACCAGGAAACTCCAACTATTTGAGTTGGAAGAGCTTAGAAATGATGCATACGAGAATACCAAGATCTACAAGGCTTGGACCAAAGCTCTACATGATCAATTGATTTCTTGCAAGAGCTTTGAGCCGAACAAGAAGGTCTGGTTATTCGATTCTCGACTTAAGCTCTTTCCTGGAAAACTTATATCTAAATGGAATGGCCCATTCATTATTGACCAGATTTTTCCAAATGGAGTCATTCAGATCTCTGATCCAAAGACGGGTAACACATTTAAAGTCAACGGTCAATGTCTGAAGCCTGTTATTGACCGTACTCTTCCAGAACCCATCTCAGACACGGTTGCTCTAGCCATATTGTCACTTCTTTGGCTGGACTTCGCCTAGCTGATGACATTAAACTCAGCAGTTGTACATATGACACAAAGCTGACACGAGCTTCATATTCAGGTGACGTCTTTCATACCCTACCCTTTCTTTCATGTCTCTTTCTCAATGTGGACATTGCATCAACTAGGCATGGGGGTGGATTCATTTTTGAATCATTTTGTCAGCTTTGTGAAATTCCTGTAATTTATATTTCTCTTCTTATTTGTATATAAAAAAATTTGAATTAGGAAGGAATATTTGGACATTAGGACTTTTCAATCTTAGGAAATATTACATTAGAATCTAAACACAAAGACCCTTCAAGTCTTCAGACTTAATCATCCTGTGTATCTATTAAAATGTGGATTTGTTTTTTGAGTCCTCGCCAACTTGAATTCTATTTTAATTCGAGTAAATAAGTTTGGGTGATAAGTACACGACTTATCAACCCGCCCTCTGATTTGAGGGAATCTTAAGTCTAAAGCATCTACACACTATCTTGTCACTGACTCATTAATTGGCGATTCTAACGGAAATTAGGTAGCTAATGAACCTTCTAGGGTGATATGGCTAGCAAGTTATTGTGGGTAACAGCCTAAGGTAGGTTGTCCAGAGCCCAGTCACTGGACCATTCTCTTCTTGTTGCCTTTAGGTAAATCTTAGACCAGGGAAGCCACCTACTTAAAAAAAAAAAGAAGTCAAAAAGAAAAGAAAAAGAAAAGGAGAAAAGAAAAGAAATAAGCCACACTTCGCCGCACGAGTATGGCTGGCAAGTTGTCGGTGGTAACAACTCATCGACCGGTTGTCTAGAACCCAACTCAAGAAATGCAGTTAAAATTCCCAAAACACTTAGTAAGAAGCGGAGAAGTAGAATAAACCGGGGAGATATACACTGAATTCACCCTTACGTTGACCCCATAAAAATAAAAGTAAGGAGAAAGCTACTAGTTGTAAAGATACACCTTTAGGCAGAACTCTCTTTTTAAGGTCACCTACAGACGTAGAAACCCGAAGTCTGTTCTAATTGCCGATCAACGAGTCTATGACATTCACAATAAGATGCTTAGACCTTAGGGTTCTCATCAAATCTTGGGTGAGTTGAATGGCTATAGAAAGCCATTCTTAAACCCTAAACTCATAAATCCAAAAAAGTTAGAAAAGAAGAAAAAGAGAAAAAGAAAATTTTCTTTGAATAAGGCAAGGGCTTGAGGCGGTCTGCATTTTGGCAGATACCTGGGCACTGTTGTGTCTTTGAAAGTTCAGATCCTAAGTAAAAATTTTCTTAATGTTGAAAATAACATATGGTCAAATAATCCAACCTAATTCTTTTATAAATAACATATAGTTTTTGCTAGGGACTAGCAAAAGATAGGCATGGGGGTGTGATGTAAACATATTTATATTACATAAGATGTCTATTTATGCATGTTCTTAAGCATAGAATTGCATTACATACTATAAATATTGCATAGCATGCATCATCTTGCATTTAGAATAGTTTGAATAAAATGGAGGTTAATTGTCTCCTTTTATGTTCAGGGACAAGGCAACTTTTTATTGAGGCCTCGGATCGAAGATCCAATCGTACAGATTTGATCAGGGCAACGATTGGGGTTTAACGACTCCAAGTCACCCTAAACAGACATCTGTAGCATCAGATAGAGATTGAGGGACCCTAGAAGATCAAAGGCCAAGATGGTGTGAATCCACACTTTAGACGACAAATCCGACCACATGGATGGATTTGAATTGACGATCGAAGCCTAATAGTGTGAAAATCGACTCAATTCGACAACTGTGGCACCATCTACATCATCTAGAAGATGGATGGCCAAGGTGGCACCACGTGGCGCCATCTCACTCGCCCAACCGGCTGCTGCACCCACCGCACCTTCTCTTCTTCAATCTGATCGTCACTTCTCAGCTGTTGGATGCTCATCCAACAGCTGTGGGGCGTGCACGCATAATCCTTAAGCGTGACACAAATGTGCTGATAGCGCATTGGTCGAGCGCGCTTGTGAGAAGGTGAGTCACGTGTTCGAGCCTTGAGGAGTAGCGAGGGGGCGCGATTGAGCGCTCGATCGCAATCGAGCTGCTGTCGTGCTCGATAACGCTCATGCTCGATCAGATGCCCGCGCGTAACGCAGGATTAGACGTGGACGAGCGCACGGTTGAGGCGCGATGAGGATGCATCTCACCCGTTCGATCTCACAATCGAATGGCCGAGATTTCAAGAACGTGAATGAGTGTTTCATGCACGAGAGGTGAGCAGGCGTGCAAGCGCAGCCCACGAAGGCCACGTTTGGACCTTTAGTGACAGATTTATCCATCACTAAATCTCCTAAATTAATGCTTTTCAAATTAAAAAGATCAAATTGCCCTCACTCCTTGCAACTATAAAAGGATACCCCCTCCATACGAAATTCTCATCCCTTCTCTTCTCTCCCTCTCCAAAGCTCAAGAGAAGCTTGTCCTACACCCGGGATGCTCCTTGAGAGATAAAGTCAAATTTTTGCCCTCATTTTGGAAGCGGATCCCACGACAATGACGACATGCTGCCCCATTCTCATTCCTCTTGCCTCGACCTAATTCTTCCCGCTCTGTCCTCTGTCTTCCAGGCGACGTCTCGTCCGGCTTGTCCTCCAAGTGATCGTCGAGGAGGATAATTTCTCTCTCCCATTCCCCTTTTCAACTTTCTAGAATGGAATTTTCCTGCTTTCTAATGTAATTGATTTCCCACTTTCTAGTGTAATTTTTCTCTAGTTTTATTGTATTAACATTTTGGAATATTAAGTGCATGTTTACTCTCTCTCTCTTGTTTATTCTGATTGTTAATATTGCTTCATTGTAATTACGTCGCTTTGCTTTTCAACAAAAACCCTAAAAAATATATAATTGCGAATATAGATCAACGTAGCCTTCCTGAGTTTGACCTGGGATTTCTATTTCGGTACAAATTTTATTTGTTGAACATGAGTTTGCTTTCAAACTACGACGATAGGTTTTTCAAAACCAAATACGATAGTGTAGTAACTCATAGCTTCAACACCTGCCCCATCCTCCATCCTCCGACTCTGTCCTCCTTCGTCCCACTCCTCACCACCTTCCTCCGAGCGACATCAGAGTGAGTTGTCCTCTGAGCAACCGTCGAGGGGGATTTCTCTCACCCTATTCTATCTTTTTACGTTTTCGTAGTGTAGATTTTTCTCGCTTTAATAGTGTAATAAACATTTGTTGATAAATAGATGATTGTTTCTCTCTCTCTCTCTTTTATATTTCCAAGTAGATTAGCTAGATAAAGTTTTCATCAACCTAATCTTTTGTCCTATTAAAATACCAAAAAAATTAGGAAAGATAAAAATGACAAAAATAAATAAAAGAGAAGCGCGGATTTTCAAAACCAAACGTTCACCTCCCAGTGTTCGACCTGGGACTCCCTTGGAGTTTCGGAATAAATTTTATTTGACCACGAGTTTTGCAACTACGACGACGGGTTACTCGTAACCCTGATTTCTAACTCGCGAAAAACGTGCGATCATTTTGGTGCCGTTGCAGGGGAGGCAATGGAATTTACTTTATTGTTTATTGCGCTTCTTTGCATTTGCATAGCACTAACCTCGCTTGTCTTTGATCTACTATCTTGCAGGTACCCTAGCATGGAGATCCAAGTGAGGTAGACCGGAGTAAAGTACGGGTAGAGTACTCTGTAAGTGCCCCTCACATTCCCCCCCACTAGTTCATTTCACCACACTCATAACCAAGACCTAATCTACTTAGGTGTTTGCAGAAACCCTAGGATAGAATTGTTTGTCTTGTTTGCCACCTTCATCCACCTCACCCCTGCATTTAAAAAAAAAAAAAAGAGATACTTTCAACACAATCGGACTTGATTTTCATCTACTCAACCGGGCTTCCGACTTGTGGACTTGGTACATGAATTCAACACATAAAAGAGTAGAAATCATATTAGGTTAATCACCTTTTTGTCTACCTTAATCGATGGTGCATTTGAGCCGATTGATTGAATTGTTTGGGCCACACCACCTAATCTAAAAGAGGTTCATTTTCTAGCTGCCCCATAGGATTCAATAATTAGGTCAAGCCAGGCATTCCATATTTTTCTTGATTTCTAAAAGAAAATACTTGGACACATGCTTTCAAAAACAAACTTGGTTTGCCTCACAAAACCTGGTTGAAAGCACCTAATATTTGAATCTTAAAAGCTATTAAGCAAGATTCGAACCCTAAAACTCACCTCATCATTAATAATCTTGCTTGAAAATCTCTTAGTTGTGCACATTCACACATTCTCAAACAAATCATTAATGGTACAACCCATTAAGGGCCCATCACATTCCAGAGCACCAATTTCCGAAGCCTAACTAAAATCAATTCGACGTTGGCCCTAAGGATTCATTCTCTCGTCGGGATCCAAATTGAGATTATTCACTATTCACATGCTTATATTAGTTAATTTGATGTCTAGCTAGGGGAGTAGCGTCAAATGACCACGGCTAGGGGGTACACTAGGAACCAGAGGCACAAGCCAAAGGAAGAACCTTCTCCCCAGTCCCTTCTAATTGGTCGGATTGCCTGGACATAAGTAGAGTAAATCGTCCATAATCTTAGGATGGATTCTGAGAGTCAGTAGACCTTAGACTACCCCATCTAAGGACAGACTTGTATTCTTGTGCTTCAGGGTTCCCTCTTTTCCCTGTCCTTCTAACTTCCTTCCAGTGTATGCTTGGGAGGAGGTCATTAAACCCTAGATTGGAAGGACCTTTAGACCATTCTAGGAGGCGAAGGTTGAGCTATAGCCAAGTAGATCCCATGGTTGATCAACAACCACCTCCCCCCCCACCCAAAGCAACAGGAACTGATTCAGAGGCAGTTGGAAGAATTGCAGCAGATACAGCAATGGTTCCAACATATGCATGGTTAGGGCGCTCAGCCCTTGAAGGATTTTTACAATCCTTCAAACTATGGGGAATGTCTCGGCGTCATGATTCCCGCCAAAGACATTGAAATCAAGCCCCAAGTCTTATGTTTGATTAAGCATTTCCATGGGCTTGGCTCGGAGGACCCATTCTAGCACCTGGAAGATCTGACCACTTTAGTTCAGACCACCAGAGCAAGGAATGTGAACGAAGAGCAAATGATCATGAGGCTTTTCCCCCACTCTCTCAAGGATAAGGCCAAACATTGGTACTAGACTATAGGAAGGCTGATTGAAACTTGGGCTACTCTTAAGTTGGCTTTCTTGAAGAAATTCTTCCCTATCGGAAGGACCAATGAATTACGACGGATGATTACCACTTTCGCCCATCGGCCAAGGGAACAGTTTCATGGTGCCTGGGAGTGATTCCAGGAACTTTTGAGGAAGTGTCCACACCACGAGGTGCTGAAATGGCAACTCATGCAGATTTTCTATCAAGGGTTGGTTGAGCAACTTTGTAATCACATGGATGCCTCCTACGGAGGCAATTTCCTCAACAGGGATGCAGATAGCGCATACGACCTATTTGAGGAAATGAGCGAGAACTCAATTAATCACGCCTCCATGGATGCATTCAACCAATCCCAACAACCTAGGTCAAGTGCTAATGAGACCCAGGATTCTCATTCATTTGACATGGAATTAATTTGTAATAAACTAGATAAAATGGACTTGGTTGCTAAGAAAATGGAAGAATGGATGTCTGGGAATTCAAGAAACACTTCTATACCCACTCAATCCCAGAATTCGGGATTCAATTCCTCACGAGCTCCCACGAGGCGGGAATTTGTGAACTAACTTGATTCGACTCAACCTATGAGCTAGGATTTCCCGGAACCTTATGGGCTCCAAACTAGGGCCTTGATCCCAGTTTCTCTGATCATTCCTTCTCTCCATCCTCATCTTATGAGGATGCATTCGCAATGTAGGAGAATGTTAGGTCCAACCCGTACTCTAACACTTATAACTCAGGATGGAGGAACCACCCTAACTTCTCCTAGAAAAATTAGGGGCAACAGACCTAATCTCGACCTAGAAACTATGCACCTCAAAAACCTATGGGTCAGGGTCAAGTATACACCCAGTTTCCCCCAAGACTAGTTACTCAGCCATCTCGGAATGCCCAACAATCTGCAGGGCAGGCTGATTTAAATCGACAGATGGTGGAAATGCAAGGGTCCATGCTCCAACTTATGCAACAAATGAAGACGTCATTGGATAACTTGCAATTCGGGTTAATTGCTAACACCCAACAAACCGGATCTCTACCATCCCAACCTATACCCAACCCGTGTAAAATCAGGGCAATAGAGCCCAAGGGTACAAGAATCAAAGGGACTCACACGCACATGCTCAGGTGGTTGAGAAGGGCCCCTCATCTTCTTCTTCTTCTGGTTACATGACTAACCAAGGACCTCCAATCTTCACTAGCCCACCTCAAGACCCAAACCCGTATGCCTCTGCAAACTCTGTCACCTTGAGAAGTGGAAAGCAAACCTGGGATCCTAAATTGCCTTCTAGATGCCCAAACCCTGGGGAGCTTGAGAGAGAAGAGGAGGGGATTGAAGAAGACAATAAGGCCCAGGGAACGAAAATTGAAAATTCCACCCATAACCCGTTCCTTGAGGCCCTATTGAAAACCAATAAGAAGAAAACCCTAGATAGCAACGAGGAGCTTCTGGATTTATTCAAGAGCGTAGAGATCAATATTCTGGTCCTCGATGCTATTAAGCACATCCTGGCTTACGCTAAGTTTTTGAAAGAACTATGTACCCAAAAGCATAAACCGAGAGAACCCACTCCGATGAAGGTGATTCTCTCTGAGTAGGCAAGTTCTGTGATCCTGCATCGCCTTCCTCAAAAGAAGAAAGGTCTAGGTGCCCCCTTAATCTCAATGCATTATTGGGGAATATACTTTTGATAGGGCACTATTAGATCTAGGTGCATCCATCAACCTAATCACGACTTCTCTTTATGAGAGGTTTGGGTTAGGTGAACTCAGGCCAACCTTAGTAACGCCACAATTAGTGGACCGATAGGTCACCACATCGAGAGGTGTTATTGAGGATGTAATTGTTAAGGTCAAGGATTTCTATTTTCCTGTAGATTTCCTCATCCTTGACATGGATGTACCTAATGATTTGAGGAACACGCCCATCATTTTGGGGTGTCCGTTCCTAACTACCGCCAAGGCCAACATAAACTGTGAAAGCGGTAGTATGGAGATCGCCTTTGGGGATAAGAAATTAACTCTGGATATTTTTAAGGTGATAAGAGGATTTGATGATTGTGGATTCATTGAGGAGCTCAAGGATCAGGATCTTGAGACTTGTATGCCAATCAGTGCACTCGAGGACTCCACTAGCTTGACTGAACCCAACTCACAACCCTCCTCCATGGTAGACCTGCCACATCTTGAAGAGGCTATTGATTTTGTTCATTCCCAGCCTCTTCCATTGAATCATCCTGATGAATCTTCATCATCATCCTCCCTACCTTCTGTTCTAAACCTACCCCAGCTGGAATTAAAACCATTGCCCAAAAATTTGAAATATGAGTTCTTAGGACTTGAGAACATGCTCCCTGTGATTATTAGTGCTGATTTGACTAAGGAGTAAGAATCGAGGTTAATTAAGGTCCTTAAGAACAACAAGGAGGCAATTGGTTGGACCATCCACAACCTTAGTGGGATTGAGCCATCTTATTGTAATCATCGTATTTTCATGGAAGATGGATCCCACCCTTCTCGCGAAATTCAAAGGAGACTAAACCCGAATATGCGAGAAGTAGTCACGAAGGAGATAATCAAGTGGCTCGATGCTAGGATTATTTACCCAATCTCGAATAGTCCGTGGGTTAGCCCCATTCAGATTATACCCAAGAAGGCAGGAATAGCCGTTACGACTAATGAGAAAGGGGAAACCTTCACCACTCATTCAGCTTCTGCTTGGAGTGTCTGTATTGACTATAGGAAGCTGAACACAGTCACTAAAAAGGATCACTTTCCCTTGCCATTCATCGATCAAATCCTTGAAAGGTTAGCTGGTCAAAAATATTTTTGCTTCCTAGACGGTTATTTGAGATATAACCAAGTCCCTATCCATCCCGAAGACCAGGAAAAGACAACTTTCACGTGTCCCTACGGAACCTTTGCATTCCGTAGAATGCCGTTTGGGCTTTGCAATGTGCCTGTGACTTTTCAAAGGTGCATGCTGGCCATCTTTTCTGACATGGTGGGAGATTGTCTTGAGGTGTTCATGGATGATTTCTCCATTTTCGGAGATTCTTTTGAGCCTTGCCTGGCTAACCTAGAATTGATCCTCCAGAGATGCATCAAAACACGGCTGGTCCTTAGCTGGGAAAAGAGCCACTTTATGACTCAGGAAGGCATTGTCCTGGGTCATGTGGTCTGTAGTCGGGGTATTGAACTTGATAGAGCTAAGGTGGATGCTATCTCTAGACTTCCTCCTCCCACATCCATAAAATAGATTTGCTCTTTCCTTGGGCATGTGGGTTTTTACAGAAGATTCATTAAGGATTTCTCGAAGGTTGCTCGGCCCTTGAGTAACCTTCTGGCCAAATGCATGCTGTTCTAGTTTGATGAATCATGTCGTAAGCCATTTGATTTATTGAAAATGGCAGTCACCTGTGCCCCGATGTTGCAACCACCGGTCTGGACAGCCTCATTTGAGATTATGGCTGATGCATCTGATTATACCGTCAGGGCTGTCTTAGGTCAAAAGATTGAGAAAGAGCCCTCTGTGATTTACTACACTAACAAGACTCTAGATAAGGCCTAGAGGAACTACACCATTACTGAAAAAGAATTGCTAGCCGCAGTTTTCGCTTTAGAAAAATTCAGGGCTTATCTGTTAGGTTCTCGTGTCATCATCTATACTGACCACTTGGCCTTGAAACATCTCTTGGCCAAAAAGGATGCCAAACCCCGACTTATTCACTGGATTCTACTGCATCAAGAGTTCGATCTTGAAATCAGGGATAAAGCCAGGGCACAAAATGTAGTGGTGGATCACCTCTCGAGAATCCTAATTGATTCTCCTCATCCGGATGTCCCAATCTCTGATACTTTTCCAAAGGAGACTATCCTCATAGTCTCGGGTATCCGAACCCCCTAGTTTACGGATATTGTTAATTATTTGGCCGTTGGTGAAATCCCCCAAGATTGGACCAAACAACAACGGGATAGACTTGTGTCTGAGGCCAAATATTATTTTTGGGACGATCTCGAGCTGTATCACATCGGTGTAGACCAGATTATTTGTCGATGCATCCCAAAAATTGAGTTCCATAGCAAACTTGAGTTATGCCACACATTTACGTGTGGTGGACACTTTTCTAAGAAAAAAACGGTCGCAAAAATTTTGCAATCCGGATTCTATTGGCCGTAATTATTTAAGGATGCCCAAGAATTCTCAAAGTCATGCACCCGATGCCAGACACTCGGGAACATGGCTAAGAGAGATATGATGCCCTTGAATCCAATTCTTTCCGTTGAAATTTTTGACATTTGGGGCATCGACTTTATGGACCCTTCCCTCCTTCATTTGGACACCAGTATATTTTGGTCACTGTTGATTACGTGTCCAAGTGGATTGAGGCAATTCCCACCTGGACCAATGACCACAAGGTGGTCATCGATTTTGTGAAGAAAAATATCTTCAGTCAGTTCGAGGTTCGTAGGGCAATTATCAATGATGGTGGCACACATTTCAGTCATGCCCAGTTTCAGAATTTACTGGAGAAATACGAGGTGAATCATTGGATTTCCACAACTTGCTACCCTCAGACGAACGGATAGGCTGAGGTCTCCAATCGGGAGATCAAGAACATTTTGCAGAAAATCGTTAGGCCTGATAGGAAGGATTGGACCCAAAAGCTAGATGCTACTCTTTGGGCCTATTGTACGACAAACAAAATGCTTATTGATATGTCTCCGTTCCATTTGCTGTTTGGTAAGGCATGTCACTTACCCGTAGAACTTAAACATCGAGCATTTTGGGCCATCAAGAAATGTAATGTAGACCTTGAGTTGGCTGGGAAAACCAGGAAACTCCAACTATCTGAGTTGGAGGAGCTTTGAAATGATGCTTATGAAAATGTCAGAATCTATAAGGCAAGGACCAAAGCTCTCCATGACCAGATGATTTCACGTAAGAGCTTTGAGTCAAACCAAAAGGTCTGGCTTTTTGATTCTCAATTGAAGCTTTTCCCTGGAAAACTCATGTCTAAGTAGGACGGCCCATTTGTTATTGAGCGGATTTTCCTTAATGGGGCTGTCGAAATCTCTGACCCAAAGATGGGTAATATTTTTAAGGTTAACGGACGTCTCAAACCCTTTGTTGACCATGTGCTCCTTGAACCCGTCTCGGACAAGGTTGCTCTTACCTTGCCTTAACCACCACGGGCCGATCATCGCCCAGCTGAAGGTACTAAACTCAGCACATGTAAAGACTATTCCAAGCTGACCAAAGTCTCATGAAAACTAGGTGTCATTCTTCCCTCTCCTACATGCTTTCATTTTGAACAATGAGGATATTGAAATAAATAAGCATGGGGGTTAAAATATCTTATAATCATTTTGTCAGCTATAACAGTAATTTCCTGCTTTCCTTTATTCCATATTTTTAAAAAAAAAGAAAAGAAAGAATCAAAAAATAATAATAAAAAGAATAAAAAAATAAAAAACAATAATTTAAAAATGAAAAAAAATGAAAAAAGAAGAAAAAAATGAATGAAATAATAAAAGAGAAGATAAATGAAAAAAAGATGAAAAAAATATAAGAAGAAAAAAATAAATAAAAAAAGAATAACATGAATATAAAAAATGTAGAAGAAAAATAAAAAAAGAAGAAAATGAAAAATAAAATAAAAAGAAAAAGAAAAAACAATAAAATAAAATAAAATAAAATAAAATGAAAAATAGAAAAAATAAAGATATAATAAGATGAAATATGAAAGAAAAAAATGAAAATAAATGAAAGAAAAGAAAAAGTGAAAAGGAAAAAAAAAGAAAAGAAAATGAATGAAAATAAAAAAAATAAATAAGAAGAAAAAAAATAAAAATAAAAAGAATGAATAAATGAAAAAAAGATAAAGATGAAAGAAAAGAAAAAATAGGAAAGAAAAAAGGAAAAGAAAAAAAGGAAAAAAATATAATGAAAAATAAAAGGAAAAATATGGAAAAAATAAATAAAAATGAAAATGAAAAAAAGAAAAAAAATAGAAAAAATGTGATGAAAATAAAAATAGAAAAATGTAAAAAGAAAATAAAAAAATTAACGAAATAAAAAATGAAAAAAAGAAAAGATAAATAAAATAAAAATAAAAAAAATCCTCTGTCCTTCGACTCTGTCCTCCTTCGTCTCGCTCCTCACCACCTTCCCCCATTCGACATTAGATCAAGTCGTCCTCCAAGCAACCGTCGAGGGGGATTTCTCTCACCCCATTTTATCTTTTTACGCTTTTGTAGTGTAGATTTTTCCTACTTTCGTAGTGTAGCAAACATTTGTTGATAAATAGATGATTGTTTCTCTCTCTCTCTTTCTCTCTCTCTCTCTTTTATATTTGCAAGTATATTAGCTAGATAAAGTTTTCATCGACCTAATCTCTTGCCCTATTAAAATACCAAAAAAATTAGAAAAGATGAAAATGAGAAAAACAAATAAAAGCAAAGCGCAGATTTTCAAAACCAAACGTTTGCCTCCCCGTGTTCGACGCGGGACTCCCTTGGAGTTTTGGTATAAATTTTATTTGACCACGAGTTTTGCAACTACGACAATGGGTTACTCGTAACCCTGATTTCTAACTCATGAAACACGTGCAATCATTTTGGCGTCGTTGCTGGGGAGGCAACGCTCTTTGATTTTTTTTACTTGTTTTTTCCGCCTTACCTAACTTTTATCTCACTTTTTCTCTGATCTTACTGTGATTGCAGGTACTCTTCCGAGGCGGGCCAAAGCGGTTAGATTAGAGAAAAGTGCGGATGAAGGTTTTGTAAGTTTATCCCCACCACCCCCACCCACTAGTTCATTTCACCACACTAATCACTCAAACCCAAATCAATTTAGGTGCTTTTATAAACCCTAGGATAGATTTGGTTGTTTGTTTGCCACCTCCACTCATCTCACCCCCGCATGGATAAAAAAATAAAAAAATAACTCTTCTCTTGTGGGATTTTCTAAAAGCTACACACTTAACACCCGCAACTTCTCACCCTAAGGTGCACAATCACATTGATTCTACCACTTAACTGGGATCTAACCTGTGGACCCAGTATACTTAATTCAACACACAAATAAGTGAGTAGAAATCTGAATAGGTCAAACATTTTTGTGTGCCTTAACTAAGTGGTGCAATAGGCTAATTAATTGAACCGTTTGGGCCACATCACTTAAGATAAAAGTGATTCATCAAGTAGCTTGCCACTTAGGGTTGATTTTTGGGATTGAACCAGGCACTCCATATTTTTTATAATTTTTAATGGAATATATTTACACCAGTTCTTTCAAAATTTGGAGTGTTCTCCTAAACTTGATTTAATATACCTAAGAGTAAACCCTAAAAGCTACTAAACAAGGTTAAATGCTAAAAGACACATCATCAAATAACCTTGTTTGCAAACCCTGGTTGTGCATGCACACACATTTTAACTGATCATTAAGGGTGTTAGGATCTAAAATATAGAATATGGCTATGCGCACAAACACTCAAGCATGATATTAGTAATAACAAAAAGATTTACACAATTAATTCAAATAAAAAAGGACACAAAATGTATAGTGGCTCCCCTCCCTTGGGTACTCCACTACTTAAGCCTCCTAGCTTAGGGTTTTTAACCCAATTCTCTCAACCCCGAGAGAATCAATTTACTAATCGAGGTAATTCATGGGTTACCTCAACCCAATTACAACAATGGGTTTGTTACAACCCAATGAGCAACAAGCTCAAATACAAAAGAAGTACAAGTGTAAGAAAACAAGAATCTTACAACTAAAACCTAAGCCTCTCAACAAATGTAAATATAATGTTACCGATTTGAGAGCCTAGTGAAGACGTGAATGCATGAAAGAAAATCACATTGATGCATTTGCAAAAGCGTGGAAAGATTAAAAGCAACAAACTCTATTCTTCTCTTCAAATATGGTGGAAAGTATGAAATATAGAGCTTTAGAATTTTCTCTTATCTTTCTTGTATCTCTTGTGTGCAAACAAAGAGTCCTAGGGTCATTTTATAGAGCTTAGGACCTAGGATACTCGTCTACTAGACGTTGGGATTTAATTTCCAACGTTCATATTATCAGAATTGATATTCTAGCCACTCTATTTGGGCCAACGGCTAGTTGGTACTGGTACTAAAGTACTTGTACCAGTAGTAGCAGCTTACTGCCACCAGTACATGAGTCCTGGTACCGGTACTCATCATTGGTA
Source organism: Thalassia testudinum (assembly GCA_037157565.1). Lineage (NCBI taxonomy): Eukaryota > Viridiplantae > Streptophyta > Magnoliopsida > Alismatales > Hydrocharitaceae > Thalassia > Thalassia testudinum. The sequence goes on from JAZHRO010000049.1 coordinate 41,675,594, forward strand.
CCAATACTTGTGACTCCCAGGTTTGAAATTCCTTGGGCATAGTAACCTACTTGTACTGGTACCCATCATGGGTACCAGTACTTGTAAGGTTCAGGCCACAAATAGGGTTTCAACCTGTGGCCAACATGTACCGGTACTCATGGTTGGTACCGGTACTTGCTGTTCACAGTTTGAGATGAATTCTCAAACCTGTGCCTTGCAAATTCTAGTACTGATGAATAGTACTGGTACTTGCTTACAAATACCTGTTTTAAGTATTTTAATACATTACGTATTTTGAAAATGTTCGCAATATAAATCCTAATTTATCTCTAATTGATTTTATGATCTAAGTTATGATTCTTTGTTAAGAGGCATATACAATCTATAAATATAAAATCTAAACTAGAGAAACTAAAGGTCGAAGAAGATCTTCTCCTCCTCGACTCTTCCTTGTCATCTTGCCTCCGCCTTGTCATGATCTTTTTCTCATCGTCATGCCTCCATCATTTCCTATTTGCCTTGCTTCTTCACCTAAATCTGAAAAACACTTAATGGCAAACATTAATCTATAATAATTTTGTTAACATCAAAATAATATGTGGAACAAGGTTCCAACAATCTCCCCCTTTTTGGTGTTGACAAAACTATCTTGCAAATAGATAAAATAATTTTTAGCAATATTATATGAAGAAAAAAATTTTAATTAAATCCTCTTCCTAAATATATGCTCCCCCTAAAAATTTTACTATTTGCTCTTTATTTTTCTCCCCCTTTTTGTCAATCATAAAAAAATGAAGAAATATCATATCATAAAATTTACCAATAGTAGAATGGAGCTTGTGGATACCAAGCATCTCTCATCCAACATTCTTGGTCTTCATTCAACCTATAGAAAGGTTGAAGTGTTCCGTTATGTGCCTTGAACACCCATTGATTACTTTGATCTATGCCTGCAAAACAAATATCTTTTCTAGGTCCCATTTTCTTATGGATCCTTTAGAGTTAGCACCTTTCAAATTCTGAGATTTATAGACCTTTTTAATGTTAGATCTATAATTCTTGAACTTTTTAGCCTTTTGATACATCCATGCATGCCTAGGTGCATGTGATTTATTTTGTGTATTCTTTTTATTTTTAAACTTTGCTTTTAAATCATCACAAAATTCTATATTTAACGTAGTTGTTGTTTTTAGATTATTCAAAGTCCCTTCAAAGTGCTCAAAAATATCTTCTAATTCTAATATCTTTGCATGCAACTGATTATTAGTTTCTTTTGACTTTTCTAATTCTATTTCTAAACATGACTTTTCTAATTCTAATGTTTGGTAATTATTCTTTAAAACCTTATTTTCTTTTTTAAATGACTTAGCTTTATGATATAGCTCTTCATATGCTTCTAATAATTCTTCAAATGAAAAATCAGGGTTTACCTCTTCTTTTGTATCTTCTGAAGTTGCAACAAGACAAAGGTATGTGACCTCGTCTTCGTCCGATTCACTGGAGTCGATGTCCATGTCAGAGTCGCTATCATCCCATGTAGCTTTAAATGCTTTCTTCTTCTTCTTGGGCTCCTTTGTTTATTTCCTAGTGTCCTCCTTGTTTAAGGGGCAATCCTTTTGCAAGTGGCCCTTTTTCTTGCACTCATAGCAAATAATATTAGTTGAAATTTTATTGACTTGCCTACTTTGTTTCTTGAGAAATTTTTGGAATTTCCTAGTAAGCATCTCCATTTCTTCATCTTTGGATTCTCAGGTTGTTGAGTCTGAGTCCTCCTTAATTGCTCTAAAAGCAATATTCTTCCTTTTGCTAGACATCTTCTCCTCCTCGTTCTTCTTCATGTTTTCTAGTTGGACTTCATAAGCCATAAGGCTACCAACTAGATCATCCAATGGGAGAGTGGAGAGGTCCTTTGCCTCTTGGATGGCTGTGTTCTTTGGGGACCAATCACTTGTAAGAGATCTTAAGATCTTCCTTACAAGTTGCTCTTCCATGAACTTCACTCCAAGGTTCTTTAGGGGATTAACTATTTCCCCAAACCTTGTGTACATGTCTTTGATTGTTTCTCCTTTGGTCATCCTGAAACACTCATAATTTTCAGTTAGAATTGAGATACGAGTTTCCTTTACCTTGTTTGTACCTTTGTAAGTGACCTCGAGTGTGTTCCAAATTTTGTATGTGGATTCGCATGCCGAAATTTGGTTAAACTCTTCCATTGACAATGCACAATAAAGTGCATTCATCGCCTTTGCATTGCCTACGATCTTTTTCTTCTGATCCGTTGTCCATGCTACTCCTTGTGGCTCTAGATCTGAGTACTTCTCCCGAATGAGGGTCCAAGCCTCCTCATCCATTGCTTTGAGGAAGACTTGCATCCTTCTCTTCCAATACCTGTAGTCTGTCTCATCAAAATAGGGAGGACGGGCAGAAGACTGTCTTCAGTGCGCCTTGAGAATGATGCCATTGCAAGTCAAGTTGTTACATCTTCTTACAACCGTGCTCTGATACCACTTGTTAGGATCTAAAATATAGGATATGGCTATGTGCACAAACACTCAAGCACGATATTAGTAATAACAAAAAGATTTACACAATCAATTCAAATAAAAAAGGACACAAAATGTATAGTGGTTCCCCTCCCTTGGGTGCTCCACTACCTAAGCCTCCCAGCTTAGGATTTTTAATCCGATTCTCTCAACCCCGAGAGAATCAATTTACTAATCCAGGTAATTCACGGGTTACCACAACCCAATTACAACAACAGGTTTGTTACAACCCAATGAGCAACAAGCTCAAATACAAAAGAAGTGCAGGTGTAAGAAAATAAGAATCTTACAACTAAAACCTAAGCCTCTCAACAAATGTAAATATAATGTTAACAATTTGAGAGGCTAGTGAAGACGTGAATGCATGAAAGAAAATCACGTCGACGTGTTTGCAAAAGAGTGGAAAGATTCAAGCAGCAAACTCTATTCTTCTCTTCGAATATGGTGGAAATTATGAAATATAGAGCTCTAGAATTTTCTCTTATCTTTCTTGTATCTCTTGTGTACAAACAAAGAGTCTTAGGGTCATTTTATAGAGCTTAGGACCTAGGATACTCGTCTACTAGACGTTTGGATTTAATTCCCAATGTTCACATTATCAGAATTAATATTCCAGCCATTCTATTTTGGGCCAACGGCTAGCTGGTACCATACTAAAGTACTTGTACCAGTATTAGCAGCTCACTGCCACTAGTACATTAGTCTTGGTACCGGTACTCATCATTGGTACTAGTACTTGTGACTCCCAGGTTTGAAATTCCTTGGGCACAGTAACCTACTTGTATCGGTACTTATCATGGGTACCAGTACTTGTAAGGTTCAGGCTAGAAATAGGGCTTCAACCTGTGGCCAACATGTATTGGTACTCATGGTTGGTACCGGTACTTGTTGTTCATAGTTTGAGATGAATTCTCAAACCTCTGCCTTGCAAATACCAGTGCTGATGAACAGTACTGGTACTTTCTTACAACTACCTGTTTTAAATGTTTTAATACATTAGGTACTTTGAAAATGTTCGCAATAGAAATCCTAATTTATCTCTAATTGATTTTATGATCTAAATTATGATTTTTTGTTAAGAGGCATATACAATCTATAAATATAAAATCTAAACTAGAGAAACTAAAGGTCGAAGAAGATCTTTTCCTCCTTGACTCTTCCTTATCATCTTGCCTCCTCCTTGTCATGATCTTTTTCTCATCATCATGCCTCCATTTCCTATTTGCCTTGCTTCTTCACCTAAATCTGAAAGACACTTAATGGAAACATTAATCCATAATAATTTTGTTAACACAAAAACAAGATGTGGAGCAAGGTTCCAACAAAGGGCACAACCCATCTAAAGGACCCATCACATTCCAAGAGCACAATCATCCTAAGCCTAATTAAAACTGAGCAAACGTTGGCCTTAAGGATTGATTTGCTCTTCGGGGCTTAGATTGAGATATTTTTTGATTAATCTACTTTTGCTGGTCCATTTGATGTCTAGCTAGGGGAGTAGCTTCAAACGACTGCGACTGGGGGGTACACTAGGAACCGGAGGCACAAGCCAAAGGAAGAACCTTATCCCAGTCCCTCCTTCTAACTGGTTGGATTGATCGGATAAAAGTAGACTAAATCATTTATAATCTCAAGACGGGTCCTGGGAGTCTGTAGGTCTTTAGGCTATGCACATAAGAATAGGTTTAGTTGATTGTACTGTAGGGCACCTTTCTCTCTTCTGTTTTCCCTCCTACTCCACAATGTATCCTTCCACATCTTTTACACATTCCAATCCTATCCTCCTAGCACCACTTATCCCCAAGATGATTACTATTCCAACTTGACTTGTAATTACCCATCCACTAGCCGGGATGACTTTGATTGGGGATACGAATCTGGACCTCAGTGTCTAGGGTCAAACCCTGGACAATAAGACTATGATTACTATCCTTCCTAGAGCTACAATGATTATAGACCTCCACCCTTTGATGATTATAGATATATATATGTGTATATGTATATATATATATTAGTATAAGTATTTTTGTATGTCGATATATGTAGATAGATATACAAATATAAATATATATATATGCATTTATAGTTATAGGCATATGTATGTATATATACATATATACATATATATATATATGTATAAATATATGTATGTATACTTATATTTAGTTATATAAGTACTAATATATGTATAGATATATGTATATATATATATGTATATAAATATATGTATATATATCAATATATATATGTATATGTATATATATATAAGTATATAATAGTGTATAGGTGAGTGGGTCTGTGTGTGTATGTGTCTGCAGTGAGATTGAGAGAGTGCTGAGAGAGAAAGAGAGAGATCGAGAGACTGCTGGAGTGGAGAAGGTGTTTAAGTCGTCTGCAGCAGCGGGGCATCGTTTGATGTTTCACGCGCATGCGCAGGTGCGTAGGCGCTTGAAGAGGTGCGCACGCAGGAGGGAGCGGGCGTGGGGGAGAGAACCACAGTGCACCGCACTGCGTGGAGAGGCAGGTGCGGGCGAAGGCGCTATGCACTGAGAGGATGCTGAAGTGGGTGTTGGAGCAGGCGAGCGTACGCGAGCGAAGGCTCACGCGGGAGCAGGTGCTGGAGCGGGCGTGGGGAAAGCCGTGGTCGCGGGCTAGCGTAGGTTGTGGCGCACTGGGTGACCGGTTAAGTGAGAAACTTGTCGGTCACCGCACTGTAGCCACAATGTTCCGCTGTCTAGTGTGAACAGTGGCTATAGTGCCACTCGGCTCCACGTGACCGGGTGTGTCTGGTTCTGTGAGCGTGGGAGGTGTGAGAGACTGGCACGCACGCAGAGAAGCTGCGCCAGCTGCTGGCTTGCGGAGAAGCGGGTGAAGATGCGAAGAAGCAGGAGGCGAAGGTGGCCTGTAGGCGCGCGTGCTGGCCTACGTGCGGGCGCACGGTGGCCTGCGCTGCTGCTATTGCTGCGGAGCTTGAGCTTCAAAGCTTGAAGCTCCTGTGGCAATGGCAGAGAGGCTTGAAATGGCAAATTCAGAGAACAGACCCACCACGCCCACCGGCTCTTTGATGAGCTGGGCGGTGGACTCACAGTGGTGGTTGCGCACCACTGTGAGTTGCTCCTGCCAGCAGCGTGGCTCTTCAAGGAGAAGAGAGGCTGCGTATGGAGGGGAGAGGGGAGGAGATGGCCTGGAGAAGAAGCTGCTGTGGTTTTTTTTGGCGTGGACCAGGCTCTTCGCAAAGAAGAGAGCCGAGCTCTTTTTAAAGAGAAAAAAGACATGCGCAACCATGCCCTGGTTGTGCATGGCTCGGCATGGCTGGTAGGGAGTGCTTGTGCATGCGGCTGCAGGGCAAGCTTGCTGCAGAGCATGGCGCGAAGAGGAAGAAGAGGCCATGCCTACAACCGTGCGGAGAAATTCAAAGTCAAATAAAAATAAAAAATGAAGATGGAGATTTTGCAAGGCAGCACTTAAAGAATTTGTCAATTACAAGGCCATTTATTTCACTCTCCTCCCCTCTCAATTAAATGCATGCATGCGTGTATTTTTACAGATGCGACTATGGATACCTAATATGCACTGGTAATGCTAGGAAATAGCACAAGACGGCACAATTGTTGGTGTATTTTTGCTGTGAAATCATGCCCCCATGCCTATCTTTTGCTAGTCCATAGCAAAACATTTTTTTGTATTGTATTTAGAAATGATCTTAAGCTGAAGATTTTCTTCTGAGGCGACATAGGTGTGTTTATTGTTGGATATTGTGAGAACCAATTGCAGTGAAGACTACCAGTACTTGAAGTCTCACATGACATAGATCATCTCTCGACTAACTAGGACTCTTGATATTTAAACCTTAAGTATGATTTCCAGGACCCAGGAGGTTTTTGCCGTACTCGAGAGCTCAAGAGATTATGGTTTGTGCATAGTGAAGGATCAAGACTGACCAGATGAACATTAAGACTCAAGCCTAGGGTTTCATGAATTTTTAAGTACAGGTTGGTCCCAGTTTCAGCTCTTGTCTTCGGATTGACCCTTAAAAAGATGACAGAAAACTCAACTCCCATTTTCTAACATTTGTGGCTCAAAGAAAACAGGGTATTTGCACTGAAGAACTTTTTTGTAGGAAGATTTTACAGACATTTGTGAGATATACTAACTTATTTGCATCTTTTTTTCTTTTTTTGAAACACGTGTCAGTATATCTCTTACAACATTATTTGGAGGAGCACACTTTTCTTTTGGTGGGAGAGTTCCTTTTTTGGTGGAAAGAGTCTCTCCTAAACACAAGACTAAAGCCTGGGACAAAATGTCTACCTGCGCGCACAAGTAAGGACTCCACCTTCCCTAATGAACACTAGGGTTGGATCTTATGTTCACCTGGTCTTTCTTGATATGTGTAGTGTGAACCAAGATTACTTAGGCTCTTAAGTAGAAGCAAACCAACGAATCTTGTACTGGTGTCTCAGGTACAAGAATACGTCCTTAGTTAGGAGAGATTTCGATCTATCTTGTCAATGCTCAAGTGAATTAAGTCGAGCCTGAGCGAATCAAGCTTCTGTGGCCTGTAAAGTCTTCAAAACAGTGGTTGAATATCCATAAAGACTTATTGTATTTTTGTTTCAGCCTTCAGATCATTACTAAACACCATTTTTTTTTGTATATATATATATGGGTGGAAACTGTATGATACCCTAAAATACCCAGATCCTAAGGATGACTATCCACCCCCCCATGCCAAATGATGCTATGTCCTCATATGCATGCAAGGTAGGGTAGAGAAAGGACGAAAGATTGGGTAATGAGAGGTGAGGTGCAGGGTATACAGCAAGGTGGTAGGGTGGGTGGATGGTGGGTGGTGAAGTGAAAAGTGAAGTGGGCATGACAGTGAAGTGAAAAGTGATGGTGGATGGTGAGTGTTGTTGGGGTGCCTCCCAACGAGCGCTGAATTTAACGTCCCCAGTTGGACTCAGGATGAGGCACAACATTAGTTACCCTGTAGCAGGGCAATAGTTTCTCCAACGGGGGCAGGTTCATGAGTAAGATAGGATTTCAAACGCTGCCCATTGACCATAAATTTATGCCCAGATTTGGGATCTTCAATTTCAACGGCCCCGTTAGGAAATGGTCTCGAGACTAGGAAAGGACAGTCCATTTGGACTTCAATTTCCCAGGAAAGAATTTGAGCCGAGCATTGTAGAGCCAAACTTGCTGAGATGGCTCAAATTCTTTCCGCTGAATACGACTGTCATGAAAAGCCTTAGTGCGTTGCTTGAAAGTTAAAGCAGAATCATAGGCTTCACGACGGAGCTCTTCCAGCTCCTGGAGTTGAAGTTTCCTTTCTCGACCACACAGGTCTGGGTCGAGGTTACATTGGTGAATTGCCCAATAAGCGCGGTGTTCCAACTCCACGGGCAAATGACAAGGCTTCCCGTAAATGATTCTATAAGGAGACATACCAAGGGGAGCCTTGAAGGCGGTCCGATACCCCCAAAGTGCGTCAATCAGCTTGTCGAACCAATCCTTACGGTTGGCCGAACCATTTTCTGGAGAATTTGCTTGATTTGCCGGTTTGACACCTCTGCCTGGCTATTTGTTTGAGGATGATACGGGGATGCGATACGATGGTGGACTCCATATTTCCTTAGAAGTGCCCGAAAAGACGCATGGGTAAAGTGGCTTCCTCCATCCGAGATAATGGCTCGAGGGATCCCAAAGCACGTAAAGATGTGGTCTTTGACAAATCGAGTGGATATAACATGGTCAGCATGGTGCGTGGGAATAGCCTCAATCCATTTCGAAACATAATCAATAGCCACGAGGATGAATTCGAAGCCGTTGGAAGGAGGAAAGGGACCCATGAAATCAATTCCGCAAATGTCGAAGATTTCTGCAGCTAGGATGGGTTGTAAGGGCATCATGTCACGGTGTTACATTGACCCTAACGACTGGCACCTAGTGCAATGCTTGGCATAATTGTGTGCATCTTGGTGAAGGGAGGGCCAAAAGAAACCGCACTGCAACACCTTGGCTACAGTTTTCCTCCCAGAGAAATGGCCTCCGCAGGCCTGATCATGGTAGAAGGATAGCACACTGGGGAATTCGCTGTTAGGAATACAGTGACGAATGATTTGATCAGCGCCTATCTGAAAAAGAAGTGGATTATCCCAAAAATAATACTTTGCTTCTGCCATGAGATGCTTGCGCTGGTTTTTAGGCCAGCCACGTGGAAGGGATCAAGAAGTAAGGTAATTGGCAATGTCGGTATACCAAGGTCCACTTGCCACATTAATTGCCAATAGGTGCTCATCAGGAAAAATTTCATTGATTGGCAGAGTAAGTCCAATATGGTCAGGGTCCAGTCTCGAAAGATGATCAACCACAACATTTTGGGCTCCGGCCTTATCGCGGATCTCAATGTCAAATTCTTGGAGCAGAAGGATCCAACAAATCAGTCTGGGCTTGGCATCCTTCTTGTGCATGAGATGGCGAATGGCCGCGTGATCAGTGAAAACAATAACATGTGAGCCCAGAAGGTAAGAGCGGAATTTCTCTAGCCCAAAGACGACTGCCAGTAGTTCTTTTTCAGTGGTAGTATAATTACGCTGGGCCTCATCCAACGTCTTTCTGGCGTAGCAAACCACGAAGGGGTGTCTATCACGTCTTTGTCCTAGGATGGCTCCGACTACAAGGTCGGAAGTGTCACACATGAGTTCAAAGTCGAGGGACCAATCAGGTGGCTGGAGAACAGGGGCCTTGGTGACAGCATTACGCAGTTGCGTGAATGCTCGTATGCAGTCGGGGCCCATATCGAAGGGTACGTCGGTCGATAGGAGACGAGTTAATGGTAGAGAAATCTTGGAGAAATCTTTGATAAATCTCCTATAGAAACCGACGTGTCCCAGGAAGGAGCGGATTTGTTTGACAGAGCTAGGAAAACGTAAATCAGCAATTACATCAAGCTTAGCTCTGTCAACCTTGATACCCCTATCGGAGATGATATGTCCGAGAACAATTCCCTCGTGTACCATAAAATGACTTTTTTCCCAAGAAAGCACGAGGTTTACATCAATACATCTCCTAAGGATACGGGTCCGGTTGGCAAGACAGTCATCAAGAGATGGTCCAAAGACCGAAAAGTCATCCATGAAGACCTTGAGAAAGTCACCCACCATGTCATGGAATATCGCCAGCATACATCTCTGGAAAGTTGTTGGCGCATTGCAAAGTCCGAACGTCATCCTTCTAAATGCAAAGGTGCTGAATGGGCAGGTAAAAGTGGTTTTCTCTTGGTCCAGGGGGTCAACTGCCACCTGGTTATATCCTGAGAATCCATCCAAGAAACTGAAAAATTTATTTCCTGCTAACCGCTCCAGGATTTGGTCAATGAAAGGTAGCGGAAAGTGATCTTTCTTAGTTGCAACATTGAGTTTCCTATAATCTACACACACTCTCCAAGATGTAGGAGTGCGTGTAGGGATGGATTCGCCCCTATCATTGACACGGATGGTGAGTCCCACCTTTTTGGGCACGACGTGAATAGGACTCACCCATGTGCTATCGCTGATCAGGTAGATTATACCCGCATCCAGCCACTTAATAATTTCCTTCTTAATGACCTCTCGCATGTTAGGGTTGAGACGTCACTGCATCTCGCGGGAAGGTCGAGCCTCCTCCTCCGTAAATATACGGTGAGTGCAGTAGGAGGGGCTAATGCCAGTTAAGTTAGATAAAGACCATCCAATGGCTGCCTTGTGTTCCATAAGGACCTTCGTTAGTTTGCACTCTTGCTCCCTGGTCAATTTTGAACTGATGATTACGGGGAGCATTTCATTTGGTCCCAGGAAAACATACTTAAGTGTACTAGTAGCTCTTTTAGCTCAGGAGTGGATGGTGAAAGGTCTGGCATTTCTTGGGACGAGAGTGTCCCAGGAGGATCAGAAAACAAGTCAGGAGGAAGAAGTTGGCCCTAAGATTGGCCAAGAAGAGGGGCTTCTTGGATAGATGGATCCAAAAAAGAATGGCCCAGTGAGTAGTATATGGGCTCAAGGTCCCAATGTGAATTTGCAACTCCGCCTAATTTGGCGGGAAAGAAAGGGCAATCTGGTCTTCAAGAGTGTGGACCGGCGGTGAGTAGCCCGGATATGACTCAAACCACGAGGTATGGGAAGCGGAGAAAGCCTCGTCAGAAGTCTGGTCATGAGAAGATATGGGACAAGGGAGGGATGGAGGAACATCACAATGTGTGTCGGTCAGGCAATCGTAATGTTTAAAGGTAATTCGCAGCAGTCAGAATAGGTCCCAATTAGTCCGATACACGTGTTGACGGCCATGTCCTCGTCAGACGTGTCATCCTCGATATAATCACAATCAAAGTTCTTGGCTACCTTGAAGATGTTAAGCTTAAGCTTCTTAGATCCAACGGCAATCTCAATACAGCCCGACTCGCAGTTGATATGGGCGTGGGCTGTGGCCAAGAAAGGTCGACCAAGGATGATCGGACAATCAAAAAGTGAGCTAGGAACTTCTATATCTAAAACAAGAAAGTCAACAGGAAAATAGCGACAGTTGACTCTAACCACCACGTCTTCCACCACACCCTTTGGAATTTTGACAGAACGATCTGCCAACTGTAACGTGACAGTGGTGGGTTTCAGATTTCCCAAGGAAAATTTTTCGAGCATGATGGTTGGTATAAGATTTATGGAAGATCCTAGATCAAGCAGGGCACGGTTAAAATTGCAGCCTTGGATGCTACAGGAAATAAGTGGTGTGCCCGGATCTTTCTGCTTTGGTGGTAGATTTGACAGTATAGCACAACTCGCATGAGGCAAGAGAACCATCGGATTCTTAGTTTTCTTTGACTGTCGCCTGGGTGTTGTGTAGTCTTTGAAAAATCTGGCGACAGTAGGTATGTGGTCGATAGCCTCGAGCAGGGGTACCTTGATTTCAACATCCCTAAACAAATTACGCAGGTTATCAAAGGCCTGTGTGTCTTTCTTTTTGCCTTTTGGCTCCCTCAATAGAGCCTCAGGGAATGAGAGAGCGATGAAGAAGATGGGACAGGATCAGGTCGAGGCTGATTGACGGTTTTCTTACCACTCCTCGTAGTGAACGCATTGGACGATGCGGGTCCAGTGGGATCATACGGTGGAGGAGGGTTCGCAATAGGGCCATAAGAGTGAGGTGTTGCAGCGGGGTTAGCTTGAAATCTCGAAGGAATGCTTGGAGCTTGCAGAATTTGATGAACCTGCCCCTGAGAAGGTCGTACCTGTGGTTGAGGACCACTGGGTAAGAAATTTCGCTTGTTGGGAATAGGTTGGGTGGGAAGAGTGCCCTGAGATCGAGTCGCCATGCGTAGTTGACTGATCTCAGCATTCTCTACGCCAATTGGTGCTGAAGAGAGGTCATGTTCTCTTCATGGTGCTTTGACATTTCCGTCATCATTCGCAAAAATTTGTCAAGAGGACTTGATGCGTGTTCTGTTTGCGGTACGCAAGGACCCGATGGCGGATTCGCCATAGGATTAGACTAGGCCCTTGGGATGACGGGTGCGGATAGTCGCATTGGTCCACCCGTGGGGTTTTGGTGTTGCAAGTTGTTGGACCATGCGAAATTCGGATGATTTCGCCACCCTCGATTATAAGTGGCAGAGAACGGGTTGTTCCCCAGGGCGCAAGCATCTTCTATGCCAGAAGACGCGTTCGCATGTAAATATGCATCCGAACACACGGAGGCTTGGTCCTCCATGTCAAAATATTGGCTCGCAAAAGCCAGATCCACATGACTTACTGAATCGCTTAGCGCGACACTCGGTAAGGACTATCTTACAGGGTTTCTTGGAATAAGCCTGGTGTTGGAAGAATTGGGATTGTGACAAAGTGGTGAGGTAGGGGTGTTTGCCATAGAATGGGCAATGTTGGCCAGAAGCTCGTCCAGCTTCTTATGCACGACAAAGACTTCATCCAATTTCTGTGTGATAAGGCTGAGATCTGTGGATGAATGGGAGGGTCCCGTGTCAACTTCATAGACATTACGGGGTAGGCTGGTATGATTAGAGGTGACAATGGAGGCATTGTTCATTGAGTTTTCGCTCATAGTTTCAAATAATTCGAATGCTCCATTCTCGTCTTTATTCATAAAATTCCCTCCATAGGAAGCATCTGCAATCTACTTCAAAGTCTCATTTAGCCCATAGTAGAAAATCAAGACTATATTCCACTTAGGCAGACCGTGGTGCAAACACTTCCTGAGGAGGTCATTATATCTCTCCCATGCCTCATGAAAATGTTCACTGTTTTGTTGCGTAAATGAGGTGATAGCACGGCGAAGCGCATTGGTTCGCCCGTTTGGGAAGAACTTCTTGAGAAACGCTGTTCGCATCTCTTCCCAAGAGTGGATGGTTCTCCCAAGGGTGTGTGATGAGAGCCTCATCATGAGCCATAACTAGCTCATTTTGACCCAATAAAGAAGATAAAAGCTCCTACATAACCTAGAAGAAGGCTTAACTGAAGGAACAAGTGCTCTGAGAAGAAAACATGAAATAAAGGTTAAACTGCAATTTTACCATTGCAGTACATAAACGGGATTTCTCAGAGGCAAAACATAGGACAAATGGTCAAAATGAGATAAAAAGTTGGTTGAGTCAATCAGAAATGGGTTTATGTGCAATCTAAGAATTAAATGACACTTGGTAACCCTAAAACAGACCCGCATAAATTAACAAGGTTTCGGTCAGGATAAAAATCAAGTAAACCCTTTAAAAATCATGGAAAAACATTCTCTAGGGTTTAGAACACTTAATTTGGCCCTTGGAACCCAGTTTGTCCTAGATTAGGGTCCTAGCTCTTCAATTAACCTAATTTGGGTTTTTACACAAAATGTCTAGTCAAACGAGGTCAAACCTAAAATCCAACTTCACCATTGGATTCCTTAGGTCCAAATTAGGTTTGTACCAAAATTTGGACCTAAGGGGAGGTCATCTTGACCTACTTTGCAATTAAGTACACCCAAAGCACAATTTGGTCCCTATCTTTTGAATATCTTTGCAGAGAGCCCCCTAAGTTTTCCGCCCACTTTGCAATATGGTTCTGCCGCCATTACTAGGGCAGAACCGAGCTCCGGCGAGGTTTAGAGAGGGATTACTCTCTAATCCCTCAGAGATTCCCTCCCAGAAATGGAAGGGGGATTCTCTGAGGAATTCCCTTCCTTCTAAAGCCAATTACAATCACTGGTGTGAACCCAATCTCTCGTGTGAATGCACAAGAGATTCAGGTATCCACCCTCTTTCCAACTCCGGCGAGCCGGCGGAGGTGATTGCGCGGTCTCCACGCACTAGAAGGTTCGGCCAGCACCTATAAAAGGCTCCCCAGACCCTGCCGCAGAACCTAAGCATGATTTTGACGGAGATCCCCTCCAATTTCCCTCTCTCCAATCTCCAGCCAAAAGACCCGCAAGCTCTGGCGACCTCCTCTCCTCCTTCTCGTCGCTCTGCTGCCATCCCAGCAGCAGAGTCAACTCTGCCGCTTCCTCCCACGTCGCGCCGTACCAAGCACGCGTGTTCCTGACCTCTTCCTCGTCGCTGCTCCATCCCTCAGGGTCCTTCCTCGACGACGGCAGTTACGCGCCGTCCACTCCGCTGCCTCCCTTCCTTCCAGATCACCCCAGATACCCTCTCCATCCTCTCCTCTCTCTTTTCCCCCTGCTATTTTATCTGATTACCCCCCGACAGTGCCTAACCACCTCCATCATCCTCGCCTCCGACCGACCTCCAGCGAGCCGCCCACACCACTCCGTCCCTCCACACGGCTCTCCAACCCCCTCGTGAGCCCTGCCTCACCACCAGGAACTCATTCCACCCCTCCACTGCCACTCCAGACCCCCACAGTAGCCCCCCGAACAACCCCACACCTCAGGCTACAGGTTGACCCAGGCACGCACGCCTAGGCCGACCTGCAGCCTGCAGCACCGCCCACCGCCTTCGCCGTGCCAGGGCGAAAGTTTCCAGCTAATCTGATTGGGCCAATAGGCCGTTCTTGTGTGTGACAGGTTGTAGCTCCTGCCGCCATTGACAGTCGAAGCAGCGAGGAGCTTGAAGCAGCTTCAGGCACCAGGGCTTCCAGGTTGCAGGTGCAGCAGGTGCACGCAGGTGTTGCGAAGAGACTTAGGCCAGCAAGTCGCGCTGCGAAGCCAGCAGCTGGGGCAATTGCACGACGAGAATTCTGCGGGCGTGCGTGAAAGCAGGCCTGACCAGATCGTCCCACATCGTGGGATCACAAAACACAGGTATAGTATAAATTATTTTTGTGTTTTACTCTCATTGCCTCCGTAAGCACAGGGGTGAGGTCCCTCACCTGCCCTCACACCCGCCTCGTCCGCGGCTTGACCTCGCGGATCTGGTGGGATCCAACCCGCGACCCAAACCTTGAGCACTCCTCGCGCACCACCACTTGCCGGTGCACCTAGTCCCGGGTGCGAATCCGACCCGACTACCCGTGTGGCTCTGGGAGAGCGTCCTTGAGCGAATTGCTTGTGAGAGAGAGAGATGCTTGGGTAGAGGGACGGGGGTAGGTTTTGCTTCGGCTGTGGTGTGTGCAGGAAGGAAGAAGCAATGGAAGCAGCGAGCACTTAGCAGCTGCAGAACAGGAAGAGAAGAAAGAAGAAGAGGCTGTGTAGTAGAAAAAGAAGGAGAAGCTTTCGTAGAGAACCAAAGAGAAGGAAGAAGGAAGGCAAGGCAGAAGAAAGAGAAGAACAAAGAGAGGCCAAGTGAAGAAGAAGAAAGGCAAGGTAGAAGAAGAAATAAGAGAAAAGAAACAAAGGCAGGAAGAAGAAGCCTGCACAAGACAAGAAGCAAAGGCAGAAAGAGAGAAGAGCAACAAAGAAGAAGAGAGAAAGGAGATTACATTTAAGACGTCTGATACAGAAATAAGATGTCCAATTCTATTTTTATTTCACAAATCCTTTTTAAAATTCTCTCTTTGAATCAATCCTTTTCATTTAACAGTTGTATTCTTTGATTTTAAAAAGTACTGAGCTTGCTCCCCATGTTCGACCTCGGATACTCTAGTTTTTCGAGTAATAAAATTCTTTATATTTGTTTGAACGTTTTCTCGGTTATACTACAACGTGATATACTTTAAACCCGCACAAAAACGTGAGAACATTTTGGTGCCGTTGTCGGGGAGCAACGGGCACTTTTAAAGCTTTTGATTACAACTTTTCTATCTAATATCTGACTTAACTTCTCTCTTTTATTGTGTTCAAGCAGGGAAAGCAAAACAAAAAGGAAAGAACAATAACTGCACAACAGACTCTCGAAGGAACAAGTAATTTCCATAAGCCCTCTCTTTTAACCCTCTCAAAATCTAAAAAGGAAAAAAAAGAGAAAAATCAACTTAGGGCTACCTGTTTCATATTTAGTAACTCATCAAGTTGCCTGATTTTCATTTCAACATATTTTTTTCTGTTCATCCAACTAAGGCAACTAGGGCTAAAACTTTCTTGATTGAGCCCTAGGTGCTAATTTCTAAGGCAACTAAATTGGACCCACTAGAGCCAAGTTAGGGATTGCAAAGCTGGGGTTTTTAGAGACACATCTTCTCTTAAATAAAGAAACAAATTTTCCAAAAAGAGGTGTGCCTAAACCGTGTTTGAAAAGATCTATACAAGAGGAACCCTAAGCAAATCAGGCTGTTATTCCATTTGAACCATAAAAAAAAAGGACCTAAAAACTCTCAAAGGAACAAGAGGTGAAGTTGATCCCTTGGGTCAACCAACCTTAAAATTAGGTCACTTTTTTGCACTCAAAATACTTAAAAGTTCAAGTGGAACATTAAGCACCTTGATCTTAAAATAAAAAAGGTAGACTTAAGAGGTCAAGGTCCCCATTCTGGTCTACCTGGAACCGCAGTGACAAGAGAGGTCGGGTGGGGGAAACCCTGTAACCCATGGGGACGCTCTACCGTGTAGGGGCCTTTGCGGGACTCTTCCCCTCTGGTTGCCCAGGTATTTCTCAGGTGGACGATCTTCTGATCCAGGGGTCCATCTGCCCCGAACCTCTATAGTCACCCAACAATTTTTGGGTGTCTTGATTGGGTCCAGCACCTTCTAATCTCATCACATCTTTCGATGCATGTTCGGTAGGAGGTCCTTAAGACCACCCTTAAGACCTCCTTTAGAAATTCACTCTCGTCGAGGCCAAGCCTCGACGCCCTTGTTTGTGCAGCAACCCCACCACATAAATCTTTCATCTGATTCAGATCCTGATTCTCCTTCTCCCATCATGGCACAACCCATTGAAGAGGAGAACAACCTTGAACACCAACTTCAACGCCTTAATGATCTCTTTCAGAACTTTGTAAACCCACCACAGCGACCTATGATGCGAGATCACTATAATCCCGCTGCGGTGGCAATCGAACCCCGAGTACGAATCCCAATTGGAGGACCTGATTCTGAACTGAAGACCAATATGATTCATGCCATACCGAAGTTCCATGGGCTTAACTCTGAGGATCCATTCCAACACATCAAACAACTCAAGCATCTGGCCCAGACCTTCGGGTCAGATGTACAAAATCGGATATCCTACTCATGAAAATGTTTACGTTCTCCCTCATGGACAAGGCCGCACATTGGTATCAAACTCAAACCCGTCCAATCAACACATGGGAGGAACTGCAGTCTGAATTTTTGAAAAAATTCTTCCCCGTTGGCCGGACGAATGCCTTGCGCCACCAGATCACTCATTTCACTCAACAACCGGGAGAACCTCTTCACGAAGCTTGGGGTCGATTCCTAGATCTCATGCGAAAGTGCCCCCATCACGGAGTTCCTAAGTGGGAACAAGTCCAGTCTTTTTACCAGGGACTCCGTAAGGATATTCGTTTATTCGTCAATGCAACGTGCAGGGGAAACATCATGGGTCAACACGAGGACACGGTGTGGGAGATTCTCGAAAACATGTGCGAGAACTCCACAAATAATGACTCCATGGGCTTATTCGACAGGATGAATGCCCACGCATCGACGAATCTAAGAGGGACACATGAGATGCAGGACCTGTCCACTTCCGTAGACTTGGAACTGATGGCCAGTCGATTGGACAAGGTTTCTATCATAGAAAAGAAGGTGGACGAGCTAACACGACATTTGCAGCAAGCCACCTCTGCGCAAGACTCTTTTGCACGACCTCCTCTGGCAAGGGAAACTATGCAAAACATCTATCACCAACCTGCCAAGGGGATGGACCCATATCCACCCCCATCTGCGTCTTGGACCGGAGTGACCTCCGATCCATTCTACTCAAGTTGGGGGAACTCTGAACCCTTGTATTCTGACTTTCCCGAGGTTCCTCAGAACTACGAGGACCTCAACGCCATCCAGAATGACCCATTCTCCAATACCTACAACCCTGGATGGCGAAATCATCCTAACTTTTAGTGGGCGGGAAATTCTCAAAGACCACCATATCAACCCCGTCCACAAGCCACTCGTCCATTTTAGCCGCCTTAGCCTCGGCCCAATCCCACCTACCAATCTGGGCAAAACCAGGATCAAATGACTCTTATCCTTCAAGCACTGGTTGACATTCAAAAGACAAATGCGGCAATGCAAAAACAGCACAAGGATGAAATCACAGAGGTTCGCAACTAACTGGCCCAGATGGCAAATTCCCGCCAACCTGGCACCCTTCCTTCGCAACCTCTGCCCAACCCAAATAACGTGCTAACCCAGAAGCGCGTTATGAATCCAAATTCGGGCCAAACACATGTGATTTATCAGGCCCCCGCTACTCCATCACCAGACGGGATGGAGGCTTCAACATCTTATGTGGGATTTCAGTAGCAGCCACCCCTCCTACCTAACCCAAATCAGGCCGGGTTGAACTCTGTAACAACACATAGTGGTAAAATAACCCAAGACCCACATTATCTGAACCACTCCAAGCCTGATAATAACCAAGACCCTAGGATAGTTATCCAAGATACTACTGTCCCAGATCAAGAACCTGGACCTATCCTAGAGGAACCAGCTAGGATCCCATTTCCTAAGGCCTTGACCAAAGGAAAAAGAATAACCAAACCCGTGGCTCCCGAGGAGGATCTGGTCAAGCTCTTTGAACAGGTCTAGATAAACATCCCGTTGATGGATGCAATCCGCCACATACCAGCTTACGCAAGGTTCTTGAAAGACATATGCACACCTAAACGTAAGTCATGAACCAAGGATGGAAATCCAATCGTACTGTCAGAGAAAGCCAGCTCTATCATCTTGAGCAAACTCCCACCCAAGGCTAAAGACCGAGGAACTCCCTTGATTTCTTGTAAAATTGGTGAAACCCAATTTGATAGAGCCCTACTAGATCTATGTGCCTCCATAAATTTAATACCTACATCCCTCCTTGACCACCTTAAAGAATCTGAAGTTAAACCCACTGAGGTGACATTGCAGTTAGCTGATCGATCCATCAAGTCACCCAAAGGAATACTCGAGGATGTCATTGTTAGGGTAAGAGATTTTTATTTCCCAGTGGACTTCATAGTACTAGACATGGATGCACCTAAGAACCCAAGGGAAACACCAATCATATTAGGGAGACCCTTTTTGGCCACTGCTAGGGCCAACATTAACTGCAAAGAGGGCCAGATTGAATTAAAATTTGGGAATCAGAACATGAAGATTGACATTTTCAAGGCCCAGCAAGGGATTAATTGCGGGGTTATAGAGGAAATATGTGATGTCAAAGTCGTGGTTGATGAATTGCATATAGAGGACAACCTGATTATTCCTGATCAACCACTAGAGAATAAAAAATCGCTAACAGAGGAGTGCGAACATGATCTAGATACACCTATGACTCCTACCATTGCTCCTGATGTAAACCCCGAACCACCCGCTGCTGCTGACAACCCTGTCATGGAACTCAAACCCCTTCCCGAACATCAGAAGTACGTCTTTTGGGATTCAAATCAGACGTTTCCTGTGATTATCAATTCTCGACTCACACCTGACCAGGAACTCCGTTTGATTTCTGTTCTCCAGCAACATCGTAGAGCCATTGGATGGACTCTTGATGATTTGACTGGTATAAGCCCTTCATACTGCACACATCGAATCTACACAGAAGAAGGCGCACGACCTTCAAGAGAAATGCAAAGACGCCTAAACCCTAACTTGCAGGAGGTCGTGAAAAAGGAGATCATAAAGTGGTTAGATGCAGGGATCATTTACCCGATCTCCGACAGTCGTTGGGTGAGTCCAATACAAGTGGTGCCTAAGAAGGCAGGACTTACCATCATCACGACTGAAACCGGAGAAGTCATTCCTACCCGAATAGCTAACTCGTGGAGAGTCTGTATTGATTACAGAAGACTCAATTCCTCCACGAAGAAGGATCATTTCCTACTACCGTTTATTGATCAAATCCTTGAAAAACTAGCGGGAAATAGGTTCTTCTGTTTTCTTGACGGGTATTCCGGTTACAATCAGGTGGCAATCCATCCAGAGGACCAAGAAAAGACCACATTCACCTGCCCCTTCGGGACGTACGCGTTTCGAAGGATGCCTTTCGGTCTCTGCAATGCACCTGCAACTTTTCAGCGGTGCTTGCTTGCCATATTCTCAGATATGGTAGGTGATTATCTGGAAGTCTTCATGGATGATTTTTCAATTTTTGGAGAATCATCTGACGATTGCCTCCAACACTTGGTCCAAATACTCAGGCGGTGCATTGAGGTGAATTTGGTTCTTTCCTGGGAAAAGGGCCATTTCATGGTGCCTGAGGGAATTGTCCTGGGACATCTAATCTCGGAGAAAGGCATCCAAGTGGATCGAGCTAAGGTTAACCTGATTTCCAAGCTTCCTATGCCTAGCTCGATTAAGGACATCCGATCTTTTTTGGGGCACGTCAGTTTCTACCGTCGATTCATTCCCGATTTCTCAAAAATCACGCGCCCCCTGACCAATCTTCTCTCCAAGGATGTGCCTTTCAAAATTTCCAAGGAATGCACTCAAGCATTTGAGATCCTACGTGACCGAGTCACCCAAGCCCCGATCCTACAGTCCCCTGACTGGTCTCAACCCTTTGAGATCATGTGCGATGCATCTGACTTCGCTGTAGGAGCGGTTTTGGGGCATAAAATTGACGAGAAACCTGTGGTCATTTACTACGCCAGCAAAACACTGGATGAAGCTCAGCGTAACTATACGGTTACTGAGAAAGAGCTGCTGGCCGTAGTATTTGCCCTGGAAAAATTCAGATCATACCTTCTGGGTTCCCGTGTTATCATATACTCGAATCATACAGCTGTGAGGCATCTCCTTGCTAAGAAGGATGCGAAACCTCAATTAATCCGATGGATCTTGCTATTGCAAGAATTTGACCTCGAGATTCGCGACAAGGCGGGAAAGCAAAATGTGGTAGCCGATCACTTGTCCCGCCTTCCTTCTGAAATTATTGATCCTTCCGGACCTATTACAGAACACTTTCCTGATGAGCACCTCCTGACTATCAATACAAGTCTTCCATGGTTCGCTAATATAGTTAATTACCTAGCATCACATCAGATTCCGTGCAATTGGCCGAAGGCCAAAAGGGACAGATTGTGTTCCGATGCCAATTATTACCTATGGGAAGACCCGTATCTATTCCGCATTGGTGCTGATCAGATAATCCACCGGTGCGTTGCGGAAGTGGAAATCAAAGACATACTCTCATTCTGCCATGACCAGGCATGCGGTGGACATTTTTTAGGACATAAAACCGCATCAAAAGTCCTCCAGTGTGGCTTTTACTGGCCCACAATTTTCAAGGATGCATACGATCACTGTAAGGCATGTTCCCATTGCCAGACTCTGGGCAACATGAGCCATCGAGACATGATGCCTCTACAGCCGATCCTGGTATGCGAAATTTTTGATATTTGGGGGATTGATTTCATGGGACCCTTCCCGATCTCGGATGGCTTCGAATACATCTTACTCGCAGTTGACTATGTTTCCAAGTGGATAGAAGCCATTCCGACCCGAACCAACAATCATAAAGTCGTTATAAAATTCCTCCATCAAAACATTTTCTCAAGGTTCGGGATTCCGCGTGCTGTAATTTTCGACGGAGGGACCCATTTTACAAACGCTCAGTTCAGGTCACTAATGACCAAATACGGGGTGTCACACCGAATCTCTACTCCTTACCACCCCCAAAATAATGGTCTAGCTGAGCTATCTAACCGAGAGATCGAGAAGATCCTTCAGGTTACTACTCGACCTGATAGAAAAGATTGGTCTTCTCGGCTTCCGGAAGCATTGTGGGCCTATAGGACCGCCCACAAGACCCAATTAGGAATGTCTCCCTTCAGACTAGTGTACGGGAAGGCATGTCACCTCCCCGTCGAGTTGGAGCATAAAGCCTATTGGGCAGTACGGACCTGTAATCTTGACCTTTCTAAGGCTGGAACCCACAGAAGACTTCAATTGAGCGAGATCGATGAATTATGCCACGATGCGTATGAGAACTCGTGAATTTACAAAGAATGGGTTAAAGCTTTTCACGACAAACACATCTCTAGAAAGGTCTTTCATCCTGGTCAAAAAGTTTTACTCTTTGATGCCCCACTAAAACTATTCCCAGGGAAGCTAAGATCCAAGTGGGTCGGACCCTACCTAGTCCGACAAATCTTCGGAAATGGAGCCATTGAAATCAGCCCACTCAGCCACGATTCTGAACCCTTTGTCGTGAACAGTAGGAGACTCAAGCTGTTCATTGACATGACTGATATAGATTTGGCTGAGTCATCCTTTACCCTCCATTCCTCTTGAGCTCATTGCGCCCAGCCGATGGCGTAAAACTCAGCGCTTAACGGGAGGCAACCCGTCATTCTTTGAAAAACCCGAAACCTTTTCTGACATCTCTATGCGGAACTCATATTGCACTTTAGGGTTCATCCATTAGAACAGTCGACTTCACCTCAGGTATACCTACCCGAGATTAGAAATCGTTCGCAACAAGTCACTTCGACCCATTCACTCACCACCCACCTGTCCTAATGCATGAACTAAGATGAATTCGAACCCACCTAATTTACAATGGGGACATTGCAAATCTTAGGCATGGGGGGGTATGAAAGTGCAAAATGTCAGAAAATTCATATCAAGAAAGGGTTTCATAAAAAAAAAAAAAAAAGACTTGATAGAGGGGAGGAATAATTCAGGGTCATACAAATGAGAGGAAGAAAAGAGAGCAAAATGACAAAAAGGAGCACAAAAGGAAAATAAAAAGAAATAGTCATTAGTAAAATATTAAGGGGTTAACTGAAGTTCTAGACCGAATCAAGAAAAAGAAAAGAAAAGTGCTACAGAGATATAACAAGAGGTTAGCAGGAACGCTGGTCTTAGGCCTCTTGGGCTAGTATCTTTAGCTTAAAAATTCACGTATCCATTAAAATCTGGATAGTCCTCAAGAGGTTGAGGAAAATGAGAAGTTTGAGTATTAGGTCTAAGGCTTAGGAAGTATTCGGCCTCGTTAACTGACCTCCGATTTGCGGGATTCGGTAACCTAAGCACCCCAAATTCACACACAGTCTGGTTCAGTGCACATAAACATCCAAATCACGCGAAAAGCGTTGAATGTTCTGAAAAAGTCACCTAGATTAGGAGCGGCCAATCAACACAAATTGATTTGGGCGAGTTCCCAGCGCGGAGAGGCGGAAATTCCCCTCGAAGATGCGTAACAACATATCGTCTCCTCGGTGCTTGCCTCATAGGATATTTAAATATCCTACTGGGGGCATCTAAGCACTCTGCTGGTTCATATACCATGGGCAGCATTATCACGAAATGTCGATTGCCAGGGTCTGAATTTGGCGACGGAACGCCATGGGCGGGATTATCTCGAAATCTCGAAAGCCAGGGACCCTTGAGGATTGATGATGGGGACGAGGAATCCGATACAGACAGTGTTGAGAAGCTA
Organism: Thalassia testudinum; assembly: GCA_037157565.1. Classification (NCBI taxonomy): domain Eukaryota; kingdom Viridiplantae; phylum Streptophyta; class Magnoliopsida; order Alismatales; family Hydrocharitaceae; genus Thalassia; species Thalassia testudinum. The sequence goes on from JAZHRO010000049.1 coordinate 41,699,081, forward strand.
ATCCGAAGCTAGAAATAAAAAGAAAAGAGAGAGAAAGGCTCTCCAAACAAATAAATCTTCTATCTCTCTCTTACAAAAAAAAAAAAACGCACTGCAAACTGAATTTAGGCTAAAAATGTCTCAAGCACGGGTGCTTTAACCGCGGAGTCCAACAAACCCTAGGTTAGTTTTTGTGGGCCGTAGAAACCTTTGCGGAGGACTGAGGCTAAAGCAGAACAGGTCCAGATTTTGGTTGGTACTTGAGTACCTCTAGGCCTATTGTCAGCATTCCTACCTAATCACAAAAGGAGAAGCACTTATCATTGTTGACAGACATTCAGGGTCTAGAACGGAAGTTAAAACTTTGAAATTTTGCTAAGGGACTAGCAAAAGCTAGGCATGAGGGTATGATGAGAGCCTCATCATGAGCCATAACTAGCTCATTTTGACCCAATAAAGAAGATAAAAGCTCCTACATAACCTAGAAGAAGGCTTAACTGAAGGAACAAGTGCTCTGAGAAGAAAACATGAAATAAAGGTTAAAACTGCAATTTTACCATTGCAGTACATAAATAGGATTTCTCAGAGGCAAAACATAGGTTAAATGGTATAAATGAGATAAAAAGTGGGTTGAGTCAATCAGAAATGGGTTTATGTGCAATCTAAGAATTAAATGACACTTGGTAACCCTAAAACAGACCTGCATAAATTAACAAGGTTTCGGTCAGAATAAAAATCAAGTAAACCCTCTAAAAATCATGGAAAAACATTCTCTAGGGTTTAGAACACTTAATTTGGCCCTTGGAACCCAGTTTGACCTAGATTAGGGTCCTAGCTCTTCAATTAACCTAATTTGGATTTTTACGCAAAATGTCTAGTCAAACGAGGTCAAACCTAAAATCCAACTTCACCATTGGATTACTTAGGTCCAAATTAGATTTGTACCAAAATTTGGACCTAAGGGGAGGTCATCTTGACCTACTTTACAATTGAGTACACCCAAAGCATAATTTGGTCCCTATCTTTTGAATATCTTTGCAGAGAGCCCCCTAAGTTTTCCGCCCACTTTGAAATATGGTCCTGCCGCCATTGTTAGGGCAGAACCGAGCTCTGGTGAGGTTTAGAGAGGGATTACTCTCTAATCCCTCAGAGATTCCCTCCCAGAAATGGAAGGGGGATTCTCTGAGGAATTCCCTTCCTTCTAAAGCCAATTACAATCGCTGGTGTGAACCCAATCTCTCGTGTGAACGCACGAGAGATTCGGGTATCCACCCTCTTTCCAACTCCGGTGAGCTGGCGGAGGTGATTGCGCGGTCTCCATGCGCTAGAAGGTTCGGCCAGCGCCTATAAAAGGCTCCCCAGACCCTGCCGCAGAACCTAAGCTTGATTTAGACAGAGATCCCGTCCAATTTCCCTCTCTCCCATCTCCGGCCAAAAGACCCGTAAGCTCCGGCGACCTCCTCTCCTCCTTCTCGTCGCTCTGCTGCCATACCAGCAGCAGAGTCAACTCCGCCGCTTCCTCCCACGTCGCGCCATACCAAGCGCGCGTGTTCCTGACCGCTTCCTCGTCACTGCTCCATCCCTAAGGGTCCTTCCCCGACGACGGCAGTTACGCACTGTCCACTCCGCTGCCTCCCTTCCTTTCAGATCACCCCAGATACCCTCTCCATCCTCTCCTCTCTCTTTTCCCCCTGCTATTTTATCTGATTACCCCCCGACAGTGCCTAACCACCTCCATCGTCCTCGCCTCCGACCGACCTCCGGCGAGCCGCCCACACCACTCTGCCCCTCCACACGACTTGCCAACCCCCTCGTGAGCTCCGCCTCACCACCAGGAACTCATTCCACCCCTCCACTGCCACTCTAGACCCCCACAGTAGCCCCCCGAACAACCCCACACCTCAGGCTACAGGTTGACCTTGGCACGCACACCTAGGCCGACCTGCAGCTTGCAGCACTGCCCACCGCCTTCGCCGTGCCAGGGTGAAAGTTTCCAGCGAATCTGATTGGGCCAATAGGCCGTTCTTGTGTGTGACAGGTTGTAGCTCCTGCCGCCATTGACGGTCGAAGTAGCGAGGAGCTTGAAGCAGCTTCAGGCACCAGGGCTTCTAGGTTGCAGGTGCAGTAGGTGCACGCAGGTGTTACGAAGCGACTTAGGCCAGCAAGTCGCGCTGCGAAGCCAGCAGCTGGGGCAATTGCACGACGAGAATTCTACGGGAGCGCGTGAAAGCAGGCCTGACCAGATAGTCCCACATCGTGGGATCGTAAAACATAGGTATAGTATAAATTATTTTTGTGTTTTACTCTCATTGCCTCCGTAAGCACAGGGGTAAGGTCCCTCACCTGCCCTCACACCCGCCTCGTCCGCGGCTTGACCTCGCAGATCTGGTGGGATCCGACCCGCGACCCAAACCTTGAGCACTCCTCGCGAACCACCACTTGCTGGTGCACCTGGTCCCGGGTGCGAATCCGACCTGACTACCCGTGTGGCTCTGGGAGAGCGTCCTTGAGCGAATTGCTTGTGAGAGAGAGAGACGCTTGGTTAGAGGGACGGGGGTAGGTTTTGCTTCGGCTGTGGTGTGTGCAGGAGGGAAGAAGCAAAGGAAGCAGCGAGCACTTAGCAGCTGCAGAACAGGAAGAGAAGAAAGAAGAAGAGGCTATGTAGTAGAAAAAGAAGGAGAAGCTTTCGTAGAGAACCAAAGAGAAGGAAGAAGGAAGGCAAGGCAGAAGAAAGAGAAGAACGAAGAGAGGCCAAGTGAAGAAGAAGAAAGGCAAGGTAGAAGAAGAAATAAGAGAAAAGAAACAAAGGCAGGAAGAAGAAGCCTGCACAAGACAAGAAGCAAAGGCAGAAAGAGAGAAGAGCAACGAAGAAGAAGAGAGAAAGGAGATTACATTTAAGACGTCTGATATAGAAATCAGACGTCCAATTCTATTTTTATTTCACAAATCCTTTTTAAAATTCTCTCTTTGAATCAATCCTTTTCATTTAACAGTTGTATTCTTTGGTTTTAAAAAGTACTGAGCTTGCTCCCCGTGTTCGACCTCGGATACTCTAGTTTTTCGAGTAATAAAATTCTTTATATTTATTTGAACGTTTTGTCGGTTATACTGCAACGTGATATACTTTAAACCCACACAAAAACGTGAGTACAGTGTGTAACCACTACAACGCTTTATCCCGCAATGAAAACGGGAACATTTTCATGAGGACTATAGGCAACTCGATATTTCTTGGTTTAACAGTTTCAGCCAATTGGGTTAGGTCTTCCAAGTAGAGAAAAGGATCTTCACTTGCAAGACCAGGGAAGTGAAAATTTATTAGGCCAATTATGTTAGGTTTCAGTTCAAAGTCATCCCCGCCCATGGGGACACAAATTTGTCTTATGGTCTCTGTAGCAGCGGGATTCTGATAGGAGCTAAGAGACCTAGGCTCCTCCCGTTCGGGAGGGTTCTGCATTTCCTCCAATGCTTCCCTAATGGCTTCCATTTGTTCATTATACATTTCCATTTGGGCTTGGAGACGGGTTATGGGATCCAAGGCTCCACCACTTAGTGGGTTTTGAGGGTGGTTTCCTCCCTCGGGATTTGGGGTGGGTGTGCAGCCATGTTTGTGGAGGAGGAGGACAATTCGGCTTCTTTTCTAAAATTATCAGGCAATTCACACAGTTTAGGGTTTTGTGATCTCCTCCCAAACATGCACTACCGCGGGAAGAATTGGGGAGATAAGAAGGGAAAAGAGATGAGAGAAATGACGCCGCAAAGGTACACTTGATAACAAATCAATACAATCAAATTCCTAACCTCTACAGTGTGCCCTTAGACCTAAAGACCTAAGTTACCTGCTATCATGAACTACGGAACCGAATGCGAGTACCGCGAAACCACCGGGCCAGATTGAAAGGCCGTTTGCCCCAGTCTTAGACACCTAATAGCACGCGGGAACCCTCACCAGCACGTAGGCGCTACACGCAGGTAGTTAGACCTCCAATCCTTAATAAGGGTCAAGATGCTACCAATTTTAGTTAGAGGCTTAGGATCAAGTGCTTCTGGAATGTGAAGGGCATTATTTACTGGTAATGCCCAAGTGATTGATTTTACAAAGTGTGTAATCCAAGCATGCAACGGGAAAATCTCCCCGAATTGAAGTTTTAATTGGTGAATGGTTTTTAGAATTTAGCCCTAAGTAGTATGGATTTTAGGATTTCGCTGAATTACCAATTCAACCAATCTCTGGGTTTTAAGAGAATACAAGTTTTCTTCTAAGCCTAACAAACCCTTCTTCAATGTCAGTTGGTTAATGCATGCTAAAATGCAATGGGCTTCCCTAGATGGAGAGTTCTATGTGTGGATGCACGAATCAATCTTAGAATAGTGTGAAAGGGAGCCAAAGCATTTCAATTCAAGTGCTCCCAATCACCAAAATGATTTCCACACACAAGTTTCAACCAAAAGATAAAGAAAATCAAATTGTTCGGGTTGAAGTATTCTGGATCGAATCTTAGGCACATGAAAGATCGTGGTGGGGATGGAATCAAATCAATTCCAAGTCTCCCCACCAAAAAGGTGATCCAGAATTTGTAGATAAATAAGGCAAAGAGGGATAGCAATCAATCTTTTTATTATTTCCTCAAAGAGTACTTCACACGGTGAAAGATTCAAGAATCAAGATTCTTGGATCTTCGCTTATGCGAAGTTTGGTAGGAAATCCCAGGGACGTGGGAGTGAAGGAAAATAATCAAACAAGTGATTTTTAATCCACTTGCCCCAAGAGATCCCAAGAAGTTTTTGTAGTTTATTATTATTATTTTTTTTTATTAAGGTGACAAGTTAACCTAAGTTGCTAAGAAAGAAAGACCTACTTGTTCGGCAATAGGTACCGGCGTCTTCATGCTCTCGTTCCCGCCTTGGATCTGCCCCACGTATCTGACTTCGTCTGCCTGTCTTCTTCTTGCAATAGGTTCACCTGCATAGCAACAAACAAAAATACCTGTGAAGAGAAGGGTATGAGAAGAGGAAAATTAAAGGAATGGAGTAAAAACTTACTTGAATGCGCACTTCCCCAGCAACGACGCCATGAAAAGATTGTGGTGTAGACCCAGATAGGTTGTGTTAATATGGTGATTTTATCATTATAATGAGTATAGTGGTTAACCTAAATCGAGCCTAACCATCTCTTTACAAAATTTTTTAACCTGGCCTACTTGATTTTATCTTAGTCACTTTTAGGCCCAGGGTCGAACTCAGGGAAGTGGGATTAGAAGTGAAGAAGTTTCTATGCCTTTCCTACAACAAATCTCTTCCGTTCGTTTATTGTGTTTCTGGTATTTTTCTGCTTAAGATTTTTTTTCTGATAATTTTTGTCCTTGAGGTACACCCTCAAAATTAGGTTCTTGGCATTGAGCCAAATTAGGGTTTCAAAACTGGTCTTACTATTCGCAAGACTGAGTGCCTGCAAGTCAAGGATTATCTTTTCTCTTTTTTATATTTTTTTATCTTTTTACTGGCATGAAAGAGAAATAGAAATAAAGTAAATATAGTATATATCTATATGTATATATTATATATGTATAAAGGGGTGGGGGTGGAGGTGGAGATGGCGTGTAGCACGTTGTCGAGTCGGTCGTCGTCTAGGAAGATGCAACCAACAGGACGAAGTATCGCGAGGAGTGTAGGATGGATGGTGGAAGATGTGTGCGAACATGCTTTCTGTACGTGTGTATCAGGGAATATTAGCAACTGGTGCAGATATTCCCACGATACAATGTATGGTAGGTGATATGAAAATATATATATATGTATGTATATATGTAAATATATATCTATATGTATATAGGTAGATATGGTTATAATTATATAAGTGTAAATGTAGCTATATATGTATATATATATAGGTATGTAAATATATGTATAGATAGATATATGTATATGTAAGCATATATAACTACATAGATGTATAGATATATATGTATATATATATATAGTAATATATGTATATAGATATATATATATGTGTATATGTATATATATATATATATTAGTATAAGTATTTATGCATGTCGATATATGTAGATAGATATACAAATATATATATATATATATATATATATGTATTTATAGTTATAGGCATATGTATGTATATATATATATATGTATGTATACTTATACTTAGTTATATAAGTACTAATATATGTATAGATATATGTATGTATGTATATATATATGTATGTATATAAATATATGTATATGTATATATATATAAGTATATAATAGTGTATAGGTGAGTGGGTGTGTGTGCGAGAGTGTGTGTCTGTGTATGTGTCTGCAGTGAGCGTGAGAGAGTGCTGAGAGAGAGAGAGAGAGAGATTGAGAGACTGCTGGAGTGGAGAAGGCATTTAAGTCATCTACAGCAACGGGGCGTCGTCTGATGCTTCACGCGCACGCGCAGGCGCGTAGGCATGCGAAGAGGCGTGCATGCAGGAGGGAGCGGGCATGGGGGAGAGAACCGCAGTGCACCGTGTTGCGTGGAGAGGCAGGTGCGGGCGAAGGTGCTATGCGTTGAGAGGACGCTGAAGCGGGCAGGCGTATGCGGGCGAAGGCACACGCAGGAGCGGGCGCTAGAGCGGGAGCGGGGAAAGATGCAGGCGCGGGCTAGCGCAGGTTGCGGCACGCCGGGTGACCGGTTATGTGAGAAACTTACTGGTCACCGCATTGTAGCCACAGTGTTCCGCTGACTAGCGTGAACAGTGGCTACAATGCCACTCGGCTCCACGCGACCGGGTGTGTCCGATTCTGTGAGTGCGGGAGGTGTGAGCGGCTGGCGCGCGCGCAGAGAAGCTGCACCGACTGCTGGCTTGCGAAGAAGCGGGTGAAGATGCGAAGAAGCGGGAGGCGAGGGCGGCCTGCAGGTGCGTGCGCTGGCCTGCGTGAGGGCGCGTGGTGGCTTGCGCTGCTACTTCTGCGGAGCTTGAGCTTTAAAGCTTGAAGCTCCTGTGGCAATGGCGGAGAGGCTTGAAACGACGAATTCAGAGAAGAGACCCACCACGGCCACCGGCTCTTTGATGAGTTGGGCGGTGGTGGACTCACAGTGGTGGTTGTGCACCACTGTGAGTTGCTCCTGCCCGCAGCGTGGCTCTTCAAGGAGAAGAGAGGCTGCGTATGGAGGGGAGAGGGGAGGAGATGGCCTGGAGAAGAAGCTGCTGTGGTGTTTGTTTGGCGTGGGCCAGGCTCTTCTCAAAGAAGAGAGCCGAGCTCTTTTTAAAGAGCAAAGAGACATGCGCAGCCATGCCCTGGCTGTGCATGGCTCTGCATGGCTGGCAGGGAGTGCTTGTGCATGCTGCTGTAGGGCAAGCTTGCTGCAGAGCATGGTGCAAAGAGGAAGATGAGGCCATGCCTGCAGCCACGTGGAGAAATTCAAAGTCAAATAAAAATAAAAAATGAAGATGGAGATTTTGCAAGGCAGCACTTGAAGAATTTTTCAATTACAAGGCCACTTATTTCACTCTCCTCCCCTCTCAATTAAATGCATGCATGCATGTATTTTTACAGATGCGACTATGGATACCTAATATGCACTGGTAATGCTAGGAAATAGCACAAGATGACACAATTGTTGGTGTATTTTTGCTGTGCAATCAATGATCAACCTAACTAGATCTACAACCATGAAGGATATGTTGATTATAACACTTACCATCCCCAGAATTATGCTGAATATAGGTCACCACCATTCTTTGAATAACCCGAGATGACCTACTATCAGGGAGGAACCCGAGAACCTCAGTATCTTGACTCCCCTAGAATGAACCCAAACCTACCCAACCTTGAACCGAACCAGTCGATTCTGGTGAACCAGACCCAAGACAGGGTGTTGGCTACTTGGAGGAATACCATACAATCTTTAGAAGCCTGGCCAACACCTTGCACTGAAGCATTGGAGCCTATGATAAAATGATCGATGAGCTAAATAGCTCTTTATTGGATTTTGTTGAAGCAACTGGCTCGATCGGGTTTTAACATTTATTGCATCGTAGTATAGGTGATCAAGCGTTGTCAACAAATAAAAGTTTTTATTACTCGAAAGCCGGAGTATCCGAGGTCGAACACAGGAAGCAATCGGAATTTACTACTAATCTCAAATGTAATTGAACACTCTAATTTACTCAAAAGTTTAACTCAAATGCATTTAAAATGTAATCCAGGCAAGAGTAAAATTGGACGTCTGATCTTGTGATCAGACGTCTTAAAAGTGTTTTCCCTTCTTTGCTTATTCTTCTTCTTCTGATCTTGCTTTCTTTCTTCTGCAGCCTTCACTTTGCTTCTTCTCTTCTGTCTTCTTCTTCTTCCTTGGTCTTCTGCCTTGGCCTTTCTTCTTATTATCTACCTTGCTCAGCCTCTTCTTCAGAGTTCTTCTGCTCCTTCTCTTCTCCTTTCTTCTGCGAAGGCTTTTTCTTCCTTGGTCTCCTTGCCTTTTTTTCTTCTTTCTTCTTTCTGCCTTGCTCAGCCTTTTCTTTAGAGCTTCTTCTTCTTCTGATCTTGCTTTCTGCAGCTAAGTCTCTTCTCTTCAACTCTCAACCTGCCTGCACAAGGAGCGAAACCTACCCTGTCCCTCTACCCACGTGTCTCTCTCTCTCTCTGCAAATCGCTCACAGGACGCTCTCCCAGAGCCGTGGGTAATCGGGTCGGGTTGCGCACCCGGGACCAGGCGCACCGGTGTGAGGGTGATGCGCGAGGTGTGCTCAGATAAGGTCGGGTCGGGTCCCGCCAGATCTGCGTGGTGAAACCGTGGACGAGGCAAGCGTGCGTTAGGTGAGGGACCTCACCCCTGTGCGTTCGGAGGCGACGAGTGAATAACACAAAATCAATTTAAACCATACCTGCGCCTCGTAGATTGCCGATGTGGGACTATCAGTCCCACCCTACTCTCGCGTGCGCCCGCAGAACGCTCTTTGTGCTCCGCTCAGTTGCAGCCTCAACTCTCTTCACTAAATAAATGGCTGCTTGCACGCAACTCACTCGACTCCACAGCAGCTGAAATCCTGAAGCCACGAAGCCTGAGCGTGCTTGGAAGCTGCTTCAACCGTTGTCAATGGCAGCTGCAGCTCCGATCCTGTCATGCATGAATAAAGCCTATTGGCCTAATCAAACCGCCTGTAGACCTTCGCCGTGGCACGACGAAGGTGGTGCGACGTGCAGCAGGTCGCCGGGCGGCCTAGGCGTGCGTGCCTGGTCATCCTGTGACCGGAGGTGTGGGTGTGTTCGGGGGGCTGTTGTGGAGGCGTAGAGGGATGGTGGATGGGCGGAGGTTGCTCGATGAGGTGAGCTAGAGCTTATGAGACTGTTGGCAAGTCGTGTGGGGCTGCGGAGTGACGTGCCTTCGTGCGTGTGTGTTAAGAGGTGTCGTTATAGTTGCACTTAATACGTCGGTTTTAAAAGAAATAAACGGAGGTGAGTCCGAGTGTCGATCTCAGGGAGGCGTGGAAATCGGATTTTGTTTACCACTTGTTGTCACGAAAAAGGCAGAGTTTTGCTTGCGAAAGAGACGGTTTTGAAAAGCGAGAGATAGAGAGAGAGTTTAGGGTTAGAAAGCTATTGGTTTTGATCATGCACTTTAAACAGAAAGTAAAATGGCAACTAAATGGAAAATAATTTCATTAAACATGCATTCATAGTTCATGGTTTACAATATTAAATACATGCTTCAACAAAAGTAAATGAAAGCTTAAAAGAGAGAGAGAGAGAGGTAGAGAGAGAGTGGAGAGCGACGAGGCAGCCACGGCGGTGGAGGAGGCTCCGTCGGCGGCTCGTCGTCTCCGGCGATTACAAGAGTGCCTAAGACTAGCTAGGAGAGGAGTGGAGTAGTTGCAAGTGGGAGAGGATGCCTTGAATGGTGGTAGAAGGGGGTTTAAATAGAGTTAAGGGCTTCCTAAAAGAAGAATGTGCTTTAGCGACATCCAGAACGTCGCTAAAACCGCTTCCAGATACGTCGGTGAAGGCCTTCTGCCGCCGGTCAGCCGCCCGCCCCTCTCTCTCTTCAGGCGCGATCCGTGGATGTCGAACGAGAGCCGTCCGATTGATGATCGGACGGCTGAGATCCTCCCGCGCCTGCGCTAGGATCGCGCTTCGGGCGCGCGTGCGCGCGCGCGTTTCCACCCGGCGTGCGGGCGCGCGTGGGAGGTGGGGCGCTGTTGTCGCGCCGCGTGGCGCAATCCTAGCCGCTCGCTTCTGATCGCGCGGCTCAATTTTGCCGCGCCCTTCGCCCGCAAGTGATTTCCGCTCCGCGCGATTCGAACGCGCGTCGCCGCGACGCGGGCGTGCGCGCTAACCGTTGCGCCACGCCCGCGCTTTGTCACGGCGACCGCGGGCGAGCGCGCGGATCTCGGCCGTTCGATCGAAGATCAACAGCCGAGATGTGTCCTTGGCTGGCTTGGGGGCGTGCGAGCGGCGGGGGCGGGGCGACGTGGCACGTTCTAGGCCGTTGATCTCCAGATCAACGGTCAGGATTTCTTGGGCCCATTGTGGGAGCTCCGGATGTCGGATTTGGCCGATCTTGAGTCCGTTAGACTCCGTTCGTCGTCCTGAATCCATCCGTGCGGTCCGATTGCTCATCTGAGGCCTGCTTTGACAAATGCTTTACACAAATGGCCATTAATACAGTTTATAAGCAATCTTGGTACTTGATGCATGCAATGCTCCTATTCTACTTTATGTTGTGCCTTTTATTCTAAAGATGGGCCATATTCAACCTAATTACTACCCCCTTGCGTGGTGTTATCATACCCGCATGCTTACTCCTTGCTAGTCCCTAGCAAGGTTTATTCTAGCCTTTATTTCTTTGGCGAATTCAAGAAGTAATTGCTTAGGCACTTCGTTACTTGTCAATAAGAGGAACTATACGAAGATCTTAATCTACAAAGACTAAGCAGCACCCGGGTGTCTGCCAAAATACGAATCACCCGAATCCTTGCTTTGTATATATAACTATACTTATGTATACGTATATATCTATATATGTCTTTTTAGAATTTTTAGAATTCAGTGTGGGTTGGTAACTTTTTACGGCTACCCAACCCACCCAAAACTCTGTCAAAACCCTAAGTGCTAAGCATCTTGGTGTGAATGTTGTGATAGACTTACTTAACGGTAATTGAGACAGACTTCGAGTTTCTACGCCTCTAGGTGACCGGAAAAGAAAATAAATTTTTGCCTGAAGGTGTATTTGTTCGATTGGTAGCTTTCTCCCTACGTTCATTTTACTTGGGGTCAACACAAGGATTTTCCAGTGTATATCTCCCCGGCTTGTACTACTTCCCCGCTTCTTCCTTAGGTGTTTTTGGTCTTCTTTTTTTGTGCAATTATTGAGCTGGGCTCTGGACAACCGACCAATGGGCTGTTACCCACGATCACTTGCCAGCCATACTTGTGCGGTGAAGTGTGGTTTATTTTTCTTTTCTTCTTTTTCCCTTTTTTTTTTACGTAGGTGGCTTCCCTAATCTCAAATGTACCTAGAGGCAGCGAAAAAGAAATGGCCTGTGGCTGGGTTCTGGACAACCTGCCAATGGGCTGTTACCCACGACAACTTGCCAGCCATACCACCCTAGAGAGTTCATTAGCTACCCAATTTCTGTCAAAATCTCCGAGAAGTGAGTCTGTGCAGAAATGTGTGCAGATGCTTAGACTCAAAGTTTTCCTGAGTTAGAGGATGAGTTGATAAGTCGTATACTTATCACCTTATTTAGTAGGTGGATTAGAATAGCTTAAAGTTGCCAGGACTCACCGCTAAATCTATATTTTAACGGACACCAGGGCTGATTAAGCCTGAAGGCCTGAAAAGTCTAAGTGTTTAAGTTCTTTTTGTATTATTTCCCACTATTGACAAGTTTCTAATACCTAAGTTTTTCTTCCTAAATTCAAATTTTTTTTTTTTTTATTCATTCAGACTGATTAATTAAGCTCAGGATTATGCAATTTACCATCCCCCCCATGCTTAAGTTGGACAATGTCCTCATTGGCAGATTCATGGATGCAGAAGGGTTTAAAAAGATAGTACCTGAGTGACGTAGACTACCAGATCAGTCTGAATCCGCTGGGTTGCCTCCCAGGAAGCGCTGAGTTTAACGCCTCCAGCTGGGCGGTGCTTGGTGTCAGCCCTCAACAAGGGTGACACTTTCCTTGGGGGGTACCTGGGCCAGGAAATACTTCAATCTTTGACCATTGACTGTAAAGGTGTGCCCGGTATTAAGATCGGCGATTTCGACTGCCCAATTGGAATAGGGCTTGACCACCCGAAATGGTCCTGTCCATTTGGACCTAAGTTTCCCTGGAAAGAGTTTCAGGTGTGCATCAAATAGCCAGACTTGTTGGTTTGGCTCAAAGGTTTTCCTATGAATGAGTCGGTCGTGGACGGCTTTCATTTTCTCCTTATATAGCCGACTATTGTCAATGGCGTCCCGACGAATTTCTTCAAGCTCAGATAATTGAAGAGTCCTTTGCGCACCAGCTAACTGGGGATCCATGTTACATTGCTTAACAGCCCAGTAAGCCCAGTGTTCCAATTCGACAGGGAGATGGCAAGCTTTGCCAAAGACCAAGCGGTAAGGTGACATGCCTATCGGGGTCTTAAAAGCGGTCCTGTATGCCCACAGGGCATCATCAAGTCATGTGGACCAGTCTTTCCTGTCAGGTCTCACAGTCTTCTGTAAAATGTTCTTGATTTGTCTGTTTGAGACCTCAGTCTGCCCATTTGTTTGTGGATGATACGGGGTGGCAATGCGGTGGTTTACCCCATATTTTCTAAGTAGGGCACGGAACTGGGAATGGATAAAATGGCTTCCACCATCACTGATCATGGCCTTGGGTATTCCAAACTGGGAAAAGATGTTCTTCTTTACAAAGTCCATGACCGTCTTGTGATCGCATCGTCGGGTGGCGACGGCTTCAATCCATTTGGAAACATAGTCTACCGAGACCAGGATATACTCGAAGCCGTTGGATGGTGGAAAGGGGCCCATAAAATCGATACCCCAAACGTCAAAAATTTCGACAATCAAAATGGGCTGAAGGGGCATCATATCTTTTTTGGTCATTGTCCCTAGTGTTTGGCATCGTGAGCAAGTCTTGGCAAAGATGTGTGCATCCTTGAATAGGGACGGCCAATAAAATCCAGACTGCAAAACTTTTGCAGCTGTTTTCTTGCCAGAGAAATGGCCGCCACATGCTTGGTCATGACAAAAGGAAAGCACACTCTGAACTTCATCTTCGGGGAGGCACCTCCTGATGATCTGATCAGCACAGAGGCGAAACAGCATGGGATCATCCCAGAAATAGTGCTTGGCCTCAGCCAAGAACCTGTCCCGTTGCTGTCTGGACCAGCTGTGCGGGGTTTGTCCTATAACCAGGTAGTTGACATAGTCAGCATACCATGGCATTTTCTTGTCTTGCACGGCTAGGATGTGTTCATCAGGGAAGGTATCAGATAGAGGTAGGGAGGGTCCAATGTGGTCTGGATGAAGTCTTGACAGGTGGTCAGCCACCACATTTTTCGACCCGGCCTTGTCTTGGATTTCCAGGTCAAATTCCTACAAAAGCAGGATCCATCTGATGAGCCTGGGTTTTGCGTCCTTTTTGGCCAACAGGTGCCGGATGGCTGAATGGTCGGTGTAGATAGTCACGTGGGATCCCAGCAAGTATGATCGGAATTTTTCCAGTCTAAAGACTACAGCAAGCAACTCTTTTTCTGTGACCGTATAATTACGTTGGGCCTCGTCCAACGTTTTGCTCGCGTAGTAGATCACCACGGGCTTCTTGTCTTGCCTTTGTCCCAGGACAGCGCCTATGGCAAAATCTGATGCGTCACACATAATCTCAAAATCCTGGGACCAGTCTGGGGGTTGAAGTACAGGTGCGGTGGAGACTAAGTCCCGGAGGGTATGATAAGCCTGGGTGCAATCAGGAGACATGTGGAAAGTGGCGTCGTTGGCTAGAAGGTCGGTCAAGGGTTTGGAAAGTTTGGAAAAGTCTTTGATGAACCTTCGGTAGAAGCCAACATGTCCTAGGAAAGAGCGAATCTGTCGGACCGAACTAGGTGGAGGAAGTTTGGAAATTAAATCAACCTTAGCTCGATCTACCTCGATGCCCTTATGCGAAACGATGTGTCCGAGGACAATTCCTTCTTGAACCATAAAATGGCTCTTTTCCCAACTTAACACCAAGTTAACCTCGATACATCGTTTCAGGATTTTCTCCAAGTTGTTCAAACAATGGTCGAATGAATTCCCGAATACAGAGAAATCATCCATAAAGACCTCCAAGTATTCACCCACCATTTCTGAAAAAATGGCTAGCATGCAACGCTGGAAGGTCGCGGGTGCGTTGTATAACCCGAACGGCATTCGACGGAATGCAAACGTGCCATACGGGCAAGTGAATGTGGTCCTTTCCTGATCTTCCGGAGCAATTGCGACTTGGTTATATCCTGAATATCCATCCAGGAAGCAAAAATACTTCTGCCCTGCCAATCTTTCAAGGATTTGGTCAATGAATGGCAAGGGGAAGTGGTCCTTCTTAGTGGCTTCGTTAAGCTTCCTATAATCAATACACACCCGCCATGCGGTGGTGGTGCGGGTGGGAATGGATTCGCCATGATCATTAGTGACAACGGTGAGCCCAGCCTTCTTTGGAACCACTTGAGTGGGGCTCACCCAGGGGCTATCAGAGATAGGGTAGATGATGTCGGCGTCGAGCCACTTGATAATTTCTTTTTTAACGACCTCCCGCATGTTAGGGTTTAACCGTCTCTGCATCTGGCGGGAAGGTTGGGCCCCGTCTTCCAGGTAAATCTTGTGGGTGCAATAGGTGGGGCTAATTCCTCTTAGATCTGAGATGGTCCAACCAATGGCGGCCCGATGTTCTGAAAGAGTTGCAGTCAACCTTAGTTCCTGATCCTTGGTTAGATGGGAATTAATAATCACTGGGAAGGTCTGGCCAGGTCCCAAGAAGACGTACTTGAGATTCTCAGGCAATGGTTTAAGTTCAGGTGCGGGTGGGACCACAGTCGATGGGAATGGAAAGGGCGGTAGTTGATCAACATCGATTTCTTCAAATGGTGTCATGTGATGATACTCAGCCTTACAGAGGTCCACAGGTAATGATGGTGACGAGTCAGAACTACGGGTTTGGTGGTCTGAGACAGAATTGAGGGTAAGGCATTCCTCGATTAAAGTTTCCACGGGATCATGTTCCTCAATGTAATCACAATCAAAAGACTTTGTTGCCCGGAAGATATCTAATTGCATTTTCCTGTCTCCGAAGGCGATTTCCATACATCCCGTGTCGCAATCGATGTTTGGTTTAGCCATGGCTAAGAAAGGTCTGCCTAAGATTATGGGTGCGTTCTGTAATTTTTCAGGGACTTCCATGTCGAGCACCAAAAAGTCGACTGGGAAATAGAAGTCCTTGACCCGTACAATCACGTCCTCGACAACCCCCTTCGGGGTTTTCACTGATCTATCCGCCAGCTGGATGGTGACAGGGGTTGGTGCCAGCTCCCCAAAACCAAATTGGTGGTACAAGGTTGTGGGAATTAGGTTGATAGAAGCACCTAGGTCCAGGAGCGCTCTATCAAATGTCATGTCCCCGATGTTGCAGGAAATCAGGGGTGCTCCTGGGTCAGTTCGTTTGAGTGGAAGGTTGCTTGATATCACGGAACTGGCTTGCTCAGAGAGTACAACCTTCCTAGGTGCTTGAGGTCTCGGCTTACGCTTGGGTGTACAGGCATCCTTTAAGAACTTGGCGTAAGCGGGGATGTGTTTGACAGCTTCTAGAAGCGGAATATTAATCTGTACTTGTTTAAAAATTTCCATCAGCTCCTCAGTTTCCACAGTATTCTTTTTTCTCTTGATTGTTTCCAAGGCCTTAGGATAGGGTGTCTGAATTGGTTCCATGTTTGGGTCCTTGGTTGGTGTTTCTTCTAAGTCGGGTAAAGTCTCGGGGAGAGTCGGCCATTTGGGATCCTGGGTTTTGGTGCCGCTTCTCAAGGTCACCGCATTCGCAGAGGCATTGGGGCCATGGGGTGATCCTTGAGAAGATGAGGATGAAGAGGTGCCAAACCCAGGAGGTGTTTGTGGAGCCGGTTGGACCATATGAGCCTGCCCGGGGTTGCCTTGGAACCCTTGCGAATTGGGGCCTCTGTTAATTATGTTTCGCGGGTTTGGTTGTGGTTGGGAAGGTAGAGATCCTTGCTGTTTACAGTCCAAGAGTTGGCTTAACTGTCCCTTTACCAAGGCCATTTCTTCCTGATGTTTTTGGTTCATGTCAGCCATCATCTTTATTAGGGTGTCCATTTGGTTTTGTGGGGGAGTGGCCGCCCTATTTTGGTTATATTGGGGTCTAACTGGTGGTCCTTGCTGATAGGGGGGCAAGTGTGGCTGTTGGTTTGGCCTGGGCTGGTTTTGGAATTGCGGTAGTTTCTGGTTTGTCCAACCAAAGTTGGGGTGATTACGCCAGCCGGTGTTGTAAGTGTTGGAGAAAGGGTCAGGTTTTGCATATCCTTGGACGGCTTGCACATCTTCTAGAATAGCCGATGTTGATGAAGAAGGAAGGGAGTAATCAAGGGTCGAGGGAGCAAAGGTCCCTCCTTGGAACATGGTTGGGGGTTGTTCCAGGTTCAGTTGGGTGAAGGGTTGGACCAGGTCAACATTATGTGCTCCTTTTGCTAGGGTGAAAGTCTGTAAGGGGTTACTGGTCTGGTTTAGAAGCTCATCAATCTTCTTGTCCACCAATTCCACTCGATCCAACTTTTTGGCAATGATGTCCATGTCAACCATTCCAGAATTTGCTTGCACCTCATAAATCCCACCACGGGGTTGACTGGATCTGTTAAACTGGTTCATGGAGGCATTGTTGAGCGAATTCTCGCTCATAGACTCAAAGAGCTCAAACGCGCTCTCCTCGTCTTTGTTTAGGAAGTTTCCCCCGCATGAGGCATCGACGAAGTTCCGTAGGTTGCTATCCAGACCGTGGTAGAAGATCTGGGCCAATTGCCACCTTGGAACTTCGTGGTGTGGGCTTTTCCTCAAAAGTTCATTGAATCTTTCCCACGCCTCATGAAATTGTTCCCCACCCTGGAGTGTGAAGGTAGTGATAGCTCTTCTGAGGGCATTGGTCTTTCCTATGGGGAAGAATTTCTTTAAAAATGCATGCCTCAGTTCCTCCCAGGTGGTGATGGGTCTACCTAGGGTTCTAAGCCAATGAGAAGCCTTGTCTCTTAATGAGAAAGGGAACATCTTGATTAGAACAATGTCAAGGCTAATGTTCCTAGGTTTTACTGTTCTTGCTATGCGGTCGAGATCTTCTAGGTGCTGAAAGGGGTCTTCATTTGAGCTTCCATGAAAGTGGCTCTGGATTAGACTTAATACATTAGGTTTTAGCTCAAAATCGTCTCCCCCTTCGGGGATCCTAAGGTGTGGCTCGACTCTAATGGCAGAAGGGTTATAGAAATCACGGAGGGGTCTTGGCTGGTTCTGAAATGGTGGTAAATCAAGTGGTGGTTGTCCTGGTATGTCATTGAAAGGTGGTGGTTGTTCTTGCGGGTTCTGTAACCGTTGTATGGCTTGCATGATGGTGTGGATTTGTTGTTGCTGAAGCCGATGGTTAGCATTGATTTGAGCCTGGACGACAGCCATAGCATCTGGTGGGGGTTGATCTTCAGCCTCATCTACCCTAGGTTCAGCCATGTTTTCAACAGAATTACGTCGCCTAGATTCCTGCCCCAAAACACACAATTCGGGATGCAGTGAGCGCCTCCCGTGCATACACTAGAGAAGAACAGGAGGGGATGCGGAGGGCGACAGATGCGAGAAATGTGTTTCAATCAAGCACGCAAGCCTAATCCTTATGGTGTATTCCTTAGGAGACCTAGAAATCTCACAAAGGGTGATTAAGTCCGTAAGCACTGGACTCCCCTTCTCAAGGCTAATCTGGCCAGGTTGATTACGAGGGGATTGCAGGGAAGGTTCTTCCTTTGGCTTGCGCCTCCGGTTCCATAGACCCCACAACCGCGGTCGTTTGACACTGCCCCGCAGCCTAGTCACCAGATTCTACCAAGGGAATGAAAGCCAAGTGCCTAGCAGACAAAACCTCACCTTTTGAGACTTAACTCAGTCCTGCCTAGGGCACGTCTACTCAGTTTTAAAGGGCTAGGATAGTGCTTGTGCTTAGGGTGATGTGATGAGGCGTTGATTGGGGTGGTGCCTCTTAATGTTCTACTTTCAAAGTGTGTGCTTCTAGCAAAACATGATTTTCAAGCAAGGATTTGTTAAGATATAGTGTCTTTTAGTGTTTCATCCTTACTTAAGTACTTTTTAGGGTTGACATGTCTTAATATTTTCAAACAAGTTTCAGTGGGCACGTCAAGTTCTGCACACAACTTAGTGAAAGTAGATTTCCTTTTATTTTGTAGAGGCTCTAAAACCCTAGTGTACTCATCCTGATAATCGTGCAGCTTCTATTAGATGAGTCAGTTTTAGGGTTGAGTGGTGCGGCCCAGGTCAACTCACGGTGGCTTCGCAAACACCACTCAAGAGAAAGAGAAAAGAACACTCCAAGAATTTATCCAGCATATTAGAGTGTACATTTTTTTGTAGGGTGATGTGTTAAGAATGTGGTCAAGCAATCATTCACCACGCCAATTCTTTTAGTTTTTATGATTTTTTTTTTTAGCTTTTTCACTCAAGCAAACAATGAGAGAGAGAGTACTCACTATCGGTCCTCGAGGCGCCTACTTCCTTGCTACCATAGTGGAATGCGTCGCTTCGCCGTCCATGCGCTGAATTCCTGCAACCGTCAAGTAAAAAGGAAAATAGGGCATTAGACGATGTGAGAATGAGTGTGGAATGGAGGTGATAAAACAAATCCGTTGCCTCCCCGGCAGCGGCGCCAAAAACTGACGTGCCTTCGTGCGTGTGTGTTAAGAGGTGTCGTTATAGTTGCACTTGATACGTCGGTTTTAAAAGAAATAAAACGGAGGTGAGTCCGAGTGTCGATCTCAGGGAGGCGTGGAAATCGGATTTTGTTTACCACTTGTTGTCACGAAAAAGGCGGAGTTTTGCTTGCGAAAGAGACGGTTTTGAAAAGCGAGAGATAGAGAGAGTTTAGGTTAGAAAGCTATTGGTTTTGATCATGCACTTTAAACAGAAAGTAAAATGGCAACTAAATGGAAAATAATTTCATTAAACATGCATTCATAGTTCATGGTTTACAATATTAAATACATGCTTCAACAAAAGTAAATGAAAGCTTAAAAGAGAGAGAGAGAGAGAGGTAGAGAGAGAGTGGAGAGCGACGAGGCAGCCACGGCGGTGGAGGAGGCTCCGTCGGCGGCTCGTCGTCTCCGGCGATTACAAGAGTGCCTAAGACTAGCTAGGAGAGGAGTGGAGTAGTTGCAAGTGGGAGAGGATGCCTTGAATGGTGGTAGAAGGGGGTTTAAATAGAGTTAAGGGCTTCCTAAAAGAAGAATGTGCTTTAGCGACATCCAGAACGTCGCTAAAACCGCTTCCAGATACGTCAGTGAAGGCCTTCTGCCGCTGGTCAGTCGCCCGCCCCTCTCTCTCTTCAGGCGCGATCCGTGGATGTCGAACGAGAGCCGTCCGATTGATGATCGGACGGCTGAGATCCTCCCGCGCCTGCGCTAGGATCGCGCTTCGGGCGCGCGTGCGCGCGCGCGTTTCCGCCCGGCGTGCACGCGCGCGCGTTTCCTCCCGTCGTGCGCGCGAGCGTGGGAGGTGGGGCGCTGTTGTCGCGCCGCGTGGCGCAATCCTAGCCGCTCGCTTCTGATCGCGCGGCTCAATTTTGCCGCGCCCTTCGCCCGCAAGTGATTTCCGCTCCGCGTGATTCGAACGCGCGTCGCCGCGACGCGGGCGTGCGCGCTAACCGTTGCGCCACGCCCGCGCTTTGTCGCAGCGACCGCGGGCGAGTGCGCGGATCTCAGCCGTTCGATCGAAGATCAACGGCCGAGATGCGTCCTTGGCTGGCTTGGGGGCGTGCGAGCGGCGGGGGAGGGGCGACGTGGCACGTTCTAGGCCGTTGATCTCCAGATCAACGGTCAGGATTTCTTGGGCGCATTGTGGGAGCTCCGGATGTCGGATTTGGCCGATCTTGAGTCCGTTAGACTCCGTTCGTCGTCCTGAATCCATCCGTGCGGTCCGATTGCTCATCTGAGGCCTGCTTTGACAAATGCTTTACACAAATGGCCATTAATACAGTTTATAAGCAATCTTGGTACTTGATGCATGCAATGCTCCTATTCTACTTTATGTTGTGCCTTTTATTCTAAAGATGGGCCATATTCAACCTAATTACTACCCACTTGCGTGGTGTTATCATGGAGCGACGGGGGCGACTCGCCGGAGGTTGGTCGGAGGCGAGGAAGATGATGGTGGTCAGCGACGATCGAGGGTCGATTGATGAAATATGGTGAGGGGAATGAAAGAGGGGATAGAGGAGAATAGTTTAACCTAATTGTAGGGACGAAGGGGGCGGCTGTACCTGCTATCGCCGGAGAAGAAGATTCCCAGTGGGGGAGGACGGTGGTGACGACGGGTCTGAGGCAGCGTGCGCGGGTATTGCGCGACGTGAAGGAGAATCAGGAAGAAGTCTCTGCCACTGGTTTTTTGGCAGAGCGAAGAGGAAGGGAAAGAAAGCTCGCTGGAGCTCGCTGGGTACCCTAGTCGGGAAGGAAGAGATGAATCTGAGGTGAAACCCCGGCCAGGTCGAGTTGAAATTGAGCGGCTGGGTTTGGGGTTCTTTTATAGGCATAGGCCATGTGTTCAGAGCTTCGAGGGCATGCCTTCGTCTCCGACGGCTCGTCGAAGAAGGAAAGTGGGTAGATACCCACATCTCTCGTGCGTTCGCACGAGAGATTGGGTTCACACCAGGGATCAAGACTGGCCTCAGATGGAAGGGAATTCCTCAGAGAATCTCCCTTCCATTTCTGGGAGGGGATCTTTGAGGAATCAGAGAGTATTCCCTCTCTAATCCTCGCCGGAGAAGGATTCTGCCTCAATAATGGCGGAAGGACCTGATTGCATGGTTGGCGAGGAAGTTAGGGGGCTCTTGTTTGCACCTCAAAACACGCCTGTAATAACACCTTCTTGTGCTATTTTCTAGCATTAACATTGCATAATAGGATCCTGTAATCGCATTTGTAAAAACACTTGCATGCATGCATTTAATCAAGAGAGGAAGAGGAGTGAAACAATCGCCTGCATAGTTACATTTTTCTTCAAGTGCCTCCTTGCAAAATCACCCTCTTTTTATTTTTCCTCTTGATTTCTTCTTTTCTCTCCTTCTCGCAGCTGCACCCTTCTCGCGGCTGCACTCTTCCCGCAGCTGCATGCAGCAGCCCGCAGCACTTCTTCCCGTCACGTCTCCCTGCCAACGCCGCTCCCTATAGCTGCAACTCGCACACCCTCTCCCTGCTGCAGCCGGCACGCCACTCTCCCCTCCTCTATAAGTAGCTGCAGCTTCATCCTCGCGACGCAGCCGCTGCAGTTGCTGAAAAAAAAACCCGCAGCCATCTTCTCCACCGCTTTCCCCTCCCATACGTCGGCCCTCCGTCGAGGAGGCACCCGGCGAGCAGGAGAACCCACTGTGGTGCACACCACCACAGTGGGAGCACCACCGCCCAGCTCTTCGACGAGCCGGTGGGCGTGGTGCATTCCCTCGCTTCATTTTTTTCTCTTTAACGCCATTGCCGCCGCTCCAAGCTTCGAAGCTTGAAGCCACGGCAGCAGCAGCCCAGCAGCAGCCCAGCAGCAGCAGCAGCAAGTCCTCCCGCCCCTCCGCGACCGTCCCCGCAGTCGCTCACCGCCTCCGCGCGCGTCTGCAGGGCGTTCCCCGCCTCCGTCTCCGTTCTGTCCGCCTCGCAGTTGCACCTGTAGCCGTCCGCCGCGCGCACTGCAGTGGCCGGCTACGGCCTCACGCCGACCCCTGCCCCCCTCTGCGACCCTCCGCGACCACCTGCAGACCTCCTCCACGCTCGCTCCTCCGCGCCATCGCCCGCTCGTCGACTTCGCGCAGGCCTGCAGAACCCTGCGCGAAGGCGCGCCCGCACCCGCCGTCTTCAGACGTCCGCCTCCGCCTTCAGACGACGCGGCGTCAGACATCCGCCGCCGCGAGCAGACGACTTAACTCGCTGCCATTGTCCGTGCTCTCGATCTCTCCAGCCCGCTCTCTCTCTCTCACGTATTCTCTCTCTCTCCCGCTCTCTCTCTCTCACGTATTTTCTCTCTTTTTCACTCACTCACAGACACACACTACACCAACACACACACATCTTCACCGACACACACACACACCCACACACACTTACACTATACGTATAGTTATATATAGTAACATATATATACTTATATACATCTATATATAATATATACATACATATATATATATATATATATATACTTATATACATAGTATATCTATATATTTATGTATACACACACATATATATAATATATCTATATATATATATATATATATACACGTATATATATATCTATATACTTATACATATACTTATATATATATATATATATATATACTTATATACATAGTATATCTATATATTTATGTATACACACACATATATATAATATATCTATATATATATATATATACACGTATATATATATCTATATACTTATACATATACTTATATATATATACATATATACTTATATACATATATATATATACATCTATATAGTATTATATATATATACTTATATACATATATACATAGCTATATACATATATACATACATATATATATATACATATACACCTATATATATATATATAATACATATATATCTATATATATCTATACATATATACTTATACATTTATATACATATAGATATATTTACTCATATACATACATATGTACATATATTTTCACGTTATTTACTATACGCTGTATCACGGGGATATCTGCACCAGTTGCTGATATTCCCTGATACACGCGTACAAAAAAAGCGTGGTCCCATACATCATCCATCCTCCATCCACACTCCACGCGGCACATAGTCGTGTTGGTTGCGTCTCTCTAGACGTCAACTGACTCGACATAGTGCTACACTCCATCGTCACCTCCACCCCCACCCCTTTATATATATACTACATATAAATATATATCTATAGCTACTATATTTACTTTCTATCTGTTAGCTTCCTTCTTAGTAAAAAGATAAAAAAAGGTATAAAAGTGAAAAGATAATCTTTGATTTGCAGGTACCCCCGTCTTGCGAGTAGCAAGACTTGTTTTGGGACTCTGTTTGGCTAAAAGCCAAGGACACAATTTTGAGGGTGTGCCTCAAGAACAAGGATTACCATAAAAAACCTAAATAAGAAAAACACCAAAAACACAATAAACGAACGGAAGAGACGCGTTTTAAGGAAAACGTAGAAACTCGACTTGAACCCCACTTCTCTGAGTTCGACCCTGGGCCTAAAAGTGACAAGATAAAATCAATTAGGCCAGGTTAAAAATTTTGTAAAGAGATGGTTAGGTCTGAATTAGGTTAACCACTATACATATTTCAACGATAAAAACATCATATTAACAACCTATCCAGGCCGACCCATCAGCTCTCTATGATGATTTTCAAAAGTTAGGGACCAAAATGTGATTTGGGTAGACTAAATTGCAAAGTAGGTCAAGATGACCTCCCCTTAGGTCCAAATTTTGGTACAAACCTAATTTGGACCTAAGGAATCCAATGGTGAAGTTGGATTTTAGGTTTGACCACGTTTGACCAGATATTTTGCGTAAAAACCTAAATTAGGTTAATTGATGAACTAGGACCCTAATCTAGGTCAAACTGGGTTCCAAAGGCCAATTTGATTGTTCTAAATGCTATAGGATATTTTTACATGAATTTTAGAGGGTTTACTTGATTTTTATCCTGACCGGAACCTTGTTGAATTAAGCGGGTCTGTTTTAGGGTTACCAAATGTCATTTAATTCCTAGATTGCACATGAACCCATTTCTGATTGATTTAACCAACTTTTTATCTTATTTAGATCATTTGACCTATGTTTTGCCTCTGAGAAATCCCATTTATGTAATACAATGGTAAAATGGCAGTTTTAACCTTTATTTCATGTTTTCTTCTCAGAGCACTTATTCCTTCATTTAGGCCTTCTTCTAAGTTATGTAGGAGCTTTTATTCTCTTTATTAGGTCAAAATGAGCTAGTTATGGCTCATGATGAGGCTCTCATCATACCCCCATGCCTAGCTTTTGCTAGTCCCTTAGCAAAATTTCAAGGTTTCAACTTCTGTTCTAGACCCTGAGTGTAAGTGCTTTTCTTTTTCTTCTGTGATTAGGTAGGAATGCCGAACAATAGGCCTAGAGGTATTCAAGTACCAACCAAACTCCAGACCTGATCTGCTTTAGCCTCAGTCCTCCGCAAAGGTTTCTAAGGCCCACAGAAACTAACCTAGGGTTTGTTGGACTCCGCGGTTAAAGCACTCTTGCTTGAGACATTTTTAGCCTAAGTTCAGTTTACAGTGCGTTTTTGTAAGAGAGATAGAGGATTTATTTGTTTGGAGAGCTTTTCTCTTTCTTTTTATTTTTATTTCTAGCTTTGGATTAGCTTCTCAACACGATCTGTATTGGATTCCTCGTCCCCATCATCAATCCTCAAGGGTTCCTGGCTATCGAGATTTCGAGATAATCCCACCCATGGCAACCCCCAAAACCCTGGCTTTTCAGATTTCGAGATAATCCCGCCCATGGCGTTCCGTGGCCGAATTCAGACCCTGGCAATCGACATTTCCAGATAATGCTACCCATGGTATCTGAACCAGCAGAGTGCTTACATGCCCCCAGTAGGATATTTAAATATCCTAAGAGACATGCACCGAGGAGACGATATGTTGTTACGCATCTTCGAGGGGAATTTCCCGCCTCTCTGCGCTGGGAACTCGTCCAAATCAACTTGTGTTGATTGGCAGCTCCTAATCTAGGTGACTTTTGTA
This sequence comes from Thalassia testudinum, assembly GCA_037157565.1. Classification (NCBI taxonomy): domain Eukaryota; kingdom Viridiplantae; phylum Streptophyta; class Magnoliopsida; order Alismatales; family Hydrocharitaceae; genus Thalassia; species Thalassia testudinum. The sequence continues at coordinate 41,724,098 of JAZHRO010000049.1, forward strand.
GAACATTAAACGCTTTTGCGTGATTTTGATATTTATGCACACTGAACTAGACTGTGTGTGAATTTGGGGTGCTCAGGTTACCGAATCCTGCAAACTGGAGGTCATTTAAGGAGGCCGAATAGTTCCTAAGCCTTAGACCTAATACTTAAGCTTCGCATTTTCCTCAACCTCTTGTGGATTATCCAGATTTTAGCGGATACGTGAATTTTTAAGCTAAAGAATCTAGCCCAAGAGGCCTAAGACCAACGTTCCCGCTAATCTCTTGTTATGTCTCCTTAGCACTTTTCTTTTATTTCTTTTCTTGATCTGGTCTAGACTTCAGTTAATCCCTTAATCTTTTACTAATGACTATTTCTTTTTCTTTTTCATTTTGTGCTCCTTTTGTCATTTTTGCTCTTTTTCTCCTCCTTATGTTTATGTGGCTCACAAAATTTCCTCCCTCCCCATTTTTTGTTCTTTTCCATAATTTTTCAATTTTTTTTTGTGTTTTTGACATATGAAAAAATTTTTTTGTGTGAGACTCCTGACTTTTTTCTTGGTTCTGTATGTATGCACTTTATCACCCCCCCATGCCTAAGTTTTGCAATGTCCTCATTGTAAACGGAGGGTGTGAAATAGTGTTGAGGTCAGGGACTTAGAATAGGATACATCGAGTGGGTGAATAGGTCGAAAATGAATGATGCAGATGATTTCAGGCTCTGGTACGTGTACCAGAGGTGGGATCAACTGTCTAATGCTAAACTCAAGGTGCAATGGACGTGGAGTACGGATGGATAATCAGACGGGTCTCTATTTTTGGGATGACGGGTTGCCTCCTGTTAAGTGCTAAATTTGATGCCTTCAGCCGAGCGGAAAATGGGGCGGAGAGGGAGTGGTCAAATCAGTGGAATTTTGTAAAACAAGCACCTTGATTAAGAGCCTGGTTGGTCCAACCAAGTGCTTGTTAAGATCAGTAGGCTGATGATGCAGCCCAAACCCAATAAGTCTGGTGGGTTGATAGATGTAGATCAACAGATGCAGAACCCACCATATGTAGTGAAGTTCTAATGGATATGGAAGTGAAAACTCGGGTTTAGGCTGAGTCGACTCAGCCTGGTCAGAGTAGGGTTCTGAAAAATAGTCAATGTAAGGTGTGGAATCCCTACAGGGGTGATCAAAGAATGTTGGCTCCTGTTTTTCGGTTTGATCAATGCCCGATACCCAATATAGATATGGAGTTGAATCATCTGCAAACGGCTCAGTGAGAGGTGAATCGGAATAGAAATTGAGTCTGGTTGCAGGTCGGGGTAGAAAATGGGTTTTGATTGGTTCTGTATATGTGGAGCAGGTGGCTTCAAAGAAAATTGGCTTGTTATAATCAGGAAGCAAATTTTCTCCGATGTTATGGTCAGATTCGAAATCGTCGGAGAGTTTGCGAAAAGCAAAGTCTGAATGAGATTCCAGATCATGAGTTACACCATAGAATAAATCATATGTTGTATACTCAGCATCCTGACTGGGGTCTAGCCTAAATGTGAATTCTGAGCTTAAAAGGTTGTCCCTATTTGGTAGAGGCTCAGGTTCAAAGTTAGTAGGGCAGACCCAATCGAAACCCCACTTGTCCAACTCCTCGGTTTCTGTGTCGTAGATTGGCATGACTTCAGAAAAATCGATTAGTTCCTCTGAGGATGTTGGCGAGGGATATTCATCAAATCGAGGCCCAAAGTCATATACTTCATTGAAAGATTGATCTTCTTCATATGGGGCCTTGAAATCTTCAAAATAAGTTTCAGATCTAGGTTCTAGGCTTAGGATGTGGGTTGAATTACTAGAATCTAGGTCTGAATAACCTTCAAGGGTCACCTTATTAGAATAAGGGATGGAATTTATACCCTCGAGAGGTTCAGTTCTACTCTCATTCTTGCAGGAGTTTTGGGATTCTAGAATGGGCTCATCATGGTATTTTCCTGCATTTGGAGCTTCCCAACCTTCTTCAATATCAGGCACATTGTATTCTATTTGGGTCGGGAATCCACAACCATTTTGTGCCTCAAACCCGAGATCAGATTTATCCTTGATGTTGTCCCAAGATAGTTCCTCCTTTGTTTGTGGTATATACGGGTATTTCTGGTCAATAACTTATTTTACTAATCTCATTATCTCTTCCCATTTTTCAAGACTATCTTGGTGTTGCTTCTAAAGTCGAGGATCTGTCATACATTGAAGGTATTCAATATTGTGCACTTTTTCTATCTCAATGTATGTAGTAATGATCAAGTCACGGGTTGATCCTTTTGTGGCTTCTGCTAATAGTACTTGGGCACAAGTTATGATAAAGGTTGTGGTTGTTGGGACATCAACCTGAATGTTTCCTACTGGTGTTGAGGTTTCTTCTTTTTCATAGAATTTCAGGGCATCCTCAATCATTTTATCTCTCATGGATTTCTGATATTCAGGTTTCTTGAATGGTAGTCCTAGGTGGTTTGGCTGCATATTTGGATCAAGTGGTGGAATCCCGATGTAGAATCAGAGTTTGAATCAAGATGTAGAATCAAGTTATGAAGAAATCATATCTGAATAACGAGTCCCACTGAAAATGTGTATGTGTGCTCTAAAGAGAAAAGATGAGGGACTGGAGATGTTTTTAACCCAATCAAGACACCCAAAGATGTTTGGATGACTATGGAGGTTCGGGGCGGATGGACCCCTGGATCAGAAAGTCGTCCACCTGAGAATTACCAGGGCAGCCAGAGAGGGAGAATCCCGCAAATACCCCTACACGGTAGAGCGTCCCCACGGGTTACAGGGTTTCCCCCACCCGACCTCTCTTGTCACTGTGGTTCCAAGTAGACCAGAATGGGGACCTTGACCTCTTAAGTCTACCACTTTTATTTCAAAGGTGCTTTACGGTTCTCACTTGAACTTTAGATGTTTTGATATTGTGACCTAATTTAGAGGTTGGTTGACCCAAGGGGTCAACTTCACCTGACCTGTCCTATAGATGGCAGAATGATTCTAGGTTTGGAGCCTAGAGATCACCTTGATTTGACTCCCAGGTTATTAGGTCCAAAAATTTTAAGATTCAAGTGATTTTAGAACTCCTTTTTTTTCTTAGGGTTTGTCTTGTTTAGATCACTTCAACCAAGGTCTTGGGTGACACACTGATGCGGGAAGGTTTATTTCCTTTTATGCAGGCATGTGTGACTAACACTCCAAGATCCTACTGTAGAAACCCTAATTTGGTTCTATTTCCAATCCTTTTTTCTTTTTCACAAAAATTCTCTTTGGACTTGAAAGCAAGAAGTGTGTTGTCCGTAGAGATTGAGCGTTATTTCTATTAGGCACATGAATTTGTGGGATAGAATCTAAAAATAAATAGCTCCAACTTCAAGTAGAATTAAAAAATTTTCGCAAAATTAGGAAATATTTGCCTTAAAGATGGTGATTACTATATAAAGAAGGCAATTGATTCCTAAATTGATTTCTTCCTTTTGTCCTTTCAGGATTTAGGGAATGGTTTAAGGAAGAAAAGAAATTACTTGCCCTGGAGTGGTTGACTTGCGGGAGGGATTTTCTCGTGAAATACCTGCAAGATCAAAACAAAGCAAAGTAGGGCAAGTTAGTGTTCAATATGATAAAAAGAATGTAGAGACTAGTGATAAATTGCGCGTTGCTCCCCGGCAACGGTGCCATTTTGTTGAAGCGACTGGCTCGATCGGGTTTTAACATTTATTACGTCATAGTATAGGTGATCAAGCGTCGTCAACAAATAAAAGTTTTTATTACTCGAAAACCGGAGTATCCGAGGTTGAACACAGGGAGCAATCGGAATTTACTACTAATCTCAAATGTAATTGAACACTCTAACTTACTCAAAAGTTTAATTCAAATGCATTTAAAAAGTAATCCAGGCAAGAGTAAACTTGGACGTCTGATCTTGTGATCAGACGTCTTAAAAGTGTTTTCCCTTCTTTGATTATTCTTCTTCTTCTGATCTTGCTTTCTTTCTTCTGCAGCCTTCACTTTGCTTCTTCTCTTCTGTCTTCTTCTTCTTCCTTGGTCTTTTGTCTTGGCCTTTCTTCTTCTTCTCTGCCTTGCTCAACCTCTTCTTCAGAGTTCTTCTGCTCCTTCTCTTCTCCTTTTTTCTAAGAAGGCTTTTTCTTCCTTGATCTCCTTGCCTTTTTTTCTTCTTTCTTCTTTCTGCCTTGCTCAGCCTTTTCTTCAGAGCTTCTTCTTCTTCTGATGTTGCTTTCTGTGGCTAAGTCTCTTTTATTCAACTCTCAGCCTGCCTGCACAAGGAGCGAAACCTACCCTGTCCCTCTACCCGCGCATCTCTCTCTCTCTGCAAATTGCTCACAGGACGCTCTCCCAGAGCTGCGGGTAATCGGGTCGGGTTGCGCACTCGGGACCAGGCGCACCGGCGTGAGGGTGATGCACGAGGTGTGCTCAGATAAGGTCGGGTCGGGTCCCGCTAGATCCGCGTGGTGAAACCGCGGACGAGGCGAGCGTGCGTTAGGTGAGGGAACTCACCCCTGTGAGTTCGGAGGCGACGAGTGAATAACACAAAATACATTTAAACTGTACCTGCGCCTCGTAGATTGCCGATGTGGGACTATTAGTCCCGCACTACTCTCGCACGCGCCCGCAGAATGCTCTTTACGCTCCGCTCAGTTGCAGCCTCAACTCTCTTCACTGGATAACTGGCTGCTTGCACGCAACTCACTCCACTCCACAATAGTTGAAATCCTGAAGCCACAGAGCCTGAGCGTGCTTGGAAGCTGCTTCAACCGTTGTCAATGTTGGCTGCAGCTCCGATCCTGTCATGCATGAATACGGCCTATTGGCCTAATCAAACCACCTGCAGACCTTCGCCGTGGCACGGCGAAGGTGGTGCGACGTGCAGCAGGTCGCAGGGCGGCCTAGGCATGCGTGCCTAGGTCGTCCTGTGACCGGAGGTGTGGGTGTGTTCGGGGGGCTGTTGTGGAGGTGTAGAGGGATGGTGGATGGGTGGAGGTTGCGCGGTGAGGTGAGGCAGAGCTTATGAGATGGTTGGCGAGTCGTGTGGGGCTGCGGAGCGACGGGGGTGACTCGCCGGTGGTTGGTCGGAGGCGAGGAAGATGACGGTGGTCAGCGACGGTCGAGGGTCGATTAATGAAATAAGGTGAGGGGAATGAAAGAGGGGATAGAGGAGAATAGTTTTAACCTAATTGTAGGGACGAAGGGGGCAGAGAGGCGGACAGCTGTACCTACTGTCGCCGGAGAAGAAGATGTCCAGTGGGGGAGGACGGCGGTGACGACGGGTCTGAGGCAGCGTGCGCGGGTATTGTGCGACGCGGAGGAGAATCAGGAAGAAGTCTCTGCCACTGGTTTTGTGGCAGAGCGAAGAGGAAGGGAAAGAAAGCTCGCCGGAGCTCGCTGGGTACCCTGGTCGGGAAGGAAGAGACGAATCTGAGGTGAAACCCCGGCCAGGTCGAGCTGAAATTGAGCGGCCGGGTTTGGGGGTTCTTTTATAGGCACAGGCCATGTGTTCAGAGCTTGGAGGGCACGCCTTCGTCTCCGACGGCTCGCCAGAGAAGGAAAGTGGGTAGATACCCACATCTCTCATGCGTTCGCACAAGAGATTGGGTTCACACCAGGGATCAAGACTGGCCTCAGATGGAAGGGAATTCCTTAGAGAATCTCCCTTCCATTTTTAGGAGGGGATCTCTGAGGAATCAAAGAGTATTCCCTCTCTAATCCTCGCCGGAGAAGGATTCTGCCACAATAATGGTTGAAGGACCTGATTGCAAGGTTGGCAAGGAAGTTAGGGGCTCTTTGCGATGATTTTCAAAAGTTAGGGACCAAAAAGTGATTTGGGTGGACTAAATTACAAAGTAGGTCAAGATGACCTCCCCTTAGGTCCAAATTTTGGTACAAACCTAATTTGGACCTAAGGAATCTAATGCTGAAGTTGGATTTTAGGTTTGACTATGTTTGACTAGATATTTTGCATAAAAACCCAAATTAGGTTAATTGATGAACTAGGACCCTAATCTAGGTCAAATTGGGTTCCAAAGGCCAATTTGATTGTTCTAAACCCTAGAGGATATTTTTACATGAACTTTAGAGGGTTTACTTGATTTTTATCTTGACCAGAACCTTGTTGAATTAAGCGGGTCTGTTTTAGAGTTACCAAATGTCATTTAATTCCTAGATTGCACATGAACCCATTTCTGATTTATTCAACCCACTTTTTTATCTTATTTAGACCATTTGACCTATGTTTTGCCTCTGAGAAATCCCGTTTATGTACTGCAATGGTAAAATTACAGTTTTAACCTTTATTTCATGTTTTTTTCTCAAAGCACTTATTCCTTCATTTAGGCCTTCTTCTAAGTTATGTAGGAGCTTTTATTCTCTTTATTGGGTCAAAATGAGCTAGTTATGGCTCATGATGAGGCTCTCATCAGATTTTCTCCAAAGTGTTAGGGATAGGGACCTAGGTGAGTTTCTTCTTGGGAAATTATCGAGGTTGAGGATGAAATTTGTGGTTGCCCTAGTCAAAACTTGGGATGATTCTCAAGATGAACCCCCTTCAGGAGAGCCAATGTCTGAACCCACTCAGGCGCCTGTCGGGGGGGATACATTTTGTGAGACCAGGGATGACCAGGTTGGGCTAGAGCAACCCATTGAGGATGAATCAAGTTTCTCACCCGAGATCCTAGACCCAAGGAATGACGAAAAATATGCCTCCATGGACCATGAAATGACATATGATTTTGAGACATATATAAATGAGGAACAAGGATTCTTTGATTCTGAGAGTGAGGAATCTCCTAGTGAAGTCTCACTTGAGCTTAAGGAAGATGATTTTAGTGAGACAAATGGGCTTGAGGAGCATGATGAACCATGTGATAGACCAGTCATTGAAGATTTTGATTCAATTGGGGCTAACTTGGAGGATTCGAATCCTCATTTACTTGATGATTCAATTAGTGACCCCATTCCTCATCTGCACCCCGAAAAGCTGACTTCTGAGATCATTGTGCCCCAGTCAATCTTGATTCAACCATGATTTCTGGATTTGGGAGAATCATATGGGGTGAATGATATGCTAGAGTTCCCAGAGCCTGAGCCCTTGATGTTGGAAGATAGAATTGTTGAAATAAAAATTTGGGAGGCTAATTCTGAGGGAACTTTGAATTTGGATCTAAGGTTACCTATTGACCTGAAACCACCTACTTTCTACCAGGACCCTTACAATATCTTTCACGTGCAACCCAAGCTCGAAATAACTGATTATTTTTCTGATTTAGATGTTAAGTGGACAACCTCACCTATTGAACCATCTTTACCCATTATCCGACACTTTGGTCTTGGGTTGCACACCACTAAACTACAAGCCCAGCCCCGCAAACACAACAACCTTCAGTTCTGGGTGATTTTGCATCCAGAACCTGAGAACCACTCGACCCTGGGGCATAAGTCTGCACCATAATCTTGTCCACACCTGTGGACATCTTCTGCAGATGGGTTTCAGGATCAACCTTTTGATTTTGATTCTGACCCACACTTGTGAATTCCCAACTTCTTCTTTATATGTATATTATGCCTAGCTAAAGGCATTAAACTTAGCGCGTGTGTACACTCTCTTCTCTCACCGGGTGATAAATGCTAGTTTATCACCATTCTTATGCATTAAAACAAACCTAGCTCTTAGGATTTTGCTCCGCAAATGGGTTTTTGGGTTGCATTTAGGCATTAATTAGGTTAGGCATGCATTGCACTTTTTATTATTTTTTAAATGTGTTTTTGTGAGTGTTAGGGATGTACAGATTTCCAAATCCCTAGAGCCCTAGCACTCAGGAAGGTAACTGGTGAAGGAGAAGCTCTCACCAACTGAAACTCAACTTGATCCAGCTCACCATAGTTTGAATTCAGCCCACCTGAACTAGGGTTAGCTCATTCTAGCTCCATTCAGCTCATCTCAGCTAAATGGCAGCTCAAGAGTGCTCATCTTAGCTCACCCTAGCTTAGGTCAGCTCAGATCCAGCTCAACTTAGCTGAGTCTAGCTCATCTCAGGTCCCACTAGTCCACAGGGAGCTTTAGCTAGCTCAGTTGAGTTGACTGGAGTTCACCCCAGCTCAGGTCCAGCTACATCTAGCTCCACTCAACTTCGGCCAGCTGAAGATGACTTCATTTCAGCTTAGGAAGCTCAAGTCCAGCTCCCGGGGATACAGCTTAGCTCAACTCAGTTGAGCTAAGCTACCTTAGCTAGCCTAACTAGCTTGATCCTCCCCGGGAGCACCAGACCTAGCTTACCTCAGCTCATTATGGTAGAAGCCAGCTCACTTTAGCTTGGCTTAGTAGCTAGCAAAGAACTAGCAAGCTAAGCTAGTTGGAGTTGCTCCATGTCACCCTTTTTGGCAGCTGCCAGCTCTAGCTTAAGCTCCGAAATTCTCCTCCTCAGCTCCTATCCTCAAACCCTAGCTTCAACACCTCCTCTTCTACTCCACTACTAGCTAAGCTAGCTTATCTAGGTTCCAGCTCCCTTGGCAATCCACCACCTAAAAACCCTTCCTATCTAGCTCCACCAACTCAACCCTACCTAAGCTAGCTCCACCCTACTCTAAGTTGGAACCACCACCATCACCACCTTTCACCCCTCAACCACCACCAAAAGGCACCAACAAGGTGGCGCCAAAACCACCATAACCACCCCATGTTGGCGCCACTTTTTCCCTCCAAAATCCCCTTCATCTCCACCATACACCTCTCCCAAAAATCATCTCCACCATCCACCTCACCTACCTTCTAGAAGCCCCATAATTGGCACCAACTGTAGGTGCCTCTTCATGGCCATAACCACCCCATGGCACCCCCTTGGTTGGCGCCAACTAACCTTAGCCCTTGGATCAACCTAACTACCCATAACCACCACCTAAATACATCCTAGCCATCCACCTAACCTATGCCTACTACCCCCCTCTCCAACTCTACAAATACCCATCATATTCCACCAAAAAAATTCACCCTTGGCTACAATTTTTCTACCTATATTTCCACCTACATAGAATGTCAAGAGAAGAAGAAGAAGAAGAAGATTAAGGGGATACTCTATCTCTTTGGTGCCTTCCCCTCTTCTCTTCTCTCTTGTGCCCACGCCAGCCAAGGAAGGAAGCCAGGCATTGGAGCACAACCTAGGGTGCATACCTATCCTAGGAAGTGGAGGAGCAAAGGTGGTCCACGCCACCTTAGGAGGAGCCTTTGAAGGTCGAAATCCATCCACCTTGGAGGAGTTAAGCATGCCCCCTTGGGCTTGCTAAGAGGAGTTCACCAACTTGTAGAAGCCTTGCGAGAAGTAGGAGCTCTTTTTGATTGTGGGAGTAGCCGCAATTGGAGCAAGAGCCTTCCCCTCTTCACCAACAATTCAGGGGGATTTGTGTTTTATTTTCTTTTTTGCAATTATCTAGTAGTAGAAGCATTCATCTACTAGGTTTTTCTATAAAACACTCTCTCTTTCAATTAAAGTTGCCTTCTTTGCAATTTTGTCGCATTTGCTTGTTTTTGTTTTAGCACTTTTCTCTCCCTCTCCCTGATTACTCTAGGCCTCCATGTGCCTAGAGTGAGCTTAGGGAGAGGCTCTACTTGTCACCTTAGTAGTAGTGTAGTGAATTAGGTATTAGTTGTTTTCAAATCTCTTCAAAATTCATATTGCCATTATTTCAAAAATCCATAAAAATTATATATTTAAAAAGAACAAAAAGAAAGTTGAGTTTCATTCCCAAGCAAGAGACTTGAATTTTGCAAAATATCACCTCCTTGGACGACCCTAGATAGTCCCCTATCTAGATCTTACAAATTCTAAAAGCGAATCCATGTTTGCGAGTTGCAACGACTTAAAACCCGAATTTAACAAACTGTGCAAAAATGCGATCACTGGGTTGTCACGAAATTCAGGTGATATTCTGTTTACTCTGGCCTTTACAAGAGGACATTGCATCATTTAGGCATGGGGAGGTGGATAATCAATTCCTGAAATCATTATGTTAACTCCGTAGAATTTCTTTTAGTTTCTTATAAAATTAAAAAAAATGAAAATTTGAAAAAAATAAAAAAAAAGAAATTAAGAAAAGAGAACTTAGGCATTTGGAAGTTATTAACTTTAGGAAATGATACGAGAGGACCTAAACACTTAGAGTTTTCAGGTCTTCGGGCTTAATTAGCTTGGGTGTCCACTCGAATGTGGACTTAGTCTCGAGTCCTTGCCAATTCAAATTCATTTTTAATTTGGCTAATAAATTGGGATGATAAGTATGCGACTTATCAACTTGCCCTTTGATTTGGGGGGACTTTAAGCCTAAACATCTACACACATTTTTTTTGCACTGACTCACTTTTCAGTGGTTTCTTTAGAAATTGGGTAGCTAATGAACTATCCAGGGTGGTATGGCTGGCAAGTTGTTGGTGGTAACAGCTCATTGGCCGGTTGTCCAGAGCCCAGTCACAAGACCATTTTCATTGTATTGCCTTTAGGTAAATCTTAGATCAAGGAAGCCACCTACTTAAAGAAAAAAAAATAAAGAAGAATAAAAAGAAAAAGAAAAAATAGAAAAAGGAGAAAAATAAATAAAAAATAAATAAAACCACACTTCACTACACGAGTATGGCTGGAAAGTTACCGTGGGTAACCCATTGGCCGGTTGTCCAAAACTCATCTCACAAAAAAATGCACAATAATTCTCAAAGGACTTAAGGAAGAAGCGGAGAAGTAGAATAAGCCAAGGAGATATACACTGGGTTCGGCCTTGTGTTGACCCCACAAATAAAAGTAGGGAGAAAGCTACTGTCAAAAAGATAAACCTTTAGGCAAGGTCATCTAGAGTCGTACAAACCCGAAGTCCGTTTTAACGATCGCTAATGAGTCCATTAAAATGGACTAATATTAAGCCTAAGTTTCTTTAATCGTACAGTTTAGGTGTGTTAATAATGGTAATTAAGTTGTAGAATATCTGTACACCTCATAATTTAAGTTTACAACATTCTATAACTTAATGATTTTGTTGTTTCTATGTGCAGGTAATAAAAGGTAGAAAGAACAAGGGTGGGGGGATAAATTTCCCCAATAGCCACAACTCTTCCCCCCCCCCCCCCCCCGCCTCACATGGGGTTAATCTTCCACCGCCCTCCTTCAACTGATGAGGCTAGAAATAGTTAATGGATTTGAAAATCCCTTAACTCACGCATGCGGGGAGAGAGAGGAATTAAAAAGAGAGGAGGTGCACTGGGGATTGATCTTCATCTTCCTCCATGCGGGGCACTTCCCAGCGGACACTGTGGATCGAGGAAGAGAAGAAGCGTGCACTGTGGCCTTCTTCCCCCTTGCGGGGAAAAACCTCACGCCTCCTGCCCATAGCATCTCCCTCCAGCACCGCAGGAGCACACCAGTGCACCCTACCGCTCATCTGCTTTCAGCGCCATCTGCCGTCACCGTGCGCACCAAGCCTACGCCTCTCCACTCTGTAGCAATGCCCGCGTGCCCCACTGCTAGCCAGCGTGCTCCACTACCTGCCAGCACGCCCGTGTGCCCCACTGCCTACTAGCGTGCCCCACCGCCCTGCTGCAGATGCCGCACCGCATCACCTCCCTTCAGCGCCATCTGCAGGCGCACCCTCCTTGCGTACCTCCTCCTTCCTGCAATTTAGAGCGCCCTCATCACCGCATCGCAGGCACCCGCACCACACTTGTAGGCCGCCTCCTGCTCACAGTGCCATCGCCAGCCGGCCTTGCAGTCACCAGCCGCAGGCGCTCACCAGCGTGTCCTGGTGCTCGCCGGCGCACCCCACCGCCCTGCTACAGACGTCGCACAGCATCACCTTCCGCCGCCCGCCTGCCTCTCCACCCTGCATCCATGCCACCAGCACACCGGTGCCACCTTGCAGCGTGCCCGCATGCTCCAGCCTCTGCCTCATCGCCTGCACGGGTGCGCACCAGCGTGAGCACGCCACCACGCCACAGCCAAGCGCTGCGTGCACCTCCGCCTTCTTGTTCAACAGGCGGGAGCTCCAGCCACCTCAGTCGCCGCTGCTGCCACCATCGGAGAGCCCTCGGCCTCACCGTCCTCTTGAGCCTCGCAACAACTCGCGGTGCTCTCTCTCTCTCGCAAGGAGGAGAGAGGAAAAAAGCCCTATTTTCCCACCAATTAAAATTTACATTCAATGCCATTTCCACCTAATTTGATTTAATTTATTATTATTATATTATGGCAGAATTGCATTTGAACACTCATAGTTCCTTATAATTACATGATATTGATATTAACTAATTTAAAGATTGATTTTTGGGCTTAACTTAAGTACTAATTGTCTCTAGTACACATCACGTGAAAATTGCATAAATTCATCATAAATTTATTGAGGATTTCTGTGGGAAAACTGCACATATACCCTTATCTTTTTAAGTTATTGCAAATCTACTTTCCTTCACATTTTAAGTTAGATTTGAGTAGGGATTTCGCACTATCCGAAATAACATTAAATAATCAAGTATTGATTGCATAATTGCCTCCCTGTGGACACGACCCGCTCTTCTGCGAGTGGTTATTTTCATTATTTTTGATTAGTCGATTTTTCCACCACTTAAATACTATAACGCAAAGTGAAAAGTCTGCTATCAAAATTGGCACCGTTGCCAGGGAGGCAACAGACGTAATAGATTTACTTTATTATTTTTAAATCTTTTGAGTTGCAAAATTATCTAATCATTTTGATTATTGTGCGAGGAATCCGCCGAGGCGAGGAGGCGCAACAGAGCAGCGACAGCAACCACGAGTTAAGCCACAAGAGGAAAAGATGAAGGAGACCAAGATCCTGTTTCGCAGAGGATTCTCCGTCGTCACAATTTAATTCTGTCTTTTCACCCTTGTAGTAATTGGGGCTAAATTTTTGGGGGTTTGTCCCCGCATTCTTTAGCTACTAGGGCTGACAATATTTTTGGTGCATGCGTGATTATATTTTCTGCTTGCTTGCTTTTAAAAACCAATAAAGAAAATATCGAGCTGCTTATTTAGAAGTTGCATGCCCTTAGGTGCATGCATTTAGGGGTGATTGAGCAGCATATTAGATCTTATTATTGCATTGCAAGCATATTAGCACAAAGATTGCTGGAGATAGGTATATCTTTCTAACTTTTGCATCTAGCTTCTGTTCACGCATTTGCATTCCAATTTAAATTCAAGACCACCAAGTTGCTTGAATTTACTAATTTAGTGGTCACATAACTAAAAGCAGTACTAATAATCAGATTCAACCCTAAAAGCAATTCACATTTGATCTGATTCTAAGGGACTTGTCTGCGATTTCAAAAGAAATTACAAAGATTTGCGGTGTGTTGCACACTTTTGACACTGAGCATGCACATTAGGCACCGCACTAAGGCTCGATCCCTTAATGCTATTTGCACCGATCTCTTTATCTGTGAAGACCCTCCTATTGTGCTTTGTGGTGGTGGTGATACTATCTTTTGATCAAGTGTTTTGATACTCCATGGAGGGGGACACCCCTTAAAGGAACAAAGGGTAGTTAAGGGGCACCGCATACGCATCACCTCAAAGGAAGGGTTCACCTTACTTGCATCCCTTTGTTCGTCCTTGGAGTAACTTCTCCCTTTATCACTTGGGAGTATCATCCAAGCAAAGTATAGGTCTTAGGGCACTCGAAGGTTGAATTAAGGCACGTAATTGCAGTGAAAAACATGTTTGGCCATTTATTTTAACTAATTCAACATCCACAATAAAGAAGGTTAAGATTTCAAGTCCACACCCCTCATATACCACTTACGTGGGAATGGAGGGATAAATCTTGATCTTTTGACTTTTCTTTGGAGTGGAGGTTTGACTTACTCAATAAAAAAAAAATTCTGAATTACGTTTTGTATGCTTGGTAGACGCTCTCTTGAGGTTAGTCTAGTGTTTGATCCTGAGCCTGAGAAAATTCTTAGGAGAGCTCACCTAGGAGAAGAAAGGGAAGAAATGGCTGAGCAAGGTGCAAATCAGCAAAGGATCCTAAGGGACTATTTTATTCCTACCAACCAACCTGCACAAGCACTAAGACGACCAGCAGGGGATAATCTGTATTAGATCAAGAGCAGTACCATATCTTTATTGCCCTCTTTTTATGGTACTACTAGGGAGGACCCCTACCGGCATTTGGAGGAATTCACCGAGGTCTGCTCCATGGTGAAGCTCCAGGGCTTTACTGATGAAGCCCTAATGAGGACTCTATTTCCTTTCTCCCTAAAGGATAAGGCCAAGCACTGGTATCATACCCTCGATGCAAGGGTAAATGATTGGGCTACCCTTAAGGGAGAATTTTTAAAAAAGTATTTTCCTATGAGTAAAACCAACCATTATAGAAAAGAGATTATGGGTTTTACTCAACAGGAAGGGGGGCAATTTCGTGAGACTTGGGAGTGCTTTAATGACCTTCTTAGGTTATGCCCCCACCATCAAGTGCCAAGATGGTAGTTGGTTGAAAGGTTGTATAACGGATTATCTGAAAGACATAAGCAAACCATTGATGCATCCTGTGCAGGAACCTTCATGACCAGAACAGAGGATGAAGCTTGGGCATTATTTGAAACGTTAAGCGAAAACTCCATACATTTGTCCTCTGCCTATCAAGAAAGAAAACCATCAATCTTGCAGAGGAAGATAGAGGCCCATGAAGCTGGGGCTTCTCAGGATTTGGCTTATCAAATTCAACTATTGAATAAAAACTTTGATAGGCTTTTAGCAAACCTCGGCATGAACCCGCAAGCAGCCTCTATTTTTCTGGCTTCAAGAGAATGCTCCATTTGCTAAAGCACAACGCACGCCACTGCGGAGTGCCATCAGGCAACCCAATTCCTTGAGTTGATTCAGATCGACTTGAACGTGGCCCAAGGTTTCTGCCCCCCTCGCAATAATCCTTACTCCAACACTTATAATCTAGGGTGGCGGAACCATCCAAACTTCTCTTGGAAGCAAGCTGATGCTTCTAACTCAGGGAATACAAGACCCTTACCTCGCCAGCCCACATACCAACCTTCTTATGAAAACCCTCCTCCGAATAAGCCCTCTGAGATGGATGAACTGAAGGCCATGATGAAAGCAATGCAAGAGCATTAGAATATGGTTATCCAATCTCAGAATAAGATGATTATTGATATGCAATCCCAAATTGGTCATCTTACTGAGGCAGTTAGGCAACGTGATCCGGGGAAGCTACCTAGCTCTTCTGAGGAGAACCCTAACAGCAAGGGGGTTGTATTCAGGGAGCACGCCCAAGTAGTGATCGTGTTGAGTGGAAAAAAGATTGACAAGCCTGATAACACTCCTACGGTTACATCTCAGAATTCCCCTTCCACACCTGACCTGACTTCCATCTCACCCGAGGAAGAGCCACACCACTCTCCCTCACAAAAAATCACCCACATTGAGGATGTCATCCTTCCACCACCCCTTTCCCGCCATGACGACCCCTCTACTCAGAAGCCGAGGGTGCCCTATCCAAAGCGCCTATCTGCTCCTAGGGAATCTTATGTTGGCTCGTTTGGAGCCAAGGATAGGACGTAAGAGATTATGGATACTTTTAGGCAAGTCCAGATTAACTTGCCTCTGTTGGAAGCGATTAAACAAATTCCATCCTATGCCAAGTTTCTGAAGGACCTGTGCACCCAGAAGCGCCGATCTAGGAAACAGGTCCAAACCAAGGTCATCCTGCCTGACCATGTTAGCTCGATTCTTCAGCATGGAACACCCCCCAAAATGAAAGACCCAGGGGCCTCGTATATTCTAGTGGTTATAGGTAACCAACACATTGACGAGGCTCTGCTCGATCTAGGTACGGGGGTAAACATTCTACTGAGCTCTGTCTATGACCTTTTGGGAGGAGGAAAGTTGAAGCCTAGTCCAGTAATCCTCCAGGTTGCAGACAAATCACTTTAGACACCGCAGGGATTGTTGGAAGATGTCCTTGTGAGAGTGGAGGATTTCTTCTTCCCCGTTGACTTTCTAGTACTTGATACTGACCCATCTAATAAGCCCACAAAGCCGTCCATTATTCTGGGACACCCCTTTTTGGCCACAGCCAATGCCTCTATAAATTGTAGATCCAGGGCACTTAAAATGGGCTTTGGGAACAAGAAGATCCGGTTGAATGTTTTTGATACTTACAAGCAACTCGGATTTGAAGACTGTTCTCAGATTGAGGTCGTTGATGAAATAATTGAAGAGACTGCTCCAGCACTCTTATGTAGAGATCCCCTTCAGAAGGTCATATCTCAGGACCATCCCTCGATTATTAAAGAAACTGAAAGGAAAATGCCCGAACTAGAAGAGTTGCTGGGGATACACACTGAGTCTTTGTCCCCACCAAGGACTGTGAAGGTAGATCCGCTGCTTGAGGTAGGGACATCTCAACTAAAACCCTCAATCCAAAAGGCTCCTAAATTGGAGTTGAAACCCCTCCCGAGCACATTGAAATATGCTTTCCTTGGCCTTAATAACACGCTCCCCATTATTATCTCGTCTGCATTATCTGAATTGCAGGAGGGAGTTTTGCTTGAGTGTTTACAAAGGCACAAGGAAGCAATTGCCTGGACAATTGCTGATATTAAGGGTGTTGATCCCTCTCTTTGCATGCATCATATATACAGGGACGAGTCCGTGAAGCCTTTCCGAGACATGCAGAGAAGGCTCAATCCAAATATGCGGGAGGTTGTTAAAAAGGAGATTCTGAAATGGCTGGATGCAGGGATTATCTATCCCATTTCAGATAGTAAATGGGTCAGTCCTATTCACGTAGTTCCGAAAAAGGTAGGAATCACTGTGGAGGAGAATGACCAAGGAGAACTGGTGACCACTAGACCCTCAACTGGTTGGAGGGTCTGCATTGATTACCGCCGTTTAAACACGGCTACCCAGAAAGACCATTTCCCCTTACCGTTTATCGATCAAATTTTGGAACGATTGGTGGGGAATAGGTACTTTTGTTTTCTTGACGGGTACTCTAGGTACAATCAGATAGCCATTTTTCCTGATGATCAGGAGCGTACCACCTTCACAAGTCCTTATGGCACTTTTGCATTCCGCCAAATGCCATTCGGGTTATGTAACGCTCCTGCCACTTTCCAACATTGTATGATGGCTATCTTTTCTGATATGATCGACGAGTTTGTTGAAATTTTCATGGATGAATTCTCCATTTATGGCTCGTTGTTTGACCTATGCCTTGCGCACCTTGATAAAGTCTTAACCCGTTGCGAAGAGGCAAAACTAGTGCTTAGCTAGGAGAAAAGCCACTTTATCGTCCAGCAGGGCATTGTGTTAGGGCATGTAGTTTTTGAGAGAGGATTAGAGGTGGACACCGCAAAAATTGATTCCATCTCTAAGCTTCCATTGCCCGCCAATGTTCGTCAGGTTAGATCTTTCATTGGCCATGCTGGATTTTATAGGTGCTTCATTAGAGACTTCAGTAAAATCTCTAAGCCACTCTACGACCTGTTAGCGAAGGATGTCTCCTTCGATTTTGATGATAGATGTGGCGAGGCTTTCCAAGCTTTGGAGAAAGCCCTCATTACCGCGCCAATTCTCCAACCACCAGATTGGACCCTCCCATTTGAGCTTATGTGCGATGCTTCTGATTTTGCAGTGGGAGTGGTCTTAGGTCAAAGGGTTGATGGCAAAACTCATGTGCTGCATTATGCCAGCAAGACCCATACGGATCCTCAGCAAAACTACACGGTCACTGAAAAGGAATTACTTGCTATAGTATTTGCTTTGGAAAAGTTTCGATCTTATCTTTTGGGATCCAAGGTTGTGGTGTTCACTGATCATTTAGCTCTTAAGCATCTTCTGGCTAAAAAGGACACCAAACCACGCCTAATTCGTTGGATTCTGCTACTCCAAGAATTTTGACTTGGAAATTAAAGACAAGAAAGGAGTTGAGAATGTGGTAGTAGACCATTTGTCTAGAATCCCTATTAAGGCATCAAACCCTGCTAGCAGTATTCAAGAGACTTTCCCTGATGAGTCTCTAATGGCCGTGGAAGCTAAAACTCCTTGGTTCGCTGACATAGTGAACATCTGGTCATGGGCATCACCCCTAGTACTTGGGACAAGCAGAAGCGAGACAGGTTTATCGCCAATGCTAAATTTTATCACTAGGAGGAACCCGAGCTTTTTAGAATAGGCCCTGACCAGCTGTTTCGCCGTTGCATCCTTGATGAGGAACAAAGAAGTGTTCTGAGTTTCTGCCATGACCTCCACTGTGGGGGACATTTTAGTGGGAAGAAGACTGCTCATAAGGTTCTTCAGTCTGGTTTTTGTTGGCCCACATTATTCCGAGATGCACATACGTATGTGGGCGCATGTCTATGTTGCTAGCAGACGGGAACCATTGGAAAAAGGGATGAGATGCCCCAACAACCTATCCTCCCTGTTGAAATCTTTGATATTTGGGGCATTGACTTCATGGGTCCCTTTCCTGTGTCCTTCGGATATGAATACATCCTTGTGGCTGTTGATTATGTATCAAAATGGATAGAAGCCATCCCCACGTGAACCAATGACCATTCTGTGGTCTTGGGCTTTGTTAAGGCTAATATCATTTCTCGGTATGGGTGCCTAAGGACGATCATAAGTGATGGAGGACCTCACTTTAAGAATGTACACTTCACTAGACTACTCCAAAATTTGGGTGTCAACCACATGATAGCCACACCTTATCATCCCCAAGCGAGTGGGCAAGTTCAAGTGTCTAATGGGAGATTAAGTGAATTTTAGAAAAAACTGTCAGGCCTGATCAGAAGGATTGTTCTAAAAAACTAAATGATGCTCTTTGGGCCTACAGAACTGCATATAAGACTCCCTTGGGTATGTCTCCTTTCCGTCTTGTCTATGGAAAAGCGTGCCACCTTCCTGTTGAAATCCAACATAAAGCTTATTGGGCTATTAAAAACGTTAACTTAAATCTGGATAAAGGGGGAAAAGCACGTATGTTAGAATTAAGTGAGCTTGAGGAGCTTCGTAATGAAGCTTATGAAACTTCTTAAGCTTACAAGCAGCGTACAAAAGTTTTCCATGACAAGCACATCATTAGAAAGACTTTTGAGCCCAACTAGTGGGTCTGGCTTTTCAATTCTAGACTTAAATTATTTCCTGGAAAGCTCAAGTCCCGTTGGGATGGGCCATACGTTGTTATCAATACCTTCCCTGATGGAGCTGTAGAGATCAGGAACCCTATTTCAGGTGCGAGCTTTAAAGTAAATGGCCAACGACTTAAACTGTATATTACTCTTTCAGATGGCCAGGTTTTGGTCGCACTACGGCTTGAGGAGCCTTAGCTCCTCCCACTCTCCTCCTCAGGTGATATTCTTCTATGTCTATATTTTTCCAATGAGGACATTGTCAGTCTTAGGCATGGGGCGATATAACCTGAGAATGTTTATAGTGTTTATAGCATTTATAAATATTTGCATACGTATTTATATATATTAAAAAAAAAATTTCTTTTCTTGAGCTGATTGGGTTAGTCCCTAGCAAAATACCTTTGTTATTGGAGGTTTTTCTTCCAGAATTATTTCTTAAGTTTAGAATCCAGTACATTTATTTCACATGCACGTAGACTTGGTAATGGATCCTTGGGGAAAACCAATAAGCATTTGTAGTCTATTGAACCCTTGGACAGTTCATAGTGAGTCAGGCATACTATCTTCTAATAAATCCACCTCATATTTGTGAGAAGTAGAGAGATTGCTGGTACGCTAAGTCTAGTGTAAAGACTCTTAAGTTCTGGATAATTCGATGATGATACTTTAGAGTTAGGCGTAGTTTTCACTCTCTGTTCCTGTGTGCATACTTTGAGTGAATTCCTGAGAGTCACCAAATAAGGCAGATACGCAGAGATTGAGTCTTAATAAAGCTATAACTATGGTGGATGGTTACGA
Organism: Thalassia testudinum; assembly: GCA_037157565.1. Taxonomy (NCBI): domain Eukaryota; kingdom Viridiplantae; phylum Streptophyta; class Magnoliopsida; order Alismatales; family Hydrocharitaceae; genus Thalassia; species Thalassia testudinum. Next base: position 41,744,043 of record JAZHRO010000049.1, read on the forward strand.
CCGTCCTTCATAGAGTCCTCAGTTGAAGGAGGGTAATAGTGTCAAAGGTCAGAAATATGCCTGTCCTATCCATTCCTTCCCAGTGCCAAGAACAAGCACTTCCACCAAATAAGCCACACAACTTCCTCTTGATCATCATCATCCCCAATAATGCCTCGTAAATAAAAGTCTATATTGTGTTGTGTTGATTGAAAAAGAAACAAAAACAAGAAGAAATAAAAAAAAAGGGAGAGAGAAAAGAAGAAGAAAAAGAAGAAACACAAAGAACAAAAAGAAGAAATAGTTATATTATATATAAAAAAAAGTCCATGTAACACTGTTTCTGAGGCAGCAAAACACCTATCGCGTTCCACCAAATATGACCCATACCTACCTTTTAGTATTTCTGATCGCCTGAATACTGGTTGAGAACTCTAACTTAGTTGTAGAGTTATTAGGACTTTAATTGAAGTGTAGATGCCATGTGAGGCCACCAAATAGTGAGTACAATTTCTAAATCTGGTGAGATTCGTGATCTCAGAAAGAAAGAAAAGAGAGAGTGCCCAGGAACATCAAGAGAGTACAATTGTGTAGCCTCTCTCAGAGTTGACTTATCTAATAGTCTAGAGAGATAGAGTCTGCAGTACTAGACTATATGTAGCACCAGATGAGTGTGTGCCACCAAATACAAATCCATTCCACTCAATATCTCCTACCTAAGCCAAACACCTGGGTCAAATTACAGATTATCGTCTGCTTTATCCCCGGCCGAAGTAGTTACCTATCTCGACAGAAATTTTTGCCAAGGGTGATGTATGAACTCTCAATGCGAATCAGCTCTTTCACTTGGATCTGTTACCTAGGCTATCAGCACTTAACATTTGTATGGATTTCTAAAGTTTTCAAATAAGAAAAGAAGAAATCTTTTGATTATTTCTATTATTTTTGCTAGGGACTAGCAAATCTTAGGCATGGGGATATTTGATGAGTCCATTAAAATAGACTAATATTAAGCCTAAGTATCTTTAATCATACAGTTTAGGTGTGTTAATAATGGCAATTAAGTTGTAGAATATTTGTACGCCTCATGATTTAAGTTTACAACATTCTATAACTAAATGATTTTGTTGTTTTTATGTGCAGGTAATAAAAGACAGAAAGAACAAGGGTGGGGGGATAAATTTCCCCAATAGCCACAACTGTTTCCCCTCCCCCGCCGCACATGGGGTTAATCTTCTGCCGCCCTCCTTCAACTGACGAGGCCAGAAATAGTTAAGGGATTTGAAAATCCCTTAACTCACGCACGCGGGGAGAGAGAGGAATTAAAAAGAGAGGAGGTGCACTAGGGATTGATCTTCATCTTCCTCCTTGCGGGGAACTACCCAGCGGACACTGTGGATCAAGGAAGAGAAGAAGCGTGCATTGTGGCCTTCTCCCCCCTTGCGGGGAAAAACCTCACGCCTCCTACTCACAGCATCTCCCTCCAGCACGGCAGGCGCACACCAGTGCACCCTACCGCTCATCTGCTTTCAACGCCATCTGCCTTCACTGTGCTCACCAAGCCCGCGCCTCTCCACTCTGCAGCAACGCCCGCGTGCCCCACTGCTCGCCAGCACGCCCCACTTCCCGCCAGCACGCCCGCGTGCCCCACTGCCCACTAGCGTGCCCCACCGCCCTACTGCAGACGCTGCACCGCATCACCTCCCTTCAGCGCCATCTGTAGGTGCACCCTCCTTGCACGCCTCCTCCTTCCTGCAAATCAGAGCACCCTCATCACTACATCGCAGGCACCTGCACCATGCTTGCAGGCCGCCTCCTGCTCACAGCACCATCTCCAGCCGGCCTTGCAGTCACCAGCCGTAGGCGCTCGCCAGCACATCCCACTGCCTGCCAGTGTGCCCCACTGCTCGCTAGCGCACCCCACTGCCCTACTGCAGACGTCACACCGCATCACCTTCCGCCCACGCGTCTGCCTCTCCACCCTGCATCCGCGCCACCAGCACACCCATGCCACCCTGCAGGTGCGCCCGCATGCTCCAGCCTCTGCCTCATCGCCTGCACAGGCTTGCACCAGCCGTGCATGCCACCATGCCACAGGCAAGTGTTGCGTGCACCTCCACCTTCATGTTCAATAGGCCAGAGCTCCGGCCACCTCTGCTGGCCACCTCCGTCGCCGCTGCTGCCACCACCGGAGAGCCCTCGACCTCGCCGTCCTCCTAAGCCTCGCAACAACCCCGCGGTGCTCTCTCTCTCTCCTAAGGAGGAGAGAGGAAAAAAGCCCTGTTTTCCCACCAATTAAAATTTACATTCAATGCCATTGCCACCTAATTTGATTTAATTTATTATTATTATATTATGGCAAAATTGCATTTGAACACTCATAGTTCCTTATAATTGCATGATATTGATATTAACTAATTTAAAGATTGATTTTTGGGCTTAACTTAAGTACTAATTGTCTTTAGTACGCATCACGTGAAAATTGCATAAATTCATCATAAATTTATTGAGGATTTCTGTGAGGGAAAACTGCACATATACCCTTATCATTTTAAGTTATTGCAAATCTACTTTCCTTCACATTTTAAGTTAGATTTGAATACGGATTTTGTACTATCCGAAATAACATTAAATAATTAAGTATTGATTGCATAATTACCTCCCTGTGGACATGACCCGCTCTTCTGCGAGTGGTTATTTTCATTATTTTTGATTAGTCGATTTTTCCACCACTTAAATACTATAACGCAAAGCGAAAAGTCATCTATCAGTCGCCTAGTGGGTCTTTCACTATTTTCACAAGATGCATAGCACTTAGAGTCCTTTTCAAGTCTTAAGCGGGTTGGGTAGCTGTAAAAAGTTATCCTAAAACTCTCAAACTCGAAAAGTACAAAAAAATTAGAAAAGAAGAAAAAAATGTATTTTCCCTTTTCAAATAAGGCGAGGACTTAGGCAGTTTGCATTCTGGCAGGCACCCAGTTATTGTTGAGTTTTCGTTGTTTAGGACCTTAGTTGAAATTTTCTATTGTTAATAAACGACTTAGGCCTAGGAGATCTAATTCTAATTTTGATTTTATACATAGCATGTAGCTTAATTTTGCTAGGGACTAGCAAAAGATAGGCATGGGGGTATGATGTAGACACATCTATTTAGGTTAAAATGCCTATTCATGCATGTTCCTAGGATTAGATTTTCATTTCATGTTATAAATATTGTACAACATGCATCATCCTGCATTTAGAGAAGTTATATATAATTTAGGTTAATTGTGTCCTTTTTGTGGTCAGGAGAGAAGGATATTTATTTCGGAGCCTCAGATTGATGATTCGACTGTACGGATCTGATCAAGACAATGATCGGAGTCCAACACCTCCAAAATTGCCTCGATCGGAGTCCTGTAGCACCATACGCAATCCAAGGAAGATCAATGGCTGAGGGACTAGGCGACACAATCCAGAGCGTCAAACAACAAATCCAACCACACAAATGGATTCGGGTTGACGATCGCAACCCAAAGAGGTGAAAATCGACTCAATCCAACCTTTGTAGCATCCCCTACAAAGGAAAGAAGATGGATGGCCCAGATTGCGCCATGTTGCGCAACCCAGGCCGCCTATGCACACGCACGTGCCACCGCACACGCACAGCAGCACGGGTGCGTGTGCGTGCGCGGAGGCACTCACGTGCAAGTGCAGCGATGTGTGCAGCAGCGCAGCATGAGCGTCGAGGTAGCGGCGCGTATCGAGCATGCGTGCAGAACAAGGGAGCATATAGTGCGTGCAAGTGCAGCGGCAGCGTGGGTGCGTGGGCTATCTTCAGCGACGTTTGCGACGGATCTTCAACAACGTTTATGACCATCACTAAATGTCCTGTATAGGAATTTGATTCTTTCCTCCACTATAAAAGGACCCCTACCCCTCCCATTTTTGTTCATTTATTCCTTTCTTCCTCACACCACCTCCAAGGCTCTAGAGAGAGCTTGTCTCAAGCCTGGGATGCTCCTCTAGAGTAGAAAATCAAATAGTTTTCCCTCCCCTCATCCCCATTCGTGGAGCATCCCATGTCCGTCCTCTCACCGCCCTTCGGGAAGAAGATCCTTGCTGTGACACCGTCCTGCCCCATCCTTCGTTCTCCAGCTCCGTCCTCCTTCGTCCCTCTCCTCACCACCTTACTCCGGGCGACATCAGAGCGAGTCATCCTTTGAGCAACTGTCGAGGGAGATTTCTCTCACCCCATTCTATCTTTTTATGCTTTAGTAGTGTAGATTTTTCCCGCTTTCGTAGTGTAACAAACATTTGTTGATAAATAGATGATTCTTTCTCTCTCTCTCTCTCTTTTATATTTGCAAGTAGATTAGCTAGATAAAGTTTTCATTGACCTAATCTCTTGCCCTATTAAAATACCAAAAAAATTAGAAAAGATAAAAATGATAAAAATAAATAAAAGAGAAGAGTAGATTTTCAAAACCAAACGTTCGCCTCCTCGTGTTCGACCCGGGACTCCCTTGGAGTTTCAGTATAAATTTTATTTGACCATGAGTTTTGCAACTACGACGGTGGGTTACTTGTAACCTCGATTTCTAACTCGTGAAACACATACGATGAAGTTTTATTCTCTAAGATTGAAAATTTTCTAAAGCCCAAGTTCTCTTTCCTAATTCCATTATTTTTTTAATAAATAAAAAGAAAAGAACTATGGAGCTAACAAGATAATTCAGAGATGAATATTCATCCCCCCATGCCTATCTAATGCAATGTACTCATTGTATTAGAATGACATGATACTGAGTGGAGTAGAGTAGAAAGCACCTGAATTACGTGAATAACAGGTCAGCTCTGAGATGAAAGGAAACTATATAAGTGCTGAATTTAGTGCCTTTAGCTAGGCACACTATACAAAGAAGAAATAAAGAATTCACAAGTGCAATTCAGGAATAGGAAAATTTAGCTTTGGACCTATCAGGAGAAGATGTCCACAAATGTGGACCAGATTGTGATGCTGACCCATGCCCCATGGTTGAGTATATTAAAGATTTTGGATAAAATTTATCCAAAACCTGAGATCAATATGCAAGTGGGGTCAGGCCTGTGATTTGCGAGGATGCAACCCAAGACCAACATGTCGGGTTACAGAGAAATCAAGCTCAAAAAGATAATCAATGAATGTGTGCTCGGGTTGGACATCCTCTGAGTCAAAAATGTCATAAGGTTCCGGGTAGAGAGTTGGTGGTTTCAGAAAAATTGGAACCCTTAGACTCGGTCTTCGGCTTCCTCCGAAATTGACTTCCCAAATCAACAATTCCCAATTCTTATCCTCCTCATTTAGAATTTCAAATTTCGGGACCTCCTACATATTAATCACCCCATCTAAAATGTCCAAGTCCAAGATTTATTGCAGAATCAGAATTGACTTGCTCACCTCGCTTGCGACGACATCCCGCTACAACATTTTGGCGCCATTGCTGGGGAGGTGACGCTCTTTGATTTTTCACGTTTTCTAGCCTTACTTATCTTTTACCTCACTTCTCTCCTCTCTTATCGTGATTGCAGGAACTCTCACGAGGCGAGCAAAAGTGGTAGATTGGAGTAAAGTGCTGTTGAAGGATTTGTAAGTTTACCCCTACCTCCCACCCACTAGTTTTTATTCTACCACGTAATAAAACAAACATAAATCAATCTAGGTGTTCTTATAAACTTTAAGGTTAGTTTTTGATTGTTTGTATGTCACCTCCACCCGCCTCACCCTCTGCGTATAAAAGAAAAATTTAATAAAAATCTCACAGAGGTACACAACCTCTTCAGATTTTCAAACTCAACTGGTAAATCGATCTTCGGAACCGGTACACACACCCAAACACATAATCGAGTAGAAATCAGATTAGGTAATCACTTGTGTGCCTAATTAAGTGGTGCATCAGGCCAATTGTTTGAGTTGTTCAGGCCGCACCACTTCAACTAAAATCAACTCATCAAGTAGCTGCCACATTGGTTCAACTTTTAGGGATTTACCAGGCACTCCACATTCTTTTTAAATCTTTAAAGGAAAATATCTTCACTTGTGCTTTCGAAACCTAGTGTGTCAACTGAACTTGATTGAATACACCTAAAGTTGAATCTTAAAAGCTACTAAGCAAGATTTAAACCCTAAAATTCACCGCATCCAAAAATAATCTTGCTTGAAAACCATTGGTTCTGCACTCACACACATATCAATCAATCATTAAGGGCACAACCCAAATTAAGGGCCCATCACATTCCAAAGCACATTCAAACCTAACCCTAATTAAAATAGAGTAGACGTTGGCCTTAAGGATTGGACTCGCTCGTCGGAGCCCAGACCGAGATTATTTTCGATTAGTCTGTTTCTACCATTCAATTTGATGTCTAGCTAGGGGAGCAGAATCAAACGATCGTGGCTGGGGGGTACATTAGGAACCTGAGTTGCAAGCCAAAGGAAGAACCTTCTCCCCAGTCCTTCCCTCTAATTGATTGGATTGACTGGAAAGAAATAGATCAAATCGATTCTTTATCTCAAGATGGGTTATGGGAGTCTATAGGTCTTTAGGCTAGCCCACTTAAGGACAGGTTTGTTTGTTTGTATTGTAGGGCACCTTTCTTCCTCCCATATGTCATGGATCCTTCCACATCCTATTCGCACTTTCACTCCTACCTACCACTACTTATTCCCAAAATGATTATTATTCCAACCAGACTTATTCTCATCCATCTTCTAGTTGGGATAATCCTGATTGGGAATACAGTTCCGGATCCCCATGTTCAGGGTCTAACCCTGGACACCATAATCTTGATTCTTATCCTTCTCCAATCTACATCGATTATAGTTCACCGCCCTCATTTGGATAACCTAATTTGATCTACAATCAATAAGAATACACTGATCCTTACCCCTCCCCAGAATACACTACCTTTAGGTCATCACCACCTTATGAATAACCTTAAATGACCTATTATCAGGGAGGGTATCAAGAAACTCAATTCGTTGACTCCCCTACAATGAACCCAAACCCGTCCAACCCTGAACCAAACCATTTGGTTCAGGTTAACCAGGTCCAAGAGAAGGTGTTGGCTAACTTGAGGAATACTACACAATCTTTAGAAGCTTAGCCAACACCTTGCACTGAAGAATTGGAGCCCCTGATTGAAATGATTGATGATCTTAACAAGTATCTATTGGATTGGCTCCAGGATGTTAAGGATAAGGGCCCGAGTGAGTTTTTACTTGGGAAATTATCGAAATTGAGGATGAGGTTTGTGGTTGCTTTAGTTCAATCTTGGGATGACTCCCAGGATGAACCCCCTTCAAGAGAGCCAATGTCAGAACTTGCTCAGGCACCTGTTGGGGGGGACACGTGTTACGAAGTTGGGATTGACCAAGTTGTTCTAAAGTAATCAAATAAGGATGATTTGATTTCTTCACCACAGATCCCTGAGCTGGGGTACGAGAAAACGTATGTCTCCATGGATCAGAAAGTGATTGATGATTTTGAGACACACATTAATGCGGATTTAGATTTCTTTGATTCTGAAGGTGAAGAATCATTATGCGAAGTCTCACATGAGTTTACAGAACACAATTTTAGTGAGACAACTAGGCCTGAGGAATTTAATAAATCATTTGATGGCCCTAAAATTGAGGAATTTGATCTTGTTGGGGCTCGCATGGCAGATTTAGATCATGTTTTGAAGGAATCAATTCATAGCCCCGATCCTCAATCACACCCCATAGAGTTTATTGACGATTTTGATTTTGAAATCACTAAACCCAAGTCCATTCTGATTCAGTCACATCTTTTAGACTTGGAAAATTCAAATGGGGTGATTAATATGCAGGAGGTTCCAGAATTTGAAATCCTGATCGCGGAGGATAGAAAGTGGGAAATGATTATATGGGAAGTCAATTCTGAAGGAAGCAAAAGACCGAGTCTAAGGGTTCCAATTTGTCTAAAACCACCAACTTTCTACCAGGACCCTTATGACATTGTTTATCGAGCTTGATTGGGTTTTAAAGAATGTCGTGTTGTAGTATAGCCGAAAAGCGTTCAAAACAAATAATTTTATTACTTGAATTTAAAGTTTGAGGTCGAACACAAGGAGAAAATGGAATTCATGCACTAATCTCAATAATAAATGCAAATTGAACACATAATACTACTCAAAATCTAATTAAGAATGTAAAGCATGAGTATATGGAGCATAAAGAGAATTGTAGCAAAAATAATGGAGAGCTTTATGAAAAATTGGATGTCTAATTACAAAATCAGGTGTCTAAAAATTATGTGCTACAGTGCTTTCTTCCGATTTTTCCTTCTTCTTCTTTCTCTGTCGTTGGCTTGTCTTTTCTTCTTCCTTTCTTCTTTGTCTTCCTTGGCTTCTTCCTTCTTCTCTGGTCCTTCTCCTTTCTTTTGCTTCTTCCTTCTTTTGGCTTCTTCTTTAGCCTTCTTTAGTTTTAGCCTTACAAACCTTAGCTTCTTCTTTCTTTGGCTGACCTTTTCTTTCCTTCCTCTTCTTCCTTCCTTCTTCTTTGGTCTTAGCCATGTAAACCTCAGCTTCTTCCTTTTTATTTCTCTTCCTTGGCTTCTTCTCTGGCCTTCTCTTTCCTTAGCTTCTTCCTCCTTCCTTCTTTCTTCTTTCTTCCTTAGATTTGGCTAAGTGTGAAGCCAATCTTTCCACAACAAAACCCCCCTTCCCCTGTGTAGCATTCCTCTCTTCTCTTTCCTCTATTTTAGTCGCTCTCCCAGAGCCACATCTGGTTCGGGTAATCGAACCTAACCGAGACCCAGGTCTAGGCTCACCGGCATGGGTGGTGAGCGAGGAGTGAGTCAGTCGGGTAAACAGGTCGTGGCCAAGTCCGCGTGGGTAGTGCCACGGACGAGGCCATGAGAGCGAGAGAGAGGGACCTCACCTTGTGACTTGGAGGAAACAAAGCTAATGCATAAAATCAATTTATGTCCATACGCCCGCTCGTCCAGTTCTGAGGTGGGACTAAACGTCCCACCTCCCTTGTGTGCACCACAGCAGCAGGTGTTCCTTTTGATTGCAAAGCTGCAAGGGCTTATGGGTCCAATTGGCAGCTTGGAGTCGTGTGCAAAGACGTTCCGCGCGACCTGGGGTAACAACCTGGGGTTGGTGAAGCCTGGAGCAGCTTGCAAGCTTGCTCCAAGCTTTGCTCCAATGGCGGAGGGATGTCTACACCTGAAAACACCAAAACAACCTCACGGCCACGTTAAAATTTTCAGGGAGCTTCGCCAAGGCACGACAAATATGCAGCGGTGGTTGGTATGGCGTGGGAACGGCTGTGGTGGCGTGCCTAGGGTTTTCTATGGCCGTGTGAGTGGGTGTGTTTGGGGGGATGTTAAGTTGGCTAATGGAGTGAATGAAGTAGGGGATTATGATCAGTGAGTTGAGGCAGAGGTCGTAGGCTGGTTGACATGGTGGGTGGGGGTGCGGAGCAATAGGGACACCTCACCGGAGGTATGGCCAGAGGTGGAGAAGGTGATGGTGATCGATGGCGTCGAGGGGTGTTTTTGAGAAATAAAGAGGGGGAACAGGAGTAGAAGGGAGAGGGAAGCTAATAGACCTATTCTAAAGATGACGGGGACAGGGGAGGCATCTGGGCTGGTACGACTGACACCAGAGACGAAGATCTCCATAGATGAGGTGGCGGTGAAGACAAGGGCAATGGCAGCGCCAAGGCTGGTATGGCCGAGTGAATGAATGAGAGCAAGGCAACCCAACCACTGGTATTGTGGTTGGGTGACGAGAGAGAGAGAGAGAGGAACCGCCAGAGCTTGCGAGGTGTTGTGACTGGAGAGGAGAGAAGAATTGAGCTGGGATCGGCCCAATTCCAAGCTGGGGAGCAACGGTTGAATCAGGGGCTACTTAAATAGTCCTCTAGGGAAGGCTTTGTGCTTGGAAGCCAAGCTTCCAAGCAAGGTATGTTAGCTGGAGTTGGAAGCTTCAAAAAGACCCAAATCTCTCATGCGTTCGCATGAGAGATTGGATACGAATTAGGGCTCAGTGATGGGTTCAAACTAGAGGAGATTACTCAGAGAATCTCCCTTCCAATTTTAGGAGGGATTCTTTGAGCAATTAAGGAGGAATCTCCTTCTAAAGTTCGCTGAAGTAGGATTCCTCCGCTATAATGGTGGATGGACCTACTTGCAAAGAATGATAAGAAAGCTAGGGGGCTAAATGCAAGGGTTTTTGAAAGATAGGGGTAAAAATGTAATCAGGTTGGACTTATCTACAAAGTAGGTCAAGATGAGTTCCCTTTAGATCCAAATTTTGGTAAAAACCTAATTTGGACCTAAGAAATCCAATGGTGAAGTTGGATTTTGGGTTTGACAACATTTGACTGGGAAATTTACACAAAAACCCAATTTAGGGCAAATATATGTCTGAGACCTCATTCTAGTTCAAAATGGGTTCCAATGGCCAAATTGAAAATTATAAACCCTAGAGAATATTTTTATATGACTTTTAGAGGGTTTAGGTGAATTTTATTCTGACTAGAACATTGTTTAATTAAGTGGGTCTGTTTTAGGGTTATGAGAAGTCATTTAATTCCCAGAACTCACATGAACCCTTTTCTGTCTAATGCAACCAACTTATTATCTTGCTGAGATCATTTGACCTATGTTTAGCCCTTGAGAAAATTCATTTTTATAATACAATGGTAAAATTATAGTTTGACCCCTTGTTTATTGCTTTTCTCTCAAAAAGGTTATGTAGTGAATTAGGACCTCCAGTTGGTTATGTAGGAGCTTTTGTTCTCTTTTATGGGTTAAAATGAGCTAGTTAGTGCTCATAATGGTATTCCCATTAGACATCTTCTCAAAGGATGTCCAACCCAAGCAAACATTCATTGATTATCCTTTTGAGCTTGATCACTCTGTTATCCGACTTTTTGGTCTTGGGTTGCATCCTTATAAATCGCAGGCTCAACCCTGCTTGCATACTGATCTCAGGTTTTGGATAATTTTTATCCAAAATGTTAGATATACTCGACCATGGGGTATGAGTCTGCATAACAATCTGGTCTACATCTATGGACATCTGCTGGCAGGTCCTGAGGTGAATCTTTTTATTCTGATTCTGACCTGCACCTATGAATTCTTTATTTCTTCTTCTTTGTATAGTGTGCCTAGATGAAGGCACTAAATTCAGCACGTATATAGTTTCTTTTCATCTCGGAGCTAACCTGTTATTCATGCAATTCAGGTGCTTTCTACTCTACTCCACTCTATTTCATGTTTTTTTTAATACAATGAGGATATTGCATTAGATAGACATGGGGGGGTGGATATTCATCACTAAATTATTTCGTCAGCTCTATAGATTCTTTTTGTTTTCTTTTTATTTATTTAAAAAAAAAGTTGAATTAGGAAAGAGAACTTGAGCTTTAGAAAATTTTCAATCTTAGATAATAGAACTATTTGATTTGAACACTTAGACCCTTCAGGTCTTATGGCTTAATCAACCTAGGTGTCCACTAAAATTTGGACTTTCTTCTCGAGCCCTCACCATTCTAAATTCATATTTTAATTGGCTAAATAAGTTGGGTGATAAGTATACAACTTATCAACCCACCCTTTGATTTGAGGGAATTTTAACTTTAAGCATCTACACACTATTTGCACTGACTCACTGTTCGGTGGTCTTAACGGAAATTGGGTAGCTAATGAACCTTCTAGGGTGGTATGGCTGGCAAGTTATCGTGGGTAATAGCCCATAGATAGGTTGTCCAGAGCCCAGTCACACGACCATTATTTTCCTGTTGCCTTTAGGTAAATCTTAGATCAAGGAAGTCACCTACTTAAAAAAAAAGTAGAATTCCATTGGTAAAAGAAATAAGCCACACTTCACTACACGAGTATGGCTAGCAGGTTATCGTAGGTAGCAACCCATTAGTGGGTTGTCCAGAACCCTGCTCAAGAAATGCATGTAAAATTCCAAAACACTTAGGAAGAAGCAGAGAAGTAGAATAAGCTAGAGAGATATACATTGGGTTCGCCCTTGTGTTGACCCCATAAAAATAAAAGTAGGGAGAAAGCTCCGGTTGAAAAGATACACCTTTAGGCGGGATTTCTTTTGAAGGTCACCTAGGGGCGTAGAAACTTGAAGTCCGTTCTAATCGCTGATCAGTGAGTCTATCACATTTCACACAAAGATGCTTATAACATATGGTTCTCTTCGAGTCTTAGGTGGGTTGAGTGGCCGTAGAAAGGTACTCCGAAACCCTAAACTCAAAAATCCAAAAAAAAATAAAAAAGAAGAAAAGAAGAAAAAGATCCTTCTTTGAATAAGGTGAGGGCTTGAGGTGGTCTGCATTTTGGCAGACACTCGGGCACTGTTGTGTCTCTGTAGTTCAAGTCAAAGTTGAAATTCATAAGCATTGAAAAATAACTATTACCCAAGAAATCTGACCTAATTCTCTTATAAATAGCATGTAGTTTTGCTATGGACTAGCAAAAGATAGGCATAAGGGTGTGATGTAAACATGTTTATATCACATAAATTGTCTATTTATGCATGTTCTTAGGCGTAGAGTTGCATCATACATTATAAATATTGCATAGCATGCATCATTTTGCATTTAGGTTAGATTGCATAAAGTTTAGGTTAATTTTCTCTTTTTGTGGTCAAGTAACAGGGTCATATTCAATTAGGGCCTCGGATCGAAGATCCAACTATACAAATCTGAACAGGGCGATATCGGAGTTCAGTGACTCCAAGATCGCCCCGATTGGACTTTCGTAGCATCAGATATAATCTGAGGAAGGTCTGAGATCAAGGGCCAAGATGGTGTAAATCCGCACTTCAGATGACAAATCCGTCTGCACGGATGGGCTCGGATCGATGATCTCAACCCAATAGCGCAAAAATCGGTTCAATCCAACATCTGTGACACCATCTACAACTCATAGAAGATGGATGGTCTAGATGATGCCACGTGGTGCCATCTAGACCCTCCAAATCCCTTGCTACCGTATCTTCTCATCCAATGGCTGAGAGTTGATTAGGTTGCCTCCCTCAAGCCACATCTCATGTGATAAAAATTCTACATCTAATCTCAACCATCGAATCAAGATCCAACGGTCAGCATTAAATGGTACAACAATTCTCTTCTTGTCTATCGACGTGCGTAGGTCGGTGGATAACATCCTTCTGTGCGTGATGTCACGGGATCGAATCCCCGCAGCGCACCTCCTGAGCGCAAATCCAATTTGAGTTAGGACCAGTCGATCTCGTGTGGACGGCCCTGATTTGTTCACATCTTGCGCTCAACAGCTGAAGTAGGCACGTGATGAGTAACTTAAGTCATCCGATCTCGTGATCGGACGGCTGAGATCACGAGATTGTGGGCTTTAGGCATTGAGGAAGAGAAGATGAAGGCGTGGGCACGATGCGATCTGAGCCATCGGATGTGAGATGGACGGCTGAGATCGCGAGATCGTGGATGAGTGTTGCATGCATTGAAATCAAAGGAAGAAGAAGAGGCACGGTTGGGGCACACATGTTGCCCACATTTAAGCCTTTAGCGACGAATTTATCCGTCACTAAATCCATCACTAAAGACCCTGAAATTAATTTTTAAAGTGAAAGGACCTTGGTTCCCCCTCCAATCTTCACTTATAAAAGGCCCTACGACCCCCACACTTTCTTCATCCCTTCCTCTCTTCTCTCACCCACTCCAAAGCTCTAAGAGCTTGTCCCAAACCTGGGATGCTCTATTAGAGTTAAAATTACAAATTTTCCACCTTTTCCCTTCTCATGGAGCATCCCGCGGTTGTCCTCTCACTCCATTCGGGAAGTGGATCTTGCGACGACGACGTCCTTCCTCGCCCTTGGTTCTTCCTGCTTTGTTCTCCTTCCCACTTCGTCCTCCATCTTCCAGGCATCGCCCCGTCCGACTCATCCTCCAAGCAATTGTTGAGGAGGATACTTCTCTCTCCATTTTCGTTACCGCTTTCTAGAGTAGATTTACTGCTTTCTAGCATAGATTTCCTACTTTCTAGTTGTAATGATTAGTGTAATGAACAACATTTGATGATGAAATCCATGTTTATTCTACCTCTCTTTTCTCTTTATTTGTAATATTCTCTCTCTGCCTTCTATTCTTTATTCTTTAAGTAGATAGTTAGTTTAGATTCAATTCAACTAGCTAATTTGCTTCGTGACAATTAAATAGACGCGATTTTTAATCAAACATCCGCCTCCCTGTGTTCGACTTGAAATTCTTAGAGTTTCGGTAAATTTATCTATTGATGGATTTCTTTGCAAATCAAACTATGATAACGAGTTTTCAAAACTCAATCCCATTTGCATAGATCTTCCTCTACAACACCTATCCTCATTCAGAATTTCAAATTCCAGGACCTTTTGCATATTAATCACCCCATCTAAAATGTCAAAGTCCAAGATTTATTATGGAATTAGAATTGACTTGCATCTAGTGATCTCAAAATCAAACTTGTCAGTAAGCTCAATGGGGTGTGATTGAGGGTTGGGGCTTTGAATTGAATCCTTCATGAAATGAGGATCTAAATCCACCTTGTGAGCCCCAATAGGATCAAGTTCCTCAATTTTAGGGCCATCAAATGATTTATTAAATTCCTCAGGCCCAGTCGTCTCACTAAAATTGTATTCTGTAAACTCATGTGAGACTTCGCATAATGATTCTTTACCTTCAAAATCAAAGAATTCTAAATCCGCATTAATGTATGTCTAAAAATCATCGATCACCTTTTAATTCATGGAGACATATGTTTCCTTGTACCCTGGCTTAGGGATCTCAGGTGAAGAAATCAGTTCATCGTTATTTCATTGCTCTAGAATAACCTGGTCAACCCTGGTCTCATAAAATGTGTCCCCCCTTACAAGTGCCTGAGCGGATTTTAACATTGGTTGTTCTGTCAGGGGTTCATCCTAGGAATCCTCCCACGATTGGACTAGAGCAATCACAAATCTCATCCTCAATTTTGATAACTTCCCAAGTAAAAACTCACCTGGGTCCTTATCTTTAACATTCTGGAGCCAATCCAACAAATACTTGTTAAGATCATTAATCATTTTAATCAGGGGCTCCAATTCTTTAGTGCAAGGTGTTGGCTGAGCTTCTAAAGATTGTATGGTATTCCTTAAGTTATCCAACACCTTATCTTGGACCTGGTTAACCTGAACCAAATGGTTTGGTTCAAGGTTCGGCGGGTTTGGGTTTAGTGCAGTGGAGTCAATGAATTGAGGTTCTTGATACCCTCCCTGATAATAGGTCATTTTAGGTTGTCCATAAGGAGGTGATGACCTATAAGTAGTGTAATCTGAGGAAGGGTTAGGATCAGCATATCCTTCTTGATTGTAAATCATATTAGGTTGTCCAAATGAGGGTGGTGATCTATAATTGATGTAGCTTAGAGAAGGATAAGAATCAAGATTATGGTGTCCAGGGTTAGACCCTGAACACGGAGGTCCGGAACTGTATCCCTATTTTAAGCGAGGTGAGATCAATGTTAAAATCAATGCGTCGTAGTATAGTTGAAATCGTTCGAAAACAAATGAATTTTATTACTCGAAATTGTAAATCCGAGGTCGAACACAGGGAGCAAATTGGGGTCTAAAAATCAAGAACACAACTTTAAGATTAAATATAATATGCAATGAAAATTAAAGTATAGTGTAAAAACACAATGTCAATGTATAAGGGAGAAGCACAAAAAAATATGTGTGTCTAATTTTGAAAATCAGACGTCTTAAATATGAAGTTGCTACAGTGCTTCAATTGCTTGGCTGTCTGTCTCTAATCTCCTTCATCTTCTTTCTTCTCTGATTTCTTCATGCCTTCAACTTCTTCTTTCTTGCTCTGGCCCTTGTCTTCTTCTTCCTCTTCTTTCTCCTTTCCTTCTATCTCTGACGACCTTCTTTCTTCTTGGCTTCTTCTTCCTTTGATTTCTTCTTTCCTTCTCTTCTACCTTCAGCTCCTCTTCAGCTTTCTCCTCTTTAGCCTTGCCTTCTCCTTCCTTAGCTTCTCTGGCTGCCGCCCTTTCCTTCCTTGGCTCCCTCTGGCTTCTCCTGAGAGTAAAACCTACCCCTACTCTCCCCCGCGATCTCTCTTCTTCCTTCTCTCTTAGGCTTTCTTTCCCAAAGCCTTCTTGGGTTATCGGGTCAGGTATGCGTGCCCAGGAACAGGCCCACCGACATGCGTGGTGGGCAAGGAGTGCAGGCTGGTCGAGTATACGGGTTAGGGCCAAGTCCGCGAACAGTGGGGTCATGGACGAGGCAATGAGGGTGAGTGGGACTCACCTCGTGGTCAGGAGGCGATAAGCCCCTATCATTTTTGCAATTTATGTCACTGCTTCCACTTCTGCACTTCTGAGGTGGGACTATGTTGTCCCACCTTCTTCGTGAGCATCCGTAGCAGACGTTCACCTCTAATTGCAGTAGTTGCGTGGGTGCCGATACCAATTGTTGGGTTGAGGATGTGCGCGAAAGGAATCTGCGCAACTTGGGACTTCTTGCCTGGAGCGAGGAGTCTCGGGTGAAGCTCCCAAGCAAGCTTCGTGCTTCGTCAATGGCGGCGAAGGCCTCAAACCCTGTCAGCAAGAAAACGGCCTTGCGGTCTCGTCAGAAAATGTAGGGAGCTTCCCTGAGCACAGTGAAGGTGGTGCGGTGGTCGTTGTGGCGTAGGGTGGCTGAAGCGTGCTTGCCTAGGTCACCCTGTGGGTGCGAAAGTGGGTGTGCTCGGGGGAAGTGCTGGGGGCTTGGCGCGGTGAGTGGAGTGAGGGTTTAGGGTCAGTGAAGTGTGGCGGTGCTCGTGAGGTAGTTGGCGAGGCAGATGGAGGCGTGGAGAGGTGGGAACACCTCGCCGGAGGTCTGGCCAGAGGTGGAGAAGTGGTGGTGCTTTACGAGCGTCGAGGTGTGTTTGTAGAAATAAATGATAGAAAAATGATGAGAAGAGAGAGATGACTTAACTGGGTATGGATAGACCAAGGGGGATGCAGAGGAGGTGGCTGGCTTATACTGCCATCACCGGAGATGAAATACCCAGTGGGAGGACGGCGACAACGAGGGGGTTGTAGGGACGTCGGCTGGTGCGGCGTGACGTGGACAAAGAGGATAAAGGGAACCCTGCCACTGGTATTGTGCCAGAGCGATGAGAGAGAGAGGGAAGGGTCGTTGGAGCTTGCTGGGTTATTGACCTGAGGGGGAAGGGACGAATTAGGAGGTATCTCAAGCCAAATTCAAGCTTTGAGGCTATGGGTTGATCTGGGCAAGCTTTTATAGGCCCTGGCAGAAGGTCTTATGCTTGGAAGCCAAGCTTCCAAGCTCGGCATCCTCACCAGAGTTGGAAGGTCGAAGCTGACCCAAATCTCTCATGCATTCGCATGAGAGATTGGGTGCTAAATCAAGCCTCTGGCTGTGTTCAAACTGGAGGAGATTTCTCAGAGAATCTCCCTTTCAAATTTGAAGGGGATTCTCTGAGGAATCAGGGAGTTCTTTCCCTCGGTACCTCACCGGAATAGGATTCCTTCCGCTATAATGGTAGAGGGACCTAATTGCAAAGAATGATGAGGAAGTTAGGGGGTTTCTGTAGAGGTTTTCAAAAGTTAGTGGTAGAAATGTAATTGGGCTGGACCTATTTGCAAAGTAGGTCAAGGTGAATTTCCCTTAGGACCAAATTTTGGTACAAACCTAATTTGGACCTAAGGAATCCAATGGTGAAGTTGGATTTTAGGTTTGACCACATTTGAATAGGAAATTTACTCAGGAACCCAATTTAGGGTAAACATTTGACTGAGACCTCAATTTAGGTCAAAATAGGTTCTAAGGGCCAAATTGAAGGTTATAAACCCTAGAGGATATTTTTACATGAATTTTATAGGATTTAGGTGAATTTTATCTTGACCAAAATCTTGTTAAATTAAGTGGGTCAGTTTTAGGGTTACAAGAAGTCATTTAATTCTCAGAATTCACATGAACCCTTTTCTGTTCGAACCAACCCACCTTTTATCTTCCTAAGACCATTTGACCTGTGTTTAGCCCATGAGAAACCCCGTTGTTGCATTGAAATGGTAAAATTATAGTTTTACCCCTTGTTTCTTACTTTTCTTTCAGAAGGGTTATTCATTTAGGACCTCCATTTGGTCATGTAGGAGCTTTTGTTCTCTTTTCTAGGTCAAAATGAGCTAGTTAGGGCTCATGATGGTGTTCCCATCATACCCCCATGCCTAGCTTTTGCTAGTCCCTTAGCAAAATTTTAAGGTTTTAACTTTTGTTCTAGACCATGAATTCCTTTGATGTTCATAAATTATGATGAGTGCTTTTTCTTTTAGGTTAGAATGCTGACAGTAGGCCTAGAGGTACTCAAGTATTTACCAAGATTTGGACCTAACCAGCTGTAGCCTCGGTCCTCTGCGAAGGTTTTTAAGGCCCACAGGAACTATCCTAAGGTTCGTTGGACTCCGCGGTTAAAGCACCTGTGCTTGCAATGTATTTTAGCCTTAGTTCAGTTTGCAGTGCATTTTTTGCAAGAGAGAGACAGAAGATTTTTTTTTGTTTGGAGAGTTTTCTCTGTCTTTTCTTTTTATTTCTAGCTTCGGATTGGCTTCTCAACACGGCCTGTATTGGATTCCTCGTTCCCATCATCAATCCTCGAAGGGTCCCTAGCAATCGATGCTTCTTGATAGCACAGCCCATGGCAACACCTAGAACCCTGGCTTTTGAGATTTCGAGATAATACCGGCCATGGCATTTTGTAGCTAAATCTAGACCCTGGCAATCAACATTTCGTGATAATGCCGCCCATGGCATTTGAACTAGCACAGGGTGCTTACGTGCCCCCGGTAGGATGTGTAGATATCCTAGGAGACAAGCATCGAAGAGATGATATGTTATTACGCATCTTCGAGGGGAATTTCCTACCTCTCCGCGTTGGGAACTCATCCAAATCAACTTTTGTTGATCGCTTTTTTAGAACACTTAAATGCTTTTGTGTGATTTTGATAGTTACGCGCATTGAACCAGACTGTGTGTGGATTGAGGTGCTTAGGTTACCGAGTCCCACAAACCGAAGGTCAGTTAATGAGGTCGAATATTCCCTAAGCCTTAAACCTAATACTTAAGCTTCGCATTTTCCCCAACCTCCTAAGGACTATCCATATCTTAGCGGATACTTGAATTTTTAAGCCTAAGAGTCTAGCCCAAAAGGCCTAAGATCAGCATTCCTACTAATTTCTTTTGTGTCTCATTAACACTTTTTTTCCTTCATTTTTCTTTTTCTTGATATGGTCTAGAACTTCAGTTAATTCCTTCATTTCTTCCTAATGACTCTCTTTTTTTTCTTTTTATTTTGTGCTCCTTTTTGAATTTTTTCCTCCTCATTTTCTCCTCATGACTTGTATGGCCTCAAAATTTCTTTCCCCTCAGTATTTTTTATTCTTTTTCAAGATTTTTTTCAGTTTTTTTTGGTGTTTTTTTGTGATATGTGATTTTTTTTGTTGAAACCTTTTCTTGTGAGATGAGTTTTCATGGTGTTTTGCACTTTCATACCCTCCTATCCCTACGATTTGCAATGTCCCCATTATAAATTAGGTGGGTTCGAATTTAGCTTAGATCATTCATTAGAACAGGTTTTGGGTGGGCGAACGTGTCAAGGTGACTGTTACGAACGATTTCTAGACTCGGGTACGAGTACCTGAGGTGGGGTTGGCTGTTCTAATGGATGAACCGTAAAGTGCAATATGAATTCAGCATAGGAATGTCAAGAAAGGTTTCGGGTTTTTCAAGAATGATGGGTTGCCTCCCATTAAGTGCTGAGTTTTACACCATCGGCTGGGCGCAATGAGATCAGGGAGAATGGAGGGTAAAGGATATCTTAGCCAAATTTGTATCGGTCAAGTCAATGAACGGTTTGAGTCTCTGACCGTTCACGACAAAAGGTTCAGAATCATGGCTGAGTGGACTGATCTCAATGGCTTCATTTCCAAAGATTCGTCGGACGAGGTAGGGTTCGATCCATTTTGATCGTAGCTTTCCTGGGAACAGTTTAAGCTTGTCATCAAAGAGTAGGACTTTTTGACCAGGATGGAAGATCTTTCTGGATATGTGCTTGTCATGAAAAGCCTTAACCCACTCTTTGTAAATTCGCAAATTCTCATACATGTCGTGGGGTAATTCATTGATCTCACTCATTTGAAGCTTTCTGTGGGTTCTTGCCTTATAAAGATCTAGGTTGCAATTCCGTACTGCCCAATAGGCTTTGTGCTCCAACTCGATGGGGAGGTGACATGCCTTCCTGTACACCAATCTAAAGGGAGACATACCTAATTGGATTTTGTGGGCGGTCCTATAAGCCCACAAAGCTTCCGGAAGCTAGGATGACCGGTCCTTCCTATCAGGTCGAACAGTTAGCTTAGCTAGACCATTAGTTTGGGGGTGGTAAGGAGTAGAGATTCGGTGTGACACCCCGTATTTGGTCATCAGTGACCTGAACTAAGCATTAGTGAAATGGGTCCCTCCATCAGAAATTATAGCACGTGGAATCCTGAACTGTGCAAAGATGTTCTGATGAATGAATTTGACAACCACTTTATGATCATTTGTTCAGGTCAGAATGGCTTTGATCCATTTAGACACGTAGCCAACAACGAGTAAAATGTACTCGAAGTCGTCCGAAATAGGGAAAGGTCCCATAAAATCAATCCCCCATATGTCAAAGATTTCGCATAGCAAATTGGCTGTAAAGGCATCATATCATGATGGCTAATGTTGCCCAAGGTCTGGCAACGAGTGCATGCCCTACAGTGATTGTACGGAAAATTATGGGCCAATAGAAGCTGCATTGGTGGAGTTTCCCTGTGGTTTTATGACCTGAAAAGTGTCCACCGCATGCTTGGTCATGGCAGAAAGACAATATGTCTTGAATTTCCGCTTCCGCAACACATCGTCGAATGATCTGATCAGCACCGATGCTGAAAAGATACGGGTCTTCCCAGAAGTAGTACTTGGCATTGGAAAGAAATTTGTCCTTCTTGGCCTTTGGCCAATTGGACGGGATCTGATGTGATGCTAGGTAGTTTACTATATCAGCAAACTATGGATGCCCTGTATTGATAGTCAAAAGGTGCTCATTAGGAAAATGTTCTGTGATGGGTCCGGAAGGGTCGATGATCTCAGAAGGAAGGTGGGACAAGTGATCAGCTACCACATTCTGTTTTCCTGCTTTGTCGTGAATCTCGAGGTCAAATTCTTGCAACAGCAAGATCCAGCGAATTAATCAAGGCTTCGCATCCTTCTTTGCAAGGAGATACCTCACAGTTGTGTGATCTGAGTAAATGATAACATGGGAACCCAGGAGATAAGATCTGAATTTTCTAGGGCAAATACTATGTCTAACAGCTCTTTCTTAGTAACTATGTAGTTATGTTGAGCCTCATCATGTGTCTTGCTAGCATAGTAGATGATCACGGGTTTCCCATCAATTTTTTGCCCAAGTACCGCTCCTATAGTGAAATCAGATGCATCGCACATGATCTCAAAGGGTTGAGACCAATTAGGGGACTGTAGGATCGGGGCTTGGGTAACTCGGTCACGGAGGATTTCAAATGCTTGAGTGCATTCCTTGGAGATTTCGAAAGGTACAACCTTAGAGAGTAGAGAGGTCAGGTGGTGCGCCCCAGAAAAATCGACGTGCCCCAAAAAAGATCGAATGTCCTTGATCGAGCTAGGAGAAGGGAGTTTGGAAATCAAGTTCACCTTAGCTCGATTGACTTGGATGCCTTTTTCTGAAATAAGATTTCCCAGGACAATTCCTTCAGGCACCATGAAATGGCTCTTTTCCCAGGAAAGAACCAAATTCATGTCAATGCACTGCCAGAGGATTTGGACCAAGTGCAGGAGACAATCGTCAAATGATTCTCCGAATACTGAAAAGTCATCCATGAAGACTTCCAGATAATCACCTACCATATCTGAGAATATGGCAAGCATGCACCGCTGAAAAGTAGCGGGTGCATTGCAGAGACCGAATGCCATCCTTCGGAACACGTAAGTCCTGAAGGGGCAGGTGAAAGTTGTTTTTTCTTGTTCCTCAGGATGGATTGCCACTTGGTTATAACCGAAATACCCATCCAAAACGTAGATGAACCTATTTCTTGCTAGTTTCTCAAGGATCTGATCAATAAACGGGAGTGGGAAATGATCCTTCTTCATGGAGGAATTGAGTCTTCTGTAATCAATGCAAACTCTCCACGAGTTTGCCACACGGGTCGGTATGACTTCTTCGGTTTCAGTCGTGACAACGGTGAGTCCTGCCTTCTTAGGCACAACCTGAATTGGACTCACCCACCGACTATTGGAGATCAGGTAGATGATCCCTGCAACTAACCAATTAATGATCTCCTTTTTCATGACCTCCTGCAGATTAGGATTTAAACGTCTCTACATTTCACGGGAAGGTCGTGTGCCCTCTTTGGTGTAGATACGGTGTGTGCAGTAAGAGGTGCTGATACCAGTCAAATCATCGAGAGTCCATCCAATGGCTCTACGATGTTGTTGGAGAATAGTAATCAGATGGGATTCCTAGTCAGGTGTGAGTCTGGAGTTGATAATCAAAGGAAACGTCCAATTGGAACCCCAAAAGATGTACTTCAGATGGTCGGGAAGAGGCTTGAGTTCAAGAACGGGGTTATCAGCAGCAGCGGGTGGTTCAGGGTGTGTGTCAGGAGCAAGGGAAGGAGTTATGGGTGTATCTAGATCAGGGTCAAACTCCTCTAATTGCGGGTTTTGATCTTCTTGTGGTTGATCGGGAGTAATTAGGTTGTCCTCAATATACGGTTCATCAACCACGACCTTGATATCACATATCTATTCTATAACACCGCAATTAATCCCTTGTTAGGCCTTAAAGATGTCAATTTTCAGTGTTTGGTTCCCGAATTTTAGTTCAATTTGTCCCTCCTCATAGTTTATATTGGCCTTAGCAGTGGCCAGAAAGGGTCTCCCTAGTATAATTGATGTATCCCTTGGGTTTTTAGGTGCATCCATGTCCAAGACTATAAAATACACCGGGAAATAGAAATCTAGTACCCTAATGATGACATCCTCGAGTATTCCTTTAGGTGACTTAATGGATCGGTCAGCTAATTGCAATGTCACCTCTATCGGTTTAAGCTCACATTCTTCAAGGTGGTCAAGGAAGGATGTAGGTATTAGGTTTATGGAGGCACCTAAATCTAATAAGGCTCTGTCGAATTGGGTATCACCAATGGTACATGAAATCAGGGGAGTACCAGGGTCTTTAACCTTAGGTAGGAGTTTGCTCAAAATTACATAGCTGGCTTGCTCTGACAGTATGATCGGATTCCCACTTTTGGTTCGCGGCTTACGCTTGGGTGTACACATGTCCTTCAGAAATTGTGCATAAGCCGGTATGTGGCAGATTGCATCCATCAAGGGGATGTTTATATGGACCTATTCAAAGAGCTTGACCAGATCCTCCTCAGGAGCCACGGGTTTGTTTATCCTCTTTCCCTTGGTCAAGGCCTCGGGAAATGGAACCTTGGTTGGTTCCTCTAGAATAGGTCCAGGGTCTTGATCTGGGACAGGGGTGTCCTAGATAACTATCCTAGGGCTTGGGTTACTACCAGGCTTATAGTGGCTTGGATAAGGTGGGTCTTGAGTCGCTTTACCACTACGAGTTGTTATGGAATTCAGTCCTACTTGGTTTCGGTTTGGGGTTGGTAAAATAGGTGGTTGCTGTTGAAATCTATAATAAGAGGTCGAAGCTTCTATCCCATCGGGTGATGGAACAGAAGGGGCCTGATAAATCATGTGGGCTTGGCCCGAATTTGGGTTCATAACGCGCCTCTGGTTCGGCACGTTATTTGGATTCGGCAGAGCGTGCGAAGGGAGTGTGCTAGGTTGGCAGGAATTCGCCATCTGGGCGAGTTGATTGCGAACCTCTGTGATCTCGTCCTTATGCTATTTTTGCATAGCCGCATTCGTCTTCTGAATGTCAGCCAGAGTCTGAAGGATAAGAGTCATTTGATCTGCTTGGGTTGGCCTAGATTGATAGGTGGGGTTGGGCCGAGGTTGAGGCGGCTGATATGGACGAGGAGTTTGTGGATGGTGTTGATAAAGTGGTCTTTGATTCTGAGTATTTCCTGCCCATAGGAAGTTGGGATGATTCCGCCATCCAGGGTTTTAGGTGTTAGAGAGTGGGTCATTCTGGATGACATTGAGGTCCTTGCAGTTTTGAGGAACCTCAAGAAAATCAGAGTACGAGGGTTCAGAGTTCCCCCAACTAGAGTAGGTTGGATCGGAGTTTCCTCCGGTCCTAGAGTCAGACGGGGGTGGATACGGGTCCATCCCTTGAGAAGATCAGTGATAGATGTTATGCACAGCTTCCCTCCTAAGAGGTGGCTGTGCAAATGAGTTTTGTGTAGAGGTGGCTCGCTGCAACTATCGAGTCAGCTCGTTCACCTTCTTCTCTTTGTCCAATCGACTGGCCATCAGTTCCAAGTCGATGGATGCGGACAGGCCCTGCATCTCATGTGCTCCCCTTGGATTCGTCGATGCGCGGGCATTCGTCCGATCGAATAAGCCCATGGAGTCATTATTGATGGGGTTCTCGCACATATTCTCGAGAATCTCCCACACAGTGTCTTCGTGTTGACCCATGATATTTCCTCCGCAGGTTGCATTGACGAATAAGCGAATGTCTTCACGAAGTCCCTGGTAAAAAGACTGGACTTGTTCCCATTTAGGAACTCCGTGATGGGGGCACTTCTGCATGAGATCCAAGAAACTGTCCCATGCCTCATGAAGAGGTTCTCCAGATTGCTGGGGGAAGTGTGTGATCTGGTGGCGCAAGGCATTCGTCTGACCAACTGGGAAGAACTTTTTCGAAAATTTGGATTGCAGTTCAACCCACATGTTGATTGGATGCATCTGAGTCTGATACCAATGAGCTGCCTTGTCCATGAGAGAGAAGGAAAACATCTTCATAAGAAGAATATCCCGATTTTGTACATCTGACCCGAAGGTCTGGGCCAGATGTTTGAGTTGCCTGATGTGCTGGAAAGGATCGTTGAAATTAGGCCCATGAAACTTTGGAATAGCATGAATCATGTTGGGCTTGAGTTCAGAATAAGGACCTCTAGCCAGGATTTGGACTCAAGGTTCGATCGCCACCACAGCGGGATTATAGTGATCTTGTATCATAGGTCGCTGCGGCGGGTTTACAAAGTTTTGAAATAGATCATTTAGGCGCTGGAGTTGGTGCTCAAGATTGTTCTCTTCTTCAACTAGTTGTGCCATGATGATGGAAGAAGGAGAATTCAGTTATGATGAATCAGAGGAGAGGTCTATGTGGTGGGCTTGCTGCACAAACACGGACGTCGAGGCTTGGCCTTGATGGGAGTGGATCACTAAAGGAGGTCTTAAGGACCTCCTACCAAACATGCACTGATAGTTTAGACAAGATTAGAATATTCTAGACCCAATCAAGACACCCAAAAATTTGGATGACTATAGAGGTTCGGGGCGGATGATACCCCTTAGTCAGAAAAGCAGTCCACCTGAGAAATACCTGGGCAGCCAGAGAGGGAGAGTCCTGCAAAGTCCCCTACACGGTAGAGCATCCCCACGAGTTACAGGGTTTCCCCCACCCGACCTCTCTTGTCACTAAGATTCCAGGTAGACCAGAATGGGGACCTTGACCTCTTAAGTCTACCACTTTTATTTAAGATCAAAGGTGCTTAGGATTCCACTTGAACTTTAGATGTTTTGAGTGCAAAAGTGACCTAATTTCAAGGTTGGTTGACCCAACAAGAGGTCAACTTCACCTATTTGTCCTTTGAGAGCTTTAGCTCCTTTCTTTTAGTGTTCAAGTGAAATTAAAGCTTGATTTTTTTAGGGTTTCTCTTGAATGAGTCTTTTCAATCAAGGTTTAGGCACACCTCTTTTTCGAAAAGTTGATTCTTGCTTAGAAAGATATGTCTCTAAAACCCTAAATTGGAATCCTTAATTTGGCTCTAATTGTGGCCCAATTTAGTTGCCACAGATATGGTATCTAGGGCTCAATCAAGAAGGTGGTAGCCCTAGTTACCTTAAATGGATGCACAATTCAATATTTGTTGAAATCAAAATCAGGCAACTTGGGTTAATTAGCTAAATATGGAAAGCAGGTAGCCCTAAATTGATTTTTATCTTGTTTTTCGTTCTTAGAATGAGGGGATTAAGAGAAAGGGCTAATCAGAGATTACCTGCCCTGGGTGTGGTTGTTGTGCGGCCGTCTTCTTTTGAATCTTTTCCCCTAAAACACTCACAGCAAAAGAGATGTATCAAGTTAGTATCAAATCAGAATTTGTGATCAAGATTTCTAAATTACCCATTGCTCGCCAGCAACGGCGCTAAAATGTTTTAAGAGAGGCGAGTTCAATGTTAAAATCAATGCGTCGTAGTATAGTTGAAATCGCTCGAAAACAAATGAATTTTATTACTATAAATTGTAAATTCGAGGTCGAACACAGGGAGTAAATTGGGATCTAAAAATCAAGAACACAACTTTAAGATTAAATATAATATGCAATGAAAATTAAAGTGTAGTGCAAAAACACAATGTCAATGTATAAGGGAGAAGCATAAAAAGATATGGGCGTTTGATTTTGAAAATCAGACATCTTAAATATGAAGTTGCTACAGTGCTTCAATTGCTTGGCTGTCTGTCTTTGATCTCCTTCTTCTTTCTTCTCTGATTTCGTCGTGCCTTCAACTTCTTCTTTCTTTGCTCTGCCCTTGTCTTCTTCTTTGCTTTGGCCCTTGTCTTCTTCTTCCACTTCTTTCTCCTATCCTTCTATCTCTGACGGCCTTCTTTCTTCTTGTCTTCTTCTTCCTTCTTTGATTTCTTCTTTCCTTCTCTTCTGCCTTCAGCTCCTCTTCAGCTTTCTCATCTTCAGCCTTGCCTTCTCCTTCCTTAGTTTCTTTGGCTGCCACCCTTTCCTTCCTTGGCTCCCTCCGACTTCTTCTGAGAGCAAAACCTACCCCTACCCTCCCCCGTGATCTCTCTTCTTCCTTCTCTCTTAGGCTCGCTCTCCCAGAGCCTTCACGGGTTATCGAGTCAGGTATGCGCACCTGGGACCAAGCCCACCGGCATGCGTGGTGGACAAAGAGTGCAAGCTAGTCAGGTATACGGGTCAGGGCCAGGTTCGCAGGCAGTGGGGTCATAGACGAGGCAGTGAGGGTGAGTGGGACCTCACCTCATGGCCAAGAGGCGATAAGCCCCTGTCACATTTGCAATTTATGTCACTGCTTCCGCTCCTCCACTTCTGAGGTGGGACTATGTTGTACCACCTTCTTTGCAGATGTTCTCCTCTAATTGCAGTAGCTGCGTGGGCGCCAATGATAACTACTGGGCTGAGGATGTGCGCGAAAGGAATCCATGCGACCTGGGACTTATTGCTTGGAGTGAGGAGTCCCTGGTGAAGCTCCCAAGCAAGCTTCGTGCTTAGTCAATGGCGGCGAAGGCCTCAAACCCTGTCAGTAGGAAAATGGCCTTGTGGCCACATCAGAAAATGCAGGGAGCTTCGCCTGAACACGGCGAAGGTGGTGCGGTGGTCGTCGTGGCGTGGGGTGGCTGAAGCGTGCATGCCTAGGTCACCCTGTGTGTGTGAAAGTGGGTGTGTTCAGGGGAAGTGCTGGGGGCTTGGCGCGGTTAGTGGAGTGAGGGTTTAGGGTCAGTGAGGTGTGGCGGTGCTCATCAGGTAGTTGGCGAGACGGATGGAGGCGTGGAGAGGTGGGAACACCTCGCCGGAGGTCTAGTCGGAGGTGGAGAAGGTGGTGGTGGTTTGCGAGCGTCAAGGCGTGTTTGCAGAAATAAATGATGGAAAAATGATGATAAGAGAGAGAGGACTTAACTGAGCATGGATAGCCGAAGGGGGATGTAGAGGAGGTGGCCGGCTCGTACTGCCATCGCCGGAGACGAAATACCCAGTGGTAGGAGGATGGCGACGACGAGGGGGTTGTAGGGACGTCGGCTGGTGCGGCGCAATGTGGATGAAGGGGATAAAGGGAACCCTGCCACTGGTATTGTGGTAGAGCGATGAGAGAGAGAGGGAAGGGTCGTCGGAGCTTGCTGGGTTGTTGACCCGTGGGGGAAGAGACGAATTAGGAGGTATCTCAGGCCAAATTCAAGCTTAAAGGCTGCGGGTTGATCTGGGTGAGCTTTTATAGGCCCTAGCAGAAGGTCTTGTGCTTGGAAGCCAAGCTTCCAAGCACGGCAACCTCGCCGGAGTTGGAAGGTCGAAGGTGACCCAAATCTCTTATGCATTCGCATTAGAGATTGGGTGCCAAATCAAGCCTCTGGCTATGTTCAAACTGGAGGAGATTTCTCAGAGAATCTCCCTTTCAAATTTGAAGGGGATTCTCTGAGGAATCAGGGAGTTCTTTCCCTCGATACCTCGCTAGAGTAGGATTCCCTTCATTATAATGGCATAGGGACCTAATTACAATGAACGACGAGGAAGTTAGGGGCTTTCTGTAGAGGTTTTCAAAAGTTAGGGGTAGAAATGTAATTAGGTTGGACCTATTTGAAAAGTTGGTCAAGGTGAATTTCCCTTAGGACCAAATTTTGGCACAAACCTAATTTAGACCTAAGGAATCCAATGGTGAAGTTGGATTTTAGGCTTGACTACGTTTGAATAGGCAATTTACTCAAAAACCCAATTTAAGGCAAAAATTTAACTGAGACCCTAATTTAGGTCAAAATAGGTTCTAAGGGCCAAATTGAAGATTCTAAACCCTAGAGGATATTTTTCCATGAATTTTAGAGAGTTTAGGTAAATTTTATCCTAACCAAAACCTTGTTAAATAAAGTAGGTCTGTTTTAAGGTTACAAGAAGTCATTTAATTCCCAGAATTCACATGAACCCTTTCTGTTCAAACCAACCTACTTTTTATCTTGTTAAGATCATTTGACCTGTGTTTAGCCCATGAGAAATCCCGTTGTTGCATTGCAATGGTAAAATTATAGTTTTACCCCTTGTTTCTTGCTTTTCTTTAAGAAGGGTTATTCATTGAGTTAGGATAAATGGTTATGTAGGAGCTTTTGCTCTCTTTTCTAGGTCAAAATGAGCTAGTTAGGGCTCATGATAGTGTTTCCATAATCCCCAATCAGGATTATCCCAAAAAGAAGATGGATGAGAATAAGTCTAGTTGGAATAGTAATCATTTTGGGAATAAGTAGTGGTAGGAGGGTAGGAGTGGAAGAGAGAATAGAATGTGGAAGGATCATGACAGACGAGAGGATGAAAGGTGCCCTGCAATACAAAAAAAAAACCTTTCCTTAAGTGGGCTAGCCTAAAGACCTACAGACTCCCAGAACCCATCTTAAGATAAAGAAACAATTTGATCTACTTCTTTCTAGTCAATCCAATCAGTTAGAGGAAGGGACTAGGGAGAAGATTCTTCCTTTGGCTTGCACCTCCGGTTCCTAGTGTACCCCTCAGCCGCGATCGTTTGATTCTGCTCCCCTAGCTAGACATCAGATTAAATGATAGAAACAGACTAATTGAAAATAATCTCAATCTGGGCTCCGAAAAGTGAGTCCAATCCTCAAGGCCAACGTCTACCCTATTTTAATTAGGGTTAGGTTTGAATGTGCTTTGGAATGTAATGGGCCCTTTATCTAGGTTGTGCCCTTAATGATTGATTGATATGTGTGTGAGTGCACAACCAATGGTTTTCAAGCAAGATTATTTTTCTGGATGTGGTGAATTTTAGGGCTTAAATCTTGCTTAATAGCTTTTAGGATTCAACTTTAGGTATATTCAATCAAGTTCAATTGACACACCAGGTTTCGAAAGCACAGGTGAAGATGTTTTCCTTTAAAGCTTAAAAGAATATGGAGTGCCTGGTAAATTTGTAAAAGTTGAACCTATGTGGCAGCTACTTGATGAGTTATTTTTAGTTGAAGTGGTGTGACCTAAACAACTCAAACAATTGGCCTGATGCATCTCTTAATTAGGCACACAAGTGATTACCTATTTTGATTTCTACTCAGTTATGTGTTGATGAGTGTACCTTTCCCAAAGATCGAGTTACCGATTGAGTATGAAGAATCAGAAGAAGTTGTGTACCTCTGTGAGATTTTTTAAAATTTTTCTTTATATCCGGCGGGTAAGGCAGGTGGAGGTGACAAAAAAATAATCAAAAGTTCCCTTAGAGTTTATGAAAGCTCCTAGGTTAATTAGGGTTTGTGTTATTAAGTGATGGAATGCAATCTAGTGGGTGGGGAGGTGAGGGTAAACTTATAGACCCTTCAACAGCACTTTACTCCAATCTACCACTTTTGCCCATCTCGAGAGAGTACCTGCAATCATAATAAGAAAGGAGAGAAGTGAGGTAAAAGATAAGTAAGGTGGGAAAACGTGAAAAATCAAAGAATGACACCTCCCTGGCAACTGCACCAAAATGTTGAATCGGAGAATCATTGCAAAAAGGTTTGAGTTTGGAAACCTTGTCATTGTAGTGCGATTTTGTGAGAAAAACCATCAACGGATAAATTTAACCGAAACTCAAAAGGAATTTCGGGTAAAACACAGGGAGGCGGATGCTTAATTAAAAATAGCATTTATTTTATTGTCACGAATCATATTAACTGGTCGAATTGAATCTAAACTAGCTATCTACTTAAATAATAATGAATAGAAGTGATAGAGAGAGAATATTACAAATAAAGACAAAATAGAGATAGAATAAACATGGATTTCATAATCACATAATGATGTCTATTACAACTAACCACTACAGTAGAAAGCAGGAAATCCTATGACTAGAAAACAGTAAATCTACTCTACAAAGCAGTAAAAACAAGGTGGAGAGAAGTTATCCTCCTTGACGGGTGCTTGGAGGACTAGCCGCGTTGACGGAGCACCCGGATGAAGGTGGTAAGATGCAGGATGAAGGAGAACGACAGAGAATGGGGCAGGGTGACATCGCAGTGGGATCCTCTTCCCAAATGGCAGTGAGAGGACCACCGCGGAATGCTCCACGAAAGGGATGAGAAGGTGGAAAAATTCTATTTTTAACTCTAGAGGAGCATCCTGAATTTGGGACAAGCACTTAGAGCTTTGGAGGGGGTGAGAGAAGAGAGGAAGGGATGATGAATTTGAATGGTCGGGGTATCCTTTTATAGTTGTAGGGATTGAGGGCAATTTCGTCATTTTATGCTTAAAGACATTAACTCAGGGTCTTTAGTGATGGACTTAAGCATCACTAAGCCCCTGAACGTGGGCGTAGGTCGCGCGCAAGCCACGCCTCCTCTCCCTGCACTTCAACCCCTACGCACGATCGCAAAATCTCAGTCGTCTGATCTTGCGATCAATGGCTGAGAATGCATTGTGCTCATGGCTTCAAAATGACCCCTGCATGCGATCACACGTGCAGAGGCATGTCTGTTAGCGTGTGCGGGTCTTCTCGCATCTGGGCCCTCCTGCTGCCACTCATCTCTGATCCGACGACCCAATTTGAGTTGCACTCGCTCACTCCCATGATTTGAGGTGGGGCAGGGCTCGATCTTGTGACCTGTGCTTCGCCCACAGGCGCACGACCAACACGCCACACCCCCTTTGTGTCGCGCAGAAGAATTAGGCGCTGGCCTTTCTCAGTTGTTGAATCTTAATCCAACGGTTGAGATCAAATGATCGGTTGAGGAGAGAGAGATGGCAAGCAGGCCTTTGGCTGGTTTGGGCGACTAAGATGGCGCCACGTGGTGCCATCTTGGCCGTCAATCTTCTATGACTTGTAGATGGTGCCACGAATGTCGGATTGGATCGATTTTTGCACTGTTGGGCTGCAATCTTTGATCCTAACCCATCTATGCAGTCGAATTTGTCATATGAAATTTGGATTTACACCATCTTGGCCCCTTGACCTCTGATCTTTCTCGAACTGTATCTGATGCTACGGAAGACCGATCAGGGCGATCTTGGAGTCGTTGAACTCCAATCGTCGCCCTAATCAGATCCGTACAGTTGGATCTTCAATCCGAGTCCTCGATTAAATGTCACCCTATCACCTGACCATAAAAAGGAGAAATTAACATAAAATTTATACAAACTAACCTATATGCAAGATGATGCATGTTATGCAATATTTATAATGTATGATGCAACTATATGCCTAAGAACATGCATAAATAGACGGTTTATGTAATATAAACATGTTTACATTAACTTTTAAAGTATATTTAACCTTTAGTAAACCCTTGAGAAGAATCATGATTGTTCTGCATTCATGGTATGATGGTAAAATTGCAGTTTTAACCCTGGTTTCATGTTAAACTCTTAGAAAGGATGTGCAATGAATTACGATCCTTTGGCGGTTATGTAGGAGCATTTATTAATGGAATATGACTAAATAAAGCTAGATGTGGTTGATGATGACATTATCATCACTAGGATGATCAGTAGAGGTAGAGGAGTCATTAAGGGTAGCTAGTGGACAAGGAGGAGGCAGAGGAGGCATCAACCATGATGCCAGAGAAGGGGAATACACCGGGATGGAGAATGGCATCGAGGAGGAGGTCGGAGAGCGTCGCGCTGGTATTACGAGACGTAGAATAAAGAGGGGAAGAAGATCCGGCCACCTATTGTACGTGGCGGCCGGCGAAGCAAACGGAGGAAGGTGGTCACTGAAGTGTGTTGGAACCTAGTTCCACTTCTCTTTTATGTTTTGGTGTTAAGAAAACTATTTTAAATCTAATGGGTTGATTGAAGTATTATTTTTAGGAAATAACAGGATCTAAGGATGGATGAAAGAAGTAATGATGGCATGAAGATTGAAGACTTTAGTTTTGTTTAGTTTGTTGTATCTTAGAACTTTTGTATGTCTCCTAACAAGAAAAAGTTAACTTAAGAGTTAAAATCAAAGTAGAGATAATTAGGGACAAAATCATGTTCAATCATTCATTTCGAAATGAAAGATCGACTCTTTGAAAATATTATCGTATGGCTAAGATAGGATT
Source organism: Thalassia testudinum (assembly GCA_037157565.1). NCBI lineage: Eukaryota > Viridiplantae > Streptophyta > Magnoliopsida > Alismatales > Hydrocharitaceae > Thalassia > Thalassia testudinum. Next base: position 41,777,062 of record JAZHRO010000049.1, read on the forward strand.
TCCTTAAAACTTGGTTTAAACTTATAAAAGAAGGTACTTTAGTAAGTATCGGTACTAGTAATAAGTATCGGTACATGCTAGGCATAGGTTTGGGCCTAATTCCCAAACTGTGAACAACAAGTACTTGTACTCAATATCAGTACCGGTATTAAGTGTTCATAGCCCCGTTGCCTATGAGTCACAAGTGCCGATACTAGTGATAAGTACCGATACAAAGTGACTTTGTTAGTACTCAACAGAGTGCACTGAGTACCAGTACTAATGATCAGTACCGGTACCCCAGGCATTGCTGGGCTAACTATGAGCAGTCAGTACTGGTACTACAACTTCAATGCCAGTACCAACTAGCCGTTATGCCTAATTAGAATGGTTATATTGCAATTTATGTTAATTCTAATCTTCCCAAATTGCCCCTAATGGCAAATAATCATAGGAGAGGCGTTTAGTGTCCTATATAAACACTCCTTATGTCTTTTGCAAAGATCATCAAGCTAAAAATACTCTCCTTGCCTACACCTTCATTTCTCAATTTTCTAGTTGCAAAGGAGCTTTACTTGTTGCATTCTTCTCAAGGTTATTCTTTGCTTGCAACAAATCTTCAAGGCAATTGTGCACTTCTTTGTTTAATCGTTCACTTTCAATTTAGTATTCTCATTAGATTAATTCATACACTTTTAAGCAATATAGTTGTTGGAGACATAGGAACTATAGTTGTAAGCTTTTTATATCTTGCTTATACCTGTACTTTTGTTCATTTCTTTATCTTGTAATTGGGTTGAGGTAACCTGTTAATTACCTCAGGCTTTTAGTAAATTGATTCCATCCCGGTTGAGGGAATTGGGTTAAAAATCCTAAGTCGGGAGACTTAGGTAGTGGAGTACCCGGGTAAGGGGAACCACTATATATTTCATGTGCTTTTTGTGGTTTGCCTTTTCTTGCAATTTTTATTTATATACCACACTATTCATCCCCCCTTCTAGTGTGCTTATGCTCTACAGATCCTACAGGTGATATCAGAGTGGGCTGCGATAAGAAGTAAATTTCCTCTCTTTCAATGGCATCATCAGCCAAGCGCATTGAAGGTCAGTCATCCACATGTCCTCCCTACTTTGATGGGATGGACAATGGATACTGGAAGAGGAGGATGCAAATCTTCCTTAAGGCCATGGATGAAGACTCGTGCACTCTCATTCAAGAGAAGTACATGGATCCGAAGTCGCAGGAAGGAGTCATTTGGATGGCAGATCAAAAGAAGAAGGTCGCTGGGAATGCAAAGGCAATGAACGTGCTTTATTGTGCATTATCAAGGAAGGAGTTCAACCGTATCTCCATGTGCAAGTCCGCGTACGAGATATGGAATACTCTTCAAGTCACATATGAACGTACAAGCAAGGTAAAAGAAACATGAATCTCAATTCTAACCGAGAGTTATGAGTTTTTCAGGATGAAAAAGGAGAAATAATCAAAGTGATGTACATGAGATTTGGAGATATTATCAACCCCATGAAGAACTTGAGAGTGAAGTTTATGGAAGAACAACGTGTAAGGAAGATCTTGAGATCCCTTACAAGTGATTGGTCTCCAAAGTTCATGGCTATCCAAGAGGCGAAGGATTTATCAACTCTCTCCTTAGATGATCTAATTGGAAGCCTCATGGCATATGAGGTCCAATTGGAAAACATGAAGAAGAACGAGGAGAGATCTGTGAGCAAGAAGGAGCTTAATTTTAAAGCTATGAAAGAGGATTCGGACTTCAACGATTCTGACTCCAATGAAGAAGAGGAGCCCGCTCTTCTAATGAGAAAATTTTGAAGATTCATCCAAAAACAAGGTAAGAGAGTCAATAAGTTTTTAAATGACATTGTTTGTTTTGAGTGCAAGAAGAAGGGACATGTATGAAAAGATTACCCTATGATCAAGAAGAAGAAAAAAGAAAAGAAGAAGGACAAAGAACTCGATCGGAAGAAGATCTCAAGAAAAGCATACAAAGCAACTTGGGATGACAGTGATTTTGGCACAGAATCATCTTCCGAAGAATCTGAAGAAATAGAAGTTGCACATCTTTGCTTAATGGTGAACAACGAAGGATCTAAAAACGAGGTAGATTCTGAAATTGCTTTTGAAGAATTGTTACAATCTTATGAAGATTTATATCATAAAGTAAGAATGATTAAAAAGGGAAATAAGGTCTTGCATGATAGTTATAAGACAATAGAAATAGAAAATTCTTGTTTAGAAATAGAATTAGAAATGTTAAAAGAAACTAATAATCAATTACATGCAAAAATAGTAGAATTAGAAGATATTTATGAACACTTTGAGGGAACTTTGAATAATCTAAAAACAACAACTAGGTTGAATACAGAGTTTTGTAATAATTTAAAAGCCAAGTTCAATAATAAAAAGAACACACAAAATAAATCACATGTACCTAGACATGCATCGATTTATCAGAGGTCAAAAATCCTAAGAATTATAGATCTAACACAAAGGTGATCTATAAACCTAAGGATTTGAGGGGTACTAACCATCAAGGAGCCAAAAGAAAATGGGTACCTAAAATAGATTTGATAAACTGTTTTGCAGGTCAAGTAGGACAAATGGATCCTAGACAGTGGGTGTTCCAAGAATATGATGGGACACTCAGGCCTCTTTATCAAATGGATGAGAATAGAAGATGGAGGACACGTCAAGTTAGGCGACAACAAACGTTGTTGCATTATTGGTGAAGGAAAAATAGGTAATTCCTCTAAGATGGTACATAATGTTCTTTTAGTAGAAAACTTAAAACATAACTTGCTTAGTGTTAGTCAAATATGTGATAATGGTTGTGATGTATTATTTACTAAAGTTGATTTTAAAATATTAAAAGAGGGAACAAATACGGTTTTAATTGAAGGGTTTAGATATGAAAATATCCGTGCTCTTCATTTTTCACAAGAGAAATTTGTAAAATGTCTGCTTGCTTCCCATGTTGAAGTAGATCTATGGTGCCGTAGGGTAGGTAACATTAATTACAAACATTTTAATAGGTTAGCCAAAAATGAGTTAGTAAGAGGTCTACCCAAACTAACTTATAAAAAGAATGCTTTGTGCAAATCTTGTGAACTCGGAAAAATACACAAGGCTTCTTTCAAACCTAAAGACTTAGTTTCAACCACACGACCTTTAGAGTTGTTACACCTAGATCTATTTGGGCCAACATGATTTGAGAGCTTAAATGGATCAAAATTTTGCCTAGCTATTGTTGATGACTTTTCTAGGTTCACTTGAGTCATCTTCCTAAAACATAAGGATGACTCATTTGATCCCTTCCTAAGCTTTGATTGAAGACTTCAAAAGGAAAAATCATCCTCAATTCTTAGACTTAGGACTGATCATGGGGGTGAATTTGAAAATGAAAAATTTTCAAGTTTTTGTGTCAATTCTAGCATAACCCATGAATTTTCATTTCCTCGGGCACCATCTCAAAATGGTGTGTAGAGCCCAAGAATCACACTCTACAACAATGCACTCGAACTTTGCTCTTGGATTCTAGGATTCAAAAATATTTCTGGGCTGAAGCCATTAATACGACATGTTATGTTCTTAATAGAACTCTCTTAAGGACTATTATTAAGAAAACTCCATATGAGCATTATTATGAGAAGTCTCCTAGGATTTCTTATTTTAGGGTGTTTGGAAGTCGATGTTATTTATTAAACACCCGTGATCGGCTTGATAAGTTTGATGTAAAAGGTGATGAAGGTATCTTTATTGGCTATGCAACAAAAAGCAAAGCTTATCGAGTCTTTAATAAAAGAACTTTTCTTCTAGAAGAATCCCTGCATGTTTCATTTGATGAAACAAACTTAGGAGAACCTGAACTAAATCATTTAGATTCTGATGATGAAGAAACCCCCTTCATTGATGTATCAAAAATGGAAGATACATGAAATGTACATGATCTTCCAAAAGAATGGGTACACCATAAGGATCACCCTCAAGAACATATTATAGCTGATATTGAATAAGGTGTAAAAACCTGATCTCATTTTAGAGCTGATTTTATCCTTAATGCCTTTGTTTCTCAACTTGAACACAAGAAAGTTGATGAGGCATTAAAGGATGAATCATGGGTTGTAGCTATGCAGGAGGAGCTACTCCGATTTACAAGGAACCATGTATGGGACTTGGTGAAATTGCACTAGAGGGGGGGTGAATAGTGAAATTATGGAATATTGAAAAAAAAAAAAATTCAATCACACAATATACTCAATTATTTTTAGGTGGAAACCCAAGACGGGTGAAAACCACCACCTAAGCCAATCTCTTGACTTAGGATTTTCGATCACAAGGTGATCAATCCACTAACCACACTACTTAAACGAGGGTAGTGTACCTCAATTACAATTCCCACCTCTGATCCCTTAACGGAGGTTTCTCTCTTCAAAATGAAGAGACGGGGACCCGACAGGCCGGATACCCAAAATACAGAAATTAAGAAGTAAAAATAACACCTATAGAGCACCCCAATAATTTAGTTGCTTTCTTATCTACTAAGCATGAAAAGAACTCCCTGATGATTTGCAGAACGGAGCGAGCTGAGAGTATGGATTTGCCCTTTGATCAGAGTATTAGCACAACACAAGGGCAAGATGGAGCTGAAAGTAGTGAGCAAGAGATTTTTCTAATGGAATTGTATCTCAAGAGGTGTGTGTTGCCAAAGAAGAGTTGTAGTCTATTTATAGGCAAGTTTGGAACCTTCAAGAACACTTGAGAGAGCTCTTCTAGCCGTTGGAGACAAATCCCAAGAGTTTAGGACGAAATCCACACAAAATCAGGGCAATGATGATTCTGAGAGCAACATCAGACGTCTAATTATAGGATCAGACGTCTGTTACAGGACGTCTGATTTTTCCTCTGGTCGTCTAATATTGCAGGACATCCTTAACGGACTCTATTGGATCAAAAGAAGGACGTCTGATATTATGTCATAAGACGTCTGATTAGTTTACTGGACGTCTAATGAATGGTGCATTCGTTCCTGTTATCATTGGATCCAAACAGGGTTCTAGGTTTAGAGGATCAGACGTCGTTACAGACGTCTGAGGACATTACCAGACGTCTGGAAACCTAAATACTCTTCCTTGCTTCTTCTGCCAAAAGATTATGTGGCCGTAGACAGATACGCACAGAAAATCATGGCCAACGGTTCAAGGGCAGACGTCTGTAAGTGTGTCAAGACGTCTTGAAATTATTTTTGCCTACAAAAAGTCTAACGGTTAGTATGAGGACGTCTGGGTAAAGAATCAGACGTCTGTGAACGGTTATCGACGTCTGAAAGTGAAGTCCTTCGACTGATGTTTATGAGGAGATGAACAAAGGCAGAAATATTTGAAATTAGACGTCTGATACACATGTCAGACGTCTTATGGTGGAAAATCAGAGGTCTGGACTTTTTACTGGACGTCTGAAAAAAGTATAAATGTTGGGTTTTTATTTCTAATTTATCCTAAGTGTAGAGAGCCTAAGTTAGCTATTTATAGGTTATGTTTGGGGGCTCTTTACAATATTTCTAGACTCAAATAAGATGAAAATTACAACCTTTGAAAGTTTACATGAAAAAAGCCTAAGACCTAATACTTATGCTACTTGTCTTCACGCTTTTAATCTCCCGTCTTGGAAAGCTTTTTGAAATCCTGCAAATATGTTATTATAGAGAGAAAACAATATGCTACGCTTTATTTATTATTTCATTTTCTACATTTTGTAAAATCATCAAAATATTATATATGAGTAGTTGAACTAACAATCTCCCCCTTTTTGATGATTTTCAAAATATAGTTGTAGGTTCCTCTTTCCTCCCCCTAAAGGTTGTACTTGATAGCCTTTATCTATTTAAGAAGGTTGTTTTTATATTATTCCTTAATTTCTTACCTACATTCTTCTCCCCCTTTTTGAATATCATCATGAAGGGTTGTTAAAGGGAGTTGAAATCTAAACTACAAGAGTGATATCTACAAAGTAGAGTGCATGAGTAAAACTGCATGTTTAAAAGATGACAAGGCATTAAGGAAAATTTATTAGGAATAGAAATATTTAAGCATGGACTAGCTATTTGTTCCCAAAAATATTAAGTACAGGGTCAAGGCCTCTTAATACAAACTTAGAATAAAAGACAGAAAAATAGAAGCACTAAAACTATTCTTCTTGATCTTGGCGGCGGCGGCGACGAGCGGGTCCTTGTCCTATCTGCAAATTTTGAATATCTGATCTAAGTTCGTCGATGTCGCGGCGCATGCTTCCCATGTAGGTGTACATCTCGCCGGTTCGACGCAGCAGGAGGGAGATGCCGGAGGAGAGGGAATCTGTGGCTGGATCCCATGCTTCATCAAAGCTCGAGCGGGGAGCTTCTATTTGAAGGGGCCGTGGTTCATGGAAGTCTGGAAAGGGTGGAAGGGGCTCTTCTTCCATGGGTTCGTCGGCGGGCTCAAGATCTTCTCTAAGTATATGCATCTTGGCGGCTGTGGCCCGGTTGTAAGGCTCAATTTTCTTGTCAACTGCTTGGTCAGTTATGGAAATCCGATGGGATGAAAAGATTTTGGATAGAATAGACCCAAACGGAAGTGATGCCCCATGGTCCTCATTCATGACGCGAACAATGAGGCGGCAATAATTGAAAGGAATATGACGAACGGCCGCAAAAAGGAGAGCCTTGTGTTGGCGTGAGATGTAATCAAAACCTCCTGATTTGTTTAGGAGGTCCCACCCAAAAATGCGAGAGAGTAGACGTGGAAGGGGTTTGAGATTTTTGCACGGTAGAGTGCCAAGGTTTTCAACATATTTTTCCGGGAGAACTAACTCTTGATTGATGATTTCTGGGTCGTATTGCCTCAGAATGTCATTGAAATCATTTCCCTCATTGGGGATGGCTAGAAGGTCAGAGATAGTTTCGGATGTGATGTGTATTTCACGACCAAATAGGCGGGTATGGAGTTCAAGTTCATCGTTGCTGTAGTCCTCAACGATGTTGGCATAAAAGAGACGGCAAAGATCAGGGAACACACCAAGAGTTCCAATGCCGGAGTGGAATTGACGGTCAAAATATTGGAAAAGATGGAGAGTTTGGAAGTGTTCCTGAAGGTTCAAATGGGCAAAATCATTCCAAACAATAAAACGAGGGCATTTAACTTTGGCATTCGCGAAACGACGAAATCGCTGCCTAGCGATGTCACCCCGCAATTGATCTGCCAAATAAGTGGAAGAGGAACTGGAAGATCCCTCAACTTGCTTCCTACAGGGAGGCATATTTGGTGGAATGGGTGGTTAGGTTTAGGAAAAAAATGAGTGGTGCGTTGAGGATAGAATACCTGCAAAAAAGAAACAACCATTCAACCAAACAACATTCACCCAAAACATAGTTTCAAACACTGCAATCATCATGAAAAAATATGTGGTAGTATGCCTTGAGGCAATACAACCTGCCATGTAGTTGTGGCAATATACCTTTGGATGCAAGCCACTAAAATGTCGGCTTGATCCTCATGAGGTAATACCCTTGCCATGGAAGATGCAGCTAGGGCTAACAGGGTTTTCTTGACCGAGGGTTAGGGTTCTAAGGCTGATAATGATATGAAATGCACATGTAGGTCAAGTGAATCAAGAAGGAGAACTAGATGCTACAGGATGCTGCAAGGTCGTGGGTAAAAGATCATGGAGGCGCCCTAGGAGTGGAGAGGATATACCCACGGGAGGAGGGAAGCCTCCAAATGCGCGGTCGAGAGGCGGGGAGGACGCGCGCAGAGGAGCAGCAGTTCCGTCAGTCGTCGAAGAGGAGCGACGGTCGTCTGGCTGCGAGCAGAACTTCGCCAACTGCTGATGTGGGCCGTCGGGTGTGAGGGAGAGCGGCGCGCAGATCTTGTGTGGGGTAGGGATTTTGGATAGGAGAGTGGGACCTTTGCGAAGGGGATCTTATATCCCAAGGTCACGGAGCAAGTCTCCCCCTGAAGTTGGGGAGATTTGCATTTCAAACCGTCCAGAGAAAAGCCGCGACGCGCAGATTTTTCCCCGATCAGACGTCTGTCAACGATGTCAGACGTCGGGATTTGCCAGAGGGATTTTAGCCCATTTCAGGGCGACGTCTGTTTTATCCATCAGACGAATAATCAGACGACTAATTCTAATATAGACGTCTGATTTCTGAAGGAATCCTCCCCAGCAAAAAGATTTATTCTCCAGGTTGTCGTCTGATTTCTTACTCAGACGACAATGAAGACGTCTAAATTTAATATTAGACGTCCGATTTCTGCAGACAGACCTTCCTGGATTTTCGTTTAAAGTTACAGGGTCGTCCGCTTTTCCTGTCAGACGATCCCTACGACGTCTAACCACATATTCAGACGTCCGACAGCCAGTACATGTTCTGTCTCCGAGATAGACGTCTGTCAACACATTTGGACGACATTTCAGACGTCTGTGTGGTGTACCAGACGTCTGATATGACTGTTTTGTTATATAAAATCGTCGTCTGTCCCAGATGTTTAGACGACGAATTTTAATGTATAAGACGTCTGATTATTTAATCAGACGTCTGATATTGGACAGAGTGTGCATTTGGATGTTTGAATGAAGGCTTCTAACTTAGTGAAATCAAGGTTCAATCTATGCTCATGACAAAAGAGGTTCCATTAAATCACTAAATTCTTCAAATATCACTTAGCTTACATATGCCTAGTTTCCTACGTATATAATTAAAGCGATCATAATTCAAAGGTTTAGTGAAAATATCAGCTAATTGTAGTTCAGTACAAATAAATTCAACTTCGATTTCTTCCTTAAGTACATTGTCTCTTAGGAAGTGATGTCGAACATCAATATGTTTTGTGCGAGAGTGATGTACGGGATTTTTCGAGAGGTTGATAGCACTAGTATTGTCACATAATATTTTTATCTTATTAAATATCAAGTTAAAATCCTTCAAAGTATTTTTCATCCAAAGCACTTGGGAACATGCTAGTGCAGCGGCTATGTATTCAGCTTCTGTAGTTGATAAAGCTACACTAGATTGTTTCTTTGAGAACCAAGAGACTAGTGATTCGCCTAAGAATTGGCACGTCCCACTAGTACTCTTCCTATCAGTGCGGCTACCTGCGTAGTCCGCATCGCTATATGTAACTAAGTTGAATTGTGGACTCCTAGGGTAGAATAAGCCATAATCAGATGTGTCAACTAGATATCTAAATATTCGTTTTACAGCATTTAGGTGTGATTGTTTAGGATTTGATTGAAACCTAGCGCATAAGCAGGTACTAAACAAAATATCATGTCTACTGGAAGTTAAATACAGTAAAGATCCAATCATGCTACGATAGAGCTTTTGATCTATGGGCGTACCTGATTCGTCCAAGTCTAAGGAAGTTGTGACACTCATAGGAGTGTTCTTCCTTTTACTTTTGTTCATATCAAATCTCTTCAACATCTCCTTTGTGTATTTAGATTGACACACAAAGGTTCCAATTTCGAGCTGAGTGATTTGCAAGCCCAAGAAAAACTTGAGTTCACCCATCAAACTCATTTCGAATTCTTCCTGCATAATTTCTGAAAACTTTCTACACATAGATTCATTAGTAGCACCAAATATCATATCATCTACATATATTTGAACTAATAAAATGTCTTTTCCTTTTCTTTTAATGAATAATGTGGAATCAGCTTCCCCTATAGAGAATTTTGCATTTAACAAGTAGTCTTTGAGCCTTTCATACCAAGCTCTAGGAGCTTGCTTTAGACCATATAGTGCCTTGTTTAATTTGTAGACAAAATGAGGCTTATCATGAGACTCAAAACCAGGAGGTTGTTTTACAAAAACTTCCTCCTTAATGAATCCGTTAAGAAACGCGCTCTTAACGTCCATTTGAAAGAGTTTAGAGCCAAGAAAGGCGGCATAAGCAAGAAGCATGCGAATTGATTCGAGTCGAGCTACGGGAGCGTAGGTCTCATCAAAATCAATTCCTTCTTCTTGGTTGTACCCTTGTGCTACCAACCGAGCCTTATTTCGAATAACTATACCGGATTCATTCAACTTGTTCCGGAATACCCATTTGGTACCTATTACCGTTTGCCCTTCAGGCTTAGGTACTAGATCCCAAACTTCATTCCTTTGGAATTGGTTGAGTTCCTCCTGCATGGCCATCATCCAAGTTTCTTCGGAGCATGCTTCCTCGACACTCTTCGGTTCAACTTGAGATACAAAGGCGGAGAGACCAAAGGTGCAACTAAAACGAGATCGGGTTTTAACGCCATCAGAAACACTTCCAATGACTTGACTTTCGGGATGATCCCTTTGATATATCCAATCTTTTGGAAGATTATGGATATTGGAGTTTGGAATGTTAGACACATCAATAGTAGAGTCATCTTCATCATCCATATTGACTCGGTCAATGGAGGAATGAGGAGATTCATCGAAGGAGACATGAAGGGTTTCCTCCACTATTAATGTGGTCTTGTTAAAAACCCGATATGCCTTACTACGTGAGGAGTAACCAATAAAGATGGCTTCTTCACCTTTGGCATCAAATTTATCTAAATTAGAGCGGGTATTCAAGACAAAACATCGACATCCAAAAACTTTAAAATAACTAATTTTGGGTATTTTCCCATAGTATAGTTCAAAACAAGTTTTTCGCAATCCGGATCGAATTAAGGTGCGATTTAACACGTAACAAGCCGTGTTAACCGCCTCAGCCCAAAAGTACTTCGGTAACCCCGAGTCTATGAGCAATGTTCGAGCACACTCTTGAAGAGTACGGTTCTTTCTCTCAACCACCCCATTTTGTTGAGGTGTTCGAGGAAAAGAGAACTCATGAGCAATACCATGCTCTTGACAAAAATCATCAAACAAGGAATTTTCAAACTCGCCCCCATGATCACTACGGATACGAGTGATTTGGTAGCCTTTTTCAGTTTGAATTTTTCTACAAAAAATAGAAAAGACGGAAAACACTCCTTTAGATCTCAAGAAGTAGACCCATGAAAACCTCGAAAAATCATCTACAATTACAAGGCAATATTTGCATCCACTGAGGCTCTCATATTTTGTTGGTCCAAACAGATCTAGGTGAAGTAGTTCTAAAGGTCTTGATGTGGATATAACTTCTTTGCTTTTAAAACTAGATTTTATAATCTTACCTAATTTACATGAATCACAAATAAGCTCATTTAAAAATTTTCTTTTAGGAAGACCTCGGACTAGTTCATGTTTAGCTAATTTTTGAACCAGCTTCATATGAACATGTCCTAGTCTTTTATGCCATATACTTAACTCATCATTTGCTATAAGACATTCATAAGTGCCATTTTTATCAAATTCTACGACATAAATGTCTTTAAATCTAGTTCCCTTAAGAAGGGTTTCATTGGTTAATGCATGCATAATTTCAAACATTTTAGAAGTAAACACTACTTTAAAACCCTTATCACATATTTGACTTACACTTAAAAGATTATGTTTTAGTCCTTTAACTAGAGAAACATTTGAGATGGGAGAGAGAGGGTTACCTATTTTACCAAGGCCAATAATATGGCCCTTGTGGTTGTTGCCAAATGTAACTGTTCCTCCATCCGTAGGTTGGAGGTCCAAAAATAGGCGCTTGTCTCCTGTCATATGTTTGGAGCATCCGGAGTCCATCACCCATCGGCCTCCTTGGTGGTGGTGGTCTCCTTGTCTTCCTCCTTGTAGACCTTCTTCCTCCTACAAAAGATCTTCGATGGTGACTTGGTGTTTCTATAGGTCTTTCTAATTTGAGTCGTCCATCCTTCATTTTGTATATCCAATTTTTGACATTATGATGTCCTTTCATCCCTACAAAACAAAGTGAGAGTTGTCTTTTCGGTATCCATTGTAAAGCGGATCCGTATTTGTTAGTGTTCTCCTTTAGAGGAGGGTCCTTTTTCGGCTCACTTTGACTAGGCTCATAAAAGCCTAATCCAAATTTACTTGAGGAAGGTTTTTGATGGGCAATGAGTTTGTCCAAGTTATCTTTCCCCTTTGTAAATTTGGCTAGGTCCTCAAGAAGTTGGTTTGACTTTTCTTTGAGATGATTTATCTCTATTTTCATTATATCTAGTTTATCTTCTAATGCCCTAATCTCTACTCTAAGTAAGCCGTTTTCATCCTTTTTAAAAGAGTTTGATTTTTCAAGCACATGGATTTTGTCGAGTAATTCTTCTCTATCTAAAAATTTTTGTTCACTCATTGCTGTATACAAATCATTTGTTAATGAATCTTTCTCAATCATCAGATTTCTTATTTGCATATTTAAAGCAGTGGTTTCTTTTGTAAGAATTAGATTCTTTTCTTCAAGATCATTGATTAATCTCTTATTTTCTAACTTTTCTTCTTTTAAAGCCTTGCTTTGGGTTTTAGTTTTCTTAAGATCTATATATAATGAATCAAAGGCATCTTGTAATTCATCCAAAGAGTAGGGGTTTACCTCAGGTTCCTCAGATTCAGACTCGGAACCATCATTTGTTGCCATTAGTCCCAAGCATGCCGTTTCTTCATTTGTTTCCTCCTCCTCTTCTTCTTCGGAGGTGGAGTCATCCCACGTTGCTTGAAACGCCTTCTTTTTGAATCCTTTTGGTTTGGAGATCTTCTTGTAGTCAGAAGGCTTCTTGGGTTTCTTCTCATCATCCCTTTTGAGTAAGGGACAATCTTTCCTTATGTGACCTCTCTTTTTGCAATTATAGCAAATTAGAGGATCTTCTTCTCTTTTCCTTCCCTTGATCTCTCTTCTATTTCTGAGAAACTTTTTAAACTTTTTAGCTAATAAAACAAATTCTTCGTCATCGGTACTTACCTCATCATCCGAAGTAGCTTTGAAGGCTAAGGTCTTCTTCTTTGGCTCCGATGAGATTGATTTCTTCTTTTGCTCCATTTTTGATTCGTAAGCCATGAGATTCCCAAGTAGATTTTCCATGTCTAGATCCTCTACTTGGTTGGCTTCTTCTATTGCCGTTACCTTTTGCTCCCACTCAGGTCCAAGGGAGCGAAGGAGCTTCCCTTGAAGCTCCCCCTTTATAAATGTCTTTCCTAAAGACTTGAGGTTATTCACGATTAACGTGAATCGGGTGTACATGTCCCCAAGTCTTTCATTCTCCTTCATAGAGAAAGCTTCGAATTCCTGCGATAACAAGTTTATCTTTGAGGATTTAACTTTAGATGTACCTTCGTGAGTAACCTCCAAGGTTCTCCAGATCTCGTGGGCGGTTTCGCATTGGCTGATGCGGTTGAATTCCTCCGAGCTGAGAGCGCAGTAGAGTGAGTTCATTGCCTTGGCATTCAGTCCAAGGTGATGGATTTGCTCCACTGTGTAACCAGTTTCTGGTTTCTCGGGAATGACGTATGCGGATTCGCATTTCTCCCAAATGGAGAAATCATTGGCTTGAAGCCACATCTTCATTCTCAGCTTTCAGTAAGTGTAGTTGGTTCCTTCGAAGAGTGGTGGTCGAGTGGTGGATTGCCCCTCCAATCTGCTTGTGGAAATGGCCTTCCCCTCCATGTGATCTTTCCGCGGATGTTACTCCTGTAGGCGGAAAACCTTCTCTGATACCAAATGAAATTGCACTAGAGGGGGGGTGAATAGTGAAATTATGGAATATTAAAAAAAAAAAAAATCCAATCACACAATATACTCAATTATTTTTAGGTGGAAACCCAAGACGGGTGAAAACCACCACCTAAGCCAATCTCTTGACTTAGGATTTTCGATCACAAGGTGATCAATCCACTAACCACACTACTTAAACGAGGGTAGTGTACCTCAATTACAATTCCCACCTCCGATCCCTTAACGGAGGTTTCTCTCTTCAAAATGAAGAGACGGGGACCCGACAGGCCGGATACCCAAAATACAGAAATTAAGAAGTAAAAATAACACCTATAGAGCACCCTAATAATTTAGTTGCTTTCTTATCTACTAAGCATGAAAAGAACTCCCTGATGATTTGCAGAACGAAGCGAGCCGAGAGTATGGATTTGCCCTTTGATCAGAGTATTAGCACAGCACAAGGGCAAGATGGAGCTTAAAGTAGTGAGCAAGAGATTTTTCTAATGGAATTGTATCTCAAGAGGTGTGTGTTGCCAAAGAAGAGTTGTAGTCTATTTATAGGCAAGTTTGGAACCTTCAAGAACACTTGGGAGAGCTCTTCTAGCCGTTGGAGACAAATCCCAAGAGTTTAGGACGAAATCCACACAAAATCAGGGCAATGATGATTCTGACAGCAACATCAGACGTCTAATTATAGGATCAGACGTCTTACAGGACGTCTGATTTTTCCTCTGGTCGTCTAATATTGCAGGACATCCTTAACGGACTCTATTGGATCAAAAGAAGGACGTCTGATATTATGTCATAAGACGTCTGATTAGTTTACTGGACGTCTAATGAATGGTGCATTCGTTCCTGTTATCATCGGATCCAAACAGGGTTCTAGGTTTAGAGGATCAGACGTCGTTACGGACGTCTGAGGACATTACCAGACATCTGGAAACCTAAATACTCTTCCTTGCTGCTTCTGCCAAAAGATTATGTGGCCGTAGACAGATACGCACAGAAAATCATGGCCAACGATTCAAAGGCAGACGTCTGTGTGTCAAGACGTCTTGAAATTGTTTTTGCTTACAAAAAGTCTAACGATTAGTATGAGGACGTCTGGGTAAAGAATCAGACGTCTGTGAACGGTTATCGACGTCTGAAAGTGAAGTTCTTCGACTGATGTTTATGAGGAGATGAACAAAGGCAAAAATATTTGAAATTAGACGTCTGATACACATGTCAGACGTCTTATGGTGGAAAATCAGACGTCTGGACTTTTTACTGGACGTCTGAAAAAAGTATAAGTGTTGGGTTTTTGTTTCTAATTTATCCTAAGTGTAGAGAGCCTAAGTTAGCTATTTATAGGTTATGTTTGGGGGCTCTTTACAATATTTCTAGACTCAAATAAGATGAAAATTACAACCTTTGAAAGTTTACATGAAAAAAGCCTAAGACCTAATACTTATGCTACTTGTCTTCACGCTTTTAATCTCCCGTCTTGGAAAGCTTTTTGAAATCCTGCAAATATGTTATTATAGAGAGAAAACAATATGCTACGCTTTATTTATTATTTCATTTTCTACATTTTGTAAAATCATCAAAATATTATATATGAGTAGTTGAACTAACACTTGGTACTTGCTCCTGAGGGTAATTCCATCATTGGAACCAAGTGGGTATTCCAAAATAAATTGGATGAATCTAGTTCAGTAATCAGAAATAAAGCCAGACTTGTAGATCAAGGCTGTAACCAATAGGAGGGTATTGACTTTGATGAGACATATGCTCCTGTTGCTCGATTGGATTCCATACGAATGCTACTTACCTTTGCAAGTGCAAAGGATTTCAAGCTATATCAAATGGATGTCAAGAGTGCTTTTCTTAATGGATATATTAAGGAAGTAGTTTATGTTCATTAGCCTCTCGGGTTCAAGGACCCAGCACACCTAGAGCATGTATACAAGCTCAATAAGGCATTATATGGACTTAAATAAGCTCCCAAGGCCTAGTATGAGAGGCTTAGGTCCTTCCTTCTTCAGCATGGATATAGAATTGGGGTTGTTGATTCAACACCTTTTGTAAAGGAAGAAGGAGATGACATCCTACTGGTTCAAATATATGTTGACGGTATTATATTTGGATCAACCAAGGAGTCCCTGTGTCAATATTTTTGTGAGACTATGAAGACTGAGTTCGAAATGAGTATGATGGGTGAACTCAGATTCTTTTTAGGCCTCCAAATCCAACAATTAGACACAGGTATATACATTAGTCAAACTAAATATGTTCTTGAAATTCTGAAGAAGTTTGACTTTGAAAAAGTAAATGGAAAAGAGGTTGCAATTGCTCTATCTGCTTCTCTTGGTGAAGATTTATCCAGCAAGAGGATAGATGAAAAGAAATACCAGGGTATGATAGGTTCACTTTTATACCTTATAGCCTCTAGACCTGATATTCTCTTTGCTACATGTCTATGTGCGAGATTCCAATCCGAACCCAAAGAATCTCATTTTAATGCAGTAAAAAGAATATTTAGATACCTAAATAGCACAAGAGACCTTAGTCTTTTTTATCCTAAAGCACAAACATTAGACCTATTATCCTATAGTGATGCAGACTATGCAGGGAGTCGGACAGACAGAAAGAGCACTAGTGGCCCATGTCATTTTATTGGAGAATCCCTAGTCTCATGGTTCTCTAAGAAACAAACTTGTGTTTCACTTTCTATGATTGAAGTAGAGTATATTGCTGCTTCACTTGCTTGCTCTCAGGTCTTTTGGATGAGACAGACTTTGTCTGACTTTGGATTGATTTTTGCGTAATCCAAAATTTTATGTGATAATACAAGAGCAATAAATTTATCCAAAAATTCGATATATTATTCACGTACCAAACACATAGATGTTAGACATCATTTTCTTAGAGATAATGTGCTTCAAGGTTCCATTCAATTAGACACAAAACCTCTTGTAGTAGAGAGATTCTGCTTTATAAGAAGAAAGTTAGGACTTTGTACAATAAAATAAATTCAAAATTAACAAATTGTTTGCTTAATAACTTGATTGCAATTACAAAATTCCCTAAGGGTCAAACTGAAATTTACCCACTATTGCTAAAAAGGGGGTAAACTGTAATATTTCCATATGACTGGAAATATTAGGGTATTGTTTGCAATATGGTTGCTTAACTTAGGTTGTTGACTAAATTATTTTTTCAACACCTAAGTTGTTGATTGAAATATTTTCTTAACCATTTAAGTGGTCATGTGACTAGAACATGACCCATCGCATATAAAAGAGGCCAAGTGCAAACACTTGCCTCGTTTCACACTTTGTAAACCCTAGTTCTTCTCTCAAGAGCCACTCCAAGCCCTGGCAAAGAAGAAGGATCACCTCCAAGCTTCTACTTTAGGTATATTCTTATCTTATAAGTAGATCTTAATATCATGAGTCATTCTTTAACTTGTCTTTTTCTTTCTCTCAAGTCCATTCCTGCTACTGCATTTGTTTCTTGTTGGGTACCAGATGGTACCGGTACCCATTATTGGTACCGGTACTACTTGGGTGCAGCAGTGCCTGCTTTAGCGAGCAGGTATCGGTACTGAATATGAATACCGGTACTAGCTAGAATTTCTGGTTGGAAAAGAAACCAACCAGTACCAGTACCAATCACTAGTACTGATACATGCAGGCTTAAATGTGTTGTTATATGCACATGAAATGACCCGTTGCCTTGTTAGTTAGTTAAGACATTTGGAGTTTCAATCAGACGTCTAGACACATGCCTGAATGTCTGAAAGTGAGAATTTTCGTACATCCTTTTGGACTCTATGTGCGAGCGGTGCGCAAAAGCCTCTCTCTCCTCTGTACCCTCACCCCCTTAAACCCTAAACCCATCCTATTTAAACCCTCCATCCACTGCACACCCCACCACTCAATCCATCGCCACCTCCACCTTCTCCTTGCGACTAACAAGCCCCCCCAGCCTCCCATCTCTTCTGCAGTCGTGGAGAGGAAGGAGAGGAGCCGGCGAGGGAGAACGGGGAAGAGTGAGAATGAGAGAGTGCAAGGGAGTGAGAGTGGGGGAGAAGGATGATGGCCGTAGGAGCTTGGAGGAGGTCTAAGAGGAGTTCATGGGAGAGAGGAGGATGCCGACGGGGAGATTCTCAAGCTCCTGCAACTGTTGGAGCTGCCGCTGTGTCGTTTGAGGGCGGAGGCGTGAGTGGGCAAGCTACATGGAGGAGTTTTGATACTGGAAGTTTTCCAATATCAGATGTCTGGAGCATCGACCAGACGTCTAGCGAGACATCAGGACATCTGGAGCTTAAACCGGACGTTTGAAAGCATAATATCACGAGGTACGTATCTTCCTATGCTACTCTCCGCCATTCAAGCTGTAGCATAGGAAATGTCAGGCTAAGATTGTGTCTACGGGTTTTCATATGCAGGTGATGGCTTTGGGAAGGTGCATGGTGTGCTTTTCCAAGTATTTTAGACGTTTGATCACGACGCCAGACGTCCGGAGGTACTTCCAGATGACCAGAGGCCTTGTACGACGTCTGGAGCTACCCCAGACGGTCACGGAGGGAGTCTGGACATCTGAAGCAGTCGCAGAAAGTGCAAGGTGAGATCTGACGTCTTTTAAGATGTCTGGGACTAGGACCAAATGTCTGATTTTGGGTAGTAACTGTGTTTTTGGGTTGTTTAGGGCCCAAACGGAATCGGATTTCCGTAAACGAAGTACCGCTGTTTTCCACTCGAGTTTCTCTACGTGTTCATGTTGAGTATCTACTGTTTTGGCCTAGTCTAATGTAAATTAGTCGCTGGAACAGGTTACTAGTCGGTGGCGTGTTCGGGGCCCGCGGAGACGACGAGATATGCGGTGCAGGCTCCCATTCCTCCCGTGATACTCAGTAGAGTGGTTTAATTCAGTTCTTAATATTTAAATAAGAATGTACTTATTTGGAATAATCGGATCGAACTCTAGGATGTGGAATGAACCCTAGGGTAGAAATGTATGAGCCTATTTTGAGCTGTACTGCTTACTTGAGTGCATGTTTAAAATAAATTGCTAGCAAATGGTATTAGTGTAATTATGAGATGTACGTTAAAAATACGAGTTGCCTGCATGTGAATGAGAAAGTGAATGGTGAAACCACAAGTTGCATGTAAATGATTGAGAATTAAATTGTGAAAACACGAGCTGCTTGTATATGGATGAGGAACGAGTTATGAAACATGAGATCTGAATATGGATAAATGAGATGAATAACGAGCATGAACCCTACGGGGAATTAGGAGTATAACTCCTGTGTATGAAAGGAATCTGGAACGTAGATGGAAAGTGAGTTAGCCCTTGTGTACACAGTACCAATGCTAGGAACTGTCCCTTTTCATGTAGAGGGGGAGTTAGCCACCTCTTGGGTTGAGACCTAGGTTAGGACTGGACACTCTATACTGACTCCTGTTGGCCCTCGCGTACGTGGTACCGAGGTGAGCTACTAGTGTAGGGAGGGAGCTAGCCACCCCACCGGGGCTGGGGTTAAGGTAGCCACCCTACACCGACTTTGTTAGGCCCACTGGGCAAACTGGGGTAGTCGGATGAGGGTACACGGACTGTGGAGGGGCGAGACCCCTGTTCTGAGAGGGCAAGGCCCTGTACTGTTCCGTGCTGTACCTTAGGCATACTCGCTAGCGAAAACGGCTGTCCACGTGCCAGTGCGGGGTAGCTACCCATGCGCTTATCACGCATGTCGTAGTCACCGCTACGTCGCGACAGTGACCTTGGTGTGGTTGACTGGGTGTAGGACTACCACAGGGGACTCTCCTGGCTAGGAGAGCACCACGTGTACCTTCTACTCCACGAAAATGACTGCAATCAAGATAGTTCCCATAGGGAACAATCAAGATCAAGAAATACTTAGATACTTTGTGAAATAGATGAACCAGAAATACATAAATGAGATAAATAGAAATAAGAATAAAACATGCTTGTTGTTTTTACTTTACTTGCACATAAATAATGTAAACACCACTCTACTCAGCGTTCATTGATTTTGTCTTTTCGTAACCCTGTTCAGGACCAGGAGTTGAGTAGCTCGAGTTTCTGGTTGTAGAGGGTGCTGGGTTCTGCCAAGCTCAGCTATAGTAGTTTCCTTTCCAGCTCTTTGTTACTGCTGTAGTTGTGAGTATTGGACTTTAAAATTACTGTTCTCGTTACTTTCTTTTTCTGTTGTTGTTGTGGTGGCATGTACTATATTTTGAGACAGTTGTTCTACTTTCTTTTATTATTTCCTTTTTCCTTTCGCTTAGTTATATTGCATGTGTGAATGTGGTTTATTTCTTACTTTTGGTTATTTCTCGTTGGATGACTTAGTCTTGGGATTAGTCGAGGTGAGCCGATCTCGAGTCTTGTAGGGATCTGGGAGCCAGGTCGTAACAAGATGGTATTAGAGTAAGGTCATCTCGATAAATGAACCAATTGGTCTGAGAATAACCACTCACGTGCATATAACTAGGATAGCCACCACAACGTATCGATTGATGTTCATTTTTGAGTCTTTTTGTCGATGAAATCCGGTATCGTTGACAACTCTTGTTCTATCTCTCCTCGCAGGAGATGCCTCATCAGGGAGTTCCCGAGGTTGGCTGTGGTCGTGGTCGTGGATGAGGTCGGAGGGGTAGACGTGTCAGACCTAAGGCACCAGTTGACCCACCTCTCCTCCCGGGCATTCAGGCCCAGGATCGCACCCAGCTGATCAGAGTCATCGTGCGAGAGGAGCTCCACCAGCCTCCTCGGGTGCCTCTTCCTGAGGACATGTCGGGGGAGTCCTCAGTGGGATAGAGAGACTGTCACCATATCGGATGAGTAGGAGGGGGAGGGGGTGATCCTCCACCACACTCTGACACTTCCGAGCATGAGTCCTCCTTGCCTAGAGGCGTGCCCGTTCCCCCACTACAGCTACACCACAAGCTTTTCGGATAGTTTCGGAAGCTGAAGCCCTCCTCCTTGAAGGGGGATGAGGACCCGTCTGAGGCAGAGGACTGGCTGGAGTAGATAGAGAAGGTGCTCAACACCCTTCACCCACCTGCGAAGTGCCGCTGGGCTTTGCCATGAACCAGCTAGAGAGCGCAACACACAGGTGGTGGAGGGTAGTTAGAGGCCAGGAGGGGAGAGAGCCGATGTGGGACTAGTTCATGGCTCTCTTTTGCAAGGAGTACTTTCCGTAGACCTAGTAGGACTAGAGGAGGTGGGAGTTCCACACTCTCCGCCAGGGGACGATGATGGTTAGTGCATACCGCACGCGTTTCCTGGAGCTGTCACGTTTTGCCCCGACAACTGTGTCTACTGAGGAGGAGCTCCTGTGGAGGTTTACTAAGGGGCTCCGACCTGCTATTCGGGGGTATGTCAAACCCCTGAAGCTACCCACTTTCTCTCATGTGGTCGAGGTAGCCATGACTTACGAGGAGACCAACCCAACTGTGCGAGACACTGACAGCGGACGGAAGAGGCCCTACCAGCCAGAGTACTCTTAGGGCCGTTGAGAAAGGAGGCACACGGCCCCCGTAGGAGAGCCGTCTCGTTCTGCGGGGCCACCAGTGGCCTTTGGGGGCCCCAGACAGGGGCCAGTTGCTAGCACCGGGCCCCCTCCTAGCTGCCAGCAGGGACCTACTGAGGGAGGAGGTCATGTACCCCTCTACTACCAGTGTGGCTAGCTGGGCCACATCAAGAGGGAACTACCCATCTAGGGCCAAACCACAGCAGATGCTCCCCGCACCGAGCACTGGAGGCCAAACTGGAGGTCGTGGTCACCAAGCACGTGGGGGAGGACAGCAGTCACGAGGAGGGTACCGGCCAGCTGCTGCTTGCTCGACCTATAGTGTAGCTGCTTCATCTGCACTGAGAGCTGAGGGGCATATCAATGCCCTAACACACAGAGACGCCAGGGCTTCGGGTTCTATGGTGGCAAATTAGTGTATGTACTATTTGATTTCGGCGCCACCCACTCCTTCGTTGCTACGAGTTTTACCGTTAGTTCAAGGCAAGGCAGTGTACTGTTAGAGGATTCGTTTGTGATCAGAGGCCCAAGTGGCCAGTTGTTTGTAGCCGAGGTCTACATGGATTGTGAGGTCAGTATAGGGGGACACAACCTTCCCACTGACCTAATTGTGATCCAGATGGAGGACTTTGGCGTGATCCTAGGGATGGATTGGCTATCCGCCTATCACGCTCTGGTGGACTGTTTCGGGAGGAAGATTGTCTTCTCCATACCGTAGTTGCCTCCCTTTGAGTTTCACGGTCAGCCGGTGAATGGAGGTTTCAGATGCATCTCCGTGCTTCGGGCAACGAGGCTTTTGAGATAAGGGTGTGAGGGCTTCTTGGCCTGTGTAGTGGCAGAGCCTAGCCCCGCGACAAACTTTCAGAGTATCCCGGTGGTTTGCGAGTACCCTGACGTTTTCCCAGAGGAGCTGTTAGGACTACCGCCTGAGTGTGAGATCGAGTTTGAGATCTCATTGGTATAGGGGACTAGCCCCATTTCTACTGCACCGAACTGGATTGCATCGCTTGAGCTGCGAGAGCTTAAGTCACATCTACAGGACCTGCTGGAGAAGGGCTTTGTGAGGCCCAGTGCATCCCCGTAGGGAGCCCTTGTGCTATTTGTGAAGAAGAAGGATGGTACCCTGTGACTTTGTGTCGACTAGCAACAGCTGAATAGGGTCACTGTCAAGAAGAAGTATTCGCTGCAAAGGATTGACGACCTCTTCGACCAGTTGCGAGATGCCACAGTGTTCTCCAAGATAGATCTAAGGTCAGGTTACCACCAGTTGAGGATCAGGGAGACCGACGTCTCCAAGACAGCTTTCTGTACCTAGTACAGGCACTACGAGTTCTTGGTCATGCCGTTTGGGCTGACCAATGCCCCCACTGCCTTTATGGATTTGATGAACCGTGTTTTCAAGCCTTACTTAGACTAGTTTGTGGTGGTGTTCATCGATGACATACTCGTTTACTTGCAGAATCATGCACAGCATGGACAACATTTATGCATGTTCCTGGATACCTTGAGGTGACGTAGCCTGTATGCCAAGTACAGCAAGTGTGAGTTTTGGTTGAGACAGGTGACTATGTTGGGCCACATGATTTCAGGAGATGGATTGGCTATGGATCGAGCCAAGGTAGAGGTCGTACTCAGGTGGGAGAGGCCACACACAGTGACAGAGATACGTAGTTTTTTGGGACTGGCAGGTTACTACTGGCGGTTCATTAGAGGATTCTCTCAAATCATGCATCCTATGACCCAGCTGACCTGGAAGGACATGCCCTTTGCATGGATAGATGAGTGTGAGGCGTGCTTTCAGGAGTTGAAGGAGAGAGTAACTTTAGCTCCTGTACTCACCATCCCAGATAGTAGTGGCAATTTCATGGTTTACATCGATGCTTCGTTGCAGGGATTAGGGGGTGTGCTCATGCAACGGGGTTATGTTGTCGCTTACGCTTCGCGACAACTGAAGCCCCATGAAAACAGCTACCGTACCCATGACTTAGAGCTAGCAGCAGTTGTCTTCGCGTTAAAGGCATGGAGGCACTACCTTTACTATGAGACTTTTGAGATCTTCACAGATAATAAGAGCCTCAGGTACCTATTTGACCAGAAGGAGCTTAACAAGAGATAGAGACGTTGGTTAGAGCTCGTAAAGGACTATGACTACCGCATCTCCTACCACCCAGGGAAGGCCAATGTGGTGGCCGATGCCTTGAGCTGGAAGGTGCCTACCCATTTGGCCAGCTTACAGGCACAGAGTTGGAGACTCATGGAGGAGTTGGGCAGTTGGCGACCCCGAGAGTCACGGGGGTACTGTAGGGTAGTGACAGTTACGCGGCAGTCACGACCAGAGTTGATAGACTACATCATCTAGGGCAGATGGTCGATCCGTACTTACAGATGCTGCGAGACAGGGTGTTGACAGGGGACCCAGGAGACTTTTCCTTCTCAGATGAGATCCTACGTATGAGGGGACGTCTATGCGTTCATAGGGATGAGGAGTTGTTGAGAGAGCTTCTAACTGAGGTGCATGAGTCTAGGTTCACCATACATCCCGGGAACACAAAGATGTGCCTTGACTTGCAGCGTGACTTCTGGTGGAGAGGGATGAAGCGAGATGTTGGTGAGTTTGTTCAGTAGTGTTTGGTATGCCAGCAGGTGAAGGCCGAGCACTAGAGGCCTGTAGGGCCATTGTAGCCACTTCCTGCACCAGAGTAGAACTGGGAGAGCATCACCATGGACTTGGTGGTAGGTCTACCAGTTATCCAGCGAGGACACGACACGGTTTGGGTGATCATAGACCGGTTGACGAAGATGGCGCGATTTCTGCCAATTCAAGTCACTTTTGGGCTAGCACAGCTAGCAGAGCGATACATTAGAGATGTGGTGCTCCTACACAGAGTACCACGTGAGATCGTATCCGACAGAGATACTCATTTTACTTCCCAGTTCTGGGCTGAGTTTCAATAGTCCTTGGGGACACGTTTGAGGTTCAGTATCCCTTACCACCTCTAGACGGATGGACAGTTAGAGTGCACCATATAGACACTTGAGGACCTTCTGCATGCCTGTGTGATAGATTGGAGAGGATCCTAGGAGGAGCATTTATGCCTAGCAGAGTTCGCATACAATAACAGTTACCACTCGAGCATCGGCATGGCACCTTACAAGGCTCTGTACGGATGGAGGTGTACTGTACCCTTGAGTTGGGTCGAGATGGGGACCAAGTGGGAGGTTGGTCCCAGGCTAATCCGGTAGAGTCAGGAGGTGATAGAGTAGATTTGTAGACGACTCCGCACTGTCAAGAGTAGGTAGAAGAGCTATGCTGATCAGAAGCGTAGAGAGGTGCAGTTCGAGGTTGGGGATCACATCTTTCTCCGTGTTTCGCCCATGAAGGGCTTGCAGCATTTTGGGGTGAAGGGGAAGCTTGTGCCAAGGTTTGTGGAGCCCTTTGAGGTCCTGGAGTGGGTAGGACCCATTGCTTACTGGCTTGCCCTTCCTTCCCAGCTTTCTGAACTGCACGTGTTCCACGTGTCCAACCTCAGGAAGTACGTAGCCGATCTCAGCCACGTTCTGAGCCACGAGAGCATCAAGGTGGGGGACGACCTGATCCATCCTGAGAAGCCAGTACAGATACTAGATAGAGCCATCTGGAGTCTGAGATGGAAGCAGGTACCACTGGCGAAGGTTCTATGGAGAAGCCAGTGGTACGAGGAGGCGACCTGAGAGCCTGAGGCAGCGATGCGAGAGCAGTACCCAGAGCTTTTTGAGGGTACGTCTTTCCAAACCTACTTCGGTCCTCTTTAAGTTTGTTATGAGCTCTTATGTTCCTTTTTCTACACCCTAGCTAGCTCAAGTTTCAAGGACAAAACCTCCTTTAAGTTTGTTATGATGAAATGACCCGTTGCCTTTTTAGTCAGTTAAGACGTCTGGAGTTTCAGTCAGACATCTGCCCAGATGTATGGACACATGCCCGGATGTCTGAAAGTGAGAATTTTTGTACGTCCCTTTGCACTCTGTGCATGGGCGGTGCGTAGAAGCCTCTCTCTCCTCCTCACCCTCACCCCCTTAAACCCTAAACCCATCCTATTTAAACCCTCCATCCACTCCACACCCCACCACTCAAGCCACCGCCACCTCCACCTCCTTGTGACGGCCACACCCCCTAGCCTCCCGTCTCTGCTGTAGCCACGGCGAGGAAGGAGAAGAGCCAGCGAGGAAGAGCGGGGAAGAGCGAGAGCGAGAGAGTGCAAGGGAGTGACAGCGGAAGAGAAGGACGATGGCCAAAGGAGCTCGGTGGAGCTCGAGGAGGAGTTCGTGGGAGAGAGGAGGATGCCGATGGGGAGCTTCTCAAGCTCCAACAGCTACTGGAGCTCCCGATACGTTGTCTGAGGGCGGAAGCACAAGCGAGGCAGAAGTTTTCTAGTATCAGACATCTGGCGAGACATCAGGACGTCCGGAGCTGAAGCTGGACATCTAAAAGCATAATATTGCGAGGTACGTATCTTCCTATGCTACTCTCCACCATGCAGGTTGTAGTGTAGGAAATGTCAGGCTGAGATTGTGTCTACAGGTTTTTGTACGCATGTGACGGCTTTGGGAAGGCATCCGGTGCACTTTTCCAAGTACTTTTGGATGCTTGATCACGTCTCCAGACGTCCGGAGGTGCTTCCAGATGATCGGAGGCCTTTTCTGATGTCTGGAGCTGCCCCAGACGGTCATGGAGGGAGTCTGGACATTTGAAGTAGTTGCAGAAAGTGCAAGGTGAGAGCTGACATCTTTTAAGATGTTTGGGACTAGTCCCAAACGTTTGATTTTGGGTAGTAACCGTGTCTTTGGGCTGTTTAGGGCACAAACGGAATCAGATTTCCGTAAATGAAGTACTGCTATTTTCCACTCGAGTTTCTCTACATGCTCGTGTTAAGTATCTACTATTTTGACCTTGTCTGATGTAAATTAGTCGCTGGTACAGGTTACCAGCTGGTGGTGTGTTCAGGGCCCACGGAGACAACGAGATATGCGGTGCAGGCCCCCATTCCTCTCGCGATACCTGGTAGAGTGGTTTAATTCATTTGTTAATATTTAAATATGTACTTGTTTGGAATGATCAGATTGAACTCTAGGATGTGGAATGAACCCTAGGGTAGAAATGTATGAGCCTATTTTGAGCTATACTGCTTACTTGAGTGCATGTTTAAAATAAATTGCTAGCAAATTGTGTTAGTGTAATTATGAGATGCACATTAGAAATATGAGTTGCCTATATGTGAATGAGAAAGTGAACAGTGAAACCACAAGTTGCATGTAAATGATCGAGAATTAAATTGTGAAAACAAGAGCTGCCTGCATATGGATGAGGAACAAGTTATGAAACATGAGATCTGAATATGGATAAATGAGATGAATAACGAGCATGAATCCTACGGGAAATTAGGAGTAGAACTCCTGTGTATGAAAGGAATCTGGAACGTAGATGGGAAGTGAGCTAGCCCTTGTGTACACGGTACCAAGGAGAGCAATTGTCACTTTTAGTGTAGGAGGGGAGTCAGCCACCTCTTGGGTTGAGACCTGGGGTAGGATTGGACACTCTACACCGACTCCTGTTGGCCCTCGTGTGTGTGGTACCAAGGTGAGGTACTAGTGTAAGGAGGGAGCTAGCCACCCCATGGGGCCCAGGGTTAAGCTAGCCACCCTACACTGACTTTGTTAGGCTTGTTGGAAAAACTGGGGTAGTTGGATGAGGGTACACAGACTGTAGAGGGGCAAGACCCCTGTTCTGAGAGGGCAAGGCCCTGTACTATTCCGTGCTATACCTTAGGCATGCTCGCTAGTGGAAACGATTGACCACGTGCCAGTGCAGGGTAGCTACCCGTGCACTTATCACGCGTGCCGTAGTCACCGTTACATCGCGACAGTGACCTCGGGGTGGTTGACTGGGTGTAGGACTACCGCAGGGGACTCTTCCGTCCATAAGAGCACCACGTGTACCTTCTATTCCATGGAAAAGACTGCAATCAAGATCGTTCTCACGAGGAACAAGCAAGATCAAGAAATACTTGGATACTTTGTGAAATAAATGAACCAGAAATGCATAAATGAGATAAATAGAAATGAGAATAAAACATGCTTGTTGTTTTTACTTTACTTGCACATAAATAATGTAAACACCACTCTACTCAGCGTTCGCTGACTCCATCTTTTTTAACCCTATTCAAGACCAGGAGTTGAGCAACTCGAGTTTCCGGCTGCAGAGAGAGCTAGGCCCAACTGAGCCCAGCCGCAGTAGTTTCCTTTCCAGCTCTTTGTTACCACTGTAGTTGTGAGTACTGGACTTTAAAATTACTATTCTCATTACTTTCTATTTTCTATTATTGTTGTGGTGGCATGTACTTTATTTTGAGACAGTTGTTCTACTTTCCTTTACTGTTTCATTTTTCCTTCCGCTTAGTTATATTGCATGTGTGAATGTGGTTTATTTTCCTACCTTTGGTCATTTCTCGTTGGATGACTAGGTCTTGGGATTAGTCGAGGCTAGCCGATCTCAGGTCCTATAGGGATTCGGGAGCAGGGTCGTAACAGCACACATGAAAGGAAATATTTTGAATTTCTAATTGTTTCCTAATCTATTTTGCTGCATGATTTCAGATGGAAGCTAAATCTAAGAGTAAAGGAAAGGCATCTCAAGATGCATTTCATAAATTTTGCATCAATGAGGATGCTAAATCAAAGTTTGATTGGTATAAGGGCCTAAAGCTTCATCATTGTAGGCCAATTGAGTGGAAAGACTTCTCTCTACAAATCTTTAATTTCACCACCTGTCTTTCTGAATAAAAACTAATGCATTTCTTTGATGAGTCATTTTTTGTCGATGTTCCTGGAGTATATCCTGATGTCAACTGCTTATTTTTTGTCAATCTCCAAGAATAAGAAAACCGAGGTCATCTCGTCCTAACAACAAATGTATTCAGTCAAAAAATCACTATCACACCAAAATTCTTATCAACTATCACTGAATATCCAAATGAAGGTCATGCTTTTAACACTCTTAAGGAGCAATTTCCTACTTATAAAATCCATGAAACTCTCTTGCTCCGTAACTGTCAGGAGAAAGCATTGGTTGCCCTAAACATGACCTTGTTTGCTCGTGTTTTTTTTTTAATTTTAGCATGGAACTTAAGAGCTAAAAATTCAGAATTCCACAAAATTCCTGTCGACATTTTACCCTTAATTTATGCTATCACCATAAGTTTTCCGGTAAATTGGAACATGGTTTTCCTTCATTTTCTTAGACCCCATTACTGTGCTTCTGCTTTACCATTAGACATCTTGGTATCTCACATTCTTCACAAAAATAAAATTAACCTCTCTAATTTTACTCCTCTTAGAAAAGTGGTTTATTTCAAATGGTCCACTCTCTGGAAAATGGGAGTAAAACCTGCTAGAGAGGAATCCTCTAGTGATGATGATGAAGAAGTTTATCCAAATGCTTAATCTTCTCATCCACCTGAATCATCCTCCGCTTTTGTTCCTATAACCTATCCATATCCAAAAGCTGAAACACCTTGGTTAAACCTGTCAAATTTCTTAGAATTGATCCCAATATGATTAATACTTTCAATTATATTGGTCAAAATTTAACTAATCTCAATTTTGCCTTCCATCACATGGAACGCAAGTTTCATGACCTTTCTCTTTCCATTGAGTCTTCCCATGTTGTGACTTCCACTCAACAACCTAAACAAAGGAAGAGGACTCAACCTAAGAGCCTCAAGAATACAGTGAAAGAAGGCAAAAGCACTTTCAAGGCCCATCTCATGTTTCATCTCCAATGGCGGAAGAACCTATTCTTCATGATGATGAAGATGAAGAAGAGGTTTCTCATGATGATAGTGATGATGAAGATGCTAAAGATGAAGATGATGATGATAAAAATGATGATGAAGAAGAAGATGATGATGATGATGATAGTGATGATGGAGGACATGCACAAAAGTCTACCATAAAATGTCCTCACAATTAGTTTTTAGTCTACATTTTCATGTATTGAACATTTCAACATGTTTTTGCTTGGTTATTATGTCTTTTAATGATGTAATGAGGCTTCACACCTAGCGGAGTTTTTTTGTATTCCTTCTCTTATGAGGTTTCTATTATTTTAAATATAGGTATTTCTATTATTTTGTCAACACCAAAAAGGGGGAGATTGTTGGAACCTAGTTCCACTTCTCTTTTATGTTTTGGTGTTAACAAAATCATTTTAAATCTAATGAGTTGATTGAAGTATTACTTTTAGGAAATAACAGGATCTAAGGATGGATGAAAGAAGTAATGATGGCATGAAGATTGAAGACTTTAGTTTTGTTTAGTTTGTTGTATCTTAGAACTTTTGTATGTCTCCTAACAAGAAAAAGTTAACGTAAGAGTTAAAATCAAAGTAGAGATAATTAGGGACAAAATCATGTTCAATCATTCATTTCGAAATGAAAGATCGACTCTTTGAAAATATTATCGTATGGCTAAGATAGGATTTCCTTAAAACCTGGTTTAAACTTATAAAAGAAGGTACTTTAGTAAGTATCGGTACTAGTAATAAGTATCAGTACATGCTAGGCATAGGTTTGGTGTTGTCGACGTTTTGTGTGGGTTTAAAGGATGCCACGTTGTAGTATAACCGACAAAATGTCTAAACAAATATAAAGAATTTTATTACTCGAAGACCGGAGTATCCGAGGTCGATCACAGGGAGAAAATGGAATTTACTACTAGTCAAAATGTAATTGAACACTCTAATTTACTCAGAATATCAATTCAAATGTGAATGTATGCAATTAAAAGTAATTAGGACAAAAATATGAAATTGGACGTCTGATCACAAGATCAGACGTCTTAAAAGTATTTCTCCTTTTCTTCTTCTTCTGCAGTCTCTCATTTTCTTCTTCGCTTGCTTCTTTCTTGTCTTGCGAAGCCCTCTTCTTCTTCTTCTTCTTCTTGTTCTTCTGCTTTTCTTCTTCTCCTGCGAAGGCTTCTTTCTTTCTTCTTCTTCTCTGTCTTGCTCCTTCTTTCTTTTCTTCTTTGGCTTGCCTTTCCTTCTTCTTCTGTAGCGGCCAAGTCCTTCTTCTCCTGCGTTCAGCCTGCCTGCACAGGAGCAAAACCTAACCCTTCTCCCTCTACCCGCGCGTCTCTCTCTTAAGTAGTTCACTCATGGACGCTCTCCCAGAGCCACAGCCATAATCGGGTCGGATCATACCCCGGACCAGGCGCACCTGCAGGTGGTGTGATGCGCGAGGAGTGCGTTGGATTAGGTCGGGTCGGATCCGCCAGATCCGCGTGGTCAAGCCGCGGACGAGGCGGGTGTGGGGTCAGTGAGGGACCTCACCCCTGTGCTTATGAAGGCAGTGAGAATGAAGCACAAATACAATTTATAGCGTACCTAAGTGTTGCAATCCCACGATGTGGGACTAAAGGTTCTGCCCTGATTTCACGCGCGCCCGCAGACTCTCGTATGCAATTGCCCAAGCGGATGGCTCTGCTGGCGCTCCGTGCTGGGCTCACTCACCTCGCGACACTCGCGTGAGTCTCCTGCATCTGCAGCCTGGGAAGCCTGATGCCTGGAGCTTCGTTGGAGCTTCATCAGAGGTCGTCCATGGCGGCAGGAGCTCAAACACTGTCATGCACAAAACGAGCCTCTCGGCCCAATCAGATCAGCTAGAGACCTTCGCCGTGGCACGGCGAAGGCGGTGGACGATGCTGCAGGTTGCCGATCGGCCTAGGCATGCGTGCCTAGGTCAACCTGTGGCCGGAGATGGTGGGTTGTTCGGGGGGTGATTATGGTGGTCTAGAGTGCCAGTTGTAGGGTGGAGCGAGTTCCTGGTGGTGAGGCGGAGCTC
This sequence comes from Thalassia testudinum, assembly GCA_037157565.1. Lineage (NCBI taxonomy): Eukaryota > Viridiplantae > Streptophyta > Magnoliopsida > Alismatales > Hydrocharitaceae > Thalassia > Thalassia testudinum. Next base: position 41,808,072 of record JAZHRO010000049.1, read on the forward strand.
TCGAAGTGGTTGGCGAGCCGTGTGGGGGGCTGGAATGGTGGAAGCGGCTCGCCGGAGGTCGGTCGGTGATGTGGAAGATGAGGGTGGTCAGTGTTGGTCGAGGGGTAATCAGATGAGATAACAGGGGGAAAAGAGAGATGAGAGGATGGAGAGGAGTTCTAACCTAATTGTAAGGACGAAAGGGGACGGAAGGCGGATAGCAGTACCTGCAGTCGCCGGAGAAGATGACGCCCAGTGGGGGAGAACGGCGGCGACGACGGGGCTGAGGCGGTGATGTAAACACATTTACACTACTTAAAATGTCTATTTATGCATGTTCTTAAGCATAGGATTGCATTTCATGATATAAATATTGCATTACATGCATCATCTTGCATTTAGAGTAGTTTGAATAAAATGGAGGTTAATTGTCTCCTTTTATGTGCTTGGACAGGGCAAATATTTTATCGGGGCCTCGGATCAAAGATCCAACCATATGGATATGATCAGGGCAACGATTGGAGTTCAACGACTCCAAGATCGCCCTAATCAGGCATCCGTAGCATCAGACAGAGACCGGGGAACCCTAGAAGATCAAGGGCCAGGATGGTGTAAATCCGCACTTCAGATGGAAAATCCGACCACACGGATGAATTCGGATCGACGATCGCAGCCGAACGACACAAAAATCGAGTCAATCCGACATCCGTGGCACCATCTACAACTTCCAGAAGATGGACGGCCAAGATAGCGCCACGTGGCGCCATCCCAGCCGCCCAATCGGCCGCAGGAGTCCTGTGAAGACCGCGCACCGTCTCCTCTCCGCCGTTGGATCTCGATCCAACGTCTGCGGTCGCTCGCGTTTAAAAACGTCCGCGCGACCATTTCGCCCGCGTAGCGCAGCGGCGACGCAGCCGCGGGCGAAGCGGAGGTCGCGGGTTCGAGCCGCGGTGAGGGGGTCGAAGGCGCGGGCGAGCGGGCGCGCACGAGCGTCAGATGAAGATCCAACGGCCGCGCGCGCCCGATAGCGCCGACGCGCAATTGGATGCTCTGGTGGGCGCGCGATCACACGCGGGCGGCGCGCTACGCAGCGGGCGCGGACGCGATCTAAGCCGTCCGATCTCGCGATCGGACGGCTGAGACGACGCGGACGTGCGTATGCGTTACGCGCGCAGGCCAGCCGAGCGGGCGCGCGTGGGCGCGGCGGCGACGGCGACGGCAGGGCTTTAGCGACGGTTTTATCCGTCACTAAAGACCCCTTATTTATTATTTTGAAGATGTAATGTCCATTTTGCCCCCACTCCTTGCAACTATAAAAGGAGACCCCCTCCATACGAAATTTTCATCCCTTCCTTCTCCTCTCTACCTCTCCAAAGCTCAAGAGAAGCTTGTCCCACACCCGGGATGCTTCTCGCGAGATAAAGTCCAAATTTTCGTCCCCCTTCGGAAGTGGATCCCGCGACGACGACGGCGTGCTGCTTCGTTCCCGTTCTTCTGCTTCGTCCTCCTTCGTCCCGCTTCGTTCCCCTTCGTCCAGGCGTCGTCCCATCCGGCTCGTCCTCCAAGCGACCGTCGAGGAGGATTTCTCTCTCCCTATTCTTTTTACTGCTTTCTAGTATAGATTTACTGCTTTCTAGAGTAGTCTATTCGTCCTCCGAGCGATCGTCGAGGAGGACATTTCTCCCTCCATTCTTTTAATGCTTTCTAGAGTAATTGTTTTATGTTTTCTAGTTGTAACGAACGATCTCTTTTATGATAAATTCCTTGTCTATTCTACATCTCATTTTGATTTCCATGTATAGTATTCTTTCTCTCTCTCTTACTCCCTCTGTCTCTTTTATTTGTTGTAGATACTTAGATAGTTTAAATTGAATTTCTTTGTGACAAAATAAAAAGAAACGCGAAGTTTTTAAATCAAACGTTCGCCTCCCTGTGTTCGACCCGGAATTTTAATTTCGGTATAAATTTTATTTGTTGAACACGAATCCTTCGCTTTCGAACTACAACGACGGGTTTTCCAAAACCAAACACGTTAGCGTAGCTTCGTAAAATAATCGTTCAACATTTTGGCGCCGCTGCTGGGGAAGCAACGCTCTTTGATTTCTCTTCGCGTTTTGTAACTTACAAATCATTTACCTCACTTTTCTCCTTTCTTATTGTAATTGCAGGTACTCTTTCGAGACAGGCAAAAGCGGTAGATCGGAGTAAAGTGCTGTGGAAGGTTTTGTATGTTACCCCCCACCTCCCACCCATTAGATTTCATCTCATCACATAATAATTCAAACATCAATCAACCTAGGTGTTCTTATAAACTCTAAGGTTAGATTGTTTGTTGTTTGACATCCATACTCACTCCAACCCCCACATTAAAAAAAGAAAAAAATAAAAAAAATCTCACAGAGGTACACAACCTCATCTGATTTTCTAACTCAACCGGTAAACCAATCTTAGGAGCCGGTACACACATCCAAACACATAATTGAGTAAGAAATCAGATTAGGTAATCATTTGTGTGCCTAATTAGGTGGTGCATCAGGCCAGTTGTTTGAGTTGTTTGGGCCGCACCACTTCAAATAAAATCAACTCATCTAGTAGCTGCCAATTAGGTTCAACTCTTAGGGATCTACCAGGCACTCCACATTCTTTTTAAACTTTAAAGGAAAATATCTTCACCTGTGCTTGCAAAACCTGGTGTGCCAATGAAACTTGATTGAAAACACCTAAAGTTGAATCCTAAAAGCTACTAAGCAAGATTTGAACCTTAAAATTCATCACATCAAAAATAATCTTGCTTGAAAACCACTGGTTGTGCACGCACACACAAAGCAATCAATCATTAAGGGCACAACCCATTTAAAGGGCCCATCACATTCCAAAGCACATTCAAACCTAGCCCTAAATAAAACAGAGTAGACGTTGGCCTTAAGGATTGGACTCGCTCTTCAGAACTCAGAACGAGATTATTTTCGATTAGTCTGTTTCTACTGTTCAATCTGATGTCTAGCTAGGGGAGCAGAGTCAAACGATCGCGGCTGGGGGGTACACTAGGAACCGGAGGCGCAAGCCGAAGGAAGAACCTTCTCCCCAGTCCCTCCTTTTAACTGGTTGGATTGAACAGACAGAAGTAGATCAAATCGTTCCTTTATCTCAAGACGGGTTTTGAGAGTCTGTAGGTCTGTAGGCTAACCCATTTAAGGACAGGTTTGATTGTTTGTATTGCAGGGCACCTTTCTTCCTCCCGTGTCTCATGAATCCTTCCACATATTTCACGCATTCCCGCTCTTTCCCTCCTGTTGTAAATTATCCTCAACATGACGATTATCCCAACTCGTATTGTAATCGACCATCAGTTAGTTGGGATAATTCGGATTGGGGATACAATTCCGGACCCCCGTGTTTAGGGTCTAACCCTGAACACTTTGATTCTCAATTCTATCCTTCTCAGAGTTGCATCGATTATAGATCGTCCTCCTTTCATGAACAACCTAATGCGATCTACAATCAAGAAGGATACACTGATCCTTACCCATCCTCTGATTTCACTGCCTTTAGGTCATCTCCATCTTTTGAACAATCTGAAATGACCTATTATCAGGATGGGTATAACGAATCTCAATTCGTTAATTCCTCTACATTGATGTCAAACCCGCCCAACCCTGAACCAACTCATTTGGTTCAGGTTAATCAGGTTCAAGATAAGGTTCTGGCTAACTTGAGGAATATCATTCAATCTTTAGAAGTTCAGCCAATACCTTGCATTGAGAGATTGGAGCCCCTGATTGAAATGATTGATGATTTAAACAAGTCTTTGTTGGATTGGCTCCAGGATGTTAAGGATAAGAACCCGGGTGAGTTTCTACTTGGGAAATTAGCAAAATTGAGGATGAGATTCGTGGTTGCTTTGATTCAATCTTGGAATAATTCCCAGGATGAACTCTCTTCAGGAAAGCCAATGACAGAACCCGCTCAGGCACCTGTTGGGGGGGACACGTGTTACGAAGCTGACCAGATTGAATTAAAACAACCAATTAAGGATGATTTGATTTCTTCACCTGAAATCCCTGAGCCGGGTTACGAGGAAACGTATGTCTCCTTGGAACGCAAAGTGACAAATGATTTTGGGACATACATTGATACGGATCCTGATGGTGAAGATTCAAGTTGCGAAGTCTCACACGAGTTTTCAGATCACAATTTTTGTGAGACGATTGGGCCTGAGGAATCTGATAGATCATTTGATAGCCCAATAACTGAGGAAACTGATCTTATTAGGGCACACGATACGGATCCAGAATCGCATTTTCTGGAGGAATTAATTCAATGCCCTGATTATCAGTTACACCCTGTTGAGCTTATTGATGATTCTAATTCTGAGATAATTAGACCCAAGTCAATTTTGATTTTGCCACATCATCTAGACTTGGAGATTTCAGACGGGGTGATGAATATACAAGAGGTCATGGAATTTGATATGCCGAATGAGGAGGATAGGAGCTGGGAAATTCTGATTTGGGAAGTCAATTTTGGAGGAAATGGAAGATTGAGTCGAAGGGTTCCTTTTAAGCTGAAACCATCAAATCAGAACCCTTACGACATTTGTTTCGAGGATGTCAAACTCAAGCACACATTTAACGATTATCCTTTTGAGCTTCAATTCTCTGTAACCCGACATTTTGGCCTTGGGTTGCATCCTCACAAATCGCAGGCCCGACCCCGCTTGCATTCTGATTTTAGGTTTTGGGTAATTTTTATCCAGAACTTAAGATATTCTCGATTATGGGGTGTGGGTCTGCACCACAATCTGGTCCACATCTGTGGACCTTTGCTGACAGGTCAGAGGATTCTTCTGTTCATTCTAATTCTGACCTGCACATGTGAATTCTTCATTTCTTTTCTTTGTATAGTGTGCCTAGCTGAAGGCACTAAACTCAGCACATATACAGTTCTTTTTCATTTTCATCTCGGAGCGGACCCGATATCCACGCAATTCAGGTGCTTTCTACGCTTTTCCACTCTGTTTTATGTCTTTTTAATACAATGAGGACATTGCATTAGATAGGCATGGGGGGTGGATATTTATCTTTGAATTCATTCGTCAGCTCCGTAGATTTGTTTTATTTTATATATAAAAATAAAAATAAAAAGAAAAATCAAAATTAGGAAAGAGAATTTGGGTTTAAGAAAATTTTCGATCTTAAGAAATACTATATTATGTTCTGAACACAAAGACCCTTCAGGTCTTTGGACTTAATCAGCCTATGTATCCACTAAAATGTGGATTTGTTTTTCGAGTTCTCGCCAACTTGAATTTTATTTTAATTGGAGTAAATAAGTTTGGGTGATAAGTACACGACTTATCAACCCGCCCTCTGATGTGAGGGAATTTTGAGTCTTAAGCATCTACACACTTTCTTTGCACTGACTTGTTGTTTGGCGATTTTAACGGAAATTGGGTAGCTAATGAACCTTCTAGGGTGATATGCTGGCAAGTTATCGTGGGTAACAGCCCATAGGTAGGTTGTCCAGAGCCCAGTCGCTGGACCTTTCTCTTTTTGCTGCCTTTAGGTAAATCTTAGACCAGGGAAGCCACCTACTTAAAAAAAAAAAAAAAAAAAAAAATCAAAAAGGAGAAAAGAACAAAAAGAAATAAGCCACACTTCGCCGCACGAGTATGGCTGGCAAGTTATCGGTGGTAACAGCTCATCGACCGGTTGTCCAGAACCCAGCTCAGAAAATGCACTAAAAATTCCCAAAACACTTAGGAAGAAGCGGAGAAGTAGAATAAACTGGGGAGATATACACTGGATTCACCCTTGTGTTGACCCCGTTAAAAAAATAAAAGTAGGGAGAAAGCTACCGGTTGTAAAGATACACCTTTAGGCAGAATTCTTTTTGAGGTCACCTAGAGGCGTAGAAATCCGAAGTCCGTTTTAATTGCCGGTCAACGAGTCTATCACAATCACAATAAGATGCTTAAAACTTAGGGTTCTCATCAAATCTTGGGTGAGTTGAATGGCCGTAGAAAGCCACTCTTAAACCCTAAAATTTGAAAATCCAAAAAAAAAAAAAAAAAAAAAAAAAAGAGAGTAAAAACAGAAAAAGAAATTTTTCTTTGAATAAGGCGAGGCTTGAGGCGGTCTGCATTTTGGCTGATACCCGGGCACTGTTGTGTCTTTGAAAGTTCAGTTCTTAAGTAGACAATTTCTTAATGATTGAAAATAACTCAGGTCCAAATAATCTAACCTAATTCTTTTATAAATAGCATATAGTTTTTGCTAGGGACTAGCAAAAGATAGGCATGGGGGTATGATGTAAACACATTTACACTACTTAAAATGTCTATTTATGCATGTTCTTAAGCATAGGATTGCATTTCATGATATAAATATTGCATTACATGCATCATCTTGCATTTAGAGTAGTTTGAATAAAATGGAGGTTAATTGTCTCCTTTTATGTGCTTGGACAGGGCAAATATTTTATCGGGGCCTCGGATCAAAGATCCAACCATATGGATATGATCAGGGCAACGATTGGAGTTCAACGACTCCAAGATCGCCCTAATCAGGCATCCGTAGCATCAGACAGAGACCGGGGAACCCTAGAAGATCAAGGGCCAGGATGGTGTAAATCCGCACTTCAGATGGAAAATCCGACCACACGGATGAATTCGGATCGACGATCGCAGCCGAACGACACAAAAATCGAGTCAATCCGACATCCGTGGCACCATCTACAACTTCCAGAAGATGGACGGCCAAGATAGCACCACGTGGCGCCATCCCAGCCGCCCAATCGGCCGCAGGAGTCCTGTGAAGACCGCGCACCGTCTCCTCTCCGCCGTTGGATCTCGATCCAACGTCTGCGGTTGCTCGCGTTTAAAAACGTCCGCGCGACCATTTCTCCCGCGTAGCGCAGCGGCGACGCAGCCGCGGGTGAAGCGGAGGTCGCGGGTTCGAGCCGCGGTGAGGGGGTCGAAGGCGCGGGCGAGCGGGCGCGCACGAGCGTCAGATGAAGATCCAACGGCCGCGCGCGCCCGATAGCGCCGACGCGCAATTGGACGCTCTGGTGGGCGCGCGATCACACGCGGGCGGCGCGCTACGCAGCGGGCGCGGACGCGATCTAAGCCGTCCGATCTCGCGATCGGACGGCTGAGACGACGCGGACGTGCGTATGCGTTACGCGCGCAGGCCAGCCGAGCGGGCGCGCGTGGGCGCGGCGGCGACGGTGACGGCGGGGCTTTAGCGACGGTTTTATCCGTCACTAAAGACCCCTTATTTATTATTTTGAAGATGTAATGTCCATTTTGCCCCCACTCCTTGCAACTATAAAAGGAGACCCCCTCCATACGAAATTTTCATCCCTTCCTTCTCCTCTCTACCTCTCCAAAGCTCAAGAGAAGCTTGTCCCACACCCGGGATGCTTCTCGCGAGATAAAGTCCAAATTTTCGTCCCCCTTCGGAAGTGGATCCCGCGACGACGACGGCGTGCTGCTTCGTTCCCGTTCTTCTGCTTCGTCCTCCTTCGTCCCGCTTCGTTCCCCTTCGTCCAGGCGTCGTCCCGTCCGGCTCGTCCTCCAAGCGACCGTCGAGGAGGATTTCTCTCTCCCTATTCTTTTTACTGCTTTCTAGTATAGATTTACTGCTTTCTAGAGTAGTCTATTCGTCCTCCGAGCGATCGTCGAGGAGGACATTTCTCCCTCCATTCTTTTAATGCTTTCTAGAGTAATTGTTTTATGTTTTCTAGTTGTAACGAACGATCTCTTTTATGATAAATTCCTTGTCTATTCTACATCTCATTTTGATTTCCATGTATAGTATTCTTTCTCTCTCTCTTACTCCCTCTGTCTCTTTTATTTGTTGTAGATACTTAGATAGTTTAAATTGAATTTCTTTGTGACAAAATAAAAAGAAACGCGAAGTTTTTAAATCAAACGTTCGCCTCCCTGTGTTCGACCCGGAATTTTAATTTCGGTATAAATTTTATTTGTTGAACACGAATCCTTCGCTTTCGAACTACAACGACGGGTTTTCCAAAACCAAACACGTTAGCGTAGCTTCGTAAAATAATCGTTCAACAGGCGGCGTGCGCGGGTACTGCGCGACGCGGAGGGAAGTCAGGAAGCTAACTCTGCCACTGGTTTTGTGGCAGAGCAAAGAGGGAGGGGAGGGGGGCTCACCGGAGCTTGCTGGGACTTTCGGCCGGGCAGGAGGAGATGAATTGGGGGTGGACACTCGGCCAAATCAAGCTCGGGTCCTGCGGTAGGGTCTGGGGGTGTTTTATAGGTGCTGACCGCTCCTGTCAGCACGTGGAGAGCGCGCAATTAGGTCTGCCGGCTTGCCGGAGTTGGAAGGAAGGTGGATACCCAAATCTCTCGTGCGTTCGCACGAGAGATTGGGTTCACACCAGCGATTGTAATTGGCTTTATAAGGAAGGGAATTCCTCAGAGAATCCTCCTTCCATTTCTGGGAGGGAATCTCTGAGGGATTAGAGAGCAATCCCTCTCCAAACCTCGCCGGAGCTCGGTTCTGCCCTAGCAATGGCGCCAGGACCGGTTTGCAAAGGAGGCAAAGAACCTAGGGGTTTCTCTGCAAAAGTATTCAAAAGATAGGGACCAATTTGTGATTTGGGTGTACTAAATTGCAAAGTAGGTCAAGATGACCTCTCCTTAGGTCCAAATTTTGGTACAAACCTAATTTGGACCTAAGGAATCCAATGGTGAAGTTGGATTTTAGGTTTGACCTCGTTTGACTGGACATTTTGCGTAAAAACCCAAATTAGGTTAATTGAAGAGCTAGGACCCTAATCTAGGTCAAACTAGGTTCCAAAGGCCAAATTAAGTGTTCTAAACCCTAGAGGATGTTTTTCCATGATTTTTAGAGGGTTTACTTGCTTTTTGTTCTGACCGAAACCTTGTTAATTTAAGCGGGTCTGTTTTAGGGTTACCAAGTGTCATTTAGTTCTTAGATTGCACATGAACCCATTTCTGATTGACTCAACCCTCTTTTTATCTCATTTATACCATTTGACCTATGTTTTGCCTCTGAGAAATCCCGTTTACGTACTGCAATGGTAAAATTGCAGTTTTAACCTTTATTTCATGTTTTCTTCTCAAGGCACTTGTTCCTTCAGTTAGGCCTTCTTCTAGGTTATGTAGGAGCTTTTATCTTCTTTATTGGGTCAAAATGAGCTAGTTATGGCTCATGATGAGGATCTCATCATTTGGGCCTAATTCCCAAACTATAAACAAGTACTGGTACTCATCATGAGTACCGGTATTAAGTGTTCACAGCCCCGTTGCCTGTGAGTCACAAGTACCGGTACTAGTGATAAGTATCGGTACCAATTGACTTTGTTGGTACTCAACAGAATGCACTAAGTACCGGTACTAATGATCAGTACCGGTACCCCAGGCATTGTTGGGCTGACTGTGAGTAGTTAGTATCGGTACCACAACTTCAGTATCGGTACCAACTAGCCATTGTGCCTAATTAGAACGGCTATATTGCAATTTATGTTAATTCTAATCATCCCAAATTTCCGCTAACGGCTAGTAACCGTAGGAGAGGTGTTTAGTGGCCTATATAAACACTCCTTATGTCTTTTGCAAAGATCATCAAGCTAAAAATACTCTCCTTGCCTACACCTTCATTTCTCAATTTTCTAGTTACAAAGGAGCTTGACTTGTTGCATTCTTCTCAAGGCTATTCTTTGCTTGCAACAAATCTTCAAGGTGATTGTGCACTTCTTTGTTTAATCATTCTATTTCAATTTAGTATTCTCGTTAGATTAATTCATACACTTTTAAGCAATATACTTGTTGAAGACTTAGGAACTATAGTTGTAAGCTTTTTATATTTTGCTTATACCTGTACTTTTGTTCATTTCTTTCTCTTGTATTGGGTTGAGGTAACCTGTTAATTACCTCAGGTTTTTAGTAAATTGATTCCATCCGGGTTAAGGGAATCGAGTTAAAAATCCTAATGGAGTACCAAAGTGAGGGGAACTGCTATATATTTCGTATGCTTTTTGTGGTTTGCTTTTTCTTGCAACTTTTGCTTATATACCACACTATTCATCCCCCATTCTAGTGTGCTTGTGCTCTACAGATCCTACAAAGTGAAGTTCGGAGCAGGCCGGAGAGGGAGAAGGGAAGAGGTTTGTAGCCTAAAAAATTGCTAAGGAGGTAAGGCAGGTGAGGAGGGTCTTATATAGGCCATCGAGCGAGCTTCCAAGCTTGGAAACAAGCTTGAAAGCTTAGGAAATCAAGGATTAGGATTTATGGTTTCAAGAAGTTTGCATGAGCTCCACGAGGAGATTTGGAGTCCAAATTGTGGCCTAGATCGTTAAGGATTCCGTCGAGACCATCCCTTCCAAATTTGGAAGGGATTGGTCAATCAATCAAGGTAGAATCTTAGATTGAAGCTCCGATCTAATGGGTTCACACCTGCCATGGCAGCAAGGACCCAACTACAAAGAAGGAGAAGAAGATAACGGGGTGTTTGCAATAATTTCGAAAGTTAAGGGGCTATTTGAAGGAAAAAGAGTCAAGACCAGATTAAAATGCAAACTAGGTTAGGATAATCTCTAATTGGGCCCAAATTTTGGTACAAACCTAATTTTGACACAAGGAATCTGATGGTGAAGTAGGATTTTGGTTTAGACCAAGTTTGATTGGGTAATTTGGGTAAAAGCCCAAATTTGGGAAACTTTCCATCTGAGACTTTGTTTCAGGTCAAAATGGATTCCAAAGGTCAAATCAATGGTACCAAACCTTATAGAATATTTTTATATGATTTTTAAAAGGTTTAGGTGAATTTTATCTTGACCAAAGCCTCAGTTAATTAAGCGATTCTGAAATTAGGTTTTTGAATGTCCATTAAATCTCAAAATGCGTGAAAACCTGTTTCTGTCTGTATGGACCCTCTTCTTACACATTAATAACCATTTGACCTTTAATTAACCCTTGGAATTCCCCATGGTTATTCTATACTTATGAAATGCAATTAAAGTTGTAGAAATAACCCTGTGTTCTTTTCTTTTTCTTAAAACAGAATAGTATGCACATAGGACCCTCTGATGGTTATGTAGGAGCTTTTATCAACTTTATCAGACCAAAATGGGCTAGTTAGGGCTCATGATGGTGTTCCCATCAATGAAATCTAAGGGGTTGGTGGTGGAGATATACTTATAAACCCTTCAACTGCACTTTGCTCCAATCTACTGCTTTTGCCTTCCTCGAGAGAGTACCTGCAATCACAATAAGAATGGAGACAAGTGAGGTAAATGATAAGTAAGGTGGAAAACATGGGAAATCAAAGAGCATTGCCTCCCAACAATAGTGCCAAAATGATAAGCGAGATTCGTACGCGTAAAAGATTTGGTTTGAAAACCCGTCGTTGCAGTTGCGTAAAAATCGCTATCAAATAAAATTTATAACTGAAACTCTAGTGAGTCTCAGGTCGAACACAAGGACGTGAACATTTGATTAGAAATCACATTTGAAATTATTTTAGGAAAGCATATTAGCTGGTTGAAATTAATCTATGTAAGCGATTCTACTTAAATAATAAATAACAGAAAAGAGAGAATAATACAGAGAAAAAGAGAGAGAGAATGAACCAATATTTCATAACCAAATATTCATTACAACTAATTTCTACAACGAGAAAGTTGGAAATCTACACTAGAAAGTGGTAAAAAGGGAGGGATGAGAAAATCCTCCTCAACAGCTATTTGGGGAGCCGCGTAGATGGATTGCCCGGAAGAGGGTGGTGAGATACTGGACAAGGGAGAATGGAGCTAGAGAATGGAGAATGAGCAGGGCAATGTTGCAGTGGGATCTACTTCCTGAATAGCGGCGAGAGGACAACCACGGGCGCTTCACAAACGGGGATGAGAAGATGGAAAAATTATCTTTAAGACTCTAGTGGAGCATCCCGGGTATGGGACCAGCTCGTAGAGCTTTGGAGGATGTGAGAGAAGAAGAGAAGGGATGATGAAATGAGTGGTAGGGGTAACCTTTTTATAGGTGTAAAAATTGGGGGCAAAAGGATCATTTAAGGCCTTTAAAATAAATACAGGGCCTTTAGTGACGCTTGTAAGCATTACTAAAGGCCTATGTTGCTGAAGCACACGTGGAATGTGGACCCATTGATCATGATCGGAGGGCCTACATGCAGCCATGTCTGTGAGCTCTTCACCTTCAGGCATTAGCTCCTTATCCTCGCCCAATCTCAATCGGACGGTTGTGAGAAGTCACGGACGTCTTAAGGTCGCGTGCTGAGATCGTGGCTGGGAAGAATGTGGAGAATCAGATGAGGATCTAACGATTTAGATCCATGCTCCATTGCACGTTCAATTCCACCTCTACACATTATATTGCATGCATATCCATGCATTCTCAGGTGTTGGCATCTCCTTGCACCACATGGCATTGTCACGCCTGCTCGATGTCAATTGGATGACCCAATTTAGCACTCGCGCCCACACTACTGATTAGAGGCACTAGTGTGGATTCGAACCCACACTCAGCATTTCATACAAGGTGCTTAACCAATGCAACAAGCTCCCCTTTGTATCACGTTCTTGTTTTAAGGTCGTGGCACTCTCAGCCATTGGATCTCAATGCAATGATTGAGATTGCATGGCCTTTCCTAAGGAAGGAGTGTCGAAGGCTTTGGGAGTCTTGGATGGCGCCACTTGGTGCCATTTGGGCCATCCATTTTCCCATGTTTGTAGATGGTGCCACAGATGTCGGATTGGGTTAATTTTTGCGTTGTTAGGCTACGATCATTGATCTGAACCCATCCGTGCAGTTTGATTTGTCATATGAGGTATAGATTTACACCACCTTGCCCTTAGCCTCTGATCTTCCTCAAATTGCTTCTAATGCTATGGAGGTCCGATTGGGGTGATTTTGGAGGCGTTGGACTCCGATCGTCGCCCTGATCAGATCTGTACGAATGGATCTTCAATCTGAGTCCCCTGGCCATAAAAAGGGAAATTAACATATATTTTGTACAAATTAACCTAAATGCATGATGATGCATGTTATGCAATATTTATAATGCATGATGCTTCTATAATACTAGGAAGATGCATAAATAGATATTTTAGGCTAATTAGATGTGTGCACATCAGCAGGAGGATAGGCAAAGAGGAGGACTTTTAGGGTGGTCCACATCCACCCTAGAAGTTTTGAGAGTGGAATCCTTCCACTCTAGAAGGAGCTAGGGCACGCCCACCAAGGGCTTGCCAAGGAGGACAACATCAACTTGGAGGAGTACATCAGGAAGGAAGAGGAATCCTTTCTAAGCCTAGGAGCAACTGAGCTTGGAGCAAGGATTCTCTCCTCTTAACCACCATTACCAAGAGGATTTTTGTTTTTTCTTTTTGCATTTTTATTTCTGTAGTAGAAGTATTCCTCTACTAGAAGTCTTGTAAAATAATTTTTTCTCCTATATAAAAGTTTCTTTTCTACATTTTGTTGCATTCAATTATTTGCTTTTAATCTTAGTGCACACACACCCTCTCTTTAATTATCCTAGGTCTTCACATACCTAGGGTGAGCTTAGAGAGAGGTTCTTCCTGTCACTTAGATTCTAGTGATTAGGAGTAGTCCTTCACATTTCATGTTCTATTGCCCGTTATTTCAAAAATCCAAAAAAATCTTATATTTAAAATTACAAAAAGAAAGTTGATTTCCTGATTTCAGGTAAGAGATTTCAAAATTGCATTTCTGCCTCCCTTGGGATTACCCGAATACTTTCCAAGTACTCGACTTATACAAATTTCAAAAGCGATCGGAATTGCGCGTTACAATGATAAAAACCCTAATTTACAAATCATGCATTTTCACTATCACTCTTGCAGCCTTCTCATCCCTGTTCTAGGAAATGGATCATTCCGCGATGATGCCCTGCCTCTCCTCTGACTTCGTCCTCCATCTTCCTAGCGCCATCTACGTAACTCTTCTTCCAAGCAACCATCGAGGAGGATAACTTCTTTCCCCTTCTCTCTTTACTGCTTTCTAGTTTAGATTTCCCATAATTATTATTGTAAAACCATTATTGAAGCTTTTATATATAGAAATAGTTTTTGCTCTCTCTCTTTGTTTTAATTATTCATTGAGTAGATTATTTCTTCACTTTGATTCCTTCTTAATAAAATTGGATTAGCTTAGAACCAACATGGATTTTCGAAGAATCAAACATTTGCCTCCCTATGTTCAACCTGGAACTCACTAAGTCTCGGCAAAAAATTATTTGATAAGTCAGAATTTTTTGTGAAAAGTACCATGACATGGGTTTCTGTTTTCTAAAACCCTAAACTTGATTTCTTTGTAGCGAATTCCCGCTAATCATTTTGGTGCTGATGTCAGGGAGGCAAGGAAGTTTGATTTTTCACATTCACCTGCACTGACTCAACTTTTATCTCACTTGTTCTTCATTCTTATTGTGATTGCAGGTATTCTCAGGAGGCAGGCCAAAGTAGTAAGATTGGAGTAAAGTGCTAGTAAAGGTTCTGTAAGTGCACCCCCCACTCCCTACCCATTAGTTTATTCCATCACATAAATAACTCAAATCTGAATTGACTTAGGTGTTTGCATCAACCCTAGGTTAGATTCTATTTGATTGTCATTCCACCTACCCCACCATTCCTCTAAAAAAAAGAAGAAAAAAATTTATTTCTCTAATTGTGGGATATAATTGAACAAACAGACTATTTAAACCCACAAACCCAAGGCACACAACTTCTCTGATTTCATTACTTAATCGATCTGACCTGTGGAACCAGTACACATAAAAACACACATAATTGAGTAGAAATTAGAATAGGCTAACAACCCTTTGTGACTTAATTAGTAGTGCAATAGGACAATTGTTTGAGCTATCTGGACCGCACCATTTTATTTAAAATGGACTCATTCAGTAGCTTGCTTAGTAGGATTCAAATTCTAGCATTGAACTAGGCACTCCATATTCTCTGTGATTTTTAAAGGAATGCATCTACACCTGTGCTTTCACAACTTGGTTTCCCTTGTTAAACTTGATCGAATCAACCTGAATTTGAACCCTAAAAGCTACTAAGTAAGATTTGAATCCTAAAATTCACTTCATCATTAATAATCTTGCCTGAAAACCCCTGGTTGTGCACTCACACACTTTTGAATTGATCATTAAGGGCACAACCCATTTAAGGGCCCATCACATTCCAAGAGCACTATTATCCCAGGCCTTAATTAAAACTACGTTGACGTTGGCCCTAAGGATTCATCGAGTTTGCTTTAGGGTATTCTCCATACCATAACTCAAATTAGTGACGTCTGCTTTTTCCAGAAGGTGCTAACTTGGGGGGCCTGATTGGAAAATGACTTAAGTAAGGGTTTGGCATAATTAGTGGCCTTTAGGACACGCTCCCCCTACTTCATCGACTCAACTTAATCGGCTTTTGGATTACGGAAAACACCAAATTCGTGTTGTGGTTAGAGTTTACCATGGAGCATAGGTCCTTAGGCTACCCAACTTAAGGACATGCTTGTATTTTTGTGTTGCAGGGCTCCATTTTCCTGCCCTTCCAAATTCCTTCCAGTGCTTTCTTGTAAGGAGGTCATTGAATTTGAGATTGGAAGGACCTTTAGATCATTGTCGGAGGTGTAGGTTGAGTTTTAGCCAAGTTTATCCCATGGCTGATGATCAACGAGACTATTCGCAAGAAAAATCATGGTTTTGGAAAGCCCAATCGTAATAGTCGCAAAAATTCGCTTATCAGATAAAAATAATCGAAACTCAGGTGAGTCCTAGGTCAAACACAAGGAGGTGAATGTTTGATTTAGGAAAACCACATTTGCTTTATTTGTTTTTGGAGATTTTCTACTTTTATATTTTTTGGTATTTTTGATAAGATAAAGATCAGGTCGAGAAATATCTAATCTAATCTACTCTACTTGCAAAAGAAAAGAATGAGGAGAGAGATAGAGAGAGTGACAATAATTCTAACTAAATGATAAAGCAAGTCTCTAGTGATACGGGAAAACATGCGCTTTGTAAATTGATGTAGTTATGTCATAATGCGTAAATCTGCAATCAACTCTTAAAATTTTTAACCTAGATAGTGGAGTTTCTAGGGTCGTCCAAGGAGGACAATTTTTTAGTCACTTGAAGGATTCTCTCTCTCACCTCTTAAATCTGCACTTGTACTTTTATATTTTTGATTCTGTTGTTTTTAGGATTTTCAAAACAATTGGGCAACAATAAGTGAAGATGACTATGCTAAACCTATGCCTAAAGTGACAAGAACCTTTTCTTCTAAGCTCACCCTAGGAAAGTGCCCCTAGGGTAATTAGAAGAAAAGGGTGTGTGTGCACTACAATTAACAAGAAAGCACTAAAGACTAAGAGCAAGAAATTGAAGGTAGAAATTTGAACTTTGTATTACTAGCAAAATAGAGGAAAGGTAGCTGAATGCTTGTTACAACAAAATGCTAAAATACTAGCTAATACAAAGGATAAAGAAATATGAAGAAGTGAAGTGTCCTCCAAGTGAAGCTTGGAAAGATCTTCGCTCCATGCTCGATAACTCTCGGGCTTGAAGAAGATGCTTTCTTGCTCCTTCCTTCAATTGGGTCTACTCCAAAATGCTCCTCCAAGGGTGGACGTCCACCATCAATTTTCCTCTTCAATGCCTGGCCATCCTCCTTGGCATGGCATAAGGGAAAGAAAGAGAGTGGAAGAAGGCACCAAGGGGGCGGTTGATCTTCTTCTTCTCTTCTTCTTCTTCTTCCTTGGTTGTAGGGTGTAGTGGATTTGAGTAGAATAAAACTAAGGGAGGATGATGGTATGGTGCTGGTTATGGGGGTTAGATATAGGAATGGAGAGGGTGGTTGGCGTGGCCTTAGGTTTAGGGCTAGGATGGCTTGATGGATGGTGGTTAAGGATCCTAGGGTGGAAGTGAATAGCACCAACCCAAAGGACTTGTAGGGTGGTAATTATGGTGGTGTTGGTGGCTTTTGGTGGTGAAAAGTTACCATTAATTGGGGCCAAAATAGAGCTTCTAGAAGGGGTCTTAGGTGGCACCAATAATGGATGGTTGGGATGGCTTGGAGGGGTAGATGTAGGGTTGAGATGAGGGGGTAGGTAGCACCAATTTTGAGGTGGTTAAGGGAAGGTTTTGGTGCCAATTTGGTGGTGCCTTTTGGTAGTGGAAATGGGTGAAAGGTTGTGTAGTATTGGTGGCAAATTGAAGTGGGAGCAGGGGAGCTTAGGTGGACTATAGGTAGGCTTATTTTGTGGAGCTAAGTAGGTGGGGATTAGGTTTAGGTTTTGGGGAACAAGTAGGAGGTGGAAGGAGCTAGGGTTTGAGAGGAGGAGCTGCATTGAGCTGCACTAAAGTAGGCTGAAGATGAAGAGGGCTGCATCAGAGCTCATTAGCTAGCTTAGCTAGCCAGTTCTTTGCTAGCTACTAAGTCAAGCTAAGATGAGCTAGCTTGTGCTGATATGAGCTGAGGTGAGCTAAATCTGGTCTTCCCGGAGATCACCTAGCTAGCTGGAGTAGCTAGCTTAGGTCAAGTAGATATGCTCAACTAAGTTGAGCTAAGTTGAGTCTCCCAGAGCTGGGCTTGAGTTGGCCTGAGTTGGTTAAGGACTTTTTCAACTGACTAGGCTTAACTAGTTGATGATAGTAGGTAATCCTAGTCAGGTAGAGCTTCCAGTGAACTGTCTTGAACTGGGAGGAGCTGGAATGGAGCTGGGATCAATTATTTTGAGCTAGTTTGAGTTGCCATCCAGTTGAGGTGAGTTGAATGGAGTTGAGGTGAACTAGATTGAGTTGCCATTCAGCTATGATGAGCTAAATGGAGCTAAGGAAAGGCTGACCAGCTAGAATGAGCCAGCTGAGATCCAGCTGATGTGAGCTTCTCCTTCATCTTCTGCCTTCCTGAGTGCTACGATTTGTTGGGTATGACTCTCTGTCTATCCCTGACACTCAAATAAACATATTAAAGCTACAAAAAAAATGCAATGCATGCCTATCCTAAGAAATGCCTAAATGCAGCCCGAAAACCCATTTGCGAAGTTAAAACCCTAAGAGCAAGATTTGTTTTAGGGCATAAGAATGATGATAAACTGGCGTTTATCATCTATATAATGCAGGAAAATAAAACTAACTATGAAAGCAATAAAAGATATTGATAAGTGTGAAATCCCCCTTGACGACTGCTTGGGGGATGACTCGCTTGGATGACACCCTAGATGAAGGTGGTTAGGAGCTCGAGGAAGGTGAATGGAGTCGAATGAAGGAGAATAGGGTAGGGCGATGTTGTAGTGGCAATCCACTTTCGGAATGAGGGTGATAGGAAAGCCATGGGCGCTACACGAATTGGGGTGTGAAGTGGGACTAAAAATTATTTTCTAGCTGTAGTGGAGCAACCCAGGCTTGGGACAAGCTTGTAGAGCTTTGAAGGGGTTGAGGAGAGAGTAGGAAGGGACAAATTGGAAAGGGGAGGTGCACGTCCTTTTATAGTGGTTGTGGCAAATGATTTGGTATGCAAGGCATTTAGTGGCTGGTACACCGCTTGGCCCAAGCATGCACAGCTTGACCATAGCACGTGCAATGCACGTGCTGGCATCCCCACACACAACAGTTGGCAAGGTGTGGTTGTTGGAGAACCATCAGATCTTCATCCCACGGCCAAAAATTGCTCTGAGATTGTGTGTTTGGATTGTGCGGGCGAGGAGTGGAAAAACAACGACTGTTGGATCATGATTGTGCACTCCAAATCGCTTGCCAATTGATTGGAAAATTTTCTCTTTAATCATATGATATCAAAAAAATATGTCATCGCAGTAAATAATGTGATGGAAAATCCATGATAAAAAATTACAAAAAATATGCTAAAATTGAACCACAAAATAAGTCGTATCACAGGGAGGCATAAATGCAAATAAGACATTCACATAGATTAATCATGGCCATAGGTGCAAAATCTATATCCAAATCCAATGTGAAATGGGTGCATAACAAGAGCCAAACAAATACAAGAAAGAATAAGTATGATGTCGCAATTTCACCTCCATAGATTAATCAAAAATAAAAAATCCAAAAGTTGGCAATGGCGTTAGATCTAATAATTAATTAGCACTTGACTATTGGAAAACAGGGGAATACGTCCCCTTGTGTGTGTGTGAAGAGGAGTGGACAGCTGGCCATGGGAAGCTCCGAGGAGGTCGAAGACGTAGAGGTGTTGCTTTGCTTTCATCAAGTTTTAAGAAAATGCGTTGTAGTACAGTCAACAAAAGTAATTCAACACTTAAATTTATAAACTCAGGGAATAGAAGTGAGTCCAAGGTCGTTCACAGGGAGAAAATTCGTAAATTCAATCACTAAGCACAATTATTGCGAATGATATGCAATAGAATAAAAGGAATGCTCAATGTATATCAAAAGAATATCTCAATAAAAATCAAGAGTTAGAGTGCAAAAAGATTGGGTTAAATTGGTGGTTTGAACCACCAATATAACCCTAATGTTTAAGCTCTTCAATTGACTCAAATATGTCAACAGTAATTATAATCAAATGTATCCACAGTAATATCAGAATCAACACAAGGCCTCAGAAGCCTTAACCTCAAGGGAACCAAAGCACCTGTAGAACCAATACAAGGCATAAGGGCCTCGCAACACCTCAAAAGGCTAAGTGTTAAGTGCAAGAGAGGGGACACGATTCTTGAGGCAATAGTTCTACAAAAACATCCCCTTCGTTCTCAGAATTCTTTTGTTTAGAACTAAGTTGGACTGCGGTAACCAGGTAATTGGATCCAGCCCAAACTCGCTGGCATGCGTGGTGGGTGAGGGCACAGTTTAGTGCAGTGTAGCGCCGGTGCGAGCTTGCTGGAGCTCGTATCAGCCATGAGGAAGATGACGGTGTTGAGGTGAAGCGGTGATCGATCCAAGAGTCTAACTTGCTAGAAATGAAGATGAGAGGGAGAGGGAGAGATTGAGGGAGGTGAGAAGTTGAGATGGAGGTGGAGACGTTGACTTTGATTGGCTGGCGCTGGAGAAGGCGACGAAATCCGGTGAGGTGTCGGCGACGAAGAAGAGGCGGAGAGCAGTCCCTCTTTGGTCGGAGAGGCACATGATGAAGAGAGAAGACCAGAGGGCCATCCAATTTGATGGTTGGATAGCTGGAGGAGGTAGACAAAGGACATTGCTGGAGCTGATTATGGATCAAGTCGGAGGAGGAGAGGGAGAGGAGTTTCCAGTCAGAAATCAACTAAAGAGCATGGTCTGGGGTTGGAGGCTTCTTATAGAGCTCCAACATGAGCTTAGGATCAAAGAAAGTGGTTCGGATTTATCGAGCTTTCAACAAAAATGATCCCTTAAAATCTCAAGCTTGCTTGGGCTCTAGAGATCTCCTCAAAGTCATTGATTGGGCTCGAGTGATCATGAATTGCTTAAGGACCAATATCTTAAATTTTGGAGAGATTTGCTTTGATTTGAGGGAGGAATCCTCCCTCAGATCTCGTTGTTATGCTTTGTTTCACATCAATGGCGGTAGGGACCAGAATAAAGAAAATGATGAGAAAGTTAGGGACCCATTTGCTAAAAATCTAAAAGTTAGGGGATTGATGTGAAGAATAGAGATTTTAAGGACTGAATTGCAAACTAGGTCAAGATGGACTCTGATTGGGCCCAAATTTGTGTTAACCTAATTTGGATCCAAGGAATCTAATGGTGAATTTAGATTTGAGTTTTGACCACGTTTGACTGGGGAATTTGCACAAAAGCTGAAATTAGGGCAAAATCCCATCTGAAGCTTTGTTCTAGATCAAAATGGGTTCAAATGGTCAAACTCAAGGTACCAAACCTCTTAGAACATTTTTCTATGAATTTTATGGGGTTTCGATGAATTTTATCATAACTAGAACCTCTTTAATTTAAGCAGGTTGATAATTTGGATTTTATGTACTATTTCGATTCTTAAAATGCGTGAAAACTTGTTTCTATCAGTGTTAATCCAATTTTTGGACTTTTGAGCTCATTAAACTTTCATTTAACCCTTGAGTGACCTCGTGGTTAATCTGTGTTTGTAATGTGCTATTAAAATTACATAATTAACCTGATTCCCAATTCTTTTCCCAAGTCAGACTAATGTAGAGTTATGACCGTCAGATGATTTGGTAGGAGCTTTTATCAAAGTTGACTAAATGTGGCTAGTTGGGGCCCATGATGGTGTTCCCATCAAGAGGGCTTCACGATGGTGGTGGTCCCACGGTGGGAGGTGGTTGGTTGTGTTGATGGTGCGTTGGATGGAGTGGTTGGACATCTGGTTGAGCGGAGAGTTTGAGGAGAACCAAGGGAAGGGGAGAAGGGTTGGATCGCAATGGCATTGGTGGGTCTTTGAGTGTGTTGTGGTGGGAGGAAGATGATCCTCAAGAGGGTGGGCCTGCAGGTGTCTTAAAGAGGAAATAATAGAGGATGGCGGTGGGTTTTTCTAAAAATGACGAGTTTATGATTGAGAGGGATTAGGTAAGTTCCCTCAAAAAATGTCTAATTGATCTTTTTCCAAATAGGCCTCTTAATTATTTTGATGTCGAAAAGAAAGAGTACCTAATTGCATTTCTTATGTTGTCCTTGCAAAAGAAAATATATCGACATGATTAATATCTCAAGATATGATTATGTGTTAAGTAATGAAACATATGCATGTAGACTACATCAAAAATGTATGAATAATCAAACATGAGCTTAACTAATTTATTTGTGTAATGCATCCTTGAAATCTATTTTCAACTCCTAATTAAATGTCCTTAAGCTTAATTAAAATCCACCAAACTGGACCTATCATTGATTCTGTGCTTAAATCCTGTTGTGGTCCATCAGATTGCACGTGTTATCTTACGTAGGGCATGGATGCATCTGATCATGCCACGTGGCGTGTTATATGGCACTAGATATCAATCGTGCAGCTCCAATTGGATGTTGTGCATGCGCCGAGGATAGCAGGCACTCGGGGGGATTCGACCTTGCATCTATTGCTTGAGAGTGGTGCTCTCAACTACTGAGCCAAGGAGGCTTTTGTTTCTAGAGGAATGTTCTACACTTGCGGTGGTCGTGTGATCGTGGCCGTTGGATCTTAATCCAACGATTGTGATTGCTCTTGGACTCCTTTAGAGAATGTGAGTCATGATGTTGCATTAACCTCAGCCATTGGATGAAGATCGATCCAATGGCCATACATGTGCCACATCGCTTATAAGAGCTCCTATGCCCATGCCATCTCAAACCTTGTAGGTGACTGTCAAAGGCACTGGAGCTCTTATAGGCGACTGTTGAATTGTAAAATTGAATTTTTTAAAAATAATCTGTCGTAATATAGTGTGGAAACACTCCGACAAATAAAATGTAATGAGAACTTGGTAGGTCTCGGTCGAACTTAGGGAGGTGGAAAGATGTGAAGTTGAAATCGATATGCCAACTTGACTCCTAAAACTAGACTCGACTCCTAATATATATATATATATATATATATATATTTTGGATTTTTGATTTGGTAAATAAAGATCTAATCTAACCATATACTAGAAAGAAATAGCAGAAGCAAATCGACTTTACGGATACCATATAATGGTTCAACATCTAGTTGAATGCTTGGCAATAAGATAAGTGATGTACGGAATTTTATACGCGTAAAAGGTTGAGTTAGAAACCTGTCATTGTAGTCGCGTAAAAATCCGTCAATTAGATAACTTAACCGAAACTCAAAGTGAGTCCTAGGTTGAACATGGGGAGGCAAACGTTTGCTCAAAAATTGCGTTGGAATTATTGTCATGAAAGCAGATTAGCTGGTTGAAATTAATCTACGCTAGTTATTTTACTTCAAGAAATAGAAGACAGAGAAAGAATAATACAAATAAAGAGAAAATAAGGAGAGAATAAACAAATGTTTCATAATGATAGAATCATGTCCATTACATCTACGTGCTACACTAGAAAGCTGGAAATATACATTATAAAGTGATAAAAAGAGAGGGATGAGAAAATCCTCCTTGATGGCTACTTAGAGGATGAGCTGCGCTGACAGAGCACCCGAACAATGGGAATGAGATGCTGGATGAGGAAGAATAGAGTTGGAGGATGGAGAATAAAGAAAGATGGCATCACAGCGAGATCCGCTTCCCGAATGGTGGTGAGAAGATCGAAAATTATTTTACTCTAGCTCTAATGGAGCATCCCAGGTATGGGACCAGCTCATAGAGCTTTGGAGAAGGTGGGAGGAGAAGAGAAGAGATGGTGAAATAAGTGGTAGGGTTGCCCTTTTTATAAGTGTACAAATTGAGGGCAAAATGGTCTTTTAAGGCTTATAAATTAATGTTGGGGTCTTTAGTGTCGGATGTAATTGTCATTGTAGCCTCACGTTGCTGAAGGTGTGCAGCTCAACGAGGGCCGCACGATGGAGATAGGAGTGCTCAAAAGCGGCCACATCGACGCCTCTCAGCCTTCATGTGTTGCATGCATGGGTTGATCTCAACCCTCTGATCACGCATTAATGGCTGGGATAGCACCTCTGCCGCTTCCTCTTCATCGATTAAGCAGCGACGTAACCGATCTGATCACTGTTGGATCAAGATCGAAGGGTCGAGATCACACACTTTGCTGCACTTCAGCTCAAGCACTTGGAGCGTTAGATCATGCGTTTGGATGCACGTGTACTTCCGGCGCTTAAGATTATGCCACGTTGTCACCATTGCCACCGTTCATCGCACATCCAACAGCTCAATTGCACCATGCCTCTCTTGCACCTTCGATTTGAGGTAAGGCAGGGCTTGAACCCACTCCTTCGACTCTTCGTTTGGGGTCGTGATCGCTACGCTACGCAGCCTCTTTAGTTGCTCTTATGTTTTAAGGGTCGAGCGCTTGCAACCATTGGATGGCGATCCAATGGTAGAGAGCACTCGCACCCATTCCTTTGGTGGATTGATGTGTGATGAAAGGGCATTTTCTCACATTTTAAAGTCGTCGAAAATCGTAGTACAGTCGCGCAAAACGTTCGTCAAAAAATGATTTTGTAAAAGTAACGAGACTTTGAGTCCTAGTCATTCGTCTTTGGGAGGCATTTGTGCAAATCTGAAATCGATCCTCTATCGCTCTACTTTATTTAAAATCGCACGTCGATTTCCAATCTTCGGATTAAGATTTTGTCACTTCTATTTTGAATTCTGATTATGTGCGCGTGTCAGATAGATATCGAAAGTGAAAGAGTGAGTTTCGGTGTGCACAATTCTAGTTATGTGGTGACTATTTACATAAAATGCATTTATAGTTAGGTCTTCTATATTTTCCGGAACCGACATGCTTATTGCAAAATATATATATAAGTGAAAAACAGGCAACATGAATCACACAGAAAAGATGGCAACCAGTAAGCTCATGGTGATTTCAAACATAGAGATATGTGTAAAAATATATCTTTTATTCATTCATTCAGAGAAGTATTCACAACATGGAATGTAGAGGAAAGCTTGTACAGGAATGCTTCAAAATATAAATCTAGCTAATAGAAAATGATCCCATACAGGAATCTATGGGGGGATTTTGCATGCATCATTGGGGGAGAATAAGAGCTACACTACTAAGCAGTAAATGAAAGTAGTAAATATGAAGAACTAAAGCTAATCTAGCAGAAAGAAGGGCATTCAGAGGTGGTCTCTGATGGCCTTTGAGTGGCTGAGAGGAGGAGGGGCGTTCAATGGTGCTTAGGCTAGCCCTTGGAGAGAGGTTGGGGAGATGATCTAGCATCCTGGCATGGAGATGGTGGCCTTCATGGTGGTGCTCAACTCGTGGAGGTGGAGTGGAGATGGAAGTGGCTAGCCTAAGTGAAATGAATGGCAAGGAAATGGATGGGTGCAAATGGCCACCCCTTAGGTCTTTTTATAGACCTAAGGGAAGCTCTCTAGAGAATTATGGAATTCTCTAGAGAGGCCTATGGTTTGAGCTCGTGGGAGAGTGAGAGAGAGAGGATGGATGGTGGTTTTTAGATCAACCAAATGTGGATCTAAAAATTGAATATCTCTTGGTTGCTAATTTTAGCAACCAAGGCAACAACACATGGTAGAGAGTTCTAGAGAACTCTAGGCGAGGTATTTTCGTGTGGATGGTGTGTGTGGGTGTGTGTGGGTCGAAACTTAGGTGGCTAGGTTGATTAGGTTAGGTTCTAGTGGGTTTAGGTCAAGGTAGGTCTCAAATTAGGGTTGCAAACCCTAATTCACTAAGGTAAAGTGCAATTAAACTTAATACAAGTTTAATTCAGTGTGTGAAAACTTAATTGAGAGCAAAATAACTCAATTAAGTCAGGTCTAGGTCAATTAGACTCTTACTAAGTCCAATTGGATAGTGTGTACTGAGATTAGGGCTTAATTGGACTCAATGAGTCCAATTGAATAGGCTGATGGAATTGACTAGGATCCAAGTCAATTAGGTTTGGTGAGGACCTAATTAGGTCCTTAGGGAGGTGTAGAGGTGATGTACTAGGGTTAGGGCACCTTAATTTAGGTTCCTATGGGGTTGGAATTGGGTTTAGGGTCCTAGAGATCTAAGATCAAGACTTGAATCTCAAAATAGGAACTAGAGAGCAATTCCAGACGTCCAATAAAAGTGTCAGATGTCTTATAGTGAAAAATCAGAAGTCCAGACTTGTTGTTTGGACATCTAATCAGGGTCAGGAGGGATTCTAGGTTCTGTCTTGGCTATTCTGTAGAAATTGGATGTCTGACCAAGTGTCTGGATGTCCAATAACACTGTAGAAGTGGGTTTAAGGTGTGTGGGAGTTGGCTAAGGGTTTTGGATGTCCTATAACTTATCTGGACGTCCAAATAGAGGTTGGAATTAGGGTTTTAAGGTTTCCTAGGGTGCGGTGACCTAATCTAAGGGTGGCTAAGGCTTGGGGAAGCTTCTAGGATGTCCTAGGGCTAGGATGATCCTAAGTTCTTCATATTTTACTGCTTTATTCCTACTTAATAGAATAGCATACCTTAACTCCCTTACATTATTATCTATTACATCTAATCTAGGTCTTCCGCTCCAGCTCTGCTGCAACACCAGTTATTCCAGCTTCAGATCCAGCTTCCAATCTACCTTCTAGTCATCTTATTACCTGTAATTGTCATAATGCACCTAATCAATACATTATAGCATCATTTTATGCATAGCTAAAAGAAAGCAGTAAGGATGCAAGTAATGCTTATGCATGCATGAATTACCCTAACTTATGCTAAGTCCTAGCCTAATTTAGGTCAATTAAGACCTATGATTGCTGCGCAATCATACCCCCATGCCTAAATCTTGCTAGTCCCTAGCAAATGCGCGACTAAATTATTCATAGAAGGGTCCCTAAGGGATTGATTATTTTATCAAGTGTATGCCTAGAGATTTTTCTCCTTTTTGTTTTCATCCTATGCTCTAGAAATCCAGACAATCGTGAAAGTGTAGCTGTGTAGCTTTTGCAATGGATTCGAGTGAAAAGCTAATTCACCTCTAAAGCCTGTACTTGACCCCTAGTTAAAATTCTAGCGGGATAGGCAGACTTCTTCCCTTGGGATATTCAAGATATTATATGAATTCCACCTCGACTTTGAGCTTAGGTAGAGAATCTCTGAGGGGAAAGATTATATATTTGGTGGCTCACTCTTACTTGGTGCTACATAGAGATTAGTGCTACAGAGTCTGTATTCCAGGTTTACTAAGTAACTCAACTTAGAGAAAGATGAGAAAAACTACACTCTCTTTTGATTCCTTTGTATTCATTCTCTCTTCTCTGTTTCTTTTTCTTTTTCTTTTCTTTCTTTTTCTTAGAGCTCACAACCTCACCAGATTCACATATATGATCTGTATTTGGTGGTCTCACTTAGCATTAACACTTTAATTTAGTTTCCACAACCCTAACACTAAGTCTAAATTCCTCAGCCAGTATTCGAGCGGTCAAAAACACAAGAAAGGTGGGTTAAGGCCATATTTGGTGGATCTCAAATTTATTTGGTGGTATTGCCTCAATGCACTGAACTAAATATTCACTCTTTTTTCTTTGCTTTTTTCTTATTTTTATATTTTTTTTTCTTTTTTTTAGTATTCTTTTTTTTTTTCAATTAGCACACATCCATGAACTTTATTGAGGCATTAATATGGATTGGTGGTACTCAAGAGACATTGGGTGGCTTATTTGGTGGAAGTGCCTACTCACGACACTGGGAGAGAAGGATAGGACGGTGTATTTCTGACCTTGGCATCAATACCCTCCTTTAGTCGAGGATTCCATAAAGAATGGTCGTAACATCCACCTTTGCCCTAGTTTTATGAAAACTCTCTCTTTGCATATTTGTCTTATTTGGTGGCTCTCAAATTTCACACAAAATGTGTATGCAGGAACCAAGAGCGAAAATTATGTCTAATCTCAGAGTATCATCACCTAATTATCTAGGATTACAGATTCCTTGCACTAATCATAGAGCACCAGTACACTCTACTCTCATCTCACACTATTTGGTGGATTTTTGGAAGAAAATCTGCCTGACTCCCAAAACACTGTCCAGGGGTTCAGGAAAAGAAGCACTGCTTCTTTTCGATAGACTAAAGATGTTTATTAGCCCTCACCGTGAATCCATTGTAAATTCTACTTGTGTGTGAAAAGTTGTACTGGATTCCAGATACAAGAATCAACTAGAGGATAAAATCCCTAATGCATTCTCTTAATAAAATAATCTTATTCATGAATGCAATATGTATATATACTATAAACAAGTATCCTTGTATAGTTTGTACTTCATAAAATTCCCATATAGGGTTACATTCAGCTTGACCCTAAATTTAGAACACAAGGTGAGCGGGTGAGTCGGAAATGGCTGTTGCGGACGATTTCTATCTCCAATGCGAGCATTGGAGGTGGAGTCGGTTGTTCTTTTATTTAGAATCCTAAAGTACATTTGACATGCAGCTCCGAGGTTTTTCCTAAATGTTGGCATAAAAATTTTTTCAGTTTTACTATATCTACCCCTCCATGCCTAAGTTCTTACAAGTCCTCATGCATGAATATAAAATGAAATAAATACAGTAGGGAGTAAATGGGTAGAAATCACCTATGATTGCTCCTAAAATTATACATTCAGCATCGGCCAACTTGACAGTATGTAATATGCAAAAAGAAAACATGCTAAAAGAAAAATATACTATGTATAAAACTTGTATGCATAGGTGATGGATGGAATGTGGGATAGATGCTATCTACATGTGCTGAGTTTAACTCCTCCAGCCGGGCAAGAATTCAATCACATGTCCTCAATGAGATGAACAATCTCATCAGGTGGAGGAGGTTCTTGGGCCAAAAATGGCTTGAGGCACTAGCCATTTACCGTAGATATATGCCTAGATTTCGGGTCCCGGATCTAGACTGCCCCATTAGGATATGGGTGAATCACGACATATGGGCTAGTCCATTTGGACTTGAGCTTCCCTGCGAATAGTTTAAGTCACGAATCGAACAACCAGACTTGCTGGTTGGGCGTGAATGCTTTCCTCCGGATGTGGCGGTCATGAAAGGCCTTGGTCTTATCCTTGTATATCAATGCATTCTCATAGGCCTCCCATCAGATCTCTTCTAATTCGCTGAGCTGGAGTTTCCATTCTTGACCTCCTGCATCGAGGTCAAGGTTACATTTTCGCACTGCCCAAAAGGCACGGTGTTCCAGCTCTACAGGAAGGTGACAGGCCTTGCCATATACCATGCGATATGGTGACATTCCGAGTAGGGCCTTGTATGCAGGCCGATATGCCCAAAGTGCATCAACTAATTTATCGGACTAGTCCTTCCTGTCTGGTCTAACCGTCTTCTGGAGAATCAGCTTGATCTAACGGTTAGACACTTCAGCCTGCCCATTGGTCTACGGGTGATACGGGGTGGCTATACGGTGATGTACCCCGTATTTCTTTAATAATGACTTGAAATGGGCATGGATGAAGTGGCTTCCCCCGTCGCTAATCAGAGCATGGGGTATTCCGAATCTCCCGAAGATGTACTGCCGTATGAAAGAAATGATGGTCTTATGATCATCCCGTCTCGCCGGGATGGCCTCGACCCACTTCGAGACCTAGTCGACAGCTAATAATATGTACTTGAAGCCACGCGAGTTCAGAAAAGGGCCCATAAAATCAATGCCCCAGACGTCGAACACTTCTACAACCATGATGGGCTAGAGTGGCATCATGTCTCTCCTGGTCATAGAACCGATCGACTGACATCGTTTGCAGTGTTGGGCATATTCGTGTGTATCTCTGAAAATAGTTGGCCAGAAAAATCCCGACTGCAAAATTTTTGCAGTGGTTTTCTGTCCCGAGAAATGACCACCACAAACATCATTGTGGCAAAAAGATAACACACTGGGGATCTCAGAATCTGGGATGCATCTTCTAATAATTTGATCCGCTCCAATGAGGAAGAGTAGTGGGTCATCCCAGACGTAGAATTTGGCCTCTGCAGTGAATTTGAGTTTCTGGTCCTTGGATAGGTTCGCAAGAATCTTGCCTGCGGCAAGATAGTTCGCAATATCTGAGTACCAGGGGAACTCAACAGAATGAACTGCCAAAAGAGATTCATCCGGAAATTGCTCATGGATAGGTAGGGCAAAAGAAATGTGGTCTGGGTCCAGTCTGGATAGGTGATCTGCCACAACATTCTGCTTTCCGACTTTGTCGTGGATTTCAATATCAAATTCTTGCAATAGAAGGATCCATCTAATGAGCCGTGGTTTGGCATCCTTCTTTGCCAACAAATGCCAGAGGGCGGAGTGGTCAGTGAAAATGATGAGTTTGGACCCTAATAAATATGATCTGAATTTCTCCAACCCGAATACTACTGCTAGTAGTTCTATTTTGGTGATAGTGTAATTGTGTTGAGCCTCATTCAGCGTCTTGCTAGCATAGTATATGACGAAGGGTTGTTTCTCCCAACACTGGCCTAAAACAGCACGAACGGCAAAATCAAAAGCGTCGCACATCATCTCTAAATCGAGCGACTAGTTGGGTGGTTGGAGAATTGGGGAATCAGAGACAGTGCTTCGTAAAGTCTTGAAGGCGCTGAGACACGAGGTGTCAAATTCAAATGGGGCATCGGCAACAAGGAGATTCATCAAAGGCCATGCAATTTTCGAGAAATCACGTATAAATCTCCGATAGAAGCCGACGTGACCCAAGAATGATCTAATCTGCTTGACCAAGCTAGGTGGCAGTAAGTGGGAAATGATTAGCCCATGTTTGTGGGCTATTTAGGTATTTAAGTGCCTAGACATTAGGTTAATTCTAACATTTATTTAGCATAAATTAGGATGTAAATAGATTAATTCATATTTCTAATTTAATTACATAATTCATGCATTGCATTCATATTTTAAATGCATTTAGAATTAACTCAGAATTGCATTCATTTAATTAGTTAACCAATTAGGTACATTGCATGCATTAATTTTAAGTTAACATAAAAGTTGAGGGTTTGTATATAAATAACCATAATATTTTAACAATATCTTTTATTCTTCTTTTCAGCAATGGCTCGGCTGCCGCTGCAATGCCTCCTGCCACACTAAAGCCCACATTCATGGATTAGCGGAGAAGGTGGATCTGCTCCCGCCTCTCCATTCAAATTCGTGCAGGCAGCTACAAAAAGAGGAGAGAGGCTGCCGAGTGGAGAAGGCCGCCACCCCTGACCCACCACTGTGCAGAGAGTTAGTCTCTCTTCCATTCCACACCGCCGACCTCAACCGCGGTGATGAACCTCCACCACCGTGGGTGTATGGTGTGACAGGCCACACCGCCATCCGGAGATCGTCCGCATTACCATGAGCACCTCGCCGTGCACCTCCCTCACCGTCGTCACCAACAACCACCATCGTAGCTACTGCAATTTCACTCCTCAGCCAGTTAAGATGTCCGGGAAGTTTCTTGGGCGTCTGAAGCTTTGACCCACACTTCAGCAGCAACCGGCCACTCACTCCATGCTCGCGCCCCTCCAGTTGCACGCTTGAACCATCTCCTGCAGCATCTATTCCAGCGCCACCCACCCTCTCACTCCATGCCCGCATCACACCACCTGCACACACAGCAGCAACAACTAGCCGCTCCTTCACACCCGTGTCCCTTCAGCTGCATAAGACCACCAGCCCACGCATGCACTTCACCTCCAGCACTAACCGCCAGCTCACACACGCACATCACCTCCAGCTTCCAGCACGCGCTCGCCAGCACCGTGCAGCGCCTCTTCACGCATGCAGCAGGCATGCGTTCTTCTCCATGCCTTCCACCTGCAGCGCTCCCTGCCATCTGCAGCGCACCCACGCCTTCCAGCCTGCAGTGCACCCGCACCGTCCACCTACACCTACCAGTTGCAGCAGCATCCGCCTCCACCAAAGCACGCTTGCCAGCAACCCTCAGTGCGCTCAACTCCTACGCGTCTGCAACAGCAGTGTTCGTGCGCACCACTTGCAACAACGCTCAACTCCCGCGCACAGTCGCCCCTCCAGCAGCTGCAGCCACCGTTGACAGCCACCTTCGCCGGAGCTCCGTCTGGTCGGCTCCGGCCACCTCGTGACTCGCTGCCACCACCGCTCCGAAGCCCTCGGTCCAAAGAACTTCCTCCGAGCTTCCCACCTCCGGCCGTCCATTCCTTATCACGCATAGCCAAGGGGAATAAATCCCCTGTTTTGATACAGTACTCATCCCATTAATAATTACATTTTCTGCCATTGTCATCTTTTAATGATATTTTATTAAATTTTCATTGCAAAAAATATCCTCTAGTTATTAAGAATTGCTATTTCAGCATGTTTTCTTGATTCAACCTTAATCTGAAGGCAAATTTGGCTTGATTCTCATCTAAACTAACTACGAACAAATGTTTTTAACCGGTGTGAATTTAAATACGTCATTTCCTCCCTGTGGATACGACCCGCTCTTCTACGAGTGGTTATTTTTTTAAATATTGATTAGTCGATTTTTCCACCACATAAAACTACAAACGACTTTAAACGAACAATCGACTTGTCAAAGTGCCACCGTTGCCAGGGAGGCAACAGATGCAATAATTTCACCTGATTTTATTTTGATTATTTCTCAATTGCACAGTGATTTGACCATTTATTATTATTTTCCTGTGAGAGAAATTTTGTGCGAGGAATCAGCCATAGTGAGAGGTGACCCTTGACGTCGCCAAAGGAGAATTGGTTGAGCTACTTTGAAAAGGAGGAGAAGGATGAGAACGCGACGGTCATCATTGTACATTTAGTTGCTAATCTGATTAGAATAGAATTAAGACTTTAGATTTAATTTTTCATTGCATTTGATTTGAAACCCTTGTTTTTGGATATATTTTGAGGGGTTTGTTCCCCGATTTTGTTTTAGGCCCATGTTGGGTAATTTTTGGGAAACTATTTCCTTTTCTTTAGATTTAGGTTTTTAGTTTATTGATTACTTTTATTTGCTTGTGCATAAGTAGTTTAAAAAAAAAAAAAAATGAGCTACCCGCTAGAAGCTACCTGCCCTTAGGATGAACCATTTAGGTCTGTATGAGTAGACTCTAGATTTACTTCTCTGCATTGCATGCATTCTTGCATCATTGATTGTTGGAAGAAAGGTACGCATTCTCTTACTTTGCATCCTATTCTTGATCATGCATTGCATTTGGATTTAATTCAAAGACCACAAAATTTGTCTTGAAGTGATCTAACAAGTGGTCACATATATTCGTGAAAAAGGACTAATTAAAGGAGGGACATCTAAAAATCAAGGACTCGATTGTAAAATGTGGTGTGCGATTTAAAATTCAAAATACTTTTGCGGTGAATGCACATTTATATCTTTTGCACCACAACACTCATTTAGACACTCCTAAATCTTGAAATGACTAGGACAAGAGCCCTCCTACCGTTGGATTCTGAAGTGTTCGGAACTTGAGATCAAAGATTTTGTAAATCCAAAGAGTGGGATACCCTGTCACAGATTTTTAGGGGTAGTTGAGAAGCACCGTGAAAGCACAGCTTCAAAGGAATGCTTAGGCCTACTTGCATCCCTCGATCTTCCGTCTTTGGATTTACTTGACCATTTGAGATTTAGGGAAGAATACCTAAGCTCCAACTAGGTCTTTTTAGGCATTTCGAAGGTTGACAATAGGCGCGTAATTGATTGGGCAACTTGCTCTGTCACCTACAATTTGAACTAAAGTCAAAGGCCTAAATTTGTAAAGACCGAACAAGTCCTTTTGAATTGTGTTTGTAGTGCATGCTTGGTAGACGTTCTCTTAGGAGACAACTTGTGTTTGATCCTGAACCTGAAAGAATCCTAAGAAGAGACCTTCCAAGGGTAGAAATGGCCGGTCAAAGGAGCCTTAAGGAATATTTTATCCCAACCAGTCAAGCTGGCCCTGCACTACGTAGACCTGGAGGGGACAATCCATATGAGATCAAAAGTAGTACCATATCCTTGCTACCCTCCTTTTATGGTACTACTAGGGAAGACCCTTACAAGCATATAGAGGAATTCACCGAGGTCTGTTCCACGGTGAAGCTGCAGGGCATTACTGATGACGCTCAAATGTGGACCCTCTTTCCCTTTTCCGTTAGGGACAAAACCAAGTATTGGTATCACCCCCTTGATAATATTAATACTTGGGATGCCCTGGAGAAGGAGTTTTTGAAGAAGTACTTCCCCATGAGCAAAACCAATCACTTTAGGAGGGAAATTATGAGTTTTGTTCAAAAGGATGGGGAAGCATTCCATGATGCGTGGGAGCGCTTTAATGACTTGCTGAGACTTTGCCCACATCACCAGGTGCCTAAATGGAAGCTGGTTGAAAGGTTCTACACCGGACTTAATGATTCGCATAGGCAAACTGTGGATGGTGCCTGTGCAGGAACCTTTCTAACTAAGACTGAGGATGAAGCTTGGAACTTATTTGATACTTTGAGTGAGAATTCTATTCACTTGAATTCTGCCTACATGGATAGAAAGCCCACTCTCATGCAAAGAAAGTTGGAGGCGAATGAGGCAAGGGACACCCAGAATTTAGCCTATCAGATTCAATTATTGAATCAAAACATGGAAAGGCTTATGTCGAACCCGAGTTCATTCGTACCTAACACCTCCACATCCCAAGTTTCCGAATGCTTAATTTGTCAAGGCAATACACATGCCACTGTGGATTGCCACTTGGCCTCCCAATTCCCTGAGCTTGTACAAGCGGATTTAAATGCCGCTCAAGGGTTCCATCCAAGACCTCGTAATGACCCTTTCTCCAACACTTATAATGAGGGATGGAGGAACCACCCAACTTTTCATGGAGACAAGGAAATGTCTCAAATTCAGGGAATTACAAACCACAATCCTTTCAAAACCATCAAATGAACCAACCTCAAATCTTTGCCCAACCTAAAACCTCTGAGATGGATGAATTGAAGGCAATGTTGAAAACTATGCAAGAAAGTCAAAGTGCCATCATCCAATCTCATGACAAGGCTATACATGAGATGAAATCACAAATTGGACACCTTGTTGAGGCTGTTAGACAGAGGGAGACTGGGAAGCTCCCCAGTGCTGCTGAGGAAAATCCTAAAGGAAAAGGGATTGTCTTTAGGGAGCATGCTCAGGTGGTGACTATTTTGAGGAGTGGGAAAGAAATTTCCAAACCTGATGCTCCTATAGTCTCACCCCCTAAAAAACCATGCACCCCGACTTTCACCCCCACTGAAGAGGACTTGCCCAAATGTTCTCCGCTTGAAATCACCTCACCGGAAGAAGTTGCCCCATTCCACCCCTTACTCGACATGACAACCCTTCCACCCAGAGATCGAGAGTGCCTTTTCCAGAGCGCTTATCCACCTCTAGGCAGACTTCTGCTGGCTCATCTGGAGCCAAGGATAAGACGGATGAGATTATGGAAACTTTCAAGCAAGTGCAGATTAACCTGCCTTTGCTTGAAGCTACTAGGCAAATTCCATCTTATGCCTGCTTCTTAAAGGACCTGTGCACGAAAAAGCGGCAATCTAGAAAATAGGTCCAATCAAAAGTTGTCCTGCCTGATTCTATTAGCTCAATTGTTCAACATGGCACACCCCCGAAACTTAAGGACCCAGGAGCCCCATACATCTCTGTAGTTATTGGTGACTTACAAATTGATGAGGCTCTACTTGATCTGGGTGCGGGGGTGAACATCTTTCCGAGCTACGTGTATGAACAACTTGGGGGAGGCAATCTGAAGCCTAGCCCTATAATCCTTCAAGTTGCTGATCGATCACTTAAGACACCACGGGGAATTTTGGAAGATGTCCTCATAAGAGTGGAGGATTTCTTCTTTCACGTTGACTTCTTAGTTTTGGACACTGACCCTACCAACAAGCCAACCAAACTCTCCATCATTTTGGGCCGCCCCTTCCTTACAACTTCGCATGCTTCAATCAATTGCAATACTGGGGCATTAGAAATGGGCTTTGGGAACAGGAAAATCTGGCTTAATGTGTTTGATGCTTACAAACAAGCCGGACTTGAGGATTATTCTCAAGTTGAGGTGATAGATGACCTGATTGAAGAGTCAACTCCTGCAATGTTATGTGATGACCCCCTTCAGCATGTCCTGCTAAATGAGCATTCTCATCTCTTAGAGGAATGTGAAGGGGATATACTAGAACTTGAGGAATTGCTAGGAGTTTCTGCAGAGTCTCTTCCCCCATCATTTCCGCTGAAGGTAGATCTACTACCTGAGATGGGGACATCTATTATGAAACCCTCAACAATACAAGCCCCCAACCTTGAGTTGAAACCCCTCCTTGACACTCTCAAGTATGTTTTCCTAGGTGCCAATGATACGCTCCCCATTGTCATTTCGGTTGTGCTATCTAAGGCACAGGAGGGAGCATTGATTGAATGCCTGTCTAGGCACAAGGAAGCTATTGCTTGGAGCATTGCTAACATTAAGGGTATAGACTCTACACTCTGCATGCACCACATTTATACTGATGATTCCATCAAGCCTTTTAGGGACATGCAGAGACGTCTGAACCCTAATATGAGGGAGGTGGTAAAAAGGAAATCCTGAAGTGGTTGGACGCTGGGATCATATATCCCACTGCTAATAGTAAATGGGTCAGTCCCATTCATGTGGTGCCAAAGAAGGCAGGCTTTACTGTGGAACTCAACGACCAAGGTGAACAAGTTGTCACTAGACCCTCAACTGGATGGAGGGTCTGTATTGATTACCGCAAGTTGAACACCACTACCCAGAAGGATCACTTTCCTCTATCTTTTATTGATCAAATTCTTGTGAAATTGACAGCAATAAGTACTATTGCTTTCTCGATGGATATTCTGGGTACAATCAGGTGGCAGTCTTTCCTGACGACCAGGAAAAGACGACATTCACGAGTCCTTACGGTACTTTTGCATTCAGGCGTATGCCGTTTGGATTATGTAATGCCCCTACAACTTTCCAACGGTGTACGATGTCTATCTTTTCAGACATGATTGACGAGTGTGTTGAAGTGTTTATGGATGACTTCTCCATTTATGGCTCGTCTTTCGACCAGTGTCTCCTGCACCTGGAGAATGTGCTGAAACGATGTAAGGAGACTGGTTTAGTCCTTAGCTGGGAAAAAAGTCACTTCATGGTACATAAAGCAATTGTACTTGGGCATGTTGTATCCGAGCAAGGTTTGGAAGTAGATAAAGTCAAGATTGATTCTATTTCCAAACTCCCATTGCCTACGAATGTCAAATAGATTAGATACTTCCTGGGCCATGCTGGCTTTTATAGGCACTTTATTAAAAATTTTAGTAAAATTTCTAGGCCACTTTGTGACTTGTTGGCGAAGGAATCTTCCTTCAGTTTTGATTCAAAGTGTGCCGAGGCCTTTCAAACTCTAAAGGAGGCCTTGATCTCTGCGCTTATTCTCCAAGCTCCTGATTGGACACTCCCATTTGAGCTTATGTGTGATGCTTCGGATTATGCAGTGGGAGCAGTCCTTGGACAAAGGGTTGAAGGAAGATCTCATGTGTCACATTATGCAAGCAAGACTTTAACCGAACCTCAACAAAACTACACCATCACTGAAAAAGAATTACTTGCTGTAGTTTTTGCTCTGGAGAAGTTTAGGCCTTATCTGCTTGGGTCTAAGGTGGTTATTTTTACTGATCATGCAGCAGTGAAACATCTCATTGCTAAGAAAGATTCTAAGCCATGTCTGATTAGGTGGATCCTACTCCTTCAAGAATTTGACTTGGAAATACGTGAAAAGAAAGGAGTAGAAAATGTTGTGGCTGACCACCTGTCTCACCTTCCTCTTAATGACTCTCTTTCTGTAGACATTCACGAGACATTTCCCGATGAAACTCTGATGGCGGAAACACCAACTTTACCTTGGTATGCAGACACTGTAAATTACTTAGTCATTGGACAAACTCCTAGCTCTTGGGATGAGCAGAAAAGAAAGAGATTCATTTCTCAAGCAAGATATTTTCATTGGGAAGAGCCAAAATTATTTAGAATTGGACAAGACCAAGTATTGAGACATTGTGTGCCTGAAGAGGAACAACAAAGTGTGCTGAGTTTTTGCCATGAACTTCATTGTGGAGGACACTTTGGTGCTAAGAAAACTGCTTTTAAGGTTCTCCAGTCCAATTTTTGGTGGCCTTCCTTATTTAAGGATTCTCATAATTTTGTTAAGGCCTGTATTAGATGTCAACGGACTGGAATGATTGAGAAGAGGAATGAAATGCCTCAACATCCTATTTAATCTATTGAAATTTTTGATGTGTGGGGAATTGACTTTATGGGTCCCTTCTCGTCGTCCCATGGTTATGAATATATCTTGGTGGCAGTTAATTATGTCTCTAAATGGATAGAGGCCATTCCTATGTGCACAAATGACCACTCTGTGGTTTTGAAATTTGTGAAGGCCAATATCATATCCCGTTTCGACTGCCCCAAGACTATTATAAGTGATGGGGGACCTCATTTCCGAAACCACCACTTCAATCGGCTAATCAGGAGTCTGGGAGTTACTCACAAGGTCGCTACCCCTTACCATCCTCAGACAAGTGGCCAGGTTGAAGTGTCAAATAGGGAGATAAAAAATATTTTGGAAAAGACCGTTAGACCTGATAGGAAAGACTGGTCCCAAAAGCTCGATGATGCTTTTTGGGCTTATCGAACGGCCTATAAGACCCCTTTGGGTACTTCTCCCTTTAGGATTGTGTATGGAAAAGTGTGCCATTTACCTGTTGAGTTGGAACATAAGGCACTTTGGGCTATTCGAAGTGTTAACATGGATTTAGAGAAGGCAGGCAAGGCACGACTTCTAGAATTAAGTGAGCTTGAGGAGTTGAGGAATGGTGCTTATGACACCTCTCAAGCTTATAAAGAAAGAACTAAGGTCTTGCATGATAAGTTTATACTTTGAAAGACCTTTGAGCCCAACCAACAAGTCTGGCTTTTCAATTCCAGACTTAAGCTTTTTCCTGGGAAGTTAAAATCTCGTTGGGATGGGCCTTACATAATCACCAAAGTATTTTCGCATGGAGCTGTGGAGATTAAAAATCCTTCCTCTTCAGCAACTCCCTTTATCATCAATGGTCAACGGTTAAAACCGTACATAACTTTAGATGGCCATCTGGTTGACGAAGTCACTCTTGAGGAGCCCTAGCTCCTACCATTCTCCGCCTCAGGTAATATCTTCCTTTAGCTATTTTTGTTTTCAATGAGGACATTGTTTGAACTAGGCATGGGGGAGAGGACCTGAGGCATTTTGTTTATAGCATGCATATAAAAAAAAACAAAACAAAACAAAACAAAAAGAAAAAAAAATGTTTTGAGCTTAACTGGTTAAGTCCTGCATTCTTAAGCAAATCAGAACTCTAGGGTAGACTAAATTAATTCTAGGGTCAAACTTTAGAAGCTAAATGCGTTGCTAGCTTTAGACCTTTAGGATCCTTTGTGGACTTAAAAACATAAGTAGGAGTTAAGTTGCGGACCATTCCTCAAGAGGTTTAGGAAGGGAAGCTAGGGTTTGAGTTAAAAGGTGGGGTACTACCTGGAGTCTTATTCTACCTTTTGGTTTACGGGTCCTTGTAACCCAATCATCCAAATTTCACACACTTGGTCTGGTAATTAACATAATTTCTTTCTTTCTGAAAAGAGATTTGGTTCTCTTAGTTTTGACTTAGGAGAGGCTTGAAAACACATTTTGATTGGAAGAGTTCCCGCCGCAGGAGAGGTGGAGTATATACTCACCTTGAGGATGAGATGATAACATATTACCTCCTCGACACTTGTCTCTTATGATATCCATCCTACTGGGGGCATGTAAGCACATTGTGCGGTTCAGGTACCATGGGCGGCCCTATCTCGAAGTGCCGATTGCCATAGGCCTGAATTCGCTTAAGAAATCCATGGGCGATACTATCTCGAAGTGTCGATTGCCAGGAGTTCTTGGGGTTGTTATGGGCGGTGCTATCTCGAAGCATCGAAAGCCAGGCACCGTTCGAGGTATGGTAATGGGGACAATGAATCCGACACAGGTCGTGTTGATAGCTGATCTGAGGTTAGACTTAGAAGAATTAAACAAAAAAAAATATATATATATATTATTATTAAAAACAAAAAAATTTTTCCTTTAACTCAAATAACTCAGACCAATGCACAGGCACGGATGCTTTAATCTTAGGGATCAATAAACCTTAGGGTAGAGTTAGAAATCAGGGAAACTTGTGCCTGCAACTCGTCTTTAGCCGACCTAGTCTGTAACTTAGCAACTACTTAGGAACCTTAGGTCTAGATTCTGAACTTAATATGCTTCTGAAGGAAGACCAATTGGGTTGACTAGTCTACTTGGAGTGCTAGGTTTCGCTTAATTTTGCTAGGGACTAGCAAAAACTAGGCATGGGGGTATTTGATTAGCCCATATTTGTGGGCTATTTAAGTATTTAAGTGCCTAGACATTAGGTTAATTCTAACATTTATTTAGCATAAAATAGGATGTAAGTAGATTAATTCATATTTCTAATTTAATTACATAATTCATGCATTGCATTCATATTTTAAATGCATTTAGAATTAACTTAGAATTGCATTCATTTAATTAGTTAACCAATTAGGTACATTGCATTCATTAATTTTAAGTTAACATAAAAGTTGAGGGTTTGTATATAAATAACCATAATATTTTAACAATATCTTTTGTTCTTCTTCTTTTTAGCAACGGCTCGGCTGCCGCTGCAACACCTCCTGTCGCACTAAATCCCACATTCATGGATTAGCGGAGAAGGTGGATCTGCTCCCGCCTCTCCATTCAAATTCGTGCAGGCAGCTACAAAAAGAGGAGAGAGGCTGCCAAGCGGAGCAGGCCTCCACCCCCGACCCACCACTGTGTAGAGAGTTCGTCTCTCTTCCATTCCACACCGCCGACCTCAACCGCGGTGACGAACCTCCACCACTGTGGGCGTGTGGTGTGACAGGACACACCGCCATCCGGAGATCGTCCGCGTTACCGTGAGCACCTCGTCGTGCACCTCCCTCGCCGTCGTCACCAACAACCACCGTCGTAGCTACTGCAATTTCACTCCTTAGCTAGTTAAGACGTCCGGGAAGTTTCCCGGACGTCTGAAGCTTCCACCCACACTTCAGCAGCAACCGGCCACTCACTCCACGCTCGCGCCCCTCCGGTTGCACGCTTGAACCATCTCCGGCAGCATCTATTCCAGCGCCACCCACCCGCTCACTCCACACCCACATCACACCACCCGCGCACACAGCAGCAACAACTAGCCGCTCCTTCACACCCGTGTCCCTTCAGCTGCACAAGACCGCTAGCCCACGCATGCACTTCACCTCCAGCGCTAATTGCCAGCCCACGCACGCGCATCACCTCCAGCTTCTAGCGCGCGCTCGCCAGCACCCTGCAGTGCCTCTTCACGCACGCAGCAGGCATGCGTTCTTCTCCATGTCTTCCGCTTGCAGCGCTTCCTGCCATCTGTAATGCGCCCACGCCTTCCAGCTTGCAGTGCACCCGCACCGTCTGCCTGCACCTACCACCTGCAGCTGCATCTGCCTCCACCAGAGCGTGCCCGCCAGCAGCCCTCAATGCACTCAACTCCCACGCATCCACAACAGTAGTGTGCACGTGCACCACTTGCAGCAGCGCTCAACTCCCACGCACAGCCGCCCCTCCAACAGCTGCAGCCACCGTTGACAGCCACCTTCGTCGGAGCTCCGTCCGACTGGCTCCAGCCACCTCGCGACTCGCTGCCACCACCGCTGCGAAGCCCTCGGTCCAAAGAACTTCCTCCGAGCTTCCTGCCTCCGGCCGTCCATTCCTTGTCAGGCACGGCCAAGGGGAATAAATCCCCTATTTTGCTACAGTACTCATCCCATTAATAATTACATTTTCTGCCATTGTCATCCTTTAATGATATTTTAATGAATCTGCATTGCAAAAAATATCCTCTAGTTATTAAGAATTTCTATTTCAGCATGTTTTCTTGATTCAACCTTAATCTGAAGGCAAATTTGTCTTGATTCTCGTCTAAACTTACTACGAACAAACATTTTTAACCAGTGCGAATTTAAATGTCATTGGCTCCCTGTGGATACGACCTGCTCTTTTGTGAGTGGTTATTTTTTAAAATATTGATTAGTCACTTTTTCCACCACATAAAACTACAAACGACTTTAAAGCGAACAATCGACTCGTCAAGAAATAATCTCAGATTTAGCTTGATCGACCTCGAGTCCATTTTTACAGATCCTGTGCCCTAGTACTATGCCATTCCTCACCATGAAATGCTTTTCTCCCAGGATAGTACTAGGTTTACCTCGATACACAATTTCAGGATCTTGGTGTGGTTATCAAGACAAGATGTGAAATCATCTCCGAAAATGGAGAAGTCATCCATGAATACCTCCACATATTCCCCAATCATGTTAGAGAAGATGGCCATCATACAACGCTGAAATGTCGCTGGTGCATTGTAGAGGCCAAAGGGCATCCGCTTGAAAGTGAATGTTCCAAAGGGGCATGTGAATGTGGTCTTGTCTTGATCTTCTGGGCTAATCACTACTTGATTATACCCAGAGTATCCATCTAGAAAGAAAAAGAAACTGCGTTTGGCTAACCGTTCCAAGAACTGATCAATGAAAGGCAAAGGAAAGTGATCCTTCTGGGTAGCCGTGTTCAGTTTCCTATAGTCGATGTAGACCCGCCAAGATGTCGTAGTGCAGGTTAGGATGGATTCGTCCTTATCTTTTTCACAATGATGAGTCCTACTTTATTGGGCACTATTTGGATCGGACTCACCTATTGGCTGCCTAAGATTGGGTATACAATACTTGCATCCAGCCATTTGATGATCTCCTTCTTAACGACCTCTAGCATATTTGGGTTAAGCCGTCTTTGAGGTTGTCTCAAAGGTTTCACCCCCTCATCTGTGTAAATGTAATGAGTGCAATACGGGGGGCAAATACCGTAGAGATCAGCAATACGCCACCCTATAGCAGCCCTATGGTCTTATAGTGCAGAAATCAATTTATGCTCCTATTCTTGGGTTAAGTGAACATTAATAATGACTGGATATGTCTCACTTTCGCCCAAGAACACATAATTAAGTGAGTCAGGTATGGGCTTCAATCCGATCATGGGTGGGTCAGAGTCAGGAATGGGAGTGGGAGCAGCAAACTCGAGGGTGGGAATCTGCTGATCCGTATGCACATGAATAACCGCTGAGTCACTTCCTGTAAAATAATCGGTTGTGACTGCATTAACGAGAAACCCATTAGCTATGGTCACGTCTTCTTGCAACAATAGGGGCAATTAAGTAGTGTGCGGATCAGGATAGCTAGATTCAGGGGTGCTGTGGTCAGAAGCACACCCTAAACAGTCAGATCATTGGGGAGATATGTGTAGCGCAGTGGTCTCAATTCCATGTGGATCGAGGTCCAAGAACCCTGATAGTGCAAACGAATGTGACATTGGGTCGTCACAAAGGAGCCCAATGTTACCACAGTATGCCGAATCTTCGTATTCACCATCCTCCTCTATATGATCACAGTCAAAATTCTTTGTTTCCCTGAATATGTCAAGTCGAAGTCACCCATTGCCTAGGGCTATCTCCATAAACCTGGATGCACAATCAATGTTCGCTCGGGCTGTCGCTAGAAATGGGTGACACAAAATAATTGGTGCATCTCGGAGATTAGGAGGAACTTCCATATCGGGAATGAAAAAGTCTGCGGGAAAGCAGAATCTGCGAACTTTCACAATCACATTCTTATCCACCCCCCACGGTGTTTTGATTGATCTATCAGCCAGCTGAATCGTGACCGAGGTGGGCTACAACTCCCCAAATCAAAATAGATCAAATACTGTAGTGAGAGTTACGTTGAAGGACGAACCCAGATCTAGAAAGGCCTGATCAAATGGACAATCCTGCAACAAGCAGGATATGAGTGGGGTACCAGGGTCTTTCCTTTTCGGTGGCAAGTCATCTAGAATCACGATGCTAGCCTCTTTCGACAGTACCACCTGTCGTCCAATTCTAGGCTATCTCTTCGGGGTACAATAGTCCTTGAAGAACCTAGCAACAGCAGGAATGTGATCAATTGGCTCGAGGAGGGGGACCTGAATATGTACTTCCTTAAACATTAATTTCAGATCCTCAAAATTTTTCGTGTCCTTTTTCCGTGCTACATTTGGTGTCAGAGCATCAGGAAAAGGGACGGAAATCTTAGGGTTGAGTGGCCTCTTACCCTTATCTACCACAGGTGGCTCCTGAGATGGAGTCGAACCCACCTGCGGCGAAGGGTGGGAAAAATCATGACCCACCTGCCTATGTGGTCGGTCGGATGTCTTGCTTCCGCTCCTCAAAGAGACAGCA
This sequence comes from Thalassia testudinum, assembly GCA_037157565.1. Taxonomy (NCBI): domain Eukaryota; kingdom Viridiplantae; phylum Streptophyta; class Magnoliopsida; order Alismatales; family Hydrocharitaceae; genus Thalassia; species Thalassia testudinum. Next base: position 41,851,997 of record JAZHRO010000049.1, read on the forward strand.
TGTGCATCGGCTTGCTGTCCATGAGGTGGTGGGGGAGCAGAAGGGGCAGAGTATGTGGGGTTCTGCAAAGGCGGCTGGCCTTAAGCATAACTAAGTGGTGCAGGAGGCACTTGTAATATGGCATGTGCCTGTCCCTGTGGTGCCTGAAACCTAGGCGGGGCACCTTGGTTCTGCACATATCGAGGGTTCGGGACGGATTGGGAGGGCAAGGCTCCTTGAGTCCTATGCTCCTGCAACAGCTGATTTTGCGTGTTCTGTATAGTCTGTATCTGATCAGCCATCCCCTTCATAATCTGCAAGCTATCCTGTGTAGACTTCCTCATCGATTCTTATAGCTCCTCTTTCAATGCCTCCAAAGGATCATCCTACTTTGGAGGGTGACTGGCAGCTTGGTGCAGTGGCTGGTATAAGGAACGGGGTTACTATTGATGCGGGAATGGCTACTGCTTAGGGTACGTGTTTTGCGCATTCCCGTATTGCCTGGTCTGGTAGTGCGGATCTTGATGTGGTCTCTGTGAGTTACCAGACCAGGAGAAGATTGAATGCTGGCGCCAACCAGGGATATATGTCTCTGAATATGGGTTATTACGCCCATATCCTTGGATAGCACTGACGTCCTAGTAGGCCGAAGATGTCTGAGACGTATATCCGTCAAGGGGATACGTGTTATAATCTGTGGTTGGTGCGTAACCCTAGTCGTAAGGTGCCAAATTTGGATTGTTTACGGGATCCTGATATGTGGGATCTCGTAAATAAGGAGAAGATGCATCCCGAGTGAGAAGATTAACTCTAGCAGGAGGGACTCGGGGTGCATAGGAGGGCCTTGAAGTGGTAGAGTTCATGTCAGATTGACCCTGACTGATTTGGTCAATCTTTTTCTCAATTAGGTTTATTCTATCTAGCTGCTTGATGATGATATCCATGTCGGCTCGAATAGACTCGGTGTAAGCCTCATGGACACCAACCTGCTGCTGACCAGGCCACTGGAACTGGTTCATGGATGCGGCATTCATCGATTTCTCCGCCAAAGATTCGAACAACTTGAATGCACTATTCTCATCTTTTGCAAGGAAATTCCCACCACTAGATGCATCGACCAGATACCGATGTGTGTCATCCAGCCCATGGTAAAAGATCTGAGCTAGGTGCCATCTAGGTATACCATGGTGTGGGCATTTCCGGAGAAGGCAGTGAAATCGGTCCCAGGCTTCATGCAACTTCTCCCCAGCTCCTTGGGGGAAAGTCGTGATTGCACGTCGCATCATGTTTGTTCGACCAATTGGGAAGAACTTTTGCAGGAATTCATGTTGTAATTCCGGCCAGGTTCCAATTGGCTTCCCAATGTCTTGAACTAGTATGAAGCTTTGTCCCTCAGAGAAAATGGGAAAAGCTTCATTAGAACAATCCCAAGATCAATGTTCCTGGGTCGAATCATTTCTGCGAGTCAACTCAGGTCCTCTAGGTGCTGGAACGGATCTTCGCTTGAGTTCCCAAAGAAGTGAGTGCTTATCAACCCAATCACATTGGGCTTGAGCTCAAACGTGCCTCTACTTGAAAGAATTCTGACTAAAGGTGTGACGCTTGGTTCGGCTGGATCGTAGAAATCCCGCAGTTGTTCTCCTCGCGGGGGGTGCTGCATCCTATCAAGTGCTGTCAAAATGTGGTCCATGCTCTGCAGATGCCACTCCTCAAATTCCACTACCCGAGCTTCCAGACGAGCCATCAGGTCCAGATTATCAATATCTTGACCCAGTCTAGGTCTAGGTCCAAGATTAGCCATTTTGTCTATAGGAGTAGAAGAAGTGGGAGAAGATGGTCCCGGCAAGCTGACTCACCTCCTTGGGAGTGGCTCCCAAGGTCCAACTAGTTGAGGTCAAAGTGACCGCCTTCCTTGCATACACCACCCAACCCCTGGGTTGGTGTACCCAAGCCAGACAAGGCTGAGGCCCTGTCAATCAGATGATCCTTATGAATTAGATGACCAGATTTTTCATTTTAAGTTTTAATTCTTGAAGAAAATTCGTTGCACAACCGACTGAAAGCGATTCCTGCCTCTTGGCTAACCCAGCCAAGAGGTTGAAAGCACCCAGTAGTACGACAACGAATTCGGGTTTAGTTCATGTTTTAAAATTGATTTTAGCCCATTTTCTTCAGTTGGGGTTTTCTTTTGGTGAGTGGCCCACAAGGTGACTGAAAATGGGTGGCCAGAGATAACAAGGTTTTATTATAGCGTTGTAGTATAGCCAGTTATTGCCATCATTTCAAATATATAATTTTTTTACTCGGAAAATAAAGAGTTCCCGAGGTCGAACTCAGGGAGCAAGTTGTATTCTAGGGGTACAAATTCTTATTACAAAAATAAAGAGAGAGAGAGAGGGAGAGAGATGAAAATTTGGCTTCTTCTTCTCTTCTTTCTTCCTCTTTGTTTTCTCTTCTCTTTGGCTTTTGGTTTCTTCTTCTTTGTTTATCTCCTTGTGGTCTTCTTCTTCTGCCTTCTGTTCTTCAGATCTTCCTTTTACTTCTTTCTTCTGATCTCCTTCTCGTGCTCTTCTTCTGCTTTTGCTGTCAGGACGTCGTCTCTCCTTCTTTCTTCTTTTTCTTTCTATCTTCTTTATCTGCAGCAGTGGTGATGTTCTTCTTCTTTCTTTTCTGCCTTCAGAGCGTCGTCTGATTTTCCACTCAGACGACTTAAGTCGCCGCTGCTACAGTGCCGCTCGGTGCTCCTTCCTTCAGTCTTCGTCAGCCTTCTTCTCTGCCTCGCTTGTCTTCTTCTTCTTTGCTTTCTCCTTCCTCTTTGCTTCGACCTGGCTGCTCTTCTTCCTTCAGTCTTCTTCTTCTTCTCTTCAGCCCTTCCGCAGTCCCTTCACCTGTGCCTGCACACTCAAAGTTCCAATCAGAGACGGCAAAACCTACTCTACCCTCCCCCCCCCCGCGTTTCTCTCTCACAGAAGCCGATCTTAGGAAAGCTCTCCCAGAGCTGCCGGGTAGTCGGGTACGGGTCGCGCCCGGGTCCAGGCCCACCGGCGTGCATGGTGGGCGGGGAGTGCCAGACAAGTCGGGTCGGGTCGACCGGATCTGTGTGATGAGCTCGCGGATGGGCCCGGTGAGACGGTGTGAGAGGGACCTCACCCCGTGTGCTGAGGCGATAAGCCTCCATCACGTTTTCAATTTGTATCGCTGCGCCGCTCCAGAGCCTTCCGAGGTGGGACTAAATGTCCCACCCCAATTTGGCGCCTGCGCGGAGGAACCAGCTGGTAACTACGGCTTTACGCGAGGCCCTCGCCCCTGCTGCGAACTTGGGGCTCTTCGCGAAGGCACCCCACGCAACCTGGGAGCCTGATCTAGGCATAGCGAGGCTGCAGCTGCAGGCGGAGGCAGCTCCTTCTGCACAGCAATGGCGGCAGAGGACGGGTGACCTGTTCACAGCAAAACGGCCTCTCGGCCTAATCAGAAGGTACCGGGAGCTTCGCCAGAGTGCGGCGAAGCTCGTGCGGGTGGTGGCGAGGCGTGGGGCGGCGTGCAAGGCTGCCCTAGGTCGGACTGTGGGTCGGGAAGTGGGTGTGTTCGGTGGATTTGCAGAGGTCGGGTGGCGGGAATTGGAAGGGCGGAAATGGATCAGGGTGAGGAGGCGGAGATTATGTGCAGGTCGGCGAGCCGTGTGGGGTGCTGGAGTGATGGGAGCGGGTCGCCGGAGTGTGGCCGGAGGTGGAGAAGGTGAGGGCGATTGGTCGGAATCGAGGGCGACAGTAAGGGTTTAAAGTGAGCAAAAGGAAGAGGGGAGAAAGGTGAGAAGTTATACCTACTTAACAGGACAAGGAGGGGCCGGAACAGGCGACAGTCGTATCGACTGTCACCGGAGAAGAAGCTGCCCAGAGGAAGGAGCGACGGCGAGGAGAGGGCTGGAGAGGCGCGCGCTGGGTGCGGCGCGACGCGGGAAGAGCAGGGGAAGGCAGCCCTGCTGCTGGTAGTGCGGCAGAACGACGAGGAGGAGGAGGGAAAAATCGCCAGAGCTGGAGGGCTCCTATCGGAGTGGGAAGAGAGTGAAAAGAGGGTGTTTCTCCGTCAGGACCGAGCTGGGAAGAACGGTGGAGCGACGGGGGTATTTATAGGAGCCGAACCAGAGAGGAGGGCGGAGGGTGACGACGTGTCTCCCTCGCCGGAGGACACCGGAGGAAGGAGACCCATACCGTCCATGCGTTCGCACGGCCGATATGGTGGGTTGCAGCGACCAGGGGGGTGTTCCTGCGACGGCTGACGACGCAGGGCATCCCCATTTGACCTGGCAGGCCCTCCCCCTTCCTCTGCGTGGCGCCATGCTCCGCGCAGGGTCGCCGGAGCATGGTGCTGGCAGGTTTTGCAGGGAGGACCTGAATGTAAAGAACGAAGAAGAGTTAGGGGCCAAAATGCGAGGGTTCAAAAGTTGAGGGGCAAAAAGTAAATAGATGAGGACCAAAATGTAAAGTTGGTCAAGAAGGTTTCTTCTTAGGCTCAAGTTTTTATACGTGACTAATTAGGACCTAAGGATTCTGATGGTGAATTTTATTTCTAGATAAAACCTTGTTTGATCAGTCAATTTACGCAAAAACCCAAATTAAGTTATTAATTGGGCATGGTTCTCAATGTAGGTCAAAATGGGTTCCGAAGGCCAAATTGAAGGTTCTAAACCCTAGAGATTATTTTTCTATGAATTTTAGAGGGTTTATTCTATTTTTACTTTGCCTCGAACCTCGTGAATTGAAGTGGGTTTGTTTTAAGGTTACAGATTATCATTTAGTTCCTTGGAATTGCTGTAGCCCTTATCAGATCATCCCACTTTCCTTCTTATTCGGTTTGTTTGACCTATGTTTGGACCCTGTATGCAGATTATACTGGTAAAATTGCATTTTTACCCCTTATGACTTGTTTTCTCCTTAAACTCAGAATTCTCTAAGTTAAGCCTTTCCTTGAGTTATGTAGGAGCTTTTATCCTTTGTATTAGGTCAAAATGAGCTAGTTATGGCTCATGATGAGGTTCTCATCAGTGACCAACTCACCAGCTAAGTACTAGACTTGACTAAGTCTAGGTCAGCCCAAATGTGGTCCCTAAGTTGTAACCCTTAAGGTGTAACCCTTAAGGTGTAACCTAGGATTCATGCAATTCTAGGGTTTTGTTCTTTTGTTTTCAGCAGACCACAAAAATTACAATCAGTTATCTGACAAAAATCGGAATCCAATTAACTTGAAATTTTGCGAGTAGATTCCTATTTCAATTATCTTTTTAGAGAATATTTTTTTAGAATATTTACATTTTCAACTGAATTTTTAGAGATTTTTGAATGTCAAAGGGTCAGATTTGGAATTTTGATCCCTAGTTGATTTTTTGCTTCGAAATAGTATCACATGACTTTAAAAAATTCAGGAAAAATATGGAAAATAAAACCAATGAGATCAGCTTTCAAACCCCACCATTGTTAGTCAAAATAGATTCGCGGATTGCTCGAAATTACTTTCTGAATTTTGAAAAATTTTAGATCTGGGTCAGTTTGACCCCCTTGCACTTCCCGAATTTTAAAAAATTGTATACTTGGAATTGTTTTGAAAGAATGGTGCCATTTGAAAGATGGTTTGAAAATGGTGGAGAAGCTTTTAAAGAAGGTTCGAGTTTGAAATCCAAACTTTCCACCAAAAGTATTTTTTTTTTTCAGAAACTTTTGCACATTTTTTTTAAGGATTTTTTTTTTCAAAGGGTTTTCAAATATATATATATATATATTGCTTTTTCAAAGTAACCTATGATTCAAAAGAAACCTAATTTATATTTTTTTTATTTTTTTCTTTTTCACAAAAAATGAATAAATTTTTTTTTCCAAAAGAAATTACTGCAAGCAAATCTAATCCTAGGGTTCAGAAGAAAACCTAGCCTAAGAAGAGATGTGCACCTGATTTCTTTTTCTATGCTCGTTGTGTGCGCAGATCCTATTTTCTTTCTGTGTTGTCCTGCACATCCAAAAACAAAGTAGAGGAAGATTTGCCAGTGGTAGGTTAAAAGATCGAAATCAAGAAAAATAATGTTGCCTCCCCGGTAACAGTGCCATTTGATGGAAGGGCGTTTTTGTGCATTTTAAAGACGTTGGAAATCGTAGTACAGTTGTGCAAAAACGTTCGTCAAAAAATGATTTTGTAAAAGTAACGAGACTTTGAGTCCCAGTAGTTCATCTCTGGGAGGCGTTTATGCAAACCTGAAATGGATCCTCTATCGCTCTACTTTATTTAAAATCGCACACTGGTTTCCAATCTTCAGATTAAGATTTCGCCACTTCTATTTTGAATTTTGATTACATGCACATGTGTCAGATAGATAACGAAAGTGAAAGAGTGAGTTTTGGTGCACACAATTCTAGTTACGTGAAGGTTGTTTACAGAAAATGCAATTATAGTTAGGTCTTCTATATTTTTCGAAACTGACATGCTTGTTGCAAAATATATATATAAGTGAAAGATAAGCAACATGAATCACACAGAAAAGATGGCAACCAGCAAGCTCATGGTGATTTCAAACATAGAGATATGTGTAAAAATATATCTTTTATTCATTCATTCAGAGAAGTATTCGCAACAAGGAATGTAGAGGAAAGCTTGTACAGGAATGCTTGAAAATATAAATCTAGCTAATAGAAAATGATCCCATACAGGAATCTATGGGGGGATTTTGCATGCACCATTGGGGGAGAATAAGAGCTACACTACTAAGCAGTAAATGAAAGTAGTAAATATGAAGAACTAAAGCTAATCTAGCAGAAAGAAGGGCATTCAGAGGTGGTCTCCGATGGCCTTTGAGTGGCTGAGAGAAGAAGGAGGGGCGTTCAATGGTGCTTAAGCCAACCCTTGGAGAGAGGTTGGGGAGATGATCTAGCATCCTGGTGTGGAAATGGTGGCCTTCATGGTGGTGCTCAACTTGTGGAGGTGGAGTGGAGATGGAAGTGGCTAGCCTAAGTGGAATGAATGGCAAGGAAATGGATGGGTGCAAATGGCCACCCCTTAGGTCTTTTTATAGACCTAAGGGAAGCTCTCTAGAGAATTATGGAATACTCTAGTGAGGCCTATGGTGGGAGCTCGTGGGAGAGTCAGAGAGAGAGGATGGATGGTGGTTTTTAGATCCACCAAATGTGGATCTAAAAATTGAATGGCTCTTGGTTGCTAATTTTAGCAACCAAGGCAACAACACATGGTAGAGAGTTCTAGAGAACTCTAGTCTAGGTATTTTCGTCTGGATGGTATGTGTGGGTGTGTGTGGGTCGAAACTTAGGTGGCTAGGTTGATTAGGTTAGGTTCTAGTGGGTTTAGGTCAAGGTAGGTCTTAAATTAGCGTTGTAAACCCTAATCCACTAAGGTAAAGTGCAATTAAACTTACTACAAGTTTAATTCGGTGTGTGAAAACTTAGTTGAGAGTAAAATAACTCAATTAAGTCAGGTCTAGGTCAATTAGACTCTTACTAAGTCAAATTGGATAGTGTGTACTGAGATTAGGGCTCAATTGGACTCAATGAGTCCAATTGAATAGGCTGATGGAATTGACTAAGATCCAAGTCAATTAGGTTTGGTGAGGACCTAATTAGGTCCTTAGGGAGGTGTAGAGGTGATGTACTAGGGTTAGGGCACCTTAATTTAGGTTCCTATGGGGTTGGAATTGGGTTTAGGGACCTAGAGATCTAAGATCATGGCTTGGATCTCAAAATAGGAACTGGAGAGTAGTTCCAGATGTCCAATAAAAGTGTCAGACATCTTATAGTGAAAAATCAGAAGTCCAGATTTGTTGTCTGGATGTCCAATCAGGGTCATGAGAAATTCTAGGTTCTGTCTTGGCTATTCTACAGAAATTGGATGTCTGACCAAGTGTCTGGATGTCCAATAACACTACAGAAGTTGGTTTAAGGTGTGTAGGAGTTGGCTAAGGGTTTTGGATTTCCTATAACTTATCTGGACATCCAGATAGAGGTTGGAATTAGGGTTTCATGGTTTCCTAGGGTGCGGTGACCTAATCTAACGGTGGCTAAGGCTTGGGGAGGCTTCTAGGCTATCCTAGGGCTAGGATGATCCTAAGTTCTTCATATTTTACTGCTTTATTCCTACTTAACATAATAGCATACCTTAACTCCCTTACATTATTATCTATTACATCTAATCTAGGTCTTGTGCTCTAGCTTTGCTGCAACACCAGTTATTCCAACTTCAGATCCAGCTTCCAATCTACCTTCTGGTCAGCTTATTACCTGTAATTGTCATAATGCACTTAATGAGTACATTATAGCATCACTTTATGCATAGCTAAAAGAAAGCAGTAAGGATGAAAGTAACGCTTATGCATGTGTGAATTACCCTAACTTATGCTAAGTCCTAGCCTAATTTAGGTCAATTAAGACCTATGATTGCTGCGTAATCAATGCGAGGCCTGACAGTGTATCTGAGATGCATTGATCATCGCGTGAAAGCTTAAGCCATTTTGGGCAGCTAGGATGGTGCCACATGGTGCCATCCTGGCTGTCCATCTTCTCTGACTTGTAGATGGTGCCACAGATGTCAGATTGGACCAATTTTCATGTCGTTGGGCTATGTTCATCGATCTGAACCCATTCGTTTGATTGGATTTGTCATATGAGGTAGGAATTTGCACCTCCTTGCCCCTTGATCTTAGATCTTTCACGGATTGCATATGATGCTACGGAGGTCCGATTGGGTTGATTTCAGAGGCGTTGGACTCCGATCATTGCCCTGATCAAATCTGTATGGTTGGATATTCAATATGAGGCCTCGAAATGATATCATCCTATCCCCTAGCCACAAAAAGGGAAAATTAACCTAAAATTTGTACAAACTAATCTAAATGCATAGTGATACATGTTATGCAATATTTATAATGCATGATGCAATTATAGACCTAGGAACATGCATAAATAGGCATTTGAGACCAATTAGATGTGTACACATCACACCCTCATGCCTATCTTTAGCTAGTTCCTAGCAAAACTACATGCTATTTATAATAGAATTAGGATCAAATTATTTAGGGAATAGTTATTTTTCAACACTAAGAAATTTCTACTAAAGACTTGAACTACCTAGACTCAACAGTGCCTAGGTGTCTGCCAAAATGCAAACCGCCCAAGCCCTCGCCTTATTCAAACGCAAATGCATTTTCTTTTCTTTTCCTTCTTTTCTATTTTTTTTTAGTTTTTGAGTTAAGAGTTTCGGGGCAGCTTTCTACGGCTATCCAACCCACCCAAGACTTGAAAAGAACTCTAAGTGTAAAGCATATTTTTGTGTGAATGTGATAGACTCAATGATCGGCAACTAGAATGTACTACGGGTTTCTATACCCCTAGGTGACCTTGAATAGAAATTCTGCCTAAAGGTGTATCTATCCGACCGGTAGCTTTCTCCCTATTTTTTATTTTTATGGGTTCAACATAAGGGCGAACCCAGTGTATATCTCCCTAGCTTATTCTACTTCTCTGCTTTTTCCTAAGTGTTTGGAATTAACCATGCATTTTTATGAGCTGGGTTCTGGACAACCAGCCAATGGGCTGTTACTCACGACAACTTGCTAACCATACTCATGCGGTGAAGTGTGGCTTATTTATTTTTTCTCTACTTTTCTTTTTCTTATCACCTTTTTCTTTTGGGTATTTCACTATTTTTTCTTTTTACTAAGTAGATGGCTTCCCTGATCTAAGATTTACCTAAAGACAGTAAAAAGAGAATAGTCGTGTGGCTAAATGATCGCTTCTTACCTCAACTCAGTTAATTAAGTTAATTTTACTTAATTAAGAGTAAAAGAAAAGTCAATTAGGTTAACTCTAAGTTGTGTCGATTAGTAGTATAGGGTCGAATTAACCTAACATTTTAGAAAATTTTTACTGGTTGAGTCCAAGTCATTCGCTGGGAGATATAATTCATTCTAAATTCACTAGTTATCTTTATTCTTCTTTATAAGTATAGGAGGTATATATAAATTAATTATGGAAGCATGAATTTTGCCAAAAATTGATTAAAATGAAATAACATGCAAAATCCCATATAATCTCTCATTTTCAACATTTAAAACATGTAAATTCTCTATTTATTTCAAATTATTTAAGGCAAAGAAAAGTTTATTTAATCAACATATGCCTTAATACAACATTTAAGAGCAAAAAGAAATTACAATATAACAAGAAAATTAACTTCTTTTCCTTATACTTTAGCCTTTCTTCTTTCTCTTCTTCTCTTTATTTCTTTCTTTCTTTTACTTCTCTTTATCTTTATTCTTTCTCTTATACTTTCGAGCTCTTTCCTTTTTCCTTTCTATCTCTTTCTTTCTTCTCTTCTGCTTCTGTTCCTGCCCTTCTTCTTCTCCCTTAGCTTCTTTAGCTTCCTTTAGTTTCCTTAGCGTCTACTCACCTTCCTTGCCTTATCTTTCTTTCCTTAGCGAGTTCTTCCTCTTCTTCCTCAGCCTTCTTTCTTTAGCCCTTACTCTTTCGATACTTAGCCATTAGAGCCTTCAACACTTAACTCTTCTTCCTTCAGTTGAACCGAGTTAATTTGTTCTTCAATCAAAAATAATTTTTGATTTTCGGTGAGGTCCTTTTGAGGATACACAGCACCCTGAGATCAGGGTGGGACCAGATCCTACTCGGTCCTTGCCTAATTTCATTAGGGTTTATTTTTGATTTTTTTTCTCTCGAGCCAAACCGACCCTCTCTCGAGTCGAACTAGCTCAACGCCTCCCAGGCCTTGCCCTCCTAGGGCCAATCGCACACACACACCGACTTGGGTGCACACCCGCGGGCACACTCGCCCACACACACATACACGCATGCTCAAAGGTCAGATGCTTCTTTCCACGTCGAGCGTTGACAACTGAATTAGCTGTATCAAAAATTACTTTTATACTAAGGCAGGCGCTCACGAACTTTTGATGTGGGACTAATGTTCCCCCCTCTAGACCCGACTTCAAACGAAGATTTCTCCCTACTCAGAGCTCCAAATCAAGCAAAATAAAGTTTGATGGAGAGTTCTAAGGTAGCTCTACAAGATTCCAGGGTCAATTTGAGGTTTAAAGAATGATTTCCTCTTCGATTTGATAGGTGAAATTAGGGGGTTCCTATTGGTTAAATATGCCTGGAAAGTGAAATTAGCTTACTGTGTCTATAGGATAGTTTTCTCGGCTTATCTAAGGGTCTAAAAAGGCTTTGCAGATGATTTTGCAGCTGCTTGTGTGGGTTTTAAGCTCTCAAGAGCTTCAGGTAAAGCACAGGAACTCAAAGCTTCTCTGAAAACTCAGAGAACAAAATTTTAAACTCTGAAAGGTACGACAGATAGCTAAGGACTTTTCCTATCAATTTAAACAGATTCTAAGGAGTAAAACTAACTAAACTGGGTAGGATTCAACTTCAAATTTCATCCAAAATTTACTGTCGTCAGTTTGGGTTCAAAAGTAACCCAAACTGACAGGTTGTTAATTCCATCAGATAAACAAATCTAAGCTCACTTTATCCTCTCTAAAATCATTCAATAAGATCTTAGAAACAATTCTAACTCATCAATTTATCAAATTGAGCTCAGAATCAAAATCTTGAGTTCAGGTTTGACTATAAGGCTTAAGATTTGACTTTCTATTCTAAGCCTCTTTACAAGAAATTAAAGCCTAGATTAACATCTTCTCAACCCCAGGAACTCTCTCAGACCTCTAAATAGATAATTTGACCTAAGATGCTAGGGTTCTAGGCTCATCGCCTAAGCTCCAAATGTGGTCTGTTAGACAAAAGGATTGGAAGATTGCTACACTAATCTGAAGACATAGATAGCTTCAATGCACTGCACTGAAGCTTCTAGACCTGTTAAATATGGTTCTTAAGCTTCTGTACAGGCCTTTCCAACTCCATCGGAGTAAGGGAAGATGAAGACTAATGTGTAGCTCCAAATGTTAAAATCCCACATTAATAACCTCAAACAAATCAGAAATCAAAATTAAGTCATTCTGGAGCTTCCTACCATCTTCTCTAGGTTGAAGATCGAATTTCACTCGTCAGAGCTCCGGTGAGTCCAGAAATATACAAGTTGTGTGCAGAAAGGATGAATCTGTGCCATTTTTTATTTAAAGAGGATTCTGAGGTTGCAAGGAACCTCATAATTGCATTTAATTCTTCTTTAATCCATTACATGAATGATTAAACAGTAAATTCAATTCGAATGAATTTTTAGTGGATTGAAGCACAGGACTTGGTCTCCCATTCAATTGAATGGTTGAGACAAGTCAAAAAGTAATTGTGATCATAGTCATATAATTAATTAAGAGATTCAACTACTCCTGAGTCGCCATTGACAACGAGCTCAGGAGCTTATTTAAAAATTGGGCATTTAGATTATAGGTGGTAATTATACAAATTAAAGTGTAGAACAGGGTCCTTAAGTTGTGAATAGGTGATGGAGGACCCTATGGAGGAGGATCTAAGCTCAGATACTGTCGCCATGGACAGCGACAATGTCTATTGAAGGTGAAGGTGAATTAGGCGAACAGTGATTAAATTTAAGTTTTAATGGATTAGAAATGGTTGTGAGTGATAGTGGAAGGTGGACAACGAATTTAAAAGACAAAACAAGAGCTCCAGCAAGCTCAAGGAGCTCGCCGCAGTCCAAGAAGTCGAAGATTAAACTCTGGAATTACAACTAAACTACCTAACTAACTACCTACCTAAACTACTTCTACTCCTACTCCTACTCCTACCTACTGTTACCTGGACGAAGGGGTCAAAAGGATTCTGCCGATGACTCATAACGGAAGACGAAATCAGAAGGTATAAGAAGAATCTCTGGCGGCAGATGTGGGGTGAAGGAGAGGATCTCCTTAGTCGTCGCCTTTGTCCAGAGACGCGGCTGACCTCGGTGAATATCCTCGGCTAATCAAGATGGATGTAGGAAGTCAGAGAATGGCGTGAAAGATCGACGGAGTTGCAGATGAATAGCCTATTAGGTCGGCTTAGTGTTAGAAGAGGGAAGGGAGCCAACTTAAGAGAAATCAAAGGGGTGAGAGGATATTTATAGTGAATGGCGATGAAGAAGACGGCGAAATCTGGACGAAGAAGAAGCTTGGGGAGCTTAACCTCTGGCATCATCTCCAACGATGGTGAGGTTAACTCCCACCAAAAATTAGGATTTTAGAGTAATCCAAACCGATGGATGAAGATGGGGTGGTGAGCGCAACCTCTAAGAGCTTGGAGAAGGAAGAATGATGTCGGTAGGGCAGTGATCGCATGGTGGAGTCACTCTCCGTCGTCAGCCGTTCAATCAGCTGAAGAAGAAGAAGAAGAAAGGAATAGGGACCTATGTGCAGTGAAACTTAAGGACCTATATGAAAATTAAGGACCCAATTGCAATGAATTTTAAGGACCAAAATGTAAACCTAGATTTTAAAGGTTTATTTTAACTTAGATCTTTTTCAACTTTTTATATATATTAGTAACTAAGGTAACTATTATGGATAGACCTTGAATTTACATTTTTAAACTTTTTTAGGTTAATTTATTAAATTAAGTAAAGTTACTTAAGTTATTATATACTTATGTATACATTATGTTTAAGTTACTTAACTTATTAATTAAGGAAATGATTAATAAGATCTCGAGTCTAATTATTAATTAGATTGTTAATAATATTAATTGAATGATAAAATATCACTTTTAAATTATTTTAAGGTCCTTTACTAAATATCCCTTATTTTATAATTAACCCTTTTATACTCATATCCTTAGCTAATTAACTAGGAAGACTAGTTAATTAGGGGTAATTAAAGATTATGATAAGTCTCTCATCATTGAACTTTGGACAACTGACCAATGGATTGTTACCCATGATAACTTGGTAGCCATACTACTCTAGAAGGTTCATTAACTACCTAATTTCCGTTAAAAGTGTCGAAAAGTGAGTCAATGTAAATAGTGTGTAGATGCTTAGACTATAAGTTCCCTCAAATCAGAGGGCAGGTTGATAAGTTGTGTACTTATCACCCTAATTTATTTAACCAATTAAAAATGAATTTAGAATGGCGAGGACTTGAGAAACAAGTCCACATTTTAGTGGACACTCGGCTGATTAAGCTCGAAGACCTGAAGGATCTAAGTGTTCAGGTCCTATCGTATCATTCCCTAAAGTTGAAAAACTCTAATGCCCAAGTTATCTTTTCCTAATTCAATTTTTTTTTTTAATTTTTTTATAATTAAGGAAAAAATAATAAAGAGAAAATAAAAAGAATCTACGAAGCTAACAAAATGATTCAGAGATGCATATCCATGTCCCATGCTTATCTAATGCAATGTCCTCATTGTATTAAATGACATGAAAAAAAATGGAGTAGAAAAGAAAGGACTTGAATTTTGTGATTAACAGGTCAGCTCTGAGATGAAAAAGAGACTGAGCTAAATTTAATACCTTTAGCTAGGCATACTATACAAATAAAGAAGAAATAAAGAATTCACAATTGCAAGTCAGGATCAGAAAAAAGAAATCAATTTTTGGACCTGCAAGGAGAAGATGTCCATAGCTGTGGACGAGATTGTGGTGCAGACCCATGCCCCATGGTCGAGTGTATCTAAGGTTCTGGTTGAAAATTACCTAGAACCTGAGATCAATATGCAAGCGGGGCCAGGCCTGCGATTTGTGCGGATGCAACCCAAGTCCAAAAAGTCGAACAATAGGAAAATCAAGATCAGAAAGATAATCAATGAATTTGTGCTTGGATTGCACATCCTTGGAATAAAAAATGTCATAAGGGTCCTGGTAGAAGTTGGTGGTTTCAGGCAAATGGGAACCCTTAGACTCAAACTTCTATGTCCCTTAAAATTGGCTTCCCAAATCTTCATTTCCCATCTCCTATCCTCTGTAATCAAAGTTTCTGGGATCTCAAAAGTGTTATCATCCCCGTTTAAAATGTCCAAGTCCAAAATTTCTAGCTGAATTAGAATTAACTTGGGTCCGGTGATCTCAAAAACAAAATCATCATTACGCTCAATGGGGTGTAATTGAGGAATGGAGCTATGAATTGAATCATCTAAGAAAATAGGATTTGTATCTTCCAAGCTAGCCCTAATAGGATCAATTTCCTCAATTACAGGGATATTAAATGATTCATTGAATTCCTTAGGTCCAATCGTCTCACTAAAATCATTTTCCTCAAATTCAAGTGAGACTTCACATAAAAATTCTTCACCTTCAGAATAAAAGAATTCTGGATTCGCATTTATATATGTCTCAAAATCATCAATCATTTCCTTGTCCATGGAGACATACTTTTCCTTATACTCTGGTTCAGGGATCTCGGGTGAAGAAATCAATTCATCCTCAATCGACTGCTCTAGAACAATATGGTCATCCCTGATCTTGTAAAATGTGTCCCCCCTACAGGTGCCAGAGCTGGTTCTGACATTGGCTTTCCTGAATGGGGTTCATCCTAGGAATCATCCTAAGATTGAACTAAAGCAATCACAAATTTCATCCACAATTTCGACAACTTCCCAAGTAAAAGCTCACCCGGGTCCTTATCCTTAACATCTTGGAGCCAATCCAAAAAATACATGTTAAGATCATCAATCATTTGAATCAAAGGCTCCAATTCTTAAGTGCAGGGTGTTGGCTGAGCTTCTAAAGATTGAATGGTGTTCCTTAAGTTAGCCAACACCCTACCTTGGACGTGGTTTACCTGAACCAAATGATTTGGTTCAAGGTTGGGTGGATTTGGGTTAAGTCCAGGGGAGTTAAGAAATTGAGGTTCTTGGTGCCCTCCATGATAATAGGCCATTTCGGGTTGTTCAAAGAGGGGTGGTGACCTATATGCAGTGTAATCTAGGGAGGGTAAGAGTTGTAATCAGGATATCCTTCTTGATTGTAGATTGGGTTAAATTGATCATCAAAGGGTGGAGATATATAATTAGTATATCTCTGAGAAGGATAAAAATCAAAATCATGGTGTCCAGGGTTAGACCCTAAACATGGAGGTCCGAAATTGTATCCCCAATCAAAGTTATCTCGACTAATGGATGAATGGTCATAAGTTGTGTTGGGATAGTAATCATCTTGGATATAAGTGGTGGTAGGAGGGTAGGAGTGGAAATGCGAGTAGAATGTGGAAGGATCCATAGTAATATGGGTACTTAAGTGGGGTAGCCTAAAGATTTACAAACTCCCAGAATCCACTTGACATGAAAGGAATGATTTGGTCTACTTCTTTCTAGTCAATCCAACCAGTTAGAGGGAAGGATTAGGGAGAAGGTTCTCCCCTTAGCTTTCACCTCAAGTTCCTTTGATATCCCCCAACCACAGTCTTTTGACACTGCTCCCCTAGCTAGATATTAGATTGAATGATAGAAGTAGATTAATCGAAAAAAATCTTTATCTAGGTCCCGAAGAGCGAGTCCAATCCTTAAGGCCAATGTCCACTTGATTTTAGTTAGGCTTAGGTTTGAATGTACTCTGGAATGTGATGGGCCCTTTGAATGGGTTGTGCCCTTAAAGATTGATTAATATGTGTGTGTATGCACAACCAGGGTTTTCAAACAAAGTTTATTGATGATTTGTCTTTTAGGGTTTAACCTTGTTTAGTAGCTTTTAGGGTTCAACTTTAGGTGTATTCAATCAAGTTCAGTTGGCACACCAGGTTTTGAAAGTACAGGTGAAGATGTCATCCTTTAAAACTTAAAAATAATGTGGAGTACTTGGTTTAGTCCTAAAAGTTGAATCCTATGTGGCAAGCTACTTGATTAATCAGTTTTATGTTAAGTGGTGCAGCCCAGACAAATCAGATAAGTGGCCTGATGCACAACTAATTAAGGCACGCAAAATGGTTAGCCTAATCAGATTTCTAATCACTTATTTGTGTCAGTCATGTAGGTGTACTGGGTTGTTAGGTTGGATTCCCGGTTAAGTGATTGAAATCAGAAGAGGTCGTGTACCTCTGTGGGTGCATGTGATGTGTAGGTTTATGTAAATCCCATAATCATATCATTTTTTATATATATGTTTGGGTGAGGTGGGTGGGTGTGACAAACAAACAACCAATCTACCTTTGGGTTTATGCAAACTCCTAGGTTTATTAGGGTTTGTGTTATTTATGTGATGGAATGAAATCCAGAGGGTGGGAGGTGTGGGGTAAACTTACAGGCCCTTCAACAGCACTTTATTCCAATCTTACAACTCTGGCTTGTCTCAAAAGAGTACCTGCAATCACAGTAAGAAAAGAAAAAAGTGAGGTAAAAGATTAGTAAGGTGAGAAATGCGGGAAATCAAAGAGCATTGCCTCCCCAACAACGATGCCAAAATGATGTATGGAATTTTATACACAAAAGGTTGAGTTAGAAACTCATCGTTGTAGTTGCATAAAAATCCATCAATTAGATAATTTAACTGAAACTCAAAGTAAGTCCCGGGTCAAACATGGGGAGGTGAATGTTTGATCAAAAATCGTGTTGGAATTGTTGTTACGAAAATAGATTACCTGGTTGAAATTAATCTACGCTAGCTATTCTACTTAAGGAAATAGAAGAGAGAGAAAGAATAATACAAATAAAGAGAAAATAAGGAGAGAATAAAGAAATGTTTCATAATGATAGAATTATGTCCATTACATCTACATGCTACACTAGAAAGCTGGAAATGTACACTACAAAGTGATAAAAAGAGAGGGATGAGAAAATCCTCCTCGACGGTTGCTTGGAGGATGAGCTGCATAGATTGAGTGCTTGGATGATGGGGATGAGATGCTGGATGAGGGAGAGCTGACCTAGAGGATGGAGAATGAAGCAGGGCGACGTCGTAGTGGGATTCACTTCCCAAATGGTGGCGATAAAACCATGCGATGCTCCAAGAAGGGGTTGAGAAGATGGAAAATTATTTTACTCTAGCTCTAATGGAGCATCCCAGGTATGACACCAGCTCGTAGGGCTTTGGAGGAGGTGAGAGGAGAAGAGAAGGGATGGTGAAATGAGTGGTAGGGGTGCCCTTTTTATAGGCGTACAAGTTAAGGGAAAAAGGATCCTTTAAGGCTTAGAAATTAATGCTGTGGTCTTTAGTGACTGATGGGAACACTATCATAGGCCCTAACTAGCCAATTTTAGTTAGAATTGAAAGATAAATGCTCCTACGTAACCATCCGAGGGTTATAACTCCACATCATTCTGTTTTGAGAAGAGAATAGGAAACTAGGGTTAATTATGTAATTTTAACAGCATATCATGAACACAAAATAACCACGGTATTTGCTAGCATTAAAGACTAATAAGGGGGTCCATACAAATAGAAATAGGGTTTCATGCATTTCGAGAATCGCATCAGCACCTAAAACCTTAATTTCAGACCCACTTGAATTATAAAGGTTTCGATCAAGATAAAACTCATCTAAACCTCTTAAAATTCATAGAAAAATATTCTGAAGGGTTTGGTATCTTTTGTTTAACCATCTGAACTCATTTTGACCTTGAACAGAGTCATAAATGGGATTTTGCCTTAATTTAGGCTTCTATGCAAATTGTCTAGTCAAACTTGGTTAAAATTGAAATCTAACTTAGCCATTAGATTTCTTGGGTCCAAATTAGGTTGGTACCAAAATTTAGGCCAAAGCAAAGTCCATCTTGACCTAGTTTGCAATTTAGCTCTTCAAACTCTATTTTCCACATTTAGTGCCTCAACTTTTAAAATATTTGCAATCAGGTCCCTAACTTTATCATCAATTTTGCAAAGAGGTCCTTGATTCCAATAGTGTGAACGATGGTCCTCTACCGAGATTCCAGCGAGGTTTTCTCGCTTGATTCTCAACAAAATCCTCCCAAAATTGAAAAGGAGAATCCTTGAGAGATCCTCTTTCGATTGGACCAGGTCTTGGATCTTGATTCACACTAGAATCCTCATGCGAATGCTCATAATCTCAGGGATCCTTTTCCCTAAGTTTGCAAATTTGCCAAGCCTCCTACCTTGCTTGGAACACCTTCTGAGGCCTTTAAATAAGTCCTTCTTGAGAAACCAAGCTCCTAAGAAAAGTTTGGAGCCGGAAAACCCTCTCTTCCTCTTCTCTGGCCATCTGCACCTTCATCTCTGGCAAGCCTCTCCGTCCTCTTCGTCAAGCTGGCCAACAGTCAAATTGATCGGCTCAACATTCTCCCCCCATCCTCGTGACCGTCGCCGACCAAAGCACGATCGCTATCTCCCTCTCCTTCCTCGCCACCATATCGTCATCGATTCCTCCTTCTCTGGTGTCAGCCCATCATAGCCGGTCGCCTCCGTCTGCTATCTCCCTATCTAAAGTCTCTCTTTCTTTTCCTCTCTCCTTCCTGATCTTCTACCACTCCTTAGATCCTAGGTTCAGTCACTGCACTGCTTACATCACTTCGTCATCCTCTACTTTGGCTAAGCCCCCGACGAAGCCCTCTGCACTCCACACACCTCCAAACACCTTCACACCACCTTCATTACCTCCACCACAACTCGCCCTCCAAAAGCCCTAAAGAAATTTAGGGTTCTACGCACTCCAACGCCCCATCGAACAAACTACCTCACGGTCACCTTCTCTGTCATCGTCAGAACTCCTTAGACCTTCTCACACCACACTACTGCCACCGCTACACTTGTTGCTTCACGACAAACCTTCTGAATGCTTTTGACGAGGCCATAAGGCCGTGTTCTTAGTTTCAGGTGCTGACCAGACGACCAATGCCACCACCTCCTTCTTCGACTCCGTCCACCATCTCCCAGCCACATTCTTCAATGCTTCATGCCTAGGTGATGCGAAACATCACTAGGATTCGTCCCAACTCCTTAATTGCAGCTGTAGGCTACGTTATCCAATCTAATCATAAGCATCATAAGCTACTGTTGTGTGAAAGAGGAGCACCTCACTTTAGTCCCACATAGTAGGTTGAGGTGCTCGCGACTGGATACAAAAGACAAAGTTGCTCTAGGCTTATCGCCTCAGTGAGTATCAGGTGAGGTCCCTCCTTACATGTGCGCATGCACGCCCTCATTCGCCATACATGCAGGTGGGTCTGGGCTTTGGATCCAATTACCTAGGTTTGGATTGAGCTGAAGTGAAAGAGAATCAGAGAGAGAGGAGGGGGTGGGTTTTGCTCTGCCTTGGGATCCGTGCCCTCTCTCCTCTATGGATACTTAGTGAAATTCTGAGATGCCCTTGAGCCTTCGTAGTTGCTACTATCCTCTTATGAGGCTTGAAGAAGAGAAGCCCTTGTGCTTATACTGTGGGTACTTGGCTTAGCTTTTGCTAAGGCTTTGAGGTTGATTCTACTGGTACTGTTGAAACATTTACTTGAGCTGATGTGGATTATTAGTTGAGGTTTACTATTTAAATATTTGAAGGGATTAAGAGCTTAACATTGAGGGTTAAATTGGTGATTCAAATCACCATTTTAACTTGATCTTTTTGCACTTATATTCTATTTCCCATTGGCATATCATTCTAAATATTTTTATTGGTTATTATTGCATATCAATCTTGATAAATTATGATTAGTGAATTGAATTGCACAATTACTCCCTACGAATGACGTCGGACTCACTTCTGATTCTGACTTTTATAAATTTAAGTGTTTTGCGCTATTTTGTGAACTATACTACGACGTATATCTTAAATAACAACGATTTCACACTAAATAGTGACGGATGTAAACGTCGCTGTAGCTACACATTGCTAAAGGTGCACTGATCAATGAGGGCTGCATGATGGAGATCAGAGTGCTCAGAAGCAGCCACGTCGACACTTCTCAGCCTTCATGCGTTGCGTGCATGGGTTGATCTCAGCCCTTCGATCATGCATCAATGGTTGAGATAGGGCCTCTACCTCTTCCTCTTCGTCGGTTAAGTGGCGACGTAACCACTCTAATCGTCGTTGGATCAAGATCGAAGGGTCGAGATCGCTTGCCCTGCCGCGCTTCAGATCATGCACTTAGCGCGTCAGATCACGCGTTTTGATGTGCGTGAGATCACATGTGTACATCTAGCACTCAAGATTGTGCCACGTTGCAGCCATCGCCATCGTTCATCACGCATCCGACAGCTCAATTACGTCGTGCCTCTGTTGGGCCTTCAATTTGAGGCGAGGTGGGGCTCGAACTCGTGCCTTCGACTCTTCGTTTGGGGTTGTGACCGCTGCGCTACGTGGCCTCTTTGGTTGCACTTACGTTTTAAGGGTTGAGCGTTCGCAACCATTGGATGCTAATCCAACAGTCGAGAGTGCTCACACCCTTTTGCTTTAGTGGACTAATGCATGGCCTAAGAGTGAATCTCAATCATTGGATTGATGATCCAACAGCTGATATGTGTTGATCATCGCATGAAGAGGTGTTGCAGGAAGCTTGGGCCATTTTTCGTGGATGGAATGGCACCATGTGGCACCATCCTAGTTGTCCATCTTCTCTAACTTGTAGATGGTGTCGCAGTAGATTGGATCGATTTTTCCGTCGTCGAGCTGCGATCGTCGATCTGAACCAATCCGTGTAGTTGGATTTATCATCTGAGGTACGGATTTGCACCACCTTGCCCCATAACTTTAGATCTGTCTCAGACTACGAAGGTTCCATAGGGGCAATTTCAGAGGTGTTGGACTCCAATCGTCACCCTGATCAAATCTGTATGGTTGGATATTCAATCTGAGCCCTCGAAATGATATCGCCCTGTCCCCTAGCCACAAAAAGGGAAAATTAACCTAAAATTTGTACAAACTAATCTAAATGCAAAATGATGCTTGTTATGCAATATTTTTAATGCTTGATTGATCGTGTGCTTTTCACTCAACTCAATAATTAAGTTAATTTCACTTAATTAAGAGTAGAAGTAACTTAGGTTAACTTGAAATTGTGTCGATTATGTAGTATAGGGTCGAATTAACCTAACATTTTAGAAATTTTTATTAATTGAGTCCAGGTCATTCACTGGGACGTATAATAATTTTTCCAAATTCACTAATTTTCTTTCAGTTATTTTATAAGTTTAGGAGGTATAACTAGTTTGATTTTAAAACATAAATTTTGCCAAAATATTTAAACTATCAAGAATGTACAAAATTCCATATGAAAAGCATATTTACTCAAATGATCTTCTTTATTAGCAAGTAAACATGTTAGATTTCCAATTTTATTTCATAAGAAATTAAGGCAATTAAAAGTTGTTCTATTGAAACTTGCCTTTCTACAATTAAAAATAAAAAGTAATTAAAATGATACAAGAAAAAATTTTCTTTATTTATTTCTTCAGCCTCTCTCTTCTTTCTTTCTCTTATTCTCTTTCTTTTCCTTTATTTTTATTCTCTCTCGAGCTCTTTCTTACCTCACTTCTGTTGTTCTTGCCTTCCTCTCTTCCTGTCTCTTATTCTCTTTCCCTTAGCCTTCTCCTGCCTTCTTTTCTTCCCTTGGTCTTCTCCTTTTGTTCCTTAGTCTTTTCCTTAGTTCATTCCTTAGTAGTGCATGTGCTCCTTTCTTTCCTTAGCCTTCAGCTTCAACACTTAGCATTTTAAGCATTAGCTCTTCTTTTCCTCAAGTCCTTCAGCTGAACCGGGTTTTTTTACCTTTTAACCAAAAATTATTTTATTTGCGGTGAGGACCTTTCAAGGATACATAGCACCCAGAGACCAGGGTGGGACCAGACCCTACTCGGTCCTCACTTAATCTCAATTAGGTTCATTTGCAGTTTATTTCATCTTCGGTCCATAGTTTCGAGCCAATCTGGCTCAACCGGGCCTCCCAGGCCTCTCGCCCTCCCAGGGCACACTCGCTCACGCCCACAAGGGTGCACACCCGCAGGCACAGAAGCCCGCACACACACATGCAGATGCTCAGATCAGATCGGTAACCGGTGCGCCGAGCGCTGATGACTGGTAAGCCCATGCAACAAATTACTTTTGTTCCCAGGCGCGTGCTCAGAAACTAGCGCTGTGGGACTATCTAACCCCTTCCAGACCCAACTTCAAATGATCATAACTTTCTTCCCAGAGCTCCAAATCGAGTGATTTCAAGTTTGTTAGAAAGCTCCAAGATAGATCTACACAATTACAGGGTCAATTTAAGTTTTTGATGATGCTTTCGTCCTCAATTTGAAAAGTAAAATGAGGGGTTCCTACAAGTTATTTAATGCCTGGAAGTGGTTTTAATGTCACAGAGTCCTCAGATGGACTTTTCCTTCTTAATTAAAGGTCTGTACAAGTTATACAAGTTATTCCACATCTGTTAGAGTAAGTTTTAAGCTCTCAAGACCTTCAGAATTAGCAAAAAAGCTTTACACTTCTCTGAAAGCTTCAGAGTTCAAATTTCAGACTTTAAATGGATGAACAGACACAGAGAAACATCTTTAATTGATTTAAACTAATTCTAAGGGTTGTAATTAACTCAACTAGGCAGGATTCAAATTCATATTTCATCAAAATGCTTCTCCTGTTAGTTTGGGTTCGAAAGTAACCCAAACTGACAGGAACTAAAATCCTATCAAAATACATGTTTGAGCTCAATCAAATCTCTTTAAAATAATCCAACAAAATCTCAGAATTTTTTTAAGCCTCTCAATTCCTCAGATTAAGCTCAGATTCAGAATATCAAACTCATGTTGACTATGAAGGCACAAAAGTTGACTTTCTGTTCAAAGCCTTCTATCAAGAAATTAAAGCCTCGAATAGAGTCTCCTCAACACCAGGAACTCATTCAGATCTTCAGATAAGTGTTCTGACCAACATTTCTAGGGTTTTAGGCTCGCCGCCTGAGGTTGAAAATATGCTTGTTTGATAGAGCCAATCAGAAGTTTTTATAGTATTCTAAGAATTTAAACTGCTTCAGTGCATTACACTGAAGCTTCTGAGTTCCTTCAATGCTTCTTAAATCTCTTTATCAGACTTCTCCAACTCTGCCAGAGTTGGAGAAGACAAGGTTCAATCTTTGGCTCCAGACACTAAATCTTCAAACAAATTTCCTCAAGACAATTAGTGATCCTCATTTTATCATTTTGGAGCTTCTCAACAAATTCTAGAGGCTGAAACATAGTTTTGGCTCGCCGGAGCTCGCTGGAGCTTCGGTGAGTCCAGAAAATGTAAAAGGTATGCACAGATTGTTAAAACTTGCCATTTTTGATTTAGAAAGGATCCTGAGGTTGCAAGGAACCTTAGAATCACATTTAATTCTTCATTTGTCCATTAGAATTAAGATTTGATAGTGAATTCGTTTCTTTAAAAATTTGATTTGAAATAAGCTCAGGACTTGTTTAACCACTCTATTGAGAGGTTAAAACAAGTCAACAAGTAATAGTAATCATAATTATATAGTTAATTAATAGTTTGAACTATTCCTGAGCATCCATGGATAGTGAGCTCAGGAACTTAATTATATTTGGGTGTTTAATTTATATGTGATATTAATATGTCTTCTAGTGTTGATTAGGGTCCATAAGTGGTGGAAAGATGATGAAAGACCCTATGAAGGTGGAATTAGCTCGACTACTGTCACCATGGATAGTGACAGTAGTCGGTGGAGGTGAAATGTGAATTAGGCGATTAGGTGATCAATTAAACGATTAAGTGATTTAGAAATGATTATGGAAGTTAAAGGAAGGTGGACAACAAATTAAAAAGATGAAATTAGGTCTCTGGCGAGCTCAAGGAGCTTGTCGGAGTCGGAGAAGATGAAACTAAAATCTAAAATTACATCTAATCTAACTGCCTACCTACCTAACTAAGCTAGCCTACTCCTACTCCTACTCCTAATCTACTGTTACCTGGACGAAGGGTTCAATAGGGTTCCACCGAAGTCTCATGGCGGACGACGAAATTAGTGGGTGGAAGAAAGATCTCCAGCGGGCAGATTTGAGGTGGAGCGGAGGATTCCTTAGGTCGGCACCTGTGTCAGAGATGCGGAAGACCATGGTGGATCTCCTCAGCTGATCAGAATGAATGGAGGAAGTCGGAAATTGAAATGGAAAGTCGCTGGAGTTTTGGACGAATAGCCTATCGAAGTCGACTACAGTGTTAGAAGAGGGAAGAGAGCCAACTTAAATAAAATCAGAGGGTGAGTGGGTATTTATAGCAGTTGGCGGCGAAGAGAATGGCAAGGTCTGGCCGAAGAAGGAGCTTGAGGAGCTTAACCTTCATCGTCGTCTCTGACGAAGGTGAGGTTATCTCCCACTGAAAAATAGGATTTCCGGTTAATCCAGACCGGTGGATGAAGTGGAGGTGGTGAGCGTAAGCTGTAAGAGCTTGGACAAAGAAGGTTAATGTCTGTAGGGTGGTAATCGCGCAGTGGCGTGACTCTCTGCAGCCAGCCGTTCATTCTGCTGAAGAAAAAGAAGAAGAGGGAAATGGACTTAAATGTAGTGAATCTTAAGGGCCTATGTGAGAAATAAGGACTCGACTGTAATGAATATTAAGGACTAAAATGTAAACCCAGGTTTTGAAGGTTTATTTTAATTTAGTTCTGTTTCAACTTTTTATATATGTTAGTAAATAAGGTAAATATTATGTTTTCAGCATGAATTTAAATTTTTGACCTTTTTATATTAATTTATTAGATTAAGTAAAATCACTTAAGTTATTATATACTTAGGTATACATTATATTTAAGTTACTTATCTTATTAATAAAGGGAATGATTAACAGGATTTTGAGTCCAATTATTAACTAAATTATTAATAATGTTAATTGAATGATAAAATGTCATTTTTAATTTATTTAAAGGTCCTTTACTAAATATCCCATATTCTATAATTAACCCTTATATGTTCATAACCTTAGCTAATTAACTAGGAAGA
The DNA here is from genome assembly GCA_037157565.1 of Thalassia testudinum. Taxonomy (NCBI): domain Eukaryota; kingdom Viridiplantae; phylum Streptophyta; class Magnoliopsida; order Alismatales; family Hydrocharitaceae; genus Thalassia; species Thalassia testudinum. The sequence goes on from JAZHRO010000049.1 coordinate 41,877,785, forward strand.
CTAGTTAATTAAGGGTAATTAGAGATCGTGATGAGTGTCTCATCATACCCCCAAGCCAAAGTTTTGCTAGTCCCTATCAAAATTAACTAAGACTATGATGATTTAAAGCACTTGGGTTTAAATTATTATAAATAGTAACTATGTAGAGGAAAGCTTAGGTCATAAATTTTTAAGTCTAATATAAATGACTAATGTAAAGAGAATGTGTGAAAATTTTCTTACTTAGATTTATACTTATACCATTTTCAAAGTACACTTAAAATAATTTGTAAACAAGAATTTTACTCTGAATTAGAATTCTTCAAAAATCTCTTAATCTTTGTAACTATTCTTGACTCAAATTAGAATACAAAGTGTTTTAAAGAAAACAAAACTTAAGGATTGAGAATTAAATTTTAACTCAAAAACTCAAATAGATTTAAGTTAATCCCTTGTTTATGATATTTGACTTTTATCAATATAAGTTTAAGCAAATTAACCAGATACTCATTATTAATCAAACTTAGAGTAGTAAAACTCTAATTTACTAGCCTACAACACTAAAGAATAACTTCTAGACCTAGGATTCTGTGAATTCTTCTCCTTTAGATCTCAACTTAAAATCTTCAAAACCCAATTTCTTAGGCTTCATTGCCCAATACCAAGGTTTAGTAGCTATGATTTTAGAACATCTGTGCTTAGTGAAGAGAATTGTCCTAAAGACATCCAAAGTTGCAAAAATCCAGATCTTAAGACATCATTTTCCAATCCCAATTATTCCAATTCAAGCCTTTGGCTTGGCCTTACTCAGGCTTGGTTGCTTTCTCCTCACCAATTTTCTATCCCGAGGTCAACACTTTTTGTGTATATCTCCCTGGTGGACCACTAGGTCTCTTATTCCTAATATTTTTTTCTCCATATTTTTTTCTTCACTTTTTCTATAGGTTAGAACACCCATTTGTAGCGAGGTGTTCTTTTTATTTGATGGAACAAAGGGTAGCATCCATTTTTATTGAGATGCTTTTATTTATTTTTGTAGAAAAACTGCACAAGCACCCATTTTGTAATAAGACACTTAACTGCAGGGTGTTTTATTTATTTTTTTTCTTTTTCTTTTCTTTTCCCCCTTCTCATTTTTCTTACTACCATTATTCTCCAAATCCTTTTTCTAGGTGAGTGGCACATCCTTCACCCTTTCAAGAATCGCCCCACGGAAATCCTTGGACTAAAGAGGATTTAGAATTGATCTCTTAACCTCTGTGTTTTCGTAGTCTCAGATGTCAACAAGACAATTCTATGTGAGTGAATTTAGATGTTTAGGTTACTTAGCTCTCAAACTAGAGCTTGGACAACAAAGCCCTTCACTCTTAGGTTCTTCAAATTTTTAGTTTCCTCCTATAGGATCCGTCAAGACAAAATTTACCAAGCTAGTTATTTATCTCTAGCTTGTAAGCTTTGTAAACTAAAACTCTACTAACTCTATTTAATTAACTCTGAATATCAGGCCTTTTTACTTAACTTTATGATAAAATCAAATTTTCAAAAAGCAAAAGGATTACTTAATCTAATTGATTAAAAATTTATAATTCAATTCCAAACTTAAGTTTAAATCTTAACCCACTTAGTTTCTTAATTCAAGGTAAGAATAGAAAAACAAATCCTTAAAAGATTTAAAAGATTCCTAATTCAAATAAAATCTTGTTTAAAAATTTAGACACAAAAGTGTGTTTTTACAAAATGTTTAAAGTAAAAATCTAATTAAGAATTGAATGCTCTTAAATATCCTATATATATTCTATATACATTTTAAACTTCTGACCTAAAAGAAAATTAAGCTCTTAATTACAGTATATATATATTCTTCTTGTTTTCTTCTTTATTAATAATGAATATACCCCTCTTATTATTTTTATGAATTTTCTTTTCAAATTTTTGTATTTATATATTTTTATTTTTATGTATATAAGATTTTTCCAATTTTTATGAATTTTTTTTTTCAAAAATTTTTCAAATTTTTATGAATTTTTTTATCATTTTTGATATTTTATGTTTTTTAAATTTCGTGCATATTTAATTTTTATGTGTTTTTATTTTTTAACCCACACTTAAAGTGAAATTTTCACTTCAACACCCCCCCAAGCCAAAATTTTACAATGACCTCATTTTAAGAAGGGTGAAAAGGTATTACACTTCATTTAGTATAGGGTAATGGAAGGAGTCAAATAGAGGAGATTAAAAATCTCTATGCGGATGATTTCAAGTCTGACCAAAGGTCAGAGTGGTCAGTCGGACTAAATAAAGGTAATCAATAGAAAATATGAAGTGAAATTTTAAAGTGTATAAGAAAATCAAAAAGATGAAAACATGAAACAGCTATATACAAGTGTGGTGGATGGATAGAAAAACCCTAGTGGAGCCGGTAACATTCTCCAATAAGACCTAAAGGATGTGATTCCAAGAAAGGTTTAAGATGTTGACCATTGACTTTGAAGGGTTGATCCTTGTTGGGTTCAGTGATTTCGACAGCTCCGTTGTCGAAGACTCTAACTACAATAAATGGCCCTTGCCATTTAGACCTAAGTTTACCTGGGAAGAGCTTCAAACGAGCATCAAATAACAACACCTTCTGACCAGGTGCAAAGGATTTGCGGGAGATGAATTTATCGTGGAAGGCTTTAAGTTTCTCCTTATACGGCTTTGAATTTTCATAGGAATCATGACGTAATTCCTTGAGTTCGCTAAGCTGCAACCTACGATTTTCACCAGCCTTCATGAGGTCTAAATTACAGGCTTTAATTGCCCAATAGGCCTTGTGTTCAATTTCTACGGGAAGAAGACAGGGTGTCCCGTAAACAAGTCTGTATGGTGACATGCCTATTGGTGTTTTGTGGGCAATCCTATAAGCCCACAAAGCCTCATCTAAACGGGAAGACCAATCCTTCCTATCGGGTCGGATTGTCATTTGAAGAATCTTTTTGATCTCCCAATTAGAGACCTCGGTTTGCCCATTAGTCTGGGGATGATAAGGTGTAGAAATACGATGTGCAACCCCATATTTTCTAAGTAAAGTTTTAAACTGGGCATTAATAAAATGGGAGCCGCCGTCAGAAATAATAGCACGAGGTACCCCAAAACAAGTGAAAATGTGACTCTATATAAAAGGAATGACAACTCGATGGTCGTTTGTGCGTGTGGGTATGGCTTCAATCCAATGAGAAACATAGTCGACAGCAAGTAAAATATAATGGAAGCCAAAAGAGGATGGAAACTGACCCATAAAATCTATGCCCCAAATGTCAAAGATTTCATAGACTAGAATCGGGTTCAAAGGGATCACGTCTTTCCGAGACATGCCACCAAGTGTTTGGCAATGACTACATGCCTTACAATAAGTCTGAGAATCAGCAAATAATGTGGGCCAATAAAACCCGCATTGCAAAACTTTTGCAGCGGTCTTTCTACGAAAAAAGTGACCACCACAGGCCTGGTTGTGACAAAAAGATAGGATAAAATCAATCTCAAAAGAGGTAACACAATGCCTGATGATTTGATCATTACAGAGTCTAAAAAGATATGGATCTTCCCAAAAATAGTATTTGGCTTCTGCTTTGAGTCATGATTTGTGATTCCCATCCCAATCTAGTGGGAATTTATGTGTAACCAAATAATTAACAATATCTGCATACTAAGGAAGATCTGTGGATAGAGTCAAAAGATGTTCATCAGGGAAGTGCTCTGTGATTGGTGGAGATGATTCGATTGTATCAGAAGGTAGATGGGAAAGATGATCTGCAACAACATTTTGCCTACCTGCCTTATCATGAATTTCTAGGTTAAATTCTTGCAAAAGCAAGATCCATCTGATTAACCTAGGTTTCGTGTCCTTCTTAGATAGAAGGTGTCGAATAGCTGAGTGATCAGAGTACACTATGATTTGAGATCCGAGTATATAAGATCTAAATTTTTCTAATCCAAATACTATTGCTAGTAACTCTTTCTCTGTAACTGTGTAATTCCTTTGTGTCTCATTCAATGTTTTACTAGCATAGTAAATTACCACCGGATTCTTCTTAATTTTCTGTCCAAAAATAGCTCTTATTGCATAATCTGATGCATCACACATGATATCAAATGGTAAATCCCAATTAGGTGGTTGCAAAATTGGAGCCTGTGTAACTCTGTCTCTCAAAGTTTTAAATGCTAAAATACACTCCTCATCCATCTCAAAAATCGCATCCTTTGTGGGGAGATTTGTGAGTGGTCGGGCAATTTTTGAAAAATCAAGGATGAATCTTCTATAAAATCCCACATGCCTGAGAAATGATCTAATGCCTTTGATTGAGTCAGGGATTGGAAGATTTGCAATTTGATTGATCTTGGCTCGATCTACTTGGATACCTCGCTCAGATACGAGATGACCAAGTACTATGCCCTCAGGAATCATAAAATGGCTCTTCTCCTAACTAAGGATAAGGTTAACCTCAATACATCTTTTTAGAACCTTCGACAAATTATCCAAGCAAATATCAAATGTCTCCCCGAAGACTGAAAAATCATCCATAAAAACCTCCATAAATTCACCCACCATTTTGGTAAAAATGGCTAACATGCAATGCTGAAAAGTCAGGGGTGCATTGCAAAGCCCAAATGGTATTCTTCAAAAAGCAAAGGTTCCGAAGGGGCAGGTGAAAGTCGTTTTCTCTTGATATTTGGAATAAATTGCAACTTGATTGTATCCAGGGTAACCATCTAAAAAGCAGAAGAACCTATTACCATCTAATCTCTTAAGGAGCTTATCAATGAATGGTAAAGGAAAATGGTCCTTTGTAACAGAATTCAGTTTTCGATAATCAATACAAACCCACCACGAATTCGCAATTTGTGTGGGAATGGTTTCTCCAGATTCAGTTTTGATTATGGTGAGTCCTGCCTTTTTGGGTACCACTTGAATTGGACTCACCCAAGGGCTATCAGATATAGGATAGATGATATCAGCATCAAGCCACTTGATTATTTCATTTTTAACGACCTCCTTTAGATTAGGGTTTAAGTGTCTTTGAGCTTCTCTTGAAGGTCATGCCCCATCTTCAATATAGATGCGATGAGTACAAAAATTGGGGCTAATCCCGGTGAGATCATGTAAAGTCCACCCAATTACCTTCTTGTGATCTCGAAGAACTTTGATCAATTTGGATTCTTGTGATTTAGAGAGATGAGAATTGATTATTACAGGATATGTTTGATCAGATTCGAGATATACATATTTAAGATTATCAGGCAATGGTTTCAATTCAAGCATAGGAGTAGAATCAACAGCAGGATTTGGGGTGGGATTTTCAATTGTGAAAAGTGATTCAGATTCAGAGTCAAATTCGGGATTGAGTAGAGATTCCAATAACGTTTCATTGCTTTGAGGGTATGGGATATCAAAAGATGTGCTTTCTAGTTCTAAAGAACTAATGTCATCCTCAAAAAATTCTATTGATTTTATTTCCTCAATCCATTCACAATCAAATCCACTAGAAGCTCTAAATATATCTAACTTAATTGTCTTCTCCCCAAATTTCAATTCAATCTTTCCTGATTCGCAATCAATGTTGGCTTTTGCAGTAGCCAAAAAGGGTCTCCCTAAGATAATTGGGGTGTCTTTAATGTGTTTGGGTACTTCTATATCAAGAAAAACGAAATCTATCGGGAAGTAAAAATCCCAAACTCTTACAATAACATCCTCCAACATTCCTTTTGGTGACTTAATAGATCTATCAGCTAATTGTAAAGTCACATTGGTAGGCTTAAGGTTTTCTATTTGAAAGTGTTTTACCAAAGAGAAAGGAATGAGGTTAATAGAAGCTCCTAAATCTAGGAGGACTCTATTAAAACACTGACCCCCAATTATACAGGAAATAAATGGAGATCCTGGGTCTTTCCTTTTCAAAGGAAGCGTACTTGAAATAATAGAGCTCACATGCTCTGGAAGTACAACAGTGCTTCCTTTCTTCGACTTATGCTTAGAAGTACACAATTCCTTAAGAAATCTTGTGTAAGTCGAAATGTGTTTGATAGCATCTAGGAGTGGGATATTAATATGTACTTGTTCAAAAATCTTAATCAAATCTTCATCTAATGTAACAGGTTGTTTTTATTTCCTAGTCTTCTTCAAAGCTTCTGGGAATGGGATGTGGGTTTCCTGTTCTACTGATGTGTTATCCTGATCTTGCGAATTAGCGAGAATTGCAGGATCGGGTTCTACACCTCTTCTAGATGTAGAAATAAGGGTTAATCTAGATGTACTAGGGTCTTGGGATAGGTTCCTTGGTAAAACTAGATCCCTAGTGGAGGTTCCACGGAGGGTTGTAACAGAGTTATTACTTGCATGAGAAGAAGAAGATGCTTGTGAATTTTGGAAAGATAGATCATTAATTAATGGTTGATTCGCAACTGATTGCTGTTGATTTGGATATTCAAAATCAAGACTAGAAATAGGTGGATTCAGATTTTGATTCAGATTTGGATTCAGGGGTAATTGATTAAGAAGATGGACATGTCCCTGATTCGGATTTTGAACTCCCAGGTGTTCTCTTTGCTAGATATTCCTAGGGTTTGGAATTGGTTGGGATGGAAGGGTCCCTAGCTGACGAGATTCGGCTAACTACGTGATTTGACCCCTAAGATTAGCCAATTCTACCGAACATTGTCGTTGGACTTCAGCAAGAGCCTCAGCATTTTGTCACTGGCTCTCAGTCACAGCTCTCAAAATCTGGTCTAGTTGTGAATCTCTAATTCGCCATATGGGGTTTTGCGAACCCACATAAAATGGCCTCGCATTGTGTTGCTAAAACGACAATGTAGGAGGGTTTTGTCTGGTCTGAGTCAGATATGATGGTCTTTGTGTATGGTCAGACCAAGAAAAATTAGGATGATTACGCCATCCAGGATTATAGGAATTTGAATATGGGTTTGATCTTGGTGTGTATCCCTGAATGGCACTCAAGTCAAAAGGATAAGGCATGTATTCTGCAATAGGTAAGGGTGGGGAAAAGGGTGGGTAAGATTGTGGGACAAAGGTCCCTCCTTGGGTTAGTGAAGGAGTAGATAGAAAACCCAAGGAAGATGGATCTCTAGAATCCAGATTATTCACAAATTCCCTCCCCGTGGGAATTTGAGAAATAGGTGAATATGCGGGATTAGTAGCAAGTAGAGGCGTAAGAGTCTTCATTGTGTTTCTAACCTCGTCGAGATGCTTTGCTACGATATCGACTTTGTCCAGTTTTTCTGCAATAATCTCTAAATCCTTTGAACTAGACGGATTACCGATCTCATGAATGCCCTTATGCGGATTTTGGTTATTCGTATCCGCTCCTCGCGAAAATTGCGACATTGATGCATTATTGATCGAGTTTTCCACCATCCCTTCAAATAATTCTGAAGCGGATTCTGCGTCGCGATTTAGAAAATTCCCTCCACAAGAGGCATCGACTAGATTGCGAATGCCCTCTTGTAAACCATAATAAAAGATATGCATGAGTTTCCAACGAGGGATATCATGATGTGGGCATTTCCTTTGCAATTCATGAAAATGTTCCCACGCTTCATGAATTGGTTCTCCTTGATTTTGATTGAAAGTAGCAATAGCTCGCCTTAAAGCATTAGTTCGACCAATATGAAAGAATTTCTTCAAAAATGTGGATTCAAGTTCAGCCCAAGTTGAGATTGGTCTTGCTATAGTTCTATACCAATAAGCTACTTTATCTTTAAGGCTAAAAGAGAACATTTTCATTAGCAGAATTTCCCTATTTTGATTTCGAGGACCAAGAGTTTGGGATAGATTTTTAAGATCTTCAATATGTTGAAATGGATCCTCGGATGCAAATCCATGAAAGTAGGGGATTAAACCTATAATATTTGGCTTTAATTCTGGATCATTCTCCCCAATAGGTATCCTAACATTAGGCTCTACTTGTGCATTAGATGGGTTATAATAATCTCTAAGTAGAGGCATTGGATGATTGATCGGTAAATCAGGGTTTTCAAAACCCACCTTAGGTCGAGGTGAAGAATGGGTTTGAAGAGTCTGCAGATTATTTAGGGCTGCTGTTAAAAGATTAATTTGTCTTGTTTTCTCTAGCATCCTAAGATTCTGGTTCAGGAGTGCCTCATGAACTTCAAAAGACGGCATCTCCCCCTGACCAGAAGAAGGGATCTCGGGATTAAGGTTCTGCATTGGATCCATAGAAGTAGATGGATCAAACGGGAAAACCATTGGTTGCTTATCTGCAACCGGCATAGGATCACCTGTCAATGGTGGTGAAAGAGGTGGATGCAAGGATCGCCTCCCATCCATAAATGGAAAATAATGTGCAAAGCCACACGCACACCACCAATAAGAAAAACAGTGGCACAAAAAACCTGCAAAACAGCGCAAAAGAAAAATGCGAGTTTTGCTCTTCTTTCAAAGGAAAGAAGAAATTCCTAAGATACGCAAAATAATTTGGCGCAAACAAATAGAGTAACAGTATCAAAATACGCATCCTAATCCATGACTACGTAGGTGCGTACCTTAAAGCTCAAAGGTCTAAGGTTTAGGATCGAGACCGCTCACTACTGGCTCCCTGTTGAACGTCGGGTTGCTACGCTATCATGTTTGGTTTTGAAAACCTGTCTTTGTAGTTTGAAAGCGAAGAACTCGTGTTCAACAAATAAAATTTATATCGGAATGGAAATCCCGGGTCGAACACAGGGAGGCGGACGCTTGATTTAAAAACACGCGTTTGATTTATTTGTCACGAAGTAAATTAATTGATTAGAACTATCTAACTATTTACAATAAATAGAAGAGAGAGAGAGAATATTACAAACAAAAATCAAAAAGAGATGAAGAATGAACATGGAATTTCATCATCAGAAGGATTGTTTGTTACACTAGAAAGTGGGAAAATGATTACACTAGAAAGTAGTAAATCTACACTAGAAAGCATTAAAAGAATAGAGAGAGAAATATCCTCCTCGACGGTCGCTTGGAGGACGAGCCGGACGGGACGATGCCTAGACGAAGGAGGACGGAGTAGGATGAAGGAGGACGAAGAGGAAGAACGGGAATGGGGCAGCACGTCGTCATCGTCGCGGGATCCACTTCCAAAAGGGGGATGCAAAATTGACTTTATCTCGCGAGAAGCATCCCGAGTGTGGGAGAAGCTTCTCTTGAGCTTTGGAGAGGGAGAGAAGAGAAGGAAGGGATGAGAATTTTGTATTTAGGGGGTCTCCTTTTATAGTTGCAAGGAGTGGGGGCAATTTGGTCATTACAACTCTAAAAACATTAATTCAGGACCTTTAGTGACGGATAAAACTGTTGCTAAAGGTCCGAACGTGGCCTTCGTGGGCGGCGCGCGCGTCCCCGCTCACCTCCTCGCGCGTAACGCACGCACACATCCAGCTGATCCCAGCCGTCCAATCGCGAGATCGGACAGCTTAGATCACGCCTCCGCCTGCCTCCTCTACGTGCTCGCCCGCGTGTGATTCCGCGTGAGGTGCAGTGTGCGATATGACGTGAGTGCAATTGAGCACGCGCGACCGTTCGATCGCGATCGAACGACCAATCGCGCCTACTCGCCTGCACCGCTCGCTCGCTCCTGCGGATTCGAACCCGCGCCAGCGCCTCACGATAAGGCATTCACCCACTGTGCTACGTCATCCAGATGGTCACGTGGATGTTTTGAGAGGCGCGTGCTCCAGATTGTGCTTCGGATTTTCTTTGGAGAGGCAACGGTGGTCTTGAGGGCCGGTTGGATGGCTGAGATGGTGCCACATGGCGCTATCTTGGCCGTCCATCTTCTGGATGATGTAGATGATGCCATGGGTGTCGGATTGAGTCGATTTTCGTGCCATTAGGCTGCGATCGTCAATCCGAATCCATCCGTGTGGTCAGATTTGTCGTTTAAAGTGTGGATTCACACCATCTTGGCCCTTGATCTTCTAGAGTTCCCCAATCACTATCTGATGCTACAAATGTTTGATTAGGGCGATCTTGGAGTCGTTGAACTCCAATCGTCGCCCTGATCACATCTATATGATTGGATCTTCGATTCAAGGCCCCGATAAAAGGTTTGCCCTGTCCATGAACATAAAAGGAGACAATTAACCTCCATTTTATTCAAACTACTCTAAATGCAAGATGATGCATGTTATGTAATATTTATAGTATGCAATGCAATCCTATGCTTAAGAACATGCATAAATAGACATCTTAAGTAGTGTAAACATGTTTACATCATACCCCCATGCCTATCTTTTGCTAGTCCCTAGCAAAAACTATATGCTAGTTATAAAAGAATCAGGTTGGATTATTTGGGCATGAGTTATTTTCAATCATTAAGAAAATGTCTACCTAGGATCTGAACTTTCAAAGACACAACAGTGCCCGAGTATCTGCCAATATGAAGACCGCCTCAAGCCCTCAACTTTTTCAAAGAAAATTTTATTTTTCTCTTTTTCTTCTTTTCTAATTTTTTTGGATTTTCAAGTTTTAGGGTTTAAGAGTGGCTTTCTACGGCCATTCAACTCACCCAAGATTTGATGAGAACCCTAAGTTCTAAACATCTTATTGTGAATGTGATAGACTCGTTGACCGGCAGTTAAAATGGACTTTAGATTTCTACGCCTCTAGGTGACCTAAAAAAAAAAATTCTACCTAAAGGTGTATCTTTACAACCGATAGCTTTCTCCCTACTTTTATTTTTTCACAGGGTCAACACAAGGGTGAATCCAGTGTATATCTCCCCGGTTTATTCTACTTCTCTGCTTCTTCCTAAGTGTTTTAGGAATTTTCAGTGCATTTATTGAGCTGGGTTCTAGACAACCGGCCGATGAGCTATTACCACTGACAACTTGCCAGCCATACTCGTGCAGAGAAGTGTGGCTTATTTCTTTTTTTTCCTTTCTTTTTTTTCCTTTTTTTTTCTTTTTTTTTAAGTAGGTGGCTTCCCTAGTCTAAGATTTACCTAGAGGCAGCAAAAAGAGAAAGATCCAGTGACTAGGCTCTGGACAACCTACTTATGGGTTGTTACCCACGATAACTTGCCAGCCATATCACCCTAGAAGGTTCATTAGCTACCTAATTTCCGTTAGAATCGTCGAACAACAAGTCAGTGACAAGATAATGTGTAGATGCTTAAAACTCAAAATTCCCTCAAATCATAGGGTGGGTTGATAAGTCGTGTACTTATCACCCAAACTTATTTACTTCAATTAAAATAGAATTTAGGTTGGCGAGGACTCGAAAAACAAATCCACATTTTAGTGGATACACGAACTGATTAAGTCCAAAGACCTGAAGGGTCTTTGTGTTCAAATCATAATGTAGTATTTCCTAAGATTGAAATTTTTCTTAAACCCAAGTTCTCTTTCCTAATTCCACAAATTTTTTTTTTAATAAAAGAAAACAAATCTATGGAGCTGACGAATAAATTCAGAGATGGATATCCACCCCCCCATGCCTATCTAATGCAATGTCCTCATTGTATTGAAAAGACATAAAATAGAGTGGATGAGCGTAGAAAGTACCTGAATTGCATGAATGTCAGGTCCACTCCGAGGTGAAAACTAAAAAGAATAGTATACATGCTGAATTTAGTGTCTTCAGCTAGGCACACTACACAAAGAAGAGAAATAAAGAATTCACAGGTGCAGGTCAGAATCAGAATAAACATAAGAAACTTCTGACTTGTCAGCAAATGTCCACAAATGTAGACCAGATTGTGGTGCAGACCCATACCCCATAATCGAGAATATCTCAGGTTTTGGATAAAAATTACTCAAAACCTAAAATCAGTATGCAAGCGGGGTCGAGCCTACGATTTATGAGGATGCAACCCAAGACCAAAAAGTCAGGTTATAGAGAATTCAAGCTCAAAAGGATAATCATTGAATGTGTGCTTGGGTTCGACATCCTCAGAACAAATGTCTTAAGGGTCCTGGTTTGATGGTTTCAGCTTAATAGGAACCCTTCGACTCAGTCTTCTACTTCCTCCGGATTTAGCTTCCCAAATCATAACTTCCCAGCTTCTATCCTCCTCATTCAAAATATTAAATTCCAGGGTCTCTTGCATATTAATCACCCCATCTGAAATTTCCAAGTCTAAAAGATGTGGCTGAATCAGAATTGACTTGGGTCTAATTATCTTAGAAACAGAATCATCGTTAAGCTCAATGGGGTGTAACTAACAATCAGGGCATTTGATTGAATCCTCTAGAAAATGCGATTCTAGATCCATAATGTAAGCCCCAATAAGATCAGTTTCTTCAGTTCTTGGGCTATCAAATGATCTTTCAGATTCCTCAGGCCCAATCGTCTCACAAAAATCATATTCTGTAAACTCGCGTGAGACTTCTCAACTTAAATCTTCACCATCAGAATCAAAGAAATCAAGATCCATATTAATGTATGTCTCAAAATCATCTATCACTCTCTGTTCCAAGGAGATATACGTTTCCTCGTACCCCGACTCAGGGATCTCAAGTGAAGAAATTAGATCTTCCTTAGTTGGTTGCTCTAATTCAATCTGGTCAGCCTCATAACACGTGTCCACCCCAACAGTTGCCTGAACGGGTTTTGACATTGGCTTTCCTGAAGGGAGTTCATCCTAGGAATCATCCCACGACTGAACTAAAGCAACCACAAATCTCATCCTCAATTTCGCTAACTTCACAAGTAGAAACTCACCCAGGTTCTTATCCTTAACATCCTGGAGCCAATCCAACAAATACTTATTCAAATCATCAACCATTTCAATTAGGGGCACCAATCTTTCAATGAAAGATATTGGCTGAACTTCTAAAGATTATATGATATTCCTCAAGTTAGCCAAAACGTTATCTTGAACCTGGTTACCTTGAACCAAATGAGTTGGTTCAGGGTTGGGCGGGTTTAGGGTCAATGAGGGGGAATTAACGAATTGAGATTCGTTATACCCTTCCTGATAATAGGTCATTTCAAATTGTTCAAAAGGTGGTGATGACCTAAAGGCAGTGTAATCAGAGGATGGGTAAGGATCAATGTATCCTTCTTGATTGTAGATCGTATTAGGTTGTTCATGAAAGGTTGACGATCTATAATCTATGTGACTTTGAGAAGGATATAAATCACAATCATAGTGTTCAAGGTTGGACCCTAAACACGGAGGTCCGAAACTGTATCCCCAATCCGACTTATCCCAACTAACTGATGGTTGATTACAGGATGAGTCGACATAATCATCATGTTGAGGATAATTCAAAACAAGAGGGAAAGAGCGAGAATGTGTGTAATATGTGGAAGAATTCATGAGAGACGGGAGGAAGGAAGGCGCCCTGCAATACAAACAATCAAACCTGTCCTTAAGTGGGCTAGCCTACAGACCTACGGACTCCCAAAACCCTTCTTGAGATAAAGGAACGATTTGATCTACTTCTGTCTGTTCAATCCAACCAGTTAGAAGGAGGGACTGGGGAGAAGGTTCTTCCTTCGGCTTGCACCTCCAGTTCCTAGTGTACCCCCCAGCCGTGATCATTTGATTTTGCTCCCCTAGCTAGACATCAGATTGAACAGTAGAAACAGACTAATCGAAAATAATCTCGTTCTGGGCTCTGAAGAGCGAGTCAAATTCTTAAGGCCAACATCTACTCTATTTTATTTAGGGCTAGGTTTGAATGTGCTTTGGAATGTGATGGGCCCTTTATATGGGTTGTGCCCTTAATGATTGATTGATTTGTGTGTGTGTGCACAACCAGTGGTTTTCAAGCAAGATTACTTTTGATGCGGTGAATTTTAAGGTTCAAATTTTGCTTAGTAGCTTTTAGGATTCAACTTTAGGTATTTTCAAACAAGTTTTGTTGGCACGCCAGGTTTTGAAAGCACAGGTGAAGATGTTTTCCTTTAAAACTTAAAAAGAATGTGGAGTTCCTGATAAATCCCTAAGAGTTGAACCTATATGGCAGATACTTGATGAGTTGATTTTAATTGAAGCGGTGCGGCCCAATCAACTCAAACAATTGGCCTATTGCACCACTTAATTAGGCACATAAGTGATTACCTAATCTGATTTCTACTCAATTATGTGTTTGGATTGTGTACCGACTCCAAAGATCGATTTACCGGTTGAGTTTGAAAATCAGATGAGGTTGTGTACCTCTATGAGATATATATATATATATTTTTAAATGTGGAGGTTGGGGCGGGTGTGGGTGTCAAGCAACAAACAATCTAACCTTAGAGTTTATAAGAACACCTAGGTTGATTGATGTTTGTGTTATTATGTGGTGAAATGAAATCTAATGGGTGGGAGGTGGGGGTAACTTACAAAACCTTTCACAGCACTTTACTCCAATCTACCACTTTTGCTCCTCTTGAAAGAGTACCTGCAATCACAATAAGAAAGGAGATAAGTGAGGTAAATGATTTATAAGTTAGAAAACGCGAAGAAAAAATCAAAGAGCGCCGCCCCCCGGTAACGGTGCCAAAATGTTGAACGCACAGGTTGCTATGCTTACGTGTTTTGTTTTGAAAAACCTGTTGTTGTAGTTTGAAAGCGAAGAACTCGTGTTCAACAAATAAAATTTATACCAGAATCGAAAATCCTGGGTTGAACACAGGGAGGGGGACGTTTGATTTAAAAATTACGCATTTGTTTTATTTGTCACGAAGTAAATTAGTTGATTAGAACTATTTAACTATTTACAATAAATAGAAGAGAGAGAGAGAATAAGAGAGAGAGAGAATATTACAAACAAAAATCAAAGAGAGATGAAGAATGAACATGGAATTTCATCATCAGAAAGATTGTTCGTTACACTAGAAAGCGGGAAAATGATTACACTAGAAAGCAGTAAATCTACTCTAGAAAGCATTAAAAGAATGGAGAGAGAAATATCCTCCTCGACGGTTGCTTGGAGGACGAGCCAGACGGGACGATGCCTGGACGAAGGAGGACGGAGCAGGACAAAGGAGGATGAAGCAGAAGAACGGGAACGGGGCAGCACGTCGTCGTCGTCGCAGGATTCGCTTCCGAAAGGGGGATGAAAATTTGACTTTATCTAACAAGAAGCATCCCGGGTGTGGGACAAGCTTCTCTTGAGCTTTGCAGAGGGAGAGAAGAGAAGGAAGGGATGAGAATTTCGTATGGAGGGGGTATCCTTTTATAGTTGCAAAGAGTGGGGGCAATTTGGTCATTACAACTCTAAAAACATTAATTTAGGACCTTTAGTGACGGATAAAATCGTCGCTAAATGTCCGAACGTGGCCTTCATGGGCGGCACACGTATGCATGCTGACCTCCTCACACGTAACGGATGCGCACGTCTAGCTGATCTCAGCCGTCCGATCGCGAGATCGGATGGCTTAGATTGCACCTCCACCCGCCTCCTCTGCGCGCCCGCCCACGTGTGATTCCGCGTGAGGCGTGGCGTGCGATATGGCGTGAGTGCAATTGCGTGCGCGCGACCGTTTGATTGCGATCGAATGGCCAATTGCGCCTGCACGACCGCACTGCTCGCCTGCTCCTGTGGATTTGAACCCGCGCCAGCGCCTCGCGATAAGGCGTTCACCCGCTGCGCTACGTCGTCCAGATGCTCGCACGGATGTTTTGAGCGGCGTGTGCTCATGGCTGTTGGATCAAGATCCAACGGCCCAGATCACGCATCGGATTTTCTTTGGAGAGGCAGCGACGGTCTTGAGGGTCGGTTGGATGGCTGAGATGGTGCCACGTGGCGCTATCTTGGCCGTCCATCTTCCAAATGATGTAGATGGTGCCACGGGTGTCGGATTGAGTCAATTTTTGCGTTGTTAGGCTGCGGTCATCGATCTGAATCCATCCGTGCGGTCGGATTTGTCATTTGAAGTGTGGATTCACACCATATTGGCCCTTGATCTTCTAGGGTTCCCCGATCACTATCTGATGCTACAGATGTCTAATTAGGGTGATCTTAGAGTTGTTGAACTCCAATCGTCACCCTGATCACATTTATACGGTTAGATCTTCAATCCG
Organism: Thalassia testudinum; assembly: GCA_037157565.1. Lineage (NCBI taxonomy): Eukaryota > Viridiplantae > Streptophyta > Magnoliopsida > Alismatales > Hydrocharitaceae > Thalassia > Thalassia testudinum. The sequence continues at coordinate 41,893,777 of JAZHRO010000049.1, forward strand.
AGGCCCCAATAAAAAGTTTGCCCTATCCATGAACATAAAAGGAGACAATTAACCTCCACTTTATTCAAACAACTCTAAATGCAAAATGATGCATGTTATGCAATATTTATAGTATGCAATGCAATCCTATGCTAAAGAACATGCATAAATAGACATCTTAAGTAGTGTAAAGATGTTTACATCACTCCTTGGGGCTCTAGTAGTGAGACAGACTTGTTGATCTTCGGCCAAAGCCCTAAGAGGTGCAAAGAGGAGAGATAAAAAAAATAGACTCGTGTGACTCTAGTGATCGCACTGTGTGCGTGATAGCATGCAATAGACGATAGCAATATAAAAACCCGCATGCATTCTACAAACAGATGTAAGTCACCAATTTTTACTTCCTCTTTTTAGTTAATCTTTTTCAAAAATATATTAATCAAACTATAATGGCCACTTTCTTAATTCTTTTCAAACAAAAATATGTGGTCTTTTTAATTCTCAGAGGATAGGGATCTACGTGGGTTTTCTCGTGTTTTCCCGCTGATGCGAGAAAAACAGTTTAAAAATTTCCCGAGTCAGATCGTATTAATACTAGCAGGAAATATACACTCCTAAGAGTGTATGCCTATGTTATGCTACTGCTAGTCAGATAAAGATGTATTTTTGTATTTTTGTATTTTTTTTTAGATGCAACAATACAAAAGTATAAGAAATACTCACAAAAAGCAAAAATAGCAACAAAATCCTACCTTCTCCTGAGATCACTCGTGAAGGTAAACCTGAAAAGAAGACAGAAAATAAAAACAAAAATAAAATAAAAATAAAACAAAATACAACTAATTAGAACGAAAGTTAGTATAAACAAAAATACATCCTAATTAGACAATTAATCCAACTTAATTCTAGTGAATCAAAATATTACCTCGCCAGCAACGACTCCATTAAAATGATGCTTACACGAAGAAATGCTAGGGAATATTTTGATGAGGCAAAATATTACCTCCCTAGCAATGGTGCCATTAAAATGATCGCGTGCTTTTCACTCAACTCAGTAATTAAGTTAATTTCACTTAATTAAGAGTAGAAGTCACTTATGTTAACTCGAAATTATGTTGGTTGTGTAGTATAGGGTCGAATTAACCTAACATTTTAGAAATTTTTACTGGTTGAGTCCAGGTCGTTCACTGGAAGGCATAAAAAATTTTCCAAATTCACCAATTTTTTTTTATTTCTTTTATAAGTTTAGGAGGTATAACTAGTTTGATTTTAAAACATGAATTTTGCCAAAATATTTAAACTATAAAGAATATACAAAATTCCATATGAAAAACATATTTACTCAAATGATCTTCTTTATAAGCAAGTAAACATGTCAGATTTCCAATTTTATTTCAAAAGAAATTAAGGCAATTAAAAGTTGTTCTATTAAAACATGCCTTTCCACAATTAAAAATAAAAAGTAATTAAAATGATGCAAGAAAAAATTTTCTTTACTTATTTCTTCAGCCTCTCTCTTCTTTCTTTCTCTTATTCTCTTTCTTTTCCTTTATTTTTATTCTCTCTCAAGCCCTTTCTTACCTCTCTTCTGTTGTTCCTACCTTCTTCTCTTCCTGTCTCTTATTCTCTTTCCCTTTGTCTTTTCCTGCCTTCCTTTCTTCCCTTGGTCTTCTCCTTTTGTTCCTTAGTCTTTTCCTTCTTTAGTTCGTTCTTTAGTAGTGCCTGTGCTCCTTTCTTTCCTTAGCCTCCAGCTTCAACACATAGCATTTTAACCATCAGCTCTTCTTTTCCTCAAGTCCTTCAGCTGAACGGAGTTTTTTTACTTTCTAAACAAAAATTATTTTATTTACGGGGAGGACCTTTCGAGGATACACAGCACCCTGAGACCAAGGTGGGACCAGACCCTACTCGGTCCTTGCCTAATCTCAATTAGGTTCGTTTGCGGTTTATTTCATATTCGGTCCATAGTTTCGAGCCAATCTGGCTCAACCGGGCCTCCCAGGCCTCTCGCCCTCCCAGGGCACACTCGCTCACGCCCACAAGGGCGCACACCCGCAGGCACAGAAGCCCGCACACACACATGCACATGCTCAGATCAGATCGGTAACCGGTGCACCGAGCGCTGATGACTAGTAAGCCCATGCAACAAATTGCTTTTGTTCCCAGGCACGTGCTTAGAAACTAGCAATGTGGGACTATCTAACCCCTTCCAGACCCAACTTCAAATGATCATAACTTTCTTTCCAGAGCTCCAAATCGAGTGATTTCAAGTTTGTTAGAAAGCTCCAAGATAGATCCACACAATTGCAGGGTCAATTTAAGGTTTTGATGATGCTTTCCTCTTCAATTTGAAAAGTAAAATGAGGGGTTCCTGCATGTTATTTAATGCCTGGAAGTGGTTTTAATGTCACAGAGTCCTTAGATGGACTTTTCTTTCTTAATTAAAGGTCTATACAAGTTATATAAGTTATTCTGCATCTGTTAGAGTAAGTTTTAAGCTCTCAAGACCTTCAGAACTAGAAAAAAAGCTTTACACTTCTCTGAAAGCTTCAGAGTTCAAATTTCAGACTTTAAATGGATGAACAGACACAGAGAAACATCTTTGATTGATTTAAACTAATTCTAAGGGTTGTAATTAACTCAACTAGGCAGGATTCAAATTCATATTTCATCAAAATGCTTCTCCTGTTAGTTTGGGTTCGAAAGTAACCCAAACTAACAGGAACTAAAATCCTATCAAAATACATGTTTGAGCTCAATCAAATCTCTCTAAAACAATCCAACAAAATCTTAGAATCTGTTTTAGCCTCTCAATTCCTCAGATTAAGCTCAGATTCAGAATATCAAACTCATGTTGACTGTGAAGGCACAAAAGTTGACTTTCTGTTCAAAGCCTTCTATCAAGAAATTAAAGCCTCGAATAGAGTCTCCTCAACACCAGGAACTCATTCAGATCTTCAGATAAGTGTTCTGACCAACATTTCTAGGGTTTTAGGCTCGCCGCCTGAGGGTGAAAATATGCTTGTTCGATAGAGCCAATCAGAAGTTTTTATAGTATTCTAAGAATTTAAACTACTTCAGTGCATTGCACTGAAGCTTCTGAGTTCCTTCAATGCTTCTTAAATCTCTTTATCAGACTTTTCCAACTCTATCGGAGTTGGAGAAGATGAAGTTCAATCTTTGGCTCCAGACACTAAATCTTCAAACAAATATCCTCAAGACAATCAGTGATCCTCATTTTATCATTCTGGAGCTTGTCAACAAATTCTAGAGGCTGAGACACAGTTTTGGCTCGCCGGAGCTCCGGTGAGTCCAAAAAATGTAAAAAGTATGCACAAATTGTTAAAACTTGCCATTTTTGATTTAGAAAGGATCCTGAGGTTGCAAGGAACCTCAGAATCACATTTAATTCTTCATTTGTCAATTAGAATTAAGATTTGATAGTGAATTCGTTTCTTTAAAAATTTGATTTGAAATAAGCTCAGGATTTGTTTAACCACTCGATTGAGAGGTTAAACCTAGTCAACAAGTAATAGTAGTCATAATTATATAGTTAATTAATAGTTTGAACTGTTCCTGAGTTTCCATGGACAGCAAGCTCAGGAACTTAATTACATTTAGGCGTTTAATTTATATGTGATATTAATATGTATTATTGTGTCGATTAGGGTCCATAAGTGGTGGAAAGATGATGAAAGACCTTATGAAGGTGGAATTAGCTCGACTACTATCACCATGGACAGTGACAGTAGTCGGTGGAGGTGAAATGTGAATTAGGCGATTAGGTGATCAATTAAACGATTAAGTGATTTAGAAATGATTATGGAAGTTAAAGGAAGGTGGACAGCGAATTAAAAAGATGAAATTAAGTCTCTGGCGAGCTCAAGGAGATCACCGGAGTCAGAGAAGATGAAACTAAAATCTAAAATTACATCTAATCTAACTACCTACCTACCTAACTAAGCTAGCCTACTCCTACTCCTACTCCTAATCTACTATTACTTGGATGAAGGGGTCAATAGGGTTCCCCCCAAGTCTCATGGCAGACGACGAAATCAGAGGGTGGAAGAAAGATCTCCGGTGGGCGGATTTGAGGTAGAGTGGAGGATTCCTTAGGTCGGCACCTGTGTCAGAGATGCGGAAGACCACGATGGATCTCCTTGGCTGATCAGAATGAATGGAGGAAGTAGGAAATTGAAATGGAAAGTCGCGGAGTTTTGGACGAATAGCCTATTGAAGTCGGCTATAGTGTTAAAAGAGGGAATGGAGCCAACTTAAGTAAAATCGGAGGGGTGAGGGGGTATTTATAACTGTTGGCGGCAAAGAGAATGGCAAGGTCTGGCCAAAGAAGGAGCTTGAGGAGCTTAACCTTCGTCATCGTCTCTGACGATGGTGAGGTTATCTCCCACTAAAAAATTGGATTTTCGGTTAATCCAGACTGGTGGATGAAGTAGAGGTGGTGAGCGCAAGCTGCAAGAGCTTGGACAAAGAAGGTTGATGTCGGCAGGGCGGTAATCGCGCAGTGGCGTGACTCTCTGCCGCCAGCCATTCATTCGGCTAAAGAAAAAGAAGAAGAGGGAAAGGGACTTAAATGTAATGAATATTAAGGACCTATGTGAGAAATAAGGACCCGACTGTAATGAATATTAAGGACTAAAATGTAAACCCAAATTTTGAAGGTTTATTTTAATTTAGATCTTTTTCAACTTTTTATATATGTTAGTAAATAAGGTAAATATTATGTTTTCGCCTTGAATTTACATTTTTGACCTTTTTAGATTAATTTATTAGATTAAGTAAAATCACTTAAGTTATACTTAGGTATACATTATATTTAAGTTACTTATCTTATTAATAAAGGGAATGATTAACAGGATTTCGAGTCCAATTATTAACTAAATTATTAATAATGTTAATTGAATGATAAAATGTCATTTTTAACTTATTTAAAGGTCCTTTACTAAATATCCCTTATTCTATAATTAACCCTTATATGTTCATGTAACGACCCGGTTCCCGAGTCCCTACGAGACACGAGAACCGGACCGACTCGACTAATCCTAAGACCTAGTCGTCCAACGAGGAAGTAACCAAATGACAGTAAAATAAACCACATTCAGCATGAATATAACTAACAGTAAGAAAGTACAGCAGTAAGGAAAGAAACTACTACAGTAGGTACCACCACAACAGTAGAACAACATTTATCATATAACAAGAACTGCAGGTAAAGAAGGTACAGCGGAAACAAAAACTACTCACTAGAACAAAAACAAAGAGGTACAAAAGACGGTGGTAACTCTATTGGACCCTACTCGGCCCAGCGTCCTCTGCAGCCGTCGACCCTGGCTGCTCAACACCTGGTCCTGAAAAAGGTAACGAGTGTAACACGTCAGCAAAACGCTGAGTAGAGTGGCAAACTAACTAAAGGCAACAGTAGAGTGTACAGTAGCTGTTATGTTCTATTGCTTCCTTTATTCACATCTTTCAATTTTCTCACTATTTCATTTATTTCTCAGATCCTTTACTTGATCTTGAATGTCCTCGTGGGAACGATCTTGATTGCAGTCTTTTCCAAAAGTAGAAGTAGCACGTGGTGCTCTCCTGGTCGGGAGAGTCCCCCGTGGTGATCCTACCCTCAGTCAACCACCCCAAGGTCACTAACAGACGTAACGGTGACTACGGCACGCGCGATAAACGCACAGGTAGCTAGCCCGCACTGGCACGCGGTCAGTCGTTTCCGTTAACGGGTGCGCCCAAAGCACAGCACGGAACCAGGGCAGAGCCCTCTCAGTAACAGGGGTCCAACCCCTCCACAGTAACCAAACCGGGGCCTTGCCCCTCCACAGTCCGCGCACCCTCGCCTGACTACCCTGGTTTGCCCTAGTGGGCCTAACAAGTCGGTGAAGGAGGCTAGCAGAACCCCGGGGCCCGTGGGGTAGCTAGTACTCTCCTAACACTAGTAGCTCTCCTTGGTACTACGTACACGAGGGCCAACAAGTCGGTACAGAGCGGCCAATCCTAACCCCCGAGTCCCTGGGGTGGCTGTCCCCACTCTGCACTAAACAGGTACAGGTACTTCCCTTGGTACTGCGTACCCAAGAGACAGTACAAACTACATCTCAGTTCCATTCCTTTTTCTTTCCAGGAGTTCCACTCCTAATTCCCCGTAGGGTTCCAGCTCTTTATCTCAGAACATCATATGTTTCACTTTCCAGTTTCACGTTCTCACAATCCATGATCTCAATCATGTTTCTTTATTCATAACAGGCAGCTGTTAATTCAATTTACAGGCAGCTTTATATTCCTTTCCATTTTTTTCCAAGACTGCAGTATTATACATTCCACTAGTTTTTCCATCCTAGGGTTCATGCCACATCCTAGGATCTAGCATACAACTAGTTTCCAGCCCTAGGATTCATGCATCATCTAGGAGCTATCATTCCATACATTTCTCATTCCTAGGTTTCATGCAATGTCCTAGATTCTAGTTATGGTTCCATACTTTAACAGATTTTAATAATAAACTTAAGCCACTCTACCAGGTACAACGGGAGTAATGGGGGCGTGATCGGGAATCCCGCGTACCTCCGCGACTCCCAAGACTGCAACTGAACGAGGTCCTATCACAAGGATCAAACACAGGGAGTGTCTCAAAACAGTGTATAGCTACTGTAGACGGGTAGAGGAATTAATTCTGAAAAGAACGCAACTCGAATCACCGAAAACGGAGCCTGAACGGGCCCTAAACGGGTCGAAAAAGATGATACTGTGCAAAATCAGACATCTGGAACTTCTTCCAGACGTCTTAAACAGTGGATCAGAGAATTACCTGTTCAGTGTGGTTTCCCAGACGTCCAGAAGTCTGCGGGGACGTCTGTCCTAGCTCCCAGGCATCCGATGGTAATCCCGGACGTCTGGAGGTCACTCCAGCCGTTTGGTACAACTTCCAGACGTCTGATTCGCAAAGGATGGCGAATCAGCGAACCTGCGCACAGCCAACTCCCTCCCTCAGTACGGTCAGTCGACAGGAAGGAAGAAGAAAACGGAATACTCACCTTTCAGACATCTGTATGAGATACCAGACGTCGTCCTCGCCGTCTGCCTATCAACCCAGACGTCTGATTCTGGAAATTTTTCCAGAATCAGGGCGCGACCCGGACTCTGCTCGCGACGCCGCCCGTGTCGCACCTCGCGCTCCTGCTGCTCAGACTGCAGCAGGTCCCTCTCCGCGTCGTTCCGCGCCCCCTGCGCCCTCCGCCGGCCGGCCAAGCCGCTTCGGCGAGCTCGCCCTCACGGCAGAGCTCCGCCCTCGCACGCCGCGCCTCCTCCGTGCTCACTGCGGCCGCCGCTGCAGCCCTCGCGCTCGCTCGCTCTTGTGCACAGGAAGGAGAAGAAGAAGGAGACGGTGGAGACGGGAGGGGAGGCGTGGCCCTTTTAAGGCCACGCGGAGAGGAGAGAGAGAAGGCGCGGCAGGCGTCTGCAGCCGCAGAAGAAAAAGAGGGAATAACGAATATGCGGTCTGCGCGCGCAGGCGCGCAGACGACTCGCGGGTGTGGACGATAACGGTTTTTCAGACGTCTGTAAACCATCCCAGACGTCTGGCAAGATGTCTGGATGTGATCCCAGACGTCTGGTCAGACGTCTGGGCCACCTCCGAGACGTCTTAAAATACGTCCGGGGCACGCGCTCGTAACAATATAACAAACTCAAAGGAAGTTTCATCCCCGAAACTTGCGCCAACTAGGGTCCGGGAAAAGACGTCCAAAAACCGTAACAAACTCAAAGAGGACCGAACCCGGTCCGAAAAGACGTACCCGCGAAAAGCTCTGGGTACCGCTCCCGCATTGCCGCCTCAGGCTCACAGGTAGCCTCCTCGTACCGCTGGCTCCTCCACAAAACCTTTACCAGGGGTACTTGCTTTCGTCTCAAACTGCGGACGGCTCGGTCTAGGATCTGCACTGGCCGCTCGGGGTAGGTCAGGTCGTCGCTCACCTCGACGCTCTCGTGACTCAGTACGTGGCTGGGATCGGCTACGTACTTCCTGAGGTCGGACACGTGGAACACGTCGTGCACACCAGAAAGCTACGGGGGAAGGGCAAGTCTGTAAGCAACGGGTCCAACCCGCTCCAGGACCTCAAAGGGCCCCACGAACCTCGGCACGAGCTTCCCTCTCACCCCAAACCGCTGTAAGCCCTTCATGGGTGAAACACGAAGGAAGACGTGGTCCCCAAGCTCGAACTGCACCTCTCTGCGTCTGTGATCCGCGTAGCTCTTCTGTCTGCTCCTGACAGTGCGGAGTTGTCTGTGGATCTGCTCAACTACCTCCTGACTCTGCCGGATCAACCTGGGGCCAACCTCCCACTTGGTCCCCACCTCAACCCAACTCAAGGGTGCCGTACACCTCCGTCTGTACAAAGCCTCGTAGGGAGCTATGCCGATGCTCGAGTGATAACTGTTGTTGTATGCAAACTCCGCTAGGGGCAGGTGCTCCTCCCAAGAGCCCCTCCAGTCCAGTACACAGGCACGCAAAAGGTCCTCGAGTGTCTGTATCGTGCGCTCAGACTGTCCATCCGTCTGGGGGTGGTAAGCCGTGCTAAACCTCAACCTCGTCCCCAAGGCCTGCTGAAACTCAGCCCAAAACTGGGATGTAAAGCGGGTATCCCGGTCGGATACGATCTCCCGCGGAACTCCGTGTAGTCGCACCACATCACGGATATACCTCTCTGCCAACTGTGCTGGTCCCAAAGTGACTCGGATCGGCAAGAATCGCGTCGTCTTCGTCAATCTATCCACTATTACCCAGACTGCGTCGTGTCCCCGCTGGGTAACAGGTAAGCCCACCACCAAGTCCATGGTGATGCTCTCCCACTTCCACTCTGGCACTGGAAGCGGCTGAAGCGGCCCTACAGGCCTCTGATGCTCGGCTTTCACCTGCTGGCACACTAAGCACTGCTGCACGAACTCACCCACATCCCGCTTCATCCCTCTCCACCAAAACTCGCGTCTCAAGTCATGGTACATTTTCGTGTTTCTGGGATGTATGGTGAATCTGGAACCGTGTGCCTCAGTCAGGAGCTCTCTCAACAGCTCCTCGTCTCTGGGAACGCACAACCGTCCCCTCAAGCGTAACACCTGGTCTGTGAAAGAGAAGTCCCCTGGGTCCCCTGATAGTACTCTGTCGCCCAAAGGCTACAAGTATGGATCAGCCATCTGTCTTGTGATGATACGGTCTATCAGCTCTGGCCTGGTCTGCCGTGTCACCGTCACTGCCCCACAGTATCCTCGTAACTCTAGAGGTCGCCAACTGCCCACCTCCTCCAAAAGGCTCCAACTCTGTAACTGTAGACTGGCCAAGCATGCGGGCGCCTTACGGCTCAAGGCGTCAGCCACCACATTGGCCTTTCCCGGGTGGTAGGAGATGCTGCAATCGTAGTCCTTCAGGAGCTCCAACCAACGTCTCTGTCTCATATTGAGCTCCTTCTGGTCAAAAAGATATCTGAGGCTCTTGTGACCTATAAAAATCTCGAAGGTGTCACCGTACAAGTAGTGCCTCCAGGTCTCCAGCGCGAAGACAACAGCTGCCAACTCTAGGTCATGGGTAGGGTAGGTATGCTCATGGGGCTTCAGTTACCGCGAAGCGTAAGCGACAACATGACCCCTCTGCATGAGCACACCTCCTAACCCCTGCAAGGAAGCATCCGTGTACACAACGAACCCGCCACTACTGTCAGGGATGGTGAGCACGGGAGCCGAGGTCAACCTCTCCTTCAGCTCCAGAAAACGTGCCTCATAGGCGTCTGTCCAAGCGAAAGGCACGTCCTTCCAGGTCAACTGTGTCATAGGACGCGCAATCTGTGAAAATCCCCTGATGAAACGTCTGTAGTAACCTGCCAGTCCCAGGAAACTGCGAATCTCAGTGACTGAAAGCGGTCTCTCCCACCTGAGCACTGCCTCGACCTTGGCGGGGTCCACCGCCAGGCCGTCACCAGATATCACATGACCCAAGAAGGTCACCTCCCTCAACCAGAACTCGCACTTGCTGTATTTGGCGTACAGCCTGCGTCGTCTCAGAGTGTCCAGAACCATCCGCAAGTGCTGTCCGTGCTGCGTTCGATCTCTAGAATAGATGAGCACATCATCTATGAAAACCACCACGAACTGATCCAAGTACGGTCTAAACACCCTGTTCATCAGGTCCATGAAAGCAGCGGGGGCATTGGTCAGCCCAAACGGCATGACCAAAGACTCGTAGTGTCCGTACCGGGTGTGGAAAGTTGTCTTGGAGACGTCGGTCTCCCTGATCCTCAACTGGTGGTATCCAGACCTCAAGTCTATCTTGGAAAACACCATGGCACCCCGCAACTGGTCAAACAAATTGTCGATCCTTGGCAGCGGATATCTGTTCTTGATGGTGACCCTATTCAGTTGTCGGTAGTCCATACAAAGGCGTAGGGTCCCATCCTTCTTCTTCACAAACAGTACCGGGGCTCCCCAGGGAGACGCACTGGGCCTCACGAAACCTTTCTCCAAAAGGTCCGGCAACTGGGACTTGAGCTCTCGCAGCTCAAGCGGTGCCATCCTGTATGGCACGGTGGAGATGGGGCTGGTCCCTGGTACTAGTGAGATCTCAAACTCGATCTCACGCTCGGGCGGTAGTCCTGGTAACTCGTCTGGAAACACGTCGGGGAACTCTCTGACCACCGGGATGCTCTGGAAGTCTGCCACAGGGCTGGGCTCTGCCACCACACATGCTAGGAAGCCCTCACACCCCTGGCTCAAAAGTCTCGCCGCCCGAAGTGCCGAAATGCACCTGAAACCTCCGTCCACTGGCTGCCCGTGAAACTCAAAAGAAGGCAACTCCGGAATGCAGAAGACAATCTTCCTCTCAAAATAGTCTACCAAGGCGTGGTAAGCGGACAGCCAATCCATCCCCAGAATCACTCCAAAGTCCTCCATCTGTATCATAATCAGGTCAGCTGGCAGGCTATGTCCCCCGATGCTGACCTCGCAACCCGTGTACACCTCCTCAGCTACAAACAGCTGACCACTCGGACCTCTGATTACGAACAGATTCTCTAACAGTGTATAATCCTGGTCCAAACTAACTGCGAAACTGGCTGCGACAAACGAGTGCGTAGCACCAGAATCGAAAAGCGTGTAAACGAGTCTGCCAGAAACTGAAACCATACCTGCTACCACGGATCCCGATGCTCTGGCGTCCCTGTGTGTTAGGGCGTTGATACGCCCCTCAGCTCTAGGTGCGGACGAAGCAGCCACACTTTGCATCGGACGGGTAGGTGCTGGCCGGTACCCTCCTCGCGACTGCTGTCCTCCTCCTCGTGCCTGGGAACCACGGCCTCCTGCGCCCTCCAGTGCTCTACACGGGAAGTAACTGCTGACCTCCTGCCCTAGATGGGCAGTCCCTCCTGACGTGGCCCGGCTGGCCACACTGGTAGCAGAGGGGAACCCGACTCTCGCCCTCAGTGAGTCCCTGCTGTCGGCTAGGCGGGGGTCCGGTGCTGGCGACTGGCCCCTGTCGAGGGCCCCCAAAGGCCACTGATGGCCCTGTACAACGTGACGGCTCTCTTGCGGACGCCACGTGTCTCCTTTGAGTCCTCCTAACGCGCCTAGTGTGGCAGCGAAAATCTCGTTCCACCACTAACTCCCCTGTCATACGCTCGGAAGGGGGAGGGGGTGGCAACATGGGTGGAAGCTGAAATTCTTCTCGAACCACCTCTCGAATCAGTTGGACGAGGTCCGGAGACGGTATGCTCAGGAGAAGAGGAGGGGTAGTATGTACTCCAAGCCCGACACATCTGTCCCTCGGGCCCCGACCTCGGCCGCGGCCCACCCTCCTAGCTCCACGACGAGGCATCTCCTACAATGGAGATGCGAAACAAAACGAAAACGTCAAAACAGACAGTACCTAACAAAACTTCTAAGAGCTCATGTCAAGAGATATGTTGTGGTGGCTACTCTAGCTATAAACATGTGAATTGGTTATTTTCCAGTCAGTTGATTCACTTCTCGGGACGACCTTGCTCTGATACCATCTTGTAACGACCCGGTTCCCGAGTCCCTACGAGACACGAGAACCGGACCGACTCGACTAATCCCAAGACCTAGTCGTCCAACGAGGAAGTAACCAAAAGACAGTAAAATAAACCACATTCAGCATGAATATAACTAACAGTAAGAAAGTACAGCAGTAAGGAAAGAAATTACTACAGTAGGTACCACCACAACAGTAGAACAACATTTATCATATAACAAGAACTGCAGGTAAAGAAGGTACAGCGGAAACAAAAACTACTCACTAGAACAGAAACAAAAGAGGTACAAAAGACTGTGGTAACTCTACTGGACCCTACTCGGCCCAGCGTCCTCTGCAGCCGCCGACCCTGGCTGCTCAACACTTGGTCCTGAAAAAGGTAACGAGTGTAACACGTCAGCAAAACGCTGAGTAGAGTGGCAAACTAACTAAAGGCAACAGTAGAGTGTACAGTAGCTGTTATGTTCTATTACTTCCTTTATTCACATCTTTCAATTTTCTCACTATTTCATTTATTTCTCAGATCCTTTACTTGATCTCGAATGTCCTCATGGGAACGATCTTGATTGCAGTCTTTTCCAAAAGTAGAAGTAGCACGTGGTGCTCTCCTGGCCGGGAGAGTCCCCCGTGGTGATCCTACCCTCAGTCAACCACCCCAAGGTCACTAACAGACGTAACGGTGACTACGGCACGCGCGATAAACGCACAGGTAGCTAGCCCGCACTGGCACGCGGTCAGTCGTTTCCGTTAACGGGTGCGCCCAAAGCACAGCATGGAACCAGGGCAGAGCCCTCTCAGTAACAGGGGTCCAACCCCTCCACAGTAACCAAACCGGGGCCTTGCCCCTCCACAGTCCGCGCACCCTCGCCTGACTACCCTGGTTTGCCCTAGTGGGCCTAACAAGTCGGTGAAGGAGGCTAGCAGAACCCCGGGGCCCGTGGGGTAGCTAGTACTCTCCTAACACTAGTAGCTCTCCTTGGTACTACGTACACGAGGGCCAACAAGTCGGTACAGAGTGGCCAATCCTAACCCCCGAGTCCCTGGGGTGGCTGTCCCCACTCTGCACTAAACAGGTACAGGTACTTCCCTTGGTACTGCGTACCCAAGAGACAGTATAAACTACATCTCAGTTCCATTCCTTTTTCTTTCCAGGAGTTCCACTCCTAATTCCCCGTAGGGTTCCAGCTCTTTATCTCAGAACATCATATGTTTCACTTTCCAGTTTCACGTTCTCACAATCCATGATCTCAATCATGTTTCTTTATTCATAACAGGCAGCTGTTAATTCAATTTACAGGCAGCTTTATATTCCTTTCCATTTTTTTCCAAGACTGCAGTATTATACATTCCACTAGTTTTTCCATCCTAGGGTTCATGCCACATCCTAGGATCTAGCATACAACTAGTTTCCAGCCCTAGGATTCATGCATCACCTAGGAGCTATCATTCCATACATTTCTCATTCCTAGGTTTCATGCAATGTCCTAGATTCTAGTTATGGTTCCATACTTTAACAGATTTTAATAATAAACTTAAGCCACTCTACCAGGTACAACGGGAGTAATGGGGGCGTGATCGGGAATCCCGCGTACCTCCGCGACTCCCAAGACTGCAACTGAACGAGGTCCTATCACAAGGATCAAACACAGGGAGTGTCTCAAAACAGTGTATAGCTACTGTAGACGGGTAGAGGAATTAATTCTGAAAAGAACGCAACTCGAATCACCGAAAACGGAGCCTGAACGGGCCCTAAACGGGTCGAAAAAGATGATACTGTGCAAAATCAGACATCTGGAACTTCTTCCAGACGTCTTAAACAGTGGATCAGAGAATTACCTGTTCAGTGTGGTTTCCCAGACGTCCAGAAGTCTGCGGGGACGTCTGTCCTAGCTCCCAGACATCCGATGGTAATCCCGGACGTCTGGAGGTCACTCCAGCCGTTTGGTACAACTTCCAGACGTCTGATTCGCAAAGGATGGCGAATCAGCGAACCTGCGCACAGCCAACTCCCTCCCTCAGTACGGTCAGTCGACAGGAAGGAAGAAGAAAACGGAATACTCACCTTTCAGACGTCTGTATGAGATACCAGACGTCGTCCTCGCCGTCTGCCTATCAACCCAGACGTCTGATTCTGGAAATTTTTCCAGAATCAGGGCGCGACCCGGACTCTGCTCGCGACGCCGCCCGTGTCGCACCTCGCGCTCCTGCTGCTCAGACTGTAGCAGGTCCCTCTCCGCGTCGTTCCGCGCCCCCTACGCCCTCCGCCGGCCGGCCAAGCCGCTTCGGCGAGCTCGCCCTCACGGCAGAGCTCCGCCCTCGCACGCCGCGCCTCCTCCGTGCTTACTGCGGCCGCCGCTGCAGCCCTCGCGCTCGCTCCTCTCTTGCACAGGAAGGAGAAGAAGAAGGAGACGGTGGAGACGGGAGGGGAGGCGTGGCCCTTTTAAGGCCACGCGGAGGGGAGAGAGAGAAGGCGCGGCAGGAGTCTGCAGCCGCAGAAGAAAAAGAGGGAATAACGAATATGCGGTTTGCGCGCGCAGGCGCGCAGACGACTCGCGGGTGTGGACGATAACGATTTTTCAGACGTCTATAAACCATCCCAGACGTCTGGCAAGACGTCTGGATGTGATCCCATACGTCTGGTCAGACGTCTGGGCCACCTCCTAGACGTCTTAAAATACGTCCGGGGCACGCGTTCGTAACAGTTCATAACCTTAGCTAATTAACTAGGAAGACTAGTTAATTAGGGGTAATTAGAGATCGTGATGAGTGTCTCATCAATGATGCAACTATTGACCTAGGAACATGCATAAATAGCCATTTTAGGCCAATTAGATGTGTAGACATCAATAAGTACCAGAACTACTAGAACTAAATATATTAGGAATTAACTAAGAAAACTAATGAGAAAAACTTTCTATAGAAAGAGGGCATCAAGGAGTAATCCTTGGTAGCCTATGGAATGTGTGGTGGAGCAGCAACGGTGCACCAAAGGTGACCTTGGTAGATGGTGGAGGAGGAAGGAGACGAAGAGGAGGCTGGAGGATGATGTAGAGCTAGAGAGATGAGAGGAGGGAAGGAACGGCTGGAGTTCGGTGGAGAGTTGAGATGGAGGGGCAAATAGGATATTATTGGGATCTTTCTGGTGGAGGGGATATAGGGTGTACATTGGAGGATTTGTTGGATGGAGGTGTGGGAGTTGAGAGGATTTTTGTGAAGTCGGTGGAGAGGGGATACGTTTGTATGGGATTGATATGAACGGGCAATGTATGTGGATTTTGTTGCTGATGGGATAAAATGGAAATGTGGGAGTGGTTTTGGCTGGGGAAATAGGATTTAAAAATAGGTTTTCTAGAAAAAGATATGTGTGTGTTCGTGATTGTGTGCGTGGGTGTTTTTTGTGAATATGTGTGGGTATGTGTTTGGTTGTTGGGTGTGTGTACATAGGAATAGGTGGTGGTTGGGAAATTGTTGTACCTAAAGGTTGGTGGGATCATAGGATTTACGCATGTGATGGGTTACGGCTTATGTAAGAGATAACATAGGGAAGTCGGTGGGATTATGTACGTGAGTGGGTTGTGTTGTGTGGAATTTTTCTTTTGGATACAATGTGATGTTTGTGCATGTATGTGTCTATGTGGGTGTGGTTAAGTTACATAGATGTATGTATATATGGATTTAGGTGGTCTCTAAATAGGTTTCCTAGGGTGTATGGTAGGTTCCCTAAGTCAAAGGAGGCATAAATAAGTTCTGGGCATTGGTGCAAAGGGATTAGGTCTAGGTTGGCTTGGGTTAGGGTAAGTCTATTTGGTGGTGGATGGGGTAATAGGTTTATTCCTTCTCCTCTCTTCTTTAATTCCTCTATTGTTCTTTGGCTTCCAGGATCTTTTCTTTTATTTTCTTTTCTTTTTTCTCCGACCCTAATTCTTGGTCTTCTTTATTCACACATGGACTTGCAATCATAACATAAAACATTATAGCTTAAATAGGTCCATAAAACACATTATTTATTAATAAGTAACTAAACATGATGCAAATGCAAACTATGCATGAAATGAATGCAATATTTATAACTATGCTAGAAATCTACCATAATCTAGGCATTTTAGAACCTATGATTGCTGCGCAATCAGTGACATGGTACGCGTGTATGGTCATTGGATGGTGAACTCTGATTGGCCAAAGGCAATTGGTGAGAGACATGATTTGGATTCTAAGAGATCTGGAGTGGAATTGCCTAAAACCCTCATGATAAGCTTAGATGATAAATATATAGATTTACATGACATTCCATACATCCATGGGGTTGATTTCGAATTGTCAAAGAATCCAATCGAAGATGAGGAAGAATCTAATAAAAACCCCATCTCTGATTGTGAGGAAAATTTGAAAAATCTTGAGGCATTTTTGGATTTGAGGTCGAATGAATCTATTACATCTTCTTTCACATCTTCACTTTTAGATATCGAGGCACTACAACAAAGAAGGGTTTTGGTCATGGTTAAAAACCGTGACCAAAGGGCTTATAACCGTCACCAATTAGCATCACCAAAAGTTGCATGTGGAAAGGTCATTGGTCACGGTTCCACACAAAACCGTGACCAAAATCCCCCATTAGCTAGGTTCGAGACTTTTGGTCATGATTATAAACTATGATCATAGACTTTTAGTCACAGTTGTAAAACCGCTTTGGTCACCGTTAATAACCATGACCAAAACTTGGTGTGGAAGAAATAAGGGTTCCTTGAACCGTGACCACCATCATCACCAAACCTCTCTTTGACCAAAGGTCTCTTAAAACAAAAAAAAATAAATAAATGTAAATATGTTTGGTATTTGGAATGCTCTAGAATTCTACCTTACCTTGCTCCTTTTTATCTTGAAGATGTTGAATCTTGGCAACTAGCTTTGCTATTGCTCCCTGTCAAATGAAGATACACCCAAATAACAAAATAGATTGGAACTAACACCAAGCGCACCTTGGCCAATCTGCTAGTCTGGAAAAAGAGCTGGAAGCAATGCCTATTTATGGATATTAAAGAGAAAATGCCTTCCAAATAAAAGGTGCTATATGGATTAAAGATGGTATCTACGTAAAGGTACAGTAGCAACCTTGCTATCTAGTGTCCTAGATTTTTCAAAAATACTCTCCAACCCTTTCTCCAAAGCCAAAACTGAATTCTTTAGGTACAAAGTGTAGTTATCAGCAAACCCACCCTCCTGATCTTTGGACACTAGAATCTTATCAAGTTCTTTTGCCATGTCATTTACCTGGAAAAACTTGTATATTAGGGAAAATACAAGCTAATATAGAAAACTAGGAGACATGTTAACCTACCTCATACATTCACCACAAATGCAAACATACTCATATCATTATTTCTCAAATTCATATACCACAAATGCAAACATACTCATATCATTATTTACCTCATTCATATACCACAAATGCAAATATATATTCCACAATTCATATATATATTCCATCATTCACCACATGCATGATACTCATTCATAAATAAAACACATGTATATATCACATGTTTTGAAATGTATACATAAAACTAGACATGTGAAAATAAAAAGAAAATCCATGCAACAATGTAATGGCTTCTATGACACCTGTTCCAGAACCTCCGCAGTCATCATCAGATGGATGAGGTGGGAAGTGAAAAGAAAAATTATCTGCACCACCTCATCCCAATGCACTTAAGATTGCCTAAAACTATGCTTGCATCTATGTCTGCATCTGCTCCCGTTCTTGTTGTGCTTCATGTCTTTGTCATTCTAGTATATCATTTGTCTTGTCCAACTTCAACGTAACATCATTTAGTTTCTCTTGAAAGGTTTCCACCTGTGTCTGTAACTATTGAAACCGCTCTGAACCCCCCAATCCCTTTCTTCCATACCAACTAGTAATAGTATCACTCGCACCAGCACTACAACTAAAACCATCATTCTTGGGGGGCATAACTGTCCTAAATGCTTGCTTAGTTGTCTAGGCTATAATGGGCTAGTGACGAGTCGATTGTTCACTTTTCAAGTCGTTTGTAGTTTTATGTGGTGGAAAAATTGACTAATCAATAATTAAAATAACCACTCGCAGAAGAGCGGGTCGTGTCCACAGGGAGGCAATGACATATTTAAATTCGCACTGGTTAAAAACGTATGTTCGTAGTTAGTTTAGACGAGAATCGAGCCAAATCTTCCTTCAGATTAAGGTAGAATCAAGAGAACATGCTGAAATGGCAATTTTGAACAACTAGAGGATATTTTTTGCAATGCAGATTCAATAAAATATCAATAAAAGTTGGCAATGGTAGAAAATGTAAATATTAATAGCCCTTTTACTGTAGCAAAATAGGGGATTTCTTCCCCTTGGCCGTATGCGAAGAGGAAGGAACAGTCGGAGGTGTGAAGCTCGGAGGAAGTTCTTTGGGCCAAGGGCTTCGCGGCGGTGGTGGCGGCAAGTCGCGAGGTTGTCGGAGCCGGCCGGACGAAGGTCCGGTGAAGGTGGCTTTTGACAGTGGCTGCACATGCTAGAGGAGGTGCGGCTGTGCGCACGCGAAGGCCATTGCAGGTGGTGCACGTGGAGGCTGCTGTTGCGTGCACTGAGTCTGCACGCACTGCTGGAGGTGCTGCAGATGGCGAAGAGGCTCTACAGGCGGAAGGCACGGGTACGCTGGAGTGGGCACACTGCAGGCTGGAGGCGGGTGCGTGCTGAAGTGCTGGCAGCTTGGTGCTGCAGGTGGTGCGTGTGGAGGGAAGAACGCGTGCCTGCTGGAGGCGGTGTGTACGCAGGCAGGTGAGGAGTTGGTGGCAGGTGCTGCAGGGTGCGTGCGTGGAGGCGGATACTGCTATAGGCGATGCACGGTCTTCCGACGCATTTGAAGTGAAGTGTAGAGAGGGTGGTTGCTGCTGCAGGTTGGAGAGGAGTTGGAAGCTAGAGGTGGTGTGGGCGTGAAGTGGAGGTGAGGCACAGGGTGCATGCGGAAGGCGTAGGAGGATGGAAGGGGCGTGCGGTGTAGCGGGCGTGAAGTCGGTCTTATGCAGCAAGGGCTTGCGCCGTGGATGTTGCAGGAGGTGCGGTGCAAGTGTGCAACCGGAGGCGCGGCGCAAGTGTGCAACCGGAGGCGCGAGTGTGAAGTGAGCGGCCGGTTGCTGTTGGAGTGGGGGGTCGAAGCTTCAGACATCCGAGAAACTTCCCGGACGCCTTAACTGACTGAGGAGTGAAATTGCAGTAACGGTTGTGGAGGTTGTTGGTGATGACGGCGAGGGTGGTGATGTTGATTCTGGTGAGGCACAGTGATGTAGACGAGCTCCAGATGGCGATGTGGCCTGTCACGCCACACGCCCATGGTGGTGGAGGCTCGTCGTCGCGGTTGAAGTCGGCGGTGGTGAAATGGACGAGATGAACTCTCTACACAGTGTGGATTGTTGGGATGGTGGCCTCCTGTGCTCAGCTGTCTCTTCCTCTTTTTGTAGCTGCCTACATGAATTTGAACGGAAAGACAGGAGCAGATCCACATTCTCCGCTCGTCCTTGAATGCAGATTTCAGTGCAGCAGCTGGTGGCGTTGGAGCAGCAGCCGAAGGAAATGCAGCCGTTGCTGCAAGAAGAAAAAAAAAATGTTAAAATACTATGGTTATTTATATACAAACCCTCAACTTTTATGTTAACTTAAATTAATGTATGCAATACACCTAATTGGTTAACTAATTAAATGAATGCAATGCATGAGTTTTATAATTAAATTAGAAATATGAATTAGCCTATTTACATCCTAATTTATGCTAATTACATGCTAGAATTAACTTAATGTCTAAGCACTTAAATACTTAAATAGCCCACAAATATGGGCTAATCAAATACCCCCACGCCTAGATTTTGCTAGTCCCTAGCAAATCCAAGCAAAACCTAGCACTCCAAGTAGACTAGCCAACTCAATTGGTCTTCCTTTAGAAACATATTAAGTTCAGACTCTAGACCTAAGGTTCCCAAGTAGTTGCTAACTTACGAACTAGGTCAGCTAAAGATGAGTTGCAGGCACGAGTTTCTCTGATTTCTGACTCTATCCTAAGGTTTATTGATCCCTGAGATTAAAGCATCCATGCATGTGCGTTGGTCTGAGTTATTTGAGTTAAAGGAAACATGATTTTTTTTATTATATATATATATATATATTTATTTTTGTTTGATTCCCCTAAGTCTAACCTTGGATCAGCTATCAACAAGGTCTGTGTCGGATTCATTGTCCCCATTACCGTACCTCAAAGGGTGCCTGGCTTTCGATGCTTCGAGATAGCACCGCCCATAATGACCCCAAGAACTCCTGGCAATTGACACTTCGAGATAGTATGGCCCATGGATTTCTTAAGCGAATTCAGGCCTATTGCAATCGGCACTTCGAGATAGGGCCGCCCATGGTACCTGAACTGCACAATGCACTTACATGCCCCCAGTAGGATGGATATCCTAAGAGACAAGCACCGAGGAGGTAATATGTTATCATCACATCCTCAAGGTGAGTATATACTCCACCTCTCCTGCGGCAGGAACTCTTCCAATCAAATTGTGTTTTCAAGCCTTTCCTAAGTCAAAACTAAGAGAACCAAATCTCTGTTAGGAAAGAAAGAAATTAAGTTGATTACCAGACTAAGTGTGTGAAATTTGGATGCTTAGGTTACAAGGACCCGTAAACCAAAAGGTAGAACAAGACTCCAAGTACTACCCCACCTTTTAACTCAAACCCTAGCTTTCCTTCCTCAACCTCTTGAGAAATGGTTTGCAACTTAACTCCTACTTAAGTTTTTAAGTCCACAAAGGACCCTAAAGGTCTAAAGCTAGTAGCTCATTTAGCTTCTAAAGTTTGACCCTAGAATTAACTTAGTCTACCCTAGAGTTCTTATTTGCTTAAGAATGCAGGACCTAGCCAATTAAGCTCAAAACTTTTTTTTTTCTAAATGCAAATGTATGCATGCTATAAACAAGATGCCTCAGGTCCTCTCCCCCATGCTTGGTTCAAACAATGTCCTCATTGAAAACAAAAATAGCTAAAGGAAGATATTACCTGAGGCGGAGAAAGGTAGGAGCTAAGGCTCCTCAAGAGTGACTTCGTTAACCAGATGGCCATCTAAAGTTATGTAAGGTTTTAACCGTTGATTGTTGACGATAAAGGGAGTTGCTAAAGAGTAAGGATTTTTAATCTCCACAGCTCCATGCGGAAATACTTTGGTGATGATGTAAGGCCCATCCCAACGAGATTTTAACTTCCCAGGAAAAAGCTTAAGTCTGGAATTGAAAAGCCAGACTTGTTGGTTGGGCTCAAAGGTCTTTCGAAGTATAAACTTATCATGCAAGACCTTAGTTCTTTCTTTATAAGCCTGAGAGGTGTCATAAGCATCATTCCTTAGCTCCTCAAGCTCACTTAATTCTAGAAGTCGTGCCTTACCTGCCTTCTCTAAATCCATGTTAACACTTCGAATAGCCCAAAGTGTCTTATGTTCCAACTCAACAAGTAAATGGCATGCTTTTCCATACACAATCCAAAAGGAAGAAGTACCCAAAGGGGTCTTATAGGCCGTTCGATATTCCCACAAAGCATCATTGAGCTTTTGGGACCAGTCTTTCCTATCAGGTCTAACGGTCTTTTCCAAAATATTTTTTATCTCCCTATTCGACACTTCAACCTGGCCACTTGTCTGAGGATGGTAAGGGGTAGCGACCTTGTGAGTCACTCCCAGACTCCTGATTAGGCGATTGAAGTGGTGGTTTCAGAAATGAGGTCCCTCATCACTTATAATAGTCTTGGGGCAGCCGAAACGGGATATGATATTGGCCTTCACAAATTTCAAAACCACGGAGTGGTCATTTGTACACGTAGGAATGGCCTCTATCCATTTAAAGACATAATCAACTGCCACCAAGATATATTCATAACCATGGGACGACGGGAAGGGGCCCATAAAGTCAATTCCCCACACATCAAAAATTTCAACAAATTGAATAGGATGTTGAGGCATTTCATTCCTCTTCCTAATCTTTCCAGTCCGTTGACATCTAATACAGGCCTTAACAAAAATATGAGAATCCTTAAATAAGGAAGGCCACCAAAAATCAGACTGGAGAACCTTAAAAGCAGTGTTCTTAGCACAAAAGTGTCCTCCACAATGAAGTTCATGGCAAAAACTCAGTGCACTTTGTTGTTCCTCTTCAGGTACACAACGTCTCAGTACTTGGTCTTGTCCAATTCTAAATAATTCTGGCTCTTCCCAATTAAAATATCTTACTTGAGAAATGAATCTCTTTCTTTTCTGCTCATCCCAAGAGCCAGGAGTTTGTCCAGTGACCAAGTAATTTACAGTGTTTGCATACCAAGGTAAAGTTGGTGTTACCGTCATCAGAGTTTCATCAGGAAATGTCTCGCGAATGTCTCCAGAAAGAGTCATTAAGAGGACGGCGAGACAGGTGGTCAGCCACAACATTTTCTACTCCTTTCTTTTCACGTATTTCCAAGTCAAATTCTTGAAGGAGTAGGATCCACCTAATCATACATGGCTTAGAATCTTTCTTATCAATGAGATGTTTCACTACTACATGATCAGTAAAAATAACCACCTTAGACCCAAGTAGATAAGACCTAAACTTCTCTAGAGCAAAAACTACAGCAAGTAATTCTTTTTCAGTGATGGTGTAGTTTTGCTGAGGTTCGGTTAAAGTCTTGCTTGCATAATGCAGCACATGAGGTCTTCCCTCAACCCTTTGTCCAAGGATTGCTCCCACTGCATAATCTGAAGAATCACACATAAGCTCAAATGGGAGTGTCCAATCAGGAGCTTGGAGAATAGGCGCAGAGATCAAGGCCTCCTTTAGAGTTTGAAAGGCCTCGGCACACTTTGAATCAAAACTGAAGGAAGATTCCTTCGCCAACAAGTCACAAAGTGGCCTAGAAATTTTACCAAAATTTTTAATAAAGCGCCTATAAAAGCCAGCATGGAATTTTGGAAATAGAATCAATCATGGCTTTATCTACTTCCAAACCTTGCTCGGATACAACATGCCCAAGTACAATTCCTTTCTATACCATGAAGTGACTTTTCTCCCAGCTGAGGACTAAACCAGTCTCCTTACATCGCTTCAACACATTCTCCAGGTGCAGGAGACACTGGTCGAAAGATGAGCCATAAATGGAGAAGTCATCCATAAACACTTCAACACACTCGTCAATCATGTCCGAAAAGATAGACATCATACACCACTGGAAAGTTGCAGGGGCATTACATAATCCAAACGACATACGCCTGAATGCAAAAGTACCGTAAGAACTCGTGAATGTCATCTTTTCTTGGTCATCAGGAAAGACTGCCACCTGATTGTACCTAGAATATCCATCAAGAAAGCAATAGTACTTATTCCCTGCCAATTTCTTGAGAATTTGATCAATAAAAGGCAGAGGAAAGTGATCCTTCTGGGTAGCGGTGTTCAGCTTGCGGTAATCAATACAGACCCTCCATCCAGTTGAGGGTCTAGTGACAACTTGTTCACCTTGGTCATTGAGTTCCACAGTAAAGCCTACCTTCTTTAGCACCACATGAATGGGACTAACCCATTTACTATCAGCAATGGGATATATGATCCCGGCGTCCAACCACTTCAAGATTTCCTTTTTTACCACCTCCCTCATATTAGGGTTCAGACGTCTCTGCATGTCCCTAAATGGCTTGATGGAATCATCAGTATAAATGTGGTGCATGCAGAGTGTAGAGTCTATACCCTTAATGTCAGCAATGCTCCATGCAATAGCTTCCTTCTGCGTAGACAAGCATTCAATCAAGGCTCCCTCCTGTGCCTTAGATAACATAGCCAAAATGATAACGAGGAGTGTATCATTGGCACCTAGGAAAACATACTTGAGAGTGTCAGGGAGGGGTTTCAACTCAAGGTCGGGGGCTTGTATGGTTGAGGGTTTCATAGTAGATGTCCCCATCTCAAGTAGCAAATCTACCTTCGGCGGAAATGATGGGGGAAGAGACTCAGCAGAAACACCTAGCAATTCCTCAAGTTCTAGTATATCCCCTTCACATTCCTCCAAGAGATGGGAATGCTTATTTAGCATGACATGCTTAAGGGGGTCATCACAAAACATTGCAGGAGTTGCCTCTTCAATCAGGTCATCTATCACCTCAACTTGAGAACAATCCTCAAGTCCGGCTTGTTTGTAAGCATCAAACACATTAAGCTAGATTTTCCTGTTCCCAAAGCCCATTTTCAATGCCCCCGTATTGCAATTGATTGAAGCATGCGAAGTTGCAAGGAAGGGGTGGCCCAAAATGATGGAGGGTTTGGTTGGCTTGTTGGTAGGGTCAGTGTCCAAAACTAAGAAGTCAACAGGAAAGAAGAAATCCTCCACTCTTATGAGGACATCTTCCAAAATTCCCCGTGGTTTCTTAAGTGATCGATCAGCAACTTGAAGGATTACAGGGCTAGGCTTCAGATTGCCTCCCCCAAGTTGTTCATACATGTAGCTCAGAAGGATGTTCACCCCTGCACCCAAATCAAGTAGAGCCTCATCAATTTGTAAGTCACCAATAACTACAGAGATGTATGGGGCTCCTGGGTCCTTAAGTTTTGGGGGTGTGCCATGTTGAACAATTGAGCTAACAGAATCAGGCAGGACAACTTATGATTGGACCTGTTTTCTAGATGGCCGCTTTTTCGTGCACAGGTCCTTTAAGAAGCAGGCATAAGATGGAATCTGCCTGATAGCTTCAAGAAAAGGCAGGTTAATCTACACTTGCTTGAAAGTTTCCATAATCTCATCCGTCTTATCTTTGGTTCCAGATGAGCCAGCAGAAGTCTGTCCAGAGGTGGATAAGCACTCTGGAAAAGGCACTCTCGATCTCTGGATGGAAGGGTTATCATGTCGAGTAAGGGGTGGAATGGGGGCAACTTCTTCCGGTGAGGTGATTTCAAGCGGAGAAGATTTGGGCAAGTCTTCTCCGATGGGGGTGAAAGTCGGGGTGGATGGTTTTTTAGGGGGTGAGAGTATAGGAGCATCGGGTTTAGAAATTTCTTTCCCACTCCTCAGGATAGTCACCGCCTGAGCATGCTCCCTAAAGACAATCCCTTTTCCTTTAGGATTTTCCTCAGTAGCACTGGGGAGCTTCCCAGTCTCCCTCTGTCTAACGGCCTCAACAAGGTGTCCAATTTGTGATTTCATCTCATGTATATCCTTGTCATGAGATTGGATGATGTCACTTTGACTTTCTTGCATAGTTTTCAACATCGCCTTCAATTCATTCATCTCAGAGGTCTTAGGTTGGGCAAAGGTCTGAGGTTGGTTCGTTTGATGGTTTTGAAAGGATTGTGGTTTGTAATTCCCTGAATTTAAGACATTGCCTTGTCTCCATGAAAAGTTTGGGTGGTTCCTCGATCCCTTATTATAAGTGTTGGAGAAAGGATCATTACGAGGTCTAGGACGGAACCCTTGAGTAGCATTTAGATCTGCTTGTACAAGCTCAGGGAATTGGGAGGCCAAGTGGCAATCCACAGTGGAGTGTGTATTGCCTTGGCAAATTAAGCATTCAGAAGCTTGGGATGTGGAGGTGTTAGATACGAATGAACTTGGGTTCGACATAAGCCTTTCCATGTTTTGGTTCAATAATTGAATCTGGTAGGCTAAATTCCGGGTGCCCCTTGCCTCATTCGCCTCCAACTTTCTTTGCATGAGAGTGGGCTTTCTATCCATGTAGGCAGAATTCAATTGAATAGAATTCTCACTCAAAGTATCAAATAAGTTCTAAGCTTCATCCTCAGTATTAGATAGAAAGGTTCCTGCACAGGCACCATCCACAATTTACCTATGCGAATCATTAAGTTCAGTGTAGAACCTTTCAACTAGTTGCCATTTA
Organism: Thalassia testudinum; assembly: GCA_037157565.1. Classification (NCBI taxonomy): domain Eukaryota; kingdom Viridiplantae; phylum Streptophyta; class Magnoliopsida; order Alismatales; family Hydrocharitaceae; genus Thalassia; species Thalassia testudinum. Next base: position 41,919,718 of record JAZHRO010000049.1, read on the forward strand.
GGCACCTGGTGATGTGGGAAAAGTCTCAGCAAGTCGTTAAAGCGCTCCCACGCATCATGGAATGCTTCCCCATCCTTTTGAACAAAACTCATAATTTTCCTCCTAAAGTGATTGGTTTTGCTCATGGGGAAGTACTTCTTCAAAAACTCTTTCAGGGCATCCCAAGTATTAATATTATCAAGGGTGTGATACCAATACTTGGCTTTGTCCTTAAGGGAGAAGGGAAAGAGGGTCCGCATTTGAGCGTCATCAGTAATGCTCTGCAGCTTCACCATGGAACAGACCTCGGTGAATTCCTCTATATGCCTATAAGGGTCTTCCCTAGTAGTACCATAAAAGGAGGGCAGCAAGGATATGGTACTACTTTTTGATCTCATAAGGATTGTCCCCTCCAGGTCTACGTAGTGCAGGGCCAGCTTGATTGGTTGGGATGAAATATTCCTTAAGGCTCCTTTGACCGGCCATTTCTACCCTTGGAAGGTCTCTTCTTAAGATTCTTTTAGGTTCAGGATCAAACACTAGTTGTCTCCTAAGAGAATGCCTACCAAGCATGCACTACAAACACAATTCAGAAGGACTTGTTTGGTCTTTACAAATTTAGACTTTTGACTTTAGTTCAAATTGTAGGTGACAAACCAAGTTGCCCAATCAATTACGCGCTTATTGTCAACCTTCGAAATGCCTAAAAAGACCTAGTTGGAGCTTAGGTATTCTTTCCTAAATCTCAAATGATAAAGCAAATCCAAAGATGGAAAATCGAGGGATGCGAGTAGACCTAAACCTTCCTTTGAAGCTGTGCTTTCGTGGTGCTTCTCAACTACCCCCAAAAATCCATGACAGGGTATCCCCCTCTTTGGATTTACAAAACATTTGATCTCAAGTTCCGAACACTTCAGAATCCAACGTTAGGAGGGCTCTTGTCCTAGTCGTTTCAAGACTTAGGAGTGTCTAAATGAGTGTCGTGGTGCAAAAGATATAAGTGTGCATTCACCGGAAAAAGATTTTGAATTTTGAATCGCACACCATGTTTGACAATCAAGTCCTTGATTTTTAGATGTCCCTCCTTTAATTAGTCCTTTTTCGCAAATATATGTGACCACTTGTTAGATCGCTTCAAGACAAATTTTGTGGTCTTCGAATTAAATCCAAATGCAATGCGTGATCAAGAATAGGATGCAAAGTAAGAGAATGCATACCTTACTTCTAGCAATCCACGATGCGAGAATGCACACAATGTAGAGAAGTAAATCTAGAGGCTACTTATAAAGACCTAAATGGTTCGTCGCAGCATTTTTATTTTTATTTTTAAACTACTTATGCACAGGCAAATAAAAGTAAACAATCCACAAAATAAATAAAAAACCTAAATCTAAAGAAAAAGGGAATAGGCTCCCAAAAATTACCCAACACGGGCCTAAAACAAAATCAATGAACAAGCCCCTCAAAATATACCCCAGAATAAGGGTTTCAAACCAAATGCAACGAAAAATTAAATCTAAAGTATTAATCCTACTCTAATTAAATCAGCGATTAAATGTACGTCGTGTCCTCGTCCTTCTCCTCCTTTGCAAGGTAGCTCGATCAATTCCTACTCTAGCGACGTCAAGGGTCACCTCTCACGATGGCTAATTCCTCGCACAAATTTCTCGCACAGAAAAAAAAATGTTCAAATCACTGTGCAATTGAGAAATAAGTAAAAATAAAATAGGCGAAATTATTGCGTCTGTTGCCTCCTCGGCAACGACGCCATTTGACGAGTCGATTGTTTGCTTTTCAAGTCGTTTGTAGTTTTATGTGGTGGAAAAATCGACTAATCAATAATTAAAATAATCACTTGCAGAAGAGCTGGTCGTGTCCACAGGGAGGCAATGATGTATTTAAATTCGCACCGGTTAAAAATGTATGTTCGTAGTTGTTTAGACGAGAATCGAGCCAAATCTGCCTTCAGATTAAGGTAGAATCAAGAGAACATACTAAAATGGAAATTTTGAACAACTAGAGGATATTTTTTGCAATGCAGATTCAATAAAATATCAATAAAAGTTGGAAATGGTAGATAATGTAAATATTACTAGCCCTTCTACTGTAGCAAAACAAGGGATTTCTTCCCCTTGGCCGTATGCGAAAAGGAAGGAACAACCGAAGCCATGAAGCTCGAAGGAAGATCTTTGGACCGAGGGCTTCGCGGCAGTGGTGGCGGCGAGTCGTGAGGTGGCCGGAGCCGGCCGGACGAAGCTCCGGTGAAGGCGGCTTTCGACGGTGGTTGCACCTACTAGAGGAGGTGCGGCTGTGCATGCGCGAAGGCTGCTGCAGGTGGTGCGCGTGGAGGCTGTCGTTGCGTGCACTGAGTCCGCACGCACTGCTGGAGGCACTGCAGATGGCGGGGGGCACTGTAGATGGCGGAGAGGCTCTGCAGGCAGAAGGCGCGGGTGCACTGGAGTAGGCGCACTACAGGCTGGAGGCGGGTGCGTGTTGAAGTGCTAGCAGGCTTGGCGCTGTAGGTGGTGCGCGCGGAGGGAAGAATGCGTGCCTGCTGGAGGCAGTGTGTACGCACGCAGGTGAGGAGTTGGTGGCCGATGCTGCAGGGTGAGCGCGTGGAGGCGGATGCTGCTGCAGGCAGTGCGCGGTCTGCAGGTGCGTTGGAAGTGAAGTGCAGCAAGGGTGGTTGCTGCTGCAGGCTGGAGAGGCATTGGAAGCTGGAGGTGAGGTGCAGGGTGCGCTCGGAAGGCGCTGGAGGATGGAAGGGGTGTGCGGTGTAGCGGGCGTGAAGGCAGTCTTGTGCAGCAAGGGCTTGCACCGTGGATGCTGTAGGAGGTGCGGTGCAAGTGTGCAACCGGAGGCACGGGCGTGAAGTGAGCGGCCGGTTACTGTTGGAGTGGGGGGTTGAAGCTTCAGACGTCCGGGAAACTTCCCGGACGTCTTAACTGACTGAGGAGTGAAATTGCAGTAGCGGTTGTGGAGGTTGTTGGTGATGACGGCGAGGGTGGTGATGTTGATTCTGGTGAGGTACAGTGATGCAGATAAGCTCCAGATGGCGGTGTGGCTTGTCACGCCACACGCCCACGGTGGTGGAGGCTCGTTGCCGCGGTTAAGGTCGGCGATGGTGAAATGGACAAGATGAGCTCTCTGCACAGTGCGGATTGTTGGGATGGTGGCCTCCTATGCTCGGTTGTCTCTTCCTCTTTTTGTAGTTGCCTGCATGAATTTAAACGGAGAGGCGGGAGCAGATCCACATTCTCCGCTCGTCCTTGAATGTAGATTTCAGTGCGGCAGCTGGTGGCATTGGAGCGGCAGCCGAAGAAAATGCAGCCGTTGCTGCAAGAAGAAGAAAGAAAAAAATAATGTTAAAATATTATGGTTATTTATATATAAACCCTCAACTTTTATGTTAACTTAAATTAATGTATGCAATACACCTAATTGGTTAACTAATTAAATGAATGAAATGCATGAATTTTATAATTAAATTAGAAATATGAATTAACCTATTTACATCCTAATTTATGCTAATTACATGCTAGAATTAACTTAATGTCTAAGCACTTAAATACTTAAATAGCACACAAATATGGGCTAATCAGCTAGTCTCTGATTGTTCATCGATATAATCACTAGAAGGATGCATCAACTCCATCATGCGACCCTACACATAGTTGAGCTTATGGTAGGTTCTCCTAAATGTTTATCACTAAGTTATTCATTACTTGTTTCAATGAGCTTACATGTCTCTCTTGATATAATGGATCAATCCAAACATGGGGCCATCAGTACTAGACTTGCTATGACTCCTCTCATAGATCGAAACATGATCAAGTTGTACACCATTATGGGTATCTGACTACATATGTGAGATGTGCTTATAAATTAAGTTATCCTAAATTTTAGCTTCTCTTATTTAAGTCTCCTAACTTGTAAGTTTTATAATAGATATTATAATCAATAATTTTTATATCGTCAATTAAGCTAGTGAAAATGTACTTACATAATTATCTCTCAAGGTATCTATGCTCATCCATCCCAAGCAGTGGGTTGCATCGAAGCTTTCGCCCTATTAGCTTTATTTTTCTTAGCTTGCTCCTATAATAACAAATTATTGAAATTGGTACTTAATCATTTTGCTTTTAGAATAGAAGTAATTAATATAAAATATTAATTACCTTCGTGTTTTCCTGATCCTAATATTCGCAGCACTCCACCCAATGACTAGCTTGTACTCCTGGTGGCACGTCCCTTAATGCATCCTCATAATTCTTACCAATAAGAACTATTTATATATACAGAAAAGTTAGAAACACCTAAAAGTAAATAGTTGTGCTATTATGTTATTATAAATTCTATATCTATGCTTATGTCTTACTTGGCTTTTAAGCTTTTCTCTCCAACTACGAAATGCCCTCCCTATTGCTTGGAGAATATATGTAGTCATCATTGGATTTGTTCCCCAATCATAGGTCACATGCATTTTATATTATAATGAATAATTAGATAAAGGATTTTAAGTAAACCAAATGAATGACATAACAACAATATCATAGTAACACCCCTAGCTCATGAATGAACTCATCCTTATATTGCTGAGGGACTTGCCTCCAATCAAAATAACATGTCAATAGTCTCACAAGTGTAGGGATCCAGCTATTAAAGGGTGTGTAATGTGAACATCTTCTGCTACAATTTACTTCAACCGTTATTCGAGTCCCTTCAATTAATTTTCTCAATTCCACATTCCTTGTCTTACCCCTTGACTTTGATTTTCTTCCTTCAGTAAACAAATAGTCAAAATAAAATTGTTATAAAGAATTAATATCAAAGAAAATTAATGTAAGAATTTATATACCATTAGACCCTTCTTGACTCTACTCCTAAGATTGCCTCTACGATTGACTATGTGGTTGACTGTTCTGCTGAGATTGGCTATGTGACTAGCTCTGAGGAGGGTCTACAAACTGAGATGGTGCCTACTGCTGGGATCGACTTTGGGGAGGGTGTAAGGGATGAGCTGGTGTCCGCTGCTGGGATCGACTCTAGGGAGGGTGTAGGGGTTGAGCTGGTGTACGCTGCTGAGACTGGCTTTGGGTAAGGTGTAGGGGCTGAGCTGGTGTTTACTATTAGGATTGGCTTTGGGGAGGGTGCAGGGGCTGAGCTGGTGTTTGCTGCTGGGATTGGCTTTGGGGAGGGTGTAGGGGTTGAGCTTGTGTTTGCTACTGGGACTGGCTCTGGGGAGGGTGTAGAGGCTGAGCTGGTGTCCGCTGTTGGGACTGGCTCTAGGGAGGGTGTAGGGGCTGAGCTGATGTCCATTGTTGAGATTGGCTCTAGGGACGGTGTAAGGCCTGAGCTTGCGTTTGCTGTTGGGACTGGCTCTGGGGAGGGTGTAGGGGCTGAGCTAGTGTCCACTGCTGGGACTAGCTCTGGGGAGGGTGTAGGGGCTGAGCTGGTTCCACTGCTGGGACTGGCTCTGGGGAGGGTGTAGAGGCTGAGCTAGTGTTTCCTACTGGGACTGACTCTAGGGAGGGTGTAGGGGTTGAGCTAGTGTCTGCTACTGGGACTGGCCCTGTGAAGGGTGTAGGGGTTGAGCTAGTGTATGTTGCTGGGATTGGCTCTGGGGAGGGTGTAGAGGCTGAGTTGGTGTTTGCTACTGGGTTTGGCTCTGGGGAGGGTGTAGGGGCTGAGCTGGTGTCCACTGCTGGAACTGGCTCTGGGGACGGTGTAAGGGCTGAGGGTGTGGGTGCTTAGGTGGAAGCTGAGAGTGAGGCTGTGTATTTTGTTGAGGTCTATGCTGAGGCCTAGATTTTAGAAGAGTATGAGGTGGGATCATGGCATGTCGAGTATGAGATTGAAGTCGAGTCTGAGGTAGTGGCGAAGTCTGAAGATTGGGCATGTGGGAAGGCAACTGGAGTTGATGGTCATGCTGTGAGTAGGGTTGAGGATCATGTTGGCGCTCAGGCTAGGTGTCGATGCCACCCTTTTGTCCTTGGACCTGGTCATCTGGCTCAAATGAAGAGTCATCACTGCACATATCAAGACGATGCTTTTCGTATGCCATCAACTTCTTAGGTGCCATCTACATTAAAAAGAATTATTAATTACAAAAAATACAATAGAAGGATGATTACATCAGCAAATATATTTATCAAAAGATAAATTTTGATAAAGTGAATAAGCACATCTTCTAAATGGAAGCTACAATTAAATTCTCCAAATTTCAGGGCTACTGAATGTGACCAATTTATTTACTCCAACTTGATGCCACTATATGTAGAAAATTTTACTTTGATTATTCCAATAGAATAATTTCAGTTTGATTATACTTCATGCCACTATGTGTAGAAAGCACAAACTTGAAAATATAAAACTTACTCTTATATGATTCATTAAAAAAAAATCATAACTTTGGTTACAGGAAATAAGAGAGGAGCTACAAAATATAAAAGAATGATGTCATACTTTTTATATAGTCAACTATGATGAAAGAAGTATGCCAAAGCAAGTAAAATATCAGTCCAGTATAATAAGAAAACCTGCAATGGAGAAAATATATGAAAAAAATTTTTAGAATGAAATGGTTAAACTCTATAAAATAGCTTAATTGAAAATGTTTACCTCAAATATCAATATCCATTGCACCATGACCTATTTCTTCATCTTGTAGCACATCTTGGTATGCTACAGAATCAAAGTTGGGATCCTTATCATGTTGTATATCATAATGATCTTGCGACATTATTTTTATTGGTACTATCTAGCCATTTCTACTATTATCAAGCACGTAAAAAGCTTGTTCAACTTGACAAGCTAATGCAAATGGTTCAGATGGTTGAAGAATTGTACGATCCTTATTCCAACTTATGAAACCAGTTTCTTTGTCCACTTTAACACCATATCTGTTGTTAAAAATATCAAACTAGTCACACTTAAATAAGATGACTCGACAATCGTGACTTTAGCTTACTTCGACAATCTCTTTGATTTTCCCATAGTAACCACCACAACCAGTTTGTATGTCATCACATTTCATAATAACATCTGAATGATGTGTCGCCTCCAAATCATCAATTGATTGCACTATAAATCTGAACCCATTTATTATAATCCAGAGTGATAATGTGCATGACTTAAAGGTATGTTCATCATTACATCAAAAACTTCTATCCATTACGAATCATTGTTTTGTTTCATTTCTTGCACACGAGTTCTAAACCTGTCAATGAAGTCTTCTTTACATCTAGAAATATGCGAAGATTGTTGAAATTCATCGTAAAAATATGGAATCTGCTTTAATATATATATGAGCTAATTGTCAATCATGTTCTGACATTAGTTTAAATTCCATTCGTATGATTAGCCTTCCTCGGATATCAAATATAGAAAAACAATCTTCCACATTTTCACTGTTTTGTCCATCATCATTCCTTTTCAATCAATTGAATTGATTATTTGGACCATCCATATACATCGCACAAAAGTTGATGCATTCTTTTACAAGATACCCTTCGATAATTGAACCTTCTGCTTAGCCTTATTAAAGACGTAGTCTTTCAATTTTTTCAAGAAGAGCTCAACTGGATACATCCACCTATACTAAACTGGTCCAACAATCCTTACTTCATTTGCTAAGTGGAGTATAAGATGTACCATGACATCGAAAAATGCAGGCGGAAAAATCTACTCCATCTTACATAGTGTGATCACAATTTACTTGTCCTAATAGTCTAACAATTGAGAATCTAATGTCTTTGATCATATAACCTTGAAGAATTGGCTTATCTTCGTCACAGAGTCAACCACTGGTTGAGGAAGCAGTCCACGATGGGAACAAGATTTCCTTTGCAAACATGGCAATCATGACTCTTTAACCCACTTATCTTCTTCAATGCTTCATTTACACATGTAGAAAGTTGTGACAAGAATCCATCTAGAACCATGATATATTTTAGAAAAGATAATATCTTCAGTTGTTGCTCATCTTTCAAAGTATATAATTCCTTAGGAAAGTCATAACTGCCATCATCTTTATGATTTACGTGCAACTCAGGATGAATGCTGTTGGAGGCGGAAAACTACACGTTCGTAGTTGGATTTAAAAACCCGTCATTGTAGTTCGAGTCGCAAAGAAATTTGTTTAGCAGATAAAATTTACACCGAAAAATCCGTAAAGAAGTTTCAGGTCGAACACAGGGAGGCTATGTTGATCTCAAAATCCACAATTATATTTTTTTGTATTTCTGTTTAAACGTCGAAATAATCACATTGGAATCGATATAAACAATAAGAGAGAGAGAATAATCACTTGATATTTGAATAATGTTTTACAACTAAGAAAGCAGGAAATGATTACACTAGAAAGCGGGAAACTGTTACAACTAGAAAGCGGGAAAATTCTACTCTAGAAAGCGGAAAAAGAAGGGAGAGAGAAGTTATCCCCCTCGACGAATGCTTGGAGGATGAGCCGGAAGGAGACGACTCCTGGAAGAAGGAGGACAAGGCGGGAAGGAGGACAGAGTCGGAAGAATGGGAACGAGGTAGCACGTCATCGTCGTCGCGAGATCCACTTCCGAAACAGGGGTGAAAACTTGGTTTTAGCTCTTGAGGAGCATCCCGGGTGTGGGACAAGCTTCTCTTAAGCTTTGGAGAGGGAGAAAGGAGAAGGAAGGGATGAGAAATTCGTCGGGTAGGGGTCTCCTTTTATAGTTGCAAAGAGTGGGGGCATTTTGGACATTTTAATTTCAAAAACAATTATATGGGACCTTTAGTGATGGACTTAAACAACACTAAAGGTCCGTCGTGGGTGACATGTGCATGCGCTACGTACGCCTACTCCTCTTCCGCACCCTAACGCTCGCATACGTTTGGATTGATCTCAGTCGTCCGATCGTGAGATCGGACGGTCGAGATCAATCCTCATAGCGCCCTCCAAAACTCCTCTGCCACATGCCTGCGTGCGATGAGGCGTGCAAATGTGTGTCATCACGTGCGTACACGATCAAAGGATCCTCCGCACACCACGCCTTTTCCCCTCGGCCACTCAATCTTCATCTGACGGCCCAATCGCACTCGCGCTCGCACCCATCTGAATTGAGGTGCTTGGCATGGCTTGAACGCGCGCCCTTCAAACTACTCTACCACATGCCCGCGTGCTATGAGGCATGCAAACGCGCGTCATATGCACGTATGCAAATGAAGGATCCTCCACGCGCCATGCCTCCTCCGCTCGGTCGCCCGATCTTCTGAGTGTTGTAGACGGTGCCACGGGTGTCGGATTGAATCAATTTTCATGCCGTTAGCCTGCGATCATCTATCCGAACCCATCCTTGTGGTCGGATTTGTCGTCGGAAGTGCGGATTGGCACCATCTTGGCCCTTGATCTTTAGGGTTCCTCGATCTCTATCTGGTGCTAGGATGTCCAATCAGGGCGATCTTGGAGTCGTTGAACTACAATCGTCGCCCTGATCAGATCTGTACGGTTCGATCTTTGATCCGAGGCCCCAATTAACAAGTTGCTCTATCGCTAGCCATAAAAGGAGATAATTACTATACAATTTATACAACTTGACCTAAATGCATGATTATGCATGTTATGCAGTATTTATAATATATGATGCTAATATGGTACTAAGAACATGCATTAATAAACATTTTAGGTTAATCAGATGTTTGCACATCACACCCCATGCCTATCTTTTGCTAGTCCCTAGCAAAAACTACATGCTATTTATAAAAGAATTAGGGTTGGATTACTTGGGCACAAGTCATTTTCAATATTAAGAAATTTTTACTTAGGACCTGAACTTTCAAACACACAACAACGCCTGGGTATCTGCCAAAATGCAAACTGCCTCAAGCCCTCACCTTATTCAAAGAAAGATCTCTTTCTCTCTTTTTCTTCTCTTCTAATTTTTTTTAGATTTTTGAGTTTAGGGTTACAGAGTGGCTTTCTATGACCACTCAACCCACCCAAGATTTGATGAGAACCCTAAGTTTTAAGCATCCTTTTGTGAATGTGATAGACTCTTTGATCGGCAATCAGAATGGACTTCGGGTTTCTACGCCCCTAGGTGACCTCAAAAAAAGTTCTGCCTAAAGGTGTATCTATACTACCGGTAGCTTTCTCCTTACTTTTATTTTTTATGGGGTCAACACAAGGGTGAATCCAGTATATATCTCCCCGACTTATTCTACTCCGCTTCTTCATAAGTGTTCTAAGAATTTTTATGTGCATTTCTTGAGCTGGGATCTGGACAATCGGTCGATGAGCTGTTACCACCGACAACTTGCCAGCCATACTCGTGCGGCGAAGTGTGGCTTATTTCTTTTGTTTCTTTTTCTTTCTTTTCTCCTTTTTCTTTTTTTTTTTTTTTCTTTTCTTTTTGAACTTTTTCTTTTTTTAAGTAGGTGGCTTCCCTGGTCTAGGATTTACCTAAAGGCAGTAAGAAGAGAGTGGTCCTGTGACTGGGCTCTGGACAACCTACCTATGGACTGTTACCCACGATAAGTTGCTAGCCACATCACTCTAGAAAGTTCATTAGCTATCCAATTTCTGTTAAAACCACTGAGCAATGAGTCAGTGACGAATAGTGTTTAGATTCCTAGACATAAAGTTCCCTCAAATCAGAGGGCAGGTTGATAAGTCATGTACTTATCACCCAAACTTATTTATTCAAATTAAAATAGAATTCAGGATGACGAGGACTCGGTAAACAAATCCACATTTTAGTGGATACCCAGGCTGATTAAGCCCAAAGACCTAAAGGGTTTTAGTGTTCAGATCCTACTGTAATATTTCCTAAGATTAAAAGTTCCTAATGTCTAGGTATTCCTTCCTAATTCATTTTTTTTTAAGAGAAAAACAAGTAGAATTTACAAGAATTCCATAGAGCTGACAAAATGATTTAGAAATGAATCCACTGTCCCATGCCTAGCTGATGCAATGTCCGCATTGAGAATAAAAGACATGAAAGGAAGGGTAGAATGCAGAAGATATCACCTGAATATGAAGCTCGGGTCAGCTCTGAGTCAGACTGTACAACTACTGAGTTTAATGCCATCAGTTAGGCATAGTCCAGCCAAAGAAGTCACAACATAACTAGCGCAACCGTGTCTGAGACAAGTTTTGGAATAATACGGTCAATAACAGGCTTCAGATGTTGACCATTGACTTTGAATGAATTACCCATCTTCAGGTCAGAGATTTGAACTGCCCCGTTTGGAAATATCTGATCGATAATGAATGGGCCATTCCATTTCGACCTAAGTTTGCCAGGAAAGAGCTTAAGTCGAGAATTGAATTGCCAAACCTTCTAGTTTAGCTCAAAGCTCTTGCGGGATATCAATTGGTCATGAAGAGCTTTGGTTCGAGCCTTGTAAATCTTGGCATTCTCATACGCGTCATTTCTAAGCTCCTCCAACTCAAATAGTTGGAGTTTTCTAGTCTTCCCGGCTAAACTCAGATCTAGATTACATTGCTTAATTGCCCAGAACGCCCTATGTTCAATTTCTACAGGTAAATGGCATGCCTTTCCATACACCAGACGAAACAGAGACATGACGATGGGCGTTTGATATGCCGTACGGTAGGCCCAAAGAGCGTCGTTAAGCTTTTGAGTCCAGTCTTTGCGATCAGGCCTAACCGTTTTCTGTAGAATATTCTTGATCTTCCGATTGGGGATCTTGGCCTGTCCATTCATCTGGGGATGGTAAGGTGTGGAGATTCTATGATTAACCCCGTATTTTGCCAACAAATTACGGAACTGGGCATTAGTGAAATGAGTGCCACCATCGCTGATGATGGCCCTTGGAATCCCAAACCGACTGAAAATGTTTTTCTTGATGAAATCTATGACCACCTTATGGTCATTGGTTCGGGTGGGAATAGCCTCAATCCACTTGAACACGTAATCAACAACAACGAGAATGTACTGATGTCCAAATGAAGGGAGGAAGGGTCTCATGAAATCAATGCCCCAAATGTCAAAAATTTTGATGGGAAGAATTAGGTTTAGGGGCATCATGTCTCTCTTGGTTATGCTTCCAAGTGCCTGGCATCGGGAACACGACCTCGAGAAGTCCTGGGCATCCTTGAATAAAGATGGCCAATAGAATCCAAATTGCAAAATTTTTGCAACCATCTTTTTCCCGGAGAAGTGTCCACCACACACAGATGCATGGCAGAACTCGAGTATACTTTTGAATTCGTTCTCTAGAATGCATCGGTGAATAATCTGATCAGAGTCGATGCAATACAATTCAAGGTCCTCCTAGAAGTAATATTTGGCCTCCGATTTGAGTCTATCCCATTTTTTCTTGGTCCAATCCTGGGGGATTTGGCCAATGGCCAAATAATTAACGATGTCAGCAAACCACAGGGTTTGGACACCTCAAACTATAAGGATAGTCTCATCCAGAAAACTATCAGCAATCGGAATGTCTAGATGAGAAGAATCACAAAGAAGTCTCGACAGATGATCCGCCACCACATTCTGTACCCCAGATTTATCCTTGATTTCAAGATCAAATTCTTGAAGAAGAAGAATCCATCGAATAAGCTGGGGTTTGGCATCCTTTTTGGCCAAGAGATGTCTCAAGGCCGAGTGGTCGGTATATATGATGACATGAGACGCTAAGAGATAAGCCCTAAATTTCTCCAAAGTAAACACTACACCTAGTAATTCCTTCTCAATAATAGTGTAGTTCCTCTGGGCCTCATCCAGAGTTTTACTAGCGTAGTAGATGACAGAGGGCTTCCTGTCAATCTTCTGACCCAAAATAGCCCCGACCATGTAATCAGAAGCATCAGTCATGATCTCAAATGGGGTTGTCCAAACTGGTGGTTGCAACACTAGAGCACAAGTGATTGCCGTTTTAAGAAAATGAAATGCCTTACGGCATGATTCGTCAAAATCAAACGGCATTTCATTGGCAAGAAGATTGCTCAAAGGATGAGCAACCTTCGAAATGTCCTTGATGAATCTCCTGTAGAATCCCACATAACCAAGAAATGATCGAATTTGTTTGACAGATGTGGGAGGAGGAAGTTTAGTGATAGCATCAACCTTAGCTTTATCCACTTCGCCATTCAGAGATTACATGACCCAAGACGATGCCTTCTTGTGCCATGAAATGACTCTTCTCCCAGCTAAGGACCAGTCTTGATTTGATGCATCGTTTAAGGATCATTTCAAAATTAGCTAGACAAGAGTCAAACGATTCTCCAAAAATAGTGAAATTGTCCATGAAGACTTCCATAAAATCTCCCACCATGTGAGAGAATATGGCCAGCATACACCTTTTAAAAGTCGCAAGTGCATTGCATAAGCCGAATGGCATCCTATGGAAAGCAAAGGTTCCGTAGGGACAAGTGAAAGTCATTTTTTCCTGATCCTCGAGATGGATAGGGACTTGGTTGTAGCTCGAGTTGCCATCAAGGAAACAGAAGTACTTCTGCCCAGCTAGTCTTCCAAGGATTTGATCAATAAAAGGCAAAGGGAATTGATCCTTTTTCGTGGCTGTGTTCAACTTCCTGTAATCAATACAAACTCTCCAAGAGGAAGCTGAACGAGTTGTGACAGATTCTCCCTTCTTGTTAGTCACAACGGTAATCCTAGCTTTCTTGGGAACAATTTGCATGGGACTTACCCAAGGACTATCAGAGATCGAATAAATGATTCCTGCATTAAGCCACTTGATAATCTCCTTCTTGACCACTTCTCACATATTCAGGTTTAATCTCCTCTGCATCTGGCGAGAAGGGCGGGATCCATCTTCCAAAAATATTCTGTGATTGCAATAAGATGGCTCAATCCCCCTAAGGTCATGAATGGTCCAACCAATTGCCTCCTTGTGCTCCTTTAGGACCTTAATCAGTTCAAATCTCCTGCTCCTTTGTCAATTTAGCACTGATAATCACAAGGACCATCTTATGTGATCCTAAAAACTGATATTTCATATTCTCAAGCAATGGTTTCAGTTCAAGCTAGGGTGGGTTGATGATTGAAGGTAAGGAAGATGCTGATGAAAACTCATCAATAGGAAGAGGTTGAGAGTGAACAAAATCAATAACCCCTTCAGAAGGTGGCGGGTTTGCCAAAGAGGGTTGCGAGTCGAAATCATCATCAGAGGAGGAACTTTCAAATGCAGAAACTGTTATACAAGTTTCAATATTCACGTTATCATCCTTAAGTTCCTCAACAAATCCACAATCCTTGAATTTGTTAATCACCTTAAAAATATCCAATTTCATTCTTTGATCCCCAAAGACGATTTCCATGCTACCACTCTCACAGTTAATGTTGGCCTTGGCAGTAGCCAGGAACGGATGCCCGAGAATGATGGGCGTGTTCCTCAGATTTTCAGGTACATCCATGTCAAGGACAAGGAAATCTACAGGAAAATAGAAATCCTTAACCTTGACAATAACATCTTCGATAACGCCTCGTGGATTTGTGATCGAACGGTCTGCTAACTGCAGCATTACTGAAGTCGGCCAAAGTTCACCTAATCCGAACTTCTCGTAAAGAGAAGTCAGAATTAGGTTAATGGATGCACCCAGATCTAGTAGTGCTCTATCAAAGGTGTAATCTCCGATGAAACAAGAAATCAAAGGAGCACCTGGATCTCTCTTTTTCTGAGGGAGGTGGTGCAGGATAATAGAACTAGCCTGCTCGGAGAGTACCACCTTCCTTGGAACAGAATCTCTCAACTTACGCTTCTGTGTACATAAATCCTTTAAAAATTTCACATAAGCTGGTATAGTTTGATAGCATCGAGGAGCGGAATATTGATCTCGACATTCTTGAAAATATTCAGAAGCTCCTCATTACTATCAATAGACTTCTTCTTCTTTGATCTAATCAAGGCCTCAGGAAAAGGAACATGAGTCGGATCTTCGAAATTAGGTTCCTGAGACTTGATTTCTTCTCTAGAGTTCTCCTTTCTCTCCTCAGGCTCTTCAGGATTTGATAAATCAAAACAGTGTGGTTGTGGATCCTAAGTTTATTTACCACTCCTTAAGGTAACAGAATTAGCAGATGCATATGGGTTTGGGTCTTGGGGAGGGTTAGGAAAGATTGGAGGGGCTTCATTAGCCAAGAACCGTTGATTCAAGGAAGAAGAGGAAGGACCCTACACAACCACCTAAGCATGTGCGTGAGGGTCCCTCTGATTCCCATACTCATGGGCCTGATTTACTAGATTCTGGATATTATGCAGGTTGGGTATGGGTTGAGATGGTAGAGATCCAGGTTGACGAGAATTATCAATGAACCCATTTTGCAAGTTGTCCAAGGAGGTTTTCATTTGCTGCATGAGTTGGAGCATAGATCCTTGCATCTCTACCATTTTTTGGTTCAAATCAGCCTGTCCTACTGGTTGACAGGCATTCGAAGCTGGCTGATTGACCTGATTTGGGGGTAGTTGAGTGTAAACATGACCCTGACCCATTGGTCGTTGTGGAGCATAGTTGCTGGGTCGAAATTGGGTCTGCTGCCCTGGATTTTTCCAGGAGAAGTTAGGGTGGTTCCTTCAACCTGGATTATAAGCATTGGAGTAAGGGTTGGACCTAACATTCTCCTGTACAACATAAACATCCTCATAGGGTTAGGATGGAGAGAAAGAATGGGAGGGATCTGAGAAACTAGAATCAAAGGCCCTAGTTTGGAACCCGTGGGGTTTCGAATAATGCTGACTCACAGGTTGAGCCGCATCAAGTTGATTCACGAACTCCCATCCAGAAGGAGCTCGTGATGAATGGAATCCCGAATTCTGGGATTGACTGGATCGAGAGTTGTTCATTGAGTTTCCAGCCATCCACTCCTCCATTCTCTTAGCAACCAAGTCCACCTTATCAAGTTTACTACAAATCAAGTCCATATCGAATGAATGAGAGTCGTGGACTTCATTAACATTCGATCTGGGTTGTTGGGACCGGTTCAAAGTATCCATGGAGGCATGATTGATTGAATTTTTGCTCATCTCCTCAAACAAATCTTGCTCGTTATTTGCATCTTTGTTGAGGAAATTTCCTCCGCAAGAAGCATCCACATGATTTCTCAGTTGCTTAGTCAACCCGTGGTAGAAGATCTGCATGAGTTGCCATTTTGGCACCTTGTGGTGTAGACACCTCCGCAATAAGTCCTGGAATCACTTCCAGGAAACATGAAATTGCTCCCCCGGCCGCTGGGTGAAGGTAGTAATTGCCCGTCTCAAAGCATTGGTACGTTCGACAAGGAAGAATTTCTTTAGGAAGGTCGATTTCAAATCATTCCAAGTTGCAATTAGCCCTCCTATAGTCCTGTACCAATGACCAGCTTTATCCTTAAGAGTGTGGGGGAAGAGCATCATGATCATCTGCTCCTCATTCACGTTTTGTGCCTTGGTTGTCTAGACCAAAGTGGTCAAGTGCTCCAAGTGTTGAAACGGGTCTTTGATGGAAAGCATTTTCACACGTTTGAAAGTCATCGGAATTGTAGTATAGTTGCACAAAAACGTTCATCAAAATTAAGTTTATAAAAATTATGAGACTTGAGTCCCGGTCATTCGTCTCTGGGAGGTGTTTGCTTTACATTTGAATTCGATCTTATCCCGCTCTACTCTGTTTAAAAATGCATGCCGGTTTCTAATCTCCAGATTAAGATTTCACCACTTCTGTTATGAACTCAGATTACGTGTGCGTGTGTTAAATAAATCACAAAGGTGAACGTGTGAGTTTCTGTGCGCACAATACTAGTGAGGTGTGATTATTCATGGAGAATGCGTCTATCATTAAATTCTCTATATTCTTGGGAAATGACATGCTTGTTGCGAATAGATAAACAATTGAAAACAGGCAACTTGAATCACGCAAAAAGAATGGCAATTATTAAGCTCATGGTGATTTCAAACATACCAAGAGATATATATGTATAAAAATGTATTTTCATTCATTCCATTGGAGAGTTGTTTTCAACAAGAACTGTAGAGGAAAGCTTGTACATAAATGCTTAAAATGAAAATTTAGCTACCAGAAAACGATCGCATACAATAATCTACGGGGGGATTTTGCATGCATCATTCAGGGAGAATTAAGACTATGCTACTAAGCAGTAATAAAAGCAGTAAAAACTATGAAGAGCATAATCTAAATCTAGCATAACAAAAGGGCATTCAGAGGTGGTCCCCAATGGCCTTGGAGGGGTTAGGAGGAGAACGAGGGGCGGCCAATGGAGCTTAGGCCGGCCATTGGAGAGAGAGAGGAGTGATCTAGCATCCTAGCATGGTGACCTTCATGGTGGCGATGACCTCATGGAGGTGGAGTGGCTAACCTAAGTGGAGGTAGGCGTCCATGGAGCCAATGAAGTGAGTGGTGCCAAGAATGGGAATTGGAAACCAAGGGATGTGAATGGGTGCACTTGGCCGCCCATTGGGTCTTTTTATAGACTCAAGGGATTCTCTCTAGAGAGGTGTGGAACTCTCTAGAGAGTGTCCAAGAGTGGCCGGCCATATGGTTATGAGATCCAAAAATTGTGGATCTCATTTTGAATGCCTCTTGGTTGCTAAATTTGGCAACCAAGAGGTGGCACCACTTCAAGAGAGTTCTAGAGAACTCTAGAGAAGTGTATGTGCATGAATGGGTGTGCGTGTGTGAGTGTAGTCATGCTCTATGTTGCTAGGTGGTTTAGGTTAGGTCCTAAGGGGTTTAAGTAGGTGTATGTCTTGAATTAGGGTTACAAACCCTAATTGCTAAGGGGAAAATGCAATTAAACTTAACCTAAGTTTAATTGAAAGAGTGTGAACCTAATTGAGAGTGAAATAACTCAATTAGGTTGGGTTTAGGTCAATTGGACTCTCACCAAGTCCAATTGGACTTGTGTGGGTTGAGATCTAAGCTCAATTGGACTCAATGAGTCCAATTGACTTAGGTGAAGGTAATTGACTTTAGTCAATTGGGTTTGGTGAGGACCTAATTAGGTCCTTAGGTAGGTCTAGAGGTGATGTACTAGGGTTAGGATACCTTAATTTAGGTTCCTATGGGGTTGGGATTAGGTCTATAGAGCTAGAGATCTAAGATCAAGACTTGAATCTCAAAATAGGGACTGGAGACCAGCACCAGACATCCAAAAATGTGATCTGATTACTTATACTCAAAAATCAGAAGTCTACACTTCGGTTCTGAACATCCAATCTGAGTCAGAGGGAAATCAAGGTTCTGTTTTGGGCATTCTGTAGAAATTGGATGTCTGACAAAGTGTCTGGATGTCCAATAACACTGCAGAAGTGGGTTTGAGGTGTGCAAGAGATGGCTAAGGGTCCTAGACATCCTATAACTTATCTGGACGTCCAAATAAGGGTTGGAACTAGGGTTTTAGGGCTTCCTAGAGTGTTGTGACCTAATCTAAGGGTGGTTAAGGCTTGGGGAAGTCTCTAGGCTATCCTAGGGTTAGAATGGACCTAAGCTCTTCACATTTTACTGCTTTATTCCTACTTAATAGAATAACAAACCTTTAACTCCCTTAGATTATTATTCCTACATCTAATCTAAGCCTTCTGCTCCAACTCTGCTGCAACTCCCATTATTCCTAATCCAACTTCAGATCCTACTCCAGATCCAGCTCCTGATCAGCTTTTTGCCTGCAATTGACATAATGCACTTAATTAGCACATTATAACATTATTTCATGCATAGCTAAAGAAAAGCAGAAAAGATGCAGATAATGCGTATGCATGCATGAATTACCCTAACTTATGCCAAGTTCTAGCCTAATTTAGGTCAATTAAGACCTATGATTGCTGCGCAATGTTACCCCCATGCCTAAATCTTGCTAGTCCTTAGCAAATGCAAGACTAAATTATTTACAATAAGGGTCCCTAAGGGACTGATTATTTTATCAAGTGTATGCATAGAGATTTTTCTCCTTTTTGTTTTCCTCCTATGCTTTAGAAATCCAGACAATCGTGAAAGTGCAACTATGTAGCTTTTGCAACAGATTCGAGTGAAAAATCGATTCACCTCTAAAGCCTGTACTCGACCCCTAGTGAAAAACTCTAGTAGGATAGGCGGACTTCTTCCCTCGGGGTATTCAAGATATTCTATGAATTTCACCCTAGCTTTAGGCTTAGGTAGAGAATCTCTGAGGCAAAAGACTATATATTTGGTGGCCCACTCTCACTTGGTGCTACATAGAGACTAGTACTACAGAATCTAGATTCTCGGATTACTAAGTAACTCAACTTAGAGAATGATGAGAAAAACTATGCTCCCTCTTGATTCCTTTGTATTCATTTTCTCTTTCTCTTTTTCTTTTTCTTAGAGCTCACAACCTCACCAGATTCACATATACGATTTGTATTTGGTGGTCTCACTTGGCATTAACACTTTAATTGACTTTCCATAACCCTAACACTAAGTTGGAATTCCTTAGCCAGTATTCGGGCGGTCAGCAACATAAGAAAGGTGGGTTAAGGCCATATTTGGTGAATCTCAAATTTATTCGATGGTATTGCCTCAATGCAACTGAACTAAACATTCACTCTTTTTCTTTGCTTTTTCTTCTTTTTGTAATTTTTTTTTAATTTTTCTTTCTTTTCATCATTTTTTTTTCCATTTCATCTCTTTTTTATTTTTTTCAACATAACACATCCATGAACTTTATTGAGGAGGCATTATTAGGGATTGGTGGTACTCAAGAGACATTAGGTGGCTTATTTGGTGGAAGTGCCTACTCACAGCACCAGGAGAGATGGATAAGACGGTGTATTTCTGACCTTGGAATCAATACCCTCCTTCAGCTGAGGATTCCATAAAGAATGGTCGTAACCATCCACTTTAGCCCTAGTTTTATGAAAACTCACTTTCTACATATTTGCCTTATTTGGTGGCTCTCAGAATTCACTCAGAAATGTATACACAGGAACCAAGAGCGGAAACTATGCCTAATATCTGAGTATCATCACCTAATTATCAATGATTCTGGATTCGTTGCACTAATCTTAGAGCACCAGTACACTCTACTCTCATCTCACACTATTTGGTGGATTTTTGGAAGAAAATCTGCCTGACTCCCAAAACACTGTCAATGGGTTTAGGAGAAGAAGCACTGCTTCTTATCGATAGACTGAAGACGTTTATCAACCTTCACCGTGAATCCATTGCAAATTTTATGTGTGTGTGAAAAGTTGTACTAGATTCCAGATTACAGGAATCAACTCTCTTAATAAAATAATCTTATTCATGAATGCAATATGTATATATGCTATGAACAAGTAACCTCATATATTTGTACTTCATGAAATTCCCGTATCGGGTTACAATCAGCTTAACCCTAAATTTAGAACAAGAGGTGAGCGGGTGAGTCGGAAATGGCTGTTGCGTACGATTTCTAGCTCCAATGAGAGCACTGGAGGTGGGGTTGATTGTCCTTTTATTTAGGGTCCTAACATACGTTTTACATGCAGCTCCAAGGTTTTCCTAAATGTTGGCATAAAATTTTTCAGTTTAGTTGTATCTACCCCCCATGCCTAAGTTCTTGCATGTCCTCATGCATGAATATAAAAGAAAATAAATACTGTAGGGAGAGAATGGGTACAAATCACCTATAATTGCTCCTGAAAATATACATTCAGCACCGGCCAACCTGTTAGCATGCAATATACGCAAAGGAAATATGCTAAAAGAAAAATATGCTATGTATAAAAATGGTTATGTATAGATGATGGTGAAATGTGGGATATATGCTATCTATATGTGCTGAGTTTAATGCCTCCAGCTGGGCAAAAACTCAATCACACGTCCTCAATAAGATGAACAATCTTGTCAGGTGGAGGAGGTTCCTGGGCCAAAAATGGCTTGAGGCGTTGGCCATTTACCATGGATATATGCCCAGATTTTGGGTCCTTGATCTGGACTGCCCCATTACGATATGGACAAATCACAACATACGGGCCAGTCCATTTGGACTTGAGCTTCCCTGTGAACAGTTTCAGCCATGAATCAAACAACCAGACTCGCTGGTTGGGTGTGAATGCTTTCCTCCGGATGTGGCGGTTATGAAAGGCCTTGGTCTTGTCCTTGTATATCAATGCATTCTCATAGGCCTCCCGCCAAATCTCTTCTAATTTTCTGAGCTGGAGTTTCTGTTCTTGACCTCCTGCATCGAGGTCGAGGTTACATTTTCTCACTGCCCAAAAGGCGCGATGTTCTAGCTTTATAGGAAGGTGACATGCCTTGCCATATACCATGCGATATGGTGACATTCCGAGTGGGGCCTTGTATGCTGTGCGATATGCCCATAGTGCATCGATTAATTTGTCGAACCAGTCCTTCCGGTCTGGTCTAACCGTCTTCTGGAGAATCAGCTTGATCTGACGGTTAGACACTTCAGCCTGCCCATTGGTCTGCGGGTGATACGGGGTGGCTATACGGTGATGTACCCCATATTTCTTTAATAACGACCTGAAATGGGCGTGAATGAAGTGGCTTCCCCTATCGCTAATCAGGGCACGGGGTATTCTGAATCTCGCGAAGATGTTCTGCCGTATGAAAGAAATGATGGTCTTATTGTCAGCCCGTCTCGCTGGGATAGCCTCAACCCACTTTGAGACATAGTCGATAGCTAATAATATTTACTCGAAGCCATGCAAGTTCGGAAAGGGCCCATAAAATCGATGCCCCAGACTTCGAACACTTCTATGACCATGATGGGTTGGAGTGGCATCATGTCTCTCCTGGTCATAGAACCGATTGACTGGCATCGTTTGCAGTGTTGGGCGTATTCATGTGTATCTCTGAAAATGGTTGGCCAGAAAAATCCCGACTGCAAAACTTTTGCAGTGATTTTCCGTCCCGAGAAATGGCCACCACAAGCATCATTGTGGCAGAAAGATAACACATTGGGGATCTCAGAATCTGGGATGCATCTTCGAATAATCTGATCCGCTCCAATGAAGAAAAGCAATGGGTCATCCCAGAGGTAGTATTTAGCCTCTACAGTGAATTTGAGTTTCTGGTCCTTGGATAGGTTCACAGGAATTTTGCCTGCAGCAAGGTAGTTCGCGATATCCGCGTACTAGGGGAACTCAATAGAATGAATTGCTAAAAGAGATTCATCCGAAAATTGCTTGTGGATAGGCAGGGAATAAGGAATGTGGTCTGGGTCCAATCTAGATAGGTGATCTACCACAATATTCTGCTTTCCAGCTTTGTTGTGCATTTTGATATCAAATTCTTGCAGTAGAAGGATCCATCTAATGAGCCATGGTTTGGCATCCTTCTTTGCCAACAAATGGTGGAGGGTGGAGTGGTCAATGAAAATGATGACCTTGGACCCTAATAAATACGATTTGAATTTCTCCAACCCGAATACTACTGCTAGCAGTTCTTTTTCTGTGATAGTATAATTGCGCTGAGCCTCATTAAGCGTCATGCTAGCATAGTATATGACGAAGGGTTGTTTCTCCCGATGCTGGCCTAAAACAACACCGATGGCAAAATCAAAAGTGTCGCACATCATTTCAAAATCAAGCAACCAGTCGGGTGGTTGGAGAATCGGGGAGTTGGTGACAGCACTTCATAAAGTCTCGAAGGCATTGAGACATGAGGTATCAAATTCAAATGGGACATCGATAACCAGGAGATTCGTCAGAGGGTGCGCAATTTTTGAGAAATCGCGTATAAATCTCTAATAGAAGCTAACGTGACCAAGAAAGATCTGATCTGCTTGACCGAGTTGGGTGGCAGTAAGTGGGAAATAATCTTGGATTTAGCTCGGTCGACCTCGTGTCCATTTTTGGAGATCTTGTGCCTTAGTACTATGCCATCCCTCACCATGAAATGGCTTTTCTCTCAGGATAGTACTAGGTTTACTTCAATACACCGTTTCAGGATCTTGGTGAGGTTATCAGACAAGATGCAAAATCATCTTCGAAAATGGAGAAATCATCCATGAATACCTCCACATAGTCCCCGATCATGTCAGAGAAGATGTCCATCATACAATGCTGAAATGTCGCTGGTGCGTTGTAGAAGCCAAAGGGCATCCGCTTGAAAGCGAATGTTCCGAAGGGGCATGTGAATGTGGTCTTGTCTTGATCTTCTGGGCTAATCGCTACTTGATTATACCTGGAGTATCCATCCAAAAAGTAGAAGAAACTACGTTCGGCTAACCGTTCCAAGATCTGATCAATGAACGGAAAGGGAA
Organism: Thalassia testudinum; assembly: GCA_037157565.1. Taxonomy (NCBI): domain Eukaryota; kingdom Viridiplantae; phylum Streptophyta; class Magnoliopsida; order Alismatales; family Hydrocharitaceae; genus Thalassia; species Thalassia testudinum. Next base: position 41,942,880 of record JAZHRO010000049.1, read on the forward strand.
AGTGATCCTTCTCGATAGTCGTGTTCAATTTCCTATAATCGATGAAGACCCACCAAGATGTCATAGTGCGGGTCGAGATGGATTCGCCCTTATCATTCTTCATTATGGTGAGTCTTGCTTTCTTGGGCACTATCTGGATCGAACTCACCCACTGGCTGTCTGAGATTTGGTATACAATACCTGCATCTAGCCATTTGATGATCTCCTTCTTAACAACCTCTAGCATATTCAGGTTAAGCCATCTCTGAGGTTGTCTTGAAGGTTTCACCCCCTCATCTGTGTAAATGTGATGAGTGCAATACGAGGGGCGAATACTGCGGAGATCAGCAATACTCCACCCGATTGTAGCCCTATGGTCTTGAAGCGTAGAAATCAATTGATGCTCCTGTTCTTGGGTTAAGAGGGCAATGATAGTGACTGGGTATGTCTCACTTTCGCCCAAGAACACATACTTGAGTGAGTCAGGTAAGGGCTTCAATTCAATCATGGGTGGGTCAAAGTCAGAAATGAGAGTGGGAGGAGCAGAATCTAGGGTGGGAATTTACTGATCCATGTGGACGTGAATTCCCGTTGAGTCACTCCCTGTGGAATAATCAGTTGTGACCGCATTAACGGGAAACCCGTTAGCTATGGTCACGTCTTCCTACAATAACAGGGGCGATTCAGTAATGTGTGGATCATGATAGCTGGATTCAGGGGTGCTGTGGTCAGAAGCACACCCTAAACAGTTGGATCCTTGGGGAGATATGTGTACTGTAGTGGTTTCAGTCCTGTGTGGATCGAGGTCCAAGAACCTTGATAGTGTAGACGAATGAGACATTGGGTCGTCACAAAGGAGCCCAATGTTACCACAGTATGCCAAATCTTCATCTTCACCATCCTCCTCTATTCGATCACAGTCGAAGTTCTTTGCTGCCCTGAATATGTCAAATCGAAGTCGCTCATTGCCTAGGGCTTCTCCATACACCCGGATGCACAATCTATGTTCGCTCGGGCTGTCGCCAGAAATGGGCGACCCAAAATAATTGGTGCATCTTGGAGATTAGGAGGAACTTCCATATCGAGAATGAAAAAATCTGCAAGAAAGCAGAACTTGCGGACTTTCACAATCACGTTCTCACCACCCCCATCGGTGTTTTGGCCAATCTGTCAGCCAGCTGAATCGTGACCGAGGTGGCCTTCAACTCCCCAAATCGAAATCGATCAAATATGGCAGTGGGAGTTAGGTTGATGGACGAACCCAGATCTAGAAGGGCCCGATCAAATGGAGAATCCTGCAAGAAGCAGGATATAAGTGGGGTACTAGGGTCTTTCTTCTTCGGCGGTAGGTCAGCTAGAATCACAACGCTAGCCTCTTTCGACAATACTGCCTGTCATCCAATTCTCAACTGTCACTTCAGGGTACAATAGTCCTTGAAGAACCTAGCGACAGCGGGAATGTGATCGATTGCCTCAAGGAGGGGGACCTGAATATGTACTTCCTTGAACATTGACTTCAGATCCTCAAAATTCTGCGTGTCCTTTCTCTGTACTGCATTTCATGTTAGAGCCTCAGGAAAAGGGACAGGAATCTCAGGGTTGAGTGGCTAGTTACCCTTGTCTACCGCAGGTGGCTCCTGAGATGATGAGTCGATCCTGCCTGCAGCGAAGGGTGGGAAAAATCAGGACCCACTTGCCTAAGTGGTGGATCGAATGTCTTCCTTCTACTCCTCAAAGAGACAGCATGTGCATTGGCTTGCTGTCTGTGAGGTGGTGGGGGAGTGAAAGGGGCAAAATATGTGGGGTTCTACAAAGGCGACTAGCCTTGCACATAACCGGGTGGTGCAGGAGGCGCCTATAGAATGGCGTGTGCCTGTCCCTGTGGTGCCTGAAACTTAGGTGGGGCGCCTTGGTTCTGCACATATCGAGGATTCAGGATGGGTTGGGAGGGCAAGGCACCCTGAGTTCTATGCTCCTACAACAGCTGGTTCTGCTTGTTCTGTATGGTCTGTATCTGATCAGCCATCGCCTTCATAATCTGCAAGCTATCTTGTGTAGACTTCCTCATCGATTCTTGCAGCTCCTCTTTCAATGCCTCCAAAGGGTCAGCCTGCTTTGGAGGGTGGTTGGCAGCTTGGTGCAGTGGCTGGTATAAAGAGTGGGGTTGCTGCTGATGTGGGAATGGTTGCTACCTAGGGTATGTGTTTTGCTCATTCTCGTATTGCCTGGTCTGGTAGTGTGGATCTTGATGTGGTCTCTATGAATTACCAGACCAGGAGAAGTTCAGATGTTGGCGCCAACCAAGGTTATACATTTCTGAATACGGGTTATTACGCTCGTATCCTTGGATAGCACTGACGTCCTCGTAGGCTGAAGATGTTTGAGATGTATATCCATCAAGGGGATATTCATTATAATCTACGGGTGATGCATAACCCTGGTCGTAAGGTGCCAGATCTAGATTATTTACGGGATCCTGATATGCGGGATCTCGTAAATACGGAGACGATGCACCCCGAGTGAGTAGATTAACTCAAGCAGGAGGGTTTCAAGGTGCATAGAAGGGTCTTGCGGCGGCAGAGCTTGAGTTAGATTGGCCCTGACTGATCTGGTTAATCTTTTTCTCGATTAGGTTTATTCTATCCAGCTGGTTGACGATGATATCCATATTAGCTCGAATAGACTCAGTGTGAGCCTTGTGGACACCAATCTGCTGCTGACCAGGCCACTGAAACTGGTTCATGGATGTGGCATTCATCGAGTTCTCCGCTAAAGATTCAAACAACTCAAATGCGCTATTCTCGTCTTTTGCAAGAAAATTCCTGTCGCTAGATGCATCGGCCAGATACCGATGTGTGTCATCCAGCCCATGGTAAAAAATATGAGCTAACTGCCATCTGGGTATTCCATGATGTGAGCATTTTCAGAGAAGGTCGTGAAATCTGTCCCAAGATTCATGTAACTTCCCCCTAGCTCCCTGGGAGAAAGTCGGAATTGCGCACCGCATTGCATTTTTTCGACCGATTGGGAAGAACTTTTGCAAGAATTCACGTTGTAATTCTGGCCAGGTTCCAATTGGCTTCCCAATAGTCTTGAACTAGTATGAAGCTTTGTCCCTCAAAGAGAACGGGAAAAGCTTCATTAGAACAATCCCGAGATCGATATTCTTGGGTCGAATCGTTTCAGCAAGTCGACTCAGGTCCTTAAGGTGCTGGAACGGATCTTCACTTGAATTCCTGTAGAAATGAGTGTTGATCAACCCAATCACATTGGGCTTGAGCTCAAAGGCATCTCCGCCTTTGGGAATTCTAACTAAAGGTGCGATGATTTGCGTGGCCAGGTTGTAGAAATCCCGCAGTTGTTCTCCTCGCGGTGGGTGCTACATCCTGTCAAGTGCCGTCAAGATGCGATCCATGCTCTACTAATGCTGCTCCTCGGATTTGACGACCCGGGCTTCTAGATGAGCCATCAGGTCCAGATTCTCGATATCCTAACCCGGTCTAGGTCCAGTTCTAGGATTTGCCATGGTGGCTCTGGGAGTAGAAGAAGTGGGGGGAGAAGATGGTCTGGGCGGGGTGACTCGCCTCCTTGGGAGTGGCTCCCAAGGCCCAACCAAGTGATGTCTAAGTGACCTCCTTCCTTGCATACACCACCCAACCCCTGGGTAGGTGTAGCCAAGAAGGACAAGGCTAAGGCCCTGTCAATCAAATGGTCCTTATGGATCAGGTGACCAGATTTTTCGTTAGAAGTTTGAATTCCTAAAGAGAAGTTCATCGTCCAATCGACTGAAAGTGATTCTCGCCTCTCAAGTTAACCCAGCCAGTCTGGTTATGAGGGGACTAAGGGAAAGGTTCTTCCTTTGGCTTACGCCTCCGGTTCCGTTAACCCCTGAGTCGCGGTCGTTTGACACTACCCCGCAGACTTAGTCATCAGGTTTGGCAAGAGAGGTTAAAAACACTCAGTAATATGACAACGAACTTGGGTTGATTTCGTGCTTTTAAATTAATTTTAACCCGTTTTCTTCAATGGGGTTTGTGGTGAGTGGCCCACAATGTGACCAAGCTCACCGGCAAAGCACTAGACTTGAGAAAGTCTAGGTTAGCCCAAAATGTGGTCTCTAAGTTGTAACCCTAAAGATTCAACCTAAGGTTCATGCAATTCTAGGGTTTTTTTTTCTATTTCAGCAGACCACAAAAGTAAAGTTCATTTTTTGGCAATAATTAGAATCCAATTAACTTGAAATTTTGCAAGTGGATTTCTTTTTCAATTAGCTTTCTAGAGAATATTTTTAAAAAATTTTTAGTGTTTCAATCGAATTTTTAGAGATTTTTGAATGTCACGGTTCAGATTTGGAATTTTGACATCTGGTCGATTTTTCATTTTGAAATAGTATCAATTGACCTTCAAAAATTCGTAAAAAATATGGAAAATAAAGCCAATTATATCATATTTCAATCCCCACCATTTTTAGTCAAAACAGATTTGCAAATTGCTCGAAATTGCTTTTTGAAATTTGAAAAAGCTCAAATCTGGGTTAGTCTGATCGTCGTGCACTTCACAAATTTTTAAAAATTATACACTTGGAATTTTTTCAAAAGAATGGTGGAATTTGAAAGACGGTTTGAAAATAAAGATTTAGCCCGAATTTCAGAATTTTTTGTTACCAATGTTTCAGCAATCAAATTTTTAATCAGACTTGAAATCTGGTCGAAAATTAGAAGATGGTGGAAAAGCTTTTCAAAAGGTTTGAGTTTGAAATCTAAGCTTTCCACCAAATCAAAAAATGTTTCCACCAAAAAAAATCACATTTTTTTTTTCAAAAAGAATTTTTTCAAAAGATTCAAAGAAAATATCTTTTTTTTTCTTTTTTTTCAAACTGACCTAGATTCGAAAGGAAACCTAATCAAGATTTTTTTTTCAAAATCTTTCTTTTTAATTTTTTTTTCTTTTTGTTTTTCACAAAAATGAGTAAAGATTTTTTTTTTTCACAGAAAATTTTTCAAAGGACATTGTAGAAAGTAAATCTACTCCTAGGGTTCAGAAAAAAAACCTAATCTAAGGGGAGATGATGTGCACCTGACTTTTTTTATTTGTCGTGCTCGATGTGTGCATAGATCCATTTTTCTTCCATGTTGTCTTACACATCAAAAACAAAGTAGAGATAGATTTGTCAGTGATAGTTTAATAGATTGAAATCAAAGAAAATGACATTGCCTCCCTGGCAACAATGCCATTTGATGGAAAGCATTTTTGCACATTTGAAAGTCGTCGGAATCGTAGTATAGTTGCACAAAAATGTTCGTCAAAATTAAGTTTATAAAAATTACAAGACTTGAGTCCCGGTTGTTCGTCTCTGGGAGCCATTTGCTTTACGTTTGAATTCGATCTTATCCCCCTCTACTCTGTTTAAAAACGCACGCTGGTTTCCAATATCCTGATTAAGATTTCACCACTTCTGTTATGAACTCGAATTACATGCGCTTGCGTTAAATAAATCACAAAGGTGAACGTGTGAGTTTCTGTACGCACGATTCTAGTGAGGTGGTGACTATTCATGGAGAATGCGTCTATCATTAAATTCTCTATATTCTCGGGAAACGACATGCTTGTTGCGAATAGATAAACAATTGAAAAATAGGAAACTTGAATCACGCAAAAGGAATGGCAATTATTAATCTCATGGTGATTTCAAACATACAGAGAGATATACACGTATAAAAATGCATTTTCATTCATTCCATTGGAGAGTTGTTTGCAACAAGAACTGTAGAGGAAAGCTTGTACATAAATGCTTCAAATAGAAATCTAGCTACCAGAAAACGATCGCATACAAGAATCTACGGCGGGATTTTGCATGCATCATTTGGGGAGAATTAAGACTATGCTACTAAGCAGTAAAAAAAGCAATAGAAACTATGAAGTGCATAATCTAAATCTAGCAGAACAAAAGGGCATTCAGGGGTGGTCCCCGATGTCCTTGGAGTGGTTGGGAAGAGAACGAGGGGTGGCCAATGGAGCTTAGGTTGGCCCTTGGAGAGAGAGAAGAGTGATCCAGCATCCCGGCATGGTGACCTTCATGGTGGTGATGAGCTCATGGAGGTGGAGTGGCTAACCTAAGTGGAGGTGGGCGTGCATGGAGCCAATGAAGTGAGTGGTGCCAAGAATGCGAATTGGAAACTAAGGGATGTGAATGGGTGCACTTGGCCAACCATTGGGTCTTTTTATATACTCAAGGGGCTTCTGTCTAGAGTGGTGTGGAACTCTCTAGAGAGAGTCCAAGAGTGGCCGGCCATATGGTTATGAGATCCAAAAATTGTGGATCTCATTTTGAATGCCTCTTGGTTGCTAAATTTGGCAACCAAGAGGTGGCACCACTTCAAGAGAGTTCTAGAGAACTCTAGAGAAGTGTGTGTGCATGAATGGGTGTGTGTGTGTGTGAGTGTGGTCGTGCTTTATGTGGCTAGGTGGTTTAGGTTAGGTCCTAAGGGGTTTAAGTAGGTGTATGTCTTGAATTAGGGTTACAAACCGTAATTGCTAAGGGGAAAATGCAATTAAACTTAACCAAAGTTTAATTGAAAGAGTATGAACCGAATTGAGAGTTAAATAACTCAATTAGGTTGGGTTTAGGTCAATTGGACTCTTACCAAGTCCAATTGGATTTGTGTGGGTTGAGATCTAAGCTCAATTGGACTCAAACCCTGATCACATCCATACGGTTGGATCTTTGATCCGAGGTCCCGATAAAATGTGTGCCCTATCCAAGCACATAAAAGGAGACAATTAACCTCCATTTTATTCAAACTACTCTAAATGCAAGATGATGCATGTTATGCAATATTTATATCATGAAATGCCATCCTATGCTTAAGAACATGCAAAAATAGACATTTTAAGTAGTGTAAATGTGTTTACATCAAACCCTTACACTCCCTAACCAATCCCTAGCTCCAGTCTCTGCTCATATACATTCTTTCTGGGGAGAATATCAGGTCAGTACATCCTCTGGTAGAGTGGCGAGTGTGGATTGATGCTTGTACTTTTAGTCTCACCATTCAAGGGTTTGAAATAACTATGTTTATATCTTTTGAAACCCTTCCTACTTTGGAGGACCCTTGTTATCCTCCACTTATTCCATTTTGGGAGGTCCCTTTTCATGTTCCTTTTGTTATTCCTAAGCCTCCCCAGGTAGCCTACGAGGTTCTCTATTTTCATATCTTCTAGCGAGCATTTGGAATCACGCTGCATCATCAGCTCAACAACATCTATGGCTACCTGTTTTCTAGGCTCGTGTTGTTATGCATATTTTTAGGGCCTAGCTCTTTCTATTTGGAACCAGACTTACAGGTTCCTGATAAGTCTGGCCACCGACAAAAAATGCAGCGCTTGTTGGGATACAATCCAAAATCCAGAATAACACCTTCTTCAGGTGATTTCCTTCCTTTCTCCCCCTGTTTTAATTTTACAATAAGGACATTGTAGGATTTAGGCATAGGGTGCATTTTGCCATTGTAGGTTGTATTCATGCATTTAGGTTAGGAGCATTAGCATAAAAAAAAATCTCTCTTTTCTTATGCTGAATTGGTTAGCCCTAGCAAAACATCTTTACCAAGGAGGTTTCATTGAAGATTATCTTCTTAAATTATTTCCAAGTTTAGAATCCAATCCAGTACATTCACGTGCATGAAGACTGGGTAATGGATCTTTGTAGAAAACTAATAAGCCTTTTTAGCCAACCGAATCCTTGGACAATTTGAAGGAAGTCAGACATACTATCTTTTATTATATCCACCTAATATTTATGAGAAGAATGTAGAGATACTTCTGGTACGCTAAGTTTAGTGTAAGGACTCTTAAGTTCTGATTAATAAGATGATGATACCTCAGAGTTAGGCATAGTTTTAGCTCTTTATTCCTGTGTACAAATAGTGTGTGAATTCTTGAGAGTCACCAAGTAGATACACAGAGATTAAGTATTAATAAAATTATGACTATGGTGGATGGTTACGACCATCCTTCATAGAGTCCTCAGCTGAAGGAGGGTAAAAGTGTTAAAGGTCAGAAATACGATTGTCCTATCCATTTTTTCTCGATGTCGAGAGTAGGTTTTTCCACCAAATAAGCCACAAAATATCCTCTTGACCATCAACATCCCTAATAATGCCTCATGAATAAAAGTCTGTGTCGTGTTGTGTTGAGTTATGAAAAAGAGAAAGGAAAAGAAAGAAGAAAAAAAAGGAAAAGAAGAGAGAGAAAAAGAAGAAGAAAAGAAATATATTAAGAAAAGAAAAAAAAGAGAAAGAAAAAAATGTGTTCGAGTTATAACTGTCTTAGGTGTCAATTCTATCAGGTGTCCATATCTTTGAGGTTATAAAAATACCCATTGCGATCCACCAAATATGACCCATACCTATTTTTCAGTATTTCTGATCACTCGAATACTGGTTGAAGACTTCTAACTTAGTTCTAGGGTTATTAGAACTTTAATTAAAGTGTGAATGCCAGGTGAGGCCACCAATCATTGAGTACATGTACAAAATCTGGTAAGCTATGTGATCTCGAAAAAGAAAGAAGAAAAGGAAAAAGAAAGGAGAGTGCGAGTGAACGTAAAGGAATGTTAAGAGAGCACAATTTTTAGACTTTCTCAAGGTTGACTCGTTTGATAGTCTAAAGATTTAGAATCTGCAGTATTGGCCTACAAGTAGCACTAGATGAGTGTGAGTCACCAAATACAAATACGTTTGACTCTGTATCTCCTACCTAAGTTTGAAATCCAGGGTCAAATTACAGATTATTCTCTACTTTATCCTCGAGGGAAGTAGTTGTCTATTCCGGTAGAATTTTATCAAGGGTTAAGTACAAACTTCAAATGTAAGTTGGCTTTTCACACGGATCCGTTACCCAGGCTACTATCACTTCACATTTGTCTGGATCTCTAAATTTTTTGAATTATAAAAGAAGAAATCGTTTGGCCACTTCTATCACTTTTCACTTTTGCTAGGGCCTAGCAAAACTTAGGCATGGGGGTATTTGATAGGTTCACTTTAGCGAAATAATTATAGGCCTAAGTATATTTCGATTATACTTTCTTGGTACTTAATTTTCATTATCATAGGTGATAATTGGTATAACCCGCATCAATGACTACCTTATATTTACATGCTTAATTCACCTTTGATTACACTATCTTTATAATATTTATTTTATATATGCAAAAGAGACTAACTTAGGTGGACATAGGAATCAATTAAAAGCATTGAGAGCATTACATTTGTAATTTAACCATGTAGGGCCCACATCAAAACTCCTTCCAACTAACCGTCCAACGGTGGCCATGCAAATTTTAGTAAGGGATTTAAAATCCCTTAAATTTTGCTGGTGAAGGAGAACAGAAGGGAGGATAATAAAGTCTCATGGGATCGCCATCCTAGAGTAATCTTCTCCCGTTGGTGGGGATCTTCTCCCTCTCCACCACCATGGAACAAGCATACCCTGTGTTTCAAGCTTACACCATGGACCGAAGCTGCCCTCGACCTCCACTCGTCACGACGAGGTGGTGCTTGGTGACAGAGAGCACCACCACCATCAGCCGCTCCCTCCACCGTCACCACCTTCATCTTCTTCAACCTCCTGCTACTGCTCCTCTAGTCAAACACATCAACACCACCACTCCTCGATGCCACAATTACCGCACACATGCAGCTACCCCCTTGAGCAATGCCCACCAAGTAGCAACATCACCTTCATCCTCCTCGCGGGCGCAAGCCTCCAGCAGCCACGCACGGCCATTCTTATCGCGCGTGCGTGCATGCAAGCTTTCCCACCAAGCACTGTTCATCTTCTTCATCACCGCCAAAGAACCCAAACAAGTCACTACTCCTCCGCTAGCTGCCACCTCCACGCACCACAAAGCTTCACTCCAACAATGCCATCTTCTTCGCCTAGCCCTCACAAGGCTGCGCACGCTCGTGGCAGACGTTTCCGCCATCCACGTGCACATTCACACAAGCCATCGTCGGCCATCATCTCCTTGTCACAGTGACACCTCCGGTCACCTCCCGCCGTGGGACCAATGTCAATGGGAAGCCCTCGTCGAGAAGCACCTCAAATTGCATCCAACCGGACAACGGTCCTCTTCCATGCACGCAAGGAGAAGAGATAAAAAATGCTATGTTTCTTCAATTACAATTTACGATAATTGCCATTGCAAAACACTATTCAGTTATTTAATGCATTATTTTATTAACATGATTTTGCATATGAGCTCTGTTCTCACGTTTGGTGCGGGTCTAAAGTATATCACGTTGTAGTATAACCGACAAAACGTTTAAACAAATATAAGGAATTTTATTACTCGAAAAACTAAAGTATCCGTGGTCGAACACAAGGAGCAAGCTCAGTACTTTTTAAAACCAAAGAATACAACTGTTAAATGAAAAGGATTGATTCAAAGAGAGAATTTTAAAAAGGATTTGTGAAATAAAAATAGAATTGGACGTCTGATTTCTGTATCAGACGTCTTAAATGTAATCTCCTTTCTCTCTTCTTCTTTGTTGCTCTTCTCTCTTTCTGCCTTTGCTTCTTGTCTTGTGCAGGCTTCTTCTTCCTGCCTTTGTTTCTTTTCTCTTATTTCTTCTTATGCCTTGCCTTTCTTCTTCTTCACTTGGCCTCTCTTCGTTCTTCTCTTCCTTCTTCCTTATCTTCCTTCTTCTTCACTTGGCCTCTCTTCGTTCTTCACTTCCTTCTTCCTTGCCTTCCTTCTTCTTCACTTGGCCTCTCTACGAAAGCTTCTCCTTCTTTTACAGCCTCTTCTTCTTTCTTCTCTTCCTGTTCTGTAGCTACTTCCTTTGCTTCTTCCTTCCTGCACACACCATAGCCGAAGCAAAACCTACCCCCGTCCCTCTACCCAAGCGTCTCTTTCTCTCGCAAGCAATTCGCTCAAGGACGCTCTCGCAGAGCCACACGGGTAGTCGGGTCGGATTCGCACCCGGGACCAGGCGCACCGGCAAGTGGTGATGTGCGAGGAGTGCATAGGTTTAGGTCGGGTCGGATCCCGCCAGATCCGCGAGGTCAAGCCGCAGACGAGGCGGGTGTGAGGGCAGGTGAGGGACCTCACCCCTGTGCTTACGGAGGCAATGGGCTTAAAACACAAAAATAATTTATATGATACCTGTGTTTTGCAATCCCACGATGTGGGACTATCTACTCCGTCCTGCTTTCGCGCCCGCAGAGCTTTCGTCGCGCGATTGCTCCAGCTACTAGCCTCTCTGTGCGACTTGCTAGCCTCACTCACTTCGCGACACTCGCGTAAGTCTGCTGCACCTGCAGCCTAGGAGTCCTGGTACCTGAAGCTGCTGCAAGCTCCTTGCTGCTTCGGCTGATAATGGCGGTCGGAGCTTAAACCTGTCACACACAAGAACGGCCTATTGGCCCAATCAGATTGGCTAGAAACCTTCACCGTGGCACGGCGAAGGCGGTGGGCGGTGCTGCAGGCTGCAGATCGGCCTAGGCGTGCATGCCTAGGTCAACCTGTGGTCGGAGATGTTGGGTTGTTCGGGGTGTGATTGTGGAGGTCTGGAGTGGTAGTGGTGGGGTGAAGTGAGTTCCTGGTGGTGAGGCGGAGCTCACGAGGGGGTTGGCAAGCCGTGTGGAGGGGCGGAGTGGTGTGGGCAGCTCGCCGGAGGGTGGTCGGAGGCGAGGACGATGGAGGTGGTTAGGCACTGTCGAGGGGTAATCAGATAAAATAGCAGGGGGAAAAGAGAGAGGAGAGGAGGGAGAAGGTATCTGGAGTGGTTTGGAAGGAAGGGAGGCGGCGAAGAGGATAGCGCGTAACTGCCGTCGTCGGGGAAGGGCCCTGAGGGAGGAAGCGGCGACGAAGATGAGGTCAGGGGCACGCGCGCGTGGTACAGCGCGACGTGGGAGGAAGTGGCGGAGTTGACTCTGCTGCTGGTATGGCAGCAGAGCGATGAGAAGGAGGGGAGGAGGTCGTCGGAGCTTGCGGGTCGTTTGGCCGGAGATGGGAGAGAGGGAATTTGGAGGGGATCTCCGTCAAAATCAAGCTTAGGTTCTGTGGCAGGGTCTGGGGAGCCTTTTATAGGCGCTGGCCGAACCTTCTAACGCGTGGAGACCGCGCAATCACCTCCGTCGGCTCGCCAGAGTTGGAAAGAGGGTGGATACCCCAATCTCTCATGCGTTCACACGAGAGATTGGGTTCACACTAGCGATTGTAATTGGCTTTAGAAGGAAGGGAATTCCTCAGAGAATCCCCCTTCCATTTCTGGGAGGGAATCTCTGAGGGATTAGAGAGTAATCCCTCTCTAAACCTCGTCGGAGCTCGGTTCTGCCCTAACAATGGCAGTAGGACCGGATTGCAAAGGGGGCGGAAAACTTAGGGGGCTCTCTGCAGAGATATTCAAAAGATAGGGACCAAATTATGCTTTGGGTGTACTAAATTGCAAAGTAGGTCAAGATGACCTCCCCTTAGGTCCAAATTTTGGTACAAACCTAATTTTGACCTAAGGAATCCAATGGTGAAGTTGGATTTTAGGTTTGACCTCTTTTGTCTGGACATTTTGCGTAAAAACCCAAATTAGGTTAATTGAAGAGCTAGGACCCTAATCTAGGTCAAACTGGGTTCCAAGGGCCAAATTAAGTGTTCCAAACCCTAGAGAATGTTTTTCCATGATTTTTAGAGGGTTTACTTGATTTTTATTCTGACTGGAACCTTGTTAATTTATGCAGGTCTATTTTAGGGTTACCAAGTGTCATTTAATTCATAGATTGCACATAAACCCATTTCTGATTGACTCAACCCACTTTCTATCTCATTTAGACAATTTGACCTATGTTTTGCCTCTGAGAAATCCCGTTTATGAACTGCAATGGTAAAATTGCAATTTTAACTTTTATTTCATGCTTTCTTCTCAGAGCACTTGTTCCTTCAGTTAAGTCGTCTTCTAGGTTATGTAGGAGCTTTTATCTTCTTTATTGGGTGAAAATGAGATAGTTATGGCTCATGATGAGGCTCTCATCATACCCCCATGCCTAGCTTTTGCTAGTCCCTTAGCAAAATTTCAAAGTTTTAACTTCCATTCTAGACCCTGAGTGTCTGTCAACAATGATAAGTGCTTCTCCTTTTGTGATTAGGTAGGAATGCTGACAATAGGCCTAGAGGTACTCAAGTACCAACCAAAATCTGGACCTGTTCAACTTTAGCCTCAGTCCTCCACAAAGGTTTCTACGGCCCACAAAAACTAACCTAGGGTTTGTTGGACTCCGCGGTTAAAGCACCCGTGCTTGAGACATTTTTAGCCTAAGTTCAGTTTGCAGTGCGTTTTTGTAAGAGAGAGATAGAAGATTTATTTGTTTGGAGAGCTTTTCTCGCTCTTTTCTTTTTATTTCTAACTTCAGATTAGCTTCTCAACACTTCTGTATCGGATTCCTCGTCCCCATCATCAATCCTCAAGGGTCCCTGGCTTTCTAGATTTTGAGATAATCTCGCCCATGGCAACCCCCAGAACCCTGGCTTTTGAGATTTCGAGATAATCCCGCCCATGGCATTCCGTGGCCAAATTCATGCCCTGGCGATCGACATTTCGTGATAATGCCGCCCATGGTATCTGAACCAGCAGAGTGCTTACCTACCCCCAGTAGGATATTTAAATATCCTAAGAGACAAGCACCGAGGAGACGATATGTTGTTACGCATCTTCGAAGGGAATTTCCCGCCTCTCCGCGCTGGGAACTCGTCTAAATCAATTTGTGTTGATTGGCCGCTCCTAATCTAGGTGACTTTTTCAGAACATTCAAAGCTCTTCACGTGATTTGGATGTTTATGTGCACTGAACCCGACTGTGTGTGAATTTGGGGTGCTTAGGTTACCGAATCCCGCAAACCGGAGGTCAGTTAACGAGGCCGAATACTTCCTAAGCCTTAGACCTAATACTCAAACTTCGCATTTTCCTCAACCTCTTGAGGACTATCCAGATTTTAATGGATACGTGAATTTTTAAGCTAAAGATACTAGCCCAAGAGGCCTAAGACCAGCGTTCCTGCTAACCTCTTGTTATATCTCCGTAGCACTTTTCTTTTCTTTTTCTTGATTCGATCTAGAACTTTAGTTAACCCCTTAATCTTTTACTAATGACTATTTCTTTTTATTTTCCTTTTGTGCTCCTTTTTGTCATTTTGCTCTCTTTTCTTCCTCTCATTTGTATGACCCTGAATTGTTCCTCCCCTCTATCAAGTCTTTTTTTTTTTTTATGAAACCCTTTTCTTGATATGAATTTTCTGACAGTTTGCACTTTCATACCCCCCATGCCTAAGATTTGCAATGTCCCCATTGTAAATTAGGTGGGTTCGAATTCAGCTTAGTTCATGCATTAGGACAGGTGTGTGGTGAGTGAATGGGTTGAAGTGACTTGTTGCGAGCGATTTCTAATCTCGGGTAGGTATACTTGAGGTGAAGTTGGCTGTTATAATGGATGAACCCTAAAGTGCAATATGAGTTCCGTATAGAGATGTCAGAAAAGGTTTCAGGTTTTTCAAAGAATGACGGGTTGCCTCCCGTTAAGCGCTGAGTTTTACGCCATCGGCTGGGTGCAATGAGCTCAAGAGGAATGGAGGGTAAAGGATGACTCAGCCAAATCTATATCAGTCATGTCAATGAACAGCTTGAGTCTCTGACCATTCACGACAAAGGGTTCAGAATCGTGGCTGAGTGGGCAGATTTCAATGGCTCCATTTCCGAAGATTTGTCGGACTAGGTAGGGTCCGACCCACTTGGATCTTAGCTTCCCTGGGAATAGTTTTAGTCGGGCATCAAAGAGTAAAACTTTTTGACCAGGATGAAAGAACTTTCTAGAAATGTGTTTGTCGTGAAAAGCTTTAACCCGTTCTTTGTAAATTCGCGAGTTCTCATACGCATCGCGGCGTAACTCATCGATCTCGCTCATTTGAAGTCTTCTGTGGGTTCCAGCCTTGGAAAGGTCAAGATTACAGGTCCGTACTGCCCAATAGGCTTTATGCTCCAACTCGACGGGGAGGTGACATGCCTTCCCATACACTAGTCTGAAGGGAGACATTCCTAATTGGGTCTTGTGGGCGATCCTATAGGCCCACAATGCTTCCAGAAGCTGAGAAGACCAATCTTTTCTATCAGGTCGAACAATAACCTGAAGGATCTTCTTGATCTCTCGGTTAGATAGCTCAGCTAGACCATTAGTTTGGGGGTGGTAAGGAGTAGAGATTCGGTGCGACACCCTGTATTTGGTCATCAGTGACCTGAATTGAGCTTTTGTAAAATGGGTCCCTCCGTCGGAAATTATAGCACGTGGAATCCAGAACCTTGAGAAAATGTTTTGATGGAGGAATTTTATAACGACTTTATGATTGTTGGTTCGGGTCGGAATGGCTTCTATCCACTTGGAAACATAGTCAACTGCGAGTAAGATGTATTCGAAGCCATCCGAGGTCGGAAAGGGTCCCATGAAATCAATCCCCCAAATATCAAAAATTTCGCATACCAAGATCGGCTGTAGAGGCATCATGTCTTGATGGCTCATGTTGCCCAGAGTCTGGCAACGGGAACATGCCCTACAGTGATCGTATGCATCCTTGAAAATTGTGGGCCAGTAAAAGCCACACTGGAGGACTTTTGCTGCGGTTTTATGTCCTGAAAAATGTCCACCGCATGCTTGGTCATGGCTGAATGAGAGTATGTCTTTGATTTCCACTTCCGCGACGCACCGTCGGATTATCTGATCAGCACCAATGCAGAATAGATACGGGTCTTCCCATAGGTAGTACTTGGCATCAGAACGCAATCTGTCCTTTTTGGCCTTCGGCCAATCGGATGGAATCTGATGTGATGCCAGGTAATTAACTATATCAGCGAACCATGGAAGACTTGTATTGATAGTCAAGAGGTGCTCATCAGGAAAATGTTCTGTAATAGGTCCGGAAGGATCAATAATTTCAGAAGGAAGGCGGGACAAGTGATCGGCTACCACATTTTTTCTTTCCCACCTTATCACGAATCTCGAGGTCAAATTCTTGCAATAGCAAGATCCATCGGATTAATCAAGGTTTCGCGTCCTTCTTAGCAAGGAGATGCTTCACAGATGTATGATCCGAGTATATGATAACACGGGAACCTAGAAGGTATGTTCTGAATTTTTCCAGGGCAAATACTATGGCCAGCAGCTCTTTCTCAGTAACCGTATAGTTACGCTGAGCTTCATCCAGTGCTTTGCTGGCGTAGTAAATGACCACAGGTTTCCCGTCAATTTTCTACCCCAAAACCGCTCCTACAGCGAAGTCAGATGCATCGCACATGATCTCAAAGGGTTGAGATCAATCATGGGACTGTAGGATCGAGGCTTGGGTGACTCGGTCACGTAGGATCTCAAATGCTTGAGTGCATTCCTTGGAAATTTCGACAGGCACATCCTTGGAGAGAAGGTTGGTCAGGGGGCACGCAATTTTTGAGAAATCGGGAATGAATCGACGGTAGAAACCGACGTGCCCCAAAAAAGATCGGATGTCCTTAATTGAGCTAGGCATAGGAAGCTTGGAAATCAGGTTAACCTTAGCTCGATCCACTTGGATGCCTTTCTCCGAGATTAGATGTCCCAGGACAATTCCCTCAGGCACCATGAAATGGCTCTTTTCCCAGGAAAGAACCAAATTCACCTCGATGCACCGCCTGAGTATTTGGACCAATTGTTATAGGCAATCGTCAAACGATTCTCCAAAAACTGAAAAATCATCCATGAAGACTTCCAGATAATCACCTACCATATCTGAGAATATGGCAAGCATGCATCGCTGAAAAGTTGCAGGTGCATTGCAGAGACCGAACAGCATCCTTCGAAATGCGTACGTCCCGAAGGGGCAGGTGAATGTGGTCTTTTCTTGGTCCTCTGGATGGATTGCCACTTGATTGTAACTGGAATACCCGTCAAGAAAGCAGAAGAACCTATTTCCCGCTACTTTTTCGAGGATTTGATCAATAAATGGTAGTGGGAAATGATCCTTCTTCGTGGAGGAATTGAGTCTTCTGTAATCAATGCAGACTCTCCACGAGTTAGCTATTCGGGTAGGAATGACTTCTCCGATTTCAGTCGTGATGATGGTAAGTCCTGCCTTCTTAGGCACCACTTATATTGGACTCACCCAATGACTGTCGGAGATCGGGTAGATGATCCCTGCATCTAACCACTTTATGATCTCCTTTTTCACGACCTCCTGTAGGTTAGGGTTTAGGCGCCTTTGCATTTCTCTTGAAGGTCGTGAGCCTTCTTCTGTGTAGATTCGATGTGTGCAGTATGAAGGGCTTATACCAGTCAAATCATCGAGAGTCCATCCAATGGCTCTACGATGTTGTTGGAGAACAGAAATCAAACGGAGTTCCTGGTCAGGTGTGAGTCGAGAATTGATAATCACAGGAAACGTCTGATTTGAATCCAGAAAGACGTACTTCAGATGTTCGGGAAGGGGTTTGAGTTCCATGATAGGGTTGTCAGCAGCAGCGGGTGGTTCAGGGTTTGCATCAGGAGCAATGGTAGGAGTCATAGGTGTATCTAGATCATGTTCGCACTCCTCTGTTAGCAGTTTTTGATTCTCTAGTGGTTGATCAGGAATAATCAGGTTGTCCTCTATATGCAATTCATCAACCACGGCTTTGACATCACATATTTCCTCTATAACCCCGCAATTAATCCCTTGCTGGGACTTGAAAATGTCAATCTTAATGTTTTGATTCCCAAATTTTAATTCTATCTGGCCCTCTTCGTAGTTAATGTTGGCCCTAGCAGTGGCCAAAAAGGGTCTCCCTAATATGATTGGTGTGTCCCTTGGGTTCTTAGGTGCATCCATGTCTAGTACTATGAAGTCCACTGGAAAATAAAAATCTCTTACCCTAACAATGACATCCTCGAGTATTCCTTTGGGTGACTTGATGGATCGATCGGCTAACTGCAATGTCACCTCAGTGGGTTTAAGTTCAGATTCTTCAAGGTGGTCAAGGAGGGATGTAGGTATTAAATTTATGGAGGCACCTAGATCTAGTAGGGCTCTATCAAATTGGGTTTCACCAATTTTACAAGAAATCAAGGGAGTTCCTGGGTCTTTAGCCTTGGGTGGGAGTTTGCTCAAGATGACAGAGCTGGCTTGCTCTGCCAGTACGATTGGGTTCCCATCCTTGGTTCGCAACTTACGTTTAGGTGTACATATGTCTTTCAAGAATCTTGCGTAAGCCAGTATGTGGCGGATTGCATCCATCAACGGGATGTTTATCTGGACCTGTTCAAAGAGCTTGACCAGATCATCCTCGGGAGCCACGGGTTTGGTTATTCTTTTTCCTTTGGTCAAGGCCTCAGGAAATGGGATCCTAGCTGGTTCCTCTAGGATAGGTCCAGGTTCTTGATCTGGGACAGTAGTATCTTGGATAACTATCCTAGGGTCTTGGCCACTATCAGGCTTGGAGTGGTTCGGATAATGTGGGTCTTGGGTTATTTTACCACTACGTGTTGTTACAAAGTTCAACCCGGCCTGATTTGGGTTAGGTAGGAGGGGTGGCTGCTGTTGAAATCCGGCATAAGATGTTGAAGCCTCCATCCCGTCTGGTGATGGAGTAGCGGGGGCCTGATAAATCACATGTGTTTGGCCTGAATTTGGATTCATAACGCGCTTCTGGGTTAGCACGTTATTTGGGTTGGGCAGAGGTTGCGAAGGAAGGGTGCCAGGTTGGCGGGAATTTGCCATCTGGGCCAGTTGGTTGCGAACCTCTGTGATTTCATCCTTGTGCTGTTTTTGCATTGCCGCATTTGTCTTTTGAATGCCAGCCAGTGCTTGAAGGATAAGAGTCATTTGATCCTGGTTTTGCCCGGATTGGTAGGTGGGATTGGGCCGAGGCTGAGGCGGCTGAAATGGACGAGAGGCTTGTGGACGGGGTTGATATGGTGGTCTTTGAGAATTTCCCGCCCACTGAAAGTTAGGATGATTTCGCCATCCAGGGTTGTAGGTATTGGAGAACGGGTCATTCTGGATGGCGTTGAGGTCCTCGCAGTTCTGAGGAACCTCGAGAAAGTCAGAATACGAGGGTTCAGAGTTCCCCCAACTCGAGTAGAATGGATCGGAGGTTACTCCGGTCTGAGAGGCAGGCGGGGGTGGATATGGGTCCATCCCCTTGGCAGGTTGGTGATAGATGTTTTGCACAGTTTCCCTTGCCAGAGGAGGTCGTGCAAAAGAGTTTTGCGTAGAGGTGGCTTGCTGCAAATGTCGAGTTAGCTCATCCACCTTCTTTTCTAAGATAGAAACCTTGTCCAGCCGACTGGCCATCAGTTCCAAGTCGACGGAAGTGGACAGGTCCTGCATCTCATGTGTCCCTCTTAGATTCGTCGATGCGCGGGCATTCGTCCTATGGAATAAGCCCATGGAGTCATTATTTATGGAGTTCTCGCACATGTTTTCGAGAATCTCCCACACCGTGTCCTCGTGTTGACCCATGATGTTTCCTCCACACGTTGCATTGACGAATAAACGAATATCCTCACGAAGTCCCTGGTAAAAAGACTGGACTTGTTCCCACTTAGGAACTCCGTGATGGGGGCACTTTCGCATGAGATCTAGGAATCGATCCCAAGCTTCGTGAAGAGGTTCTCCCGGTTGTTGAGTGAAATGAGTGATCTGGTGGCGCAAGGCATTCGTCCGGCCAACGGGGAAGAATTTTTTCAAAAATTCTGACTGCAGTTCCTCCCATGTGTTGATCGGACGGGTTTGAGTTTGATACCAATGTGCAGCCTTGTCCATGAGGGAGAACGAAAACATTTTCATGAGTAGGATATCCCGGTTTTGTACATCTAACCCGAAGGTCTGGACCAGATGCTTGAGTTGTTTGATGTGTTGGAATGGATCCTCAGAGTTAAGCCCATGGAACTTCGGTATGGCATGAATCATATTGGGCTTCAGTTCAGAATCAGGTCCTCCAATTGGGATTCGTACTCGGGGTTCGATTGCCACCGCAGCGGGATTATAGTGATCTTGCATCATAGGTCGCTGTGGTGGGTTTACAAAGTTCTGAAAGAGATCATTAAGGCGTTGAAGTTGGTGTTCAAGGTTGTTCTCCTCTTCAATGGGTTGTGCCATGATGGGAGAAGAAGGAGAATCAGGATCTGAATCAGATGAAAGATTTATGTGGTGGGGTTGCTGCACAAACAAGGGCGTTGAGGCTTGGCCTCGACGAGAGTGAATTTCTTGAGGAGGTCTTAAGGGTGGTCTTAAGGACCTCCTACCGAACATGCACCGAAAGATGTGATGAGATTAGAAGGTGCTGGACCCAATCAAGACACCCAAAAATTGTTGGGTGACTATAGAGGTTCGGGGCAGATGGACCCCTGGATCAGAAGATCGCCCACCTGAGAAATACCTGGGCAGCCAGAGAGGGAGAGTCCCGCAAAGACCCCTACACGATAGAGCGTCCCCACGGGTTACAAGGTTTCCCCCACCCGACCTCTCTTGTCACTACAGTTCCAGGTAGACCAGAATGGGGACCTTGACCTCTTAAGTCTACCTTTTTTTTATTTTAAGATCAAGGTGCTTAATGTTCCACTTGAACTTTTAAGTATTTTGAGTGTAAAAAAGTGACCTAATTTTAAGGTTGGTTGACCCAAGGGATCAACTTCACCTCTTGTTCCTTTGAGAGTTTTTAGGTACTTTTTTTTTTTATGGTTCAAATGGATTAACAGCCTGATTTGCTTAGGGTTCCTCTTGTATAGATCTTTTCAAACACGGTTTAGGCACACCTCTTTTTGGAAAATTTGTTTCTTTATTTAAGAGAAGATGTGTCTCTAAAAACCCTAGCTTTGCAATCCCTAACTTGGCTCTAGTGGGTCCAATTTAGTTGCTTTAGAAATTAGCACCTAGGGCTCAATCAAGAAAGTTTTAGCCCTAGTTGCCTTAGTTGGATGAGCAGACAAAAATATGTTGCAATGAAAATCAGGCAACTTAATGAGTTACTAAATATGAAACAGGTAGCCCTAAGTTGATTTTTCTCTTTTTTTTCCTTTTTAGATTTTGAGAGGGTTAAGAGAGAGGGCTTATGGAAATTACCTGTTCCTTGGAGAGTCTATTGTGCAGTTATTGTTCTTTCCTTTTTGTTTTGCTTTCCCTGCTTGAACACAACAAAAGAGAGAAGTTAAGTCAGATATTAGATAGAAAAGTTGTAATCAAAAGCTTTAAAAGTGCCCGTTGCTCCCCGGCAACGGTGCCAAAATGTTCTCACGTTTTGTGCGGGTTTAAAGTATATCACGTTGTAGTATAACTGACAAAACGTTTAAACAAATATAAGGAATTTTATTACTCGAAAAACTAAAGTATCCGAGGTCGAACACAGGGAGCAAGCTCAGTACTTTTTAAAACCAAAGAATACAACTGTTAAATGAAAAGGATTGATTCAAAGAGAGAATTTTAAAAAGGATTTGTGAAATAAAAATAGAATTGGACGTCTGATTTCTGTATCAGACGTCTTAAATGTAATCTCCTTTCTCTCTTCTTCTTCGTTGCTCTTCTCTCTTTCTGCCTTTGCTTCTTGTCTTGTGCAGGCTTCTTCTTCCTGCCTTTGTTTCTTTTCTCTTATTTCTTCTTATGCCTTGCCTTTCTTCTTCTTCACTTGGCCTCTCTTCGTTCTTCTCTTCCTTCTTCCTTGTCTTCCTTCTTCTTCACTTGCCCTCTCTTCGTTCTTCTCTTCCTTCTTCCTTGCCTTCCTTCTTCTTCACTTGGCCTCTCTACGAAAGCTTCTCCTTCTTTTACAGCCTCTTCTTCTTTCTTCTCTTCCTGTTCTGCAGCTGCTTCCTTTGCTTCTTCCTTCCTGCACACACCACAACCGAAGCAAAACCTACCCCCGTCCCTCTACCCAAGCGTCTCTCTCTCTCACAAGCAATTCGCTCAAGGATGCTCTCGCAGAGCCACACGAGTAGTCGGGTCGGATTCGCACCCGGGACCAGGCGCACCGGCAAGTGGTGATGCGCGTAGGTTTAGGTCGGGTCGGATCCCGCCAAATCCGCGAGGTCAAGCCGCGGACGAGGCGGGTGTGAGGGCAGGTGAGGGACCTCACCCCTGTGCTTACGGAGGCAATGGGCTGAAAACACAAAAACAATTTATATGATACCTATGTTTTGCAATCCCACGATGTGGGACTATCTGGTCGGTCCTGCTTTCGCGCCCGCAGAGCTTTCGTCGCGCGATTGCTCCAGCTGCTGGCCTCCCTGTGCGACTTGCTAGCCTCACTCACTTCGCGACACTCGCATGAGTCTGCTGCACCTGCAGCCTGGGAGTCCTGGTACCTGATGCTACTGCAAGCTCCTTGCTACTTCAGCTGATAATGGCGGCCGGAGCTTAAACCTGTCACACACAAGAATGGCCTATTGGCCCAATCAGATTGGCTAGAAACCTTCGTCGTGGCACGGCGAAGGCGGTGGGTGGTGCTGCAGGCTGCAGATCGGCCTAGGCGTGCGTGCCTAGGTCAACCTGTGGCTGGAGATGTTGGGTTGTTCGGGGTGTGATTGTGGAGGTCTGGAGTGGTAGTGGTGTGGTGAAGTGAGTTCCTGGTGGTGAGGCGGAGCTCACGAGGGGGTTGGCGAGCCGTGTGGAGGGGCGGAGTGGTGTGGGCAGCTCGCCGGAGGGAGGTCGGAGGCGAGGACGATGGAGGTGGTTAGGCACTGTCGAGGGGTAATCAGATAAAATAGCAGGGGGAAAAGAGAGAGGAGAGGAGGGAGAAGGTATCTGGAGTGATCTGGAAGGAAGGGAGGCTGCGGAGAGGACGGCGCGTAACTGCCGTCGTCGGGGAAGAAGGACCTTGAGGGAGGAAGCGGCGACGAAGATGAGGTCAGGGGCACACGCGCGTGGTACAGCGCGACACGGGAGGAAGTGGCGGAGTTGACTCTGCTGCTGGTATGGCAGCAGAGTGACGAGAAGGAGGGGAGGAGGTCGCCGGAGCTTGCGGGTCGTTTGGCCGGAGATGGGAGAGAGGGAATTTGGAGGGGATCTCCGTCAAAATCAAGCTTAGGTTCTGCGGCAGGATCTGGGGAGCCTTTTATAGGAGCTGGCCGAACCTTCTAGAGCGTGGAGACCGCGCAATCACCTCCGCCGGCTCGCCGGAGTTGGAAAGAGGGTGGATACCCCAATCTCTCATGTGTTCACATGAGAGATTGGGTTCACACCAGCGATTGTAATTGGCTTTAGAAGGAAGGGAATTCCTCAGAGAATCCCCCTTCCATTTTTGGGAGGGAATCTCTGAGGGATTAGAGAGTAATCCCTCTCTAAACCTCGTCGGAGCTCGGTTCTGCCCTAACAATGGCGGCAGGACCGGATTGCAAAGGGGGCGGAAAACTTAGGGGGCTCTCTGTAGAGATATTCAAAAGATGGGGACCAAATTGTAGTTTGGGTGTACTAAATTGCAAAGTAGGCCAAGATGACCTCCTCTTAGGTCCAAATTTTGGTACAAACCTAATTTTGACCTAAGGAATCCAATGGTGAAGTTGGATTTTAGGTTTGACCTCGTTTTTCTAGACATTTTGCGTAAAAACCCAAATTAGGTTAATTGAAGAGCTAGGACCCTAATCTAGGTCAAACTGGGTTCCAAGGGCCAAATTAAGTGTTCCAAACCCTAGAGAATGTTTTTCCATGATTTTTATAGGGTTTACTTGATTTTTATTCTGACCGAAACCTTGTTAATTTATGCAGGTCTGTTTTAGGGTTACCAAGTGTCATTTAATTCTTAGATTGTACATAAACCCATTTCTGATTGACTCAACCCACTTTGTATCTCATTTAGACCATTTGACCTATGTTTTGCCTCTGAGAAATCCCGTTTATGAACTGCAATGGTAAAATTGCAGTTTTAACTTTTATTTCATGCTTTCTTCTCAGAGCACTTGTTCCTTCAGTTAAGCCGTCTTCTAGGTTATGTAGGAGCTTTTATCTTCTTTATTGGGTCAAAATGAGCTAGTTATGGCTCATGATGAGGCTCTCATCAAGCTCCCTATAGTTTTACGTAATTGCATGAAATGGCTTTTGATGATAAAAATGAGTTGCGATGATTCGATTCTTTAACTATTGTAAGTCCCGATTGGACTAGGTTTCATTACATAATTCAATAGGCTAATTCCTCTTTGTGGAGACGAGCTAACTATTTTCGTGGTTAGATTTTGAGAATTAAATATTTTGAAAAATGATTTTCTACCACGTGACTAAATACAATGACACAACATTTTATGTTACAAATTTCATAGAAAACGAAGATCGCTCTTTCAAATGGCGTCACTGGCAAGAGGGAAACATGGCTATTAAATTTTTTGGGAAATTTATATTATTTTTATGCCATTTTGGAAGCTTTTCTGAATTACTGACATTGGTTCTCTTTGTGTGCATGAATCGAACGACAGACGCGATGAGTGCGCATGGTGGAGACAATATTTTTGGTGGACCTTAACGCCACCAAGAGGGCAGCAACAGGAGTATGTGGGCCTTGATTCCACGTGCATGGAAGGAGGATCAGTGACCAAAGACATATTTGCTGCCTTTAGATTTAGATCAGGCTAAATAGACATTAGACATTTAATTTCTGTCTTGTGGACCCTTGTTGGGCATTTTTAGGAATGTGTTCCCACTGCTTTTTATTTCTTCTCGCTCTTGTATGCAGGAGCATCTCTTTAGGAGCGTGTTCCCATTTTATTTAGATTATAGGTTTATTGAAACTCTTTAAGCTGCTCGTTAGTTAGTTAAATTAGTTTAGGTTTGTTTGCTTATTATCATAAAAAAAAATCAAACTTCCTACTAGAAGCTGCATATCTATAGGGCAACCATTTAAGACTGTTTGAGCAGCATCTAATTTCTCTTTCTGCGTCACATACATCCCTGCATTGAAGAGAGCTAGAGTAAGTTACGTCTTTTCTTTTGCATTAGTTATCAGCACATGCATTGCATTTGGACATAATTAAATAAGACCACTTAGGCTGATATGAAAAGATTAATCAAGTGGTCACATAACTTCTTGAAAAGAAAGTAAAATATACAGGAAGTGTTTGAATAACTTGAGTGTGATTTTCAAAAGAAAAATCACTTTTCACTGTGTAATGCACACTTCTTGCATGGAGCACGCACAATAGGCACTACACTAGGACTTGGACCCTTAAGGCTATGCGCATCAATCTCTTTATCGATGCAAACCCTCCTATTTCACTTTGTGACGGTGGTATTAACTTTTGCCCGAGTCATTTGATACTCTAAGGGGGGGACACCTTATAAAGGAATTCAAGGGTAGTTAATAGGCACTACTAATGCATCGCCTCAAAGGATGGGTTTGCCCTACTTAAATCCCTTGGTTCCATCCTTGGAGTACCATTTTACTTGAGCATCTGATAATATCATTGCTGCAAAGTATACGTCTCTAGGGCACTCAAAGGTCTATTTAGGGTGCGCAATTGTTTGACAACTTGATTGGTCACCCAAAAGAATTAAAAGCAACCTGTACCTCCTTAATAGCGTTTGATCAGGAATTTCAAGTGCCTCACTTCACTTATACCACTTACGTGGGAACAAAGAAATACTGTCTTGACTCCATTTAGCCAAGCTAGAAAGGTTGGAAGAGGGCTTAAAGTGCTTTAACTCAACAAAAGACCTCTTGCCTTGTGTTTGCTTGGTGTGTGCATGATAAAGCACTCTAGGAAGTTTCAGTTTTTAAACTATCTAAGTCCTAAGAGAGTAAAACCATTTGATTGAAAGAAATGGACTATCCTTACTCCTATCATTTTAACCAGAATCCCAAGCCCCAAACATACCCATCCTTTGAAGGGTACAATGACAATTCATGGGATCAATCCTATTCCTATCCTGGGAGTAATGGCCCAATAACTCCCACTTTTGAGCAGAGCCTAGGAGTGCAATTTTGTAGTTAGCAAAAACCCAACCCTCCCACCCTTCACAATTTTCCTTATCGACGTTGGACCGATAACCTAGGCAACCAGAGCGTGAGATTGACTATCCTCCCCAATCTGATAGCAGTAGTCTCTCCTCTTTTATGATAGAAATGCAAACCAACAAAAAGAAATAATGGAGTCTATGGGAGAAATGTTGAGGAATAGTCAACAATTGCATAAGGAAATTAGACATCTTAACTACTCTCTTACTATTGATTATGATCCCTACCCGTACAACCTTGAAAATAATTCTGAGGAAACCAATGACAATAGGGATTCCGTTTTGAGTAGCTATCACTTAGACTCTCCCCAGGACATATGGCCACTAGAGGATAACAATCCTAGAAATTATCCACCCGAGCTATACTAGAGTCAAAAGAAAGGGAAGATGGTACCTCTAGAGGACCTTAACCCCGATGGCAGTATTTTTCTTACCCCTGATAACCTAGGTCAAGGTCATGTTGTTTGTACCACTTCCCCTGTTAATCATGTGGTGGAACCCCATTCTACCCTTAGTTAGCCTAATCTCGACCCTCCACTTAGGGAATCAACAACTACCATTCAGCATTCTGAAGATTTACATGTGCTCAATGAAGGTGACCCTAAGGAAATGGAGGATGAATTGGATCAATTTTGGCCTCAGGGATAAAAATACTCTATTTTAGAGGAGGATGATGACCCAATGGAGGAACCCGGGCTTAGAATTTGGAGTGAATCTCAGTGGAATTATTTGTTATTTAAGGACTTGCCCCCTTAGGATATAGATGACCTGGTGAAATCCGAACTCCTCCCTTCTTTTGATTTTGAAAGTCATCCTCCCCAAAATTGAGAAGATAAGGAGTTGGTGTTGGAGGAGGATGAACACAATAGTCAGAAGCCTAGGGAAGACTCTCGGGGACAATACACATCATGAGGATTTATGCTCTGAGGAGAACAAAGAATTAAGTGATATAGGCTTACTCTAAAACATTAAGACTGATCCTCCTTCTGAAATAATTGGGGATACTAAAGCAACTCCTCTCGTTACTGGTGAATCACATATGCACCCCAACAAAAATTTAAGTGAACCAAAAGAATCCAGGGATGAAATTAATGATAATGATTCTATTGCTTCGACCCTGCCATCAAAGGAATTTGATTTGGAGTCCACCATTGATTCACTAGAAGGTGGAGATATGACTTCAATTCTTGAGGGAATCATTAATGATCAGCAAGGTGACGTAAATTTTTCTACAATTGTTAGGGAGAATAATATAGAATATGAATTGTTGCACTTGACACAAACTAAGCCCTCCTTGGACTTAACCATTACCGCCCAACACACAAATGACCCTTACACTCCCTAACCAATCCTTGGCTCAAGTCACTGCTCATATACATTCTTTCTGGGGAGAATATTAGGCCAGTACATCCTCGGGTAGAATGGTGAGTGTGGATTGATGCTTGTACTTTTCGTCTCGCCATTCAAGGTTTTGAAATAATTATGTTTATATCTTTTGAAACCCTTCCTACTTTGGAGGACCCTTGTTATCCTCCACTTATTCCATTTTGGGAGGTCCCTTTTTATGTTCCATTTGTTATTCCTAGACCTCCCGAGGTAGCCTACGAGGTTCTCTATTTTCATATCTTCTGGCGAGCATTTGGAATCATGCTACATCATCACCTCACCAACATCCTTGGCTACCTATTTTCTAGGCCCACGTTGTTACGCATATTTTAGGGCCTAGCTCTTTCTGTTTGGAACTAGACTTATAGGTTCTCGATAAGTCTAGCTGCCGACAGAAAATGCAACACTTGTTGGGAGACAACCCAACGCCGAAAATAACACCTTCTTCAGGTGATTTCCTTTTTTTCTCCCCCAATTTTAGTTTTACAATGAGGTCATTGTAGGATTTAGGCATGGGGGGGTGCATTTTGAATTTTTAGGTAGCATTCATACATTTAGGTTAGGTGCATTAGCATAAAAAAAAATCTCTCTTTTTTTATGCTGGATTGGTTAGCCCTAAAAAAACATCTTTCTCAAGAAGTTTTAATTGAAGATTGTCTTCTTAAATTATTTATGAGTTTAGAATCCAATCTAGTACATTCACTTGCATGTAGAATAGGTAATGGATCTTTGTAGAAAACCAATAAGCATTTTTAGTCAGCTGAATCCTTGGACAATTTGAAGGGTGTCAGGCATACTATCTTCTGTTAGATCCACCTAATATTTGTGAGAAGAATGTAGAGAGACTACTGGTACGCTAAGTTTAGTACAAGGACTCTTAAGTTCTGGATAATAAAATGATGATACCTCAGAGTTAGGCATAGTTTTCGCTCTCTATTCTTATGTGCAAATAGTGCGTGAATTCCTGAGAGTCACCAAGGTAGATACATAGAGATTGAGTCCTAATAAAACTTACTATGGTGGATGGTTATGACCATCTTTCATAGAGTCCTTGGCTAAAGGAGGGTAATAGTGTCAAAAGTCATAAATATGATTGTCCTATCCATTCTTTGTCGGTGCCGAGAGTAGGCACTTCCACCAAATAAGCCACACAATATCATTTTGACCATCATCATCCCTAATAATGCCTCATAAATAGAACTCTACGTCGTCTTGTGTTGAGTTATGAGAAAGAGAAAGAAAAAGAAAAAAGAAAAAAAAGGAAAAGAAGAGAGAAAGAAAGAAGAAAAAAAATATATAAAAAAAAGAAATTAAAAAAGAGAAATAAAAAAATATATAAATATATAAAAAGAAAAAAAAAGTGTTCCAGTTATAATTTTCATAGGTGTCAATTCTATCAGGTGTCCATATCATTGAGGCAATAAAAACACCCATTGCGATCCACCAAATATGACCCATACCTATTTTTCTGTATTTCTGATCGCTCGAATACTCGTTGAGGACTTCTAACTTTGTTTTAGGGTTATTAGAACATTAATTAAATTGTGGATTCCAGGTGAGGCCACCAATCATTGAGTACATGTACAAAATCTGGTAAGATATGTGATGTCAAAAAAGAAAGAAGGAAAAAGAAAAGAGAGTGCAAGTGAGTCCAAAGGAATGTTAAGAGAGTACAGTTTTTAGCCTTTCTCTAGGATGACTCATTTGATAGTCTAGAGATTTAGAGTCTACAGTACTGGCCTACATGTAGCACTAGATGAGTGTGAGCCACCAAATACAAATCTATTTGACTCTGTATCTCCTACCTAAGCAAGAAAGCCTGGGTCAAATTACAGATTATTTTCTACTTTATCCCTGAGGGAAGTAGTTGTCTATTCCGGTAGAATTTTATCAAGGGTTAAGTACAAACGTCAAATGTATGTTGGCTTTTCACTTGGATCTGTTACCCGAGCTACTATCAATTCACATTTGTTTGGATCTCTAAATTTTTGGAATTATTAAAGAAGAAATCTTTTGGCAACTTCTATCACTTTTCACTTTTTCTAGGGCCTAGCAAAACTTAGGCATGGGGGTATTTGATGGGTTCACTTTAGCGAACTAATTATAGGCCTAAGTATATTTCGATTATACTTTCTTGGTACTTAATTTTCAATATCTTAGGTGATAATTGGTATAACCTGCATCAATGACTATATATTTATATGCTTAATTCACCTTTGATTACACCATCGTTATAATATTTATTTTATATATGCAAAAGAGACTAAATCAGGTGGACATAGGAATCAATTAAAAGCATTGAGAGGATTACATTTGTAATTTTACCATGTAGGGCCCACGTCAAATCTCCTTCCAACTGATTGTCCAACGGTGGCCATGCTAATTTTAGTAAGGGATTTAAAATCCCTTAAATTATGCCGACGAAGGAGAACAGAAGGGAAGAGAATAAAGTCTCATGGGATCATCATCCTAGAGTAATCTTCTCCCACTAGTGGGGATCTTCTCCCTCTCCACCACCATGGAACAAGCGTACCGTGTGCTTCAAGCTTGCACCATGGACCGAAGCCGCCCTCGACCTCCGCTCGTCTCGACGAGGTGATGGTTGGTGACAGAGAGCACCACCACCATCAGCTGCTCCCTTCACCGTCACCACCTTCATCTTCTTCAACCTCCTGCTACCACTCCTCCAGTCAAACACATCAACACCACCACTCCTCGATGCCACGATCACCACACACACGCAGCTGCCCCCTTGCACAATGCCCACCAGGCAGCAGCATCATCTTCATCCTCCTCTTGCACGCAAGCCTCCAGTAGCCACACACAACCATTCTCATCGTGCGTGTGTGCATGCAAGCTTTCCCACCAAGCACTATTCATCGTCTTCATCACCGCCAAATAACCTAAACAAGTCATCGCTCCTCCGCTAGCAACCACCTCCACGCTCCACAAAGCTTCGCTCCAAAAATGCCATCTACTTTGCCTAGCCCTCACAAGGCCACCCACGCCCGTGGTAGACCTTCTCGCTGTCCATGCGCATGCACGCGTAAGCCACCGCCAACCATCATCTCCTTGTCACTAGTGATGCCTCCGGCTGCCTCTCGTCGCGAGACCAACATCAATGGGAAGCCCTCATCGAGAAGCACCTCCACTCGAATCCAACCGGACAACGATCCTCTTCCATGCAGGCGAGGAGGAGAGATAAAAAATGCTCTATTTCTTCTTCAATTACAATTTACAATAAATGCCATTACAAAACACTAGTCAGTTATTTAATGCATTATTTTATTAACGTGATTTTGCATATGGGCTCCTTATAGTTTTACACAATTGCATGAAATGCCTTTTGATGGTAAAAATGAGTTGCGATGATTCGATTCTTTAACTCTTGTAATTCCCGATTGGACTAGGTTCCATTACATAATTCAATAGGCTAATTCCTCCCTATGGAGATGACCTAACTATTTCGTGTTTAGATTTTGAGAATTAAATGTTTTGAAAAGTGATTTTCTACCATGTGACAAAATACAATGACATGACATTTTATGTTACAAATTTCATCGAAAATGAAGATTGCTCTTTCAGGTAGAATATGGTGGCATTAATGAATCCAAAGGTGTCCTCCATGGTGGTGGTTATAGGCCGTTTTATAGATTGGTTAAGGGGGTAGGTAGGCGTGCATGGCATGAATGGCTAGGATAGGTTTTTGGTGGTGGTTAGATGATCTAAGGGCCATGGATAGGTGGCACCAAACCAATGGATATGAAGGGGGTTTGGTGGCCTTTGGTTGGATGGCTAGGATGGGATGATGGAGGTGGTTAGGTGATCCTAAGGTGGAGAGTAATTGGTGCCAACAAGGAGGTGTGAATTGGAGGTAGTTAAGGGTTTAGGGCACGCCTTGGTGGCCACCATGGTGGAAGGTTGCCACCATTTTGGTGCCAAGGGGGGTGGATTCTAAAAGGGAGAAAATGGAGGGAAAAAATGGATGGTTGGATGTGGTTTTAGGGGTAGGTGTAGGGGTGACATGGAGGAATTTTTGGAGGGAACTTGTGGCACCAAAACAAGAGTGGTTATGAGGGGTTTGGCGCCACCGTTTTGGTGGCTTTTGGAGGTGGTGATGGGGTGAATTGGTGCATGTTGGTTGGTGCCAACATGGGTAGGAGTAGGTGGAGCTGGATGGACTTAAGTTGGGTTGAAGTGGAGGCTTATGTAGGTGGAGTTTAGGGTTGGCCATGGTGGGTGGTGGATTGCCATGGAGTGTAGAGCTTAGCTAAGCTAGCTTAGCTAGAAAGTGAGTTGAGGAGGAGTAGGATGAAGCTAGGGTTTAGGGACGAGGAGCTGAGGAAGAAATGTCTGGAGTTGAACTTGAGCCGGTAGCTACTGAATGGACATGCATGGAGCTACTTTAGCTAGCTTAGCTTGCTAGTTCTTTGCTTGCTGCTAAGCCAAGCAAAAGTGAGCTGGCTTCTGCTGAATTGTGTTGAGGTGAGCTGGGTTAGATCTTCCCAGGGATGACCTAGCTAGCTGGAGTAGTTAAGATAGCTTAGCTCAACAAGGTTGAGCTAAGTGGAATCCCCAAGAGCTGGACTTGAGCTGGCTTGAGCTATTTGAGGACATCTTCAACTGACTTGAGTTGAGCGGAGCTGGAAGTAGCTGGACCTGAACTGAGGTGGACTCCTGTCAACTTAATTGAGCTAGCTAGAGCTTCCAGTGAACTGATTGGAGATAAGGTGAGCTAGACTCAACTAAGTTGAGTAGGGTCTGAGCTGACTCGAGCTAGGTTTAGCTAAGATGAGCTGCCTTGGGCTGCCACTCAACCAAGATGAGCTGAGTAGAGCTTAATGAAGCTAACCCTAACCCAAGTGTGCTGGTATCCAGCTATAATGAGCTGGATTTGGCTGAGTCTCAGCTGGATTGAGCTTTCTCTTCACCTGTTGCCTTCTTGAGTGCTAAGGTTTTTGGGGTCTGACTATCTATTCATCCCTAACACTCAAATAAACGTGTCAAAAATAACAAAATAGTGCAATGCATGCCTAACCTTGGTGATGCATAAATGCAACCCAGAAACCCATTTGCGAAGTTAAATCCTAAGAGCTAGGTTTGTTTTAAAGTATAAGAATGTTGATAAACTAATGTTTATTAGAGCATAGTTTCATCCCTACTTTGTGGCTCTATAGGTATTTATTTTTCTTTTCCTTTTGTGGTTGGGTGTTTGCTTTGTGAATACCTGTCTCCTTTGCGAGACAAAATACTCCTCATGGAGAGGAGGGTTTAGGCAAACTACTGAAACGATCGACCATGGTTCGTATAAAAACATCGTCGTTGTTGTAGTATGTGTCACAAATACAAACCGTTATCGCGTCTATTTTATTTAATTACATAATTTTTACTGATTTATTCCAGGTCGTTCACTAGGAGGCAGTTATTGATATACATCACTCTCTAAGTCCAAGATTATTCTTTAATTCCAAAGAGATCAATTTTATGTACAATAAAGAAAGAATGAATGAATCAATAATGAATGAATTAATGGTTTAATTATGTACAAAAGAGAATCAATGAAATGCTTGCAAACACTAATTACAAACAAGCATCAAACAATACCTAAATATACTCTATACTATCTATTTATAAGTCATCTTACTAATACTTTCCTATGTATACAATATTAAGTAATAATACATACTAAACTAACTTAACTTAATATACTAACATATATAATAACATATATAACATCTACAGTGTTAGATATAAATGTCGCTAAACCCCAGAAAAACTATGTACAGAATCTAAGGTAGAAACTAGGGTCTATAGCGACACTTATTTTATCTTTAGCGATGGTTTATTCTATCAGTAAAGGCACGCAGTTATTTATATACATATGCATAGCTATACTGCTTATACATATATGCTTCCTCAAGTTCTCTCTGGCCAATACTTAGAGATGATATTTTTTATTAAGCTTCTCTTCTTTGTTAACACTTATCTGTCTTCCTGAGTTCAGCCATTAGGGCCTTTACTTAGCAAAAATTGGTTTTTAATTGGTGGGCACATCGTTCGAGGGATACACGGCACCTGAGGACCAGGTGGGACCAGACCTCTACTAAGTGCGACCCTAGTTCATTAATTAGGCCTATTAATCATGGTTTATTATCATAACTAGGCTTAATCAAGCCCTACTACAGTAATCGACCCCTAGCCCACACAACATCAAATGCTCAGATATGCTCAATGTACGCTCATAATAGGTGATGTGTAATGTATTGGTGGCACCCAACGCTCATGATGACTGAGCGATGGGTGTCACAAAAGGTTTAAATAGCGCTACATGTGCTCTTGCGTTTCCGATGTGGCACTATGTGTGCCATGTTTGAGCGCTGGATTTCAGCACATCAGCGTGTTGATTTACAATGTTTGGCCCTCGATTTGAGGGACATAATTTATTATAAATTAAAAATAAATTATAGGATAATAAAGTATTTAAATAGTACTATACAATTGTACTGTTAATTGAAAGTTTTAATTATATTTACTATATAAATAAATTAGGTAAAGTATACCGTTTATACATACTGAATTTTTGGTTTAATTTCTTTAATTACACATAAATTAGTTAATAAATAGTCAAATTGACCTTATACAGAGTTAGTATACATGTTAAAGTATTTCATAAATATTTTTATTATATTTTACAAGTTTTATTTCGATTTTATTTACATTTAAACAGTAAATTTTTGGGCTATTTTATTTATAAATTAAATTTAAATAGTAGAATACAATATAAATATACTTAAATTAGCTTAAATTACTTAAAATATATTAGTCTAAATGTGTAGTATAAGTTAACTTAGTTTTAACTTAAATTACTAATTTATTTTAATTTAATCTAATAACTTAACTATTAACTTAATAAATTAACTATTTATTCTATATATACAATTAAATTATGAAACTGGGTTAAATATGTTTTTTACATACATATAAATACGAATATATAGCATTATAAGTTAATATGGTTATTTATAGTGTTTACTAATTTATATAGCCTAATAGTACATATAAGTTAGTTTATTTAATAAATAGTTATTTAATTTAGTTATATATAGTGTAATCAAATCTAAATACTTAATTTATATACTACAATATATACATAAGTTATTTAATCCCTATATATGTATAGTTTACATTATAGATAAATAAGCTTTACAATATAGCTTATATTTACACTTATATACATAGTATACAATGGATTTTTAGATGTTTTTGAGCTTTTTTCATCTTTTTATGAGTTTTATATCATTTATGGAGGTAGGAAATGAGATGGAAAGAAATGGATGAGGAGAAAGAGATGTTTTTGTATTTTTTATGTTTTATTTCTTTTATTAAGTTCCATGGTATACAGAATCGTCGACTGGTATATTCTACAAAGCCGACAGTTCGGATTACCATGAAACATGGTATACATTTAAAGAAATACCTAATCTTCAATCAGACAAGTTTATTTTATTTTATTTTATTTTTTAGGTTTTTATGTAATTTTTATTAAATTCCAAATCTCACTCATCCTAAGGCTTTTAAGGGTTTTCTAATGAATACTAAAGGCTAGAATGGGACCTATAGTATCTGGAAAGGCATTGAATTGCCTTGAACACATTCAGTATGATATATGAAAGGTATGTATGCAATTAAGCATGCAAATCAATGTATGTTTTAATTAATTACACTAAATGGACAGTTAGGCTTAACAGTTAGCTGATGAGGAATTACAAATAAAGGTACAAGCATTCAAATAATGTTAAACATGAATTGAAAATACATGAAAGCTTGTATAACATTCAATACATCATTATATGCAAGCCAGCCAATTACAAGACTTAAATCTAAGCTACTGTCCTAGAATTCTCAGATCAGAAATTGCTTGCAACAGAAACTGAAAACAAGCAGCAGAATCAACAGTTGCTGAACTCATTGTTGGAAATCCAGCAAAACTAAAGTCCAGCAATCGAAGACAACCGCTGAGGTTGCCAACTTCAATCAATGTAGCCGACTGAATTCTTTTTCAGATGTCTTCACTGCTACTACAGTCAAGATAGACTTCAAAGAATTCAATCTATAGTAGGGACATGAGTAAACTACAGCTGAGTAATTCCTAAATTAGTTACTTCTATCCCAGATTGGATTAAAAAAGACCTTATCAAGGGTATAGAAGAACTAATTAGGAGAATACTCAACTAGTACAGGGGGAAATGTAGTTGCAGCTGTAGCACTTTGATATAAATCTGGGATTTGCTCACACAAAAAGAAATCACTATAAACACCATCTAACAAGGATTTCAATTCTTATAAAAATCACTCAGGAATACAAATCAAACTCAAAACCCCTTGTCGATAAAATCTTATCAAATCAGTTCTAAAAGAAAGCTGGTCTAGCATCTTTCTAATGCCATAGACAGCATGTAGAAAGAGTGAAATCAGACCACTTAAAACACAAATTCAAATCCCAGAACTCTAGAACCTTAAGGAATAGGGAAAATTCCTTAGGTTAGAAAATCAGAATTGTCCTAAAACAAATAAAAGATGCACGGTAGAGTCTCAAATCAACTAAGTGATTTTCATTGACTCAGACGTGCATTCAAAACATTAAATTCCTCACAACTCAAAACAAATTATGGCGCATCTGAGGTGAATTCTGATCTCAGAATCACCTCAGATTCCCAGTGAAACAGTGAATTGCAATCAGACAATTTTAGTTTGCTGAATCAAAGCATTCAAATGTTAAATAACTGAAAATCTTTGAAATCTAAATTCCAAGAAGATCCGACAAACTTGTTCCATTTTAGCTCAGATCAGGGGATTTTGTGACAAAAATGGGATGAATGGGAAGCCCCTAATGTGATTTTCGACACTAATTTCAGATCTGAGATTGGAAACCAATCAGATCTGAAATTAGGTCTATTGAGTGGGTGAATTGCGAGAAATAAATCACAGGAATCAGAAGCGATATGGAAAACATGGAGAGGAAGAAAATTCATGATTAGTGACAACGTGAAAATGTCTCCTCTAATTTGGAATGATCAGAGGAGGTGAGGGGGGTTCTAATTCTAAATCTACTCCTAATGCTAAACTAATCAAAACAGCAGATCAATCACTAATTCTAACTCTAATTCTACGTCTAACCTATTTAACTACAACTACAACTAACCTACAAAGCAGTAAAACTATTCTAACAGGAAGAATGGGACCTGTGGGTCCTTAGCCGGCAGCTAAGGAGGAATAATGGAGGGAGATGGACTCCAGCGAAGGGAAAAGCCTTCTAGTGAAGCTTCTGGGTCATCCTCAGGCATACGACATCCTTAGCGACGAGGAGATTCAGAGAGAAGTTGGAGAATTCACAGCCGGTGGCTATGAAATCTGGGGATCGGTGGAGAAGGGTGGCTAGAGTGGAAGAATGATCGCTAAGAATGTAGGAGGGAGCGATCCTTTGCTCGCGCGACCAAGGAGGTGCTTAAGTAGCCAGCAAAGTGGATTTAGGCACCGCGCAAGTAAACTTACTAGGCGAGGGCACCGACGGTGCAGATGAAAGGAGTGCGCGGGGTAGCCAAGACAAAATCTGACCGTAGGATGGGATCAAAGGGTAGTGGTGACCACACGCGCCGAATCGTGCGAAGGTTCTAATCAAGGAGAGCCATAGATCAATCCAGATTAGAAATCAACGGTCCAGATGGCCCGTGTTCTTCGTGTGCTACAATGCACGCGTAGCTGCTCCAGGTGCATGAATTCTAATGGTGAAATTGTAGGGTGAGCCCTTCATCGAAAGGGTAGAAAATTTATAGTCAGGCCCATATGTGATAAGAATATGTAACTGAATGGTCCCTAAGGGCTTACAGAAAGGTCCTTGCATGTTACAAATAGGTCTTAGGAAGTTCTCTAATGAAGGAAATGTGATGCATAAAGGACCTAAATGTAAATCCTAAATTTCAAGGCCTTAATGATGTTCAAATGCCTTCAAGTTTTCATATATGCTTAATTGAACATTTAGAAAGTTAATTACACTTTTAATTTGAACTTTTAAACTTGTTTTTGTGTTTAATTTACATTTGGATCACCAATTGACCTTTTTCTCAAGAATATCTCGTTTAATGACCTAATTATGCAATTTTAATGCAGAATTAATGTTTTAGGCCTTTTTCTTTGATTCCCATACTTAACCCTTTCTATGTGTTAATTTGGTATTGTTTAACCTAGTTGCTAGCTTAACTTTAGCTTTTTAGCTATGATGAGTAGCCACTCATCATACCCCTATGCTTAGGTTTTGCTAGTCTCTTAGCAAACAATTTATTAAAGTGCAAAGCAATTAGGCATCAGCAGGGTAAGTGTGTTTAGATATCTTCTTTTTCTTTTCTTTTCTTTTTCGCATAGAGTTAAGTGTTTAAAGAAGATCTTTAAGCTGAAAATTTTTCTGATAAACCAATTGTATTTATGTCTGGACATTGTGAGAACCTTTTTGCTTGGGAAAACTGACCAAAACTCAAGACTTATATGACATAGACCATCTCTCAACTAACAACGACTCTTGATATTTAAACCTTAAGTCGAATTCCAAGACTCAGGAGGTTTTACAAATACTCAGAATGCTAAGAGATTATGGTTGTGCTGAGTGATGGGTCAGGACTAACCAGGTGAATTTTAAAACTCAATCCCGGGGTTTCACTTCTTTTTAAGTCCAGGTTGGTCCTAGCTTCAGCTCATGTTTTTGGATTGGCTCTCAAGAAATAAGGAATACTCAAACCCAACTCTTATTGTGTTTGTGGCTCAAAGAATATTTGGTGGAACAGGGTATTTGTATTGAACCTTGAAAACATTTTGGTGGATTTTTTTTTTGTCAGTATGTCTTTGACAACTTTATTTGGTTGAGCACACTTATTTAGTGGGTGAGTTCTTTGGTGGAAAGAGCTTCTCCTAGACACAAGACTAAAGACTAGGACAAAGAGTCTACCTGCATGCATAGGTAAGGACTCCACCTTCCCTAATGAACACTACGGTTGAATTTCAAATTCATAAGGTTTTTCTCGACACTGTGTAGTGTAAACCAAGATTACTTAGACTCCTAAGTCAAAGCAAACAAGCGAATTCTATACTGGTGACTCAGGTACAAGAATATGTCCTAAAGTTAGGAGAGATTGTGGTCTATCTTGTCAAAGCTCAAAGTGTATTAAACCAAAGCTTGAACGAGTCAAGCTACAATGGCCTGGAAAGTCTAACCAGCAAAGGTTGAATGTCCAAAAACACTTATTCTATTTTTGTTTTCAGCTAGAAGATCATAGTTAAACACTTGTATTTCTTTCAAATTCTTCTCTCCTCAAAATTGAGTTCTCCCTTAACAATAGAGTGCATGTCCCTTATTGTATTTTTGGAGTTTTTGTGTTTTGTCTTTTTTTGTATTTTTGGCTTTGTAATTTTTTTTCTCAAAATTTTTCAAAACTTTTCAATTCTTTTGGTATTTTGGATAATACTATACTATATAAACTATAGGTGTGTCTACAATTGCATTTTAGTTGAATGGTTCACCATTTACACCCCCATGCTTAGATGATGCAAAGTCCTCATTGAATGAATAGGGTGGATGCAAATGCATGCTCTGCTTTTCACTATCCTAGATTGGGTGATGGAAGTCGGAATGAGGAGATAAAAACTTTGTGCAGACGATTTCAAGTCTGATACAAGATCAGAGTGGAAAGTCGGGGTAGGAAGTGAAATGCAGGACATATGTGACAATGCATGTATGCTAAAAATGCAAGGGTAGACACCTAGACAAGAAAGGTGAAAATAAGAAAAGGTAAAATATCTATCTACAAGGATAGATTTGCAAAGTTTAACACCTTCAGCTAGGTGTAAACCCAATCAGTAATTCGAATGTAGGAGTGAAATGGTGGAATTGATAAGTCTGAGATCATGTGGCTCAATAAAATGTTTTAATCCTTGTCCATTGATGGTGAAAGGTTCAAATTTGACAATCTCAATGATCTCACTAGCTCCATTGTCAAAGATTCTTAAGATTTTGAAAGGTCCAGTCCATTTGGATCTTAGTTTCCCTGGGAAGAGTTTAAGTCTAAAGTTGAAAAGGACTTTCTAACCAGGGTGAAATGATTTCCTATGAATGTGACGGTCATGGAAGGCCTTAATTTATCCGTATAAATCCTCGAGCTCTCATAAGATTCATTCCTTAATTCATCTAGCTCAGAAATTTGTAATCTTCTATAATCACCAGCCTTCTCAAGGTCCAAGTTACACTTTCTAATGGCCCAATAGGCTTTGTGCTCAAGTTCAACGGGAAGATGACAGCGTTTCCCATACACAAATCTAAAAGGAGACATGGCTAAAGGGGCTTTGTGAGCTGTCCTATATGCCCACAATGCATCAGAAAGGCGAGAAGACCAATCCTTTCTATCAGGTCAGATGGTAGTCTATAAAATCTTCTTGATCTCCCAGTTGGACAATTCAGCTAGTCCATTGGTTTGAGGGTGATATGGTGTAGCAATCCTATGTGACACCCCATACTTTTGAAGTAGGGACTGAAAATGTGTGTTTCTAAAGTGAGACCCTCCATCACTAATGATGGCTTTTGGTACCCCAAAACTAGAGAAGATAAAGTCTTGGACAAATTGTGTCACAACTCTATGATTGTTAGTCCTCAAGAGGATGGCTTCAATCCATTTTGAAACATACTCAATTTCTAATAAGATGTACTCAAAGCCATGAGAATTTGGAAAAGGTCCCATGAAGTCAATGCCCCATATATCAAAGATTTCACACACACTATGATCGGATTCAAGGGCATCATGTCTCGGTGGCCAATACTGTTGAGAGACTAACAGCATGAACATGCCCTACTATATTCGTGTGCATCTTTGAATATTGTGGGCCAATAAAATTCGCTCTGCAAAATTTTTGCAGTAGTCTTTTTGCCAGAGAAATGACCGCCATAGGCCTGGTCATGGCAGAACGATAGGATACTCTATATCTCCTTATCAGGGATACACTTTCTAAGAATCTGGTCTTTGTAGTGTTTGAAAAGCCATGGTTCTTCCCAGTAATAGTGCTTGGCCTCGGATCTAAGTCTGTCTTTTTGATGTTGGACCCAATCAGAGGGAATGATTCCATAAGCCACATAGTTGACAATGTTAGCATACCAAGGAAAATAAGAATGGATGACCAGCAAATGCTCGTCAGGGAAGTGGCCAAAAATAGGAAGTGAATGAGAAATCACTTCTAAAAGAAGGCGGGATAAGTGGTCAGCTACCACATTCTGCTTCCAAGCCTTATCACGAATCTCTAAATCAAATTCCTGCGGAAGCAGGATCCATCTAATTAGACGAGATTTCGCATCCTTCTTGGTGAGAAGATGTCAAACTGCAGTGTGGTCAGTGTAGACTGTAATGTGGGAACCTAAAAGATAGGGTTTGAATTTTTCCAGTGCAAATACTACAACTAGCAATTTCTTCTCTGTAACGGTGTAATTCTTCTGAGCTTCATGTAAGGTCTTGCTAGCATAATAGATGACTGTGGGTTTCCGATCCAGTTTTTGACCAAGGATAGCCCCTACTGCATAATCAGAGGCATCACACATGATCTTAAAAGGATGAGACCAATCTGGGGGTTACAGTATTGGTGCCTTGGTAACCAGATCATGAAGTGTCGTATAGGCATGAACACAATCATGAGAGATCTGGAAGTCTACATCCGTGGAGAGGAGATTGGTGAGAGGTCAGGCTATTTTAGAGAAGTTCGCTATAAAGCGGCGATAAAAGCCAACATGGCCGAGAAAAAGATCTAATCTATTTAACCGATGAAGTGGCTGTTTAGAAATCAATTTCACCTTTGCATGATCAACCTCAATTCCTCTCTCAGAGATAAGGTGACCTAAAACTAGTCCTTCTGGTACCATGAAATGTGATTTCTTCGAGGAAAGTACCAGATTCACATTTATGCATCTTTGCAGGACCTTAGTCAGGTGGTCTAACCATGCATCAAATGTGCTCCCGAAGACCGAGAAGTCATCCATGAAGACTTCTAAGCAATCACCTACCAAATCAGAAAAAATTGCAAACATACACCGCTAAAATGTAGCAGGTGCGTGGCACATTCCAAATGGCATCCTACGGAATGCAAAGGTTCCGTAGGGGTAGGTGAATGTCATTTTTTCCTAATCATCGAGGTGAATCGCCACCTGATTATATCCTGAATATCCATCCAAAAAGCAGAAAAATCTATTCCCTGCCAATCTTTCCAGTGTCTGATCAATGAAAGGCAATGGGAAATGTTCTTTGTGGCTTGGTTGAGTTTTTAGTAGTCAATACATACTCTCCATGAACTAGCAATTCGTGTAGGGATGACTTCTCTAGAATCAGTGGTTATGAGGGTAAGTCCAGCCTTCTTAGGCACAACTTGAACAGGACTTACCCACTGGCTATCAGAAATGGGGAAAATGATTCCATTGTCTAACCACTTAATCATCTCATTTTTAACCACCTCCTGAAGTGTAGGATTCAATCTACACTGTGGCTGCCTAGTAGGTCTAGATCCTTCTTCAGTGAAAATCCTATGTGTGCAGTAGGAAGGACTCATGCCAGTCAAGTCAGAGAGGTTCCATCCTATAGCCTATCTATGTGCTCTCAGGACAGATAAGAGTCGTGATTCTTGATCAGATGATAAGAGAGAGTTGACAATCACAGGATAGGTCTGATCAGATCCTATGAAAACATATTTCAAAGAATTAGGAAGAGGTTTAAGCTCAGCAGGTATAGATCAGGTGAAGGAGCAGGTGTGGAGAACTCAGAAGATCCTAAAGACACTAAAGGAATAGGAGGCAAGTCCTCAGTCTCTAAAGCTGGTGTCTCAATGATAGGCAGGTCAGAATCCAAAGAGTGTTGAGGTTCTAAATTCAGTGAGTCAATCAGAGTGTCCACAATCAACCGATCCAAAGAATCCAGGGAACAGATTTCCTCAATTAAACTACATGATGGTCTTCTTTGGGCCTGAAAAATATCAACTTTTATCCTCTGATCTCCAAATTTTAATTCTATTAGGCCCTCCTCACAATTAATGTTTGCCTTGGCCGTAGTCAAGAAAGGTCTTCCTAGAATGATAGGTGTATTCTGAATATCCTCAGATACTTCCATGTCAAGGACTATAAAGTCTACAAGAAAGTAAAATTCTTGACCTGCACTATAACATCTTCCAAGACTCCCTGGGGTGTCTTAACTAATCTATCAGCTAATTGCAGGGACACCTCGATTGGCTTCAGATTGCCAACCTTGAAATGTGTCGGTAGGGAGGTTGGGATAAGATTGATGGAAGCACCTAGGTCAAGTAATGCTCTATTGAATGTGGTGTTACCTATGATGCAAGATAGGAGAGGGATGCCTAGGTCTTTCATCTTAGTAGGGAGGGTACTAGATATGATGGAACTAGCTTGTTCCGAGAGGATGATTGGACTACTCCCTTTTTGGATCCTTGCTTTACGCTTAGGTGTACATAGTTCTTTAAAAACTTAGCATAAAGAGGTATGTGGCAAATTGCATCCAACAAGGGGATGTTTATGTGGACTTGCTCAAAGAGCTTAAGCAAATCTTCCTCAAGTGCCACACATGTCATTTTATTTCCTTTCCCCTTCTTCTTTAAAGCCTCTGGAAATGGTATAGAAGTGGTGATAAGAGGGTCATTCCTAGGTAGAGAAGAAGTAGGAAATAATGAATCAGATGGAGGAGTGGAGGTAGAAGGTTCAGGAAAAGATGTAGAAGTAGGAACAAGTGGATCTACGGTGCTTCTACCACTCCTAGTGACTATGGCATTAAGTTCAGCCCTAGATGTAGATGGTAGCTCAGAATTTGGTAACAGAGGTGGTTGGGTTTGTGGATAGGAAGAATTTGGATCAATGTAGAATTCAGTGTCGTGTAAGGGCTGTGAAATGGCATGTGCTTGACCTTGCACTGC
Source organism: Thalassia testudinum (assembly GCA_037157565.1). Lineage (NCBI taxonomy): Eukaryota > Viridiplantae > Streptophyta > Magnoliopsida > Alismatales > Hydrocharitaceae > Thalassia > Thalassia testudinum. The sequence goes on from JAZHRO010000049.1 coordinate 41,986,212, forward strand.
AGGTCTAGACTGAACATAACTCTGGGCAGGTATGTTCCTAGGGTTGGGTTGTGCTTGAGATGGGAGTGAATGTGGTTGACGGGATTCCGTCAAGTGTGATAGCTGGGCTCTCATCTCAGCTAGTGCCGCATTTTGTCTCTGCTGCATAGCAATGTTCTGTTGTTGCATATCAGCAAGAGCTTTCATTATAGACCCCAACTGGTCATCTCGTGTAGGCCCAGCTTGAGAGTATTGGGCGGGCCTGGGTTGGGGCTGCTGGTAGGCACACGGTGGATATCCGTGTGATTGTGGAGGTGGTGCTCGGATCAGGTTGTGTTGTTGTGGTGTAGAAAATTGTTGAAATGAAGGTCTTTGTTAATTTCCCGACCACGAGAAATTTGGATGATTACGCCATCCAGGGTTGTAGGTCTGTGCAAATGGGTCATTGTAAATGGCGTGGAGCTCCTCCGAAGCTCAAGAAGGTGCATGGAAGTCAGTGTAGGGAGGAACAAAGGTTCCTCCAACCGATGAAGGATAAGGAAATGAATAGTCCGGTAGTGCAGATTATGTCACAGAATGGTTATTCACAGTTTCCCTCCCTGTGGGAAACTGGGAAGAAGTGTGTGGTTGATAAAGTTAAGGTTTTCGACCGGTTTCGGTGTTATATCGTTGTAGTAAAGCCGGTTGTTACCAACGTTTTCATATAAAATTTTTTACTCGGAAAAATAAAAGAGTTCCCGAGGTCGAACTCAGGGAGCAAGTTGTATTCTAGAGATATACAAGTTCTATTACAAAAATAAAGAGAGAGAGAGATGAAAATTTGGCTTCTTCTTCTTTTCTTCTTTCTTCCTCTTTGTCTTTGGTTCTTCCTGTTCTTTCTTCTTCTTCTTCTTCTTCTTTTTCTTCTGCTTTCTTCAGATTTTCCCCTCGTGCTCTTCTTCTGTTCTTCCTTGTTTCCTTTCTTTCTTTTTCGTCAGATCGTCTTCTTCTTTTCTTGCTTCTTGCTTCTCTTCATTCCTTCTTCTTCTTTGTCTTCACCTGCCTTGACCTCTCTTTTTCTTCTTTCGCGATGGCCGTTGCTCTTCCTTTTTCTTCAGCGGGTCTTCTTCTTCTTTGGCTGCTGACCTTCCGTCGTCTGCGCCAGTGCTGAGACGACTTAACAATGCCTTCGCTACAGTGCAGCAGCTCCTTCTTCTTCAGCGGGTCTGCTTCTTCTTCTTTGGCCTGCACACTTCAGAGTCTATTCGTCAAGAGGTAAAAACCTACTCTACCCCCCTCCCCCGCGTATCTCTCTCTCTGAAATCACTCTTCGGAAGCTCTCCCAGAGCGCTACCGGGTAATCGGGTTCGGGTCAGGCCCGGGTCCAGGCCCACCGGCGTGCGTGGTGGGCGAGGAGTGCAGGTCAGTCTAATCGGGTCGGGCCAGGTCCGCGGAGCGTGGTCACGGACGAGGCCGAGTCGGGTCGGGTCGGGTGAGAGGGACCTCACCCCGTGGTAACTGAGGCAAACAGCATAAGGCAGTTTTTGCCTTTATGCATCCGCGCGCCTTTGAGAGATTCCGAGGTGGGACTAAATGTCCCACCCCAATTCTCTCACGCCTGCAGCAGGGATGGTGCTCCCAATTGCATCGGCTGTTGAGGCGCACAGCTCCAATTGAGGGCCAGGGTGTGTGCGCGAGACTCTTCCGCGCTGGCCGTGGCTATTCAACCTGGGATATCTCGGCTTGGAGCAACCTTGAGCAGGCTTCGAGCTTCCTCGCCAATGGCGGTCAAGGCCTGGAACCTGAAACCAATGGCACGGCCTCTCGGCCAGATCAGACAGGCGGGGGACCTTCGCCGTGGCACGGCGAAGGTGGTCAGGGGGTCTGCAGGGGGCGAGATGGGGCTGTCTGGTCGTCCTAGGTCAAACTGTGAGCGAGGGAGTGGGTGTGTTCGGTGGGTCTGCAGAGGGTGTTTGGTGGGAAGTGGAGGGGCGGAAGAGGATCAGGGTGAGGAGGCGGAGGTTCTGCGGTAGTCGGCGAGCCGTGTGGGTCGCTGAGGTGATGGGAGCGGCTCGCCGGAGGGTGGTCGGAGGCGGAGAGGACGAGGGTGAACAGGGTCGGTAGAGGGCTTAATTGACTAAATCGAAAGCGGGGAAAGAAAGAGGAGGAGAAGGGGAGTAAGTCTAACTTAACTGCAGGGACGAAGGGGGAGGAACAGGGCGACAGTCGTATCGACTGTCGCCGGAGAAGATGATGCTCAGAGAGAGGGGCGGCGGCGAGCAGAGGGCTGGAGAGGCGCCAGCTGGGTGCGGCGTGGCGCGGGAAGAGCAGGGGAGGAGATCTCTGCTGCTGGTAGTGCGGCAGAGCGAAGAGGTGGAGGGGGAGGAAGTCGCCGGAGCTGGTGAGCGTCTGCCGGAGAAAGAAGAGAAGAAAGCTGGGGGTTTTCTCCGTCAGGTCCAGGCTGCCTTCGTCGGTGGAGCGGCGGGGGGTATTTATAGGGTTGAAGCAGGGAGGAAGGCGGAGGGAGACGACGTGTCTCCCTCGCCGGAGAATGGTCGGAATACGAACCCATACCGTCCGTGCGTTCGCACGGCCGGTATGGGGGGCTACAGTGACCATGGGGGTGCTCCTGCGACGGCTGACGACGCAGGGCACCCCCGGTACACTTGCCAGGTCCTCCACCTCACCCTGCGCGGCGCCATGCTCCGCGCAAGGTCGCCGGAGCATGGTGCTGGCAGGGTTTTGCAGGAGGGACCTGTTTGCAAAGAACGAAGGAGAGTTAGGGGCCAAAATGCGAGGGTTCAAAAGTTGAGGGCCAAAGAGTAAATATATGAGGACCAAAGTGTGAAGTCGGTCAAGGAGGTTTCTTCTTAGGCTCAAGTTTTTATACATGACTAATTAGGACCTAAGGAATCTGATGGTGAATTTTATTTTCATATTAAACCTTGTTTGACCGGTCAATTTGCGCAAAAACCCAAATTAAGTTATTAATTGGGCATGGTTCTCAATGTAGGTCAAAATGGGTTCTAAAGGCCAAATTGATGGTTCTAAACCCCAGAGATTATTTTTCTATGAATTTTAGAGGGTTTATTCTATTTTTACTTTGCCTCGAACCTTGTGAATTGAAGTGGGTTGTTTTAGGGTTACAGATTATCATTTGGTTCCTTGGAAGTGCTGTAGCCCTTGCTAGATCATCTCATCCCACTTTTATTCTTATTAAGCTGTTTTGACCTATGTTTGGGCCCTGAATTACCCTGTATGCAGATTATACTGGTAAAATTGCACTTTTACCCCTTATGACTTGTTTTCTTCTCAAACTCAGAATTCTCTGAGTTAAGCTTTTCCTTGAGATATGTAGGAGCTTTTATCCTTTGTATTGGGTCAAAATGAGCTAGTTATGGCTCATGATGAGGTTCTCATCATACCCCCATGCCTAGCTTTTGCTAGTCCCTTAGCAAAAAAAACTTAAGGTTTCAACCCTTGTTCTAGACCATGAAGTTTTCAATGGTTTTAGATAAGTGCTTTTTTATTTGAGCATAGATTAGGTTAGAATGCTGACCATAGGCCTAAAAGATACTCTAGTACCAATCAAGATCCAAATCTGTCTAGCCTTAGCCTCAGTCTTTTAGCAAAGGTTTTTAAGGCCCACAAGAACTAACCTAAGGTTTATTGGACTTCGTGGTTAAAGCACCCGTGCTTGAAATGATTTTAGCCCTGGCTCAGTTCGCAGTGCGTTTTGTAAGAGAGAGAGATAGAAAGTTTTTTCTGTTTGGAGAGTTTTCTCTCTCTTTTTCTTTTTAGTTCTAGTCTAGGATTGGCTTTTCAACACGGTCTGTATCAGATTCCTTGCTCCCATCATCAATCCTCAAGGGTTCCTGGCGATCGATGCTTCGAGATAGCACCGCCCATGGCAACCCCCGGAACCCTGGCTATTGAGATTTCGAGATAATCCCATCCATGGTGTTCCGTGGCCGAATCCAGACCCTGGCAATTGACACTTCGAGATAATGCCATCCATGGAATCTGAACCAGCAGAGTGCTTACATGCCCCCCGTAGGATATGTAAATATCCTAAGAGACAAGCACCGAGGAGATGATATTTTGTTACGCATCTTCGAGGGGATTTCCCGCCTCTCCGCGCTGGGAACTCGTCCAAATCAACTTGTGTTGATCGGCCATTCCTATTCTAGGTGTTCTTTTCAGATTTTTGCGACGCTTCTGCGTGATTCTGATTTTTATGCTTACTGAACCAGGCTGTGTGTGAGATTAGGGTGCTTAGGTTACTGAGTCCCGTAAACCAAAAATTAGTTAACGAGGCCGAATACTCCCTAAGCCTTAGACCTAATACTTCAGCTTTTCATTTTCCTCAACCTCTTGAGGAGTGTCCAGATCTTAATGAGTACTAAGAGTCTATTCAAGAATGCCTAAGGTTTGCATTCTTACTAATCTCATTGTGCACTTTTCAGTTATTTTCTTGAATGAGGTCTAGAACTTAGGTTAATTCCTTAGTTCCTTACTAATGACTATCAACTTTTCTTATAATTTTGTGCTCCTTTTTCATTTTGTTTCTTTTCTCCTTCACAAAATTTTCCTTCTCCTCTTTTCCTCTTATTCTTTTTCGAAAAATTTTTTTTAATTTTTATGGTATTTTTGGCATATGTGAATTTTTTTTTGCTTGAAACCTTTTCTTACAAGTTTTTGCACTTTCCTACCCCCCCATGCCTAAGATTTGCAATGTCCTCATTGTAACCTAGGGGGTCTCAGTTCAGGGTGAACTTCGAGTGCTGAAAGGTGTCAGAACAAGTTTCAGGTTTTCAAAGAGAATGACGGGCTGCCTCCCGTTAAGCGCTGAGTTTTACGCCATCGGCTGGCGCAATAAGCTCAAGGGGAAAGGAGGATATGAGATGCCTCAGCCAAATCAGTAGAAGTTACATCAATGAACGGCTTGAGTCTTTGACCATTCACGATGAAAGGTTCAGAATCGTGGCTGAGTGGACTGATTTCGATTGCTCCATTTCCAAAAACCTGTCGGACCAAATATGGTCCGACCCACTTAGATCTCAGTTTTCCTGGGAAGAGTTTGAGTCGGGCATCAAAGAGTAGGACCTTTTGACCAGGATGAAAGATCTTTCTCGAGATGTGTTTGTCGTGGAAGGCTTTAACCCGCTCCTTGTAGATTTGCGAGTTCTCGTACGCGTCTGTGCGTAATTCATCGATCTCGCTGATTTGGAGTTTTCTGTGGGTCCCAGCCTTGGAAAGATCTAGATTACAGTTCCGTACTGCCCAATAGGCTTTATGCTCCAGTTCGACGGGAAGGTGGCATGCCTTTCCGTACACCAATCTAAAGGGAGACATGCCCAATTGGGTCTTGTGGGCGGTCCTATAGGCCCACAATGCTTCCGGAAGTCGGGACGACCAGTCCTTCCTGTCAGGTCGAACAGTGACCTGTAGGATTTTCTTGATCTCCCGATTCGACAGCTCAGCTAGACCATTAGTTTGGGGGTGGTAAGGAGTAGAGATTCGGTGAGACACCCCGTATTTGGTCATCAGTGACCTAAACTGAGCATTTGTGAAATGGGTCCCCCCATCAGAGATTATTGCACGAGGAATCCCGAACCTTGAGAAAATGTGTTGATGAATGAATTTGAGAACGATTTTGTGATCACAGGTTCGGGTCGGTATGGCTTCGATCCATTTGGACACGTAGTCCACAGCCAACAGAATGTATTCGAAACCATCCGAAACAGGAAAGGGGCCCATAAAATCAATCCCCCAAACATCAAAGATTTCGCATACTAGAATCGGTTGCATAGGCATCATGTCGCGATGGCTCATGTTGCCCAAAGTCTGGCAACGACTGCATGCCTTGCAATGACTGTATGCGTCTTTGAACAGTGTGGGCCAGTAAAAGCCGCACTGGAGGACTTTTGATGCGATTTTATGCCCGGCAAAATGGCCACCGCATGCCTGGTCATGGCAGAAAGAGAGGATATTGTTGACTTCCCCTTCCGGGATACATCTCCGGATGATCTGATCGGCACCTATGCGGAAGAGGTACGGGTCTTCCCAAATGTAATACTTGGCATCGGAGCGTAATTTGTCTTTCTTGGCCTTCGGCCAATCGGACGGGGTCTGATGAGATGCCAAGTAATTTACAATATTAGCAAACCATGGAAGGCTAGTACCAATAGTCAGCAGGTGCTCATCGGGAAAATGCTCAGTGATGGGTCCGGAAGGGTCTATCATTTCAGAAGGAAGACGGGACAAGTGATCAGCTACCACGTTTTGTTTTCCCGCTTTATCGCGAATCTCGAGGTCAAATTCTTGCAACAGCAAGATCCATCGGATCAATCGAGGTTTCGCGTCCTTCTTTGCAAGGAGATGCCTCACAGCCGTGTGATCCGAGTATATGATGACATGGGAACCCAGAAGGTATGATCTGAATTTCTCTAGGGCAAATACTACAGCTAGCAGCTCTTTCTCAGTAACTGTATAGTTACGCTGAGCCTCATCGAGTGTTTTGCTGGCGTAGTAAATGACCACAGGTTTCTTGTCATTTTTCTGCCCCAAAACCGCTCCTACAGCGAAGTCGGATGCATCACACATGATCTCAAAGGGTTGAGACCAATCAGGGGACTGTAGGATCGGGGCTTGGGTGACTCGGTCACGCAGGATTTCAAATGCTTGAGTGCATTCCTTGGAGATTTCGAAGGGAACATCCTTGGAGAGAAGAGTGGTCAGGGGGCGTGCGATTTTTGAAAAATCAGGGATAAATCGTCGATAAAAACCGACATGCCCTAAAAAGGAGCGGATGTCCCTGATCGAGCTAGGCATGGGAAGGCGAGAAATCAGATTAACCTTAGCTCGATCCACTTGGATACCTTTCTCCGAAATTGAGTGTCCCAGGACAATTCCCTCAGGCACCATGAAATGGCTCTTTTCCCAGGAAAGAACCAAATTCACGTCGATGCACCGCCTGAGTATCTGGACCAAGTGCTGGAGGCAATCGTCGAATGATGCTCCGAAAACTGAAAAGTCATCCATGAAGACTTCCAGATAATCACCTACCATATCTGAGAATATGGCAAGCATGCATCGCTGAAAAGTAGCGGGTGCATTGCAAAGACCAAAAGGCATCCTTCGGAAAGCGTATGTTCCGAAGGGGCAGGTGAATGTGGTCTTTTCTTGGTCCTCAGGATGGATTGCCACCTGGTTATAACCGGAGTACCCGTCAAGAAAGCAGAAGAACCTATTTCCCGCTAGTTTTTCGAGAATTTGATCAATGAAGGGTAGTGGGAAATGATCCTTCTTCGTGGAGGAATTGAGTCGACGGTAATCTATACAGACTCTCCACGAGTTGGCTAATCGGGTAGGAATGATTTCTCCAGTCTCAGTCGTTATAGTGGTGAGTCCTGCCTTTTTAGGCACGACCTGAATCGGGCTCACCCAACGACTATCGGAGATCGGGTAGATGATCCCGGCATCTAACCACTTGATGATCTCCTTTTTCACGACCTCCTGCAGATTGGGGTTTAAGCGTCTCTGCATTTCACGAGAAGGTCGTGTGCCCTCTTCTGAATAGATATGATGAGTACAATAAGAGGGACTTATTCCAGTCAAATCATCGAGGGTCCATCCGATGGCTCTGCGATGTTGCTGGAGGACAACAATCAGACGGTATTCCTGTTCAGGATTGAGGTTGGAATTGATGATCACAGGAAGGGTCTGATTAGAACCCAAAAAGATGTATTTCAAATGAGCAGGAAGGGGTTTCAGTTCAAGGATGGGGTTTTCAGCAGCAGCGGGTGGTTCAGTATAGATGTGAGGTTCAAGGGTGGGAGTTACTGGGTTGTTCACATCCGGATTGGACTCCTCTATTTGCGGGTCAAGATCCTTCTGTGGTTGATGAGGAATACTCAAGTCATTCTGGAGGTGTGATTCATCAACCAAAGTCTTGATGTCACAAATTTGTTCGATGACGCCGCAATTAATTCCTTGTTGGGCCTTAAATATATCAATTTTCAGTGTTTGATCTCCAAACTTAAGCTCTATTTGGCCCTCCTCACAGCTGATGTTGGCTCTAGCAGTAGCCAAGAAAGGTCTCCCTAGAATGATTGGTGTATCCCTAGGGTTCTCAGGTGCATCCATGTCTAAGACTATAAAGTCCACTGGAAAATAGAAATCCCGTACTCTTACGATAACATCCTCGAGAATCCCTTTTGGTGACTTTATAGATCGATCTGCTAATTGTAATGTCACCTCAGTTGGTTTCAGCTCAGATTCTTCCAGATGGTCAAGTAAGGATGTGGGTATCAGATTTATAGATGCACCTAAGTCTAATAATGCTCTGTCCAATTGGGTACCACCTATCTTACAGGAGATCAGGGGAGTTCCAGGATCTTTTGCCTTGGGTGGGAGTCTACTAAGGATTACAGAGCTGGCTTGCTCTGACAGAACAATTGGGCTCCCTCCCTTGGTTCGCGGCTTACGCTGGGGTGTACATATATTCTTTAGAAATCGTGCGTAAGCTGGTACGTGGCGGATTGCATCCATCAAGGGGATGTTTATGTGGACCTGCTCAAAGAGCTTGACCAGGTCCTCCTCAGGGGCCACGGGTTTGGTGGTCTTCTTTCCCTTGGTCAGGGCTTCGGGAAACGGGATCTTGGTTGGTTCCTCTAGGATAGGTCCTGGTTGTGGGTCTGGAACAGCGGTACCTTGGATAACTATCCTAGGGTCATGATTATCAGGCTGGGCGTGGTTTGGATAATGCTGGTTCTGAGTTGTCTTACCACTACGTGTTGTTACAGAATTTAATCCGGCCTGATTTTGGTTTGGATTTGGTAGGAGGGGTGGCTGCTGCTGAAATCCCGTACGAGAAGTAGAGGCTTCCATCTCGTCTGGAGATGGAGCAGTGGGGGCCTGATAAATCCATTGAGCTTGGCCTAAATTTGGATTCATAACGCGCTTCTGGGTTGGCACGTTATTTGGGTTAGGAAGGGGTTGGGAAGGGAGTGTGCCTGGCTGGCGAGAATTTGCCAACTGGGCCAGCTGAGTTTTAACTTCAGTAAGCTCGTCCTTGTGCTGTTTTTGAATGGCCGCATTCGATTTTTGAATGTCAGCCAGAGTCTGAAGGATTAAGGACATTTGATCTTGATTTGGCCCTGATGGATAAGTAGGGTTGGGCCGAGGCTGAGGCGGCTGGTAGTGATGAGAGGGCTGTGGGCGGGAATGAAAAGGTGGTCTTTGGGTTTGAGAATTTCCCGCCCACTGAAAATTTGGATGGTTTCGCCATCCAGGGTTGTAAGTGTTGGAGAATGGGTCGTTCTGGATGGCGTTGAGGTCCTCGCAGGTCTGAGGAACCTCCTGAGAATCAGGGAAAGGGGGAATGGAGTTCCCCCGGCTGGTGAAGAAAGGATCGGATGATCTTCCAGTCCAAGAATCAGATAGGGATGGATATGGATCCATCCCAGGGGAGGATCGGTGTAGGATGTTTTGCACAGTCTCCTGTGTGGAAGGAGGTTGTGCAAAGGAGTTACGTGCAGAGGTGGCTCGCTGCAAGTGCTGAGTCAGCTCATCCACCTTCTTTTCAATGATTGAGACCTTGTCCAATCGACTGGCCATTAATTCCAGGTCGACTGATGCGGACAGGCCCTGCGTCTCATGTGCTCCCTTAAGATTCGTCGCTGCGCGGGTATTCGTCCTGTCGAATAATCCCATGGAGTCATTGTTGATGGAGTTCTCGCACATGTTTTCGAGAATCTCCCATACGGTGTCTTCATGTTGACCCATGATGTTTCCTCCGCAGGTTGCATTGACGAAAAGGCGGATGTCCTCACGGAGTCCCTGGTAAAAAGATTGGACTTGTTCCCATTTAGGAACTCCGTGATGGGGGCACTTCCTCATGAGATCCTGAAAACGATCCCATGCCTCATGGAGAGGTTCTCCTGATTGTTGAGTGAAGTGTGTAATCTGATGGCGCAAGGCGTTGGTCCGACCAACGGGAAAGAACTTTTTCAAAAACTCGGATTGAAGTTCTTCCCAAGTGTTGATCGGCCGGGTCTGAGTTTGATACCAATGGGCGGCCTTGTCCATAAGAGAAAAGGAGAACATCTTCATGAGAAGAATATCCCGATTTTGCGCATCTGATCCAAAAGTGTGGGCCAGATGCTTAAGCTGTTTGATGTGCTGGAAGGGATCTTCAGAATTAAGCCCATGGAATTTAGGTATAGCGTGAATCATGTTGGGCTTTAGTTCGGAATCAGGTCCTCCAATCGGGATTCTAACTCGAGGCTCAATTGCCACCGCAGCAGGATTGTAGTGGTCCCGCATCATAGGACGCTGTGGTGGGTGTACGAAGTTTTGGAAGAGGTCATTGAGTCGCTGGAGCTGGTGTTCCAGATTATTTTCTTCCTCAACTGGCTGAGCCATGATGGGGGAAGAAGAAGAACTTGGTTCTGAATCAGAAGAGAGAATAATGTGAGGGTGTTGCTGCACAAACACGGGCGTCGAGGCTTGGCCTTGACGAGAGTGAATTTCTAAAGGAGGTCTTAAGGGTGGTCTTAGAGACCTCCTTCCGTACATGCACAGTTGGGAGAGGTAAGTTTAGAAGGTGATGGACCCAATCAAGACACCCAAAAATGTGTTGGGTGACTATAGAGGTGCGGGGCAGATGGACCCCTTGATCAGAAAGATCGTCCACCTGAGAATTACCTGGGCAGCCAGAGAGGGAGAGTCCCGCGAAGACCCCTACACGGTAGAGCGTCCCCACGGGTTACAGGGTTTCCCCCACCCGACCTCTCTTGTCACTGCGGTTCCAGGTAGACCAGAATGGGGATCTTGACCTCTTAAGTCTACCAATTTTAAGATCAGGGTGCTTAAGGTTTCACTTGAACTTTAGTCTTTTTAGGTGCAAAGAGTGACCTAATTTAAGGTTGGTTAACCCAAGGGGTCAACTTTACCTATTGTTTTCTTTAAGAGCTTTTAGGTCCTGTCTTTTAGGGTTCAAGTGTTTAGAGAGAGCCAATTGTTTAGGATTTTTCTTGTATAGGTATTTTCAGACAAGGGCTTGGGCACACTTCATTTGGTTTTCTCAATTCTTGAGTTAAGTAGTGTGTCTCTAAATCCCTAGTGTTGGATCCTAGGTTGGCTCTACTTGGTCCAGTTAATTCTTTGTTGGGTAATTAGGGCTCAAGCAAGAATGTGTTAGCCCTTAAATACCCTTGATAGTGTGCAGAAATAATAAGTTGAAAACATGCAACTTTTATGGTTACTAAATATGGAAGACAGGTTAGCCCTATATTGCTTGTTCTTTTCTTTTCTTTCTCTTTAGAGTGTAGGGGTTAATAGTGAGAGAAAAGATTTACCTATCTTCGGAGTGGTTGTCGTGTGGTTGCTTGTCTTCTTGAGTTCCTGTAGCTGCACAAAAGAGAGGAGATTATCAGAAATTAAAAGATACAGGAATGTTTACCTCTAGAATAGCCGTTGCTCCCCGGCAACGGCGCCAAAATGATAAAGTTAAGGTTTTCGACCGGTTTCGGTGTTATATCGTTGTAGTAAAGCCGGTTGTTACCAACGTTTTCATATAAAATTTTTTACTCGGAAAAATAAAAGAGTTCCCGAGGTCGAACTCAGGGAGCAAGTTGTATTCTAGAGATATACAAGTTCTATTACAAAAATAAAGAGAGAGAGAGATGAAAATTTGGCTTCTTCTTCTTTTCTTCTTTCTTCCTCTTTGTCTTTGGTTCTTCCTGTTCTTTCTTCTTCTTCTTCTTCTTCTTTTTCTTCTGCTTTCTTCAGATTTTCCCCTCGTGCTCTTCTTCTGTTCTTCCTTGTTTCCTTTCTTTCTTTTTCGTCAGATCGTCTTCTTCTTTTCTTGCTTCTTGCTTCTCTTCATTCCTTCTTCTTCTTTGTCTTCACCTGCCTTGACCTCTCTTTTTCTTCTTTCGCGATGGCCGTTGCTCTTCCTTTTTCTTCAGCGGGTCTTCTTCTTCTTTGGCTGCTGACCTTCCGTCGTCTGCGCCAGTGCTGAGACGACTTAACAATGCCTTCGCTACAGTGCAGCAGCTCCTTCTTCTTCAGCGGGTCTGCTTCTTCTTCTTTGGCCTGCACACTTCAGAGTCTATTCGTCAAGAGGTAAAAACCTACTCTACCCCCCTCCCCCGCGTATCTCTCTCTCTGAAATCACTCTTCGGAAGCTCTCCCAGAGCGCTACCGGGTAATCGGGTTCGGGTCAGGCCCGGGTCCAGGCCCACCGGCGTGCGTGGTGGGCGAGGAGTGCAGGTCAGTCTAATCGGGTCGGGCCAGGTCCGCGGAGCGTGGTCACGGACGAGGCCGAGTCGGGTCGGGTCGGGTGAGAGGGACCTCACCCCGTGGTAACTGAGGCAAACAGCATAAGGCAGTTTTTGCCTTTATGCATCCGCGCGCCTTTGAGAGATTCCGAGGTGGGACTAAATGTCCCACCCCAATTCTCTCACGCCTGCAGCAGGGATGGTGCTCCCAATTGCATCGGCTGTTGAGGCGCACAGCTCCAATTGAGGGCCAGGGTGTGTGCGCGAGACTCTTCCGCGCTGGCCGTGGCTATTCAACCTGGGATATCTCGGCTTGGAGCAACCTTGAGCAGGCTTCGAGCTTCCTCGCCAATGGCGGTCAAGGCCTGGAACCTGAAACCAATGGCACGGCCTCTCGGCCAGATCAGACAGGCGGGGGACCTTCGCCGTGGCACGGCGAAGGTGGTCAGGGGGTCTGCAGGGGGCGAGATGGGGCTGTCTGGTCGTCCTAGGTCAAACTGTGAGCGAGGGAGTGGGTGTGTTCGGTGGGTCTGCAGAGGGTGTTTGGTGGGAAGTGGAGGGGCGGAAGAGGATCAGGGTGAGGAGGCGGAGGTTCTGCGGTAGTCGGCGAGCCGTGTGGGTCGCTGAGGTGATGGGAGCGGCTCGCCGGAGGGTGGTCGGAGGCGGAGAGGACGAGGGTGAACAGGGTCGGTAGAGGGCTTAATTGACTAAATCGAAAGCGGGGAAAGAAAGAGGAGGAGAAGGGGAGTAAGTCTAACTTAACTGCAGGGACGAAGGGGGAGGAACAGGGCGACAGTCGTATCGACTGTCGCCGGAGAAGATGATGCTCAGAGAGAGGGGCGGCGGCGAGCAGAGGGCTGGAGAGGCGCCAGCTGGGTGCGGCGTGGCGCGGGAAGAGCAGGGGAGGAGATCTCTGCTGCTGGTAGTGCGGCAGAGCGAAGAGGTGGAGGGGGAGGAAGTCGCCGGAGCTGGTGAGCGTCTGCCGGAGAAAGAAGAGAAGAAAGCTGGGGGTTTTCTCCGTCAGGTCCAGGCTGCCTTCGTCGGTGGAGCGGCGGGGGGTATTTATAGGGTTGAAGCAGGGAGGAAGGCGGAGGGAGACGACGTGTCTCCCTCGCCGGAGAATGGTCGGAATACGAACCCATACCGTCCGTGCGTTCGCACGGCCGGTATGGGGGGCTACAGTGACCATGGGGGTGCTCCTGCGACGGCTGACGACGCAGGGCACCCCCGGTACACTTGCCAGGTCCTCCACCTCACCCTGCGCGGCGCCATGCTCCGCGCAAGGTCGCCGGAGCATGGTGCTGGCAGGGTTTTGCAGGAGGGACCTGTTTGCAAAGAACGAAGGAGAGTTAGGGGCCAAAATGCGAGGGTTCAAAAGTTGAGGGCCAAAGAGTAAATATATGAGGACCAAAGTGTGAAGTCGGTCAAGGAGGTTTCTTCTTAGGCTCAAGTTTTTATACATGACTAATTAGGACCTAAGGAATCTGATGGTGAATTTTATTTTCATATTAAACCTTGTTTGACCGGTCAATTTGCGCAAAAACCCAAATTAAGTTATTAATTGGGCATGGTTCTCAATGTAGGTCAAAATGGGTTCTAAAGGCCAAATTGATGGTTCTAAACCCCAGAGATTATTTTTCTATGAATTTTAGAGGGTTTATTCTATTTTTACTTTGCCTCGAACCTTGTGAATTGAAGTGGGTTGTTTTAGGGTTACAGATTATCATTTGGTTCCTTGGAAGTGCTGTAGCCCTTGCTAGATCATCTCATCCCACTTTTATTCTTATTAAGCTGTTTTGACCTATGTTTGGGCCCTGAATTACCCTGTATGCAGATTATACTGGTAAAATTGCACTTTTACCCCTTATGACTTGTTTTCTTCTCAAACTCAGAATTCTCTGAGTTAAGCTTTTCCTTGAGATATGTAGGAGCTTTTATCCTTTGTATTGGGTCAAAATGAGCTAGTTATGGCTCATGATGAGGTTCTCATCAGTGGTGTAGGTGACTGAGAAGAAGGAGATGATGAAGGTTTAGAGAGAAATTTCCATACATCTACTTTCTTCTCTATTAAGCCCACCTTATCCAGCTGACTAGCCACTATCTCTAAATCTCTGCTGCTAGATTGGGCTTCATGTACCCCTAAATGTGAGTGGGAATGTGAGGACTTTCTATTAAACACCCTCATCAAAGTATTGTTAATAGAATTCTCGGCCATACCTTCAAAGAGCTCAAAGGCTGACTCCTCATCCCGACACAGGAAGTTGCCTCCACTAGTGGCATCTACAAAATTCCTCGTGTCATCATGGAGCCCATGATAGAAGATCTGGACTTGTTGCCAGCGTGGGACACCATGGTGGGGACACTTTCTAAGAAGCTCACGGAATCTCTCCCAAGCCTTGTGCATCTGTTCTCCTGAATTCTGGGTGAGTGTGGTGATAGCACGCCTTAAAGTGTTAGTGCGGCCTACAGGAAAGTACTTCTTGAGGAAATCATGTTCCAATGAAGCCCATGTGTCTATAGGTGTAGTTCGTGAAAGGGTTCTAAACCAAAGGCAGCTTTATCCTTTAATGAAAAGGAGAACATTTTCATTAAAAGCATGTGCTGATCATGGCCTTGTGGACCCAGAGTTTGAGTAAGATTTTTCAGCTCTTCTAAATGTTAAAAAGGGTCCTCAGAAGCAAGTCCATGGAAGTAAGATATAAGTACTATGATGTTCAGCTTCAATTGAACAGCACGACCCCCATTGGGATATCATACCATAGGCATAGGTTGGGCAACTGCGGGATTATAGTAATCCCGTAGTAGGCATCTACGAGGTTGAGGTGGTGCCTGAGGATTTCTAGGTTGAGGTTGTCATTAGGGGTTAGCTAGAAGATTAATAGCTTGTGCAAGTTGTTGCACCTGTTGGGTAAGAGTGTTCATTTGCAATTTTGTTTCAAACAAGTGTTGAAGATGAGGCATAGGTCCTCTCTCCGGTGGTGGATTAGGGAAATTAGGATATGGTGGAGGTTGGAACATATGGGTTTGTGGTGGTGGTGGTGGTGGAGGATGTGCAATAAGATGTGGAGGAAGTTCTTCGAAATCCTCGAATTGTGCGGAATCATGATCATCCTCATGATGTGTGGAGTAGTGGATAGAAGTTTGAGGTTCGGGAGGTATAAGATTGGATGTGGAAGGCATAGAGGTGGAAGCAGAAACTTGAGCATCAGTACCCAAGGGGAGTACTAACTCGGGGTTCTGGGATCTACCATCCATTGAGTTGGTTTTTGAAAGCAAATTTTAAGTAATCAGTCACAACTCAATGGAAAGGACTAATCTAGCTCAATCTCACAAATCAGAAATCCCAATCAAATCTCAATCAATCAATAGACCACTCAACAAGCAAGCGAGAAGAATCAATTTTTTTACCTAAAGGCTGCTACACAAAATTATATAGTATGCAAACAACTATTTCAAACAAATATACACATCCTAAAGATAGACCTAGCGAAGTACAGACCTCTAAAATCCACTGGGAGTCTGGATAAGACTGGCGTGCGAATCTAGATCCTGTGGGTGCTGAAGGAGATGAGGTAAAAACCCGTGTAAGTGAATCTAAAGTGATCGTGCTATGTGCACGATAGCAATCAACACAATGGCATGAAAATCTCAGTCAGGGTTTCACTTAATTTTTTAACGTCTTCTTTTGTTTTGATTCAAATGATTTTAAGGTAAATTCTATGCTACTCGTCTCTCTTTTTAATCAGTTCAAACAAGAGATGTTCTTTTTAGAATTTAAGTCAAATGCAAGTATGGCAGGAGTTTGAGAAAGGTAAAGAATGCGTACCTGACTCCAGCAAGCTACAGTATGCAATTTGACTTTGAATTTAAATCTAGTAGTGAGGAATGCAACCTACAAATGGATGCCTAAGGATATGCTACTGTTAGATAAAGATGAGATCTTTTTAAAATTTTTTATTTTTTAATTTTGTTGGATTTTTGAAATAATGCAACAAACAAAAACAAAAGAAAGAAATCGATACGGAAAACTGCAAATGGAAAATCGCGTCGATGAGAGATGAGTTCGAGAGATAAAAGAGAAAAGTCTAGAAAGTCCACAATTATTACAATAATGTGTGAGAATAGGCTCTCACAACTTGTGCCTAACAAATGGTCCTATGTAATATACCTAAGTCTAACTAAACTATACTACTCTAATCTACTAATCTACTACTATACAATGTTGCTGCTTTGAGGGAACAACTCCGCCTGGATGTCGGGTCAAAAGTGCAACACGCCTGCCAGGAAGACGACCTCTGCCTGAAAGATGACGGTACTCCTCCTAGTCCTCAAGTGTTGTGGAAAACAACAAATGATTAGTAAAAGAATCAAAGAGGGTATTTACAACAAAGAATTAATCAATAAAAGAATAATTATGTACAAACAATGAATATGAACGAATGAAAACAAAACTATATACAAATGAAGAACTAAAGAGTAATTTTGGCATATAGAGAGTTGCCACCCTGGCAATGATGCCAAAAAATGTGAAACGATCGACCACAGTTCGTATAAAAAAATTATTGTTGTTGCAATATGTGTCACAAATACAAACCGTTATTGCGTCCATTTTATTTAATTACATAATTTTTACTAGTTTATTCCAGGTCATTCACTCGGAGGCAGTTATTGATATACATCACTCTCTAAGTCTAAGATTATTCTTTAATTCCAAAAAGATCAGTTTTATGTACAATAAAGAAAGAATGAATGAATCAATCAATAATGAATGAATTAATGGTTTAATTATGTACAAAAGAGAATCAATGAAATGCTTGCAAGCACTAATTACAGACAAGCATCAAACAATGCCTAGATACATGAGAGCTTCTGAGAAGATGATGGAGAAGAAGAACGTAGCTAGGGTTTGGGAGGAGGACGATGGCTGGAGGTTGTGGAGATCTAGGAGGCAGCGACATAGGGAGAGGATGGAAGGGGCGTGGGTCGCTTCTCGGATAACTCAAAGGGTTGGGGAGATGTGGAGGCAAAGGAGGGGAGGGAATGCGGAGGTGTTGTGCTATCGTTGTAGAAGAAGAGGTCATATGGCAGCAATCTGTAGGTCGCCGACTTTATGCTTGGCCTGTGGGGGATGGGGACACAAGAAGATTGATTGTCGAGTGAGGGAATAGGGTGGCCGATGTGCTGAGGGACAGGCTATGGATCAAGGAGGTGCCAAATCATCAATACCACATCCATTACTGCCACTGGAGGGGATGGGTCTGATGTATGATGTGGAAGTACCTGTTTCTGAGGAGACCAAGGCAGCAGAGTTGGCGACTAGGGGGGCACTCATCGGTGAGATTATGATTGGCTTGTATTCTCTCGAGAAAGTCCAGAGCCTGGTAAGATCTCTCTCTCTCTCCTCTCAGGAGTGGAAATTGGCTCATTTGGGGGGGAGGAGATTTGTACTTTTTGATTTGGACTTGTTGGATGTGGAGGGGTTAAGATTTCGCACCACTGGCTTTGATGAGCTAACGGTGGTATGGAGGCTAGTATCTCCTTTTGACGGTGCTCTCCGAGATCGTCCGCCATAGAGGGCTGAAAGTAGGAAGGGGGTCCTGGAGATTTGGGGCCTGCCTTTACATTTTAGGATGACAGGGGTGGTGGCAGGTGCAATTGCAAATTTTGCTATTATGGCAGAAGGTGCCACGGTTGGATTGTGTGACGGAGATGGGAGATTGATTAAGGTTGAGGTGAAGATGAATAAGGGGGGCAATGTGCCGGACAAAGTTGTTTTGAGGTGAGGGGGTAGTTCCTGGCTTCTTAGGTTGAAAATGACCCTAATCTGCGAGGGTAGTGTGCAAGAAGGGGTTTCAACGGGACTGATTGAGGACTTGGATATTCAAACTGATGCACGGGGGGAAGGTGCCGGAAATGTTGATAGGCACGTAGCTGAAGGGATGGAAGAACTCCAATGGACAGAGAAACCGACTGCTAAAATGCAGGAGGTGACGGCTTTGGACCATCAACTTTCGTTGACTGTTTTGGAACAGGAGAATGCTGGGGGAAAAGAACTGACTAGTATACATCGTGATGATCAAAGTCAACAAAAGGATTGTGTGGTTTACCCACTACAGACAGATAGCAGATCCCCTCGGGTACCAAGGGAAGTGTTTGTTGGGGTCGGCTCTTCATCAAAGGAGAAATCTAGGAGATCACCATATAATTTGAGGGCTAAGTGCACTAGTGAGAGCCAATTCTGCTGTGAAGGGAAGATTGTAGACATTTTGAAGGTTGACCGAACAGGTGGGGGGCAACAAAGGGCTCTGAAGCTTGGGGGATGAAGGTGCTTACTTGGAATGTGCGTGGGCTGTGCGATCGTGTGCGTAGGGCGTCGTTGGCCTGATATCTTTGCAAATGGGAGGTGGACTGCGCTCTGATACAAGAAACACACTTAGAAGAGGAAGGGGATTCTGTGTGGCAGTCGCTGTTGCGAGGAGGGCAACCTGATTTTAGGGCTGTGAGTGCGATTGGAAGAGCGGGAGGGTTGGCTGTGTGGTGGAGGAAATCTTGGATTTGAAAGAAGTATGGAGGGCTAGTTTTGTAGTCTCATGCAGATTTCAGGTAGTTGGGGATGCACGGGAGGTGATTTTTTCTTGCATATATGGTCCTTGTGTGAGTAATATGAGGAACATACTCTGGCAGGAGCTGCGGATGATGGAGAGCAACATTAATGGGCTACCATGGCTAGTAGGGGGGATTTTAACAGTGTTCTATCAACAAATGATCGAAGGAATGGAAGAGTGGATGGCTCTTTGCTTGGGTTTCAGTTGGTGGTGTCAGAGGTAGGTCTGATCGAATATCCCTCGGCGGGGGCTAAATTTACGTGGTGAGGGGGTAATGGGTTGGTCTCTAAACTGGACAGGTTCTTTGGAAATGTCGAGCTGTTAGAATGCTATCAGCTATCCTCAGTTGTGGGGCTGGTTCGCCCCTTCTCTGATCACACCCCTCTTCTATGGGACAGTGGGGAGGATTCCCCGATGGGCACCTATTTTAAGTTCAAGAAGTCTTGGCTGAAGGAGGGAGGTTTTAGGGAGATGGTTGATTGTTGGTGGGAGCAGAAAAAGTTCGAAGGATCAGCCACTTATCGACTGGCGATGAAGTTGAAGGACCTGAAACAGATGCTAAAGGAGTATAGACGAACAATAGAGGTTTTGAGAGATCCGAGGAGGTCTGAAGCTTTGTCTGTGGTGCGGCTGTTGGATGTGAAGGAAAATAGAGAAAGATTGACTTTCGATGAGGAATCACAGAGGAGGCACTGGCAGGGAGTCATCCTTGAGGAGAACAAATATAGGGAAATGGATTAGAGGGAAAAATCTAGGTAGCTCTGGCTGAAAGAGGGCGATGCGAACACGAAGTTCTTTCATATGGCAGCGAGTGCCAGAAGGAGAGTGAACTTTATCTCCACTTTGAAACATGGAGACTTGGTATTTACTTCACCTGATGATATTAGAAGAGAGACTGCTAGATATTTCAAGGAAGCTTCAAGAACAAAAGGGAGAGAGGGTTGGAAATTGGCAGCATCTGAATTTCCTCAGCTGGGGAGTTCTGAGGCGGCTAAGCTGACTGAAGATTTTTCAAAACAGGAGGTGGTGGACACAATGGCTGGTCTAAATGCAGAAGGCTCTCTAGGCCCTGACGGGTTTCAGATCCTATTTTACAGAGAATTTTGGCCAGTGTTAAGAAGGGATGTGATGGAGGTTATTGGAGAATTTCAGAGGGGCAATTCAGGTGTGGAGAGGCTCAATAAATCCTACTATTATTGCTACCTAAACACAGCGGTGCAGAAACGCTCTCCGAGTTTCGACCTATTGCATTGTCGAACTCAATCTACCTGATTATTAGCAAGGTGCTAGCAAACAGGCTGAGAGGGGTGTTGTTTGACCTAATCAGTCCAGTGCAAACGGCCTTTCTCCCTAATAGATCCCTACAGGAATCCTTCATTGAGGCACAAGAGATGATATCTGGATGGAAGAGGAGAATGACCAGAGCTTTCATGTGGAAGGTTGACTTTAGTAGAGCCTATGACTCAATAGAATGGCACTATCTATGGGAGATTTTTAAGAGGAGGGGCTTTCCCCCTTTGTGGATTCAGTGGATGAAGAGGTGCATTGTCACATCTTCTTTCTCTCCATTAGTCAACGGGAAACCGTGTGGAGTTTGTAGAATGGCTGGCAGATGTGGGTGCAGTCAGGGGGTATTCGCTTGCGAATTCTTGATCTTTGGCACCCATTCTACAATACGCGGATGACACTGTGTTTTTTGTAGAGGGTGGGCGTTGTGAGGCGGAATTTCTTTTTGCCATGATCAATATCTTTGGAGAGATCTCAGGTCTGCGATTGAATGGGGCAAAATCTACTCTGATCTCCTTTGGCATGTCTGCTGGTGAGACTGATAAGATCTCAGCCATCTTGCATACCCCCTTAGCCACCTTGCCGGTGAGGTATTTGGGTTTGCCTCTGTCCGACAAGAAGCTGAAGAAGAGCGATTGGGTGCCCCTCTTTGAGAAAGAAAATGCCAGGTTGGAGTCTTGGAGTAGCAGATTCCTGTCGAAGGGTGGGTGGCTGATTCTGTTGAACTCTATCATCAATGCAATTCCGGTGTTCTTCTCGATTTTCAGATCTCCGAAATCTATCTGGAAGAGGTTGGATATGCTACGAAAATGATTTTTCTGGAAAGGGGTGAAGATGGAAGCCAGATTCATGCATCCAGTGAGGTGGCAGCAAGTTTGTAGGCCTAGATCGAAGAGAGGATTGGGCATCAGATCACTGAAAGAATTCAATGACGCTTTGCTTCTCAAGTGGGCAATCAAATTATCTGAGGAAGATGCCAAGCTGTGGTCCCAGCTGACTAAAGAATCCTACGGTCATACGTAGGTGCAGATGTGGAGCAGAACCCCTTGCAGACCTTCATCTTTTTGGCAATCAGTGAGGAGGGCAGTTCATGATCACTGGTCAGATTTTGTGTCGTTGCTTGGGGACGGCAGAAACTTTGCTTTCTGGGAAGATGTCTGGTCTGATCTAGGACAGATTAGTGAGAATTATCTGAGGAGCTTCACTGCTACAACAGATAACAGGGTCTTGGTTAGGGAGTGTCGGGATAAGGTGGCTGGCAGATGGACACTGAATGCAGCTGCTAGGCAAGATGGCAGGAGAACTCAAACAGAACAGGCGTGGCTGCTTGCTGACCTGGCAGCATTCCAGCCGACAGAAGGTGAGGATGGCTACCGGTGGATACACGGTTAGTTCACATCGGCCAAAGCATACAAGAGGCTGATGGAGAGCGCATCTGCTGATCCCACACCTGCAAATTTTGACTACAGCAGAATTTGGAAGCTGAGGACTCCGCTCAAGATCAAAATCTTTTTGTGGCTGTGCAGGCGTGATGGACTTGTAACCGGAGACTTAAGAAGTAGGAGGCTGGGTGCTTCGTTACAAAGCTACCCTTGCTTCGAGTTTGACTCTGACGGCAGGATACACCTTTTCACCTCATGCCTGGTGACAGATCATATTTGGAGGGAGGTATGTAAGGAACCATTACCTACTTGGGACGATCTATGGAGGAAATTGTTGTTGACAGGGAGTCTATAGACGAAGAT
This sequence comes from Thalassia testudinum, assembly GCA_037157565.1. NCBI lineage: Eukaryota > Viridiplantae > Streptophyta > Magnoliopsida > Alismatales > Hydrocharitaceae > Thalassia > Thalassia testudinum. The sequence goes on from JAZHRO010000049.1 coordinate 42,008,094, forward strand.
GGTGGACATCATGTGGTGTGTCTAGTGTGCTCGTAATGAGTGCCTCTTTAGAGGTGGGTCTTGTAATCTGGAGACTATTGTAAGGGATTGTTGGGTACATGTGAAAGAGTGGGATGAGTGTCTGTAATGGTCTCCTTTTTGTGATAAATAAGAGTTTTCCAGTTTGCTATCGTCCCCGATAACATTCCTCATCCTTTCAAAAAAAAAATAATACCTAGATATACTCTATACTATCTATTTATAAGTCATCTTACTAATACTTACCTATGCATACAATATTAAGTAATAATACATACTAAACTAACTTAACTTAATATACTAACATATATAGTAACATATATAACATCTACAGTGATAGATACAAACGTCGCTAAACCCCAGAAAAACTATGTACAAAATCTAAGGTAGAAACTAGGGTCTGTAGCGACATTTATTTTATCTTTAGCGACGGTTTATTCTATCAGTAAAGCTATGTAATTATTTCTATACATATGCATAGCTATACTACTTATACGTATATGCTTCCTCATGTTCTCTCCGGCCAATACTTAGAGATGCTTTTTTTATTAAGCTTCTCTTCTTTGTTAACACTTAGCTGTCTTCCTAAGTTCAATCATTAGGGCCTTTACTTAGCAAAAATTGAATTTTAGTTGGCAGGCACACCATCCGAGGGATAAGCACCTGAGGATCGGGTGGGACCAGACCTCCACAAAGTGCAGCCCTAGTTCATTAATTAGGCCTATTAATGATGCTTTATGCTCATAACTAGGCTTAATTAAGCCCTACCACAGTAACTGACCCCCGACCCACACATCAAATGCTCAAATATGCTCAATGTACGCTCATAATGGGTAATGTGTAATGTATTGGCGGTGCCTAGCGCTCATGACGACTAAGCAATGGGTGTCACAAAAGGTTTAAATAGCGCTACACGCGCTCTTGCATTTCCGATGTGACACTACGTGTGCCGTGTTTGAGCATTGGATTTCAGTGCATCAGCGTGCTAATTTACAATGTTTGGCCCTCGATTTGAGGGCTATAATTTATTATAAATTAAAAATAAATTATAGGATAATAAAGTATTTACATAGTACTATACAATTGTACAGTTAATTGAAAGTTTTAATTATATTTACTATATAAATAAATTAGGTAAAGTATACAACTTATACACACTGAATTTTAGGTTTAATTTCTTTAATTACACATAAATTAGTTAATAAATAGTCAAATTGACCTTATACAAAGTTAGTATACATGTTAGAGTATTTCATTAATATTTTTATTATATTTTACAAGTTTTATTTCGATTTTATTCACATTTAAATAGTAGATTTTTGGGCTATTTTATTTATAAATTAAATTTAAATAGTAGAATACAATATAATATACTTAAATTAGCCTAAATTACTTAAAATATATTATTCTAAATGTGCAATATAAGTTAACTTAGTTTTAACTTAAATTACTAATTTATTTTAATTTAATCTAATAACTTAACTATTAAATTAATAAATTAAGTATTTATTCTATATATACAATTAAATTATGGAGCTGGGTTAAATATGTTTTTTATATACATATAAATATGTATATATAGTATTATAACTTAATATGGTTATTTATAGTGTTTACTAATTTATATAGCCTAATAGTACATATAAGTTAGTTTAATTAATAGATAGTTATTTAATTTAGTTATATATAGTGTAATCAAACCTAAATACTTAATTTATATACTGCAATATATACATAAGTTATTTAATCCCTCTTTATGTATAGTTTACATTATAGATAAATAAACTTTACAATATAGCTTATATTTATACTTATATACATAGTATACAAAAAAATTTTAGGTGGTTTTGAGTTTTTTCAGCTTTTTATGAGTTTAATATCTTTTATGGAGGTAGGAAATGAGATGTAAAGAAATGGATGAGGAGAAAGAGATGTTTTTGGTTTTTTTATGTTTTGTTTCTTTTATTAAGTTTCATGGTATACAGAACCGTCGACTGGTATATTCTGCCAAGCTGGGGGTTCGGATTACCATGAAACATGGTATACATTTAAAGAAATACCTAATCTTCAATCAGACAGGTTTATTTTATTTTATTTTTTAGGTTTTTATCTAATATTTATTAAATTCCAAATCTCACCGATCCTAAGGCTTTTAAGGGTTTTCTAATGAATCCTAAAAGTTAGAATGGGACCTATAGTACCTGGAAAGGCAGTGGATTGCCTTGAACACATTCAGTATTATATATGAAAGGTATGTATGCAATTAAGCATGCAAATCAATGTATATTTTAATTAATTACACTAAATGGACAGTTAGGCTTAACAGTTAGCTGATAAAGAATTACAAATAAAGGTATAAGCATTCAAATAATGTTAAACATGAATTGAAAATAAATGAAAGCTTGTATAACATTCGATACATCATTATATGCAAGCCAGCCAATTACAAGACTTAAATCTAAGCTACTGTCCTAGAATTCTCAGATCAGAAATTACATGCAACAGAAACTAAAAACAAGCAGCAGAATCAGCATTTGCTGAACTCATTGTTGGAAATCCAGCAAAACTAAAGTCCAACAATAAAAGACAGCAGCTGAGGTTGCCAACTTCAATCAATGTAGCCGACTGAATTCTTTTTCAGATGTCTTCACTGCTACTACAGTCAAGACAGACTTCAAAGAATTCAATCTATAGTAGGGACATGAGTAAACTCCAGCTGAGTAATTCCTAAATTAGTTACTTCTATCCCAGATCAGATTCAAAAAGACCTTATCAAGAGTATAGAAGAACTAATTAGGAGAATACTCAACTAGTAAAGGGGGAAATGTAGCTGCAACTGCAGCACTTTGATATAAATCTGGGATTTGCTCACACAAAAAGAAATCACTATAAACACCATCTACCAAGGGTTTCAATTCTTATAAAAATCACTCAGGAATGCAAATCAAACTCAAAACCGCTTGTCGATAAAATCTTATCAAATCAGTTCTAAAAGAAAGTTGATCTAGCATCTTTCTAATGTCATAGACAGCATGTAGAAAGAGTGAAATTAGACCACTTAAAACACAAATTCAAATCCCAGAACTCTAGAACCTTAAGGAATAGGGAAAATTCCTTAGGTTAGAAAATCAGAAATGTTCTAAAACAAATAAAAGATGCATGGTAGAGTCTTAAATCAGCTAAGTGTTTTTCATTGACTCAGCCATGCATTCAAGACATTAAATTCCTTACAACAACTCAAATGAAATTACGACTCATTTAAGGTGAATTCTGATCTCAGAATCACCTCAGATTCCCAGCCAAATAGTGAATTGCAATCAGACAATTCCAGTTTGCTGAATCAAAGCATTCAAAGCTCAAATAACTGAAAATCTTTGAAATCTGAATTCCAAGAAGATTCGGCAAACTAGTTCCATTTTAGCTCAGATCAGGGGCATTTGTGATAAAAATTGGATGAATGGAAAGCCCCTAATGTGACTTTCGATGCTAATTTCAGATCTGAGATTGGAAACCAATTGATGGGAACACCATCATTAGCCCCAACTAGCTCATTTTGTCCCAATTAAGAGAATAAATGCTCCTACATAACCAACTGAAGGTCATAATTCACTGCATAACCTTTATGAGAGAAAATAAGAAACAAGGGGTAAAACTATAATTTTACCAATGCAGTACAACCACAGGTTTTCTCAAGGGCTGAGCAAAGGTCAAATGGTCTTAATAAGATAACAAGTGGGTTGGATTTGATAGAAAAGGGTTTGTGTATTTTCTATGAATTAAATGACTTCTCAAAACCCTAAAAATAGACCCACTTGATTAACCAAGGTTCTGGTCAGGTTAAAATTCACATAAACCCTCTAAAAATCATAGAAAAATATTATCCAGGGTTTAGTACCTTCAATTTGGCCATTAGAACCAATCTTGACCTATAATGGGGTCTAAGATAGATATTTGCCTTAATTTAAATTTTTTGCATAAATTTCCCAGTCAAACGTGGTAAAACCCAAAATCCAACTTCACCATTGGATTCCTTAGGTCCGAATTAGGTTTGTACCAAAATTTGGACCCAAGATGAGTTTGCCATGACCTAGTTTGCAAAAAGGTCCAGCCTAATTACATTTCTAACCCTAACTTTCAAAAACCCTTGCTAATAGCCCCCTAGCTTTCTCATCGTCTTCACAAATAGGTCCCTATACCATTATCGCGGAGGAAACCTACTTCGGCGACCTTCAACTTGAAAGTTCTCTTTGATTGCTTGGAGGATCTCTTCCAAAATTGGAAGGAAGATCCTCTGAGAAATTTCCTGTCAATATGAACCCATACTTGAGATCTAATTCCCCCCAATCTCTCATGCGAACGCATGAGAGATACGGGTATCTCAACAATTTCCATCGTCGACGACCTTCCAAGCTTGGGAAGCTTGCTTCTCAAGCCCTAACTGACTTCCAAAGCTCTATTTAAAGGGGCCCAGACCTCCCCGACCTCTCCACGCTCGATTTCGGCCGTGAATACCCCTAATTCCTCTCTTCCCCTCATGACCGTAGGCTCCTCGTCGTCCAGCGGCCTTCCCTACTCCTTGTCATCCGACCACCATACCTGCAGTGGATCCATCTTCCCTGACTTTGTCCGCGTCTTGCCGTACCAGTAAGTGCTTCTCTCTCTTCGTCCTTGTCGATCCCACCTCACCGGAGCCATCTTCATCTTTGGCATCGGCCACACCAGACCCGACGCTTCCACTCACCCCCTTCGTCCCTTGACCTCCCAGATAAGTCCCTAACCCCTCTACTTTCTTCTCCACCTTCTATTTTCCAAAACCGACCACTGTTTCCCCTCGCACCTTCATCTCCGACCACCAACTCCAGTAAGGCCATCCCACCTCCACAGGCCACCAAAACCATCGCCGACAAGCCCACGAGCTCTGCCTCACTTCACTGATCACTTCCCCTCACTCCACTCACCGCGCCACTCATCCAAACCACTCCCCGAACACACCCACTCACACGCACAAAGTGTGCCCTAAGCATGCACGCACTGGCACTACCACGCCATGCCACCACTTCGAGCACCTTCGTCGTGCTCCGGTGAACCTTTCTGAATGATTTGATGTGGCCACAAGGCCGTTCTTGTGCTTTCAGGTCGTAGGCCACATCCACCATTGGCGCAAAGCTTAAAGCTCGCTTGAAGCTTAGCCTAGGTCTTGCTACGCGCAGGCTATTACCCCAGGACACGCGAAAGCCCCTCGCACACGCATCCAAGACTTCAATTAGAGTCGTGTGCCCTACAGCCTTGCCAATTGAGGAAGCCATTCCCTGATACAAATGCACAGAAGATAGGTGGGACATTTAGTCCCACCTCGGAAGTGGAAAGGTGCCTGCACCCACATAAAGGGAAAAAGTGCCAGAGGCTGTTTGCCTCCAACACTGAGGGTGAGGTACTCCTCGCCCCTTCACCGGACTCATCCACAATATAACCCACTGACCTGGCTGACCCGACTACCCGACCTGACTTCACTCCTCGCTCACCACACTCGCTGGTGAGCCTGGACCCAGGTCTACGATAGGTCTGATTACCCGATCAGCTAAGGCTTTGGGAGAGCGGTTCTAAAATAGAAAGAGAGAAGGAGAGAGGAGAGTTGCATAGGGTTAGGGGGCTTTTGCCATGAAGAGTTTGGCTCCACACTTAGCCAGATTTTTAGAGAAGAAGAGCCAAAGAAGGAGGAAGAAGAAGAAGAAGGGAGAAGATAGAGAAAAGGCAAAGGCAAAGAAAGAAGAAGAAGGAAAGGAAGAAGACAGAGAAAGTAGAAGCCAAAGCTGAAGGCCAAAGGAAGAAGCTGAAGAGAAAGAGAAGGATCGAAGAAGAAGAAGAAGAGCAGAAGGAAGAAGAAGAAGACAGAAGCTAAAGAAGAGAAGACGGATCAGACATTTAAGTTGTCTGATTCACAAATCAGATGATAGATTTTAATTTACATTGCATATTCATACATTGAATTATTTAGTGATATTGTAGGAGTATTTGGTGATCTACATCACCATTTTACTCCCATATTTTTGCACTCTGATACTGATGTTATTGCATATTCTTTTAATTATGAATTGTGATCTTGATTTCTAAATACCAATTTCTCCCTGTGTTCGACCTCGGAAATCTTTTCAAGTAATAAAATTGTATCTGTTTTGAACACTATTTCGGTTATACTACAACACAACACTTTTTAAAACCTGACTTAGCACGACAAACATTTTGGTGCCGTTGCTGGGGAGCAACGGGCAATTTAGAATTCTTGATTACAATTTTTGATACAGATTCTAACTTGCTATATCACTTTTGTTGTGGTTGTTTCAGGGAGAAGAAACATTGAAGAAAGTCAGCTGCACAACAAACACACCAGGGGCAGGTAAATTATGATTACTCTCTCTCTTAAACCCCTCATTTTGAAAAGGAAAAAAAAGGATAAAATCAATTAGGGCTACTTGCTTTACATTCTTAGCTAATTCATCAAGTTGCCTGATTTGATTTCAACAACAAAAACTTGATTTGTGCACCCATTTAAGGTAACTAGGGCTATCACTTTCTTGTTTGAGCCCTAGATACCACATTTGGAAAACTAAATTCGACCAAAATTAGAGCCAATTAAGGATTTCAAGTTAGGGTTTTAGAGACACTTTCATAAACAAGAATCAACTTTCCAAAATGATGCGTGCCTAAGCCTTGGTTGAATTGATCTACTCAAGAAAACCCTAAAATCAGGCTCTTAATCTCACTTGAATCCTAAAAGAGGGACTTAAAAGCTTCTCAAAGGACAAATAGATAAAGTTGACCCACCTTGATGGGTCAACCAATCTTGAAACTAGGTCACGTTTTGCACTCAATACATCAAAAGTTCAAGTGAAATCTTAAGCACCCTTGCTCTTTAATAAAACTGGTAGACTTAAGAGGTCAAGTCCCCATTCTGGTCTACCTAGAGCATCAGTGACAAGAGAGGTCAGGTGGGGGAAACCCTGCAACCTGTGGGGGCACTCTACCATGTAGGGGTCTTTGCGGGACTCTCCCTCTTTGGCTCCCTAGGTATTTCTCAGGTGGATAGCTTTCTGAGTAAGGGGTATCATCCGTCTCGAACCTCTATAGTCATCCAAAATTTTTGGGTGTCTTGATTGGGTCCATCACATTCTATTCTCATCCAGACAATCGGTGCATGTTTGGTAGGAGGTCCTTAAGACCATCCTTGAGGCCTCCTTTAGTCATCCACTCCCATCGAGGCCAGGCCTCGACTTCCATGTTTGTGCAGCAACCCCATCACATAGACATCTCCTCTGATTCATCTGAGCCTAATTCTCCTTCATCCATCTTCATGGCACAACCCACAGAAGAAGAGAATAACCTTGAGAATTAACTTCAGCTCCTTAATGATTTATTCCAAGCCTTTGTGAATCCACCACAGCGTCTTATGATGCGAGATCATTAAAATCCCACTGCGGTGGCGATCGAACCTTAAGTCTAAATCCTAGCTGGAGGTCCTAATTTTGAACTCAAGCCCAACATGATTCATGCTATTCCAAAGTTTCATGGGCTCAATTCCGAGGATCCTTTTCAGTACATCCAACAGCTCAAGCACCTAGCCCAGACCTTCAGGTCAGATGTCCAAAATCAGGATATTCTTCTCATGAAAATGTTCTCCTTCTCTCTCATGGACAAAGCAACTCACTGGTATCAGACTCAAACGCATCCAATCAACACATGGGTTGAACAACAATTCGAGTTTCTGAAAAAGTTCTTCCCAGTTGGTCTAACAAATGCTTTACGACACCAAATCATGCACTTCACACAGCAACCTGGAGAACCACTTCACGAACCATGGGATTGTTTCTTGGACCTCATGCGAAAGTGCCCCCATCATGGTGTTCCTAAATTGGAACAAGTCCAATCTTTTTACTAGGGACTCTGTGAAGATATCCGTTTATTCGTCAATGCAACTTGTTGAGGAAATATCATGGGTCAACAAGAAGACACTGTGTGGGAGATTCTCAAGAATATGTGTGAGAACTTGATCAATAATGACTCCATGGGCTTATTCAACCGGACAAATGCCCGCGCATCGACGAATCCAAGGGGAGCACATGAGATGCAAGGCCAGTCCTCATCTGTCGACTTGGAATTGATGGCCAGTCATTTGGACAAGGTCTCTATAATTGAGAAGAAGGTGGATGTTCTAACTCGACATCTGCAGCGAGCCACCTCTACGCAAAACCCGTTCGCACAGCCGCCCTCTGGGAGGGAAACTATGCATAACATCTATCACCAATCTTCTCAGGGGATGGACCCGTATCCACCCCTGTCTGACTCTAGGACTGAAGGAAACTCTGACCTTGCCTACTCTAGTTGGGGGAACTCTGAACCCTCGTACTCTGACTTTTCTGAGGTTCCTCAGACCTACGAGGAACTCAACGCCATCCAGAATGACCCATTCTCTAATACCTATAACCCTAGATGGCGGAATCATCCCAATTTCCTGTGGGTAGGAAATAATCAGAATCAGAGACCACTATATCAACCCCGTCCACAAGCTCCTTGGCCATATCAGCCGCCTCAGCCTCGACCCAACCCTACCTATCAATCTGGGCCAACTCAAACAGATCAAATGAATCTTATCCTTCAGACTCTGGCTGACATTCAAAAGATGAATGGGACTATGCAAAAACAGCACAAAGGCGAGATCATAGAGGTTCGAAAGCAACTCACCTAGATGGCAAACTCCCGCCAACCTGGCACCTCCCTTTGCAACCTCTGTCGAATACAAATAATGTGCCGAACCAGAGGCACGTTATAAATCCAAATAATGATTTATCAGGCCCCTTCTGCTCCATCACCCGACGAGATGGAAGCTTTGACATCATACTCAGGATTTCAGCAGCAGCCACCTATTTTACCAACACCAAACTAGAACCAAGCAGGACTAAATTCAGTAACAACTTGTAGTGGCAAAGCAACATAAGACCCACCTTACCCAAGCCACTTTCAGCCTGGTAGTAACCCAAACCCTAGGATAGTCATTCAGGATACCCCTGTCCCAAATAAAGAACTTGGACCTATTCTAGAGGAACCATCCAAGGTTCCATTTCCTGAGGCCTTGACCAAGGGAAAAAGGACAACCAAATCCGTGGCACCTGAGGAGGACCTGGTCAAGCTCTTTGAACAGGTCCATATAAACATCCCCTTGATGGATGCGATTCGCCACATACCAGCTTACGCATGATTTTTGAAAGACGTATGTACACTTAAGCATAAGCCGTTAACCAAAAGTGGGAGCCCAATTGTACTGTTAGAGCAAGCCAGCTCTGTAATTCTAAGAAAACTCCCACCTAAGGCAAAAGACCCAGGTATGCCCCTGAGTTTCTGTACAATTGGTGATATCCAATTTGATAGAGCATTATTGGATCTAGGAGCCTCCATAAACCTAATACCTACATCCCTACTTTACCATCTTCAGGAATCTGAGCTCAAACCGACAGAGGTGACATTACAGTTGCCAGATCGATCTATTAAGTCACCTAAAGGAGTTCTTGAGGATGTCATTGTTAGGGTTCACGATTTCTATTTCCAGTGGATTTCATAGTCTTGGATATGGATGCTCCAGAAAATCTGAGGAATACACCAATCATACTAGGGATACCCTTTCTAGCCACTGCTAGGGCCAACATAAATTGTGAGGAGGGCCAAATTGAACTAAAATTTGGGAACCAGACATTAAAGATTGACATCTTTAAGGCCCAACAAAGGATTAATTGAGGAGTTATAGAATAGATATGTGATGTCAAGGCTGTGGTTGACGATCTGTATATTGAGGAAAACCTAACTACTTCTGATCAACCACAAGAAGATCAAAACTCGCAATCAAAGGAGTCAGAACTTAACCTAGACACACCCATAACTCCTCTTGCTCCTGACACACAACCTGAACCACCCGCTACTGCTGATAACCTATTTTGGAACTTAAGCCTCTTCCTGATCATCTAAAGTACATCTTTTTACGTTCCAATCAGACGTTTCCTGTGATTATCAATTCCAGACTCACACCTAATCAAGAATCCTATCTGATTACTATTCTCCAGCAACATCAAAGAGCCATTGGATGGACTCTCGATGATTTGACTGGTATCAGCCCCTCTTATTGCACACATTGCATCTATACTGAAGAGGGCACACGACCTTCCCGTGAAATGCAGAGGCGTCTGAATCCTAATCTACAGGAGGTCGTGAAAAAGGAGATCATCAAATGGTTAGATGCTGGGATCATCTACCCGATCTTCGACAGTCGGTGGGTGAGTCCAATCCAGGTTGTGACTAAGAAGGCAGGACTCACCGTGATCATGATTGAAACTGGAGAAATCATACCGACCCATATGGCGAATTCGTGGAGAGTCTGCATTGATTACAGAAGACTCAATACCACCATAAAGAAAGATCATTTCCCACTACTATTTATTGATCAGATCCTCAAGAAACTAGTGGGAAATAGATTCTTCTACCTTTTGGATGAGTACTCCGATTATAACCAGGTGGCAATCCATCCTAAGGACCATGAGAAGACCACTTTCATCTACCCTTTCGGAACATACGTATTCCGAAGGATGCCGTTCGGTCTCTACAATGCACCTGCCACTTTTCAGCGGTGCATGCTTGACATATTCTCAGATATGGTAGGTGATTATCTGGAAGTCTTCATGGATGACTTCTCAATGTTTGGCGAATCATTTGACAATTGCCTCCTGCACTTGGTCTAGATCCTCAGGCAGTGTATTGACGTGAATCTGGTTCTTTCCTAGGAAAAGAGCCATTTCATGGTGCCTGAAGGAATTGTCCTGGGACATCTCATCTCAGAAAAAGGCATCCAAGTTGATCGAGCCAAGGTGAATCTGATTTCTAAACTCCCTATGCCTAGCTCGGTCAAAGACATCCGATCTTTCTTGGGGCATGTTGATTTTTATAGTTGATTCATTCCTGATTTCTTAAAGATTACGCGCCCCCTGACTAATCTGCTATCTAAGGATGTTCCTTTCAAAATCTCCAAGGAATGCACTCAAGCATTTGAAATCCTACGTGATCGAGTTACCCAAGCTCCGATCCTATAATCCCCTGATTGGTCTCAACCCTTTGAGATCATGTGCGATGCATCTGATTTCACTGTAGGAGTGGTACTTGGATAGAAAATTGACAGGAAACACGTGGTCATCTACTATGCTAGCAAGACACTTGACGAGGCTCAGCGTAACTACATAATTACTGAGAAAGAGCTGTTAGCCGTAGTATTTTCCCTGGAAACATTTAGATCGTATCTTTTGGGTTCTCGTGTTATCATTTACTCTGATCACACAGTGGTGAGGCATCTCCTTGCAAAGGACGGGAAACCTCAACTAATTTGTTGGATCTTGCTGTTGCAAGAATTTGACCTCGAGATTCATGACAAGGCAGGAAAACAAAACGTGGTAGCTTATCACTTGTCCTACCTTCCTTCTGACATTATCGACCATTCCGAACCCATTACAAGACATTTTCCTGATGAGCACCTCTTGACTATTAGTACAGGGCTTCCATGGTTTGTTAATCTAGTAAACTACCTGGCATCACATCAGATCCTGTCCCATTGGCTGAAGGCCAAGAAGGATAAATTGCTTTCCGATGCCAAGTACTACTTCTGGGAAGACCCATATCTTTTCCACAACGGTGCTGATCAAATCATTCAACGATGTGTCCCGGAAGTGGAAATTTAGGGCATCTTGTCCTTCTGCCATGACCAGGCATGTGGTGGACACTTCTCTGGTCATAAAATCGTAGCTAAAGTCCTCCAATGTGGCTTCTATTAGCCTACGATTTTCAAAGACACATACAATCACTGTAAGGCATGCACTCGTTGTCAGACCTTAGGCAACATGAGCCACTGTGATATGATGCCTTTACAGTCGATTCTCATATGTGAAATCCTCGATGTCTAAGGGATTGATTTTATGGGACCCTTTCCTATTTTGGACGACTTCGAGTACATTCTACTCACTGTTGACTACGTGTCCAAATGGATCGAAGCCATTCCAACCCGAACCAATGATCATAAAGTGGTTATCAAATTCATTCATCAGAACATCTTTTCTCAGCTCGGGATTCCATGTGCTATAATCTCTGATGGAGGGACCCATTTCACTAATGCTCAATTTAGGTCACTAATGACCAAATATGGGGTGTCACACTGAATCTCTACTCCTTATCGCCCCCAAACTAATGGTCTAGCTGAGTTATCGAATTGAGAGATTAAGAAAATCCTCTAGGTCACTGTTCAACCTGATAGGAAAGACTGGTCATCTCAACTTTTGGAAGCTTTGTGGGGTTATAGGACCGCCCACAAAACCCAACTAGGTATGTCTCCCTTCAGATTGGTGTACGGGAAGGCATGTCACCTCCTTGTCGAATTGGAGCAAAAAGTCTATTAGGCAGTATGGAACTATAATCTAGATCTTTCTAAGGTAGGAACCCACAAAAAGCTTCAATGAGCGAGATCAATGAATTATGCCATGACGCATATGAGAACTCGCGAATTTACAAAGAGCGGGTTAAAGCCTTTCATGACAGGCACATATCCAGAATGATCTTTTACCCTAGTCAAAAAGTCCTACTCTTTGATGCCAAGCTCAAACTATTCCCAGGAAAACTCAGATCAAAATGGATCAGAATTTACCTTATCCGACGAATCTTTGGAAATGGAGCTGTCGAAATCAGTCAACTCAGCCATGATTCAAAACCTTTTGTCATGAACGGTCAGAGACTCAAACCATTCATTGAACTTACCGATACAAATTTGGCTGAGACATCCTTTACCCTCCATTTCCCTGAGCTCATTGCATCCGGCCGATGGTGTAAAACTCAACGCTTAATGGGAAGCAACCCATCATTTTGAAAAGTTCGAAACCTTTCTTGACACATTCCTATGCTGAACTCATATTGCACTTTAGGGTTCATCCATTAGAACAACCGACTCCACCTCTGGTACACCTACTTGAGCTTGAAATCGTCTGCAACAGTCATCTTGACCCATTCATCCACCCAAAAACCTGTTCTAATGAATGCTCTAAGCTGAACTCGAACCCACCTAATTTACAATGTGGACATTGCAAATCATAGGCATGGGGGGGTATGAAAGTGCAAAACACTGTGAAAATCATCTCACAAGAAAGGATTTCATCAAAAAATTCACATATCCCAAAAATACCAAAAAAATGAAAAAATTCTTGAAAATGAACAAAAAAATGGGAGGAGAGAATTTTGAGGGCGTATCAATTTTGATGAAAAAAAGGGGAGAAGATAAAAATGCCAAAAAGGAGCACAAGTTGAAAGGAAAAGAAAAGAAATAGTCATTAGTAAGAAATTAAGGAATTGACTTAGTTCTAGACCATAAAAAGGAAAAGAAAACGAAAGGCAAAAAGTGCTAACAAAACACAGAAGAGATTAGTAGGAAAGCTGATTTTAGGCCTCTTGGGCTATGATCATAGGCTTAAAAAATCAAGTACTTGCTAAGATCTGGATAGTCCTCAAGGGGCTAGGGAAAATGGGAAGCTTAAGGATTAGGTCTAAGGATTAGGGAGTATTCGGCCTCGTTAACTGATCTCTGGTTTGTGGGACTCGGTAACCTAAGCGCCCTAATCCACACGCAGTCTGGTTCAGTGCTCATAAGTATCAAAATCATGCAAATGCATTTAAATCATTCTGAAAAAGTCACCTAGATTAGGAGCGGCTGATCAACACAACTTGATTTGGATGAGTTCTCGGCGCAGAGAGGTGGGAAATTCCCCTCGAAGATGCGCAATAACATATCGTCTCCTCGGTGCTTGTCTCATAGGATATCTACATATCCTACCGAGGGCATGTAAGTATTGGTGCTAGAGCATCACGATCGTTTGTTTTGATGATAACAAAACACGTGTCATTTTACATTTGCACTTGGAGTCTTAGATTTCAGGCAAATTGCAAATGGAGACATGATTAGACGGAGTTCGAGCTCGCATGCAGGATGGATTGGAGGAGCTTGATGGAGAACAGAGGAGATTCGCAAGGAGCGATAGATTGAAGATGGAAGGACAAGAAGAATGGGATAGAATTCTGTTTATTTCTTTCATGTACTTTTATCTTTATTTCCTTACTCTTTTGTTCCTTAGAACATCATGTTAAAGAGCCTCAAAGTACCATAACAGTAGTCCTAGGAACACCTGCACAACCCTAGGATACTTAGATTTTCTGTAGAGAACTTAGAAAACCAATGTAGGGTTCAAACAACCTTTTCAAACATCTAATCCAAAAATCAGATGTCTGATAATGAGTTTTAAGACGTCTGACTGTTGACTCAGACGTCTGATAACATTTAGGCTGGACTTATTTAGTACTGTCTGATGAAATCAGACGTCCAGACCTTAGTCCAGACATCTTAAAAGACGTCTGATGACTTTGCCAGACGTCCAATTAGTGGACCGTTGACTGCCTTAACAAACACTGAAGGATATGACCATTAGAGCCTTATCAGACATCCGTAAGCATTTCCAGACGTCTGATACATGACTATTTTGCCTCGGCTGACCTGAAAATCTCTTCTTAGAGATTTTCTAGCCATTGCACTCTCTTGGAAATCCATTCCCGCAGAAAAGTAGGTTTCCAGATGTTCAGACATTGTGTCAGACGTCCTGTATGTCGTCTGATGGACTTGCACTAGAACCCTGTTTAGATCTGATTCAAGTCAAGAAGAAACCCCCCTAAAATCAGATGTCAGACTTTGTTCCCAGACGTCTTAAACTGGTTTTGCAAACGTCCGATGCCAAGATCAGACGTCTGATAGCCCTATCAGTGCAATGATTGATCCTGATTTCGGCCTAGTTCTCTTGGGCTTTGCACCCAACGGCTATGGAAGCTTTCCAAAGCCTTCCAAAGCCTTCCTAAGGCCTCTATAAATAGAGGGGAGCCTTTGCCACTGAAAACACTCCTAGACACACAAAGAACAAGCATTTCCACTCTTTTGTGTCCAAGAGAAGCTCTTTCTCTCCAAGCTCAAGTTCTTCATCTGAAGAGCATCAATCATTTGCGCACCTGCTCTCCCGCCATAGTTCACGAGAGCACCGTTGCGCCATCACATGGATCATGCACCCGCGTCACCGATTCGACGCACTTCTATCAAAGTAGAGTTTCCTAATTCCTATAGAATCTAAGTTTAAATCTTTGTTGACTCTATAGGATTGTTGTTATTTATCTTTGTTACTTTGGTTGGGTATTCGCTTTGCGAATTCCCGTCTCCTTCGTGAGACAAAATCCTTCTCGTGAAGAAAAGGGGTTTGAGGTACTCTACCCTCGTATAAAGTAGCATGGTTGTAATTGAGGTTGAATCACCCTCATTTAAGTGATTCGTTTAGTGGATTTGATCAACTTGGTTGATCGGAAAATTCTAACTCGAGAGGGTTAGGTGGTGGTTTTTACTCGATTTGGGTTTCCACCTAAAAATAATTGTGTACATTGTGTGATTGAATTTTTTTGTGAGATTTTTTATATTCTATTCCGCAATTTATTACGTCACCCACTCCTAGTAGGGAATCCACAATTGGTATCAGAGCTAATTGTACCAAGAAGATGGAAGGACAAGAAGAATAGGATAGAATTCTGTTTATTTCTTTCATGTACTTTTGTCTTTATTTCCATTCTCTTTTTGTTCCTTAGAGCATCATGTTAAAGAGCCTCAAAGTACCTTAACAGTAGTCTTAGGAACACCTGCACAACCCTAGGATACTTAGATTTTCTTTAGAGAACTTAGAAAACCAATGTAGGGTTCAAACAACCTTTTCAGATGTCTAATCCAAAAATCAGATGTCTGATAATGAGTTTTAAGACGTCCGACTGTTAACTCAGACGTCTGATAACATTTAGGCTGGACTTATTTAGTTCTGTCTGATGAAATCAGACGTCTAGACCTTAGTCCAGAGATCTTAAATGACGTCTGATGATTTTTCCAGACATCCAATTAGTGGACCGTTGGCTGCTTTAACAAACACTGAAGGATATGACCATTAGAGCCTTATCAGACATCCGTAAGCATTTCCAGACGTCTGATACATGACCGTTTTGCCTCGGCTAACCCGAAAATCTCTTCTCAGAGATTTTCTAGCCATTGCACTCTCTTGGAAATCCATTCCCACAGAAAAGTAGGTTTCTAGATGTCCAGACATTGTGCTAGACGTCCTGTATGTCGTTTGATGGACTTGCACTAGAACCCTATTTAGATCTGATTCAAGTCAGGAAGAAACCTGCCTAAAATCAGATGTCTGACTTTGTTCCCAGATGTCTTAAACTGATTTTCCAGACATCCGATGCCAGGATCAGACATCTAATAACCCTATCAGTGCAATGATTGATCCTGATTTCGGCCTAATTCTCTTGGGCTTTGCACCCAACGGCTATGGAAGCTTTCTAAAGCCTTCCTAAGGCCTCTATAAATAGAGGGGAGCCTTTGCCACTCAATACACACCTAGACACACCAAGAACAAGGATTTCCACTCTTTTGTTTCCAAGAGAAGCCCTTGCTCTCCAAGCTCAAGTTCTTCATCTATAGAGCATCAAGCCTTTGCACACCCACTCTCTCGTCGTATATCACGAGAGCAATGTTGCGCCGTCGCGTGGCTCACGCACCCGCATCATTGATTCGACGCACTTCCATCAAAGGGGAGTTTCCTAATTCCTATAGAAGCTAGGTTTAAATCTTTGTTGTCTCTATAGGATTGTTGTTATTTATCTTTGTTACTTTGGTTAGGTATTCGCTTTGCGAATTCCCGTCTCCTTCATGAGACAAAATCCTTCTCATGAAGAGAAGGGGTTTGAGGTACGCTACCCTCGTATAAAGTAGCATGGCTGTAATTGAGGTTGAATCACCCTCATTTAAGTGATTCGTTTAATGGATTTGATCAACTTGGTTGTTCGGAAAATCCTAACTCGAGAGGGTTAGGTGGTGGTTTTCACCCAATTTAGGTTTCCACCTAAAAATAATTATGTACATTGTGTGATTGAATTTTTTGTGAGATTGTTTATATTCTATTCTGTAATTTATTACGTCACCCCCTCCTAGTAGGGAATCTACAATTAGCTCTGATACCAATTGCGTGATAGAATAGCTCTTATACCAATTATATCCTACCGAGGGCATGTAAGCACCCTGTGCTGGTTCAGATGCCATGGGCAGCATTATCCTGAAATGTCAATTGCCAGGGTCTGGATTTAGCTACAGAATGCCATGGGCAGGATTATCTCGAAATCTCGAAGGCTAGGGTTCCAGGGGTTGCCAAGGGTGGTGCTATCTCGAAGCATTAATTGCCACGGACCCTTCGAGGATTGATGAGGGGGACTAGGAATCCGATACAGACCGTGTTGTGAAGCCAATCCAAAGCTAGAAATAAAAAGCAAAGAGAGAGAAAACTCTCCAAAAATAAAGAAAATTCCTCTATCTCTCTCTTACAAAAATGCACTGCAAACTGAACCAAGGATAAAATATGTTACAAGCACGGGTGCTTTAACCGCGGAGTTCAACGAACCCTAGGATAGTTCCTATGGGCTTTAAAAACCTTCGTGGTAGACTAAGGCTAGAGTTGGTTAGGTCCAAATCTTGGTTGGTACTTGAGTACCTTTAGGCCTACTATCGGCATTCTAACCTAATCTACAAAAGAAAGCACACATCATAGTTTTTTAACATCAAAGGATTTCATGGTCTAGAATAAAAGTTAAAACCTTAAAATTTTACTAAGGTACTAACAAAAGCTAGGCATGAGGGTTTGATGGGAATACCATCCTGAGCCCTAACTATCTCATTTTGACCCAATGAAGAGAATAAATGCTCCTATATAACCAACTGAAGGTCATAATTCACTGCATAACCTTTCTGAGAGAAAAATAAGAAACAAGGGGTAAACCTGTAATTTTACCAATGTAGTACAACCACAGGTTTTCTCAAGGGCTAAACAAAGGTTAAATGATCTTAATAAGATAGCAAGTGAGTTGGATTTGACAGAAAAAAGTTTGTGTATGTTACATGATTAAATAACTTCTTGAAACCCTAAAAATTGACCCACTTGATTAACCAAGATTCTGGTTAGAATAAAATTTACTTAAACCCTCTAAAAATTTTAGAAAAATATTCTCTAGGATGTAGTACCTTCAATTTGGCCATTAGAGCCCATCTTGACCTAAAATGGGGTCTCAGACAGATATTTACCCTAATTTAGGTTTTTACATAAATTTCCCAATCAAACGTGGCCAAACCCAAAATCCAACTTCACCATTGGATTCCTTAGGTCCAAATTAGGTTTGTACTAAAATTTGGACCCAAGATAAGTTTGCTTAGACCTAGTTTGCAAAAAGGTCTAGCCTGATTACATTTCTACCCCTAACTTTCAAAAACCCTTGCTAATAGCCCCCTAGCTTTCTCGTTGTCTTCATAAGTAGGTCCCTCTGCCATTATCGTGGAGGAAACCTACTTCGGCAACCTTCAACTTGGAAGTTCTCTTTGATTGCTTGGAGGATCTCTTCCAAAATTAGAAGGAAGATCTTCTGAGAAATTCCTATCAATATGAACCCATCCTTGAGATCTGATTCCCTCCCAATCTCTCATGCGAACGCATGAGAGATACGGGTATCTCAAAAATTTCCATCGCCGATGACCTTCCAAGCTTGGGAAGCTTACTTCCCAAGCCCTAACCGACTTCTAACGCTCTATTTAAAGGAGCCCAGACCTCCTCAACCTCTCCACGCTTGATTTCAGCTGCGAATACCCCTAATTCCTCTCTTCCTCTCATGGCTATAGGCTACTCAATGTCCAGCGACCTTCCCTACTCCTCCTCGTCGTCCGACTGCCATACCTACGGTGGATCCATCTTCCCCAACTTCGTCCGCATCTCGCCGCACCAGCAGGTGCTTCTCTCTTTTCGTCCTCGCCGATCCCACCTCACCGGAGCCGTCTTCGTCTCTGGTGCCGGCCACACCAGACCCGACGCCTCCACTCACCCCCTTCGTCCCTTGACCTCCCAGATAAGTCCCTGACCCCTCTACTTTCTTCTCCGCCTTCTATTTTCCAAAACCGACCACTGCCACCCCTCGCACCTTCATCTACTTCATCTTCGACCACCAACTCTGGCGAGGCCATCCCACCTCCACAGGGCACCAAAACTATCACCGACAAGCCCACGAGCTCTACCTCACTTCACTGATCACTTCCCCTCACTCCACTCACTACTCCACTCATCCAAACCACTCCTTGAACACACCCACTCACACGCACACAGTGTGCCTAGGCATGCACGCACGGGCACTGCCACGCCACCACCCCTAGCAGCTTCGTGGTGCTCCAGTAAACCTTTCTGAATGATTTGACATGGCTGCAAGGCCGCTCTTGTGTTTTTAGGTAGCAGGCCCCATCTGCCATTGGCGCATAGCTTGAAGCTCTCTTGAAGCTTTGCCCAAGTCTTGCTACGCCCACGCTGCTTCCCCAGGACATGCGAAAGCCCCTCGCACACGCATCCAAGACTTCAATTGGAGTCGTGTGCCTCTGCAGCATTGCCAATTGAGGGAGCCATTCCCTGCTGCAGACGCACGGAAGACAGGTGGGACATTTAGTCCCACCTCGGATGTGGAAAAGTGCCTACACCCACATAAAGGGAAAAAGTGCCAGAGGCTATTCGCCTCCAACACTGAGTGTGAGGTCCTCCTCCCACCCTTCATCGGACTCGTCTGCGACATAACCCGCAGACCTGGCTGACCTGACTACTCGACCTAACTTCACTCCTCACTTACCACACACGTCGGTGTGCCTGGACTCGGCTTTGTGATAGGTCCGATTACCCGACTGGCTGAGGCTTTGGGAGAGCGGTTCTTAAATAGAAAGAGAGAAGGAGAGAGGAGAGCTCTGCAGGGTTAGGGGGGTTTTTGCCCTAAAGAGTTTGGCTCCACACTTAGCCGAATTCTGAGAGAAGAAGAGCCAAAGAAGGAAGAAGAAGAAGAGGGAAGGAGAAGATAGAGAAAAGGCAAAGGCAGAGAAAGAAGAAGAAGCAAAGGAAGAAGATAGAGAAAGCAGAAACCAAAGCTGAAGGCCAAAGGAAGAAGCTGAAGAGAAAGAGAAGGATCGAAGAAGAAGAAGAAGAGTAGAAGCCAAGGCAGAAGGAAGAAGAAGAAGAAGACAGAAGCTAAAGAAGAGAAGAAGGATCAGACATTTAAGTCGTCTGATTCATAAATCAGACGACAGATTCTAATTTACATTGCAGATTCATACATCGAATTATTTGGTGATATTGTTGGAGTATTTGGTGATCCCATATTTTTGCACTCTGATACTGATATTATTGCATATTCTTTATTTTCGAATTGTGATCTTGATTTCTAAATACCAATTTGCTCCCTGTGTTTGACCTCAGAAATCTTTTCGAGTAATAAAATTGTACCTATTTTGAATGCTATTTCAACTGTACTACAACGCAACACTTTTTAAAACCCAACTTAGCGCGACAAACACCAATCAGATCTGAAATTAGGTCTATTGAGTAGGTGAATTGCGAGAAATAAATCGCGGGAATCAGAAGTGATATGGAAAACATGGAGGGGAAGAAAATTCATGATCAGTGACAGTGTGAAAACGTCTCCTCTGATCTGGAATGATTAGAGGAGGTGAGGGGGGGTTCTAATTCTAAATCTACTCCTAATGCTAAACTAATCAAAATAGCAGATCAATCACTAATTGTAACTCTAATTCTACATCTAACCTATTTAATTATAGCTACAACTAACCTACAAAGTAGTAAAACTATTCTAACAGGAAGAATGGGACCTGTGGGTCCTTAGCCGGCGGCTAAGGAGGAAGAACGGAGGGAGATGGACTCCAGCATAGGGGAAAAGCCTTCTAGTGAAGTTTTTGGGTTGTCCTCAGGCATATGTCACCCTTAGTGTCGAGGAGAGTCAGAGAGAAGTTGGAGAATTCACAGCCGGTGGCTGTGAAATCTAGGGATCAGTGGAGAAGGGTGGTTGGAGTGGAAGAATGATCACTAAGAATGTATGACTGAGAGATCCTTTGCACACGCAACCAAGGAGGTGCTTAAGTAGCCAGCAGAGTGGATTTAGGCACCACACGAGTGAAATTACTCGACGAGGGCACCGGCGGTGAGGATGAAAGGAGAGAGTGCGTGGGGTAGCCAAGTCAAAATCTGACCGTAGGATGGGATCTAAGGGTAGTGGTGACCACAATCACAGAATCATGCGAAGGTTCGAATCAAGGAGAGCCACAGATCAATCCAGATTAGAGATCAACGGTCCAGATGGCCCGTGTTCTTCGCGTGCTACAGTACACATGCAGCTGTTCCAGGCATGTGAATTCTAATGGTGAAATTGCAAGGTTAGCCCTTCATCGAAAGGGTAGAAAACTTGCAGTTAGGCCCATATGTGATAAGAATATGTAACTAAATGGTCCCTAAGGGCATACAAAAAGGTCCCTGCATGTTACAAATAAGTCCTAGGAAGTTCTCTAATGAAGGAAATTTAATGCATAAAGGACCTAATGTAAATCCTAAATTTCAAGGCCTTAATGATGTTCAAATGCCTTCAAGTTTTTATATATGCTTAATTGAACATTTAGGAAGTTAATTACACTTTTTATTTAAACTTTTAAACTTGTTTGTGTTCAATTTACACTTGGATCACCATTTGACCTTTTTCTCAAGAATATCTCGTTTAATGGCCTAATTATGCAATTTTAAGACAGAATTAATGTTTTAGGTCTTTTTCTTTGATTCCCATACTTAAGCCTTTTTATGTGTTAATTTGGTATTGTTTAACCCAGTTGCTAGCCTAACTTTAGCTTTTTAGCTATGATGAGTAGCCACTCATCAACTACCCTTCTGTAAGTAGTGTGGTTGTAAGAGGTTGAACTACCCTCATTTAAGTAGTTTATTAGTAGATTTGATCTACTAGGCAGATCGGGAAATCCTAAACCATGAGATTTAGGTGGTGGTTTTTACCAAGATTTGGGTTTCCATCTAAAAATCCTTGTGTTCATTTATGTGATTGCTGTTGTGAAATTATTGTTTATATTTTTGCATTATTTTCTTATCATGCACATCTCATCCCCCTTTGTTGGAACCTTCAGAAACAGGTCCACATTTTAATGGACATCCGAGCTAATTAAGCTCATATGCCTGAAGAGTCTAAGTGTTCAGGCCTTACTGTATTATTTCCTAAAGTTGAAAAACTCCTAATGCCTAAGTTCTCTTTCCTTAATTCTCAATTTTTTATATTTTTGAATATTTTTATAAGGAAAATAAAAAGAAATAAATTCTTCAGAATACGGAGCTAACAAAATAATTCAAAGATAAATATATCCACCCCCTCTTGCCTAGCTAATGCAACATCCTCATTATATTAAAACGACATGAAACAGAACAGAGTAGAGAAGAAAGCACTTGAATTCCATGATTAACCAGTCAACTCCAAATCTGAACAAACTATACAGGTGCTAAGTATAGTGCCTTCAGTTAGGCACATTCCTCAAATATTAAGTATATACATTGAGGCTGCAAGAGTAGAGTTTTCAGGTCGTAAGATATGGGTCTCGGAGGGTAGGAGTAGGCTTGCTAAAGAGATGATCAATGAAATTGGCAAGCTAATGGTGAAAGGAGAGCCTGAATAGTCTCCAATAGTGGTTTTGCTAAATCAGTATAGGGGAGGTTTGGGTGGATGTAGGATTTATGCAATGGTTGGGCAAAAAAGGACTATGAGGTTTTTATGAGGTATTGGGGGTTTGTAATATATTCATGTATGTGTACTCTAAAATGCTTATGTTCATAATTAAACCAAGCTTCCTAAGAGTTTATCCCTGAATTTCAATTTCATCCTCAATATCTAGGTGCTTGTTCCAACCATTCTGATCTTCGTGTTTTCCTCCTACAATTTGAACCTCAAACTCTAAAAATTCGGAACAAGGGTCTTGTTGGGCCTTCAATTTATCAAGTGAATCTTCCAACAAGCTTCTAGTTTCAAGAATATTTTCCTTGTAAGTAAAATGCTCATCCTGGTATGCCATAGTTGGTTGCACATCGTAATTATCCTTAATTATTCCTGTAACCACGCGATTTTCTTCCCAAGTTTGGATTGAGTTGGCCATTAAGGGGTTCTCTATTGTGTGTATGGCCATCACCTCCTCTATTCTGCCAAGCTACTCAATCAAACCACACTTAATTTTATTCTTCTTCGATACCTCAAAAATATTAAATTGATTCATTTTATTCCCAGAGGTAATCTCTATATCTCCTTATTCACAATCAATCTTTGCCTTGGCGTGGCTAAGAAAGGTCTTCCCAAAATGATAGGGGTGTAGTTGAGCTATTTTGGTGCTTCCATGTTAAGGACCATGAAATCAACAAGATAATGCAAATTATTGACCTTGACTAAAACATCTACCAAAAGACTCCTCGATTTTGTAATTGATCTATTAGCCAACTGTAAGGTTATGTCAGTGTGTTTCAGGTGGCCTAGACCAAGTTTCCTTTGAAGTGTGGTAGGGATCACATTTATGGAAGCACCGAAGTCAACGAGGGCCCAGTCAAAAGTAATTTTTCCTATTGTGCAGGAAATTAGCGGGGCTCTCGGGACCTACTTCATGGGGGGTAGCTTGTTTAGGATTAAAGTACTTGTGTTATCAAACAAGACTACCTTCCTAGTGTTTCCAGATTCTGCCTTACTCTTTTCTTTATAAGAACTCAATAAAGATCTAGCGTAGGTGGGAATTTCTCCAATAACCGTAAGGAGTAAAATGATTGTTAATTTAAAAGCTTGTAAGAAAGATATCCTTTCCTCCAATTTCTCCTCTGGCTTTTTCTATTTGCCCATACAACAACAACGTACTCCCAAATTAGTATCTGATTTTTTATCGATCAAATTCTTAGTCGGGAGTTTAGATTTCTTATTATGGGTCCTGATAGTATTGACTTGTGGTTGTGTGGGATGCTTGTGTCTACTACCACTTCTCAAGGTGATTGTGCTTACAATGGCAACATACTGTTGGTTTGTGCCTTGGGGAGGGTTGGGCAAAATAGGAGCCTCCCAGTTAATTATGGTGGGCATTTGGTTAGCTTCGAGAGGGACTGAGGTAGCCTGATAAATACCATGAGCTTAAGCGTGCGGCTCCCTACCATTACCAAACCCTTAAGGCCCAACGCCTCAGTTCTGCACATTTCTAGGGTTAGCTATTGGTTGAGATGGTAGAGATCTAGGTTGTCAGTTGTTTGCATTAAGTCTGGATTGCAAGGTGTCCAGCGAAGTTTTCATTTGTTGCATGAGCTGGAGCATTGACCCTTGCATCTCTACCATCTTCAGGTTCAAATCAACTTGCCCTGTGGGTTGTTGGGCATTCCACATGGGCTAATTAACTTGATTCGGAGGCAGCTGAGTATATACATGACCTTGACCCATTGATTTTTGTGGTACATAGTTGTTGGGTCGATATTGGGTCTGCTGTCCCTAATCTTTCCAAGTGATTAGGGTGAATTTTCCAACCAAAATTATAGGAATTTGAGTATAGGTTGGACCTGATGTTCTCCAATACTACATAAGCATCCTCATAAGGTGAGAATGAAGAGAAAGAAGACTTAGAAAAATTGGGATCAACGACCCTAGTTTGGAACCCGTAGGGTTCTGAGAAGTGCTGGCTCAATGGTTGAGATGACTTGAGTTTGCTCACAAACTCTCATCCCGTAGGAGGTTATGAAGAATGGAAACCCAAGCTCTGGGATTGAGTGGATCTAGAAATATTAGAGTTTCCAGCCATCCACTCTTCATTCAATTAGCAACTAGATCCACCTTATCTAATTTACTATAGGTCAATTCCATATCAAATGTATTAAAATCTTGAACCTCGTTGACATTTGATTTGGTTTGTTGTGATCGATTGAAGGTTCCATGGAGGTATGGTTTATAGAGTTTTTTCTCATCTCCTCGAACAAATCATATGCACTATCTGCATCCTTATTAAGGAAATTGCATCCGCAAGAAGTGCCCACATAATTATGGAATTGATCATTCAACCCGTGATAGAGAATCTGCATGAGTTGTCATTTAGGCACCTTGTGGTGTAGACACTGATAGGTCCACTTCAGTGGATTATAATTACGCCTAAGAACATTCAATTTGAAGATTTAAAAAAATTACGTGCATACTTTGCACTAGGAAATTGGTTACATTCATGCATTTTATTTACTCTAGTTGCATATGTTCTTAATGCTCATTCAAATGATGATTTATTTGTGTTTGTAGGTTAATTGGAAATATCATTTTTGGAATCTTGCATTTCCACTAGGAAAAGAAAAAAATCAAACCAAGAGAGATCGGCTGGTTTGGAATATTGGATTCTCAAACATCTCTTTGGGCTAATCATGAAACAAACCTTTCCCAATCAACCTTTCTCCCCCGAGCCCATGCATTTCTCTTTCAATTATCGGCGGCCTTCCTCAATTTCTCCCGTGATTTCTCTACCGTTGCCATTTGAAGGGAAGAGAAGACCCATGACCCTCATAATCTGCCGCCGGGCCCCTAAGGGACGCAATAGAACCACCACCAACCCTGTCATCTTCCCTCTCCTCCACGCAGAGAGTGACCCACCAACTCTACATGCACCACGCCCCAACCGCCTTCACCACTCTCTCCCTCAACACCCGACAGAGGGGAAGGACTTAAGCCGTCTAACGCCTCCATCGGATGTCTATCCGATGTCTTCACCTACGACCGCGTGCCTTTGATCGTGCTCCACCTTCAACCTACGACTATGTCTGCATGCTCCCCGCAACATCCACGACCGCGTCCATCCTCGACCCTCCTCCGATCGTGCTCTCTCTCACTTTCTTCACCGTGCTCCATCGACGACCGAGCCACTCGTAGCCTTCGTTCTCTGCGCACCTTCTCCTTGACTCGCCACCGCACCTCATCCGCCTCTCGCCACCGTGTGCACTGGCGTCCGCCCAGCCACTAGGGATCTTTTTCCTCGACGTCGACCACTCCGCTACCTCGACTCACCACCGTGCCCCCTCACTGCGTCCACAACCTCCTTGCAACCACTGCAAGCATCCTTGTCAACCCCATCCAACCTCGCCATCGTGTTCGCCTCTGTGTGCGCCACCACCGCATCTGCTCTATGCATCACAGTAGGACGCTCTTCGTGTCGACACCCTCTGCGTCCTCTCTCCTCGATGCGAGGCACGACGACGATCGCTCTCTACTCCTCTATACTCCGCCCTCGACAATGTCAACCTCTCTCCGGCTCGACCACAGCAGTAGAGCACCTCCGTTGACTTCACCGTCTTCTTCATCTCCAGCCACTGTTACACCGAAGAACCCAACAAGCTGCTCCACGCAGCCGCCCGCTCCTACCGTGATACTTCGTGCTGTCAACGCCATCCACCTCTGCCTCTCACGGCAGCACCCATGATACGTACGCCCACTCGCTCACAGCATCCTTGGCCACCTCCACCTCCGGCGCACGCCCACAGCCACGCGCGGCCTGCGCACCTCTGCCACCTCGAAGTACCCGTCCTCGCGTGCCACCAGCTGAACCCTCCCTCCGTTGTCGCATGCGCCCTCGCGCCCGTTCGCTTCCCGCACGGCTAGCGTCGCCCGCAACTACTCCAAGCATCAGCAACAGAGCACCCCTTGCCGGCCCTCCTTCTCACCGTCCGATGACCAGCAGCCGTCTCTCGCCGAACTGCCACCGTCTACGCAATGCCCTCGGTCCATACTCCCTTCCCCAACGACCACGCCGCCAGCCGACGTGCTCCTCTCACGCAGTAAGTGAGGAAAGTGAATCCTCTATTTTGGTTTAGATTAAATATTGCATTCGCGTGCCATTGTTGAGAATGGATTTTTTTAATCAATATTATATTCTCGAGGTTTATGGTGAAGGCGGTTTTCTTTTCACGTAAATATTATTTCAGGTGAATATGGACATTGTTAGCCTAATTCAAATGGATTTCTTGGTTTGATTTCTTGTGGAATCAATGGTAAGTAATAGTTTTCGACTGGTATAAGTTTAATTAGGCATGTGTCTCTCTATGGATATGACTCGCTCTCCTGTGAGTGGTTTATCTTAATTGTTGACGATCATTTTTCCACTGCTTAGTTTCTACTTCGACGACTTATTTTCTTGTATGAAAATTATTTCAAAGTGAAAACTGACCTATCAAAGAGTGCTATTGCTAGGGAAGCAATAGACGCAATAGGTTCACCTGATTTTATTTTTGATTTATTTTGAGGTGCACATTGATCTGACTATTGACTATTTTTCTGTGCAAGGAATTTGACGAGATGATAGGCGCAGCGACGACGTCAACCTTGAGCGGTGCCCACACATGCAAAAAGGACTTGAAGAGAAGGAGACCTGGATCCTGCTTTCACGGGAAATTCTCCTTCGTCGTGAAATTGATTTCATTTTAGTTTTCTCGCCATTGTAGCATTAGGGCTGGTTCTTAAGGCTCTGTCCCCACTTTCTTTAGGAAATAGGGCTATTGATTTCTGGTGTTTTGCTTGCTTGATCTAAAAGAAAAAGAAAAAATTATCGAGTTGCTTGTTTAGAAGTTGTATACTCTTAAGTGTGTGCATTTAGGGGTGATTGAGCAGCATACTTGATCTCTTTCTTTGCATTGCGTACGTTGTCTACTCGAAGATTACTAGAGTCAGGTATACCTTTCTATCTTTGCATCCAACTCTTGTCACACATTGCATTGGAATTAAATCTCAAGCCCACCAAACTTATTGAAATTATCTAATTTAGTGGTCACCTAATTAAAATTGGGACTACTAATCAAATTTGGCCTTAAAATCAAAATCACATTTGATCTAATAAAAAGGGATTTGTGTGCGATTCTTCTCAAAATCAAACTGGTTTGCAATGTGCTGCACACTTCTGGCACTGAGCACGCACACTAGGCACCGCACTAGGTCTCGATCCCTTAAGGCTATAGGCATCGATCTCTTTATTGATGTAGACCCTCCTATTTCACTTTGTGGTGATGACACTATCCTGTGACCAAGTGTTTTGATATTTCAAGGAGGGGGACACCCCTTAAAGGAACAAAAGGGTAGTTAAGAAGCACCGCATTCGCATCGCCTCAAAGGAAGGGTTCGCCTTACTTTCATCCTTTAGTTCCATCCTTGGAGTAACTTCTCACTAGATCACCTGAGAGTATCATTGAAGCAAGGTATAGGTTCTAAGGCCCTCGAAGGTTGTCATAGGTTGTGTAAATGCATTGAATAACCTATTTGGCCATCTATATCAACCAATTTAACCTCAGCCCCCTGAAAACAGTGTTGCTCAGGTTCTCAAGTAGCCACTTTCCTCTTATGCCACTTACGTGGGAATGGAGGGACATTGCCTTGACCCTTTTCGACCGATCTATTGAGTGGGGGTTCACTTACTCAATTCGCAAGAAATTGAATTGTGATTAGTAGATATTATATGCTTGGTAGACACTCTCTTGAGGGTAGTCTAGTGTTTAATCCTGATCACAAGAGAATCCTTAGGAGAGCCTACCAAAGAGAAAAGAGAGAAGAGATGGTTAATCAAGGAGCAAGCCAACAAAGGACCCTAAGGGACTACTTCATTTTGACCAACCAACCCGCTCAAGCACTGAGACGACTGGCAGGGGATAATCCATATGAGATCAAGAGCAGCACCATATCTTTATTGCCCTCCTTTTATGGTATTACTAGGGAGGACCTCTACCAGCATTTAGAGTAATTTAGCAAGGTCTGCTCCATGGTGAAACTTCAAAACTTTACGGACGAATCTCTGATGAGGACCCTCTTTCCCTTCCCCCTTAAGGACAAGGCAAAACATTGGTATCACAGCTTTGATGAAAGGGTGAATGATTGGAATGCCCTTAAGAGAGAATTCTTGAAAAAATTCTTCCCGATAAGCATGACCAACTACTTCAGGAGGGAGATCACGGGTTTTACTCAATTAGATGGGGAACAATTCCATGGAACTTGGGAGCGTTTCAATGATATGAATCGATTATGCCCCCATCATCAAGTGCCTAAATGGCAACTGGTGGAGAGGTTTTATACTCGACTATCTAATAGGCATAGGCAAACAGTGGATGCTGCTTGTGCTGGAACCTTTCTTACCAAAATGGAGGATGAGGCCTGGGCATTATTTGAGACACCGAGTAATAATTCTATCCACTTGACCATAGCTTATCAAGATTGAAAACCTTCCATCCTCTAAAAGAAAGCGAAAGCTAGTGAAGCTGGAGCTACTCAGAATTTAGCCTTCCAAATCCAATTGTTGAACTAGAACTTTGAAAGACTCATGACAAACCCCGGCACATTCCCGCAATTAGATTCCCAAGTCCAAGCTCTTTTTGAATGCACCATTCGCCAAAGCAATATTCATGCCACTATTGAGTGCCATTTGGCTAATCAATTCCCCAAATTAGTTCAGGCAGACTTGAATGTTACCCAAAGGTTTTGTCCACCTCCCAAGAACAACCCTTTTGGAAGCACCTTCAATCTTAGTTGGAGAAACCAACCCAATTTCTCATTGAAGCAAGGTGATGCTTCCAACTTGGGGAATTCAAGAGCCCAAGCCACCCAACCCTTTTAGGCACAACAATTCTAGCCTCCTCCTCAGCCTAACAATTCTGAGAAGGATGACCTTAAAGCTATGATGAAGGCCATGCAAGAAAGCCAGAGTATGATCATCAATCTTAGAATAAGGCAATCCAAGAAATGCAATCTCAAATTGGCCATCTTGTTGAGGCTGTTGACAACGTGATCCTGGGAGTTGCGTGAAGAGCGTGGAAATCGCGTATTTTGAAATCGTTGGAAATCGTAGTATAGTCTCAAAAACCACTCGTCAAAGATATTTGTGATAACGAAACTCTCATAGATCTTTATTCCTTTTAGAACTTGAGTCCCGGTTGTTCGTCTCTAGGAGGCGTGAAAACGAATCGAGATTTGGATCAGCTTTTATAACCTAAATTTAACCTAAGCTACTATTTTTGTATTTTTGTGTTTTTGATTTTTTTTATTTTGAAAAGCGAATTGAAATCTAGATCTAGATAACTAGCAAAAACCTAAGTGACTATGTGCATCTAAATGAGGCCATGGTGGCCGTGCATGGTGTGAACAAACCAAAGTGTCATATAAGCAAGCAAACATGAGGACAATCAATCACAGAAACATTATTTATGCATAGAAATTTATCACACATCATCTACACTAGAAAGCAGATAAATAGAAGAAAATCCCTCACGCCGGAAAGTTGCCACTAGGGCCATCGGCCTTGTGTGAGGGTGTAGGCTAGACCTTGGGTATGCAAACTCGTCTACACGCCTACCAAAAGAGATGGTCGGCCACAAGAGGCTATGGGTGAGCATTCATGGCCATCCAAGGAGAAGAAGAAGATGGGGGCAAGTGCACCCAAGTGGAGAGAGGAGGGTGTTGCTCCCTTTCTCTACCAATGGCCATCCTTGAAGCTTTGGAGAGAAGCTTCTCTAGCTAGCCATCCATGGAGCCTTGGAGGAGGATGAGGAGGACGGCCTTCAGGTTTTGGAGGGTGGAAGCAAGTTTAGAGTGGAGAGTATGGATGGGAGAGTGTATGGAGATATGGTCCAATTTCGTAGCTCTCTCTTTACCCTTATGGAAGGCTCCATTTGGTTGCCACTTTTGGTGGCTCCAAAAATAACAAATGCCACAATTTTTGGATCTAGGTTTGACACAAGTTTTTAGGGTTTCAAAGAGAGTGTGCATGGGTTTGGTGGGAGTAAAATGGGAAGGTGTGCGTGTGTGTGTGGGTGTGTGTTTTTCGTAGGGCTAGGTTGTGGGTTTTGGTAGGATTAGGTGCTAAATAGGTTGGGTCAATCTAGATTAAGTGGGTGTGGACCTAATTAGGCTTAGGAAAGTCTAATTGGGTAGGAGTGAACCTAATTAGGTCTAGGTCAAGTCTAATTAGATGTGTGCATATGATTAGGCTAGGGTAACCCTAACAGGTATGAGTTAATTAGATCCTGGGTGGATCTAATTGGGCTCGGGTGCACCCAATCAACTGTAGATGCACCCAATTAGGTATGGGATGGTTCAATTGGGTTAGGGATAGGACAAGTAGGGCTATGGATAGTGTACTAGGCTTAGGAGGTCTCTACTTAGGTTTCCTAGGGTGTCCGGTGGGGGTCCTAGTTCAAAATAGGCAAGGTAGGGCTTCCAACACCCAAAATCAGGAACCAGACAACAGTATCAGACGTCCAGGATAGTGGTCAGACGTCTTATACAACAAAATTGGACGTCTGCACACTAAATTAGACGTCCAATTCTGTGTCAGTATGAGTTTTGGCTTCCTGGATTGTTATTCTGCAAAAATCAGACGTCCAGCCAGATGTTTGGACGTCTTAAAAGGTGCTGGAGAGTGGGTTTCGTGTTTTCTAAGGTTGGTTTTGGTTCCTAAGTGTTTGGGAGAGGGATAGGAACATGGATAGTGCTATCCATGTTTGGGTTTTGAGGCTAAGGTGCCCTAATGGTGGTTGTTTTGGGTTTGGGAAGGCTGTCCTAGGGTTTCTAAGGGTTGGGATAAGGCTATCCTCCTCACTCCTCTTATCTGGATCAGTCTTCTTCTTCCTTTATTGCTTTATTCCACTATCTCCATCCTGGATCACTTTATTATCTGTAAATAGCAATAAAAAAATAATAACTAGCAGGATATCTCATCTCATTCTAAATAGACTGATGCATTGCATGATATGCAAGATATGAGTGCAATATCCACAATTTAAGATAGGTTCAGACATTATTTAGGTTGATTAGGACCTATGATTGCTGTGCAATCATTGCGCAACTCATCTGAGGAGAATCCTAGGGGTAAAGGGCCCTTCATAAGGGAGCATGCTAAGGCAATGACTGTTCTGAGGAGTGGTAAACAACTTTCCAAACCTGAACTCACTTCTACAGTCACCCCTCCTACCAACCCGACGATCACTTACACATCCACTGAGGAAGAGCCACTTAGCCCCTCCTTGGTTGAAATCACCCATCTGGAGGATGTTGTCCCCGTTCCACCCCTATCCCTCCATGACAACCCCTCCACCCAGAGGCCAAGAGTACCCTTTCTTGAACGCTTATCTGCCCCTGAGGCACCTTTTGTTGTCTCATTTGGAGCTAAAGAAAGAATGGAAGAAATAATGGAGACATTCAAGCAAGTTCACATTAACTTACCTCTATTGGATGCTATTAAGAAAATCCCATCCTATGCTAAATTTCTGGAGGACTTGTGCACATAGAAGAGAAAATCAAGGAAACAAGTCTAGGCTAAGGTCGTCCTACCTGACTTAGTTAGCTCGGTCCTACAACAAGGTACACCTCCCAAAATGAAGGGCACAGGAGCCACGTATATTTTGTGGTCATTGAAGACCAATGCATCAATGAGGCTCTCCTCGATCTGAGCGCGGGGGTTAATATATTATCGAGCTCAGTCTATAAGCTATTAGGAGGAGGTGAATTGAAGCCCAGTCCTATTATCCTCCAAGTAGCTGATAGATTGCTGAAGACAACGCGGGCTTTTAGAAGATGTCCTAGTGAGAGTGGAAGACTTCTTTCCCATTCACTTTTTGATATTGGACACTATCTCGTCCAACATGCCCACTAGACCTTCGATTATCTTAGGGCATCCCTTTTTGGCTATGGCCAATGAGCCCATCAATTGCAAATCAAGGGCACTCAAGATGGGCTTTGGGAACCGAAAAATCTGGCTGAATGTGTTTGATACCTATAAACAACCCAAATTGCAAGATTGTTCCCAAATCATGGTGATTGATGAGATTGTAGAGGAGTCGACACCAGCTCTTTTGTGATGATCCCCTCCAAATGGTCATTTCTAAGGATCATACCTCTAATATTGAAGAAGCAGAGGGAGATATGCCAGAATTAGAAAAGCTATTGGGTGTCAAAGCCGAGTCCCTCTCCCCTCCATGGATAATAAAGGTAGATCTGCTACTAGATGCGTGGACATCTAACATAATTCTCTCAATTCAGAAAGCTCCCGACTTGGAGCTTAAACCACTTCCAGAGACCCTCAAATATGCTTTCCTTGGGCCCAATGATACACTCCCTGTCATCATCTCAACTACTCTATCTGAGAAGCAGGAGGGAGCATTGATTGAATGCCTAAAACGACACAAGGAGGCCATTGCTTGGATTGTAGCAGTGATGAGAACCTCATCATGAGCCATAACTAGCTCATTTTGACCTAATACAAAGGATAAAAGCTCCTACATAACTCAAGGAAAGGCTTAACTCAGAGAGATTCTGAGTTCGCAAAGAAAACAGAAACCATGGGGTAAAAATGCAATTTCACCAATCCAATCTGAAAACATGGTAACTCAGGGTCCAAACATAGGTCAAAGAAACCTAATAAGAGGAAAGGTGGGATGAGATGATACAATAAGGGCTACAGCAACTCCAAGCAATTAAATGACATCCTGTAATCCTAAAAATAAATCCACTTAAAAACACGAGGTTTGAGGCAAAGTAAAAATAGAATAAACCCTCTAAAATTCATAGAAAAATAATCTCTAGGGTTTAGAACCTTCAATTTGGCCTTCGGAACCCTTTTTGACCTACATTCAGAACCAGGCCCAATTAATAACTTAATTTGGGTTTTTGCGTAAATTGACCGGTCAAACAAGGTTTAATCTGGAAATAAAATTCACCATCATAATCCTTAGGCCCCAATTAGTCATGTATAAAAACTTGAGCCTAGGAGGAAACCTTCTTGACCAACTTTACACTTTGGTCCTCATTTATTTACTTTTTGGCCCTCAACTTTTGAACCCTCACATTTCTGCCCCTAACTCTCCTTCATTCTTTGCATTCAGGTCCCTCCTGCCAAAACCTGACCAGCACCATGCTCCGGCGACCTTGCGCGGAGCATGGCGCCGCGCAGGGTAAGGGGGAGGGTCTGGCAAGTAAACCGGGGGTGCCCTACGTCGTCAGCCGTCGCAGGAACACCCCCCTGGTCGCTGCAACCCACCATACCGGCCGTGCGAACGCACGGACGGTATGGGTCTCCATCTCCGGCGTCCTCCGGCGAGGGAGACACGTCGTCTCCCTCCGCCCTCCTCTCTGATTCTACCCTATAAGTACCCCCCGTCGCTCCACGGTTCGAGGGAGCTCGGTCCTGACGGAGAAAGTCCCCCACTTCCTCTCTTCCCACTCCGACAGGGAGCCCTCCAGCTCCGGCGGCCTCTCCTCTTCCTCCTCGTCGCTCTGCCGCACTACCAGCTGCAGGGTTGTCCTCCCTCGCTCTTCCCGCACCACGCTGTACCCAGCTGGCGCCTTTCCGGCCCTCTCCTCGCCACTGCCCCTTCCCCCGGGCATCTTCTTCTCCGGCGACAGTCGATACGACTGCCGCCTTGCTCCAGCCCCTTTCGTCTCCATAGTTAGGTCAGAACTTCTCCTCTTCCTCCCCTCTTCCTTTTCCTCACTTTACATCTTTACTGTTGCCCCGATCCGACCAATCGCCCTCACCTTCTCCACCTCCGGCCCCTGCTCCGGCGACCCGCTCCCATCACTCCAGCAACCCACACGGCTCGCCGACCACCGCAGAACCTCCGCCTCCTCACCCTGATCAACCTCCGCCCTTCTACTTCCCCCAAATCACCCTCTGCAACTCCACCGAACAAACCCATCTCCCAACCTGCAGTTTGACCTAGGGCGGCCCTTAGGCTCCGCCCCGCCGCCTGCACACCCCCCGACCACCTTCGCCGTACCACGACGAAGGTCCTCCGCATTTCTGATTGGGCCGAGAGGCCGTTTCTTTATGGGTAGGTACCTGCGCTCGCCGCCGCCATTGTTAAAGCGAAGCAGCTTCTTCACCTGCTGCCCCAGGTGCGCCACGCCCAGGTCACGCTCCCAGGCAGTGCGAGGCGTCTTCGCGAAGTACCAGGCTGCAGTCGAGTCGAAGCTCTCGCGCGAAGCCCCCACGCTTCGCCTCGACTGCCGCTGCTTCCTCCGCGCAGGCATCCAAATTGGGGTGGGACATTTAGTCCCACCTCGGAAAGCCACTGAGGCGAACGGGCGCTTAAAGGCAAAAAGTGCCTTAAGCTGTTCGCCTCAGTTCACAGGGTGAGGTCTCCTTCACCCGCCCGACTACCCGGCCTCGTCCGCACGCACGCCTCGCGGACCTGGCCCGACCCGACTTAGCCTGACCTGCACTCCTCGCCCACCACGCACGCCGGTGGGCCTGGACCCGGGCGCGACCCGTACCCGACTACCCGGCAGCTCTGGGAGAGCTTTCCTAAGAGCGGCTTCTGTGAGCGAGAAACGCGGGGGCAGGGGAGGGTAGAGTAGGTTTTTGCCCGCTGACGAAAGAGCTTTGAAGTGTGTAGGCACAGGCGAAGAAGAAGATGACGAGCGAGGCAGAGAAGAAGGACGACGAAAGCTAAAGGAAGGAGGAGCACTGTAGCAGCGGCGGTTTAAGTCGTCTGATTGGAAAATCAGACGACGCTCTGAAGGCAGAAAAGAGGAAGAAGAACAAGACCGCAAGGGAAAAGAAAAAGAAAGAGACAAGAAGAAACAAGAGCTGAAAGAAGAAGAAGAACATCACCCACTGCTGCAAATAAAGAAGACAGAAAGAAAAAGAAGAAAGAAGGAGAGACGACGTCCTTGACAGCAAAAGCAGAAGAAGAGAGCACGAGAAGAAGATCTGAAGAACAGAAGGCAGAAGAAGAAGACCACAAGGAGATAAAGAAACCAAAAGCCAAAGAGGAAGAAGAGAAGAGAAGAAGAAGCCAAATTTTCATCTCTCTCTCTCTCTCTTTATTTTTGTAATAAGAATTTGTACCCCTAGAATACGACTTGCTCCCTGAGTTCGACCTCGGGAACTCTTTTATTTTCCGAGTAAAAAAATTATATATTTGAAATGATGGCAATAACTGGCTATACTACAACGCTATAACAAAACCTAGTTATCGCCGCGTCAAGCAGCCATCAAAGGGGTTGACTCAACTCTCTGCATGCATCACATTTACACGGATGACTCTATGAAACCCTTCAAAGATATGCAGAGTTAGTTAGACCCCAACATGCAAGAAGTGGTAAAGAAAAAAGATTTTAAAATGGTTGGATGGGGGATAATCTACCCTATTTTTGATAGTAAATGGGTCAGTCCTATTCACGTGGTGCCCAAAAAGGCGGGATTCATGGTGGAGACCAATGAAAAAGGGGAGCAAGCCACCACCTGACCCGCAACAGGATGGAAGGTATGCATAGACTACCGCTACCTTAACATCGCTACCTAGAAAGACCACTTCCCTTTGCCATTTATTGATCAGATTTTGGAGAGATTGGTGGGTAATACATCTGGGCAATTTTTGTGGGCCTTAGAAACCTTCGTAGTGGACCCAAGGCTGAGGCTAATCAGGTCTGTATCTTAGCTGGTACTTGAGTACCTTTAGGCCTATAGTCGGTATTTCACTCTAGTCTCTAGAGGTGCGGCATGATAAGGTATCTTGACGATAAAATTCAGCCTAGAGACTTGGTTTCTTTCATATGCTTTTGTTCAGGACTAGCAAAACTTAGACATGAGGGCAATTGATAGGTCCACTTCAGTGGATTATAATTATGTCTAAGAACATTCAATTTGAAGATTTAAGGAAATTATGTGCATACTTTGCACTGGGAAATTTGTTAAGTTCGTGAATTGACATTAATGCATTTTATTTACTCTAGTTACATATGTTCTTAATGCACATCCGAATACTGATTTATTTATGTGTTTGCAAGTTAATTGGAAATACCATTTTTGGAATCTTGGATTTCCACCAAGAAGAGGAAAAAATCAAATCAAGAGAGAGATCATCTGGTTTGGAATATAGGATTCTCAAACATCTCTTTAGGCTAATCATGAAATAAACCTTTCCTAATCAACCTCTCTCTCTCTTGAGCCCATGCATCTCTCTCTCAATTATCAGGGGCCTTCCTCAATTTCTCCTGTGATTTCTCTACCATTGCCATTTGAAGGGAAGAGAAGACCCATGACCCTCATCATCTTCCTTCCCCCACGGGACCCAATAAACCACCACCAACCCTCTCATCTTCCCTCTCCTCCTTGCAGAGAGAAACCCACCGACTCTGCATGCACCATGCCCCCATTGCCTTCACCACTCTCTCCCTCAACACTTGACGAAGGGGAAGGAATTAAGGCATGCAACCTTTCCATTGGACGTCAGGCTGAGGCCTTCACCCAAGATCGCTGATAAACGCCAGTTTATCAACATTCTTATGCCTTGAAACAAACCTAGCTCTTATGATTTTAACTCCGCAAATGGGTTTTAGGCTGCATTTAGGCATCAATTAGGTTAGGCATGCATTGCATGATTTGTTATATTTTTTACACGTTTATTTAAGTGTTAGGGATGAATAGATAGTTAGGTCCCAAAAACCCTAGCACTCAAGAAGGCAACTGGTGAAGAGGAAGCTTAATCCAGTTGGGACTCAGCCAAATCGAGCTCATCATAACTAGATACCAGCTTACTTGGGTTAGGGTTAGCTCCATTAAGCTCTACTCAGCTCATCTTAGCTGAGTGGTAGCCCAGGGTAGCCCATCCTCGCTCAACCTAGCTTAGGTCAACTCAAACCCTACTCAACTTAGTTGAGTCTAGCTCACCTTAGCTCTAATCAGTTCACTGGGAGCTCTAGGTATCTCAACTAAGTTGACAGTAGTCCACCTTAGCCCATGTCCAGCTACTTCCAGCTTTGCTCAACTCAAGTAAGCTAAAGATGACTTCAAATAGCTCAGGCTAACTCAAGTCTAGCTCCTGGGGACTCCACTTAGCTCAACGTAGTTGAGCTAAGTTATCTTAGCTACTCCAGCTAGCTAGGTCATCCCCATGAAAATCAGACCCACCTCACCTCAGCATAATTTAGTAGAAACCAACTCACTTTAGCTTGGCTTAGCAACTAGCAAAGAACTAATAAGCTAAGCCAGCTAAAGTAGCTCCCTGCAATTCCCTTCAGCAGTTACTAGCTCCAATTCAGCTCCAAACATTTCTTCCTCAGCTCCTCTTCCCTAAACCCTATCTCCATCCTACTCATCCTCTACTGTACTAGCTAAGCTAGCTTAAGCTCAAACCTAGATCCACCTCCATAGCCGTCCACCACCTACCGAAAACCTTAATCTAGCTCCACCTCAACTTAACTTCTAGCTCCACCTAAAAACACCTCCAGCTCCTTCCCTTTTTGGTGACAACCACCAACCTCCACTTCTCTTTACACCACCACCTCCAAAAGCCACCAAGAAGATGGCGCCAATTCCTTCCCTCCAAAAATCCCCTTATCTCCACCCTACACCTAAGCTACCTAGCCATCCTAATCCTACACCTAACCTCCTTCTAGAAACCTACACTTGGCACCACCTAACACCACCCTAAACACCTTATAATCACCATATAAATGGCGCCAAAGCACCACCCACACCCCTTCACCTTGTGCCATTTATATCCACCCTTGATCCCACAACCACCACCACATGCAATCATCCTAGCCCTTCAAAAATCCTACGCCACTTAACCCACCTAAACCCACGTAAAGTTGGTGCCAAATCCCTTAACGAAACCTCCACACATCCCTTAAATTGGCCCCAACCTACCCTAGTCACTCATCTCCTAACCACCACCTTATAACCTAATCCTAGCCATACAACACATCAACCAACTCCTTAGCCATAACCCACATAGAGATGGCACCAACTCTACTCCACCCACGATAACCACCAACTAATGCATCCTTCTACCTCCACGCCAACCCTAATCTACCAACCATCCACCAACGTCCACATCCTAGCCAACTACAATACCACTCTTCCCATAACCCTAGCCACACCAACCTTCACCCCCTCCACTCTATAAAAAGACCTATAACCACCACCATTTCCTTCACCTTTGGCTTCATTGTATTCTACCATTCATCCACCTTCATAGTCAGCCAAGAGAAGAATGAGAAGAAGAAGATTAAGGGGACACTCTATCTCCTTGGTGCCTTCCCCTCTCTCTTGTGCCCCCATCGGCCAGAGGACCAACCAGGCAAGGAGGACCTTAGGAGGAGGTCTTGAGTGTGGTGCACGCCACCCTAGGAGGAGTCTTGTGGGTGGAAATGTTCCTCCCTTGGAGGAGAGAGGGCATGCCCATCTAGGGCTTGCCAAGGAGGACACCAACTTGGAGGAGCTTTTCAAGGAAGGAGAAGAAGGAGAACTTCTTTTCAAGCACAGGAGTAGCTAAGCTTGGAGAAAGAAGCTTCTCTTCTTCACCAATATCACCAAGAGGACTTGTGTTTTACCTTTTTGTATTTTCATTTTAGAGTAAAAGCATTCGTGTACTTGTCTTTTTGTAAAACATATTTCTACTTAATTAAAGTTGCCTTCTCTTCAATTCTTCTTGCATCCTTATTAGTTTTTTGTTCTAGCACTTTTCACTCCCTCTCTCTAATTACCTAGGGTGAGCTTAGAGGGAGGATTATCTTGTCACTTTAGTGTTAGCATTAGCAATTTAGGTGTAGTCATTTTCCTGCTCACAATTATGTAATTGCTTGTTATTTGAAGAACCAAAAAAATCTTATATTCAAAAATAAAAAAAAGAAAGTTGATTTCCTTTTCTCAAGCGAGAGTTTTTAAGTGCATTCCTGCCTCCTTGGATGACCCTAGATACCACTGTTACCTAGGTTTATAAATTGTAAAAGCGATTGTGAATTGGCGTGTTACAACGATTTAAAAACCCTAATTACAATTCACGCTTTTCTTCTCATCACTTTTTTGCACTGTTGTCAGGGAGGCACGACTTTACATTTAGTAATTCTCTTGCTTGATAAGTGGATCTCATCCCCTTGCCTCTCTTTTCTCTCATGTGTGTAGGCACTGTAACGACCCGGTTCCCGAGTCCCTACGAGACACGAGAACCGGACCGACTCGACTAATCCCAAGACCTAGTCGTCCAACGAGGAAGTAACCTAAAGACAGTAAAATAAACCACATTCAGCATGAATATAACTAACAGTAAGAAAGTACAGCAGTAAGGAAAGAAACTACTACAGTAGGTACCACCACAACAGTAAAACAACATTTATCATATAACAAGAACTGCACGTAAAGAAGGTACAGCGGAAACAAAAACTACTCACTAGAACAGAAACAAAAGGAGTACAAAAGGCTGTGGTAACTCTACTGGACCCTACTCGGCCCAGCGTCCTCTGCAGCCGCCGACCCTGGCTGCTCAACACCTGGTCCTGAAAAAGGTAACGAGTGTAACACGTCAACAAAACGCTGAGTAGAGTGGCAAACTAACTAAAGGCAACAGTAGAGTGTACAGTAGCTGTTATGTTCTATTACTTCCTTTATTCACATCTTTCAATTTTTCTCACTATTTCATTTATTTCTCAGATCCTTTACTTGATCTCGAATGTCCTCGTGGGAACGATCTTGATTGCAGTCTTTTCCAAAAGTAGAAGTAGCACGTGGTGCTCTCCTGGTCGGGAGAGTCCCCCGTGGTGATCCTACCCTCAGTCAACCACCCCAAGGTCACTGACAGACGTAACGGTGACTACGGCACGCGCGATAAACGCACAGGTAGCTAGCCCGCACTGGCACGCGGTCAGTCGTTTCCGTTAACGGGTGCGCCCAAAGCACAGCACGGAACCAGGGCAGAGCCCTCTCAGTAACAGGGGTCCAACCCCTCCACAGTAACCAAACCGGGGCCTTGCCCCTCCACAGTCCGCGCACCCTCGCCTGACTACCCTGGTTTGCCCTAGTGGGCCTAACAAGTCGGTGAAGGAGGCTAGCAGAACCCCGGGGCCCGTGGGGTAGCTAGTACTCTCCTAACACTACTAGCTCTCCTCGGTACTACGTACACGAGGGCCAACAAGTCGGTACAGAGCGGCCAATCCTAACCCCAGGTCCTTGGGGCGGCTGGCCCCACTCTGCACTAAACAGGTACAGGTACTTCCCTTGGTACTGCGTACCCAAGAGACAGTACAAACTACATCTCAGTTCCATTCCTTTTTCTTTCCAGGATTTCCACTCCTAATTCCCCGTAGGGTTCCAGCTCTTTATCTCAGAACATCATATGTTTCACTTTCCAGATTCACGTTCTCAAAATCCATGATCTCAAACATGTTTCTTTATTCATAACAGGCAGCTGTTAATTCAAATTATAGGCAGCTTTATATTCCTTTCCATTTTTCCAAGACTGCAGTATTATACATTCCACTAGTTTTTCCATCCTAAGATTCATGCCACATCCTAGGATCTAACATACAACTAGTTTTCCAGCCCTAGGATTCATGCATCACCTAGGAGCTATCATTCCATACATTTCTCATTCCTAGGATTCATGCAATGTCCTAGATTCTAGTTATGGTTTCATACTTTAACAGATTTTATTAATAACTTAAGCCACTCTACCAGGTACAAAGGGAGTAATGGGGGCGTGATCGAGAATCCCGCGTGCCTCCGCGACTCTCAAGACTGCAACTGAACAAGATCCTGTCACAAGGATCAAACACAAGGAGTGTCTCAAAACAGTGTATAGCTACTGTAGATGAGTAGAGGAATTAATTTTGAAGAGAACGCAACTCGAATCGCGGAAAACGGAGCCCGAACGGGCCCTAAACGGGTCGAAAAAGACGATACTGTGCAAAATCAGACGTCTGGAACTCCTTCCAGACGTCTTAGAGAGTGGATCAGAGAATTACCTGTTCAGCGTGGTTTCCCAGACATCCAGAAGTCTGCGGGGACGTCTGCCTAGATCCCAGACGTCCGATGGTCACTCCGGACGTCTGGAGGTCACTCCCGCCGTCTGGTACAACTTCCAGACGTCTGATTCGCAAAGGATGGCGAATCAGCGAACCTGCGCACAGCCAACCCCCCTCCCTCAGTACGGTCAGTCGACAAGAAGGAAGAAGAAAGCGGACACTCACCTTTCAGACGTCTGTATGATCTTACAGACGTCGACCTTGCCGTCTGGCTATCAACCCAGACGTCTGATTCTGGAAATTTTTCCAGAATCAGAACCCTGCTCGGCCTCCGCTCGCGACGCCGCCCGCGTCGCACCTTGCGCGTCTGCTGCTCAGCCCGCAGCAGGTCCCTCTCCGCGTCGCTCCGCGCCCCTTGCGCCCTCCGTCGGTCGGCCAAGCCGCTCCGCACGCCGCACCTCCGCGCTCACTGCGGCCGCCGCTGCCGCCCTCGCGTCCGCTCGCTCTCGCGCACAGGAAGGAGAAGAAGGAGGAGACGGTGGAGACGGGAGGGGAGGCGCGCCCCTTTTAACGCCGTGCGGAGAGGAGAGAGATAAGGCGGCAGGCCGCCTGCAGCCGCAGAGAAAAGAGGGAATATGCGGTCTGCGCGCTCAGGCGCGCGGGCGACTCACGTGTGTCGAAAATAACGAATTTCCAGACGTCTTGAAACTATCCCAGACGTCTTATCAGACGTCTGGTTGTTATCCCAGACGTCTTGTCCGACGTCTGAGCCACCTCCCAGACGTCTTAGAATACGTCTGGGGCACACATTCGTTACAGGCACTACAGGAAGAAAGTGAGATTTTGGAAGCGAGAGCTTGAAGTTCTTTTTCTTCCAACAGATTTCAAGTTAGTTCCTTCTTCCTTGTCACATTAACCCTAAAGAACTATCACAAAAATACTAAACTAGGCTTTCAGGATCATAAACATTTAAATCAAGTGGAGTGGTGTCTTCAAAAATTCATTGGTTGCTTATTTGCATGATTTAACACCACTCTAACTTAAGTGTTGGTGTTTTGATTTTTGGGTCCAGACTTCTATCCAGACTTCAAAAATTAATTCCCAACACCATAGGCCTCCTAAAATCTTAAAATTTCTCCCAAAGATTTCAAATCAAGTCAAGAACATCTATTCAAAATTTCAGAGAAATTAGAGTTGTGAATTTTTAAAAATTTGTGGACCATACAGGGGTCATCTCCTCTGATTTCACTATTTTGTTACTATCCATGAATTTTAGGAATTGTTTTACGTATCCTACTTTTGTAAAATTTAGCTTTCCGGAATCCTTGTGAAATTCTACACATCACATGAAATTACAAAAATTTTTGGTTGCCGATGCTGGTACTGAAATGTCCAAAATACCCGCGGGTAACATTTCTGGACTTTGACACTGGCATAAAGAAAAATCTTAAGAAAATATCAAACAAATTCCTAAAATTACAAAAAATATTTTCTGGAATCCTTATTTGCTTTGCCTTTCAGCAGTGGTGTTGTTTACTTTGTTTGGACCACTACGTAAAAAGAAAATCCTAAAACAAATTCACTGGTAGTAAATTTCTGTTTAAGGATCAAATTGATTAGGGTTTCTTTTCATTTTCTAGTCCCACTTTCTAAAAGGAAATCTATTCTCACCAATACAACTTGATTTCTTTTTGTTTGTGGATCTCAAACTTATTTGAAAACCTAAAAGGAAAATCGTAAAAGACACTAAGCTAAATCAAATCCTGAAAGCAGAAAAACAACAAAAATTGTGTAACAACTTGATTGACATTGGAATCACTCTTTCAAATTTTTGCACACACTAAAAAAAAATTGAAATAATAGGGCATTACCTCAAGCAACGCCCTCCACATTCTCGTGCACATTAAGATACCTAAGCCTAATTTAAAAAAGTAGTAATTTGACCACTTAAGGACTTCACCAAAGTTTAGGCTTGATATCCAATATCTAAGAGTTATTAAGCGTTCCTAATTCCTCTTGAAAACATGGAGACAGACTTAGAGGGAAGTCAAACGACGGGTGCGGGTTTACATAAGCCCCTGGTGATTCTCCCAGGACATGCTTGAGCCCAATCCACCTTTTAGTCTAGCCGAGTGATCATTAGGAAGCAGGTTCACTTATTAATTTCTTATTTATCGGGTTCCCAAGTCTTAAGTCTTTAAGGAGTCAACCTTAAGACAAGACTAGGCTTGGTTGTTTGTTTTGCACACTTTCTCTCATCTCTCTCTCTTCTCCTCCCTCCATTTCTTCTATTAAGTGCATACACAGGCAAAGGTCCCAAAATCCACATCTTGAGGGACCATTTGATTTTGCCCCCCGCACCAAAAGATCTATTTTTTCTTCTTCTTCCTCTATTTTTAACATGGAAAACCATTCAAAAAATTATGCTTCCACATTCCAACTCGAATCTAACCCATTAGCCACATCCCATCCCGCATTTGGAGCTACCACAAAACCTTGAATGGCCAGGTGGCCCTTTAAATC
This sequence comes from Thalassia testudinum, assembly GCA_037157565.1. NCBI lineage: Eukaryota > Viridiplantae > Streptophyta > Magnoliopsida > Alismatales > Hydrocharitaceae > Thalassia > Thalassia testudinum. The sequence continues at coordinate 42,052,446 of JAZHRO010000049.1, forward strand.
CAAATACAAACCCCTTTTCTCTTATGGTCTACCAATTGGTTCAACTTCAACAAAATCAACAACAATTGGCTAGGACTATCACAAACCTAGCCAACTAGAGACCGGGTCAGCCACTTGGGGAACCTCTCATGCCGCTTAAGGATTTTTATGATCCTTCTAATTATGAAGAGAGACCTGGAGTGGTTATACCCCAAGGGGATTTTGAAATTAAACCTGCCATTCTAAACTTAATCAAACATTTCCATGGTCTTCTGAGAGAGGAACCCTTTTGCTACCTCGAGGAGCTAACTGCCCTCGCTCAAATCACTCATTCTTGCAATGTGCAAGAAGAGGTGTGGCTCATGAGACTTTTTCCTCTCTTACTAAACGATAAAGCATCACATTGGTTTAAAACTGTCAGCCATCCTATCACCACCTGGCCCCAATTAAAAAGCTCTTTTCTCAAAAATTCTTTTCGATAGGTCCTACAAAAGCTTTACGTCGATCAATAACGACATTTCAACAAAAATCTGGTGAACCTCTCAATGAGTCTTGGGAGAGATTTGAAGAACTACTTAGAAGTTGCGCCCACCATTAAATTCCACAATGGTAGCTAGTGCAGATCTTCTATCATGGATTAGAAGATCAATTAAAAGATTCACGGATGCTTCATGTCGGGGTAATTTCCTTAATAAAGATGTCAAAAGTGCCTACCTCCTTTTTGATGTAATGAGTGAAAACTCATTTAATATGACTTCAATGGACACTTTTGATAGAACCAACAAACCAAGACTTGGAGTCAATGAAATTGACTCCAAATCCACATCTGTTCGAGTCACTCAAGATGATCTACACATGATAGCTCGAAAACTGGATCAGATGAAAATCAACCAGAAAAAAATGGAAGAAAAGCTCACGCAAAAACAAGCTCCTTACCCTAACTCTCCTCACCTTCTCAAAAGAGAAAATCTGCACAATATTGATACTACCCCTGCTGGGCAACAATTTTTATCTGATTTCTCATAAGATCTGATTGCGACTTTTGATTACATGAATCAAAATCTTCTTGACTCCACCATTGAAAACATCTCTGCTCTCCAGGAGCAATTTAGAAATCCCCCCAATACGTACAATCAAGAATGGAGGACCAACCCGAATCTCTCCTGGAAAGCTCCAAATCAGATTCTATTTCCCAAACAAAATCAATTTGGGAATTATGGGCAAAACTTATATCAACCTAGGCCATCCCAGGAAGATATCAACACCTAGGTCATGAAGACTCTAAAAGGTATGTAGAATCAAATGACGGAAGTAACCTGCATGATAACCAACTTGCAACATCAAGTTAAGGTTACTCCTGATCATAGACCTGCTGGAAATCTGCCATCCCAACCCATGCCCAACCCTAACAATCAATGGAATCAATATCAAGGTGGATATCCCAGTCAACCAATCCACCTAGCACCCCAGCATCCATCAGGTTTTAATCAAAATCAGGCCCCCTGTCCTCCTCCTAGAAATAACCAAACTGCAAATGCAGTGACTTTGAGGAATGGGAAAGCCACTCATGATCCCTTGCCTGCTCAAGAAACCCACCTAAAAGAAAAGCATATCAACTTTTCTCCCTCTTCTTCTAACCCTGTTCAGGAACCCAAAAATGCAAAATAGGAACACCCAGCAACTCTTCCATAAGACCTTCACTCTTCACAAACTAAGAAAAAGAAATCCATGCCCACTGATAAGGAATTGATGGATCTTTTTGGGCAAGTAGAAATAAATATCCCTCTTTTAGATGCTATAAAATACATCCTTGCCTATGCTAAATTCTGAAAAGATTTGTGTGCTCCTAAAAGGCATCCAAGAAACTTAGGAAAGGTGATCCTTCCAGAGATGGTAAGCTCAGTTGTGCAGAGCAAACTACCTCTGAAAATAAAAGATCCAAGCACCCCCTTATTCAAGTAGTCATTAATGAAACTTCTTTTGATCATGTCTTATTGGATATCAGTTCCTCAATTAATCTCATCCCCACTGTCGTTTTCGAGGAATTCAAGATCAGTGAATTAAAGCCTGTTGAGGTAACACTTCAATTAGCGGACCAATCTATAATTAAACCTAAGGGGATTGTCGAGGATGTAATAGTCCAAATAAAAAATTATCTATTTGCTGTAGACTTTTTGGTCTTAGACATAGAGGTACCAGAAGCTTTAAAGAATGCCCCCATAATTCTTGGAAGACCATTCTTAGCCACCGCCAAAGCCAATATTGATTGTGATTCTGGAAAGATGAAAATCATGGACGACAGTGAATCTGTTACCCTAGATATTTTCCAAGCTTCTAGGCATTTCCAAGAACCAGATTTCTTTGATGATTCAGATTTTGAGATTGAAAATTTAGTGGAGGAAATAATGCAAATTTCACACATGGGTTCCTGCTTTGCAATTCACATAGTTCCTGAACAATCTAATTTAACCCACCCTAACCACACCTACTCCATCTAACTCTTCATCTAATTCTCTCCCTCTCACTTTACCCCTAATTCCACAAGTAGAAATCATTTCAAAGCCGGGCCCTCAAGTAGAATTAAAACCCTTGCTTGACTGCCTTAAATATGTTTTCTTAGGTCCAAACCAGACCATGCCCCTGATTATCAATTTTGGACTCACTAGGGCATAAGAGGAAAAACTTCTCCAGGTATTGAGCACAACCAAAAAAGCTATTGGCTGGACCCTTTCCGATCTTAAGGGTATTAAGTCATCCTATTGCACCCATCGAATTTATCTTGAGGATGATTCTTGCCCCTCCTGCCAGCCACAAAGGTGCTTGAACACAAATATGCAAGAGGTTGTAAAAAAGGAGATTATAAAGTGGCTTGATGCTGACATCATCTACCCCATTTCTGACAGCTACTGGGTTAGTCCCACACAAGTAGCCCCTCTAACCACTGCTGGACTAAAGAACCCAACAAGCTCCTCCACGTAGCAGCCCACTCTGGCAATGAAACTTCGTGCCATCAATGACATCCACCTCTGCCTCTTGTGGCAGAACCCATGTGCTGCATGCCCTTGCGCATAGTAGCCTTGCACGCATGCCCTTGCGCATAGCGTCCTCGGCCACCTCCACCTCCCGCGTGCTCCCACAACCACGTGCGGCCTGCGCACCTCCACCACCTTCGAGCACCAGTCGTTGTGTGCCACCAGTAGCACCCTCCATCTATCGTCGACGCATCCTCACACCCGCACGCTTCCCGCCTGACCATCGCTGCTCGTAGCTACTCCAAGCAGCTACAATAGAGCACCCACTACTGGCACTCCTCATCGTCTGATGACTGGCGGCTGTCTCTCCCTAAACTGCCACCGTCTACACGACGCCCTCGGTCCAGACTCCCTTCCCTGATGACCACGCCACTAGTTGAGGCGCTCCACGTACATAGCAAGCGAGGAATGTGAATCCTTTATTTTGGTTGAGATTAAATATTAGATTCATGTGCCATTGATGAGAAAGGCTTTATTTTTATCAATTTTATATTTTAGAGGTTTTATGGTGAAGGTTCTTCTCCTTTTGTGTAAATATTGTTTTAGGTGAATCGTGACATTCCTAGCCTAATTTAAAGGGGATTCTTGGTTTAATTTCTTAAGGAATCAATGGTAAGCAATAGTTTCCGATTGTTACGAGTTTAATTAGGCATGTGCCTCCTTATAGACACGACTCGCTCTCCTGTGAGTGGTTTACCTTAATTATTGATGATTGATTTTCCACCACTCTATTTGTGCTTCGACGACTTATTTTCTTGTGCGAAAATTATTTCAAAGTGAAAACCAACCTACCATACATTTTCACAACAGATCATGGAATCGCTCCTAGGCCCCATGAAACAGTTCCCCCAACTGCTAAGCGAAAGTAATAATCGCTCGTCACAGAGCAATGGTCCGTCCAATTGAGAAGAATTTCTTCAAGAAGATTGATTTCAATTCTGTATAGGTAGAGATCAGTCTTCCAATGGTACAGTACCAATGCGCGGCCTTATCCTTGAGTGAATGGGTGAAAAGCCTCATGAGCAACTGTTCTTCATCCACATTCTACGATTTTGTGGTCTGAACCAAAGTGATCAGATCCTCCAAATGTTGAAATGGGTCCTCTGAGCCAAGCCCGTGAAAGTGTTTAATCAAACTCAAAATCTAAGGCTTGATCTCAACATCTCCAGAAGGGATCACAATGTCAGAATGATCCTCGTAATTTGATGGATCATAAAATCCTTCAAGGTCTGAGTGCCCTGACCATTCATTTGTTAGAACCATTCTTGCATTGGTTGCAATTGGTCCAAATATCACTAAATCTGCTCCCACTGGTTCGGAGGTGGGGGAGGTGGTTGTGGGTCAGCCATGGGATCTCCTTATTTAAAACTCAACCTATGCCTTTGCAAATGGTCTAAAGGTCCCTCCAATCAAGGATTCAGTGACCTCCTTCTAAGCATGCTCTGGAAGGAAGTTGGAAGGATAGAAAAAGGATCCCTACAACACAAGCAAATAACCCTATCCTTAGGTAGGGTAGCCTAAAGACCTACAAACTCTCAGAACTCATCTTAAGATTAAAAATAATTTAGTCTACTCTTGTCTAGTCAACCCAGTTAGAGGGAGGAATTGGGGAGAAGGTTCTTCCTTTGGCTTTTGCCTCAAGTTCCTGTGATAACCCCCCAACTATTGTCGTTTGACAGTACCCCCTAGCTAGACATCAGACGAATTGGTGGGAGTAGATTAACCATAAATAATCTCAATCTAGGCCCCGAAGAACGAGTCAATCCTTAAGGCCAACGTCTACTCATTTTTAATTAGGCTTGGGATTGAATGTGCTCTAAAATGTGATAGACCCTTTTAATGGGTTGTTCCCTTAAGAACCAATTTCGATGTGTGTGTGTGCACAACCAGTGTTTTCAAGCAAGATTATTATGGATGTGGCATATTTTAGGGTTTGAATCTTGCTTAGTAGCATTTAGGGTTCAACTTTAGGTCTATTCAATCAAGTTCTATGAGGCAAACCACATTTTGAAAGCATTTCTCAAGATGTATTCCTTTAAAAGTCAAAATAATGTGGAGTGCTTGATTTAAACCCTAAGAGTTGAACCCTACAGAGTAGCTATTGGATTAATTAATTTTAACTTAAGTGGTGTGGCTCAAACAGACAAATCAATTGGCCTTTTTGCACCACTAAATAAGGCACATAGAAGAAATAGTTAAAAATGTGTGTATTTCGATTAAGTGTATCGAGTCTGTAGGTCGAAGTCCCGGTTAATGACTGAATCACATAAGGGTGGTGCACCGTAAGTCAGACATTGTGGGTGTTTAATGTGTATAAATTTCAATTTATGTCCCACAATCAGAGAAAGTATCTTTTGTATTTTTTTTAGGAGAGGGGGTAAGGTAGGTAGAGGTGACAAACAAACAACCAGATCTAACCTAAGGTTTAAAAAAAGCTCCTAGGTCAATCTGGGTTTGAGTAATTTTAATGATGAAATGAATCTAGAGGGTGGGAAAGTGGGGGCACTTACAGATTATCTACCCACACTTTACTTCGATCTACCATTTTGGTACACCTTGATCAGGTACTTGGAAGACAATAGATCAGAGGGAAGATAGTTTAGAGAATAAATAAGTGCGGAGAAATGCAGGATAAAATCAAAGACTGTTGCCTGGCCGGTAATGGCATCAAAATGATCGGCAAGATTACTTATGAGAAAAATCATGGTTTTGAAAAACTTTATCGTCGTAGCTATGAAAATTCGCTTATTAGATAAAAATAATAAAAGCTTAGGTGAGTTTTTGGTCGAACACGGGGAGGCAAACATTTGATTTAGGAAAATCGCATTTGGTTTATTTGTTTTTGGAGATTTTCTACTTTTGTCTTTTTTTGGTATTTTTGATAAGATAGAGATCAAGTCAAGAAATATCTAATCTAATCTACTCTACTTGCAAAAGAAAAGGAGAAAGAGAGAGATAGAGAGAGAGAAAGATAGAGAGAGACAATAATTCTAACTAAATGATTAATCAAGTGTCTGGTTACAAAATATAATGTAGGAAAATAAAACTAACTATGAAAGTAGTAAAAGATAGAGAGAGGTGAGAAAATCCCCCTCGATGGCTACTTGGGGGACGACTCACTTGGACGATGCCTCGGATGAAGGTGGAGAGGAGCTGGAGGAAGGGGTATGGAGTTGACTAAAGGAGGATGGGGAAGGGCGACATTGTAGCAACGATTCACTTCTGAAATGGGGGTGAGAAGTGGGACTAAAAATTATTTTCTAGCTCTAGTGCAGCATCTTGAGCTTGGGACAAACTCGTAGAGCTTTGGAGGGGGTGAGGAGAGAGTACGAAGGGATTGATTGGAAGGGGGAGGGTGCATGGCTTTTTATAGTAGCTATGGCAAATGATTTGGCACGTAAGGCATTTAATGCTTGGTGTACCGCTCGGCCCAAGCACGCACAACTCAACCACAATGCATGTGGCACGTGCACTGGCATCCCCATGCACAGCAGTTGGCAAGGCGTGGCTGTTGGAGAACCGTCAGATCTTCATTACATGGCCAAGGATCACGTTGAGATCGCACGTTAGGATTTTGTGGGTGACCGTTGGATCATAATCGTATGCTCCAGATCACTCGTTGATCATGTGCTTAAATCCTGCTAGGGTGCATCAAATCATGCGTGTTATCTCACATAGGGCATGGTTACATCTGATCGCACCATATGGCATGTTATATGCCACTAGATATCAATCGTGCGGCTCCAATTGGATGTTGTGCATGCACTGAGGATAACAGGTGCTCGGAGGGATTCAAACTTGCATTTATAGCTTGAAAGCGGCGCTCTCAACTGCTGAGCCAAGGAGGCTTTTGTGTTCAAAGGAATGCTCTACACTCGTGGTGGTCATGTGATCGTGGTCGTTGGATCTTGATCCAATGGCCATGATCTCTCTTGGACTCCTCCTTTAGAAGATGTGAGGCATGATGTTGCATTAACCTCAGCCATTGGATGGAGATCCAACGACTAAGATTTGAGATGGCGTGGGCACTGGAGCTCTTGTAGGAGATGTGGCTCTCGTATGGCCATTGGATGGCAATCCAATGGCCCAGATTGGATGGTGGGTGTGCTTCAGAAGTTTAATAGGAGTTTTAGGCAACTTTGGGTGACTTTGATGTTGCCACGTGGCACCATCTGAGCTGTCCATCTTCAAATATTTATAAAGGATGCCAAGGATGTCCGATTAGGTTGATCTTCACATCATTGCGCCGTGAACATCGACCTAATCCCATGCGCGTAGTCGGATTTGTCTTCTGAGATTTAGATTTGCATCCTCCTACCCCTTGGTTGTCGATCTTCTATCGCTTCTAGCGAAGGCTACAGATGTCCGATCGAGGTGATTTTAAAGGTTTTGGATTCCAATCATCATCTTGATCACATTTGTACGGTCAGATCTTCCATCTAAATCCTACAGACGTGTTGCCTTGCCCCTGGCCATTAAAATACACAAATTATTGTACAATTTATATAAGTTATACTAAATGTAAGATGATGGATGCTATGCATTATTTACAATGCTAAATGCTTCTCAATAGCTTAGGAACCCACATAATAGGCATTTTATCATGAATAAATATGTATTTATCAGCTGACTAACAATCGCCTCCCCCACCTTCAAACCAGTAGGAGCTAATCCAGAGGTAGCTGGACCAATTACAGTAGATGCAAAAATGGTTCCAATGTAAGAATGGTCACGGAGCTTGGCTCTTGAAGAATTTCTATGATCCTTTAAACTATGGGGATCGCCTCGGTGTTATGATCCCCACGGGAGATGTAAAGATTAAGCCCCAGGTGTTAAGCCTGATTAAGCATTTTCATGGGCTTGGCTCCGAGGACCCATTCTAACACTTGGAGGACATAGCACTTTGGTTCAGACCACCAAAGCTCAGAATGTGAACAACGAGCAAATGATCAAGGGGCCTTTCCCCCACTCTCTTAGGGATAAGGCCGCACATTGGTATCAGACTATTGGAAGGCCAATAGCTACTTGGACTGATCTTAAATCGACCTTCCTGAAGAAATTCTTCCCATTCGAATGTACCAATGCTCTGTGATAGGTGATTTCCACTTTTGCTCAGCGGCCGAGGGAACCGCTTCATGGTGCCTGGGAGTGATTCCACGACCTATTGTAGAAGTGTCCACACCATGAGATGCCAAAATGGCAACTCGTGCAAATATTCTATCATGGGTTGGCTAATCAACTTCGTAATCACATGGATGCTTCCTGCGGAGGCAATTACCTCAACAAGGATGTAGATAGCACATACAAATTATTTGAGAAAATGAGAGAGAACTCAATAAACCACACCTCCATGGAGACTTTCAACCTATCCCAGCAACCCAGGTCATTCTAATGAGGTCCGGGATTCTCATTCATTTGACATGGAATTGATTTATAACAAGTTAGATAAGGTGGATCTGGTTGCGAAAAGAATGGAAGAGTGGATGGTTGGAAACTCTAGCAGTTCTAGACCTACTCAATCGTAGAGGTCAAGATTCTATTCTTCACAAGATCCTACAAGACAGGAGTTTGTGAATCAACATGAGTCGACTCAACCTATGAGTCAACACTTCTTGAAACCTTACAGGTTCCAAACTAGGGCCTTTGATTCAAGTTGTTATGATCCTTCGTTCCTGCCATCCTCACCCTGTGAGGATGTGAATGTTGTATAGTAGAATGCTAGGTCCAACCCTTTCAAACACTTATAACTCGGGTTGGGGGAAGCACCCTAACTTCTCTTGGAAAAAGTAGGGGCGGTAGACCCAAATGCGACCCAGCAACTATGCACCTCAGAGACCTATGGGTCAAGGTCATGTATACACTTAGCTGCCCCCGAGATAGGTCAATCAGCAATCTTGGAATGCCCAACAGCTCACAAGGAAGGCTGATTTGAATCAACAAATGGTACAAATGCAAGTATCCATGCTCCAACTTATGCAACAGATGAAAACCTCCCTGGAGAACTTGCAATCTAGGCTCATTGCTAATGCTCGATAGCCCAAATCTCAATGATCTCAACCTGTACCCAACCCTCAAAATGTACAAAATCAAGGCAATAGGGCCCAAGGGTACGGGAATCAGAGGGACCCACATGCACATGCTCAGGTGGTTGAGCACGGCCCTTCTTCTTCCACTCCTAGTTAACCAAGCCCCTCCTATTGTTCCTAACCCCCTAAGGCTCGAACCCATATGCATCTGTAAATTCTGTCACCTTAAGGAGTGGAAACCAAACTAGAGACCCTGAACTACCTTTTCCAGTAAACAAAATCCTTGTTAGCTTAAGGAAGAAATGGAGGAAACCGAGGAAAAGAATAAGGCTCAAGAACCTAACACAGATAACACTACCCATATCCCATTTCCTGATGCCTTACTAAAATCCAAGAAGAAGAAAACCATAGACAACAACGAGGAGCTTCTGAATATTTTTAAAAGTGTAGAAATCAATATCCCTATCCTTAATGCTATTAAGCATATCCCAGCATACACAAAGTCTTTGAAAGATTTATGTACTCAAAAGAGTAAGTCCAAAGAACCCACCATGAGAAAGGTCATACTCTCCAAGCAAACTAGTTTTGTTATCCTTCATCATCTTCCTCAGAAGAAGAGAGATCCAGGTGCCCCCTTGATTTCATGCGTTATTGAGGATTGCACTTTCTATCGGCCACTATTGGATCTAGGTGAAAAAGAGATTCTTGCTTAATTAAAATGATTGCAATAAAAAGTTGTGCCATTGATGCATTTTATGCGATGGAAAATCTCTCAATCAAAATTAGATCAATAAAACTAACCATGTAGGTTAGGTCGTATCCACAGGGAGGCTTAGGCTAATACACTCACAATTATTTTCACCAAAAATGTTCTCATGAAATTCCCATTTATGTTTGAAACACCACAAAAATTATTACATTAAGTAGTGTTTACAAATAGAGAGATTAATAACTTAGATGAACAAGAGATCAACTCATCATTAATCTTGCAAATGTACTAATAATTTTTCGCAGATCATTACCCTCTAAAATATTCATGGTATTTATTTAAAAGTGAGAGACATAAAATTCTCAATTTCTCTTTCTATTTGTGAAGATGTAGAAGCCAATCTTTCAAATAAAACATGGTTTCCCTTGTCCTTTTCTCCTAAAATATCCAGATCTTCAGCATCATCTCTGTTGAGTTAGAGAGAGAGCAAGAAACAGAGAGATAGAAAGTGCCTTATCACAAATCACCCAATAATATAAAACTCCATAAATAAAGTATTTGCAATGGCATGGGGCATAAATTTTAATTGCCTCAACACTATAGCAAAATAAGGGATGTTTCCCTGCTTGCGACCATGCGTGGAGGAGCCGCAGTCGCTGGCAAGGAACTCGGTGGAGGTGCATGGGTGGAGGAGCTTCTTGATGACAGTGGTGGTGCGACGAGATGTGATCGGAGGCGGGCCGTTGGAGCGTTGGGAGGCTGGTGGCAGTACGTGCTGGTGGTGTGAGAGGAGAGATCTTGCGAGGATTGTGCACGCCTGGGTGGTTTCATGATGATGGCAGGTGTCGAGGGCATGGTCTTGAGGCAGCTGGGCATCGCGGGTGGATGAGTGGAGGTGTTGCCCGGAGGTGGTGTTGGGTTTCTTTACGAGTAGTAGGGGAAAAAGATGAGGAAGAAGGAAAAGGCTACGGAGAAGAGGAAGCGAGGTTCAGGGGTGGTGCTGAAGGGAAAGGATGAGATGGGCTGTGGTGTGTGGAGTTGTTGGCTGTGGTGTGCATGTGCTGAAGGTGGTCTGTGACGATGGGGATTGTGATGGGAACACCATCAAGAACCTTAACTAACCCATTTTAGTCTAGAATAAAAGATAAAAGCTCCTACATATTCATCTGAGGGTTATATCTCCACCTTATTATGTTTGGAAGAGAGAACAAGAAACCAGGGTTAATTCTGTAATTTTAACAGCATATCATAAACACAAAATAACCAAGGGGTGTGCTAGGGGTGAAATAGAGGTTAAATGAGCATTAAAGACTAATAAGTGGGTCCATATAAATAGAAACAGGGTTTCATGAATTTCGAAAACCAATATAGCATCCGAAACCCTAATTTCTGACCCACTTAAAATACAGAGGTTTTGGTCAAGATAAAATTCATGTAGACCTTCTAAAATTGATAGAAAAATATTCCTTAAGACTTGGTATCCTTGATTTGACCTTTGGAACCTATTTTGACCTTAAACAGAGTCTCAGATGGAATTTTTCCCTAAATTGAGTTTTTGCATAAATTGCCAACTCAAACTAAGTCAAAACTAAAATATGACTCGACCATCAAATTCCTTGGGTCCAAGTTAGGTTTGTGTCAAAATTTGGACCCAATCAGAGTCCATCATGACCTAGTTTGCATTTTGGTCTAGTCTGACTCTTTCTCTCTCATTCATGCCCTTAACTTTTGAAATCGTTGCAATTATTACCTAACTTTCTCATCATTCTTTGCAAATGGGTCCCTGCCGCCATTGGTGTGAACACATCAAACTCCATTGAGATTTGAGTGAGGATTTCTCACTCAATTCTCAATCAAAAACTTCTAAAATTGAAAGAGAGATTCCTTGAGGAATTCCCTAATAGTTGGACCCAGCCTTGGATCCTATTTTGCTCACAATCCCGCATGAGAACACTTTGAAATTGTGCATATTGATGAGGACGTGCTTCGCAAATTAAAATTAGGGTTTGGAGGACCCATCGTCGTAGCACACAAAATGCATCTATCAAATAAAATTTATAACTGAAACTCTAAAAGTGAGTCCCGAGTCGAACATAGGGAGGCGAACATTTGGTTTTATAAAAATCCATACTTCACTTATATTTTTTTTGGTTGTTATCTTTTCTAATTTGTTTTATATTTTTATCAAGCAAGAGATTAGGTCGACGAAAACTTTATCTACTTGCAAAAAGATAAGAGAGAGGGAGAAAGAGAGAGAGAAACAATCATCTACTCATGAACAACTGTTTGTTACAACCACAAAAGTAGGAAAATCTACACTACAAAAGTGAAAGAAAGATAGAAAGAAGTGAGAGAAATCCCCCTCGACGGTTCCTTGAAGGACGAGTCACTCTGACGTTGCCTGGAGGAAGGTGGTGAGGAGTGGGATGAACGGGGACAGAGTCAGAGGACAGAGGATGGGGCAGGATGGCATCGCGATGAGGATCTTCTTCCTGAAGGGCGGTGAGAGGACGACCATGGGATGCTCCATGAATGGGGATGAGGGGAGGGAAAACTATTTTGTTTTCTACTCTAGAAGAGTGATAACACTGCACAAGGGGGTGATAATTATGTTGAATATGGCCCATCTTAAGAATAAAAGGCACAACATAAGTAGACTGGGAGCATTGCATGCATCATGTACCAAGATTGCTTATAAAACTGTATTAATGGCCATTTGAGTAAGCACTTGTCAAAGCAGGCCTTAGATGAGCAATTAAACCACACAGATGGATTCAGAATGACGAACGGAGTCCAACGGACTCAAGATCGGCCAAATCCGACATCCGGAGCTCCTACAATGGGCCCAAGAAGTTTTGACCGTTGATCTAGAGATCAACGGCCCTCATTGCGCCACGTCACCCCCGCTCCACCGCATGCCACCTCTTCATCCAGCCGAGATCAGATCTCAGCCGTCGATCTTCGATCGAACGACTGAGTCTCACGTGCCCGCCCGCAATCGCCGTGACAAAGCGCGAGCGTGGCGCAACAGTTAGCGCACACACCTGCACGCACGCGACGCGGCTTCGAGCCGCGTAGTGCGTGAAATCAAGACGAAGGATGCGCATAGTGAAATTGGGCCGCCCGATCAGCAGCGGGCGACCGAGATTGCGCCACGCGGCGCGCCCACGCGTGCACGCACGTTGGGTGACGACACGCGCGCACACGCGCGCCCAAGGCGCGATCCAAATGCAACCAAGAAGAGATCTCAGCCATTCGATCTTCAATCGGACGGCTCTCACGCAAAGGCTGCGAATTGAGCGCGTAGAAGAACGACGCGCGCAGTTGACCAGTGGGCTGGAGGGCTTCACCGACACTTTTGGAGCGGTTTTAGCGATGTTCCAGACGTTGCTAAAGCCCCCTCTTCTTTTAGAAAGCCCTTAACCCTATTTAAACCCCCTTCAACCACTCATTGAAGGCATTCACTTCCCTTGCAACTACTCCACCCCTCTCTTAGCTAGCTTTAGGCCCTCTAGTAATCGTCGAAGACGACGAGCCACCGACGGAGCCTCCTCCACCGCCGTGGCTACCTCATCGCTCTCCCTCCTCTCTCTCTCTCTTTTAAGCATTCCATTACTTTTATTTGAGCATGTATTTAATGTTGTAAGCTATGAACTAAAAGTGCATGATTAATGAAGTTATTTTCTATTCAGTTGTTACTTTAATTTCTGTCTAAGTGCATGATCAAACAAGAAACACTCTAACCCTAATCTCTCTCTCTCTATCTCTCTCTCACTTTTCAAATCGCACCTCTGCAAGCAAAACTTTGCGCTTTCTGTGACAACAAGTGATAAGAAAATTTTGATTTTCAAGCCTCCCTGAGACCAACACTCAGACTCACCTCCGTTTATTTACTTTAAAACCGACGTTGCAAGTGCGACTATAACGACACTTCTTAACACACACACACAACCGCACGTCATTTTTTGGCGCCGTTACCGGGGAGACAACAGATTTGTTTTGTCACCTCCATTCCACATTCATTCTCACATCGTCTAATACCCTATTTTCCTTTTTACTTGATGGTTGCAGGAATTCGACGCATGGACAGTTAAGTGACGCATCCTATGACGGTAACAAGGGAGTAGGCGCAACAAGGACCGATAGTGAGTAATTCTTCTCTCATGATTGTTTGCTTGCGTGAAAAAACTAAAAAAATTATAAAAATTGAGAAAAATTGGCATGGTGTATGATTGCTTGACCCACATCCTTAACACATCACCCTACAAAAAAATGTACACTCTAACATCTGGAATAAATTCTTGGAGTGTTCTTTTCTTTTTCTTTTGAGTGGTGTTTGCGAAGCCACCGTGAGTTGACCTGGGCTGCACCACTCAACCCTAAAACTGACTCATCTAATAGAAGCTGCATGATCATTAGGATGAGTACATTAGGGTTTTAGAGCTTCTACAGAATAAAAGGAAATCTACTTTCACCGAATTGTGTGCAGAACTTGACGTGCCCACTAGTACTTGTTTGAAAACATTAAGACACGTCAACCCTAAAATGAACTAAAGTAAGGATGAAACACTAAAAGACACCACACCTTAAAAATCCTTGCTTGAAAACTATGTTTTGACAGAAGCACACACCTTGAAAGTGGAAAATTAAGAGGCACCACCCCAATCAACGCCTCATCACATAACCCTAAGCACAAGCACTATCCTAGCCCTGTAAAACTGAGTAGACGTGCCCTAGGCAGGACTGAGTTAAGTCTTGAAAGGTGAGGTTTTGTTCGCTGGGCACTTGGCTTTCATTCCCTTGGTAGAATCTGGTGACTAGGCTGCGGGGCAGTGTCAAACGACCGCGGTTGTGGGGTCTACGGAACTGGAGGCGCAAGCCAAAGGAAGAACCTTCCCTGCAATCCCCTCGTAATCAACCTATCCAGATAAGCCTTGGGAAGGGGAGTCCAGTGCTTACGGACTTAATCACCCGTTGTGAGATTTCTAGGTCTCCTAAGGAATACACCATAAGGACTAAGCTTGTGTGCTTGATTGAAACACATTTCTCACATCTATCGCCCTCCGCATCCCCTCCTGTTCTTCTCTAGTGTATGCACGGGAGACGCTCACTGCATCCCAAGTTGTGTGTTTTGGGGCAGGAATCTAGGCGACGTAATTCTATTGGAAACATGGCTGAACCTAGGGTAGATGTGGCTGAGGATCAACCCCCACCAGATGCTATGGCCATCATCCAAGCCCAAATTAATGCTAACCACCGGCTTTAGCAACAACAAATCCACACCATCATGCAAGCCATACAACGGTTATAGAACCCACAAGAACAACCACCACCACCTTTCCAAGATATACCAGGGCAACCACCACTTGATATACCACCATTTCAGGATCAGCCGAGGCCCCTCCATGATTTCTATAATCCCTCTGCTATTAGAGTTGAGCCGCACCTTAGGATCCCCGAAGGGGGAGATGATTTTGAGCTGAAACCGAATGTCTTAAGTCTGATCTAGAACCACTTTCATGGAAGCTCAAATGAGGACCCCTTCCAGCATCTAGAAGATCTCGACTGCATAGCACGAACTGTGAAACCTAGGAACATTAGCCTTGACATTGTTCTAATCAAGGTGTTTCCCTTCTCATTAAGAGACAAGGCTTCTCAATTGCTTAGAACTCTAGGTAGACCCATCACCACCTGGGAAGAACTGAGGCATGCATTTTTAAAGAAATTCTTCCCCATAGGAAAGACCAATGCCCTCAGAAGAGCTATCACTACCTTTACACTCTAGGGTGGGGAACAATTTCATGAGGCGTGGGAAAGATTTAATGAACTTTTGAGGAAATGCCCACACCACGAAGTACCAAGGTGGCAATTGGCCTAGATTTTCTATCATGGTCTGGACAGCAACCTGTGGAACTTCGTCGATGCCTCATGCGGGGGGAACTTCTTGAACAAAGACGAGGAGAGAGCGTTTGAGCTCTTTGAGTCTATGAGCGAGAATTCGCTCAACAATGCCTCTATGTCCCAGTTCAACAGGTCCAGTCAACCCCGTGATGGGATTTATGAGGTACAAGCAAATTCTGGAATGGTTGACATGGCACCATTGCCAAGAAATTGGATCGAGTGGAATTGGTGGACAAAAAGATTGATGAGTTACTGAACCAGACCAGGAACCCCTTACAGACTTTCTCCCTAGCAAAGGGAGTGCATAATATTGACCTGGTCCAGCCCTTTGCCCAACTGAACCTGGAACAACCCCTAACCACGTTCCAGGGAGGGACCTTTGCTCCCTCAACCCTTGATTACTCCCTTCCCTCTTTATCAACATTGGCTAACCTAGAAGATGTGCAAGCTGTCCAAGGTTATGCGAAACCTGACCCTTTCTCCAACACTTACAACACTGGCTGGCATAACCACCCCAACTTTGGTTGGACAAACCAGAAACCATCGCAATTCCAAAGCCAGCCCAGGCCAAACCGGCAGCCACACTTGCCCCCTATTAGCAAGGACCACCACTTAGACCCCAATATAACCATAATAGGATGGCTCCTCCCCCACAAAATCAAATGGATACCCTAACAAAGATGATGGCTGACATGAACCAGAAACATCAGGAGGAAATGGCCTTGGTAAAGGGGCAATTAAGCTAACTCTTGGACTGTAAACAACAAGGATCCCTACCTTCCCAGCCACAACCGAACTCGCGAAATATAATTAACAGAGGCCATAATTCGCAAGGGTTCTAAGGCAACCTTGGGCAGGCTCACATGGTCCAGCCAGCCTTGCAAACACCTCCTAGGTTTGGTGCTTCTTCATCCTCATCTTCTCAAGGATCAACCCATGGCCCCAATGCCACTGCGAATCCGGTGACCTTGAAAAGCGACACCAAAACCCAGGATCCCAAATGGTCGACTCTCCCTGAGACTTCACCAGCTGAAATACCTGACTCAGAAGAGGCACCAACCAAGGACCCAGAAATAGAACTAATCCACATTCAGACACCCTACCCTGAGGCCTTAGAAACAATCAAGAAAAAGAAGAATGTTGTGGAAACTGAGGAGCTGTTGGAAATCTTTAAGCAAGTACAGATTAATATTCCGCTCCTTGAAGCCGTCAAACACATCCCTGCTTACGCCAAGTTTTTAAAGGATGCTTGTACACCCAAGCGTAAGCCGAGACCTCAAGCACCTAGGAAGGTTGTGCTCTTTGAACAAGCAAGTTCCATAATATCAAGCAACCTTCCACTCAAGCGAACTGACCCAAGAGCGCCCTTGATTTCCTGCAATATCGGGGACATGACATTTGATAGAGCGCTCCTAGACTTAGGTGCTTCTATCAATCTGATTCCAACAACCCTGTACCACCAATTTGGTTTTGGAGAGCTGACACCAACCCCTGTCACCATCCAACTGGCTGATAGATCAGTGAAAACCCCGAAGGGGGTTGTCGAGGACGTGATTGTACGGGTCAAGGACTTCTATTTCCCGGTCTACTTTTTGGTGCTCGACATGGAAGTTCCTGAAAGATTACAGAACGCACCCATAATCTTAGGCAGACCTTTCCTAGCTACAGCTAAGGCAAACATTGATTACGACACAGGATGTATGGAAATCACCTTCGGGGATAGGAAAATGCAATTGGATATCTTCCGAGCGACAAAGTCTTTTGATTGCGATTGCATTGAGGAACATGATCCCGTGGAAACTCTGATCGAGGAATGCCTCACCCTTAGTTCTGTATCAGACCACCAAACCCATAGTGACTGTGCTGACCCATCACCATTATTACCCGTGGACCTCTGTAAGGCTGAGCACCATCACACGACACCATTTAAGGAGTTTGATGTTGATCAAATCCCACCCTTTCCCTTCCCATTGACTATGGTTCCACCTGCACCTGAACTCAAACCATTGCCCGAGAATCTCAAGTATGTCTTCCTAGGACCTGACCATACCTTCCCAGTGATTATTAATTCTCATCTAACCAAGGATCAGGAACTCAGGTTGACTGCAACCCTTTCAGAACATCGGGCTGCCGTTGGTTGGACCATTTTGAACTTAAGAGGAATTATCCCCACCTATTTCACCCATAAGATTTACCTGGAAGATGGGGCACAACCTTCCTGCCAGATGCAAAGACGTTTAAACCAAAAAATGTTGGAGGTCGTTAAAAAAGAAACTATCAAGTGGCTTGACACCGACATCATATATCCTATCTCTGATAGCCCCTAGGTGAGCCCCACTCAAGTGGTTCCAAAGAAAGCTGGGCTCACCGTTGTCACCAATGATCATGGCGAATCCATCCCCACCCGCACCACCACCGCATGGCTGGTGTGTATTGATTATAGGAATCTCAATGAAGCCACTAAGAAGGATCATTTCCCCTTGCCATTCATTGACTAAATCCTTGAAAGATTGGCAGGGCAGAAATACTTTTGCTTCCTGGATGGATATTCAGGATATAACCAAATCGCAATTTCTCCAGAAGATCAGGAAAAGACCACATTCACTTGCTCGTATGGCATGTTTGCATTCCGTCGAATGCCGTTAGGGTTATGCAACGCACCTGTGACCTTCTAGCATTGCATGCTAGCCATCTTTTCAGAAATGGTGGATGAATGCTTAGAGGTCTTTATGGATGATTTCTCTGTATTCGGGAATTCATTAGATCATTGTCTAAGCAACTTGGAGAAAATCCTGAAACGATGTATCGAGGTTAACCTAGTGTTAAGTTGGGAAAAGAGCCATTTTATGGTTCAAGAAGGAATTGTCCTCGGTCACATCGTATCGCATAGGGGCATCGAGGTAGATCGGGCTAAGGATGATTTAATTTCCAAACTTCCTCCACCTAGCTCGGTCCGACAGATTTGCTCCTTCCTAGGACATGTTGGCTTCTATCGAAGGTTTATTAAAGACTTTTCCAAGCTTTCCAAACCCTTGACCGACCTTCTAGCCAATGATGCCATATTCCACATGTCTCCTGATTGCATCCAGGCTTATCACACCCTTCGGGACTTAGTCTCCACCGCACCTGTACTTCAACCCCCAGACTGGTCCCAGGACTTTGAGATTATGTGTGATGCATCAGATTTTGCCATAGGCGCTGTCCTGGGACAAAGGCAAGACAAGAAGCCCGTGGTGATCTACTACGCGAGCAAAACGTTGGACGAGGCCCAACGTAATTACACAGTCACAGAGAAAGAGTTGGTCACTGTAGTCTTTGGACTTGAAAAGTTCCGATCGTACTTGCTAGGATCCCACGTGACTATTTTCACTGACCATTCAGCCATCCGGCACCTGTTGGCCAAGAAGGACGCAAAGGCCAGGTTCATCAGATGGATCATGCTTTTTTAAGAATTTGAGCTGGAAATTCGAGACAAGGCCAGATCGAAGAATGTGGTGGCTGACCACTTGTCTAGACTTCATCCAGACCACATTGGACCCTCCCTACCTCTTTCTGACTCCTTCCTTGATGAACACATCCTGGCTGTGCAAGACAAGAAAATGCCATGGTATGCTGACTACGTCAACTACCTGGTTGTAGGACAAACCCCGCACAGCTGGTCCAGACAGCAACGGAACAGGTTCTTGGCTGAGGCCAAGCACTATTTCTGGGATGATCCCAAGCTGTTTCGCCTCTGTGCTGACCAGATCATCAGGAGGTGTATCCCCGAAGATGAAGTTCAGAGTGTGCTTTCCTTCTGTCATGACCAGGCTTGTGGTGGCCACTTCTCTGGAAAGAAAACTGCTGCAAAGGTTTTGCAGTATGGATTTTACTGGCCGTCCCTATTTAAGGATGCACACAGCTTTGCCAAGACTTGCTCACGCTGCCAAACGCTGGGGACCATGACCAAGAAAGATATGATGCCCCTCCAGCCCATTTTGATTGTCGAAATCTTCGACGTTTGGGGTATCGATTTTATGGGCCCCTTTCCACCATCCAACGACTTCGAGTACATCTTGGTCTCGGTAGACTATGTTTCGAAATGGATTGAAGCCGTCGCCACCCGCCGATGCGATCACAGGACTGTCATGGATTTTGTTAAGAAGAACATCTTTTCCCGGTTTGGAATACCCAAGGCCATGATCAGTGATAGTGGAAGCCATTTTATCCATTCCCAATTTCGTGCCCTACTTAGAAAATATGGGGTGAACCACCGCATTGCTACCCTGTATCATCCGCAAACAAATGGGCAGATCGAGGTCTCAAATAGACAAATCAAGAACATTTTACAGAAGACTGTGAGACCCGACAGGAAAGACTGGTCCACACGACTTGATGATGCCCTGTGGGCATACAGGACCGCTTTCAAGACCCCGATAGGCATGTCGCCTTATCGCCTGGTCTTTGGCAAAGCCTGCCATCTTCCTGTCGAATTTGAACACCGGGCTTACTGGGCTATCAAGCAATGTAACATGGATTCCCAGTTAGCCGGTGCGCAGAGGATGCTCCAATTATCTGAGCTCGAAGAAATTCGTTGGGACACCTTTGATAATGGTCGACTGTATAAGGAGAAAATGAAAGCCATCCACAACCAACTCATTCATAGAGAAACCTTTGAGCCTAACCAGCAAGTCTGGCTGTTTGACGCCCACTTAAAACTCTTCCCGGGGAAACTCAGGTCCAAATGGATAGGACCATTTCGGGTGGTTAAGCCCTACTCTAATGGGGCGGTTGAAATCGCCAATCCGAACACTGGGCACACTTTTACAGTTAATGGTCAAAGATTGAAGCATTTCCTGGCCCAGGTTCTCCCAAAGGAAAGTGTCACCCTCGTTGAGGGCTGACACGGAGCACCTCCTAGTTGGAGGCGTTAAACTCAGCGCTTCCTGGGAGGCAACCCAGAGGATTCAGATTGATCCAGTATTTTACGTCACTCAGGTACTATCTTTTTGAACCCTTATGCATCCATGTACTTGCCAATGAGGACATTGTCCAACTTAAGCATGGGGGGGTGATAAATTACATAATCCTAAGCTCATTTAATCAGTCTGAATCAAATAAAAAAAAAATTGAATTTAGGAAGAAAACTTAGGCATTAGAAACCTGTCAATAGTGGGAAATAATACAAAAAGAACTTAAACACTTAGACTTTTTAGGCCTTCAGGCTTAATCAGTCCTGGTGTTCGTTAAAATATGGATTTAGCTTCGAATCCTTGAAACCTTAAGCCATTCTAATCCACCTACTAAATAAGGTGGTAAGTATATGACTTATCAATTCACCCTCTAACTCAGAAAAACTTTGAGTCTAAGCATCTGCACACATTTTTGCACAGACTCACTTCTCAGAGATTTTGACAGAAATTGGGTAGCTAATGAACTCTCTAGGGTGGTATGGTTGGGAAGTTGTCGTGGGTAACAGCCCATTGGCAGGTTATCCAGAACCCAGCAACAGACCATTTCTTCTTCATTGCCTCTAGGTGCATTTGAGATCTGGGAAGCCACCTACAAAAAAAAAAAAGAAAAGAAAAGAAACTAAACCACACTCCACTGCATAAGTATAGCTGGCAAGTGATCATGGGTAACAGCCCATTGGTCGGTTGTCCAGAGCCTAGATTAATAGCTGCACAAAAAGAACAAAAACACTTAAGGAAGAAGTGGGGGAAGTAGTACAAGCCGGGGAGATATACACTGGAAAAATCCTTGTGTTGACCCCAATTAAAACAAACTTAGGGAGAAAGCTACCAATCGAACAAATACACTTTCAGGCAAATTTATTTCCTTTTCCGATCACCTAGGGGCGTAGAAACCAGAAGTCTATCTAAATTACGATTGAGTGAGTCTATCACAATCTTCACACAAAGATTCTTAGCACTTAGGGTTTTGACCGAGTTTTGGGTAGGTTGGGTAGCCGTAAAAAGTTACCAACCCACAATGAATTCTGAAAAAAATTCTAAAAAAAAAAAATATATATATACATATACATATGTATAGTTATATACATTAAAGCAAGGATTCGGGCAATTCGTATTTTGGCAGACACCCGGGAACTGCTTAGTCTTTGTAGATTAAGATCTTCGTATATTTCCTCCTATTGACAAGTGACGAAGTGTCTAAGCAATTACTTCTTAAATTTTGAAAGGAAATAAAGGCTAGAATAAACCTTGCTAGGGACTAGCAAGGAGTAAGCATGGGGGTATGATAACACTACACAAGGGGGTGATAATTATGTTGAATATGGCCCATCTTAAGAGTAAAAGGCACAACATAAGTAGAATGGGAGCATTGCATGCATCATGTACAAAGATTGCATATAAAACTGTATTAATGGTCATTTGTGTAAGCACTTGTCAAAGCAGGCCTCAGATGAGCAATCGGACCACACGAATGGATTTAGAACAACGAACGGAGTCCAACGGACTCAAGATTGGCCAAATCCGACATCCAGAGCTCCTACAATGGCCCAAGAAGTTTTAACCGTTGATCTGGAGATCAACGGCCCTCATTGCGCCACGTCACCCTCGCTCCACCGCACGCCACCTCTTCATCTAGCTGAGATCAGATCTCAACCATCGATCTTCGATCAGACAGCCGAGACTCGCGCGCCCACCCTCAATCGCCGCGACAAAGTGCGGGCGTGGCGCAACGGTTAGCGGGCACGGTCGCATGCATGCGACTCGGGTTCGAGCCGCGCAGTGCGTGAAATCAAGATAAAGGATGCGCGTAGTGAAATTGGGCCACCCGATCAGTAGCAGGCGACCGAGATTATGCCATGTGGCGCGCCCACAGATCGCGAGCGCCCACGCGCTCGCGCATGCCGGGCGACGACGTGCGCGCACACGCGCGCCCGAGGCATGATCCAAGCGCAACCAAGAAGAGATCTCAGCCTTCCGATCTTCGATCAGATGGCTCTCATGCAACGGCCGCAGATTGAGCACGAAGAACAACGCGCATAGTTGACCGGCGGGCTGGAGGGCTTCACCGACACTTTTGGAGTGGTTTTAGCGATGTTCCGGACGTCACTAAAGCCCCTTCTTCTTTTAGAAAGCCCTTAACCCTATTTAAACCCCCTCCAACTGCTCATTCAAGGCATTCACTTCCCTTGCAACTACTCCACCCCTTTCTTAGCTAGCTTTAGGCCCTCTTGTAATCATCGAAGACGATGAGCCGCCGACGGAGCCTCCTCCACCGCCGTGGCTGCCTCGTCGCTCTCCCTCCTCTCTCTCTCTCTCTTTTAAGCTTTCCATTACTTTTGTTTGAACATGTATTTAATGTTGTAAGCTATGAACTAAAAGTGCATGATTAATGAAGTTATTTTCTGTTCAGTTGTTACTTTAATTTCTGTCTAAGTGCATGATCAAACAAGAAACACTCTAACCCTAATCTCTCTCTCTCTCTCTATCTCTCTCTCACTTTTCAAATCGCACCTCTGCAAGCAAAACTTTGCGCTTTCTATGACAACAAGTGATAAGAAAAATTTGATTTTCAAGCCTCCCTGAGACCGACACTCAGACTCACCTCCGTTTATTTACTTTAAAATCGACATTGCAAGTGCGACTATAACGACACTTCTTAACACACACACACAATCGCATGTCAAGGAGCATCCCGGGCTTGGGACAAGCTCTTTAGAGCCTTGGAGGTGGTGAGAGGAAGAAAGGAAGAGATGAAGAAAAATGGAAGGGGTAGGGGTCCTTTTATAGTGGAGGAAAGAATCAAATTCGTATATAGAACATTTAGTGACAGTCATAAACATCGCTGATGATCTGCTACAAACATCGCTGAAGATAGCCCACGCTCCCACCCACCACTGCACTGGTGCACGCTCTGCCTGCCCATGTCGAATGTGCACGCGGGATACACGCTACTGCTGTTGCTACCTCCGCACGCACACTACGCTACTACGTGAGTTGTTGCGCTTGCGTGTGCGCATGCAGTGGCATGTGTGTGCTCATGGATGGCTTGGGTTGCAATCGTCAACCCAAATCTGGGCCGTCCATCTTTTTTCCTTTGTAGGGGATGCTATAGAGGTCGAATTGAGTCGATTTTTGCATCGTTGGGCTGCGATCGTCAACCCAAATCCTTCCGTGTAGTCAGATTTGTTATTTGACGCTCCGAATTGTGTCACCTAGTCCCTCGGCTATTGATCTTCCTTGGATTGCATATGGTGCTATGGGACTCCACTCAAGGCGATTTCAGTGGCGTTGGACTCAGATCGTCGTCTTGATCAGATCCATATGGTCAGATCGTCAATCTGAGGCTCTAAAATAAATATCCTTCTCTCTTGACCACAAAAAAATGTAATTAACCTAAATTATATACAACTACTTTAAATGCAAAATGGTGCATGCTATGCAATATTTATAACATGAAATGCAAATCTAAGCCTAGGAACATGCATGAATAGGCATTTTACCTTGGATAATTGTGTCTACATCATACCCCCTTGCCTATCTTTTGCTAGTCCCTAGCAAAATTAAACTACATGCTATGTATAAAAATAGAATTAGGATTCGATCACTTAGGCCTAAGTCATTTATTAACAATCGAAAATTTCAACGAAGGTCCTAAACAACGAAAGCTCAATAGTACCCGGGTGTCTGCCAAAATGCAAACAACCCAAGTCCTCGCCTTATTTGAAAAGGAAAGATACATTTTTTTTATTTTTCTTTTTTAATTTTTTTTGTACTTTTGGAGTTTGAGAGTTCCGAGATAACTTTTTTCGGCTACCCAACATGCCCAAGACTCGAAAAGGACTCTAAGTGCTAAGCATCTAGTGAAAAGATTGAAAGACTCACTAGGCAGTCGTTAAAGCAAACTTCGAGTTTCTATGACCCTAGGTGACCTTGCCTAGAGGTTTATCTTTTCAAATGGTAGCTTTCTCCCTACATTTTTTATTTTTGGGGTCAACACAAGGGCGAACCCATTATATATCTCCCTGGTTTATTCTACTTCCTCGCTTCTTCCCTACGTGTTTTGGGAATTATTGTGCATTTTTGTGAGCTGGGCTCTGGACAACCGGCCAATGAGCTATTACCCACGACCACTTGCCAACCATACTACCCTAGACAGCTCATTAGCTACCTAATTTCCGAAGAAACCACCGAAAAGTGAGTCAGTGCAAAAAGTGTGTAGATGCTTAGGCTTAAAATCCCTTCAAATCAGAGGGCAGGTTGATAAATCGTATACTTATCATCCCAAATTATTTATCGAATTAAAATAAGATTGACTTGGAGAGGACTTGAGACTAAGTCTACATTCGAATGGACGCCCAGGCTAATTAAGCCCGAAGACCTGAAGAGTATAAGTTTTCAGGTCCTATCATATCATTTCCTAAAGTTAATAACTTCCAAATGCCTAAGTTATCTTCTCCTAATTTTTCTTTTTTTTTTAATCTTTCTGAATTTTCAAATTTTTGTTTAAAGAAACTAAAAGAAATTCTACAGAGTTAACAAAATGATTTCAGGATTAAGTATCCACCCCCCATGCCTAAATGATACAATGTCCTCATTGTAAAAATAAAGACATGAAAAGGGTAGAGTAAATAGAATATCACCAGAGTATCGTGAAAATTCGGTCAGCTCCGCAGAGAGAAGAGTGTATACACAGGCGGTAATTTTAATGCCTTCAGCTACGCATAACATACATACAAAGAAGAAATTGAGAATTCACAAGTGCGGGATAGAATCAAAATAAAAATATTTATCCTCAAACTTGCCAGTAGAAGATGTCCACAGACGTGGACTAAATTACGGTGTAGACCCATGCCCCGGTCGAGTGGTTCTAAGGTTCTGGATGAAAATCACCCACAATCGAAGGTTATTAAACTTGCGAGGCTGAGCATGGGATTTGGTGGTGTGCAACCCAAGACCAAAGTGTCGGACAATGAGTAAGGATGGTTCAATAGGTTCAGATGTCCACTTAATGTGTAGCTCCGAAAAATAATTAGTTATTTTAAGCTTGGGTTGCACGTAAAAGATATCCTAAGGGTCCTGGTAAAAAGTTGGTGGTTTTACATCAATAGGTGACCTTAAATCTAAAATCAAAGTTCCATCAGAATTACCCTCCCAAATTTTTAATTCCAACTTCCTATCCTCCGAAATCAATGTTTCTGGGACCTCCAAATCGTTGTACACCCCATCTAAAGTACCCAAGTCCAATAATTGCGGCTGAATCAGGATTGACTTGGGCATAATGATTTCTAAATCAAAATCAATCCCTTCGGGGTGTGGTTGAGGGATGGGACTACTGATTGAATCTTCTAGTAAATGAGGATTCGAATCCTCCAAGTTAGCCCCAATCGAATCAAAATCTTCAATGAATGGGCTATCAAATGGTTCTTCATGCTCCTCGAGCCTGTTTGTCTCACTAAAATCATCTTCCTTAAGCTAAGTGAGACTTCACTAAGAGATTCCTCACCCTCAGAATCAAAGAATCCATGATCCTCATTTGTATATGTCTCAAAATCATATGTCATTTCATGGTCCGTGGAGACATATTTTTCATCATTCCCTGGCTCTGGGATCTCGGGTGAGAAACTTGATTCATCGTCAAAGGGTTGCTCTAGACCAACCTGGTCATCTCCAATCTTAGAATATGTATCCCTCCCAATAGGCGCCTAAGCGGGTTCGGACATTGGCTTTCCTGAAGGGGGTTCATCTTGAGAATCATCCCAAGATTTGACTAAGGCAACCACAAATTTCAACCTCAACCTCGACAATTTCCCAAGAAGAAACTCACCTAGGTCCAAATCCCTAACACTTTGGAGCAAATCCAATAAAGAACTATTAAGTTCATCAATCATTTTGATCATAGGCTCCAATGCTTCAGTGCATGGTGTTGGCTGAGCTTTCAAAGATTGTATAGTGTTCCTCAAATTAGCCAACACCCTATCCTGGATCTGGTTCACCTGAACCGACTAGTTCAATTCAGGTTTGGGTGGGTTTGGGTTAAAAATCTAGGGGAGTCAAGATGTCAAGGTTCCCGGGTCCCTCCCTGATAGTAAGTCATTTCAGGTTGTTCAAAGAATGGTGATGACCTATTTTCAATGGAATACTAGGGAGGGTAGGTGTTATAATTAGCATATCCTTCCTGATTATAGATCAGGTTGGTTTTGTCATTAAAGGATGGAGATCCATAATCATTGTAGGTTTGGGAAGGATAGTAATCATAGTCTTATTGTCCAGGGTTAGGCCCTGCACACTGAGGTCCAGATTTATATCCCCAATCAAAGTTATCCCGACTAGTGGATGGGTAATTACAAGTCAAGTAAGGATAGTAATCATCTTGGGGATAAGTGGTGGTAGGAGGATAGGATGTGAAATGAGTGTATGATGTGGAAGGATACATGGTAGAATAGGAGGGAAATCAGAAGAAAGAAAGGAGCCCTGCAACACAAGCAATCACCATGTCCTTAGGTGGGTTAGCCTAAAGACCTACAGACTCCTAGGACCTGTCTTGAGATTATAAATGATTTGGTCTACTTTTATCCGATTAATCCAAATAGTTAGGAGGGACTGGGGAGAAGGTTCTTCCTTTGGTTTGCGCCTCTAGTTTGCGCCTCTGGTTCGTAGTGTACTCCCCAGCCACGGTTGTTTGACGCTACTCCCTTAGCTAAACAACAGATGGACTAGCAAAAGCAGATTAATCAAAAAAAATTTTGGTCTAGACCCCAAAGAGAGAATCAATCCTTAAGGCCAATGTCTACTCAGTTTTAATTAGGCTTGGGATGATTGTGCTCTTGGAATGTGATGGGCCCTTTGATGAGTCCATTTTAATGGACTAATATTAAGCCTAAGTATCTTTAATCGTACCTTGTAGGTGTGTTAATAATTGCAATTAAGTTGTAGAAGAATTGTACGCATCATGATTTACGTTTATAACATTCTATAACTTAATATGTAATGATTTTTTTGTTTTTATGTGCAGGTATTATATTTAGAAAGAGCAAGGGCTGGGGAGAAAATTTCCCCAACAACCGACAAAACTTTTCCCTTTCCTCCGGTCGTCTCCTCCAATGCCCGCTAGCCAAAAATAGAAAAGGGATTTGAAAATCCCTTGATTGGTGCACGCGGGGAGAGAGAGGAGTTAAAAGAGAGGAGGCAGGGTGCACTGGAAAAAAATCAATCTTCCCCCTAGCGGGGAAAAACTCCATCGCATGCATTATGCACCCTCACCGCTCCTTCACCACCACCTCCAAGCCTGCACCGCACGCCTCTCTCCCTAGCACCACCTGGCGCCCGCATCTGTAGACCGCACAGCACCTGCACCTCACCAAGCAGCCACCTCATCCATGCCACCCGCACCCGCTAGCACTGACGCCACCCGCAAGCGTGCTCTCATGCCCATCAGCAGGCGGAGCACCGCTCGCCCGAGCACCAAGCCCACAGGTGCTATCGCACCTGAAGGTGCCCGCACGCCCATCTGCTGACCGCCACGCCAGCACGCCTGCCTTCGGCAGGCTCTGCCTTCGCCACCCGCGCCGCACCCGCTAGCGCCTTCCACCACTCTACAGGCGCACCCACAGGCGCCAACTGCAGACCTCCGCGCCCGCACGCCTCATCGCTGCCAACCTCTCCAGTGCTCCCTGCAGAGTGCCATCTCACCTCAGACACCCATCTACAGGTGCCCGCACGCCCATCAGCAGGCATAGCAGCGCTCGCCCGTGCACCACCAAACCCATAGGCGCCAACTACAGACCGCCGTGCCCGCATGCCCATCGACAGGCTCTGCCTTCGCCACTCGCGCCTGCAGGCGCGCGCCACAACCGCCAGCACCTTCACAGCAGGCGCGCGGCTACAGTAGCAGCCCTCTCTGGTCCTCATCTCCTCCGCTGGTCGGCCGCCTCCGGCCATCTCCGTCAACGCCGCCGCCTCCATCGGATAGCCATCATCCTCGCCAACATCCCTTGCTCGCGACAGCCCCGCTGGTGCCTTCTCTCTCTCGCGAGGAGGAGAGAGAGCAAATGCTCTATTTCCTCAACAATTAAAGTTTACAGAAAATGCCATTGTCAAGTTACTGTTCATTTATTTTATTGATTAATATATTGCTGCACAATTTGCATGGACACCCCTTGCTTAATTCGAAATTACATATAATTGATTTCTCCTTCTGAATGACATACAATATGAGATATTAATTATAGTGTCATTAGTTAGGAGATTAATATTAACATTATTTGCTATTACCAAGGTCATTATTTATAATATTATATTGTGGTAATTTTGCACATGCACCCTCATCTTCTTGATTAATTATCTATATTGCAAATTTATGCTGGAAATGAGAGCACTAGTTAGCATGCATCTCTATTAATATTCTCGGTTCCTTTATGCATTATTACTCTTTTTTTTAAGCTAATTCCTTCATGTTGAGACGACCTAACTCTTCGTGGTTAGTTTTGAAAATTTAAATGTTTTGAAAAGTAATTTTCTACCACGCGATTAAATACAATGGCACATCATTTTATGTTAAAGTTTTCAATGAAAATGAAGATCGCTCTTTCAAATGGCGCCGTTGCTGGGGATCGAACCCAGGCCACCCGCGTGACAGGAGGGAATACCCCCATGCCTAAGATTTACGAGTCCCTAGCAAAAATGAAAAATAATAGAAGTAATCAAAAGATTTCTTCTTTTCTTATTTTAAAACTTTAGAAATCCATACAAATGTGAAGCGCTGATAGCCTAGGTAACAGATCCAAGTGAAAGAGTTGATTCGCATTAGAAGTTCATACATCACCCTTGGCAAAAATTTTTGTCGAGATAGGCAACTACTTCCCTCGGGGATAAAGTAGGCGATAATCTGTAATTTGACCCTGGTGTTTGGCTTAGGTAGGAGATATCGAATGGATTTGTATTTGGTGGCAAACACTCATCTGGTACTACATATAGTCTAGTACTGCTGACTCTAGATCTCTAGACTATTAGACAAGTCAACTCTGAGAGAGGCTACACAATTGTGCTCTCTTGATGTTCCTGGGCATTCTCTCTTTTTCTTTCTTTCTAAGATCACGAATCTCGCCAGATTTAGAAATTGTACTCACTATTTGGTGGCCTCACATGGCATCCACACTTCACTTAATGTCTTAATAACTCTACAACTAAGTTAGAGTCCTCAACCAGTATTCGGGCGATCAAAAATACTAAAAGGTAGGTATGGGTCATATTTGGTGGAACGCGAAAGGTGTTTTGTTGCCTCAGAAACAATATTACATTAGAAACTTAGACTCTCTTTTTTTTTCTTGTAATATAACTATTTCTTCTTTTTCTTCTTTCTATTTCTTCTTTTTCTACTTCTTTTCTCTTTTCCTTTTTTTTTTATTTTTTTCTTCTTGTTTTTGTTTCTTTCTCAATCAACACAACACGATACGGACTTTTATTTACGAGGCATTATTAGGGATGATGATGGTCAAGAGGAAGTTGTGTGCCTTATTTGGTGGAAGTGTCTGTTCTCGACACCAGGAGGGAATGGATAGGACAGGCATATATCTGACCTTTGACACTATTACCCTCCTTCTGCTGAGGACTCTATTAAGGATGGTCGTAACCATCCACCATAGTTATAGCTTTATTAAGACTCAATCTTTGTGTATCTACCCTATTTAGTGACTCTCAGGAATTACTCAAAGTACGCACACAGGAATAGAGAGTGAAAACTATGCCTAACTCTGAAGTATCATCTAATTATCCAAAACTTAAGAGTCCTTGCACTAGACTTAGTGCACCAGTAATCTCTATACTTTTCTCTCACAAATATGAGGTGGATCTATTGGACGATAGTATACCTGACTCCCTATGAACTGTCCAAGGGTTTAGTAGACTTACAAATGCTCATTGGTTTTCCTCAAGGATCCATTGCCAAGTCTACGTGCACGTGAAATAAATGTACTAGATTCTAAACTTACGAAATAATTCCGGAAGAAAAACCTCTAGTGACGAAGGTATTTTGCTAGGGATTAACCCATTCAGCTCAAGAAAAGAGAATTTCTTTTTTTTAAATGCATGAATACTTCCTAAAATGCAAATGCACTCCCCCATGCCAAAATCCTACAATGTCCCCATTGTAAAATTAAAATAGGAGGAGAAAGGAAAAATATTACCTGACACGGTCTGCTGGGTTGCCTCCCAACAAGCGTTGCATTTTCTGTCAGCAGCCAGACTTATAAGGAACCTGTAAGTCAGGTTCTAGACAGAAAAAGTTAGGTCCTAAAAATATGTGTAACAGTGCAGGCCTAGAAAACAGATAACCACGAATGTTGGCGAGCTGATGATGCAATGTAATTCCAAATGCTCGCCAGTAGAACTGAAAATAGAAAATCTCGTTGGCTACCTTGGGAGGTCTAGGAATAATAAACGGAATATAAAAAGGGACCTCACAAAATGGAATAAGTGGAGGATAACAAGGATCCTCCAGACCAGGATGGGTTTTAAAAGATATACACATAATTAGTTCAAACCCTTGAATGGCGAGAGTAAAAGTACAAGCATCAATCCACACTCGCCATTCTACTCTAGGATGTAGTCACCTGATATATTCTCCAGAATGAATGTACATGAGCAGAGATCTGAGCCAAGGATTGGTTAGGGAGTATAAGGGTTGTTTGTAGTGTTGGAAGGTAATGGTTAAGTCCAATGAGGGCCTAGTTAGTGTTAGGTCCAATTCCAACAATGATTCAGATTGTGTACACTCCTTAACTGTTGTAGACAACTTCAAGTTATCTTGCCTAGCATTAATGATCGGAGTCATATTTGAATCAAGGGTAGACTCCAAATTACATCTTTTTGATGGCAGGGTCAAAATGTAAGAATCATTATCATTCAGCTCATCCCCAGATTTGTTTGGTTCACTCAAATATTTGTCAGGGTGTATATGTGATTCATTAGGAGTTGGATCAGTATCCTCAATTATTTCTAAAGGAGGATCAGTCTTAATATTTTGGAGGAAGCCTATATCATTTAATTTGTCATTCTTCTCGGGGTATAAATCCTTAATTGATGTGTTTTATCCCCGAGAGTCTCCCATAGACTTCTCATTATTCTGTTTGTCCTCCTCTAATATCAAATCCTATTTTGATGGAGGATGACTCTTAAAAGAAAGGAGGAATTTGGATTTAATCATATTATTTCTATCCTCTGGAGGTAAATCCTCAAATGATAAATAATTCTCCTGTGATTCACTCCAGATTTTCAATCCAGATTCCTCTGTTGGGGCATCCTCATCCTCTAAATTAGACTCTTCATATCCCTGAGACCAGAATTGATCATCCTCTATTCCCTTAGGGTCACCTTCATTAGGTGCATTTGAATCCTCAGAATATTGAATGGTAGGTGTTGATTCCCTAAGTGGAAGGTCAGGAGTAGGCTCACTAAGAGTAGAATGGGATTTCACCAAATAATCAAGAGTGGAAGTGATAGGAACAATATAACCTTGACCCGAGTTGGTAGGGGTAAGGAGAATACTGTCATTGGGGTTAAGGTCCTCAAGAGGTACCATCTTCCCTTGCTTTTGACTCCAATGTAGTTCAGGTGGATAATCACTATGATCATTGTGCTTTAGTGGCTGTGTCTTAACTCACTTAGTCTTCCTTCAGAAGCATATTAAGTTCAGGCTCTAGACCAAAGGTTCCTAAGTAGTTGCTAAGTTACAGACTAGGTTGGCAAAAGACAAGTTGCAGGCACAAGTTTCCCTGATTTCTGACTCTACCCTAAAGTTTATTGATCCCTGAGATTAAAGCATCCGTGCCTGTGTATTGGTCTGAGTTATTTGAGTTAAAGGTTTTTTATATATATATATATATATACTTTTTTTTTTTTTTTGTGATTCTTCTAAGTCTAACCTTAGATCAGCTATCAACACGGTCTGTGTCGGATTCATTGTCCCCATTACCATACGTCGAAGGGTGCCTGGCTTTCGATGCTTCGAGATAGCACCGCCCATAACGACCCCAAGAACTCCTGGCAATCGACACTGCGAGATAGTATTGCCCATGGATTTCTTAAGCGAATTCAGGCCTATGGCAATCGGCACTTCGAGATAGGGCCGCCCATGGTACCTGAATCGCGCAATGCGCTTACATGCCCCCAGTAGGATGGATATCATAAGAGACAAGCGCCGAGGAGGTAATATGTTATCATCGCATCCTCAAGGTGAGTATATGCTTGACCTCTCCTGCGGCGGGAACTCTTCCAATCAAAATGTGTTTTCAAGCCTCTCTTAAGTCAAAATTAAGAGAACCAAATCTCTTTTCAGAAAGACGAAAATTAAGTTGATTACCAGACCAAGTGTGTGAAATTTGGATGCTTGGGTTACAAGGACTCGTAAACCAAAAGGTAGAATAAGACTCCAGGTACTACCCCACCTTTTAACTCAAACCCTAGCTTCCCTTCCTCAACCTCTTGAGGAATGGTCCGCAACTTAACTCCTACTTAAGTTTTTAAGTCCACAAAGGACCCTAAAGGTCTAAAGCTAGTAGCTCATTTAGCTTCTAAAGTTTGACCCTAGAATTAACTTAGTCTACCCTAGAGTTCTGATTTGCTTAAGACTGCAAGATCTAGCCAGTTAAGCTCAAAACCTTTTTTTTTTTTTATATGTACAAATGTATGCAATTATGCTATGTATATCCCTAAGTACACCCCCCCATGCCTAAAATCTGCAATGTCCTCATTGCATAGAAGGATACTCATTGGGAGTTTAATTGATAGCTACATAAAATTGGATCCCTATTGTCATTAGGCTCCTCAGAATTATTTCATGATCATGATCGTATGGGTAGGGATCAGGACTATTAGGAAGCGTGTAGCTAAGTTGTCTTATTTCTTCATTTAACTGTTGACTATTCCTCAACATCTCTCCCATTGATTCCATTATTTCTTTTTGTTGTTTTTGCATTTCTATCATGAAAGAGGAGAGGCTACTATTATCAGGTTAGGGAGGATAGTCAATTTCAGGCTCTGGTTGCCTAGGGGTATCGGTCCAACCTCGATATGGAAAATCATGAAGGGTGGGAGGGTTGGGTGTTTGCATGGAAGTATGGATTTTCGGATTGGAAAATCTCACTCCTAGGCTCTGCTGAAAAGTGGGAGTTATCAAGCCGGTACTCCCAGGGTAAGAATAAGAATGATCCCATGAATTGTCAATGTACCCATCAAAGGATGGATACGCTCGGAGCATGGGATTCTGATTAAAAGATGGGAAGTATTGACTCTGATAATCTGAATGATAGGAGTAAGAGTAATCCAATTCTTTAAGCAAAATAATTTTAACTCTCTTAGGATTTAGCAAAATTCAACAGAAAACTTCCTAGAGAGTTCTATTGTCAGAGCAAACGCAAATTCAACAGGATCTATTTTTAGTAGATTGTAGGTCTTAGAGTTATATGTTTAGTTGGTGGCCAAACAAGTTTTGCAAAAATTACACTTTCTAGGCCAACCTTCGCTGGTGCCTATTACCTATTCGCAAGGGATGGAAGTCTCGAATCGAGCCCACACACGAGGAACCGAAGTAACTTGGTGGAGAGGCTTGTTGATTTCTGACTAACTTCCCTTGTGGTGCAAAAGAGGAGAGGTAGAAATTTATCCAGTGACCTTATGTGAGGTGCATAGTGTCTCAAGTGTGCAAGCATACGATCGTGTTTTGATTTTTTGAAATTCCACAAACAGGATCCTTTTGCACACAATTTTCAATCACAGATTTTAAAGTCCAACCTCTTAACAGTCCCAATTTTTTAAAGTGACCACTGAATTAATTTGATTCAAGCACTTTAGTGGTCTTAGATTTAGGTTCAATGCGTATGCATGACAAGTAATTAATGCTCAAGAGAAGACGTACCTTACTCCAGCTTTCTTCGTGTAGTAATGAATGCAATGCAATAAAAATGAAATAGATGCTGCTCATTCAGTTCTAGATGGCCGTCCTATAGATATGCAGCTTCTAGCAGGCAGTTCAACATTTTTTTTTTTTAATAACAATAACAAACAGACCTAATCTAACTAACTAACCGAAATGCAGTTCAAACAATTTAAATAATCCTATAATCTAAATAAATGGGAACACACTCTCAAAAATATGCTCCCGCATACAAGAGCGATAAGAAATAAAGTGGCACTGGGAACACATTCCCAAAAATACCCAACACGGGTTCAAAAGACAAAAATTAAATTCTAATGTCTATCTAACTAAATCTAACTAAGATCTGCCTAAATCAGAAATAGGCTTCTTCGTAAGCCTATGTGCATGGGATCAAGACCTATGTGTTCCTGTTGCCATCCTCCAGGTGGCATCAAGATCCACCAAAAAGATCGTCTCCGCTGTACATGCCCACCGCATTCGCCGCATGTTTTTGCACAGAAGAAAATCCACAGTTAG
Organism: Thalassia testudinum; assembly: GCA_037157565.1. Taxonomy (NCBI): domain Eukaryota; kingdom Viridiplantae; phylum Streptophyta; class Magnoliopsida; order Alismatales; family Hydrocharitaceae; genus Thalassia; species Thalassia testudinum. Next base: position 42,087,491 of record JAZHRO010000049.1, read on the forward strand.
TAATTCAGAAAAGCTTTCAAAATAGCATAAAAATAACATAAAATTCCCAAAAAAATTAATAGGCATTTTTCCTCCCTGGCAATGGCACCATTTGAAAGAGCAATCTTCGTTTTCGTTGAAAACTTTAACATAAAATGATGTGCCGTTGTATTTAATCGCGTGGTAGAAAATCACTTTTCAAAACATTTAAATTTTCAAAACTAACCACAAAGAGTTAGGTCATCTCCACAGGGAGGAATTAGCCTAAAAAAAAAAGAGTTGGCTAACTAGTGCTCGCATTTCCAGCACAAATTTGCAATATAGATAATTAATTAAGAAGATGAGGGTGCATATGCAAAATTACCACAATATAATATTCTCAATATTGACCTTGGTAATAGCAAACAATGTTAATATTAATCTCCTAACTAATGACACTATAATTAATATCTTATATTGTATGTCATTCAGAAGAAGAAATCAATTATATGTAATTTGAATTAAGCAAGGGGTGTCCACGCAAATTGTGCAGCAATATATTAATTCAGAAAATAAATGAACGGTAACTTGACAATGGAATTTTCTGTAAATTTTAATGGTGGAGGAAACAGAGCATTTGCTTTCTCTCCTCCTCACGAGAGAGAGAGAGAGCACCGGTGGGGCTGTCGGGAGTAAGGGATGTTGGCGAGGATGATGCCTATCCGATGGAGGCGGTGGCATCGACAGAGATGGCCAGAGGCGGCCTGCCGGCGGAGGAGATGAGGATCAGAGAGGGCTGCTACTGTAGCCGCGCGCCTGCTATGAAGGTGCTGGCAGTTGTGGCGCGCGTCTACGGGCACGGGTGGCGAAGGTAGAGCCTGCTAATGGGCATGCGGGTGCGGCGGTCTGTAGTTGGCGCCTGTGGGTTTGGTGCGCGGGCAAGCGGTGCTGCGCCTGCTGATGGGCGTGCGGGCGCCTGTAGATGGGCGGCTGAGGCGAGACAGCACTCAGTAGGGAGCGCTGGAGAGGTTGGCTGCGGTGAGGCGTGCGGGCACAGCGGTTTGCAGTTGGCGCCTGTGGGTGTGCTTGCAGAGTGGTGGAAGGCGCTGGTGGGTACGGCACGGGTGGTGAAGGCGGAGCCTGCCGAAGGCAGGCATGCGGGTGTGGCGGTCAGTAGATGGGCGTGTGGGTGCTTGCGGGTGCGGTAGCACCTGTGGGCTTGGTGCATGGGCAAGCGGTGTTGCCCCTGCTGATGGGCTTGCGGGCGCGCTTACGGGCAGAGGCACTGCAGATGGGTGGCGTCGACGCTAGTGGGCGCGGGTGGCGAAGGTGGATGAGGTGGCTGCTTGGTGAGGTGCGGGTGCTGTGCGGTCTACAGATGCGGGTGCCAGGTGGTCCTTGGGAGAGAGGCACGCGGTGCAGGCTTGGAGGCGGTGGTGAAGGAGCGGTGCAGGTGCACAGTGCGTGCGGTAGAGTTTTTCCCCACCAGGGGGAAGATTGATTTTTTTCCAGTGCACCCCACCTCCTCTCTTTTAACACCTCTCTCTCCCCGCGTGAGCCAATCAAGGGATTTTCAAATCCCTTTTCTATTTTTGGCCGGCAGGCGTTGGAGGAGATGGCCGGAGGAAAGGGAAAAGTTCCGTCGGTTGTTGGGGAAATTTGCTCCCCAACCTTTGCTCTTTCTAAATATAATACATGCACATAAAAACAACAAAATCATTACATATTAAGTTATAGAATGTTATAAACGTAAATCATGATGCGTACAATTCTTCTGCAACTTAATTGCAATTATTAACACACCTACAAGGTACGATTAAAGATACTTAGGCTTAATAGTAGTCCATTAAAATGGACTCATCACCCTTTAGATGGGTTGTGCCCTTAATGATTAGGTAAAATGTGTGTGCGTGCACAACCAGGGTTTGCAAACAAGGTTATTTGATGATGTGTCTTTTAGGGTTTAACCCTGTTTAGTAGCTTTTAGGGTTTAATCTTAGGTATATTCAATCAAGTTTAGAACACTCCAAGTTTTGAAAGCACAGGTGTAGATATATTCCTTTAGAAATTAGAAATTAGAAATAATTTGTGGAGTGCCTGGTTAAGCCCTAAGAATCAACCCTAAGTGGCAAGCTACTTGATGGATCACTTTTATCTTAGGTGGTGTGGCCCGAACAGTTCAATCAATTGGCCTATTTCACTACATAGTTAAGGCACACAGAAATGTTTGACCTATTTAGATTTCTACTCACTTATTTGTGTGTTGAGTTAAGTGTACTGGGTCTACAGGTTAGATCTCGGTTAAGTTGTAGAATCGATGTGATTGTGCGCCTTAGGGTGAGAAGTTGTGGGTGTTAAATGTGTAGCTTTCAGAAAATCCCACAAGACAAGAGTTTTTTTTTTATTTTTTTATATGCGAAGGTGAGATGAGTGGAGGTGGTAAACAAACAACCAAATCTATCCTAGGGTTTATAAAAAACACCTAAGTTGATTTGGGTTTGAGTTATTAGTGTGGTGAAATGAACTAGTGGGTGGGGGTGGTGGGGATAAACCTACAAAACCTTCATCCACATTTTTCTTCAATCTAACCATTCTGGCTCGCCTCGGATGAGTACCTGCAATCACAGTAAGATCAGAGAAAAAGTGAGATAAAAGTTAGGTAAAGCGGAAAAATAGGGAAAAAAATCAAACAGCATTGCCACCCCGGCAACGGTGCCAAATTGATGGGGGCGCGCTTTGCGAATTGAAATTAGGGTTTGGAGGACCCGTCATCGTAGTTCGCAAAATGCGTCTATTAGATAAAATTTATAACCGAAACACGAAAAGTGAGCCCCGGGTTGAACACGAGGAGGCGAACATTTGGTTTTATAAAAATCCATGCTCTGCTTTTATTTATTTCTGGTTGTTTTTATCTTTTCTAATTTTTTTTGTATTTTTATCAAGCAAGAGATTAGGTCGATGAAAATTTTATCTACTTGCAAAAAGATAAGAGAGAGAGGGAGAAAGAGAGAGAGAGAAATAATCATCTATTCATGAACAAGTTTTTATTACAACTATGAAAGCAAGAAAATCTACACTACCAAAGTGAAAGAAAGATATAAAGAGGTGAGAGAAATCCCCCTCGATGGTTGATTGGAGGATGAATTGCTCTGACGTCGCCTGGAGGAAGGTGGTGAGGAATAGGATGAATGGGGACGGAGCCAGAGGATGGAGGACAGGGCAGGATGGCATCGCGGCGAGGATCTTCCTCTCGAAGGGCAGTGAGAGGATAGCCACGGGATGCTCTGCGAATGGGAATGAGGGGAGGGAAAACTATTTGGTTTTCTACTGTAGAGGAGCATCCTAAGCTTGGGATAAGCTCTCCCTAGAGCCTTAGAGGTGGTGAGAGGAAGAAAGGATGAGATGAAGAAAAATGGGAGGGGTAGGGGTCCTTTTATAGTGGAGGAAAGAATCAAATTCGTATACAGGACATTTAGTGACGGTCACAAACATCGCTGAAGATCCGCTGTAAACGTTGCTGCTGAAAATAGCCCACGTGCCCACCCACCGCTGCACTGGTGCACGCTTCGCATGCCCGTGTCGCGCATGCACGCGCGATGCATGCCGCTGCTATCGCAACCTCCGCATGCACGCTACGCTGTTGCATGCAGCATTGCGCTTGTGCGTGCATGCGCCCGTGTGCAGTGGAACATGCATGCACATGGGCAGCCTGGGTTGCACCACGTGATGCAATATGGGTTGTCCATCTTCTTTCCTTTGTAGGGGATGCTACAGAGCTCGAATTGAGTTAATTTTCTTGTTGTTGGGCTACGATCGTCGACCCGAATCCATCTGTGTGGTCGGATTTGTCATTTGATGCTATGGATTGCATCACCTAGTCCCTCGATCGTTGATCTTCCTTGGATTGCATATGGTGCTATGGAACTCCGATCGAGGCGATTTTAGAGGCGTTGGACTCCGATTGTGATCTTGATCAGATCCATATAGTCAGATCGTTAATCCGAGGCTCCGAAATAAATATCCTTCTCTCTTGACCATAAAAAGGATGCAATTAACCTAAATTATATACAACTACTTTAAATGTAGAATGATGCATGCTATGCAATATTTATAACATGAAATGCAAATCTAAGCCTAGGAACATGCATGAATAGGCATTTTACCCTGAATAATTGTGTCTACATCAGGTATCCAGTTTGCATGAAGATTTTGAGCTTCGCGAGCTTGTTTCCAAGCTTGGAGCTCCTCTTTTAGGCCTATAAAAGGATCCAGAATGAGAATCCATGCTCCTTAGCAAGTTTTGGCAAGAGAAATCTCTCCTCCTTGCCTCTCTGGCAACCTTCACACCTTGCTTTGGCGACCTCTCTCCGACCCCCTCATCCGACCGTCCAATAATCAAATTGGACGGCCCTCTACCTTCCCCTCTCTCTTCCGCTCCTTACCAGCCACAACAGGGGCCTCCTTCCTCCTTGTTGTCGTCACTCCAACTCACCAACCTCTTCTTTGTCTCTGACTCCGGTCAAACACAACCGATGCTCTCCATCCACCTCCTTCTCCTCTAAGCCTCTATCCCTTCCTCTCTCCCTCTACTTTCTTTCCCCATACTCACAACTCACTCACGACTACTGTGCTTCCCTCAACACCACCTTCATTCTCCGCTTTAGCGACACTTCGGTGAAGCCTCCAGCATGACACACACCTCCAAACATTGCCTCTTCACGTCCACAAGCTTCGCCTCAACTCCATCTACAAAAGCCCTCTCCTAATTTGAGGGTTCACACACTCACTCACCCAACTGAGCACCGTCGCTTGCATGCACCCTCACTGACCTTGCCAGACCTCCACACATCACCCCACACCACACCACTACCACCAACGCACTCGCCATAGTCCGGCGAAGCTTTTGAGTCAATTTAATTAGGCCACCAAGCCATGTTCTTGATTTCAGGTTACTGTCAGAGCACCGTTGCAGCCACCTCCTTCTCCGGCTCCATTCTCCATCTCCCAACCGAGTTCATCCATGCTGATACTCCTAAGCATTGCGAACTACTTCCAAGAAGCACTCCAGACTTCCAATTGAAGAAACAGGTGCTTACCTCACCTCTGATTTGAAGATTCATCTCCTACTACTGCGTTGCAATAAGGACTCTGTAGGATAGTCCCACATCATGGATTCAGGAAGGTGCCACAGCAGATAAAGGCAAAAAGTTGCATAGCCTGTTCTTTTTAGAACATTGGGGTCAGGTCCGTACCCCACACCCCTCTACACGCACTCGTCCAGGCCCTCGCCCGTGCACATGCCATGCAGGTCTGGGTGTGGATCCGTTTACCCGGCTACCTGGGTCCGATCTGTTTATTTTGAGAGAAGAAGAAAAAGAAGAGAGAAGGGGGGATTTTGCCCTTCACGCCTCGCCTCTACTCTCTACACTTAGATGATTGTTGAGAGGCCTTTGCCTCTGTAGTGCTATGCTTGTCTCTCTCTTGAGGCACGAAGGAAAGAGAAGGAGGCCTTTGCCTCTTCTATTGGAGTTGTGCCTTGAGCAACTTAAGGCGTTTGATGCTTTGTGACTTCAGTTGACTTCTGCTGGTGCCTTAGTTCTGAAGTGACTGTTGGAATATTTAATTGGTTGACATGGCATATTTGATTGAGAGATACTATGCATTTATTTGAGCTTAATATTAGGGTTAAATTGGTGATTTAAATCACCATTTTAACCAAATCTTTTTGTAGACTAGTACTTAGTTTCATATATATATAATTATGGTTTGCTCTAAATGAAGTTTTGGTCATAATTACTTATATTTCTGATCAAATTGTGATTAATGAGAATGAATTGCTCTTAAATTGCTCCCCGTGATTGACCTCAGAATCTTTTTCGATTCTGAGTTATAAATTTAATTATTTTCGAGCGATTGAGACTTTGCTACAATGATTACTCCTTAAAACCCCTCGATAGCATTAACAGAGGAGGAAGGTCTGTTGGAGGTGGAAGTGGATTTGGGTTATGTGGGTGGAGGTAGATGGCGTTGGTGATGGTGGATATGGAGTTGGGTTCATGCTGAGGGTGGAAAAGGATGATGACGGTGTTAGGCGGTGATGCTGGTAGTGGTGGAGGTGTGCACACTGTCACCAGTTGCCTTCTTGAGTTCTAGGGTTTTTGGGATTTGACTATCTGTTTATCCTTAACACTCAAATAAACAAATTAAAAACACAAGAAAATGTGCAATGCATGCCTAACCTAATTTATGCCTAATGCAACCCAAAAACCCATTTGCGGAGTAAAAATCCTAAGAGCTATGCTTGTTTTAAAGCTTAAGAATGATGATAAACTGGCGTTCATCACACCCCCACACTTTTCTTTTTCTAGTCTCTTAGCAAAACATATTTTCTCAAATGGAATCTTTGGAAAAACTTTTTTTTTTAACTGTTGAGAAGAAAGAGATTACGGGACCTTGGTTAATTAAAACACGGGAGGTACGAGATTTGTTATAGATAAACATTGAGATTTATTTTTGGATCCAAAAAATTAGACAAATCGAGATCAATATATCCTCCAAAAATTCACAAATTAACCCCTTGTTAATTTAGATGACTCGAAATTTTTGTAGTAAAGATTTTTCCAGCTCTTCAATCCGATTTGCAACTTGCAATATCCTTTAAAACCTTGTGTCTGTGCTTGTGAAAAGCCAACATTAATAAGGTCATGTTTTTGGTTTAAAACTTTTTTTTGTCTCCCCTATGCTTATTCTTAGCTTAGTCTTATAACAGATATGTCGGTGATGTTGACACAATTATTGAGGGTAAAATGTCTATTAAAGCATGTTCCTAGGCTTAGATTTGCATTTTATGTTATAAATATTGTATAGCATGCAGCATTCTGCATTTAGAGTAGTTGTATCTAATTTAGGTTAATTGCATCCTTTTTGTGGTCAGCAGAGAAGGATATTTATTTCAGAGCGTCGGATTGACGATCTGACAGTACGGATCTGATCAAGACGATGATCGGGGTCCAACGCCTCCGAAATCTCCTCATCGGAGTCTCGTAGCACCATATGTAGTTCGAGGAAGATCAACGGCCAAGGGACTAGGTGACATAATTTAGAGCTTCAAATGACAAATCTGACCATGCAGATGGATTCAGGTCGATGATCACAGCCTAATGGCATGAAAATTTACTCAATTCAACCTCTGTAGTAGCCCCTACAACAAAAAGAAGATGGACAGCCCAGATTGCACCACGTGGCGCCGCCCAGGCCGCCTATGCGCACGCACGTGCCATTGCACGTGCACAGCAGCGTGGGTGTGCACATGTGTGCAGAGGCATGCGCGCGTGGGTGAGCATGCGCGCGCGCAGCAAAGTGCACACAGCACAACGCCTGTGCGCATGGGGCAGGCGCGTGCTCGGTTGGCGCCAGCCTATAGCGACGCCTGAGTTGGACCTACAGTGACGCTTACAGCCGTCGCTAATTATTTGCATGCTAGCAAGGCCAGTTGCGCACGCCAGCGGGCATGAACAGCCTAGAGCGACACTTCCAGCGACGGCCTAGAGGTCACTAATGGTCCCATACCTATTTTTGCCTCCTCCACTGTAAAAGACCTACACCCCCTCCCTTCCAAGCCATCTCTACCTACTCTACTCCCACCTACTCCTAAGCTCTAGCAAGCCTGCCAACGCTCCATTAAAGCTCAGTCTCAAGCTTCCAAGGCGCCTATTAGTGTAGCGAACCTTTGCCTCACCAAATATTCCTTCCTCTTCCCATCACCATTCATAGGTCACCTTGGAGCTGTCCTCTCACCTCCATTCTAGTAGCAGATCATCTCTGCCTCCTTATCTCCATTCTGGAGCTACGTTGAAGCTTTCCTCTACTCAACGTCCTCCTGCATCTCACCTTCGTCGTCCCGCTCCTCACCTCCTTCATCTGAGCTTCCGCTAGGTGACGTCGTCTCACCGAACAACCGCTTCGGGAGATTTCTTCTTACCTGCATCTCTTTTTATGCTTTTGTATATTATTGTAATAGACATTAATGATATATGTCTCTTGTGATATATTCTACAAGTCTTCTTTCAAAAATACAAAAAAATAACAAAACCCTAAGACACCAAAAAGAAACAAATCGAAGCATGGTTTTCATTAAAGTAAACGTCGCCTCCCTGTGTTCTACCCAGTACTCCCTTGGAGTTTTGGTATAAATTTTATTTGATCACAAGTTTTGCAACTATGATGACGGGTTACTTGTAACCCCGATGTCAAACACGCGAAGCACATGCAATCATTTTGGCGTCGTTGATGAGGAGGCAACGGAATTTACTTTATTATTTTCTGCACTTCTTTGCATTTACATAGCACTAACCCCGCTTATATTTGATCTACTTTCTTGCAGGTACCCTAGCATGGAGATCCAAGTGTGGTAGACGGGAATAAAGTGCGGGTAGAGTGTTTTGTAACTGTCACCCACATTCCCCCCCCGACTAGTTCATTTCACCACAATCATAACCACGACCTAATCTACTTAGGTGTCTGCATAAACCCTAGGATAGAGTTTATTTGTCTTGTTTGCCACCTTCACCCATCTCACCCACATCTTATAAAAAAAAACAAAAAGATATTTTCTGTGGGAGGAATCAATTTACACACTTTATACACCACATCAAAGGCACATAACCTGACTTGATTTTCATCTACTTAACCGGGATTCCGACTTGTGGACCTGGTACACAAATTCAACACATAAAAGAGTAGAAATCATATTAGGTTAATCACTTTTTTTGTGTGCCTTAATTGGTGGTGCATTTGGGCTGATTGATTGAATTATTTGGGCCGCACCACCTAATCTAAAAGAGATTCCTTTTTTAGCTACCCCATAGGATTCAATCTTAGGTCAAGCTAGGCACTCCATATTTTCTTGATTTACAATAGAAAAAAACATGAACTTGTGCTTTCAAAACTTGGATTGCCTCACAAAACTTGATTGAATATACATAGTATTTGAATCCTAAAAGCTACTAAGCAAGATTCGAACTCTAAAACTCACCTCATCATTAATAATCTTGCTTGAAAACCTCCTAGTTGTGCACATTAACACATTCTCAGACAAATCATTAAGGGCACAACCCATTAAGGGCCCATCACATTCTATAAGCACCATTGTCCCAAGCCTAACTAAAATTGAGTAGACGTTGGCCTTAAGGACTGGTTTGCTCTATGGGATCCAGACTGAGCTTATTGACAATTAACCTACTTCTACTAGTCAATTTGATGTCTATCTAGGGGAGTAGCATCAAACGGCCGTGACTGGGGGGTACACTAGGAACCGGAGGCACAAGCCAAAGGAAGAACCTTCTTCCCAATCCCTCCTAACTGGTTGGATTGCCTAAGCATAAGTAGTGTAAATCGTCCATAATCTTAGGATGGATTCTGAGAGTCTGTAGACCTTTAGGCTACCCAACCAAAGGACATGCTTACATTTTTGTGCTACAAGGTCCCTTCTCTTCCCTGTCCTTCCAACTTCCTTTCAGTGTATTCTTGGAAGGAGGCCATTGAACCCTAGATTGGAAGGACCTTTAGACCATTCTCGGAGGCGAAGGTTGAGCTTTAGCCAAGTAGCTCCCATGGCTGATCAACAACCACCTCCCTCGCCCCCGAACCAGCAGGAGCTAATTCAGAAGCAATTGGAAGAATTGTAGCAGATGCAGCAATGGTTCCAATGAATGAATGGTTAGGGCTCTCAGCCCTTGAAGGATTTTTATGATCCTTCAAATTATGAGGATCGTCCCAGCGTTGTGATCCCCGTTGGAGATGTTGAGATCAAGCCCCAGGTTTTGAGTCTAATTCAACACTTTCACAGGCTTGGCTCAGAGGACCCATTCCAACATTTGGAAGACCTCATCACTCTGGTTCAGACCACCAAATCGCGGAATGTGGATGAAGAATAGATGCTCATGAGGCTTTTCCACTATTCACTCAGGGATAAGGCTGCACAATGGTATCGTACTATTGGAAGACCAATTGCTACTTGGATAGCTTTGAAATTAGCCCTCTTGAAGAAATTCTTTCCAATTGGGTGAACCAATGCATTGCGACGGGAAATTACCAGTTTTGCCCAGCGGCGAGGGGAACCATTTCATGAGGCCTGTGAGAGATTCCAGGATCTGTTACGGAAGTGTCCACACCACGAGTTGCCTAAATGGCAACTTGTGTAGATTTTTTATCACGGGTTGAAACATCAACTTCGTAATCATGTGGATGCTTCTTGCGGAGGCAATTTCCTCAACAAGGACGTAGATAGCTTGTATTATTTGTTCGAGGAAATGAGCAAAAATTGTTTAATCAACGCCTCCATGGAAACCTTCACCCGATCCCAACAAATTAGATCAAATGCCAATGGGGTCCAAGATTCTCATACATCTGATATGGAATTGATCTGCAATAAATTAGATAAGATGGATCTAGTTACGAAACGAATGGAAGAGTGGATGTCCGAAAACTCTAATTTTTCTACATCCACTCAATCCCAGGGATTGGGATTCCATTCTTCGTAAACTCCTAATGGACGGGAGTTTGTGAACCAACTGGAGCCGGCTCGACCTTTGAGCCAACTCTTCTCGGAACCTTATGGCTTCCAAACTAGGGCCTTTGATCCCAATCTTTCTGATCCTTCTTCATCCTCATCTTATGAGGATGTTCATGCTGTGCAAGAGAATGTTAGGTCCAACCCTTATTCAAATTCCTACAATTCTGGGTGGAAAAATCATCCTAACTTCTCTTGGAAAGATCAGGAGCAGTAGGCCCAATATCGACCCAACAACTATGTACTGCAAAAATCAATGGGTCAGGGTCATGTATATACTCACTTGCCCCTGAATCAAGTTAATTAGCCCATGTGGAATGCTCAACAACCTGCTTAGCAGGATGACTTGAACTTGAAAATGGTAGAAATGCAAGGGTCAATGCTCCAGCTCATGCAACAGATGAAAACTTCGCTGGACACCTTGCAATTCGGACTTAGTACAAACAACCGACAGCCCGGATCTCTACCATCACAATCTGTACCAAACCAAAGGAATTTTCAGAACTGAGGCACTGGGCCTCAAGGGTTTGGTAATGATGGGGATTTGCATGCTCAAGCTCATGTTATCTATTAGGCTACCTTAGCCCCTCCCGGAGTGAACCAAGTTCCTACCATAATCAATTGGGAGCCTCCTATTTTGCCCAACCCTCCCTAAGGCACTAACCAACAGCATTTTGCCACGGCAAACACCATCACCTTTAGGAGTGGTAGTAGACTCAAGGGACCTACCCAACCCCATGTCAACGCCATTAGGCCCCGTAGCAAGAATTCCAAACTCCCAACTAATAATGTGATCAACAAAACATCAGAGTTTGATTCGGGAGTATGTTGTTGTTGTATGGGCAAATAGAAAAAGTCGGAGGATAAATTGGAGGAAAGGATGTCCATACTTCAGGCTTTCAAATTGGCAATCATTTTACTCCTCGTGGCTATCGGATCAATCCCTGCCTACACCATAAGTTTACTGAATGCATATAAAGAAAGGCGTAGAGCAAAATTTGAAATTAATAGGAGAGTAGTTTTGTCTGTTAACACAAGCACATTGATCCTAAACAAGCTACCTCCTAAGAAGCAGGACCCAGGAGCCCCGCTAGTTTCCTGCACATTAGGAAACATTACTTCTGATTGGGCCCTCCTCGACTTGGGTGCTTCCATTAATGTGATCCCCACCTCATTGCACATGGAATTGGGTCTAGGCTACCTAAAACACATTGACATAACCTTGCAGTTAGCTAATAGATCCATTACAAACCAAGGTGTATTTTGGAGGATGTTTTAGTCAAGGTTAATGATTTGCATTACCTTGTTGATTTCATGGTCTTGGACATGGAGGCCCCAAAATAGCTCAACCACACCCCGATTATTTTGGGAAGACCTTTCCTGGCTACTGCCAAGGCGAGGATTGATTGTGAATCGGGAAATATAGAAATGGCCTCAGGGGATAAGACAAATCGATTCAATATTTTTGAGGTCTCAAAGAAGAATAAAACTAAGTGGTTCAATGGAGGAGCTTGGTAGAATAGAGGAAGTAACAACCATACATACCTTAGACAACCTTTTAAGGGCCAACTCAACCCAAACTCGGGGATTGCAGAAATAATTGAGGACAAAGCAAAATTGCCACCAATTGTAGCAACACGGGATGAGGAAGATATATATGAAATCGAAAATTTGTTGGATGATTCACATGATCAAGTTAAAACCCAACAACATCCTTATCCTAAATGCTTAGAGTTTGAGGTCCAACTTGTGGGTGGGAATCCTGAGGATTAGGATGGTTGGTTTAAGAACCCAGAGTGTGAGGATGAAATTGAATTTTAGGGAAGAACTCTTCAAACATTAGGTATACTAGAGTACCCATAAACCCCCAGCACATCACAAAACCCTCATCGTCCTTTTTCACCCAACCATTGCACAAATTCTACACCCAACCACAGTTCCTCTGTAATAAATCAATAAAACTCCTATTGGAGACCATTTGGGCTCTCCCTACACCACCAGCTTGCCACTTTCATTGATCATCTCTTTGGCAAGTCCATTTTCAATCTTTGGGACCCAAATCTTAGGGCCCAGAAACAGTGTTATTGCAGCCTCAATGTTAGTTATATTTGATTGAGGACCTCGCCTGGCTGAAGGCACTAAACTCAGCACATGTAAAGACTGCTCCAAGCTGACCAGAGTCTCATGGAAACCAGGTGTCATTCTTCCACTTCTACTCTCCTGCATGCTTTCATTTTTCACAATGAGGGCATTGCAATAGCTAAGCATAGGAGGGTGGACATATCTTATAACCTTTTCGTCAGCTGTAACAGTAATTTCCTATTATTTGATTCTTTAAAAAAAAAATTTGATAATTCAGAAAGATAAAAAAAAGGAAAAATTAAGAAAAGAGAACTTAGGCATTTGAAAGTTATTAACTTTAGGAAATGATACGATAGGATGTGAATACTTAGACTCTTCAGGTCTTCGGGCTTAATTAGCCCAGGTGTCCACTCAAATGTGGACATAGTCTCGAGTCCTCACCAATTAAAATTCATTTTAAGTTGGTAAATAAATTGGGATGATAAGTATGCAACTTATCAACCTACCCTCTGATTTGGGGGGACTTTAAGCCTAAGCATCTATACACTTTTTTTTGCACTAACTCACTTTTTTGTGGTTTCTTCGGAAATTGGATAGCTAATGAACTATCTAGGGTGGTATGGCTGGCAAATTGTCGGTGGTAACAGCTCATCGGCCGGTTGTCCAGAGCCCAGTGACAAGACCATTTTCATTGTACTACATTTAGGTAAATATTAGATCAGGGAAGCCACCTACTTAAAAAAAAAAAGAAAGAAAAAGAAAAAAAAATATAAGCAAAAGGAGAAAAAAAAAAATGAAACCACACTTGATCGCACGAGTATGGCTGGCAAGTTGTCGAGGGTAACAGCCCTTTGGCTGGTTGCTCGGATCCCAGCTGACAAAAATGCACAATAATTCCTAAAACACTTAGGAAAGAAGCGGGGAAGTAGAATAAACCAGGGAGATATACACTAGGTTCACTCTTGTGTTGACCCTATAAATAAAAGAAGTAGGGAGAAAGCTACTGTTCAAAAAGATAAACCTCTAGGCAAGGTCACCTAGGGTCATAGAAACCCGAAGTCCATTTTAACGGCCACCTAGTGAGTCTTTCACTATCTATGCTTAGCACTTAGAGTCCTTTTTGAGTCTTGGGCAGGTCGGGTAACCGAAAAAAGTTATCCCAGAACTCTTAAACTCCAAAAGTACAAAAAAATTAGGAAATAAGAAAAATAAAAAAGTGTATCTTCCCTTTTCAAATAAGGCAAGGACTTAGGCGGTCTACATTCTGGCAGACACCCGGGTACTATTGAGTTTTTGTTGCTTAGGAACTTAGTTGAAATTTTCTATTGTTAATAAATGACTTAGGCCTAAGCGATCTAATCCTAATTCTATTTTTATACATAGCATGTAGTTTAATTTTTTTTAAAAAAACATGTACTTTAATTTTGCTAAAGACTAGCAAAAGATAGGCATGGGAGTATGATGTACACACAACTATTGAGCATAAAATGTCTATTCATGCATGTTCCTAGCCTTAGATTTGTATTTCATATTATAAATATTGCATAGCATGCATCATTCTGCATTTAGAGTAGTTATATATAATTTAGGTTAATTGCATTCTTTTCTTAGTCAGGAGAGAAGGATATTTATTTTGAAGCCTCGGATTGACGATTCGATCGTACAGATCTGATCAAGACGACGATCAAAGTCTAATGCCTCTGAAATCGCCTCAATCGGAGTCTCGTAGCAACATATGCAGTCCGAGGAAGATCAACGGCCAAGGGACTAGGTGACATAATTTGGAGCTTCAAATGACAAATTCGACCACGCGTATGGATTCGGGTTGACGATCGTAGCCTAACGGAACAAAAATTGACTCAATCCGACCTCTGTAGTAGCCCCTACAACGAAAAGAAGATGGACGGCCCAAATTGCACGACATGGTGCAGCCCAAGCCACCCATGCGCACACACGCGCAACTGCATGTGCGCAACAACACGGGTGCGCACGTGCGTGCGGAGGCAAGCATGCTCACAGCGCAATGCCAGTGCTTGAGCGTGCGCGCACGTGGCAAAGAGTGCGCACAGTGTAGCGCCAGCAGAGAATATGGCAGGTGCGTGCTCGGTTGGCGCTAGCCTACAACGATGCCTGAGCTGGGTCTACAGCGACACTTACAGCCATCGCTAATTATTTGCATGCCAGCATGGCCAGCTGCATGCGCTAGCAAGCATGATTTTCCTACAGCGACACTTCTAGTGACAGCCTGGAGGTTGCTAATGGTCCCATACCTATTTTTGCCTCTTCTCCTCCACTATAAAAGGACCTACACCCCCTCCCTTCTAAACCATCTCTACCTACTCTACTCTTACCTACTCCTAAGCTTTAGCAAGCCTACCAACGCTCCATTAAAGCTTACTCTCAAGTTCCCAAGACGCCTATAGTGTAGCAAAGCTCTGCCTTACCAAATATTCCTCCCTCTTCCCATCACCATTCATAGGTCACCATGGAGCTGTCCTCTCACCTCCATTCTGGTAGCAGATCATCTCTGCCTCCTCACCTCCATTCCAGAGCTACGTTGAAGCTTTCCTCTACCTGACATCCTCCTGCATCTCACCTCCGTCGTCTTGCTCTTCACCTCCTTCGTCCGAGCTTTCGCCAGGTGCCGTCATCTCACCGAATAGGAGCTTCGGGTGATTTCTTCTCACCTCCATCTCTTTTTATGCTTTCGTAGATTATTATAATAGACATTCATGGTATATGTCATATTTGTTCCATATCTCTTGTTATTTATTCTGCTAGTCTTCTTTCAAAAACACATAAAAAATAACAAAACCATAAAACACCAAAAAGAAACAAATCGAAGTGAGATTTTTAATTAAAGTAAACGACGCCTCCCTGTGTTCGACCTGGGACTCCCTTGGAGTTTTAGTATAAATTTTATTTGATCACGAGTTTTGCAATAACGACGAAAGGTTACTTGTAACCCTAAGTTCAAACATGCGAAACATGTGCAATCAGTCGGGATCATCATTCTCGTTACCATTCTTGAGGGGGCTTTGGCGCCAGTACTTCGAGATAGTACTGTCCATGACACCACCTAGGAGCTCATAGCCCCAAAACACAATGCGGTGTGAAGGGGCACTCTATGCAAACTCAAGCTCTTACTCTGACACTGAGGGTACAGCACTATCCAAGACACTTAAGCTGCAAAAATGCACCTTAATGCTCCATCTAAAGATATGAAATATAGATACAGAGCAGCGCCAAGGCAGTAACATGTTGACAATGTGTCCTCAAAGAGGCATTTTCCTCCTTTTCGGTGGTGGGAACTCAAACCAATGATCTGTTTTAGACTTTTACTAAGGCCAAACAAAGGGTTTTTTTATTTCCTAATTATTTTTTAGGTGTTGGCTTTTGTGTGAATTTGACACCAGAAATTTTGAATGATATGCAAGTTTTTGAATCAAAAACTAAGTCGGATACTTTCCATGTTACAAACGGGGATCAAGTCACCTGAACTATCATGTGTTTAAGTGGAATTTTAGAGAAGGATATTTGATCTAGTCTAAAGGTGGACCCTGAAATTCTAATTATCGAATCCGTATCTTTTTCCTAGTTTGTTAAAGATTAAATCCCATTGTACCAAAAGTGAATGTTCAACCTTAGTCCCAATTTCAAGATTTCCTCAAAAGTTTTCAACATTTTTATTATTTTGGGTATGCATGTAGGAAAAAGAAAAATTCATATTTTTAGGTTTTGAAAATCCTAAATCAATAGTCAAAATTTAAAAACACCGCCTATTTTTATGATATGAAATGTCCTCATGCATTAGAAGGGAAAGGGGATCACCTTAGTGAAAGGTGGTTGGGTTTAGGATGGTCAAAACTTGGAAAAAGAAAGAGAAAAAGAAAGCATGAAAAAATTATGGGTTACCTCCCATCCAGTGCTATCTTTCACACCATTCAGCCAGGCATTAAGGTATGCATGGAAGACGAATTATCATGTAAGTAGTTGGACACTTGAATGGTTGCATAAAAAGGGTCTTCATCTGGATCCCTGGAAAGTTGAGTGGTAAAATGATGGGAATCAAAATTTGATGGAAAATGGTAAGTGTGACCTGAGTCTAGCCATGGTTTTAATTCAGGATGAATGCCAAACTTGGGTGGGTTTGGTGGTAGGTCCAGTTGAAAGGGGGTAGGAGGGGAATGATGAAGGGTAGGTGAGGTTAGTGTGTAGGGGTGGGTTGAGAGAAAAGTGGGTGTGTGATAAACGCACATGAATTCATGATAACATGCTTATTTATGATAGTTCCTAGGCCTAACATTGCATATCATAGTATAAATATTGCAAAACATTCATTGCATTGCATTTAGGATAGTTTGTGTACTCTGTACATTAATTCCATCATTTTATATGGCCAAGAGGCAGTGCAACATCTTTACGGGCTTTGGATGAAGAATCCAACCGTACGGATGGATCCAGAGTGACGATCGCAATCCGTCAGCGTAAAAATCACTCCGATCAGAGCTCCGTAGTATCCTCTACAAGAAGAAGAAGATGGATAGCCCAGATGGCACCATGTGGTGCCATCTAGGCCACCCTACATGAGCTGAAGCTCCCAGCCTCACCTTAAGGAGAGAATCCCAGTTGTTGGATCTCAATCTAAAGGCTGATGAGTGCTCTTCATCGCTCAGCCTTAAGCATCTCATGGAAGACATCATCTCAACCGTTGGATCTTCATCCAATGGTCGAGGCACACAGCTGCACCGCATCTCCACATGACTAAGAAACTTCTTGGTCAAATGGTAGCGCACCTGCTCCTTAAATGAGAGGCGTGGGTTTGACCCTTAGTTCTCCGCACCCCATTCAACGCTCGAAGAAATTGGACCGCTCGATCTTGATCGAGCAGTTGGTGTTGCGCACGTGCTAGGAGACGCCGCTTGACGATGCGCAAATGCATGCAAAAGCAGATGCGTGTCATCTGGAGGGCTCATTTAAGTTGATCGGGTGTGATAGCTGTCATCTGATCGTCGTGATTGTGTGGTGAGTGCAATTCAAATCAATGAAGGCGTGATCTGCAGGTGCCTCTAGCCGTACGATGAAGGATCCAACGATTGGGATCACAGATGCCAGTGGGTGCGTGATTCAGAAGACATCTCTGCGTGTTTCCTCCTCGTGATCTTAGCCATCCATGCCTGATCCAACGGCTAGAGATCTTCGTGCACTATGCTAGCTGCAACCGCGCCTCCTCATGCTAGCAGAGGTGCTTGAATGTTTACCAACACCCCCGGTTAAAACATCGCTAAAGACTCGTGCGGGCAAAACACGTCCATTCCTCCACTATGTAGACCCCATGACCCCTTCCCTTCTAAACCATCTCTACCTACTCTACTTCCTACTCATAAACTCTAGTAGCTTACCAAAGCTCCCTTAGAGATTATTCCCAAGCTCCAAAGGCCTCCTATTAGTGTAATTCTCCTATACCCCACCAAATACTCATCCTCCATCTCACCACCTTCATAGGAAACCTTGGAGCTGTCCTCCAACCTCCATTCCGGTAGAAGATCACCTCCCTCTCCTCATCCCCACTCCAAAGCCTTGGTGAAGCATTTCTCTACCCGACGTTCTCCTACATCTCACCTCCGTCGTCCAGCACCTCACACCCTTCGTCCAAGCTGCCGCCAAGTGCCGTCATCTCACCAAACAACCGATTTGGAAGGTTTCTTCTCACCCATATCTCTTTTATTTTTGCATATTGTAATTGATGTTTGAGTGACATTGTGACATATCCATTTGTGTTCTCCACTTTTTGAAATTATTCTACTTGCCTCTTTATTGCAAAAACAAAAGAAAAAAATAACAAAATCCTAAAACAACAAAAAGAAACAATACGAAGCACGAATTTCAATGAAAGTAAACATCACCTCCCTGTGTTTGACCTGGGACTCCCTTGGAGTTTTGGTTAAAAATTGTATTTGATAACGTGTTTTGTGAACTATGACGATGAGTTCTCGAAACCCTGATTTTACTTTGCCAAAACCCGTACATCATTGTATCAGGGGAATAATCAGGGAGATCATCAGGAATAGATTTTTGTGGAAGACAAGTCTCTGAGTCATAGATTTCGTCGACCACTGATTCTGAGTCAAATTCCTTGAAAAAATTATGGTCGGGAAGGCTATCTACCAACATTGTCTCCACCAAATTTGATATTTTTGTATCTGAATCCTCGAAAAAATTATCATCATGGAATCTCTTGGAGGATTTGAAAATATCAAGGGTGATAGTTTGGCCTGCGTAGGTGATATCAATTTTTCCTGTATGGCAATTTATATTTGCCTTTGCAGTGGCTAAAAAGGGTCGTCCAAGAATTATTGTGGCATTCATCAAAGATTCAGGTACCTCAATGTCAAGGATTAGAAAGTCTGCGAGGAAGACACAATTCTGGACCTTGACCAAGACATCCTCGATAATCCCACAAGGTTTGATTGTAGATCGGTCGACTAATTGAAGGGTAACCTCAACAGGTTTTAATTCAAGGATCTAAAATTTTTCAAATAAAATCATGGGAATGATATTAACTGAGGCACTGAGATCAAGAAGGGTGCGATTGAAAGTAGTGTCATCAATAATCACTGAAATTAAAGGTGTGCCCAGATCTTTCATCATAAGAGGCATCTTGCTCTGCATGATAGAGCTTACTACCTCCGAAAAATGCACCTATCCTAGATTTTTAGCCCGCCTCTTTGGAGTATAGATCTCCTTCAAAAATTTGGCATAGGCAGGTATATATTTGATTGCATCTAGGAGAGGGATATTGATTTGAACTTGCCCAAATAAATTCATGAGTTCTTTAGTTGTGGGCTCATATTTCTTTTTCCGATTAGTAGTGGGGTGGAGAGCTTGTGGAAAAGGGATAGGAGTCGTGTCTTGATATTTTTGTATTTCTTTTCCTTCCTGATGTGGGAGTTGTGAGTCAATTTGCACAGGAATGGGGATTTCACCAGGTTGTTGTGAGGACCTTGGATAGGTGGTGGTTTTCCCACTCCTTAATGTAGTTGTATGTGCTGTCGGATTATTATTTGGAGGAGGTGGGGGCCTATTGTTGTGAAAACCTAGGAGGCTGCTGAGGTGATGGATTAGTAGGAGGCTGATTATGGTAGTTTTGATTCTACCTGGATATTGGCTCCTTTGATGATTAGGATTGGGTATGGGTTGGGAGGGTAGATGTCCTTCAAGTCTTTGAGTTGGAGTAACCCCAATTTGATTATTCAGATTTGTAACAACACGGGTTACTTCCGTCATTTTACTCTGCATTTCCTGTAGGGCTTTCATTATCTGGGCATTGATGTCTTGTTGAGATGGCCCAGGATGAAAGGTCAGATTCGACCCATACCTGCTATATTGATTTGATGTTTGGGGAGGAATTGGGTTATTCCAGGAGTGGTTCGAGTAATTCTTCTAGTTGGAAGAATTTCTAAATTGCTCCTGGAGGGCAGAAATATTTTCAGTGGGGTTAGGGTTTGGATAATTGTAATTCCCTAGTGAATCATAGAAAGCCTCGAGATATTGATGATAAGCAGTAGAGATAGTGCTTAGATTGTGCAAATTTTCTCTCCGTGGAATGTTTGGTTGGGTTAGATGTGGAATCTGTGGAGCTTGGATTGGTGTGGCAAGTCTTTCCTTAATTTTCTTCTGATTTATTTGCATATGGTCGAGTTTTTGGACGATCATTTGAAGATTTTCTTCGGTGATAGGGATAGGTTGAATGCCTATTTCATGAACACCGAATTACGGGTTTGAAGTTCTACCAAAGGTGTTCATGGAAGCTTGATTAAATGAGTTTTCACTCATTTCTTCAAAAAGGTCATAGGCACTCTCAGCATCCTTATTTAGGAAGTTATTGCCACACGAGGCATCGACGAATCGTCAAATTTGATCTTCTAATCGGTGATAGAAGATCTGCATGAGATGCCATAAGTGAATCTCATGGGTGGGCAACTTCTTAGGAGATCTTGGAATCTTTCCCAAGAATCATGAAAAGTCTTGCCAAATTTTTGTTGAAAGGTCATAATAGATCTTCGCAAGGAATTAGTACGACTTATGGGGAAAAATTTCTTGAGGAAGGCACTCTTTAGCTGAGGCCATGTGGTGATAGGTCTGTTCTGAACCAATAAGCAGCCTTATCTTTAAGAGATAATGGGAATAACCGCATCAACCAAAGGTCTTCTTGCACATTGTGGGAATGAGTTATTTGTGCAAGAAGAGTCAGTTCTTCAAGGTGGTTGAATGGGTCTTCCCTAGGAAGGCCATGGAAATGCTTAATAAGATTCAAAACAACTAGTTTGATCTCGAAGTCCCCTTCAGTTATGACCACCCCCGGTCTTCCCTCATAATAGGAAGGATCATAGAAATCTTTTAGAGGAACGACAGGCTATTGACAGGGTGGTGGGTTTGGCCTTTGGTTGGCTAGGTTTATGATATTCCCAATCAATAGTTGTTTATTAGCTTGAAGTTGAGCAATCTGCTCAGCCATCAAGGAGTAGAGATTAGGCAGGGGGGCTTGTTGTTATGATTGAGGCTTGACATCATTAAGAAGCTCCATGTGTGGAAAATCACAGGTGGGGGGTTTTGGGTGGAAGGGTCAGAATTGGGATTAATAGTGGGATTAGAAGTGGAGGTGGATGGGTTAGTGGACTTGTTTTGTTAATTTTCCATTTTTTTAGAAGATAGAAAAAGTGGTCTTTTCATGCAGGGGGCAAAATCAAATGGTCCCTCCAAGTACGGAGTTTGGGACTATCGCCTGTGCATAAAATGGAAGAACATTAGGGGAGGAGAAGAGAGAGAGATGAGAGAAAGTGTGCAATTCAAACAAACAAGCCTAGTCTTGTTTTAAGGTTGACTCCTTAAAACCTAAGACTTGGGAACCTAATGGGTAAGAAATCAACAAGTGAACCCTATTCCCAAAAGAGAACTCGGCTAGACTAAAGAGGTGGCTTGGGCCCAAGCATGTCCTGGGAAAATCACCAGGGGCTTGTGTAAACCCTTACTCGTCATTTGACTTCCCTCTAAATCTATCGCCGCATTGTCTAAAGGAAGTAGGAGAGCTTAGTGATCCTTAAATATCGGATATCAAGCCTAATTGAATGAAGTCCTTAAGTGGTCAAATGACTACTTGTTTTAAGTCAGGCTTGGGTGTCTAAATGTTCATGGGAATGCGGAGGGCATTAATTGGGGTAATGCCTTGTTATTTCAATTTTTTTGGTGTGTGCAGGATTGGAAGTGATTCCAATGGCAAACAGGTTGTCACACAAATTTTTTGTTTGTTTTTCTATTTTAGGATTTGATTTAACTTGGTGTGTTTTAGGGTTTTCTTTTTAAATATTCAAACAAGTTTGAAATGCCACAAACAACGGGAAATCAAGTTGCATTGGTGAAGATAATTTTCCTTTATATTGTTGGACTAAAAATTTAAAAAGAAATCCTAATTCAATTGTTCCTAATATACAAATTTACTACCAGTGAGTTTGTTTTAGGCTTTCTTTTTAAGTAGTGATCCAAACAAAGCAACCAACACCACTACTATATGTAAAATCAAATAAGGATTCCAAAAAATATTTTATTGTGAGTTTAATAATTTGTTTGATATTTTTTTAGGATTTTTCTTTGTACTGGTGTTAAAGTCTAGAAATGATACCTGAGGGTATTTTGGACTTTTCAATACCACCACTGGCCACCAAAAATTTTTATAATTTTATGTGCATGTAAAATTTTACAAATATTCCAGAAATATAAATTTCACAAAAATTAGATGAGTATAAAAATTCCTAAAATTCACAGACAGTAGCAAAATAGGGATATTAAAGGAGATGACCCCTCTGTTGTCCACGAATTTTTAAAATTTGTATACAAATCTAATTTCTTTGAAATTTGGAACAGATGTTCCACACTTGATTTGGAATCACTGGGTGAAATTTGTAGATTTTATGAGGCCTGTGGTTTTGGGAATTGAGTTTTAAAACTCGGACAGAAGTCTGGACCCGAAAATCATAACACCAACACTTGAAGTGGAGTGGTGTTAAATAATGCAAACAAGCAACAAATTGATTTTAAATGTTACCACTCTACTTAATTAAGATGTTTAGGATCCTGAAAGCCATGTTTAATATTTTTTGGTAGTTTTTTAAGATAAATGTGACAAGTTTGAGATTACCAACCTAAATTTTTCGCAGGAAGAAAAGGCACTTCAAGTTCCAAAATCCCTCTTTCTTCCTGCAACACCTACACACACGAGAGAAAAAGAGACAAGGGGATGAGATACACTTATCAAGCAAGAGAAATACTTAATGCAAAGCCGTGCCTCCTCGGCAACGGTGCCAAAAAGTGATCGAGTTTTTACGCAGTTTGTAAAATTAGGGTTTTAGATGTCATTGCAACATGCAAAAACCTATTGCTTTTAAAATTTATAATCCTAAATAGTGGAGTATCTAGGGTCGTCCAAGGAGGCAATATTTACAAATATCAATCTCTTACTTGAACATGAAAATGAACTTTCTTTTTGGTATCTTTGAAATAGCAAGGCAATGCGAACTTGATGGCGAGAATAGACTACACCTAATTCACTAAGCTAACACTAAGGTGACAAGTAATTCCTCTCTCTAAGCTCACTCTAGGCATGTGGAGACCTAGGGTAATTAGAGAGAGGGAGTAAGGAAGTGCTAGAAAGCCAAAGAATAAAGATGCAAACTAAAGAAAGGCAACTTTTAATTAGGGAAAGAAAGTGTTTTACAAAAACCCTAATAGAGGAATACTTTTCCTATAAAATTGAAGGTACATAAATGAAAACACTAATTGTCCTGATGATGTTGGTGAAGAAGAGAAGCTTCTTGCTCCATGCGCAGCAACTCCTGGCTTGAAAAGAGGTTCTTCTTCTCCTTCCTTGGAATGCTCCTCCAATCTGGTGAGATCCTCTTCCTGGTAAGCCCTAGATGGGTGTACCTATGCTCCTCCAAGGGTGGATGTGCACCACCGTAGTTTCTCCTCCAATGCCTGGTCGTCCTCCTTGATGTAGAGAGCCTCTAGCTCTTGGTGTGGCACAAGAAGAAAAGTAGGGAGGAAGAAGGCACCAAGGAGGCAAGGGATAGCCTTGTTAATCTTCTTCCTTCCTCCATCTTCTTGGCCGTAGGTTATAGGTGGCTTAGGGTAGAATTAGCACTAAGGGAGGATGATCATTTGGTGGTGGTTAGGAGGATTTTTATAGAGGTGGAGAAGGGTGGTTGGCATGGGGATTAGGTGTAGGGCTAGGATTGGATTTAGGAGGTAGTTAGATGATCCTATGGTGGTGGGTAGTTGGCACCAACCAAGGGGATGCTATGGGGGTAGTTATGGTGGCTAAGGGGTACAAGGAGTTGGCGCCAACCATGGAGGGATGTTATGGTTTGGCGCCAACTAGGGAGGGTTCTAGAAGGGGGGCTAGATGGATGGTGGAGATGGGTTTAAGGAGAGATGTGTGGTGGAGATGCATGGGATTTTGGAGGGAAAAAGTGGCGCCAATTAGGGGGTAGTTATAGGTGGTTTTGGAGGCACTTTGTGGTGTCTTTTGGAGGTGGTGGTTAGGTTAGGTTGGCTCCAAGGTGAGGTGGAAGTAGGGTTAGCCTATGTGGAGCTTAGGTGGGCTTACTTGGTGGAAGTAGTTACGTGGGAATTAGGGTTAGGTAGGGTGGATGGTGGATGGCCAAGGAGTTGCATAGCTAAGCTAAGCTAGCTTAGCTAGTAGATGAGTAGGGTAGGGAGTAGAAGGAGCTAGGGTTTTAAGAAGAGGGGCTGGAGGAGAGCTGTCTGTTACTGCATAGGAGCTAGTGGCTACTGAAGAGAATAGCAAGGAGCTACTTTAGCTGGCTTAGCTTGCTAGTTCTTTGCTAGCTGCTAAGCCAAGCTAAAGTAAGCTGGCTTCTGCTGAAAGATGCTAGGTAAGCTAGGTCTGATCTTCTCGGGGAGGACCTAGCTAGCTGAAGTAGCTAAGGTAGCTTAGCTCAACTAAGTTGAGCTAAGTGGAGTCCCCGAGAGCTGGACTTGAGCAGGCCTAAGCTAGGGTGAAGTCATCTTTAGCTAGCTTGAGTTGAGTAGAGCTGGAGGTAGTTGGACCTAAGCTGAGGTGGACTCTAGTCAACTTAGCTAAGCTAGCTAGAGCTCCCAGTGAACTGATGGGAGCAGAGATGAGCTACACTCAACTAAATTGAGTTGGATCTGAGTTAACTTGAGCTAGGGTGAGCTAAGATTAGCTATCTTGAGCTACCATTCAACTGAGATGAGCTGAATGGAGCTAGGATGAGCTAAGCCTAGTTCAAGTGAGCTGGTATCCAGCCTTGATAAGCTGGATTAGGCTAAGTCCTAGCTGGTTTGAGCTTCCTTTTCACAAGTTGCCTTCTTGAGTGCTAGCATTTTGGTGACCTGACTATTTGTTTATCCCTAACACTCAAATAAACAAATTAAAAACACAATAAAATGTACAATGCATGCCTGACCTGATTTATGCCTAATGCAGCCCAAAAGCCCATTTGTGGAGTAAAAATCCTAAGAGCTAGGTTTGTTTTAAAGCTTAAGAATGATGATAAACTGGCATTTATTAAAGATATGATAACAGACAACCTCGCAGGCTACCTAGAGAGGTCTAGGAAAAAGATTAATAGAAGAAGGGACCTCTTAAAACAAGAGTGGAGGATAACAAGTGTCCTCCAAAGTAGGAAGGGTTTTAAAAGATATAATCATAAGTATGTCAGAGCCTTGAATGGCGAGAGTAAAAGTACAAGCATCAATCCAAACTTGCCATTCCACTCAGGGATGTACTAGCCTGATATACTCCTTAGAAAGAATGTATGTGAGCAGAGACCTGAGCCAAGGATCGACTGGGGAGTGTAAGGGTTGTTTGTGGTGTTGGGTGGCAATGATTAAGTCCAAAGAAGGCTTAGTCCGTGTCAAGTCCAGTTCCAACAACAATTCAGATTCTGTATTATTCTCCCTAATAGTTGTTGTGGAGAAATTTAAGTCAATTTGCCTATCATTATTGATTTCCTCAAAAATGGGAGTCATATTTTTACCTTCAACTATATGAGAATCAATGGTCGACTCTAAATCACATTCATTTGATGGCAGGGTCGAAGCAACTGAATCATTAACATCAATTTCATCCCAAGATTCTTTTAGTTCACTTAAGTTTTTGTCGAGGTGTATATGTGATTCACCAGTAAGGGGAGGAGTTGCTTCAGTATCCTCAATTACTTCTGAAGGAGCATCAATCTCAATGCTATGGAGTAAGCCTATATCTCTCAATTCTTTATTCTCCTTGGGGCATAAATCCTCAATTGAAATGTATTATCCCCGAGAGTCTCTCCTAGGCTTCTCAATCTTATGTTCGTCCTCCTCCAACACCAACTCCATATCTTCCTAATTTTGCGGAGGATGATTTTCAAAATCAAAAGTAGGGAGGAATCTGGATTTCACCAAATCAATTATATCCTCAGGGGGTAAGTCCTCAAATAATGCATAATACCCTCGAGATTCACTCTAAACTCTAAGTCTGGGTTCCTCCATTAGGTCATCGTCCTCCTCTAAAATAGGCTCTTTGTATCCCTAAGACC
Source organism: Thalassia testudinum (assembly GCA_037157565.1). Classification (NCBI taxonomy): domain Eukaryota; kingdom Viridiplantae; phylum Streptophyta; class Magnoliopsida; order Alismatales; family Hydrocharitaceae; genus Thalassia; species Thalassia testudinum. The sequence continues at coordinate 42,113,720 of JAZHRO010000049.1, forward strand.
AAAATTGTTCCAATTCATCCTCCATTCCATTAGGGTCACCTATATGTAAATCCTCTAAATGTTGTATGGTATATGTTGGTTCCCTACATGGAGGATCGGGATTAGGCTTATTAAGGGTAGAATGGAGCTCCACCACATGATCAATCGGGGGATTGGTATGACTAGCACAACCTTCACCTGGGTCATCAGGGGTGAGAAAAATATTGTCAGCAAGGTCAAGGTCCTCAAGTGGTATCATCTTCCCTTTCTTTTGACTCCAATATAGCTTGGGTGGATAATCATTAAGATAGTCCTCCTCTAGTGGTTGTCTCATGGGGAGAGTGCAAGTGATAGCTACTCCTTGTTGTGAGTGTAGAGTGCGTTCTGATAAGGAAAGCATCATAGTATAGTGTGTAATACGATCAAACAAAAATATTTTCTAAAGATAACGAGACATTGAGTCCGGATCGTTCGTCTCTGGGAGGCGTTTGTTTCAATTCGGAATTTAATCTTTTATCGCTCTACTTTTCTTAAAATCGCACGCCAGTTTCCAGTCTTCGGGTTAAGATTTCGCCACTTCTATTATGTACCCTGATTACGTGCGCATGTGTTAAATAGATCACAAAGGTGAAAGTGTGAATTTCGGCGCACACAATTCTAGTGAGGTGGTGGCTGTTTACAGAAAATGCATCTGTAGTTAGATTTTCTATATTTTCCGGAAATGACATGCTTGTTGCGAAATATATAAGTACATGAAAAACAGGCAACTTGAATCACGTAGAAAAGATGATAATCAATAAGCTTATGGTGATTTCAAAACAAAGAGATATATATAAAAATCTATCTTTCATTCATTCATTTGGAGAAGTGTTTGCAACATGGAATGTAGAGGAAAGCTTGTACAGGAATGCTTAAAAATGTAAATCTAGCTACCAGAAAATGATTGCATACAGGAATCTATGGGGGGATTTTGCATGCATCATTGGGGTAGAATAAGGAGCTAAACTACTAAGCAGTAAATATAAGCAGTAAATGTAAAAAGCTAGCTACTAATCTATCAGAAAGTGAGGGCATTTGGAGGTGGGCTCCGATGGCCTTGGAGTAATAGGGAGGAGAATGAGGGGCGGCCAATGGAGCTTTGGACGGCCCTTGGAGAGAGGTTGGAGGAGTGATCCAGCATCCTGGCATGGAGATGGTGTCCTTCATGGTGGTGCTCAGCTCGTGGAGGAGTGGAGATGGTAGTGGCTAGCCTAAGTGGAGGTGGATGTGAATGGAGCCAAGCATCTATCGCCAAGAGTGGATTGAAGCCATGAATGTGGGTGGGCACAAATGGCCACCCCTTAGGTATTTTTATAGACCTAAGGGAGTCTCTATAGAGAAGTGTGGAACTCTCTAGAGAGGGTCCAAGAATGGCCAGCCAAGAGAGAGAGAGAGGTGGTTTCTTAGATCCACCATTTGTGGATCTAATAATTGAATGCCTCTTGGTTGCTAAATTTGGCAACAAAGAGTTGGTGCCACTCGAAGAGAGTTCTAGAGAACTCTAGAGGAGTGTGTGTGCTTGAATGGGTGTGTGTGGTCGTGCCCTAGGTGTCTAAGAGGTCTAGGTTAGGTCCTAAGGGGTTTAGGTAGGTGTATGCCTTGAACTACGGTTACAAACCCTACTTGCTAAGGGGAAATTGCAATTGAACTTAACCTAAGTTTAATTGAATGAGTGTGAACCTAATTGAGAGTGGAATAACTCAATTAGGTTGGCCTTAGGTCAATTGGACTCTCACTAAGTCCAATTGGACTTGTGTGGTTTGCGATCTGAGCTCAATTAGACTCAATGAGTCCAATTGGGTTAGGTGATGATAATTGACTTTGATTTAAGTCAATTGGGTTTGGTGAGGACCTAATTAGGTTTTCAGGGAGGTCTAGAGGTGATGTACTAGGGTTAGGACACCTTAATTTAGGTTTCTATGGGGTTGGGATTAGGTTTAGAGAGCTAAAGATCCAAGATTAAGGCTTGAATCTCAAAACAGGGACTGGAGACTAGTTCTAGACATCCAACAACATGATCAGACAACTTATACTCAATCATAAGTCCAGACTTCAGTTCTAGACGTCCAATCTGAGTCAGGGGGAATTCTAGGTTCTGTTTTGGGTATTCTGTAGAAATTGGACGTCTGACAAAGTATCTAAACATACAATAACACTGCAGAAGTGGGTTTGAGGTGTGCGGGAGTTGGATAAGGGTTCTATACATCCTATAACTTATCTGGATGTCCAGATAAGGGTTGGAACTACGGTTTTAGAGCTTCCTACGATGCTGTGACCTAATCTAAGGGTGGCTAAGGCCTAGGGGAAGTCTCTAGGCTATCCTAGGGCTAGGATGGACCTAAGCTCTTCACATTTTACTGCTTTATTCCTACTTAATAGAATAGCAAACCTTAACTCCCTTACATCATTATTCCTAAATCTAATCTAAGTCTTCTACTCTAGCTCTGCTGTAACACTCATTATTCCTGATCCAGCTTCAGATCCAGCTCCAGATTCAGCTCTAGATCAGCTTATTGCCTACAATCGACATAATGCACTTAATCAGCACATTATAACATTATTTTATGCAAAGCTAAAGTAAAGCAGTAAAGATGCAGATAATGCTTATGCATGCATGAATTACCCTAACTTATGCTAAGTTATAGCCTAATTTAGGTCAATTAAGACCTATGATTGCCGCGCAATCATACCCCCATGCCTAAATCTTGCTAGTCCCTAGCAAATGCAAGAATAAATTATTTATAGAAGGGTCCTTAAGGGATTGATTATTTTATCAAGTGTATGCTTAGAAATTCTTCTCCTTTTTGTTTTCATCCTATGCTCTAGAAATCTAGACAATCGTGAAAGTGTAGCTATGTAGCTTTTGCAACGGATTTGAGTAAAAACTAATTCACCTCTAAAGCCTGTACTTGACCCCTAGTAAAAATTCAACCAGGATACGTGGACTTCTTCCGTCGGGGTATTCAAGATATTCTATGAATTTCATCCCAGCTTTAGCCTTAGGTAAAGAATCTCTGAGGGGAAAGATTATATATTTGGTGGCTCACTCTTGATTGGTGCTACATAGAGATTAGTGCTACAGAATCAAGATTCCCAGATTACTATGTAACTCAACTCAAAGAAAGACGAGAAAAACTATGCTCTATTTTGATTCCTGTATATTCATTCTCTTTTGGTTCCGTTGCCGGGAACCAATAATCTACGGGGGGATTTTGCATGCATCATTGGGGGAGAATAAGGACTACACTACTAAATAGTAAATAGAAGCAGTAAATGCAAAGTGCTAGGTACTAATCTATCAGAAAGTGAGGGCATTCGGAGGTGGGCTCCGATGGCCATGGAGTGGTTGAGAGGAGAATGAGGGGCGGCCAATGGAGCGTAGGCCAGCCCTTGGAGAGTGGTTGGAGGAGTGATCCAGCATCCTAACGTGGTGTCCTTCATGATGGTGCTCAGCTCATGGAGAAGGAGTGGAGATGGTAGTGGCTAGCCTAAGTGGAGGTGGATGTGAATGGAGCCAAGTATGTGGATGGGTGCAAATGGCCACCCCTTAGGTCTTTTTATAGACCTAAGGGAGTCTCTCTAGAGAAGTGTGGAACTCTCTAGAGAGAGTCCAAGAATGGTCAGCCAAGAGAGAGAGAGGTGGTTTCTTAGATCTACCATTTGTGGATCAAAGAATTGAATGCCTCTTGGTTGCTAAATTTGGCAACCAAGAGTTGGTGCCACTCCAAGAGAGTTCTAGAGAACTCTAGAGGAGTGTGTGTGCGTGAATGGGTGTGTGTGTGTGTGTGGTTGTGCCCTAGGTGTCTAAGAGGTCTAGGTTAGGTCCTAAGGGCTTTAGGCAGGTGTATGCCTTGAACTAGGGTTACAAACCATACTTGCTAAGGGGAAATTGCAATTGAGCTTAACATAAGTTTAATTGAATGAGTGTGAACCTAATTGAGAGTGGAATAACTCAATTAGGTTGGGCTTAGGTCAATTGGACTCTCACTAAGTCCAATTGAACCTATGTGGGTTGAAATCTGAGCTCATTTGGACTCAATGAGTCCAAGTGGGTTAGGTGATGGTAATTGACTTTGATCTAAGTCAATTGGGTTTGGTGAGGACCTAATTAGGTCCTTAGGGAGGTCTAGAGGTGATGTACTAGGGTTAAGACACCTTAATTTAGGTTTCTATGGGGTTGGGATTAGGTCTAGGGAGCTAGAGATCCAAGATTAAGTCTTGAATCTCAAAACAGGGACTGGAGACCAATTCCAGACATCCAAAAACATGATCAGACGACTTACACTCAAAAATCATAAGTCCAGACATCAGTTCTAGATGTCCAATCTGAGTCAGGGGGAATTCTAGGTTTTGTTTTGGGTATTCTGTAGAAATTGGACGTCTGACAAAGTATCTAGATGTCTAATAACACTGTAGAAGTGGGTTTGAGGTGTGCGGGAGTTGGCTAAGGGTTCTGGACATCCTATAACTTATCTGGATGTCCAGATAAGGGTTGGAACTAGGGTTTTAGGGCTTCCTACGGTGCTGTTACCTAATCTAAGGGTGGCTAAGGCCTGGGGGATGTTTCTAAGCTATCCAAGGGCTAGGATGGACCTAAGCTCTTCACATTTTATTGCTTTATTCCTACTTAATAGAATAGCAAACCTTAATTCCCTTACATCATTATTCCTACATCTATTCTAAGTCTCCTGCTCCAGCTCTGCTGCAACACTCATTATTCCTGATCCAACTTTAGATCCAGCTCTAGATCAGCTTATTTCCTGCAATCGACATAATGCACTTAATCAGCACATTATAACATTATTTTATGCAAAGCTAAAGTAAAGCAGTAAAGATGCAAATAATGCTTATGCATGCATGAATTACCTTAACTTATGCTAAGTTCTAGCCTAATTTAGGTCAATTAAGACTTATGATTATTGTGCAATCACTCCTCAAAATGGGATCCCCATTGTTATTGGTTTCCTCAAAACTGATTTGATGATCACGAGTGCAGGGGTAAGAATTAGAATCAATAGTAGAAGGGTAGCTAAGCTAACCAATTTCCTCATTCAGTCGTTGACTATTCCTCGACATCTCTCCCATAGACTCCATTATTTCTTTCTATTGTTTTTGCATTTCTATCATAAAAGAGGAGAGGTTACTGTCATATTGGGGAGGATAGTCCATCTGTGGCTCAGGTTGCCTAGGGGTATTAGTCCAACCTTGATAAGAAAAATCATGAAGGGTGGGAGAGTTGGGTGTTTGCAAACTGGTGGGGATTCCTGGAGTGGAAAATTCTGCTCCTAGGCTCTACTCAAAAGTGGGAGATATCAGGCTAGTATTCCCCAAATAGGAATAGGTATGATCCCACGAATTATCATTATACCTATCAAAGGATGGATATGCTCGAGGCATGGGATCATGGTTCAAAGATGGAAAGTATTGGTTCTGATAATCTAAATGATAGGAGTAAGGGTGATCCATTATGTTAAGCCAAATAGGTTTAACTCTCTTAGGACTTACAAGAAATCAAAATAAAAATAGAAACTTCCTAGAGAGCTTTACTACTGCCAAAACAAATGCAAATACAATAGGAATCTATTTTTAGTAGATTGCAGGTCTCCTCAATCCTACTCCACAGGTTAGCCAAAGAAATCAAGTTAATGCTCCTCCATTCCCACCTAAGTGGTATAAGAGTTTAGGTGCATCTTATGTTCCCTAACCAAACTTGTTTGAGAAAGGTTGAGGTCAATAGAGTTACAATTGGTGGCCAAACAAGTTTTACAAGAATTACACTTCCTAGGCCGATCTTCATTGGTGCCTACAACCTACTTGCAAGGGATGGAAGCCTCGAATCAAGCCCACACACGAGGAACCAAAGTAACTTGGTGGATAGGCTTGTTGATTTCTAGCTAACTTCTCTTGTGGTGCAAGAGAAGAGGTAGAATAATTCCTAGTGCCTAAGTGTGAGGTGCATAAGTGTTCAAATGTGCAAACACGCACGCGTTCAGATTTGAAAATTCCACAGTTGACTGAGTTAGCATGTAACTTAGGTCACTTGATTTTAAAATCAGGTTGTATCCACAAAAAAGACGCTCCCACTGATGGAGAGTTTTCTCTTGCAGAAATAATCAAAAAAAGTTATCGTCTCAATATGTAATGTGCTGGAAAACCCTCGATCAAAAATTACTAAACTGACATTGAACCACAAAATCAGGTTGTATCCACAGGGAGGCATAAACCAATAAATTACCAATATTTGCAATGGATTATTTGAACATGTCGTACAAGTCTAAATGATGCAAAATCGATTCAGTAATAAGTTGTAGCATCAAATGATATCAAAAGATGGCTTGAATGAGCATTCACACAAATTATATGAAAGCAAGAGGGTTTGAGAGTAATTATCCAACAATATAAAATATTAAATAAAAAATAACACTCTTCAACCACCTTCATTTTGTCTATTTTCCCCTCTCCTATAACAAAACAAGGGAGGTGGAGTTCCGTGCTTGCATGCATGCGGGGAGCTGCGGTTGGCGGTGTGGCTTGTCAGAGTAGGGTCAGAGGAGAGGATCACTCCGATGGTGGTGCAGTGGCCCACGGTGGTTGGAGATGTCGTTGGTGACAAGGAAGAGTGCGGCGACGGTGGGCTGTTACCACTGTCGAGAGCCGCTGCAGGCGATGCGAGTCACACCAAGACATCGGCGGTTGTGTGCGGGATGTCACACGCGACTGTGGTGGCGTCGAAGAGGTGTTGACGTCGAGGAGGTGGTGGCTGCACGGTGGTTATTGATGGGTTCCTTCGACATGTAGAGGTTGAAGATGGAGGAAAAAAAAGGATAGGTAACTGTTGGGGCATGGAAGGGTTGTACATGGTGTGCTGGATGAGCGCAGGTGGTTGCTACGGTGGGGCAGTACGCTGTCACTGCACCGTCAATCGATGAGGAGTTCGCGGTGGCATCACAGTGCGAGCTTTACGTTCCATGGTGAAAGCTTTGTGCACAATCGTGGAGATTAGCCCCCTTAACCGATTGAGGAGGATTCCCCTCTTATTGTGCACGAGGGAGAGCAAGTCAGCAATCTTGTTGAGAGAAGCTCAAAGAGGTGTTGTGAGAGGCTCGGGGAGGCGATCGCGAGAAGCTCGGGGAGGCGTTGCACATTCTGCAGGAAGGAAGAGAACAAAGAAACAAATCGGGTTATCTATACAATTAATCTAAAATAATGCATGAAATGCATGTCACTATAATGGAATGTATAAATATGCATGGAGGCCCTTATTTATAAAATAATCTATTTATATATTAAAGTATGATATGTACATGCAAACATTAATTTAGTCATTAGGCATTTAAGTATTTACTTAGCCACCAATTGTGGTCTCATCAAATGCCCCCATGCCTAGTTTTTGCTAATCCCTAGCAAAAGTAAAAAGTGATGGAAGTGACAAAGATTTCTTCTTTTCTTATTCCAAACATTTAGAGATCCAGACAAGTGTGAAGTGATAGTATCCTAAGTAATGGATTCAAGTGAAAAGCCAACTTACATTTGCAGTTCGCACTTAACCCTTGATGAAACTCTATCGAGATAGGCAGCTATTTCCCTCAGGGATAAAGTAGAAAATGATCTATAATTTGACCTTGGATTTTTGGCTTAGGTAGGTGATGTAAACATGTTTATATCATATAAACTATCTATTTACACGTGTTCTTAGGCATAGAATTGCATCATATATTATAATATTGTATAACATGCATCATCTTGCATTTAGGGAAGTTTGTATAAAAGTTAGGTTAATTGTCTCCTTTTATGGCTAGGGATAGGGCAACTTGTTAATCAGGGCCTCGGATCGAAGATTCAACTGTACGGATCTGACCAGGGCGACGATTGGAGTTCAACGACTCCAAGATCGCCCTAATCGGACATTCGTAGCACCAGATAGAGACTGAGGATTCCTAAAGATCAAGGGCTAAGATGGTGTTAATCCGCACCTCAGATGAGAAATCTGACCACATGGATGGGTTCCGATCGACGATCGTAGCCTAATGGCGCAAAAATCGATCCAATTCGACACCCGTGGCACCATCTACAACACAGAAGATGGACGGTCAAGATGGTGCCATGTGGCGCCATCTCAGCCGGCCAACCAACCCCAAGGACCCGCCTCCTCTCTTCTTCTTCACCCGCTCGACGAATCTCCACCATTGGATGCCCATCCAACGGCCACAAATCCGCGTGCACAAATCCTCTGCGTGACACAAACGAAGGCATAGTGCAGCAGTTGAGTGCCTCTTCGCGAGCGAAGGGCGCTCGTTCGAGCCGTACGAAGTGCCTCAATTCAGACGGGCGTGGGCGCGGACATGATTTGACCATCAGATGAAGATCAGGCGGTCGAGGGTAGATGGCATGGTGCACGAAGGATCCTTCGATCGCGTATGTGTGCGATGACACACGTTTGCAAGCCTCTTCGCACGTGGGTGCGCGGTAGAGGCATTTTGAAGGGCACTGTGAGGATGACTCTAAGCTGTCCGATCTTGAGATCGGACGGCTGAGATCAATCCAAACGTGCGCTGGCGTTAGGGCATGAAAGAAGAGCGGGCACGCACGGCGCACGCATATGTCGCCCACAACAGACCTTTAGTGACGTTTAAGTCCTTCACTAAAGGTCCCATATTAATGTTTTTGAAATTAAAATGTCCAAAATGCTCCTACTCCTTGCAACTTTAAAAGGAGACCCCTACCCTACGAATTTCTCATCCCTTCTCTTCTCTCACCACATCTAAAGCTCTAAGAGCTTGTCCCACACCTGGGATGCTCTTCTAGTGTAGAAATCATAATTTTTCCACCTTCATCCCCTTTCGTGGAGAATTCTGTGGTTGTCCTCTCTCTGCATTCGGGAAGCGGATCTCGCGATGACGACAACGTGCTGCTTCATTCTCGTTCGTCACGCTTCATCCTCCTTCCCGCTCCGTTCCACGTCTTCCAGGTGTCGTCCCATCCGACTCGTCCTCCAAGCGATCGTCGAGGAGGATATTTCTCTCTCCATTCTCTTTACTGCTTTCTAGAGTAGATTTATTGCTTCCTAGTCTAGATTTCCCGCTTTCTAGTGGTAATGAGTAGTGTAATGAACAACTTCTTATAACGAAATCCATGTTTATTCTACCTCTCTTTTTGTTTTATTTGTAATATTCTCTCTCTTCTATTTATTATTTGTTAAATAGATGCTAGTTTTTGATCGGCTATTCTGTTTTGTGACAAACAAAACAAACGCGTATTTTTAGTCAAACGTCTGCCTCCCTGTGTTTGACCTGGAACTTCTTTATGGATTTTTTGATATAAATTTTATCAGTTGAATGGATTTCTTTGTGACTCTAACTACGATGATGGGTTTTCGAATCCAACTGCGAACATGTAGTTTTCCACATTCAACATTTTGGCGTCGTTGCTGGGGAGGCGATGCTCTTTGATTCTTCACATTTTCCAACTTACGAATCGTTTACCTCACTTCTCTCCTTTTTTATTGTGATTGCAGGTACTCTTTTGAGACAAGCAAAAGTGGTAGATTGGAGCAAAGTGCTGTTGAAGGTTCTGTAAGTTTACCCCCATCTCCCACCCATTAGTATTCATTCGACATGTAATAACACAAACATAAATCAACCTAAGTGTTCTCAATAACCTTAATGTTAGTTTTGATTGTTTGTTTGACACCAACACCCTCCTTACCATCCACATTTAAAAAGAAAAATTAAAAAGATCTCACAGAGGTACACAACCTCATCTGATTTTCAAACTCAACCGGTAAACTGATCCTTGGAACCGGTACACAGACCCAAACACATAATCGAGTAGAAATCAAATTAAGTAATCACTTATGTGCCTAATTAAGTGGTGCAATAGGCTGATTGTTTGAGTTGATTGGGCTGCACCACTTCAACTAAAATCAACTCATTAAGTAGCTGCCACATAGGTTGAACTCTTTGTGATTTACCAGGCACTCCACATTTTTTTAAGCTTCAAAGGTAAACATCTTCATCGGTGTTTTCAAAACCTGGTGTGCCAACAAAATTTGATTGAAAATACCTAAATTTGAATCCTAAAAGCTACTAAGCAAGATTTGAACCCTAAAATGCACCACATCAAAAATAATCTTGCTTGAAAACCTCTGGTTGTGCACATACACACATCAATCAATCATTAAGGGCACAACCCAGATAAAGGGTCCATCACATTCCAAAGCACATTCAAACCTAACCCTAATTAAAACAGAGTAGACATTGGCCTTAAGGATTGGACTCACTCTTTGCAGCCCAGAACGAGATTATTTTCGATTAATCTATTTCTACTGTTCAATCTGATGTTTAGCCAGGGGAATAGAATCAAACAATCACGGTTGGGGGGTACACTAGGAACTGGAGGCACAAGCCGAAGGAAGAACCTTCTCCCCAGTCCCTCCCTCTAACTGGTTGGATTGAACGAAAAGAAGTAGATCAAATCGTTTATTTATCTCAAGATAGGTTCTAGGAGTCTGTAGGTCTTTAGGCTAGCCCACTTAAGTACAGGATTGATTGTTTGTATTGCAGGGCACCTTTCTTCCTCCCATCTATCATGAGTCCTGCCACATTTTATATGCATTCCTGCCCTTTCCCTCCTGTTATGACTTATCCTCAACATGATGATTATCTTGACTCGTACTGTAATCAACCATCTGTTAATTGGGATAACTCGGATTGGGGATACAGTTCCGGACATCCGTGTTCAGGATCTAACCCTAGACACCATCATCAAGATTTTTATCCTTCTCCGAGCCACATTGATTATAGATTGCCATCCCTTCATGGACAACCTAATATGATTTACAATCAAGGAGGATACATTGATCCTTACCCATCCTTTGAATACACTGCCTTTAGGTCATCACCACGTTATGAACAATCCGAAATGACCTATTACCAGGAAGGATATCACGTATCTCAATTCGTTAACTCCTCTGCACTGATCCAAAACCCACCCAACCTTGAACCAACCCATTTGGTTCAAGTTAACCAAGTCCAAGATAAGGTTTTGGCTAACTTGAGGAATACTATACAATCTTTAGAAGCTCAGCCAATACCTTGCACTGAAGAATTGGAGGCCCTGATTGAAATGATTGATGATTGGAACAAGTATTTGTTGGATTGGCTCCAGGATGTTAGGATAAGGACCCAGGTGAGTTTTTACTTGGGAAGTTAGCAAAATTGAGAATGAGATTTGTGGTTGCTTTAGTTTAATCATGGGATGATTCCCAGAATGAACCCCCTTCAAGAGAACTAAAGTCAGAACCTACTCAGACACCTATTAGGGGGGACACGTGTTACGAGGCTAACCAAATTGATCTAGAGCAACCAATTAAGGATGATCTGATTTCTTCACCTGAAATCCCTGAGCCGGGGTATGAGGAAACGTATGTCTCCATGGATTAGAAAGTGATGGATGATTTCACAACGTACATTAATACGGATTTAGATTTCTTTGATTCTGAAGGTGAAGAATCAGAAGTCTCACGTGAGTTTATAGAACATGATTCCTGTGAGACAACTGGGCCTGAGGAATCTGATAGATCATATGATGGCCCAATAACTAAGGAAACTGATCTTATTAGGGCTTCTATGGTAGATGCAAATCCCTGCATTAAGGATTCAATTCAACGCCTTGATTCTCAGTTACACCCCCTTGAGTTTACTGATGATTCTATTTTTGAAATAACTAGACCCAAGTCAATTTTGATTCAACCACATCTTTTAGACATGGAAATTACATACAGGGTGATTAATATGTAGGAGGTCCTGGAATTTGACATTCTGAATGAGGAGGATAGGAGCTGGGAAATTTTGATTTGGGAAGTAAACCCCGGAGGAAGTAGAAGACCGAGTCTAAGGGTTCCAATTAATCTAAAATCATCAAACTAGGACCCTTACGACATTTGTTCTGAGGATGTCCAACCCAAGCACATATTCAATGATTATTCTTCTGAGCTTGAATTCACTGTAACTCAACTTTTTGGTCTTGGGTTACATCCTCATAAATTGCACACCTGACCCCGCTTGCATACTGATTTCAGGTTCTGGGTAATTTTTATCCAGAACCTTAGATATACTCGACCATGGGGTATGGGTTTGCACCACAATCTGGTCCACATTTGTGGACATCTACTTGCAGGTCCTAAGCTGAATCTTTTTATTCTGATTCTGATCTGCACCTGCGAATTTGTTATTTCTTCTTCTTTGTGTAGTGTGCCTAGCTGAAGGCACTAAATTCAGCACGTATATAGTTTTTGTTTATCTCAGAGCGGACTCATTATTCACGCAATTCAAGTGCTTTCTACTCTACTCCACTCTATTTCATGTCTTTTTAATACAATGAGGACATGCATTATATAGGCATGGGGGGGTGGACATCTCTGAATTATTTCGTCAGCTCTGTAGATTCATTTTGTTTTCCTTTTATTTATATTAAAAAAAATGTGAATTAGGAAGGAATACTTGGACATTAGGACCTTTCAATCTTAAGAAATATTACAGTAGGATTTGAACACTAAGACCCTTCAGGTCTTTGGGCTTAATCAGCCTGGGTATCCACTATAATGTGGATTTGTTTATCAAGTCCTTGCCATCTTGAATTCTATTTTAATTTGATTAGATAAGTTTGGGTGATAAGTACATGACTTATCAACCTGCCCTCTGATTTGAGGGAACTTTAAGTCTAAGTGTCTACACACTATTCATCACCAACTCGTTGCTCGGCGATTTTAATAGAAATTGGGTAGCTAATGAACCTTCTAGGGTGATATGGCTGGCAAGTTATCATGGGTAAGAACCCATAGGTAGGTTGTCTACAGCCCAGTCACAGGACCACTCTCTTCTTACTGCCTTTAGGTAAATCTTAGATCACGGAAGCTACCTACTTAAAAAAAAAGAAAGTTCAAAAAGAAAAGAAAAAAAAAAGGAAAAAAAAGAAAAGGAGAAAAGAAAGGAAAAGAAACAAAAGAAATAAGCCACACTTCACCGCACGAGTATGGTTGGCAAGTTGTCGGTGGCAACAACTCATCGACCGGTTGTCTAGAACCTCGCTCAAGAAATACACTAAAAATTCCAAAACACTTAGGAAGAAGAGGAGAAGTAGAATAAGCCGAGGAGATATACACTAGATTCACCCTTGTGTTGACCCCATAAAAGAATAAAAGTAGGGAGAAATCTACCGGTCGTATAGATACACCTTTAGGCAGAACTCTCTTTAAGGTCACCTAGGGGCATAGAAACCTGAAGTCCATTCTGATTGCCGATCAATGAGTTTATCACTTTCACAAAAGGATGCTTAGAACTTAGGGTTCTTATCGAGTCTTGGGCGGGTTGAGTGGCGGTAGAAAGCCGCTCTGTAACCCTGAACTCAAAAATAGAAAAAAATTAGAAAAGAAGAATAAGAGAAAAAGAGATGCCTCTTTGAATAAGATGAGAACTTGAGGGGGTCTGCATTTTGGCAGATACCCAGGTGCTGTTGTGTCTCTGTAGTTCAAGCCCTAGTTGAAATCCCTAAGTGTTGAAAATAACTATTGCCCAAGAATTCTGACTTAATTCTCTTATAAATAGCATGTAGTTTTGCTAGGGACTAGCAAAAGATAGGCAAGGGGGTGTGATGTAAACATGTTTATATCACATAAACTATCTATTTACGTGTGTTCTTAGTCATAGAATTGCATCATATGTTATAAATATTGCATAACATGCATCATCTTACATTTAGGGTAGTCTGTATAAAACTTAGGTTAATTGTCTCCTTTTATGACTAGAAATAGGGCAACTTGTTAATCAAGGCCTCAGATAGAAGATCCAACTATATGGATCTGACCAGGGCGACGATTGGAGTTCAACGACTCCAAGATCGCCCTGATCAGACATCCAAAGCACCATATAAAGATCGAGGATTCCTAAAGATCAAGGGCCAAGATGGTATTAATCCGCACCTCAAGTGAGAAATCTGACTGCACGGATGGGTTCTGATCGACGATCGCTGCCTAATGGCATAAAAATCGGTCCAATCTGACACCCGTGGCACCATCTACAACACACAAAAGATGGACGGCCAAGATGGTGCCACATGGCACCATCTCAGCCACCCAACCAGCCCCAAGGACCCGCATCTACTCTTCTTCACCCCCTCGATGAATCTTCACCATTGGATGCCCATCAAACGGTCACGGATCTGCGCGACACAAACGAAGGTGTAGCGCAACAGTCGACCGACTCTTTGCGAGCGAAGAATGGGTGTTCAAGCTCCACTAGGCACCTCAATTCAGACAGGCATAGGAACAGGTGCGATTCGTCCATCAGATGAAGATCGGGAGGCTGAGGGGAGGAGGTGTGGCTCGCGGAGGATCCTTCGATCTAATACGCGCGTGATGACGTGCGTTTGCATGCCTCATTGCATGCGAGCGTGCGGTAGAGGTGTTTTGAAGGGCACTGTAAGGATGACTCTAAGCTGTCCGATCTTAAGATCGGACAACTAAGATCATTCCAACCGTGTGCTAGCGTTAGGGTGCAGAAGAGGAGTGTGCGCGCGCAGCGTGCGCACACGTCACCCACGACGGACCATTAGTGACGTTTAAGTCCATCACTAAAGGTCCCATATTAATGTATTTGAAATTAAAATGTCTAAATTGCCCCCAATCCTTGCAACTATAAAAGGAGACCCCTACCAAGGAATTTCTCATCCCTTCTCTTCTCTCACCCCTTCCAAAGTACTAAGACCTTGTCCCACACCCGGGATGCTCCTCTAGAGTAGAAATCATAATTTTTCCACCTTCGTCCCCCTTCGTGGAGCATCCTGCGATTATCCTCTCTCTGCATTCAGAAAGTGGATCCCGCGACGATGACGACGTGCTACTTCATTCCCATTCCTCATGCTTTGTCCTCCTTCTTCCCACTCTGTTCTTCGTCTTCTAGGCATTGTCCCATCCGACTCGTCTTCCAAGCGATCGTCGAGGAGGATATTTATCTCTCCCTTCTTTTTATTGCTTTCTAGAGTAGATTTACTGCTTCCTAGTGTAGATTTCCCACTTTCTAGTCGTAATGAGTAGTGTAATGAACAACTTCTTATAATGAAATCCATGTTTATTCTACCTCTCTTTTGGTTTTATTTGTAATATTCTCTCTCTCTTTTATTTATTATTTGTTAAATAGATCAGCTATTCTGTTTCATTACAAACAAAACAAACGCACATTTTTAATCAAACATCCGCCTCCATGTGTTCGACTTAGAACTTCTTTACAGATTTTTCAATATAAATTTTATCGGTTGAACAGATTTCTTCATGACTCGAACTACGACGACGGGTTTTTGAATCCAACTACAAATGCATAGTTTTCCGCATTCAACAGTAGGAGGTACTGAGTTGAATGGATTTATATTTGGTGACTCATACTTATCTAGTGCTACATGTAGTCTAGTACTGTAGAATCTAGATCTCTAGACTATCAGCAAGTCAACCCAGAGCAAGACTGAAAAAAACTGTGCTCTCTATGTGTTCCTTTTCACTAACTCTCTCACTTTTTTCTTTTTCTTTTTCCTTTTCTGAGATCACATATCTTACCCAGTTTTGTAAATATACTCACTGTTTGGTGGCCTTACGTGGCATTCACATTTCAAGTAAAGTCCTAATAACCCTACAACTAAGTTAGAGGTCCTCAGCTAGTATTCAGACAATCAGAAATACTGAAAAATAGGTATGGGTCATATTTGGTGGATCGTAATAGGTGTGTTTGTTGTTGCCTCAAAAACATTGATGCATAAAAAAAATGACATGAAGATAAAACTCCAAACTTGGACTCTTTTTTTTTTCTTTTCTTTTTCTCTCTTTTTTTTCATATTTCTCTAAATATAAATGTTTCTTCTTTTTTCTTTCTTTTCTTGCTGCCTTTTTTTTTCACTTTTTTTTTTCAAAACGACGCATACTTTTATTTATGAGGAATTATTAATGATGATGATGGTCAAGAGGATATTATGTGGCTTATTTGGTGGAAGTGCCTACTCTTGGCACCGGGAAAGAATGGATAGGATAATCGTATTTCTGACCTTTGACATTATTACCCTCCTTTAGTCGATGACTCTATGAAGGATGGTCGTAACCATCCACCATAATCATAGTTTTATTAGGACTCAATCTCTGTGTATCTGCCTTATTTGGTGACTCTCAGGAATTCACACACTATTTCCACACAAGAACAGAAAGTGGAAACTATGCCTAACTCTAAGGTATCATCATCTTATTATCTAGAACTTAAGAGTCCTTGCACTAGACTTAGCGCACCAGTAGTCTCTCTACTTTCTTCTCACAAATAAGAGGTGGATCTAAGAGAAGATAGTATGGCTGACTCCCTATTAACTGTCCAAGGGTTCAGCAGACTAGAAATGCTTATTTGTTTTCTCTAAAGATCCATTACCCAGTCTACGTGCAAGTGAAGTAAATGTGCTGGATTCTAAACTTAAGAAACAATTTAAGAAGAAAATCTTCAATGGCACCTCCTTGATAAAAATTTTCAGCTAGGGACTAACCAATTCAGCTCAAGAAAATAAAAGAGATGTTTTTTTTTTGGCTTGAGTGAGCCTATCCAAAAAGCATACAAATATTTATAAATGCTATAAACATCCTCAGGTTATACCCCCTATGCCTAAGACTGACAATGTCCTTATTGGAAAAATAAAGGCATAGAAGAATATCACCTAAGGAGGACAGTGGTAATAGCTAAGGCTCCTCAAGCCAAAGTGCATTCAAAACTTGGCCCTTTGAAAGAGTAACATAAGGTTTAAGTTTTTGGCCATTTACCTTAAAGCTCGCACCAGAAGTAGGGTTCTGAATTTCTGTAGCTCCATGAGGGAAGGTATTGATAACAACATACGACCCATCCCAGTGGGACTTGAGCTTCCCTGGAAATAATTTAAGTCTGGAATTGAAAAGCCAGACCCATTGGTTGGTCTCAAAGATCTTTCTAATGTTGTGCTTATCATGGAAGACCTTTGTACGTTGCTTGTAAGCTTGAGAAGTTTCATAGGCTTCATTACGAAGCCCTCAAGCTCACTTGACTCCAACATACGTGCCTTTCCTGCTTTATCTAGATTTAAGTTAACCTTTTTAATTGCCCAATAAGCTTTGTGTTGGATTTCAACGGGAAGGTGGCATGCTTTTCCGTAGACAAGACAGAAAGGAGACATGCTCAAGCGAGTCTTATACACTATTATGTAGGCCCAAAGAGCATCATTTAGTTTTTTATACTAATCCTTATAGTCAGGCCTAACAGTCTTTTCTAAAATTTGTTTAATCTCCCTATTAGACACTTCAACTTGTCCATGATGTAAACACATTTACACTACTTAAGATGTCTATTTATGCATGTTCTTAAGCATAGGATTGCATTTCATGATATAAATATTGCATAACATGCATCATCTTGCATTTAGATTAGTTTGAATAAAATGGAGGTTAATTGTCTCCTTTTATGTGCTTGGACAGGGCAAACATTTTATCGGGGCCTCAGATCAAAGATCCAACCGTATGAATGTGATCAGGGCGACAATTGGAGTTCAACAACTCCAAATCACCCTAATCAGGCATCTGTAGCATCAGAAAGTGATCGGGGAACCCTAGAAGATCAAGGGCCATGATGGTGTAATTTCACACTTCAAATGACAAATCCGACCACACGGATGAATTCAGATCGACGATCGCAGCCCAACGACGCAAAAATCGAGTCAATCTGACATCCATGGCACCATCTACAACATCCAGAAGATGGATGGCCAGGATGGTGCCACGTGGTGCCATCTCGGCTGCCCAAACGACCGCATACATTCTCTGAATACCCCGCACTCACTCCCTCTCCACCGTTGGATCTCGATCCAATGGCTGTGGGCGGCCACACCTAAAAGCACCCGCTCGACCATCCGCGCCTCGTAGCGCAGCGATCAAGCGCGCTTGTGCGAGCTGCAGCTGCGGGTTCGAATCGCAGCGAAGGGGAGAAAGGCGCGGGCGTGCAGGCGATGGCGGGCGTTGGATCATCATCTGACATCCGTCTGCGCTCAATTGAGTTCAAGCGCTATTGCACGCGCGGCGTCACGTGGCATTGCACGTGCCGAGCGGGCGCGCAGCAATGGGCGAAGATGAATCTTAAGCCGTCCGATCTCACAACCAGACGGCTGAGAATTAAAGAATGTGCGCGAGCATTGAGAAAGGGCGCAGCTGAGGAGGCGCACGTGAGCGCAGGTGCTACGCCCACGTTGGAGCTTTAGTGATGGATTTATCCGTCACTAAAGACCCCTCATTTATTATTTTATAGATGTAATGACCATTTTGCCCCCACTCCTTGCAACTATAAAAGGAGACGACCTCCATATGAAATTCTCATCCCTTCCTTCTCTTCTCTACCTCTCCAAAGCTCAAGAGAAGCTTGTCCCACACCCGGGATGCTTCTCGCGAGATAAAGTCCAAATTTTTGTCCCCCTTCAGAAGTGGATCCCACGACGACGACGGCATGTTGCTCCGTTCCCATTCTTCTGCTTCGTCCTCCTTCGTCCTGCTTCATCCTCATTCATCCAGGCGTCATCCCATCCAGCTCGTCCTCCAAGTGACCGTCGAGGAGGATTTCTCTCTCCCTATTCTTTTTACTATTTTCTAGTATAGATTTACTACTTTCTATAGTAGTTCTGCTCATCCTTCAAGCGATCGTCGAGGAGGACATTTCTCCCTCCATTCTTTTAATGCTTTCTAGAGAAAATTTATCGCTTTCTAGTGCAATTACGTTATGCTTTCTAGTTGTAATGAACACTCTCTTTAATGATAAATTCTCTATTTATTCAACATCTCATTTTTTATTTCTGTGTAATATTCTCTCTCTCTTTCTTCTATTTATTGTAAATAATTAGATAGTTTTAAATTGAATTACTTCGTAACAAATAAAAAGAAACGCGTAGTTTTTAAATCAAACGTCCGCCTCTCTGTGTTCGACCTGGAATTTCAATTTCGATATAAATTTTATTTGTTGAATACGAATTCTTCGCTTTCAAACTACAACGATAGGTTCTCCAAAACCAAACACGTTAGCGTAGCAATTCGAGCGTTCAACATTTTGGCACCGTTGCCGGGGAGGCGATGCTCTTTGGTTTCTCTTCACATTTTCTAACTTACAAATCATTTACCTCACTTTTCTCCTTTCTTATTGTAATTGCAAGTACTCTTTCGAGACAGGCAAAAGCGGTAGATCGGAGTAAAGTGCTGTGGAAGGTTCTGTGAGTTATCCCCCACCTCCCACCTATTAGATTTCATTCCACAACATAATAATTTAAACATCAATCATCCTAGGTGTTTTCATAAACTCTAAGGTTAGATTATTTGTTGTTTGACACCCATACTCACCCCAACCCCCAAATTAAAAAAAAAATAAAAAATAAAAAAAAATCTCACAGAGGTACACAACCTCATCTAATTTTCTAACTTAACCGGTAAATCGATCTTAGGAGCCGGTACACACATTCAAACACATAATTGAGTAGAAATCAGATTAGGTAATCATTTGTGTGCCTAATTAAGTGGTGCATCAGGCCAATTATTTGAGTTGATTGGGCCGCACCACTTCAAATAAAATAAACTCATCAAGTAGCTGCCAATTAGGTTCAACTCTTAAGGATTTACCAAGCACTCCACATTCTTTTTTTTTAAGCTTCAAAGGAAAACATTTTCACCTGTGCTTGCAAAACCTGGTGTGTCAATGAAACCTGTTTGAAAACACCCAAAGTTGAATCCTAAAAGCTACTAAGCAAGATTTGAACCTTAAAATTCACCGCATCAAAAACAATCTTGCTTGAAAATCACTGGTTGTGCACGCACACACAAATCAATCAATCATTAAGGGCACAACCCATTTAAAGGTCCCATCACATTCCAAAGCACATTCAAACCTAGCCCTAAATAAAACATAGTAGACGTTGGCCTTAAGGATTGGACTCGCTCTTCAGAACCCAGAATGAGATTATTTTCGGTTAGTCTGTTTCTACTGTTCAATCTGATGTCTAGTTAGGGGAGCAGAATTAAACGATCGTGGCTGGGGGGTACATTAGGAACCGGAGGCGCAAGCCGAAGGAAGAACCTTCTCCCCAGTCCCTCCTTTCAACTGGTTGGATTGAACAGACGGAAGTAGATCAAATCGTTTCTTTATCTCAAGATGGGTTTTGGGAGTCTGTAGGTCTGTAGGCTAACCTAATTAAGGATAGGTTTGATTGTTTGTATTGCAGGGCACCTTTCTTCCTCCCGTGTCTCATGAATCCTTCCACATATTTCATGCATTCCCGCTCTTTCCCTCCTGTTGTGAATTATCCTCAACATCACGATTATCCCGACTCGTATTGTAATCAACCATCAATCAGTTGGGATAATTCAGATTGGGGATATAGCTCCGGACCTCCGTGTTTAGGGTCTAACCTTGAACACTTTGATTCTAATTTCTATCCTTCTCAGAGCTACATCGATTATAGATCGTCTTCCTTTCATGAACAACCTAATACGATCTACAATCAAGAAGAATACACCGATCCTTATCCATCCTCTGATTTCACTGCCTTTAGGTCATCACCATCTTTTGAACAATCTGAAATGACCTATTATCAGGAAGGGTATAACGAATCTCAATTCGTTAATTCCTCTACATTGATGTCAAACCCGCCCAATCCTGAACCAACTCATTTGGTTCAGGTTAATTAGGTTCAAGATAAGGTTATGGCTAACTTGAGGAATATCATTCAATCTTTAGAAGTTCAGCCAACACCTTTCATTGAGAGATTGGAGCCCCTGATTGAAATGATTGATGATTTAAACAAGTCTTTGTTGGATTGGCTCTAGGATGTTAAGGATAAGAACCCGGGTGAGTTTCTACTTGGGAAATTAGTAAAATTGAGGATGAGATTCGTGGTTGCTTTGATTCAATCTTGGGATGATTCCCAGGATGAACCTTCTTCAGGAAAGCCAATGATAGAACCCACTCAGGCACCTGTTGGGGGGGACACGTGTTATGAAGCTGACTAGATTGAATTAAAGCAACCAATTAAGGAAGATCTGATTTCTTCACCTAAGATCCCTGAGCTGGGTTACGAGGAAATGTATGTCTCCTTGGAACAGAAAGTGATAAATTATTTTGGGACATACATTGATACGGATCCTGATTTCTTTGATGGTGAAGATTCAAGTTGCGAAGTCTTACGCGAGTTTTTTGAACACGATTTCTGTGAGACGATTGGGCCTAAGGAATTTGATAGATCATTTGATAGCCCAACAACTGAGGTAACCGATCTTACTAGGGCACATATTACGGATCCAGAATCGCATTTTCTGGAGGAATCAATTCAATGCCCTGATTATCAGTTACACCTCGTTTAGCTTATCGATAATTCTATTTCTGAGATAATTAGACCCAAGTCAATTCTGATTCTGCCACATCATTTAGACTTGGAGATTTCAGACGGGGTGATTAATATACAAGAGGTCCTGGAATTTGATATGGTGAATGAGGAGGATAGGAGCTGGGAAGTTCTGATTTGGGAAGTTAATTTTGGAGGAAATGGAAGATTGAGTCGAAGGGTTCCTTTTAAGCTGAAACCATCAAATCAGAACCCTTACGACATTTGTTTCGAGGATGTCAAACTCAAGCACACATTCAACAATTATCCTTTTGAGCTTCAATTCTCTGTAACCCCACTTTTTGGTCTTTGGTTGCATCCTCATAAATCGCAGGCCCGACCCCACTTGCATTCTGATTTTAGGTTTTGGGTAATTTTTATCCAGAACCTAAGATATTCTCGATTATGGGGGATGGGTTTGCACCACAATCTGGTCCACATTTGTGGACCTCTGCTGACAGGTCAGAGGATTCTTCTGTTCATTCTGATTCTGATCTGCACTTGTGAATTCTTCATTTCTTTTCTTTGTATAGTGTGCCTAGCTGAAGGCACTAAACTCAGCACATATATAGTTCTTTTTGGTTTTCATCTCAGAGCGGACCTGACATTCACGCAATTCAGGTGCTTTCTACGCTTTTCCACTCTGTTTTATGTCTTTTTAATACAATGAGGACATTGCATTAGATAGGCATGAGGGGTGGATATTTATCTCTGAATTCATTCGTCAGCTCCGTAGATTTGTTTTATTTTCTTTTATAAAAAAAAAAAATCAAAATTAGGAAAGAGAATTTGGGTTTAAGAAAATTTTTAATCTTAGGAGATACTACATTATGATTTGAACACAAAGACCCTTCAGGTCTTTGCACTTAATCAGCCCGTGTATCCACTAAAATGTGGATTTGTCTTTCGAGTCCTCGCCATCTTAATTCTATCATAATTGGAGTAAATAAGTTTGGGTGATAAGTACATGACTTATCAACCCGCCCTTTGATTTGAGGAAATTTTGAGTCTTAAGCGCATCTACACACTTTCTTTGCACTGACTCGTTGTTCAGCAATTTTAACGGAAAATAGGTAGCTAATGAACCTTCTAGGGTGATATGGCTAGCAAGTTATCATGGGTAACAGCCCATAGGTAGGTTGTCCAGAGCCCAGTCACTGGATCTTTCTCTTTTTGCTTCCTTTAGGTAAATCTTAGACCAGGGAAGCCACCTACTTAAAAAAAGAAAAAAAGAAAAAAAAAATCAAAAAGAAAAGGAGAAAAGAACAAAAATAAATAAGCCACACTTCACCGCACGAGTATGGCTGGCAAATTGTCGGTGGTAACAGCTCATCGACCTGTTGTCCAGAACCCAGCTCAGTAAATGCACTAAAGAAATTCCCAAAACACTTAGGAAGAAGCAGAGAAGTAGAATAAATCGGGGAGATATACACTGGATTCACCCTTGTGTTGACCCCATAAAAAAATTAAAAGTAGAGAGAAAGCTACCGGTTGTAAAGATACACCTTTAGGCAGAATTCTTTTTGAGGGCACCAAGAGGCGTAGAAATCCGAAGTCCATTTTAATTACCGGTCAATGAGTCTATCACAATCACAATAAGATGCTTAAAGCTTAGGGTTCTCATCAAATCTTGGGTGAGTTGAATGGCCGTAGAAAGCCACTCTTAAACCCTAAAATTTGAAAATCCAAAAAAATTAGAAAAAAAAAGAAGAAAAAGAGAAAAAGAAATTTTTCTTTGAATAAGGCGAGGGCTTGAGGCGGTCTGCATTTTGGCTGATACTCGGGTGCCGTTGTGTCTTTGAAAGTTCAGTTCCTAAGTAACAATTTCTTAATGATTGAAAATAATTCAGGTCCAAATAATCCAACATAATTCTTTTATAAATAGCATATAGCTTTTTCTAGGGACTAGCAAAAGATAGGCATGGGGGTATGATGTAAACACATTTACACTACTTAAGATGTCTATTTATGCATGTTCTTAAGCATAGGATTGCATTTCATGATATAAATATTGCATAACATGCATCATCTTGCATTTAGATTAGTTTGAATAAAATAGAGGTTAATTGTCTCCTTTTATGTGCTTGGACAGGGCAAACACTTTATTGGGGCCTTGAATCAAAGATCCAACCATATGAATGTGATCAGGGTGACGATTAGAGTTCAACGACTCCAAGATCGCCCTAATTAGGCATCTCTAGCATCAGAAAGTGACTGGGGAACCCTAGAAGATCAAGGCAGGATGGTGTAAATCCGCACTTCAAATGACAAATCCAACTGCACGGATGAATTCGGATCGACGATCGCAGCCGAACGACGCAAAAATCGAGTCAATCCGACATCCGTGGCACCATCTACAACATCTAGAAGATGGACGGCCAAGTGGCGCCATGTGGCACCATCTTGGCTGCCCAAACGGCCGCATACATTCTCTAAAGACCCCACACCCACTCCTTCTCCACTGTTGGATCTCGATCCAACGGCTGTGGGTCGCCACGCCTAAAAGCGCCCGCTTGACCATCCGCGCCTCGTAGCGCAGTGGTCAAGTGCGCTTGCGGAGCTGCAGTCGCAGGTTCGAACCGCAGCGAAGGGGAGAAAGGCGCGGGCGTGCGGGTGATGGCTGGAGTTAGATCGTCATCGAACGGCCGTCTGCGCTCAATTGAGATCACGCGCTATTGTACGCGTGGCGTCACACGGCATTGCACGCGTCGGGCAGGTGCGCAGCAGCGGGCGAAGATGAATCTTAAGCCGTCCGATCTCGCGATCGGACGGCTGAGAATTAAAGAACGTGTGCAGGCATTGAGAAAGGGTGCAGCAGAGGAGGCGCGCGTGGGCGCGGGTGCTACGCCCACGTTGGGGCTTTAGTGACGGATTTATCCATCACTAAAGACCCCTCATTTATTATTTTAAAGATGTAATGACCATTTTGCCCCCACTCCTTGCAACTATAAAAGGAGACCCCCTCCATATGAAATTCTCATCCCTTCCTTCTCTTCTTTACCTCTCCAAAGCTCAAGAGAAGCTTGTCCCACACTCGGGATGCTTCTCGCGAGATAAAGTCCAAATTTTCGTCCCCCTTTGGAAGTGGATCCCGCAACGACGACGGCGTGCTGCTCCGTTCCCGT
Source organism: Thalassia testudinum (assembly GCA_037157565.1). NCBI lineage: Eukaryota > Viridiplantae > Streptophyta > Magnoliopsida > Alismatales > Hydrocharitaceae > Thalassia > Thalassia testudinum. The sequence continues at coordinate 42,138,316 of JAZHRO010000049.1, forward strand.
TCTTCTACTTCGTCCTTGTTCGTCTAGGCATCGTCCCGTCCGGCTCATCCTCCAAGCAATCGTTGAGGAGGATTTCTCTCGCCCTATTCTTTTTATTGCTTTGTGGTATAGATTTACTGCTTTCTAGAGTAGTTCTGCTCGTCCTCCAAGCTATCGTCGAGGAGGACATTTCTCCCTCCATTCTTTTAATGCTTTCTAGAGTAAATTTATCATTTTCTAGTGCAATTGTGTTATGCTTTCTAGTTGTAATGAACACTCTCTTTAATGATAAATTCTCTATTTATTCTACATCTCATTTTTTTTTCTATGTGTAATATTCTCTCTCTCTCTTACTCTCTCTCTCTTTCTTCTATTTATTGTAAATAATTAGATAGTTTTAAATTGAATTACTTCATGACAAAAAAAAAGAAATGCGTAGTTTTTAAATCAAACGTCCGCCTCCCTGTGTTCGACCTGGAATTTCAATTTTGGTATAAATTTTATTTGTTGAACACAAATTCTTCGCTTTCAAACTACAACGATAAGTTCTCCAAAACCAAACACGTTAGCGTAGCAATTCGAGCGTTCAACAGTCCACTTGTTTGGGGATGGTAAGGTGTGGCTATCATGTGGTTGACTCCCAAATTTTGGAGTAGTCTTATGAAGTGCGTGTTCTTGAAGTGAGGTCCTCCATCACTTGTGATCGTCCTTGGGCACCCATATCAGGAAATGATATTAACCTTAACAAAATCCAAGACCACGGAATGGTCATTGGTTCTCGTGGGTATGGCTTTTATCCATTTCGATACATAGTCCATAGACACAAGGATGTATTCATATCCGAAGGACATAGGAAAGGGACCCATGAAGTCAATGCCCCAAATGTCAAAGATCTCAACGGGGAGAATAGGTTGCTGGGGCATCTCATCCCTTTTTCCGATGGTTCTTGTTTGCTGGCAACATAGACATGCGCCCACATATGTATGTGAATCTCAGAATAATGTGGGCCACCAAAAGCCAGACTGAAGAACCTTATGGGCAGTCTTTTTTCCACTAAAATGCCCTCCACAGTGGAGGTCATGGCAGAAACTCAGAACACTCCTTTATTCTTCGTCAGGGACACAACGGCGAAAAAGCTGGTCAGGGCCTATTCTAAACAACTTGGGTTCCTCCCAGTGATAAAATTTAGCGTCAGCAAGAAACTTATCTCACTTTCTGCTTGTCCCAAGTACTAGGGGTAATGCCCGTGACCTGATAGTTCACTATGTCAGCAAACCAAGGAGTTTTGGCCTCAACAGCCATCAGAGACTCATCAGGAAAAGTCTCTTGGATATGGCCAGCAAGGGTTGATGCCTCAATAGGGATCCTAGACAGATGATCTACTACCACATTCTCAACTCCTTTCTTATCTTTAATTTCCAGGCGAAACTCCTGGAGTAGTAGAATCCAATGAATTAAGTGAGGTTTAGTGTCCTTTTTAGCAAGAAGATGCTTTATGGTAGAATGATCAGTGAACACCACAACCTTGGATCCCAAGAGATACGATCGAAACTTTTCCAAAGCAATTACTACAGCAGGAAGTTCCTTTTCAGTGACCGTGTAGTTTTACTGAGGATCCGTAAGGGTCTTGCTGGCATAATGCAACACATGAGGTTTGCCATCAACCCTTTGACCTATGACCACTCCCACTGTGAGATCAGAAGCATCGCACATTAGCTCAAACGGGAGGGTCCAATCTGGTGCTTGGAGAATCGATGCCGTAATAAGGGCTTCTTCAAGACTTGGAATGCCTCACCACATCTTTCATCAAAATCGAAGGAAACATCCTTCACTAACAGGTCGTAAAGTGGCTTAGAGATTTTACTAAAATCTCTATTGAAGTGCCTATAGAACCTAGCATGGCCAAGGAAAGATCAAACCTGACAAACATTGGTGGGCGATGGAAGCTTAGAGATGGAATCAATTTTTGCGGTATCCGCCTCTAATCCTTTGTCAGAAACTACATGCCCCAACACAATGCCCTACTGGACCATAAAGTGGCTTTTCTCCCAACTAAGCACCATCTTTGCCTCTTTGCAATGGGTTAAGACTTTATCAAGGTGTGAAAGGCATAGGTCACACGACAAGTCGTAAATGGAAAAATCATCCATGAAAATCTCAACAAACTCATCGATCATATTAGAAAAGATAGCCATCATACAACGTTGGAAAGTGGCAGGAGCATTACATAACCTGAATGGCATTCGGCGGAATGCAAAAGTGCCATATGGACTCGTGAAGGTGGTATGCTCCTGATCGTCAGGAAAGACAGCTATCTGATTATACCCAGAGTACCCATCAAGGAAACAGAAGAACTTGTTCCCCACCAATCGTTCCAAAATCTGATCAATAAATGGTAAGGGGAAATGGTCTTTCTGGGTAGCTATGTTCAAATGGCGATAATCAATGTTGACCCTCCAACCAGTTGAGGGTCTAGTGGTTACCAACTCTCCTTGGTCATTTTTTTCCATAGTGATTCCAACCATTTTGGGCAGCACATGTATAGGACTGACCCATTTACTATCTGAAATGGAATAGATAATTCCTACATCCAGCCATTTCATAATCTCCTTTTTAACAACCTCTCGCATATTGGGGTTGAGCCTTCTTTGCATGTCTCGGAAGGGTTTCACGAACTTGTTCGTGTTTATATGATGCATGAAAATGGAGGGATCAACACCCTTAATATCATCTATCGACCAAGCAATTGCTTCCTTGTGCCTTTGTAAACACCAAGTAGAGCTCCCTCCTATGATTCAAATAATGTAGATGAGACAATAACGGGGAGCGTGTTGTTAGGTCCAAGGAAAGCATACTTCAATGTGCTTGGGAGGGGTTTCAGCTCCAACTCAGGAGCCTTTTGGATTGACGGTTTAAGTTGAGATGTACCCGCCTCAGGTAGCGGATCAACCTTCACGATCCAGGAAGGGGACAGGGACTCTATGTGTACCCCCAGCAACTCTTCTATTTCGAGTATATCCCCTTCAGTTTCTTCAATAGTTGGAGGATGGTCCTTAGATATGACCTTTTGAAGGGGATCTTTACATAAAAGTGCTAGAGTAGTCTCGTCAATGATTTTATCAACTACCTCAATCTGGGAACAATCTTATAGTCTGGATTGCTTGTTGGTACCAAAAACATTCTATCAAATCATCTTGTTCCCAAAGCCCATTTTAAGTGCCCTTGATCTACAATTGATAGAGGCGTTGGCTGTGGCCAGGAAGGGGCATCCCAGAATAATGGATGGCTTGGTGGGCTTATTAGACGGGTCAATATCAGCACAAGAAAGTCAATAGAGAAAAAGTCCACTCTCACCAGGACATCTTCCAGTAATCCCTGTGGTGTCTTAAGTGATCTATCTAAGACCTAGAGGATGACTGGACTAGGCCTTAAATCACCTCGTCCTAAAAGGTCGTAGATAGAGCTCAGTAAAATGTTCAACCACGCACCCAGATCGAGCAGAGCCTCATCAATTTGTTGGTTACCCATAACCACTGAAATATACAGGGCCCCTGGGTCTTTCATTTCGTGGAGTGTTCCATGTTAGAGCACTGAGCTAACATGGTCAGGCAGGATGACCTTGGCTTGAACCTGTCTCCTAGATCGACGTTTCTTGGTGTGCAAGTCCTTTAGAATCTTGGCATAGGATGGGATTTGTTTAATAGCTTCCAACAAAGGAAACTTGATTTGGACTTGACTAAAAGTGTCCATAATTTCATCTGTCCTATCCTTGGCTCCAGACAAGCCAACAAAAGATTCCCCAGGAGCAGATAGGCACTCTGGATAGGGCACCATCGACTTCTGGGTAGAGGGGTCGTCATGGTAGGAAAGGGGTGGTCCTCAAGGTGGGTGATTTCAAGTGAGGGAGAGCAGTGTGGCTCTTCCCTGGTGGAGATGGAAGTCTAGTTTGATATAGGATGGGAATCTTGAGAGGTGACCGTAGGAGTGCTATCAGGCTTTTCGATTTTCTTTCCACTCCTTAGCATGGTCACAGCTTGGGCATGCTCCCTGAATATGACCCCCTTGCCCTTTGGGTTCTCCTCAGAAGAGCTAGGCAACTTCCCCGAATCCCGCTGCCTAACTGCCTACGTAAGATGACCAATTTGGGATTGCATATCAGTAATCATCTTATTCTGTGATTGGATGACCATATTCTGATTCTCTTGCATTGCTTTCATCATGGCTTTAAGTTCATCCATCTCAAAAGGCTTATTTTGAGGAGGGTTTGCATAGGATGGCTGGTATATGGGTTCAGGAAATAAGGGTCTTTTATTCCCTGAGTTAGAAGCATCACCTTGCTTCCATGAGAAGTTTGGATGGTTTCGCCACCCTGGATTATAGGTATTGGAATAAGGGTTGTTGCGAGGAGGTGGGCGGAAACCTTGGGTCATGTTCAGGTCAGCCTGAATCAACTCAGGGAATTGATTTGCCTGGTGGCACTTTGTAGTGGCATGCATTGTGCTTTGGCAAATGGAGCATTCACTTGAAGCCTGAAAGATAGAGGCTGCTTGCAGGTTCATGCCGGGGTTTGCTAAACACCTATCAAAGTTTTTGTTCAACAATTGAATCTGATAAGCCAAATCCTAAGTAGCCCCAGCTTCATGGGCCTTTATCTTCCTTCGCAAGATTGACGATTTTCTTTCTTGATAGGCAGAAAATATATGTGTGGAATTATCACTTAATGTTTCAAATAATGCCCAAGCATTGTCCTCAGTTTTGGTCATGAAGGTTCCTGCACAGGCTGTATTGATGGTTTGCCTGTGCCTTTTAGATAATCCTTTATAGAGCCTTTTGACCAACTGCCATCTTGTCATCTAATGGTGGGGGCATAACCTAAGAAGGTCATTAAAGCGCTCCTAAGTCTCATAAAATTGCTCCCCTTCTTGTTGAGTAAAACCCATAATCTCTCTTCTATAATGGTTGGTCTTACTCATAGGAAAATACTTTTTCAAGAATTCTCCCTTAAGGGTGTCCCAATCATTTACCCTTGCATCGACGGTATGATACCAATCCTTGGTCTTATCCTTAAGGGAGAATGGAAATAGAGTCCTCATCAGGGCTTCATCAGTAAAGCCCTGGAGCTTCACTGTGGAACAGACCTCGGTGAATTCCTCAAGATGCTTGTAGGGATCCTCCCTAGCAGTACCATAGAAAGAAGGGAGCAAAGATATGGTGCTACTCTTGATTTCATATGGATTATCCACTCCAGGTCTTTGGATAGGTAAGGCTTGGTGGGTTGTAGGGAGGAAATAGTCTCTCAAGGTTCTCTGATTTTTACCCACCCCAATCTCATCTTCAGGTCATTCTTCAGCCATTTTTCTTCTTTCTAGGTTGGATTTCCTAATAATTCTATTAGGCTCAGGGTTGAAAAGAAGACTATTTCTAAGAGAGTGCCTACCAAGCATACACCAAGCAAACACAAGGCAAGAGGTCTTTTGTTGAGTTAAAGCACATTAAGCCCTCTTCCAACCTTTCTAGTTTGGCCAAATGGAGTCAAGGCAATATTTCTCCATTCCCACATAAGTAGTATAAGAGAAGTGAGGCACTTGAAATTTCTTGTCAAATGCTATTAAGGAGGTTGAGGTTACTTTTAGTTCTTTTGTGTGATCAAGTTGTCAATCAATTATGCACCCTAAATAGACCTTCTAGTGCCTTAGCGAAGTACACTTTGCCACAATGATATTCTTAGATGCTCAAGTAAAAGGGTACTCCAAGGATGGAACCGAGGGATGCAAGTAGGGCGAACCCTTCCTTTGAGGCGATGCATTAGCGGTGCCTCTTAACTACCCTTGAATTCTTTTAGAGGGTGTTCCCCACCTTAGAGTATCAAATCACTCGAGCAAAAGTTAATACCACCGTTTCAAAGCAAGATAGGAGGGTTTGCACCGATAAAGAGATCAATGCCTATAGCCTTAAGGGTCCAAGTCCTAGTGCAGTGCCTATAGTGCGTGCTCAGTGCAAGAAGTGTGCATCACACCGAGAAAAGTGATTTTTCTTATGAAAATCGTAGTCAAGTTATTCAAACACTTCCTATATATTTTACTTTCTCTTTCTAGAAAAATGTTACCACTTGATTAATCCTTTCAAGTTAGCTTAAGTGGTCTTCTTAAATTATGTTCAGATACAATGTGTGTGTAGATAACTGATGCAGTAAGATAGGAAATTCGTACCTTGCTCTAGCACTCTTCGATGCAGAAATGCATGCAATGCAGTTAGAAAATCTGGAGGCTGCTCAAGCCATCCTAGATGGTCGTCCTAAAGATATGCAGCTTATAGCAGGGAGTTCAGATTTTTTTTTTTAAGAATAAATGTGCAATCACAAGAACTAACTAACTAAGAATAAACCTAGAGTCTAAAGAATCGGGGACACTCCCCCAAAATCTGGCCCCAGAGTACAAGGGTGAGAAAACAAATAATAAGACTAAACCTAAAGAGTCTACCCTAGAATGCTGAATCAGAAGTCTAAGAGGAAGAATCCTCCTAGATGGTCCTCTGCGTGTCTCCACATGTGTGGGATCAAGGTCCATGACAGCGAAAATACGCGGTTTGTTAAAATACGTCGTTGTAACGCGTAAATCCGCTTTCGCTCTTAAATTTATATTCCTAGATAGGGGAGTATCTAGGGTCGTCCAAGGAGGCAATATGGTTGCAAAAATTGATTCGCTTGCTAGGAATATAAATCTCAACTTTCTTTTTGGTATTTTTCAATATATCATTTTTTTATTTTTAAACTAAGGCAACATGCGAACTGATGGCGGGAAAAGTGTTTACACTTCGAATTAAAATACTACTTTTATGTGACAAGCAGAACCTCTCCCTAAGCTCACTCTAGGCAAGTGGAGGCCTAGAATAATTAGGGAGAGGGAGTGAAGAATGCTGAAAATAAGCTAATAGAAATGCAAACAAAAAAATTGCAAAGAAGGCAACTAGATAATTGATAAAGTGTTTTACAAAAGGCCTAGTAGAGGAAAGCTTGTACTACTAGAAAATTGCAAATAAGAAAATAAAACACAAATCCTCTAGATAGATGGTGAAGAAGAGGGCTTCTTGCTCCAAGGTTGGTGGCTCCCAAGCTTGAAAAGAATCCTTCAACTCCTTCCTTGCAGAACTCCGCCAAGGTGATGACCTCCAAGGCAAGCCCTAAGGGGGCGTGCCCTAAGTTTCTCTCCAAGGGTGGACGTCCACCCTAAGCTTTTCTCCTTTGCCTGGCCATCCTCCTTGAAGTGGGAGAGTCCTCCTCCTTGGCGTGGCTCAAGTTGAAGAGAGTGGGGAGAAGAAGGCACCAAAAGGGCTGGTGATGTGCCCCTTTAATCTCCTTCTCTACTCCTTCTTCTTGGCCGTAGGTATAGGTGGTTTAGGTGGAAAATATACTAAGGGAGGATGCTCCAAAATGGTGGTAGGTGGTGGCTTTTTATAGAATAGGATGGGGGGTTAAGGTGCCCCTTGAAATGGAGGGCTAGGATGGAAGGATGAGGGTGGTTGGTGATCCTATGGCTAGGGTGAGTTGGCGCCAACCCAAGGGGTGTTAAAGGGGGTGGTTATGGTGGTGTTGGTGTCTTTTGGTGGTGGAGAGACACCACCATGTTGGCGCCAACATGGGGTCTTCTAGAAGGGGGGTTAGGTGGATGGTGGAGATGGGTTCAAGGGAGATTGTGTGGTGGAGATGAGGGGAGATTTTGGAGGGAAAAGTGGCGCCATTAAGGGGTGGTTATGGGTAGTTTTTGGAGCCACTTTTAGGTGTCTTTTGGAGGTGGTGGGTAGGTTAGGTTGGTGCCAAGTAGGTTAGCTTATGTGGAGCTTAGGTGGAGCTAGTTGGGTGGAGTTGGTAGGTGGGTTTTTGGGGTGGTATAAGCCAAGGAAGTTGGAGCATAGCTAAGCTAAGCTAAGCTAAGCTAAGCTAAGCTAAGCTAGCTTAGCTAATGGAGGAGTAGAGGAGAAGGTGTTGGAGCTAGGGTTTGGAGGAGGGAGTTGAGGAGAAGAAGTCTGGAGCTGGAGCTGGAGCTGGCTGCTGCTGAAGAGGCTGGCATGGGGCTACTCTAGCTGGCTTAGCTTGCTAGTTCTTTGCTAGTTGCTAAGCCAAGCTAAAGTGAGCTAGCTTCTACCAAAATGAGCTAAGGTGAGCTGGGTCTGGTGCTCCCGGGGAGAATCAAGCTGGTTGAGGCAGCTAAGGTAGCTTAGCTCAACTGAGTTGAGCTAAGCTGAGTCCCTGTGAGCTGGACTTGAGCTTCCTGAGCTGGGATGAATTCTTCTTCAGCTGGATGGAGCTGAGTGGAGCTGGATGTAGCTGGATCTGAGCTGGGGTGAACTCCTGTCAACTCAGCTGAGCTAGCTAGAGCTCCTTGTGAACTAGTGGGAGCTGAGGTGAGCTAGACTCTGCTAAGTTGAGCTGGATCTGAGCTGACTTGAGCTAGGGTGAGCTACGGTGAACTCTCTTGAGCTGCCATCCAGCTGAGATTAGCTGAATGGAGCTGGGATGAGCTAACCCTAGTTCAAGTAAGCTAGGTTCCAGCTGCGGTGAGCTAGATCAAGCTGAGGTGAGCTGGATCAAGCTGAGGTGAGCTGGATTAGGCTGAGTTCCAGCTAGTCTGGGCTTCTCCTTCACCAATTGCCTTCTTGAGTGCTAGGGTTTTAGGGATCTGTGCATTTGTACATCCCTAACACTCACAAAGACTCATTAAAATGACAATAAAAAATGCAATGCATGCCTATCCTAATTTATGCCTAAATGGGACCCAAAAACCCGTTTGCAGAGTAAAATCCTAAGAGCTAGGTTAGTTTTAAAGCATAAAAATGATGATAAACTGGCGTTTATCACATCCCCATGCTTATCTTTTGCTAGTCTCTTAGCAAAACATTAATTTTTTTGGAAAACGGAATTTTTGGGAAATCTAATTTTTTTTTGACTTTTGAGGAGAAAAAGAGATTAAGGGACCTTGGTAGATTAAAACACAGGAGATACGGGATTTGTTGAAGATAAACATCAGGATTTGTTTTTGGATCCAACCATTAGATAGAACGGGATCAATATATCCTCAGAAAATTCACAAATTAACCCCTTGTTAATTCAGATGACTTGAAATATTTGTTTTTAGGATTTTTCTGGCTCGTGAATCTGATTCCTAACTTGCAAATTCCTTTAAAACCTTGTGTCTGTGCTTGTGAAAAGCCAACCTTTATAAGGACGTGTTAATATTATTATTATTATTTTTTTTTTTTCTCTCCCCATGCTTATTTTTAGCTTAGTCTTACAACAGATGTGTCGGTATCATCATTCCTGTTACCATTCCTCGAGGGGGCTCTGGCGCCAGTACTTCGGGATAGCACTGTCCATGACACCACCCAGGAGCTCACAACCCCAAAACACGATGCGGTGAAAAGGGGCGCTCCAAGCAAACTCAAGCTCTTGCTCCGACGCTATAGGTAGAGCACCGTCCAAGACACTTGAGCTGCTGAAATGCGCTTTAATGCTCTGTCTAAAGATATGAAATATAGATATAGAGCAGCACCGAGGCGGTAACATGTTGACATCGTGTCCTCAAAGAAGGTTTTTTTCCTTCTTCTCGACGGTGGGAACTCAAACCAATGATCTGCTTCAGACTTTTACTAAATCCAAACAAGGGAGTTTTTTCAAATTTTTAGTTATTTTTAAGTGTTGGCTTGTGTGTGAAAATTGACACAAGAAGTTTCTCAAGAACCACAGGTTTTTGAATCAAAAACTAAGTCAAATACTTTCCATATTACAAAATAGGATCAAGTCACCTGAACTATCATGAGTTCAGGTGGAATTTTAGAGAAGGATATCTGATCTAGTCTAAAATAGACCCTGGAATTCTAATGATCAGATCCATATCCTCATCCTTAGTTTGTTAAAGATTAAATCCCATTGTACCAGAAGTGAATTTTTCGACCGTAGTCCCGATTTCAAAATTTTTCCTCAAAAAGTTTTCAATATATATATATATATATATATATATATATTTTTTTTTTTTTTGGGTATGCAAGCAGGAAATAAATTAAAGAAAATTGCATGTTTTTAGGTTTTAAACATCCTAAATCGATCGTAAAAATTTAAAAACACCCCCCCATGCTTAAGATATGCCATGTCCTCATGCATTAGGAGGGAAAAGGAATCACCTTAGTGAAGAACGGTCAGGTTTAGGATGAATAAAACCTGGAAAAAGAAGAAAAAAGGAAAGCAAGAAAAAAAATGATGGGTTACCTCCCATCCAGTGCTATCTTTTACGCCATTCAGCCGGGCGTGAAGGTATGCACAGAAGACGGAAAATCATGTAAATAATTGGACACTTGGATGCCCGCAAAAAAATTGTCTTCGTCTAGATCCCTAGAAAATTGATTAGAAATAATATTGGGATCAAAGTGAGATGGAAATTGATAAGTGTGGCCCGAGTCTGGCCATGGTTTTAATTCAGGTTGGGTGCCAAACTCGGGCGGGGTTGGTGGCAGGTCCGTAAGAAAGGGGTCGGGGAAGGAATGGTGAGTTAGTGTGGAAAAATTAGGTGCGTGAATAGTGGGTGGGTTAGGGGGGGTATCAGGAACAAATTTGGAGTGAAGACAAGTTTCCGGATCACAGATCTCGCCGACCACTGAGTCTGAATCAGAGTCCTCAAAAAAACTGTGGTCGGTAAGGGTATCTATTAACATTGTCTCCTCCACCATATTAGAAATTTCAGTATCTGAGTCCTCAAAGAAGTTATCATCATGGAATCTCCTGGAGGATTTAAAAATATCTAAGGTGATAGTTTGGCCTGCACAGTTGATATCCATTTTTCCTGTGTGGCAATTTATATTTGCCTTTGCAGTAGCCAAAAAGGGGCGTCCAAGGATTATCGGGGAGTCCAGTAATGATTCGGGTGCCTCAATGTCAAGAACCAGAAAGTCTGCAGGGAAGACACAATTTTGGACCTTGACTAATACATCCTCGACAATCCCACGAGGTTTGATTGTAGATCGGTCGGCTAATTGCAGGGTAACCTCGACGGGTTTTAATTCACCGATCTGAAATTCTTCGAATAAACTTGTGGGAATAATATTTACAGAGGCACCAAGATCAAGGAGGGCGCGATTAAATGTAGTGTCATCAATAATTACAGAAATTAAGGGCGCCCCCGGATCTTTCATCTTAGGAGGCAGCTTACTCTGTATGACAGAGCTTACTGTCTCTGAAAGATGCACCTGTCCTAGATTTTTAGCCTGCCTTTTAGGAGTACAAATATCCTTCAAAAATTTAGCATAGGCAGGTATATATTTGATGGCATCTAGGAGAGGAATATTGATATGAACTTGCCCAAATAGCTCCATGAGTTCTTCTGTAGTGGGCTCAGATTTCTTTTTTTTGTTGGTGGTGGGGTAGAGAGCTTGTGGGAAAGGGACAGGAATCTTGTCTTGAGATTTTTGTTTTTCTTTTTCTTCCTGATGGGGAGGTGGGGAGTCAATTTGCACAGGTATCTTACCAGGTTCGTGTGAAGGCCCGGGGTCAGTGGTGGTTTTCCCACTCCTCAAAGTAACTGCATGTGCAGTCGGATTATTATTTAGAGGAGGTGGGGGGGCCTGTGATTGCAGAAACCTGGGCGGCTGCTGAGGTGGTGGATTAGGAGGAGGCTGATGTGGATAATGTGGATTTCTGCCCATATAATGGTTTCCTTGGTGATTAGGGTTGGGTATGGGTTGGGACGGAAGATGTCCTACAGGTCTTTGCGTGGGAGTAACCCCAATCTGATTGTTCAGATTTGTGATGTTGCGGGTTACTTCCGTCATTTTTGTTTGCATATCCTGTAGGGTTCGCAGCATCTGGGCATTGATATCTTGTTGGGATGGCCCAGGATGGAAGTTTGGATTCAACCCATACCCATTAAAATGATATGGTTGGGAGGAAACTTGATTATTCCAGGAGTAGTTCGGGTAATTTTTCCAATTGGAAGAATTTTTAAAGGGCTCCTGGATGGCAGAAATATTTTGAGTGGGGTTAAGATCTGGATAGTTGTAGTTCCCCAGTGAATCATGGGCAACCTCAGAATAATCAGCAGGGGTAGTGTTGAGATTGTGCAAATTTTCTCTTTGTGGAAAGTTAGGTTGGGTTAGATGTGGGTGTGGAGCTTGAGTTGAAGTGGCTAGTCTTTCCTCAATTTTCTTTTGATTAATATGCATCTGGTCGAGTTTTTGAGCAATCAATTGAAGATCGTCTTGGGTGACAGGGATAGATTGAGTGCCTATTTCATGAACACCGAACTGCGGGTTTTGGGTTCTGCAAAATGTGTTCATGGAAGCTTGATTAAATGAGTTTTCACTCATTTCTTCGAACAGGTCATAGGCACTTTCTGCATCTTTATTTAAAAAGTTGCCGCCACACGAGGCGTCGACAAACTGTCGGATTTGATCTTCTAATCCATGATAGAAGATTTGCACGAGCTGCCATAAAGGAATCTCGTGGTGCGGGCAACTTCTTAAAAGGTCTTGAAATCTTTCCCAAGAATCATGGAAAGTTTCACCAGATTTTTGGTGAAAGGTCGTAATAGATCTTCGTAAGGAATTGGTACGACCTATGGGAAAGAATTTCTTGAGGAAGGCACTCTTGAGTTGAGGCCACGTTGTAATGGGTCGGCCAATGGTCCTGAACCAATAAGCGGCCTTATCTTTAAGAGATAATGGAAAAAGCCGCATCAGCCATATGTCTTCTTGCACATTTCGGGAACGGGTTGTCTGTGCAAGAAGAGTTAGTTCTTCAAGGTGGCTGAAAGGGTCTTCCCTAGGAAGGCCATGAAAGTGTTTAATCAGGTTCAGGACGGCTGGCTTGATCTCAAAGTCCCCCTCTGGTATGACCACCCTTGGTCGTTCCTCATAATAAGACGGATCATAGAAATCTTTTAGAGGAACAACAGGCTGCTGACGGGGTGGTGGGTTTGGCCTTGGATTGGCTAGGTTTTGGATGTTCCTAGTCAATGTTTGTTGATTGGAATTTAATTTATTAATCTGATCGGCCATCAATTTTAAAAGATCAGGTAGGGGGTCTTGATGTTGTGTGTGGGGCAACTCAAGATTGGGGAGCTCCAAGTGTGGGAAGCTACTGGTGGTTGGGTTTTGGGTGGAAGGGTTAGAATTAGGGTTAGAGGTGGGGTTAGAGGTTGATGTGGAAGGGTCAGTGGACCTATTTTGTTGTGTTTCCATTTTTTCAGGAGAAGACAGAAAAAGTGGTCTTTTTACGTGGGGGGCGAAATCAAATGGTCCTTCCAAGTGCGGATTTTGAGACCGTCGCCCGTGCATAAAATGGAAGAACGGGGAGGGGAGGAGAAGAGAAAGAGATGAGAGAAAGTGTGCAATTCAAACAAACAAAAACTAGACCTAACTTAATTGTGACTCCCTAATAATAACCTAAGACTTGGTCTATATAGGAAATAAGTAGTCAATAGTGAATACCCGTTCTATCAACAAATCTAGCCAAGTTGCTTAAGGGGAGGTTTGGGCCCAAACGTTTCCCAGGGAAAACCCCAGGTGCTTGTACAAACCCGCGCCTGGTCGTTTGACACGGCCCCTCAGCCTGAACACCAGATATAGATGATAGAATTGGTACTAACTAAAGAAAACTTAAGACCTAAATAGCAAGCCTAAGTTGATAAATCCTTAGGGGTCAAGTTGCTACAAATTTTAATTAGGTCTAGGATTCTATAGTGCACACGGAATGTGGAGGGCGTTTATTGGGTTGTTCCCTGTTATTTGATTTTTTTTTTTGTGTGTGCAGGAATTGGAGAGTGGCTCCAATGAAAATCAAGTTGTCACACAATTTTTTTTTGTATTTTTGTCTTTTAAGATTTGATTTAATTGAATGTATTTTAGGGTTTCTTTAGTTAAATTTTCAAACAAGTTTGAAAACCCACAATCAAAGGAAAACAAGTTGTATGGGTGATTGTATATTTCCTTTGAATTAATCCTCAAAAGCGAAAGAAAGAAACCCTAAGCCAATTATCCCTAAGACAGAAATTTAACTACCAATGAGTTATTTTTTAGGCTTTCAAAATTAAGTAGTGGTCCAAACAAGTCAAACAACACCACTACTTTGAATAAAATCAAACAAGGATTCCAGAAAATATTTTTATAAGATTTTAGGAATTCGTTTGATAATTGTTTTGAATTTTTAATTGTACTTGTGTCAAAGTCCAGAAATAATACCTGTGGGTATTATGAACTTTTTAGTACTACCACCGACTTCAGAAAATTTTTATGATTTTATATGATATGTAAAATTTCACAGGAATTCCAACAAGATAAATTTCACAAAAATTGGATGAGTATAAAAATTCTGAAAATTCGCGGACAGTAGCAAAACAGGAAGATTAGAGGGTGTGACCCCTCTGTAATCCACGAATTTTTAAAAATTAAATACAAATCCAATTGATCTGAAATTTGGAACAGATCTTCCAAACTTAATTGGGAATCACTCTATGAAAGTTTATGATTTTAGGAGGCCTGTGGTGTTAGGAATCGATTTTTCAATTCTGGACAGAAATCTAGACCCGAAAAACAGAACACCAATACTTGCAATGGAATGGTGCTAAAGAAGCATACAAGCAAACAATGGATTTTAAAATGCACCACTCCACCTAATTTAAGTGTTTATGGTCCTGAAAGCCAAGTTCAATATATTTTTGGTAGTTTTAATTATTTATGTGACCAGAAAGAGGAACCAACCTGAATTTTCGCGGGAAGAAAAGGACCTTTGAGCTCTCTCTTCCAGATTCCCGCCTTCCCGCTGTAGTTCCTGCACACACAAAAGAAAGAAAGAGAAGGGGATGAGATCCACTTCAAGCAAGAGAAAATGTGTTAATGCAAAGCCGTGCCTCCCCGGCAACGGCACCAAAAAGTGACAGCGAAAATACGCGGTTTGTTAAAATACGTCGTTGTAACGTGTAAATCCGCTTTCACTCTTAAATTTATATTCCTAGATAGGGGAGTATCTAGGGTCGTCCAAGGAGGCAATATGGTTGCAAAAATTGATTCTCTTGCTAGGAATATAAATCTCAACTTTCTTTTTGGTATTTTTCAATATATCATTTTTTTATTTTTAAACTAAGGCAACATGCGAACTGATGGCGAGAAAAGTGTTTACACTTCGAATTAAAATACTACTTTTATGTGACAAGCAGAACCTCTCCCTAAGCTCACTCTAGGCAAGTGGAGGCCTAGAATAATTAGGGAGAGGGAGTGAAGAATGCTGAAAATAAGCTAATAGAAATGCAAACAAAAAAATTGCAAAGAAGGCAACTAGATAATTGATAAAGTGTTTTACAAAAGGCCTAGTAGAGGAAAGCTTGTACTACTAGAAAATTGCAAATAAGAAAATAAAACACAAATCCTCTAGATAGATGGTGAAGAAGAGGGCTTCTTGCTCCAAGGTTGGTGGCTCCCAAGCTTGAAAAGAATCCTTCAACTCCTTTCTTGCAGAACTCCGCCAAGGTGATGACCTCCAAGGCAAGCCCTAAGGGGGCGTGCCCTAAGTTTCTCTCCAAGGGTGGACGTCCACCCTAAGCTTTTCTCCTTTGCCTGGCCGTCCTCCTTGAAGTGGGAGAGTCCTCCTCCTTGGCGTGGCTCAAGTTGAAGAGAGTGGGGAGAAGAAGGCACCAAAAGGGCTGGTGATGTGCCCCTTTAATCTCCTTCTCTACTCCTTCTTCTTGGCCGTAGGTATAGGTGGTTTAGGTGGAAAATATACTAAGGGAGGATGCTCCAAAATGGTGGTAGGTGGTGGCTTTTTATAGAATAGGATGGGGGGTTAAGGTGCCCCTTGAAATGGAGGGCTAGGATGGAAGGATGAGGGTGGTTGGTGATCCTATGGCTAGGGTGAGTTGGCGCCAACCCAAGGGGTGTTAAAGGGGGTGGTTATGGTGGTGTTGGTGTCTTTTGGTGGTGGAGAGACACCACCATGTTGGCGCCAACATGGGGTCTTCTAGAAGGGGGGTTAGGTGGATGGTGGAGATGGGTTCAAGGGAGATTGTGTGGTGGAGATGAGGGGAGATTTTGGAGGGAAAAGTGGCGCCATTAAGGGGTGGTTATGGGTAGTTTTTGGCGCCACTTTTAGGTGTCTTTTGGAGGTGGTGGGTAGGTTAGGTTGGTGCCAAGTAGGTTAGCTTATGTGGAGCTTAGGTGGAGCTAGTTGGGTGGAGTTGGTAGGTGGGTTTTTGGGGTGGTATAAGCCAAGGAAGTTGGAGCATAGCTAAGCTATGCTAAGCTAAGCTAAGCTAAGCTAGCTTAGCTAATGGAGGAGTAGAGGAGAAGGTGTTGGAGCTAGGGTTTGGAGGAGGGAGCTGAGGAGAAGAAGTCTGGAGCTGGAGCTGGAGCTGGCTGCTGCTGAAGAGGCTAGCATGGGGCTACTCTAGCTGGCTTAGCTTGCTAGTTCTTTGCTAGTTGCTAAGTGATGAGAACCTCATCATGAGCCATAACTAGCTCATTTTGACCCAATACAAAGGATAAAAGCTCCTACATATCTCAAGGAAAAGCTTAACTCAGAGAATTCTGAGTTTGAGAAGAAAACAAGTCATAAGGGGTAAAAGTGCAATTTTACCAGTATAATCTGCATACAGGGTAATTCAGGGCCCAAACACAGGTCAAAACAGCTTAATAAGAATAAAAGTGGGATGAGATGATCTAGCAAGGGCTACAGCACTTCCAAGGAACCAAATGATAATCTGTAACCCTAAAACAACCCACTTCAATTCACAAGGTTCGAGGCAAAGTAAAAATAGAATAAACCCTCTAAAATTCATAGAAAAATAATCTCTAGGGTTTAGAACCTTCAATTTGGCCCTTAGAACCCATGTTGACCTACATTGAGAACCATGCCCAATTAATAACTTAATTTGGGTTTTTGCGCAAATTGACCGGTCAAACAAGGTTTAATATGAAAATAAAATTCACCATCAGATTCCTTAGGTCCTAATTAGTCATGTATAAAAACTTGAGCCTAAGAAGAAACCTCCTTGACCGAATTTACACTTTGGTCCTCATATATTTACTCTTTGGCCCTCAACTTTTGAACCCTCGCATTTAGGCCCCTAACTCTCCTTCGTTCTTTGCAAACAGGTCCCTCCTGCAAAACCCTGCCAGCACCATGCTCCGGCGACCTTGCGCGGAGCATGGCGCCGCGCAGGGTGAGGTGGAGGACCTGGCAAGTGTACCGGGGGTGCCCTGCGTCGTCAGCCGTCGCAGGAGCACCCCCATGGTCACTGTAGCCCCCCATACCGGCCGTGCGAACGCACGGACGGTATGGGTTCGAATTCCGACCATGCTCCGGCGAGGGAGACACGTCGTCTCCCTCCGCCTTCCTCCCTGCTACAACCCTATAAATACCCCCCGCCGCGCCACCGACCAAGGCAGCCTGGATCTGACGGAGAAAACCCCCAGCTTTCGTCTCTTCTTTCTCCGGCAGACGCTCACCAGCTCCGGCGACTTCCTCTCCCTCCACCTCTTCGCTCTGCCGCACTACCAGCAGCAGAGACCTCCTCCCCTGCTCTTCCCGCGCCACGCCGCACCCAGCTGGCGCCTCTCCAGCCTTCTGCTCGCCGCCGCCCCTCTCCCTGAGCATCATCTTCTCCGGCGACAGTCGATACGACTGTCGCCCTGTTCCTCCCCCTTCGTCCCTGCAGTTAAGTTAAACTTACTCCCCTTCTCCTCCTCTTTCTTTCCCCGCTTTCGATTTAGTCAATTAAGCCCTCTACCGACCCTGTTCACCCTCATCCTCTCCGCCTCCGACCACCCTCCGGCGAGCCGCTCCCATCACCTCAGCGACCCACACGGCTCGCCGACCACCGCAGAACTTCCGCCTCCTCACCCTGATCCTCTTCCGCCCCTCCACTTCCCACCAAACACCCTCTGCAGACCCACCGAACACACCCACTCCCTCGCTCACAGTCTGACCTAGGACGACCTAACAGCTCCATCACACCCCCTGCAGACCCCCTGACCACCTTCGCCGTGCCACGGCGAAGGTCCTCCGCCTGTCTGATTTGGCCGAGAGGCCGTGCCACTGGTTTCAGGTTCCAGGCCTTGGCCGCCATTGGCGAGGAAGCTCGAAGCCTGCTCGAGGTTGCTCCAAGCCGAGATGTCCCAGATTGAATAGCTACGGCCAGCGCGGAAGAGACTCACGCACACACCCTGGCCCTCGATTGGAGCTGTACGCCTCAACAGCCGACACAATTGGGAGCATCATCCCTGCTGCAGGCGTAAGAGAATTGGGGTGGGACATTTAGTCCCACCTCGGAATCTCTCAAAGGCGCGCGGACACATAAATTGAAAAACTGCCGTATGCTGTTTGCCTCAGTTACCACGGGGTGAGGTCCCTCTCACCCGACCCGACCCGACTCGGCCTCGTCCGTGACCACGCTCCGCGGACCTGGCCCGACCCGATTAGACTGACCTGCACTCCTCGCCCACCACGCACGCCGGTGGGCCTGGACCCGGGCCTGACCCGAACCCGATTACCCGATAGCGCTCTGGGAGAGCTTCCGAAGAGTGATTTCAGAGAGAGAGAGATACGCGGGGGAAGGGGGTAGAGTAGGTTTTTGCCTTCTGATGAGCTCTTGAGCGTGCAGGCACAGGTGAAGGACTGCGGAAGAAGAAGCAGCTGCACTGTAGCAACTGCTCCGTTAAGTCGTCGAAGCTCCGGGCCAGACGACGGACAGCCAGCAGCCAGAGCAACACAGAAGGCAGGCTGAAGAAGAAGGAAGGGAGACTTAGTAGCCGAAGGCAGAAGCACCACGATTGCAGAAGAAGAAATGAAAAGAAGCAAGAAGCAAGAAAAGAAGAAGATGATCTGAAGAAAAAGAAAGAAAGGAAACAAGGAAGAACAGAAGAAGAAGAGCACGAGAGGAAAATCTGAAGAAAGCAGAAGAAGAAGAAGAACAGGAAGAACCAAAAAGAAAGAGGAAAATCTGAAGAAAGCAGAAGAAGAAGAAGAAGAACAGGAAGAACCAAAGACAAAGAGGAAGAAAGAAGAAAAGAAGCAGAAGCCAATTTTTCATCTCTCTCTCTCTTTATTTTTGTAATAGAATTTGTATATCTCTAGAATACAACTTGCTCCCTGAGTTCGACCTCGGGAACTCTTTTATTTTTCCGAGTAAAAAATTTTTATATGAAACGATGGTAACAACCGGCTTTACTACAACGAATTAACAACGAAAACCGACGTTTTCAGCCATCATTTTGGCGCCGTTGCCGGGGAGCAACGGCTATTCTAGAGGTAAACATTCCTGTATCTTTTAATTTCTGATAATCTCCTCTCTTTTATGCAGCTACAGAAACTCAAGAAGACAAGCAACCACACGACAACCACTCCGAAGACAGGTAAATCTTTTCTCTCACTATTAACCCCTACACTCTAAAGAGAAAGAAAAGAAAAGAACAAGCAATATAGGGCTAACCTGTCTTCCATATTTAGTAACCATAAAAGTTGCATGTTTTCAACTCATTATTTCTGCACACTATCAAGGGTATTTAAGGGCTAACACATTCTTGCTTGAGCCCTAATTACCCAACAAAGAATTAACTGGACCAAGTAGAGCCAACCTAGGATCCAACACTAGGGATTTAGAGACACACTACTTAACCTAAGAATTGAGAAAACCAAATGGAGTGTGCCCAAGCCCTTGTCTGAAAATACCTATACAAGAAAAATCCTAAACAATTGGCTCTCCCTAAACACTTGAACCCTAAAAAACAGGACCTAAAAGCTCTTAAAGAAAGCAATAGGTAAAGTTGACCCCTTGGGTTAACCAACCTTAAATTAGGTCACTCTTTGCACCTAAAAAGACTAAAGTTCAAGTGAAACCTTAAACACCCTGATCTTAAAATTGGTAGACTTAAGAGGTCAAGATCCCCATTCTGGTCTACCTGGAACCGCAGTGACAAGAGAGGTCGGGTGGGGGAAACCCTGTAACCCGTGGGGACGCTCTACCGTGTAGGGGTCTTCGCGGGACTCTCCCTCTCTGGCTGCCCAGGTAATTCTCAGGTGGACGATCTTTCTGATCAAGGGGTCCATCTGCCCCGCACCTCTATAGTCACCCAACACATTTTTGGGTGTCTTGATTGGGTCCATCACCTTCTAAACTTACCTCTCCCAACTGTGCATGTACGGAAGGAGGTCTCTAAGACCACCCTTAAGACCTCCTTTAGAAATTCACTCTCGTCAAGGCCAAGCCTCGACGCCCGTGTTTGTGCAGCAACACCCTCACATTATTCTCTCTTCTGATTCAGAACCAAGTTCTTCTTCTTCCCCCATCATGGCTCAGCCAGTTGAGGAAGAAAATAATCTGGAACACCAGCTCCAGCGACTCAATGACCTCTTCCAAAACTTCGTGCACCCACCACAGCGTCCTATGATGCGGGACCACTACAATCCTGCTGCGGTGGCAATTGAGCCTCGAGTTAGAATCCCGATTGGAGGACCTGATTCCGAACTAAAGCCCAACATGATTCACGCTATACCTAAATTCCATGGGCTTAATTCTGAAGATCCCTTCCAGCACATCAAACAGCTTAAGCATCTGGCCCACACTTTTGGATCAGATGCGCAAAATCGGGATATTCTTCTCATGAAGATGTTCTCCTTTTCTCTTATGGACAAGGCCGCCCATTGGTATCAAACTCAGACCCGGCCGATCAACACTTGGGAAGAACTTCAATCCGAGTTTTTGAAAAAGTTCTTTCCCGTTGGTCGGACCAACGCCTTGCGCCATCAGATTACACACTTCACTCAACAATCAGGAGAACCTCTCCATGAGGCATGGGATCGTTTTCAGGATCTCATGAGGAAGTGCCCCCATCACGGAGTTCCTAAATGGGAACAAGTCCAATCTTTTTACCAGGGACTCCGTGAGGACATCCGCCTTTTCGTCAATGCAACCTGCGGAGGAAACATCATGGGTCAGCATGAAGACACCGTATGGGAGATTCTCGAAAACATGTGCGAGAACTCCATCAACAATGACTCCATGGGATTATTCGACAGGACGAATACCCGCGCAGCGACGAATCTTAAGGGAGCACATGAGACGCAGGGCCTGTCCGCATCAGTCGACCTGGAATTAATGGCCAGTCGATTGGACAAGGTCTCAATTATTGAAAAGAAGGTGGATGAGCTGACTCAGCACTTGCAGCGAGCCACCTCTGCGCGTAACTCCTTTGCACAACCTCCTTCCACACAGGAGACTGTGCAAAACATCCTACACCGATCCTCCCCTGGGATGGATCCATATCCGTCCCCATCTGATTCTTTGACTGGAAGATCATCCGATCCTTTCTTCACCAGCCGGGGGAACTCCATTCCCCCTTTCCCTGATTCTCAGGAGGTTCCTCAGACCTGCGAGAACCTCAACGCCATCCAGAACGACCCATTCTCCAACACTTACAACCCTGGATGGCGAAACCATCCAAATTTTCAGTGGGCGGGAAATTCTCAAACCCAAAGACCACCTTTTCAGTCCCGCCCACAGCCCTCTCATCACTACCAGCCGCCTCAGCCTCGGCCCAACCCTACTTATCCATCAGGGCCAAATCAAGATCAAATGTCCTTAATCCTTCAGACTCTGGCTGACATTCAAAAATCGAATGCGGCCATTCAAAAACAGCACAAGGACGAGCTTACTGAAGTTAAAACTCAGCTGGCCCAGTTGGCAAATTCTCGCCAGCCAGGCACACTCCCTTCCCAACCCCTTCCTAACCCAAATAACGTGCCAACCCAGAAGCGCGTTATGAATCCAAATTTAGGCCAAGCTCAATGGATTTATCAGGCCCCCACTGCTCCATCTCCAGACGAGATGGAAGCCTCTACTTCTCGTACGGGATTTCAGCAGCAGCCACCCCTCCTACCAAATCCAAACCAAAATCAGGCCGGATTAAATTCTGTAACAACACGTAGTGGTAAGACAACTCAGGACCCGCGTTATCCAAACCACTCCCAGCCTGATAATCATGACCCTAGGATAGTTATCCAAGGTACCGCTGTTCCAGACCCACAACCAGGACCTATCCTAGAGGAACCAACCAAGATCCCGTTTCCCGAAGCCCTGACCAAGGGAAAGAAGACCACCAAACCCGTGGCCCCTGAGGAGGACCTGGTCAAGCTCTTTGAGCAGGTCCACATAAACATCCCCTTGATGGATGCAATCCGCCACGTACCAGCTTACGCACGATTTCTAAAGAATATATGTACACCCCAGCGTAAGCCGCGAACCAAGGGAGGGAGCCCAATTGTTCTGTCAGAGCAAGCCAGCTCTGTAATCCTTAGTAGACTCCCACCCAAGGCAAAAGATCCTGGAACTCCCCTGATCTCCTGTAAGATAGGTGGTACCCAATTTGACAGAGCATTGTTAGACTTAGGTGCATCTATAAATCTGATACCCACATCCTTACTTGACCATCTGGAAGAATCTGAGCTGAAACCAACTGAGGTGACATTACAATTAGCAGATCGATCTATAAAGTCACCAAAAGGGATTCTCGAGGATGTTATCGTAAGAGTGCGGGATTTCTATTTTCCAGTGGACTTTATAGTCTTAGACATGGATGCACCTGAGAACCCTAGGGATACACCAATCATTCTAGGGAGACCTTTCTTGGCTACTGCTAGAGCCAACATCAGCTGTGAGGAGGGCCAAATAGAGCTTAAGTTTGGAGATCAAACACTGAAAATTGATATATTTAAGGCCCAACAAGGAATTAATTGCGGCGTCATCGAGCAAATTTGTGACATCAAGACTTTGGTTGATGAATCACACCTCCAGAATGACTTGAGTATTCCTCATCAACCACAGAAGGATCTTGACCCGCAAATAGAGGAGTCCAATCCGGATGTGAACAACCCAGTAACTCCCACCCTTGAACCTCACATCTATACTGAACCACCCGCTGCTGCTGAAAACCCCATCCTCGAACTGAAACCCCTTCCTGCTCATTTGAAATACATCTTTTTGGGTTCTAATCAGACCCTTCCTGTGATCATCAATTCCAACCTTAGTCCTGAACAGGAATCCCGTCTGATTGTTGTCCTCCAGCAACATCGCAGAGCCATCGGATGGACCCTCGATGATTTGACTGGAATAAGTCCCTCTTATTGTACTCATCATATCTATTCAGAAGAGGGCACACGACCTTCTCGTGAAATGCAGAGACGCTTAAATCCCAATCTGCAGGAGGTCGTGAAAAAGGAGATCATCAAGTGGTTAGATGCCGGGATCATCTACCCGATCTCCGATAGTCGTTGGGTGAGCCCAATTCAGGTCGTGCCTAAGAAGGCAGGACTCACCACTATAACGACTGAGACCGGAGAAATCATTCCTACCCGATTAGCCAACTCGTGGAGAGTCTGTATAGATTACCGTCGACTCAATTCCTCCACGAAGAAGGATCATTTCCCACTACCCTTCATTGATCAAATTCTCGAAAAACTAGCGGGAAATAGGTTCTTCTGCTTTCTTGACGGGTACTCCGGTTATAACCAGGTGGCAATCCATCCTGAGGACCAAGAAAAGACCACATTCACCTGCCCCTTCGGAACATACGCTTTCCGAAGGATGCCTTTCGGTCTTTGCAATGCACCCGCTACTTTTCAGCGATGCATGCTTGCCATATTCTCAGATATGGTAGGTGATTATCTGGAAGTCTTCATGGATGACTTTTCAGTTTTCGGAGCATCATTCGACGATTGCCTCCAGCACTTGGTCCAGATACTCAGGCGGTGCATCGACGTGAATTTGGTTCTTTCCTGGGAAAAGAGCCATTTCATGGTGCCTGAGGGAATTGTCCTGGGACACTCAATTTCGGAGAAAGGTATCCAAGTGGATCGAGCTAAGGTTAATCTGATTTCTCGCCTTCCTATGCCTAGCTCGATCAGGGACATCCGATCCTTTTTAGGGCATGTCGGTTTTTATCGACGATTTATCCCTGATTTTTCAAAAATCGCACGCCCCCTGACCACTCTTCTCTCCAAGGATGTTCCCTTCGAAATCTCCAGGGAATGCACTCAAGCATTTGAAATCCTGCGTGACCGAGTCACCCAAGCCCCGATCCTACAGTCCCCTGATTGGTCTCAACCCTTTGAGATCATGTGTGATGCATCCGACTTCGCTGTAGGAGCGGTTTTGGGGCAGAAAAATGACAGGAAACCTGTGGTCATTTACTACGCCAGCAAAACACTCGATGAGGCTCAGCGTAACTATACAGTTACTGAGAAAGAGCTGCTAGCTGTAGTATTTGCCCTAGAGAAATTCAGATCATACCTTCTGGGTTCCCATGTCATCATATACTCGGATCACACGGCTGTGAGGCATCTCCTTGCAAAGAAGGACGCGAAACCTCGATTGATCCGATGGATCTTGCTGTTGCAAGAATTTGACCTCGAGATTCGCGATAAAGCGGGAAAACAAAACGTGGTAGCTGATCACTTGTCCCGTCTTCCTTCTGAAATGATAGACCCTTCCGGACCCATCACTGAGCATTTTCCCGATGAGCACCTGCTGACTATTGGTACTAGCCTTCCATGGTTTGCTAATATTGTAAATTACTTGGCATCTCATCAGACCCCGTCCGATTGGCCGAAGGCCAAGAAAGACAAATTACGCTCCGATGCCAAGTATTACATTTGGGAAGACCCGTACCTCTTCCGCATAGGTGCCGATCAGATCATCCGGAGATGTATCCCGGAAGGGGAAGTCAACAATATCCTCTCTTTCTGCCATGACCAGGCATGCGGTGGCCATTTTGCCGGGCATAAAACCGCATCAAAAGTCCTCCAGTGCGGCTTTTACTGGCCCACACTGTTCAAAGACGCATACAGTCATTGCAAGGCATGCAGTCGTTGCCAGACTTTGGGCAACATGAGCCATCGCAACATGATGCCTATGCAACCGATTCTAGTATGCGAAATCTTTGATGTTTGGGGGATTGATTTTATGGGCCCCTTTCCTGTTTCGGATGGTTTCGAATACATTCTGTTGGCTGTGGACTACGTGTCCAAATGGATCGAAGCCATACCGACCCGAACCTGTGATCACAAAATCGTTCTCAAATTCATTCATCAACACATTTTCTCAAGGTTCGGGATTCCTCGTGCAATAATCTCTGATGGGGGGACCCATTTTACAAATGCTCAGTTTAGGTCACTGATGACCAAATACGGGGTGTCTCACCGAATCTCTACTCCTTACCACCCCCAAACTAATGGTCTAGCTGAGCTGTCGAATCGGGAGATCAAGAAAATCCTACAGGTCACTGTTCGACCTGACAGGAAGGACTGGTCGTCCCGACTTCCGGAAGCATTGTGGGCCTATAGGACCGCCCACAAGACCCAATTGGGCATGTCTCCCTTTAGATTGGTGTACGGAAAGGCATGCCACCTTCCCGTCGAACTGGAGCATAAAGCCTATTGGGCAGTACGGAACTGTAATCTAGATCTTTCTAAGGCTGGGACCCACAGAAAACTCCAAATCAGCGAGATCGATGAATTACGCACAGACGCGTACGAGAACTCGCAAATCTACAAGGAGCGGGTTAAAGCCTTCCACGACAAACACATCTCAAGAAAGATCTTCCATCCTGGTCAAAAGGTCCTACTCTTTGATGCCCGACTCAAACTCTTCCCAGGAAAACTGAGATCTAAGTGGGTCGGACCATATTTGGTCCGACAGGTTTTTGGAAATGGAGCAATCGAAATCAGTCCACTCAGCCACGATTCTGAACCTTTCATCGTGAATGGTCAAAGACTCAAGCCGTTCATTGATGTAACTTCTACTGATTTGGCTGAGGCATCTCATATCCTCCTTTCCCCTTGAGCTTATTGCGCCCAGCCGATGGCGTAAAACTCAGCGCTTAACGGGAGGCAGCCCGTCATTCTCTTTGAAAACCTGAAACTTGTTCTGACACCTTTCAGCACTCGAAGTTCACCCTGAACTAAGACCCCCTAGGTTACAATGAGGACATTGCAAATCTTAGGCATGGGGGGGTAGGAAAGTGCAAAAACTTGTAAGAAAAGGTTTCAAACAAAAAAATTCACATATGCCAAAAATACCATAAAAATTAAAAAATTTTTTCGAAAAAGAATAAGAGGAAAAGAGGAGAAGAAAAATTTCGTGAAGGAGAGAAGAAACAAAATGAAAAAGGAGCACAAAATTATAAGAAAAGTTGATAGTCATTAGTAAGGAACTAAGGAATTAACCTAAGCTCTAGACCTCATTCAAGAAAATAACTGAAAAGTGCACAATGAGATTAGTAAGAATGCAAACCTTAGGCATTCTTGAATAGACTCTTAGTACTCATTAAGATCTGGACACTCCTCAAGAGGTTGAGGAAAATGAAAAGCTGAAGTATTAGGTCTAAGGCTTAGGGAGTATTCGGCCTCGTTAACTAATTTTTGGTTTACGGGACTCAGTAACCTAAGCACCCTAATCTCACACACAGCCTGGTTCAGTAAGCATAAAAATCAGAATCACGCAGAAGCGTCGCAAAAATCTGAAAAGAACACCTAGAATAGGAATGGCCGATCAACACAAGTTGATTTGGACGAGTTCCCAGCGCGGAGAGGCGGGAAATCCCCTCGAAGATGCGTAACAAAATATCATCTCCTCGGTGCTTGTCTCTTAGGATATTTACATATCCTACGGGGGGCATGTAAGCACTCTGCTGGTTCAGATTCCATGGATGGCATTATCTCGAAATGTCAATTGCCAGGGTCTGGATTCGGCCACGGAATACCATGGATGGGATTATCTCGAAATCTCAATAGCCAGGGTTCCGGGGGTTGCCATGGGCGGTGCTATCTCGAAGCATCGATCGCCAGGAACCCTTGAGGATTGATGATGGGAGCAAGGAATCTGATACAGACCGTGTTGAAAAGCCAATCCTAGACTAGAACTAAAAAGAAAAAGAGAGAGAAAACTCTCCAAACAGAAAAAAACTTTCTATCTCTCTCTCTTACAAAACGCACTGCGAACTGAACCAGGGCTAAAATCATTTCAAGCACGGGTGCTTTAACCACGAAGTCCAATAAACCTTAGGTTAGTTCTTGTGGGCCTTAAAAACCTTTGCTAAAAGACTGAGGCTAAGGCTAGACAGATTTGGATCTTGATTGGTACTAGAGTATCTTTTAGGCCTATGGTCAGCATTCTAACCTAATCTATGCTCAAATAAAAAAGCACTTATCTAAAACCATTGAAAACTTCATGGTCTAGAACAAGGGTTGAAACCTTAAGTTTTTTTTGCTAAGGGACTAGCAAAAGCTAGGCATGGGGGTATGATGAGAACCTCATCATGAGCCATAACTAGCTCATTTTGACCCAATACAAAGGATAAAAGCTCCTACATATCTCAAGGAAAAGCTTAACTCAGAGAATTCTGAGTTTGAGAAGAAAACAAGTCATAAGGGGTAAAAGTGCAATTTTACCAGTATAATCTGCATACAGGGTAATTCAGGGCCCAAACACAGGTCAAAACAGCTTAATAAGAATAAAAGTGGGATGAGATGATCTAGCAAGGGCTACAGCACTTCCAAGGAACCAAATGATAATCTGTAACCCTAAAACAACCCACTTCAATTCACAAGGTTCGAGGCAAAGTAAAAATAGAATAAACCCTCTAAAATTCATAGAAAAATAATCTCTAGGGTTTAGAACCTTCAATTTGGCCCTTAGAACCCATGTTGACCTACATTGAGAACCATGCCCAATTAATAACTTAATTTGGGTTTTTGCGCAAATTGACCGGTCAAACAAGGTTTAATATGAAAATAAAATTCACCATCAGATTCCTTAGGTCCTAATTAGTCATGTATAAAAACTTGAGCCTAAGAAGAAACCTCCTTGACCGAATTTACACTTTGGTCCTCATATATTTACTCTTTGGCCCTCAACTTTTGAACCCTCGCATTTAGGCCCCTAACTCTCCTTCGTTCTTTGCAAACAGGTCCCTCCTGCAAAACCCTGCCAGCACCATGCTCCGGCGACCTTGCGCGGAGCATGGCGCCGCGCAGGGTGAGGTGGAGGACCTGGCAAGTGTACCGGGGGTGCCCTGCGTCGTCAGCCGTCGCAGGAGCACCCCCATGGTCACTGTAGCCCCCCATACCGGCCGTGCGAACGCACGGACGGTATGGGTTCGAATTCCGACCATGCTCCGGCGAGGGAGACACGTCGTCTCCCTCCGCCTTCCTCCCTGCTACAACCCTATAAATACCCCCCGCCGCGCCACCGACCAAGGCAGCCTGGATCTGACGGAGAAAACCCCCAGCTTTCGTCTCTTCTTTCTCCGGCAGACGCTCACCAGCTCCGGCGACTTCCTCTCCCTCCACCTCTTCGCTCTGCCGCACTACCAGCAGCAGAGACCTCCTCCCCTGCTCTTCCCGCGCCACGCCGCACCCAGCTGGCGCCTCTCCAGCCTTCTGCTCGCCGCCGCCCCTCTCCCTGAGCATCATCTTCTCCGGCGACAGTCGATACGACTGTCGCCCTGTTCCTCCCCCTTCGTCCCTGCAGTTAAGTTAAACTTACTCCCCTTCTCCTCCTCTTTCTTTCCCCGCTTTCGATTTAGTCAATTAAGCCCTCTACCGACCCTGTTCACCCTCATCCTCTCCGCCTCCGACCACCCTCCGGCGAGCCGCTCCCATCACCTCAGCGACCCACACGGCTCGCCGACCACCGCAGAACTTCCGCCTCCTCACCCTGATCCTCTTCCGCCCCTCCACTTCCCACCAAACACCCTCTGCAGACCCACCGAACACACCCACTCCCTCGCTCACAGTCTGACCTAGGACGACCTAACAGCTCCATCACACCCCCTGCAGACCCCCTGACCACCTTCGCCGTGCCACGGCGAAGGTCCTCCGCCTGTCTGATTTGGCCGAGAGGCCGTGCCACTGGTTTCAGGTTCCAGGCCTTGGCCGCCATTGGCGAGGAAGCTCGAAGCCTGCTCGAGGTTGCTCCAAGCCGAGATGTCCCAGATTGAATAGCTACGGCCAGCGCGGAAGAGACTCACGCACACACCCTGGCCCTCGATTGGAGCTGTACGCCTCAACAGCCGACACAATTGGGAGCATCATCCCTGCTGCAGGCGTAAGAGAATTGGGGTGGGACATTTAGTCCCACCTCGGAATCTCTCAAAGGCGCGCGGACACATAAATTGAAAAACTGCCGTATGCTGTTTGCCTCAGTTACCACGGGGTGAGGTCCCTCTCACCCGACCCGACCCGACTCGGCCTCGTCCGTGACCACGCTCCGCGGACCTGGCCCGACCCGATTAGACTGACCTGCACTCCTCGCCCACCACGCACGCCGGTGGGCCTGGACCCGGGCCTGACCCGAACCCGATTACCCGATAGCGCTCTGGGAGAGCTTCCGAAGAGTGATTTCAGAGAGAGAGAGATACGCGGGGGAAGGGGGTAGAGTAGGTTTTTGCCTTCTGATGAGCTCTTGAGCGTGCAGGCACAGGTGAAGGACTGCGGAAGAAGAAGCAGCTGCACTGTAGCAACTGCTCCGTTAAGTCGTCGAAGCTCCGGGCCAGACGACGGACAGCCAGCAGCCAGAGCAACACAGAAGGCAGGCTGAAGAAGAAGGAAGGGAGACTTAGTAGCCGAAGGCAGAAGCACCACGATTGCAGAAGAAGAAATGAAAAGAAGCAAGAAGCAAGAAAAGAAGAAGATGATCTGAAGAAAAAGAAAGAAAGGAAACAAGGAAGAACAGAAGAAGAAGAGCACGAGAGGAAAATCTGAAGAAAGCAGAAGAAGAAGAAGAACAGGAAGAACCAAAAAGAAAGAGGAAAATCTGAAGAAAGCAGAAGAAGAAGAAGAAGAACAGGAAGAACCAAAGACAAAGAGGAAGAAAGAAGAAAAGAAGCAGAAGCCAATTTTTCATCTCTCTCTCTCTTTATTTTTGTAATAGAATTTGTATATCTCTAGAATACAACTTGCTCCCTGAGTTCGACCTCGGGAACTCTTTTATTTTTCCGAGTAAAAAATTTTTATATGAAACGATGGTAACAACCGGCTTTACTACAACGAATTAACAACGAAAACCGCTTACCAGCCATCACTAAGCCAAGCTAAAGTGAGCTAGCTTCTACCAAAATGAGCTAAGGTGAGCTGGGTCTGGTGCTCCCGGGGAGAATCAAGCTGGTTGAGGCAGCTAAGGTAGCTTAGCTCAACTGAGTTGAGCTAAGCTGAGTCCCTGTGAGCTGGACTTGAGCTTCCTGAGCTGGGATGAATTCTTCTTCAGCTGGATGGAGCTGAGTGGAGCTGGATGTAGCTGGATCTGAGCTGGGGTGAACTCCTGTCAACTCAGCTGAGCTAGCTAGAGCTCCTTGTGAACTAGTGGGAGCTGAGGTGAGCTAGACTCAGCTAAGTTGAGCTGGATCTGAGCTGACTTGAGCTAGGGTGAGCTACGGTGAACTCTCTTGAGCTGCCATCCAGCTGAGATTAGCTGAATGGAGCTGGGATGAGCTAACCCTAGTTCAAGTAAGCTAGGTTCCAGCTGCGGTGAGCTAGATCAAGCTGAGGTGAGCTGGATCAAGCTGAGGTGAGCTGGATTAGGCTGAGTTCCAGCTAGTCTGGGCTTCTCCTTCACCAATTGCCTTCTTGAGTGCTAGGGTTTTAGGGATCTGTGCATTTGTACATCCCTAACACTCACAAAGACTCATTAAAATGACAATAAAAAATGCAATGCATGCCTATCCTAATTTATGCCTAAATGCAACCCAAAAACCCGTTTGCAGAGTAAAATCCTAAGAGCTAGGTTAGTTTTAAAGCATAAAAATGATGATAAACTGGCGTTTATCAGTCCACAGGCTCTTGTGATTATCTCCGCATGTCGACATCGCTCAAGTTCGACATCATCTCTTAGCTATGCCTATCGCCTCATCAGATTCCTCTCACAAATAAATGCGCAGCTCCGAAAGTCAGAAATAAAGTCAAGTGAATTTATTGTAGCTATTGCCTCCCCGGCAACGATGCCATTTGATGGAGAGTTTTCTCCTGAATAAATAATCAGAAAAGGTTGTTGTCGCAATATGTAATGTGGTGGAAAATCCTCGATCAAAACTTACTAAACTAACATTAAACCATAAAATTAGGTTGTATCCATAGGGAGGCGTAAACCAATAAATTAGCAATATTTGCAATGGATTATTTGAACATGTCGTACGAGTCTAACTGATGCAAAATCAATTCAATAATAAGTTATAGCATCAAATGATATCAAAAGATGGCTTGAGTAAGCATTTGCACAAATTATATGAAAGCAAGAGGGTTTGAGAGTAATTATCAAACAATATGAAATATTAAATAAAAAATAACACTCTTCAACCACCTTCATTTCATCTAATTCCCCCTATCGTGTAGCAAAACAGGGGAGGTGGAGTTCCGTGCTTACATGCATGCGGGGAGCCGCGGTTGGCAGCATGGCTCATCGGAGGAGTAGGGTCGGAGGAGTGGATCACTCCGGTGGTGGTGCGACGGCCTGCGGTGGCCAGAGATGCCGCTGGTGACAAGGAAGAGGTGTAGCGGCGGTGAGCTGTTGCTACTGTCAAGAGCCATTGCAGGCAGCACGAGTCACACAGGGATGTTAGCGGCTGTGCACGAGAGGTCGTGTGCAACTGCGGTGGCATCAGAGAGGCATTAACGTCGAGGAGGAGGTGGCTACATGGTGGTTGTTGATGGGTTCCTTTGGCATGTAGAGGTTGAAGATGGAGGAAAAAAAGGGATAGGTGGCTGTTAGGGCATGGAAGGGTTGTGCGTGGTGTGTTGGGCGCATGTAGGTGGTTGCTACGATGGGGAAGTGCACTGTCACCGCATCGCTGATCGACGAGGATTTCATGGTGGCATTACGGTGCGAGCTTTATGTTCCTGGTTGATCGAGGAGATTGGCCCCTTTGGCTGATCAAGGAGGATTCCCCTGTTATTGTGCATGAGGGAGAACAAGTCAGTAATCTTGTTGAGAGAAGCTCGAAGAGGCATTGCGAGAGGCTCGGGGAGGCGGTTGCAAGAAGCTCGGGGAGGTGTTGCACATTCTACAGGAAGGAAGAGAACAAGAAACAAATCAAGTTATTTATACAATTAATCTAAAATAATGCATGACATGCATGTCACTATAATGGATTGTATGAATATGCATGCAAGCTCCTATTTATAAACTAATCTATTTATATATTAAAGTATGCTATGTACATGTAAACATTAATTTAGTAATTAAGTATTTTAGTATTTACTTAGTCCACAATTGCGGTCTCATCACCCACATACAAGAGTGATAAGCAATAAAAGCACTAGGAACACATTCCCAAAAATGCCCAACACGGGTCCATAAGATATAAATTAAATTCTATTGTCTATCTAGCTTGATCTAAATCTAAAAGAAGCAAATAGCTCTACAGTCGCCAATCCTCCCTTCCTTACTCTTGTGGGATCAAGGCCCACATGTCATGAGATTATCCCCGAGATGGTGATAAGGTCTACCAAGGTGACGAGTGTCCCCTTTGTGCTCCACTTCCTCGAGAATGTACCTAGCATAAAAGAATGATAGGTCAACAAATAGCAATAAACAGGAATCAATGCGAACAGAAAAATACTTCAAGTTTACTATGCTCGCTACCTCCCTAGCAACGGAACCATTTGAAAGATAGATTCTTGCTTAATTAAAGATTGCAATAAAAAGATTTGTTGTTGATGTTTTTTATGCGATGGAAAATCTTTCAATCAAAAATAGATTAATAAAACTAACAACGTAGGTTAGGTCATATCCACGGGAAGGCTTAGGCTAATAAACTCAATTATTTTCACCATGAATGTTCACATGAAATTCCCATTTATGTTCGAAACACTGTAAAAATTATTGCATGAAGTAGTGTTCACAAATAGAGAGATTAATAACTTAGATGAACAAGAGATCAGCTCCTCATTGATCTTGCAAATGTACCAATAATTTTTCACAGATCATTACCCACTAAAATATTCATGGTATTTATTTAAATGTGAGAGACATAAAATTCTCGATCTCTCTTTCTATTTGTGATGATGCAGAAGCCAATCTTTCAAATAAAACATGGTTTCCCTTAATCTCCTTTTAAAATACCCAGATCTTCAACATCATCCCTGTTGAATTAGAGAGAGAGAGGGCGAAAAATAAAAAGATAGATGTGCCTTATCACAAATCACCCAATAATGTAAAACTCCATAAATGAAGTATTTGCAATGGCATGGGGAGTAAATATTAATTGCCTCAACCCTGTAGCAAAACAGGGGATGTTTCCCTGCTTGCGGCCGTGTGTGGAGGAGCCGTGGCTTCTGGCAAGGAGCACGATGAAGGTGCATGGGAGAAGGAGCTTCTTGATGATAGTGGCAGTGCGACGAGATGTGGCCAGAGGTAGGCCACCAGAGTGTTGGGAGGCCAATGGCAGTAGGTGTTGGTGGTGTGCTAGGAGAGAGCTTGCGAGGATTGCGCGTGCCTGGGTGGTTTTGCGGTGATACAGGTGGTCGAGGGCATGGTCTTGAGGCAGCTGGGCGTCGTGGGTGGTTGAGTGGAGGTGCTGCCGAGAGGTGGTGTTCGACTTCTTTATGAGGAGCAGGGGAAAAAGATGTGGAAGAAGGAGAAGGCTACAAAGAAGAGGAAGCAGGGTTCGGGGGTGGTGGTTTGCTGAAGGGAAAGAAAGAGATGGGCTGTGGTGTGTGGGGTTGTTAGCTGTGGTGTGTGTGTGCTGCAGTTGAAGGTGGTCTGTGGCGATGGGGAGGGGGAAGGTTTGTTGGAGGTGGAGGTTGATTTGGGTTATGTGGATGGAGGTAGATGGCATTGGCGATGGTGGATGTGGAGTTGGGTTCACACTAAGGGTGGAAAAGGATGACGGTGGTGTTAGGCGATGGTGCTGGTAGTGGTGGAGGCGAGCACGTCGTCACCGTGCACGCTACGAAATCAATGAAGAACACCTATGCCACAGTGTGCGCCATGGCCATGATGTATGCTCGATTTCACGGTGCAGGCCTGCTGCATGGTGGTGGCGAGGAAGAAGATCCCCGCAAGGGGGAAAGATGAAGAAGATGGCCGGCCCTCTTTTTAAAACTCCTCTATTTTTTTTCTTCTACCGAAAGCTTCTCCAACCACTCGGTGAAGATCGCGAGTGGTTGGAACACAAGAAGAGATGACTCTAGCGGTGGAGATTATGGCGGTAACGTCGTCAGACGTCCAGACCGAGTTTTGGGAGTCTTAAAAACTGAAAATGGATGGCTATATGTGCATGTCTCATTTGCGAATGCTGCCTTCATCTTTCAATAATTCTTTCATCTAGCGTGCATCCACCAAATAGGTTATCATATTCATGTGTTATTAAATGTAAAATTGTCACATAAAATTATACACAGGCTAAAATAAATTACCATTTAACTCTTAAGCAATTAAAACTAAGCACATAAAATTAAGAAGTACTTAGGCTAAAAATTAGTCCAATAAATTGAACTCATCACTAGGTGCATCTATTATCCTAATCCTGATTCTCTGTATGAAAGGTTCTGGTTAGGGAACTCAAGTCGGCCTCAGTAATGTTGCAGCTAGCGGATCGTTCGATCACCACCCTAAAAGGCATTATTAAGGATGTTATTGTTAAGGTTAAGGATTTTTATTTTCCTGTAGATTTCTTAGTCCTTGACATGGATGTACCTAAAGACTTAAGGAACATGGCCATCATTATGGGGCATCTATTCCTTGCTATCGTTAAGGCCAATATAAACTGTGAAACTGGTAGCATGGAAATCACCTTTGGAGATAGAAAGTTAAAACTTGATATTTTCAAGGCGAATAATAAATTCGAGGATTGTGGATTTATTGAGGAACTTAAGGATACAGATTATAGTGTGGAGGCCTGTATGGCAATTAATGTTCTCGAGGATGCTACCAGAATAGACAAGCTTAACCCACAACCCTCTGTGGCAGACTTGCCCCACCATAAAGAGGTTGTTGATTTTATTCATTGTCAACCTCTTCCTCTAAATCGTCTTGATGAGCCTTCATCAGCATCTTCCCTACCTTTTGTATTGAACCCACCCCAGCATGAACCGAAACCATTGCCTGAGTCTTTGAAGTATGAGTTTTTGGGACCCAAAAAGATGCTACCAATGATTATTAATGCTAAATTGACTGAGCAGAAATTAAAATTGGTTAAGGTCCTTGATAAACGTCAATTTATCATCATTCTTATGCCCTAAAACATTTCTAGCTCTTAGAGTTTTAACTCCGCAAATGGGTTTTCGGGTCGCATTTAGGCATTCACCTAGGTTAGGCATGCATTGTATTTTTTTTATATTTTTAATGCATCTACTTAAGTGTCAAGGATAGGTAGATAGTCAAATCCTACAAACCCTAGCATTCAAGAAGGCTTGAGATGAAGGAGAAGCTCATATTAGCTGGATCCCAGCTAGATCCAGCTCATTCCAGCTAGATCCCAGCTCATTCTAGCTGGATCAACTCATCCCTAGTTCCATTCAGCTCATCTCAGCTGAATGGTAGCTCAAACTAGTTCACCTTAGCTCCATTTAGCTAACCTTAGCTAGATGGCAGCTTAAACTAGCTCAAGAAAGTTGATCCCATCTTCATCCCAGCCCTCCAGCTCAGAACAGTTCACTGGAAGCTCAACCTGACTAGGACTAGCTATTGTCATCAACTAGCTAGACCTAGTCAGCTAAAGAAGTCATCAACCAGCTTAGGCTAGCTTAAGTCTAGCTCTTGGAGACCTAACTCAACTCAACTTAGTTGAGCTGAGCTACTTGACTTAAGCTAGCTACTCCAGCTAGCTAGGTACTCTTCGGGAAGACCAGACCTAGCTCACCTTAGCTTAGATTAGCTTGGCTTAGCTACTAGCAAAGAAATAGCTAGCTAATCTAGCTACTAAGTTCTACTTCAGCTCCATTCAGCAGACATCAGCTCTAGTACAACTCCTTCCAGCTACCTCCAGCTCATCACCTTCAAAACCCTAGCTCCCTCTACCTCTCTACCCTACTCCCCACTAGCTAAGATAGCTAAGCTTAGCTAGTCACCTCCTTGACCACCGAAACTTAACCTTAAAACCCACCTAACTAGCTTCACCAACTATCCTTTCCTAAGTCCACCTAAGCTACCGCCACTCCACCTCAATCTTAGCGCCAACCCTAAACATCCCTTTACCCCTCTCTACCATCAAAAGACACCACCAAATTCCCTCCAAAACCACCTAGAAATGGTGCCAACATAATCCCTCCAAAACCCGTGAAATCCAACCCTACACCTACCCCTTCAATGCATCTCTACCCTCCATTTTTACCCTCCAAAATCAATACCTTCTAAAAGGTATATTTGGGGGGAAAACCAAGGCACCTCTTCATTTCCCTCCCATTTTTCCCTCCAAAAATATCCAAGCTGATGTGCGTACATCTAAATAGCCAAAAATGTTTATTAATCCATGTTCTTAGTATCATATAAGCATCATGCATTTTAAATATTGCATAACATGCATCATCATGCATTTAGGTCAAACTGTACAAATTGTATAGCAATTTCTTCTTCTTCGAGGACAGGGATAGGGTGACATTTAATTAGGGCCTCGGATTGAAGATCCAACTGAATGGATCTGATCAGGGTGACAATCGGAGTTCAACGACTCAAAGATTGCCCTGATCAGACTTTCATAGCATTAGATATAATCTGAGGAAGATCAAAGATCAAGGGCCAAGATGGTGTAAATCCACACTTCAAATGACAAATTCAACTACATGAATGGGTTCAGATCGACGATCGTAGCCCAACGGCGTGAAAATTAGTCCAATCCGACATTCATGGCACCATCTACAACACATAGAAGATGGATGGCCAAGATGGCACCACGTGGCACCATCTCAGCTACCCACACTGGCCAAAGGTGCTCGCTTCCTCTCTCTCTTCAACTGTGCGATCAAATCTGGGCCATTGGATCTTGATCCAACGGCCACGAGCACCCAACCCTTAAAACATAAGTGCGACACAAAGGGGGAGTGTGGCGTGTTGGTCGCGTGCCTGTGGGCAAAGCACATGTCGCGATATCAACCACTGCCCCACATCAAATCGAGGGTGTAAGTAAGCGCGATCAAATTGGACCGTTGGATGAAGCATAGGCGACGTAGATGCGAGCGACGTGGCAGCACGGATGGACGCATATTAAGCACGTGCGCGATCGTTCGTGCATGCATTGAGGAGTTGAAGAGGAAGCGGGTGCAAGCGTCTCTCGGTCGTCCAATCACAAGGAGAGGAGGCACAGGTGTGCGTGCATGTTCGGCGATGAGGGGTCTTTAGTGACAAATATATCCATCACTAAAGACCCCCTCATTTAATGTTTTTAACTTGAAATGACATTTTTGCCCCCAACCTCTACACCTATAAAAAGGCCTACGCCCCCCACATTTCAATCATCTCTTCCTTCATGTTTCTCCCTCTCCAAAGCTCTAAAGAAGCTTGTCCTAAACCCAGGATGCTCCTTTAGAGTTAAAATCAAAGTTTTTCTCGCCCCCATTTTGGAAGTGGATCCTACAACGACAATGCCTTGCCTCGCCCCTGATTCTTCCCACTTCGTTCTCCGACTTCCATCTTTGTCCTCCGCCTTCCAGGCGTCGCCCCATTCGGCTCGTCCTCCAAGCAGCCGTCGAGGAGGATAACTTCTCACCTCCTTTCCCTTTACTGCTTTTTAGTTGGAATATTTCTTGCTTTCTAGCTGTAACATTTTTTGGTTTCTAATTGTAAAACATTATCCATATTATAAAGTGTTTGTTCTCTCTCTTTCTCTCATTGAATTCGTTGTGATTATCTTTCTTTCTAAATAAAAACAAAAAATATATAATCGCAGATTTCAAATCGATGTAGCCTCCCTATGTTCGACCCAGAATTCTTTTCGAGTTTCGGTAAAATTTATTGTTGACGGATATCTTCGCAAATCACACTATAATGATGGGTTTTCAAAACTCAAATCTCTTTGCGACGATTTTCCACTACAACATTTTGGCATCGTTGCCGAGGAACGAACTTGGGTCGCCCACATGACAGGCGGGAGTACTTACCAGGGAATCTTCAAGTGGTAGAAAGGAGTAAAGTGCAATTGAAGAGAACTATATGTGCTCCCCATTCTTCCCCCCTCCATAGATTTCATTCCACAACCCTAATTCAAACCCTAATTAACCTAGGTGTTCGCATAAATCCTAGGATTAGTTTGGATGCTTTGATTTCTAACCCCACTCTTCTCACCCTCGTAAAAAAAACAAACAAAGAAAAAGATACTTCTTGTGGGACAAATTAACATACACACTACATACACTCACATTCGATGCACATAACTTAACTTGATTTTTATCTACTCAGTTGGGATTCCAACCTGTGGAACTGGTACACACACCCAAACACATAATTGAGTAGAAATCAGATTAGGTAACCACTTGTGTGCTTAACTCAGTGGTGCATTAAGGCAAATTGTTTGAGTTGTTTGGGCCGTACCACTCCATCAAAAATCAACTCATCAAGTAGCCTCCCCTTAGGGTTTACAATTTAGGTCAATACCAGGCACTCTACTTTACTTTTGATTTTGAAAGGAAAGGATCTTCACCCATGTTTTGAAAATTTGGTTTGCCTCTTGAACTTGATTTAATTTACCTAATTCTAAATCCTAAAAGCTACTTAAGAAAGATTTGAACCTTAAAATCCACTCATCTAAATAATCTTGCTTGAAAACCCTAGTTGTGCATGCACTCACACATATTCAATCAATCATTAAGGGCACAACCCATTTTAAGAGCCCACTACATTCCATAAGCACTACAATCCTAATCCTAAGTTAAAATTGATTAGATGTTGGCCTTAAGAACTGATTCACTCTTCTAGGCCTAGATTGAGATTGTTTACGATTAACCTGCTTGTACTAGTCAATTTGATGTCCAGCTAGGGGAGTAGAATCAAACGATCGTGGCTAGGGTGTACACGTGGAACCAAAGTCGCAAGCCCAAAGAAGAAGCTTCTCCCTAGCCCCTCCTTCTAATTGGTTGGATTGACTGGATACAAGTAGAGTAAATCGTCTATAATCTTAAGACGGATTCTGAGAGTTTGTAGATCCTTAGGCTACCCAACTTAAGGACATGTTTGTTTTGTTGTGCTTCAGGGTTCTTATCCCTAGTCCTTTCGACCTCTTCCTAGTTTATGCTTGGAAGGAGGTCATTGAATCCCCAATTGGAAGGACCATTAGGTTATTCTAGGAGGCATAGATTGAATTTTGGCCAAATTAGTCCCATGGCCTATCAACAACCTCCTCTACCTTAGAATCAACAAGAGATGTTTCAAAGGCAGCTGGAGCAAATGCAGAGAATGCCAAAATGGTTCTAGAGAATGCAGGGTGCTCAGCCCTTGAATGATTTTTATGATCCTTCAAATAATGGGGAACATCTCAGTGTCTAGATTCCAGCCAGAGACGTTGAAATCAAGCCCCAGGAGTTAAACCTGATCAAACATTTTCATGGGCTTGGCTCTGAAGACCCGTTTCAGCATTTGGAGGACATGACCACTTTGGTTCAGACCACCAAAGCACAAAACATGAATGAAGAGCAAATGATCATGAGGCACTTTCCCTACTCTCTTAGGGATAGGGCTGCTCATTGGTACATGACCATAGGAAGGCCGATGGCAACTTGGAACGATCTTAAATTGGCTATCTTAAAGAAATTCTTTCAAGTTGGGCATACCAATGCATTGTGGCAGGTGATTATTACTTTTGCCCAGCGATTGAGGGAGCAGTTTCATATTGCCTGGGAGTGCTTCTAGGACTTATTGCGGAAGTGTCCACACCACGAGGTGCCGAAATGGCAACTCGTGCAGATCTTTTACCACGAGTTGACTGAGCAACTTAGAAATCATGTGGATGCTTCTTGCGGAGGCAATTTTCTCAACAAAGACGCAGATAGTGCACTTGATTTTCTTGAGGAAATGAGTGAAAATTCAATCAATCATGCTTCCATGGATACATTTAACTAGTCCCAACAACCTAGATCGAATGTTAATGAGGTCCACGGCTCTCATGCATTCGATATGGAGCTGATTTGTAATAAACTAGATAAGGTGGACCCAGTTACCAAAAGGATGGAGGAGTGGATGGCTGGAAACTCTGTGAACAATTCTCGATCCACTCAATCCTAGAATTCGGGATTCCATTCTCCGCGAGCTCCTTCTAGATGGGAGTTTGTGAAGCAATTGGATGCAGCTCAATTTGTGAGCCAGCATTGCTCGGAACCCCAAGAGTTCCAAACTGGGGCCTTTGATCCCAATTTCTCTGATCCCTCTCTTTATTTCTCTCCATCCTCTCCCTATGAGGATGTATATGCTGTACAGGAGAACGTTGGGTCCAACCCATATTCCAATGCTTATAATCCGGGTTAGAGGAACCACCTTAACTTCTCCTGGAAAAATCTAGGGCAGTAGACCCAATTCCGACCTAGCAACTATGCTCCACAAAGACTAATGTGTCAAGGTCATGTTTATACTCAGCTGCCCCCAAATCAGGTCAATCAGCTAGTTTGGAATGCTTGTCAACCCATAAGGCAGGCTAATTTGAACCATCAGATGGTAGAGATGCAAGGATCTATCCTCCAGCTCATGCAACAAATGAAAACCTTGCTAGACAACTTGCAAACCGGGCTCTTTGCTAACACCCGTCAGCTCAGATCTTTGCCATCTCAACCCGTACCCAACCCATGCAACATACAGAATTCGGGCAATCAAGCCCAAGGGCATGGGAATCAGCGGAACCCACATGCACATGCTTAGGTGGTTGAGTAGGATCCTTCCTCTTCTGCTTCTTCATCAAATTTGGGGTTTTTGGCTAATCAAGCCCCTCCGATCTTTCCTAACCCTCCCCAAGACCCAAACCTGTACGCATCTGCCAACTCTGTTACTTTGAGGAGTGGAAGGCAAACCAGGACCCACACCTGCCCTACTCTAGTCAAGAAAATCCTGGTGAGCCTAAGGAAAGAAAGGAGAATTCTGAATCGAAGATCTGACTCATGTTCCTTTTCTTGAGGCCTTGATTAAACCTAGGAAGAAGAAGCATGTTGATAGTAACGAGGAGCTCTTGAATATATTCAAAAATGTTGAAATCAATATCCCCCTCCTCAATGTTATCAAGCACATATCGGCTTATGCTAAATTCTTAATGGATTTATGCACCCATAAGCGTAAGCCGAGGGAATCTGTTCCGAGGAAGGTGATACCCTCTGAGCAGGCTACTTCTATTATTTTGCATTACCTTCCTCCAAGAAAGAGAGATCTAGGTGCTCCTTTGATTTCATGTGTTATCGGAGATTACACCTTTGATAGGACACTCCTGGATCTAGGTGCATGCATTAACCTAATTCTGACTTCTCTTTACGAGAAGTTCATATTAGGTGAACTTTGGTCGACCTCAGTAACACTGCAGTTAGTGGATCATTCAGTCACAAATCTGAGAGGTGTTATTGAGGATGTTATTGTCAAGGTTAAGGACTTCTATTTTCCTATAGATTTCCTTGTCCTTGACATTGATGTACCTAAGAATTTGAGGAACATGCCCATCATTCTGGGGCGTTCGTTCCTGGCTACCACTAAGGCCAATATCAATTGTGAGAGCAGCAGCATGGAAATCGCCTTTGGGGATCGAAAATTGAAACTGGATATTTTTAAGGTGATTAACAAATTTGAGGATTATGGATATGTTGAGGAACTCGAGGAAGATTACTTGAATATTGAGACATGTATGGTTGTTTCTACAATTGAAAGTTCCTACTATCTCAATGAATCCATCTTGCAACCCTCTGTGGCAAACCTGCCACATTCTGAAGAGGTTATTGATTTTGTTCGCTTTCAACGTTTTCCTCTTGATGAATCTTCATCAGCATCATCCTTACCTTCCATCTTAGACCCGCCCCAGCTTGAATTGAAACCATTGCCTTAGAGTTTGAAATATTAGTTTTTAGGACCTAAAAAGATGCTCCCTGTGATTATTAGTGCTAGATTGACTAAGGAGCAGGAGATTAAACTGATCAAGGTCCTAAAGGAACACAAGGAGGCAATTGGTTGGACCATCCATGACCTTAGGGGGATTGAGCCATCTTATTGCAATTACAGAATTTTCATGGAAGATGGATCCCACCCTTCTCACCAGATGAAAAGGAGACTAAACCCTAAT
This sequence comes from Thalassia testudinum, assembly GCA_037157565.1. Lineage (NCBI taxonomy): Eukaryota > Viridiplantae > Streptophyta > Magnoliopsida > Alismatales > Hydrocharitaceae > Thalassia > Thalassia testudinum. Next base: position 42,180,544 of record JAZHRO010000049.1, read on the forward strand.
ATGCAAGAAATGGTCAAGAAATAAATAATTAAGTGGCTCGATGCAGGAATCATTTATCCAATCTCAGATAGTCCTTGGGTAAGTCTTGTGCAAATTGTTCCCAAGAAAGCTGAGATTACCATTGTGACTAACGAGAAAAGAGAATCTGTCACAACTTGTTTAGCTTTCTCCTGGAGAGTTTGTATTGATTACAGGAAGTTGAACACAGCCACCAAAAAGGATCATTTCCCTTTGCCCTTCATCGAGTAGATCCTTGAAAGATTAGCCAGGCAAAAGTACTTTTGTTTCCTAGACAGTTACTCAGGATACAATCAAGTCCCTATCCATCCTGAGGATTAGGAAAAAATGACTTTAACCTGTCCCTACGGAACCTTTGCTTTCCATAGAATGCCATTCCGCTTATGGAATGCACCTGCGACTTTTCTAAGGTGTATGCTAGCCATATTCTCTGACATAGTGGGAGAGTTTATGGAAGTTTTCATGGATGATTTCTCTATTTTCGGAGAATCATTTGATTCTTGCCTGGCTAATCTCGAATTGATCCATAAAAGATGCATCAAAACAAGATTGGTCCTTAGCTGGGAAAAGAGTCATTTCATCACACAAGAAGGTATCATCTTGGGTCATGTAATCTATGAACAGGGAATTGAAGTTGACAAAGCTAAGGTTGATGCTATTTCCAAACTTCCTCCTCCCACATCTGTCAAAGAAATTCGATCATTTTTTGGTCATGTGGGATTCTATCAGAGGTTCATCAAGGATTTCTCTAAGGTTGCTCGCCCTTTGAGCAACCTTCTTGCCAAAGATATGCCGTTTGAATTTGATGAATCATGCCTAAGGCATTCGATTTTCTTAAAATGGCAGTCACTTGTGCTCCAGTGTTTCAACCACCTATCTGGACAACCCCATTTGAGATGATGACCGACGCTTCTGATTATGCGATCGGGGCTGTTTTGGGTCAAAAGATCGATAGAAAGCCCTCTGTCATCTACTACTCTAGCAAAACTCTAGACGAGGCTCAGAGGAATTACATTATTACTGAGAAGGAGTTGCTAGCTGTAGAATTTGCTTTGGATAAATTCAAGGCTTATCTCTTAGGGTCTCATGCCATAATTTACATCGACCACTCGGCCTTGAGACATCTTTTGGCCAAAAAGGATGCCAAACCTCAGCTCATTTGATGGATTCTTCTGCTTCAAGAATTTGATCTTGAAATGAAAGGTAAATCCAAGGCATAGAATGTTGTGGCAGATCATCTTTCGAGACTTCTAAGTGATTCTCCTCGTCTGGATATTCTAATTGCTGATACTTTTCCGGACGAGACTATTCTTGCAGTGTCAGGTGTCCAAACCACATGGTTTGCAGACATAGTAAACTATTTGGTCGTTGGTCAAATCCCTCAGGATTGGACCACGCAACAATGAGATAGACTCAAATCTGAGGCTGAATATTACTTTTGGGAGGACCCTGAGTTGTACCACATCGGCTCTGATCAGATTATTCGCCGATGTGTTCCGGAGAATGAATTCCAAAGTATACATGAGTTTTGCCATGCATCTGCGTGTGGTGGACATTTCTCTGAGAAAAAGATGGTCACAAAAATATTGCAATCTAGATTCTATTGGTCATCTTTATTCAAGAATGCCCAGGAATTCTTGAGGACATGTTCCTGATGCCAGGCACTTGGGAGCATAACCAAGTGAGATATGATGCCTCTAAATCCAATCCTTCCCGTCGAAATCTTCGACATTGGGGGCATCGATTTCATGGGACCCTTCCTCCCCTCAGTTGGACACCAGTACATTCTTGTTGTTGTTGATTACGTGTCCAAGTGGATTGAGGCTATTCCCACCAAAACCAATGACCACAAAGTGGTCATTGATTTCGTCAAAAAAGAACATCTTCAGTCAGTTTAGGATTCCAGGGGCTATCATCAGTGATGGTGGTACTCACTTCACAAATGCCCAATTCCGTAGTTTACTGGCAAAATACTAGGTAAATCATAGAATCTCCACACCTTACAACCCTCAAACAAATGGACAGGCCAAGATCTCTAATCGAGAGATCAAGAACATCCTACAGAAGATGGTTAGGCCTAATTGAAAGGATTAGACTCAAAAGCTTGAGAATGCTCTTTAGGCCTACCATACAGCGTACAAAATGCCTATCGGCATGTCACCGTTTCATCTGGTGTATGGAAAGGCATGCCATTTACCTATAGCGATTGAACATCGGACATTTTGAGCGATCAAGAAATGAAACTTTGATCTAAGTTTAGCTGGAAAGACCAGGAAGCTCCAACTATCTGAGTTGGAGGAACTTAGAAATGATGTGTACAAGAATTCCAAGATCTATAAGGCTCGGGCCAAAGCTCTTCATGACCAACTGATTTCCCGCAAGAGCTTTGAGCCAAACCAGAAGGTCTGGCTCTTTGATTCTCAACTTAAGCTCTTTCCCGACAAGCTTAGGTCAAAGTAGGATGGCCCATTCATCATCGATAGAATATTTCCCAACAGAGCCATTGAGATCTCTGACCCAAAGACTGGTAATTCTTTTGAGGTCAACAGACAACATCTGAAACCTTATGTTGACTGTGTTATTCCAGAACCCATCTTCGATAACGTTGCTTTAACCTTAATGTGATTTCTTTGGGTAGACTTTGCCTAGCTGATGGCATTAAACTCAGCACTTCTATAGTTTGACTCAGAGCTGACCCAAGTATCATGGAATACATGTGATATTTTCTTCATTCTACCCTGCTTCCCATGCATTTTATTTTCAATGGGGACATTGCATCAGCTAGGCATGGGGGGTGGATTCATTTCTGAATCATTTTATCAACTTTGTGGAATTCTTGTAAATTCTACTTATTGTTCTCTCTCAAAAAAAAAAAAAAAGGAACGAATAATTGGGCATTAGGATTTTTCAACCTTAGGGAATAATACAGTAGGATCTGAACACTTAGACCCTTCAGGTCTTCGGGCTTAATTAACCCTGGTGGCCACTAAAATGCGGATTTGTTTATCAAGTCCTTGCCATTCTGAATTTACTACAATTGGTAAAATAAGTTCGGGTGATAAGTACACGACTTATCAACCCACCCTCCGATTGGAGGGGATTTTAAGTCTAAGCATCTACACTATTTGTACTGACTCACTTTTCGGCTATTTTAATGGAAAATGGATAGCTAATGAACCTTCTAGGGTGGTATGGCTAGCAAGTTATCATGCGTAATGATTAGCCCATATTTGTGAGCTATTTAATTATTTAAGTGCCTAGACATTAGGTTAATTCTAACATTTATTTAGCATAAATTAGGATGTAAATAGATTAATTCATATTTCTAATTCAATTACATAATTCATGCATCTTATTCATATTTAAATGCATTTAGAATTAACTTAGAATTGCATTAGTTAACTAATTAGGTACATTGCATGCATTAATTTAGGTTAACATAAAAGTTAACGGTTTATATATAAATAACCATAATATTTTATCATTATTTTGTTTATTCTTTTTCTACGTGCAACAACTGCAGCTGCCGCAGTGAAGAACCCATTCAAGGAGGAGCGGATGTGCTGGATCTGGTCAGGCAGCTGATTTCAAAAGAGAAGAGGAGGCAGCCGAGCTCACTAGGCCTCCACCACCGACCCACCACTGTGCAGAGAGATCTTCTCTCTTCCATTCCATACCGTCGGCCTCAACCGTGGCGGCGAGTCTCCACCAACGTGGACCTGGGGTGTGATAGGCCACATCGCCATCTGGAGCTCATTCGCATTACCGTGAGCACCTTAGCGTGCATATCCCTCGCCGTCGTCACCAACAACCACCGCCGCAGCCACTGTGCAATCACCCTCTCAGTCAGTTAAGACGTCCGGGAAATTTCCCGGACGTCTGAAGCCACCACCCCCACTCCAACAGCAACCACAGTCTGCCACTTCACCTCCAGCACCTGAATCGCAACCTCACCCGCTCACTCCCGCACGCCTCCAACCGCACGCAAGAACCCGCCACTTCCTCCCGCTCTCACCGCCTGCACACCCACGCCAACAGAGCACGCAACCGCCTGCGCACCAAAGCCAACAGCAGCCGCACCCGCACGACAGCGCACACCCTCCTTCCGCGCCTGCAATACCTGCCCTCACCGCCAACAAAGCATGCACCCGCCTGCGCACCCACTGTAGCGCTTCCGCCAACACCTTCAGCCAGTAGCACCCGCACTACACCTCCAGCCAGCACGCAGCAGCGCCTCCCGCCAGCTGCAGCGCCCCCTGCCAACAGTCCCGCGCTTGCACCGCCTGCCAGCAGTCCCACGCGCACCTCACAGCCAACAGCAGCTGCAGCACCGACTGCAGCCACCTCCACCGCCTCACAGCTCCAACCGCCACGCGACACGCCGCCACCACCGCTTTGAAGCCCTCGGTCCAAGGAACTTCCTCCGAGTTTCCCGCGTCCGGCCGTCCACTCCTCGTCGCGCACGGCAAAGGGGAAAAAATCCCCTATTTTGCTACAGTAAAATGGCTATTAATAATTACATTTTCTGACATTGTCAATTTTTAATAATATTTTATTGATTCTGCATTGTGACAAATATCCTTTAGTTACTCAGTATTGCTATTTCAACATTGTTTCTTGATTCAACCTTAATCTGAGGGCAATTTTGGCTTGATTCTTGTCCAAACTAACTACGAACAAACGTTTTTAACTAGTGCGAATTTAAATATGTCATTGCCTCCCTGTGGATACGACCCGCTCTTCTATGAGTGGTTATTTCTTTTTAAATATTGATTAGTCGATTTTTCCACCACATAAAACTACAAACGACTTCAAAGCGAAAAATTGATTCGTCAAATGGCGCCGTTGCCGGGATGCAACTGATGCAATAATTTCACCTGATTTTATTTTGATTATTTGTCAATTGCACAGTGATTTGACCATTTATTATTTTCTTTCCTGTGCGAGAAAATTTGTGCAAGAATCAGCCAGTGTGAGAGGCAACCCTTGATGTCGCCAGAGGAGAATTGGACGAGCTATTTTGGAAAGGAGAAGGACGAGGATGCGACGGACATCATTATATATTTAGTCACTAGTTAGAATAGAATTAAGACTTTAGATTTAATTTTTTATTGCATTTTGTTTGAATCCCTTGTTCTGGGGTATATTTTGAGGGGTTTGTTCCCCGATTTTGTTTTGGGCCCGTGTTGGGTAATTTTTGGTAGCCTGTTCCCTTTTCTTTAGATTTAGGTTTTTAGTTTATTGATTACTTTTATTTACTTGTGCATAAGTAGCTTAAAAATAAAAAAAATAAAAAAAATGAGCTACCTGCTAGAAGCTACCTACCTTAGGACGAACCATTTAGGTCTGTATGAGCAGCCTCTAGATTTATTTCTCTGCATTGCGTGCATTCTTGCATTTTTTATTACTGGAAGCAAGGTGTGCATTTTCTTACTTTGCATCCTATTCTCGATCACGCATTGCATTAGGACTTAATGCGAAGACCACCTAATCTGTACTGAATAAATCTAACAAGTGGTCACATATTTTCTAGAAAAAGGACTAATTAAATGAGGGACATTTTAAAAACCAAGGATTTGATTTTCAAACTTGGCGTGCGATTCAAAATTCAAAATCTTTTACTGTGTATGCACACTTATTTCACTTGCACCACGGCACGCTTCTAGACACTCCTTAGGTTTGGAAATACTAGGACAAGAGCCCTCCTATCGTTGGATTCTGAAGTGTTCGGACCTTGAGATCAAAGGTTTTGTAAATCCAAAGAGGGGGATACCCTGTCACCGATTTTTGGGGGTAGTTGAGAAGCACCGCGAAAGCATAGCTTCAAAGGAAGGCTTAGGCCTACTTGCATCCCCCGATCTTCCGTCTTTGGATTTACTTGACCATTTGAGATTTAGGGAAGAACACCTAAGCTCCAACTAGGTCTTCTTAGGCGAGCCGTAGGTCGACAATAGGTGCGTAAATTGATTGAACAAATTGTATTGTCACCTGCAATCTGACTTAAAATCAAAAGCCTAAATTGGGAAAGACCTAAAAGGTCCTTTTTGAATTGTGTTTTGCTTGGGGAATTCTGATTGAGGTGTGAGTTAGAATGGACCACATTGATTTTCATCCTTTCGCATCTTGTCCACACCCTCACCCCCACTCTGCATCCTTCGATCCCAGACGTCGAGATGGTCCATCCCTTGATGGACATAATGACAATCATTGGGATCCGTTTTACTCCTATTATAGGAGTATTGGCCTGGTTAAGCCCCAAATCAGTGAGCAGAACTTAGGAGTGGGATTTGCTTTGCCCAATATCCCACATACCATAGAAATACCCAACCCACCCTCCCTGAAAATTTATAATGGTTGGAGAAACACTCCTGGGTACTATAAGCCTGAGCCTGACTTCTCTCATAATAGAAATGACCTCTCCTCTTTGAAGATGGAAATACAGAAAATTCAAAACGAAATGATTGAATTGTTAGGAGAATCTTCGAGAGCAGGCCAACAAGAAAGAGATGAAATTAGCCACCCAATCTACCCCATTGAGGATGATGTACGCCCCTCTACAATAGATGCATCTCCCGTGGGAGAGCTACATTTTAAGTTGGAGGGAAATTCTGGGGAGAATAGCCACTTTTCGAGGATCGATTTTGAAACCTCCCCATTAGATGACACTTCCTTGAGGGATCCACACTTTAGGTGGGACGAAAATACACATGAAAGTAGCTATGCATTGGATGAAGAAAGGTGGCAACTCGAGGAAGATAATGATAAGGTTGAGTATCCACCTGAATTATATTGGAGTCAAAAGAAGGGAATGATGGTACCATTGGAAGACCTCAACCCAGATGATAATATTTTCGTAACATTTGATGAAGTGGGTCAAAGTCATGTTGTTAATCCTACCTTCCCTTTTGATCATGATATAGAACTCAAACCCACCCTTAGGGAACCTAACCCTAAAGAAATTGACCTATCTGAGGAGTCTGACGTTACTAGTGTAAACCATTTACCTCGGATAGAGCACCCTAGGGGATCTGCTGAGATATTAAATGATTCTAGACCTCGGGTACATTATGAATTGTGTGATAAGGAGGAAGACGAATTATATAAGGAACCTACATTCAAGATTTGGAGTGACACTAAGGGTGATTATGTCTTATTTGAAGAGTTAGCCCCTGAGGATGTCACAAATTTGACCAAATTAGGTTTCCTTAGCACACCCATTGATGATATTTCTCCTCATGATGAAATTATGGAAAATTTGGAAGCAATTTCTAAGATTTATGTGGATTCACATATAGACTCCGAGGAAGATTTAAAGAACAAAAACCCATGGATGACATTGATAGGATAATCCCTAGATCTGTTGCTTCCAACCTGCCTTCATTCACTTCGAAGTCACCCTCTAATTCACTTATATCTGAAAGCGAAATTGTGACTCCTGATGAAGAGCAGGAAGATACATGTGATGGTGCAAGGAATGCTAGGGATGAAATTGAGGATTTAGAAAGAGTGTTAGGAATGGACACCGAGCTTACTAAACCCAACCTAGATCTTATGGCCATCCCGCAACCTCATAACTTGGACACCTTAGACGAACCTTGCCTTAGAAAATTGCTCACTTTTGTTCTGACCAGGGGGCTTAACAGACCAATATTTCCCGTAATGGAGTATCGGGTATGGATTGATGATTTCTTTAGTCAGTCCATTACCCTGGGGGTTTATTTTTGCACCATTCCTTCCCCATACCTTTTGGAGGATCCTTGTCATCCTCCCCCTACCCCTTTAGAGGTTGTTATACCTGTTTATCCTTTAGAAACTCTTCTGGTGACCTGGGAAGATTTCATTCCCATTTTAGTTGGGCGAGCATTTGCTATCGGGATTCATCATCAGCTCGCCAACATCCTAGGTTACCTATTTTCTAGGCCAACATTGCTTTGCTTATTTTTGGGGAGTATTTTTGTAATTCTTGAACCTGATTTGCAGGTTCTTTGGCTATTCAGCCCAGTTCTGACCCAGGTAATATCCTTCTATGCAATGAGGACATTGCAGAATTTAGGCATGGGGAGGTGTACTTGGGGATATACATAGCATAGTGCATTCATTGCATATATTTGCATAAAAAAAAACAAAACAAAACAAAAGAAAAAAAAAAGAGTTTTGAGCTTAACTGGCTAGACCTTGCAGTCTTAAGTAAATCAGAACTCTAGTGTAGATTAAGTTAATTCTAGGGTCAAACTTTAGAAGCTAAATGAGCTGCTAGCTTTAGACCTTTAGGGTCCTTTGTGGACTTAAAAACTTAAGTAGGAGTTAAGTTGCTGACCATTCCTCAAGAGGTTGAGGAAGGGAACCTAGGGTTTGAGTTAAAAGGTGGGGTAGTACCTGGAGTCTTATTCTACCATTTGGTTTACGGGTCCTTGTAACCCAAGCATCCAAATTTCACACACATGGTCTGGTAATTAACTTAATTTCTATCTTTCTGAAAAGAGATTTGGTTCACTTAGTTTTGACTTAGGAGAGGCTTGAAAACACATTTTGATTGGAAGAGTTCCCGCCGCAGGAGAGGTGGAGTATATACTCACCTTGAGGATGCGATGATAACATATTACCTCCTCGACGCTTGTCTCTTAGGATATCCATCCTACTCGGGGTATGTAAGCGCATTGTGCGGTTCAGGTACCATGGGCGTCCCTATCTCGAAGTGCCAATTGCCATAGGCCTGAATTTGCTTAAGAAATCCATGGGAGATACTATCTCGAAGTGTCGATTGCCAGGAGTTCTTGGGGTTGTTATGGGTGGTGCTATCTCGAAGCATCGAAAGCCAGGCACCCTTCGAGGTATGGTAATGGGGACAATGAATCCGACACAGACCGTGCTGATAGCTGATCTGAGGTTAGACTTAGAAGAATCAAACAAACAAAAAAAAAAATATATATATATATATACAAAAAATTTATTTAACTCAAATAACTCAAACCAGTGCACAGGCACAGATGCTTTAATCTCAAGGATTAATAAACTTTAGGGTAGAGTCAGAAATCAGGGAAACTTGTGCCAGCAACTCGTCTTTAGCCGATCTAGTCTGTAACTTAGCAACTACTTAGGAACCTTGGGTCTAGAGTCTAAACTTAATATGCTTCTAAAGGAAGACTAAGTGAGTTAACTAGTCTACTTGGAGTGCTAGGTTTCGCTTAATTTTGCTAGGAACTAGCAAAAACTAGGCATGGGAGTATTTGATTAGCCCATATTTGTGAGCTATTTAAGTATTTAAGTGCCTAGAAATTAGGTTAATTCTAACATTTATTTAGCATAAATTAGGATGTAAATAGATTAATTCATATTTTTAATTCAATTACATAATTCATGCATCTTATTCATATTTAAATGCATTTAGAATAATTTAGGTTAACATAAAAGTTAAGGGTTTGTATATAAATAACCATAATATTTTATCATTATTTTGTTTATTCTTCTTCTACGTGCAATGGCTGCAGCTGCTGCAGTGAAGAACCTATTCAAGGAGGAGCGGATGTGTTGGATCTGGTCGGGCAGCTGATTTCAAAAGAGAGGAGGAGGCAGCCGAGCTCACTAGGCCTCCACCACCGACCCACCACTGTGCAGAGAGATCTTCTCTCTTCCATTCCATACCGTCGGCCTCAACTGTGGTGGTGAGTCTCCACCACCGTGGGCCAGTGGTGTGACAGGCCACATCGCCATCCGGAGCTCATTCGCATTACCATGAGCACCTTAGCGTGCATATCCCTCGCCGTCGTCACCAACAACCACCGCCGCAGCCACTGTGCAATCACCCTCTCAGTCAGTTAAGACGTCCGGGAAATTTCCCGGACGTCTGAAGCCACCACCCCCACTCCAGCAGCAACCACCGTCCGCCACTTCACCTCCAGCACCTGAACCGCAACCTCACCCGCTCACTCCCACACGCCTCCAGCCGCACGCAAGAACCCGCCACTTCCTCTCGCTCTCACCGCCTGCACACCCATGCCAACACTCCAGCTACAGCCGCACCCACACAACCGCGCATGCCCTCCTTCCGTGCCTGCAATACCTACCCTCACCGTCAACAGAGCGTGCACCCGCCTGCGCACCCACTACAGCGCTTCCGCCAACAATTCAGCCAGCAGCACCCGCACTACGCCTCCAACCAGTGCGCAGCACTGCCTCCCGCCAGCTGCAGCGCCCCCCCCCGCCAGCAGTCCCACGCCTACACCGCCTTCCGCGCCTGCAGTGCCTCCCGCCAGCAGTCCTATGCGCACCCCACCGCCAACAGCAGCTGCAGCACCGGCTGCAGCCACCTTCGCTGGAGCTCCGTCCGGTCGACTCCGACCGCCGCGCGACACGCCGCCACCACCTCTTCGAAGCCCTCGGTCCAAGGAACTTCCTCCGAGCTTCCCACGTCCGGCCGTCCGCTCCTCGTCACGCACGGCAAAGGGAAAAAAATCCCCAGTTTTGCAATAGTAAAATGGCTATTAGTAATTACATTTTCTGCCATTGTCAATTTTTAATAATATTTTATTGATTCTGCATTACGACAAATATCCTCTAGTTACTCAGAATTGCTATTTCAGCATTGTTTCTTGATTCAACCTTAATCTGAAGGCAATTTTGGCTTGATTCTTGTCCAAACTAACTACGAACAAATGTTTTTAACTGGTGCGAATTTAAACACGTCATTGCCTCCCTGTGGATACGACCCGCTCTCCTGCGAGTGGTTATTTCTTTTTAAATATTGATTAGTCGATTTTTCCACCACATAAAACTACAAATGACTTCAAAGTGAAAAATCGATTCGTTGCGTAACAGCCCATTAGTAGGTTATCCAGAGTATAGTCACACGACCATTCTTTTTTTGCTGCTTTTAGGTAAATCTTAGATAAGGGAAGCCACCTACTTAGAAAAAAAGAAAATAATAGAAAAATATCCATAAAAGAAAAAGAAAGGAAAACAAAGAAGAAAAGGAGAAAAGAAGAAAAAAAAGAAATAAGCCACACTTCACCGCACGAGTATGGCTGACAAGTTATCGTGGGTAATAGCCCATTGGTAGGTTGACCAAAACCCACCTCGAAAAATGCATGTATAATTCCAAAACACTTAGGAAGAAGCGGAGAAGTGGAATAAGCTGGGGAGATATACACTGGGTTCGGCCTTGTGTTGACCCCATAAAAATAAAAGTAGGGAGAAAGCTCCCGATCAAATAGATACACCTTTAGGTAGAATTTCTTTTTCAAGGTCACCTAGGGGTGTAGAAACCCAAAGTCTATTCTAATCGTCGATCAATGAGTCTATCACATTTCACACATAAAGATGCTTAGAACTTAAGGTTTTCTTCGAGTCTTGGGTGGGTTGAGTGGCCGTGGAAAGCTACTCCGAAACACTAAACTCAGAAATCCAAAAAAATTAGAGAAGAAGAAAAGAAGAAAAGGATCCTTCTTTGAATAATGCGAGGGCTTGAGGCAGTCTGCATTTTGGAAGACACCTGGGCGATATTGTGTCTTTATAGTTCAGATCCATAGTAAAAATCTCCTATTGTTGAAGAATAACTTTTTCTTAAGAAATCTAACTAAATTCTTTTATAAATAGCATATAGTTTTTGCTAGGGACTAGCAAAAGATAGGAATGGGGGTGTTATGTGCATACATCTGAATAGCCAAAAATGTCTATTAATGCATGTTCTTGGTATCATATAAGCATCATGCATTGTAAATATTGCATGACATGCATCATCATGCATTTAGGTCAAACTATACAAATTGTATAGTAATTTCTTCTTCTTGGTGGCTAAGGATAGGGAGACATTTAATTGGGGCCTTGGATTGAAGATCCAACTGTATGGGTCTGCTCAGGGTGATGATTTGAGTTCAACGACTCCAAGATTGCCCTTGTCGGACTTCCGTAGCGTTAGATATAATCTGAGGAAGATCATAGATCAAGGGCCAAGATGGTGTAAATCTGCACTTCAAATGACAAATCTGATAACATGGATGGGCTTGGATTAACAATCGTAGATCAACGACACAAAAATCGGTCCAATCCGACATCCGCGGCACCATCTACAACACATAGAAGATGGATGGCCAAGATGGCACCATGTGGTGCCATCTCAGCCGCCCACATCGGCCAAAGGCACCCGCTCCCTCTCTCTCCTCAACCGTGCGATCAGATCTAGGCCGTTGGATCTTGATCCAACAACCACGAGCACCCAACCCATAAAACATAAGCGCAACACAGAGGGCGTGTGGCGTGTTGGTCGCACACCTGTAGGAGAAGCACAATTCTCGAGATTGACCCCTGCCTTGCCTCAAATCGAGGGGGCAAGCGGGAGCGATCAAATTGGACCGTTGGATGAAGCATGCGCAGCACAAATGCAAGCGACATGGCAGCACGGATGGATGTGGATTATGCACGCGCGCGATGACGTGCGTTTGCATGCACGATCGTACGGCCATGTATTGTGGCGTTGAAGAGGAAGCTGACGCGAGCGTTTCTCGGCCATCCAATCGTGGTCATCTGATGGTGGGAAGGCGTTAAAGAGCGAGTAGAGGACGAGGCGTGGGCGCGCATACACGTTCAGCGACATGGGGTCTTTAGTGACATTTATATCCGTTACTAAAAACCCCCTCATTTAATGTTTTTAACTTAAAATGACCTTTTTGCCCCTAACCTCTACACCTATAAAAAGGCCTATGCACCCCACATTTCAATCATCCCTTCCTTCACCTTTCTCCCTCTCCAAAGCTCTAAAGAAGCTTATCCCAAACCCTACATGCTCCTTTAGAGTTAAAATCAAAGTTTTCTCGCCCCCATTTTGGAAGTGGATCCCGTAACGACATTGCCCTACCTCGCCCCCAGTTCTTCCCGCTTCATTCTCCATCTTCCGTCTTCACCCTCCGTCTTCCAGGCATCGCCCCGTCTGGCTTGTCCTCCAAGAAGCATTCGAGGATGATAACTTCTCACCACCTTTCTCTTTATTGCTTTCTAGAGTAGATTTTACTGCTTTCTAGTTGTAATATTTCCCACTTTCTAGCTGTAACATTTCCCACTTTCTAGTTGTAAAACATTATCCATATTATAAAGTGTTTGTTCTCTCTTTCCCTTTCTCTCTCTCACTCATCGAATTCATTGTGATTACCTCTCTTTCTAAACAAAAAAAATATAATCGCGAATTTCAAATCAACGTAGCCTCCCTGTGTTTGACCAGAAATTCTTTTTGAGTTTCGGTAACATTTATTGCTGACAGATTTCTTCACAAATCACACTATAACGATGGGTTTTCAAAACTCAAATCTTTTTGCGATGATTTTCCACTACAACATTTTGTCATCATTGCCAGGGAACGAACCTGGGTCGCCCGCAAGACAGGCGAGAATTCTTACCAAGGAATCTTCAAGTGATAGTGATGTAAACACATTTGCACTACTTAAAATGTCTATTTATGCATGTTCTTAAACATAGGATTGCATTTCATGATATAAATATTGCATAACAAGTATCATCTTGCATTTAGAGTAGTTTGAATAAAATGGAGGTTAATTGTCTCCTTTTATGTGCTTGGACAGGGCAAACATTTTATCAGGGCCTCGGATTAAAGATCCAACTGTATGGATGTGATCAGGGCGACGATTGGAGTTCAATGACTCCAAGATCGCCCTAATCAGGCATCCGTAGCATTAGATAGTGATCGGGGAACCCTAGAAGATCAAGGGCTAGGATGGTGCAAACCCTCACTTTAGATGACAAATCCGATTGCACGGATGAATTCGGATCGACGATTGCAGCTCAACGACACAAAAATCGAGTCAATCTGACATCCGTGGCACCATCTACAACTTCCAGAAGATGGACGGCCAAGATGGCGCCATGTGGTGCCATCTCGGCCGCCCAAACGGCCGCCTACATTCTATGAAGACTGCGCACGCACCCCCTCTCCATCGTTGGATCTCGATCTAACGGCTGTGGATGTGGCTCTTTAAAATCATCCATGCGACCTTTTTGACCGCGTAGCGCAACTGAGACAAAGCTGCGGGCGAAGCAGAGGTCGCGGGATCGAGTCCCACGAGCTTCAAATCAGGCGCAAGCGAGCAGGCGAGTGGAGCGTTGGATCTTGATCGGACGACCGTGCGCGCCCGATAGTGTTCACGCGCGATTGAACCCACGGCGTCATGCGAGATCGCACGCGGGCGGGCACGCAGCTCAGCGGGTGAAGGCGTGACTTAAGCCGTCCGATCTCGCAATCGGACGGCTGAGGATCGCTGGACGTGCGTGTACGTTGATGAAGCGGGCAGATGAGGAGGCGTACGTGGGCGCGGGAGCTACGCCCACGTTGGGGGCTTTAGTGACGGATTTATCCGTCACTAAAGACCCCTCATTTATTATTTTGAAGATGTAATGACCATTTTGCCCCCACTCCTTGCAACTATAAAAGGAAACCCCCTCCATACGAAATTTTCATCCCTTCCTTCTCTTCTCTACCCCTCCAAAGCTCAAGAGAAGCTTGTCCCACACCCGGGATGCTCCTCACGAGATAAAGTCTAAATTTTCGCCCCCCTTCGGAAGTGGATCCCGCGATGACGACGGCGTGCTGCTCCGTTCCCGTTCTTCTGCTTCGTCCTCCTTCGTCCTGCTTCGTTCTCCTTCGTCTAGGCATCATCCCATCCGACTCGTCCTCCAAGCAATCGTCGAGGAGGATAACTTCTCTCTCCCATTCTTATTTACAGCTTTTCTAGTGTAGAATTTTCCTGTTTTATAGTGTAATTGATTTCCCGCTTTCTAGTGTAACTTTTATTTAGTTTGATTGTATAAACAGTTGAAATATTGATTGCATGTTCTCTTTCTCTCTCTCTCTCTTTTAGTCTGATAGCTCCATTGTAATTATATCGCCTTGCTTATCAAAAATCCTAAAAAATATAATTGCGAATATAGATCAACGTAGCCTCCCTATGTTCGACCCGGAATTTCAATTTCGGTATAAATTTTATTTGTTGAACACGAATTCTTCACTTTCAAGCTACAACGACAGGTTTTCCGAAACAAAACATGTTAGCGTAGCCATTCGTAACGTTCAACATTTTGGCGCCGTTGCTGGGGAGGCAACGCTCTTTGATTTCTCTTTGCGTTTTGTAACTTACAAATCATTTACCTCACTTTTCTCCTTTCTTATTGTAACTGCAGGTACTCTTTTGAGACGAGCAAAAGCGGTAGATTGGAATAAAGTGGTGTGGAAGGTTTTGTAAGTTATCCCCCACCTCCCACCCATTAGATTTCATTCCACAACATAATAATTCAAACATCAATCAATCTAGGTGTTTTTACAAACTCTAAGGTTAGATTGTTTGTTGTTTGACACCCATACTCACCCCAACCCCCACATTAGAAAAATTTTAAAAATTAAAAAAAAAAATCTCACAGAGGTACACAACCTCATCTGATTTTCTAACTCAACCGGTAAACCGATCTTTGGAGCCAGTACACACATTCAAACACTAAATTGAGTAGAAATTAGATTAGGTAATCATTTGTGTGCCTAATTAAGTGGTGCATCAGGCCAATTGTTTGAGTCATCGTTCCTACTATTCAATTAAAGGAACCCATCAAGTAGCTGCCACTTAAGTTCAACTCTTAGGGATTTACCAAGCACTCCACATTCTTTTTAAGCTTTAAAGGAAAAAATCTTCACCCGTGCTTGTAAAACCTGGTGTGCCAATGAAACTTGTTTGAAAACACCTAAAGTTGAATCCTAAAAGCTACTAAGCAAGATTTGAACCTTAAAATTCATCACATCAAAAATAATCTTGCTTGAAAACCACAGGTTGTGCACGCACACACAAATCAATCAATCATTAAGGGCACAACCCATTTAAAGGGCCCATCACATTCCAAAGCACATTCAAACCTAGCCCTAAATAAAACAGAGTAGACGTTGGCCTTAAGGATTGGACTCGCTCTTCAGAACCCAGAACGAGATTATTTTCGATTAGTCTGTTTCTACTATTCAATCTAATGTCTAGCTAGGGGAGCAGAGTCAAACGATCGTGGCTAGGGGGTACACTAGGAACCGGAGGCGCAAGCCGAAGGAAGAACCTTCTCCCCAGTCCCTCCTTCTAACTGGTTGGATTGAACAGACAGAAGTAGATCAAATCGTTCCTTTATGTCAAGACGGGTTTTGGGAGTCTGTAGGTCTGTAGGCTAACCTAATTAAGGATAGGTTTGATTGTTTGTATTGCAGGGCACCTTTCTTCCTCTCGTGTCTCATGAATCCTTCCACATATTTCATGCATTCCCGCTCTTTCCCTCCTGTTGTGAATTATCCTCAACATGACGATTATCCTAACTCGTATTATAACCAACCATCAGTTAGTTGGGATAATTCGGATTGGGGATACAATTTCGGAACGCCGTGTTTAGGGTCTAACCCTGAACACTTTGATTCTGATTTCTATCCTTCTCAGAGCTGCATCGATTATAGATCGTCTTCCTTTCATGGACAACCTAATACGATCTACAATCAAGAAAGATACACCAATCCTTACCCATCCTCTGATTTCACTGCCTTTAGGTCATCACCATCTTTTCAACAATCTGAAATGACCTATTATCAGGAAGGGTATAGCAAATCTCAATTCGTTAATTCTCCTGCATTGAGCCCAAACCCGCCCAACCCTGAACCAACTCATTTGGTTCAGGTTAACCAGGTTCAAGATAAGGTTCTGGCTAACTTGAGGAATATCATTCAATCTTTAGAAGTTCGACCAATACCTTGCATTGAGAGATTGGAGCCCCTGATTGAAATGATTGATGATTTGAACAAGTCTTTGTTGGATTGGCTCCAGGATGTTAAGGATAAGAACCCAGGTGAGTTTCTACTTGGGAAATTAGCGAAATTGAGGATGAGATTCGTGGTTGCTTTGATTCAATCTTGGAATAATTCCCAGGATGAACCCTCTTCAGGAAAGCCAATGACAGAACCTGCTCAGGCACCTGTTGGGGGGGACACGTGTTACAAGGCTGAACAGATTGAATTAAAGCAATCAATTAAGGATGATCTAATTTCTTCACTTGAGATCCCTGAGCCGGGTTAGGAGGAAACGTATGTCTCCTTGGAACCAAAAGTGACAAATGATTTTGGGACATACATTGATACGGATCCTGATTTCTTTGATGGTGAAGATTCAAGTTGCGAAGTCTCACGCGAGTTTTCTGAACATGATTTCTGTGAGACTATTGGGCCTGAGGAATCTGATAGATCAATTAATAGCCAATAACTGAGGAAACTGATCTTATTAGGGTACACATTATAGATCCAGAATCACATTTTCTGGAGGAATCAATTCAATGCCCTAATTATCAGTTACACCCTATTGAACTTATCGATAATTCTATTTCTGAGATAATTAGACCCAAGTCAATTTTGATTCTGCCACATCATTTAGACTTGGAGATTTCAGACGGGGTGATTAACATGCAAGAGGTCTTGGAATTTGATATGCTGAATGAGGAGGATAGGAGCTGGGAAGTTATGATTTGGGAAGTTAACTTTGGAGGAAATGGAAGATTGAGTCGAAGGGTTCCTTTTAAGCTGAAACCATCAAATCAGAACCCTTACGACATTTGTTTCGAGGATGTTCAACTCAAGCACACATTCAACAATTATCCTTTTGAGCTTCAAATCTCTGTAACCCGACTTTTTGGCCTTGGGTTGCATCCTCAAAAATCGCAGGCCCGACCCCGCTTGCATTCTGATTTTAGGTTTTGGGTAATTTTTATCCAGAACCTAAGATATTCTCGATTATGGGGATGGGTCTGCACCACAATCTGGTCCACATCTGTGGACCCTTGTTGACAGGTCGGAAGATTCTTCTGTTTATTTTAATTCTGAGCTACACTTGTGAATTCTTCATTTCTTTTCTTTGCATAGTGTGCCTAGCTGAAGGCACTAAACTCAGCACATATACAGTTCTTTTTTAATTTTCATCTCGGAGTGGACCTGACATTCACGCAATTCAGGTGCTTTCTTCGCTTTTCCACTCTGTTTTATGTCTTTTTAATACAATGAGGACATTGCATTAGATAGGCATGGGGGGGTGGATATTTATCTCTGAATTCATTCGTCTGCTCCGTAGATTTGTTTTATTTTCATTTTAAAAAAAAAAATCAGAATTAGGAAAGAGAATTAGGGTTTAAGAAAATTTTCAATCTTAGGAAATCCTACATTAAGATGTGAACACAAAGACCCTTCAGGTCTTTGGACTTAATCAGCCCGTGTATCCACCAAAATGTGGATTTGTTTTTTTAGTTCTCTCCAACTTGAATTTTATTTTAATTGGAGTAAATAAATTTTGGGTGATAAGTACACGACTTATCAACCCGCCCTCTGATTTGAGGGAATTTTGAGTCTTAAGCATCTATACACTTTCTTTGCACTAACTCGTTGTTCGGCGATTCTAACGGAAATTGGGTAGCTAATGAACCTTCTAGGGTGATATGGCTGGCAAGTTATCGTGGGTAACAGCCCATAGGTAGGTTGTCCAGAGCCCAGTCACTGGACCTTTCTCTTTTTACTACCTTTAGGTAAATCTTAGACCAAGGAAGCCACCTACTTAAAAAAAAAAAAAAGGAGAAAAGAAAAAAAAGAAATAAGTCACACTTCGCCGCATGAGTATGGCTGGCAAGTTGTCGGTGGTAACAGCTCATCGACCAGTTGTCTAGAACCCATCTCAGTAAATGCACTAAAAATTCCTAAAACACTTAGGAAGTAGAGGAGAAGTAGAATAAACCGAGGAGATATACACTGGATTCACCCTTGTGTTGACCCTGTAAAAAATAAAAGTAGGGAGAAAGCTACCGGTTGTAAAGATACACCTTTAGGCAGAATTCTTTTTGAGGTCACCTAGAGGCGTAGAAATCCGAAGTCTGTTTTAATTGCTGGTCAACGAGTCTATCACAATCACAATAAGATGCTTAAAACTTAGGGTTCTCATCAAATTTTGAGTGAGTTGAATGGCCGTAGAAAGCTACTCTTAAACCCTAAAATTTGAAAATCTAAAAAATTAGAAAAGAGAAAAAGAGAAAAAGAAATTTTTCTTTTAATAAGGAGAGGGCTTGAGGCGGTCTGCATTTTGGCTGATACCGGGGCACTGTTGTGTCTTTGAAAGTTTAGTTCCTAAGTAGACAATTTCTTAATGATTGAAAATAACTCAGGTCCAAATAATCCAACCTAATTCTTTTATAAATAGCATATAGTTTTTGCTAGGGACTAGCAAAAGATAGGCATGGGGGTATGATGTAAACACATTTACACTACTTAAAATGTCTATTTATGCATGTTCTTAAGCATAGGATTGCATTTCATGATATAAATATTGCATAACATGCATCATCTTTCATTTAGAGTAGTTTGAATAAAATGGAGGTTAATTATCTCCTTTTATGTGCTTGGACAGGGAAAACATTTTATTGGGACCTTGGATCAAAGATCCAACCGTATGGATGTGATCAAGGCGATGATTGGAGTTCAACGACTCCAAGATTGCCCTAATCAGGCATCCGTAGCATCAAATAGTGATCGGGGAACCCTAGAAGATCAAGGGCCAGGATGGTGCAAATACGTACTTCAGATGACAAATCCGACTGCACGGATGAATTCAGATCGACGATTGCAGCACAACGACACAAAAATCGAGGCAATCCGACATCCATGGCACCATCTACAACTTCCAGAAGATGGACGGCCAAGATGGCGCCACGTGGTGCCATCTCGGCCACCTAAATGGCCGCCTACATTCTATAAAGACCGCACACCTGCCCCCTCTCCGCTGTTGGATCTCGATCCAATGGCTGTGGATGCGGCTCTTTAAAATCATCCGCGCGACCTTTTCGACTGCGTAGCGCAGCGGAGACGAGGTTGCGGGCGAAGTAGAGGTCGCGGGATCGAGTCCCGCGAGCCTCAAATCAGGTGCAAGCGAGCAGGCGCGTGGAGTGTTGGATCTTGATCGGACGGCCACGCGCGCCCGATAACGTTCACGCGCGATTGAACGCGCAGCGTCACAGCGATCGCACGCGGGCGGGGGCGCAGCTCAGTGGGTGAAGGCGTGACTTAAGCCGTCCGATCGCTGAGGATCGCTGGACGTGCGTGTACGTTGATGAAGCGGGCAGCTGAGGAGGCGCACTTGGGCGCGGGAGCTACGCCCACGTTGGGGGCTTTAGTGACGGATTTATCCGTCACTAAAGACCCCTCATTTATTATTTTGAAGATGTAATGACCATTTTGCCCCCACTCCTTGCAACTATAAAAGGAGACCCCCTCCATATGAAATTTTCATCCCTTCCTTCTCTTCTCTACCCCTCCAAAGCTCAAGAGAAGCTTGTCCCACACCTGGGATGCTCCTCACGAGATAAAGTCTAAATTTTCGTCCCCCTTCGGAAGTGGATCCCGCGACGACGACGGCATGCTGCTCCATTCCCATTCTTCTGCTTCGTCCTCCTTTGTCCTGCTTCGTTCTCCTTCGTCCAGGCATCTTCCCATCCGGCTCGTCCTCCAAGCAATCGTCGAGGAGGATAACTTCTCTCTCCCATTCTTATTTACAGCTTTTCTAGTGTAGAATTTTCCTGCTTTGTAGTGTAATTGATTTCCCACTTTCTAGTGTAACTTTTATTTAGTTTGATTGTATAAACAGTTAAAATATTGAATGCATGTTCTCTTTCTCTCTCTCTCTCTCTTTCTTTTAGTCTGATAGCTCCATTGTAATTATATCGCCTTGCTTATCAAAAATCCTAAAAAATATAATTGCGAATATAGATCAACGTAGCCTCCCTGTGTTTGACCCGGAATTTCAATTTTGGTATAAATTTTATTTGTTGAACATGAATTCTTCACTTTCAAGCTACAACGACAGGTTTTCCGAAATCGAACATGTTAGCATAGCCATTCGTAACGTTCAACAGATAGAAAGGAGTAAAGTGCAGTTGAAGAGAACTATAAGTGCTCCCCATTCTTCCGCCCTCCATAGATTTCATTCCACAACCCTAATTCAAACCCTAATTAACCTAGGTGTTTTTATAAATCCTAGGATTAGTTTGGATGCTTTGATTTCCAACCCCACTCATTTCACCCTTGTAAAAAGAAGCAAACAAACAGAAAGATACTTCTTGTCTGACAAATTAACATACACACTACATACATCCACATTCGAGTCACATAACCTAACTAGATTTTTATCTACTCAATTGGGATTCCAACCAGTGGAATCGATACACACACCCAAACACATAATTGAGTAGAAAACAGATTAGGTAACCACTTGTGTGCCTAACTCAGTGGTTCATTAAGGCCAATTATTTGAGTTGTTTGGGCTACACCACTCCATCTAAAATCAACTCATCAAGTAGCTTCCCCTTAGGGTTTACAATTTAGGTCAATACCAGGGACTCCACTTTACTTTTGATTTCAAAAGGAAAAGATCTTCACCCGTGTTTTGAAAATTTGGTTTGCCTCTTCAGCTTGATTGAATTTACCTAATTCTAAACCTTAAAAGCTACTTAAGCAAGATTTGAACCTTAAAATCCACTCAACCAAATAATCTTTCTTGAAAACCCTGGTTGTGCATGCACTCACACATATTCAATAAATCATTAAGGGCACAACCCATTTTAAGGGCCCACCACATTCCATAAGCACTACAATCTTAAGCCTAAGTTAAAATTGATTTGACGTTGGCCTTAAGGACTGATTCACTCTTTGAGGCCCAGATTGAGATTGTTCACGATTAACCCACTTGTACTAGTTAATCTGATGTCTAGCTAGGGGAGTAGAATCTAACGATCACGGCTGGGGGGTACACTAGGAACCGGAGGTGTAAGCCGAAGGAAGAAGCTTCTCCCCAGCCCCTCCTTCTAACTGGTTGGACGAACTGGATACAAGTGGAGTAAATCATCTATAATCTTAAGACGGATTTTGAGAGTCTGTAGATCCTTAGGCTACCCAACTTAAGGACAAGCTTGTTTTATTGTGCTGTAGGGTTCTTATCCCCAGTCCTTCCGACCTCTTCCTTGTTTATGCTTGGAAGGAGGTCAATGAATTCCTGATTGGAAGGACCATTAGATTATTCTAGGAGGCATAGATTGAATTTTGGCCAAATTAATCCCATGGCCTATCAACAACCTCCTCTGCCTCAGAATCAACAAGAGATGTTTCAAAGGTAGATTGAACAAATGCAGAGAATGCAAGAATGGTGCTAGAGAATGCAGGGCTCTCAGCCCTTGAAGGATTTTTATGATCCTTCAAATTACAGGGAATGTCCCGGTGTCTAGATTCTAACCATAGACGTTGAAATCAGGCCCCAGGTGTTAAGCCTGATCAAACATTTTCATTGGCTTGGCTCTAAAGACCCGTTTCAGCATTTGGAGGACTTGACCACTTTGTTCCAGAGCACCGAAGCATGAAACGTGAATGAAGAGCAAATGATCATGAGGCTCTTTCCCCACACTCTTAGGGATAAGGCTGCTCATTAGTACAAGACCATAGGAAGGCCGATAGAAACTTGGAATGATCTTAAATCAGCTTTTGATGTAAACACATTTATATCACATAACTATCTATTTTTGCATGTTCTTCGACATAGAGTTGTACCATACATTATAAATATTGCATAACATGTATCGTCTTGCATTTTGGTTAGGTTTTGTAAATTTTAGGTTAATTTTCCCTTTTTGTGGTTAGGTAACAGGGAGATATTCAATCCGAACCTTGAATCGAAGATTCAACCATACAAATCTGATCAGGTGACGATCAGAGTTCAACGACTCGAAGGTCGCTTTAATCGGACTTCTGTAGCATCAAATATAATTCGAGGAAGGTCAAAGATCAAGGGATAAGATGGTGTAAATTCACACTTCAGATGACAAATTCAACCGCACGGATGGGTTTGAATCAATGATCGCAGCTTAACAGCGTGAAAATCGACCAAATCCGACATCTGTGGCACCTTCTACAAGTCACAGAAGATGGATGGCTCAGATGGTGCCACGTGGCACCATCTCAACTGCCCAAACTAGCCCAGCCAATACACGAGGACCCATCGTTCTCTCTCTCTCCTCAACGCAAGATCAGATCTGGGCCATTGGATCTTGATCCAACAGCCACGAGCACGTGCATCGCGGTTAGAAAGTTGACAAAAAGAGGGGGCAGCACAGTGGGTGAGCACCTCTTCGTGAGCAAAGGGCATGAGTTCAATCCGCGCTCTGCTTCAAATCAAGCAGACAGGTTTAGCTCAATTGAGCCATTGGATGGTGAGCAGGCGGCGCAGATGCGGGCGACGTGGCGTGCCAGATGCGAGGAGCGTGAATGCACCATCAGACGTGCTTTTGTGAAGGTGGACGAGCATGCGTCTTGAGCCGTTGATCTTCGATCCAACGGCGATGAAGGAGGCCTCATCGCCTCTTAACAGGAATTGAAGGAGATTGGGAGCGGCACATTTAAGCCGTCCAATCTTGCGATCAAACGGCTGAGAACATGCAGACATGCACGTGCATTGAGGCATGAGGAGAAGAAGAAGCATGGCGTGCGTGGCAGCTACGCCCACGATCTAGGCTTTAGTGACGATTTTATTCATCACTAAAGTCCCCTGAATTAATGTTTTAAAGTGTAAAGACCTATTTGCCCCCTTCAATCTACACATATATATAGCTCTACGACCCTCACACTTTCTTCATCCCTTCCTCTCTTCTCTAACCCCCTCCAAAGCTCTAAGAACTTGTCCCAAACCCAAGATGCTCCATTAAAGTTAAAATTAGAATTTTTCCACCTTCTCTCTCCTTCGTGGAGCATCTCGTGGTTGTCCTTTCACTCCATTCGAGAAGTGGATCCCGCAACGATGACGTCCTGCCTCACCCCGATTCTTCCCACTTTGTTCTCCTTCCCGCTTCTTCCTCCATCTTCTAGGCGTCACCCCGTCCCGCTCATCCTCCAAGCAATCGTCGAGGAAGATACTTCTCTCTCCATTCTCTTTACCACTTTCTAGAGTAGATTTACAACTTTCTAGCATAGATTTCCTGCTTTGTAGTTGTAATGATTAGTGTGATGACAACATTTGATGATGAAATCAATTTTTATTCTACCTCACTTTTGTCTTTATTTCTTATACTCTCACTCTCTCTTTTATTTATTATTTGTTAAATAGAAAGCTAGTTTTCGACCAGCTAATCTATTTCGTGACAAACAAAACAAATGCGTATTTTTTATCAAATGTCCGTCTCCCTTTGTTTGACTCGGAATTCTTAGAGTTTCATTATAAATTTATCTGTTGGCAGATTTCTTCACAAATCAAACTACAACGATGGGTTTTCCAAAACTCAATCCTGTTTGCGATGACTTCCCGCTACAACATTTTGGCACCGTTGCCTAGGAGGCACTGCTCATTGATTCTTAGCATTTTCTGATTTACTAATCATTTACTTCACATCTCTCCTCTCTTATTGTGATTGCAGGTACTCTCTTGAGATAGGTAATGGTAATAATAAATGACTGAATGGGTGGATGCAATGTGATGATTGATTATAATTGATGTTGGTTGTTGTAGTATGTAACACTAAGAGTGTCAAAGTGGCGAGTTAGGGTGAGTACCAGTCATTACAACCATTATTATTATTTACTTATCTAATTTTTATTAGTTTTGTTCCAGGTCATTCACTGGGAGGCAATTTATTGAATTACATCGCTCGCTCTTTGATCTCAAAATTATCCTCTGATTCCAAAAAGAAACTTTACATCTTATTAAAGAATGAATGAATATAAAAATGGCTTGCCTACTTACTAAAAGTTAATTGTAATGCTTGTGAAAACTAACTAAAAACAAGCACCAAACAATTTATTACTATACCTTAAACTATGTATTTACAAGTTATAATATTAATACTAACATGGAAGTACACAATAGACTAAGATGTTATAGTATATTAACTTAACTTACTAGTCTGTTATCTACAGTAACACATACAGCAGTTTTAGTGACAGACATAAGCATCGCTAAATCTCAGAAAACACTATATACATCCTAAGGAGGGAAACTGAGGTCTTTAGTGACGTTTATGGTGTCATTTTATTCTGTTAGTAATTATATAGGTTTACTTATACAAATAATAGGCTATAATACGTGTACATATGTATATCTTTTTCTTCTCTTTTGTTTCTTCCTTAACAGGTTCCAGATACAGCGGCGTAAAGGCACTTAACACTGTCATTAACTTTCTTTAATCAATTAAAAATGTGATTAATTTGCGGGCGTGCCTTTCGAGGGGTACACAGCACCTAGAGGGTGGGACCAGACCTCTACTGAGCGTGCCCTAATCTTGATTAGGCCACTTAATTATGTTCTTAGACTCAGCGCAGGGCCTCAGCCCCACGCCGCACACACACTCGGGTCCCCGGCCCCACACACAATGTACGTTTCCATCACAATGCTTAGACAAAATGCTCAGTATAATTGGATCATGTGTATATATAGTCCTTGTATCGGGCGCCCGGCGCCTGTGACGACTGGGAAGTATAGAGACAAATTCATATTATAGCGCTGCGAGCGATTTGCAGCGCACGATGTTGCACTATTCCAGCGCCACATCTGCGTTGGAAATCGGGCGTAGCTGCACCTGGAGGCGAATTTGGCCCTCGATTCGAGGGCCATAACTTATTAAAAAAAATAAATTAAATTATGGAATATAAAGTATTTACATAATACTACATAATTGTTCAATTAATTTTTAATTTTAATTAGGTTTACTATACAAATAAATTAATTAAAGTGGGCTATTTTTACATGCTGATTTAGGTGCTTTCTTGGTTAATTACTTACAAATTAGTTAGTAAATGGTCTAATTGACCTTATACAAATTTAGATTACATACTTAAGTATTTTATACATATTTTTATTATATTTTTCCAAATTAATTTATGTTTTATTTATTTTTAAGTAGCAGTAATGGCTGTTTAACTTATAAACTAAATAACAGTAATATAAAAGGGGTATAAACATACTTTAACTAGCTTAAATTACTTAAGATATATTAACCTAGGTCTACATATTCAATTAACTTAATTATAACTCTAAATTACTAGTTTAGCTAATTTAATTTAACAATCTGGCTATAACTGATTAAATTCATTATTTATTCTATGTAAAAAAAAATTTAATTAAGGTAAGGGATTTAATATACTGATAATGTACATATATGTAGATATATACAATTTTATACACATACATTTCAGTATATAAGTATATATACTTACATAGTTATTATGTACATTATGGTTATAGTTAGTTGTATATGTATACATATACAGTATCAGATTTAAGTATACTTATAATTAGATTTCAATAGGAGGTGAGGAAGGAAGGATTGATTGTGCTTAATTTTCTTTTTCTAACAGTAGCTTCAGCCACTGTCAAAGAGATGAGAAGAGGGGAATGTGTTCAGAGTGTTTAGTGTTTCAGATGAGAGGGGAAGAATTTAGAGAAGAGGGAAATATGTAGCTGCCAGATGCAGCACTTCACTGTGTAACTGGGATTAAAAGCAATCAAAACCAACTAAAAAGTAGATAAGTGAATCCCAAATCTGACAAGGGTTTGAATTCTAATGAAAATCACAAAATGTCTCAATTCAAATGCCCAAACACCCTCATCAAAAACCTCATTTCAGATTAAATCCAAAAACATCACTGAATTAATTCTTCCTAATGCTATAGATAGCATGAAGGAAGACTTAATTCAGTCAAGTTAAAACCATAAGATCAGATCCCAGTTTCTTGCAAACTTAAGGAGTATTGAGAACTCCTTAGGTTAGGAAATCACCATACAAATTAGACATCCACAAGAAAACTTATGAATGCAAGATCAGACTTCAAATTACCACAGTAATTATCCTCAGATCTGACTTGCATTCAATGCATTCAAGGCTTATCAAAACAGATTATTCGATGGCTCTTCTGAGATGATTTCTGTCACCAGAAATCTCTAAGAGTCCTTGCCAACAAAAAATTCAAATCATCTCCAATCTGTCAGATTAGGCAGTGAAATCCAGAAAGCAAAAATCCTTAAAATCCATGTTGAAAAGAAATCTGACAAACTGAAGAATTCGACCCAAAATCAAGGTGCTTTTGTGATCAAATATGGGGTGAGTGAGAAGCCCCTTAGGTGCTTGTGACGCCAATTTCAGATCTGAGGTTGTAAACCAGCCAGATCTGAAATTGGATCAAGGTGTGTGGCTGAAAAATGAGAAAAACTTGTCGTAAAAAAGAAATCAGAACTGGATTGTGAGAAAAAATGGAGAGGGAGATAATTTGAAACATGATTTGATGAATTCTTCCCCTCTGATCTGGACTGATCAGAGGAGGTGAGGGAAGGGAATTAAAACTAATTCTACTCCTACAGCTACTTTAACCTACAGCGAAAATTAAACACTAACAATTATGCTAATTCTACTCTAAGCTACTTAACTACAGCTAAAACTAATTATGCAGAATTAAAAACCTAAACTAACAGGAAGAATGGGACCTATGGGTCCTTAGCCGGTGGCTAAGGAGGAAGAAAGGAGGAAGATGACTCCAGCGGAGGGAAGAGTCTGCTAGTGAGGCTCCAGGGTCGTCCTCAGGTGCTACGAAGTCCTTAGCGACGAGGAGTGTCGAGAGAAGGTGATGATTTCACAGTCGGGGCAGTGAAATCAGAGGCTGGATGGGGAGGAGAGACTGGAGTGGACGAATTGATCGCTAAAAGGTGTAGGAGGGAGCGATCCCTTGCGCGCGACACCACTGAGATGCTTAAGTAGCAGCTCAGTGGCTGAGATCATCGCACAGGTGAGAATAAACAAGATGCAACCGGCGGCGAGGATGTGAGGGGCGGAGCGCGCAGTGAGCTGAGCACAAGATCTGACCGTCAGATGAGATCTGGGGAGAGAGGTGAACGCATGCACCGAATTGCGCGAAAGTTTCAATAGAATCCAACCACAGATCAAGATCTAAAGAGCGACGGACGGCTGAGATTGGCCGTGTTCTTCGTGTGCTATAGTGCTCGTGAAGAGCAGCAGGCTTCTCTCTGAAATGAGGAAAACTTGCAGGAAGACCCTTGAATGAAGGGGTAGAAATATTGCATGAAGGCCTATAAGTGAGAAGAATAACAACTGGAAGGGCCCTGCAGGTTTTCAAAAGGGTCCCTGCAGCTTACAAGCAGGTCCAAAAATGAGTTTTTAAGGGTCAAAGTGTAATGCATGAAGGACCTAAGTATAAACTATCTATTTCAAAACCTAAATGATGTCCAATTGCCTTCAAATTTTTATTTGTGCTCAATTGAACATTTAAGACATTGATTTTACTTCTGATTTGGTCTTTCAAACTTATTTATGTGTTCAATTGACGCATGGATCATCATTTGTATTTTGCTTTCAGAATATCTCATTTTTGTGACCTAATTATGAAGTTTTAACACAGAGTAAAGGTTTTAGGTCTTTTTCTTTGATTCCCACACTTAACCCTTTTTATCTGTTAATTTGATATTGTTTTGCTTAGTGTCTAGCTTAATTTCAACTTTTTAGCCATGATGAGTAGCCACTCATCAATAGGCAAAAGTAGTAGATTGGAGTAAAGTCCTATTGAAGGGTCTATAAGTTTACCCCCACCTCCCACCCACTAGTTTTCATTCCACCACGTAATAACACAAACACAAATCAACGTAGGTGTTCTTATAAACTCTAAGGTTAGTTTTTGAGTGTTTGTTTGTCACCTCCACCCACCTTACCCTCCGCATATAAAAGAAAAAATTTTTTAAAAAAATCTCATAGAGGTACACAACCTCTTCTGATTTTCAAACTCAATAGGTAACCCGATCTTTCGAACCGGTACACACACCCAAACACATAATTGAGTAGAAATCAGATTAGGCAATCATTTGTGTGCCTAATTAAGTGGGGCATCAAGCCAATTGTTTGAGTTGTTTGGGCCGCACCACTTCAACTAAAAGCAACTCATCAAGTGGCTGCCACATAGGTTCAACATTTAGGGATTTACCAGGTACTCCACGTTCTTTGTAAGATTTAAAGGAAAACATCTTCACCTGTGCTTTCAAAACTTGGTGTGCTAACTGAACTTGATTGAATACACCTAAAGTTGAATCCTAAAGGCCACTAAGCAAGATTTAAACCCTAAAATTCACCATATCCAAAAATAATCTTGCTTGAAAATCGTTGGTTGTGCATGCACACACATCAATCAATCATTAAGAGAACAACCCAGATAAAGGGCCCATCACATTCCAAAGCACATTCAAACCTAACCCTAATTAAAATAAAGTAGACATTAGCCCTAAGGATTGGGCTCGCTCTACGGAGCCCAAACCGAGAATTATTTTCGATTAGTCTATTTCTACCATTCAATCTGATGTCTAGCTAGGTGAACAGAATCAAACGATTGCGTCTAAGGGGTACACTAGGAACTTGAGGTGCAAGCCAAAGGAAGAACCTTCTCCCCAGTCCCTTGCTCTAATTGGTTGGATTGACCGAAAAGAAGTAGATCAAATTGATTCTTTATGTTAAGACGGGTTCTGGGAGTCTGTAGGTCTTTGGCTAGCCCACTTAAGGACAGGTTTGTTTGCTTGTTTGTATTGCAGGGCACCTTTCTTCCTCCCGTTCTATCATGGATCCTTCCACATCCTATTCACACTTCCACTCCTACCCTCCTACCACTACTTATTCCCAAAATGATTATTATTCCAACCAAACTCATTCTCATCCATCTTCTAGTTGGGATAATCCTGATTGGGGATACAGTTTCGGACCTTCGTGTTCAAGGTCTAACATTGGACACCATAATCTTGATTCTTATCCTTGTCCAAGCTACACCGATTATAGATCATCGCCCTCATTTGGACAACCTAATATGATCTACAATCAAGAAGGATACATTGATCCTTACCCCTCCCCATAATACACTGCTTTTAGGTCATCACCACCTTATGAACAACCTGAAATGACCTATTTTCAAGGAGCGTATCAAGATGCTCAATTTGTTAACTCCCCTGCACTGAACCTAAACCCACCTAACCCTAAACCAAGCCATGTGGTTCATGTTAACCAGGTCCAAGAGAAGGTGTTGGCTAACTTGAGGAATACCATACAATCTTTAGAAGCTCAGCAAATGCCTTGCCCTAAAAAATTGGAGCCCCTGATTGAAATGATTGATGATCTTAAAAAGTATTTGTTGGACTGGCTCCAGGATGTTACGGATAAGGGCCCAGGTGAGTTTTTACTTAGGAAGTTATCTAACTTGAGGATGATATTTATGGTTGCTTTAGTTCAATCCTGGGATGATTCCTAGGATGAACCCCCTTCAGGAGAGCCAATGTTAGAACCTGCTTAGGCACCTGTTGGGGGGGACATGTGTTACAAGACCGGGATTGACCAGATTGGTCTAGAGCAACCAATTAAGAATGAACTGATTTCTTCACCTGAGATCCCTGAGCCAAGGTATGAAGAAATGTATGTCTCTATGGATCAAAAAGTGACTGATAATTTTGAGACATATATTAATGTGGATTTAGATTTCTTTGATTCTAAAGGTGAAGAATCATTATGCGAAATCTCACATGAGTTTACAGAACACGATTTCTGTGAGACGACTGGGCCTGAGGAATTTGGTGAATCATATGATGGCCCAATAACTGAGGTATTTGATCCTGTTGGGGCTCACATGGCGTATTCAGATCCTCACTTTCTGAAGGATTCAATTCATAGCCCCGATCCTCAATTACACCCCTTTGAGTATATTGATGATTTTGATTTTGAGATCATTAGACCCAAGTCAATTCTGATTTAGTCACATCTTTTAGGCTTGGAAATTTTAGATGGGGTGATTAATATACAGGAGGTCCTGGAATTTGAAATCTTGATTGAGGAGGATAGGAGTTGGGAAATATTGATATGGGAAGTTAATTTCGGAGGAAGCAAAAGACCGAGTCTAAAGGTTATAATTTGTCTAAAACCTTCTACTAGGACCCTTATGACATCTTTTCAGAGGATGTCCAACCCAAGCACGCATTCTTTAATTATCCTTTTGAGCTTGATCTTTCTGTAACCTGACTTTTTGGTCTTGGGTTGCATCCTCACAAATCGCAGGCCCCACCCTACTTGCAAATTGATCTTAGGTTTTGGATTATTTTTATCCAAAACCTTAGATATACTCAACCATGGGGTATGGGTTTGCATCACAATTTGGTCCACATCTATGGACATCTGCTGGCAGGTCCTGAGGTGAATCTTTTTATTCTGATTCTGACCAACACCTGTGAATTCTTTATTTCTTCTTTGTATAGTGTACCTAGCTGAAAGCACTAAATTCAGCATATTTACAGTTTCTTTTCATCTCAGAGCGGACCTATTATTCATGCAATTCAGGTGCTTTCTACTCTACTCCACTCTGTTTCATGTCTTTTTAAAATAATGAGGACATTGCATTAGATAGGCATGGGGGGCTGGATATTAATCTCTGAATTATTTCGTCAGCTCCATAGATTATTTTTATTTTCTTTTTATTTATTAAAAAAAATTTATGGAATTAGTAAAGAAAACATTGGCTTTAGAAAAATTTCAATCTTAGAGAATAAAACTGTATAATTTGAACACTTAGACCCTTTAGATCTTCAGGCTTAATCAGCCTGGGTGTTCACTAAAATGTGGACTTGTTTCTTAAGTCCTCGCCATTCTAAATTCATATTTTAATTGGTTAAATAAGTTGGGGAGATAAGTACACGATTTATTAACTTGCTCTCTGATTTGAGGGGATTTTAAGTCTAAGCATCTACACACTATTTGCGCTAACTTGCTTTTCGACAATTTTTACAAAAATTGGGTAGCTAATGAACCTTCTAGGGCGGTATGGCTAGCAAGTTATTGTGGGTAACAACCCACTGGCAGGTTGTCCAGAGCCCAGTCACATGACCATTCTTTTCTTGCTGCCTTTAGGTAAATCTTAGATCAGGGAAGCCACCTACTTAAAAAAAAATCCAAAAAAAAAGAAAAAAATAAAAAAGGAAAATAATAATAATAATAAGCCACACTTCACTGCATGATTATGGTTGGTAAGTTATCGTGGGTAACAACCCATTGGTAGGTTGTCTAGAACCCAACTCAAGAAGTGCATGTAAAATTCCAAAACTCTTAAGAAGAAGTAGAGAAGTAGAAAAAGTCGGGGAGATATACAATGGGTTTGCCCTTTTATTGACCCCATAAGAAAAAAGTAAGGAGAAAGCTACCGGTCAAATAGATACTTCTTTAGGCAAAATTTCTTTTCAAGGTCACCTAGGGGCATGGAAACCCGAAGTCCGTTCTAATCGTCGATCAGTGAGTCTATCACATTTCACACAAAGATGCTTAGAACTTAGGGTTCTCTTCAAGTCTTGGGTGGGTTGAGTGATTGCAGAAAGCTGCTCCGAAACATTAAACTCAAAAATTAAAAAAAAAATTAGAAAAGAAGAAAAGAAGAAAAAGATCCTTCTTTGAATAAGGTGAGGGCTTGAGGTGGTTTTCATTTTGGGAGACACCTAGGTGTTGTGTCTTTGTAGTTCAGGTTCTTAGTTGAAATCTCTAAGTGTTGAAAAATAACTATTGCCCAAGAAATCCGATCTAATTCTCCAATAAATAACATGTCGTTTTGCTAGGGACTAGCAAAAGATAAGCATGGGGGTGTGATGTAAACATGTTTATTTCACATAAACTATCTATTTATGCATGTTCTTAGGTGTAGAGTTGCATCATACATTATAAATATTGCATAACAGGCATCATCTTGCATTTAGGTTAGGTTGTGTAAATTTTAGGTTAATTTTCCCTTTTTGTGGTCAGGTAATAAGGAGATATTCCATTGGGGCCTCAAATCGAAGATCCAACCATACGGATCTGATCAAGATGATGATCGGAGTTCAACGACTCCACGATCGCCTCAATCGAATTTTCGTAGTATCAGATATAATTCGAGGAAGCTCAAAGATCAAGGGCCAAGATGGTGTAAATTCTCATTTCAGATGACAAATTCGATCGCATGAATGGGTTCGAATCGATGATCGCAACCTAAAAGTGTGAAAATCGGCCCAATCCAACATCCATGGCACCTTCTACAAGTCATAGAAGGTGGATGGCCTAGATGGCACCACTTGGCACCATCTCGGCTGCCCAAATCGGCCCAGCTAATAGCGAGGACCTGCAACGCTCTCTCTCCTCAACGCAAGATTAGATCCAGGCCGTTGGACCTTGATAGAACAGCCACGAGCGCGCACACCGTAGTTAGAAAGTCAACAAAGAAGAGGGGGCAGCGCAACGGGCGACTGCCTCTTCACGAGCGAAGGGCGCGAGTTCGATCCACGCTCCACTTTAAATCAAGTAGACGCACGAGTCTGGCTCAATTGAGTCGTTGGATGGTGAGTGGCAGCGCGAATGCAGGCAACGTGGCGTGCCCAGATGCGAGGAGCACGAACGCGCCAATAGACGTGCTTTTGTGAAGGCGAGCGAGCATGCATCCTGAGCCATTGATCTTCGATCCAACAACGATGAAGGAGACCGCGTCACCTCATAATAGGCATTAAAGGAGATCAGGCGCGTCGCATTTAAGTTGTCCAATATTGCGATCAAATGGCTGAGAACACGCAGACGTGCACGTGCATTGTGGCGCGAGGAGAAGAAGAGGCACGGTGTGCGCGACAGCTACGCTCACGATCTGGGCTTTAGTGACGATTTTATCATCACTAAAGACCCTTGAATTAATTTTTTAAAGTATAAAGACCTATTTGCCCCCTCCAATCTACACCTATATATAGCCCTACAACCCCTACACTTTCTTCATCCCTTCCTCTCTTCTCTCACCCCCTCCAAAGCAGTAAGAGCTTATCCCAAACCTAGGATGCTCCATTAGAGTTAAAATTAGAATTTTTCTACCTTCTCCCTCCTTCGTGGAGCATCTCGCGATTATCCTCTCACTCCATTTAGGAAGTGGATCCCACGACAATGACGTCCTACCTCACCCCTGGTTCTTCCTGCTTCGTTCTCCTTCTTCCTGCTTCATTCTCCGTCTTCCAGGCGTCGCCCCATCCGGCTCATCCTCCAAGCAATTGTCGAGGAGGATGCTTCTCTCTCCATTCTCTTTATCGCTTTCTAGAGTAGATTTACTAGTTTCTAGCATAGATTTCCTGCTTTCTAGTTGTAATGATTAGTGTGATGAACAACATTTGATGATGAAATCCATGTTTATTCTACCCCTCTTTTATCTTTATTTGTAATATTCTCTCTCTCCTCTATTTATTATTTGTTAAATAGATAACTAGTTTTCAACTAGCTAATCTACTTTCTAACTGATGGGAACACCATCATGATCCCTAACTAGCTCATTTGACCTAATGAAGAGAATAAATGCTCCTACATAACCAACTGAAGGTCATAATTCATTGCATAACCTTTCTGGGAGAAACATAAGAAACAAGGGGTAAAATTGTAATTTTACCAATGCAGTACAACCACAGGTTTTCTTAAGGGCTAAACAAAGGTCAAATGGTCTTAATAAGATAACAAGTGGGTTGGATTAGACAGAAAAGGGTTTTCTCATGTTATGTGAATTAAATGACTTCTTAAAATCCTAAAAATAGACCCACTTGATTAACCAAGGTTCTAGTCAGGATAAAATTCACTTAATCCCTCTAAAAATCATAGAAAAATATTCCCTAGGGTTTACTGCCTTCAATTTGGCCATTAGAACCCATCTTGACCTAAAATGGAGTCTCAGACAAATATTACCCTAATTTGAGTTTTTGCATAAATTACCAAGTCAAACATGGTCAAAACCAAAATCTGACTTCACCATTCAATTCCTTAGGTCCAAATTAGGTTTGTAGCAAAATTTGGACCCAAGATGAGTTTTCCTTGACCTAGTTTGCAAAACAGTCCTGTCTGATTACATTTGTGCCCCTAACTTTCAAAAACCCATGCAAATGGCCCCCTAGCTTATTCATTGTCTTCACAAGTGGGTCCCTCTAACATTATCATGGAGGAAGCCTACTCCGGTGACCTTTGACAGAGAAAATCTCCTTGATTGCTCAGAGAATCTCCAAAATTGGAAGGGAGATCCTCTGAGAAATTCTCCCATCTGAACCCATTAATGAGCTTTGATTCCTTCCCAATCTCTCATGCGAGCGCATGAGAGATTTGGGTATCCTAACAAGCTCTCATTTTCGGTGGACCTACCTGAGAGTTTTGACATGGTCGAAAGGCTGTGCTATTGATTTCAGGTTACAGGCTCCATCTGCCATTGGCGAGCAAGCTTGAAGCTCGCTTGAGGTCTCTCTAGGTGCTACCAAGCCCAAACTGAAGTCCCAGGACGCACGGAATTATCTCGCGCATGGTTCCAGGCCCTCAATTGAAGTCGTGTGCCTCTGTAGCTGTTGCAATTGGAAGCACAATGTCTGCTGCAGGCGCGCAAGAAGAGGGGGCGCAGATAGTCCCACCTCGGAAACGAAGAGGCACCCGCACCTGAATAAATTGCAAAAGTGTTGTAAGCTATTCACCTTAGTTACCACGGGGTGAGGTCCCGCTCACCCACACTTGGTCTTGTCCGCGACACCTCACCCGTGGACCTGGCTAACCAGACCCGACCTACAGTCCTCGCTCACCATGCACGTCAGTGAGCCTGGACCCAAGTATGCGCTAGATCCGATTACCCAAATACCTGTGTGGCTCTGGGAGAGCGGATCCTAAGAGAGAAAGAGAGGAGAGTCGTGCGGGTAGGTGTAGGGTTTTGCTACAGGGATCTTTGGTTGACACTTAACAAATTCTAAAGAAGAAAAGGAGGCCAGGGTTGAAGGCAGAAGGAAGAAGAAGAATAAGAAGAGGCCAGAGTAGTAGCTGAAGAGAAAGAGGAGGATTGCAGAAGAAGAAGAGGAAGCCAGAAGCTGAAGAAGAGAAGGACCTCAAAGAAAGTAAAGACAGAGAAGAAGAAGAGAAGAAGAGGTGAAGGCTTAAGAAGAGAACATCAGAGACAAAGACAGAGAAGAAGAAAAGAAGACAAGGAAGAATCAGACAATTTAAGTCATCTGATTCCTTCATCAGACGACAGATTCTAGTTCTCATTGCATATTCATACATTGAATTATTTAGTGATATTGTAGGAGTATTTGGTGATCTACATTACCATTTTACTCCCATATTTTTGCACATTGCTACTACTATTATTGCAATTCCTTTCAGTTTGAATTGTGATCTTGATTTCTAAATACCAATTTGCTCTATGTGATCGACCTCGAAAATCTTTTCAAGTAATAAAATTGTATTTGTTTTCAAAGCGATTTCGACTATACTGCAACGCGATTATTTTAACATCGACTTCGAAGCATAAACAGTGACAAACAAAACAAACGTGTATTTTTAATCAAACATTCACCTCCCTGTGTTCAACGAGGAATTTTTAGAGTTTCGATACAAATTTATCTGTTGATGGATTTCTTTGCAAATCAAACTACAACGATGGGTTTTCCAAAACACAATCCCATTTGTGATGACTTCCCGCTACAACAGCTTTCTTAAAGAAGTTCTTTCCAGTTGGGCGTACCAATGCACTAAGGCGGGTAATTACTACTTTTGCCCAGTGGCTGGGGAAGCAGTTTCATGTTACCTGGGAGCGATTCCAAGACTTATTGCGGAAGTGACCACACTACGAGATGTCGAAATGACAACTCATGCAGATCTTTCACCACAGGTTGACTGAGCAACTTAGAAATCACGTGAACGCTTCTTGCGGAGGCAATTTTCTCAACAAAGACGTAGATAGTGCTCATGATTTGTTTGAGGAAATGAGTGAAAATTCAATCAATCATGCCTCCATGGATACGTTTAACCGGTCCCAACAACCCAGATCGAATGTTAATGAGGTCCATGACTCATTCATTCGACATGGAGTTGATTTGTAATAAACTAGATAAGGTGGACTTGGTTACCAAAAGGATAGAGGAGTGGATGCCTGGAAACTCTGTGAACAATTCTTGATCCACTCAATCCCAGAATTTAGGATTCTATTCTTCGTGAGCTCCTTCTGGACGGGAGTTTGTGAATCAACTAGATGCGGCACAATCTGTGAGCCAGCATTGCTTAGAACCCCAAGGGTTCCAAACTGGGGCCTTTGATCCCAGTTTCTTTTATCCCTCTCTTTCTTTCTCTCCATCCTCACCCTATGAGGATGTCTATGCTGTACAGGAGAACGTTAGGACCAACCCATATTCCAATGCTTATAATTCGAGTTCGAGGAACCACCCTAACTTCTCCTGGAAAAATCCGAGGCAGCAGACCCAATTCCGACCCAACAACTATAGTCCACAGAGACCAATGGGTCAGGGTCATGTTATACTCAGCTACCCTCGAATCAGGTCAATCAGCCAGTTTGGAATGCTCCTCAACATGTAGGGCAGGTTGATTTGAACTGTCAGATGGTAGAGATGCAAGGATCTATGCTCTAGCTCATGCAACAAATGAAAACCTCACTGGACAACTTGCAAACCGGGCTCATTGCTAACACCCATTAGCCTGAATCTTTGCCATCTCAACCCGTACCCAACCCACGCAACATACAGAATCTGGGCAATCAAGCCCAAGGGCATGGGAATCAGAGGGACCCACATGCACAAGCTCAGGTGGTTGAGCAGGGTCCTTGCTCTTCAGTTTCTTCATCAAATTCAGGGTTTTTGGCAAATCAAGCCCCTCTGATCTTTCCTAACCCTCCCCAAGACCCAAACTGTACGTGGATTGCACACGTGTGATGACGCATGTTTGCACACACGATCGTACACGCATGCATTGAGGCGTTGAAGAGGAAGCAAGCGTGAGCATCTCTCGACCTTCTGATCGTAAGATTATCTGATCGTGGGAAGGCATTGAAGCGTAAGGAGAGGAGGAGGTGTGGGCATGCGTGCACGTTCAGCGACATAGGGTCTTAGTGATGTTTTTATCTATCACTAAAGATCCCCTCATTTAATGTTTTTAACTTGAAATGACCTTTTTTCCCCCAACCTCTACACCTATAAGAAGGCCTACTCCCCCCACATTTCAATCATCGCTTCCTTCACGTCTCTCCCTCTCCAAAGCTCTAAGAAGCTTGTCCCAAACCTGGGATGCTCCTTAAAGTTAAAATCAAACTTTTTCTCACCCCCATTTCGGAAGTGGATCCCGCGACGATAATGCCCTACCTCACCCTTGGTTCTTCCTACTTCGTTCTCCATCTTCTATCTTCATCCTCTGTCTTCCAGGCGTCACCCTATCCAGCTCATCCTCCAAGTAGCCGTCAAGGAGGATAACTTCTCACCTCCTTTCTCTTTACTACTTTCTTGAGTAGATTTTACTGCTTTCTAGTTGTAATATTTCCCGCTTTATACTTGTAGTATTTCCTACTTTCTAGTTGTAAAACATTATCCATATTATAAAGTGTTTATTCTCTCTCTCTCTCTCTCTCTTTCTCATCGAATTCATTGTGATTATCTCACTTTCTAAACAAAAACAAAAAAAAATATAAGCACAGATTTCAAATCGATGTAGCCTCCCTGTGTTCGACCCGGAATTCTTTTCGAGTTTCGGTAAAATTTATTTATTGATAGATTTCTTCACAAATCACACTATAACGATGGGTTTTCAAAACTCAAATCTTTTTGTGATGATTTTCCACTACAACATAATCACCCCTTCATTTCCCTCCAAAAAAATACCATAACCACCCCCTTCCCATCCTATAAATGCCCTACCCTACCACCACATAATTTCCATTTCTTCCCTTAGTTAGGTTCCACCATAGCCACCTAGAATTCATGACCATGGGGAAGAGGAGAAGAAGATTAAGGGGGCAGCCACCCGCCTCCTTGGTGCCTTCTTTCTCCATCTTCGTATCACTTGTGCCACTCGAAAGGAGGAGAAATTCTACTAGAGGGGACAGCCAGGCAAGAGGAGGAGCAAGGTGGTTGACACCCACCTTGGAGGATAGCTTGGAGGAGGACTACTAGAGGAAGAAGCCAAGGAGAATTCTTTTCAAGTGTGGGGCAACCACACTTGAAGCAAGAGCTATCCCGACTTCAACTGGAGGATCCCTGTCTTCTTCATCTTTATTTTATCTTTGTATTAGCTAGTTTAGTTTCTCAATTTTTTTGTTAGGAAGCATTCCTCTACATGTACTCCATTTACTAGCAATACAAATTTCACTTTACCTTCTAATTCAAGTTTTCTAGTTAGTGTGTTTTTCATGCTATTAGTTAATTAGTGCATCACATCTTCTTCTTCTAATTACCCTAGGTGCACTTTCCTAGGGTGACCTTAGAAGAGAAGACTCATTCATGTCTGTTAGGTTTAGTGATAGGTTTACTCTTTAGCATACTCTTCACTTGTGAATACCTGATTGTTTTGAAAATCATAAAAATAGCAAAATGAAAAATACAAAACTACATGTGTTGAATTGAGAGGTGAGAGAGAGAACCATCTTTGTGAATAACAAATTGGCCTCCTTGGATGATCCTAGATATTTACCCTATCTTGGTTATAAATTTAAGAGTTGACCAATTTTACGCGTTGATGCGGGAAATGCTCGTTTTGTTAAAGATGTGAATAATGTCGTTGCAATGCATAAATTCTCAATCGCTTTTAAATTTATACAACCAAGATAGCGATGGTATCTAGGATCGTCCAAGGAGGCAGGAATGCAATTTTTAAACTCTCTCGCTTAAAAATGGGAAATCAACTTTCTTTTTGTGATTTTAGAATATCATCTTGTTTGGGTTTTCAGAAATAGCCGGGCAATGAATGCGAAGATGAAGGTATGCTATAGCTACACCTATCAACTACTCTAGAGTGACAAGAATGTCCTCTCTTCTAAGCTGACCCTACGCAAGTGCACCTAAGGTAATTAGAAGAGAGTTGTGGTGCACTACAACTACAAGGAAAACACACTAAGTAGAGCAAGAAATTGGAAGGCAAAAAGCTTTATATTAACTAGATATGTAGAGTCACAAGTAGATAAGTGCTTAAAATAGAAACAAAATCTAGGTAATAGAAAAATAGAAAGTGATGAAGAATAAGATGAAGATTCTCCAGTAGAAGCTTTAAGAAATCCTTGCTCCAACTGTGGCTGCTCCCACAGTTGAAAAGAACTCCTCTTTGACTTCTTCCTTCAAGTGGTCCTTCTCCAAGCCTCCTCCAAGGGTGGACATCCACCGCGCTTGTTCAACCTCATACCTAGCCGTTCCTCTAGATGAAGGCTTCCTCCCCCCTTGCGTACTCCACTACCTAAGCCTCCCAGCTTAGGGCTTTTAACCTGATTCGCTCAACCCCGAGAGAATCAATTTACTAATCGAGGTAATTCACGGGTTACCTGAACCCAATTATAACAACATGTTTGTTACAACCCAACGAGCAACAAGCTCAAAATACAAAAGAAGTATAGGTGTAAGAAAATAAGAATCTTACAACGAAAACATAAGCCTCTCAACAAATATATAAAAGATGATACCCGTTTGAGAACCTAGGAAAGACGTGAATCGCCTTGAATTGCATACAAAAAACATGTCAATGTGTTTGCAAAATTGTAGTGATATTGGAAGGTAGCAAATAGGATTTCCTTTCTTCAAATATGGTGGAAAATATGAAATATTGCTCTAGTAATAATTCTTATGTTTCTTGTATATCTTGTGTGCAAACAGAGTCCTAGGGTCATTTTATAGAGTTTAGGACCTCAGGGATGCAACTTCTAGATGTTGGGATTTAATTCCCAACATTCACATAGCCTAAATAAATTTTCTAGCTGTTCAGAATTGAGCCAACAGCTAACTGGTACCGGTACTAAAGTACCTATATCTGTACTAGCAGCTCACTACCACCAGTACATGAGTCATGGTATCGATACTCATCATGGGTACCAGTACTTGTGACTCCCAAGTTTGAAATTCTTTGGGCACAGTAACCTACCTATACCGGTACTCATCATGGGTACTGGTACTTGTAAGGTTCAGGCCAGAAATAAGGCTTCGACTTGTGGCCAACATGTATCGTTACTCATGGTTGGTACTGGTACTTGTTCACAGTTTGAGACAAATTCTCAAACCTATGCCTTGCAATACCAATACTGATGAACAGTACTGGTACTTGCTTACAAGTACCTATTTTAAGTGTTTTAATCCATTGCGTACTTTGAAAATGTTCGCAATATAAATCCTAATTTATCTCTAATTGATTTTACGATCTAAGTTATGATTCTTTTGTTAAGAGGCATTCAATCTATAAATAAAAAAAACTAAACTAAAAAAATAACGGTCGAAGATGATCTTCTTCTCCTCGACTCATCCTTGTCATCTTGTCTCCTCCATGACATGATCTTTTTCTTCTCACCATCATGCCTCCATCATTTCCTGTTTGCCTTGCTTCTTCACCTAAATCTAAAAAACACTTAATGGCAAACATTAATCCATAATAATTTTGTTAACACCAAAACATGATGTGGAACAAGGTTCCAATAGAGGGGCCATGGGGTGTCTATTGTTGGTGCCAAAAATAGGTTAGGTGTAGGGAAGCTTAGGTGGACTAGTTGGAGCTTAGTAGGGTTGTGAGGTGGAGTCAAGTTGGGTAAGTTAGGGTTAGGTTTTAGGTACCATGGAGGTGGTCTTAGCTAAGCTAAGCTAGCTTAGATAGCTTAGCTAGTAGGAAGTAGGGTTGGAGGTAGAGGGAGCTAGGATTTTAAGGGAGAAAAGCTGGAGGAAGTAGTCTTGAGCTGCACTGGAGCTAGTGACTACTGAAGAGAACTACAGGGAGCTACCTTAGCTGGCTTAGCTTGCTAGTTCTTTGCTAGTAGCTAAGCCAAGCTAAGATGAGCTACCTTCTACTGAAATCAGTTGAGGTGAGCTGGGCCAGGTCTTCCCGGAGTATACCTAGCTAGTTGGGGTAGCTAGCTTAGGTCAAGTAGCTTAGCTCAACCAAGTTGAGCTGAGTTAAGCCTCTGGGAGATGGACTTGAGCTGGCTTGAGCTAGTTGATGACTTCTTCAGTTGACTAGGTCTAGCTAGTTGATGGTAGTAGCTATTCCTAGTCAGGTTGATCTCCCAGTGAACTCTTTGAGCTAGAGGAGCTAGAATGGAGCTGGGATCAACTGACTTGAGCTAGTTTGAGTTGCTATCTAGCTAAGGTGAGTTGAATGAAGCTAGGGTGAACTAGCTAGAGCTACCATTCAGTTGAGATGAGCTAAATGGAGCTAGGGATGAGTTGATCTAGCTAGAATGAGGCAGGAACCAGCTAAAATGAGCTAGATCTAGCTGGGATCCAGCTGATATGAGCTTCTTCTTCATCTTCTGCCTTAGTGAGTGCCAAGGTATGTGGGATCTGACTTTCTATCTATCCTTAACACTTGATAAACGTGCATGAATTCATGGTAAAATTCTTATTTATGATAGTTCCTAGGCCTAGCTTTGCATTTCATAGTATAAATATTCCATAACATTCTTTGCATTACATTTAAGATAGTTTGTGTATTCTGTACATTAATCCCAACATTTTATATGGCCAAGAGGTAGTGCAACATCTTTACAGGCTTCGGATGAAGAATCTGACTGTACAGATGGATCCAGAGTGACAATTGCAGTCTGTCAGCGTAAAAATCACCCCGATCAGAGCTCCGTAGCACCCTTTACAAGAAGAAGAAGATGGACAGCCCAGATGACACCATGTGGCACCATCCAGGCCGCCCTACATGAGTCGCAACATCCCCAACCTCACCTTAAGGAGTGATCCTTACCATTGGATCTAAATCCAACGGTTAAAAAATGCTCAACATCGCCCAGCCTCTTCCTAAGCATCTCAAGGAGGATCTGATTGCAACTGTTGGATCTTCATCCAACGATCAAGGCACATAGCCGTAGCAACACCTCCACGTGACCATCAAGCACCCTTGCCACAAAGGTCGCGCTTCCGCTCTATAAGGAAGAGGCATGGGTTCGAGTTCCAATCTGCCACGACCACTCCAGTGTTAGATAAATTAGACCGCTAGATCTTGATCGAGTGGTTGAGGTGACTCACATGCAATTAGATGCCACCCAATGATGCTAGGAGACACGCTAGATCGCACAAGTGCAATCAGGGGCACTCATTTAAGACTACTGGATGCGCTCTCGGTCGTCGGATCTTCTCGAAGGTGCGATGTGCACGCATTTGAATTCG
Organism: Thalassia testudinum; assembly: GCA_037157565.1. Taxonomy (NCBI): domain Eukaryota; kingdom Viridiplantae; phylum Streptophyta; class Magnoliopsida; order Alismatales; family Hydrocharitaceae; genus Thalassia; species Thalassia testudinum. The sequence goes on from JAZHRO010000049.1 coordinate 42,223,806, forward strand.
CGAGGATGCGATATGAGGGAGCATCCCAGCCGCACGATGATGGATCCAATGATTGGCAGCGCACGTGCCAGCAAAGGAGCGCAATCTTTGCGATTTGAATCGCGTAGGCCACATGATCCTCAGTCGTGCAATGCGAATCCAACGGCTGTGGATCTCCACTCACTGTGCCAGCAGCAGCGACTACACATCACACCAGCGGAGGTGAGTGAAGGCTCTAGCAACACCCCGGCAGGTCTTCAGCGCATTTTAAATGTCATTGAAGACCCGTGCATGCAAAACACATCCCTTCCACCACTATATAAACCCCATGACCCTCTCCCTTCCAAGCCATCTCTACCTTTGCTGCACCCACCTACTCTAGAGCTCTAGAAGCCTATCAAAGCTCCCTAGAGCTCATTCTCAAGCTCCAAAGGTCCCATACTAGTGTAGTTGTTCCCTTGCCCCACCAAATATTCCACCTCCTTCTCACCACCTTCATAGGGAGGCTTGGAGCCGTCCTCCCACCTCCATTTCGGTAGAAGATCATCTCCACCTCGTCATCCCCATTCCGTGCCTTGGTGAAGCAATCCTCTAGCTGGCGTCCTCCTACATCTCATCCCCGTCGTCCAGCTTCTCATCTCCTCCTTCCAAGCTACCGCCAAGCATAGTCATCTCACCAGACAGCCGATTTGGGAGATTCCTTCTCACCCTTATATCTTTCTTTATTTTCCACTTGTTATAATAAACATTTAACATCATTTGATGTATCCAATTTGTTTTCTTTTATATTGTGAGCTGTCCTGTTTGTCTCTTTATTACAAAAACACAAAAAAATAACAAAACCTTAAAATACTAAAAAGAAACAATACAAAGTGTAGATTTCAACGAAAACAAACGTTGCCTCCCTATGTTCGACCCGGGAATCCCTTAGAGTTTCTGTAAAATTGTATTTGATAACATGTTTTGTGACTACAGTGACGGGTTCTCCTAACCCCAACTTTCCACTCGCCGAAACACGTTCATCATTTTGGCATTGTTGCTGGAGAAGCAACAAAATTTACTTTCTTGTTTTCTATGTTTCTTTGCATTTACTTATTACTAACCCCACTTGCCTCCGATTTATTATCTTGCAGGTACCCTAGAAAGGAGATCCAAGTATGGTAGATTGGAGCAAAGTGCGGGTAGAGTCGTTTGTAAGTGCCCCTACATCCCCCCCCACTAGTTTCACTTTCGCCACACTAATAACCATGACCTAATCTACTTAGGTGTTTGCATAAACCCTACGATAGAATTTGTTTGTCTTGTTTGCCACGTACACTCATCTTAGCCCCACATATATCTAAAAAAAAAATTATCTTCTGATTGTCAGACAAATCAACATACACACTACATACACCCACATTCGAGGCACATAAGCTTTTGTGATTTTATCTACTCAACTAGGATTCCAACTTGTGGAACCAGTACACATACAAATCAACACATAACAGAGTAGAAATTAGACTAGGTTAATCACCTTTTGTGTGCCTTAATCGGTGGTGCATCTGGGCCAGTTGATTGAATTGTTTAGGCCGCACCACCTAATCTAAATAAAATTCATCTTGTAGCTGCCTCGCAGGATTCAATAGTTATGTCAAGCCAGACACTCCATATTTTCTTGATCCATAAAGGAAAATACTTCAACACGTGCTTTCAAACTTTGTTTGCCTCGCGAACATTTGGTTGAATATACCTAATACTTGAATACTAAAAGTTACTTAGTAAGATCTAAACCCTAAAACTCACTTCATCCTCAATAATCTTGCTTGAAAACTTTTTGGTTGTGCACATACACACATTCTCAAACGAATCATTAAGGGCACAACCCATTAAGGGCCCATCATATTCTAGAAGCACTAATATCCCAAGCCTAACTAAAATTGATTAGACATTGGCCTTAAGGATTGGTTCGCTCTTCGAGCCCCAGATTGAGATTGTTCTTGATTAACCTGCTTATACTGGTCAATCTAATGTCTAGCTAGGGAAGTAGTGTCAAACGACCACCGTTATGGGGTATCAAATGAATCAGAGAAGCAAGCCAAAGGAAGAACCTTCTCCCCAGCCCCTCCAAATTGGTTGGATTGATCGAATAAAAGTAGAGTAAATTATTTATAATCTTAAGATGGATTCTGAGCTGTAGATCTTTAGGCTACCCAACCTAAGGACAGGCTTGCATTTTTGTGATGCAAGGTTCCTTCTTTTCCTCATCCTTCTGACTTCCTTCCAGTGTATGCTTGGAAGGAGGTCATTGAACCCTCAAGTGGAAGGACCTTTAGACCATTCCCAGAGGTGGAGGTTGAGTTATAACCAAGCAGATCCCATGGTTAAACAACAACCACCTCCCTCGCCCCTGAACCAGCAGGATTTGATTCAGAGCCAGTTGGAAGAATTACAATAGATGTAGCAATGGTTCCAATAAATGAATGGTCAAGGTGCTCAGCTCATGAAGGATTTTTATGATCCTTCAAATTACAGGGAACATCCCGGTGTCATGATTCCCATCAGAGATGTAGAAATCAAGCCCCAAGTCTTAAGTTTGATTAAGCATTTCCATGGGCATGGCTCGGAGGACCCATTCCAGCATTTGGAGGATCTGACCACTTTGGTTCAGACCACCAAAGTGAGGAATGTGAATGAAGAGTAGATGTTCATGAGGCACTTTCCCTACTCTTTTAGGGATAAGGCCGCACATTGGTATCATACCATTGGAAGGCCGATAGAAACATGGGTTGCTCTTAAGTCAGCTTACCTGAAGAAATTCTTCCTAATTGGACGGACCAATGCCTTGCGACGGGTGATTACCACTTTCGCTTAGTGGCTGGGGGAACCGTTTCATGGTGCCTGGGAGTGATTCCAGGATCTTTTGAGGAAGTGTCCACACCACGAGGTGCCGAAATGGCAACTTTTGCATATATTCTATAACGAGTTGGTCGAACAACTTCGTAATCATGTGGATGCCTCCAACAGAGGTAATTTCCTCAACAAGGATGTAGATAGTGCATACGACCTATTTGAGGAAATGAGCAAGAATTCAATAAATCATGCCTCCATGGATACCTTCAACTAGTCCCAACAACCCAGGTCAAATGCTAATGAGATCCAGAATTCTCATTCATTTGACATGGAATTGATTTGCAACAAACTAGATAAGGTGGACTTGGTTACGAAAAGGATGGAAGAGTGGATGGATGGAAACTCAAGAAACACTTCTACACCCACTCAATCCCAAAATGCAGGATTCCATTCTTCACAAGCTCCCATAGGGCGGGAGTTCATGAACCAACTCGAATCAACTCAATCTATGAGCCAGAATTTCTCGAAACCTTATGGGTTCCAAACTGGGGTCTTTGATCCCAATTTTTCTGATCCTTCTTTCTCTCCATCCTCACCCTATGAGGATGTATATGCAATATAGGAGAATGCTAGGTCCAACCCGTATTCCAACACTTGTAACCTAGGTTGGAGGAACCACCCGAACTTCTCCTGGAAAAGTTAGGGGCAACAGACACAAACATGACCTAGCAACTATGCATCTCAAAGATCTATGGGTCAGGGTCAAGTATACAACCAGTTGCCCCCAAGACTGGTTACTCAGCCACCTTGGAATGCCCAACAAGCTGCAGGGCAGGCTGATTTAAATCGGCAGATGGTAGAAATGCAAGGGTCCATGCTTTAGCTTATGTAGCAAATGAAGACATCATTGGACAACTTGCAATCCAAGTTTATTGCTAACATCTGACAACCCAGATCTCTATCATCCCAACCCGTACCCAACCCATACAATGTGCAAAATCAGGGCAATAGAGCCCAAGGGTACGAAAATCAAAGGGACCACACACACATGCTCAAGTGGTTGAGTAGGGTCCCCCCTGTTCTTCTGCTTCTAGAAATTTGACCAATCAAGGACCTCTAATCTTTCCTAACATGCCTCATGACCCGAACCTGTATGCCTCTGCAAACTTCATCACCTTGAGGAGCAGGAAGCAGACTTAGGACCCCGAATTACCTTCTAGAAACTTAGACCCTGCGGAGCCTGAGGGAGAGGAGGAGATCGAAGAAGACAACATGGCCTAGGGACTTGAAATTGAGGACACCACCCGCATCTCATTCCCTAAAGCATTATTGAAAACTCGGAAGAAGAAAACCCTTGATAGCAATGAGGAGCTCCTAAATTTATTCAAGAGTGTAGAGATCAATATTCCGCTCCTCGATGCTATTAAGCACATCTCGGCTTACGCTAAATTCCTGAAAGATCTATGTAACCAAAAGCATAAGCCAAAAAAACACACCCTGAGGAAGGTGATTCTCCCTGAGCAGGCGAGTTCTGTCATCCTGCACCACCTTCCTCAGAAGAAGAGAGATCCAGGTGCCCCCTTGATTTCATGCATCATTGGAGATTACACTTTTGATAGAACACTATTGGATCTAGGTGCACCCATCAACCTAATCTCGACCTCTCTTTATGAAAGGTTTGGGTTGGGTGAACTTAGGCCAACATCAGTAATGCTACAGTTAGCAAACCATTCAATCACTGCACTGAAAGGCGTTACTGAGGATGTTATTGTCAAGGTCAAGGACTTCTATTTTCCCATAGATTTCCTAGTCCTTGACATGGATGTACCTGAAGACTTGAGGAACATGCCCATCATTCTAGGGCATCCGTTCCTAGCTACCGCCAAGGCCAACATAAATTGTGAGAGCGGTAGTATGGAGATCACCTCTGGGGATTGGAAATTGACTCTTGATATTTTCAAGGTGATAAAAGGATTTGAGGATTGTGGATTCATTGAGGAGCTCGAGGATCATGATTTTAATGTTGAGACTTGTATGACACTCAATGTACATGAGGACTCCACCAGCTTTAGCGAACCCAACCCACAACCTTCTGTGGTAGACTCACCACACCTGGAAGAGGTTGTTGATTTTGTTCATTCCCAACCTCTTCCACCAAACCGTCCTAATGAATCTTCATTAGCATCCTCCTTACCCTCTATACTGAACCCACCTCAGCTGGAATTGAAGCCATTGCTTGAAAGCTTAAAATACGAGTTCTTAGGACCTAAGAATACGCTCCTGTGATTATTAGTGTTGATTGGACTAAGGAGAAAGAATTGATATTGATTAAGGTCCTTAAGAACAATAAAGAGGCAATTGGTTGGACCATCCACAACCTTAGGGGGATCGAGCCATCTTACTGTAATCATTGTATTTTCATGGAAGATGGATCCCGCCCTTCTTGTGAAATGCAAAGGAGATTAAACTCAAATATGCGAGAAGTGGTACAAAAGGAGATAATAAAGTGGCTCAATGCAGGCATTATTTACCTGATCCTGGATAGTTCATGGATTTGCCTCGTTTAGATTGTATCAAAAAAGGCAGGAATAACCGTTACACCTAACGAGAATGGGGAATCCACTACTACCCGTTCAACTTCTGCTTGGAGAGTTTGTATTGACTATAGGAAGCTGAACACAGCCACCAAAAAGGATCATATCCCCTTGCCATTCATTGATCAAATCCTAAAGAGGTTAGCTGGGCAAAAGTACTTTTGCTTCCTAGATGATTATTCAGGATATAGCCAAGTCCCTATCCATCCCGAAGATCGGGAAAAGACAACTTTCACATGCCCCTACGGAACCTTTGCATTTCGTAGAATGTCATTTGGGCTTTGCAATGCACCCACGACTTTTCAAAGGTGCATGCTGGCCATCTTTTCGTACATGGTGGGAGACTGTCCTAAGGTGTTCATGGATGATTTCTCCATTTTTGGAGAGTCCTTCGAGTCATGCCTAGCTAACTTGGAATTGATCCACTAGAGATGCATCAAGACACGGCTGGTCCTTAGCTGAGAGAAGAGCCACTTCATGACTCAAGAAGGCATTGTCTTGGGTCACATGGTTTCTAATCGGGGTATTGAAGTTGATAAAGCTAAGGTGGATGCTATCTCTAGACTTCCTCCACCCACATCCATGAAATAGATTTGATCATTCCTTGGGCATGTGGGTTTCTATCAAAAATTTATCAAGGACTTCTCGAAGGTTGTTTGACCCTTGAGTAACCTTCTAGCCAAAGACACGCCGTTCATGTTTGATGAATCGTGCTGTAAGGCATTTGATTCATTGAAAATGGCAGTCACCTATGCCCCGATGTTGCAACCACCAGTCTGGATAGCCCATTTGCGATTATGACGGATGCATCTAATTATGCCATCGGGGCTATCTTGGGTCAGAAAGTAGATAAGAAGCCCTTTGTGATCTACTACGCTAGTAAGACTTTGGATGAGGCCTAGAGGAACTACACCATTACTGAAAAGGAGTTGCAGCCATAGTCTTCGCCTTAGAAAAATTTAGGGCTTATCATTTAGGTTCTCACGTTATCATTTATGCCGACCACTCGGCCTTGAAACATCTTTTGGCCAAAAAGGATGCCAAGCCCCGACTTATTCGCTGGATTCTGTTACTTTAAGAATTTGACCTTGAAATCAGGGATAAAGCTGAGGCACAAAATGTAGTGGCGAATCACTAGTCAAGAATCCTAATTGATTCTCCTCATCCAGATATTCCTATCTCTGAAACTTTTCTAGATGAGACTATCCTTACAGTCTCGAGTATCTGAACACCTTGGTTTGTGGATATCTTCAATTATTTGGCCGTTGGTCAAATCTCTTAGGATTGGACCAAACAACAATGGGACAGACTTGTGTCCAAGGCCAAATATTATTTTTGGGATGATCCTAAGTTGTACCATATTGGCACCGACCAGATTATTCATCGATGCATCCTAGAAAATGAGTTCCATAGTATACTTGAGTTTTGCCATGCATCTGCGTGTGGTGGACATTTTTCTAGGAAAAAGACGGTGGAAAAAATTTTGCAATCCTTATTCTATTGGCCATCGTTATTTAAGGATGCCTAGGAATTCTCAAGGTCGTTCGATGCCAGACACTCAGGAACATGGCCTATAAAGACATGATACCCCTAAACCTGTTACTTCCAGTCGAAATTTTTGACATTTGGGGCATCGACTTCATGGAACCCTTCCCTCCTTCATTTGGACACCAATATATTCTGGTCCTTGTGGATTACGTGTCCAAATGGATTAAGGCAATTCCCATTCAGACCAATGACCACAAGGTGGTCATCGATTTTGTGAAGAAAAATATCTTCAGTTGATTTGGGATTCCTCGAGCCATTATCAGTGATGGTGGCATGCATTTCACTCATGCCTAGTTCAGGAATTTACTAGTGAAATACGGGGTGAATCATCGGATTTCCACACCTTACCACCACCAGATGAATGAACAAGTTGACGTCACCAATTGGGAGATCAAAAACATTTTGTAGAAAATCATAAGGCTTGATAGGAAGGATTGGAACCAAAAGCTAGATGATGCTCTTTGGGCCTACCTACGGTGTACAAAATGCCTATCGGTATGTCTCCGTTCCGTATGGTGTTTGGTAAGGCGTGTCACTTACCCGTAGAGTTAGAACATCGGGCATTTTGGGCCATCAGGAAATGCAATTCCGGCCTAGGGTTGGCCGGGAAGACTAGGAAACTCCAACTATCTGAGTTGGAGGAGCTTAGAAATGATGCCTATGAGAATGCTAGAATCTATAAGGCAAGAACCGAAGCTCTTCATGACCAGATGATTTCACATAAGAGCTTTGAGCCGAACCAAAGGGTCTGGCTTTTTGATTCTCGACTGAAGCTCTTCCCCGGTAAGCTTAGGTCTAAGTAGAACATTGATCGCACGTGTTTCGCGTGTTAGTAATCGGGGTTACAAGTAACCCATCGTCGTAGTTGCAAAACATGTCGACCAGATAAAATTTATACTGAAACTCCAAGGGAGTCCCAGGTCGAACATAGGGAGGTGACGTTTACTTAATTGAAAATCGCACTTCGTTTTGTTTGTTTTTGCCATTTTAGGGTTTTGTTATTTTTTTGTATTTTTGTAAGAATAAAATAAGAAAATGAATCACAAGATAGAGATGGAACGAAAATAGCATAGATATCACTTCAATGTCTATTACAATCTACTATGAAAGCATAAAAAGAGAGGGGGGTGAGAGGAAATCTCCCGAATCGGTTGTTCGGCAAGATGACGGCACCTGGCAGAAGCTCAGACGAAGGAGGTGAGGAGTGGGATGACAGAGGTGAGATGTAGGAGGACATCGAGTTAAGGAAAGCTTTGACGTGGCTTCGGAATGGAGGTAAGAAGACAGAGATGATCGGCTACCATATTGGAGGTTGGAGGATGGCTCCAAGGTGACCGATGAATGGGGATGGGAAGATGGAAGAATATTTGGTGAGGCAGAGGTTCACTACATTAATAGGAGCCTTGGGAGCTTGCGAACAAGCTCTAACAGAGCATTGGTAGGCTTGCTAGAGCTTGGGAGTAGGTGGGAGTAGAGTAGGTAGAGATGGCTTGCAAGGGAGGGGGTGCAGGTCCTTTTATAGTGGAGGAGAAGAGGCAAAAATAGGCATGGGACCATTCATGACATCCAAGCTGTCGCTGGAAGCATCGCTATAGGCAACTCATGCCCGCTCATGCCCGCACATGCCCACAACAAGCTTTGCTGGCACGTGAAGAATTAGCGACGGCTGTAAGCATCGCAGTAGGTCAGCTCATGCATCACTGGCGCGTGCTGTCCCAGCCTTTGCCCCGCACGTGCATGCTCATGTGCACAGCACAGCGGGCCTTCGTTCGTGCACGTGCACCCATGCTACTGCGTGCGTGTGGTGGTGCATGCATGTAATGGGTGGCCTGGGCTATGCCACATGGCGTAATCTGGGTAGTCCATCTTCTTTTCTTTGTAGGGGCTGCTACAGAGGTTGGATTGAGTCGATTTCCATGCCATTAGGCTACGATCATCGACCTAAATCCATCTACGTAGTCAGATTTTTCATTTGAAGCTCTGAATTATGTCACCTAGTCCCTTGGCTGTTGATCTTCCTCGTACTGCATATGATGCTACAGGACTCTGATTGAGGCGATTTCAAAGGTGTTGGACTTCGATCGTCATCTTGATCAGATCTGTAAGGTTGGATCGTCAATCCGAGGCACCAAAATAAAGATCCTTCTCTCCTGACCATAAAAGGATGCAATTAACCTAAATTATATACTACTCTAAATGCAGAATGATGCATGCTATGTAATATTTGTAACATGAAATGCAAATCTAAGCCTAGGAACATGCATGAATAGGCATTTTACCCTCAATAAATGTGTTTATATCACCCCCCAATGCCAATCTTTTGCTAGTCCCTAGCAAAATTAAACTATATGCTATGTATAAAAGCAGAATTAGGATTAGATCGCTTAAGCATAAGTTGTTTATTAATAATAGAAAATTTCAACTAATGTACCCGAGTGCCTGCCAGAATGCAGACCGCCCAATTCCTTGCCTTATTTGAAAAGGGAAGATACATTTTTCTATTGTTTTTCTTCTTTTCTAATTTTTTTGTACTTTTGGAGTTTGAGAGTTCCAGGATAACTTTTTATGGCTACCCGACTTGCCTAAGACTCGAAAAGGATTTTAAGTGCTAAGCATCTTGTGAAAATAGTGAAAGACTCACTAGGCGACCGTTAAAATGGACTTCAGGTTTCTACGACCCTAGGTGACCTTGCCTAGAGGTTTATCTTTTCTAACAGTAGCTTTCTCCCTACTTTTTTTATTTATGGGGTCAACACAAGGGTGAACCCAGTGTATATCTCCTTATTTTATTCTACTCCCCCGCTTCTTCCCTAAGTGTTTTGGGAATTATTGTGCTTTTTTTTTTGAGCTGGGTTCTGGACAACCGACCGATGAGCCATTACCACCGACAACTTGCCAGCCATACTCGTGCGGTGAAGTGTGGTTTTATTTATTTTCTTATTTTCTCCTTTTTCTATTTTTTTCTCTATATTTTCTTTTCTTTTCTTCCTTTTATTTTATTTTATTTATTTATTTTTTTTTAAGTAGGTGGCTTTCCTGATCTAAGATTTACCTAAAGGTAGTATAATGAAAATGTTTTTGTGACTGGGCTCGGACAACTGGTCGATGAGCTGTTACCACAGATAACTTGCTAGCCATACCACCCTAGATAGTTCATTAGCAACCCAATTTCTGAACAAATCGCGAAAAAGTGAGTCAGTGCAAAAAAATGTGTGTAGATGCTTAGGCTTAAAGTTCCCCCAAATCAGAGGATGGGTTGATAAGTCGCATACTTATCATCCCAATTTATTAGCCAAGTTAAAAATGAATTTGAATTGGCGAGAACTCGAGACTAAGTCTACATTCGAGTGGACACCTAGGCTAATTAAGCCCGAAGACCTGAAGAGTCTAAGTGTTTAGGTCCTCTCGTATCATTTCCTAAAGTTAATAACTTCCAAATGCCTAAGTTCACTTTTCCTAATTTCTTTCTTTTTATATCTTTTTCAAATTTTTAATTGTTTTTTAATTTTTTGAGACACTAGAAGAAATTCTATAGAGTTAACATAATGATTTCTTGAATTGATTATCCACCCCCATGCCTAAATGACGTAATGTCCTCATTGTAAAAATAAAGACATGAAAAGGGCAGAGTAAACAGAATATCACCTAAGTGTCATGAAAATTTTGTCAGCTCTGCAGAGAGAAGAGTGTATACGCACGTGCTAAGTTTAACGCCTTCATCTAAGCATAACATATATACAAAAAAGAAATTGAGAATTCACAAGTGCAGGTCAGAATCAAAATAAAAATATTGATCCTAAAACCCACCAACAGAAGATATCCACAGACATGGACTAGATTATGGTGCAGACCCATGCCCTAGGTTCAAGTGGTTCTCAGGTTCTAGATGAAAATCACCCAGAATCGAAGGTTGTGTTTGTGGGGCTGGGCCTACGGTTTAGTGGTGTGCAACCTAAGACCAAAATGGCAGACAATAGGTAGATCTAGTTCACTAGTTTCAGATGTCCACTTAATATTAAGCTCAAAAAATAATTAGTTATTTTGAGTTTAGGTTGCACGTGAAAGATATCGTAAGGGTATTGGTAGAAAGTAGGTGATTTCAGATCCATAGGTACCCTTAGATCCAAAATCAATATTCCCTCAGAATTAGCCTCCCAAATTTTTATTTCAACAATTCTATCCTCCAACATCAAGAACTCAAGCTCCAGGACCTCTAGCATGTCATTCACCCCATATGATTCTCCCAAGTCCAGAAATCGTGCCTGAATCATGATTGACTTGGGCACAATGATCTCAGAAGTCAGCTCTTCGAGGTGCAGATGAGGCATGGGGTCAATGATTGAATCATCAAGTAAATGAAGATTCGAATCCTCCAAGTTAGCCCCAACTGAATCAAAATCTTCAATGACTGGGCTATCAAATGGTTCATCGTGCTCCTCAAGCCCATTTGTCTCACTAAAATCATCTTCCTTAAGATCAAGTGAGACTTCACAAAGAGATTCCTCACCCTTAGAATCAAAGAATCCATGATCCTCATTTATATATGTCTCAAAATCATATGTCATTTCATGGTCCGTGGAGACATATTTTTGATCATTCCCTGGCTCTAGGATCTCAGATGAAAAACTTGATTCATCCTCAAAGGGTTGGTCTAGCCCAACCTGGTCATCTCCAATCTTAGAATATGTATCCCCCCCGACAGGTGACCGAGTGGGTTTAGACATTGGCTCTCCTAAAGGGGGTTCATCTTGAGAATCATCCCAAGATTTGACTAGGGCAACCACAAATTTCATCCTCAACCTTGGCAATTTCCCAAGAAGAAACTCACCTAGGTCCCTATCCCAGACACTTTGGAGCAAATCCAATAAAGAACTATTAAGTTCATCAATCATTTTGATCATAGGCTCCAGTGCTTCAGTGCATGGTGTTGGCTGAGCTTCGAACGATGGTATAGTGTTCCTCAAATTAGCCAACACCCTATCTTGGATCTGGTTCACCTGAACCGACTGGTTCGATTCAGGTTTGGGTGGGTTTGGGTTAAATCTTGGGGAGTCAAGATGTCCAGGTTCTCAGGTCCCTCCCTGAAAGTAGGTCGTTCTAGGTTGTTCAAAGGATGGTGGCAACCTATATTTAGTGGAATAATGGGGAGGGAAGGTGTTATAATCATTATATCCTTCCTGATTGTAGATTGGGTTAGTTTGGTGATCAAAGGATGAAGATCTATAATCATTGTAGCTCTGGAAAGAATAATAATCATAGTCTTGTTGTCCAAGGTTAGGCCCTAGACACTGAGGTCCGTATTCATATCCCTAATCAAAGTCATCCTGGCTAGTGGATGGGTAATTACAAGTCAAGTCAGAATAGTAATCATCTTGGGGATAAGTAGTGGTAGGAGGATAGGATGGAAAATGCATGTAAGATGTGGAAGGGTACATGGTGAAGTAAGGAGGGAAATCAGAAGAGAAAGAAGGAGCTCTGAAATGCAAAAATATAAGCCTGTCCTTAGGTTGGGCAGCTTAAAGGTCTACAGACTCTCAGAATCCGTCCTAAGATTATGGACGATTTACTCTACTTATGTCCAGGCAATCCAACAAGTTAGAAGAAGAGACTGGGGAGAAGGTTCTTCCTTTGCCTTGTGCTTCTGGTTCCTAGTGTACCCCCCAACTGTGGTCGTTTGATGCTACTCCCATAGCTAGACATCAAATTGACTAGTACAAGTAGGTTATCGTGAACAATCTCAATCTGGATCCCAATGAGCAAACCAGTCCTTAGGGCCAACGTCTAATCAATTTTAGTTAGGCTTGGGACAATGGTGCTTCAGGAATGTGATGGGCCTTTTAGATGGGTTATGCCCTTAATGATCAGTTAAAATGTGTGTGTGTGCACAACCAGGGTTTTCAAACAAGGTTATTTGATGATGTGTCTTTTAGGGTTTAACCTTGTTTAGTAGCTTTTAGGGTTTAATTCTAAGGTTGGTTCAATCAAGGTTTAGTAGAGCACTCCAAGTTTTGAAAACACAGGTGATGATATGTTCCTTTAAAAATAAAAAATAATGTGGATTGCCTGGTTCAACCCTAAGAATCAACACTAAGTGGCAAGCTACTGATGAATCACTTTTAATTTGAGTGGTGTGGCCTAAGCAAAGCAATCAATTGGCCTGTTGCACCACTTAGTTAAGGCACACAAGAATGTTTAACCTATTCAGATTTCTACTCACTTATGTGTATTGAGTTGAAGTGTATCGGGTCCACCAGTCAAATCCTGGTTAAGTGGTAGAATCAAAGTGATTGTGCACCTTATGATAAGAAGTTGTGGGTGTTAAGTGCGTAGCTTTCAGTTAAATCCCACAAGAGAAGAATATTTTTTTATTTTTTTATATATGCAAGTGGGTGTGAGTGGAGTGACAATCAAACAACCAAAATCTACCCTAGGGTTTATGCAAAGCACCAAAGTTGATTTGGGTTTAAGTCATTAGGTTATGGAATGAAAGCTAAGGTGGGGGTGGTGTGGGGGACACTTAAAAAACACTCTACCCATACTATACTCCGGTCTACCACACTTGGATCTCCATGCTAGGGTACCTGCAAGAAGTAGATCAAAGACAAGTGAGGCTAGTGCTATGTAAATGCAAAGAAGCGTAGAAAACAATAAAGTAAATTCTGTTGCCTCCCTGACAATGGCGTCAAAATGATCTCACGTGTTTCACGTGTTAGAAATTGGGGTTACAAGTAACCCGTATACGTAGTTGCAAAACACGTCAAATAGATAAAATTTATATCTAAACTCCAAGGGAGTCCTGGGTCGAACATAGGGAGGCAACGTTTACTTAATTGAAAACTGCGCTTCATTTTGTTTGTTTTTAGTAATTTGGGGTTTTCTTATTTTTTTGTATTTTTGTAAGAAGAAACAAGCAAAGGAATCACAAGATAGAGATGGAACGAAAATGGTATAGATATCACTTCAATGTCTATTACAATCTACTATAAAAGCATAAAAAGAGAGAGGGGTGAGAGGAAATCTCCCGAATCGACTGTTCGACGAGACGATGGCACCTACCGAAAGTTCGGACGAAGGAGGTAAGGAGAGGGATGACGGAGGTGAGATGCAGCACGACATCGGGTTGAGGAAAGCTTCAGCATGGCTCCGAAATGGAGGTAAGAAGACGGAGATGATCTGCTACCGGAATGGAGGTGGGAGGATGACTCCAAGGCGACCTATGAATGGGGATGGGAAGATGGATGAATATTTGGTGAGGTAGAGGTTTACTACACTAATAGGAGCCTTGGGAGCTTGAGAACAAGCTCTAACAGTGCGTTGGTAGGCTTACTAGAGCTTGGGAGTAGGTGGGAGTAGACTAGGTAGAGATGGCTTGGAAGGGAGGGGGTGTAGGTCCTTTAATAGTGAAGTGGCAAAAATAGGTATGGGACCATTAGTGACATCCAGGCCGTCACTAAAAGCATCGCTGTAGGTAGCTCAGGCCCACTCATGCCTGCTCACGCCCATAGCTGGCTTTGCAGGTGCGCGAAGAATTAGCGACGGCTGTAAGCATCGCTGTAGGTAAGCTCATGCGTCATTGGTGCATGCTGTCCCTGCCTTTGCCGCACGTGCGCATACTAACGTGCACAGCATAGCACGCCTCCTCTCGCACGCGTGCACCCGTGCTGCTGTGTGCGTGCGATAGCACGTGTGTGCGTTGGGCGGCCTAGGCTGCACCACGTGGCGCAATCTGAGCCATCCATCTTCTTTTCGTTGTAGGGGCTAGTACAGAGGTTGGATTGAGTCGATTTTCACACCGTTAGGCTGTGATCATCGACCCGAATCCATTTGCATGGTCAGATTTGTATTTGGAGCTTCGAATTATGTCACCTAGTCCCTTGGCTGTTAATCTTCCTCGAACTGCATATGATGCTACGGGGCTCCAATCAAGGCGATTTCGGAGGCATTGGACTTCGATTGTCGTCTTGATCAGATCCGTATGGTCGAATCGTCAATCCGAGGCTCCGAAATAAATATCCTTCTCTCCTGACCATAAAAAGGATGCAATTAACCTAAATTATATACAACTACTCTAAATGCAGAATGATGCATGATATGCAATATTTTTAACATGAAATGCAAATCTAAGCCTAGGCGCATGCATGAATAGGCATTTTACCCTCAATAAATGTGTTTATATCAAACATCCCGTTCATTATTAAGTAGATTTTTCCTAACGAGGCCGTCAAAATCTCTAACTCAAAGACGGGTAATTCCTTCAAGGTCAATGGACAACGTCTCAAACCCTATGTTGACCATGTGCTCCCTAAACTCGTCTTAGACAAGGTTGCTCTCACCTTGCCCTAACCACCACTAGACGAACATTGCCTAGCTGAAGGCACTAAATTCAGCACATGTAAAGACTGTTTGGAGCTGACCGGAATCTCACAAAAATTAGGTGCTATTCTTCCAATTCTGCCCTCCTTTATGCTTTTATTTTAACAATGAGGACATTGCATTACTTAAGTATGGGGGGTGGATATTTTGTGAAATGATTATTTTGTCAGCCCGTAACAGTAATTTCCTATCCTGTTATTTATTTTTTAAAAAATAACTAGAATCAGGAGAAGAGAACTTAGGCATTAGGAGTTGCGAACTTTAGGGATTGATACTTTAGGACCTGGACATAGATTCTCCAGGTCTTTGGGCTTAATGAACTCGGGTGTCCACTCGAATGTGGACTTAGTCTCGAGTCCTCGCCACGTAATTTTACTTTAATTTGGTGAATAAATTTGGGTGAAAAGTACATGACTTATCAACCCGCCCTCTGATTTGAGGGGACTTTAAGCCTAAGCATGTACACTATTTGCACTAAGTCACTTTCTGATGATTTTATGGAAATTGTGTAGCTAATGAACCGTCTAGGGTGGTATGGCTGGCAAGTTGTCATGGATAATAGCCCAATAGCCGATTGTCCAGAGCCCAGCTATATGACCATACTCATTCTACTACTTTTAGGTAAATATTAGATCAAGGAAGCCACCTACTCAGAAAAAGAAAAAAAATGTTACTCAAAAATAAAAAGAAAAAAATAAAAAAATAGAAAAAGGAGAAAATAGAAAATAAAACCACACTCACCGCATGAGTATGGCTGGCAAGTTACCGTGGGTAACAGCCCATTAGCCGGTTGTCCATAGCCCAGCTCACAAAAATGTACAATAATTCCCAAAACACTTAGGGAAGAAGCAGGGAAGTAAAATAAACTGGGGAGATATACATTGGGTTCGCCCTTGTGTTGACCCCATAAAAAAATAAAGTAGGGAGAAAGCTACCATTCTGAAAGATAAGCCTGTAAGCAGAAACTCTTAAGGTCACCTAGGGTCGTAGAAACCCGAAGTTCATTTTAACGGCCGCTTAGTGAGTCTTTCACTCTTTTCACAAGATGCTTAGCACTTAGAGTCCTTTTCGAGTCTTGGGCGGGTCAGGTAGCCATAAAAAGTTATCCCAAAACTCTCAAACAACAAAAGTCCAAAAAAAATTAGAAAAGAACAAAAAGCAAAAAATGTATCTTCCCTTTTCAAATAAGGCGAGGGCTTGGGCAGTCTGCATTTTGGCAGACACCCAGGAACTACTAAGTTTTTGTAACTAGGTCTTTGGTTGAAATCTTCTAAAGCAACCAATAAATCATGCCTAAGTGATCAAATCCTAATTCTACTTTTATACATAGCATTTAGGTTAATTTTTCTAGGGACTAGCAAAAACTGCATGAGGGTATGATAAACACACATGAATTCATGATAAAATGCTTATTTATGATAGTTCCTAGGCCTAGCATTGTATTTCATAGTATAAATATTGTGTAACAATCATTGTATTACATTTAGGATAGTTTGTACATTCAGTACATTAATTCCAACAATTTATATGGCTAGGAGACAATGCGACATCATTACGGGCATCGGATGAAGAATCCAATCATACGGATAGATCCAGAGCGATGATTACAGTCCATCAGTGCAAAATTCACCCCGATCGGAGCTCTATAGCACCCTTTAGAAGAAGAAGATGGACAGCCCAGGTGGTGCCATGTGGCACCATCCACGCGCCATCCAACGCGATCTCCACGCATCCTCGACTGCCCAATCTCTATCCAATGACTCTCTTCCGACCACGCCTCAGCAGCTGTGCAAGCAGGTGTGTGCGAGCGCCAGCAAGGCCTTCAGCGACAATTGAGGTGAGGCTTTAGCGACGATTGTAAATGTTGTTGTTGACCCATTACTTTATTTTGCTTCTTCTCTTCCACTATAAAGGACCCCTACTCCTCCCATTTCTCTTCATCCGTTCCTATGCTCTCCTCACCTACTCTAGAGCTCAAAACACACCTTGAGCTTGTGTCCTAAGTCTTCGGGATGCTTCACTAGAAAAAAGAAATTTATTTTCCACCATCTCACCACCATTCATGGAGCTCTCATCAACCATCTTCTCAACCCCATTCCAGGATGTGGGTCACGTTGTGACGCTACTCGTCGCCCCTCTTCTTCCGACATTATTCTTCTGCTTCCAACTCCTCCACATCTTCGTCCGGGCCCTGTCAATGCAGCTTCATCCTCCGAGCAGTCGACAAAGAGGATTTTTCTCTCCCCTTTCCCTTTTACTGCTTTCAAAGTGTAGAAGCATTTGTAATAAACGTTTGTCAAGCACTTATCTAGAAGCAATTTTCTATCATTTGCAAGTAGAATAGCTCTTTCCTTCTTTCTAGAATAGCTTAGTGCAGATAATACTCTTGCTTGCTTCCTCACTATCACAAAATATAAAAAAATTAGCAAATACAAAATACCAAAAGGAAACAAAGAGAAACACAAATTTTCAAAGAAACAAATGTCACCTCCCCATGTTCAACCCAGGGCTCCCTTTTGAGTTTCAATAAATTTATTTGGTAGCGATTTTTGTGACTGCAATGATAGATTTGCCAAAACCCCGATTTTTCCTTGCAAAAATATGCTCATCACATGCCTATCCTAGGTAAATGCCTAAATGCAGCCCAAAAATCCATTTGCGGAGTTAAAACCCTAAGAGCTAGATCTATTTTAGGGCATAAGAATGATGATAAACTGGCTTTTATCATGTGTCCCAACGACAAAAAATGCACTTTTTACAAAATCATGTAAAACTCGTAATAGTCCTTAAGAAAAATAAAGAGGCAATTGGTTGGACAATCCATGAGCTTAGAGGTATCGAGCCATCTTATTGTAATCACCGCATTTATATGGAAGATGGATGCCACCCTTCTCACGAGATGCAAAGGAGATTAAACCCGAATATGTGAGAAGTCGTTAAAAGGGAAATTATTAAGTGGCTAGTACATGAATCATTTACCTGATCTCTGATAGTCCCTAGGTTAGCCCCATGCAGATTGTTCCCAAGAAGGCAGGAATAACCGTGGTGACTAACGAGAAAGGGGAATCCATTACGACTTGTTCAACTTCCTCTTGGAGAGTCTGTATTGATTATAGGAAGTTGAACATAGCCACCAAAAGGATCATTTCCCTTTACCTTTCATTGGCCAAATCCTTGAAAAGTTAGCGTGACAGAAATATTTTTGTTCCCTAAATGGTTATTCGGGATATAATCAAGTTGCTATCCATCCTGAAGACCAAGAAAAGGCAACTTTCACATGCCCCTACAGAACCTTTGAATTTCGTAGAATGCCTTTTGGGCTTTGCAATGCACCAGGAACTTTTCAAAGGTGCATGCTAGCCATCTTCTCTAACATGGTGGGAGATTCTCTTGAAGTATTCATGGATGATTTCTGTATTTTCAGATATTCTTTCGAGTCCTGCCTGGCTAACTTAGAAATGATCCTTAAGAGATGCATTAAAAGTCGGTTGGTCTTTAGCTGGGAAAAGAGCTACTTTATGACAAAAGAAGGCATTGTCTTGGGTCATGTGGTCTCTAGCCGAGGCATTGAAGTTGATAAATCTAAGGTTGAGGTTGAAGTTATCTATAAATTATCCCCACCCACTTTTGTTAAACAAATTCGTTCATTTCTCGGTCATGTGGGTTTCTATCAGAGGTTCATCAAGGACTTCTCGAAGGTTTCTCAACCCTTGAGCATTCTTCTAGCCAAAGATAAGTCGTTTGAGTTTGATGTATCATGCCGCAAGGCATTTGATTTATTAAGAATGACAATCACCTGTGCCTTGACGTTGCAACCACCAGTTTGCACAACGTCATTTGAGATTATGACCAACGCTTTGGATTATGCAGTCGGGGCTATCTTGGGTTAGAAAATAGATAAGAAGCTCTTTGTGATTTACTATGCTAGCAAAACTCTAGTCGAGGCCCAGAGGAATTATACCATTAGTGAAAAGGAATTGCTAGTTGTAGTCTTCAATCATGAGAAGTTTAGGGCTTATTTGTTAGGTTGTCATGTAATCATCTATACTAACCACTCAGCCTTGAAACATCTCTTAGCCAAGAAGGATGCTAAGCCCTAGCTCATTAGATGGATTCTTTTACTTCAAGAATTTAATCTTGAGATTAAAGACAAAGCTGGAGTATAGAATGTAGTGGCAGATTCTCTCAAGAATCCTAACGATTCTCCTCATCCGGATATTCCAATTTCTGATACTTTTTTGAACAAGACTATCTTTGCAGTCTTGGGTGTTCAAACCCCTTTGTTTGTAGACATCATTAACTATTTGGTCTTTGTCAAGTGCCCCATGATTAAACCAAGCAACAATAGGATAGACTTATATGTGAGACCAAATATTACTTTTGGGATGATCCCTAGCTGTACCGCATCGATGCTAACCAAATTATTCACCGATGTGTTCTGAGAAATGAATTCTAGAGCATACTTGAGTTCTGCCATGCATTTGCGTATAGTGGACACTTTTTTGGGAAAAAGACAGCTGTGAAAATACTACAATCTGTCTTTTGTTGGCCATCACTCAAAAACTGGGGATCGGGTCCCCAGCCTCCCAGAAAATGATAAATACATCCATGGAGTTACGAAGGAGCAACGGCGCATAAGTTGAATCCCGCCCCCTGTCCATCACTCTAAAATAGGGGATCGAGTCCCCAGCCATACCATGCCTCACACACGCCCTTGCCCACCCATGCACACCTGAGTATGTCTGGGTTGGATCTGGATTCAATTAGAGAGAGAGTCTTTGGTGTTAGGCCCAAAGGAAATGGTCGGTTTTGCTTTGACCAAATTTGGTGCTTGTCACTTTAAGACATCTGATGGCTTAGTGTTGAGCTTCTCTTGGGCTGTGAAAATTGTACGTGTTAGAGGCTGACATGAGCTTAGTTGATAAACATATTTTTTTTAACACATATACATTTTTTTTAGCTTGACATTATTTGATTAACCTCTTTCCTTTTGCACCAAGTTCTTGAGTTTCATTTTAATTAGTGGTTTAAATTATGAATTATTTGCCCCCTGAGATGACCTTGGACTCCCATTCGAGATCACAAATTTAAGTGTTTTCGTCGTTTCAGTCACTATACTATGACGTATATTTTAAACTTGACAAAAGAGTGATAACAATAGCGATGAATATAGTACATTTGAATTGTTTGAATCTATGAGCGAGAACTCACCGAATCATGGCTCCATGATAATATTTAATCGGTCCAATCAACCCTGTAGTGGAATGTATGAGATTCAAGCTAATTTGAGCTCGATTGACATGGATATCATAGCAAAGAAATTGGATAGAATGGAAGTGCTGGATAAAAAATTCAACAACCTCATAAGCCATTCCAAGAATCCTCTAGGGATATCCCCTCAAGCCTATTCTTTGGATAGGGGAACGCTGACTGCACCTACACTGCCATAGACTCCCTTGGGAAAGGAGTTTGTGAACAATCTTGATTTGGTTCAACCTATGAACCAATTGAGCCTAGAACAAGCACCAACTATGTTCCAGGGAGGGGCCTTTGTTCCCTCTTATCCTGATTATTCTCTCCTAACTTCTGGTATGCCCTTTGGCTATGAGGACATACAAGCTATCCAAGGTTACCCCAAATTGGGTCCTTATTCTGACCACTACAACCTTAGATGGAGCAACCACCCTAACTTCTCTTGGTCTAATCAATGACAAAATCAAAATCAAAACCAAACCAAACCTACTTTGAACCCTTCCTCCTATAATTAAGATCAAACTAGTAGGCCAACTTACAACCTGGATAGACCTAGACCTACCCAGCTCAATCAATTGGACACCTTGATTAAGATGATAGCTAACATGAACCAGAAACATTAAGAGAAAATGGCTGAGGTTAAGGAACAACTGAGTCAATTAATGGACTCTAGACAACAAGGATCCCTCCCATCCCAACCTATAGCAAACCCTAGGAACATGTAAAACTGGAATAACTTTCAACAAGGGTTTCACCAAAATAAGGGGCAAGACCACGTGATTATTCTTGCTCCTTAGAACCCACCAGGATTTCTTATTCCTCAACAGGCTCCTATTTTGCCTAACCTAGCTCAACGATCTAACCCCAACCCACACGCTTCTGTTAATGTAGTTACCTTGAGAAGTGGAACTACAACCCAGGACCTGACTTGGCCATCTAACTCAACCACACATAATCCTGGTAAGCCTAATCTAATTTCTAATTCTGAGGAAGATAAAGAGGACAATAAGGCTCACGAGTCAACTTTGATTGACACACACATACCCTTTCCTAAGGACTTAAAAAAGGTTAAGAAAAGGAAAAGCATGGCTAGCAACAAGGAGTTAATTGAATTATTCAAATAGGTTTTAATTAATATGCCACTCCTCGATGCTATTAAGCATATCCTAGTCTATGCTAAGTTCTTGAAAGATTTATGCACTCCTAAGCATCAGGCTAGAACCCAAAGGCCACAAAAGGTAGTGTTGTCTGAACAAGCTAGCTTGGTGATATTAAGTAGTCTACCTCCTAAACAGAAAGATCCCAGAGCCCCACTGATTTCATATACTATTGGAGTGTTAAATTTTGATCAGGCTCTTTTGGATTTGAGTGCTTCAATTAATTTGATACCAACCACTTTATATAGGCAATTTAGATTTGATGAACTTGAACCTACACCAGTAACCTTACAATTAGCTAACAGATCCATTAAAACACCTAAGGGAGTGGTTGAGGATTTTATAGTACGAGTAAAGGGCTTCTATTTTCCAGTTAATTTTCTTGTCCTTGACATGGAAGTACCTAAAAGATTAAAAGACACTCCCATCATCCTAACTAGACTTTTCTTTTCCACAACTAAAGCAAATATTGATTGTGCCACTAGATGTTTGAAAATTGCCTTTTGGAGACAAATGATTGCAATTAGACATTTTTAAGGCAACTAAAAGTTTTGATTGTGGGTTAATTGAGGAAATCAATCTTGAAGAAAGCTTTGCTGAGGAAAGATGGCCATTGGATTAATTGAAAACCCTTTAGAAGCCAACTTGACTCAACCCATTCTCACCCACAAGCTCAGGAGGTCTATGATTTGTTCCACATTGACACCAACCCATGACCTCCCTCAGTTAATATGATTCTGACTAAGCCTAATTTTCCCTCTACACCTCTCCTACCTTCTACCTTGGTCCCACCCTCGACATGAACTTAAACCTTTACTTGATAATCTTAAATGTGTTCCTTAGACTTGACTAGACTCTCCCAATGATTATTAATGCACATCTGACTAGGAAGTAGGAATCTAGACTGATCATGGTCCTAAGAGGACATAGTCAACCAATTGGGTGGACCATTTCTAACCTCAATGGAATTAACACCTCATATTGTACCCATAAGATCTATGTTGAGAATGGGGCTCGACCTTCTCGTAAGATGCAAAGGAGATTAAACCTAAATTTGCGAGGGGTCCTTAAAAAGGAGATAATCAAGTGGCTAGAGTAGGAATCTATAGTGATCATTCTATCCTCTGGCATTTATTAGCTAAGAAAGATGCAAAACCAAAGTTGATTAGATGGATTCTACTATTGGAAGAATTTGACCTAGAAATAAGAGATAAAGCTGAAGTACAAAATGTTGTGGTCAACCATCTTTCTCAACTTGACCTGGACCACATTGGACTTGTGCTTCCTCTACTAGATCATTTTCCAGATGAACACTTAATGGTCATCGACAATAAGAGTCTTCCTTGGTATGCAGATTTGTTTAATTACTTAGCTGCAAAAAAGTCCAAAGTGCTTGGACTAGACAACAAAGAGGGAAATTCATGTATGAAGCTACATTTGGGATGTACCTTTATTATTTAGACTCTATACTATTCAAATAATTAGAAGATGTATCCTTGAGACTAAAATTCCTAGTGTGCCTTCATTCTGTCATGATCAAGCTTGTGGTGGCCATTTTTCTAGGAAGAAAATGCTTGCAAAGTTTTGCAATCTGGATTTTATTGGCAAACACTATTTAAGGATGCACACAACTTTGCTATGACTTGCTTAAATGCCAAACCTTAAGGTGTATGAACAGAAAAGACATGATGCCCCACAATCTGATCTTGATTGTAGAAATCTTTAATGTATGGGAAATAGATTTTATGGGTCCCTTTCCACCATCAAACAACTTTTGAGTACATTTTAATGGCAATCAATTATGTTTCTAAATGGATTTATGTTATTCCAAATAGGAAGAATGATCATAAGGCCGTAACTGATTTGGGATACCTAAGGTCTTGATTAGAGATGGTGGAAGTCATTGTACTAATGCCCAATTTCAAACTTTATTAAAGAAATATGGTGTAAGCTGCAAGATTGCTACACCATATCACCCTCAAACTAATGGGCAAACTGAGGTCTCTAATCGGCAGATTAAGCATATCTTACAAAAACTATGAGACCTGATAGAAAGGATTGGTCCACTAGATTTGAAGACATACTTTGGGGTTATTAGATTACCTATAAAACACCCATTGGAATGTCACCATATAGATTAATTTATGCGAAACCATGTCATATCTACTAAAGTTGGAGCATAGAGCTTACTGGCAATGAAGGAATGCAATTGCAATCTTGATATGGTTGGTGATCATTGAAAGCTCCAATTGACTGAGGTCAAAGAAATTAGGTGTGAGGCTTATGAAAATTCATGGATGTACAAAGAGAAATCTAAAGCCTTTCATGACAAGCATATCCTTTGGAGGACCTTCGAGCCTAATCAAAGAGTCTGGTTATTTGATGTTAGATTAAATCTATTTCCAAGCAAGTTGAGATCAAAATGGACTAGCTCATATATAGTGGTCAAGCCATTTAGTAATGGGGCTACTGTTAATGGACAGAGACTTAAACCCTAACTAACCCAGATGCCTAGATTAAAAAGATTTCTAGCACAATTATAAATATTACTTTCATTTCATGCATAATTTGCATTTGCATCTTGTTTACTTGCTTATTTTCAAATAATGTGTTTTATGGACCGATTTATGCTATAATGTCTTATGTTATGATTGCAGGTCCATGGATGAATAATAAACTACGAAGAAGACCAAGAAATAAGGTGGGAGAAAAAGAGAAGGAAAGATCCAAGAAGCCAAAGAACAATAGAGGAAGTAAAGGGAGAAGAAAGGAGGAGGAATAAACCTATTAGCCCATCCACCACCAAATAGGCTTATCCTAAACCAATCCAACCTAGGCCTAATCCCTTTGCACCAGTGCCTAAAACCTATGTAGGTCTCCCAAACACTTAGGAACCAAAACCTACCTTAGAAAACCCTTAAAACACATTCTATCTCTCTTCTGGACATCCAGATATTAGCCTGGACATCTGATTTCTGTAGTAAACCAATCCAGGAGGCTAAAGCCCACACTGCTCCAGTATTGGACCTCTAACCTATTCTTTAGACATCTGATTTTGAAGTTTAACTCATCTGATAGACTCCCTGGACATTTGATATTGTTCTCTAGTTCCTGTTTTGGAGCTATAGGCCTTATCATGCCTCCTTTGAGTTAAGGAACCTACCATACACCCTAGGAAACCTATCTAGAGACATGTCGTGATATGGAATTGCATTTTTGAAACGTTTTTGTCATAGTATAGTGCAAAAATACAACAACAAATAATTTTATGAAACTTAGTAAGTCCCGATCAAACTCAGGGAGGCAGAAATATGACTTAATTTAATAATGACCTAGTCTACCTAGAACTAGAATACTAAGAAAGATAGATATGAAGCAAATCCACTCTATTCACATAGTAATCAGGCAAGTTTGCATCTAGTTGAATGCTTGACAAGAAAAATAACTACAACTAAATTAGAACAACTAGAACAAAAACTACTAGAATTAGAACTACTAGAAGAATTAAAAAGATGACTATCTATTCTACTATAACAAGGGCACCAAGGAGTGGTCCTTGGTGGCCTTTGGAGAGGCATGGAGGAGCAGTAGCGGTGCACCAAGGGTGGCCTTGGTGGATGTCGCGGAGGAACAAGGCTCTTCGGAGGAGAAGGGAGCAAAAGATGCGCAAAGGTGGAATTGCCTCTCAAATGAGGGGTCTAGGGTCCTTTTGATAGCCGAAATGAGCGGTAAAATGGGTTTTTTAGATCATCAATCCGTGCAAGCAAATTAGATCGACAAGAGCCGTCGATCTAGAGATCTATGTCTCAAATCGCGTCCAAATCGCATGCTCCTGCACCTCCATCTTACACCCAACAAACGCTTTCGCCTGATCCCGCAACATGGCACCCTCTGCATCATCTGATCAAGATCGCGTGGCTAAGCACATGCCACAGCCATCACCTTAACTCTCATTGCGTGCATATGCATTTAATCTCTACTGTCTGATCTTGATGATCGACGGTCCAAGTGGTGCACATGCCACTGCCTTATCACACCCGCATTCATCTGCGTGTATAGATCCAATGCTCCTCCACGCGCCACACATTGTGTTTCTCGCCTCTTGATCTCCCATTGACGGTCAAATTTTAATGCTGAGCACAATTGTGCCTGCACCTCGTGACTCAAACAGATGCTCCTGGGTCATGATAGTGCACTCGACCAATGCATTGCATGTCTGTTTGTGTTGTGCTTATGTTTTATTGTGTGCACATCGTTAGCCATTGGATGAAGATCCAATGGCTGAGATGAAGAGCCGCTGGATTCATTGAAGGGTTGTTGGCAATGTGATGCATTTGTGGCTGTTGGATGACGATCCAACAGCCCACAAACTGTATAGAATGTCCTTCAGTGGATGGGGGGTGATGGTAGACCGTTGGGATGGCACCACCATCTAAAAAGGCAAGAAGATGGATGGTCAAGATGGCGCCATGTGGTGCCAACCTGACCGTCCATCTTCCTGCCTTTGTAGATGGTGCTATAGGGCTCTGATTTGGTCGATTCTTGCATCGTTGGACTATGATTGTCGCACTGAGTCCATTCGTACGGTCGACTTTATTATCCACGACCCTAAATGATTTGCAATTCTTATTGCCTACCAATTAGAACAAAAGAATAGCATTATTATTTACATAGCTAAACAAATCAACTATGACGCAAAATATGCTGCTCGTGCATGCATGATTCCTAAGTTAAGCTAGGATCTAACTTAATTTAGATGTATTATGTCTTATGATTGCTATGCAATCATACCCCCATGCTTAAATCTTGCTAGTCCCTAGCAAATGCAAGACTAAATGCAAATTGGTCCCTAAATGGCTGATTTCTATCAAGAGTTTGACTAGAGATCCATTTCTTTTATTTTCATCCAAAAATTTAAAAATCCATATAATCGTGAAAGTGTAGTGCTATAGCCTATGCAATGGATCCAAGTGAGAAGCCAATCCACATTTAAAGCTCATACTCGACCCCTAGTAAAACTCTATTGGGATAGGAAAACTTCTTCCCTCGGGGGTACATCAAAATAATTTGTAATTTTTGCCCCAACATTTGGCTTAGGTAGAAGATGTCTGAGTCAAGTAGGTTTGTATTTGGTGGCTCACACTCCTCTAGTGCTATATATAGACTAAAACTACATAATCTAGATTTCCAGACTATCAAATAAATTAACTCAGAGAGACGAGGAGAAACTGTGCTCTCTTTAGTTCCTTTATACTCACTCTCTCTCTCTTTCCTTCTCTTTTTTCTTTTCTTTTCCTTTTTTTTTTCTTTTCTTTTCGAGCTCACAATCTCACCTTATTTGTAAATATGCTCAATATTTGGTGGTCACACATGTCATTAACACTTTAATTAAGTTTTGATAAACCTATAACTAAGTCAGAATTCCTCAACCACTATTCGGGCGGTCAGAACTACAAAAACGTAGGTCAAGGTTGTATTTGGTGGATCGCAATGATAGTAGATATTGTTGCCTTAATGTACTTGACACAAAATGAAATAAACATAACTCAACACTTTTTTCCAGACTTTTTCTCTTTTTCTTTTTTTTCTTTCTTTTTTTAACCTTTTCTTTTCTTCTTTTTTTCCTTTTTCTTTTTTTTTTCTTTTCATATCTACCAACACAACACAATACAACACAGACATGCAAATTTTTATTCACGAGTCATTATTAGTGATTAGTGATGTTCATGAGGATATTAGGTGGCTTATTTGGTGGAAGTGCCTATTTTCGGCATCAGGAAAAGAATGGATGGGTGACTGCAAAAATTACGTGATTTATAAAATGCAGTTTTTAGTCGTTGCAACACACGAAATAGTAATTGTTTCTAAAATTTGTAATACTTAGATAGTGGAGTATCTAGAGTCATCCAAGGAGGCCAATTTGTTAGTCACATGAAAGATTCTCTCTCTTGCCTCTCAAATCTGCACTTATATTTTTGTATTTTTGATTTTGTTGTTTTTAGGGTTTTCAAAATAATCAGGCAACGGTAAGAGAAGATAACTACGCTAAAGACTACGCCTAAGTGACAGGAATAAGTCTACACCTCTAAGCTCACCCTAGGGTAATTAGAGGGCAAAAGTGTGGTGCACTAAAGATAAGAAGAAAGCACTACAAACTATGAGCAAGAAATTGAAGGTAGCAAAAATTTTTGTATTACTAGCGAAATAAAGGAAAGTAGTTGAAAGGTCGTTACAATAAAATGCTAAACTACTAGCTAATACAAAGGATAAAGAATTATGAAGAGGAAGTGAAGTGTCCCCCAAGTGAAGCTTGGAATGATCTTCACTCCAAGCTCGGTAACTCCCGGGCATGAAGAAAATGCTTCCTTACTCCTTCCCTCAATTGTATCTCCTCCAAGGGTGGACATCCACCCTTAAGATTCCTCCTCTTTCCTAGTCGTCCCCTCTAGATGAAAGCTTCTCCTCCTTGGTGTAGCACAAGGGAGAAGAAGAAAGAGGAAGAAGGCACCAAGGGGCGGGTAGGTTGCCCCCTTGATCTTCTTCTCTTCTTCTTCGTCCTTGGCCGTAGGTAGTAGGTGGTATAGGTGGAATTAACACTAAGGAAGGATATGTGTTTGGTGGTGGTTATATGGGGTACATATAGGGTAGGATGGTGGTGGTTGGTGTGGGCTTAGGTGGAGGGATAGGATGATCTCTAGGTAGGTGGTTAAAGATCCTACGATGTAGGATAATTGGCACCACCTAAAGGGATGCAAGGGGGGGTAGTTATGGTGGTTTGGCAACCTTTGGTGGATGTCCACCAAGGAATGGCACCTCTCTTTTGGTGCCATTTATGGATGGGTAGGATAGGTTTAAGTGTTGGATGGAGGGTTGAGATGGAAGGCTAGTTGGAGACAAAAATTGAGGTTTTGGGATGATTTTAGCACCAAATATATGGTGTCCCTTGGTAGTGGTGGGTTGAAAGGTGGTGTGTGTGTTGGCACCAAATTAGAGTGGGAGTACGGAAGCTTAGGTGGACTTTAGGTAGGCTTATTTGGTGGATCAAGTTAGGTGGGATTTACGGTTAGGTTGGGATACCATGCAGGTTGACTAGCTAAGCTAAGCTAGCTTAGCTAGTAGATGCATGGAGTAGAAGGTAGAGGGAGCTAGGGTTTTAGCGGAAGAGCTGAGGAGGAGCTACATCTGAGCTGTACTGGAGCTGATAGCTGTTGAAAAGAGCTGCATAGAGCTTCCTTAGCTGGCTTAATTAGCTAGTTCTTTGCTAGTTGCTAAGCCAAGCTAAGATGAGGTTGCTTCTGCTGAAGTGAGCTAAGGTGAGCTGGGTTTGCTCTTCCCAGAGATTACCTAGATAGCTAGAGTAGCTAGGTTAGGTCAAATAGCTAAGCTCAACTACGTTGAGCTGAGTTGAGTCTCCGGGAGCTGGACTTAAGCTAGCCTGAGCTGATTGAGGTCTTCTTCAGCTAACTAGTCCTAGCTAGTTGATGTCAGTAGCTAGTCCTAGTCAGGTAGAGTTTCCAGTGAACTGTTTTGAGTTGGAGGAGCTAAGATCAACTTGTCTTGAGTTAGTTTGAGCTGCCATCCAACTGAGGTGAGTTTAATGGAGCTGAGGTGAACTAGCTTGAGCCACCATTCAGCTAAGATGAGCTGAATGGGTCTAAGAATAAGATGATCCAGTTAGAAGGAGCTGGGATCCAGCTAGGATTAGCTGGATCCAGCTGAGATCCAGCTGATGTGAGCTTTTCCTTCTTCTTCTGCCATCCTGAGTGCTAAGCTTTGAGGTATCTGACTTTCAGCCTATCCCTGACACTCAAGTAAATGTATCAAAAGCACAATAAAATGCAATGCATGCCTATCCTAAGTGAATGCCTAAATGCAGGCCAAAAACCCATTTGCGGAGTTAAAACCCTAAGAGCTAGATCAATTTTAGGGCATAAGAATATGATAAATAGGCATGTATCAATGGGACAATGTATTTTCTAGCCTTCTACACTAACACCTTCCTTCAGCTGAGGATTCCGTAAAAGACGGTCGTAACCATCCTCCTTAGTCATAGTTTTATTAGAACTCACTCTCTGTGTGTTTGACTTATTTAGCGGCTCTCAAAAATTCACACAAGGAATTCGTACGCAGGAACCAAGAGCGAAAACTATGCCTAATCTCCAAGTATCATTATCCAATTATCCATAAACTAAAGTGGATTCAATGGATGAAGAGATGCAATGTAACTTCATCTTTCTCCCCTCTAATTAATGGCAAACCTTATGGAGCTTGGAGACAACCCCAGTGTGGAGTTAGGCAGGGCTTCCCCTTAGCCCCTCTCATTTTCAACTTGGTTATAGGCACCTTTGCATGTTTTTCATGAAAGCTCTCAGTAAAAGGGCTTATCAAAGGCTATTTGCTGTCAAGTTTTAGAGCAATGGCGCTAATTCTACAATGTACGGATGACACTACTTTTTTCGTGGAAGGAAAAAGAAATGAAACAGCAACCCTCTACACTATGGTCTCTTTGTTTGTAGACATCTCTAGACTGAAGCTAAATGGGCAAAAGTCTTCTCTGATTTCCTTTGGACTGAATAGCCAAGAAAGGGAGACCTTATCAACCAATCTAGGCAACCTATTGTTATTCTGCCAGTGAGGTATCTGGAGCTGCCTCTACGTGGAACCAAACTGAAGAGAAGTGAATGGAACCCCTTGTTTGACAAGGTAGCTGCTAAACTTGAAAGTTGGAGCAGCCTCTATTTATCTAAAGGAGGAAGGCTGATCCTCCTAAACTTGGTCATCACTTCTATCCTGATGTTTTACTTCTCTATTTTTAAAGCACCAAAATCAATTTTGAAAAGATTTGACATTCTGTGAAAGCATTTTTTTGGAAGGGAGTCAAATCTCAGGGCATATTTTTACATCCCCTTAGATGGAGTAGCTCTGCTCTCCTAAAAAGAACGGTGGCCTAGGCATCCACTCCTTAAAGGAGTTCAACAACTCCCTTCTGCTTAAATGGGCAGTGAAGCTCCTAGAAGATGATGAAAGAAGCTGGTCCATGGTCGTCAAAGATGCATATGGCTATTCACATGTATCCTGGTGCACAGCAGCTCCTAGCAAACCTTCCCCTTTTTGGAAATCAATCTGGATTGCCATGCTTGATAACTAGCAGAACTTCAAATCAGTGGTAGGAGATGGTGAGTACTTCTCTTTTTGGCACCACCACTAGTCCAGCTTGGGTCCTCTGAAAGATCGATATCAGCGCATGTTTAATGCAGCAGCAGACAAGATGATATCGGTAAAGGAAAGTTGGGAAGCCACTCAGAACCGTTGGAGTTCAGTAAGCCACCCAGCAAGTGAAGGAGGCTATTTGCAAGAAGAAATTAGACAATTGAGAAATGAGCTGGAGGCCTTCTACCCACTTGGAGGGCCTGACAAATTTATTTGGTGCCATGAGTTGTTTACTACAACAAAGGCATACAAATTTTTAATTGATGGAGATGATTTAAGACCAACACAGGTGGATAAAGATTGTGTCGCTATATGGCATTTAAAAATCCCTCTGAAAATAAAGATCTTCTGTTGAGAGCAAAAAACTACACGATCAAAGTTGGATTTGAAAAACCCGTCGTTGTAGTTTGATTTGCAAAGCAATCCATCAACAAATAAAATTTTACCAAAATTCGTAAAGAAATTCCAGGTTGAATGCAGGGAGGCTACGTCGATCAAAAATCTGCGATTATATTTTTTTGGTATTTTTTTTTGAAAGCGAGATAATTACAATGGAATTGATATAAACAATAAGAGAGAAAGAACAATCACTTGATATAATAATACTATTTTTACAACTAGAAAGCAGGAAATGATTACAGCTAGAAAGCGGAAAATTCTATTCTAGAAAGAGATAAAAAGGAGGGAGAGAGATATTATCCTCCTCGACGAATGCTTAGAAGATGATTCGAATGGAGCGACTCCTGGAAGACGGAGGACAGAATGGGAATGAGGACGAAGCAAGAAGAAGCGGGAGCGAGGCAGCACGTCATCGTCATCGCGGGATCCACTTCTGGAATGGGGGCGAGAAAACTTGGATTTAGCTCTAGAGTAGCATCCCGAGTGTGGGATAAGCTTCTCTTGAGCTTTGGAGAGGGAGAGAGGTGAAGGAAGGAATGAGAATTTCGTAGGGTAGGGATCTCCTTTTATAGTTGCAAGGATTGGGGGCAATTTGGTCATTCCATATTAAAAATCATTAAAATCAAGTCATTAGCGATAGATTTATCCATCACTAAAGGCCTGATCGTAGGCGACGTGCGCACGCAGCACGTGCCTCCTCCTCTCCTATGCCTTAATGCCAAGCGCACATCCAAGAAATCTTAGCCGTCCGATCGTAAGATCAGACGGCTCAGATTGCTCCTCGCCGGCTTCAGCTTCGCACGCCTACGCATGTGATCGGGCGTGAGGCAGGGCGTCCAATTGTGCGTGCACCTGATTGGCCAATCTGGGCCACTCGCAGTTGATTGCGCGGTCGAGATAAAACACATGCGCTCCTTTGATTGCAAATCGAACCCGTGCCTCGTGCTCGCGCAAGGGCTCTCGACCACTGCGCTATCTCCTCCTCTTTGTTGACTTTCCAACCTTGGGCGCTGAAATCGGTTGGCTTCGGGATAACCGGGTTTTAGTTTGTTATAACATTGTAGTATAGCCGGTTATTACCAACATTTCAAATATATAAATTTTTTACTCGGAAAATAAAAGAGTTCCCGAGGTCGAACTCAGGGAGCAAGTTGTATTCTAGAGATATACATGTTTCTTTTACAAAATAAAGAAAGAGAGAGGGAAAGAATTTGTTGTTCTCTTTGTTTTCTCCTCGTGATGTTCTTCTTTCTTTCTTTCTTTCTTCAGATCTCCTTCTTCTTCTTCCTTGGTTTCTGTCTTGGCCTCTCTTCTTCTTTTTCTGCAATCTCTTCTGTGAAGGTTTCTTCTTCCTTGGCTCTGCTGTAATTCTTCTCTGTAGCCTATTCTCTTCTTCTGCCTTGCTCAGCCTCTTCTTTAGAGTTTCTTCTTGTTTCTCCTCCCTGCGGCTAAGTGTCAGCTTCTTCTTTTCTTTTTCAGCCAGGGACGTCACCCCTCCTTTCTTCTTTTCCCTTCAGGCCGTCGTCTGATTTTCAAATCAGACGACTTAACTACCTGTTGCTACAGTCAGCTTCCTTCTTCCGCGGGTCTTCTTCTTCGCCTGTGCCTGCACACTTCAGAGTTTTTCGTCAGAGGCAAAACCTACTCTACCCCCCCCCCCCCCCGCGTCTCTCTCTCTCTCTGAAACCACTCTTCGGAAAGCTCTCCCAGAGCTGCCGGGTAACCGGGTTCGGGTCAGGCCCGGGTCCAGGCCCACCGGCGTGCGTGGTGGGCGAGGAGTGCAGGTCAGTCTTAAGTCGGGTCGGGTCGGTTCGGGTCAGGTCCGCGGGGCGTGAGCGCGGACGAGACCGGGTAACCGGGCGGGTGAAGGGGACCTCACCCCGTGTGCTGAGGCAGTAAGCCTTCAGCACTTTTGCATATTATATCGCTGCGCCTCTTCAGGCGTTTCCGAGGTGGGACTAAATGGCCCACCTCAATTGCGTGCCCGCAGCGGGGAAGGCAGCAGGAGATTGCGGCGTCACGCGAAGCTTTCTGCCTTAGCTGCGAACCTGGTGTTTTGCCAAAACGCCTCGCAAGGCCTGGGAGTTGAATCTGGGCTTGGCGCTGAGCGTGGCGCCTGTAGCTGCAGGCGGAAGCAGTTCCTCCTGCGCGGCAATGGCGGCAGAGGTCGGGTGGTCTGCTCACAAGAAAACGGCCTCTCGGCCTAATTAGAAAGTGCCAGGAGCTTCGCCAGGGTGCGGCGAAGCTCGTGTGGGTGGTGGCGAGGCGCGGGGCGGCGTGCGAGGGCTGCCCTAGGTCGGACTGTGGGTCGGAGGATGGGTCTGTTCGGTGGGGTTGCAGGGGGTGATGTGGGGGAAGTGGCAGGGCGGAGGTTGATCAGGGTGAGGAGGCGGAGGTCCTGCGGTGGTCGGCGAGCCGTGTGGGTCGCTGAGGTGATGGGAGCGGCTCGCCGGAGGGTGGTCGGAGGCGAAGGGGGTGAAGGTGGTCAGGGTCGGTAGAGGGCTTAATTGAATAAATTGAAAGCGGGGAAAGAAAGAGGAGAAGAAGGGGAGTAGCTCTAGCTTACTTGCAGGGACGAAGGGGGAGGAACAGGGCGACAGTCGTATCGACTGTCGCCGGAGAAGACGATGCTCAGGGAAAGGGGCGGCGGCGAGCAAAGAGCCGGAGAGGCGCCAGCTGGGTGCGGCGTGGCGCGGGAAGAGCAGGGGAGGAAGTCTCCGCTGCTGGTATTGCGGCAGAGCGAAGAGGTGGAGGGGGAGGAAACCGCCGGAGCTGGTGAGCGTCTGCCGGAGGAAGAAGAGAAGAAAGTTGGGGATTTTCTCCGTCAGATCCAGGCTGCCCCGGTCGGTGGAGCAACGGGGGGTATTTATAGGGATCAAACAGGGAGGAAGGCGGAGGGAGACGACGTGTCTCCCTCGCCGGAGGATGGTCGGAAACAAGAACCCATACCGTCCGTGCGTTCGCACGGCCGGTATGGTGGGTAACAACGACCAGGGGGGTGTCCCTGCGACGGCTGACGACGCAGGGCACCCCCGGTTTACTTGCCAGGTCCCCCACCTCACCCTGCGCGGCGCCATGCTCCGCGCAAGGTCGCCGGAGCATGGTGCTGGCAGGTTTTGCAGGAGGGACCTGATTGCAAAGAATGAAGGAGAATTAGGGGCCAAAATGCGAGGGTTCAAAAGTTGAGGGCCAAAGAGTAAATATATGAGGACCAAAGTGTAAAGTCGGTCAAGGAGGTTTCTTCTTAGGCTCAAGTTTTTATACATGACTAATTAGGACCTAAGGAATCTGATGGTGAATTTCATTTCCATATTAAACCTTGTTTGACCGGTCAATTTGCGCAAAAACCCAAATTAAGTTATTAATTGGGCATGGTTCTCAATGTAGGTCAAAAAGGGTTCTGAAGGCCAAATTGAAGGTTCTAAACCCTGGAGATTATTTTTCTATGAATTTTAGAGGGTTTATTCTATTTTTACTTTGCCTCGAACCTTGTGAATTGAAGTGGGTTGTTTTAGGGTTACAAATTATCATTTAGTTTCTTGGAATTGCTGTAGCCCTTGCTAGATCATTTCATCCCACTCTTATTCTTATTAAGCTGCTTTGACCTATGTTTGGGCCCTGAATTACCCTGTATGCAGATTATACTGGTAAAATTGCATTTTTACCCCTTATGACTTATTTTCTTCTCAAACTCAGGATTCTCTGAGTTAAGCCTTTCCTTGAGATATGTAGGAGCTTTTATCCTTTGTATTAGGTCAAAATGAGCTAGTTATGGCTCATGATGAGGTTCTCATCATACCCCCATGCCTAGCTTTTGCTAGTCCCTTAGCAAAAACTTAAGGTTTCTACCCTTGTTCTAGACCATGAAGTTTTTAATAGTTTTAGATAAGTGCATAGATTAGGTTAGAATGCTGACCATAGGCCTAAAAGGTACTCTAGTACTAATCAAGATCCAAATCTGTCTAGCCTTAGCCTCAGTCTTTTAGCAAAGGTTTTTAAGGCTCACAAGAACTAACCTAAGGTTTATTGGACTTCGTGGTTAAAGTACCCGTGCTTGAAATGATTTTAGTCCTGGCTCAGTTCGCAATGCGTTTTGTAAGAGAGAGATAGAAAGTTTTTCTGTTTGGAGAGTTTTCTCTCTCTTTTTCTTTTTAGTTCTAGCCTAGGATTGGCTTTTCAACACGGTCTGTATCAGATTCCTTGCTCCCATCATCAATCCTCAAGGGTTCCTGGCGATCGATGCTTCGAGATAGCACCGCCCATGGCAACCCCCGGAACCCTGGCTATTGAGATTTCGAGATAATCCCATCCATGGTGTTCCGTGGCCGAATCCAGACCCTGGCAATTGACACTTCGAGATAATGCCATCCATGGAATCTGAACCAGCAGAGTGCTTACATGCCCCCAGTAGGATATGTAAATATCCTAAGAGACAAGCACCGAGGAGATGATATTTTGTTGCGCATCTTTGAGGGGATTTCCCGCCTCTCTGCGCTGGGAACTCGTCCAAATCAACTTGTGTTGATCGGCCGCTCCTATTCTAGGTGTTCTTTTCAGAATTTTGCGACGCTTCTGCGTGATTCTGATTTTTACGCTTGCTGAACCAGGCTGTGTGTGAGGTTAGGGTGCTTAGGTTACTGAGTCCCGTAAACCAAAAATTAGTTAACGAGGCCAAATACTCCCTAAGCCTTAGACCTAATACTTCAGCTTTTCATTTTCCTCAAGCTCTTGAGGAGTGTTCAGATCTTAATGGGTACTAAGAGTCTATTCAAGAATGCCTAAGGTTTGCATTCTTACTAATCTCATTGTGCACTTTTCAGTTTTTTTCTTGAATGAGGTCTAGAACTTAGGTTAATTCCTTAGTTCCTTACTAATGACTATCACCTTTTCTCATAATTTTGTGCTCCTTTTTCATTTTGTTTCTTTTCTCCTTCACAAAATTTCCTTCTCCTCTTTTCCTCTTATTCTTTTTCGAAAATTTTTTAATTTTTATGGTGTTTTTGGCATATGTGAATTTTTTTGTTTGAAACCTTTTCTTATAAGTTTTGCACTTTCATACCCCCCCATGCCTAAGATTTGCAATGTCCTCATTGTAACCTAGGGGTTTTTATTCAACTAAGTTCATACATTAGGATAGCTGTTTTGATGAATCTCAGATGCAAGCACCTGAGGTGGAGTCGGCTGTCCTAAAGTGTGAACTTCAAGTGCAAAAAGCTGTCAGAACAAGTTTCAGGTTTTCAAAGAGAATGACGGGCTGCCTCCCGTTGAGCGCTAAATTTGATGCCTTCAGCCAAGCGGGAAATGCGATGGAGAGGGGATGGTCAAATCAGCAGAGTTTTGTAAGACAAGCACCTTGATTAAGAGCCTGGTTGGTCCAACCAGGTGCTTGTTCAGATCAACAGGCTGATGATGCAGCCCAAACCCAATCAATCTGGTGGGTTGATAGATGTGGATAAAAAGGTGTGGAACCCACCATAAACTATGAAGCTCAGATGGATGTGGAAGTGTAAACGCAGGGTTTGGCTGAGTCGAATCAGCCTGGTCAGAGTAGGGACCCGTAGAATAATCAATGAATGACGCGGAAACCCTACAAGGGTGCTCAGAGAATGATAGAGCATGGTATGTAGTCTGATCAATGTTCGAAACCCGATGTGGAAATGCAATCGGCTCGGTGAGAGGTGAATCTGAATAGAACTTGAGTCCGGTTGCGGGTCGGGGTTTGGGAGAGGTTTTGATCCGTTCTGTGTGTGCGGCCGAGGTGGCCATTGTGTATGAGGGCTCTTCTAGAAACAAATGATAGGTGGTTTTCTGTAGAGAGTCCTCTGGGTAACTATCAAATGCCGGAAGAGTGTCTGTAGGATGAAAGGAATCGGATTTGAGAAAAAATTTGGATTCTTGGTTGTAATCACTCTTGGCATTTTCTATTTTTGGTTCCTGAGGATCGAAAAGGAGTGATTCTGTGTTATTAGTGATCTCGGGAATCAGGACCTCAGAGTCAGAATCAGAGTCATGTGAACTGAGGTCGTAGATAGGCCTGGCGTGTTCAGGAAGGGGAATCTCTCCGCAATTATAGTCAGATCTGAAATTGTCGGAGAGTTGGCGAGAATGATCATGAATTCCACCACAGCAAAAATCATCAGATGTGGAATCAGCAGCCTGACTGGGTTCTAGCCTATATGTCACTTCTGGGCTCAAAAAGATGTTCTGTTCAATCTCTAAGCTGGTAGGATAGACCCCATTAAAACCTTGCTCATCCAACTCCTCAGTTTCTGTATCATAAATTGGCATGTTTTCTGAAAAATCGATCAGATTTCCTGAGGATGTTGGAGAGGGATATTCATTAAATAGAGGCCCGGAATCATATTCTGTAAAAATTTGATCTTTCTCATAAAGGGCCTCATAATCTTCCCAATAAGTTTCAGATCTAGGTTCTAGGCTTAGGATGTGGGTAGAATTATTAGAACCTAAGTCCGAATAACCTTCGAGGGTCACCTTATCAAAACAAGGGGCGGAATTTATACCCTCCAGAGGTTCAATTCTAATCTTGTTATTGCAGGAGTCTTGGAGTTCTAAGCTTGGTGATTTATGGCCTAGGGTTGGCTCAGCATTGTTTTCTCCTGCAACTTCCCAACCTATTTTAATGCTATCTTCTATTTGGGTTGGGAGTCGACAACCACCTTGTGCCTCAGTCCCGAGGTCTGGGAAACTGGATTGATTTTTAGTACTGTTCCAAGATGACTTATCATCTATTTCTGGTGTATACGGGTATTTTTGGTTGATAGTTTTTTCTAAAAGTCTCATCATCTCTACCCGTTTTATAAGGGCATCTTGGTGTTGTTCCCAAAGTACAGGATTTGTCAAGCATTGAAGATATTCAGATTGGTGTAATTTTTCTATCTCAATGTATCCTGTCATGAGCATATCTCAGGTTGATCCTTTTGAAATTTCAGTCAATAGAATTTGGGCACAATTTATGATGAAAGCTGTGGTTGTTGGGACATCAACCTGAATGTTTTCTACTGGTGTTGAGGGTTTGATTTCATAGATTTCAAGGGCATCCTCAATCATCTTATCTTTCATGGATCTCAGATATTTAGGTTTTTTGAATGGTAGTCTTGCTAGGTAATTAGGCTGCATAATTGGATCAGGTGGTGGAATCAAGATATAGAATCAAAGTTTGAATCAAGATGGAAGAAGGGGATTTTGTTCAGAATCAGAGGAAAGAGGGGCTATGTGAATGATTTCTGCAAAAAAAAAAGGAGCCGAGGCTTAGCCTCGGGGAGAGTGAATTTCTATAGGAGGTTTCAAGGACCTCCTGCAAAATACTGAAGGACTGGATGAGATAAGCAGGTGCTGGACCCAATCAAGACACCCAAAAAATGTTGGGTGACTATAGAGGTTCGGGGCAGATGGACCCCTTGATCAGAAAGATCGTCCACCTGAGAATTACCTGGGCAGCCAGAGAGGGAGAGTCCCATGAAGACCCCTACACGGTAGAGCGTCCCCAAGGGTTACAGGGTTTCCCCCACCCGACCTCTCTTGTCACTGCGGTTCCAGGTAGACCAGGATGGGGATCTTGACCTCTTAAGTCTACCAATTTTAGTTTAAGATCAGGGTGCTTAAAGTTACACTTGAACTCTTAGGTATTTTGAGTGAGAAAGTGACCTAATTTTAAGGTTGGTTGACCCAAGGGGTCAACTTTACCTCTTGTTTCCTTTGAGAGCTTTTGGGTCTTGTCTTTTAGGGTTCAAGTGTTTAGAGAGCCAATTGTTTTAGGTTTTCTTTGAATAGGTATTTCCAGACAAGGGCTTGGGCACACTTCATTTGGTTTTCTCAATTCTTACTTAAGGAGTGTGTCTCTAAATCCCTAGTGTTGGATCCTAGGTTGGCTCTACTTGGTCCAGTTAATTCTTTGTTGGGTAATTAGGGCTCAAGCAAGAATGTGTTAGCCCTTAAATACCCTTAATAGTGTGCAGGAGTGATGAGTTGAAAACATGCAACTCTTTATGGTTACTAAGTATGGAAGACAGGTTAGCCCTATATTGCTTGTTCTTTTCTTTTCTTCCTCTTTAGAGTTTAGGGGTTAATAGTGAGAGGAAAAATTTACCTGTCTTCGGAGTGGTTGTCGTGTGGTTGCTTGTCTTCTTGAGTTCCTGTAGCTGCACAAAAGAGAGGAGATTATCAGAAATTAAAAGAAACAGGAATGTTTACCTCTAGAATAGCCGTTGCTCCCCGGCAACGGCGCCAAAATGAAATCGGTTGGCTTCGGGATAACCGGGTTTTAGTTTGTTATAACATTGTAGTATAGCCGGTTATTACCAACATTTCAAATATATAAATTTTTTACTCGGAAAATAAAAGAGTTCCCGAGGTCGAACTCAGGGAGCAAGTTGTATTCTAGAGATATACATGTTTCTTTTACAAAATAAAGAAAGAGAGAGGGAAAGAATTTGTTGCTCTCTTTGTTTTCTCCTCGTGACGTTCTTCTTTCTTTCTTTCTTTCTTCAGATCTCCTTCTTCTTCTTCCTTGGTTTCTGTCTTGGCCTCTCTTCTTCTTTTTCTGCAATCTCTTCTGTGAAGGTTTCTTCTTCCTTGGCTCTGCTGTAATTCTTCTCTGTAGCCTATTCTCTTCTTCTGCCTTGCTCAGCCTCTTCTTTAGAGTTTCTTCTTGTTTCTCCTCCCTGCGGCTAAGTGTCAGCTTCTTCTTTTCTTTTTCAGCCAGGGACGTCACCCCTCCTTTCTTCTTTTCCCTTCAGGCCGTCGTCTGATTTTCAAATCAGACGACTTAACTACCTGTT
Organism: Thalassia testudinum; assembly: GCA_037157565.1. NCBI lineage: Eukaryota > Viridiplantae > Streptophyta > Magnoliopsida > Alismatales > Hydrocharitaceae > Thalassia > Thalassia testudinum. Next base: position 42,263,949 of record JAZHRO010000049.1, read on the forward strand.
GCTACAGTCAGCTTCCTTCTTCCGCGGGTCTTCTTCTTCGCCTGTGCCTGCACACTTCAGAGTTTTTCGTCAGAGGCAAAACCTACTCTACCGCCCCCCCCCCCCCCCCGCGTCTCTCTCTCTCTCTGAAACCACTCTTCGGAAAGCTCTCCCAGAGCTGCCGGGTAACCGGGTTCGGGTCAGGCCCGGGTCCAGGCCCACCGGCGTGCGTGGTGGGCGAGGAGTGCAGGTCAGTCTTAAGTCGGGTCGGGTCGGTTCGGGTCAGGTCCGCGGGGCGTGAGCGCGGACGAGACCGGGTAACCGGGCGGGTGAAGGGGACCTCACCCCGTGTGCTGAGGCAGTAAGCCTTCAGCACTTTTGCATATTATATCGCTGCGCCTCTTCAGGCGTTTCCGAGGTGGGACTAAATGGCCCACCTCAATTGCGCGCCCGCAGCGGGGAAGGCAGCAGGAGATTGCGGCGTCACGCGAAGCTTTCTGCCTTAGCTGCGAACCTGGTGTTTTGCCAAAACGCCTCGCAAGGCCTGGGAGTTGAATCTGGGCTTGGCGCTGAGCGTGGCGCCTGTAGCTGCAGGCGGAAGCAGTTCCTCCTGCGCGGCAATGGCGGCGGAGGTCGGGTGGTCTGTTCACAAGAAAACGGCCTCTCGGCCTAATTAGAAAGTGCCAGGAGCTTCGCCAGGGTGCGGCGAAGCTCGTGTGGGTGGTGGCGAGGCGCGGGGTGGCGTGCGAGGGCTGCCCTAGGTCGGACTGTGGGTCGGAGGATGGGTCTGTTCGGTGGGGTTGCAGGGGGTGATGTGGGGGAAGTGGCAGGGCGGAGGTTGATCAGGGTGAGGAGGCGGAGGTCCTGCGGTGGTCGGCGAGCCGTGTGGGTCGCTGAGGTGATGGGAGCGGCTCGCCGGAGGGTGGTCGGAGGCGAAGGGGGTGAAGGTGGTCAGGGTCGGTAGAGGGCTTAATTGAATAAATTGAAAGCGGGGAAAGAAAGAGGAGAAGAAGGGGAGTAGCTCTAGCTTACTTGCAGGGACGAAGGGGGAGGAACAGGGCGACAGTCGTATCGACTGTCGCCGGAGAAGACGATGCTCAGGGAAAGGGGCGGCGGCGAGCAAAGAGCCGGAGAGGCGCCAGCTGGGTGCGGCGTGGCGCGGGAAGAGCAGGGGAGGAAGTCTCTGCTGCTGGTATTGCGGCAGAGCGAAGAGGTGGAGGGGGAGGAAACCGCCGGAGCTGGTGAGCGTCTGCCGGAGGAAGAAGAGAAGAAAGTTGGGGATTTTCTCCGTCAGATCCAGGCTGCCCCGGTCGGTGGAGCAACGGGGGTTATTTATAGGGATCAAACAGGGAGGAAGGCGGAGGGAGACGACGTGTCTCCCTCACCGGAGGATGGTCGGAAACAAGAACCCATACCGTCCGTGCGTTCGCACGGCCGGTATGGTGGGTAACAACGACCAGGGGGGTGTCCCTGCGACGGCTGACGACGCAGGGCACCCCCGGTTTACTTGCCAGGTCCCCCACCTCACCCTGCGCGGCGCCATGCTCCGCGCAAGGTCGCCGGAGCATGGTGCTGGCAGGTTTTGCAGGAGGGACCTGATTGCAAAGAACGAAGGAGAATTAGGGGCCAAAATGCGAGGGTTCAAAAGTTGAGGGCCAAAGAGTAAATATATGAGGACCGAAGTGTAAAGTCGGTCAAGGAGGTTTCTTCTTAGGCTCAAGTTTTTATACATGACTAATTAGGACTTAAGGAATCTGATGGTGAATTTCATTTCCATATTAAACCTTGTTTGACCGGTCAATTTGCGTAAAAACCCAAATTAAGTTATTAATTGGGCATGGTTCTCAATGTAGGTCAAAAAGGGTTCTGAAGGCCAAATTGAAGGTTCTAAACCCTGGAGATTATTTTTCTATGAATTTTAGAGGGTTTATTCTATTTTTACTTTGCCTCGAACCTTGTGAATTGAAGTGGGTTGTTTTAGGGTTACAAATTATCATTTAGTTTCTTGGAATTGCTGTAGCCCTTGCTAGATCATTTCATCCCACTCTTATTCTTATTAAGCTGCTTTGACCTATGTTTGGGCCCTGAATTACCCTGTATGCAGATTATACTGGTAAAATTGCACTTTTACCCCTTATGACTTATTTTCTTCTCAAACTCAGGATTCTCTGAGTTAAGCCTTTCCTTGAGATATGTAGGAGCTTTTATCCTTTGTATTAGGTCAAAATGAGCTAGTTATGGCTCATGATGAGGTTCTCATCAGGCGCACGCTAGTGGCTAGTGGATCAAGATCCAACGGCCCAAATCTGATCTTGCATTGAGGAGAGAGAGAGAGAGAATGTGGTAGGTCCTCACGAATTGGCTGGGTCAGTTTGGGTGGCCGAGATGGCACCACGTGTTGTCATCTTGACCATCCATCTTCTGTGACTTGTAGAAGGTGCCATGGATGTCGGACTAAGTCGATTTTAACGCCGTTAGGTTTCGATCATCAATCCGAACCCATCTGTGTAGTTGGATTTGTAATCTGAAGTGTGGATTGACACCATCTTGGTCTTTGATCTCTGGGCTTCCTCAGACTATATCCGATGCTACGATGTCCGATTAGGGCGATCTTGGAGTCGTTGAACTCCAATCGTTGCCCTGATCAGATCCGTACGATTGGAACTTCAATCTGAGGCCCTGATTAAAAATCACCCTGTCCCTGGCCATAAAAGGAGACAATTACAATACAATTTGTACAATTTGACTTAAATGCATGATTATGCAGGTCATTCACTATTTACAATGTATGATGCTAATATAACACTATGAACATGCATTAATAGACATTTTTGGTGATTTTGATGTATGCACATCACATCCCCATGCCTATCTTTTGCTAGTCCCTAGCAAAAACTACATGTTATTTATAAAAGAATTAAGATTGGATTACTTGGGCAAAAGTCATTTTCAATATTAAGAAATTTTTACTTAGGACCTGAACTTTCTAAGACACAACAGCGCCTGGGTATCTGCCAAAATGCAGACCGCCTCAAGCTCTCACCTTATTCAAAGAAGGATCGCTTTTTCTCCTTTTCTTCTTTTCTAATTTTTTTTGGATTTATTTAATTGAGGGTTACATAGCGGCTTTCTACGGCCACTCAACCCACCCAAGACTTGATGAGAATCCTAAGTCCTAAGCATCTTTTTGTGAATGTGATAGACTCGTTGATCGGCAATCAGAACAGACTTCGGGTTTCTACGCCTCTAGGTGACCTTAATAAGAATTCTACCTAAAGGTGTATCTATACGATCGGTAGCTTTTCCCTACTTTTTTTTTATAGGGTCAACACAAGGGTGAATCTAGTGTATATCTCCCCGGCTAATTCTACTACTCCACTTTTTCCTAATTGTTTTATGAATTTTTACGTGAATTTCTTGAGCTGGGATCTGGACAACCTACCAATGGGCTGTTACCCACGATAACTTGCCAATCATACTCATGCGGTGAAGTGTGGCTTATTATTTTTTTCTTTTCTCCTTTTCTTTTTTTTTCATTTTGGACTTCTTTTTTTCTTTTTTTTAAGTAGGTGGCTTCCCTGGTCGAAGATTTACCTAAAGGTAGTAGAAAAAAAATGGTCCAGTGGCTGGGCTCTGGACAACCTACCTATGGGCTGTTACCCACAAAAACTTGCCAGCCATACCACCCTAGAAGGTTCATTAGCTACCCAATTTCCATTAAAATCACCGAACAACAAGTCAGTGCGAATAGTGTGTAGATGCTTAAACTTAAAATTCCCTTAAATCAGAGGACAGGTTGATAAGTCGTGTACTTATCACCCCAACTTATTTAACCAAATTGAAATAGAATTCAGGATGGCGAGGACTTGATAAACAAATCCACATTTTAGTGAATACTCGGGCTAATTAAGCCTAAAGTCCTGAAGGCTCTTAGTGTTCAAATCCTACTGTATTATTTCCTAAGATTGAAAAGTCCTAATGCCCAAATATTTTTTCCTAATTCAACATTTTTATTATTATTTTTTTTATTTTTCAAAAATAAAGAGAAAATGAAAAGAATCAACAGAGCTAACAAGGTTATTCAGAAACGGATATCCACCCCCCCATGCCTATCTAAAACCTATGTATTAAAAGACATGAAATAGAGTGGAATAGAGTAGAAAGCACCTAAATTGCATGAATAATAAGTCAGCTACGAAACGAAAAGAACCTGTATATGTGCTGAAGTTAGTGCCTTCAACTATGCACACTATACAAATAAAGAAGAAACAAAGAATTGACTGGTGCAAGTCAGAATCATAATAAAATGATTCACCTCAGGACTTGCCAGCAGATGTCCATAGATGTGGACTAGATTGTGATGCAAACCCATACCCCATGGTCAAATATATCTAAGGTTCTGGATAAAAATTATCCAAAAGATGAAATCAGTATGCAACCAGGATCGGACCTGCGATTTGTGAGGATGCAACCCAAGACAAAAAAGTCAGGTTACAGAGAAATCAAGCTCAAAAGGATAATCAATGAATGTGTGCTTGGGTTGGACATCCTCTGAAAACATGTCATAAGGGTCTTGGTAGAAGGTTGGGAGTTTTAGACAAATTGTAACCCTTACACTTGGTTTTCTGCTTCCTCCAGAATCGATTTCCCATATCATCATTTCCCACTTTCTATCCTCCTCAATCAGAATTTCAAATTCCAGGACCTCCTGCATATTAATCACCCCGTTTGAATTTTCCAAGTCTAAAAGATGTGACTGAATCAAAATGGACTTCGGTCTAGCAATTTCAAAAACAGAATCGCCAGTAAACTCAATGGGGTGTAATTGAGGATTAGGGCTTTGAATTAAATCCTTCAGAAAGTAAGGATTAGAATCCGCCAAGTAAGCCCCAATAAGATCAATTTCCGTAGTTATCGGGCCGTCATAATATTCATTGAATTCCTCAGCTCCAATTGTCTCACTAAAATCATGTTCTGTAAACTCATATGAGACTTTGCATAATGATTCTTTACCTTCAGAATCAAAGAAATCTGAATCCACATTAATGTGTCCCCCCCAACAGGTGCCTGAGCGTTGGCTCTCCTGAAGGGGGTTCATCCTGGAAAGCATCCCAAGATTGAACTAAAGCAACCATAAATATCATCCTCAATTTCGATAATTTCCCAAGTAAAAACTCACCCGGGCCCTTATCCTTAACATCCTAGAGCCAATCCAACAGATACATGTTCAATTCATCAATCATTTCAATCAGGGGCACTAATTCTTCAGTGCAAGGTGTTGGCTGAGCTTTTAAAGATTGTATTGTATTCCTCAAGTTAGCCAGCAACTTCTCTTGGACCTGGTGAACCTGAACCAAATGGTTTGGTTTAAGGTTAGGTGGGCTTAGCTTCAGTGCAAGGAGATCAACAAATTGAGGATCTTGACAACCTCCCTGATAATAGGTCATTTCAGGTTGTTCATAAGGTGGTGATGACCTAAAGGCAGTGTACTCTGGGGAGGGGGAAGGATCAGTGCATCCTTCTTGATTGTAGATCATATTAGGTTGTCAAAATGAGGGCGATGATCTATAATCAGTGTAGCTTGGAGAAGGATAAGAATCAAGATCATGGTGTCCAGGGTTAAACCCTGAACATGAAAGTCCAGAACTGTATTCTCAATTAGGATTATCCCAACAAGAAGATGGATGAGAATAAGTCTGGTTGGAATAATAATCATTTTGAGAATAGGTAGTAGTAGAAGGGTAGGAGTGGAAGTGCGAATAAGATGTGGAAGGATCCATGATAGAACAGGAGAAAGAAAGGTGCCCTATAATACAAATAAACAAACTTATCCTTAAGTGGGCTAGCCTAAAGACCTATAGACTCCCAGAACCCATCTTGAGATTAATAAATGATTTGATATACTTCTTTCTAGTCAATCCAACCAATTAGAGGAAGGGACTGGGGAGAAGGTTCTTCCATTGACTTGCACCTCAGATTCCTAGTGTACCCCCCAACCATGATCGTTTGATTCTTCTCCCCTAGCTGGACATCAGATTGAATGGTAGAAATAGACTAATAAAAAATAATCTCGGTCTGGGCTTCGAAGAGCGAGTCCAATCCTTAAGGCCAACATCTACTCTATTTTAATTAGGGTTAGGTTTGAATGTGCTGTGGAATGTGATGGGCCCTTTATATGGGTTGTGTCCTTAATAATTGGTTGATATGTGTGTGTGTGCACAACCAACCATTTTCAAGCAAGATTATTTTTGGATGTGGTGAATTTTAGGATTAAAATGTTGCTTAGTAGCTTTTAGGATTCAACTTTTGGTGTATTCAATCAAGTTTAGTTGGCACACCAAGTTTTGAAAGCATAGGTGAAGATGCTTTCCTATAAAACTTAAAAGAATGTGGAGTGCCTTGTAAATCCCTAAAAGTTGAACCTATGTGGCAACTACTTGATAAGTTGATTCTAATTGAAGTGGTGCAGCCTAATCAACTCAAGTAATTGATCTGATGCACCACTTAGTTAGGCACAAAATGATTACCTAATCTGATTTCTACTCAATTATGTGTTTGGGTGTGTGTACCAGTTCCATAAATCAAAATCCGGTTGAGTGGATAAAAATCAATTAGGTTATGTGCCTTGAATGTGGGTGTATGTAGTGTGTATGCTGATTTACCCCACAAGAAATATCTTTTTGTTGATTTTTTTATATAAGGGTGAGACGAATGTTGGTGGAAATCCAAGCAACCAAACTTACCCTAGGATTTATGCAAACACCTAGGTTAATTGGGGATTGAATTAATGTTGTGAAATGAAATCTATGTAGGGGGAAGAATGGGGAGCACTTACAGTCATCTTCAACTACACTTTACTCCTATCTACCGCTTGAAGATTCCCTATTAAGGTACCAGTAAAATGATAGATGAGAAATAAAGCAAGCTAGAAAATAATAAAATGTGCGAAATGCCGAAAGAAAATCGAAAATTGTTGCCTCCCTAGCAACGATGCCAAAATGTTGAGAGCGGAAAACTATGCGATAGAAGTTGGATTTGAAAAATCTGTCGTTGTAGTTCGATTTGCGAAGCAATTCGTCAACAGATAAAATTTTACCAAAATTCGTAAAGAAATTATGGGTTGAACGTAGGGAGGCTATGTTGATCTAAAATCCGCGATTATATTTTTTTGGTATTTTTCTTTGAAAGCGAGATTACAATGGAATTGATATAAACAATTAGAGAGAGAGATAGAGAGAGAGAACAATCACTTGATATAATAATACTGTTTTTACAACTAGAAAGCAGGAAATTATTACAGCTTGAAAGAGGAAAATTCTATTCAAGAAAGCGATAAAAAGAAGGGAGAGAGATGTTATCCTCCTCAACGAATGCTTGGAGGACGAGCAGGATGGAGCAACGCTTAGAAGACATAGGACGGAACGGGAAGAAGGAGGATGAAGTAGGAAGAAATGGGAAAGAGGCAACAAGTCGTCGTCGCGGGATCCACTTTCGGAACGGGGGCGAGAAAACTTGGATTTAGCTCTAGAGTAGCATCCTAGGTGTGGGATAAGCTTCTCTTGAGCTTGGGAGAGGGAGAGAGATGAAGGAAGGGATGAGAATTTCGTAGGATAGGGGTCTCCTTTTATAGTTGCAAGGATTGAGAGCAATTTTGTCATTCCATATTAAAAAACATTAAAATAAGGTCTTTAGTGACAGATTCATCCGTCGCTAAAGGCCTGATCGTGGGTGACGTGCACTCGCTGCACATGCCTCCTCCTCTCTAGTGCCTTAGCGCCAAGTGCACGTCCAAGAAATCTCAACCATCTGATCGCAAGATTGGACGGCTCAAATCGCTCCTCGCCCGCTTCAGTTTCGTGCGCCTGCAGGTGCGATCGGGCGTGAGGCTGGGCATCCAATTGTGTGTGCACCCAATTGGGCGATCTAGGTCGCTGGCAGCTGATCGCATGGTCGAGATAAAATGATGCGTGCCTCTGATTGCGAATCGAACCCGCTCCTCGCACTCGTGCCAGGGCACTCGACCGCTGTGCTATCTCCTCCTATTTGTTGACTTTCCAACTGTGGCACGCACGCTTGTGGCCGTTGGATCAAGATCCAATGACCCAGATCTGAACTTCTGTTGAGAAGAGAGAGAGAGAGCATGGCAAGTCCTCGTGAATTGGCTGGGCTAGTTTGGGTGGTCGAGATGACACCACGTGGCGCCATCTTGACCGTCCATCTTTTGTGACTTGTAGAAGGTGCCACGGATGTCTGATTGAGTCAATTTTCATGCCGTTAGGTTTCGATCATCAATCCAAACCCATCAGTCCGATCAGATTTGTCATTTAAAGTGTGGATTGACACCATCTTGGTCCTTGATCTCTGGGCTTCCTCGAACTATATCTGATGCTACGATGTCCGATCAGGGTGATCTTGGAGTTGTTGAACTCCAATCGTCACCCTGATCAGATCCATACGGTTGGATCTTTGATCCGAGGCCCCGATTAAAAATTGCCCTATCCCTGGCTATAAAAGGAGACAATTACTATACAATTTGTACAATTTGACCTAAATGCATGATTATTCATGTTATGCACTATTTATAATGCATGATGCTAATATAACACTGTGAACATGCATTGATCGACATTTTTGGGTTGTAGCCAGGTGCTACAAGAGAAATAAAGATAAATCCAAGTGTCAGGGTGAAAGGTAGAGAGTGGCAACCCTAAAGAATGGCGTACGAGTAATGTAGATGAGGTGGATACAGAGATGGAAGTGGGAAACAAATCATACAAGTCCTAAAAGTTGTGCAAAATAAAAGGAGGGACCTGAGTGGTGTAATCTAAAATGGTATAAGGAACCATTTTGTGAGTGGATCTAAGTGTGGGTGGGTGCGTACTAGGTGTGTCAAATAAGACCTAGTGTTCCATCCCAACAACTTTCGATTCACCTAAACCAATCTCATCCCTGGCTTGATCAGAAATCTCATAATAATTGCCCGAATTCTATTCATGGCGTGAATCCTCAAATAAATGGGCAATAATTCGTTATCCCTAAGGTGTAGAAAATCAAAATCTGGATGCAATAAAGCCTCTAATTCTTTCATTTTCAATTCTGTGGCTTCTGTGAAATCCTCGATGCCAGAATCCAAGAGTGAGGATGTGAAAGAGGACATAATAGATTCATCTGACCCCAAATCCACAAATGCCTCAAGATTTTTCAAACTTTCCTTATAATCAGAAATGGGGTTTTTATCAGATTCTTCCTCAACTTCGATTGGATTCTTTGATAATTCAAAATTAACCCCATGGATGTGTGGAATCTCATGTAATTCTGTGTCCTCAATTTATTTATCATTTGAGTTTGTCATGGGGTTTTCAAACAATTCCACTCTAGATGTTTTAGAATCCAAATCATGTGCCTCATCAGTTGCCTTTGGCAAATCAATGTTCCCCATGATGTCAGAATTATAAATTAGAATTGGAGTGTCAAAGTCAAGGAGTGGTACAACAGAAATAGGATCAACAGTAGTCGTCTCATCCAAATCTTTGCCTGCCCTAACTTGGACCAAATCAATGAGCCCGACAAAAGTTGTGTGCGGAGTCAACTCACAAAGAAGCTCTATGTTCGCACAGTGTGATGAGCCCATATTTGTGGGCTATTTTTGTATTTTAATGCCTAGACATTAAGAAAATTGTAACATTTATTTATTATGCAATAGGATGTAAATACATTAATTATAGATTTTCTTCATGCATCGCATTCATATGTAAATTAGATTTTTAATTAGGAGAGCATGCATTAGCTTAGTCTTTAAGTAGTTTGCATTTTAATTTAATGCGCATTGTACACATTGCATGCATTTTAGCTATTCTATGAGGTTTTGTGCATAAATAAACCAACCATTTAATTTTTTATTTTTCTTCTTTTCTACAAGGAATTCACGACCCTCTTCACAACACTTGCGCGACCATTGAAGGCCGACATTCAAGGAGCGATCTTCTCTTCCCAACAAGGAAGGAGTGGGCGAAGTGGATCTAGTCGGTTGCTTCCTCTGACATGCCTTCCCCCCTACCTTCATTTCAAAGACTTCTCGACTACTATAAGAAGAAGCGTGAGGCAGCTGTGCTTGGGGGCCATCATCCCACTTCACCATTGTGTAGATCTTCAAGCTCGTCATTCCACCACCGTAGGCTTCAACCATGGCAGTGAGCCTCCACCACCATGGGCGTGTGGTGTGACAGGCCACACCGCCATCTGGAGCTCGCTTGCATCACTGCGAGCATGCACATGCGTGCATGCTACCACCCCCTACTATGCTTCTTCATCGCCATTACCGTGCTTCTTTGCTTGCTCCATCACAGTGCCTCACCCACCACCTTCCTCCTTATTGTTTGGAACTCACCGTGCCTTTACTATGAGCATGGCCTAAAGCTCATGCAACACGAACCCAACATCACCACCCTGTTCATCTCGTTCCTCCTATTCATTTACCACCTTCCTCCCTTGTTCACCATAAACCTTCAGAGAACCACCACCACTTCCATGTTCACAGCTACTCATCCATTCACATCTTCAACCTCAACACAACCATCAACCACCACCATTCCTCTTAACCCATCACCAGCCACTTCCTCTTCTCCTCTATTTTCTTCTTTATTCTTCTCCTTCATCATTTCCTTCTTCATCTTCTCCACCAACCATCTACTGTTCTCTCCACCGAAAGGAACTCAACAACCCACGCAAGACGGCTGTGGCCATACCTCCACGCCAGCCACCACAATCCTCCTTATTGGCCTCCAGTGATCATTGACCATCGGTCACGTTGCGCCTAGTCACCAACGCACTAGCAGGCAGTGTGCGGCTGTTGTTCTAGCTGATCCTTGCCGCTGGCCACCTTCCATCCAGCAGATGGCTCTCCCGCCTCATTGCCACCGTTAATGAGATCCTCTCCACCGCCGCACCTCCCTCACCTACGTGCATGCCAGCACGTAGCCGTGCATGGTTATTGCTGCAACCAACAGGCCGCACCACCCACCATCGGCTTCCTCTCCAACATCGCCACCTTTGACCGCTTCGCGACTTGTCACCACCACCATCACAAAGCCCTTGCTTCCCTCAACCTTCTGTGAGCTCCTTGCAACCATCATTAGCTCCTTCGCGCGTAGCAACTCCACCAACAAATGCTCTGTTTTGGGTTATATTAGTATTTACATTTCATACCATTGCCAACTTTTATTATTAATTAAATGTTGTGCACATTACATCAAACACCTCATTTTTGGTGTTAATCATATTTAGAATATCTTAACATTGATAGCCTAGTCTAAAGGGGATTTCAATTTGATTTTTGGGGGAAATAATTAGTGAACATAGGATTTCAATAATAGTAAGTTTTAATAGGTCATTGCCTCCCTGTGGATACAACCTGCTCTTCTTGAGTGGTTTATTTTACTTTGTTTTGATTGTGAGTTTTTCCACCACATAATATACAATGACATTATCATTACGATTATCCTATTTAAGAGAAAATCTCTTTATCACAGTACTCAGATTCATCATCATCAGAGTCCATGATAAAATCACAATGTGGGTTCTTGTTCTCCCTAAAAATATCCAATATGAGTTTCTAATTTCTCAAGGCAATCTCATACACCCAAATGCACAGTTATTGTTAGCCTGGGCGGTCGCCAAAAATGAGTGACCTAAGATGATAGGTGCATCGCGAAAGACTAGGAGGAAAGTCCATATCCAGGATGAAAAAATCCGTCGAGAAGTAAAGCCCATGGATTTTTGCAACAACATTCTCCACCACACCTCAGGGCGCTTTGACTAATTTGTCAACCAACTGGATAGTGACCGAAGTGGGTTTTAGCTTCCAAAATTAGAAGTGGTCAAATACAGCAGTGGGGGCTAAATTAATGGATGAACCCAAATCAACAAAGGCCCGGTCAAAAGGAGCATCTTGTAGCTGACAGGAAATGACAGGCTCCCGGGTCTTTCTTCTTAGGTGGTAGATCAGACAAAATGACTACACTAGCTTTCTTAGACAATACCACCTTGTTGGTCTTCCTAGACTGTCGCTAGGTTGTACAATATTCTTTAAAGAATTTAGCAACTATAGGAATATGATCAATGGCATTGAGGAGGGGGAGTTAAATGTGAACCTCTACGAAAATCTCCTCTAAATCCTCACTACTTTTGATTCCCATTATCTTTCCCTTAGGTTCACAAATTAAGGGTCCAAGGAAGGGTAAAGGGATGTCGATGAACTCAGTGATTGGTTCCTTCCCTTTAGATTTCTTCTCCTTGGGTTGCACCTTGGAACGGTTAGAATGGGAAGAGGAGCTAGCCTAAGAAGAGGGTAGAGAAGTATCAAGACTCACCTACCTATATGGTAGGTCCTTTATAGATTTTTCATTCCTCAGTGTGAAAACATTTGTAATGGCATTCTATCCATAAGGTGGGGAGGGGCGAAAGGGGCAGATTGGGGTAGGGTTGGCAACAAAGCAAGTTAAGCTAGAGCATAACCAGGAGGTATAGGAGGTGCCTATAATACAACATGCGCTTGTCAGTGTGGTGCCTGGAACCTAGGCAGGGTGCCCTCATTCTACACATACCTTGGATTCAAGATAGGTTGGGAGGGCAAGGCTCCCTACACTCTATGTTCCTATAGCATCTGGCTTTGCATACTCTGAATGTTCTGAATCTGATCAGCCATTATTTTCATGAGCTTTAAATTCTCATGCTTTGATTTTCGCATGGATTCCTATAACTCCTCTCTTAAATCCTCTAAAGGGTTGGACAACCTTGGAGGATGATTGGTATCATGGTGCAACAACTGATAAATGGAACGTGACTACTATTGAGATGGGAATGGCTACGGCCTCAGGTTCGTGTTTTGCACATTCCCGTATTGTCTGGTCTGGTAGTGTGGATCTTGATTTGGTCTCTATGAGTTACCAGACCAGGAAAAGTTAGGATACTGATGCTAGCCAGGATTATACATCTTCGAATATGAGTTATTACTCCCGTAACCTTGGATAGCATTGACATCTTCGTAAGTCAAAGATGTCTAAGACACATTCATCAAAGGAATACACACTAGAAACATCATGGGGTGCGTAACCCTGATCGTATGGTGCCAGATCCAGATTATTCATGGGTTCCTGATATACAGGATCCCGTGAGATGGAGAAGATACATCCCGAGTGAGTAAATGTACCCGAGCAAGATGGACTTGGGATGCGAAAGAAGAGTGAGACGCAACTAAATTGCCAGAAAATCCAGGTCAAGCTCGAATTAATTCATCAGCCTGCTTGTCAAACAGATCCACCTTATCCAAATTTTTGGTTATAATGTCCATATCAGCTCTAGCAGATTCGGCGTGAGCTTCATGGACATTAACTCTCTGCTGTCTAGGTTGCTGGAACTGGTTCATTGATGCAGCATTCATTGAGTTCTCTTTAAGGACTCGAACAACTTGAATGCATTATTCTCGTCCTTCGCGAGGAAGTTCCCACCACTAGATGCATCAGCTAGGTACCAATGTGTGCCATCTAGCCCATGGTAGAAGATTTGCGCTAAGTGCCATTTGGGCACACCACGATGTGCGCATTTCCTAAGAAGGTCATGGAATCTATCCTAGGTGTCATGCAACTTCTCCCTTGGTCCCTAGGAGAAAGTCATAATTGAATGCCTCATGGTGTTCGTCTGACCAATTAGGAAGAACTTTTACAAGAATTCACAACATAATTCCACCCAAGTTCCAATTGGCCTCCCAATGGTCTTGAACCAATAAGAAGCTTTATCCTTAATAGAGAATGGAAAAAGCTTCATGAGAATGATCCCTAAATCAATGTTTTTGGGTCAAACCATTTCCGCAATTCGACTCAGATCCTCGATGTGCTAGAAGGGATCTTCATTCGAGTTTCCATGAAAATAAGTATTAATCAAACTTATTATATTCAGCTTCAGCTCGAATGCATCTCCACCTACGGGAATCCGAACTTGGGGTTCTAGAATAATAATTGCTGGATCATAGAAGTCCCGTAATTCTCCACGTGATGGATGCTGCATTCTGTCCAGAGTGGTGAGAACCCTGTCAATATTCTACTGATATCTCTATTCTTATTCCTCGACCCTAGCTTCCACACAACCCATCAGGTCTAGATTTTTAGGGCCTTGTCTAGGTCCAAGACCAGGATTAGCCATCTCAGCTAATCCAGAAGAAGAGGATTGAGAAGAAGAATTAGGCAATGAGAAAAGTCACCTTCACTGCCTTGGGTTTGGTTCCTAAGGCCCAGCCAATTCAGGTCTTAAAGACCTCCTTCCTTGCATACACCAACAACAAGGATTGGTGTAGCCAAGCCAAACAAGACTAAGGCCTTGTTAATCAAGTTGGTCCTTTGGAATCAGAAGACCAGCTATTTTGTTAAGGTTTAATTTGTTGAAGAAAATTCATCAAGAGACAGACTGAAGATGATTTCCACCTCTTAAGCTAACCAAGCCACTTTGTTACGAGGGAACTAAGAGGAAAGTTCTTCCTTTGGTTTTCGCCTCCGATTCCTTAATATCCCTTAGCCACAATCATTTGACACTACCTCGCAAGCTAGACACTCGATTTGGTCAAAGAGGTTGAGACCCTCCCAGTAGTTAAAGGACGAATGTAGGTTAATTGATATATTTTTACGAATTTTTCTTAACCTTTTCTTCAATTTCGGTGTTTGGTGAGTGGTCCACAAGGTGACTTAACTCACTAACTAGTCACAAGACTCGATTGAGTCCAGGCTAGTCTAATGTGGTCTCTAAATGTGACTCTAAAGGTTAAACCTAGGGTTCATACAATTTGACTAAGCAAACCACAATCAAATTCAAAATACTCTCCAAGATGCAATTGGAATCCAAATGATATAAAAATTGTCAAGAAGATTCCTCCCGCAATAAGTTTTTCATAGAATATTTTTTAAAAATTTTTACTATTTCAAATAAATAACTACGAATTTTTGACTAATAAGAGGTTATATTTGGGATTTTGACCACTTGTTGGTTTTTCTTTCTGAAATAGTCTCAAATGTGATCCAAAAATTTGGTAAAAATATGAAAATGAAAGTTAACTTGATAATCGTTCAAGCCTGACCACTTTTGAGTCAGTTGGATTCACGTGCTATTCGAAATAAGTTTTTGAAGATAAAAAAGAATTTGGATCTTAGACTATTTGACTTCTGTGCACTCCATGAATTTTGTAAAATTCCATAAATTGAATTTTTTCAAGGGAATAGTGGTGTTAGAAAGATAATTTGAAAATATAGCACCTACCCGAATTTCAAAATTTTTCAATCACTAGAAACTTGGCAAACAATTTTTTAAATCCATACAAAAACTCTAGTCGAATTTCTAAAAATGACAATAAGGCTTTTTAAAGTGTTTTCAATCCAAACTAAGCCTTTTCACCTAAATATTTTTTTTCAAAATTTTACGATTTTTTTTTGTTTCAAAAGCAAATCCTAACCTAAGTATGGTGTGTACCTGAATTTCTTCAATGCGCTCGATGCATGCGCAGCATCTGCGTTTCCTACCTGCATACCAAAGACAACACAATAAATCAGATATCAAATCAGGAATCGCCTTGCCTCCCTGGTAATGGTGCCATTTTGTCATGACGTGGAATCATTTTTGAAATTTTTTCGACGTAGTATAGCGTAAAAACATGTCGACAAATAATTTTACGAAACTTGGTAATTCTTGGTCGAACTTAGGGAGGCAGAAATGTGACTTGATTTAATAACGATCAAGTGTTACTAGAACTGTATGAAAGATAGATATGAAGCAAATCCACTCTATTCACATAGTAATCAGGCAAGTTTTCCATTTAGTTAAATGCTTGACAAGAAAAATAACTAGAACTAAATTAGAACAACTAGAACAAAAACTATTAGAACTAGAACTACTAAAAGAATTAAAAAGATGACTATCTATTCTACTAGAACAAGGGCACCAAGGAGTGGTCCTTGGTGGCCTTTGGAGAGGCGTGAAGGAGTAGCAGTGGTGCACCAAGGGTGGCCTTAGTGGATGTCTTGGAGGAAGAGGGCTCTTCGGAGGAGAAGGGAGTTAGAGATGCGCAGAGGTGGAATTGCCTCTCAAATGGGGGGTCTGGGGTCCTTTTTATAGCCAAAGTGAGGGGAAAAATGGGTTTCCTGGAGCCTCAATCCGTGCAAATGAGTTGGATCAACAAAAGCCATTGATCTAGAGATCTATGGCTCAAATCGCATCCAAATCGCATGCTCACATGCCTCCATTACGTGCCCAATGTGCGCATTCACCTGATTGCGCAACGTGGCACCTTCTACATCGTTTGATCAAGATTGTGCGGCTAAGCATGCACCACAGCCACTGCCCTAACTCTCATCGCACATGCGTGTGTGTGTTCAATCTCAATCGTCTGATCTTAATGATCAACGGTCCACGTCGTATGCTCGCCACCGCCTTATTTCACCTACGTTCGTCTGCATGTCATCACACACGTGTAGATCCAACTCACCTTCGTGCACCACGGGTTGAGCTAGTCACCGCTTGATCTCGCATCAACAGTCAAATTTCAATGCCTTGCATTAATCGCAATTACGCCCATGCCTCGCGGCTCAAACAGGTGCTCATGGGTCCTGGTAGCGCGCTCGACCAATGTGCTACCTGGTCGCTTATGTCGTGCTTATGTTTTAGCACGTGCGCGCCCTCAGCTGTTGGATGAAGATCCAATGGCTGAGATGAGAGTCGCTAGATGCATTGAAGGGGAGCTGATGTAGACACATCCAGTTAGGCTAAAATGCCTTTTTATGCTTGTTCCTAGGCTTAGATTTGCAATCCATATTATAAATATTGCATAGCATGCATCATTCTGCATTTAGAGTAGTTGTGTATATTTTAGGTTAATTGCATCCTTTTTGTGGTCAGGAGAGAGGGAGATTTATTTTGGAGCCTCGGGTTGATGATCCAACCATACAGATCTGATCAGGATGACGATCGCAGTCCAATGCCTCCTAAATTGCCTTGATCGGATTCTCGTAGCACCATATGAAGTCCGAGGAAGATCAATGGCCAATGGAGTAGGTGACATAATTCGGAGCATCAAACGACAAATCCAATTGTGCAGATGGATTCGGGTCGACTATTGTAGCCCAACAGCATGAAAATCGACTCAATCGAACCTCTATAGCAGCCCCTATAATGGAAAGGAGATAGACGGCTCAAATTGCTCCACGTGGTGCAACCCAGGTCGCCCATGCGCACGAACACGCCATCGCACGCACAGAATAGCACAGGTGCGCGCGCACGTGTAGAGGCACACATGCATAGTAGTGCAGCAAAAGTGCACGGGTGCACACACGGAGGTGCGCGACACGGGTCATGTGCGCCCGTGGAGGCACGTGACACGGGCACAAGGAACATGCCAGCTCTGCGGTTGGTGGACGTGTGGGCTGTCTTCAACAACGTTTGCAGTGGATCTTCGGCGACGTTTATCACCATCGCTAAATGCCCTGTATAAGAAGTTGATTCTTTCCTCCACTATTAAAGGACCCCTACGCCTCCCATTTTTCTTCATCTCTTCCTTTCTTGTCCTCACCACCTTCAAGGCCCTAGAGGGAGAATGTCCCAAGCCTGAGATGCTCCCCTAGAGTAGAAAACAAACATTTGTTCCTATCTCTCATCCCCCTTCGTGGAGCATCCCGCAGCCATCTTCTCACCTCCCTTCGGGAAGAAGATCCTCGCCGCAATGCCGTCCTGCCCTGCCCTCCATCCTCCGACTTCATCCTCATTCATCCCGTTCCTCACTACCTTCCTCTAGGCGACGTCAAATGCAATTCATCCTCCAAGCGACCGTCGAGGGGGATTTCTCTCACCTATCACTATCTTTATTACTTTCGTAGTATAGATTTCCCACTGTCCTAGTTGTAATAAACATTTGTTTCAAAATATATGACTATTTCTCTCTCTTTCTCCCTCTCTCATTATTTGCAAGTAGATTAGCTAGATAAAATTTCATCAACTTGATCTCTTGCCCTATTAAAAATACCAAAAAATTAGAGAAGACAAAAATGACAAAAAATAAAAGCGAAACACATATCTTTCAAAACCAAACATCCGCCTCCCCGTGTTCGACCCAGGACTCACTTTTTAAGTTTTTGGTTATAAATTTTATTTGATCGACGAATTTTCTCGCGAATCAAACTATGAGACAGGTTTTTCAAAATCCAACCTTTTCGCAACGAATCTTCACCACAATCAGGAGCCGACGACATAGTGATAACAATGCATTGTATAATGCTAACTCTGCCAAAAGGGAAGGGCCTTAAAGGTAAAATGTACAGAGGATACATCATAAATAGGAATAGGAGCATCGCATGCATTGTATAATAAGACTGCTCATACTGTATTATTAATGGCCATGTGTACAAGTACATGTCAAAACAGGCCTCAAATGAGCAATCGGATCGCACGGATGGATCCAGAGCGACGAACGGAGTCCAACGAACTCGAAATCAGCTAAATCCAACATCCGGAGTAACCACAATTGGCCCAAGAAGTTCTGATCATTGATTTAATGATCAACGATCACGAAGCCGCCACGTGTCAGCATCCCTGCGCTCCTCAACCGCAGTGCAGCACTAGTGCTTCCACCGCAGGATGAATCTATGCCATCCGATATTTGATCGGACAGCTGAGAGGCTCTCTCCTCGCACCCCACAACCTCAGCACCTCACGGCCATAATAGCTCATGACTGTTAGATCTTCATCCAGCGGCCGCCCGCACCGCGCCCGCAGTTCACCTCTACGATGAAGTAGTAGGTGTAGCATAGCGGTACGCTCCTCACCCCCGCACAGTGAGGCGCGAGTTCGAGGTGCCCACCACAACGCAAATTTAAGGCAATCGTGGCACACGCGATTTCGACCGTCGATGCGTGATCGAGCGGCTGGCAGCAGGCGACGCGATGCAATCTCACTCATCCAAGGAAGACGGCTGCGATGACACGCGGGACGTGAGCGTAGCAAGCGCGATCCAAGCGCGTGCCCCACGAGCGATCTCTACCGTCCGATCAGCAATCAAACGACCCACAGCATGCACGCACAGATCGTGCATGAAGAAGCGTGGGTGCACACGTAGGACCGCTTGGAAGGAGGCTTCATTGATGCTTTTAGCATGGGTTTAGCGATGTCCCGGACATCGCTAAAGCCCATACTTTAAATAGAAACCTCTTTTTCCTATATAAACCCCTCCCAACCACCCATGTAAGACATTCAATTCACCTTGCAAGTGTTGTAATACCCTCCTAGCCCCCTTTAGCCTCTTATGTAGTCAACGGAGTCGACGAGCCGCCAACGAAGCCTCCCTCCACCGCCATGGCCGCCTAACCATCTCCCCTCTCTTTCTCTTTCTTTCCCTTTAATCTAGCTTTAGTTCCTTTTTATTCAAGCATTTAGCTACTGTTGTATAGTGATGGTGTTGTTCTCCATCTTACTTTGAGTAATTGCTATGATTTAAAAGACTCTAACCCTACGCTCTCTCTCCTTTTCTCTCTCTCTCACTCATTTTTCTACCACATCTTCTTGCAAGCAAAAACTTGGTATCTCCGGGACATTAAGTGAAAGAAAATCTGGTTTTTACGCCTCCCGGTGATCGACACTCGGACTCACGTCTGTTTCTTCTTTTAAAATCGACATTGCGAGCATGAACTATAACGATCCTTTTAAACAAACATGTCTTTCACACGTCAGTTTTTGGCACCGTTGCCAGGGAGGCAACGGATTTATTTTATCACTTTCATTTTACATCCATGCTCACATCATCTAATGCCTTTTCTCCTTCTACTTGATGGTTGCAAGAATTTGACGCTTGGACGGCGAAGTAGTGCAACTCATGACAGTAAAGATGGAGTAAGCGCAACAAGGATCGATCGTGAGTAATTCTTCACTCGTGGTTGTTTGCTTGCTTAAAAAAATCTAAAAAAAAATTGTAAAATCGAAAAAAATTGGCGTGGTGCATGATTACCTAATCCACATCCTTGACACATCACCCAACAAAAAATAATACACTCTAACATTCTTAATGACCTAAGCTTTTTGGAGTGTTCTTCTGTTTGAGTGGTTGCGAAGCCACCGTGAATTGACATGGGCCGTACCACTCAACCCTAAAATCAACTCATCTGATAGCAGTTGCATGAACACTAGGATGAGCACTCTAGGGTTTTAGAGCCTCTTCACATCAAAGGAAATCTAATCTCACCAATTGTGTCCAAAACATGGCGTGTCTACTTGAAACTTGTCTGAAAACATTAAGACACGTCAACCCTAAAAGATACAAAATTAGGGACATACATTAAAAGATATCACATCTTATAAAATCCTTGCTTGAAAACCATGTTTTGATAGGAGCACACACACTGGAATTAGAAAACTAAGAGGCACCACCCCAATCAATGCCTCATCACATAACCCTCGCACAAGCATTATCCTAGCCCTTTTTAAAACAGAGTAGACTTGCCCTAGGCAGGATTGGGTTAAATCTCAAGAGGTGTGGTTTTGTTCGCTGGGCACTTAGCTTTCATTCCCTTAGTAGAATCTGGTGGCTAGGCTGTGGGAAAGTGTCAAACAACCGTGGTTGTGTGGTCTATGGAGCTGGCGGAGCAAGCCAAAGGAAGAACCTTCCCTACAATCCCCTCATAATCAACCTGACCAGATTAGCTTTGGTAAGGGAAGTTCAGTGCTTACGGACTTGATCGCCCCTTTGGATATTTCTATGTCCCCTAAGGAATACACCATAAGGACTTGGCTTGTTTGCTTGGTTGTACACACACACTTCTGGCATCTGTCACTCTCCGCATCCCCTCCTGTTCTTCTCTAGTGTATGCACAGGAGACGATCACTTCATCCTGGGTTGTTTGTTTTGGGATGGGAATCCAGGCGACCTGATTCTGCTAGAGACATGGCTGAACGTAGAGTAGATGAGGTTGAGGACCAACCCCCACTAGACACAATGGCCATTATCGAGGCCCAAATCAACGCAAACCACCGGCTTCAGCAGCAACAAATCCACACCATCATGCAAGCCATACACCAATTGCAAAACCCACAGGGGCAACCACCACCACCTTTCCAAGGCCCATAAGGGCAACCGCCACTTGATCCACCACCATTCCAGGACCAACCTAGACCCCTCCGCGACTTCTACAATCCTTCTGCTATTCGAGTCGAGCCGCACCTTAGGATCCTCGAAGGGGGAGATGATTTTGAGCTGAAATCAAATGTCCTAAGTCTAATTCAGAGCCACTTCCATGGAAGCTCAAATGAGGACCCCTTCCAATACTTAGAGGATCTTGACCGGATCGCCCAAACTGTGAAACCTAGGAATATTATCCTTGACATTGTTTTGATTAAGATGTTCCCCTTCTCATTGAAAGACAAAGCATCTCACTGGCTCAGAACCCTAGGTAGACCCATCACCACCTGGGAAGAACTGAGACATGCATCTTAAAGAAATTCTTCCCTATAGGAAAAACCAATACCCTCAGACGAGTCATTACTACCTTTACACTTCAGGGCAGGGAACAGTTCCGTGAGGCGTGGGAAAGATTTAATGAACTATTGAGGAAATGCCCACACCACGAAGTACCTAGGTGGCAATTGGCCCAGATCTTCTACCACAGTCTGGACAGCAACCTACAGAACTTTGTCGATGCCTCATGCGGGGGGAACTTCTAAACAAAGACGAGGAGAGTGTGTTTGAGCTCTTTGAGTCTATGAGCAAAAATTCGATCAACAATGCCTCCATGACCCAGTTTAGCCGATCCAGTCAACCTCATGGTGGGATTTATGAGGTACAAGCAAATTCTGGAATGGTTGACATGGATATCATTGCTAAGAAATTGGATCGAGTGGAGTTGGTGGATAAAAAGATAGATGAGCTATGGAACCAGACCAGGAACCCGTTACAGACCTTCTCCCTAGCAATGGGAGCTCACAATGTTGACCTAGTCCAGCCCCTAAGCCAAATAAAGCTGGAACAACCCTTGACCACATTCCAGGGAGGGACCTTTGCTCCCTCAACCCTTGATTACTCTCTTCCCTCCCCTTCGACATCTGCTATCCTTGAAGATGTACAGGCTATCCAAGGTTATTCCAAACCTGACCCTTTCTCCAACACTTACAACACCAGCTGGCATAATCACCCAAACTTTGCTTCGACAAACTAGAAACCGCCTCAATTCTAGAACCAACCTAGGCCAAATCAACAGCCAAACTTGCCCCCTATCAGCAAGAACCACCAGTTAGACCCCCATATAATTCGAATAGGGCAGCCCCTCCCCCACAAATCCAAATGGACACCCTGATAAAAATGATGGCTGAAATGAACCAAAAACATCAGGAGGAAATGGCTTTAGTAAAGGGATAGTTAAGCCAGTTGTTGGACTGTAAACAACAAGGATCCCTGCCTTCCCAGCCACAACCGAACCCGTGAAACATGATTAACAGAGGCCCCAATTCACAAGGGTTCCAAGGCAATCCCAGGTAGGCTCACATGGTCTAGCCAGCCCCACAAACACCCCCTGGGTTTGGTGCTTCTTCGTCCTCGTCTTCTCAAGGATCAACCCATGGTTCCAATGCCTCTGCAAATGCAATAACCTTGAGAAGCAGCACCAAAACCTAGGATCCCAAATGGTTGACTCTTTCCAAGACTTTACCTTCTGAAACACCCGACTCAGAAGAGGCACTGGAAAATCCCAAGGACCCAGAAATAGATCCTATCCACATTCAGACACCATATCCCGAGGCCTTGGTGACAATCAAGAAGAAGAAAAGTGTTGTGGAAACTAAGGAGCTTTTGGAGATCTTTAAGTAGGTTCAGAATAATATTCCGCTCCTCAAAGCCATCAAGCACATTTTGACTTATGCCAAGTTCCTAAAGGATGCCTATACACCCAAACGTAAGCCAAGACCTCAAGCACCTAGGAAGGTTGTGCTTTCAGAGCAAGCTAGTTCGGTAATATCAAGCAACCTTCTGCTTAAGTGAACTGACCCAGGAGCACCCCTGATATCCTGCAATATTAGGGACATGACATTTAATAGAGTGCTCTTGGATTTAGGTGCTTCCATCAATCTGATTCTGACAACCCTGTACCACCAATTTGGATTCAGAGAGTTGACACCCACACCTGTTACCATCCAATTGGCTGATAGATCTATGAAAACCCCAAAGGGGGTTATCGATGACGTAATTGTGCGGGTCAGGGACTTCTATTTTCCGGTCGACTTTTTGGTGCTCGACATGGAAGTCCCTGAGCATCTACAGAACACACCCATCATCCTAGGTAGACCCTTCTTAGCTACGGCTAAGGCAAACATCAATTGTGACACGGGATGCATGGAAATTGACTTCGAAGATAAGAAAATGCAGTTGGATATCTTTCAGGCGACCAAGTCTTTTGATTGTGACTGCGTCGAGGAACACGATCCCATGGAACATTTGGTTGAGGAATGCCTCACCCTTAGTTCTCTCTCGCACTACCAATCCTGCAATAACTGTTTTGACCCATCACCATCTATGCCCATGGACCTTTGTAGGATTGATTACCATCAACCAACACCATTCGAGGAAATTGATGTTGATCAACTCCTACCCTTCCCCTTTCCATCAAACATTGTGTCGCCCACACTTGAATTGAAGCCGCTACCTGAGAATCTCAAGTATGTCTTCCTAGGACCTGACTAGACCTTCCCCATAATTATCAATGCCAACCTAACTAGGGATCAGGAACTTAGATTGACAACAACCCTATCAGAACACAAGGCTGCCATTGTTAGGACTATTTCAGATCTAAGAGGAATTAGCCCCACCTATTGTACCCACAAGATCTACCTAGAAGATGGGGCACGACCCTCCCGTCAGAAGCAGAGACGGTTAAACCCAAATATGCAGGAGGTCGTTAAGAAGAAAATTATCAAGTGGCTTAACGCCGACATCATCTACCCCATCTCTGATAGCCCCTAGGTGAGCCCCACTCAAGTGGTCCCGAAGAAAGCTAGGCTCACCGTTGTCACCAATGAGTGTGGCGAATCCATCCCTAGCCACACCACCACCGCATGGCAGGTGTGTATTGATTACAGGAAACTCAATGAAGCAACAAAGAAAGATCATTTCTCCCTGCCATTCATCGACCAGATTCTTGAAAGATTGGTAGGGCAAAAGTATTTTTGCTTCCTGGATGAATATTCAGGATATAACCAAGTCGCAATTTCTCTTGAAGATCAAGAGAAGACCACATTCACTTGCCCGTATGGCACGTTTGCGTTCCGTCGTTTGCCGTTCGGGTTGTGCAACGCACCCACTACCTTTCAGCGTTGCATGCTAGCCATTTTTTCAGAAATGGTAGGTGAATACCTGGAGGTCTTTATGGATGATTTCTCTGTATTTGGGAATTCATTCGACCACTGTTTGCTCAACTTGGAGAAAATCCTGAGATGATGTATCGAGGTTAATTTGGTGTTAAGTTGGGAAGAGAGCCATTTCATGGTTCAAGAAGGAATTGTCCTCGGTCACATCGTATCACATAGGGGCATTGAAGTGGATTAGGCTAAAGTTGATTTGATTTCCAAACTTCCTTCGCCTAGCTCAGTCCGGCAGATCCGTTCATTCCTAGGACATGTTGGTTTCTACCGAAGGTTCATCAAAGACTTCTCCAAGCTTTCCAAACCCTTGACCGACCTTCTGGCTAAAGATGCCCTATTCCACATGACCTCTGATTGCATCCAGACTTACCACACCCTCCGGGACTTAGTCTCCACAGCACCTGTACTTCAGCCCCTAGATTGGTCCCAGGACTTTGAGATCATGTGTGATGCATCAGATTTTTCCATAGGCGCCATCCTGGGACAAAGACAAGACAAGAAATCTGTGGTGATCTACTATGCGAGCAAGACGTTGGACGAGGCCCAATGAAATTATACGGTCACAGAAAAGGAACTGCTCACTGTAGTTTTTGGACTTTTTTCGATCTTACCTTCTGGGATCCCACGTGACCATCTATACAGACCATTCAGCCATCCAGCACCTATTGGCTAAAAAGGATGTGAAGCCCAGGCTCATCAGATGGATCCTACTCTTACAGGAATTTGACCTAGAAATCCGCAACAAAGCTGGATCAAGGAATGTGGTGGCTGACCACCTCTCCAGACTCCACCCAGACCACATTGGGCCCTCCCTGCCTTTATCCAGCACCTTTCCTGATGAACACATTCTGGCTGTGCAAGACAAGAAACTACCTTGGTATGCTGATTATGTCAACTACCTAGTTGTAGGACAAACCCCGCACAGCTGGTCCAAACAGCAATGGGACAACTTCTTGGCCAAGGCCAAACATTATTTCTAGGATGATCCCATGCTGTTTCACGTCTGTGCTGACCAGATCATCAGGAGGTGTATCCCTGAGGACGAAGTTTAGAGTGTGCTATCTCTTTGTCACGACCATGCTTGTGGTGGCCACTTCTCAGGGAAGAAAACAGCTACAAAGGTTCTGCGGTCTGAATTTTACTGGCCTTCTTTATTTAAGGATGCACACAATTTTGCTAAGACTTGCTCTCGCTACCAGACGCTGGGGACCATGACCAGAAAAGACATGATGCCCTCCAGCCCATTCTGATTGTTGAGATCTTCGACGTTTGGGGTATTGATTTTATGGGCCCCTTCCCACCAACCAATGCTTTGAGTACATCTTAGTCTCGGTAGACTATGTCTCTAAATGGATTGAAGCCATCGCCACCCGCCGATACGATCATAAGGTTGTCGTGGACTTTGTTAAGAAGAACATCTCTTCCTGGTTTGGAATACCAAAGGCCATGATCAGTGATGGTGGAAGTCATTTTATCCACACCCAACTTCGTGCCCTACTCAGAAAATATGGGGTTGCCCACAGCATTGCTACCCCGTATCATCCGCAAACAAATGGGCAGACCAAGGTCTCAAATAGGCAGATCAAGAATATTCTACATAAGACTGTGAGAACTGATAGGAAGGATTGGTCCGCACGACTGGATGATGCCCTGTGGGCATACCAGACCACTTTCAAGACCCTGATCAACATGTCGCCTTATTGCCTGGTCTTTGGCAAAGCTTGCCACCTTCCTGTCTAGTCGGAACACCGGGCTTATTGGGCTATCAAGTAGTGTAACATGGATCCCCAGTTAGTCGGTGAGCAGAGGATGCTCCAACTCTCCGAGCTCGAGGAAATTCGTCGGAACACTTTTGAGAATAGTCGGCTATACAAGGAGAAAATGAAAGCCATCCGCGACAGACTCATGCATAGAAAAACCTTCGAGCCTAATCAGCGAGTTTGGCTTTTTGATGCCCGTCTAAAACTCTTTCCAGGGAAGCTCAGGTCCAAGTGGACAAGACCATTTAGGGTGGTCAAGCCCTACTCCAATGGGGCAGTTGAAATTGCTTATTCGAATACTGGGCACACTTTCCGAGTCAATGGCCAAAGATTGAAATACTTTCCCACCTAGGTTCCCTTGAAGGAGCTTGTCACCCTCATTAAGGGATGACACGAAGCACTGCCCAGCTGGAGGCATTAAACTCAGCGCTTCCTGGGAGGCAACCCAAAAGATTCAGATTGATTTAGTATTTTACTTCACTTAGGTAATATCTTTTTGACCCCTGTGCATCCATGTATTTGTCAATGAGTACATTGTCCAGCTTAAGCATGGGGGGTGGTAAATTGCATGATTCTGAGTTCATTTAATCAGTCTAAATAGAATAGAATAAAATAAAATAAAATAAAATAAAAAATTTGAAATTAGGAAGAAAAACTTAGGCATTAAAAATTTGTCAATAGTAGGAAATAATACGGAAAGAACCTAAACACTTAGACTTTTCAAGCCTTCAGGCTTAATCAGCCCTAGTGTCTGTTAAAATATGGATTTAACTTCAAATCCCTGCAACCTTAATCTATTCTAATCCACCAACTAATAAGGTGATAAGTATACGACTTATCAACTCACCCTCTAACTTAGAAGGACTTTTAGTCTAAGCATCTGCACACATTTTTTGCACAGACTCACTCCTCGGAGATTCTGACAGAAATTGGGCAGCTAATGAACTTTCTAGGGTGGTATGGCTGGCAAGTTGTTGTGGGTAACAGCCCATTGGCAGATTATCCAGAGCCCAGCCACGGGACCACCTTCTTTTTATTGCCTCTAGGTAAATTTGAGATCAGGGAAGCCACCTACCAAATAAAAAAGAAACAAGAAGAAGAAAAAAGAGAACAAAATAAACCACACTTCATCTCACGAGTATGGCTGGCAAGTGATTGTGGGTAACAGCCCATTGGTCGTTTGTTCAGAACCCAGCTCAGAAAATGCACAAAACGAACCAAAACACTTAAGGAAGAAGGGGGGAAGTAGGGCAAGTTGGGGAGATATACACTGGAAAATCCTTTTGTTGACCCCAAGCAAAACAAATGTAGGGAGAAAGCTACCGATTAAACAAATACACCTTCAGGAAAAATACTTCCTTTTCCGGTCACCTAGGGGCGTAGAAACTCGAAGTCTATCTAAATTACCGTTGAGTGAGTCTATCATGATCTTCACACCAAGATGCTTAGCACTTAGAGTTTTTTTCCGAGTTTTGGGTGGGTTGGATAGCTGTAAAAAGTTACCAACACACTCTTAACTCCAAAAATCTAAAAATAAGAAAAGATGAAAAATATATATACACACATGCCTTAAAGCAAGGATTCAGGAGATTCAAATTTTGGCAGACACCTGGGCGCTGCTTAGTCTCTGTAGATCAGGATCTTAGTATATTTCCTCTTGAAATGTGACGAAATGTCCAAGTAATTACTTCTTAAATTTTGACTGGAAATAGTGGCTAGAATAAACCTTGCTAGGGACTAGCAAGGTGTAAGCATGGGGGTATGATAACATTGCATTGTACAATGCTAACTCTGCCAAAAGGGAAGGGTCTTAAAGGTAAAATGCACAGAGGATACATCATAAATAGGAATAGGAGCATCGCATGCATTGTACAACAAGACTGCTCATACCGTATTATTAACAACCATGTGTACAAGTACATGTCAAAACAGGCCTCAAATGAGCGATCAGACCGCACGGATGGATCCAGAGTAACAAACGGAGTCCAACGAACTCGAAATCAGCTAAATCCAACATCCGAAGTGCCCACAATTGGCTCAAGAAGTTCTGACCATTGATCTGATTATCAACGCTCATGAAGTTGCCACGTGTTAGCATCCCCGCGCTCCTCAACCACAGCGCAGAACTAGCACTTCCACCGCAGGTTGAATCTAAGCCATCCGATCTTCGATCGGACGACTGAGAGGCGCTCTCCTCACGCCCCACAGCCTCAGCACCTTGAGGCCACAGCAACTTACGACCGTTGGATCTTCATCCAACAGTCGCCCACATCGTGCCCGCATTACACCTCCACGATGAAGTAGCAGGCATAGCGTAGCGGTACGTGCCTCACCCCGGATAGTGAGGCACGAGTTTGAGGCACCCACTGCAACGCAAATTCGAGAAAATCGTGGCGCACGCGATTTCAACCGTCGATGCGCAATCGAGTAGTTGGCAGCAGGCGACATGGCGCAATCTCGTGCATCCAAGGCAAACGCCTGCGATGACACGTGGGGCTTGAGCATAGCAAACACAATCCAAGCGCGCGCCCCACGAGTGATCTCGACTGTCCAATCCGCGATCAGACGGCCCACAGCACTAGTGCACAGATAGCGCATGAAGCGCAGGTGCGCGCGTAGGACCGCTGGGAAGGAGGCTTCACCGACGCTTTTAGCATGGGTTTAGCGACATCCCGGACGTCGCTAAGGCCCATACTTAAAATAAAAACCTTTTCTTCCTATATAAACCCCTCCCAACCACCTATGTAAGGCATTCAATTCACCTTGCAAGTGCTGTAATACCCTCCTACCCCCCTTTAGCCCCTCATGTAGTCAACAGAGTCAACAAGCCACCGACAGAGCCTCCCTCCACTACCGTGGCCGCCTCGCCGTCTCCCCTCTCTCTCTTTCTTTCCCTTTAATCTAGCTTTAGTTCCTTTTTATTCGAGCATTTAACTACTGTTGTATTTGTAAAACTTGATTTGCATGTTTAATATAGTGATGATGTTGTTCTCCATCTTGCTTTGTGTAATTGCTATGATTTAAAAGACTCTAACCCTACTCTCTCTCACTCGTTTTTCTACCACATCTTCTTGCAAGAAAAAACTTGGTATCTCCGTGACATTAAGTGACAAAGAAAATCCAGTTTTTACACCTCCCTGTGATCGACACTCAAACTCACGTCCATTTCTTCTTTTAAAACTGATGTTGCGAGCACGAACTATAATGTTCCTTTTAAACAACCACATCTTTCGCACATCACATAGCACTTCTGTGGCTGTTGGATGACGATCCAACGACCCACAAAGCGCATAAAATGTCCTTCAGTGGATGGGGGTAGCGGTAGGCCATTGGGATGGCATCACATCACCATCCTTACCGTCAATCTTCCAGCCTTTGTAGATGATGCTACAAGACTTTGATCAAGGCAATTCTTGCATCGTTGGACCGCAATCGTCACTCTGAGTCCATCCGTTTGGTTGGATTGATCATCTGTAGCCCTAAATCATCTGTAATTTTTATTGTCTACTGATTAGAACATAAAAATAACATATTATTTACATAGCTAAACAAA
Source organism: Thalassia testudinum (assembly GCA_037157565.1). NCBI lineage: Eukaryota > Viridiplantae > Streptophyta > Magnoliopsida > Alismatales > Hydrocharitaceae > Thalassia > Thalassia testudinum. The sequence continues at coordinate 42,293,661 of JAZHRO010000049.1, forward strand.
TCAACTATGATGAAAAATATGTTGCTCATGCATGCATGATTCCTAAGTTAAGCTAGGATCTGACTTAATTTAGATAGATTTGGTCCTATGATTGCTGTGCAATCAAGACCTCCTAAGCCTAGCCCACACACCTTCACGTAACCCAAACATAGGTTGAATCAACCCAAGCCCACTTTATTCCTTTGCACCACACAACAAAATCCCACATAAATCCCATCTCTATCCCATTCAACAATTCCACCAAATAATCCTACTCCACAGAACAAACCAAAACCCTTCCCAACATACCCCCACACACCCAACGCCCAAATAGACACCCACACAAAGAAAACACCCACGCACAGACAATCACGTACAGACACACATACTTACAAATTAAGGAAACCCATTCTTGAAAGTCCAATTTTTTTAAAAATCCTATTTTCTAGGGAAATAGCCACACCACCCCCCCACCCCCCAATAAAACTCCACATCCGTTTTTGCCCTCCATGTCACCCTATCTATCCCTCTCTCTCCCCTCATCTTTGTAGCATCGTACTGTTGGTGCTAGAGCACCACGATCATTTGTTTTGATGATAACAAAACACGTGTTATTTAACATTTGCAATTTGAGTCCTAGATTTCAGGTCAATTGCAAATATGGACGTGTTTAGACGGAGTTCGAGCTCGTATCCAGGACGGATTGGAGGAGCTTGACGAAAAACAGAGGAGGTTCGCGTGGAGCGAAAGATAGAAGATGGAAGGAAATGAAGAATAGGATAGATTTCCTTCTTTTGTACTTGTTGTATTTTTCGTTTCTTTTGTTGCTCTTTATTTCCTTAGATATTTTATGTTAAAGAGCCTCAAAGAACCCTAACAGTAGTCCTAGGAACACCGGCACAACCCTAGGATACTTAGGTTTTCTGTAGAATACTTAGAAAACCAATATAGGGTTCAAACAGCACTTCTAGACATCTAATTCCCAAATCAGACGTCTGATAAAGTATTCTAAGACGTCTGACTGTTGTTTCAGACGTCTGATAACTGTTAGGCTGGACATAGGTAGTTCTGTCTGATGAAATCAGATGTCCAGACCTTAGACCAGACGTCTTAGAAGACGTCTGATGGATTTGCCAGACGTCCAATTAGTGGACCGTTGGCTGGCTTAGCAGACACTCAAGAATATGACCGTTAGAGCCTTATTAGACGTCCTTAGGCCTTTCCAGACGTCTGATAAATGACCGTTTTGCCTCGGCTGACCCAAAATCTCTTCTCAGAGATTTTCTAGCCGTTGCAACGTTTGGAAATCAATTCCCACAGTAAAAGTAGGTTTCCAGACGTCCAGACATAGTGCCAGACGTCCTGTATGTCGTCTGATGGACTTGCGTAAAAACCCTGTTTAGATCTGATCCAAGTCAGGGAGAGACCCGCACAAAATCAGACGTCTGACCTTTGAATCAGACGTCTTCTAGTGAACTTCCAGACGTCTGATGCTAGAATTCGACATCTGATAAGCCTGTCAGAACAATGATTGTTCCTGATTTCAGCCTGATTCTCTTGGGCTTTGCACCAAATGGCTATGGAAGCTTTTCCAAGCCTTCCAAAGCCTTCCTAAGGCCTCTATAAATAGAGGGGAGCCTTTGCAACACAAACACACACAAGATACACACCTAGAGAGACCAAGATACACAAGAAACAAGTTGTATTACACTTTCCACTCTCTTGTGTCCTAGCTAGCTCTTGCTCTCCAAGCTCAAGCACCTTTCTCTTGAGAGCATCAAGCTGTTGCGCACCCGCTCTCCCACCGTAGTTCACGAGAGCGAAGTTGCGCCGTCGCGTGGCTCACGCACCGCGTCATCGTCGACGCACTCCTTGCATAGGGGAGTTTCCTATTTCCTATAGAAGCTAGGTTTAAATTACTTTGTTGGCTCTATAGGTTTGTTGTTTATTTTATCTTTGTATTTTGGTTGGGTATTCGCTTTGCGAATTCCCGTCTCCTTCGTGGGACAAAATCCTTCTCGTGGAGAGAAGGGGTTGAGGAACGCTACCCTCGTACTTGTAGCGTGGTTGTACTGAGGTTGAATCACCCTCGTTTTAAAGTGATTCGGTTAGTGGATTTGATCAACTAGGTTGATCGGAAAATCCTAACTCGAGAGGGTTAGGTGGTGGTTTTCACCCGGTTTGGGTTTCCACCTAAAAATTCCTGTGTACATTTTGTGATTGCTTATTTTTGTGAGATTGTTTATATTTTCAATTCCGCATTTTTTTTGTCACGCTGATCTCACCCCTCCAAGTAGGGAAATCACATTTGGTATCAGAGCAGGTCTTGCTGTTTCGACGTAACAACCAAGCAAGAAGATCGATGGAGGGAAGCAGTTCCGCGTGTAGGATTTCTGAGGGGCAGTCCACAACCCGTCCGCCCTACTTTGACGGGAACAACTACAGCTACTGGAAGCTGAGGATGAAGACGTGGCTCCAAGCCACTGAATTCGAGGTATGGGGATGTTGCGAAACCCCATACGAGATCCCGAAGCGACCCCAAGGAGGCTACTCACAGCTGCAGATTCAAGATCTTTCACTCAACGCAAAGGCAATGAATGCCCTGTATTGCGCATTGAGTCCGAAAGAGTTCGAGAAAATCAAAGAGTGCACCACCGCCCACGAGATATGGAGGAGGTTGGAAGGCACTCTTGAGGAGACAAGCTCGGAGGAAGAAGAAGAAGAAGAAGAAACCGCTTGCTTTGGTTTCATGGCCAGAGGAACCAACAGCGACAACGAAAGCGAAAGCGACAGCGACAACGAGGTAAATCTCGATCTTCAAGAAGCTTTTAATGAACTTTTTGAGATTAGTAAATCACTTAGGATAGAAAATAAAAGCATTAAAAAGAACCTTAGTTTTCTTAAAAATGAAAATGATAGGTTAGAAATAAAACTTAAGGATCTAGAAACTTGTCCTAAAAATGATAACCTATTATTAGAAAATCATAACCTCATCAATGAAAATAATAAGTTGATTGAGGAAAATGATAGTCTAAAGTTAGAAATCTATGATTTAAAGACTAAGATGCAAACTATAGAAAAAGAAATTGCATGTCTTCGGGAAAATTCTAACAAATTAATCAACAAAGTTGATAATTTTTATAGCCCTAAGATTGAGAAAGGATCTCCATCAAGGAGACCCACTAACAAATCCGGATCCAAGCCCACTTGGATACCGAAAAAGGAATTAGAATCTTGTTTTGTAGGGTTCAGGGATAATTACAACATAAAGGACTGGACCTACAAGCTTGAGTCTGGTCAACTCAAGTTGGGAGAACCAAGGAGTAGACCAAGGAGGAGAACAAGAAGACCGACGAGACGGCGAACAAACGACGGACCCGCCGTACGTCGACCACCAGATTGGAGACCGGCGCCAATGCCCGGGCCTCCAAGCTACGGATGGGAGCCCCATCCGATGTGGCATCCACCACCACCATTCGGGCCATTTTATTGGCCATGGTAGATGAGGTAAAATTCTTAACCCTATCTTTTTATAAGCATTTAGATAGGGGGAGTTAAAAATTAATGAGCTAATTGTCAATTTTTAAGGGGGAGATATAAGGTAGCTAAATTTCCTTTAGAAAGGGGGAGAAAAATAATAGCTATCTCATTGTTACAAAAAGGGGGAGGACATTACCTTTGTTAAAATAAATTCATAGAAGAGCATGTTTTAAAGGGTGAGTTATATGAAATGTAAAACCAATCAAACCTTTTTGATAATGTCAAAAAGGGGGAGGATTTTTATGCATTATTATTTACGATTTTGTCATCATCAAAAAGGGGGAGATTGTTGGTGCTAGAGCACCACGATCATTTGTTTTGATGATAACAAAACACGTGTTATTTAACATTTGCAATTTGAGTCCTAGATTTCAGGTCAATTGCAAATATGGACGTGCTTAGACGGAGTTCGAGCTCGCATCCAGGACGGATTGGAGGAGCTTGACGGAAAACAGAGGAGGTTCGCGTGGAGCGAAAGATTGAAGATGGAAGGAAATGAAGAATAGGATAGATTTCCTTCTTTTGTACTTGTTGTATTTTTCGTTTCTTTTGTTGCTCTTTATTTCCTTAGATATTTTATGTTAAAGAGCCTCAAAGAACCCTAACAGTAGTCCTAGGAACACCGGCACAACCCTAGGATACTTAGGTTTTCTGTAGAATACTTAGAAAACCAATATAGGGTTCAAACAGCACTTCCAGACGTCTAATTCCCAAATCAGACGTCTGATAAAGTATTCTAAGACGTCTGACTGTTATTTCAGACGTCTGATAACTGTTAGGCTGGACATAGGTAGCTCTGTCTGATGAAATCAGACGTCCAGACCTTAGACCAGACGTCTTAGAAGACGTCTGATGGATTTGCCAGACGTCCAATTAGTGGACCGTTGGCTGGCTTAGCAGACACTCAAGAATATGACCGTTAGAGCCTTATTAGACGTCCTTAGGCCTTTTCAGACGTCTGATAAATGACCGTTTTGCCTCGGCTGACCCAAAATCTCTTCTCAGAGATTTTCTAGCTGTTGCAACGTTTGGAAATCAATTCCCACAGTAAAAGTAGGTTTCCAGACGTCCAGACATAGTGCCAGACGTCCTGTATGTCGTCTGATGGACTTGCGTAAAAACCCTGTTTAGATCTGATCCAAGTCAGGGAGAGACCCGCCCAAAATCAGACGTCTGACCTTTGAATCAGACGTCTTCTAGTGAACTTCCAGACGTCTGATGCTAGAATTAGACGTCTGATAAGCCTGTCAGAACAATGATTGTTCCTGATTTCGGCCTGATTCTCTTGGGCTTTGCACCCAACGGCTATGGAAGCTTTTCCAAGCCTTCCAAAGCCTTCCTAAGGCCTCTATAAATAGAGGGGAGCCTTTGCAACACAAACACACACAAGATACACACCTAGAGAGACCAAGATACACAAGAAACAAGTTGTATTACACTTTCCACTCTCTTGTGTCCTAGCTAGCTCTTGCTCTCCAAGCTCAAGCACCTTTCTCTTGAGAGCATCAAGCTGTTGCGCACCCGCTCTCCCGCCGTAGTTCACGAGAGCGAAGTTGCGCCGTCGCGTGGCTCACGCACCGCGTCATCGTCGACGCACTCCTTGCAAAGGGGAGTTTCCTATTTCCTATAGAAGCTAGGTTTAAATTACTTTGTTGGCTCTATAGGTTTGTTGTTTATTTTATCTTTGTATTTTGGTTGGGTATTCGCTTTGCGAATTCCCGTCTCCTTCGTGGGACAAAATCCTTCTCGTGGAGAGAAGGGGTTGAGGAACGCTACCCTCGTACTTGTAGCGTGGTTGTACTGAGGTTGAATCACCCTCGTTTTAAAGTGATTCGGTTAGTGGATTTGATCAACTAGGTTGATCGGAAAATCCTAACTCGAGAGGGTTAGGTGGTGGTTTTCACCCGGTTTGGGTTTCCACCTAAAAATTCCTGTGTACATTTTGTGATTGCTTATTTTTGTAAGATTGTTTATATTTTCAATTCCGCATTTTTTTTGTCACGCTGATCTCACCCCTCCAAGTAGGGAAATCACATTTGGTATCAGAGCAGGTCTTGCTGTTTCGACGTAACAACCAAGCAAGAAGATCGATGGAGGGAAGCAGTTCCGCGTGTAGGATTTCTGAGGGGCAGTCCACAACCCGTCCGCCCTACTCTGACGGGAACAACTACAGCTACTGGAAGCTGAGGATGAAGACATGGCTCCAAGACACTGAATTCGAGGTATGGGGATGTTGCGAAACCCCATACGAGATCTCGAAGCGACCCCAAGGAGGCTACTCGCAGCTGCAGATTCAAGATCTTTCACTCAACGCAAAGGCAATGAATGCCCTGTATTGCGCATTGAGTCCGAAAGAGTTCGAGAAAATCAAAGAGTGCACCACTGCCCACGAGATATGGAGGAGGTTGGAAGGCACTCATGAGGAGACAAGCTCGGAGGAAGAAGAAGAAGAAGAAACCGCTTGCTTTGGTTTCATGGCCAGAGGAACCAACAGCGACAACGAAAGCGAAAGCGACAGCGACAACGAGGTAAATCTCGATCTTCAAGAAGCTTTTAATGAACTTTTTGAGATTAGTAAATCACTTAGGATAGAAAATAAAAGCATTAAAAAGAACCTTAGTTTTCTTAAAAATGAAAATGATAGGTTAGAAATAAAACTTAAGGATCTAGAAACTTGTCCTAAAAATGATAACCTATTATTAGAAAATCATAACCTCATCAATGAAAATAATAAGTTGATTGAGGAAAATGATAGTCTAAAGTTATAAATCTATGATTTAAAGACTAAGATGCAAACTATAGAAAAAGAAATTGCATGTCTTAGGGAAAATTCTAACAAATTAATCAACAAAGTTGATAATTTTTATATCCCTAAGATTGAGAAAGGATCTCCATCAAGGAGACCCACTAACAAATCCGGATCCAAGCCCACTTGGATACCGAAAAAGGAATTAGAATCTTGTTTTGTAGGGTTCAGGGATAATTACAACATAAAGGACTGGACCTACAAGCTCGAGTCTGGTCAACTCAAGTTGGGAGAACCAAGGAGTAGACCAAGGAGGAGAACAAGAAGACCGACGAGACGGCGAACAAACGACGGACCCGCCGTACGTCGACCACCAGATTGGAGACCTGCGCCAATGCCCGGGCCTCCAAGCTACGGATGGGAGCCCCATCTGATGTGGCATCCACCACCACCATTCGGGCCATTTTATTGGCCATGGTAGATGAGGTAAAATTCTTAACCCTATCTTTTTATAAGCATTTAGATAGGGGGAGTTAAAAATTAATGAGCTAATTGTCAATTTTTAAGGGGGAGATATAAGGTAGCTAAATTTCCTTTAGAAAGGGGGAGAAAAATAATAGCTATCTCATTGTTACAAAAAGGGGGAGGACATTACCTTTGTTAAAATAAATTCATAGAAGAGCATGTTTTAAAGGGGGAGTTATATGAAATGTAAAACCAATCAAACCTTTTTGATAATGTCAAAAAGGGGGAGGATTTTTATGCATTATTATTTACGATTTTGTCATCATCAAAAAGGGGGAGATTGTTGGTGCTAGAGCACCACAATCATTTGTTTTGATGATAACAAAACACGTGTTATTTAACATTTGCAATTTGAGTCCTAGATTTCAGGTCAATTGCAAATATGGACGTGCTTAGACGGAGTTCGAGCTCGCATCCAGGACGGATTGGAGGAGCTTGACGGAAAACAGAGGAGGTTCGCGTGGAGCGAAAGATTGAAGATGGAAGGAAATGAAGAATAGGATAGATTTCCTTCTTTTGTACTTGTTGTATTTTTCATTTCTTTTGTTGCTCTTTATTTCCTTAGATATTTTATGTTAAAGAGCCTCAAAGAACCCTAACAGTAGTCCTAGGAACACCGGCACAACCCTAGGATACTTAGGTTTTCTGTAGAATACTTAGAAAACCAATATAGGGTTCAAACAGCACTTCCAGACGTCTAATTCCCAAATCAGACGTCTGATAAAGTATTCTAAGACGTCTGACTGTTATTTCAGACGTCTGATAACTGTTAGGCTGGACATAGGTAGCTCTGTCTGATGAAATCAGACGTCCAGACCTTAGACCAGACGTCTTAGAAGACGTCTGATGGATTTGCCAGACGTCCAATTAGTGGACCGTTGGCTGGCTTAGCAGACACTCAAGAATATGACCGTTAGAGCCTTATTAGACGTCCTTAGGCCTTTTCAGACGTCTGATAAATGACCGTTTTGCCTCGGCTGACCCAAAATCTCTTCTCAGAGATTTTCTAGCTGTTGCAACGTTTGGAAATCAATTCCCACAGTAAAAGTAGGTTTCCAGACGTCCAGACATAGTGCCAGACGTCCTGTATGTCGTCTGATGGACTTGCGTAAAAACCCTGTTTAGATCTGATCCAAGTCAGGGAGAGACCCGCCCAAAATCAGACGTCTGACCTTTGAATCAGACGTCTTATAGTGAACTTCCAGACGTCTGATGCTAGAATTAGACGTCTGATAAGCCTGTCAGAACAATGATTGTTCCTGATTTCGGCCTGATTCTCTTGGGCTTTGCACCCAACGGCTATGGAAGCTTTTCCAAGCCTTCCAAAGCCTTCCTAAGGCCTCTATAAATAGAGGGGAGCCTTTGCAACACAAACACACACAAGATACACACCTAGAGAGACCAAGATACACAAGAAACAAGTTGTATTACACTTTCCACTCTCTTGTGTCCTAGCTAGCTCTTGCTCTCCAAGCTCAAGCACCTTTCTCTTGAGAGCATCAAGCTGTTGCGCACCCGCTCTCCCGCCGTAGTTCACGAGAGCGAAGTTGCGCCGTCGCGTGGCTCACGCACCGCGTCATCGTCGACGCACTCCTTGCAAAGGGGAGTTTCCTATTTCCTATAGAAGCTAGGTTTAAATTACTTTGTTGGCTCTATAGGTTTGTTGTTTATTTTATCTTTGTATTTTGGTTGGGTATTCGCTTTGCGAATTCCCGTCTCCTTCGTGGGACAAAATCCTTCTCGTGGAGAGAAGGGGTTGAGGAACGCTACCCTCGTACTTGTAGCGTGGTTGTACTGAGGTTGAATCACCCTCGTTTTAAAGTGATTCGGTTAGTGGATTTGATCAACTAGGTTGATCGGAAAATCCTAACTCGAGAGGGTTAGGTGGTGGTTTTCACCCGGTTTGGGTTTCCACCTAAAAATTCCTGTGTACATTTTGTGATTGCTTATTTTTGTAAGATCGTTTATATTTTCAATTCCGCATTTTTTTTGTCACGCTGATCTCACCCCTCCAAGTAGGGAAATCACATTTGGTATCAGAGCAGGTCTTGCTGTTTCGACGTAACAACCAAGCAAGAAGATCGATGGAGGGAAGCAGTTCCGCGTGTAGGATTTCTGAGGGGCAGTCCACAACCCGTCCGCCCTACTCTGACGGGAACAACTACAGCTACTGGAAGCTGAGGATGAAGACGTGGCTCCAAGACACTGAATTCGAGGTATGGGGATGTTGCGAAACCCCATACGAGATCTCGAAGCGACCCCAAGGAGGCTACTCGCAGCTGCAGATTCAAGATCTTTCACTCAACGCAAAGGCAATGAATGCCCTGTATTGCGCATTGAGTCCGAAAGAGTTCGAGAAAATCAAAGAGTGCACCACTGCCCACGAGATATGGAGGAGGTTGGAAGGCACTCATGAGGAGACAAGCTCGGAGGAAGAAGAAGAAGAAGAAACCGCTTGCTTTGGTTTCATGGCCAGAGGAACCAACAGCGACAACGAAAGCGAAAGCGACAGCGACAACGAGGTAAATCTCGATCTTCAAGAAGCTTTTAATGAACTTTTTGAGATTAGTAAATCACTTAGGATAGAAAATAAAAGCATTAAAAAGAACCTTAGTTTTCTTAAAAATGAAAATGATAGGTTAGAAATAAAACTTAAGGATCTAGAAACTTGTCCTAAAAATGATAACCTATTATTAGAAAATCATAACCTCATCAATGAAAATAATAAGTTGATTGAGGAAAATGATAGTCTAAAGTTATAAATCTATGATTTAAAGACTAAGATGCAAACTATAGAAAAAGAAATTGCATGTCTTAGGGAAAATTCTAACAAATTAATCAACAAAGTTGATAATTTTTATAGCCCTAAGATTGAGAAAGGATCTCCATCAAGGAGACCCACTAACAAATCCGGATCCAAGCCCACTTGGATACCGAAAAAGGAATTAGAATCTTGTTTTGTAGGGTTCAGGGATAATTACAACATAAAGGACTGGACCTACAAGCTCGAGTCTGGTCAACTCAAGTTGGGAGAACCAAGGAGTAGACCAAGGAGGAGAACAAGAAGACCGACGAGACGGCGAACAAACGACGGACCCGCCGTACGTCGACCACCAGATTGGAGACCTGCGCCAATGCCCGGGCCTCCAAGCTACGGATGGGAGCCCCATCTGATGTGGCATCCACCACCACCATTCGGGCCATTTTATTGGCCATGGTAGATGAGGTAAAATTCTTAACCCTATCTTTTTATAAGCATTTAGATAGGGGGAGTTAAAAATTAATGAGCTAATTGTCAATTTTTAAGGGGGAGATATAAGGTAGCTAAATTTCCTTTAGAAAGGGGGAGAAAAATAATAGCTATCTCATTGTTACAAAAAGGGGGAGGACATTACCTTTGTTAAAATAAATTCATAGAAGAGCATGTTTTAAAGGGGGAGTTATATGAAATGTAAAACCAATCAAACCTTTTTGATAATGTCAAAAAGGGGGAGGATTTTTATGCATTATTATTTACGATTTTGTCATCATCAAAAAGGGGGAGATTGTTGGTGCTAGAGCACCACAATCATTTGTTTTGATGATAACAAAACACGTGTTATTTAACATTTGCAATTTGAGTCCTAGATTTCAGGTCAATTGCAAATATGGACGTGCTTAGACGGAGTTCGAGCTCGCATCCAGGACGGATTGGAGGAGCTTGACGGAAAACAGAGGAGGTTCGCGTGGAGCGAAAGATTGAAGATGGAAGGAAATGAAGAATAGGATAGATTTCCTTCTTTTGTACTTGTTGTATTTTTCATTTCTTTTGTTGCTCTTTATTTCCTTAGATATTTTATGTTAAAGAGCCTCAAAGAACCCTAACAGTAGTCCTAGGAACACCGGCACAACCCTAGGATACTTAGGTTTTCTGTAGAATACTTAGAAAACCAATATAGGGTTCAAACAGCACTTCCAGACGTCTAATTCCCAAATCAGACGTCTGATAAAGTATTCTAAGACGTCTGACTGTTATTTCAGACGTCTGATAACTGTTAGGCTGGACATAGGTAGCTCTGTCTGATGAAATCAGACGTCCAGACCTTAGACCAGACGTCTTAGAAGACGTCTGATGGATTTGCCAGACGTCCAATTAGTGGACCGTTGGCTGGCTTAGCAGACACTCAAGAATATGACCGTTAGAGCCTTATTAGACGTCCTTAGGCCTTTTCAGACGTCTGATAAATGACCGTTTTGCCTCGGCTGACCCAAAATCTCTTCTCAGAGATTTTCTAGCTGTTGCAACGTTTGGAAATCAATTCCCACAGTAAAAGTAGGTTTCCAGACGTCCAGACATAGTGCCAGACGTCCTGTATGTCGTCTGATGGACTTGCGTAAAAACCCTGTTTAGATCTGATCCAAGTCAGGGAGAGACCCGCCCAAAATCAGACGTCTGACCTTTGAATCAGACGTCTTATAGTGAACTTCCAGACGTCTGATGCTAGAATTAGACGTCTGATAAGCCTGTCAGAACAATGATTGTTCCTGATTTCGGCCTGATTCTCTTGGGCTTTGCACCCAACGGCTATGGAAGCTTTTCCAAGCCTTCCAAAGCCTTCCTAAGGCCTCTATAAATAGAGGGGAGCCTTTGCAACACAAACACACACAAGATACACACCTAGAGAGACCAAGATACACAAGAAACAAGTTGTATTACACTTTCCACTCTCTTGTGTCCTAGCTAGCTCTTGCTCTCCAAGCTCAAGCACCTTTCTCTTGAGAGCATCAAGCTGTTGCGCACCCGCTCTCCCGCCGTAGTTCACGAGAGCGAAGTTGCGCCGTCGCGTGGCTCATGCACCGCGTCATCGTCGACGCACTCCTTGCAAAGGGGAGTTTCCTATTTCCTATAGAAGCTAGGTTTAAATTACTTTGTTGGCTCTATAGGTTTGTTGTTTATTTTATCTTTGTATTTTGGTTGGGTATTCGCTTTGCGAATTCCCGTCTCCTTCGTGGGACAAAATCCTTCTCGTGGAGAGAAGGGGTTGAGGAACGCTACCCTCGTACTTGTAGCGTGGTTGTACTGAGGTTGAATCACCCTCGTTTTAAAGTGATTCGGTTAGTGGATTTGATCAACTAGGTTGATCGGAAAATCCTAACTCGAGAGGGTTAGGTGGTGGTTTTCACCCGGTTTGGGTTTCCACCTAAAAATTCCTGTGTACATTTTGTGATTGCTTATTTTTGTAAGATCGTTTATATTTTCAATTCCGCATTTTTTTTGTCACGCTGATCTCACCCCTCCAAGTAGGGAAATCACATTTGGTATCAGAGCAGGTCTTGCTGTTTCGACGTAACAACCAAGCAAGAAGATCGATGGAGGGAAGCAGTTCCGCGTGTAGGATTTCTGAGGGGCAGTCCACAACCCGTCCGCCCTACTCTGACGGGAACAACTACAGCTACTGGAAGCTGAGGATGAAGACGTGGCTCCAAGACACTGAATTCGAGGTATGGGGATGTTGCGAAACCCCATACGAGATCTCGAAGCGACCCCAAGGAGGCTACTCGCAGCTGCAGATTCAAGATCTTTCACTCAACGCAAAGGCAATGAATGCCCTGTATTGCGCATTGAGTCCGAAAGAGTTCGAGAAAATCAAAGAGTGCACCACTGCCCACGAGATATGGAGGAGGTTGGAAGGCACTCATGAGGAGACAAGCTCGGAGGAAGAAGAAGAAGAAGAAACCGCTTGCTTTGGTTTCATGGCCAGAGGAACCAACAGCGACAACGAAAGCGAAAGCGACAGCGACAACGAGGTAAATCTCGATCTTCAAGAAGCTTTTAATGAACTTTTTGAGATTAGTAAATCACTTAGGATAGAAAATAAAAGCATTAAAAAGAACCTTAGTTTTCTTAAAAATGAAAATGATAGGTTAGAAATAAAACTTAAGGATCTAGAAACTTGTCCTAAAAATGATAACCTATTATTAGAAAATCATAACCTCATCAATGAAAATAATAAGTTGATTGAGGAAAATGATAGTCTAAAGTTAGAAATCTATGATTTAAAGACTAAGATGCAAACTATAGAAAAAGAAATTGCATGTCTTAGGGAAAATTCTAACAAATTAATCAACAAAGTTGATAATTTTTATAGCCCTAAGATTGAGAAAGGATCTCCATCAAGGAGACCCACTAACAAATCCGGATCCAAGCCCACTTGGATACCGAAAAAGGAATTAGAATCTTGTTTTGTAGGGTTCAGGGATAATTACAACATAAAGGACTGGACCTACAAGCTCGAGTCTGGTCAACTCAAGTTGGGAGAACCAAGGAGTAGACCAAGGAGGAGAACAAGAAGACCGACGAGACGGCGAACAAACGACGGACCCGCCGTACGTCGACCACCAGATTGGAGACCTGCGCCAATGCCCGGGCCTCCAAGCTACGGATGGGAGCCCCATCTGATGTGGCATCCACCACCACCATTCGGGCCATTTTATTGGCCATGGTAGATGAGGTAAAATTCTTAACCCTATCTTTTTATAAGCATTTAGATAGGGGGAGTTAAAAATTAATGAGCTAATTGTCAATTTTTAAGGGGGAGATATAAGGTAGCTAAATTTCCTTTAGAAAGGGGGAGAAAAATAATAGCTATCTCATTGTTACAAAAAGGGGGAGGACATTACCTTTGTTAAAATAAATTCATAGAAGAGCATGTTTTAAAGGGGGAGTTATATGAAATGTAAAACCAATCAAACCTTTTTGATAATGTCAAAAAGGGGGAGGATTTTTATGCATTATTATTTACGATTTTGTCATCATCAAAAAGGGGGAGATTGTTGGTGCTAGAGCACCACAATCATTTGTTTTGATGATAACAAAACACGTGTTATTTAACATTTGCAATTTGAGTCCTAGATTTCAGGTCAATTGCAAATATGGACGTGCTTAGACGGAGTTCGAGCTCGCATCCAGGACGGATTGGAGGAGCTTGACGGAAAACAGAGGAGGTTCGCGTGGAGCGAAAGATTGAAGATGGAAGGAAATGAAGAATAGGATAGATTTCCTTCTTTTGTACTTGTTGTATTTTTCATTTCTTTTGTTGCTCTTTATTTCCTTAGATATTTTATGTTAAAGAGCCTCAAAGAACCCTAACAGTAGTCCTAGGAACACCGGCACAACCCTAGGATACTTAGGTTTTCTGTAGAATACTTAGAAAACCAATATAGGGTTCAAACAGCACTTCCAGACGTCTAATTCCCAAATCAGACGTCTGATAAAGTATTCTAAGACGTCTGACTGTTATTTCAGACGTCTGATAACTGTTAGGCTGGACATAGGTAGCTCTGTCTGATGAAATCAGACGTCCAGACCTTAGACCAGACGTCTTAGAAGACGTCTGATGGATTTGCCAGACGTCCAATTAGTGGACCGTTGGCTGGCTTAGCAGACACTCAAGAATATGACCGTTAGAGCCTTATTAGACGTCCTTAGGCCTTTTCAGACGTCTGATAAATGACCGTTTTGCCTCGGCTGACCCAAAATCTCTTCTCAGAGATTTTCTAGCTGTTGCAACGTTTGGAAATCAATTCCCACAGTAAAAGTAGGTTTCCAGACGTCCAGACATAGTGCCAGACGTCCTGTATGTCGTCTGATGGACTTGCGTAAAAACCCTGTTTAGATCTGATCCAAGTCAGGGAGAGACCCGCCCAAAATCAGACGTCTGACCTTTGAATCAGACGTCTTATAGTGAACTTCCAGACGTCTGATGCTAGAATTAGACGTCTGATAAGCCTGTCAGAACAATGATTGTTCCTGATTTCGGCCTGATTCTCTTGGGCTTTGCACCCAACGGCTATGGAAGCTTTTCCAAGCCTTCCAAAGCCTTCCTAAGGCCTCTATAAATAGAGGGGAGCCTTTGCAACACAAACACACACAAGATACACACCTAGAGAGACCAAGATACACAAGAAACAAGTTGTATTACACTTTCCACTCTCTTGTGTCTTAGCTAGCTCTTGCTCTCCAAGCTCAAGCACCTTTCTCTTGAGAGCATCAAGCTGTTGCGCACCCGCTCTCCCGCCGTAGTTCACGAGAGCGAAGTTGCGCCGTCGCGTGGCTCACGCACCGCGTCATCGTCGACGCACTCCTTGCAAAGGGGAGTTTCCTATTTCCTATAGAAGCTAGGTTTAAATTACTTTGTTGGCTCTATAGGTTTGTTGTTTATTTTATCTTTGTATTTTGGTTGGGTATTCGCTTTGCGAATTCCCGTCTCCTTCGTGGGACAAAA
Organism: Thalassia testudinum; assembly: GCA_037157565.1. Classification (NCBI taxonomy): domain Eukaryota; kingdom Viridiplantae; phylum Streptophyta; class Magnoliopsida; order Alismatales; family Hydrocharitaceae; genus Thalassia; species Thalassia testudinum. The sequence continues at coordinate 42,308,715 of JAZHRO010000049.1, forward strand.
TCCTTCTCGTGGAGAGAAGGGGTTGAGGAACGCTACCCTCGTACTTGTAGCGTGGTTGTACTGAGGTTGAATCACCCTCGTTTTAAAGTGATTCGGTTAGTGGATTTGATCAACTAGGTTGATCGGAAAATCCTAACTCGAGAGGGTTAGGTGGTGGTTTTCACCCGGTTTGGGTTTCCACCTAAAAATTCCTGTGTACATTTTGTGATTGCTTATTTTTGTGAGATTGTTTATATTTTCAATTCCGCATTTTTTTTGTCACGCTGATCTCACCCCTCCAAGTAGGGAAACCACACGTACTCCACATCCCAACCAGAAATCCTATTTTCTATTTTTAGAAAATCCTATTTTCCCGAACACCCAACGCCACATTCGATTTCTCCTCCACCAAAACCAATTCCCCCCTCCTTAATCCCTCATAGGTTCCTCCCCTCCACCACTCTCCAATCGATTCCCCTTAGAACCGACACCCCCCCCCCACCCCACCCCATCCCCCCACTTTAGACTTTCATAGCCATCCCCTCTTCCACCTTCTTCCTCAAAGTGGAAGACTCCTCCACGCCATGACCTCCATCAAGTCACCTTGAAGGACATCTCCTCTACATCTTAGGTCCTTCAAGAAGGCCACCAAGGATTACTCTTTGGTGTTTGTATTCTTTAATCTAGTTCTTCTTCTTCTAATTTTCATTTATTGCATTCTAGTTACAATAAGTTACATTTCATGTTCTACTTATTTTCTAAGCATTCCTATAATGTTAGATTTCTAAGCATTCTTCTATTCGTTCTTCTTGTAAGATTCCATTTAGTCAATAAAATTTCATCATTATTACCATCATTATTTTAGTAATTTATCATCCCTATGTTATATGGCAGTTCCTACTCAAGTGAATGATTACATGTTTCATCAAAATGATCTTAACAACGTTTATGTTCTAAAAGAATATCATGACGAGCAATACACGTACACATGATACATATATCTTCATTGTACGATGATTGTACGTTTTAAGATTGCTACTGGAGAATTTACAGTGCGGGAAATCTATCATGTTTAGGTCTTAGGAGTTGGGTTTAGTTTTAGGAATCAAGTCAAATTATCAATTCCAAAGTTGCATTTCCGCCTCCCTAAGTTCTACCTGGACTTACCATCTCATTATATATTATTACGCTATACTACGACAAAAATATTCAAAATGCGATTTTACGCCAAACAGAACCCAAAGAGACTATAGCCCTCTTGGAGGGTTAGTTGACTGAACTGCATCTACCTGTAGATGTAAAATTCAACGCTTATTGGGAGGCAACCCAATGTTTATATATACCTTTCCCGTCCCATTTTTTGTTATGTAGGATTGGAGGATATTTAGCCAAATTATCTTAATTCAAGTCTTCTTGTGAGCTGATACCTTTTGTTTTCCCACTTTCTCATTCATATTTTTAATGTAGGCATTACAATTCTCAGGCATGGGGGGGTAGATACCTTAGATTATTACTTACAAAATTAGTCCTGGATAATCTCCAAAGTTCTTTATAAATATTCTTGCTATTTGTATAAAAAAAGATGTCCTTTATAAATAACATAATTGCATATTTTTAGCTAGGATTAGTGAATAACAAGGTATCTTAAAGTCAGTAAGGATAGAGGGTTATAGGAAACATAGTCCAAAAGAGTGCAATTAAGGAAATTCCTTAGAATTTGGTTTAACCTTGATTGTTGAAGAATCTAATCAATTAAGATCAAAAGTCAATAAAGAAGAATGTATATGGCTCATTTGTCTACCCTCTTGTCTAGAAAACTTTGTAACCTAGGCATCCACCTTCACACCCACTTGAGTTGATCTATGGGGTTTCAAACCTTGGAACCAATGGGTTTCACCATAAGTTGAGATTGGGGAACCTTTGCAATTAATTGGACTTAATTCATATCAAAACTAAGGTCCCTGCAGGTATGGTTGGCATGTTGCATTGGGTTTACTCCCCAACTGTAGGATGTCCAGATCCCAGTTGTGCATCTTGAGTTTCCTTGAGTTTTGCTTACGTGATGTTCCTGAATGGATAAAGGAGAGTCACTCACATGGAAAAATGAGAAAAAAAGAAGAAAATACTAAAGTAGGAGGAGGAAAAAAAGAAAGCAAAAAAGAGAGAAAATATTCAATAAAAATGTATGCGTTCCAATATCCCAAAAACCCAAAAAGAGTAAGGTATTACAATAAGAGGCCAAATGGTTCTACTAGGGAGATATTGACCTTAGGATAGAAAAGGGTGAGGAGAAAGCTGCCAAATATGTGAGGAGAAAGTTGCCAAATCTTAGTAAGGCAAAGCCGAATGTGAGACTTAGGGAGATTAAGGACAGTTCCAATTTGGTGAAATCCAATGGCTTCAAAACTTGAAGGCTCGTAAGCAAGTCATATACACTTTTGCACAAATACTTTAAAGTCACGGTTTTACAAACTTTGGGTGGACTCTTGAGCCTAGGAAATTCACCTTGAGCCAAGTCATATAAATAGCATACATTAGCTTAGTATATACATTAGTTTACATACATCACATATTACATGCAATGTTTAGCTAGAAAGAGATTTCATGCATATCTAAATTCAATTAGAATGTAGTTAGGATAGCATGCATTAGCTTTAGTTTGCATTCAACATATTACATGCATTATTTTGATGTAAATAGCAATAATGCATTCATGGGGTAACATCTATCAATTTACCCAAAATTAATGTCTTTTATGTTTCTTCTTCACAGCACTTGCAACGCTCCTCCGCATCTACACCTTAATGGACAAGGAAAGTGGATCTCTGTCGCACACATCCACTGATTACGTAGCAATCATAGGACTTAAATGACTTAAATTAAGTTAGAACTTAGCATAAATTGTAGTATAATTCATGCATACATTGCATTTTTTCTGCTTTACTTAGATATGCATGAAATAATGTTATAATGTACTGATTAGTGCAATATTTGGGATTTTAGGCAATAAGAAGCTCAGGAGATGGCCTGAAGCTGAATCTGAAGCAAGGAAGAAGCTAGAGTTGTAGCAAAGCTGGACAAGAAGCCCTGGAATAAAGATGAAGAAATAATGTAGGGATGAGGTATACTACCTTACTAGTAGAATTTTAATGTAGGAATTAAATTATGAAGAACATAGGAAATTTGCTAGCCTTAATACAGCCCTAGAGACCTTCCTAAACCCTAGCCACCCTTAGATTAGGTCACCCTAGCTTAGAGAACCTCAAAACCCTCATTCCAACCCATATCTGGATGTCCAGGTAGGTTGCTGGACATCCAGGACCCTTAGACACCACTTACAGAGCCAAAACCCAATTCTGTTGTAATATTGGACATCCGGACAAGGTGTCTGACACCCAATTTCTATAGAATTCCAAGATAGAACCTAAACTTCACCCTGATTCGACATTAGATGTCCAAACCAGAGAGTTGGACTTCTAATTTTGAAGTATAAGTTGTCTGATCACTAAATCAGACGTCTGGAACCCCTCTCTAGATACTATTTTTGAAATCAAGCCAAGATCTTGATTTCATAAGGCCCTAAACCCAATTCTACACCCTAGGGAACCTAAATAAGGTGCCTACTTGGGCAAAATCATCATTATTTAGGAAATGCATCGAAGTATAGGACAAAATTGCTCAAAGCATTTAAATTTATAAACTCAGATTCACAAAGTAGAGTTCGAGATAGTTCGCAGGGAGCAAGTATGCAATTTAAATTCACCAATCACAAAATATATGCAATTGAAATCAATAATACTCAAAATGATATTTCAATAAAACCAAAAGAATAATGCACAAAGGGTTAAAATCACCATTTATCCCTTTAAGTTTCAGCTCAAAATCACTTAAATATTTCAACAGTAAATCACAACTATTAATCCACGTCAATCAAGTTATGCAAATAACCCACAATAACCAACAGAGGGCCTCAGACATCGGCCTTATGTATTAGATGGCTTAAGTGGTAAGCCTCAGCAAGCACAGCACCAAAGGAAGCACCAAGAGCATAAGGCTCTCTCTCTCTCTCAAGAACACAGCAGCAGCAGCAATAGCGACTCAAGGGCCTCTTTAGAATTTCTCTAAGTATTAAGAGCAGAGGGAGTGCACGAGAGCAAAACCCACCCCCTCTCTCTCAGATCCTCTTTCTCTCTCCCTGAACTCAAAATCAGACCAAACCCAAGAAGCGGGTAATCAGATCCACCACCCAGATCCATGTGGGGTATGCACGGGTAGGGGTGTGGACGAGCACGAGAGGCACAGCGTGTGCGAGGGCATATGGTAGGGACACTAACTACTTTCTCACACTAACTTCACCCACCCTACATCTCACTGACTACTTTCTCCCTCCCTTTCCATTGGACCAACCACTTGACCCACCCAAGTGTGCCATTTTACATGAACTTCAACCATGGCCAGATCTGGGTCATTCTTCCACCTTTCCATTTTATTTTGATCCCTATTTCTTTATCAATCATTGTTTTAGGGATCTTAAGGAAGACACATTTCCTGAGGACATCCAAGTGTCCAATTATTTACATGATTGTCTATTTTTCATGCATACCTTCACAACTGGCTGAATGGTGTAAAAGATAGCACTGGATGAGAGGTAACCCATCATTTTCCTACTTTCTTCTTTCTCTTTCTTTTCCAGGTTTTGACCATCTTAAACCCGACCGCCTTTCATTAAGGTGATCCCTTCTCCCTCCTAATGCATGAGGACATTGCATATCATAAGCATGGGGGGTGTTTTTAAAATTTTGACAATCAATTTAGGATTTTCAAAACCTAAAAATATACATTTTTCTTTTGTCTTTTTGTTTTATTTTCTTGCATGCATCCCCAAAAAAATAAAAATGTTGAAAACTTTTTGAGGAAAATATTGAAATTGGGACTAAGGTTGAAAACTCACTTTTGGTACAATGGGATTTAATCTTTAACAAACTAGGGATAAGGATACGGATCTGATCATTAGAATTTCAAGGTCTACCTTTAGACCAGATCAAATATCCTTCTCTAAAATTCCACCCGAACTCATAATAGTTCAAGTGACTTGATCCTCTTTTGTAACATGGAAAGTATCTGGCTTAGTTTCTAATTCAAGAACTTGCATCTCGTGCAAAACTTCTTGTGTCAAATTTCACACACAAGCCAACAGCTAGAAACAATTAAAATTTGGAAAAACCTCTTTGTTTAGCCTTAGTAAAAATCTAAAGCAGATGATTGGTTTGAGTTCCCACCATCGAGAAGGAGGAAAATGCCTCCTTTGAGGATGAAATGTCAACATGTTACCTCCTCGATGTTGCTCTCTATCTATATTTCATATCTTTAGATGGAGCATTAAAGCGCATTTTTGTAGCTCAAGTGTCTTGGATAGTACTCTACCTGTAGTGTCGGAGAAGGAGCTTAAGTTTGCTTGGAGCGCCCCGTTGCACCACATTGTCTTTTGGGGTTGTGAGCTCCTGGGTGGTGTCATGGATAGTGCTATCTCAAAGTACTAGTGCCAGAGCCCCCTTGAGGATTGGTAATGAGAATGATGATCCCGACACATCTGTTGTAAGACTAAGCTAAAAATAAGCATAGGGGAGACAAAAACAACTTTTAAACCAAAAACATGCCCTTATAAATGTTGGCTTTTTAGAAGCATAGACACAAGGTTTTAAAGGCTATTGGAAGTTGCGAATCAAGTTCAAAAGCTAGAAAAATCCTAAGCACAAAAATTTCAAGTCATCTAAATTAACAAGGGGTTAATCTGTGAATTTTTTGGTGGATATATTTATCCTGATTCGTCTAATTTTTCAGATCCATAAACAAATCTTGATGTTTATCTTTATCAAATCTCGTACCTCCTGTGTTTGAATCAACCAACGTCTTGTAATCTCTTTCTCCTCAAAAGTTGAAAAAACTTAGATTTCCCAAAATTCCATTTTGTAAAAATTAAAGTTTTGCTAAAAGACTAGCAAAAGATAAGCATGGGGGTGTGATAAACACTAGTTTATTACAATTCTTATGCATTAAAACAAACCTAACTTTTAGGAATTTAACTACTCAAACAAGTTTTTGAGTTGCATTTAGGCATCAATTAGGATAGGCATGTATTTCACATTTTGTTGTCTTTTTAATGTGCTTTTGTGAGTGTTAGGGTTATACAGATTGTCAGATCCCCAGAACCTGATGAACACACATAAACTCAAGATAAATTGCTTATTTATGATAGCTCCTAGGTCTAGTATTGCATATCATGTTATAAATATTGCATAACATCTATTGCATGGCATTTAGGACAGTTGTATGTTTTGTATATTATTTCCTACTTTTATATGCCAGGGGGGCAATGCGACATCCATACGGGTTTCAGCTGGTAAATCTGACCATACGGATGGATCGGGAGCGACGATCGCAATTCGGCAACGCAGGAATCATCTCGATTTAAGACCATGGCACCCTCTACAAGAAGAAGAAGACAGACGGCCCAGATGGCACCACATGGCGCCATCCAGACTGCCCACCATCGGCCAACAGCCACCGCCCACTCCCTTCATCATCCCCGCCCTTGAATCCTAGCCGTTGGATCAAGATCCAACGGCTGGGAAGCGTCAGCACCAAACTCTCCTCGCGACACAAAGGTTGACGTGGCTTATTGGTTGATGCAGTGGTTCACAAGGAAGGGGTGCGAATTCGAATCCTCGCAGCCCCCTCCCAATCTCAAATTAGCAGCATGCATAGTAGCGATAGCAGCAGCGCAGCAGGCACGTGCACACGTACGCTAGTGCATGACAGCACTCACACAACAAGGCACCGCGCGATCAGTGCTCATTATGGCTGGACAATGCGTGGGTGCAAGCGCAGCTGGTGCCAGCTTTCAGCTACTGCTGGGCTAACCTACAACGACGCTTACAGTCGTCGCTATTTCATTGCAAGTTAGCAAAGCCAGCTAAGGGCGTGAGCGGATGTGAGCTGTCTACAGCAACGTTTCCAGTGGTAGTCTGGAGGTCGCTAAAGGTCCTTTACCCATTTTTAGCCTCTTCTCCATTATAAAAGGACCTACACCCCCTCCCTTCCAAGCCATCTCTACCTACTCTACTCCCACCTACTCCCAAGCTCTAGCAAGCCTACCAATGCTCCATTAGAGCCAATTCTCAAGCTCCCAAGGCACCTATTAGCGTACCGAACCTCTGCCCCACCAAATATTCCTCCAATTTCCCATCCCCTTTCATATGTCACCTTGGAGCTATCCTCCCACCTCCATTCCAGTAGCAGATCATCTCCGTCTTCTCACCTCCATTACGGAGACACGCCAAAGCTTTCCTCAACCTGACGTCCTCCTGCATCTCACCTCCATCGTCTCACTCCTCACCTCCTTCATCTGAGCTTCCGCCAGGTGCCGTCGTCTCGCCGAATAGCCGATTTGGGAGATTTCCTCTGACCACCCTCTCTTTTTATGCTTTCATAGTTTATTGTAATTGACATTGGAAGTAATATATATCAGTTTTGTTCCACATCTCTATCTTGTGATATGTTTGCTATTTTTCTTCTTACAAAAATACAAAAAATAACAAAACACTAAAATACCAAAAAGAAACAAAACGAAGCACGATTTTCAATTAAACTAAACATCGCCTCCCTGTGTTCAACCCGGGACTCCCTTAGAGTTTCGGTATAAATTTTATCTGATCGACGTGTTTTGCAACTATGACAACAGGTTACTTGTAACCCTGATTTCTAACACGCTAAACATGCCTAACCATTTTGGCGCCGTTGCCAGGGAGGCAACGGAATTTACTTTATTGTTTATTGTGTTTCTTTGCATTTACATAGCACTAACCCTACTTGTCTTTGATCTACTGTCTTGCAGGTACCCTAGCATGGAGATCCAAGTGCGGTAGATCGGAGTAAAGTGCAGGTAGAGTACTCTGTAAGTGTCCCCCACATCCCCCCCACTAGTTCATTTCGCCACACTCATAATCAAGACCTAATCTACTTAGGTGTTTGCATAAACCTTAGGATAGCATTGTTTGTCTTGTTTGCCACCTTCACCCACCTCACCCCACATATAAAAAAAAAGATACTTTCTGTGGGACAAATCAATATACACACTCTATACACCCACATTTGAGGCACATAATTGGACTTGAATTTCATCTACTCTACCGGGCTTCCGACCTGTGGACCCAGTACACGAATTCAACACATAAAAAAGTAGAAATCATATTAGGTTAACCACCTTTTTGTGTGCCTTAATCGGTGGTGCATTTGAACCAATTGAGTGAATTGTTTGGGCCGCACTACCTAATCTAAAAGAGGTTCATTTTCTAGTTGCCCCATAGGATTCAATAATTTGGTCAAGCCAGGCACTCCATATTTTTCTTGATTTCTAAAGGAAAATACTTGAACACGTGCTTCCAACAACAAACTTGGTTTGCCTCACAAAACTTGGTTGAAAACCCCTAATATTTGAATCCTAAAAGCTATTAAGCAAGATTCGAACCCTAAAACTCACCTCATCATTAATAATCTTTCTTGAAAACCTCTTGGTTGTGCACATTCACATGTTCTCAAACAAATCATTAAGGGCACAACCCATTAAAGGCCCATCACATTCTAGAGTACCAATTTCTCAAGCCTAACTAAAATTAATTAGGCGTTGGTCGTAAGGATTCATTCGCTTGTCGGGATATAGATTGAGATTATTCACGATTAACCTGCTTATACTAGTCAATCTGATGTCTAGCTAGGGGAGTAGCATCAAACGACCGTGGCTGGGGGGTACACTAGGAACCAGAGGCGCAACCTAAAGGAAGAACCTTCTCCCCAGTCCCTCCTTCTAACAGGTTTGATTGCCTGGACATAAGTAGAGTAAATCATCCATAATCTTAGGATGGATTTTGAGAGTCAGTAGACCTTAGGCTACCCCATCTAAGGATAGCCTTGTATTCTTATGTTGCACGGTTCCCTCTTTTCCCCATCCTTCTGACTTCCTTCCAGTGTATGCTTGGGAGGAGGTCATTGAACCCTAGATTGGAAGGACCTTTAGACCATTCTAGGAGACATAGGTTGAGCTATAGCCAAGTGGATCCCATGGCTAATCAACAACTACCTCCCCTGCCTCCGAACCAGCAGGAGTTGATTCAAAGGTAGTTGGAAGAATTGCAACAGATGCAGCAATGGTTCCAACGTATGCATGGTCAGGGCACTCTGCCCATGAAGGATTTTTACGATCCTTCAAACTATGGGGAATGTCCCGGTGTCATGATTCCCACCGGAGACATAGAAATCATGCTCCAAGTCATAAGTTTGAATAAGCATTTCCATGGGCTTGGCTCGAAGGACCCATTCCAGCACCTGAAGGATCTGACCACTTTGGTTCAAACCATCAATGCAAGGAATGTGAACGAAAAGCAAATGATCATGAGGCTTTTCCCCCACTCTCTCAGAGATAAGGCCGCACATTGGTACCGGACTATAGGAAGGCCGATTGAAATTTGGGCTGCTCTTAAATCAGATTTCTTAAAGAAATTCTTTCATATCGGAAGGACCAATGCCTTGCGACGGGCGATTACCACTTTTGCCCAGCGGCTGGAGGAATCATTTCATGGTGCTTGGGAGTGATTCCAGGAACTTTTGAGGAAGGGTCCACACCACGAGGTGTCAAAATGGAAACTCATTCAGATTTTCTATCAGAGGTTGGTTGAGCAACTCCGTAATCACGTGGATGCTTCTTGCAGAGGCAATTTCCTCAATAGAAATGCAGATAGAGCATATGACCTATTTGAGGAAATGAGCGAGAACTCAATTAATCATGCCTCCATGGATACATTCAACCGATCTCAACAACCTAGGTCAAGTGCTAATGAGATCCAGGATTCTCATTCATTTAACATGGAATTAATTTGTAATAAACTGGATAAAATGGACTTGGTTGCTTAGAAAATGGAAGAATGGATGTCTGGGAATTTAGGAAACACTTCTTTACCCACTCAATCCCAGAATTAGGGATTCTATTCCTCACGAGCTCCCACAGGGCAGGAATTCCTGAACCAACTCGATTCAGCTCAACCTGTGAGCCAAGATTTCTCGGAACCATATGGGTTCCAAACTGGGGCCTTTGATCCTAGTTTCTCTGATCCTTCCTTCTCCTCATTCTTGTTTTATGAGGATGCATATGCAATGTAGGAGAATGTTAAGTCCAACCCGTATTCCAACACTTTTAACTCGGGATGGAGGAACCACCCTAACTTCTCCTGGAAAAATCAAGGGTAACAGACCCAATCTCGTCCCAGCAACTATGCATCTCAAAAACCAATGGGTCAGAGTCAAGTATACATCCAGTTGCCCCAGAGATCGGTTAATTGGCCATCTTGGAATGCCCAACAATCCATAGGGCAGGCTGATTTAAACTGGCAAATGGTGGAAATGCAAGGGTCCATGCTTCAACTTATGAATCAAATGAAGACATTCTTGGATAACTTGCAATCCAGGTTAATTGCAAACACCCGACAACCCAGATCCCTACCATCTCAACTAGTACCCAACCCACGTAATGTACAAAATCAGGGCAATAGAGCCCAAGGGTACGGGAATCAAAGGGACCCACACTCACATGCTTAGGTGGTTGAGCAGGGTCCCTCTTCTTCTTCCTCTGGTTACATGACCAACCAAGGCCCTCCAATCTTCACTAATCCACCTCAAGACCCAAACCCTTATGCCTCTGCAAACTTTGTCACCTTGAGAAGTAGGAAGTAGACCCAGAACCTTGAATTACCTTCTAGAAGTCAAAATCCTAGGGATCTTGAGAAAGAGAAGGCAGAGGTTGAAGAAGATAATAAGGCCCAGGGATCGAAAATTGAAAATTCCACCCATATCCCATTCCCTGAGGCCCTATGGAAAACCAAGAAGAAGAAAACCCTAGACAGCAACGAGGAGCTTCCGAATTTATTCAAGAGTGTAGAGAGCAATATTCCGCTCCTCGATGCTATTAAGCACATCCCAGCTTACATTAAATTCTTGAAAGAACTGTGTACCCAAAAGCATAAGCCGAGAGAACCCACTCCGAGGAAGGTGATTCTCTCTGAGCAGGCAAGTTCTGTGATCCTACATCACCTTCCTCAAAAGAAGCAAGATCTAGGTGCCCCCTTGATGTCATGCATTATTGGGGAATACACTTTTGATAGGTCACTATTGGACCTAGGTGCATCCATCAACCTAATCCCAACTTCTATTTATGAGAGGTTTGGGTTAGATGAACTCAGGCCAACCATAGTAACGCTACAATTAGTAGACTGATTGGTCACCACACCGAGAGGCGTTATTGAGGATGTAATTGTCAAGGTCAAGGATTTCTATTTTCCTGTAGATTTCCTTGTCCTTGACATGGATGTACCTAATGATGTGAGGAACACGCTCATCATTCTGGGGCATCCATTCCTAGCTACCACCAAGGCCAACATAAACTGTGAAAGCTACAGTATGGAGATCGCCTTTCGGGATAAGAAATTAACTCTGGATATTTTTAAGGCGATAAGAGGATTTGAGGATTGTGGATTCATTGAGGAACTTGAGGATCAGGATCATGGGATGTGTATGACAATCAATGTACTTGAGGACTCCATTAACTTTAGCAAACCCAACCCACAACCCTCCTCCGTGGTAGACCTACCACATCCTGAAGAGGCTGTTGATTTTGTTCATTCCCAGCCTCTTCCACTGGATTGACCTGATGAATCTTCATCAGCATCCTCCCTTCCTTCTATTCTAAACCCACCCCAGCTGGAATTAAAACCATTGCCCAAAAATTTGAAATATGAGTTCTTAGGACCTGAAAACATTCTCCCTGTGATTATTAGTGCCGATTTGACTAAAGAGAAAGAATTGAGGTTAATTAAGGTCCTTAAGAACAACAAGGAGGCAATTGGCTGTACCATCCACGACATTAAGGGGATCGAGCCATCTTATTGTAATCATCGTATTTTCATGGAAGATGGATCCCGCCCTTCTCACGAAATGCAAAGGGGACTAAACCTGAATATGCGAGAAGTGGTCAAGAAGGAGATAATCAAGTTGCTCGATGCTAGGATTATTTACCCAATCTCAGATAGTCCGTGGGTTAGCCTCGTTTAGATTGTACCCAAGAAGGCAGGAATAACCGTTACGACTAATGAGAAAGGGGAAACCTTCACCACTCATTCAACTTCTGCTTGGAGAGTCTGTATTGACTATAGGAGGCTGAACACAACCACTAAGAAGGATCATTTTCCCTTGCCATTCATTGATCAAATCCTCAAAAGGTTAGTTGGGAAAAAATATTTTTGCTTCCTAGATGGTTATTCGGGATATAACCAAGTTCCTATCCATCCTGAAGACCAGGAAAAGACAACTTTCACATGTCCCTACGAAACCTTTGCATTCCGTAGAATGCCATTCGGGCCTTGCAATGCACCTGCAACTTTTCAAAGGTGCATGCTGGCCATCTTTTCTAACATGGTGGGAGATTGTCTTGAGGTGTTCATGGATGATTTCTCCATTTTTGGAGATTCTTTTGAGTCTTGCTTAGCTAACCTGGAATTGATCCTTCAGAGATGCACCAAAACACAACTGGTCCTTAGCTGGGAAAAGGACCACTTTATCACTCAGGAAGGCATCGTCCTAGGTCATGTGGTCTCTAGTCGGGGAATTGAAGTTGATAGAGCTAAGGTGGATGCTATCTCTAGACTTCCTCCACCCACATCCGTAAAACAGGTTCGCTCTTTCCTTGGCATGTGGGTTTTTATAGAGGATTCATTAAGGACTTCTCAAAGGTTGCTTGGCCCTTGAGTAACCATCTGGCCAAAGATGCGCCATTCGAGTTTGATGAATCATGCTGTAAGGCATTTGATTTATTGAAAATGGCAGTCACCAGTGCCTCGGTATTGCAACCACCGGTCTGGAAAGTCCCATTTGAGATTATGGCTGACGCATCTGATTATGCCATCGGGGCTGTCTTAGGTCAAAAGATTGAGAAAAAGCCCTCTGTGATTTACTATGCTAGCAAAACTCTGGATGAGGCCCAGAGGAACTACACCATTACTGAAAAAGAATTGCTAGCCGTAGTTTTCTCTTTAGAAAAATTCAGGGTTTATCTGTTAGGTTCTCATGTCATCATCTATACCATCCACTTGACCTTGAAACATCTCTTGGCCAAAAATGATGCCAAACCCCAGCTTATTCGCTGGATTCTGCTGCTTCAAGAGTTCAATCTTGAAATCAGGGATAAAGTCAGGGCACAAAATGTAGTGGCGGATCACCTCTCGAGAATCCTATTTGATTCTCCTAATCTGGATATCCCGATCTCTGATACTTTTCTGGATGAAACTATCCTCACAGTCTCGAGTATCCGAACCCCCTGGTTTGCGGATATTGTCAATTATTTGGCCATCGGTCAAATCCCCCAGGATTGGATCAAACAACAATGGGATAGACTTGTGTCTGAGGCCAAATATTATTTTTGGGATGATCCGAGCTGTACCGCATCGGCACAGACAAGATTATTCATCGATGCATCTCGGAAGTCGAGTTCCATAGCATACTTGAGTTCTATCACACATCCACATGTGGTGGACACTCTTTTGGGAAAAAGACGGCCACAAAAGTTTTGCAATCTGAATTCTATTGGCTGTCATTATTTAAGGATGCCCAGGAATTCTCTAAGTCAAGCACCTGATGCCAAACACTCAGGAACATGGCTAAGAGATATATGATGCCCCTGAACCCAATTCTTTCCATCGAAATTTTTGATATTTGGGGCATCAACTTTATGGGACCCTTCCCTCCTCCATTTGGACACCCGTATATTCTGGTCGCTATTGATTACATGTCCAAGTGGATTGAGGAAATTCCCACCCAGACCAATGACCACAAGGTGGTCATCGATTTTGTGAAGAAAAATATCTTCAGTTGGTTTGGGGTTCCTAGGGCAATTATCAGTGATGGTGGCACACATTTCACTCATGCCCAGTTTCGGAATTTACTGGGAAAATATAGGGTGAATCATCGGATTTCCACACCTTACCACCCTCAGACGAATGGACAGGCCGAGGTCTCTAATCGGGAAATCAAGAACATTTCGCAGAAAACCATTAGGCCTGATAGGAAGGACTGGACCCAAAGCTAGATGATGCTCTTTAGGCTTACTGTATAGTGTGCGAAATGCCTATCGGTATGTCTCCATTCCATCTGGTGTTTGGTAAGGCATGTCACTTACTCGTAGAACTTGAACACCGGGCATTTTGGGCCATCAAGAAATGTAATGTGGACCTTGAGTTGGCTGGGAAAACCAGGAAACTCCAACTATCTGAGTTAGAGGAGCTTCAAAATGATGCTTATGAAAATGCCAGAATCTATAAGGCAATGACCAAAGCTCTCCATGACCAGATAATTTCACATAAGAGCTTTGAGCCGAACTAGAAGGTCTGGCTTTTCGATTCTCGATTGAAGCTTTTCCCTGGTAAACTCAGGTCTAAATGGGGTGGCCCATTCGTTAATGAGCGAATTTTCCCTAACGGGGCCATCGAAATCTCTGACCCAAAGACGAGTAATATTTTTAAGGTCAATGGACAACATCTCAAACCCTTTGTTGACCATGTGCTCCCTGAACCCATCTCGGACAAGGTTGCTCTTACCTTGCTGTAACCACCATGGGCTGATCATCGCCCAACTGAAGGCACTAAACTCAGCACATGTAAAGACTACTCCAAGCTGACCAAAGTCTCACGGAAGCCAGGTGCTATTCTTCCACTTCTACTCTCCTGCATGCTTTCATTTTTTTTCATAATGAGGACATTACAATAGCTAAGCATGGGGGTGTGGACATATTTTATAACCATTTTGTCAGCTGTAACAGTGATTTCCTGTTATTTGATTCTTGTTTAAAAAAAATGAAAATTTGAAAAAGATTAAAAAAAAAATTAGAATTAGGAGACAAGAACTTAGGCATTAGGAGTTGTAAACTTTAGGAATTGATACTTTAAGACCTGAATACTTAGACTCTTTAGGTCTTCGAGCTTAATTAGCCTGGGTGTCCACTCAAATGTGGACTTAGTCTCAAGTCCTCGCCAATTAAAATGTATTTTAATTTGGTAAATAATTTGGGATGATAAGTATGCGACTTATCAACCCACCATCTAATTTTGGGGGACTTTAAGCCTAAGCATCTACACACATCTTTTTGCACTAACTCACTTCCCGACGATATTTACGGAAATTGGGTAGCTAATGGACCGACTTGGGTGGTATGGCTGGCAACTTGTCGGTGGTAACAGCTCATCGGCTGGTTGTCCAGAGCCCAACCACAAGACCATTTTCGTTGTACTGCCTTTAGGTAAATCTTAGATCAGGGAACTCACCTACTTAGAAAAACAAAAGAGAAACACTCAACAAGAAACGAGAAAATAGAAAAGGAGAAAAAAAAATTAAACCACACTTCACCGCACGAGTATGGCTGATAAGTTGTCGGTGGTAATAGCTCATCGGCTGGTTGTCCAGAACCCACCTCACCAAAAAATGCACAATAATTCCCAAAACACGTAGGGAAGAAGCAGGGAAGTAGAATAAACCTGGGAGATATACACTGGGTTCACCCTTGTGTTGACCCTATAAATAAAACAAGTAGGGAGAAAGCTACCGATCATAAAGATAAACCTTTAGGCAAGGTTACCTAGAGTCGTAGAAACTCGAAGTCCATCTTAATGATCGTTTTGTGAGTCTATCACTTTTTCACAAAGATGCTTAGTACTTAGAGTCCTTTTTGAGTCTTGGGTGGGTTGGGTAACCGTAAAAAGCTATCCCGGAACTCTCAAACTCCAAAAGTACAAAAAAAAATTAAAAAAAAAGAAAAACAAGAAAAAAAAATTTAAATAAGGCGAGGGCTTGGACGGTCTACATTCTGGTAGACACCCGGGCACTGATAAATCTTTGTAATTAGGTCTTGGGGTTTAGATTTTCTAAAGCAATCGACGAATTTTGCCTAAATAATTGAATCCTGATTCTACTTTTATACATAGCATTTAGGTTAATTTTACTAGGGAATAGCAAAAAGTAAGCATGGGGGTATGATGAACACACATAAACTCATGATAAATTGCTTATTTATGATAGTTCCTAGGTCTAGCATTGCATATCATGTTATAAATATTGCATAACATCCATTGCATGGCATTTAGGATAGTTATATGTTTTGTATATTAATTCATTCATTTTATATGGCCAGTGGGGCAATGAGACATCCATACGGGTTTCAGATGGTAAATCCAACCGTACGGATGGATCCAGAGCGACAATCGCAGTTCGACATCGCGAGAATCATCTCAATCTAAGCACCGTGGGACCCTCTACAAGAAGAAGAATACAGACAGCCCAGATGGTGCCACGTGGCGCCATCCAGAACACCCACCATCGGCCAGCAACCACCTCCTACTCCCTTCATCATCCGCACCCTTGAATCCAAGCTGTTGGATCAAGATCCAACGGCTGGGAAGTGTTTGCACCAAACTCTCCTCGTGACACAAAGGATGACGTGGCGCATTGGTTGATGCGGTGCTTCACAAGAAAGGGGCATGGGTTAGAATCCCTGTAGCCCCTCCCAATCTCAAATCAGCCGCATGCATAGCAGTGATAGCAGCAGCAGCAGCGCAGTGCATGCGTACGCTAGTGCATGACAGCGCACACACAGCAGGGCGCCGCGCGATCGGCACGCGTGATGGTTGGACAACGCGCGGGCACAAGCGCGGTTTGTGCCAGCTTTCACCGATGGCTGGGCTGACCTATAGCTACGCTTACAGCCATCGCACTTCATTGCAAGCCAGTAGAGCCAGCTAAGGCTATGAGCGGATGTGAGCTATCTACAACAATGTTTCTAGCGATAATCTAGAGGTCGCTAAAGGTCCTTTACCCATTTTTAGCCTCTTCTCCTCCACTATAAAAGGACCTACACCCCCTCCCTTCCAAGCCATCTCTCCCTACTCTACTCCCACCTACTCCTAAGCTCTAGCAAGCCTACCAACGCTCCATTAGAGCTTATTCTCAAGCTCGCAAGGCGCCTATTAGTGTAGCGAACCTCTGCCCCACCAAATATTCCTCCAACTTCCCATCCCCTTTCATAGGTCGCCTTAGAGCTGTTCTCCCACCTCCATTCCGGTAGCAGATCATCTCCATCTTCTCACCTCCATTCTGGAGCCGCGACGAATCTTTCCTCAACCCGACGTCCTCTTGCATCTCACTTCCATCATCCCTCTCCTCACCTCCTTCGTCCGAGCTTCCACCAGGCATTGTCGTCACACCGAATAGCTAATTCGGGAGATTTCCTCTCACACCCCTTTCTCTTTATGCTTTCATAGTTTATTGTAATTGACATTGGAAGTAATATATATCAGATTTGTTCCACATCTCTATCTTGTGATACGTTTGCTTGTTTTCTTCTTACAAAAATACAAAAAAATAACAAAACCCTAAAATACCAAAAAGAAACGAAATGGCACATGATTTTCAGTTAAAGTAAACATCACCTCCCTATGTTAGACTCGGGACTCCCTTTGGAGTTTCGGCATAAATTTTATCTGATCGACGTGTTTTGCACCTACGACGACAGGTTACTTGTAACCCCGATTTCTAACACACTAAACATGCCCAACCAGAACCCTAGCTCTCAGGAAGGCAGCTAATGAAGGAGAAGCCTAAACTAGTTGGAACTCTGGTTGATCAACTCACCATAGCTGGACTCCAGCTTACTTGGACTAGGGTTAGCTCATCCTAGCTCCATTCAGCTCATCTCAGCTGAATGGCAACTCAAGAGAGCTCATCTCAGCTTACCTTAGCTCAAGTTAGCTCAGATCTAGCTCAACTTAGTTGACTCTAGCTCTTCTCATCTCCCATTAGTTCACTGTGAGCTCTAGTTGGCTCAACTTAGTTGACTCTAGCTCTTCTCATCTCCCATTAGTTCACTGTGAGCTCTAGTTGGCTCAGTTGAGTTAACTGGAGTTCACCTCAGCTCAGAACCATCTACGTCCAACTCTACTCAACTCCAGCCAGGTGAAGATGACTTCATCTTAGCTCAGGAAGCTCAAGTCTAGCTCCTAGGGATTTAGCTTAGCTCAACTTAGTTGAGCTAAGCTGCCTTAGCTACTCCAAATAGCTAGGTCATCCCCAGGAATATCAAACCCAGCTCACCTCAGCATATTTTAGCAGAAGCCAGCTTGCTTTATCTTGGCTTAGTAGCTAGCAAAGAATTAGCAATCTTAGCTAGCTAAAGTAGCTCCCTGCCACCTTCTTCAGAAACTACCAGCTCCAGTTCAGCTCCAGACGACCTCCTCCAGCTCCTCTCCTCTAAACCCTAGCTCTAGATGCCTACTCCTCTACCATACTACTAGTTAAGATAGCTTAGCTAGCTTACCTTAGCTAAGCTCCAACTCCCTTGGCCATCCACCATCGTAAAACCCTACCTAACTAGCTCCACCAACTAAGCCCACCTATGATCACCTAAGTTACCTCCACCTCTACTCTATTTTGGCACCAAGATAGACACCCCATAGCCCCTCTACACCCAAAAGGCACCTTGTTTTGGTGCCAAAATAGCCTTCTAGAAGCCCTCCCTTTGGGCACCAAAACACCCCCACATCATGGCCCTACACCTAACCCTACAACCAATCCTAGCCATCCACTTACCCCCTTCTAGAACCCTAAGTTGGCACCACCTATGCTCCCTTCTAGAACCTTATTTTGGCACCAACTTAAGGGACGCCAACACCATAACTACCCCCCATGTGACCCCTCAATTGGCTCCAACTATTGCTAACCCTAGGATCAACATAACCACCTACAACCACCTCCCAAATTCCATCCTAACCCTCCATCTATAATCCCCACCAACCACCACCTTCCTACCTTATATATACGCCTCCTAACCACCACTAAAAACCTATCCTCGATTTAGTTTAATTCTACCCTACATCCACCCTAACCCACGGCCAAGGAAGGAGAAGAAGAGAAGAAGATTAACGGGGCATCCTACTCTCCCCTTTGGTGCCTTCTTCCCCTTCTCGCTTCTTCCTTGTGCCACGCCAAGGAGGAGCAAGCTCTTCAACTTGGAGGATGACCAGGCATTGGAGGAGAAGGTGGTGCACGCCCACTTTTGGAGGAGCAACTAAGGTGGAAGCATCCACCTTGGAGGAGCCAAGGCACTCCCCCTATAGGGCTTGCTAGGAGGAGACCACTTGGACGAGTTACTCAAGGAGAAGAAAGTCCTTTCTAACGGCAGGAGTGATGCGAAATACGCGTAATTTGTAAAGGCGGGTTTTTAACGTCATTGTAACACACGAATTTGCATACGCTTTTAAATTTATATCCTAGATAGGGGAGTATCTAGGGTCGTCCAAGGAGGCAAAAATTGCAATTCAATTCTCTTGCTCAAAACACATCTCAACTTTCTTTTTGGTATTTTAAATATATATAATTTTTCTTTGTGTTTTGAAATAATACGGGCAAAGTGCGAATTGTGACAAAAGAGTCCTAACACCAGAAGTGCTAAGCTGAAACTTAAGAGATTAAAAAGTCCACTACCTAAGCTAACTCTAGGCAAGTGGAGGCCTAGAGTAATTAGGGAGTGGAAGTAGAATAAATGCTAGAACTACAGTAACAATTGCAACAGAAAATTAAAAAGAAGGCAATTTGATTAACTCGAATTTGTGTTCCTTTTCCAAGACAAGTAGAGGAATGCTTCTACAAGAAATAAAAAAATTTAAAAGCAATAAAAGAAACACAAATCCTCTTGCAAAAATTGGTGAAGGGAGTCTTCTTACTCCAAGCCTAGCTGCTCGGCTTGAAAAGAGGGCCTCCTTCTCCTTCCTTGAGAGCTCCTCCAAGGTGGAAGCTACCACCTTCAATTCTCTCCTCAAAGGGGTGGGCGTGCACCACCTTCATGATCTCCTCCAAAGATCTTCCTTGCCTGGCTTCTCCTTTGGCTAGCGTGGGCACAAGAGAGAAGGGAAGAGGGGAAGGCACCAAGGGGACAGAATATCCCCTTAATCTTCTTCTTCTTCTTCTCTATTGGGTGTGGGCTTCTAGGTAGAATATGAGAGTGAAATTCCTAGCCATGGATGCCTTGAATGGTGGTGGGTAGTGGTCTTTTTATAGGGTAGGATGGGGGGTTAAGGTGACCCTTGAAATGGAGGCCTAAGATGGAAGGATGGAGGTGGTTGGTGATCCTATGGCCAAGGGCATTTGGCGCCAACCCAAGGGACTCCTAGAAGGAGGTTATGGGTGGTGACACCCCTTGAAGTTGGCGGCAAAATAGCTTCTAGAAGGGGGTCTTAGGTGGCGCCAAGAAAGGTTCTAGAAGGAGGGGGTATTTGGAGGGTGAATATGGGTTTAAGGGGAATTGTGTGGTGGAGATGAAGGGGATTTTTGGAGGGAAATGTGGTGCCAACAAGGGGGTAGTTAGGGTGGTTTTGGCGCCACTTTAAGGTGTCTTTTGGAGGTGGTGAGTAGGCTAGGTTGGCGCCAAGTAGGTTAGCTTGTGTGGAGCTTAGGTGGAGCTAGTTGGGTGGAGTTGTTAGGTGGGTTTTTGGGGTGGTACAAGCCAAGGAAGATGGAGCATAGCTAAGCTAAGCTAAGCTAGCTTAGCTAATGGAGGAGTAGAGGAGGAGGTGTTGGAGCTAGGGTTTAGAGGGAGGAGCTGAGGAGGAGAAGTCTGGAGCTGAAACTAGAGCTGGTTGCTGTTGAAGAGGCTGGCATGGAGCTACTCTAGCTGGCTTAGCTTAGATAGAACAGTGAGCTGTCTTCTACCATAATGAGCAGAGGTGAGCTAGCTCTGGTGCTCCCGGGGAGGATCAAGCTGGTTGAGGTAGCTAAGGTATCTTAGCTCAACTGAGTTGAGCTAAGCTGAATCCCCGAGAGCTGGACTTGAGCTTCCTGAGCTGGGATGAGTTCTTCTTCAGCTGGCTCAAGTTGAGTGGAGTTGGATGTAGCTAGATCTGAGCTAGGGTGAACTCCTGTCAACTTTGCTGAGCTAGCTAGAGCTCCCTGTGAACTAGTGGGAGCTGAGATGAGCTAGACTCAGCTAAGTTGAGTTGGATCTGAGCTGACTTGAGCTAGGGTAAGCTAAGATGAACTCTCCTGAGTTGCCATTCAGCAGAGCTTAGCTAAGTGGAGTTGGGGTGAGCTAACCCTAGTTTAAGTGAGCTAGGTTCCAGCTATGGTGAGCTGGATCAAGCTGTGTTCCAGCTAGTCTGAACTCCTTCACCAATTGCCTTCTTAAGTGCTAGGATTTTAAGGATCTGTATATCTGTTCATCCCTAACACTCATAAAAACACATTAAAATAACAAAAGAAAATGCAATGCATGCCTAACCTAGTGAATGCCTAAATGCAGCCCAAAAACCCATTTGCGGAGTAAAATCCTAAGAGCTAGGTTTGTTTTAATGCATAAGAATGATGATAAACTGGCATTTATCACACCCCCATGCTTATCTTTTGCTAGTCTCTTAGCAAAACTTCAAAATTTTTTTTTTTTGGAAACAGAATTTTTGGGAAATCTAATTTTTTCGACTTTTGAGGAGAAAAAAGACTAAGGGACCTTGGTAGATCAAAACACAGGAGGTACGGGATTTGTTAAAGATAAACATCGGGATTTATTTTTGGATCCAACCATTAGACAGAACAGGATCAATATATCCTCCAGAAAATTCTCAAATTAAACCCTTGTTAATTCAGATGACTTGAAATTTTTGCTTTTAGGATTTTTCTGGCTCATGAATTTGATTTGCAACTTGCAAAATCCTTTAAAACCTTGTGTCTGTGCTTGTGAAAAGCCAACATTTATAAGGGCGTGTTAATTTATTTATTATTACTTTTTTTCTTTTTTTTTTCTCCTCCATGATTATTTTTAGCTTAGTCTTACAATAGATGTGTCGGGATCATCATTCCCGTTACCATTCCTCGAGGGGGCTCTGCGCCAGTACTTCGGGATAGCACTATCCATCACACCACCCAGGAGCTCACAACCCCAAAACACGATGCGGTGTAAAGGGGCGCTCCAAGCAAACTCAGGCTCTTGCTCCGACACTATAGGTATAGCATCGTCCAAGACACTTGAGCTTCTAAAATGCGCTTTAATGCTCCGTCTAAAGATATGGAGCAGCGCCGAGGCGGTAACATGTTGACATTGCATCCTCAAAGGAGGCATTTTCCTCCTTCTCGACGGTGGGAACTCAAACCAATGATCTGCTTCAGACTTTTACTAAGTCCAAACAAGGGAGTTTTTCAAATTTTTAGTTGTTTTTTAAGTGTTGGCTTGTGTTTGAAAATTGACACAAGAAGTTCTTCAAGACATGCAAGTTTTTGAATCATAAACTAAGCCAAATA
The DNA here is from genome assembly GCA_037157565.1 of Thalassia testudinum. NCBI lineage: Eukaryota > Viridiplantae > Streptophyta > Magnoliopsida > Alismatales > Hydrocharitaceae > Thalassia > Thalassia testudinum. Next base: position 42,331,119 of record JAZHRO010000049.1, read on the forward strand.
CTTTCCATATTACAAAATAGGATCAAGTCACCTGAACTATCATGAGTTTAGGTGGAATTTTAGAGAAAAATATCTGATCTAGTCTAAAATAGACTTTGAAATTCTAATGATCAGATCCGCGTCCTCATCCCTAGTTTGTTAAAGATTAAATCCCATTGTACCTAAAAGTGAATTTTTTAACCTTAGTCCCGATTTCAAAAATTTTTCCTCAAAAAGTTTTCAACATTTTTATTTTTTTGGGTATGCAAGCAGGAAGTAAATTAAAGAAAATGCATGTTTTTAGGTTTTGAAAATCCTAAATCGATCGTCAAAATTTAAAAACACCCCCCCATGCTTAAGATATGCTATGTCCTCATGCATTAGTAGGGAAAAGGGATCACCTTAGTGAAGAACGATTGGGTTTAGGATGATTAAAACCTGGAAAAAGAAGAAGAAAGGAAAGCAGGGAAAAATGATGGGTTAACTCCCATCCAATGCTATCTTTTACGCCATTCAGCCGGGCGTAATGTGCATTAGTGATCAAGGGTGGCTGGCTCAGTAAAATTAAAAGGTTCAGACGAAATTTTAGGCGTATGATCAAAATAGGGTTTAAATGTTGGCCATTGACTTGAAAGGTCGAATTAGTTTTTGGATCAAAAAGATCAACAGCGCCGTATGGATATGTTTTATGGACAATAAAGGGGCCGGTCCATTTAGATTTTAATTTGCCAGGAAAAAGACGTAATCTCACATTGAAAAGCCAAACACATTGGTTAACGTCAAAGTGTTTCTGAAGAATATATTTATCGTGAAATTTCCTTGTTCGGTCTTTATAAATCCTCGCATTTTCATAGGAAAAATTACGCAATTCTTCCAATTCAGTTAATTGTAATTTTCTTTGGTTACCAGCGTCAGATAAATCCATATTGAGTTGTTTTATTGCCCAAAAAGCCCTATGTTCTAATTCTACCGGGAGATGGCATGCCTTCCCAAAAATCAGATGGAAGGGAGACATGCCAAGAGGGGTTTTAAAGCAGTATGGTAGGCCCATAAAGCGTCGTCGAATTTGGTGGACCAATCTTTACGGTCGAGCCTAACCGTCTTTTGTAAAATATTTTTAATTTCCTAGTTAGAAACTTCAGCTTGGCCATTTGTTTGGGGGTGATAAGGTGTGAAAATTTTATGATTAACCCCATATTTAGAAAGGAGGTGATGGAATTGTGAGTGGGTGAAATGTGAGACTCCGTCACTAATAATGGCTTTTGGTATGCCGAATCTTGAGAAAATATTTTTCTTAAGAAATTCGACAACCACATGGTGATCACTAGTGCGGGTGGGTATTTCTTCTATCCATTTAGAAGCATAGTCGACTGAAACTAATATATATAAATACCCACTAGAGTTGATGAACGGTCCCATCAAGTCGATGCCCCAAACATCAAAAATTTCAACCTCTAAAATAGGATTAAGGGGCATCATATCCTTCCGAGTCATGTTGCCAATGCTCTGGCAACGCACACAAGACCGAACAAAGTCATGAGCATCTTTGTGCAAGCTAGGCCAATAAAATCCCACATTAAGGATTTTAGCTGCAGTTTTCTTGCCCGAAAAATGTCTGCCACAGGCCATTGAGTGACAATGTGTCAAAATATCATGGATTTCAGAATCGGGGACACATTGTTGAATGACCTGATCGACACAAATGCAGAAAAGATCGGGCTCCTCCCAAAAATAATATTTAATATTAGCAAAGAACTTAACCCATTTTGTTTTTGGCCAATCATTGAGGATTTGTTCTGTTGCTAAGTAGTTTGCGATGGGCGCAAACCAAGGGAGGGTTGTAGCAGCTAAAATGCTTTCATCGGGGAACTGATCTGGCGGGGTCATTATGTCATTCGTCATAAGACGAGAGAGATGGTCGGCCACTACATTGTGCAATCCCACCTTATCCTTGATTTCCAGGTCAAATTCCTGGAGCAGTAGAATCCAACGGATAAGGCGAGGTTTCGCATCTCTCTTTGTCAGCAAATATTTAATTATTGAGTGGTTGGTATATACAGTGACATGTGACCCCAACAGATAAGATATAAATTTTTCTAAGGCAAATACAATGGCAAGAAGTTCCTTTTCAGTAACCGTGTAATTCTGTTGTGCATCATCAAGGGTTTTGCTAGCATAATAGATCACAACGGGCTTGCCAATTCTTTTCCCTAGAACAGCCCCCACAGCGAAATCTGAGGCATCTATCATTAATTCAAAGGGACTATTCCAATCAGGTCCCTGTAATATTGGTGCCTCAGTAACCTCTTTCTTCAACCTCAAAAAACTCTCCAGGCACTTATCATTAAAATCAAATGGCTGATCTTTAGTGAGAAGCTGGCTTAAGGGCTTGGAGATTTGGGAAAAATTTTGTATGAATCGACGGTAGAAACCCACATGACCCAAAAAGGATCTGATCTGTTTGATAGTAGTGGGCGGTGGGAGCCTAGATATAGCATATATTTTTGCTTTATCTACCGCAATTCCTTGTTTTGAAATAACATGGCCCAAGACAATACCTTCTTGGACCATGAAATGACTTTTTTCCCAGTTGAGGACCAGATTAACTTCTATGCATTTTTGGAGAGTTCTTTCAAGGTTTTTGAGATAATGGTCAAAAGAATCTCCAAAAACAAAGAAGTCATCCATAAAGACTTCTAAACATTCACCTACCAGATCTGAAAAAATTGCAAGCATGCACCTTTGAAAAGTCGCAAGTGCGTTGCAAAGACCGAAGGGCATCCTTCGGAAAGCAAAGGTTCCAAAGGGGCAGGTGAAAGTTGTTTTGTCATGGTCCTCAGGATGAACCGCTACCAGATTATAGCCGGAATAACCATCCAGAAAATAGTAAAAATCCCGTCCGGCTAATCGCTCCAAGATTTGATCAATAAAGGGGAGCGGGAAATGGTCCTTCTTTGTGGCAGTGTTTAATTTTCGGTAATCGATACACACGCGCCAAGAAGAAGCGGTTCGAGTGGCTACATTTTCCCCATTATCATTAGTGACAACTGTTAGTCTAGCATTTTTGGGTACAACTTGTGTTGAACTAACCTAAGAGCTATCAGAAATGGGGTAGATGATATTAGCATCTAGCCACTTAATAATCTCCTTTTTTACCACCTCCTGCATAATAGGATTCAAGCGCCTTTGTGGTTGGCGGGAGGGGCAAGAATCGTCCTCTAAATATATATGATGCGTACAATAGGACGGATGAATACCCTTAAGATTAGAAAGGGTTTAGCCAATAGCTTTCCGATATTTACTCAAAACCTGGAGGAGTTTGTGCTCTTGTGCCCCGGTAAGTCTAGAATTTATAACCAGGGGCAGGGTCTGATTAGGACCCAGGAAGGCATATTTAAGGGAGTCGGGCAAAGGTTTTAATTCCAATTGTGGGCCCAGCTCTGAAAGAGTTTCTACTTTGTGGGTTAATGGTGAGGTAAGAGTGAATGGGTCAGCTGGAATGTTAGCTGGATGTGTAGTTGGGGTGGAAGGGTGAGAAAAAGTGGATTGTTCAGGAACCGTATTGATAGCAAAATAGGAACCTAAAAGGGAAATCTGCAAAGTTTCCTCCACAATGTTTCTATTTCTGAATCCAAATCATCAAAGAAATCTGGTTCTTGGAACCACCTAGAAGCTTGAAAAATGTCTAGGGTTACAGATTCACCGCCACACATGATCTTCATCTTTCCAGAATCACAATCAATATTGGCGCGGGAGGTGGCTAAGAATGGTCTTCCAAGAATAATGGGGGCAAACATTAATGCTTCTGGTACCTCAATGTCCAGGACTAAAAAGTCTACTGCGAATAGACAATTTTTGACCTGGAAAAGAACATCCTCAACAATTCCCCTTGGTTTAATTGTAGATCGGTCGACTAATTAGAGAGTAACCTCAACAAGTTTCAATTCACTGATCTTGAATTCCTCAAAAACAACTGTGGGGATATGATTAATTGAGGCACCAAGATCCAACAATGTGTGATCAAATGAGGTATCATTAATGATAACTTGAATTAGGGGGGCGCCAAGATCTTTTCTCTTAAGAGGCAATCGGCTCTGCACAACTGAGCTGATTGTCTCTGGAAGAATCACCTTTCCTAAGTTTCTGGGCTACCTTTTCAGAGTACATAAATCTTTTAGGAATTTTGCATAGGCAGGGATATATGTAATGGCATCTAGGAGAGGGATATTAATTTCTACTTGCCCAAATAAATCCATTAATTCCTTCTCAGTGTGCTCGGATTTCTTCTTTTTCTTATTTGAAGAGTGGAGGGCTTGTGGAAATGGGGCAGGGTTTCCCTACTTTGCATGAATTGGTTCCTGAACAATAGGAGGGGAAGAGTTAATCTGTGTGTCATTAGAGTGAGTTTCTTTAACAGGTAGGGTATTGTGAGTGGTTTTCCCATTCCTCAAGGTAGCTGCATTTGCAGTCTGGTTGTTTCTAGGATGAGGACGGGGGGCCTGGCTGTTATTGAAACCCTGTGGATGTTGAGGTGCTGGCTGAATGGGTTGACTGGGATATCCACCTTGGAATTGATTCCTTTGATTATTTGGGTTGGGCATGGGTCGGGAAGGTAAATTCCCAATAGGTCGATGATCAGGAGTAACCTTAACTTGTTGTTGCAAGTTGGTAATCATGCGGGTTACTTCTGTCATTTGAGTCTGCATTCCTTGCAAAGTTTTCATGACCTGATTATTAATATCATCCTGGGATGGTCCAGGTTGATACATAGGTTTCCCATAATTCCCAAAATAGTTTTGTTTGGGAAAAGGAATCGGATTCGGGTTTCTCCAGGAGTGATTCGGGTTAGTCCTCCAGTTTTGATTGGAAGTGTTAGAGGGGCTTCTAAATTGCTCCTGGAGAGCATAAATATTTTCTGAGGTGGGATCAAAAATATTTTGATCAAAATTCCCAGTCAAATCTTGTGAGAAATCAGACGGAAATTGCTGGCCAGCAGATGTGGCATCAATATTGTGTAGATTTTCTCTTCGGAGAATGTGTGGGGGGTTAGTGTGTGGAGAGTGGACGTGTGGAGCTTGTTTGTTTATGAACTTTTCTTCCATTTTCTTTTGGTGAATTTGCATCTGGTCTAGTCATTGAGCTAACATATATAGATCATCTTGAGTGACTGGAACAGAGGTGGATTTGGAGTCAATTTCATGGACTCATTGTCTGGGGTTTTGTGATCTGCCAAAAGTGTCCATTGAAGTCATGTTAAATGAGTTTTCACTCATTTCTTCAAAGAGAAGATAGGCACTTTCAATGTCTTTGTTAAGAAAATTGCCCCCACATGAGGCATCCACAAATCGTTTCAATTGATCTTCTAACCCATGATAGAAGATCTGCACTAACTGCCATTGTGGAATTTCATGGTGGGGACAACTTCTTAGAAGTTCTTGAAACTTTCCTAGGCTTCATGGAGGGGTTCACCAATTTTCTGTTGAAAGGTTGTTATGGATCTTCTTAACGCATTCGTTCGACCAATCGAAAAAATTTTTTTAAGAAAAGCGCTTTTTAATTGGGGCCAAGTGGTAATAGGGCACCCAACAGTTCAAAACCAATGAGATTCTTTGTCTTTAAGAGAGAGAGGAAAGAGTCTCATTAACCACACGTCTTCCTGCACATTGTGGGAATGAGTGGTTTGAGCGAGGATAGTTAATTCCTCGAGATGACAAAAAGGGTCCTCTCTTGGAAGACCATGAAAATGTTTGATAAGGTTTAGAATGGCAGGTTTGATCTCGAAATCCCCTTATGGTATGACCACCCCTGGTCTTTCCTCATAATTGGAAGGATCATAGAAATCCTTAAGAGTAATGACAAGCTGTTGGCGGGGTGGTGGATTTTGTCCTTGATTAGCTAGGTTTGTGATAGTTTTAGCAAGATCTTCTTGATTTTGTTGTAGTCAAGCCAAATGGTTGACCATTAATGCAAAGGGATTCGTATTTTGGGTTATAATTGGAGGGCCACCTGGCCCTGCTGGTATTTCTGGTTGCTCCAAGCTAGGGAGGTGAGGGAGGGTGAAGTCAGCTTGTGGGTCGGCTGACGGGTTAGAAGTGGAAGCAGAATTTTTTTGACGGCTTCTTGGGTTTTCCATTTTTTTAGAAGAGGAGGGGGAAGAAAACAATGATTTCCTGCTGCGGGGGGAAAAATCAGATGGTCCCTCGAGGTGTGGTTTTTGGAACCGTTGCCTGTGCATGCACTACTTGGAAGAATTGGAGGGGAGGAGAAGAGAAAGAGATGAGAGAAAGTGTGCAACTCAAACAAACAAAACTAGACCTAACTTAAATGCGACTCCCTAATAATAAACCTAAGACTTGGTCTATGTAGGAAATAAGTAGTCAATAGTGAATACCTATTCTGTCAACAAATCTAGCCAAGTTGCTTAAGGGGAGGTTTGGGCCCAAAAGTTTCCCATGGAAAACCCCAGGTGCTTGTACAAACCTGTGCCTGGTCATTTGACACGGCCCCTCAGCTTGAACACTAGATATAAATGACAGAATTGGTACTAACTAAAGAAAACTTAAGACCTAGATAGCAAGCCTAAGTTGATGAAGCCTTAGGGGTCAAGTTGCTACAAGTTTTAATTAGGTCTAGGATACTACAGTGCACATGGAATGTGGAGGGCGTTAATTGGGTTGTTGCCCTGTTATTTCATTTTCTTTTTTGTGTGTAGGAATTGGAGAGTGGCTCCAATGAAAATCAAGTTGTCACAAAATTTTTTCTGTATTTGTCTTTTAGGATTCAATTTAATTGAATGTGTTTTAGGTTTCTCAAGTTAAATTTTCAAACAAGTTTGAAATTCCACAATCAAAGGAAAAACAAGTTGTATAGGTGATTGTATATTTCCTTTAAATTGAGTCTCTAAAAGGAAAGAAGGAAACGCTAAGCCAATTGTCCCTAAGATAGAAATTTAACTACCAATGAGTAGTTTTTAGGCTTTCTGAATAGATAGTGGTCTAACCAACACCACTACCTTGAGTGAAATCAAACAAGAATTCCAGAAAAGATTTTTGTAAGATTTTAGGAATTTTTTTGATAATTGTTTTGAATTTTTAATTGTACTGGTGTCAAAGTCCAAAAATGATACCCGTGGGTATTTTAGACTTTTCAATATTATTACCGACCTTAGAAAATTTTGATGATTTTATATGATATGTAAAATTTCACAAGGATTCCAGAAAACTAAATTTCACAAAAATTGGATGAGTATAAAAATTCTAAAAATTCACAGACAGTAGAAAAATAGGAAGATTAGAGGGTGTGACCTCTCTGCAGTCCATGAATTTTTAAAAATTAAATACAAAGCCAATTGATCTAAAAATTTGAAAAGATGCTCCTAACTGAATTTGGAATCATTGTATGAAATTTTATGATTTTAGGCAGCCTTTGGTGTTAGGAAATGATTTTTCAATTCCAGACAGAAATCTGGACTTGAAAAATAGAACACCAATACTTGCAATGGAGTGGTGTTAAAGAAGTATTCAAGCAAGTAATAGATTTTAAAATGCACCAATCCACTTAATCAAGTTGTTTAGGGTCCTGAAAGCCAAGTTTAGTGTATTTTGGTAGTTTTTAATTAATTATGTGACCAGAAAGAGGAACCTACCTGAATTTCGTGGGAAGAAAAGGAACTTTGAGCTCTTGCGTCCAGATTCCCGCTTTCTTCCTACAATAGTTCGTACACACATGAAAGAGAAGAAAGAGAAGGGGATGAGATCTACTTCAAGCAAGAGGAGAAAGAATAGCAAAGCCGTGCCTCCCCGGCAACGACGCCAAAAAATGATGCGAAATACGTGTGATTTGTAAAGGCGGGTTTTTAACGTCGTTGTAACACGTGAATTCGCATACGCTTTTAAATTTATATCCTAGATAGGGGAGTATCTAGGGTTGTCCAAGGTGGAAAAAATTGCAATTCAATTCTCTTGCTAAAAACACATCTCAACTTTCTTTTTTGTATTTTAAATATATATAATTTTTTTTTGTGTTTTGAAATAATACGGGCAAAGTACGAATTGTGACAAAAGAGTCCTAACACCTAAAATGGTAAGTTGAAACTTAAGAGATTAAAAAGTCCACTACCTAAGCTCACTCTAAGAAAGTGGAGGCCTAGAGTAATTAGGGAGTGGAAGTAGAATAAATGCTAGAACTACAGTAACAATTGCAACAGAAAATTAAAAAGAAGGCAATTTGATTAACTCGAATTTGTGTTCTCTTTCCAAGACAACTAGAGGAATGCTTCTACTATAAGTAAAAAAATTTAAAATCAATAAAATAAACACAAATCCTCTTGCAAAAATTGGCGAAGAAGGGAGTCTTCTTGCTCCAAGCCTAGCTACTCCTTGGCTTGAAAAGAGGGCCTCCTTCTTCTCCCTCCTTGAGAGCTCCTCCAAGGAGGAAGCTACCACCTTCAATGCTCTCCTCCAAGGGGTGGGCATGCACTACCCTCAAAAGCTCCTCCAAGGTGGAGTGGACCACCTTCAAGATCTCCTCCAAAGATCTTCCTTGCCTGGCTTCTCCTTTGGCTGGCTTGGGCACAAGAGAGAAGGGAAGAGGGGAAGGCACTAAGGGGACAAAATATCCCCTTAATCATCTTCTTCTTCTTCTCTCTTGGGTATGGGCTTCTAGGTAGAATATGAGAGTGAAATTCCTAGCCAAGGATGCCTTGAATGGTGGTGGGTAGTGGTCTTTTTATAGGGTAGGATGGGGGTTAAGGTGCCCCTTGAAATGGAGGGCTAAGATGGAAGGATGGAGGTGGTTGGTGATCCTATGGGCAAGGGCAATTGGCGCCAACCCAAGGGACTCCTAGGGGGTGGTTATGGGTGGTGACACCCATCAAAGTTGGCAGCAAAATAGCTTCTAGAAGGGGGTCTTAGGTGGCGCCAAGAAAGGTTCTAGAAGGAGGGGCTATGTGGAGGGTGGAGATGGGTTTAAGGGGAATTGTGTGGTGGAGATGAAGGGAATTTTTGGAGGGAAAAGTGGTGCCAACAAGGGGGTAGTTAGGGTGGTTTTGGCACCACTTTTAGGTGTCTTTTGGAGGTGGTGAGTAGGCTAGGTTGGCGCCAAGTAGGTTAGCTTATGTGGAGCTTAGGTGGAGCTAGTTGGGTGGAGTTGTTAGGTGGGTTTTTGGGGTGGTACAAGCCAAGGAAGTTGGAGCATAGCTAAGCTAGCTTAGCTAATGGAGGAGTAGAGGAGGAGGTGTTAGAGCTAGGGTTTAGAGGGAGGAGCTGAGGAGGAGAAGTCTGGAGCTGAAACTGGAGCTGGCTACTGCTGAAGAGGCTGGCATGGAGCTACTCTAGCTGGCCTAGCTTGCTAGGTCTTTGCTAGCTGCTAAGCCAAGCTAAAGTGAGTTGGCTTCTACCATAATGAGCTGAGGTGAGCTAGGTCTGGTGCTCCCAGGGAGGATCAAGCTAGTTGAGGCAGCTGAGGTAGCTTAGCTCAACTGAGTTGAGCTAAGCTAAATCCCCTGGAGCTGGACTTGAGCTTCCTGAGCTGGGATGAGTTCTTCTTCAGCTGGCTCAAGTTGAGTGGAGCTAGATGTAGCTGGATCTGAGCTGGGGTGAACTCCTATCAACTCCGCTGAGCTAGCTAAAGCTCCCTGTGAACTAGTGGGAGCTAAGATGAGCTAGACTCAGCTAAGTTGAGCTGGATCTGAGTTGACTTGAGCTAGGGTGAGTTAAGATGAACTCTCTTGAGCTGCCATTCAGTAGAGATTAGCTGAATCGAGCTGGGATGAGCTAACCCTAGTTTAAGTGAGCTAGGTTCAAGCTGTGGTGAGCTGGATCAAGTTGAGTTCTATCTAGTTTGAACTCCTTCACTAATTTCCTTCTTGAGTGCTAGGGTTTTAGGGATCTGTATATCTGTTCATCCCTAACACTCAGAAAAACACATTAAAATAACAAAAGAAAATGCAATGCTTGCCTAACCTTGTGAATGCCTAAATGTAGCCCAAAAGCCCATTTGCGGAGTAAAATCCTAAGAGCTAGGTTGGTTTTAATGCATAAGAATGATGATAAACTGACGTTTATCAAGGAGCAGCCGCAGTTGGAGCAAGAGCTTCATCCTCTTCACCATCATCATCCAGAATTTTTGTTTTATTCACTTTTTAGTTTTACTTTTTGTAGTAGAAACTTTCCTCTACAGTTGTAAAATAGAAATCCTTTTTAAATCAAGTTTCATTCTTTCCAAATTTTTGTTGCTATTGCTTTCCTTGTTTGTAGCACATTTTCACTCCCTCCCTCTAATTACTCTAGGCCTCCACATGCGTAGAGTGAGCTTAGGGAGAGGTCATTCTTTTCACTCAAGAATTAGCTTGTAGGTGTTAGTCTCTTTCCCACCAACAATTCGCAAGTGCTCGTTATTTCAAAACCATAAAAAAATTATATATTAAAAAATACCAAAAAGAAAGGTGATTTCTATTTCCAAGCAAGAGACTCGATTTTGCAAACAAATTGCCTCCTTGGATGACTCTAGATACTTCCCTATCTTGGTTTAGAAATTTAAAAGCAAAATGGTTTTTGTGTGTTGCAATGATAAAACGCTAATTTTACAAACCGCACGAAAATCCAATCAGGGACCTAACCACAGTGACTCGAAGGTGATAAATGATTGCACAACAAGATACACAAGTAAATATGACATCTTGTGTTATTTCCTAGCATTACCCATGCATCTTATGTAGCCATACTTGCATTTTTAAATATACACCTGCATGCATTTATAAAGAGGGGAGGAGAGTGAAAATAAATGGCATTCCAATCCACTTCCCTAATTAACATCTTCATTGAGTGTTGCATCGCAATTTCACCATTTCACTTTTTTATTCCCATGCTGCTGCAGGGCATGGTGTGCACTTCTCCTCGTCGCTTCTCCTGCCAGTAGCATGGGAAGTGGCGTGCTCTCCCTCTATAAAATACCTTGCACTCCCCCTTGCTACAGAGGGCCGGCATCCACCTTTATACAGACCCATCGCCATCCTCATACCATACCACACGCACAGCTGGCCACCCCTTTGCCTCTCCCTCTCCATACACAGTCCCTCTTCTCACAAGTTGAGAAGAGGCACACCGTGTGCAGGAGAAAGCTCACAGTGGTCTCAGACCACCACTGTGAGTTCCACCACCGCCTAGCTCCGTTGTGAGCAGGTGGGTATGGTGGTTTCTTGCTTCATTTTTTTTGTATTTGCATTTTTTCCATTTTCATTCTGTTGTTGTTCTTCTCCTCTACCATTAATGTAGGGCTCCAAGATCTGAAGCTCCAGCACATCCGCGCACCTCCATCCGGTCACCGCCTACCCAAGCAGAGAGCTCGGGGCTCCTTTCCATGCGTGCAGGTGCTCCATAACGTCGGTCGTGTGCCAAACCTGCTCCAGCCGATCGCCAGACTACGTGCGCACTATAGTGCACTATAGTGCGCGGTCTGCATGACACTGTAGCCACCGGCTCATTTCTCAATTAGCCAGTGGTTATGTCGCTCTCTCTCCTCGCCCGCACCCACTCTAGCCGGTCACCACTCACCCACACATGCGCATGTGCCTTCGCCTTTGCACTTGCGCACCAGCACACCTCCAGACGACGCACGACGCCTCCAGATGTCTTAACTCATCACCCTCCCAGCGCACTGCCCTTGCACGCTATGGCTCTGCACGCAAACCTTGTGCGTTGCACGTGCGTGCTCCTTCCCCTTTGCGCATAGTGTGGCGATCCTTCACCGCCTGCACTGCGTGCCTTCCTCCTTTAGCGCACACACACACACACCCTGACACATACACACAGACACTCACACACTCACGCATACACACATATATATATACGCATTTGCACACTATCACCCTTACATATATTTACATATACATAAATATATATACATATTTATACATATATATATATACATATACACATATATATACATATATAGTTATAGATATATCCAGATATACATATACATGTATACTTATATATATCCACTTATCTACATTCCCTTATACACATATTCACCTCACATACACTACCCACATACCCATGCACTCTCCCCTCCACCGCGCATTGCATCGTGGGAATATTCGCACTAGTTGCTGATATTCCCCGATACCCGCGCAAAGCAAGCTCTTCCACCCACACTCACACACATCCGCTCCACACTCCACTCAACACTTAGTCTTGTTGGTTGCGTCTTGCTAGACGTGGACCAACTTGACACCATGCCACATCCTATTCACATTTCCATATTCACCCCTATCTATATAACATCTATATAATTATACATATTCTATATCTACTATATATACATATATAGACATACTAAGCTAAGTATTTTTTTTCATTGCATTCTATTTCGCTTTCAATTTGTCTTTTCTTCCTGCTACTAAAAAGACTACAAAAAAGTATAAAATAGAAAAGATAAATCTCGATTTGCAGGCACACGGTCTCATGTGTGGCAAGACAAGATTCATTGTATTTTGGCGTATAGCCAAGGACTTATTTCAGGGTGTGCCTCAAGAACAAGTTTATCGGAAAAAAATCTAAAAATCAAGAAAACCAAAAATATAATAAATGCAAGGAAGAGATACATTTTAGGAAAGGCATAGAAACTTTGCAAATCTCCTAATCCCTGCCTCCCTGAGATCGACCCTGGGCCTAAAAGTAGGCTAGGTTAAAAATTTTGTGAAACTGGTGTAGACTCGACTTAGGTTAACTCACTATACTCATTTCGACATTAATATCACCATTTTAATAAAGCCTATTCGAGTATGAACCACGTTTTTCTGGCACCGTTGCCAGGGATGTGCTATTTGAAGTAAGTTTCTACTCTCTTCCTTTGATTTTCTCTTCTTCCACCCTTCTCTTCACGAGTGTTTTTGTTTGTTTGTGTGCAGGTGTACCTGTTGCAAGGAGGAGACACGTAGAGGAGGTCGGAGACATGGGTAAATCCAAGGTGGGTGCGAGAACGTGAAATCACCGGTGCCGCATTAGAGCTTCACCCACGTTGCTGAGGAGGTAGGTGTCTCCCTCTTATTAACTTAGGTCATCTTGTCACCTTAAAAAAAATCTAAAAATCTAACAAAATTTCAAAAAAAAAAAACCTAAAAACACTTTTTGGGAATTTCTTGGGGCGAGTGGACTAAAACCACTTGTTGATTATTTGCTATCACCCCCAATGCCCCTTGATTTCCTACAAACTTCACATAGCGAAAATCCAAGAATCTTGATTATTGGATCTTTCATTGTGTGAAGTTTTCTTTGAGGCAAGATAAAAATTGATTGATTGCCATCCTTCCTTGCCTCATTTTTTCGCATTTCGGGATCACATTTTTGGTGGGGAGACTTGGAATTGAGTTGATTCCAACCCCACCACGACTTTTCATTTGCCTTAGATTTGATCCCAAATATTTCGACCCCAACATTTTCATTTTCTTGACATCATTTGGTGGTTGAGCCTTGCGTGGAGTATTAGTTTGGTGATTGGGAGCACTTGAATGGAAGTGTTTTGGCTCCCATTCACATTGACTTAAAAGAGACTCGTGCATCCACACATAGAAATTTCCATCTAGGGAAGCCCAGTGCATTTTAGCATGCATTAACTAATTCATATTGAAGAAGGGTTTGTTGGGCATAAAGAACTTGTGTTTTCTCAAAACCTGGAGATTGGTTGAATCAGTAATTCAGTGGAATCATAAAATCCATACTACTTAAGGTTGACATTCTAAAAGCCACTCACCATCTAAAACTTCAATTCGAGGAGATTTCCCCGTTGCATGCTTGATTTATGGTGTAAACCCTGATAGGTGGTGTTAATATGGTAATTTAATCGTTGAAATGCGCATAGTGGTGATGAAAACCTCATCATGAGCCATAACTAGCTCATTTTGACCTAATAAAGAGAATAAAAGCTCCTACATGACTTAGAAGAGGGCTTAATTGGAGGAATAAGTGTTCTGAGAAGAAAACATGAAATAAAGGTTAAAACTGTAATTTTACCACTGCAGTACATAAACGGAATTTCTCAGAGACAGAGCATAGGTCAAATGGTCTAAATAAGATAAAAAGTGGGTTGAATCAATCAAAAATGGGTTCATGTGCAATCTAGGAATTAAATGACATTTGGTAACCCTAAAACAGACCCGCTTAATTCAACAAGGTTCTGGTCAGGATAAAAATCAAGTAAACCCTCTAAAAATCATGGAAAATTATCCTCTAGGGTTTAGAACATTCAAATTGGCCTCTGGAACCTAGTTTGACCTAGATTAGGGTCCTAGCTCATCAATTAACCTAAATTGGGTTTTTACGCAAAATTTCCAGTCAAACGTAGTCAAACCTAAAATCCAACTTAACCATTGGATTCCTTAGGTCCAAATTAGGTTTTTACCAAAATTTGGACCTAAGGGAAGGACATCTTGACCTACTTTGCAAAATAGTCCACCCAATTACATTCTGGCCCCTAACTTTTGAAAACCATTGCAAAAACCCCCCCAACTTTTCTTGTCACTTTCTGCATTCCGGTCCCTTTGCCAATGCAGCAGAAGACCCATACTCCAGTGAAGTTTCGAGGAGGATTTCTCCTCGCTTCCCTAGGGAGCTGCTCTTAGATGTGAAAGGGGGGTTCCCTGAGAAGTCCCCTACCGCCTAAGCAGCTCCCCATGCCCTGATTCGCACCATACCTCTCGTGCGAACGCTCGAGAGGTATGGGTGTTGTACCTGCGGCGACCTCCGGTGAGAGCATTGCTCACCCTCCGTGCATCTGACCCTCTGCTTGTGCCTTTAAAAGAAACCCCAGGACCAGCCGCTTGAGGCAAGCTTGTCTTAGTGGAGAATCCCTCAAAATTTCCTCTCTTCCCTCTCCGACAGGAAACCCACAAGCTCCGGTGACCACCCCTCCTTCTCTTCTCTCTGCTGCCATACCAGCAGCAAAGTCTGCTTCGTCTCGTCTTCCTACGTCGTGCCGCACCAAGCGCACGCCTCCCTGCCCACTTCCTCGTCGTCGCTCTCTCTCTCTGGGTGCTTCTTCTCCAACGACAATCGATACGACTGCCCGCCTCTCCGGCCCCCTTCGTCCCTGCAAGTAGGTTATAATTACTCCCCATCTTCCCCTCTTTCTTTTCCCCACATTATTTCCTTCACACCGACCCTCGACTGTCCCTGACCACTATCACCTTCCCCGTCTCCAGCCACCCTCCGGCGAGTTGCCCCCGTCGATCTGTAGCTCCACACAACTCGCTGACCGTCCCAGAAGCTCCGCCTCATCATACTGAATGCCCTCCGCCCCTCCACAGTCCCTCCGCACTCACTCAACACGCCATCGAACACACCGATCTTTTTGGCCACAGGATGACCTAGGCACGCACGCCTAGGCCACCACGCAGCCTACCGCACAGCTCAACACCTTCGCCATGCCATGATGAAGGTTTCCGAGTAGTTTGATTAGGTCGAGAGGCCGTATTCGCGTCTGACAGGTTCTGAGGCTCGACCGCCATTAAAGCCACCTTGAAGCAGCTTCTTCCGAGCTCCAGGCTTCAGAGCTCCATGCTTTCAGCTGGTGCGGATTGGGGAGACTCCTGCGAAGGCAGCCAACCAGCAACCGACGAGAATCGAGGCTGCAGCTGAGGAGATTGCGAAGAGGTCTTCCTGCGGGCGCGCGCGAGGAGAGGCGACAGGATAGTCCCACATTGGTAAGCCTCGCAGCGATTCAGTGGTTTAAATTGTTTTTGGGAATAAGCCTTATCGACTCCGAATACACCTGGGGTGAGGTCCCTCGCCCATCACACCCGCCTCGTCCACGGATTCACCTCGCGGACCTGGTGGGATCCGACCTGACACCACCGAGCACACCTCGCGTACCATATCACGCCGGTGCGCCTGGTCCCGGGTACGAAACTCGACCCATTAACCTGGCTCTGGGAGAGCTTCCTGTGAGTGATTTGTAGAGAGAGAGAGATTCGTGCAGGTAGAGGGAAGGGTTAGGTTTTGCTATGCCTTGTGTACAGGAACAGAGCGTCGAAGGAGAAAGGCTAAGTACTGAGCCGCAGGAAGGAGAAGGAAAAAGCTCTGAAGAGAGGTTGAGCAAAGGAAAATGCAAGGCAGAGAAGAAGCAAAAGAAAAGAGAAAAGAGAACTCAGAAGATGGCTCGCCAAGGAAGAAGAAGAAGATACTGCAGAGGGGATAGGAAAAGGCTTGCCAAAGAAGAAGAAGAAGGACTAGCAGAAGGACTCAGAAGAAGAGAAGGAGAAAGAAGAGCAAGAGAAAGAAAGAAAATGAAGAATAGAAGACGGAATCAAAAGAAGAAGAAGAAGAACAGTGAAGAAGATCAGAGGCAAGCAACAACAAAAGAAGCAGAAGACTTTCACTTTAAGACGTCTGATACAGAAATCAGATGTCCAAATCTGTTCTTTTTAGCAATTCATTTTTATAATTCTCTCATTGAACCAATTGTTTTCTCAAAGTTTTTAAAAGTACTCAGATTGCTCCCTGTGTTCGACCTCAGATACTTCGATTTTCCAGTAATAAAATCTTTATTTGTTTTGAACGTTTTTTGGCTATACTACAACATGATAATCTTTAAAAACCCGATAAAACATACGCAAAACAAATTTTTGGCGTCATTGCCGGGGAGCAACGGGCACTTTTAAAGCTTTTGATCATAACTTTTGATCCAATATTTGATCTAATTCGTCTCTTTTATTGTGCTTATCTTATGGAAAGTAGAGAAAAGAAGAGCAGCTGCACAACAGACACTCCAAGGAACAGGTAATCTTCATTAACCCTCTCTTAACTCCCTCAAAGTTTGAAATGGAACAAAAGAAGAATCAACTTAGGGCTACCTATTTCATACTTGGTAATTCATCAAAGTTGCCTAATTTTTCATTTCAACACATTTTTAACGGCTCATCCAACTAAGGTAACTAGGGCTAAAACTTTCTTGATTGAGCCCTAGATACTAAATTTTGAGGCAACTAAATTGAGCCAACTAGAGCCAACTCAAGGATTGAAAAGCTAGGGTTTTTAGAGACACACCTTCTCTTAAAAAACAAAAAAGAAAAAAGTTTTTCCAAAAAGAGGTGTGCCTAAACCTTGTTTGAAAAGATCTAGACAAGAGGAACCCTAAGCAAATCAGGCTTTTAAATCCATTTGAACCTTAAAGGAAAGGACCCAAAAGCTCTCAAAGGAACAAGAGGTGAAGTTGATCCCTTGGGTCAACCAACCTTAAAATTAGGTCACTTTTTCACTCAAAATACCTAAAAGTTCAAGTGGAACCTTAAGCACCTTGATCTTAAAGTAAAAAAGGTAGACTTAAGAGGTCAAGATCCCCATTCTGGTCTACCTGGATTCTCAGTGACAAGAGAGGTCAAGTGGGGGAAACCCTGTAACCCATGGGGATGCTCTACCTGTTGGTGCTAGAGCACCGCGATCATTTGTTTTGATGATAACAAAACACGTGTCATTTAACATTTGCACTTGGAGTCTTAGATTTCAGGCGAATTGCAAATGGAGACGTGACCAGACGAAGTTTGAGCTCGCATCCAGGATGGATTGGAGGAGCTTGATGGAAAACAGACGAGATTCGCGAGGAGTGATAGATTGAAGAAGGAAGGAGACGAAGAATAGGATAGATTTCCTTCTCTTATACTCCTTGTATTTTTCGTTTCTTTTGTTCCTCTTTATTTTTGTTACTTAGATTCGTGTTAAAGAGCCTCAAAGTACCCTAATAGTAGTCCTAGGAACACCGGCACAACCCTAGGATACTTAGGTTTTCTGTAGAAAACTTAGAAAACCAATATAGGGTTCAAACAGCATTTCCAGACGTCTAATTCCAAAATCAGACGTCTGATAATGTGTTTTAAGACGTCTGATTGTTGATTCAGACATCTGATAACATTTAGGCTGGACTTGTTAGTTGTCTGATGAAAATCAGATGTCCAGACCTTAGACCAGATGTCTTAGAAGACGTCTGATGACTTTGCCAGACGTCCAATTAGTGGACCGTTGGCTAGCTTAGCAAACACTCAAGGATATGACCGTTAGAGCCTTATCAGACGTCCTTAGGCCTTTCCAGACGTCTGATAGATGACCGTTTTGCCTCGGCTGACCCAAAATCTCTTCTCAGAGATTTCCTAGCCGTTGCACTCTCTTGGAAATCCATTCCCACGAAAAAGTAGGTTTCCAGGCGTCCAGACATAGTGCTAGACGTCCTGTATGTCGTCTGATGGACTTATGCTAAAACCCTATTTAGACTAATTCAAGTCAAGAAGAGACCCGCCCAAAATTAGATGTCTGGCCTTATTTTCAGATGTCTTAAAGTGATCTTCCAGACGTCTGATAAGCCTGTCAGTGCAATCATTATTCCTGATTTCGGCCTGATTCTCTTGGGCTTTACACCCAATGGCTATGGGAGCCTTCCTAAGCCTTCCAAAGCCTTCCTAAGGCCTCTATAAATAGAGAGGAAGCTCTTGCACATTAAGACACACCAAGTAATACATTTTCACACCATTTTGTGTCTCTTGATCCTAAGAGGCAAGCTCTTGCTCTCCAAGCTCCAGTTGTTCATCTAGAGAGCATCAAGCTTTTGCGCACCCGCTCTCCCACCGTAGTTCACAAGAGCGACATTGCGCCGTCGCGTGGCTCACGCACCCGCGTCATCGATTCGACGCACTCCTTGCAAAGGGGAGTTTCCTAATTCCTATAGAAGCTTAGGTTAAAAATTACTTTGTTGGCTCTATAGGATTATTTGTTATTTTATCTTTGTTATTTGGTTGGGTATTCGTTTTGCGAATTCTCGTCTCCTTCAAGGGTCAAAATCTTTCTCGTGAAGAGAAGGTGTTGAGGAACGCTACCCTCGCACTTATAGCATGGTTATAATTGAGGTTGAATCACCCTCATTTAAGGTGATTCATTTAGTGGATTTGATCAACTTGGTTGATCGGAAAATCCTAACTCGAGAGGGTTAGGTGGTGGTTTTCACTCGGTTTGGGTTTTCACCTAAAAATAATTGTGTACATTGTGTTTGTCTATTTTGCGAGATTGCTTACAATATATTCCACATTTTTTACGTCACGCTGATCTCACCCCCTCCGAGTATGGAATCCACAATTGGTATCAGAGCAGGTTCTTGCTATTTCGGCGTAACAACCAACCAAGAAGATCTATGGAGGGGAGTAGTTCCATGAGTAGGATTTCCGAGGGCCAGTCTACGACTCGTCCGCCGTTCTTCGACGGGAGCAACTACCCTTACTGGAAGCTATGGATGAAGACGTGGCTTCAAGCCACCAACTTCACGATTTGGGCCAAGTGTGAGACCCCCTTCGACATCCCAGAAAAATCCGCCGCAGGATACTCGCAGCAGCAGATCCGGGAACTCTCTCAACGCAGGATTTGGGTCACGTTGTATTGCGCACTCAGCCCGGAGGAGTTCAGTAGAATCTCGCAATGCGCCACCGCATACGAGATTTAGCACACTCTTGAGGTAACTCACGAAGGTACCTCTAAGGTAAAGTCTTCTAAAATTAATTTACTTTCACAAGAATTTGAATCATTTTCTATGAAGACTGACGAAACTTTAAGTGAGATGAACACTAGGTTCACTCTCATAGTAAATAATTTGAAAGCTTTAGGAAAGACCTTCATCAAGGGGGAGCTTCAAGGGAAGCTTCTTCGTTCCCTTGGACTAGAGTGGGAACAAAAAGTCACCGCCATCGAGGAGGCGAACGAAGTGGAGGTGCTCAACATGGAAGATCTCCTAGGCAATCTAATGGCCTATGAGACTAAGTTGAAGCAGAAGAAGGATACACCAGAGCCTAAAACGAAGAAGACTCTCGCCTTCAAAGCTGCGTCGGATAGCGAGGTAAGTTCCGACGACGAAGACTTTAAAATTTTACTTCAAAAGTTTTCCAAGTTGTGTAGGGAATTGAAGAAGGAGAGTCCTAGACGTTGCTACCACTGCAACGAGAAAGGGCATTTGCAACCAGAGTGCCCTTGATTGCGCAGCAATCATAGGTCTTAATTGACCTAAATTAGGCTAGGACTTATCATAAGTTAGGGTTATTCATGCATGCATACACATTATCTACATTTTTACTGCTTTCCTTAGCTATGCATAAAATAATGTTATAATGTGCTGATTAAGTGCATTATGTCGATTGCAGGGAATAAGCTGATCAGGAGCTGGATCTGAAGCTAGATCAGGAATAACGGGAGTTGTAGCAGAGCTGGAGCAAAAGGCCTAGTTTAGATGCAGGAATAACAATGTAAGGGGGTTAAAGGTTTTCTATTCTATTAAGTAGAAATAAAGTAGTAAAATGTGAAGAGCATAGGTCCATCCTAGCCCTAGGATAGCCTAGAGACTTCCCCAAGCCTTAGCCACCTTTAGATTAGGTCACAACACCTTAGGAAGCCCTAAAACCCTAGTTCCAACCCTTCTCTGGACGTCCAGATAAGTTTTAAGACGTCCAGGACCCTTAGCCAACTCCCGCACACTTCAAACCAACTTCTGCAGTGTTATTGGACGTCCAAACACTTTGTCAGACGTCCAATTTCTGTAGAATACCCAAAACAGAACCCGAAATCCTTCCTGACTATGATTGGACGTCCAGACTTGTTTTTTGAGTATAAGACGTCTGATTCTATAATTAGACGTCTAATACTGCTCTCCAATTCCTGTTTTGAGATTTAAGCCTTGATCTTGGATCTCTAGGTCCCTAAACCCAATTCCAACTACATAGGAACCTAAATTAAGGTGCCCTAACCCTACTACATCACCTCTAGACCTCCCTAAGGACCTAATGAGGTCCTCACTAAACCTAATTGACTTAGATCTTAGTCAAATCCATCAGCCTATTCAATTGGACTCATTGAGTTCAATTGAGCCCTGATCTCAGCACACACTGTCCAATTGGACTCAGTGAGAGTCCAATTGACTTAGACCTGACTTAATCGAGTTGTTTTACTCTCAATTAAGTTTCCACACACCCAATTAAACTTGTATTAAGTTTAATTGCACTTTACCTTAGTGAATTAGGGTTTATAACCCTAATTTGAGACCTACCTTGAACTAAACCCACTAGAACCCAACCTAATCAACCTAGCCACCTAAGTTTCAACCCACACACACCCACACACACCATCCACACGAAAGTATCCAGCCTAGAGTTCTCTAGAACTCTCTACCATGTGTGGTTGCCTTGGTTGCCAAAAATAGCAACCAAGAGCCATTCAATTTTTAGATCCACATTTGGTGGATCTAAAAACCACCATCCACCCTCTCTCTCTCACTCTCCCACGAGCTCCCACCATAGGCCTCTCTAGAGAATTCCATAATTCTCTAGAGAGCTTCCATTGGGTCTATAAAAAGACCCCATGGGTGGCCATTGGCACCCATTCACTCCCTTGGCAATTACCCTCCATTGGTGCCATTCACGCCACCTCCACTTAGCCACTCACTCCACCTCCATGAGCTCACTACCACCACCATTGAGGACACCATGCTGGGATGCTGGATCAACCCTACCTCTCTCCAAGGGTCGGCCTAAGCTACATTGGCCACCCCTCATTCTCTTCTCAACCACTCCAAGGCCATCAGGGACCACCCCTGAATGCCCTCTACTCTTTTAGCTCTAGATCATGCTTTTCATAAGTTTTGCTGCTTTCATTTACTGCTTAGTAGAGTAGATTCTCTTCTCCCCCAATGATGCATGCGAAATCCCCCCGTCGATTCTTGTATGCAATTGTTTTCTGGTAGCTAGGTTTAATTTAAAGCATTCCTGTATAAGCTTTCCTCTAGATTTCCTGTACAAACAACTCTCCCCCAATGAATGAATGAAAAATGCATTTATATATATATATATATGTCTTTATGTGTTTGAAATCACCATGAGCTAAATGATTATCATATTTACGTGATTTAACTGCATGCTCGTTAACCGCCTATATATTGCGCACCAGAATACTAAATAGAGTGGCTTTAAGATCGATTTCAAAAATAGAAACACGCCTCCCAGAGACGAACGACTGGGACTCAAGTCTCGTTATTTTACAAAATAATATTTTTGATGAACGTTTTTGCGCGACTATACTATGATTTTCGACAACTTTCAAATGCGCGAAAATGGCTTTCTGTCAAATGGCACCGTTGCTGGGGAGGCAATGTCATTTTTATTGATTTCGGTCTTTTACTTATCATTGACAAATCTGCCTCTACTTCGTTGTTGATGTGCAGGAACACGGAAGAAAAACGGGATCTGCGCATACATCGAGCGTGGCGAAGAAAGTCAGGTGCTCATCACATTCTCTTAGAGTAGGTTTATTTTCTGAACCCTAGGACTAGATCTACTTCCTGCAATTTCTTTTGAAAAAAAAAGAGAGATTTTTCTTATTTTTTTGAAAAAAAAATTAAAAGATAAAAAATTTTGAAAAAAATCTCTTTAGGTTTCCTTTTGAATCTAGGTTAGAAAAAAAGGAAAAAAAAATAGGGATTTTCGTTGAATCTTTTGAAAAATTCTTTTTGAAAAAAAAAAGGTGCAAAAGATTAAAAAAAAAAAGAAGCATTTTTGGTGGAAGGCTTGAATTTCAAATTCTAACCTCTTCAAAAGCTTTACCACCACCTTCTGATTTTCGGCCACATTTCAAATCTCACTTAAAAATTCGATTACCGAAAAATCCGTTGGCTAAAAATTCTGAAATTTGAGAAAAACCTTCATTTTCAAACCATCTTTCAAATGCCACCGTTACTTTTAAGAAACTCCAAGTATAAATTATTTTAAAAATTTGCGAAGTGCACGAGGGTCAGATAGACCCAGATTCAAAAATTTTCAAAGTTCCAAAAGCGATTTCGAGCAATCTGTGAATCTTTTTTGACTAAAAATGATGGGGTTCGAAAGCTGATCTAATTGGCTTTATTTTCAATATTTTTACCGAATTTTTGAAGATCATTTGGTACTGTTTCAAAGCGAAAAACCATCCAGGGGTCAAAGTTCCAAATCTGACCCCCTAATATTTAAAATTCTCTAAAAATTCGGTTGAAATAGTAAAAATTCAAAAAAAATATTCTATAAAAAAATAATTGAAAAAGGAATCTACTCGCAAAATTTCAAATTAATTGGATTCCAATTACTATCAGAGAATCAACATTATTCTTGTGGTCTGCTGAAATAGAGAAAAAAAACCTAGAAGTGCATGCAACTTAGGTTGAACCTTTAGGGTCACAAATAGAGACCACACTTTTGGCTAACCTAGACTTAATCAAGTCTAGTTAGCCGGTGAGCTTGGTCACCTTGTGGGCCACTCACCACAAACCCCACTGAAGAAAACGGGTTAAAAACTAATGTTAAAACACGAAATCAACCCGAGTTCGTTGTCGTACTACTGAATGAGTTTAATCTCTCTTGCCAAATCTGGTGACTAAGTCTGCGGGGTAGTGTCAAACGACAGCGGCTCGAGGGTCAACGGAATCGGAGGCAAAAGCCAAAGGAAGAACCTTCCCCTTAGTCCCCTCGTAACTAGACTAGCTGGGTTAGCTTGAGGGGCAGGATTCACGTTTAGTTGGTTATACGACGAACTTATCTTCAGGAATTTGAATCCATAACAAAAAATCTGGTCACCTGATTTATAAGGACCATTTGATTGACAGGGCCTTAGCCTTGTTCTGCGTGGCTACACCAACCCAGGGGTTGGGCGGTGTATGCATGGAAGGAGGTCACTTCGACCTCACTTGGTTGGACCTTGGGAGCCACTCCCAAGGAGGCGAGTCACCTCGCCCAGACCATCTTCTCACTCCATTTCTTCTATCTGTTGAGCCGCAATGGCTAACATTGGATCTGGACCTAATCAGGATCCAAAAGAGCTGGACCCACGAGCTTATCTGAGAGCTTGGGTCACTGAATCAGCTCAACCTTGGGATCAGAACCCAAGGTGGCGAAGATGACTTTTAGCTTCGCTTGATCCTTCTCCTCGGGTTACCGAAATGGTTAACCCATATCCTAACCCTGGATATTATGACCCATACCAGTCGGTCCCTCAAAGGATCGCATCTTATAACCCAGGATATGGATTTCATACTCCTACTTCTCAACCATGGAACATGGGTAGACCTGATTCACCCCCTGGAACCCCTGAAGAGCCATTGGTGCATATGCGGCCACATTATAGAATACAGAGAGCTATAGTGAGTGCTAAGGAAAAGGCTGCATCCTATCTACGCGAAATCCAGGCTATCATTGAGCCGAACCAAAGACAAAGCCGGATTCCGCATCAACAAGCCATGATGGAGCTCCTTCAGGAAACAACAGAGATAACAAGGCGAATTGGACAAAATCGGGAAACTCAAGAACTATTGCTTTTGAGATATCAAGTGGAAAATAGAATTGAAGACCTCGAAGAATCTGAAACAACTACGTCGGAAGAACACAGAGAAGATTCTCGGGAGCAAATGCCCGAAGATCACTCAGGGGAAAAAGAATCTAGCATGGATATGAGACAGGAGCAGGAAGTATACTGAATGGGTTCATCTGAAATTGAGGAGGAAAGGACTGATATCTCCAGGACTGAGCCGCAATCAGATTATCCTGAATCCTGGGAGACACCTATCGGGTTAGATGACCCAATCGAAACAAGGGAAGTAGATCCAATTGAGGATATGGATCTTGAGGCAAGCATTACATGCGACACTACTGATCAATCTAGGCCACTTCCCATTATAGGTGAACCTGTGCTAGAGCCAACATCTTCTGATCTGCACTCTTCTTTCACCTACATCTCTAATTCGGATATTAGAGATTCTAAGATGACACTTTCTATCCTTGATCCTAACATCCAAAAACCAGAAGTAGCTATGGATAACTCGAACAAAGAAATAAATATGCTACCTGAGGTAGGAATTACTGAGGAGCCCAATGCATATGAGGGTGAAGCTTCGAGCAGAATGAGTTGGGGATGCACCTACCATCCTAGTCAATGGCTCGACCTTGAGCTTGAAGAGACAGCCTCTGATGAATTAGAGATGAGTACTGATGAGGACAAAGTAATTTCTGATGAGGATTTCAGTGACCTCCCCACAGATCTTCTACTTTCACGGATACCCCCATATGACCCAGAGCCTGGAGAGGGCATGATCTTTGATGTCAATTATCATTATGAGGATCCCTATGACTCAAATTCTGGTTCGGAGATACATGTTGATCTACTCCCTCAGCAACTTCCTGCTGAATTGTGGGACATGATAAATCAGCTAAATCAACATCATGATCCCACCTCTGATTATCCTCTATTTTCCACTACCACTCCACACTTTCTTATAGCTAGACTTTTTGGAGTAGGGGTGCACAATCAGCTGGTTCGTATCTTCGGACCACTGATTCTGGGTGCATACGAGCATATCTTTCTCTTAATCTTAGCCGACTCCTATGCTAGAAATGACACATCTGATTGAGTTTTCGCCCAGCTGGAGGCATTAAACTCAGCACATATAGATACCATTCGCCCCACATTCCACCATCATTTATATATAACCATTTTTATACATAGCATATTTTTGTTTTAGCATATTTCACTTTTATATTGCATATTAACAGGTTGGCCAGTGTTGAATATAATTTCTGGAGCAATTACAGGTGATTTCTACCCATTCTCTCCCTGCAGCATTTATTTTCTTTTACATTCATGCATGAGGACATGCAAGAACTTAGGCATGGTGGGGTAGATACAGAAAAACTAAAAAAAATTTTTGTGCCAACACTTAGGAAAACCTCAGAGCTGCATGCAAAACATACTTTAGGACCTTAAATAAAAGAACAACCGACTCCACCTCCAATGCTCGCATTGGAGCTAGATATCGTTCACAATAGCCACTTCCGACTCACCCGCCCACCTTTTGTTCTAAATTTAGGGTCAAGCTGATTGTAACCCGATACGGGAAATTCATGAAGTACAAATTATATGAGGTTACATGTTTATAGCATATATAGATATTGCATTCATGAATAAGATTATTTTATTAAGAGAATGCAATAGGGATTTTGTCCTTTAGTTGATTCCTGTAATCTGGAATCCAGTACAACTTTTCACACACACGTAGAATTTGCAATGGATTCACAGTGAAGGCTGATAAACATTTTCAGTCTATCGAGAAGAAGCAGTGCTTCTTTTCCTGAACCCCTGGATAGTGTTTTCAGAGTCAGGCTGATTTTCTTCCAAAAATCCACCAAATAGTGTGAGATGAGAGTAGAGTGTATTGGTGCTCTAAGATTAGTGCAAGGAATCTGGAATCCTAGATAATTAGGTAATGATACTCTGAGTTTAGACATAGTTGTCGCTCTCGGTTCCCACGTATACATTTTTGTGCGAAATTTTGAGAGCTACCAAGTAAGGCAAATACGCGGAAAGCGAGTTTTCATAAAACTAGGGATAAGGTGGATGGTTATGACCATTCTTTACGGAATCCTCGGCTGAAGGAGGGTATTGATGTCAAGGTCAGAAATACACCATCCTATCCATCTCTCCCGGTACCGTGAGTAGGCACTTCCACCAAATAAGCCACCCAATGTCTCTTGAGTACCACCAATCCCTAATAATGCCTCCTTAATAAAGTTCATGGATGTATGCCAGTTGTGCTATGCTGAAAAAAAAAAATAATGAAAAGGAAGAAAAATTGAAAAAAAAAGAAAAAGAAGAAGAAAAAAAAAAATTTCGAAGAAGAAGAAAAAGAGTTTGTGAATATTTAGTATTTATTTCATTTGCATTGAGGCAATACCACCAAACAAAATTGAGCTCCACCAAATATGGCCTTAACCTATTTTTCTTGTGTTTCTAACCGCCTGAATAATGGCTGAGGAATTCCGACTTAGTTTTAGGGTTATGAGAACTCAATTAAAGTGTTAATGCCTAGTGAGACCACCAAATACAGATCCTATGTGTGAATCTGGTGAGGTTGTGAGCTCTAAGAAAAAGAAAGAAAAAGAGCAAGAGAGAATGAATACAAGGGAATCAAAAGGGAGCATAGTTTTCTCGTCTTTCTCTGAGTTGAGTTACTTAATAATTTGGGAATCTGGATTCTGTAGTACTAGTCTCTATGTAGCACCAAGTGAGAATGAGCCACCAAATATACAATCCTTTCCCTCAAAGATTCTCTACCTAAGCCTAAAGCCAGGGTGGAATTCATAAAATATCTTGAATACCCTGAGGGAAGAAATCCGCCTATTCCGCTAGAATTTTTATTAGGGGACAAGTACAGGCTTTAGAGGTGTATTAGTTTTCACTCGAATCCGTTGCAAAAGCTACATAGCTGCACCTTCACGATTGTCTGGATTTCTAGAGCATAGGATGAAAACAAAAGGGAGAAAAATCTCTATGCAAACACTTGATAAAATAACCAGTCCCTTAGGGACCCTTGCTGTAAATAATTTAGTCTTGCATTTGCTAGGGACTAGCAAGATTTAGGCAAGGGGGTATGATTGCACAGCAATCATAGGTCCTAATTGACCAAAATTAGGCTAGAACTTAGCATAAGTTAGGGTTATTCATGCATGCATACGCATTATCTGCATCTTTACTGCTTTCCTTTAGCTATGCATAAAATAATGTTATAACGTGCTGATTAAGTGCATTATGTCGATTGTAGGGAATAAGCTGATCAGGAGCTGAATCTGAAGCTGGATCAGGAATAACGGGAGTTGTAGCAGAGCTGGAGCAGAAGGCCTAGTTTAGATGTAGGAATAATAGTGTAATGGGGTTAAAGGTTTTCTATTCTATTAAGTAGAAATAAAGCAGAAAAATATGAAGAGGATAGGTCCATCCTAGCACTAGGATAGCCTAAAGACTTCCCCAAGCCTTAGCCACCCTTAGATTAGGTCACAACACCTTAGGAAGCCCTAAAACCCTAGTTCCAACCCTTCTCTGGATGTCCAGATAAGTTTTAAGATGTCCAGGACCCTTATCCAACTCCCGCACACTTCAAACCCACTTCTGCAGTGTTATTGGACATCCAGACACTTTTTCAGACGACCAATTTTTGCAGAATACCCAAAACAGAACCCGAAATCCTTCCTGACTATGATTGGACGTCCAGACTTGTTTTTTGAGTATAAGACGTCTGATTCTATAATTAGACGTCTGATACTGCTCTCCAATTCCTGTTTTGAGATTTAAGCCTTGATCTTGGATCTCTAGGTCCCTAAACCCAATTCCAACCCCATAGGAACCTAAATTAAGGTGCCCTAACCCTACTACATCACCTCTAGACCTCCCTAAGGACCTAATGAGGTCCTCACTAACCCTAATTGACTTGGATCTTAGTCAAATCCATCAGCCTATTCAATTGGACTCATTGAGTCCAATTGAGCCCTGATCTCAGCACACACTGTCCAATTGGACTCAGTGAGAGTCCAATTGACTTAGACCTGACTTAATTGAGTTGTTTTACTCTCAATTAAGTTTCAACACACCCAATTAAACTTGTATTAAGTTTAATTGCACTTTACCTTAGTGAATTAGTGTTTATAACCCTAATTTGAGACCTACCTTGACCTAAACCCACTAGAACCCAACCTAATCAACCTAGCCACCTAAGTTTCGACCCACACACACCCACACACACCATCCACATGAAAGTATCTAGCCTAGAGTTCTCTACAACTCTCTACCATGTGTGGTTGCCTTGGTTGCCAAAAATAGCAACCAAGAGCCATTCAATTTTTAGATCCACATTTGCTGGATCTAAAAACCACCATCCACCGTCTCTCTCTCTCACTCTCCCACGAGCTCCCACCATAGGCCTCTCTAGAGAATTCCATAATTCTCTAGAGAGCTTCCATTGGGTCTATAAAAAGACCCCATGGGTGGCCATTGGCACCCATTCACTCCCTTGGCAATTACTCTCCATTGGTGCCATTCACACCACCTCCACTTAGCCACTCACTCCACCTCCACGAGCTCACTACCACCACCATGGAGGACACCATGCCGAGATGCTAGATCAACCCTACCTCTCTCCAAGGGTCGGCCTAAGCTACATTGGCTGCCCCTCATTCTCTTCTCAACCACTCCAAGGCCATCAGGGACCACCCCTGAATGCCCTCTACTCTTTTAGCTCTAGATCATGCTTTTCATAAGTTTTACTGCTTTCATTTACTGCTTAGTAGAGTAGTTTCTCTTCTCCCCCAATGATGCATGCGAAATCCCCCCGTCGATTCTTGTATGCAATCGTTTTCTGGTAGCTAGGTTTAATTTAAAGCATTCCTGTATAAGCTTTCCTCTAGATTTCCTGTACAAACAACTCTCCCCCAATGAATGAATGAAAAATGCATTTATATATATATACCTCTCTTTATGTGTTTGAAATCACCATGAGCTAAATGATTATCATATTTACGTGATTTAAGTGCATGCTCTTTAACCGGCAATATATTGCGCACCAGAATACTAAGTAGAGCGGCTTTAAGATCGATTTCAAAAATAGAAACACGCCTCCCAGAGACGAATGACCGAGACTCAAGTCTCATTATTTTACAAAATAATATTTTTGACGAACGTTTTTGCGCGACTATACTACAATTTTCGATGACTTTCAAATGCGCGAAAATGGCTTTCTGTTAGCCCTCTTCTCAAAAAGGAGAAGAAGAAGGAAAAGGAGAAGAAATCTAAGAAGAAGGCGTTCCAAGCCACTTGGGACGATTCGAGCTCGGAGGAAGAAGAAGAAGAAAAAGAAGAAGAAACTGCTTGCTTTGGTTTCATGGCCAGAGGAAGCAATAGCGACAGTGAAAACGGAAGCGACTCCGACAACGAGGTAAATTTTGATTTACAAGAAGCTTTTAATGAACTATTTGATGTTAGTAAATCATTAAGAATAGAAAACAAAAGCATTAAAAAGAACCTTAGTTTTCTTGAAAATGAAAATGATAGGTTAGAAAAACAACTTAAGGACATAGAAACTAGTCCTAAAATTGATAACCTATTATTAGAAAATCATAACCTCATCAATGAAAATAATAAATTAATTGAGGAAAATGATTGTTTAAAGTTAGAAATCTGTGATTTAAAGACTAAGATGCATACTATAGAAAAAGAAATTGTATGTCTTAGGGAAAACTCTAACAAATTAATCAACAAAGTAGATAATTTTTATAGCTCTAAGGTTGAGAAAGGATCTCCGTCAAGGAGACACGCTAACAGATCCGAATCCAAGCTCACTTGGATACCGAAGAAAGAATTAGAATCTTATTTTGTAGGTTTCAGGGATAACTACAACACAAAGGACTGGACCTACAAGCTCAAAGATGGTCAACTCATGTTGGGAGAACCAAACAACAGACCAAGGAGGAGAACGAGAAGACCGACGAGATGGCGAACAAACAATGATCCTGCCTCACGTCGACCACCAGACTGGAGACCGGCACCAATGCCTGGGCCTCCAAGCTACGGATGGGAGCCCCATCCGATGTGGCATCCACCACCACCATTTGGCCCATTTTATTGGCGATGGTAGGTGAGGTAAAAATTATGTACCCTATCTTTTTATCATTAGCATTTAGATAGGGGGAGTTAAAAATTTTATGAGCTAATTGTCAACTTTTAAGGGGGAGATGCAAGTTAGCTAAATTTCCTTTAGTAAGGGGGAGAAAATAATAGCTATCTTGTTGTTACAGAAAGGGGGAGAACATTACTCTTGTTTAAAAGAAATTCATAGAAGAGCATGTTTTAAGGGGGAGTTATAGGAAATGTAAAATCAATTAAACCTTTCTGATAATGTCAAAAAGGGGGAGGATTTTTTGCATTATTATTTATGATTTTGTCATCATCAAAAAGGGGGAGATTGTTGGTGCTAGAGCACCACGATCATTTGTTTTGATGATAACAAAACACGTGTCATTTAACATTTGCACTTGGAGTCTTAGATTTCAAGCAAATTGCAAATGGAGACATGACCAGACAGAGTTCGAGCTCGCATCCAGGATGGATTGGAGGAGCTTGATGGAAAACAGAGGAGATTCGCGAGGAGCGATAGATTGAAGAAGGAAGGAGATAAAGAATAGGATAGATTTTCTTCTCTTGTACTCCTTGTATTTTTCGTTTCTTTTGTTGCTCTTTATTTTTGTTACTTAGATTCATGTTAAAGAGCCTCAAAGTACTCTAATAGTAGTCATAGGAACACCGGCACAACCTTAGGATACTTGGGTTTTCTGTGGAAAACTTAGAAAACCAATATAGGGTTCAAACAGCATTTCCAGATGTCTAATTCCAAAATCAGACGTCTGATAATGTGTTTTAAGACGTCTGACTGTTGATTCAGAAGTCTGATAACATTTAGGCTGGACTTGTTAGTTGTCTGATGAAAATCAGACGTCCAGACCTTAGATCAGACGTCTTAGAAGACATCTGATGACTTTGCCAGACGTCCAATTAGTGGACCGTTGGCTGGCTTAGCAAACACTCAAGGATATGACCGTCAGAGCCTTATCAGACGTCCTTAGGCCTTTCCAGACATCTGATAGATGACTGTTTTTCCTCGGCTGACCCAAAATCTCTTCTCAAAGATTTCCTAGTCGTTGCACTCTCTTGGAAATCCATTCCCACGAAAAAGTAGGTTTCCAGACATCCAAACATAGTGCAAGACGTCCTGTATGTCGTCAGATGGACTTGTGCTAGAACCCTGTTTAGATCTGATTCAAGTCAGGAAGAGACCCGCCCAAAATCAGACGTCTGGCCTTATTTTCAGACGTCTTAAAGTAATCTTCCAGACGTCTGATACCAGGATCAGACATCTGATAAGCCTGTCAGTGCAATCATTGTTCCTGATTTCGGCCTAATTCTCTTGGGCTTTGCACCCAACGGCTATGGGAGCTTTCCTAAGCCTTCCAAAGCCTTCCTAAGGCCTCTATAAATAGAGAGGAACCTCTTGCACATTAAGACACACCAAGTAATACATTTTCACACCATTTTGTGTCTCTTGATCCTAAGAAGCAAGCTCTTGCTCTCCAAGCTCCAATTCTTCATCTAGAGAGCATCAAGCATTTGCGCACCCGCTCTCCCACCGTAGTTCACAAGAGCGACGTTGCGCAGTCGCGTGGCTCACGTGCTCGCATCATTGATTCGACGCACTCCTTTCAAAGGGGAGTTTCCTAATTCCTATAGAAGCTTAGGTTAAAAATTACTTTGTTGGCTCTATAGGATTATTTGTTATTTTATCTTTGTTATTTGGTTGGGTATTCGCTTTACGAATTCCCGTCTCCTTCGAGGGACAAAATCTTTCTCGTGAAGAGAAGGGGTTGAGGAACGCTACCCTCGCACTTGTAGCGTGGTTATAATTGAGGTTGAATCACCCTCGTTTAAAGTGATTCGTTTAGTGGATTTGATCAACTTGGTTGATCGGAAAATCCTAACTCGAGAGGGTTAGGTGGTGGTTTTCACCCGGTTTAGGTTTCCACCTAAAAATAATTGTGTACCTTGTGTTTGTCTATTTTATGAGATTGCTTTACATTATATTCCGCATTTTTTATGTCACATTGATCTCACCCCCTCCGAGTAGGGAAACCACACTACCGTGTAGGGGTCTTTGCGGGACTTTCCCTCTCTGGCTGCCCAGGTATTTCTCAGGTGGCCGATCTTTTGATCAAGGGGTCCATCTGCCCCGCACCTCTATAGTCACCCAACAATTTTTATGTGTCTCGATTGGGTCCAGCACCTTCTAATCTCATCACATCCTTCGATGCATGTTCGGTAGGAGGTCCTTAAGACCTCCTATAGAAATCCACTCTCCCTGAGGCTAGGCCTTGGTTCCCTTGTTTATGCAACCCCACCACATTAGTCCTTTCCTTTGATACTGAACCAAGTCTCCCTTCTTCCATCTTGGCACAACATGAGTCTACATCGAAGTTTTTGATTCTACATTTTGATTTCACCGCCTGATCCAAATATGCGGCCTAATTAGTTAGCATCACCCTTCAAGAGACCTGAATCTCAAAGATCCATGAGAGATAGGATGATTGAGGAAACCCTTGAGTTCTATGAAATCAAATATAAACCAATAGAAAACATTCAGGTTGATGTCCCAACAACCATAGCCTTCATCATAAACTGTGCCCAAACTCCATTAACAGAAGCCATAAAAGGATCAATCCGAGAAGTACTCCTAACAGGATACATTGAGATAGAAAAATTACACAAATCTAAATACCTTCAATGGTTGACAAATCTTGTACTTTGGGAACAAAACCAAGATGCTCTTGAAAAATGGGTAGAGATGATGAGATTACTGGAACAGACTATCAACCAAAAATACCCGTATACACCAGAAACAGAGGATGAATCATCTTGGAGCAGTACTAAAGATCAATCCGATTTCCCAGACCTCGGGACTGAGGCACAGGGTGGCTATAGATTCCCAACCCAGATAGAAGACAACATTAAATTAGGTTGGGAAGTTGCAGGAGAACACAATGCTGAGCCAACCCTAGACCATGAATCGCCAAGCTTAGAATTCCAAGACTCCTGCAATAATAAGATTAGAACTGAACCTCTTGAGGGTATAAATTCCGCCCCTTATTTTGATAAGGTGACCTTCGAAGGTTATTCGGACTTTGATTCTAGTAATCCTACCCACATCCTAAACCTAGAATCTAGATCCGAAACTTATTGGGAAGATTATGAGGCCCCATATGAGAAATATCAAATTTTTAAAGAATATGATTCCGGGCCTCTATTTGATGAATGTCCTCCAAAATCCTCAGGAAATCTGATTGATTTTCCAGAAGATATGCCAATTTACGATACAAAAATCGAGGAGTTGGATGAGTGGGGTCTCAATTGGGTCTCTCCTACTAGCTTGGAACTTGAGCCTAGACAAAACACCTTTTTAAACTCAGAATTGACATATAGGCTAGACCCCAGTCGGGTTGCTGATTCCACATCAGATGATTTATACTACGGTGGAATTCATGGTTGTGAATCTCATTTAGAACTAAATCTTTGCAAACTCTCTGACAACTTCGAAGAGACTCCCCTTCCTAAACACATCGGGCCAATCTACGACCTCAGCCCACATGACTCATTCTCTGACTTTGACTCTGAGATCTCGCTTCCTGGGATCATGGAAGCAATTCTTTTTTATCCTCAGAAGCCAAAAACACAAAATGCCAAGAGTGATTGCAACCCAGAATTCAAATCTTTTCTCAAATTAGATTTTCTGCATCCTATAGACACTCTTCAGGCATTTGATAACTACCCAGAGGACTCTCTACAAGAGACCACCTATCATTCGTTTCTAGAAGAGACCTCATACACAATTCTTATTCAAGCCACCTCTTCCACACACACAGAACTGATCAAAACCTCTTCTCAACCCCGACCCGCAACCAGACTCAATTTCTATTCAGATTCACCTATCACCGAGCCGATTACAATTCCACATCTATATCGGGTTGCGAACACTGATCAGACAAAAGACCTTGCTCCATCATTCTCTGATCACCCCTGTAGGTTTTCCGCGTCATTCATTAATTATGATACGGGTCCCTGCCCTGACCGGGCTGACTTGACTCAGCCAAACCCCGCATTCACATTTCCACATCCATCTGAGCTTCATATTATATGGTGGGTTCCTCACCTCTTACCTACATTTATCAACCCACCAGATAGATAGGGTTTGGGTTACATCATCAGCCTGTTGATCTGAACAAGCACCTAGTTGGACCAACCAGGCTCTTGATGAAGGTGCTTGTTATGCAAAATTCTGTTGATTTGACCATTCCTTCTCCATTCCATTTTTCGCTTGGTTGAAGGCATTAAATTTAGCTCTCAACGAGAGGTAGCCCATCATTCTCTTTGAAAACCTGAAACCTTTTTTGACACCTTTGTGCACTTAAGGTTCACCCTTTAAGACAGCCGACTCCACCTCAAATGCTTGCATCTGAGATTAGAAATCATCCGCAACAACCACCCCGATCCATTCACTCACCAAAATATCTGTCCTAAGGATTGAACTAAGTTGAATAAAAACCCCCTACGTCACAATGAGGACATTGTAAATCTTAGGCATGGGGGGGTATGAAAGTGCAAAACTTGTAAGAAAAGGTTTTAAACAAAAAATTCACATTCACCAAAAACACCATAAAAATTAAAAATTTTTTTGAAAAAAAAAAAAGAAAAAGACTTGAAGGAGGGGAGAAACAATTCAGGGTCATACAAAATGAGAGGAGGAAAAGAGTAAAATGCTAAAAAAGGAGCACAAAATGAAAAAGAAAAAAATAGTCATTAGTAAAAGATTAAGGGATTAACGGAAGTTCTAGACTAGATCAAGAAAAGAGAAAAAGTGCTAAGGTAACATAACAAGAGATTAGCGGGAACGCTGATTTTAGGCCTCTTGGGCTAGATTCTTTAGCTTAAAAATTCATGTATCCGTTAAAATCTGGATAATACTCAAGAGGTTGGGGAAAATGCGAAGCTTAAGTATTAGGTCTAAGGCTTAGGAAGTATTCGACCTCGTTAACTAACCTTTGGTTTGCGGGATTTGGTAACCTAAGCACCCCAAATTCACACACAGTCTAGTTCAGTGCGCATAAATTTCCAAATCACACAAAAGCGTTTAATGTTCTGCAAAAGTCACCTAGATTAGGAGCGGCCAATCAACACAAGTTGATTTAGACGAGTTCCCGATGCGGAGAGGCAGGAAATTCCCCTCGAAGATGCGTAACAACATATCGTCTCCTCGGTGCTTGTCTCTTAGGTTATTTAAATATCCTACTGGGGGCATGTAAGCACTCTGCTGGTTCAAATACCATGGGTGGCATTATCACGAAATGTCGATCGCCAAGGTCTGAATTCGGCCATGGAATGCCATGGGCGGGATTATCTCGAAATCTCGAAAGCCAAGGTTCTGGGGGTTGCCATGGGCGGGATTATCTCGAAATCTCGATAGCCAGGGACCCTTGAGGATTGATGATGGTGACAAGGTATCCGATACAGACCGTGTTGAGAAGCTAATCCGAAGCTAGAAATAAAAAAAGAAAAGAGAGAGAAAAGCTCTCCAAACAAATAAATCTTCTATCTCTCTTTTACAAAAACGCATTGCAAACTGAACCTAGGCCGAAAATGTCTCAAGCACGGGTGCTTTAACTGCGGAGTACAACAAACCCTAGGTTAGTTTCTGTGGGCCTCAGAAACCTTTGCGGAGGACTAAGGCTAAAGCGGGTCAGGTCCGGATTTTGGTTGGTACTTGAGTACCTCTAGGCCTATTGTCGGCGTTCTGACCTAATCACAAAAGAAAAGGAGAAGCACTTATCATAATTGTTGACAGACACTCAGGGTCTAGAATGGAAGTTAAAACCTTGAAATTTTGCTAAGGGACTAGCAAAAGCTAGGCATGGGGGTATGATGAGAACCCCATCGTGAACCATAACTAGCTCATTTTGACCTAATAAAGAGAATAAAAGCTCCTACATGACTTAGAAGAGGGCTTAATTGGAGGAATAAGTGTTCTGAGAAGAAAGCATGAAATAAAGGTTAAAACTGCAATTTTACCATTGCAGTACATAAACAGAATTTCTCAGAGATAGAGCATAGGTCAAATGGTCTAAATAAGATAAAAAGTGGGTTGAATCAATCAGAAATGGGTTCATGTGCAATCTAGGAATTAAATGACATTTGGTAACCCTAAAACAGACCCGCTTAATTCAACAAGGTTCTGGTTAGGAGAAAAATCAAGTAAACCCTCTAAAAATCATGGAAAAATATCCCCTAGGATTTAGAACATTCAAATTGGCCTCTGGAACCTAGTTTGACTTAGATTAGGGTCCTATCTCATCAATTGACCTAAATTGGGTTTTTACGCAAAACGTCCAGTCAAACGTGGTCAAAAATAATATCCAACTTAACCATTGGACTCCTTAGGTCCAAATTAGGTTTGTACCAAAATTTGGACCTAAGGGAAGGACATCTTGACATACTTTGCAAAATAGTCCACCCAATTACATTCTGGCCCCTAACTTTTGAAAACCATTGTGAAAACCCCCCAACTTTTCTTGTCACTTTCTGCATTCCGGTCCCTCTGCCAATGCAGCAGAAGACCCATACTCCGGTGAAGTTTCGAGGAGAATTTCTCCTCGCTTCCCCAGGGAGCTGCTCTCAGATGTGAAAGGGGGGTTCCCTGAGAAGTCCCCTACCGCTTGAGCAGCTCCCCATGCCCTGATTCGCACCATACCTCTCGTGTGAATGCTCGAGAGGTATGGGTGTTGTACCTGCGGCGACCTCCAGTGAGAGCCTTGCTTACCCTCCGTGCATCTGACCCTCTGCTTGTGCCTTTAAAAGAAACCCCAAGACCAGTAGCTTGAGGCAAGCTTGTCTTGGCGGAGAATCCCTCAAAATTTCCTCTCTTCCCTCTCCAGTAGGAAACCCACAAGCTCCGGTGACCACCCCACCTCCTTCTCATCGCTCTGCTGCCATACCAGCAGTAGAGTCTGCTTCGTCTCGTCTTCCTGCATCGCGCTACACCAAGCGCATGCCTCCCTACCCACTTCCTCGCCGCCGCTCTCTCCCTCTGGGTGCTTCTTCTCCGGTGACAGTCGATACGACTGCCCACCTCTCCAGCCCCCTTCGTCCCTGTAAGTAGGTTATAATTACTCTCCATCTTCCCCTCTTTCTTTTCCCTACATTATTTCCTTCACACCGACCCTTGACTGTCCCTGACCACTATCACCTTCCCCGTCTCCGGCCACCCTCCGGTGAGTTGCCCCAGTCGATCCGTAGCTCCACACAACTCGCCGACCGTCCCAGAAGCTCCACCTCATCATACTGAATGCCCTCTGCCCCTCCACAGTCCCTTTGAGCTCACTCAACACGCCACCGAACACACCCATCTTTCCGACCACAGGACGACCTAGGCACGCACGCCTAGGCCGCCCCGCAGCCTACCGCACATCTCAACACCTTCGCCGTGCCACGGCGAAGGTGTTGAGATGTGCGGTAGGTAGTTTGATTAGGCCGGGAGGCCCTATTCGTGTCTAACAGGTTCTGAGGCTCGACCGCCATTAAAGCCACCTTGAAGCAGCTTCTTCGGAGCTCCAGGCTTTAGAGCTCCATGCTTTCAGCTGCTGCGGATTGGGGAGACTCCTGCGAAGGCAGCCAGCCAGCAACCGACGAGAATCAAGGCTGTAGCTGAGGAGATTGCGAAGAGGTCTTCCTGCGGGCGCGCGTGAGGAGAGGCTACAGGATCGTCCCACATCGGTAAGCCTCACAGCGATTCAGTGGTTTAAATTATTTTTGGGAATAAGCCTTATCACCTCCGAATACACCTGGGGTGAGGTCCCTCGCCCATCACACCCGCCTCATCCGCGGATTCACCTCGCGGACCTAGCAGGATCTGACCCGACACCATCGAGCACACCTCGCGCACCATATCACGCCGGTGCGCCTGGTCCCGGGTACGCAACTCGACCCCTTAACCTGGCTCTGGGAGAGCTTCCTGTGAGTGATTTGTAGAGAGAGAGAGATACGTGCAGGTAGAGGGAAGGGTTAGGTTTTGCTGTGCCTTGTGTGCAGGAACAGAGAGCTGAAGGAGAAAGGCTAAGTACTGAGCCGTAGGAAGGAGAAGGAAGAAGCTCTGAATTGAGGCTGAGAAGAGGAAAAGGCAAGGCAGAGAAGAAGCAGAAGAAAAGAGAAAAGAGAACTCAGAAGAAGAAGGCTCGCCAAGGAAGAAGAAGATACTGCAGAGGGAATAGGAAAAGGCTAGCCAAAGAAGAAGAAGGACTAGCAGAAGGATTGCTCCCTGTGTTCGACCTCGGATACTCCGGTTTTCGAGTAATAAAATCTTTATTTGTTTTGAACATTTTTTCGGCTATACTACAACATGATAATCTTTAAAAACCCGATAAAACGTATGCGAAACAAGTGGTTAACCTAAATCTAGCCTAACCATCTTTTTACAAACATTTTTAACCTGGCCAACTTGATTTTATCTTAGTCACTTTTAGGCCTATGGTCGAACTCAGGGAAGCGGGATTAGAGGTGAATAAGTTTCTACACCCTTCTTACAA
This sequence comes from Thalassia testudinum, assembly GCA_037157565.1. Lineage (NCBI taxonomy): Eukaryota > Viridiplantae > Streptophyta > Magnoliopsida > Alismatales > Hydrocharitaceae > Thalassia > Thalassia testudinum. Next base: position 42,370,129 of record JAZHRO010000049.1, read on the forward strand.
CGAATCTCTTCTGTTCGTTTATTATGTTTTTGGTGTTTTTCTATTTAAGATTTTTTTCTGATAATTTTTGCCCTTGAGGTACACCCTCAAAATCATGTTCTTAGCTTTGAGCCAAATTAGGGTTCCCAAAACTAATCTTACTATTCGCAAGACTGAGTACTTGCAAGTCAAGGATTATCTTTTCTCTTTTGTATATTTTTTTTAATCTTTTTAATGGCAGGAAAGAGAAACAGAAATAAAGTAAATATAGTATATATATATGTATATATTATATATGTATATAGGGGTGGGGGTGGAGGTGGAAATGGCATGTAGTACGGTGTCGAGTTGATCGTCATCTAGGAAGACGCAACCAACAGGACAAAGTGCTGCGTGTAGTGTAGGATGGATGGGTGGAAGATGTGTGCTAAGATGCTTTCTGTACGTGTGTATCGGGGAATATCAGCAACTAGTGCAAATATTCCCGCAATACAACGTGTGGTAGGTGATATGAAAAAAAATATATATATATGTATATCTGTATATATATAGATATGGTTATAATTATATAGGTGTATATGTAGTTATATATGTATATATATATAGATATGTAAATATATGTATAGATAGATGTATGTATATGTATATATATATATATTTATAATTAGATATATATGTATGTATATATAACTATATATAGGTATATATGTATATGTAGTATTATATGTATATAGTTATAGATATGTATATGTGTATATAGATATATTAGTATAAGTATCTATGTATATAGATATATGTAGATATATATAAATGTATTCACAGTTATAGGTATATGTATATATGTATGTATATTTGTATATATATATATATATATGTATAAATATATGTGTATATATATATATGTATGTATACTAATACTTAGTTATATAAGTACTGATTTATGTATAGATATATGTATATATATATATGTATATAAATATATATATATATAAATATATATATGTATATATATATAAGTATATAGTAGTGTATAAGTGAGTGGGTGTGTGTACGAGAGTGTGTGTGTGTGTCTGCAGGAGGGAGTGAGAGAGTGCTGTGAGAGAGAGAGAGAGAGAGCGTCTGCTGGAGTGAAGAAGGAATGGAGAGTTAAGTCGTCTGGAGGCAGCGGTCGACATCTGATGTCCACGCGCAGGCGTAGGCGCGTAGGCGTGCATGCTGGAGGGAGCAGGCGTGGGAGGAAGGTGGAGTGCAGTGCGCTGCACGCTGAGGAAAACGCAGGCGAAGAAGTAGGCACTGGAGCGGGCTGGTGCAGACGCGAGCGCAGGCGCTGAGCGAGTGCGGGGAGAGATGCAGACACGGGCTGGCGATGGTTGCAGCGTGGAGAGAGAGTGCCTGGTGGCTGGATAAGTGAGAAACTTTCTGGTCACCGCACTGTAGCAGCGTGAGATCGCGGCTACAGTGCAATGGCAAAAAGTTGTCCGGCTGGCGCACGCAAAACCGGCTGGGCTGCGGGTGGAGTTTTGCGATAGGGCGCGCGAAGAGGGGCGAGGGCGACCTATTGGCGTGCACAGAGCACGTGGAATAGGTGCCTGCGGTGCGTGGTGGCCTGCGCTGCTGCTGGCTGCCGCTGCTTCTGCTTAAGCTTCCGAGCTTGAAGCTCCTGTCAATGGCGGTGATGGGCTAAAACGACGAAACAAAGAGGTGAACCACCACGCCCACCGGCTCTTTGATGAGTTGGGTGGTGGTGGGATTCATAGTGGTGGGTGTGTACCACTGTGAGCTGCTCCTGCCTGCAGCGTAGCTCTTCAGGAAGAAGAGAGGCTGCGTATGGAGGGGAGAGGGGAGGGAATGGCATGAAGAGGGAAAGCTGCTGTCTTTTGGACCAGGCTCTCCGTAAGGAAGATGGTTGTGCCCTTTTTAAAGAGGAAGGAGGCAAGCGTAGCCATGCCCTGGGCTGTGCATGGCTCTGCATGAGGCTGGCAGGGCAAGCTTGCTGCAGAGAATGGCGTGAAGAAGATCAAACCATGCCTTGCAGCCGTGGAGAAGAAATTCAAAGTCAAATAAAAATAAAAATAAAGATGGTGAATTTGCGAGGCAGCACTTGAGAAATACATTAATTTCAAGGCCATTTTATTCACTCTCCTCTCCTCTCAAATAAATGCATGCATGCGTTTATTTTTACAAATGCGACTATGGCTACCTAATATACACTAGCAATGCTTGGAAATAGCACAAGATGGCACAATTGTTGGTGCATTTTTGCTATGCAATCATACCCCCATGCCTATCTTTTGCTAGTCCCTAGCAAAACATTTTTGTATTGTATTTAGAAATTATCTTAAGCTGAAGATTTTCTTCTGAGGCAACATAGGTTGTTTATTGTTGGATATTGTGAGAACCAATTGCAGAGAAGACTACCAGTACTTTAAGTCTTATGTGACATAGATCATCTCTCGACTAACCAGGACTCTTGATATTTAAACCTTAAGTACGATTTCCAGGACCCAGGAGGTTTTTCTCGTACTCGAGAGCTCAAGAGATTATGGCTTGTGCATAATGAAGGATCAAGACTGACCAGATGAACATTGAGACTCAAGCCCACAATTTCATGAATTTTTAAGTGCAGGTTGGTCCCAGTTTCAGCTCATGTCTTCGGATTGACCCTTAAAAAGATGATGGAAAACTCAACTCCCATTTTATGACATTTGTGACTCAAAGAAAACAGGGTATTTGCCCTGAAGAACATTTTTGTAGGAAGATTTTACAGACATTTGTGAGACGTAGTAACTTATTTGTACCCCTTTTTTTTTTTTTGAAACACGTGTCAGTATATGTCTTACAACATTATTTGGAGGAGCACACTTTTCTTTTGGTGGGAGAGTTCCTTTTCAGTGGAAAGAGTCTTTCCTAAACACAAGACTAAAGCCTGGGATAAAAAAGTCTACCTGCGCGCACAGGTAAGGACTCCACCTTCCCTAATGAACACTAGGGTTGGATCTTATGTTCACCTGGTATTTCTTGATATGTGTAGTGTGAACCAAGATTACTTAGGCTTTCGAGTAGAAGCAAACCAACGGATCCTATACTGGTGTCTCAGGTACAAGAATACGTCCTTAATTAGGAGAGATTCCAATCTATCTTGTCAATGCTCAAGTGAATTAAGCCGAGCCTGAGCGAATCAAGCTTCTATGGCCTGGAAAGTCTTCAAAACAGTGGTTGAATATCCATAAACACCTATTGTATTTTTGTTTTAGCCTTCAGATCATTATTGAACACCATTTTTTTTTTTTATAGATAGATGGAAACTGCATGATACCATAAAATACCCAGATCCTATGGAAGCTTATCCACCCCCCCATGCCAAACGATGCTATGTCCTCATATGCATGCAGGGTAGCATAGAGGAAGGGCGAAAGATCAGGTAACAAGAGCTAAGGTGCAGGGTATACAGTAGGGTGGTAAGGTGGGTGGTGAGGTGAAAAGTGAAGTGAGCGTGACAGCGGCGGAGTGTTGTTGGGGTGCCTCCCAACGAGCGCTGAATTTAACATACCCAACTGGACTCAGAATGACGCACAACATTAGTTATCATCCAGCAGGGCAATAGTTTCTCCAACGGGGGCAGGTTCATGAGTAAGATAGGGTTTCAAATGCTGCCCATTAACCATAAATTTATGCCCAGATTTGGGATCTTCAATCTCAATGGCCCCATTGGGAAATGTCTCGAGACCAGGAAAGGACCAGTCCATTTGGACTTCAGTTTCCCAGGAAAGAATTTGAGCCGGGCATTGTGGAGCCAAACTTGCTGAGATGGCTCAAATTCCTTCCGTCGAATACGGCTGTCATGAAAAGCCTTAGTGCATTGCTTCAAAGATAAGGCAGAATCATAGGCTTCACGATGGAGCTCTTCCAGCTCCTGGAGTTGGAGTTTCCTTTCTCGACCACACAGGTCTGGGTCGAGGTTACATTGGCGAACTGCCCAATAAGCACGGTGCTCCAACTCCACGAGCAAATGACAAGGCTTCCCGTAAATGATTCTATAAGGAGACATACCAAGGGGAGCCTTGAAGCCAGTCCGATACACCCAAAGTGCGTCAATCAGCTTGTCGACACCTCTGCCTGGCTGTTCGTCTGAGGATGATACAGGGATGCGATACGATGGTGGACTCCATATTTCCTCAGAAGTACCCGAAAAGACGCATGGGTAAAGTGGCTTCCTCCATCTGAGATAATAGCTCGAGGGATCCCAAAGCACGCAAAGATGTGATCTTTGACAAATCGAGTGGATATAACATGGTCAACACGGCGAGTGGGAATAGCCTCGATCCATTTCGAAACATAATCAACAGCCACGGGGATAAATTCAAAGCCGTTGGAAGGAGAAAAGGGACCCATGAAATCAATTCCCCAAATTTCGAAGATTTCTGCAGCTAGGATGGGTTGTAAGGGCATCATGTCACCACATGACATTGACCCTAACGACTGGCACCTAGTGCAATGTTTGGCATAATTGTGTGCATCCTGGTGAAGGGAGGGCCAAAGGAAACCGCATTGCAACACCTTGGCTGCAGTTTTCCTCCCAAAGAAATGGCCTCCACAGGCCTGATCATGGCAGAAGGATAGCACACTAGGGAATTCGCTGTCAGGAACACAGGGACGAATGATTTGATCAGCACCTATTTGAAAAGGAAGTGGATTATCCCAGAAATAATACTTTGCCACGTTGGTTTTTAGGCCAGCCATGTGGAAGGGATCCAGAAGCAAGGTAATTAACAATGTCGGCATACCAAGGTCCACTTGCCACTTTAATTGCCAATAGGTGCTCATTAGGAAAAATCTCATTAATTGGCAGAGTAAGTCCAACATGGTCAGGGTCCAGTCGAGAAAGATGATCAGCCACAACATTCTGGGCTCCGGCCTTATCGTAGATCTCAATGTCAAATTCTTGGAGAAGGATCCAACAAATCAGTCTAGGCTTGGCATCCTTCTTGTGCATGAGATGGCGAATGGCCGCGTGATCAGTGAAAACAATAACATGTGAGCCCAGAAGGTAAGAGTGGAATTTCTCCAGCCCAAAGATGACCGCCAGTAGTTCTTTCTCTGTGGTAGTATAATTACGCTGGGCCTCATCCAACGTTTTACTAGCAGAGTACACCACGAAGGGGTATCTATCGCGTCTTTGTCCCAAGATGGCTCTGACTGCAAGGTCAGAAGTGTCACACATGAGTTCAAAGTCGAGGAACCAATTAGGTGGCTGGAGAATAGGGGCCTTGGTGACAGCATTACGCAGCTTTGTGAATGCTCGTATGCAGTCGGGGCCCATATCGAAGGGTACGTTGGTTGATAGGAGATGAGTTAAAGGTCGAGAAATCTTGGAGAAATCTTTGATGAATCTTCTATAGAAACCGACGTGTCCTAGGAAGGAGTGGATTTGTTTGACAGAGCCAGGCATAGGTAAATCAGCAATTACATCAAGCTTAGCTCTGTCAACCTCGATACCCCTATCGGAGATGATATACCCGAGAACAATTCTCTTGTGTACCATAAAATGACTTTTTTCCCAAGAAAGCACGAGGTTTACATCAATACATCTCCTAAGGATACGGGTCAGGTTGGCAAGATAGTCATCAAAACATGGTCCAAAGACCGAAAAGTCATCCATGAAGACCTCGAGAAAGTCACCCACCATGTCATGGAATATCGCCAACATACATCTCTGGAAAGTTGCTGGCGCGTTACAAAGTCCGAACGGCATCCTTCTAAATGCAAAGGAGCCGAAGGGGCAGGTAAAGGTGGTTTTCTCTTGGTCTCGGGGGTCAATTGCCACCTGGTTATATCCTGAGAATCCATCCAGGAAATAGAAAATTTTATTTCCCGCTAACTACTCTAGGATTTGGTCAATGAAAGGTAGCGGAAAGTGATCTTTCTTAGTTGCAGCATTGAGTTTCCTATAATCTACACACACTCTCCAGGATGTAGGAGTGCGTGTAGGGATGGATTCACCCCTATCATTGACACAGATGGTGAGTCCTGCCTTTTTGGGCACGACATGAATCGGACTCACCCAGGGGCTATCGCTGATCGAATAGATTATACCCACATCCAGCCACTTAATAATTTCCTTCTTAACGAACTCCCGCATATTAGGGTTGAGACGTCGCTGCATCTCACAGGAAGGTCAAGCCTCCTCCGCCATATATATACGGTGAGTGCAGTAGGAGGGGCTAATGCCAGATAAGTCTGATAAAGACATCCAATGGCTACCTTGTGTTCCATAAGGACCTCAGTTAGTTTACACTCTTGCTCCCTAGTCAATTTTGAACTAATGATTACGGGGAGCATTTCATTTGGTCCCAGGAAAACATACTTAAGTGTACTAAGCAGCTCTTTCAGCTCGGGAGTGGATGGTGAAAGTTCTGGCATTTCTTGGGACGAGAGGGTCCCAGGCGGATCGGAAAACAAGTCAGGAGGAAGAAGTTGGCCCTCAAATTGGCCAAGAAGAGGGTCTTCTTGGATAAATGGATCCAAAAAGGAATAGCCCCAGTGTGTAGTATGTGGGCTCAAGGTCCCAATGTGGAGTTGCAACTCCGCCTTATTTGGCGGGAAAAAAAGGGCAATCTGGTCTTCAAGGGTGTGGACCGGCAGTGAGTAGCCCGGATATGACTCAGACCACGAGGTATGGGAAGTGAAGAAAACCTTGTCAGAAGTCTGGTCAGGAGAAGGTATGGGACAAGGGAGGGATGGGGGAACATCACAATATGTGTTTGTCAGGCAACCGTCAGTGTTTAAAGGCAGTCCGCAGCAATCAGAATAGGTCCCAATTAGTCCAATACATGCGCTGACGGCCATGTCCTCGTCAGATGTGTCATCCTCGATGAAATCACAATCAAAGTTCTTGGCTGCCTTGAAGATTTTAAGCTTGAGCTTCTCAGATCCAACGGCAATCTCAATACAGCCCAACTCGCAGTCGATATGGGCACGGGCTGTGGCCAAGAAAGGTCGACCAAGGATGATCGGACAAACAGAAAGTGAGCTAGGAACTTCCATATCTAAAACAAAAAAGTCAACAAGAAAACAGAGACTGTTGACCCTAACCACCCGTTCTATGGCAAACACCCCCACCTCACCACTTCATCACAATCCCAATTCTTCCAACACTAGGCTTATCCCAAAAAACCCCGTAAGACCTTCCTTACCGAGTGTCGCACCAAGCGATTCGGTAAGTCATGTGGATCTGACTTCTGCGAGCCAGTATTTTGACATAGAGGACCAAGCCTCCGTATGCTTGGAAGCATATTTTCATGCGGGCACGTCTTCTGGCATAGAAGACGCTTGCGCCTTGGGGAATAACCCGTTCTCTGCCACTTATAACCCAGGGTGGCGAAATCATCCGAACTTCTCATGGTCCAACAACCCACAGCGCCAAAACCCCGCGGGTGGACCAATGCAATTGTCTGCACCCGTCATCCCAAGGGCCTAGTCTAATCCTTTGGCGAATCCGCCATCAGGTCCTTGCATACCGCAAACAGAACACGCATCAAGTCCTCTTAACAAATTGATGCGAATGATGACGGAAATGTCAAAGCGCCATGAAGAGAACATGACCTCTCTTCAGCACCAATTGGCGCAGCAGAATGCTGAGATCAGTCAACTACGCATGGCGACTCGATCTCAGGGCACTCTTCCAGCCCAACCTGTTCCCAACCCACAAAATTTCGTACCCTGTGGTCCTCAACCACAGGTACGACCTTCTCAGGGGCAGGTACATCAAATTCTGCAGACTCCGATCATTCCACCGGGATTTCAGGCTAATCTCGCTGCAGCACCACACTCTTATGACCCTATTACGAACCCTCCTCCGCCTTATGATCCCACTGGACCCACATCGTCCAATGCGATCACTACAAGGAGCGGTAAGTAGACTGTCGATCCGCCTCAACTTGATCCTGGCCTGTCTTCTTCATTGCCCTCTCATTCGGGATGTGCACCGCATTCGCGAGAGGATGATACACCCAAATTGGTGCCAGAATCAGTCTCATTCCCTGAGGCTCTACTGAGGGAGCCAAAAGGTAAGAAGAAGGATATGTAGGCCTTTCATAACCTGCATAATTTGTTCAGGGATGTTGAAATCAAGGTACCCCTACTCAAGGCTATCGACCACATACCTACTGTCGCCCGATTTTTCAAAGACTACACAACACCCAGGTGACAGTCAAAGAAAACTAAGAATCTAGTGGTTCTCTCGCCTCATGCGAGTTGTGCTATACTGTCAAATCTACCAACGAAGCAGAAAGATCCCGGCACACCGCTTATTTCCTGTAGCATCCAAGGCTGCAATTTTAACCGTGCCCTGCTTGATCTAGGATCTTCCATCAATCTTATTCCAACCATCATGCTCGAAAAATTTTCCTTGGGAAATCTGAAACCCACACCTGTCACGTTACAGTTGGTAGATCGTTTTGTCAAAATTCCAAAGGGTGTGGTGTCAGACGTGGTGGTTAGGGTCAACAGTCTCTGTTTTCCTGTTGACTTTCTTATTCTAGATATGGAAGTTCCTAGCTTACCTTCTGATTTTTTAATCATCCTTGGTTGACCTTTCTTGCCAAAGCCCGCGCCCATATCGACTGCGAGTCGGCCTATATTGAGATTGCTGTTGGATTTGAAAAGCTCAAGCTTAACATCTTCAAGGCAGCCAAGAACTTTGATTGCAATTGTATCGAGGATGACATGTTTGACGAGGACATGGCCGTCAATGTGTGTATCAGACTAATTGGGACCTATTCTGATTGCTGCGGATTGCCTTTAAACACTGACGATTGCCTGACAGACACATATTGTGACGTTCCCCCATCCCTCCCTATTCTCGTAACTTCTCCTGACCAAACTTCTGACGAGGTTTTCTTCGCTTCCCATACCTCGTGCTTTGAGTCATATCTGGGCTACTCACTACCGGTCCACACTCTTGAAGACCGGATTGCCTTTTCTTTCCCACCAAATCAGGCGGAGTTGCAAATCCACACTGGGACCTTGAGCCCATATACTACTCACTGGGGTTATTCCTTTTTGGATCCATCTATCCATGAAGCCCCTCTTCTTGGCCAATCTGAGGGCCAACTTCTTCCTCCTGACTTGTTTTTCGATCTGCCTGGGACACTCTCGTCCCAAGAAATGCCAGACCTTTCACCATCCACTCCTGAGCTGAAAGGCCTGCCTAGTACACTTAAATATGTTTTCCTGGGACCAAATGAAATGCTTCCCGTAATCATTAGTTCAAAATTGACCAGGGAGCAAGAGTGCAAACTAACTGAGGTCCTTATGGAACACAAGGCAGCCATTGGATGGTCTTTATCAGACTTATCTGGCATTAGCCCCTCCTACTGCACTCACCGTATATATACGGAGGAGGAGGCTCGACCTTCCTGCTAGATGCAGCGACGTCTCAACCCTAACATGCGGGAGGTCGTTAAGAACGAAATTATTAAGTGGCTGGATGCGGGTATAATCTACCCGATCAGCGATAGCCCTTGGGTGAGTCCAATTCACGTCGTGCCCAAAAAGGCAGGACTCACCATCTGTGTCAATGATAGGGGCGAATCCATCCCTACAAGCACTCCTACATCTTGGAGAGTGTGTGTAGATTATTGGAAACTCAATGCTGCAACTAAGAAAGATCACTTTCCACTACCTTTCATTGACCAAATCCTGGAGCGATTAGCGAGAAATAAATTTTTTTGTTTCCTGGATGGATTCTCAGGTTATAACCAGGTGGCAATTGACCTCCGGGACCAAGAGAAAACCACTTTTACCTGCCCCTTCAGCACCTTTGCATTTAGAAGAATGCCGTTCGGACTTTGTAATGCGCCAGCAACTTTCCAGAGATGTATGCTGGCGATATTCCATCACATGGTGGGTGACTTTCTCGAGGTCTTCATGGTTGACTTCTCGGTCTTTGGACCATCTTTCGATGAATGTCTTGCCAACCTGACCTGTATCCTTAGGAGATGTATTGATGTAAACCTCGTGCTTTCCTAGGAAAAAAGTCATTTTATGGTACACGATTGAATTGTTCTCGGGCATATCATCTTCGATAGGGGTATCGAGGTTGATAGAGCTAAGCTTGCTGTAATTGCTGATTTACCTGTGCCTAGCTCTATCAAACAAATCCGCTCCTTCCTGGGACATGTCGGTTTCTATAGGAGATTTATCAAAGATTTCTCCAAGATTTCTCGACCGTTAACTCATCTCTTATCGACCGACGTACCCTTCGATATGGGCCCCGATTGCATATGAGAATTCACACAGCTGCGTAATGCTGTCACCAAGGCCCCTGTTCTCTAGCCACCTGATTGGTCCCTCGACTTTGAACTCATGTGTGATGCTTCAAACCTTGCAGTCGGAGCCATCCTAGGACAAAGACGCGATAGACACCCCTTCGTGGTGTGCTACGCCAGTAAGACGTTGGACGAGGCCCAGCATAATTATACTACCACTGAAAAAGAACTACTGGTAGTCGTCTTTGAGATGGAGAAATTTCACTCTTACCTTCTGGCTCACATGTTATTGTTTTCACTGATCACGTGGCCATTCGCCATCTCATGCACAAGAAGGATGACAAGCCTAGACTGATTCGTTGGATCCTTCTGCTCCAAGAATTTGACATTGAGATCCGTGATAAGGTCGGAGCCCAAAATGTTGTGGCTGATCATCTTTCCAGACTGGACCTTGACCATATTGGACTTACTCTGCCGATTAATGAAATTTTTCCTGATGAGCACCTATTGGCAATTAATGAGGCAAGTGGACTGTGGTATGCCGACATTGCCAATTACCTTGCTTCTGGATCCCTTCCAAGTGGCTAGCCTAAAAACCAACGCGAGCATCTCATGGCGAAAGCAAAGTATTATTTCTGGGATAATCCACTTTTTTTTCGCATAGCTGCTGATCAAATCATCCATCGCTGTATTCCTGACAGCGAATTACCCAGTGTGCTATCCTTCTGCCATGATCAGGTCTGCGGAGGCTATTTCTTTGGGAGGAAAACTACAGCCAAGGTGTTGCAGTGAGATTTCTTTTGGCCCTCCCTTCATCAGGATGCACACAAGTATGCCAAACATTACACTAGGTGCCAGTCGTTAGGGTCAATGTCACGTCATGACATGATGCTCTTGCAACCCATCCTAGGTGTGGAAATCTTCAACATTTAGGGAATTGATTTCATGGGTCCCTTTCCTCCTTCCAACGGCTTCGAATTCATTCTCGTGGCTATTGATTATGTTTCGAAATGGATCGAGGCTATTCCCGCGTGCCGTGCTAACCATATTATATCCACTCTATTTGTCAAAGACCACATCTTTACGCGCTTTGGGATCCCTCGAGCCATTATCTCGGATGGAGGAAGCCACTTTACCCATGTTTCTTTTCAGGCACTTCTGAGGAAATACGGAGTTCACCATCGTATCGCATCCCCGTATCATCCTCAGATGAACGGCCAGGTAGAAGTGTCGAACAGGCAAATCAAGCAAATTCTCCAGAAAACAGTTCGTCCTGACCGTAAGGACTGGTCTGACAAGCTAATTGACGCACTTTGGGCGTATCAGACTGCCTTCAAGGCTCCCCTTGGTATGTCTCCTTATAGAATCGTTTACGGGAAGCCTTGTCATTTTCCCGTGGAGTTGGAACACCATGCTTTTTGGGCGGTTCGCCAATGTAACCTCGACCCAGACCTGTGTGGTCAAGAAAGGAAACTCCAACTCCAGGAGCTGGAAGAGCTCCGTCGTGAAGCCTATGATTCTGCCTTAACTTTCAAGCAACGCACTAAGGCTTTTCACGACAGCCGTATTCGGCGGAAAGAATTTGAGCCATCTTAGCAAGTTTGGCTCTACAATGCCCGGCTCAAATTCTTTCATGGGAAATTGAAGTCCAAATGGACTGGTCCTTTCCTGGTCTAGAGACCATTTCCCAAAGGGGCCATTGAGATTGAAGATCCCAAATCTAGGCAAAAATTTACGGTCAATGGGTAGCATTTGAAACCCTATCTTACTCATGAACATGCCCCCGTTGGAGAATCTGTTGCCTTGCTGGAGGGTAACTAATGTTGTGCCTCATTCTGAGTCCAGCCGGGGATGCTAAATTCAGAGATCGTTGGCAGGCACCCCAACAACACTTCGCCGGTGTCACATTCACTTCACTTTTCACTTCACCACCCACCATCCACCCACCCTACCACCCTGCTGTATACCCTGCACCTCAGCTCTCGTTACCCGATCTTTCGTCCTTCCTCTACCCTTCCATGCATGCATATGAGGACATAGCATCGTTTGGCTTGGGGGGGTGAATAGGCATCCATAGGATCTGGGTATTTTATGGTATCATGCAATTTTCATCTATCTATAAATATGTTTGAAAAAAAAAATTGTGTTTAGTAATGATCTGAAGGTTGAAACAAAAAAATACAATAAGTGTTTATGGATATTCAACCACTGTTTTGAGTACTGGTAGTCTTCTCTGCAATTGGTTCTCACAATATCCAACAATAAACACACCTATGTTGCCTCAGAAAAAAATCTTCAGCTTAAAGATCATTTCTAAATACAATACAAAAATGTTTCGCTAGGGACTAGCAAAAGATAGGCATGGGGGTATGATTGCACAGCAAAAATGCACCAACAATTGTGCCATCTTGTGCTATTTCCAAGCATTACCAGTGTATATTAGGTAGCCATAGTTGCATTTGTGAAAATAAATGCCTGCATGCATTTATTTGAGAGGGGAGGAGAGTGAATAAAATGGCCTTGAAATTAACGTATTCCTCAAGTACTGCCTCCCAAATTCACCATCTTTATTTTTATTTTTATTTTTTATTTGACTTTCTTCTCCGCGGCTGCAAAGCATGGCATGAGCTTCTTCGTGCCATGCTCTGCACAACTACTCCCTGCCAGCCATGCACAGCCATGCACAACCTAGGGCATGGCTGTGCTTGCCTTCTTCCTCTTTAAAAAGGGCACGGCTTTCTTCTTTGAGGGAAGCTTGGTCCACACAAAAAAAAACACCAACAGCACCTTCCTCCAGGCCATCTCCACCCCTCTCCCCTCCATACGCAGCCTCTCTTCTTCTTGAAGAGCCACGCTACAGGTAGGAGCAACTCACAGTGGTACACAACCACCACTGTGAGTCCCACCACCGCCCAACTCATCAAAGAGCCGGTGGGCGTGGTGGTTCTCTTCTCTGTTTCGTCGTTCCAAGCCAACCCCGCCATTACCACAGAGCCGAGCTTTGAAGCTCAAGCACAGCAGCAGCACAGCACCGGACTCCTCTTTCGCACGCGCAAGCCACCGCGCACTCCAGCAGCCGGCGCAGCTTCTTCCACGCACGTGCCAGCGCGCTCCATAGCACCCGCGCGCGCTGAACAGCCATCAAGCGATCGCGCGAGCCAAGCTCGCACTGTAGCCATTGTTCATGCTAGAGAGCACGGCACTGTGGCTACAGTGCGGTGACTGGTAAGTTTCTCACTTATCCGATCACTAGGCGCTCTCTCTCCACGTCGCGACCTTCGCTAGCCCACGCCCGCGTCTCTCCCCGCGCCCGCTCCCGCATAAGCCAGCGCCCGCACCCATCTTCTCCCGCTTTAGTGCCTGCCTCTTCGCGCAGCACGGTGCGCTGCGGTCCTTCCCCTCACACTCACTCCCTCCTGTGTGCGCACGCCTCTTCACGTGCCTACGCACCTGCGCGTGGCCATCAGACGACGGCTGAGGCATCTAGATGACTTAAACACCGCGCTTCTCCACTCCAGCAGTCTCTCGCTCTCTCTCTCTCTCTCTCTCAGCACTCTCTCACTCCCTCAACAGACACATACACACACTCTCGTACACACACCCACTCACTTATACACTCTATACACTTATATATATATATACATACATATATATATTTATATATATATATATATATTTATTTATATACATATATATATATATACATATATCTATACATATATTAGTACCTATATAACTAAGTATAACTATATATACATATATATATACACATATATATACACATATATTTATACATATATATATATATATACAAATATACATACAAATATACATATATCTATAACTATAAATACATATATATATATGTATATCTATCTACATATATCTATATACATAGATACTTATACTAATATATATATATACATATACACATATATATCACTATATACATATATATATAGTTATATATACATACATATATATCTAATTATAAATATATATATAAATATATATACACACATACATCTATCTATACATATATTTACATATCTATATATATATACATATATATATATACATACATAACTACATATACACCTATATAATTATAACCATATATATATATATATATATATATATATACATATAGATATATATTTACTTATATACATACATATATATATATTTTCATCTCACCTACCATACGTTGTATCGTGGGAATATCTGCACCAGTTGCTGATATTCCTCGATACACGCATGCAGAAAGTGTCTTCTCACACATCTTTCACCCATCCATCCTACACTCCACGCAGCACTTCGTCTTGTTGGTTGCTTCTTCCTAGACGACGACCGACTCGACACCGTGCTACATGCCATCTCCACCTCCACCCCCACCCCTATATACATATATAATATATACATATATATATACTATATTTACTTTATTTCTGTTTCTCTTTCCTGCCAGTTAAAAGATAAAAAAATATACAAAAGAGAAAAGATAATCCTTGACTTGCAGGTACTTAGTCTTGCGAATAGAAAGACTAGTTTTGGGAACCCTAATTTGGCTCAAAGCCAAGAAGCTGATTTTGAGGGTGTACCTCAAGGAAAAAAATTATCAGAAAAAAATCTTAAATAGAAAAACACCAAAAACATAATAAACGAACAGAAGAGATTCGTTGTAGGAAAGGTGTAGAAACTTGTTCACTTCTAATCCTGCTTCCCTGAGTTCGACCCTGGGCCTAAAAGTGACTAAGATAAAATCAAGTACGCCAGGTTAGAAAATTTTTGTAAAAAGATGGTTAGGTTCGATTTAGGTTAACCACTATACGCATTTCAATGATTAAATCACCATATTAACACAACCTATCCAGGCCCGACCAATACCCTTGCAACCTATCCTAGCTGTTGAAATCTTTGACATTTGGGGAATTGATTTCATGGGTCCTTTTCCTCCTTCCAACGGCTTTGAGTACATCCTCGTTGCTGTTGATTATGTTTCGAAATGGATCGAGGCTATTCCCACGTGCCATGTTGACCATGTCATATCTACTCGATTTGTCAAAGATCACATTTTTGCACACTTTGGGATCCCTCGAGCCATTATCTCTGATGAAGGAAGTCATTTTACCCATGGTTCTTTTCGGGCACTTCTGAGGAAATATGGAGTCCACCATCGTATCGCATCTCCCTATCATCCTCAGACGAATGGCCAAGCTGAGGTGTCAAATCGGCAAATCAAGCAAATTCTCCAGAAAATGGTTTAGCCTGACCATAAGGATTGGTCCGACAAGATGATTGACACACTTTGGGCGTATTGGACCACCTTCAAGGCTCCTCTTGGTATGTCTCCTTATAGAATTGTTTACGAGAAGCCTTGTCATTTGCCTGTTGAGCTGGAGCACCATAATTATTAGGTGGTTCGCCAATGTAACCTCAACCCAGACCTGTGTGGTTGAGAAAGGAAACTCCAACTCCAGGAGCTGGAAGAGCTCCATCGTGAAGCCTATGATTCTGCCTTAACTTTCAAACAACGCATTAAGGCCTTTTACGATAGCCAAATTCGACGGAAGGAATTTGAGCCATCTTAGCAAGTTTGGCTTTACAATGCCCAGCTCAAATTCTTTCCAGGGAAATTAAAGTCTAAATGGACTGGTCCCTACTTGGTCTCGAGACCATTTCCCAACAGGTCCGTCAAAATTGAAGATCCCAAATCTGGGCGTAAATTTACAGTCAATGGGCAGCTGTTAAAACCCTATCTTACTCATGAACCTGCCCCCATTGGTGAAACTGTTACCCTGCTGGAGCGTAATTGACTTCATGCCTCACTCTGAGTCCAGCTGGGTTGTTAAATTCAACACTCGTTGGGAGGCACCCCAGCAACACTCCTCCACTATCGCCTACACTTCACTTCACTTTTCACTTCACCACCCACCAAGCACCCACCCTACCATCCTGTTGTTTACCTCACACCTCAGCTCTCGTACCATGACCCTTTGACCTTGCTTTACCCTGCATGCATATGAGGACATAGCATCATTTGGCATGGGGGGTGGATAGGCATCCATAGGATTTAGGTATTATATGGGTATCATGCAGCTTCTACATCCATTATACATATCCATCTATAAATATGTACATAGCCTAATTAAAAAAAAAAGAAGTATTTATCAATGATCTAAATGCTGAAACAAAAAAAATCCAATAAGTGTTTATGGATATTCAACCACTGCTTTGAAGACTTTCCAGGCCACAGACGCTTGATTCGCTTAGGCTTGGCTTAATTCACTTGAGCATTGATAAGATAGATCAGAATCTCTCCTAATTGAGGACGTTTCTTATACATGAGTCACTAGTACAGGATTCGTTAGTCTGCCTCTACTTGAGAGCCTAAGTAATCTTGGTTCACACTACACATATCAAGAAAAATTAGGTGAACATAAGATTCAACCCTAGTGTTCATTAGGGATGGTGGAGTCCTTACCTGTGCACACAAGTAGACTTTTTATCCCAGTCTTTAGTCTTGTGTTTAGGAGGAACTCTTTCCACCGAAAAGGTACTCACCCACCAAATAAGTATGCTCTTCCAAATAAAGTTGTAGGAGATATACTGACACCTATTTCAAAAAAAAAAAATCTTACGAATAAGTCAATATAACCTCCAAATGTCTGTAAATTCGTCTCCCCAAAAGTTTTCAGGGCACGTTACAAATACCCTGTTCTACCATAAATTCTTCAAGCTGCAAAAATAATAAAAGTGGGCTTGAATTTTTCTATCATCTTTTTTAGGGTTAATCCGAAGACATGAGCTGAAACTAGGACCAACCTGTACCTAAAAATTTGTGAAACTCTAGGCTTGAGCCTTAATGTTCACATGGTCGATCTTGATCTTTCACTATGCACAAAGCATAAGCTCTTAGCTCTCGAGTATGGCAAAACCCTCTGAGTCCTGGAAATCGTACTTAAGGTTTAAATATCAAGTGTCTAGGTTAGTCGAGAGATGGTCTACATCATGTAAGACTTGAAGTACTGGTAGTCTTCTCTACAATTGCTTCTCACAATATCCAACGGATAAACACATTCATGTTGCTTCAGAAAAAAATCGTCAGCTTAAGATCATTTCTAAACACAATACAAAATGTTTTGCTAGGGACTAGCAAAAGATAGACATGAGGGATATGATTACACAGCAAGATACACCAGTAAATATGCCATCTTATGTTATTTCCTAGCATTACCCATGCATCTTATGTAGCCATACTTGCATTTGTAAATATACACCCGCATGCATTTATAAAGAGGGGAGGAGAGTGAAAATAAATGGCCATCCAATCCACTTCCCTAATTAACATCTTCATTGAGTGTTGCATCACAATTTCATCATTTCACTTTTTTATTCCCATGCAGCTGCAGGGCATGGTGTGCACTTCTCCTCGTAGCTTCTCTTGCCAGCAGCATGGGGAGAGGAATGCTCTCCCTCTATAAAATACCTTACACTCCCAATTGCTATAGAGGGCTGTTTGTGTCTCGTAAAGCACATTTTCGATAGGAAAAGAGTCATAGTATAGTGCGCATTACGATCAAACAAAGATATTTGTAAAAAGATAATAAGACTTGGAGTCCTAGCCATTCATCTTTGGGAGGTGATTGTTCTAATTCTGAAGTCGATCTTTTATCACTCTACTTTGTTTAAAATCGCACACTGATTTCCAGTCTTCGGATTAAGATTTCACCACTTCTATTATGAACCCTGATTACCTGCGCATGTGTTAAATAGATCACAAAGGTGAAAGTATGAGTTTCGGTGCGCACAATTCTAGTGAGGTGGTGGCTGTTTATAGAAAATGCGTCTATAGTTAGATTTTCTATATTTTCCAGAAATGACATGCTTGTTGCAAAATATATAAGTGAAAAACAGGCAACTTGAATCACGTAGAAAAAATGGCAACCAATAAGCTCATGATGATTTCAAAACATAGAGATATATATAAAAATGTATCTTTCATTCGTTCATTTGGAGAAGTGTTTGCAACATGGAATGTAGAGGAAAGCTTGTACAGGAATGCTTAAAAATGTAAATCTAGCTACCAAAAAATGATTACATACAGGAATCTATGGGGGGATTTTGCATGCATCATTATGGGAGAATAAGGACTACACTGCTAAGCAGTAAATGGAAGAAATAAATGTAAAGAGCTAGCTACTAATCTATTAGAAAGTGAGGGCATTTGGAGGTGGGCTCCGATGGTCTTGGAGTGGAGGAGAGGAGAATGAAAGGTGGCTAATGGAGCTTAGGTTGACACTTGGAGAGAGGTTGGAGGAGTGATCCAACATCTTGGCATGGAGATGGTGCCCTTCATGGTGGTGCTCAGCTCGTGGAGGTGGAGTGGAGATGGTAGTTGATAGCCTAAGTGGAGGTGGATGTGAATGGAGCCAAGCATGTATGGCCAAGAGTGGATTGAAGCCATGAATGTGGATGGGTGCAAATGGCCACCCCTTAGATCTTTTTATAGACCTAAGGGAGTCTCTCTAGAGAAGTTTGGAACTCTTTAGAGAGAGTCCAAGAGTGGCTGGCCAAGAGAGAGAGAGGTGGTTTCTTAGATCCACCATTTGTGGATCTAAGAATTGAATGCCTCTTGGTTGCTAAATTTGGTAACCAAGAGTTGGCGCCACTTCAAGAGAGTTCTAGAGAACTCTAGAGGAGTGTGTGTACATGAATGGGTGTGTGTGTGTGTGGTCATGCCCTAGGTGTCTAAGAGGTCTAGGTTAGGTCCTAAGAGGTTTGGGTAGGTGTATGCCTTGAATTAGGGTTGCAAACCCTAATTGCTAAGGGGAAATTGCAATTAAACATAACCTAAGTTTAATTGAATGAGTGTGAACCTAATTGAGAGTGAAATAACTCAATTAGGTTGGATTTTGGTCAATTGGACTCTCACTAAGTCCAATTGGACTTGTGTGGGTGGAGATCTGAGCTTAATTGGACTCAATGAGTCCAATTGGCTTAGGTGATGGTAATTGACTTTGATCTAAGTCAATTGGATTTGGTGAGGATCCAATTAGGTCCTTAGGGAGGTGATGTACTAGGGTTAAGACACCTTAATTTAGGTTCCTATGGGGTTGGGATTAGGTCTAGTAAGCTAGAAATCCAAGATCAAGGCTTGAATCTAAAAACAGAAACTGGAGACCAATTCTAGACGTCCAAAAACATGATCAGATGACTTATACTCAAAAATTAGAAGTCCAGACTTCAGTTCTAGATGTCCAATCCGAGTCAGGGGGAATTCTAGGTTCTGTTTTGGGTATTCTACAGAAATTGGACGCCTGACAAAGTGTCTGGACGTCCTATAACACTGCAAAAGTGGGTTTGAGGTGTGCAGGAGATGACTAAGGGTTCTGGACGTCCTATAACTTATCTGGACGTCCAGATAAGGGTTGGAGCTAGGGTTTTAGGGCTTCCTAGGGTGCTGTGACCTAATCTAAGGGTGGCTAAGGCTTGAGGGAAGTCTCTAGGCTATCCTAGGGCTTGGATGGACCTAAGCTCTTTACATTTTACTACTTTATTCCTACTTAATAGAATAACAAACCTTAACTCCCTTACGTCATTATTCCTACATTTAATCTAAGTCTTCTGCTCCAATCCTACTGCAACACTCATTATTCCTGATCCAGCTTTAGATCTAGCTCCAGATCAGCTTATTGCTTGCAATCGACATAATGCACTTAATCAGCACATTATAACATTATTTCATGCATAGCTAAAGTAAAGAAGTAAAGATGTAGATAATGCTTATGCATGCATGAATTACCCTGACTTATGCTAAGTCCTAGCTTAATTTAGGTCAATTAAGACCTATGATTGCTGCGCAATCATACCCCCATGCCTAAATCTTGCTACACCCTAGCAAATGCAAGACTATGTTATTTACAGCAAGGGTCCCTGAGGGATTGATTATTCTATCAAGTGTATGCATAGGGATTTTTCTCTTTTTTTTTCATCCTATGCTTTAGAAATCCCGACAATCGTGAAAGTGCAGCTATGTAGCTTTTGCAATGGATTCGAGTGAAAAACTGATACACCTCTAAAGCCTGTACTTGACTTCTAGTAAAAATTCTAATAGGATAGGTGGATTTCTTTCCTCGAGGTATTCAAGATATTCTATGAATTCCACCCTGACTTTAGGCTTAGGTAGAGAATCTCTGAGGGAAAAGATTATACATTTGGTGGCTCACTCTCACTTTGTGCTACATAGAGACTAGTACTATAGAATCTAGATTCCCGGATTACTAAGTAACTCAACTTAGACAAAGACAAGAAAAACTATGTTCTCTTTTAATTCATTTGTATTCATTCTCTCTTACTCCTTTTCTTTTTCTTTTCTTTCTTTTTCTTAGAGCTCACAACCTCACCAGATTCACACATATGATATGTATTTGGTGGTCTTACTTAGCATCAACACTTTAATTGAGTTTCCATAACCCTAACACTAAGTCAGAATTCCTCAGCCAGTATTCAGGCGGTTAGAAACACAAGAAAGGTGGGTTAAGGCCATATTTGGTGGTATTGCCTCAATGCAACTGAATTAAATATTCACTCTTTTTTTTCTTTTTTTTCTTCTTTTTCTAATTTTTTTTTCAATTTTTTTCTTTTCATCATTTTTTTTTCATTTTTTTTTCTTCTTCGATACAACTAGCATACATCCATGAACTTTATTGAGGAGGCATTATTAAGGATTGGTGGTACTCAAGAGACATTGGGTGGCTTATTTGGTGGAAGTGCCTACTCACGGCACCGGGAGAGACAGATAGGACGGTGTATTTCTGACCTTGCATCAATACCCTCCTTCAGCCGAGAATTCCGTAAAGAATGGTCGTAACCATCCATCTTAGCCCTAGTTTTATGAAAACTCGCTCTCTGCATATTTGCCTTATTTGGTGCTCTCAAAATTTCACACAAAATGTATACGTAGGAACTGGGAACGAAAACTATGTCTAATCTCAAAGTATCATCACGTAATTATCTAGGACTCTAGATTCCTTGCATTAATCTTAGAGCACCAGTACACTCTACTCTCATCTCACACCATTTAGGGGATTTTTGGAAGAAAATCTGTTTGACCCCCAAAACACTGTACAGGGGTTCAGGAAAAGAAGCACTGCTTCTTCTCGACAGACTAAAGACGTTTATCAGCCTTCATCGTGAATCCATTGCAAATTCTACGTGTGTGTGAAAAGTTGTACTGGATTCCAGATTACAGGAATCAACTAGAGGATAAAATCCCTAATGCATTCTCTTAATAAGATAATCTAATTAATGGATGCACTATGTATATATGCTATAAACAAGTAACCTCTTATATTCGTACTTCATGAAATTTCTCTTTCGGGCTACATTCAGCATGACCCTAAATTTAGAACAAAAGGTGAGTGAGTGAGTCGAAAGTGGCTGTTGCAGACGATTTCTAGCTCCAATGCGAGCATTGGAGGTGGAGTCAGTCGTTCTTTTATCTAGGGTCCTAAAGTACGTTCTACATGCAACTCCGAGGTTTTTCTAAATGTTGGCATAAAAATTTTTAGTTTTGCTGTATCTACCCCCCCATGCCTAAGTTCTTGCATGTCCTCATGCATGAATATAAGAGAAAATAAATACAGCAGGGAGAGAATGGGTAGAAATCACCTGTAATTGCTCCTAAAAGTATACATTCAACATCAGCCAACCTGTCAGTATGCACTATGCAGAAAGAAAATATGCTAACAGAAAAATATGCTATATATAAAAATGGTTATTTATAAAGTGATGGATGAATGTTGGGTGGATGCTATCTATATGTGCTGGGTTTAATGCCTCCAGCTGGGTGAGAATTCAATCACACATCCTCAATAAGATGAATAATCTCGTCAGGGGGAGGAGGATCCTGGGCCAAAAATGGCTTGAGGTGCTGGCCATTTATCGTAGATATATGCCCAGATTTTGGGTCCCTGATCTAGACTGCCCCATTAGGATATGGGTGAATCACAACATATGGGCCAGTCCACTTGGACTTGAGCTTCCATGTGAATAGTTTTAATCGTGAATCAAACAACCAGACTTGCTGGTTGGGCGTGAATGCTTTCCTTCAGGTGCGGCGGTCATGAAAGGCCTTGGTCTTGTCCTTATATATCAATGCATCCTCATAGGCCTCCTGCCAGATCTCTTCTAATTCACTAAGCTGGAGTTTCCATTCTTGACCTCTTGCATCGAGGTTAAGGTTACATTTTTGCACCGCCCAAAAGGCACGGTGTTCTAGATCTACAGGAAGGTGACAGGCCTTGCCATATACCATACGATATGGTGACATTTCGAGTGGAGCCTTGTATGCGGTCTGATATGCCCAGAGTGCATCAACTAATTTATCGGACCAGTCCTTTCTGTCTGATCTAACCGTCTTATGGAGAATCAGCTTGATCTAACGGTTAGACACTTCAACCTGCCCATTGGTCTGTGGGTGATACGGGGTGGCTATACGATGATGTACCCCGTATTTCTTTAATAATGACCTGAAGTGGGAGTGAATGAAGTGGCTTCCCCCATCGATAATCAGAGCATGGGGTATTCCGAATCTCGCGAAGATGTACTGCTGTACGAAAGAAATGACGGTCTTATGATCAGCCCATCTCACTGGGATGTCCTCGACCTAATTCGAGACATAGTCGACGACTAGTAATATGTACTCGAAGCCATGCGAGTTCAGAAAAGGGCTCATAAAATCAATGACCCAAACGTCGAACACTTCTACAACCATGATGAGCTAGAGTGGCATCATGTCTCTCCTGGTAATAGAACTGACCGACTGGTATCGTTTGTAGTGTTGGGCGAATTCGTGTGCATCTCTGAAGATGGTTGGCCAGAAAAATCCCGATTGCAAAATTTTTGCATTGGTTTTCCATTTCAAGAAATGACCACCACAAGCATCATTGTGGCAAAAAGATAACACACTGGGGATCTCAGAATCTGGGATACATCTTCGAATAATCTGATCCGCTCCAATGCGGAAGAGCAGTGGGTCATCCCAGGGGTAGTATTTGGCCTCCGCAGTGAATTTGAGTTTTAGGTCCTTGGATAGGTTTGCGGGAATCTTGCCTACGGCAAGGTAGTTCACAATATCCGCATACCAGGGGAACTCAACAAAGTGAACTGCCAAAGGAGATTCATCTGAAAATTGCTCGTGGATAAGCAGGGAGTAAGGAATGTGGTCTGGGTCCAATATGGAAAGGTGATCTGCCACAACATTCTGCTTTCTGCCTTTGTCACAGATTTCGATATTAAATTCCTACAATAGAAGGATCCATCTGATGAGTCATGGTTTAGCATCCTTCTTTGCCAACAAATGCTGGAGGGTGGAGTGGTTAGTGAAAATGATGACCTTGGACCCTAATAAGTAAGATCTGAATTTCTCCAACCCGAATACTACTGCTAGTAGTTCTTTTTCGGTGATAGTGTAATTGCGCTGAGTTCATTCAACATCTTGCTAGCATAGTATATGACAAATGGTTGTTTCTCCGACGCTAGCCTAAAATAGCACCGACGGCAAAATCAGAAGCATCGCACATCATCTCGAAATCAATCGACCAGTTGGGTGGTTGGAGAATCGGGGAGTCAAAGACAGCAATTCATAAAGTCTCGAAGGTGCCGAGACACGAGGTGTCAAATTCAAATGGGACATCAGCAACCAAGAGATTTATCAATGGCCATGCAATTTTCGAGAAATCATGTATAAATCTCCGATAGAAGCCGACGTGACCCAAGAATGATCTGATCTGCTTGACCGAGCTAGGTGGCGGTAAGTGGGAAATAGTCTCAGATTTAGCTCGATCGACCTCGAGTCCATTTTTGGAGATCCTGTGCCCTAGTACTATGCCATCCCTCACCATGAAATGGCTTTTCTCCCAGGATAGTACTAGGTTTACCTCAATACACCGTTTCAGGATCTTGGTGAGGTTATCAAGACAAGATGCAAAATCATCTCCGAAAATGGAGAAGTCATCCATGAATACCTCCACTTAGTCCCCAATCATGTCAAAGAAGATGGCCATCATGCAGCGCTGAAATGTCGCTGGTGCATTGCAGAGGCCAAAGGGCATCCGCTTGTAAGTGAATGTTCCAAAGGGGCATGTGAATGTGGTCTTGTCTTGATCTTTCAGGTTAATCACTACTTGATTATACCCAGAGTATCCATCCAGGAAGCAAAAGAAACTGCGTCCGGCTAACCGTTCCAAGATCTGACCAATGAAAGGCAAAGGAAAGTGATCCTTCTCAGTAGCCATGTTCAGTCTCCTATAGTCAATGCAGACCTGCCAAGATGTCACAGTGCGGGTCGAGATGGATTTGCCCTTATCATTTTTCACAACGGTGAGTCCTACTTTCTTGGGCACTATCTGGATCGAACTCACCCACTGGCTGTCAGAGATTGGGTATACAATACCTGCATCTAGCCATTTGATGAACCCCTTCTTAACAACCTCTAGCATATTCGGGTTAAGCCATCTTTGAGCTTGTCTTCAAGGTTTCACCCCCTCATCCGTGTAAATGTGATGAGTGCAATACGAGGGGCGAATATCGCGGAGATCAGCAATACTCCACCCGATAGCAGCTCTATGGTCTTGTAGTGTAGAAATCAATTGATTCTCTTGTTCTTGGATTAAGTGGGCATTAATAATGACTAGGTATGTCTCACTTTCACCCAAAAATACATACTTGAGTGAGTCAGGTAAGGGCTTCAATTCAATGATGGGTGGGTTAGAGTCAGAAATGGGAGTGGGAGGAGCAAACTCAGGGTGGGAATCTGCTGATCCGTATGCACGTGAATTCCTGCTGATTCACTCCCTATGAAATAATCGGTTGTGATTGTGTTACCAGGAAACCCGTTAGCTGTGGTCACGTCTTCCTGCAACAATAGGGGCGATTCAGTAATGTGCGGATCAAGATATCTAGATTCAAGGGTGCCGTGGTCAAAAGCACACCCTAAACAGTCAAATCCTCGGGAAGATATGTGTACTGCAGTGGTCTTAGCCCCGTGTGGATCGAGGTCCATGACCCCTGATAGTGCAGATGAATGAGACATTAGGTCATCACAAAGGAGCCCAATGTTACCATAGTATGTCGAATCTTCGTCTTCACCATCCTCCTCTATGAGATCACAGTCGAAATTCTTTGCTACCCTGAATATGTCAAATCGAAGTCACTCATTGCCTAGGGCTATCTCCACACACCCGAATGCACAATCAATGTTCACTCAGGCTGTCACTAGAAATGGGCGACCCAAAATAATTGGTGCATCTCAAAGATTAAGAGGAACTTCCATATCGAGAACAAAAAAGTCTGTAGGAAAATAGAACCCGCAGACTTTTACGATTACCTTTTCAACCACCCCCCTCGGTGTTTTGACTGATTTGTTAGCCAGCAGATTTGTGACCAAGGTGGGCTTCAACTCCCCAAATCGAAATCGATCAAATACGGCAGTAGGAGTTAGGTTGATGGACGAACCCAGATCTAGAAGGGCCCGATCAAATGGAGAATGCTGTAAGAAGCAGGGTATGAGTGGGGTACCAAGGTCTTTCTTTTTCTGTGGTAAGTCGGCTAGAATCACGATGCTAGCCTCTTTTGATAGTACCGCCTGTCGTCCAATTCTAGGCTGTTGCTTCGGGGTACAATAGTCTTTGAAGAACCTAGCGACAGTGGGAATGTGATCGATTGCTTCGAGGAGGGGGACCTGAATATGTACTTCCTTGAATATTGACTTCAAGTACTCAAAATTCTGCGTGTCCTTTTTCCGTACTACCTTCCATGTCAAAGCCTCAGGAAAATGGACGAGAATCTCGGGGTTGAGTGGCCTCTTACCCATATCTACCGCAGGTGGCTCCTGAGATGGAGTCAAATCCACCTGCGGCGAAGGGTGGGAAAAATCAGGACCCGCTGATGAGACACTCATCATGATCTCTAATTACCCCTAATTAACTAGTCTTCCTAGTTAATTAGCTAAGGTTATGAACATATAAGGGTTAATTATAGAATAAGGGATATTTAGTTAAGGACCTTAAAATAAGTTAAAAATGACATTTTATCATTCAATTAACATTATCAATAATTTAGATAATAATTTGACCCGAAATCCTATTAATCATTCCCTTAATTAATAAGATAAGTAACTTAAATATAATGTATACCTAAGTATGTAATAACTTAAGTGATTTTACATAATCTAATAAATTAACCTAAAAAGGTCAAAATGTAAATTCAAGGTGTAAACATAATATTTACCTTATTTACTAACAAATATAAAAAGTTGAAAAAGATCTAAATTAAAATAAACCTTCAAAACCTGGGTTTACATTTTAGTCCTTACTTTTCATTACATTCAGGTCCTTAAGTTTTATTACTTTTATGTCCCTCTTCGTCTTCTTCTTCTTCTTCTTCTTCTCCAGCCGAACAAACGGTTGGCGGTAGAGAGTCACCCCATCGCGCGATCACCGTCCTGCCGACATCATTCCTCTTTATCCAAGCTCTTGCAGCTTGCGCTCACCACCTCCACTTGATCCACCGGTCTGGATTAACCAAGAATCCTATTTTTCAGTGGAAGATAACCTCACCGTCGTCAGAGATGATGACAGAGGTTAAGCTCCTCGAGCTCCTTCTTCGGCCAGACCCCACCACTCTCTTCGCCGCAAACTGCTATAAATACCCCCTCACACCTCTGATTTTATTCAAGTTGGCTCCCTTCCCTCTTCTAACACTGCAGTTGACCCAATAGGCTATTCTTCCAAAACTCCGGTGACTTCCCATTCCATTTTCCGACTTCCTCCGTCCATCTTAAGTAGCCGAGGAGATCCACCGTGGTCTTCCGCACCTCTGACAAAGGCGCCGACCCAAGGATTCCTCCGCTCCACCTTAAATCCGCCTGCCGGAGATCTTTCTTCCACCCTCTAATTTCGTCGTCCGCTATGAACCTTCGGCGGAACCCTATTAACCCCTTCGTCCAGGTAACAGTAGATTAGGAGTACGAGTAGGAGTAGGCTAGCTTAGTTAGTTAGTTTAGTTAGTTAGGTTAGAGTAATTTCAGAATTTTAGTTTCATCTCCTCCGACTCCAACGAGTTCCTTGAGCTCGCCAGAGCTTCAATCTTGTCTTTTAATTCATTATACACCTTCCTTTAACTTCCATGTTCACTTCTAAATCACTTAATCGTTTAATTAAATCACCTAACTGCCTAATTCAAATCTCACCTTCACTGACTACTAACACTATCTATGGTGATAGTATTCGACCTAATTCCACCTTCATTGGGTTCTTTCATCACCTATCACCACCTATGAACCCTAATCGACATTATAATACCTATTATTATCATCTATAACTAAATGCCCAAATTTAATTTAGCTCCTGAGCTTGCTGTCCATGGCGGCTCAGGAACAGTTCAAACTATAAATTAAATACATATTTATGAATAATAACATCTATTGACTTGATTTAACCTCTCAACCGAGTGGTTAAACAAGTCCTGAGCTTTAACCACTCAAATCTTTTAAGAAAATAATTTCACTATCAAATCTTAATTCTAATGGATAAATGAAGAATTAAATGTGATACTGAGGTTCCTTGTAACCTCAGGATCCTTTTTGAATAAAAAATAGTTAGTTTTATTAATCTGTACATACAATTTTATATTTTCTGGACTCACCAGAGCTCCGGTGAGCCATTATTGTGTTGCAGCCTCTAGAACTTGCTAAGTAGCTCTAGAATAGTATAATAAGGATCACTGATTATTTTGAAGATATTTGTTTGAGGATTTAACCACTGGAGCTATAGATTTGACTTCATCTTCCCCAACTCCGGCGGAGTTGGAGAAGTCTGTTACGAACGATTTAAAGAACATTTAATGAGCTCAGAAGCTTTAGTGAGATGCACTGAAGCTATTTAAACCTTCAAAACACTATAACAACCTTCCATTAATTCTGTCGAACACACACCTTTTTCAGTTCAGGTGACTCACCTGAAACCCTAGGAATCAAGGTTGAAACAACTTTCTGAAGATCTGAATGAGTTTCTGAGGTTGAGGAAACTCTAATTGAGGCATAAATTTCTTGGGAGAAGATTTTAAATAGAAAGTCAAATTTTCGAGCTTCCACAGTCAAACATGAGTTTGATAATGGAGTTCTAATCTTGAATTGAGGAATTGAGAAGTGAAAATTATTTCCTAGATCTTATTTGATGATCTGAGAGTGATTAAAGTAAGCTCAGGTTAATGAATGTTTGAGAATTTAGTTTCTGCCAATTTGGGTTACTTTCGAACCCAAACCAACAGGAGTACTATTCTAATGAAATTTAAACTTAAAACCTATGCAGATTGATATGTTATAACCCTATAATTAATCTAAATTGATTAGAAACAGTTTTAAGTGTCTGTTGCACATATTGATGTCTGAAAAATCAAACTCTGAAGCTTTCAGAGAAGTGAAAAGCTTCTCTGGTGGTTCTGAAGGACTTAAGAACTTAAAACCTACTCCAAGAAAAGTGGAATTACTTATATAACATGTACAGACCTTTTAATAGAAGAGAGAAGTCCATCTGAAGACTCTCCTAACTTAATTTTACTTCTAGGCTAGTAAAAACCCTATAGGAACCCCTGATTTCATCTTTTAAATTGAAAAGGAAAACATCATTAAACATTAAATTAACCCTGAAATTGTGCAGATTACCATTGGAGCTTTCCAACAAACTTGAAATCACTCAATTTGGAGCTTTGGGTAGAAAGTTATGAACATTTGAATTCGTGTCTGGAAGGTGTAGGATAGTCCCACCTTGGTTGTTCATGAGCACGCACCTGGGGATAAAAGTAATTCGTTGTATGGCCTCTGCAGTCGTCAGCGCTCGGCGCACCAGTTACCGATTCCATCTGATCAGAGCATTACATGTGTTCTGTGTGTGCGAGCTTATGCCTACGGGTGTGCGCCCTTGGGTGCGTGTGAATGAGGTTGTGCCCTAGGAGGGCGAGAGTGGCCTGGGAGGCTGGGTTGAGCCGAAATGGCTCAAGACTGTGAACCGATAAACAAATGAACCAAAAATGAACCTAACTGAGATTAGGCGAGGATCGAGTAGGGTCTGGTCCCACCCTGGTCTCAGGGTGCTGTGTATCCTCGAAAGGACCTTGCCGCAAATAAAATAACTTTTGGTTAAAATAGTAAGAAAAAACTCGGTTCAGCTGAAAGCTTAAGGAAAAGAGAAGCCACTGAAGGATGCTAAGTGTTAAAGCTGAAAGCTAAAGAGAAGGTAGGAGACTAAGGAGAAAACTAAGGGAAGAGGATAAGAGTCAGGAACAACAGAAGAAAGAGAGCTCGAGAGATAAAGAAGAAAATAAGAAAGAAGAAAATGACAGGCTGAAACGATAAATAAAAATAAATGAAATTTTCTTGCATCATTATCTTTTTGTTCTTAATTGTAAAAAGGCATGTTTTTATAGAATAGCTTTTAATTGCCTTAATTTCTTAGAATGAAATAAAATTGAAAAACTAGCATGTCTACTTATTAATAAAGTAGATCATTTTGAGTAAATATGTTTCATATGAAATTTTGTATATTCTTTATAGTTTAAATATTTTGACAAAATTCATGTTTTGAAAATCAAACTAGTTATACCTCCTAAACTTAAGGAGATAAAAGAAAATTGGTGAATTTGGAGAAAAATTATTATACCTCCCAGTGAATGACCTGGACTCAACCAGCAAAAAATTCTAAAATGTTAGGTTAATTCGACCCTACACTACACAACCGACACAACTTCGAGTTAACCTAAGTGATTTCTTCTACTCTTAATTAAGTGAAATTAACTTAATTACGGAGTTGAGTGAAAACCACGCATGCCTGCCTATGTGGTGGGTCAAATGTCTTCCTTCCAGTCCTCAAAGAGACAGCATGTGCATCGGCTTGCTGTCCATGAGGTGGTGGTGGAACAGAAGGGGTAGAGTATGTGGGGTTCTGCAAGGGCAGCTAGCCTTGAGCATAACCAGGTGGTGCAAGAGGTGCCTGTAGTTTGGCATGTGCCTATCCCTGCGGTGCCTGAAACCTAGGCGGGGTGCCTTGGTTCTGCACATATCGAGGATTCAGGATGGGTTGGGAGGGCAAGGCTCCCTGAGTTTTATGCTCCTACAACAGCTGGTTTTGTGTGTTCTGTATAGTCTGTATCTCGTCAGCCATCACCTTCATAATCTGCAAGCTATCTTGTGTAGATTTCCTCATCGATTCTTGTAGCTCCTCTTTCAATGCCTCCAAAGGGTCAGCCCACTTCGGAGGGTGACTGGCAGCTTGATGCAACGGTTGGTATAAAGAACGGGGTTGCTGCTGCTGAGATAGGAATGGCTACTGCCTAGGGTATGTGTTTTGCACATTCCCATATTGCCTGGTCTGGTAGTGTTGATCTTGATGTGGTCTCTGTGAATTACCAGACCAGGAGAAGTTTGGACACTGGCGCCAACTAGGGTTATACATCTCTGAATACGGGTCATTACACCCGTATCCTTGGATAGCACAGACGTCCTCGTAGGCCGAAGATGTCTGAGATGTATATCCGTCAAGGGGATACATATTATAGTCTGCGGGAGGTGTGTAACCCTGGTGTAAGGTGCCAAATCTGGATTGTCTACGGGATCTTGATATGCGGGATCTTGTAAATAAGGAGAAGATGCATTTCGAGTGAGTAGATTAACTCAAGCAAGAGGGGCTCGGGGTGCATAGGAGGGTCTTGAAGTGGCAGAGTTCATGTCAGATTGACCCTGACTAATCTGGTCAATCTTCTTCTCAATTAGCTTTCTATCCAGCTACTTGATGATGATATCCATGTCGGCTCAAATAGACTCGGTGTGAGCCTCCTGGACACCAACCCGCTACTGACCAGGCTACTGGAACTGGTTCATGGATGCGGCATTCATCGAGTTCTCCACCAAAGATTCGAACTCAAATGCGTTGTTCTCGTCTTTTGCAAGGAAATTCCTGCCACTAGATGCATCGGCCAGATACCGATGTGTGTCATCCAGCCCATGGTAAATGATTTGAGCTAGGTGCCATCTCGGTATACCATGGTGCGGGCATTTACGGAGAAGGTCGTGAAATCTGTCCTAGGCTTCGTGCAACTTCTCCCTAGCTCCTTGGGAGAAAGTCGTGATTGCGTGCCACATCACATTTGTTCGATCGATTCGGAAGAACTTTTGCAGGAATTCACGTCATAATTCCTTCTAGGTTCCAATTGGCTTCCCAATGGTCTTGAACAATCCCAAGATCAATATTCCTGGGTCGAATCATTTCTACGAGTCAACTCAGGTCCTCTAGGTGTTGGAACGGATCTTCGCTTGAGTTCCCTTAGAAGTGAGTGTTGATCAACCCAATCACATTGGGCTTGAGCTCAAACACGTCTCCACCTACGGGAATTCTGACTAATGGTGCGATGATTTGTGTGGCTGGATCATAGAAATCCCACAGTTGTTCTCCTCATGGCGGGTGCTGCATCCTGTCAAGCACCGCCAAAATGAGATCCATGCTCTGCCGATGCCGCCCCTTCGATTCGACTACCCGGGCTTCCAGACGAGCCATCGGGTCCAGATTATCGATATCCTGACCCAGTCCAGGTCCAGGTCCAGGATTAGCCATGGTGGCTACGGGAGTAGAAGAAGCACGGGGAGAGGTAGGTCTTAGCAAGGTGACTCGCCTCTTTGGAAGTGGCTCACAAGGTCCAACCAACTGAGGTCTAAGTGACCTCCTTCCTCGCATACACCACCCAACCCCTGGGTTGGTGTAGCCAAGTCAGACAAGGTTAAGGCCCTGTCAATCAAATGGTCCTTATGAATCGGATGACTGGATTTTTCATTTTAAGTTTTAATTCCTGAAGAAAATTCATCGTACAACCAACTGAAAGCGATTCCCGCCTCTTGGCTAACCCAACCAAGAAGTTGAAAACACCCAGTAGTACGACAACGAATTCGAGTTTTATTTCGTGTTTTAAAATTGATTTTAGCTCGTTTTCTTCAGTTGGGGTTTTCTTTTGGTTAGTGGCCCACAAGGTGACCAAGCTCACTGGCTAAGTACTAAACTTGACTAAGTCTAGGTTAGCCCAAGTATGATTTCTAGGTTGTAACCCTAAAGGTGTAACCTAGGGTTCATGCAATTCTAGGATTTTGTTCTGTTTCAGCAGACCACCAAAAATAAAACTCATTTTCTGACAACAGTTGAAATCCAATTAACTTGGAATTTAGCGAGTAGATTCCTTTTTCAATTATCCTTTTATAGAATATTTTTTTTGGAATTTTTACTATTTTACCCAAATTTTTATGGATTTTTGAATGTCAAAGGGTTAGATCTAGAATTTTGACCCCTAGTCGATTTTTCATTTTGTAACAGTATCAATTGATTTTCAAAAATTCAAAAAAAATATGGAAAATAAAACCAATGAGATCAGCTTTCAAACCCCACCAGTTTTAGGCAAAATAGATTGGAGGATTGCTCATAATTGCTTGATGAAATTTGAAAAACCTCAAATCTGGGTCAGTCTGACCCCCTTGCACTTAGGAATTTTTAAAAATTGTAAACTTGGAATTTTTTCAAAAGAATGGTGCCATATGAAATATGGTTTGAAAATGAAGATCTATCTTGAATTTCAGAATTTTCTGCCCACTAATTTTTTGGCAATCGAATTTTTAAATCAGACATTGAAATCTGGCCGAAAATCAGAAAATGGTGGAAAAGCCTTTAAAGAGGGTTTGAGTTTGAAATCCAAACTTTCCACCAAAAATGTTTTTTTTTCTTTTGAAAACTTTTGCAAATTTTTGTTCTTTTCAAAAAGGATTTTTTCTTTTTTAAAGGATTTTCAAAAATATATATTTTTTTACTTTTCTTTCTTGCTTTTTCAAACTAACCTAGGATTCAAAAAGAAAGCTAATCTTGATTTTTTTGATTTTTTTTTACAAAAATGAATAAGAAAATTTTTTTTCTTTCTTTTTTTTTTCACAAGCAATTGTAGGAAGTAAATCTAATCCTAGGGTTCAAAAGAAAACCTAATCTAAGAGAAGATGATGTGCAGCAGGATTTCTTTTCGGCACTTGTTGTGTGCACAGATTCTATCCTTTCTCCCATTCTTCCTGCACATCTAGAAACAAAGTAGAGGCAAATTTGTTAGTGATGGTTTCAAAGATCGAAATCAAAAGAAATGACATTGCCTCCCCTGCAACGGCGCCATTTGTTTGTCTCGTAGAGCACGTTTTTGATAGGAAAAGCGTCGTAGTATAGTGTGCAATACGATCAAACAAAGATATTTGTAAAAAGATAATGAGACCTGGAGTCGCGGTTGTTCGCCTCTGGGAGGAATTTGTTTCAATTCTGAAGTCGATCTTTTATCTCTCTACTTTGTTTAAAATCGCACGTCGGTTTCCAATCTTCGGATTAAGATTTTGCCACTTCTATTATGAACCTTGATTACGTGCGCATGTGTTAAATAGATCACAAAGGTGAAAGTGTGAGTTTTGGTGCGCATAATCCTAGTGAGGTGGCGGTTGTTTACAGAAAATGCATCTCTAGTTAGATTTTCCATATTTTCTGAAAACGATATGCTTATTGTGAAATATATAAGTGAAAAACATGCAACTTGAATCACGTAGAAAAGGTGGAAACCAATAAGCTCATGGTGATTTCAAAACATAGAGATATATATAAAAATGTATCTTTCATTCATTCATTTGGAGAAGTGTTTGCAACATGGAATGTAGAGGAAAGCTTGTATAGGAATGCTTAAAAATGTAAATCTAGCTACCAGAAAATGTTTGCATACAGGAATCTACGAGGGGATTTTGCATGCATCATTGGGGGAGAATAAGGACTACACTACCAAGCAGTAAATAGAAGCAGTAAATGTAAAGTGCTAGCTACTAATCTATCAGAAAGTGAGGGAATTCGGAGGTGGGCTCCGATGGCCTTGGAGTGGTGGAGAGGAGAATGAGGGGCGGCTAATGGATCTTAGGTCGGCTCTTAGAGAGAGGTTGGAGGAGTGATCCAGCATCCTGGCATGGAGATGGTGTCCTTATTGGTGGTGCTCAGCTCTTGGAGGTGGAGTGGATATGGTGGTGGCTAGCCTAAGTGGAGGTGGATGTGAATGGAGCCAAGCATGTATCGCCAAGAGTGGATTGAAGCCATGAATGTGGATGGGTGCAAATGGCCACCCTTTAGGTCCTTTTATAGACCTAAGGGAGTCTTTCTAGAGAAGTATGGAACTCTCTAGAGAGAATCCAAGAGTGGCCGGCCAAGAGAGAGAGAGGTGGTTTCTTAGAACCACCATTTGTGGATCTAAGAATTGAATGCCTCTTGGTTGCTAAATTTGGCAACCAAGAGTTGGTGCCACTTCAAGAGAGTTCTAGAGAACTCTAGAGGAGTGTGTGTGCGAGAATGGGTGTGTGTGTGTGTGTGTGTGTGTGGTCATGCCCTAGGTGTCTAAGAGGTCTAGGTTAGGTCCTAAGAGGTTTGGGTAGGTGTATGCCTTGAATTAGGTTTGCAAACACTAATTGCTAAGGGGAAATTGCAATTAAACTTAACCTAAGTTTAATTGAATGAGTGTGAACCTAATTAAGAGTGAAATAACTCAATTAGGTTGGGTTTTGGTCAGTTGGACTCTCACTAAGTCCAATTGGACTTGTGTGGGTTGAGATCTGAGCTCAATTGGACTCAATGAATCCAATTGGCATACGTGATGGTAATTGACTTTGATCTAAGTCAATTGGGTTTGGTGAGGACCTAATTAGGTCCTTAGGGAGGTTTAGAGGTGATGTACTAGGGCTAGGATACCTTAATTTAGGTTCCTATGGGGTTGGGATTAGGTCTAGTGAGCTAGAAATCCAAGATCAAGGCTTGAATCTCAAAACAGGAATTGGAGACCAGTTCCAGACGTCCAAAAACATGATCAGACAACTTAATACTAAAAAATCTGAAGTCCAGACTTCAACTCTGGACATCCAATCTAAGTCAGGGGGAATTCTAGGTTTTATTTTGGGTATTCTACAAAAATTGGATGTTTGACAAAGTGTCTGGATGTCCAACAACACTGCAGAAGTTGGTTTGAGGTGTGCGAAAGATGGCTAAGGGTTCTGTACGTTCTATAACTTATCTAGACGTCCAGACAAGGGATAGAACTAGGGTTTTAGGGCTTCCTAGGGTGCTGTGACCTAATCTAAGGGTGGCTAAGGCTTGGGGGAAGTCTCTAGGCTATCCTAGGGCTTGGACGGACCTAAGCTCTTTACATTTTACTGCTTTAGTCCTACTTAATAGAATAGAAAACCTTAACTCCCTTACATCATTATTCCTACATCTAATCTAAGTCTTCTGCTCCAGTTCTGCTGCAACACTCATTATTCCCTATCCAACTTCAGATCCAGCTCCAGATCAGCTTATTGCCTGCAATCGACATAACGCACTTAATCAGCACATTATAACATTATTTCATGCATAGCTAAAGTAAAGAAGTAAAGATGCAGATAATGCTTATGCATGCATGGATTACCCTAACTTATGCTAAGTCCCAGCCTAATTTAAGTCAATTAAGACCTATGATTGCTGCGCAATCAAGGGCCGGCATCCACCTTCATACAGACCCATCTCCATCCTCATACTACACCACACGCACAGTTGGCCACCATCCTTGCCACTCCCTCTCCATACACAGTCCCTCTTCTCACAAGTTGAGAAGAGGCACACCATGTATAGGGGAAAGCTAACAGTGATCTCAGATCACCACTGTGAATTCCACCACCTCCCAGCTCCATCGTGAGTAGGTGGGCGTGGTGGTTTCCTGCTTCATTTTATCTGTATTTGCATTCATTTTGTTGTTGTTCTTCTCCTCCGCCATTAATGCAAGGCTCCAAGCTCTGAAGCTCCAACACAACCACGCACCTCCAGCCAATCACTGCCAGCCCAAGCAAACCACTCAGAGCTCCTTTCGCACGTGCAGGCGCTCCACAGTGCCGGTCATGCGCCAAACCTGCTCCAGCTGGTCGCCAGACCGTACGTGCACTGTAGCGCACTGTAGCATGCAGTCTGCACGACACTGTAGCCACCAGCTCGTTTCTCACTTAATCGATGGCTACGTCGCTCTCTCTCCTCGCCTGCACCCGCTTCAGCCGGTCACCGCTCACCCGCACATGCGCATTCACCTTCGCCTTTGTGCTCGCACACCAACGCACCTCCAGACGACGCACGATGCCTCCAGACATCGTAACTCATCACCCTCCTAGCGCGCAGCCCTTGTGCACTACAGCTCCGCATGTAGACCTTGTGTGCTGCGCGTGCGTGCTCCTTCCCCTTTGTGCGTAGTGCGGTGGTCCTTCACCGCCTGCACTGCGTGCCTTCCTCCTTCAGAGCACACACACTTTGACATTGATAAATGCCAGTTTATCATCATTCTTATGCATTAAAACAAACCTAGCTCTTAGGATTTTACTCCGCAAATGGGTTTTTGGGCTGCATTTAGGCATTAATTAGGTTAGGCATGCATTGCATTTTTTATTATCTTTTTGATGTGTTTTTGTGAATGTTAAGGATGAACAGATATACAGATACCTAAAACCCTAGCACTCAAGAAGTCAAATGGTGAAGGAGGAGCTCAGACTAGCTGGAACTCAGCTTGATCCAGCTCACCACAATTGGAACCTAGCTCACTTGGACTAGGGTTAGCTCATTCCAACTCCATTCAGCTAATCTCAGCTGAATGGCAGCTCAAGAGAGCTCATCTTAGCTCACCTTAGCTTAGGTCAGCTCAGATCCAGCTCAACTTAGTTGATTCTAGCTCATCTTAGCACCCACTAGTCAACAAGGAGCTCTAACTAGCTCAGTTGAGTTGACTGGAGTTCACCCCAGCTCAGATCCAGCTACATCCAGCTCCACTCAACTCCAGCCAGCTGAAGATGAATTCATCCTAGCTCAAGAAGCTTAAGTCCAGCACCCGGGGACTCAGCTTAGCTCAACTTAGTTGAGCTAAGCTACCTTAGCTGCCTCAACCATCTTGATCAACCCTGGGAGCACTAGACCCAGCTCACCTTAGCTCATTTTGGTAGAAGCCAGCTTACTTTAGCTTGGCTTAGCAACTAGCAAAGAACTGGCAAGCTAAGCCAGCCAGAGTAGCTCCATGCCACCCTCTTCAGCAGCTGCCAGCTCCAGTTCAGGTCCAGGCTTCTCCTCCTCAGCTCCTCCCTCCAAACCCTAGCTACAACACCTCCTCCTCTACTCCACTATTAGCTAAGCTAGCTTAGCTTAGCATAGCTTAGCTATGCTCCAGCTCCCTTGGCTTTTACCACCTAGAAACCCTTCCCAACTAGCTCCACCTAAGCTCCACATAAGCTACCCCTACTTCCACCTCACCTTGGTGCCAACCTAGCCTACCCACCACCTCCAAAAGACACCATAAAGTGGCTCCAAAACCACCCTAACTACCTCCTTATTGGCACCACTTTTTCCCTCCAAAACACCCCCACATCGTGTTCCTACACATAACGCTACAACCCATCCTAGCCATCCACCTACCCCTCCTTCTAGAACCATACTTGGCGCCACCTAAGCCCCTCTTCTAGAAGCCATTTTGGCACCAACTTCAAGGGGTGCCACCACCCATAACCAGCCCCTAGGTGCCCCTTGTGTTGGCGCTAATTACCCTTAGCCATAGGATCCCCAACCACCTCCATCTTCCCATCTTAGCCCTCCATTCCAAGAGTCACCTTAGCCCCCTTCCTACTCTACATAAACCCACCACCTACCACCATTTTAGAGCATCCTCCATTAGTGTATTATTCTACCTATACCCACCTACACCTACGGCCAAGAAGAAGGAGTAGAGAAGAAGATTAAGGGGGCACATCACCAGCCCCTTCGGTGTCTTCTTCTCCCCACTTTCTTCAACTTGTGCCACGCCAAGGAGGAGGAGCTTTCCACTTCAAGGAGGATGGCCAGGCAAAGGAGAAGAACCTAGGGTGGACGTCCACCCTTGGAGGAGGAGAATTAAAGGTGGTAGCTACCACCTTGGAGGACATCATTTGGAGGAGCATCTAACCCCAAGGAGAAGGAGTTGTCTTTTCAAGTCAAGGAGCTACTTGGCTTGGAGCAAGAAGCCCTCTTCTTCACCATCTACTAGAGGATTTGTGTTTTATTTTTCTTGTATTTTCAAGTAGAGTAGAAGCATTCCTCTATAGGTTTTGTGTGCACAATTTTGATTTAATGCAAATTGCCTTCTTTCAATTTCTATTGCATAGCTTGTTACAAATTTTGCCTAGCAATTGTTTCACTCCCTCTTCCTAATTATTCTAGTCCTCCACATGCCTAGGGTGAGCTTAGGGAGAGGCTCTACCTTTCACCTTATGGTAGGTTTCTTGAATTAGGTATTAGTTGTTTTCTAGCTTTCAACAAAAACTTGCATGTTGCCTTTATTTCAAAAATCATAAAAACTATATATTCAAAAATACCAAAAAGAAAGTTGAGATTTATTTTCCGAGCAAGAGATTTCATTTTTGAAAACTTGCTTCCTTAGACGACCCTAGATACTACTATCTAGGAATATAAATTTAAAAGCGAATCTGTTTTTGTGCGTTCAATGACTTAAAACCCTAAAATAACAAACCACGCAAAAAAGCGATTAGACACATACATAGACACTCACACACTCACGCATACACATATATATATACACATTCGCACACTATCACCCTCACATATATTTATATACACATAAATATATATACATATTTATATATATATATATATAATAAACGCTATTTTATCATCATTCTTATGCACAAAAACAAACCTAGCTCCTAGGATTTTACTCCGCAAATAGGTTTTTGGGCTGCATTTAGGCATTAACTAGGTTAGGCATGCATTGCATTTTCTTTTGTTGTTTTAATGTGTTTTTGTGAGTGTAAGGGATGAACAGATATATAGATCCCTAAAGCCCTAGCACTCAAGAAGGCAGTTGGTGAAGAAGGAGCTCAGACTAGCTGGAACTTAGCTCACCACAGCAGGAACCTAGCTCATGTGGACTAGGGTTAGCTCATCCTAGCTCCATTCAGCTAATCTCAGCTGAATGGCAGCTCAAGAGAGCTCATCTTAGCTCACCCTAGCTTAGGTCAGCTTATATCCAGCTCAACTTAGCTGAGTCTAGCTCATCTCAGCTCCCACTAGCCCACAGGGAGCTGTAGCTAGCTCAGATGAGTTAACTGGAGTTCACCCCAGCTCAGATCCTGCTACATCCAGCCCCACTCAACTCCAGCCAGCTGAAGAAGAACTCATCCCAGCTCAGGAAGTGCAAGTCCAGCTCCCGGGGACACAGCTTAGCTCAAGTTAATTGAGCTAAGTTGCCTTAGCTGCCTCAACCAGCTCAATCCTCCCCAGGAGCACCAGACCCAACTCACCTCAACTCCCTTCAATAGAAGCCAACTCACTTTAGCTTGGCTTAGTAGCTAGCAAAGAACTAGCAAGCTAAGCCAACTAGAGTAGCCCATGTTGACCTCTTCAGCAGCTGCCTGCTCCACTTCAGCTCCAGATTCTTCAGAACCAGCTCCTCCCTCCAAACCCTAGCTCCAACACCTCCTCCTCTACTCCTCCATTAGCTAAGCTAGCTTAGCTTAGCTTAGCTATGCTCCAACTTCCTTGGCTTGTGCCACCCAGAAACCCTACCTAACAACTTCACCAACTAGCTCCACCTAAGCTCCACATAAGCTAAA
Organism: Thalassia testudinum; assembly: GCA_037157565.1. Taxonomy (NCBI): domain Eukaryota; kingdom Viridiplantae; phylum Streptophyta; class Magnoliopsida; order Alismatales; family Hydrocharitaceae; genus Thalassia; species Thalassia testudinum. Next base: position 42,410,137 of record JAZHRO010000049.1, read on the forward strand.
CCTACTTGACGCCAACCAAGCCTACCCACCACCTCCAAAAGATACCTAAAAGTGGCGCCAAAACCACCCTAACTATTCCCTTGTTGGTGCCACTTTTCCCTCCAAAAATCCCCTTCATCTCCACAACACATCTCCCCTTAAACCCATCTCCACCATACACATAATCCCACCTTCTAGAAACCTCAAAGTTGGTGCCACTTTTAGGTGCCTCTTGACCAACCCTAACTGCCCACCGTACACCCCTTAGGTAGCGCCAACAACCCTTAACCCTAGGATCATCTAACCACCTCCATCCTTCCATCTTAGCCCGCCATTTCAAGAGGCACCTTAACCCCTCATCCTACCCTATAAAAAGACCACTACCCACCACCATTCAAACCATCCTTGGCTAGAAAATTCACTCTCATATTCTACCTAGAGCCCATGCCCAAGACAGAAGAAGAAGAAGAAGAGTAAGGGGATATTCTGTCCCCTTGGTGCCTTCCCCTCTTCCCTTCTCTCTTGAGCCCTGCCAGCCAAAGGAATTGCACTTTGCCCGTATTATTTCAAAATAGAAAAAGGATATGTATATTTAAAATACCAAAATGAAAGTTGAGATGTACTTTTAGCAAGAGAATTGAATTGCAATTTTTGCCTCCTTGGAGGACCCAAGATACTCCCCTATCTAGGATATAAATTTAAAAGCGTATGCGAATTTGCGTGTTACAACGACATTAAAAGCCCGCCTTTTCAAATCACGTGTATTTCGCATCACTTTTTGGCATCGTTGCCGGGGAGGCACGGCTTTTCTTATTCTTTCTTCTCTTGCTTGAAGTGGATCTCATTCCCTTCTCTTTCTTCTCTCTTGTGTGTGTGCAGGAACTACAATGGGAAAGTGGGAATTCGAAAGCAAAAGCTCAAAGTACCTTATCGTCTCGCGAACATTCAGGTTGGTTCTTCTTGTCACACTTAACCTACAAAACTACCAAAATACACTAAACTTGGCTTTCAGGACCCTAAACAACTTAATTAAGTGAAGTGGTGCATTTTAAAATCCATTGTTTGCTTGAATGTTTCTTTAACACCACTCCATTGCAAGTATTAGTGTTCTGTTTTTCGGGTCCAGATTTCTATTCACACTTGAAAAATCGATCCCTACCACCACAGGCCTCCTAAAATCTTAAATTTTCATACAGAGATTCCAAATTGAGTTAGAAACATCTTTGCCAAATTTTAGATCAATTGGCTTTGTATTTAATTTTTAAAAATTCGTGGACTGCAGAGGGGTCACACCCTCTAATCTTCCTATTTTGCTACTGTCCGTGAATTTTTAGAATTTTTATCCTCATCCAATTTATGTGAAATTTAGCTTTCTGGAAGCCTTGTGAAATTTTACAAATCATATAAAATCACAAAAATTTTCTGAGGTCAGTGATAATACTGAAAAGTCCAAAATACCCACAGGTATCATTTCTTGACTTTGACACCAGTACAATTAAAAATTCAAAACAATTATCAAACAAATTCCTAAAATCTTACAAAAATATTTTCTAGAATTCTTGTTTGATTTCACTTATGGTAGTGGTGTTGGTTGTATTGTTTGAACCACTATCTTTTCAGAAAGCCTAAAAACAACTCATTGGTAGTTAAATTTCTGTCCTAGGACCAATTGGATTAGGGTTTCTTTTTTTTCATTTTTAGAAACAAACAACAAAAGGAAACATATCTTCACCCATACAACTTGATTTCCTCTTGTTTGTGGAATCTTGAAATTGTTTGAAACTTAAAAAGAAAATCCTAAAAATACACTAAGTTAAATCCAATCCTAAAAGACAGAAATACAATAATTGTGTGACAACTTGCTTTTCATTGGAAACACTCTCCAATTCCTACACACACACAAAAAAATCGAAATAACAGGGCAACAACCCAATTAACGCCCTCCACAATCCGTGTGCACTGTAATATCCTTGACCTAACTAAAATTTGTAGCAACTTGACCCCTAAGGCTTCATCAACTTAGGCTTGCTATCTAGGTCTTAAGTTTTCTTTAGTTAGTACCAATTCTGTCATCTATATCTGGTGTTCAGGCTGAGGGGCTGTGTCAAACGACCAGGCGCGAGTTTATACAAGCACTTGGGGTTTTCCCTAGGAAACGTTTGGGCCCAAACCTCTCCTTAAGCAACTTGGCTGGATTTGTTGACAGAACAGGTATTCACTATTGATTACTTATTTCCTATATAGAACAAGTCTTAGGTTTCTTATTAGGGAGTCACATTTAAGTTAGGTCTAGCTTTGTTTGTTTGAATTGCACACTTTCTCTCATCTCTTTCTTCTCCTCCCCTCCAATTTTTCCCAAATAGTGCATGCACAGGCATCGGTCCCAAAAACCACACCTTGAGGGACCATTTGATTTTGCCCCCGGCAACAGAAAATCATTGTTTTCTTCCCCCTCTTCTAAAAAAATGGAAAACCCAGGAAGCCGTCAAAAAAATTATGCTTCCACTTCTAACCCGTCAGCCGACCCACAAGCTGACTTCACCCTCCCTCACCTCCCTAACTTGGAGCAACCAAAAATACCAGTAGGGCCCGGTGGCCCTCCAAGTATAACCCAAAATCCAAATCCCTTTGCATTAATGGTCGACCATTTGGTTCGACTACAACAAAATCAAGAAGATTTAGCTAGGACTATCACGAACCTAGCTAATCAAGGACAAAATCCACCACCCTACCAACAACCTGTCATTCCTCCTAAGGATTTCTATGATCCTTCCAATTATGAGGAAAGACCAGGGGTGGTCATGCCTCAAGGGGATTTCGAGATCAAACCAGCCATTCTAAACCTTATTAAACATTTTCATGGTCTTCGAAGAGAGGACCCTTTTTTGTCATCTCGAGGAATTAACTATCCTCGCTCAAAACACTTGTTCCCGCAATGTGCAGGAAGATGTGTGGTTAATGAGACTTCTTCCTCTCTCTCTTAAAGACAAAGCATCTCATTGGTATAGAATGAATGGGCGCCCTATTACCACCTGGCCCCAATTAAAAAGCGCTTTTCTTAAAAAAAAATTTCTGATTGGTCGAACGAATGCATTAAGAAGATCCATAATGACCTTTCAACAGAAAATTGGTGAACACCTCCATGAAGCTTGGGAAAGATTTCAAGAACATCTAAGAAGTTGTCCCCACCATGAAATTCCACAATGGCAGCTAGTGCAGATCTTCTATCATGGATTAGAAGATCAATTGAAATGATTTGTGGATGCCTCATGTGGGGGCAATTTTCTTAACAAAGATGTCGAAAGTACCTATCTCCTCTTTGAAGAAATGAGTGAAAACTCATTTAACATGACTTCAATGGACACTTTTGGCAGATCACAAAACCCTAGACATGGAGTCCATGAAATTGACTCCAAATCCACCTCTATTCCGGTCACTCAAGATGATCTATATATGTTAGCTCAACGACTGGACCAGATGTAAATTCACCAAAAGAAAATGGAAGAAAAGCTCATAAATAAACAAGCTCCACATGCTCACTCTCCACACACTAACCCCCACACATTCTCCGAAGAGAAAATCTACACAACATTGATGCCACATCTACTGGCCAGCAATTTCCAGCTGATTTCTCCCAAGATTTGACTAGAAATTTTGATCAAAATATTTTTGATCCCACCTCGGAAAATATTTATGCTCTCCAGGAGCAATTTAGAAACCCCTCCAACACTTCCAATCAAAACTGGAGGACTAACCCAAATCCCTCCTAGAAAAATCCGAACCTGATTCCTTTTCCCAAACAAAACTATTTTGGGAATTATGGGCAACCTATGTATCAACCTGGACCATCCCAGGACGATATTAATAATCAGGTCATGAAAACCCTGCAAGGAATGCAGACTCAAATGACAGAAGTAACCCGCATGATTACTAACTTGCAACACCAAGTTAAGGTTACTCCTGATCATCGACCTATTGGGAATTTACCTTCCCAACCCATGGCCAACCCAAATAATCAAAGGAATCAATTCCAAGGTGGATATCTCAGTCAACCCATTCAACCAGCACCTCAGCATCCACCGGGTTTCAATAACAGTCAGGCGTCCCATCCTCATCCTAGAAATAACCAAACTGCAAATGCAGTTACCTTGAGGAATGGGAAAATCACTCACAATCCCCTACCTGTTAAAGAAACCCGCTTTAATGAAACACAAATTAACTCTTCCTCATCTCCCCCCCTATTGTTCAGGAACCAATCAATGCAAAACAAGGAAACCCTACTCCATTTCCACAAGCCCTCCACTCTTCAAATAAGAAAAAGAAGAAATCCGAGACCACTGAGAAGGAATTAATGGATTTATTTGGGCAAGTAGAAATTAATATCCCTCTCCTAGATGCCATTAAATACATCCCTGCCTATGCTAAATTCCTAAAAGATTTATGTACTCCAAAAAGGTAGCCCAGAAATTTAGGAAAGGTAATCCTTCCAGAGACAGTCAGCTCAGTTGTGAAGAGCCAACTGCCTCTTAAGAGAAAAGATCCTGGCGCCCCCCTAATTCAAGTTATCATTAATGATATCGCATTTGATCGCGCTTTGTTGGATCTTGGTGACTCAATTAATCTTATTCCCATAGTTGTTTTTGAGGAATTTAAGATCGGTGAATTAAAGCCTGTTGAGGTTATTCTCCAATTAGCCGACCGATCTACAATTAAACCAAGGGGAATTGTTGAGGATGTTCTTGTCCAGGTCAAAAATTGTCTATTCGCAGTAGACTTTTTAGTCCTGGACATAGAGGTACCAGAAGCACTAAAGTTTACCCCCATTATTCTTGGAAGACCATTCTTAGTCACCGCCCGTGCAAATATTGATTATGATTCTGGAAAGATGAAGATCATGTGTGGCGGTGAATCTTTAACCCTAGACATTTTTCAAGCTTCTAGGCGGTTCCAAGAACCAGATTTCTTTGATGATTCAGATTCAGAAATAGAAAACATTGTGGAGGAAACTTTGCAGATTTCCCATTTAAGTTCCTGTTTTGCTACCAATACGGTTCTTGAACAATCCACTTTTTCTCACCCTTCCACCCTAACCACACGTCCAGCTAACCTTCCAGCTGACCCTTTCACTCTTACCTCACCACTAACCCACAAAGCAGAAACTCTTTCAGAGCTGGGTCCACAATTGGAATTAAAACCTTTGCCCGACTCCCTTAAATATGTCTTCCTGGGTCCTAATCAGACCCTGCCCCTGATTATAAATTCTGGACTTACCAAGGCATAGGAGCACAAACTCCTCCAGGTTTTGAGTAAATATCGAAAAGCTATTGGCCGGACCCTTTCTGATCTTAAGGGTATTCATCCATCCTATTGTACGCATAATATATATTTAGAGAACGATTCTCGCCCCTCCCACCAACCACAAAGGCACTTGAACCCTATTATGCAAGAGGTGGTAAAAAGGAGATTATTAAGTGGCTGGATGCTGATATCATCTACCCCATTTCTGACAGCTCCTGGGTTAGTCCAACACAAGTTGTGCCCAAAAAGGCTGGATTAACAGTTGTCACTAATGATAATGGGGAGAATGTAGCCACTCGAACCGCTTCTTCTTGGCGCGTGTGTATTGATTACCAAAAATTAAACACCACCACCAAGAAGGACCATTTCCCACTCCCCTTTATTGATCAAATCTTGAAGCGGTTTGCCGGACGGGATTTTCACTATTTTCTGGACGGTTATTCCAGCTATAATCAGGTAGTGGTTCATCCTGAGGACCAGGATAAAACAACTTTCACCTGCCCCTTCGAAACCTTTGCTTTCCGAAGGATGCCCTTCGGTCTTTGCAATGCACCTACGACTTTTCAAAGGTGCATGCTTGCAATTTTTTCAGACCTGGTAGGTGAATGTTTAGAAGTCTTTATGGATGACTTCTCCGTTTTTGGAGATTCTTTTGACCATTGTCTTAAAAACCTTGAAAGAACTCTCCAAAAATGCATAGAAGTTAATCTGGTCCAAGAAGGTATTGTCTTGGGCCATGTTATTTCAAAACAAGGAATCACGGTAGATAAAGCAAAAATAGATGCTATATCTAAGCTCCCACCGCCCCCTACTGTCAAACAAATCAGATCCTTTTTGGGTCATGTGGGTTTCTACCATCGATTTATGGAAAATTTTTCCCAAATCTCCAAGCCCTTAAGTCAGCTTCTCACTAAAGACCAGCCACTTGATTTTAATGATAAGTGCCTGGAGAGTTTTTTGAGGTTGAAGAAAGAGGTTACTGAGGCACCAATATTGCAGGGACCTGATTGGAATAGTCCCTTTGAATTAATGACAGATGCCTCAGATTTTGCTGTAGGGGCCGTTCTAGGGAAAAGAATTGGCAAGAAGCCTGTTGTGATCTATTATGCTAGCAAAACTCTTGATGATTCACAATGAAATTACACGGTTACTAAAAAGGAACTTCTTGCCATTGTATTTGCCTTAGAAAAATTTAGATCTTATCTGTTGGGGTCAATGTCACTGTATATACTGACCACTCAACAATTAAATATTTTCTGACAAAGAAAGATGTGAAACCCCACCTTATCCGTTGGATTCTGCTGCTCCAAGAATTTGACATGGAAATCAAGGATAAGGCGGGATCGCACAATGTAGTGGCCAACCATCTCTCTCATCTTATGACGAATGACATAATGACCCCACCAGATCAGTTCCCCGATGAAAGCATTTTAGCTGCTACACCCTCCCTTGGTTTGCGCCCATCGCAAACTACTTAGCAACAGAACGAATCCGTTGATTGGCCAAAAACAAAACAGGATAAGTTCTTTGCTGATATTAAATATTATTTTTGGGAGGAGCCCGACCTTTTCCACATTTGTGCCCATCAGGTCATTTGGCGATGTGTCCCCGATTCTAAAATCCATGATATTTTGACACATTGTCACTCAATGGCCTGTGGCGGTCATTTTTGAGGCAAGAAAACTACAGCTAAAATCCTTAATGCAGGATCTTGTTGTCCCAGCTTGCACAAAGATGCTCATGACTTTGTTCGGTCCTGTATGCATTGCCAGAGCATCGGCAACATGACTCGGAAGGATATGATGCCCCTTAATCCTATTTTAGAGGTTGAAATTTTTGATGTTTAGGGCATCGACTTCATGGGACCATTTATCAACTCTGGTGGGTATTTATATATATTAGTCGTAGTCGACTATGTTTCTAAATGGATAGAAGCAATACCCACCCGCACTAATGATCATCGTGTGGTTGTCGAATTTCTTAAGAAAAATATTTTCTCAAGATTCGGCATACCAAAAGCCATTATCAGTGACGGAGGCTCACATTTCACCCACTCACAATTCCATCACCTTCTTTCTAAATATGGGGTTAATCATAAAATTTCCACACCTTATCACCCCCAAACAAATGGTCAGGATGAAGTTTCTAACTGGAAAATTAAAAATATTTTACAAAAGATGGTTAGGCTCGACCGCAAAGATTGGTCCACCAAATTGGACGATGCTTTATGGACCTACCATACCGCTTTCAAAACCCCGCTCGACATGTCTCCCTTCCGTCTGATTTTTGGGAAGGAATGCCATCTCCCAGTAGAGCTAGAACATAGGGTTTTTTGGGCAATAAAACAACTCAACATGGATTTATCTGACGCCGATATCCATAGAAAATTACAATTAACTGAATTGGAAGAATTACGTAATTTTTCCTATGAAAATGCGAGGATTTATAAAGATCGAACAAAGAAATTTCACAATAAATATATTGTTCGGAAACACTTTGACGTTAATCAATGCGTTTGGCTTTTTTATGCGAGATTACATCTTTTTCCTGGAAAATTAAAAACAAAATGGATCGGCCCCTTTATTGTCCATAAAATATATCCATACGGCACTATTGATCTTTTTGATCCAAAAACTAATTCAACCTTTCAAGTTAATGGGCAACGTTTAAAGCCCTATTTTGATCATACGCCTAACCTTTCGTCTGAATCTTTTAATTTTACTGAGCCAGCCACCCTTGATCACTAATGCACACAACGCTCGGCTAAATGGCGTAAAAGATAGCACTGGATGGGAGGTAACCCATCATTTTTTCCTGCTTTCCTTTTTTCTTCTTTTTCCAGGTTTTGATCATCCTAAACCTAACCATTCTTCACTAAGGTGATCCCTTTTCCCTCCTAATGCATGAGAACAAGGCATATCTTAAGCATGGGGGGGTGTTTTTAAAATTTGACGATCGATTTAGGATTTTCAAAACCTAAAAACATGCATTTTTCTTTAATTTATTTCCTGCTTCCATACCCAAAAAAATAAAAATGTTGGAAACTTTTTGAGGAAAAATTTTGAAATCAGGACTAAGGTCGAAAAACTCACTTTTGGTACAATGGGATTTAATCTTTAACAAACTAGGGATGAAGATGTGGATCTGGTCATTAGAATTTTAGGGTCTATTTTAGACTAGATCAGATATCCTTCTCTAAAAATTCCACCTGAACTCATGATAGTTCAGGTGACTTGATCCTATTTTGTAATATGTAAAGTATTTGGCTTAGTTTCTTATTCAAAAACTTGCATGTCTTGAGAAACTTCTTGTGTCAATTTTCACACACAAGCCAACACCTAAAAACAACTAAAAATTTAAAGAAACTCCCTTATTTGGACATAGTAAAAGTATGAAGCAGATCATTGGTTTGAGTTCCCACCGTTGAGGAGGAAAATGCCTTCTTTGAGGACACGATGTCGACATATTACCGCCTCGACACTACTCCATATCTATATTTCATATCTTTAGATGGAGCATTAAAGCGCATTTTAGCAGCTCAAGTGTCTTGGATGGTGCTCTACCTATAGTGTCGGAGCAAGAGCTTGAGTTTGCTTGGAGCACCCCATTACACCGCATTGTGTTTTGGGGTTGTGAGCTTCTGGGTGGTGTCATGGACAGTGCTATCCCGAAATACTGGCGCCAGAGCCCCCTCGAGGATTGGTAATGGGAATGATGATCCCGACACATCTGTTGTAAGACTAAGCTAAAAATAAGCATGAGAGAGAAAAAAAAAGTAATAATAAATAAATTAACACTCCCTTATAAATGTTGGCCTTTCATAGGCACGGACATAAGGTTTTAAAGGATTTTGTAAGTTGTGAATCAGATTCATGAGCTAGAAAAATCCTAAAAACAAAAATTTCAAGTTATCTGAATTAACAAGGGCTTAATTTGTGAATTTTTTGGAGGATATATTGATCCTGTTTTGTCTAATGGTTGGATCCAAAAATAAATCCCAATGTATATCTTTAATAAATCCCGTACCTCCTGTGTTTAGATCAACCAAGGTCCCCTAATCTTTTTCACCTCAAAAGTCGAAAAAAATTAGATTTCCCAAAAATTCCATTTTCCAAAAAATTTGAAGTTTTGCTAAGAGACTAGCAAAAGATAAGCATGGGAGTGAGATAAACGCCAGTTTATCATCATTCTTATGCACTAAATAGCTCTTAGAATTTTACTCCGCAAACGGGTTTTTGGACTGCATTTAGGCATTAACTAGGTTAGGCATGCATTGCATTTTCTTTTGTTGCTTTAATGTGTTTTTGTGAGTGTTAGGGATGAACAGATATACAGATCCCTAAAACCCTAGCACTCAAGAAGGCAATTGGTGAAGAAGGAGCACAGACTAGCTGGAAATCAGCTTGATTCAACTCACCACAGCTAGAACCTAGCTCACGTGGACTAGGGTTAGCTCATCCTAGCTCCATTCAGCTAATCTCAGCTGAATGGAAGCTTAAGAGAGCTCATCTTAGCTCACCATAGCTAAGGTCAACTTAGATCCAGCTCAACTTAGCTGAGTCTAGCTCATCTCAGCTCCCACTAGTCCACAGGGAGCTCTAGCTAGCTCAGCTGAGTTGATTGGAGTTCACCCCTGCTCAGATCCAGCTACATCCAGCTCCACTCAACTCCAGCCAGCTAAAGAAGAACTCATCCTAGCTCAGGAAGCTCAAGTCCTTCTCCTGGGGACCCAGCTTAGCTCAAGCTAATTGAGTTAAGCTGCCTTAGTTGCCTCAACCAGCTCAATCCTCCACAGGAGCACCAAACCCAGCTCACCTCAGCTCCATTCAACAGAAGCTAGCTCACTTTAGCTTGGTTTAGTAGCTAGCAAAGAACTAGCAAGCTAAGCAAGCTAGAGTAGCCCCATGTTGACCTCTTCAGCAGCTGCCTGCTCCACTTCAGCTCCAGATTCATCAGAACCAGCTCCTCCCTCTAAACATTAGCTCCAACACTTCCTCCTCTACTCCTCCATTAGCTAAGCTAGCTTAGCTTAGCTTAGCTTAGCTATGCTCCAACTTCCTTGGCTTGCACCACACAAAAGCCCTACCTAACAACTCCACCAACTAGCTCCACCTAAGCTCCACATAAGCTAAACCTACTTGGCGCCAACCTAGCCTACCCACCACCTCCATAAGACACCTAAAAATGGCACCAAAACCACCCTAACTACTCCCTTGTTGGCGCCACTTTTCCCTCCAAAAATCCCCTTCATCTCCACCACACATCTCCCCTTAAACCCATCTCCACCGTACACATAATCCCACCTTCTAGAAACCTCAAAGTTGGTGCCACTTTTAGGTGCCTCTTGACCAACCTTAACTACCCCCCTTACACCCCTTAGGTGGCGCCAACAACCCTTAACCCTAGGATCATCTAACCACCTCCATCCTTCCTTCTTAGCCCTCCATTTCAAGAGGCACCTTAACCCCTCATCCTACCCTATAAAAAGACCACTACCCACCACCATTCAAACCATCCTTGGCTAGTAAATTCGCTCTCATATTCTACCTAGAGCCCATACCCAAGAGAGAAGAAGAAGAAGAAGATTAAGGGGATATTTTATCCCCTTGGTGCTTTCCCCTCTTCCCTTCTCTCTTGAGCCACGCCAGCCAAAGGAGAAGCCAAGCAAAGAAGATCTTTTGGAGGAGATCTTGAAGGTGGTCCATGCCACCTTGGAGGAGCTTTTGAGGGTGGTGCACGCCCACCCCTTGGAGGAGAGTATTGAAGGTGGTAGCATCCACCTTGGAGGAGCTCTCAATGAAGGAGAAGAAGGAGGCCCTCTTTTCAAGCCAAGGAGCAGCTAGGCTTGGAGCAAGAAGACTCCCTTCTTCAACAATTTTTGCAAGAGGATTTGTGTTTCTTTTATTGCTTTTAGATTTTTTCATTTCTAGTAGAAGCATTCCTCTACTTGTCTTGGAAAAAGAACACAAATTCTAGTTAATCAAATTGCCTTCTTTTTACTTTCTATTGCAATTGTTGTTTTGGTTCTAGCACTTGTTTCACCTCTTCTTCCTAATTACTCTAGGCCTTCACTTTCCTAGAGTGAGCTTAGGAAGTGGATATATCTATCTCTTAAGTTTTAGTTAAGTAATTATAGGTGTTAGTACTTTCCGCTACAATTCGCACTTTGCCCGTATTATTTCAAAACACAAAATATATATATATATATTTAAAATACCAAAAAGAAAGTTAAGATGTATTTTTAGAAAGAGAATTGAATTGTAATTTTTGCCTCCCTGGGTGACCCTAGATACTCCCCTATCTAGGATATAAATTTAAAAGCGTATGCGAATTCGCATGTTACAACGACATTAAAAACCCGCCTTTACAAATCACGTGTATTTCGCATCAATATACATATATAGTTATAGATATATATACATATACATATACATACATACTTATATATATCCACTTATCTACATTTCCCTATACACATATTCACCTCACATACACTACCCACATACCCGTGCACTCTCCCCTCCACCGCGCATAGCATCGCGGGAATATTTGCACCAGTTGCTGATATTCCCCAATACCCATGCAAAGCAAGCGCTTCCACCCACAGTCACACACATCCGCTCCACACTCCACTTGACGCTTAGTCTTGTTGGTTGCGTCTTGCTAGATGTGGACCAACTTGACACCGTGCTACATCCCATTCACATTTCCATCTTCACCCCTATCTATATAACATCTATATAATTATACATATTCTATATCTACTATATATACATATATAGACATACTAAGCTAAGTATTTCTTTTCATTGCATTCTATTTCGCTTTCAATTTGTCTTTTCTTCCTACTACTAAAAAGACTACAAAAAAGTATAAAATAGAAAAGATAAGTCTTGATTTGCAGGCACACGATCTCGCATGTGGCAAGACAGGATTCATTATATTTTGGCATATAGCCAAGGACCTATTTGAGGGTGTGCCTCAAGAACAAGTTTATCGGAAAAAAAATCTAAAAATCAAGAAAACCAAAAACATAATAAATGCAAGGAAGAGATACATTTTAGGAAAGGCGTACAAACTTCACAAATCTCCTAATCCCCACCTCCTTGAGATCGACCCTGGGCCTAAAAGTGATCAAGACAAAATCAAGTAGGCTAGGTTAAAAATTTTGTGAAACTGGTGTAGACTAGACTTAGGTTAACTCACTATACTCATTCTGACATTAATATTACCATTTTAATAAAGCCTATTTGAGTACGAACCAAGAAGCCCACGTCACTTCTTCGTATTATGCGCTACTGGGAAGCCTTTAGTCCATGATGTGGGACTATCCCACCGAGTGTTCTTCACACAGCAGCTGCAGCAGATGATGTCTCCAATTGAAGGCAAAGACGAGGCTGCTATCTTTGATTGAGGGCCTAGGAAATGACTTGGAGCTGGGCCACGTCAATTGCAACCTACAGTTGGATGATTGTGGTGGGAGAACTGCAGCAGAGGTTGGAGAAGACGAGAGCGGCAATGAAGCGACGAAAAGCACCTGAAATAGAAAATACAACCTTGCGACCCGTCAAAGCAGCTCAGGAGGATCGCCAGATGTCGATGAGTGCGATGGTGGTTGTGGCATTGTGTGAGGGTGTGTGTGGAGGTCTGGCAACCACGAGAAGGTGGTGCGGTGAGGGTAGTGTCTGGTGGAGTGTTTGAGAGGCCAATCCCCTTAAGAAACGTGGGCAAGGGACAGCGAAGGTGTAGGGGTCGGTGGCAAGATGTTTGGTGTAGTGGAGCGATCGGAGGGCTTCGCCAGAGTATCGCTGGAGCTAGAGAAGGTGACGGTGGTAGGGTCATGTGAGAGCACAAAAGTGGAGATTAACTATGTGAGTCAGGTAAGGGGAAGGTAAGGAGTCGAACTAGGGCGGTTGCAGATGATGAGAGGGCGAAGACAACACTGGCTATGATTGGCCGATGCCAGAGACAAAAGAAGCTCTAAGGAAAGGAACGGCGATGTCTAAAGGGGGATGAGGCCCCTTGCACGTGTGGCGAGGTGCGAATGATGGAGAGGAAGAACCTGCTGCCTATAGTACGTGGCAGCAGATGAAGAGGTCGGAGGAGGAAGGTCACCGGAGATGAGTTGGAGCAGGCCTGAGGTAGAGGAGGAAGGGATGTTTTTAGCCAAAAACTCGCTAAGGTGCGAGGTGTTGTGTTGGGGGACCTTTTAAAGGTCTCAAGGCTTGGTTCAAGAGTGGAAACAAGCTCAAAGAGCTCAAATTTCCCAAGAAAGAGATCCCTAATCTTGAGGGGTTCGCACGAGCTCCTTGACGAGAATTGGAGTCCAAGACAAGGTTCAGATGATTGGGATTCTTTTAATATCATTCCCTTCAATTTTGGAAGGAATTTATCGAGAAATCAGGTAGAAATCCCAGATTGAAGGTCAGTGTGTTTGGGTTCACACTGTTAATGGCGGTAAGGACCTTTCTGAAGAAAATGATGAGAAGTTAGGGGGCTAAATGCAAATATTTCGAAATCTAGGGGCTTATGTGTGAAAAATAGAGTTTAAATGAACTAAAATGTAAACTAGGTCAAGATGAACTCCGATTATGCCCAAATTTTGGTACCAGCCTAATTTGGACCGAAGAAATCTAATGGTGAAGTTGGATTTTGGTTTTGACTAAGTTTGACTGGGCAATTTGTGCAAAAATCTAAATTAGGGCAGAACTTTGTCTATGACTCTATTAAAGGCCAAAATAGGTTCCAAAGGTCAAATCAAGGTTGCCAAACCTCAAAGAATATTTTTCTATGAATTTTAGGAGATTTCTATGAATTTTATCTAGACCAAAACCTCTACGATTTAAGCAACCTGAAATTAGGATTTTGGGTGCTGTATTGGTTCTCAAAATGTATGAAACCCTATTTCTGTCTGCATAAACCCACATATTAGTCGTTTGTGCTCATTTTGCCTTCATTTCAACACTTAAAAACCACGTGATTATTCTGTGTTCATGATATGCTACTAAAATTACATAATTAACCTTACTTTCTTACTCTCTTCTCAAAATAGAATAATGTGGAGCTGCAACCCACAGATGATTATGTAGGAGCATTTATCTTTCAGTGCTGGCTAAAAGTGGCCAGTTAGGGCCTATGATGATGTTCCCATCAGTGCCCTAAGCCTAGTACACCACCCTAAGACCCTCTTAAGAACCTAATTGGGTTCTCACTAAACCCAATTGACTTAGATCTAAGTCATTCACAGTTCACCTAGTCAATTGGACTCAGAGTCCAATTGAGCTCAAACCTCAACCAACACAAGTCTAATTGGACTCAGTGAAAGTCTAATTGACTCAAGCCTAACCTAATTAGGAACTTTCTCTCCCAATTAGACACACCCACTCAATTAAACTTGTAATAAGTTTAATTGCACTTATCACTTTAGTATTAGGGTTTATAACCCTATCTCTGGAAACTTACCTAAACCCAATCACCTAGACCTACAGCACTCGACCTAAACCACCTAACCACACCCACATATTCACACACACACACACACACACACACACACCTACCTGCCTACTCTAGCGACCTCTAGAACCTTCACCTAGTGGCGCCACCTTGAAAACTATTTTTAGTCTTTCAAGGAGTCCACAACAGCACCCATGAAATGTGGATCTAAGAAGACCCATTTGAAATGGGGTGGTCGACCATGATGGAGGCTCTTCTAGAGAACTCCACACTTCCCTAGAGGGTCTCTCCCATTGGTCTATTTAAAGACCATCATGATCTAGATCTAGTTCTTAGACTCCATCTCATGCACACACCTTCCACGAGCTCCATCACCTCCATGACCACCATCTTCATGTCCAAGAGCTAGAGCACCTCCACCACCTTCTCAAGGGGCCAACCAATCACCTTGGCCATCCCTCTTTCGCTTCCCACCACCTCAAGCCACATAGCCATTGGAGACCACCTCCAATGCCTACTCTTTGTTATCTAGCTTAGTTCTTCATAGTTTTTAATTCGTGCATTAATTTTCTTCTTAGTAGTATAGTAATCCTCAGCCTAAACAGATGCATGCATAATCTTTCTTAGATCCATGCATGCATCACTTTTCTGATATCTAGAAGTGTTGTTTTTAAGCTTTCCTGTACAAGCATTCCTCTATATTCGATTGTAATGACACTATTTTTTTTGAGGAAATGAAATCAATAGTTTCTTGACATCTGTTTCATATATCTATAGTGCAATCATCAGTTGCCTGCTTTACATGTTTATCTTCATGCCACAAAAAGTCGATCCCTAAGGATATCAATGAATAAGTAATCGATTTAGTTTCTGCTAGTCGCCATCGTGCTATTAAGGTCATGAGAATGCCAAACACACTTTCACATTTGTGATATATTTAACGCACGCACGCAATGTCAGCATAAACAATGCAACTGGCGCATTTCTAACTCACACTTTAGAAACTGGGGTCCAATTTTGAGCAAGTATAAAATCAAAAATCAATCTTACTTCATAAATGCCTCCCTGAGATTGATCGGGACTCACCGTCTCATTATTTAAATTTTTGTTAAATCAGATTTCACGACTATACTACTATGCTCTCTTAATCAAATACATGATTTTTCGATGCCACCACCGCTTTATATCCTCCTCCATCCATTTCTCTTAAATGCAGCTATAAGAGGAGGTGATCAATCGTGTTTCACGAATTAAAATCGAGGTTTGGAGGACCCATTGTTGTAGCTAGCAAAACACATCTATCAAATACAATTTATAACCAAAACTCCAAGGGAGTCCCAAGTCAAACACAAGGAGGCGATGTTTACTTTGTTTGAAAATTGAGCTTCGTTTTGTTTCTTTTTGGTATTTTGAGGTTTTGCTATTTTTGTGTTTTTGAAATAAAAAGACAAGCAAGATAAGTTCACAAAATGAGATGGAACAAATATGATATATCACTCCAATGTTTACTACAATAATTTATGAAAGCATAAAAGAGATAGGGGTGGGAAGAAATCTCTTGAATCAATTGTTTGGCAAGACGATGATGCCTGGCGAAAGCTTGGATGAAGGAGGTGAGTTGCGGAATGAAGGAGGTGAGATGCCGGAGGATGCTGGGTAGAGGAATGCTTCACCGAGGCTCTGTAATGGAGGTGAGGAGATAGAGGCAATCTTCTACCGGAATGGAGGTGGGAGGATGGCTCCAAGGCAACCTATAAAGGTGGTGGGATGAAAGATGAATATTTGGTGGGAAATAGGAATATTACACTAATAGGAGGCCTTTTAAGCTTGAGAGTAAGCTCTAATGGAGCTTTGGTAGGCTAGTTGCACTTAGGAGTAGGTGGGAGTAGAGTAGGTAGAGTTGGTGAGGAATGGAGGTGTAGGGGTCCTTTTAAAGTGGAGGGAAGAGGAAGGAATTCGTGTAGAGGGCTGTAGTGACAGTTGCAAGCATCACTAAAAGCCCCTGCAACTGTCGCTGAAGATCGGGCCCCCACCACTCATGCTCGCAGCTATCCTCGCACATACAGGCAATTAGTGACAGTTGCAAGCGTCACTAACAACCCACCCAAGCTATCGCTAAAGGTCGACGCCAACCATGCACACTTCCACGCTCTGTTGCCGCTAAGGTTGGAGGCGTTGTGGCCGTTGGATCAGAAGTGGATGACTGAGATGGCGCGGAGATCGCGCCTCTTGATTGTGCGTGAGATGGCACATCCAGTGGTACGTCGATGGTCACATGCTGCATCCACGCTCATTTGTGTGCCCACATAGCCAATCTCGGCCGCTCGTGTGCGATTAGGCGGTTGAAATTAAGGCTCTCCTCTTCAGTGACCAATTAGAGGAGCTTGGGAGAGTTGAACCTGCACCACGGCTGTGCGAGATCCTCTCAAGACCACTGTGCCACGCGTCAAAGATGTTACCTAAAAGCAGTAGAATGAGTATGGTCATGTAGCTGAGCTCTGGACAACCGGCCAATGGGCTGTTACCCATGACAACTTGCCAGCCAAACTACCCGAGAAAGTTCATTAGCTACCCAATTTCTGAAGAAACTGTCGAAAAGTGAGTCAGTGCAAATAGTGTGTACATGCTTAGACTTATAGCCCCCTTAAATCAGAGGGAAGGCTGATAACTTGTGTACTTATCACCCCAATTTATTAGCCAAATTAAAATAAAATTACTTGGCAAGGACTCGAGAGTAAGTCCACATTCGCGTGGACACCTGGGCTAAGTAAGCCAAAAGCCTGAAGTGACTAAATATTCAGGTCCCAAAGTATCAATTCCTAAAGTTTGCAACTTCTAATGCCTAAGTTCTCTTTTCCTACTTTTTTTTGAAAAAATAAAATAATAGGAAATTACTGTTACGGCTGATAAAAAGATTATTTTATCCACCCCTCCATGCTTAGCTAATGCAATGTCCACATTGTTAAAATGAAAGCATGTAGGAGAGTAGAAATGGAAGAATAGCACCTAGTTTCCTTGAGATACTGGTCAGTTCGAAATAGCCTTTACACGTGCTGAGTTTAGTGCCTTCAACTAGGCAAAGTCCTCAATAAAAAATAACTAACATTGAGGCTGCAATAACACAATTTCCAGGCCCCTAGATTTGGGTCCCAAAGAGTAAAAATGGGCTTGCCAAAGAGATGATTAATGAAAGTGGCAAGCTGGTGGTGCAGGGAGAGGTTAAATGGTCTCCAATAGGAGTTTTGTTGATTTAGTATAGAGGAGGTGTGGGTGGATATAGAATTTATGCAATGGTTGGGTGAAAAAGGATGATGAGGGTTTGGTGATGTGTTGGGGGTTTGTGAGTACTCTAGAATATCTAAAATTTCAAGAGTTTCTCCCCAAAGTTCAATTTCATCCTCACAATTTGGGTGCTTAATCCAACCATCCTAATCTTCATGATTTTCACCCAAATGTTGAACCTTAAACTCTAAAAACTCAGGATGAGGACATTGTTGGGTTTTAACTTGATCATGTGAATCAACCAACAAATTTCCAAATTCATGATTATCTTCCTCATCCTAGGTTGCCACAGTTTATTGTATGTCTTTATTGTCCTCAATTATCCCTGCAACTGTGTGACGTTCTTCCTGAGTTTGGGTTGAGTTGCCCTTAAAAGGTTGTCTAAGGTATGCATGGCCATTACCTCCTCTATTCTTCTAAGCTCCTCCATCAAACCACACTTAATTTTATCTTTCTTTGAGACCTCAAAAATATTAAATTGATTTATTTTATTTCCAGAGGCCATTTCTATATTTCCCAATTCATAATCAATCCTTGCCTTGGCAATAGCCAAGAAAGGTCTTCCCAAAATAATTGGGGTGTGGTTGAGCTATTTTGGTGCTTCCATGTCCAGGACCATGAAATCAGTAAGGTAATGCAAATCATTAACCTTGACTAAAACATCCTCCAAAATACCCCTTGGTTTTGTAATGGATCTATTAGCTAACTGCAAAGTTATGTCAGTGTGTTTTAGGTAGCCTAGACCTAATTCCATGTGTAGTGAGGTGGGGATCACATTAATGGAAGCACCTAAGTCGAGGAGGGCTCAGTTAGAAGTAATGTTTCCTATTGTGCAGGAAATCAGCGGGGCTCCCGGGTCCTGATTCTTAGGAGGTAGCTTGATTAAGATCAGTGTGCTTGTGTTATCAGGCAAGACTACTCTCCTATTGTTTTCAGATTCCGCTCTATGCTTTTCTTTATATGAATTCAGTAAACCTATGTCATAGGTGGGGATTGATCCAATAGTCGCGAGGAGTAAAATGATTGTTAATTTGAAAGCTTGAAGTAAGGACATCTTCTCCTCCAATTTCTCCTTCGACATTTTCTATTTGCCCATACAACAACAACATACTCCCAAATCAAACTCTGATGTTTTATTGATCACATTCTTAGCTGGGAGTCCGGAATTCTTACTATGGGGCCTAATGGTGTTGACATGGGGTTGGGTAGGTCCCTTGTGTCTACTACCACTCCTCAAAGTAATGGTATTTGCTGTGGAAAAATGCTGTTGGTTTGTGCCTTGGGGAGGGTTGGGCAAAATAGGAGGCTCCTAGTTGATTATGGTGGGAACTTGGTTCACTCCGGGAGGGGCTGGGGTAGCCCGATAGATAGCATGAGCTTGAGCATGCGACTCCCCATCATTACCAAACCCTTGAGGCCCAGCACCTCAGTTCTGTACATTCCTTGGGTTTGGTATAGGTTGTGATGGTAGAGATCCAGGCTGTTGGTTGTTTGCACTAAGTTCGGATTGCAAGTTGTCCAACAAAATTTTCATTTGTTGCATGAGATGGAGCATTGACCATTGCATTTCTATCTTCAAGTTTAAATCAGCCTACCCGACGGGTTGTTGAGCATTCCACATGGACTGATTAACCTAATTCGAGGGCAACTGAGTATATACATGACCCTGACCCATTGGTTTTTGTGGTACATAGTTGTTGGGTCGATATTGGGTCGGCTGCCCCTAATCTTTCCAAGAGAAGTTAGGGTGATTTTTCCAATCAAGATTGTAGGAATTCAAGTAAGGGTTGGACCTAACATTCTCCTTCACAACATGAACATCCTCATAAGATGAGGATGAATAAGGATCAAAAAAACTGGGATCAAAGGCCCCAATTTGGAACCCATAAGGTTTTGAGAAGAGCTGGCCCGAACGTCGAGCTAACTCCAGCTAGTCCACAAACTCCCATCCCGTAGGAGCTTGCGAAGAATGGAATCCTGAGCCATGGGATTGAGTGGATCTAGAAAAATTAGAGTTTCCAGACATCCACTCTTCCATTCATTTAGCAACTAGATCCACCTTATCTAATTTATTGCAGATCAATTCCATATCAAATGTATGAGAATCTTGGACCTCATTGGCATTTGATCTAGTTTGTTGGGATCAGCTGAAGGTTTCCATGGAGGCATGGTTTAAAGAGTTTTCGCCCATTTCCTTAAACAACTCATATGCGCTATCTACGTCTTTGTTGAGGAAATTGCCTCTGCAAGAAGCACCCACATGATTACAGAGTTGATCATTCAACCCATGATAAAAAATCTACACAAGTTGCCATTTAGGCACCTCATGGTGTGGACACGTCTGCAACAGATCCTAGAATCACTCCCAGGCCCCATGAAATGGTTCCCCCTGTTGCTGTGCAAAAGTGGTAATTGCCCATCTCAATGCATTAGTTCGCCCAATTGGGAAGAATTTCTTCAGGAAGGTCGATTTCAAAACTGTCCAGGTAGCAATCAGTCTTCCAATCATACGATACAAATGTGCAACCTTATCTCTGAGTGAATGGGGGAAAAGCCTCATGAGCATCTATTCTTCATCCACATTCCACTATTTGGTGATCTGAACTAGAGTGATCAGGTCCTCCAAATGTTGGAATGGGACCTCTGAGCTAAGGTCATGAAAGTGTTTAATTAGACTCAAAACCTGGGGCTTGATCTCAACATCACCGGCGGGGATCAGAATGTTGGGACGATCCTCATAATTTGAAGGATCATAAAAATCCTTCAAGGGCCAAGCACCCTGATGATTCATTCATTCAAACCATTGCTACATCTGCTACAATTCTTCAAACTGCCTCTGAATCAGCTCCTGCTGGTTCAGGGGTGAGGGAAGTGGTTGTTAATCAGCCATGGGATTTACTTGTCTATAATTATACCTTTGCCTCCAGGAATGGTCTATAGGTCCTCCCAAATGAGGGTTCAATGGCCTCCTTCCAAGTATACAATGGAAGGAAGTCGGAAGGATGGGGAAGGGAAGGTACCCTGCAGCACAAAAAATATAAGCCTGTCCTTAGGTTGGGTAGCCTAAAGATCTACAGACTCTCAAAATCCATTTTAAGATTTTAGACGATTTACTCTACTTGTATCCAGTCAATCCAACTAGTTAGGAGGGGTTGGGGAGAAGGTTCTTCCTTTGGCTTGTGCCTCCGGTTCTTAGTGTACCCCCCAGCCGCGGTCGTTTGATGCTACTCCCTTAGCTAGCCATCAGATTGACTAGTATAAGTAGGTTAATCATGAAAATCTCAATCTGGGCCCCGAAGAGTGAATCAGTCCTTATGGCCAATGTCTAATCAATTTCAGTTAGGTCTGGGATATTTAGTGCTTTCAGAATGTGATGGGCCCTAAATGGGTTGTGCCCTTAATGATTTGTTTGAGAATGTGTGTATGTACACAACCAAAATGTTTTCAAGCAAGATTATTAAGGATGAAGTGAATTTTAGGGTTCAAATCTTGCTTAGTAGCTTTTAGGATTCAAATATTTTGCATATTCAACCAAATTTCCAGGAGGCAAACCAAGTTTGAAATCACGAGTTCAAGTATTTTCCTTTACAAATCAAGAAAAATATGGAGTGCCTGGCTTGACCTAAATATTGAATCCTATGGGGCAGCTAAAAAATGACTTCCTTTTAGATTAGGTGGTGCTGCCCAAATAATTCAATCAACTGGCCCAAATGTACCACCGATTAGGGCACACAAAGAGGTGATTAACCTAGTATGATTTCTACTCCTTTATGTGTTGAATTGGTGTACTGGTTCCACAAGTCAGAATCCCGGTTGAGTAGACGAAAATCAAGTTAGGTTATGTGTCACAAATGTGGGTGTATGAAGTGTGTATGTTGATTTGTCCCACAAGAAGTATCTTTCTATTTTTTTTTTATAATATGCGAGGGTGAGATGAGTGGAGGTGACGAACAAGACAAACAAATTCTATCCTAGGGTTTATGCAAACACCTAGGTAGATTAGGTCTTGGTTATTGATGTGGCGAGATGAAACTAGTGGGGGGGGAATGTGGGGGCACTTACAAATTACTCTACACACACTTTACTCCGATCTACCACACTTGGATCTCCTTATTAGGGTACCTACAAGACAGTAAATTAGAGACAAGCGAGGTTAATAATAAGTAAATGCAAAGAAACACAGAAGACAAAAAAGAAAATTCCGTTGCCTCCCCAGCAACGGTGCCAAAATGATCGGTCGTGTTTCGTGAATTAAAATCGGGGTTTGGAGGACTCGTCATCGTAGCTCGCAAAATGCATCTATCAAATACAATTTACAACAGAAACACCAAGGGAGTCCCGGGTCGAACACAAGGAGGTGACGATTACTTTGTTTGAAAATCGCACTTCATTTTGTTTCTTTTTGGTATTTTGAGGTTTTGCTATTTATGTGTTTTTGAAATAAAAAAACAAGCAAGATAAGTTCACAAAATGAGATGGAACAAATAAGATATATCACTCCAATGTTTATTACAATAATCTACGAAAGCATAAAAGAGATAGGGATGAGAAGAAATCTCTCGAATCGACTGTTCGGCAAGATGATGGTGTCTGGTGGAAGCTTGGATGAAGGAGGTGATGTAAACATGTTTACACTACTTAAGATGTCTATTTATGCATGTTCTTAAGCATAGGATTGCATTGCATGCTATAAATATTGCATAACATGCATCATCTTGCATTTAGAGTAGTTTGAATAAAATGGAGGTTAATTATCTCCTTTTAAGTTCATGGATAGGGAAAACTTCTTATTGGGTCCTCGGATCGAAGATCCAACCGTACAGATGTGATCAGGGCGACGATTGGAGTTCAACAACTCTAAGATCGCCCTAATCAGGCATCTATAGTAGCAGATAGAGACTGGGGAATCCTAGAAAATCAAGGGCCAAGATAGTGTGAATACGCACTTCAAACGACAAATCCGACAACACGGATGGATTTGCATCGACGATCGCAGCCTAACGGTGCGAAAATCGACTCAATCCGACAACCGTGGCACCATCTACATCATCCAGAAGATGGATGGCTCAGATGGCACCACGTGGTGCCATCTCAGCCACCCAACTGACCAAAACACCCCCCGCACCTTCTCTTCTTCAATCAGAGCATCGCTTCTCCACCGTTGGATGCGCATCCAACGACTGTGGATGCACGTGCCTGATTGAATCTGCACGACCATCTCGACTGCGTAGCACAGTGAAGACGACGTTGCGGGCGAAGTAGAGGTCACAGGGTTGAGCCCCCGCGAGCCTCAAATCAGGCTCGGGCATGGAGCAGGCTCAATTGAGCCGTCGGATGGTGAGCAGACGGTTCAGATGCGGAGACGTGGCGTGATCTGGGCGCACGAATCACGCACGCGGGACTAAACGCGCGTTTCAACACTCGATCTGACGTAGGCGGGCGTGTAAAGGAGGCGGGCGGTAGTGCGATCTAAGCTATCCGATCTCGCGATCCGATGGCTGAGAGCAGCTGGATGTGTACGCACGTTACACGCGCGAGCAAGCGAGCGAGCGCACATGCGTCGCCCACTACACCCACATTCGGACCTCTAGCGACGGTTTTATCCATCACTAAAGGTCCTGAATTAATGCTTTTAAATTGGAATGACAAAAATGCCCCCACTCCTTGCAACTATACAAGGAGACCCCCTCCACACGAAATTCTCATCCCTTCCTTCTCTTCTCTACCTCTCCAAAGCTCAAGAGAAGCTTGTCCCACACCCGGGATGCTCCTCGCGAGATAAAGTCAAATTTTCGTTCCCTTTCGGAAGTGGATCCCGCGACGATGATGACGTACTGCTCCATTCTCATTCCTCCTGCCTCGATCTCCTTCTTCCCACTCCGTCCTCCTTCATCCAAGCGACGTCGTCCGACTCGTCCTCCAAGTGATCGTCAAGGAGGATAACTTCTCTCTCCCATTCTTCTTTATAGCTTTCTAGTGTAATTCTTCTTTGGTTTTATTGTATAAACATTTTGAATTATTGAATGCATGTTCTCTCTCTCTCCCTCCCTTTTGTTTAGTCTGAATGTTATTATGGCTTCATTGTAATTACATTACCTCACTTTTCAAAAAAAAAATCTAAAAAAAAATATAATTGTGAATATAGATCGACGTAGCCTCCCTGAGTTCGACCCAGGATTTTCATTCCGGTATAAATTTTATTTGTTGAACATGAGTTCTTCGCTTTCATACTACGACAGGTTTTCAAAACCAAACACGTTAGCGTAGTAACCCGACGTTCAACATTTTGGCACCGTTGCAGGGGAGGCAACGATTTCTGATTTTCTTTTCGCATTTCTTGCACTTTATTATTTTCTAACTTGCTTTCTCTTGTGTCTATTGTTTTGCAAAGACCTCCATCAGGGAAACATCAAGCGATAGACTGGAGTAAAGTGCAGTTGAAGACAACTGTAAGTGCTTGACGTGCTATTGTGCGTGTGTGTTAAGAAGTGTCGTTATAGTCGCACTTGCAACGTCAGTTTTAAAATAAGTAAATGGAGGTGAGTCCGAGTGTCAGTCTCAGGGAGGCGTGAAAATCGAATTTTTGCTTATCACCTGCTGTTACAGAAAGTGCGGAGTTTTGCTTGCGAAAGATGCGATTTTGAAAAGCGAGAGAGAGATAGAGAGAGAGGTTTAGGGTTAGAAAGTTCCATGTTTGATCATGCAACTTGAATAGAAATTAAAGTGACAATTGAACGGAAAATAACTTCATTAATCATGCACTTGTAGTTCATAGCTTACAACATTAAATACATGCTTCAAACAAAAGTAATGGAAAGCTTAAAAGAGAGAGAGAGAGAGGGTGGAGAGCGACGAGGCAGCCACGGCGGTGGAGGAGGCTCCGTCGGTGGCTCGTCGTCTCCGGCGATTACAGGAGGGCCTAAAGCTAGCTAAGAGAGGGGTGGAGTAGTTGCAAGGGAGTGAATGAATTGAATGAGTGGTTGGAGGGGGTTTAAATAGGGTTAATGGCTTCCTAAAAGAAGAAGGGGCTTTAGAGACATCCAGAGCGTCGCTAAAACCACTCCCAAAAGCGTCGATGAAACCCTCCAGCCGTCGGTCATCTGCCCGCCTTGTTTCTTCTTCTCGTGCAATCCGTGGCTGCTGCGTGAGAGCCATCCGATCGAAGATCGGACAGCTGAGATCTCTCCTTGGCTGTGCTAGGATCGCGCCTTGGGCGTGCATGTGCGCGGGCATCATCGCCCGACGTGTGCGTGCGCGTGTACGCCCGTGAGCTGTGGTTGCGCCGCGTGGCGAAATCTCGGTAGCCCACTGCTGATCGGGTGGCCCAATTTCGCCGCACGCTACCTCCGTCTTCAATTTCAAGCTCCACGTGGCTCGAACCCGCGTCGCGTGCATGCGGGAGTGCGAGCTAACTGTTGCGCCACGCCCGCGCTTTGTCGCGGCGACTGCAGGCGGGTGTACGAGTCTCGGCCGTTCGATCAAAGATCGACGATCGAGATCTGATCTCAGCTTGATGAAGGGGCGGCATGCGGTGGAGCGAGGGCTGACGTGGCGCAATATGGGCCGTTGATCTCCAGATCAACGGTCAGAACTTCTTGGGCCCATTGTAGGAGCTCCGGATGTTGGATTTGGCCGATCTTGAGTCCGTTGGACTCTGTTCGTCGTTCTGAATCCATCCGTGCGGTTCGATTGCTCATCTAAGGCCTGCTTTGACAAATTCTTACACAATGGCCATTAATACAGTTTTATAAGCAATCTTGGTACATGATGCATGCAATGCTCCCATTCTACTTATGTTGTGCCTTTTATTCTTAAGATGGGCCATATTCAACATAATTATCACCCCCTTGTGCAGTGTTATCATACCCCCATGCTTACTCCTTGCTAGTCCCTAGCAAGGTTTATTCTAGCCTTTATTTCCTTTCAGAATTTAAGAAGTAATTGCTTAGACACTTCGTTACTTGTCAATAAGAGGAAATCTACGAAGATCTTAACCTACAAAGACTAAGCAGTGCCCAGGTGTCTGCCAAAATACGAATCGCCTGAATCCTTACTTTAATGTATATAACTATACATATGTATATGTATATATGTATTTTTTTAAAATTTTTCGGAATTCAGTGTGGGTTGGTAACTTCTTACGACTACCCAACCCACCCAAAACTCGGTCAAAACCCTAAGTTCTAAGCATCTTGGTGTGAATGTTGTGATAGACTCACTTAACGGTAATTGAGACAGACTTCGGGTTTCTACGCCTCTAGGTCACCAGAAAAGGAAATAAATTTGCCTGAAGGTGTATTTGTTCGATTGGTAGCTTTCTCCCTATGTTTATTTTAATTGTTGTCAACACAAGGATTTTTCCAGTGTATATCTCCCCGGCTTGTACTACTTCCCCTCTTCTTCCTTAAGTGTTTTGGTCTTTTTTGTGCAATTATTGAGCTGGGCTCTGGACAACCGACCAATGGGCTGTTACCCACGATCACTTGACAGCCATACTTGTGCGGTGAAGTGTGGTTTATTTTCTTTTCTTCTTCTTTCCTTTTTTTTTTTCGTAGGTGGCTTCCCTGATCTCAAATGTACCTAGAGGCAATGAAGAAGAAATGACCTGTGGTTGGGTTCTGGACAACCTGCCAATGGGATGTTACCCACGACAACTTGCCAGCCATACCACCCTAGAGAGTTCATTAGCTACCCAATTTCTATCAAAATCTCTGAGAAGTGAGTCTGTGCAAAAATGTGTGCAGATGCTTAGACTCAAGGTTTTTCTAAGTTAGAGGGTGAGTTGATAAGTCGTATACTTATCACCTTATTTAGAAGGTGAATCAGAATAGCTTAAGGTTGCAAGGATTCGAAGCTAAATCCATATTTTAACGGACACCAGGGCTGATTAAGCCTGAAGGCCTGAAAAGTCTAAGTGTTTAAGTTCCTTTTGTATTATTTCCCACTATTGACAAGTTTCTAATGCCTAAGTTTTATTCCTAAATTCAACTGATTTATTTATTTATTTATTCAAACTGATTAAATGAGCTCAGGATTATGCAATTTACCATCCACCCATGCCTAAGTTGGACAATGTCCTCATTGGCAAGTACATGGATGAAAAAGGGTTCAAAAAGATAGTACCTGAGTGACGTAAACAACCGGATTAGTCTGAATCCTCTGGGTTGCCTCCCAGGAAGCGCTGAGTTTAACGCCTCTAGCTGGGCAGTGCACAAACAGGAATAGCTTGGGTCAAGGAGGTATGTACAAAATCAACCAGACCCAAAATCAGAAGTCCACAGATGCGAACAAGGTTGTAGTGGAGTCTCGTTCCTAAGGGGCGGGAATTCTGTATCATGCATGCTCGTGTTAGATCCTCGCTTAGTCTGCGGGCATGCAAACAAGTTGATGTGGACGAACGCACCCCAAATACGACATGCCAGACACTAAAGATGTAGGTTTTATACTCAGCCTGTATCCCCATAAAATTGTAATCTATTAAAAGTGTATCAATTCCAGTGCATTCGGGTTGCATGATCTTTATTCTGGTAGGGCAGGTAACAAAGTTAAGAGTTTCATAATGAGCCCTCCAATTAAGCATGAGGCCTCTCTCGAAAGACGAATCTATCTCTTCCGCAACTATGGTTTCGTTGCTCATTCCCTCCATGCCCTCGATCTCAAGAATATTTTCTTCAACCTCCTTTGTATCAGATTCACTGTTTGGGGTTGCATTAGAGGTAGGGTCAATTTCATCCTTTAGATCATATTCTTTCTCTCGGCCCTCCTCCAAATTTGTGATGGGGATTCCAACCGATTCATAATCGATTTCTTTGAAATTGTAACTCCATTCCCCATTTCCGATGTTGGTTGCTGTTCCCACCGGATTGCTTCTCTTGGGCCGATAGATTCGGATTCCAAGGCATCTCCCCTCACATTCTCAGTTTCCTCCTGATGTATGTCCTCAATGCTCCCCAAATTTTCTTCTGAGGAATCCTTACTGTCCTTATCCACTGAGCTATCCAACTCCTGAGGGGTATCAATGGTGGACTGGACCAAATCAGGGTGACTGGGTGTAGTCCAATTGATCATGGTGGGTCCTTGCTTTATGAATTCCATGAATGGCTTTGTGTGCAACAGCTTTCTCTGGCCTTCTTCCCCCAATTGTTGGAACAAATCCAACATGGCCTGTTGCCCTTTAACCAATTCTTGATTCTGTCTGTGCAGTTCTAACTGGAGGTTATCAAGAATTGACATGGTGTCATTTGGTGTCCTTTGGATTTCCTCCTTTAAATCCAGGTTAAGAGAGTATGGTTGAGGTTGTGGATCAGAATCCATACTGGTGTTTATGTTCTTGGGTGGGTCCTCTATTCTATCATGTTCAGGGTCTAGTTCTTCAAGAGGAACCATTCTCTGTTTGGTCCTACTCCAGAATAGTTGAGGTTCTAAGTTCTCCTCCTAGTCAGATTCTTCATCAGGGGACCAAATCAAAGGTTGATGATCATGGGCTTGCCTAGATTTCTGATCATTTTCTAATTTCCATTTGTCTAGAACTCCTAATCCAAAGGTCAAGTAGGAAAGGTTGTTGAATTCAGATGACCTTTCTTGGTTATTATCCTGAGATGGGTAGGGTTCTTGGTGTTCTCCTAAAGTGTAGGTCCTATCACAATAGAGCGGATAGGACCTAAATGAGGAGGCATCGTGCGGAGAATCGAGATATGGAGCCCCACGATTTGAATCGTACCCTTAGGTGGATATGTTGGGTGTATTCCAATAAGAGGTTGGTGCAGTTTGGTCATAATTGGGACAGTTGGGCCAAGAGGGATATTCAAGGTCGTATCCCCAACTTATGGTCTACTTGGGTTAGCATATAAATCCTATTGGGGGTAGTTTGGGTAAGATGGATAGGCATTGAAATCCATAGTTTGGAAGAAATGGAGGGATGCAGGAAGAACAAATGAGAGAGAGTTGTGTACTCAACCAAGCAAACAAGCCCAGTCCTTATGGTGTGTTCCTTAGGGGACCTAGAAATCTCCAAAAGGGTGATTAAGTTCGTAAGCACTGGACTACCCTTCCCAAAGCTAATCTGGCCAGGTTGATTACGAGGGGATTGCAGGGAAGGTTCTTCCTTTGGCTTGCACCTCCAATTCCATAGACCCCACAACCGTGGTCGTTTGACACTACCTCGCAGCCTAGTCACCAGATTCTACCAAGGGAATGAAAGCCAAGTGCCTAGTGAACAAAACCTCGTCTTTCGAGACTTAACTCAATCCTACCTAGGGCACGTCTACTCATTTTTAAAGGGCTAGGATAGTGCTTGCGCTAGGGTTATGTGATGAGGCATTGATTGGGGTGGTGCCTCTTAATTTTCCACTTTCAAGGTGTGCTTCTAGCAAAACATGATTTTCATGCAAGGGTTTTTCTAAGATGTGATGTCTTTTAGTATTTCATCCTTACTTTAGTATTTTTTTAGGGTTGACGTGTCTTAATGTTTTCAAACAAGTTTCAGTGGGCACGTCAAGTTCTGCACACAATTTGGTGAAAGTAGATTTCCTTTTATTCTGTAGAGGCTCTAAAACCCTAATGTACTCATCCTAATGATCATGCAGCTTCTATTAGATGAGTCAGTTTTAGGGTTGAGTGGTGCGACCCAGGTCAACTCACGGTAGCTTCGCAAACACCACTCAAGAAAAAGAAAAGAACACTCCAAGAATTTATTCAGAATGTTAGAGTGTACATTTTTTTTTTTGTGGGGTGATGTGTTAAGGATGTGGGTCAAGCAATCATACACCATGCCAATTTTTTTCAATTTTTACAATTTTTTTAGTTTTTTCATGCAAGCAAACAATCATGAGAGAAAGATTACTCACTATCAGTCCTCGTAGTGCCTACTCCCTTGCTACCGTCGAGGGATGCGTCGCTTCGCCGTCCACGCGTCGAATTCCTACAACCATCAAGTAAAAAGGAAAATAGGGCATTAGACGATGTGAGGATGAATGTGGAATGGAGGTGATAAAACAAATCCATTGCCTCCCCGGCAACGATGCCAAAAACTGACGTGCTGTTGTGCGTGTGTGTTAAGAAGTGTCGTAATAGTCGCACTTGCAACGTCGGTTTTAAAATAAGTAAACGGAGGTGAGTTCGAGTGTCGGTCTCAGGGAGGCGTAAAAATCAGATTTTTGCTTATCACTTGTTGTTACAGAAAGTGCGGAGTTTTTCTTGCGAAAGATGCGATTTTGAAAAGCGAGAGAGAGATACAGAGAGAGCGTTTAGGGTTAGAAAGTTCCTTGTTTGATCATGCAACTTAAATGGAAATTAAAGTGACCATTGAACGAAAAATAACTTCATTAATCATGCACTTGTAGTTCATAGCTTACAACATTAAATACATGCATCAAACAAAAGTAATGGAAAGCTTAAAAGAGAGAGAGAGAGGGTGGAGAGTGACGAGGCAGCCACGGCGGTGGAGGAGGCTCCGCCGGCGGCTCGTCATCTCTGGCGATTACAAGAGGGCCTAAAGCTAGCTAAGAGAGGGGTGGAGTAGTTGCAAGGGGAGTGAATGAATTGAATGAGTGGTTGGAGGGGGTTTAAATAGGGTTAAGGGCTTCCTAAAAGAAGAATGGGCTTTAGCAACGTCCAGAGCGTCGCTAAAACCACTCCCAAAAGCGTCGGTGAAGCCCTCCAGCCGTCAGTCAGCTGCCCGCCTTGTTTCTTCCTCTCGTACGATCCGCAGCTGATGCGTGAGAGCCATCCAATTGAAGATCGGGTGGCTGAGATCTCTCCTCGGCTACGTTGGGATCGCGCCTCGGGCGCGCTTGTGCGCGGGCGCCATCGCCCGGCGTGCGCGCGCGCATGGACACCCGTGAGCTGTGGTTGCGCCGCGTGGCAAAATCTCGACCTCCCACTGCTGATCGGGCAGCCCAATTTCGCCGTGCGCTACCTCCACCTTCAATTTCAGGCTCCGCGCAGCTCGAACTCGCGTCGCGTGCGTGCGGGCGTGCGCGCTAACCATTGCGCCACACCTGCGCTTTGTCACGGCTACTGCGGGCGGGCGCACGAGTCTCAGCCGTTCGATAGAAGATCGAGGGCCGAGATCTGATCTCAGCTTGATGAAGAGGCGATGTACGGTGGAGCGGGGGCTGACGTGGCGCAATATGGGCCGTTGATCTCCAGATCAACGGTCAGAACTTCTTGGGTCCATTGTAGGAGCTCCGGATATTGGATTTGGCCGATCTTGAGCCTGTTGGACTCCGTTCGTCGTTCTGAATCCATCCGTGCGGTCCGATTGCTCATCTGAGGCCTGCTTTGACAAATGCTTACACAAATGGCCATTAATATAGTTTTATAAGCAATCTTGGTACATGATGCATGCAATGCTCCCATTCTACTTATGTTGTGCCTTTTATTCTTAAGATGGGCCATATTCAACATAATTATCATCCCCTTGTGCAATGTTATCAGTGCTCCCCATTCTTCCCTCCTCCATAGATTTCATTCACCACATTAAATCCAAATTTCAATTAACCTAGGTGTTTGCAAAAATCTTAGGAATAGTTTGGTTGTTTGGATTCTTACATTCATTCCACCCTCATTTTTTAAAAAAAAAAAGCAACAAAAAGATAATCTTGTGGGGCAATTTTCAACAAACACACAACGTACACCCACATTCAAGGCACTTAACCTAATTGATTTGTTTTTACTTAACCGGGTTCTGATCTGTGGAACTGATACACACAAAGCAACACATAAAAGAGTAGAAATCATTCTAGGTTAACCATCTTTGTGTGCCTAACTTAGTGGTGCATTTGTAGCCAGTTGTTTGAGTTGTTTGGACCGCACCACTCTACTTAAAATCAACTCATCAAGTAGCTCCTCCTTAGGGTTTTCAATCTAGGTCTATTCCAGGCACTCCACTTTCTTTCTGGTTTTAAAAGAAAATAATCTTCACCCGTGTTTGACAACTTGGTTTGCCTAGAAACTTGATTACAATCCACCTAATTTGAAACCTTAAAAGCTACTTAAGCAAGATTTGAACATTAAAATCCACACATCACAAATAATCTTGCATGAAAACCCTGGTTGTGCATGCACTTACACAAATTTCAAACAATCATTAAGGGCACAACCCATTTTAAGGGCCCATCACATTCCATAAGCACCACAATCCCAGGCCTTAATAAAATTGAGTAGACGTTGGCCTTAAGGTTTGATTCGCTCTTCAGGGCCTAGTCTGAGATTGCCTTTGATTAACCTACTTGTACTGATTAATCTGATGTCTAGCTAGGGGAGTAGTGTCAAACGACTGTGGCTGGGGGGTACACTAGGAACCGAAGGCGAAAGCCGAAGAAAGAACCTTCTCCCCAGTCCCTCCTTCTAACTGGTTGGATTGAACAGACGCAAGTAGAGTAAATCATTTACAGTCTTAAGGCAGGTTTTGGGAGTCAGTAGATCCTTAGGCTACCCCACTTAATGACAACCTTGTTTTGTTATGCTGTAGGGTCCCTATCCCCAGTCCTTCTGACCTTCTCCTAGTTTATGCTGGGAAGACGGTCATTGAATCCTCGATTGGAAGGACCATTAGAGTATTCTAGGAGGTGCAAATTGGATTTTGGTCAAATTGATCCCATGGCCGACCAATAGCCTCCTTTGCTTGGAAATCCACAGGAAGAATTTAGAACGTAGCTGAAACAAATGTAGAGAATGCAGGAATGGTTCCAGAGAATGCAGGGCGCTCAGCCCTTGAAGGATTTTTATGATCCTTCAAATTACGAGGAACGTCCTGACGTCCAGTTTCCAGCCAGTGACGTAGAAATCAAGCCCCAGGTGTTAAGCCTGATCAAACATTATCATGGGCTTGGCTCCAAAGATCCATTTCAGCAGTTGGAGGACTTGACCACTTTGGTCCAGACCACCAAGGCACGAAACGTAAACGAGGAGCAAATGATCATGAGGCTCTTCCCCCACTCTCTTAGGGATAAGGCCGCACATTGGTATAGGACAATAAGAAGACTAATTGCAACTTGGAATGAGTTGAAATTGACCTTTCTGAGGAAATTCTTCCCAGTCGGATGTACCAAAGCTTTGAGATGGGCAATCACTACCTTTACCCAGCGGTCGAGGGAGCAGTTTCATGTGGCCAGGGAGCGATTCCAGGACCTATTGTGGAGGTGTCTACACCACGATGTGCCGAAATGGCAACTCGTGCAGATCTTCTTTCATCGGTTGACTGAGCAACTAAGAAATCATGTGGATGCTTCTTGCGGAGGAAATTTCCTCAATAAAGATGCAGATAGTGCACATGATTTATTTGAGGAAATGAGTGATAGTTCAATCAATCATGCCTCCATGGATACATTTAACCGGTCCAAGCAACCCAAATCAAATGTCAATGAAGTCCATGACTCTCATTCATTTGATATGGAATTGATTTGTAACAAACTTGATGAGGTGGACTTGGTTGCTAAGAGAATGGAAGAGTGGATGGCTGGCAATTCTATGAACAACTCTCGATCCACTCAATCCCAAAATTCGGGATTCCATTCTTCACGAGCTCCTTCTGGATGGGAGTTCATGAATCAACTCGATGCGGCTCAACCTGTGAGTCAGCATTTTTCGGAACCCCACGGGTTCCAAACTGGGGCCTTTGATCCCAGTTTTTCTGATCCTTCCCTTTCTTTCTCTCCATCCTCACCTTATGAGGATGTCTGTGCTATACAAGAGAATGTTAGATCCAACCCCTACTCTAATGCTTATAATCCAGGTTGGAGAAATCACCCTAACTTCTTTTGGAAAAACATGGGGCAACAGACCCAATTCCAACCCAGCAACTATGCTCCGCAACGACCAATGGGTCAAGGTCATGTATATACTCAGTTGCCTCTAAATTAGGTCAATCAGCCAGCTTGGAATGCCTGTCAACCCGGAAGGCAGGCTGATTTGAACCGACAAATGGTAGAGATGCAAGGATCCATGCTCCAGCTCATGCAGCAAATGAAAACCTCACTGGACAACTTGCAGTCCGGGCTCATTGCTAACTCTCGTCAACTCGGATCTCTACCATCCCAACCCGTACCCAACCCATGAAATATTATGAATTCGGGCAATCAAGCCCATGGGTATGGAAATCATAGGGACCCACATGCACATGCTCAGGTGGCTGAGTAGGGTTCCTCGTCCTCTTCTTCTTCTTCTTCTGCAAATCAACAATACCTGGCTAATCAAGCCCCTCCAATCTTTCCTAACCCTCCCCAAGACCCAAATTCTTATGCATCTACAAATTCTGTCACCTTGAGGAGTGGTAAGCAGACTCAAGATCACAACCACACTATTCTGATCTTCTGAATCCTGAAGAACCTGAGGAGAGAGAAGAGAATTCTGGAGGAGAAATCAAGGCTCAGGAACCTGATTCCAAAGATCTGACTCATGTTCCTTTTCCTGAAGCCTTGATCAAATCAAAGAAGAAGAAGTTTGTTGATAGCAATGAGGAGCTTCTGAATCTATTTAAGAATGTTGAGATCAATATCCTACTCCTTGAAGCTATCAAGCACATATCGGCTTATGCAAAATTTTTAAAGGATTTATGAACTCAAAAGCGTAAGTCGAGAGAATCTATTCCGAGGAAGGTGGTACTCTCCGAGCAGGCTAGTTCTGTTATCCTGCACTACCTCCCTCAGAAAAAGAGAGATCCAGGTTCTCCGTTGATTTCTTGCATCATCAGAGATTACACATTTGATAGAGCACTTTTGGATCTGGGTGCATCCATCAACTTAATTCTGACTTCTCTTTACAAGAAGTTTGGATTAGGTGAACTTCAGCCAACTTCAATAACGCTACAGTTAGCAGACCGCTCGGTCACAAATCTGCGAGGCGTTATTAAAGATGTTATAGTTAAGGTCAAGGATTTCTATTTTCCTATAGATTTCCTTGTCCTTGACATGGATGTACCTGATAATCTGAGGAACACACCCATCATTCTGGGGCGTCCATTCCTGGCTACCGCTAAGGCCAATATTAATTGTGAAAGTGGTAGCATGGAAATCAACTTTAGGGATCAACGAATGAAATTGGATATTTTTAAGCAATCAATAAATTTGAGGATTGTAGATTTATTGAGGAACTTGAGAGGATAATGGAAACATTGAAACTTGTTTGATGGTTTCTTCAATCGAAAGTTCCTCCTTTGATGACAAATTCAACCCGCAACCCTTATGGCTGACTTGCCATCTTCTGAAGAGGTTATTGATTTTGTTCACTCACAACCTCTTCGTCTCGTTGAGTCTTCAGCATCTACCTTACCATCAATCATCAACCCGCCCCAGCTTGAACTGAAACCATTGCTTGAAAATTTGAAATATCAATTTTTAGGACCTCAGAAGATGCTCCCTGAGATTATCAGTGCTAAATTGACAAAGGAGCAAGAAATTAAATTGATCAAGGTCCTGAAGGAACATAAGGAGGCAATTGGTTGAACCATTCATGACCTCAGGGGGATCGAGCCATCTTACTGTAATGATAGAATATACTTGGAAGATGGATCCCACCCTTCTCGCCAGATGCAGAGGAGATTAAATCCAAATATGTGAGAAGTGGTCAAAAAGGAAATCAACAAGTGGCTCGATGCAGGAATTATTTATCCAATCTCTGATAGTCCCTGGGTAACTCTTGTGCAGATTATTCCAAAGAAAGTCAAGATTACCGTTGTGACTAATGAGAGAGGAGAATTTATCACAACTCGTTTAGCTTCCTCTTGGAGGGTTTGTATTGATTATGGGAAGTTGAACACAACCACTAAAAAGGATCATTTTCCCCTACCCTTCATCAATCAAATCTTGGAAAGATTAGCTGGGTAGAAGTACTTCTGTTTTCTTGATGGCTATTTGGGATACAACCAAGTTCCTATCCATCCCGAGGATCAAGAAAAAACTACTTTCACCTATCCCTACGGAACCTTTTCTTTCCATAGGATGCCTTTCGGGTTATGCAATGCACCTGCGACTTTTCAATGGTATATGCTAGCCATATTTTCCGACATGGTGGGAGAGTTTATGGAAGTCTTCATGGATGATTTCTCTATTTTCGGAGAATCATTTGACTCCTGTTTGGCTAATCTGGAAATGATTCTTAAGCGATGTATCAAAACACGATTGGTCCTTAGCTAGGAAAAGAGTCATTTCATGACACAAGAAGGCATTGTTTTGGGTCATGTAATCTCTGAATGGGGAATTGAAGTGGATAAAGCTATGGTTGATGCTATCGCTAAGCTTCCTCCTCCGACATCTGTTAAACATTTTTTCCAATCCAATCATTTCTTGGCCGTGTGGGATTCTATCAAAGATTCATCAAGGATTTCTCGAAGGTTGCTCGTCCCCTGAGTAATCTTCTTGCCAAAGAAATGTCGTTTGTTTTTTATAAATCATGCCGAAAGGCATTTGATTTCCTGAAAATGGCAGTCACCTATGCTCCAGTTTTGCAACCACCAATTTGGACAGCCCCTTTTAAGATCATGACCGACGCTTCTGATTATGCGGTCGGGGCTATCTTGGGTCAAAAAATTGATAGAAAGCCTTCTGTCATCTACTACGCTAGTAAAACTCTGGATGAAGCCCAGAGGAATTACACTGTTACAGAAAAGGAATTACTAGCTGTAGTGTTCGCTTTGGAAAAATTCATGGCTTATCTCTTAGGGTCTCATGTTATCATCTGTACCGACCACTCGGCCTTGAGAAATCTCTTGGCCAAAAAGGATGCTAAACCCCGACTTATTCGTTGGATTCTTCTACTTCAAGAATTTGATCTTGAAATCAAGGATAAAATAGGGGTACAAAATGTGGTAGCAAATCATTTGTCGAGACTCCTAGGTGATTCCTCTCATCTGGACATTTCGATTGCTGACACTTTTCCAGACGAAACTATTCTTACAGTTTTAGGTGTCCACACCCCATGGTTTGCTAACATTGTTAACTATTTGGCCATTGGTCAAATCCCCCAGGATTGGACCAAGCAACAACAGGATAGACTCAAATTTGAGGCCAAATACTACTTCTGGGAGGACCTTGAACTGTACCGCATCGGCTCTAATCAAATTATTCGCCAATGTATACCGGAGAATGAATTCAACAGTATACTCGAGTTCCGCCATGCATCTGGGTGTGGTGTCCGGGAAAAAGATGGCTGCAAAAATCTTGCAATCTAACTTCTATTGGCCGTCTTTATTTAAGGATGCCCAGAATTTCTCAAGGTCATGTTCTTAATGTCAGGCACTCGGGAGCATAACTAAGAGAGATATGATGCCGTAAACCCAATTCTTCCTATCGAAATTTTTGATGTTTGGGGCATCGATTTCATGGGACCCTTTCTCCCTTCATTTGGACATCAGTACATTCTTGTTGCTGTTGATTATGTGTCCAAATGGATTGAGGCAATTCCCACCCGATCCAATGACCATAAGGTGGTTATCGATTTTGTCAAGAAAAATATCTTCAGTAGGTTCAAGATTCTGAGGGCCATCATCAGTGATGGTGGCACTCATTTTACTAATGCACAATTCGGGAATTTGTTGGCCAAATACGGGGTTAATCACCGAATTTCCACACCTTACCATCCCCAGACGAATGGACAAGCCAAGATCTCCAATCAGGAGATCAAGAACATTCTACAAAAAATAGTTAGGCCTGATCGCAAGGACTGGACTCAAAAGCTTGAGGATGCTCTTTGGGCCTACCGTACGGCGTATAAAATGCCCATCGGCATGTCTCCATTCCATTTGGTGTATGGAAAGGCATGTCATTTACCCGTAGAGATTGAACGCAGGGCATTCTGGGCGATCAAACAATGCACTTTAGATCTGAATTTAGCTGAGAAGACCAGGAAACTCCAACTATCTGAGTTGGAGGAGCTTAGAAATGATGCATACGAGAATGCCAAGATCTATAAGGTTCGGACCAAAGCTCTACATGATCAATTGATTTCCCGCAAGCGCTTTGAGCCGAACCAAAAGGTTTGGTTATTCGATTCTAAACTTAAGCTCTTTCCTGGCAAACTTAGATCTAAATGGAATGGCCCATTCATAATTGACCAGATTTTTCCAAATGGAGCCGTTCATATTTCTAACCCAAAGATAGGTAACACATTTAAAGTCAATGGTCAACGTCTGAAGCCTGTTGTTGACTGTATTCTTCCAGAACCCATCTCAGACACAGTTGCTCTAGCCATTATGTGACTTCTTTGGCTGGACTTTGCCTAGCTGACGGCATTAAACTCAGCAGTTGTACATATGACACAAAGTTGATACGAGTTTCATATTCAGGTGATATCTTTCATACTCTACCCTTTCTTTCATGTCACTTTTTCAATGTGGACATTGCATCAGCTAGTCATGGGGGGTGGATTCATTTTTGAATCATTTGGTCAGCTTTGTGAAATTCATGTAAATTATTTCTCTTCTTCTTTATACATAAAAAAAAAGAATTAGGAAGGAATAGTTGGACATTAGGACTTTTTAATCTTAGGAAAATTTACATTAGGATCTGAACACAAAGGCCCTTTAGGCCTTTGGACTTAATCAGCCTGTGTATCCACTAAAATGTGGATTTATTTTTCGAGTACTCGCCAACCTTAATTCTATTGTAATTTGAGTAAATAAGTTTGGGTGATAAGTATACGACTTATTAACCCGCCCTCTAATTTAAGGGAATTTTGAGTTTTAAAAATCTACACACTTTCTTTGCACTGACTCGTTGTTCGGCGATTTTAACGGAAATTGGGTAGATAATGAACCTTCTAGGGTAATATGGCTAGCAAGTTATCGTGGGTAACAACCTATAGGTAGGTTGTCCAGAGCCAAGTCACTGGACCATTCTCTTTTTGCTGCCTTTAGGTAAATCTTAGACTAGGGAAGCCACTTACTTAAAAAAAAAAAGAGAAAAGGAAAAAAAAAAAGAAATAAGCCACACTTCACCGCACGAGTATGGCTGGCAAGTTGTCGGTGGTAACAGCTCATCGACCAGTTGTCTAAAACCCAGCTCAATAAATGCACCGAAAAATCCCAAAACACTTAGGAAGAAGCGGAGAAGTAGAATAAGTCGGGGAGATATGCACTGGATTCACCCTTGTGTTAACCCTATAAAAAATATATATATAAGTAGGGATAAAGCTACTGGTTGTAAAGATACACCTTTAGGTGGAATTCTTTTTAGGTCACCTAGAGGCGTAGAAATCCGAAGTCCGTTTTAACTGCCGGTCAATGAGTCTATCACATTCACAATAAGATGCTTAGAACTTAGGGTTCTCATCAAATCTTGGGTGAGTTGAATGGCCGTAGAAAGCCACTCTTAAACCCTAAAACTTGAAAATCCAAAAAAATTAGAAAAGAGGAAAAAAGAGAAAAAGAAAATTTTCTGTGAATAAGGCGAGGGTTTGAGGCGATCTGCATTTTGGCAGATACTCGGGCACTGTTGTGTCTTTGAAAGTTCAGATCCTAGGTAGACATTTTCTTGATGATTGAAAATAACTCAAGCCTAAATAATCCAACCTAATTCTTTTATAAATAGCAGATAGTTTTTGCTAGGGACAAGTAAAAGATAGGCATAGGGGTATGATGTAAACATGTTTACACTACTTAAGATGTCTATTTATGCATGTTCTTAAGCATAGGATTGCATTGCATGCTATAAATAATGCATAACATGCATCATCTTGCATTTAGAGTAGTTTGAATAAAATGGAGGTTAATTGTCTCCTTTTATGTTCATGGACGGGGAAAACTTTTTATCAGGGCCTCAGATCGAAGATCCAACTGTCCAGATGTGATCAGGGCGACGATTGGAGTTCAACGAATCCAAGATCGCCCTAATCAGGCATCTGTAGCATCAGATAGAGATCGGGGAACCCTAGAAGATCAAGGGCCAAGATGGTGTGAATCTACACTTCAAACGACAAATCCGACTGCATGGATGGATTCGGATTGACGATCGCAGCCTAATGGCGTGAAAATCAACTCAATCCGACAACCGTGGCACCATGTACATCATCCAGAAGATGGACGGCTCAGATGGTGCCTCGTGGTGCCATCTCAGCCACCCAACCGGCCAAAGCACCCGCTGCACCTTCTCCTCTTCAATAAGAGCGTCGCTTCTCAGTCGTTGGATGCGCATCCAACCGCTGTGGATGTGCACCCCTGATTGAATCCGCGTGACCATCTCGACTACGTAGCGCAGCGGAGACGACACTGCGAGCGAAGCAGAGGTCGCGAGGTCGAGCCCTTGCGAGCCTCAAATCAGGCGCAGGCATGGAGCAGGCTCAATTGAGCCGTCAGATGGTGAGCGTACGGTTCAGATGTGGAGACGTGGCGTGATCTGGGCGCACAAATCACGCACGCGTGATCAAATGCGCGTTTCAATGCTCGATCTAACACGGGCGGGCGTGCAAAGGAGGCAGGCGGTAGCACGATCTAAGCCGTTCGATCTCACGATTGGATGGCTGAGAGAGGCTGGATTTGTACGCGCGTTACAAGCGCTAGCAAGCGAGTGGGTGCACGCGTGCCACCCACTAAAGGTCCTTTAGCGACGAATTTATCCATCACGAAAGGTCCTGAATTAATGTTTTTAAAATTGGAATGACCAAAATGCCCCCACTCCTTGCAACTATAAAAGGAGACCCCCTCCACACGAAATTCTCATCCCTTACTTCTCTTCTCTACCTTTCCAAAGCTCAAGAGAAGCTTGTCCCACACCCTGGATGCTCCTCGCAAGATAAAGTCAAATTTTTGTTCCCCTTTCGGAAGCAGATCCCGCGACGACGATGATGTGCTGCTCCATTCTCGTTCCTTCTACCTCAATCTCCTTCTTCCCACTCTGTCCTCATTCGTCCAGGCGGCATCTCGTCCGACTCGTCCTCCAAGCGATCGTCAAGGAGGATAACTTCTCTCTCTCATTCTTCTTTATAGTTTTCTAGTGTAGAATTTTCTTGCTTTCTAGTGTAGCTGATTCCCGCTTTCCAGTGTAATTCTTCTTTGGTTTTATTGTATAAACATTTTGAATTATCGAATGCATGTTTTCTCTCTCTCCCTCTCTCTTTTGTTTAGTCTGATTGTTATTGTGGCTTCATTGTAATTACATCGCCTCACTTTTCAAAAAAAAATATAATTGCAAATATAGATCGACGTAGCCTCCCTAAGTTCAACCTGAGATTTTCATTCCGGTATAAATTTTATTTGTTGAACACGAGTTCTTCGCTTTCATACTACGACGACAGGTTTTCAAAACCAAGCACGTTAGCGTAGCAACCCGACGTTCAACAGGAGGTGACATGCAGGTTGACGCAGGGTAGAGGAATGCTTCACCGATGCTCTAGAATGGAGGTGAGGAGACGGAGGCAATCTTCTATCGGAATGGAGGTGGGAGGATGACTCCAAGGCAACCTATGAAAGTGGTGGGATGAAGGATGAATATTTGGTGGGAAATAGGAATATTACACTAATAGGAGGCCTTTGGAGCTTGAGAGTAAGCTCTAATGGAGCTTTGGTAGGCTACTAGAGCTTAGGAGTAAGTAGGAGTAGAGTAGGTAGAGATGGTGAAGAATGGAGGTGTAGGGGTCCTTTTATAGTGGAGGGAAGAGGAAGAAATTCCTGTAGAGGGCTGTAGTGAAAATTGCAAGCATCACTAAAAACCACTGCAGCTGTCACTAAAGATCGCGCCCCACAACTCACGCCCATAGTTGTCCTCACGCATACATGCAATTAGTGACAGCTACATGCGTCACTAAAGACCCACCCAAGCTGTCGCTGAAGGTCGGCACCAACCATGCACACGCCCATGCTCTGCTTTCGCTAAGGTTAGAAGCATCATGGCCGTTGGATCAAAAGTGGACGGCTGAGATGGTGCAGAGATCGCACCTCTTGATCGAGCATGAGATGGCGTGTCCAGCGGTGCGTCGATGGCCGTGTGCTGCATCCGCGCTCATCTGTGCGCCACGTAGCCTCATCTTGGCCGCTTGTGCGCGATCGAGTGGTTGAAATTGAGGCGCTCCTCTTCTACGGCCAATTAAAGGAGCTTGGGAGAGTCGAACCCACACCACAGCTGTGCGAGCTCCTCTAGAGACCGTTGCTCCATGTGCTAAAGATGTTACGATTTTGAATTAACCGTAGCCTGTGGTCAAGCAATCCTAGACATTGGATTTTCATCCAATGGTTAAGATCACGCGATGGAAGCTCTCTTGAAGAAGGGCGAGTGATGTGGCTTCACAAGAGCTGTTGGATGGGCATCCAACAGCTCAGATCTAACGAGGGGAGATGCCTTTGTGGGGGAGCAGCTACTGCTGACCGGTGTTGGGCAGTCTAGATGGTGCCACGTGGTGCCATCTGGGCCGTTCATCTTCTTTGTATTGCAGAGGGTGCCACGGTGCTTGGATTGAGATGATTTCCATGTTGCCGGACTGTGATCGTCACTCCGAATCCATCCGTGCGGTCAAATTTCTCATCCAAAGCTGATAAGGATGTCGCATTGCCCCCTGGCCATTGATCTTCCTTAGATCGCATAAGGTGATATGGGATTCCAATTAGGACGATCTCGAAGGCATTGGGCTTCGATAATAATCTTGATCAGATCCATACATTAGGATCGTCAGTCCGATACCCCAAAATAAATCTCCTTCCCTCCTAGCCATAAAAAGGACATAATTAACCTAAACTATACACAACTACTCTAAATGCAGGATGATGCATGCTATGCAATATTTATAACACGAAGTGCAAATCTAGGCCTAGGAACATGCATGAATAGGCATTTTATCATCAATAGTTGTGTCTACATTAGGAGGCTTCCTACAACTGAGCTGATAGGCCTCCACCCCACTCTAAGGGTATGTAGAGAGTTCAAGCTCTCACTCACTCCATCACCGCCGGCCTCAACCATGTGCACAAGTTCACACCATCGTAGGTAGGCGGGGTGATAGACCATCGCACCACTAGTGACTTGTGCAGCTCACCATGAGCGTGTGCCTGAAGGCCATGCAGTCATCCTTCTTCATCTTCTTTTTCTTCTTTTGCGTCCTCAAGGAACCCACCACCACCACCTCCAACAGGCCGCACCTCCATGCTCACGAATCCACCTCCACGCACCACCATCTTCATCTCCTTCTTCCCCTGACACTTCACCTTCTTCTTCTTCTTCAACCTCCAGAGGACCCAAATTTCACCTCAACGCCAACTCACCACAGTAGCCAACAACCCTCGCCGCCACCATCGTGCACCGTCGCGCTCCACCCTACACCGCCTTGACTCCATGCGTGGGCACTCCACTAGTAGTGCATTCCACACTTTGCCTCTCTAGCACATGACTCCCACAGCAGCACCATGACACCCCTTCTCCGCACTGCACCTCCGCCCATGAGCAACAAAAGCCACGTACCTTGCTAGCCACCACACACAATCACCCCAGCCCTTTCCCTAGCCCACTCTGCCCACCTACCACAA
Source organism: Thalassia testudinum (assembly GCA_037157565.1). Lineage (NCBI taxonomy): Eukaryota > Viridiplantae > Streptophyta > Magnoliopsida > Alismatales > Hydrocharitaceae > Thalassia > Thalassia testudinum. The sequence goes on from JAZHRO010000049.1 coordinate 42,453,593, forward strand.
AGGCCGACATGCGACTGGCCTCCTACCGCATGACCGTCGGTGCACAATTGACCTCTATCCTCCTCCATGCATGGAGCTACTCTCCAACAGCAACAACAGCCACCGCCACCCACCACCTTCATTTGCACCGTGCAGCCACCTCCGGCCATCCTCCTTGCCACCACCAGCATCGGGTGCAACTCAACCAAGCTCCTTCCACCAGCCATCTCATCTCCGGGCTTCCTCTCTCTCATGCATGGGAGCTCCTCGAAGGAGAGGAGCTCCCCTGTTTCAATAGTAACCCTATCCTTTTAATATTTACCATCATTTTCCACTGCCAAAAAATGTTTTTTTTTATTTTATTATGGTGGATATTGCATTGAACTCCCTCTTCATTTTTATAAATATTATTTCAGCAAGATCTCTTATTTTTTTCTTAATCTGAAAGTGGATTTTGGCTCAGTTTCGTCAACTGATAACTTGTGAACATTGGTTTCTAGACTTTTACAATTTTAACAGGTGCGTTCTTCCCTGTAGACATGACCCGCTCTTCTTGAGTGGTTTATTTTAATTATTTTGACTAGTTTTCCACCACTTACATACTACAACATGTCATTTCATGTGTGAAAATTCTTTCAAAAGTGAAAACCGTCTAATCAAATGGCACCGTTGCCAGGGAGGTAATGAGCCTATTAAACTCACAAAATTTTATTTGTTCACTTTGATTTCAATTTTTGAGGCTATTCATTGATATATTCTTTTGATTGCAGTGCGAGGAACACACATTCTACAACGTGCCACCCACCTCTGCCTTTGAGATCAAGAGACCCTTGACCTCACCAGTGGGCCACATATTGGGAGAAGGAGCACCATAGCCACTGCGCTCACGATTTTGGTGGACCTTGATTCCACCATCGGAGGAGGTCACCCGAAGTGATTATCATCTTTTTTGAACTGAGTACTGTAGGATTTAGACATTAGACTTGATTTTATTTTTCTTACATATTCATTTGGTTTGAGACCCTTGTTCTGGGGTACATTTTGAGTGGTTTTTTCCCCGCCATTATTTTAGGCCCCTATGCGAGTAATTTTTCAAGAGTTTGTTCCCATTTCTTTAGCTTTAGGTTTTTATTTTTATTTTGTGAAGTTTATCCTTTCTTGTTTGTGCATAAGTAGGTTAGATATAAAACATAAAAAAATATATCATGAACTTCCTGTTAGATGCTGCATGTCCTAGGACAACCTTTTAGGTGTGTATCAGCAGCCTTTAGATTTATTTTGCATTTCCATGCAATTCATTGCTGATCGCTGGAGGCAAGGTACATTTTCTTTTCCTTGCATTCTATCTTGTTTATGCATTTGCATTTGGACTTAATTCCTAGACCACATAATTTGTCTTAAAGCGATCTAACAAAGTGGTTACATTAAAGCTTTTGAAAAGGATTAACTAAAGCAAGAACACTAAAAACCAAGGACTTGAGCTAAAAACTTGTCATGTGTTTCAAAACTCAAACTAAAAATTTTACGGTGAATGCACACGTGCATGATTGTGCACCAAGGCACGTATTTAGACACTCCTAGGTTTATGAGCTGCTAGGAAAGAACCCTCCCACCTTTGGATTCCGACGTGCTTGAAACTCAAGATCCAAGGTTTTGTAACTCCACAGAGGGGGATACCCTATCACAGATTTTTTAGGGTAGTTAAGAAGCATCGCAAAAGCATAGCTTCAAAGGAAGGCTTAGGCCTACTTGCATCCCTCGGAATATTATCCTTGGAGTACTCTACCATTTGAACTTTAGGGAAGAGCACCTAAGTTCCAACTAGGTCTTTTTAGGCATTTCGTAGGTCGACAATAGTCATGTAAATTGATTGAAAAAATTATTTTGTCACCTACAAATTGAAACTAAACTCAAATCCCTAAATCGATAATGACCTAAAAAGTCCTTTTGAATTGTGTTTTCTTGGGGAAGAATTGGACTTGGGTGTGAGTTAGAATGGACCAATTTGACCACCACTCTTTCACCTCTTGCTGACACCCTTACCCCCACTCTGCAGTCTTCGATCCCATATAACGAGATGGTCCATCCTTTGATGGACAAAATGACAATCAGTGGGATCCTTTGTACTCTTACTATAGGAGTATTGGATTGGTTAAGCCCCAATTCATTGAGCAGAACCTAGGAGTGGGATTTGCCTTGTCCAATATCCCTTCCATGATTAATACACCTAACCCACCCACCCTTCATGACTCTGATTTCCAGGGTCGGACTAGTACTCCTAGGCAACATGAACCTAGCCACCTGAGTTACACCCTTGATTCTGATTTTGGAATGTGGCCACCCAAGGAATATGATGATCAGGTTGAGTATCCACTTGAATTATATTATACTCAAATGAAGGGACAAATGTTACCTTTATAAGACCTTAACCCAGATGATAGCATTTTTTTGACATTTGATGAATTAGATTGAAGCCAAGTTGTTAATCCTGATCGCTAAAAAAGCATGATTTGTAAAAATTGCAAATTAGGTCATTGTAACAGCAATTTGGATCGCTTTTAAATTTATAAACTTCGAGTACTTGGGAAAGTATTTAAGTTATCCCAAGAGAGGTAAGAATGCTTTAAACCAAATCTCTCACTTGAATCTTGGAAATCAACTTTTTTTTTGGGTTTTGAAATATGTAATATTTTTAGGGTTTTTAAAAATGGGCAAAACAATATGGAGAGAGATGGGAATTTGAATTACAAGAAAACAAAGCAACAAGTGTCTTGTTTTGTCCAACTCACTCCAAGCAAGAGATGCTTGGAATAATGGATAAAACGAAACACAACAAAAGAGCAACACAAGCTATTTAAAAAGATAGTAGAGGAATGCTTCTTAATTGAAAATGTTTTACAATGGGGTTGGAGAACTCGCAAGTGAAAGGAATTCCCACTTGTAATCTCCAACCAAAATCAAACACTAACTACTATGCAAAATACAAAGAAAATGTAAAAGAATGCTTATGAAGATGGTGATGATGCTGCAGAGTTTCCACTCCAACTCAGGTTGCCCCTGGGTTGAAGAAAACTTACTCTAGGCTCCTGGCTCTCCTCTTCTTCCTAGCAAGCCCTAGGTGGGCATGCCTCCTCCTCCTTGGTGTTGAAGATCTCCACTCCAAGAACTTCTCCCTAAGGTGGCATGGCCACCTTCAGTATCTCTTCCTCTGGATGTCCTTCTTGCGTGGCCTTCCTCCTTGGTTTGCGATGATAACGTCATCATCAACCATAACTAGCTTTAATTAGTCAGAATCAATATACAAATGCTCCTACATAATTACCGGAGAGTCGTAATTCATTGAATATCCTTTCTGAGAAGAATGCATTAAATAAAGGTTAAATCTATAGTTTTAATAGAAGATCATAAATGCAGAAGAACCATGGGGTTTCCTAGGGGTTAAATGAAGGTCAAATGAGCATTAATGACTAATAAGAGGGTTCATACAGACAGAAATAGGTTTTCGTGCATTTCAAGAATTAATAACCCGAAACCTAATTTCAGACTTGCCTAAATAATAGAGGTTCTGCTCAGGATAAATTCTATCTAAACCTTCTAAAAATAATAGAAAAATATTCTATAAGGTTTGGTATCCTTGATTTGACCATCTGAACCTATTTTAACCTAAAACAGAGTCTTAAATAGGAAGTTGCCATAATTTGGGTTTCTACATAAATTGCCCATACAAACTTAGTCAAAACAAAAATCCGACTTCACCATCATATTTCCTAGGCCAAATTAGGTTTGTACCAAAATTTGGGCCCAATCAGAGATCATCTTGACCTAGTTTGCACTTTAGTCTAACCTGATTCTCTTTCTCTCAAATAACCCCTCAACTTTTGAAATCTATGCAAATACCCCCTAACTTTGTCATCATATTCACAAAGAGGCCCCTACTGTCATTTCCATGTGAACGCACATGCAGCCGACCTCCAATCAAGGAGTTCTCCCTGATTTCAAGCTCAAACCCTTTCAAACTTGGAAGAGAGACTCCTAAAGTGATTCCCTACAATTTGAACCCAACCTTGATGCCAGAATCTTGCCATAGAGCTCATACAAACTCTTGGAATTTGCCAAATCCTACTCCCTGATTTTCTTGCTTTCAAGCTTGTTTTCAAGCTTAGAATCTCGACTCTAGGCCTATAAAAGGATCCTGACCAACTTCCCTAGCTCCTTTGCTTGGTTTTGGATTGGATTCCACCTTCTTCTCCTCTCTTCGACCAAACTCTCCGCAAGCTCTAACGAGCTCCTCCATCCTCCCTCTTCGTCGGCCGCCACAGACCATAGTCAGTCGATTCATCTTCCTCAAGCTCTTCCACCGCTCACAATACTAGCGAGGGTCTCCTTCCTCTGTCTTCCACCCCGTTCCCCCTTCTCGAAGAGTTCACCTTCTCCGACATCGGCCATACCATAACCAGCTCCATCCTACCCCTTTCAACCATTAGTTTAGGTTAGTTAGGTTCCTTCTTCCCTCTATACTCTTTTCCTCTATCTAAACCCTCAATTCAACCCACGATGCCACCACTCACTTGTCATCTTCTCCATCTCTGGCCACACCTTCGGCGAGGTTTCCCCAACACTCCATCGCATCTCAAGGCCTCACCAACGACTCCATAAGCATCGCCTCATCCACCCGCACCAAACCCCTCAAGAAATTAAGGGGATTACCACCTCAACCACTCCACCGAACACCACATCCTCCACCCTTCATCTCCAACCTCCATTGACCACCACACACCCTCTCATGCCACGAAACACCCACCACCACCTTCATCGTGCTTTGGCGAAGTTCCTAAGGTATTCTAATGTGGTCGTGAGGCCTTATTCATTGTTTCAGGTGTTCATCGTCGTCCTCCGCTGCCGCTTCCATCTCCAACGACGTATGCAGTCCTCCATCTATGTTCTTCATCAAAATCACCCCCAGGTCGAGCGGATACATTCTAGTTACACGCCCAAGTCCTTAATTGAGAGCCTCAACCTCAGTCGCTACTCCAATCAACGAAACTTTACCTCTGCTGCAGCTGCGCGAAGAGGCAGTGGGATTAGTCCCACATCGGTGAAGGAAGGGCGACCGCTAGCACATAAATTGATTTTGTGCCTTGAGCTATTTGCCCAAGACACTAAGGGGTTGGGTCCCTCCTCACTTCAACCCACACACCTCGGCTACCTCCATACCCAGTAGCCCTGGTCACCCGGATCCTCGATTACCTAGTTAGCTGTCCGGTTATTTGAGAGAGGAGGAATTATGAGAGAGTGGGGGGAGGGTTTTTCTCTTGGTCTTGTGTGTGTAGCCAATACTTAGTCGTTGAGGGAATTGTTCCCTTATGCTTGTGAAGGAGAAGGTCTGAAGAAGAAAAAGAAGGAAAGAAGGCTTAGAGTAAGCCTTAAGGAAAAGACAAGGCTCGAGAAGAGGGAAGGAAAGAAGAGGCTCTGAAGAAGAAGAAAGAAGCTGAAGTAGAAGAAAGAAGAAAAAGAGGAAGGGTTTGACAAGCCTTATGTTTTGTGCTTACTGATGAACATTTAAGCCATCTAATAGCTTATCTTAGTCATCTGATCACTGTAGCCTTTAAGCTACTTTTTATTTATTTGATATAATTGAGATCTGATATGCATGTCTGATTAGGGCTAATAATTGGTGATTTAAATCACTATTATTTTGTCTTAACTTCTTTCTATCATTGTGAACTATTGAGATACTCATGTTTTTCATTGAATAACTAATGTGACAGGTTATTTTTCATTGAATATCTATTTGAATGCTCAATTATTATACTCATTTATTCTTAATGCAATTAATGTTGTGAATTCCACATTTTCTCCCTGTGTTCGACCTTGGACTCCATTGTAGATTCTGAGTTTATAAATTTTATCTATTTAAGAACTATTTGTCAACTATACTACAACGCATTTCCTTAAAACTCGACGAAAGCTCGATAAATAGTTTGGTGGCAACACAAGGAAGAAGAAGTTGATGCCACCAAGGAGACAAGGTGTCTCCTTGATCTTCTTCCTCCTCTCCTTCTCTCCTTGGATGCTGGATATGGGTGGAGTAGGGGTAGAAAAATGTAACCAAGGATGGGACTTTTTTGGTGGTAGGTTAGGTCTTTTTATAAGAGTGGTAGGGGGATAGGTGAGGTTAATGGATGGAGGGCTAAGATGGACTTATGAGGGTGGTTAGAAGATCCTAGGGTTGAGGTGAATTGGTGCCAAAATGGAGGGGCTTCTTAGGAGTTGGCGCCAACCCTAGGTGGAGCCTAGGGTTAAGGGGTTGTGTGGTGTGTTGTAGGGTTAGGATGGATGCTTAGGAGAGTGGTTAATGGATTGAGAGTTAGATTAGGTTGGCACCAACTCTATGTAGGGTAAGGGTTATGGATTGATGTGGAGATAGATGAATGGATAGGATTAAATTAGGAGGGTGGCTAGGTTATGTAGATACATCTATGTTGAACAGGTTTTGCGAATCGCTACGCTTACATGTTTGGTTTCGGAAAACCTGTCGTTGTAGTTCGAAAGCGAAGAATTCGTGTTCAACAAATAAAATTTATACCGAAAAGAATTCCGGGTCGAACACAGGGAGGCTACGTTGATCTTTATTCGTAATTATATTTTTTTAAGATTTTTTTGTTAAGCAAGGCGATATAATTACAATGGAGCTATCAAACTATGAGAGAGAGAGAGAGAGAGAAAGAGAGAGAGAGAGAGAGAAATAGAACATGCATTCAATATTTCAGTTGTTTATAAAAGTTACACTAGAAAGCGGAAAATCAATTACACTACAAAGCAGGAAAATTCTACACTAGAAAAGCTATAAATAAGAATGGGAGAGAGAAGTTATCCTCCTCGACGATTGCTTGGAGGACGAACCGGACGGGACGACGCCTGGACGAAGGAGAACGAAGTAGGATGAAGGAGGACGAAGCAAAAGAACGAGAACAAAGCAGCACGCCATCGTCGTCACGGGATCCACTTCCGAAGGGGAACGAAAATTGGACTTTATCTCGCAAGAAGCATCCCGGGTGTGGGACAAGCTTCTTTTGAGCTTTGGAGGGGTAGAGAGGAGAAAGAAGGGATGAGAATTTCGTATGAAGGGGGTCTCCTTTTATAGTTGCAAGGAGTGTGGGCAAAATGGACATTACAACTTCAAAACAATAAATAAGGGGTCTTTAGTGACGGATAAATCCGTCACTAAAGCCCCAACGTGGGCGTAGTGGCCGGCTCGCGCGCACCTCCTCGCCTGCTCGCGCGCTCAACGGCCACACACGTTCGCTGCTTTTCAGCCGTCCGATCACGAGATCGGACGGCTTAAATCGCATCCGCGCCCGCTGCGTTGCGCACCCCCCGCGCGTCTAATTGCACGTTCGATTGCGCGTCCGATTGCGCGTCCAATCGCGCGTCGATGCTATCGGGTGCGCATGGCCGTCCGATCTTCATCTGACACTCCACGCGCCTCAATTGATCGCACCCTCTAGCGCCTTGCCGCGGATCGAACCCGCACCCCACGCTCGCGATAGCGCACTCGACCGCTGTGCTATGGGGCGCGGATAGTCGAGCATACGTTTTAAAATGCGAGCGCCCACAGTCGTTGGATTAAGATCCAACGGCGGAGAGCGATCGGGCACGGAGCCTTCACAAGATGAAGCGGCCGTTTGGGCGACTGAGATGGCGCCACGTGGCGCTATCTTGGCCGTCCATCTTCTAGAAGTTGTAGATGGTGCCACGGATATCGGATTGACTCGATTTTTGTGTCGTTGGGCTGCGATCGTCGATCCGAATTCATCCGTGCGGTCGATAAAATATTTGCCTTGTCCAAGCACATAAAAGGAGACAATTAACCTCTATTTTATTCAAACTATTCTAAATGCAAGATGATGCATGTAATGCAATATTTATATCATGAAATGCAATCCTATGCTTAAGAACATGCATAAATAGACATCTTAAGTAGTGTAAATGTGTTTACATCATACCCCCATGCCTATCTTTTGCTAGTCCCTAGCAAAAACTATATGCTATTTATAAAAGAATTAGGTTAGATTATTTGGACTTAAGTTATTTTTCAATCATTAAGAAATTGTCTACTTAGGAACTGAACTTTCAAAGACACAACAGTGCCTGGGTATTAGCCAAAATGCAGATCGCTTCAAGCCCTCGCCTTATTAAAAGAAAAAAAATTTCTTTTTCTCTTTTTCTCTTTTCTAATTTTTTTGGATTTTCAAATTTTCGGGTTTAAGAGTGGCTTTCTACGGCCATTCAACTCACCCAAAATTTGATGAGAACCCTAAGCTTTAAGCATCTTATTGTGATTGTGATAGACTCGTTGACCGACAGTTAGAACGGACTTCGGATTTCTAGGCCTCTAGGTGACCTAACCAGAATTCCACCTAAAAGTGTATCTTTACAACCGGTAGCTTTCTCCTTACTTTTATTTTTTTACGGGGTCAACACAAGGGTGAATCCAGTGTAAATCTACCCGGTTTATTCTTCTTCTCCGCTTCTTCCTAAGTGTTTTGGGAATTTTTAGTGCATTTTCTGAGCTGGGTTCTGGACAACCGGTCGATGAGCTGTTACCACTGACAACTTGCCAGCCATACTCGTGCGGCGAAGTGTGGCTTATTTCTTTTTTTCTTTTCTCCTTTTTTTTTTTTTTTTAAAGTAGGTGGCTTCCCTAGTCTAAGATTTACCTAAAGGCAGCAAACTAAGAAAGGTCCAGTGACTAGGCTCTAGACAACCTACCTATGGGCTGTTACCCACGATAACTTGCCAGCCATATCACCCTAGAAGGTTCATTAGCTACCCAATTTCCTTTAAAATCGCCGAACAACGAGTCAGTGCAATGAAAGTGTGTAGATGCTTAAGACTTAAAATTCCCTCAAATCAGAGGGCAGGTTGATAAGTCGTGTACTTATCACCCAAACTTATTTACTCCAATTACGAGAGAATTAAGATGGCGAGGACTCAAAAACAAATCCACATTTTAGTGGATACACAGGCTAATTAAATCCAAAGACTTGAGGGGTCTTTGTGTTCAGATCCTAATGTAAAATTTCTTAGGATTGAAAAGTCCTAATGTCCAACCAATCCTTCCGAATTTTTTTTTTTTAATTTTTTTTAAATAAGAAGAGAGACAATTTACATGGATTTCACAAGGCTGACCAAATAATTCAAGAATGAATCCACCCCCCCATGCCTAGCTGATGCAATGTCCTCATTGAAAAAGAGACATGAAAGAAAGGGTAGAATATGAAAGATGTCACCTGGATATGAAGCTCGTATCAGCCTTGTGTCATATGTACAACTGCTGAGTTTAATGCCGTCATCTAGGCGAAGTCCAGCCAAAGAAGTCACAGAATGGCTAGAGCAACAGAGTCTGAGACGGGTTCTGGAAGATTACAGTCAACAACAGGCTTTAAATGTTGACCGTTGACTTTAAAGGTGTTACCCATCTTTGGGTCAGAAATCTGAATGGCACCATTAGGAAAAATCTGATCAATTATTAATGGGCCATTCCATTTAGATCTAAGTTTACCAGGAAAGAGCTTAAGTTTAGAATCAAATAACCAGACCTTCTGGTTTGGCTCAAAGCTCTTGCGGGAAATCAATTGATCATGTAGAGCTTTGGTCCGAGCCTTGTAGATCTTGGCATTCTCATAAGCATCATTTCTAAGCTCCTCCAACTCAGATAGTTGGAGTTTCCTGGTCTTTCTAGCTAGATTCAGATCTAAATTGCATTGTTTGATTGCCCAAAATGCTCTATGTTCAATCTTTATGGGTAGATGGCAAGCCTTTCCATGCACCAAACGGAATGGAGACATGCCGATGGGCGTTTTATACGCCGTACGGTAGGCCCAAAGAGCGTCCTCAAGCTTTTGAGTCCAATCCTTGCGGTCAGGCCTAACCATTTTTTACAGAATGTTCTTGATCTCTCGATTGGAGATCTCGGCTTGTCCATTCGTTTGGGGATGGTAAGGTGTGGAAATTCGATGATTAACCCCTTATTTGGCCAATAAATTCCGGAATTGGGCATTAGTAAAATGAGTGCCACCATCACTGATGATAGCCCTCGGAATCCCGAACCTACTGAAGATATTTTTCTTGACAAAATTGATGACCACCTTGTGGTCATTGGTTCGGGTGGGAATTGCCTCAATCCATTTGGACACATAATCAACAGCAACAAGAATGTACTGATGTCCAAATGAAGGGATAAAGGGTCCCATGAAATCGATGCCCCAAACATCGAAAATTTCTGTAGGAAGAATAGGGTTTAGGGGCATCATGTCTCTCTTAGTTATTTTTCCTCGTGACTGACATCAACAACATGACCTTGAGATGTCCTGGGCATCCTTGAATAAAGACAGCTAATAGAAGCCAGATTGGAAGATTTTTGCAGCCATCTTTCTCCCGAAGAAATGTCCACCACAACCAGATGCATGGCAGAACTCGAGTATACTGTTGAATTCATTCTCCGGTATGCATCGGCGAATAATTTGATCAGAGCCGATGCGATGAGTTCAGGGTCCTCCCAAAAGTAGTATTTGGCCTCAGATTTAAGTCTATCTCATTGTTGCTTGGTCCAATCCTGGGGGATTTGACCAACGGCCAAATAGTTAACAATATCAGCAAACGATGGGGTGTGGACACCTAAAACTGTAAGAATGGTTTCGTCCGGAAAAGTGTCAGCAATCGGAATGTCCGGACAAGAAGAATCACCTAGGAGTCTCGACAAATGATCCGCTACCACATTTTGTACCCCGGCTTTATCCTTGATTTCAAGATCAAATTCTTGAAGAAGAAGAATCCAATGAATAAGCCGGCGTTTAGCATCCTTTTTAGCCAAGAGATGTCTCAAGGTCGAGTGGTCGGTATAAACAATAACATGAGACCCCAAGAGATAAGCCCTGAATTTTTCCAAAGCAAATACTACAGCTAGTAATTCCTTTTCAGTAACAGTGTAATTCCTCTGGGCTTCATCCAGAGTTTTACTAGCGTAGTAAATGACAGAGGGCTTTCGGTCAATTTTCTAACCCAGGACAGCCCCGACCGCGTAATTAGAAGCATCGGTCATGATCTCAAAAGGGGCTGTCCAAATTGGTGGTTGCAAAATTGGAGCACAGGTGACTGCCGTTTTTAGAAAATCAAATGCCTTTCAGCATGATTCGTCAAAAACAAACGGCGTTTCTTTGGTAAGAAGATTGCTCAAAGGACGAGCAACCTTCGAGAAATCCTTGATGAATCTTCGATAAAATCCCACATGGACAAGAAATGATCTGATTTGTTTAACAGATGTGGGATGAGGAAGTTTAGCGATAGCATCAACCTTAGCTTTGTCCACTTCAATTCCCCGTTCAGAGATTACATGACCCAAAACGATGCCCTCTTGGGTCATGAAATGACTCTTTTCCCAGCTAAGGACCAGTCGTGTCTTGATACATCGCTTAAGAATCATTTCCAAATTAGCCAAACATGAGTCAAATGATTCTCCAAAAATAGAGAAATCATCCATGAAGACTTCCATAAACTCTCCCACCATGTCAGAAAATATGGCTAGCATACACCTTTCAAAAGTCGCAGATGCATTGCATAACCCAAAAGGCATCCTATGAAAAGCAAAGGTTCCGTAGGGACAGGTGAAAGTAGTTTTTTCCTGATCCTCGGGATGGATAGGAACTTGGTTATATCCCGAGTAGCCATCAAGAAAACAGAAGTACTTCTGCCCAGCTAATTTTTCTAAGATTTGATCAATGAAGGGCAGGGGAAAATGATCCTTTTTAGTGGCTGTGTTCAGCTTCCTGTAATCAATACAAACTCTCTAAGAGGAAGCTGAACGAGTTGTGATAGATTCACCTCTCTCATTAGTCACAACAGTAATCCCCGCTTTCTTTGGAACAATCTGAATGGGACTTACCCAGGGACTGTCAGAGATTGGATAAATAATTCCTGCATCGAGCCACTTGATGATTTCCTTTTTGACCACTTCTCGCATATTTGGATTCAATCTCCTCTGCATCTGGCGAGAAGGGCAGGATCCATCTTCCAAAAATATTCTATGATTACAGTAAGATGGCTCGATCCCCCTGAGGTCATGAATGGTCCAACCAATTGCCTCCTTATGTTCCTTTAGAACCTTAATCAATTTAATCTCTTGCTCCTTTGTCAATTTAGCACTAATAATCATAGGGAGCGTATTCTGCGGTCCTAAGAATTGATATTTTAAATTCTCGGGCAATGGTTTCAATTCAAGCTGGGGTGGGGTAATGATTAATGGTAGGGTAGATGCTGAAGATTCAACAATAGGAAGAGGTTTTGAGTGAGCAAAATCAGTAACCTCTTCCGAAGATGTCAGGTCAGAGGGCTGCAGGTCAAATTCATCAACCAAAGAGGAACTTTCAATTGAAGAAACTGTCAAACAAGTTTCAATATTAACATAATCCTCATCAAGTTCCTCAATAAATCCACAATCCTCAAATTTGTTGATCGCCTTAAAAATATCCAATTTCATTCGTTGGTCCCCAAAGGCTATTTCCATGCTACCGCTTTCACAATTAATGTTGACCTTTGCAGTAGCCAGGAACGGACGCCCCAGAATGATGGGTGTGTTCCTCAGATTATCTGGTACATCCATGTCAAGGACAAGGAAATCTACAGGAAAATAGAAATCCTTGACCTTAACTATAACATCTTTAATAACACTTCGCGGGTTTGTGACCGAATGGTCCGCTAACTGTAGCGTTACAGAAGTTGGCTAAAGTTCACCTAACCCAAACTTCTCATAGAGAGAAGTAGGAATTAGGTTGATGGATGCACCGAGATCCAAAAGTGCTCTATCAAATGTGTAATCTCCGATAACGCAAGAAATCAAAGGAGCACCAGGATCTCTCTTTTTCTGAGGGAGGTGGTGTAGGATAACAGAGCTAGCCTGCTCGGAGAGTACCACCTTCCTCGGAATAGATTCTCTCAACTTACGCTTTTGTGTACATAATTCCTTTAAAAATTTTGCGTAAGCCGGAATGTGATTGTTAGCATCAAGGAGAGGAATATTGATCTCAACATTCTTAAATAAATTCAGAAGCTCATCATTGCTACCAACAGACTTCTTCTTCTTTGCTTTGGCTAAGGCTTCAGGAAAAGGAACATGAGTCAGATTTTTGGAATCAGGTTCCTCAGCGTTGATTTCTCCTCTAGAATTCTCCTCTCTCCTCAGATTCTTCAGGATTCAAAAGATCAGAATAGTGTGGTTGTGGATCCTGAGTCTTCTTACCACTCCTTAAAGTGACAGAATTTGCAGAAGCGTAAGAATTTGGGTCTTGGGGAGGGTTAGGAAAAATTGGAGGAGCTTGATTGACCATGAATTGTTGATTAGCAGAAGAAGAAGACGAGGAACCCTGCTCAACCACCTGAGCATGTGCGTGCGGGTCCCTCTGATTTCCGTACCCTTGGGCTTGATTGCCCGAATTAATAATGTTTCGCGGGTTAGGTACGGGTTGGGATGGTAGAGATCCGGGTTTACTAGAGTTAGCAATGAGCCCGAATTGCAAGTTGTCCAGTGAGTTTTTCATTTGCTGCACGAGCTGGAGCATAGATCCTTGCATCTCTACCATTTGACGGTTCAAATCAGCCTGCCCTGGGGTTAAAGGGCATTCCAAGCTGGCTGATTGACCTGATTCAGAGGCAACTGAGTATATACTTGACCCTGACCCATTGATCGTTGCGGAGCATAGTTGCTGGGTCGGAATTGGGTCTGTTGCCCCGAATTTTTCCAAGAGAAGTTAGGGTGGTTTCTCCAACCTGGATTATAGGCATTCGAGTAGGGATTGGATCTAATATTCTCTTGTACAGCACAGATATCCTCATAGGGTGAGGATGGAGAGAAAGAAAGGGAAGGATCAGAAAAACTGGGATCAAAGGCCCCAGTTGGGAACCCATGGGGTTCCGAGAAATGCTGACTCATAGGTTGAGTCGCATCGAGTTGATTCACGAACTCCCGTCCAGAAGGAGCTCGTGAAAAATGGAATCCCAAATTTTGGGATTGAGTGGATTGAGAGTTGTTCATAGAATTGCCAGCCATCCACTTCCATTCTTTTAGCAACCAAGTCCACCTTATCAAGTTTATTACAAATCAATTTCATATCAAATGAATGAGAGTCATGGACTTCATTGACATTTGATCTGGGTTGCTGGGACCAGTTAAAAGTATCCATGGAGGCATGATTAATTGAATTCTCACTCATTTCCTCAAATAAATCATGTGCACTATCTGCATCTTTATTGAGGAAATTGCCTCCGCAAGAAGCATCCACATGTTTCTGAGTTGCTCATTCAACCCATGATAGAAGATCTGCACGAGTTGCCATTTCGGCACCTCGTGGTGTGGACACCTCCGCAATAAGTCCTGGAATTGCTCCCAGGCCACATGAAACTGCTCCCCCGGCCGCTGGGTAAAGGTAGTGATTGCCCGTCTCAAAGCATTGGTACGACCGACTGGGAAGAATTTCTTCAAAAAGGCCGATTTCAACTCATTCCAAGTTGTAATTGGTCTTTCTATTGTCCTATACCAATGCGCGGTTTTATCCCTAAGATAGTGGGGGAAGAGCCTCATGATCATTTGCTCCTCGTTAACGTTTCGAGCCTTGGTGGTCTGGACCAAAGTGGTCAAATCTTCCAAGTGCTGAAACGGATCTTCGGAGCTAAGCCCATGATAATGTTTAATCAGGCTTAACACTTGGGGCTTGATTTCTACATCACCGGCTGGAATCTGGATGCCGGGACGTTCCCCGTAATTAGAAGGATCATAAAAATCCTTCAAGGGCTGAGCGCCCTACATTCTCTGGAAGCATTCATGCATTCTCTGCATTTGTTCCAGCTACCTTCGAAATTCTTCCTCTGGATTTTCAAGCAGAGGAGGCTGTTGTTCGTCCATGGGATCAAATTGACCAAAATCTAACTTGCGCCTCCTAGAATGTTCTAACGGTCCTAATCGGGGATTCAATGACCGTCTTCCCAACATAAACTAGGAGAAGGTCGAAAGGACTGGGGATAGGGACCCTGCAGCACAACAAAACAAGGCTGTCCTTAAGTGGGGTAGCCTAAGGATCTACTGACTCCCAAAATCAGCCTTAAGACTGTAAGTGATTTACTCTACTTGCATCTGTTTAATCCAACCAGTCAGAAGGTGGGACTAGGGAGAAGGTTCTTCCTTTGGCTTTCACCTCCGGTTCCTAGTGTACCCCCCAGTCGCGATCGTTTGACTCTACTCCCCTAGCTAGACATCAGATTAATCAGTACAAGTAGGTTAATTAAAAATAATCTCAGACTAGGCCCTGAAGAGCGAATCAAACCTTAAGGCCAACGTCTACTCAATTTTATTAAGGCCTGGGATTGTGGTGCTTATGGAATGTGATGGGCCCTTACAATGGGTTGTGCCCTTAATGATTGATTGAGATTTGTGTAAGTGCGTGCACAACCAAGGTTTTCAAGCAAGATTATTGATAATGCGTGAATTTTAATGTTCAAATCTTGCTTAAGTAACTTTTAGGGTTTCAAATTAGGTGAATTGCAATCAAGTTTCTCGGCAAACCAAGTTGTAAAACATAGGTAAAGATTGTTTTCCTTTAAAATCAGAAAGAAAGTGGAGTGCCTGGAATATACCTAGATTGAAAACCCTAAGGAGGAGCTACTTGATGAGTTGGTTTTAAAATAAAGTGGTGCGGCCCAAACAACTCAAACAACTGGCCACAAATGCACCACTAAGTTAAGCACTCAAAGATGATTAACCTAGAATGATTTCTACTCTGTTATGTGTTGCTTTGTGTGTACCGGTTCCACAGATCAGAACCCGATAGAGTAGAAAACAAATCAAGTTGATCAAGTGCCCTGAATGTGGGTGTATGTTGTGTGTTTGTTGAATATTACCCCACAAGATTATCTTTTTGTTATTTTTTTATAAATGAGGGTGGAATGAATGTGAGTGAAAATCGAAACAACCAAACTATTCCTAGGATTTATGCAAACACCTAGGTTAATTGGGATTTGGATTTAATGTGGCGAATGAAATCTATGGAGGGGGAAAGAATGGGGAAGCACTTACAATTGTCTTCAACTGCACTTTACTCCAGTCTACCGCTTGTTGATTCCTTGATGGAGGTCTCTGCAAAACAATAGACACAAGAGAAAGCTAGTTATAAAACAAATAAAGTGCAAGAAATGCGAAGAAAAAATCAGAAATCATTGCCTCCCCGGCAATGGCGCCAAAATGTTGACGGGTTTTGCGAATCGCTATGCTTACATGTTTGGTTTCGGAAAACCTGTCGTTGAAGTTCGAAAGTGAAGAATTCGTGTTTAACAAATAAAATTTATACCGAAAAATATTCCGAGTCAAACACAGGGAGGCTACGTTGATCTTTATTCACAATTATATTTTTTTAAGATTTTTTTGTTAAGCAAGGCGATATAATTACAATCGAGCTATCAAACTACGAGAGAGAGAGAGAAAGAGAGAGAGAGAGAGAGAGAGAAAGAGAACATGCATTCAATATTTCAGTTGTTTATAAAAGTTACACTAGAAAGCAGAAAATCAATTACACTACAAAGTAGGAAAATTCTACACTAGAAAAGCTGTAAATAAGAATGGGAGAGAGAAGTTATCCTCCTCGATGATTGCTTGGAGGACGAGCCGGACGGGACGACACCTAGACGAAGGAGAATGAAGTAGGACGAAGGAGGACGAAGCAGAAGAATGGGAACGGAGCAGCACGTCATCGTCGTCGCGGGATCCACTTCCGAAGGGGAACGAAAATTGGACTTTATCTCGCAAGAAGCATCCCGGGTGTGGGACAAGCTTCTTTTGAGCTTTGGAGGGGTAGAGAGGAGAAAGAAGGGATGAGAATTTCGTATGGAGGGGGTGTCCTTTTATAGTTGCAAGGAGTGGGGGCAAAATGGGCATTACAACTTCAAAACAATAAATAAGGGGTCGTTAGTGACCGATAAATCCGTCACTAAAGCCCCAACGTAGGCGTAGTGGCCGGCTCGCACACGCCTCCTCGCCTGCTCGCGCGCTCAACGACCACGCACATTCGTCGCTTTTCAGCCGTCCGATCGCGAGTTCGGACGGCTTAAATCGCGTCCGCACCCGCTGCGTTGAGCGCCCCCCGCGGGTCTGATTGCGCGTTCGATTGCGCATCCGATTACGCATCCAATCGTGCGTCGATGCTATCGGGTGCGCGCGACCGTCCGATCTTCATCTGACGCTCCACGCGCCTCAATTGATTGTGCCCTCCAATGCCTCGCCGCGGATCGAACCCGCGCCCCGCGCTCGCGCTAGCATGCTCGACCGTTGCGCTATGGGGCGCGGATGGTCGAGCGCACGTTTTAAAATGCGAGTGCCCACAGCCGTTGGATTAAGATCCAACGGCGGAGAGCGATCAGGCGCGGAGCCTTCACAAGATGAAGCGGCCGTTTGGGCGGCTGAGATGGCGCCACATGGCGCTATCTTGGCCGTCCATCTTATTGAAGTTGTAGATGGTGCCACGGATGTCAGATTGACTCGATTCTTGTGTCGTTGGGATGCGATCGTCGATCCAAATTCATTCGTGCGGACAGATTTATCATCTGAAGTGTGGATTTACACCATCCTGGCCCTTGATCTTCTAGGGTTCCCAAGTCACTATCTGACGCTACGGATGCCTGATTAGGGCGATCTTGGAGTCGTTGAACTCCAATCGTTGCCCTGATCACATCCATACGGTTGGATCTTTGATCCGAGGCCCTGATAAAATATTTGCCCTGTCCAAGCACATAAAAGGAGATAATTAACCTCCTTTTTATTCAAACTATTCTAAATGCAAGATGATGCATGTAATGCAATATTTATATCATGAAATGCAATCCTATGCTTAAGAACATGCATAAATAGACATCTTAAGTAGTGTAAATTTAAATCACTATTATTTTGTCTTAACTTCTTTCTATCATTGTGAACTATTGAGATACTCATGTTTTTCATTGAATAACTAATGTGACAGGTTATTTTTCATTGAATATCTATTTGAATGCTTAATTATTATACTCATTTATTCTTAATGCGATTAATGTTGTGAATTCCACATTTTCTCCCTGTGTTCGACCTTGGACTCCATTGTAGATTCTAAGTTTATAAATTTTATCTGTTTAAGAACTATTTGTCAACTATACTACAACGCATTTCCTTAAAACTCGACGAAAGCTCGATAAATAGTTTGTTGGCAACACAAGGAAGAAGAAGTTGATGCCACCAAGCAGACAAGGTGTCTCCTTGATCTTCTTCCTCCTCTCCTTCTCTCCTTGGATGCCGGATATGGGTGGAGTACGGGTAGAAAAATGTAACCAAGGATGGGACTTTTTTGTTGGTAGGTTAGGTCTTTTTATAAGAGTGGTAGGGGGATAGGTGAGGTTAATGGATGGAGGGCTAAGATGGACTTATGAGGGTGGTTAGAAGATCCTAGGGTTGAGGTGAATTGGTGCCAAAATGGAGGGGCTTCTTAGGAGTTGGCACCAACCCTAGGTGGAGCCTACGGTTAAGGGGTTGTGTGGTGTGTTGTAGGGTTAGGATGGATGCTTAGGAGAGTGGTTAATGGATTGAGAGTTAGATTAGGTTGGCACCAACTCTATGTAGGGTAAGGGTTATGGATTGATGTGGAGATAGATGGATGGATAGGATTAGATTAGGAGGGTGGCTAGGTTATGTAGATACATCTATTTAGGTTAAAATGCCTAATCATGCAAGTTCCTAGGCTTAGATTTCCATTTCATGTTATAAATATTGCAGAGCATGCATCATTCTGCATTTAGAGAAGTTGTATATATTTTAGGTTAACTAGGTCCTTTTTTATGGTTAGGAGAGAAGAAGATTTATTTCATGGCCTCTGATGGACGATCGAACCATACGAATCTAATCGAAACGACGATCGAAGTCTAATGCCTCTGAAATTGTCTAGATCAGAGTCCCCAAGCATCATATGAAGTCTGAGGAGATCAACGACCAAGTGGCAATGCGACATCCATACAGGCTTCAAATGAAAAATCTGACCATATGGATGGATCCGAAGTGACGATCGTAGTCCGGCAACGCAGGAATCATCACGATCAGAGCTCCATAGCACCCTCTACAAAAAGAAGACAGATGGCCCAGATGGTGCCATGTTGCACCATCCAAGCCACCCAACACTGGCCAACAGCAACTGGGAGTCTCCCCCTCATCATCTTCATCATCATTTCTCAACTGTTGGATCTTGATCCAACGGCTAGGATCGCTTGACCACCGGCCTCGGATAATTCAAAGCTACAACACCTTTTGACGCGTGGTGTAGTGGTCTCCAGTGGCGTTCTCAACGCTTTGGCACCGGTTTGAGCTCTCCCACTCTTCCAATCCAGCTGGCAGTGAGGCACACTTGACTTCGACCGCCCATTCATGCACTAGCGGCCGAGATGCAGAAACGTGGATGCACAAATGACCGTCGATCCAACGAAGGTGCTAATGAGGGCGTCGACGCACATCCCCACGTGCAATCCAACACTCACCCAAGGGGCATGATCTCTGCACAATCAGGACCATCCATCTCCAATCGAACGGTCCTCCTTCGACAACGCGAGCACAACTGCAAGTGAGCATGAGCTGGAGGCTACAGTGACAGTTGCGCAGGCCTTTAGTGATGCTTGTAGCTGTCACTAATGGCATGCACTATACCTGCGCCAGCAAAGGAATTGAAGGGCACAGATCTTCAACGACAGTTGGGCAAATCTTCAGCGACGATTATAGCCGTTACTAATTGCCCATGGATGATTTTTGTCTCTCCACTATAAAAGGAACTATCCCCCTCCATTCCAAACCATCTCTTCCTTTCTTCCTCTCACCACCTCCAAGGCTCTAGTGAGAGCTTATCCCAAGCCTGGGATGCTCCTTTAGAGTAGAAAAGAAAATAGTTTTCCCACCTCTCATCCCCCTTCATGGAGCATCCCGTGGCCGTCCTCTCACCACCCTTTAGGAAGAAGATCCTCGCCGCGATGCCATCCTACCCCATCCTCCATCCTCCAGCTACGTCCTCCTTCATCCCGCTCCTCATCACCTTCCTCCAGGCGACGTCAGAGCGAGTCATCCTTCGAGCAACCGTCAAGGGGGATTCTCTTACCTCTTTCTATCTTTTTCGCTTTCGTAGTGTAATCTTTTCCATTTTCATAGTTGTAAAAAAATATTTGATTAGAAATCCAAGATTGTATCTCTCTCTCTCTTATATTTTCGCAAGTAGATTAGCTAGATAAGCAATTGCCGATCTGATCTCTTTCTTCCTAAAAAAATTCCAAAAAAATTATAAAAGATAAAAATGACAAAAACAAATAAAAGCAAAATGCGAATTTTTCAAAACCAAACATTCTCCTCCCTGTGTTCGACCTAGGACTCACTTTTCGAGTTTCGATTATAAATATTATCTGGTAGACGTATTTTGTGAGCTACAATGATGGGTCTTCCAAACCCTAATTTTAATTCGCGAAACACGCCTCATCATTAGATGATCTATTGGCTAGGGTTAGTTGGCGCCATGTGTAGGGATGTGTAGGGAGGTGGTTATGATGGGTTAAATGGTGGTGGTACAAACATTAGGTTGTTGGCGTCTCTTTGTTTTGGCACCAAAAATGGGTTGGTTAAGAGGTTGTTATTTGGTAAAGGGGTGCTTTAAGGTGGCGCCATTTTTATGTAGAAGTAGGTAGCTTAAGTAGTGGACTATTTAAGGTCTTTTTGGTATAGTTAGCTAGGTAGGTTGGAAGGCCATGTAGACAGATGATGAACACACATGAATTCATGATAAATTGCTTATTTATATATTTCCTAGGCTTAGCATTGCATATCAAGTTATAAATATTGTATAACATCCATTGCATGGCATTTAGGATAGTTGTATGTTTTGTATATTAATTCCTTCATTTTATATGGCCAGGAGGCAATGCGACATCCTTACAGACTTTGGATGAAAAATCCGACCGTACGGATGGATCTGAAGCGATAATCGCAATCCGACAACACAGAAATCACCTCAATCCGAGCACCGTGGCATCCTCTGCAAGCAAGGAATGGTGGACGATCCAAATGGTGCCACATGGCACCATCTGGAGTGCCCAACACCACCCGCCACTTCTCCAAAGGTCGATCATCAAGTGGTCTCAGCCGTTGGATGAGAATCCAATGGCTAAGAGCTCGCCCTCACCATGCAGCAGCGGCTCTTCCTCACGACACATTGGCGAACTTGGTGCAATGGTGGGAGCGGCAATTCTCAAGGGAGGGGTGTGGGTTCGAATCCCCGCAACCCCCCCAATCCTCAAATTTGTAGAGCAGTAGTGCACGCAAGCAACAGTGGCAGTGCAGCATGCGCACGCGTGTGCCAACGTAAGCCAGCGCGCACACCAGCAGGCCGCCGCACTATTAGTGCACGTGATGGGCAGCAGCGCAACGTGGGCACGTGCGTGGTTGGTGCCAGCTTTCAATGATAATTGGGCTAACCTACAATGATGCTTATAGCCATCGCTACTTCATTGCAAGCCAACTAAGCCAGCTAAGGGCATGAGCGAATGTGAGCTGTCTACAGCAACTTTTCTAGCGACAGTCTGGAGGTTGCTAAAAGTCCTTTACCCATTTTTAGCCTCTTCTCTTCCACTATAAAAGGAACTACACCCCCTCCCTTCCAAAGCATCTCTACCTACTCCCAAGCTCTAGAAGCCTACCAATGCTCCATTAGAGCTTGTTCTCATGCTCCCAAGGTGCCTATTAGTGTAGCGAACTTCTGCCCCACCAAATACTCCTCCAACTTCCCATCCCTATTCATAGGTTGCCTTAGAGCTGTCCTCCCACCTCCATTCCGGTAGCAGATCATCTCCGTCTTCTCACCACCATTCCAGAGACACGTCGAAGCTTTCCTCAACCTAATGTCCTCCTGCATCTCACCTCCGTCGTCCCGCTCCTCACCTCCTTCGTACAAACTTCTACCAGGCACCGTCGTCTCGCCGAACAGCCGATTCAGGAGATTTCCTCTCACCCCCCCCTCTCTTTTTACGCTCTCATAGTTGATTGTAATAGACATTGAAGTGATATCTATACCATTTTCGTTCCATCTCTATCTTGTGATTCATTTGCTTGTTTTCTTCTTACAAAAATACAAAAAAAATAACAAACCCTAAAATACCAAAAGGAAGCAAATCAAAGCATGGTTTTCAGCTAAAGTAAACGTCACCTCCCTATGTTCGACCCGGGACACCCTTGGAATTTTGGCATAAATTTTATCTGGTCAACGTGTTTTGCAACTACGATGACGGGTTACTTGTAACCCTGATTTCTTACACGCGAAACATGCCCAACCATTTTGGGATCGTTGTTGGGGAGGCAACGGAATTTACTTTACTGTTTATTGCATTTCTTTGCATTTACATAGCACTAACCCTACTTGTCGTTGATCTACTGTCTTGCAGGTACCCTAGCATGGAGATCCAAGTGCAATAGATTGGAGTAAAGTGCGGGTAGAGTACTCTGTAAGTGTCCCCCACATTCCCCCCACTAGTTCATTTCCCTACACTCATAACCAAGACCTAATCTACTAAGGTGTTTGCATAATCCCTAGGATAGAATTGTTTGTCTTGTTTGCCATGTTCATCCACCTCACCCCTGCATTTAAAAAAAAAAACCAGAGATTCTTTCTATAGGACGAATCAATATACACACTCTATACACCCACATTTGAGGCACATAATCGGACTTCATTTCAATCTACTCAACCGGGCTTCCAACCTGTGGACCCGATACACGAATTCAACACATAAAAGAGTAGAAATCATATTAGGTTAACCACCTTTTTGTGTGGCTTAATCGGTGGTGCATTTGAGCTAATTGATTGAATTGTTTGGGCCGTACCACCTAATCTAGAAGAGGTTTATTTTGTAGCTGCCCCATAGGATTCAATAACTAGGTCAAGCTGGGAACTCCATATTTTTCTTTATTTCTAAAGGAAAATACTTGAACATGTGCTTTCAAAAACAAACTTGGTTTGCCTCACAAAACTTGGTTGAAAACACCTAATATTTGAATCCTAAAAGCTATTAAGCAAGATTCGAACCCTAAAACTCACCTCATCATTAATAACCTTTCTTGAAAACCTCTTGGTTGTGCACATTCACATGTTCTCAAATAAATCATTAAGGGCACAACCCATTAAGGGCCCATCACATTCCAGAGCACCAATTTCCCAAGCCTAACTAAAATCAATTAGACGTTGTCCCTGAGGATCATTCGCTTGTTGGGATCTAGATTGAGATTATTCATGATTAACATGCTTATGCTAGTCTATCTGATGTCTAGCTAGGGGAGTAGCGTCAAACAACCGCGGGTGGGGAGTACATTAGGAACCGGAGGCATAAGCCAAAGGAAGAACCTTCTCCCCAGTCCTTCCTTCTAACTAGCTGGATTGCCTGGAGATAAGTAGAGTAAATCGTCCATATTCTTAGGAAGGATTCTGAGAGTCAGTAGACCTTAGGCTACCCCATCTAAGGACAGGCTTGTAGTCTTGTGCTGCAGGGTTCCCTCTTTTCCCCGTCCTTCTGACTTCCTTCCAGTGTATGCTTGGGAGGAGGTCATTGAACCCTAGATTGGAAGGACCTTTAAACCGTTCTAGGAGGCAAAGATTGAGCTATAGCCAAGTAGATCCCATGGCTAATCAACAACCACCACCCCCACCTCCAAACCAGCAGGAGCTAATTCAGAGGCAGTTGGAAGAATTGCAGCAGATGCAGCAATGGTTCCAACGTATGCATGGTCAAGTTGCTCGGCCCTTGAAGGATTTTTACGATCCTTCAAACTATGGGGAACGTCCCAGTGTCATGATTCCCGCCAGAGACATAGAAGTCAAGCCCCAACTCTTAAGTTTGATTAAGCATTTCCATGGGCTTGGCTAGGAAGACCCATTCCAGCACCTGGAGGATCTGACCACTTTGGTTCAGACCACCAGAGCAAGGAATGTGAACGAAGAGAAAATGATCATGAGGCATTTCCCCCACTCTCTCAGGGATAAGGCCACACATTGGTACCGGACTATAGGAAGGCCGATTGAAACTTGGGCTGCTCTTAAATCAACTTTCTTGAAGAAATTCTTCCCTATCGGAAGGACCAATGCCTTGCTATGGGTGATGGGAACACCATCATGAGCCCTAACTTGCTCCTTTTGACCCAATGAAGAGAATAAATGCTCCTACATAACTGACTGAGGGTCATAATTCACTGCATAACCTTTCTGAGTGAAACACAAGAAACTAAGGGTAAATTTGTAATTTTACCATAGTACAACCACAGGTTTTCTTAAGGGCTAAACAAAGGTTAAATGGTCTTAATAAGATAACAAGTGGGCTGTATTTGACAGAAAAGGATTTGTGTATGTTCTGTGAATTAAATAACTTCTTGAAACCCTAAAAATAGACCCACTTGATTAACCAAGGTTATGGGTAGGATAAAATTCACTTAAACCCTCTAAAAATAATAGAAAAATATTCTCTAGAGTTTAGTACCTTCAATTTGGCCATTAGAACCCATCTTGACCTAGAATGGGGTCTCAGATAGATATTTGCCCTAATTTGGACTTTTACAAAAATTTCCTAGTCAAACATGGTCAAACCCAAAATCCAACTTCACCATTGAATTCCTTAGGTCTTAATTAGGTTTGTACCAAAATTTGGACCCAAGATGAGTTTGCCTTGACCTAGTTTGCAAAAAAGGTCTAGTTTGATTACATTTCTTCCCCTAACTTTCAAAAACCCTTCTAACAGCCCCCTAGCTTTCTCATCATCTTCACAAGTAGGTCCCTCCACCATTATCGTGGAGGAAACCTACTCTGGCAACCTTTGACAGAGAAAATCTCTTTGATTGCTCAGAGGATCTTTTTCAAAATTGGAAGGGAGATCATTTGAGAAATTCCTGTCAATATGAACCCATCTTTGAGATCTGATTCTCTCCCAATTTCTCATGCGAATGCATGAGAGATGTCGGTATCCTAATAGTTCCCATGTCCACCGAACTTCGAAGCTTGGGAAGCTTTCTTCCCAAGCCCTAACCACCCTTTAAAGACCTATTTAAAGAAGCCCAGATCGCCTCGACTCCTCCACGCTCGATTTCGGCCGCGAATACCCTCAAATTCCACTCTTCCTTACACGATCGTAGGCTCCTCGATGTCTGGAAACCTTCCCTGCTCCTCCTCGTCGTTCGACCGCCATACATGCGGCGGATCCATCCTCCTTGACTTCGTCCGCATCTCGCCGTACCAGCAGGTGCTACTCTCTCCTCGTCCTCTCCAGTCCCACCTCACCGGAGTTGTCTTCGTCTCCGATATTGGCCACACTAGACCCGACGCCCTCGCTCACCCCCTTCATCCACTAACTCCCCAGCTAAGTTCCCTCTCACCTTTAATTTCTTTCCGCAATTATTACACTTCAAATCGACCACTGTCGCCCCTCGCACCTTCATCTCCTTCATCTTCGACCATCAACTCTGATGAGGCCATCCCACCGCCACAGGCCACTAAAACCCTTGCCAACAAGCCTAAAACCTCCACCTCACTTCACTGATCACTTCCCCTCGCTTCACTCACCACGCCACTCACCCAAACACCTCCCCGAACACACCCACTCACACGCACACAATACACCCTCCCTAGGCACACCACCACAACCACTCTCACTCCATGCAACCACTCCCATCACATCCGTCGTGCTTCGGCGACGCTCCCTGAACAATTTGATGTGGCCAAAAGGCCGTTCTCTTGATTTCAGGTATCAAGCCTTGTCCGCCATTGCTGCTGAGCTTGAAGCTGCCTCAGGTCTTACTACGCCCAGGCTTCATTCCCAAGACGTGCGAAATCACCTTGTGCATGGTTCCAGGCCCTCAATTGAAGTCGTGTGCCTCTGCAACCTCGCCAATTTGGTCAAGACCCTACTGCTGTGGTGTGCGAAAGGAAGGTGGGACATTTAGTCCCACCTCAGAAGTGAAGAGGTGCTTTCATGCGCATAAATTGAAAAATTGAAAGAGGTTGTTCACCTCCAACACTGAGGGTGAGGTCCTCCCCCCCTTCACCAGACTCGTCCGCGACACTTCCTTCGTGGACCTGGTCGACCCGACTACCTAACCACCCTACACTCCTCGCTCACCAAGCATGCCGATGAGCCTGGACCTGGGTATGCAATAGGTTCGATTACTTGACCGACTGAGGCTCTGAAAGAGCGAGACTAAAATAGAAAGAGAGAAGGAGAGAGGAGAGCTACGTGGGGGAAGGGGGGTTTTTGCTCTGAGAGGATTGGCTCCAACACTTAGCCAATTCAGAGGAAGAAGAGGAGGTCAGGAAAAAGAAGAGAAGAAGAGAAAGAGAAGGACCACAGAGAAGGAAAAGGCAAAGACAGAGAAAGAAGAAGAGAAGGCCAAAGGAAGAAGCTAAAGAAGAAGAAGTGAAGGCCTGAAGAGAAGAAGAGCAAAGGCAGAGAAAGAGAAGAAGCAAAAAAGAAGGATCAGACACTTTAAGTCATCTGATTCCTTCATCAGACGACATATCTTTAGCTTACATAGCATATTCATACATTGAGTTCCTTGGTGATATTGTAGGAGTATTTGGTGATCTAAATCACCATTTTACTCCCATATTTTTTGCACTTTGATACTGATATTCTTGCATATTCTTTTAATTCTGAATTGTGATCTTGATTTCTAAATAACAATTTGCTCCCTGTGTTTGACCTCGAAAATCTTTTCGAGTAATAAAATTGTATCTATTTTCAAAGCGATTTCGACTATACTGCAATGCAATTATTTAAAACATTGATCTCGCTTTCGTCAAACATTTTGGCACTGTTGCTGGGGAGCAACGGGCAATTTCGAATTCTTGATTACAATTTCTGATATAGATACTAACTTCCCATATCTCTTTTGTTGTGGTTGTTACAGGAGAAGATTCAAAGAAAATACAGCCGCACAACAAACACACCAAGGGCAGGTAAAATTCTGATTACTCTCTCTCTTAACCCCTTGTTCTGAAAAGGTAAAAAAGAGCAAAATCAATTAAGGCTACTTGCTTTCCATTCTTAGCAATTCATCATGTTTCCTGATTTGATTTCAACAACAAAATCTGATTTGTGCACCTACTTAAGGTAACTAGGGCTATCACTTTCTTGTTTGAGCCCTAGATACCACATTTGGTAAACAAAATTTGGACAAAAATTAAAGCCAATTAAGGATTCCAAGTTAGGGATTTTAGAGATACACTTACATAAGCAAGAATCAACTTTCCAAAATGATGTGTGCCTAAGCCTTGGTTGAATTGATCTATTCAAGAAAACCCTAAAAATCAGGCTCTTAATTTCACTTGAATCCTAAAAGGGGGACCTAAAACTTCTCAAAGGACAAATAGGTGAAGTTCACCCACCTTGTTGGGTCAACCAATCTTGAAATTAGGTCACTTTTTACACTCAATACATATAAAGTTCAAGTGAAACCCTAAGCACCCTTGCTCTTTAACAAAACTGGTAGACTTAAGAGGTCAAGTCCCCATTCTGGTCTACCTGGAACATCAGTGACAAGAGAGGTCGGGTGGGGGAAACCCTATAACCCGTGGGGGTGCTCTACCGTGTAGGGGTCTTTGCAGGACACTCCCTCTCTGGCTGCCCAGGTAATTCTCAGGTGGACGGCTTTCAGACTAAGGGGTATCATCTACCCCGAACCTCTATAGTCATCCAAAATTTTTGGGTGTCGTGATTGGGTCCATCACATTCTATCCCCATCCAGACCATCGGTGCATATTTGGTAGGAGGTCCTTAAGACCATCCTTGAGGCCTCCTTTAGTCATTCACTCCCGCCAAGGCTAGGCATCGACTTCCATGATTGTGCAGCAACCCCATCACATAGACATCTCCTCTGATTCATCTGAGCCTAATTCTCTTTCATCCATCATCATGGCACAACCCGCAGAAGAAGAGAATAACCTTGAGAACCAACTTCAGCGCCTTAATGATTTATTCCAAGCCTTTGTGAATCCACTGCAGCATCCTATGATGCGAGATCATTACAATCCCACTGTGATGGCGACTGAACCTCGAGTCCAAATCCTAGCTGGAGGTCCTAATTCTGAACTCAAGCCCAACATGTTTCATGCTATTCCAAAATTTCATGAGCTCAATTCTGAGGATCCTTTCTACCACATCAAACAACTCAAGCATTTGGCCCAGACCTTTGGGTCAGATGTCCAAAATCAGGACATTCTTCTAATGATGTTCTCCTTCTCTCTCATGGACAAAGCAACTCACTGGTATCAGACTCAAACGCATCCAATCAACACGTGTTGAACAAAAATCCGAGTTTCTAAAAAGGTTCTTCCTAGTTGGTCGAACAAATGCTTTACGACACCAGATCACGCACTTCACACAGCAGCCTGGAGAGCCACTTCATGAAGCATTGGATCGCTTCCTGGATCGCATGCAAAAGTGACGCTATCACGGAGTTCCTAAATGGGAACAAGTCCAGTTTTTTTACCCAAGACTCCATGAAGATATCCATTTATTCGTCAATGCAACTTGCGTAGGAAACATCATGGGTCAACACGAAGACACTGTGTGGGATATTCTCGAGAATATGTGTGAGAACTCCATCAATAATGACTCCATGGGCTTATTCGACCGGACAAATTCCCGCGCATTGACAAATCCAAGGGGAGCACATGAGACGTAGGGCCTGTCCTCATCTGTCGACTTGGAATTGATGGCTAGTCGTTTGGACAAGGTCTCTATCATTGAGAAGAAGGTGGATGAGTTAACTCGACATCTGCAGTGAGTCACCTCTACGCAAAACCCATTCGCACAGCCGCCCTCTAGGAGGGAAGCTGTGCATAACATCTATCCTATCTTCTCAGGGGATGGACTCGTATCCACCCCCGTTTGACTCTAGGGCTGGAGGAAACTCCGACCCCGCCTACTCTAGTTGGGGGAACTTTGAACCCTCATACTCAAACTTTTCTGAGGTTCCTCAGACCTGCGAGAACTTCAATGCCATCCAGAATGACCCATTCTCTAATACCTATAACCCTGGATGGTGGAATCATCCCAATTTCCTATGGGTGCGAAACAATCATAATCAGAGACTACCATATCAACCCCATCCACAAGCTCCTTGTCCATATCAGCCACCTCAACCTCAGCCCAACCCCACCTATCAATCTGGGCCAACTCCAACAGATCAAATGACTCTTATCCTTCATTCTCTGGCTGACATTTAAAAGATGAATGCGGCTAAGCAAAAATAGCACAATGATGAGACCACAGAGGTTCGCAATCAACTGGCCCAGATGGCGAATTCCTGCCAACTTGGCATACTCCCTTCGTAACCTCTGCTGAATCCAAATAACGTGCCGAATCAGAGGTGCGTTATGAACCCAAATCGGGGCCAAGCACACATGATTTATCAGGCCCCTTCTACTCCATCACCCAACAGGACGAAAGCTTCAACATCATACTCGGGATTTCAGCAGCAGCCACCTATTTTACCCACACCAAACCAGAACCAGGCAGGACTGAATTTAGTAACAACCCGTAGTGGCAAAGCAACACAAGACCCACCTTACCCAAGCCACTTTCAGCCTGGTAGTAACCTAAACCCTAGGATAGTCATCCAGGATACCCCTGTCCCAGATCGAGAAACTAGACCTATTCTAGAGGAACCGTCCAAGGTTCCATTTCCCGAGGCCTTGACCAAGGGAAAGAGGACAACCAAACCCGTGACACCTGAGGAGGACCTGGTCAAGCTCTTTGAATAGGTCCATATAAACATCCCCTTGATGGATATGATTCGCCATGTACCGATTTACGCATGATTTCTAAAAGACGTGTGTACACCTAAGCATAAGCCGCAAACCAAAATTAGGAGCCCAATTGTATTGTCAGAGCAGGCCAGCTCTGTCATTCTAAGCAAACTCCCATCTAAGGCAAAAGACCCAAGTACTCCACTAATTTCCTACACAATTGGTGATATCCAATTTGATAGAGCTTTATTGGATCTAGGAGCCTCCATAAACCTAATACCTACATCCCAACTTGACCATCTTGAGGAATCTGAGCTCAAACTGACAGAGGTGACATTACAGTTGGCAGATCAATCTATAAATCACCTAAAGGAGTTCTTGAAGATGTCATTGTTAGGGTTTGGGATTTCTATTTCTCGGTGGATTCCGTAGTCTTGGATATGGATGCTCCAGAAAATATGAAAAACACACCAATCATATTAGGGAGACCCTTTCTGGCCACTGCTAGGGCCATCATAAACTGTGAGGAGGGCCAAATTGAACTAAAATTTGGGAACTAGGCACTAAAGATCTACATCTTTAAGGCTCGACAAGGGATTAACTGCGAAGTTATAGAACAAATATGTGATATCAAGGCTGTGGTTGACGGTTAGTATATTGAGGAAAACCTAACTACTTCTGACCAACCACAAGAGGATCAAAACCCGCAATTAGAGGAGTCCGAACTCAAACTAGACACACCCATAACTCCTTCCCTTGCTCCTGACACACACCCTGAACCACCCGCTACTACTGATAACCCTGTTTTGGTACTAAAGCCTCTTCCCGATCATCTAAAGTACGTCTTCTTGGGTTTCAATCAGACGTTTCCTATGATTATCAACTCCAGACTCACACCTAATCAAGAATCCCATCTGATTACTGTTCTCCAGCAACATCGAAGAACCATAGGATGGACTCTCAATGATTTGACTAGCATAAGCCTCTCTTACTGCACACATCGCATCTATACTGAAGAGGGCACACAACCTTCCCATGAAATACAGAGACATCTAAATCCTAATCTGTAGGAAGTAATGAAAAAGGAGATCATCAAGTGGTTAGATAGTGGGATCATCTACCCTTTCTCCGACAGTCGGTGGGTGAGTCCAATCCAGGTTGTGCCTAAGAAGGCAGGACTCACCGTGATCACAATTGAAACCGGAGAAATCATACTGACCCGTGTGGCTAATTCGTGGAGAGTCTGCATTGATTACAGAAGACTCAATACCTCCACAAAGAAGGATCATTTCCCACTACCGTTTATTGATCAGATCCTTGAGAAACTAGCGGGAAATAGATTCTTCTGCTTTTTGGATGGGTACTCCGGTTATAACCAGGTGGCAATCCATCCTGAGGACCAAGAGAAGACCACTTTCACCTGCCCCTTATGGACATACGCGTTCTGAAGGATGCCTTTCGATCTCTGCAATGCATCTGCTACTTTTCAACGGTGCATGCTTGCCATATTCTTAGATATGGTAGGTGATTATCTGGAAGTCTTCATGGATGACTTCTTAGTGTTTGGCGAATCATTTGACGATTGCCTCCAGCACTTGGTCCAGATAATCAGGCGATGCATTGACGTGAATCTAGTTCTTTCCTGGGAAAAGAGCCATTTCATGGTGCCTGATGGAATTGTCCTGGGACATCTCATCTCAGCAAAAGGCATCCAGGTTGACCGAGCCAAGGTGAATCTGATTTCCAAACTCCCTATGCCTAGCTCAATCAAGGACATCCGATCTTTCTTGGGGCACGTCAGTTTTTACCGTCGATTCATTCCTGATTTCTCAAAGATCGCGTGCCCGCTGATTAATCTACTATCTAAGGATGTTCCTTTTGAAATCTCCAAGGAATGAACTCAAGCATTTGAAATCCTACGTGATCGAGTTACCCAAGCCCGGATCCTACAATCCCCTGATTGGTCTCAACCCTTTGAGATCATGTGCGATGCATCTGATTTCGTTGTAGGAGCGGTACTTGGATAGAAAATTGATGGGAAACCCGTGGTCATCACTACGCTAGTAAGACACTTGACGAGGCTCAACGTAAATACATAGTTACGGAGAAAGAGCTACTAGTTGTAGTATTTGCCCTAGAAAAGTTCAGATCATATCTTCTAGGTTCCCATATTATCATTTACTCTATTCACACACCTGTGAGGCATCTCCGTGCAAAGAAGGATGTGAAACCTTGACTAATCCGTCGGATCATGCTGTTGCAAGAATTTGACCTCGAGATTCACGACAAGGTGGGAAAATAGAATGTGGTAGCTGATCACTTATCCTGCCTTCCTTCTGATATTATCGACCCTTCTGGACCCATTACGGAACATTTTCCCAATGAGCACCTCCTGACTATCAGTACAGGACTTCCATGGTTTGCAGATCTGGAAAACTACCTGGAATGACATCAGATTTTGTCTGATTGGTCGAAGGCCAAGAAAGACAAATTACTTTCTAATGCTAAGTACTACTTTTGGGAAGACCCATATCTCTTCCGCATTGGTGCTGATCAAATCATACGGCGATCTATCCCGAAAGTAGAAATTCAGGGTTTCTTGTCCTTCTGCCATGACCAGGCATGCGGTGGACACTTTTTGATGTAAACACGTTTACACTGCGTAAGATGTCTATTTATGCATTTTCTTAAGCATAGGATTGCATTGCATGCTATAAATATTGCATAACATGCATCATCTTGCATTTAGAGTAGTTTGAATAAAATGGAGGTTAATTGTCTCATTTTATGTTCATGGATAGGGAAAACTTTTTATCGGGGCCTCGGATCGAAGATCCAACCGTACAGATGTGATCAGGGCGACGATTGGAGTTCAACGACTCCAAGATCGTCCTAATCAGGCATCTGTAGCATCAGATAGAGATCGGGGAACCCTAAAAGATCAAGGGCTAAGATGATGTGAATCCACACTTTAAACAATAAATCTGACCACATGGATGGATTCGGATCAACGATCGCAGCCTAACGGTGCAAAAATCGACTCAATCCGACACCGGTGGCACCATCTACATCATCCAGAAGATGGACAACCAAGATGGCACCACGTGGCGCCATCTCAGCCATCCAACAGGCCCTCAAGACCGTCCCTACCTCTCCAAAGAAGATCCAGCGTGCGATCTGGACTGTTGGATCTTGATCCAACGGCTGTGGATGCGCGCGCCTTAAAACATCCACGCGACCATCTGGACGACGCAGCGCAGCGGGCAAGAGCTCTATTGCGAGCAAGAGGCGCGCGATCGATTCCTTGCGAGCGGGTGAGCGGCGCGGCCGAGAGGGCGTGGGCGAGCGTCGGATCATCATCGAATAGCTGTGCTCACCTGATAGCGCTCACGCGCTATTGCACGTGTAACGAAGACGCGGCATCGCACGCTATGGGGCACGTAGAGGAGGTGGGTGGAGGCGCGATCTAAGCCGTCTGATCTCGCAATCGAATGGCTGAGATCGGTTGGACGTGCGTGTGCATTGAACGCACGGACAAGAGAGTGGGCGCGCACGCGCTGCCTACTACACCCACATTCGGACCTTTAGCGACGGTTTTATCCATCACTAAAGGTCCTGAATTAATTTTTTAAAATTGGAATGACCAAAACGCCCCCACTCCTTGCAACTATAAAAGGAGACCCCTTCCACACGAAATTCTTATCCCTTCCTTCTCTTCTCTCCCTCTCCAAAGCTCAAGAGAAGCTTGTCCCACACCCAGGATGCTTCTCACGAGATAAAGTCAATTTTTCATCCCCTTTCGAAAACAGATCCCGCGACGATGACGACGTGCTACCCCGTTCCCATTCATCCACTTTGTCCTCCTTCGTCCTGCTCCGTCCTCCTTCATCCAGGCATCGTCCCATCCGGCTCGTCCTCCAAACGACCGTTGAGGAGGATATCTCTCTCCCCATTCTTTTTATTGCTTTCTAGAATAGATTTACTGCTTTCTAGTGTAATCATTTTCCCGCTTTCTAGTGTAATGAACAATCATTCTGATGATGAAATTCCATGTTTATTCTACATCTCGTTTTGGTTTCTGTTTGTAATATTCTCTCTCTCTTACTCTCTCTATTCTATTTATTGTAAATAGTTAGATAGTTCTAATCAATTGAATTACTTCGTGACAAAAAAAACAAATGCGATTTTTTTTTAAATCAAATGTCCGCCTCCCTATGTTCGACCCAGAATTTCCATTTCGGTATAAATTTTATTTGTTGAACATGAGTTCTTCACTATCATACTACGATGATAGGTTTTTCAAAAACCAAACACGTTAGCGTAACAACCCGACATTCAACATTTTGGCGCCGTTGCTGGGGAGGCGACGATCTTTGATTTTTTCTTCGCGTTTTCTAACTTACAAATCATTTACCTCACTTCTCTCCTTTTTTATTGTGATTGCAGGTACTCTTTCGAGACAAGAAAAAGTGGTAGATTAAAGTAAAGTGTTGTGGAAGGTTTTGTAAGTTATCCCCCACCTCCCACCCATTAGATTTCATTTCACCACATAATAACACAAACATCAATCAACCTAGGTATTCTTATAAACTCTAAGGTTAGATTGTTTGTTGTTTGACACCCACACTTGCCCCAACCTCCACATTAAAAAAAAGAAAAATAAAAAAAATCTCACAGAGGTACACAACCTCATCTGATTTTTAAACTCAACCAATAAACCGATCTTTGGAGTCGATACACACATTCAAACACATAATTGAGTAGAAATCAGATTAGGTAATCAATTGTGTGCCTAATTAAGTGGTGCAACAGGCCAATTGTTTGAGTTGATTGGGCGGCACCACTTCAATTAAAATCAACTCATCAAGTAGCTACCACATAGGTTCAACTCTTAGGGATTTACCAGGCACTCCACATTCTTTTAAGTTTTAAAGGAAAACATCTTCACCTATGCTTTCAAAACCTGGTGTGCCAACAAAACCTTGTTTGAAAATACCTAAAGTTGAATCCTAAAAGCTACTAAGAAAGATTTGAACTCTAAAATTCACCACATCAAAAAAATAATCTTGCTTGAAAACCACTGGTTGTGCACACACACACACAAATCCATCAATCATTAAGGCACAACCCATATAAAGGGCCCATCACATTCCAAAGCACATTCAAACCTAGCCCTAAATAAAATAGAGTAGACGTTGGCCTTAAGGATTTGACTCGCTCTTCAAAACCCATCTTGAGATAAAGGAACGATTTGATGTACTTCTGTCTGCTCAATCCAACCAATTAGAAAGAGGGACTGGGAGGAACATTCTCCCTTCGGCTTGCACCTCCGATTCCTAGTGTACCCCCAGCTGCGATCATTTGATTCTGCTCCCCTAGCTAGACATCAAATTGAACAGTAGAAACAGACTAATCGAAAATAATCTTGTTCTGGGCTCTGAAGAGCAAGTCGAATTAAGGATGATCTGATTCTTCACCTGAGATCCCTGAGCCGGGGTACGAGGAAACGTATGTCTCCATGGACCAGAAAGTGATGGATGATTTTGAGACATACATTAATACGGATCTTGATTTCTTTGATTCTGATGGTGAAGATTCAAGTTGCGAAGTCTCACGCGAGTTTACAGAACACGATTTCTGTGAGACGATTGGGCCTGAGGAATTTGATAGATCATTTGATAGCCCAATAATTGAGGAAATTGATCTTATTGGGGCTGACATTACGGATCTAGAATCACATTTTCTGGAGGATTCAATTCAATGCCCTGATTGTCAGTTACACCTCATTGAGCTTATCAATGATTCTATTTCTAAGATAATTAGACCCAAGTCAATTCTTATTTAGCCACATATTTTAGACTTGGAAATTTCAGATGGGGTGATTAATATGCAAGAGGTCCCGGAACTTAACATTCTGAATGAGGAGGATAGAAGCTAGGAAGTTCTAATCTGGGAAGCTAACTCCGGAGGAAGTAGAAGACTAAGTCTAAGAGTTCCAATTCATCTGAAACCATCAAACTAGGACCCTTACGACATTTGTTCTGAGGATGTCAAACCCAAGCACACATTCAATGATTATCCTTTTAAGCTTGAATTCCCTGTAACTCGACTTTTTGGTCTTGGGTTGCATCCTTATAAATTGCAGGCCCGATCCCACTTGCATACCGATTTTAGGTTTTGGGTAATTTTTATCCAGAACCTGAGATATTCTCGATTATGGGGTATGGGTCTGCACCACAATCTGGTCCACATCTATGGACATTTGCTGACAGGTCAGAAGTTTCTTATGTTTATTCTCATTCTGACCTGCATCTGTGAATTCTTTATTTCTCTTCTTTGTACAGTGTGCCTAGCTGAAGGTACTAAATTCAGCACGTATACAATTCTTTTTAGTTTTCATCTCGGAGCGGACCTGACATTCACGCAATTCAGGCGCTTTCTATGCTAGTCCACTCTGTTTTATGTCTTTGTAATACAATGAGGACATTGCACTAGATAGGCATGGGGGGTGGATATTCATCTCTAAATTTATTCGTCAGCTCCGTAGATTTGTTTTATTTTCTTTTATTAAAAAAGAAGAAAAAAAATTTTATGGAATTAGGAAAGAGAACTTGGGTTTAAGAAAATTTTCAATCTTACGAAATAAAACATTATGATTTAAACACAAAGACCCTTCAGGTCTTTGGACTTAATCAGCTCGTGTATCCACTAAAATGTGGATTTTTTTTTCGAGTCCTCGCCAACCTAAATCCTACTTTAATTGGAGTAAATAAGTTTGGGTGATAAGTACACAACTTATCAACCTGCCCTCTGATTTGAGGGAACTTTAAGTTTTTAGCATCTACACACTATCTTATCACTGACTCGTTGTTCAGCAATTCTAACGGAAATTGGGTAGCTAATGAACCTTCTAGGGTGATATGGCTGGCAAGTTATCATGGGTAACAGCCCATAGGTAGGTTGTCCAGAGCCCAGTCAATGGACCTTTCTCTTTTTGCTGCTTTTAGGCAAATCTTAGACCAGGGAAGCCACCTACTTAAAAAAGAAAAAATCAAAAAGAAAAGGAGAAAAGAAAAAAAACAAATAAACCACACTTCGCCGCATGAGTATGGCTGGCAAGTTGTCGTTGGTAACAACTCATCGACCAGTTGTCCAGAACTCCGCTCAATAAATGCACTGAAAATTCCCAAAACATTTAGGAAGAAGTGGAGAAGTAGAATAAAACAGGGAGATATACACTAGATTCACCCTTGTGTAGACCCCATAAAAAAATAAAAGTAGGGAGAAAGCTACCGGTTGTAAAGATACACCTTTAGGCAGAATTCTTTTTTTAGGTCACCTAGAGGCGTAGAAATCCGAAGTCCATTTTAACTACCGGTCAATGAGTCTATCACATTCACAATAAGATGCTTAGAAATTAGGGTTCTCATCAAATCTTGGGTGAGTTGAATGACCGTAGAAAGTCACTTTTAAACCCTAAAACTTGAAAATCCAAAAAAAAACTAGGAAATAGGAAAAAAAAGAAAAATAAAATTTTCTTTGAATAAGGTGAGGGCTTGAGGCGGTCTACATTTTGGTAGATACTCGGGCACTGTTGTATCTTTGAAAGTTCAGATCCTAGGTAGACATTTTCTTAATGATCGAAAATACCTCAAGCCCAAATAATCCAACCTGATTCTTTTATAAATAGCATATAGTTTTTGCTAGGGACTAGCAAAAGATAGGCACGGGGGTATAATGTAAACACGTTTACACTACTTAAGATGTCTCTTTATGCATGTTCTTAAGCATAGGATTGCATTGCATGCTATAAATATTGCATAACATGCATCATCTTGCATTTAGAGTAGTTTGAATAAAATGGAGGTTAATTGTCTCCTTTTATGTTCATGGACAGGGCAAACTTTTTATCGGGGCCTCAGATTGAAGATCCAACCGTAAAGATGTGATCAGGGCAACGATTGGAGTTCAATGACTCCAAGATCGCCCTAACCAGGCATCTGTAGCATCAGATAGGGACTGGGGAACCCTAAAAGATCAAGGGCGAAGATGGTGTG
The DNA here is from genome assembly GCA_037157565.1 of Thalassia testudinum. Lineage (NCBI taxonomy): Eukaryota > Viridiplantae > Streptophyta > Magnoliopsida > Alismatales > Hydrocharitaceae > Thalassia > Thalassia testudinum. The sequence continues at coordinate 42,491,496 of JAZHRO010000049.1, forward strand.
AATCCATACATCAAATGACAAATCCGATTGGACGGATGGATTCTAATCGACGATCGCAACCTAACGGTGAGAAAATCGACTCAATCCGACACCCATGGCACCATCTACATCATCTAGAAGATGGACGGCCAAGATGGCGCCACATGGCGCCATCTCAGCCATCCAATCGACCCTCAAGACCGCTACTGCCTCTCCAAAGAAGATCTAGCGTGTGATCTAGGCCATTGGATCTTGATCCAACGGATGTGGATGCGTGTGCCTTAAAACATCTGCGCGACCATCTGGATGACACAGCACAGCAAGCGAGAGCTCTATCGCGAGCAAGCGACACACGATCGATTCCTCGCGAGCGGGTGAGCAGGCGCGGGCGAGCGTCGGATCGTCATCGAACGGCTGTGCGTGCCCGATAGCGCTCACGCGCTATTGCACGCGCGACGAAGATGCGGCATCGCATGCTATGGGGTGTGCAGAGGAGGCGGGCAGAGGCGCGATCTAAGCCGTCCGATCTCGCGATCGGACAGCTGAGATCGGCTAGACGTGCATGTGCGTTGAACGCGCAGGCAAGCGAGCGGGCACGCGTGCGCCGCCCACTACGCCCACGTTCGGACCTTTAGCGACGGTTTTATCCGTCACTAAAGGTCCTGAATTAATGTTTTTAAAATTGGAATGACCAAAATGCCCCCACTCCTTGCAACTGTAAAAGGAGACCCCTTCCACATGAAATTCTAATCCCTTCCTTCTCTTCTCTCCCTCTCCAAAGCTCAAGAGAAGCTTGTCCCAGACTCGAGATGCTTCTCACGAGATAAAGTCAATTTTTCATCCCCTTTCGGAAGCGGATCCCGCGACGACGACGACGTGCTGCCTCGCTCCCATTCTTCCACTTCGTCCTCCTTCGTCTTGCTCTGTCCTCCTTCATCCAGGTGTCATCCCGTTTGGCTCGTCCTCCAAGCGACCGTCGAGGGGGATATCTCTCTCCCCATTCTTTTTATTGCTTTCTAGAATATTTTTATTGCTTTCTAGAATAGATTTACTGCTTTCTAGTGTAATCATTTTCCTGCTTTCTAGTGTAATGAACAATCGTTCTGATGATGAAATTCCATGTTTATTCTACATCTCGTTTTGGTTTCTGTTTGTAATATTCTCTCTCTCTCTTACTCTCTTTCTCTATTCTATTTATTGTAAATAGTTAGATAGTTCTAATCAATTGAATTACTTTGTGACAAATAAAACAAACGTAATTTTTTTTTTAAATCAAATGTCCACCTCCCTGTGTTCAACCTGGAATTTCCATTTCGGTATAAATTTTATTTGTTGAACATGAGTTCTTCGCTTTCATACTACGACGACAGGCTTTTCAAAAACCAAACACGTTAGTGTAACAACCCGATGTTCAACACTTCTCTGGTCATAAAACCATAGCTAAAGTCCTCCAATACGACTTCTATCGACCCACGATTTTCAAAGACGCATACAGTCACTGTAAGGCATGCACTTGTTGTCAGACCTTAGGCAACATGAGCCACCATGATATGATGCCCTTACAACCGATTCTCATATGCGAAATCTTCGACATCTGGGGGATTGATTTTATGGGACCCTTTCCTATTTCGGACGGCTTTGAGTACATTCTACTTGCTGTTGACTACGTGTCCAAATGGATCAAAGCCATTCCGACCCGAACCAATGATCATAAGGTGGTTATCGAATTCATTCATCAGAACATCTTTTCTCAGTTCGGGATTCCACATGCTATAATCTCTGATGGAGGGACCCATTTCACTAATGCTTAGTTCAGGTCACTAATGACCAAATACGAGCTGTCACACCAAATCTCTACTCCTTATCACCCGCAAACTAATGGTCTAGCTAAGCTATCAAATCGGGAGATCCAAAAAATCCTCCAGGTCACTATTTGACCTAACAGGAAAGACTGGTCATCCCAACTTCCAGAAGCTTTGTGGCTTATAGGATCGCCCACAAAACCCAATTAGGTATGTCTCCCTTCAGATTGGTGTACAAGAAGGCATGTCACCTCCTCGTCGAATTGGAGCACAAAGCCTATTGGGCAGTACGAAACTGCAATCTCGATCTTTCTAAGGCAGGAACCCATAGAAAGCTTGAAATGAGCGAGATCGATGAATTACACCATGACGTGTATGAGAACTCATGAATTTACAAAGAGCAGGTTAAAGCCTTTCACGACAAGCACATATCTAGAAAGATCTTTTACCCTGGTCAAAAAGTCCTACTCTTTGATGCCAAACTCAAGCTATTCCCAGGAAAACTAAGATCAAAATGGATCGGACCTTACCTTGTCCGACAAATTTTTGCAAATGGAGCTATCGAAATCAGTCAACTCAACCACGATTCAGAACCGTTTGTTGTGAACGGTCAGAGACTCAAACCGTTCATTGAACTTACCGATACAAATTTGGTTGAGACATCTTTTACCCTCCATTCTCCCTGAGCTCATTACGCCCAGCCGATGGCGTAAAACTCAACGCTTAACGGGAGGCAACCTATCATTTTGAAAACCCTGAAACCTTTCTTGACATACCTATGCTGAACTCATATTGCACTTTAGGGTTCATCCATTAGAATAGCCGACTCCACCTCTAGTACATGTACTCAAGCTTAAAATCATCCGCAACAGTCATCCCGACCCATTCACCCACCCAAAACCTATTCTAATGAATGATCTAAGATGAACTTGAACACACCTAATTTACAATGAGGACATTGCAAATCGTAGGCATGGGGGGGTATGAAAGTGCAAAATGCTGTGAAAATCATCTCACAAGAAAAGGTTTCATCAAAAAAATCACATATCCTAAAAATACCAAAAAAATGAAAAAATTCTTGAAAAAGAACAAAAAAATGAGAGGAGAGAAAATTTTGAGGGCATATCAATTTTGAGGAGAAAAAGGGGAGAAGTTAAAAATGACAAAAAGGAGCACAAGTTGAAAAGAAAAGAAAAAGAGTCATTAGTAAGAAATTAAGGAATTAACTTAATTCTAGACCCTATCAAGAAAAAGAAAATAAAAGGCAAAAAGTGCTAATGAAACACTGAAGATATTAGTAGGAACGTTGATCTTAGGCCTCTTGGGCTATAATCCTAGGCTTAAAAATTCATGTACTCGCGAAGATCTGGATAGTCCTCCAGAGGTTAGGGAAAATGCGAAGCTTAAGTATTAGGTCTAAGGTTTAAGGAGTATTCGGCCTCATTAACTGACCTCTAGTTTGTGGGACTCGGTAACCTAAGCACCCCAATCCACACACAGTCTGGTTCAGTGCGCTTAAGTATCAAAATCACGCAAATGTGTTTAAGTTGTTCTAAAAAAGTTACCTAGATTAAGAGCGGCTGATCAACACAAGTTGATTTGGATGAGTTCTTGGCACAGAGAGGCAAGAAATTTCTCTCAAAAATGCACAATAATATATCGTCTCTCGATGCATGTCTCCTTGGATATCTACATATCCTACCGGGGCATGTAAACACCCTGTGCTGGTTCAAATGCCATGGGCAGCATTATCCCGAAATGTCGATTGCCAGGGTCTGAATTTAGCTACAGAACACCATGGGCGGGATTATCTCGAAAGCCAGGGTTCTGGGGGTTGCCATGGGTAGTGCTATCTCGAAGCATCGATTACCAGGGACCCTTCGTGGATTGATGATGGGGACTAGGAATCCGATACAGGCCGTGTTGTGAAGCCAATCCGAAGCAAGAAATAAAAAGAAAAGAGAGAGGAAACTCTCCAAAAATAAAGAAAACTTCTCTGTCTCTCTCTTACAAAAACACATTACAAATTGAACCAAGGCTAAAACATGTTACAAGCACGGGTGCTTTAACCGCAGTGTTATATGAACCTTAGGATAGTTCCTGTGGGCCTTAAAAACCTTCTCGGCAGACTGAGGCTAGAGCCGGTCAGGTCTAGATCTTAGTTGGTACTTGAGTACGTATAAGCCTACTATCGGCATTCTAACCTAATCTACAGAAGAAAGCACACATCACAGTTTTTTATCATCAAAGGATTTCATGGTCTAGAATCAAAGTTAAAACCTTAAAATTTTGCTAAGGGACTAGCAAAAGCTAGGCATGGGGGTATGATGGGAACACCATCATGAGCCCTAACTAGCTCAATTTGACCTAATGAAAAGAATAAATGCTCCTACATAACCAACTGAAGATCATAATTCACTACATAACCTTTCTGAGAGAAACACAAGAAACTAAGGGTAAAACTACAATTTTACCGATGCAGTACAGGCACATGTTTTATCAAGGGCTAAACAAACGTCAAATGGTCATAATAAGATAACAAGTGGGTTGGATTTGACAGAAAAGGGTTTGTGTGTGTTCAGTGAATTAAATGACTTCTTGAAACCCTAAAAACAAACCCACTTGATTAATCAAGGTTCTGGTCAGGATAAAATTCAGTTAAACCCTCTAAAAATCATAGAAAAATATTCTCTAGGGTTTAGTACCTTTAATTTGGCCATTAAAACCCATCTTGACCTAGAATGGGGTCTTAGACAGATATTTGCCCTAATTTGGAATTTTTCATAAATTTCCTAGTCAAACGTTGTCAAACCCAAAATCCAACTTCACCATTAGATTTCTTAGGTCCAAATTAGGTTTGTACCAAAATTTGGACCCAAGATGACTTTTCCATGACCTAGTTTGCAAAAAGGTCCAGTCTCATTACATTTCTACCCCTAACTTTCAAAAACCCTTGCTAACAGACCCTAGCTTTATTGTCATCTTCACAAGTAGGTCCCTCCACCATTATCGCAGAGGAAACCTACTCCAGCGACCTTTGACAGAGAAAATCTCCTTGATTGCTTGGAGGAACTCTTCAAAATTGGAAGGGAGATCATCTGAGAAATTCCTGTCAGTATGAATCCATCTTTGAGATCTGATTCTCTCCCAATCTCTCATTAGAACACATGAATGATGTGGGTATCCTAATGGCTCCCATGTCCGGTGACCTTCCAAGCTTGGGAAGCTTTCTTCCCAAGCCCTAACCGCCCTTCAAAGACCTATTTAAAGAAGCCCAGATTGCCCCGACTCCACCACGCTCGATTTCGGCCGTGAATACCCTTAAATTCCTCTCTTCCCCTCATAGTCATAGGCTCCTTGACATCCGGCGACCTTCCCTGCTCCTCCTCATCATCCGATCGCCATACCTGCGGCAGATCCATCCTCCCTGACTTCGTCTGCATCTCATCGTACCAGCAGGTTCTACTCTCTCTTCATCCTCGCCGATCCCACCTCACTGCAAACATCTTCGTCTCCGGCGTTGACCACACCAGACCCGACGCCTTCGCTCACCCCTTCGTCCACTAACTCCCCAGCTAAGTTCCCTCTCACGTCTACTTTCTTTCCGCATTTATTCCACTTCAAATCATCCACTGTCGCCAGTCGCACCTTCATCTCCTTCATTTCCGACCATCAACTCTGGCGAGTCCATCCCACCTCCACAGACTACCAAAACCCTCACCGACAAGCCCACAACCTCCACCTCACTTCACTGATCACCTCCCCTCACTTCACTCAGCGTGCCACTCACCCAAACACCCACTCACACGCACATAGTAAGCCCTAGGCACACCACCACAGCCACCTCGCTCCACGCAACCACTCCCATCACATCCACTATGCTCCGGCGATGCTCTCTGAATGATTTGATGTGGCCAAAAGGCCATTCTCTTGATTTCAGATATCACGCCTTGTCTGCCATTGCTGTCGAGCTTGAAGCAAGCTTGAAGTTGCCTCAGGTCTTGCTATGCCTAGGCATCAGTCGCAAGACGCGCGAAATCACCTCGCGCATGGTTTCAAGCCCTCAGTTGAAGTCGTGTGCCTCTGCAACCTCACCAATTTGGTCAAGACCTTGCTACTGCGGTTCGCAAAAGGAAGGTGGGACATTTGGTCCCACCTCGGAAGTAAAGAGGCACTTTCATGCGCATAAATTGAAAAAGTGAAAGAGGTTGTTCGCCTCCAACACTGAGGGTGAGGTCCTCCTCCCCCTTCACCAGACTCGTCTGCAACACTTCCCCCGTGGGACTAGCCGACTTGACTACCCGACCACCCCACACTCCTCACTCACCATGCACGCTGGTGAGCCTGGACCCGAGTATGCGATAGGTTCGATTACCCGACTGTTGAGGCTTGATAAACGACAATTTATCATCATTCTTATGCATTAAAACAAACCTAGCTCTTAGGATTTTGCTTCGCAAATGGGTTTTTGGGCTGCATTTAGGCATTAACTAGGTTAGGCATGCATTGCATTTTTTCTTATTATTTTAATGTGTTTTTGTGAGTGTTAGGGATGAACAGATATTCAAATCCCTAAAACCCCAACACTCAAGAAGGCAACTGACGAAGGAGGAGCTTAGACTAGCTAGAACTCAGCTTGATCCAGCTCACCACAGCTGGAACCTAGCTCACTTGGACTAAGGTTAGCTCATCCTAGCTCCATTCAGCTAATCTCAGCTAAATGGCAGCTCAAGAGAGCTCATCTTAGTTCACCCTAGCTCAGGTCAGCTCAGATCCAACTCGACTTAGTTGAGTCTAACTCATCTCAGCTCCCACTAGTCCACAGGGAGCTCTAGCTAGCTCAGCTGAGTTGACTAGAATTCACCTCAGCTCGGATCCAGCTACATCTAGCTCTACTCAACTCCAGCCAGCTGAAGAAGAATTCATCCCAGCTCAGGAAGCTCAAGTCTAGCTCTCGGGGACTGAACTTAGCTCAACTTGGTTGAGCTAAGCTACCTTAGCTATCTCAACCAGCTCAATCCTCCCCCGAAGCACCAGACCCAACTCACCTCAGCTCTATTCAACAGAAGCCAGCTCACTTTAGCTTGGCTTAGTAGCTAGCAAAGAACTAGCAATCTAAGCCAGCTAGAGTAGCCCCATGTTGACCTCTTCAGTAGCTGCCAGCTCCACATCACCTCGAGATTCTTCAGATCCAGCTCCTCCCACCAAACCCTAGCTCCAACACCTCCCCCTCTACTCCACCATTAGCTAAGCTAGCTTAGCTTAGGTTAGCTTAGCTATGCTCCAGCTCCCTTGGCATTTACCACCTAAAAACCCTACCTAACAACTCCAACAACTAGCTCTACCTAATCTCCACATAAGCTAACCCTACTTCCACCTCACCTTGGCGCCAACCTAGCCTACCCACTACCTCCAAAAGACACCATATAGTGGCACCAAAACCACCCTAACTACCTCCTTATTGGTGCCACTTTTTCCCTCCAAAACCCCCTTCATCTCCACCACACATCTTCCCTTAAACCCATCTCCACCATCCACATAATCCCCCTTCTAGAAGCCTTCTTGGTGGTGCCAAAACCAAGGCATCTTTCCATGGTTGGAGCCACCTTGAGGTGGCCCTTCACCACCACAACCACCACCTTCACACCCCCCTACTTGGCGCCAACTATCCTTAGCCCTAGGATCACCTACCCACCTCCATCTTCCCATCTTAGCCCTCCATTTCAAGAGTCACCTTAACCCCTCATCCTACCCTATAAAAAGACCACTACCCACCACCATTCAAAACATCCTTGGCTAGCAAATTTCCTCTCATACTCTACCTAGAGCCCACGCCCAAGAGAGAAGAAGAAGAAGAAGAAGAAGAAGATTAAGAGGATATTCTATCCCTTTGGTGCCTTCCCCTCTTCCCTTCTCTCTTTTGTCCACACCAGCCAAAGGAGGAGCCAGGCAAGGAAGAACTTTGGAGGAGGTCTTGAAGGTGGTCCACGCCACCTTGGAGGGGAGCTTGAGGGTGGTGCACCCCCACCCTTGAAGGAGAGCATTGAAGGTGGTAGCATCCACCTTAGAGGAGCTTTCAAGGAAGGAGAAGAAGGAGACCATCTTTTCAAGCCAAGGAGCAGCTAGGCTTGGAGCAAGAAGACTCCCTTCTTCACCAAATTTTTCAAGAGGATTTGTGTTTCTTTTATTGCTTTTATATTTTCCATTTCTAGTAGAAGCATTCCTCTACTTGTCTTTGTAAAGAACACAAATTTTGCTTAATTGAATTGCCTTCTTTTTAATTCCTATTGCAATTGTTGTCGTTGTTCTAGCACTTATTTCACTTCCACTCCTAGTTACTCTAGGCATCCACTTGCCTAGAGTGAGCTTAGGTAGTGGACATTTTCATCTCTTAATTTTTAGCTTAGCCATTTTAGGTGTTAGCACTTTTCCATCACAATTCGCACTTTGCCCTTATTATTACAAAACTAAAATATATATATATTTAAAATACCAAAAAGAAAGTTGAGATTTATTTTTTTTAATCAAGAGAATTGAATTGCAAATTTGCCTCCTTGGATGACCCTAGATACTCCCCTATCTACGAATATAAATTTAAAAGCGTATGCGAATTCGCATGTTACAGTGACATTAAAAACCTTAATTACAATTCACGCGATTTTTTGCATCACTTTTTGGCATCATTGCCGGGGAGGCACGACTTTGCTTAATCATTTTTCCTCTTGCTTGAAGTGGATCTCATCCCCTTCTCTTTCTTTTATCTAGTGTGCAGGAACTACAGCGGGAAAGCGAGAATTTAAAAGCGAAAGCTCAAGGTTCCTTTTCTTCCAGTGGATTTTCAGGTTGGTTCCACTTTATTGTCACATAGTTAACTAAAACTACCAAAATAATATTAAACTTGGCTTTCAGGATCCTAAACATCTTAATTAAGTGGAGTGGTGTCCATTAAAATTCATTGTTTGCTTGAATGTTTCATTAACACCACTCCATTTGAAGTATTGGTGCTCTATTTTGCAGGTCTAGATTTCTATCCAAACTTGTAAAATCAATTCTCAACACCATAGACCTCTTAAAATCACAAAATTTCATACAGCGATTCCAAATTAAGTTAGAAACATCTGTTCCAAATTTTAGATCAATTATCTTTGTATTTAATTTTTAAAAATTCGTGGACTGCAGAGGGGTCACACCCTCTAATCTTCCTATTTTGCTACTATTCGTGAATTTTTAAAATTTTTATACTCATCCAATTTTGTGAAATTTAGCTTTCTGGAGTCCTTGTGAAATTTTACACATCATATAAAATCACCAAAATTTTCTGAGGTCAGTGGTAATACTAAAAAGTCCAAAATGCCCATGGGTATCATTTCTGGACTTTGACACCAGTACAAATAAAAATTCAAAATAATTACCAAATAAATTCCTAAAAGCTTACAAAAATCTTTTTTGGAATCCTTGTTTGATTTTACATAAGGTAGTGGTGTTGGTTGCATTGTTTGGACCACTACTTATTCAGAAAGCCTAAAAAGAATTCATTGGTAATAATTTTCTATAATAGGGTTCAAATCCAATTAGGGTTTCTTTCTTGTTTTTAGTCCCACAACATAAAGGAAATACATCATCACCAATACAACTTGTTTTTCCTTTGATTGTGGAGTTTCAAACTTGTTTGAACATTTAAAAAGAAAAACCTTAAAACACATTCAATTAAATTAAATCCTAAAAGACAAAAATACAAAAATTTTATGACAACTTGATTTGCATTGGAACCACTTTCCAATTCTTGCATACACACAAAAAATCGTAATAACAGGGCAATAACCCAAATTGACGTCCTCCACATTCCGTGTACACTATAGTCTCCTAGACCTAACTAAAATCCGTAGCAACTTGACCCCTAAGGCTTCATCAACTTAGGCTTGCTATATAGGTCTTAAGTTTTCTTTAGTTAATACCGATTCTGTCATCTATATCTGGTGTTCAGGCTGAGGGGCCGTGTCAAATGACCAGGTGCGGGTTTGTACAAGCACTTAGGATTTTCCCTTGGAAGCATTTGGGCCCAGACCTCCCCTTAAGCAACTTGGCTAGATTTGTTGACAGAATGGGTATTCACTATTGATTACTTATTTCCTATGTAAACCAAGTCTTAGGTTTATTTTTAGGGAGTCACACTTAAGTTAGGTCTAGCTTTGGTTGTTTGAATTGCATACTTTCTCTCATCTCTTTCTCTTCTCCTCCCCTCCAATTCTTCCAAAACAGTGCATGCACGTGCAACGGTCCCAAAAACCACACCTTGAGGGACCATCTGATTTCGCCCCCTGCAGTAGAAAATCATTGTTTTCTTCTCCCTCCTCTTCTAAGAAAATGGAAAACCCAAGAAGCCGACAAAAAAATTCTGCTTCCACTTCTAACCCGTCAACCGACCCACATGCTGACTTCACCCTCCCTCACCTCCCTAATTTGGAGCAACCGAAAATTCCAGTAGGGCCAGGTGGCCCTCCAATTCTAACTCAAAATCCAAACCCCTTTGCCTTAATGGTCGACCATTTGGTTCGACTACAACAAAATCAAGAAGATTTGGCTAGGACTATCACGAACGTAGCTAACCAAGGGCAAAATCCACCACCCTGCCAACAGCCTGTCGTTCCGCTTAAGGATTTCTATGATCCTTCCAATTACGAGGAAAGACCCAGGGTGGTCATACCACAAGGGGATTTCGAGATCAAACCAGCCATTCTAAACCTTATCAAACATTTTCATGGTCTTCCAAGGGAGGACCCTTTTTGTCATCTCGAGGAATTAACTGTCCTCGCTCAAACCACTCATTCATGCAATGTGCAAGAAGACATGTGGTTAATGAGATCTTTTCCTCTCTCTCTTAAAGACAAAGCGTCTCATTGGTTTAGAACGATTGGGTGCCATTTTACCACCTGGCCCCAATTAAAAAGTGCTTTTCTCAAAAAAAAATTTTTTGATCGGTGAAACTAATGCGTTAAGAAGATCCATAACGACCTTTCAACAAAAAATTGGTGAACCCCTCCACAAAGCCTGGGAAAGATTTCAAGAACTTCTAAGAAGTTGTCTGATGCGTTTCTTACTCAACTCAGTTAATTAAGTTAATTTCACTTAATTAAGAGTAGAGAAAAGTTACTTAGGTTAACTCGAAGCTGGGTTGATTAGTAGTATAGGGTCGAATTAACCTAACATTTTAGAAATTTTTACTGGTTGAGTCCAGGTCGTTCACATAATTCATTTTAAATTCACCAGTTATCTTTATTTTTCTAAGTATAGGATGTATAATTAAGTTAATTATGGAAACATGAATTTTGCTAAAAAATCATTAGAATGGAATAACAAGCAAAATCCCATATGAATTCTCATTTTCAACATTTAAAACATGTAAATCCTCTATTTATTTCAAATGATTTAAGGTAAGGAAGAGTTTATTTAATCAAAACATGCCTTATTACAACATTTAAAAATAAAAAGAAATTACAATGTAACAAGAAAATAACCTCTCTTTATTTCTTCAGCCTCTATCTCTCTCTTTTGTTCTTCTTCTTTCTTTCTTTCTCTATTTTCCTTTTATTTATCCTTTATCTTTTCTCTCTTTCTTTTATTACTCTCTTATTCTCTCGACCTCTCTTCTTTCCTATCTTCTTCTGCTCCTACCTTCTTCTTCCCTTAGTCTTTTCTTCTTAGTTCCTTTAGTGCCTATTCTTCTCCTTTCTTTCTTCAACACATAGTGATTTCATCACTTCAGCTCTTCTGCTTCTATGCTTTTTGGCTTCCCTTTAAACCTTCAGCTGAACCAGGTTTATTTTCTCTTTAACCAAAAATTACTTTTTATTTGCGACGAAGTCCTTTCGAGGACACACAACATCCTGAGATCAAGGTGGGACTAAACCCTACTCGGTCCTCCCTTGGTTTCATTAGCATTCGATTTTGGTTTATTTCTCGAGCCAAACGGGCCCTCTCAAGCCGAACCAGTTCACTCCTCCCAAACCTCACCCTCCCAGGGCCTACACATTCTCACATGCCCACTCGGGTGCACACCCGCAGGCACACACATGGCCGCACACACACACACATGCTCGTAAAGGTCAAATGTTCAGATCGCACCGAGCGCTTGACGACTGGCATGCCTATACAACAACTCAATTTTACACTAAAGCGGGCGCTCGTATCTTGCCGATGTGGGACTATGTTTCCCCCCTTCAGAGTAAACTTCAATTAACGATTTCTCCTAACTCAGATCTCCATTCCAAGTGATTCAAAGCTTGATGGAAAGCTCTAAGGTTGCTCTACAAGATTGCAGGGTCAATTTTAAGATAAGAGCATGTTTTCCTCTTTAATTTGAAGAGTGAAATAAGGGGGCTCCTACGGGTTTAATGTGCCTGGAAATGAAGTTAATGCTCACAGGGTATTCAGCTTGGATTTTCCTCTCTCAGTAAGGGTCTAAACAGGTTCTGCATATGATTACGCAGCTGTAGGTATAGGTTTTGAGCTCTCAGAGGTTTCAGGTAACATAGGGAAGCTTCAAAATTCTCTGAAAGCTTCAGAGAATGAAATTTCAGACTAAGAAATTTGCAACAGACACATAAGAACATATCTAATTGATTTAAACAGATTATAAGGGTTAAAATTGACTCAACTAGGCAGGTTTTACGATTAAATCTCAACAAAATGCCACTGTCGTTAGTTTGGGCTCAAAAATAACCCAAACTGGCAGTGATTAAATTCCAACCAAAATTATCACTCTAAAACTTTCCAACAGATTCTCAGGAACAACTTTAACTCCTCAATTCTTCAATTCGAGCTCAGAATCAAATTCTTCTTCCTATGTTTAATTGTGAGGCTCAGAAATTTGACTTTATGATTTAAACCACTTCACAAAAAATTAAAACCTAAAATAGAATCTTCTTAACCCCAGGAACTCATCCATCCTTTTAAACAACTGTGTAAACCCTAGAAACTAGAGTTCCAGGCTCGTCGCCTGAACTTCTAAAGGCATTTGTTCGTCAGAAGAACCTAAGGTTTGTTACAGAAATTTGGAGGCATAATTGACTTCAGTGCATTACACTGAAGCTTTTAAATCCATCAAATTCCTCTTTTAAACTTCTGTCAAACTTCTCCAACTCCGCTGGAGTTGGAGAAGATGAACCTTTATCTACAACTCCAGTCATCAAAAGTTCAATTAAATGACCTCAAAATAATCAGTAATTCATATTTCATTGATCTAGAGTTTCTCACTAAGCTCTGAAGGCTGTAGCTCAATTTTGACTTGTCGGAGCTCACTGGAGCTCCGGTAAGTCTAGAATAAAATGAAAAGTGCGTACAGAATGGTAAAACATGCCATTTTTAATCTACATAGCTTCCTGAGGTTGCAAGGAACCTTAGGGACTCAATTAATTCTTCATTTGCATAATAAAAGACAGATTTAACAGTAAATCTATTTCTTTAAGAATCTGAGTTGGATTAGGATCAGGACTTGTTTTACCACTCAATTGAGTGGTCAAAACAAGTCAACAGATAATTGTGATCATAATTATATATATAATTAAAGATTTCAACTACTCCTGAGCTGCCATTGACAGCAAGCTCAAAGAGCTTAATTAGAATTAGGCATTTACATTATAAATGGCAATTACTCATATTAAAGTGTAAAGTAGGGTCCTTAGTGATGAAAAGACATTGGAAGACCCTGTGGATGTGAAGCTAAATCAGCTATTGCCACCATGGACAGCGACAGTAGTCGGTGGAGGTGAAGGTGAATTAGGTGATTCAATGATCAATTAAGTGTTTAAATGTGATAGAAATGATCGTGGATGGAAGAAGAAAGTGATCAATGGATTTAAAAGACAAAACTAGGGCTCTGGCGAGCTCAAGGAACTCGCCAGAGTCGAAGAAGATGATCTGAGAAATCAGGCATTACAACTAAACTACCTACCTAAACTACTCCTAAACAACTCCTATTCCTACTCCTAATCTACCATTACCTGGACGAAGTGGTCAATAGGGTTCCGCCGATGGCTCATGGCGGACGACAAAATCAGAGGGTTAAAAGAAGAATCTTCGGCGGGCAAATGTGAAGTAGAGGATCTCCTTGGTCAGCACCTATCTTCAGCGAATCTCCTCAGCTGATCAGGATGGACAAAGGAAGTCGAAGAATGAGGTGGATGGTCGCCAGAGTTGCAAACGAATAGCCTATTGGGTCGGCTCAGTGTTAGAAGAGAGAACGGAGCCAACTTCAGAGAAATCGGAGGGGTGAGGGGGTATTTATAGTAATTGGCGACAAAGAAAGTGCCGTGGTCTGGACGAAGAAGAAGCTTGGGGAGCTTAACCTCCGGCATTGTCCCCGATGACAGTGAGGTTAACTCCCACCAAAAATTAGGATTTTCAAGTAATCCAGACTGGTGGATGAAGATGGAGTGCTGAGCGCTAGCTCCAGGAGCTTTGAAAAGGAAGGATGATGTCGGCAGGGCAGTGATCGCGCGGTGGAGACACTCTCCGTCGTCAGCCGTTCACTCGGTTGGAGGAGAAAGGGATAGGGACCAAAATGCAATGAAACTTAAGGACCTATATGTAAATTAAGGACCCGATTGCAATGAATTTTAAGGACCAAAATGTAAACCTAGGTTTTAAAAGTTTATTTTAACTTAGATTTTTTTCTGACTTTTTATATATGCTAGTAAATAAGGTAATTATTATGTTTTCACCTTGAATTTACACTTTTAACCTTTTTAGGTTAATCTATTAGATTAAGTGAAATTACTTAAGTTATTACATACTTATGTATACATTATGTTTAAGTTACTTAACTTATTAATTAAGGAAATGATTAATAAGATTTCCAGTCCAATTATTAATTAAATTGTTAATAATGTTAATTGAATGATAAAATATCATTTTTAGCTTATTTTAAGATCCTTTACCAAATATCCATCATTTAATAATTAACCCTTATATGTTCATAACCTTAGCTAATTAACTAGAAAGTCTAGTTAATTAGGGGTAATTAGAGATCATGAAGAGCCTCTCATCATACCCCCAAGCCAAAGTTTTGCTAGTCCCTAGCAAAATTAACTAAGATTATGATGATTTAAAGCACTTGGGTTTAAATTATTATAAATAGTAACTATGTAGAGGAAAGCTTAGGTCAGAAATTTTTAAGCTTAAAATAAATGATTAATATATAGAGCACTTGTGAAAATTTTCTTACTTAGATTTATACTTATAACATTTTCAAAACACACTTAAAATAATTTGTTAACAAGAATTTTATTCAAAATTAGAATTCTTTAAAAATCTCGTAATCTTTGTAACTATTCTTAACTCAAATTAGAATATAAAGTGTTTTAAAGAAACAAAACTTTAGGATTGAGAATTAAATTTTAACTCAAAAACTCATTAGAATTAAGTTGATCCTTTGTTTATGATATTTGACTTTTATCAATATAAGTTTAAGCAAATTAACCAGATACTCATTATTAATCAAACTTAGAGTAGTAAAACTCTAATTTACTAGCCTACAACACTAAAGAACAACTTCTAGACCTAGGATTCTGTCAATTCTTCTCCTTTAGGTCTCAACTTAAAATCTTCAAAACCCGATTTCTTAGGCTTCATTGCCTAATACCAAGGTTCAGTAGCTATGATTTTAAAACATCTATACTTAGTGAAGAGAATTGTCCTAAAGGCATCCAAAGTAGCAAAAATCCAGATCTTAGGACATCAATTTCCAATCCCAATTATTCCAATTCAAGCCTTTGGCTTGGCCTTACTCAAGTTTGGTTGCTTTCTCCTCACCAGTTTTCTATCCCGAGGTCAACACTTTTTGTGTATATCTCCCTGGTGGACCACTGGGTCTCTTATTCCTAATATTTTTATCTCCATATTTTTTTTACTTTTTCTATTGGTTAGAACACCCATTTGTAGCGAGGTGTTCTTTTTATTTGATGGAAGGAAGGGTAGCATCCATTTGTAATGAGATGCTTTTATTTATTATGCAAAAACTGCATAAGCACCCTTTTGTAACGAGGCACTTAACTGCAGGGTGTTTTTATTTTTATTTTTATTTTTCTTTTCCCCCTTCTCATTTTTCTTACTAACTTTATTCTCCAAATCCTTTTTCTAGGTGAGTGACGCATCCTTCACCCTTTCAAGAATCGCCTCGTGGAAATCCCTGGACTAAAGAGGATTCAGAACTGATCTCTTAACCTCTATGTTTTCGCGGTCTCAGATGACAACAAGACAATTCTATGTGTGTGAATTTAGATGTTTAGGTTACTTAACTCTCAAATCAAAGCTTGGACAACAAAGCCCTTCACTCTCAGGTTCTTCAAATTCTTAGTTTCCTCCTATAGGATCCATCAAGACAAAATTTACCAAGTCTAGTTATTTATCTTTAGCTTGTAAGTCTTGTAAACTAAAATTCTACTAACTCTCTATCTAATTAACTCTAAGTATCTGGCCTTGTTACTTAACTTTATGATAAAATCAAATTTTCAGAAAGCAAAAGAATTACTTAATCTAATTGATTAGAAAGTTATAATTTAATTCCAAAACTTAAGTTTAAATCTTAATACACTTAGTTTCTTACTTCAAGATAGGAATAGAAAAATAAATTTTAAAAAGATTTAAAAGATTCCTAATTCAAATAAAATCTTATTTTTTTAAAATAAAAGTGTGTTTTTACAAAATGTTTAAAGTAAAAATCTAATTAAGAATTGAATGCTCTTAAATATCTATATATATTCTATATACATTTTAATTTCTGACCTAAAAGAAAATTCAGCTCTTAATTATATTATATATATATATTCTTCTTCTTTTCTTCTTTATTAAAAATAAATATACCCCTCTTATTTTTATGAATTTTTTTTCAAATTTTTGTATTTATATATTTTTGTTTTTTTATGTATATAGGATTTTCCAATTTTTATAATTTAAAAAAAAAATTCAAATTTTTATGAAAATTTTTATCTTTTTAAAAATTTTATCATTTTCAAAATTTTTATTTTTTAAAATTTCGTGGATATTTAATTTTTATGTGTTTTTATTTTTAAACCCATACTTAAAGTGAAAATTTCACTTCAACACCCTCCCAAGCCAAAATTTTACAATTTCCTCATTGTAAGAAGGGTGAAAAGATATTACACTTCATTTAGTATAGGGTGATGGAAGGAGTCGAATAGAGGAGATCCAAGGATCTCTATGCGAACGATTTCAATTCTAACCAAAGGTTAGAGTCGTCAGTCGAACTAAATGAAGGTAATCAATAAAATATGAAGTGAAATTTCAGAGTAAGTGTAGAAGGAAATCAAAAGAGTAAAAACAGGAAACAGCTATGTACAAATGCTAAGTTTTATGCCTTCAGCTAGGCGTAAACCCTAGTAAAGAACACCTAAAAAGAATAGGTATATGGTAAAAACAAAGGAGTTATGAAAGAATTGGATCAAAAATAGAAAAACAGATAAAAACCACCCAGTCAAAACTCGTCTGGAAATTGCCTAGAATAGATCTCACAGGACCCAAAATCAGATTCTTGTGAAAAATCTTAAAAAGATTAGAGTGAATCTCATGAAAAGTAGATCTAATTTAGGTTGAAATGTAGAATGTTAAAGATTAAGGCAATTCAAGAAATGATTCCAACCAAGTTTAGAAGATCAGTAGAGTCAGTTTTGATTCTCAATAATAGGTGGGTCATTTTGACATAAAATAGGTTGTTGATGCGAGTTTGGTGGATTGTTTTCAGGTAATATGGAGGACGGGTTATGATTAGAATCAAAGGCCTGATTAAGAAAATGGACTTGGCCTTGATTTTGCCTAGGATTTTGTCGTTGACTCTTTGACACAACTCTCAAAATCTGGTCTAGCTGTGTATCTCTAATAGGGCTAGAGTAATTCTACATACTTATAGGATTAGGCCTTAAATTTGATTACTGAGGAGGCAATGGAGGTGGGTTTAAATGGGTCTAATTCGGATAATTTGGCCTTTGATTTTGATTTTGATTAGCCCAAGAGAAATTTAGGTGGCTTCTCCATTCAAGATTATAGGTATTTGAATAAAGGTTTGGTCTTGGTGTGTTTTCCTAGATGGCATGTAATCTTAAAAAATATGGTGTGTTTTCTGCAACAGGAAAGGGTGGGGAAAAGGGTGGGTAAGATTGTGGGACAAAGGTCCCTCCTTAGGTTGGTGAAGGAGTAGATAGAAAACCCAAGGAAGAAGGATCTCTAGAATTCAGATTATTCATAAATTCCCTCCCCGCGGGAATTTAAGAAATAGGTGAATATGCGAGATTCGTAGCAAGTAGAGGCGTAAGAGTCTTCATTGTGTTTCTGACCTCGTCGAGAAGCTTTGCTACGATATCGACTCTGTCCAGTTTTTCTGCAATTATCTCTAAATCCATTGAACTGGACGGTTACCGATCTTGTGAATGCCCTTGTGCGGATTTGATGAGTCGTGTTTACATCCCACGTAAATTGCGACATTGATGCATTGTTGATAGAGTTTTCCACCATCCTTTCAAATAATTCTAAGGCGGATTCTACATTGCGATTTAGAAAATTCCCTCCACAAGAGGCATCGACTAGATTGCGAATGCCCTCTTGTAAACATAGTAAAAGATGTGCATGAGTTGCCAACGAGGGATGTAATGATGTGGGAATTTCCTTTGCAATTCATGAAAACGTTCCCACACTTCATGAATTGGTTCTCCTTGGTTTTGATTGAAAGTAGTAATAGCTCACCTTAAAGCATTAGTTTGACCAATAGGAAAGAATTTCTTCAAAAATGCGGATTCGAGTTTAGCCCAAGTTGAGATTGGTCTTGCTATAGTGCTATACCATTAAGCTGCTTTATCTTTAAGGCTAAAAGAGAACATTTTCATTAGTAGGATTTCCCTATTTTGATTTCGAGGACCAAGAGTTTGGGATAAATTCTTAAGATCTTCAATATGTTGAAATGGATCCTCAGGTGCAAATCCGTGAAAGTAGGGGATTAGACCTATGCTATTCAGCTTTAATTCAGGATCATTTTCCCCAACAGGAGTCCTAACATTAGGCTCTACTTGTGCATTAGATGGATTGCAGTAATCTCTAAGTAGAGGTCTTGGACGAGGGATCGGTAAATCAGGGATCTCAAAACCCACCTCAAGTTGAGGTGGAGGACGGGTTTGAAGAGCCTGTAAATTGTTTAAGGCTGCTATCAATAGATTAATTTGTCCTATTTGCTCAAGCATCCTAAGGTTCCGGTTCAGGAGTGCCTCATGAACATCAAAAGGCAGCATCTCCCCTTGACCAGAAGAAGGGATCTCGGGATTTAGACTCTACAATTGATCCATAGAAGTAGATGGATTAGACGGGAAAACTATTGGTTTATCTGCAACCGGCCTAGGATCACCTGTCAACGATGGTGCAAGAGGCGGATGTAAGGATTGCCTCCCATCCATAAAATGGAAAATAATGTGCAAAGGCACATGCACACCACCGAAAAAAAAAATAACGGCACAAAAACCCACAAAACAGCGCAAAGACACGGGTTTTACTCTTCTTTCAAAGGAAAGAAGAGATTCCTAGGGTACGCAAAAGTAATTTGACACAAGAAAATAGAGTAATAGTATCAAAATACGCATCCTGATCTGTGTCTACGCAGGTGCGTACCTTAAAGCTCAAAGGTCTAAGGTCTAGGATCAAGACCGCTCACTACTGGCTCCCCAGGGCTCTAGTAGTGAGACAGACTTGTTGATCTTCGACCAAAGCCCTAAGAGGTGCAAAAAGGAGAGATAGAAAAATAGACTCGTGTGATTCTAGTGATCACGTTGTGTGCACGATAGCATGCAACAGACGATAGCGATAGAAAAACCCGCATTCATTCTGCAATCAGATTTAAGTCACAATTTTTAACTTCCTCTTTTTAGTTAATCTTTCACAAAAATATATCAAGTAAAAAACAATGGCCGCTTTTTAAATCTTTTCAAACAAAAATATATGGTCTTTTTAAATCTTCAAGGATAGGGATCTACATAGGTTTTCTCGTGTTTTCCTGCTGATGTGAGAAAAATAGTAAAAAATTTTCTCGAGTCAGTTTTGCACTAATACTAGCAGATAGAATGCACTCCTGAGAGTGTATGCCTATGATATGCTGCTCCTAGTTAGAAAAAGATGTATTTTTGTATTTTTTTAATTTTTTAATGCAACAAAACAAAACTACTCTAAAGACTAAGACTAGAAATACTTACAACAAGAATGGAAAAAAACATAACAGAATCCCACCTTCCCCTGAGATTACCCACGAAGGTGAACCTGAAAAGAAGACAGAAAACAACAAGACAAAACAAAATACAACTAATTAGAACAAAAACATTAAAAACAAAAATATAATTACAAATACCTCCTAATCAAACAATTAAACCAACTAAGTTCTAGTGAATTAAGGGATTGCCTCCTCGACAACGATGCCATTAAAATGATGCATAGAAGAAGCAATGCCAGGGAATGTTTTGATGAATGAAATGAAGCAAAATATTATCTCCTCGACAACGGCGCCATTAAAATGATGCATTTCTTACTAAACTCAGTTAATTATGTTAACTTCACTTAATTAAGAGTAGAGAAAAGTTACTTAGGTTAACTCGAAGTTGAGTCAATTAGTAGTATAGGGTCGAATTAACCTAACATTTTGGAAATTTTTACTTGTTGAGTCCAGGTCGCTCGTGACGAGTCGACTTTCTGCTTTGCGTTGTAGTATTTAAGTGGTGGAAAAATCGACTAATCAAAAATAAAAATAACCACTCATAGAAGAGCGGGTCGTGTCAACAGGGAGGCAATTATGCAATAAACTCTCGATTATTTTATATTCTTTCTGTAAATTGTGAAATCCCTATTCAAATCTGACATAAAATGCGATGGAAAGTAGATTCACAATAATTTAAAAAGATAAGGGTATTGGTGCAGTTTACCCTCACTGAAATCTTCAATAAATCTATGACGATTTTATGTAATCTTCATGTGACGTATACTAGAGAAAAATTAGTGCACAGGTTAAGCCTAAAACCAATCTTGAAATAGGTGAATATCATTAATGTGCAACTATCAGAGAATATGAGTGTGCATGCGCAATTTTACCACAATATAATAATAATAAATAAAAATCAAATTCTGGTGGCAATGGCAGTGAATGTAAATTTTAATTGAATTCCTAACAGAGCATTTGCTCTCTCTGCTCCTCGCGCGAGAGAGACAGAGCACCGGCGGGCAATGGACGCTCTAGGGAGGTCGGCGAGGATGAGGGCTATCCGATGGAGGCACGGCGTCGACGGAGATGGCCGGAGGTGGCCGACCGGCGGAGGAGAAGACGCTGGAGGAGGCTGTCTACTGTAGCCGCACGCCTACCTGCAGGGAGCGTGAGCGATGCCTGCCGGTGGCTGGTGGTGGTGGTGAAGGCACGTAGCGCCTTTAGGCGCAGATGGAGGGAGCACTACGCGCCTGCAGGTTGGTTAGAAGGCACGGTGTAGGCAGGGCAGTGATTGGAGAGGCGCGCGGTGCAGAAGCGCGTAAGGTGGCTGCAAGCGCCTACGGGCTCTAGAGAAGGGTGCCTGCAGGGTGCTTGGTGCGGGTGAAGGCATGCAACGCCTGCGGAGGGGTTGGGCGTGAGGTAGAGCGATGGTGAAGGAGTGGGTGCCAACAGAAGGAAGGCACTGTGTGGGAGCCTGTAGGGAGCGCTAGGCGCTGGCGGGGGAAGCAAAGCAGGCGGATGCTTGCAGGCGCTTGCAGGCGCACGCGCTTACGGGGAGGTGCTGGAGGGTGTGCCTACGGGCGCGGCTGGAGGATCAAGGCGAGCGTGCTTACGGGCACAGGTGGCTAGGCGGTCTGCAGAGAGTGCTAGGCGCTGAAGTGGGTGTAGCAGTAGGCACGCAGTGGGGAGCCTGCAGCTTTGGGTGCACGGGGAAGATGTAGATCCACAGTGCACGCTAGAGAAGATGGTGAAAGTTCTTCACAGAGCATGCTTGATGTCGTTTCCTGCAGGGGGGAGATGCCTCCTCTCCTTTCTCCGCATGCTTTTTAACTCCTCTCTCTCCCCGCATGCGCCAAACAAGGGATTTTCAAATCCCTTAGATATTTTTGGCCTCGTTTGTTGAGGGAGGGTGGCGAGAGATCGGATAAATGTTGGGAGCAGTTGCGGATGGCCGGAGATCAAGGAAAAGATGCCACCGGTTGTTGGGGAAATTTACTCCCCAACCCTTGCTCTTTCTAAATATAATTCCTGCACATAAAAACAAAATCATTACATATTAAGTTATAGAATGTTATAAACTTAAATCATGATGCATACAAATATTCTACAACTTAATTGCAGTTATTAACACACCTAAACGGTACGATTAAAGTTACTTAGGCATAATATTAGTCCATTAAAATGGACTCATCAAATACCCCCATGCCTAAGATTTGCCAGTTCCTAGCAAAAATTAGTAGAAGTAATCAAAAGATTTCTTCTTTTCTTACTTCAAGACTTCAAAAATCCAGACAAATGTGAAGTGCTGATTGCTTAGGTAACAGATCCAAGAGAAAAAGCCAATTCGCATTAGGAGTTCGTACTTCACCCTTGGTAAATATTTCTGCCGGGATAGGCAACTACTTCCCTCGGGGATAAAGCAGACAATAATCTATAATTTGACCCCGGCGTTTGGCTTAGGCAAGAGATATCGAGTTGAATGGATTTGTATTTGGTGGCACACACTCATCTGGTGCTACAAATAGTCTAGTACTGCAGACTCTAGATCTTTAGACTATTAGACAAGTCAACTCTGAGAGAGGCTACACCATTATGCTCTCTTGATGCTCCTGGGCACTCCCTCTTTTCTTTCTTTCTGAGATCACAAATCTCGCCAGATTTAGAAATTGTACTCACTATTTGGTGGCCTCACATGGCATACACATTTCAATTAAAGTCCTAATAACTCTACAACTAAGTTAGAGTCCACAACCAGTACTTGGGCAATCAGAAATACTAAAAGGTAGGTATGGGTCATATTTGGTGGAATGTGATAAGTGTTTTGTTGCCTCAAAAATAATGTTACATCATAAACTTGGATTTTTTTTTTCAATATAACTATTTCTTCTTTTTGTTCCTTCTGTTTCTTCTTTTTCTTCTTCTTTTTTTTTATTTCTTCTTGTTTTTGTTTCTTTTTCAATCAAGACAACACGATACGGACTTTTATTTACAAGGCATTATTAGGGATGATGATGGTCAAGAGGAAGTTGTGTGGCTTATTTGGTGGAAGTGCCTATTCTCGGCACCGGGAAGGAATGGATAGGACAGGCGTATTTCTGACCTTTGACACTTTTACCCTCCTTCAGCCGAGGACTCTATGAAGGACGGTCGTAATCATCCACCATAGTTATAGCTTTATTAAGACTCAATCTCTGTGTATCTGCCTTATTGGTGACTCTCAGGAATTCACACAAAATATGCACAAAGGAACAGAGTGAAAACTGCGCCTAACTCTGAAGTATCATCATCTAATTGTCCAAAACTTAAGAGTCCTTGCACTAGACTTAGCGCACCAGTAATCTCTCTACTTTCTTCTCGCAAATATGAGGTGGATCTATTAGAAGATAGTATGCCTGACTCCCTATGAACTGTAAAAGGGTTCAATGGACTACAAATGCTTATCGGTTTTTCTCAAGGATCTATTACTAAGTCTACGTGCACGTGAAATAAATGTATTGGATTCTAAACTTAAGAAATAATTTTAAGAAGAAAAACTTTCAATGACAAAGGTATTCTTCTAGGGACTAACCCATTTAGCTCAAGAAAAGAGAACTTTATATATATAAATATGTATGCAAATATTTATAAATGCTATAAGCATTCTCAAGTTATACCCCCCCATGCCTAAGACTGACAATGTCCTCATTGGAAAAATACAGACATAGAAGAATATCACCTGAAGAGGAGAGTGGGAGGAGCTAAGGCTCCTCAAGCCGAAGTGCATCCAAAACCTGGCCATCTGAAAGAGTAATATACGGTTTAAGTCACTGGCCATTTACTTTAAAGCTCGCACCTAAAATAGGGTTCCTAATCTCTACAGCTCCATGAGAGAAAGTATTGATAACAACGTATCGCCCATCCCTGCGAGACTTGAGCTTTCCAGGAAATAATTTAAGTCTAGAATTGAAAAGCCAGACCCACTGGTTGGGCTCAAAAGTCTTTCTAATGATGTGCTTGTCATGGAAGACTTTTGTACATTGCTTGTAAGCTTGAGAAGTTTCATAAGCTTCATTACGAAGCTCCTCAAGCTCACTTAATTCTAACATACGTGCTTTTCTTGCTTTATCCAGATTTAAGTTAACATTTTTATTAGCCCAATAAGCTTTATGTTGGATTTCAACGAGAAGGTGGCACGCTTTTCTGTAGATAAGACGGAAGGGAGACATGCCCAAGGGAGTCTTATACACAGTTCTGTAGGCCCAAAGAGCATCATTTAGTTTTTTACACCAATCCTTCCGATCAGGCCTGACAGTTTTTTCTAAAATTCACTTAATCTCCCTATTAGACACTTCAACTTGTCCACTCGTTTGGGGATAATAAGGTGTGGCTATCATGTGGTTGACTCCCAAATTTTGGAGTAGTCTTGTGAAGTGTACATTCTTAAAGTGAGGTCCTCCATCACTTATGATTGTCCTTAGGCACCCATACCGAGAAATGATATTAGCCTTAACAAAGCCCAAGACCACGGAATGGTCATTGGTTCGCATGGGTATGGCTTCTATCCACTTTGATACATAGTTAACAGTCACAAGGATGTATTCATATCCGAAGGACACAGGAAAGGGACCCATGAAGTCAATGCCCCAAATATCAAAGATTTCAACAGGGAGGATAGGTTGTTGGGGCATCTCATCCCTTTTTCCAATGGTTCCTGTCTTCTGGCAATGTAGACATGCGCCCACATACATATGTGCATCTCGGAATAATGTGGGCCACCAAAAACTAGACTGAAGAACCTTATGGGAAGTCTTCTTCCCACTAAAATGTCCCCCACAGTGGAGGTCATGGCAGAAACTCAGAACACTTCTTTGTTCTTCATCAGGGATGCAACGACGAAACAGCTGGTCAGGGCCTATTCTAAAAAGCTCGGGTTCCTCCCAGTGATAAAATTTAGCGTTGGCGAGAAACATGTCTCACTTCTGCTTGTCCCAAGTACTGAGGGTAATTCCTGTGACCAGATAGTTCACTATGTCAGCGAACCAAGGAGTTTTACCTTCCACGGCCATTAGAGACTCATCAGGGAAAGTCTCTTGAATACCACTAGCAGGGTTTGATGCCTCAATAGGGATCCTAGAAAAATGGTTTGCTACCACATTCTCAACTCCTTTCTTATCTTTAATTTCCAGGTCAAATTCTTGGAGTAGCAGAATCCAACGAATTAGGTGAGGTTTGGTGTCCTTTTTAGCCAGAAGATGCTTAAGGGCTGAATGATCAGTGAACACCACAACCTTAGATCCCAAAAGATAAGATCGAAACTTTTCCAAAGCAAATACTACAGCAAGTAATTCCTTTTTAGTGGCCATATAGTTTTGCTGAGGATCCGTAAGGGTCTTGCTGGCACAATGTAGCACATGAGGTTTGCCATCAACCCTTTGACCTAAGCTCCCACTGCAAAATCAGAAGCATCGCACATAAGCTCAAATGGGAGGGTCCAATTTGGTGCTTGGAGAATCGGCGCGGTAATGAGGGCTTTCTTCAAAACTTGGAAAGCCTCGCCACATCTATCATCAAAATCGAAGGAGACATCCTTCGCTAACAGGTTGCAGAGTGGCTTAGAGATTTTACTGAAATCTCTAATGAAGCACCTATAAAATCTAGCATGGCCAAGGAAAGATCTAACCTGACGAACATTGGTGGGCAATGGAAGCTTAGAGATGGAATCAATTTTTGCGATGTCCACCTGTAATCCTCTCTCGGAAACTATATGCCCTAACACAATGCACTGCTGGACCATAAAGTGGCTTTTCTCCTAGCTAAGCACCAGCTTTGCCTCTTCGCAACGGGTTAAGACTTTATCAACGTGAGAAAGGCATAGGTCAAATGATAAGCCATAAATGGAGAAGTCATCCATGAAAATTTCAACGAACTCGTCGACATATCAGAAAAGATAGCCATCATACATCGTTGGAAAGTGGTAGGAGCATTACATAACCCAAATGGCATTCGGCGAAATGCAAAAGTACCATACGGACTCGTGAAGGTGGTACACTCCTGATCATCAAGAAAAACATCTATCTGATTGTACCCAGAGTACCCATCAAGAAAACAAAAGTACTTATTCCCTGCCAATCGTTCTAGAATTTGATCGATAAACGGTAAAGGGAAATGGTCTTTCTAGGTAGCTGTGTTTAAACGGCGATAATCAATGCAGACCCTCAAACCAGTTGAGGGTCTAGTGGTCACCAGTTCACCTTGCTCATTTTCTTCCACAGTGATCCCAACCTTTTTCGAAACTACGTGAATAGGACTGACCCATTTACTATCTAAAATGGGATAGATAATCCCTGCATCCAGCCATTTCAGAATCTCCTTTTTAACAACCTCCCCCATATTTGGATTGAGCCTTCTCTGCATATCTTGGAAAGGCTTCACGGACTCGTCTGTGTATATATGATGCATGCAAAGAGAGGGATCAACACCCATAATATCAGTAATTGTCCAGTCAATTGCTTCCTTGTGCCTTTGTAAACACTCAAGCAGAGCTCCCTCCTGCAATTCAAATAATGCAGACGAGATAATAACGGGGAGCTTGTTATTAGGGCCAAGGAAAGGATATTTCAATGTACTCGGGAGGGGTTTCAACTCCAATTCAGGAGCCTTTTGGATTCAGGGATTTAGTTGAGATGTCCCCGCCTCAGGTAGTGGATCTACCTTCACAGTCCAGGGTGGGGACAGAGACTCAGTGTGTATCCCCAGCAACTCTTCTAGTTAGGGCATTTTCCTTTCAGTTTCTTTAATAATCGAGGGATGGTCCTGCGATATGACCTTCTGAAGGGGATCTCTATGTAAGAGTGCTGGAGTAGTCTCTTCAATTATTTTGTCAATGACCTCAATCTGAGAACAATCTTCAAATCCGGGTTGCTTGTAAGTATCAAAAACATTCAACCAGATCTTCTTGTTCCCAAAGCCCATTTTAAGTGCCCCAGATCTACAATTTATAGAGGCATTGGCTGTGGCCAAGAAGGGGCATCCCAGAATAATGGACGGCTTTGTGGGCTTATTAGATGGGTCAGTATCAAGTACCAAAAAGTCAACGGGGAAGAAGAAATCCTCCACTCTCACAAGGACATCTTCCAACAATCCCCGCGGTGTCTTAAGTGATCTGTCTGCAACCTGGAGGATTACTGGACTAGGCTTCAGCTTTCCTCCTCCCAAAAGGTCATAGACAGAGCTCGATAGAATGTTTACCCCTGCACCCAGATCGAGCAGAGCCTCATCAATGTGTTGGTTACCTATAACCACTGAAATATACGGGGCCCCTAGGTCTTTGATTTTGGGGGGCGTTCCATGCTGAAGAACTGAGCTAACATGGTCAGGCAGGATGACCTTGGTTTGGACCTGTTTCCTAGATCGACGCTTTTGGGTGCACAGGTCCTTCAGAAACTTGGCATAGGACAGAATCTATTTTATCGCTTCCAATAGAGACAAGTTAATCTAGACTTGCCTAAAAGTATCCATAATCTCCTTCGTCCTATCCTTGGCTCCAGACGAGCCAACAGAAGATTCCCTAGGAGCAGATAGGCACTCTGGATAGGGCACCCTCAGCTTCTTGGTAGAGGGGTCGTCATGGTGGGAAAGGGGTGGTGGAAGGATGACATCCTCATTGTGGGTGATTTTGTTCGAGGAAGAGTGGTGTGGCTCTTCCTCGGGTGAGATGGAAGTCAAGTCAGGTGTGGAAGGGGAATTCTAAGATGTAACCGTAGGAGTGTTATCAGGCTTGTCAATCTTCTTTCCACTCCTCAACACGGTCACTGCTTGGGCGTGCTCCCTGAATACAACCCGCTTGCCCTTAGGGTTCTCCTCAGAAGAGTTAGGCAGCTTCCCCAGATCACGTTGCCTAACTACCTCAGCAAGATGACCAATTTGGGATTGCATATCAGTAATCATCTTATTCTGAGATTGGATAACCATATTCTGATGCTCTTGCATTGCTTTCATCATGGCCTTCAGTTCATCCATCTCAGAGGACTTATTCGGAGGAGGATTTTCATACAAAGGTTGGTATGTGGGCTGGGGAGGTAAAGGTCTAGTATTCCCTGAGTTAGAAGCATCACCTTGCTTCCAAGAGAAGTTTGGATGGTTCCGCCACCCTGGATTATAAGTGTTGGAGTAAGGGTTATTGTGAGGGGGGCGGAAACCTTAGGCCGCATTCAAGTCGGCCAGAATCAACTTAGGGAATTGGTTTGCCTGATGGCACTCCGTAGTGGCGTGCGTTGTTCTTTGGCAAATGGAGCATTCTCTTGAAGCCTGAAAAATAGAGGCTGCTTGCAGGTTCATGCCGGGGTTTGCTAAAAGCCTATCAAAGTTTCTATTCAATAGTTGAATCTGATAAGCCAAATCCTAAGAAGCCCCAGCTTCATGGGCCTCTATCTTCCTCTGCAAGATTGATGGTTTTCTTTCTTGATAGGTAGAGGACAGATGTATGGAGTTGTCGCTTAATGTTTCAAATAATGCCCAGGCTTCATCCTCAGTTCTAGTCATGAAGGTTCCTGCACAAGCTGCATCAATGGTTTGCCTATGCCTTTCAGATAATCCGTTATAGAACCTTTCAACCAATTGCCATCTTGACACTTGATGGTGGGGGCATAACCTAAGAAGGTCATTAAAGTGCTCCCAAGTCTCATGAAATTGCTCCCCTTCTTGTTGAGTAAAACCCATAATCTCTCTTCTATAATGGTTGGTTTTACTCATAGGAAAATACTTTTTTAAAAATTCTCCCTTAAGGGTGGCCCAATCATTTACCCTTGCAATGAGGGTATGATACCAGTGCTTGGCCTTATCCTTTAGGGAGAAAGGAAATGGAGTCCTCATCAGGGCTTCATCAGTAAAGCCCTGGAGCTTCATCGTGGAACAGACCTCGGTGAATTCCTCCAAATGCCAGTAGGGGTCCTCCCTAGTAGTACCATAAAAAGAGGGCAATAGAGATATGGTACTGCTCCTGATCTCATACGAATTATCACCTGCCAGTCGTCTTAGTGCTTGTGCAGGTTGGTTAGTTAGAATAAAATAGTCCCTTAGGGTTCTTTGTTGATTTGCACCTTGCTCAGCCATTCCTTCTTTTTCCTTTCCTAGGTGAGCTCTCCTAAGAATTCTCTCAGGCTCAGGATCAAACACTAAATTACTCTCAAGAGAGCGTCTACCAAGCATACAAAACACAGTTCAGGTTTTAATTGAGTAAGTTGAACCTCCACTCCAAAGATAAGTCAAAAGATCAAGACTTATCCCTCTGTTCCTACGTAAGTGGTATAAGAAGGGTGTGGACTTGAAATCTTAACCTTCTTTATTGTGGAGGTCAAATTAGTTAATATAAATGGCCAAACAAGTTTTTCACTGCAATTACGTGCCTTAATCCAACCTTCGAGTGCCCTAGGACCTATACTTTGCTTGGATGATACTCCTAGGTGATCAAGTGAGAAGTTACTCCAAGGACGAACAAAGGGATGCAAGTAGGGCGAACCCTTCCTTTGAGGCGATGCGTATGCGGTGCCCCTTAAATACCCTTTTGTTCCTTTAAGCGGTGTCCCCCTCCGTGGAGTATCAAAACACTTGGTCAAAAGATAGT
The DNA here is from genome assembly GCA_037157565.1 of Thalassia testudinum. Classification (NCBI taxonomy): domain Eukaryota; kingdom Viridiplantae; phylum Streptophyta; class Magnoliopsida; order Alismatales; family Hydrocharitaceae; genus Thalassia; species Thalassia testudinum. Next base: position 42,521,116 of record JAZHRO010000049.1, read on the forward strand.
ATCACCACCACCACAAAGCACAATTGGGGGGTCTACACCGATAAAGAGATCAGTGCCTATAGCCCTAAGGGATTGAGCCTTAGTGCGGTGCCTAATGTGCGTGCTCAATGTCAGAAGTGTGTAACACACCGCAAATCTTTATAATTTCTTTTGAAATCGCAAACAAGTCCCTTAGAATCAGATCAAATGTGAATTGCTTTCAGGGTTGAATCTAATTATTAGTTCCACTTTTAGTTATGTGACCACTGAATTAGTAAATTCAAACAACTTGGTGGTCTTGAATTTAAATTTGAATGCAAATGCATGAACAGGAGCTGGATGCAAAAGTTAGAAAGATGTACCTGTCTCCAGTGATCTTCGTGCTAATATGCTTGCAATGCAATAATAAGATCTAATGTGCTACTCAATCACCCCTAAATGCGTGCACCTAAGGGCATGCAACTTCTAAATAGGCAGCTCGATATTTTCTTTGTTAGTTTTAAAAGCTGGCAAGCAGAAAATAGAATCATGCATGCACCAGAAAATATTGTAAGCCCTAGTGGCTAAAGAATGCGGGGACAAACCCCCAAAAATTCAGCCCCAATTACTACAAGGGCGAAAAGACAGAAATAAATTTGTGACGACAGAGAATCCTCTGCGAAAATAGGATCTTGGTCTCCTTCGTCTTTTCCTCGTGTGGCTTAACTCGTGGTTGCTATCGCCGCTCTGTTGCGCCTCATCGCCTCTTCAAATTCCTCGCAGAGTAAAAAAAAATTGATCAGATAATTTCGCAACTCAGAAGATTTAAAAACAATGACGTAAATCTATTATGTCTATTGCCTCTCCGGCAACGATGCTAATTTGACGAGTCGACTTTCCGCTTTGCGTTGTAGTATTTAAGTGGTGGAAAAATCGACTAATCAAAAATAAAAATAACCACTCATAGAAGAGCGGGTCGTGTCAACAGGGAGGCAATTATGCAATAAACTCTCGATTATTTTATATTCATTCTGTAAATTGTGAAATCCCTATTCAAATCTGACATAAAATGCGATGGAAAGTAGATTCACAATAATTTAAAAAGATAAGGGTATATGTGCAGTTTACCCTCACTGAAATCTTCAATAAATCTATGATGATTTTATGTAATTTTCACGTGACGTATACTAGAGAAAAATTAGTGCACAGGTTAAGCCTAAAACCAATCTTGAAATAGGTGAATATCATTAATGTGCAATTATCAGAGAATATGAGTGTGCATGCGCAATTTTGCCACAATATAATAATAATAAACAAAAATCAAATTCTGCTGGCAATGACAGTGAATGTAAATTTTAATTGAAATCATAACAGAGCATTTGCTCTCTCTACTCCTCGAGAGAGAGAGAGCACCGGCGGGCGGTGGGTGTGCTAGGGAGGTCGGCGAGGATGAGGGCTATTTGATGGAGGCACGACATCGACAGAGATGGCTGGAGGTGGCTGGCCGGCGGAGGAGAAGATGCTAGAGGAGGCTGTCTGCTGTAGCCGCACACCTGCCTACGGGGAGCATGAGCGATGCCTGCCGGTGGCTGCTGGCGGTGGTGAAGGCGCACAACACCTTTAGGCTCGGCTGGAGGGAGCGCTGCACGCCTGCGGGTTGGTTAGAAGGAGTGGTGCAGGTAGGGCGGTGATTGGAGAGGCGAGCGGTGCAGAAGCGCGCAAGGTGGCAGCAAGCGCCTGCAGGCTCTGGAGAAGGGCGCCTGCAGGGTGCTTGGTGCGGGTGTAGGCGTGTAGCGCCTGTGGAGGGGTTGGGCGTGAGGCAGAGCGGTGGTGAAGGAGCGGGTGCCGGCTGAAGGAAGGCGCTGTGTGGGAGCTTGCAGGGAGCGCTAGGCGCTGGCGGGGGAAGCAAAGCGGGCGGATGCTTGTAGGCACTTGCAGGCGCGTGCGCCTGCTGGGAGGCGTTGGAGGGTGTGCCTGCGGGCATGGCTGGAGGATGAAGGATGGCGTGCTTGTGGGTGCAGGTGGCTAGGTGGTCTGCAGAGAGCACTAAGCGCTGAAGCGGGTGCAACGATAGGCACGCGGTGGGGAGCCTGCAGCTTTGGGTGTGCAGGGAAGATGTAGATCCACAGTGCACGCTGAAGAAGATGGTGAAAGTTCTTCACAGAGCACACTTGATGCCGTTTCCCACAAGGGGGGAGATGCCTCCTCTCCTTTCTCCGCGTGCTTTTTAACTCCTCTCTCTCCCTACGTGTGCCAATCAAGGGATTTTCAAATCCCTTAGCTATTTTTGGCCTCGTTTGTTGAGGGAAGGTGGCGAGAGATCGGATAAATGTTGGGAGGAGTTGCGGCTGGATGGAGATTAGGGAAAAGATGCCGCTGATAAATGCCAGTTTATCATCATTCTTACGCATTAAAACTAACTTAGCTCTTAGGATTTTACTCCGCAAATGGGTTTTTGGGCTGCATTTAGGCATAAATTAGGATAGGCATGCATTGCATTTTTTATTGTCGTTTTAATGTGTTTTTGTGAGTGTTAGGGATGTACAGATGCACAGATCCCTAAAACCCTAGCACTCAAGAAGGCAAATGGTGAAGGAGAAGCCCAGACTAGCTGGAACCCAGCTTGATCCAGCTCACCACAGCTGGAACCTAGCTTACTTGAACTAGGGTTAGCTCATCCCAGCTCCATTCAGCTAGTCTCAGCTGGATGGCAGCTCAAGAGAGTTCACCTTAGCTCACCCTAGCTCAAGTCAGCTCAGATCCAGCTCAACTTAGCTGAGTCTAGCTCATCTCAGCTCCCACTAGTTCACAGGGAGCTCTAGCTAGCTCAGCTGAGTTGACAGGAGTTCACCCCAGCTCAGATCCAGCTACATTCAGCTCCACTCAACTCCAGCCAGCTGAAGAAGAATTCATCTCAGCTCAGGAAGCTCAAGTCCAGCTCCCGGGTACTCAGCTTAGCTCATCTCAGTTGAGCTAAGCTACCTTAGCTGCCTCAACCAGCTTGATTCTCCCCGGGATCACCAGACCTAGCTCACCTCAGCTCATTTTGGTAGAAGCTAGCTCACTTTAGCTTGGCTTAGCAACTAGCAAAGAACTAGCAAGCTAAGCCAGCTAGAGTAGCCCCATGCCAGCCTCTTCAGTAGCAGCCAACTCCAGCTCCAGCTCCAGACTTCTCCTCCTCAGCTCCTTCCTCCAAACCCTAGCTCCAACACCTTCTCCTCTACTCCACCTATAGCTAAGCTAGCTTATCTTATCTTATTTTAGCTTAGCTTAGCTTAGCTAACAACCAGCTCCTTGGCCATCCATTACCTTAAAAATCAACCCTAGCTAGCTCCACCAACTCAAGCCTACCTAAGCTAGCTACCCTACTTAAGTTGGCGCCACCACCTAGCCACCCCTTCACCCCATTATCTCCACCAAAAGACACTTCAAGTTGGCGCCAAAAACCACCCCTAACCACCCCCATTTTGGCACCAACTTTCAGCCTCTTCATCCACCCTACACCTACCCATATAACACATCCTAGCCATCCACATACCCCCCTTCTAGAACCTTAAGGTGACGCCACCTAATAGCCTTCTAGAAAGCCCATTTTGGCGCCAACACTAAGGGGTGTCAACACCCATAACTACCCCCTTGGTGTCCCTTAAGGTGGCGCCAACTCTCCTTGGCCATGGGATCTCCAACCACCTCCATCAACTCATCTTGGCCATCCATTTCAAAGGTCACCATAGCCCCCTTCCTATTCTATAAAAAGCCACCACCTACCACCATTTTGGGGCATCCTCCCTTAGTATATTTTTCTACCTAAACCACCTATACCTACGGCCAAGAAGAAGGAGTAGAGAAGAAGATTAAAGGGTCACATCACCAGCCCTTTTGGTGCCTTCTTCTCCCCACTCTCTTCAACTTGAGCCACGCCAAGGAGGAGGACTCTTCCACTTCAAGGAGGACGGCCAGGCAAAGGAGGACTTAGGGTGGACGTCCACCCTTGGAGAGAAACTTAGGGCACACCCCCCTAGGGCTTGCCTTGGAGGACATCACCTTGGCGAAGTACTGCAAGAAAGGAGTTGAAGGACTCTTTTCAAGATTAGGAGCCACCAACCTTGGAGCAAGAAGCCCTCTTCTTCACCATCTATCTAGAGGATTTGTGTTTTCTTTTCTTATTTGCTTTTTTCTAGTAGTAGAAGCTTTCCTCTACTAGGCCTTTTTGTAAAACACTTTTTCATTTATTAAATTGCCTTCTTTGCAAGTTTTCTTGTTTGCATTTCTATTTGCTTATTTTTTTTAGCATTCTTCACTCCGTCTCCCTAATTATTCTAGGCCTCCACGTTCCTAGAGTGAGCTTAGGGAGAGGCTCTACTTGCCACATAGAAGTAGTATTTAAATTGAAGTGTAAATCACTTTTCCCGCCATCAGTTCGCATGTTGCCTTAGCTTAAAAATAAAAAAAATGATATATTGAAAAAAATACCAAAAAGAAAGTTGAGATTTATATTCCTAGCAAGAGAATAAATTTTGCAACCATATTGCCTCCTTGGACGACCCTAGATACTTCCCTATCTAGGATTATAAATTTAAGAGAGAAAGCTGATTTACGCATTACAACGACCTAATTAACAAACCGCGTATTTTCGCTATCAGCCGTTGGTTGTTGGGGAAATTTACTCCCCTACCCTTGCTCTTTCTAAATATAATTCCTGCACATAAAAACAAAATCATCACATATTAAGTTATAGAATGTTATAAACTTAAATCATGATGCATACAAATATTCTACAACTTAATTGCAGTTATTAACACACCTAAACGGTACGATTAAAGTTACTTTAGCATAATATTAGTCTATTAAAATGGATTCATCAGTTCGCTTGGAGGTATAATTCATTTTAAATTCACTAGTTATCTTTATTTCTCTAAGTATAGGAGTTATAATTAAGTTAATTATGGATACATGAATTTTGTTAAAAATTGATTAGAATGGAATAACAAGCAAAATCCCATATGAATTCTCATTTTCAACATTTAAAACATGTAAATCCTCTATTTATTTCAAATGATTTAAGGCAAGGAGGAGTTTATTTAATCAAAACATGCCTTATTACAACATTTAAAAACAAAAAGAAATTAAAATGTAACAAGAAAATTAACTTCTCTTTATTTCTTCAACCTCTATCTCTCTCTTTTGTTCTTCTTCTTTCTTTCTTTCTTTCTTTCTCTCTTTTCTTTTATTTATCCTTTATCTTTTCTCTCTTTCTTTTATTACTCTCTTATTCTCTCGACCTCTCTTCTTTCCTCTCTTCTGCTCCTGCCTTCTTCTTCCCTTAGTCTTTTTCTTCTTAGTTCCCTTAGTGCCTGTTCCTCTCCTTTCTTTCTTCAACACTTAGTGATTTCATCACTTCAACCCTTCTGCTTCTATGCTTTTTGGCATCCCTTTAAACCTTCAGCTGAACCAGGTTTATTTGCTCTTTAACCAAAAATTATTGTTTATTTGCGACGAGTTCCTTTCGAGGATACACAGCACCCTGAGATCAAGGTGGGGCCAGACCCTACTCAGTCCTCGCCTGGTTTCATTAGCGTTCGATTTTGGTTAATTTCTCAAGCTAAACCGGCCCTCTCAAGCCGAACCAATTCACGCCTTCCAGGCCTCGCCCTCCCAGGGCCAACACATTCACACACGCCCACTCGGGCGCACACCCGTAGGCACACACATGCCCGCACACACACACACATATGCTCGTAAAGGTCAGATGTTCAGATCATGCCTAGCGCTTGACGACTGACATGCCCATACAATAAATCAGCTTTATACTAAGGCGGGCGCTCGTATCTTACTGATGTGGGACTATGTTTCCCCCCTTTAGAGCAAACTTCAATTGACGATTTCTCCTAACTCAGAGCTCCATTCCAAGCGATTCAAAGCTTGATGGAAAGCTCTAAGGTTGCTCTACAAGATTGCGGGGTCAATTTTAAGATAAGAGGATGTTTTCCTCTTTAATTTGAAGAGTGAAATCAGGGGGCTTCTACGGGTTTAATGTGCCTGGAAATGAAGTTAATGCTCACAGGGTATTCAGCTTGGATTTTCCTCTCTCAGTAAGGGTCTAAATAGGTTCTGCATATGATTCCGCAGATGCAGGTATAGGTTTTGAGCTTTCAGAGGCTTCAGGTAACATAGGGAAGCTTCAAAATTCTTTGAAAGCTTCAGAGAATGAAATTTTAGACTCAGAAATGTGCAACAGACACGTAAGAACATATCTAATTGATTTAAACAAATTATAAGGGTTAAAATTGACTCAACTAGGCAGGTTTTACGATTAAATCTCAACAAAATGCCACTGTCATTAGTTTGGGCTCAAAAATAACCCAAACTGGCAGTGATTAAATTCCAACCAAAATTACAAGTCTGAGCTTAGTTTGATCACTCTAAAACTTTCCAATTGATTCTCAGGAACAACTTTAACTCCTCAATTCTTCAGTTAGAGATCAGAATCAAATTCTTCTTCCTACGTTTGATTGTGAGGCTCAGAAATTAGACTTTATGATTTAAACCTCTTCACAGAAAATTAAAACCTAAAATAGAATCTTCTTAACCCTAGGAACTCATCCATCCTCTTAAACAGCTGTGTAAACCCTAGAAACTAGAGTTCCAGGCTGGTCGCCTGAACTTCTAAAGGCATTTGTTCGTCAGAAGAACCTAAGGTTTGTTACACAAATTTGGAGGCATAATTGACTTCATTGCATTGCACACAAGCTTTTAAATCCATCAAATGCCTCTTTTAAGCTTCCGTCAAACTTCTCCAACTCCACCGGAGCTGGAGAAGATGAACTTCTATCTACAACTCCAGTCATCAAAAATTCAATTAAATGACCTCAAAATAATCAGTAATTCATATTTCATTGATCTGGAGTTTCTCACTTAGTTCTCAAGGCTGGAGCTCAATTTTGACTTGCCGGAGCTCACCAGAGCTCCGGTGAGTCCAGAATAAAATGAAAAGTGTGTACAGAATGGTAAAACGTGCCATTTTTAATCTACATAGGTTCCTAAGGTTGCAAGGAACCTCAGAGACTCAATTAATTCTTCATTTGCTCAATAAAAGATAGATTTAACAGTAAATCCATTTCTTTAAGAATCTGAGTTGGATTAGGATCAGGACTTGTTTTACCACTCAATTGAGTGGTCAAAACAAGTCAACAGATAATTGCGATCATAATTATATATATAATTAAAGATTTCAACTACTCTTGAGCCGCCATTGACAGCGAGCTCAAGAGCTTAATTAGAATTAGGTGTTTACATTATAAATGGTAATTACTCATATTAAAGTGTAAAGTAGGGTCCTTAGTGATGAAAAGACATTGGAAGACCCTGTGGATGTGAAGCTAAATCAGCTATTGCCGCCATGGACAGCGACAATAGTCGGTGGAGGTGAAGGTGAATTAGGCGATTCAATGATCAATTAAGTGTTTAAATGTGATAGAAATGATCGTGGATGGAAGAAGAAAGTGATCAATGGATTAAAAAGACAAAACTAGGGCTCTGGCGAGCTCAAGGAACTCGTCGAAGTCGAAGAAGATGATCTGAGAAATCAGGCATTACAACTAAACTACCTACCTAAACTACTCCTAAACAACTCCTATTCCTACTCCTAATCTACCATTACCTGGACAAAGGGGTCAATAGGGTTCCGCCGAAGGCTCATGGCGGACGACGAAATTAGAGGGTTAAAAGAAGAATCTCCAGCGGGCAGATGTGAGGTGAAGCGGAGGATCTCCTTGGTCAGCGCCTGTGTCCATAGATGCAGCTAACCTCGGCGAATCTCCTCAGCTGACCAGGATGGACAGAGGAAGTCGGAGAATGAGATGGATGGTCACCGGAGTTGTAGAGAACTAGCCTATTGGGTCGGCTCTGTGTTAGAAGAGAGAAGGGAGTCACCTTCAGAGAAATTGGAGGGGTGAGGGGGTATTTATAGTAATTGGCGACGAAGAAAATGCCGAGGTCTGGTCGGCGAAGCTTGGGGAGCTTAACCTCCGGCATCATCTCCGATGACGGTGAGGTTAACTCCCACCAAAAATTAGGATTTTCGAGTAATCCAAACCGTTGGATGAAGATGGAGTGGTGAACGCAAGCTCCAGGAGCTTGGAAAAGTAAGGATGATGTCGGCAGGGCGATGATCGCACGGTGGAGACACTCTCCGTCGTCAGCCGTTCACTCGGCTGGAGAAGAAGAAGAAGATAGGGATGGGGACCAAAATGCAATGAAACTTAATGACCTATATATAAATTAAGGACCCGATTGCAATGAATTTTATGGACCAAAATGTAAACCCAGATTTTAAAGGTTTATTTTAACGTAGATTTTTTTCAACTTTTTATATATGTTAGTAAATAAGGTATTTATTATGTTTTCACCTTGAATTTACATTTTTGACCTTTTTAGGTTAATTTATTAGATCAAGTAAAATTACTTAAGTTATTATATATTTATGTATACATTATGTTTAAGTTACTTAACTTATTAATTAAGGAAATGATTAATAAGATTTCGAGTCTAATTATTAATTAAATTGTTAATAATGTTAATTGAATGATAAAATATCATTTTTATCTTATTTTAAGGTCCTTTACCAAATATCCCTTATTTAATAATTAACCCTTATATGTTCATAACCTTAACTAATTAACTAGGAAGACTAGTTAATTAGGGGTAATTGGAGATCATGATGAGCCTCTCATCATTGTCCCCACCATGAAATTCCATAATGGCAGTTAGTGCAGATCTTCTATCATGGATTAGAAGATCAATTGAAATGATTTGTGGATGCCTCATGTGAGGGCAATTTCCTTAACAAAGACGCCGAAAGTGCCTACCTCCTCTTTGAAGAAATGAGTGAAAACTCATTTAACATGACTTCAATGGACACTTTTGGCAGAACACAAAACCCAGGCACAGAGTCATGAAATTGACTCCAAATCCACCTCCGTTCCAGTCACTCAAGATGATCTATATATGTTAGCTCAATGACTGGACCAGAGGCAAATTCACCAATAGAAAATGGAAGAAAAGCTCACAAATAAACAAGCTCCACACATTAACTCTCCACAACTTCTCCAAAGGGAAAATCTGCACAACATTGATGCCACATCTGCTGGTCAGCAATTTCCAGCTGATTTCCCATAGGATTTGACTGGGAATTTTGATCAAAATATTTTTGATCCCACCATGGAAAATATTTATGCTCTCCAGGAGCAATTTAGAAACCCCTCCAACACTTTCAATCAAAACTGGAGGACTAACCCGAATCACCCCTGGAAAAACCCGAACCCGATTCCTTTTCCCAAACAAAACTATTTTGGGAATTATGGGCAACCTGTGTATCAACCTAGACCATCCCAGGATGATATTAACAATTAGGTCATGAAAACTCTACAAGGAATGCAGACTCAACACTAAGTTAAGGTTACTCCTGGTCATCGACCTACTGGGCATTTACCTTCCCAACCCATGCCCAACCCAAATAATCAAAGGAATCAGTTCCAAGGTGGATATCCCAGTCAACCCATTCAACCAGCACCTCAGCATCCACCGGGTTTCAATAACAGTTAGGCTTCTCGTCCTCATCCTAGAAACAACCAGACTACAAATGCAGTTACTTTGAGGAATGGGAAAACTACTCACAATCCCCTGCCTGTTAAAGAAACCTATTTTAATGAAACACAGATTAACTCTTCCCCATCTCCCTCTCATATTGTTCAGGAACCAATTAATGCAAAACAGCGAAACCCTACTCCATTTCCACAAGCCCTCCACTCTTCAACAAATAAGAAAAAGAAGAAATCCGAGCCCACTAAGAAGGAATTAATGGATATATTTGGGCAAGTTGAAATTAATATCCCTCTCCTAGATGCCATAAAATACATCCCTGCCTATGCAAAATTCCTAAAAGATTTGTGTACTCCAAAAAGGCAACCCTGAAATTTAGGAAAGGTGATCCTTCCTAAGACAGTCAGCTCAATTGTGCAGAGCAGACTGCCTCTAAAGAGAAAAGATCCTGGCACCCCCCTAATTCAAGTTATCATTAATGATACCTAATTTGATTGTGCTTTGTTGGATCTTGGTGCCTCAATTAATCTTATCCCCATAGTTGTTTTTGAGGAATTTAAGATCAATGAATTAAAGCCTGTTGAGGTTACTCTCCACTTAGCCGACCGACCTACAATTAAACCAAGGGGAATTGTTGAGGATGTTCTTGTCCGGGTCAAAAATTGTCTATTCGCAGTAGACTTTTTAGTCCTTGACATAGAGGTACCAGAAGCACTAAAGTTTGCCCCCATTATTCTTGGAAGACCATTCTTAGCCACCACCCACGCAAATATTGATTGTGATTCTGGAAAGATGAAGATCATGTGTGGCAGTGAATCTGTAACCCTAGACATTTTTCAAGCTTCTAGGCGGTTCCAAGAACAAGATTTCTTTGATGATTCGGATTCAGAAATAGAAAACATTGTGGAGGAAACTTTGCAGATTTCCCATTTAGGTTCCTATTTTTCCATCAATACGGTTCCTGAACAATCCACTTCTTCTCACCCTTCCACCCTAACCACACATCCAGCTAACCTTTCAACTAACCCTTTCACTCTCACCTCACCACTAACCCACAAAGCAGAAACTCTTTCGGAGCCAGGCCCACAATTGGAATTAAAACCTTTGCCCGACTCCCTTAAATATGTCTTCCTGGATCCAAGATGGGTTCAAGGAGCACATGGTCAACAAAGGGTTTGAGATGTTGTCTGTTGACCTTGAAAATATTACCTGTCTTTGGGTCAAAGATTTCGACGTCCCCGTTAGGGAAAATCAGCTCAATAATGAATAGGTTGTCCCACTTAGACTTGAGTTTACCAGGGAAAAGCTTCAATCGAGATTCGAAAAGCCAAACCTTCTGGTATGCCTCAAAGATCTTACGTGAAATCATCTGGTCATGGAGAGCTTTGGTCCTTGCCTTATAGATTCTGGCATTTTCATAAGCATCATTTTGAAGCTCCTTCAACTCAGATAGTTGGAGTTTCTTGGTTTTCCCAGCCAACTCAAGGTCCACATTGCATTTCTTGATGGCCCAAAATGCTCGGTGTTCAAGTTCTACTGGTAAGTGACACGCCTTACCAAACACCAGATGGAACAGAGACATATCGATAGGCGTTTTGTACGCCATACGGTAAGCCCAAAGAGCATCATCTAGCTTTTAGGTCCAGTCCATCCTATCAGGCCTAACGATTTTCTGCAAAATGTTCTTGATCTCCCGATTAGAGAACTCGACCTGTCTGTTCGTCTGAGAGTTGTAAGCTGTGGAAATTCGAAGGTCCACCCTGTATTTCCCCAGTAAATTTTGAAACTGGGCATGAGTGAAATGTGTGCCACCATCACTGATAATTGCCCTAGGAACCCCGAACCGACTGAAGATATTTTTCTTTACAAAATCGATGACCACCTTGTGGCCATTGGTTCGGGTGGGAATCGCCTCAATCCACTCAGACACGTAATCAACAGCGACCAGAATATACTGGTGTCCAAATGAAGGAGGGAAGGGTCCCATAAAGTCGATACCCCAAATGTCAAAAATTTTGATAGAAAGAATTAGGTTCAGGGGCATCATATCTCTCTTAGCCATGTTCTTGAGTGTCTAGCATCGAGTGCATGACTTTGAAAATTCCTGGGCATCCTTAAATAATGACGGCCAATAGAATCTGGATTGCAAGATTTTTGCGGTCATCTTTTTCCCGGAAAAGTGTCCACCACACGCGGATGTGTGACAGAACTCAAGTATGCTATGGAACTCGATTTCTGGGATGCATCAACGAATAATCTGGTCTGCGTCAATGCAGTACAGCTCGGGATCATACCAAAAATAATATTTGGCCTCAGACACAAGTCTATCTCATTGTTGTTTGGTCCAATCTGGGGGATTTGACGAACGGCCAAATAATTGACAATATCTGCAAATTAGGGGGTTCGGATACCCAAGACTATGAGGATAGTCTCATTCAGAAAAGTATCAGAGATCGGAACATCCGAATGATGAGAATCAATTAGGATTCTCGAGAGGTGATCTACCACTACATTTTGTGTCCCGACTTTATCCCTGATTTCAAGATTGAATTCTTGAAGCAGCAGAATCCAATGAATAAGCTGGGGTTTGGCATCCTTTTTGGCCAAGAGATGTTTCAAGGTTGAGTAGTCGTTATAGATGATGACAGGAGAACCTAACAGATAAGCCCTGAATTTTTCTAAAGCGAAAACTATGGCTAGCAATTCTTTTTCAGTAAAGGTGTAATTCCTTTGGGCCTCGTCCAGAGTCTTGCTAGCATAGTAAATCACAGAGGGCTTTTTCTCAATCTTTTGACCCAAGACAACCTCGACGACATAATCAGATGCATTAGCCATAATCTCAAATGGGGCAGTCCAGATCGGTGGTTGCAATACTGGGGCACAGGTGACTGCCGTTTTCAATGAATCAAATTCCTTACGGCATGATTCATCAAATTCAAATGGCATGTCTTTGGCAAGAAGGTTACTCATGGGCTGAGCAACCTTCGAGAAATCCTTCATGAATCTTCTATAAAAACCCACATGCCCAAGGAAAGAGCGAATTTTTTTTACAAATGTGGGTGGAGGAAGTCTAGAGATAGCATCAACCTTAGCTTTATCAACCTCAATACCCCGACTAGAGACCACGTGGCCTAGGACAATGCCTTCCTGAGTCATAAAATGGCTCTTTTCCCATCTAAGGACCAGCCGTGTTTTGATGCATCTCTGAAGGATCAATTCCAGGTTAGCCAGGCAAGACTCAAAAGAATCTTCGAAAATGGAGAAATCATCCATGAACACCTCAAGACAATCTCCCACCATGTCAGAAAAGATGGCAAACATGTACTTTGAAAAGTCGCAGGCGCATTGCAATGCCTGAACGGCATTCTACGGAAAGCAAAGGTTCCGTAGGGACATGTGAAAGTTGTCTTTTCTTGGTCTTCGAGATGGATAGGGACTTGGTTATATCCTGAATAACCATCTAGGAAGCAAAAATATTTTTTCCCAGCTAACCTTTCGAGGATTTGATCGATGAATGGCAAGGGAAAGTGATCCTTTTTAGTGGCTGTGTTCAGCTTCCTATAGTCAATACAGACTCTCCAAGCAAAAGCTAAATGAGTGGTGAAGGTTTCCCCTTTCTCATTAGTCATAACGGTCATTCCCTCCTTCTTAGGTATAATCTGAACGGGGCTAACCTATGAACTATCCAAGATTGGGTAAATAATCCTAGCATCAAGCCACCTGATTATCTCCTTCTTGACCACTTCTCGCATATTCGAGTTTAGTTTCCTTTGCATTTCGCGAGAAGGGCGAGATCCATCTTCCAAGAAAATACGATGATTACAATAAGATGGCTCGATCCCCCTAAGGTCGTGGATGGTTCAACCAATTGCCTCGGTGTTCTTAAGGACCTTAATTAACCTCGACTCTTGATCCTTAGTCAAATCAACACTAATAATCACATGGAGCGTGTTTTCAGGTCCTAAGAACTCATATTTCAAATTTAATTCCAGTTGGGGTTGGTTTAGAATAGAAGGGAGGATGCTGATGAAGATTCATCAGGACGATTCAGTGGAAGAGGTTGGGAATGAACAAAATTGACAGCCTCTTCAGAATGTGGTAGGTCTACCATGGAGGGTTGTGGGTTGGGTTCGCTAAAGCTGGTGTAGTCCTCGAGTGCACTGATTGTCATACAAGTCTCAAGATCCTGATCCTCGAGCTCCTCAATGAATCCACAATCCTCAAATCCTCTTATCACCTTAAAAATATCCAGAGTTAATTTCTTATCCCCAAAGGCGATCTCCATACTACCTCTTTCATAGTTTATGTTGGCCTTGGCGGTAGCTAGGAACGGATGCCCCAGAATGATGGGTGTGCTCCTCAAATCATTAGGTACATCCATGTCAAGGAAGAGAAAATCTACAGGAGAATAGAAATCCTTAACCTTGACAATTACATCCTCAATAATGCCTCTCGGTGTGGTGACCGATCGGTCTGCTAATTGTAGCGTTACAGAGGTTGGCTTGAGTTCACCTAACCCAAACCTCTCATAAAGAGAAGTCAGGATTAGGTTGATGGATGCACCTAGATCCAATAGTGCCCTATCAAAAGTGTAGTCCCTAATAATGCATGAGATCAAGGGGGCATCTGGATCTTTCTTCTTTTGAGGAAGGTGATGCAGGATCACAGAACTTGCCTTCTTAGAGAGAATCACCTTTCTCAGAGTGGGTTCCCTCGGCTTATGCTTTTAGGTACACAGTTCCTTCAAGAATTTTGCGTAAGCCAGGATATGCTTAATAACATCGAGGAGCGGAATATTTATCTCTACACTCTTGAATAAATTCAGGAGCTCCTCATTGCTATCTATGGTTTTCTTCTTCCTAGTTTTCAATAGGGCCTCAGGGAATGGGATATGAGTGGTATTTCAATTTCCGATTCCTGGGTCTTATTTTCTTCTTCAACCTCCTCCTTCTCTTTCTCAAGCTCCCCAGGGTTTTGACTTCTAGAAGTAATTCAGGGTTCTGGGTCTACTTCCCACTTCTCAAGGTGACAGAGTTTGCAAGGTCATATGGGTTTGGGTCTTGAGGTGGATTAGTGAAGATTCGAAGGCCTTGGCTGGTCATGTAACTAGAAGAAGATGAGGGACCCTGCTCAACCACCTGAGCATGTGTGTGTGGGTCCCTTTGATTCCCGTACCCTTGGGCTCTATTGCCTTGATTTGCATATTACGTGGGTTGGGTACAGGTTGAGATGGTAGGGATCCAAGTTGTCGGTTGTTAGCAATTAACCCGAATTGCAAGTTATCCAAGGATGTCTTCATTTGTTGCATAAGCTAAAGCATGGACCCTTACATTTCCACCATCTACCAGCTTAAATCAGCCTGCCCTGCGGATTGTTGGGCATTCCAAGATGGCTGATTAACTAGTCTCGAGGGCAACTGGGTGTATACTTGACCCTGACCCAAAGGTTTTTGAGATGCATAGTTGCTGGGTCAAGATTGGGTCTGTTGCCCCTGATTTTTCCAGGAGAAGTTATGGTGGTTCTTCCATCCCGAGCTAAAAGTGTTGGAATATGAGTTGGACCTAACATTCTCCTACATTGCATATGCATCCTCATAAAACGAGGATGAAGAGAAGGAAGGATCAGAGAAACTAGGATCAAAGGCCCCAGTTTGGAACCCATATGGTTCCGAGAAATCCTAGCTCACAAGTTGAGCCAAATCGAGTTGGTTCACGAATTCCCACCCTGTGGGAGCTCGTGAAGAATGGAATCTCGAATTCTGGAATTGAGTGGGAAAAGAAGTGTTTCCTGAATTCCCAGACATCCATTCTTCCATTCTCTTAGCAACCAAGTCCATTTTATCTAGTTTATTACAAATTAATTCCATGTCAAATGAATGAGAATCCAGGATCTCATTAGCACTTGACCAAGGTTGTTGGGACCAGTTGAATGCATCCATGGAGGCGTGATTAATTGAGTTCTCGCTCATTTCCTCAAAAAGGTCGTATGTACTACCTACAGCCCTGTTGAGGAAATTGCCTCCGCAAGAAGCGTCCACGTGATTACGGAGTTGCTCAACCAACCCGTGATAAAAAATCTGCACGAGTTGCCATTTCGGCACCTCGTGGTATGGACACTTCCTCAAAAGTTCCTGCAATCACTCCCAAGCACCATGAAACGGTTCCCCCGGCCGCTGGGCGAAAGTGGTAACCGGCCGTTGTTTGACGAAAGTGAGATCGATGTTTTAAATAATCGCATTGTAGCATAGTCGAAATCGCTTTGAAAACATATACAATTTTATTCCTCGAAAAGATTTCCAAGGTCAAACACAGGGAGCAAATTAGTATTTAGAAATCAAGGTCACAATTCTAAATTAAAAGAGTATGCAATAATATCAGTATCAAAGTGCAAAAATATGGGAGTAAAATGGTGATTTAGATCACCAAATATTCCTACAATATCACCAAGGAACTCAATGTATGAATATGCTATGTAAGCTAATGATCTGTCGTCAGATGAAGGAATCCGACGACTTAAAGTGTCTAATCCTTCTTCTTTGCTTCTTCTCTTTCTCTACCTTTGCTCTTCTTCTCTTCAGGCCTTCATTTCTTCTTCAGCTTCTAGCTTCTTCTTCTGCAATCCTTCTCTTTCTCTTCAGCTTCTTTTTCTGGCCTTCTCTTCTTCTTTCTCTGGCTTTCCCTTTTCCTCCTCTGAGGTCCTTCTCTTTCTCTTCTTCTCTTCTTCTCCCTAACCTCCTCTTCATCCTCTGAATTGGCTAAGTGTTGGAGCCAATCCTCTCAGAGCAAAAACCCCCTTCCCCCGTGCAACTCTCCTCTCTCCTTCTCTCTTTCTATTTCGGTCTCACTCTCCCAAAGCCTTGATGCGAAAAATCATGTGATTTGTAATTAGGGTTTTTAATGTCGCTGTAACACGTGAATTCACATATGCTTTTAAATTTATATTCCTAGATAGGGGAGTATCTAGGGTCATCCATGGAGGCAAATTTGCAATTCAATTCTCTTGCTTAAAAAAAAATCTCAACTTTCTTTTTGGTATTTTAAATATATATATTAGTTTTGAAATAATAAGGGCAAAGTGCGAATTGTGACGGAAAAGTGCTAACACCTAAAATGGCTAAGCTAAAACTTAAGAGATGAAAATGTCCACTACCTAAGCTCACTCTAGGCAAGTGGATGCCTAGAGTAATTAGGAAGTGGAAGTGAAATAAGTGCTAGAATAAAGACAACAATTACAATAGGAATTAAAAAGAAGGCAATTCAATTAAGCAAAATTTGTGTTCTTTACAATGACAAGTAGAGGAATGCTTCTACTAGAAATGGAAAATATAAAAGCAATAAAAGAAACACAAATCCTCTTGCAAAATCTGGTGAAGAAGGGAGTCTTCTTGCTCCAAACCTAGTTGCTCCTTAGCTTGAAAAGAGGGTCTCCTTCTTCTCCTTCCTTGAAAGCTCCTCCAAGGTAGATGCTACCACCTTCAATGCTCTCCTTCAAGGGTGGGCATGCACCACCCTCAAGCTCCCCTCAAAGGTGGCATGGACCACCTTCAAGACCTCCTCCAAAGGTCTTCCTTGCCTGGCTCCTCCTTTGGCTGGCGTGGACACAAGAGAGAAGGGAAGAGGGGAAGGCACCAAAGGGACAGAATATCCCCTTAATCTTCTTCTTCTTCTTCTCTCTTGGGCATGGGCTCTAGGTACAGTATGAGAGGAAATTTGCTAACCAAGGATGGTTTGAATGGTGGTGGGTAGTGGTCTTTTTATAGGGCAGGATGACGGGTTAAGGTGACTCTTGAAATGGAGGGCTAAGATGGGAAGATGGAGGTGGTTAGGTGATCCTAGGGCTAAGGATAGTTGGCACCAAGTAGGGGGGTATGAAGGTGGTGGTTATGGTGGTGAAGGGCCACCTAAAGGTGGCAACAACCATGGAAAGATGCCTTGGTTTTGGTGCCACCAAGAAGGCTTCTAGAAGGGGGATTATGTGGATGGTGGAGATGGGTTTAAGGGAAGATGTGTGGTGGAGATGAAGGGTGTTTTGGAGGGAAAAAGTGGCACCAATAAGGAGGTAGTTAGGGTGGTTTTGGCACCACCTTTTAGTGTCTTTTGGAGGTAGTGGGTAGGCCAGGTTGGCGCCAAGGTGAGGTGGAAGTAGGGTTAGCTTATGTGGAGCTTAGGTGGTGCTAGTTGGTGGAGTTGTTAGGTAAGGTTTTTAGGTGGTAAAAGCCAAGGGAGCTGGAGCATAGCTAAGCTAAGCTAGCTTAGCTAATGGTGGAGTAGAGGAGGAGGTGTTGGAGCTAGGGTTTGGAGGGAGGAGCTGGATCTGAAGAATCTCAAGCTGAAGTGGAGCTGGCAACTACTGAAGAGGTCAACATGGGGCTACTCTAGCTGGCTTAGCTTGCTAGTTCTTTGCTAGCTACTAAGCCAAGCTAAAGTGAGCTGGCTTCTATTGAATAGAGCTAAGGTGAGTTGGGTCTGGTGCTCCCGGGGAGGATTGAGCTGGTTGAGATAGCTAAGGTAGCTTAGCTCAACCAAGTTGAGCTAAGCTGAGTCCCTGGGAGATGGACTTGAGCTTCCTGAGCTGGGATGAATTCTTCTTCAGCTGGCTGGAGTTGAGTGGAGCTGGATGTAGCTAGATCTGAGCTGAAGTGAACTCCAGTCAACTCAGCATGCTAGCTAGAGCTCTCTGTGGACTAGTAGGAACTGAGATGAGCTAGACTCAACTAAGTTGAGCTAGATATGAGCTGATCTGAGCTAGGGTGAACTAAGATGAACTCTCTTGAGCTACCATTCAGCTAAGATTAGCTGAATGGAGCTAGGATGAGCTAACCCTAGTCCAAGTGAGCTAGGTTCCAACTGTGGTGAGCTGGATCAAGCTGAGTTCCAGCCAGTCTGAGCTCCTCCTTAACCAGTTGCCTTTTTTAGTGTTGGGGTTTTAGGGATATAAATATTTGTTCATCCCTAACACTCACAAAAACACATTAAAACAATAAGAAAAAATGCAATGCATGTCTAACCTAGTTAAAGCCTAAATGCAGCCCAAAAACCCATTTGCGAAGCAAAATCCTAAGAGCTAGGTTTGTTTTAATGCATAAGAATGATGGTAAACTGTCATTTATCACACCCCCATGCTTATCTTTTACTAGTCTCTTAGCAAAACTTTCATTTTTACAAAACAGAATTTTTGGGAAATCTAATTTTTTTTTACTTTTGAGGAGAAAAAGAATAAGGGGCCTTGGTTGATATGAACACAGGAGGCACGGGATTTGTATTTGGATCCAAAAATTAGACAAAACGGGATCAATATATCCTCAAGAAAATTCACAAATTAACCGTTTGTTAATTCAGATGTTAAGACCCGTGTTGTTTGAGCCTTTTAAGACGTCTGGACGGTGGACCTTCCCAGATGTCTGGAAATCAAAAATTTTGAGCATGAGCTCTTGTCTGTGCGCAGGCTGCATGCAGATAGTACTCTCATTTTCCTTCTTCTCTCTCACTTCTTCCCCCCTCCAGCAAACCCTAAACCCCCAACTTTATAAATTCCTCCCCCTCTCTCATTCTCCCCACACCAGCATCTTCCTCTTCTTCTCCACTCCAGCAAGAGAGCCGATGCGAGCAAGAGCATGAGAGCGGCATTGAGGAGCGACGTAAGGAGAGAAGGAGAGTGAGTTCGCGAGCTCGTGTGGGAGCTCATCGGGAGCGCACGGCCGGAGCGGCGTGATCGTGAAGAGGAGTGCATCGGGGAGATGATCCCCGACCCTGCTGCAGTCGGAGCTGCAGGAGACGAGGCTAGGCGAGGCCACACGCGACGAGAGCGAGTGGGAGTAGGTTCTGGTTCTAGGTTTTCCCCAAAATTAGACATCTGGAGCGACGTCCAGATGACAGTGCGGATGTCTAGAGGCAGTTCCAAACGTCTGAGGAGAGGGCTTCGCAAAGGTACGTCTTCTTTGCGGATACGGCCATGCAGGCCACTCCGCTATTATCCTATTGCATGCCTTTTTGAGAAGATTGCATGGTGGCAAGCAGGATTTGCTTTGGGAAGGTGCGGGGCATGCCCACCCATGCATTTCAGACGTCTGGGTGTCGTACCAGACGGTTGGAAGCACTTCCAGACATACAGAGAGGTGGTCGGAAGTCTGAAGCTGGGTCCAGACAGTCCAGAAGAGTTCTTAGACATCTGAGGATTGACGCAAAACTTGAGGAATGCTACTAAACACTTTTAAGACGTCTGGATGTTGTTCTAGATGTCTGATTTGAGACAGAAACCCTGTTTTGACCTGTTTAGGGTCCGTTTGAGGTCCGTTTTACACAAATAAGATACCATTGTGTTCCTTGTGAGTTCCTATACTTGTTAGAAGGCTTTCTATACTATTCTGATAGTTCCCTTATGATTGTTCCTTGTGATAGGACTTCGTTCCGTTGCGGGTTCGGGACTTGCTAAGGCACGTGAGCCTGCCGTTCAAGCCCCCAATACTCCTGGGTTTACTGGTAGAGTGGCTTCCCATAATTTAAATACAAACCTAAAGGCATGTGTGGAATGAATGATTAGAACCTAGGATGTGGCTTGAATTCTAGGATGAGAAATATTTGAAATATATGTATTGGATGAATGAATTGCAGTCTTGAATGAGTAGATAGAAATAATAATAACTGCCTGTAAATGAATAATAGTTGCTTGTGAAATATGAAGTACTTGTGGTAGTTAACTGTTGCATGTGACTTTCTTGTTGTATACGTTAAATGACATAATACGAGCTGCATGTATTTAAGCTGAGAATGGTAAAGTGAATGATAGAAATATGAATTTCTGTGTATAACCTGAGTATGGAAATATGAATGATAACAATACAAGTTGCATATGTATAACCTGAGAATGGAATTAGAAATTATGGAACCTGGTATGGCATGGCATGAGGAATATGAGCATCAACCCTACGGGGAATTAGGAGTAGAGCTCATGGAAATAAAAGGAATGGATCTGGAAATGTGAGTGGGGAAGTGAGCTGGACCTTGAGTATGAAGTACCAAGGAGAGCGACTGTCCCCCCATTTAGTGTAGAGAGGAGCTAGCCGCCCTTGGGTTGGGACCTGGGGTTAGGATTGGCCACTCTGTACCGACTTCTTGGCCTTCGCGTACATGGTACTGGGGAGAGCTACTAGTGTAGGGAGAGAGCTAGCCACCCCACGAGGCCCAGGGTTCAACTAGTCGCCCTACACCGACTCGTTAGGCCCACTGGGCAAACTAGGATAGTCAGGTGAGGTTGTGTGGACTGTGGAGGGGCGAGACCCCTATTTGGTTCTTAGGGGCTAGACCCCTGTTACTGAGAGGGCTAGGTCCTATACTGTTCCGTGCTGTACTTTTCATGCACCCGTTAGCAGAAACGACCGACCTCATGCCAGTGTGGGGTAGCTACCCATGCGCTTATCGCACAGGACATAGTCACCATTACGGCTGTCCGTGACCTTGGGGTGGTTGACTAGGTGTAGGATCACCACGGGGGACTCTCTCGGCCAGGAGAGCACCACGTGTGCCTTCTACTCTTCAGAAAAGATTGCAATCAAGATCGTTCCCATGAGGAACATTCGAGATCATGAAAGAGACCTGATAAATAAACCAAGTGGTAAAAAGGAATAATTAGTTAAAGAAAGTAATTGAAAAACAACAGCTTCTTGTCCACTTTTATTGCTTTAGTTAGTTGGTTGCCACTCTACTCAGTGTTCGCTAACATTGTGTACTCATAACCCTTTTTAAGGTCCAAGTGTTGAGCAGCCAGAGCATACGGCAACAGAGGGTGCTGGGCCCAGTAGAGCCCAGTAGTTGTAGCTCTTTTGTTGTACTCGTTTATGGTAGTGAGTAGACTCTTGTACCTTTATGTTCAGTACTTTTACGTCCTGTACTTTATGTTCCTGTACCTTGTTACTTTCTACTGTTATGGTGGTCATATATACCGTAGCAGTTTTTACTTCTTTACTGCAGTACCTTTTTACTGTTAGTTGCTTAGCATAATGAATGTGGTTTACTTTCCTGCTTTTTGGTTACTTTCTTGTTGGATGATTGGTTCTTGGGATCAGTCGAGTAGGTCCAGTCTCGTGTCCTGTGGGGATTCGGGAATGGGGTCATAACAAGATGGTATCAGAGCAAGGTGGTCTCGAGAAGTGAACCAACTAGCTTGAGAATAACCAATTCATGTGCTTGTAACTAGAGTAAGCACCACAACGTACCTTTTGACATCTGTTTTGAGGTTTTTTATTGCTGAATGTTCATTGGAATTGACGTCTTCCTGTTCTGTTGTTCATGACTCCTTGAAGGAGATGCCTCAACGTGGAGTCATTGAGGCGGGCCGCGGACGTGGCCGTGGACAAGGTAGGAGGGGAGGACATGTTGAGCCCAACGTTTCAGTGGACCAGCCATTTCTTCCGGGCATTCAGGCCCAGGAGCTCACCTAGCTGATACGCGAGATAGTACGAGAGGAGCTCCACCCACCTCCACGAGTGCCTCTCGCTGGGTACGTGGAGGGGGAGTCCTCTGTGAGACCACGAGACCGACGCAGCACTGGACGTGGGGGAGGGGGTGGTCCTCCACTGCCCCCACCGTACTCTGACACTTCCGAGCATGAGCCCTCCCTGCCTGGAGGCGTGCCCGTTTCCCCACTACAACGACATTACGATCTTTTCGAATAGTTCCGGAAGTTGAAGCCCCCCTCCTTCAAGGGGGATGAGGACCTAACTGAGGCGGAGGACTGGCTTGAGCAGATCGAGAAGGTGTTTGACACCCTTCGCCCCCCTGCGGAGTGCCACGTGGCCTTTGCCACGTACCAGCTGGAGAGCACGGCACACAGGTGGTGGAGGGAGGTCAGAGGTCAGGAGAGGGCAGAACCGACGTGAGACCAATTTATCACCCTCTTCTGTGAGCAGTACTTCCCGCAGACGTGGCAGGATCAAAGGAGGTGGGAGTTCCACACTCTCCTCTAGGGGACAATGACTGTGAGCGCGTACCATACGCATTTCCTAGAGCTGTCCCGTTTCATTGCGATAGCTGTGGCTACTGAGGAGGAGCGCCTGTGGAGGTTCACGGAGGAGCTCTGGCCTGCTATTCGGGGGTATGTCAAACCCCTGAAGCTGCCCATGTTCTCGAGAGTGGTGGAGGCAGCTATGACCTACGAGGAGACCAACCTGATCGCACGTGACACTGACAGTGGATGGAAGAGGCCCTACCAGCCAGACTACTCATAGGGTCGGCAAGAGAGGAGGCACGCGGTTCCCGCATGAGAGTCGTCACGCCTTAAGGGGCCATCAATGGCCTTTGGGGCCCCCGACGGGGGCTAGCTGCTAGCACTGGACCCCCACCCAGCCGTCAGCAGGGACCTATCGAGTTCCCCTTTGCTACCAGTGTGTCCAGCCAGGCCACATCAGGAGGGACCGGCCGTCTAGGGCTGGAGGTCAACAGATGCTCCCCACACCGAGCGTTAGAGGCCGAACAAGAGGCCGTGGTTCACAGGAGCGTAGGAGAGGATAGCAGTCGCAGGGTGGGTACCGGCCAACGGCTACTCGTCCGACGCAGAGTGTGGCTGCTTCTTCTGCACCGAGAGCTGAGGGGCGTATCAACGCCCTAACACACAGAGATGCCAGAGCTTCAGGTTCAGTGGTGGCAGGTATGGTTATAGTTTCCGGCAGATTAGTTCACACAATTTTTTATTCCGACGCCACGCACTCGTTTGTTGCTGCTAGTTTCGCTGTCAGTTTGGGATAGGACTGTGTGTTGTTAGTGGATCCGTTTGTGATCAGAGGTCCAGGTGGTCAGCTGTTTGTAGCTGAATAGGTTTATATAGACTGTGAGGTCAGTGTTGGGGGACACAACCTCCTTGCTGACTTGATTGTGATACCGATGGAGGACTTTGGCGTGATTCTGGGGATGGATTGGCTATCCACTTACCACGCCTTGGTGGACTGTTTTGAGAGGAAGATCGTCTTCTCCATACTTGAGATGCCTTCTTTTGAGTTTCACGGACAGTCGGTGGACGGAGGCTTCAGGTGCATTTCTGCACTTCGGGCAGTGAGACTTTTGGGCCAGGGGTGTGAGGGCTTTTTGGCTTGTGTAGTAGTAGAGCCCAGCCCCGTGGCAGACTTTTAGAGTATCCCGGTGGTCAGAGAGTACCCTGACGTGTTTCCAGAGGAGTTGCCAGGACTACCGCCTGAGCGTGAGATCGAGTTTGAGATCTCACTGGTACTGAGGACCAGCCCCATTTCTACAGCACCTTACAGGATGGCACCACTTGAGCTGTGAGAGCTCAAGTCCCAGTTGTAGGATCCATTGGAGAAGGGTTTTGTGAGGCCCAGTGCATCTCCGTGGGGAGCCCTGATGTTATTTGTGAAGAAGGATGGTACCCTACACCTTTGTGTGGACTATAAACAGCTGAATAGGGTCACCATCAAGAACAGGTATCCGCTGCCGAGGATCGATGTTTTGTTTGACCAGTTGTGAGGTGCTACAGTGTTCTCTAAGATAGATTTGAGATCTGGCTACCAGCAATTGAGGATCAGGGAGGCCGACGTCTCCAAGACAGCTTTCCGCACCCGGTACAGAGACTACGAGTTTTTGGTCATGCCGTTTGGGTTGACCAACACCCCCGCTGCCTTCATGGATTTGATGAACCGGGTGTTCAGACCATACCTAGATTAGTGTGTGGTGGTATTTATTGATGATGTGCTCATTTACTTGTGGGATCAGGCGCAGCACGAACAGCACTTGCGGATCGTTTTGGACACATTGAGACGACGTAGCTGTATGCTAAATACAGCAAGTGCGAGTTCTGGTTGAGGCAGGTGACCTTCTTAGGTCATGTGATTTCAAGGGATGGCTTGGCTGTGGACCCAACCAAGGTAGAGGCAGTGCTCAGGTGGGAGAGACCACGTACAGTGACAGAGATTCGGAGTTTCTTGGGAGTGGTAGGTTACTACAGGTGGTTTATCAGGGGTTTCCAGCAGATTGTGTGTCCTATGACTCATTTGACCTGGAAGGACGTGCCCTTTGCTTGGACAGATGCTTGTGAGGCGTGTTTTCAGGAGTTGAAGGAGAGGCTGACTTCGGCTCCTATGCTTACCACCCCAAATAGCAGTGGTGGTCTCATTGTGTACACGGATGCTTCGTTGCAGGGGTTAGGGGGTGTGCTCATGCAGTGGGGTCACGTTGTCGCTTATGCTTCTTGGCAACTGAAGTCCCATGAGCATAGATACCCTACCCACGATTTAGAGCTGGCAGTTGTTGTCTTCGCGCTAAAGACATGGAGGCACTACCTGTACGGTGAGACTTTTGAGATATTCATAGATCATAAGAACCTCAGTTATTTGTTTGATCAGAAGGAGCTTAACATGAGACAGAGATGTTGGTTAGAGCTCTTGAAGGACTATGTCTATGCATCTCCTACCACCTAGGGAAGGACAACATGGTGGCTGACGCCTTGAGCCAGAAGGCGCTCGCCCACTTGGCCAGTTTACAGGCATAGAGTTGGAGACACATGGAGGAGTTGGGCAGCTGGCAACCCCTAGAGTTATAAGGGCACTGCGGGTCAATGGCAGTGACACGACAGATGAGACCAGAGCTGATAAACCGCATCATTACAGGACAGATGACAGAAATGTATCTGCAGTCATTGTGAGACAAAGTGCTGTCAGGGGACCGCGGAGACTTCTCCTTTACTGATGAGGTACTGCGCATGAGGGGACGTTTGTGCATTCCCAGAGATGAGGAGTTGCTGAGGGAGCTCCTGACTGAGGCACACGAATCCAGGTTCACCATACATCCCGAGAACACAAAGATGTACTATGATCTGAGACATGACTTTTGGTGGAGGGGGATGGAGCGGGATGTAGGTGAGTTCATGCAGCAGTGTTTAGTGTGCCAACAGGTGAAGGCCGAGCATCAGAGGCCTGCAGGGCTGTTGCACCCACTTCCAGTACCAGAGTGGAAGTAGGAGAGCATCACCATGGACTTGGTGGTGGGCTTGCCCGTTACCCAACGAGGACACAACGCAGTCTAAGTGATTGTAGACAAGTTGATGACGATGGCACACTTATTGCCGATCCAAGTCACTTTGGGACCA
Organism: Thalassia testudinum; assembly: GCA_037157565.1. Lineage (NCBI taxonomy): Eukaryota > Viridiplantae > Streptophyta > Magnoliopsida > Alismatales > Hydrocharitaceae > Thalassia > Thalassia testudinum. Next base: position 42,546,763 of record JAZHRO010000049.1, read on the forward strand.
GAGCAGTTGGAAGAGAGGTATATTCATGATGTGGTACGTCTGCACAGAGTTCCGTGTGAGATTGTATCCAACCGGGATACCCATTTTACGTCCTAGTTTTGGGCTGAGTTTCAGTAGGCTTTGGGGACACGGTTGAGGTTCAGTACGGCATACCACCCCCAGACGGACGGACAGTCAGAGTGCACGATACAGACACTTGAGGACCTTTTACGCACCTGTGTACTGGACTGAAGGGGTTCTTGGGAGGAGCACTTACCCCTGGTAGAGTTTGCATATACTAACAGTTATCACTTGAGCATTGGCATGGCACCCTACAAGGCTCTGTACGGACGGAGGTGTACTGTGCCCTTAAGTTGGGTTGAGGTGGGGAGCAAGTGGGAGGTTGGCCCCAAGCTGATCCAGCAGAGTCAGAAGGTAATTGAGCAGATTCACAGACAACTTCGCACAGTCAAGAGCAGACAGAAGAGTTATGCCGATTGGAAGTGTAGAGAGGTGCAGTTCGAGGTTGGGGATCATGTCTTTCTACATGTTTCACCCATGAAGGGCCTGCAGCGGTTTAGGGTGAAGGGGAAACTCGCGTCAAGGTTTGTGGGCCCCTTTGAGGTCCTAAAGTGGGTAAGGCTCGTTGCTTACAGACTTGCCCTTCCTCCCCATCTTTCTGGTGTGCACGATGTGTTCCACATGTCCAACCTCAGGCAGTACGTCACTGATCCCAGTCACGTTCTGATCCAGAAGAGTGTTGAGGTGGGTGACGACCTGACCTACCCCGAGCGACCAATGCAGATACTTGATAGAGCTGTCCAGAGTTTGAGATGGAAGCAGGTACCCCTGGTGAAGGTCTTGTGGAGGAGCCAGAGGTACGAGGAGGCTACCTGAGAGTTTGAGGCAGCAATGTGAAAGCGGTACCTAGAGCTTTTTGAGGGTACATTTTTTTGGACTGGCTTCGGTCCTCTTTAAGTTTGTTATGCGTATATTGTTCTTTCTTCGCACCCTAACTAGTTCAAGTTTCGGGGATGAAACTTCCTTTAAGTTTGTTATGATGTTAAGACCCATGCTATTTGAGCCTTTTAAGATGTCTGGACGGTGGGTCAAACGTCTGGTTAGATGTTTGGACACCTTCCCAGACATCTGGAAATCAAAAATTTTGAGTACGAGCTCGCTTCTGCATGCGGGCTGCGCGTATATAGTACGCTTGTTTTCCTTCTTCTTCTCTCTCTTTTCCCCCCCTCCAGAGAACCCTAAACCCCCAACTTTATAAACCCCTCCCCCTCTCTCGTTCTCCCCACACCATCCATCTTCCTCTTCTTCTCCACTCCAGCGAGAGAGCCGGCGCGACTGAGAGTGCGAGAGCGGCTTCGAGGAGCGGTGTGAAGAGAGGAGAAGGAGAGTGAGTTCACGAGCTCATGTGGGAGCTCACCGGGAGCGCACGGTCGGAGCGGCATGCACGCGAAGAGGAGTGCGCCGGGGAGATCATCCCTGACCCCGTTGCAGCTGGAGCTACAGGCGAGGAGGCAAGGCATGGCCATGCGCGGCGAGAGCGAGTGTGAGCAGGTTTTGGTTCTCGATTTTTCCTAGAATTAGATGTTTGGAGCAACGTCCAGACGACGGTGCGGACGTTTATAGGCGGTTCCAGACGTTTGAGGAGAGGGCTTCACGAAGGTACGTCCTCTTTGCGGATACGACCATGCAGGCCGCTCCGCTGCTATCCTGTTGCCTGCCTTTTTGAGAAGATTACGCGGTGGCATGCAAGATTTACTTTGGGAAGGTGCGGGGCACGCCTGCCTACGCATTTTAGATGTCTGGGCGACGTACCAGACAGCTGGAAGCACTTCCAAACGTCTGGAGAGGTGGTCAGAAGTCTGTAGCTGGGTCCAAACGGTCCAGAAGAGTTCCTGGACATCTGAGGATTGACGTAGAACTTGAGGTACTCTACTAAACACTTTTAAGACGTCTGGAAGTAGTTCCAGACATCTGATTTGAGATAGAAACCCTGTTTTGACCCGTTTAGGGTCCGTTTGAGGTCCGTTTTATGTAAATAAGATACCATTGTGCTCCTTGTGAGTTCCTCTACTTGTTAGAAGGCTTTCTATACTATTCTGATAGTTCCCTTGTGATTGTTCCTTGTGATAGGACTTCGTTCCGTTGCAGGTTCGGGGCTTGCTGAGGCACATGAGCCTGCCATTCAAGCCCCCAATACTCCTGGGTTTACTGGTAGAGTGGCTTCCCCTAATTTAAATACAAGCCTAAATGCATGTGTGGAATGAATGATTAGAACCTAGGATGTGGTATGAATCCTAGGACGAGAAATACTTGAAATATCTGTGTTGGATGAATGAATTGCAGTCTTGAATGAGTAGATAGAAATAATAACAACTACCTGTAAATGAATAACAGTTGCCAGTGAAATATGAAGTACTTGTGGTAGTTAACTGTTGCATGTGACTTTCTTGTTGTATACGTTAAATGACATAATATGAGCTGCATGTATATAAGCTGAGAATGGTAATGTGAATGATAGAAATATGAATTTCCTATGTATAACCTGAGTATGGAAATATGAACGATAACAATACAAGCTGCATATGTATAACCTGAGAATGGAATTAGAAATGATGGAACCTAGTATGGCATGGCATGAGGAATATGAGCATGAACCCTACGGGGAATTAGGAATAGAGCTCCTAGAAATAAATGGAATGGATTTGGAAATGTGAGTGGAGAAGTGAGCTGGCCCTTGAGTACGGAGTACCAAGGAGAGCGACTGTCTCCCTATTTAGTGTAGAGCAGAGCTAGCCGCCCTTGGGTTGGGACCCGGGGTTAAGATTGGCCACTCTATACCGACTTCTTGGCCCTCGCGTACATGGTACCGGGGAGAGCTACTAGTGTAGGGAGAGAGCTAACCACCCCACGGGGCTCGAGGTTCAGCTAGCCGCCCTACATCGACTTGTTAGGCCCACTAGGCAAACCAGGGTAGTCAGGCGAGGTTGCACGGACTATGGAGGGGCAAGACCCCTGTTTTGTTCTTAGGGGCTAGACCCCTGTTATTGAGAGGGCTAGGCCCTATACTGTTCCATGCTATAGTTTGGGCGCACCCGTTAGTGGAAACGACTGACCACGTGCTAGTGCGGGGTAGCTACTCATGCACTTATTGCGATGTCGTAGTCACCGTTATGTCTGTCCGTGACCTTGGGGTGGTTGATTTGGTGTAGGATCACCACAGGGGACTCTCCCAGCCAGGAGAGCACCACGTGTGCCTTCTACTCTTCGGAAAAGATTGCAATCAAGATCATCCCCACGAGAAACATTCGAGATCATGAAAGAGACCTGATAAATAAACTAAGTGGTAAAAAGGAATAATTAGTTAAAGAAAGTAATTGAAAAACAACAGCTTCCTGTCCACCTTTATTGCTTTAGTTAGTTGGTTGCCACTCTACTCAGTGTTCGCTGACGTTGTGTACTCATAACCCCTTTTCAGGTCCAAGTGTTGAGCAGCTAGAGCCTACGGCTGCAGAGGGTGCTGGGCCCAGTAGAGCCCAGTAGTTGTAGCTCTTTTGTTGCACTCATTTGTAGTAGTGAGTAAACTCTTGTACCTTTATGTTCTGTACTTTTACGTTCTGTACTTTATGTTCCTGTACCTTGTTACTTTCTACTGTTGTGGTGGTCATTTGTACCGTAGCAATTTTTACTTCTTTACTGCTGTACCTTTTTACTGTTAGTTGCTTAGCATAGTGAATGTGGTTTACTTTCCTGCTTTTTGGTTACTTTCTTGTTGGACGACTGGGTCTTAGGATCAGTCGAGTCAGTCCGATCATGTACCCTGTAGGGATTCGGGAACTGGGTCATAACAAGATGACTTGAAATTTTTGTTTTTAGGATTTTTCTAGCTCTTGAATTTGATTTGCAACTTGCAAAATCCTTTAAAACCTTGTGTTCGTGCTTATGAAAAGCCAACATTTATAGGGGCATGTTAATTAATTTATTTATTTATTTATTTATTTTCTCCCCCATGATTATTTTTAGCTTAGTCTTACAACAGATGTGTCAGGATCATCATTCCCATTACCAATCCTCGAGGGTGCTCTTTCACCAGTACTTCGGGATAGCACTGTCCATGACACCACCTAGGAGCTCACAACCCCAAAACATAATGCGGTGTAAAAGGGCACTCCAAGCAAACTCAAGCTCTTGCTTCGACACTATAGGTAGAGCACCGTCCAAGACACTTGAGCTGCTAAAATACGCTTTAATGCTCCATCTAAAGATATGAAATATAGATATGGAGCAGCGCCGAGGCAGTAACATGTTGACATCGCATCCTCAAAGGAGGCTTTTTCCTCCTTCTCGACAGTGGGAACTCAAACCAATGATCTGCTTCAGACTTTTACTAAGTCCAAACAAGGAAATTTTTCAAATTTTTAGTTGTTTTTAAGTGTTGGCTTGTGTGTGAAAATTGACACAAGAAGTTCCTCAAGAAATGCAAGTTTTTGAATCAGAAACTAAGTCAGATACTTTCCATATTACAAAAGAGGATCAAGTCACCTGAACTATAATGTGTTCAGGTGGAATTTTAGAGAAGGATATCTGATCTAGTCTAAAAATAGACCCTGAAATTCTAATGATCAGATCCACATCCACATCCCTAGCTTGTTAAAGATTAAATCCCATTATACTAAAAGTGAATTTTTCGACCTTAGTCCCAGTTTCAAAAATTTTTCCCCAAAAAGATTTCAACATTTTTTTATATCTTTGGGTATGTATGCAGAAAATGAAAATAACTAAAGAAAAATGCGTGTTTTTAGGTTTTGAAAATCCTAAATCGATCGTCAAATTTTAAAAGCACCCCCCATGCTTAAGATATGTAATGTCCTCATGCATTAGGAGAAAGAAGGTATCACCTTAAATGAAGAATGGTCGGGTTTAGGATGGTCAAAACCTGAAAGAAGAAGGAAAAAGGAAAGCAAGAAAACAATGACGGGTTACCTCCCATCCAATGCTATCTTTTACGCCATTCAGCCGGGCATAGTGTGCATTAGTGATCAAAGGTGGCTAGCTCAGTGAAATTAAAAGATTCAGATGGAAGATTTGGAGTATGATCAAAATAGGGCTTTAAACGTTGGCTGTTGACTTGAAATGTTGTATTAGTTTTAGGATCAAACATATCAACAGTGCCGTATGGATAAGTTTTATGGACAATAAAGAGGCCGGTCCATTTAGATTTTAATTTGCCAGGAAGAAGACGTAATCGAGTATCAAAACGCCAAATGCGTTGATTAACGTCAAAGTGTTTCCGAAAAATGCATTTATCATGAAATTTCTTTGTTCGGTCTTTATAGATCCTGGCATTTTCATAGGAAAAATTACGTAATTCTTCCAATTCAATTAATTGTAATTTTCTATGGATACCAGTGTCGGATAAATCCATGTTTAGTTGTTTTATTGCCCAAAAGCCCTATGTTCTAGTTCTACTGGGAGATGGCATGCCTTCCCAAAAATCAGACGGAAGGGAGACATGCTAAGCGGAGTTTTAAAAGCAGTATGGTAGGCCCATAAAGCGTCGTCCAATTTGGTGGATCAATCTTTACGGTCGGGCCTAATCGTCTTTTGTAAAATATTTTTAATTTCCCGGTGATGGCTTTCCCGATGGCAGGTGGGAGTAGGGAGGGGGAAGGATGGCATACTTGGAGGCCGAGGGGTTGGAGGAGGAAGGAGCGGGGGGAATCTGGTGCTTACGGCAAAAGGAGGATGGAGGCGAGGTGGTCTGATGGAAGGGGAGCTAAGCTGCTCGTCAAGACTGTGTGTTTCCGATGCCGACGGCAGGGACATGATGGCCACCTGTCGATCTCCCATGGTGTGTCTGGGATGTGGGGGATTCGGCCATAAAAGGGATTCGTGTAGGATTTTGGGGGGATAGATGAGTAATCGCCTTTTCTCGCGCTCGGGAAATTTGAATTCTAGGGCTGGGCAGATTCCGCCTCCGCCCCCTTCTCTGCGTAAACCGGGAGGGCTTGTGGCTGATGTGGAGGTTCCTATGATGGAGAACATCAAAGCTGCAGAGATGGCCTTGCGGGGAGCTCTGGTTGGGGAGGTTATGTCTGGAAGACCGACAGCGGAGAATGTTCGCACCCTAGTAACCTCTCTATCCCTCTTGACCAACTTCTGGCAGGTTTCTTTTCTATCAAATACACGTTTTGTTCTCTTTGGGTTGGGTATGGGGGATGTCGAGGGACTGCCTCTGCATTTGAGGTCAAAGGAGGTTGTGTCATCAATGATCTCAGGCTTTGCATCAGTGGCAGAGGATGCGGTCGTTGGACTACTGGAGGGGAATGGGCGTCTGTTGAGTGTGAAGGTCGATGTTTTCATCGCTGGCTCTATACCTGACAGTCTGATTTTGAGGTGCGGTGGAAGTTCCTGGATGCTGAGGCTGAAGTTTTTGGTGGGTGATACTGTAGCGAAGCAACTTAAGTCGTCTCGACCTACAGCTGATGAGGAAGCGACTGTTCAAGAGCTGTGCACGGTTCATGGCAATGAATCCCTAATTGCCAGGACTTGTAAGGACTTATGTGATGGGGAGATGGGGGGGTTTCAGAATGAAGAAAAGGAGGAACTGGGCGGAGGGGAAATGGCAAGACCGTCATCCACGGTGGCAGGGGATGTGCTGCCAGGTGGTATGGAGACTGAGGAGCAGGGGAATCTGGACAAGCAGCCTGAGTCTCTGAAGGATCAGTAGAACCTGCAGGAGAAGGAAGACCCTAAATGTGAAGGGGGATCTTGCGCAAAGATTTGTAAGGGGAGATCACCGTATAGCCTCCGACAGAGAAAATCAAAAGCTATCATTCTGATGGATGAAGATGAGGTTGCGAAAGTTATGCAAGTGTGCAATTGCCAAACCCTCAGGAGAGAGGGTTCCAATGAGGATTGATGAGAATCCTCACTTGGAACGTGCGTGGGTTGCGCAACAAAAGCTGGAGGGCGTCTCTGATGAGATATTTGAGAGAATGGGGAATTGAATGTGCGCTCATTCAAGAGACACACATTGAAAGTAATTCTGATAGGCTTTGGTTCGACTTGATAGCTTCAGGGATGAACGATTGTGTGCAGATTAATGCACATGGGATGTCAGGTGGCATTGCTATCTGGTGGAGGAAGAGGTGGGCTCAGTGTTTGGAAGTTCACAAAGCCAGACATATGCTGACATGCAAATTTTAGATTCACCAGGGCAGGAATGTATTTGGATTACTGGGGTATATGGACCTTGTATTGCATCTGCCAAGCAGGAGCTGTGGGAGGAGTGGTCTGCTGTGGCTGAGTTGGTGCAAGGGGGAATGTGGCTGACGGGTGGGGATTTTAATTGTGTGTTAACAGGGGCTGATAGGTCTAATGGCAGAACTGACAGTTCGGCTATTGGATTCCAGACGATGGTTCAATCTCTACAGTTGAGTGAATATCCTTCCTCTGGTGTGGAATTTACTTGGCGCAATGGAAACGAGCTGGCATCCAAGCTTGATAGATCTTTTGGGAATGTGGACATCCTTGTTAGATTTCAATTGTCGACTGTGAGTGGATTGAGCCGACCTTTCTTAGATCATACCCCTTTAGTATGGGATAGTGGGGAAGAAACTCAGGTTGGGTCCTACTTCAAACTGAAACGATCATGGCTGAATGAATCGGGCTTCTACCAGATGATCAGCTCTTGGTGAACTAAAAAGGTGCAGGGGTCTGCTACTGTCAGACTGTCAACCAAACTGGCTGGTTTGTGCATGATCTTAAAAGAGTATGGATCTACTGTTAGCTTGATGAGGGAGCAGAGGAGAGGGGAAGCTCTGGTTAAAATTCAGGAGCTGGACTCCAAGGAAGCAACTGGCCCTTTGTCTGAAGATGAATTGGCTGAAAGGAAAATGTGGCAGGGTGTGGTCCTTGACGAAGACCTGAAAAAAGAAATTGATTGGAGGGAGAGATCTAGGCAGCTATGGCTTAAGGAGGGGGATGCCAATATGAAGTTTTTTCATCTTGCAGCTAGCTCTCGGAGACGTGTTAACTTCATTTCCTCTATTCTTTATGGTGGACATAGGGTCTTTTCTGATCAGGAGATTAAATCTGAAGTCATCAAATATTTTAGAGAGGCATGTCGGGCAACTAAGAGGGGGAAATGGAGAATGGCAGGAAACGAGGGTCCTAGGGTGACAAGTGAACAGGCTAAGCAATTGACTGCACTTATTACTGAATAGGAGACCCTGCAGGCAATCAGAGAATTAAATGTGGAAGGCTCCCCAGGCCCTAATGGAATACAAGTTTTCTTTTACAAGGAGATGTGGAATGTGGTGGGTAAGGAGGTGATGGATGCTATCAGAGAATTTGAGGTGGGAAATGCGGGATTTGAGAGGATTAACAAGTCCTATCTTTTTCTCTTGCCTAAATCAATGGGAGCAGAACACTTTTCAGATTTCAGGTCGATTTCCATTTCAAACTCCATCTATCTTATCATCAGCAAGATTTTGGCTAATAGAATGAGAGTTGTTCTTCAGGACCTGATTCATCCGATATAGGCTTCTTTGTTGCCCAACATATCACTTCAAGAATCCTTTATTCTGGCTCAGGAAATGGTTAATGGATGGCATCGAAGGAAATGCAAGGCATTCATGTGGAAAGTTGATTTCCAGAAAGCCTATGATTCGATCTCTTGGTCGTACCTATGGGGGGTATTTAGAAGAAGAGGCTTCCCCCCTCTGGATCCAATGGATGAAACGATGTATCACTACTGCTTCATTTTCTCCTTTGGTCAATGGGAAGCCATGTGGAGCCTGGATCCAGCCTCAACGTGGGGTTAGACAAGTGTGCCCTCTAGCCCCATTGATTTTCAACCTTGCGGTGGATGGACTTGCAAGGTATGCTTGCAAATTGGCTGAGGTGGGTATAATTAAAGGGTACTCATTGTCAAACAGGAGAAACCTGGTCCCCATTTTACAGTATGTAGATGACACGGTGTTCTTTGTGGAAGGGTCCAAGTCTGAGGCACATGCTCTAGGGTTATTGGTAAAGATATTTGGCGATATTTCAGGCTTGTGTTTGAATAAGGATAAGTCTATTTTTATTTGCTTTGGCATGAATGAACAAGAGAAGATGGAGTTGGAGGGTATATTGGGGTCACCTCATGCTAAACTACCACTGAGATATCTTGGATTACCATTGAGGGCCACAAAACTGAAAAAATCAGACTGGAATGTCCTGTTTGAGAAGGTGTCTGGAAATCTAAAAGGTTGGAGTAGTAAATTCCTATCTAAGGGTGGAAGACTAATCCTGCTTAATTCAGTCATTACAGCCATACCGGTATTCTATTTTAGCATATTTAGGGCCCCTAAATGTATTCGGAAGAGATTGGATGTTATGAGGAAGAGATTCTTCTGGAAGGGAGCAGGTCATGAGGGCAGGTTCATGCAACCCATCAGATGGAGCAGTATCTGCAGACCAAAGGAGATCGGGGGGCTGGGATTAAAGCACTAAAAGAATTCAATGAAGCCCTGTTGCTGAAATGGGCCATCAGGATTTTGGACTGCAAGGAGGGGATGATGGAAGATCTGATCAGGGACAGCTATGGGGGATCTAACAGTAGTTTGCAAAGGCTTTAGCCAAAGAAACCATCCCCATTTTGGCGATCAGTGATATCTGCAGTCACCAACTATTGGCACTTGCTGCAACCTAAGCTCGAAGATGGCAGAAGTTTCAGCTTATGGAATCAGCGGTGGTCTAACTTGGGCCTACTGAAAGAGATCTACCCGAGGGTGTATGACGCTGCTGCAGATAAGGAAGCCATAGTTAACAGTCTGTGGTCTCAGGCAGAGGGATGCTGGCGGCTGGAAGGGCTGCAACAGTGCAGGCCGGGCACTCGACTATGGGAGGAGAGGCAGAAATTGATGGCTAATCTACAGCAGATGCATCTTGTGGGAGATGTGACGAATACATACTGCTGGCATGACAGTTTTTCAGTGAAGCATGCGTATGAGAAAGTTATTAGATCCAATAGTGAGGAGGAATGGGACCCTGTTGATAGAAAGATTTGGCTTTTGAGAGTTCCTCTGAAGGTTCAGATATTCTTGTGGCTTTGTAGACGAGAAGGGTTGATCACTGGCGATCTGAGGCACAGAAGGATGGGGACTATTTTGAATGCCTTCCCTCTTTGTGGGTTACATTCTGATAGTGCAACACACATATTCTCCTCTTGTTTCGTCACTGACAAGATTTGGAGGTTGGTCTGCTTAGAACCCCTCCCCTCCTCGGATTCTGTGTGGCAGAGGTTCAGCATTCCTGGTCGACCCTTGGAGGCTATGGCAGCCGTTTTGTGGTGTGTGTGGAGGGCGCGTAATGATAAGCATTTTCAGGAGAGACCGGTGAGATGTGAGAATATTGTAAAGGAGTGCTGGTCTCTCATACATAGTTGGGCTTCTTTCTTGTAATACTTTTTTGATATGAAATATACTACCCTCCGGATTGCTATCGGCTCTTGATAGCAATCCTCATTGTTTCAAAAAATTTCCCAGTTAGAAACTTCAGCCTGGCCATTTGTTTGGGGGTGATAAGGTGTGGAAATTTTATGATTAACCCCATATTTAGAACGAAGGTGACAGAATAATGAGTGAGTGAAATGTGAACCTCCGTCACCGATAATGGCTTTTGGAATTTCGAATCTTGAGAAAATATTTTTCTTAAGAAATTCGACAACCATACGGTGATCACCAGTGCAGGTGGGTATTGCTTCTATCCACTTGGAAACATAGTCGACTACGACTAGTATATATACATACCTACCAGAGTTGATGAACGATCCCATGAAGTCGATGCCCCAAACATCAAAAATTTCAACCTCTAAAATAGGATTAAGGGGCATCATATCCTTCTGAGTCATGTTGCCGATACTTTGGCAATGCACACAGGACTAAACAAAGTCATGAGCATCTTTGTGCAAGCTAGGCCAATAAAATCTCACATTAAGGATTTTAGCTGCAGTTTTCTTGCCCGAAAAATGCCTGCCACAGGCCATTGAGTGACAATGTGTCAAAATATCATGGATTTCAGAATCGGGTACACATCATCGAATGACCTGATCAACACAAATGTGGAAAAGGTTGGGCTCCTCCCAAAAATAGTATTTAATATCAGCAAAGAACTTATCCCATTTTGTTTTTGGCCAATCAGTGGGGATTCATTCTGTTGCTAAATAGTTTGCGATGGGTGCAAACCAAGGGAGGGTTGTAGCAGCTAAAATGCTTTCATCGAGGAACTAATTAGGTGGGGTCATTATATTATTCGTCATAAGATGAGAGAGATGGTCGGCCACTACATTATGTGATCCCGCCTTATCCTTGATTTCCAGGTCAAATTCTTGGAGCAGCAGAATCCAACGGATAAGGTGGGGTTTCGCATCTTTCTTTGTCAGCAAATATTTAATTGCTGAGTGGTTGTTATATACAGTGACATGTGACCCCAAAAGATAAGATCTAAATTTTTCTAAGGCAAATACAATGGCAAGAAGTTCCTTTTCAGTAACCGTGTAATTCCGTTGTGCATCTTCAAGAGTTTTGCTGGCATAATAGATCACAACGGGCTTCTTGCCAATTCTTTGCCTTAGAACGGCCTCAATAGCAAAATCTGAGGCATCTGTCATTAATTCAAAGGGACTATTCTAATTAGGTCCCTACAAAATTGGTGCCTCAGTAACCTCTTTCTTCAACCTCAAAAAACTCTCCAGGCACTTATCATTAAAATCAAATGGCTGGTCTTTAGTGAGTAGCTGACTTAAGGGCTTGGAGATTTGGGAAAAATTTTGTATAAATCGATGGTAGAAACCCACATGCCCCAAAAAGGATCTGATTTGTTTGACAGTAGTGGGCGGTGGGAGCTTAGATATAGCATCTATTTTTGCTTTATCTACCGTGATTCCTTGTTTTGAAATAAGATGGCCCAAGACAATACCTTTCTGGACCATGAAATGACTTTTTTCCCAACTGAGGACCAGATTGACTTCTATGCATTTTTGGAGAGTTCTTTCAAGGTTTTTGAGACAATGGTAAAAAGAATCTCCAAAAATAGAGAAGTTATCCATAAAGACTTGTAAGCATTCACCTACCAGGTCTGCAAATATTGCAAGCATACACCTTTGAAAAGTCGCAGGTGCATTGCAAAGATCGAAGGGCATCCTTCGGAAAGCAAATGTTCCGAAGGGGCAGGTGAAAGTTGTTTTGTCCTCATCCTCAGGATGAACCAATACCTGATTATAGCCAGAATAACCATCCAGAAAATAGTAAAAGTCCCGTCCGACTAACCGCTCCAAGATTTAAACAATAAAGGGGAGTGGGAAATGGTCCTTCTTAGTGGTGGTGTTTAATTTTCTTTAATCAATACACACAAAGATCTGACCACTTTAGTTCAAACCACGAGAGCAAGGAATGTGAACAAAGAGCAAATGATTATGAGGGTTTTCCCCCACTCTCTCAGGGATAAGGCTGCACATTGGTACCGGACTATAGGAATGCCCATTGAAACTTGGGCTGCTCTTTAGTCGGCTTTCTTGAAGAAATTCTTCCCTATCGGAAGGACCAATGCCTTGAGATGGGCAATTACCACTTTCGCCCAGCGTTCGGGGGAATCGTTTCATGGTGCCTGGGAGTGATTGCAGGAACTTTTGAGGAAGTGTCCACACCACAAGGTGCCGAAATGGCAACTCATGTAGATTTTCTATCACGGGTTGGGTGAGCAACTCTGTAATCATGTAGATGCCTCTTGCAGAGGCAATTTCCTCAACAGGGATGCAGATAGCGCATACGACCTATTTGAGGAAATGAGCGAGAACTCAATTAATCATGCCTCCATGGATGCATTCAACCAGTCCTAACAACCTAGGTCAAGTGCTAATGAGATCCAAAATTTCATTTGACATGGAATTAATTTGTAATAAACTAGATAAAATGGACTTGGTTACTAAGAAAATGGAAGAATGGATGTCTGGGAATTCAAGAAACACTTCTTTACCCACTCAATCCCAGAATTTGGGATTCCATTCCTCACGAGCTCCCACAGGGTGGGAATTTGTGAACCAACTTGATTCGGCTCAACCTGTGAGCTAGGATTTCTCGGAACCTTATGGGTTCCAAACTGGGGACTTTGATCCCAGTTTCTCTAGTCCTTCCTTTTCTCCATCCTCGATTAACGAGGATGCATATGCAATGCAGGAGAATATTAGGTCCAACCCATTTTCCAACACTTATAACTCGGGATGGAGGAATCACCCTAACTTCTCCTAGAAAAATCAGGGCAACAGACCCAATCTCGACCCAGCAACTATGCATTGCAAAACCTTTGGGTCAAGGTCAAGTATACACCCAGTTGCCCCTGAGACCGGTTACTTAGCCATCTTGGAATGCCCAACAATCTGCAGAGTAAGCTGATTTTTTTTTATTTAAACCTTCAGATGGTGGAAATGCAAGGGTCCAAGCTTCAGCTTATGCAACAAATGAAGACATCATTGGATAACCTACAATCTGGGTTAATTGCTAACACCCGACAACCCGGATCTCTACCATCCCAACCTGTACCCAACCCGCTCAATGTGCAAAATCAGGGCAATAGTGCCCAAGGGTACGAGAATCAAAGGGACTCACACGCACATGCTCAGGTCGTTAAGCAAGGTCCCTCATCTTCTTCTGGTTACATGACTAACCAAGGACCTCCAATCTTCACTAGCCCATCTCAAGATCCAAACCCGTATGCCTCTGCAAACTCTATCACCTTGAGAAGTGGAAAGCAAACCTGGGACCCCAAATTACGTTCTAGATGCCTAAACTCTGGGGAGCTTGAGAGAGAAGAGGAGGAAATTGAAGAAGACAATAAGGCCTAGGGACCAGAAGTTGAAAATCCCACCCATATCCCATCCCCTAAAGCCCAATTGAAAACCAAGAAGAATAAAACCCTAGATAGCAACGAGGAGCTTCTAGATTTATTCAAGAGCGTAGAGATCAATATTCCACTCCTCGATGCTATTAAGCACATCCCGGCTTATGCTAAATTTTTTAAAGAACTATGTACCCAAAAGTGTAAACCGAGATAACCCATTCGGAGGAAGGTGATTCTCTCTGAGCAGGCAAGTTCTGTGATCCTACATCACCGTCCTCAAAAGAAGAAAGATCTAGGTGCCCCCTTAATGTCATGCATTATTGGGAATATACTTTTGATAGGGCACTATTGGATCTAGATGCATCCATCAACCTAATCCCGACTTCTCTTTATGAGAGGTTTGGGTTAGGTGAACTCAGGCCAACCTCTGTAATGCTACAATTAGCAGACCGATCGGTCACCACACCGAGAGGCATTATTGAGGATGTAATTGTCAAGGTGAAGGATTTCTATTCTCCTGTAGATTTTCTCATCCTTGACATGGATGTACCTAATGATTTGAGGAGCACACCCATCATTCTGGGGCATCCGTTCCTAGCTACCATTAAGGCCAACATAAACTATGAAAGCGGTAGTAAGGAGATCGCCTTTAGGGATAAGAAATTAACTCTAGATATTTTTAAGACGATAAGAGGATTTGAGGATTGTGGATTCATTGAGGAGCTCGAGGATTAGGATCTTGAGACTTGCATGACAATCAATGCACTCGAGGACTCCACTAGCCTTAGCGAACCCAACCCACAACCCTCCTCCGTGGTAGACCTGCCACATCATGAAGAGGCTGTTGATTTTGTTCATTCCCAGCCTCTTCCACTGGATCGTCTTGATGAATCTTTATCAGCATCCTCCCTACCTTCAATTCTAAACACACCCCAGCTAGAATTAAAACCATTGCCCAAAATTTTGAAATATGAGTTCTTAGGACCTGAGAACACGCTCTCTGGGATTATTAGTGTTGATTTGACTGAGCAAGAATCGAGGTTAATTAAGGTCCTTAAGAACAACAAGGAGGCAATTGGTTGGACCATCCACAACCTTAGGGGGATTGAGCCATCTTATTGTAATCACCGTATTTTCATGGAAGATGGATCCCATCCTTCTTGCGAAATGCAAAGGAGACCAAACCCGAATATGCGAGAAGTGATCAAGAAGGAGATAATCAAGTGGCTCGATGCTAGAATTATTTACCCAATCTTGGATAGTCCATGGGTTAGCCCCATTCAGAATGTACCCAAGAAGGCAAGAATAACCATTACGACTAATGGGAAACCTTCACCACTCGTTCAGCTTCTGCTAGAAGAGTCTATATTGACTACCAGAAGCTGAACACAGCCTCTAAAAAGGATCACTTTCCCTTGCCATTCATCGATCAAATCCTCGAAAGGTTAGCTGGGCAAAAATATTTTTGATTCCTGGACGGTTATTCAGGATATAACCAAGTCCCTATCCATCTCGAAGACCAGGAAAAGATAACTTTCACATGTCCCTACGGAACCTTTGCATTCCATAGAATGCCATTCGGGCTTTGCAATGAACCGGTGACTTTTCAAAGGTGCATGCTGGCCATCTTTTCTGACATGGTGCGAGATTGTCTTGAGGTGTTCATGGATGATTTCTCCATTTCAGAGATTCTTTTGAGTCTTGCCTGGATAACTTGGAATTGATCCTCCAGAGATGCACCAAAACATGGCTAGTCCTTAGCTAGGAAAAGAGCCACTTTAAGACTAAGGAAGGCATTGTCCTGGGTCATGTGGTCTCTAGTCGGGGTATTGAAGTTGATAGAGCTAAGGTGGACGCTATCTCTAGACTTCCTCCACCCACATCCGTAAAACAGATCTGCTCTTTCCTTGGGCATGTGGGTTTTACAGAAGATTCATCAAGGATTTCTCGAAGGTTGCTCGACCCTTGAGTAACCTTCTAGCCAAAGACACGCCATTCGAGTTTGATGAATCATGCCGTAAGGCATTTGATTTATTGAAAACGGCAACCACCTGTGCCCCGGTGTTGCAACCACCAATTTGGACAGCCCCATTTGAGATTATGGCTGACGCATTTGATTATGCCGTTGGGGCTATCTTGGGTCAAAAGATTGAGAAAAAGCCCTCTGTGATTTACTACGCTAGCAAGACTTTGGACAAGGCCTAGAGGAACTACACTGTTACTAAAAGAGAATTGCTAGCTGTAGTTTTCTCTTTAGAAAAATTCAGGGCTTATCTGTTAGGTTCTCGTGTCATCATCTATACTAACCACTTGGCCTTGAAACATCTCTTGGCCAAAAAGGATGCCAAACCCCAGCTTATTCACTGGATTCTGCTGCTTCAAGAATTTGATCTTGAAATCAGGGGTAAAGCTGGGGCACTAAATGTAGTGGCGGGTCACCTCTCGAGAATCCTAACTGATTCTCCCCATCCAGATGTCCCAATCTCTGATACTTTTTCGAATGAGACTATCCTCACAGTCTCGGGTATCCGAATCCCCTGGTTTGCGGATAATGTCAATTATTTGGCCGTTGGTTAAATTCCCCAGGATTGGACCAAACAACAACGGGGTAGACTTCTGTCTGAGGCCAAATATTATTTTTGGGACAATCCCGAGCTGTACCGCATCGGCATAGACTAGATTATTCGTCGATGCATCCCGGAAATCGAGTTCCATAGCATACTCAAGTTCTACCACACATCTATGTGTGGTGGACACTTTTCCGGGAAAAAGACGACCGCAAAAATTTTGCAATCTAGATTCTATTGGTTGTCATTATTTAAGGATGCCCAAGAATTCTCAAAGTCATGCACCCGATGCCAGACACTCGGGAACAAGGCTAAGAGAGATATGATGCCCCTGAACCCAATTCTTTCTATCAAAATTTTTGACATTTGGGGCATCGACTTTATGGGACCCTTCCCTCTTTCATTTGGACACCAGTATATTATGGTCGCTGTTGATTATGTGTCCAATTGGATTGAGGCAATTCCCACCCGGACCAATGACCGCAAGGTGGTCATCGATTTTGTGAAGAAAAATATCTTCAGTCAGTTTGGGGTTCCTATGGCAATTATCAATGATGGTGGCACACATTTCACTCATGCCCAATTTCAGAATTTACAGGGGAAATACGGGGTTAATCATCGGATTTCCATGCCTTACCACCATCAGACAAACGGACAGGCTGAGGTCTTCAATCAGGAGATCAAGAACATTTTGCAGAAACCGTTAGGCCTGATAGGAAGGATTGGACCCAAAAGCTAGATGATACTCTTTGGGCCTATCGTATGGCATACAAAACGCCTATCGGTATGTCTCCATTCCGTCTGGTGTTTGGTAAGGCATGTCACTTACCCGTAGAACTTGAACATCGGGCATTTTGGGCAATCAAGAAATGTAATGTGGACCTTGAGTTGCTCTTGAAAACCAGGAAACTCCAACTATCTGAGTTGTAGGAGCTTCGAAATGATGCTTATGAAAATGCCAGAATCTATAAGGCAAGGACCAAAGCTCTCCATGACCAGATGATTTCATGTAAGTGCTTTGAGCCGAACCAGAAGGTCTAGCTTTTCAATTCTCAATTGAAGCTTTTCCCTGGAAAACTCAGGTCTAAGTGGGATGGCCCATTCGTTATTGAGCGGATTTTCCCTAATGAGGCCATCAAAATCTCTAACCCAAAGATGGGTAATATTTTCAAGGTTAATGGACAGCATCTCAAACCCTTTGTTGACCATGTGCTCCCTGAACCCGTCTCAGACAAGGTTGCTCTTACCTTGCCTTAACCACCGCGGGCCGATCATCGTCTAGCTAAAGGCACTAAACTTAGCACATGTAAAGACTGTTCCAAGCTGATCAGAGTCTCATGGAAACCAGGTGCTATTCTTCCACTTCTACTCTCTTGCATGCTTTCATTTTGAACAATGAGGACATTGAAATAGATAAGCATGGGGGGTAGAAATATCTTATAATCATTTTGTCAGCTGTGACAGTAATTTTCTACTTTCTTTTATTCCATTTAATAATAATAATAATAGAAAAAAAATTTAGAATTAAGAGACGAGAACTTAGGCATTAAGAGTTGCAAACTTTAGGAATTAATACTTTGAGACCTGAACACTTAGACTCTTTAGGTCTTCGTGCTTAATTAGCCCGGGTGTCCACTCTAATGTGGACTTAGTCTTGAGTCCTTCCCAATTCAAATTAATTTTTAATTTGGCTAAATTGGGATGATAAGTATGCAACTTATCAACCTGCCCTCTAATTTGGGGGGACTTTAAGCCTAAGCATCTACACACATTTTTTGCACTGACTCACTTTTCGGCGATTTCTTCGAAAATTGGGTAGCTAATGAACTATCTAAGGTGGTATGGCTAGCAAGTTGTCGGTAGTAATAGCTCATCGGCCGATTGTCCAAAACCCAATCATAAGATCATTTTCATTGTATTGCCTTTAGGTAAATCTTATACCAGGGAAGCCACCTACTTAAAAAAAAAATACAAACAAACAAAAATAAAAATAAAAAAAATAGAAAAAGGAGAAAAAAATAAAAGAATAAACAAAACCACACTTCACCGCACTAGTATGGCTGGCAAGTTGTCGGTGGTAACAGCTCATCGGCCAGTTGTCCAGAACCCAGCTCACAAAAAAATGCACAATAATTCCTAAAACACTTAAGGAAGAAGAGGGGAAGTAGAATAAATCGAGGAGATATACATTGGGTTCACACTTGTGTTGACCCCATAAATAAAAGAAGTAGGGAGAAAGCTACTTATCGAAAAGATAAACCTCTAGGCAAGGTCACCTAGGGTCGTAGAAACCCAAAGTCCATTTTAACGGCCGTCTAGTGAGTCTTTCACTATTTTCACAAGATGCTTAGCACTTAGAGTCCTTTCCGAGTCTTGGGCAGGTAGGCCAGCCGTAAAAAGTTATCTCAGAACTCTCAAACTCCAAAAGTACAAAAAAAAATTAGAAAGGAAGAAAAATAAGAAAAAAAAATTTGTATCTTCTCTTCTTAAATAAGGCGAGGGCTTGGACGGTTTGCATTCTAGTGGGCACCTGGGTACTATTGAGTTTTTGTAATTAGGTCTTAGGGTTGAGATTTTCTAAAGCAATCAACGAATTTTGCCTAAATACTCGAATACTGATTCTACCTTTATACGTAGCATTTAGGTTCATTTTTGCTAGGGACGAGCAAAAAGTAAGCATGAGGGTATGACAAGCACATATAAATTCATCATAAAATGCTTATTTATAATAGTTCATAGGCATAGCATTGCATATCATGATATAAATATTTCATAAACATCCATTGCATTGCATCAAGGATAGTTGTATATTATGTACATTAATTCCATCATTTGACATGGCCAAGAGGCAGTGCGACATCTTTACGGGTCTCAGATGAAGAATTCGACCATACGGATGGATTCAAAGCAACGATCACAATCCGTCGATGTGGGAATCGCCCAGATCTAGGCTCTATAGCACCCTCCGCAAGAAGAAGAACATGGATGGCCTAGATGGAGCCACATGGTGCCATCCAAGCTACCCTACCTGAGCCAAGGAGATTCCAAGCCCGCCGCAAGATCAGATCCCAGCTGTTGGATCTCAATCCAACGGCTGAGATGTGCGCTCCACGGCTGAAGAAGCGCCTCATCAAGAGAGGAGTCATCTCGACCGTTGGATCTCCATCCAACAGTCGTGGGTGAGGAAGCTTAATTCAAAAACAAGACACATGACGACGCTCAACACAATGGTCTGCGCCTCCACTCTCAACGTGCGGCCATGTGTTCGAAGCCTCGCACGTGGATTTTATCCGCTAAAGTGCATGCGGGAGGAAATGGAGTTGTTGATGGAGGATCGAATGGCGAAGGAAGTGGCTACGTGGATGCACAGTTGAGTGTGGATGTGGCACTCGAGAGTCAATGCACATCGAGAACGCACCATCTGATGCACGCGGCATCCGACGGCTAATGGCGAGGCACGTGATTCAAATTTTGCAAAGGGGTGCGATCTTCTCTCGGCCGTGCGATCCTTCATCCGACGGTCAGGATGCATCCGCGCCTGCATGCACAATGACAGCTACGAGCGTGGGCAGTGGGTGCGGGCTTTACAATGACAGAAGGGTGGGCCTGTAGTGACGCTTATAGCTATCACTACTAAATGGCCTGCGCAGTGCATGTGCCAGCCCAAGAAATGAAGAGGCACGGATCTTCAGCGATAGCTTGAGTGGCCTTTAGTGATAGTTATAGCTATCGCTGAATGCCTGTGCACAAGACTCTCTCCTTCCTTCCACTATATAAACACCCCTACACCCCCAATTCCTCTTCATCTCTACCTACTCTACTCCCACCTACTCCCAAGCTCTAGCAAGCCTACCAATGCTCCATTAAAGCTTGTTCTCAAGCTCCCAAGGCTCCTATTAGTGTAGCAAACCTTTGCCTCACCAAATATTCATCCATCTTCCCATCCCCATTCATAGGTCACCATGGAGCCGTCCTCCCACCTCCATTCCGGTAGCAGATCATCTCCGTCTTCTCACCTCCATTCCAGAGCCACGCCGAAGCTTTCCTCTACCCAACTTCCTCCTGCATCTCACCTCCATCGTCCCGCTCCTCACCTCCTTTGTTCGATCTTCTGCCAGGCACCGTCGTCTCACCGAATAGCCGATTCGGGAGATTT
Organism: Thalassia testudinum; assembly: GCA_037157565.1. Classification (NCBI taxonomy): domain Eukaryota; kingdom Viridiplantae; phylum Streptophyta; class Magnoliopsida; order Alismatales; family Hydrocharitaceae; genus Thalassia; species Thalassia testudinum. Next base: position 42,567,367 of record JAZHRO010000049.1, read on the forward strand.
CCTCTTACCTCTCTCTCTTTTTATGCTTTCGTAGATTATTGTAATAGACATTAATGCAATACATCACATTTTATTCCATCTCTATCTTGTGATTCATTTACTTGTCTTCTTTTTACAAAATACAAAAGAAAATAACAAAACCCTAAAATACCAAAAATAAACATAACAAAGTGCGATTTTCAGTTAAAGTAAACATCACCTCCCTATGTTCGACCCGGGACTCCCTTCGAGTTTCAGTATAAATTTTATTTGACCACGTGTTTTGCAACTACGACAACGGGTTACTCGTAACCCCGATTTCAAACACACGAAACACATGCGATCAGTCGTCCAATTTAATGGTTGGACGGCCAGAAGAGGAGGGCGAAGGGATGTCACCGAAGCAAGGTGTGAAGGTGGCCGAAGAGGGAAGGAGGAGGGGTTTCTCCTGCCAAAACTTGCTAAGGAGCAAGGATTCTCGTCCTAGGTCCTTTTATAGGCCTAAAAAGAAGAGCTCCAAGCTTGGAAACAAGCTTACGAAGCTTGAGAGTTTCACGCAAACTTGATACCCACATCTTCCATGCTTTCGCATGGGAGATTGGAAAGGAATCAAGGTCCATGGTCAGGTTCATTTGGAAGGGATTTCCTCAATGAATCTCCCTTTCAATATTCGAAGAGTTTGATTAAGAATCGAGCGAGAAATCCTCGCTCAAATCTCGACGGAGTTCCTGTGTTCACACCAATGGTGGTAGGGACCCATTTTTAAAGAATGATGAGAAAGTTAGGGACCAATCTGCAATTAATTCAAAAGCTGAGGAGAAAATTGACAGAGAAAGAGTTTGACTGAACTAAAATGCAAACTAGGTCAAGATAAAATTTGATTGGGCCCAAATTTTGGTACAAACCTAATTTGGGCCCAAGAAATCTAATGGTGGGGTCAAATTCTAGTTGTGACCAAGTTTGACTGGGAAATTTCCACAGAAACTCAAATTTGGGTAAATTTCTATCTGAGAACTGTTTGAGGTCAAAATGGGTTCCAAAGGTCAAATCAAGGGTACTAAACCTCAAGGAATATTTTTATATGAATTTTAGAAGGTTTATGTGGATTTTCTCTTGACCAAAACCTCAGTAATTTAAGCGGGTCTGAAATTAGGGTTTCAGGTGCTGTATTAGTTCTCGAAATGCGTGAAACTCCATTTCTACCTGTATAGACCCACTTATTAGTCTTTAATGCTCATTTGACCTCTATTTCACCCCTAGCAAATCCCTTGGTTATTCTATGCTCATGATATGCTGTTAAAACTAAAGAATTAGCCTTGATTTAATGCACTCTTCTGAGAACATAATAAGGTGCTGATACAACCCTCAGATGAATATATGGGAGCTTTTATCTTTTATTCCAGGCTAAAATGGGATAATTAAGGCACATGACGGTGTTCCCATCATACCCCCATGCCTAACTTTTGCTAGTCCCTTAGCAAAAATCATTCTTAAAATGATGACAAATGACCTATGGTCGGCCACCTCCCGTGCGACCGTCGGTGCATGATAGACCTTCGCCCTCCTCCGTGCATGGAGCTGCTCTCCAACAGTAGCAGTAGCCACCACCACCTACCACCTTCATTTGCGTCATGTAGCCACCTCCAGCTATCCTGCTCCTTACCGCCACCGCCATCGAGTGCGGCCTCGACCAACCTCCTTCCTCCGACCATCTCATCTTTGGGCTTCCTCTCTCTCATGAGTAGGAGCTCCTCGAAGGAGCTCCCCTATTTCAACAGTAACTCTATCTTATTAATATTTACCATCATTTGCCATTGACAAAAAATGTTTTTTGTTATTTCATTATGGTGGACATTGCATTGAAATCCCTCTTCTTTTATATAAATACTATTTCAGCATGATCTCTTATTGTTTTCTTAATCTGAAAGTAGATTTTGGCTCAATTCTTTGGCTGATAACTTGTGAACATTGGTTGCTCGATTTTTGCAATTTTGACAGGCACATTCCTCTCTGTGGACACGATCCTCTCTTCTCGAGTGGTTTATTTTAATTGTTTTGACGACTAGTTTTCCACTACTTACTACAATGCATCATTTCATGTGCGAAAATTCTTTCGAAACTAAAAACCATCTCGTATCCAATTACGTAGAAAACTATGATTAACTTTGAGTATCATTATCCAATTACCCAGAAACTAGAATTCCTTATACTAGCCTTAGTGCACCAGTAGACTCTCTACTTTCACCTCACAATTGTTTGGTGGATCTACTAGAAGATGGTTTGCCTTACTCCCTAATTACTTTACTGTCCAAGGGTTTAGGAGGATGCTTCTCAACAAACTAAAGATGTCTATCGGTCTTCACAAAGGATCCATTGCAAATTCTACATGTAAGTGTAAAATTGTGTTAATTCTAAATTCAGGAATCAACCTAAGAATAAATCCCTAATAAAACCTTCTTAATAAAATTCTTTATGCATGAATGCAAATTTTTTTTTCTGACATAAAAATAAGACACACAATGCCCACTCCCGTATGCCTATTCATTACAATGTCCCCATTGAAATGTATGCAGAAAAAAAATCAAAATGTAATAAGCAAGAGGAGGGGATATCACCTGACTGAGCTTGTTAATCCAGGTCAACTTGGTCAAACAAAAATGAAAAATACCTATAAGAATAATAGGTTGCCTCCCAGCCAGCGTTAAGTTTAACGTCATTTGCCAGACTTAGTTCAGCTCTAAGATAATTCCCGAAGGTTCATAAGACTATCAGGAATGGGATCAAGATTCTAAGTAATGTAAGGCTTCAGCCTTTGACCATTTACCTTTGTTTCGTGGCTAGTCTTGGGATCCAGAATGAGAACAACCCCATAAGGGAAATTTTTTCTTAAAATAAGGACCTGTTGATATAGACACATCTATTTAGGATAAAATGCCTATTTATGCATGTTCCTAAGTTTAGATTTGCATTCCATATTATAAATATTGCATAGCATGCATCATTCTTCATTTAAAGTAGTTGTGTATATTTTAGGTTAATTGCATCCTTTTTGTGGTCAGGAGAGGAGATTTATTTCGAAGCCTTGGATTGATGATCCGACCATACGGATTTCATCAGGACAACAATTGGAACCCAACGCCTCTGAAATCGCCTTGATCAGAGTCCCGTAGCACCATATGCAGTCCGAGGAAGATCAATGGCCAAAGGACTATGTGATGTAATTCAAAGCTTCAAACGACAAATCTGACCACTCGGATGGATCCGAGTCTACGATCACAGCCCAACGATGCAAAAATCGACTCAATTAGACCTCTATAGCAGCCCCTACAATTGAAAGAAGATGGACAGCCTAGATTACGCCATGTGGTGCAACCCAGGCCACCCATGTGCACGCACGCGCTACCGCATGAGCGCAGCAGCGCAGGTGCACGTGCACACGCGCAGCGGCAATGCACACAAGCACGTGACACAGTGCGTGGAGCGCGCGCCAGAGCAACGGCAGCATAGACTGTCTTCAGCAATGTTTGCGGTGGATCTTCAATGACATTTAGTGGACGTCACTAAATGTCCTATATAAAAATTTGATTCTTTCCTCCACTATAAGAGGACCCTTACCCCTCCCATTTTTCTTCATCTCTTCCTTTCTTCCTCTCACCACCTCCAAGGATGCTCCTCTAAAGTAGAAAATCAAATAGTTTTCCCTCCCCTCATCCCTATTCGTGGAGAATCCCGTGGTCGTCCTCTCACCACCCTTCAAGAAGAAGATCCTCGCCGCGACACCGTCCTGCCCCACCCTCCGTCCTCTAGCTCTGTCCTCCATCGTCTCGCTCCTTACCACCTTCCTCAGGCGACGTCAGAGCGAGTCATCCTCCTAGCAACCGTCGAGGGGGATTTCTCTCACCTTACTCTATCTTTTTACACTTTCATAGTGTAACAAACAATTCTTTATGAATAGATGATTATTTCTCTCTCTTTCCTTCTCCCCCTCTTTCTTATTTTTGCAAGTAGATAAAGTTTTCATCAACTGAATCTCTTGCTTGATAAAAATACAAAAAAATTATAAAAGATAAAAATGACAAAAGGAAATAAAGAGAAACATGGATTTTTATAAAACCAAATGTTCACCTTCCCGTGTTCGACCTGGGACTCACTTTCTAAGTTTCAGTTATAAATTTTATCAGATCAACACATTTTGCGAGCTACGATGATGGGTTCTCCAAACCCGATTTCAAACACGCAAAGCATGCATCCATCATTTTGACGCCGTTGCCAGGGAGGAAACAGAATCTACTTTATTGTTTTCTGTGCTTCTTTTCATTTATAGAGCACTAACCCCGCTTGTCTTTGATCTACTGTCTTTCAAGTACCCTAGCACGGAGATCCAAGTGCGGTAGACCGGAGTAAAGTGTGGGTAGAGTGTTTTGTAAGTGTCCCCCACATTCCCTCTCCACTAGTTTCATTTCGACACGCCCATAACCAAGACTCAAACTACTTAGGTGTTTACATAGGATAGACTTTGTGTGTCTTGTTTGCCACCTTCATCCATTTCACCCTAGCATTTTATAAAAATAAAAAAATAAAAAGATACTTGCTATGGGATGAATCAATATACACACTTCATACACCCACATTTGAGGCACATAACCTAACTTGATTTTCATCTACTCAACCGAGATTCCGACCTATGGAACCGGTACACACAAATCAACACATAAAGGAGAAGAAATCAGTCTAGGTTAATCATCTCTGTGTGCCTTAATCGGTGGTGCATTTAGGACAATTGATTGAATTGCTTGGGCCACACCACCTAATTTAAAAGAGATTCATTTTGTAGCTGCCCCATAGGATTCAATACTTAGGTCAAGCTAGGTACTCCATATTTTCTTGATTTACAAAGGAAAAATACTTGAACTCATGCTTTCAAAACTTGGATTACCACACAAAACTTGATTGAATATACCTAATATTTGAATCCTAAAAGCTACTAAGCAAGATTCGAACCCTAAAATTTACCTCATCCTCAATAATCTTGCTTGAAAACATTTTGGTTGTTCACATACACACATTCTTGAACAAATCATTAAGGGCACAACCCATTAAGGGCCCATTACATTCCAGAAGCACCAATATCCCAAGCCTAACTAAAATTGATTAGCCGTTGGCCACAAGGACTGATTCACTCTTTAGGGTCCATACTAGTCAATCTGATGGCTAGCTAGGGGAGTAGTGTCAAAGAACTGCAGCCAGGGGGTACACTAGGAATCGGAGGCGCAAGCCAAAGGAAGAACCTTCTCCCCAGTCCCTCCTAACTGGTTGGATTGCCTGGACATAAGTAGAGTAAATCATATATAGTCTTAGGACAGATTCTGAGAGTCTATAAACCTTTAGGCTACCTAACCTAAGGACAGGCTTGTATTTTTATGCTGCAGGGTCCCGTCTCCTCCCCATCCTTCCGACTTCCTTCTAGTGTATGCTTGGAAGGAGGTCATTGAACCCTAGATTGGAAGGACCTTTTGATAATTCCTGGAGGTGGAGGTTGAGCTTTAGCCAAGTAAATCCCATGGCTAATCAACAACGACCTCCCTCGCCCCCGAACCAGCAGGAGCTGATTCAGAGGTGATGGGAACACTATAATGAGCCATAACTAGCTCATTTTGACCTAATTAAGTCAATAAATGCTCCTACATATCTGCCAGAGAGTCATATTTCACTGCATAATCATTCTAAGGGAAAAATAGGAAATTAGGGTTAAAACTGCTATTTTACCAGCACATCATGAATGTAATGCAACCATGGGTTTTCCTAGGGGTTCATTAAGGGTCAAAAGGTCCTAAAAAGTTAACAAATGGGTTAGATCAATCAGAAAAGGGTTTGCATATGTTTTGAGAATTAAATGACTTTTGAAATCCTAAAAACAAACCCACTTAATTAACCAAGGTTTTGGTCAGGATAAAATTCACCTAAACCCTCTAAAATTCATAGAAAAATATTATCTAGGGTTTGGTACCTTCAATTTAACTATCAGAACCCATCTTGGTCCAAAATAAAGTCTCAGATAGATATTTGCCCTAATTTGAGTTTTTGCATTAATTACCTAGTCAAACATGGTCAAAACCAAAGTCCGACTTCACCATTGGATTTCTTAGGACCAAATTAAGTTTGTACCAAAATTTGGACCCAAGATAAGCTTGTCTTGACCTAGTTTGTAAAATGATCTTGACTGATTACATTTATACCCCCAACTTTCAAAAATCCTTGCATTCAACCCCCTAACTTCCTCATCATCTTCACAATTAGGTCCCCCCGCCATTATCGCAGAGGAAACCTACTTTGGCGATCTTTGACAGGAGATTTCTCCTTGATCTCTTAGCGAATCCCTTCCAAAATTGGAAGGGAAACTCCTTGAGAAATCCTCTCCAATCTGAACCCATTCTTGTGCACCAAATCTTTCCCAATCTCTCATGCGAACACATGAGAGATTTGGGTATCAAGAAACACCCAAATCCGACGAGGCTTTCCAAGCTTGGAAAGCTTGTTTTCCAAGCTTTCCTTGCCCCTAGATCCTTATAAAAGGGCCACCAGATCTTCCTAAACTCTTCACGCTCGACATCAGCTGCGGTTTCCCATAATTCTTCTCTCTCTTTCACGGCCGAAGGCTCCTCGACGTTCAGCGACCTCCTCTGTTCCTCCTCGTCGTCCTTCGACAATACCAGTGGTAGATTCATCTTCCTCACTTCTTTCCGCATCGAGCCATACCAGCTGACGCCCTGATTCCCTTCATCCTCACCGTTTCTACCTCACTAAAGCCACCTTTGTCTCCGACGTCAGCAACACCGCATCTGATGCCATCTCTACCTCACTTCGTCCACCTACCTCCTAGCTAAATTCCTCATCTCCTACACTTCATTTTCACACTCACCCCACTTCAAATCAACCACCAATGACCCTCCGCGACTTCATCCCTTCCATCTCTGACCATCCCCTCCGGCGAGACCATCTCACCTCCACAGACCACCAAATCCCTCGCCGACCACCCTACAACCATTGCCACACCTCTCCAATCATTTCCCCTCTCTTTATTCACCACTCCACTCATTCAGACGCACCCCCGAACACACCCACTCACACGCACGCAGTTCGACCTCGCCACGAACCCACAAACATCCACACGCCACATAACCCTCACCATTGCACTCGTTGTCGTCCAGTGATACTCCCTGAACATTCTGACAAGGTTGAGAGGCCATTTTATTGATTTCAAGTACAGGACCTTGCCGCCATGGAAGTAGCATGCTTTGAGCTTGCTTGAGAGCTGTTCAAGCGCTTCCATCCTTGATCTCAACTCTAGGTTGCAAAAAATCGACTTTCAAACACGTCCCGACAGTTAATTAAAGATGTGAGCCCAGCAGCTGCTGCAATTGCGAAGGAAGGATCTTTGCTGCGGACACGCGAAGAAGGAACTGGGATAGTCCCACATCGGAAAGTGCTGAAGCAGTGCGCCTGCATAAATTGAATTTGTGTTAGAGGCTATTCGCCTCAACACGAGGTGAGGTCCCTCTCACCCGCTCACCCAGCCTCGTCCGTGACACGTACACGCTGACTTGGTTCGACCTGATAACCCACCTAGACCTACACTCCTCACTCACCACCGCACGCTGGTGAGCCTAGACCCAAGTACGCACCTGAATCCGATAACCTGATTACCCGTGGCTCTAGGAGAGTGGATCCTAGGAGAGAAAGAGAGAAGGAGAGCCACACGGGTAGAGTGAAGGTTTTTCCTTGAGAAGCTTGGCCCTGACACTTAGCCAAATTCTGAAGAAGAAAAGAAGAAGGGTCGAAGAAGAGGAGGAGTTACAAAGCAAGGCTCAGAAGAAGAAGAGGTGAAGGCTTGGAGAAAAAGAAGGAGGAAAGACCGAGTCAGAGATAGGAAGAAGAAGAAGAGTTGCAGCACATCAGCAGGCGACTTTAAGCCATCTGATTTCAAAATCAAACGACAGATTTGAGCTTTCATTTCATACATATACATTGAGTTCCTTAGTTAATATTGTAGGAGTATACGGTGATTTAAATCACCATTTTACTCCCATCTTTTTGCACAATGATACTTGATATTATTGCAAATTCATTTAGTTTAAATTGTGATCTTGATTTCTGCATTCGATATTGCTCCTTATGTTCGACCTTGGAACTTTTTCGAGTAAAAAACTACATTTGTTTGAATGCTATTTCGGCTATATTGCAACACGACACTTTTTAAAACACTGATTTAGCACCGAAAACATTTTGGCACCGTTGCCGGGGAGCAACAGGCAATTTAGAACTCTTGATTGCAATTTTTTATTTGGTACTAACTTGCTTTATCTCTTTGTTGTTGTTTCAGGAGGGATTCAATGAAGAAAGTTCAGCTGCACATCAAACACGCCAAGGGCAGGTAAGTTCCAATTACTCTCTCTCTTAAGCCCCTGATTCTAAAAAGGTTAAAAGGAAGAAAAATCAATTAGGGCCACTTGCTTTCCATTCTTAGATAATTCATCAAATTGCCTGATTTGATTTAAACAACAAACTCTGATTTGTGCACCCACTTAAGGTAACTAGGGCTATCACATTCTTGTTTGAGCCCTAGATACCACATTTGACAAACTAAATTGGACCAAAACAAGAAACAAGTAAGGATTCCAAGTTAGGGTTTTAGAGACACACTTACATAATCAAGAACTGATCTTTCCAAATAAAGTGTGCCTAAACCTTGATTGAATTGATCTATTCAAGCAAACCCTAAAAATCAGGCTCTTAATCTCACTTGAATCTTAAAAGAGGGACCTAAATTTCTCAAAGGACAAACAGGTGAAGTTGACCCACCTTGTTGAGTCAACCAATCTTTAAATTAGGTCACTTTTGCACTCAATACATCTTAAAGTTCAAGTGAAATTCTAAGCAACCTTGTTCTTAATTAAAACTGGCAGACTTAAGAGGTCAAGTCCCCATTCTGGTCTACCTGGACCATCAGTGACAAGAGAGGTCGGGTGGGGGAAACCTTGTAACCTGTGGGGATGCTCTACCATGTAGGGGTCATCGCGGGACTCTCCCTCTCTGGCTGCCCAGGTAATTCACAGGTGGACGGCTTTTTGACTAAGGGGTATCATCCGCCCCGAACCTCTACAATCATCCAAAACTTTTGGGTGTCGTAATTGGGTCCATCACATTCTATTCTCGTCCAGTCCAACGGTGCATGTTTAGTAGGAGGTCATTAAGATCACCCTTGAGGCCTCCATTGGTTATTCACTCTCGTCGAGGCCAGGCCTCGACTTCCGTGTTTGTACAGAAACCCCATCACATAGAATCTCTTCTGGTTCATCTAAACCTAATTCTCCTTCATCCATCATCATGGCACAACCCGCAAAAGACGAAAACCTCAAGAATCAACTTCAGTGCCTTAATGATCTATTCCAAGCCTTTGTGAATCCAACATAGCATCCTATGATTCGAGATCATTACAATCCCGCTGCGGTGGCGATCGAATCTCGAGTTCAAATCCCAGCTGGAGGTTCTGATACTGAACTCAAGCCCAACATGATTCTTGCTATTCCAAAATTTCATGGGCTTAATTCCGAGGATCCTTTCCAGCACATTAAATAGCTCAAGCATCTGACCCAGAACTTCGGTTCAGATGTTCAGAATTGGGATATTCTTCTCATGAAAATGTTCTCCTTCTCTCTCATGGACAAAGCAGCTCACTGGTATCAGATTCAAATGTGTCCAATCAACACATGGGTTGAACTACAATATGAGTTTTTGAAAAAGTTCTTTCCAGTTGGTCGGATGAATGCTTTACGACACCAGATCACACACTTCACACAACAGCCTAGAGAACCACTTCACGAAGCATGGGATCATTTCCTGGATCTCATACGAAAGTGCCCCCATCACGGAGTTCCTAAATGGGAACAAGTCCAGTCTTTTTACTAGGGACTTCGTGAAGATATCCGATTATTCATCAATGCAACTTGCGAAGGAAATATCATGGGTCACCACGAAGACACTGTATGGGAGATTCTCGAGAATATGTGCAAGAACTCCATCAATAATGATTCCATGGGCATATTCGACCGGACGAATGCCCACGCATTGACAAATCCAATGGGAGCACATGAGACGCAAGGCCTGTCCTCTTCTGTTAACTTGGAACTGATGGCCAGTCGTTTGGACAAGGTCTCTATCATTGAGAAGATGGTGGATGAGCTAACTCAACATCTGCATCGAGCCACCTCTGCGCAAAACTTGTTCGCATAGCCGCCCTCTAGGAGGAAAGTTATGCATAACATCTACCACCAATCTTCTTAGGAGTTGGACCCATATCCACCTCCGTCTGACTCTAGGATCGGAGGAAACTCCGGACCTGAGTATTCTACTTGGGGGAACTCTAAACCCTCGTATTCTGACTTTTCTGAGGTTCCTCAGACCTACGAGGACCTCAACGCCATCCAGAATGACCCATTCTCTAATACCTATAACCCTGGATGGCGAAATCATCCTAATTTCATGTGGATCGGAAACAATCAGAATCAGAGACCACTATATCAACCCTGTCCACAAGCTTCTCATCCATATCAGCCGCCTCAGTCTTGGCCCAACCCCACCTATCAATCCGGGCCAACTCAAGGAGATCAAATGACTCTTATCCTTCAGACTCTGGCTGACATTCAAAAGATGAATGCAGCTATGCAGAAATAACACAAAAAGGAGATCACAGAGGTCTGCAATCAACTCACCCATATGGCAAATTCCCGCCAACCTGGTACACTCCCTTCACAACCTCTACCTAATCCCAATAACATGCCGAATCAGAGGCATGTTATAAACCCAAACCAAGGCCAAGCCCACATGGTTTATCAAGCCCCTTCTGCTCCATCACCCGACGAGATGGAAGCTTCGACATCGACGGGATGTTGGGATCATCTACCCAATCTCCGACAGTCGGTGGGTGAGTCCAATCCAGGTTGTGCCTGAGAAGGCAGGACTCACTGTGATCACGATTGAGACCGAAGAAATCATACCGACCCGTGTGGCAAATTCATGGAGAGTCTGCATTGATTACAAAAGACTCAATACCTCCACGAAGAAGAATCATTTCCCACTACCATTTATTGATCAGATCCATGAAAAACTAGCAGGAAATAGATTCTTCTGATTTTTGGATGGGTACTCCAGCTATAACCAGGTGGCAATCCATCTTGAGGACCAAGAGAAGACCACTTTCACCTGCCCCTTCGGGACATACGCATTCCAAAGGATGCCTTTCGATCTTTGCAATGCACCCGCTACTTTTCAGCGGTGCATGCTTGCCATATTCTCAGATATGGTAGGTGAATATCTGGAAGTCTTCATGGATGACTTCTTAGTTTTTGGTGAATCATTTGATGATTGCCTTCTACACTTGATCCAAATCCTCAGGCGGTGCATTGACGTGAATCTGGTTCTCTCCTGGGAAAAGAGCCACTTCATAGTACCTGAGGGAATTGTCCTGAGACATCTTATCCCTGAAAAGGCATCCAGGTTGACTGAGCCAAGGTAAATCTAATTTCCACACTCCCTATGCCTAGCTCGGTTAAAGAAATCCAATCCTTCCTGGGGCACGTCAATTTTTACTGGTGATTCATTCTAGACTTCTCAAAGATCGCGTGCCCCCTAACTAATTTGCTATCTAAGGATGTCCCTTTTGAAATCTCTAAGGAGCACACTCAAGCATTTGAGATCCTGCATGATCGAGTTACCCAAGCACCTATCCTACAGTCCCCTGATTGGTCTCAACCCTTTGAGATCATGTGCGATGCATCTGATTACGCTGTAGGTGCGATACTTGGGTCGAAAATTGACGAGAAACCTGTGGTCATCTACTATGCTAGCAAGACACTTGACGAGGCTCAACGTAACTATACAGTTACTGAGAAAGAGCTGCTAGCCGTAGTATTTTCCCTGGAGAAGTTCAGATCATATCTTTTGGGTTCCCGTGTTATCATTTACTCTAATCACACTGTTGTGAGGTACCTCCTTGCGAAGAAGGATGTGAAACCTCAACCAATCCGCTGGATCTTGCTGTTGCAAGAGTTTGACCTCGAGATTCACGACAAGGTGGGAAAATAGAACGTGGTAGCTGATTACTTTTCCCACCTTCCTTCTGACATTATTGACCCTTCCGAACCCATTACAGAACATTTTTCCCGATGAGCACCTCTTGACTATCAGTACAGGGCTTCCATGGTTTGCTAATCTAGTAAACTACCTGGCATCACATCAGATCTTATTCGATTGGCCGAAGGCCAAGAAAAACAAATTACTTTCCAATGGCAAGTACTACTTTTGGGAAGACCCGCATCTCTTCTGCATTGGTGCTGATCAAATCATCCAAGGATGTGTCCTGGAAGCGGAAATTCAAGACATCTTATCCTTCTGCCATGACCAGGCATGCAGTGGACACTTCTCTGGTCATAAAATCGCTGTAAAAATCCTCCAGTACAGCTTCTATTGGCCCACGATTTTCAAAGACGCATACAATCACTATAAGGCATGCACTCGTTGCCAGACCTTAGGCAACATGAGCCACAGTGATATGATGCCCTTACACCCGATTCTCGTATGCAAAATCTTTGATGTCTAGGGGATTGATTTTATGGGACCCTTCCCTATTTCAGACGGCTTCGAGTACATTCTGCTCGTTGTTGACTACAAGTCCAAATGGATCGAAGCCATTCCGTCCCGAACCATCAATCATAAGGTGGTTATTAAATTTATTCATCAGAACATCTTTTCTCAGTTCGAGATTCCACGTGCCACAATCTCTAATGGAGCGACCCATTTCATAAATGCTCAGTTCAGATCACTGATAACCAAATACGAAGTGTCTCATCGAATCTCTACTCCTTATCACCCCCAAACCAATGGTCTAGCTGATCTATCAAATCGGGAGATCAAGAAAATCCACCAGGTTACTGTTCGACCTGACAGGAAAGACTGGTCATCCCAACTTCCGAAAGCTTTGTGGGCTTATAGGACTACCCACAAAACCCAATTAGGCATGTCTCCCTTCAAATTAGTGTACGGGAAGGCATGTCACTTCCCCGTCAAATTGGAGCACAAAGCCTATTGGGCAGTACGGAACTGCAATCTCGATCTTTCTAAGCTAGGAACCCACAGAAAGCTTCAAATGAGCGAGATCGATGAATTACGCCACGACGCGTATGAGAACTTGCGAATTTACAAAGAGCGATTTAAGGTCTTTCAGGACAAGCACATATCCAGAAAGATCTTTTTCCCTGGTCAAAAAGTCCTACTCTTTGATGCCAAACTGATGCGAAAAGTCACGTGATTTGTAAAAGTGAGTTTTTAATGTTGTTGTAACACGTGAATTCGCATATGCTCTTAAATTTGCATCCTAGATAGGGGAGTATCTTGGGTTATCCAAGGAGGAAATATGTTTGCAAAATTCAAGTCTCTTGCTTGGAAATAGAAATCACCTTTCTTTTTTGTCTTTTCAACTTTATCATTTTTTAGGGTTTTGAAATAACGACGGAAAACACAAGTTGTTGGCAAAAAAGTAAATAACAACTACTATCACTAAGCTAACACCTAAGTGACAAGTAATTCTTCTTCCTAAGCTCACTCTAGGCATGTGGAGGCCTAGAGTAATTAGGGAGAGGGAGTGAAGAGTGCTAGAATCACAGTAATCAAAATGCAACTAAAAGAAATTTCAAAGAAGGCAACTAGATTAATGAGAAAGTGTTTTACAGAAAAACCTAGTAGATGAATGCTTCTACTACTAGATAATTGCAATAAATAAAATAAAACACAAGTCCTCCTGAATTGTTGGTGAAGAGGGGAAGCTCCTTGCTCCATGCTTAGGGGTTCATAGGCTTGAAAAGGGCTCCTTCTCCTTCCTTGAAAATGGTGTCCTCCAAGGTGGTAGCTACCACCTTTAATTCTCCTCCAAGGGTGGATGTCCACCCTAGGTTCTTCTCCTTTGCTTGGCCATCTTCCTTGAAGTGGAAAGCTCCTCCTCCTTGGCATGCCCCAAGTTGAAGAAAGTAGGGGGAAGAAGGCACCAAAGGGGCTGGTGATGTGCCCCTTTAATCTTCTTCTCTACTCCTTCTTGGCCGTAGGTATAGGTGGATGTAGGTGGAAGTAAACACTAATGGAGGATGCTCTAAAATGGTGGTAGGTGGTGGGTTTATATAGAGTATGAAAGGGGCTAAGGTGCCTCTTGAAATGGAGGGCTAAGATGGGAAGATGGAGGTGGTTGGGGATCCTATGGCTAAGGGTAATTGGCGCCAACCCAAGGGGTGCCATGGGGTGGTTATGGTGGTGAAAGGGCACCTATATTTGGTGACAACTATGGGGCTTCTAGAAAGTAGGTGAGGTGGATGGTGGAGATGAAGGGAATTTTGGAGGGAAAGTTGGCGCCAAAAGGGAAAGGTTCTAGAAGGTTATTTTGGAGGGAAAATAGGTGGCTTTTGGTAGTGGTGATGGGGTGAAGGGGTGTGATGGTGGTGGCACCAACTTGGAGTAGGATAGGTAGCTTAGGTGAGCTTAGTTGATGGAGCTAGCTAGGGTTTAATTGAAGGTGGTGGATGGCCAAGGAGCTGGATGCTGGCTAAGCTAAGCTAAGCTAAGCTAGCTTAGCTAGCTATGGAGTAGAGGAGGAGGTATTCGAGCTAGGATTTGAAGGGAGGAGCTGGTTATGAAGAGTCCGGAGCTGAAGTGGAGCTGGCAGCTGCTGAAGAGGTCAACATGGGGCTACTCCAGCTGGCTTAGCTTGCTAGTTCTTTTCTAGCTACTAAGCCAAGCCAAAGTAAGCTGGCTTCTATTGAAAGGAGCTGAGGTGAGCTGGGTCTGGTGCTCCCGGGGAGGATTGAGCTGGTTGAGACAGCTAAGGTAGATTAGCTCAATTAGCCTGAGCTAAGCTGGATCCCCGAGAGCTGGATTTGAGCTTCCTGAGCTAGGATGAGTTCTTCTTCAGCTAGCTGGAGTTGAGTGGAGCTGGATGTAGCTGGATCCAAGCTGGGGTGAACTCCAGTCAACTCAACTGAGCTAGCTAGAGCTCCCTATGGACTAGTGGGAGCTAAAATGAGCTAGACTCAACTAGGTTGAGCTGGATCTGAGCTGACTTGAGCTAGGGTGAGCTAAGATAAACTCTCTTAAGATGCCATCCAGCTGAGATTAGCTTAATGGAGCTGGGATGAGCTAACCCTAGTTCAAGTGAGCTAGGTTCAAGCTGTGGTGAGCTGGATCAAGCTAAGTTCCAACTAGTCTGAGCTCCTCCTTCACCATTTGCCTTCTTGAGTGCTAGGGTTTTAGGGATCTGTATATCTGTTCATCCCTAACACTCACAAAAACATATTAAAATAACAAAAGAAAATGCCATGCATGCCTAACCTAGTTAATGCCTAAATGCAGCCCAAAAACCCATTTGTGGAGTAAAATCCTAAGAGCTAGGTTTGTTTTAATGCACAAGAATGATGATAAATTGGCGTTTATCACAAACTCAAACTGTTCCTAGGAAAACTTAGATCAAAATGGATTGGACCTTACCTTGTCTGACGAATCTTTGGAAATGGAGCCGTTGAAATCAGTCAACTCAGCCACAATTCTGAACCTTTTGTTGTGAACAGTCAGAGACTCAAACCATTCATTGAAGTGACCTTTTTTCGTGAAGTCAAATCATCCACTTTGCAGCATTTTGGTTGTCATCTTTTTTCCTAAGAAGTGACCTCCACAAGCAAAAGTATGACAAAATTCTAACACACTTGTGATCTCCTCATCTGGAACACAACAGTGGATAACCTGATCCGCCCAAATTTTAAATAGTTCTAGGTCTTCCCAAAAGTAGTATTTGCATCAGAAATTAACTTATCATGCCTATGCTTAGGCCAATCCATGGGTAATTTTCTGATTGCCAAATAATTAATAATGTATGCAAACCAAGGTAGTTTACAAGCAGTCAAAAGAGACTCATCAAGGAATGAATTAGAAATTTGAGGAGTTGCAAATTCTACAAGGATCTTGGAAAGATGATCTGCTACTACATTTTGGGCACCATATTTATCTTTGATTTCTAAATCAAATTCTTGTAGTAGAAGGATCCATTTGATTAATCTGGGTTTTGCATCCTTCTTAGACATCAAGTGCCTTAATGCAGTATGATCTAAGAAAATTATGCACAAAATCCAAGTAGATATGGTCTAAACTTCTCTAGAGCAAAAAATACTGCTAGCAACTCTTTTTCTATAGTAGTGTAATTCTTTTGAGCCTCATGATCGCATGTGTTTCGCTTGTTTGAAATCAGGGTTACAAGTAACCCGTTATTGTAGTTGCAAAACTTGTGATCAAATAAAATTTATACCAAAACTCCAAGGGAGTCCCGGGTAGAACACAAGGAGGTGACGTGTACTATGAATGAAAATCGCTCTTCGATTTGTTTCTTTTTGGTGTTTTAGGTTTTGTTATTTTTTTTATTTTTGAAATGAAATGACAATCAATCACAAGAGAGAGATAGAATTGAATATGATATATTGCATGAATGTCAATTACAATAATATAGAAAACATAAAAAGAGAGGGAGGTGAGAAGAAATCTCCCGAAGCGGCTGTTCGGCGAGATGACAGTGCCTGGCGGAAGCTCGAATGAAGGAGTTGGGAAGCAAGACGACAAAGGTGAGAAGTGGGAGGACATCGGGTAGAGGAAAGCTTCAACATAGCTCTGGAATGAAGGTGAGAAGGTGGAGATGATCTGCTACCGGAATGGAGGTGGGAGGATGGCTCCAAGGCGACCTATGAATGGGGATGGGAAGTTGGAGGAGTGTTTGGTGGGGCAGAGGTTCACTATACTAATAGGCACCTTGGGAGCTTGAGAGTAAGCTCTAACAGAGCGTTGGTAGGCTTGCTAGAGATTAGGAGTAGGTGGGAGTAGAGTAGGTAGAGATGGCTTGGAAGGGAGAGGGTGTAGGTCCTTTTATAGTGGAGGAGAATAGGCTAAAATAGGTATGGGACCATTAGAGACCTCCAGGCCGTCGCTAGAAGTGTCACTATAGGTAGCTCATGCCCGCTAGCACGTGCAGCAGAACTTGCGCCTTCAATCAATTAGCAACAGCTGTAAGCATCACTAAATGTAGGCCAGGCTGTCACTGAAGATCCATCGGCTACTCATGCTCCGCTGGCGCTACGCTACGCGCTCTCTTTGTTGTGCGCGTACACGCTCACACGTTGGCGCTGTGCTGTGCACATGCATGCCTCCACGCGCGCACGTGCACCCGCACTGCTGTTCGTGTACTATGGCACGTGCATGTGCATGGGCAACCTGGATTGCGCCACATGGCGCAATCTAGGCCATCCATCTTCTTTTCATTGTAGGAGCTTCTACAGAGGTCGGATTGAGTCAATTTTCACGCCATTGGGCTGTGATCGTCAACCCGAATCCATCCATGCAATTGAATTTTTCATTTAAAGCTCTGGATTATGTCACCTACTCCCTTGGCCGTTGATCCTCCTCGGACTGCATATGGTGCTACGGGACTCCGATCGAGGCAATTTCGGAGGCGTTGGACTCCGATTGTCGTCTTGATTAGATCCGTACGGTTGGATCATCAATCCAAGGCTCTGAAATAAATATCCTTCTCTCCTGACCACAAAAAGGATGTAATTGACCTAAATTATATACAACTACTCTAAATGCAAAATGATGCATGCTATGCAATATTTATAACATGAAATGCAAATCTAAGCCTAGGAACATGCATGAATAGGCATTTTAACCTAAATAGATGTGTTTACATCATACCCCCATGCCTATCTTTTGCTAGTCCCTAGCAAAATTAAACTACATGCTTTGTATAAAAGCAGAATTAGGGTTAGATCTCTTAGGCCAAAGTCATTTGTTAACAATAGAAAATTTCAACTAAGGTCCTAAACAATGAATACTCAACAGTACCTGGGTGTCTGCCAAAATGCAGACCTTCCAAGTCCTCACCTTATTTGAAAAGGGAAGATACATTTTCTTATTTTTCTTCTTTTCTTTTTTTTTTTGTACTTTTGGAGTTTGAGAGTTTCTGGATAACTTTTTATGGTTACCCCACCGGCTCAAGACTCGAAAAGGACTTTATGTACTAAGCATCTTGTGAAAATAGTGAAAGACTCATTAGGCTACCGTTGAAACGAACTTCGGGTTTCTATGACCCTAAGTGACCTTGCCTAGAAGTTTATCTTTTCAAACGGTAGCTTTCTCCCTACTTCCTTTATTATGGGGTCAACACAGGGGCGAACCTAGTGTATATCCCCCCAATTTTTTCTACTTCCCTGCTTCTTCCCTAGGTGTTTTGGAAATTATTGTGCATTTTTGTGAGCCAGGTTCTGGACAACCGGCCAATGGGCTGTTACCCATGGCAACTTGCCAGCCATACTTGTGTGTGAAGTGTGGTTTTATTTTTTTTTCTCCTTTTTCTATTTTTTTTCTTTTTCTTTTTATTTGTTTATTTTTTTTTTAAAGTAGGTGGCTTCCTTGATCTAAGATTTACCTAAAGGCAGTACAACAAAAATGGTTATGTGACTGGGCTCTAGGCAACCTGCCGATGAGCTGTTACCACCAACAACTTGCCAGCCATACCACCCTAGATAGTTCATTAGCTACCCAATTTCCAAAGAAACTGCTGAAAAGTGAGTCGGTGCATAAAAAGAAAGTGTGAAGATGCTTAGGCTTAAAGTCCCCCCAAATCAGAGGGCGAGTTGATAAGTCACATACTTATCATCCCAATTTATTTACCAAATTAAAATGAATTTTAATTGGCAAGAACTCAAGAGTAAGTCGACATTCAAGTGGACACCCAGGCTAATTAAGCCTGAAGACCTGAAGAGTCTAAGTGTTTAGGTCCTCTTGTATCATTTCCTAAAGTTAATAACTTCCAAATGCCTAAGTTCTCTTCTCCTAATTCTTCCTTTTTTTATCTTTTTGAATTTTCAATTTTTTTTATAAGAATCAAATAACAGGAAACCACTGTTACACCTGACAAAAAGGTTATAAATATGTCCACCCCCCCATGCTTAGCTATTGTAGTGTCCTCATTGTGCAAAATGAAAGCATGCAAGAGAGTAGAAGTGGAAGAATAGCACCTAGTTTCCGTGATACTCTGGTCAGCTTGGAACAGTCTTTACATGTGCTGAGTTTAGTGCCTTCAACTAGGCGAGGTCCTCAATCGAAAATAACTAAACATTGAGGCCACAACAACACAGTTTCCGGGCCCCTAGGTATGGGTCTCGGAGAGTGAAAATGGGCTTGCCAAAGAGATGAACAACGAAAGTGGCAAGCTAGCGGTGCAAGGAGAGCCCAAATGGTCTCCAATAGGAGTTTTGTTGATTTATTACAGAGGAAGTGTGGCTGGGTATAGAAATTGTGTAATGGTTGGGTGAAAAAAGACTATGAGGGTTTTGTGATGTGCTGGGGATTTGTGGGTACTCTAGAATACCTAATGTTTGAAGAGTTCTTCCCCAATGTTCAATTTCATCCTCACACTCTAGGTTCTTAAACTAACCATCCTGATCCTCACAATTCCCACCCACAAGTTGGACCTCAAACTCTAAGCATTCAGGATAAGGATGCTGTTGGGTTTTATCTTGATCACGTGAATCATCCAACAAATTTTCGATTTCATGTATATCTTCCTCATCTCGCGTTGCTACAATTGGTCGCATTTTTGCTTTGTCCTCAATTATTTCTACAACCGTGTGATCTTCTTGAGTTTGGGTTGAGTTGGCCATTAAAAGGTTGTTTAAGGTATGTATGGTCATTACTTCCTCTATTCTACCAAGCTCCTCCATCGAACCACACTTAATTTTATTCTTCTTTGAGACCTCCAAAATATTGAATCGATTTGTCTTATCCCCTGAGGCTATTTCTATATTTCCCGATTCACAATCAATCCTCGCCTTGGCAATAGCCAGGAAAGGTCTTCCCAAAATAATCAGGGTGTGGCTGAGCTATTTTGGGGCTTCCATGTCCAGGACCATGAAATTAGCAAGGTAATGCAAATCATTAACCTTGACTAGAACATCCTCCAAAATACCCCATGGTTTTGTAATGGATCTATCGGCTAACTGCAAGGTTATGTCAGTGTGTTTTAGGTAGGCTAGACCCAATTCCATATGTAGTGAGGTGGGGATCTCATTAATGGAAGCACCCAAGTCAAGGAGGGCCCGATCAGAAGTAATGTTTCATATTATGCAAGAAATCAACGGGGCTCCCGGGTCCTGCTTCTTAGGAGGCAGCTTGTTTAGGATTAATGTGCTTGTGTTTTCGGACAAAACTACTCTCCTATTGATTTCAGATTTCGCTCTACGCCTTTCTTTATATGCATTCAGTAAACCTATGGCGTAGACGGGGATTGAACTGATAGCCACGAGGAGTAAAATGATTGTCAATTTGAAAGCCTGAGGTAAGGACTTTTTCTGTTTGCCCATACAACAACAACATACTCCCGAATCAGACTCTGATGTTTTGTTGATCACATTCTTAGTTGGGATTCTGGAATTCTTGCTACAGGGTCTAATGGGGTTGACATGTGGTTGGGTAGGTCCCTTGTGTCTACTACCACTCCTCAAGGTAATGGTGTTTGTAGTGGCAAAATGCAGTTGGTTAGTGTCATGGGGAGGGTTGGGTAAAACAGAAGGCTCCCGGTTGATTATGGTAGGAACATGGTTCACTCCCGGAGGGGCTGGGGTATCCTGATAGATAGCATGAGCTTGAGAATATGACTCTGTTGGTGCTAGAGCACCACGATCATTTGTTTTGATGATAACAAAACACGTGTTATTTAACATTTGCAATTTGAGTCCTAGATTTCAGGTCAATTGCAAATGAAGACGTGTTTAGACGGAACTCGAGCTCGCATCCAGGACGGATTGGAGGAGCTTGACGGAAAACAGAGGAGGTTCACGTGGAGCGAAAGATTGAATATGGAAGGAAATGAAGAATAGGATAGATTTCCTTCTTTTGTACTTGTTGTATTTTTCATTTCTTTTGTTGCTCTTTATTTCCTTAGATATTTCATGTTAAAGAGCCTCAAAGTACCCTAACAGTAGTCCTAGGAACACCGGCACAACCCTAGGATACTTAGGTTTTCTGTAGAACACTTAGAAAACCAATATAGGGTTAAAACAGACTTGCCAGACGTCTAATTCACAAATCAGACGTCTGATAAAGAATTTTAAGACGTCTGATAACTGTTAGGCTGGACATAGTTAGTTCTGTCTGATGAAATCAGACGTCCAGACCTTAGACAAGACGTCTTAGGAGACGTCTGATGACTTTGCCAGACGTCCAATTAGTGGACCGTTGGCTGGCTTAGAAAACACTCAAGAATATGACCGTTAGAGCCTTATCAGACGTCCATAGGACTTTACAGACGTCTGATAAATGACCGTTTTGCCTCGGCTGACCCAAAATCTCTTCTCAGAGATTTTCTATCCGTTGCAACGTTTGGAAATCAATTCCCACCGTAAAAGTAGGTTTCCAGACGTCCATACTTAGTTCCAGACGTCCTGTATGTCGTCTGATGGACTTGCGCAAAAACCCTGTTTAGATCTGATTCAAGTCAGGGAGAAACCCGCATAGAATCAGACGTCTGACCTTGGAATCAGACGTCTTAAAGTGGCCTTCCAGACGTCTGATGCCAGAGTTAGACGTCTGATGACCCTGTCAAATGCAATCATTGTCCTGATTTCGGCCTGATTCTCTTGGGCTTTGCACCCAACGGCTATGGAAGCTTTTCCAAGCCTTCCAAAGCCTTCCTAAGGCCTCTATAAATAGAGGGGAGCCTTTGCAACACAAAAACACAAGAAGAGAAACATAAGAGACACTTAGATACACACCAAGACACACACCTTGCAATACACTTTCAAACCTTTTGTGTCCAAAGAAAAGACTCTCTTGCTCTCCAAGCTCAAACTCCATTCTCTTGAGAGCATCAAGCGTTGCGTACCCGCTCTCCCGGCGTTGTTAACGAGAGCGACGTAGCGCCATCGCGTGGCACACGCACCGCGTCATCGTCGACGCACTCCTTGCAAAGGGGAGTTTCCTATTTCCTATAGAAGCTAGGTTTAATTATTTTGTTGGCTCTATAGGACTATTGTTTCTTTTATCTTTGTCTTTTGGTTGGGTATTCGCTTTGCGAATTCCCGTCTCCTTCGTGGGACAAAATCCTTCTCGTGGACAGAAGGGGTTGAGGAACGCTACCCTCGTACTTGTAGCGTGGTTGTATTGAGGTTGAATCACCCTCGTTTTAAGTGATTCGATTTAGTGGATTTGATCAACTAGGTTGATCGGTAAATCCTAACTCGAAAGGGTTAGGTGGTGGTTTTCACCCGGTTTGGGTTTCCACCTAAAAATTCTTTGTGTACATTTTGTGATTGCTTATTTTTGTGATATTGCTTTATATTTTTATTTCCGCAATTTATTACGTCACCCCTCCTGGTAGGGTAGAAACTTCAATTGGTATCAGAGCAGGTTCTTGCGAGTTCGGAGTAACACCCGGCAAGAAGATCATGGAGGGAAGCTGTTCCACAAGTAGGATTTCCGAGGGGCAGTCCACAACCCGTCCGCCCTACTTTGACGGGAACAACTACAGCTACTGGAAGCTGAGGATGAAGACGTGGCTCCAAGCCACTGATTTCGAGGTATGGGGATGTTGCGAAACCCCATACGAGATCCCGAAGCGACCCCAAGGAGGCTACTCGCAGGTGCAGATTCTAGAGCTCTCACTCAACGCAAAGGCAATGAATGCCTTGTACTGCGCATTAAGTCCGAAGGAATTCGAACGAATCCAAGAGTGCACCACCGCCCACGAGATATGGAGGAGGTTGGAAGGCACTCATGAGGATTCCAGCTCGGAGGAAGAAGAAGAAGAAAAAGAAGAAGAAACCACTTGCTTTGGTTTCATGGCTAGAGGAACCAATAGCGACAGTGAAAGCGGAAGCGACTCCGACGACGAGGTAAATTTTGATTTACAAGAAGCTTTTAATGAATTATTCGAGATTAGTAAATCACTAAAAATAGAAAACAAAAGCATGAAGAAGAACCTTAGTTTTCTTAAAAATGAAAATGATAGGTTAGAAAAATAACTTAAGGACATAGAAGCTAGTCCTAAAAATGATAACCTATTATTAGAAAATCAAGACCTCATCAATGAAAATAATAAATTGATTGAGGAAAATGATAGTCTAAAGTTAGAAATCTATGATTTAAAGACTAAGATGCAAACTATAGAAAAGGAAATTGCATGTCTTAGGGAAAATTCTGACAAATTAATCAACAAAGTTGATAATTTTTATAGCCCTAAGGTTGAGAAAGGATCTCCATCAACGAGACCTTCTAACAAATCCGGATCCAAGCCCACTTGGATACCGAAAAAAGAATTAGAATCTTGTTTTGTAGGGTTCAGGGATGACTACAACATAAAGGACTGGACCTACAAGCTCAAGGCTGGTCAACTCAAGTTGGGAGAACCAAGGAGTAGACCAAGGAGGAGAACAAGAAGACCGACAAGACGGCGAACAAACGACGGACCCGCCGCACGTCGACCACCAGATTGGAGACCGGCGCCAATGCCCGGGCCTCCAAGCTACGGATGGGAGCCCCATCCGATGTGGCATCCACCACCACCATTCCGGCCATTTTATTGGCCATGGTAGGTGAGGTAAAACCCTTTAACCCTATCTTTTTATAAGCATTTAGATAGGGGGAGTTAAAAAAAATGATGAGCTAATTGTCAATTTTTAAGGGGGAGATGTAAGGTAGCTAAATTTCCTTTAGTAAGGGGGAGAAAAATAACAGCTATCGCATTGTTACAAAAAGGGGGAGGACATTACCTCTGTCAAAAGAAACTCATAGAAGAGCATGGTTTAAGGGGGAGTTATAGGAAATTTAAAATCAAACCTTTTTGATAATGTCAAAAAGGGGGAGGATTTTTTGTATTATTATTTACGGTTTTGTCATCATCAAAAAGGGGGAGATTGTTGGTGCTAGAGCACCACGATCATTTGTTTTGATGATAACAAAACACGTGTTATTTAACATTTGCAATTTGAGTCCTAGATTTCAGGTCAATTGCAAATGAAGACGTGTTTAGACGGAACTCGAGCTCGCATCCAGGACGGATTGGAGGAGCTTGACGGAAAACAGAGGAGGTTCACGTGGAGCGAAAGATTGAAGATGGAAGGAAATGAAGAATAGGATAGATTTCCTTCTTTTGTACTTGTTGTATTTTTCATTTCTTTTGTTGCTCTTTATTACCTTAGATATTTCATGTTAAAGAGCCTCAAAGTACCCTAACAGTAGTCCTAGGAACACCGGCACAACCCTAGGATACTTAGGTTTTCTGTAGAACACTTAGAAAACCAATATAGGGTTAAAACAGACTTGCCAGACGTCTAATTCACAAATCAGACGTCTGATAAAGAATTTTAAGACGTCTGATAACTGTTAGGCTGGACATAGTTAGTTCTGTCTGATGAAATCAGACGTCCAGACCTTAGACAAGACGTCTTAGGAGACGTCTGATGACTTTGCCAGACGTCCAATTAGTGGACCGTTGGCTGGCTTAGAAAACACTCAAGAATATGACCGTTAGAGCCTTATCAGACGTCCATAGGACTTTACAGACGTCTGATAAATGACCGTTTTGCCTCGGCTGACCCAAAATCTCTTCTCAGAGATTTTCTATCCGTTGCAACGTTTGGAAATCAATTCCCACCGTAAAAGTAGGTTTCCAGACGTCCATACTTAGTTCCAGACGTCCTGTATGTCGTCTGATGGACTTGCGCAAAAACCCTGTTTAGATCTGATTCAAGTCAGGGAGAAACCCGCATAGAATCAGACGTCTGACCTTGGAATCAGACGTCTTAAAGTGGCCTTCCAGACGTCTGATGCCAGAGTTAGACGTCTGATGACCCTGTCAAATGCAATCATTGTCCTGATTTCGGCCTGATTCTCTTGGGCTTTGCACCCAACGGCTATGGAAGCTTTTCCAAGCCTTCCAAAGCCTTCCTAAGGCCTCTATAAATAGAGGGGAGCCTTTGCAACACAAAAACACAAGAAGAGAAACATAAGAGACACTTAGATACACACCAAGACACACACCTTGCAATACACTTTCAAACCTTTTGTGTCCAAAGAAAAGACTCTCTTGCTCTCCAAGCTCAAACTCCATTCTCTTGAGAGCATCAAGCGTTGCGTACCTGCTCTCCCGGCGTTGTTAACGAGAGCGACGTAGCGCCATCGCGTGGCACACGCACCGCGTCATCGTCGACGCACTCCTTGCAAAGGGGAGTTTCCTATTTCCTATAGAAGCTAGGTTTAATTATTTTGTTGGCTCTATAGGACTATTGTTTCTTTTATCTTTGTCTTTTGGTTGGGTATTCGCTTTGCGAATTCCCGTCTCCTTCGTGGGACAAAATCCTTCTCGTGGACAGAAGGGGTTGAGGAACGCTACCCTCGTACTTGTAGCGTGGTTGTATTGAGGTTGAATCACCCTCGTTTTAAGTGATTCGATTTAGTGGATTTGATCAACTAGGTTGATCGGTAAATCCTAACTCGAAAGGGTTAGGTGGTGGTTTTCACCCGGTTTGGGTTTCCACCTAAAAATTCTTTGTGTACATTTTGTGATTGCTTATTTTTGTGATATTGCTTTATATTTTTATTTCCGCAATTTATTACGTCACCCCTCCTGGTAGGGTAGAAACTTCAATTGGTATCAGAGCAGGTTCTTGCGAGTTCGGAGTAACACCCGGCAAGAAGATCATGGAGGGAAGCTGTTCCACAAGTAGGATTTCCGAGGGGCAGTCCACAACCCGTCCGCCCTACTTTGACGGGAACAACTACAGCTACTGGAAGCTGAGGATGAAGACGTGGCTCCAAGCCACTGATTTCGAGGTATGGGGATGTTGCGAAACCCCATACGAGATCCCGAAGCGACCCCAAGGAGGCTACTCGCAGGTGCAGATTCTAGAGCTCTCACTCAACGCAAAGGCAATGAATGCCTTGTACTGCGCATTAAGTCCGAAGGAATTCGAACGAATCCAAGAGTGCACCACCGCCCACGAGATATGGAGGAGGTTGGAAGGCACTCATGAGGATTCCAGCTCGGAGGAAGAAGAAGAAGAAAAAGAAGAAGAAACCACTTGCTTTGGTTTCATGGCTAGAGGAACCAATAGCGACAGTGAAAGCGGAAGCGACTCCGACGACGAGGTAAATTTTGATTTACAAGAAGCTTTTAATGAATTATTCGAGATTAGTAAATCACTAAAAATAGAAAACAAAAGCATGAAGAAGAACCTTAGTTTTCTTAAAAATGAAAATGATAGGTTAGAAAAACAACTTAAGGACATAGAAGCTAGTCCTAAAAATGATAACCTATTATTAGAAAATCAAGACCTCATCAATGAAAATAATAAATTGATTGAGGAAAATGATAGTCTAAAGTTAGAAATCTATGATTTAAAGACTAAGATGCAAACTATAGAAAAGGAAGTTGCATGTCTTAGGGAAAATTCTGACAAATTAATCAACAAAGTTGATAATTTTTATAGCCCTAAGGTTGAGAAAGGATCTCCATCAACGAGACCTTCTAACAAATCCGGATCCAAGCCCACTTGGATACCGAAAAAAGAATTAGAATCTTGTTTTGTAGGGTTCAGGGATGACTACAACATAAAGGACTGGACCTACAAGCTCAAGGCTGGTCAACTCAAGTTGGGAGAACCAAGGAGTAGACCAAGGAGGAGAACAAGAAGACCGACAAGACGGCGAACAAACGACGGACCCGCCGCACGTCGACCACCAGATTGGAGACCGGCGCCAATGCCCGGGCCTCCAAGCTACGGATGGGAGCCCCATCCGATGTGGCATCCACCACCACCATTCCGGCCATTTTATTGGCCATGGTAGGTGAGGTAAAACCCTTTAACCCTATCTTTTTATAAGCATTTAGATAGGGGGAGTTAAAAAAAATGATGAGCTAATTGTCAATTTTTAAGGGGGAGAAGTAAGGTAGCTAAATTTCCTTTAGTAAGGGGGAGAAAAATAACAGCTATCGCATTGTTACAAAAAGGGGGAGGACATTACCTCTGTCAAAAGAAACTCATAGAAGAGCATGGTTTAAGGGGGAGTTATAGGAAATTTAAAATCAAACCTTTTTGATAATGTCAAAAAGGGGGAGGATTTTTTGTATTATTATTTACGGTTTTGTCATCATCAAAAAGGGGGAGATTGTTGGTGCTAGAGCACCACGATCATTTGTTTTGATGATAACAAAACACATGTTATTTAACATTTGCAATTTGAGTCCTAGATTTCAGGTCAATTGCAAATGAAGACGTGTTTAGACGGAACTCGAGCTCGCATCCAGGACGGATTGGAGGAGCTTGACGGAAAACAGAGGAGGTTCACATGGAACGAAAGATTGAAGATGGAAGGAAATGAAGAATAGGATAGATTTCCTTCTTTTGTACTTGTTGTATTTTTCATTTCTTTTGTTGCTCTTTATTACCTTAGATATTTCATGTTAAAGAGCCTCAAAGTACCCTAACAGTAGTCCTAGGAACACCGGCACAACCCTAGGATACTTAGGTTTTCTGTAGAACACTTAGAAAACCAATATAGGGTTAAAACAGACTTGCCAGACGTCTGATAAAGAATTTTAAGACGTCTGATAACTGTTAGGCTGGACATAGTTAGTTCTGTCTGATGAAATCAGACGTCCAGACCTTAGACAAGACGTCTTAGGAGACGTCTGATGACTTTGCCAGACGTCCAATTAGTGGACCGTTGGCTGGCTTAGAAAACACTCAAGAATATGACCGTTAGAGCCTTATCAGACGTCCATAGGACTTTACAGACGTCTGATAAATGACCGTTTTGCCTCGGCTGACCCAAAATCTCTTCTCAGAGATTTTCTATCCGTTGCAACGTTTGGAAATCAATTCCCACCGTAAAAGTAGGTTTCCAGACGTCCATACTTAGTTCCAGACGTCCTGTATGTCGTCTGATGGACTTGCGCAAAAACCCTGTTTAGATCTGATTCAAGTCAGGGAGAAACCCGCATAGAATCAGACGTCTGACCTTGGAATCAGACGTCTTAAAGTGGCCTTCCAGACGTCTGATGCCAGAGTTAGACGTCTGATGACCCTGTCAAATGCAATCATTGTCCTGATTTCGGCCTGATTCTCTTGGGCTTTGCACCCAACGGCTATGGAAGCTTTTCCAAGCCTTCCAAAGCCTTCCTAAGGCCTCTATAAATAGAGGGGAGCCTTTGCAACACAAAAACACAAGAAGAGAAACATAAGAGACACTTAGATACACACCAAGACACACACCTTGCAATACACTTTCAAACCTTTTGTGTCCAAAGAAAAGACTCTCTTGCTCTCCAAGCTCAAACTCCATTCTCTTGAGAGCATCAAGCGTTGCGTACCCGCTCTCCCGGCGTTGTTAACGAGAGCGACGTAGCGCCATCGCGTGGCACACGCACCGCGTCATCGTCGACGCACTCCTTGCAAAGGGGAGTTTCCTATTTCCTATAGAAGCTAGGTTTAATTATTTTGTTGGCTCTATAGGACTATTGTTTCTTTTATCTTTGTCTTTTGGTTGGGTATTCGCTTTGCGAATTCCCGTCTCCTTCGTGGGACAAAATCCTTCTCGTGGACAGAAGGGGTTGAGGAACGCTACTCTCGTACTTGTAGCGTGGTTGTATTGAGGTTGAATCACCCTCGTTTTAAGTGATTCGATTTAGTGGATTTGATCAACTAGGTTGATCGGTAAATCCTAACTCGAAAGGGTTAGGTGGTGGTTTTCACCCGGTTTGGGTTTCCACCTAAAAATTCTTTGTGTACATTTTGTGATTGCTTATTTTTGTGATATTGCTTTATATTTTTATTTCCGCAATTTATTACGTCACCCCTCCTGGTAGGGTAGAAACTTCAGACTCCCCATTATTACCAAACCCTTGAGGCCCAAAGCCTCGGTTCTATACATTCCTTGGGTTTGGTACACGTTGTGATGGTAGAGATCCGGGTTGTCAATTATTTGCACCAAGTCCAGGTTGCAAGGTATCCAATGAAGTTTTCATTTGTTTTATAAGCTGGTGCATTGACCCTTTCATTTCTACCATCTTCAGGTTTAAATCAACCTGCTCGGCAGGTTGTTGAGCATTCCACACGAACTGATTAACCTGATTCAAGGGCAACTGAGTATATAAATGACCTTGATCCATTGGTTTTTACGGTACATAGTTTTTGGGTCGATATTGGGTCTGTTGTCCCTGATCTCTCCAAGAGAAGTTAGGATGATTTTTCCAACCAGATTTATAGGAATTCGAGTAAGGGTTGGACCTAACATTCTCCTGCACAGCCTAAACATCCTCATAAGATGAGGATAAAGAAGGATCAGTAAAACTGGGATCAAAGGCCCCAGTTTGGAACCCATAAGGTTCTGAGAAGAGTTGGCCCAAAGGTCAAGTTGACTCCAGCTGGTTCACAAACTCCTGTCCCTTAGGAGCTTGCGAAGAAAGGAATCCCAATCCCTGGGATTGAGTGGATCTAGAAAAATTAGAGTTTTCGGACATCCACTCTTCCATTCGTTTAGCAACCAAATCCATCTTATCTAATCTATTGCAGATCAATTTCATATCAAATGTATGGGAATCTTGGACCTCATTGGCATTTGATCTAGTTTGTTGGGATCGATTGAAGGTTTCCATGGAGGCGTGGCTTAAAGAATTTTCACTCATTTACTCAAACAAATCATATGCTCTATCTGTGTCTTTGTTGAGGAAATTGCCTCTACAAAAAGCATCCACATGATTACGGAGTTGATCCTTCAACCCATGATAAAAAATCTACACAAGTTGCCATTTAGGCACCTCATGGTGTGGACACTTCCGCAACAAATCCTGGAATTGCTCCCATGCCCCACGAAACGGTTCCCCCTGCCACTGGGAAAAAGTGGTAATTACCCGTCACAATGCATTGGTTTGCCCAATTGGGAAGAATTTCTTCAGGAATGCCAATTTCAAAGCTGTCCAGGTAGCAATCAGTCTTCCAATGGTACGATGCCAATGTGTGGCCTTATCCCTGAGTGAATGGGGGAAAAGCCTCATGAGCATCTATTCTTCATCCACATTCCATGATTTGGTGGTCTTAACTAAAGTGATCAAGTCCAAATGTTGGAATGGGTCCTCTGAGCCAAGCCCATGAAAGTGGTTAATTAGACTCAAAACTTGGGGCTTGATCTCAACATCACCGGCGGGGATCACAATGATGGGACGATCCTCATAATTTGAAGGATCATAAAAATCCTTCAAGGGTTGGCACCCTGACCATTCATTCGTTAGAACCATTGCTGCATCTGTTGCAATTCTTCCAACTATCTCTGAATCAGCTCCTACTAATTCTTGGGCAGGGGAGGTGGTTGTTCATCAGCCATGGGATCTACTTGGCTAAAGCTTAACCTCCACCTCTGGGAATGATCTAAAGGTCCTTCCAATCTAGGGTTCAATGACCTCCTTCCAAGAATACACTAGAAGAAGTCGGAAGGACGGGGAGGAGAAGGGACCCTACAGCACAAAAATACAAGCCTATCCTTAGGTTGGGTAGTTTAAAGGTCTATAGACTCTCAGAATCCATCCTAAGACTATGGACGATTTACTCTACTTATGTCTAGCCAATCCAACCAGTTAGGAGGGACTGAGGAGAAGGTTCTTCCTTTGGCTTGCGCGCCAGTTCCTAGTCTACCCCCAAGCCGCAATCATTTGATGCTACTCCCCTAGCTAGACATCAGATTGACTAGTATAAGCAAGTTAATCGTGAACAATCTTAATTTGGACCCCGAAGAGTGAATCAGTCCTTATGCCCAACGTCTAATCAATTTTAGTTAGGCTTGGGATATTTGTGCTTCTGGAATGTGATGGGCCCTTAATGGGTTATGCTCTTAATGATTTGTTCGAGAATGTGTGTATGTACACAACCAAAATGTTTTCAAGCAAGATTATTGAGGATGTGGTGAATTTTACGGTTCGAATCTTGCTTAGTAGCTTTTAGGATTCAAATACTAGGTAGATTCAATCAGGTTTTGTGAGGCAATCCAAGTTTTGAAAGCACAAGTTCAAGTATTTTTCCTTTGTAAATCAAGAAAATATCAAATGGCTAGCTTGACCTAAGTATTGAATCCTATGGGGCAGCTACAAAATGAATCTCTTTTAAATTAGGTGGTGCAACCCAAACAGTTCAATCAATTGGCCTAAATGCACCACCGATTAAGGCACACAAAAAGGTGATTAACCTAATTTGATTTCTACTCTTTTATATGTTGATTTAGTGTACCAGGTCCATAGGCTAGAATCCCGATTGAGTAGATGAAAATCAAGTCTGATTATGTGTCTCAAATGTGGGTGTATGAAGTGTGTATATTGATTCATCCCACAGAAAGTATCTTTTTTTTGTTTTTTTTTTTAAATGTGGGGTTGAGATGGATGAAGGTGGCAAACAAGGCAAACAATTCTATCCTAGGGTTTATGCAAACACCTAAGTAGATTAAGTCTTGGTTATGGGTGCGGCAAAATAAACTAGTGGGGGGGAAATGTGGGGGACACTTGTAGAGTACTCTACCCACACTTTACTCTGGTGTACCGCACTTGGATCACCATGCTAGGGTACCTGCAAGATAGTAGATCAAAGATAAGTGAGGATAGTGCTATGTAAATGCAAAGAAGTGCAACAAATAATAAAGTAAATTCCATTGCCTCCCCGGCAACAGTGCCAAAATGATCGCACATGTTTCGCTTGTTTGAAATCAGGGTTACGAGTAACCCATCATCATAGTTGCAAAACTCGTGATCAAATAAAATTTATATCAAAACTCCAAGGGAGTCCCGGGTCGAACACAGGGAGGTGAATTTTACTTTGAATGAAAACCGCGCTTCGATTTGTTTCTTTTTGGTGTTTTAGGGTTTTGTTATTTTTTTTGTTTTTTAAATGAAATGACAATCAATCACAAGAGAGAGATAGAATTGAATCTAATATATTGCATAAATGTTAATTACAATAATATAGAAAACATAAAAAGAGAGGGAGGTGAGAAAAAATCTCCCGAAGCCGTTGTTCGGCGAGACAACGGTGCCTGGCGGAAGCTTGAATGAAGGAGTTGGGAAGCAAGATGATAGAGGTGAGAAGCGGGAGGACGTCGGGTAGAGGAAAGCTTCGGCGCAACTCTGGAATGGAGGTGAGATGGCGAAGATGATGTACTACCGGAATGGAGGTGGGAGGATGGCTCCAAGGCGACCTATGAATGGGGATGGGAAGTTGGAGGAGTATTTGGTGGGGCAGAGGTTTGCTATACTAATAGGTGCCTTAGGATCTTGAGAGAAAGCTCTAATAGAGCGTTGCTAGGCTTGCTAGAGCTTGGGAGTAGGTGGGAGTAGAGTAGGTAGAGATGGCTTGGAATGGAGGGGGTGTAGGTCCTTTTATAGTGGTGGAGAAGAGGCTAAAATAGGTATGGGGCCATTAGCGACCTCCAGGCCATCGTTGGAAGTGTCATTGTAGGCAGGTCATGCCCGCTAGCCTACGTAGCTAGTCTTGCACCCGCGAACAATTAGCGACGACTCTAAGTATCACTAAATGTCTGCCAGGCTATCGCTGAAGATCCACCCGCTGCTCATGCTCCTTTGGCGATGCGCTGTGCGCTCTCTTTGTCAAGCATGCGCACACTCACGCACTGGCGTTGCACTATCCGCATGCATGCCTGCACGCGCATGCAGGCACCCGTGCTACTGCGCGCGTGAGGTGGCGCATGCATGTGCATGGGCGGCCTGGGTTGTGCCACGTGCCACAATCTAGGTCATCCATTCTCTTTTCGTTGTAGGAGCTACTACAAAGGTCGGATTGAGTCAATTTTCGCACCGTTGGGCTGCGATCGTCAACCCAAATCCGTTTGCTTGGTCAGATTTGTCATTTGAAGCTCCGAATTATGTCACCTAGTCCCTTGGCTGTTGATCTTCCTCGGATTGCATATGGTGCTACGGGACTCCGATCGAGGCGATTTCAGAGGCATTGGACTCGGATTGTCATCTTGATCAGATCCGTTTGGTCGGATTGTCAACCTGAGGATAGGAAATGCAAATCTAAGCCTAGGAACATGCATGAATAGGAATTTTAACCCAAATAGATATGTTTACATCACCTCATCAAGCGTTTTACTAGCGTAGTAAATCACATAAGGTTTCCTATTAATCTTTTGTCCCAAGACCACGCCAATAGCAAAATCAGAAGCGTCGGTCATGATTTCGAACGAGTGATCCCAATTAAGAGGTTGTAGGATGGGAGATTGCGTAATGGCCTCCTTCAATAGATTGAAAGCCTTTAAGCAACTTGAATCAAAATCAAAGGTTTGAACTTTCACCAGTAAATTACTTAAGGGCCTCGCCACCTTAGAAAAATCCTTAATGAATCGATGGTAAAATCTCACATGTCCAAGAAATGATCTTACTTGTTTAACCATAGACAGTGGTAGGAGTTTAATGATAGTGTCCACCTTGGCTTTATCCATTTCAATTCCTCTTTCTGACATAACATGGCCAAGGACTATGCCTTCCCTAACCATGAAGTGGCTCTTTTCCCAAGATAGGATAAGGTTTACCTCTATGCATTTTTGTAAAGTTTTCTCTAGAGTAATCAGACATGATTCAAAAGAGTTCCCAAAGACAGAGAAATCATCCATAAAGATTTCCATGAAGTCACCCACCATGTCTGAAAAGATTGCAAGCATGCACCTTTGAAAAGTCGCTGGTGCATTGCATAATCCAAAAGGCATCCTATGGAATGCAAATGTTTCGTAGGGGCATATGAAGGTGGTTTTCTCTTAATTGTCAGGGTAGATAGCTGCTTGATTGTAGCTGGAGTAGCCATCCAAGAAATAGAACTTTTGGCCGGCTATTCTTGCAAGAATTTGATCAAAAGTGGAAAGTGGTCTTTCTTAGTTTCATTATTCAGCTTCCTATAATCGATACAGACTCTCCAAGGGGAAACTGTGTGGGTTGGAATCAATTCTCCATTATCATTAGTAATCATAGTTAGCCTAGCTCTCTTAGGAACCACTTGTACAAGACTGATCCATGGGTTGTCAGAGATTGGGTAGAATATTCCCACATCTATCCACTTAATCATCTCTTTTTTCATAACCTCCCACATATTAGGATTTAATCGTCTCTGCATTTCTCAAGATGGTTTAGATCCATCCTCAACATATATTCTGTGGGTGCAGTAAGTAGGACTGATTCCCTTCAGATCATTCAATGTCCAACCAATTGCCCTACTGTTTCTTCCCAAAACCTAAATTAATTGATTTTCCTGAGTTTAGGTTAGATAAGAGCTAATGATCACTGGATAAGTCTGATCAGATCTTAAGAAAAATTACTTTAGATAATCAGGGAAAGGTTTTATCTTAGGTTTGGGTCTTGGGTTGAAGGGTCCAAAGGTGGATCATAGTTATCCTCAAGAGGCATTGGAATCAAGTCAGTGATTGCGTGACTGACCTCTTGATTGGTTTGGGGATCAAGGCCTATAGGGTTGGATTGGGAAACTCCTAACTTCATACAATATTCAATGGTATGGTCTGCATCTTCAGAATTTTCTATCACTCCACAATTCTCAAATTGCTTGATGGCCTTAAAAATGTTAATCTTTGTCTTCTTGTCCTTGAATTTAATTTCCATATTGCCAAATTCACAGTCAATATTCGCTTTGGAAGTAGTCAAGAATGGTCTTCCCAAAATTATTGGAGTGTTCTTCAAATTCTCTGGTACCTCCATGTCAAGGACCAAGAAATTCACAGGAAAATAAAAATATTGAACCTTGATAATTATATCCTCAATAATTCACTCGGGTGTGGTCACAGATCAATCAACCAGCTGTAGTGTGACCTCAGTAGGTTTTAACTCTCCAAAGTTAAATTTTTCATATAACATTATGGGTATCAAATTGATGGAGGCACCTAAATCTAACATAGCCCTATCAAAGGTAGTATCTCCAATAACACAAGAAATCAAAGGGGCTCCAGGACCTTTTTGTTTTCAGGGTAGGTTTCTAAGGATAACTGCACTAGCTTATTCAGATAACACTACCCTTTTAAATGATTTGTCCTGGCATTTAGGTGTGCAGATTTCTTTCAAAATTTTCGTACAGGTTGGGATATTCTCAATTGCTTCAAGGAGTGGTATATTCACCTGGACTTATTTAAAAATATCAAGCCACTCCTCAGATGGGTTGGTTTTCTTTTTCCTAGATTTGTTCAAGGCTTCAGGAAAGGGTGCTTGAGAGAAATCATGAGTGTTCAATTCCTAATCCTTGTCTTCTTGATTAGCTTGGTCTCCTAGGTCAAATTTAGGCTCCTCAAGATCTTGATTGGATTGAGATTTAAAGGGGTAAGGATCTACGATTTGTCTCCCACTTCTCAAAGTTACTATAGGATCTAAAGGGCACAGGCACACTAGAAGGGGGGATGAATAGTGTAGTAAACAAAATAATGCAAATAAAGTAAACCACAAAAATAGTACACCAAAATATAGTGGTTCCCCTCACTTGGGTACTCCACTACCTAAGTGATAAACGTGTTTCGCGTGGTAGAAATCAGGGTTTGGAGGAACCCGTCGTCGTGGTTGCAAAACTCGTTATCAAATACAATTTTACCGAAACTCCAAGGGAGTCCCAGGTTGAACACAGGGAGGCGACACTTACTTTGCTTAAAACCGCGCTTCGTTTTGTTTCTTTTCGACATTTTGAGGTTTTGTTATTTTTTTCTATTTTTGAAATAAAAAGACAAGCAAAATAAATTCACAAGAGAGATGGAAAAAATATGATATATTGCACAATTGTCTATTACAATAATCTATGAAAGCATAAAAAGAGAGAGAGGTGAGAAGGAATCTCCCGAATCGGTTGTTTGGTGAGATGAGGGCACCTGGCGGAAGCTTGGATGAAGGAGTTGAGGAGCAGGATGATGGAGGTGAGATGTAGGAGGACGTCGGGTAGAGGAATGCTTCACCAAGGCTCTGGAATGGAGGTGGGAGGATAGCTCCAAGGTGACCTATGAATGTAATGGGATGAGGGACGAATATTTGGTGGGATAAAGGAATGCTACACTAATAGGAGGCCTTTCGAGCTTGAGAGTAAGCTCTAATGGAGCTTTGGTAGGCTACTAGAGCTTAGGAGTATGTGGGAGTAGAGTCAGTAGAGATGAAGAGGAATGGGGGATGTAGGGGTGTTTATATAGTGGAGGGAAGAAGAAATTCGTGTAGACGACTGTAGTGACAACTGCAAGCATCACTAAAGACCCCTGTACCTGTAGCTATCGCTGAAGATCACGCTCCCACCGCTCACGCACGCAGGTGGCCTTGCACCTACTAGCAATTAGTGACGGCTATAAGCATCACTAAAGGTCCTCCCAAGCTGTCGCTGTTGTCTCTAGCTCACGCTCACGCACACACATGCTTGGATCAGGCGTGAACCATTGGCAGCCATTGGATCAGAGGCATACAGTTGAGATGGCGCGGAGATCGTGCATTCAGATCGCATGCTCGTTGGCTCGTCAGATTGGGCATCGGTCGATGCTTGATCGAATGCATGCAGATCACGTAGGTCTGATTGCGCCACGTCGCACGCTCTCTACCGCTTGATGGCCATCCAACGAAAGCAATTAGATTACGTCCGCGCTCGTGAGATCACCTCCCCCCACCACATCTCAAACTTGCGCTCACGGTTTGCGAGCACTTGTCTTCACCATTGCGCAAAACCTGCGGTTTGTCGAGTGGAGGATGGTGCGGTCGCACGGTGTAGAGCACCCCTTAGCCGTTGGATTGAGATCCAACGCTGAGATCTCTCCATGCATGAGTCTGGGGTGACCGTGGTTAATGTTGGGTGGTCTGGATGGCGCCACATGGCGCCATTTGGACCGTCCATCTTCTTCTTCTTGTAGAGGGTGCTACGGAGCTCTGATCAAGGTGATTTTCGCATTGACGGACTGCGATCGTCGCTTCGGATTCATCCGTATGGTCGGATTCTTCATCCAAAGCCTGTAAAGATGTTGCACTACCTCCTGGCCATATAAAATGGAAGAATTAATGTACATAATACACAACTATCCTAAATGTCATGCAATAGATGTTATGCAGTATTTATAACATGGTATGCAATACTAAGCCTAGGAACTATCATAAATAAGCATTTTATTATGAATTCATGTGTGTTTATCACTAAGTCTCCCAACTTAGGATTTTTTAACCCAATTCCCTCAACCTGGAGGGAATCAATTTACTATAAATTGAGGTAATTAACAGGCTAC
Organism: Thalassia testudinum; assembly: GCA_037157565.1. Lineage (NCBI taxonomy): Eukaryota > Viridiplantae > Streptophyta > Magnoliopsida > Alismatales > Hydrocharitaceae > Thalassia > Thalassia testudinum. The sequence goes on from JAZHRO010000049.1 coordinate 42,604,762, forward strand.
CTCAACCCAATTACATGATCAGATAAAAATAGAAAATTACAGGTGTAAGCAAGAAACAAATTAGCTTACAACTAAGTTCCTAAGTCTTCAACAAGAATTAGCTTAATAGATAGTTGATATATCAATCTAGCGAAAAGCACTAAAGCGTAAAAAGTGATTTTACAAGGAAGAACGAATTCGCCAGAAAATCTTGTTGCAAGGTAAGAATCTTCTTGAAGAAAAAATGCAGCAAGCCAATAACCCTTGCAGCTAGAATTGAGAAATATAGATATTTGACTAAGGAGAATTTTTATGCTTGTGTTGTGTGCAAATGACACACACAAGGTGTTTATATAGGCCACTAAACACCTTACCTATGATTATTAGCCGTTAGGGGAAAAATGGGAAGATTAGAGATAGTATTAATTGCTAAATAGTCATTAGCTTACAACTAAGTTCCTAAGTCTTCAACAAGAATTAGCTTAATAGATAGTTGATATATCAATCTAGCGAAAAGCACTAAAGCGTAAAAAGTGATTTTACAAGGAAGAACGAATTCGCCAGAAAATCTTGTTGCAAGGTAAGAATCTTCTTGAAGAAAAAATGCAGCAAGCCAATAACCCTTGCAGCTAGAATTGAGAAATATAGATATTTGACTAAGGAGAATTTTTATGCTTGTGTTGTGTGCAAATGACACACACAAGGTGTTTATATAGGCCACTAAACACCTTACCTATGATTATTAGCCGTTAGGGGAAAAATGGGAAGATTAGAGATAGTATTAATTGCTAAATAGTCATTCAGATTAGGCACAATGATCAGTTGGTACCGAAACTAAGGTTGTGGTACCGGTACTGACTGCTCACAGTAAACTAGCAGTAAGCCCAACAAAGCTTGGGTATTGGTACTCATCATAGGTACCGGTACTTGGTGCTTACAATTGAGTACCAACTAAGTCACCAAGTACCGGTACTCATGATAAATACCAGTACTTGTGACTCATAGATTTGAGTCAAGATACAAACTGTGACCTACATGTACCGGTACTAGTTATTAGTATTGGTACTTGTAAGGTCTAGGCACTACCCATGTCTACAAACTATGAGCACCTAGTGCCGGTACTCATGATAAGTACCGGTGCTTGTTGTTCATAGTTTGGGACTAGGACCCAAACCTGTGCCTAGCATGTACCAGTACTTATGAGTAGTACTAGTACTTGCAACAAGTACCTTGAATAAAATTTTATTAAACAATCTCTGTGCTATTTGAATGCAAATATACGATTAATATGTCAAAGAAACAATTTTAATATTTCAAACGAATGATTGAACGGGAGTATGAGACCTAATTATCTCTATTTTGATTTTAACTCCTAAATCAATTTTTCTTGTTAGGAGAGATACAAAAATCTAAATTACAGCATATAAAATCAATCTTCACTCTTCATGCCATCCACACTTCTTCTGTACTTCCTAAGTCCTGTGATTTCCTGTAAATGACACTTCATAAACTCATTAGTTTCGAAATAGTTTTGTTAACACCAAAACATAAAAGAGAAGTGGAACTAGGTTCCAACAGTTACAGCACTAGCAAAGGCATTATGGTTGGAATGTTGAGGTGGGTTTTGCAAGATAGGTTGAGCCTGGTTAGGATTAGGGTTAGCAAAGCTAGGTGGGTGCTGGGGAGCAATTTGAACTATATGTGCTTGTTGCTTCTGTGTGTTGTTCTAGTTAACCTTATTAAAGTTCCTTGGGTTGGGGATGAGTTGGGATGACATCCCGTGTTGTCTAGCTTCTACTAATTGGTTTAATCGTCACATCAATTATATCCTCAATTGATTCATTTCTTCTTTATGTCTCATATTCATTTCTCGCATTTCTCCTAGGACAAGACTCAGATCAAAAGGCTGGGTTTCCTGAGTAGGTTGTGGCTGGTATGTTCATGGTTGTGTGTACCTACTGGGTTGCCCATAAGTACTTGGCTTAGTCAAGTTAGGACCTTGAGCAGGTTTCTGACTTGACCAAGCAAAGTTAGGATGGTTACGCCATCCAAGATTGTAGGTGTTTGAATATGGGTCATTTCTAGCGTATCCTTGGAGTTCATTCACATCCTCGAGATAATTAGGCATCGAGATGCCTAATTCAGATTTTGAGGGCATCAAGGTCCCTCCTTGGTACCCAGGACTAATGTAGACACATCCATTTAGACTAAAATGCCTATTAATGCATGCCTCTAGGCTTAGATATGCATTCCATACTATAAATATTTCATAGCACGCATCATTTCGGCATCGTTGCAGGGGAGGCAACGATCTTTGGTTTTTCTCACTTTTTTTTGCCTTACCTAACTTTTATCTCACTTTTTCTCTGATCTTACTGTGATTGCAGGTACTCTTTCAAGGTAGGCCAGAGCGGTTAGATCAAAGAAAAGTGCAAATGAAGGTTTTGTAAGTGTACCCCCATCACCTGCACCCTAGATTTCATTTCGCCACCTCAATAATTAAGACCTAATCTACTTAGGAGTTTTGACGAACCCTAGGATAGAAATTGTTTGTCTTGTTTGCCACCTCCACTCATCTCACCCCTGCATATATAAAAACAAAAATATAATCTTCTCTTATGGGATTTACTGAAAGAAACACATATTAACACCCACAAGTCTCGAAATAAGGCACACCACTTTACATTGATTCTACCACTTAACCAAAATCTGACCTGTGGATCCAGTACACCTTAACTCAATACACAAATAAGTGAGTAGAAAGTTGAATAGGTTAAACATCTGTATGCCTTAACTAAGTGGTGCAACAAGCCAATTGGTTGAGCTATTTTGAGTTGCACCTCACTTAAGATAAAAGTGATTCATCAGTAGCTTGCCCCATAGTGTTGATTTTTAGGGCTGAACCAGGCACTTCACATTTTTTTCCTAATTTCTAAAGGAATATATCATCACCGGTGCTTGCAAAACTTGGAGTGTTCTATTAAACCCTGATTAAACGAACCTAAAAATTAAACCCTAAAAGCTACTAAACAAGGTTAAACTCTAAAAGACACACCATCAAATAACCTTGTTTGCAAACCCTGGTTGTGCATGCACACACATTTTAACTAATCATTAATGGCACAACCCAACTAAAGGGTTCATCACATTCCAAGAGCATGATCATCCCAAGCCTAACAAAAACTGAGTAGACGTTGGCCTTAAGGATTAATTCACTCTTCGGGGCTCAGATTGAGATTTTTTTCGATTAATCTGCTTCTACTGGTCCATCTGATGTCTAGCTAGGGGAGTAGTGTCAAACGACTATGGTTGGGGGGTATCAAAGGAACCAGAAGTACAAGCCAAAGGACAAACCTTCTCCCCAACCCCTCCCACTAACTGATTGGATTCATCGGATAGAAGTAGACCAAATCATTTATGTCATCTTAAGATGGGTCCTGGGAGTCTATAGGTCTTTAGGCTACCCACATAAGGACAAGTTTGGTTGATTATACTGCAGGGCACCTTTCTCTCCTCTGTTTTCCCTCCTACTTCACTATGTATCCTTCCACATCTTTCACACATTTCCAATCCTACCCTCCTACCAACACGTATCCTCAAGATGATTACTATCCTGACTTGACTTATGATTACCCATCTCCTAGTCAGGATAACTTTGATTGGGGATATGAATCCGAACCTCAGTGTCCAGGGCCTAACCCTAGACAACAAGACTATGATTATTATCCTTCTCACGCCTACAATGATTATAGATCTCTACCCTTTGATGACTAAACCAACCGGATCTATAATCAGGAAGGATATAATTATTATAACACCTATCGTCCTCAGTATTCCACTGAATATAGGTCACCACCATTTTTTGAACAACCCAAAATGACCTACTATCAGGGAGGACCCTGAGAACCTCAATATCTTGACTCCCCTAGATTTAACCCGAACGCACCTAACCCTGAACCAAACCATTTGGTTCAGGTGAGTCAGGTCCAAGATAGGGTGTTGGCTAACTTGAAGAACACTATACAATCTTTAGAAGCTCAGCCAATACCATACACTGAAGCATTGGAGCCCATGATCAAAATGATTGATGAGCTGAATAGCTCTTTATTGGATTTGCTCCAAGATGTTAAAGATAGGGGCCCGGGTGAGGTTCTACTTGGGAAACTATCAAGATTGAGGATAAAATTTGTGGTTGCCCTAGTCCAATATTAGGATGATTCTCAAGATAAACCCCCTTCAGGAGAGCCAATGTCTAAACCCACTCAGGCACCTGTCAGGGGGGATACATTTTTTGAGACTCGAGATGACTAAGTCAGTCTAGAGCAACCCATTGAGGATGAACCGATTGCTTCACCCGAGATCCCAGAGCCAAGGAACGACAAAAAATGTCTCCATGGACCATGAAATGACATACGATTTTGAGACATATATAAATGAGGATCAAGAATTCTTTAATTCTGAGAGTAAGAAATCTCTAAGTGACATCTCACTTGAAGTTAAGGAAAATGATTTTAGTAAGATGAAGGGGCTCGAGGGGCATGATGAACCTTTTGATAGCCTTATTATTGAAGATTATGATCATGTTGGGGCTAACTTGGATGATCCAAATCCCAATGATTCAATCAGTAGCCCCATTGCTCAACCACACCCTGAAGAGCTGAATTATGATATTCTTGAGATCACCAGACCCAAGTCAATCCTGATTAAGTCACAATTGTTGGACTTGGGTACTTTAGATGGGGTGTACAATGATTTGGAGGTCCCAGAAACATTGATTTTAGAGGATAGGAATTTGGCAATGAAAATCTAGAAGGCTAACTCAGACGGAAACACAATTTTGGATTTAAGGGTTCCGATTGACCTAAAACCACATACTTTTTACCAGGACCCTTATGATATCTTTCAGGTGCAACCCAAGCTCAGAATCATTGATTATCTTTTTTAGTTGAAATCTAAAAAGGCATTCAAATCTAATGAATTAAATCTACCTTCTGTCCGACACTTTAGTCTTGGGTTGCATACTACAAAACCACAGGCCTAGCCCCTAAGTATAATAATCTTTGATTTTGGGTGATTTTCATCAAGAACCTTAAAACCACTCAAACCTGGGGCATGGGTCTACACCATAATCTAGTCCACGTCTGTGGACATCGACTAACAGGTTTAAGGATCAATCTTTTAATTCTAATTCTGAACCATACTTGTGAATTCTTAACCTCTTCTTTGTTTGTATTTTATTCCTAGCTGAAGACATTAAACTTAGCGCGTGTGTATACTCTTCTCTCTGGAGCTGACCAGACTGTCACGAAACTTAGGTGATATTCTACTATTCCGCCTGTTTCATGTCTTTATTTCTACAATGAGGATATTGCATCATTTAGGCATGGGGTAGTGAATACTTAATCTTGAAATTATTTCATTAGCTCTGTAGAATTTCTTTTATTTTCTTTTTTAAAAAGAATTGAAAATTCAAAAAGATTAAAAAATAAAAAAATAAAATTACGAGAAGAGAACTTAGGCATTTGGAAGTTATTAACTTTAGGAAATGATACAATACGACCTAAATACTTAGACTCTTCAAATCATCGGGCTTAATCAGCCTAAGTGTCCACTCGAATGTGGACCTAGACTCTAGTCCTCGCCAAGTCAATTTTATGTTAATTTGGTAAATAATCTGGGGTGATAAGTACATGACTTATCAACTCGCCCTCTGACTTGAGGGAACTTTAAGTCTAAGCATCTACACACTATTTTCACTAACTCACTTTTTGGCGGTTTCTACGAAAATCAGGTAGTTAATGAACTTTATAAGGTAGTATGGCTGGCAAGTTGTCATGGGTAATAGCCCATTGGCCGGTTATCCAGAGCCTAACTACATGACCATACTCATTCTGCTGCTTTTAGGTAAATCTTAGATCAAGAAAGCACCTACATAGAAAAAGCAAAAAAAAAGATACTAAAAAATAAAAAGAAAAAAAAGGAGAAAAAATAGAAAAATAAACCACACTTCACCACATGAGTATGGCTGGCAAGTTACCGTGGGTAACAGCCCATTGGCCAGTTGTCCAGAGCCCAGCTCACAAAAATGCACAAATAATTCCCAAAACACTAAGGGAAGAAGTAGGGATGTAGACTAAACCAGGGAGATATACATTGGGTTCACCCTTGTGTTGACCCCATAAAAATAAAAAGTAGGGAGAAAGCTATCATCGAAAAGATAGACCTTTAGGCAGAAATCTTTAAGGTTACCTAGGGTCATAGAAACCTGAAATCCATTTTAACGGCCGCTTAGTGAGTCTATCACCCTTTCACAAGATGCTTAGTACTTAGAGTCCTTTTTGAGTCTTGGGTAGGTTGGGTAGCCGTAGAAAGCTGTCCCGAAACCCTAAACTCAAAAAAATCCAAAAAAATAAGAAAATAAGAAAAACAAAAAAATGTATCTTCCCTTTTCAAATAAGGCGAGGACTTAGGCGGTCTGCATTTTGGCAGACACCTAGGTATTGTTGAGCTTTCGTTGTTTAGGATCTTAGTTGAAATTTTCTATTGTTAATAAACGACTTAGGCCGAAGCGATCGAGTCCTAATTCTATTTTTATAAATAGCATATAGTTTAATTTTGCTAGGGACTAACAAAAGATAGGCATGGGGGTATGATGTAGACACATTCATTTAGGTTAAAATGCCTATTTATGCATGTCTCTAGGCTTAGATATGCATTCCATACTATAAATATTGCATAGCACGCATCAGGGTCCAAGTAGAGTTGGCTCATGGGTGGAGCAATGGTAAGGTCATTAATATTGTGCACTACTTCCTAACCTAGAGGGTTGGGGAGTTGGGTGCATATTAACATAGAAACTCCTTGGGTAGGCATAGGGTTTACTCTGGAATGTGTACCTAAGGAACTCCCACCCTTTAAAAGGTTGTCCAATTTCTTATCCAAACTCTCTACATTTTTCCCGACGAGTTCCACCTTATCTAATCATTATGCAATCAGTTCTAAATCAACCAAATTTGAATTATCCTTGACTTCATAGACTCCACTCCTTGGTTGATTTGATTTCACGGACATTGAGGCATTGTTAAGGGAATTTTCACTCATATTCTAGAATAATTGAAAGGCTCCCTCGGCGTCTTTACTTAGGAAATTGCCCCCGCATGCTGCATCAACGAAATTCTTCAAATTGTTACTTAACCCATAATAGAAAATATGGGCCAAGTGCCACTTAGGAATCCCATGATGAGGGCATTTCCTAGCTAAGTCATTAAATCTCTCCCAAGCCTTATGCAGTTGCACCCCAGGGCTCTACTTGAAGGGTGTAATGGCACATCTAAGTGCATTTAGTTTTCCTGTGGGAAAGAATTTCTTCAGAAAAGTGCTTCTAAAATCCTCCCAAGTTAGGATTAGTCTACCAATAGTCCTCAACCATTGAGCAGCTTTATCTTTTAAGGAAAAAGGGAACATTTTCATCATTAAGGTATCATCATTCATGTTCCTAGGGCCAAAGGTCCTTCCTATGTGTAGAAGTTCTTCAAGGTGGTCGAAGGGATCATTAGAATTGTGGCCATGGAAGTGGGGAATAAGATTGATGATTTGTGGTTTAAGTTCAAAATCATCCCCATCCTGAGGTACCCTAATAAAAGGTTTAGGTTGGGCCTGAGGGGGATTGTAAAAGTCCCTGAGAGGTTGGTTAGCTCTCCCATTTTGGAGTCATGTAATGGCCTGCGCTATGACTTGCATCTGTCTGTCATGATGTCAGCCTTGCCTAGTAATCTACCTCTATAAGAGAGCCATTGGATCTAGATTTTGTTCCTCCTCTTCAACCTCATCTTCCTTGTGGTGACTAGCCATTGAAGAACGTTCAGATTCAGATTTTGGACAATCAGGTCTTCTTCTAAGATTTCTCTCTAAAGGTGGTAGCAAATCAGGTTGTAGAGATCTTCTACCTTGCATGCACCAGAAGAATGTCTATGGATGAGAGAGAGAAGGCAGATGTGAGAATACGCACCCTCATAGTACAAGCAATCAAACTAGTCCTTAGAGTGTAATCTTTAATTAAACCTAATCCTAGCTCCCCAAAACATGACTAGGTTAGATCAAACCTTGAATTACTTGGCTGGCCAGAAGGGTGGGATCCCCTAGGACACTCGCATGGTGGGACACCATTAAGGGTTAACACGGTTACCGCACTAACCTTTCTTATCACCAGTGAGTCCAAGTAGACAAGGCCTTGACCTTAACCTAATCTAATTTCAAGTTACAAAGCAGATTAGTCCTACCTAAGGCACATCTACTCAATTTTAGGCTTAGGCTTGAAGTGCTTTCAGAATATGATGGGCGTTAGGGAGGTGTTGCCTTTAAATTTGATTTTCAAAGTCTGAAGTGCACAAGCAAGGGGTTTATAAGAAATTTTTATCATGAAGTGACTTTTACGGTTCAATTGCTTATATAATTGTGTTTTAGGGTTTTGTAGTTAGGTAAATTCAAGCAAGGTTTTGATGAGCGCAGAAGAGTTTCTTTGCAACTTCCAATCTATGAGATAGATTTTCTTTGGAAGTATGCAATGCAAAGGGTGCTCTACCTTAAGGTTTGAAACCCTAGAAACAAGTAGCTCCTAAGATGATCCTTTTAAGTCCAAAATCTAGAATGTGGTGCGACCCAATCAATGCAATCAATTAGTCCTATTTTAACACCAACTAGGAACTCAGAAAATATTTTTTTAAGAATTTTAATCGACATTTTCTATTTTTTTCAGATTTAAAGTGTACTGGGGGTTCTACAATCTATTTTAACCCCCAGTTGGTGATTGAATATTCTGTGTAACCAAATGTGCACCAAATATTTTCTTCATAATTTTTCAAGATTCTATATTGTCATAGGAATCCAATGCAACAAATTTTACATAAATCGAAGTTGTCTAATACTTCCTGTGATTGTTTGAAGTTTGAAAAGTTAGGAGCAATAATAGTTCAGTTTGAGAATTTGTAAAATTTTCATTTAACTCAGAATGGCACGAAATTTAGATATGTTGTTATTGACTTCGAAACCCACGTCCAATAAAAATTTTACAATTTTTAGACGTGTAAGTTTCTGGGAATTGAATTTTTAAGATCAAAGTTTGTTGCAACCTAAAAATTTGGGAGGTGATTTTGTTGATTTTTTTAAAAAATAATATCCAGCAAGAGAGTTTTTTTTTTCAAAAAGCAAGCAAATACTAAGCTAAGGATCAAGCAAGCATCTAATTTTTTTTCAATTTTTTTTTCGAAAGAAAATCTAACCAAATCTAAGATACGAGTACTTACCTAAAATTAGAAACCTGTAATTTTTCTATTTTTTCATTCCTTCTCAGATTTTCACGCATCCTACACACACAAAATCAACAAAAATAAAGCAAGATAGAAATCTCAAATAAGCACTAGGAATAAAACCTTTAAAAATTTTCGTTGCCTCCCCAGTAGTAGCACCAATTTGTTCATCGTGAAACGTGTAAAAAGGTTTTATCATTGTAATTGCAAATCACGTCAAAGTAAAATAAATTTTTAAATCGGTAAGTCCTAAGTCATTCGCAAGGAGGCAAAATGTGATTTTTATGCGAAAGCTATTCAGAAAGATGTTCTTAGCAAATATTTGTATATGTATATATGTATATATAGACAAGCATTCATGAAATCGAATAAACATTTTATTGATAAAGAGAATGTCTCATAAATCTAATGTAATTGAATGCTTGAAAATAACATGACACGAAAGAATAAACTATGGAGGAGGAAAAGAAGAGAATGTGGTGGAGATGATGGAGCCTCTTGTGGGATGCTTGTAAGAAACTCGATAGAGCTTCAGATCCAGAGCTCCAAGAAGAAGACCAGAGAGATGTCGTAGAGAGAGAGAGGCTGGAGATGTGTCTGGTGGAAGTTGAGATGCCTTCAAATGGGGGCTCTAGGGTCCTTTTTATAGCCAAAATGAGGGGCAAAGCTGGTATTTGAGTCCCAAACTCGTGCAACACCCTTGGAGCCATCAGATCCTTCGATCAGGAGATCAATGGACCAAATCACACCTCAAAATAGCCTCCAATGCACCTTCAACGCGCACGCTGCACCAGATTGCGACATGTTGCATTCGCTCAAGCGTCTGATCTGCTACCTCCAAGCTCCCCATGCACGCGTGTGCGCATTCGATTTTAGTTGTCCAATCTTACAATCGAACGAGTTAAAACATGCGCCGCACCGCCTCTCTAATCAACGTACAACCGTGCATCCACACGCACGTGCATCCGCATGTTCACCACATCGCCTCATCCAACGTCCCTCCATGCACCACGTGGCCCACCACTCGCCCTTCGATCGTCATCGCATGGCCCAATTACATCTGTGCGCACCGCCTCCTCGATTTCGTGCTCAATATGATTCGATCAGGCACCTCTTACTTGCGTGCGAGTGTTGAGACCAACACACTGTGCGCATGTTTATGTCACGTTATTGGTTTTGTGCATGGCTACCCTTAGCCGTTGGATGAAGATTCAACAAGTGAGATGAACTCTTAGTTGATGAAGGTGCAATGAGTGATGATGTGGCCTCTTCATGGTCGTTGGATGATGATCCAATTGCCCACATTTTTCCTTCAGTGGGTGGGGAGCGATGGTGGATTGCTGGGATGGCACCACGTGTCACCATCCTGATCGTTCATTTTCCTGCCGTTGTAGTTGATGCTACAAGACTCCGATCGGGTTGATCTTTGCATCGTTGGACTACGATCATTGATCTGAATCCATCCGTGCAGATGGATTTAACATCTGAGGTTTGGATTTGTGCTATCTTGCACCTTGGCCTCTGATCTTTTATGGGTTGTATGTGATGCTACGGAAGTCTGATCAAGACAATTCCAGAAGTATTGGACTCCCGTTGTTGTCCCGATCAGATCCATACGGTCTAATCTATCATCTGTTGCCTCGAATCATCTGCAATTAATATCACCTCTCAGAGTATAAAATAGCATTATTATCTATAAAGCTAACCAATCCACTATGCTGCAAATTATGATGCTTATGCATGCATTATTCCTAAGTTAAGCTAAAATCTGACTTAATTCAGGTAGGTTAGGTCCTATGATTGCTGTGCAATCATCCCACATAGGGAGTACAAACATTTGTGCTCTCTCACCAAAGAAAACTTCACATCTAGCAAGGCATGGGTGAAAAGGAACAAACGAACCTCACTCTGACTAATCAACCTCGATTAGAATTGATAAAGCACTAAAGTGGACTTGCTTAAATGACTGGAAGAGGAGGAAAGCTCATGTCAATTCAGTGCACTCAGCATATTTTCGATAGAATCTATAATCGCTTACAAGTTATTCTCTTGAGTTTTCCCAAACACCTAGATGAGCTCTTGCTTTTGATGCAATCTACAAGCTCAACTGCGGTAAGAGTAATCAAGATGTCTATGCCATGTAGTATGAATCATTTACTGCCCCAACTACCCTTATTTATACACTTAAGGGAAGAGGAACCAATGCAAAATATTGCTTTCTTGTCACATTGTAATTAATGCAGCGTCAAAACCAATTGACATTGCCCAAATGTGACATAAAACATGGCCCATTAAAGAGCCTGACGTAAGACATAATCCTAAAGCATCTTTTTGCAGTCCCCATCAAGCGAAAGAATGAGGTGGTGGTTGGCCATCACCCGCCAGAAACACAGGTAGAAATACCACCTTAGCTCGCATCTACGACCTTGACTAAAACTCGGATAGTCCAAACCACCACATTTAGACACAATAGCAGAGTAGCTCCCCCACAAGCACCCACTGTGGATGCAAGCAGTCTGACTGCTACAAAAATCCCTTTGATGGGTGCCCACAAAGACTGCAAAGGGAACTACCACAATGAAACTACCGCCATACCATATCTCTAGTAAACATAAACAAAGGGGCAACCTAGCTAGTGCATGGGCTACCATGCAAACTAGTCTCTTAGCACTCACCTACTCAACTTTTCAAGGACTGGCTGCTAAGGGAAAGGGGACCCCCAAGTGGGGCTAAAAAAAGAGAGAGAGAGAAGCGTTTGGTCATCGTGAAATGCATATTTGATTCAGAAAAGCATCATAGTATAACACGAATCACGACTCAAACAAAAATTAATAACGAAACGGTGACTCCCGATCGATCTCAAGGAGGCATATAAAAGAGAAATTGATTTTGATTTCTCTACTTTCTTAAAATTGCAGTCTGGTATTTAATGTATGAATATAGGATTCATCGATTGCGTTGTTAACTCGTAAAACATGTGCATGTGTCAACAACAATATAAACGTGAAAGTATGTGTATTAGTGTGCACAATTTCAACTCTTCAGTGGCGACCCCCAGAAAATTCGTTTATCATTAAGTTCTCAATATCCTCCGAAACAGACATTTTAGTTGCATAAAAGATCAGAATAATATAAAGCAGGCAACTGATGATTTTATTTCCTAAAAAATATTCTCATTACAATCAAGTTTAGAGGAAGGTTTGAACATGAAAGATTGAAAACACTATTCCTCGTTAGTTATGCATGCATGGATCTAGGATAGATTATGCATGCTTTCTTAGAGATGGAAGATTACTACTATCACTAACAGATAATAATGCAAGAATTAAACATGAAGAACGTGAAAACTCTCTAACAGAAATCAGGACATTAGAGGTGGTCGCCAATGGCTTTGTGGCTTGAGGTGGTGGGAGGGAAAAGATGGGCGACTAAGGTGGATGGCCCGCCTCTTGAGAGGGTGGTGGAGGTGCTCTAGCTCTTGGCCATGAAGATGGTGATGATGGAAGTGATGGAGCTTGTGGATGAAGTAATGAATGGAGGTGGTATCCAAGATCTAGATGGGGTCTCTTGGCCGTCCAATGCGAGTCTTCTATAGACTCTTGGTCGGCCAAGGTGCTCTCAAGAGAAGTGTCTAGACTTCTCTAGAGTGGTCGGCCAAGAAGGCTATATTTAGTCTTCTTAGATCCACTTTTTGTGGATCTAAGAATGACCATGTGTGGCCATTCTAGAGACTTCTCTAGAGTGGCGACTAGGTGTGTGTGTGTGTGCGTGTGTGAGTGGGTGTGTGTGCGTGAATATGTGGGTGTGTGTGTGCATCAATAGGTGGTCAAATGGACCACCTAGGTCCACTTCTATGTTGGTTGGTTTAGGATGTCTAAAAATTGGTGTATGTGTAACCTATTACTAAGTGATTGATCCAATTAAACTTAACCAAGTTTAATTGGGTCAATGTGTGTGTAATTGGGAGAGAGAGCTCCTGATTAGGTCAGGCTTGTGTCAATTAGACTCTCACTAAGTCCAATTAGACTTGTTTTGGTTGAGGTTTGAACTCAATTGGACTCTATGAGTCCAATTGACTAGGTGAAGTGTGATTAACTTAGATCGAAGTCAATTAGGTTTAGTGAGAACCTAATTAGGTTCTTAGGAGGGTCTTATGGTAGTGTACTAGGCTTAGAATACCTTAATTTAGGTTCCCTAGGGTGTAGGATTAGGTTTAGGGTCTTAAGAAATCAAGATCTAGGCTTGATTTCAGAAACAGTAACTGGAGAGGGGTTCTAGACGTCTGATTTAGTGATCATATGACTTATACTTCAAAATTAGAAGCCTAAGTCTCTAGCCTGGACGTCCAATGTTGAGTCAAGATGAAGTTGAGGTTCTGTCTTGGAATTCTACATAAATTGGACGTCTGACACCTTGTCTGGACATCCAATATTCCAGTAGATTGGGTTCTAGATCTGTGGGTGGTGTCTAAGGGTTCTGGACATCTAGCAACCTACCTGGACATCCAGATATGGGCTGGAAGATGAGTTTTAAGATATTCTAGGCTAGGGTGACCTAATCTAAGGGTGGTTAGGGTTTAGGAAGGTATCTAGGGCTATCCTAAGGCTAGGAAAGGTCATATGTTCTTCATAATTTAATTACTACATTAAAATTCTACTAGTAAGGCAGTATACCTCTTCCCTACATTATGTCTTCATCTTTATTCCAGGGCTTCTGCTCCAGCTCTACTTCTTCCCTTCTTTAGGTCCAACTTCAAGCCATCTCCTAAGCTTCTTATTGCCTACAATCCAAATAGTGCACTAATCAGTACATTATATCATTATTTCATGACTAAGTAAAGCAGAAGAGATGTAATGTATGCTACTAATGCATAAATTATACTACAATTATGCTAAGTTTTAACTTAATTCAGGTCATTTAAGTTCTATGATTACTGTGCAATCAAGCAGTGAAAGGAAAAATTTTACTTTTGTGCTCAGCACAGATGGGCTACAAGAGTGGAAGAAAGTAATGAAAGAGAAATCAAATAGGCTTAAAATTTAAAGCGTGTGAAGGAATAAGGCTCATTAGACCCACTCACCTTGAGCCCACTAGGCCCAAGAACCCTAGGGCCTACCAAAGGTAGGATCCTAACTAGCAAATAATCCAATTGGCCCCGATCGAAAGAAAGTGCAAGTGGCCCAGGCATCCCTAGCAAAGTTGACAATGGAGGGCCTATCCGAGGTGGCTCAAAAGAAAGTGCAAGCAATCTAGGATCGATATCAAAGAAGGGCCTAACTGAGGTGACGAGGCAACAAGAGGTAGCCTGACCAATCTCGTGTTCGAATAGGACACATTTGGAAATTGAGAAAATAAAGCAACCTGGGTGAGTCTGCAAGGCTAAGTGAGGCCACGATAAGTTCCTTAGAAAATGGAATGGTCAACGTCATTCTCATAGGAAATCATTTCACTTGTAATAATTGCCTTGAAAACTAATGCAAACACATTTATTGAGGGTAAAATTCCTATTCATGCATGTTCCTAGGCTTAGATTTGCATTTCATGTTATAAATATTGCATAGCATGCATCATTTTGCATTTAGAGTAGTATACAATTTAGGTTAATTGCATCTTTTTGTGGTTAGGAGAGAAGGATATTTATTTCAGAGCCTCGGATTGATGATCCGACTGTACGGATCTGATCAAGATGACGATCGGAGTCCAACGCCTCGGAAATCACCTCGATCGGAGTCCTGTAGCACCATATGCAGTCCGAGGGAGATCAACGGCCAAGGGACTAACAGACATAATTCGAAGCTTCAAATGACAAATCCGACCGCACGGATGGATTCGGGTCAATAATCGCAGCCTAACGGCGTGAAAATCGACTCAATCCGACCATTGTAGCAGCCCCTACAACAAGAAGAAGATGGACGGCCCAGATTGCGCCACGTGGCGCAATCTGGGCCGTCCATCTTCTTCTTGTACGTGGCGCAGCCCAGGCCACCCAGCGCATGCATGCGGCACCGCACGCGTGCGCAAGCGTGCATGAGCACAGCACAACGCCAACACGTGGGCCCATGCACTAGCGCGGCAAAAGCAGGGGAGCGTAGCGACAGCTATGCATGGGCTGGATCTACAGCGACGCATGAGATGGACTTACAGCGACGTTTACAGCCATCGCTAATTCATCACATGCCAGCAAAGCCAGCTGTGGGCGCCAGCAGGCATGAATTGCCTACAGTGACGGCCTAGATGTCACTAATGGTCTCATACCTATTTTTTGCCTCTTCTCCACTATAAAAGGACCTACACCCCCTTCCCTTTCAAGCCATCTCTACCAACTCTACTCCCACCTACTTCCAAGCTCTAGCAAGCCTACCAAAGCTCCATTAGAACTTGTTCTCAAGCTCCCAAGATGCCTATTAGTGTAGCGAACCTCTGCCCCACCAAATATTCCTCCAACATCCCATCCCCATTCATAGGTCGCCTTGGAGCTGTCCTCCCACCTCCATTCCGATAGCAGACCATCTCCGTCTTCTCACCTCCATTTCGGAGCCACATCGAAGCTTTCCTTAACACAATGTCCTCCTGCATCTCACCTCCGTCGTCCTGCTCCTCACCTCCTTCGTCCGAGCTTCCGCCAAGCGTCGTCGTCTCGCTGAACAGCCGATCTGGGAGATTTCCTCTCACCTCCCTCTCTTTTTATGCTTTTATAGTTCATTATAATCAACATTGGATTGATATATATATATCATATTTGTTCCATTTCTATCTTGTGATTCATTCTGCTTGTCTTTTATTTCAAAAACACAAAAAAATTATCAAAACCTTAAAATACCAAAAAGAAACAAAACGAAGCGTAGTTTTCACTTAAAGTAAACGTCACCTCCCTCTGTTCAACCAGAGACTCCCTTGGAGTTTCGGTATAAATTTTATCTGATCGACGTGTTTTGCAACTATGACAATGGGTTACTTGTAACCCCGATTTCTAACACGCGAAACACGTGCAACCATTTTGGCGCCGTTGCCGGGGAGGCAACGGAATTTACTTTTTGTTTATTGCCCTTCTTTGCATTTACATAGATCTAACCCCACTTATCTCTAATCTATTGCCTTGTAGGTACCCTAGCATGGAGATCCAAGTGCGGTAGACCGGAGTAAGGTGCAGGTAGAGTGTTTTGTAAGTGTCCCCCACACCACCCCTACCTTAGTTTTCATTCCATAACCTAATAACTCAAACCCAAATCAACTTAGGTGCTTTGCATAAACCCTAGGGTAGATTTGGTTGTTTGTTTGCCACCTCCACTCACCTCGCCATCCACATAAATAGAAAATAAAAAATAAAAAAAGTGTTATCTAATTTTGGGATTTTCTGAAAGCTACACACTTAACACCTACTACTTCTTATCCTAAGGCACACAATCAGTTTGATTCTACTACTTAATCAAGATCTAACCTGTGGACCCGATACACTTCAACTCAATACACAAAAGTGAGTAGAAATCGAAATAGGTTAAACATTCTTGTGTGCCTTAACTAAGTGGTGCAACAGGCCAATTGATTGAGCTATTTGGGCCACACCACTCAATCTAAAACTAATCCATCAAGTAGCTTGTCACTTAGGGTTGATTCTTAGGGCTGAACCAGGCACTCCACATTATTTTTTATTTTTAAAGGAACATATCATCACCCGTGCTTTCAAAACTTGGAGTGTTCTACTAAACCTTGATTGAACCAACCTAAGAATTAAACCCTAAAAGCTACTAAACAAGGTTAAATTCTAAAAGAAAAATCATCAAATAACCTTGTTTGAGAACCCTGGTTGTTCACACACACATTTTAACTAATCATTAAGGGCACAACCCATCTAAAGGGCCCATCACATTCCTGAAGCACCATTGTCCCAAGCCTAACTAAAATTGATTAGACATTGGCCCTAAGGATAGGCTCACTCATCGGGATCCAGATTGAGATTGTTCACGATTAACCTGCTTGTACTAGTCAATCTGATGACTAGCTAGGGGAGTAGCGTCAAATGACCGCAGCTGGTGGGTACACTAGGAACCGGAGGCGCAAGCGAAAGGAAGAACCTTCTCCCCTGTCCCTCCTTCTAACTGGTCGGCTTGCCTGGACATAAGTAGAGTAAATTGTCCATAATCTTAGGATGGATTCTGAGAGTCTGTAGACCTTCAGGCTACCCAACCTAAGGACAGGATTGTATTTTTGTATTGCAGGGCTCCTTTCTCTTCTGATTTCCCTCCTTACTTCACCATGTACCCTTCCACATCCTACACACATTTCACATCCTATCCTGCTACCACCACTTACCCCCAGATGAATACTATCCCGACTTAATTTGTAATTAACCATCCACTAGCCGGGATGACTTTGATTGGGGATATGAATCCGGACCTCAGTGTCCAAGGCCTAACCCTGGACAACAAGACTATGATTACTATCCTTCCCAGAGCTACAATGATTATAGATCTCCATCCTTTGATGATCAACCCAACCAGATCTACAACCATGAAGGATATGTTGATTATAACACTTACCCTCCCTAGAATTATGCTGAATATAGGTCTCCCCCAACCTTTAAGCAACCTAGAACAACCTACTATCAGGGAGGGACCTGAGAACCTCGACATCTTGACTCCCCAAGATTTAACCCAAACCCACCCAAACCTGAATCCAACCAGTCGATTCAGGTGGACCAGATCCAGGATATGGTGTTGGCTAATTTAAGGAACACTATACAATCGTTAGAAGCTCAGCCAACACCATGCAGTAAAGCGTTGGAGCCTTGATAAAAATGATTGACAAGCTGAATATCTCTTTATTGGATTTTCTCCAAAGTGTTAGGGATAAGGACCTGGGTGAGTTTCTTCTTGGGAAATTGTCGAGGTTGAGGATGAAATTTATGGTTGCCCTAGTCATATCTTGGGATGATTCTCAAGATGAACCCTCTTCAGGAGAGCCAATGTATAAACCCACTCAGGCGCCTGTTGGGGGGATACATATTCTGAGATTGGAGATGACCAGGTTGGGCTAGAGTAACCCTTTGAGGATGAATCGAGTCTCTCACCCGAGATCCTAGAGCAAGGGAATGGAGAAAAATATGTCTCCACGAACCATGAAATGACATATGATTTTGAGACATATATAAATGAGGATCATGAATTCTTTGATTCTGAGGGTGAAGAATGTTTTGGTAAAGTCTCATTTGAACTCAAGGAAGAGGATTCTAGTGAGATAATCGGGCTCGAGGAGTATGACGAACTATTTGATAGCCCGATCATTGAAGATTATGATCATGTTGGGGCTAACTTGGACGATTCAAATCCTGATGATTCAATCAGTAGCCCCATTCCTCAAACACACCCTAAAAAATTGAATGATGATATTTTTGAGATCACCAAACCCAAGTCAATCCTAATTCAGCCAAAATTGTTGGACTTGGGTGCTTTAGATGGGGTGTACAATGATTTGGAGGTCTCAGAAACATTGATTTCAGAGGCTAGGAAGTTGGAAATAAAAATTTGGGAGGCTAATTCTGAGGGAACTTTGATTTTGGATTTAAGGGTTCCTGTTGACCTGAAACCACCTATCTTCTTTACGGACACTTATGATATCTTTCACGTGCGACCCAAGCCTAGAATAACTGATTATATTTCTGAGCTAGATATTAAGTGGAGAACTGCACCTATTGAACCATCTTTACCCGTTGTCCGACAATTTGGTCTTGGGTTGCACACCACTAAACCGCAGGCCCGACCCCACAAACACAACCTTCAGTTATGGGTGATTTTCGTTTAGAACCTTAGAAGAACTCGACCCTGGAGCATGGGTCTGCACCATAATCTGGTCCACGTCGGTGGACATCTTCTGCTGGCGGGTTTCAGGATCAATATTTTGATTTTGATTCTGAACCGCACATGTGAATTCTCAATTTTTTCTTTGTATGTATGTTATGCCCAGCTGAAGGCATTCAACCTAGCGCGTGTGTATACATTGTTCTCTCTGCGGAGCTAATCGGATTTTCACGACACTCAGGTGATATTTTGTTTACTTCGCCCTTTTCATGTCTTTATTTTTACACGAGGACATTGCATCATTTAGGCATGGGTGGGTGAATAATCAATTCCTGAAATCATTATGTTAACTCAGTAGAATTTCTTCTAGTTTCTTATAAAATTTAAAAAAATTTGAAAATTTGAAAAAAAGATTAAAAAAAAGAAAGAAATTAGGAAAAGAACTTAGGCATTTGGAAGTTATTAACTTTAGGAAATGACACGAGAGGACCTAAACACTTAGACTCTTCAGGTCTTTGGGCTTAATTAGCCCGGGTGTCCACTCAAATGTGGACTTAGTCTCGAGTCCTTGCCAATTCAAATTCATTTTTAATTTGGCTAATAAATTGGGATGATAAGTATGCGACTTATCAACCCGCCCTCTGATTTGGGGGGATTTTAAGGCTAAGCATCTACACATTATTCACACTGACTCACTTTCCGGTGGTTTTTACGGAAATTGGGTAGCTAATGGACCAACTTGGGTAGTATGGCTGGCAAGATGTCGGTGGTAACAGCTCATCGGCCGGTTGTCTAAAGCCCAACCACAAGACTATTTTCGTTGTACTACCTTTAGGTAAATCTTAGATCAAGGAATCCACCTACTTAGAAAAAAAAGAAAAAAAAAATAATAGAAAAAGGAGAAAGTAAAAAAAAGAAGAAAATAATAAAACCACACTTCACCGCACGAGCATGGCTGGCAAGTTGTCGGTGGTAATAGGTCATTGGCTGGTTGTCCAGAACCTAGCTCACAAAACAAATGCACAATAATTCCTAAAACACTTAGAGAAGAAGCAGGGAAGTAGAATAAACTGGGGAGATATACACTGGGTTTATCCTTGTGTTGACCCCATAAAAAAAAAGTAGGGAGAAAGCTACCAATCGAAAAGATAAACCTCTAGGCAAGGTCACCTAGAGTCGTAGGCACCCAAAGTCCGTTTTAACGGCCGTTTTGTGTGTCTATCACTTTTTCACAAAGATGCTTAGTACTTAGAGTCCTTTTTGAGTCTTGAGCGGGTCGGGAAGCCATAAAAAGTTATCCCGAAACTCTCAAATTCCAAAAGTACAAAAAAAATTAGAAAAGAAGAAAAATAAAAAAATGTATCTTCCCTTCTCAAATAAGGCGAGAACTTGGGCGGTCTGCATTCTGGCAGACACCTGGGTAATGTTAAGTCTTCGTAGTTTGCGACCTTAGTTAAAATTTTCTATTGTTAATAAACGACTTAGGCTTAAGCGATCCAATCCTAATTCTACTTTTATACGTAGCATATAGTTTAATTTTGATAGGGACTAGCAAAAGATAGGCATGCGGGTATGATGTTAACACATTTATTGAGGGTAAAATGCCTATTTATGCATGTTCCTAGGCTTAGATTTGCATTTCATGTTATAAATATTGCATAGCATGCATCATTCTGCATTTAGAGTAGTTTATACAATTTAGGTTAATTGCATCCTTTTTATGCTTAGGAGAGAAGGATATTTATTTCAGAGCCTCAGATTGATGATCCGATCATACGGATCTGATCAAGACAATGATCGGAGTCCAACGCCTCTGAAATCGCCTCAATCGGAGTCCCGTACCACCATATGCAGTTCGAGGAAGATCAATGTCCAAGGGACTAGGAGACATAATTCGGAGCTTCAAATGACAAATCCAACCACACGAATGGATTCGGGTTAACGATCGTAGCCTAATGGCGTGAAAATTGACTCAATCCAACCTCTGTAGCAGCCCCTACAATAAGAAGATGGACAGCCCAGATAGTGCCACATGGCACATCCCAGGCCACCCAGCACACGCTCGTGCAGGCATGCATGTGCACATTGCAGCGACAGCATGTGGGTGCATGCACGCACGCGGCAAAGGTGGGTTTTGTGTAGTACCAGCTTTGCATGGGCTGGATCTACAGCGATGCATAAGCTAGACTTACAGCGATGCTTACAGCCATCCCTAATTCATCATATGCCAGCAAAGCCAATTGTGTGTTCCAGCAGGCATGAGCTGCCTACAGCAACGTTTCTGGCGACGGCCTGGATGTCACTAATGTTCTCATACCTATTTTTTGCCTCTTCTCCTCCACTATAAAAGCTCCTACACCCCCTCCCTTCCAAGCCATCTCTACCTACTCTACTCCCACCTACTCCCAAGCTCTAGCAAGCCTACCAACGCTGCATTAGAGCTTGTTCTCAGGCTCCCAAGGCGCCTATTAGTGTAGCGAACCTCTGCCCCACCAAATATTCCTCCAACTTCCCATAGCCATTCATAGGTCACCTTGGAGCTGTCCTCCCACCTCTATTCCGATAGCAGATCACCTTCGTCTCCTCACCTCCATTCCGAAGCCACATCGAAACTTTCCTCAACACGACGTCCTCCTTCATCTCACCTCCATCATCCTGCTCCTCACCTCCTTCGTCCGAGCTTTCGCCAGGTGCTGTCGTCTCACTGAACAGCCGATTCGGGAGATTTCCTCTCACCTCCCTCTCCTTTTATGCTTTTATAGTTCATCGTAATCAACATTGGATTGATATATATATCATATTTGTTCCATTTCTATCTTGTGATTCATTCTTCTTGTCTTTTATTTCAAAAACACAAAAAAAAATATCAAAACCTTAAAATACCAAAAAGAAACAAAACGAAGTGTGGTTTCACTTAAAGTAAACGTCACCTCCCTGTGTTCAACCCAGGACTCCCTTGGAGTTGCAGTTTAAATTTTATCTGATTGACGTGTTTTGCAACTATGACGACAAGTTACTTGTAACCTCGATTTCTAACACACGAAACATGTGCGACCAAAAACACACTATAAAAGGGGTTCCCTTGAAACCGTTAAAGTGCAATTGTTCCCTTGTAATCATAGACACATAGTTCACATTTGAGGGTTTAATCCCTTCCCTAGACATACACTGTACAATTGGAATTGGGTTACCAGCTTCATGTCGCTTATGTGTGATTGCTTTCTCGATTCTTGGATTTAGTCCCTTGAGGCTCGATCAATTTCCAACATGCTTTAGTTTCTATTTAAATTTTCTTCATGTATTAATAAAAGTAATCGAGAAAAGATCTTCGATGTTTAAGCAATGATAATTTTGCTACTTGGACTTCTAATTTATATAATTTGTTGTTTGGTTCATGATAAAAGTTGACATCAAAGAACTCAACTACTTTTATTAGTTAGGGATTAGAATATAGAAACATATGACTAATTAAAGCATGTGTTGACAACATGCATATTTATGAAGTTGATCTAAGAAGTTAAATAAGGGAATTGCAATAGGTGATGTTTGAAATGAGGGCAATCATCGTTGAGCCTCAAGATGCAATCAAAGGCGATGAATAAGGTGGGCATACAATAGCGTTGCTAGATTTTCAGGGATACCACCTTGATTGTAGAGGTTGTCATCATCTATTATTATTCCAGATCATGGAAGCTTAAAGGATATGACTTTACCCCTTCCTAATGGCAAGGAGAGGCATAGCTTTTGGAATATGTATTTGAGAAATTTAGAAAATTGAAGCCTCCTTCATTTAAGGGGGAGTGATCCAACCATAGTAGGCATAGTTCAGCATATGGAAAAGTTATTTTCTATTCAGTGAGTTCAAGATGAATGTAAAGTTTAGTTAGCCACTTACTAGCTAAAAAGCCAAATCGAGCATCGATGAAGATCCACCAAAATGTAGATAGGTAGAGAGCTAGGTTGGGGATGATTTATCCAGTTATTGAGCAAATAATATTATCCATACACTTGGAAACCAAAAGAAATGGGAATTTCTAAATTTAGAAATTCCCATTGAGGTAGTAATGGTAACGAGTATTAGACTAAATCTATAAAATAATTTCAATTTCCTCAAGGAGTCATTCCTATTGAGGAGAAGCGATGATTTCAATAAGTTTTACACCCATCAATCAAAAAAAGGGTTATTGTTTTGTGCTTGGAAATCTTAGCTCAAGTGGTGCGTAGAGCTTAGATAATTGATTGGGACCTTAACAAGAAGATCCATAGAAGAACCAACAATTCAAGAAGCATTCATTCAATGATGAGGGAGCTAGTAAAAGCCAAAGCAAAGGAAGATCTCAATTACCTTTCTCTGGAAGGATGAGCTTGTCCATGACATATTCTATAATAAATTAAACTAATTTCCTCTTTAACAGTAACCTTACTAATAGTCCAACTTTTATGGATTTTAGCAACATTTCCTCACATCTCTAAATTTTGCTTTTTAACAAAGGTCCTACCTCTTTTGTGACATAATAGGTCACATATTACTTCAATTAGTCTGTGATTAGATTTAGTTTCCATATTTAAACCTCCACCCAACTGATGATAATATCATCATCAATCATATCTACCTTTAATTAGTTATAATCCAGTGATAAATGCTCCTACATAACCGCCAAAGAACCATAATTCACTGTATATTCTTTCTGGGAGATTAACATTAAAATAGGGGTAAAACTACAGTTTTAACAGAATATCCTAATTGTAGAGCAATCAAGGGGTTTCCCAGGGGTTAATTAAAGGCTAAATGGTCATAAATGCCTAATAAGTGGGTTCGTGCAGACAGAAACGGGATTTTATGCGTTTTGAGAATTGAATGACATCTGAAATCCTAAAAGTAGATCCGCTTAATTAACTGAGATTTTGGTCAAAATAAAATTCACCTAAACCTTCTAAAAATCATATAAAAGTATTCTATAAGGTTTGGTATGCTTACTTTGACCATTGGAACCCATTTTGACCTAAAATAGAGTCTCAGACAAACAATTGCCCTAATTTGGGTTTTGCATAAATTATCTAGTCAAACTTGGTCAAAACCTAAATCTGACTTCACCATTAGATTCCTTGGGTCCAAATTAGGTTTGTACCAAAATTTGGGCCCAATCAAAGATCATCTTGACCTAGTTTGCATTCTAGTCCTATCTAACTCTTTTCTCTCACACATATGCCCCTAACTTTTGAAATCCTTGCAAAGAGCCCCCTAACTTCTTCATCTTATTCACATCCAGGTCCCTACACCATTAGGAGTAGGCTACAGCTCACCATCGAGATTTAAGTGAGATTTTCTCACTCAATTCTCAATCAATTAGTCCTAAAATTGAACTAGAGATTCCTTGAGGAATTCTCTTCCAATTAGACACGGCCATGATTCCTAACTTTTCCCAATCTCCCATGCGAACGCATTGGAGATGTGGGTGTCCTACATGTGCATAAGCCCCAACCTTTCAAGCTTGGTTTCCAAGCTTGGAAGGACCTCTTATGGCCTATAAAAGACCCCCTAATGCAAACCTTACTTCCTTAGCTTGGTTTGGAGGCCGAACACCCTTTCTTCCCTTCTCCTCGACCTCCATCTCCACCAACTCCAGTGAGCCCCTCCGTCCACCTTCCTCGTCTACCGTCACAGAAAATTGCTAGCAAATTCCTCTTCCCCACATTCTTCCCCGTCTCGCAATATCGACGAACGCTTCCTTCCTCATCTTCACGCACTCCACCTTCATCCTCCGCTCCAGCCGCACCTCTGGCAAGGTCATCTACACGCTACACCCATTCACCCACCTTGGCAACACCTCCACAACCTCTACCAGCTCACGCCCATCAAAGCCCCTCTACCTATTCGCCACTCCACCCACACAAAATCTCCATCGAACAACCCACCTTCTCGCCTCCATCCCCAACTCCGTCCAACCACCAAACACCTCCATCCCCCACGAAACCACCGCCACTACATTCGCCTACGTCCGGTGAACCTTATGGGCTATTTTAATGTGGCCGAAAGGCCGTGTTCTTGATTTTTAGGGTTCGCAGTAGCTCCGCCACCGCGTTGTCTTCTCCAGTAGTGTTCGTGTTCTAACCATGAAGAGCTCTGGTTTCACCTCCAGGCATTGCAGACAAGGCCCAAGACTACTCCCAAGTCCACAATTGAGGATCTTAGCTGCAGCAGCCACTTCAATTGGAGATGCCTTTACTGCATCAATGCGTGAGAAAGAGGCGTGGGATTAGTCCCACCTCAGAAATACAGAAGCGCATGGATGCGAATATATTGTTTTTCTCAATAGGCCGTGTTGCCTCAAACACTTGGGGGTGAGGTCCCTGCTCACCCATTCACTCGACCTGACCCAACCTATACACTCCTCGGCTACGACACCCACGCACGCAGCCCTAGACCCAGTTACGCAACCTGGATATCTGAGAGAAGAGGAGACAAGTAAGGAAAGATAGAGAGTGTGGGAGAGGGGAGGGTTTCACTCCTCTGTGCGTTGGCCAACACCTAGCCATGAGGGAGGACCCTTGTGCTCTCTGAAGAGGGAAGATCTGAGAAGGAGAAGAGAAAGAAGAAGAGGAAGAGGCAGAAGAGTCGTGCAAAAGAAGAGAGAAGAAGAAGCAGAAAGTCTGAAGATCAGAGGTAAAGCACTATAGCAGGCGACATTTAACTCATCCGATTTGATATCCAGACGTCTGATCACTGTTCATTTATTTCATATGCATTGAGTAGTTGATATACATGTGCTTAGACTAATAATTGGTGATCTAAATCACCATTATTTTGTTCTAAGTGTCTTTTGTGATAGTTAACTCTTGATATACTCATGTTCTTATTGAATATCATATTTGAGTAGTAATTATTCATTGAAATATCATTATTCTTAGCTTATTTATGTGCTTATTTATATATATAATTTTTTTGAAACAAAAAGGAAAGCTATCGTCTTACGATAGCAATCCGGAGAGGTATATTATAAACACAAGTAAGAGGAATTACAAAATAGATCCCCACGTATGTATGAGGGACCAGCACTGTTACAATTTTTTCACAACACATCGATCTCTCCTGAAAAGGCCTCTCATTTCTTGCCTTCCACACACACTAGAGAGTGACAGCCATACGCACATGTGGCTTCTCTCTCATACCAAACCCATGCCAGATGGAATCCCAAGTTGGTAATGGCTCCTGACAAGTCCTCCTCCAAATAGCATCAGTGACCAGGCAAGATGAGAAGATATGGTTCACATTGTCAGTGTGCATCCCACATAACATTCATGATGAGTAGCTCCCATCCTTTTGTGTCGCAGATCACCTATGATCAAACCTTCTCTCCTACATAGCCAAAGGAATATTTGTACCTTAAGGGGGACTTTCAGAAGCTAAATTTTCTTGCCAATGAAATCACAGCACCACCCACTTCCATATTCCAAGATTCTATTGTAGCCACATTGCACAGTGTAGAGCCCCTCCCAAATGTATTTATCCTCCACTCCAATCCTTGGCCTAAAGCTTCCAAGATCTAATAGCAACTTCCTCCTTTCATCCCACAGCCGGGTGCCCCTCCTGGTGGATTCCTCTTCATTCAAATTCCAACTGTAGCTACTGCAAAACCAGAATCTACTGACAGTTCCCTCCTTATCAGATGCTGCAGCAAAGGCCCTTGGATAGATCTCCTTTAGGACACCCAGCAAGGACCAACCTTCCTTCCCGAAACTAAAGGTTCTGCCATCCCCAAGAGCCGGCTGTAGTAGATGCAAGTGATCAGCCAAAGCTCTGGTTACTGAATTCCAGAATGGTGATGGTCTGCTGGGTTGTAGCCTAGATAGCATACTGTTTGAGGCCCCATAACTGTCCCTGATCAAGGTAGTCCAGGGTTTCAACTCTCCTTGCAAGAGCTTAATTGCCCACTTAAGCAATAAAGCATCATTGAACTGTTTCAGAGAGTTAATCTCAAGTCCACCTCTGTCCTTTGGTTGACAAATCTGCTCCCACTTTAGTGGCTGCAAGAATCTGCCCTCATGCTTGGCTCCCCTCCAAAAGAATCTTTTTCTCAATACATCCAACCGTTTCCATATGGATTTAGGGGCTTTAAAGATGGAAAAGTAGAAAACAAGGATAGGGGCGATCACTGAATTGAGCAAGATAAGTCTTCCACCCTTGGAAAGAAAGCTGCTATGCCATCCATCCAATTTCACTGAAATTTTATCAAAGAGACAGCTCCAATCTTTTTTCTTCAGCCCCAAATATTTAATAGGAAGGCTGATGTGGGGGGTCCCCAAAATAGTAGCAATAACACCTTGCTCAGCCTCAGGTAGGCCAAAACATACCAGACTTGATTTTTCTCTATTCAGCCTAAGGCTTGAGAGCTCACCAAAGGTGTTGACCATATGACACAAAGTTAGAGCTTCATCCATAGATCCCTCCACAAAAAAAACTGTATCATCCGCATACTGAAGTATACGAGCCAAAGTACTCCTGCAAGGTAAGGAGTACCTCTAACAAGACCTGCCTCAGTAAGTTTACAAGAATACCAGGCTAAGTTGTCAACTGCCAGGTTGAAAAACAAAGGTGCCAGAGGACATCCTTGTCTGATCCCACATTGGGGCTGAATCCAAGCACCACAGGGTTTTCCATTTATCAAAGGAGTGAAAGAGGTAGTTGTGATACACCTTGTCACCCATTGAATCCAAACAAGGGGAAAACCTCTTCTTTTAAGCACTTCCCAAAGATAGGGCCAACTGATGGAGTCATAAGCTTTGCAAAAATCAACCTTCCATAAAAAAGCTTTACACTTCCTCTTGTGCCAACCACAAACCATCTAATGGGCCACGATAAAAGATTCTTATAGAGATATGTCAGGAAGGAAGGCCGATTGAACAGGGTGGATCAGCTCTTGCAAAACAAACCTCAGTCTATTGGCCAAGACCTTGCTAATCACCAAATAAATAGAGTTAGAGAGGATAATTGGTCTAAACTTCTGAAAGGATTCAGCCCCCAGAGTCTTTGGCAAAAGAAAAAGAAAGGATCTATTGAATCTTTCAAAGCCAAAGTTGCCAATCTCAAATTCTCTGATCACCTCCATCACCTCAGTGCCCACAATATCCCACAACTCTTTGTAGAAGAAAACTTGAATCCCATCAGGACCAGGTGACCCTTCACAATTGAGATCTTTGATGGCCTTCAAGACTTCAGCGTCAGACATACCAGCAGTCAGGCTGGACCCCTGATTCTCTGTGATTCTGGGAATGTCACTAGCTGCCATCCTCCAACAACCCCTATCAACAGCTCTTGATGACTCTTTGAAGTACCTGACAGCCTCAGCTCTGACATCAGAGATGGAGGTAATTCTCTACCCATCTTTAACAATAGAGGAGATCAGATTGATTCTTCTCCGAGAGCTGGCAGCCAAGTGGAAGAATTTAGTGTTTGCATCCCCCTCACTTAACCACAACTGTCTTGACTACTCCCTCCAATCCATCTCCAGCTTCAAGTCTTCTTTAGCCACCACCCCCTGCCATTTCTTTCTGTCAAGAATATCCTGCTCAAACAGCTGAACATTGGCTTCCTTGGCATCCAGTTCCTGAATCTTCATCAAGACCTCTCTACGTCTATGATGCCTTAGGACAGAAACAACATCACCATATTCCTTTAACATCACTTTCAAGGCCAAAATTTTGGAAGCCAACCTGAAGGTAGCCATGCCCTCAACCTGCTGAGCCCTCCACCAACCTGCAAGCATTTCTCTGAATCCCAGTTCCCTCAACCGTGACTTCCTATATTTGAAGTAGGATCCAGCCAACACCTATTCCCCATTGTCCCAAACCAATGGAGTATGATCAGAGAAGGGACGTTCAAGGCTTCAGACAAAGGACAATTGGAAGAGGTCCAGCAGCCCAACATTGCCAAAGAACCTATCAATCTTGGACATGAGACCATTACCATTCCTCCAAGTGAATTCAGAGCCCGAGGAGGGAAATTCACTCAAGCCTAAAGCTTGGACCATCAGCTGGAAGCCAGTGGAAGAGCTATCCACACACCACTGGGTCTATCACTTCCCACCAACACACAATTGAAAATCCCTCCAACAAGCCAGGCTGCCCCATTCACAAAATCCGCAGCCAAATTCCAATCCTCCCAAAGCTCCTATCTTTTGCTAGGATCACTGGGACCATACACACCTGTCACACAGAAGTCACTGTCCCCCTGATCTCTTTTGACCCTACAAGTCAATAGGTGCCTAGCCAAAGATGCCTCCTCCAAACGCAGCACATGCTTCTTCCACCAGATGGCAATACCCCCAGATCTACCAT
This sequence comes from Thalassia testudinum, assembly GCA_037157565.1. Taxonomy (NCBI): domain Eukaryota; kingdom Viridiplantae; phylum Streptophyta; class Magnoliopsida; order Alismatales; family Hydrocharitaceae; genus Thalassia; species Thalassia testudinum. Next base: position 42,634,175 of record JAZHRO010000049.1, read on the forward strand.
TAGAGTTGATCATCACATGTCATTAGTAAGACCTACTTTCATCTCTACCCAAGCCCTGTCAGATTCACTATCAATATGTGTCTCTTAGAGGATGGCACAATCAATCTCCCATTCTCGCAAATATCTAAGCAAAGAAGCCCTTCAACTTCTATCGCATAGCCCACGCACATTCCAAGTAAGAATCCTCATTTGGCCATCTGATCAGTCCCCTTCTTTGCAGCAGAGACTTTGTTAACCTTCATCACAGCTGCAATGGCACACTCATCAACTTTTTGTGTAGGATTATGTTTTCTCATCCTCAGCTTGTATGGAGGTCTCCTAAGACCAGAGGTAGAAGGAGTCTTAGATTCCAGTTGCAGATCACCAGCCATAGGAGAACTACATTGTATATCTAAGGAATTCACAGGGGGATTTTCCATGTCAGAACCAGTAGGAGCACTGGCGGAGGAAGTCAAAACTTTCAAGTCCTCAGTCACAGCTTCATTCATCGCTGGTACCTCCTCCCCTTCTTTAACCTCCACTGTAGAATCAGCTTGGATCAAAGGTACCCCACCCCCATCCTCCAGAGCTTCAGACATCACCTCCTCTACCCTCAAGCCCCCCACCCCATCTTCCAGTTCCACACTTTTATTGGGTTCGGCCACCATCTCCTGACTAGCACAATTTCTCAGTAAAGAGCCTGCTTTGGCTCGCAACACCTCAGCATAAGAGGGGAGGTGATGTCTTGACTCCATACCCCTGTTTGCCACTTGAAAATTCAAGAGTAACATCCAAGAGCTTCCCCCACACCGGAGAAGCAGTTTATCTGGAACAGATCCAACCCTGAAGACATCCACCCTCATCTTTAGAACACTAGCATCTCCTTCAGTCAGACCAATTTCAGCATCCTTTGCCACAGACGCAAACCTAGCAACCATATCTTCCACCACCACCCTAGACCTCAGGTGCAAAGACAGACCTTTGATTTCAAGAAAACCTGATCTAGGGTCAGCTCTTTGAGGTGGTCGCTTAGGCAAGGATCCATCAAAAGGGAATACCAAATGCCATAGCACTGCCAATCCACACAAATTACTGGACCGAAAACACATATCAAAGAGCACAAACCGTGAAGGGGAGATAACCGCAATTTTCCAAGCATCAGTCAAGAGGGAAAGAGAGCTTATTTATATTTTGATTGAGATTAGCGTGTGAATTCCTATTTGCTCCCTCTGTTCAACCTCGGACTTCATTTCTAGATTACGAGTAACAAATATTATGTGTTGACAAGAGATTTCGACTATGCTACAATGAAGTGATTTTAAAATTCTGAATTCGCCCACCAACATTTTGGCACCATTGCTGGGGAGCAACGTGCAATTCACCACTAATCTTTGTTTTAATTGATTATATTTAAGCACTAACTTGCCCTGTTTGATTTCTTGTGATTTTGTGAGTTACATCACGAGGCGATCTTCCACGCAAAACAACTCCCGAGGTATGAAATTTCTATTCTTCCCTAATCAACCTCCTAATCTTGGAAAGATAAAAAGGAAACAAAATCAATTAGGAACTACCACCTTATTTTCTTAGTAAATCATCATTTAAAAGGCAAGTTTTCTTGATTTGCAAAAATTTCATATCTGATTAAAGCTTGGGGCGATTCTATTTAGAAATCCCTACCTTGGTTTCCTATACCTACTAGGGATTGTGCATAATTTCTAATCTTCCTTGGACTACGCACTTCCTGGTAGACTTGAAATAGAGCCAATTAGGGTTTCAACATTAGGATTTTAAAGTGTTAGTTCGCATTTGCTTTCATAAAAGGAAACATACCTTCCTACATTAGTGTGCTATCCAAGCCCCTGTTTGAAAAGATCTAATCAAGTAGAACCCTAAAATCAGGCTCTAATTTCACTTGAACCCTAAAATCTTTGACCTAATAACCTGAGAGTCAACTCAGGGTGATTTCTAGGTCTTGACCTAAGTTCATTCTGCCATCTTTAGGATAGGTCAAGTGAAGTTGGTCTACTTTGTGAGCCAATCAACCTCCAAATTAGGTCACAGGTCAAATCAACTTCTAAATCAAGTGAAATTCAAGGCACATATTAGGCTAAAATTGGTAGACTTAAGGTCTTAAGTCCATACATTCCAGTCTACTTGGAACCGCAGTGACAAGGAAGGTCAGGTGGGGGAAACCCTGTAACCCGTGGGGACGTTCTACCATGTAGGGGTCTTTGTAGGGCTTTCCCTTCCTGGCTGCCCAGGTATTTCTCAGGTGTGCGAATTTCTGATTCAGAGGTATCATCCACCTCGAAACTGCCTTAGTCATCCAAAAGTCTTTGGGTGCCTTGATTGGGTCCAATAATATCCAGTCACTCATCTTTTCTATAGAGCACATACACAAGAAGGTCATTAGGTTTTTTACCTAAGAGACCTCATTAGATCTTCTTGGGAATCTCTTTCAAATCTAATCAACTTCAATCTAACCTGAGTTTGATTCTACATCTTGATTCCACCACCTGATTTGAAAATGCAACCTGGCAATCTAGGAAGATTGTTTAGGAAACCTGAGTCCTAAATGACCTGAAAGAAAAGATGATTGAGGATGCTTATACACACCACGAGGAATATTTTAATAGGGACATTCAGGATAAATACAAGAAACAATGGACCACATTTTGAACGGTATGGAGATAATATGAATACAAATAAACCATGGTTCAACCCAGGATGATCTCTTAGCAGAACACATTAATTAAGTGAAATTACACAACAACGATTGTCTGCAATATTTGTCAAATCCTTCAATTTCGAAAGAACTCCATATTTTTTTAGAAAAACAAGGAGAATTGTTGAAAAGGTTATATAGATCCATTAATCAAAAATACCCATCAGAAGTTAACAAGACATCTTGGAGTGATTCTAGTGATCTATGTAATTCCACAAACCCCAGGTTTGATGATCATAGTTGTTGTGGACCTCCAACACAAATGAATTCAGATTCAAACTTGGTCACACGTGTTTCATGTGTTAGAAATCGGGGTTACAAGTAACCCATCATCGTAGTTGCAAAATACGCCATTCAGATAAAATTTATATTGAAACTCCAAGGGAGTCCTGGGTTGAACATAGGGAGACGACATTTACTTTAACTAAAAGCCACGCTTTGATTTGTTTCTTTTTGGTATTTTAGGGTTTTGTTATCTTTTTTTGTATTTTTGTAAGAAGAAAATAAGCAAACAATTCACAAGATAGAGATGGAACGAAAATGGTATATATATCACTTCAATGTCTATTACAATCTACTATGAAAGCATAAAAAGAGAGGGGGTGAGAGGAAATCTCCCGAATCGACTGTTCGGCGAGACGACGGTGCTTGGCGGAAGCTCGGACGAAGGAGGTGAGGAGCATGACGATGGAGGTGAGATGCAGGAGGACGTCAGGTTGAGGAAAGCTTTAGCGTGGCTCTGAAATGGAGGTGAGAAGATGGAGATGATCTTCTACCGGAATGGAGGTAGGAGGACGGCTCCAAGGCGACCTATGAAGGGGGATGGGAAGTTGGAGGAGTATTTGGTGAGGCAGAGGTTCGTTATACAAATAGGCACCTTGGGAGCTTGAGAACAAGATATAATGGAGCGTTGGTAGGCTTACTAGAGCTTGGGAGTAGGTGGGAGTAGAGTAGGTAGAGATGGCTTGGTAGAGAGGGGGTGTTGGTCCTTTTATAGTGGAGGAGAAGAGGCGAAAATAGGTATGGGACCATTAGTGACAATTAGACCGTCACTGGAAGCATTGCTGTAGGCAGCTCATGCCCACTCATGCCCACTCATGCCCACAGCTGGCTTTGCTGGCACACGAAGAATTAGCGACGACTGTAAGCATCGCTATAGGTCCAACACTTACGTCGCTGTAGGCCAGCTCATGCGTCGTTGGCACATGCTGTCCTCGCCTTTGCCGCGGGCGCGCACGCTCAAGCACACAGCGCAGCGTACCTATGCGTGCACGCACCCATACTGTTGCGCGCGTGTGGTGGCCCGTGCATGTGCCTCGGCGGCCTAGGCTACGCTACGTGGTGCAATTTGGGCCGTCCATCTTCTTTTCGTTGTAGGGGCTGCTACAGAGGTCGGATTGAGTCAATTTTTGCGTCGTTAGGTTGCGATCGTTGACCCGAATCCATCAGCGCAATCGGATTTTTCATTTGAAGCTCTGAATTATGCCACCTAGTCCCTTGGCTGTTGATCTTCCTCGGACTGCATGTGGTGCTACGGAACTCCGATCGAGGTGATTTTGGAGGCATTGGACTCTGATCGTCGTCTTGATCAAATTCGTACGGTCGGATTGTCAATCCGAGGCTCCAAAATAAATATCCTTCTCTCCTGACCACAAAAAGGATGCAATTAACCTAAATTATATACAATTACTCTAAATGCAAATTAATGCATGCTATGCAATATTTATAACATGAAATGCAAATCTAAGCCTAGGAACATGCATGAATAGGCATTTTACCCTCAATAAATGTGTTTACATCAAAACTTCCTAACAATTGACATACCTGATCTTGAGATGAATTGGGAGGATTCGATTGCAGGTGTTCACAATTCTAAACCAGCCTTAGGAAACCAAGAGGCTAGTCCATCAAGCTTAGATTTCCCCGACACCTGTGATGATAAGCTTAAAATAGAACCTCTCGAGGATGTAAATTCCGCCCCTTATTCTAATAAGGTGACTCTCGAGAGCAATTCTGACATTCCAATAGAGCCCAACCTAGATTCTAGTGATCCAATCCTTACCCTTAACCTAGAATCTGGATTCAAGCCTATTTGGGATAATTATGAGGCCCAATGTAATGAGAATCAGATTTCGAATCTAGAATACGATTCTGGGCCTGTATTTGATGAATACACCTCTCCAATCTCCTCAGACACTAACTGATTTCTTGAAAGTCACGTCAATCTATGATATCGAGGAGTTGGAAGAGTTGGGAATTGATTGGGTCTACCCTAGGAGCCAAGAACCCAAGCCTATGCTTAGTAAGGACACCTTTTTAAGCTCGAAATCTGAAATTAGGATAGATCCAAGTCAGGTTGTTGCATCTACATATCTTGATCCTTTCTGTGGTGGAACCTCTGATCTAGAATCAAATTCAGAACACGATCATCACAAGTTCAACGATTTCGAATCTTACTCTAATTTCGGAGAACTGTTGTTTCTTAATGACTCCAAACCTACTTACGACCTCAGCGACTATGACCAGTCCTTTGATTTTGACACTGAGGTCAATGATTTGAAAGAAACCACCTCTTCTACAACACATAAAGAACCTTCTTGAATCCCAACCCAACCCTGACTTGCAACCGGAATCAACTTTTACTCTGATTCTCCTCTCGATGATCTGGTTGCCCATGATTCTTCTCCACATTTTGATCGAGTTTCAAACTTTGATCAAACTACTAATCATGTCCCATCTTTATTTGATCACTTTCATAGGGTTCCTACATCCTTCATAGACTCTTTTTCATTTTGAGAATCCCTACTTTGACCAAGCTGATCCGATTCAGCCAAACCTGCGATTCACACTATCACATCTTTTTTAGTCACAGAATACCTAGTGGGTTCCACATCTACTAATTCTCATCCATCAACCCACCAGACTGATTACGTTTGGGCTACATCATCAACCTGTTGATCTGAACAAGCACCTGGTTGGACCAACCAGGCTATTGATCAAGGTGCTTGTTCTACAAAATTCAGCTAATTTGACCACTCCTCCATGACCACCTTTTGCTCGGCTGAAGGCATTGAATTTACCACTTAACAGGAGGCAGCCAGTCATTCCAAAAACCTGAGACCCTTCTGATCATCTTTTGAGCTTCACATCTACTGCACTTCTAAGTTTAGAGTTAGAACAGCCGATCCCACTTTTGATATTCGTATCAAAGCTTGAAATTGTCGGCAACAGTCACCTCGACCCATTCACCCACCCGTTTTACCCTATTCTAACCTACGAACCAAGCTAGTTTCATACCCTCCAATTTACAATGAGGACATTGCAAAACTTAGGCATGGGGGGTGTTCAAGTGCAAACACATAAAAATTCAAGTTTCTGAGGGGTTCTCACAAAAAAAATTACTCATTCACAAAATAAAAAAATTGAAAAAAAAATGAAAAATGGAGAAAGGGGAGGAAACTTTTTAGAGATAATTGCATATCATTCTTGAGGAGGAAAAGAGGAGGTGTTTTAAATGTCAAAAAGGAGCCACAATTTGAAACAAAAAGTGATTCATTAGTAAATGATTATGGAATCTACTTAAGTTATGGACCAAATCAAAAGAAAAAATTAAGTATGAGTGCTGATCTTAAGCCTCTTGGGCTTGTTTTAGGGCTTAAACATTCAAGTATCCGTTAAGATCTGGATAGTTCTCAAGAGGTTGAGGAAAATGCGAAGCTTATGTATTAGGTCTAAGGCTTAGGGAGTATTCGGCCTAGTTAACACTACAAGAAATAAGGGTTTTGGTCATGGTTAAAAACTATACCAAATGACTTATAACCGTCACTAATTAGCGACAGCAAAAGTTGTGTTGTGGGTCTCTGGTAACGGTTCCACCCAAAATCATTACCAAAGGCTTTGGTGATGGTTTTGGGTGGAACCAAACCATTACCAAAGGCTTTGGTGACAGTTCCACTGATAATCGTCACCGAAGACGCAGGTCTTTGGTGATAGTTTTGGGTGGAACCATCACCAAAGCTAGGCTTTGGTGACAATTCCACCGAAAATCGTCACCAAAGCCAAATCGTTAGCTACATTCTACGAAGCAAAATTCCTCTCGGTTAGGCTTCAGATCATCATCTCGCAAACTCTATCAAAAGAATGAAAAAATTAAAAAGAAGGAAAGAGAAGAAGAAACTTAACATCTAAAATAGGAAAAATTTAGACAAGTGGAACAAGTAAACATCAAATATCTTGGCAAAAGCTAGAGATAGGTGACGAAGGCATGTTTCACGAATTAAAATTACGGTTCAGAGGACCTGTCGTCGTAGCTCGCAAAATGCATCTATCAGATGAAAATTATAACCGAAACTCAAAAAGTGACTCCCGAGTCGAACACGGGGAGGCGAATGTTTGGTTTTGAAAAATCTGTGTTTCACTTTTATTTTTTGTTTCATTTTTGTCTTTTCTAATTTTTTTGGCATTTTTAATAGGGCAAGAGATTAGGTCGATGAAATCTAGCTAATCTACTTACAAAATAAAAAGAGAGAGACAAAAAGAGAGAGAGAGACAATCATCCATTCATGAACAACTATTTGTTACAACTACGAAAGCGGAAAATCTACACTACGAAAGCAAAAATATAGCGAGGTGAGAGAAATCCCCCTCGACAGTCACTCGAAGGATGACTCGCTCTAACGTCACCTAGAGGAAGGTGGTGAGGAGCAGGACAAACAGGAACGAAGCTAGAAGATGGAGGATGGGGCAGGACGGCATCCTGACGAGGATCTTCTTCCTGAAGGAAGGTGAGAAGACGGCCATGAGATGCTCCACGAATGGGGCTGAGGCGAGGGAAAACTATTTGGTTATCTACTCTAGAGGAGCATCCCGGGCTTGGGACAAGCTCTCTCTAGAGCCTTGGAGGTGGTAAGAGGAAGAACAAAAGAGATGGTTTGGAATGGTGGTGGGTAGGTCCTTTTATAGTGAAGAAGGAAGAACAAATTCGTATATGGGTCATTACTAATGTCCGTAAACGTCGCTATAGATCCACCCTTTCTGTCGCTGAAGATCCACGCCTTCAATTCCTTTGCTGGAGTGTATGGGCCATTAGTGATAGCTGCAAGCATCACCAAAGGCTCGGGTATGTGTCGCTAAAGATCCGCCCTCCCTGCTGGCATGCGCTTCGCTGGCGTTGTGCACTTCACGCGCCCATGCTTCTCACATCGTGTCACGCACGTGCGCACTAGCATTCGCTGCACTGCTGCTGTGTATAGCTGCGGCTGTACGTGGAGTGCTTAATTGCTAATTGAGGGGGCTACGGGGATTCAAACCTGCGCCCCTCCCTTCAAGTCCAACGCCTCCACCATTGTGCCAAGACATCCAGATGATCACGCGGATGTCTTAACGTGCACGGTGGAGATGAATCCTCAGCTGTTGGATCTTGATCCAACGGTTGTGGTGCAAGATCAGTGATGATGAGGTGGCACCTTTAGCTACTGCTGGTCGGTGTTGGGTGGCTTGGATGGCGTCACATGGTTCCATCTAGGCCATCCATTCTTATTTCTATTGCAGAGGGTGCCACGGTGCTTAGATCGAGATGATTCCTGCATTGTCGGACTACAATCATTGCTCCGAATTCATCCGTATGGTCAGATTTTCCATCTGAAACCCATATGGATGTCGCATTGCCCCCTGGCCATTGATCTTCCTCGGACTTCATATGATGCTACGGGACTCCGATCTAGACGATTTCAGAGGTGTTAGACTCTAATCATCATCCAAATCATATTTATACGATGGGATCATCCATCAGAGACCTTGAAATAAGTTTTCTTCTCTCCTAACCATAAAAAGGACCTAATTAACATAAAATATATACAACTACTCTGAATGCAGAATGATGCATGCTATGCGATATTTATAACATGAAATGCAAATCTAAGCCTAGGAACATGCATGAATAGGCATTTTAACCTAAATAGATGTGTCTACATCATACCCACATGCCTATCTTTTGCTAGACCCTAGAAAAATTAAACTACATGCTATGTATAAAATCAGAATTTGGATTAGATCACTTAGGCTTGAGTCGTTTATTAACAATAGAAATTTTTAACTAAGGTCCTAAACAACAAAAAGTCAATAGTACTCGAGTGTCTGCCAGAATACAAATCGCCCAAGTGCTCACTTTATTTTCAAAGAGAAGATACATTTTTTTCTATTTTTCCTCTTTTATTTTTTTTTTTGGATTTTTAGAGTTTGAGAGTGTTGGGATAACTTTTTACGGCTACCCAACCTGCTCAAGACTCGAAAAGGACTCTAAGTGCTAAGCATCTTTGTGAAAGGGTGATAGACTCGCAAAACGGCCGTTAAGACAGACTTCGGGTTTCTACAACCCTAGGTGACCTTGCCTAAAGGTTTATCTTTTCGATTGGTAGCTTTCTCCGTACTTCTTTTATTTATGGGAGCAACACAAGGGCGAACCCAGTGTATATCTCTTCGATTATTTCTACTTCCCTGCTTCTTCCCTACATGTTTTGGGAATTATTATGCATTTTTGTGAGCTGGGCTCTAGACAACAGACCAATGGACTGTTACCCATGACCACTTGATAACCATACTCGTGCAGTGAATTATGGTTTTATTATTTTCTTTTTTGTCATTTTCTCGATTTTCTATTTTTTTCTTTTCTTTTTGGGTGTTTCTTTTTTTTTCTCTTATTTTCTAAGTAGGTGGCTTTCCTGATCTAAGATTTACCTAAAGGCAATACAAAGAAAATGGTCTTGTGGCTGGGCTCTAGACAACCAGCTAATGGGTGTTACCCATGACAACTTGCCAGCCATACCACCCCTACCCAATTTCCATAAAAATTGTCGGAAAGTGAGTCAGTGCGAATAGTGTGTAGATGCTTAGACTTAAAATCCCCTCAAATCAGAGGGTGGGTTGATAAGTCACATATTTATCATCCCAAATTATTTACCGAATTAAAAATGAGATTGACTTAGCAAGGACTCGAGACCAAGTCCACATTCGAGTGGACACCCAGGCTAATTAAGCCCAAAGACCTGAAGTGTCTATGTGTTTAGGTCCTATCGTATCATTTCCTAAAGTTAATAACTTCTAAATGCCTAAATTCTCTTTCCCTAATTTCTTTTTTTTCCTTTTTCAAATTTTCAATTTTTTTTATAAGAAACTAAAAGAAATTCTACGGAGTTAACAAAATGATTTTAGGATTAAATATCCACTCCCCCATGCCTAAATGATGCAATGTCCTCATTGTACAAATAAAGACATGAAAAGGCAGAGTAAATAGAATATCACCTGAATATCGTGAGAAATCCTATCAACTCCGCAAGGAACGTGAGATATAAACACATGCTAAATTTAATGCCTTCAACTAGGCATAATATACATACAAGGAAGAAATTAAGAATTCACAAGTGCAAGTCAGAATCAAAATCAAAATATTAATCCTCAGACCTGCCAGCAGATGTCCACAGACGTGGACCAAATTAATATATAGACCCATGCCCCAAGGTCGAGTGGTTCTTAGGTTCTAGATGAAAATCACCCAGAACCTAAGATTGTTGAGCTTGCAGGGTCGGGCCTACGATTTGGTGGTGTGCAACCCAAGACCAAAGTATCGAACAATGGGTAAAGATGGTTCAATAGGTTCAGATGTCCTCTTAACATTCAGCTCAGAAAAATAATTAGTTATTTCAAGCTTGGGTTGCACATGAAATCTATCGTAAGGGTCCTGGTAGAAAGTAGGTGGTTTCAGGTCAATAGGTACCCCTAGATCTAAAATCAAAGTTCCCTCAGAATTAGCCTCCCAAATTTTCATTTCAACAATTCTATCCTCCAACATCAAGAGCTCAGGCTCCGAGACCTCTAGCATATCATTCACCCCATATGATTCACCCAAGTCCAGAAATAGTGGTTGAATCAAGATTGACTTGGGCATAATGATCTCAGAAGTCAGTTCTTCAAGGTGTGGATGAGGAATGGGGTCACTGATTGAATCATCAAGATTCAGATCCTCCAAGTTAACCCCAACTAAATCAAATTCCTCTATTATCAGGCTGTCAAATGGTTCATCAGATTCCTCATGCCCATTTGTCTCACTAAAATCATTTTCCTTATGCTCAAGTGAGACTTCACCTAAAGATTCTTCACCCTCAGAGTCAAAGAATTGATGATCCTCATTTATATATGTCTCAAAATCATAAATCATTTCATGATCCAAGGAGACATAATTTTCTTCATTTCCTGCCTTGGGGATCTCGGGTGAATCAATCGATTCATCCTCAAATGGTTGCTCTAGACCAATCTGGTCATCTCTAGTCTCAGAATATGTATCCCCCCTGACCGGCGCCTAAGCGAGTTCAGACATTGGCTCTCCTGAAGAGGGTTCATCTTGAGAATCATCCCAAGATTTGACTAGTGCAACCACAAATTTCATCCTCAACCTTGACAACTTCCCAAGGAGAAACTCACCCAGGTCCCTATCCCTAACGCTTTGGAGAAAATCCAATAAAGAGCTATTTAGCTCATCAATCATTTTTATCATAGGCTCCAATGCTTCTGTGCATGGTGTTGGCTGAGCTTCTAAAGATTGGATAGTGTTCCTCAAGTTAGCCAACACCATGTCCTAGATCTGGTTCACCTGAACTGACTAGTTCGATTCAGGGTTAGGTGGGTTCGGGTTAAATCTAAGGGAGTCAAGATATCGAGGATCTCGGGTCCCTCCTTGATTGCGCAGCAAGCATAGGTCTTAATTGACCTAAATTAAGCTAAGACCTAGCATAAGTTAGGGTTATTCATGCATGCATACACATTATCTGCATCTTTACTGCTTTCCTTTAGCTATGCATAAAATAATGTTATAATGTGTTGATTAAGTGTATTATGTCAATTGCAGGCAATAAGCAGATCTGGAGCTGGATCTGGAGCAGGATCTGAAGCTGGATCTGAAATAACGGGAGTTGTGGCAGAGCTAGAGCAGAAGGCCTAGTTTAGATGTAGGAATAATAATGTAAGGGGGTTAAAGGTTTTCTATTCTATTAAGTAGAAATTAAGCAGTAAAATGTGAGGAGCTTAGGTCCATCCTAGCCCTAGGATAGCCTAAAGACTTCCCCAAGCCTTAGCCACCCTTAGATTAGGTCACAACACCCTAGGAAGCCCTAAAACCCTAGTTCCAAGTCTTCTCTAGACGTCCAGATAAGTTTTAAGACATCCAGGACCCTTAGCCAACTCCCGCACACTTCAAACCCACTTCTGCAGTGTTATTGGACGTCCAGACACTTTGTCAGACGTCCAATTTCTATAGAATACCCAAAACAGAACCTAAAATCCTTCCTGACTCTGATTGGACGTCCAGACAACAAGTCTGGACTTCTGATTTTTGAGTATAAGATGTCTGATTCAATAATTAGACGTCTGATACTGCTCTCCAATTCCTGTTTTGAGATTTAAGCCTTGATCTTGGATCTCTAGGTCCCTAAACCCAATTCCAACCCCATAGGAACCTAAATTAAGGTGCCCTAACCCTAGTACATCACCTCTAGACCTCCCTAAGGACCTAATTAGGTCCTCACTAAGCCTAATTGACTTGGATCTTAGCCAATTCCATCATCCTATTCAATTGGACTCATTGAGTCCAATTGAGCCCTGATCTCAGCACACACTATCCAATTGGACTCAGTGAGAGCCCAATTGACCTAGACCTGACTTAATTGAGTTGTTTTACTCTCAATTAAGTTTCCACACACCTAATTAAACTTGTATTAAGTTTAATTGCACTTTACCTTAGTGAATTAGGGTTTATAACCCTAATTTCAGACCTACCTTGACCTAAACCCACTAGAACCCAACCTAATCAACCTAGCCACCTAAGTTTCGACCCACATACACCCACACACACCATCCACACGAAAATATCTAGCCTAGAGTTCTCTAGAACTCTCTACCATGTGTGGTTGCCTTGGTTGCCAAAAATAGCAACCAAGAGCCATTCAATTTTTAGATCCACATTTGGTGGATCTAAAAACCACCATCCACCCTCTCTCTCTCACTCTCCCACGAGCTCCCACCATAGGCCACTCTAGAGAATTCCATAATTCTCTAGAGAGCTTCCATTGGGTCTATAAAAAGACCCCTTGGGTGGCCATTGGCACCCATTCACTCCCTTGGCAATTACTCTCCATTGGTGCCATTCATGCCACCTCCACTTAGCCACTCACTCCACCTCCATGAGCTCACTACCACCACCATGGAGGACACCATGCTGGGATGCTGGATCAACCCTACCTCTCTCCAAGGGTCAGCCTAAGCTACATTGGCCGCCCCTCATTCTCTTCTCAACCACTCCAAGGCCATCGGGGACCACCCCTGAATGCCCTCTACTCTTTTAGCTCTAGATCATGCTTTTCATAACTTTTACTGCTTTCATTTACTACTTAGTAGAGTAGTTTCTCTTCTCCCCCAATGATGCATGCGAAATCCCCCCATCGATTCTTGCATGCAATCATTTTTTGGTAGCTAGGTTTAATTTAATGCATTCCTGTATAAGCTTTCCTCTAGATTTCCTGTACAAACAACTCTCCCCCATTGAATGAATGAAAAATGCATTTATATATATATATATATATATATCTTTATGTGTTTGAAATCACCATGAGCTGAATGATTATTTTATTTGCGTGATTTAAGTGCCTATTCTTTAACCGCCTATATATTGCACACCAGAATACTAAGTAGAGCGGCTTTAAGATCGATTTCAAAAACAGAAACACGCCTCCCAAAGACGAACAACCGGGACTCACGTCTCGTTATTTTACAAAATAATATTTTTGACGAACGTTTTTGCACGACTATACTACGATTTTGACGACTTTCAAATGCTCGAAAATGGCTTTTTGTCACTCCCTAATAGTAGGTCGTCTCGGGTTGTTCAAAGAATGGTGATGACCTATTTTCAATGGAATATTGGGGAGGGTAGGTGTTATAATTAGCATATCCTTCCTGATTGTAGATCGGGTTGGTTTGGTGATCAAAGGATGAAAATCTATAATCATTGTAGCTCTGGGAAGGATAGTAATCATAGTCTTGTTATCCAAGGTTAGGCCCTGGACACTGAGGTTCGTATTCATATCCCTAATCAAAGTTATCTCAGCTAGTGGATTGGTAATTACAAGTCAAGTCGGGAGAGTAATCATCTTAGGTATAAGTGGTGGTAGGAGGATAGGATTGGAAATGTGTAAAAGATGTGGAAGGATACATGGTGAAGGAGGGAAATCAGAAGAGAAAGAAGGAGCCCTACAACACAGGCAATCAACCCTATCCTTATATGGGTTAGCCTAAAGATCTACAGACTCCCAGGACCCATCTTGAGATTGTAAATGATTTGGTCTACTTCTATCCAATCAATCCAACCAATTAGAGGGAGGGGCTAGGGAGAAGGTTCTTCCTTTGGCTTGCACCTCCAATTCCTAGTGTACCCCCAGTCGTAGTCGTTTGATGCTACTTCCCTAGCTAGACATCAGATGGACCAGTAGAAGCAGATTAATCAAAAAAAATCTCAGTCTGAGCCCCGAAGAGCGAATCAATCCTTAAGACCAACGTCTACTCGATTTTAATTAGGCTTGGAATGATCATGCTCTTGGAATGTGATGGGTTGTGCCCTTAATGATTAATTCAAATGTGTGTGCGTGCACAACCAGGGTGTACAAACAAGGTTATTTGATGATGTGTCTTTTAGAGTTGAACCTTGTTTAGTAGCTTTTAGGGTTTAATCTTTAGGTATATTCAATCAAGGTTCGGTAGAACACTCCAAGTTTTGAAAGCACTGGTGATGATATATTCCTTTAGAAATCAGAAAAAATGTGGAGTGCCTGGTTCATCCCTAAAAATAAATCCTAAGAAGCAAGCTACTTGATGGATTAGTTTTAAATTGAGTGGTGAGGCCCAAACAGCCCAATCAATTGGCCTGTTGCACCACTTAGTTAAGGCACACAAGAATGTTTAACCTATTTAGATTTCTACTCACTTATGTGTATTTAGTTGAAGTGTACCAGGTCCATAGGTCAAATCCCGGTTAAGTGGTAGAATCAAAGTGATTGTGTGCCTTAGAATAAGAAGTTGTGGGTGTTAAGTGTGTAGCTTTCAGTTAAATCCCACAAGAGAAGAATAGTTTTTTTATTTTTTTATATATGTGGGTGAGTGAGGTGAGTGGAGTGATAATAACACAACCAAAATCTACCCTAGGGTTTATGAAAGCACCTAAGTTGATTTCGGTTTGAGTTATTAGGTTATGGATAGAAAACTAAGGTGGGGGTGGTGGGGATAAACTTACAAAACCTTCATCCGCACTTTTCTCCGATCTAACCGCTCTAGGCCACCTCAAATGAGTACCTGCAATCACAGTAAGATCAGAGAAAAAGTGAGATAAAATTTAGGTAAGGCGGAAAAACATGGAAAAAAAAAATAAACCCAAAGAGCGTTGCCTCCTCGGCAACAGTGCCAAAACGATTAGGGCAAGTTTTGCGAATTAAAATTAAGGTTCGAAAGACCCGTTGTCGTAGCTTGCAAAATGCATCTATCAGATAAAATTTATAACCGAAACTCGAAATGTGAGACCTGGGTCGAACATGGGGAGGCAAACATTTGATTTTGAAAAATCCACGTTTCGCTTTTATTTATTTATTTCTTTTTTGTCTTTTCAAATTTCTTTTGGTATTTTTAATAGACCAAGAGATCAAGACGATGAAATCTAGCTAATTTACTTGCAAAATAAAAAGAGAGAGATAGAGAGAGAGACAATCATCCATTCATGAACAACTGTTTGTTACAACTACAAAAGCGAAAAATCTACACTACGAAAGCGAAAAAATAGAGAGAGGTGAGAGAAATCCCCCTCGACGGTCACTCAGAGGATGACTCGCTCTAACGTCGCCTGGAGGAAGGTGGTGAGGAGCGGGACGAATGGGAATGGAGCTGAAGGACAAAGGATGGGGCAGGACAACGTCGTGGCGAGGATCTTCTTCCTAAAGGGAGGTGAGAAGACAGCCACAGGATGCTCCACGAATGGGGGTGAGGGGAGGGAAAACTATTTGGTTATCTACTCTAAAGGAGCATCCCAGGCTTGGGACAAGCTCTCTCTAGAGCCTTGGAGGTGGTGAGAGGAAGAAAGGAAGAGATGGTTTGGAATGGTGGTGGGTAGGTCCTCTTATAGTGGAGGAAGAACAAATTCGTATATGGGTCATTACTGATGTTCGTAAACGTCGCTACAGATCCACCATTTCTATCCTAAAGATCTACGCCATCAATTCCTTTGCTGGCGTGCACAGGCCATTAGTGACAACTGCAAGCGTCACTAAAGGCCCACGTACGTGTCACTGAAGATCTGCCCTCCCCACTGACACGCACTCTGCTGGCACTACGTGCTTCATGCACCAGTGCTTCTCACGTCGTGTCACGCGTGTGCACTAGCATGCGCTGCGTTGCTGCTACGCGCGGCTGAGGCTGTGCATGGTGCGCTTAATTACTAATTAGGGGGGTTGTAGGGATTCAAACTCGTGCCCCTCCCTTGGAGTCCAGCACCACCACCATTGCGCCAAGACGTCCAGATGGTCACGCGAATGTCTTAACGTGTGTGGTGGAGATGAATCCTCAGCCGTTGGATCTTGATCCAATGACTGTGATGCGAGATCAGCGATGATGAGGAGGCCCCTTCAACTGCTGCTAACCGGTGTTGGGAGGCTTGGATGGCGTCACGTGGCACCATCTGGGCCGTCCATTCTTCTTTCTATTGCAGAGGGTGACACGGTGCTCAAATCGAGATGATTCCCGCGTTTCTGGACTGCGATCGTCGCTCCAAATCCATCCTTACGGTCGGATTTTCCATCCGAAACAAGTATGGATGTCACATTTCCCCCTTGACCGTTGATCTTCCTCGAACTTCAAATGATGCTACAGGACTCCAATCTAAACGATTTCGGAGGTGTTAAACTCCGATCATCGTCCATATCAGATTCGTATGGTCTAATCGTCCATCCGAGGCCCTGAAATAAGTCTTCTTCTCTCTTGACCATAAAAAGGGCCTAATTAACCTAAAATATATACTAGTTTAAATGCAGAATAATGCATGCCATGCGATATTTATAACATGAAATGCAAATCTAAGCCTGGGAACATGCATGAATAGGCATTTTAACCTAAATAGATGTGTCTACATCAATAGGTCACCAAATAGAACAGGCTCCCACTAGTAAATATTAAAACATTTATACTAAAGAAACATCAAGAAGGAAAACCACTTTCATGTGTATCCATATCCATTTATCCTATACAAATAAGAAATATAGACCTGGATCAAGCTC
The DNA here is from genome assembly GCA_037157565.1 of Thalassia testudinum. Classification (NCBI taxonomy): domain Eukaryota; kingdom Viridiplantae; phylum Streptophyta; class Magnoliopsida; order Alismatales; family Hydrocharitaceae; genus Thalassia; species Thalassia testudinum. The sequence goes on from JAZHRO010000049.1 coordinate 42,651,239, forward strand.
AAAATAATTTCTAGCCCTCCAAATTCCCTAACAGCAACATTAATTGAAAACTCATTCTCAGGATCCAGTGATTCTTCTCTTTCCTCTTCCAATTCTTTAATCATTGGCTCAATAGCTTCACCATCTAAACCCTGCAAGCAAATATCAAGTCACTAGGGCCTCGCCTCACCTCAAGCGAGCACCTTGACAGCACTGCTCACTATAACAAAGTAAAAAATAACTGCCAACTGAAATAATGTAAAACCCAGGTAAAACCCCAACTTATCTTGCATGTATAACAAAGGAAGTCCACTCGTCAATCCAACATCATAAGTACTCTCCCCTTGCTAGTGGAAATGCAGGAAAAGGAAGCCATATATGTTGTAAACATAACTGAGATATCCCATAGTCACATGCCCTCTTGAATTGAATTCTTATATGAATGAAAGGAATAAGGAGGATTAACAAGACATGTTAATAGAAATTATTACTCCAATCACTACAAAAAGAGCCAAAAATCTACATTATACCCTCACAAGCAAATTCTCACCTCAAGAAACATGATTATGCTTAAACCAAGTACACCAAAGCAATATAGCATCGGTTCTTAGTTTATTGCTGTCAGCCTCCAAGGATGTACTTAAAGAGCTATCTGAAAACCTCTTCTAGGGTGAAGTCCTATTTCCAAGTGCCAACCCCATGTTAGCATGCTCCAATGAAGAAGCAAGCAAAAAAGCCCAATCCTCTAGATACATGCCACAAAGAACACAAGAAGACTCTGCATCTAGCTATCATCTCAATCCAAATCTCATGTAACAATTTTCTTCCTCCTCAAGAACCATAGAAAAGAATCTTCTGTGTCTTCTCACAATGATGAAGAAAAGGATCCTTTACATCCTCCTACAATCACCACCCAAAAAGGGACCATGGAAATCTACCCCAGATGCTATGTAGGGGTACTAAAGAGGTTAGTCTAGGATAAACCTTAGAATGATACCAAAAAGTCTATCACCATCCTCAGGTGAACTCCTACAGTGTGTGGTTGGACCTTCCTCAACAGCTTGGTCAAATCCCTCCAGAAAGTGGACAATGATAGGTTACTTTCTCGCTAAGCTCTCTCTCTCTCTCTCTCTCTCTCTCTCTCTCCAATAGTTGGATTTTTAAGGGGATATTTTTTTAGAGGTATAACTATGGTGTATGGTTGAGATTTAACCATAATCTAAAAAATGGTTACACACAAAAAGAGTGGATATTAGAATAGCTAAAGGTATATGTCCATCAAGGAGACACCTTTTACTAGTTTGTTACCTTCAACCACATAAACTTCTTTGAAAGGAAAAACTAAAAATTGTAGTTCTACCCAAATGACAGAATTAAAAATTAAACACATCAAAATTTCTTTTGAGTAGAAGCTATAGGAAAATCATAACAAAAAAAAAGTCTTCAACAAAATAAATTTCAAATGTTTACAGACAACCCTAACAGTTGTAACAAGAAACAATTACAAAGTAGAAATGTAAAATCATGGCTTGCAAGTTAACCAGAGCAGTTACAAGAAAGGTAATCAATCAAAAAGCAAAACAGCATTAATAAAGTGTGATTATATATAGACAGCTCCAAATAAAACATGTAAATGCTCTCATCATTCTTAAATTGTTGTCATAAGAAATGAGCATAGGATATCACAAACCTTGTAAAAGAATGGAGCTGTATTTGTGTTTACATCATGCTCAATGACTGTCACCAGCTTTGGCCCCAGGCCTTTCACCATGCGCAGGAGCCGATACCTCTCATTGACTGTTGAGACACTCTCATCCAATGTATGATGCAGCTGGTAAGCAAAATTAACAATAAGTGCTTCATCTGTCTGGCAGCCCAGCATAGGTGGTGTCACATCTACTGTCTTATCTACAATAGCATGGAACTCAAATGGAATACCAAGTTCTTCAGCAAGCTTCTCTAGCCTCAGTGCAATCATTTTTAAACCTCCAATTTCTCTTTGAACAGAGTCAGGATCATCCACTCCAGTGATTCTTAATAAGGGCTTTTTGTTACAATTTGCCAAGGATTGCAATAGTGAGATGTACTGGCTCCCTTGGTTGATGTCAAAATCAATTATGTGAACCTTCTTGTTATCTTTAAGTACCTCATAGATTGCACCATTGGCAGCCATGAAACCAAATTTGAAACATGGGCATACCTCAAAGAGGATCTGCATTACTGACAAGAGATCAGATAATGGAGGCTCCTTACATCTCAAAGCTTTGTAGATACCAAGCCCAGAGGAAGACATTCTTGCAGCAAGGCCTTCCAACAAATAAGTTGCAAGCCTTTGAGGAGGGTCTCCTTGAATTGAAACAATCTACCTTAGCTCACTGATTATAATAGAGGCCTCTTCAAAATTACCTTCTGCAATGGCATCTGCACAGTCAAAGAGTAGCTGCTTGGATGTCTTGGCTTCTCGAGATCTCTCAACAGTACCAGAATGTGAATCTGATGAGAAATTCTTTGTTGATCTCCTCATTTCAAGATTCTTGAAAGGCTAAGCCTGTTCATCATTAATGCTTGTATCTTCTGATCCATTTAAATAGCCCACATCAGTATCATTTAGAAGCACCCTCTCAAGTTCTTCAAGCTTAGACCTGATTTCAGTTTCATCATAGCCCATCTCAATCTCTAAACTTTGGCTACAAGATATAGTTCCTGAATTGTGATTGAAGAAATTGTCGGAAGATGTGGATGAATTTGCAGTGGTAGGCACACATTTTGTTAATACTAGAGTGCTGCCAATATGCTTTAAACTGGTTCTGGCTACAAAATTCTGGCAATGATTGTGCATGGCATGCTATGATGTTGTTGTCATGGAACTTGACAAGTTTTAGATTCCATGGCAGGACTATATCTAACAAGAAAATACTACCGAGATTTGTAGGATGCAAAGTAGAAATATAATGTATAATTGAAAGCTCATATGCTGGTTAGGATATGATTAAAAATATTTTGATAGTTCTACAAAAAGATTAAGATGTTAAAAGGGTGCATGTCATTGGTTTAAAATATAATGAAAAGGAGCACATCTGATATTTGACTGATGGAAGACTTGCAAAATGGTAGAGTTTTTCCAGGATGGTTGTAGTTCGAGATTTTCTTTGAGTAAAATGTTGGGAAATTACTAAGATGCATGATCAAAAATATCAAAATATAAATAGTTGTAGCAATAGAAGAAGATAAACTTCGATACGAAATGGTGAAAAAAAGAACCAGAATAAAGTAGAGAATGGCATCAACCGAAAAGAAGAGATGCTTACGATCATTTCAAAACATGAAGCATGACCATTATGAGCATAAATTTGTGATGGAAGTTTAATTCCAACTGATGCATTTTGAGAGATAATATTTGATGAAAAGCAAAGTAAAGAAAGTGAAAAGAAAAACCTGTGGAAACAAGCAAAATATTTCATTGACAGTGGTAACTTGGTGTGCCACCAAAAGCTAATGCCATATGATGCCACCTCATTCTTATTATCATCATTTACATGTGTTATGAATGTTTATCTTTTGACAAAAATTCCTTAAAAAATTAAAATAAAATCCAAATGGAGATGAAAGCACTTTTCATAGACATGACCAACAAAGATATGGGAACTATATCCTTCTTGGCTACATAATGGAAAACGCATCCTCCATGTACGAGAGATCAACATCCTTTTGCCAAGTGCACTCTAGATGCTTCAAAGAGGTAAAGTTGTCATACAACAAGTTTAAGCAGCTCTTCTATGATCTCCTGTGCTTGCCTCAGCCTGGCATCCACTATGTGAGCAGGTAGCTTGGCTTCAATCAAAATCTGCAGTGGGTCATTCAAATGCTCATAACCTGGCCTTCCTCTCAACTTTTCCTCCTATTGAAGAGAGAAGGGACCATTTAGTCTCTATGCAGTGACAAGAATGATAGGGAAGAAACAATCAAAAGAACTTGAAACAATAGCTTTTTTTGTGAGATATAGCAAAAACTATAAAACTTGTAGAATGCAATAACCTCCAAATAGAGACTAGAAATCAGATTTTTCAAGCATAACAACTAGACAACAACGAGCATTCTCTATTATACATCTCCTGAGAAATAAGGATGTCATAAATTTCTCATGTTTGTGAACCACTTAAGTTTGATATACTAAAAGATTGGATTTAGGTTCTGCAAGAATAAAATAACTTAACTTGATCAAGGCAGTGCAAATAGGATTCACCAAGGGTAAGTCCAGGATAGTTAATACAACCAAAAACCCATATTTAAATTTTTTATAAATTTGAAGGGAAATCAATTTAGATTTTGATAAGAACCTCTTTCAGTATCATGTCCTCCTTCACAGTCTCTAATTCCAAACTGTACCCACTCAGATTCCACATATTGTCAGAATTTTCTAAAGTTAATTATCTCACTCAGGTACAACTTTGTTTCTTTCTGTAGATAAATAAATCAAACTTGACAATGGATGTTGATTTGTTGAAATAAATGAACCAAACATGAAGGTAGGATAGATTAGCTTCTCCCATTCAGAACCCTATTGAGGAAGGTTTTTTGCACATATACTTTCATAAAAATATGAACAAAAGATATTGAACATTGATCCAGAAAAGCATTCTATTACATGTAAACACTAAAATGTAAAGAAATGGAGTACTATTAGGTAAGAGATCATAGCAAGGTATCTTCAATCACTAGATGAGATTCAGACTCTCTCCCCTTAATAAAAGGTAAAAGATCACGCCTAAGATCTTTTATTACTTTAGCACTACCTGAGAGTGAACTAATGCATAATATGACTAAACAACATACACAACTACTAGAAAACATGATCACAAAGGCAATGGAAGGTACCGAGCCCGGGGAGTTGGCTCCCTCATCATGCAGATAAGCAAGCCCTCGAGCCATCCCAAGAATTATGTTGAATCTTTGTTTCCAGTTAGGTATCCATGTTGTTCACCTATTAGGTAACCGCTAAAAAAAGAACAACACCACAAATCAGAGTTAAACAAAAAAGGGTGAAAGAAGGGAAAAATGGTAGGTAGGTTTGATTCCTGAGCTCTTTTTGCCAATTATAGAATAATAACCAGAGTCCACTACTGCTATTGGTGCTACTACCACTGTGAAAGCTTCATACATTCACCACAAATGCAAACATACTCATATCATTATTTCCCACATTCATATACCACATATGAAAATATATATTCTACCATTCATATTCGCACAACGCGGGGGTTCTAATGGCGTAGGTGAGAGTGCGCGATGCGTAGGTGGCTAGGCGTGGGCGCTAGAGGTTCTGGTGAAGGCGAGGAGGCGCGGACGTGCTAGCTGTGGTGAAGGCATGTGGTGGGGTCTGATGGAGCGGGGGAACTACTGGTGCGTGCTCTGGCTGAGGTGAGGGCGTGCGGTGGTGCAAGTGCTGGTAAGGGCGCTGGTGCTACTGATGAAGTCACGTGCAGGCAGATGGCGCACGGTGTTGGAGTGTGCACTGGCTAAGGTGAGGGCATGTGGTGGCTAGGGTGCTTGGCAAGGTGCGCTAGAGATGAAGTGAGGGCGCGCGGTGGTGCAGGTGCTGGTGAGGGCGCTGGTGCTACTGGTGAAGTCACGCGCGGGCAGATGGCGCGCAGTGTTGGCTTGTACGCTGGAGCTGGATGTGCTGGAGGTGGGGCGCGCAAAGGCTGGCGTGGGTTGCTGGCTGAGGTGAGGAGTTGCAGAGACTCTTCGCGGTGTGGGCTGTCACCCCACACGCCCACAGTGGTGGAGTCGTACTACCGCGGTGCGAGGCTGGTGGTATGGAATGGAAGAGGAGCAAGGTCCTCTAAGCACAGTGAGGAACCAAGGGGTGGTGGCCTCCTCCTCAACAGGAGCTCTTCCTTCTCTTTTGTAGCCACGGCTACCAAGATTTGAAATTCGAAACACCGTGGAATCAATGTGATGCGCAGGAGGAGGAGGCGGAGTCAGAGGAGGCGGAGTCAGAGGAGTTACCTGCAAAGGAGAAGAATAAAAGAATAAAATAATTATGGTTATTTATACATAACTCCTTAACTTCTATGTTAATTAAAATAGTGCACCTAATTAATTAACTAATTAAATGTATGCAACCCTAGGTTAATTCTAAATGCATGAATTATGCACTTAAGCTAAAAATATGAATTAATTTATTTACATCCTAATGTATGCTATGTAAATGTTAAAATTAACTTAATGTCTAGACATTTAGATACTTAAATAGCCCACAAATATGGGCTAATCAAATACCCCCATGCCTAGTTTTTGCTAGTCCCTAGCAAATCCAAGCAAAGCCTAGCACTCCAAGTAAACTAGCCAACCCAATCGGTCTTCCTTTAGAAACATATTAAGTTTAGACTTTAGACCTAAGGTTCCCAAGTAGTTGCTAAGTTACAGACTAGGTCGGCTAAAGACGACTTGCAGGCACAAGTTTCCCTGATTTCTGACTCTACCCTAAGGTTTATTGATCCCTAAGATTAAAGCATCCATGCATGTGCATTGGTCTGAGTTATTTAAGGTTGGTATGACTGCCAACCTAGAAAGGAAAAAGGATTTATATATATATATATATATTTTTTTTTTTTTTTTTTTTTTTTTTTTTTGATTCCTTTAAGTCTAACCTCAGATCAGCTATCAACACGGTCTATGTCAGATTCATTGTTCCCATCACCGTACCTCGAAGGGTGCCTAGCTTTCGATGCTTTGAGATAGCATCGCCCATAGCGACCCCAAGAACTCCTGGCAATTGACACTTCGAGATAGTATTTCCCATGGATTTCTTAAGCGAATTCAAGCCTGTGGCAATCAGCACTTCAAGATAGGGCCGCCCATGGTACCTGAACTGCACAATGCGCTTACATGCCCCCAGTAGGATGGATATCCTAAGAGACAAGCGTCGAGGAGGTAATATGTTATCATCACATCCTCAAGGTGGGTATATACTCCACCTCTCCTGTGGCAGGAACTCTTCCAATCAAATTGTGTTTTCAAGCCTCTCCTAAGTCAAAACTAAGAGAACCAATTTTCTTTTAAGAAAGGAATTAAGGTGATCACTTACACAAGGCCAAGTGTGTGAAATTTGGATGCTTAGGTTACAAGGACCCATAAACCAAAAGGTAGAACAAGGCTCCAGGTACTACCCCACCTTTTAACTCAATCCCTAGCTTTCCTTCCTCAACCTCTTGAGGAATGGTCTGCAACTTAACTCCTACTTAAGTTTTTAAGTCCACAAAGGACCCTAAAGGTCTAAAGCTAGTAGCTCATTTAGCTTCTAAAGTTTGACCCTAGAATCAACTTAGTCTTACGTAGAGTTCTGATTTGCTTAAGAATGCAGTGCCTAGCCAGTTAAGCTCAAATCCTTTTTTTTTTTAATTTTTTTTTTTTTAAATGCAATATCCATGAATGAAAGCAAAATGTAGACATGCTATAAACAAATGCCTCAAGTCCTCTCCCCCATGCCTGGTTCAAACAATGTCCTCATTGAAAACAAAAATAGTTAAAGGAAGATATTACCTGAGGTGGAGAATGGTAGGAGCTAAGGCTCCTCAAGAGTGACCTCGTCAACCAGATGGCCATCCAAGGTAATGTATGATTTTAACCGTTGACCGTTGACGATAAAGGGAGTTGCTGAAGAGGAAGGGCTTTTAATCTCCACAGCTCCATGCGGAAACACTTTAGTGATTATGTAAGGCCCATCCCAACCAGATTTTAACTTCCTAGGAAAAAGCTTACGTTTGGAATTGAAAAGCCAAACTTGTTGGTTGGGCTCAAAGGCCTTTCGAAGTATATACTTATCATGCAAGACCTTAGTTCTTTCTTTATAAGCTTGAGAGGTGTCATAAGCATCATTCCTCAGCTCCTTAAGCTCACCTAATTTCAGAAGTCGTGCCTTACCCGCCTTCTCTAAATCCATGTTAACACTTCGAATAGCCCAAAGTGCCCTATGTTCCAACTCAACGGGTAAATGGCATGCTTTCCCATACACAATCTGAAAGGGAGAAGTACCTAAAGGGGTCTTATAGGCCGTTTGATATGCCCACAAAGCATCATCAAGCTTTTGAGACCAGTCTTTCCTATCAAGTCTAACAGTCTTTTCTAAAATATTTTTTATCTCCTTATTTGACACTTCAACCTGGCCACTCATCTGAGGATGGTAAGGGGTAGCGACCTTGTGAGTCACTCCTAGACTCCTAATTAGCCGATTGAAGTGGTGGTTTCGGAAATGAGGTCCCCCATCACTTATAATGGTCTTGGGGCAATCGAAACGAGATATGATATTGGCCTTCACAAATTTCAAAGCCATAGAGTGGTCATTTGTGCGCATAAGAATGGCCTCTATCCATTTAGAGACATAATCAACTGCCACCAAGATATATTCATAACCATGGGACGAAGGGAAGGGGCCCATAAAGTCAATTCCCCACACATCAAAAATTTCAACAGATTGAATAGGGTGTTGAGGCATTTCATTCCTCTTCCCAATCGTTCCAGTCCGTTGACATCTAATACAGGCCTTAACAAAATTATGAGAATCCATATATAACAAAGGCCACCAAAAATCGGACTGGAGAACCTTAAAAGCAGTTTTCTTAGCACCAAAGTGTCCTCCACAATGAAGTTCATGGCAAAAACTCAGCACACTTTGTTGTTCCTCTTCAGGTACACAACGTCTCAATACTTGGTCTTGTCCAATTCTAAATAATTCAAGCTCTTGTTAATGAAAATATCTTGCTTAGGAAATGAATCTCTTTCTTTTCTGCTCATCCCAAGAGCTAGGAGTTTCTCCAGTGGCCAAGTAATTTACGGTATCAGCATACCAAGGTAAAGTTGGTGTTACCGCCATCAAAGTTTCATTAGGAAATGTCTCGCGGATGTCTCCGGAAAGAGTGTCATTAAGTGGAAGGTGAGACAAGTGGTCAACCACAACATTTTCTACTCCTTTCTTTTCAGGTATTGATGAGTGGCTACTCATCATAGCTAAAAGGCCGAAATTAAGCTAGACACTAAGCAAAACAATATCAAATTAACATATAAAAAGGGTTAAGTGTGGGAATTAAAGAAAAGACCTAAAACTTTTAATGTGTGTTAAAACCTCCTAATTAGGTCACAAAAATGAGATATTCTGAAAACTAAAGAACAAATGATGATCCATGCATCAATTGAACACATAAACAAGTTTGAAAAGATAAATCAGAAGTAAAATCAATGTCTTAAATGTTCAATTAAGCACATGTAAAAATTTGAAAGCAATTGGACATCATTTAGGCTTAGAAATAAATAGATTACAATTAGGTCCTTCATGCATTACATTTCTACCCTTCAAAACTCCTTCTTGGACCTTTTTGCAAGCCGCAGGGACCCTTCTGTATGACTGCAAGGCCCTTCCAGTTATAGTTCTTTTCACTTTTGGACCTGCACGCTATTCTTCTACCCCTTCGTTCAAGGGTCTTCCTGCAAGTTTTCCCTCATTTCAGAGAGAAGCCTATGTTCTTCACGCGCACTGTATCACGCGAAGAACACAGCCATTCTCGACCGTCCATCTCACTTTTGATCTCGATCTGCGGCTGGAATCAAATGGAACCTTCACGCGATTCGATGCGTGCGTTCACCTCTCTTCCCAGATCTCATCTGACGGTCAGATCTCTCTCTTGACTCGTCGCGCACTCTACCCATTTCATCCTCACCGCCGGCTTAATTTTGATTAACTTCACCCTTGCGGTGATTCCAATCACTGAGCTGCTACTTAAGCACCTCAGTGGTGTCGTGCGCAAGGGATCGCTCCCTCCTACATCTCTTAGCGATCAGTTCGTCCACTCCAGTCTCTCCTCCTCATCTAGACCCTGATTTCACAGCCACCGGCTGTGGAATCATCGCCTGCTCTCGACCCTCCTCGTCGCTAAGGACCTCGTAGCACCTGAGGATGACCCTGGAGTCTCACTAGCAGACTCTTCCCTCCGCTGGAGTCACCCTCCTCCTTTCTTCCTCCTTAGCCGCCGGCTAAGGACCCATAGGTCCCATTCTTCCTTTCTGTTTAGGTTTTTAATTCTGCACAAGTAGTGTTAGATTTAGTTTGCAGTAGTTTAGAATAGATTTAGTTTTAATTGTTAGTGTTTAATGTTAGCTGTAGTTAGATTAGTCTTAGGAGTAGAATTAGTATTAGATCCCCTCCCTCACCTCCTCTGATCAGTCCAGATCAGAGGAGAAGAATCATCTGTTCATTGTTCAATTTATCTCCCTCTTCATGTTTTGTTTTTCCATCATCCAAATTATGATTCTTGTTTTTCCTTTTAACGACGAATTTTTCATCAATCACCCACACATCCTGACCCAATTTCAGATCTGATGGTGCACTGCCTCAGATCTGAAAGTGGTGTCACAAGCACCATTTGGGGCTTCTCACTCACTCCATTTGTTTCACAAAAGCCCCTCTATTTTAAATGGATTGCCTCAGTTTGTCAGAGCACTTTTGATTTGGATTTTAAAGGATTTTTACTCTCTGAAATGTTTTGACAGATCTGACAAATTGAAGGGATTTTTGGTTTTCATTGTGGGCAAGGACTCTGAGAAGTTCTCTGGTGACAGAGAACCAATCAGAAGAGCCTTTCATGATTCTGTTTATACTTTGTTTTGAATGCATTCGCCAGCTTCCATTAAATTTCCTTAATGCATTCTTAGTCTCTTTTTGCTATTTCAGAACTGCCATACACTATTTGTGTTGATGATCATTTCTGTATGGTGATTCTCTAACCTAAGGAGTTTTCCATACTCCTTAAGGTTGCAAGAAACTGGGATTGTATGTTGTTGGTTTTAATTGATTGAGCTAAGTCTTCCTTCATGCTGTCTATGGCATTAGGAAGACTAACTCAATTCCATTTGAGTTTTGATCTGAAAGGATGCTTCTGATAAGGTTTTTCCTAATGAGTATTTGAGCTGAATTTACATGAGATTTTCGTGAGATTTAAACCCTTATCAGATTTGGATTTCAACTCTCAAAATTTTTAGTTTGGTTTGAATTTTCTCTTATTCCCAGTTACACAGCAACATGCTGCATCTAGCAGCTACATTCCCCTCCATCTCTAAATTCTCTTCTTCTCTAAATTTCCCTCTTCTCTGTAGAATACTTCCCCCCTCTTCAAGTGGACTAACTGCAGCAGCAGTTAGCCCATTTGACAGTGGCTTAAGCCACTACTGATGCTAAACAAAACACCCTGAACAGCACACCTTCTCATCCCTCTCCATCTTCTCTGACAGTAGCTTAGCTGCTGTTTAAATTGAAATCAAAACTTAATTAACCCTTCTTCCCTCATTTCCTAACTTCCTACTAAAACCTAATTATACATACTTATTTTAAAACTGTAAATATACTTATCTATATCATTCTAACTATAATATACAGACTAATTATGTAAGTATAAATACATAGATATACTGTAATTACTGTACAAACTTATATATATATATATATCTATGTACATATGTAATCTATGTAAATATATGTATATATACTAAACTATTATGTATGTATCTACTTAAGTATGTGTATATATAGATACAGATTCCTATTTACATATTTAGTAGCTATATTATAGATTAACTTAGCTAAATTAATAATTTAGAGCTATAATTAAATTAAATACATCTATAAACTTAGGATAATATATATAGTAAGTAATTTAAGCTAATTAAAGTGTATTTATACCTAGTACAGCTTACTGTAACTTAGTTTTAATTTATAAACACACAGAACTGCTATTTTAGCCTAAATAAAACATGAATAAATTCGTAAAAATACAATAAAAATATGTATTAAATACTTAAGTATGTAAATTAAAACTGTTTAAGGTCAATTTGACCATTTACTAATTATTTTATAAGTAATTAACTATTTACTCACCTAAATCAACCTGTATAATCAGCCTAGTTTAGCGAATTTATTTGTATAGTAAAAATATTTAAAATTCAAAATTAATTAATCAATTATGTAGTATTACGTAAATATTTTATTTACCATATTTTATTTTATTTTTTTAATAATTTATGGCCCCCAAATCGAGGGCCAAAAGCACGCACAGAAGCAGCTGCGGCTGACTTCCAGCGCACGATGTGGCGCTGGAATAGCGCCACATCGTGTGCTGCAAGTCAAGCGTAGCGCTTTATATGTTAATTATGCTGTAGGCTTAACAGTCGTCATGGCGCTGGGCGCCGGAAACAGAATCCTATTCCTTGTGATCCGATTACCCGTAAACCATGTACTGTCTGATTTGCGATGAATGTGTGTGGGGGCCGGGGGCCCGAGCGTGCGAGCATGTGGCGTTTGGCTGAGGCCTTGCGCTGATATGAAAACGTAATTAAGCCACCTAATCCGAGATTAGGGCGCGCTTAGTAGAGGTCTAGTCCCGCCCTCTGGGTGCAGCGTATCCCTCGAAAAGCGCGCCCGCAAACTAACTACGTTTTAAACTAATGACATTAGCCTAACCCCCTCCCCACCGCAGCCTCTGAAGTATCTTAAGACAGAAGAGTTAAACACAGAAGAAAAGAACAGACGAGTTAAGTTATAACACAAAGAGAAGAAAAAGAGAGAACACAAGAGATAACAAGAACAGAAAAGACTTACTGTACATACAGTAGTAGAATAAGTAATATACAAACGTATAAGTAAATCTATATAATTACTAAAAGAATAAAGTGACACTATAAACGTCACTAAAGACCTCAGTTTTGCCTTTTAGGTTGTATAGTGTTTTCTGAGATTTAGCGACACTTATATCTGTCACTGAAACTACTGTATATGTCACTATACATAATAGACTAATAAGTTAAGTTTCTACACCATTGCATTCTAATGTATTATGTACTATTATGTTAGTACTAATAGGATAACTTGTAAATACATAGTTTAGAGTATAATAATAGATTGTTTGATGCTTGTTCATAGTTAGTATTTTTGCAAGCATTTCTTAGTAATTAGGTAAATAAAACACATTCATTCATTCTTTAATAAGATGTAAAGTTTCTTTTTGGAATTAGAGGATAATTTTGAGATCAAAGAGTGACCGAATTAAATTCAATAAATTGCCTCCCAGTGAACGACCTGGAACAAAACCAGTAAAAATTAGATAAATAAGCAAATGATAATAATGGTTGTAGTGACTGGTACTCACCCATACTCACCACTATACGACATTCTTAATGGTATATTATACACCCTATACTACAACGACATGATCATAACAATAAGTGGGTTAATCATGAATAATCTCAATCTAGATCCCAACGAGCAAATGAATCCTTAGGGCCAACGTCTAATTGATTTTAGTTAGGCTTAGGAAATTGGTGCTCTGCAATGTGATGGGCCCTTAGTGGGTTGTGCCCTTAATGATTTGTTTGAGAACGTGTCAATGTGCACAACCAAGAGGTTTTCAAGCAAGATTATTAATGATGAGGTGAGTTTTAGGGTTCAGATCTTGCTTAATAGCTTTTAGGATTCAAATATTAGGTGTTTTCAACCAAGTTTTGTAAGGCAAACCAAGTTTGTTGTTGAAAGCACGTGTTCAAGTATTTTCCTTTAGAAATCAAGAAAAATATGGAGTGCCTGGCTTGACCTAATTATTGAATCCTATGGGGCAGCTAGAAAATGAACCTATTTTAGTTTAGGTGATGTGGCCCAAACAATTCAATCAATTGGCTCAAATGCACCACCATTTAAGGCACACAAAAAGGTGGTTAACCTAATATGATTTCTACTCTTTTATGTGTTGAATTTGTGTACCGGGTCCACAGGTCGGAAGCCCGGTTGAGTAGATGAAAATCAAGTCTGATTATGCGCCTCAAATGTGAGTGTGTTGAGTGTGTATATTGATTTGTCCTACAAAAAGTATCTTTTTTTTTTTTTATATGCGAGGGTGAGGTGGGTGAAGGTGGCAAACAAGACAAACAATTCTATCCTAGGGTTTATGCAAACACCTAAGTAGATTAGGTCCTAATTATGAGTGTGGCGAAATGAACTAGTGGAAGGGATGTGGGGGACACTTACAGAGTACTCTACCCGCACATTACCCTATTCTACCACACTTGCATCTCCATGCTAGGGTACCTGCAAGACATTAGATCAAAGACAAGTAGGGTTAGTGCTATGTAAATGCAAAGAAACACAATAAACAACAAAGTAAATTCCGTTGCCTCCCCGGCAACGGCGCCAAAATGGTCGGGCGAGTTTCGCATGTTAGAAATCAGGGTTACAAGTAACCCATCGTCATAGTTGCCAAACATGTCGATTAGATAAAATTTATACTGAAACTCCAAGGGAGTCCCGGTTCAAACACAGGGAGGCAATGTTTACTTTAGTTGAAAATCGCACTTCGATTCGTTTCTTTTTGGTATTTTAGGGTTTTGTTATTTTTTTATGTTTTTGAAATAAAAGACAAGCAAATGAATCACAAGATAGAGATGAGGAACAAATCTGATATATATTACTTCTAATGTCAATTACAAGAAACTATGAAAGCATAAAAAGAGAGGGGGGTGAGAGGAAATCTCCTGAATCGGCTGTTCAGCAAGATGACAGCACCTGGCGGAAGCTCGAACGAAGGAGGTGAGGAGTGAGACGACGGAGGTGAGATGTAGGAGGACGTCGGGTTGAGAAAAGCTTCAACGTGGCTCCGGAATGGAGGTGAGAAGACAGAGATGATCTGCTACCGGAATGGAGGTGAGAAGGCGGCTCCAAGGGGACCTATGAAGGGGGATGGGAAGTTGGAGGAATACTTGGTGGGGCAGAGGTTCGCTACACTAATAGGCACCTTAGGAGCTTGAGAACAAACTCTAATGGAGAATTGGTAAGCTTGCTAGAGCTTGGGAGTAGCTGGGAGTAGAGTAGGTAGAGATGGCTTGGAAGGGAGGGGGTATAGGTCCTTTTATAGTGGAGGAGAAGAGGCTAAAAATGGATTAAAGGACCTTTAGCGACCTCCAGACCATCACTGGAAACATTGCTGTAGACAGCTCACATCCGCTCATGCCCTTAGCTGGCTCTGCTGGCTTGCAATGAAGTAGCGACGGCTGTAAAAGTCACTGTAGGTCAGCCCAACTGTCGCTAAACGTTGGCCCCAACCACGCTTGCACCCACGCTACATTGCCCCACCTATCATGCGAGCTAATCGCGCGGCGCCTTGCTGTGTGCGCGCTGCCATGCGCTAGTGTGCGCGTGCGTGCGCACGCTGCACTGCCGCTACTGCTGCTGCTATGCGCCTGGCCGAATTTTGAATTGGGGGGGGGGGGGTGCGGGGATTCAAACCCGCACCCCTACCTTGTAAACCAACGCTCTAACCATTGCACTAGATCATCCCTTGTGTCGCGAGGAGCAGCTTGGTGCAAATGCTTCCCAGCCATTGGATCTTAATCCAATGGCTAGGGTTCAAGGGTGCGGATGAAGAAGGAATTGGGCGGTGCTACTGGCTGGTGTTGGGTGGCCTGGATGGAGCCACGTGGTGCCATCTGGGTTGTCCGTCTTCTTCTTCTTATAGAGGGTGATATAGAGCTCAAATCTGGGCAATTCTCATGTCGACGGACTACGATTGTTGCTCTGAATCCATCCGTACGGTCGGATTCTTCATCCGAAGCCCATAAAGATGTCGTGTTGCCTCATGGCCATGTAAAATGAAGGAATTAATGTACATAATATACAACTACCCTAAATGCAATGCAATGGATGTTTATGCAATATTTATATCATGATATGCAATGCTATGCCTAGGAAATATATAATAAGCATTTTATGATGAATTTATATGTGCTTATCATGGTCCAAAATCATTACTTCTAGGTCCTTTTTCATTGCATTTCAGTCCCTGGATAACGTCACGCTAGCTTCAGACATCTTGCTCCTCCACCTGCCCTTGACTGAGCTCCATGACAAGTTTCAAGCACCAATTACGACCACCTCAAACCACTGCTACCCGCTGGTGTGTAGAAGACCACGTCTGCAGCCCTATCTCCTCGATCAAAGAGTGCTACAGTTGTGAGCTCACAGCGCATTTCTTGCAACGATTGGCCCTCTCAAGCTCCTAAACCAGGCTATAAAGCCTTGCGAGGTCCCTCTGAGCATCTTCGTCTAGAAATCATGCACCATAACCTCCTCCTCTCCTTCCTCTATGCACCACCATTGACTGACCTTGGGGCCCTCCTCACCTCTTCGATTCACCAATTCTCACCACCAAATGAGGTCACGGCTTCCTCACCGTGCTTTCCATCAAAGGTCACAACCACTGCAACCCTTCCTCGACCCCAATTCCACCCTCGTTTCTTCGCCGGAGGCCCACCACCGTCACCGATCTACTCACCTCTTTCTCTCAAATTTCTTTAAGGTTTCTCATCTCCATCTTCTCTTCTAACTATCCCACACCTCCATTAGTTTATTCAACCACACATCACCTCCACCGACCACCTCCTTCAGGAGCTCCAACAAGCTCCTTCGGCACATCACCTCAAGCATCCCCACAGCACTTAGACCTAGGGATGAGCTTCAGGGCTTGCCCTCGAAGATTATGGAGTGATTTGGGGTCGAAAGGCCTTGTGTTATGCCTACAGGTCCTCGCTAGAGTTTGTCTTTGTCTTCGACTTCAGTGCATTCAATGCCAGGTCTCCAGCCACATTCCACGAAGTACATCCAGCCATCCGAAGCTCTGATCTATGGTAGAACGTGCCAACAGCGGCGGACCATCCACCTCAACTAATTCCCATCCTTATCAAGGAGATCTGATGACTGAAGCGTATCAATCGAACTAGAGCAGCTGATCAAGCGAAGCGTAAGGAACAGGTGGGAAATTTTGTCCCACCTCGAAAGCAGACAGAGCACCCATGCTGATGGGAACACCGTCATGAGCCCTAACTAACTCATTTTGACCCATGAAAGAGAACAAAAGCTCCTACATAACCAACTGGAGGTCCTAATTTACTGAATAATCATTCTGAGATACAAGCAAGAAATAAGGGGTAAAACTGCAATTTTATCATTGCAGTACAACAACGGGTTTTCTCAAGGGCTAAACATAGGTCAAATGGTCTTAACAAGATAATAAGTGGGTTGAATCAAACAGAAAAAGGTTCATGTGAGTTCTAGAAATTAAATGACTTCTTGTAACCCTAAAACAAACCCACTTGATTAAATAGGGTTCTGGCAAGGATAAAATTCACCTAACCCACTAAAAATTAGAGAAAAATATTCTCTAGGGTTTAGAACCTTAAATTTGGCCATTGGAACCTATTTTGACCAAGAATGGGGTCCCAGAAAATATTTGCCCTAAATTAGGTTTTTTCCTAAATTACCCAGCCAAACATGGTCAAACCCAAAATCCAACCTCACCATTGGATTCCTCAGGTCCAAATTAGGTTTGTACCAAAATTTGGACCTAAGGGGAACTCATCTTGACCCACTTTGCAAACAGGTTCGACCCAATTACATTTTTACCCCTACCTTTCAAAAACCATTACATTTGACCCCCTACTTCTTCTTCATTCTTTGCAATTAGGTCCCTTCACCATTATAGCAGAGGGAATCCTACTTCGGTGAGCTTGAAAGGGTGATTTCTCCTTGATCTCTCAGAGAATCCCCTTCAAAATTGAAAGGGAGATTCTCTGAGAAATCTCCTCCAATGTGAACCCAATTAAGAGCCCTATTTGGTACCCAATCTCTCATGTGAACGCATGAGAGATTTGGGTCTCTCTCGAGTTTCCATTGCCGGCGAACTTCCCTTGCTTGGAAGCTTGGCTTCCAAGCACAAACTCGACCTCTAGGGCCTATTTAAGAGACCCTAATTCGCCCCGCATCTCCTAAGCTTGAATTTAGCCGGAGAACTCCCTGAATTTCATCTCTCCTCCTCTGGCCGACCTGCTCGTCAAGCTCTGGCGACTTCTCCCACTCTCCCTCGTCACCTAGCCACAATACCGGTGGCAGGTCCCTCTTCCTCTCGCTCATCCGTGTCGCGTCGCACCCGCTAACGCTCCTACCTCCCCTTCGTCCTCACCGACCTCCCTCACTAAGCATCTTCATCTCCGGCGTCGGCGATACGCACAGATGCCATCCCTGCCTCCCCATTCGTCTCTTCACTCCCAGATAAGTCCTCTCACCCTCTACCCCCTTTTCCCCTTCTTTATGCCCTCGAACGACCACTGCTGCACTCCACCACCATCATCCCCTTCACCTCCAGCCACCACTCCGGCGAATTCGCTCCACCTCCACAGACCACCTCCCTCCTCGCCGACCGGTCCCTAAGCACCGCCCCGACTCACTGATCATAACCCCCCACTCACAACACTCCACCACTCACCCACAAGCACCCCCGAACACACCCACACACACGGCCGCAGTATGCCCTAAGCAAGCTACCTCAGGCGATCCCACGCCACGCCAACACCTCTGCACGTTCGCCACACCTTGGCAAAGCTCCCTGAGCTTTTTAATGCGGCCGCAAGGACATTTTTATGATTTCAGGTCTAGGGGTTCGCCACCATTGACGCACAACAGGAAGCTTGCTTGCAAGCTTCTCCAGGCTGTGCCCGCTCCAGGTCATAGTCCCAGGCCATGCGGAGAGCCTTCGCAAACATCTCCAGGTGACCAATTGAAGCCAAGAGCCATCACTGCAGCTGTAATTGAACGAAGACACTCGATTGCAGGCATGCGTGAAAGAGGGTGGGACGTTTAGTCCCACCTCGGAAGTGGGCGAGCGGGCATATGCACATAAATTGATTTTGTGCATAAGCCTTATCGCCTCCTACTCACGGGGTGAGGTCCCTCTCTCCCCCTCTCACGGCCTCGTCCGTGGCACTGCCCACGCGGATCTAGCCACGACCCATTTACCTGAACTGACTCACTCCTCGCTCACCACCCTCGCCAATGTGCCTGAACTCGGGTCTCCGTTAGGTCCGATTACCCGACCCGAATGTAGCTATGGGAGAGCGAACCAAAATAGAGAAGAGAGAAGAGAGGAACGCTACGCAGGGGAAGGGGTTTTTGCTGTGGAATGATTGGCTCCACACTTAGCCAAATCCAAGGAGAAAAGAAGAAGAAGAAAGGAGAAGCTAAGGAGGAGAAGGTAGAAGTCAGAGGAGAAGGAAGGAGCTGAAGGAGAGAAAAGAGTCGCACAGAGGCTAAGGCAAAGAAGGAAGAAAGGAAGAAGAAGGAAGACGCCAAGGAAGACAAGGAAGAAAGAAGGAATCAGAAGATGAAGAGGGAAGGAGATGCCAGAGAACATAGAAGAAAGAAGACAAAGAGAAAGAGAAAGAAGAACAGGAGAAGAAGTAGAAGAAAGGAATCAAAGAAAAAGGCACTGTAGCACTTCATTTTTAAGACGTCTGATTTTGTAATCAGACATCCAATCTTTCATAAGTCCTCCATTATATTTTTAGCTACATTTATTCTTATTATCCATATACTCATGTTTTATATTCTTAATTAGATTTTGAGTAGTATTATGTGTTCAAATTACATTTATTATTGAGATTAGTGTGTGAATTCCATTTGCTTCCTGTGTTTGACCTCGGACTTTAAATTCGAGTAATAAAATTGTATTTGTTTTGAATGCTTTTTCGACTGTACTACAACGCGACACTCTTAAAACCCGTTCAAGCGCTCTCAAACATTTTGGCACCATTGTCGGGGAGCAACACGCAATTCACCACTAGTCTCTTCATTATTTGATTATATTTGAGCACTAACTTGCCCTATTTTGCTTTATTGTGATTTTGCGATATATTTCACGAGGAGATCTCCCGCGCAAATCAACCACTCCAAGGCACGTAACTTCTCTATTCTTCCCTAATCAAACATCCTAATCTTGGGAAGACAAAAAGGAAATAAATAATTAGGAATCACCTACCTTATTTTATAGTAATTATCATTTAAAAGGCTAGTTTCCTTATTTGCGATTTTTTTTTCACATCTTATTGAAGTTGAAGTGATTCTTTTTAGAGATCCTACTCCAAAATTCCTGTGCCTATTAGGGATTACGCTTAATTTCTAACTTTCTTGGACTACGCACTTTTTGTTTGAAGTCCAAGGAGAACATTCAACTTAAAGTAGACTTGGAAATAAAGCCAAATTAGGGTTTCTACATTAGGGTCTTGAAGTGCTAGTTCACACTTGCCTACATAAAAAGAAACAAACCCACCCGCATTCGTGTGTTACCCAAACCCTTGATTGAAAACATCTAATCAAGAAAAATCCTAAAATCAGACTCTAAACTCACTTGAACATTAAAATACTTGGCCCTAATAACCTGGGAGTCAAATCAAGGTGACTTCTAGGTCTTGACCTAGAATATTCTTCCATCTTTAGGATAGGTCAGGTGAAGTTGGACTACATTGCAAGCCAACCAACCTCCAAATTAGGTCACAAGTCAAAACAACTGCTAATTCAAGTGAAATCAAAGGCACAAGTTAGGACATAAAACTGGTAGACTTAAGAGGTCAAGTTATCCATTCTTGTCTACCTGGACCCTCAATGACAAGAAAGGTCGGGTGGGGGAAACCCTATAACCCGTGGGGGCACTCTACCGTGTAGGGGTCATTGCGGGACTTTCCCTCTCTGGCTACCCAGGTAATTCTCAAGTGGACGACTTTCTGATCTAGGGGTATCATCCGCCCCAAACCTCTATAGTCATCCAAAAATCTTTGGGTGCCTTGATTGGGTCAACAACACATCCAGTCCCTCATCCCTTCTAGTTAGAGCACACACATAAATTTTCTTTGGGAGTCTCTATTCAGATCAAATCACTTCATTCTAAGACTTGAATTCTAATTCTACATCCTGATTCTACCATTTGATTCAAATATGCAGCCTGGTTACTTAGGAAAACCATTCAAGAAACCTAAATTACAAAGATCCATGAGAGATAGAATGATTAAGGATGCCCTTGAATTTTATGAGATTGAGTACAAAACCTCAAAACCCGTAGAAGACATTCAGGTTAGTACACCAACAACAACAACCTTCATCATAAACTGTGCTCAATTGTTATTAATAGAAGCTACAAAAGGATCAACCTAAGACATTCTCATAATAGGATACATTGAAATAGAAAAATTACATAACTTTGAATACCTCCAATGCACGACAAATCCTATACTTTGGGAACAACACCAAGATGATCTTGAAAAATGGGAAGAGATGATGAGATTGTTGAAACAAGTTATCAATCAGAAATACCCGTATATGCCCCAAACAGTTCATGAAACATCTTGGAATAGTATTGAGGATCAATCTGATTTCCCAAATCCCAGGTTTGAGGCACAAGGTTGTTGTGGATTCCCAACCCAGATGGAATATAACATGCCTAATCTTGAATTAGGTTGGGAGGTTCCAATTGCAGGAGAACATGATTTTGAGCCAGCCCTAGAAAACCAAAATCTTGGTTCACCAAGCATAGAATTTCGAGACTCCTATAATGATGAGATTAGAACAGAACCTCTCAAGGGTGTAATTCTCACCCCTTATTCTGATAAGGTGACCCTCGAAGGTAATCCTGACCTAGATTCTAGTAATTCAACCCACATCCTCAACCTAGAATCTGGATCTGAAACTTATTGGGAAGATTACAAGGTCCCGTCTGACGACGATCAAAGTTTAAATGTAGATTATGATTTTGGGCCTTTGTTTGATGAATATCCCTCTCCAACATCCTCAGAAAACACAAATTGATTTTTCAAAAGTCACACCAATCTACGATACAGAAACTAAAGAGTTGGAAGAGTGGGGTTTTAGTTGGATCTTTCCCACAAGCCAAAAGCCTGAGCTTAAACACTATAAGGACACCTTTTTAAGCCCAAAATCTAAGAATAGGCTAGATCCAAGTCAAGTTGCTAAATCTACATCTTACAATTTATTCTATGGTAAAACCTCTGATCTCGAATCAAACTCAGAACTTGATTCTCGCAATTTCTCCAACAATTTTGAATCTTACCATGATTTCGGAGAACCATTGTTTCCTGACTACAATGAGCCAATCTACGACCTCAGCTCACATGATTCATTCTTCGACTTCGACTCTGAGGTCCCTGGTCCTGAGATCACTGATTTAAATTCAGATTCCAGTGAGATGGAAACATTTCTTTTCGATCCTCAGTAATCAAGACCAGAAAGTGCCGAGAGTGACTACAGCCCAGAATTTGAATCTTTTCTTGACCTAGATTTTCTCCATCCTATAAACACTCTTCAGGCATTCACTTTTGAATTTGATGGCTACTATGAGGACTCTCTAAATGAACCCACCTGTCATTCCTTTTAGAGGATCCCTCATACACAATTCTTATTGATGCCACCTCCTCCGCATATACAGAACCTATCCAAACCCATTTTCAACCCCGACCCGCAACCGGACTCAATTTCTATTCTGATTCCCCGCTTACTGAGCTGATTGCAGATGATTCGCCTCCACATCTCTATCGGGTTTCAAACATTGATCATACTGCAAATCACGCTCCATCATTCTCTGATCATTCCTGTAGGGTTTCCACATCATCCACTGATTATTTTAAGGATCCCTACTTTGACCATGCTGATTCAACTCAACCAAACCCTAAATTCACACTTCCATATCATTCCGAGCTCCATAGTATATGGTGGGTTCCACACTTCTTGATCCATATTTATCAACCCACCAGATTGATTAGGTTTGGGCTACATCATCACCTAGTTGATCTAAACAAGCACCCAGTTGGACCAACCAGGCTTTTAATCAAGGTGCTTGTTTTACAAAACTTAGCTGATTTGACCACTCCCTCTCCATACCATTTCCCGCTCAGCTGAAAGCGTTGAATTTAGTGCTTAACGGGAGGCAACCCATCATTCCAAAAACCCAAGCTCCTGATTATTCTTTTGTACTTCACGTCTATTGCACCCTAAGTTCAGTTTTTGAATAGTCGATCCACCTCTGGTACACGTGTTAGAGCTTGAAATCATCCTCAACAGTCATTCCTGACCCGTTTGCCCACCCAATAAACCCTATTCTAAAATTCTTGAACCCAAACCTATTCCACACCCTCCATTTACAATGACATTGCAAAACTTAGGCATGGGAGGGTGGTAAAGTGCAAACATACAGAAATCAAAATTTAGAAGGGTTCTCACAAAAAAATCACATATGCCAAAAATACCAAAAAAAATAGAAAATTGTGGAAAAGAACAAAAAAAAATGGAGAAAAGAAAATTTTGGGGCCACACAAATCATGAGGAGAAAAGGGGGAAGAGGGAAAAATGTCAAAAAGGAGCATAAGTTGAAAAGAAAAAGAAAAGAGATAGTCATTAGTAAGAAATTAAGTGAGTAACTGAGTTCTAGACCATATCAAGAAAAAGAAAATGAAAGGAAAAAAAAAAGTGCTAATGAAACACAAAAGAGATTAGAAGGAACGCTGATCTTAGGCCTCTTGGGTTGTACTCCTAGGCTTAAAAATTCAAGTATCTGCTAAAATCTGGGTAGTGCTCAAGAGGTTGGGGAAAATGTGAAGCTTAAGTATTAGGTCTAAGACTTAGGGAGTATTCGGCCTCGTTAACTGACCTCTGGTTTGCGAGACTCAATAACCTATGTACCCCAATCCACACACAGTCTGGTTCAGTGCGCATAAGGATCAAAATCACGCAAATGCATTTAAACTATTCTGAAAAAAGTCTCCTAGATTAGGAGCGACCGATCAACACAAGTTAATTTGGACGATTTCTCAGCACGAAGAGGCGAGAAATTCCCTCAAAGATGCGCAATAACATATCATCTCCTCGGTACTTGTCTCCTAGGATATTTACATATCCTACTGGGGGCATGTAAGCACCCTATGCTGGTTTAGATGCCATGGGCAGCATTATCATGAAATATCGATTGCCAGGGCCTGAATTTAGCTACAGAACACCATGGGCAGGATTATCTCGAAATCTCGAAAGCTAGGGTTCTGGGGTTGCCATGGGCGGTGCTATCACGAAGCATCGATTGCCAGGGACCCTTCGAGGATTGATGATGGGGACTAGGAATCTGATACAAACCGTGTTGAGAAGCCAATCCGAATCTAGAAATAAAAAGAAATGAGAAAGAAAACTCTCCAAACAAAGAAAATCCTCTGTCTTCCTCTTACAAAAATACACTACAAACTGAACTGAGGCTAAAATATGTTACAAGCACGGGTGCTTTAACCGCAAAGTCCAACGAAACTTAGGATAATTCCTGTGGGCCTTAAAAACCTTCGCAGCGGACTGAGGCTAGAGCTGGTCAGGTCCGGATCTTAGTTGGTACTTGAGTACCTCTAGGCCTACCATCAGCATTCTAACCTAATCAAAAGAAAAAAAGCACTCATCATAGTTTTGAACATTGAAAGAACTCATCGTCTAGATCAAAGTTAAATCCTTAAAATTTTGCTAAGGGACTAGCAAAAGCTAGGCATGAGGGTATGATGGGAACACCATCATGAGTCCTAACTAACTCATTTTGACCCATGAAAGAGAACAAAAGCTCCTACATAACCAACTGGAGGTCCTAATTTAATGAATAATCATTCTGAGATAAAAGTAAGAAACAAGGGGTAAAACTACAATTTTATCATTGTAGTACAACAACAGGTTTTCTCAAGGGCTAAACACAGGTCAAATGGTCTTAATAAGATAATATGTGGGTTGAATCAGACAGAAAAGGATTCGTGTGAGTTCTGGAAATTAAATGACTTCTTGTAACCCTAAAACAAACCTACTTGATTAAAAAGGGTTTTGGCCAGGATAAAATTCACCTAACCCTATAAAAATTAGAGAAAAATATTCTCTAGGGTTTAGAACCTTCAATTTGGCCATTGGAACCTATTTTGACCTAGAATGGGGTCTCAAAAAATATTTACCCTAAATTAGGTTTTTGCCTAAATTGTCCAGTCAAACAAGGTCAAACCCAAAATCCAACCTACCATTGGATTCCTTAGGTCCAAATTAGGTTTGTACAAAAATTTGGACCTAAGGGGAACTCATCTTGACCCACTTTGCAAACAGGTTCGACCCAATTACATTTTTACCCCTACCTTTCAAAAACCCTTACATTTGACCCCCTACTCCTTCTTTGTTCTTTGCAATTAGGTCCCTTCACCATTATAGCGGAGGGAATCCTACTCCAGTGAGCTTGAAAGGGCGATTTCTCCCTGATCTCTCAGAGAATCCCCTTCAAAATTGAAAAGGAGATTCTCTGAGAAATCTCCTCCAATGTGAACCCAATTAGGAGCCCTATTTGGTACCCAATCTCTCATGCGAACGCATGAGAGATTTGGGTCTCTCTCGAGTTTCCATTGCCGGCGAACTTCCCTTTCTTGGAAGCTTGGCTTCCAAGCACAAACTCGACCTCTAGGGCCTATTTAAGAGACCCCAATTCGCCCCGCATCTCCTAATCTTGAATTTAGCCAGAGAACTCCCTGAATTTCATCTCTCCTCCTCTGGCCGACCTGCTCGTCAAGCTCTGGCAACTTCTCCCACTCTCCCTCGTCACCTAGCCACAATACCGGTGGCAGATCCCTCTTCCTCTCGCTCGTCCGTGTCGCGTCACACCCGCTAACGCTCCTACCTCCCCTTCGTACTCACCTACCTCCCTCACTAAGCACCTTCGTCTCCGGCGTCGGCGATACGCACAGATGCCATCCCTGCCTCCCCATTCGTCTCTTCACTCCCAGATAAGTCCTCTCACCCTCTACCCCCTTTTCCCCTTCTTTATGCCCTCGAACGACCACTGCCGCACTCCACCACATCATCCCCTTCACCTCCAGCCACCACTCCGGCGAGTTCGCTCCACCTCCACAAACCACCTCCCTCCTCGCCGACCGGTCCCTAAGCACCGCCCCGACTCACTGATCATAACCCTCCACTCACAACACTCCACCACTCACCCACAAGCACCCCCGAACACATCCACACACACGGCCGCAGTATGCCCTAAGCATGCTACCTCAGGCGGTCCCACGCCACGCCATCCACCTCTGCACGTTCGCCACACCTTGGCAGAGCTCCCTGAGCTTTTTAACGCGGCCGCAAGGACATTTCTATGAATTCAGGTCCAGGGGTTCGCCGCCATTGACGCACAACAGGAAGCTTGCTTGCAATCTTCTCCAGGCTGTGCCCGCTCCAGGTCATAGTCCCAGGCCATGCGGAGAGCCTTCGCAAACATCTCCAGGTGACCAATTGAAGCCAAGAGCCATCACTGCAGCCGTAATTGAACGAAGACACTCGGCTGCAGGCATGCGTGAAAGAGGGTGGGACGTTTAGTCCCACCTCGGAAGTGGGCAAGCGGGCATATGCACATAAATTGATTTTGTGCATAATCCTTATCACCTCCTACTCACTGGTGAGGTCCCTCTCTCCCCCTCTCACGGCCTCGTCCGCGGCACTGCCCACGCGGATCTAGCCACAACCCATTTACCCTAACTTACTCACTCCTTGCTCACCACCCTCGCCAATGTGCCTAAACTCGAGTCTCCGTTAGGTCCGATTACCCGACCCGAATGTAGCTATGGGAGAGCAAACCAAAATAGAGAAGGGAGAAGAGGGGAACGCTACGCTGGGGAAGGGGGGTTTTGCTGTGGAAAGATTGGCTCCACACTTTGCCAAATCCACGGGGAGAAGAAGAAGAAGAAGAAAGGAGAAGCTAAGGAAGAGAAGGTAGAAGTCAGAGGAGAAGGAAGGAGCTGAAGGAAAGAAAAGAGTTGCACAGAGGCTAAGACAAAGAAGGAAGAAAGGAAGAAGAAGGAAGACGCCAAGGAAGAGAAAGAAGAAAGAAGGAATCAGAAGATGAAGAGGGAAGGAGATGCCAGAGAACAGAGAAGAAAGAAGACAGAGAGAAAGAGAAAGAAGAACAGGAGAAGAAGTAGAAGAAAGGAATCAAAGAAAAAGGCACTGTAGCACTTCATTTTTAAGATATCTGATTTTGTAATCAGACGTCCAATCTTTCATAAGTTCTCCATTATATTTTTAGCTACATTTATTCTTTTTTTTTTAGAAGGAAAGGAATGCTATCGAATCACCGATATCCAACTAGGAGAGCTTTTGTTAATAAAAAATAATGAAACAATTACATGATCGAACCCCATTGATGTATGAGATTCCAACAACTATTGACAATCTTATCCACATTCACTGGACTCTTTTGAAAAACACACTCATTTCTAGCCTTAGCTACATTTATTCTTATTATCCATATACTCATGCTTTACATTCTTAATTAGATTTTGAGTAGTATTATGTGTTCAAATTACATTTATTATTGAGATTAGTGCGTGAATTCCATTTGCTCCCTATGTTCGACCTCGGACTTTAAATTTGAGTAATAAAATTGTATTCTCACATGCATGTAGGCCCGCCCACACGCACAGACCTGGGCTAACCTAGTCTTGACCTTGCTTAGAGGAGGAAGCTCATTAGGTTGTTGAGCCTAGCTAGAATAGGTTGGTTTTGTAGAAAAAAAAAGGGAGAAGGCTTAGCCTCCTCTTAACTTGAGCTGAACATGAAGTTTCCAGTGAAGGAAACTAATTTTTTTGTCATATATATATTCTTCTTTTGCTCTCAATAGCTGCTGAAGATACATTGAGTTTGAAAAACTATATATAACATGCTTATATTATTTTCATTAAACTCTTGAGCTTGGATTTTTATGCATAATCAAATTGTGATATTTGTGCATGGCCTGCTCCTTGCGAACGACCTCAAATTACTCCAATAATTCGATAATATAAATTTTAATTGTTAACCCATTTAGTCATCTATACTACGAAGCGACACGATCTTTGAATACGACTTAAGCGGCATAACAATCAAGTGATCCTATAAAAATTCTAAGTGATCTTTTCTTGGCTCTTTAACTAGTTTGAAAAATAAAAACATAAAGATAACTCCTTGTTCTTATTTTATATTCATGAAAGGTTAGTGATATGCAACAAGTAATATAATACAATTATTTTTTTCTCTATATTTTGTAAACATCAAAATTAAGTCTTTGGTACATGAACACTAATAAATATCACACAAATGGAACAAGAACCACAACATGACCAAAGGATAAAAACCCTAGCCCTTGATTCCTAGTGAGAAAGTAGAGTATATCATCATTAAAAAGTCATGAATCACCCACATATCTCCAAAAAAACTAATGGAGAATGGAAGGACCAATGAAAAAATGGAAAATAATGAAATGAGCCAATGATCTCAACCTCACTAATTTAATGAAGCATAGGATTGTAGATATTGGAATGGAATCCATTGAAGGCCTCAATGAACATAATAGCAGAGAACAATGAAGATACAACCATCATCACACAAGGAGAGAAAAGAAGAGTAGCAACTAGAGTGACACAAATGAGAGATGAAGATAGGGATAAAGATTAAGGTTACGAGGTGAGGAGTTGCAAGGTATAATAATTACATGAGGAGGAGGAGGGAAGGAGGATAAATTTTGTCTTGGTTATTCAATACAGTTCGAAGACATACAAGCAAGGCATAGGTGGACCTAATCCACGAAACAAACAGCTCCAAAGGAATTTATATGGGGGACTCTTTTCGACTAGAAACAAGTGCAATAAAGAGGAAAAGGGTACATATATAATCTGGAAGCTTTCAAGCTATAACAAAGGATGTATTTTTGTGCAATGATAGTAAAGGAAATCAAGCTTGGATAGGTAAAAATATCAAAGTACAAGAAATATATACTAATGGTAATTCGTCATTACTGAAATACAAATTTTTTAAAGATGATGGTATCCCATACCCGCATTGAGGACGCCATTTGATACCAAAAATGTACACAAGTTAATTCTCAACAGGAAATACTGAATTCACATAATCCCATAAATAATCTATTGCTGGAAGAGCAAAACTGTCACAGAAAAAGCAGAAATAACGACCTCTTGACTGGTTTTCAATTGCCTAACTTCAAACCAAAGATCTTAAGGACTCTTTTTCAATCTCTTGTAGATTCAGATACAGCATTCACGAGCAGCTTTCTTCTTGGATGGATCCTTATTAACGAGTTAGCTTGACATTATTTTTGTGCACTAAATAGCCTTAAACAAATTGGAAAATTTGATAATCTGAATCTCCAATATCCTCTCATTCTTCACTTATCTTCACTTGTACTCCATTGGAAACATGAGGATGGAACAACTAGTCACAACATCATCTGTGAGTCAAACGGCAGTGACCAGGCCCTCTGAAGGTTCAAGATGGAATGCTTGAAACGGATAATAAACTTAAAAAGATGTCTAGCCACATTTTATCCGAGCCCTTCCCTCCTATTTTCGTTTATAATAATGTCACCCCAAAAAAAGGAGCAACATGGGGGTGTACCTCCCTTTGACTCTTCACTACTCAAAAGCATCTTCAACCACTCATTCAAAGTGAAAAGCCGACATCATGCATGCCTCTGCATTTTGAATTTGAAAGAGCTTGGGATTTCGGACACCCAATATAATTCATAGAGGACTCCTTGGGGAAAGATGAAAAAGGATAAAAAGGGGGGGGACGGGGGGGTGTACAGCAAGGTATCATGTGCTCCCGATCCTTCGACCAGTAATGTGAAGAGAATATGATTTCATTTTTACATGCTGATGTAATAAAGACAAATGTCTTAGCCATTAATATTGAGAAACTCTTTTTTTCCCCTAGAAATAGATCAATTATAAAATACCTTAGAAAAATTTTCTTGTTATTTTCATAAATTTGAAGGAAACATAATGAAATAGAATATAGTTCTCCTAGAAAGGTTCCAAGTCTAATCAGTTGCTATCTACATCTTAAACACCTCTTTTGAAAGTTACACTTCTACGTAGGAAGTTATTATATATATTTTAAAGCGAAAAAATCATCAAATATTCTACGGGAACTTCTCTTATAGTTCCTTGTTGAATATTATTTCCCCTTGTTAAGTAAAATGAAATATATTATTTGCCACTTTTTAAATCATCAAATAGGTACCATTTTTACAATCGGCCTGTCAACTTCGCAGAACGGATCACGCAAAGAGTTGAGGAAGCCTACAACATTAGAAGCAATCCTACTCGTCATTTCAAGTCATATTCAATTAAATCTTTAGCCCTTATTTGTCCCTATTTATATTTTCCAATTTTGATGAACAACAAAATGGAAAATTATTATGAGTCCATGTCAGGGACTCCTATTTGTTTTGGCAACTTAGCTGCAGCTGCAGCGGCCATAAAACGGCGACTTAGTCGTGAGAAAATGCCGCGGCCACGGCCGGAGTAGATGATCATTTGAGTAGTTTAGTTGCTATTTCAGATGCTGGAACAAGTGTTCATTTGAGCAGTTGCGGCTTGAAACTGCTGCCCCGCAACTTAAACTGCTCAAACAAATGGCTGAACAAAATCAGCAAGTTATTTGTCTCTAAGAAAGATGATCTTATCAGGAAAATAATCTTCTACGTCACTAAAAAAATAAAGGGATTATCCTTTAACCATAAACCTGAAATTGGAAAATCAGCATTCAAAGAAGGGGAATGCCACCATTTAAAACCTTAATATTTCAATGAACTAAGACCAGATGCAAACTAAAAGTTGAAATGCTATTCTATCATCACTTCTCTACGCCAAAAGGGAGAAAACAAAACCCATTTTCAATTCCCAGTTGGTTGCCACCACAGTATGAAGCTGGAGAAAGAGAAGCAATTTGTGTACCATCAATCATGGAAACATGTGGATGACTAGTGTTAGAATATAAAATTGGAATAAAGTGAACAATAATATCAAAGATGCATAATATAATTGCTTGGGTTTATATGAAAATCTCACTCACGAAGAATGGAGAGGAATTCACGGGAGAAACACCTCTATAAGTGTGATATTTTACTATTCTTCTCAAAGATAAAATGGGATGTACAAGAGCCCTTTTATAGGCAACCACACACCACACTTTTTTCTACTCCACTAGGTGGGACTAAACTATTTCCCTACTATAACATCACCACTCTCAACACTCCCTCTCAAGCTCGAGTACGAAATGCCCAGCTTGTATAATAAAAATTCTCTCTCACAAGTAAAATATAACACTTAAGTAACTCAACTAATGCAATTGGGTCATGGCTCTCCTACATCCTCATTCTTGCTTGTAGGCAAGTGTACTAATAACACATTAGTGTAGGTCAGAGTCTTGTAGATGAATTGCTAAAATTGGTTATAGTGTCAACGCTTTCCCATTGGAGATCTCAAAAGTAGGCCTCTCCCTTAGAGACCTCAAGATTGACCTCTCTAATACTAAAATTTCTCTATAGACCTCTCTCATATAGGGACCAAGAAAGTGTTTTTCTTATATAAGGACCAAAAAGTGAGTTACTCTCATGTGGGACTTCAAGGCCTAGTTTACGGTGAGGGATAACCCCTCTTTTTGAGGGTTATCCCCTATTTACCCCATGGGTTAACCCAACCCCTCTTTGGGTGCTTATCCCAGGTTATCCTAACATCGGTTGCCCCAAGGGTTGAGCCAACCCCCGTTTTCTCCCTCTTCCACCTGTGCTATCACGACTTATTTCTCCCGAAGATGCCCCTCCTCGCTTTGCTCTTACGACCATAGCGATGATTTCCAGAAAGGAGAAATCCTTCCTTTCTCCCATCGGAGAAAACCCTTCCTGTGCTCTATCCTCTTCTCCAAAGCTCCCCTGACTTCTTTCTTTGTTTTGGTGTAGGAACTCGTCCAATCACCATTGAAACACCTAAATCACTATTATTGAGGTGAGGAGATCAAGATACCATCATCTCCGGATGTCTTTATTTCTCTCTTTATTTGCAAGTTCGTTTCTATGATTACACCTGGGAAAGGAGTTTTGGTTGTCATGGTTAGGTTTTCCTCTTCTTTTTTTTTTTTTGATATTTGCATATGAATTGGGAGTTCGATTGTTGTTAAGGTTCCTTGATTTTTGGTATATCTCCTTCTAATGTTATATTTCCTGCAAACCAAGTCACATCTTTTCCTCTTAAGTTCAGAATTGTTTTTTAGCATCCTTTGACATCTGCTCTCATACAGTTAGGTCTTTCTCTTTTTGAGAGGGACAGCTTTACCAAAATTAACAATTTGATTTAAAGATGCATTAGTTTTAACTGACATAGATAGTTGAGCTTGTTTCATGCATGTATTGTAGTTAAGAGAATTGATTTTCTACATTCTTGGCTGCAGGATGTGCAACTTGGGGACCTTCATTTACATGTTTTAAAGAAAATGGCCGATGGTATGGGAAGAAATGGAAATCGATGTTTTAGTGAATATATTCAAGCAATTGAACATGATTGAGTTGGCTCCAATTTCCCAAGTTTGTCGTAGCTGGCGTCTTGCTCACTCAGATTCGTTGCTCTGGAATGTTCTTGATCTTGGGTTACTGTAGTCCAACTTCATTCCAACTCGAGCCTTGCCATACGTTTATGTCGATGATAGATCTGATCAAAGGTTAACTCAAGTACTAAGAACTTCCATGGCTCTTAGCTGGGGAAGTGTTACATGCATTGCTTTTCACTTTAACTTGTATTTGAAGGATGATCACTTGAGCTACATTGTGGAAAGGTAATTAGTGTTGATCTAATTTTGTTGTGCATCTACAAATTTTAGTTTATGTCATATTTATATTTAAATGTTTTTATTAGAAAATATATTTAAATAAATGTATTAGTATAGTTATTCCAGTATTTCCAACTATTTGTAATGATTTTTTTATAACAGAGCTTCAAAACATTTTCTTTTAATATCTAATTGGTGGTATAGGGGTTATTTAAGTCAAGCTTGGCTTTGATGTGGTAAACGGGCCACTTTGCATATTGCATATTGCATATTTCCTGCATTAACCAATATAAAATTGTGGAACAAAAGTTATTTGAAATGAGTTAAATCCATTCCATAATAAAATGATACACACAAAGAACTTATAGAGTGATTGCAGTAATCTTAATCTGGTCATATGAAGGAAGGTTTAATATATATAAACAAAGTATATGCAGAGTAATGTTGAAAGTTCAATCTAGAACACTAATAATTATCATTGATAATGTCTATATATGCCAACAATTGTGCATGAAGGGGGCACCATATATTATGTATCTGGTTGCAATTGATCAACTAATACATGTTGGATTTATCCAACGTATGGACTTTTATATGCATTAGGTAATCATATAATCAATCAATGTATAAAGGACTGTCATATAACACCCATCACTAAAGTGATCAAATCAGTTTTGTTGAGGGTATGGGCATAAAATACAAGGAGATGGTGTGGTTATGTTTGCATGTGCAGAGACCAGTTTTGTGATTAACACTTCCTCGATGGGCAGAAGTGTAAATCACCCATGCAATTAGTGAGACTAATTGCATTTTTCTTAGGGGTTATGATCCCCATCAGACCCACCAACCCTAATCTCTGATCACCCCCATCGTGAGCACAAAGAGAGGAAGAGTGAGAGACCTCTTAGGAGGAAAAGGAGGACGTCTGGAGAAGAAGAAGATCATCTTCTTCTAGCGCAGTCCATCAAGATCCAAGGTTGGATCTGTTGGAAGACCTCTTACCGCAATCCTTTTGCTTTGTCTCTAAGATGAGCACAGGTATGATCTTCATCCATAGGTACCTTTCAATTTTTATACATGTGTATGCTGCAACAATCAAGGTAAATCCATGTCTTAGCATATTAATATGTTCAGCTATATATTTGTTCACATGTTCATATATTTTGCCTAGATCAGATCATAGATTAACATGAGATTAAAAGTCACTTCGTATTCTTGAAAAACCCAGAAACATAATCTGTAACCGTCTCAAGTACCGATACTCATGATGAGTACCAGTAGAGTTGTAATACTATTTTGGACATTCAAGTGAACTGTAGCCAGCTTGTACCAGTACTCTTCATGAGTACCGGTACTGCTAGCTCCAGATTGACTCCAGGACATCCTAAGTCCATAACTAGGACTCACATGTACCGGCACTCATCATGAGTACTGATACACATGTGCCCCAAGTCAGGTTCTAGAGTTCAGGTTATTAGGACCTGTAGCTTACAAGTACCGGTACTGGTCACCAATACCAGTACTCATTAATTGTAAGCAAGGTTACCAGTACTCAACAAGTACCAGTGCTTTTCACGAGTATCGATACTCGTTAAGACCAGTTACTTCCTAGAGAGATACCAGTACTCTACAAGTACTGGTGCTCAACATGAGTACTGGTACATAGTGAGAACTGGACGAGTTCTCATCTGGTGTAAAGATCCGTTCTGTTCTAAGCCTTTTAAGACATCTGGACTGTCAATTAGACGTCTAGTCAAACGTCTGGACCCATTCCCAGACGTCCGGAAATTGAAAATTTTATACACATACTCGCGTCTGCGCATTGGCTGCATGCAGGCAGACTTCCACTTTTCTCTCTCTCTCTCTCTTCTCACCCCCACCAGAACCCTACCGCACTCCCTATATAACCCCTCTCCTCCCTTCCTCTCTTCCCCACTCCACCACCGCCACCTTCCTTCCTCTCCACTGCAGCGAGAGGGGCGAGCATGAGAAAGGGCGCAAGAGCGAGGGGCGAGGAGGAGAGGCGGCGTGAAGAGAGAAGGAGGAGCTTGTGTTCACGAGCTCGTGGGAGCTCACTAGAGGATGCACCGCCGGAGCGGTGCGTGTGGGAGGAGGAGCGCGTCGGGGGAGATGTCCCCAACACCTTGCTGTAGCCTGAGCTGCAAATGAGGAGGAGAGGCTGCAGCTGCGTGAGGTGAAAGGAGCAGGAGGTCGGTCTGGTTCTGGGGTTTTTCCAGAATCAGACGTCTGGCATGCCGTCCAGACGATTGGTTGGACGTCTGGTGATGACATCGGACGTCTGAAAGTAGAGTTTCGCGAAGGTACGTTCCTCTTACGGTTACGACCATGTAGGCTGCACCGTAAAGCCAATTTGTATGGCTAAAAGTGGGTAATTCGCCTGTCGCGTGTAGGGATAGCTTTGGGAAGGTGCGGGGCATGCCCTCCCACACATTTCAAATGTCTGGATAGCTTACCAGACGACCGGAAGCACTACCAGATGACCGGAAGCACTACCAGACGACTAGAGGAGAGGTCGGACGTCTAGAGCTGGGTCCAGACAATCAAGTAGGGGTTCTGGACGTCTGAAGTCAACGTAGGAACCTGAGGTGGGACTCTAGTTACTTTTAAGATGTCTGGGCCTTGTGCCAGACATCTGATTTAGGTCTACAGTCTTGTTTTTGACCTGTTTAGGGTCCATTTGAGGTCCGTTTTACGTAAATGAGATATCTGTGGTTTCCTTGTGAGTTCCTCTACATGTTAGAAAGCCTTATATACTGTTCTAAACATTCCATTGTGGTATATCCCTTGGTATATGACTTCGATCTATAGCGTGTTTGGAGCCTACAAAGGCACGTGAGCCTACCGTTCGAGCCCCCAGTACTCCCGGATTGTCTGGTAGAGTGATTTTCCTTATTTTAATTATAAAACATGAATGCATATGTGAAATTGGTTAACTAGAAACCTAAGATGTGGCATGAATCCTAGGACGAGAAGTGCTTGCACTGTTTATATGCGTGTTTGAGATTGCAGTCATAAATGAATGAATAGAAATGTAAACAACTGCCTGTTAATAAATATGAGCTTCCTGTGAAATATGAAATGCCAGTGCTAGTTAAGAAGTTACCTGTGACATTACTTGTTGTAGATGTTAAATTGTGGAAATATGAGCTGCATGTGTATAATATGAGAATGAAAATGGAAATACGAGCTGACATGGTGAATACGAGCATAACCCTACGGGGAATTAGTGTAAAGACCCATTCTGTCCTGAGCCTTTTAAGACATCTGGACTATGGGTTAGACGTCTGGTCAGACATCTGGACATCTTCCCAGATATCTGGAAATCAAAATGTTTGGGTATGAGCTTGCGTTTGCACGCAGGCTATGCATAGACAGTACTGTCTCTTTTTCTTCCCTTCTTCTCTCTCTCTTTTCCCCCTCCAGCGAACCCTAACCCACCATCTTTATAAACCCCTTCCTCCTCTTTCATTCTCCTCACTCCACAGCCACCAGCCCCTTCTCTCCCTCTCCACCCCTGCGAAAGGAGCCGACGCGAGTAAGAGAGAGCGAGAGCAGTGACGAGGAGCGACGTCAAGAGAGGAGGAGGAACTCGAGCTCGCGAGCTCGTGTGGGAGATTGTTGAACGGGTTACGAAGCTACGCTAACGTGTTCGGTTTTGGAAAACCTGTCGTTGTAGTTCGAAAGCGAAGGATTCGTGTTCAACAAATAAAATTTATACCGAAATTAAAATTCCGGGTCGAACACAGGGAGGCGAACGTTTGATTTAAAAACTTCGCGTTTCTTTTTATTTTGTCACGAAGAAATTCAATTTAAACTATCTAAGTATCTACAACAAATAAAAGAGAGAGAGGGAGTAAGAGAGAAAGAAAGAATACTATACATGGAAATCAAAATGAGATGTAGAATAGACAATGAATTTATCATAAAAGAGTTCGTTCGTTACAACTAGAAAACATAAAACAATTACTCTAGAAAGCATTAAAAGAATGGAGGGAGAAATGTCCTCCTCGACGATCGCTCGGAGGACGAATAGACTACTCTAGAAAGCAGTAAATCTATACTAGAAAGCAGTAAAAAGAATAGGGAGAGAGAATCCTCCTCGACGGTCGCTTGGAGGACGAGCCGGACGGGACGACGCCTGGATGAAGGAGAACGAAGCGGGACGAAGGAGGACGAAGCAGAAGGACGGGAACGAAGCAGCACGCCGTCGTCGTCGCGG
The DNA here is from genome assembly GCA_037157565.1 of Thalassia testudinum. Classification (NCBI taxonomy): domain Eukaryota; kingdom Viridiplantae; phylum Streptophyta; class Magnoliopsida; order Alismatales; family Hydrocharitaceae; genus Thalassia; species Thalassia testudinum. The sequence continues at coordinate 42,688,027 of JAZHRO010000049.1, forward strand.
GATCCACTTCCGAAGGGGGACGAAAATTTGGACTTTATCTCGCGAGAAGCATCCCGGGTGTGGGACAAGCTTCTCTTGAGCTTTGGAGAGGTAGAGAGGAGAAGGAAGGGATGCAAATTTCGTATGGAGGGGGTCTCCTTTTATAGTTGCAAGGAGTGGGGGCAAAATGGACATTACATCTTCAAAATAATAAATAAGGGGTCTTTAGCGACGGATAAAACCGTCGCTAAAGCTCCCACGTCGCCGTCGCCGCCGCGCCCACGCGCGCCCGCTCGGCTGGCCGTGCGCGTAACGCCTACGCACGTCGCTTGATTTTCAGCCGTCCGATCGCGAGATCGGACGGCTTAGATCGCGTCCGCGCCCGCTGCGTAGCGCGCCCGCCCGCGTGCGATCGCGCGTTACGCCCGGCGTCCAATCGCGCGTCGTCCCGATTGAGCGCGCGCAGCCGTTGGATCTTCATCTGACGCTCGTGCGCGCCCGCTCGCCCGCGCCTTCCACCCCCTCACCACGGCTCGAACCCGCGACCTCCGCTTCGCCCGCAGCTGCGTCGCCGCTGCGCTACGCGGGCGAAATGGTCGCGCGGACGTTTTTAAGCGCGAGCGACCGCAGCCGTTGGATCGAGATCCAACGGCGGAGAGGAGACGGTGCGCGGTCTTCACCAGACGCATGCGGCCGGTTGGGCGGCTGAGATGGCGCCACGTGGCGCCATCTTGGCCGTCCATCTTCTGGAAGTTGTAGATGGTGCCACGGATGTCGGATTGACTCGATTTTTGTGTCGTTGGGCTGCGATCGTCGATCCGAATTCATCCGTGTGGTCGGATTTGCCATCTGAAGTGCGGATTTACACCATCCTGACCCTTGATCTTCTAGGGTTCCCTGGTCTCTATCTGATGCTACGGATGCCTGATTAGGGCGATCTTAGAGTCGTTGAACTCCAATTGTCACCCTAATCATATCCATACGGTTGGATCTTTGATCCGAGGCCCCGATAAAATATTTGCCCTGTCCAAGCACATAAAAGGAGACAATTAACCTCCATTTTATTCAAACTACTCTAAATGCAAGATGATGCATGTAATGCAATATTTATATCATGAAATGCAATCCTATGCTTAAGAACATGCATAAATAGACATTTTAAGTAGTGTAAATGTGTTTACATCATACCCCCATGCCTATCTTTTGCTAGTCCCTAGCAAAAACTATATGCTATTTATAAAAGAATTAGGTTAGATTATTTGGACCTGAGTTATTTTCAATCATTAAGAAATTGTCTACTTAAGAACTGAACTTTCAAAGACACAACAGTGCCCGGGTATCAGCCAAAATGCAGACCGCCTCAAGCCTCGCCTTATTCAAAGAAAAATTTCTTTTTCTGTTTTTACTCTCTTTTTTTTTTTTTTTTTTTTTTTGAATTTTCAAATTTTAGGGTTTAAGAGTGGCTTTCTACGGCCATTCAACTCACCCAAGATTTGATGAGAATCCTAAGTTTTAAGCATCTTATTGTGATTGTGATAGACTCGTTGACCGGCAATTAGAACGGACTTCGGATTTCTACGCCTCTAAGTGACCTCAAAAAGAATTCTGCCTAAAGGTGTATCTTTACAACCGGTAGCTTTCTCCCTACTTTTATTGTGTTAACGGGGTCAACACAAGGGTGAATCCAGTGTATATCTCCCCGGTTTATTCTACTTCTCCGCTTCTTCCTGAGTGTTTTGGGAATTTTTAGTGCATTTTCTGAGCTGGGTTCTGGACAACCGGTCGATGAGCTGTTACCACCGACAACTTGCCAGCCATACTCGTGCGGCGAAGTGTGGCTTATTTCTTTTTGTTCTTTTCTCCTTTTTGATTTTTTTTTTTTTTCTTCTTCTTTTTTTTTAAGTAGGTGGCTTCCCTGGTCTAAGATTTACCTAAAGGCAGCAAAAAGAGAAAGTCAGTGACTGGGCTCTGGACAACCTACCTATGGGCTGTTACCCACGATAACTTGCCAGCCATATCACCCTAGAAGGTTCATTAGCTACCCAATTTCCATTAAAATCACCAAATAACGAGTCAGTGCAAAGAAAGTGTGTAGATGCTTAAGACTCAAAATTCCCTCACATCAGAGGGCGGGTTGATAAGTCGTGTACTTATCACCCAAACTTATTTACTCCAATTAAAATGAATTCCAAGTTGGCGAGAACTCGAAAAATAAATCCGCATTTTAGTGGATATACGGGCTGATTAAGTCCAAAGACCTGAAGGGTCTTTGTGTTCAGAACATAATATAGTATTTCTTAAGATCGAAAATTTTCTTAAACCCAAATTCTCTTTCCTAATTTTGATTTTTTTTTTATATATAAAATAAAACAAATCTACGGAGCTGACGAATGAATTCAAAGATAAATATCCATCCCCCCATGCCTATCTAATGCAATGTCCTCATTGTATTAAAAAGACATAAAACAAAGTGGAAAAGCGTAGAAAGCACCTGAATTGCGTGGATATCGAGTCCGCTCCGAGATGAAAATGAAAAAGAACTGTATATGTGCTGAGTTTAGTGCCTTCAGCTAGGCACACTATACAAAGAAAAGAAATGAAGAATTCACATGTGCAGGTCAGAATTAGAATGAACAGAAGAATCCTCTGACCTGTCAGCAGAGGTCCACAGATGTGGACCAGATTGTGGTGCAGACCCACACCCCATAATCGAGAATATCTTAGGTTCTGGATAAAAATTACCCAAAACCTAAAATCAGAATGCAAGCGGGGTCGGGCCTGCGATTTGTGAGGATGCAACCCAAGGCCAAAATGTCGGGTTACAGAGAATTGAAGCTCAAAAGGATAATCGTTAAATGTGTGCTTGAGTTTGACATCCTCGAAACAAATGTCGTAAGGGTTCTGATTTGATGGTTTCAGCTTAAAAGGAACCCTTCGACTCAATCTTCCATTTCCTCCAAAATTAACTTCCCAAATTAGAACTTCCCAGCTCCTATCCTCCTCATTCGGCATATCAAATTCCATGACCTCTTGTATATTCATCACCCCGTATGAAATCTCCAAGTCTAGATGATGTGGAAAAATCAAAATTGACTTGGGTCTAATTATCTCAGAATTAGAATCATCAATAAGCTCAACAGGGTGTAACTGGTAATCAGGGCATTGAATTGATTCCTCCAGAAAATGCGATTCTGGATCTGTATCGTGTGCCCTAATAAGATCAGTTTCTTCAGTTATTGGGCTATCAAATGATCTATCAGATTCCTCAGGCCCAATCGTCTCACAAAAATCGTGATCTGAAAACTCGTGTGAGACTTCGCAACTTGAATCTTCACCATCAAAGAAATCAGGATCCGTATCAATGTATGTTCCAAAATCAGTTGTCACTTTGTGTTCCCAGGAGACATACGTTTTCTCGTAACCCGGCTCAGGGATCTCAGGTGAAGAAATCAGATCATCCTTAATTGGTTGCTTTAATTCAATCTGGTCAGCCTCGTAACACATGTTCCCCCCAACAGGTGTCGAGCGGGTTCTGTCATTGGCTTTCCTGAAGAGGGTTCATCCTGGGAATCATCCCAAGATTGAATCAAAGCAACCACGAATCTCATCCTCAATTTCGCTAATTTCCCGAGTAGAAACTCACCCGGGTTCTTATCATTAACATCCTGGAGCCAATCCAACAAAGACTTGTTTAAATCATCAATCATTTCAATCAAGGGCTCCAATCTCTCAATGCAAGGTATTGGCTGAACTTCTAAAGATTGTATGATATTTCTCAAGTTAGCCAGAACCTTATCTTGAACCTGATTAACCTGAACCAAATGAGTTGGTTCAGGATTGGGCGGGTTTGACATCAAAGCAGAGGAATTAACGAATTGAGATTCGTTATACCCTTCCTGAAAATAGGTCATTTCAGAATGTTCAAAGGATGGTGATGACCTAAAGGCAGTGAAATCAGAGGATGGGTAAGGATCAGTGTATCCTTCTTGATTGTAGATCGTATTAGGTTGTTCATGAAAGGAGGACGATCTATAATCGATGTAGCTCTGAGAAGAATAGAAATCAGAATCAAACTGTTCAGGGTTAGACCCTAAACACGGAGGTCTGGAATTGTACCCCAATCCGAATTATCCCAACTAACTGATGGTCGATTACAATACGAGTTGGGATAATTGTCATGTTGAGGATAATTTACAACAGGAGGGAAAGAGCGGGAATGCGTGAAATATGTGGAAGGATTCATGAGACACGGGAGGAAGAAAGGTGCCCTGCAATACAAACAATCAAACCTATCCTTAAATGGGTTAGCCTACAGACCTACAGACTCCCAAAACCCGTCTTGAGATAAAGGAACGATTTGATCTACTTCTGTCTGTTCAATCTAACCAGTTAGAAGGAGGGACTGGGGAGAAGGTTCTTCCTTCGGCTTGCGCCTCCGGTTCCTAGTGTACCCCCCAGCCGCGATCGTTTGACTCTGCTCCCCTAGCTAGACATCAGATTGAACAGTAGAAACAGACTAATCGAAAATAATCTCATTCTGAGTTCTGAAGAGCGAGTCCAATCCTTAAGGCCAACGTCTACTTTGTTTTATTTAGGGCTAGGTTTGAATGTGCTTTGGAATGTGACGGGCCCTTTAAATGGGTTGTGCCCTTAAGAATTGATTGATTTGTGTGTGAGTGCACAACCAGTGATTTTCAAGCAAGATTATTTTTGATGTGGTGAATTTTAAGGTTCAAATCTTGCTTAGTAGCTTTTAGAATTCAACTTTAGGTGTTTTCAATCAAGTTTCATTGGCACACCAGGTTTTGCAAGCACAGGTGAAGATATTTTCCTTTAAAGTTTAAAAAGAATGTGGAGTGCCTGGTAGATCCCTAAGAGTTGAACCTAATTGGCAGCTACTTGATGAGTTGATTTTATTTGAAGTGGTGCGGCCCAAACAACTCAAACAACTGGCCTGATGCACCACCTAATTAGGCACACAAATGATTACCCAATCTGATTTCTACTCGATTATGTGTTTGGATGTGTGTACCGGCTCCTAAGATTGGTTTACCGGTTGAGTTAGAAAATCAGATGAGGTTGTGTACCTCTGTGAGATTTTTTTTTTATTTTTTTCTTTTTTTTAATGTGGGGGTTGGAGTGAGTATGGATGTCAAACAACAAACAATCTGACCTTAGAGTTTATAAGAACACCTAGGTTGATTGATGTTTGAATTATTATGTGATGAAATAAAATCTAATGGGTGGGAGGTGGGGAATAACTTACAAAACCTTCCACAGCACTTTACTCCGATCTACCGCTTTTGCCTGTCTCTAAAGAGTACCTGCAATTACAATAAGAAAGGAGAAAAGTGAGGTAAATGATTTGTAAGTTACAAAACGCGAAGAGAAATCAAAGAGCGTTGCCTCCCCGGCAACGGCGCCAAAATGTTGAACGGGTTACGAAGCTACGCTAACGTGTTCGGTTTTGGAAAACCTGTCGTTGTAGTTCGAAAGCGAAGGATTCGTGTTCAACAAATAAAATTTATACCGAAATTAAAATTCCGGGTCGAACACAGGGAGGCGAACGTTTGATTTAAAAACTTCGCGTTTCTTTTTATTTTGTCACGAAGAAATTCAATTTAAACTATCTAAGTATCTACAACAAATAAAAGAGAGAGAGGGAGTAAGAGAGAAAGAAAGAATACTATACATGGAAATCAAAATGAGATGTAGAATAGACAATGAATTTATCATAAAAGAGTTCGTTCGTTACAACTAGAAAACATAAAACAATTACTCTAGAAAGCATTAAAAGAATGGAGGGAGAAATGTCCTCCTCGACGATCGCTCGGAGGACGAATAGACTACTCTAGAAAGCAGTAAATCTATACTAGAAAGCAGTAAAAAGAATAGGGAGAGAGAATCCTCCTCGACGGTCGCTTGGAGGACGAGCCGGACGGGACGACGCCTGGATGAAGGAGAACGAAGTGGGACGAAGGAGGACGAAGCAGAAGGACGGGAACGAAGCAGCACGCCGTCGTCGTCGCGGGATCCACTTCCGGAGGGGGACGAAAATTTGGACTTTATCTCGCGAGAAGCATCCCGGGTGTGGGACAAGCTTCTCTTGAGCTTTGGAGAGGTAGAGAGGAGAAGGAAGGGATGCAAATTTCGTATGGAGGGGGTCTCCTTTTATAGTTGCAAGGAGTGGGGGCAAAATGGACATTACATCTTCAAAATAATAAATAAGGGGTCTTTAGTGACGGATAAAACCGTCGCTAAAGCTCCCACGTCGCCGTCGCCGCCGCGCCCACGCGCGCCCGCTCGGCTGGCCGTGCGCGTAATGCCTACGCACGTCGCTTGATTTTCAGCCGTCCGATCGCGAGATCGGACGGCTTAGATCGCGTCCGCGCCCGCTGCGTAGCGCGCCCGCCCGCGTGCGATCGCGCGTTACGCCCGGCGTCCAATCGCGCGTCGTCCCGATTGAGCGCGCGCAGCCGTTGGATCTTCATCTGACGCTCGTGCGCGCCCGCTCGCCCGCGCCTTCCACCCCCTCACCACGGCTCGAACCCGCGACCTCCGCTTCGCCCGCAGCTGCGTCGCCGCTGCGCTACGTGGGCGAAATGGTCGCGCGGACGTTTTTAAGCGCGAGCGACCGCAGCCGTTGGATCGAGATCCAACGGCGGAGAGGAGACGGTGCGCGGTCTTCACCAGACGCATGCGGCCGGTTGGGCGGCTGAGATGGCGCCACGTGGCGCCATCTTGGCCGTCCATCTTCTGGAAGTTGTAGATGGTGCCACGGATGTCGGATTGACTCGATTTTTGTGTCGTTGGGCTGCGATCGTCGATCCGAATTCATCCGTGTGGTCGGATTTGCCATCTGAAGTGCGGATTTACACCATCCTGGCCCTTGATCTTCTAGGGTTCCCCGGTCTCTATCTGATGCTACGGATGCCTGATTAGGGCGATCTTGGAGTCGTTGAACTCCAATTGTCACCCTAATCATATCCATACGGTTGGATCTTTGATCCGAGGCCCCGATAAAATATTTGCCCTGTCCAAGCACATAAAAGGAGACAATTAACCTCCATTTTATTCAAACTACTCTAAATGCAAGATGATGCATGTAATGTAATATTTATATCATGAAATGCAATCCTATGCTTAAGAACATGCATAAATAGACATTTTAAGTAGTGTAAATGTGTTTACATCAGAGCTCATCGGAGGGTGCACGGTCTAAGCGACGCGTGAGGGAGGAGTGCATCAGAAAGTCATCCCTGACGCTGCTGCAGCCGGAGCTGCGACATTCTAGAATCAGACGTCTGGAGTGTCATCTAGACGACGGAGCGGACGTCTGGAGGCGGTTCCAGACGTCTAAAGAGAGATCTTCGCGAAAGTACGTTCCCTTTGCAGATACGACCATGCAGGCCGCTCCGCAGCTACACTTTGCATGGCTATTTTGAGAGGATTTCGCTGTCGCATGCAGGATTTTCTTCAGGAAGGCACGGGGCACACCCTCCCATGCATTTCAAACTTCTGGGCAGCTTACCATAAGGCTAGAAGCACTTCCAGACATCCGGAGAGGAGGTCGGACGTCTAGAGTTGGGTCCAGATGGTCCAGAAGAGTTCCTGGACATCTGGGATCGACACAGAGCTTGAGGTGCATTTTTGGACACTTTTAAGATGTCTGGACGATGTTTCAGACGTCTGATTTGAGTCAGTAGCCCTATTTTTGACCCATTTAGGGTCCATTTAAGGTCCATTTTATGCAATAAGATACCGATGTTTTCCTTGTGAGTTCCTCTACTTGTTAGAAGGCTTTCTATACTATTCTGAATGTTCTCTTGTGATTTCTCCTTGTTATAGGACTTTGTTCCATTGTGAGATCGAGGCTTGCTGAGGCACGTGAGCCTACCATTCAAGCCCCCAATACTCTTGGGTTGTCTGGTAGAGTATTTTCCCCTAATTTAATGATAAACCTGAATGCATGTGTGGAATGAATGAGTAGAACCTAGGATGTGACGTGAACCCTAGGACAAAAAACACTTGAAATGTCTATATACATGATTGAATTGCAATCTGGAATGAGTAGATAGAAAACAACTGCCTGTTAATAAACAAGAGTTCCCAGTGGAATATGAATTACCTGTGCTAGTTAAACAGTTACATGCGACATCACCTATTGTATCCATTAAATGATAGAAACACGAGTTGCATGTGTACAACCTGAGATTAGAAATGTAAATGATAGTAACACGAGCTACATGTGTACAACCTGAGATTAGAAATGTGAATGATAGAAATACAAGTTGCATGTGAATAACCTAAACACGGAAATGGGAATGATGAAACCTGGTATTGGAATGGCATGAGAAACATGAGTATGAACCCTACGGGGAGTTAGGACTAGAGCTCCTTAGAATAAATGGAATGGATCTGGAAATGTGAGTGGGGAAGTGTGCTGGCCCTTGAGTACGTAGTACCAAGGAGAGCAACTGTCCCCTGTTTAGTGTAGAACAGAGCTAGCCGCCCTTGGGTCAAGACCCGGGGTTAGGATTGGCCACTCTACACCGACTTCTTGGCCCTCGTGTACACTATACCGGGTAGAGCTACTAGTGTAGGGAGAGAGTTAGCCACCCCAAGGGGCCCAGGGTCCAGCTAGCCACCCTACACTGACTTGTTAGGCCCACTGGGCAAACCAGGGTAGTCAGGCAAGGGTGCGCGGACTGTGGAGGGGCAAGACCCCTGTTTGGTTCTTAGGGGCTTGACCCCTGTTATTGAGAGGGCTAGGCCCTATACTGTTCCATGCTGTACTTTGGGCGCACCCATTAGCGGAAATGACTAACTGCATGCTAGTGCAGGGTAGCTACCCGTACGCTTATCGCGCGTGCCGTAGTCACCGTTACGTCTGTCCGTGACCTTGGGGTGGTTGACTGGGTGTAGGACCACCATGGGGGACTCTCCCGGCTAGGAGAGCACCACATGTGACTTCTACTCTTCGGAGAAGACTGCAATCAAGATCGTTCCCACAAGGAACATTCGAGATCAAGAAAGAGATCTGATAAGTAAACGAATGGGTGAAAAGGAATAACTTGTAAAATAAAGTAATTGGAATAAACAGCTACCTGTTCACTTTTACTGCTTTAGTTAGTTGGTTGCCACTCGACTCAGCGTTCGCTGACTTTACGTACTCATAACTCTTTTCAGGTCCAGGTGTTGAGCAGCCCGAGTCTCCAGCTACAAAGGGTGCTGGGCCTAGTAGAGCCCAGTAGTAGTAGACTTCCGTTGTAGTACCTTTTTGTTGTAGTGAGTTTAGACTCTCGTACTTTTACATTCTGTACCTTTATATTTCTGCACCTTTATGTTCTGTACCTTATTTTTATTCTACTATTGTGGTGGTGACATATACTATAGCAGCTTTTGCTTTCTTTACTGCTGTACTCTTTTACTGTTAGTTGCTTAGCATAGTGAATGTGATTTACTTTCCTGCTTTTTGGTTATTTCTTGTTGGACGACTGAGTCTTGGGATCAATCGAGTCAGGTCGGTCTCGTGTCCTATAGGGATTCGGGACCCGGGTCGTAACAAGATGGTATCAGAGCAAGGTCGTCCCAAGAAATGAACCAACTAGCTTGAGAATAACCATTTCACGTGCATGTAACTAGAGTCACCACCACAGCGTTTCTTTTGACATCTGTTCTGAGATTCTTTTGCTAAATGTCTATTAGAGTTGACGTCTCTTTGTTCTGTTTTTCGCGTCTCCATGCAGGAGATGCCTCAACGTGGAGTCCTTGAGGCGGGCCGCGGACGCGGTCGAGGATGAGGTCGGAGGGGCGGGCGTGCTGGGCCCGAGGTTTCAGTGGACCAGCCACTTCTTCCAGACATTTAGTCCCAGGACCTTGCCCAGTTGATACGGGAGATAGTACGAGAGGAGCTCCACCCGCCTCCATGAGCGCCTCTCCCTGGGGACGTGGAGGGGGAGTCCTCTGTGGGACCACGAGACCGATGCAGCATTGGACGTGGGGAAGGGGGTGGTCCTCCATCGCCCCCACCACACTCTGACACTTCCGAGTACAAGCCCTCCCTACATGGAGGCGTGCCCGATTCCCCACTACAACAACACTACGAGCTTTTCGGACAGTTCCGGAAGCTGAAGCCCCCCTCCTTCAAGGGGGATGAGGACCCGACCAAGGCAGAGGATTGGTTGGAGCAGATCGAGAAGGTGTTTGACACCCTTCGCCCCCCTGCAGAGTGCTGCGTGGCCTTTACCACGTACCAGCTGGAGAGCATGGCACACAAGTGGTGAAGGGTAGTCAGAGGCCAGGAGAGGGCAGAACTGACGTGGGACCAGTTTGTGACCCTCTTCTGCAAGCAGTACTTCCAACAGATGTGGCGGGATCAGAGGAGGTGGGAGTTTCACACTCTCCGCCAGGGGACGATGATTGTCAGCGGGTATCGTACGCATTTCCTGGAGCTGTCCCGTTTCGATGCGATAGCTGTGGCCGCTAAGGAGGAGCGCCTATGGAGGTTCACTGAGGGGCTCCGGCCTGCCATTCGAGGGTATGTCAAACCCCTGAAGCTGCCCACATTCTCGAGAGTGGTAGAGGCAGCTATGACATATGAGGAGATCAACCCAGCCGCACATGACACTGACAGCGGACGGAAGAGGCCCTACCAGCCAGAGTACTCACAAGGCCGACGAGAAAGGAGGCACGTAGTGCCCGCAGGAGAGCCGTCTCGCTTTGCGGGGCCGTCAGTGATCTTTAGGGGCCCCCGGCAAGGGCTAGCTGCCAGCACTGGACCCCTGCCCAGCCTTCAGCAGGGACCTACTGAGGGCGGGAGTCGAGTTCCCCTTTGCTACCAGTGTGGCCAGCTGGGCCACATCAGGAGGGACTGCCCATCTAGGGCCGAAGCGTAGCAGATGCTCCCCGCATCGAGTGCTAGAGGTCGAGCAGGTGGCCATGGTTCCCTGGCGTGTGGGGGAGGACAACAGTTACAAGGAGGGTACCGGCCAGCGGCTACCCGTCCGACGCAGAGTGTGGCTTCTACTTCCGCACCGAGAGCTGAGGAGCATATCAACACCCTGACACACAGAGATGCCAGAGCTTTAGGTTTAGTGGTGGCAGGTATGGTTACAGTTTTCGGCAAATTAGTTTACGTACTTTTTGATTCCGGCGCCACGCACTCGTTTGTTGCTACGAGTTTTGCTGTCAGTTTGGGACAGGACTGTGTGTTGTTAGAGGATCCATTTGTGATCAGAGGTCCAGATGGTCAGTTGTTTATAGCTAAGGAGGTCTACACAGACAATGAGGTCAATGTTGGGGGACACAACCTCCCCACTGACCTGATTGTGATACCGATGGAGGACTTTGGCGTGATTCTGGGGATGGATTGGCTGTCCGCTTACCACACTTTGATGGACTATTTTGAGAGGAAAATCGTCTTCTCCATACTGGAGATGCCTTCTTTTGAGTTTCATGGACAGCCAGTGGACAAAGGTTTCAGGTGCATTTCTGCACTTCAAGCAGTGAGACTGTTGGGCCAGGGGTGTGAGGGCTTTCTGGCTTGTGTAGTGGCAGAGTCCAACCCCGTGGCAGACTTTCAGAGCATCCTAGTGGTCAGAGAGTACCCCGATGTGTTTGCAGAGTGATTAGCCCATAGTTGTGGGCTATTTAAGTATTTAAGTGCCTACACATTAGGTTAATTCTAACATTTATTTAGTATAAATGAGGATGTAAATAGATTAATTCATAGTTTTAATCTAATTACATAATCCATACATTGCATTCATATCTTAAGTGCATTTAGAATTAGCTTAGAATAGCATTCATCTAATTAGATAACCAATTAGGTATATTGTTTTTATTAACATAGAAGTTGAGGGTCTATACATAAATAACCCTAATATTTTAATAATATTTTCTTTATTCGTCTTTTTTCAGAACGGCTGGCTGCCGCTCCAACGCCCGGCTGCTGCAGTGATGAAGCCATTCAAGGGGGAGCGGATGTGGTGGATCTGGTCGGCGGCTGATTTCAAAATTGTTCAAGACACTATAAAAGGAGCACGGAAGCTGCCGGCTGCAGCAGGTCTCCGCCACCGACCCACCACTGTGCAGAGAGATCCTCTCTCTTCCACTCCACACTGCCGGCCTCTACCGTGGCGGCGAGTCTCCACCACCGTGGGCGTGTGGTGTGACAGGCCACACCGCCATCCGGAGCTCGCCCGCATTACCGTGAGCACATCAGCGTGCATCTCCCTCGCCGTCGTCACCAACCACCACCGCCGAGCCACTGTGCAATCACCCTTTCAGTCACTTAAGACGTCTAAAGTCCACCCCCACTCCAGCAGCAATCTCCGTCCTCTCACTTCGCTTCCACCGCAGCCACGCCTCCGCGCGCCAGCGCCCTCCGCAGACCCTCCGCGCGCCCACGCACAACCGCCTGCAGAACCGCCAACAACCGACCTCTGCAGCTTCCACCGCACACGCCAGCGCCCGCCTGCAGACCACCGCAGCCACGCCTCCGCGCGCCCACGCACAACCGCCTGCAGAACCGCCAGCAACCGACCTCTGCAGCTTCCACCGCACACGCCAGCGCCCGCCTGCAGACCACCGCAGCCACGCCTCCGCGCGCCAGCGCCCTCCGCAGACCCTCCGCGCGCCCACGCACAACCGCCTGCAGAACCGCCAGCAACCGACCTCTGCATCTTCCACCGCACACGCCAGCGCCCGCCTGCAGACCACCGCAGCCACGCCTCCGCGCGCCAGCGCCCTCCGCAGACCCTCCGCGCGCCCACGCACAACCGCCTGCAGCACCTCCGCCGGAGCTCGTCCGGCCACCTCCGGCCGCCGCGCGACTCGCCGTCACCACCGATTCGAAGCCCTTGATCCAAGGGACCTCCTCCGAGCTTCCCGTGCCCGACCATCGGCTCCTCGTCGCGCAAGACAACGGGGAACAATTCCCCTATTTTGCTACAGTAAAGCGTTGATTAAAATTTACATTTTCTGCCATTGCCATATTTTATTCATATTCTATTCACTCTGCATTGCGGAAAATATCTTGTAGTTTCTCATAATTGCCATTTCAGCATTGTTTCTGGCTTAAACCTTAATCTAAAGGCAATCTTGGCTTGGTTCTTGTCCAAATTGACTACGAACAAACATTTTTAAGTAGCGCGAATTTTAATACGTTATTGCCTCCCTGTGGATACGACCCGCTCCTCTGCGAGTGGTTATTTCTTGTTAAAAATTGATTAGTCGATTTTTCCACCACATTAAACTACAAACGACTTAAAAGTGAAAGATCGACCCGGTCAAATGGCGCCGTTGCCGGGGAGGCAACAGACGCAATAATTTCGCCTAATTTTATTTTGATTATTTGTCAATTGCACAGAGATTTGACCATCTATTATTTTCTTTTCTGTGCGAGAAATTTTGTGCAAGAATCAACCACTGTGAGAGGCGACCCTTGACGTCGCCAGACGAGAAGTGGACAAGCAATTTTGAAAGGAGGAGAAGGACGAGGACGCGACGGACACCACTGTATTTAATCGCTAATTTAATTAGAATAGAATTAAGACTGAAGACTTAATTTTTCATTACAGTTAGTTTGAAACCCTTGTTCTGGGGCATATTTTGAGGGTTTGTTCCCTGATTTTATTTTGGACCCGTGTTGGGTAATTTTTGGGAGCCTGTTCCCTTTTCTTTAGATTTAGGTTTATTTTTTTTTATTATTTCTTTTATTTGCTTGTGCATAAGTAGTTCTAAAAAAAAATAGAAAAAAGAAAAAAAAATGAGCTGCCTGCTAGAAGCTGCCTGCCCTAGGACGAACCATTTAGGTCTGTATGAGCAGCCTCTAGATTTGCTTTTCTGCATTGCGTGCATTTTTGCATCGAAGATCGCTGGAGGCAAGGTACGCATTCTCTTACTTTGCATCCTATTTTTGATCACGCATTGCATTTGGGATTTAATGCAAAGACCACCTAATCTGTACTGAATAAATCTAACAAGTGGTCACATATTTTCTTTAGAAAAAGGATTAATTAAAGGAAGGACATTTTAAAAACCAAGGATTTGATTTTCAAACTTGGCGTGCGATTCAAAGTTCAAAATCTTTGACGGTGTATGCACACTTATTTCACTTGCACCACGGCACGCTTCTAGACACTCCTTAGGTTTGGAAATACTAGGACAAGAGCCCTCCTTTCGTTGGATTCTGAAGTGTTCGAAACTTGAGATCAAAGGTTTTGTAAATCCAAAGAGGGGGATACCCTGTCACGGATTTTTGGGGGTAGTTGAGGAGCACCGCAAAAGCACAGCTTCAAAGGAAGGCTTAGGCCTACTTGCATCCCTCGATCTTCCGTCTTTGGATTTACTTGACCATTTGAGATTTAGGGAAGATTACCTAAGTTCCAACTAGGTCTTTTTAGGCGAGCCGTAGGTTGACAATAGGCGCGTAATTGATTGGGTAACTTGTTTTGTCACCTACAATTTGAATTAAATTCAAAAGCCTAAATCTGTAAAGACCAAACAAGTCCGTTTGAATTGTGTTTGTAGTGCATGCTTGGTAGGCGTTCTCTTAGGAGACAACTTGTATTTGATCCTGAACCAGAAAGAATCCTAAGAAAAGACCTCCCAAGGGTAGAAATGGCCGGTCAAAGGAGCCTTAAGGAATATTTCATCCCAACCAACCAAGCTGGCTCAGCACTACGTAGACCTGGAGGGGATAATCCATATGAGATCAAAAGTAGTACCATATCCTTGCTACCCTCCTTTTATGGTACTACTAGGGAAGATCCTTACAGGCATATTGAGGAATTCACCGAGGTCTGTTCCACGGTGAAGCTGCAGGGCGTTACTGATGACGCTCAAATGCGGACCCTTTTTCCCTTCTCCCTAAAGGACAAAGCCAAGTATTGGTATCACACCCTTGATAATTTAAATACTTGGGATGCCCTGAAAAAGGAGTTTTTGAAGAAGTACTTCCCCATGAGCAAAACAAATCACTTTAGGAGGGAAATCATGAGTTTTGCTCAAAAGGATGGGGAAGCTTTCCATGATGCGTGGGAGCGCTTTAACGATTTGCTGAGACTTTGCCCACATCACCAGGTGCCTAAATGGCAACTGGTTGAAAGGTTCTACACCGGACTTAATGATTCGCATAGGCAAACTGTGGATGGTGCCTGTGCAGGAACCTTTCTATCTAAGACTGAGGATGAAGCTTGGAACTTATTTGATACTTTGAGTGAGAATTGTATTCACTTGAATTCTGCCTACATGGATAGAAAGCCCACTCTCATGCAAAGAAAGTTGGAGGCGAATGAAGCAAGGGACACCCAGAATTTAGCTTATCAAATTCAATTACTGAATCAAAACATGGAAAGGCTTATGTCGAACCCGAGTTCATTCACACCTAACACCTCCACATCCCAAGCTTCCGAATGCGTAATTTGTCAAGGCAATACACACGCCACTGTGGATTGCCACTTGGCCTCCCAATTCCCTGAGCTTGTACAAGCAGATTTGAATGCCGCTCAAGGGTTCCGTCCAAGACCTCGTAATGATCCTTTCTCCAACACTTATAATGAGGGATGGAGGAACCACCCAAACTTTTCATGGAGACAAGGAAATGTCCCAAATTCAGGGAATTACAAACCGCAATCCTTTCAAAACCATCAAATGAACCAACCTCAGACCTTTGCCCAACCTAAAACCTTTGAGATGGATGAATTGAAGGCGATCTTGAAAACTATGCAAGAAAGTCAAAGTGCCATCATCCAATCTCATGACAAGGCTATACATGAGATGAAATCACAAATTGGACACCTTGTTGAGGCCGTTAGACAGAGGGAGACTGGGAAGTTTCCAAGTGCTGCTGAGGAAAATCCTAAAGGAAAAGGGATTGTCTTTAGGGAGCATGCTCAGGCGGTGACTATTCTGAGGAGTGGGAAAGAAATTTCCAAACCCGATGCTCCTATAGTCTCACCCCCTAAAAAAACATCCACCCCGACTTTCACCCCCACCGAAGAAGATTTGCCCAAATCTCCTCCGCTTGAAATCACCTCACCGGAAGAAGTTGCCCCCGTTCCACCCCTTACTCGACATGACAACCCTTCCACCCAGAGATCGAGAGTGCCATTTCCAGAGCGCTTATCCACCTCTGGGCAGACTTCTGCTGGCTCATCTGGAGCCAAAGATAAGACGGATGAGATTATGGAAACTTTCAAGCAAGTGCAGATTAACCTGCCTTTGCTTGAAGCTATCAGGCAGATTCCGTCTTATGCCCGCTTCTTAAAGGACTTGTGCACGAAAAAGCGGCAATCTAGAAAACAGGTCCAGTCTAAAGTTGTCCTGCCTGATTCTGTTAGCTCAATTGTTCAACATGGCACACCTCCGAAACTTAAGGACCCAGGGGCCCCATATATCTCTGTAGTTATTGGTGACTTACAAATTGATGAGGCTCTGCTTGATCTGGGTGTGGGGGTGAACATCCTTCCGAGCTATGTATATGAACAACTTGGGGGAGGCAATCTGAAGCCTAGCCCTGTAGTCCTTCAAGTTGCTGATCGATCACTTAAGACACCACGGGGAATTTTGGAAGATGTCCTCGTAAGAGTGGAGGATTTCTTTTTTCCCGTTGACTTCTTAGTTTTGGACACTGACCCTACCAACAAGCCAACCAAACCCTCCATCATTTTGGGCCGCCCCTTCCTTGCAACTTCCCATGCTTCAATTAATTGCAATACTGGGGCATTGAAAATGGGCTTTGGGAATAGGAAAATCTGGCTTAATGTGTTTGATGCTTACAAACAAGCTGGACTTGAGGATTGTTCTCAAGTTGAGGTGATAGATGACCTGATTGAAGAGGCAACTCCTGCAATGTTATGTGATGACCCCCTTCAGCATGTCATGCTAAATGAGCATTCCCATCTCTTGGAGGAATGTGAAGGGGATATACTAGAACTAGAGGAATTGCTAGGAGTTTCTGCTGAGTCTCTTCCCCCATCATTTCCGCCGAAGGCAGATTTGCTACCTGAGATGGGGACATCTATTATGAAACCCTCAACCATACAAGCCCCCAACCTTGAGTTGAAACCCCTCCCTGACACTCTCAAGTATGTTTTCCTAGGTGCCAATGATACGCTCCCAGTTATCATTTCGGCTGTGCTGTCTGAGGCACAGGAGGGAGCCTTGATTGAATGCTTGTCTAGGCATAAGGAAGCTATTGCTTGGAGCATTGCTGACATTAAGGGTATAGACTCTACACTCTGCATGCACCACATTTATACTGATGATTCCATCAAGCCTTTTAGGGACATGCAGAGACGTCTGAACCCTAATATGAGGGAGGTTGTAAAAAAGGAAATCCTGAAGTGGTTGGACGCTGGGATCATATATCCCATTGCTGATAGTAAATGGGTCAGTCCCATTCATGTGGTGCCAAAGAAGGCAGGCTTTACTGTGGAACTCAACGACCAAGGTGAACAAGTTGTCACTAGACCCTCAACTGGATGGAGGGTCTGTATTGATTACCGCAAGCTGAACACCGCTACCCAGAAGGATCACTTTCCTTTGCCTTTTATTGATCAAATTCTCGAAAAATTGGCAGGGAATAAGTATTATTGCTTTCTCGATGGATATTCTGGGTACAATCAGGTGGCAGTCTTTCCTGATGACCAGGAAAAGACGACATTCACGAGTCCTTACGGTACTTTTGCATTCAGGCGTATGCCGTTTGGATTATGTAATGCCCCTGCAACTTTCCAGCGGTGTATGATGTCTATCTTTTCGGACATGATTGACGAGTGTGTCGAAGTATTTATGGATGACTTCTCTATTTATGGCTCGTCTTTCGACCAGTGTCTCCTGCACCTGGAGAATGTGTTGAAACGATGTAAGGAGACTGGTTTAGTCCTCAGCTGGGAGAAAAGTCACTTCATGGTACAGAAAGGAATTGTACTTGGGCATGTTGTATCTGAGCAAGGTTTGGAAGTAGATAAAGCCAAGATTGATCCTATTTCCAAACTTCCATTGCCTACGAATGTCAAACAGATTAGATCCTTTCTGGGCCATGCTGGCTTTTACAGGCGCTTTATTAAAAATTTTAGTAAGATTTCTAGGCCACTTTGTGACTTATTGGCGAAGGAATCTTCCTTCAGTTTTGATTCAAAGTGTGCCGAGGCCTTTCAAACTCTAAAGGAGGCCTTGATCTCTGCGCCTGTTCTCCAAGCTCCTGATTGGGCACTCCCCTTTGAGCTTATGTGTGATGCTTCGGATTATGCAGTGGGAGCAGTCCTTGGACAAAGGGTTGAGGGAAGACCTCATGTGCTGCATTATGCAAGCAAGACTTTAACTGAACCTCAGCAAAACTACACCGTCACTGAAAAAGAATTACTTGCTGTAGTTTTTGCTCTGGAGAAGTTTAGGTCTTATTTACTTGGGTCTAAGGTGGTTATTTTTACTGATCATGCAGCAGTGAAACATCTCATTGCTAAGAAAGATTCTAATCCACGTCTAATTAGGTGGATCTTACTCCTTCAAGAATTTGACTTGGAAATACGTGAAAAGAAAGGAGTAGAAAATGTTGTGGCTGACCACCTGTCTCGTCTTCCTCTTAACGACTCTATTTCTGAAGACATTCGCGAGACATTCCCCGATGAAACTCTGATGGCGGTAACACCAACTTTACCTTGGTATGCAGACATTGTAAATTACTTGGTCACTGGATAAACTCCTGGCTCTTGGGATAAGCAGAAAAGAAAGAGATTCATTTCTCAAGCAAGATATTTTCATTGGGAAGAGCCAGAATTATTTAGAATTGGACAAGACCAAGTTTTGAGACGTTGTGTGCCTGAAGAGGAACAACAAAGTGTGCTGACATTTTGCCATGCACTTCATTGTGGAGGACACTTTGGTGCTAAGAAAACTGCTTTTAAGGTTCTCCAGTCTGGTTTTTGGTGGCCTTCTTTATTTAAGGATTCTCATAATTTTGTTAAGGCCTGTATTAGATGTCAACGGACTGGAACGATTGGGAAGAAGAATGAAATGCCTCAACATCCTATTCAATCTGTTGAAATTTTTGATGTGTGGGGAATTGACTTTATGGGCCCCTTCCCGTCGTCCCATGGTTTTGAATATATCTTGGTGGCAGTTGATTATGTCTCTAAATGGATAGAGGCCATTCCGACGCGCACAAATGACCACTCTGTGGTTTTGAAATTTGTGAAGGCCAATATCATATCCCGTTTCGGCTGCCCCAAGACTATTATAAGTGATGGGGGACCTCATTTCCGAAACCACCACTTCAATCGGTTAATTAAGAGTTTGGGAGTGACTCACAAGGTTGCTACCCCTTACCACCCTCAGACAAGTGGTCAGGTTGAAGTATCAAATAGGGAGATAAAAAATATTTTGGAAAAGACCGTTAGACCTGATAGGAAAGATTGGTCCCAAAAGCTCGATGATGCTTTGTGGGCTTATCGAACGGCTTATAAGACCCCTTTGGGTACTTCTCCCTTTCGGATTGTGTATGGAAAAGCGTGCCATTTACCTGTTGAGTTGGAACATAAAGCACTTTGGGCTATTCGAAGTGTTAACATGGATTTAGAGAAGGCAGGTAAGGCACGATTTCTAGAATTAAGTGAGCTTGAGGAGCTGAGGAATGATGCTTATGACACCTCTCAAGCTTATAAAGAAAGAACTAAGGTCTTGCATGACAAGTTTATTCTTCGAAAGACCTTTGAACCCAACCAACAAGTCTGGCTTTTCAATTCCAGACTTAAGCTTTTTCCTGGGAAATTAAAATCTCGTTGGGATGGGCCTTACATAATCACCAAAGTATT
Organism: Thalassia testudinum; assembly: GCA_037157565.1. Taxonomy (NCBI): domain Eukaryota; kingdom Viridiplantae; phylum Streptophyta; class Magnoliopsida; order Alismatales; family Hydrocharitaceae; genus Thalassia; species Thalassia testudinum. Next base: position 42,707,826 of record JAZHRO010000049.1, read on the forward strand.
CCCCCATGGAGCTGTGGAGATCAAAAATCCTTCCTCTTCAGCAACTCCCTTTATCGTCAACGGTCAACGGTTAAAACCGTACATAACTTTAGATGGCCATCTAGTTGACGAAGTCACTCTTGAGGAGCCTTAGCTCCTACTATTCTCCGCCTCAGGTAATATCTTCCTTTAGCTATTTTTGATTTTCAATGAGGACATTGTTTGAACCAGGCATGGGGGAGAGGACCTGAGGCATTTTGTTTATAGCATGCATTTAAAAAAAAAAAAAAAGAAAGAAAGAAAAAAAAAAAAAATATATATATATATATATATATATATATATATATAAAAAGAGAAGTTTTGAGCTTAACTGGCTAGATCTTGCCGTCTTAAGCAAATCAGAACTCTAGGGTAGACTAAGTTAATTCTAGGGTCAAACTTTAGAAGCTAAATAAGCTACTAGCTTTAGACCTTTAGGGTCCTTTGTGGACTTAAAAACTTAAGTAGGAGTTAAGTTGCGGACCATTCTTCAAGAGGTTGAGGAAGGGAAGCTAGGGTTTGAGTTAAAAGGTGGGGTAGTACCTGGAGTCTTATTCTACCTTTTGGTTTACAGGTCCTTGTAACCCAAGCATCCAAATTGTTCACACTTGGTCTGGTAATTAACTTAATTTCTGAAAAGAGATTTGGTTCTCTTAGTTTTGACTTAAGAAAGGCTTGAAAACATATTTTGATTGGAAGAGTTCCCGCCGCAGGAGAGGTCGAGTATATACTCACCTTGAGGATGCGATGGTAACATATTACCTCCTCGGCACTTGTCTCTTAGGATATCCATCCTACTGGGGGCATGTAAGCGCATTGCGCGGTTCAGGTACCATGGGCGGCCCTATCTCGAAGTGCCGATTGCCATAGGCCTGAATTCGCTTAAGAAATCCATGGGCGATACTATCTCGAAGTGTCGATTGCCAGGAGTTCTTGGGGTCGTTATGGGCGGTGCTATCTCGAAGCATCGAAAGCCAGGCACCCTTCGAGGTATGGTAATGGGGACAATGAATCCAACACAGACCGTGTTGATAGCTGATCTGAGGTTAGACTTAGAAGAATCAAACAAAAAAAAAAAAAAAGTATATTTATTAAAAAAAAAAAAATTCCTTTAACTCAAATAACTCGGACCAATGCAAAAGCACGGATGCTTTAATCTCAGGGATCAATAAACTTTAGGGTAGAGTCAGAAATCAGGGAAACTTGTGCTTACAACTCGTCTTTAGCCGACCTAGTCTGTAACTTAGCAACTACTTAGGGACCTTGGGTTTAGAACCTGAACTTAATATGCTTCTGAAGGAAGACTAAGTGAGTTGACTAGTCTACTTAGAGTGCTAGGTTTCACTTAATTTTGCTAGGGACTAGCAAAAACTAGGCATGGGGGTATTTGATTAGCCCATAGTTGTGGGCTATTTAAGTATTTAAGTGCCTACACATTAGGTTAATTCTAACATTTATTTAGTATAAATGAGGATGTAAATAGATTAATTCATAGTTTTAATCTAATTACATAATCCATACATTGCATTCATATCTTAAGTGCATTTAGAATTAGCTTAGAATAGCATTCATCTAATTAGATAACCAATTAGCTATATTGTTTTTATTAACATAGAAGTTGAGGGTCTATACATAAATAACCCTAATATTTTAATAATATTTTCTTTATTCGTCTTCTTTCAGAACGGCTGGCTGCCGCTCCAACGCCCGGCTGCTGCAGTGATGAAGCCATTCAAGGGGGAGCGGATGTGGTGGATCTGGTCGGCGGCTGATTTCAAAATTGTTCAAGACACTATAAAAGGAGCACGGAAGCTGCCGGCTGCAGCAGGCCTCCGCCACCGACCCACCACTGTGCAGAGAGATCCTCTCTCTTCCACTCCACACTGCCGGCCTCTACCGTGGCGGCGAGTCTCCACCACCGTGGGCGTGTGGTGTGACAGGCCACACCGCCATCCGGAGCTCGCCCGCATTACCGTGAGCACATCAGCGTGCATCTCCCTCGCCGTCGTCACCAACCACCACCGCCGAGCCACTGTTCAATCACCCTTTCAGTCACTTAAGACGTCCGGGAAATTTCCCGGACGTCTGATGTCCACCCCCACTCCAGCAGCAATCTCCGTCCTCTCACTTCGCTTCCACCGCAGCCACGCCTCCGCGCGCCAGCGCCCTCAGCAGACCCTCCGCGCGCCCACGCACAACCGCCTGCAGAACCGCCAACAACCGACCTCTGCAGCTTCCACCGCACACGCCAGCGCCCGCCTGCAGACCACCGCAGCCACGCCTCCGCGCGCCCACGCACAACCGCCTGCAGAACCGCCAGCAACCGACCTCTGCAGCTTCCACCGCACACGCCAGCGCCCGCCTGCAGACCACCACAGCCACGCCTCCGCGCGCCAGCGCCCTCCGCAGACCCTCCGCGCGCCCACGCACAACCGCCTGCAGAACCGCCAGCAACCGACCTCTGCAGCTTCCACCGCACACGCCAGCGCCCGCCTGCAGACCACCGCAGCCACGCCTCCGCGCGCCAGCGCCCTCCGCAGACCCTCCGCGCGCCCACGCACAACCGCCTGCAGCACCTCCGCCGGAGCTCGTCCGGCCACCTCCGGCCGCCGCGCGACTCGCCGTCACCACCGATTCGAAGCCCTTGATCCAAGGGACCTCCTCCGAGCTTCCCGTGCCCGACCATCGGCTCCTCGTCGCGCAAGACAACGGGGAACAATTCCCCTGTTTTGCTACAGTAAAGCGTTGATTAAAATTTACATTTTCTGCCATTGCCAGATTTTATTCATATTCTATTCACTCTGCATTGCGGAAAATATCCTGTAGTTTCTCATAATTGCCATTTCAGCATTGTTTCTGGCTTAAACCTTAATCTAAAGGCAATCTTGGCTTGGTTCTTGTCCAAATTGACTACGAACAAACATTTTTAAGTAGCGCGAATTTTAATACGTTATTGCCTCCCTGTGGATACGACCCGCTCCTCTGCGAGTGGTTATTTCTTGTTAAAAATTGATTAGTCGATTTTTCCACCACATTAAACTACAAACGACTTAAAAGTGAAAGATCGACTCGGTCACAGAGGAGCTGCCAGGACTACCGCCTGAGCGTGAGATTGAGTTTGAGATCTCACTAGTACCAAGGACCAGCCCCATTTCTACAACACCTTCCAGGATGGCACCACTTGAGCTGCGAGAGCTCAAGTCCCAGTTGCAGGACCTATTGAAGAAGGGCTTTGTGAGGCCTAGTGCATCTCCATGGGGAGCCCCGGTGTTATTTGTGAAGAAGGATGGTACCATACGCCTTTGTGTGAACTACAGATAGCTGAATAGGGTTACCATCAAGAACAGGTATCCGCTGTCGAGGATTGATGATTTGTTTGACCAGTTGCGAGGTGCTACAGTGTTCTCCAAGATAGATTTGAGATCTAGCTACCACCAGTTGAGGATCAGGGAGACCAACGTCTCCAAGACAACTTTCCGCACCCGGTACGGACACTACGAGTTTTTGGTCATACTGTTTGGCTAACCAACGCCCCTGTTGCCTTCATGGATTTGATGAATTGGGTGTTCAGACCGTATCTGGATCAGTTTGTGGTGGTATTTATTGATGATGTGCTCATTTACTCGCGGGATCAGGCATAGCACGGACAGCACTTGCAGATGGTTCTAGACACGTTGAGACAACGTAGGCTGTATGCCAAATACAGCAAGTGCGAGTTTTGGTTGAGGCAGGTGACCTTCTTGGGTCATGTGATTTTAGGGGATGGCTTAGCTGTGGATCCAGCCAAGGTAGAGGCAGTGCTCAGGTGGGAGAGGCCATGTACAGTGACAGAGATCCACAGTTTCTTGGGACTGGCAAGTTACTACCGACGGTTTATCAGGGGTTTCTCGCAGATTGCACGTCCTATGACTCAGTTGACGCAGAAGGACGTGCCCTTTGCTTGGACAGATGCTTGTGAGCCGTGTTTTCAGGAGTTGAAGGAGAGGCTGACTTCGACTCCTGTGCTTACCATCCCGAACAACAGCGGCGGTTTCGTTGTGTACACGGATGCTTCGTTGCAGGGGTTAGGGGGTGTGCTCATGCAGCGAGGTCATGTTGTCTCTTACGCTTCGCGGTAACTGAAGCCCCATGAGCATAGCTACCCTACCCACGACTTAGAGCTGGCAGCTATTGTCTTCGCGCTGAAGACATGGAGGCACTACCTGTACGGTGAGACTTTTGAGATATTTACGGATCATAAGAGCCTCAGGTACTTGTTTGATCAGAAGGAGCTTAACATGAGACAGAGACGTTGGTTAGAACTCCTGAAGGATTATGACTATAGCATCTCCTACCATCCGGGGAAGGCCAACGTGGTGGCTAACGCCTTGAGCCGGAAGGCACCCTCCCACTTGGTCCATTTACAGGCACAGAGTTGGAGGCTTATATAGGAGTTGGGCAGTTGGCGACCCCTAGAGTTATAGGGGCATTGTAGGGCAGTGACAGTAACTCGACAGAAGAGACCAGAGCTGATGACCGCATCATCACAGGACAAATGACAGACACGTACCTGCAGTCGATGCGAGACAGTGTACTGTCAGGGAACCCAGGAGACTTCTTTTTTTCAGACGAGGTACTGTGTATGAGAGGACGTTTGTACGTTCCCAGAGACAAGGAGTTGTTTAGAAAGCTCTTGACTGAGGCACACGGGTCCAAGTTCACCATACATCCCAAGAACACGAAGATGTATCATGATCTGTAATGCGACTTTCGGTGGAGAGGGATGAAGCGAGATGTAGGTGAGTTCGTGTAGCAGTGTTTGGTGTGCCAGCAGGTGAAGGCCAAGCATCAGAGGCCTGCAGGGCCGTTGCAGCCACTTCCTATGCCAGAGTGGAAGTGGGAGAGCATCACCATGGACTTGGTGGTGGGCTTGCCCATTACCCAGCGAGGACACGATGCAGTCTGTGTGATTGTAGACAGATTGACGAAGACGGCACATTTCTTGCCAATTCGAGTCACTTTGGGACCAGCGCAGTTGGCAGAGAGGTATATTCGCAACGTGGTATGTCTATACGGAGTTTTGCGTGAGATTGTATCCGACCGGGATACCCGTTTTACGTCTCAATTTTGGGTTGAGTTTCAGCAGGCATTGGGGACACGGTTGAGGTTCAGTACGGTGTACCACCCCCAGACGGACGGACAATAAAAGCGCATGATACAGACACTTGAGGACCTTTTACGTGCCTATGTACTGGACTAGAGGGGATCTTGGGAGGAGCACTTGCCCCTGGCAGAGTTTGCATATAATAATAGTTATCACTCGAGCATCAACATGACACCCTACGAGGCTCTATATGGACGAAGGTGTACTGCGCCCTTGAGTTGGGTTGAGGTGGGGACCAAGTGGGAGGTTGGCCCCAAGCTGATCCGGCAGAGTCAGGAGGTGATTGAGCAAATTCATAGACGACTTCGCACTTTCAAGAGCAGACAGAAGAGTTATGCTGATCAAAAGCGCAGAGAGGTGCAGTTCGAGGTTGGGGATCACATCTTTCTTCGCGTTTCGCCCATGAAGGGCCTGCAGCATTTTGGGGTGGAAGGGAAGCTCGCACCGAGGTTTGTGGGGCCCTTTGAGGTCCTGGAGCAGGTAGGACCTGTTGCTTACAGGCTTGCCCTTCCTCCCCAGTTTTCCAATGTGCACGACATGTTCCACGTGTCCAACCTCAGGAAGTACATCGCCAATCCCAGTCACGTTCTGAGCCACGAGAGTGTCAAGGTGGGTGACGACCTGACCTACCCCGAGCAACCAGTGTAGATACTAGACAGAGCCATCCGAAGTTTGAGACGGAAGCAGGTACCCCTGGTGAAGGTCTTGTGGAGGAGCTAGGGGTACGAGGAGGCTACCTGGGAGCATGAGGCAGCGATGCAAGAGCGGTACCTGGAGCTTTTTGAGGGTACATCCTTTCGGACCGGCTTCGGTCCTCTTTAAGTTTGTTATGCGTATTTATTTCTTTTCTGCACCCGAACTAGCTCAAGTTTCGGGGACGAAACTTCATTTAAGTTTGTTATGATGTAAAGACCCGTTCTATCCTAAGCCTTTTAAGACGTCTGGACTGTGGGTCAGAGGTCTGGTCAGCCGTCTGGACACCTTCCCAGACATCTAGAAATCAAAATTTTTGGGTACGAGCTCGCGTCTGCACGCAGGCTACGTGTAGACAGTACCTGCTCTTTTTCTTCCCTTCTCTCTCTCTTTTCCCCCTCCAGCAAACCCTAACCAACCATCTTTATAAACCCCTTCCTCCTCTTATTGGTGCTAGAGCACCGCGATCGTTTATTTTGATGATAACAAAACACGTGTCATTTAACATTTGCACTTGAAGTCTTAGATTTCAGGTTAATTGCAAATGGAGACGTGGTTAGACGGAGTTCGAGCTCGCATCAAGGATGAATTGGAGGAGCTTGATGGAGAACAGAGGAGCTTCGCATGGAGCGATAGCTTGAAGGTGGAAAGACAAGAAGAATATGATAGAATTCTGTTTATCTCTTTATTTGTACTTATGTCTTTATTTCCTTGCTCTTTTTGTTTCTTAGAATATCATGTTAAAGAGCCTCAAAGTACCCTAACAGTAGTTCTAGGAATACCTGCACAACCCTAGGATACTTAGGTTTTCTATAGAGAACTTAGAAAACCAAAATAGGGTTCAAACAACCTTTTCAGATGTCTAATCTGAAAATCGGACGTCTGATAATGACTTTTAAGACGTCTAACTGTTGACTCAGACGTCCGATAATGTTTAGGTTGGACTTAGTTAGTTCTGTCTGATGAAATCAGACATCCAAACCTTAGTCCAGACGTCTTAGAAGACATCTGATGTTTTTGTCAGACATCCAATTAGTGGACCGTTGGCTACCTTAGTAAACACTTAAGGAAATGACCGTTAGCCTCGTATCATACGTCCGTAGAGGACCCCAGACGTCTGATACATGACCGTTTTGCCTCGGCTGACCCAAAATCTCTTCTCAAAGATTTTATAGCCGTTGCACTTCCTTGGGAATCCATTTCCGCAGAAAAGTTTCCAGACGTCCAAACTTAGTCCCAGATGTCCTGTATGTCGTCTGATGACAATTCACTAGAACCTTGTTTAGATCTGATTCAAGTCAGGAAGGAAACCCACCTAAAATCAGATGTCTGACTTTGTTCCCAAACGTCTTAAACTGGTTTTCCAGACATCCGATGCCAGGATCAGACGTCCTATAACCCTGTCAGTGTAATGATTAATCCTGATTTCGGCCTAATTTTCTTGGACCTTGCACCCAATGGCTATGAAAGCCTTCCAAGGCCTTCCAAAGCCTTCCTAGGGCCTCTATAAATAGAGGAGAACCTTTGCCACTCCAACACACATCTAGACACACCCAAGCAACATACTTTCCACTCTTTGGTGTCTAAAAGTAGAAGAAGATCAAATTGAAGAAAGCTCTCGCTCTCCAAGCCTACTTCTACATCTAAAGAGCTTCAAGCCATTTGTGCACCCGCTCTCCCGCCATAGTTCACGAGAGCACCGTTGTGTCGTTGCATAGTTCACGCATCCACGTCGTCGACGCACTTCCAGCAAAGGGAAGCATCCTAACTCCTATAGAAGCTTAGTTTAAGGATTACTTTGTTGGCTCTATAGGATTATTGTTGTATTTTACTTTGTTATTTGGTTGGGTATTCGCAATGTGAGTTCCCGTCTCCATCAAGGGACAAAATCCTTCTCATGAAGAGAAGGGGTTGAGGAACGCTACCCTCGCACTTGTAGCGTGGTTGTAATTGAGGTTGAATCACCCCTGTTTAAGTGATTCGTTTAGTGGATTTGATCAACTTGGTTGATCAGAAAATCCTAACTCGAGAGGGTTAGGTGGTGGTTTTCACTTGGTTTGGATTTTCACCTAAAAATCATTGTGTACATTGTGTGATTGTTTATTTTGTGAGATTGTTATATTTTAATTTCACATTTTTACGTCACGCTGATCTTACCCCCTCCAAGTAAGGAATTACACCTCTCTCGTTCTCCCCACTCCACAGCCACCAGCTCCTTCTTCTCTCCCTCTCCACCCCTACAAGAGGAGCCAGCACGAGTGAGAGAGCACGAGAGCAATGACGAGGAGGAGGGCGTGAAGAGAGGAGGAGGAGGAACTTGAGCTCACGAGCTCGTGTGGGAGCTCACCGGAGGGCGCACGGTTGAAGCAGTGTGTAAGGGAGGAGAAGGAGTGCATCAGAAAGTCATCCCTGATGCTGCTGCAGCCGGAGCTGCAGGCGAGGTGTGGCTGCGTGCGGCGAGGGCGAGCGGGAGCAGGTTCTAGTTCTGGGTTTTTCCCAGAATCAGACGTCTGGAGTGTCATCCAGACGACAGAGCAGACGTCTGGAGGCAGTTCTAGACATCTGAAGAGAGATCTTCGCGAAGGTACATTCCCTTTGCAGATACGGCCATGCAGGCCACTCCGCAGCTACACTTTGCGTGGCTATTTTGAGAGGATTTCGCTGTCGCGTACAGGATTTTCTTTAGGAAGGTGCGAGGCATGCCCTCCCACGCATTTCAGACGTCTAGGCGGCTTACCAGACGGCTGGAAGCACTTCCAAACGTCCAGAGAGCAGGTCGAACGTCTGGAGCTAGGTCCAAACAATCCAAAAGAGTTCCTGGATATCTGCGGTCGACACAGAGCTTGAGGTGCATTTTTGGACACTTTTAAGATGTCTGGACGATGTTCCAGACGTCTAATTTGAGTCACTAGCCCTATTTTTGACCCGTTTAGGATCTGTTTGAGGTCCGTTTTACGCAAATAAGATACTGATGTTTTCCTTGTGAGTTCCTCTACTTGTTGAAGGCTTTCTATACTGTTCTGAATGTTCCCGTGTGATTGCTCCTTGTTATAAGACTTCGTTCCATTGCGGGATCGGGACTTGCTGAGGCACGTGAGCTTGCCATTCGAGCTCCCAATACTCTTAGATTGTCAGGTAGAGTGGCCTCCCCTAATTTAATGATAAACCTGAATGCATGTGTGGAATGAATGAGTAGAACCTAGGATGTGGCATGAACCCTAGGACGAGAAACACTTGAAATGTCTGTATGCGTGATTAAATTGTAGTCTGGAATGAGTAGATAGAAAACAATTGCCTGTTAATAAACAAGAGTTGCCTGTGAAATATGAATTACCTGTGCTAGTTAAACAGTTACATGCGACATCACCTGTTGTATCCGTTAAATGATAGAAACATGAGCTGCATGTGTACAACCTAAGATTAGAAATGTAAGTGATAGAAACATGAGCTACATGTGTACAACCTGAGATTAGAAATGTGAATGATAAAAATACGAGCTGCATATGAATAACCTGAATACGGAATATTGGAATGGCATGAGAAACATGAGTATGAAACCTACGGGGAGTTAGGTGAAAAAGGGATGTGGCGTAGACTCGGATAGGTTGTGTTAATATGGTGATTTTATCGTTGAAATGCGTATAGTGGTTAACCTAAATCGAACCTAACCATCTCTTTACAAAAAATTTTTACCTAGCCTACTTGATTGTATCTTGGTCACTTTTAGGCCGAGGGTCAAACTCAGGGAAGTGGGATTAGAAGTGAATGAGTTTCTACGCCTTTCCTACAACGAATCTCTTCTGTTCGTTTATTGTGTTTTTGGTGTTTTTCTATTTAATATTTTTTTCTGATAATTTTTGTCCTTGAGGTAACCCTCAAAATTGGGTTCTTGGCTTTGAATCAAATTAGGGTTTCAAAACTAGTCTTCGCAAGTCAAGGATTATCTTTTCTCTTTTATATATTTTTTTATCTTTTTAATTGCAGAAAAGAGAAACAGAAATAAAGTAAATATTAGTATATATATATATGTATATATTATATATGTATAAAGGGGTGGGGGTGGAGGTGGAGATGGCGTATAGCACGGTGTTGAGTCGGTCGTCGTCTAAAAAGATGCAACCAACAGGACAAGTGACGCGTGGAGTGTAAGGTGGATTGGTGGAAGATGAGTGCAAACACGCCTTTTATATGCGTGTATCGGGGAATATCAGCAATTGGTACAGATATTCTCGTAATACAACTTATGGTAGTTGATATGAAAATATATATATGTATATATGTAAATATATATCTATATGTATATATATATATATAAGGTTATAATTATATAAGGGTATATATGTAGTATATATATATGTAAATATATGTATAGATAGATATATGTGTAGATATATATATATATATATATATATGTATGTATATATAACTATATAGATGTATATATATATATGTATATATATATAGTAATATATGTATATAGATATATATAGATATATATATATATATGTATATATAGTTATAGATATCTATGTATATATGTATGTATATTTGTGTATATATATATATATATATATATATATGTATGTATGTATGTATGTATATGTATGTATAAGTATATGTGTATATATATGTATATATATCTATATATGTATCTATACTTATACTTATTTATATAGGTAATAATATATATATACAGATATATATGTATATATGTATATATATTTATATGTATATAAATATAGGTATATATGTAAATATATATGTGTATATATATATATATATATATATAAGTATAGATATATATATATGTATGTATGTATGTATGTATACTAATACTTAGTTATATAAGTACTAATATATGTATATATATATATATATGTATGTATGTATATAAATATATGTATGTATGTATATAAATATATGTATATATATCAATATATAAATGTATATGTATATATATAAGTATATAATAGTGTATAAGTGAGAGTGTGTGTGCGCGAGAGTGTGAGTGTGTGTGTATGTGTATCTGCAGAGAGAGAGGGAGAGAATGCTGTGTGTGAGAGAGAGAGAGAGAGGGCGTCTGCTGAGTGAAGAAAAGGTGAGTTAAGCCATCTGATGCTTCAGGGCCGACGTCTGGTGTCCACGCGCACGCGCAGGCGCGTAGGTGTGCGAAGAGGTGCTCACTGGAGGGAGTGAGCACGAGGGAGAGAGGCCGCAGCGCACAATGCTGCGCGGAGAGGCGGGTGTGGGCAGACGCAGGAGCTGGGAGCAGGTGAAGATGCGGGAGGCGAGGGCGGCCTGCAGGCGCGAGAGCACGCAGACGCGTGGGCAGGCACTGGAGCGGGCTCGGGGGGGGACGCGGGTGCAGGCTCACGCAGGTTGCGGCGCGGCGAGTGACCGGATAAGTGAGAAACTTACCGGTCACCGCACTGTAGCCACAGTGTTCCGCTGACTAGCGTGAACAGTGGCTACAGTGTCGCTCGGCTCCACACGACCGGGTGTGTCCAGTACTGTGAGTGCTGGAGGTGTGAGCGGCTGGCGCACGCGCGGAGAAGCTGCGCCAACTGCTGGCTTGCGGGTGGTGCTTCGCAACAGGCACGTGGAGAGGGGCGAGGGCGGCCTACAGGCATGCGAGGTGGCCTATGTGCGGGCGAGCGGTGGCCTGCGCTGCTGCTGCCACCTTGCTACTGCTGTTGCGGAGCTTGAGCTTCAAAGCTTGAAGCTCCTGTGGCAATGGCGGAAATGCTTTGAACGATGAAATCAGAGCGGGGAACCACCACACCCACCGGCTCTTTGATGAGCTGGGTGGTGGTAGGCTCACTGTGGTGGTTGTGCACCACTGTGAGTTCTCCTGCCCGCAGCGTATGCAGGCACGCTCAGACGAAGAGAGGCTGCGTATGGAGGGAGAGGGGAGGAGACGGCCTGGAAGGAGGGAAGCTGTTGTGTTTTTTTGCATGGACCAGGCTTTTTTTGCAAGAAGACGGCCATGCCTTTTTAAAGAGGAGGAAGGCATGCACAACCATGCCCTGGCTGTGCAGGGAGTGGCTTGCTACAGAGCATGGCGCGAGGAAGAAGAGGCCATGTCTTGCAGCCGCGGGAAGAATTCAAAGTCAAATAGAAATAAAAAATAAAGATGGAGATTTTGCAAGGCATCACTTGAGGAAAACGTAAATTTCATGGCCAATTTATTCACTCTCCTCCCCTCTCAATTAAATGCATGCATGCATGTATTTTTACAAATGCGACTATGTCTACCTAATATGCACTAGCAATGCTAGGAAATAGCACAAGATGGCACAATTGCATGTGTATTTTTGCAGTGCAATCATTAGGAGTAGAGCTCCTGAGAATAAATGGAATGGATCTGGAAATGTGAGTGGGAAAGTGTGCTGGCCCTTGAGTACGTAGTACCAAGGAGAGCGACTGTCCCCTCTTTAGTGTAGAGCGGAGCTAGCCGCCCTTGGGTCGAGACCCGAGGTTAGGATTGGCCACTCTACACCGACTTCTTGGCCCTCGCGTACACTGTACCGGGGAGAGCTACTAATGTAGGGAAAGTGCTAGCCACCCCATCGGGCCTAGGGTTCAGCTAGCCACCCTACACCAACTTGTTAGGCCCACTGGGCAAATTAGGGTAGTCAGGCGAGGGTGCGCGGACTGTGGAGGTGCGAGACCCATGTTTGGTTCTTAAGGGCTAGACCCCTGTTACTGAGAGGGCTAGGTCCTATACTGTTCCATGCTGTACTTTGGGTACACCCGTTAGCGGAAACGACTGACCGCGTGCCAGTGCAGGGTAGCTATCCATGCACTTATCGTGCGTGTTGTAGTCACCGTTACGTCTGTCCGTGACCTTGGGTGGTTGACTGGGTGTAGGACCACCACGGGGAACTCTCCCGGCCAGGAAAGCACCACGTGTGACTTCTACTCTTCAGAAAAGACTGCAATCAAGATCGTTCCCACGAGGAACATTCGAGATCAAGAAAGAGATCTGATAAGTAAACGAATGGGTGAAAAGGAATAACTTGTAAAATAAAGTAATTGGAATAAACAGCTACCTGTTCACTTTTACTGCTTTAGTTAGTTGGTTGCCACTCGACTCAGCGTTCGCTGACTTTACGTACTCATAACTCTTTTCAGGTCCAGGTGTTGAGCAGCCCGACTCTCCAGCTGCAAAGGGTGCTGGGCCTAGTAGAGCCCAGTAGCAGTAGACTTCTGTTGTAGTACCTTTTTGTTGTAGTGAGTTTAGACTCTCGTACTTTTACGTTCTGTACCTTTATATTTCTGCACCTTTATGTTCCTGTACCTTATTTTTGTTCTACTGTTGTGGTGGTGACATGTACTGTAGCAGCTTTTGCTTTCTTTACTGTTGTACTCTTTTACTGTTAGTTGCTTAGCATAATGAATGTGGTTTACTTTCCTGCTTTTTGATTATTTCTTGTTGGATCAGTCGAGTCGGGCTGGTCTCGTGTCCTATAAGGATTCGAGACCCGGGTCGTAACAATTAGGAGTAGAGCTCCTATGGATAAATGGAATGGATTTGAAAATGTGAGTGGGAAGTGTGCTGACCCTTGAGTACGTGATACCAAGGAGAGCGACTATCCCTTGTTTAATGTAGAGCAGAGCTAGCCGCCCTTGGGTTGGGACCAAGGGTTAGGATTGGCCCCTCTACACCGACTTCTTTGGCCCTCGCATACACTGTACCAGGGAGAGCTACTAGTGTAAGGAGAGAGCTAGCCATCCCATAGGGCCCAGGGTTCAGCTAGCCACCTTACACCGACTTGTTAGGCCCACTGGGCAAACCAGGGTAGTTAGACGAGGGTGCGCGAACTGTGGAGGGACGAGACCCCTATTTGGTTCTGAGGGGCTAGACCCCTGTTACTGAGAGGGCTAGGTCCTATACTGTTCCATGCTATACTTTGGGCGTACCTGCTAGTGGAAACGACTGACCGCGTGCCAGTGCGGGGTAGCTACCCGTGCGCTTATCGCATGTGCCGTAGTCACCGTTACGTCTGTCTGTGACCTCGGGGTGGTTGACTGGGTGTAGGATCACCACAGGGAACTCTCCCAGCCAAGAGAGCACCACGTGTGCCTTCTACTCTTCGGAAAAGACTACAATCAAGATCGCTCCCACGAGGAACATGCGAGATCAAGAAAGAGATCTGAAAAGTAAACCAATGGGTGAAAAGGAATGACTTGTAAAATAAAATAATTGGAAAAGATAAATTACCTGTTAGCTTTTACTGTTTTAGTTAGTTTGGTTACCACTCCACTCAGCGTTCGATGATTCCGTTTTTCCCGTACCCCTTTACAAGTCTAGGAGTTGAGCAACACGAGTCGCTGGCTGTAGAGGGTGCTGGGCCCAGTCGAGTCCAGCAGTAGTTTCCTATTGTTATACTTCCTTTTTGTTAGTGAGTTCAGACTCTTGTTACCATTTATGTTTCTGTACTTTGTTTCCGCTTTACTGTTATGGTGGTGATATGTACTGTTAGCAACTTTTACTTCCTTTACTGCTGTACTCTTTTTCTGTTAGTTACTTAGCATAGTAAATGTGGTTTACTTTCCTGCTTTTTGGTTCTTTCTTGTTGGACAACTGGGTCTTGGGATTATTCGAGTCGAGCCAGTCTCGTGTCCTATAGGGATTTGGGAACCGGGTCGTAACATCTGGACTTGGGTTCTAATCAGTAACTCATAGGCACTGGTACTTGGCATCAGTACCGATACCCATTGAATATAAAATCCATAACTGTAAGTCATGGATACAGGTACTGATCTACCAGTATCAATACCTAGAGAGCATGAGGTCCAGTTGAGACAAGATGTTGTACAGGTCCATCATAAGATAGAGGTAGGTTAATTTTAGCTAAGCCTCTAAGGGTTTAAGGAATTAACGCGAACAATACACATATATAGTGCTAGACTTTTTTTTTCCAAACTTAATATGCAGGTGATGGACCACAAATGGTTATTTCTGATACATGCACAACAATGCATAAACAATTTTAGTGTCCTAATTGGTGAGAATTTATTTCATGCAAAATTGGTATTGGGAAAAAGTTGATGATTGGAAAGATGTCTGTGCTATACAAGGTTGATCTATCACATACAGTGACATGATGTGAAGATGGTTAGTGTTGGTTGGTATTATCAGTGCTAAACCAATGCATAAATTAGAAATTTGATTTTTTTTATTTTTGATATCACCATATTAGAAATTACATATGCAGGTGATGGACCATGAATGGTTATTTCTGATACATGCACAACAATGTCAACAATGCATAAACAATTTTAGTGTCCTAATTGGTAAGAATTTATTTCATGCAAAATTGGTAGTGGGAAAAAGTTGATTGGAAAGATGTCTGTGTCGTACAAGGTTGAACTATCACATATAGTGACATGCATGTGAAGATGGTTAGTGTTGGTTGGTATTATCATTGTTAAACTAATGCATAAATTAGAAAATTGATTTTTTTTTATTTCTAATATCACCAGATTAGAAATTACCCCTGAAAAATCTACATGACATGCACTTTTTATGATGGTTACAAACATACTTTGGTTATATCTCCTTGGGAGTTCGATTGTTGTCAAGGTTCCTTGATTTTTGGTATATCTCCTTCTAATGTTATATTTCTTGCAAATTTGCTTCAGGTCTGGCGTTGCTTTCTATTCGTACTGATTGTGTATGCCTGAAGTTTTATGGATGCTAAAGTTGTTGTCCTTGGGATTTCTTTGTGGCTAAATGGTTTTAAAAGTCAATAGTTGAGTAGAGTGGATCTTGAAGCAGGGGAAGACTTGCTTATGGAATATGATAATTAGACTGTAATCTTTAGAAAGTCCATGAGATTGGTTTTGAGTAGCATTGTTGAAGTTGGAACAAACTCAGAAACATCATGTGTGCATTTTCTTGAGATGGTTGAAATTGTTTATGAAAAAGAGATATGAATAGGTGCTTACAAATGCAAATTACAATGAATTAAGGTAGTTTGCTAATCTAAGGGGGTTGTGTTATAAGGTAATTAATTTATTTTTCATGACATAAAAACTTGGAGATGTTTGTCAATATTGTTATTGTTTTATCTTCAAGTTGGCATTGAGCTAGCTCCAAAGGACTATGATATGGATTCTCTAGCACCATTTCAGAAAATTGATATGGTCAGGTTGATAGCCAGCCATAAGGTGAGAATTTTCACTTTCATAGGAAAACATATATTTGGTTTTGCCCATGAAAATGTCTAGACTAACATATAGATACTAGCATTTTCTTTTGTTTTTCTCAAATGGTGCTCCCCATCACTAGAATGTACCTCCTTACCTATCACAACATTATAAATCTTTAACCCCTTATTCGAATGCAATTTCTTCAAAAGTTCTTTATCAAAAATTTCTTTAGTATCACTTGAAACAATTCCCTTCCCTTTATCTAAATTCACATTTATAACAATCCCTGATTTAGTTGCTTCATCATCAAGATTATGTTGAATGTATTCTAAATTTTCTTTCTTCTGGGAAACTAGAACCTTGTCAATAACATGTGTTGACTTCTGTAAGTCAGATATCTTTACATATTGTTGTTCTCCACATTTATCAATATTAGGCATACCATGCACCCTTTGTTTACTTGAATTAGATTTGACACACGAAATTTGATTTCCTTTCCTTTGTACTTGTTTCCATCCATCACCATCAATAGGTGACTTCTTTTTCTCAATATGAATCCTCCATCAACTCCTACAATACACTGCTTCATACCCTAATAGCCAACTTCTATTAAAAAATCATGGGCAATATTCAAACACAACAAATTGTTTTATAACTTCATCATTATTTTTAAGCCAAATACAATCCACCAAAGGCTCCATCAGATCAGTTTCCACACAAAGTCGAATATACCTTGGTCTCATCATAAAATTAACATCCTTATCAACCATCAGCAACTTCCCCCAAGGCTTCAAAATGGATTTAAGAATATCAGGTTTTAAAAAATGAAATAGCAAACCTAGAAATTTCTTTTGACATGTTACTATATACATGTCAATAGTTCTTTTGGTATGTTACTAAAAAAAGTAGTGATAAATCGGATGATGCTAGCAGAAAAAAATTCTACAATACAAGTCAATTTTGATTTATTTTGGCCATTCAACCTTTCACATTACCATAATTTAATTTAAACAAAAAAATAACTAACTTAACTACCATACAAGGGTAAACAAGTCTTTTGTCACCATATCTCTCATTCTAACCCTCAATATCAAGTAAACATCTCCCTTTCACATCATAGGTTAACACCTATTCCTAACCCTTATTCAGTAAACACAAACAGAGGTTAACCCCTATTTGCAAGTAAACAAAAATAAGAGTTAACTCCTATTACAACTTTGCTATCCCAGGTTAGCTAACCCACGTCGTAAACTAATCCTAAAAACATAAATTAAAGAAATAGAAATGAATCTCCCTCATATGAGATCAAAATAGGTTATCACTCAGACTACTTCTTTCTCACATACTCATATTATAGAAGAAATAACATAAAGAATAAAAATGACTAAAGAAGAGTTTTCCCTCTTGTCTCTTCAAGTTCATCATTTTTTTCTCTTTTTTTCTTTAACTTCAATCCTTCCCATCCTTCTTTTTTTCCTTCTCCCCACGTGCCTCCTCCTTTTCACTTTTTCTTTTAGAGTCAACAAATAAAAGAATGATAGAGGGCTAAAGACAAAAAAAAAAAACCAACTCATTTACTCCTTATGGTTCAAAGAACCCAAAACCTAGGGAAGTGTTGTCGCTCCCTCCAGGTTCAGAGAACCACGAACACATCGCTGAAGCCAAAACAATCTCGCAACCTTGCAAAAGATCTTCGCCACAATCTTCATTGGAGATCACTCGTCCTAATCATGGTTCATCGTCGCTGCCACGAGGAGATCGTGGCCTTCCTGAAGCAGAGGGGCAACATGAACCCTGTACCTATGGAGCTTGCGAACCTTGCGCTGGCAGCATATAGCTAAGCACGTGTGCCAACTCCACAAAGTGCCTCCGATTCCTCCAGTGTCCCCTCATCGCCATCAGCGTAGCCCTTACGACCCTCTCCCTCGCATGCTTCGTTGGTGCTTGCTATCGCGTCGCTACTACTCTTGCGATCAGGTGCGAGATCTCCGTCAAGGCTACCACTGCTGAAGCTTCCTCTGCCAACCACGCCATCTCCTTCCTCGGCACCTCTGTTGTTGGCGTGGGAGCACAGTGCCTCCTCGGGCGACACCATCTTCCTCCTCTCTTTCGATAGGGTTTGTTGGAACCCAACAGGAGCAAACCACAAGTGTAGGACCTCCTCCACTGCCTTAATCTGCATCAGATCTCGAGGGTTCCGTCGAGGCTTCGACAGTGCTCCTCCGCAATGCACTCCTTGCAGAACTCCAACACCTTCCTCTACTCCATCTAACATCTTATGTTCCACACTAATAGCAACCATGGATGAATCAACATGGAACACATCAACCATGAATGGTAATAGAACTTGAAAATAAATCCAAGAATGATTGCTCTGATAATATATTAGAATATAAAATTGAAATAAAGTAAACAATAATATTAAAGTATCATAATATGAATGTTTGGATTTACATAGAAATTTCACTCACAAAGAGTGAGGTGAAAAGCATGGGAGAAGCACTCCAATGACATATTATTTCACTATTCTTCTCAAAGATAAAATGAAAGGTATAAGAGTCCTTTTATAAGCCATCATACACCTATTTCTCACTCCATTATGTGGGATTAAACTATTTCCCAACAACATCTTCTCTCTCAACAACTAGCAGGTTTAATAAAATTTATCTTGACAATACCCACCATAAAGGAATGCCACTATCTTTTTCTTTGGCCAGCAACAACTTAATTCCATTCAATTAAGAGAAAACAACGAAAGACTTCACTATCTAACAAAGGCAAAGTGCAACTAAGGGTCAACAAAGAAGCCAAAATAAACCTCGTGAAGGAAGCATGGGACTTTTTTTCTTTGCAAAAAAAATATTTCATTAAGGGAAGGATAACTGTTACAGTAAGATGTAGCCCTACAAAGGAGAGAGAAGGAAATCATCGTGCTCCCTCAAGAGGGTAACTAACAATCCAATCGAGGTAGCTCCAAAACAAAATACAAACAAAGAAACAATCAAAACAAGAGCCCTCTCAAGGCAACTCACACTCCTTTTCGAGGGGAACTTGGAAACCAAAACAACCATGAGAAAAGAAACAACAAAGATAAACAAAGCATCTAGGCAACATATGATCTAGGTACGTAAAAAGCCGCTTCATGCCACTAGTTGACAATAGTGCCACAAAAGACATCCTCATGATCTTCACAATCAGCGCTAACAAGCACCAACAAGCTAGGGCCAAAGTTAGTTGGCCAACACTCAATCGTGTAGAGCCTAGGTTCAACGTGATCCCTAAATAAAAGAAATGTTGTGGGGTGACGGGTGAATCCTGAGCAAATCAAGCGTAATCTTGTTCACCATAAGATGACCAAAACAACTACCATGTCTAAGAAAGAGCTTCCTTCAATCCATCAAATCGAACCTTGGTCACGTAGAAGGTTGTAGCCTCACAAGAGAGTAGCCTCAAACATCTAGCAATCAACATCAAATGGTAAAATTAACAAAAATGAAAAGCCTTAAAGATCCTAAATAGTTGAAATGTTGAGATAGAGGACACCCCAAGCAAGGTTCGCAACATTCTGCCACTAGCTTAGACCATGGAGCACCAAAAAATGCCCACGAAAAAATTACAGAAAAAATAATCAAACGAGAAAAGGCCAATTAATTAAGAGAAGTAGAAGATTGAAAGGGGGATCAAGCCTTATGAGACCAACAACCCGAAGATGCAGAGCATGATAGTCAAAGGTAGTAAAGCCATTGAGAAGCAACAATTAGACAAGACCTAAGAGGCCTTCATAACGAAGCTTGTTGTCAACAAGAATCAATGCTACCTGCTAGGAGCTAAAGCCCCTTACCAAGGGACATGAACATGGCCACCTTCTCCAACAAGAAGCAACGACTAGTCAACTCGAGAAGAGAGATTAGATATTTGACTCAAGGATGAGAAGCGAGCAAGCATGGACATCACAAAGAAGGGGCGATATGATGAAGACTCAACTTCAAGAGATAGAGAGGAGGGCAAGTCTGAGTAGATAGCAACTACGAGAGAGTCCTTAACCGACCCTCCAAGGCTAATTAGGGACCCCAAGCATAAACAAAGGCGAAGCTCTTAGGCTTTTAGGTGGGGTAGAGCATTCAGGAAAGTAGGACAATCAATTGACCCTAAATCATAACATTAAGGATGAGATGTCTACCCTCTATTGATAAGCCAAGACATAGCACCTGTCAACTGTCATTCCTCAATCCTAAAGCCTTTGGTGATGTCCAATTCCTTCAAAGACTTCATTAACTACATCCATCACTGAGGTATGGAAATTAAAATCATGAAACAACAAGAGTCATAACAAAACACAATAAGCACTGAAGGCACATAATGGACTCAAGACACATTTCCTAAGATTTAAAACAAGCATCACATTTCATGATCATGTGACAAAAAATTTAGTCGGTTAAGACTCAAGAACTTTGATTTTCATTTCCCAACAAAAATCAACCTAATTTAAATGAGTAAAATCCACTTCATTTAATATTTAGGTGAATTTAAATTTTTGAATGCAAATCCAATCAAGTTTGAATTCATGGAAAAAGGTACACCCGAATCCATATACCCAATATATATATATATATACACACACATACAAGACTAAAAATTCTAAACATCTTAAGACTCCCAACTATAAAAATTTCAAACATCCCAAAACTCCCAACCTCCTATATCAAGCTGCTAATGTGACAAGAAACTTAAAAATGATTACGAACTCACATTTTTAATTTTTCAAATTTCATTTCAACATCAAAATTCAAGAAGCACTCCAACATAACATTTCCTATCTTGTCTTATGCAACATCCAAATTCCATCTCAACACTAAGACCTCTCCTCATTTGATTATCTTCACCACCAAAATACAACATTATGATATTTTAAATATTTCAACTTAATATAAATGTGTATTTGCATACGACATCCTTTAATTGACATTGATAAGTATTTTAATTTAATTTCATTAAGAGACTTTAACTGTCTCTCTCTTAATTTCTTATAATACTTTAAAATAATAAGGTGATATATAAACCAACAAGTTAATAAATACTCATTAATTTAACAAATATGGGACAAATTTTGCTCAATTGTATTTGTACCGAATATAAAAAAATAGATTTATAAATAAGGATAAATTCAAAAATAATAAAATTCAACCCAAACTTCATCCATTGACATCAACGATCCCATTCTCATGCAAAACATCCAAACCCCTATGAGAAAAAAACAAAACACCCAAAGTCATACACAAAATTAACAAAGCACCAAGCCAGCTAGCCAGTCAGGGAAACCAATTGCCATAATGAGAAGACACTTAAGATGACCTGAAGACAATTGGTACCCAAAAAAATCTAAGATTCTAAACATATGCATTACTACAATCAAATAAAGCCCTTGAGACTCGTGCAATACTTGAAATTAATCTACACATTACTTACTGACCAATCCTTGGGTCTAAACAAAAACACAAAATTTGCACCAATAAGAAAATATCTAAAGCACTTTCCAATTGAAAATTCATATAACGTTGACTTTCAAGAAGAAACCTCGAGGTTGTCCTGGAAAGGCGGCAAACCATTAGAGATTAAGGCAAGGAAGAGAGAAGACTACAAGAGTTTTGCTGCAAGGCGGTCTCAAACACGTTACACAGGCAAATTACATCCATCGGAGGCTCACATTCTACATTAGACAACAAACACAGACATGGAAGGAAGGAAGAACATGGCAACTCATCAATAAACACAAGGCAGATTGAATTGTCAGTGCTAGGCACTTCAGACAGAACTCGCAGCAGCAACTTCTGGCTTCACCTTCGGTGGCCTCCCTCTCCCCCTCTTGACACCCGATTGCAGTGTAGATGTAGGTGTAGGTGTAGGTGCAGGGGTAGCCACTGCTGCCTCGGTGGGCTCCTTTGCCTTCTCGCTAGTCATCATCTTGGCCTTCTTTGGTGGCCTGCCCCTTCGCTTGGGCATCCCTGCAGATGCTTTGGCTGCAGCAACTTCCAGGGGGTCCTTCGGCTTAGGGGGCCGTCCACGTGGCCTTGGGGAGGAAGCAGGGGAACCTTCTGGGACAGGCTCCTTGGGCTTTGGTGGGCGTCCACGGCCCCGCTTTTTGGGGATGTTTTCAGCCTTCTTGTAGTTGTAGTTCACAAGTTCCAGCTCACCATTGTCCTTCATCTTGTTGAGGTGGTGGGAGAGCAACGTGGAGTGGCCAGCAGGGAGATCCTTGTGCTGGGACTCTATGTACTCCGATATGGCAGCTTTGCTGGATCCATCCTTCTCATTGAGGGCTATGATTGCAGCCATTATCATCTAGAATATTGAAAAAAACTTGCAAGATTAAAAATCATTGTAAAAATTGACCAAATAATCTTATGCAATACCTTACCAACTAAATAATCCATAATCAAGCCTATAATCAACAACACCGACTACTCGACCGAGTAATCGGTGTAGTCAACCTTGTAGTAGACCGATTTTTGCAAAAAAGAAAAAATAGGCGTGTAGACATTATTTTCTTTAAGTCAAATAAAACCCTACTTGACCCACTTCCCCGACCACTCTCCTAAAATTATTTATTTTCACTTAAGACTCATCTTCGACTAAATAAAAATACTCTATTGTCGAAATATATATTGTAATGAATTTAATTCAAGCATATATTAATTATTAATTTAAGTAATGATTTATACTTTAATTTAATTATTAAATTTATACTTATTTGATATTATTTATATTTTATAGTTTATTTTATAAACTTGAACTTGAATATATTTATTTTTATACAATAATATATTTTACTTCTTGATATATATATTTACACACATATATATAATATTTAAATATTTAAAAAATATCCAATCAAGTACTCCCCACCTATTTCCATGCACATCATATTCTCCTTAATCAATGACCTGACCAACTAAACACCAACTACCAACTTTTACAACACTATTAAAAATTGAGTTCAAAGCAAAATGCCGACAGCAAAAAAGGCAACATCAATTCAAAAAGCATCCAAGTTTGTTCTTTGATAGTTTCTGTAGTTCCGAAAAGATCAAAAAGCATTATTTCTTTTTTTAAAATGATAAATATGGTGGGCATG
Source organism: Thalassia testudinum (assembly GCA_037157565.1). Classification (NCBI taxonomy): domain Eukaryota; kingdom Viridiplantae; phylum Streptophyta; class Magnoliopsida; order Alismatales; family Hydrocharitaceae; genus Thalassia; species Thalassia testudinum. The sequence goes on from JAZHRO010000049.1 coordinate 42,730,970, forward strand.
AGATTTATCCCCACAAACTCTTGGATGCCAATGTTGGTTACTTTAAATCACATTGTAACTCACCTCAAGTAATGTCATGAAAGTGAAAAATGTTTCCATAAATAGTTGTTCAGATTGCTATCAGGACAATATATTGTTTTCTCTAACCTCGGGTGAAAGACACTGTAGTAGGATAAAAGAACACCATGTCTCACATCCACATCTCTTCAAGTAGACAGTCAAAATCAACAAATGGTTCGTTTCTTCATTTATTATGTTGTGCATGGTGTTGGTGTGTTCAAAAGAGATTCAAACACAAATGGCAAAATTTAAAGTGGGGGAAAAAGCACCTATTCCTCAACAGTCAGTTTCAAGTAGTTCTTACAAGACAAAGCTTAGTTAAGATTTGAGAACTGTCGCGCATGTCAGAAGAAAGCAAAAGCTAGCATCTCCATGAAATGCTGAAATGGTTTTGAGAAGGAAACATTGACAAGATCTGCTCATGCTACAATTACAAGCAACTTGGGAAGAGATTTGAGAAGATTACAACTTGCATAAAAATCTCATTGCCAAATAATCAGTTTTCAATGGGTCTTGTAAAATAAATTATTGCAGCACTTGGCAACAAGATCTCCTTAAGTGGAGGAAAAAGGGGTTGGAAAGCAATGTCATAGGACATTTATATTATGTTTTCACTTCTCAAAGGCAGGCTGGAAATTACCCTCAAACTAATAGAAATTTTTTTTGCTCTTCAATAAGCATCCACACACTTTAATCAAAGACACTTCCTAAAACACCGTGGAGGTTCAATGCAACTCTTCTCCAAAATACCTAGAACCTCTAATGCAATCAAAAATCCACTCATATATGAGCTTGGAACTAAACTGGTAATGACACCTACATTGTCACATCCAGAAACGTTCTCCTTGAGATCAACACACTTAAATGTTTTGCTTGGTACAAAAGCAACACTACTCAAAAAGACCACATGGCAAGAGAGGTACCAAAGTTCAAGCGTGAGCCAAACCATGAACAGAGAAAGTAGGTTGGAACTTAAATGCAAACCCTGATGCACTTCGTCAGTTTGTCAGGGAAATTCCACCACAAGAATAGACAAACAACAAGAAAGAAAATGATGGAAAATGGCCACCAATGTGTTAATAGAGTAGCAAAGCCTCCCATATATACCCTATGGAAAAATATGAACCACAGAATGCTATCAGAGTTAGATAATGGTAATAATCACGCGTGGCTTTACACAAAACAAACGAAACTGATGACAGCTAGATGACTGACACAATATTTCCTTGATAGAACATTTAACATGGAAAAATCTACCTACGAAAAAAAAAAAAGGCACACTTATTTCTAATGCTAAACTTCCAAACACAATGGAAATGAAACCACAACACATCTCCGCACCACCAACACCAAAGCCAGAGTAGCAACATGTAATTATATTCCACAATGAACAACAAAGAAAATGTTGGACTTCTGCAGCAGAAAAATCAAGGAAAACCAAACTTAACAATGCCATGACACTGAAAAGAAAGATACCATTTCTACGGCTACATCCCAAACACGCACCTTAACCTAAGATTCTCTCTCTCCCAAAGAATGTTCCCATCATGCAAAACAATGCAAAGAAGCTAGAGAGCCAGTAACAAAGCTTGCATTTTTAGGGAACAGAAAGGCAAAGACCAACCTGAGCTGCCCGACAAGCAACCAAACACCGATCAACGGGGCCCAAAGACGGGACCTTTACCCCCATTCCATACGCTACAATACTCAAAAAAAAAAAAGGTGAAAAAATCCACCACCCAAAAAAGATTGGAAATTTGACCGATCCACACCATTACCTCCCACCGAAGAACAGAACCCACATCTCAAGGGCGACCAAGAACTCAAAAATGGAAACTTGGGTCTGGAAAAATCGACGAACATGTGAAGCAAACGGCACAAAAAAAAAACGAACTTCAGCTCGTGGGTCCTTGAGGGTTGAAGAATGATTACCTCAGGGTAGGGAGGGAGTGGCGAAGGCTTGTCCTCTGAAGCCATGGAAGCGCTCACGAGAGAACACTAAACAAAGTACAGAGAGAGAGAGGGAGGAAGAGAGAGCAGAGGATAGAGATGTTCGCCAGAAGAAAGAAGAAAAAAAAAGATCGGTGCTTTGATCTCTCCTTTCTCCTTTTCAAAGGTCGAGGGGGCAGAGAGCAAATTTCACCAGGAAAGGATGGTACACGTCACCGATCCACACAGTGCCCACCAGAGTGATCCTCGACCGTTGGATCTTCCTCTCGACTTGTTTTCTCGGCCGTCGATATGACCTCCTTCCCATCTCCCTTTCCGCATGCTTTACCGTCTGGGCTGGTGGATTTTTTTTAAATACCAACTGTGTTTTTTCCCCTTATTAGTTAAATATTTATCACGGGATTGTGTTGGCACGGGCTCTGGCTTTTCTATGTGGGAAGGCAGGATTTTTTTAAGCTGACAGGAAGGGACAACAATTTTAGGATGTGTATTGATGTCTCATAAAAAGTGGTCTGGCTATCTGTTGATGCTGCAAGGAATTTTACGTTTGCCAGCTGTGAAATTTTTGAAAATGCACCAACTTTATGGAGGAGTTATGTGCATATATAATAATCTCTTCTCAGGGCATGAAACACCTTTTTTCTTTTCCTGTTTTTTTTATGTAGCATTTGTTTGAGATAGATGGATCTTATTCGATTCGAGCCTTGTAAATTCAGTGTAATCCAACTCCGGGGTTAAGGCCATATACCCAAGATGGTGGAATTCAATTGTTGGGAGTGGGGGAGTGGAGTGTGGGGAAGTGACCACGTGATCCTTTGCTTAATCATGTGAGTAAAGGGTAGAGATTGCAAAGTTATAGGATTGTTGATTGCCTTAATTTTACCCTAGCATTAGGAAGCGATGTTCGAGAGGTCCTACTATCCTAGCGGGAGGCAATGACGACGTGGCATAGGGGAGGTGTCAATTGGGGGAGGATTCTGTCGAGGTGGTTGTAGCCCTAGAGGATTCAATGGCAACCTCTCAATCAATCGCATGCTATGGTTACTTGTGGTGTGTTTTCACATTGAATACTAATTTCCTTTTCTTGTTCTCCTTAGCACTAATTCTTTGTTGTTGTGACTTTAGCAAGGAATACCCATTATTGCTCCTCAATAGATCAGCTTTTGTGTTTACTTATCTTTTAATCTTTGCAACCTACTTGCTTTCCTACATTTCCATCCTTCCCAATGGAGGGACAAGCCTTGTAACTCCTAGGCAAGAGATTGGGTCTTTATATTGTCTTGTGATGGGCACCTTAAGCTATTGTTCGCATACATTTGTCATTACACCTGGAAGTTAGAGGAAAATAATGGCGAGACGATCGCACAATGGCTATATAAACCATGGAGATCGTTCTTTGTGGGTCGTGCTTCCTATTCTCCTATTATCCTTGCTCGGAGATGAAGAGGAGGATGAAGAGGAAGCATCCAATAAGAAGGGTAAGATGACTTGGAATGACATCGATAGGGAGTTTATTGTCGCGACGAGATTGACATACCACCACAATCAAATCCTCAAGAGGAAGCACACTTTGTATGCTCAGCTCTTGAGCAAGAGTGGTTGGGGGATGGACCCGAGGAGTAGTTTCCCTGTACCACCCTCACCTTCTATTTGGAATGAAGTATTTATCTCAAGTTTCCTTTAATACTTCCATTTAAGCCTTCCTATCATACGTATAAATCATTTTTGAAATTTCAATGACTTGTAGCTTTCACTTGAACTTGCACAACTATGTGACAAGCCATTCATTTATTATGAGGATGTCCATACCATTGTCAGGAGAGATACAGCAACAGGTGAGCATGCAATGTCCTCAAATGTGCAGGAGCAAGTTAATGAAGCAGTTGAAGAACAGATCCAAGAGCAAAATGAGGGCGTGCCTGCTTTGCTACAACAAGAAACATGTTCACTGGAGCATCCAGTAGTGAGTCCATCCCCTTTGAAAACACAATCATTGATGACTTATAGACCTTCCTCCATACACCATACATGGGGCCCACCCTTTTTGGAACTACCACTACCCCTTTTGCTTCTTCTAGTAACCCTCTTCCAATGTAGCTAAGTCCTTCGCAATCGAGATTTGAGTTGGAAGGCTCCAAGTGTGCTTCTGGAGGTTTCGCCTCAAGTGGGGGGAAACATAGGAAGAGGGTAGCCTCCGCTGCAAGTAGGTTAGCAAACTCGAGGTCAGAGGAGTTTATAGAGCTCATGAGAGCTTTGGTTAAGCACCATATCTCTCCGCCACCAAGGTCGACCACATAGTGGATGACATTCGCGAGTGCTTGCAGATTTTCGCATGTAGGTGTTGAATATCAAACCAAATGATTTGGTCACTTTAGCGGTTGTCTTCACCAATTCTAGTTGGAGGGAAGTATTCAAGGACATACTCCACTCAGATGCGGAGTTAGTGGCCTTTCTACGGAGGCACGTTGGAAGCAACTATGGCTTACGATATTCTCAATTGGTAGTCTTTGCGTTTCATTGTACCAGTTGCAGCTTTCATTTTATTTTTCCATGTTTGGTAATATTTACCTATCTAGGAACTATTTTTCATTGGCTTGTAATATGTAGGGAACTTTGCAACATTTTCCATTACCTACTAATTGTTAGGATCCTTATTAGTTTATCTTCACATGTTGTAGTTTATGCGTAGATGTGAACAATTTCATGCTTTCTAATCGAATCTATCGATAATTCACCCTATTTGGGTTTGAATAATAAGAATAGATTCACTCAAGCATGCAATCACACAAAGAAATAAGGGCGATTTGATGACCCAGTTCCACTAAGAATGGTGTATTGATGAGAGCCTCATCATGAGCCATAACTAGCTCATTTTGACCCAATAAAGAAGATAAAAGCTCCTACATAACCTAGAAGAAGGCCTAACTGAAGGAACAAGTGCTCTGAGAAGAAAACATGTAATAAAGGTTAAAACTGCAATTTTACCATTGCAGTAGATAAACGGGATTTCTCAGAGGCAAAACATAGGTCAAATGGTCTAAATGAGATAAAAAGTGGGTTGAGTCAATCAGAAATGGGTTCATGTGCAATCTAAGAACTAAAAGACACTTGGTAACCCTAAAACAGACCCGCTTAAATTAACAAGGTTCCGGTCAGAACAAAAAGCAAGTAAACCCTATAAAAATCATGGAAAACCATACTCTAGGGTTTAGAACACTTAATTTGGCCTTTGGAACCTAGTTTGACCTAGATTAGGGTCCTAGCTCTTCAATTAACCTAATTTGGGTTTTTACGCAAAATATCCAGTCAAACGAGGTCAAACCTGAAATCTAACTTCTCCATTGGTTTCCTTAGGTCCAAATTAGGTTTATACCAAAATTTGGACCTAAGGAGAGGTCATCTTGACCTACTTTGCAAGTTAGTACACCCAAATCACAAAGAGGTCCCTATCTTTTGAATATCCTTGCAGAGAGCCCCCTAGGTTCCTCGCCTTCTTTGCAAACCGGTCCTGCCGCCATTGCTAGGGCAGAACCGAACTCCGGCGAGGTTCGGAGAGGGATTGCTCTCTAATCCCTCAGAGATTCCCTCCCAGAAATGGAAGGAGGATTCTCTGAGGAATTCCCTTCCTCATAAAGTCAATCACAATCGTTGGTGTGAACCCAATCTCTCGTGCGAACGCACGAGAGATTTGGGTATCCTAACTCCTTTCCATCTCCGGCGACCAACCTCAGGCAATTACGTGCCCTTCACGCCCTGCACACCAAGTCCAGCACCTATAAAACACCCCTCGGACCCGGCCACTCATCTGGAGCTTGATTTGGCCGAGTTCCCCCCTTCAATTCCTCTCCTCCTGCTCGGTCAAATACCCCAGCTAGCTCCGGCGAGCCTCCCTCCCCTCCCTCTTCGCTCTGCCACAAAACCAGTGGCAGAGTTAGCTTCCTGACCTCCCTCCGCGTCGCGCAGTACCAGCGCACGCCGCCTCAGCCCCGTCGTCGCCGCCGTTCTCCCCCACTGGGCGTCATCTTCTCCGGCGACAGCAAGTACTGCTGTCCGCCTTCTGTCCCCTTTCGTCCTTACAATTAGGTTAGAACTCCTCTCCATCCTATCCTCTCTCTTTTCCCCCTGTTATCTCATCTGATTACCCCTCGACCGACGCTGACCACCCTCATCTTCCACATCACCGACCGAACTCCGGCGAGCCGCCCACACCACTCCGCCACTCCACACGGCTCGCCAACCACCTCGTGAGCTCCACCTCACCACCAGGAACTCGCTCCACCCCACAACTGCCACTCCAGACCTCCATAATCACCCCCCGAACAACCCACCGTCTCCGGCCACAGGTTGACCTAGGCGGGCACGCCTAGGCCGACAGGCAACCTGCAGCATCACCCACCGCCTTCGCCGTGCTACGGCGAAGGTTTCCAGCCATTCTAATTGGGCCAATAGGCCGTTCTGTGGAAGTTCAGGTAAACGCTCCGGCCGCCATTAACAGTCGAAGCAGCAGGAAGCTTGGAGCAGCAGCAGGCGTCAGGCTTCCCAGGCGGCAGGTGCAGCAGACTCTCGCAAGAGTTGCGAGGTGACTGAGTTCAGCAAGGATCAGCAGCAGGGCCTTCAGCGTGGGCAATTGCACACGAGAGTCTGCGGGCGCACGCAAAGGAAGGGCGGAAAGTTTAGTCCCACATCGTGGAATCTCAAGGCACAGGTATGGTATAAAGCTTTTTTGTGATATACGTTTACTGCCTCGAAAGCACAGGGGTGAGGTCCCTCACTGACCCCACCCGCCTCGTCCGCGGCCTGACCACGCGGACCTGGCGGATCCGACCCGACCTAGACCTACGCACTCCTCGCGCATCACACACCTGCAGGTGCGCCTGGTCCCGGGTACGATCCGACCCGATTGAGACTGTGGCTCTGGGAGAGCGGTTAGAGTGAATTGCTTGAGAGAGAGACACGCGCGGGTAGAGGGAGAAGGGTTAGGTTTTGTTCCCCTGTGCAGGCAGGCTGATTGCAGGAGAAGGACGTGGCCGCTGCAGAAGAAAGGAGAAGCAAGACAAAGAAGAAGAAGAAAGCAAGACAAAGAAGAAGAAGAAGGCAACGAAGAAGGAAGAAAGCAAGACAGAAGAAGAAGAAAGAAAGAAGTCTTCGCAGGCGAAGGAGGAAAACAGAAAGGTTAGAGGTCTTCGCAGGAGAAGAAGAAGGACAAGGGAAGATTGCAAAGAGATCTGAAAGGCAAAGCAGAAGAAGAAAAAGAGAAAGAAAGATCACATTTAAGACGTCTGATACATAAATCAGACGTCTAATTCTATTTTTTTTACATCTTTCTTAAACACTCTTTGAATCAATTATATTTGCATTTAACAGTTGTATTCTTGGGTTTTACAAAGTACTGAGTTTGCTCCCTGTGTTCGACCTCGGATACTCCGGTCTTCGAGTAATAAAAACTTTATATTTGTTCGAACGTTTTGTCGGTTATACTACAACATAATACGCTTTAAATCCGCACGAAACGTTGAAAAACATTTTGGCGCCGTTGCCGGGGAGCAACGGGCACTTGTAAAGCTTTTGAGTACAACTTTTCTATTTAATATCTGACTTAACTTCTCTTTTGTTGTGTTCAAAGACGGAAAGCAAAACAGAAAGGAAAGAATAGCAACTGCACAACAGACTGGAGCAGTTACTTCATGAGAAAATCTCTCCTGCAAGTCAACCACTCCAGGGCAGGTAATTTCTTTTCTTCCTTAATCATCCCCTAATCTTTGAAAGACAAAAGGAAGAAAATCAAGTTAGGAATCAATTGCCTTCTTTATATAGTAATCACCATCTCTAAGGCAAAACATTTCTTGATTTTGCGAAAATTTCTGCAAATATTCTTGAAGTTGGAGTGATTTTTTTTCCATCCCACAAATTCTTGTGCCTAATTGAAAATAAACGCTTAATCTCGGCGGACCACACACTTCTTGTTTATAAGTCCAAAGAGAACTTTTGAAAAAGAAAAAAGAGGATTGGAAATAGAACCAAATTAGGGTTTCCACATTAGGGTCTTGAAGCGCTAGTCACACATGCCTGTGTAAAAAGAAATAAACCCTCCCGCATCAGTGTGCTACCCAAGCCTTTGATTGAAGAAAGTTAAATAAGACAAACCCTAAAATTGAGCTCTAAAATCACTTGAATCTTAAAATTTCTTTTGACCTAATAACCTGGGAGTCAAATCAGGGTGATCTCTAGGCTCCGAGCTTAGAATCATTCTGCCATCTATAGGACAGGTCAGGTGAAGTTGACCCCTTGGGTCAACCAACCTCTAAATTAGGTCACAATACCAAAAACATCTAAAGTTCAAGTGAGAACCCTAAAAGCACCTTTGAAATAAAAAGTAATAGACTTAAGAGGTCAAGGTCCCCATTCTGGTTTACCTGGAATCTCAGTGACAAGAGAGGTCGGGTGGGGGAAACCCTGTAACCCGTAGGGACGCTCTACCGTGTAGGGGTCTTTGCAGGACTCTCCCTCTCTGGCTGCCCAGGTAATTCGCAGGTGGACGATCTTCGGATCCAGGGGTCCATCCGCCCCAAACCTCCATAGTCATCCAAACATCTTTTGGGTGTCTTGATTGGGTCAAGAACATCTCCAGTCCTGCATCTTTTCTCTGTAGAGCACACACACTCATTTTTCAGTGGGACTCGTTATTCAGATCTGATCGCTTCATAACACATCTTGAGTCAAACTCTGATCGTGATTCCACCACCTGATCCAAATATGCAGCCGAACCACCTAGGACTACCAGTCGAGAAACCTGAATACCGGAGATCCATGAGAGATAAAATGATTGAGGATGCCATGAGATTTTATGAAAATGAAGAAACCTCAACAACAGTAGGAAACATTCAGGTTGATGTCCCAACAACCACAACCTTTGTCATAACTTGTGCCCAAGTACTATTAGCAGAAGCCAACAAAGGATCAACCCGTGACTTGCTCATTACTACATACATTGAAATAGAAAAATTGCATAATAGTGAATACCTTCAATGTATGACAAATCCTCGACTTTGGACGCAACACCAAGATAGTCTTGAAAAACGGGAAGAGATAATGAGATTAATAAAACAAGTGATTGATCAGAAATACCCGTACATACTGCCAACAGAGGATGAACTATCTTGGGACAACATCGAGGATAAATCTGATCTCGGTTTTGAGGCACAAAATGGTTGTGGATTCCCAACCCAGATGGAGTATAATGCACCTAATATTGAAGAAGGTTGGGAAGCTCCAAATGCAGGAAAAGACCATGATGAACCCATTTTAGAATCCCAAGACTCCTGCAAGTATGAGAGTAGAACTGAACCTCTCGCGGGTATAAATTCCGTCCCTTATTTTGATAAGGTGGCCCGCGAAGGTTATTCAGACCTAGATTCTAGTAATTCCACCCACATCCTAAGCTTAGAACCTAGATTTGAAACCTATATTGAAGATTTCAAGGCCCCATATGAAGAAAATCAATCTCTTAATAAAGAATATGATTCTGGGCCTCGATTTGATGAATATCCCTCGTCAACCTCCTCAGAAGAACTAATCGAGTTTTCGGAAGTCATGCCAATCTACGATACAGAAACCGAGGAGTTGGACGAGCAAGGTTTCGATTGGCTCTGCCCTACTAACCTTGAATCTGAGCCTCTACCAGATAGGGACACCTTTGTAAGCTCGGAATTAACATTTAGGCTAGATCCCAGTCAGGCTGCTGAATATACAACATATGATTTATTCTATGGTGGAACTCATGATCTAGAATCTCATTCAAACTTTGATTTTCGCAAACTCTCCGACGATCTCGAATCTGACCATAACATCGGAGAAAATCTGCCTCCTGATTATAACATGTCAATCTTCTTTGAAGCCACCTGCTCCACATATACAGCACCAATCAAAACCCGTTCCCCACCTCGACCCGCAACCGGACTCAATTTCTATTCTGATTCACCTCTCAATGAGCCGATTGCAGATGATTCAACTCCGTATCTATACCGGGTATCAGACACTGATCAGACCACAAATCAGGAGCCTCCATCCTTTGACCGTCCCTGTAGGGATTCCACATCTTACATTGATTATTTTTCGGAACCCTACCCCCACCAGGCTGATTCGACTGAGCCCCAACTCGAGTTTTCACCTCCATATCTATCAGAACATCACTGCATTTGGTGGGTCCCACATCTGCTAATCTACATCTATCAACCCACCAGACTTATGGGGTTTGGGCTGCATCATCAGCCCACTGATCTGAACAAGTACCTGGTTGGACCAACCAGGCTCTTAATCAAGGTGCTTGTTTCCCAAAACTCCATTGATTTGACTACTCCCTCTCCACCCCATTTTTCGCTCGGCTGAAGGCATTAAATTTAGCGCTTAACGGGAGGCAACCCGTCATCTCAAAAATAGAGACCCGTCTGATTAGCCGTCTGTACTCCACGTCTATTGCACCTTGAGTTCAGCCTTAGACAGTTGATCCCACCTCTGGTACACGTATCAGAGCTTAAAATCATTCGCATCACTCATTCCCGACCCATTCACCCACCCGATATATCCTGTTCTAAGCCCCTGACCTCAACACTAATTCCCACCCTCTGTTTACAATGAGGACATTGCAAAACTTAGGCATGGGGGGGGTGATAAAGTGCATACATACAAAACCAAGAAAAAATCAGAAGGATTCTCACAAAAAAATTCACATATGTCAAAAACACAAAAAAATTGAAAAATTACGAAAAAGAACAAAAAAAATTGGGGAGGGAGGAAATGTTGTGAGCCATATAATCATAAGGAGGAGAAAAAGAGCAAAAATGAAGAAAGGAGCACAAAAGGAAAAGAAAAAGAAAAAGTCATTAGTAAAAGATTAAGGGGTTAACTGAAGTTCTAGACCGAGTCAAGAAAAAGAAAAGAAAAAGTGCTAAGGAAACATAACAAGAGATTAGCGGGAACGCTGGTCTTAGGCCTTTTGGGCTAGTATCTTTTGCTTAAAAATTCACGTATCCGTTAAAATCTGGACAATCCTCAAGAGGTTGAGGAAAATGCGAAGCTTAAGTATTAGGTCTAAGGCTTAGGAAGTATTCGGCCTCGTTAACTGACCTCCGGTTTGCGGGATTCGGTAACCTAAGCACCCAAATTCACACACAGTCTGGTTCAGTGCGCATAAATATTCAAAACACGCAAGAGCGTTTAATATTCTGAAAAAGTCACCTAGATTAGGAGCGGCCAATCAACACAAGTTGATTTGGACAAGTTCCCAGCGCGGAGAGGCGGGAAATTCCCCTCGAAGATGCGTAACAACATATCGTCTCCTCGGTGCTTGTCTCTTAGGATATTTAAATATCCTACTGGGGGCATGTAAGCACTCTGCTGGTTCAGATACCATGGGTGGCATTATCACGAAATGTCAATCGCCAGGGTCTGAATTCAGCCACGGAACGCCATGGGCGGGATTATCTCGAAATCTCGAAAGCCAGGGTTCCGGGGGTTGCCATGGGCGGGATTATCTCGAAATCTCGAAAGCCAGGGACCTTTGAGGATTGATGATGGGGACGAGGAATCCGATACAGACCGTGTTGAGAAGCTAATCCGAAGCTAGAAATAAAAAAGAAAAGAGAGAGAAAAGCTCTCCAAACAAATAAATCTTCTATCTCTCTCTTACAAAAAACGCACTGCAAACTGAACTTAGGCTAAAAATATCTCAAGCACGGGTGCTTTAACTGCGGAGTCCAACAAACCCTAGGTTAGGTTCTGTGGGCCGTAGAAACCTTTGCAGAAGACTGAGGCTAAAGCGGAACAGGTCCGGATTTTGGTTGGTACTTGAGTACCTCTAGGCCTATTGTCGGCATTCCCACCTAATCACAAAAGAAAAGGAGAAGCACTTATCATTGTTGACAACATTCAGGGTCTAGAACGGAAGTTAAAACTTTGAAATTTTGCTAAGGGACTAGCAAAAGCTAGGCATGGGGGTATGATGAGAGCCTCATCATGAGCCATAACTAGCTCATTTTGACCCAATAAAGAAGATAAAAGCTCCTACATAACCTAGAAGAAGGCCTAACTGAAGGAACAAGTGCTCTGAGAAGAAAACATGTAATAAAGGTTAAAACTGCAATTTTACCATTGCAGTAGATAAACGGGATTTCTCAGAGGCAAAACATAGGTCAAATGGTCTAAATGAGATAAAAAGTGGGTTGAGTCAATCAGAAATGGGTTCATGTGCAATCTAAGAACTAAAAGACACTTGGTAACCCTAAAACAGACCCGCTTAAATTAACAAGGTTCCGGTCAGAACAAAAAGCAAGTAAACCCTATAAAAATCATGGAAAACCATACTCTAGGGTTTAGAACACTTAATTTGGCCTTTGGAACCTAGTTTGACCTAGATTAGGGTCCTAGCTCTTCAATTAACCTAATTTGGGTTTTTACGCAAAATATCCAGTCAAACGAGGTCAAACCTGAAATCTAACTTCTCCATTGGTTTCCTTAGGTCCAAATTAGGTTTATACCAAAATTTGGACCTAAGGAGAGGTCATCTTGACCTACTTTGCAAGTTAGTACACCCAAATCACAAAGAGGTCCCTATCTTTTGAATATCCTTGCAGAGAGCCCCCTAGGTTCCTCGCCTTCTTTGCAAACCGGTCCTGCCGCCATTGCTAGGGCAGAACCGAACTCCGGCGAGGTTCGGAGAGGGATTGCTCTCTAATCCCTCAGAGATTCCCTCCCAGAAATGGAAGGAGGATTCTCTGAGGAATTCCCTTCCTCATAAAGTCAATCACAATCGTTGGTGTGAACCCAATCTCTCGTGCGAACGCACGAGAGATTTGGGTATCCTAACTCCTTTCCATCTCCGGCGACCAACCTCAGGCAATTACGTGCCCTTCACGCCCTGCACACCAAGTCCAGCACCTATAAAACACCCCTCGGACCCGGCCACTCATCTGGAGCTTGATTTGGCCGAGTTCCCCCCTTCAATTCCTCTCCTCCTGCTCGGTCAAATACCCCAGCTAGCTCCGGCGAGCCTCCCTCCCCTCCCTCTTCGCTCTGCCACAAAACCAGTGGCAGAGTTAGCTTCCTGACCTCCCTCCGCGTCGCGCAGTACCAGCGCACGCCGCCTCAGCCCCGTCGTCGCCGCCGTTCTCCCCCACTGGGCGTCATCTTCTCCGGCGACAGCAAGTACTGCTGTCCGCCTTCTGTCCCCTTTCGTCCTTACAATTAGGTTAGAACTCCTCTCCATCCTATCCTCTCTCTTTTCCCCCTGTTATCTCATCTGATTACCCCTCGACCGACGCTGACCACCCTCATCTTCCACATCACCGACCGAACTCCGGCGAGCCGCCCACACCACTCCGCCACTCCACACGGCTCGCCAACCACCTCGTGAGCTCCACCTCACCACCAGGAACTCGCTCCACCCCACAACTGCCACTCCAGACCTCCATAATCACCCCCCGAACAACCCACCGTCTCCGGCCACAGGTTGACCTAGGCGGGCACGCCTAGGCCGACAGGCAACCTGCAGCATCACCCACCGCCTTCGCCGTGCTACGGCGAAGGTTTCCAGCCATTCTAATTGGGCCAATAGGCCGTTCTGTGGAAGTTCAGGTAAACGCTCCGGCCGCCATTAACAGTCGAAGCAGCAGGAAGCTTGGAGCAGCAGCAGGCGTCAGGCTTCCCAGGCGGCAGGTGCAGCAGACTCTCGCAAGAGTTGCGAGGTGACTGAGTTCAGCAAGGATCAGCAGCAGGGCCTTCAGCGTGGGCAATTGCACACGAGAGTCTGCGGGCGCACGCAAAGGAAGGGCGGAAAGTTTAGTCCCACATCGTGGAATCTCAAGGCACAGGTATGGTATAAAGCTTTTTTGTGATATACGTTTACTGCCTCGAAAGCACAGGGGTGAGGTCCCTCACTGACCCCACCCGCCTCGTCCGCGGCCTGACCACGCGGACCTGGCGGATCCGACCCGACCTAGACCTACGCACTCCTCGCGCATCACACACCTGCAGGTGCGCCTGGTCCCGGGTACGATCCGACCCGATTGAGACTGTGGCTCTGGGAGAGCGGTTAGAGTGAATTGCTTGAGAGAGAGACACGCGCGGGTAGAGGGAGAAGGGTTAGGTTTTGTTCCCCTGTGCAGGCAGGCTGATTGCAGGAGAAGGACGTGGCCGCTGCAGAAGAAAGGAGAAGCAAGACAAAGAAGAAGAAGAAAGCAAGACAAAGAAGAAGAAGAAGGCAACGAAGAAGGAAGAAAGCAAGACAGAAGAAGAAGAAAGAAAGAAGTCTTCGCAGGCGAAGGAGGAAAACAGAAAGGTTAGAGGTCTTCGCAGGAGAAGAAGAAGGACAAGGGAAGATTGCAAAGAGATCTGAAAGGCAAAGCAGAAGAAGAAAAAGAGAAAGAAAGATCACATTTAAGACGTCTGATACATAAATCAGACGTCTAATTCTATTTTTTTTACATCTTTCTTAAACACTCTTTGAATCAATTATATTTGCATTTAACAGTTGTATTCTTGGGTTTTACAAAGTACTGAGTTTGCTCCCTGTGTTCGACCTCGGATACTCCGGTCTTCGAGTAATAAAAACTTTATATTTGTTCGAACGTTTTGTCGGTTATACTACAACATAATACGCTTTAAATCCGCACGAAACGTTGAAAAACATGTATGTATATCGAGAGTATTAGAACTCCCAAATATCACTATTCTTTATGTCTCTCTTTTGCATACAACAAACCCATTTACTCCTTTTTTTCTCAATCCCCACTCCCACCCCTAGACTGATTATTTATTTACAGATAAATAATGCCCGTAATGTAACACACGCAAACCTCCCAAATAATGGTGGTCGTAGTCAATTGAATGGTTATTTGAATTGATTACTGATGATGTGTGTCTCATCATAGTTAAAATGCATAAGTTAAGCTAGAATTTGAGTCAAAACACTAATAATTAACTCAAGAAAAGGGTTAAGTGTGGGATTTATGGAAAATGACCTGAAGCATTAAATTTGTGCTAAAAATGCGAATTAGGTTAAAATTAAAGAGATTTTGTACTAAGATTGAAAATGGTTGAATTAAAGGTAATTGAACACCAAAATGAGTTCAAATTCACAAGTCAATTATTGGAATAATTTTTAATAAGTTAAAATTATGTGCCATAAAAATATCATTGCATTTTGACCCCATTTGGACCTTTGAATTGATTATTTACATTTAGGTCCTCTAAGTACAAATGAGTCTTTACGTTTCCTTCTTGTAAAAGTCGGTAAGGAACTTTTTGAAAGCTATAGGAACCTTTCTGTAAGGATTTCTAACCACTTATGGGTTTCTTCACAATTCTTCTGCTGCTTCACTTCGAGGGCCTTTCGTGCAAATTGGCCAACACACCTGCAACTCAAACTTCATTCAACTGCTGCTCTTGCGAAGAACACAGACACCTTCAGTCGTTCATTCCTCCTTAGACTAATCCAAATGTGGATCTTCCACCAATTGGCTAGCACTAGTGTCTATAGCCTTACACTTACACCTAGAGTCTATCCTACGGTCATCTTTCATTTTAAACCTTCCCGTGGGCCCCAGACCTATTAAGGACCATTGTGCTTAATGGCCTTCACTCACTAATCCTGGTCCTTCCCAGCTCCTTGGCTTATATATAGAGCATCCCCTCGAGCTTAGAGACAAATCGGTTCCCTCACCCAGTGAGCCAGTTGCTCAATCTTAAAATCATGTTTCAAGAATAGATACATCGTAGTATAGTGCAAAAATACGTCAAAACAAATAAATATAATAAGATGTGTCCCCATCGAACTTAGGGAGGCAGAAAATGATTTGATTGTAATACTGATTTATAACTAAGTATAACTAAATACTAATCACAATAGATATAGAACAAATCAGGCAATTGTTTGATCATGAGTTGCAAATAGAATTAGGCCTAGAACATGTACCATTAAAACTAGAATTGAAAATAACTATCTAAGCTACTAGAATAAGGGCACCAAGGGTGGTCCTTGGTGGCCTTTGGAGAGGTTGGGGAGAGCAGCAGCGATGCACCAAGGTGGTCTTGATGTGTGCCTCAGAGGAAGAGGGAGTCTGGAGAAGCTTGGAGGTCTGGAGGGAGAGATGGAGGAGAAGATATCTTGAGATGGGGGCTCTGGTGTCCTTTTTATAGCCAAAATGAGGGGTAAAGCAGGTATTTGCCCTCCAAACCGTGCAACAGCCTTGGATCGATCAGATTCGTCGATCGGGAGATCAGCGAATCAGATCGCACTTCAAAAGAACCTCCAACGCATTTGATACGCGTGCAAAGTGCTAGATGTCGACACATGGCATGCTTTCAGCCGCTCGCTCCACCACCTCGCGCCTTCATCGCGTGCACCCACACTCGCTTCTCAACCATCCGATCTTTCAATCGGATGGCTTAAAAGTATGCTTCGCACTGCCTCTTCACACACGCGTGCACGTTCAAATTCAACCGTTCGATCGCGGAGATCGACGGTTGAGGACGTGCACACTACTGCCTTTAGGTTCTGCATACAGCAAGGGAGTCCAACCGCATGTCATCACACGCGTGTCGATCCAACGCACCTCCACTCGCCAAGCATCTGCCTCTGTGCCGCCCGATTGTCATCGCACGACACAATTTCTTCCTTCGTGCACCACTTCTTTGATTTCTGCTCCGCGTGTTTCAAGCAGGTGTCGCTTGCTTTCACACAAGTGCACTAACCGTTGCGGTACATCCACGAATGGTCATGGTTCTTCTTTGTCGCTCAGCTACCCTTAGTCGTTGGAGGGAAATCCAACAATCGAGATGAACTCCTTCTAATGGTGCGTGGAGAGGGATGGCGCGACCTCATCGTGGTCGTTCGATGATGATCCAACGACCCACGATTTTCCTTCAGTAGTTGGGGCCACTGCCTTGGGCGGTTATGATGGCATTACGTGGTGCCATCATGGCCGTCCATCTTCTTTTCTTTGTAGATGGTGCTGTAGGGCTCCGATCAAGTTGATTTCTGTGCCATTGGACTACGATCGTTGATTCAGATCTATCCATGCAATCAGATTTGGCATCTGAGATCTAGATTTTTGCCTCCTTGCCTCTTGGCCTTTGCTCTTTCATGGACTCCATAGGATGTTATGGGAGTCTAATCAAAATGATCTCAGAAGCATTGGACTCCCGTCATCGTTTTGAGCAGATATGGTCAAATTCATCATCCACGGCCTCAAATTATCTGTAATTATTATTATCTCTCAATTAGAGCATAATATGTTATTATTATTTACAAAGCTAATAAATCAATTATGATGCAAAATAAGATGCTTATGCATGCATTATTCCTAGGTTAATCTAAGATCTAACTAATTTAAGTAAATAACGACCTATGATTGCTGCGTAATCATACCCTCATGCCTAAATCTTGTTAGTCAACGGCAAATGCAAGACTAAATGCATTCTATCAAGAGTTTGAGTAGAAATCTATTTCTTTTGCTTTCATCCAAAAATTTAGAAATCCATAAAATCGTGAAAGTGTAGTGTTGTAGCCCATGCAACGGATCCAAGCGAAAAGTCGATCCACATCTAAAGCTCGTACTTGACCTTTAGTAAAATTCTATTGGAATAGGAAAACTTCTTCCCTTAGGGATATAAAATAATCTCCAATTTAGCCCCGACTTTTAGCTTAGGTAGAAGATGTCTAAGTTAAGTGGATTTGTATTTGGTGGCTCACACTCCTTTAGTGCTACATAGAAACTAGTACTTTAGAATCTAGATTTCCAGACTATCAAATAAATCAACTTAGAGAGAGGTAGAAAAACTATGCTCTCTTAAGTTCCTTGTACTCATTATCTTTCTTTCTCTTTTCTTCTTGTTGTTTTTTTTCTTTCTGAGCCCACATCTCACCAAATTTGTAAATATGTTTAGTGGTCTCCCATGACATTACAGTCCAATTAAGTTATGATAACCCTATGACTAAGTCAGAAATCCTTAGCCAGTATACGGGTGGTCAAAAATACAGAAAAAGCAGGTCAAGGCTGTATTTGGTGGATCGTAAGGGTAGTAAGTATTGTTGCCTCAATGTGCTTGTCATAAAATGAAATAAATGCAACTCAACATTTTTTTTTATACTTTTTCTTCTTTATTTCTTTTTTTTCTTTTCTTTATTTTTCTCATTTTTTTTCACATATAAATCTACCAACATAGTGCAATGCAACATGACATATGCACTTTTATTCATGAGGTATTATTTAGGATTGGTTATGTTCAAGAGAATACCAGGTGGCTTATTTGGTGGAAGTGCTTATTCTCAACACCGGAAAAGGAATGGATAGGACAACGTATTTTTGACCTTGACGTTAACACCCTTCTTCAGCTGAGGATTTCGTAAAGGACAGTCGTGACCATCCATCTTAGTCCTAGTTTTATTAGAACCCGCTCTCTGTGTATTTACCTTATTTGGTGGCTCTCACAAAGATTCACACAAAGAATTTGTATGTAGGAACTGAGAGCGAAAACTAAACCTAACTCCAAGTATCATTATCCAATTATCCAGGAATTAAGATTCCTCACACTAGACTTAGAGCACCAGTAGACTCTCTACTCTCACCTCACAATTGTTTGCTGGATCTACTAAAAAATGGTTTGCCTGACTCCCTAATTACTATCCAAAGGTTCAGGAAAAAAAGAAATGCTTCTTCTCGACAAACTAAAGATGTCTATCAGTCTTCACAGTGGATCCATTGCAAATTCTACGTGTAAGTGTGAAATTGTATTGGATTCTAAGTTCAGGAATCAACTAAAGAATAAATCCCTAACAAAACCTCTTGATAAAAAGATCCCTAAGGTGTTGGTAGAAAATTTTCAGTTTATATGTACTACCCCCCCATGCCTAAGTTCTTGCATGTCCTCATGCATGAATAAGAGAAAATGAATTATGACAGGGAGTAAGTGGATAGAGATCACCTGGAATTGCTTCTGATTCATCATCCAGCGAATGCCAATACTACAATGATAATCACAAAATAGACTAATATGCCAAAATGAAATATACTATGTATAGAAGATAGATAAATGCTAAGTTTAACGCCTCCAGCTAGGCGAAACTCCATCATATGGATCAATGATTGCAGCAGATAGAGTCAAGATGGTAAGCACTTGGAGTTCCATCGTCATCAATGGGCCAAAAATGTAGAGCAGCTGCTCGTGAATACCAAGCCCACAGGGTCAGCAAAATAACAAATCAGGGCTTCGAATTGGTTGTAGGTAGGTGCTACAAGAGAAATAAATCCGTGTGCCAGGATAGATAGCAAGTGGTAGCCTTGAAGAGTGGTCTATGAGTATTACAGATGGGGTGGATAAGGAGTCAGGAGTGGGAAACAAATCATACGGGTCTTGGAAGTGGTGGAAAATGAAAGGCAGGACCCGAGTGATGTAGTCTAAAATGTATAAGGAACCATTTCCTGAGTGGATGTGGTTGTGGGTGGTTGTAGAGTAGGTGTGTCGAATAAGATCCGGTGTTCCATCCCAACCGCTCTAGATTTGTCCAATTCAGTGTCATCCCTGGGTTGATCAGAAATCTTGTATGAATTGCCCAAATTCTGTTCATGGTGCGAATCCTCAAATATAATGGGCGGCAATTCATTATCCCCAAGGTATGGAAAATCAGAATCTAGATACAATAAAGCCTCAAATTCTTTCACTTTCCATTCTAAGATGTAATAGATTCATCCGACCCCAAATCCAAAAATGCCTCAAGATTTTTTAGATTTTCCTCAATTAGAATGAGGTTTTTATCAGATTCTTCCTCAACTTTGATTGGATTCTTTGACAATTCGAAATCAACCCCATGGATGTATGGAATCTCATGTAAATTGATGTATTTATCATCTGAGCTTGTCATGAGGTTTTTATGCAATTCCACTCTAGATCTTTCATAATCCAAATCATGTCCCTCATCAATTGATCTACTTGAATCAAGCGTATCTAACCAGGTCTCAGAATGTATCGGATCTTGGGTGTCATGATCCTCCATCTCTATCTCCCAAGATTCAGGATCTTTCAATTGAGAATCAATCTTAGGGCTTTCTTCATCACTTTCTAGGCTAGGGCTCTCAAATGATTCTATTTCAGATGTGCCAGGAACATTTCCCCTAACTCCATTAGATATCTCATCTTTCATTTCAAAATCAACTATTGAGACATCAACATCATCTACTTGTTGGTGCTAGAGTACCACGATCATTTGTTTTGATGATAACAAAACACGTGTCATTTAACATTTGCACTTGGAGTCTTAGATTTCAGGCGAATTGCAAATGGAGACGTGACCAGACGAAGTTCGAGCTCACATCCAGGATGGATTGGAGGAGTTTGATGGAAAACAAAGGAGATTCGCGAGGAGCGATAGATTGAAGAAGGAAGGAGATGAAGAATAGGATAGATTTCCTTCTCTTGTACTCCCTGTATTTTTTGTTTCTTTTGTTGCTCTTTATTTTTGTTACTTAGATTCATGTTAAAGAGCCTCAAAGTACCCTAACAGTAGTCCTAGGAACACCAGCACAACCCTAGGATACTTAGGTTTTCTGTAGAATACTTAGAAAACCAATATAGGGTTTAAACAGCCTTTCCAGACGTCTAATTCCAATATCAGATGTCTGATAATGTGTTATAAGACGTTTGACTATTGATTCAGACGTATGATAACATTTAGGCTGGACTTGTTGTTCTGTCTTATGAAATCAGACGTCCAGACCTTAGACCAGATGTCTTAGAAGACGTCTAATGACTTTGCCAGACGTCCAAATAGTGGACCGTTGGTTGGCCTAACAAACAATCAAGGATATGACCATTAGAGCCTTATCAGACGTCCTTAAGCTTTTCCAGATGTCTGATAAATGACCGTTTTGCCTCGACTAACCCAAAATCTCTTCTCAGAGATTTTCTAGCCGTTGCACTCTCTTGGAAATCCATTCCCACGAAAAAGTAGGTTTCCAGACGTCCAGACATAGTGCCAGACATCCTATATGTCGTCTGATGGACTTGCACTAGAACCCTGTTTAGATCTAATCCAAGTCAGGAAGAAATACGCCTAAAATCAGACGTCTGATGTTGTTCCCAGATATCTTAAAGTGATCTTCTAGACGTCTGATGCCAGGATCAGACGTCTGATAAGTCTGTCAGTGCAATCATTGTTCCCGATTTCGGCCTGATTCTCTTGGGCTTTGCTCCCAACGACTATGGAACCTTTCCTAAGCCTTCCAAAGCCTTCCTAAGGCCTCTATAAATAGAGAGGAACCTCTTGCACACTAACACACACACCTAGATACACAAGACACACCAAGTAATACATTTTCACACAATTTTGTGTCTCTTGATCCTAAGAAGCAAGCTCTTGCTCTTCAAGCTCCAGTTCTTCATCTAGAGAGCATCAAGCTTTTGCGCACCGGCTCTCTCGCCGTAGTTCACGAGAGCGACGTTGTGCCGTCGCGTGGCTCACGCACCCGCGTCATCGATCCGACGCACTCCTTGCAAAGGGGAGTTTCCTAATTCCTATAGAAGCATAGGTTAAAAATTACTTTGTTGGCTTTATAGGATTATTTGCTATTTTATCTTTGTTATTTGATTGGGTATTCGCTTTGCGAATTCCCGTCTCCTTCGAGGGACAAAATCCTTCTCGTTAAGAGAAGGGGTTGAGGAACGCTACCCTCGCACTTGTAGTGTGGTTGTAATTGAGGTTGAATCACCCTCGTTTAAAGTGATTCGTTTAGTGGATTTGATCAACTTGGTTGATCGGAAAATCCTAACTCGAGAGGGTTAGGTGGTGGTTTTCACCCGGTTTGGGTTTCCACCTAAAAATAATTGTGCACATTGTGTGATTGAATTTTTTGAGATTGTTTATATTCTATTCCGCATTTTATTACGTCACCCCCTCCTGGTAGGGAAGAATCTACAATTGGTATCAGAGTAGGTCTCGCGTTATCAGCGTTACACCCAGTAAGAAGATCATGGAGGGGAGCATATCTGCAATCAAAATCTCCGAAGGGCAGTCCACCGTCCGACCACCCTATTTCGACGGGAGGGACTTCGGATATTGGAAGTTGAGGATGAAGACGTGGCTCCAAGCCACTGAGTTCGAGATATGGGGATGTTGCGAAACCCCATACGAGATCCCGAAGAGACCCCAAGGAGGGTACTCGCAGCTGCAGATTCGAGAGCTTTCACTCAACGCAAAGGCAATGATGCCCTGTATTGCACGTTGAGTCCGAAGGAATTCAAGAAAATCCAAGAGTGCACTACCGCCCACGAGATATGGAGGAAGTTAGAAAACACTCATGAAGAGACGAGCTCGGAGGAAGAAGAAGAAGAGAATCCCTAGGAAGAAGTCGCCTGCATGGGCTTCATGGCAATAGAGGGAGACAACGAAAGCGACTCAGACAACGAGGTAAGTATTGATTTACAAGATGCATTTAATGAACTTTTTGAAGTTAGTAAAGCACTTAAGATAGAAAATAAAAACATTAAAAAGAACCTTAGCTTTCTTAAATCTGAAAATGATAGGTTAGAAATAAAACTTAAGGACATAGAAGCTAGTCCTAAAATTGATAACCTATTATTAGAAAATCATAACCTCATCAATGAAAATAATAAATTGATCGAGGAAAATGATAGTTTAAAGTTAGAAATCTGTGATTTAAAAACTAAGATGCATACTATAGAAAAAGAAATTGCATGTCTTAGGGAAAACTCTAACAAATTAATCAACAAAGTAGATAATTTTTATAGCCCTAAGGTTGAGAAAGGATCTCCGTCAAGGAGACCCGCTAATAGATCCGGATCCAAGCTAACTTGGATACCGAAGAAAGAATTAGAATCTTGTTTTGTAGGTTTCAGGGATAACTACAACACAAAGGACTGGACCTACAAGCTCAAAGCTGGTCAACTCGTGTTGGGAGAACCAAGCAGTAGACCAAGGAGGAGAACAAGAAGACCGACGAGACGGCGAACAAACAATGATCCCGCCGCACGTCGACCACCAGATTGGAGACCGGCACCAATGCCTGGGCCTCCAAGCTACGGATGGGAGCCCCATCCGATGTGGCATCCACCACCACCATTTGGACCATTTTATTGGCCATGATAGGTGAGGTAAAAATGATTTACCCTATCTTTTTATCATTAGCATTTAGATAGGGGGAGTTAAAAATTTTATGAGCTAATTGTCAATTTTTAAGGGGGAGATGCAAGTTAGCTAAATTTCCTTTAGTAAGGGGGAGAAAATAATAACTATCTTGTTGTTACAGAAAGGGGGAGAACATTACTCTTGTTTAAAAGAAATTCATAGAAGAGCATGTTTTAAGGGGGGGTTATAGGAAATGTAAAATCAATTAAACCTTTCTGATAATGTCAAAAAGGGGGAGGATTTTTTGCATTATTATTTATGGTTTTGTCATCATCAAAAAGGGGGAGATTGTTGGTGCTAGAGCACCACGATCATTTGATTTGATGATAACAAAACACGTGTTATTTAACATTTGCACTTGGAGTCTTAGATTTCAGGCGAATTGCAAATGGAGACGTGACCAGATGGAGTTCGAGCTCGCATCCAGGATGGATTGAAGGAGCTTGATGGAAAACAGAGGAGATTCGCGAGGAGCGATAGATTGAAGAAGGAAGGAGATGAAGAATAGGATAGATTTCCTTCTCTTGTACTCCCTGTATTTTTCGTTTCTTTTGTTGCTCTTTATTTTTGTTACTTAGATTCATGTTAAAGAGCCTCAAAGTACCCTAACAGTAGTCCTAGGAACACCAGCACAACCCTAGGATACTTAGGTTTTCTGTAGAATACTTAGAAAACCAATATAGGGTTTAAACAGCCTTTCCAGATGTCTAATTCCAATATCAGACGTCTGATAATGTGTTATAAGACGTCTGACTGTTGATTCAGACGTCTGATAACATTTAGGCTAGACTTGTTGTTCTGTCTTATGAAATCAAACGTCCTGACCTTAGATCAGACGTCTTAGAAGACGTCTAATGACTTTGCCAGATGTCCAAATAGTGGACCGTTGGTTGGCTTAACAACCAATCAAGGATATGACCGTTAGAGCCTTATTAGACGTCCTTAAGCCTTTCTAGATGTCTGATAAATGACCGTTTTGCCTCGGCTAACCCAAAATCTCTTCTCAGAGATTTTCTACCTGTTGCACTCTCTTGGAAATCCATTCCCACGAAAAAGTAGGTTTCCAGACGTCCAGACATAGTGCCAGACGTCCTATATGTCGTCTGATGGACTTGCACTAGAACCCTGTTTAGATCTGATCCAAGTCAGGAAGAAACACGCCTAAAATCAGACGTCTGATGTTGTTCCCAGACATCTTAAAGTGATCTTCCAGACGTCTGATGCCAGGATCAGACGTCTGATAAGCCTATCAGTGCAATCATTGTTCCTGATTTCGGCCTGATTCTCTTGGGCTTTGCTCCCAACGGCTATGGAACCTTTCCTAAGCCTTCCAAAGCCTTCCTAAGGCCTTTATAAATAGAGAGGAACCTCTTGCACACTAACACACACACCTAGATACACAAGACACACCAAGTAATACATTTTCACACCATTTTGTGTCTCTTGATCCTAAGAAGCAAGCTCTTGCTCTTCAAGCTCCAGTTCTTCATCTAGAGAGCATCAAGCTTTTGCGCACCCGCTCTCCCGCCGTAGTTCACGAGAGCGACGTTGCGCCGTCGCGTGGCTCACGCACCCGCGTCATCGATCCGACACACTCCTTGCAAAGGGGAGTTTCCTAATTCCTATAGAAGCTTAGGTTAAAAATTAGTTTGTTGGCTCTATAGGATTATTTGCTATTTTATCTTTGTTATTTGGTTGGGTATTCGCTTTGCGAATTCTCGTCTCCTTCGAGGGACAAAATCCTTCTCGTTAAGAGAAGGGGTTGAGGAACGCTACCCTCGCACTTGTAGCGTGGTTGTAATTGAGGTTGAATCACCCTCGTTTAAAGTGATTCGTTTAGTGGATTTGATCAACTTGGTTGATCGGAAAATCCTAACTCGAGAGGGTTAGGTGGTGGTTTTCACCTAGTTTGGGTTTCCACCTAAAAATAATTGTGCACATTGTGTGATTGAATTTTTTGAGATTATTTATATTCTATTCCGCATTTTATTACGTCACCCCCTCCTGGTAGGGAAGAATCTACACTACTTTGGGTGTGTGACTCGAAGAATCCCTAAAAGCAGTCTCAAGTTCCCTAAAATCCTCTAGGCTAGTGTGAACTTGGTACTGCAAAAGGAGTATGTCTTGAAGTGTGCGAGTTTGTTGATTCAATCTAGCCAAGGATTCTAGTTTTTTAAGGGCTTCCATTAAAGATTCTTCAGTTGCAATCAAAGTTTTTCTCTGCCCCAGATCAGTAGTGATTTGGATTTGATGTAGATATTGATGAGACCACAATTGTGAGCTAAGTAAATGCTTAAATGCCTAATTACTAAATTAATGTTTGCATATACATAACATACTTTAATATATATAAATAGATTAATTTATAAATATGGGCTTGACTTCATATTTATACATTTCCTTATAGTGATATGCATTTCATGCATTATTTTAGATAAATTGTATAATAACCCAATTTATTTCTTTGTTATTTTCCTTCCTGTAGAATGCGCAACGCCTTCCCAACTCAACGCACCACGCGCGTGCCTCTCCACGCTCCCACCAGCGGCCAATAGCACACTCGCACCAACCCAAGGTGACCGTGCGTCTTGCACCTCCGCCAAAGAAGCCAAAACATCACCACCACCAACTCAAACTGCCAACCCAAGCAGGCGGGCTTCTTGCAACTCATCACTTTCCCAACCAATTGGATCTCTCCATTGAAGCTGCTCGAGATTCACGGAGGAACAACAAAAATAGAAGATTATAAAATAAAGTGGAAGCAGGCCATCTTGGGAGGCTATCTCATATCATCTTCGACCCCTGACGGGGATCTTCTTTCTCCTCCACTGTGGACATTGCACGCACCATGGACCCTGCGAGCACCGTGGCTTAGGTGTGCTGCACCTCTGCTCTTTCTCCCTCTTGCCGGTTGCATGGTGATAGCGTGCAGCCACAACACCACTGCACATAACCCCCCTCAGCCATCCATCTTCTCCTTCCTCTTCGTTTTCTTCTTCTTCACCTTCTCCACCATCGTTCCCTTGCGCACCCTTGTACGCATGCCATTGCGCCACCATCCTCGCACACGCGCAACGCCACCACAACCACCATCACCCCTTAGCCAAAACCGCCCCCCCGACCCCTTCTTCCTCTTCTTTCAACCGCTCCCCCTTGCAACTTCTCCAAAAGAACCCAACACCCGCAACCAAACGCTCTCACCGTCCACCCTCCTCCAATCGCCAAACTCAGCCCCAAGCTAACTCTGGTGATCTCAAGCACCGACGAGCCTCCTTGCCAGTCGCAAGCACCCGCCGGCCACCTTCGGTCGTGCTACTACCACCGTTGCAAGCCTTTCCTCCTGCACGTCTTCTCCATCCAGACTCGCAGCTAGCGAGCCCCTCCTCCACGCATGGCAACAAGCGGGGAACCATCCCTTGTTTTGCTACAGTGAAGGCCCAATTAATAATTACGAATCTTGCCTTTGCCACATTACTATTACTTTATTTAATGAATTAATATATTGAAAGGAAATTGCATGAATATCCCTCTATTTTTGATTAATTACTTATGGCTGAATTCTCCTCATGAATGATATTAACTATGGGATATTAGATATAGTGAACAGGCCTTGTCTTGTAGGAAATTAATATTTTCGGGGTTACCTGTATCAAGATAACTATGTTACTTGGTATTATATTGTGGTGATTTTGTATGTGCACACTTACATTATTGATTAATTGTTTAAAATAAGAACTTATGTTGAAAATAAGTTGCATTAGTTAGCATGCGCACCCATAGATATTCTCGAATAAACGAGGCACCACTCCCAAGTCTAATAGGCTAATTCCTCCCTGTGATGACGACCTAACTATTTTTGTGGTTAGATTTTGAATAATTAAATGTTTTGGAAAGTGATTTTCTACCACGCAATGAACTATAATGACACATCATTTTATGTTAAAACTTTTATTGAAAACGAAGATAGTTCTTTCAAATGGCACCGTTGCTGGGGAGGAAATACGCCTATTAATTTTTTCGGGAAATTTATATTACTTTTATTCTATTTCTGAAGCTTTTCTGAATTGCTGACCTTGTTTCTATTTGCGTGCAAAATTAAACGAATGTGACGGGAGTGCACGACGGAGGGGATATTTTTGGTGGACCTTGATGCCACTTAGAGGGTAGCAACAAGAGCACGTGGACCTTGATCCCACACGTGTGAAAGGAGGATTAACAACCAAAGACATTTGTTTGCTTCTTTTAGATTTAGATCAGGCTAGATAGACATTAGCATTTAATTTCTATCTTGTGGACCCTTGTTAGGTATTCTTGGGAACGTGTTCCCAGTACTTTTTATTTCCTATCGCTCTTGTATGCGAGAGCGTGTTCCCATTTTGTTTTGATTATAGGATTATTTGAATTGTTTGAATTGCACATTAGTTAATTAGCTAAATTAGATTAAGTTTGTTTGTTTATCAAAAAAAAAAAATAAAGAAAAAAATTGAACTGCCTGCTAGAAGCTACATATCTATAGGGCAACCATCTAGGATTGAATGGGCAGCATCTATTTTATCTTTACTGCATCGCATACATCCCTGCATTGAAGAAAGCTGGAGTAAGGTATGTCTTCTCTTAAGCATCAATTACCTATCATACATCTGCATTGGACTTAAATCTAAGACTACTAAAATCTTTGAATCTAATTAATTCAGTGGTCACTTTAAAAATTGAGACTGCTAAGAGGTTGGACCTTAAAATCAGTGACTTTAAATTACGTGCAAAATGATTTGATTGCGAGATTTTAAAATACAAAATGCGAACGTGTGTTGCAGACCTGAGACACTATGCACATCACACATAAGGACACTAGATAAATTTCTACCTCTCCTCTTTTGCACCACAAGGGAAATTAATTGAAAATCAACAAGCCTATCCACCAAGTTACTTCGGTTCCTCGTGGTGGGCTCAATTTGAGACTTCCATCCCTTGCAAGTAGGTTGTAGGCACCAACGAAGGTTGGCCTAGGAAGCGTAATTCTTGCAAAACTTGTTTGGCCACCAACTAAGCACTTAATTCTAAGACTTAGAATCTACTAAAAATAGATCCCACTGCATTTGCGTTTGTTTTAACAGTGGTAGAACTCTCTAGAAAGTTTCTGCTTTTGTTCTGATTTCTTCTAAGTCCTAAGAGAGTTTAACTTGTTTGACTTAAAGAAATGGACTACCCTTACTCCTATCATTTTAACCATGATCCCATGCCTCGAGCGTATCCATCATTTGATGGGTACAATGATAATTCATGGGATCAATCATATTCCTATCCTGGGAGTACTGGCCCGATAACTCCCACTTTTGAGCAGAGCCTAAGAGTGGAATTTTCCAGTTTGCAAACACCCAACCCTCCCACCCTTCATGATTTTCCTTATCAACGTTGGACCGATACCCCTAGGAAACCAAAGCCTGAGATTGACTATCTTCCCCAATCTGATAGCAGTAGCCTCTCCTCTTGTATGATAGAAATGCAAAACCAACAAAAAGAAATGATGGAGTCTATGGGAGAGATGTTAAGGAATAGTCAACGACTGAATGAGGAAATTAGTCAACTTAGCTATTGATATAGACACATCTATTTAGGTTAAAATGCTTAATCATGCATGTTCCTAGGCTTAGATTTGCATTTCATGTTATAAATATTGCATAGCGTGCATCATTCTACATTTAGAGTAGTTGTATATATTTTAGGTTAATTAGGTCCTTTTATGGTCAGGAGAGAAGAGGATTTATTTCAGAGCCTCAGATGGACTATCGAACCATACGGATTTGATCAGGATGGTGATCAGAGTCTAACGCCTTCGAAATCATCTAGATCGGAGTCCCGTAGCATCATATGAAGTCCAAGGAAGATCAACGGCCAGGAGGGCAATGCGACATCCTTATGGGCTTCAAATGAGAAATCTGACTGTACGAATGGATCTAGAGCAACGATTGCAATCCAACAGCGTGAAAATCAAATCAATCCGAGCACCGTGGCACCCTCTGCAATAGAAAGAAGATGGATGGCCCAGATGGCGCCATTTAGGCTGCCCAACATTGGCTAGTAGCATCTGGAAGGCACCCCCTCATCTCCATTCTTTGAGGAGATCTCTCCACCGCATGCCCATAAGACATCTTTGCATCACAAAAGTCGGCTTGGCGCAACGGTAAAGCTCTTGGATTGAAAAGGAGCGCAGGTTTCAGACCCGCGGACCCCCCAAATTAGAAATTGGAAGCACGTGCACCAGCACGTGCATGGCCGGCCACAGCGTAGAGCAAGCACACACACGCACAGCCAACCACAACGCCAATGCACGAGTGCCCGCGTGCGACCAGGGGCGCGTGATGCGAGGGCCAGCTACGGGCCTGTGCTTGGTTGGCGCGACCATCAGCAATAGCTTGGCGGTCCTTTAGTGACTCTTGCAGCCGTCACTAATTGCCTGTAGACACAAGGACAGCTACGGGCGTGAGCGGTGGGGGCGCGACCTTCAGCGACAGCTGCAAGGGGTCTTTAGTGATGCTTGCAGCTGTCACTATAGCCCTCTACATGAATTTCTTCTTCCCTCCACTATATAAACACTCCTACACTCCCCTTTCCTCTTCATCTCTATTTACTCTATTCCCACCTACTCCTAAGCTCTATCAAGCCTACCAACGCTCTGTTAGAGCTTACTCTCAAGCTCCCAAGGCTCCTATTAGCATAGCGAACCTCTGCCTCAACAAATATTCCTCCATCTTCCCATCCCCATTCATAGGTCGCCTTGGATCCATCCTCTCACCTCCATTCCGGTAACAGATCAACTCTAACTCCTCACCTCCATTCCGGAGCCACGCTGAAGCTTTCCTTTACCCGACGTCCTCCTACATCTCACATCTGTCGTCCCGCTCCTTACCTCCTTCGTCCAAGCTTCTGCCAAGCGTCGTTGTCTCGCCGAATAGTAGATTTGGGAGATTTCTTCTCACCGCCTTGTCTTTTTATGCTTTTGTAGATTATTGTAATATACATTCATGCAATATATCATATTTGATTCCATCTCTCTCTTGTGATTGCTTGTCTTTTTATTTCAAAAACCAAAAAAAACAAAATCCTAAAACACTGAAAAGAAACAAATCAAAGAACAGTTTTAATACAAAGTAAACGTCACCTCCCTATGTTCGACCTAGGACTCCCTTGGAGTTTCGGTATAAATTATATTTGATCATGAGTTTGCAACTACAACGACGGGTTACTCGTAACCCCAATTTCAAACCTGCGAAACCTGTGCGATCATTTTGACGCCGTTGCCAGGGAGGCAATGGAATTTACTTTATTGTTTTCTACGCTTCTTTGCATTTACATAGCACTAACCCCATTTGTCTTTGATCTACTGTCTTACAGGTACCCTAGCATGGAGATCCAAGTGCAGTAGACCGGAGTAAAGTGCAGGTAGAATACTTTGTAAGTGTCCCCCACATTCCCCCCCCATTAGTTTCATTTTGCCACACTAATAACCAAGACCTAATCTACTTAGGTGTTTGATAAACCCTAGGATAGACTTTGTTTGTTTTGTTTGCCACCTTCACCCATCTCACCCACATTTTATAAAAGAAAAAATAAAAAGTTACTTTTTCTAGGATGAACTAATTTACATACTTTATACATCTACATCAGAGGCACATAACCTGAATTGATTTTCATCTACTCAACCGAGATTCTGACCTGTGGACTCGGTACACTAATTCAACACATAAAATAGTAGAAATCGTATTTGGTTAATCTTTTTTTTTTTTGTGCCTTAATCGGTGGTGCATTTTAGTCGATTGATTGAATTGTTTGAGCCGCATCACCTAATCTAAAAGAAATTCATTTTATAGCTGCCTTACAAGATTCAATATTTAGGTTAAGCCAGGCACTTCATAATCTTTTGATTTATAAAGGAAAAACACTTGAACTCATGCTTTCAAAACTTGGTTTGCCTCATAAAACTTTATTGAATACACCTAATACTTGAATCCTAAAAGCTACTAAGCAAGATTCGAACCCTAAAACTCACCTCACCATTAATAATCTTGCTTGAAAACTTCTTTGTTGTGCACATTCACACATTATCAAACAAATCATTAAGGGCACAACCCATTAAGGGCCCATCACATTCCTGAAGCAAAATTGTCCCAAGCCTAACTAAAATTAATTAGACGTTGGCCCTAAGGACTGGGTCACTCGTCGGGATCCAGATTGAGATTGTTCACGGTTAACCTACTTATACTAGTCAATCTGATGTCTAGCTAGGGGAGTAGCGTCAAATGACCGCGGCTGGGGGGTACACTAGGAATTGGAGGCGCAAGCCAAAGGAAGAACCTTCTCCCCAATCCCTCCTTCTAACTGGTTGGATTACCTGGACATAAGTAGAGTAAATCATCCATAATCTTAGGACAGATTTGAAGAGTTTGTAGACCTTTAGGCTACCCAACCTAAGGATAAGCTTGTATTTTTGTATTACAGGGCTCCTTCTTTCTCTCCTGATTTCCCTCCTTGCTACACCATGTACCCTTCCACATCTTACACACATTTCCAATCCTATCCTCCTTCCACCACGTATCCCCAAGATGATTACTATCTCGACTTGACTTGTAATTACCCATCCACTAGCCAGGATAACTTTGATTGGGGATACGAATCCGAACCTCAGTGTCTAGGGCCTAACCCTGGACAACAAGACTATGATTACTATCCTTCCCAAACTTACAATGATTATGGATCTCCATACTTTGATGACAAAACTAACCCGATCTACAATCAGGAAGGATATGCTGATTATAACACCTACCCTTCCTAGTATTCCATTGAAAATAGGTCATCACCATTCTTTGAACAACTTGAAATGACTTACTATCAGGGAGGGACCCGAGAACCACGACGTCTTGAATCCCCTAGATTTAACCCAAACCCACCTAAACCTGAATTGAACTAGTCAGTTCAGGTGAACTAGATCCAAGATAGGGTGTTGGCTAACTTGAGGAACACCATCCAATCTTTGGAAGCTCAGCCAACACCATGCACTGAAGCATTGGAGCCTATGATCAAAATGATTGATGAGCTGAATAGCTCTTTATTGGATTTGCTCCAAAGCAATAGGAATAGGGACCTAGGTGAGTTTCTTCTTGGGAAGTTGTCGAGGTTGAGGATGAAATTTGTGGTTACACTAGTCAAATCTTGGGATGATTCTCAAAATAAACCCTCTTTAGGAGAGCCAATGTCTGAACCCGCTCAGGCGCCTGTCAGGGGGGATACATATTCTGAGACTGGAGATGACCAAATTGGTCTAGAGCAACCATTTGAGGATGAACCGATTGATTCACCTGAGATCCCCAAGTCAGGAAATGAAGAAAATTATGTCTCCTTGGATCATGAAATGATTTATGATTTTGAGACATATATAAATGAGGATCATCAATTCTTTGACTCTAAGGGTGAAGAATCTTTAGGTGAAGTTTCACTTGAGCATAAGGAAAATGATTTTAGTGAGACAAATAGGCATGAGGAATCTGACAAACCATTTGACAACCCAATAATAGAGGAATTTCATTCGGTTGGGGTTAACTTGGAGGATCTGAATCTTGATGATTTAATCAGTGACCCCATTCCTCATCCGCACCCCGAAGAGTTGACTTCTGAGATCATTGTGCCCAAGTCAGTCTTGATTCAGCCACGATTTCTGGACTTGGGTGAATCATATGGGGTGAATGATATGCTAGAAGTTCCGAAGCCTGAGTTCTTGATGTTGGAGGATAGAATTGTTGAAATGAAAATTTGGGAGGCTAAGTCTGAGGGAACTTTGATTTTGGATCTAAGGGTCCCTGTTGATCTAAAACCACCTACTTTCTACCAAGACCCTTATGATATCTTTCACGTGCAACCCAAGCTCAAAATAACTTATTATCTTTCTGAGCTGAACGTTAAGTGGACATCTGCATCTAATGAACCATCTTTACCCGTTGTCCGACACTTTGGTCTTGGGTTGCACACCACAAAACCGCAGGCCCGACCCTGAAAGTTTCACAACAATATTAGGTTCTGGGTGATTTTCATCCAAAACCTTGGAACTACTCAACCCTGGGGCATGGGTTTGCATCATAATTTGGTCCACATCTGTGGACATCTTCTGTTAGCAGGTTGGAGGATCAATATTTTTATTTTGATTCTGATCCGCACTTGTGAATTCTCAATTTCTTCTTTGTATGTATATTATGCCTAGCTGAAGCCATTAAATTTAGCGTATAGTCTCTTCTCTCTACGAAGCTGACCAGATTTTCATGATACTCAGGTGGTATTCTATTTACTCCACCCTTTTCATGTCTTTGTTTTTACAATGAGGAGATCGCATCATTTAGGCATGGGGGGGGTGGATATTTAATCCTAAAATCATTTTGTTAACTCCATAGAATTTCTTTTAGTTTCTTATAAAACAAATGAAAATTTGAAAAAGATAAAAAAAAGAAATTAGGAAAAGAGAACTTAAGCATTTGGAAGTTATTAACTTTAGGAAATGATACGATAGGACCTGAACACTTAGACTCTTCAGGTCTTCGGGTTTAATTAGCCTAGGTGTCCACTAGAATGTGGACTTAGTCTCGAGTCCTCACTATGTCAATCTACTTTAAATTAGTTAATAAATTGGGGTGATAAGTATACGACTTATCAACCCGCCCTCTGATTTGAGGGGACTTTAAGCCTAAGAATCTACACACTTTTTTCACTGACTCACTTTTCGGCAGTTTCTTCAGAAATTGGGTAGCTAATGAACTATCTAGGGTGGTATGGCTGGCAAGTTATCAGTGGTAACAGCTCATCAACCAATTGTCCAGAGCCCAGCCACAAGACCATTTTCGTCGTACTGCCTTTAGGTAAATCTTAGATTAGGGAAGCCACCTACTTGAAAAAAAAATTAAAAAAAAAAGAAAAAGGAGAAGAAAAAAAAAACCACACTTCATCGCACGAGTATGGTTGGCAAGTTACCGTGGGTAACAGCCCATTGGCCGGTTGTCCAGAGCCCAGCTCACAAAATGCAAAATAATTTCCAAAAGACTTAGGGAAGAAGCGGGGAAGTAGAATAAACTGGGGAGATATACATTGGGTTCAACCTTGTGTTGATCCCATGAATAAAAGAAGTAGGGAGAAAGCTACCGATCGAAAAGATAACCTTTAGGCAAGGTCACCTTGGGTCGTAGAAAATCGAAGTCCGTTTTAATGGCCGCCTAGTGAGTCTTTCACTCTTTTCACTAGATGCTTAGCACTTAGAGTCATTTTCGAGTCTTGGGCGGGTCGGGTAGCCATAAAAAGTTATCCTGGAACTCTCAAACTCCAAAAGTACAAAAAAATTAGAAAAGAAGAAAAACAAAAAAATGTACCTTCCCTTTTCAAATAAAGCGAGGACTTGGGCTGTCTGCATTCTGGCAGACACCCGGGTACTGTTGAGTCTTTGTAGTTTAGGACCTTAGTTGAAATTTTCTATTGTTAATAAACAAATTAGGCCTAAGCGATCGAATTCTAATTCTGTTTTTATACATAGCATGTAATTTAATTTTGCTAGGGACTAGCAAAAGATAGGCATGGGGGTATGATATAGACACATCTATTTAGGTTAAAATGCTTAATCATGCATGTTCCTAGGCTTAGATTTGCATTTCATGTTATAAATATTGCATAGCATGCATCATTCTGCATTTAGAGTAGTTGTATATATTTTAGGTTAATTAAGTCCTTTTTATGGTTAGGAGAGAAGAGGATTTATTTCAGGGCCTCAGATGGACATCGGACCGTACGGATTTGATCAAGATAGCGATCAGAGTCTAACGCCTCCGAAATCTCTAGATCGGAGTCCCGTAGCATCATATGAAGTTCGAGGAAGATCAAAGGTCATAAGGGCAATGCGACATCCTTATGGGCTTCGGATGAGAAATCTAACCGCACAGATGGATCTGGAGCAATGATCGTTGTCCGACAACATGGAAATTAAATCGATCCAAGCACCGTGGCACCCTTTGCAACAGAAAGAAGATGGATGGCCCAGATGGTGCCATGTGGCACCATCTTGACCGCCCAACATCGACCGGCAGCAGTTGGAAGGTGCCCCCTCATCTCCATTCTTAGCCGTTGGATCAAGATCCAATGACTGAGGAGATCTCTCCACCGCATGCCCATAAGACGTCTTTGCATCACAAAAGTCGGCTTGGTGCAACGGTGAAGCTCTTGGATTGCAAAGAAGGAGCGGGGATTCGAGACTTGCAGACCCCCCAAATCAGAAATTGGAAGCACGTGCACTGGCACGTGCATGGTCGACCATAGTGCAGTGCAAGCACGCACGCGCACAGGTGCACGCATAGCCAACCACAGCGCCAGTGTGCGAGTGCCCACGTGCGACCAGGGGAGCGTGATGCGCTGGCCAGCTACGGGTGTGTGCTTGGTTGGCGTGACCTTCTGTGACTGCTTGGTGTGCCTTTAGTGATGCTTGTAGCTGTCACTAATAGCCTATAGGTGCAAGGACAGCTACGGACGTGAGCGGTGAGGGCGTGATCTTCAGCGACAGCTGCAAGGGGTCTATAGTGATGCTTGCAGCTATCATTACAACCCTCTACATGAATTTCTTCTTCTTCCCTCCACTATATAAACACCCCTACATCCCCTATTCTTCTTCATCTCTACCTACTCTATTCCCACCTACTCTTAAGCTCTAGCAAACCTACTAACACTCTATTAGAGCTTACTCTTAAGCTCCCAAGGCACCTATTAGTGTAGTGAACCTCTGCCTCAACAAATATTCCTCCATCTTCCCATCCCCATTCATAGGTCGCCTTGGAGCCGTCCTCTCACCTTCATTCTGGTAGTAGATCAACTCCACCTCCTCACCTTCATTTCGGAGCCAACTGAAGCTTTCCTCTACCCGACGTCCTCTTGCACCTCACCTCCGTCATCTCGCTCCTCACCTCCTTCCGAGCTTTCGCCAGGCACCGCCGTCTTGTCGAACAGCCAATTCAGGAGATTTCTTCTCACCTCCTTTTTTTTTATGCTTTCGTAGATTATTGTAATAGACATTTATGCAATATATCATATTTGATTCCATCTCTCTCTTGTGATTGCTTGTCTTTTTATTTCAAAAATAAATAAAGAAACAAAACCCTAAAACACCAAAAAAAAACAAATTGAAGCGTGGTTTTCATACAAAGTAAATGTCGCCTCCCTGTGTTTGACCTGGGAGTCCCTTGGAGTTTCGGTATAAATTATATTTGATCATGAGTTTTACAACTACGACAATGGGTTACTCGTAACCCCGATTTCAAACCCGCGAAACCCATGCGATCAGCTACCTTCCTATTATTGATTCTAATCCCTACCCGTATAACATTGAATATCAAAATAATTCTGAGCGAACCAATGACAGCATGGATTCCATTGAGTAGTAGCTATCACTTAGACAATCCCCATGAGACACAGCCTCTAGAGGAGAATGATCCTAGTGATTATCCACCCGAGCTATATTGGAGTAAAAAGGAAAAGAAGATGGTACCATATGAGGACCTTGACTCGATTGATGGTAACTTTCTTACCCCTGATGACCCAAGTCAAGGTCGTGCTAGTCATATCACTTCCTCGATTGATCATTTGGTGGAAACCCATTCTACCCTTAGTGAGCCTAATCCTGATCCTCTACATAGGGAGCCAACACCTCCCATGCAACATCCTGAGGATTTACATATACCTAATGTAGGTGACCCTAAGGGAATGAACGATGAATTGGATCAATTTTGGTCTCAGGGATGCAAAGACTCTATTTTAGAGGAGGATGACCTAATGGAGGAACCTAGGCTTAGAGTTTGGAGTGAATCTCAGGGGGATTATGTGTTATTTGAAGACTTACCCCCTGAGGATATAAATGATCTAGTGCAATCTAGATTCCTTCCTACTTTTGATTTTGAAAATCATC
Source organism: Thalassia testudinum (assembly GCA_037157565.1). NCBI lineage: Eukaryota > Viridiplantae > Streptophyta > Magnoliopsida > Alismatales > Hydrocharitaceae > Thalassia > Thalassia testudinum. Next base: position 42,768,148 of record JAZHRO010000049.1, read on the forward strand.
CTCCGCAAAAATAGTTGATATTGGAGGAGGATGAACATAATAGTAAGAAGCTTAGGGGAGACTCTTGGGGACATTACACATCAATTGAGGATTTATGCCCTAAGAAGAATAAAGAATTCAGTGATATAGGCTTTCTCCATAACATTAAAGATGATAATCCTCCTAAAGATATTAAGGATAATGAAGTAGCACACAAAGTCCCCGGAAAGGATGTAATTGACAAGAAAGAACCTGGGGATGGATTTGATGATAATTCTGATCTCGCTACTTCCCAGGAAACCCAACTGTCGTCAAAGCATCATGAGTGTACTAATGAGATATTGAATTCTATTCATGACTCATCTATTGTAAAGGAGCAGTTGGAGGTTCATAAAACAATGAAGTTATGTAAGGATGTGGAAGACAAATTCTTATTGGGAATGGAACCTAAACAGACTAAGCCCTATTTGGACTTAATAATTACCACCCAATCACTCAAGCAACCTGTAGATTCCTTACCTAATCCTTGGCTCAGGTCTTTGCTCATATACATTCTTTCTGGGGAGAATATCAGGCCAGTACATCGTCGGGTAGAATGGTGAGTGTGGATTGATGCTTGTACTTTTTGTCTCGCCATTCAAGGGTTTGAAATTATTATGTTTATATCTTTTAAAACCCTTCCTGCTTTGGAGGATCCTTGTTATCCTCCACTTATTCCATTTCGGGAGGTCCCTTCTCATGTTCCTTTTGTTATTCCTAGACCTCCCCAGGTAGCCTACGAGGTTCTCTGCTTTCATGTCTTCTAGCGAGCATTTGGGATAACATTGCATCATCAGCTCGCCAACATCTGTGGCTACCTATTTTCTAGGCCTGCACTATTACGCATATTTTTAGGGCCTAGCTCTTTCTGTTTGGAACTAGACTTACAGGTTCCCTATAAGTTTGGCTGCCAATAGAAAATGCAGCGCTTGTTGGGAGGCAACCCAACATCCAGAATAACGCCTCCTCAGGTGATTTCCTTCCTTTCTCCCCCTATTTTAATTTTACAATGAGGACATTGTAGGATTTAGGCATGGGGGGTGCATGTTGCATTTTTAGGCAGTATTCATGAATTTAGGTTAGGTGCATTAAAAAAAAAAATCTTGAGCTGAATTGGTTAGTCCCTAGTAGAAGATTGTTATCAAGAAGATATCATTAAAGAGTTTCTTCTTAAATTGTTTCAGAGTTTAGAATCTAGTACAATTACTTCACTTTCACATAGAATGGGTAATGAATCAGTGTAGAAAACCAATAAGCATTTTTAGTCTATTGAACCCTTGGACAGTTAATAGAGAGTCAGGCATACTATCTTCTATTAGATCTACCAAATATTTGTGAGGAGTAGAGAGATTACTGGTGCACTAAGTCTAGTGCAAGGACTCCTAAGTTCTAGATAATTAGATGAGGATACCTCACAGTTAGGCATAGTTTTCACTCTCTGTTCCTGTGTGCGAATATTGTGTGAATTATTAAGAGTCACAAAATAAGGCAGATACACAGAGATTAAGTCCTAATAAAACTATGACTATGGTGGATGGTTATGACCGTCCTTTATAGAGTCCTCGGCTGAAGAAGGGCAGTGGCGTCAAAGGTCAGAAATATGCTTATCCTATCCATTCCTTCCTGGTGCCGAGAGTAGGCACTTCCACCAAATAAGCCACATAATATCCTCTTGACCATCATTATCCCTAATAATTCCTCATGAATAAAAGTTTGCGTCATGTTGTGTTGAGTTATGAAAAAGAGAAAGAAAAAAAAAAAGAGAAGAGAGAAAAAGTAGAAGAAAAGAAATATATATAAAAAAAGGAAAAAAATATATATAGAAAAAAAAATGTTCGGGTTATAGCTGTCTTAGGTGTCAATCTTATCAGGTGTCCATATTATTGAGGCAACAAAAACACCCATTGCGATCCACCAAATATGACCCATACCTACTTTTTAGTATTTCTGATCGCCCAAATATTGGTTGAGGACTTTTAACTTAGTTGTAGGGTTATTAGGACTCTAATTAAAAGTGTGAATGCCATGTGAGGCCACCAAGCAGTGAGTACATTTACAAAATCTAGTGAGATTTGTGATCTCAGAAAGAAAAAAAGGAAAAGAGTGAGAGCAGAGGAACATCAAGAGAGCACAGTTTTGTTTAGCCTCTCTCTGGGTTGACTCATTTGATAGTCTAGAGATTTAGAGTCTGCAGTACTAGACTACATGTAGCACTAGATGAGTGTGAGCCACTAATTTTAAATCTATTCAACTTAGTATCTCCTACCTAAGCCAAAATCCGGGGTCAAATTATAGATCATTTTCTGCTTTATCCCTAAGGAAAGTAGTTGCCTATCCCGATAGAATTTTATCAAGGGTTAAGTATGAGCTTTAGATGTGAGTTGGCTTTTCACTTTGATCCGTTATCTAGGCTACTATCACTTCACACTTGTTTAGATCTCTAAATGTTTGGAATAAGAAAAGAAAAAATCTTTGTCACTTCCATCACTTTTTACTTTTGCTAAGGACTAGCAAAAACTAGGCATGGGGCGTTTGATGAGACCACAATTGTGGGCTAAGTAAATGCTTAAATGCCTAATTACTAAATTAATGTTTGCATATACATAGCATACTTTAATATATAAATAGATTAATTTATTAATAAGGGCTTGAATGCATATTTATACATTTCATTATAGTGACATACATTTCATGCATTATTTTAGATAAATTGTATAAATAACCCAATTTATGTCTTTGTTATCTTCCTTCCTGTAGAATGCGCAACACCTTCCCAACTCAACGCACCACGCGCATGCCTCTCCACGCTCCCACCAGCAGCCAATAGCGCACTCGTGCCGACCTAAGGTGACCGTGCATCTCGTACCTCAGCTAAAGAAGCCAAAACATCACCGCCACCCACTTAAACTACCAACCCAAGCAGGCGGGCTTCTCGCAACGCACCACCTTCCCAACCAATTGGATCTCTCCATTGAAGCTACTCGGGATTCGCAGAGGAACAACAAAAATAGAAGATTATAAAACAAAGTGAAAGCCAGCCATCCTGGGAGGCTATCTCATATCATCTTCTCCCCCTGACGGGGATCTCCTTCCTCCTCCACTGTGGGCACTACACGCACCATGGACCCTGCGAGCACCGTGGCTTAGGCGTGCTACACCACTTCTCTTTCTCCCTCTGGCTAGTTGCACGGTGACATCATGCAGCCACAACACCATTGCACATAACCCCCCTCAACCATCCATCTTCTCCTTCCTCTTCGTTTTCTTCTTCTTCACCTTCTCCACCGCCGTTCCCTTGCACACCCTTGCACGCGCGCCATCGCTCCACCATCCTCGCACGTGCGCAACGCCACCACAACCACCATCACCCCTTAGCCAAAATTGCCCCCCTGCCCTTCTTCATCTTCCTCTTCTTCCAACTGCTCCCCCTGCAACTTCTCCGAAAGAACCCAACACCCACAGCCAAATGCTCTCACTGTCCACCCTTCTCCAACCACCAAACTCGACCCTAAGCTAACTCCGACGATCTCAAGCACCGACAAGCCTCCTTGCCGATTGCAAGCACCCGCTGATACCTCCATGGTTCGTCGCACCTTCCCCTCGCTGCTGGCCTTTCCTCCTCCATCCGGCCGCCACTGGCCACCTTCTGTCGTGCCACTACCACCATTGTGAGCCTCTCCTCCTGCACGTCTCCTCCGCCTAGACTTGCAGCCGATGAGCCCCTCCTCCACGCACGGCAACAAGTAGGGAACCATCCCCTATTTTGCTATAGTAAAGGCCCAATTAATAATTACGAATCTTGACATTGCCACATTACTATTACTTTATTTAATGAATTAATATATCGAAAGGAAAATGCATGAATATCCCTCTATTTTTGATTAATTACTTATGGCTGAATTCTCCTCATGAATGATATTAAATATGGGATATTAGATATAGTGAACAGTCTTTGTCTTGTAGGAAATTAATATTTACGGGGTTACCTGTATCAAGATCACTATTTTACCTGGTATTATATTGTGGTGATTTTGCATGTGCACACTTACATTATTGATTAATTGTTTAGAATGAGAACTTATGTTGAAAATAAGTTGCATTAGTTAGCATGTGCACCCATAGATATTCCCGAATAAACGAGCCACCACTCCCGAGTCTAATAGGCTAATTCCTCCCTGTGGAGATGACCTAACTATTTTTGTGGTTAGATTTTGAATAATTAAATGTTTTGAAAAGTGATTTTCTACCACGCAACGAACTATAACGACACGTCATTTTATGTTAAAATTTTTATCGAAAATGAAGATCGCTCTTTCAGATATCTCACAACTATGTCCTTGTACTTTGCTACCATTTGTTGTAGTCTGAGAAGTAGTTGCGAGTCCATTGGCAGTTCCTCAGTGGTGATCTATGTGGATGTGTCCTCAAAATGTGAGTCAGATGGAGGGTTATAATAGCTTAGGTCTGGAAAATCATAGGGGTGGTGGGAGGGTGCAGTGTAGTCATAAGTTGTGGTGAAATCCTCAACCTTGAGTGGCTCACCATCAACCTGTGGCACATTCCCACTGAATTCAAGGCTCCTAGAGGTGATGTCTTGGGTTCTTTGTCTCTCATCTTGAATTGCTTTTGTCAAGTCCTCAGATTCCCTTTTTCTGACCTCCTTTGCTTCCTGGACTAGTTGGATCAATTCGGTGATATGGGAGTTCTTGTGAGGGGTAGCAGCTTGCCTTTGGTGGGATTGGTCAAGATAATCAGTCATCATGACGAAGTCCCGATCTTGCATGGAGAGTGTCTCTAAGGGTTGTGATGTTCCTTGATATTTAGACATTCGTGTGGATCTCCAAGAGGGTAAGGTGGGTATATCCCAGGCCTGAGGAGCACGAGTATAGGAATCATAATCAGTGTAATGAGGAGCAATCTCCTACCCATAAGAAGTTGGGATCATAGTTGGGCTGGGAGGAGAACCTTGATGATGATAAGATGAGAAAGAATATGGGTCCATGATCAGGATGGTCAAAATACATCAGGCAGGTCTTAGTGACCCTACACCAATTACAAGGGACTGGTGGCAAAACAAGGCAAAGGCCTTGCAATTAAATTGGTCCTTATAATCAGATGACCAAATTTTTTGTTCAGGTTTAAATTGTTGAAGAGACTGAAAATGATCCCCGCCTCTTAAGATAACTGATAAACACGCATTAATTCATGATAAAATGCTTATTTATGATAGTTCCTAGGCCTAGCATTGCATATCATAGTATAAATATTGCATAACATTCATTGCATTGCATTTAGGATAGTTGTATATTCTATACATTAATTCCAACACTTTATATGGCCAGGAGGCAGTGCGACATCTTTACAGGCTTTAGATGAAGAATTCGACCATACGGATGGATTTGGAGTGATGATCGCAGTCTGACAACACGAAAATCACCCCAATCAAAGCTTCATAGCACCCTCTACAAGAAGAAGAAGATGGACGGCCCATATGGTGCCACGTGGCGCCATCCAGGCTGCCCCACCTGAGCCATCATGCCCCAGCCTCACCGCAAGGAGTAATCTCAGCTGTTGGATCTCAATCCAATGGCTGAGAAGTGCTCTTCATTGCCTGGTCATAAGCATCTCAAGGAAGACATCATCTCGACCATTGGATCTTCATCCAATGATCGAGGTGCACGACCGCACCTCATCTCCACGCTACAAAGCAACTCTTTGGCCAAATGGTAGCGCACTCGCTCCTCAAATGAGAGGCGTGGGTTCTAGCCTCAATCCTCCACGCCTGCTCTAGCGCAAGCGAAATTGGACTGCTTGATCTTGATCGAGCGGTCGAGATTACTCACGCCCCATCTGATGCCACCCAGCGATGCGAGGAGGCACACCTGATCGCACGCACATAATCAGAGGCTCTCATTTAAGACGGCTGGATGCACTCTTGGTCGTTGGATCTTCTCGAAGGCGCGATGCGTGTGCGTTTGAATTCTCGAGGGCCTGATCTACAGGTGCCTCCCAGCTGTGCGATGAAGAATCTAATGGCTGCCAGTGAGTGTGCAATTTGAATGCAAGCAAAAGCGCGATCTCCTCGGGATCTCAGCCATCCGCGCCCGATCCAACGGCTGATGATCTCCATGCACTGTGCTAGCTGAGTCGCGCCTCTTCACACCAGCCAAGGCACATGAATGCTATAGCGACACCCATGGTGGGTCTTTAGTGACATTTTAAATGTCGTTGAAGACCCGTGCACGCAAAACACCTCCATTCCACCACTATATAAACCCCATGACCCCTTCCCTTCCAAACCATCTCTACCTACTCCTAAACTCTAGTAGCCTACCAAAGCTCCCTTAGAGCTTGTTTCCAAGCTCCAAAGGCCTCCTATTAGTGTAATGCTCCTATACTCCACCAAATATTCGTCCTCCATCTCACCACCTTTGTAGGAAACCTTGGAGCCATCCTCCCACCTCCATTTCGGTAGAAGATCACCTCCATCTCCTCATCCCCATTCCAAAGCCTTGGTGAAGCATTCCTCTACTCGATGTCCTCCTACATCTCACCTCGTCGTCCAGCACCTCACCCCCTTCGTCCAAGCTGTCGCCAAGCGCCGTTGTCTCTCCAAACAGCCGATTTGGGAGATTTCTTCTCACCCCTATCTCTTTTATTTTCGTATATTGTAATTGATGACTGAATGACATTGTGATATATTCATTTGTTCCCTCCATTTTGTGAAATTATCTTGCTTGCTTCTTTATTGCAAAAATAAAAGAAAAAAATAACAAAACCCTAAAACATCAAAAAGAAACAAAATGAAGCACGGATTTCAACAAAAGTAAACGTCGCCTCCTTGTGTTTGACCCAGGACTCGGAGTTTCAGTTAAAAATTGTATTTGATAATGTGTTTTGCGAACTATGACGATGGGTTCTCGAAACCTTGATTGTACTTCGCCAAAACACGCACATCATTAACCCAGCTAGTCTGTTTACGAGGGGACTAAGAGGAAGGTTCTTCCTTTGGCTTTTTCCTCTGTTTCCCTTGTACCCCTTAGATGCAGTCATTTGACACTACCCCGTAGGCTTGGACACCAGGCTTGGCTAAAGAGGTTGAAACCATCCAGTAGTTACAAGACGAATGCAGGTTATTTGATATAATTTTATGAGCTTTTCTTAACCTTTTCTTCAATTTGGTATGTGGTGAGTGGTCCACAAGGTGACTCGACTCACCAACTAACTACTAGGCATGATTGAGCTCAGGCTAGTCCAATGTCGTCCTAGGGCTCATGCACTTCTAAGTTTTTCAAGCAGCAGACCACCAATCAATAAAATACTCATAAAATTGGAACCCAAATGATTTGAAAATTGGTAGGAAGATTCCTTTTTCAATAAGCTTTTCAGAGAGTATGTTTTTAGAATTTTTACTATCTCAAATAAATTTATATGAATTTTAACTAACAAGGGGTCGGACCTGAGATTTTGACCCTGTGTTGGTTTCTCTTTTTGAAACAGTATCAAATATGATCCAAAAATTTAGGAAAAAAATGTAGGAATGAAAGCCAACTTGGTTACCTTTCAAACCACACTATTTTTGGGTCAATCAAATTTGTGTGTTGATCAGAATCAATTTTTGAAGTTTAGAAAATTTTGGTTTTCAATCTATCTGACCCTTGTGTACTTCACGAATTTTTAAAAATTCCACACATTGAATTCTTTTTGGGAATGGTGGCATTGGAAAGAAAGTGTGAAAATCTAGTTTCTGCTCGAATTTCAAAATATTTAGATCACTAGAAGCACAACAAATGAATTTTCAAAGTCGTATACAATTTCTGGACAAGTTTCTAAAAATAGTGGTAGCAATTTTTTTTTCAAATTTTTTTTTTCAAGGCAAAGCAACTCCTGACTACCTAACAAATAACTCCTATTTTTTTTTTCTTTTTCAAATAACTCCTATCCTAATCAAACCCTAATCTCAAGTTCTACTGAGATAGTCGTGTGCACCTGATTGTCTTCACCTTCACTCGATGCGTGCGTAGATCCTCGTTTCATACCTTCACACTAAAGACAAATACACTAAATCAGGCATTAAATCAAGAATCGCCATGCCTCTCTGGCAACAACGCCAATTTGCTTGGTCGTAAAATCACATTTCAAGGATAGATACGTCATAGTATAGCACGAAAATACATCGAAACAAATAAATATAATGAGATGTGAGTCCCAATCAAACTCAGGGAGGAAGAAAATGATTTGATTGTAATACTGATTTAGAACTAACTATAACTAAATACTAATCATAATAGATATATAACAAATCAGGAAATTGTTTGATCATGAGTTGCAAATAGAATTAGAACTAGAACATGTACTACTAAAACTAGAATTGAAAATAACTATCTAAGCTACTAGAATAAGGGCACCAAGGGTGGTCCTTGGTGGCCTTTGGAGAGGTTGGGGAGAGCAACAGTGGTGCACCAAGGTGGTCTTGATGTGTGTCTTAGAGGAAGAGGGAGTCTGGAGAAGCTTGGAGGTCTGGAGGAAGAGATGGAGGAGAAGATATCTTGAGATGGGGGCTCTAGGGTCCTTTTTATAGCCAAAATGAGGGGAAAAGTAGGTATTTGGCCCTCCAAACCGTGCAATAGTGTTGGATCGATTAGGAGATCCACGGATTTGATCGGACTTCAAAAGAACCCCTAACGCGCCTGATACGCGTGCAACGTGCCAAATGTCGACATGTGGCATGCTTTCAGCCGCTCGCTCCACCGCCTCGCGCCTTCATCGCACACGCCCACTCTCGCTTCTCCTCAACCATCCGATCTTTCTATCGGACGGTGTTTATCAAATGAGATCAATGTTTTGAAATTGATGCGTCGTAGTATAGTTGAAATCGCTCGAAAACAAATAAATTTTATTACTCAAAGTTTTAAGTCCGAGGTCGAACATAGGGAGCAAATTGGGGTTTGAAAATCAAGAGCACAACATTGGAAAATTGAATATAATTTGCAATGAAAATCAGAGTTGTAATGAAAAAATGTAAATGTAAACACTGAATATCAATGTATATAAAGAAAGCACAAAAAATGGACGTCTAATTTTGTGAATCAGACGTCTTAAATATGGCTACTACAGTGCTGTGCTTTTCTTCTCTTTTTCTCTTCTCTGATCTCTGTCTTTGGCTGGCTTTCTTCCTTCTTCTTCTTTCACTTCTTCTGCTCTCGGGCTGGTGCCTTAGCCTTCTTTTCCTTTGCCTTCTTCTTTCTATGGTGGATCCTCTTTCTTCTGCCTTCAGCTTCTTCTGTGGCTCCTCTTTCTCCTACCTTCAGTTCCTTCTCCTTCTCTTTCTCTTTCTTCAGCCCTTCAACCTTCAGCTTCTTCCTCTTCAGTCCTTGCTTTCTCCTCCTTAGCTTCTTTGGCCTTCGCCCTCTTCTTCCTTGGCTTCTTCTTCTCATTTCCTATGAGAGAAAAACCTACCCCTACCCGCTCCCATCATCTCTCTTCCTCTTTCTCTCTTCGACTCGCTCTCCCAGAGCCGCTTCTTGGGTAGTCGGGTCGGGTACGCACCCAAGACCAGGCCCACCGGCGTGCGATGGTGGGCGAGGAGTGCAGGTTGGGTATACGGGTCAAGCCAGGTCCGCGAAGATCGGGTCACAGACGAGGCGGTGAGAGGGTGAGTGGGACCTCACCCCGTGGTCAGGAGGCGGTAAGCCTGATTCACTTTTGCAATTTATTCTGCTACGCTCGCTCAAGATCTTCCGAGGTGGGACTATCTTCCCACCTTTCTTCGCGTGAGTTCATAGCAGGAGGCTTCCCTTGATTATAGTTGCTACTGGGGTCTTCAGTGCCAATTGGTTGTATGGAGCTATGCGTAGGAGGATTCCGCGCAACCTGGGGTTGTGCACCTGGAGCGGGGAGGCCTGGAGGAGGCTTGCAAGCTAGTAGCTTGCGTGCATCAATGGTGGTAGGCCTCCAAACCTGTCAACATGAAAACGGCCTCGCGGCCTCATCAGAGAGCTCAGGAAGCTTTGTTGAGACACGACGAACGTAGTGCGGGGGTCGACGTGGCGTGGGGTGGTCGGAGTGTGCGTGCCTAAGGCACCCTATGTGCATGAGAGTGGGTGTGTTCGGGGGGTGTTCTGGGGGCGTGGCGTGGTGAGTGGAGTGAGGGTTTATGATCAGTGGAGTGTTGCAGTGCTTATGGGGTGGTTGGCGAGGCGGATGGAGGTGTGGAGCGGTGGGGACGCCTCACCGGAGGTCTAGCCAAAGGTGAAGGTGGTGGTGATTGGTGGCGTTAAGGGATATTTTCAAGAAATAAAGAGGGGGAATACGAGTAGGAGGGAGAGAGAAGTTAAACTAACCTAACCTAAGGACGAAGGAGGCAGGGATGGCAGCCGGCTCATGTTTCCGTCGCCGGAGACGAAGCTCTTCGTAGGTGAGGTGGCAGCAATGACAGGGGTAGAGGCAGCGTCTGGGCTGGTGCGGCCGACGTAGATGAATGAGAGGAAGGTAACCCAACCACTAGTATTGTGGTTGGTCTACGAGAGGGAGAGGATGGAGCCACCAGAGCTTGCGGAGAGGTTGTGGCTGGCGAGGAGAGAAGAAAGTGGGGTAGACCGACCCAATTCTAAGCTGAGGAGGTGCAGAATGAGTTATGGTTTCTTAAATACGTCCTAGAGGTTGGGTTTATGCTTGGAAGCCAAGCTTCCAAGCATGGAAATCTCGCCGGAGATGGAAACTCAGAGAGACCCAAATCTATCATGCATTCGCATGAGAGATTGGGTAGGAATTAGGGCTCATCAATGGGTTCACATTGGAGGAGATTTCTTAAAGAATCTCCCTTTCAATTTTGAAGGGGATTCTCTGAGAGATCAGAGAGTTCTTGGCCTTGAAACCTCGTCGGAGTAGGATTCTCTCTACTATAATGGTAGAGGGACCTAATTGCAAAGAACGATGAGGAAGCTAGGGGGGTTTCTGCAAAGGTTTTCAAAAGATAGGTGTAGAAATGTAATTGGGCAAGACCTGTTTGCAAAGTAGGTCAAGATGAGTTCCCCTTAGGTCCAAATTTTGGTAAAAACCTAATTCGGACCTAAGGAATCCAATGGTGAAGTTGGATTTTTCGTTTGACCACATTTGACTGGGAAATTTACACAAAAACCTAATTTAGGGCAAATATTTGACTGAGACCCCAATTTAGGTCAAAATAGGTTCTAAGGGCCAAATTGAAGGTTTTAAACCCTAGAGAATATTTTTCCATGATTTTTATAGGGTTTAGGTGAATTTTATCCTGACCAGAGCCTTGTTAAATCAAGTGGGTCTGTTTTAGGTTTATAAGAAGTCATTTAATTCCCAGAATTCACATGAACCCTTTTCTATTTGAACCAACCCACTTTTTATCTAGTTAAGACCATTTGACCTGTGTTTAGCCCATGATAAAACCCGTTGTTTTACTGTAATGGTAATTACCCCTTGTTTCTTACTTTTATCTCAGAATGGTTATTCATGGAATTAGGACCTCCAGTTGGTTATGTAGAGCTTTTTGTTCTCTTTTCTAGGTCAAAATGAGCTAGTTAGGGCTCATGATGGTGTTCCCATCATACCCCCTTGACTAGCTTTTGTTAGTCCCTTAGCAAAATTTTAAGGTTTTAACTTCTGTTCTAGACCATGAGTTCTTTTGATGTTCACAAATTATGATGAGTGCTCTTTTCTTTTTAATTAGGTTAGAATGCTGATAGTAGGCCTAGAGGTACTCAAGTACCAACCAAGATCTGGACCTGACCAGCTCTAGCCTCAGTCCTCCGAGAAGGTTTTTAAGGCCCACAAGAACTATCCTAAGGTTCGTTGGACTCCACGGTTAAAGCACCCATGCTTGTAACGTATTTTAGCCTCGGTTCAATTTGCAATGCATTTTTTGTGTGAGAGAGACAAAGGATTTTCTTTGTTTGGAGAGTTTTCTCTCTCTTTTCTTTTTATTTCTAGCTTTGGATTGGCTTCTCAACACGGTCTGTATCAGATTCCTCATCCCCATCATCAATCCTCGAAGGGTCCCTGGCAATCAATGCTTCGTGATAGCACTGCCCATGGCAACCCCTAGAACCCTGGCTTTCGAGATAATCTCGCCCATGGCGTTCTGTTGCTAAATCCATACCCTAGCAATCGACATTTCATGATAATGCCGTCCATGGCATCTGAACCAGCACAGGGTGCTTACGTGCCCCCAGTAGGATATGTAAATATCCTAGGAGATAAGCACCGAGGAGACGATATGTTATTGCGCATCTTCGAGGGGAATTTCCCGCCTCTCCACGTCGGGAACTCATCCAAATCAACTTGTGTTGATTGGTTGCTCCTAATCTAGGCGACTTTTTCAGAACACTTAAACGCTTTTGCGTGATTTTGATAATTATGCGCACTGAACCTGACTGTGTGTGGATTGGGGTGCTTAGGTTACCGAGTCCCGCAACCAGAGGTCAGTTAACAAGGTCGAATACTCCCTAAGCCTTAGACCTACTACTCAAGCTTCGCATTTTCCCCAACCTCTTGAGGACTATCCAGATCTTAGCGGATACTTGAATTTTTAAGCCTAGGAGTCTAGCCCAAGAGGCCTAAGATCAACGTTCAGACAAATCTCTTTTGTGTCTCATTAGCACTTTTTTCTTTCATTTTCTTTTTCTTGATGTGGTTTAGAACTTAGTTAAACCCTTAATTTCTTACTAATGACTATCTCTTTTTTTCTTTTTTCATTTTGTGCTCCTTTTTTGACATTTTACACTTTTCCCCTTTTTCTCATGATTTGTATGGCCTCAAAATTTTCTCTCCCCTAAATTTTTTTTTTTGTTCTTTTTCACCATTTTCTATTTTTTTTGGTATTTTTGGCTTATGAGATTTTTTTTTTTGTGAGAACCCTTCGGAATTTTGATTTCTGTATGTCTACACTTTACCACCCCCCCATGCCTAAGTTTTGCAATGTCCTCATTGTAAATGAAGGGTGTGAAATAGTGTTGGGTTCAAGGATTCAGGATTTATTGAATGGGTGAAAGGGTCGAAAATGACTATTGCGGATGATTTCAAGCTCTAGCACGTGTACCAGTAGTGGGTCGACTGTCCTAAATCGAACTCAGGGTGCAATAGTCGTGAAGTATAGATGGATAATCAGAAGGATCTCAGGTTTTTGGAATGACGGGTTGCCTCCCGTTAAGCGCTAAATTCAACGCATTCAGCCGAGCGGGAAATGGTATGGAGAGGGAGTGGTTAAATCAACTGAGTTTTGTAGAACAAGCACCTTGATCAAGAGCTTGGTTGGTCCAACCAGGTGCTTGTTCAAATCAACGGGCTGATGATGCAGCCCAAACCCAATCAATCTTGTGGTTTGATAAGTGTAGATCAAGAGATGTGGAAACCACCATATACTATGGAGCTTGAAAAGATGTGGAAGTGTGACTTCAGGGTTTGGCTGAGTCGAATTAGCCTGGTCAGAGTAGGGACTCGTAAAGTAATCAGTGGATAATGTGGAAACCCTACAGGAGTGATCAGAGAATGATGGAGCATGATTTGTGATTTGATCAATGTCCGAGACCTAATAAAGATGTGGAGGTGAATCATCTGCAATCAGCTCAGTAAGAGGGGAATCAGAATAGAAATTGAGTTTGGTTGCGGGTCGGGGTTGAAAACAGGTTTGGATGGATTTTGTATATGCGGAGGAGGTGGCTTCAATAAGAATTGTGTATAAGGGCTCTTCTAGAAAGGAGTTACAGGTGGTTTCATTTAGAGAGTCCTCATAGTAGCTATCAAATTCGAAAGTGAATGCCTGAAGAGTGTTTATAGGATGAGGGAAATCTGAGTCAAGAAAAGATTCGAACTCTGGGTTGCAGTCACTCGGCATTTTCTGGTTTTGGTTCCTGAGGATTGAAAAGAAATGATTCCATCTCATTGGAACCTGAATTTAAATCAGTGATCTCGGGATCAGGGACCTCAGAGTTGAGTCGAAGAATGAATCATGTGAGCTGAGGTTGTAAATTGGCTCGTCGTAGTCAGGAAACAAAGGTTCTCCAAAATCATGGTAAGATTCGAAATTGTCTGAGAAATTGTGAAAATCAAGTTTTGAGTTTGATTCGAGATTAGGGGTTCCACCACAGAATAAATCATACGATGTAGACTCAGCAGCTTGACTTGGGTCTAGCCCATATGTAGATTCTAAGCTTAAAAAGGTGTCCTTATAGGGTCTGGGCTTAGGTTTTTAGCTTGTAGGGATGACCCAATCAAAACTCCACTCTTCCAACTCCTCGGTTTCTATATCATAGATTGGCGTGACATCCGCGAAATCGATTTGTATCTCTGAGGATGTTGGAGAGGGATATTCATCAAATAAAGGCCCAGAATCATACTCTTCATTTAAACTTTGATCTTCATCATACGGGGTCATGTAATCTTCCCAATAAGTTTTAGATCCAGATTCTAGGTTGAGGATGTGGGTTGAATCACTAGAATCTAGGTCAAAATTACCTTCGAGGGTCACGTTATTAGAATAAGGGGCATGATTTACACCCTTGAGAGGTTTTGTTTTAATCTCATCATTGCAGGAGTCTCGGAATTCTATGCTTGGTGGCCCAGGATCTATGGCTGGCTCAAAATCGTGTTCTCCTGCAATTGGGACTTTCCAACCTAATTCAAGATCAGGCATGTTGTATTCCATTTGGGTTGGGAATCCACAACAACCTTGTGCCTCAAACCCAGGATTTGGGAAATCAGATTGGTCCTCAATACTATTCCAAGATGGTTCATTATCTGTTTGGGGAATGTACGGGTATTTCTGATCGATAACTTGTTTCAATAATCTCATCAACTCTTCCCATTTTTCAAGATCACCTTGGTGTTGTTCCCAAAGTATAGGATTTGTCATGCATTGGAGGTATTCAAAGTTATGTAATTTTTCTATCTTAATGTATCCTGTTATGAGAATGTCTCAGGTTGATCCCTTTGTTGCTTCTGTTAATAACAATTGGGCACAATTTATGATGAAGGTTGTTGTTGTTGGTACACTAACCTGAATGTCTTCTACTGGTTTTAAGGTTTTGTATTGAATTTCATAAAATTCAAGGGCATCCTCAATCATTCTATCTCTCATGGATCTTTGTGATTTAGGTTTCTTGAATGGTATTCCTAAGTAACCAGGCTGCATATTCGGATCCGATAGTGGAATGAAGATGTAGAATTAGAATTCAAGTTTGGATCGAAGTGATTAGATCTGAAAGAGAATCCCACTGAACATGTGTGTGTGCTCTAAAGAGAAGGGATGAGGGACTAGATGTGTTGTTGACCCAATCAAGGCACCCAAAGATATTTGGATGACTATGGAGGTTCGGGGTAGATGATACCCCTGGATTAGAAAGTCATCCACTTGAGAATTACCTGGGCAGCCAGAGAGGGAGAGTCCCCAAAAGACCCCTACATGGTAGAGCGCCCCCATGGGTTATAGGGTTTCCCCCACCCGACCTCTCTTGTCATTGAGGTTCCAGGTATACCAGAATGGGGACTTTGACCTCTTAAGTCTACCACTTTTATTAAGAGCAAAGGTGCTTAGGATTCCACTTGAACTTTAGATGTATTGAGTGCAAAAGTGACCTAATTTCAAGGTTGGTTGACCCAACAAGAGGTCAACTTCACCTATTTATCCTTTGAGAAGCTTTAGGTCCTTTCTTTTAGGATTCAAGTGAAATTAAGAGCCTGAATATTAGGGTTTCTCTTGAATAAGTCTTTTTAAGCAAGGATTAGGCACACCTTTTTTTTGGAATAGTTGATTCTTGCTTAGAAAGATGTGTCGCTAAAACCCTAAATTGGAATCCTTAATTTGGCTCTAATTTTGGTCCAATTTAGTTGCCAACAATATGGTATCTAGGGCTCAATCAAGAAGGTGGTAGCCCTAGTTACCTTAAATGGACGCAAAAATCAATATTTGTTGTTGAAATCAAAATCAGGCAACTTTGGTGACTTAGCTAAAGATGGAAAATAGGTAGCCCTAATTGATTTTATCTTGTTCTTCCTTTTCAGAATAAGGGGCTTAAGAGAAAGGACTAATCAGAGATTACCTACCCCGGATGTGTTTGTTGTGCGGTTGTCCTCCTTTGAATCTTCTCCTCTGAAATAATCACAACAAAAGGGATATATCAAGTTAGTACCAAATCAAAAATTGTGATCAAGATTCCTAAATTGCCCATTGCTCCCCGGCAATGGCATCAAAATGTTTATCGAATGAGATCAATGTTTTGAAATCGATGCGTCGTAGTATAGTTGAAATCGCTCGAAAACAAATAAATTTTATTACTTGAAGTTTTAAGTTCAAGGTCGAACACAGGGAGCAAATTGGGACTCACAACTTTGGAAAATTGAATATAATTTGTAATGAAAATCAGAGTTGTAATGCAAAAATGTAAATGTAAACACTGAATATCAATGTATATAAAGAAAGCACAAAAAATGGATGTCTGATTTTGTGAATCAGACGTCTTAAATATGGCTACTACAGTGCTGTGCTTTTCTTCTCTTTTTCTCTTCTCTGATCTCTATCTTTGGCTGGCTTTCTTCCTTCTTCTTCTTTCTCTTCTTCTGCTCTCGGGTTGATGCCTTAGCCTTCTTGTCCTTTGCCTTCTTCTCTTTCTTCTTCTTCTTCTTTCTCTAGCGGCTCCTCTTTCTTCTGCCTTCAGCTTCTTCTATGACCCCTCTTTCTTCTGCCTTCAGTTCCTTCTTCTCTTTCTCTTTCTTTAGCCCTTCAGCTTCTTCCTCTTCAGTCCTTGCCTTCTCCTCCCTTAGCTTCTCTAGCCTCCTCCCTCTTCTTCTTTGGCTTCTTCTTCTTCTCTTTTCCTGTGAGAGAAAAATCTACCCCTACCCGCTCCCACAATCTCTCTTCCTCTTTCTCTCATCAGCTTGCTCTCCTAGAGCCACTTCTTGGGTAATTGGGTCAGGTACGCGCCCGAGACTAGGCCCACTGGCGTGCGGTGGTGGGCGAAGAGTGCAGGTTGGGTATACGGGTCAAGCCAGGTCTGCGGGGATCGGGTCACGGATGAGGCGATGAGAGGGTGAGTGGGACCTCACCCCGTGGTCAGGAGGCGATAAACCTGATTCACTTTTGTAATTTATTCTGCTGCACCTGCTCAAGATCTTCCAAGGTGGGACTATCTTCCCACCTCCCTTTGCATGCGTCCACAGCAGGAGGCTTCCATTGATTGCAGCTGCTACTAGGGTCTTCAGTGCCAATTGTTTGTCTGGAGCTGTGCGCATGAGGATATCGCGCAACCTAGGGCTGTGCACCTGGAGCGAGGAGGCCTGGAGGAGGCTTGCAAGATAGCAGCTTGCGTGCGTCAATGGTGGCAAGCCTCCAAACCCGTTAACACGAAAACGGCCTCGCGGCCTTGTCAGAAAGCTTAGGAAGCTTCGCCGAGACAGGGTGAATGTAGTGCAGGGGTCGGTGTGGCGTGGGGTGGCTGGAGTGTGTGTGCCTAGGTGGTCGAGCGTGTTTCGCATGTTAGAAATTGAGGTTACAAGTAACCTGTCGTTGTAGTTGCAAAACACGTCGATCAGATAAAATTTATATCGAAACTTCAAGGGAGTCCCGGGTCGAACACAGGGAGGCTACGTTTACTTTAGTTGAAAATCGCACTTTGACTCGTTTCTTTTTGGTATTTTAGGGTTTTGTTATTGTTTTGTGTTTTTGAAATAAAAGACAAGCAAATGATTCACAAGATAGAGATGTGGAACAAATATGATATATATATATATATCAATTCAATGTCGATTACAATGAACTACAAAAGCATAAAAAGAGAGGGAGGTGAGAGGAAATCTCCCGAATCGACTGTTCGGCGAGACAATGGCGTCTGGCGGAAGCTCGGACGAAGGAGGTGAGGAGAGGGACGACGGAGGTGAGATGCTAGAGGACGTCAGGTTGAGGAAAGCTTCGGCATAGCTCCGGAATGGAGGTGAGAAGACGGAGTTGATCTGCTATCGGAATGGAGGTGAGAGGACGACTCCAAGTTGACTTATGAAGGGAGATGGGAAGTTGGAGGAATATTTGGTGGGGCAGAGGTTCGCTACACTAATAGGCACCTTGGGAGCTTGAGAACAAGCTTTAATGGAGCATTGGTAGGCTTGCTAGAGCTTGGGAGTAGGTTGGAGTAGAGTAGGTAGAGATGGCTTGGAAGGGAGGGGGTGTAGGTCCTTTTATAGTGGTGGAGAAGAGGCAAAAATCGTATCTGGGTCTGTACTGACATCTATAAACGTCGCTGCAACTGTCGCTGAAGATCCACCCTTCAATTGTTCTTGTTGGCATGCACGGGCCTTTAGTGACATCCATAAATGTCGCTGTAGCTATCGCTGAAGATCTGCCTATCAAATCCTCTTACTGGCATGTGCAGACCATTAGTGACAGCTGCAAGCTTCACTAAAGGTGCGTCGCTGAAGATCTGCGTGCCTCCTTGCTTGCGTGCGCTCCACTGGCGTTGCGCGCTTCGCGCACCCGTGTCACGCGTGCTGGCGTGCGCTGGCATGTGCGTACGCGTACGCTGCGCTGCTGCTGCTGAGTGGCCGGTGAAATTGGAAATTGGGGGGGCTGCGGGGATTTGAACTTGCACCCCTCCTTTGCAAGCTAGCGCTACCACCATTGCGGCAACCCCTCCCTTTTGTCGTGTGGAGTGGCTTGGTGCGTCCGCTTCCCAGCCGTTGGATCTTGATCCAACGGCTAGGATTGAAGGGCGTGGATGAAGGAGTTGGGTGGTGCTGCTGGCCGGTGTTGGGCGGTCTGGATGGTGCCACGTGGCACCATCTGGGCCGTCCATCTTCTTCTTATAGAGGGTGCTACGGTGCTCAGATCAAGATGATTCCCCCGATGCCGAATTGCGATCGTCGCTCTGGATCCATCCGTATGGTTAGATTTTCCATCCGAAACCCGTATGGATGTCGCATTCCCCCCTGACCGTTGATCTTCCTCGGGCTTAATGTGATGCTATGGGACTCCGATTTGGATGATTTCAGAGGCGTTAGTCTCTGATCGTCATCCCGATCAGGTCCGTTTGGTCTGATCGTCCATCCGAGGCCCTGAAATAAATCCTCTTTTCTCCTGACCATAAAAGGGACCTAATTAACCTAAAATATAAACAACTACTCTAACTGTAGAATGATGCATGCTATGCGATATTTATATCATGATATGCAGTGCTAAGCCTAGGAACTATCACGAATAAGCATTTTACGATGAATTTATACATGTTTATCATACCCCCATGCTTACTTTTTGCTAGTCCCTAGCAAAATTAAACTATATGCTATGTATAAAAGCAGAATTAAGATTAGATCTCTTAAGCCTAAGTCATTTTTAACAATAGAAAATTTCAATTAAGGTCCTAAACTACGAAAACTCAACAGTACCTAGGTGTCTGCTTGAATGCAGACTGCCCAAGTTCTCACCTTATTTGAGAAGGGAAGAAATATATATATATATTTTATTTTTCTTCTTTTCTAATTTTTTTATACTTTTGGAGTTTGAGAGTTCTGGGATAACTTTTTACGGCTACCCGACCCGCCCAAGACTCGAAAAGGACTCTAAGTACTAAGCATTTTTGTGAAAAAGTGATAGACTCACAAAACAGCCGTTAAGACGGACTTTGGGTTTCTACGACCCTAGGTGACCTTGCCTAAAGGTTTATCTTTACGATCGGTAGCTTTCTCCCTACTTCTTTTATTTATGGGGTCAACACAAGGGTGAATCCAGTGTATATCTCCCCGGTTTATTCTACTTCCCCGCTTCTCCCCTAAGTGTTTTGGGAATTATTGTGCATTTTTTGTGAGCTGGGTTTTGGACAACCGGCTGATGAGCTGTTACCACCAACAATTTGCCAGCCATACTTGTGCAGTGAAGTGTGGTTTTATTTGTTTTTTTTTTATTTTCTCCTTTTTTTCTCTTTTTTTTTTGAGTGTTTCTCTCTTTTTTTTTTAAGTAGGTGGCTTCCCTGATCTAAGATTTACCTAAAGGTAGTACAACGAAAATGGCCTTGTGGCTAGGCTCTGGACAACCGGCCGATGAGCTGTTACCACCGACAACTTGCTAGCCATACCACCAAGTCAGTCCCTTAGCTACCCAATTTCCATAAAAATCGTCGGAAAGTGAGTCAGTGAAAAAAAATGTGTATAGATGCTTAGGCTTAAAGTCCCCCCAAATCAGAGGGTGGGTTGATAAGTCACATACTTATCATCCCAAATTATTTACCAAATTAAAATAAATTTTTAATTGGCAAGGACTCGAGACTAAATCCACATTCGAGTGGACACTCGGGCTAATTAAGTCCGAAGACTTGAAGAGTCTAAGTGTTTAGGTCCTCTCGTATCATTTCCTAATGTTAATAACTTCCAAATGCCTAAGTTCTCTTTTCCTAATTTCTTTCTTTTTTTATCTTTTTTCAAATTTTCATTTTTTTTAATTTTATAAGAAACTAAAAGAAATTCTACGGAGTTAACATAATGATTTCAGGAATCGATTATCCACCCCCCATGCCTAAATGATGCAATGTCCTCATTGTGAAAATAAAGACATGAAAAGGGTGGAGTAAATAAAATATTACCTGAACATCGCGAGGAATCCGGTCAACTCCCCAGAGAAGGTGAAATATAAACATGTGCTAAATTTAATGCCTTCAGCTAGGCATAAAATACATAAAAGGAAGAAATTGAGAATTCACAAGTGCGGGTCAGAATCAAAATCAAAAGGTTGATCCTGAAACCCGTCTATAGAAGATGTCCACAGATGTGGACGGGATTATGGTGTAGACCCATGCCCCAGGGTCAAGTGGTTCTCAGGTTCTGGATGAAAATCACCCAGAACTGAAGGTTGTTGTGTTTGCGGGGCCAAGCCTGCGGTTTAGTGGTGTGTAACCCAAGATCAAAGTGTCGGACAATGGGTAAAGATGGTTCAATAGGTGCAGTTGTCCACTTAACATCTAGCTCAGAAAAATAATCAATTATTCCAGGCTTGGGTCACACGTGAAAGATATCATAAGGGTCCATATAGAAGATTGGTGGTTTCAGGTCAATAGGTACCCTTATATCCAAACTTGTTTTTCCCTCAAAATTAACCTCCCAAATTTTCATTT
Source organism: Thalassia testudinum (assembly GCA_037157565.1). NCBI lineage: Eukaryota > Viridiplantae > Streptophyta > Magnoliopsida > Alismatales > Hydrocharitaceae > Thalassia > Thalassia testudinum. The sequence continues at coordinate 42,789,282 of JAZHRO010000049.1, forward strand.
CCAGCTTCGTATCCTCTGAAATCAAGGTTTCCGGGACCTCTAGATCATTGTACACCCCATCTAAAGTACCCAAGTCCAACAATTATGGCTGAATTAGGATTGACTTGGGCACAATGATCTCAAAAGTATGTTCATTTAGCTCTTCAGGGTGTGGTTGAGGAATGGGGCTACTAATTGAGTCGTCGGGTATCGGATCCTCCAAGTTAGCCCCAACCGAATCAGTGTCTTCAGTAGTTGGGCTACCAAATTGGGCATCATACTCCTCGAGCCTGTATGTCTCACTAAAATCATTCTCCTCAAGCTTAAGTGAGACTTCACTAAGAGATTCCTCACCCTCAAAATCAAAGAATTCATGATCCTCATTTGTATATGTCTCAACATCACAAGTCATTCCATCATCCAAGGAGATAAAATTTTTTTCATTTCCTAACTTGGGGATCTTGGGTGAATCAATCAGTTCATCCTCAAAGGGTTGCTCTAGACCAATCCGGTCATCTCCAATCTCTGAATATGTGTCCCCCCGATAGGTGCCTGAGTGGGTTCAGACATTGGCTCTCCTGAAGAGGGTTCATCTTGAGAATCATCCCAAGATTTGACTAGTGCAACCACAAATTTCATCCTCAACCTCAACAATTTCCCAAGAAGGAACTCACCTAAGTCCCTATCCCTAACACTTTGGAGCAAATCCAATAGAGAACTACTAAGTTCATCAATCATTTTGATCATAAACTCCAGTGCTTCAGTGTATGGTGTTAGCTGAGCTTCTAAAGATTGTGTAGTATTCCTCAAATTAGCCAACACCCTATCCTGGATCTGATTCACCTGAACCGACTAGTTCGATTCAGGTTTGGGTGGGTTCAGGTTAAATCTAGGGGAGTCAAGATGTCGAGGTTCTTGAGTCCCTCCCTGAAAGTAGGTCATTCTAGGTTGTTCAAAGGATGGTGGCGACCTATATTCAGTGGAATACTGGGGAGGGTAGGTGTTATAATCATGATATCCTTCCTGATTGTAGATCGGGTTGGTTTGGGCATCAAAGGGTGGAGATCCATAATCATTATAGCTCTGGGAAGGATAATAATCATAGTCTTATCGTCCAGGGTTAGGCCCTGGACCCTGAGGTTCGGATTCATATCCCCAATCAAAGTCATCCCGGCTAGTGGATGGGTAATTACAAGTTAAGTCGGGATAGTAATCATCTTGGGGATAAGTGGTGGTAGGAGGATAGGATGTGAAATGTGTGTAGGATGTGGAAGGGTACATGGTGAAGTAAGAAGGGAAATCAGAAGAGAAAGGAGCCCTGCAATACAAAAATACAAGCCTGTCCTTAGTTTGGGTAGCCTAAAGGTCTACAGACTCTCAGAATCCGTCCTAAGATTATAGATGATTTACTCTACTTATGTCTAGGCAATCCAACCAGTTAGAAGGAGGGACTGGGGAGAAGGTTCTTCCTTTGGCTTGTGCCTCCGGTTCCTAGTGTACCCCACAGCCGTGGTTGTTTGACGCTACTCCCCTAGCTAGACATCAGATTAACTAGTATAAGTAGGTTAATCGTGAATAATCTCAATCTGGATCCCGACGAGAGAACCAGTCCTTAGGGCCAACATCTAATCAATTTTTAGTTAGGCTTGGGACAATGGTGCTTTAGGAATGTGATGGGCCCTTTAGATGGGTTGTGCCCTTAATGATCAGTTAAAATGTGTGTGTGTGCACAACCAGGGTTTGCAAAGAAGGTTATTTGATGATGTGTCTTTTAGAGTTCAACCTTGTTTAGTAGCTTTTAGGGTTTAATCTTAGGTATATTCAATCAAGTTTAGGAAAACACTCCAAGTTTTGCAAGCACTGGTGATGATATATTCCTTTAGAAATCAAAGAAAAAAAATGTGGAGTGCCTGGTTCAGCCCTAAGAATCAACCCTAAGTGGCAAGCTACTTGATGAATCGCTTTTATCTTAAGTGGTGCGGCCTAAACAGTTCAATCAATTGGCCTATTACACCACTTAGTTAAGGCACACATAAATTTTTGACCTATTTAGATTTCTACTCACTTATTTGTATGTTGAATTAAGTGTACCAGGTCCACAGGTCAGATCCCGGTTAAGTGGTAGAATCGATGTGATTGTGCACCTTAAGGTGAGAAGTTGTGGGTGTTAAGTGTGTAACTTACAGAAAATCCCACAATCAGATAACACTTTTTTTTATTTTTTTATTTTTACTTATGTGGATGGCGAGGTGAGTGGAGGTGGCAAACAAACAACCAAATCTATCATAGGGTTCATAAAAAGCACCTAAGTTGATTTGGGTTTGAGTTATTCGGTTATGGAATGAAAACTATGGTGGGGGTGGTGTAGGGGACACTTACAAAACACTCTACCCGCACTTTACTTCGGTCTACCGCACTTGGATCTCCATGCTAGGGTACCTGCAAGACAGTAGATCAAAGACAAGTAGGGTTAGTGCTATGTAAATGCAAAGAAATGCAATAAATAATAAAGTAAATTCCGTTGCCTCCCCGACAACGGAGCCAAAATGGTCGTGCATGTTTCGCATGTTAGAAATCGAGGTTACAATTAACCCATCGTTGTAGTTGCAAAACACGTCGATCAGATAAAATTTATACCGAAACTCCAAGGGAGTCCCGGGTCGAACATAGGGAGGTGACGCTTACTTTAGTTGAAAATCGTGCTTTGATTCATTTCTTTTTGGTATTTTAGGGTTTTGTTATTGTTTTGTGTTTTTGAAATAAAAGACAAACAAATGATTCACAAGATAGAGATGTGGAACAAATATGATATATATATCAATTCAATGTCGATTACAATGAACTACAAAAGCATAAAAAGAGAGGGAGGTGAGAGTAAACCTCCCGAATCGGTTGTTCGATGAGACGACGGTGCTTGGCGGAAGCTCGGATGAAGGAGGTGACGAGCGAGACGACGGAGGTGTGATGCTGGAGGACGTCGGGTTGAGGAAAGCTTCGGCATAGCTCTGGAATGGAGGTGAGAAGATGGAGTTGATCTACTATCGGAATGGAGGTAAGAGGATGGCTCCAAGGTGACCTATGAAGGGAGATGGGAAGTTGGAGGAATATTTGGTGGGGCAGAGGTTCGCTACACTAATAGGCACCTTGAGAGCTTGAGAACAAGCTCTAATGGAGCGTTGGTAGGCTTGCTGGAGCTTGGGAGTAGGTGGGAGTAGAGTAGGTAGAGATGGCTTGGAAGGGAGCAGGTGTAGGTCCTTTTATAGTGGTGGAGAAGAGGCAAAAATCGTATCTGGGTGATGAGAACCTCATCATGAACCCTAACTAGCACAATCTAACCCAGATTTGTAAGAAAAAGCTCCTACATAACTCAATGAAAGGCTTAACTTAGAGAATTCTGAGTTCAAAAAGAAAATAAGTTATAAGGGGTAAAAATGCAATTTCACCAACACAATCTGCAAACAGGGTAACTTAGGATCCAAACATAGGTCAAACAAACCAAATAAGAAGGAAAGTAGGAGATCTGATCCAACAAGGGCTACAGCAACTCCAAGGAATTAAATGACATTCTATAACCCTAAAATAAACCCACTTCAATTCATGTGGTTCGAGGCAGGAAAAAAATCAACTAAACCCTCTAAAATTCATAGAAAAATAATCTCTAGGGTTTAGAACCTTCAATTTGGCCTTAGAAATCCATTTTGACCTACATTGAGAACCATGCCCAATTAATGATTTAATTTGGATTTTTACGTAAATTGGCCGGTCAAACATGGTCTGACCTAGAAACAAAATTCACCATTAAAATCCTTAGGTCCAATTTATTCATGCATAAAAACTTGAGTCTAAGAAGAGACCTCCTTGACCGACTTTGCAATTTGGTCATCATCATTTACTTTTTGACCCTCAACTTTCGAAACCCTTGCATTTTGGCCCCTAATTTCCTCATCGTTCTTTGCATTTTGGTCCCTCCTGCAAGTCTCTGTGCAGCACCATGCTTCGGCGAATTTGCGCGGAGCATGGCGCCGCGCAGGGTGAGGGAGGAGTCTGCAAAGTAAACGCAAAGTTCCCTGCGACGTCTGCTGTCGCAAGTACTCGGCCATGCCACCTGACGATGCCCACACCTTCCGTGCGAACGCGCGGAAGGTATGGGTCTCGTCTCCGACCATACTCCAGCAAGGGACGCACGTCACCTCCCTGCGTCCGACCCTCCGCCACCGCCTTTATAAAGACCAGCATTGCCAGCCGGTTCTCCCAGCCTGGTCTTGACGGAGAAACCCCCAACCCTTCCTCTCTCCCCACTCCGATAGGAAACCCACCAGCTCCGGCGGCCACTCCTCCTTCTCATCGCTCTGCTGCAATACCAGTAGTAGAGCCAGCTTTGCCTAATCTTCCCGCGTCGCGTCGTACCAAGCGTGCACCTCCCTGCCCACTTCCTCGCCGCGCTCTCTCCCCCTGGGTTCTTCTCCAGCTTCGGCAGGTACGAGCCGGCAGCTCCGCCCTCCCTCCTTCGTCCCTGTAGGTAGGTTGCAGTTACTCCCCTTCTTCCCCTCTTTCTTTTCCCTTATTTATTTTTCTTGATTGCCCCACGACCACGCTTGATCACCCTCACCTTCCCCGCCTCCGGCCACTCTCCGGTGAGTCGCCCCCGTCTTCCCACAACCCCATACGACTCGCCAACTGTCCCAAAAGCTCCGCCTCATCATACTAAATACCCTCCGCCCCTCCACTGCCACTCTACACCTCCACAACTCACCCCCAATCAAACCCACTTTTCCGGCCACAGGACGACCTAGGCACGCATGCCTAGGCCGTCCCGCGGCCTGCTGCACCTCGTACTACCTTCGCCGTGCCACGGCGAAGGTTCCCCTGTGGTCTGATTAGGCCGAGAGGCCCTTTTTGTGTTAGACAGATCTGCTGCCCTGGCCGCCATTGGCGACGACCCAAGGAGCTTCCAAGCGAGCTCCAGGCTTCAGAGCGTCAGGTCTCCAGCTGAGGCGAATTTGGGGAGACTCGGGTGAAGGCAGGCAGCTGGCACACGAAGGGAAACGAGGACGCAGCTGCTGAAGTGAGGTCGCGTTCTTCCTGCAGGTACGCACGAGAAGGAGCGAAGTTTAGTCCCACATTGTAAGATCTCGAAGCGCTGCACCCATTTAAATTGATTTTGTGTTTTTACCTTATTGCCTCGATACACCTGGGGTGAGGTCCCACGCCCCATCACACGCCCCGTCCGCGGTTTCACCACGTGGACCCAGCGGATCCAACCCGACACTACCCATGCACACCTCGCGCACCAAATCACGCCAGTGCGCCTGGTCCCGGTACACAACTCGACCCGTTAACCCGCGGCTCTGGGAGAGCTTCCTGTGAGCGGTTTGTAGAGAGAGAGAGACGTGCGGGTAGAGGGAAGGGCTAGGTTTTGCTGTGCTTTGTGCAGGAACATGGTGCGAAGGAGAAAGGCTCATCACTTAGCCACAGGAAGGAGAAGAGAAGGAGCAGAAGAAGAATAAACTCTGAAGAAGAGGTTGAGCAAGGCAGAAGACCAAGGAAGAAGAAGCAGAAGAAGAAGAAGGCTCACCAAAGAAGAAGAAGTAGCGAAGGAAGGAAAAGAGGGGAAGCACTGTAGCAGACCGCCGTTTAAGTCGTCTGACTGTGATATCAGACGACGGATAAACCTTCAGAGGAGCTAAAGCAGAAGACCAAGGAAGAAGAAGAAGCAAAGAGAAGGCTTCGCAGCAGAAAAGAAAGAAAAGAGAAGAAGGAAGAAAAAGAAGACTTTGCAGAAGATAAAGACAAGAAAAAGAAGAAGAACTGAAGAAGAAAAGAAATAGAAGACAAGCAGAAGAAAGAAGAGGGAAAGCACAAAGAGAAAGAAGAGAAGAAGAAGCCAAGACAAAATCTCTCTCTCTCTCTCTCTTATTTTTGTAATAAAGAAACTTTGTACTTCTAGAATTCCAGTAGCTCCCTGAGTTCGACCTCGGGAAAACTATTTCCGAGTAAATTTCTATGGTAATGACAACCGTAGCTGTCTCATCTTATACTATAACGACATTACTGTAATAAGCATAAACACGCCCAAAGACGAGCCGCGGTTGCTCAAATCAACTCACCATCACTGGGTCTTTACTGACGTCTACAAACGTCGCTGCAGCTGTCGCTGAAGATCTGCCCTTCAATTGTTCTTGCTGGCGCGCACGGGCCTTTAGTGACGTCCATAAACATCGCTGAAGCTGTCGCTGAAGATCCGCCTATCAAATCCTCTTGCTGGCATGTGTAGACCATTAGTGATAGCTGCAAGCGTCACTAAAGGTGCGTTGCTGAAGATCTGCGTGCCTCCCTGCTGGCATGCACTCCGCTGGAACTGCGCACTTCGCGTAGCCGTGTCGCGCGCGCGTTGGCGTGCGCGTATGCGTACGCTGCGCTGCTGCTGCTGTGCGTTGTGCGGCTATTGCTGAGCGGTCGGCGAAATTGGAAATTGTGGGGGTTGCGGGGATTCTAACCCGCGCCCCTCCTTTGTAAGCCAGCGCTACCACCATTGCGGCAACCCCTCCCTTGTGTCGTGTGGAGCGGCTTGGTGCGTTCGCTTCCTAGCCGTTGGATCTTGATCCAACGACTAGGATTGAAGGGCGCAGATAAAGGAGTTGGGCGGTGCTGCTGGCCGGTGTTGGGCGGTCTGGATGGCACCACATGGAGCCATCTGGGCCGTCCATCTTCTTCTTCTTGTAGAGGGTGCTACGGTGCTCAGATCAAGATGATTCCTGTGATGCCGAACTGCGATCGTCGCTCTGGATGCATCCCTATAGTCAGATTTTCCATCCGAAACCCGTATGATGTCGCATTGCCCCCTGGCCATTGATCTTCCTCGGGCTTAATGTGATGCTACGGGACTCTGATCTGGACGATTTCAGAGGTGTTAGTCTCCGATCATCGTCCCGATCAGATTCGTATGGTCTGATCGTCTATTCGAGGCCCTAAAATAAATCCTCTTTTCTCCTGACCATAAAAAGGACTTAATTAACCTAAAATATAAACAACTACTCTAAATGCAGAATGATGCATGCTATGCGATATTTATATCATGATATGCAGTGCTAAGCCTAGGAACTATCACAAATAAGCATTTTATGATGAATTTATACGTGTTTATCACTAGGGCACCAGTGCGCGTGAGAGTGGGTGTGTTCAAGGGGTGTTCTAGGGGTGTGGCGCGGTGAGTGGAGTGAGGGTTTATGATCAATGGAGTGTTGTGGTGCTTATGGGGTGGTTGGTGAGGTGGATGGAGGTGTGGAGTGGCAGGGACGTCTCGCCGGAGGTCTGGCCAGAGGTGAAGGTGGTGGTGATTGGTGGTGTTGAGGGATATTTTCAAGAAATAAAGATGGGGAATATGAGTAGGAGGGAGAGAGAAGTTAAAATAACCTAACCTAAGGACAAAGGAGGCAGGGATGGCGGTCGACTCGTGTTGTTGTCGCTGGAGACGAAGCTCTCCGTAGGTGAGGTGGCAGCGATGACAGGGGCAGAGGCAGCGTCTAGGCTGGCACGACCGATGCGGATGAGTGAGAGGAAGGTAACCCAATCACTAGTATTATGGTTGGGCGAAGAGAGAGAGAGAGGACGAAGCTGTCGGAGCTTGCAGAGAGGTTGTGGTCGGCGAGGAGAGAAGAAAGTGGGGTGGACCGGCCTAATTCCAAGTTGAGGAGGTGCGGAATGAATTAGGGTTTCTTAAATAGGTCCTAAAGGTTGGGTTTGTGCTTGGAAGCCAAGCTTCCAAGCATGACAATCTCGCCAGAGTTGGAAACTTAGAGAGGCCCAAACCTCTCATGAGTTTTCATGAGAGATTGGGTAGGAATTAGGGCTCATCAATGGGTTCACATTGGAGATTTCTCAGAGAATCTCCCTTTCAATTTTGAAGGGGATTCTTTGAGACATCAGAGAGTTCTTGCCTTTAAAACCTCACTGGAGTAGGATTCTCTTCGCTATAATGGAGGAGGGACGTAATTGTAAAGAACTACGAGGAAGCTAGGGGGGTTTCTGCAGAGGTTTTTGAAAGATAGAGGTAGAAATGTAATTGGGTTGGACCTATTTGCAAAGTAGGTCAAGATGAGTTCCCCTTAGGTCCAAATTTTGGCACAAACCTAATTCAAACCTATGGAATCCAATGGTGAAGTTGGATTTTGGATTTGACCACGTTTGATTAAGTAATTTACTCAAAAACCCAATTTAGGGTAAATATTTGATAGAGACCCCAATTTAGGTCAAAATAGGTTCTAAGGGCCAAATTGAAGGTTCTAAACCCTAGAGAATATTTTTCCATGATTTTTATAAGGTTTAGGTGAATTTTATCCTGACCAGAGCCTTGTTAAATCAAGTGGGTCTGCTTTAGGGTTACAAGAAGTCATTTAATTTCCAGAATTCACATGAACCCTTTTATGTTTGAACCAACCCACTTTTTATCTAGTTAAGATCATTTGACCTGTGTTTAGCCATGATAAAACCCGTTGTACTGTAATGGTAATTACCCCTTGTTTCTTACTTTTATCTCAAAATGGTTATTCATGGAATTAGGACCTCCAGTTGGTTATGTAGGAGCATTTTGTTCTCTTTTCTAGGTCAAAATGAGCTAGTTAGGGCTCATGATGGTGTTCCCATCAGATGGCTTAAAAGCATGCTCCTCACCACCTCTTCACGTGCACGTGCATGTTCAAATTGAACCGTTTGATCCGGAGATCGATGGTTGAGGACGTGCGCGCTACTGCCTTTAGGTTCCGTGTATAGTAGGGTGTCCAATCGTGTGTCATAATGTTGTGATGATCCAACGCACCTCTACGCGTAAAGTGTCTGCCTCCACGTCACCCAATCATCATCACACGACCCAAATTCTTCCTTCACGCACCATGTTGAGACGACGGAGGTCTATGCTATCGGAGTTGATTTTGAAAACCTGTCGTTGTAGTTTGAATAGCGAAGAACTCGAGTTCAACAAATAAAATTTATACCGGAATAGAAATCCCAAGTTGAACTCAAGGAGGCTACATCGATCAAAATTTGCAATTATATTTTTTTGTGTTTTTGTTTAAAGAGTGGAATAATCACAATGAAATGAAATAACTATAGACAATAAGAGAGAGTGAGTGAGAGAGAGAGAGAGAAAACATCCACTTGAAGTTGAAAAATATTTGTACAACTAAGAAAGCGAGAAAAGATTACATTAGAAAGTGAGAAATTATTACACTAGAAAGCAGGAAAAATTCTACTCTAGAAAGCAGGAAAAAGGAATGGGAGAGAGAAGTTATCCTCCTCGACGATCGCTTGGAGGACGAGGCGGATGAGACAACGCCTGGAAGATGAGGAATGGAGTCGGAAGAAGGAGGTCGAAGCAGGAGGAATGGGAAAGAGGCAGCACGTTGGCGTCGTCGTGGGATCTGCTTCTAGAATAGGGGCGAAAAATTGATTTTAGCTCTTGAGGAGCATCTCGGGTGTGGGACAAACTTCTCTTGAGCTTTGGAGAGGGATAGAAGAGAAGGAAGGGATGATAAATTCATTTGGAGGGGGTCTCCTTTTATAGTTGCAAGGAGTGGGGGCATTTTGGACATTTTAATTTGAAAAACATTAATATGGGACCTTTAGTGACGGACTTAAACATCACTAAAGGTTCGTCGTGGGTGACGTGTGCGCACACCGCGCGCGCCCGCTCCTCTTCTCCACTCAAAATGCCTGTGCACATATGCACGATATAAGCCGTCTGATCAAGAGGTCGGACAGCTTAAACCATCCTCGCCTGCGCTGAGCGCCCGCGTGTGATCACACGTCAGCGCCGCGCGTCTGATCGCTCGTGGGTGCTATCGCTCGCTTAGCGCTGTCCGATCCTCATCGCGTAGCCTCGCTCGCTCGCGAGCCCCCTCGCCCGCTCTTTAATTTGAGGTGTAGCGGGCTCGAACGCGCGACCTTCATCTTGCCCACAGCAGCGCGACCGCTGCACTGCAGCTGTTGCTTTGTCGCAAAGAGGATTTTAGCGTGTGGATTTGTGGTCGTTGGATTGAGATCCAACGATCGAAATTCGCTGCGCTCTTTCACTTGATGAAGATGAAGCGGCCGATCAGATTCAATCCTGGCCGTTGGATCAAGATCCAACAGCTAGGATCGTGCGATGGAAATCCCTTGGAGATGCAATAGCGGTTCCTCAGGGCCGATTGGGCGGCTGGGATAGTGCCACATGGTGCCATCTTGGCCATCCATCTTCTGAGTGATGTAGATGGTGCCACGTGTATCGGATTGGATCAATTTTTACGTCGTTAGGCTGCGATCGTTGATCCGAATCCATCCGTGCAGTCGGATTTGTCGTCTGAGGTGCGGATTAACACCATCTTGGCCCTTGATCTTTAGGGTTCCTTGATCTCTTTCTGGTGCTATGGATGTCCGATTAGGGTGATCTTGGAGTCGTTGAACTCTAATCGTCACCCTGATTAGATCTGTATGGTTGGATCTTCGATCCGTGGCCACGATAAAAAGTCACCCTATCCCTGACCATAAAAAGGTCGCAATTACTGTACAATTTATACAACTTGATCTAAATGCCTGAATATGCATGTTATGCACTATTTACAATGTATGATGCTACTGTGACACTAAGAACATGCATTAATAGACATTTTAGGTTAATCAGATGTATGCACATCACACCCCCATGCCTATCTTTTGCTAGTCCCTAGCAAAAACTATATGCTATTTATAAAAGAATTAGGTTGGATTACTTAGGCATAAGTTATTTTCAATATTAAGAAATTTTTTTACTCAGGATCTGAACTTTCAAAGACACAACAGTGCCCGGGTATCTACCAAAATGCAGACCGCCTCAAGCCCTCACCTTATTTAAAGAAAAATTTCTTTTTCTCCTTTTCTTCTTTTTTATTTTTTTTTTTGGATTTTTGAGTTTAGGGTTAAAGAGTGGCTTTCAACGGCCACTCAACCTACCCAAGATTTGATGAGAACCCTAAGTTTTAAGCATTTTATTGTGAATGTGATAGACTCGTTGATAGGCAATTAGAACAGACTTCGGGTTTCTACGCCTCTAGGTGACCTTAAAAAGAGAGTTCTGCCTAAAGGTGTATCTTTACGACTGGTATCTTTCTCCCTACTTTTATTTTTATGGGGTCAACACAAGGGTGAATCCAGTGTATATCTCCCTGGCTTATTCTACTTCTCTGCTTCTTCCTAAGTGTTCTGGAAATTTTTAGTGCATTTCTTGAGCTGGATTTTGGACAACTGGTCGATGAGCTGCTATCACCGACAACTTGCCAGCCATACTTGTGCGGCGGAGTGTGGGTTATTTCTTTTATTTTCTGTTTTTTCTTTCTTTTCTCCTTTTCCTTTTCTTTTCTTTTTGACTTTCTTTTTTTCTTTTTTAAGTAGGTGGCTTCCCTCGTCTAAGATTTACCTAAAGGTAGTAAGAAGAGAATGGTCCAGTGACTGGGTTCTGGACAACTTACCTATGGGCTGTTACCTATGATAACTTGCCAGCCATATCACCCTAGAAGGTTCATTAGCTACCCAATTTTCGTTAAAACCGCTGATCAACAAGTCAGTGAAAAGATAGTGTGTAGATGCTTTAGACTTAAAGTTCCCTCAAATCAGAGGGTAGGTTGATAAGTCGTGTACTTATCACCCAAACTTATTTAATCAAATTACAATAGAATTCAAGATAGCGAGGACTCGAAAAACAAATCCACATTTTAGTGGATACCCGGGCTAATTAAGCCCAAAGACCTGAAGGGTCTTAGTGTTCAGATCCTAATGTAATATTTCCTAAGATTGAAAAGTCCTAATGTCCAAGTATTCCTTCCTAATTCATTATATATATATATAAATATAAATAAAAGAAAATAAAATGAATCTACGGAGTTGACAAAATAATTCAGAGATTAATATCCACCCACCCATGCCTATCTAATGCAATGTCCTCATTGTATTAAAAAGACATAAAATAGAGTGGAATAGAGTAGAAAGCATCTGAATTGCGTGAATGACGGGTCCACTCTGAGATAAACAAAAACTGTATACATGCTGAATTTCATGCCTTCAACTAGGCACACTATACACAGAAGAGAAGTAAAGAATTCAGAAGTATAGGTCAGAATTAGAATAAAAAGATTCACTTTAGGACCTGCCAGCAGATGTCCACAGATGTGGACCATATTGTGGTGCAGACCCATACCCCATGATCGAGAATATCTAAGGTTCTGGATAAAAATTACCCAGAACCTAAAATCAGTATGCAAGTGGGGTTGGGTCTGCGATTTATGAGGATGCAACCCAAGACCAAAATGTCGGGTTACAGAGAATTCGATATCAAAAGGATAATCAATGAATGTGTGCTTGGGTTGGACATCCTCAGAACAAATGTCGTAAGGGTCCTGGTTTGATGATTTCAGATTAATTGGAACCCTTAGACGTGGTCTTCTACTTCCTCCGGAGTTTGCTTCCCAAATTAGAATTTCCCAGCTTCTATTCTCCTCATTCAGAATGTCAAATTCTAGGACCTTCTGCATATTAATTACCCCGTCTGAAATTTCCAAGTCTAAAAAATGTGGCTGAATTAGAATTGACTTGGGTCTAATTATCTCAAAAACAGAATCGTCAGTAAGCTCAATGGGGTATAACTGACAATCGGGGCATTGGATTGAATCCTCTAGAAAATGCTATTCTGGATCCATCATGTGAGCCCCAATAAGATCAGTTTTCTCAGTTATTGGGCTATCAGATGATTTAACAGATTTCGTAGTCCTAGTCATCTCACAGAAATCATGTTCTGTAAACTTACGTGAGACTTCACAAATTGAATCTTCACCCTCAGAATCAAAGAAATCAAAATCCGTATTAATGTCAGTCCCAAAATCATCCATCACTTTTCTGATCCATGGAGACATACGTTTCCTAGTACCCTGGCTCAGGGATCTCAGGTGAAGAAATCAGATCATCCTTAATTGGTTGCTCTAATTCAATCTGGTCAGCCTCGTAACACGTGTCCCCCCAAACAGGTGCTTGAGCGGGTTCTGGCATTGGTTCTCCTGAGGGGGTTCATCCAGGAAATCATCCAATGATTGAACTAAAGCAACCACAAATCTCATTCTCAATTTTGCTAACTTCCCAAGTAAAAACTCACCCAGGTTCTTATCCTTAACATCCTGGAGCCAATCCAACAAATACTTGTTCAGATCATCAATCATTTCAATCAGGGGCTCCAATTCTTCATTGCAAGGTATTGGCTGAGCTTCTAAAGATTGTATAGTATTCCTCAAGTTAGCCAAAACCTTATCTTGAACCTGGTTAACCATAATCAAATGACTTGGTTTAGGGTTGGGAGGGTTTGAGATCAATGCAGAGGAGTTAACGAATTGAGATTCGTGATACCCTTCCTGATAATAGGTCATTTCGGATTGTTCAAAAGGTGGTGATGACCTAAAGGCAATGTATTCAGGGAATGGGTAAGGATCAGTGTATCCTCCTTGATTGTAGATCGTATTAGGTTGTCCATGAAAGGGTGGCGATCTATAATTGATGTGGCTCTGAGAAGGATAGAAATCACAATTATGGTATTCAGAGTTTGGCCCCGAATACGGAGGTCTGGAACTATATCCCCAATCTGAGTTATCCTAACTAACTAATGGTTGATTACAGTATGAGTCGGGATAATCGTCATGTTGAGGATAAGACGTAATAGAAGGGTAAGAGCGGTAATTCGTATAAAATGTGGAAGGATTCATGATAGACGGAAGAAAGGTGCCCTGCAATACAAACAATGAAACCTGTTCTTAAGTAGGCTAGCCTAAAGACCTACAGACTCCCAAAACCCATCTTAAGATAAAGAAATGATTTGATCTACTTCTGTCCGTTCAATCCAACTAGTTAGAGGGAGGGACTGGGGAGAAGGTTCTTTCTTCAGCTTATGCCTCCGGTTCCTAATGTACCCCCTAGTCGCGATCGTTTGATTCTGCTCCCCTATCTAGACATCAGATTGATCGGTAGAATTAGACTAATCGAAAATAATCTCGTTCTGGGCTCTGAAGAGAGAGTTGAATCCTTAAGGCCAACGTCTACTCTATTTTATTTAGGGTTAGGTTTAAATGTGCTTTGGAATATGATGGGCCCTTTATCTGGGTTATTTCCTTAACGATTGATTGATGTGTGTGTGCATGCACAACCAGTGGTTTTCAAGCAAGATTATTTTTGATGTGTAGATTTTAATGTTCAAATCTTACTTAAGTAGCTTTTAGGGTTTAGAATTAGGTTGATTTCAATCAAGTTTGAGGCAAACCAGGCTTTCAAGAACGGGTGAAGATTGCTTTCCTTTAAAAATCAGAAATAAAGTGGAGTGCCTGGTATGAACTTAGATTGAAAACCCTAAGAGGAAGCTACTTGGTGAGTTGGTTTTAGATTGAGTGGTGTGGTCCAAACAACTCAAACAATTGGTCATAATTGCACCACTGGGTTAGGCACACAGAAATGATTAACCTAGAATGATTTCTACTTTGGTTTAGTAGAAGAAAATCAATTAGGTTAACTGCCTTGAATGTGGGTGTATGTTGAATTACCCCACAAAATTATCTTTTTTGTTTTTTTATATACAAGGGTGAAATGTGAGTGTGAGTGGAAATCCAAACAACCAAACTAATCCTAGGATTTATGCAAACACTAGGTTAATTGGAATTTGAATTTAATGTGATGAAATGAAATCTATGGAGGGGGAAGAATGGGGAGCACTTACAGTCGTCTTCAACTGCACTTTACTCTGATCTACCACTTGACGATTCCCTGATAGAGGTATTTGCAAAACAATAGACACGAGAGAAAGCAAGTTAAAAGACAGTAAACTGTGTGAAATGTGAAAAGAAGATCGGAAAATCGTTGCCTCCCAGGCAATGGCACCAAAATGTTGAAATGACGGAGGTCTACGCTATCGAAGTTGGTTTTGAAAACCTGTCGTTGTAGTTTGAATAGCGAAGAACTTGGGTTCAACAAATAAAATTTATACCGGAATAGAAATCCCTGGTCGAACTCAAGGAGGCTACGTCGATCAAAATTCACAATTATATTTTTTTGTGTTTTTGTTTAAAGAGCGGAATAATAACAATGAAATGAAATGACTATAGACAATAAGAGAGAGAGAGAGAAAACATCCACTTGAAGTTGCAAAATTTTTGCACAACTAAGAAAGCAAGAAAAGATTACACTAGAAAGCGAGAAATTATTACACTAGAAAGAAGGAAAAATTCTAGTCTAGAAAGTAGGAAAAAGGAATGGGAAAGAGAAGTTATCCTCCTCTATGATCGCTTGGAGGACGAGCCGGACGAGACAATGCCTAGAAGATGAGGAATGGAGCGGGAAGAAGGAGGTCAAAGCAGGAGGAACGGGAATGAGACAGCATGTCATCGTCGTTGCGGGATTCGCTTCCAGAATGGGGGCAAAAAATTGATTTTAGCTCTTGAGGAGCATCCCAGGTGTGGGACAAGCTTCTCTTGAGCTTTGGAGAGGGAGAGAAGAGAAGGAAGGGATGAGAAATTCGTATGGAGGGGGTGTCCTTTTATAGTTGCAAGGAGTGGGGGTATTTTGGACATTTTAATTTGAAAAACATTAATATGGGACCTTTAGTGACAGACTTAAACGTCACTAAAGGTCCGTTGTTGGTGACGTGTGCGCGCACCACACGTGCCCGCTCCTCTTCTCCGCTCAAAATGCCCATGCATGTACGCGCGATATCAGCAGTCCGATCAAGAGATCGGACGGCTTAAACCATCCTTGCCCGCTCCGCGTGCCCACGTGCGATCACGCATTAGCACCACGTGTCTGATCACGTGTGGGCACTATCGCTTGCTCAGTGCCATCCGATCCTCATCGCGCGGCCCCGCTCGCTTGCACACCCCCTTGCCTGCTCTTCAATTTAAGGCGTAGCGGGCTCGAATGCGCGACCTTCGTCTCGCCCACAGCAGTGCGACTATTGCGCTGTAGCTATTGCTTTGTCGCAAAGAGGATTTTAGTGCGTGGATTCGTGGCCATTGGATCGAGATCCAACGATCGAAATCCGCTACGCTCTTTCACTTGATCAAGATGAAGCGGCTGATCAGATTCAATCCTGGCCGTTGGATCAAGATCCAACGGCTAGGATCGTGCGATGGAAATCCCTTGGAGATGCAGCAGCGGTTCCTCGGGGTTGATTGGGTGGCTGGGATGGAGCCACATGGTGCCATCCTAGCCATCCATCTTCTGAGTGATGTAGATGGTGCCACGGGTATCGGATTGGATCGATTTTTACGTCGTTAGGCTGCAATCGTCGATCCAAATCCATCCGTGCAGTCGGATTTGTCGTCTGAGGTGCGGATTAACACCATCTTGGCCCTTGATCTTTAGGGTTCCTTGATCTCTTTTTGGTGCTATGGATGTCCGATTAGGGCGATCTTGGAGTTGTTGAACTCCAATCGTCACCCTGATCAGATTCATACGGTTGGATCTTCGATTCGAGGCCCCAATAAAAAGTCGCCCTGTCTCTGACCATAGAAATGAGACAATTACTGTACAATTTATACAACTTGATCTAAATGCATGATTATGCATGTTATGTACTATTTACAATGTATGTTGCTAATGTGACACTAAGAACATGCATTAATAGACATTTTAGGTTAATCAAATGTATGCACATCACACAGCTTTAATTTCTGCTCTACGCGTTTCTAGCTGGCATTGCTTGCTTCCGAGTGAGTGTGCTATCCATGTGAGTGTGCTAGTCGCTACTCTACATCTACGAATGGTCGCGGTTCTTCTTTGCTGCTCAGCTGCCCTCAGCCGTTGGATGGAAATCCAACTGTTGAGATGAACTCCTTCTGATGGTGTACAGAGAGGGATGACAAGGCCTCATCGTGGTTGTTGGATGACAATCCAATGGCCCACGTTTTTCCTTTAGTAGTTGGGGGCGTTTCCTTAGGCGGCGATGATGGCGCCACATGGTTCCATCGTGGTCATCCATCTTCTTTGCTTTGTAGATGGTGCTGTAAGGCTCCAATCAAGTTGATTTTTTTACCATTGGACTACGATCATTGATCTGGATCTATTCGTGTGGTCAGATTTGGCATCTGAGGTCTAAATTTTTGCCTCCTTGCCTCTTGGCCTTTGCTCTTCCGTAGACTCCATAAGATGCTAGGGGAGTCTGATCAAGACGATCTCGAAAGCATTGGACTCCTGTCGTCATTCTGAGCAGATCCGTATGATCAGATTCATCATTCGTGGCCTCAAATTATCTACAATTATTATTACCTCTCAATTAGAGCATAATATGGCATTATTATTTAGAAAGCTAACAAATCGATTATGATGCAAAATAACATGCTTATGCATGCATTATTCCTAGGTTAAGCGAAGATCTAACTTAATTCATGTAACTTATGACCTATGATTGTTGCGCAATCACTAGTCACCTTCTTCCCCTTCCAGTTCTTCTTCCCCTTCTTCCGTAGTTGGTGATAATAGCTACACCACTTCCACCCATCGTCCTTTGTGCTAAGGATCTCATAAATCCTGAAAGCAACCCAGAGCTCCTCCCTACGAGCTTTTGTCACTGGAAGCCATCTCCCTTCTCTTCATCGTTGCAGTGACCAACTGTAGATTTCCTCAGGTCCCATTCATTTGTTAGATTAAGATTTAATGTTTTTTGTAGCTTAGATTAGATTAGATCATTAGATTAGAGTATAATTTACTATTTAATTGCCTTAGATTAGAGTAGATTAGCATAGAGTAGTGTACTTGTCTCTCTACCATGATCCACCCTCTCTGATCAATTCAGATTACAGAGGTGAATTTTGGCCCTCATATTGGATTACAACCCTTCCCTTTCATCTCAAGATCACGATAATATTCTTTCCTTGCTATTTTGAGTGCCAGACCACCCTATCTGCCAGAGCCACTTTAGATCTGAAGCTTTCTAGCTTCTAGATCTTAAGTGTGCTTAATTCCATTTAAGGGTTCATCCATTCATTTCAAAGGATCATGAGGACCCTCCCCTTGATTTGAATTGAGCCAAGTAGATTGATTAAATCAGATTTGATGTTCAATGATGATCGAGAAATTTCTGGAGTAATGTGGTTTCAATTGATTTAAATGCATAAATTGAGTCTATAATTGTGTAATTAGGTTGATTACGATGATTTTGAATTGATTTGATTGAGTTTTTATCAAGTGTTTGTTTCGCACCCAATTTCTATTTCAGCCATTATTTTTTGGCTTTCACTAAGAGAGCGAGGACCTATGAAAATCCATGCATGGATTTAAGGTCCTCACAATGATCTACTTGGTTCTATAGAATTACCTAGAGCCCCTGAACACTAGTTAATAGTGTGCAGGGATTCTAAGTGATCATATCACTTTGGTGGAGCTACATTAAAGGACTAGGTGGGTGATAACATTCCATCAAGACTGATCGTAATCTGATTATTGAGAGTTTAATTTGGTTTGAAGGGTCTTAATGAAATTCTAAGTTTGGTTTTAAGGTAATTTGGAATCCTAATTTGATTCTTATCCTTTATGTTGTCTATAGCGTAAGGATGGGGATCAATTAGAGTTTCTAAGGTTCATTGAGCTTCAATTTGATTTGTGAAGAACTTTAAACCTTTCAAAGAGCATTTGCAATGATTTAAAGAAAGGTTTTAATGCTTTGTATCAAATTTGGGATGTTGAGTTTCATCACCTAGGTTTGAAGCAATTTTTGGAATCTAAGCATTCAAGTAGTGTTCTAGTGCCCATATCAATGTTTGAAAATGATTTAATATGGTTGAGAGCATGAGAGAATGATTTTAATGAGACTTCAAGATTTAAATCCGATCTGAGATATGATTGGACAATAGAAATTGTTGCTACATTTTCTAAGTTGTTTTGAATGAATATGTGTGTGTTTCTAAAAGGAGTTTTTGATTGCAACAATTTTTCTAAGATGGAATTAATATAGATCTACTTGTCTGATTTATTTGATTGTAGTTTCATCATAAAGCATGATTGCAAGGTGTTTCCAAAGCCTTTTGTCAGTTGCTGATGCTACTCTGTCTGAATGAGCCTGATTGAATTTTAATCATGATTTGTAATTGATTTTTGGATGATATGAAGTTTGAGATGGGTTTGCAAGATTTGCATTGCATAGATATATAAGGCAGATGCTTGAAAAAGTTTTGAATTACACAGATTGAACTTTGGATTAGATTGATGACCTTTAGACAATAGTAGCCAAAGTATTGACTGTTTAAACCTGCTGGAGCATGACTTGTAGTTCTTGATCACTTCCAGATGTTATTTGAAGTTGAGATGAGGCTTTAAAGGAATTTAAACATCTTAGAAGCATACATGTATTGAAAGTTGATTTTAGTATCCATCAAAGAGCTTGTAAACCAGTGTAGAATCTCTTGTAAGCTGTTGAAATACTTGTTAACTGTCCAAAGCATGTTTTGGTTTGAATTCATTTTTAAAACATATTTCAAAGTAGGTTTTTGATGTTTATCAGTTGTTGGAAGTTTGTTGCATTCAAATCCTTACTTTCAGTATGATTATGGAATTTTAAGGCCTATTTTCAATTTTTGCTCATTTATTGGCCTTTTCTCTAGCATTTCTACAATAAATATGGTGAAAAAATAGAAAAATATGGTAAATAAATAAAATAAAAGTGTAGTAAGTGAGATTTGAGTGTTTCAAACATATGTGTGTAGTTAGATTTAGATTTCTAGGTGTTTAGTCTATAGAAAATGTTGATAGAAGTTTACATTTTCTTTTGGTCTAGAAATAAAAGATGAAAAACCAAAAATCCAAAAAGAAGGTCTTCTAGTCACTTTCCTAGTTTTCTCATCTTTGCTTTTCTACTTAAAACTCAAAAACAAAGAAAAAAAATGAAAAATGTTCCAAAATCCTAAAAAGCCTATGTATATATTGCATATATATGTACATATTCCTAATTTAATAATGTAAATTAAATCCTTTAACCTATTGTATATTAGTAAGTTAACTAAGAATGAAACTAATGTATATTGTATACTATAACTTATATCCTAACTTATTCTTAATTATCTATAGCCTAAATTATATTGTAGAGTATTATATGTATTATGTAAGCTAACTTATATGTAATATGTGTATAAATAGAAATTGATGAAACAAATCCCATGGATGGAGGGCAGAGGGGGTGATAGGGCTAGGGAGGAGGAGGACGACTAGAGGGTGTGGAGATCCAGGGGATGGTGGCAGAAGGAAAGGGGGAAGGAGACTAGGGCAACCCCGCATGAGGCTTGTGGAGTGGGAGACATGTGGAGAAGGCAGAGAGGAGGGATTGCAGAGATTGTTTGCTATAGGTGTAGGAGATAGGGGCATATGGCGGCTGTGTGTAGGTCCTCGACACTATGCCTCGCATGTGGGGGTTGGGGCCACAAGAGGGACACCTGCAAGAGGAGAAGCGAGGGGGATCTGAATGGGAGAGAACCCGCTCGTGACCTAGGAAAGAAGGGGGCCCCTCTGCCCCCACCACCGAAGGGCTTTAGATAGGTTTATGATGTGGAAATCCCACAAATGGAAGACATACAGATAGCGATGATAGCGATACAGGGAGCTTTAATTGGTGAGATAATGGTGGGTACATACACACATGAGCAAATAAAAAATTTGGTACGTTCCCTAGCTCTGTCTTCCCAGGGGTGGAAGTTGTCATAGTTGGGTGGTTCTCTCTTTCTATTATTTGATCTAGGCATGATGGACGTGGAAAACCTTCGCTTTTGCACAAGTGAGTTTGATGGAGTGACTACTATGTGGAGGCTGGTATCACCTTTTGATGGGGCATTGCAAGACCGGTTGCCACAGAGGGCGGAGGTTCGGTGGGAAACCATGGAGATATGGGGCCTCCCCTTACATTTGCAGTCTAATGGGGTGGTGGCAGGGTTGATTGCAAGCTTTGTAGTTCTGATAGAGAGAGCTAATGTGGGGTTGTGTGAGGGAGATGGAAGGTCGATTAAAGTTGAGGTTAGGGTGGTAAGGGGGGGACTGATCCCAGATAAACTAATTCTTATATGAGGTGGGAGCTCATGGCTCCTTCGATGAGGATTTCCTTCCATCAAACTGATGGACAGGAATAGGAGGTAAGGAGATCTTATGCAGATACAGTCAAAGCGCAGGGTTGTAGCAATGAGGGGCAGGTGCTTAGAAGGGATCAACCTGAGCTCAAGAAGAGGAAAGAGCTTCATTATATAGAGGTGTCGGACGAGGAGATGAAAGGGGAGAACCATGCAACACATGGGATAGTAACGATGCAAAATGCGATTGATGGGAGGGAGTTGGAGGTTTTAGATACGATGCAACAAGGGTTATCTGATGGTCAGGGGGCATTTTCACAAGATCCCAGTCGCTTCTCTTTTGAGACTCCAGAGGGCATATAGTTTGGAGTAAGAACATCCTCCTAGGTAAAGTCGGTGTGCTCACCATACAAACTCAGGGGAAGAATTGTAGGTGGTGGTCTGAAAATCAGAGAGGAGCACATAGCAGTAATTTTGAATGTTGAGAAGAGGACAGTGGGTTAGTAGGGGGTTGAATAGGTTGGTGATGAAAATCATCACATGGAATGTGTGGGGACAGCGCGATGGGATGAGGAGGGCCTCTTTGGCTCGATACCTTCAAGAATGGGAGGTGGACTGTGCATTATTACAAGAAATGCATATAGAGGAGGGGTGCAACTCCATGTGGATGCCTTTGCTTCAGTCCGATCAGGCAGAGGTCAAGGCAGTAGAAGTGCAAGGAAGGTCAGGTGATTTGGCTGTTTGGTGGAAGGTCTCCAGGCTGCAACTTATAGAGGTCTGGAAGGGTCAATATTAGATCTCTTGTAGGTTTAAATTGACACGGGATATCAAGACATTATTGTCTCCTGTGTGTATGGCCCATGTATTGATAGCTTGAGGAATCTTGTGTGGTAGGAGCTACTCCGGATGGCAAGCATGATAGAAGGGACCCCATGGCTTGTTGGTGGATATTTTAATTGCGCTTTGACTGAGAATGACTAAGGGAATAGGAGGCTGGACCAAGCCTCTCTTGGGTTCCAGATGGCTGTGTTAGAATTGGGGTTGAATGAGTACCCATTAGCGAGGGCAGAATACACTTGGAGAAACAGGAATGGGTTGATGTCAAGGTTAGATAGGTTCTTTGGCAATGTGGAAACATTGGAGAGATTTCAACTTTCGTCAGTTATAGGGATGGATGGACCCTTTCGGATCACACCCCCCAACTATAGGATAGTGGGGAAGGTGCGCACATAGGTACATACTTTAAATTTAAGAAATTGTTGCTGAGGGAGGATGGTTTTAGAGAGATGATTAGCCGCTGGTGGACAAATAAAAAGGTGGTAGGCATGGTCACAAATTGATTAGCTTTGAAATTGAGGGAGCTGCGATCCCTCTTGAAGGAGTATAGGAAGACAGTGGAAACCGTGAGGAACCAAAGGAGGATAGAGGCTTTGTCTCAGGTGCGCCTTCTTGATGAAAAAGAAAACGTTGGGTGCTTGACGGAAGAAGAGAAGGGGCAGCGAAAACATTGGCAAGGGGTGATTCAATTTGAGGATCTGGCAAGAGAAGTGGATTAGAGGGAAAAGTCTAGGCAGATGTGGTTGAAAGAAGGTAATGCACGCACGAAATACTTCCATATGGCAGCGAGTTCTCGAAGGAGAGTGAACTTATCTCTTCTTTGAAGGTAGGAGAGTGGGTATTAACTTCTTCTAATGAAATTAGAGGGGAGACGGTCATATTTTTCAAGGAGGCCACCAGATCAGTGGAGAGGGGAGTTTGGAGGTTGGCTCTGACATATTGATTTTCCGCTTTCGATTAAGTTTTGCACATTAAAATACACGTTGTTGTAGTATGCAAGTGGTGGAAAAATTGACTAATCAATAATTAAAATAACCACTCATTTAGGAGCAGGTCGTATCCACAGGGAGGCAGTAGCCTATTTAAACTCGCAAGGGTCAAAAATCGATGTTCACTATTAATTTTGTCAAGAAATCAAGCCAAAATCGCTTTTTAAATGAGATAATAAGACTTTAACATGCTGATATTGTATTTACGAGAAAGAGGGAGGTTCTTTGCATAAAATCACCAGAATAATTTAATCAGAAAATGAAGTTGACAATGGCATGAATGGTAAAAACTAATTGGTTGTTTACTATAGCAAAATAGGGGAAAACTTCCCCTTGTCCGTGCGCGAGGACGAGGATATGACCGGAAGTGTGAAGCTCGGAGGAAGCTTTCTAGACTGAGGGCCTCGCGGCGGTGGCGGTGGCAAGTTGTGAGGTGGTTGGAGCCAGTCGGATGGAGCTTCGGTGAAGGTGGGTTTCGGCAGCTTTTGCTACTGGCTGCACTTATTGGAGGAGGCGCAGATGGGCGTGCGCGAGCACTGCAGGTGGTGCATAGGGGTGCTGCAGGTGGCGCATGTAGAGGCTGTTGCTGCGGGCAATGAGGCCGCACGCACTGTTGGAGGTGCGTTGGCCGTAGGTGTTGGAGCTACACGAGTGACGGAGGCGCTGAAGGGGTGGGCACATTGCGGTTATGGTGGAGCGCGTGCAGGTCGCGCACGCGTGGAGGAGAAGGAGTGCCTGCTACTGTGCGCGCGAAGGGCTGCGCGAGCTGGGTGCGCCAGAGGTGCTGGCACAGTGTGCGG
Source organism: Thalassia testudinum (assembly GCA_037157565.1). Taxonomy (NCBI): domain Eukaryota; kingdom Viridiplantae; phylum Streptophyta; class Magnoliopsida; order Alismatales; family Hydrocharitaceae; genus Thalassia; species Thalassia testudinum. The sequence goes on from JAZHRO010000049.1 coordinate 42,812,964, forward strand.
GTTATGGTACTGGAGCTGCGGGGGATGAGGTCGCATGCACTACTGGAGGGCAGCTGCTGTGCTGTGCGCTGGAGGAGGTGGTGTAGTGTGGAGGGGTGTGCGTGGAGGGGTAGCGAAGATGGCAAGGCGCGGGGGCGGCGGGCACGCTGGAATGTTTGGGTTCTTTGTGGTGGAGGAAAAACAAAGGAAGGAACAAATGAAGAAGAAGATGGAGGTCAGACGTCTGGGATCATTCCCAGGTGTCTTAATTGGCATGGATGGTTGTTGGAGGTGGTGGCTGGTGCTAATTGCGTGGCCTTCAGGCACACCCCCGCGGTAACCTGCACAAGCCACGGATGGCGCGGCGGTTTGTCACCCTGCCTGCTTGCCGTAGTGTGGACTTGTGCACACGGTTGAGGCCGGCGGTGGTGATGTGAAGAAGCTCAAAAGCTCTGCGCAGTAGTGGGTCGCAATGGTGGTGACCTCCTGAGCCTGGTTGAGGCTCACCCTTTCTTATAGCTGTAGAGGAGTGCGGACGCAGGCAGACGTTGGTTGAAGAAGAAGCGACGCACATCGTGGGAACAAAGATCCATGATTGTCGCTTGTGCATTTAGCCGACACAATTGTCTGCATGCATTCGTTGGAGATAAAATAAAGAAATTAAATGAGGCTTATTTATTTATAAGCCCTTAAAAGAAATGTGAAATAAAATAATGCATGTAATGTAACCTAGAAAATTAACTATTCTAATGCATGCTATTCTAAATGAATTCTAAGTATGAATGCAATGCATGAAATATGTAAATAAATGAATAATTAGACTAATCTATTTACATCTTATTGTATGCAATTTATATGCCAATATTAATTTAATTCCTAGGCATTTAAGTAACTAATTAGCCCACAAATATGGGCTCATCAAATGCCCCCATGCCTAGTTTTTGCTAGTTCTTAACAAATTCAAGCAATAACCCAACTCTTCAAGTGGACTAACCAACCCAATCGGTCTTCCTTTAGAAACATGTTAAGTTTAGACTTTAGACCTAAGGTTCCAAAGTAATTGCTAAGTTACAGATTAGGTCGGCTAAAGATGAGTTGCAGGCATAGATTTCCCTGATTTCTGTCTCTACCCTAGGGTTTATTGGTCTTGGAGATTAAAGCATCCGTGCATGTGCATTGGTCTGAGTTATTTGAGATTGGTTTGATTGCCAATCAGGAAAGAGAGTAAGAAAGAGATTTTTTTTTCTCTTATATATATATATTTTGTTTGATTCCTCTAAGTCTAACCTTGGATAAGCTATCAGCACGGTCAGTGTCGGATTCATTGTCCCCATCACCGAACCTCGAAGGGTTCCTGGCTTTCGATGCTTCGAGATAGCACCGCCCATAGTGACCCCAGGAACTCCTGGCAATCGACACTTCAAGATAGTATTGCCCATGGATTTCTGAAGCAAATTCAGGCCTGTGGCAATCGGCACTTCGAGATAGGGCTGCCCATGGTACCTGAACCACACAATGAACTTACATGCCTCCAGTAGGATGGATGTCCTAAGAGACAAGCGCCGAGGAGGTGACATGTTATCATCGCATCCTCAAGGTGAGTATGTACTCCACCTCTCCTGCGGTAGGAACTCTTCCAATCAACTTATGCTTTCAAGCTTCTCTTAAGTCAGAACTAAGAGAACCAAAATTTTTCTCCAAGAAAGGAATTAGGGTGATCACTATTTACACAAGGCCAAGTGTGTGTGAATTGTGGATGCTTTGGTTATGAGGACCTGTAAACCAAAAGGTAGAAAAAGACACCAGATACTACCTAGCCTTTAACTCAATCCCTAGCTTTCCTTCCTCAACCTCTCGAGGAATGGTCTGCAACTTAACTCCTACTTGAGTTTTTAAGTCCACAAAGGACCCTAAAGGTCTAGAGCTAGTACTTCAACTTAGCTTCTAAAGTCAGACACCTAGAGTCAACATAGTCTAACCTAAAGTTTTGGTCTGCCTAAGAATGCAGGGCTCAGCCAGTTAAGCTCAATAATGTAAAATGTTTTTTTTTTTTTAACAAATGTATGCAATGCAGAATATTTAAACTAAATGCATGAATGCAATATATATAAATGTTATGTACAGATGCCTCAGGTCCTATCCCCCCATGCCTTGTTCAAACAATGTTCGCATTAAAAGTAGAACAACCAAGGGAAGATATTACCTGAGGCAGAAGAGAAAGGAGCTAAGGCTCCTCAAGAGTGACCTCGTCAACCAGCTGGCCATCCAAAGTTACATAAGGTTTTAATTGTTGGCCGTTGACAGTGAGGGGTGGTGCTGAAGAGGAAGGATTCTTGATCTCCACAGCCCCATGCGGAAATACTTTGGTGACAATATAAGGCCCATCCCAACGTGATTTCAATTTTCCAAGAAACAACTTAAGTCTGGAATTGAAAAGCCAGACTTGTTGGTTAGGCTCAAAGGTCTTTCTAAGGATGTACTTGTCATACAAGACCTTAGTTCTCTCTTTATAAGCTTGGGAGGTGTCATTGGCATCATTCCTCAGCTCCTCAAGCTTAGTCAACTCTAGTAAATGTGCTTTACCAGCTTGCTCTAAATCCATGTTAACACTTTGAATAGCCCAAAGTGCCCTATGTTGAAGTTCAACGGGTAAGTGGCACGCTTTCTCGTACACAATCCGGAAGGGAGACATACCCAAAGGGGTTTTGTAGGCCATTTGATAAGCCCATAAAGCATCATCGAGCTTTTGGGACCAGTTGTTCCTATCTGGCCTAACAGTCTTTTCTAAAATGTTCTTAAGCTCCCTATTTGACACTTCAACCTGGCCACTGGTTTGAGGATGGTAAGGAGTAGCAATCTTGTGAGTTACTCCCAGACTCTTGAGTAGCTGATTGAAGTGATGGTTCCAAAAATGAGGTCCCCCATCACTTATAATCGTCTTGGGGCAGCCAAAGCGAGATATGATATTGGCCTTCACAAACTTCAAAACCACAGAGTGGTCATTTATGCATGTAGAAATGGCGTCTATCCACTTGGAGACGTAATCCATTGCCACCAAGATATATTCGAATCCATGGGACGAAGGGAAGGGACCCATTAAAAGAGTGATCTTCATTTTTGATAAAAAGTTTAGCATGAAATGACATGTCATATTTAATTGCGTGGTAGAAAATCACTTTTCAAAATATTTTAATTCTCAGAATCTAACCACGAAAATAGTTAGGTCGTCTCCACAGGGAGGAATTAGCCTATTTAAATTAGTGAATCTTGTTTATTCGGGAATCTCAATGTGTATGCATACTAACTGGTGCACGTGTTTTCAATATAATTTCTTGATTTAAAGAATTAATCAATAATGTAAGGGTGCACATGCAAAATCACCACCAATGAAATACTTGAATTACTATCTTAATACTGACAAGCATCATCAAATTTAATTAAATCAGAATTTGTTCCCTATGACAAATATACATGCTTGCTTATTCATGAGATGAATTTGACTGTATGTAATTCAATTAGAATTGAGGGACATGCATGCAAATTTACTGTAATATATTAAATAGATAAATAAATGAATAGGAGAAGCTGCAATGGCATAAGTGGTAAATTTTAATACCTCCTTGTATTGTTGCAAAATAGGGGAGATGGAAGGAGGGCTCGCACACGATGGAGAGAGCACGGCTGAAGGCGCGAAGCTCCAAGGAGGTCAGGGGAGGCGAGGCCATTCCAACGAAGGTCGCGGCGATGGGAATGGTAGCCGGAGCTCTCGCCAGTGATGAGGAGGGGCAGTGGCCACGGCTCGCCGGTGCGTGGGCTGTCGACGGAGATAGTCGTGGAGGTGGTTGGACTTGTGAGAGTGAGGAGAGTTCAACGGTGTCGATGGAGGAAAGATTGGAGGCCTTTGGACGTGGCTGCGTGGAGGTGGTTGGACGTCGCTTTAGGTTCCTTTCTGTTGGGCTGTAGGCGGGTTGAAGAAGGAGAAGAAGAAGAAGCCGGGTGGTGGTGCGTGGGCGTGCACGCATATGAAAGAGTGTGTGCAAGGGATGTGTGCACGTGTGAAGAGGGCTTGCAAGGAGGTGATGCGGCTATGGCCTGTGCGTGCGAGGGTTGAGGGGTGCGAGCTACTGCGGGTTGCACGCGCAGTGGGTCTGTTGCTGTTGTGGGTTGCACGCACATGGAGGTATTACTGCAATGACAAGAGCGAGTGAAAGTGTTGGCCTCACGCTGGTGTGCACGCACAGGATGGTGCTGCGTGCGTGAAGGGGGGCCGGCTGTGAGGTTGTGGCCGCACTCTATCACCGCGCGGTCGTCGAAGTGGCTTGAGCAGAGTTGGAGAACGCCTGTTGCATGGTGCTCGTTTGGTCCATGGTGCACGCATGAGGAGCATGGTGGAGGATTGTGTCACGGTGGTGAATATGGAGAAGTCCCCACCAGGGGGAGCAGATGGTGGTGGGTTGCAGATGTGGTTGCTGAGGTGGTGATGCATGCTATCACCGTGCACCACTACAGTGATGGTGGTTGATGGTAGTGGAGAATGCCTACGCCACAGTGCTCACCGGTTCCACGGTGCGCGCCTCCTTCACGGTGGAGAAGATGGAGAGCCTGGTCGAGATCCCCCCTGCTGTCCGTAGTTCTTCCTCCTTTTTGAACCCAACACGCGGGCATTTGCTTTAACAAATCTCCCCCAACTTTCCCTCATTTCGTTTGGGCCTTGCGAGATCTCCTCCAACAATGCCCGTGCGATGAGGTGTTGCTGTTGCACGCGGAGCGATGCAGGTGCAGGGTTGATCGATGGTTTGCTTTGCAGGTGGAGGAGAAGAGAATTGCACTCAAGACCCTGCAAAAATATATATATATATCAAATTTTACCAAAGTATTCTCTAATTAATATAAACTAACACTTAACTCTAATTGCAATCTACTGAGGCATGTTTTACATGTACTTAGGCTAATTAGCACTCTACTAAAGTGAATTGATCAAATACCCCCATGCCTAAGTTTTCCTAGTCCCTAGCAAAAGTGAAAAATAATAGAAGTAATAAGTAGATTTCTTCTTTTCTTATTCCAAAAATTTAGAGATCCAGACTCATGTGAAGTGATAGTAGCCTAAGTAACGAATTCAAGTGAAAATCTAACTTACATTTGAAGTTCGTACTTAACCCTTGATAAAATTCTATCGGGATAGGCAACTACTTCCCTTGGGGATAAAGCAGAAAATAATATGAAATTTGAGTCTGTGGGTCATATCCATAGGGAGGCAGTGGCTTATTTAAACTTGCAAGGGTCAAAAATCTATGTTCACTATTAATTTTGATAAGAAATCAAGCCAAAATCGCTTTTCCAATGAGATAATAAGACTTTAACATGCTGATATTGTATTTACGAGAAAGAGGGAGGTTCTTTGCATAAAATCACCAGAATAATTTAATCAGAAAATGAAGTTGACAATGGCATGAATGGTAAAAACTAATTGGTTGTTTACTGTAGCAAAATAGGGGAAAACTTCCCCTTGTTCATGCACGAGGAGGATATGGCCGGAGGTGTGAAGCTCGGAGGAAGCTCTCTAGACCGAGGGCTTCGTGGCGGTGGTAGCGGTGAGTTGCGAGGTGGCCGAAGCTAGCCGGACGGAGCTCCAATGAAGGTGGGTTCCAGCAGCTTTTGCTGCTGGTTGCACTTGCTGGAGAAGGCACGGATGGGCGTGCGCGGGCACTGTAGGTGGCGCACAGGGGTGCCGCAGGTGGCACGCACGGAGGCTGCTGCTACGGGCAATGAGGCATCACGCACTACTAGAGGCACGTTGGCCGTAGGTGCTGGAGCTCCGCGGGTGACGGAGGTGCTGAAGGGGCGAGCACGCTGCGGTTCTGGTGGAGCACGTGTAGGTTGCGTGCACGCGGAGGAGAAGGCGTGCCTGCTGCTGTGCGCGTGGGGGGCTACATGAGTTGGGTGCGCCGGAGGTGCTAGCGCAGCATGCGGGTGTTGGTACTGGAGCTACGGGGGATGAGGCTGCACACACTGCTGGAGGGCAGCTGCTGCTGTTGTGCACTGGAGGAGGTGGTACAGCATGGAGGGGTGCACGTGGAGGGGTGCAAGTGGAGGGGTAGCGAAGATGGCGAGGCGCAGAGGCGGTGGGCACACTGAAATGTTTGGGTTCTTTGTGGTGGAGGAAAAACAAAGGAAGGAACAAACGAAGAAGAAGATGGAGGTCAGACGTCTGGGATCATTCCCAGACGTCTTAACTGGCATGGATGGTTGCTGGCGGTGGTGGCTGGTGCTAATTGCGTGGCCTTCAGGCACACTCCCGCGGTAACTTGCACAAGCCACGGATGGTGCGGCGGTCTGTCACCCCGCTTGCCTGCGGTAGTGTGGGCTTATGCACACGATTGAGGCCGACGGTGGTGATGTGAAGAAGCTCAAAAGCTCTACGCAATGGTGAGTCAGGATGGTGGTGGCCTCCTGAGCCCGGTTGAGGCTCTCCCTTTCTTATAGCTGCAGAGGAGTGCGGACACAGGTAGACGTTGGTTGAAGAAGAAGCGATGCACATCATGGGAACGAAGATCCACGATTATTGCTTATGCATTTAGCCGGCACAATTGTCTGCATGCATCCGTTGGAGATAAAATAAAGGAATTAATGAGGGTTATTTATTTATAAGCCCTTAAAAGAAATGTGAAATAAAATAATGCATGTAATGCAACCTAAAAAATTAACTATTCTAATGCATGCTATTCTAAATGAATTCTTAGTATGAATGCAATGCATGAAATATGTAAATAAATGAATAATTAGACTAATCTATTTACATCTTATTATATGTAATTTATGTGCCAATATTAATCTAATTCCTAGGCATTTAAGTAACTAATTAGCCCACAAATATGGGCTCATCAAGCTGCATCAACGTTTCCCTAAATAGGGGTTACAGCAGCTGGACAGTTGACACTACTCATTTCAGAACAGGAGGTAGTGGAAGCCATGGCTGGTTTGAATGTAGAGGGATCACCAGGTCTGGACAGGTTCGAAGTCTTCTTCTATAAGGAGTTTTGGCATGTGGTTAAAGGGGATGTCATGGATTTTATTAAGGAATTCCAGGGAGACAAGTTAGGTGTGGAAAAAATAAATAAGTCATACCTCTTCTTATTGCTGAAGAAGCAAGGTGCGGAGAGATTGATGGAGTTTAGACCCATTGCATTAACAAATTCAACACACTTGATAATTAGATTGACGGAGTAAAGTTTTGGCTAATAGATTGGTGAGGGTCTTATCGGACCTAATTAGTCCGGTGCAATCGGCTTTCCTTCCCAACAGGTCATTACAGGAGTCCTTCATAGTAGTGTACGAGATGGTGGTTGGGTGGCGCAGACAAAGATGCAAAGCATTCATGTGGAAAGTGGACTTTAGTAGAGCCTATGATTCAGTTGCTTGGTCCTATTTATGGGAGATTTTCAGGAGGAGGGGATTTCCACTGTTATGGATACAATGGATGAAAAGGTGTATGGTAACTTCATCTTTTTCACCTCTAATTAATGGGAGATCGTGTGGTGTGTGGATCCAACCTCAATGTGGCGTGCGACAGGGATGCCCTTTGGCTCCATTAATTTTCAATCTAGCGGTGGACACACTGGCTTAGTTTACTTGCAAACTATCTGATGCAGGCTTGTTGAAGGGATATTCTATGTCCAATTCCAGGGCTCTTGCATCTATTCTACAATATGCAGACGACACAGTTTTCTTTGTGGAAGGGGGGAAAAGTGAGGCGGAGACCCTACTATCTATGGTGACTATTTTCGATGAGATCTTGGGGCTTAAGTTAAATAGCACAAAGTCATCTCTGATTTGCTTTGGTATGATAGGCCAGGAGTGTGAAGCTCTTTCTACCACCCTTCACACACCCATCACGACACTTCTGGTTAGGTATTTGGGACTACCATTGAAGGATACCAAACTGAAGAAGAGTGATTGGGGCATTCTGTTTGAAAAGGTGGCTTCTAAATTGGAGAGCTGGAGTAGCTGCTATCTATCAAAGGGTGGGAGATTGATTCTATTGAACTCGGCCATCACCTCGATCCTGGTCTTTTTCTTCTCTGTATTCAGATCACCGAAGGCCATTTGGAAAAGGGTAGATGTGATGAGGAAGCACTTTTTCTGGAAGGGAGTGAAGGCGGAAGGCAGATTTCTACATCCGCTCAAGTTGCAAAAGCTTTGCATGCCCCATTCTCAAGGTGCGATGGGTATTCAATCACTAAAGGAATTTAATGACTCTATTATGTTAAAGTGGGTTGTTAAACTATCTGCAAATGATGGGAAGATCTGGTCAAACCTAATAAAAAATTCCTACGGAAACTCACATGTGGCACGATGTACAACCACTCCTACTCACCCCTCCCCGTTCTGGAGTTCAGTATGGAGGGCTCTGTAGGAAAACTGGATGAATTTTAATCCTATTTTGGGGGATGGACAACATTTTTCTTTTTGGAATGACTGGTGGTCATGTCTGGGAGTTCTGAGAGAGGCATACTCGAGGGCATATGTTGTAGCTCTGGATGGGAGGGCCACGGTTAGCGAGTGTTGAGACAATGTGAATGGCAAATGGGATATTTCAGGGGACAGTCTGCGTAAAGGAGGAAGGACTCATGAGGAGCAGAAGCGTCAGATGGCTGACATCCAAGCATTTCGGCCGGTGGGTGGAGTGGACAATTTTAGTTGGAAACATGGTTTATTTTCTCAAGCATGGGCTTATAAAATTTTGGTTGGCAGTAGGGACGATGGTCCATCAGATCTAGACAGGCAATGCGCTAAGATTTGTCAACTGAAGCTTCTCCTAAAAGTAAAAATATTCTTGTGGTTATGTAGAAGAGATGGGCTTATCACGGGCAAACTGAGACAAAGAAGAATGGGGGTCCCGGCTCAAAATTGTCCACTATGAGATTTTCCCACTAATAGCAATGTGCATCTTTTCTCCTCTTGCTTAGTGTCAGATCATGTTTAGAGGGGTGTTTGTGGGGAACCTGCTACCACATGGGATGGCTTGTGGAGAAATCTCCTGACTATGGGCAAGTCGAACGTGCAGATAGCAAGTGTTATGTGGAGTGTGTGGCGTACTCGTAATGATAAATTGATCATTACGAGGTGGCAGGTGTAGCTGAGCGAGGATGTTGACCTTGAGCGATGCCCACACATGCAGAGAGGACTCGAAGAGGAGACCTAGATCCTGCTTTCACAGGGGATTCTCCTTCGTCCTTGAATTTATTACATTTTAGTCTTCTTGCCCTTGTAGCATCACGGCTGATTTTTCGAGGTCTGTCCCTACTTTCTTTAGCGACTAGGGCTATTTATCTGTGGTGATCTGCTTGCTTGCTGTTGGATCAAAAAATCGTCGCAAAAAGATTTGAGTTTTTAAAACCCGTTGTTGTAGTGTGATTTGCAAGAAAAACCATCAACAGATAAATTTTACTGAAACTCGAAAAGAATTTCGAGTCGAACACAGGTAGGCTACGCCGATTTGAAATCCGCAATTATTATTTTTTTGTTGTTTTTATTTAGAAAGCAAGATAATCACAATGAAGTCGATATAAATCATAAGAGAGAGAGAGATCAAGCACTTTATAATATGGATAATGTTTTACAACTAGAAAGCGGGAAATATTACAACTAGAAAGCAGTAAAATCCACTCTAGAAAGCAGTAAAGGAAAGGAGGTGAGAAGTTATCCTCCTTGATGGTTGCTTGGAGGATGAGTTGGATGGGGCGATGCCTGGAAGACGGAGGATGAGGATGGAAGACGGAGAACGAGGCGGGAAGAATCAGGGGCGAGGTAGGGCATCTTCATTATGGGATCCACTTCCAAAATGGAGGTGAGAGAACTTTGATTTTAACTCTAAAGGAGCATCCCGAGTTTGGGACAAGCTTCTTTAGAGCTTTGGAGAGGGAGAGAGGTGAAGGAAGGGATGATTGAAATGTGGGGGGAGTAGGTCTTTTTGTAGGTGTAGAGGTTGGGGGCAAAAAGGTCATTTTACACTTGAAAACATTAATTCAGGGTCATTAGTGACGGATTTAGGCATCACTAAAGACCCCAAACGTGGGCGTAGGTCGCGCGCACGCCTTGCCTCTTTCTCTTCCCGTACCTTAAGGCCTACCCATGTTCACAAATCCTCATTCGTCCGATCGCGAGATCGGACGGCTTAGAATCCATCTCGCTTGCACCTTGATAGCGCCTCTTGCGTGCAATCACGTGTTTGCATGCGCGTCTGATCGCGCGTGCAGCGCTCCTCGCATTTGGGCATGCCACGTGGCTACTCCATCGTCGTCCATCATGCATCGTACGACTCAATTTCATCTGCTCCTCCTCACGGATTGAGTCTGCCCGTTGTGGCTCGATCGTGTGTCGCGCGATTTGTGAGAGGCACCTCATCGCTGTGCTATAAGGCCGCTTAATTCGAGTGGAGGGTTTAGAATTCAGCCATTCGTGGTCGTTGGATCTTCATCCAACGGCCACGATCCTTCATTGCTTGAGCCTTCAGAAGACATGCGGATGGTTGTAGATGGTGTGGGTGGGTCTGGATGGTTGGGATGGTGCCACGTGGCACCATCTTGGCCGTCCATCTTCTTTGTGTTGTAGATGGTGCCACGGATGTCGGATTGGACTGATTTCATGTTGTTGGGATGTGATTGTCGATTCAAACCCATTCGTATGGTCAGATTTGTCATTTGAGATGCGAATTTACACCATCTTGGCCCTTGATCTGTGATCTTCCTCATATTATATCTGATGCTACGGAAGTTCAATCAGGGAAATCTTGGAGTCATTGAACTCCGATTGTCGCCTTGATTAGATTCGTATGGTTGGATCTTCAATCCGAAGCCTTGATTAAATGTCACCCTGTCCCTGGCCACCAAGAAGAAGAAATTACTATACAATTTGTATAGTTTGACCTAAATGCATGATGATGCATGTTATGTAATATTTACAATGCATGATTCTTATATGATACTAAGAACATGCGTTAATAGACATTTTTGGCTATTTAGATGTATGTACATCATACCCCCATTCCTATCCTTTTCTAGTCCCTAGCAAAAACTATATGCTATTTATAAAAGAATTAGGTCGGATTTCTTGGGCAAAAGTTATTCTTCAACACTAGGATATTTTTACTAAGGACCTGAACTATAAAGACACAACAGCGCCCAGGTATCTGCCAAAATGTAGACCGCCTCAAGCCCTGGACAACAATGTTCAAGACCTAACCCTGGACAACAAGACTATGATTATTATCCTTCCCAGAGCTACACTGATTATAGATCACCACCCTTTTATGAACAAACCAACTCGATTTACAATTAGGAAGGATATGATGATTATAACTCCTACCCTCCCTAGGATTATACTGAATATAGGTCATCACCCTTCATTGAACAACTTGAAATGACCTACTATCAGGGAGGACCCCTAGAACCTCAATTTCTTGATTCCTCTAGTTTTAACCCAAACCCACCCAACCCTAAACTAAACCATTCGGTTCAGGTGAACCAGGTCTAGGATAGGGTGTTGGCTAACTTGAGGAACACTATACAATCTTTAGAATTTCAGCCAACACCATGCATTGAAGCATTGGAGACTATGATCAAAATGATTAATGAGCTTAATAGTTCTTTATTGGATTGGCTCCAAGATGTTAAGGATAGGGACATGGGTAAGTTTTTACTTGGGAAATTATCAAGATTGATGATGAAATTCGTGGTTGCCTTAGTCCAATCTTGGGATGATTCCCAAGATGAACCCTCTTCAGGAGAGCCAATGTGTGAACTCACTCAGGTGCTTGTCGGGGGGGACACATTTTCTAAGACTGGGGATGACCAGGTTGGGTTAGAGCAACTAATCGAGGATGATGTGATTTTCTCACCCAAGATCCTTGAGCCAGGGAGTGAGGAAAATTATGTCTCTATAGACCAAGGAATAATATATGATTTTGAGACATATATAAATGAGGATAAAGGATTCTTTAATTCTGAGGGTAAGGAATCTCTTAGTGAAGTCTCACTTGAAGTTAAGGAAAATGATTTTAGTGAGACAAATGGGCTCGAGGAGCATGACGAACCATTCGATAGTTCGATAACTGAGGATTATGATCCAATTGGGGCTGACATGGAGGATTCTGATCCTATTATAATAGATGATCCAATCAGTAGCCCTAATCTTCAAACACACCCTAAAGAGATGAATGATTTGATTTGGAAATGATTGAATCCAAGTCAATTCTGATTTAGCCATAATTGTTTGACTTGGATATCTTTGATGGGGTGTGCAACAATCATGAGGCCCCGGAAATCCAACACTTGATCTTGGAGGATAGGAATTTGGAAATTAAGATTTAGGAAGTTAACTTCGGGGAAGATAGGATTTTGGATTTAAGGGTTCCTGTTAACCTGAAACCACCTACCGTCTATTAGGACCCTTATGATATCTTTGACGTGCAACCCAAGGTCGGAATAATTGACTATCTTTCTGAGCTGAACTCTAAGTGGACACCCGAATCTATTGAACCAGATCTACCCATTGTCTGCCACTTTAGACTCGTAGGTTGCACACCACAAAACCGTAGGCTCGGCTCCGCAAGCATAATATTCGTCGATTCTAGGTGATTTTTATCTAGAGCCTTAAAACCACTCAACCCTGGGGCATGGGCTTGCACCATAATCTGGTCCACATCTGTGGACATCTTCTTCTAGTGGGTTTGAGGATCAATCTTTTAATTCTGGTTCTAACCCACACTTGTAAATTCTTAATTTCTTCTTTGTTTGTATATTATGCCTAGCTAAAGGCAATAAACTTAGCACACGTGTATATTCTACATTCTCTGAGGAGTTGACTGGATTTTCACGAAATTTAGGTGATATTTTGTTTATGCCACCCTTTTCATGTCTTTATTTTTACTATGAGGACATTGCATCATTTAGGCATGGGGGGTGGATACTTAATTCTGAAATTATTTTGTTAGTTCTATGGAATTTATTTTATTTTCTTAAAAAAAATTCAAAATTAAAAAAAAAGAATTAGAAGAGAACTTAGGCGTTAGGCGTTGTTAACTTTAGAAAATGATATTTTAGGACCTGAACACTTAGACTCTTTAAGTCTTCGGGCTTAATCAGCTCGGGTGTCCACTAAAATGTGGACTTGTTCTCGAGTCCTTGCCATGTTAATTTTACTTTAATTTGGTTAATAAATTAGGGTGATAAGTATGCGACTTATCAACCTACCCTCTGATTTGAGGGAACTTTAAGTCTAAAGCATCTACATACTATTTGCACTGACTCACTTTTCGATGATTTTTACGGAAATTAGGTAGCTAATGAAATTTCTAGGGCAATATGGCTGGCAAGTTGTAGTGGGTAATAGCCCATTGGTTGGTTGTTCAAAGCCCAACTACATGACCATTCTATTGTCTTTAGGTAAATCTTAGATCAGGGAACCCATCTACTCAGAAAAAGAGAAAAAATATACTCAAAAATAAAAAAAGAAAAAATAGAAAAAGGAGAAAAAAGTAACCACACTTCACCGCACGAGTATGGCTGGAAAGTTGCCATGGGTAATAGCCTATTGGCTGGTTGTCTAGTGCTCAGCTCACAAAAATGCACTAATAATTCCCAAAAACACTTAGGGAAGAAGCGGGGAGGTAGAATAAACTAGGGAGATATACACTGGGTTCACCTTTGTGTTGACCCCATAAAAAAGTAGGGAGAAAGCTACTGTTCGGAAAGATAAACCTTTAAGTAGAAACTCTTAAGGTCACCTAGGGTTGTAGAAACCTGAAGTCTATTTTAACAGTCGCTTAGTGAGTCTATCACTTTTTCACATTAAGATGCTTAAACTTAAAGTTCTGTTCGAGTCTTGGGTGGGTTGGGTAGCTGTAGAAAGTTGCCCTGAAACTCTAAACTCAAAAATCCAAAAATATTAGAAAAGAAGAAAAAACATAAGAAAATGTATCTTCCCTTTTCAAAATAAGGCGAGGACTTGGGTAGTTTGCATTTTGGCAGGCACTCGCGCACTGTTTAGTCTTCGTAGTTTAGGACCTTAGTTGAAGTTCCTTTTGTTAATAAACAACTAACGCCTTAAGCAATCAAGTCCTAATTCTATTTTTATACATAGCATTTAGTTTGATTTTGCTAGGGACTAGAAAAAGATAGGCATGGGGGTATGATGTAGACACACCCATTTAGGTTAAAATGCCTATTTATGCATGTTCCTAAGGTTAAATATGCATTCCATAGTATAAATATCGCATAGCATGCATCATTCTGCATTTAGAATAGTTTGTATAAAATTTAGGTTAATTCATGCCCTTTTATGGTTAGAAGAGAAGGAGATCTATTTTAAGGCCTTGGATTGATGATCGGACCGTATGGATCTGATCAGGACAACGAACGAAGACCAACACCTCCAAAATCATCTTGATCAGAGTCCTGTAGCACATTATGCAGTCCGAGGAAGATCAATGGCCAAGGGGCTAGGTGGCGTAATTCAGAGCTTCAAACAACAAATCCAACCATATGGATGGATTCGGATCAACGATTGCAGCCAACGACGCGAAAATTGACCCAATCTGACATTCGTGGCACCACCTTGTTGACACGCTGAATCGGTGTTTTAAAAGTCGTTACACTGTAGTATAGCCAATAAATTGCAAAAACAGATACAATTTATAACTCGAAAGAAATCCAAGGTCGTTCGCTAGGAGCAAGTAAGAATTCAATCTCAAAATTGCAGTTTGAACCAAATATATGAGCAATTGCAACTAAAACTTAATTAAAAATGATATAGAGATGAAGTGCAGTAATAAAGTGCAAAAAGAAGGGGTTAAAATGGTGATTTGAATCACCAAATTGACCCTACAATTTAATCCCAATTAATTGATATGTTTGAACAGTGAATATCAATCAGTTTCCACGTCAAGTAATAATGCAACAGTAGTCTAGAACTAGCAACAGTAGCTTATCAGATGAAGGCACAAGGTGTTGGATGCCTTAACTCGCAGCTCTGAGTACCAACAGAGGCAAAGGCCTCTCTTCTCCAAACCTCAGTAAGAGGCACAAGAACAACACAGAGTCACGGAAGCCTTTAAGAGACTAGTGTTGAGAGGTACAAAGGGCAAAATCCCCCCCACCTCCTTTCTTTTTTCTTTCTCTGTAATGCTAGTCAGACCTGGGTATCTGGGCAACCGGATCAGAACCCAGACCCACGTGGCATGACTGCGAGCGAGGGCGTGTGAGCGCACGTGGAGAGGGACCTCACCCCATGCTTACTGAGGCAACAGGGATGAAGCACAAAAACATCTTAAGTCACGTGTGGGCTTCAGCAACCCATGATGTGGGACTAAAGCGTTGAAGGGATGGTTGATGACTCCACTTCCATTCCTGGAGATGAACCTGGGAGTCTTCCGTGTCGCCTGGGCGTGGAAGCGAGGAGGGACTCAGCTGGAAGGTAGCAATCGGAGTCGAAGAAGATGGTGCGGTGATGGAGATTTGATGTAGGTACTTGAAATAGAAATACGGGCTATGCGCCCAAGTTAAAACGCTTAGGAAGATCGCCGCGGACCATCGAGTGCAATGGTGGTGTCGATTTGGCATGTGAGTGTGTGAGGAGGTCTAGTGAAGCAGAATAGAGGTGCGGTGAGGGTGGTGTTCGGGGGACTCGTGGAGAGGCGAATCAAAGAAATAGATAGAGGGATTTTGCCCTCCGTGTGATGGCGAAGCTCGTGGCGGTGAGAGCGGCAAGAGTTGAGCATTGTAGTTGCTTGTAGGCATCGTTGGAGCATCGCCAGAGTGGATGAAGATGAGGGCATCGAGGGAGAGTCGGTGGTCGGTGGTGAGCTGTAAGAATGGGAAAAGGATGTAGAGAGATAGAGAGAGAGATAGAGATACCTAGAGACGAGGTAGAGAGGTGGAAACGGCCGGTTGTGGTAGACCAGTGCCGGGGAAGGAGAGATCAGCGAAGCAGCGACGTTGATGGAGGCAGAGGCAGGACCTCCCTTTGGTTGGGGAGGGTTGCGACGAAGAGGGAAGTCGAGAGAGTCGACCAATTTCGTTGTTGGACGGCCGGAGGAGGAGGATCGAAGAAGGTCTCTGGAGCAGCGGTCTCAAAGGCCGGAGGAAGGGGAATAGGGGGCTTTTGACTCTCCCAGACTTGCTAAAAAGCTCAGTCGAGCGACAGGGGTTCTTTTATAGGCTATAGGAAGCCCTTCCAAGCTTGGAAAGAAGCTTCCAAGCTTGGAAGGTTTTTGCGAAATAGGATACTCGAACCTTTGAAAGGTTCGCATAACCTTTTGGGAAAGAATTGGAGCTCAAGACCAGTCTCATTTGGTAGGGAATTTCACAAAGAATCTCTGGTTCAAATTTGGGATTGTTTGATTGAGAATCAATCGAGAAAATCTTACTTGAATCTCGTCGGAGCTCAACGTGTTCACACTAATGGAGGTAGGGACCTAAATGTGAAGTGATGAAAATGTTAGGGACCTTTTTGTAAAGAATTCAAAAAGTTAAGGGCCAATGTATGATAAAAGGAGTTTGTATGGACCCAAGGAATCTGATGGTGAAGTCGGATTTTTGTTTTGACCAAGTTTGACTGGGTAAATTGCACAGTTACCCAAATTAGGGCAATGGTCTATTTGAGACTTTATGTTATGTCAAAATAGGTTTAGATGGTCAAATCGAGGATGCCAAACCCTATAGAATATTTTTCTATGATTTTTAAAGGGTTTAGGTGAATTTTATCTTGACTAAAACCTCAGTAAATTAAGCAGGTATGTTTTTAGGGTTTTAGATGTCCATTAATTCTTGAAATGCACGAAAACCCGTTTCTGTCTGCATGAACCCACTTATTAGACTTTAATGACTAAATGACCTTTAATAAACCCCTGGCATACCTCGTGGTTATTCTGTATTTGTTATGAGATGGTAAAATTACAGAAATAACCCTATTTTCATCTTTTCTTCTCAAAACAATTCTCCCTACTCTAGAGACCTTCTGACTGATATGTAGGAGCTCTTATTGACTCTATAAGACCAAATTGAGCTAGTTATGGCTCATGATGGTGTTCCCATCATACCCCCATGCCTAGCTTTTGCTAGTCCCTTAGTAAAATTCTATGAATCGAACTAGTTATCTAGGTCAGATGTAACTATCAGGATGCCCTACTAAGCTGCATCTCTAGGAATCAGATCTTGATACCAACAATAGGAATAGAGGTATTCAAGTACCAGCCCAGATCCAGCCCTGACTAGCTTTCACCTCAGTTTGCCACGAAGGTTTCTAAGGCGCGCAGAAACTAACCCAAGGTTTGTTGAACCTAGCGGTTAAACCACCCATGCTTAAAACACGGTTAGTCCAGTTTAGTTTACCAGTGTATTTTAAGAGAGACATAGAAGGAGAATTTGATTTGTGGAGAGCTTTCTCTCTCTTTTCTTTTTATTATAATTTTCCTTAGATCCATCCTTGGATTGGCCCTAACCACGGTCTGTATCGGATTCCTTGTCCCCACCATCAATCCTTGTAGGGTCCTTGGCAATTGATGCTTCGAGATAGCATCGCCCATGACAACCCCTAGAACCCTGGCTTTCGAGATTTTGGGATAATCCCGCCTATGGCATTCTGTAGCTAAATCCAGACCCTGGTAATCGACATTTCGTGATAATGCCGCTCATGGCATCTGAACTAGCACAAGGTGTTTACATGCCCCCGATAGGATATTTAGATATCCTAGGAGACAAGCATTGAGGAGACGATATGTTATTGTGCATCTTCGAGGGGAATTTCCCGCCTCTCCACATCGAGAACTAGTTGGCGTTCTATAGCTAAATCCAGACCCTGGCAATCAACATTTCGTGATAATGCCGCCCATGGCATCTGAACCAGCACAAGTTGCTTACATGCCCCCGGTAGGATATGTAGATATCCTAGGAGACAAGCATTGAGGAGACAATATGTTATTGCGCATCTTCGAGGGGAATTTTCCACCTCTCCACATCAAGAACTCGTTGGCGTTCTGTAGCTAAATCCAGACCCCGACAATCAACATTTCGTGATAATGTTGCCCATGGCATCTGAACCAGCACAAGGTGCTTACATGCCCCCGGTAGGATATTTAGATATCCTAGGAGACAAGCATTGAGGAGACGATATGTTATTGCGCATCTTCGAGGGGAATTTCCCGCCTCTCCATGTCGAGAACTTGTCCAAATCAACTTGTGTTTTTGAGTCACTCCTAATCTAGATCTTAGGACCTTTTTCAGAACAGATTAAATGCCCTTTGGCATGATTTCATCTTTTAAAGCGCACTGAACTAGACTGTGTGTGATTTAGGGTGCTTAAGTTACCAAGTCCCGTAAACCAGAGGTCAGTTAACGGGGTCGAATACTCCCTAAGCCTTAGACCTAATACATAAGCTTTGCATTTTCCCCAACCTCTTGAGGATTAATCCAGATCTTGACAAGTATGTGAATGCTTAAATCCAATACAGATTCAAGAGGCCTAAGGTCGGTATTCACCACTAATCCCTTAAGTTTTATCTTTCTTGGTCTTAATTCATCATTCGATCCAACTTAGAAGTTAAGTAGGTTCTATATTATTTTGAAGGGACTCAATTTCTTTCTTTATCTATTTGCTCCTTTCTTCTCTTTTCAAATTTCTTCCCTCCTTTTCAAAAATGGCTCTTCCTTTTCCTCAACCTCTTTTTTTTTTTTTGGTGAAACCCTTATTGTGAATTAATTCTCACGGTGTTTTGCACTTTAATACCCCCCATGCCTACGATTTGCAATGTCCTCATTGTAAATTAGGTGGGTTCGAGTTCAGCTTAGATCGTATATTACAACATGGTCAAAGGGTGGGTGGACGGGTCGGAATAACTGTTGCAGGTGATTTCAAGCTCCGGTATGAGTACCAGAGGTGGAGTCGGCTATTCTAATGGACGAACCCTAAAGTGTAATATGAGTTCAGCAAATAGATGTGTCAAAAGGGTTTTAGGTTTTTAAGAAAATGATGGGTTGCTTCCCATTAAGCACTGAGTTTAACACCATCAGTCGGGTGCAATAAGCTCAGGGAGAATGGAGATCAAAAGATACCTCAACCAAGTTCATATTAGTGAGTTCAATGAACGACTTGAGTCGCTGGCCATTCACGATGAAGGATTCAGAATCAAGGCTGGGTTGAATGATTTCGACGGCTCC
This sequence comes from Thalassia testudinum, assembly GCA_037157565.1. Classification (NCBI taxonomy): domain Eukaryota; kingdom Viridiplantae; phylum Streptophyta; class Magnoliopsida; order Alismatales; family Hydrocharitaceae; genus Thalassia; species Thalassia testudinum. The sequence goes on from JAZHRO010000049.1 coordinate 42,832,157, forward strand.
ATTTCCAAAGATTCATCTTATCAAGAATGGCTCAGTCCATGAGGCATAAGATAGGAAGACCGTGAAGATAGGAGGCCCGACCTGGCAATGGAAGGCGACCCTAAGGCGACAGGAGGGAGAAGCTGTGATGCTGATGGATGGATGACCTGGAGATCTAGAGCCTGGAGATGGAAGGAAAGAAGAGGATTCATGGCCACTGGCAGATCGAAGGCGGGCATGGGAAGGGCAAACATCGGTAGACATTAGGGAAATAAGGAAATTGTTTGCCTCAGATGTCAATGACGAGGACATATGGCAGTGGTGTGCCACCATCCCCTTGTATGTCTTGCATGCGGGGGGCATGGCCATAAGTGGGACTCTTGTATGGTCAATAGAGGGTAGGAGAGGGGAGAGAACAAGGTGCATCCCGGAGAATCGAATGTTATGCCGCCACCACCCACCGCTGCCATAGCCCCCCTACCTATGGGGGGCACACAGTAGATGTTGAAATCCCTCAGACAGAGGACATCAAAGCGGCCGAATTGGTGCTGAGAGGGGCTCTGGTGGGGAGGTGATGACAGACAATCCCTCCTTGGACAAGGTCCAACAATTGGTAAGCTCACTATCCCTGTCAACTGATGGTTGGAAGATCATGTTCCTCACCCCCACGCATTTTGTGTGTTTTGGTTTGGGGATGTTGGACGTAGAACACCTGCATTTTCAATCGAGTGCTTATGAAGGGTTGATGGTGACATGGAGATTAGTCTTCGCTTATGATGGGTCGTTGCCTGAGAGGCCGACCCAGAGGGCAGGCTCTAGATCGGGGAGATCGGGGATCAGGGGTTTACCTTTACACCTAAGATCAAGAGAGGTGGTGGAGACTATGATAGTAGGCTTTGCTACGCTGGCTAAAGATGATGAGGTTGGTTTAATGGAGGGAGATGGTCAGGTTCTCAGTGTTCTGGTAGATGTCTTCATGGCAGGCTCTATCCCTGAGAGATTAATCCTTTAGTGTGGTGGAAGCTCTTGGCTGCTGCTCTTATGCTTTACATTGGGTGATATTGCTGGGGTGAATGATCAGGATAAGCCATCTTATGTGGAGGTTGTTGGGGAGGAGGTTGATGTATTGCAGATGGGCAGGCTGACTCCTGATGAGGCACCTATGCCTAAGAAGCGTAAGGACCACGATCACCTTGGGGAGAAGGAGGAAATGGTGGATGTGACATTGGTGGAGATAGCCATGGTTGAGGAAGTGGCAGCATCCCAACCTTTGACTGATACAATTGAAGAGCAAGTCTTGAAAGAGATCTTGAATATTCCTTTGAGGCTCCAATCAATTTACAAGATATGGAAGGTCTGAAATTTGGTGCGGGACCATCTACAAAGGATGGTGTGGGCAGATCTCCTTACAAGCTTACGCAGAGGCGGCCGACCAAAGCTGTAAACCTTGATGAAAACATCGTGGCTGCTATTATGAAGGTTGGCAAGGTCTAGAACTCAAATAGGGGGGGTGCCCAAGGAGGACGATGAGAATCCTTACATGGAATGTGCGTGGGATGCACGATAAGAGACAGAGGGCTTCTCTCTCGAGATATCTAAGAGAGTGGGAGATTGATTGCACCATATTCCAAGAGACACACATTGAGAATGAGGATGACAGGGTCTGGAATGATTTGAAAAATGCGGGGGCAGCTGAATGTGTGACACTCAATGCACAAGGTAGATCTGGTGGCATTGCTCTGTGGTGGAAAAAGGCATGTTTACACTTGCTAGAAGTGCATAGAGCTCGGCACTTGGTGACTTGTAAATTCAAAAGGTGTCAAGGGGAGGATGTTTTCTACATTACTGGTATATATGGACTGTGTCTTGCATCGATAAGGTGTGACCTATGGTAGGATTGGGCAGCAACCGCAGAACTCATACATGGGGTTGCTTGGTTAGTAGGTGGGGAATTTAATTGTGTATTGACAGGGAGGGATAGGCCAAATGGTGTAGTGGATAATGCATCCCTTGGTTTCCAGCTGGTGGTTCAAACTCTCGGCTTGAGTGAGTACCCATCCTCTGGAGTTGAATTTACTTGGAGAAATGGTAGTGGTCTTATGTCAAAGATTGACAGATTTTTTGGGAATGCCACTCTTCTAGACACGTTTCAACTATCTGTTGTCTCTGGACTGGAATGCCCTTTCTCAGATCACACCCCCTTGGTCTGGGACAGTGGGAAACAGGTGCAAGCAGGCTCCTATTTCAAGATTAGAAGGTCATGGCTGAGAGAACAGGGGTTCCGGGAGATGGTTGAGGTGTGGTGGAGGGCTAAACATGTGGAAGGGTCAGCCATTGTTAAGCTTGCTTCTAAATTGGCTACTCTACGAATAATGCTTAAGGAATATGGGGCTATGGTATCTACTCTAAGGCAACAAAGGCATCTTGAGGATTTGATGAAAATCCAAGGCTTGCATACTGATATAAACACATCTATTCAGGTTAAAATGTCTATTTATGCATGTTCCTAGGCTTAGATTTGCATTCCATATTATAAATATTGCATAGCATGCATCATTCTACATTTAGAGTAGTTGTTATATTTTAGGTTAATTGCATCCTTTTTGTGGTCAGGAGAGGAGATTTATTTTGGAGCCTCGGATTGACAATCCAACCGTATGGATTTGATCAGGACGATGATCGGAGTCTAACGCCTCCGAAATCGCCTTGATCAGAGTCCCGTAGCACCATATGCAGTCCGACGAAGATTAATGGCCAAGGGACTAGGTGATGTAATTCAGAGCTTCAAACGACAAATCCGACTGCGCAGATGGATTCGAGTCAACGATCGCAGCCCAACGGCATGAAAATCAACTCAATTTGACCTCTACAACAGCCCCTACAACAGAAAGAAGATGGACAAGCCAGATCGTGCCATGTGGCGCAACCTCGGCTGCCCATGCACACGCACGTGCCACCGCACGTGCATAGCAGCGTGGGTGCACGTGCGCGCATGGAGGCATGCACACAAAGCGGCAGTGCATGCGGGTGCATGACACAGGCGTGTAGAGCGTGTGCCACTGCAGCGGCGGGTGGGCTGTCTTCAGCAACGTTTGCAACGGATCTTCACTGACGTTTATGACCGTCACTGAATGTCATCTATACGGATTTGATTCTTTCCTCAACTATAAAAGGACCCCTACCCCTCCCATTTTTCTTCATCTCTTCCTTTCTTCCTCTCACCACCTCCAAGGCTCTAGAGAGAGCTTTTCCTAAGCCCAAGATGCTCCTCTAGAGTAGAAAATCAAATAGTTTTCCCTCCCCTCATCCCCATTCGTGGAGCATCCCGTGGCCGTCCTTTCACCGCCCTTCGGGAAGAAGATCCTCGCCATGACGCCGTCCAGCCCCATCCTCCATCCTTCGGCTCCATCCTTCGTCCTGCTCCTCACCAGTTTCCTCCAGGAGACGTTAGAGCGAGTCGACCTCCGAGCGACCATCGAGGGGGATTTCTCTCACCTCTTTCTACCTTTTTATGCTTTCATAGTGTAGATTTTCCTGCTTTTGTAGTTGTAACAAACAATTCTTCATGAATAGATGAGTGTTTCTCTCTCTCTCTTTCACCCTCTCTCTCATATATTTTTGCAAGTAGATTAGGTAGAATTCATCGACCTAATCTCTTGCTTAATAAAAATACAAAAAAATTAGAAAAGATAAAAATGACCAAAAACAAATAAAAGCGAAACGTGGATTTTCAAAACCAAACGTTCTCCTCCCCGTGTTCGACCTGGGACTCATTTTTCAAGTTTCGGTATAAATTTTATTTGATCATGAGTTTTGCAATTACGACGATGGGTTACTTGTAACCTTGATTTCAAACTAGCGAAACACGTGTGATCATTTTGGTGCTGTTGCCGGGGATGCAATGCTATTTGGTTTTTTTTTTTTTCGTGTTTTTTCTGCCTTACCTAACTTTTATCTCACTTTTTTCTCTGATCTTACTGTTATTGCAGGTACTCTTCTGAGGCGGGCCAAAGCGGATAGATCGGAGAAAAGTGCAGATGAAGGTTTTGTAAGTTTATCCCCACCACCCCCATCCACTAGTTCATTTCACCACACTAATAACTCAAACCCAAATCAACTTAGGTGCTTTTTATAAACCCTAGGATAGATTTGGTTGTTTGTTTGCCACCTCCACTCATCTCACCCTTGCATATATATATATATATATATAACTCTTCTCTTGTGAGATTTTCTGAAAGCTACACACTTAACACCCACAACTTCTCACCCTAAGGAGCACAATCACATCGATTCTACCACTTAACCGAGATCTGACCTGTGGACATGGTACACTTAACTCAACACACAAATAAGTGAGTAGAAATCTAAATAGGACAAACATTTCTATGTGCCTTAATTAAGTGGTGTAATAGGCTCATTGATTGAACTGTTTGGGTCGCACCACTCAAGATAAAAGCGATCCATCAAGTAGCTTGCCACTTAGGGTTGATTCTTAGGGCTGAACTAGGCACTCGACATTTTTTTTTCTGATTTCTAAAGGAATACATCATCACTAGTGAAAAAAAACTTGGAGTGTTCTACTAAACCTTGATTGAACCAACCTAAGGATTAAACCCTAAAAGCTACTAAACAAGGTTAAACCCTAGAAGACGCATCATCAAATAACAATGTTTGAAAACCTTGGTTGTGCACGCACACACATTTTAACTGATCATTAAGGGTACAACCCTTCTAAAGGGCCCATTACATTCCAAGAGCACAAGCATCCCAAGCCTAATTAAAATCGAGTAGCTGTTGGCCTTAAGGATTGATTCACTCTTTCCGAGGCTCAGACTGAGATGTTTTTCGATTAATCTGCTTCTACTAGTCCATCTGATGTCTAGCTAGGGAAGTAGCATCGAACGATCGCGGCTAGGGGGTACACTAGGAACTGGAGGTGTAAGCCAAACGAAGAGCCTTCTCCCCAGTCCCTCCTTCTAATTGGTTGGATTGACCGGATAAAAGTAGATTAAATCATTTATAATCTCAAGACAGGTCCTGGGAGTCTGTAGGTCTTTAGACTACACACATAAGGACAGGTTTGGTTGATTGTACTGCAGGGCAGCTTTCTCTATTTTGTTTTCCCTCCTGCTCCACAATGTATCCTTCCACATCTTTCACACATTTCCAATCCTACCCTCCTACCAACATGTATCCTCAAGATGATTACTATCTCGACTCGACTTATGATTACCCATCCACTAGCCGGGATAATATTGATTGGGGATATGAATATGAACCTCAGTGTCCAGGGTTTAACCCTGGACAACAAGACTATGATTACTATCCTTCCCAGAGCTACAATGATTATAGATCTCCACCCTTTGATGATCAACCTAACCAGATCTACAACCATGAAGGATATGCTGATTATAACAATTACCCTCCCTAGAATTATGCTGAATATAGGTCACCACCATTCTTTGAACAACTCGAGATGACCTACTATCAGGGAGGAACCTGAGAACCTTAATATCTTGACTCCCCTAGAATGAACCCAAACCCACCCAACCCTGAATCGAACCAATCGGTTTAGGTGAACCAGATCCAAGATAGGGTGTTAGGTAACTTGAGGAACACCATACAATCTTTAGAAGCCCAGCCAACACCATGCATTGAAGCATTGGAGCATGATAAAAATGATTGATGAGTTGAGTAGCTCTTTATTGGATTTGCTCCAAAGTGTTAGGGATAGGGACCTGGGGAGTTTCTTCTTGGGAAATTGTCGAGGTTGAAATTGTGGTTGCCCTAGTCAAATCTTGGGATGATTCTCAAGATGAACCCCCTTCAGGAGAGCCAATGTCTGAACTCGCTTAGGCGCCTGTCGGGGGGGATACATATTATGAGATTGGAGATGACCAGGTTGGGCTAGAGCAACCCTTTGAGGATGAATCGAGTTTCTCACCTGAGATCCTAGAGCCAGGGAATGACGAAAAATATGTCTCCACAGACCATGAAATGACATATGATTTTGAGACATATATAAATGAGGATCATGGATTCTTTGATTTTGAGGGTGAGGAATCTCTTAGTAAAGTCTCACTTGAGCTTAAGGAAGATGATTTTAGTGAGACAAACGGGCTTGAGGAGCATGATGAACCATGTGATAGCTCAGTCATTGAAGATTTTGATTTGGTTGGGGCTAACTTGGAGGATTCGAATCCTCATTTACTTGATGATTCAGTCAGTGACCCCATTCCTCATCTGCACCCCGAAGAGATGACTTCTGAGATCATTGTGCCCAAGTCAATCTTGATTCAGCCACGATTTCTGGACTTGGGAGAATCATATGGGGTGAATGATATGCTAGAGATCTCGGAGCCTGAGCCCATGATGTTGGAAGATAGAATTGTTGAAATAAAAATTTGGGAGGCTAATTTTGAGGGAACTTTGAATTTGGATCTAAGGGAACTATTGACTTGAAACCACCTACTTTCTAGCAAGATCCTTACGATATCTTTCACGTGCAACCCAAGCTCGAAATAATTGATTATTTTTCCAAGCTAGATGTTAAGTGGACAACCGCACCTATTGAACCATCTTTACCCGTTGCCTGACACTTTGGTCTTGGGTTGCACACCACAAAACTGTAGGCCCAACCTCGCAAACACAATAACCTTCAATTCTGGGTGATTTTCATCCAAAACCTGAGAACCACTTGACCCTGGGGCATGGGTTTGCACCATAATCTGGTCCACGTCTATGGACATCTTCTGCTGGCGGGTTTCAAGATCAATATTTTTATTTTAATTTTGACTCGCACTTGTGAATTCTCAATTTCTTTGTATGTATATTATGCCTAGCTGAAGGCATTAAACTTAGTGCGTGTGTATACTCTCTTCTCTCTGCGGAGTTGACCGGGTTGTCACGAAATTCAGGTGATATTCTGTTTACTCTACCCTTTTCATGTCTTTGTTTTTACAATGAAGACATTGCATCATTTAGGCATGGGGAGGTGGATAATAAATTCCTGAAATCATTATGTTAACTCCATAGAATTTCTTTTAGTTTCTTATAAAATTTAAAAAAAAAATTTGAAAATTTGAAAAAGATAAAAAAAGAAAGAAATTAGGAAAAGAGAACTTAGTCATTTGGAAGTTATTAACTTTAGGAAATGATATGAGAGCACCTAAACACTTAGATTCTTCAGGTCTTCGGGCTTAATTAGCCCGGGTGTCCACTCGAATGTGGACTTAGTCTCGAGTCCTCTCCAATTAAAATTCATTTTAAGTTGGTAAATAAATTGGGATGATAAGTATGTGACTTATCAACCCATCCTCTGATTTGGGGGGACTTTAAGCCTAAGCATCTATACACTTTTTTTGCAACGACTCACTTTTCGACAGTTTCTTAGGAAATTGGGTAGCTAATGAACTATCTAGGGTGGTATGGCTGGCAAGTTATCGGTGGTAATAGCTCATCGGTAGGTTGTCCAAAGCCTAGTCACAAGATCATTTTCGTTGTATTGCCTTTAGGTAAATATTAGATCAGGGAAGCCACCTACTTAAAAAAGAAAGAAAAAGGAAAAAAAATATATATATATATATAAAAGGAGAAAAAATAAAAAATAAACAAAACCACACCTCACTGCAAGAGTATGGCTGGCAAGTTGCCATGGTTAACAGCCCAATGGCCGGTTGTCGAGAACCAGCTCACAAAAAAAGTGCACAATAATTCCCAAAACACTTAGGGAAGAAGTGGGGAAGTAGAGTAAACCGGGGAGACCCAAAAATAAAAGAAGTAAGGAGAAAGCTACCAATCGAAAAGATAAACCTTTAGACAAGGTCACCTAAGGTCATAGAAACCCGAAGTCTGTTTTAACGGCCGCCTAGTGAGTCTTTCACTATTTTCACAAGATACTTAGCACTTAGAGTCCTTTTCGAGTCTTAGGCAGGTCGGGTAGCCTTAAAAAGTTATCCCAGAACTCTCAAACTCCAAAAGTACAAAAAAATTAGAAAAGAAGAAAAATAAAAAAATGTATATTTCCTTTTCAAATAAGGCGAGGACTTGGGCGGTCTGCATTCTGGCAGGTGATGAACACACATAAATTCATGATAAATTGCTTATTTTTGATAGTTCCTAGGCTTAGCATTGCATATCATGTTATAAATATTTCATAACATCCATTGCATGGCATTTAAGATAGTTGTATATTTTATATATTAATTCCTCCATTTTATATGGCCAGGGGGCAATGCAACATCCATACAGGTTTTGGATGGAAAATCCGACTGTACGGATGGATCCAGAGCGACGATCACAGTTCGGTATTGCAAAAATCATCTTGATCTGAGCACCGTAGCACCCTCTACAAGAAGAAGAAGATGGATGGCCCAGATGGCACCACGTGGCGCCATCCAGGCCGCCCAACATCGGCCAGCAGCACCACCCAACTCCTTCGTTCGTGCCCTTCAATCCTAGCTGTTGGATCAAGATCCAACGGCTGGGAAGCGGACGCACCAAGCCGCTCCACACGACACAAGGGAAGGATTGCCGTAATGGTGGGAGCGCTGGTTTGCAAAGGGGGGGCACGGGTTCGAATCCCTACAGCCCCTCCAATTAGCAATTAGGTGGGCGAAGCGGCAGTGCCAGTGCAACGCAGTGCGCGCGTGCACACGCACGACAGTACATGGCAAGCGTGCACGCCAGCGCATAGCAAGTGTGCACACAGTCGGGCGCACGTGGTCAGCGTGCGTGATGAGTGGGGCAGCGCGGCGCGGGCGCAAGGGCAGTTGGCGCCAGCTTTCAGCGATAACTGGACTGACCTACAGCGACGCTTACAGCCGTCGCTATTTCATTGCAAGCCAGCAGAGCCAACTATGGGCGTGGGTGGAGGTGAGCTGTCTATAGCAACGTTTCCAGCGATGGTCTGGAGGTTGCTAAAGGTCCTTTATCCATTTTTAGCCTCTTCTCCTCTACTATAAAAGGACCTACACCCCCTCCCTTCCAAGCCATCTCTACCTACTCTACTCCTACCTACTCCCAAGCTCTAGGAAGCCTACCAATGCTCCATTAGAGCTTGTTCTCAATCTCCCAAGGTGCCTATTAGTGTAACGAACCTCTGCCCCACCAAATACTCCTCCAACTTCCCATCTCCCTTCATAGGTCACCTTGGAGCTGTCCTCCCACCTCCATTTCGGTAGCAGATCAACTTTGTCTTCTTACTTCCATTCCAGAGCTACACCAAAGCTTTCTTTAACCCGACGTCCTCCAGCATCTCACCTCCGTCGTCCCGCTCCTCACCTCCTTCGTCCGAGCTTCCACCAGGGTGCCGTCGTCTTGCCAAACAACCGATTCAGGAGATTTCCTCTCACCTCCCTCTCTTTTTATGCTTTTGTAGTTCATTGTAATCGACATTGAATTGATATATATATCATATTTGTTCCACATCTCTATCTTGTGAATCATTTGCTTGTCTTTTATTTCAAAAACACAAAAAAATAACAAAACCCCAAAATACCAAAAAGAAACGAATCGAAGCGTGGTTTTCACGTAAAGTAAACGTTGCCTCCCTGTGTTCGACTTGGGACTCCCTTAGAGTTTTGGTATAAATTTTATCTGATCGATGTGTTTTGCAACTACAACGATGGGTTACTTGTAACCTCGATTTCTAACACGCGAACACGCACAACCATTTTGGCGCCATTATCGGGGAGACAACGGAATTTACTTTATTGTTTATTGCGCTTTTTGCATTTACATAGCACTAACCCTACTTGTCTTTGATCTACTGTCTTGCAGGTACCCTAGCATGGAGATCCAAGTGCGGTAGATTGGAGTAAAGTGCGGGTAGAGTACTCTGTAAGTGTCCCCCACTTTCCCCCCCACTAATTCATTTCGCCACAATCATAACCAAGACCTAATCTACTTAGGTGTTTGCATAAACCCTAGGATAGATTTTGTTTGTCTTGTTTGCCACCTTCACCCATCTCACCCACATCTTATATAAAAAAAAAAAAAAAAGATATTTCTGTGGGACAAATCAATTTACACACTCTATACACCCACATTTGAGGCACATAATCGGACTTGATTTTTTCATCTACTCAACCGGGCTTCTGACCTGTGGACCCGGTACACGAATTCAACACATAAAAGAGTAGAAATCATATTAGGTTAACCATCTTTTTGTGTGCCTTATTCGGTGGTGCATTTGAGCCAATTGAGTGAATTGTTTGGGCTGCACCACCTAATCTAAAGAGGTTCATTTTCTAGCTGCCCCATAGGATTCAATAATTAGGTCAAGCCAGGAACTCCATATTTTTCTTGATTTCTAAAAGAAAATACTTGAACACGTGCTTTCAACAACAAACTTGGTTTGCCTCACAAAACTTGGTTGAAAACACCTAATATTTGAATCCTAAAAGCTATTAAGTAAGATTCGAATCCAAAAACTCACCTCATCATTAATAATCTTGCTTGAAAACCTCTTGGTTGTGCACATTCACACGTTCTCAAATAAATCATTAAGGGCACAACCCATTGAGGGCCCATCACATTCCAGAGCACCAATTTCCCAAGCCTAACGAAAATCAATTAGACGTTGGCCCTAAGGTCTCATTCGCTCATCAGGATCCAGATTGAGATTATTCACAATTAACCTGCTTATACTAGCTAATCTGATGTCTAGCTAGGGGAGTAGCGTCAAACGACCGCGACTAGGGGGTACACTAGGAACCGGAGGCACAAGCCAAAGGAAGAACCTTCTCCCCAGTCCCTCCTTCTAACTGGTTGGATTGCCTGGACATAAGTAGAGTAAATCATCCATAATCTTAGGATGGATTTTGAGAGTCAGTAGACCTTAGGCTACCCCATCTAAGGACAGGCTTGTATTCTTGTGCTGTAGGGTTCCCTTTTTTTTTCCCCGTCTTTCCGACTTCCTTCTAGTGTATGCTTGGGAGGAGGTCATTGAACCCTAGATTGGAAGGACCTTTAGACCATTCTAGGAGGCAGAGGTTGAGCTATAGCCAAGCAGATCCCATGGCTGATCAACAACTACCTCCCCCGCCTCCGAACCAACAAGAGCTAATTCAGAGGCAGTTGGAAGAATTGCAGCAGATGCAGCAATGGTTCCAATGCATGCATGGTCAAGGCGCTCAGCCCTTGAAGGATTTTTACGATCCTTCAAACTACGGGGAACGTCCCAGCATCATGATTCCCACCAGAGACATTTAAATCAAGCCCCAAGTCTTAAGTTTGATTAAGCATTTTCATGGGCTTGGCTCGGAGGACCCATTCCAGCACTTGGAAGATCTGACCACGTTGGTTCAGACCACCAGAGCAAGGAATGTGAACGAAGAGCAAATGATCATGAGGCTTTGCCCCCACTCTCTCAGGGATAAGGCTGCACATTGGTACCGGACTATAGGAAGGCCGATTGAAACTTGGGTTGCTCTTAAGTCGACTTTCTTGAAGAAATTCTTCCCAATCGGAAGGACCAATGCTTTGCGATGGGCGATTACCACTTTCGCCCATTGGCTGAGGGAACCGTTTCATGGTGCCTGGGAGCGATTCCAGGAACTTTTGAGGAAGTGTCCACACCATGAGGTGCCGAAATGGCAACTCGTGCAGATTTTCTATCACGGGTTGGTTGAGCAACTCCATAATCATGTGGATTCCTCCTGCAGAGGCAATTTTCTCAATAGGGTTGCAGATAGCACATACGACCTATTTGAGGAAATGAGCGAGAACTCAATTAATCATGCCTCCATGGATGCATTCAACCGGTCCCAACAACCTAGGTCAAGTGCTAATGAGATCCAGGACTCTCATTCATTTGACATGGAATTAATTTGTAATAAACTGGATAAAATGGACTTGGTTGCTAAGAAAATGGAAGAATGGATGTCTGGGAATTCATGAAACACTTCTTTACCCACTCAATCCCAGAATTTGGGATTCCATTCCTCACGAGCTCCCACGGGGTGGGAATTCATGAACCAACTCGATTCGGCTCAACCTGTGAGCCAGGATTTCTCGGAACCATATGGGTTCCAAACTGGAGCCTTTTATCCCAGTTTCTCTGATCCTTCCTTCTCTTCATCCTCGTTTTATGAGGATGCATATGCAATGTAGGAGAATGTTAGGTCCACCCGTATTCCAACACTTTCAACTCGGGATGGAGGAACCACCCTAACTTCTCTTGGAAAAATCAGGGGCAACAGACCCAATCTTGTCCCAGCAACTATGCATCTCAAGAACCCATGTGTCAGGGTCAAGTATACACCCAGTTGCCCTCGAGATCGATTAATCAGCCATCTTGGAATGCCCAACAATCGGTAGGGTAGGCTGATATGAACCGGCAGATGGTGGAAATGAAAGGGTCCATGCTTCAGCTTATGCAACAAATGAAGACATCCTTGGATAACTTGCAATCCGGGTTAATTGCAAACACCTGACAACCCAGATCCCTACCATCTCAACCTGTACCAAACCCGCGTAATGTGCAAAATCAGGGCAATAGAGCCCAAGGGTATGGGAATCAAAGGGACCCACACGCGCATGCTTAGGTGGTTGAGCAGGGTCCCTCTTCTTCCTCTTCTGGTTACATGACCAACCAAGGTCCTCCAATCTTCACTAATCCACCTCAAGACCCAAACCCTTATGCCTCTGCAAACTCTGTCACCTTGAGAAGTGGGAAGCAGACCTAAAACCCAGAATTTCCTTCTAGAAGTCAAAATCCTGGGGAGCTTGAGGAAGAGAAGGAGGAGGCTGAAGAAGACAATAAGGCCCAGGGACCAAAAATTGAAAATTCCACCCATATCCCGTTCCCTGAGGCCCTATTGAAAACCAAGAAGAAAACCCTAGACAGCAACGAGGAGCTTTTGAATTTATTCAAGAGCGTAGAGATCAATATTCCACTCCTCGATGCTATTAAGCACATCCCGGCTTATGCTAAATTCTTGAAAGAACTGTGTACCCAAAAGTGTAAGTTGAGAGAACCCACTTCGAGGAAGGTGATTCTCTCTGAGCAGGAAAGTTCTGTAATCCTGCATCACCTTCCTCAAAAGAAGAAAGATCCAGGTGCCCCCTTGATCTCATGCATTATTGGGGAATACACTTTTGATAGGGCACTATTGGACCTAGGTGCATCCATCAACCTAATCCCAACTTCTATTTGGGTTAGGTGAACTCAGGCCAACCTCAGTAATGCTACAATTAGCGGATCGATCGGTCACCACACCGAGAAGCGTTATTGAGGATGTTATTGTCAAGGTTAAGGATTTCTATTTTCCTGTAGATTTCCTCGTCCTCGACATGGATGTACCTAATGATTTGAGGAACACGCCCATCATTCTGGGGCATCTGTTCCTAGCTATCGCCAAGGCCAACATAAACTGTGAAAGCGGTAGTATGGAGATCGTCTTTGGGGATAAGAAATTAACTCTGGATATTTTTAAGGCGATAAGAGGATTTGAGGATTGTGGATTCATTGAGGAACTCGAGGATCAGGATCTTGAGACGTGTATGACAATCAATGTACTCGAGGACTCCATTAGCTTTAGCAAACTCAACTCACAACCCTCCTCCGTGGTAGACCTGCCACATCCTGAAGAGGCTGTTGATTTTGTTCATTCCCATCCTCTTCCACTGGATTGTCCTAATGAATCTTCATCAGCATCCTCCCTTCCTTCTATTCTAAACCCACCCCAGCTGGAACTAAAACCATTGCCCAAAAATTTGAAATATGAGTTCTTAGGACCTGAAAACAAGCTCCCTGTGATTATTAGTGCTGATTTGACTAAGGAGCAAGAATTGAATTAATTAAGGTCCTTAAGAACAACAAGGAGGCAATTGGTTGGACCATCCACGACCTTAGGGGGATCAAGCCATCTTATTGTAATCATCGTATTTTCATGGAAGATGGATCCCGCCCTTCTCGTGAAATTCAAAGGAGACTAAACCCGAATATGCGAGAAGTGGTCAAGAAGGAGATAATTAAGTGGCTCGATGCTAGGATTATTTACCCAATCTCAGATAGTCCGTGGGTTAGCCCCATTCAGATTGTACCCAAGAAGGCAGGAATAACCGTCATGACTAATGAGAAAGGGGAAATCTTCACCACTCATTCAGCTTCTGCTTGGAGAGTCTGTATTGACTATAGGAAGCTGAACACTGCCACTAAAAAGGATCACTTTCCCTTGCCATTCATCGATCAAATCCCCGAAAGGTTAGCTAGGCAAAAATATTTTTGCTTCCTAGATGGTTATTTGGGATATAACCAAGTCCCTATCCATCCCAAAGACTAGGAAAAGACAACTTTCACATGTCCTTATGGAACCTTTCCATTCCATAGAATGCCATTCAGGCTTTGCAATGCACCTGCGACTTTTCAAAGGTGCATGATGGCCATCTTTTCTGACATGGGAGATTGTCTTAAGGTGTTCATGGATGATTTCTCCATTTTCAGAGATTCTTTTGAGTCTTTCCTAGCTAACCTGGAATTGATCCTTCAGAGATGCATCAAAACACGACTGGTCCTTAGCTGGGAAAAGAGCCACTTTATGACTCAGGAGGGCATCATCCTGGGTCACGTGGGGTTTCTAATCAGGGAATTGAAGTTGATAGAGCTAAGGTGGGTGCTATCTCTAGACTTCACCCACATCCGTAAAACAGATTCGCTCTTTTCTTGGGCATGTGGGTCATTAAGGATTTCTCAAAGGTTGCTCGGCCTTTGAGTAACCTTTTGGACAAAGACGTGCCATTCGAGTTTGATGAATCATGTCGTAAGGCATTTGATTTATTGAAAACGACTGTCACCTGTGCCCTGATATTGCTACCACCGGTCTGGACAGCCCCATTTGAGATTATGGTTGACGCATCTGATTATGCCGTCGGGGTTGTCTTGGGTCAAAAGATTGAGAAAAAGCCCTTTGTGATTTACTACGCTAGCAAAACTCTGGACGAGGCCTAGAGGAATTACACCGTTACTGAAAAAGAATTGCTAGTTGTAGTTTTCGCTTTAGAAAAATTCAGGGCTTATTTGTTAGGTTCTCGCTTCATCATCTATACCGACCACTCAGCCTTAAAACATCTCTTGGTCGAAAAGGATGCCAAACCCCGGCTTTTTCACTGGATTTTGCTGCTTCAAGAGTTTGATCTTGAAATCAGGGATAAAGCTGGGGCACAAAATGTAGTGGCGGATCACCTTTCGAGAATCCTAGTTGATTCCCCTCATCCAGATGTTCCGATCTCTGATACTTTTTTGGATGAAACTATCCTCACAGTCTTAGGAATCTGAACCCCCTGGTTTACGGATATTGTCAATTACTTGGCCATTGGTCAAATCCCCTAGGATTGGACCAAACAACAACGGGATAGACTTGTATTTGAGGCCAAATATTATTTTTGGGATGATCCTGAGCTTTACCGCATTGGTGCAGATCAGATCATTCGCCGATACATCCCAGAAGTCGAGTTCCATAGCATACTTGAGTTCTGTCACACATCGGTGTGTGGTGGACACTTTTCCGGGAAAAAGATGGCCGCAAAAATTTTTCAATCTGGATTCTATTGGCCGTCATTATTTAAGGATGCCCAAGAATTCTCTAAGTCATGCACCCAATGCCAGACACTCGGGAACATGGCTAAGAGAGATATGATGCCCCTGAACCCAATTCTTTCCGTTGAAATTTTTGACATTTTGGGCATCGACTTTATGGGACCCTTCCCTCCTTCATTTGGACACCAGTATATTCTGGTCGCTGTTGATTACGTGTCCAAGTAGATTGAGGCAATTCCCACCTGGACCAATGACCACAAGGTGGTCATCGATTTTGTGAAGAGAAATATCTTCAGTCGGTTCGGGGTTCCTAGGGCAATTATCAGTGATGGTGGCACACATTTCACTCATGCCCAATTTCAGAATTTACTGGGGAAATACGGGGTGAGCCATCGGATTTCCACACCTTACCACCCTCAGACGAACAGACAGACCGAGGTCTCCAATCGGGAGATCAAGAACATTTTGTAGAAAACCATTAGGCCTGATAGGAAGGATTGGACCCAAAAGCTAGATGATGCTCTTTGGGCTTATCATACAGCGTACAAAACACCTATCGGTATGTCTCCATTTCATCTGGTTTTTGGGAAGGCGTGTCACTTACCCGTAGAACTTGAACACCGGGCATTTTGGGCCATCAAGAAATGTAATGTGGACCTTGAGTTGGCCGGGAAAACCAGGAAACTCCAACTATCTAAGTTGGAGGAGCTTCAATATGATGCTTATGAAAATGCTAGAATCTATAAGGCAAGGACTAAAGCTTTCCATGACCAGATGATTTCACGTAAGAGCTTTGAGCTGAACCAGGAGGTCTGGCTTTCCGATTCTCGATTGAAGCTTTTCCCCAGTAAACGCAGGTCTAAGTGGGGCGGTCCATTCGTTATTGAGTAGATTTTCCCTAATGGGGCCGTTGAAATCTTTGACCCAAAGACGGGTAATATTTTCAAGGTCAATGGATAGCGTCTTAAACCCTTTGTTGACCATGTGCTCCTTGAACCCGTCTCGGACAAGGTTGCTCTTACCTTGCCATAACCACCGCGGGTTGATCATCGCCTAGCTGAAGGCACTAAACTCAGCACATGTAAAGACTGTTCCAAGCTAACCTGAGTCTCATGGAAACCAGGTGCTATTCTTCCACTTTTACTCTCCTGCATGCTTTCATTTTTTTTCACAATGAGGACATTGCAATAGCTAAGAATGGGGGGGTGGACATTTTATAACCATTTTATCAGCTATAATAGTGATTTCCTATTATTCGATTCTTGTTTAAAAAAGAAAAAAATAATAAATAAAAAAATGAAAATTTGAAAAAAAAAAAATAGAATCAGGAGACGAGAACTTAGGCATTAGGAGTTGTAAACTTTAGGAATTGATTCCTTGAGACCTGAATACTTAGACTCTTTAGGTCTTCGGGCTTAATTAGCCCGGGTGTCCACTCGAATGTTGATTTAGTCTCGAGTCCTTGCCAATTAAAATTTATTTTAATTCAGTAAATAATTTGGGATGATAAGTATGCGACTTATCAACCCGCCCTCTGATTTGGGGGGACTTTAAGCCTAAGTATCTACACACATTTTTTTTGCACTGACTCACTTTCCGACGATTTTTATGGAAATTGGGTAGCTAATGGACCGACTTGGGTGGTATGGCTGGCAAGTTGTCGGTGGTAACAGCTTATTGGGCGGTTGTGCAGAGCTCAGCCACAAGACCATTTTCGTTGTACTACCTTTAGGTAAATCTTAGATCAGGGAAGCCACCTACTTAAAAAAAAAAGAAACACTAAAAAACAAAAGGAAAAAAAGGGAGAAAATATAAAAAAAATAAAACCACACTTCACCGCACGAGTATGGCTGGCAAGTTGTCGGTGGTAACAGCTCATCGGCCGGTTATCCAGAACCCAGCTTACAAAAAAAAAAAAGCACAATGATTCCCAAAACACTTAGGGAAGAAGCAGGGAAGTAGAATCAAATGGGGAGATATACACTGGATTCACCCCTGTGTTGACCCCATAAATAAAAGAAGTAGGGAGAAAGCTAACGATCGTAAAGATAAACCTTTAGGCAAGGTCACCTAGGGTCGCAGAAATCCGAAGTCCGTTTTAACGACCGTCTAGTGAGTCTTTCACTATTTTTCAGAAGATGCTTAGCACTTAGAGTCCTTTTCGAGTCTTGGGCGGGTCGGGTAGCTGTAAAAAGTTATCTCGTAACTCTCAAACTCCAAAAGTACAAAAAAAATAGAAAAGAAAAAAAAAAATCATCTCAAATAAGGTGAGGGCTTGGATGGTTTGCATTCCGGCAGGCACCCGGGCACTGTTGAGTTTTTGTAATAAGGTCCTGGGGTTGAGATTTTTTGAAGCAATCAATGAATTTTGCCTAATTACTTGAACCCTAATTCTACTTCTATACATAGCATTTAGGTTAATTTTGCTAGGAACTAGCAAAAGGTAAGCATGGGGGTATGACAGCGCATGGCAAGCGTGCACGCCAGCGCATAGCAAGCGCGCACACAGCCGGGCGCTCGTGGTCAGCGCGTGTGATGAGCGGGGCAGTGCGGCGTGGGCGCAAGGGTGGTTGGCGCCAGCTTTCAACGACAGCTGGGCTGACCTACAGCGACGCTTACAGCCGTCGCTATTTCATTGCAAGCCAACAGAGCTAGCTCTGGGCATGAGTGGAGGTGAGCTGTCTACAGCAACGTTTCAAGCGACGGTCTGGAGGTCGCTAAAGGTCCTTTAATCCATTTTTAGCTTCTTCTCCTCCATTATAAAAGGACCTACACCCCCTCCCTTCCAAGCCATCTCTATCTACTCTACTCCCACCTACTCCTAAGCTCTAGCAAGCCTACCAAGGCTCCAATAGAGCTTGTTCTCAAGCTCCCAAGGTGCCTATTAGTGTAGCAAACCTCTGCCCCACCAAATACTCCTCCAACTTTCCATCTCCCTTCATAGGTCACCTTGGAGCTGTCCTCTCACCTCCATTCTGATAGCAGATCAACTCCGTCTTCTCACTTCCATTCCAGAGCTACATTGAAGCTTTTCTCAACCCGACATCCTCCAGCATCTCACCTTCGTGGTCCCACTGCTCACCTCCTTCGTTCGAGCTTCCGCCAGGCACCGTCGTCTCGCTGAATAGCCGATTCAAGAGATTTCCTCTCACCTCCCTCTCTTTTTATGCTTTTGTAGTTCATTGTAATCGACATTGAATTGACATATATATATCATATTTGTTCCACATCTCTATCTTGTGAATCATTTGCTTGTCTTTTATTTCAAAAACACAAAAAAATAACAAAACCCTAAAACACCAAAAACAAACGAATCGAAGCGCGATTTTCACGTAAAGTAAACGTCACCTCCCTGTGTTCGACCTGGGACTTCCTTGGAGTTTCGGTATAAATTTTATCTGATCGACGTGTTTTGCAACTACAATGATGGGTTACTTGTAACCTTGATTTCTAACACACGAAACACGCACGACCAGTAGGCACCTGGGTACTGTTGAGTTTTCATTATTTAGGACCTTAGTTGAAATTTTATATTATTAATAAACGACTTAGGACTAAGTAATCTAATCCTAATTTTCATTTTATACATAGCATGTAGTTTAATTTTGCTAGGGACTAGCAAAAGATAGGCATGGGGGTATGATATAGACACATCTATTTAGGTTAAAATGTCTATTTATTCATGTTCCTAGGCTTAGATTTGCATTCCATATTATAAATATTGCATAGCATGCATCATTGTACATTTATAGTAGTTTTGTATATTTTAGGTTAATTGCATCCTTTTTGTGGTCAGGAGAGAAGGAGATTTATTTTGGAGCCTTGGATTGATGATCTGACCAAACGGATTGGATCAGGGACGATGATTGGAGTTCAACTCCTCTGAAATCTCCTTAATCAGAGTCCCGTAGCACCATATGCAGTCTGAGGAATATCAACGACCAAGGGACTAGGTGACGTAATTCGAAGCTTCAGACGACAAATCTGACCGCACGGATGGATTTGAATCGACGATCGCAGCCCAACGGCATGAAAATTGACTCAATCCGACCTCTGTAGCAGCCTGATGAGCCCATATTTATGGGCTAATTAGTTACTTAAATGCTTAGGAGTTAGATTAATATTGGCATATAAATTGCATACAATAAGATGTAAATAGATTAGTCTAGGTATTCATTTATTTACATATTTCATGCATTGCATTCATACTTAGAATTCATTTAGAATAGCATGCATTAGAATAGTTAATCTTTTAGGTTGCATTACATGCATTATTTTATTTCACATTTCTTTTAAGGGTTTGCACATAAATAACCCCTTATTTCTTTTCTTCATTTTATTTGTTTCTTCTCCAACGGTTGCATGCAGGAGAGTGTGCGAGCTAAATGCACAGTGACAATTGTGGATCTTTGCACCCCACGATATCATCGCTTCACCAATGTCTGCCTATGTGCCTCCTCCTGCAGCATAAAAGAAGATAGCCGCATCATCAGAAGGGAGGCCACCACCATTTTGACCCACCACTGCGTAGAGCCTAGAGCTTCTTCATTCCACACAATCTGCCTCCTTCTGCGAGCACAAGACCACTCCACCGCGGGCAGGCAGGGTGACATACCGTTGCGCCATTTGTGGCTTGTGCATCACTGCGAGTGTGCGCCTGAAGGCCACGCAACCACTGCCAGCAACCATCGCCATCAACCACCTTCAGTTCCTCACCCTCGCACCAGTTAAGATGTCTGGGTATGACCCCAGACGTCTGACCTCCCATATCTTCTTCCGTCTTCTTTTGTTTTCTCCTTAGTCTGTTTCCCCTCCACTTCAACAAACTCCCCTTGCCCGCGCCTGCACACTTACGCACAGGCCATCACTCGCTCCTCCACCTCCACACACTTTTAGCAGCAGCTAAGAGTTGCCACCCTTCCAACGTGCAGTCCGAGGGCCCACCTGTCCATGCGCGGCTGCACAGCCTACGTAAACTCCCCTCGCCCGCAGCTTGTAGTGTCCAGCAGTAGCAACTGCACAGCACTGCGTGCCCACCCATCCAGCACCCGACACTAGCCTGCAGCACCCGCTAGCACCCAGCAGGTGTGCCTTCTCTTCCACGTGCGTGTGTTGCCTCTAGCGCTTTGCCAGCAACTTCGCGTGCCCGCCCCTTCAGCGCCCTCATTGACCTCCTCCAGCGCACCTTCAGCACGCAGCAGCCCCCTTGCCTCCTATGCTTCCACTCTGCACCCCCTGCATGCAACAGCTCTACCTACACGTGTCCTTGCCGCATGGCCCGCGCGGCTCAGCAGCTGCACACCTCCAGCAGTACTTGCGGCCAGCAGCCTGTGAGTTCCCACACCAGCAGTAGTAGCAAGAGTTGCCCAGCGTACTCACTGCCATCTCCTCCTTGCCGTCGCCACCTCCGGCCGCCATTCACCAAGCTTCCACCACCGCCCAGTAGCCCTCAACCCACTCGATCTCAGGTGAGATTCACGCTTCCGGTCGAGGTCTCCTCCATGTGCGACAAAGTAAGAGAATTAATCCTCTGTTTTCATCTCTATTAATAATTACATGTGAATGCCATTGTGGAAGTTGATTTTTAATTTATTGGATATTCTATTGTGGCACATTTATGAGCATCTTCCTCTTGTTCTGCATAATTGCAAAATCAACACGTTAAAGTCTTTTTATCTTGATTGAAAAGCGATTTTGGCTTGATTTCTTGACGAAATTAACAGTGAACATTGGTTTTTCACCGTGGAGAGTTTAAATAGGCCATTGCCTCCCTATGGATATGACCCACTCCTAATTGAGTGGTTATTTTAATGGTTGATTAGTCGATTTTTCCACCACTTACATACTACAACAACGCGTTATTTCATTTGCAAAACTTGATCGAAAGCGGAAAATCGACTCGTCAAATGGCGCCATTGCCGGGGAAGGCAACAGGCTTATTAAACTCTCATTTATCTATTTATCTGTTCACATTTTAATTGAGGCATATTTAACCTATTTTATTTGATTTGGTGCGAGGTACGTATATTACACATGGGTTGTTGCATCAACCTCAGCAACACCGTGGTGGACCTTGTTTCCACCACTTGGAGGAGGGATCGAGTTTCGCATATACGAGGAAGAGCTTGAACATTGGTGAACTTTGTTGTCACCAATTAGGAAGAGGACATCTGGAGTGATCATCTTCATCTCCATCGATTTGTCAAGTAGATAGAATTTAGGTTTTAGAACTTTACTTTTCTTTATTTTCTTGCACTTACATTTGGTTTGAGATCCTTGTTCTGGGGTATATTTTTAGGGGTTTGTTCCCCAATTTTGTTTTAGGCCCGTGTTAGGTAGTTTTTGGGAGCTTGTTCCCTCTTTTCTTTAGATCTAGGTTTTCTTTTGTGGGTTGTTTATCCTTTACTTGTTTGTGCACAAGTAGGTAAAAAAAAAAAATGAGCTACTTGCCCCTAGGACGAACCATTTAGGTATGTATGAGCAGCCTCTAGATTTATTTCTCTACATTGCGTGCATTGTCGCATCGTTGATTACTGGAAGCAAGGTATGCATTCTTTTACTTTGCATCCTATTCTTGATCACGCATTGCATTTGGACTTAATTCGAAGACCACATAATTTGTCTTGAAAAGAATTAACAAGTGGTCACATTTTCTGAAAAAAGGATTAATCAAAGGAGGAACATGTAAAACCCAAGGAGTTGATTTGAGACATTGTGCTGCGGTTCAAAAAATCAAACTTTTACGGTGTATGCACACTTCTTTGCACCAAAGCATGCATTTAGACACTCCTAGGTTTTTGAGTTGCAAGGAAAGAACTCTCTTATCATTGGATACCAAAGTGCCTGAAACTTAAGCTCAAAGGTTTTGTAACTCCAAGGAGGGGGATACCCTGTCACGGATTTTTGAGGGTAGTTAAGAAGCACTGTGAAAGCACAACTTCAAAGGAAGGCTTAGACTTACTTGCATCCCTTGATCTTCCATCCTTGGAGTACTTTACCATTTGAACTTTAGGGCAGAGTACCTAAGTTCCAATTAGGTCTTCAATAAGGCATTTCGTAGGTTGACAATAACCACGTAATTGTTTGGGCAATTTGTATTGTCATCTACAACTGGACTTAAATCTCAAAGGCCTTAATTGATTAAAGACATAAAAGTGCTTTGGAATTATGTTTGTTTGTGTATGCTTGGTAGGCGATCTTTGAGGAGACAACTTGTGTTTAATTTAGAACCTGAAAGGATCCTTAGGAGAGCCAACCAAGAGAGAAAAGAGATGGCAGAGGAAAGAGAGAATAGAATTGTGGAAAACCAAAGATCTTTGAGAGATTATTTTATCCCTATCAATCAACCTGGCCATACATTGAGAAGACCTGGGGGGGATAATACATATGAAATCAGGAGTAGTACCATATCTTTGTTGCCCTCATTCTATGGTATTTCTAGGGAGGACCCCTACAGGCATCTGGAGGAATTCACCAAGGTCTGTTCCATGGTGAGATTGTAGGGTGTTACTGATGATGCCCAAATGCGAACCCTCTTTCCTTTCTCCCTCAAAGATAAGGCAAAGCATTGGTATCACACTCTAGATGGTAGAGTGGATACTTGGGAAGCCTTGAAGAGAGAATTTTTGAAAAAATACTTCCCCATGAGCAAGACTAATCACTACAGGAGGGAAATCATAGGTTTTGCGCAACAAGATGGAGAACAATTTCGTGATGCATGGGAGCGCTTCAAAGATTTGTTACGCTTATGTCCCCATCATCAAGTGCCAAGATGGCAGCTTGTAGAAAGGTTCTACACTGGATTAAATGACAAGCACAGGCAAACAGTGGATGGTGCCTGTGTAGGAACCTTTCTCACAAAAACTAAAGATGAGGCTTGTTATCTTTCTGAGACTTTCAGCGAGAATTCTATCCATCTTAATTCTGCCTATTTGGATAGAAAACACACTCTTATGCAGCGAAAGATGGAGGCAAATGAGGCTAGGGATACCCAGAATTTGGCCTTTCAGATTCAACTGTTGAACCAAAACATGGAAAGGCTTATGATAAACCCTAGCCAACTCACGTCAAATGCCTCTACTTCCCAAGCTTCTGAATGCTCCATCTGCAATGGCAATATGCACGCTACTGTGGATTGTCATTTGGCCTCCCAATTCCTTAACCTTGTATAGGCGAACCTGAATGCTGCCCAAGGGTTCTGACCCAGACCTCGTAATGACCCATTTTCAAACACTTGTAACGAGGGATGGAGGAACCACCCCAATTTTTCATGGAGACAGGCGAATGTCTCTAATTCAGGGAATTACAGACCCCAAACCTTTCAGACTCAACAGTATAATCAACCTCCTATGACTTCCCAACCATCCAAGACTTCTGAGATGGATGAGCTTAAAGCTATGCTTAAAGCCATGTAGGAGAATCAAAGTATGATCATCCAATCTCATGACAAGACAATCAATGAGATGAAATCACAAATTGGACACCTTGTCGAGGCCATGAGTAAAAGAGAGACTAGGAAGCTTCCCAGTTCATCTGAGGAGAACCCTAAAGGGAAAGGGGTTATGTTTAGGGAGCAAGCCTAGGTAGTGACTATTTTGAGGAGTGGGAAAGAAATTTCCAAACCTGATGCTCCTATAGTCCCACCTTTTGGAAAACCATCCACTCCGACTTTCGACCTCACTGGAGAGGAGCAGCCCAACTCTTCTCTGCTTGAAATCACCTCACCTGAAAAGGTTGTCCCCATTCCCCCTCTTACCCGACATGACAACCCTTCCACCCAGAGACCGAGAGTGCCCTTTCCAGAGCGCTTATCTGACTCTGGGCAGACTTCTGTTGGCTCATCTGGAGACAAAGATAGGATGGATGAAATAATGAAGACTTTCAAACAAGTGCAAATTAATCTGCCCTTGCTTGAAGCTATCAGGTAGATTCCGCCCTATGCCTGCTTTCTTAAGGACCTGTGCACGAAAAAGCGACAATCAAGGAAACAGGTCCAATTAAAGGTTGTCCTGATTCTGTTAGCTCAATTATACAACATGGGGCACCCCCGAAACATAAGGACCCATGAGCCCATACATCTCAGTGGTCGTTGTTGACCTACAAATAGACGAGGCTCTGCTTGATCTGGGTGCGGGGGTGAACATCCTTCTGAGCTATGTATATGAACAACTTGGAGGAGGCAATCTGAAGCCTTCCCCTGTAATCCTCCAAGTTGCAGACCATTCTTTGAAGACACCACGGGGCCTGTTGGAAGATGTCCTCGTGAGAGTGGAGGATTTCTTTTTCCTCGTTGACTTTCTAGTTCTGGATACTGACCCTACCAACAAACCAACCAAGCCCTCCATCATCTTGGGCCGCCCTTTTCTTGAGACTTCTAATGCTTCAATTAATTGTCACACTGGGGCATTAAAAATGGGCTTTGGGAATAGGAAAATTCGGCTGAATGTGTTCGATGCTTATAAACAAGATGGATTTGAGGATTGTTCCCAAGTTGAGGTGGTAGATGATCTGATTGAAGAGACAACTCCTGCAATTTTATGTGATGACCCCCTTCAGCATGTCATGTTAAATGAGCATTCCCATATCTTGGAGGAATGTGAAGGGGATGTGCTAGAACTTGAGGAATTGCTTGGAGTTTCTACTGAGTCTCTTTTCCCATCATGTCTGCCTAAAGTAGATCTGCTACCTGAGATGGGGACTTCTATTATGAAACCCTCAACCATACAAGCCCCCGACCTTGAACTGAAACCCCTCCCTGACTCTCTCAAGTATGTATTCCTTGGGCCAAATGATACGCTCCCTGTAATCATCTCATCTGCACTATCTAAAGTGCAAAAGGGAGCCTTGTTAGACTGCTTATCAAGGCACAAGGAAGCCATAGCTTGGATGATTGCTGATATTAAGGGTATAGACTCTATGCTCTGCATGCATCACATTTATACTGATGATTCCATTAAACCCTTTCGAAACATGTAGAGACGCCTTAACCCCAACATGAGGGAAGTGGTTAAAAAGGAGATTCTAAAGTGGTTGGACGCTGGGATCATTTATCCCATCGTAGATAGCAAATGGGTTAGTCCAATACATGTGGTGCTAAAGAAGGTAGGCTTCATGGTTGAAACAAATGACCAGGGTGAACAAGTGGTGACCAGACCCTCAATAGGTTGGAGGGTCTGCATTGACTACCGCAAACTAAACACCGCTACTCAGAAGGATCACTTTCCCTTGCACTTTATTGATCAGATCCTTGAAAGATTGTCAGGGAACAAGTATTTCTACTTTTTAGATGGCTATTCTGGGTACAACCAAGTTGCAGTCTTCCCTGATGATCAGGAGAAGACAACTTTCACTAGTCCTTACGGCACTTTTGTGTTCAGGCGTATGCTGTTTGGATTATGTAATGCACTTGCAACTTTCTAGCGGTGTCTAATGTCCATTTTCTCGGACATGATTGACAAGTGCGTCGAGGTTTTTATGGATGACTTCTCCATTTACAGCTCGTCTTTCGACTAATGTCTCCTACACTTAGAGAATGTGTTGAGGAGATGTAAGGAGACTGGTTTAGTCCTCAACTGGGAGAAAAGCCACTTCATGGTACAGAAAGTCATTGTACTTGGGCATGTTGTGTCAAAAAGGGGCTTGGAAGTGGATAAGGCTAAAGTTGATTCTATTTCCAAACTTCCATTGTCCACGAATGTCAAACAGATTAGATCCTTTCTGGGCCATGCAGGTTTTTATAGCCGATTCATTAAGAATTTCAGCAAAATTTCTAGGCTACTTTGCGACTTATTGGCAAAAGAATCTTCCTTTGATTTTGATTCAAAGTGTGCTGAAGCTTTTCATACACTGAAGGAGGCCTTGACCTCTACACCTATTCTCCGAGCTCCTGACTGGACACTCCCATTTGAGTTGATGTGTGATGCTTCGGATTATGCAGTGGGAGCTGTTCTTAGATAGAGGGTTGAGGGAAAACCTCATGTGCTGCATTATGCTAGCAAGACTTTAACTGAACCACAGCAAAACTACACAGTCACTGAAAAGGAATTACTTGCTGCAGCTTTTGCTTTGGAAAAGTTTAGGTCTTACCTTCTTAGATCCAAGGTGGTCATTTTCACTGATCATGAGGCAATGAAACATCTCATTGCCAAGAAAGATTCTAAGCCACGTTTAATTAGATGGATTCTACTCCTTCAAGAGTTTGACTTGGAGATTCGTGAAAAGAAAGGAGTGGAAAATGTAGTGGCTGACCACTTGTCTCGCCTGCCCATTGATGACTCTCAATCTGGAGACATCCGTGAGACATTTCCTGATGAAACCCTTATGGCGATAACACCAATTTCACCCTGGTATGTAGATACAGTTAACTACTTGGTCACTGGAGAAACCCCTGGCTCTAGGGATGCGCAAAAATGGAAGTGATTCATTTCCCATGCTAGATTCTTTCATTGGGAAGAGCCAGAATTATTTCATATTGGACAAGACCAAGTTTGGAGACGATGTGTGCCTAAAAAAGAGCAACAGAGTGTGTTGAGATTTTGCCATGAGCTTCATTGTGGAGGACACTTTGGTGCTAAGAAAATAGCTTTTAAGGTTCTCCAATCTGATTTTTGGTGGCCTTCTTTATTTAAGGATTCCCATTACTTTGTTAAGGCCTGTCTTAGATGTCAACGGACTGGAACGATTGGGAAGCGGAATGAGATGCCCCAACACCCTATCAAACCTGTGGAAATTTTTGATGTTTGGGGGATAGACTTCATGGGTCCCTTCCCTTTGTCCCATGGATTTGAATATATCTTGGTGGCAGTGGATTACGTCTCCAAGTGGATAAAGGCCATTCCTACGTGCACAAATGACCACTCTGTGGTCTTGAAATTTGTGAAGGCCAATATCATATCTCGCTTTGGCTGCCCCAAGACGGTTATAAGTGATTGGGGACCACATTTTCGGAACCATCATTTCAATCGACTACTCAGGAGTCTGGGAGTAACTCACAAGATTGCTACCCCTTGTCACCCTCAGACAAGTGGCCAGGTTGAAGTCTCAAATAGGGAGCTCAAGAACATTTTAGAAAAGACTGTTAGGCCAGATAGGAAGGACTGGTCCCAAAAGCTTGATGACAATTTACGGGCTTATCAAACAGCCTACTGTTGGACCCTAGTTCCATCTCTCTTCTGTGTTTTGATGTTAACAAAATCGTTTTAAAATCTAATATGTTTATGAAGTGATTACAAGTCAAAAGAATCTGTGGATGCAAGCAAAAAGATTGCACATGAAGAAAGAAGTTTATGAAGACTTTAGTTTTTATTGTATCTTAGAATTTTTGTATGTCCCCAAATAAGTAAAATATAATCTAGGTATTAAAATCAAAGTAGAGATAACTAGGATTCAGAATATCGTTCATTTACTCGATTCTTAACTCAATGTCGACTCTTTCAAAACAAAGTCGCCTAGAGTAAATTAGATTTCTCTAATTGATTTACACTAATCATATTTGGTACTTGCTCGGCACAGGTTTGGACCTAAGTTCCAAACTGTGAACATCAAGTATCGGTACTCATCATGAGTATCGGTATCAAGTGGTCACAGTTTGTGAACTGGATTTTTGCCTGGACCTTACAAGTACCGATAGTCATCATGAGTACTGGTACATGAAGGTCACAGGACCCATGACTGTGTGTTACAAGTACCGGTACTCATCATGAGTACCAGTACATGTAGGTCACAGGATCCAAGATTGTGCGTCACAAGTACTGGTACCCACAATGAGTACCGGTACCTAGTGATTTGGCTGTACTGACTGTATGTAGTCAGTATCGGTACAAAGAGTTCAGTACCGGTACCAACTAACCGTTGTGACCAGTTTGAATGGCTAATTTGCAATTAATCTTAATTCTAATGTTCCTAAAATACCCTTAACGGCTAGAATTCATGGGAGAGGTGATTAGTGGTCTATATAAGCACTCTTTGAGTGTTGTTTTAGACACATCTCTAAAAAGAAATATACTCTTGCCTACACCTTCAATTCTCCATTTTCAAGTTGAAAGAGAGTTTGTTTTGTTGCATACATTTCAAGGCATCTCATCATTTGCAACAAATCTTCAAAGGTGATCATATTTTTCTGTAATCAATCATTTGTTTTACGCCTTAGTTTTTCTTGTTAGATTTGGTTATACTTGTTATAGGATATATTCTTGTTGGAGACTTAGGAAATAGTTGTAAGCTTCTATTTACATTTTGCTTACACTTGTATCTTTATCTTTTCTTCATATCTTGTATTTGGGTTGAGGTAACCCGTTAATTACCTTTGATATTAGTAAATTGATTCCCTCTGAGTTGAGGGAATCGGGTTAAAAATCCTAAGTTGGGAGACTTAGGTAGTGGAGGACCCAGGTGAGGGGAACCACTTTACATCTTGTGCCTTTATTTTTGTGGTTTGATTTATCTTTCAATTTTTTATTTTCCACACTATTCATCCCCCCTTCTAGTGTGCTTGTGATTTACAGATCCTATAGGTGGTATCAGAGCAGGTTGCGAAAAGAAGTGACAATTCTATTTCGCTATGGCATCTCCAGTAAAGCGCACCGAAGGACAGTCATCCACACGTCCTCCCTACTTTGATGGGACGGACTATGGATACTGGAAGAGGAGGATGCAAATCTTCCTCAAGGCCATGGATGAGGACTCATGGATGTTTATCCAAGAGAAGTATGTGGATTCGGAGCCACAAGAAGGAGTGGCATGGACAGTAGAACAAAAGAAAAGGATTGCGGGAAATGCAAAAGCGATGAACACACTCTATTGTGCATTATCAAGAGAAGAATTTAACTATATCTCCGCATGCGAGTCCGCATACGAGATATGGAACACATTGCAAGTCACCTATGAAGGTACAAGTAAAGTTAACGAAACACATATTTCTATTCTAACAAAAAGCTATGAGTGTTTCAGGATGCAGAAAGGGGAAACAATCAAAGGGATATACACAAGATTTGGAGAGATTGTTAATCAATTGAAGAATCTTGGAGTTAAGCTAAAGGAGGAACAACTTGTAAGGAAAATCTTAAGATCCATTACAAGCGATTGGTCTCCAAAGACCACAGCCATTCAAGAGGGAAAAGATCTTTCTACCCTCTCATTAGATGAGTTAATTGGAAGCCTAATGGCATACGAAATCCAGTTAGAAAATATGAAGAAGAATGAAGGAAAATCCATAAGCAAGAAAAAGGAGCTTGCTTTCAAAGCTTTAAAGGAGGTATCGGACTTTGAAGACTCAAATTCCAATGAAGAAGAGGAGCTTACTCTTCTAACAAGAAGATTCAGAAGATTCATCCGAAAATAAGGTAAGAAAGTCAATAAATTTTCAAATGACATAATTTGTTTTGAGTGCAAGAAGAAGGGGCATGTACGAAAAGATTGTCCAATGATCAAGAAGAAGAAGGAAGAAAAGAAGGACAAAGAACTTGATCGAAAGAAAAATAAGACTTCAAGAAAGGCATTCAATGCAACTTGGGTTGATAGTGATTCCGATACGAAATCATCTTCCGAAGAATCTAAAGAAACAGAAGTTGCACATCTTTGCTTAATGGAAAATGATGACAACTTGGAAAATGAGGTAGATTCTGAAGTTACCTTTACTGAATTAGTATAAGCATATGAAGATTTATATAATAAGGCTAGGATGACTAAAAAAGAAAATAAGGTTTTGCATGATAGTTATGGAACTCTAGAAATAGAAAAATCTTGTTTAGAATTAGAATTAGATATATCCAAAGAAACTAATAATCAATTACATGCAAAAATAGTAGAATTAAAGGATATTTATGAACACTTTGAAGATACTTTGAATAATCTAAAAACAATAACTAGGCTGAATATGGAATTTTGTAATAATCTAAAAGCTAAGTTCAATAATAAAAAGAACACACAAAATAAATCACATGCACCTAGACATGCATGGATTTATCAAAAGGTCAATAATCCTAAGAATTATAGATCTAACACAAAAATGATCTATAAACCTAAGGATTTGAAAGGTACTAACCATCAAGGACTCAATAGAAAATGGGTACCTAAAATAGATTTAATAAATTGTCTTGCAGGACAAAAAGGACAAATGGATCCTAGATAGTGGGTATTCCAAGCACATGACGGGACACTCCGACTTCTTTATCAAATGGACCAAAATCGAAGATGGATGACACGTTAAGTTGGGCGACAACAAACGTTGTTGCATTATTGGTGAAGGTACAATAGGAAACTCTTCTAAGCAGGTACGTAATGTTCTTTTAGTAGAAAACTTAAAACATAACCTGCTTAGTGTTAGTCAAATATGTGATAATGGATGTGATGTTTTGTTTACTAAAGTTGGATTTAAAATATTAAAAGAAGGAACAAATACGATTTTAATTGAAGGATTTAGATATGAAAATATCTATGCTCTTCATTTTTTAAAAGAGAAGTATGTAAAATGTCTGCTTGCCTCCCATATTGAAGTAGATCTTTGGCACCATAGGCTAGGTCACGTTAATCGCAAACATCTTAGTAGGTTAGCCAAAAATGAGTAAGGGGCCTACCTAAACTAACTTACAAAAAGGATGTTTTGTGCAAGTCGTGTGAACTCGGAAAAATGCAAAAAACTTCTTTTAAACCTAAAGACTTAGTTTCAACATCACGACCTTTAGAGTTGTTACACCTTGATCTATTTGGACCAACACGATTTGAGAGTCTAAATGGATCAAAATTTTGCCTAGTTATTGTTGATGACTTCTCTAGTTTCACTTAGGTCATCTTCTTGAAACATAAGGATGACTCATTTGATTCCTTCCTAAGTCTTACTTGAAGACTTCCAAAGGAAAAATCATCTTCTATTCTTAGACTTAGGACTGATCATGCGGGTGAATTTGAAAATGAAAAATTTTCAAGTTTTTGTGTCAATTCTGGCATAACCCATGAATTTTCATTTCCTCGGGTTCCATCTCAAAATGGTGTTGTAGAGCACAAGAATCTCACTCTACAAGAATGCGCCCGAACTTTGCTCTTGGAGTCTGGGCTTCAAAAATATTTCTAGGCTGAAGCCATTAATATGGCATGTTATGTTCTAAATAGAACACTCTTAAGGCCTATTATTAAGAAAACTCCATATGAGCTTTATTATGAGAAGTCTCCTAGGATATCATATTTCAGGGTGTTTGGAAGTAGATGTTATTTATTAAACACCCATGATTGACTTGATAAGTTTGATGCTAAAGGTGATGAAAGCATTTTTATTGGCTATTCAATAAGAAGCAAAGCTTATCGAGTCTTTAGTAAAAGAACTTTTTTCATTGAAGAATCCCTGCATGTTTCATTTGATGAAACAAATTTAGGTGAACCGAAACCAAATCATTTATATTCTGATGATGAAGATACCCGCTTCATTGATGTATCAAAAATGGAAGATTCACGGAATGTACATGATCTTCCAAAAGAATGGGTACACCATAAGGATCACCCTCAAGAATAGATTATTGGTGATATTGAACAAGGTGTAAAAACCTGATCTCATTTTAGAGCTGATTTTGTCCTTAATGCTTTTGTTTCACAACTTGAACCCAAAAAAGTTGATGAGGCATTAAAGGATGAATCATGGATTGTAGCTATGCAGGAGGAGCTACTCCAATTTACTAGGAACAATGTATGGAACTTGGTACCCGCTCCTGAGGGAAATTCCGTCATTGGAAACAAGTGGGTGTTCCAAAATAAATTGGATGAATCTGGTTCAGTGATTAGGAATAAAGCCAGACTTGTAGCTCAAGGCTATAACCAATAGGAGGGTATTGACTTTGATGAGACATATGCTCTTGTTGCTTGCTTGGAGTCCATATGGATGCTACTTGCCTTTGCAAGTGCAAAGGACTTCAAGTTATATCAAATGGATGTCAAGAGCACTTTTCTTAATGGTTATATTAAGAAAGAAGTTTATGTCCATCAGCCTCCCGGGTTCGAGGACCTAACACACCCAGAGCATGTATACAAGCTCAGTAAGGCATTATATGGACTCAAACAAGCTCCCAGGGCCTGGTATGATAGGCTCAGAACCTTTCTTCTTCAACACGATTTTAGAATTGGAGATGTTGATTCAACTCTTTTTGTAAAAGAAGGTAATGACATCTTATTGATTCAAATATATGTCGACAATATTATATTTGCATCAAATAAGGAGTCCCTATGTCAACATTTCTGTGAGACTATGAAGACTGAGTTTGAAATGAGTATGATCGGTGAACTCAGATTCTTTTTAGGACTCCAAATTCAACAATTAGACACAGGAATTTACATTAGTCAAACAAAATATGTTCTTGAAATTCTCAAGAAATTTAACTTTGAAAATGTAAATGGCAAAGAGACTCCTATTGCTCTATCTACTTCTCTTGGTGAAGATTTATCCGGCAAGAGGGTATATGAAAAGAAATACCGAGGAATGATAGGTTCACTACTATATCTCACAGCTTCTAGACCTAATATTCTTTTTGCTACATGTTTATGTGCAAGATTCCAGTCCAAACCCAAGGAATCTCATTTTAATGGAGTAAAAAGAATATTTAGATACCTAAACAGCACAAAAGACCTTGGTCTTTTCTATCCTAGAGCACAATCTTTAGATCTATTATCCTATAGTGATGCAGACTATGCAAGGAGTCGGACAGACCGAAAGAGCACAAGCGACACATGTCATTTTATTGGAGAATCTCTAGTCTCATGGTTCTCTAAGAAACAGACTTGTGTTTCACTTTCTACCACTGAAGCATAATATATTGCAACTTCACTTGCTTGCTCTCAGGTCATTTGGATGAGACAG
This sequence comes from Thalassia testudinum, assembly GCA_037157565.1. NCBI lineage: Eukaryota > Viridiplantae > Streptophyta > Magnoliopsida > Alismatales > Hydrocharitaceae > Thalassia > Thalassia testudinum. The sequence continues at coordinate 42,865,513 of JAZHRO010000049.1, forward strand.
ACTTTGTCCGACTTTGGATTGATTTTTGCGCAATCTAAGATATTATGTGATAATACAAGTGTAATAAATCTATCCAAAAATTCGGTACATCATTCACGTACCAAACACATTGACATTAGACATCATTTTCTCAGAGATAATGTACTTCAAGGTTCTATTCAATTAGAATTCATTGATACTCAAAACCAATTGGCAGACATCTTTACAAAACCTCTTGCAGCAGAAAGATTCTGCTTTATAAGGAGAAAATTAGGACTTTGTACAATAAAAGAGATTCTAATCTAACATTTTGTTTGATATAAACTTTGTTTGTATTTATGAAAATTCCTAAGGGCTTTTTTGCAAATTACCTATGCTTACTAAAAGAGGGGTAAAATGTAATATTTTCATATGTCTGGAAATACCAGGGTGTTGTTTACAATTTGGTTGGTTAACTTAGGTTGTTGATCACATTATTTTATAAACACCTAAGTTATCAATTTTTTCATCTCTCAACCACTTAAGTGGTCATGTGACAAGCACATGACCCATCCCATATAAAAGAGTTCAAGTGCAAACACTTGCCTCATTTCTTCACAACCAAACCCTAGTTCCACCTCAAGCCCCTCCAAGCCCTTGCAAAGAAGAAGAAGAACCATCTTCATTCTTCATACCCTAGGTATATTCTTCTCTTCTCATCAAATCTAGTTTCCTTGAGTTGTTCTACATCTTGTTTTGTTCTTTCTCGACGTCATTTCTGCTGCTGCAATGTGTCTTTCATCGCGTACCAGATGGTACTGGTACCCATCATTGGTACCGGTACTAGCTGGGCGCAGCAGTGCCTGCTTTACAGAACAAGTACCGGTACTGAAGATAAGTACTGGTACTAGCTCATTTCTAGTTGGGACAGAAACCAACCAGTACCCGTACCAATCACCAATACCGGTACATGCAGGCTTAAATGTGTTGTTACTTGAACACATAATCTTTATCTCTAATTGTATTCCTATTTCTTGTTGTATGTTTTCAGATGGCACCAAAATCTAAAAGTAAGGGAAAAGCACCTCAAGATGCATTCCACAAGTTTTGCATTAATGAGGATGCTAAATCTAAATTTGATTGGTATAAAGGCCTAAAACTTCATCACTGTAGGCCTATTGAGTGGAAAGATTTTTCTCTACAAATCTATGAGCTCACTACCTGTCTTTCCAATCGGCATCCTATGCATTTCTTTGATGAGGCATTTTCTGCTGATGTTCCTGGAGTTTACCCTGACATTAATTGTCTATTTTTCGCTAATCTCCAAGAACAAGAAAATCGAGGCCATCTAATCTTAACTACCAAAGTCTTTGGTCAAAAAATCACCATTACTCCTAAATTTTTATCAACCATCACCCAATGCCCTAATGAAGGTCATCCTTTTAACACACTTAAGGAGCAATTTCTTACCTGCAAAATTCATGAAATTCTATTGCTTCCTAATTGTCGGGACAAAGCATTGGTTGCCCCCAACATGACTCTTTTTGCTCGTGTTCTTTTTCGTATATTAGCATGGAATTTAAGGGCTAAAAATTTAGGTTTTCACAAAATTCCCGTTGACATTTTACCCTTAATATATGCTATCATTACAGGATTTTCGGTCAACTGGAACACGATTTTCATTCACTTTCTTAGACCACATTACTGTGCATCGGCTTTACCTTTAGATATCTTGGTGTCATATATTTCATAAAAATAAAATTGACCTTTCTAATTGCACCCCTCTTAGAAAAGTGGTTTATTTCAAATGGACCACTCTCCAGAAAGTGGGAGTGAAACCCGCTAGAGAGGAATCCACTAGTGGTGATGAAGAAGATGAAGTTGATCCAAATGCTCAATTTTCTTCTCATCCACCTCCTGAATCATCTTCAGCTTTTGTCCCCATTACCTATCCATTTCCGAAAGCCGAAACTCCTTCGAGGAACCTGTCTTATGAGTCTGACACTGATCCCAACATGATCAACACTTTCAATTACATTGGCCAAAATTTAACCAATCTGAATTTTTCCTTCCGTCAAATGGAACGCAAATTTCATGATCTTTCTATGTCTCTTGAGTCTTCCTATGTTGCATCTTCCCTCAACATACCAAACAAAGGAAGCGGACTCAACCAAAAGCACCTCCAGAATATAGTGAAAGAAGACAAAAACACTTCCAAGATCCATCTCTTGTAGTAGAAAAAGAACCAATTATCAATAAGTTGAGGAAGAAGACATAGAAGATGAAGAAAATGTTTCATATGAAGAAGACGATAATGATGATGACGACGGCACCAATGATGATGATGGCAATGTCGATGACAATGACGATGACAATGAAGATGAGGAAGAAGATGAACAACCACTTATTAGAAACATCGTAGAAATTAGTTTAGTTTTTGAGTATGTAAGCTTGTTGTTGCTTGTATGACTCTTAACATTGTTAAATTTCTATGGTTCTTAATATTTTGTGTCATGAACTTTATCATGTTGTGAAATTTGATGCTTTGTTTGATAATATATTTATGCTTTGTTATGAAATTTGAACTTTTATGGTATTTGCTCAATTTTTTGCTTGCTTGATAAAAAGGGGGAGAAATGAAATGAATGGATACTTCATATCTAAAATAAGGAGAGCTTAGTTTGAGGGGGAGGTTTTTTACTCTCTTGTAGAGTTTTTAATTCTTCTCTTATTAAGTCTCTGTTTATTTTTAATATGAGTATCTTATTTGTTTTGTCAACATCAAAAAGGGGGAGATTGTTGGACCCTAGTTCCATCTCTCTTTTGTGTTTTGATGTTAACAAAACCATTTTAAAATCTAATAAGTTTATGAAGTGATTATAGGTCAAAAGAATCTGTGGATGCAAGCAAAAAGATTGCACATGAAGAAAGAAGTTTTTGAAGACTTTAGTTTTTATTGTATCTTAGAATTTTTGTATGTCTCCAAACAAGTAAAATATAATCTAGGTATTAAAATCAAAGTAGAGATAGCTAGGATTCAGAATATTGTTCATTTATTCGGTTCTTAATTCAATGTTGACTCTTTCAAAACAAAGTTGCCTAGAGTAAATTGGATTTCTCTAATTGATTTACACTAATTCTCTTTGGTACTTGCTCGGCACAGGTTTGGACCTAAGTTCCAAACTGTGAACATCAAGTATCGGTACTCATCATGAGTACCAGTATCAAGTGGTCACAGTTTGTGAACTGGATTTTTGCCTGGACCTTACAAGTACCTGTACTCATCATGAGTACCGGTACATGAAGGTCACAGGACCCATGATTGTGCTTTACAAGTACCGGTACTCATCATGAGTACCAGTACATGTAGGTCACAGGACCCAAGATTGTGCGTCACAAGTACCGGTACTCACAATGAGTACCGGTACCTAGTGATTTGGCTGTACTGACTGTATGTAGTCAGTATCGGTATAAAGAGTTCAGTACCGGTACCAACTAATCGTTGTGACCAGTTTGAATGGCTAATTTGCAATTAATCTTAATTCTAATGTTCCTAAAATACCCCTAACGGCTAGAATTCGTGGGAGAGGTGATTAGTGGTCTAGATAAGCACTCTTTGAGTGTTGTTTTAGACACATCTCTAAAAAGAAATATACTCTTGCCTACACCTTCAATTCTCCATTTTCAAGCTGAAAGAGAGTTTGTTTTGTTGCATACATTTCACGGCATCTCATCATTTGCAACAAATCTTCAAAGGTGATCGTATTTTTTTGTAATCAATCATTTGTTTTACGCCTTAGTTTTTCTCGTTAGATTTGGTTATACTTGTTATAAGATATATTCTTGTTGGAGACTTAGGAAATAGTTGTAAGCTTCTATTTACATTTTGCTTACACCTGTATCTTTATCTTTTCTTCATATCTTGTAATTGGGTTGAGGTAACCCGTTAATTACCTCTGATATTAGTAAATTGATTCCCTCTGAGTTGAGGGAATCAGGTAAAAATCCTAAGTCGGGAGACTTAGGTAGTGGAGTACCCAAGTGAGGTGAACCACTTTACATCTTGTGCCTTTGTTTTTGTGGTTTGATTTGTCTTTCAATTTTTTATTTCCCACACTATTCATCCCCCATTCTAGTGTGCTTGTGATTTATAGATCCTACACCTACAAAACCCCTTTGGGTATGCTCCCTTCTGGATTGTGTATGGGAAAGCATGCCACTTACCTATTGAACTTCAACCTAGGGCACTTTGGGCTATCCGAAGTGTTAACACGGATTTAGAGCAAGCTGGTAAAGCATGTTTACTGGAGTTGACTGAGCTTGAGGAGATGAGGAATGATGCTTATGACACCTCCCAAGCTTATAAAGAGATAACTAAGGTCTTGCATGACAAGTACATCCTTAGAAAACCTTTGAGCCCAACCAACAAGTTTGGCTTTTCAATTCCAGACTTAAGCTGTTTCCCAGAAAATTGAAATCACGTTGGGATGGGCCTTATATTGTCACCAAAGTTTTTCCATATGGGGTTGTGGAGATCAAAAATCCTTCCTCTTCAGCACCTCCCTTCACCGTCAACGACCAACGATTAAAACCTTATGTAACTTTGGATGGCTAGCTGGTTGACGAGCTCACTCTTGAGGAGCCTTAGCTTTTGTCTTTTCCGCCTCAAGTAATATCTTCCCTTGGTCTTTCTACTTTCAATGAGGACATTGTTTGAACAAGGAATGGGGGGATAGAACCTGAGGCATCTATACATAACATTTATACATAGTGCATTCATGCATTTAATTTAAATATTCTGCATTGCATACATTTGATTGTTAAAAAAAAGAACAAAATTTACATCATTGAACTTAACTGGATAAGTCCTGCATTCTTAGGCAAACCAGAACTTTAGGTTAGACTATGTTGACTCTAGGTGTCTGACTTTAGAAGCTAAGTTGAAGTACTAGCTCTAGACCTTTAGGGTTCTTTGTGGACTTAAAAACTCAAGTAGGAGTTAAATTGTAGACCATTCCTCTAGAGGTTGAGAAAGGAAAGTTAGGGATTGAGTTAAAGGCTGGGTAGTATCTGGTGTCTTTTTCTACCTTTTGGTTTATGGGTCCTCGTAACCAAAGCATCCACAATTCACACACACTTGGTCTTGTGTAAATAGTGATCACCTTAATTTCTTTCTTGGGAAAAAAATTTGGTTCTTTTAGTTCTGACTTAGGAGAAGTTTGAAAGCACAAGTTGATTGGAAGAGTTCCTGCCATAGGAGAGGTGGAGTACATACTCACCTTGAGGATGCGATGATAACATGTCACCTCCTTGGCACTTGTCTTTTAGGATATCTATCCTACTGGGGGCATGTAAGTGCATTGTGCGGTTCAGGTACCATGGGCGGCCCTATCCCGAAGAGCCGATTGCACAAGCTTGAATTCTCTTTAGAAATCCATGGGCGATACTATCTCGAAGTGTCGATTGCCAGGAGTTCTTGTGGTCGCTATGGGCGATGCTATCTCGAAGCATCAAAAGCCAGGCACCCTTTGAGGTTTGGTGATGGGGACAATGAATCCGACACAGACCGTGTTGATAGCTTATCCAAGGTTAAACTTAGAGGAATCAAACAAAAAAAAATTATTAATTTAGAAAAAAAGTCTCTTTCTTACTCTCTTTCCTGGTTGGCAATCAAACCAACCTTAAATAACTCAGACCAATGCACATTCACGGATGCTTTAATCTCTAGGACCAATAAACCCTAGGGTAGAGTTGGAAATCAGAGAAACCTGTGCCAGCAACTCATCTTTAGCTGACCTAGTTTGTAACTTAGCAACTACTTGGGAACCTTAGGTCTAAAGTTTGAACTTAACATGTTTCTAAGGGAAGATCGATTGGGTTGGCTAAGTCCACTTGAAGAGTTGGGTTGTTGCTTGAATTTGCTAGGGACTAGCAAAAACTAGGCATGGGGGCATTTGATGAGCCCATATTTGTGGGCTAATTAGTTACTTAAATGCCTATGAATTAGATTAATATTGACATATAAATTGCATACAATAAGATGTAAATAGATTAGTCTAGGTATTCATTTATTTACATATTTCATGCATTGCATTCATACTTAGAATTCATTTAGAATAGCATGCATTAGAATAGTTAATCTTTTAGGTTGCATTACATGAATTATTTTATTTCACATTTCTTTTAAGGGTTTGCACATAAATAACCCCTTATTTCTTTTCTTCATTTTATTTGTTTCTTCTCCAACAGCTGCATGCAGGAGAGTGTGCAAGCTAAATGCACAGCGACAATTGTGGATCTCTGCACCCCACGATATCGTCGCTTCACCAAAGTTTGCTGGTGTGCCTCCTCCTGCAGCATAAAAGAAGATAGCTGCATCATCAGAAGGGAGGCCACCACCATTCCAACCCACCACTGCGTAGAGCCTAAAGCTTCTTCATTCCACACAACCGGCCTCCTTCCGTGAGCACAAGACCACTCCACCACGGGCAGGCGGGGTGACAGACCGTTGCACCATCTGTGGCTTGTGCATCACTGTGAGCGTGCGCCTGAAGGCCATGCAAAGACTGCCAGCAACCACCGCCATCAACCACCTTCAGTTCCTCACCCCCACGCCAGTTAAGACGTCTGGGTATGACCCCAGACCTCTGACCTCCCATATCTTCTTTCGTCTTCTTCTATTTTCTCCTTGCTCTATTTCCCTTCCACTTCAACAAAACTCCCCTTGCCCGCGCTTGCACACTTACGCACAGGCCATCACTCGCTCCTCCACCTCTGCACACTTTCAGTAGCAGCTGAGAGCTGCCACCCTTCCAGCGTGTAGTCCGAGCACCCGCCTATCCGTGTGCGGCTGCATAGCCTGCGCAAACTCCCCTCACCCAAAGCTTGCAGTGTCCAGTAGTAGCAGCTGCACAGCACCACACGCCTGCCCCTCTAGCACCTGGACACCGGCCTGTAGCGTCCATTAACACCCAGCAGGTGCGCCTTCTCTTCCATGTGCGCGTGTTGCCTCCAGCGCCCTACCAGCAGCTTTGCGTGCCTGCCCCTTCAGCGCCCTCGCCGACCTCCTCCAGCGCACCTCCAGCACGAAGCAGCCCCTTTGCCTCCTGCGCTTCCACTCTGCTCCCCCTGCGCGTAGCAGCTCTGCCCGCGCGTGTCCTCGCCGCATGGCTCGCGCGTCTCAGCAACTGCACGCCTCCAGCAGCACTTGTGGCCAGCAGCCTCCGAGTTCCCACACTAGCAGCAGTAGTAAGAGTGGCCCAGCGTACTCACTGCCGTCTCCTCCTCATCGCCGCCGTTCACCAAGCTTCCACCACAACCCACTCAACCTTAGGTGAGATTCATGCTTCCGGTCGAGGTCTCCTCCATGTGTGACGAAGTGAGAGAATTAATCCTCTATTTTCATCTCTATTAATAATTACATGTGAATGACATTGTGGAAGTTGATTTTTAATTTATTGGATATTCTATTGTGTCACATTTATGAGCATTGATCGTGTGGTTTCTACTCAACTCAGTAATTAATTTAATTTCACTTAATTAAGAGTAGAAGAAGTCACTTAGGTTAACTCGAAGTTGTGTTGGTTGTGTAGTATAGGGTCGAATTAACCTAACATTTTAGAAATTTTTACTGGTTGAGTCCAAGTCATTCAGTGGGAAGTATAATAATTTTCTCCAAATTCACCAATTCTCTTTTATTTCTATATAAGTTTAGGAGGTATAACTAAGTTAATTTTTAAAACATGAATTTTGTCAAAATATTTAAACTATAAAGAATATACAAAATTCCATATGCAGAACATATTTATTCAAAATGATGTACTTTATTAACAAGTAAACATGCTACTTTTCCAATTTTATTTCATTCCAAAGAAATTAAGGCAATTAAAAGTTATTCTATTAAAACATGCCCTTTTACATTTAAGAACAAAAAGTAATTAAAAATGATGCAAGAAAAGATTTTCAGTCTCTTATCTTCTTCTCTCTTTTATTTTCTTCTCTCTCTTGAGCTCTTTTCCTTACCTTTCTTCTTTTCTTCCTGTCTTCTCCTGCCTTCTTTTCTTCCTGTCTCTTATTCTCTTTCCCTTAGTCTTCTCTTTTTGTTCCTTAGTCTTTTCCTTCCTTAGTGCATGTGCTCCTTCTTTTCTTAGCCTTTAGCTTCAACACTTAGCTTAACAACCATCGGCTTCTCTTTTCCTTAAGTCCTTCAGCTGAACCGATTTTTTTTTTAATTTTTTTAACCAAAATTTATTTTATTTACGGCGAGGTCCTTTCTAGGATACATAGCACCCTGAGACCAGGGTGGGACCAGACCCTATTCAGTCCTTGCCTAATCTCAGTTGGGTTCGTTTTCGATTTATTTCTTATCAGTCCATAGTCTCGAGCCAATTCGGCTCAACCCGGCCTCCCAGGCCTCTCGCCCTCCCAGGGCACATACTCGCTCACGCCCCCAAGGGCGCACACCCACAGGCACAAGCCCGCACACACACACATGCTCAAATCTGATCAGATTGGTAACCGGTGAGCCAAGCACTGATGACTATATAGGCCATGCAACGAATTCATTTTATCCCCAAGCGTGCACTCGTGAACTAGCGATGTGGGACTAACCTACCCCTTCCAGACCCAAGTTCAAATGATCATAACTTTCTACCCAGAGCTCCAAATTGAGTGATTTCAAGTTTGTTAGAAAGCTCTAAGATAGATCTATACAATTGCAGGGTTAATTTAAGGTTTTGATGATGTTTTCCTGTTCAATTTGAAAGATGAAATCAGGGGTTCCTACGGGTTATTACTAGCCTGGAAAGTGAAATTAAATCTACAGAGTCCTCAGATGGACTTCTCTCTCTTATTTAAAGGTCTGTACATGTTATATAAGTGATTCTGCATCTATTAGAGTAGGTTTTAAGTTCTTAAGACCTTCAGAACTAGCAGAGAAGCTCTTCACTTCTCTGAAAGCTTCAGAGTTCATATTTTCAGACTTCAATATGTGCAACAGACACTTAAATGTGTTTCTAATTGATTTAAACTAATTCTAAGGGTTATAATTAACTCATCTAGGTAGGATTCAAGTTTAAATTTCAACAAAATGGCACTGCTGTTGGTTTGGGTTTGAAAGTAACCCAAATTGACAGGAACTAAATTCTCACTAAATAAATCATCTGAGCTCACTTTAATCACTCTAGAACCATCAAACAAGATCCCAGAAACAACTTAATCTCCTCAATACCTCAATTCGAGCTCAAAACTCCATTATCAGATTCAGTTGACTGTGAAAGCAGAAAAAAGTTGACTTTTTGTTCAAAGCTTTTCCACAGAAAATCAAAACCTCAATTAAAGTCTCCTCAACATCATAAATTTATTCAGATCTTTAGATAGGTGTTTTGACCTATAGTTCTAGGGTTTCAGGCTTGCCGCTTGAACTTGAAAAGGTGTGTGTTCAACAGAATCATTCAGAGGTTGTTACAGTGTTTTAAAGGTTTAAATAGCTTCAGTGCATTGCACTGAAGCTTCTGAGTTCCTTAAATGCTTCTTAAATCATTTTAAACAGACTTCTCCAACTCTGCCGGAGTTGGGGAAGATGAAGTCAAATCTACAGTTCCAGTGGATAAATCTTCAAACAAATATCCTCAAATTAATTAGTGATCCATATTTTATCATTCTGGAGCTTCTCAACAAGTTCTAGAGGCTGAAACACAAATTTGGCTTGCCGAAGCTAGCTAGAGCTCCGGTGAGTCCAGAAAATAAGAAAAGTGTGTATAGATTGTGAAAACTAACCATTTTTGATTTAGAAAAGATCCTGAGGTTGCAAGGAATCTCAGTATCACTTTTAATTCTTCATGTGTCCATTAAAATTAAGATTTGACAGTGAATTCATTTTCTTAAAAAATTTGATTTGAGAGAAGCTCAGGACTTGTTTAACCACTCAATTGAGAGGTTAAAACAAGTCAACAGATGTTTATATTCATAAATATATATTTAATTTAAGATTTGAACTGTTCCTGAGCTGCCATGGACAGCGAGCTCAGGAACTAAATTATATTTGGGTGTTTAATTTATATGTGATATTAATATGTATTATAGTGTCGATTAGGGTTCATAGGTGGAGGATAGATGGTGAAGAACCCGATGGAGGTGGAATTAGGTCGATTACTATCACCATAGACAGTGATAGTAGTCGGTGAAGGTGGAATGTGAATTAGGTGATTAGGTGATCAATTAAGCGATTAAATGATTTAGCAATGGTCATGGAAGATAAAGAAAGGTGTATAGTGAATTAAAAAGATGAAATTAAGTCTCTGGTGAGCTCAAGGAACTCGCCGGAGTTGGAGAAGATGAAACTAAAATTCTAAAATTACTCTAATCTAACTACCTAAACTAACTAACTAAACTATCCTACTCCTACTCCTACTCCTAATCTACTGTTACCTGGACGAAGGGGTCAATAGGGTTCCGCCGAAGTCTCATGGCGGACGACGAAATCAGAGGGTGGAAGAAAGATCTCCGGCGGGTGGATTTGAGGTGGAGTGGAGGATTCCTTGGGTCGGCGCCTGTGTCAGAGACGCGGAAGACCATGGCGGATCTCCTCAGCTGACTAAGATGGATGGAGGAAGTCGGAAATTGGAATGGAAAGTCACCGGAGTTTTGGACGAATAGCCTATTGGGTCGGCTGCAATGTTAGAAGAGGGAAGGGAGCCAACTTGAATAAAATCAGAGGTGTGAGGGGATATTTATAGCAGTTGGCGGCGAAGAGAGTGGCGGGGTCTGGCCGAAGAAGGAGCTTAACCTCCGTTGTCATCTCCGACGATGGTGAGGTTATCTCCCACTGAAAAATAGGATTCCTGGTTAATCCAGACCGGTGGATGAAGTGAAGGTGGTGAGCGCAAGCTGCAAGAGCTTGGACAATGAAAGATGATGTCGGCAGGGCGGTAATTGCGTGGTGGGGTGATTCTCTGCCGCCAACCGTTCATTCGGCTGAAGAAGAAGAAGAAGACGAAGAGGGACTTAAATGAAATAAAATTTAAGGACTTGTGTGAGAAATAAGGACCCAACTGTAATGAATTTTAAGGACTAAAATGTAAACTAAGGTTTTGAAGGTTTATTATAACTTAGATCTTTTTCAACTTTTTATATATGTTAGTAAATAAGGTAAATATTATGTTTACACCTTGAATTTACATTTTTGACCTTTTTAGGTTAATTTATTAGATTAAGTAAAATTACTTAAGTTATTACATACTTAGTTATACATTATATTTAAGTTACTTAACTTATTAATTAAGGGAATAATTAATAGGATTTCGAGTCCAATTATTATCTAGATTATTAATAATGTTAATTGAATGATAAAATGTTATTTTAAACTTATTTTAAGGTCCTTTACTAAATATCCCTTATTCTATAATTAACCCTTATATGTTCATAACCTTAGCTAATTAATTAGGAAGACTAGTTAATTACGTGTAATTAGAGATCATGATGAGTGTCTCATCAAGCATCTTCCTCTTGTTCTGCATAATTGCAAAATCAGCATGTTAAAATCCTTTTATCTTGATTGAAAAGCGATTTTGGCTTGATTTCTTGACGAAATTAATAGCGAACATTGGTTTTTCACTGTGGCGAGTTTAAATAGGTCATTGCCTCCCTGTGGATACGACTCACTCCTAATTGAGTGGTTATTTTAATTGTTGATTAGTCAATTTTTCCACCACTTACATACTACAACAACGCGTTATTTCATTTGCAAAACTTAATCAAAAGCGGAAAATCGACTCATCACAGCCCCTACAATAGAAAGAAGATGGACAGCCCAGATTACGCCACGTGGTGTAACTCAGGCCGCCCATGCGCATGCACGCACCATCGTATGCGTACAGCAGCACGGGTGCACGCCTGTGCAGCGGTAGCACACGTGGGTGCACACGTGGAGGCGCTCGACAAGGGTGCACGGAGCGCGGGGCAGCGCTACGGCGGGTGGGCGCGTGGGCTGTCTTCAACGATGTTTACGGCGGATCTTCAGCGATGTTTATGATCGTCAATAAATTTCCTGTATACGAATTTAATTCTTTCCTCCACTATAAAAGGAACCCTACCCCTCCCATTTTTCTTCATCTCTTCTTTTCTTCCTCTCACCACCTTCAAGGCTCTAGAGAGAGCTTGTCCAAAGTCCAAGATGCTCCTTTAGAGTAGAAAATCAAATAGTTTTCCCTCCCCTCATCCCCATTCATGGAGCATCCCATGGCTGTCCTCTCACCACCCTTCGGGAAGAAGATCCTTGCCACGATGCCATCCTACCCCATCCTCCGTCCTCCGGCTCTATCCTCCTTCGTCCTACTCCTCACCACCTTCCTCTAGATGACGTCAGAGCGAGTCATCTTCCGAGCGACCATCGAGGGGGATTTCTCTCACCTCTTTCTACCTTTTTATGCTTTTTTGGTGTAGATTTTCCTGCTTTCATAGTTGTAACAAACAATTCCTCATGAATAGATGATTGTTTCACACTCTCTCTTTCTCCTTCTCTCTCATATATTTTTGCCAGTAGATTATCTAGAATTCATCGACCTAACCTCTTGCTTGATAAAAATACAAAAAAATTAGAAAAGATAAAAATGACCAAAAATAAATAAAAGCAAAACGTGGATTTTCAAAACCAAACGTTTGCCTCCCCGTGTTCGACTCAGGACTCACTTTTTGAGTTTTGGTATAAATTTTATTTGATCACGAGTTTTGCAACTACGATGACAGGTTACTTGTAACCCTGATTTCAAACTTGCGAAACACGTGCGATCAAATACTAAGGAGGCAGCAGGTCCTTTATCTGATGAAGATCTTGATGCCAAGAGAATGTGGAAAGGAGTGGTAGTGGAGGAGGATTTAAAATAGGAGATGGATTGGAGGGAACGATCATGACAACTTTGGCTAAAGGAGGGGGATGCCAATACTAAATTTTTCCATCTTGCAGCCAACTCTCGCAGAAGGGTGAACACAATTTCTTCCATACTCAAGGATGGTCAAAGAATATCCTCTATACAAGAGATTAGATAGAATGCCATCAAATATTACAGGAATTCTTCATGGGCAGCAGAGAGAGGTGTATGGAGGATGGCTGCAAGTGATGCATCTAAAGTCTCAGATGAGTAGGCCTCCAGTTTGACGGCTACCATTAGTGAGAAAGAAACTGTTGATGCCATAAATGATTTAAACAATGAAAGCTCTCTCAGACCTAATGGCATTCAAGTTTTCTTCTATAAGGAAATGTGGAGCCTACTTGGTAGTGAGGTGATGAATGTTATCAAAGAGTTTGAGAGAGGTAACCCTGGTTTTGATAAGATCAACATATATTTCTATTCTTGCTGCCAAAGGTACAAGGGGTAGAATAGTTTTCTGATTTCAGACCTATTTCCCTTTTGAACTCCATTTATTTGGTGGTGAGCAAGATATTGGAGAACAGGTTGAGGTCTGTATTGCAGAACTAGATTCACCCTATTCAATCAGCCTTCCTTCCCAATAGATCTTTTCAAGAATCATTTATTATGGCTCAGGAGATGGTGTGTGGTTGGCATAGAATAAAGTGTAAAACCTTGATGTGGAAAGTGGATTTCCGTAAAGCCTATGACTCTATTTCTTGGCCATATCTGTGGGAGGTATTTAAGAGAAGAGGGTTCCCTCCCTTATGGATCCAATGGATGAAGAGGTGCATTACAACCACTTCCTTCTCTCCATTGATCAATGGGAAACCTTGTGGGGCTTGGATTTAGCCACAGTGCGGTGTTAGGCAAGGTTTCTCGTTAGATCCACTGGTGTTTAATCTTGCAATGGATGGTCTTGCTAGATATGCTTGCAAACTATCTGAGGCTAGTGTTATCAGAGGTTATTCTCTATCTAATAGGGGAGCTATGGCCCCTATACTCTAGTATGCAGATGACACAGTCTTCTTTGTAGAGGGGACAACTGCTGAAGCCCAAGCACTAGGACACATGGTCAAGATCTTTGGAGATATTTTCGATCTGAAATTGAACAGGGAGAAGTCTACCTTGATATGCTTTGGTCTTAGTGAGCAGGAGCAAGATGCACTCTCAACCATTTTGGGGACCCCTTGTTCAAATTTGCCAATTAGATACTTGGGGCTGCCATTAAGGTGTTCAAAACTGAGAAAGAGCGACTGGAATTTACTCTTTGATAAGATTTCCATCAAGTTGGAAGGATGGAACAACAAGTTCCTATCTAACTACTAAATTCTGTTATTACCTCCATCCCGATTTTTTATCTCTCTTTTTAAAGCTTTAAATTCTATTTGGAAACGCATGGACTTGATGCGAAAGAGATTCTTTTGGAAGGGGGTGATACATGAGGGAAGATTCATGCAGCCTTTGAAATGGCAGCAGCTATGTCATCCCAAGGAAGAAGGCGGATTGGGGATTAGAGCGCTTAAAGAATTCAATGAGGTCCTATTGATTAAATGGACGATAAAAATTTTTAGTGGGGAGGAAAAACTATGGACTGATCTTATTAGAGATGGGTATGGTAGTTCCAATAGTTCACTAAAGAGATTATACCCTTCCAAACTGTCCCCATTTTGGCATTCTATTATTCAAGCTATCAGGAATAATTTGCAGTTGGCGTAGCCGGTGCTTGGAGATGGCAGGGACTTCAACTTTTGGAGGGAGCAGTGGTCTTCACTAGGCATCTTGAAAGAGACTTACCCAAGGGTATACTTGGTTGCAGCTAATAAAGAAGGGTCGGTGAGCAGCTATTGGTCTGAATCCTACAGTTGCTGGCAGCTGAATGAATAGATGACCAACAGGGAGGGAAGTCGATTGTGGGAAGAAAGGCATAATATGATTTCAGACTTGCAAAGCTTCAAACCAAGGCCTGGCGTGGAAGACACTTATGCATGGGATGGCATCTACACGGCGCAACATGACTATGGAAAAATCATAAATTGTGGCAGTGGTATGGGGTGCGACCACATTGACAAAAAACTATGGCTACTGAAGATCCCCCTCAAGGTGCAAATTATTCTATGGCTATGTAGAAGAGAAGGTTTGATCACTGGAGACCTTAGGTACAAGAGGATGGGTGCAACATTACATGTATGTCACCTTTGTGGGATGCACACCGATAGTCTATCTCACATTTTCTCTTCCTGTTTGATTACTGACATGGTTTGGAGAAAAACCTACCAAGAACCGCTCCCACCATAGGAGTCCTTATGGCAGAGCTTTGTGACACCTGGGAGACCACATCTGCGTATGGCTGTGACCCTTTGGTGTGTGTGGAGGGCGAGGAATGAGAGTTTATTTTAGGAGAGACCAGTATGCTGTGAGCAAATTGTAAATGAGTGCTGGTCCCTCATACATAGATGGGGATCTAATTTGTAGCTCTCCTTGCTATTTTTTTATATTATTGAATAAAATGCCCTCCCGGATCACTATCGTAACACGATAGCTTTCGTTTCAAGTCAAAAAAAAAGGAATGGTTCAGTCCATTTAGATCTAAGTTTGCCTGGGAAGAGTTTGAGCTTGGCATCAAAGAGTAAGACTTTCTAACTAGATTAGAAAGATTTTCTCACAATGTGCCTGTCATGGAAGGCTTTGATATGCTCTTTATAGATATGTGAGTTCTCGTATGTGTTATTGCGTAGCTCCTCGATCTCGCTCAATTGCAACTGGCGGTGTATTCCAACCTTCATCAGATCTAGATTGCACTTCCGTACTGCCCAATAGGCCTTATGCTCCATCTCTACGGGAAGGTGACATGCCTTTCCGTACACTAATCTGAAGGGAGACATGCCTAATTGGGTCTTGTGGGTGGTCTGATAAGCCCACAAAGCTTCTGGAAGGCAAGTAGACCAGTCCTTCCTATCAGGCCGAACAGTGACCTGAAGGATCTTCTTGATCTCTTGATTTGATAGTTCTGCTAGTCCATTAGTCTGGGGGTGGTAAGGAGTCGAGATACGATGCGACACCCCGTACTTTTTCATCAGGGATTGAAAGTGCACATTATTGAAATGAGACTTGCCATTGCTGATGATGGCCTTAGGAACCCCAAATCTGGTAAAGATGTTCTCCTGGATAAATTGAGGACAACTTTATGATCACTAGTTCTTGTGGGGGTGTCTTTGATCCATTTGGAGACATAATCAACAATGAGTAGAATGTACTTGAAGCCGTTGGATCTGGGAAAGGGTCTCATGAAATCGATTCCCCATATGTCAAAGATTTCACACACAATTATCAGGTTTAAGGGCATCATATCCCGTGGGCCCATGTTGCCGAGGGTCTGACAATGAGCACATGCCCTACAATACGTTTGTGCATCTTTGAACAACGTGGGTCAGAAGAATCGACACTGGAGAATTTTTGCTACGATTTTACACGCAGAGACCGTAGGGCTGGTCGTAACAATATGAGATCACGTCATTGACCTCGTCATCAGGAATGCATCTCTAGATCACTTGATCATTACCAATGTGGAAGAGACACGGTTCCTCCCAAATATAGTACTTGGCCTCGAAAATCAGCTTGTCCCACCTGGAAGTCACCCAATTTAGCAAGAGTTTCCCCATAACCAAGTAGTTTACTATATCAGGAAACCAGGGGAGACCGTGAATGGCTAGTAAATGTTCGTTTGAAAAATGCTCGGTGATTGGACCAGACGGATCGATGACTGAAGAAGGAAGATGGCACAATTGGTCAACTACCACGTTCTATTTTCCTGCCTTGTTGCGAATCTTGAGATCAAATTCTTGCAACAGTAAGATCCAATGGATTAGCTAAGGTTTCGCGTCCTTCTTTGCGAGTAAGTGCCTAACAGCGGTGTGATCCGAGTAAATGATGACATGGGAACCTAGAAGATAAGATTTGAATTTCTCCAAGCCAAATACTACAGCTAGCAGCTCTTTCTCAAAAACTGTATAGTTATGCTGAGCCTCATCCAATGTCTTGCTGGTGTAGTAGATGACCAGGGGTTTCCCGTCAACTTTCTGCCCAAGCACTGCACCCACTGCATAATCAGACGCATCTCACAAGATCTTAAAGGGTAGAGACCAGTCAAGGGATTGCAAGATTGGTGCTTGAGTAACTTGATTATGTAGGTGATGGGTCCACTTTAGTGGACTAATTTAGTGCTTAAGTACATTATTATTGGGATGAGAGATTAATTTAAAGCATGCATGTTATTGACAAAATCATGTGAACACTAGATTTATCATTTCATGTATTAATTGCATTAATCTTTATATGGAAGGATTGATTATTCACTTTAAAAGGCAAGGGCATCACATCAAAGCTTGATTTGAGATATGCGGATTTTTGTTCTAGCAAAATATAGCAAGGGAATATATTTTAGAGGCATCCTTATATGCCTCTCAATTATTCAAGCACATTTCCTTATTTTGTTTGCTTAAATATCTCCCTCACGAATCTCTCTCCCTCAATTCTCTATTTTCTATTTGGTAACATAGTGAAGAATCTCTTTCTCTCTTTGACTCTTTCCTTCTCTGACTCTCTCTCTCTCTCTCATTTTCTCTTTATATAACAGGGACAGTAGGATAACCAGAATCTCATCTCCCCTCCATGGGGAGGAAGCTGCCCATCTCCACATCCCCTCCCCATAGGCAACCTCTCCACCGTGTGCCACCACCACTGTGACCCTCCATCATCGGCCACATCCATGACTGCGACCTTCCTCCACCGCACTTCCACCACCGACGGACACGACCACCACCATGTCTCGCCTCTGACGAATCCATCTCCATGGTTGGTGGTGACAGCACCGGCACCCGCAACTACATCTTTGACTTCACAACCGTGTGCCTCCTCTCCAGATAAGTCATCTGGGAACCCATCCCAGATGTCTGAGGACCACCACCGTTCTCCATCTTCTTCTTCTTCTCCTTCTGTTCTGTAACTCCACCAACATAACCCACACCCTCAGACCGACCACCACCATCATAATTGCAAGCCTCAACCATCTTCTAAGATCCTCTACCTCCAGTAGTAAAGAGCGCCTCCTCTGCCCTTCCAGCACTTCTCCACCTCTTTCCTCCTTGCACGCAGCAGTAGCCCCAGGCCACCACCACCAGCACCGGCGCCTATTGCAGTTCCCTCGTGCATGCACCAGGCCTCATGCAGCCACAGCCTCTTGCACGGTCAGCAACCTCCAGCGGTCACGCTTGAGCTGCGCCTTCATGAATAGCACCACCTATTGTAGCGCCCTCGCACGCAGTAACACAACTAGCAAGTGTGCGGCCACCCTTTTGTGCAGCTACAACCTCCTCACACGGGCGCATAGCCCTTATGCGCACTCCTTCACGTGTGTGCACGCCTGCGCACCACAGCCGACTCTTCTTCTTCTTCTTCTTCTTCTTCTCGGTCAATAGAGAGGAACCCAAAGCAAGCGTCCAACCACCTCCACGCAGCCATGTCCACGGGCCTCGAAACTTCATTCCATTGACACGGTTGAACTCGCCTCACCCTCACAAGGCCACCCACGTCCACGACTGTCGCCGTTGACAACCCACGCGCCGACGAGTCGCTGCCATTGCTGCAGCCCCTCCTCGTCACGGGCGAGAGCTCCGGCCATCATTTTCGTCAACGTGACCTTCATCAGAATGGCCTCGCCTTCCTTGACCTCCTCGGAGATTCGTGCCTCTAGTCGACGCTTCTTTTCCTCACGCGAGCAAGGTGAAGAGCATCCCCTATTTTGCTATAGGGAAAGCTCCATTAAAATTTACATTTGATGCCCTTACAAGGAATTTGATTTTGATATTAATTATTTTATTACGGCAAACTTGTGGGAGGCCTTTGGTGTAGACTCGGATAGGTCATGTTAATATGGTGATTTTATCATTGTAATGAGTATAGTGGTTAACCTAAATCGAGCCTAACCATCTCTTTACAAAATATTTTTACTTGGCCTACTTGATTTTATCTTGGTCACTTTTAGGCCCAGGGTCGACCTCAGGGAAGTGAGATTAGAAGTGAAGAAGTTTCTACGCCTTTCCTACAACGAATCTCTTTCATTCGTTTATTGTGTTTTTGTTGTTTTTCTATTTAAGATTTTTTTTCTGATAATTTTTGTCCTTGAGGTACATTCTCAAAATCAGGTTCTTTGCTTTGAGCCAAATTAGGGTTCCAAAACTGGTCTTGCTATTTGCAAGGCTGAGTACCTGCAAGTTAAGGATTATCTTTTCTCTTTTATATATATTTTTTTATCTTTTTTAATTGCAGAAAAGAGAGATAGAAATAAGATAAGTATAGTATATATATATGTATAAAGGGGTGGGGGTGGAGGTGGAGATGGCGTGTAGCATGGTGTCGAGTCGGTTGTCGTCTAGAAAGACGCAACCAACAGGATGAAGTGCCACGTGGAGTGTAGGATGGATTGGTGGAAGATGTGTGCGAAAACACTTTCTGTACGTGTGTATCGGGGAATATCAGCAACTGGTGCAGATATTCCCGCGATACAACGTATGGTAAGTGATATGAAAAAAAAAAAAAAAAAAAAAAATATATATATATATATATATGTATATATGTAAATATATATCTATATGTATATATATATATATATGGTTATAATTATATAGGTATAGGTAGCTATATATGTATATATATATATATGTAAATATATGTATAGATAGATAGATGTATAGATATATATATGTATATGTATGTATATATAACTATATAGATGTATATATATATATGTATATATATATAGTAATATATGTATATAGATATATGTAGATAGATATGTATATATATATATGTGTATATATATATATATATATATGTATATATATATAGTTATAGATATATATGTATGTATATTTGTATATATATATATGTATAAATATATGTATATATATGTGTATATATATATATGTATCTATACTTACACTTAGTTATATAGGTAATAATATATATATATATATAGATATATATGTATATATGTATATATATTTATTCATATATAAATATACGTATATATGTAAATATATATGTGTGTATATATATATATAAGTATACAGATATATATATATATATATATATATATATATATATATATATATATATATATATATGTATGTATGTATACTAATACTTAGGTATATAGGTACTACTATATGTATATATATATATATAAGTATATATTAGTGTATAAGTGAGAGTGTGTGTGTATGTGTCTGCAGAGAGAGTGAGAGAGTGCTGTGAGAGAGAGAGAGAGAGAGGGAAAGAGAGCGCCTGCTGTGTGAAGAGGCGCTTTAAGTCGTTCGGAGCAGCGGGGCATCGTCTGATGGTTCACTCGCATGCGCAGGCATGTAGACACGCGAAGAGGCGCGCACTGGGAGGGAGTGAGCGCGAGGGAGAGAGGCCGCAGTGCACCGCGCTGCGTGGTGAGGCGGGCGCTGAAGCGGGTGGGTGTACGCGGGCGAAGGGAGCAGGAGAAGACGTGGGCGGGTGTGGGCGCTGGTAGATGCGGGCGCACGCAGACGCACGGGTGGGAGCTAGAGCGGGCGCGGGGCGGGATGCAGGTGCGGGCTAGGACCGGTTGCGGTGCACCGGGTGACCTGTTAAGTGAGAAACTTACCGGTCATCGCATTGTAGCCACAGTGTTCCACTGACTAGAGTGAATAGTGGCTACAATGCCACTTGGCTCCGTGCAACCGGGTGTGTCCGATTCTGTGAGTGCGGGAGGTGTGAGCGGCTGGCGCGCGTGCACAGAAGCTGCACCAGCTGCTGGCTTCTAGAGAGGTGGGTGCGGGCGCGAAGAAGCGGGAGGCGAAGGCGGCTTGCAGGCACGCGCGCGGTGGCCTGCGCTGCTGCTGCTGCTGCGGAGCTTGAGCTTCAAAGCTTGAAGCTCCTGTGGCAATGGCGGAGAGGCTTGAAATGACGAATTCAGAGAAGAGACCCACCACGCCCACCGGCTCTTTGATGAGTTGGGCAGTGGTGGACTCACAGTGGTGTTTGTGCACCACTGTAAGTTGCTCCTGCCAGCAGCGTGGCTCTTCAAGGAGAAGAGAGGCTGCGTATGGAGGGGAGAGGGGAGGAGATGGCCTGGAGAAGAAGTTGCTATGGTGTTTTTTTGGCGTGGATCAGGCTCTTCACAAAGAAGAGAGCCGAGCTCTTTTTAAAGGGCAAAGAGACATGCATAGCCATGCCCTGGCTGTGCATGGCTCTGCTTGGCTGGCAGGGAGTGCTTGTGCATGCGGCTGCAGGGCAAGCTTGCTGCAGAGCATGGCGCGAAGAGGAAGAAGAGGCCATGCCTGTAGCCGCATGGAGAAATTGAAAGTCAAATAAAAATAAGAAATGAAGATGGAGATTTTGCAAGGCAGCACTTGAGGAATTTGTCAATTACAAGGCCATTTATTTCACTCTCCTCCCCTCTCAATTAAATGCATGCATGCATGTATTTTTACAGATGCGACTATGGATACCTAATATGCACTGGTAATGCTAGGAAATAGCACAAGACGACACAATTGTTGGTGTATTTTTGCTGTGCAATCAGCCTTTCTCTTCTTGAGTTATTGTGACAACAATGGAGGATTTGATTTACTAGTTAATGCACTTTGTTTTCCCTCCCATGTTGAGTTGATATCAATGGCAATCTATTTTTCTTGGACATGATTTTACGTGGAATTAATTTGGGTGATCTTATTGGTTCTATGCCTCCCTGTGATACGACCTGAAGTGTGGTATAATTTTACTATTTTAGTAACTTTGATCGAAGGTTTTTCCACCACATTATTTACTACGACACATTATTTTTCTGATACACATCATCTCTGAAAAGCGAAAAACGTATGACCAAATTGCACCGTTGCCGGGGAGGCAACAGACGTAATAGATTCACCAGATTTTTATTTCTGATTATTCTGAGTTGCACAGTGATCTGACAAGTTGTTATCTTTTCTGTGTGAGGAATCTGACAGGGCGACAGGCGCAGCATAGTGACGATATTGACCTTGAGCGATGTTCACATGCGGAGAAGACGCAGGAGACTTGGATCCCACTCTCACAGGGGATTCGCCTTCGTCGCAATTTTATTTTTGTCTTCTCTCCCTTGTAGTAATTGGGGCTTATTTTCGGGGGTCTGTCCCCACATTCTTTAGAGGCTAGGGGCTATATTTTTTCTGCGTGTGAGAATTATATTTCTACTTGCTTACACCTAAAATAAACAAAATAAAATATCGAGCTGCCTGTTTAGGAGTTTCATGCCCTTAGGTGCTCGCATTTAGGGGTGATTGAGCAGCACATTAGATCTCATTGTTGCATTGCGAGCATATTTGCATGAAGATTGCTAGAGACAGGTACACGTTTCTAACTTTGCATCTAGCTCCTATTCACACATTTGCATTCGGATTAAAATTCAAGACCACCAAATAGATTGAATTTACTTAATCCAGTGGTCATTTAACTGCAATTAGGACTGATAATCAGATTTGACCTTAAAACCAAATCACACTTGATCTTATTCAAAGGGACTTGTCTACATTTTCAAAATAAAAAATGAGTTGCGGTGTGATGCGCACTTCTGGCACTGAGCACGCACATTAGGCACCACACTAAGGCTCTATCCCTTAAGGTTATAGGTGATGAGCCCATATTTGTGGACTAATTAGTTACTTAAATGCGGAATTAGATTAATATTAGCATATAAATAGCATACAATAAGATGTAAATAGATTATTCTAATTATTCATTTATTTATTTCATGCATTGCATTCATACCTAGAATTCATTTAGAATAGCATGTATTAGAATAGTTAATCTTTTAGGATGCATTACATGCACTATTTTATTTCACATTTCTTTTAAGGGCTTATAAATAAGTAACCCACATTTAATTTCTTATTACATCTTCGTGCAGCAGGAGTCCCACCTCTCTGACATGACATTATCAAGCAATGAAGGCAACACTGAAGAGGAGCGGAGGAAGTGGATCTGAGCATTCCTCCTCCGTCTGTTTCTCTTCTCCTGAAGCTTTAAAAGAGGAGAGGAAGCCACGAAGCTCAACAGGCCACCACCATCCCGACCCACCACTGCACAGAGCTTTTGAGCTTCATCACATCACCACTGCCGGCCTCAACCGTGTGCACAAGTCCACACTATCGTGGGCAGGTAGGGTGATAGACTGCCACACCATCCGTGGCTTGTGCAGCTTATTGTGAGCGTGTGCCTGAAGGCCACGCAGTTAGCACCAACCACCACTGCCAAAAACCATCGCCACCAACCATCCATGTCATTTAAGATGTCTAGGAAAGTTCCCAGATGTCTGACCTCCCAATAGTATCTTCTTCCTTTTTTCTTTCTCTTTTTCTCTTCACCTCAAAAGAACTCATCACAACCATACCATCACTGTTAGCCCTCTTCCACCTCAACGAAACCACCCACCACCTTCACCAACACTCTTCCGCCACTGCCATTCTCACCACCTCATTGCACCACCTTCATCGACCTCGCATCTCTCTGTGGGCACAACATCTGCTGGAAGTCACTAGTGCGCAAACTTCACCATGGCACCCAGCGCATAGCCACCAGCTACACTTGGCTTATACGCACATCCCGTGTGTAGCAGCACACCACGCTACATGTGTAGCCAAGCGCGCAGCCCTCCTCCTGCCTCCAGCAGTCACAGTGCCCCTTCGGCACACCTAGCTCACCTCCCCTCCGCTCGCACAGCGCGCGTCTCCTCACCTTCAGCTTCCGCATGTGCCCAACAGCCTGCAGCAGCAGCACCTGCGGCCAAGCTCAGCAGCGCCCGTGCACGCCTGCATAGCCTGTGCTCGTCCTCGTCGACCCCTGCCCTCTCCTCCTCTGCGCACGTGCATCCCTTCAGTAACCACCACCTCTCCATCTCCAATAGCAATAGCCAGTAGCCACCGCCAAAACCCACCTTCATCGGAGCTCCATCCAGCCGGCTTCGACCACCTAGCAACTCACCGCCACTACCATCGCGAAGGCCTTGCTCTGGCCGACCTATTACCAGAAGTGCTCCTCCAACGAACCTCTCTCTCGTGCTCAAGGAGGAGAGAGGAAGAATCCCCTGTTTTTATTCGTATTAATATTTACATTTACATGCCATTGCCACAAAAATGATTTTTGATTTATCATTATTTTATTATGGTGATTTTATGCAAAGAACCTCCCTATTTCTCATAAATGCAAAATTAGCTCAGCTAATCATTGTTACATTGATCTAAAGGCGATTTTGATTTGATTTCTTAGGGAAATTAATCATGGACATTTGCTTTTAACCCTTGCGAGTTTAAATAGGCCATTTCCTCCCTGTGGATATGACTTGATCCTAATTGAGTGGTTATTTTAATTGTTGACTAATTGATTTTTCCATCACATAGAACTACAAATGACACGTCATTTTATGTGACAAACGACTTCAAAAGCGAAAATCGACTCGTCAAATGGCGCCGTTGCCAGGGAGGCAATAGGCTTAATTAACTTGCAATTATTTATTTGTTCATGTTGATTTAAATTGAGGCATATTTAACTTGTTTTATCTGATTTGGTGTGAGGTACATATATTACATACGAGTTGTCGCATCGGCCTCAACAACACCATTATGGACCTTGTTTCCACCACTTGGAGGAGGGATTGAGCTTCACATCTTGGTGGACCTGGTTGCCACCTCCGAGATCATCACAGAAGCATGTGGGCCTTGACCATACACGCGTAGAGATGCATGGAGGACCATCTAGGAGGATTCTTCCTCTTAGAATTTTGATTCCGCAGTTTAGAATAGACTCTTTAGGTTTAGTTTAGTTGTTTTTTTCTCGCCCATGTACTCTGGGGCCAATTTTAGGGGTTTGTTCCCCGATTTTGTTTTAGTCCTATGTTGGGTAATTTTTGGGAGTCTGTTCCCTTTTTCTTTAGATTTAGGTTTTTACTTTCTTTTGTGGATTGATTTTATTTTTTCTTGGTTGTGCATAAGTAGATAAAAAAAATAAAAAAAATGAGCTACCTGTTAGAAGCTGCCTACCCTTAGGACGAACCATTCAGGTTTGTATGAGCAGCCTTTAGATTTATTTCTTTGCATTGCGTGCATTTTCGCATTGTTGATTGTTGGAAGAAAGGTACGCATTCTCTTACTTTGCATCCATATTTTGATCACGCATTTGCATTTGGACTTAATTCCAAGATCACATAAGTTGTCTTGAAACGACTTAACAAGTGGTCACATTTTCTGAAAAAAAGGACTAATTAAAGGAGTAACATATAAAACTCAAGGAGTTGATTTGAGACATTGTGCTGCAGTTCAAAAATTCAAACTTTTACGGTGAATGCACACGTGCATGATTGCGCACTAAAGCACGCAATTAGACACTCCTAGGTTTTGAGCTACTAGAAAAGAACTCTCCTACCATTGGATACCAAAGTGTTTGAAACTTAAGTTCAAAAGTTTTGTAACTTCAAGGAGGGGGATACCCTATCATGGATTTTTGAGGGTAGTTAAGAAGCACCATGAAAGCACAGCTTCAAAGGAAGGCTTAGGCCTATTTGCATCCCTCGATCTTCCGTCCTTGGAGTACTTTACCATTTGAACTTTAGGGCAGAGCACCTAAGTTCCAATTAGGTCTTTTTAGGCATATCGTAGGTCGACAATAGGCACGTAAATTGATCGAACAAATTGTATTGTCACCTACAATCTAACTTAAAACCAAATGCCCAAGTTGGGAAAGACCTAAAAAGTCCCTTTGAATTGTGTTTTCTTGGGAAATCTGACTGTGGTGTGAGTTAGAATGGACCAATTTGACCATCAGCCTTTCACCTCTTACCCACACCCTTACCCCCACTCTACGATCTTTGATCCCATACTCCGAGATGGTCCATCTTTTGATGGACAAAATGACAACCGGTGGGATCCTTTTTACTCCTACTATAGGAGTATTGGTTTGATTAAGCCCCAATTTAGTGAGCAGAACCTAGGAGCGGGATTTTCCTTGACTAATATCACTCCCATGATTGATACACCCAACCCACCCACCATTCATCACACTGATTTCTAGGGTTGGACTTGTACTCCTAGGCAACATGAATCTGGCCACCTGTGTTACACCCTTGATTCTGATTTTGGAAAGTGGCCACCAGAGAAGGATGATGATCAGGTTGAGTATCCACCTGAATTATATTGGAGTCAAACGAAGGAAAAAATGGTATCTTTAGAAGACCTTGACCTAGATGATAGCATTTTTCTAACATTTGATGAATTGGGTTGAGGCCAAGTTCCTAATCCCACCCTTCCTTCTAATGATGATCACAAGATGGAACTCAAACCCACCCTTAGGGAACCTGACCCTGAAATTCACTTATCTGAGGAGTCTGATGTTACTAGAGCGAACCATTTACCCCAGATAAAGTGCCCTAGGGGATTTACAGCAAGTTTTGATGATTCTAGACCTCTAGTAGATGATGAATTGACTTTTGAGGAGAATGAATTATGTGAGGAACCTACATTTAGGATTTGGAGGACGCTAAGGGTGATTATGTCTTATTTGAAGAATTAGCCCCCGAGGATGTCACAGATTTGATCAACTTAGGTTTCCTCTATGCTCCTATTAATGATATTCCTCTTCAAGATCAAATAATGGAAAATGTGGAAGCAACTTCTGAGATTTATGTGGATTCACATATAGACTCTAGGGATGATTTTAGTGAAGAACAAGAACTCGGAGATGACATTGATAGGATAATCCCTAGATCTGTTGCTTCCAACCTGCCTTCAGAGTCACCCTCTGATTTGCCTATTACTGAAGGTGAAATTTTGACTCCATACCTTGAAATAATCACTGATGAAGTGCAGGTAGATACTTGTGATAATACAAGGGATACTATGGATGTAATTGAGGAATTGGAAGGATTGTTAGGGATGCACATCGAGCCAATTAAACCTAACCTTGATCTTATGGCCATCCTGCAACCTTGAAACTTGGACACCCTAGACAATCCCTAGATTAGAGATCTACTCACATCTATTTTGACCGGGGGACTTAACAGACCAATATCTCTTGTAATGGGGTACTGGGTATGGATTGATGCTTTGTATGGTCAGTCCATCACCCTGGGGGCTTATCTCTTCACCATTCCTTCCCTATTTCTTTTGGAGGATCCTTGTCATCCTCCTCCTACACCTTTAGAGGCTGCTATTCCAGTATATCTTTTAGAACCGCCTCTAATGACCTGGGACGATTTCATTTCCATCCTGGTTGGAGGAGCATTTGCTATCGGGATTCATCATCAGCTCGCCAACATCCTAGGTTACCTGTTTTCTAGGCTAGCATCACTTTGCTCATTTTTAGGGCCTATTTCTTTGGTCTTAGAATCTGACTTGCAGGTTCTTTGGCCACTCAGCTGCAACCAAAATAACGGTAGCCCAATTCTAACCCAGGTAATATCCTTCTATGCAATGGGGACATTGCAGATTTTAAGCATGGGGGGGTGTACTTGGGGATATACATAGTGCATTCATGCATTTAGCATTTTGCATTGCATACATTTGCATTGATTTAAAAAAGAAAAATGCATTCATGCATTCATATTGCATTAAAAAAAAAAAACATTATTGAGCTTAACTTGCTAGGACCTGCATTCTTAGGCAGACCAGAACTTTAGGTTAGACTATGTTGACTCTAGGTGTCTGACTTTAGAAGCTAAGTTGAAGTACTAGCTCTAGACCTTTAGGGTCCTTTGTGGACTTAAAAACTCAAGCAGGAGTTAAGTTGCAGACCATTCCTCGAGAGGTTGAGGAAGGAAAGCTAGGGATTGAGTTAAAGGCTGGGTAGTACCTAGTGTCTTTTTCTACCTTTTGGTTTATGGGTCCTTGTAACCTAAGCATCCACATTTCACACACACTTGGTCTTGTGTAAATAGTGATCACCCTAATTCATTTCTTGAAGAAAATTTGGTTCTCTTAGTTCTGACTTAAGAGAAGCTTGAAAACACAAGTTGATTGGAAGAGTTCTTGCCGCAGGAGCGGTGGAGTATATACTCACCTTGAGGATGAGATGATAACATGTCACCTCCTCGGTGCTTGTCTCTTAGGATGTCCATCCTACTAGGGGCATGTAAGCGCATTGTGCGGTTCAGGTACCATGGGTAGCCCTATCTTGAAGTGCTGATTGCCACAGGCCTGAATTTGCTTTAGAAATCCATGGGCAATACTATCTCAAAGTGTCGATTGCCAGGAGTTCTTGGGGTCGCTATGGGCGGTGCTATCTCGAAGCATCGAAAGCCAAGCACCCTTCCAGGTACAGTGATGGGGACAATGAATCCGACATAGACTGTGTTGATAGCTGATCCAAGGTTAAACTTAGAGGAATCAAACAAAAAAAGAGTATATATATATAAAAGAATCCTCTTTCTATTTTGGCAACCATACCAACCTCAAATAAATCAGACCATTGCACATGCATGGATGCATTAATCTCTGGGACCAATAAACCCTAGGGTAGAGCTAAAAATCAGGGAGACCTACGCCTACAACTCATCTTTAGTTGACCTAGTTTGTCATTTAGGAACTACTTGGGAACCTTAGGTCTAAAGTTTGAACTTAACATATTTCTAAGGGAAGACTGATTGGGTTGGCTAGTTCATTTGAAGAGCTGGGTTATTGCTTGAATTTGCTAGGGACTGGCAAAAACTAGAAATGGGGGCATTTGATGAGCCCATATTTGTGTGCTAATTAGTTACTTAAATGCCAAGGAATTAGATTAATATTGGCATATAAATAGCATACAATAAGATGTAAATAGATAATTCTAATTATTCATTTATTTATTTTATGCATTGCATTCATACCTAAAATTCATTTAGAATAGCATGTATTAGAATAGTTAATCTTTTAGGATGCATTACATGCATTATTTTATTTCACATTTCTTTTAAGGGCTTATAAATAAATAACCCACATTTAATTACTTATTATATCTTCGTGTAGTAGGAGTCGCACCTCTTCGACATGACATTATCTAGCAATGAAGGCGACACTGAAGAGGAGCAGAGGAAGTGGATCTAAGTGTTCCTCCTCCATTTGTTTCTCTTCTCCTGAAGGTTTAAAAGAGGAGAGGAAGCCACGAAGCTCAACAGGCAACCACCATCCCGACCCACCACTGCACAGAGCTTTTGAGCTTCTTCACATCACCACTGCCTGCCTCAACCGTGTGCACAAGTCCACACTACCGTGGGCAGGTGGGGTGATAGACTGCCGCACCATCTGTGGCTTGTGCAGCTTATCGCGAGTGTGTGCCTAAAGGCCACGTAGTTAGCACCAGCCACCACTGCCAAAAACCATCGCCACCAACCATCCATGTCATTTAAGATGTCTAGGAAAGTTCCTAGATGTCTGACCTCCCAACAGTATCTTCTTCCTCTTTTCTTTCTCTTTTTCTCTTCACCTCAAAAGAACTCATCACAGCCATACCATCACCGTCAGCCCTCTTCCACCTCAATGAAACCACCCACCACCTTCACCAACACTCTTTCGCCACTGCCATTCTCACCACCTCGTCGCACCACCTTCATCGACCTTGCATCTCTCTGTATGCACAATAGCTGCTGGAAGTCACCAGTGCACAAACTTCACCACGCACCCAACACACAGCCACTAGCTACACGCAGCTTATGTGCACATCTCGTGTGTAGCAGCACACCACTCTACGCTCGTAGCCAAGCGCGCAGCCCTCCTTACACCTCCAGCAGTCACAGTGCCCCTCTGGTGCACCCAGCTTGCCTCCCCTCTACTCGCACAAAGTGCATCTCCTCACCTTCACCTTCCGCTCGTGCCTGCTAGCCCGCAACAGCAGCACCTGCAGCCAAGCTCAGTAGCACCTTCGCGTGCTCGTACAGCCTGTGCACGTCCTCGCCGACCCCCGCCCTCGACTCCTCCGTGCACATGCAGCCCTTCAGTAACCGCCACCTCTCCATCTCCAGCAGCAATAGCCAGTAGCCACCGCCAAAACCCACCTTCATTGGAGCTCTGTCTGGCTAGCTCTGACCACCTCGCAACTTGCTGCCGCTACCATCACGAAGGCCTCGCTCCGACCAACCTATTTCCAGAAGAGTTCCTCCAACGAACCTCTCTCCCGTTGCACGAGGAGAGAGGAAGAATCCCCTATTTTGATTCGTATTAATATTTACATCTACATGCCATTGCCACAAAAATGATTTTTGATTTATCATTATTTTATTGTGGTGATTTTATGCAAAGAACTTCCCTATTTTTTGTAAATGCAAAATGAGTTAATCTAATCATTGTTACATTGATCTAAAAGTGATTTTGATTCGATTTCTTAGGGAAATTAATCATGGACATTTGCTTTTAACCCTTGAGAGTTTAAATAGGCCATTGCCTCCCTGTGGATACGACCCGATCCTAATTGAGTGGTTATTTTAATTGTTGATTAGTCAATTTTTTCACACATAGAACTACAAACGACGCGTCATTTTATGTGACAAACGACTTCAAAAGCGAAAATCGACTCGTCAATAGGCACCGATCTCTTTATCGATGTAGACCCTCCTATCTTGCTTTGTGGTGTAGACCCTCCGATCTCATTTTATGTGACACGAAGAGTTGACTTTTGAGGAAGCACTTGATCTTGATATGAAAGTTTGCCTTGAGGCTCAGAGTCAAGAGGGACAAAATGTAAAAGAGGATGATGATGACTTTGAGGGGCCCAGACTCAGAGTATGGAGTGACTTTAGGGGCGAATATGTTTTCTTCGATGACTTACCCCCTGAGGATCTGACTGAATTAGCTAAATCCGGATTCCTACATACCTTTGACTATCAAGATCATCCTCTCAAACAATTGGAAGAAATGGAAGCAATTACTACTCTTGAGGAAAGAATCTATACACCCCAGAAGTAGGATCTTAGCATTGAACAAGAACCTGGGGATGTCATTATTGGGGACACTCACAACCTTATTGCTTCCAAGCCACTTCTACATGATAGTGAAATGAGAGACACCCTTGAGCGGTTCAATTTGGATGATGAATGTTTGGGCCCATTCCTGGACATGCACACCAATGACATGCAGCATGAAAGGCAATCAGTAACTAAGGCTGCTTCTGATAACATTCAAGAACTGGAATGGATATTGAGGATGAATGTCGAACTGCTCACACCCTCTTTAACCCTCTTCCCAACCCTACACCTAGGAAACTTCAGCTCACATACCAGCTTCCTAAAATCTCTACTCACACTTTTGATTAATGGGGGAATATCCGGACCAATACACCCTGTGGTAGAGTGGCAAGTTCAGATCGACGCTTTTTCATGACAACCCATCAGTCTTAGGGTATGTTTCATCGCACCCTCTGTACCCCACACATATTTGCTTGAGGAGCCTTTGCCTTCTCGTCGCACACTCCTGGAGGTCACTACTCATGTGTATTATGTAAAACCTCCAAAAATAACTCAGGAGTACCCTCTTTTGACCTATATCTAGAGAGCATTTGGCATCACTATCCATCACCAGCTTGCCAACATATTGGGTTGCTTACTTACCAGGGTAGGTTTGTTATGTGTATTCTTTGGGTCTCCTTCTGCTTCCCTTCTAGAACACGATTTATGAGATATTTCAACTCCACCTCAAGTAATATCTTTCTTGGCTTTTGCTTTTCAATGACATTATTAGATTCAGGCATGGGAGGCTATAACCTAAGGTTGTTTATATCATTTATACATATTCCTCATGCAATTAGGCATCCATCTTGCATTAAAAAAAAAAAAGTAAAGAAAAGAGAGAAAGAAGGAGATGAAATCTTTTGAGTTGAATTTCAAATATATTGAAGAGAGAGAGATAAAAAGTGCGAAAATTGTGCTAGTCATAACAGTATATTATGGAAGAGTTACCTAAGTTCTAGGCCAGAATGAATGAATAAATAAAGTCCTAAAGTGTTAGAGAAAAGGAGATAAGTGAGGAATACTGACTTTAGGCCTCCTCGGTCTATTTTAGGGCTTAAACACTCACGTATTTATTAAGATCTGGACTATTTCTCAAGAGGTTGAGGGAGTTGTGAGGCCGTTGTATTAAGTCTAAGGCTTAGGGGGTATTTAGCCTCGTTGCTGATAAGATGGTTTTCGCTTTCGAATATTGTGATTAAGATGATTTATCATTTTAGTAACAAGTGGTGGAAAATCGCTAAACAAAATAATTACAATAAAAATTAACCACTCATAGAAGAGCGAGTCATGTCCATAGGGAGGCAATGATGCAATAAAATCTCGATTATTTTGTATTCGTTCAATCAAGTGCGAAATCCATAGTCAAATCTGACATGAAATGCAATGGAAAGAAGATGCACAATAACTCAAAAATATAAGGGTAGATGTGCAATTTTTCTTGACTGAAATATTCAATAAATATGTGATGAATCTATGTAATTTCCAATTGACATGCATTAGAGAAAATTTGTGCACATCTTAATCCAAAACCAATGTCAAACAATGTGGATCACAAAAGCCATGCAATTGTAAGAAAGCTTGAGTATGAAGTCGCAATTTCACTCAATATTATAATCATAAATCAAAATTCATTTTCATGGAAATGGCATTCAAATGTAATTATTAGTTAAAGTAAAAGTAGAGGATTTTACCTCTCTCTTCCTTGCATATGGGAGAGAGGT
This sequence comes from Thalassia testudinum, assembly GCA_037157565.1. NCBI lineage: Eukaryota > Viridiplantae > Streptophyta > Magnoliopsida > Alismatales > Hydrocharitaceae > Thalassia > Thalassia testudinum. The sequence goes on from JAZHRO010000049.1 coordinate 42,898,125, forward strand.
TCATTCGAGGTGCTACTCCTACAAGAGGTTGGCTGAAGCGAGGCCTTCGTGGTGGTGGCGGTGGCGTGTAGTGAGATGGCCAGAGCCAAGTTGTCGGAGGAAAGGAGTGGCAGCGGTGGAGGAGCCTGTTGCTGGCTGCACGTGCTGCAGGAGCAAGGAGAGCAGTGCGCGGGCACTGCAGGCACTGTAGACACACTGGGAGCGTGGGTGCATGGAGGCGCGGCCTCTGTAAGGCGCACAGGCGTGTGCGGGCATGCTGGTGGCACCAGCTGCAGGTGCTGCAGGGAGGCGCTGGAGCGTGGGCGCATGGAGGCACGGCTATGCATGCCGCAAGGGGTGCATGGGCGTGGGTGCTGGAGCATGGGCTGCTGGCGAGTGAGAGTGAAGGCGCGTGGAGCGTGCGCTGTGGGCGAGCGGAGGTGCATAAGTGCAGGGGTGTTGGTGGTTCTGGAGAAGGCGAGGAGGCACGGGCGTGTGCTGGCTGAGTTGAGGGTGCGGTGGGCTTGATGCAACGTGCGTGCGGGTGGTGCGCTAGCTGGAGGTGCGGGCAGCGGTTGAGGTGGGCGCACACGCCTGCTGCGGTGGGGAGAGGGCAGGTGTGTATGGGTGGTTTGCTGCAGAAAGGCACGCGGGCGTGGTGAAGGTGAAGGCGCGGTGGGTAGATGGCGCATGCATTGAAGGTGGGTGCGCTGGAGGTGGCGTGAGTTGCTGGCAAGAAGAGTTGCAGCTCTTTGTGCTGCAATGGGTGTGGCGAGGTTTTTGGGTACTTTTTGGTGGAGTGGAGGAAAAACAGAGAATGGGGAAGAAGATGGAGGTGGATGCTGGTGATGGCAGTGAATATGGTAGCATGCACGCTTGTGTGTGCTTATGGTGGAGCAGCGTGCATTCACGGTGATGCAAGCATGCTCCTAATGGCGGTACGGCCTGTCACACCACACGCCCACGGTGGTGGAGGCTTGCCGCCACGGTTGAGGCCGGTGGTGGTGGAGTAGACTCTCTGCACAGTGATGAATAGGGGTGGGGGCCTCCTCTCAACGGCAGCTCTCCCTTCTCCTTTTGTAGCCACAGCCACACTAATTTCAAATTCAAAATGCCGTAGCATGAATGTGATGTGCAGGAGGAGGAGGTGGAGCCGGAGGAGTTACCTGTGCAAGGAGAAAAAGAATAAAAGAATAAAATTATTAGGGTTATTTATACATAACACCTTAACTTCTATGTTAATTAAAATAGTGCATCTAATTAATTAACTAATTAAATGTATGCAACCCTAGGTTAATTCTAAATGCATGAATTATGTACTTAAGATAAAAATATGAATTAATTTATTTACATCCTAATGTATGCTACCTAAATGTTAAAATTAATTTAATGTCTAGACATTTAGATATTTAAATAGCCCACGAATATGGGCTAATCAGTTGCCTGCCCTTTTGTTTGTGGGACTTGGTAACCTAGGCACCCAAAAATCACACACTGGTCTGGTTCAGTGCGCATAAAGGAGAATAATGCCAAAAAGTGTATGTTCTAAAAATGTTTTCCAGAAAAGTTAATGTAGGAGCGGCTCGAAGACACAAGTTGATTGGACGAGTTCCCAGCGTGGAGAGGAGGAATGTAAAACAATCCCCTTGAAGATGCGTTATAACATATCGTCTCCTCGATGCTTGTCTCCTAGGATATCTAAATATCCTACCAGTGGTACGGAAGCATCGTGTGCTAGTTCAGATGCCGTGGGTGGCATTATCCCAAAATGTTGATTGCCAGGGTCAGAATTTAGCTACAGAATGTCATGGGCGACACTATCCCAAAGTGTCGAAAGCCAGGGTTCCAAGGGTTGCCATGGGCGGTGCTATCTTGAAGCATTGATTTCTAGGGACCTTGCGAGGATTGATGGTAGGGACAAAGAATCTAATACAGATCGTGTTTAGGGCCAATCCAATGTTGAGTCTAGGGGAAGTTAAAAAGAAAGAGAGAAAACTCTCGAAACAATATTTCTCCCTCTTTCTCTTACTAAAAATGCACTAGCAAGCTGAACCTAGCCTTGCTACACATATGCATGGGTGCTTTAACCGTTGGGGTCAACAAACCTCTGGGTTGTTTTCGTGGGCCTTAGAAACCTTCGGGGCAGACCCAAGGCTGAGGTTGGTTAGGTCCGCATCTTGGCTGGTACTTGAGTACCTTTAGGCCTATAGTTGGTATTTCAATCTAGTCTCTAGAGGCGTGGCATGATAGGACATCTTGACGGTAAAGTCTGGCCTGGAGATTTGGTCTGCTTCAGATAATTTTGCTGGGGACAAGCAAAACTTAGGCATGGGGGTATTTGATGGGTCCACTTTAGTGGACTAATTTAGTGCTTAAATACATTATTATTGGGATGAGAGATTAATTTAAAGCATGCATGTTATTGACAAAATCATGTGAACACTAGATTTATCATTTCATGTATTAATTGCATTAATCTTTATATGGAAGGATTGATTATTCACTTTAAAAGGTAAGGGCATCACATCAAAGCTTGATTTGAGATGTAGGAGGATCACCACTGCGTCTCTCCTCCTACAAATCCATCACCGTGGTCAGTGGTGATAGCATCGACACCTGCAACTACGTCTCCAACTTCGCAACCGTGTGCCTCCTCTCCAGATAAGTCGTCTGGGAACCCATCCCGAACGTTTGAGGACCACCACCGTGCTCCATCTTCTTCTCCTTCTCCTTCTGTTCTACAACTCCACCAACATAACCCACACCCTTAGACCGACCACTACCATCATAATTGCAAGCCTCAACCATCTGCTAAGATCCTCTACCTCCAGTAGTACAGAGCACTGGTCGCAATTATTTCGCATGTTAGGAATTGGGGTTACAAGTAACCCATCGTCGTAGTTGCAAAACACGTTGATCAGATAAAATTTATACTGAAACTCCAAGGGAGTCCCAGGTCGAACATAGGGAGGCGACATTTACTTTAACTGAAAACTGTGCTTAAATTTGTTTGTTTTTGGTATTTTAGGGTTTTGTTATTATTTTTGTATTTTTGAAATAAAAGACAAGTAATCAAAAGATAGAGATGGAATCAAATGTGATGTATCGCATTAATGTTTATTATAATAATCTACGAAAGTAAAAAGAGAGGGAGGTGAGAGGAAATCTCTCAAATTGGCTGTTCGGCGAGATGACAGCACCTGGCAGAAGCTCGAACGAAGGAGGTAAGGAGCGGGATGACGGAGGTGAGATGCAGGAGGACGTCAAATTGAGGAAAGCTTCGACGTGGCTCCAAAATGGAGGTGAGAAGACGGAGATGATCTGCTACCGGAATGGAGGTAGGAGGACAGCTCCAAGGCGACCTATGAATGGGGATGGGAAGATGGAGGAGTATTTGGTGGGGCAGAGGTTCGTTACACTAATAGGTGCCTTAGGGGCTTGAGAACAAGTTCTAATGGAGCGTTGGTAGGCTTGCTAGAGCTTGGGAGTAGGTGGGAGTAGAGTAGGTAGAGATGGCTTGGAAGGGAGGGGGTGTAGGTCCCTTTATAGTTGAGGAGAAGAGGCAAAAATAGGTATGCGACCATTAGTGACATCCAAGCTGTCGCTGGAAGTGTCGCTGTAGGCAGCTCATGCCCGCTGACACCTACAGCTAGCTTTACTAGCGCACGAAGAATTAGCGATGGCTATAAGCATTGTTCTAGGTCTAGCTCATGCGTCGCTGTAGGTCTAGCCTATGCTTCGCTGTAGGCAAGCTCATGCGTCGCTGGCGCGTGCTGTCCCCACCTCTCTTTGCTGCGTGCGCGCGCATGCTCACGTGTTGGCACTGCACTGTGCGCATGCACGCGCGTGCTCACCTGCGCTGCTGCACGCGTGCGGGGGCACGTGAGTGCGCTGGGCGGCCTGTGCTACGCCATGTGGCACAATCTGGGCCGTCCATCTTCTTTTTGTTGTAGGGGCTGCTACAGAGGTCAGATTGAGTCGATTTTCACGCCGTTAGGCTGCAATCGTCGACCCAAATCCATCCATGTGGTCAGATTTGTCATTTGAAGCTCTGAATTATGTCACCTAGTCCCTTGGCTGTTGATCTTCCTCGGATTGCATATGGTTCTATGGGACTCCGATCGAGGCGATTTCAGAGGCGTTGGACTCTGATCGTCGTCTTGATCAGATCCATATGGTTGGATCGTCAATTCGAGGCTCCGAAATAAATATCCTTCTCTCCTGACCACAAAAAGGATGTAATTAACCTAAATTATATACAACTAGTCTAAATATAGAATGATGCATGCTATGCAATATTTATAACATGAAATGCATATCTAAGCCTAGGAACATGCATGAATAGGCATTTTACCCTCAATAAATGTGTTTATATCAAGTGCCTCCTCTACCCTTCCGGCGCTTCTCCACCTCTTTCCTCCTTACACGTAGCAGCAGCCCCCGGCCACCACCACCAGCCCCGACGCCTACTGCAGCGCCCTCGTGCATGCAACAGACCTCACGTAGCCACAGCCTCCTGTGCGGTCAGCAACCTCCAGCGGCCATGCTCTAGCTGCGCCTTCACACGTAGCACCACCAGCCGTATCACCCTCGCGTGCAGCAACACTTCTAGCAAGCGTGCAACCACCCTTGCATGCGGCTGCAGCCTCCTCACACGCATACACAGCCCTTGCGCTCATTCCTTCACGTGCATGCATGCCCATGCACCATAGCCGGCTCTTCTTCTCTTTCTTCTTCTTCTCGGCCAATAGAGAGGAACCCAAAGCGGGCATCCAACCACCTCCACGCAGCCACGTCCACGGGCCTCAAAACTTCGTTCCATCGACATCGTTGAACTTGTCTCACCCTCACAAGGTCACCCACGTCCACGACTGCCGCTGTCGACAACCCACGCGCCGGCGAGCTGGCACCACCACCGCCGCCCCTCCTCGTCGTCGGCGAGAGCTCCGACCATTGTTTCCATCGCCGTGACCTTCATCTGAAAGACCTTGCCTTCCTCGACCTCCTCGGAGCTTCGTGCCTCCAGCCAACGCTTCTTCTCCTCATGCGAGAAAGGAGAAGAGCATCCCCTATTTTGCTACAAGGAAAGCACCATTAAAATTTACATTTGATGCCCTTACAAGGAATTTGATTTTGATATTAAATATTTTATTATGGCAAACTTGTGGGAGGCCCTTCTCTTCTTGAGTTATTGTGACAATAGTGGAGGATTTGATTTACTAGTTAATGCACTTTTTTTATCCTCCCATGTTGAGTTGATATCAATGGCAATCTATTTTTCTTGGACATGATTTTATGTGGAATTAATATGGGTGATCTTATTGGTTCTATGCCTCCTTGTGATACGACTTGAAGTGTGGTATAATTTCAGTATTTTAGTAACTTTGATCGAAGGTTTTCCACCACATTATTTACTATGACGCATTATTTTTCTGATACACATCATCTCTAAAAAGCGAAAAATGTATGATCACTATCCATCACCAGCTTGCCAACATATTGGGTTACTTACTTGCCAGGGTAGGTTTGTTATGTATCTTATTTGGGTCACCTTCTGCTTCCCTACCAGAACCCGATTTACGAGATATTCCAATTCCACCTCAAGTAATATCTTTCCTGGCTTTTGCTTTTCAATGAGGACATTGTCAGATTCAGGCATGGGGGGTATAACCTGAGGTTGTTTATAGCATTTATACATATTCCGCATGCAATTAGGCATCCATCTTGCATAGAAAAAAAACAAAATAAAAACATAAAATGAGAAAAGAAAAAAAGAAGAGAGAGAATGAAAGAGATGAAATCTTTTGAGCGGAATTTCAAATATATTGAGAGACACAGAGAGAAAATGTGCAAAAATTATGTTGGTCCTAACAGTTGATTATGGAAAAGTTACCTAAGTTCTAGGACAGAATAATTGAATAAATAAAGTTCTGAAGTGCTAAAGAAAAGAAGATAAGTGAGGGATACCGACTATGGGCCTCCTGGGTCAATTCTAGGGCTTAAACACTCATGTATTTGTTAAGATCTGGACTATTCCTCAAGAGGTTGAGGGAGTTGCGAGGTCGATGTATTAAGTCTATGGATTAGGGAGTATTCGGCCCTGTTGCCTGCCCTTTGGTTTGCGGGACTTGGTAACCTAAGCACTTGAAAATCACACATTGGTTTGGTTCAGTGTGCATAATAAAGAATAATGCCAAAAAAGTGTCTATTCTTAAAATGTTTTCTTGAAAAGTTGACTTAGGCGCGGCTTGAAGACACAAGTTGATTGGATGAGTTCCCGATGTGGAGAGGAGGGATGTAAAACGATCCCCTCGAAGATGTGTCATAACATATCATCTCCTCGATGCTTGTCTCCTAGGATATCTAAATGTCCTACCAGGGGCATGGAAGCATCTCGTGTTGGTTTAGATGCCATGGACGGCATTATCCCTGAAATGTCGATTGCTAGGGTCTGAATTTAACTACAGAATGCCATGGGTGACACTATCCCGAAGTGTCGAAAGCCAGGGTTCTGGGGTTGCCATGGGCGGTGATATCCCGAAGTATTGATTGCCAGGGATCCTGTGAAATTGATGGTGGGGACAAGGAATTTGATACAGATCGTGTTTAGGACCAATCCAATGTTGAGTCTAGGGCAAGTTAAAAAGAAAGAGAGAAAACTCTCGAAATAATATTTCTCCCTCTCTCTCTTACTAAAAATGCATTGGCAAAATGAACCTATTCTTGCTACACATATGCACAGGTGCTTTAATCGCTAGGGTCAATGAACTTCTAGGCAGTTTGCAGGCCTTAGAAACCTTCGTGGTGGACCCAAGGCTGAGGCTAGTCAGGCTCGTATCTTGGCTGGTACTTGAGTACTTTTTGGCCTATAGTTGGTATTTTCGATCTAGTTTCTAGAGGAGTGGCATGATAGGACATCTTGAAGATAAAGTCCGACCTAGAGACTTGGTCTATTTCGTATGATTTTGCTCAGAACTAGCAAAACTTAGGCATGAGTGTATTTGATAGGTCCATTTTAGTGGACTAATTTAGTGCCTAAGCATATTATTATTGAAATGAAAATGTATTACGAGTGATGTGTTACATAGATAAAATTAATAAAGCTGTACAATTATCATTCCATGCATTTTTACATCTTAATCAAACAAATTCGAGTCATTATAGAAAGAGAAATTTGAATGAAATCATACTTAAATTTAGAGTGCATCTTTGGAGATTTAATTTGTCATATAAGAGAAAAGGAAAGAAAGAAAAAAGGAAATAAATAAAAACCTTCCTTCTCTCTCCCTCACGAATCTTTCTCTTCCCATAATCTCTTCATCCCAGTTGGAGAGTTGTAAGCCACGCTAGGAGAAAAGGAAAGAAAGAAAAAGGAAAAAAGAGAAAAAAATAACCTTCCTTTCTTTCTCCTCTAATATCTCTCTCTCTCACGAATATTCTCTACTCCTTCCTTCTTTGACTCTCTCCTTATTTAATATGTAGGGATGGGTCCCCCTGGGAGGCCTATCTCCCTCCACGGGGAGGAAGCCACCCATCTCCACATCCCCTCCCCACAAACAACTTCTCCACCATGTGCCACCACCACTGCAAGCCTCCAACACCGACCACATCCACAACTACGACCTTCCGCCACCACACTTCCACCACCGATGGACACAACCACCACCGCATCTCGCCTTCGACGACCACCATCGCATCTCGCCTCCGACAAATCCATCACCACTGTTGGTGGTGACAGCATCGACACCTGCAACTGCGTCTCCAACTTCGCAACCATGTGCCTCCTCTCCGCCACTGCGAGCCACCGTCAGAACCCACAACCGTGTGCCATCTTGCTCTTTTAAGACATTTGGGAAGGTTCCTAGACATCCAGAGACCGTATCTTCCTCTTCAGCCAGCGCCCATCGACGACCATCGCATGCTTTTGCACTGGCAACACCTCCAGCCAGCACTCCCCTCATGCGCAGTCCCCTTGTGTAACTCCAACATTGCGGGCTAGGCGCGCACAACGCTCGCATGAAGAAGCCTCACACACGGCCTCCTCTCTTTCTTCTTCCTCCTTCTCAACAGAGCCGTGCCTCCACCCTCTCATCCATACACCAACTCCTCTAGCGTGCCATCATCACGTGTGACCACAGGCCACAATTCTTCTCATGCGCCTCTACCATGTGTGGAGCCACTTCATAGTAGCAACCCCACCATCGGCTGCCTCCTCTTCTTATTCTTCGTCTTCTCCTTCTTCAGCAGCAAAAGAGAACCTAAAGCTCCAAGAGGATCCTCCACATGCAGTCACCTTATTTGGTCGGTGCTCTTTGTGCCATCAACTTCCCCAAGCTCGCTATACCGTCCCGAGATTGGCCATGCCCTCAGACGAGTAGTCCGCCACCCACTCACGATAGTGGGATGACACCACTGCCGGTGGTTTCTCCATCTCTGGTGGCCGGCTCCGGCCACCTCCTGCCATGGGAGCACCATCATCAAAAGCCCCTCCACATCCTCGACGTCCTTCGAGCAAGCCATATCTAGCCATGGCTCCATCTCCTCGTGCGAGCTGAGGGGGCAAATCCCCTGTTTTGCTATAGCAAGTGCCCAATTAAAAATTACATTGAATGCCATTGAAGAAGGATTGATTTTTGGATTTTTGGTTATTTTATTGTGTAAACATTGTGGTAGCATCCTCATATTCTTACGTTATTATTCAACACTTTTTATCACCATTGATTGTATCAAATTGGATTTCAAAATTGCACTTAACTACACATACATTCAAAATTACATGACATGCCACTACACATGCATCATCTACATATTTTGGGAGCTTGATTTATGACATGGAATTTACATAAATAGTCCATACTTCTCATGAAATTGTAAGTTACACTCAGAGCAGCATATTTATTGAATTGATTTCAAAAATGTCTCTGTGAACATGATGGCTACATACTCGTGAATTTATTGCAAACGTACCTCACTGTGGATATGAACTAATCCATCATGGTTAGTTTTACTTATAACTTATTTTGTTCAGGATTTTTTCCATCACGTGATTTCACTGCGACGACATATTTTTCTGATACCATCTGCAAGCGAAAAAGGCCCAACCAGTAGGCTCTCAAATGCACAAGTTCACTCATCGGTATCTCAAAAGGGACATCCTTTGATAGAAGATTAGTTAGGGGGTGCGTGATTTTTGAGAAATTGGGAATAAATCGATGGTTAAAATCAACGTGCCCTAGAAAGGATCAGATATCTTTGACCGAGCTAGGCATAGGGAGTTTAGAAATCAAATTCACCTTGGCTTGAACAACTTGGATGTCATTCTCAGAGATATGGTGACCCAGGACAATTCCCTCAAGAACCATGAAATGGCTCTTTTCCCAGGAAAAAACCAAATTCACGTCGATGCACCGTCTGAGGATTTGGACCAAGTGCAGGAGGCAATCATCAAATGATTCCCCAAACATTGAGAAGTTGTCCATGAAGACTTCAAGGTATTCACCCACCATATCTGAGAATATGGAAAGCATGCACCGCTAAAAGGTAGTGGGTGCATTGCAGAGACCGAAAGGCATCCAACGGAATGCATACATCCTGTAGGGGCAGGTGGAGGTGGTCTTCTCTTGGTCCTCAGGACTGATTGCCACCTGAATGTAATTGGAGTACCCATCCAAAAAGCAGAAGAATCAATTTCCCGCTAGTTTCTTGAGTATCTGATCAATGAACGGTAGTGGGAAATGATCCTTCTTCGTGGAGGCATTTAGTCTTCTGTAATCAATACAGACTCTCCACAAGTTAGCTATACGGGTCGGTATAGTCTCTCTGGTTTCAGTCGTAATGACGGTGAGTCTTGCCTTTTTTGGGCACAACCTGGATTGGACTGACCCAACGACTGTCGGAGATCGGGTAGATGATACCTGCATCCAACCACTTGATGATCGCCTTTTTCACGACCTCTTGTAGATTAGGATTCAAGCGTCTCTGCATTTTACGGGATGGTCGCAAGCCCTCTTCGGTGTAGATGTGATACGTGCAATAAGAAGGGCTGATGCCAGTCAGGTCATCGAGATCCACCCAAGGGCTCTTCGATGCTGCTGGAGAACAGAAATCAGACGTATCTCTTGATCAGAAGTGAGTCAGAAATTGATAATCACAGGAAAGGTCTGATCGGAACCCAAGAAGACAAACTTCAAATGATCAGGAAGAGGCTTCAATTCCATAATAGGGATATCAGCAGCAGCGGGTGGTTCAGAGTGAGGTTCAAGAGTAATGATAGGAGCTAAAGGTATCTCTAGGGCTAATTTAGGCTCTTCTAAGTGTGGGTTTTGATCTTCTTATGGTTGATCATTAGAGATAAGTAGGTTTTCCTCAACACATGGGTCATCAACCACGGACTCGATGTTGCAAATTTGCTCAAAAACTCCACAATTAATTCCTCCTTGAGCCTTAAAGATATCGATCTTTAGTGTCCTGCTCCCAAATTTTTACTCAATTTGGCCCTCCTCACAATTGATGTTGGCTCTAGTTGTGGCCAGAAAGGGCCTCCCCAAAATGATTGGTATGTTCTTTAAGTTCTTAGGAGCATCCATGTCTAAAACTATAAAGTCCACGGGGAAGTAGAAATCACGTGCCCTAACTATGATGTCCTCGAGAACTCCTTTAGGTGACTTAATAGATCGGTCAGTCAACAGTAATGTCACCTCTATCGGTCTAAGCTCAGATTCTTCAAGGTGGTCAAGTAGGGATGTAGGTATTAGGTTTATGGAGGCTCCTAGATCCAATAATGCATGATCAAATTGAATATCACCGATTGTAAAGGAGATTAGAGGGGTACCGGGATCTTTTGCCTTAGGTGGGAGTTTACTCAAAATGACGGAACTGGCTTGCTTTGAGAATACAATCAGGCTCCCGCCTTTGGTTTGTGGCTTATGCTTTGGTGTACATATATCTTTCAAGAATCTTGCATAAGACGGTACATGGAGAATTGCATCCATCAACGGGATGTTTATTTGGACCTGCTGAAAGAGCTTGACCAGGTCCTCCTCAAGAGCCACAGGTTTGGGTTTTTTCTTTCCCTTGGTCAAGGCCTCAGGAAATGGAACCTCTGTAGGTTCCTCTAGAATTGGTCCATGTTCTTGATATGGGATAGGAGTATCCTGAATAACCAACTTAGGATTAGGTTTTGGACTACCAGGCTAAGAGTGGCTTGGGTAAGGTGGTTCCTGAGTTGTTTTACCACTACGGGTTGTAATAGAGTTTAGTCCTGCCTAGATTTGAGTTGGGTTAGGCAAAAGAGGTGGTTGCTGATGATAACCCGTGTACAATGTCGAAGCCTCCATCCCGTTGGGTAATGGAACAGAAGGGGCCTGATAGACGTAGTGAGCCTGGTGATTAGCCCATATTTTTGGGCTATTTAAGTATTTAAGTGTCTAGACATTAAGTTAATTTTAACATTTAGATAGCATACATTAGGATGTAAATAAATTAATTCATATTTTTAGCTTAATTGCATAATTCATTCATTGCATGCATTTAGAATTAACTTAGAATTGCATGCATTTGATTAATTAATCAATTTGGTGAATTACTTGCATTGTTTTAATTTAACATAGAAGTTAAGGGTTTATTCATAAATAACCATAATATTTTATTATTTTCTTATTTTCTTCCTCCACAGGTAACGGCTGCTTCTTCTCCTTGCGCAACCGTTCACGCACAGCTCCAAGCATTCATTGGCCATGAAGAGCATCTGAGCCCACCTCTTTGGATTTCAAATTCAACGACAAAGGGAGGAGGAGACGACCATGCAAGGGTATGCCACCACCCATTCCACCACTGTGCTACATTCCACCACCATGGGCCTCCACGGCCAAACTCCGCCATACCGTGGGCCGGCGGGGTGACAAGCCGCCACGCCAAGAGGATGGACTTGATCGCCACCGTGCACGAGCTCCTTGAAGCTCGCCTACCATGAGTGCATCTTCTGATGCATGACTTGTTACCCTTGACCACAGGAACCATCACCACCTTCATCTTTTTCCCCATCCTTTGTTTTTCCTCTACTCCACAAAAATAAGCCCAAAAGCCACGCCATTCTCGCAGCAGCATGACTGTGCGTGCCCCTTGCTACGCATCCAGAACACCCGTAGAAGCCCTCCACGACCACCCTGCGCACGCCACTCACCTCCTGTAGCATGCACCACATGCCCGCAACTCAGCCCCCTTGCCTTCCAGTCGTGCGCACAGAGCGCGTTGCACCTCTGCCCGTGCGCCTTCCTGCAGCACACACCCACACGCCCTCTAGCTGCACTACACCTCCACCGCAACAGGCACGCATGCCCACTTCCAGTAGCTCAATGCACCTTCTCCTCCTATGCCTCAACCGTCGCCCGCACCTCCAGCCAATGTGCCTCAGCCCCTGTCGCACACCTGCAGGCGCGCGCGCCCACTTCCAGCCTGCGTGCACCTCCCTGTGTGCGCTTGCACCTTGCCGTGCCGTTGCCTGCAACACTTGCCGCGCGCCCTCCAGCCGCAGCGTGTGTAAGAGCAGCAACCACAGCCACTGCCGTTGCCCCCTCTCCGCTTCATCCCATCGGCTCCGACCACCATTTTCCATGAGACCACCACCATTTGAAGCAGCGTGGCTCCTTCTCCCTCCGGTGAGCTCCTCCCCTCCGGCCATCACCCTATGTATGTGCTCATGGCAAGGGGAGTTCTCCCCTGTTTTGCTACAGGGAACTTGCATTTAGTTATTACATTTCAATGCCATTGCCAAAGTCTCATTTTTTATTTTAATATGTGATATATTGAGTGAAATTGCGACTTCATACTCATGCTTTCTTATAATTACGTGGCTTTTGTTATTCACATCTTTTGACATTGGTTTTGGATTAAGATGTCCACAAATTCTCTCTAATGCATGTCAATTGGAAATTACATAGATTCATCACATATTTATTGAATATTTCAGTGAGGAAAAATTACACATATAACCTTACATTTTTGAGTTATTGTGTATCTTCTTTTTGTAGCATTTCATGTCAGATTTTACTATGGATTTCTCACTTGTTTGAACGAATATGAGAAAAATATTTGTGATTTTATTGCATCATTGCCTCTCTGTGGACACGACCCACTCTTCTGTGAGTAGTTTAATTTTTATTTTAATTATTTTATTAAGCGATTTTCCACCACTTTGATCCTACGATGACAAACCATCTTATTCACATTATTCGAAAGTAAAAATTATCTTATCACCTAGCCCAAAGTCAGGTTCATAACACGCCTCTGGTTCAGCACATTATTTGGATTGGGTAGAGGTTGCAAAGGGAGTGCACCAGGTTGGCGAGGATTTGCTATTTGGGTGATTTGGTTGCAAACCTCTGTGATCTTATTTTTATGCTATTTTTACATAGTCGCATTCGTCCTTTTAATATCAGCCAGAGTATGAAGAATAAGAGTCATTTGTCAGCCACATTTGTCTTTTTAATGTGAACACCATCATGAGCCCTAACTAGCTCATTTTGACTTAGAAAAGAGAACAAAAGCTCCTACATAACCAAATGGAGCTCTTAATTCAAGGAATAACCAGTTTAAGAGAAAAGCAAGAAATAAAGGGTAAAACTAAAATTTTACCATTGCAGTACAACAACGGGATTTCTTAGGGGCTAAACATAGGTCAAATGGTCTTAACATGATAAAAAGTGGGTTGGTTCAGACAGAAAAGGGTTAATGTGAAATCTGGGAATTAAATGACTTCTTGTAACCTTAAAACAGACCCACTTAATTAAAAAGGTTCTAGTCAGGATAAAATTCACCTAAACCCTCTAAAATTCATGGAAAAATATCCTATAAGGTTTGGAACCTTCAATTTGGCCTTTAGAACCTATTTTGACCTAAATAGGGGTCTTAGTCAAATGTTTACCCTAAATTGGGTTTTTGTGTAAAATGCCCAATCAAACATGGTCAAACCTAAAATAAAAATTCACCATTGGATTCCTTAGGTCCAAATTAGGTTTATACCAAAATTTGGACCTATGGGGAGTTCACCTTGACTTACTTTGCAAAATAATCTAACCCAATTACATTTAGACCCCTAGCTTTTGAAAACTATTGCAGACACCCCCTATCTTCCTTGTTATTATTTGCAATTAGGTCCCTCAACCATTTTAGTGGAGGAATCCTACTCTGGCGAGGATTCGAGGGGATATCTCCTTGATTCCTTAGAGAATCCCTCTCAAATTTGAAAGGGAGATTCTTTGAGAAATTCCTATTCATGTGAACCCAATCTTGAGTTCCAAATCCTACCCAATCTCTCATGCGAACGCATGAGAGATTTGGGTCTTTTTGACCTTCCAAGTCTGGCGAGGTTGCCGTGCTTGGAAGCTTGCCTTCCAAGAACAAGGCCCTCTGCCAGAAGCTATTTAAAGAGACCCCAGATCCTCCCGTTCCTCTTTACATTGGTTTGGCCGAAGACAACCCCCCAATTTCTTCTCTTCTCTGGCCAAACACGTAGCAAGCTTCGGCGACCTATATCTCCTCTCGTCGCTCTGCCACAATACCAGTGGCAGAGTTTCCTCTGCCTTCGTAGTCCGCGTCGCAACATACCTGCACACACGCCAACTACCCTCCTCATCATCGCCATCCCCCTCCACTAGGATCGTCATCTCCGATGGAGGTAGATACGAGCTGACCGCCCTCCTTTATCCTTTCATCTTTAAATCAGGTCAAATATTTTCCCCCTCTCTTCTCTTTATTTTCCCCTTTTTATTTCTATTTTCACCCCTCGACGCTCACAGACCACCACCATCTTCTCCACCTCCGACAGACCACCAGCGAGGTGCTTCCGTCATTCCACGCAACTACCCACCTCGCCAAACACCTTAGAAGCTCCGCCACATTCCGCTGATTAATTTCCCCCTCTCCATTAACCGCCATAATCTCCACTCAATCCCCTCGAACAAACCCGTCACCACGGCCACAGAACGACCTAGGCACGCATGCCCAGGCCATCCCGTGCCACGCCACCCACCGAGACACCTTCGACGTGCCACACTGAAGCCCCTTGTGTGATTTAATGGGGTTGCAAGGCCATTTTACTTGAGAGTACGTTTGGACATTGCCCGCCATTAACGCAAGCTTGAAGAGGCTTGCTAGCTTCACACAGCCTCCAGGTGCCAGGAGCCCAGGTCCCAGACATGCGATTTCCCCTTGCGAACGACTTACGCCCAGTAATTGGAGGCCAAAACATCTGTAGCCCTTGCGATTGAGTGAAGATTGGCTGCGGGTGCACGCGAGAAGTGTGTGGGACATTTAGTCCCACCTCGGTTGTTTTCGAGTGAGTGGAGCAGTATAAGATTAAAATGTGTCAGGGGCTTATCGCCTCCTGACACGGGGTGAGGTCCCACTCCCCACCACGCCTCATCCGTGCCCCATGCTTCGCGGACTTGGTATCTTGACTCGATTACCTGTGCACTCCTCGCGCACCACCCACACCAGTGCGCCTGGTCTCGGGCACACTGACCCAACCCATTTACCCGAGAAAGGCTCTGGTAGAGCGAGCATAAGAGAGAAGAAAGAGAGTTTGCAGGGGAGGGTAGGAGTAGGTTTTGCACTTGTAGGGAAAGGAAGAAGACAGCCAAAGAGGAAGGAGGAAGCTGAAGGCAGAAGGCACGGTAAGAAGGAAGCTAAGGAGAAGAAGCCGCAGAGGAACCTAAGGAAGGAGAAGGCATGGCTGAAGAAAAGGCAAAGCTGAAGCCAAAGAAAGAAGGAAGAAGAGCTGAAGGCCAAGGCAGGAAGGAATAGAAGAATTAGAGAAGAAAGAAGGAAGGAGAAAAACTAGAGAAGAAAGAAGAGAAAGCCAAGGCAGGAAGAAGAAGATAAAGAAGAAAGAAGCCAACGACAAAGGAAAGAAGAACAGAAGAAGAAAGAAGCCAAAGAAGAGAAAGGCAGAGAAGAGAGAAGAAATCAGAAAAGAAGCAGAAGGCAGGAAAATAAGAAGCACTGTAGCATTTGATTTTAAGATGTCTGATTCTCTTATATATTTTCTAGCTACATTTTACTATCCATATACTCATACTTTACATTCTGAATTATATTTTGAGTAGTTTTATGTGTTCAAATTGCATCTATTATTGAGATTAGTACGTGAGTTGCATTTGCTCCCTATGTTCAACCTCGGACTTAAACTTCGAGTAATAAAATTGTATTTGTTTTGAATGCTTTTTCGACTATACTACAACGCGACATTTTTAACACCCGATCAAGCACTCTTAACATTTTGGCGCCATTGCCGGGGAGCAATGCACAATTCATCACTAGTCTCTGCATTATTTTGATTATATTTGAGCACTTACTTGCCCTATTTGTTTTATTGTAATTTTGCGAGGTATTCCACGAGGAGATCTCCCATGCAAGTCAACCACTCCAGGGTAGGTATCTTCTCTATTCTTCCCTAATCAACCTCCTAATCTTGGGAAGATAAAAAGGAAACAATCAAATTAGGAATCACCTGCCTTCTTTTTATAGTAATTATCATTTAAAAGGATAGTTTCCTGATTTGTGAAATTTCTTTCAAAACTTATTGAAGTTGAAGTGATTTCGTAAGATCCTACCCAAAATTTCTGTGCCTATCAGGGATCACGCTTAATTTCTAAACCTCTGTGGACTACGCAGTTCTTGTTTGAAGTCCAAGGAGAACATTTGTGAAAATCAAAGAGGACTGGAAATAGAGCCACATTAGGGTTTCTACAGTAGGGTTTTGGAGTGCTAGTTCACACGTGCTTGCATAAAAGGAAACAAACCCACCCGCATCTGTGTGCTACCCAAGCCCTTGATTGAAAGGATCTAATCAAGACAAACCCTAAAATCAAGCTCTAAAATCACTTGAACCTTAAAAACCTTGGACCTAATAACCTAAGAGTCAAATCAGGGTGATTTATAGGTCTTGACCTAGAATCATTCTGCCATCCTTAGGGTAGGTTAGGTGAAGTTGGACTACATTGTAGGCCAACCAACCTCCAAATTAGGTCATAAGTCCAAATAACTGCTAATTCAAGTGAAATCAAAGGTACAAACTAGGACATAAAATTGATAAACTTAAGAGGTCAAGGTCCCCATTCTAGTCTACCTGGAATCTCAATGACAAGAGAGGTCGAGTGGGGGAAACCCTATAACCCGTGGGGGCGCTCTACCGTGAAGGGGTTTTTGCAGGACTCTCCTTCTCTAGTTGCCCAGATAATTCTCAGGTGGACGACTTTTCGATCCAGGGGTATCATCCACCCCGAACCTCCATAGTCATCCAAACATCTTTGGGTGACTTGATTGGGTCAAAAACACATCTAGTCCCTCATCCCTTCTCTTTAGAGCACACACATAGATTTTCAGTGGGATTCTTTATTCAGAACACTTCAGTCTAAGATCTGAATTCTGATCCTACATCTTGATTCCACCACTTGATTCAAATATGCAGCCTGGTTACTTAGGATTACCATTCAAGAAACCTGAGTCACGAAGATCCATGAGAGATAGAATGATTGAGGATGACCTTGATTTTATGAAATTGAATACAAAACCTCAACACCAGTAGAAGACATTCAGGTTAGTGTACAAACAACAACAACCTTCATCATAAACTGCGCCTAAGTGTTATTGACAGAATCCACAAAAGGATCAACCTGAGACATTCTCATAACAGGATACATTGAGATAGAAAAATTGCATAACTTTGAATACTTTCAATGCATGACAAATCCTGTACTTTGGGAACAACACCAAGATGATCTTGAAAAATGGGAAGAGATGATGAGATTATTAAAATAAGTTATCGATCAGCAATACTTGTACATGCCCCAAACAGATAATGAACCATCTTGGAATAGTATTGAGGATCAATCCAATTTCCCAAATGCCAGGTTTGAGGCACAAGGCTGTTGTGGATTCCAAATCCAGATGAAATACAACATGCTTGATCTTGAATTAGGTTGGGAAGTTCCAATTGCAGAACACGAGTTTGAGCCGACCCTAGATCTTGGGTCACCAAGCATAGAATTCCAAGATTCCTGCAATAATGAGATTAGAGCTGAACCTCTCGAGGGTGTAAATCCCACCCTTTATTCTGATAAGGTGACTCGCGAAGGTAATTCTGACCTAGATTCTAGTGATTCAACCCACATCCTCAACCTAGAATCTGGATCTGAAACTTTTTGGGAAGATTACGAGGCCTCGTATGACGAAGATTAAAGTTTCAATGAAGAGTATGATTTTGGGCCCTTATTTGAAGAATATCCCTCTCCAACATCCTCAGAGATACAGATCAATTTTTTAGAAGTCACGCCAATCTACGATACAGAAATCGAGGAGTTGGAAGAGTGGGGGTTTGATTGGGTCTTTCCTACAAGCCTAGAACTTGAGCATAGACCAAATAAGGACACCTTTTTGAGCTCAAAATTTACATATAGGCTAGACCCAAGGCAGGCTGCTAAGTATACATCATATGATTTATTCTGTGGTGAAACCCATGATCTAGAATCTCGTTCAGAGTTTGATTTTCACAAGATCTCCGACAATTGCAAATCTCAACATGATTTTGGAGAACCTCTTTCCCCTGACTTCGACTAGCCAATCTACGGCCTCAGCTCACATGATTCAGACCCTGACTTCGACTTTGAGGTCCTTGATCCTGAGATCACTTATTTAAAATCAGGTTCCAGTGAATTGAAATCATTTCTTTTCTATCCTCAGGAATCAAAACTAGAAAATGCCGAGAGTGACTGCAACCTAGAATTCTAATCTTTTCTCGACTTAGATTTCCCTCATCCTATAGACACTCTTCAGGCATTCACTTTTGAATTTGAGAGCTACTATGAGGACTCTCTAAATGAAACCACCTATAACTCCTTTCTAGAAGAGCCCTCATACACAATTCTTATTGAAGCCACCTCCTCTGCACATACAGAACCTATCCAAACCCATTTTCAACCCCGACCTGCAACTAAACTCAATTTCTATTCTGATTCCCCTCTTACTAAGCCGATTGCAGATGATTCTACTCCACACCTTTATTAGGTTTCGGACATTGATCAGATTGAATACCATGCTCCATCATTCTCTGATTACCCCTGTAGGGTTTCTGCATCATCCACTGATTATTTTACGGATCCCTACTGTGACCAGGCTGATTCGACTTAGCCAAACCCCGAATTCGCACTTCCACATCCTTTCGAGCTCCATAGCGTATGGTGGGTTCCACATCTCTTGATCTACATTTATCAACCCACCATATTGATTGGGTTTGGGCTGCATCATCAGCCTATCGATCTGAACAAGCACCTGATTGGACCAACCAGGCTCTTGATCAAGATGCTTGTTCTACAAAACTTAGCTGATTTGACCACTCCCTCTCCATCCCATTTCTCGCTCGGTTGAAGGCATTGAATTTAGTGCTTAACAGGAGGCAACCCGTCATTCCAAAAGCCCAAGATTTGTCTGATTATCCGTCTGTACTTCACATCTATTGCACCCTGAGTTTGGATTTCATAGAACAGTTGATCCCACCTATGGTACACGTGCCAGAGCTTGAAATCATTCGCATCAATCATTCCCGACCCATTCGCCCACCCAATAAATCCTATTCTAAGTCCTTGAACCCAACACTGTTTCACACCCTCCATTTATAATGAGGACATTGCAAAACTTAGACATGGGGGGGTGGTAAAGTGCAAACATACAAAAATTAAGAAAAATCAGAAGGATTCTCACAAAAAAATCATATATGTCAAAAATACCAAGAAAAAAGGAGAAAATTGTGAAAAAGAACAAAAAATTGGAGGGAAGAAAACTTTAAGGCCATAAGGAGGAAAAGAGCAAAATGTCAAAAAAAAGGAGCACAAAATGAAAAGAAAAAGAGATAGTCATTAGTAAGAAATTAAAGGATTAACCGAAGTTCTAGACCACATCAAGAAAAAGAAAAATGAAGGAAAAAGTGCTAATGAGACACAAAAGAGATTAGTAGGAACGTTGATCTTAGGCCTTTTGGGCTAGACTGTTAGGCTTAAAAATTCAAGTATCCGCTAAGATCTTGATAGTCCTCAAGAGGTTGGAAAAAATGCGAAGCATAAGATTAGGTCTAAGGCTTAGGGAGTATTCGACCTCGTTAACTGACCTTTGGTTTGCGGGACTCGGTAACCTAAGCACCCCAATCCACACACAGTCTGGTTCAGTGCACATAATTATCAAAACCACGTAAAAGCATTTAAATGTTATAAACAAAGTTGCCTAGATTAGGAGCTGCCGATCAACACAAGTCTATTTGGACGAGTTGCCGGCATGGAGAGGCGGGAAATTCCCCTCGAAGATGCATAACAACATATCGTCTCCTCGGTGCTTGTCTCCTAGGATATTTACATATCCTACTGGGGGCACGTAAGCACCCTGCTGGTTCAGATGCCATGGGCGGCATTATCACGAAATGTCGATTGCCAGGGTCTATTTTGGCTACAGAATGCCATGGGTGGGATTATTATGAAATCTTGAAAGCCAGGGTTCTGGGGGTTTCCATGGGTGGTGCTATCACAAAGCATTGATTGCCAGGGACCTTTGAGGATTGATGATGGGGACGAGGAATCTGATACAGACCGTGTTGAGAAGCGAATCTGAAGCTAGGAATAAAAAGAAAAGAGAGATAAAATTCTCCAAACAAATAAATCCTCTATCACTCTCTTACAAAAAATACACTGTAAACTGAACCGAGGCTAAAATATGTCTCAAGCACGGGTGCTTTAACCGCGGAGTCCAACGAACCTTAGGATAGTTCCTGCGGGCCTTAAAAACCTTCGCGGAGGACTGAGGCTAGAGTGGGTCAGGTCTGGATTTTGGTTGGTACTTGAGTACCTCTAGGTCTACTGTCGGCATTCTAACCTAATCAAAAAGGAAAAGAAAGAGCACTCATCATAATGTGTGAAAGGAACTCATGGTCTAGATTAGAAGTTAAAACCTTAAAATTTTGCTAAGGGACTAGTAAAAGCTAGGAATGGGAGTATGATGGGAACACCATCATGAGCCTTAACTAGCCTATTTGACCCAGAAAAGAGAACAAAAGCTCCTACATAACCAAATGGAGGTCCTAATTCAAGGAATAACCAGTCTGAGAGAAAAGTAAGAAACAAAGGTTAAAACTGCAATTTTACCATTGCAGTGCAACAACGGGATTTCTCAGGAGCTAAACATAGGTCAAATGGTCTTAACAAGATAAAAAGTGGGTTGGTTCAGACAGAAAAGGGTTAATGTGAAATCTGGGAATTAAATGACTTCTTAAAACCTTAAAACAGACTCACTTAATTTAGCAAGGTTCTAGTCAGGATAATATTCACCTAAACCTCTAAAATTCATGAAAAAATATCCTATAAGGTTTATAACCTTCAATTTGGCCTTTAGAACCTATTTTGACCTAAATAGGGGTCATAGTCAAATGTTTACCCTAAATTGGGTTTTTGTGTAAAATTCCCAGTCAAACATGGTCAAACATAAAATCAAACTTCACCATTGGATTCCTTATGGCCAAATTAGGTTTATACCAAAATTTGGACCTAAGGGGAGTTCACCTTGACCTACTTTGCAAAACAGTCCAACCCAATTACATTTAGACCCCTAGCTTTTGAAAACTATTGCAGACACCCCCTATCTTCCTCTTGTTCTTTGCAATTAGGTCCCTTAGCCATTTCAGTGGAGGAATCCTACTCCGGCACGGATTCGAGGGGGATATCTCCTTGATTCCTTAGAGAATCCCTCTCAAATTTGAAAGGGAGATTCTCTGAGGAATTCCTATTCATGTGAACCCAATCTTGAGTTCCAAATCCTACCCAATCTCTCATGCGAAAACATGAGAGATTTGGGTCCTTTCGACCTTCCAAGTCTGGTGAGGTTGCCGTGCTTGGAAGCTTGCCTTCCAAGCACAAGGCCCTCTGCCAGAGGCTATTTAAAGAGACCCTAGATCCTCCCGTTCCTCTTCACCTTGGTTTGGCTGGAGACAACCCCCCAATTTCTTCTGTTCTCCTTCGGCCAAACACTTAGAGAGCTTCGGCGACCTATATCTCCTCCTCTCATCGCTCTGCCGCAATACCAATGGCAGAGTTGCCTCTGCCTCGGTCGTCTGCGTTGTGCCATACCTGCACATGCGCCAACTACCTTCCTCATCATCGCCGTCCCCCTCCACTGGGATCTTCATCTCTGGCGGTGGCAGATACGAGCCGACCGCCCTCCTTTATCCTTTCATCTTTAAATCAGGTCAGATATTTTCCCCCTTTCTTCTCTTTATTTTCCTCCTCTCTATTTCTATTTTCACCCCTCGACGCTCACAGACCACCACCATCTTCTCCACCTTCGGCAGACCACCGGCGAGGTGCTTCCGTCATTCCATGCAACCACCCACCTCGCCAAACACCTAAGAAGCTCCGCCACATTCCACTGATTAATTTCCCCCTCTCCATTAATCGCCATAACCTCCACTAAATCCCCCCAAAGAAACCCATCACCACGGCCACAGAACGACCTAGGCACGCATGCCCAGGCCGCCCCGCGCCATGCCACCCACCAAGAAACCTTTGCCGTGCCACGGCGAAGCCCCCTATGTGATTTAATGGGGCCACAAGGCCGTTTTACTTGATAGCAGGTTTAGACATTGCTCGCCATTAATGCGAGCTTGAAGAAGCTTGCTAGCTTCACAACAGCCTCCAGGTGCCAGGAGCTCAGGTCCCAAACGTGCGATTTCCCCTTGTGAATGACTTGCACCCAGCAATTGGAGGCCAAAGCATCTGCAGCCCTTGTGATTGAGTGAAGACCTGCTGCGGGTGCGCGTGAGAAGCAGGTGGGACATTTAGTACCACCTTGGTTTTTTTCGAGCGAGTGGAGTAGTATAAGATGAAAATGTGTCAGGGGCTTATCGCCTCCTGACACAGGGTGAGGTCCCACTCCCCACCATGCCTCATTCGTGCCCCACGCTCCGCAGACTTGGTATCCTAACTTGATTACCTATGCACTCCTCGCACACCACCTATGCTGGTGCGCCTAGTCTCGGGCGCGCTGACCCAACCCATTTACCTGAGAAAGGCTCTGGGAGAGTGAGCGTAAGAGAGAAGCGAGAGAGTTCGCGGGGAAGGGCAGGGGTAGGTTTTACACTTGCAGGGAAAGGAAGAAGAAAGCCAAAGAGGAAGGAGGAAGCTGAAGGCAGAAGGCACGATAAGAAGGAAGCTAAGGAGAAGAAGCTGCAGAGGAAGGTAAGGCAAAGAAGCTAAGGAACGAGAAGGCACGGCTGAAGAAAAGGAAAAGCTAAAGCCAAAGAAAGAAGGAAGAAGAAGAGCTGAAGGCCAAGGCAGGAAGGAATAGAAGAATCAGAGAAGAAAGAAGGAAGGAGAAAAACTAGAGAAGAAAGAAGAGAAAGCAAGGCAGGAAGAAGAAGATAAAGAAGAAAGAAGCCAACGACAAAGGAAAGAAGAATAGAAGGAGAAAGAAGCCAAAGAAGAGAAAGGCAGAGAAGAGAGAAGAAATCAGAAAAGAAGTAGAAGGCAGGAAAATAAGAAGCACTGTGGCATTTGATTTTAAGATGTCTGATTTTCTTATATATTTTCTAGCTACATTTTATTATCCATAAACTCGTGCTTTACATTCTGAATTATATTTTGAGTAGTTTTATGTGTTCAAATTGCATCTAATATTGAGATTAGTAAGTGAATTCGATTTTCTCCCTGTGTTCGACCTCGAACTTAAACTTCGAGTAATAAAATTGTATTTGTTTTAAATGCTTTTTCGATTGTCCTACAACGTGACATTTTTAACACCCGATCAAGAGCTCTTAACAACCTCTGTCAAGGCCAAAGGAACTCAACAACCATCGTTCACCTCTACATGCATTCGCCAACTCTGGTCGCCGTTCTCTGTGCCATCGACTCCATTGAGCTTGCCTTGCCTTCATGAGCACCACACCCTCAGAACCTCCAATGACAGTCCATGTGCGTGCGTGCCCAACCCACCATCTGCAAGCATCTCCCCACTATCTGGCCACCTCCGTCGATGCCATCACAGCCCATGGGTAGCTCTCGACCACGTCGACTTCCACCGAGCTCCTCAGCCTTCGTTGTAGCCTCATGCACACGCACGTGCAAAGGATATAAATTCTCTATTTTTGGGTTAATTAAATATTACATATGATGCCATGACCACTTATGGGATTTATGAATTTGATTATTTTATAAAGTTGAAATTGCATGCTTGCCCTCAAGTTTCCACACTATTTCCCCCATGCACTTACATCCTTATACATTGACTTAGGGTTCTACATAAATGCATGAAATATCATCAAGCACCTACACGGCCTAGAGGAGAAAGCCCAATGTCTTGAAGTCTAATTACACTAGATGCCATTGTGGGTTATTTGCATTTAACTTGTGGGTTATTTTATGGAGGCGAATTTGCTTAGGTGACCCATGCAGTATTGCATTTTTTGCTCTATTTCATACGATATTTTGATAGAGGATTTTTGTGGAAATACGGACCTCGTACTTATGACAAAAAATTACATATATGTGAATTTATTGGTCTATTCCTCCCTCTGGATACGACATCCTAACTTCATGGTTAGTTTTACTGGTAAATATTTTTGTTTGGGATTTTTTCACCATGTGATTTATATTGTGACAGTGTATTATTTTTCTGATATCATTTTGCAAGAGAAAATTTCTCGATCACCTACATGAATGCAAAGATCAATAAGGATAAGACCAAGGCATTTCATGACCACCATATCCAGAGGAAATCTTTCGCGCATAATTAGTAAGTCTGGCTATTTGATTCTAAACTCAAATTCTTCATGGGTAAGTTGAAGTCCAAGTGGATTGCCCTTTTATTGTGATTCGCTGATACTCTAATGGGGGAGTTCAGATCCTGGACCCGAAGATTGGACATGTTTCTACAGTGAATGGCCAGTGCCTCAAGACATTCTTGGCCCAGGCACCTCCTTGATTGTGCAGCAATCATAGGACTTAAATGACCTAAATTAAGTTAGAACTTAGCATAATTTTAGTATAATTCATGCATTAGTAGCATACATTGCATCTTTTTTGCTTTACTTAAATAATCATGAAATAATGTACTAATTAGTGCCCTATTTGGATTGTAGGTAATAAGAAGCTTAGGAGATGGCCTGAAGCTGGATCTGAAGAAGGGAAGAATCCAGAGCTATAGTAGAGCTGGAGCAGAAGCTCTAGAATAAAGATGAAGACATAATGTAGGGAAGAGGTATACTGCATTACTAGTAGAATTTTAATATTTAAGTTAAAAGATGAGGAACATAGGACCTTTCTTAGCCTTAGGATAGCCTTAGATACCTTCCTAAATCCTAGCCACCCTTAGATTAGGTCACCTTAGCCTGGAATACCTTAAAACCCATCTTCTAGCGCATCTTTGGAAATCTAGGTTGGTTGCTGGATGTCCAGAACCCTTAGACACCACCCGCAGAACATAGAACCCAATATGTTGGAATATTGGACGTCCAGACAAGGTGTCAGACATCCAATTTCTGCAGAAATCCAAGACAGAACCTCAACTTCACCTTGACTCAACATTGGATGTCTAGACTAGAGAATTAGACTTTTGATTTTGAAGTATAAGTCGTCTGATCACTAAATCAGACATCTGGAACCCCTCTCCAGTTATTTTTGAAATCATGCCTAGATCTTGATTTCTTAAACCCCTTAACCCAATCCTACACCCTAGGAAACCTAAATTAAGGTGCCCTAAGCCTAGTAAACTACCCTAAGACCCTCCTAAAAACCTAATTAGGTTCTCATTAAGCCCAATTGACTTGGATCTAAGTCAATTACAATTCACCTAGTCAATTGGACTCATAGAGTCCAATTAAGCTCAAATCTCAACCAACACAAGTCCAATTGGACTTAGTGAGAGCCCAATTGACTTAAGCCTGATTTAATTGGGAACTTCCTCTCTCAATTACACACACACCCACTCAATTAAACTTGTGGTGAGTTTAATTACACTTATCACATTAGTATTAGTGTTTATAAACCTATTTTTAGAGACCTACCTAAACCCAATTGCCTAGACCTATAGGACAACCTAGACCACCTAGCCACCACACATACTCACGCACACACACACACACACCACCACTTGGTCGTCCACTCTAGAATTCTCTAGAATGGCCTCCAAGTGGCAGCACCTTGAAAGACTAAAAATAGTCTTTCAAGGAGTCTACAACTCCTTCCCATGAAAAGTGGATGTAGAAGACCCACTTCAAATGTGGTTGGACGGCCACCTTGGGAGCTCTTCTAGAGAATTCCACACTTCTCTAGATGAGCCACCCCTTGGCCTATTTAAAGACCCTCTTGGATGGCCAAGGGACCCTATCTAGAACTTGGACTCCATCTTCATCTTCATACCATTGGTGAGCTCCACCGTCATCTTCACTCCACGTCCACGTCTAAGAGCTAGAGCACCTCCACCACCCTCTCAAGAGGTTGAGCACACAC
The DNA here is from genome assembly GCA_037157565.1 of Thalassia testudinum. Taxonomy (NCBI): domain Eukaryota; kingdom Viridiplantae; phylum Streptophyta; class Magnoliopsida; order Alismatales; family Hydrocharitaceae; genus Thalassia; species Thalassia testudinum. Next base: position 42,924,638 of record JAZHRO010000049.1, read on the forward strand.
CTTGGCCGTCCCTCTTTCCCCTCCCACCACCTTAAGCCACATAGCCATTGGAAACCACCTCCAATGTTCTGATTTCTATTAGCTAGTTTCACGTTCTTCATGTTTTGATTCTACATTATTATCTTGCTAATAATAGTAGTAATCCTCTACCTCGACGAATGCATGCATAATCTACCTTAGGTTCATGCATGCATATTTGTTCTGTTAATTACAATAGTATTTTCAAGCTTTCATGTACAAGCTTTCCTCTAAAATTGTGTAATGACAATATTTGTGAAGAGGTAGAAATCATCATTTGCTTGTCTCATCTATCTACATTGGAACAAAATGTCGGTTCCAGAGGATATTAATGATTTAGCAATGATTCATTTTTTGCTAGAAGCCATTGTATAGTAGAAATAGTGCGAACGCAAACACACAAGTTCACTTTTGTGATGTACCTGACACATGCACATGCTTTCCGTGTTAACAATGTGACTGGCATATCTTTCACCTGCACCATTGAAATTGGAGTCCACTTCTAAGCAAGAAAAGAATTTAAAATCAAAAATCAACTTCATTTCCATATGCCTCCCTGAGATCGATCAGGACTCACTGTCTAGATAATTAAAATTTTTGTTGGAATCATGATTCGCACTATACTATGACGCTTTTCTCACTATATATGCATTTTGTGATTGTCAAACACTCCTGTGGATGAAGTCATCAGCCTTCTTGAGGACGTGTAATTGAGTTCTCGCCATATTACATAGGTGTTGGAATAAGCTGAACGAAAAATTTAGAAGCTATTCTAGGTGATTTCTATGCTTTATAACTCCTATCCTACATCGCTTCTCATTATGTTTATATTCATGCATGAGGACATGCAAGAATTTAGGCATGGGGGGTAGTACATATACATTGAATTTTTTTTTGCCAACACCTAGGATTTTAGGTGAAAATTTTCCATTATTGCATTCGCATTTTGCATATTTGCTTGCCGTATTCCTTTTTAATAAGTTAAAAAAAAATAGAAGAAAAAATATTTTTATATATAGTTTATCTATACAAACAAAAGTGAGTTTTCATCGTTGTTTTTGGAATTTAAGTTAGGAGGAATCAAGAATTCTTGATTTTGAGGATTTATTGACTTTAGGAAATGTAGAACAAAGCCTTTCTATCTAGACTCTTGAAGTCTTAGTAGACTTAATTTTTCAAGTATTTACCTAAATTTGAACTTATTTTCTCGAGTTTTTGAAGGGATTCGAAAAACCTTAAAGTATTAAGTCAAAAAGGGTGATAAGTGAATGACTTATCTTTCCGCCCTTTGATTTGGATAGTCTTTGAGTCCCAAGAATCTTCAATTACATTGTGAACTGACTCGTCTCTTCGACAATTTTATTGAGTCCTTAGTAGTCAATAAAATTTAGTCTTAGGGCAAAAGATTCAAAGGACTTCTGTCGTGTTTCTAGTTCTTAGGACTATTCTTGCTTGTAGGGTATGCATTTAGAATGGATAAAGGAGAGCCACTCACCTAGAAAAAAGAGTTGTAGAAAATAAAAAAAGTTGAGAAATTGAGAAATGAGAAAGAAAACAAAAAATTTTTAGCCTAATCCCATGAACCCTACCAAATAAAATGCACCTCATTACAAATGGGTGCAAATTCTTCCACCAAATAAATAAAAGCATCTCGCTACGCATGGATGCTACCCCTTTCCAGCACATATTACAATAAAAAAGCACCTCGCTACAAATGGGTGTTTACCTATAGATTTTTGAAAAATATAGAGATATTAGGAAACCAGCCAAGGAGATATACACCTAGAGTGTTGACCTTAGGGTAGAAAAGTGGTGAGGTGAAAGCTACCAAATCCTAGTATGGCTTAATCGAAGATAGGATTGTCCCATTGAGAGCTTAGAAATATTCTTAATTTTATTGAATATGCTAGGAGTCAATTTAGTTGTCCTTTATGGCGAGTCAAACTAATTCACACACAAGATGCTTGCTTCTTATATTCGCTTCAAATCTTGGGTGGGTTGACTAAGTCCAGAAACTTACCCTTACGACCCAAGTCTGATGGATAATAGGGTTCTTGATTTGATTCGGGCGATTCAAATTTGAGTCGGTACTCGAGAGTTGTTAGAATCATTACCGTTAAGGATTTGTCCGTAATTTCTTTTCATTTGTGAAAAATTGTATCGAGATTTTTGAGTAAAACTCTCTTGTTCCTTTACAACAACTAGTTTTACAATAAAAGTATATATATATATATAAAGTTTGTTCTCACTTTGATTTCAAAAATAAAGAAAAATCCACTTATTTGATTTTCGCATCTTTTTCGACTGGATTTTCGTATGTTGGTTTTGCTAGGGATTAGCAATGTTTAGGCATGTGAGTATGATTATACAGAAATCATAGGACTTAACCAACCTAAATTAAGTTAGATCCTAGCTTAACTCATGAATAATGCATGCATAAGCTACGTATTTTTTATTATAACTATTTTACTTAGTTGCTTATAGAATAATTTCATTCTACCTTACTAATTAATGAATAATTATATTTTTAGATAACAAGGACTTCAGGAGATGTCCTGAGACTGAATAAAAGGTGGATAGAAGTTGGAGCTGTAGCAAAGCTGGAGCGGGAGCTTCGAATAAAGAAGAAATAAAGGCAGAGAGTAAAAGGGAGATAGACTAGGTTACTTGTGGGAATAAATGAAAAAAAAGAGGTAAAGAAGAACTTAGGATAACCTTATCCCTATCCATAGTTTCCTAGGATAGCCTTATTCCTACTTATATCCATAAGCCACCCTCCTATTAGGTTAAATTAACCTATAACCCAAAACATGGATAGTGCTATCCATGTTCTTATCCACAGTATCCCTCCCCTTATCCTCCACTTGGGATATCTATATCCCTAATCCTGAATTTCCCCCACTTTGGCCAAAACTTGGATAAGGTTATCTCGATTCCATTATTCATTATCCATAAACCCTATCCACTATCCCTATTCCTAATCCATACCTTAGAATCCTATTTAGGCCCATAGAACCTTCAATTGACTCAATCTAAGTCAATTGGTTCACCATAGTCTAATTGGGTCCAATTGGACCTGATTAGGCTAACCCTAGGCTAATTAGGCTCATGGTAGCCTAATTAGACTTTATCTAAACCCAATCACTTAACCCACATCCAATTGGGTGCACTCATATTTGATTGGGTGCACCTGAACCCAATTGGATCCACCTAGGATCCAATTAATCCATCTTTACCCACAGGTCTAATTAGGTTCGGTAGAACCTAATTAGACTCAACCTAAACCTACTTGAGTTCACACACACACACCTACTAGGATCACCCTAGCCCAATTAGACACACACATCTAATTAGACTAGGACCTACCCTATTAGACTCAAACCATTAAATCCTAGGTTAACTCAACCCAATAAAACCTAAGCCTACACAACTTATTATTACCAAAAACTTTACCAGAACCCCCTCAAATTTACCCTACACTTTGTCCACAAAACCCTAACCTATTCCCCTCTAAAAGTGGGTGCTACCTAAACCCCAACCCTAACACACATAACTAGCCACCACACCTTTCTCTTCTTATTTATACACCACCTAAGGCCTTACAATCTCCCATCTTCTTCCTCCCTCCATTTGGCCATAGCTCTGACTCCACCTTAAGCCTCCTACCACCACCTCTCCAAGGTCGTCCTCCACCACCCTGGTGGCCGACCTCCATCCTCTCTCCATCTCCAAGCCACACGATCACCAAGGACCACCCTTGGTGCCCATATTTTCTCTAATAGTATTGTTCTTCTTAGATTCCTATTTTTTGCATTCTATCTTTTGTAAGTAACTAGTTTATTTTTTCTTCTATCATGAGTTTTAGGTATGCACTACTTTCTTGTGGTGTGTAGATAGGCCTCCATACCCACAGTCTAGCCATCACCATCCTCCAGTGTCGACGGCTTTACAAGCAATCCCGACGGGATGGTTTTCTATTAGATAGATTTTTATTCCTACTACTTTTTATTCCTGTCAAGCATTCTTCTAGTTTTGTTTATGCAAATATTTATGCTATTCTAATTATCAATGCAATACAAGTTTATTTTCATTCCAGCCTACATTGTGATAATTTGATTTCACATTATTTGGTTTCATCTCTTAATCATTAAATCACACACCCAATAAGTAGATTAAGTTTTTTGGTTTATTGATTTTGCATAGTTAGGTTAAGAGAAAGTAATAAAATGGTAGCTCCCACCCACATAAGCGAATTGGTAATAAATGAAAGCTCTCTCGATGTTACTCACGTTATATGTGAATTTCACAATGAGAATTATTCTTATACATTTTATATTTACTTGTGCTACACGATGATTATGCGATTTGAGAGAGTGATCGGGGAATTCACCGTCCAAGAGATTAGTCACATCTCTAGGTTTTAGGTTAGGATTTTAGGTTTTTGCTTTAGATTGAGGATAGTTTTAATTTCGCAAGCAAAGAACATAAAGAAAAAAATCAGAATCATTTTCGTAATCACCGCCTCTTAGAGATTGACTAAGACTCATCTAGAGTTTCATTATTTTATTTTTGTTTAGATTTGATTTTGCATCTATACTATGACATAAAAATTATTAATCTCGCATTTTCGAACCTAACATGGGATTGGTGTTGTATCCTTTTTACCCCAAGGATTTTCGTGGGGTGGTTCTTGAAAGGATGAAGGATGTGCCACTCACTTAGAAAAAAGATTTGGAGATTCTAATGAGGAGTTGAAAAAAATTTATTACACCCTACTTGCAATAATGCAACATGGTACAAATGGGTGCTTATGCTTATTATCCACCAAATCAAGCATCTCTCTACAAATGGATGCTACCCTTCTTCACCAAATAAACAATATCTCAATATCAATGGGTGTTTTGACCTATAGAAAATGGATTAGAAAAATATGGAGATAAAAACTACGAATAAGAGTTCTACCAATCCAGTCGAGGAAATATACGCCTTAAGTGTTGGCCATGGGATAAAAATGGGTGAGGAGAAAGCAACCAAGTCTGAGCAAGGCTAATCCAATGGCTTGATTTGGGATGACCTGGATTGAGATTCTGATGCCTTGAGGTTTGGATTTTTGCAACACTGGATGCCTGTAGATTGAATCTTTCTGCACTTGCATGAATGCTTTAACCTCATAGCTACTAAACCTTGAGTGGGAAGTGAAACCTAAGAAATGTAACTCTGAAAACTAACGATTGATGCTTAAAGGAGATAGAATGAAAAAGTCCTGGATCTAGATGCCTGTCCTTGATGCTGTAGGCTGGATGGATTAAGAGTCCTACTCACTTTCTGAAGCTTGGTTAATAACGAGTGTCCACGTAATTTACAAAAACTTGAGTCAATTTAAATCAGAATTCACAAGCTCTGGGACTAATTTGTGTCTATTGAATTTTTGAGTTTGAGTTTAGCTCCTAGTCTGAGTCTTGTTACATTTATTCAATCTTGATCTCTCTGATTTATGAAGTTTTTGAGTGGTATACGAAATACAACAAAGGGTAACAGATGGTCTAACTCAATAGAGTTTCCCATCAAGAGTCTATTTTTCATGAGTATTTGTTTTAAGAAGTACTCTCGAGTTTTTAGTCCTTTGTAACTGGATTCCTGCTTAATGCTCTAAAAGGAAATAATTCATAATCATTTGTGCTATTTTAGTTTTATTTATAAAAATATAAAAAGTGAAAATTTCTTTAAAAATGCTTTGACCTAACCTTATTCTTGAGAGTTCATACTAAAACCCTAGTGTGTTTTATTTCATCATATTCACTAGTTAGTTTCTTAGGAATTAACAAAACTTAGGCATGGGGATATGATAAGGACTCATCATGGCTCTCAATTCACCTAAATAAGCTAGCTTACCTAGTTAATTAATTAGTAATATCATAAAATTTGGCTTAATTATTTAATAAGTTAATATTGGGTAAGAACCTTAATTATACCTTAAAATAGCTTAATTATTGGTAATAAGCATTCCGCTATATTTATTTAATAATAAAGACTTAATTCTACAAATATAACTATTTATGATAAGTTAAATTAAGCTTATATATATTGTGCAACATAAGTTAATAATATAAGTATTATTATTAACTACTGAATTAAATAATGCACAAAGGGACAAAAATGTAATTTCAACCAACAATTATATTAATTAATATATATATAATCTATAATAAAAAGTTGGAAGAAAATAAATTAATTTACACATTTAAATTATAAGTTTACATGTTGATCCCTAGGATTCATTACAATCAAGTCCTTATTATTTCCATCTTGTCCTTTCTTAATTACATCTAGGTCTTTCATTATTTACCTTTCAATCCTTCGAACATCTTATTTTCTTCTTCTATTCTTTAAAATCAATGGCCGATGACCACTGTTAATCTTCTTCTCTAATGACGATTCATCAGAAGATAAATGCTCACTTCCTTGGTCGCCAAGCTCTAGCTCAACAAACCTTTGTCATCCAATGGCCTAGATGAGCCTGTAACAACTTCATCCACGTGTCAACCTTACCATCATCAGAGACGACGATCATCATTCCATTGTACCTAGACCTACTTTTCAACATATTCACTCATCTTCACCTCTGGAGGCTATAAATAGCCCTCCACCCCTTCACGGGATCGACTCTCTTCCATCTTTACCCACTGTAGTCGATCAATAAGTTTTCTTCCTCAAGTCCGGCAAGTCTTCTCAGCTGTTCTCTGGTGTTCGCTGACGGAGAAGCTGTCTCTCTCACTCCTTTGCTCTGCATTGCCAATGGCGGAGGAGTGCTCATCGCCCTTGTTGAAGTGTCGAAAATTGTTGTATTTAGGAAAATATCCCATTGTAGTATAGTGACGAAAATTGATACAACGTTTAAATTTATAAGTGCTCGAAAACAAAATATGAGTCCGAGGTCATTCGTTGGGAGCAAATATGGAATCCAATCATTAGTTGAAATATAAGCAATAAACGAGCACAATGATTAATCACAATAAAGATATTCAATGAATAAAATCTACTCAAAATGATATCTAATAATGGCAATTGTATCTCAGAAAACAATGGGATAAAAAAAATAATAAGGCCCTAAAAATGGTGATTTAAATCTCTAATTAATTTCCACATTTAAGCACATATCCCAATGTTTCAATCTAATTCAATTTCCCAATAGTGGTTTTCAACCACTTATCACAAATATCCATGTTAGCTCAACAGTATCTCAGCAAACCACAATGATCAGAGCCAAGCAAAAGTCACCGAGCTCAGCACAAGCACAAGGAACAAGCATAAGCCTCAGAGATCAAAATTTCACTAAGTGTTGGGCATGTGTGCATGCATCCTGAGTCACTTGTAAACACTTCTCGATACAAAACCATCCCCCACCCTCCTCAGAATCCTTTTTTCTCTTTCCTCTTTCAGAACCAGGTATACAAGTGAACAATATCAGGTGATCGGGTTGGGTATACGAATGAGGTTCACCGGCGGTGGTGGGAGGTGAGGAGTGAGAAGGGCACGTGAGGCGTGAGTGAGGGACCTCACCACCTCAAGCAGCCATCAACGACAAATCAATTTATGCAACATTCTAGTTTTCCCACATACAATGTGGGACTAGAGCTCCTAGCTTTTCTTTGCGTGTGACCATGGTGTGCCTTTGTCTAATCGGCGCTGTTGGAGTAGCGTGTAGCTCCAATTGTGGTCCTCGCTGCCTTCCTGATGTAAGAGCATATTGAGTAAGGGTGGTGGTAATGGTAATGATGGTTGGAGCACAGCGGAGGACGACGGAGAAGGTGACGGCAGTTGAGGAGCTCCGGTGGTGACTTGAAATGCAATAAAATGGCCTGGCAGCCTAATTAAGTAGGTTAGAAGCTTCTCTGCATGGTGGCGAAGGTCATGGCAGTCATAGCTTGGTGAATTGAGGTCTAGGGTGGCCGGACACTATCAGAGAAGAAGGTGGCTGATGGGTTCATCCATCTGGGGATTTGGGTGGTTGCTTCGCTCGATAGGGTTAGGGCTTTTGAAGGTGAGGGTGTGGCGAAGCTTTTGGGAGTGGCAGAGTAGCATTTGGGGGAATGTAGTCGCATGGAGAGCTCATCAGAGCTACACCAGAGGTGGAGAAGATGAGGGGGGAGAGAGGTGGTTGGTGGTCGTATCGAGAAGAAGAGGGTTGTATTTGGCTTGTCGGAGTTGAGGATGACGAAACCTTCGATGGGAGATATGGCGACGAGGAAAGGGGGAGATGGCTTCTACTGTGGTTAGCAAGAGGCAAAAGAGAGGGAGAGGAAGGCAGAGGGCTGGCCAATTTGATCGTTTATTGGCTTAAGGATGACAGAGGAAGGAGGTCGGCAGAGCTGCGGTGAAGGTGGTCGGAGAAGGGAAGAAATAGGTGTTTTAGGCAGTAACCATGCTCAAATTGGTCCTAGGAAGCTGGGGAATTTATATAGAGCATGCAGCGACCACAAATTACATGAAAATCAATGCAAATTCCTCTCACGAATCACAAGGAATCCACACTAATTTTGTGAGCTCTCTGGGGCTCTAGGATTCGAATCAAGGCTTGGGATCAAGTCCAATGTGTAGGGGATTGTCTTAGGAACAATCTCTCCAAGTTTCGAGTGATTTTAGTTAGAATCGAGCGAGAAATCCTCGCTCAAAGTTAATGGTGAAGGTTCTATTCACACCCATGGTGGTAGCGACTATTTTTTGAAGGAGATGACAAAAGATAGGGGAATTTTTGTAAATAACTCGAAACTTAGGGGTCTAATTGTTAGACATAGAGATCTTAGGGACTAAACTGCAAAATAGGTCAAGATGGATTTTGATTGGGCCTAAATTTCGATCTTAACCTAATTTGGACCCAAATAAATCTAATGGTGAACTTAAATATGAGTTTTGACCACGTTTGATTGGGTAAATTACGCAGAAGTCCAAATCAAGGAAAAATCCCGTCTGAATCTCTATTATAGGTCAAAATAGGTTTAGATGGTCAAACCAAAGGTACAAAACCTCTTATAATATTTTTCTATAAATTTTAGGAGGTTTAGATTTATTTTATCCTGACCAAAACCTTTTCAATTTAAGTAGGGCTGATAATTACGATTTTGTTTATTGCTTTGGTTCACGAAATGCTTGAATCCCTATTTCTATCAGTGTGGATCCACTTCTTAGTCTTTAATGATCAATTGAACTTTAATTAACCCCTGGGTGACCCCATTGTTAATCTGCATTTGTGATGTGAAGTTAAAACTACAAAATTAACCCTATTTTCTTATCTCATTCCCAAAATAGATCAGAGTGGAATTATGGACCTCAGGCAATCATTTGGAAGCATTTATCTCTAGTGCTCGAAAATAAAATATGAGTCTGAGGTTGTTCGCAAAAAGCAAATATGGAATCCAATCACTAGTCAAAATATAAGGAATAAACGAGCACATTGATTAATCACAATAAAGATATCTAATGAATAAAATCTACTCAAAATGATATTCAATAATAGTAATTATATCTCAGAAAATAGTGGGATAACTAAAAATAAGGCTCTAAAAATGGTGATTTGAATCACCAATTAATTTCCATATTTAAGCCCGTTTCCCAATGTTTCAATCCAATTCAATTTCCCAATAGTGGTTTTGAACCACTTATCACAGATATCCACGTTAGCTCAACAGTATCTCAGCAAACCACAATGATTAGAGCCAAGCCAAAGTCACCGAGCTCAGCACAAGCTTTAGGAATAAGCACAAGCCTCAGAGATTAGAATTTCACTAAGCATTGGGGATAAATGCCAGTTTATCATCATTCTTATGCCCTAAAACAAACTTAGCTCCTAGGATTTTAACTTCGCAAATGGGTTTCTGGGCTGCATTTAGGCATCACTTAGGTTAGGCATGCATTGCATAGTATTGCTATTTTTGACACGTTTATTTGAGTGTTAGGGATGAACAGATAGTCAAATCCCTAAAACCCTAGCATTTAAGAAGGCAACAGGTGAAGAAGAAGCTCAATTCAACTGAACCATAGCTAAATCCAGCTCATCATAGTTGGATATCAGCTCAATTAAGTTAGGGTTAGATCTCTTAAGCTCCATTCAGCTTATCTTAACTGGATGGTAGCTCAGGGTTGCTCAATTTAGCTCAACCTAGCTCAAGTCAAGTCAGATCCAACTCAACTTAGTTGAGTCTGGCTCATCTTTGCTCCAATCAATTCACTTGGAGCTCTAACTAGCTCAACTAAGTTGACAAGAGTCCACCTCAACTCAGATTCAGCTCAACTTAGTTGAGCCTAGATCATCTTAGCTCCAATTAGTTCATTGGGAGCTCTACCTAGCTCAACAAAGTTGACAGGAGTCCACCTCAGCTCAGGTCCAGCTGCTTCCAACTCCACTCAACTCAAGTCAGCCGAAGATGACCCAACTAGCTTAGGCCAGCTCAAGTCCAGCTCCTGGACACTCCACTTAGCTCAACCTAGTTGAGCTATGTTATTTAACCTAAGCTAGCTGCTTCAACTAGCTAGGTTATCTCTGGGAAGATTAGACCCAGCTCACCTCAACACAATTCAGTAGAAGCCAGCTCACTTTATCTTGGCTTAGTAGCTAGCAAAGAACTAGCAGGCTAATCTAGCTAAGGTAGCTCCTTGTTGTTCTCTTTAGCAGTCACCAGCTCTAGTGCAGCTCCAAATAGCTCTCCCTCAGCTCTTCTTCCCAAAACCCTAGCCTCCTCTTACCTCCTCCTCTGCTCACCTACTAGCTGAGCTAGGTTAGCTAGCTTAGCTAAAATATTCACTACATGGCCGTCCACCACATACTTAAACCCAAACCTAACTCCACCCTAACTCTACTCCAAGTCCACCACCTAAGCTACCTACTCCACCCGTAATTGGAGCCACCAACCTTCACACCTATTCACACCACTACCTTCAAGAGCCACCAAAAAGTGGTGCCAACTACATCCATAACCACCCACTAGTTGGCGCCAACTTTCCCTCCAAAAACCCCCCTTATCACCACCATACACCTAAGCCACCAAGCCATCCTAACCATCCACCTAACCCCCTTCTAGAAGACCCTCCTTTTGGCACCAACATTGGTGCCCCTTCACCCCACATCCATTACCTAAGCATCCCTCTTTTAGGCTCCAAACAATACCCACCATAAGATCACTCAACCACCTCCATACTTCATCTCCACCACCCATAAATCCCACACCAAGATTGCCCCCTTCTAGAAACCAATCTTGGTGCCAATTCTAACTTCATCTCCACCATCCATCTACACCAAAAAACCATCTCCACCCTACACTTAAACCCCTTCTAGATCACATTACACTTGGCTCCAAAACATGGTGTCACCACTACCTTGAATAGCCACCAACTACCCCCTCCACACCCCTTGATTTGGCGCCACCCATCCATGGCCCTTAGATCATCTAACCACCACCAAAAACCTATCCTAACCCTCCATGCCATGCACACTTATGTACCCCCTTAACCACTCTATAAAAGGCCATTAACTACCACCATTAAAGACACCTTTGGCTTCATTATTCCACCATATTCCACCTACTATAGCTGGCCAAGAGAAGATGGAGAAGAAGAAGATTAAGGGGACACTCTGTCCCTTTGGTGGCTTCTTGTCTTCCCTTCTCTCTTGTGCCCATGCCAGCTAGAGGACAAGCCAGGCAGGAGGATGTCCAGGAGGAGATTTTTAGGGTGGTGCACGCCTACTCTTGGAGGAGAATCTAAGGTGGAATTCTTCCACCTTTGAAGGAGCAAGGGTACACCCATCTAGGGCTTGCTAAGGAGGACACACCTTTGGAAGAGCATTTCAAGGAAGGGATTAGGAGAAATCCTTTTCAGGCCCAAGAGTAGTTGAGCTTGGAGCGAGGACCTTCTCCTCTTCACCAACATCACTAGGAGGATTTGTGTTTTCATTTTCTATATTTTCATTTATAGTAGTAGAAGCATTCCTCCACTAGCAATCTTGTAAAACATTTTTTCTCCATATATAAAGTTGCCTCTTCTACAATTTTTGTTTTCATTTAATTAGTTGCTTTTTACTCTAGTGAACTCGCACCTTCTCTCTAATTACCCTAGGTCTTCACGTACCTAGGGTGAGCTTAGGAAGTGGATCTTTCTATCACTTAGGTTTTAGCAATTCTAATGTAGTCTTCCATCATATTCAATTGCTCTTTTATTTCAAAACTTCACAAAAAAAATCTTATATTTAAAAATCACAAAAAGAAAGTTGATTTTCCAATTTCTAGCAAGAGTGTTTAAAAGTGCATTTCTTCCTCCCTTGGGATCACCCAAATACTTTCCCAAGTACTCGATTTTTATAAATTTTAAAAGCGATCGAAAGTGCATGTTGCAACAATACAAACCCTAATTTCAAATCACACATTTTTCACTATCAGTTGGGCATGTGTGCATGCATCTTAAGGCACATGTGCATGCTTCTCGAGGAAAAACCACCCCCCACCCTCCTCAAAATCTTCTTTTCTCTTCCCTCTTTCAAAATCGAGTATACGTGTGAATAATAGCGAGTAATCGAGTCAGGTATGTGGATCAGGCCCACCGGCAATGGTGGTGGGCGAGAAGTGAGAAGGGCATGTGAGGCGTTAGTGAGGGACCTCATCCCTCCATGTCGAGGCAAGCAACCATCGGTGACAAATCAATTTATGCAACGCTCTAGTTTTCCCATATATGGTGTGGCACTAAAGCTCCTAGCTTTTCTTGGTGTGCATCTGTGGTGTGACTTTGTTGAATCGACGCTGTTGGAGTAGCGTGTAGCTCTAATTGAGGCCCTCGCTACCTTCTTGATGCAAGACCATATCGAGTGAGGGTAGCGGTGATGGCAATGATGGCCGAAGCATGGCGAGGGATGACGGAGAAGGTGACAGCGACGGAGGAGCTGCGGTGGCGATCTGAAATGCAATAAAATGGCCTAGCGGCCCAATTAGATAGGTTAGAAGCTTCACCATGTGGTTGCGAAGGTGATGATGGTGTCGGCTTGGTGAATGGAGGCCTAGGGCAGTCGGATGGTGTCGGAGAGGAAGGTGGTTGATGGGTTCATTTGGCCAGGGATTGTGGTGGTTGCTTCACTCGATAGGGTTAGAGCCTTTGAAGGTGAGGGTGTGGTGAAGCTTTTGGAAGTGGAAGTGTAGCATTTGGGGGTGTGTATAGTGGCGTGGCGAGCTTGTCGGAGCTACACCAAAGGAGGAGAAGACAAGGGGGAGCAAGGTGGTAGGCGGTCGATCAAGAAGATGAGGGTTGGATTCGAAGCTAGGGAGAGAGGAGTGAGGGAACCTAAATTATCGACGAAAGGGATAGGGAACCCTCTTCGACGTGGCTTGCCAGAGCCGAGGATGATGAAACCTTCAGTGGGAGATATGGTAACGAGGAGAAGGAGACAGCCTCTGCTGTGGCTAGAGAGAAGCGGAAAAGAGAGAGAGGAAGGTGAAGGGTTGACCAATTTGACCATTGTCTATCTTGAGGATGACGGAGGAAGGAGGTCATTGAAGTCGTGACGAAGGTGGTCGGAGAAGGGAAGAAATAGGTGTTTAGGCTGAAACCGGGCTCAAATTAGTCCTAGGAAGTTGGGGAATTTATATAGAGCATGCAGCGACCTCAAATTGCATGAAAATCAATGCAAATTCCTTGCATGAATCGCAAGGAATCCACACTTATTTCATGAGTTCTCTAGGGCTCTAGGATTTGAATTAGGGCTTGGGATCAAGTCCAATGTGTAGGGGATTATCTGAGGAACAGTCTCTCCAAGTTTGGAGGGATTTGAGTGAGAGAATCAAGCGAGAAATCCTCACTCAAAATCAGCGGTCAAGGTTCCGTTCACACCCATGGTAGCAGGGATTGTTTTGGGGGGGCTTTTGTAAACAACTCAAAACCTAGCGGTCTAATTGTGACAAATAGAGATCTTAGGGACTAAACTGCAAAATAGGTGAAGATGGACTCTGATTAGGCCTAAATTTTGGTATTATCCTAATTTGAACCCAAGGAATATAATGGTGAACTTGGATTTGAGTTTTGACTATGTTTGATTGGGCAAATTGCACAAAAGCCCAAATCAAGGCAAAATTCCATATGAATCTCTCTTCTAGGTTAAAATGGGTTCAGATGGTCAAACAAAAGGTACCAAACCTCTCAGAATATTTTTCTATGAATTTCAAGAGGTTTAGATTAATTTTATCCTGACCAGAACCTTTTCAATTTAAGCAGGGTTGATAATTAGGGTTTTGTGTATTATTTTGGTTCTCGAAATGCATGAAACCTGTTTTCTGTCAATGTGGACCCACTTCTTGGTCTTTAATGCTCAAATGACCTTTAATTAACTCTTGGGTGACCCCATTTTAATTTGAATTTGTGATGTGATGCTAAAACTATAGAATTAACCCTATTTTCTTATCTTATTCTCAAAATAGATCGCAGTGGAATTATGGTCCTCAGCTGATCATTTAGGAGCATTTATCTCTCGATTCTGATTAATTCAAGTTAGTTATGGCGAATGATGGAGTTACCATCAGCCCCCCTTGTGTCGCCCTCAATCGTTGTTGACTCTTCTCTCACCTCAACTTTTTCTTCTCAGCTTTGAATAGCATCGACGGAGCCCTCTTCACCATTTTGTCTAGGTAATAGTACCTTTAGTGTAGTTTACTTCTGTAGATTAGTTTTGTATAGTTAATTAGGTAGGTTAGATTAGTTTAATCTCCTTGTTCCTCACCTCCTTCATTGACATTGGCAAGCCAAATCAGGCTCGCATAGCCTTCATCTGCCAAATTCACCTTACTTCCACCTTCTTTTAGATTTTGCAATCACAACTCACCTTCACTACAAGAATATTCACTATTTTTGACCATTAAAAATGGTTGGCAATGTGAAAATAATGGTCAAGAAATGGGGTCGAGGAATGTACTGTCGTTATTGGGTTTTCTCGACCGTTTTAAAACGTTACCGTCGGTAAAGAGGCGAACCCTCATTCGACGTGTCGTTGTTTCTGTTGTCTATTTTAAATGGTTGAGAAAAATTTTTCTCGACTGTTATAAATTGACCATCGACGTAAATATCTACATTGACCACTATTTAGGTGGTTTGGGAAGATCATATCATTGACCGTCCTTTAATAACAGACAAGAATGTTGCCATTCTCGTATGTTTTAAAAAAGTCGACAATATTAATATTCTTGACCGTTCTTCAATAATGGACGAGAATGTTACTATTTTCATCCATTTTAACACGGTCAAAAATATTATTATTCTCGACCGTTTTTGTATAACGATCAAAAATATTAATAGTCTCATCTGTGTTTAAACCGTCGATAATGCCTTTTTATTTTGGTCGCATACTATTGTCGTCCATTTCAAAATGGTTGATAATAGCTACAATTTTTTTTAAAATAATAATTTTAATTATGTGGAAGACTTGTAAAAAACTAAAAATCATATGAAAATATAATGAATCAAACAACTTAAAACATTTGCTTCTAATTAATCACTAGAAATGAAAATAAAAATTTCATATATGTAATATTGTGTACAAAGTTCATTGCAAATGGTAATGTATATAAAAAATACAACAATCATGCTGCGGCACCAATACCTCCAGCACCACCACCACCTAAATCGTCATCGTCACGACGATCTCTATACTGGTGAAAGGTGGGGTGATTGATACCTCCCTGCTGAAGTACCTTTAGGAGCTCCTTGATGGTCTGAGTGGAGTGCTATAACTGCTTTGTTGACTCTTTGAACTACGTCACGCTGTCCCTAACCTGCATCGTCAGCTCATCGATCCGCTGCTCCTCGTGGATGCAGCGTAATTCTGCAATCTCCTTCCTCATCACCTGTACCTTAGCTAAAGAGGATGATGCTCCCCTTCTCCCATACCACGTGGAAACAGTCTCTTATACTAAAGTTAGCATCTTCAGGAGGATGCATTAAGATGACAATATTATCCTGAAAGATATTGAATTACATTAAGTAATTTCATTTAATTATAATTACGAAATGAAATAAAAGTATTATAGTTTTTATGAAATGACCCTTCCCAAGGGTCATTCAACATTTTCCCAAAAGGGTAGGGGTGCAAGCACAAATTTAAACCCCCTGGGTTTAAATCTTGGGCAATGCGAGGAAGGAGGGAACTTCACGGGGGGGATTTCACAATTTGTCCCTCTCTCTCTCTTCCCACACAACACACCCATGCATACACCCATGCACACACCCTCCTTTAAAACCTCACACCCCTCCACCCTCTCCATCTTCGCACCACCACCTCCACCTTCACCCCACCACCTTACACCGGTAGCCTCCCTTCCTCTTCCCCATCCCCCTTGCAGCCTAGAGTAGGGGAGAGAGAGGAGGGAAGCAAGAGGAGCATGGGTGAGGGAGAGAAAGAGAGTGGGTGAGGGAAGGAGCAGGAGGTGTGAGGAAAGGAGCTCAAGAAAGAGGAGCCGCGTAAGGGGAGACCTGCGCAAGGAGGCGCCACTGTTGCGGCTGCAGCAGTCGGAGCGTGAGGAGAAGGTTCGGAAGGCATTCTATGGAATCATTTTTCCACAGTATTAGACATCTGTAGTGCTCTACAGACGTCTAATGAAGCCACAGGACGTCTAGAGCTGACACCGGGCGTCTAGAGCTGACACCGGACATCTGACAGCATGCAGAGTGCAAGGTATGTACCCCGCACGAGTCTGCATGCTTGTACGTCGTATATATGTGTCATGTTTTTGAAGCGGCGCGAGCATACACAGGTGCAACTGTGTTGGAAAGGCCCATGGCAAGCCCTTCGAGGTGCTTTAGGATGACTGGATGTCTTTGCAGATGTTTGATAACCATCTCAAACGTCCAAGTGCACTGACAGACGTCTGGAAGGACCCCAGGACAGTTGTGAGGGGTTCCAAACATCCGCAATCAACGCAGAAAAGCAAGGTGAGCCTCTGTGGTCATTTAAGACGTCTGGGTCTAGTCCTAGATGTCTGATTTTAATCAGACTGCACATTTTTGGCCCGTTCAGGGCCCAAACGGAGTCGATTTTGCGTAAATGAAGTATTGTTGGTTTCAATTTGGAGTTCTCTACGTGTTTGTGTCACTCGTATACTGTTTTGATCTCATTTGATGTGATTTGGTCAATTGTATAGGTCTCTAGCCAGTAGCGTATACAAGGCCTGTAGAGACGATGGGATCTACGATTCGAGCCCCCATTCCACCCGTGTATCCCGGTAGAGTGATTTTTCTTAATACTATGACTTAATTAATCAAAGTGCTTGTTATCTTATAATGATTTGATTGAACCCTAGGATATGACATGAACCCTAGGGTAGAATTGAGTGAATGAACATTCCTTGAGCCACACGGTCTATTCTGAAATGCATGTTAGAACCCTTAATGCTAGCAAATGAATAGTTAAATGATGTGATGCTTCTTTCAATTATCAAATCATGAGCTACCTGTTATATGGTTAAGAATCGAGATGTGAACAACGAGATATGCATGTCGTGAAATAAAATGAAATGAATACAATGCGTGAACTTTACGGGGAACTAGAAGGGGAACTCACATATACGGAATGAATATCATATGTAGAAGGAAAGTGAGCTGGCCCTCAAGTACATGGTACCAAGGAGAGCAAATGTCCCTTTTGCATAGAAAGTGAGCTGGTCCTCATGTATGCGGTACTGAGGAGAGCTACTGTTAATTTAGTGTAGGGGGAGCTAGCCACCCTTGGGTTGAGACCTGGGGTTAGGAATGGCCACCCTACACTGACTCCTGTTACTTTAGTGTAGGGGGGGAGCTAGTCGCCCCATGGGACCTAGGGTTAGGATTGGCCACTCTACATCGACTCTTGTTAGGCCCACTAGGCAAACTGGGATAGTCAGGCAAGGATACGCAGACTGTTGAGGGGTGAGACCCCTGTTTTGAGGGGCGAGACCCCTGTTCTGAGAGGGCGAGGCCTTGTTTTGTTCTGTGTTATGCGTTTAAGCGTACCTACTAGTAGAGACGACTGACCGCATGCCAATGCGAGGTAGCTACCTGTGAGCTTATCGCGTGTGTCATAGTCACCACTACGTTGCAACCGTGACCTCGGGGTGGTAGACCGGGTGTAGGACTACCACGGGGGCTCTTCTAGCCAGGAGAGAGCCACGTGTACATCCTACATTGTGGAAAAAACTGCAATCAAGATCGTTCCCTTAGGGAAGAAGAGGATTAAGAAATGTTGTGGATCCATATTAGAATAACCAAATTAGAAACACCTAGTTGAGATAAATGGAAATGAATGATTAGTTATTTGCTTGTTTCTTTATGTTAAATTGCATATAAATGGCTTAACCACCACTCTACTTAGCGTTAGCTGACCACGGATTATATGACCATGTTTAGGTCAGGGAGTTGAGCAGCCAGCACCACCAGTTGCAGAGGGTGCTGGGCCCAACCGAGCCCAGCCATAGTTGTCACTTTTCTATTTTAGAGCTCTTTTTGTAGTAGTGAGTATCTTTAGCATGTATTAGCTATTTCTGCTATATTCCTGTTCCATTTTTCTCTGTTGTAGTCATGATGGCTATGTAGGTTTTAGTACTCTTCCGCTTGTGGCAAGTAATGTTTTTGAGATTTTTCGCTTTGATTTCCATTACTGTCTCTTATTTATTTCTGCTTAGTTACATTGCACATGTGGTTGTAGAATATTTTTTGCTTTTGGTTATTTCTCGTTGAACGATTGGTCTTGGGATTTAGTTAAGGTGAACTGATCTCGGGTCCTATAGGAAGCTGGGATCGGGTCGTAACATTTTAACTTATCTGTCTCTACTGGTATGTGTCATGAAGCCACTCTCTATTTCCCTTACTACTCATCTTGCTATGGGTGGCCTCATATACTCCCACTTGATCAAGCTGGGCACCTTCATGAGTGGCAGACTACAATATTTTGAAATAGTTAATTTAAACAAATTAAAAATATTGTAAGGTTTAAAAGAAAATAATAATTAAAATACTTATGCATAAGGATTTCATCCTGCCTATGCTCCTCTTACCGAAGACATGGGTCTTCGATTGAGCTTTAGCTCTATTTTCCTTATTCTTCTTGGCCTACTCCTAAAATAAACATACAATTTATTAACTTAGAAATTAGTTAAATGATAATATATGCCATACTTTTACTTATGTCGTTGGATCATGTCAATGCTCGTACGTTTCCTTCCAAGTGTGCGGCTGTATCAAAAGAGGCCGATTACTCAATGCCTCATCATGATTCCTATTCTTATAATACTAAAAAATATAATAGTAATGTTAGAAATAATATTTGAATTATGGTAAAAGAAATAAACAAATATAGTTAAAATTTATCTTTTACCTTATTTTTAATCTCCAATCTTCAATCTTGTGAATCTTTGCTGCGTGCTTGAGGATATATTTGGGGATGTTTGAATCGTTGCCCGAATCGAAGATGGCCAGCATTAGTAGGAGAATAGAAATTGTTACATAATTTAAAGTTATATAAAGCAATGTACATAAGTTGTTAATTTTTACCAAGTACCTCTAACTCTTGAATGAGTTGCCTCTTCAGCTCATTTGACACCTTCCTCCAATCGAAGTAGGATAGTGGGATGATCGCCTTCGTCAACGTACCAAGTCTACTGATGAATGGAGGATAGTCCAATACTTCCCCCACTAGTGTAATCGTAACCTAAATGAGGACCCCATGCAGAATTCTCTCTAAGTCACTGTTCCGCATGGGACCTCTTCCCCTACATGCACTTGTAAGATAGAATTATAACATAAAATAAAAATTAAAGAAATAAATAAATCATAACATTTACCAAACCTTAATTTCATACCCATACTGTGAGAGGGTGGTGTAGAACATCCTGGCTGAGAAGGATCTGGGTCAGTTGACTGCTTTAGCTGATCATCCAACCCAACATCCTCATCAACTGAAGTACTATCCTCCTCGTCCTCATCGGCGGGTGCATCCTCCTCATAGTCAGAATCCTCTGTCGGGAAATCCGTTAGAGGAGGCATCGGACTCCTCCCCTTCCCCCTACCTCCCCTCCCCTGACTCTGGAGATATGGAGCCACATCTCTAGGCCTCAGAAACTGTTGGCGAGGTGCTTGGGTCTCCTCACAAGGGGGCTGAGTGGGGTGCTGCCAGCGATGAGCCTGATGCTGAGGCTGTTGGTAGGGGGCCTCAGGCTGCTAGGAAGTGGCATCATCTCTGCGACTCCTATTAGCCTTCTTCTGGAATATAACCTGCGTAAAACCATCACAAATAATCATATATTTTTAAAACAAATTCGTTAGCATTTCCTCGATATATTGTGATATTTCAAAAATCCTGTATGAAATAAATATATAAATAAATGAAAATAAAATAAGCATAGAAAAAAAACACCTTCCCCCTAGATTTCTTCTTTTTCCTTCACATTCCCTTCCCCCATTTCGCTTCCCCTTTCCCTTCCTCTTCTTTTTCCTTCCCATTCCCTTCCCCCATTTCCCTTCCCCTTTCCATTCCCCTTTCTTTTCCTTATCATTCCCCCCTCCATTTCCATTCCCCTTTCCCTTCCTCTTCTTTTCCTTCTCATTCCCCCCTCCATTTCCCTTCTCCTTTCCCTTCCTCTTCTTTTTCCTTCCCATTCCCTTCCCCTTTCCCTTCCTCTTCCTTTTCCTCCTCATTGCCCCCTCAATTTCCCTCCCCCTTTTCCTTTCTCTACACATTCCCTTGCTTGATCTATTTCCCTTTCCCCTTCCTCTTCTCCACATTCAACACAAAACATTCAATATACCAAAAAAAAGTAAATTCATCATTCATAAATAAAATAAACTTAAGTGGGCACACCCCACATTTAACATTAAAAGAGCATTTAAAAAAAATGTAGTAGAAGAACCTCACCATAGTGATGAAATAATCTAGAAATGGTGCAGAAACGGTGTAAGAATGCGAATAACCTTTATGAGAAGGCAATAAAATAAATTTTAGTTTCGAAAAGTAAATGAGCATAAGCTTTGGAAAAAGATAAAATAATTTAAAGGAAATTTAAACAAAACAAACAACAAAAAATTTGTTAAATTATTTTTATTTGTGGTTATGGATTAATACTTTTGGAAAATTACCTTATATATCAACGTTATTTGCACCAGGAGCAACTTCTTCACTTTGTGGGTTTTGTTGATATGCTTCAGATTCATCATCTAGGTTGAGATCTTTTCCCGCATCGTATTGTTCATGCGGTAGAGCTCTAACAGGTATTATCCACCCATTTCTGCTATTATCTGGCACGTAGAATACTTGTGCTACCTGACAAGCTAGTGTGAATGATTCTGATGACTGGAGAATGTGACGGTTTTTACTTAAGCTCAAGAAACTATGTTTCTTATCGACTTTGAATCCAATGCCTTCTTTAAAAACATCAAACCAATCACACCTGAATAGAACCACCTTACGATTAAACTTGAAACTCATTTCTACAATCTCTTCAATTTGACCATAATACCCATCACAACCAGTGCTTAGGTCACAACTGACGACGACTTTCTCTTGTTGTGTGGCCTTCGCATCATCAATGGACCGTAGTAGAAATCTAAAATCCTTAATTATGTAACCCAAATGGTAACGCCCATATGTCAAGGGTGTATCAGGAATTACATCAAAATCCTGTACCCACCGTGGATCCCCATCTTCTTTCAGTTTATTTACACGATCCTTGAACCAATCAAGGAACTATAAGTCATGTGTAGATGACACAGAATTCTTTGAATTCATTGTAAAATTCATCCACTTATGCAATTTGCTTCATAATGTACAAGTGTGCCAATCGTCGTTCCATTTCTGAGATGGGCTTAACCTCCATTCGGAGGATCGACCTTCCTCTGATGTTAAATATGGACAAGCAATCTTCATCATTTCCATTAAATTCTCCATCATAGTTCCGTTCAAGATGAATAAATCGATTGCCTATCTCATTCATGTACATGGCACAGAAGTTAATACCTTCCTCTACAAGATAGCCTTCCACGATTGACCCATCCAGTTTAGCCTTATTCAAGACATAATCTTTCAGTTTCTTCAAATATCGTTCAATTGGATACATCCATCTGTACTGCACCGGTTCAGCAATTCTCACTTCATTTGAAAGATGAAGTGCGACATGAACCATCATCAAAGAATGCAGGCAGGAAAATCTGCTCCACTTTACAAAGTGTGATCATAATTTGTTTATCCCCATAGTGCAATAATTTGGGATCTAATGTCTTTGAACAGATGACTTTAAAATATCTGCTCATCTCCATAAAAGAATCGACTACCGGATAAAGCATCACTCCACGTATCGCTAGTAGGAATAAGATTTGCATGTACACATGAGAATCATGACTTCTTAACCCAGTAATCTTCTTCTGTGCTTCAATTATGCAATGTGAAAGCTGCAATGAATACCCATCTGGAACCCGAATGTCTTTAAGGAATGAGAAAATACTTTGCCTCTGCTCATCGGTAAGACTGTATATAGCTTTTGGAAGGTGAAACCCTCCATCTTCAACATGCAACTTAGGACGAATACCCAAAATTTTCATGTCTTTCCTTGTTTTAACTGTATCCTTTGGGCTGTCTGTTAGGTTTAATACGTCAAAAATGTTGTCCATTACATTCTTCTCGATGTGCATAACATCTAAATTGTGTTGCACAGTCAAATCCTTCCAATATGGGAGCTCCATAAAAAATATGCTTTTCTTCCTAAACCCTAAATGTCGCAAGGAAGTCAAGTCATTCTTGAAAAGACGACCCAAATATATTTCACTGAGCTATTGCAATGTCTCCATGATTTTCATCCTTGACAAACTAACATAGCTTGTACTAAGTTTATTTTTTGGATTCCTCGATGAATACCGACATTCTTTACCATCAAATCGGTCCTTGAATTGTGATGTTTGTCATCTATGTTCAATGGGCAAAACCTGCAGTGACCTAAGTAACATAACTTCTTACTTTCAGGCAATCTCCGGTGATGAGTATCATCCATACAGATTGGATAGGAAAACTTCCCCTTCATATTCCATCCTAACAAATTTGCATATGCTGGAAAGTCATTGGTTGTCCACAGTAATAATATGTGTATCTGAAAGAATTATTTCTTCTGTGTGTCATATGTTTGAACACTACTGTACCACAAGATTTCAGTTCATCAATCAATGGTTGGAGATAAACATCTATTGCTTTTCCCGGTTGCTTAGGTCCTAGGATAAGGAGGGTCAACATCATGAATGTAGATCGCATGCATAGTGATGTGCACACATCTAATTGAGTTAAAATGCCTATTTATGCATGTTTCCAGTTTCATAGAAGCATTCATGCATTATAAATTTTGCATAACATGCATCATCATGCATTTAGGTTAGATTATATAAATTTTAGGTTAATTTTCTCTTTTTATGGTCAGGGAACAGGGCAACATTTATCAAGTCCTCAGATTGAAGATCCAACTATACAGATATGATCAGGGTGACGATCGGAGTTTAATGACTCTAAGATAGCCTCGATTGGACCTCTGTAGCATCAAATGTAGTTCGAGAAAGATAGGAGGTCAAGTGGTAGGTGGTGTAAAATCCAGACTTCAGATGATAAATCCAACAGCTTGGATGGGTTTGAATTGACGATCGTAGCCTAACGACGCAAAAATCGATCCAATCTAACATCGTGGCACCACCTATGAGCAATAGAAGATGGACGACTGAGATAGCGCCACGTGGCGCCATCCAAGCTACCCATGGTAGTCGCAGCTCTTCCTCGGATGATCAACACATCTCAACCATTGGATCATTGATCCAAAGACTGATATTTCATCAAGGTGCTCACTCCTCTCAGTTGAAGCCCAAGATCCCTCATCCTCAGCTGTTGGATCCTCATCCAACGACCGAGGATGAGGGAGCGCTAAAACATACTTGAGACTCATGCGGAGGCACAACGCAATGGTCGCACGCTCCTCTCAGCAACACGAGGCACGCTTCACATCCAAATTTGAAAAGAAGAAAGCACGAATGCAATTGAGCCGCCTGATCGAAGATGAACGGCTATGGAGGCGAGACGTGGCAACACTGGATGTGCGTGCGAGCATATGCACGCGATGACACGGGCATCCAAGCGCGATCACATGCACGCGGGCATGGAAGTCCTGAAGAGGAAGAGGCGTTCGTGGTTTTTAAGCCATCCGATCTCTTGATCGAACAGTTGAGATACACTGATCGTGGGGCATGTGCTCAAAGGTTGAAGGAGAAGCGACGTGCCCTTCACTAATGCTCAGCCTTTAGTGATGTTTATATCTGTCACTAAACACCCAGCATTTATTTTGTAAAGATCTAAAATGACCTTTATGCCCCCATTCCTACAACTAGATAAAGACCCAATGCCTTCCATATTTTCTTCATCTCTTCCTTTCTTCTCTCACCCCCTCTAAAGCTCTATGAGCTTTTCCCAAACCTGGGATACTCCATTAGAGTTAAAAATATAATTTTTTCACCTTCTCACCCTGTTCGTGGAGATCCTGCGATTGTCCTCTCACCACCGTTCGGGAAGCAAATCCCGTTGCGACGTTGCCCTGCTCCATCCTCCATCTTCATTCTCTTTTGTCCAGCATCTCACCACCTTCGTCTTGGTGGGTCATCCTCCAAGCAATCGTCGATGAGGATAATTTCTCTCCCTCATCACTTTATTGCTTTCTAGATTAGATTTCCCACTTTCAAGTGTAGTGAATAGTTGTAATAAACATGAATCTATGGCTATGAAATATTTGTTCATTCTCTCCCTATTTTCATTTTATTTGTATTATTCTCTCTCTATCTTCTATTAATTATTCTTTAAGTAGATAGCTAGCATAGATTTAATTCAACCAACTAATCTACTTCATGACAACAAATATAAACATGGTTTTTGATCAAACATACGCCTCCCCATGTTCGACCTGGGACTCATCAGAGTTTCGGTTAAATTATCTATTTGATGGATTTTCTCATGAATTGCACTACGACAAGGTTTTCAAAACTCAAATCTTTTTGCAACGAATTTCCGCTACAACATTTTGGCGCCATTGCTAGGGAGGCAACGCTCTATGATTTCTTGCGTTTTCCCGCCTTACTTATCTTTTACCTCACTTTTCTATTTTCCTACTGTGAT
This sequence comes from Thalassia testudinum, assembly GCA_037157565.1. Taxonomy (NCBI): domain Eukaryota; kingdom Viridiplantae; phylum Streptophyta; class Magnoliopsida; order Alismatales; family Hydrocharitaceae; genus Thalassia; species Thalassia testudinum. The sequence continues at coordinate 42,949,833 of JAZHRO010000049.1, forward strand.
TGCAGGTACTCTTTTGAGTTGGGCAAAAGCAGTAGATTGGTGTAAAGTGCTGTTGAAGGGTTTGTAAGTATACCCCACCTCCCACCCACTAGTTTTTTTTTTTTTTGAAACAAAAAAGGAAAGCTATCGTCTTACGATAGCAATCCGGGAAGGTATATCATATAATCAAGTAAGAGGAATTACAATATAGATCCCCAAATATGTATGAGGGACAAGCACTCTCTTACAATTTGTTCACAGCACACTGGTCTCTCCTGAAAAAACCTCACATTTCTCGCCTTCCACACACACCAGAGAGTGATAGCCATGTGCAGATGTGGCCTCTCTTTCACAACAATCCCATGCCAAATGGAATCCCATGTTGGTAATGGCTCTTGGCAAGTCCTCCTCCAAACAGCATTAGTGACCAGGCAAGAGGAGAAAATGTGATTAATGTTGTCAGTGTGCATCCCACATAAGTGACATTCATGAAGAGCAGCTCCCATCCTTCTGTGTCGCAGATCACCTATTATCAAGCCCTCTCTCCTACACAGCCAAAGAAATATTTGTACTTTAATGGGGATCTTCAAAAGCCAAATTTTCTTGTCAATGAAGTCATAGCTCCACCCACTTTCATATTCCATGATTTTGTTGTAACCACAATGTACAGTGTAAAGCCCATCCCAGATGTAGTTATCCTCTATTCCATGTCTTGGCCTAAAGCTTTCGAGATCTAAGATCAGATTCCTCCTTTCATCCCACAGCCGGGTGCCCCGTCTGGTGGAGTGTTCTTCATTTACTATCCAGCTGCAGCTACTGCTAGACCAGAAGCTGCTAACTGTCCCCTCCTTATCAGAGGCTACTGCAAAGGCCCTTGGATAGATCTCCTTCAGAACACCTAGCTAGGACCATCCTTCATTCTAGAAGCTGAAGGTCCTGCCATCCCCAAGAGCCGGCTGCAGCAGATGCATGTTATCAGCCAATGCTTTGATCACTGAATTCCAAAATGGCGAAGGTCTGCTGGGCTACAGCCTATTGAGCACACTATTTGAAGATCCATAGCTGTCCCTGATCAAGTCAGTCCAAGGCTTCATCTCTCCTTGCAAGAATTTAATTGCCCACTTAAGCAATAAGGCATCATTGAACTGTTTCAGGGATTTAATCCCAAGTCCTCCCCTGTCCTTTGGCTGGCAGATCTACTCCCACTTCAGTGGCTGCATAAATTTGCCCTCATGTTTGGACCCCCTCCAAAAGAACCTCTTCCTCAATACATCTAGCCGCTTCCATATAGATTTAGGAGCTTTAAAGATGGAAAGGTAGAAAATAGGGATTAAGGTGATCACTGAATTAAGCAAAATGAGTCTTCCACCCTTGGATAGGAAGCTGCTATGCCATCCATCCAACTTCACTGAAATTTTATTAAAGAGACAATTCCAATATCTCTTCTTCATTCTAGAGCACCTCAGTGGCAGACCCAAATATTTGATAGGGAGGCTGATGCGGGGGGTCCCCAAAACAGCTTAAATATCACCTTGCTCAGCCTCAGGTAAGCCAAAACAGACCAAACTTGACTTCTCTCTGTTCAGCCTAAGGCCTGAGATTTCCCCAAAAATGTTGACCATATGACACAGAGCTTGGGCTTCATCAATAGATCCTTCCACAAAAAAAATCGTATCATCCACATATTGAAGTATAGGGGCCAAAGCACTTCTGCAAGATAAAGAATAGCCTTTAATAAGGCCTGCTTCAGCAAGTTTGCAAGCATACCAGGCCAAGTTGTTCACTACCAGGTTGAAAACCAAAGGCACCAGAGGACAACCTTGCCTAATCCCACATTGGGGCTGAATCCATGCACCACAAGGTTTCCCATTTATCAATGGAGTGAAAGAGGTAGTTGTGATACACCTTTTCACCCATTGAATCCAAGTAGATGGAAAACCTCTTCTTTTAAACACTTCCCAAAGATAAGGCCAACAGATGGAATCATAAGCTTTGCGGAAATCAACTTTCCACAAAAAAGCTTTACACTTCCTCTTGTGCCACCCACAAACCATCTCCTGGGCCATGATAAAAGACTCTTGTAAAGATCTATCAGGAAGGAAGGCGGATTGAACAGGGTGGATCAGCTCTTGCAGAACAGGTCTCAACCTATTGGCCAAGACCTTGCCAATCACCAAATAAATAGAGTTAGAAAGGGATATGGGTCTGAATTCCTGAAATGATTCAGCTCCTGGAGTCTTTGGCAAAAGGAATAAGAAGGACCTATCATTTTTTCAAAGCCAAAGTTGCCAATCTCAAATTCTCTAATCACCTCCATCACCTCAGTGCCCACAACATCCCACATCTCTTTGTAAAAGAAGACTTGAATTCCAACAGGACCAGGTGAGCCTTCAAAGTTGAGATCCTTGATGTGATTCAAGGTTTCAGACTCAGATACAGTAGCAGTCAGGCTGGACCCCTGATCTTTAGTGATTCTGGGAAGGTCACTTGCTTCCATCTTCCAACTACCCCTTCCAGCAGATATTGAGGATTCCTTGAAGTATCTGACAGCCTCAGCTTTCATATTAGAGATGGTGGTAGTTCTTTGCTCATATTTAACAATTGAGGAAATCAGGTTGAGTCTTCTCCGAAAGTTGGCATCCAAATGAAAGAACTTGGTGTTTGCATCCCCCTCTTTTAGCCACAGTTGTCTTGAACGTTCCCTCCAATCCATCTCCATCTTCAGATCTTCTTCAGCCACCACCCCCTGCCATCTTTTTCTATCAAGGAGATCTTGCTCAGATAACAGGTCATTGGCTTCGCTAGAGTCAAATTTCTGAACCTTCATCAAGGCTTCTCTGCGTCTCTAATGCCTCATGATAGAAACAACATTACCATATTCCTTTAACATCACTCTCATAGCCGATAGTTTGGAAGCCAGCTTGATGGTAGCCGTGCCCTCAACTTGCTGAGCCCTCCACCAACCTTCAAGCATCTCTCTGAAGCCCGGTTCCCTCAACCAAGACTTCCTGAATTTGAAATAGGATCCAGCCATCACCTGTTCCCCATTGTCCCAGACCAGGGAGGTGTGATAAGAGAAGGGTCGTTCAAGGCCACAGACATAAGATAACTAAAAAAGGTCTAGCAGCCCAGCATTGCCAAAGAACCTATCAATTTTGGACATGAGACCATTTCCATTCCTCCAAGTGAATTTAGAGCCAGAGGAGGGGAACTCACTCAAACCTAAAGCTTGAACCATTAATTGGAAGCCAATGGTTGCACTATCAGCCACACCACTTGGTCTATCACTTCCCACCAACACACAAGTGAAATCCCCTCCAACAAGCTAAACAACCCCATTCAAAAAATCCGCAGCCAAATTCCAGTCCTCCCATTGCTCATGTCTTCTGCTAGGATCACAGGGACCATACACATCTGTCACAAATAATTTATTGCGTCCCTGGTCTCTTTTGAACCTGCAAATCAGTAAGTGTCTAGCCAAAGAGGCCTCCTCCAACTGCAACACATGCTTCTTCCACCAGATGGCAACACCCCCAGATCTGCCACTTGAGTTGATCATCACAATTTCATTGGTAACTCCAGCTTTCATCTCTACCCAAGCCCTGTCAGCCTCACTATCAATATGTGTTTCTTGGAGGATGGCACAATCAATCTCCCATTCTCTCAAATATCTAAGCAAAGAAGCCCTTCGACTTCGATTGTGCAACCCACACACATTCCAAGTAAGGATCCTCATTTGGCCATTTGCTCAGTCCCCTTCTTCGCAATAGAGACTTTGGTAACCTTCATCACAACTGCAATGGCATACTCATCAACTTTTTGTGTTGAACTATGTCTTCTTAGCCTGAGCTTGTAGGGAGGTCTCCCTAGACCAGAGATGGAAGGAGCCATGGAATCCAACTGTAGACCCTCAATCATAGGTGGACTACATTGCAGATCTAAGGAATTCATAGGGGGCCCTCCAGATCAGGTTCAACAAGAGCATTGGCTCTGGGAGTCCCACCTTTCAAATCCGTAGCCACAACTTCATTCATCACTGTCATCACCTCACCTTCTTTCACTACCACAGCCAAGTCACCTTGAAGCAGAGGTGCACCCCTCCCATCCTCCAGAGTTTCAAACATCCCCTCCTCTGCCATCAAACCCCCCACCCCATCTTCCAGTTCCATATCTTTATTGGGCTCAGCCAACTTCTCCTGAATTTCATAATCCCTCATTAATAAGCCTGCTTTGGCTTGTAGCACCTCAGCATAAGAGGGAGGGTGATGGCATGATTCCACATCCCTGTTAGCCACATGAAAATTCAAGAGCAGCAGACATGAGCTCCCCCCACACCAGAGAATTAGCTTATCTGGAACAGACTCGGCCCTAAAGGCATCCACCCCTACATTCGAAACACTACCATCGCCTTCAGTCAGGCCAATCTCAACATCCTTTGCCACAGAAGCAAACCCAGCAATCATAGCTTCCACCACCACCCTAGACTTAGGTGCAAAGGTAGACCTTTGATTTCAAGATTGCCTAATCTAGGGGCAGCTCTTTGAGGTGGTCGCTCAGACAAAGAGCCATCAAAATGGGAGACCAGATGCCACATCACCGTCAACCTACGCAGACTACTAGACCGAAAGCACATATGTTCAACATCTACCACCCTTAAACCAAAGAGCACAAACCACGAGGGGGAGAGGACCACAATTTTCCAAACATCAGTTGAGAGGGAAAGAGAGCTTACCAGCTGATGAGCTTTCTCTAGAGATAGAGTGCCCGTCATCACTTCCCCAATCAAGGCCCCTCGCAAAACCAGTTCCGCCACCTTAATGCCCTCACTCAGAGGTATCTCCACATCCAGGGTGTGCCCCCAAAAGCTGGCGGGGGAGGTGGAAGAGGCAGATGCACCTCTCCCTTTTCTGTCCAGGGATTAGTGTGCATCCTACCCCCAGATCCTCCATGGGCTGCCAAGCAGGAGTCAAGCTTGTGGCCATAGCCCCAGCAGGCCAAGCAAAGCACTGGACGTCGGCACACCGTCGCCAAATGTCCACGGCATCGACATCTAAAGCAGACCACCTCCCTACGGTTTCTTGACCACCTATCGTGAGTCCACTGCCTGTCCACAGCCCTGACTCCATCAACTGCCTGGGCACCTCACTCTTTTCTCCTCCAAGATTGCGATCTCCAGATTGACCAGCCATCATTGCTGGCGGCGCGCTCGTCGGACCACCTAGGGCACATCGCCAGAGCTTCCCGCCCAAAGGGAAATTCAAATTTTTCCTTAATAACTTAGTTACCTACTGTAAATATCTCCCACCCACTAGTTTCATTCCATCACCTAATAACACAAACCCTAATTAACCTAGGTGCTCTCATAAACCCTAGGCTTAGTTTGGTTGTTTGTTTGCCACCTCCACCCACCTCATCCTCCGCTTATAAAAAAGAAGTCTAAAAAAAAATCCTACAGAGGTACACAACCTCTTTTGATTCTTCATACTCAACCAGTAACCCGATCTTTGGAACTGGTACACCCATTAACACATAATTGAGTAGAAATCAGATTAGGTAATCATTTGTGTGCCTAATTCAGTGGTGTATTAGGCCAATTGTCTGATTTGTTTGGGCCTCGCCACTTAAGATAAAAGTGATCCATCAGTAACTTGTCCCATAGGATTCAATTTTTAGGGCTGAACCAGGCACACCACATTATTTTGATTTGTAAAGGAATATATCTTCACTTGTGCATTCAAAACTTGGTGTGCCTCACAAAATCTTGTCTGAATACACCTTAAGTTGAATCCTAAAAGCTACTAAGCAAGATTTAAACCCTAAAATTCACTACATCAAAAAATAATCTTGCTTGAAAATCATTGGTTGTACACGCACACACATCGAATCTGATCTTTAGGGGCTCAACCCAGATAAAGGGCCCATCACATTCCAAAGCACATTCAAACCTAACCCTAATTAAAACAGAGCAGACGTTGGCTGTAAGAATTGAACTTTCTCTTCGAGGCCCAGATCGAGATTATTTTCGATTAATCTGCTTCTACTGTTCAATTTGATGTCTAGCTAGGGGAGTAGAGTCAAACGACTGCGGTTGGGAGGTATCAAAGGAACCTGAGGCGAAAGCCAAGGGAAGAACCTTCTTCCCAACCCTTCCCTCTAACTGGTTGGATTAACCAGAAAGAATTAGATCAAATCATTCTTTTCATCTCAAGACAAGTTCTGGGAGTCTGTAGATCTGTAGGCTACCCTAACTAAGGACAGGTTTGATTGTTTGTACTATAGTGCACCTTTCTTCCTCCTGCTTTGCCATGAATGCTTCCACATCCTACTCGCATTTCCATTCTTATCCTCCTACCACTACTTATTCCCAAGATGATTATTATCCCAACTAGACTTATTCTCACCCATCTACTAGTTGGGATAATCTTGATTGGGGATACAGTTCCAGACCTCGGTGTTCAAGGTTTAACCCTGAACACCATGATTGTGATTTCTATCCTTCTCCGAGTTATAATGATTATAGATCTCCACCCGTTGATGATCAATTTAACCTGATCTACAATCAAGAAGGTTATGCCAATCCTTACCCTCCCTCTGATTACACTGCATATGGGTGACCACCCTTTTATGAACAATTTGAAGTGACCTATTATCAGGGATGGTATCAAGAACCTCAATTTGTTGACTACCCTGGACAGAAACCAAACCCACCCAACCTTGAACCAAACCATTTGGTTTAGGTGAACTAGGTCCAAGATAGGGTGTTGGAAAACTTAAGGAATACCATTCAATGTTTAGAAGCTTAGCCAACACCCTCCACTGAAGAATTGGAGCCTCTGATTCAAATGATTGATGATCTTAACAAATATTTGTTTGATTGGCTCCAAGATGTTAAGGATAAGGACCCAGGTGAGTTTTTACTTGGGAAGTTGTCAAATTTGAGGAAATTTGTAGTTGCTCTAGTCCAATCTTAGGATGATTCCCAGGGTGAATCCCCTTCAAGAGAGCCATTGTCAAAAATCGCTCAGGCACCTATTGGGGGGAACACGTCTTACGAGACCAGGGATGACCATATTGTTCTAGAGCAATTAGTTAAGGATGAATCGATTACTTCACCCGAGATCCCTAAGCCAGGGTACGAAGAAAAGTATGTCACCATGCACTAGGAAATGATCAATGATTTTGAATCATATATAAATGCTTATCTAGAATTCTTTGATTCTGAAGGTGAAGAATCGTTGTGTGAAGTCTCACCTGAATTTAAGGAAAATAATTTTAGTGAGACAAACGGGCCCCAAGAGTATGACAAATCATTTGATGGCCTAATAACTGAGGAAATTGATTCTGCTAAGGTTAGCTTGGAAGCTACAAATCCTATTTTCATGGATGATTCAATTCATAGCCCCATTCCTCAATCACACCCCATTGAACATACTAACGATTTTGATTTTGAGATCACTAAACCTAAGTCAATTTTGATTCAACCACAAATCTTGGACTTGGATGGGGTGATTAACATGTAGGAGGTCCCAAAGTCTGAAATCTTGATTGTGGAGGATAGGAATTTAGAAATAAAGATTTGGGAAGCCAATTTCGGGGGAAGCAGAAGTTTGAATCTAAGGGTTCCTATATACCTGAAACCACCAACCTTTTACCAGGACCATTATGACATTTTCTACTCTGAGGATGTGCAACCCAAGTACAAATTCATTGATTATCTTTTTTATTTTCCTATTATCCAACTTTTTGGACTTGGGTTGCATCCTCATAAATTGCAGACTTGGCCCTGTTTGCATACTGATTTCAGGTTTTGGGTAACTTTTATCCAGAACCTTAGATACACTCGACCCTGGGGCATGGGTCTGCATCACAATCTCATCCACATATATGGACATCTTCCCCTGGTAGGTCCAAAAATAGATTTTCTTATCTTGATCCTGACCTACACCTGTGAATTCTTTATTTCATTTTTATTTATGTAGTGTGTCTAGTTGAAGGCACTAAATTCAACATGTATATAGTCGCTTTTTCATCTCAGAGCCGACCAGTTAATCACGTAATTTAGGAGCTTTCTACTCTACTCCACTATGTTTCATGTCTTTTTAATGCAATGAGGACATTACACTAGATAGGCATGGGGGTGTCGATATCATTCTCTGAATCGTCTTGTTAGCTCCGTAGATTCTTTTTATTTTTATTTTAAAAATTAACTTAGGAAAAGAGAACTTAGGTTTTAGAAATTTGTCAACCATAGGAATGATATCATGACCTGAACACTTAGATTCTTTAGGTCTTCGGGCATAATCAACCCGGGTGTCCACTAAAATGTGGATTTGTTTCTCAAGTTCTTGCCATTCGACAAATTATTTCAAATTGGTTAAATAAGTTGGGGGGATAAGTACACGACTTATCAACCTGCCTTCTGATTTGAGGGGACTTTAAGCCTAAGCATCTACACACTCTTTGCACTGACTCAATTTTTGGTGATTTTAACGGAAATTGGGTAGCTAATGAACCTTCTAGGGTGGTATGGCTGGCAAGTTGTCGGTGGTAATAGTTCATCGGTCGGTTGTCCAGAGTCTACTCATACGATCATTCTCTTCCTGCTGCCTTTAGGTAAATCTTAAATCAGGGAAGCCACCTACTTAAAAAAAAGAAAAAAATTGAAAAATATCCAAAAAGAAAAGAAAAAGAAATAGAAAAGAAGAAAAGAAGAAAAAGAAATAAGCCACACTTCACCGCACGAGTATGGCTGGCAAGTTATCGATGGTAATAGCTCATCGGCCGGTTGTCTAGAATCCAGCCCACAAAAATGCATGTTTAATTACAAACACTTAGGAAGAAGTGAAGTAGAATAAGCTGAGGAGATATACACTGAGTTTGTCCTTGTGTTGACCCTAGAAAGATAGAAAGTAGGGAGAAAGCTACTAATCGTATAGATACACCTTTGGGTAGAATTCCTTTCAAGGTCACCTAGGGGCATAGAAACCTGAAGTCCATTCTGATTACCGATCAGTGAGTCTATCACTTCACATAAAAAGATGCTTCGTACTTAGAGTTCTCTTTGAGTCTTGGGTAAGTTGGGTAGCCGTAGAATGCTACCTTGAAACCCTAAACTCAAAAATCTAAGAAAATTAGAAAAAGAAGACAAAGAAAGAGATGCTTTTTCTTTTGAATAAGGCGAGGGCTTAGGCAGTCTGCATTTTAGCAGATAACGGGCACTATTGTGTCTCTGTAGTTTAGGTCATAATAGAAATTTTCTAGTGTTGAAAAATAACTGTTGCCCAAGAAATCTGATCCTAATTCTTTTATAAATAGTATGTAGTTTTGATAGGGACTAGCAAAAGATAGGCATGAGGGTGTTATGTGCACACATCTAATTAACTTAAAATGCCTATTTATGCATGTTTCTAGTGTCATAGAAGCATTCATGAATTACAAATATTGCATAACATGCACCATTATGCATTTAGGTTAGATTGTATAAATTTTAGGTTAATTTTCTCTTTTTGTGGTCATGGAAAAGGGCAACATTTATCGGTGCCTCGGATTGAAGATCCAACCATACAGATCTGATCAGGGTGATGATCGGAGTTCAACAACTCTAAGATAGCCTTGATCGGACCTCCATAGCATGAGATGACAAATCCAACCACACAGATGCGTTCGGATCGACGATCGCAACCCAACGATGCGAAAATCGATCCAAGATGGGTGGCTCAGATGTCGCCACGTAGCACCATCCAAGCCGCCCACGGTGACCACAACTCTTATTCATTGGATGATCAATGCATCTCAGCTGTTGGATCATCGATTCAACGGCTAAGATTCATCAAGGCGTGCGCTCCTCTCAGCTGAAGCCCCAGATCCCTCATCCTCAGCCGTTAGATCCTCATCCAACAACCAAGGATGAGGGAGCACTAAAACATACTTGAGACTCATGCAGAGGCACAGCACAGCAGTCGTATGCTCCTCTCAGTAATGCGAGGCACGCATTTAAGGCATTCTTTGCAGCCAAATTTGCGAAGAAGAAAGCCTGAATGCAATTGAGCCGCCTGATCAAAGATGAACGGTTGTGGAGATGAGACGTGGCAGCACTGGATGTGTGCATGAGCATACGTACGCAATGGCATGAGCGTCCACATGCTATCCCACATGCGTGCATGTGGAACGCCTGAAGAGGAAGAGACACTCATGGTTTTTGAGCCATCGATCTCTTGATCGGATGGCTAAGATGCACTGATCGTGGGGCGTGCACTCAACGGTTAAAGGAGAAGCGGTGCACCCTTCACCAATGTTCAGCCTTTAGTGACGTTTATATCTGTCACTAAACACCTAGCATTTATTTTGTAAAGATCTAATATGACCTTTATGCCCCCATTCCTACAACTATATAAAGACCCTATGCCCTGCACATTTTCTTCATCTCTTCCTCTCTTCTCTCACCACCTCCAAAGCTCTACAAGCTTGTCCCAAACCCGAAATGCTCCATGAGAGTTAAAAATACAATATTTTCACCTTCTCACCCCCTTTGTGGAGATCCTGCGGTTGTCCCCTCACCATTGTTAGGGAAGCAGATCCTGCTGTGATGTCGCCCTACTTCGTCCTCCATCCCCTGTCTTTCTCCTCTTTCATCTAGCATCTCACCACCTTCGTTCGAGCGCTCCATCAACACAACTCATTGATCGATGGCTTTACTCAACTCAGTAATTAAGTTAATTTTACTTAATTAAGAGTAGAAAAAGTCACTTAGGTTAACTTAAAATTGTGTCGGTTGTGTAGTATAGGGTCAAATTAACCTAACATTTTAGAAATTTTTACTGGTTGAGTCCAGGTCGTTCGCTGGGAGGTATAATTTATTCTAAATTCACCAATTATCTTTATTTTTCTTTTTAAGTTTAGGAGGTATAATTAAGTTGATTATAAAAGCATCAATTTTGTCAAATGATTTAAACTATAAAGAATATACAAAATTCCATATGAAAAACACATTTACTTAAATGATGTACTTTATTAACAAGTAAACATGTTAATTTTTTAATTTTATTTCAAAAGAAATTAAGGCAATAAGAGTTCTTTTATTAAAACATGCCTTATTACAACATTTAAGAACAAAAAGAAATTTAAAATAATGCAAGAAAAATAATTTCCTTTCTTTACTTCTTCAGCCTCTATCTTCTTCTCTCTCTCTTTTCCTTTTATTTAGCCTTTATCATTTATTCCCTCTCGAGCTCTTTTCTTTTTCTCTCTTCTTCTATTCTGTTCTTGCCTTTTTCCCTTCCCTTAGTCTTCTTCTGTTCCCTAGTACCTGTTCTCCTTTCTTTCCTTAGCGTTCAGCTCTTCACTTTACCTTAACCTTCAGCACTTAGCCATCAACTCTTCTTTCCTTTGAACCATCAGTTGAATTGGATTTATTTTTCATTTTTAACCAAAAATTATTTCATTTGCAGTGAGGTCCTTTCGAGGATGCACAGCACCTTGAGACCAGGGTGGGACCAGACGCTACTCAGTGCTCGCCTGATTTCAATTAGGTTCAATTTTGATTTAATTGTTGTTCATAGTTTCGAGCCAATCTGGCTCAACCGGCCTCCCAGGCCTCGCCCTCCCAAGGCACACACTTGCTCACGCCCACTTGGACGCACACGTGCAGGCACACATGCCCGCACACACACACATGCTCAATAGGTCAGATGCTCAAATGCTCAGTTTGCACCCAGCGCTTGACGACTGGGGAGCCCATGCAACAAATTGCTTTTATTCTAAGGCGCCCGCTCAAAAACTGCCGATGTGGGACTATGTTCCCCCTTCTAGACCCAACTTCAACTGATCATAACTCCCTACTCAGAGCTCCAAATCAAGTGATTTAAAGTTTGTTGGAAAGCTCTAAGGTTACTCTATAAGATTGCAAGGTCAATTTAAAGATAAGAGGATGTCTTCCTCTTCGATTTGAAGAATGAAATCAAGGGGTTCCTACGGGTTAAAATGCCTGGAAAGTGAAATTAATGTCACAGAGTCCTCAGATGGACTTTCTCTCTCATTTAAAGGTCTGAATAGGTTCTATATATTATTTCGCATCTGCAGAAGTGAGTCTTAAGCTCTCAAGACCTTTAGGAACAACAGAGAAGCTCAAAGCTTCCTTGAAAGCTTCAGAGATAGAAATTTCAGACTTGAAATAGGTAAACAGACACTTAAGAATGTTACTGACTGATTAAAACAGATTCTAAGGGTTAAAATTAACTTATCTGGGCAGGATTCAAGATTAAAACTCAACAAAATATCACTGCTGTTAGTTTGGGTTGAAAAATAACCCAAACTGTCAGGGTTTGAATTTTCACACAATAACTCATTTGAGCTCACTTTGATCACTCTCAGATTATCCAACAGATTCTCAGAAGTAGTTCTATCTTATCAATTCCTCAATTCAAGCTCAGAACTCCATAATCATACTCATGTTTGACTATAAAGGCTCAAGTTTTGACTTTCTGTTAAAAGCTTCTCCACAGGTAATTAAATCCTCAAATTAAGTTCTTTCAACATCAGGAATTTGCTTAGCCTATCAAGTAGGTGTTTTAACTAATATTTCTAGGGTTACAAGCTTGCCACCTGAGCTTCAAAATGTGTTTCATCGTCAGAACAATCTAAGAGTTGTGACAGTGATTTGAAGACATGAATAGCTTCAGTACACTGCACTGAAGCTTCTAGACACCTTAAATGCAACTTAAACCTAACTAATAGACTTCTCCAACTCTGCCAGAGTTGGAGAAGATGAAGACCCAATCTGAGCTCCAGACACTAAATCCTCAATAAAACATTTGCAAATTAATCAGTGATCGTTAAATCATTGATCTGGAGCTTTTCACTAAATTCTGTGGGCTGAAGCACAGATTTGGCTCGCCGGAGCTCGTTGGAGCTCCGGTGAATCCAGAAAATGTGAAAATTGTGCATAGATTGTTTAAACTTGCCATTTTTAATCTAAAAAGGTTCCTGAGGTTGCAAAAAATCTCAAGAACTCGATTAATTCTCATTTTGTTCATTAGAGTTAAGGATTAACGGTAAAATTCATTTCTTAAAAGATCTGTGTGGATTAAGCTCAGGACCTATTTTGCCACTCAATTGAGTGGTTAAAACAAGTCAACAAGTGTTTATGATCATAAATATATATATAATTAAGGATTTGAATTGCTCCTGAGCCGCCATTGACAGCAAGTTCAGGAACTTAATTAAAATTGGGCGTTTAATTTATATGTGGTAATTATACATATTATAGTGTCGATTAGGGTCCTTAAGCGATGGATAGATGATGATAGACCCAGTGAAGGTGGAATTAGCTCGACTACTGTCGCCATGGACAGTGACAATAGTCGGTGGAGGTGAAATGTGAATTAGGCGATTAGGTGATCAATTAAATGATTAAGTGGATTAGAAATGGTCGTGAGAGTTAAAGGAAGGTGGATAGTGATTTCAAAAGATGAAATTAAGGCTTTGGCAAGGTCAAGGAGCTCACCGGAGTCAGAGAAGATGACACTGAAATTCTAAAATTACTCTAATCTAACTACCTAAACTACCTACCTAACTACCCTACTCCTACTCCTACTCCTAATCTACTGTTACCTGGACGAAGGGGTCAATAGGGTTCCACTGAAGGTTCATAGCGTATGATGAAATCAGAGGGTTTCAGGAAGATCTCCGGTGGGCAGATTTGTGGTGAAGCAGAGGATTCCTTGGGTCGGCGCCTGTGTCAGAGACGTGGCTTACCACGGCGGATCTCCTTGGCTGATCAGAATGGATGGAGGAAGTCGGAAAGTGAGATGGAAACTCGTCGGAGTTGCAGACAAATAGCCTATTGGGTCGGCTATAGTGTTAGAAGAGGGAAGAGAGCCAACTTGAGTGAAATCAGAGGGGTGAGGTGGTATTTATAGTAGTTGGCGGCAAAGAGAGTGGCGGGGTTTGGTCGAAGGAGCTTGAGGAGCTTAACCTCCAGCGTCATCTCCGACGATGGTGAGGTTATCTCCCACTGGAAATTAGGATTTCCGGTTAATCCAGATCGGTGGATGAAGAGGAGGTGGTGAGCGTAAGCTGCAAGAGCTTGGACAAAGAAGGTTGATGTTGGTAGGGTGGTGATCGTGCGGTGGCGTGACTCTCCGGCGTCAGCCGTCCATTCGGCTGAAGAAGAAGAAGACGAAAAGGGACTTAAATGTAATAAAACTTAAGGACCTATGTGGAAAATAAGGACCAGATTGTAATGAATTTTAAGGACCAAAATGTAAACCCAGATTTTGAAGGTTTATTTTAACTTAGATCTTTTTCAACTTTTTAGATATGTTAGTAAACAAGGTAAATATTATGTTTTCACCTTGAATTTACATATTTGACCTTTTTAGATTAATTTATTAGATTAAGTAAAATTACTTAAGTTATTATATACTTAGGTATGCATTATGTTTAAGTTACTCAACTTCTTAATTAAGGGAATGATTAATAGGATTTTGAGTCCAATTATTAATTAAATTATTAATAATGTTAATTGAATGATAAAATACCATTTTAAACTTATTTTAAGGTCCTTTACTTAATATCCCTTATTTAATAATTAACCCTTATATATTCATAATCTTAGTTAATTAACTAGGAAGACTAGTTAATTAGGGGTAATTTGAGACCTTGATGGGTCTCTCATCATATCCCCAAGCCAAAGTTTTGCTAGTCCCTAGCAAAATTAACTAAGACTATGATGATTTAAAGCACTTGGGTTTAAATTATAATAAATAGTAACTACATAGAGGAAAGCTTAGGTCAGAAATTTTTAAGTTTAATATAAATGATTAATGTATAGAGTATATGTGAAAATTTTCTTAGACTTATACTTATAACATTTTCAAAACACACTTAAAATAATTTGTAAACAAGAATTTTATTCAAAATTAGAATTCTTCAAAAATCTCTTAATCTTTGTAACTATTCTTAACTAAAATTAGAATACAAAGTGTTTTAAGAATACATAACTTAAGGATTGAGAATTAAATTTTAACTCAAAAACTCAATAGATTTAAGTCAACCCTTTGTTTATGACATTTGACTTTTATCAATATAAGTTTAAGCAAATTAACCAGATACTCATTATTAATCAAACTTAGAGTACTAAAACTCTAATTTACTAGCCTACAATACTAAAGAATAACTTCTAGACCTAGGATTCTGTCAATTCTTCTCCTTTAGGTCTCAATTTAAAATCTTCAAAACCCGATTTCTTAGGCTTCATTGCCCAATACCAAGGTTCAGTAGCTATGATTTTAAAACATCTGTGCTTAGTGAAGAGATTTGTCCTAGAGGCATCCAAAGTTGCAAAAATCCAGATCTTAAGACATCATTTTCCAATCCCAATTATTCCAATTCAAGTCTTTAGCTTGGCCTTACTCAGGTTTGGTTGCTTTCTCCTCACCAATTTTCTATCCCGAGGTCAACACTTTTTGTGTATATCTCCTCGGTGGACCACTGGGCCTCTTATTCCG
The DNA here is from genome assembly GCA_037157565.1 of Thalassia testudinum. Classification (NCBI taxonomy): domain Eukaryota; kingdom Viridiplantae; phylum Streptophyta; class Magnoliopsida; order Alismatales; family Hydrocharitaceae; genus Thalassia; species Thalassia testudinum. The sequence goes on from JAZHRO010000049.1 coordinate 42,965,318, forward strand.
AATATTTTTATCTCCATATTTTTTTTCCACTTTTTCTATAGGTTAGAACACTCATTTGTAGCGAGGTGTTCTTTTTATTTGATGGAAGGAAGGGTAGCATCCATTTGTATTGAGATGCTTTTATTTATTATGGAAAAACTGCATAAGCACCCATTTTTAGCAAGGCACTTAACTGCAGGGTGTTTTATTTTGTTTTCTTTTTCTTTTTTTTTCCCCTTCTCATTTTTCTTACTAACTTTATTCTCCAAATCCTTTTTCTAGGTGAGTGGCACATCCTTCACCCTTTCAAGAATCGCCCCACGAAAATCCTTGGACTAAAGAGGATTCAAAACTGATCTCTTAACCTTTGTGTTTTCGCGGTCTCAGATGCCAACAAGATAATTCTATGTGTGTGAATTTAGATGTTTAGGTTACTTAGCTCTCAAACCAAAGCTTGGACAACAAAGTCCTTTACTCTCAGGTTCTTCAAATTCTTAGTTTCCTCGTATAGGATCCGTCAAGACAAAATTTACCAAGTCTAGTTATTTATCTCTAGCTTGTAAGTTTGGTAAACTAAAATTCTACTAACTCTCTATTTAATTAACTCTGAATATTTGGCCTTTTTACTTAACTTTATGATAAAATCAAATTTTCAAAAAGCAAAAGGATTACTTAATCTAATTGATTAGAAAGTTATAATTTAATTCCAACACTTAAGTTTAAATCTTAACACACTTAGTTTCTTAATTCAAGGTAAGAATAGAAAAACAAAGTTCTAAAAGATTTCTAATTCAAATAAAACCTTATTTTAAAAATTTTAAACACAAGAGCGTGTTTTTACAAAATGTTTAAAGTAAAAATCTAATTAAAAATTGAATGCTCTTAAATACTCTATATATATTCTATGTACATTTTAATTTCTAACCTAAAAGAAAATTAAACTCTTAATTATAATATATATATATATTTCTTCTTTTTCTTCTTTGAAAATGAATATACCCCTTTTATTATTTTTATGAATTTTCTTTTTCAAATTTTTGTATTTATATATTTTTATGTATATATGATTTTCCAATTTTTATGAAATTTTCAAAAAATTTTCAAATTTTCATCAAATTTTTTATTTTTTAAAATTTTTATTATTTTTGGAATTTCTAATTTTTTAAATTTCGTGGATATTCAATTTTTATGTGTTTATATTTTAAAACCCACACTTAAATTGAAAATTTCACTTCAACACCCCCCCAAGCCAAAATTTTACAATGTCCTCATTGTAAGAAGGGTGAAAAGATATTACACTTCATTTAGTATAGGGTGATGGAAGGAGTCGAATAGAGGAGATTAAAATCTCAGTGCGGATGATTTCGATTCTGACCAAAGGTCAAAGTGGTTAGTCGGATTAAATGAAGGTAATCAATATGATATGAAGTGAAATTCTAAAGTGTAGAAGAAAATCAAAAGGAGTAAAAATAAAAAACAATTATGTACAAGTGCTAAGTTATACGCCTTTAGCTAGGCGTAAACCCTAGTAAAGAACTCCTAAAAAGAATAGGTATATGATAAAAACAAAGGAGTTATGAAAGAATTGGATCAAAAAATAGAAAATAGATTAAACCACCCAGTCAAAACTCGTCCAAAAATTACCTAGAATAAATCTCGCAGAACCCAAAATCAGATTCTCATGAAAATCTCAGAAAGATTAGAGTGAAAATCATGAAGAATAGATCTGATTTAGGTTGATATGTAGAACGTTTAAGATTAAGGCAATTTATAAATGTTTCCACCAAGTTCAGAAGATCAGCAGAGTCAATTTTGGTTCTCAATAATAGGTGGGTCATTTTGACACAAAATAGGTTGCTGATGCGGGTTTGGTGGGTTATTTTCAGATAGTACGGAGGATGGGGTATGATTAGAATCAAACGCCTGATTAAGAAAATGGACTTGGCCTTGATTTTGCCTAGGATTTGGCAGATTCCTAGGATTCGGAATTGGCAGGGATGGAAGAGTACCTGGCTGACGAGACTTAGCCAAAAGCGTGATTTGATTTCGTAAATCGACCAATTCTACCTTACATTTCCTATGGATCTCAGTGAGAGCTTCATCATTTTGTTGCTGACTCTCTGACACAGCTCTTAAAATTTGATCTAGCTGTGTATCTCTAATTGGCCTAGAGTAATTCTGCATACTCATCGGGTTAGGCCTTAAATTTGATTGCTGAGGAGGTAATGGAGGTGGGTTAAAATGGGTATGATTTAGATAATTTGGTCTTTGATTTTGATTTTGATCTGCCCAAGTAAAATTTGGGTGGCTTCTCCATCAGGATTATAGGAATTTGAATAAGGGTTTGGTCTTAGAGTATTTTCCTGGATGGCGTGTAAACCTAAAAGATATGGCATGTTTTCTACAACAAGAAAGGGTGGGGAAAAGGGTGGGTAAGATTGTGGGACAAAGGTCCCTCCTTGGGTTGGTGGAGTAGATAGAAAACCCAAGGAAGATGGATCTCTAGAATCCAGATTATTCACAAATTCCCTCCCCACAGGAATTTTTGAAACAGGTGAATACGTGGGATTCGTAGCAAGTAGAGGCGTAAGAGTTTTCATTGTATTTCTGACCTCGTCGAGATGCTTTGCTACGATATCAACTTTGTCCAATTTTTCTGCAATAATCTCTAAATCCTTTGAACTAGATGGATTACTGATCTCGTGAATGCCCTTATATGGATTTGATGATTCGTATTCGCTCCCTGCATAAATTGTGACATAGATGCATTGTTGATCGAGTTTTCTGCCATCCCTTCAAATAATTCTGAAGCGGATTCTGCGTCTCGATTTAGAAATTCCCTCCCTAAGAGGCATCGACTAGATTGCGAATGCCCTCTTGTAAACCATAGTAAAAGATATGCATGAGTTGCCAACGAGGGATATCATGATGTGGGCATTTCCTTTGCAATTCATGAAAACATTCCCACGCTTCATGAATTGGTTCTCCTTGATTTTGATTGAAAGTAGTAATAGCTTGCCTTAAAGCATTGGTTTGACCAATTGGAAAGAATTTCTTCAAAAATGCAGATTCAAGTTCAGCCCAAGTTGAGATTGGTCTTGCTATAGTTCTATACCAATAAGCTGCTTTATCTTTAAGGCTAAAAGAGAACATTTTCATTAGTAGGATTCCCTATTTTGATTTTGAGGATCAATAGTTTGAGATAGATTTTTAAGATCTTCTATATGTTGAAATGGATCCTCGGATGCAAATTTGTGAAAGTGGGGGATTAGACCTATAATATTTGGCTTTAATTCTGAATCATTTTCCCCAATAGGTATCTTAACATTAGTCTCTACTTGTGCATTAGATGGGTTATAATAGTCTCTAAGTAGAGGCCTTGGACAATTGATCGGTAAATCAGGGATTTCAAAACCCACCTCAGGTTGAGGTGGAGGATGGGTTTGAAGAGTCTGTAAATTGTTTAAGGCTGCTGTTAATAAATTGATTTGTCTAGTTTGCTCTAGCATCCTAAGATTCTGGTTCAGGAGTGCCTCATGAACATCAAAAGGTGGCATCTCCCCCTGACCAGAAGAAGAAGGGATCTAGGGATTAAGATTCTACATTTGATCCATAGAAGAATCAGATGGGAAAACCATTGGTTGCTTATTTGCAATCGGCCTAGGATCACCTGTCAACGATGGTGCCAGAGGCAGATGCAAGGATCGCCTCCCGTCCATAAACGGAAAATAATGTGCAAGTGCACACACACACCACCGATAAGAAAACAGCGGCACAAAAAACCCGCAAAACAGCATAAAAGATGCGGGATTTGCTCTTCTTTCAAAGGAAAGAAGAGATTCCTAAGGTACGCAAAGTAATTTGACGCAAACAAATAGAGTAACAGTATCAAAATACACGTCGTAATCTGTGTCTATGCAGGTGCGTACCTTAAAGTTCAAATATCTAAGGTCTAGGATCGAGACTGCTCACTACTGGCTCCCCGAGGCTTTAGTAGTGAGACAGACTTGTTGATCTTCGACTAAAGCCCTAAGAGGTGCAAAGAGGAGAGATAGAAAAATAGACTTATGTGACTCTAGAGATCGCGCTGTGTGTGCAATAGCATGCAACAGACGATAGCGATATAAAAACCCCCATGCGTTCTGCAATCAGATTTAAGTCACAAATTTTACTTCCTCTTTTTAGTTAATCTTTTTCAAAAATATATCAAGTAAACTACTGTGGCCGCTTTTTAGATCTTTTCAAACAAAAATATGTGGTCTTTATAATTCTCCAAGGACAGGGATCTACGTGGGTTTTCTCGTCTTTTCCCGTTAATGCAAGAAAAATAGTTTAAAAATTCCCAAGTCAGATTGTATTAATACTAGCAGAAAAAATGCACTCCTAAGAGTGTATGCCTATGATATATGCTGCTGCTAGTAAGAAAAAGATGTATTTTTGTATTTTTTTAATTTTTCTAAATGCAATAATACAAAAGACTAGAAATACTCACAAAAAAAAGACAGCAACACGCGAAAATAGTTTCTTGCCTTCTCCTGAGATTACCCGCAAAGGTAAACCTGAAAAGAAGACAGAAAATAAAAACAAAAACAAAACAAAAATAAAACAAACAAAGCTAATTAGAACAAAAACATTAAAAACAAAAATATATTTACAAAATACCTCCTAATTAGGCAATTAAACCAACTAAATTTTAGTGAATTAAAATATTACCTCCCCAGCAACGACACCATTAAAATGATCGGTGGCTTTACTCAACTCAATAATTAAGTTAATTTTACTTAATTAAGAGTAGAAAAAGTCACTTAGGTTAACTCGAAATTGTGTCGGTTGTGTAGTATAGGGTCGAATTAACCTAACATTTTAGAAATTTTTACTGGTTGAGTCCAGGTTGTTCGCTGGGAGGTATAATTCATTCTAAATTCACCAATTATCTTTATTTTTCTTTCTAAGTTTAGGAGGTACAATTATGTTGATTATAAAGGCATGAATTTTGTCAAATGATTTAAACTATAAAGAATATACAAAATTCCATATGAAAAACACATTTACTTAAATGATGTACTTTATTAACAAGTAAACATGTTAATTTTCTAATTTTATTTCAAAAGAAATTAAGGCAATAAGAGTTCTTTTATTAAAACATGCCTTATTACAACATTTAAGAACAAAAAGAAATTTAAAATAATGCAAGAAAAATAATTTCCTTTCTTTACTTCTTTAGCCTCTATCTTCTTCTCTCTCTCTTTTCCTTTTATTTAGCTTTTATCTTTTATTCTCTCTCGAGCTCTCTTCTCTTTCTCTCTTCTTCTGTTCTATTCCTGCCTTCTTCTTCTCTTCCCTTAGTCTTCTTCTTCCGTCCCTAGTACCTGTTCTCCTTTCTTTCCTTAGCCTTCAGCTCTTCACTTTACCTTAACCTTCAGCACTTAGCCATCAGCTCTTCTTTCCTTTGAACCATCAGTTGAATTGGATTTATTTTTCATTTTTAACCAAAAATTATTTCATTTGCAGCGAGGTCCTTTCAAGGATACACAGCACCTTGAGACCAGGGTGGGACCAGACCCTACTCAGTGCTCGCCTGATTTCAATTAGGTTCGATTTTGATTTAATTACGGTTCATAGTTTCGAGCCAATCTGGCTCAACCGGCCTCCCAGGCCTTGCCCTCCCAGGGCACACACTCGCTCACGCCCACTCGGGCGCACACGCACAGGCATGCATGCCCGTACACACACACATGCTCAATAGGTCAGATGCTCAGATGCTCAGTTTGTGCCCAGTGCTTGATGACTGGGGAGCCCATGCAACAAATTGCTTTTATTCCAAGGCGCCCGCTCAGAAACTGTTGATGTGGGACTATGTTCCCCCTTCCAGACCCAAATTCAACCGATCATATCTTCCTACTCAAAGCTCCAAATCAAGTGATTTAAAGTTTGTTGGAAAGCTCTAAGGTTACTCTATAAGATTGTAGGGTCAATTTAAAGATAAGAGGATGTTTTCCTCTTCGATTTGAAGAATGAAATCAAGAGGTTCCTATAGGTTAAAATGCTTAGAAAGTGAAATTAATGTCATAGAGTCCTCAGATGAACTTTTCTCTCTCATTTAAAGGTCTGAATAGGTTCTATATATTATTCTGCATCTACAGAAGTGAGTCTTAAGCTCTCAAGACCTTCAGGAATAGTGGAGAAGCTCAAAGCTTCTCTGAAAGCTTTAGAGATCGAAATTTCAGACTTGAAATAGGTAAATAGACACTTAAGAACGTTACTGACTGATTAAAATAGATTCTAAGGGTTAAAATTGACTTATCTGGGCAGGATTCAAGATTAAAACTCAACAAAATATCATTGCTATCAGTTTGGGTTGAAAAATAACCCAAACTGTCTGGGTTTGAATTTTCACACAATAACACATCTGAGCTCACTTTGATCACTCTCAGATTATCCAACAGATTCTCAGAAGCAGTTCTATCTTATCAATTCCTCAATTCGAGCTCAGAACTCCATAATCATACTCATGTTTGACTATAAAGGCTCAAATTTTGACTTTCTATTAAAAGCTTCTCCACAGGTAATTAAATCCTCAAATTAAGTTCTTTCAACATCAGGAATTTGCTCAGCCTCTCAGATAGGTGTTTTAACTAATATTTCTAGGGTTACAAGCTTGCCGCTTGAGCTTCAAAATGTGTTTCATCGTCAGAACAATCTAAGAGTTGTGACAGTGATTTGAAGACATGAATAGCTTCAGTGCACTGCACTAAAGCTTCTAGACAACTTAAACGCAACTTAAACCTAACTAATAGACTTCTCCAACTCTGTCGGAGTTGGAGAAGATGAAGACCCAATCTGAGCTCCAGACACTAAATCCCCAATAAAACATCTACAAATTAATCAGTGATCGTTAAATCATTGATATGGAGCTTTTCACTAAATTTTGTGGGCTGAAGCACAGATTTGGCTCGCCGGAGCTCGTCGGAGCTCCGGTGAGTCCAGAAAATGTGAAAATTGTGCACAGATTGTTTAAACTTGCCATTTTTAATGTAAAAAGGTTCCTGAGGTTGCAAGGAACCTCAAGAACTCGATTAATTCTCATTTTGTTCATTAGAGTTAAGGATTAATGGTAAAATTCATTTATTAAAATATCTGTGTGGATTAAGCTCAAGACCTATTTTACCACTCAATTGAGTGGTTGAGACATGTCAACAAGTGTTTATGATCATAAATATATATATAATTAAGGATTTGAATTGCTCCTGAGCCGCCACTGACAGCGAGCTCAGGAACTTAATTAAAATTGGGCGTTTAATTTATATATGGTAATTATACTTATTATAGTGTCGATTAGGGTACTTAAGTGATGGATAGATGATGATAGACCCAGTGAAGGTGGAATTAGCTCAACTACTCTCGCCATGGATAGTGACAATAGTAGGTGGAGGTGAAATGTGAATTAGGCGATTAGGTGATCAATTAAATGATTAAGTGGATTAGAAATGGTCGTGAGAGTTAAAGGAAGGTGGATAGTGATTTTAAAAGATGAAATTAAGGCTCTGGAAAGCTCAAGGAGCTCGCTGGAGTCAGAGAAGATGACACTGAAATTCTAAAATTACTCTAATCTAACTACCTAAACTACCTACCTAACTACCCTACTCCTACTCCTACTCCTATTCCTACTCCTAATCTACTGTTACCTGGATGAAGGGGTCAATAGGGTTCCACAGAGGGTTCATAGCATACGACGAAATTAGAGGGTCTCAGGAAGATCTCCGGCGGGCAGATTTGAGGTGAAGTAGAGGATTCCTTGGGTCGGCACCTGTGTCAAAGATGCGGCTGACCACAGCGGATCTCCTCGGTTGATCATAATGGATGGGGGAAGTTGGAAAGTGAGATGGAAAGTTGCCAGAGTTGCAGACGAATAGCCTATTGGGTCGGCTATAGTGTTAGAAGAGGGAAGGGAGACAATTTGAGTGAAATTTGAGGGGTGAGGTGGTATTTATAGTAGTTGGCGGCAAAGAGAGTGGTGGGGTCTGGCCGAAGAAGGAGCTTGAGGAGCTTAACCTCTGGCATCATCTCCGATGACGGTGAGGTTATCTCCCACTGGAAATTAGGATTTTCCATTAATCCAGACCGTTGGATGAAGAGGAGGTGGTGAGCGCAAGCTGCAAGAGCTTGGACAAAGAAGGTTGATGTCGGCAGGGCGATGATCGAGCGATGGCGTGACTCTCCGTCGCCAGCCGTCCATTCGGCTGAAGAAGAAGAAGAAGAAGACGAAAAGGGACTTAAATGTAATAAAACTTAAGGTCCTATGTGAGAAATAAGGACCCGATTGTAATGAATTTTAAGGACCAAAATGTAAACCCAGGTTTTGAAGGTTTATTTTAACTTAGATCTTTTTCAACTTTTTATATATGCTAGTAAATAAGGTAAATATTATGTTTTCACCTTGAATTTACATATTTGACCTTTTTAGATTAATTTATTGGATTAAGTAAAATTACTTAAGTTATTATATACTTAGGTATACATTATGTTTAAGTTACTTAACTTATTAATTAAAGGAATGATTAATAGGATTTCGAGTCCAATTGTTAATTAAATTGTTAATAATGTTAATTGAATGATAAAATACCATTTTAAACTTATTTTAAGGTCCTTTACTAAATATCCCTTATTTAATAATTAACCCTTATATATTCATAATCTTAGCTAATTAACTAGGAAGACTAGTTAATTAGGGGTAATTAGAGACCATGATGAGTCTCTCATCACTCATCCTCCCAGCAGCTATCGAGAAGTATAATTTCTCTCCCTCTTCTCTTTATCACTTTCTAGATTACATTTCCCACTTTCTAGTGTAGCGAATAGTTGTAATGAACATTAATCTGTGGTTATGAAATATTTGTTTATTCTCTCCCTATTTTCTCTTTATTTATATTATTCTCTCTCTGTCTTCTATTAATTATTATTTAAGTAGATAGTTAAAGTAGATTTAATTCGACCAGCTAATTTACTTCTTGACAACAAATATAAATGTGAGTTTTGATCAAACATATGCCTCCCATGTTTGACCTGGGACTCATCAGAGTTTCAGTTAAATTATCTATTTGACGGATTTTCTCGCTAATTGCATTTTGACGACATGATTTTCAAAACTCAAATCCTTTTGCAACGAATTTCTACTACAACACATAGCCATGGGGGTAAGTTGTAAGTTAACATGACTATCAACCATATGGAATATGATGGATACATGTTTGTTGTATGAACTTTCGAGGAGATAAAATACGTCTCATTGTAGTAAAGTCTCCTAAATAACTCTTCAACAAATACAATTTTATAACTCGAAAATATAGAAATGAAGTCTAAGGTTGAACACAGGGAGCAAATACGAATTCACATGCTAATCGTCAATTAAAATATAAATGAGCACTGGAATAAGCCAAGAATGATATTTCAATGAATAACACTACTCAAAATTGATATTCAATGTATAACATGAGTATTTCAAGACTTTAAGAGGACAAAAAGAAAGCTTAAAGAAAAATAATGGTGATTTAGATCACCAATTATTAGCCTTAATTAAATGTGCATGCATCAATTACTCATAATACTCAAATATATGAATAGTGTCTCAAATAATGCCACAGTGTTTTCAACCAAGTCAGACGTCAGATCTGATGACCAGATGACTTAACAGCATGAGCACAGGGCTTCTTCTCTACTTCTCTTCCTCTTCTTCATGTTTTCTTCTTCACTTCTACCTTTCTCCTCTTTAGCTTTTCTTCTTTTACATACGAGGGAAGCCAAGGCCTTTAGCAACGAAGTGTCGCACAGGCCCACCTATAAGAGAGCAAAAACCCCCTACCCCCTCTATCTTTTTCTCTTCAAAAACCTGACTTACTTGGGTAATCGGATCCCGACTTGGGCTAGACCTGCCTACGTGAATGGCGGGCGAGGCATGCATACGCTAAGCGCGTCGTTGAGGGACCCAACCCCTCGTGACTAGGTGAGGGCTCCAATGCACAAATTCTTCTTATGTCATGCGCAGACTTCAATGATTTTCGAGGTGGGACCATCCCACCTGCTTTGTTTCTTTGCACAGCAATAGATGGTGTAAGCATGGAATTGAGGCAGCTGTAGGCACCAATGTCTTTGATTAGAAGTCTGGAGAGATTCTTGGAGGTCTTCCGTAGAGCCTGGGTGAGTCGCTGAGGAAGAACACCATTTGAGTAAGGTCACTAAGGTCGGAGAAGGTGGAGGTAGCAATGGAGCTCCGGCGTGCACTTGAAAAGCAAAATACGATCTTTCGACCTCATCAAAATAGCTTAGGAGGATTGCCGGATGGCGGTGAAGGTGCTGGTGGTGGTGATGTGTCATGCAAGTGTGTGTACGTGAGTAGCGAGGTTCGGGTGGAGCTGCGAAGGTGGTGGTGTTCGGGGAGACGGTAGAGTGGCTAATCAGTGGAATTAGGTTAGGGCTTTAGTTGATGGGATCACAGCAAAGCTGATGGGGGTGGTAGCAGTGAGATTCGTGTAGTGGAGTGGTGGATAGGTGTCATCGGAGCTTCGCTAGAGTGGAAGAAGATAGAGGGGGAGAGGCATGGTCGGTGGTCGATTTGAAGATTAAAGGAGTCAAGGATGATCTAGAGAAGGAGAGGAAGCTAATAAGACCTAAAGTAATGGATGAAAGGGGTAGGAAGGCATCGGCTTTGATTGGCCAACGCTGTGGAAGACAAGGGCTTTGGGGAGGGAGACGACGGTGAGGAAAGGGAGAGGATGCCCTCACTATGGATGACGAGGAGTAGACGAATGTGAGGAAGAGGTTGGATGGGCCAATTTGTCCATTGTCCATCTGTAGGAAGATGGGGAAGGAGGCCGCTAGAGCTAAGGTGGAGCTTGGCCGGAGATGGAGGAAGAAGGGGTATTTGGCCTCAAAACCTTGCTAAGGCGGTGAGGTTGTTCATGGAGGTCCTTTATAGGCCTTCAAGCAAGCTTCCAAGCTTGAGAAACTCAGATTTTTAGGGGGAGAAAGCTTGAGGTCCAAGGATTTGCACGAGCCAATGGAAGCTAGAAATAGGTTTAGATGATCAAGGATTTCCTTAGGATCATCCCTTTCAATTTTGGAAGGGATTGGTCAAGTAATCAAGGAGGAATCCTTGATTGAAACCTCGAGTATGTGGGTTCATACTTTCCATGGTGACAAGGACCTCCTCGCTAAGAAGATGAAGAAGTTAGGGGGGGTTTTGTAATGAATTCAAAAGTAGATGGGTTATTTGCAGGAAAAAGAGTTAGATTAGGATTAAATTGCAAATTAGGTCAAGATGATCTCAAATTTGGACTAAATTTTGGTACAAATATAATTTGGACCCAGGGAATCTAATGGTGAAGTTCGATTTTGGTTTTGACTATGTTTGACTAGGAAAATTATGTAGAAACCCAAATTATGATAATATTCTAGCTAAGACTATTTCAGGTCAAAATGAATTTTGATGGTCAAATCAAGCATACCAAACCCTACAGAATATTTTTCTATGAATTTAAGAGGTTTAGGTAAATTTTATCCTGACTAGAGCCTTAGTTAATTAAGCTGGTCTATTTTTGGGATTTTAGATGTCATTTAATTCTTGAAACGCTTGAAAACCTGTTTCTGTCTACTTGATCTCACTTATTAAACATTTATGACCATTTGACCTTGAATTAACCCATGTGAAATCTCTTGATTGTTCTGCAATAAGGATATTTTGTTAAAACTTTAGTTTTACCCTTATTTTCATGTTTATCTCTTAGAAAGGATGTGCAATGAATTATGGCTCTTTGGCAGTTATGTAGGAGCATTTATCTATTGATTATGACTAATTAACGCTATATATGGCTGATGATGACGTTATCATCATACCCCCATGCCTAACTTTTGCTAGTCCCTTAGCAAAATCTTATGAAATGAACTCAAATTCTAGACCATGCTTTGATGTTCAAAGTCCCGATTTGTTCATCTTTTTAGGAATTAGGTCAAAATGCTAATAGTAGGCCTAGAGGCACTCAAGTATGAACCAAGATCCATACCTGACCAACTTTAGGGTTAATCTGCCTCAAAGGTTTCTAAGGCCTACAGAAACTATCCTAAGGTTCGTTGAATCCAGCGGTTAAAACACCCGTGCTTGAAACAAGGTAGTCCCAGTTCAGTTTGCAGTGCATTTTTGTAAGAGAGAGTGATAGAAGAATTTTTGCATTTTTGGAGAGATTTCTCTTTTCGTTTCTTTTCTTTATTTCTAGCTTCGAATTGGCTCAAAAACACGGTCTGTATTAGATTCCTAGTCCCCACAATCAATCCTCATAGGGTCCCTCGCAATCGATGCATCGAGATTGCATCGCCCATGGCAACCCCCAAAACCTTGGCTTTCGACGCTTCGAGATAGTGCCTCCCAAGGCATTCTGTAGCTAAATTCAGGCTCTGGCAATCAACATTTTGGGATAATTCTGCCCATGGCACTTGAATCAGCATAAGGTGCTTACATGTCCTCAGTAGAATATTTAGATATCCTAGGAGACAAGCACCGAGGAGACGATTTATTATTGTGCATCTTCGAGGTGAATTTCTCGCCTCTCCGTGCTGGGAACTTGTCCAAATCAACTTATGTTAATAAGCCACTCCTAATCTAGGCAGCTTTTTCATAACGGAATAAATGCTTTTGCATGATTGTGATTTTTAAGCACACTGAACCAAACTTGTTTGTGGATTATGGTGCTTAGGTTACTGAGTCCCACAAACCAGGGGTTAGTTAACGAGGTCGAATAATCCCTAAGCCTTAGACCTAATATGTAAACTTCGTATTTTCCTCAACCTCTTGAGGATTATCCAAATCTTAATGAATACTTGCATTTTTAAGCCCTAAAATAGGCCCAAGAGGCCTTAGACCAGTACTCATACTAATCTCTTTATCTCTCTATCATTCTAGGACTTAATTTTTCTTTTTTTTTAGATTTAGTTTAGAACTTTAGTAGATTCCATAATCATTTACTAATGACTATCTCTTTTGTTTCAAATTGTTGCTCCTGTTTGACATTTAAATCACCTCCCCTTTTCCTCTTCAAGAAATAAGCTCACAAAATTTCCTCCCCTTTCTCCATTTTTTTGTTCTTTTTCAATTTTTATTTTTTGGTTTTTTGCATATGGGTAATTTTTTGTTAGAACCCTCCAGAAACTTGAGTTTTTGTGTCTTTGAACTTTAACCCCCCCATGCCTAAGTTTTGCAATTTCCTCATTATAAACCGGAGGGTATGGAATCAGCTTGGTTCATGGGTTAGAACAGGATCAGAAGGGTGGGTGAATGGGTCGAGATGACTATTGCGAATGATTTCAAGCTCTAGTACATGTACCAAAGTTGGAGTCGGCTATTCTAAAACTGAACTCGGAGTGCAGTAGATGTGAAGCTCAAAAGGATAATTAGAAGGATTTCAGGTTTTTGGAATGATGGGTTACCTCCCGTTATGCACTAAATTTGATGCCTTCAGCCGAGCAGAAGATGGTTATGAAGGAGTGTTCAAATCAGTGGAGTTTTGTAAAACAAGCACCTTGTTCAAAAGCTTGGTTGGTCCAACCAGGTGCTTGTTTAGATCTACAGGCTGATGATGCAGCCCAAACCCAATCAATCTGGTGGGTTGATGGATGTGGATCAAGAGATACGGAGCCCACCAGATGCTGTACGGCTCAAGAAGATATGGAATTGAGAATCTAGGCTTTGGTTGAGTCTAATCAGCCTGGTCAGAGTAGGGATCCTCAAATGAAAGAGTTTGTGGAGGATGTAGGAACCCTATGAAAGTGATTAGAGAAAGATGGGACGTGATTTGTATTCTAATTGATGTTTGAAACCCGATCAAAAGATGGAGAATCATATGCGACCAGATCATCGAGAGGAGAATCAGAGTAGAAGTTGATTTCGGTTGTAGGTTGGGTTTGGGTTCGGATCTGAGAAGGTTTTGTATGTGGTAGAGAAGAGGTAGCTTCTTTGAAAACTATGTGAGTTGAGGGCTCTTCTAGAAAGGTTTCCAAAGTAGGTTCATCTAGAGAGTCCTCATAATGGCCATCAAAATCAAAAGTAAATGCCTGAAGAGTGCTTATAGGATCATGAAAATCTGAGTAAAGAAAATATTCAAACTCTGGATTGCATGCATTCTTACCACTTACTATTTCTGAATCTTAAAGATCAAAAAGGAATGATTCCATCTCAATGGAACCTGAATTTGAATCAATGACCTCGGGATCAGGGACGTCAAAGTCAGAGTCGAAGAATGGGTCATGGATACTGAGGTCTTAGATTGGTTCATAATTGGTAGGAAACAAAGGCTCTCTGAAATCAAAGTAGGATTTGAAATCGTCGAAGAACTTGTGAAGATCATGTTCTGAACTCGATTCTAGATCAGAGGTTCCACCACAGAAAAAATCAGGATAAGTAGAAACAACAGCCTGACTTGGATCTAACCTAGTTTCATATTCTGAGCTTAAAAGGGTGTTCTTATTAGGCATAGGCTTAGGTTCTTGGCTCCTAGGATAGACTCAATCAATTCCCAACTCATCCAACTCCTCGATTTTTGTATATAGATTGGCATGATTGAAAAATCAATTAGTGTCTCTGAGGAGGTTGGAGGGGTGTATTCATCAAATATAGGCCCTGAATCATATTTCAAATTTAAAATCTATATTTCATCACATGGGGCCTCATACTCATCCTAATTAGGCTCAGATTTAGATTCTAGGTTAAAGGCAGGCATTGGGTCACTAGGATCTCGGTTGGGCTCTACAGGGATGTCAGAATCATTCTTGAGAATCACCTTAACAGGTGATGTAGACACATCCATTTAGGTTAAAATGCCTATTCATGCATGTTCCTAATCTTAGATTTGCATTTCATGTTATAAATATTGCATAGCATGCATCATCCTGCATTTAGAGTAATTGTGTATACTTTAGGTTAGTTACGTCCTTTTTATGGCCAGGAGGGAAGGAGATTCATTTCAGGGCCTCAGATTGATGATCCGAATGTACGGATCTGATTAGGATGATGATCAGATTCCAATGCCTCCAAGATCATCCTAATCGAAATCCCGTATCACCTTATGCGATCAGAGGAAGATCAATGGGCAGGGGGCAATGCGACATCCTTACGGGTTTCAGATGAAAAATCCGATCGTATGGATGGATCCCAAGCGACAATTATAGTCCGACAACGTGGAAATCAAATCAATCCAAGCATTGTGGCACCCTCTGCAACAGAAAGAAGATGGAAGGCTTAGATGGTGCTACATGGCGTCAACTAGGCTGCCCAACACTGGCCAGCAGCAATTGGAAGGCACCCCCTCATTACCTTCACCTCCATTCCTAGCCATTGGATCAAGATCCAATAGTTGAGAAGATCTCTCGACCGCATGCCCATAAGATATCTTTGCGACAATCCACCTCCTTGGCACAGCGGTGAAGTGCCCGCTCCTCAAACGAGAGGTGCAGGTTCGATCCCTGCGACCTCCGCGATTCGCCAATTAGCGCACGGTCATGCACGCACACAAGGGCGTAGCATATAGCCACGGGCATGCACAACCATCCACATCGCAGTACCAGCATGCGAGCGCTTGCGTGACAAGGGGCGTGTGATGTGCGGGCCAGCAGGAGAGGTGGGGTCGTGGGTCTTCAGCGACAGCCTGGGCGGACCTTTAGTGACGCTTACAGTTGTCACTAATTGCTTGTAGGTGCAAGGACAACTGCAGGCGTGAGTGGTGGGTGTGCGATCTTCAGTGACAGCTGTACGGGGTCTTTAGTGACTCTTGCAGCTGTCACTACAACCCTTTACACGAATTTCTTCTTCCCTCCACTATATAAACACCCCTACACCCCCCCATTCCAGTTCATCTCTACCTACTCTACTCCCACCTACTCCTAAGCTCTAGTAGCCTACCAAAGCTCCATTAGAGCTTACTCTCAAGCTCCAAAGGCCTCCTATTAGTGTAATGTTCCTATTTCCCACCAAACATTCATCCTTCATCCCACCACCTTCATAGGTTGCCGTAGAACCGTCCTCCCACCTCCATTCCGATACAAGATCACCTCCGTCTCCTCACCTCCCTTCCAAAGCCTCGGTGAAACATTCCTCTACCCGGCATCCTCCTGCATCTCACCTCTGTCATCCTGCATCTCACCTCCTTCATCCAAGCTTCTGCCAAGTGCTGTCGTCTCGTCGAACAGCCAATTCGAGAGATTTCCTCTCACCCCTATCTCTTTTGTGCTTTCATAGATTATTGTAATAAACAATTGTGTGATACATCATAGTTGTTTCATCTCTCTTGTGATATATCTTGCTTGCTTTTTCTATAAAAATAAAAGAAAAAAATAACAAAACCCCAAAACACCAAAAGGAAATAAAACAAAGCACAGATTTCAAACAAAGTAAACATCGCCTCCCTGTGTTCGGCCCAGGACTCCCTTGGAGTTTCGATTATAAATTATATTTGATGGACACATTTTGCGAGCTACAACAACGTGTTCTCCAAACCTTAATTTTAATTCGTGAAACACGACTCATCAACAGTATAAGGACCAGGATTTACATTCTCGAGAAGTTCTATTTTAAGCTCATTATCACAGGTGTCGGGGAATCTAAGCTAGATAGACCAGCTTCCTAATTTCCTAATGCTGGTTCAGAATCGGGAACACTTGTAATTGGATCCTCCCAACCCATCTCAAGATCAGGAATGCCAATTGCTATGAAATTTGAATCTGAATTCATCTGGGTTGGGGGTCCATAACAGCTATGAACATCAAACCTGGGATTTGGGAAATTACGTGGATCACTGAATTACTCCAGGATGTCATATTAACTTCTAACGGGTATTTTTGATCAATGGATCTATATAACCTATTCAGCAATTCTCCCCATTTTTCCAAAAAATTCTAGAGTTCTTCTAGAACTGAAGGATTTGACCAATATTGTAGACAATTGTCATTGTGTAATTTCACCAGTTCAATGTGTTCTACTAAGAGATCATCCCGAGTTGAACTGTAGTTTAGTTGTATCCATATCATCTCTATACGGTTCAAAATGTGGTCCATTGTTTTCTTGAATTTATCTTGAATGTCCCATTTACAATATTCTTCATGGTGTCTATAAGCATTCTCAATTATCTTTTCTTTCATGCTTATTTGGGACTCTGGTTTCCTAAACAGTCTTCTTAGATTGCCAGGTTGCATTTTCAAATCATGTGGTGGAATCAAGATGTAGAATCAAAACTCAGGTTAGATAGAAGTTGATCATATCAGATAGAGATTCCCAAGAAGATCTAATGAGGTCTCTTAGGTTAAAAACTTAATGACCTTCTTATGTATGTGCTCTATAGAAAATATGAGGGATTAGATGTTATTTGGACCCAATCAAGGCACCCAAAGATTTTTGGATGGCTAAGGCAGTTTTGAGGCGGATGATACCTCTGAATCAGAAATCCTCACACTTGAGAAATACCTGGGCAGCCAGGAAGGGAGGGCCTCGCAAAGACCCCTACATGGTAGAGTGTCCCCATGAGTTACAGGTTTCCCCCACCCGACCTTCGTTGTTACTGTGGTTCTAGGTAGACCGGAATGTACAGACATAAGAGCTTAAGTCTACCAATTTTATTCCTAAGTTGTGCCTTGGATTTCACTTGATTTAGAGATTGATTTGACTTGTGACCTAATTTGGAGGTTGGTTGGCACACAATGTAGACCAACTTCACTTGACGTACCCTAAAGATGGCAGAATGGAATCTAGGTCAAGACCTAGAAATCACCCTAAATTGACTCTTAGGTTATTAGCTCTAAGATTTTTAAGGTTCAAGTGAAATTAGAGCTTGATTTTAGGGTTCTACTTGATTAGATCTTTTCAAACAAGGGTATGGGTAGCACACAAATGCGGGAGGATTTATTCTCTTTAATGCAGGCAAATGTGTACTAACACTTCAAACCCTAAAGTTGAAAACCCTAATTGGCTCTATTTCAAGTCCAATTAAATGTCAAGATGTACATGATAAGTCCACTTTGGTCGACCATTATTTGGCCTAAGTACTCTTTAATTAGTCATTTTAAGTTGATATTTGATTAGGAATTAAGTGGGAATTCAACATAGTTTGTGTATCATCTTATGCACCAATGTTATGTTTAATAACATACGATATGTTATGATAATCCCTTGGTGGATGTAGGCTAAGCACGAGACACTTGAAGGTATCATTCAGATGATAAAAATCACTCTACAAGACTTTTGGAGCTCAATTTGGATGTTTGAGAATTACCAGCATAGATCCCCTAAGGTTTGCACATTTTAAGACATCTGATGAAGGCAGCCAGCGTTTATCCTTTTGTTCCAACCACTTGCAATTTTCGCCGAGTGGTTGGAGAAGATGGCGGCTGCAGAGAAATAGATGAGGGATTTTAAAAAGAGGCTGCTCCAACACATTAGGGGGATCTGGACGCTCGCTCTCCCCTTCCTCTCCACCATGAAGCCGAGCTTGCACTATGGACAAAGTGCACACCATGGCCTGAGGTGTACTCCATCCCCGCTCCTCCCTCTCATCGATCGCACGGTGATAGTGTGCGGCCATCACAGCACCACCGCAACTCCTCGCGCAGCCACACCCGACCTCGCCTTTAGCCCGCACGCAATCACAGCACCTTCCACGTGCTGCTTGTGAGCAAGCTGCGGGTCCTCGCCCGCGCATGTGGGTGTACCAGCAGCAACCACACACTCGCGCTCCAGCCTGCACGCACACACAGGCACTTGCGCTCCCACCCGCGAGCGCACAGCCGGCCTTCTTCTCCTTCTTCTTCTTCTTCCTCCTCTCTGCCAACCGAAGGAACCCAAACCCCCCCGAAACACAGCCATGTCCACAGGCATCGAAACTCCGCATCGTTGATGCCAACTCGCTCCCCATGCCTTCACGAGTGCAGCCACGCCATCCGCACCATCAACAGACGACCTGTACGCCGTCAAGCCACCATCGCCTCCGGTCTTCCTCATTGTCAGTGCCAACTCTGGCTGCCATTGGCCATGCCACCATCACCATCGGAACTCCCTCCTCGCAGCCATCCTCCTTTGGGCTTCTCTCCTCCAGCTGTGCCTTCTCCTCTACGTGCGAGCAAGGGGAGTTCTTCCCTTGTTTTGCTACAGGGAAAGGGCCAATTAGAAATTACCATCAATGGCATTTACAACTATACTATTTATTTATTTTTGATTAAATTATTATGGTAAAATTGTGACAATGCACTTATCTTTTTGCATATTTGATTGACTTTTGTTATGCATATCATTTCTCATTGAAATTGGGTTCAAAGTTGCATGCAATTCAAAATTAGATGACATGCTACTACACATGCATCATCTACATATTTTTGAAAGCTTGATTTCTGATGTGAAATTTACATAAATAACCCTGAGCTTCTCATGAAATTGTAAGTGATATTCAAAGCAGCATATTCATTAAATTGATTTCGCGAATGCTTTTGTAAACATGATGGCTCTACACTCGTGAATTTATTGCAGTCATTCCTTCCTATGGATATGACCTAACTTTTCGTGGTTAGTTTTATTAAAATATTTTTGTTCGATATTTTCCACCACGTGATTTCACTACGACGACATATGTTTCTGATACAACATTATTTCTGCCAAGTGAAAACTCCCGATCAAATGGCACCATTGCCGGGGAGGAAATCAACATAATAAATTCACCTGACTTTATTTCTAATTATTTTGAATTGTGCATTTATCTAATCATTCTTTATCTTTTCTGTGCAAGGAATCTGATGAAGTGACAGGCGTAGCTGAGAGATGACATCGACCTTGAGTGACGTCCACAAGCGGAGATAATCACAGGAGCTTGTGGACCTTGATCCTACACGTGTGGAGACGCACGGAGGACCATCTAGGAGGATTCTTCCTCTTAGTCTTTTGATTCAGCATGTTAGAGTAGACTCTTTAGGTTTAGTTTAATTATTTATTTTCTCGCCCTTATTCTCTGGGGCCAGTTTTTGGGGGAGTGTCCCTGATTCTTTAGACTCTAGGTTTATTTTTAGTTAGTTGTTTTAATTGCACATTTTTTTTATTAAAAAAGGAAGAAAATAAATCTGAACTACCTGCTAGAAGCTGCATATCTTTAGGACGACCATCTAGGATTGCTTGAGTAGCATCTATATTTTCTTATTGCATTGCGTGCATTTCTGCATTGAAGAGTGCTGGAGCAAGGTACGTACTTCCAATCTTTTGCATCAGTTATTTGAACACGCATTGAATTTGGATATAATTAAAGAAGACCACTTAAGCTGACTTGATAAGATTAATCAAGTGGGCACATTGCTTCTCGAAAAGAAAGTAAAATATATAGGAAGTGTTTGAATAACTTGATTGCGGTTTTCAAAAGAAAAATCACTTTTTGCGGTGTGATGCACACTTCCTGCACTGAGCACGCACTATAGGCACTGCACTAGGACTTGGACCCTTAAGGCTATAGGCATCGATCTCTTTATCGATGCAAACCATCCTATCTCACTTTGAAACAATGGTATTAACGTTTTCCTGAGTGACTAAGGATGGGGACACCCCTTAAAGGAATTCAAGGGTAGTTAAGAGGCATCGCTAACGCAACGCCTCAAAGGAAGGGTTCGCCCTACTTGCATCCTTTGGTTCCATCCTTGGAGTACCTTTTTACTTAAGCATTAGAGAATATCATTGCAAGAAAGTGTACGTCTTTACGGCACTGAGAAGGTCAATTTAGGTTGCGTAATTGATTGAAAATTTGATTGGTCACCCAAAAGAACTAAAAATAACCTCAACCTCCTCAATAGCCTTTGACCAGGAATCTCAAGTGCTGCACTTCTCTTATACCACTTATGTGGGAACGGAGAAATACTGCCTTGACTCCATTTGGCCGAACAAGAAAGGTTGGAAGAAGGCTTAAAGTGCTTTCACTCAACAAAAGACCTCTTACCTTGTGTTTGCTTGGTGTATGCTTGGTAGGCGCTCTCTAAGAAATAGTCTTCTTTTCAACCTTGAGCCTGAGAGAATTATTAGGAAAGCCAACCAAGAAAGAAGAAAAATGGCTGAAGAAAGACTTAAAGAAGATATTAGGGTTGGTGAAAATCAAAGAACCTTGAGAGACTACTTCCTCCCTACAACCCACCAAGTCCTACCTATCCGAAGACTTGGAGTGGATAATCCATATGAAATCAAGAGCAGCACCATATCTTTGCTCCCCTATTTTTATGGTATTGCTAGAGAGGATCCCTATAGGCATCTTAAGGAATTCACCGAGGTCTGTTCCACGGTGAAGCTCCAGGGCTTTACTGATGAAGCCCTGATGAGGACTCTATTTCCATTCTCCCTTAAGGATAAGGACAAGCACTGGTATCATACCCTCGATGCAAGGGTAAATGATTGGGCCACCCTTAAGGGAGAATTCTTGAAAAGGTATTTTCCTATGAGTAAGACCAACCATTACAGAAGAGAGATTATGGGTTTTACTCAACAAGAAGGGGAGCAATTTCACGAGTCTTGGGAGCACTTTAATGACCTTCTTAGGTTATGCCCGCACCATCAGGTGCCAAGATGGTAGTTGGTTGAAAGGTTCTATAATAGATTATCTGAAAGGCACAGGCAAACCATCGATGCATCCTGTGCAGGAACCTTCATGACCAAAACTGAGGATGAAGCTTAGTCATTATTTGGAACATTAAGTGACAATTCCATACATATGTGCTTTGCCTATCAAGAAAGAAAACCATCAATCTTGCAGAGGAAGATAGAGGCCCATGAAGCTAGGGCTACTAAGGATTTGGCTTATCAGATTCAATTGTTGAACAAAAACTTTGATAGGATTTAGCAAACCCCGGCATGAACCTGTAAGTAGCCTCTATCTTTAGGCTTCAAGTGAATGCTCCATTTGCCAAAGCACAATGCATGCCACTGCAGAGTGTGTTGAAGTGCTTTTGTGAGGGTTTTAAAAGAGAATGTCACGTTGTAGTATAGCTGAAAAAGCGTTCAAACAAATAAAGAGTTTTTATTACTCGAAAATCGGAGTATCTGAGGTCGAACACAGGGAGCAATTGGAATTTACTACTAATCAAAATGTAATTGAACACTTTAATTTACTCAAAACTTAAATTCAAACATGAGTGTATGCGGGTAAAGAGTAATTATGCCACAAAAGAATGAAATTGGACGTCTGATCTTGTGATCAGACGTCTTAAAAGTGTTTTCCCTTTATTGCAGATATTCCTTTCTCTGCAGCCTTTCCTTCTCTTCTGTCTTGGCCTCTCTTTTCTTCTGCGTAGGCTCCTCTTCTTGCCTTTCTTCTTTTCTTTTCTTTCTTCTCTTCTTCCTTAATCTTTCTTCTTCCTTCTATCTTCTTCAGATTCTGTGTTGGCTTTCTGAGAAGGCTTCTTCTACCTTGGTCTTCTGTTCTTCCTGCCTTTGCTTCTTTTCTCTTCTTTCTTCTCCTTTCTTCTCTTCTCTGCCTTCTTCTTTCTTCCTTCTCTTCTCTACCTTACGCAGCTTCTTCTACTTCTCTTCTTCTTCCTCGCAGCTAAGCCTTTCTTCCTCAACGTTCAACCTACCTGCACAGAGCAAAACCTATCCCTTTCCCTCTACCCAAATGTCTCTTTCTTTCTCTGCAATTCACTCAAGGCCGCTCTCCCAGAGCCACACGGGTAATCGGGTCAGACTTCGCACCCGGGACCAGGCGCACCTGCAGGTGGGTGATGCGCGAGGAGTGCGTAGGTTAAGGTCGGATCCCGCTAGATCCGCGAGGTGAAGCTGCGGACGAGGCGGGCGCTAGGGCAGGTGAGGGACCTCACCCCTGTGCTTTTGGAGGCAGTAAGCAGAGAACACAAATTAAACTTAAAGCATACCTGTGCGTTGTGTTTAGTCGATGTGGGACTATCTGGCCCGCCCCAATTTCGCACGCGCCCGCAGAGGATTCCTCGTGCAATCGCCAAGGCTGGGAGCTTTGCAGCGTCAATGCTGGCCCTGATCGCTTCGCAACACCCGCACGAGTCTGCTGTGCCTGGAGCTGCTTCGGCCGTCAATGGCGGCAGGAGCGTCGATACCTGTCAAACACAAGCACGGCCTATTGGCCTAATCAGACCAGCTGGGCACCTTCGCCGTGTCACGGTGAAGATGGTGCACGGTGCTGCAGGCCGCAGGATGGCCTAGGCATGCGTGCTTAGGCCAACCTGTGGCCAGAGGTGTGGGGTTGTTCAGGGGGCTACTGCAGAGGTGTGGAGTGGCAGTGGAGGGGCGGAAAGTGTGGTGAGGCGGAGCTTACGAGATGGTTGGCGAGCCGTGTGGAGGGGCGGAGTGGTGGGAGCGGCTCGCCGGAGATCGATCAGAGACGTGGAAGATGAGGGTGGTCAGCGACGGTCGAGGGTCGATTAAATGAAATAACAGGGGGAAAAGAGAGAGGGGAATATGGGGAGTAGTTCTAACCTAATTATAGGGAAGAAGGGGGACGGAAGGCGTACAACAGTACCTGCTGTCGCCGGAGAAGAAGTTGCCCAGTGGAGGAGGACGACGGCGATGACGGGGCTGAGGCGGCGTGCGCGGGTGTTGCACGATGCGGAGGGAAATCAGGAAGATAACTCTGCCACTGGTTTTGTGGCAGAGCGAAGAGGGAGGGGAGGGGGGCTCGACGGAGCTTGCTGGGGACTTTGGTCGGGAAGGAAGAGAGGAATTGGAGGTGGAAGCTCGGCCAAATCAAGCTGAAGATCTGCGGCCGGGCTTAGAGGTTCTTTTGTAGGCACTAGGCCGTGCTTTCAGAGTGTGGAGGGCACGCCTGTGCCTTTGATGGCTCGCCGGAGTAGGAAATAAGTTAAGATACCCAAATCCCTCGTTCATTCGCACGAGAGATTGTGTTCACACCAGAGATTGGGATTGGCCGTAGATGGAAGGGAATTCCTCAGAGAATCTCCCTTCCATTTTTGGGAGGGGATCTCTGAGGAATCAGAGAGTAATCCCTCTCTAAACCTCGTCGGAGGTTGGTTCTGCCCTAACAATGGCAGCAGGACCTGATTGCAAAGGTGGTGAGGAAATTAGGGGGCTCTCTACAATGATTTCAAAAGATAGGGACCAAGTTGTGATTTAGGTGTACTAAATTGCAAAGTAGGTCAAGATGACCTCCCCTTAGGTCCAAATTTTGGTAAAAACCTAATTTGGACCTAAGGAATCTAATGGTGAAGTTGGATTTTATGTTTGACCACGTTTGACTGGACATTTTGCGTAAAAACCCAAACTAGGTTACTTGAAGAGCTAGGACCCTAATCTAGGTCAAACTGGGTTCCAAAGGCCAACTTAAGTGTTCTAAACCCTAGAGGATATTTTTCCATGATTTTTAGAGGGTTTACTTGATTTTTATCCTGAACAAAACCTTGTTAATTTAAGCGGGTCTGTTTTAGGGTTACCAAATGTCATTTAATTCTTAGATTGCACCTAAACCCATTTTTGATTGACTCAACCCACTTTTTATCTCATTTAGACCATTTGACCTATGTTTTGCCTCTGAGAAAACCCGTTTGTCTACTGCAATGGTAAAATTGCAATTTTAACCTTTAATTCATGTTTTCTTCTCAGAGCACTTATTCCTTCATTTAGGCCTTCTTCAAGGTTATGTAGGAGCTTTTATCTTCTTTATTGAGTCAAAAAGAGCTAGTTATGGCTCATGATGAGGCTCTCATCAGAGTGCCACTAGGCAAATCAATTCCTTGAGTTGATTCAGGCTGACCTAAATGCGGCCCAAGGTTTTTTCCCACCTTCTTGCAATAACCCTTATTCTAATACCTATAATCCAGGGTGGCGAAACCATCCAAACTTCTCATGGAAGCAAGGTGATGCTTCTAACTCAGGGAATATAAGACCCCTGCCTCCCCAACCCATGTACCAGCCATCATATGCAAACCCTCCTCAAAACAAGCCTTCTGAAATGGGTGAACTTGCAGCCATGATGAAAGCGATGCAAGAGCATTAGAATATGGTCATCCAATCTCAAAATAAGATGATTACTAATATGAAATCCCAAATTTGTCATCTTACTGAGGCAGTTAGGTAGCGAGATCCAGGGAAGTTGCTTAGCTCTTCTGAGGAGAACCTAGAGGGCAACAGGGTCATATTCAGGGAGCATGCTCAAGCTATGATTGTGCTGAGTGGAAAGAAAATTGACAAGCTTGATAGCACTCCTACGGTCACCTCTTAGGATTCCCCTCTTACACTAAACCCGACTTCCATCTCCATCGAGGAAGAGCCACACTACTCTCCCTCGCTTGAAATCATCCACCCTAAGGATGTCATCATTACACCACCCCTTTCCTGCCATGATGACCCCTCTACCCAGAAGCCAAGGGTGCCCTATCCAGAGTGCCTATCTGCTCTTAGGGAATCTTCTGTTGGCTTGTCTGGAGCCAAGAATAGGACGGAGGAGATTATGGACACTTTAAGGCAAGTCCAGATCAACTTGCCTTCGTTGGAAGCTATCAAATAGATCCGATCCTATGCCAATTTTCTAAAGGACCTGTGCACCCAGAAGCGCCAATCTAGGAGATAGGTCCAAGCTAAGGTCATCTTGCCTGACCATGTTAGCTCGGTTCTCCAACATGGAACAACCCCCAAAATGAAGGATCCAGGGGCCCCGTACATTTCAGTGGTTATACGTAACCAACACATTGATGAGGCTCTATTCGATCTAGGTGTGGGGGTGAACATTTTATCGAGCTCTGTCTATAACCTTTTGGGAGGAGGTGAGTTAAAGCCTAGTCCAGTCATCCTCCAGGTCATAGACAGATTGCTTAAGACACTATGGGGATTACTAGAAGATTTCCTGGTGAGAGTGGAGGACTTCTTCCTTATTGACTTTCTTGTGCGAGATACTGACCCATCTAATAAGCCCACCAAGCCGTCCATTATTCTGGGATGCCCCTTCTTAGCCACAGCCAACGCCTCTATTAATTATAGATTAGGGGCACTTAAAATGGGCTTTGGGAACAAGAAGATCGGATTGAATTTTGTGATACCTACAAGCAATCTAGATTTGAAGATTATTCTCAGATTGAGGTGGTTGATGAAATAATTGAGGAGGCTACTCTAGTACTCTTATGTAGAGATCCCCTTCAAATGGTCATATCTAAGGACCATCCTTCAACTATTGAGGAAACTAAAGGGGATATACCCAAATTAGAAGAGTTGTTGGGGGTACACACAGAATCTCTATCCCCACCCTAAACCATGAAGGTAGATCCGCTAAATGAGGCAGGGACATCTCTACTTAAACCCTTAATCCAAAAGGCTCCTGAGTTGGAGCTGAAACCCCTCCCCAGCACATTGAAGTATGCTTTCCTTGACCCTAATGACATGCTCCCCATTATTATCTCATTTGCATTATCTAAATCGCAGGAGGGAGCTCTGCTTGAGTGTTTACAAAGGCACAAGGAAGCAATTGATTGGTCAATTGCTGACATTAAGGGTGTTGATCCCTCCCTTTGCATGCATCATATATACATGGATGAGTCCGTGAAACCCCTCCGAGACATGTAGAGAAGGATCCACCCCAATATGTGGGAGGTAGTTAAAAAGGAGATTCTAAAATGGCTGGATGTAGGAATTATCTATCCCATTTCAGACAGTAAATAGGTTAGTCCTATTCATGTGGTGCCCGAAAAGGTAGGAACCACTGTGGAAGAAAACAACCAAGGAGAGTTGGTAACCACTAGACCCTCAACTGGTTGGAGGGTCTGCATTGATTATCGCCGTTTGAACACGGCTACCCAGAAAGACCATTTCCCTTACCATTTATTGATTAGATCTTGGAACGACTGGTGGGGAACAAGTACTTCTGTTTCCTTGACGGGTACTCTAGGTATAATTAGATAGTCATCTTTCTTGACGATCAAGAGCGTACCACCTTCACGAGTCTGTATGGCACTTTTGCGATTCGTCGAATGCCATTCGGGTTATGTAATGCTCTTGCCACTTTCCAATGTTGTATGATGGCTATCTTTTCTGAGATGATCAACGAGTTTGTTGAGATTTTCATGGATGATTTCTCCATTTACGGCTCGTCATTTGAAATATGCCTTTCGCACCTTGATAAAGTCTTAACCCGTTGTGAAGAAGCAAAGCTAGTGCTTAGTTGGGAGAAAAGCCACTTTATGGTCCAGCAGGGCATTGTTTTGGGGCATGTAGTTTCCGAGAGAGGGTTAGAGGTGGATCCCACCAAAATTGATTCCATCTCTAAGCTTCCATCACCCACCAATATTCGTCAAGTTAGATCTTTTCTTGGCCATGCTGCATTCTATAGGTACTTCATTAGAGATTTCAGTAAAATCTCTAATCCACTCTGTGACCTGTTAGCGAAGGATGTTTCCTTCGATTTTGATGATAGATGTGGCAAGGCTTTCCAAGTCTTGAAGAAAGCCCTTATTACTGCACCAATTCTCCAAGCACCAGATTGGACCCTCCCATTTGAGCTAATGTGAGATGCTTCTGATTTCGCAGTGGGAGTGGTCTTAGGTCAAAGGGTTGATGGCAAACCTCATGTGTTGCAGTATGCCAGCAAGACCCTTACGGATCCTCCGCAAAACTACACGGTCACTGAAATGGAACTACTTGCTGTAGTATTTGCTTTGGAAATGTTTCAATCTTATCTTTTGGGATCCAAGGTTATGGTGTTCACTGATCATTTTGCTTTAAAGCATTTTCTTGCTAAAAAGGACACCAAACCTCACCTAATTCGTTGGATTATGCTACTCCAGGAGTTTCACCTGGAAATTAAAGATAAGAAAGGAGTTGAGAATGTGGTAGTAGATCATCTATCTAGGATCCCTATTGAGGCATCAAACCTTGCTGGCAGTATCCAGGAGACTTTTCTTGATGAGTCTCTGATGGTAGTGGAGGCCAAAACTCCTTGGTTCGCTGACATAGTGAACTATCTAGTCATGGGCATCACTCCCAATACTTGGGACAAGCAGAAGCGAGACAAGTTTTCCGCCGTTGTGTCCCTGACGAAGAACAAAGAAGTGTTTTGAGTTTCTGCCATGACCTCCACTGTGGAGGACATTTTAGTGGAAAAAAAGACTACCCATAAGGTTCCTCAGTCTGGCTTTTGGTGGCCCACATTATTCCGAGATGCACATGCATATGTGGGCGCATGTCTACGTTGCCAGCAAACGGGAATCATCAGAAAAAGGGATGAGATACCCCAGCAACCTATTCTCACAGTTGAGATCTTTGATATTTGGGGTATCAACTTCATGGGTCCCTTTCCTGTGTCCTTCAGATGAGTACATCCTTGTGGCTGTGGACTATGTATCGAAATGGATAGAAGCCATACCCACATGGACCAATGGCCATTCCGTGGTCTTGGATTTTGTTAGGGCTAATATCATTTCTTGGTATGGGTGGCCAAGGACCATCATAAGTGATGGAGGACCTCACTTCAAGAATGCACACTTCACAAGACTACTCCAAAATTTGGGAGTCAACCACATGATAGCCACACCTTACCATCCCCAAACAAGTGGACAAGTTGAAGTGTCTAATAGGGAGATTAAATGAATTTTAGAAAAAAACTATCAGGCCTGACTGTAATGATTGGTCTAAAAAACTAAATGATGCTCTTTGGGCCTACAGAACTGCGTATAAGACTCCCTTGGGCATGCCTCCTTTCTATCTTGTCTACGGTAAGATGTGCCATCTTCTCGTTGAAATCCAACACAAAGCCTATTGGGCTATTAAAAACATTAACTTGAATCTAGATAAAGCGGGAAAGGCATGTATGCTAGAGTTAAGTGAGCTTGAGGAGCTTCATAATGAAGCCTATGAAACTTCTCAAGCTTACAAGTGACGTACAAAGGTCTTCCATGATAAGCACATCATTAGAAAGACCTTTGAGCCCAACCAGTGGGTCTACCTTTCCAATTCCAGACTTAAATTATTTCCAAGAAAGCTAAAGTCCCACTGGGATGGGCCGTACATTGTTATCAATACCTTCCCTCACGAAGTTATAGAAATTCAGAACCCTACTTCTGGTGCAAGCTTTAAGGTAAATGGATAATAACTTAAACCTTATGTTACTCTTTCGAATGGCCAAGTTTTGGATGCAGTTCAGCTTGAGGAGCCTTAGCTCCTCCCACTCTCCTCCTTAGGTGATATTCTTCTATGTCATTTTTTTTCCAATGATGACATTGCCAGTCTTAGGCATGGAGGGATATAACCTAAGGATGTTTATAGCATTTATAAATATTTACATTCATTTAGGATAGTAAAAAAAAAAATCTTTTATTTTCTTGAGCTAAATTGGTTAGTCTCTAGCAGAAAATTTTTATCAAGGAAGTTTCATTAAAGAATTTCTTCTTAAATTATTTCTTAAATTTAGAATCCAGTACAGTTACTTTACTTGCATGTAGACTAAGTAATGGATCTTTGTAGAAAATCAATAAGCATTTTTAGTCTACTGAACCCTTGGATAGTTAATAGGGAGTCAGGCATACTATCTTCTATTAGATCCACCTAATATTTGTGAGAGGAAAGTAGAGAGATTACTGGTGTGCTAAGTCTAGTGAAAGGACTCTTAATTTTTTGGATAATTAGATGATGATACCTCAGCATTAGGCATAGTTTTCACTCTCTGTTCCTGTGTGTGTACATTGTATGAATTCCTAAGAGTCACCAAATAAGGCAGATACATAGAGATGGAGTCCAAATAAAACTGACTATGGTGGAAGGTTACAACCGTCCTTCGTAGAATCCTCAGCTGAAGGAGGGTAATAGTGTCAAAGGTCAAAAATATGCTTGTCTTATCCATCATTTCTAGATGCCGAGAGTAGGTAGTTTCACCAAATAAGTCACACAATATCCTATTGACCATCATCATCCCTAATAATGCCTCATGAATAAAAGTCTGCATTGTGTTATGTTGATTTATGAAAAAAAAAGAAAGAAAAAAAATGAAATATATAGATATTTATAAAAAAAAGAAAACAAAGAGAAAAAGAAAAAAAAAGAAAGAAGAAAATGAAAAAGAAA
Organism: Thalassia testudinum; assembly: GCA_037157565.1. NCBI lineage: Eukaryota > Viridiplantae > Streptophyta > Magnoliopsida > Alismatales > Hydrocharitaceae > Thalassia > Thalassia testudinum. The sequence continues at coordinate 42,995,367 of JAZHRO010000049.1, forward strand.
AAAGAGTCCAAGCTTGGAGTTTTATCTTCATATCATTTTATCAGGTGTCCATGTTTTTGAGGCAACAACAAAAACACCCATTGCGATTCACCAAATATGACCCATACCTACTTTTCAGTATTTCTGGTCGTCTGAATACTGGCTAAGGTCCTCTAACTTTGTTGTAGAGTTATTAGGAATTTAATTGAAGTGTGAATGCCATGTGAGGCCACTGAACATTGAGTACATCTGCAGAATCTAGTGAGATATGTGATCTCAAAAAAGAAAGAAGAAGAAGAAGAAAAGAGAAAGTGAGTGAGCACAAAGGAACACAAAGAGAGCACAGTTTTTAGCTTCTATCTCTGGGTTGAATTGTTTAATAGTCTAGAGATCTAGAGTTTGCAGTACTAGACTACATGTAGCACCAGATGAGTGTGAGTCACCAAATATTAATTCATTCAAAGTATCTCCTACCTAAGCCATAAAGTCGAGGTCAAACTATAGATTATTTTCTGCTTTATCCCTGAGGAAAGAAGTTGCCTATCTTAATAGAAGTTTTACCAAAGGTTAAGTACGAACTGCAAATGTAAGTTGGCTTCTCACTTGGATCCATTACCTAGGCTACTATCACTTCACATTTGTCTGGATCTCTAAATTTTTGGAATAAGGAAAGGAGTGATCATTTGGTTACTTTTGCTCGGGACTAGTAAAACATAGGCATGGGGGCATTTGATAAGTCCACTTCGTGGACCATTATTTGGCCTAAGTACTCTTTAATTAGTTGTTCTTAGTTGATATTTGATTAGGAATTAAGTGGGAATTCAACATAGTCTGCGTATCATCTTATGCACCAATGTTATGTTTAATAACATATGATATGATATAATAATCCTTTGGTGGATGCAGGCTAAGCACAAGACACCTGAAGGTATCATTCAGACGATTAAAATCACTCTACAAGACGTTTGGAGCTCAATTTGGACATCTGAGAATTACCAGCATAGATCCCCTAAGGTTTGCACATTTTAAGACATCTAAAGAATCACTCAGATGTCTGATGAAGGCCGCCAGCATTTATCCTTCTGTTCCAACCACTCACAATTCTCACCAAGTGGTTGGAGAAGATGGCAGCCGTAGAGAAACTGACAAGGGATTTTTAAAAAGAGGCCACTCCAACGCACTGGGGGGATCTGGACGCTCACTCGCCTTCTTCTTTCCTCTCCACCGTGAAGTAGAGCCTACACCATGGACCCAGTGCGCACCACTGCCTAAGGCATACTCCATCCCTGCTCCTTCCTCTCGTCGGTCTCACGGTGACAGTGTGTGGCCATCACAGCACCACCGCAACTCCCCATGCGCCACGCCCGACCTCACCTCCAGCCCACATGCGATCACAACACCTTCCACGCGCTGCCTACATGCAAGCTGCGTGTCCTCGTTCGTGTGTGTGGGCGCACTAGCAGCAACCGCACACTCGCACTCTAGCCTCGCACTCACACAGGCACCTGTGCTCCCGCCTATGTGCGCACAACTGGCCTTCTTCTCCTTCTTCTTCTTTCTCCTCTCTGCCAACCGAAGGAACCCAAACCCCCCCAAAACGCAGCCACGTCCACGAGCATCAAAACTCTACACCATTGACGCCAACTCGCTCCCCTCGCCTTCACAAGTGCAGCCATGCTATCCACGCCATCAACAGACGACCTGCACGCTGGCAAGCCGCTGCCGCCGTTAGTCTTCCTCATCGCCAGCACCAACTCTGGCCGTCGTTGGCCATGCCACCACAGCCATCAGAATGCCCTCCTCGTAGCCATCCTCCCCTGGGCTTCTCTCCTCCAGCCGTGCCTTCTCCTCCGTGTGCGAGGAAGGGGAGTTCTTCCTCTATTTTGCTATAAGGAAAGGGCCAATTAGAAATTACTGTCAATGCCATTGCCAACTATACTATTTATTTATTTTTTATTAAATTATTATGGTAAAATTGTGACAATGTGCTTATCTTTTTGCATATTTGATTGACTTCTGTTATGCACATCATTTCTCATTGAAATTGGGTTCAGAGTTGCATGCAATTCAAAATTACATGACATGCCACTATACATGCATCATCTACATATTTTTGAAAGCTTGATTTCTGACGTGAAATTTACATAAATAATCTTAACCTTCTCATGAAATTGTAAGTGACATTCAGAGCAGCATATTCATTAAATTGATTTCACGAATGCTTCTGCAAACATGATGGCTCCACACTCATGAATTTATTGCAGTCGATCCTTTCTGTGGATACGACCTAACTTTTCATGGTTAGTTTTATTAAAATATTTTTGTTTGGGATTTTCCACCACGTGATTTCACTGCAACAACATATTTTTCTAATACAATATTATTTCTACCAAGCGAAAACTCCCGATCAGTATGCCTTGGACTTCAAACAAGAAGGTGAGTAGTCCAAGATGCTTAGAACTTAAGTGTAATCCCTAATAGGTACAAGAAATAAGGTAGGGATCTCTAAAAAATCATCTCAAGCTTCAATCAAATATGAATTTTTTCATAAATCAGGAAACTTGCATTTTGAAAATAAGCTAGGTGATTCCTAGTTAGTTTTGTTTCCTTTTCTCTCTTCCAAGAATTAGGAGATTAAGGAAGAAGAGAGATTACTTGCCCTTGGGAGTGGTTGTTTTGCGTGGAAGATCTCATCATGATGTCTGATTAGCCCGTATTTGTGGGTTATTTAAGTATTTAAGTGTCTAGACATTAAGTTAATTTTAACATTTAGATAGCATACATTAGGATGTAAATAAATTAATTCATATTTTTAGCTTAATTGCATAATTCATTCATTGCATGTATTTAGAATTAACTTAGAATTGCATGCATTTGATTAGTTAATCAATTAGGTGAATTACTTGCATTGTTTTAATTTAACATAGAAGTTAAGGGTTTATGCATAAATAACCATAATATTTTATTATTTTCTTATTCTCTTCCTCCACAGGTAACGGCTGCTTCTTCTCCTTACGCAACCGTTCACGCACAGCTCCAAGAATTCATTGGCCATGAAGAGCATCTGAGCCCGCCTCTTTGGATTTCAAATTCAACTACAAAGGGAGGAGGAGACGACCATGCAAGAGGAGGCCACCACCCATTCCACCACCGTGCAGCATTCCACCACCATGGGCCTCCACGGCTAAGCTCCGCCATACTGTGGGCCGGTGGGGTGACAGACCGCTGCGCCAAGAGGATGGACTTGACCACCACCGTGCACGAGCTCCTTGAAGCTCGCCTATCGTGAGTGCATCTATTGATGCACAACTTGTTACCCCTGACCACAGGCACCATCACCACCTTCATCTTTTTCCCCATCCTCTGTTTTTCCTCTACTCCACAAAAACAAACCCAAAAGCCACGCCATTCCCGCAGCAGCAGGACCGTGAGCGCCCCTTGCTGCGCATCCAGAACACCCGCAGTAGCCCTCCACAACCACCCCACGCGCGCCACACACCTCCTGCAGCACACACCACGCACCCATAGCTTAGCCCCCTCGCCTTCCAGTCACGCACGCTGAGCACGTTGCACCTCTGCCCGCGCGCCTTCCTGCAGCATGTGCCCACACACCTTCTAGCTGCACTACACCTCCACCGCAGCAGGCGCGCGTGCCCACTTCCAGCAGCTCAGCGCACCTTCTACTCCCGCGCCTTAGCTGCCGCCGGCACCTCGCCGCACCGTTGCTTGCAGCACCTGCCGCACACCCTCCAGCCGCAGCACATGCAAGAGTAGCAACCACAGCCACCGCCACTGCCCCCTCTCCACTTCATCCCATTGGCTTTGACCACCATTTTCCATGGGACCACCACCATTGGAAGTGACGTGGCTGCTTCTCCCTCCGGCGAGCTCCTCCCCTTTGGCCATCACCCCTCGTGTGTGCTCATGGCAAGGGGAGTTCTCCCCTGTTTTGCTACATGGAACTTGCAATTAGTTATTACATTTCAAAGCCATTGCCAAAGTCTCATTTTTTATTTTAATATGTGATATATTGAGTGAAATTGCGATTTCATACTCATGCTTTCTTATAATTGCGTGGCTTTTGTTATTCACAACTTTTGACATTGGTTTTGGATTAAGATGTCCATAAATTCTCTCTAATGCATGTCAATTGGAAATTACATAGATTCATCACATATTTATTGAATATTTCAATGAGGAAAAATTACACATATAACCTTACATTTTCGAGTTATTATGTATCTTCTTTTTGTAGCATTTCATGTCAGATTTTACAATGGATTTCGCACTTGATTGAACGAATACGAGAAAAATATTCATGATTTTATTGCATCATTGCCTCCTTGTGGACACGACCCGCTCTTCTGTGAGTGGTTTAATTTTTATTTTAATTATTTTGTTAAGCGATCTTCCACCACTTTGATCCTATAACGACAAATCATATTAATACATTATTCGAAAGTGGAAACTGACTTATCATTGTCCTCACAAAATCACAAGAAACAAACGAGGGCAAGTTAGTGCTCAGATATAATTAGATAGAAATAAGAATAGCGGTGAATTGTGTGTTGCTCCTCGGCAACAGTGCCAAAATGTTGTATGAACTTTTGAGGAGATAAAATGTGTCTCGTTGTAGTAAAGTCTCCTAAATAGCTCTTCAACAAATACAATTTTATAACTCGAATATCTAGATATGAAGTCCGAGGTCGAACACAGGGAGCAAATAGGAATTCACATGCTAATCTTCAATTAAAATATAAATGATCACAGGAATAAGCCAAGAATGATATTTCAATGAATAACACTACTCAAAATTGATATTCAATGTATAACATGAGTATTTCAAGACTTTAAGAGGACAAAAAGAAAGCTTAAGGAAAAATAATGGTGGTTTAGATCACCAATTATTAGCCTCAATTAAATGTATATGTATCAATTACTCATAATACTCAAATATGTGAATAGTGTCTCAAATAATGCCACAGTGTTTTCAACCAAGTCAGATGTCGGATCTGATGACCAGACAACCTAACAACATGAGACAAGGCTTCTTCTTCGTCACTTCTCTACTTCTCTTCCTCTTCTTCTTCAAGTTTTCTTCTTCACTTTTGCCCTTCTCCTCTTCAGCTTTTCTTCTTTTACACACGAGGGAAGCCAAGGCCTTCAGCGACGAAGTCTCACATAGGCCCACCTATAAGAGAGCAAAAACCCCCTACCCCCTCTCTCTTTTTCTCTTCACAAACCTGACTTACTTGGGTAACCAGATCTGGACCTGGGTTAGACCCGCTTGCGTGAATGGCAGGTGAGGCATGCGTACGCTGAGCGTGTGGCTAAGGGACCCGACCCCTCGTGACTGAGTGAGTGGTCCAATGGACAAATTCTTCTTATGTCACGTGTGGACTTCAATGATTTCCTAGGTGGGAATATCCCACCTACTTCTTTTCTTTGCGTAACAACAGATGGTGTGAGCGTGGAATCGAGTCAGCCATAGGCACCAATGTCTTTGACTGGAAGTCTGGAGATCTTCCTAAAGGTCTTCCGCAGAGCCTGAGTGAGTAATTGAGGAAGAACATTTAATGAGCAAGGCCACCAAGGTTGGAGAAGGTGGAGGCGGCAGTGGAGCTCCGACTTGCACTTGAAAAGAAAAATACGGTCTTTCGACCTAGTCAAAATAGCTCGGGAGGATCGCTGGATGACGGTGAAGGTGCTGGTGGTGGTGATGTGTTGTGCGAGTGTGTGTATGTGTGTAGAGTGGTTGGGTTGGAGCTGCGAAGGTGGTGGTGTTTGGGGAGACGGTAGAGTGGCTAATCGGTGGAATTAGGTTAAGGCTTTAGTCGATGGGATCACGACGAAGCTGATGGGGGTGGTAGCAGTGAGATTTGTGCAGTGGAGCAGCGGATAGGCATCGCCGGATCTTCGCCAGAGTGGAAGACGGAAGGGGGGAGGCGTGGTCGATGGTCGATCTGAAGAATAAAGGAGTCGAGGATGATCTAGAGAGGGAGAGGAAGCTAATAAAACCTAAAGTAACGGATGAAAAGGGAAGGAAGGTGCTGACTTTGATTTGCCGGTGCCGTGGAAGACAAGGGCTCTGGGGAGGGAGACGGTGGCAAGGAAAGAGAGAGGACACCCTCGCTGTGGCTGGCAAGGCGTAGACGAATGTAAGGAAGAGGTTGGATGAGCCAATTTGTCTGTTGGTCATCTATAGGAAGATGGGGAAGGAGGCTGCCGAAGCAAAGGTGGAGTGATGGTCGGCCCGGATAGGTTGTTAATATGATATTTTTATCGTTGAAATGTGTATAGTGGTTAACCTAATTCAGACCTAACCATCTCTTTACAAAATTTTTAACCTGGCCTAATTGATTTTATCTTGTCACTTTTAGGCCCAGGGTCGAACTCAGGGAAGTGGGGTTCAAGTCGAGTTTCTACGTTTTCCTTAAAACGCGTCTCTTCCGTTCGTTTATTCTGTTTTTGGTATTTTTCTTATTTAGGTTTTTTTCTGGTAATCCTTGTTCTTGAGGCACACCCTCAAAATTGTGTCCTTGGCTTTTAGCCAAAACAGAGTTTCAAAACACGTCTTGCTACTTGCAAGACGGGGGTACCTGCAAATCAAAGATTATCTTTTCACTTTTATACCTTTTTTTTTCTTTTTACTAAGAAGGAAGCTATCAGATAGAAAGTAAATATAGTAGCTATAGATATATATTTATATGTAGTATATATATAAAGGGGTGGGGGTGGAGGTGACGTTGGAGTGTAGCACTATGTCGAGTCAGCCGACGTCTAGAGAGACGCAACCAACACGACTAGGTGCCGCGTGGAGTGTGGATGGAGGATGGATGTGTCCACGCTTTCTGTACACGCTGTATCGCAGAATATCAGCAACTGGTGCAAATATTCCCGCGATACAGCGTATAGTAAATAACGTGAAAATATATGTACATATGTATGTATATAAATGTATAAGTATATATGTATAGATATATATAGATATATATATATATATATGTATGTATGTATATATGTATATAGCTATGTATATATGTATATAAGTATATATATATAATACTATATAGATATATATATATATATATGTATATAAGTATATATGTATCTAGATATATATGTATATATATATGTGTATATGTATAAGTATATAGATATGTATATATATATATATGTATATGAGTATGTGTATATATATATATATATATATATATATATATTATATATGTATATGTATATATATATTATATTATATGTATGTATACATAACTATATAGATATACTATGTATATATAAGTATATATATATAGATATATGTATATGTATATATATATATATATATATATATATATGTATGTATATAAGTTACTATTAGTGTGTGAGTGTGTGTGTCGGTGAATGGGTGTGTGTGTGTTGCTGTAAGTGAAAAAAAAGAGAGAGAGAGAGAGAGAGAGAGATAGAGAATACGTGAGAGAGAGAGAGCGGGAGACAGAGAGGGAGCGGGTGGGAGAGATCACGGAGAGAGAGAGAGCGCCAGAGAGAGAAAGAGCGGGCGGGAGAGATCGCGAGCGCGGACGATGGCAGCGAGTTAAGGCGTCTGCTCGCGGCGGCGGACGTCTGACGCAGCGTCGTCTGAAGGCGGAGGCGGACGTCTGAAGATCGCGGATGCAGGCGCGTCTTCGCGCGGAGAAGGTGACGCGTCTGCAGGCCGGGTGCGAGGAAGGAGAGCGGGCGATGGCGTGCTCGGAGAGGGCGGCGGGGAGTCTGCAGTCGGTTGCGGAGGGTTGCAGAGGTTCGCGGGGGTCGGCGCGAGGCCGTAGCCGGCCGCTGCAGTGCGCGCAGCGGCCTGTCGCGGGTGGAATTGCAGAGGCGACAGAGCAGAGGCGGAGACGGGGAACGGGCCTGCAGGCGCGCGCGGAGGGTTGCAGAGGTTCGCGGGGGTCGGCGCGAGGCCGTAGCCGGCCGCTGCAGTGCGCGCAGCGGCCTGTCGCGGGTGGAATTGCAGAGGCGACAGAGCAGAGGCGGAGACGGGGAACGGGCCTGCAGGCGCGCGCGGAGGGTTGCAGAGGTTCGCGGGGGTCGGCGCGAGGCCGTAGCCGGCCGCTGCAGTGCGCGCAGCGGCCTGTCGCGGGTGGAATTGCAGAGGCGACAGAGCAGAGGCGGAGACGGGGAACGGGCCTGCAGGCGCGCGCGGAGGGTTGCGCGCCTGCGGGGAAGGTCGCGGAGGTGGCGGGGGTCGCTGCTGCTGCTGCTGCTGCCGCGGTTTAGCTGCTGCTGCTGCTGCTTCAAGCTTCGGACCTTGAAGCGGCAGCAATGGCGTGGAGATGCAAACGAAGAGAAAAGAACACACCACGCCCACCTGCTCGTTGAAGAGCTGGGCGGTGGTGTTCCCACTGTGGTGGTGATCACCACAGTGGGTTCTCCTGCTCGTCGGGTGCCTCCTCGACGGAGGGCCGGCGTATGGGAGGGGAGAACGGGCGAGGAAGGTGGTGGACTGCAGCGTGGCGATTTTTCAGCAGCTGCCGCAGCTGCGTATTGCAGCAACGTCCCTCCCTCTCGTCGCGAGGAAGAGCTGCGGCTTTATAGAGGAGGAGAGCATGGCGTGGAGCATGCGGGGAATGGGGGAGAATGGCAGCTGCAGGGAGAGGTGCGGGAAGGACAGCAGGGAGAGGCGCGGAGAGTGGCAGCTGCAGGGAGAGGCGCATGGCGTGGACGAAATTCAGCCGCGGGAAGAAGAAAAACCGTGGGAAGAAGAAAGAAAGATGAAAATAAAATATGGAGAGGGGACTTTTGCAAAGAGACACTTGAAGAAAAATGTAAAAATGCAAGCCATTTATTCCATTCTCTTCTCCTCTCAATTAAATGCATGCATGCAAGCGTTTTTACAAATGCAACTACAGGATTATAATATACATAGTTAATGCTAGAAAATAGCATAAGAAGGCGTTCTTATAGGCGTGTTTTGAGGTGCAAACATATACCCCCATGCCTATCTTTTGCTAGTCCCTAGCAAAACCGTATTTAGAAATGATCTTAAGCTGAAGATTTTCTTCTGAGGTGATATCGGTGTGTTTATTATCGAATATTGTGAGAACCAATTGTAGAGAAAATTACCAGTACTTTAAGTCTTACATGACAAAGATCATCTCTCAACTAACCAGGACTCTTGATATTTAAACCTTAAGTACGATTTCCAGGACCCAGGAGGTTTTGCCGTACTCGAGAGCTCAAGAGGTTATGGTTTGTGCATAGTGATGGATCAAGACTAACCAGATGAACATTAAGACTCAATTCCAGGGTTTCACGAATTTTTAAGTACAGGTTGGTCCCAGTTTCAGCTCGTGTTTTCGGATTGACCCTTAAGATGAATACGGAAAACTCAACTCCCATTTTTGATTTTTTTTTTTTCTTTTTTTTTGTGGCTCACCGAAAAATAAAGTATACAGACATTTATGAGATATACTGACTCTTTTATATTTTTTTCTTTTCTTTTTTTTTTTTTCTTCTTTTTTTCTTTTTTCCTTTTTTTTTTTTCAGCTCTTTTTTTTTTTTTTTGAAACATGTGTCAGTATATCTCTTACAACACATTTTGACAGAGCAGACTTTTTTTTTTTTTTTTTCTTTTTGGTGGGAGAGTTTCTTTTTGGTGGAAAGAGTCGCTCCTAAACACAAGACTAAAGCCTGGGATAAAAAGTCTACCTGCGCGCACAGGTAAGGACTCCACCTTCCCTAATGAACACTAGGGTTGGATCTTATGTTCACCTGTTCTTTCCTGATATGTGTAGTGTGAACCAAGTTTACTTAAGCTCTCAAGAAAAAGCAAACCAACGAATCCTGTACTGGTGTCTCAGGTACAAGAAACGTTCTTAGTTAGGAGAGATTTTGATCTATTTCGTCAATGCTTTAAGTGAATTAAGCCGAGCCTGAGCGAATCAAGCTTCTGTGGCCTGGAAATTCTTCAAAACAGAGGTTGAATATCCATAAACACTTATTGTATTTTTGTTTCAGCTTTTAGATCATTACTAAACACCATTTATTACTAATATATATATATATATTTATTTATTTTTTTTTCTTTTCTTTTTTCTTTTTCTTGCATATTTATAAATAGGTGGTAATTGTCTGATACCATAAAATACCCGGATCCTATGGATGCCTATCCACCCCCCCATGCCAAACAATGCTATGTCCTCATATGCATGCAGGGAAAGGCAGAGAACGGACGACAGATCGGGTAACAGGAGCTGAGGTTCAGGGTATAAATCAGGGTGGAAGGGTGGGTGGATGGTGGGTGGTGAAGAGAAAAGCGAAGTAATCGCGATAGAGGCGTGAAAAGTAATGGTGGATGGTGAGAGATTTGGCGTTTTCTGGGACGAGAGTGTCCCAGGCGGATCAGAAAACAGATCAGGAAGAGGAAGTTGGCCCTTAGATTGGCCAAGAAGGGGGGCTTTTTGGATAGATGGATCCAAAAGGGAATAGCCCCGGTGAGTAAGATGTGGGCTCAAGGTCCCAGTGTGGATTTGCAAATCCACCTGATTTAGCGGGAAAGAAAGGGCAATCCGGTCTTCCATAGTGTGGACCGGCGGTGAGCAGCCCGGCAATGACTCAGACCACGAGGTATGGGAAGTGGAGAAAACCTCGTCAGAAGTCTGGTCAGGAGAAGGTACAGGAATAGGGAGGGATTGGGGAACGTCACAGTTTGTGTTGGTCAGGCAGTCGTCAGGTAATTCGCAGCAGTCAGAATCGGCACCAATTAGTTCGATACACGTACTGACAGTCACGTCCTCGTCAGACGTGTCATCCTTGATGTGATCACTATCAGCATAAGAGTGCGGTGCTGCAGCGGGATTAACCTGAAATCCCGAAGGAATACTCGGAGCTTGCAGAATTTGATGAACCTGTTCCTGAGAAGGTTGTACCTGTGGTTGCGGACCACAGGGTACAAAGTTTTACGGGTTTGGAACAGGTTGGGCGGGAAAAGTGCCCTGAGATCGAGTCACCATGCTTAGTTGACTGATCTCAGCATTCTGCTGCGCCAAATGCTGAAGAGAGGTCATGTTTTCTTTATGGCGCTTTGACATTTCCGTCATCATTCGCATCAATTTATCAAGAGGTTTTGATGCGTGTTTGGTTTTCTGCACACAAGGGCCTGATGGAAGATTTGCCATAGGATTAGACTGGGCCCTTGGGATGACGGGTGCGGACGATCGCATTGGTCCACCAGCGGGGTTTCGACGCTGCGGGTTGTTGGACCATGCAAAGTTGGGATGATTATGCCACCCTGGGTTATACGTGGCAGAAAATGGGTTATTCCCCAGGGTGCAGGCATCTTCTATGCCAGAAGACGTGTCCGCATATGTGTCCGAGTACATGGAGGCTTGGTCCTCCGTGTTGAAATACTGGCTCACAGAAGCCAGTTCCACATGACTTACCGAGTCGCTTGGCGCGACACTCGATAAGGAAGGTCTTGCAGGGTTTCCAGGGATAAGCCTGGTGTTGAAAGAATTGAAATTGTGACGAAGTGGTGAGGTGGGGGTGTGTGCCATGTTTGTGGAGGAGGAGGATGATTCGGCTCTTTTTCTAGATTTATCAGTCAATACAAGCAATTCAGGGTTTTGTGACCTCCTCCCAAACATGCACTACCGCAGGAAGAATTGGGGAGATGAGAAGGGAAAAGGGATGAGAGAAAAGACGCCGCAAAGGTACACTTGATTACAAATCAATACAGTCAAGTTCCTAACCTCTACAGTGTGCCCTTAGACCTAAAGATCTAAGTTACCTACTATCACGAACTACGGAACCGAATGCGAGCACCGCGGAACCACCGGGCCAGATTGAAAGGCCGTTTGCCCCAGTCTTAGACACCCGATAGCACGCGGGAACTCTCACCAGCACGTAGTCGCTACACACAGGTAGTTAGACCTCCAATCCTTAGTAAGGGTCAAGTTACTACCAGTTTTAATTAGAGGCTTAGGGTCAAGTGCTTTTGGAATGTGAAGGGCGTTGTTTACGGGTAATGCCCAAGTGATTGATTTTAAGAGTGTGTAAGAACAAGCATGCAACGGGGAAATCTCCCCGAATTGAAGTTTTAATTGGTGAATGGTTTTTAGAGTTCAACCTTAAGTAGTATGAATTTTAGGATTTTGCTGAATTACCAATTCAACCAATCTCCGGGCTTTGCAAGAATACAGGTTTTCTTTCTAAAGCCCAAGAAACCCTTCTTCAATTATCAGTTAGTTAATGCATGCTAAAATGCAATGGGCTACCCTAAATGGAGATTTCTATGTGTGGATGCGCGAATCAATTTTATACCAATGTGAAAGGGAGCCAAAGCACTTCAATTCAAGTGCTCCCAATCACCAGAAATGATTTCCACACACAAGGCTTCAACCAAAAGATAAAGAAAATAAAATTGTTGGGGTTGAAGTATTCAGGATCGAATCACAGGCAAATTTGAAAAGTCGTGGTGGGGTTGGAATCAACTCAATTCCAAGTCTCCCCACCAAAAATGTGATCCTGAATTAAAGATAAGTGAGGCAAAAGAGGGATACAAGCAATCTTTTTCTTTGCCTCAAAGAATACTTCCCACGGCGAAAAATCTAAGAATGAAGATTCTCGGATTTTCGCTATGCGAAGTAAGGTGGGAAATCCCGGGCAGTGGGAGTGAAGACAACCAATCAATCAAGTGAATTTTAATCCACTTGCCCTCAAGAAATCCCAAGAAGTTTTTCTAGTTTTTAGTTTTAAATTTTTTTTTTTTTTTTTTGTGTGGTGGCAAGTTAACCCTAATTTGACGAGAAAAGAAAACCTACTTGTTCGACAACGTGTGCGAAGCTCCAATGCGATGTCGGCGTCTTCACGCTCTCGTTCCCGCCTTGGATCTGCTCACGTCCTCGACTTCGTTAGCCTTCTTCTCCTTCCACCAGGTTCACCTGCACACCAAAAACAATAATACCCGTGAAGAGAGAAGAGACAAATTTAAAGGAATTGGATAGAAACTTACTCGAAAGCGCACCTCCCCGGCAACGGCGCCAGAAAAGTTATGATGGTCGGCCCGGATAGGTTGTTAATATGATATTTTTATCGTTGAAATGTGTTTAGTGGTTAACCTAATTCAGACCTAACCATCTCTTTACAAAATTTTTAACCTGGCCTAATTGATTTTATCTTGTCACTTTTAGGCCTAGGGTCGAACTCAGGGAAGTGGGGTTCAAGTCGAGTTTCTACGTTTTCCTTAAAACGCGTCTCTTCCGTTCGTTTATTCTGTTTTTGGTATTTTTCTTATTTAGGTTTTTTTCTGGTAATCCTTGTTCTTGAGGCACACCCTCAAAATTGTGTCCTTGGCTTTTAGCCAAAACAGAGTTTCAAAACACGTCTTGCTACTTGCAAGACGGGGGTACCTGCAAATCAAAGATTATCTTTTCACTTTTATACCTTTTTTTTTCTTTTTACTAAGAAGGAAGCTATCAGATAGAAAGTAAATATAGTAGCTATAGATATATATTTATATGCAGTATATATATAAAGGGGTGGGGGTGGAGGTGACGATGGAGTGTAGCACTATGTCGAGTCAGCCGACGTCTAGAGAGACGCAACCAACACGACTAGGTGCCGCGTGGAGTGTGGATGGAGGATGGATGTGTCCACGCTTTCTGTACACGCTGTATCGCAGAATATCAGCAACTGGTGCAAATATTCCCGCGATACAGCGTATAGTAAATAACGTGAAAATATATGTACATATGTATGTATATAAATGTATAAGTATATATGTATAGATATATATAGATATATATATATATATATATGTATGTATATATGTATATAGCTATGTATATATGTATATAAGTATATATATATAATACTATATAGATATATATATATATATGAATATAAGTATATATGTATCTAGATATATATGTATATATATATGTGTATATGTATAAGTATATAGATATGTATATATATATATATGTATATGAGTATGTGTATATATATATATATATATATATATATATATTATATATGTATATGTATATATATATTATATTATATGTATGTATACATAACTATATAGATATACTATGTATATATAAGTATATATATATAGATATATGTATATGTATATATATATATATATATGTATGTATATAAGTTACTATTAGTGTGTGAGTGTGTGTGTCGGTGAATGGGTGTGTGTGTGTTGCTGTAAGTGAAAAAAAAGAGAGAGAGAGAGAGAGAGAGATAGAGAATACGTGAGAGAGAGAGAGCGGGAGACAGAGAGGGAGCGGGCGGGAGAGATCGCGGAGAGAGAGAGAGCGCCAGAGAGAGAAAGAGCGGGCGGGAGAGATCGCGAGCGCGGACGATGGCAGCGAGTTAAGGCGTCTGCTCGCGGCGGCGGACGTCTGACGCCGCGTCGTCTGAAGGCGGAGGCGGACGTCTGAAGATCGCGGATGCAGGCGCGTCTTCGCGCGGAGAAGGTGACGCGTCTGCAGGCCGGGTGCGAGGAAGGAGAGCGGGCGATGGCGTGCTCGGAGAGGGCGGCGGGGAGTCTGCAGTCGGTCGCGGAGGGTTGCAGAGGTTCGCGGGGGTCGGCGCGAGGCCGTAGCCGGCCGCTGCAGTGCGCGCAGCAGCCTGTCGCGGGTGGAATTGCAGAGGCGACAGAGCAGAGGCGGAGACGGGGAACGGGCCTGCAGGCGCGCGCGGAGGGTTGCAGAGGTTCGCGGGGGTCGGCGCGAGGCCGTAGCCGGCCGCTGCAGTGCGCGCAGCGGCCTGTCGCGGGTGGAATTGCAGAGGCGACAGAGCAGAGGCGGAGACGGGGAACGGGCCTGCAGGCGCGCGCGGAGGGTTGCAGAGGTTCGCGGGGGTCGGCGCGAGGCCGTAGCCGGCCGCTGCAGTGCGCGCAGCGGCCTGTCGCGGGTGGAATTGCAGAGGCGACAGAGCAGAGGCGGAGACGGGGAACGGGCCTGCAGGCACGCGCGGAGGGTTGCGCGCCTGCGGGGAAGGTCGCGGAGGAGGCGGGGGTCGCTGCTGCTGCTGCTGCTGCTGCGGTTTAGCTGCTGCTGCTGCTGCTTCAAGCTTCGGACCTTGAAGCGGCAGCAATGGCGTGGAGATGCAAACGAAGAGAAAAGAACACACCACGCCCACCTGCTCGTTGAAGAGCTGGGCGGTGGTGTTCCCACTGTGGTGGTGAGCACCACAGTGGGTTCTCCTGCTCGTCGGGTGCCTCCTCGACGGAGGGCCGGCGTATGGGAGGGGAGAACGGGCGAGGAAGGTGGTGGACTGCAGCGTGGCGATTTTTCAGCAGCTGCCGCAGCTGCGTATTGCAGCAACGTCCCTCCCTCTCGTCGCGAGGAAGAGCTGCGGCTTTATAGAGGAGGAGAGCATGGCGTGGAGCATGCGGGGATTGGGGGAGAATGGCAGCTGCAGGGAGAGGTGCGGGAAGGACAGCAGGGAGAGGCGCGGAGAGTGGCAGCTGCAGGGAGAGGTGCATGGCGTGGACGAAATTCAGCCGCGGGAAGAAGAAAAATCGTGGGAAGAAGAAAGAAAGATGAAAATAAAATATGGAGAGGGGACTTTTGCAAAGAGACACTTGAAGAAAAATGTAAAAATGCAAGCCATTTATTCCATTGTCTTCTCCTCTCAATTAAATGCATGCATGCAAGCGTTTTTACAAATGCAACTACAGGATTATAATATACATAGTTAATGCTAGAAAATAGCATAAGAAGGCGTTCTTATAGGCGTGTTTTGAGGTGCAAACATGGAGCTTGGCCGGAGATGGAGGAAGAAGGGGTATTTGGCCTCAAAACCTTACTAAGGAGGTGAGGTTGCTCATGGAGGTCCTTTATAGTCCTTCAAGTGAGCTTTCAAGCTTGGAAACAAGCTTGAGAAGCTTAGATTTTCAGGGGGAGAAAGCTTGAGGTCCAAGCATTTGCATGAGCCAAAAGGGAGGATTTGGAAGTTAGAAGTAGGTTTAGATGATCAGGGATTTCCTCAGGATCACCCCTTCCAATTTTGGAAGGGATTGGTAAAGTAATCAAGGAGGAATCCTTGATTGAAACCTCGGGTGTGTGCGTTCACACCTGCCATGGCAGCAGGGACCTCTTTGTGAAGAGGATGAAGAAGTTAGGGGGTTTTTGTAATGAATTCAAAGGCTGAGGGGCTATTTGCAAGAAAAAGAGTCAGATTAGGTTGAAATGCAAACTGGGTCAAGATGACCTCAGGTTGAGGCCAAATTTTGGTACAAACCTAATTTGGATGCAAGGAATCTAATGGTGAAGTTGGATTTTGGTTTTGACCATGTTTGACTGGGACAATTACGCAAAAGCCCAAATTAGGGTAACTTTCTGTCTGAGACTATTTCAGGACAAAATAGGTTTTGATGGTCAAATCAAAGATACCAAATTCTATAGAATATTTTTCTATGAATTTTAGAGAGTTTAAATGAATTTTATCCTGACTAGAACCTTAGCTAATTAAGCGGGTCTGTTTTTAGGGTTTCAAATGTCATTTAATTCTCGAAACGTGTGAAAACCCATTTCTGTCTGTTGAACGTCGGGTTGCTACGCTAATGTGTTTGATTTTGAAAAACCTGCCATTGTAGTATGAAAGCGAAGAACTCGTATTCAACAAATAAAATTTATACCGGAATGAAAATCCCGGGTCGAACTCAAGGAGGCGGACATTTGATTTAAAAACATGCGTTTGTTTTATTTGTCATGAAGTAAATTAATTGATTAGAACTATCTAACTATTTACAATAAATAGAAGAGAGAGAGAGAGAGAAAGAGAGAGAGAGAATATTACAAACAAAATCGAAAAGAGATGTAGAATAAACATGGAATTTCATCATCAGAAAGATTGTTCATTACACTAGAAAGCGGGAAAATGATTAACTAGAAAGCAGTAAATCTATTCTAGAAAGCAATAAAAGGAATGGGGAGAGAGATATCCTCCTCGACGGTCGCTTGGAGGATGAGCCGGATGGGACGACACTTGGATGAAGGAGGACGGAGCAGGAAGAAGGAGGGCAAAGCAGGAAGAACGGGAACGAGGCAGCACGTCGTTGTCATTGCGGGATCCACTTCCGAAAGAGGAACAAAAAATTAACTTTATCTCGTGAGAAGCATCCCGGGTGTGGGACAAGCTTCTCTTGAGCTTTGGAGAGGGAGAGAAGAGAAGGAAGGGATGAGAATTTCGTATGGAGGGGGTCTCCTTTTATAGTTGCAAGGAGTGGTTGCATTTTGGTCATTCCAATTTGAAAAACATTAATTCAAGACCTTTAGTGATGGATAAATCCGTCGCTAAAGGTCCTAACGTGGGTGTAGTGGGCGACGTGCACGTGCCTGCTCACCTCCTCATGCGTAAAGAGGGTTCACGTTCTTTAATCATCAGCCATCCGATCACAAGATCGGACGGCTTAAGTCGCTCGTCGCCACACCTCCTCTACACGCCTCACCAGGTATGATCTCGCATCACCTCGCCACGTCAGATGCAGCGTTTAGCCGATTGGGCATGCACAGCAGCTCGATCTCCATCATGTGGTCGATTACGCTCACACGGCCACACCCGCTTGCTCACTTTTCGCGACTCGATCGCGCGCTTCACGCTTCGCGAGAGTGCCTTCGACCAACGCACCACCAGCACGTTTATGTTGCGCTAAGGATTTGTGCGTGCGCATCCACAGCCGTTGGATGCACATCCAACAGTGGAGAAGTGGTGCTCTGATTGAAGAAGAGAAGGTGCGGCGGGTGCTTCGGCCAATTGGGTAGCTGAGATGGCGCCACATGGAGCTATCTGAGCCGTCCATCTTCTGGATGATGGAGATGGTGCCACGGTTGTCGGATTGAGTCGATTTTTGTGCCGTTAGGCTGTGATCGTCGATCTAAATCCATCCGTGCGTTTGGATTTGTCATTTGAAGTGTGGATTCAAACCATCTTGGCCCTTGATCTTCTAGGATTCCCCGATCTCTATCTGATGCTATAGATGTTTGATTGGGGCGATCTTGGAGTCATTGAACTCCAATCGTCGCCCTGATCACATTTATATGGTTGGATCTTCAATCCGAGGTCCCGATAAAAAGTTTGCCCTGTCCCTGAAGATAAAAGGAGACAATTAACCTCCATTTTATTCAAACTAATCTAAATGCAAGATGATGCATGTTATGCAATATTTATAGTATGCAATGCAATCTTATGCTTAAGAACATGCATAAATAAACATCTTAAGTAGTGTAAACATGTTTACATCATACCCCCATGTCTTTCTTTTGCTAGTCCCTAGCAAAAGCTATATGCTATTTCTAAAAGAATCAGGTCGGATTATTTGGGCTTGAGTTTATTTTCAATCATTAAGAAAATGTCTTCTTAGGATCTGAACTTTCAAAGACACAATAGTGCCCGAGTATCTACCAAAATGCAGACCGCCTCAAGCCCTCGCTTTATTCAAAGAAAAATTTCTTTTTCTCTTTTTCCTCTTTTCTAATTTTTTTGGATTTTCAAGTTTTATGGTTTTAGAGTGGCTTTCTACGGTCATTCAACTCACCCAAGATTTGATGAGAACCCTAAGTTCTAAGCATCTTATTGTGAATGTGATAGACTCATTTACCGGTAGTTAAAATAGACTTCGGATTTCTACACCTCTAGCTAACCTAAAAAAAGAATTCTGCCTAAAGGTGTATCATTACAACCGGTAGCTTTCTCCCTACGTTTATTTTTATGGGGTCAACACAAGGGTGAATCCGGTGTATATCTCCCCGGTTTATTCTACTTCTCCGCTTCTTCCTAGGTGTTTTGGGATTTTTTAGTGCATTTATTAAGCTGGGTTCTGGACAACCAGTCGATGAGCTGTTACCATCGACAACTTGCCAGCCATACTCGTGTGGCAAAGTGTGGCTTATTTCCTTTTTTCTTTTCTCCTTTTCTTTTTGACCCTTTTTTTTTTAAGTAGGTGGCTTCCCTGGTCTAAGATTTACCTAAAAGTAGCAAAAAAAGAAAGGTCCAGTGACTGGGCTCTGGACAACCTACCTATAAGCTGTTACCCATGATAACTTGCCAGCCATATCACCCTAGAAGGTTCATTAACTATCCAATTTCCATTAGAATCTCTGAACAACGAGTCAGTGACAAGATAGTGTGTAGATGCTTAAAACTCAAAATTCCCTCAAATCAGAGGGTAGGTTGATAAGTCGTGTACTTATCACCCAAACTTAATTACTCCAATTAAAATAGAATTTAGGTTGGCGAGGACTCGAAAAAATAAATCCACATTTTAATGGATACACGGGCTGATTAAGTCCAAAGACCTGAAGGGTCTTTATGTTCAGATCATAATGTAGTATTTCCTAAGATTGAAAATTTTCTTAAACCCAAGTTCTCTTTCCTAATTCCATTTTTTTTTAAGAAAATAAAACAAATCTACTGAGTTGACGAATAAATTCAAAGATGAATATCTACCCCCTCGTGCCTATCTAATGCAATGTCCTCATTGTATTAAAAAGACATAAAACAGAGTGGAATAGAATAGAAAGCACTTGAATTGCGTGAATGTCAGGTCCACTCCGAGATAAAGACTAAAAAGAACTGTATACGTGCTGAATTTAGTACCTTCAGCTAGGCACACTATACAAAGAAGAGAAATAAAGAATTCACAAGTGCAGGTCAGAATCAGAATAAACATAAGAAACTTTTGACTTGTTAGCAAATGTCCACAAATGTGGACCAGATTGTGGTGCAGACCCATACCCCATAATCGAGAATATCTCAGGTTCTAGGTAAAAATTACCCAAAACCTACAATCAGTATGCAAGTAGGATCGGGCCTGCTATTTATAAGGATGCAATCCAAGACTAAAAGGTTGAGATACAGAGATATCAAAAGGATAATCAATGAATGTGTGCTTGGGTTGAACATCCTCAGAACAAATGTCATAGGGTTTTTGGTTTGATGGTTTCGGATGAAATGGAACCCTTAGACACAGTCTTCTACTTCCTCCGAAACTTGCTTCCTAAATCAAAATTTCCCAGCTCCTATCCTCCTCATTCAGCATGTCAAATTCCAGCACCTCTTGCATATTAATCACTCCATCTGAAATCTCCAAGTCTAAATGATGTGGCTGAATCAGAATTGACTTGGGTCTAATTATCTTAGAAACAGAATCATCGATAAGCTCAACGGGGTGTAACTGACAATTAGGGCATTGAATTGAATCCTCCAAAACATGCGATTCTAGATCCGTAATGTGAGCCCCAATAAGATCAGTTTCCTCAATTATTGGGCTATCAAATGATCTATCAGATTCCTCAGGCCCAATCGTCTCACAAAAATCATATTTTGTAAACTAGTGTGAGACTTCGCAACTTGAATCTTCACCATCAGAATCAAAGAAATCAAGATCCGTATTAATGTATGTCCCAAAATCATCTGTCACTTTCTGTTCCAAGGAGACATACGTTTTCTCGTATCCTAGCTCAAGGATCTCAGGTGAAGAAATCAAATCATCCTTAATTGGTTGCTCTAATTCAATCCAGTCAGCCTCGTGACACGTGTTCACCCAACAGGTGCCTGAGCGGGTTCTGTCATTGGCTCTCCTGAAGGGAGTTCATTTTGGGAATCATCCCACGACTGAACTAAAGCAACCATAAATCTCATCCTCAATTTCTCTAACTTCCCAAGTAGAAACTCACCCGGGTTCTTATCCTTAACATCCTGAAGCCAATCCAACAAATACTTGTTCAAATCATCAATCATTTCAATCAGAGGCTCCAATTTTTCAATGGAAGGTATTGGCTGAACTTCTAAAGATTGTATGATATTCCTCAAGTTAGCCAGAACCTTATCTTGAACCTGGTTACTCTGAACTAAATGAGTTGGTTCAGGGTTGGGCGGGTTTGGGGTCAATGCAGGGGAATTAACGAATTGAGATTCATTATACCCTTCCTGATAATAGGTCATTTCAGATTGTTGAAAAGGTGGTGATGACCTAAAGGCAGTGTAATTAGAGGATGGGTAAGGATTGGTGTATCCTTCCAGATTGAAGAACGTATTAGGTTGTTCATTAAAGGATGACGATCTATAATCGATGTGGCTCTGAGAAGGATAGAAATCACAATCAAAGTGTTCAGGGTTAGACCCAAAACACGGATGTCCGGAACTGTATCCCCAATCCGAGTTATCCCAACTAACTGATGGTTGATTACAGTACTAGTCGGAATAATCGTCATGTTGAGGATAATTCAAAATAGGAGGGAAAGAGCAGGAATGCATGTAGTATGTGGAAGGATTCATGAGAGACGATAGGAAGAAAGGAGCCCTGCAATACAAACAATCAATCCTATCCTTAAGTGGGCTAGCCTAAAGACCTACAGACTCCTAAAACCCTTCTTGAGATAAAGGAACGATTTAATCTACTTCTGTCCGTTCAATCCAACCGGTTAGAAGGAGGGACTGGGGAGAAGGTTCTTCCTTCGGCTTGTGCCTCTGGTTCCTAGTGTACCCCCCAAGCGCGATCGTTTGATTCTGCTCCCCTAGCTAGACATCAGATTGAATAGTAGAAACAGACTAATCAAAAATAATCTTGTTCTGGGCTCTGAAGAGCGAGTCGAATCTTTAAAGCCAACGTCTACTCTATTTTATTTAGGGCTAGGTTTGAATGTGCTTTGGAATGTGATGGGCCCTTTATCTGGGTTGTGCCCTTAATGATTGATTGATTTGTGTGTGCGTGCACAACCAGTGGTTTTCAAGCAAGATTACTTTTGATGCGGTGAATTTTAGAGTTTAAATCTTTCTTAGTAGATTTTCGAATTCAACTTTAGGTGTTTTCAAACAAGTTTTCTTGGCACACCAGGTTTTGAAAGCACGAGTGAAGGTGTTTTCCTTTGAAGCTTAAAAAGAATGTGGAGTGCTTGGTAAATCCCTAATAGTTGAACCTAAGTGGCAGCTACTTGATGAGTTGATTTTAATTGAAGTGGTGCAGCCCAATCAACTCAAACAATTGTCCTGTTGCACCACTTAATTAGGCACACAAGTGATTACCAAATCTGATTTCTACTCAATTATGTGTTTGGATGTGTGTACCGGCTCCAAAGATTGGTTTACCAGATGAGTTTGAAAATCAGATGAGGTTGTGTACCTCTGTGAGATTTTTTTTAATGTTTCTTTTTTAATGTGGGGGTTGGGGCGGGTGTAGGTGTCAAACAACAAACAATCTAACCTGAGTTTGTAAGAAACCTAGGTTGATTGATGTTTGTGTTATTATGTGGTGAAATGAAATCTAATGGGTGGGAGGTGGGGGATAACTTACAAAACCTTCCACAACACTTTACTCTAATCTACCGCTTTTGCTCATCTCAAAAGAGTACTTGCAATCACAATAAGAAAAGAGAGAAGTGAGGTAAATGATTCGTAAGTTGTAAAAAATGCAAAGAAAAATCAAAGATCGTCACCTCCCCAGCAACGGCGCCAAAATGTTGAACATCGGGTTGCTACGCTAACGTGTTTGGTTTTGAAAAACCTGTCGTCGTAGTATGAAAGAGAAGAACTCATGTTCAACAAATAAAATTTATACCGGAATGAAAATCCCAGGTTGAACTCAGGGAGGCGGACGTTTGATTCAAAAATACGCGTTTGTTTTATTTGTCACGAAGTAAATTAATTGATTATAACTATCTAACTATTTACAATAAATAGAAGAGAGAGAGAGAGAGAGAAAGAGAGAGAGAGAATATTACAAACAAAAATCAAAAAGCGATGTAGAATGAACATGGAATTTCATCATCAGAAAGATTGTTCATTACACAAGAAAGAAGGAAAATGATTACACTAGAAAGCAGTAAATCTACTTTAGAAAGTAGTAAATCTATTCTAGAAAGCAATAAAAGGAATGGGGAGAGAGATATCCTCCACGGCGGTCACTTGGAGGATTAGCCGGACGGGACGACGCCTGGACGAAGGAGGGCGAAGAAGGAAGAACGGGAATGGGGCAGCACGTCGTCGTCGTTGCGGGATCCACTTCCGAAAGGGGAATGAAAAATTGACTTTATCTCGCGAGAAGCATCCCGGGTGTGGGACAAGCTTCTCTTGAGCTTTGGAGAGGGAGAGAAGAGAAGGAAGGGATGAGAATTTTGTATGGAGGGGGTCTCCATTTATAGTTGCAAGGAGTGGAGGCATTTTGGTCATTCCAATTTCAAAAACATTAGTTTAGGACCTTTAGTGACGGATAAATCAGTCGCTAAAGGTCCTAACGTGGGCATAGTGGGCGGCGCGCTCACACCCGCTCACCACCTCGCGTGTAACGTGCGTTCGCGTTCTTTAATCATCAGCCGTCCGATCGCGAGATCTGACGGCTTAAGTCGCACGTCGCCGCATCTCCTCTGCGCGTCTCACCATGTCTGATCTTGCATCACCTCGCCACATCAGATGGCACGTTCAGCCGATTGGGCGCGCACAGCCGCTCGATCTCCATCATGCAGTCGATCGTGCTCACACGGCTGCACCCACTTGCTTTCTTCTCGCGGTTCGATTGCGTGCTTCGCGCTTCACTAGAGTGCCTTCGACCATCCGACACCAGCGCGTTTGTGCTGCGCTAAGGATTTGTGCGTGTGCATCCACAACCGTTGGATGCCCATCCAACGGTGGAGAAGCGGTGCTCTGATTGAAGAAGAGAAGGTGTGGCGGGTGCTTCGGCCGGTTGGGCAGCTGAGATGGCACCACGTGGTGCTATCTAAGCTGTCCATCTTCTGGATGATGTAGATGGTGCCACGGTTGTCGGATTGAGTTGATTTTCGTGCCGTTAGGCTACGATCGTCGATCTGAATCCATCCGTGCAGTTGGATTTGTCGTTTGAAGTGTGGATTCACACCATCTTGGCCCTTGATCTTCTAGGGTTCCTCGATCTCTATCTAATGCTACAGATGTTTGATTAGGGCAATCTTAGAGTCGTTGAACTCCAATCGTCGCCTTGATCACATCAGTACGGTTGGATCTTCGATCCAAGGCCCTGATAAGAAGTTTGCCCTATCCCTGAACATAAAAGGAGACAATTAACCTCCATTTTATTCAAACTAATCTAAATGCAAGATGATGCATGTTATGCAATATTTATAGTATGCAATGCAATCCTATGCTTAAGAACATGCATAAATAGACATCTTAAGTAGTGTAAACATGTTTCCATCACTGTTTGCATAACCCCACTTATTAGACATTTATGACCATTTGACCTTTAATTAATCCTTATGAAACCCCATGATTGTTCTGTAATTAGGATATTATGTTAAAACAATAGTTTTACCCCTATTTTCATGTTTTTCTCTTAGAAAGGATGTGCAATGAATTACAGCTCTTTGGTAGTTATGTAGGAGCATTTATCTATTGATTATGACTAATTATAGCTAGATATGGCTGATGATAACATTATCATCAATGTTCTTGAATGGGTTGAATCCATCGCTTGCAAGACCCAATCTCACATTTGGTGCCTCCCCTGCGAATAATGCGTGATTCTCAAATCTATTCCACTCATCAAAATCTGTTGGATGACGAGCACATCCATCTTTCGATTTATTATCCTGATGCCACACCATCAGTTTTGCTATTTTACTGGAAATGAATAGGCATTGTAGCCTAGGGATCAGTGGAAAATAACGGAGAACCTTCTCCGGTTATTTCTTCCCACCTGTGTTTGTTGACTTACCCACCTTATACCTCTGCTCACCACATTCAGGGTAGTTAGTCAACCCTAAGTACTCATTTCTATAGATGACATAGTCATTAGACAGGCATTAATCTTCTTGCATTTCAGTTCGAGCCTACGTATCTGCTTCTTTGCATCATACCATGACTTAGGATACCCAGCAGGATTATTTAGTAGCTCCCCAATGAATTCCAGAACCTTAGACATTAATTTCGTTGTGGCTCTATTCGTCACTTTCATCTGAAACAATTTGAGAAGGAATGACAACTTCGACATTGACGTTATTCTAGTAGCAATAGGATCCTCCGTTGCCTTGACTGCATCGTAAAACTCATTACAATCTTGTAATGTCTTATCATCATCTGCATCCTCAGGGTCTGTTGCTCTCATCTCATGTAACATTCCATCCAATTCATCTCCACGATTATCATCACTTTCTTCAAAAGCTTCAATTCTCTCATTTCTAACTTCTCCTCTCTTTTGCTCACCATGAGCTATCCAAGTTATGTAATGTTGCCACCAACTGTTACATATCACATGCTCGAAAACTGTCTAAATGTCTTCCTATCATAATTAAATGCCCACTCTAGAAACGAAATCATTCCACTCTTCTATTCATGGTAATTCAAATTCCTTAAACTAATTCACAACTTATCTATGATAATTAACCTAAATGTCAATGACAACCACTCATAAGTTAGACTCGAATAAGGAAAAAATGTGTATTTTATGACCACTCATAAGTTATAATCGAATAAGGAAGAAATGTGTATTTTAAGAAGATTTTCACTTGATAGTCCATCATTGAAGATTTGATCACAACATTACTTCTTACAAGCAACCCATGTTTAGAGAAATTTCAACAGCATTTTCCCGCACTTCTCCAGTATACCCCCCAAGACTAACCTTAACTACATCCCCAATAGCCGCTACTAAAGGGTGCTTTGGGAACAAAGCTAAGATTAGTTGGTATACCAGATAAGAGCAAGAAAATGTGTTCGAAATTTCTCCAAACACTAGTTACATGCAAGAAGTAACCCTAAGTTGTGATCAACTCTTCAAGGACCCCCCTTTGTTCAGAACTTCTCTGAACAAAGGACGACGACACTTAGGACATGTTATAAAGATAACTTATCATGCGCGTATGTGAGGTATACATACACTCTGCATTGTCTGTGTAACGTGATCATAAGTCTTGACGGGCTAGTATTTTGACACAATTGTATCCCTCCCACAACTTGTTACCTAAGGGTTAGAATTCATATTGTTTGTCATTAGGTGTATCTAAATTTGTGCAAGTGTGTGTATCTACAAAATTGTAATAAAAATTTCATAATAAAAATTTGACAAAAAATCTAACAAGATACTGATATATGACAATTCAATGAAAATAGAACATATAGGACAATTGAATGACATATTTGGTGAATGCCTTCGAACTGACATTGGTAGCATTAATGGTAATTGCCTTCAACACCATTGAGGGACGAGTGTACACAAGCTTCTAAGGAGGAGCTTGTTTCATTTTTTATTTGGTTAAATAGGTGGCATATTTTCTATGGTAACTTAATAGCAATTGTAGACTTGATTCTGTGGATGAATCTCCTTAATGGTTGCTATCTTTTCAAATTCTTTTATTTAGAGTAGTATGCAGAAGCGTATGGTCCAGAAAATTCAGCTTTGGCTCCAGTTTAGAGGAATGAAAAAGCTGCCATTGGTATCGTAACAAAGTGAAACTATGGAAATCTAGTTTAGGTTCTTCTTCAGTGTTTAAGTTCTACTTAACTTGTGTATGTGAATGCGTGATTTGATTTTGAATGATCTAGTTAAAGCTTTGTATGATTTAGTTCGATGAGCCATTAGAAGTCAAATTTCGATAACTTGCTTTAGCAACAATCTTTATGGATAAGGTTGATATCATATACATCTACATAAGCACACTCAAACCTAAAGAGTCACAAATGAAGGGATCGTAGTTTGGAATTTCCCCATTTAATAACAAAAAATACCAACCCTTAACATAAAAGGCTAAATCCTAAATCTAAATTCAAAACCCTAAATCCTAACCTAAAACCAAAAAACGAAACTCAATACCATAAATCATAAATCTAAACTCAAAGCCAAAAATCGTAGATCTAAACACAAAGCCAAAAATTAGTATATCTAAACTCAATACCCTAAATCCAGGATACAAAACCTAAACCTAAAAACTGAAATCTACTTTCATAATCCTAAGCTCAAAACCCTAAACCATAAATCGTAAACCCTAAACCTAAACCTTAAACAGAAAATAAGAAATCCTACACCTAAACTCAAAGCCCTAATTCCTAAGTCTTGAACTCAAAACCTAAACACAAAACCAAAAACCTAAACCTAAACCATTTGCACAAAGCCCAAAACACAAAACATAAACCCTAAACCTTCACCTACATGTAAACACTCTTCCGAAAAATTTTGGTAGAGTTTCCCTATAGAATAGAATATTTCTCAATCCTGCAGACAAGGAAAGATATTGCAACAAATATGTGCACACCACACATTTCAACCCTAACAATAACATGACACATAACCATTAAATTTCAACTCAAATTAAACTAGATATTCTACTCAAACTACCTATGGGCACACATCACATTTAAACCCTATATATGTGGGTACACCCCATAAACATCAATTACAAAAGGTAAATAAACTACATATTTCAATTAAAAATAAATTAGGTAATCAACAATAATAAATTACAAAGAAACCTAATTAACTAATTAGGTTTGGATGGGGAGGTAGTGGTGCTGTTGTTGGAGGGAGGGGTCAAGAGGTGTGGGAGGATGAGAAGGTGGTGGGATGAGGAGGACAAGGTGGGAGGAGGTGGTGGTGGTGGTGGTGATCTGTAGTTGGTGGTGGGAGGAGGAGGTGGGAGGTGGTGGCGTGAGGATGGGGAAGAGGTGGTGGGGCTGGGATGAGGAGGAGGTCATGGTAGTGGTGCTTGAGGTGGTGTTCGTAGAGGGGAGGGTGAGGGTAGCGGAGGAGCCGCCAACGAGATCGAAGAAGAAGTGGCCGATGAGGAGCCCTTACAAAGGGCTAGATGCCAGAGGATGGCGATGAGGTCACCAGTGCAAAGAGCTGCGCCGGAGTCAACGGAGGAGAGGATGATCGCTCATCGAGGAAGGGAAGGTTAGATGATCAATGAAGGAAGGAAGGAAGAAGGATAGAGTTGGGTGCGTGCAGCGGCATTTTAGATTGAACGGTCAACGAATGCATTTGAAAAATATCTTTTTGCCTCCATAATTTTTGAGGAGAATATCCTCGACTGTTTATCTAATAACGGTCATATATATTTTAATTCTCAACCGTTATAAATAGTCGAGAATGGTCTCAACCCTAAACGCATTATAAGATAGGACTTTTCTAGACCATTTTAGATTGAACGATCGACAATTGCATTTGAAAATATAACTTTTCACATCGATGATTCTTGAGTAGAATATCCACGACTATTTATCTAATAACAGTTGAGTATATTTTTTGTCTCGACCATTATAAACGGTCGAGAATGGGCTCAACACATAACACATTATTAGATCAAACTTTTCACGACCGTTTTGGGTTAAACAGTAAACAATTGCATTTGAAAATATAACTTTTCACATTGATGATTTCTGAGGAGAATATCATCGACCATTAATCTAATAATGGTCGATTATATTGTTAGTCTCGACCATTATAAACGGTCGAGAATGGTCTCAACCACTCCGCCTCGTCTAAGGGTGACAAAGTTAATGACCATACTTTTGGCAACCTTTACATCATATAACGGTTGAGAATATCATTATTGTCAACCATTGTATAACAGTCGAAAATTCACCGTCGAGAACAATGAATTTTCTGTTAGTTCAACCACTCATATATAATATTTTGATGATTTCACAAAATGAAGAAAATGAAATAAAAAATAAAGCGTAGCATATTGTTTTCTCCCTGTAATAACATATTTGTAGGATTTCAAAAAGCTTTCCAAGACGGGAGATTAAAAGCGTGAAGACAAGTAGCATAAGTATTAGGTCTTAGGCTTTTTCATGTAAACTTTCAATGGTTGTAATTTTCATTTTATTTGAGTCTAGAAATATTGTAAAGAGCCCCCAAACATAACCTATATATAGCTAACTTAGGCTCTCTACACTTAGGATAAATTACAAACAAAAACCCAACACTCATACTTTTATCAGACGTCCAGAACAATGGTCTGATGTCTGATTTTCCAGTTTAAGACGTCTGATAAGTATCACAGACGTCTAATTTCCAAAAGTTCAGCCTTCGGTTTGTCTCCTCATAAACATCAGTCGAAGCACTTCACTTTCAGACGTCGATAACCTTACACAGATGTCTGATTCTTTGTCCAGATGTCCTCAGACTAACCGTTAGACTTAGCTTAGGAAAAGATCAATTTCCAGACGTCTTGACACACTTCCAGACGTCTGCTTTTGAACCGTTGGCCATGATTTTCTGTGCTTATCTCTTTACGGCCACATAATCTTTTGGCAGAAGAAGTAGGGAAGAGTATTTAGGTTTTCAGACATCTAATAATGTCCTCAGACGTCCATAACGACGTCTGATCCTCTAAACCTAGAACCTAGTTTGGATCTGATGGTAACAGGAACGAATCCACCCTTCATTAGACGTCCAATAACATAATCAGACATCTTATGAGAAATATCAGACGTCCTTCTTTTGATCCAATAGAGTCAGTTAAGAATGTCCTACAGTATTAGACGACCATAGGTATAATTAGACATCCTATACGACGTCTGATCCTAGAATTAGACGTCTGATATTGCTGTCAGACTCATCATTACCTTGATTTTGTGTGGATTTCGTCCTAAACTCTTGGGATTTGTCTCCAACGGCTAGAAGAGCTCTCTCAAGTGTTCTTGAAGGTTCCAAACTTGCCTATAAATAGACTACAACTCCTCTTAGGCAATACACACCTCTTGAGATACAATTCCATTAGAAAAATCTCTTGCTCACTACTCTAAACTCCATGTTGCCCTTGTGTTGTGCTAATACTCTGATTAAAGGGCAAATCCATACTCCCGACTCACTCCGTTCTGCAAATCATCAGGGACTTCTTTTCATGCTTAGTAGATAAGAAAGCAACTAAATTATTGGGGTGATCTATAGGTGTTATTTTACTTCTTAATTTCTGTACTTTGGGTATCCAGCCTGTCGGGTCCCCGTCTCTTCATTTTGAAGGAAGAAACCTTCGTTTAGGGTTCGGAGGTGGGATTTGTAATTGAGGTACAGTACCCTCGTTTAAGTAGTGTGGTTAGTAGATTGATCACCTTGTGATCGAAAATCCTAAGTCAAGGGATTGGCTTAGGTGGTGGTTTTCACCCATCTTGGGTTTCCACCTAAAAATAATTGAGTACATTGTGTGATTGAATTTTTTGTATTACAATATTCTATAATTTCACTATTCACCCCCCCTCTAGTGCAATTTCATTTGGTATCAGAGCAGGTTTTCCACCAACAGGAGTAACATCCGCGGAAAGATCACATGGAGGGGAAGGCCATTTCCACAAGCAAATTGGAGGGGCAATCCACCACTCGGCCACCACTCTTTGAAGGAACCAACTACACTTACTGGAAGCTGAGAATGAAGATGTGGCTTCAAGCCAACAATTTCTCCATTTGGGAGAAATGCGAATCTGCATACGTCATTCCCGAGAAACAAGAAATTGGTTACATAGTGGAGCAAATCCATCACCTTGGACTGAATGCCAAGGCAATGAACTCACTCTACTGTGCTCTCAGCTCAGAGGAATTCAACCGCATCAGCCAATGCGAAACCGCCCACGAGATCTGGAGAACCTTGGAGGTAACTCACGAAGGTACATCTGAAGTTAAATCCTCAAAGATAAACTTGTTATCGCAGGAATTCGAAGCTTTCTCTATGAAGGAGAATGAAAGACTTGGGGACATGTACACCCGATTCACATTAATCGTGAATAACCTAAAGTCTTTAGGAAAGGCATTTATAAAGGGGGAGCTTCAAGGGAAGCTCCTTCGCTCCCTTGGACCCGAGTGGGGGCAAAAGGTAACGGCAATAGAAGAAGCCAACCAAGTAGAGGATCTAGACATGGAAAATCTACTTGGGAATCTCATGGCTTACGAATAAAAAATGGAGCAAAAGAAGAAATCAATCTCATCAGAGTCAAAGAAGAAGACCTTAGCCTTCAAAGCTACTTCGGATGATGAGGTAAGTACCGATGACAAAGAATTTGTTTTATTAGCTAAAAAGTTTAAAAAGTTTCTCAGAAATAGAAGAGAGATCAAGGGAAGGAAAAGAGAGGAAGAACCTCTAATTTGCTATAATTGCAAAAAGAGATGTCACATAAGGAAAGATTGTCCCTTACTCAAAAGGGATGAGGAGAAGAAACCCAAGAAGCCTTCCGACTACAAGAAGATCTCCAAGCTGAAAGGATTCAAGAAGAAGGCATTTCAAGCAACTTGGGATGACTCCACCTCCGAAGAAGAAGAGGAGGAGGAAATAAATGAAGAAACGACATGCTTGGGACTAATGGCAACAAATGATGGTTTCGAGTCTGAATCTGAGGAACCTAAGGTAAACTCCTACTCTTTAGATGAATTACAAGATGCCTTTGATTCACTATATGTAGATCTTAAGAAAACAAAAATCCAAAGCAAGGCTTTAAAAGAAGAAAACTTAGAAAATAAGAGATTAATCAATGATCTTGAAGAAAAGAATCTAATTCTTACAAAGAAACCACTGTTTTGAATATGCAAATAAGAAATCTAATGATTTGTATACATCAATGAGTGAACAAAAATTTTTAGATAGAGAAGAATTACTCGACAAAATCCATGTGCTTGAAAAATCAAACTCCTTTAAAAAGGATGAAAATGGCTTACTTAGAGTAGAAATTAGGGCATTAGAAGATAAACTAGATATAATGAAAATAGAGATAAATCATCTCAAAGAAAAGTCAAACCAACTTCTTGATTACCTAGCCAAATTTACAAAGGGGAAATATAACTTGGACAAACTCATTGCCCATCAAAAACCTTCCTTAAGTAAATTTGGATTAGGCTTTTATGAACCTAGTCAAAGTGAGCCGAAAAAGGATCCTCCTCTAAAGGAGACCACTAACAAATACGGATCCACATTACAATGGATACCGAAAAGACAACTCTCACTTTGTTTTGTAGGGATGAGAGGACATCATAATGTCAAAAATTGGATATACAAAATGAAGGATGGACGACTCAAATGAGAAAGACCTATAGAAACACCAAGTCACCATCGAAGATCTTTTGTAGGAGGAAGAAGGTCTACAAGGAGGAAGACAAGGAGACCACCACCACCAAGGAGGCTGATGGGTGATGGACTCCGGATGCTCCAAACATATGACGGGAGACAAGCACATATTTTTGGACCTCCAACCTACGGATGGAGGAACAGTTACATTTGGCAACAACCACAAGGGCCATATTATTGGCCTTGGTAAAATAGGTAACCCTCTCTCTCCCATCTCAAATGTTTCTCTAGTTAAAGGACTAAAACATAATCTTTTAAGTGTAAGTCAAATATGTGATAAGGGCTATAAAGTAGTGTTTACTTCTAAAATGTTTGAAATTATGCATGCATTAACCAATGAAACTCTTCTTAAGGGAACTAGATTTAAAGACATTTATGTTGTAGAATTTGATAAAAATGGCACTTATAAATGTCTTCTAGCAAATGATGAGTTAAGTATATGGCATAGAAGACTAGGACATGTTCATATGAAGCTGGTTCAAAAACTAGCTAAACATGAACTAGTCTGAGGTCTTCCTAAAGGAAAATTTTTAAATGAGCTTATTTGTGATTCATGTAAATTAGGTAAGATTATAAAATCTAGTTTTAAAAACAAAGTTATATCCACATCAAGACCTTTAGAACTACTTCACCTAGATCTGTTTGGACCTACAAAATATGAGAGCCTCAGTGGATGCAAATATTGCCTTGTAATTGTGGATGATTTTTCAAGGTTTTCATGGGTCTCCTTCTTGAGATCCAAAGGAGTGTTTTCCGTCTTTTCTATTTTTTGTAGGAAAGTTCAAACTGAAAAAGGCTACGAAATCACTCGTATCCGTAGTGATCATGGGGACGAGTTTGAAAATTCCTTGTTTGATAATTTTTGTCAAGAGCATGTGAAAGAGAGATATAACCGGGTTTTATTGTTATAGCATTGTAGTATAGCCAGTTATTGCCATCATTTCAAATATATAATTTTTTTACTCGGAAAATAAAAGAGTTCCCGAGGTCGAACTCAGGGAGCAAGTTGTATTCTAGGGGTACAAGTTTCTTTTACAAAAATAAAGAAAGAGAGAGAGAAAGAATTTGTTGTCTTTTCTTCTTTTCTCTTTGCTTCTCCTCGTCTCAGATCTTCTGTTATCTTCTTCTTCTTTATCTGCAGTGGTGATGTTCTTCTTCTTTCTTTCAGCTGTTCCTGCTCTTCCTTTTTCTTCTGCAGAGCGGGTCCTGTTCTTCTTCTTTTCCTTTCTTTCTTCTTTTCCTTTCTTTAGATCTTCTTCTCGTGCTATTCTTCTTTCAGTTCTTCCCTTGTTCTTTTGTGTTCTCCTCTGCCTCGCCTTCTTCTGTTGTTCTTCAGATCTCCTTCTTTCTTCTTTTCTTTTTCCTGTCAGGACGTCGTCTGATTTTCCAATCAGACGACTTAAACCGCTTGTTGCTACAGTGTATCCCTCAGCTTCCTTCTTCTTCCGCGGTCCTTCTTCTTCACCTATGCCTGCACACTTCAGAGTTTACGTCAGAGGGCAAAACCTACTCTACCCCCCCGCCCCTCCGTCTCTCTCTCACAGAAATCGCTCATAGGATAGCTCTCCCAGAGCTGCCGGGTAGCCGAGTACGGGTAGCGCCCAGGTCCAGGCCCACCGGCGTGCGTGGTGGGCGAGGAGTGCAGGTCAGTCTAAGTCGGGTCGGGTCAGGTCCGCGGGGCGTGAGCGCGGACGAGATCGAGTAACTGGGCGGGTGAAGGGGACCTCACCCCGTGTGCTGAGGCAGTAAGCCTCCAGCACTTTTGCGCCTTATACCGCTGCGCCTCTTCAGACTTTTCCGAGGTGGGACTAAATGTCCCACCCTAATTGAGCGCCCGCAGCGGAGAAAGCAGCGGGCGATCGCGGCTTCACGCGAGGCCTTCGCCCCAGCTGCGAGCCTGATGCTTTGTCGAAATGCCTCGCAAGGCCTGGGAGTCGAATCTGGGCGTGGCGCGCCTGCAGCTGCAGGCGGAAGCAGCTCCTTCTGCACGGCAATGGCGGCGGAGGTCGGGTGGCCTGTTCACAGCAAAACGGCCTCTCGGCCTAATCAGAAGGTGCCGGGAGCTTCGCCAGAGTGCGGCGAAGCTCGTGTGGGTGGTGGCGAGGCGTGGGGCGGCGTGCAGGGGCTGCCCTAGGTCGGACTGTGGGTCGGAAGATGGGTTTGTTCGGTGGGGTTGCAGAGGGTGATGTGGGGGAAGTGGAAGGGCGGGGGTTGATCAGGATGAGGAGGAGAAGGTTCTGCGGTGGTCGGCGAGCCGTGTGGGTTGCTGGGGTAATGGGGGGGTCTCGCCGGAGTTTGGCCGGAGACGAAGGGGGCGACGGTGGACAGGAGCGGTCGAGGGTTTAATCAAATAAAAGACAGTGAGGAAAGGAAAGAGGGGGAGATGGGGAGGAGTTCTGACCTAGCTACGGAGACGAAAGGGGAAGCAGCAGGGCGACAGTCGTATCGACTGTCGCCGGAGAAGAAGATGCCCAGGGGAAGGGGCGGCGGCGAGCAGAGAGCCGGAGAGGCGCCAGCTGGGTGCGGCGTGGCGCGGGAAGAGCAGGGGAAGAAGTCTCTGCTGCTGGTATTGCGGCAGAGCGAAGAGGAGGAGGAGGAGGAACCGCCGGAGCTGGTGGGTGTCTGCCGGAGTGAGAGGAGAGGAAAGTTGGGGGTTTTCTCCGTCAGATCCGAGCTAGGAAGAACGGTGGAGCGACGGGGGTATTTATAGGGACCGAATCAGGGAGGAAGGCGGAGGGAGATGACGTGTCTCCCTCGCCGGAGGACGCCGGAGATGGAAACCCATACCGTCCGTGCGTTCGCACGGCCGGTATGGTGGGTTACAGCGACCAGGGGGGTGTCCCTGCGACGGCTGACGACGCAGGGCACCCCCGGTTTACTTGCCAGGCTCTCCCCCTCACCCTGCGCGGCGCCATGCTCCGCGCAAGGTCGCTGGAGCATGGTGCTGGCAGGTTTTGCAGGGGGGACCTGAACGCAAAGAACGAAGGAGAGTTAGGGGCCAAAATGCGAGGGTTCAAAAGTTGAGG
This sequence comes from Thalassia testudinum, assembly GCA_037157565.1. NCBI lineage: Eukaryota > Viridiplantae > Streptophyta > Magnoliopsida > Alismatales > Hydrocharitaceae > Thalassia > Thalassia testudinum. Next base: position 43,030,402 of record JAZHRO010000049.1, read on the forward strand.
GCCAAAAAGTAAATATATGAGGACCAAAGTGTAAAGTTGGTTAAGGAGGTTTCTTCTTAGGCTCAAGTTTTTATACATGACTAATTAGGACCTAAGGAATCTGATGGTGAATTTCATTTCTATATTAAACCTTGTTTGACCGGTCAATTTATGCGAAAACCCAAATTAAGTTATTAATTGGGCATGGTTCTCAATGTAGGTCAAAATGGGTTCTGAAGGCCAAATTGAAGGTTCTAAACCCTAGAGATTATTTTTCTATGAATTTTAGAGGGTTTATTCTATTTTTACTTTGCCTCGAACCTCGTGAATTGAAGTGGGTTGTTTTAGGGTTACAGATTATCATTTAGTTTCTTGGAATTGCTGTAGCCCTTGCTAGATCATTTCATCCCACTTTTATTCTTATTAAGTTGCTTTGACCTATGTTTGGGCCCTGAATTACCCTGTATGCAGATTATACTGGTAAAATTGCATTTTTACCCCTTATGACTTATTTTCTCCTTAAACTCAGAATTCTCTGAGTTAAGCCTTTCCTTGAGTTATGTAGGAGCTTTTATCCTTTGTATTAGGTCAAAATGAGCTAGTTATGGCTCATGATGAGGTTCTCATCATACCCCCATGCCTAGCTTTTGCTAGTCCCTTAGCAAAAACTTAAGGTTTCAACCCTTATTCTAGACCATGAAGTTTTTAATAGTTTTAGATAAGTGCCTTTTTTATTTGAGCATAGATTAGGTTAGAATGCTGACCATAGGCCTAAAAGGTACTCTAGTACCAATCAAGATCCAAATCTGTCTAGCCTTAGCCTCAGTCTTTAGCAAAGGTTTTTAAGGTCCACAAGAACTAACCTAAGGTTTATTGGACTTTGTGGTTAAAGCACCCGTGCTTGAAATGATTTTAGCCCTGGCTCAGTTCGCAGTGCGTTTTGTAAGAGAGGGATAGAAAGTTTTTCTGTTTGGAGAGTTTTCTCTCTCTTTTTCTTTTTAGTTCTAGCCTAGGATTGGCTTTTCAACACGGTCTGTATCAGATTCCTTGCTTCCATCATCAATCCTCAAGGGTTCCTGGCGATCGATGCTTCGAGATAGCACCGCCCATGGCAACCCCCGGAACCCTGGCTATTGAGATTTCGAGATAATCCCATCCATGGTGTTCCGTGGCCGAATCCAGACCCTGGCAGTTGACACTTCGAGATAATGCCATCCATGGAATCTGAACCAGCAGAGTGCTTACATGCCCCCAGTAGGATATGTAAATATCCTAAGAGACAAGCACCGAGGAGATGATATTTTGTTACGCATCTTCGAGGGGATTTCCCGCCTTTCCGCGCTGGGAACTCATCCAAATCAACTTGTGTTGATCGGCTGCTCCTATTCTAGGTGTTCTTTTCAGAATTTTGCGACGCTTCTGCGTGATTCTGAATTTTACGCTTACTGAACCAGGCTGTGTGTGAGGTTAGGGTGCTTAGGTTACTGAGTCCCGTAAACCAAAAATTAGTTAACGAGGCCAAATACTCCCTAAGCCTTAGACCTAATACTTCAGCTTTTCATTTTCCTCAACCTCTTGAGGAGTGTCCAGATCTTAATGGGTACTAAGAGTCTATTCAAGAATGCCTAAGGTTTGCATTCTTACTAATCTCATTGTGCACTTTTCAGTTATTTTCTTGAATGAGGTCTAGAACTTAGGTTAATTCCTTAGTTCCTTACTAATGACTATCATCTTTTCTCATAATTTTGTGCTCCTTTTTCATTTTGTTTCTTTTCTCCTTCACAAAATTTCCTTCTCCTTTTATTCTTTTTCGAAAAATTTTTTAATTTTTATGGTGTTTTTGGCATATGTGAATTTTTTTTTTTTGTTTGAAACCTTTTCTTACAAGTTTTGCACTTTCATACCCCCCCCCCATGCCTAAGATTTGCAATGTCCTCATTGTAACCTAGGGGGTTTTTATTTAACTTAGTTCATTCCTTAAGACAGAAATTTGGATGAGTGAATGGGTCGGGGTGACTGTTGCGGACGATTTCTAATCTCAGATGCAAGCACCTGAGGTGGAGTCGGCTGTCTTAAAGTGTGAACTTCAAGTGAAAAAAGGTTTCAGAACAAGTTTCAGGTTTTCAAAGAGAATGACGGGCTGCCTCCCGTTAAGCGCTGAGTTTTATGCCATCGGCTGGGCGCAATAAGCTCAAGGGGAAAGGAGGATATAAGATGCTTCAGCCAAATCAGTAGAAGTTACATCAATGAACGGCTTGAGTCTCTGACCGTTCACGATGAAAGGTTCAGAATCGTGGCTGAGTGGACTGATCTCGATTGCTCCATTTCCAAAAACCTGTCGGACCAAATATGGTCCGACCCACTTGGATCTCAGTTTTCCTGGGAAGAGTTTTAGTCGGGCATCAAAGAGTAGGACCTTTTGACCAGGATGAAAGATCTTTCTCGAGATGTGTTTGTCGTGGAAGGCTTTAACCCGCTCCTTGTAGATTTGCGAGTTCTCGTACGCGTCTAGGCGTAATTCATCGATCTCGCTGATTTGGAGTTTTCTGTGGGTCCCAGCCTTGGAAAGATCTAGATTACAGTTCCGTACTGCCCAATAGGCTTTATGCTCCAGTTCTACGGGAAGGTGGCATGCCTTTCCGTACACCAGTCTAAAGGGAGACATGCCCAATTGGGTCTTGTGGGCGGTCCTATAGGCCCACAATGCTTCCGGAAGTCGGGACGACCAGTCCTTCCTGTCAGGTCGAACAGTGACTTGCAGGATTTTCTTGATCTCCCGATTAGACAGCTCAGCTAGACCATTAGTTTGGGGGTGGTAAGGAGTAGAGATTCGGTGAGACACCCCGTATTTGGTCATCAGTGACCTAAACTGAGCATTTGTGAAATGGGTCCCCCCATCAGAGATTATTGCACGAGGAATCCCGAACCTTGAGAAAATGTGTTGATGAATGAATTTGAGAACGATTTTGTGATCACAGGTTCGGGTCGGTATGGCTTCGATCCATTTGGACACGTAGTCCACAGCCAACAGAATGTATTCGAAACCATCCGAAACAGGAAAGGGGCCCATAAAATCAATCCCCCAAACATCAAAGATTTCGCATACTAGAATCGGTCGCATAGGCATCATGTCGCGATGGCTCATGTTGCCCAAAGTCTGGCAACGACTGCATGCCTTGCAGTGATTGTATGCGTCTTTGAACAGTGTGGGCCAGTAAAAGCCGCACTGGAGGACTTTTGATGCGGTTTTATGCCCGGCGAAATGGCCACCGCATGCCTGGTCATGGCAGAAAGAGAGGATATTGTTGAATTCCCCTTCCGGGACACATCTCCGGATGATCTGATCGGCACCTATGCGGAAGAGGTACGGGTCTTCCCAAATGTAATACTTGGCATCGGAGCGTAATTTGTCTTTCTTGGCCTTCGGCCAATCGGACGGGATCTGATGAGATGCCAAGTAATTTACTACATTAGCAAACCATGGAAGGCTCGTACCAATAGTCAGCAGGTGCTCATCGGGAAAATGCTCAGTGATGGGTCCAGAAGGGTCAATTATTTCAGAAGGAAGACGGGACAAGTGATCAGCTACCACATTTTGCTTTCCCGCTTTGTCGCGAATCTCAAGGTCAAATTCTTGTAACAGCAAGATCCATCGGATTAATCGAGGTTTCGCGTCCTTCTTTGCAAGGAGATGCCTCACAGCTATGTGATCCGAGTATATGATGACATGGGAACCCAGAAGGTACGATCTGAACTTTTCTAGGGCAAATACTACAGCTAGCAGCTCTTTCTCAATAACCGTATAGTTACACTGAGCCTCATCGAGTGTTTTGCTGGCGTAGTAAATGGCCACAGGTTTCCTGTCAATTTTCTGCCCCAAAACCGCTCCTACAGCGAAGTCGGATGCATCGCACATGATCTCAAAGGGTTGAGACCAATCAGGGGACTGTAGGATCGGGGCTTGGGTGACTCGGTCACGCAGGACTTCAAATGCTTGAGTGCATTCCTTGGAAATTTCGAAAGGAACATCCTTGGAGAGAAGAGTGGTCAGGGGGTGCGCGATTTTTGAAAAATCAGGGATAAATCGTCGATAAAAACCGACATGCCCTAAAAAGGAACGGATGTCCCTGATCGAGCTAGGCATAGGAAGGTGAGAAATCAGATTAACCTTAGCTCGATCCACTTGGATACCTTTCTCCAAAATTGAGTGTCCCAGGACAATTCCCTCAGGCACCATGAAATGGCTCTTTTCCCAGGAAAGAACCAAATTCACATCGATGCACCGCCTGAGTATCTGGACCAAGTGCTGGAGGCAATCGTCGAATGATGCTCCGAAAACTGAAAAGTCATCCATGAAGACTTCCAGATAATCACCTACCATATCTGAGAATATGGCAAGCATGCATCGCTGAAAAGTAGCGGGTGCATTGCAAAGACCGAAAGGCATCCTTCGGAAAGCGTATGTTCCGAAGGGGCAGGTGAACGTGGTCTTTTCTTGGTCCTCAGGATGGATTGCCACCTGGTTATAACCGGAGTACCCGTCAAGAAAGCAGAAGAACCTATTTCCCGCAAGTTTTTCGAGAATTTGATCAATGAAGGGTAGTGGGAAATGATCCTTCTTCGTGGAGGAATTTAGTCGGCGGTAATCTATACAGACTCTCCACGAGTTGGCTAATCGGGTAGGAATGATTTCTCCGGTCTCAGTCGTTATAGTGGTGAGTCCTGCCTTCTTGGGCACGACCTGAATTGGGCTCACCCAACGACTATCGGAGATCGGGTAGATGATCCCGGCATCTAACCACTTGATGATCTCCTTTTTCACGACCTCCTGCAGATTGGGGTTTAAGCGTCTCTGCATTTCACGAGAAGGTCATGTGCCCTCTTCTGAATAGATATGATGAGTACAATAAGAGGGACTTATTCCAGTCAAATCATCGAGAGTCCATCCGATGGCTCTGCGATGTTGCTGGAGGACAACAATCAGACGGGATTCCTGTTCAGGACTGAGGTTGGAATTGATAATCACAGGAAGGGTCTGATCAGAACCCAAAAAGACGTATTTCAAGTGAGCAGGAAAGGGTTTTAGTTCGAGGATGGGGTTTTCAGCAGCAGCGGGTGGTTCAGTATAGATGTGAGGTTCAAGGGTGGGAGTTACTGGGTTGTTCATATCTGGATTCGACTCCTCTGTTTGCGGGTCAAGATCCTTCTGTGGTTGATGAGGCATAATTGAGTCATTCTGGAGGTGTGATTCATCAACCAAAGTCTTGATGTCACAAATTTGTTCGATGACGCCGCAATTAATTCCTTGTTGGGCCTTAAATATATCAATTTTTAGTGTTTGATCTCCAAACTTAAGCTCTATTTGGCCCTCCTCACAGCTGATGTTGGCTCTAGCAGTAGCCAAGAAAGGTCTCCCTAGAATGATTGGTGTATCCCTAGGGTTCTCAGGTGCATCCATATCTAAGACTATAAAGTCCACTGGGAAATAGAAATCCCGCACTCTTACGATAACATCCTCGAGAATCCCTTTTGGTGACTTTATAGATCAATCTGCTAATTGTAATGTCACCTCAGTTGGTTTCAGCTCAGATTCTTCTAGATGGTCAAGTAAGGATGTGGGTATCAGGTTTACGGATGCACCCAAGTCTAACAATGCTCTATCAAATTGGGTACCACCTATCTTACAGGAAATCAGGGGAGTCCCAGGATCTTTTGCCTTGGGTGGGAGTCTACTAAAGATTACAGAGCTGGCTTGCTCTGACAGAACAATTGGGCTCCCTCCCTTGGTTCGCGGCTTACGCTGGGGTGTACATATATTCTTAAGAAATCGTGCGTAAGCTGGTACGTGGCGGATTGCATCCATCAAGGGGATGTTTATGTGGACCTGCTCAAAGAGCTTGACCAGGTCCTCCTCAGGGGCCACGGGTTTGGTGGTCTTCTTTCCCTTGGTCAGGGCCTCGGGAAACGGGATCTTGGTTGGTTCTTCTAGGATAGGTCCAGGTTGTGGATCGGGAACAGCGGTATCTTGGATAACTATCCTAGAGTCATGGTTATCAGGCTTGGAGTGGTTTGGATAATGCGGGTCTTGAGTTGTTTTACCACTACGTGTTGTTACAGAATTTAATCCGGCCTGATTTTGGTTTGGGTTTGGTAGGAGGGGTGGCTGCTGCTGAAATCCCGCATAAGAAGTTGAGGCTTCCATGTCGTCTGGAGGTGGAGCAGTAGGGGCCTGATAAATCCATTGGGCGTGGCCTAAATTTGGATTCATAACGCTCTTCTGGGTTGGCACGTTATTTGGGTTAGGAAGAGGTTGGGAAGGGAGTGTGCCTGGCTGGCGAGAATTTGCCAACTGGGCCAGTTGAGTTTTGACTTCTGTAAGCTCGTCCTTGTGCTGTTTTTGAATAGCCGCATTCGTTTTTTGGATGTCAGCCAGAGTCTGAAGGATTAGGGACATTTGATCCTGATTTGGCCCTGATGGATAAGTAGGGTTGGGCCGAGGCTGAGGCGGCTGGTAATGACGAGAGGGCTGTGGGCGGGACTGAAAAGGTGGTCTTTGGGTTTGGGAATTTCCCGCCCACTGAAAATTGGGATGGTTTCGCCATCCAGGATTGTAAGTGTTGGAGAATGGGTCGTTCTGGACGGCGTTGAGGTCCTCGCAGGTCTGAGGAACCTCCTGAGAATCAGGGAAAGGGGCAATGGAGTTCCCCCGGCTGGTGTCGAAAGGATCGGATGATCCTCCGATCCAAGAATCAGAAGGGGATGGATATGGATCCATCCCAGGGGAAGATCGGTGGAGGATGTTTTGCACAGTCTCCTGTGTGGAAGGAGGTTGTGCAAAGGAGTTACGCGTGGAGGTGGCTCGCTGCAAGTGCTGAGTCAGCTCATCCACCTTCTTTTCAATGATTGAGACCACTTCCAATCGACTGGCCATTAATTCCAGGTCGACTGATGCGGACAGGCCCTGCGTCTCATGTGCTCCCTTAAGATTCGTCGCTGCGCGGGTATTCGTCCTGTCGAATAATCCCATGGAGTCATTGTTGATGGAGTTCTCGCACATGTTTTCGAGAATCTCCCATACGGTGTCTTCATGTTGACCCATGATGTTTACTCCGCAAGTTGCATTGACGAAAAGGCGGATGTCCTCACGGAGTCCCTGGTAAAAAGATTGGACTTGTTCCCATTTAGGAACTCCGTGATGGGGGCACTTCCTCATGAGATCCTGAAAACGATCCCATGCCTCATGAAGAGGTTCTCCTGATTGTTGAGTGAAGTGTGTAATCTGATGGCGCAAGGCGTTGGTCCGACCAACGGGAAAAAACTTTTTCAAAAACTCGGATTGAAGTTCTTCCCAAGTGTTGATCGGCCGGGTCTGAGTTTGATACCAATGGGCGGCCTTGTCCATAAGAGAAAAGGAGAACATCTTCATGAGAAGAATATCCCGATTTTGCGCATCTGATCCAAAAGTGTGGGCCAGATGCTTTAGCTGTTTGATGTGCTGGAAGGGATCTTCAGAATTAAGCCCATGGAATTTAGGTATAGCATGAATCATGTTGGGCTTTAATTCGGAATCAGGTCCTCCAGTCGGGATTCTGACTCGAGGCTCAATGGCCACCGCAGCAGGATTGTAGTGGTCCCGCATCATAGGACGCTGTGGTGGGTGCACGAAGTTTTGGAAGAGGTCATTGAGTCGCTGGAGCTGGTGTTCCAGATTATTTTCTTCCTCAACTGGCTGAGCCATGATGGGGGAAGAAGAAGAACTTGGTTCTGAATCAGAAGAGAGAATAATGTGAGGGTGTTGCTGCACAAACACGGGCGTCGAGGCTTGGCCTTGACGAGAGTGAATTTCTAAAGGAGGTCTTAAGGGTGGTCTTAGGGACCTCCTTCCGTACATGCACTGTTGGAAGAGGTAAGTTTAGAAGGTGCTGGACCCAATCAAGACACCCAAAAATGTGTTGGGTGACTATAGAGGTGCGGGGCAGATGGACCCCTTGATCAGAAAGATCGTCCACCTGAGAATTACCTGGGCAGCCAGAGAGGGAGAGTCCCGCGAAGACCCCTACACGGTAGAGCGTCCCCACGGGTTACAGGGTTTCCCCCACCCGACCTCTCTTGTCACTGCGGTTCCAGGTAGACCAGAATGGGGATCTTGACCTCTTAAGTCTACCAATTTTAAGATCAGGGTGCTTAAGGTTTCCACTTGAACTTTAGTCTTTTAAGTGCAAAGAGTGACTGGTGGCTACTCGTTTGTGTTGACAACCGGGTTTTATTGTTATAGCGTCGTAGTATAGCCAGTTGTTGCCATCATTTCAAATATAAAATTTTTTTTTACTCGGAAAAGAGTTCCCGAGGTCGAACTCAGGGAGCAAGTTGTATTCTATAGATATACATGTTTCTTTTACAAAAATAAAGAAAGAGAGAGAAAGAATTTGTTGTCTTCTTTTCTCTTTGTTTCTCCTCGTCTCAGATCTTCTTCTTCTTTGTCTGCAGAGGTGATATTCTTCTTCTGCAGTGGTGATGCTCTTCTTCTTCTTCCAGCTGTTCCTGCTCTTCCTTTTTCTTCTGTCTTTCTTCAGATCTTCTTCTTTCTTCTTTGTTTTTCTTCTTTCAGTTCTTCCCTTGTTCTTTTGTGTTCTCCTCTGCCTCGCCTTCTTCTGTTGTTCTTCAGATCTCCTTCTTTCTTCTTTTCTTTTTCCAGTCAGGACGTCGCCCCTCCTTCTTTCTTCTTTTCCCTTCAGGACGTCGTCTGATTTCCAAATCAGACGACTTAAACTGCCTGTTGCTACAGTGTCTCCCTCGGCTTCCTTCTTCTTCCGCGGTCCTTCTTCTTCACTTGTGCCTGCACACTTCAGAGCTTACGTCAGAGGACAAAACCTACTCTACCCTCCCCCCCCGCGTCTCTCTCTCTCTGAAACCACTCTTGGGAAAGCTCTCCCAGAGCTGCCGGGTAGTTGGGTACGGGTCAGGTCCAGGTCCAGGCCCACCGGCGTGCGTGGTGGGCGAGGAGTGCAGGTCAGTCTAGGTCGGGTCGGGTCAGGTCCGCGGGGCGTGAGCGCGGACGAGACCGGGTAACCGGGCGGGTGAAGGGGACCTCACCCCGTGTGCTGAGGCAGTAAGGCTAATGCACAAAATCAATTTAAACGGTGAAAAGGTTGTGAGGCTTACCGATGTGGGACTAAACGGAGGCCTCTCCTCGCGTGCGCCTGCTGGGAGACCGCGGCCTAGCTTCTGCAGCTGCGGCTTCGATTTGCGTCGGTTGCTGCCTGGCTGCCTTCGCAAGACTCCCCGTAATCCGCAGCAGCTGGAGACCTGGAGTCCTCAAGCCTGGAGCGCGGGAGAAGCTGCTTCAATGTGCGTTAATGGCGGTCGAACCTCAAAACCTGTCGGACACGAATATGGCCTCTCGGCCTGATCAAACCACTGGGGAACCTTCGCCGTGGCACGGCGAAGGTGTGGAGCTGCGCGGCAAGCCGCAAGGTGGTTCTGGCGGCAGCCCTAGGTTGGACTGCAACCGGAGGAATGGGTTTGTTCGGGGGAGCGTTACGGAGGTGTGGAGTGGCAGTGGAGGGGTGGGGGGTGCTCAGTGTGATGAGGCAGAGGTTCGGTGAGGGTCGGCGAGGTGTGTGAGGCTGTGGAGCGATGGGAGCATCTCACCGGAGGGTGGCCGGAGACGAAGGGGGTGACGATGGTCAGGGTCGGTCGAGGGCTTAATTGAATAAATTGAAACCGGGGAAAGAAAGAGGAGAGGAAGGGAAGTAGTTCTAGCTTACTTGCAGGGACGAAGGGGGAGCAGCAGGGCGACAGTCGTATCGACTGTCGCCGGAGAAGAAGATGCTCAGGGAAAGGGGCGGCGGCGAGCAGAGAGCCGGAGAGGCGCCAGCTGGGTGCGGCGTGGCGTGGGAAGAGCAGGGGAGGAAGTCTCTGCTGCTGGTATTGCGGTAGAGCGAAGAGGAGGAGGGGGAGGAACCGCCGGAGGTGGTGAGCGTCTACCGGAGAGAGAAGAGAGGAAAGTTGGGGGTTTTCTCCGTCAGTTCCGAGCTGCCCCGGCCGGTGGAGAGACGGGGGTATTTATAGGGATCAAAACAGGGAGGAAGGCGGAGGGAGACGACGTGTCTCCCTCGCCGGAGGACGCCGGAGATGGAGACCCATACCGTCCGTGCGTTCGCACGGCCGGTATGGTGGGTTACAACAACCAGGGGGGTGTCCCTGCGACGGCTGACGACGCAGGGCACCCCCGGTTTACTTGCCAGGTTCTCCCCCTCACCCTGCGCGGCGCCATGCTCCGCGCAAGGTCGCCGGAGCATGGTGCTGGCAGGTTTTGCAGGGGGGACCTGATCGCAAAGAACGAAGGAGAGTTAGGGGCCAAAATGCGAGGGTTCAAAAGTTGAGGGCCAAAAAGTAAATATATGAGGACAAAAGTGTAAAGTTGGTCAAGGAGGTCTCTTCTTAGGCTCAAGTTTTTATACATGACTGATTAGGACCTAAGGAATCTGATGGTGAATTTCATTTCTATATTAAACCTTGTTTGACCGGTCAATTTATGCGAAAACCCAAATTAAGTTATTAATTGGGCATGGTTCTCAATGTAGGTCAAAATGGGTTCTGAAGGCCAAATTGAAGGTTCTAAACCCTAGAGATTATTTTTCTATGAATTTTAGAGGGTTTATTCTATTTTTACTTTGCCTCGAACCTCGTGAATTGAAGTGGGTTATTTTAGGGTTACAGATTATCATTTAGTTTCTTGGAATTGCTGTAGCCCTTGCTAGATCATTTCATCCCACTTTTATTCTTATTAAGTTGCTTTGACCTGTGTTTGGGCCCTGAATTACCCTGTATGCAGATTATACTGGTAAAATTGCATTTTTACCCCTTATGACTTGTTTTCTCCTTAACTCAGAATTCTCTGAGTTAAGCCTTTCCTTGAGTTATGTAGGAGCTTTTATCCTTTGTATTGGGTCAAAATGAGCTATTTATGGCTCATGATGAGGTTCTCATCATACCCCCATGCCTAGCTTTTGCTAGTCCCTTAGCAAAAACTTAAGGTTTCAACCCTTGTTCTAGACCATGAAGTTTTTAATAGTTTTAGATAAGTGCCTTTTTTATTTGAGCATAGATTATGTTAGAATGCTGACCATAGGCCTTAAAGGTACTCTAGTACCAATCAAGATCCAAATCTGTCTAGCCTTAGCCTCAGTCTTTAGCAAAGGTTTTTAAGGTCCACAAGAACTAACCTAAGGTTTATTGGACTTTGTGGTTAAAGCACCCGTGCTTGAAATGATTTTAGCCCTGGCTCAGTTCGCAGTGCGTTTTGTAAGAGAGAGATAGAAAGTTTTTCTGTTTGGAGAGTTTTCTCTCTCTTTTTCTTTTTAGTTCTAGCCTAGGATTGGCTTTTCAACACGGTCTGTATCAGATTCCTTGCTCCCATCATCAATCCTCAAGGGTTCCTGGCGATCGATGCTTCGAGATAGCACCGCCCATGGCAACCCCCGGAACCCTGGCTATTGAGATTTCGAGATAATCCCATCCATGGTGTTCCGTGGCCGAATCCAGACCCTGGCAATTGACACTTCGAGATAATGCCATCCATGGAATCTGAACCAGCAGAGTGCTTACATGCCCCCAGTAGGATATGTAAATATCCTAAGAGACAAGCACTGAGGAGATGATATTTTGTTACGCATCTTCGAGGGGATTTCCCGCCTCTCCGCGCTGGGAACTCGTCCAAATCAACTTGTGTTGATCGTCCGCTCCTATTCTAGGTGTTCTTTTCAGAATTTTGCGACGCTTCTACGTGATTCTGATTTTTACGCTTACTGAACCAGGCTGTGTGTGAGGTTAGGGTGCTTAGGTTACTGAGTCCCGTAAACCAAAAATTAGTTAACGAGGCCAAATACTTCCTAAGCCTTAGACCTAATACTTCAGCTTTTCATTTTCCTCAACCTCTTGAGGAGTGCCCAGATCTTAATGGGTACTAAGAGTCTATTCAAGAATGCCTAAGGTTTGCATTCTTTACTAATCTCATTGTGCACTTTTCTTGAATGAGGTCTAGAACTTAGGTTAATTCCTTAGTTCCTTACTAATGACTATCACTTTTTCTCATAATTTTGTGCTCCTTTTTCATTTTGTTTCTTTTCTCCTTCACAAAATTTCCTTCTCCTCTTTTCCTCTTATTCTTTTTCGAAAATTTTTTAATTTTTATGGTGTTTTTGGCATATGTGAATTTTTTTGTTTGAAACCTTTTCTTACAAGTTTTGCACTTTCATACCCCCCCATGCCTAAGATTTGCAATGTCCTCATTGTAACCTAGGGGGTCTTAGTTCATTCCTTAAGACAGAAATTTGGATGAGTGGATGGGTCGGGTTGAATTTTTGCGGACGATTTCAAATCCCAGATGCAAGCATCTGAGTTGGGGTCGGCTGTCTACAAGGGTGAACTTCGAGTGCTAAAAGGTGTCAGAACAAGTTTCAGGTTTTCAAAGAGAATGACGGGCTGCCTCCCGTTAAGCGCTGAGTTTTACGCCATCGGCTGGGCGCAATAAGCTCAAGGGGAAAGGAGGATATAAGATGCCTCAGCCAAATCAGTAGAAGTTACATCAATGAACGGCTTGAGTCTCTGACCGTTCACGATGAAAGGTTCAGAATCGTGGCTGAGTGGACTGATTTCGATTGCTCCATTTCCAAAAACCTGTCGGACCAAATATGGTCCGACCCACTTGGATCTCAGTTTTCCTGGGAAGAGTTTTAGTCGGGCATCAAAGAGTAGGACCTTTTTACCAGGATGAAAGATCTTTCTCGAGATGTGTTTGTCGTGGAAGGCTTTAACCCGCTCCTTGTAGATTTGCGAGTTCTCGTACGCGTCTAGGCGTAATTCATCGATCTCGCTGATTTGGAGTTTTTTGTGGGTCCCAGCCTTGGAAAGATCTAGATTACAGTTCCGTACTGCCCAATAGGCTTTATGCTCCAGTTCTACGGGAAGGTGGCATGCCTTTCCGTACACCAGTCTAAAGGGAGACATGCCCAATTGGGTCTTGTGGGCGGTCCTATAGGCCCACAATGCTTCCGGAAGTCGGGACGACCAGTCCTTCCTGTCAGGTCGAACAGTGACTTGCAGGATTTTCTTGATCTCCCGATTAGATAGCTCAGCTAGACCATTAGTTTGGGGGTGGTAAGGAGTAGAGATTCGGTGAGACACCCCGTATTTGGTCATCAGTGACCTAAACTGAGCATTTTTGAAATGGGTCCCCCCATCAGAGATTATTGCACGAGGAATCCCGAACCTTGAGAAAATGTGTTGACAATGAATTTGAGAACGATTTTGTGATCACAGGTTCGGGTCGGTATGGCTTCGATCCATTTGGACACGTAGTCCACAGCCAACAGAATGTATTCGAAACCATCCGAAACAGGAAAGGGGCCCATAAAATCAATCCCCCAAGCATCAAAGATTTCGCATACTAGAATCGGTTGCATAGGCATCATGTCGCGATGGCTCATGTTGCCCAAAGTCTGGCAACGACTGCATGCCTTGCAGTGATTGTGTGCGTCTTTGAACAGTGTGGGCCAGTAAAAGCCGCACTGGAGGACTTTTGATGCGGTTTTTTGCCCGGCGAAATGGCCACCGCATGCCTGGTCATGGCAGAAAGAGAGGATATTGTTGAATTCCCCTTCCGGGACACATCTCCGGATGATCTGATCGGCACCTATGCGGAAGAGGTACGGGTCTTCCCAAATGTAATACTTGGCATCGGAGCGTAATTTGTCTTTCTTGGCCTTCGGCCAATCGGACGGGATCTGATGAGATGCCAAGTAATTTACTATATTAGCAAACCATGGAAGGCTAGTACCAATAGTCAGCAGGTGCTCATCGGGAAAATGCTCAGTGATAGGCCCGGAAGGGTCAATTATTTCAGAAGGAAGATGGGACAAGTGATCAGCTACCACATTTTGCTTTCCCGCTTTGTCGCGAATCTCAAGGTCAAATTCTTGCAACAGCAAGATCCATCGGATTAGTCGAGGTTTCGCGTCCTTCTTTGCAAGGAGATGCCTCACAGCTGTGTGATCCGAGTATATGATGACACGGGAACCCAGAAGGTACGATCTGAACTTTTCTAGGGCAAATACTACAGCTAGCAGCTCTTTCTCAGTAACCGTATAGTTACGCTGAGCCTCATCGAGTGTTTTGCTGGCGTAGTAAATGGCCACAGGTTTCCTGTCAATTTTCTGCCCCAAAACCGCTCCTACAGCGAAGTCGGATGCATCGCACATGATCTCAAAGGGTTGAGACCAATCAGGGGACTGTAGGATCGGGGCCTGGGTGACTCGGTCACGCAGGATTTCAAATGCTTGCGTGCATTCCTTGGAAATTTCAAAAGGAACATCCTTGGAGAGAAGAGTGGTCAGGGGGTGCGCGATTTTTGAAAAATCAGGGATAAATCGTCGATAAAAATCGACATGCCCTAAAAAGGAACGGATGTCCCTGATCGAGCTAGGCATAGGAAGGTGAGAAATCAGATTAACCTTTGCTCGATCCACTTGGATACCTTTCTCCGAAATTGAGTGTCCCAGGACAATTCCCTCAGGCACCATGAAATGGCTCTTTTCCCAGGAAAGAACCAAATTCACATCGATGCACCGTCTGAGTATCTGGACCAAGTGTTGGAGGCAATCGTCGAATGATGCTCCGAAAACTGAAAAGTCATCCATGAAGACTTCCAGATAATCACCTACCATATCTGAGAATATGGCAAGCATGCATCGCTGAAAAGTAGCGGGTGCATTGCAAAGACCGAAAGGCATCCTTCGGAAAGCGTATGTTCCGAAGGGGCAGGTGAACGTGGTCTTTTCTTGGTCCTCAGGATGGATTGCCACCTGGTTATAACCGGAGTACCCGTCAAGAAAGCAGAAGAACCTATTTCCCGCAAGTTTTTCGAGAATTTGATCAATGAAGGGTAGTGGAAATGATCCTTCTTCGTGGAGGAATTTAGTCGGCGGTAATCTATACAGACTCTCCACGAGTTGGCTAATCGGGTAGGAATGATTTCTCCGGTCTCAGTCGTTATAGTGGTGAGTCCTGCCTTCTTGGGCACGACCTGAATTGGGCTCACCCAACGACTATCGGAGATCGGGTAGATGATCCCGGCATCTAACCACTTGATGATCTCCTTTTTCACGACCTCCTGCAGATTGGGGTTTAAGCGTCTCTGCATTTCACGAGAAGGTCATGTGCCCTCTTCTGAATAGATATGATGAGTACAATAAGAGGGACTTATTCCAGTCAAATCATCGAGAGTCCATCCGATGGCTCTGCGATGTTGCTGGAGGACAACAATCAGACGGGATTCCTGTTCAGGACTGAGGTTGGAATTGATAATCACAGGAAGGGTCTGATCAGAACCCAAAAAGACGTATTTCAAGTGAGCAGGAAAGGGTTTTAGTTCGAGGATGGGGTTTTCAGCAACAGCGGGTGGTTCAGTATAGATGTGAGGTTCAAGGGTGGGAGTTACTGGGTTGTTCATATCTGGATTCGACTCCTCTGTTTGCGGGTCAAGATCCTTCTGTGGTTGATGAGGCATAATTGAGTCATTCTGGAGGTGTGATTCATCAACCAAAGTCTTGATGTCACAAATTTGTTCGATGACGCCGCAATTAATTCCTTGTTGGGCCTTAAATATATCAATTTTTAGTGTTTGATCTCCAAACTTAAGCTCTATTTGGCCCTCCTCACAGCTGATGTTGGCTCTAGCAGTAGCCAAGAAAGGTCTCCCTAGAATGATTGGTGTATCCCTAGGGTTCTCAGGTGCATCCATATCTAAGACTATAAAGTCCACTGGGAAATAGAAATCCCGCACTCTTACGATAACATCCTCGAGAATCCCTTTTGGTGACTTTATAGATCAATCTGCTAATTGTAATGTCACCTCAGTTGGTTTCAGCTCAGATTCTTCTAGATGGTCAAGTAAGGATGTGGGTATCAGGTTTACGGATGCACCCAAGTCTAACAATGCTCTATCAAATTGGGTACCACCTATCTTACAGGAAATCAGGGGAGTCCCAGGATCTTTTGCCTTGGGTGGGAGTCTACTAAAGATTACAGAGCTGGCTTGCTCTGACAGAACAATTGGGCTCCCTCCCTTGGTTCGCGGCTTACGCTGGGGTGTACATATATTCTTAAGAAATCGTGCGTAAGCTGGTACGTGGCGGATTGCATCCATCAAGGGGATGTTTATGTGGACCTGCTCAAAGAGCTTGACCAGGTCCTCCTCAGGGGCCACGGGTTTGGTGGTCTTCTTTCCCTTGGTCAGGGCCTCGGGAAACGGGATCTTGGTTGGTTCTTCTAGGATAGGTCCAGGTTGTGGATCGGGAACAGCGGTATCTTGGATAACTATCCTAGAGTCATGGTTATCAGGCTTGGAGTGGTTTGGATAATGCGGGTCTTGAGTTGTTTTACCACTACGTGTTGTTACAGAATTTAATCCGGCCTGATTTTGGTTTGGGTTTGGTAGGAGGGGTGGCTGCTGCTGAAATCCCGCATAAGAAGTTGAGGCTTCCATGTCGTCTGGAGGTGGAGCAGTAGGGGCCTGATAAATCCATTGGGCGTGGCCTAAATTTGGATTCATAACGCTCTTCTGGGTTGGCACGTTATTTGGGTTAGGAAGAGGTTGGGAAGGGAGTGTGCCTGGCTGGCGAGAATTTGCCAACTGGGCCAGTTGAGTTTTGACTTCTGTAAGCTCGTCCTTGTGCTGTTTTTGAATAGCCGCATTCGTTTTTTGGATGTCAGCCAGAGTCTGAAGGATTAGGGACATTTGATCCTGATTTGGCCCTGATGGATAAGTAGGGTTGGGCCGAGGCTGAGGCGGCTGGTAATGACGAGAGGGCTGTGGGCGGGACTGAAAAGGTGGTCTTTGGGTTTGGGAATTTCCCGCCCATTGAAAATTGGGATGGTTTCGCCATCCAGGATTGTAAGTGTTGGAGAATGGGTCGTTCTGGACGGCGTTGAGGTCCTCGCAGGTCTGAGGAACCTCCTGAGAATCAGGGAAAGGGGGAATGGAGTTCCCCCGGCTGGTGTCGAAAGGATCGGATGATCCTCCGATCCAAGAATCAGAAGGGGATGGATATGGATCCATCCCAGGGGAAGATCGGTGGAGGATGTTTTGCACAGTCTCCTGTGTGGAAGGAGGTTGTGCAAAGGAGTTACGCGCGGAGGTGGCTCGCTGCAAGTGCTGAGTCAGCTCATCCACCTTCTTTTCAATGATTGAGACCTTGTCCAATCGACTGGCCATTAATTCCAGGTCGACTGATGCGGACAGGCCCTGCGTCTCATGTGCTCCCTTAAGATTCGTCGCTGCGCGGGTATTCGTCCTGTCGAATAATCCCATGGAGTCATTGTTGATGGAGTTCTCGCACATGTTTTCGAGAATCTCCCATACGGTGTCTTCATGTTGACCCATGATGTTTACTCCGCAAGTTGCATTGACGAAAAGGCGGATGTCCTCACGGAGTCCCTGGTAAAAAGATTGGACTTGTTCCCATTTAGGAACTCCGTGATGGGGGCACTTCCTCATGAGATCCTGAAAACGATCCCATGCCTCATGAAGAGGTTCTCCTGATTGTTGAGTGAAGTGTGTAATCTGATGGTGCAAGGCGTTGGTCCGACCAACGGGAAAAAACTTTTTCAAAAACTCGGATTGAAGTTCTTCCCAAGTGTTGATCGGCCGGGTCTGAGTTTGATACCAATGGGCGGCCTTGTCCATAAGAGAAAAGGAGAACATCTTCATGAGAAGAATATCCCGATTTTGCGCATCTGATCCAAAAGTGTGGGCCAGATGCTTTAGCTGTTTGATGTGCTGGAAGGGATCTTCAGAATTAAGCCCATGGAATTTAGGTATAGCATGAATCATGTTGGGCTTTAATTCGGAATCAGGTCCTCCAGTCGGGATTCTGACTCGAGGCTCAATGGCCACCGCAGCAGGATTGTAGTGGTCCCGCATCATAGGACGCTGTGGTGGGTGCACGAAGTTTTGGAAGAGGTCATTGAGTCGCTGGAGCTGGTGTTCCAGATTATTTTCTTCCTCAACTGGCTGAGCCATGATGGGGGAAGAAGAAGAACTTGGTTCTGAATCAGAAGAGAGAATAATGTGAGGGTGTTGCTGCACAAACACGGGTGTCGAGGCTTGGCCTTGACGAGAGTGAATTTCTAAAGGAGGTCTTAAGGGTGGTCTTAAGGACCTCCTTCCGTACATGCACTGTTGGAAGAGGTAAGTTTAGAAGGTGCTGGACCCAATCAAGACACCCAAAAATGTGTTGGGTGACTATAGAGGTGCGGGGCAGATGGACCCCTTGATCAGAAAGATCGTCCACCTGAGAATTACTTGGGCAGCCAGAGAGGGAGAGTCCCGCGAAGACCCCTACACGGTAGAGCGTCCCCACGGGTTACAGGGTTTCCCCCACCCGACCTCTCTTGTCACTGCGGTTCCAGATAGACCAGAATGGGGACCTTGACCTCTTAAGTCTACCAATTTTAAGATCAGGGTGCTTAAGGTTTCACTTGAACTTTAGTCTTTTAAGTACAAAGAGTGACCTAATTTTAAGGTTGGTTGACCCAAGGGGTCAACTTTACCTCTTGTTTTCTTTGAGAGCTTTTAAGTCTTGTCTTTTAGGGTTCAAGTGTTTAGAGAGCCATTTGTTTTAGGTTTTCTTTTGAATAGGTATTTTCAAACAATGGTTTAGGCACACTTCTTTTGGATTTTCTCCATTCTTGATTTAAGTAGTGTGTCTCTAAAACCCTAATGTTGAATCTTATGTTGGCTCTACTTGGTCCAGTTAGTTCTTTGTTGGGTAATTAGGGCTCAAGCAAGAATGTGTTAGCCCTTAAATACCCTTAATAGTGTGCAGGACTAATGAGTTGAAAACATGCAACTTTTATGGTTACTAAGTATGGAAGACAGGTTAGCCCTATATTGCTTGTTCTTTTCTTTTTTTTTTTCTCTTTAGAGTTTAGGGGTTAATAGCGAGAGGAAAAATTTACCTGTCCTCGGAGTGGTTGTTGTGTGGTTGCTTGTCTTCTTGATTTCCTGTAGTTTTCTGCACAAAAGAGAGGAGATTATCAGAAATTAAAAAGAAACAGGAATGTTTGCCTCTAGAATAGCCGTTGCTCCCCGGCAGCGGCGCCAAAAATGGTGGCTACTCATTTGTGTTGACAACCGGGTTTTATTGTTATAGCGTCGTAGTATAGCCAGTTGTTGCCATCATTTCAAATATAAAATTTTTTTTTACTCGGAAAAGAGTTCCCGAGGTCGAACTCAGGGAGCAAGTTGTATTCTAGAGATATACATGTTTCTTTTACAAAAATAAAGAAAGAGAGAGAAAGAATTTGTTGTCTTCTTTTCTCTTTGTTTCTCCTCGTCTTAGATCTTCTTCTTCTTTGTCTGTAGAGGTGATGTTCTTCTTCTGCAGTGGTGATGCTCTTCTTCTTCTTCCAGCTGTTCCTGCTCTTCCTTTTTCTTCTGTCTTTCTTCAGATCTTCTTCTTTCTTCTTTGTTTTTCTTCTTTCAGTTCTTCCCTTGTTCTTTTGTGTTCTCCTCTGCCTCGCCTTCTTCTGTTGTTCTTCAGATCTCCTTTCTTCTTTTCTTTTTCCAGTCAGGACGTCGCCCCTCCTTCTTTCTTCTTTTCCCTTCAGGACGTCGTCTGATTTCCAAATCAGACGACTTAAACTGCCTGTTGCTACAGTGTCTCCCTCGGCTTCCTTCTTCTTCCGCGGTCCTTCTTCTTCACTTGTGCCTGCACACTTCAGAGCTTACGTCAGAGGACAAAACCTACTCTACCCTCCCCCCCCCCCGCGTCTCTCTCTCTCTGAAACCACTCTTGGGAAAGCTCTCCCAGAGCTGCCGGGTAGTTGGGTACGGGTCAGGTCCGGGTCCAGGCCCACCGGCGTGCGTGGTGGGCGAGGAGTGCAGGTCAGTCTAGGTCGGGTCGGGTCAGGTCCGCGGGGCGTGAGCGCGGACGAGACCGGGTAACCAG
Organism: Thalassia testudinum; assembly: GCA_037157565.1. Lineage (NCBI taxonomy): Eukaryota > Viridiplantae > Streptophyta > Magnoliopsida > Alismatales > Hydrocharitaceae > Thalassia > Thalassia testudinum. The sequence continues at coordinate 43,050,393 of JAZHRO010000049.1, forward strand.
GCGGGTGAAGGGGACCTCACCCCGTGTGCTGAGGCAGTAAGGCTAATGCACAAAATCAATTTAAACGGTGAAAAGGTTGTGAGGCTTACCGATGTGGGACTAAACGGAGGCCTCTCCTCGCGTGCGCCTGCTGGGAGACCGCGGCCTAGCTTCTGCAGCTGCGGCTTCGATTTGCGTCGGTTGCTGGCTGGCTGCCTTCGCAAGACTCCCCGTAATCCGCAGCAGCTGGAGACTTGGAGTCCTCAAGCCTGGAGCGCGGGAGAAGCTGCTTCAATGTGCGTTAATGGTGGTTGAACCTCAAAACCTGTCGGACACGAATATGGCCTCTCGGCCTGATCAAACCACTGGGGAACCTTCGCTGTGGCATGGCGAAGGTGTGGAGCTGCGCGGCAAGGCGCAAGGTGGTGTCTGGCGGCAGCCCTAGGTTGGACTGCAACTGGAGGAATGGGTTTGTTCGGGGGAGCGTTACGGAGGTGTGGAGTGGCAGTGGAGGGGTGGGGGGTGCTCAGTGTGATGAGGCGGAGGTTCGGTGAGTGTCGGCGAGGTGTGTGAGGCTGTGGAGAGATGGGAGCATCTCGCCGGAGGGTGGCCGGAGACGAAGGGGGTGACGATGGTGTGGGTCGGTCGAGGGCTTAATTGAATAAATTGAAACCGGGGAAAGAAAGAGGAGAGGAAGGGAAGTAGTTCTAGCTTACTTGCAGGGACGAAGGGGGAGCAGCAGGGCGACAGTCGTATCGACTGTCGCCGGAGAAGAAGATGCTCAGGGAAAGGGGCGGCGGCGAGCAGAGAGCCGGAGAGGCGCCAGCTGGGTGCGGCGTGGCGCGGGAAGAGCAGGGGAGGAAGTCTCTGCTGCTGGTATTGCGGCAGAGCGAAGAGGAGGAGGGGGAGGAACCGCCGGAGCTGGTGAGCGTCTGCCGGAGAGAGAAGAGAGGAAAGTTGGGGGTTTTCTCCGTCAGTTCCGAGCTGCCCCGGTCGGTGGAGCGACGGGGGTATTTATAGGGATCAAAACAGGGAGGAAGGCGGAGGGAGACGACGTGTCTCCCTCGCCGGAGGACGCCGGAGATGGAGACCCATACCGTCCGTGCGTTCGCACGGCCGGTATGGTGGGTTACAACAACTAGGGGGGTGTCCCTGCGACGGCTGACGACGCAGGGCACCCCCGGTTTACTTGCCAGGTTCTCCCCCTCACCCTGCGCGGCGCCATGCTCCGCGCAAGGTCGCCGGAGCATGGTGCTGGCAGGTTTTGCAGGGGGGACCTGATCGCAAAGAATGAAGGAGAGTTAGGGGCCAAAATGCGAGGGTTCAAAAGTTGAGGGCCAAAAAGTAAATATATGAGGACCAAAGTGTAAAGTTGGTCAAGGAGGTCTCTTCTTAGGCTCAAGTTTTTATACATGACTGATTGGGACCTAAGGAATCTGATGGTGAATTTCATTTCTATATTAAACCTTGTTTGACCGGTCAATTTATGCGAAAACCCAAATTAAGTTATTAATTGGGCATGGTTCTCAATGTAGGTCAAAATGGGTTCTGAAGGCCAAATTGAAGGTTCTAAACCCTAGAGATTATTTTTCTATGAATTTTAGAGGGTTTATTCTATTTTTACTTTGCCTCGAACCTCGTGAATTGAAGTGGGTTGTTTTAGGGTTACAGATTATCATTTAGTTTCTTGGAATTGCTGTAGCCCTTGCTAGATCATTTCATCCCACTTTTATTCTTATTAAGTTGCTTTGACCTGTGTTTGGGCCCTGAATTACCCTGTATGCAGATTATACTGGTAAAATTGCATTTTTACCCCTTATGACTTGTTTTCTCCTTAACTCAGAATTCTCTGAGTTAAGCCTTTCCTTGAGTTATGTCGGAGCTTTTATCCTTTGTATTGGGTCAAAATGAGCTAGTTATGGCTCATGATGAGGTTCTCATCAGTGACCTAATTTAAGGTTGGTTGACCCAAGGGGTCAACTTTACCTCTTGTTTTCTTTGAGAGCTTTTAGGTCTTGTCTTTTAGGGTTCAAGTGTTTAGAGAGCCAATTGTTTTAGGTTTTCTTTTGAATAGGTATTTTCAATCAATGGTTTAGGCACACTTCTTTTGGATTTTCTCCATTCTTGATTTAAGTAGTGTGTCTCTAAAACCCTAATGTTGAATCTTATGTTGGCTCTACTTGGTCCAGTTAGTTCTTTGTTGGGTAATTAGGGCTCAAGCAAGAATGTGTTAGCCCTTAAATACCCTTAATAGTGTGCAGGACTAATGAGTTGAAAACATGCAACTCTTTATGGTTACTAAGTATGGAAGACAGGTTAGCCCTATATTGCTTGTTCTTTTCTTTTCCTCCTCTTTAGAGTTTAGGGGTTAATAGCGAGAGGAAAAATTTACCTGTCCTCGGAGTGGTTGTCGTGCGGTTGCTTGTCTTCTTGCTTTCCTGTAGTTTTCTGCACAAAAGAGAGGAGATTATCAGAAATTAAAAAGAAACAGGAATGTTTACCTCTAGAATAGCCGTTGCTCCCCGGCAACGGCGCCAAAATGAAAGAGAGATATAACCGGGTTTTATTGTTATAGCGTTGTAGTATAGCCAGTTATTGCCATCATTTCAAATATATAATTTTTTTACTCGAAAAATAAAAGAGTTCCCGAGGTCGAACTCAGGGAGCAAGTTGTATTCTAGGGGTACAAGTTTCTTTTACAAAAATAAAGAAAGAGAGAGAGAGAAAGAATTTGTTGTCTTTTCTTCTTTTCTCTTTGCTTCTCCTCGTCTCAGATCTTCTGTTGTCTTCTTCTTCTTTATCTGCAGTGGTGATGTTCTTCTTCTTTCTTTCAGCTGTTCCTGCTCTTCCTTTTTCTTCTGCAGAGCGGGTCCTGTTCTTCTTCTTTTCCTTTCTTTCTTCTTTTCCTTTCTTCAGATCTTCTTCTCGTGCTATTCTTCTTTCAGTTCTTCCCTTGTTCTTTTGTGTTCTCCTCTGCCTCACCTTCTTCTGTTGTTCTTCAGATCTCCTTCTTTCTTCTTTTCTTTTTCCTGTCAGGACGTCGCCTGATTTTCCAATCAGACGACTTAAACCGCTTGTTGCTACAGTGTATCCCTCAGCTTCCTTCTTCTTCCGCGGTCCTTCTTCTTCACCTGTGCCTGCACACTTCAGAGTTTACGTCAGAGGGCAAAACCTACTCTACCCCCCCGCCCCTCCGTCTCTCTCTCACAGAAACCGCTCATAGGATAGCTCTCCCAGAGCTGCCGGGTAGCCGGGTACGGGTAGCGCCCGGGTCCAGGCCCACCGGCGTGCGTGGTGGGCGAGGAGTGCAGGTCAGTCTAAGTCGGGTCGGGTTAGGTCCGCAGGGCGTGAGGGCGGACGAGACCGGGTAACCGGGCGGGTGAAGGGGACCTCACCCCGTGTGCTGAGGCAGTAAGCCTCCAGCACTTTTGCTCCTTATACCGCTGCGCCTCTTCAGACTTTTCCGAGGTGGGACTAAATGTCCCACCCTAATTGAGCGCCCGCAGCGGAGAAAGCAGCGGGCGATCGCGGCTTCACGTGAGGCCTTCGCCCCAGCTGCGAGCCTGATGCTTTGTCGAAATGCCTCGCAAGGCCTGGGAGTCGAATCTGGGCGTGGCGCGCCTGCAGCTGCAGGCGGAAGCAGCTCCTTCTGCACGGCAATGGCGGCGGAGGTCGGGTGGCCTGTTCACAGCAAAACAGCCTCTCGGCCTAATCAGAAGGTGCCGGGAGCTTCGCCAGAGTGCGGCGAAGCTCGTGTGGGTGGTGGCGAGGCGTGGGGTGGCGTGCAGGGGCTGCCCTAGGTCGGACTGTGGGTCGGAAGATGGGTTTGTTCGGTGGGGTTGCAGAGGGTGATGTGGGGGAAGTGGAAGGGCGGGGGTTGATCAGGATGAGGAGGCGGAGGTTCTGCGGTGGTCGGCGAGCCGTGTGGGTTGCTGGGGTGATGGGGGGGTCTCGCCGGAGTTTGGCCGGAGACGAAGGGGGTGACGGTGGACAGGAGCGGTCGAGGGTTTAATCAAATAAAAGACAGTGAGGAAAAGAAAGAGGGGGAGATGGGGAGGAGTTCTGACCTAGCTACGGAGACGAAAGGGGAAGCAGCAGGGCGACAGTCGTATCGACTGTCGCTGGAGAAGAAGATGCCCAGGGGAAGGGGCGGCGGCGAGCAGAGAGCCGGAGAGGCGCCAGCTGGGTGCGGCGTGGCGCGGGAAGAGCAGCGGAAGAAGTCTCTGCTGCTGGTATTGCGGCAGAGCGAAGAGGAGGAGGAGGAGGAACCGCCGGAGCTGGTGGGCGTCTGCCGGAGTGAGAGGAGAGGAAAGTTGGGGGTTTTCTCCGTCAGATCCGAGCTGGGAAGAACGGTGGAGCGACGGGGGTATTTATAGGGACCGAATCAGGGAGGAAGGCGGAGGGAGACGACGTGTCTCCCTCGCAGGAGGACGCCGGAGATGGAAACCCATACCGTCCGTGCGTTCGCACGGCCGGTATGGTGGGTTACAGCGACCAGGGGGGTGTCCCTGCGACGGCTGACGACGCAGGGCACCCCCGGTTTACTTGCTAGGCTCTCCCCCTCACCCTGCGCGGCGCCATGCTCCGCGCAAGGTCGCCGGAGCATGGTGCTAGCAGGTTTTGCAGGGGGGACCTGAACGCAAAGAACGAAGGAGAGTTAGGGGCCAAAATGCGAGGGTTCAAAAGTTGAGGGCCAAAAAGTAATATATGAGGACCAAAGTGTAAAGTTGGTCAAGGAGGTTTCTTCTTAGGCTCAAGTTTTTATACATGACTAATTAGGACCTAAGGAATCTGATGGTGAATTTCATTTCTATATTAAACCTTGTTTGACCGGTCAATTTATGCGAAAACCCAAATTAAGTTATTAATTGGGCATGGTTCTCAATGTAGGTCAAAATGGGTTCTGAAGGCCAAATTGAAGGTTCTAAACCCTAGAGATTATTTTTCTATGAATTTTAGAGGGTTTATTCTATTTTTACTTTGCCTCGAACCTCGTGAATTGAAGTGGGTTGTTTTAGAGTTACAGATTATCATTTAGTTTCTTGGAATTGCTGTAGCTCTTGCTAGATCATTTCATCCCACTTTTATTCTTATTAAGTTGCTTTGACCTATGTTTGGGCCCTGAATTACCCTGTATGCAGATTATACTGGTAAAATTGCATTTTTACCCCTTATGACTTGTTTTCTCCTTAAACTCAGAATTCTCTGAGTTAAGCCTTTCCTTGAGTTATGTAGGAGCTTTTATCCTTTGTATTAGGTCAAAATGAGCTAGTTATGGCTCATGATGAGGTTCTCATCAGCATGGTATTGCTCATGAGTTTTCTTTTCCTTGAACACCTCAACAAAATGGGGCGGTTGAGAGAAAGAATCGTACTCTTCAAGAGTGCGCTCGAACATTGCTCATAGACTGGGGGTTACCGAAGTACTTTTGGGCCGAGGGGGTTAACACGGCTTGTTACGTGTTAAATCGCACCTTAATTCGATCCGGATTGCGAAAAACTTGTTTTGAACTATACTATGAGAAAATACCCAAAATTAGTTATTTTAAAGTTTTTGGATGTCGATGTTTTGTCTTGAATACTCGCTCTAATTTATATAAATTTGATGCCAAAGGTGAAGAAGCCATCTTTATTGGTTATTCCTCACGTAGTAAGGCATATCGGGTTTTTAACAAGACCACATTAATAGTGGAGGAAACCCTCCACGTTTCCTTCGATGAATCTCTTCATTCCTCCATTGACCGAGTCAATATGGATGATGAAGATGATTCTACTATTGATGTGTCTAACATTCCAAACTCCAATATCCATAATCTTCCAAAAGATTGGATATATCAAAGGGATCATCTCGAAAGTCAAGTCATTGGAAGTGTTTCTGATGGCGTTAAAACCCGATCTCGTTTTAGTTGCTCCTTTGGTCTCTCCGCCTTTGTATCTCAAGTTGAACCCAAGTGTGTCGAGGAAGCGTGCTCCGAAGAACCTTGGATGATGGCCATGCAGGAGGAACTCAACCAATTCCACAGGAATGAAGTTTGGGATCTAGTACCTAAGCCTGAAGGGCAAACGGTAATAGGTACCAAATGGGTATTCCGGAACAAGTTGAATGAATCCGGTATGGTTATTCGAAACAAGGCTCGGTTGGTAGCTCAAGGGTACAACCAAGAAGAAGGAATTGATTTTGATGAGACCTACACTCCCGTAGCTCGACTCGAATCAATTCGCATGCTTCTTGCTTATGCCACCTTTCTTGGCTTTAAACTCTTTCAAATGGACATTAAGAGTGTGTTTCTTAATGGATTCATTAAGGAGGAAGTTTTTGTAAAACAACCTCCGGGTTTTGAGTCTCATGATAAGCCTCATTTTGTCTACAAATTAAACAAGGCACTATATGGTCTAAAGCAAGCTCTTAGAGCTTGGTATGAAAGTGTCACGATCTGGGCATCAAGAGTCATTTAAGACGTCTGGGAACTGGCCCAGACGTCTAGCTAGACGTCTGGAAGCCTTCCCAGATGTCTGGTATTAAATTTTTTCGACGTACGGGTTCACGTTTGCGCGCGTGCGCGTGCAAACTGAGCCTGCCGCCTTCGTTCTTCTTTTTCTCTCCCTCCCTGCAGACGACGCAGCCTTCCTCTCTCTCTCTCCCCGCGCTACCTACAAATACGTTTCCCCTCTCCCTCACCCTCACTCCACCGCCTTCTTTTTCTCCTTCTCCCTACCAGCGAGAGCGGCAGCAGCGGCTACTACAAGCATGCAGGAAGGAGGGGTTGTTGCGAGAGGAAGTAGAAGCTCGACCTCGAGGGTACGAGCTTGCCAGGGCAGCTAGAGCCGGCCAGCGAGAGAGCAGCGAGAGTGGGATGTCGCGGAGGAGCTCTACAGCTCGGGCAGCAGGTAGACGCGGCGCGGCACGGCCGTGCGCTGCAGGCGGAGAGCGAGAAGGGTTCTGATTCTGGGAAAATTTCCCAGAATCAGACGTCTTGACTTACGTCCAGACGACGTAGAAGACGTCTGGAGGAAGGTCCAGACGTCTGACAGGTACAATATTTTCTTACCTTCTCCTTTTTACGCTTGTACGGCCATGCAGTCGTCCGCCGCATTCTTCTGCACCTCTTTGATGAGAGTGGGTGTGTGTGTGTGCTGGAGTTGTTCGGGAGGGCACGAGGGCTTGCCATCCCACACCGATTAGACGTCTGGGAACAGTACCAAACGATGGAGAGGACCTCCAGACGTCCGGGGTGACAATCGGACGTCTGGAAACTAAGTCCAGACGATCCAGCGGGCTTCTGAACATCTGAAGGACTGCGCAGACCAAGGTATGGCATTATCGACCTTTTAAGATGTCTAGAAGAAGTTCCAGATGTGTGATTTTGGGCAGACTTGTCGTTTTTGACCCATTTAGGGTCTGTTCGGAGTCCGTTTTCCGCGTTTCAAGTTTTGTTCTTTCCAGATTTATTTCCTCTACCTGTTTACAATAATTGTATACTATTCTGAGTAGCTCCTTGTCTTTGGTCAGTGTATTAGGACCCTGTTCCGTTGTGGCTTTGGGGTTGTGGAGGCGCGCAGGATTGCCGACCACGCCCCCAGTACTCCCGATTTTGCGGGTAGAGTGGACTTTTCAATTATTTATCAAAAGTTATGCAATTGTGAAATAATTAATAGAGTCTAGGGTATTGCATGAACCATAGGGCTGAAAAATTAGATTGAATGATAGATCATAGGGTATTGCATGAATCCTATGACTGGAAAACTAGATTGAATGATAGATCCTAGGGTACGGCATGAATCCTAGGACTGGAAAACTAGTTGAATATATAAACATTGTAGTTTTGGAAAAGTAGAAAGGAAACGATAACTGCCTGTAAATTGGTTAACAGCTGCTTGTTATGAATGAATAATTATGGTTGAGAACATGGGTTATATGGATATAAAGCTGGAATGGCGAAACCTAAATTGGCTGAGTTAAAAGAGCATGAACCCTACGAGGAATTAGGAGTAGAACTCCTGGAAAGTGAATGGAATAGATTTAGGGAAGTGAGCTGGCCCTTGAGTACGGAGTACCAAGGAGAGCAATTGTCCCCCTTGTTTAGTGCAGAGCGGAGCTAGCCGCCCTAGGGACCCGGGGTTAGGTCTGGCCACTTTGTACCAACTTTTGGCCCTCGTGTACATAGTACCGAGGAGAGCTACTAGTGTAGGGAGAGCACTAGCTACCCCACGGGCCCCGGGGTTCTGCTAGCCCACCTACATTGACTTGTTAGGCCCACTGGGCAAACCAGGGTAGTCAGGCGAGGGTGAGCAGACTGTGGAGGGGTGAGATCCCTCTTTGGTTACTGTGGAGGGGCTGGACCCCTGTTACTGAGAGGGCTCTGCCCTATACTGGTTCCATGCTGTGCTTTGGGCGCACCCATTAACGGAAACGACTGACCACGTGCCAGTGCGGGGTAGCTACCCGTGAGTTTATCGCACGTGCCGTAGTCACCGTTACGTCTATCAGCGACCTTGGGGTGGTTGACTGAGGGTAGGACCACCACGGGGGACTCTCCCGACCAGGAGAGCACCACGTGTTACTTCTACTTTTCGGACTGCAATCAAGATCGTTCCCACGAGGAACCTTCAAGATCAAGAGAAGGATCTGAGAAATAAATCAATAGTGAATAAATGGAAAAATATAAAGAAAGAAAGTAAAAATATAATAGCTATTGTCCACTCTACTACTTCTTCTAGCTTTTAGTTGCCACTCTACTTAGCATTTCGCTGACGTGTCACCCTTGTTACCTTTTCTGGACCAGGTGTTGAGCAGCCAGAGTCGGCAACTGCAGAGGGTGCTGGGCCTAGTAGAGCCCAGTAGTGTTACCTGTAGTACCCCCTGTACTTTTCTTTCTGCTGTAGTGAGTAGTTTTCGTTACCCCCTGTACTCGCTTTATTGTAAGCTTCATGTTTATGTATATGTTTATTTCTCTACTGTTGTGGTGGTGTATATTGTAGTATTTCTTTCCTTTACTGTTGTATTTTGTTACTGCTAGTTATATACATGGTGAATGTGGTTTATTTTACTGCTCTTTTGGTTACCTTCTCGTTGGACGACTGGGTCTTGGGATTAGTCGAGTCGGTCCGATTCTCATGTCTCGTAGGGATTCGGGAATCGGGTCGTTACAGAAAGGCTCAAAGACTACTTGTTAAATGCAAAATTCTCTATAGGGGATGCTGATTCCACATTATTTATTAAAAGAAAAGGAAAAGACATTTTATTAGTTCAAATATATGTAGATGATATTATATTTGATGCTACTAATGAATCTATGTGTAAAAGTTTTCAGAAATTATGCAGGAAGAATTCGAAATGAGTTTGATGGGTGAGCTCAAGTTTTTCTTGGGCTTGCAAATCACTCAGCTCGAAATTGGAACCTTTGTGTGTCAATCAAAATACACAAAGGAGATGCTGAAGAAATTTGATATGAACAAAAGTAAAGGGAAGAACACTCCTATGAGTGTCACAACTTCCCTAGACTTGGACGAATCAGGTACGCCCATAGATCAAAAGCTTTATCGTAGCATGATTAGATCTTTACTGTATTTAACTTCTAGTAGACCTGATATTTTGTTTAGTACCTGCTTATGCGCTAGGTTTCAATCAAACCCTAAACAATCACACCTAAATGCTGTAAAATGAATATTTAGATATCTAGTTGACACATCTGATTATGGCTTATTCTACCCTAGGAGTCCACAATTCAACTTAGTTACATATAGCGATGTGGACTATGTAGGTAGCCGCACCGATAGGAAGAGTACTAGTGGGACGTGCCAATTCTTAGGCAAATCACTAGTCTCCTGGTTCTCAAAGAAACAATCTAGTGTAGCTCTATCAACTACGGAAGCTGAATACATAGCCGCCACACTAGCATATTCCCAAGTGCTTTGGATGAAAAATACTTTGAAGGATTTTAACTTGATATTTAATAAGATAAAAATATTATGTGACAATACTAGTGCTATCAACCTCTCGAAAAATCCCGTACATCACTCTCGCACAAAATATATTGATGTTCGGCATCACTTCTTGAGAGATAATGTACTTAAGGGAGAAATCGAAGTTGAATTTATTTGTACTGAACTGCAATTAGCTGATATTTTCACTAAACCTTTCAATTATGATCGCTTTAATTATATACGTAGGAAACTAGGCATATGTAAGCTAAGTGATATTTGAAGAATTTAGTGATTTAATGGAACTTCCTTTGTCATGAGCATAGACGGAGCCTTGATTTTACTAAGTTAGAAGCCTTCATTCTTAGTTCAAACATCCAAATGCACATTCTGTCCAATATCAGACGTCTGATTAAATCATCAGACGTCTTATACATAAAAATTCATCATCTAAACATCTGGGATAGACGACGATTTTATCTAACAAAACAGTCATCTCAGACGTCTGGAATTCTTCACAGATGTCTGCGGCGTCGTCCAGATGTGTTGACAGACATATATCTATGAGTCAGAACATATACTATCAGTCGGACGTCTGAATCTGTGGTTAGACGTCGCATAGGTCGTCTGATAGGAAAATTGGGCGACCCTGTAACTTTAGGCCAAAATCCAGGAAGGCCTGTCTGTAGAAATCGGACATCTAATTTTATATTTAGACGTCCTCCTGTCATCTGAGACAGAAATCAGATGACAACCTGGAGAATAAATCATTTTCCAGGGAAGGATGCCTGCAGAAATCAGACGTCTATGTTTGAAATTAGTCGTCTGATTTATCGTTTGATGGATAAAACAGACGTCGCCATCAAACGGGCTAAAATCCCTACAGTCAAATCTAGACGTCTGACATCGTCTCCAGACGTCTGATCGGGGAAAAATCTGCAAATCGCGACTGTTCTCTGGATGGTTTGAAATGCAAATCTCCCCAACTTCAGGGGGAGACTTTCTTCGTGACCTTGGGATATAAGATCCCCTTCGCAAGGTCCCACTCTCCTCTCCCAAATCCCTACCTCTCTCCCTCACACCCGATCGCCCACAGCAGCAGTTGGCGAAGTTCTGCTCGCCGCCAGACGACCGTTGCGCCTCCTCGACGACTGGCAGAACTGCTGCTCCTCTGCGCGCGTCCTCCCTGCCTCTCGACCGTGCATTTAGAGGCTTCCCTCCTCTCGTGGGTATACCCTCTCAACTCCTAGGACATCTCCATGCACTTTTACCCACGACCTTGTAGCATCTAGTAGCATCTTGTTCTCCTTATTGATTCACTTGGACTACTTGCACATTTCATATCATTATCAACCTTAGAACCCAAACCCTCGGTCAAGCCAACCTTGTTAGCCCTAGCTGCATCTTCCATGGCAAGGGTATTACCTCATGAGGTTCAAGCCGACATTTTAGTGGCTTGAATCCAAAGGTATATTGCCACAACTACATGGCAGGTTGTATTGCCTCAAGGCATACTGCCACATATTTTTTCAATGATGATTGCATTGTTTGAATCTGTGTTGTAGAAATATTTTGGGTGAATGTTATTTGGTTGGTTGAGAGTTCTTGTATGGATATTTTTGCAGGTATTCTATCCTCAAAACACCACCCATTTCTTCCATAACCTAACCGCCCATTTCGCCAAATATGCCTCCTCATAGGAAGCAAGTTGAGGGATCTTCCACTTCCTCTTCCACCTATTTGGCAGATCAACTGCGGGGCGGCATCGCTAGGCAACGATTCGTCTTTTTGCGAATGCCAAAGTTAAATGCCCTCGTTTTATTGTTTGGAATGATTTTTCCCATTTGAACCTTCGGGAACACTTCCAAACTCTCCATCTCTTTCAATATTTTGACCGTCAATTCCACTCCGGCATTGGAACTCTTGGTGTGTTCCCTGATCTTTGCTATCTCTTTTATGCCAACATCGTTGAGGACTACAGCAACGATGAACTTGAACTCCATACCCGCCTATTTGGTCATGAAATACACATCACATCCGAAACTATTTCTGACCTTCTAGCCATCCCCAATGAGGGAAATGACTTCAATGACATTTTGAGGCAATACGACCTAGAAGTCATCAATCAAGAGTTAGTTCTCCCTGAAAAATATGTTGAAAACCTTGGCACCCTACCATGCAAAAATCTCAAACCCCTTCCACGTCTACTCTCTCGCATTTTTGGGTGGGACCTCCTAAACAAATCGGGAGGTTTTGATTACATCTCGCGCCAACACAAGGCGCTCCTTTTTGCGGCCGTCCGTCATATTCCTTTCAATTATTGCCGCCTCATTGTTCGCATCATGAATGAAGATCATGGGGCATCACTTCCATTTGGGTCTATTCTATCCAAAATCTTTTCAACCCATCGGATTTCCATAACTGACCAAGCAGTTGACAAGAAGATTGAGCCTTACAACCGGGCCATAGCCACCAAGATGCATGTACTTAGGGAGCATCTTGAGACCGCCGATGAGCCCATGGAAGAGGAGCCCCTTCCACCCTTTCCAGACTTCCATGAACCACGGCCCCTTCAAATAGAAGCTCCCCGCTCGAGCTTTGATGAAGCGTGGGATCCAGCCACAGATTCCCTCTCCTCCGGCATCTCCCTCCTGCTGCGTCGAACCGACGAGATGTACACCTACATGGGAAGCATGCACCGCGACATCGACGAACTTAGATCAGATGTTCAAAACTTGCAGATGGGACATGGACCCGATCGTCGCCGCCGTCGCCAAGATCAAGAAGAATAGTTTAGTGTTTCTATTTTTCTCTCTTTTATTCCAAGTTTGTATTAAGGGGCCTTAATCCCGTACTTAATATTTTTGGGAACAAATAGCTAGTCCATGCTTAACTATTTCTATTGCTAATCAATTTTCTTTAATGCCTTGTCATCTTTTAATCATACAATTTTATTCATGCACTCTACTTTGTAGATATCACTCTTGTAGTTTGGATTTCAACTCCCTTTAACAACCCTTCATGATGATATTCAAAAAGGGGGAGAAGAATGTAGGTATGAACTTAGGGAATAATATAAAAACAAACTTCTTAAATAGATAGAGACTACCAAGTACAACCTTTAGGGGGAGGAAATAGGAACCTACAGCTATATTTTGAAAATCATCAAAAGGGGGAGATTGTTAGTTCAACCACTCGTATATAATATTTTGATGATTTTACAAAATGAAGAAAATGAAATAAAAAATAAAGCATAGCATATTGTTTTCTCCCTGTAATAACATATTTGCAGGATTTCAAAAAGCTTTCCAAGATGGGAGATTAAAAGCGTAAAGACAAGTAGCATAAGTATTAGGTCTTAGGCTTTTTCATGTAAACTTTCAATGGTTGTAATTTTCATTTTATTTGAATCTAGAAATATTGTAAAGAGCCCCCAAACATAACCTATATATAGCTAACTTAGGCTCTCTACACTTAGGATAAATTAGAAACAAAAACCCAACACTCATACTTTTATGAGACGTCCAGAACAATGGTCAGACGTCTGATTTTCCAGTTTAAGACGTCTGACAAGTATCACAGACATCTAATTTCCAAAAGTTCTGCCTTCGGTTTGTCTCCTCATAAACATCAGTCGAAGCACTTCACTTTCAGACGTCGATAACCTTACACAGACGTCTGATTCTTTGCCCAGACGTCCTCAGACTAACCGTTAGACTTAGCTTAGGCAAAAATCAATTTCCAGACGTGTACATTTGAACCGTTGGCCATGATTTTCTGTGCGTATCTCTTTACAGCCACATAATCTTTCGGCAGATGAAGTAGAGAAGAGTATTTAGGTTTTCAGATGTCTGATAATGTCCTCAGACGTCCATAACGATGTCTGATCCTCTAAACCTAGAACCCTGTTTGGATCTGATGGTAACAGGAACGAATCCACCCTTCATTAGACGTCCAATAACATAATCAGACGTCTTATGAGAAAATATCAGACGTCCTTCTTTTGATCCAATAGAGTCAGTTAAGGATGTCCTACAGTATTAGACGACCATAGGTATAATCAGACGTCCTATAAGATGTCTGATCCTAGAATTAGACGTCTGATATTGCTGTCAGACTCATCATTACCCTGATTTTGTGTGGATTTCATCCTAAACTCTTGGGATTTGTCTCCAACGGCTAGAAGAGCTCTCCCAAGTGTTCTTGAAGGTTCCAAACATGCCTATAAATAGACTACAACTCCTCTTAGGCAATACACACCTCTTGAGATACAATTCCATTAGAAAAATCTCTTGCTCACTACTCTAAGCTCCATCTTGCCCTTGTGTTGTGCTAATACTCTGATCAAAGGGCAAATCCATACTCCCGGCTCACTCCGTTCTGCAAATCATCAGGGAGTTCATTTCATGCTTAGTAGATAAGAAGGCAACTAATTTATTGGGGTGCTCTATAGGTGTTACTTTACTTCTTAATTTCTGTACTTTGGGTATCCGGCCTGTCGGGTCCCCGTCTCTTCATTTTGAAGGGAGAAACCTCCGTTTAGGGATCGGAGGTGGGATTTGTAATTGAGGTACACTACCCTCATTTAAGTAGTGTGGTTAGTGGATTGATCACATTGTGATCGAAAATCCTAAGTCAAGGGATTGGCTTAGGTGGTGGTTTTCACCCATCTTGGGTTTCCACCTAAAAATAATTGTGTACATTGTGTGATTGAATTTTTTGTATTACAATATTCTATAATTTCACTATTCACCCCCCCTCTAGTGCAATTTCATTTTCTACTAGTGTTTCTCCTTTCTTCGATTATCCATGTATCATAAAACACCCAATTCATTTCAAATTCACCTTGTAGTAGTGGTGTTGTTTGCTCTATTTGGACCACTACTTAGCAAGAAAAGCTTGAAAAGATTCACTGATAGTTAAATTTCTACTTAGGGTTCAAATCAATTAGGGTTTCTCTTCATTTTTTCTAGACCGACATTCTAAAGGAAATCGACATTAACCAATACAACTTGATTTCTCTTTGATTATGGAACTCAAACTTGTTTGAATTCATCAAAAGAAAACCCAAAAAGACATTAATCTAAATCAAATCCTAAAAGCAGAAAAGCAAAAATTGCTTGACAATTTGATTTGGCATTAGACTCACTCCATCCAATTTGCACACACCAAAAAATTGAAATAACAGGGTATTACTCCAATCAACGCCCTCCACATTCTCGTGCACAGTCAAGTACCCAAGCCTAGTTAAAATAAGTAGTCATTTGACCACTTAAGGACTTCATCCAATTTAGGCTTGATATCCGACATTTAAGAATCATTAAGCGCTCCTAATTCCCTTAGAAAATGTAGCGATAGACTTGGAGGGACATCAAATAATGGGTAAGGGTTTACACAAGCCCCTGGTGATTTTCCCAAGACATGCTTGGGCCCAAGCCACCTCTTTAGTCTAGCTGGGTGCTCTTTAGGAAGTAGGTTCACTAGTTGATCCCTTACTTGCTGGGTTCCCAATTCTTAGGTTTTTAAGGAGTCAACCCTAAGATAGAATTAGGCTTGTTTGCTTGATTTGCACACCTCTCATATATTTCTTCTCCTCCCCTCCTAGTCTTCCAAATGCATTCACGGGTGAAGGTCCCAGAACCTAGGGATCATTTGATTTTGCCCCACGTCCCAAAAGATCCTTATTTTCTTCTTCTCGTCATTCCTCTAATTTGGACATGGAAAACATGAAAAACCATTCAAAAAATTTTGCTTCCACTTCCCAACCCAAACCTAACTTCCAAAACCCATCAACTGACCCAAAGCTAACTTTCCCATCCTTAACCTCCCGTATTTGGAGTTACCACAAAACCTAGAATGGCCAAGTGGCCCTCAAAACCAAAATACAAACCCCTTTTCTCTTATGGTCGACCAATTGGTTCAACTTCAACAAAGCCAGCAGCAGTTGGCTAGGACAGTCACGAACCTAGCCAACCAAAGACTGAGTCAGCCACTCGAGGAACCTCTCGTACCTCTTAAGGATTTTTATGATCCTTCTAATTATGAAGAGAGACCTGGAGTGGCTATACCCTGAGGGGATTTTGAAATAAAACCCGCTATTCTAAACTTAATCAAACATTTTCATGGTCTTCCAAGAGAAGACCCCTTTTGCCACCTCGAGGAACTGACTATCCTCACTCAAACCACCCATTCCTGCAATGTGTAAGAAGAAGTGTGGCTTATGAGACTATTTCCTCTTTCATTTAAAGATAAGGCTTCTCATTGGTTTAGAATAGTTGGATGTACTATCACCGCCTGGCCCTAATTAAAAAGCGCTTTTCTGAAAAAATTCTTTCTGATAAGTTGTACAAATGCTTTAGGACGATCAATAACGACCTTTCAACAAAAATCTGGTGAACTTCTCCACGGGTCTTGGGAGAGATTTCAAGAATTACTGCGAAGTTGCCCCCACCATGAAATTCCACGATGGCAATTAGTGTAGATTTTTTATCATGGATTAGAAGATTAACTAAAATGATTCATGGATGCTTCATGCAGGGATAATTTCCTTAATAAAGATGCCAAAAGCACCTACCTCCTTTTTGAAGAAATAAGTGAAAACTCATTTAATATGACCTCAATGGACACTTTGGTAGGCCCAACAACCCAAGACTCGGAGTTAATGAAATTGACTCCAGATCCACATCTGTTCGAGTCACTCAAGATGATATACACATGATTGCTTAATGACTGGATCAGATGCAAATCAACCAAAAGAAAATGGAAGAAAAGCTTACCCAAAAACAAGCTCTTTAGCCTAACTCTCCTCACCTTCTCAGAAGAGAAAATCTGCACAATATTGATGCTACCCTGCTGGGCAACAATTTTCATCTGAATTCTCACAAGATCTGACTGGGACCTTTGACTTTATGAATCAAAATCTTTTTGACCCCACCATTGAGAACATTTCGACTCTACAGGAGCAATTTAGAAATCCCTCCAATTCTTACAATCAAAATTGGAGGATGGTCGCAAGTGTTTTGTGTGTTAGAAATCGGGGTTACAAGTAACCCATAGCCGTAGTAGCAAAACACGTCGATCAAATAAAATTTATACCGAAACTCCAAGGGAGTTCTGAGTCGAACACAGGGAGGTGACGTTTACTTTAATTGAAAACCGCACTTCGATTTGTTTCCTTTTGGTATTTTAGGGTTTTGTTATTTTTTTGTATTTTTGTAAGAAGAAAGCAAGCAAACGAATCACAAGATAGAGATGGAACGAAAATGGTATAGATATCACTTCAATGTCTATTACAATCAACTATGAAAGCATAAAAAGAGAGGGAGATGAGAGTAAATCTCCCAAATTGGTTGTTCGACGAGACGATGGCGCCTGGCGGAAGCTCGGATGAAGGAGGTGAGGAGCGGGATGACGGAGGTGAGATGTAGGAGGACGTCGGGTAGAGGAAAGCTTCGACGTGGCTCCAGAATGGAGGTGAGAAGACGGAGGTGATCTGCTATCGGAATGGAGGTGGGAGGATGGCTCCAAGGCGACCTATGAAGGGGGATGGGAAGTTGGACGAATATTTGGTGAGGTAGAGGTTTGCTACACTAATAGTAGCCTTGGGAGCTTGAGAACAAGCTCTAATGGAGCGTTGGTAGGCTTCCTAGATCTTGGGAGTAGGTGGGAGTAGAGTAGGTAGAGATAGCTTGGAAGGGAGGGGGTGTAGGCCCTTTTATAGTGGAGGAAAAGAGGCAAAAAATAGGTATGAGACCATTAGTGACATCCAGACCATTGCTGGAAATGTCACTGTAGGCAGCTCATGCCTGCTGGCACCCACAGCTGGCTTTGCTGACAAGCGATGAATTAGCGATGGCTATAAGTGTCGCTGTAAGTCCAACTCATGCATCGCTATAGGTCCAGCCCATGCATAGCTGGCACTACGCTCCCCTACCATTGCCACGCACGAGCGCACCCATGCACTGGTGCTGCATTGTGTGCATATGCGCCTACACTCACGCGCGTGCTCACCCGCGCTGCTGCGTGCATGCGATGGCTCGTGCATGCGCTTGGGCGGCCTGGGCTAAGCCACGTGGCGTAGTTTGGGTTGTCCATCTTCTTCTTGTTGTAGGGGCTGCTACAGAGGTCAGATTGAGTCGATTTTCACACCATTAGGCTGTGATCGTCGACCCAAATCCATCTTTGTGGTCAGATTTGTCATTTGAAGCTCTGAATTATGTCACCTAGTCCCTTGACCGTTGATCTTCCTTGGACTGTATATGGTGCTACGGGACTCCGATCGAGGCGATTTCAGAGGCGTTGGACTCCGATCGTCATCTTGATCAGATCCGTATGGTAGGATCGTCAACCCGAGGCTTCAAAATAAATATCCTTATCTCCTAACCACAAAAAAGGATGTAATTAACCTAAATTATATACAGCTACTCTAAATGCAGAATGATGCATGCTATGCAATATTTATAACATGAAATGCAAATCTAAGCCTAGGAACATGCATGAATAGGCATTTTACCATCAATAAATGTGTTTACATCATACCTCCATCCTATCTTTTGCTAGTCCCTAGCAAAATTAAACTATATGCTATGTATAAAGGCAGAATTAGGATTAGATCGCTTAGGCCTAAGTCGTTTATTAACAGTAGAAAATTTCAATTAAGGTCCTAAACTATGAAAACTCAACAGTACCCGGGTGCCTGCTAGAATGTAGACTACCCAAGTCCTTGCCTTATTTGAAAAGGGATGATATATATATTTTTATTATTTTTCTTCTTTTCTAATTTTTTTGTACTTTTGGAGTTTGAGAGTTCCGAGATAACTTTTTACGATTACCTGACCCGCCCAAGACTCGAAAAGGACTCTAAGTGCTAAGCATCTTGTGAAAATAGTGAGACTCACTAGGCGGCCATTAAAATGGACTTCAGGTTTCTACGACCCTAGGTGACCTTGCCTGGAGGTTTATCTTTTTGAACTGTAGCTTTCTCCCTACTTTTTTTATTTATGGGGTCAACACAAGGGTGAACCCAGTGTATATCTCCTTGATTTATTCTACTTCCCTGCTTCTTCCTTAAGTGTTCTAGGAATTATTGTGCTTTTTTTTTGTGAGCTAGGACTGCAAGTACGGATCGGCCATCTGTCCCGTGATGATGCGGTCTATCAGCTCTGGCCTGGTCTGTCGTGTCACCGTCACTGCCCCACAGTGCCCCCGTAACTCCAGGGGTCGCCAACTGCCCACCTCCTCCAAAAGGCTCCAACTCTGTAACTGTA
The DNA here is from genome assembly GCA_037157565.1 of Thalassia testudinum. NCBI lineage: Eukaryota > Viridiplantae > Streptophyta > Magnoliopsida > Alismatales > Hydrocharitaceae > Thalassia > Thalassia testudinum. The sequence goes on from JAZHRO010000049.1 coordinate 43,069,558, forward strand.
ACCTGGCCAAGTGTGCAGGCGCCTTACGGCTCAAGGCGTCAGCCACCACATTGGCCTTTCCCGGGTGGTAGGAGATGCTACAGTCGTAGTCCTTCAGGAGCTCCAACCAACGTCTCTGTCTCATGTTGAGCTCCTTCTGATCAAAAAGGTATCTGAGGCTCTTGTGATCTGTGAAAATCTCGAAGGTCTCACCGTACAAGTAGTGCCTCCAGGTCTTCAGCATGAAGACAACAGCTGCCAACTCTAGGTCGTGGGTAGGGTAGGTATGCTCATGGGGCTTCAGTTGCCGCGAAGCGTAAGCGACAACGTGATCCCTCTGCATGAGCACACCTCCTAACCCCTGCAAGGAGGCGTCCGTGTACACAACGAACCCGCCACTACTGTCAGGGATGGTGAGCACGGGAGCCGAGGTCAACCTCTCCTTCAACTCCAGAAAACACGCCTCACAGGTGTCTGTCCAAGCGAAGGGCACGTCCTTCCAGGTCAACTGTGTCATAGGACGCGCGATCTGTGAAAAACCTCTGATGAAAAGTCTGTAGTAGCCTGCCAGTCCCAGGAAACTACAAATCTCAGTGACTGAACGTGGTCTCTCCCACCTGAGTACTGCCTCAACCTTGGCTGGGTCCACCGCCAAGCCGTCTCCAGAGATCACATGACCTAGGAAGGTCACCTCCCTCAACCAGAACTCGCACTTGCTGTGTTTGGCGTACAGCCTGCGTCGTCTTAGAGTGTCCAGAACCATCCGCAAGTGCTGTCCGTGCTGCGTCCGATCTCTAGAATAGATGAGTACATCATCTATGAAAACCACCACGAACTGGTCCAAGTAAGGTCTAAACACCCGGTTCATCAGATCTATGAAAGCAGCAGGGGCATTGGTCAGCCCAAATGGCATGACCAAAAACTCGTAGTGTCCGTACCGGGTGCGGAAAGCTGTCTTGGAGACGTCGGTCTCCCTGATCCTCAACTGGTGGTATCCAGACCTCAAGTCGATCTTGGAAAACACCGTGGCACCCCGCAACTGGTCAAATAAGTCGTCGATCCTCGGCAGCGGATATCTGTTCTTGATGGTGACCCTATTCAGCTGTCGGTAGTCCACACAAAGGCGTAAGGTCCCATCCTTCTTCTTCACAAACAGTACCGGGGCTCCCCAGGGAGACGCACTGGGTCTCACGAAACCTTTCTCCAAAAGGTCCTGCAACTGGGACTTGAGCTCTTGCAGCTCAAGTGGTGCCATCCTGTATGGTGCGGTGGAGATGGGGCTGGTCCCTAGTACTAGTGAGATCTCAAACTCGATCTTACGCTCGGGCAGTAGTCCTGGTAACTCGTCTGGAAACACGTCAGGGTACTCTCTAACCACCGGGATGCTCTGGAAGTCTACCACAGGGCTGGGCTCTACCACCACACATGCTAGGAAGCCCTCACACCCCTGCCTCAAAAGTCTCGCCGCCCGAAGTGCCGAAATGCACCTGAAACCTCCGTCCACTGGCTGTCCGTGAAACTCGAAAGAAGGCAACTCCGGAATGGAGAAGACGATCTTCCTCTCAAAACAGTCCACCAAGGCGTGGTAAGCGGACAACCAATCCATCCCCAGAATCACTCCAAAGTCCTCCATCTGTAACATAATTAGGTCAGCTGGCAGGCTATGTCCCCTGACGCTGACCTCGCAATCCGTGTACACCTCCTCAGCTACAAACAGCTGACCACTTGGACCTCTAATTACGAACGGATTCTCTAACAGCGTATAATCCTGGCCCAAACTAACTGCGAAACTGGCTGCGACAAACGAGTGCATAGCGTCGGAATTGAAAAGCGTGTAAACGAGTCTGCTGGAAACTGAAACCATACTTGCTACCACCGATCCTGAAGCTCTCGCATCCCTGTGTGTCAGGGCGTTGATACGCCCTTCAGCTCTAGGTGCGGACGAAGCAGCCACACTATGCGTCGGTCAGGTAGGTGATGGCCGGTACCCTCCTCGTGACTGCTGTCCTCCTCCTCGCGCCTGGGAACCACGGCCTCCTGCGCGCCCTTCAGTGCTCTGCACGGGGAGTATCTTCTGACCTCCTGCCCTAGACGGGCAGTCCCTCCTGATGTGGCCCGGCTGGCTACACTGGTAATAGAGGGGAACCCGACTCCCGCCCTCAGTGGGTCCCTGCTGTCGGTTGGGCAGGGGTCCGGTGCTGCCGATTGGCCCCTGTCGAGGGCCCCCAAAGGCCACTGATGGCCCTGTAAAACATGACGTCTCTCCTGCGGATGCCACGTGTCTCCTCTCTCGCCGGCCCTGTGAAAAGTCTGGCTGGAAGGGCCTCTTCCACCCACCGTCAGTGTCTCACACTGATGGGTTGGTCTCCTCGTAAGTCATAGCTGCCTCTACCACCCTCGAAAATGTAGGCAGCTTCAGGGGTTTGACATACCCCCGAATCGCAGGCTGGAGCCCCTTGGTGAACCTCCAAAGGCGCTCCTCCTCAGTAGCTACCACTGTCTCTGCAAAGCGGGATAGCTCCAGGAAACGCGTTCGGTACGTGCTCATGGTCATCGTCCCTTGGCGGAGAGTGTGGAACTCCCGCCTCCTCTGGTCCTGCCACGTCTGGGGAAAGTACTGCTCGCAGAAGAGGGCGACGAACCGGTCCCAGGTCGGCTCGTCCCTCTCCTGTCCCCGGACCGCCCTCCACCACCTGTGTGCCGCACTCTCCAGCTGGTACATGGCAAAGGCCACGCGGCACTCCACCGAGGGGCGAAGGGTGTCGAAAATCTTCTCCAGCTGCTCAAGCCAGTCCTCTGCCTCGGTCGGGTCCTCATCCCCCTTGAAGGAGGGGGGCTTCAACTTCCGGAACTGCCCGAAGAGCTCGGAGTGGTGCTGCAATGGGGATGCTGGTCCACCCCTAGGCAACGGTGCCTCGTGCACAGAAGTATCGGAGGAAGGTGGGGGCTGCGGCGGCCCATCCCCTCCCCCGTGTTCAGCGCCGCGTCCGTCAAGTGCCATAGAGGACTCCCCCTCCACAGCCTCAGGGTGAGGTGCTCGGGGCGGTGGGTGGAGCTCCTCTCGTACAATGTCTCGTATCAGCCGGGCGAGGTCCTTGGCCTGCACGCCCGGGAGTAGTGGCTGGTCCACTGGGGTGTCGGTAACGGCACGCCCACCTCGCTGACCTTGTCCTTGGCCGCACCCGCGGCCTGCCTCACTGGTCCCACTACGAGGCATCTCCTGCAAGGAGATGCGAAACAAAATGGAACACGTCACTACGGAATGATACCGAACGGAAACGTCTAAGAACTCATGTCAAAAGATATGTTGTGGTGGCTACTCTAGTTATATACATGTGAATTGGTTATTTTCCAGTCAGTTGATTCACTTCTCGGGACGACCTTGCTCTGATACCATCTTGTAACGACCCGATTCCCGAGTCCCTACGAGACACGAGAACCGGACCGACTCGACTAAACCCAAGACCTGGTCATCCAACGAGGAAGTAACCAAAAGCGCAGTAAAATAAACCACATTCAACATGAATATAACTAACCGTAAGAAACTACAGTAGTAAGGAAAGAAACTACTACAGTATGTACCACCACAATAGTAAAACAACATTCATAACATAATATGAACTGCAGGTAAAGAAAAGTATAGCGGAAACAAGAACTACTCACTACAGTGGAACCAAAAAGAGGTACAAGAGAACAGTGGTAACTCTACTGGACCCTACTCAGCCCAGTGTCCTCTGCAGCTGCTGACCCTAGCTGCTCAACACCTGGTCTTGAAAGGTAACGAGTGTAACACGTCAGCAAAACGCTGAGTAGAGTGGCAGCTAAACTAAAGCAACAGTAAAGTGTACAGTAGCTGTTTTAATTTTCTTTCTTCCTTTATTTACGTCTTTCTATTGTTTCACAATTTATCTATTTCTCAGATCCTTCACTTGATCTCGAATGTTCCTCATGGGAACGATCTTGATTGCAGTCTTTTCCGAACAGTAGAAGTAGCACGTGGTGCTCTCCTGGCCGGGAGAGTCCCCCGTGGTGATCCTACTCTCAGTCAACCACCCCGAGGTCACTGACAGACGTAACGGTGACTACGGCACGCATGGTAAACTCACGGGTAGCTAACCCGCACTGGCACGCGGTCAGTCGTTTCCGTTAACGGGTGCGCCCAAAGCACAGCACGGAACCAGTACAGGGTAGAGCCCTCTCAGTAACAGGGGTCCAACCCCTCCACAGTAACCAAACAGGGGCCTTGCCCCTCCACAGTCCACGCACCCTCGCCTGACTACCCTGGTTTGCCCCAGCGGGCCTAACAAGTCAGTGTAGGAGGCTAGCAGAACCCCGGGGCCCGTGGGGTAGCTAGTACCTCCCTACACTAGTAGCTCTCCTTGGTACTACGTACATGAGGGCCAGCAAGTTGGTACAGAGTGGCCAGTCCTAACCCTGGGTCCCTGGGGCGGCTGGCTCCGCTCTGCACTAAACAGGGGGAAAGTCGCTCTCCTTGGTACTCCGTACTCAAGGGCCAGCTCACTTCCCCAATTCTATTCCATTCACTTTCCAGGAGTTCTACTCCTAATTCCCTGTAGGGTTCCAGCTCTTTTAACTCAGAACATCCAGGTTTCACTTTCCAGTTTCACGTTCTTACAATCCATATTCTCAATCACGTTTATTTATTCATAACAGGCAGCTGTTAATTCAATTCACAGGCAGCTATTATTTCCTTTCCATATTTTCTAAGACTGCAGTATTCATACATTCCACTAGTTTTCCCATCCTAGGATTCATGCCATATCCTAGGATCTATCATACAATCTAGTTTTCCAGCCCTAGGATTCATGTAACACCCTAGGATCTACCATTCAATCTATTTCTCATTCCTAGGATTCATGCAATGTCCTAGGTTCTATTTATGGTTTCATAATTTAACAGGTTATACTTAAAGCCACTCTACCGGTTACAACAGGCGAACTGGGGGCGTGGTCGGGAATCCCGCGTGCCTCTGCAACCCCCGAGACTGCAACGGAACAGGGTCCTATCACAAGGATCAAACACAAGGAATTTCTCAAAATAGTATACAGCTATTGTAGACGGGTAGAGGATGTAATTTCGAAAAGAATGCAAGTCGAAACGCGGAAAACGGAACCCGAACGGGACCTAAATAGGTCAAAAACGACGAAACAGTGCAAAATCAGATGTCTGGAACTTATTCCAGACGTCTTAAAAAGTGGATCAGGGGTTACCTTGCTCTGCGTGGTCTCTCAGATGTCCAGAAGCCTGCGGGGGCATCTGGCCTAGTTCCCAGACGTCCGATGGTCACTCCGGACGTCTGTAAGTCTCTCCAGTCGTCTGGTATTGCAGCCAGACGTCTGATTCACGTTGGATGAGAATCTCAGAACCTGCGCGTACCCATCTCTCTCTCTTAGTATGGTCAGTCGAAGAAAAGGAAGGATACAGAAATAACTCACCTTTCAGACGTCGGGACAGTCTTCTAGATGTCGTGCCCGTCGTCTGGCTATCAGCCCAGACGTCTGATTCTGGAAAAGTTTCCAGAACCAGGGCGCAACTCGCCCTCCGCTCGCGATGCCCGGTCGCGCCGCGTCTCGTCCGCCTGCTGCTTGAGCTGCAGCAGTCCTCCCATGTCGCTCCGCGCCCGCTGCGCCCCCGCCGGCCGGCTCCTGCTGCCCCGGCAGGCTCGAGCCCTCACGGTCGATGCCTCCACCCCCGCGCAGCACCTCCTCCCGCACCCGCCGCGGCTGTCGCCGCCGCCGCTCACTCGCTCTCTCTCTCGCGCACCGACTGGAAGGAGAAGAGGAAGGGGGCGGAGGTGACAGGAGTGAGGGGAAGGGCATGGCCTTTTAAGGCGACGTGAGGAGGAGAGAGAGAGCGCGATAGAGGACGTAGGAGGGAGAGGGAAAAAGAGAGAAAGGGAAATTTTCGCAGGTCTGCGCGCTCAGGCGCACAGACGAATCGCGCGTGCCAACAATAACCGATTCCCAGACGTCTGGAAGTGGTTCCAGACGTCTGGTCAGACGTCTGGGCCACTTCCCAGACGTCTTAAAAGATGTCTGAAGCGCACATTCGTTACACCATTGGTATTCTTCATTTATCTGTAGCAAAGAATACACTCTTAGTAAGAAGCAATCCATTAACATTTTAAAGTCTTTTAGCCATGGAGCGAAACTCACCTTATCCCATTGGTGGCCACCTCCCCAAGAGCATTACATATGCTAGTCCCAGTCCCAATACCATGCCCCATGTAGCACAAGTGAGTTGATGAAACAAAAGGTCTCCTTCAACCTTCGCCATATAAACTTCAAGCGATTTACATGAATTGGGAAATGGAACTCTAGTATAAACTCTTGAAGTGTGAGGTCCCACGATGGACTTGAGAAACAACTACCCATCCAATCACTAGCTTCCCTCCGTTGAATAAGTGATTGCAAGAGGCAAACCTCTTGAGCATCATTGATATGGGAAGGCATTCTATGATATTTAGCATTGATTTAAACGTTAGAAGAATGAATGAAGATAGTAACTAATGAATTCCTATTTAATCATATAATTAATGCCTAACTTATGTTGGTTTAAGGGCATTTTAGGCATATTTGCATTAAGTTAGTGTATTATAGGCATAAGTGCATCATCTTGAAAGTAATGCCTTTTAGGGTTTAATTGTTATATTTTGTATCTTAGCTTTATATGGTACTCGAGAGACACATATACGGCCTATCCCTTTTAGGAATGAGTGGGCTTGCTCTACATGTGTGTTGTGCAAATGCCCTCCCAAGGGGGAGTGAACTCATTGACATGACCCCATTGTTACAGTTCCCTCACCTTAACGGGGACCACAAATCTTCATCACTGTGAATAATCAATCCATTAATGCATTTTGAAAAATGAGGGGATCAATCCTAGAGGGAATTTGATTAGGTCTTGATTTGAGAAAAAATCCAATTTAATCCTATTGAAGTAACTGATTCTCGACTTGGTCTAGATTTAAATTGTATTCTAATCTTGTCCTATGCATGATGTTTAAGAGCACATCTCGTGCATCCAATCACATACATATAAGAACATTTCACACAATTACATCATATGTAAAAGGGCTGTCAAATTATAGGGATTGCATAAAAAATAACTCAATGTCCTCACAATCGCTCCACAATGTATGCTTATGATCAAATCACTGCATTCCATGATCAAACCACCAAAATTGTAGAGAACACAACATATAGAAAACCCATTATAACATTACATGTCGAGGGATGCGGCTATAGATTTTCCTATGATTACTAATTAATCAAGTGAGAGAGATTGGTTATTTATTAATTATAACCCTAATTTGATATTTTGTGGAATGTTCATGGGCATCTTGTCGTTTTGAAAACTCTTAAAATAGAAAATAATTGTATTATTAATTCTAAACTTAATTTTTCAAAAGAACTTTCAGTTTGTTTGGTTTTGAAAAGTCTACGTGCCTATCTATATGGGGATCATATCTAGAAGTACAAGCAACATAACAAAAATAGAAACAAATATATCCAAAAAAACCTAAGAAAAATAAATAGATATTCTCTAATACCATATCAAACTTTTTCTCAAAGGTTGTATTGAATCCTATTCGATTCCATGTTACAATGCATTTAGGATCAGAATTTAATGTGAAATCACAATTGACCAACATTTGATAACATTTATCAGACATCTAGACATCAAGCCTACACAATCAGGGAACAAAACAACTTTATTTAATGATCAGTTCCAAGATTTGACAAGGTAATTAGGCATCTTATTTCTAATTTCTCGACTAGAAATGATTAGTGAATAGAATAATTCACATTCACTTATCAGATGTTTGACATGCCTATTAGATGACTTATTTTTCTAAATAAGTCATTTGACATTATGATCGAATGTCCTAAAATCTTTAATTATTGTACTAGATGTTTGGTACGATTTGCTAGACCAACATGTCTTATGGATGTCTGATGTTGATAAATGCATGAAGATAATTCGTTAGTTGTACTAGTGTGGTTACAACATCAATTTTAAAGAAGAATACGAAGATGAGTACGAGCATCGAACATAAGGAGGCATGAAATTAAATCATTTAGTCACTTGTTGTCACATGATATTTTGTTTGGTTTGCTTGCTGTTATTGGGGTTTCGTCGAGTGTTAAATATATGCGCCGTAGTATAGTCGACAAAATCTTACAACAAACATTTAAATTTATAAACTCAAAATCTAAAATGAGTCTGAGATCGATCGCAGGAAGCAAATATGGCATTCACAACACTAATCTTGAATTGAGATGAATGAGCACAATAAATGGAGCACAATAGAGATATTTAATGAATAATATATGCAAAAGTATATTTAATGAGAACTAATGTATGATTGGGCAAAAAAGAATAAGAGAATAAAAAATAATGGTGATTTAAATTACCATGTATATCCTCTTAATTTAAGCATGCATCCAAAGTATTCAAATAATTCAACAATAATCCTCAATCAGATAATCAATGTAAACTTAGGTTCTTAAATCATTCAATAGTGTTCATCATCAACTCAATCAGACGACTTAAGTGTCAATAGACCACAGTGCCTCACATAAGGCACAAGGCTTTTCTCCTCTAAGCCTTCTTCATTTCTTCTTCTTCTTCACAAGTCTTCCCTTTTCTTTCTTCTTTCAAGCCTTCTTCAAGGCCTTCTTTCACAAACACATGGCTAACACTTAGCCATCTTTCGGCACAACCCCCTTTCTCTCACAAATCCTCTTTCTTTTCCTCTTAAACCTAGGCTTCATCGAGTATATGGGCATACACAGTAACCGGGTAATCGGGAGTGAATAGGGACCAGGTCTGCAGGCGTGCATCGCAAGTGAGGTGCGAGTGATTAGGTAAGCAAGTAGGTGAGTGTGCGTGGGGACCCGATCCCCTGTCTTAGGTGTAAATCTCTCTTTACAAAATGAACTTATGTGTGCATGCAAATCCTGTGGTTCACGATGTGGGACTATCCCACTCTCCTTCGCTTGCGTATCAGCCGAAGGTGATGCTGCTCGAATTGGTGGGGCTACAGCTGCTGGAAAGGCCAATTGAAGCTCTAGATGATGTCTTGAGACAATTTCGCAGCACATGGGGGTGTTGATGCTGAAGAACATGGCTGGAGGAGGGCGGATGACGTCGGAGATGAAGAAGGTGACAGCGTAGGACGATAATCACCTGAAACGTGAAATAAGGCTCATGGCCACGTTAGAACAGCTCAGGAGAATCGCTAAGTGATAGCGAAGGTGGTGGTCATGTTGGCGTGGTGTGTGGTGGCGTGGAGTGGTCGGGCGAGGTTAGGGATAGAGTGCCATGGAGGTCGTGTTCGGTGGGGTGTTCGAGGGTGTGAATCGTGCAATAAGGAGCGGTGTTTTGTGTGGATCGATGAGGCAGAGCTTTTGGAGGTGGAGTAGGCACGTTTAGTGGCTTGTGGAGGGCAGTTGACCTCGTTGGAGTGTGGCCGCAGCGGAAGAAGACAATGGGGAAAAGAGGCGATTGTGGATCAAATTAGGAAATAAAGGAGTTGAACCTAATCTAAAGAGGGAGAGGAAGAATTTGGGATCCTAACTAACGATTAAAAGGGAGGAAGAGGTGCCAGCTTTGATTGGTCGGCGCCAGAGATGAAGAATCCTTTGGTGAGGGAGATTGGCAAGGATGAAGTGGTTGGAGAGCTCTCGCGGGTATTGTGAGGAGCAGAGGAATGAGCGGAGGAGATTCTCGCTGCCTATGGAATGTGGTAGTGGGCGAGGAAGTTCGAGAAGGATGTGTTGCTGGAGCTACAGTAGAGGTAGCTGGAGAGAGAAATTTGAAGAGTTGAGGCCTAAAATCAAGCTAATTTGAGAAGGCCAGGTTGCTATAGCTTATATAGAGCTCATGGCCAAGCTTTAGAACAGGAAGGAGCTCTGATTGTCTCCTTTGGGAATCAAGAAAACACCCAATGATTTCATGCGTTCGCACGCATGAATTAGAGTGATGTAGGATTCAAGAATGGTCCTAATGGATTCTCCATAGTGTGTACATCAATCCCACCAAGTTTGGTTGGATTTGATGATGATTTGAATGGGATTTGCCTTGGTCAAAGCTTGCGTGGAGGTCGGGATTGACCTCAATAGTGGCAGGGAGCTATTTGTGAAGGAGATGACAAACTGAGGGACCTATACACAAGGATTGCAAAAGTTAGGGGCGTGTATGAGAGAAAAAGAGTTTGAATGGACTGAAATGCAAACTAAGTCAAGATGGACTTTGATTAGGCCCAAATTTTGGTACAAGCCTAATTTAGACCCAAGGAATCTGATGGTAAAGTTGGATTTGAGTTTTGACCAAGTTTGAATGGGCAATTTGTGTAGAAATCCAAATTAGGGAAGAATTGTGTCTGACTGTTTGAGGTCAAAATGGGTTCCAAAGGTCAAATCAAGGATACAAAACCTCAAAGAATATTTTTCTATGAATTTTAGAAGGTTTAGTGAGTTTTAACCTAACGAGAACCTTTGTAATTTAAGCAGGTCTGAAATTAGGATTTTGGGTTATGTATCAGTTCTTGAAATACGTGAAACCCTGTTTCTATTTGTGTGGACCCTTTTATTAGACTTTAGTGCCCATTAGACCTTAGATTATCCCCTGGGAAACCCTGTGATTATTCTGCATTCATAATGAGCTGTTAAAACTGCAAAATTAATCCTATTTTAGTGTTTTACTCTCAGAATGAATGTGTAGGGAATTACGACTCTTAGGCGATTAAATTATGTAGGAGCATTTGTCAATTGATTCTAATTAATTAAAGCTAGTTATGGCTCATGATGATGTTATCATCACTTGCATGAGAGAGGAAGAGAGAGAAATTTCGTGTTGATAATCACTAACTACTCATGGCAAAGGAATAAAATAAAGTTGTCAACACGAACATGAAATGGTAGAACAAGACAATTACTATATTGAATGAGAAAAAATTGTTTTGCAGCTACACACAAAAATGCTAGATGAATGCTTAAAGAAATGTAGCACTAATTTAAAGAAAAATAGAAAATGAATGTGAAAAGTGAAGAGATGAGGCAGCCACAGTGGTGAGTATGACTCCGTCGGCAGCTCGGCAGCTCCAGGGACTTTCTCTAGGCTCTATAAGGTGGTGGCAAGTTTAGTGTTGAAGATGGATCGCAAAGGGGGTCATGGGACCCTTTTATAGGCTAAGGAGGGTATTTGACCAAGGAAAACAAGCTACTGCATGCTAGATGCCGCTCTTCTTGCACACAAATTGTGCTATGCAATGCGCTAGCCTTCAAATCTCGTGCCCACACACTTGTTGTCTCTGTGCCTCACCCAGCTATGTGCATGCATTGGATGCTAAAGCAAAATTGTGGGGGGTCCCGAGGGCATGAACCTGCAACCTCCCTTTTGAGGTAGAGGTTGAGAGTAATGAGCTATGGAGGTCATTATGTCAAGAAACCTCCCAACTTATTTATAACACGTAGCACACCTGTGGTCATTGGATGAAAATACAACTGTCTATATCTGATGGCATGGATGGAGAGAGGCTGCAATGGCCCTTGGGCGGCCTGGGTGGCTTTAATGGTGCCACGTGGCATCATTTAGGCTGTTCATCTTCAATTACTTCCATGGAAGCCACGGATGTCTGATCAGATCGATTTTCATGCCATTAGGCTGCGATCATCGATCCAGATCCATCCGTATGGTTGGATTGCTCATTTGAGATCTATTTCAACATGCACTTGTATACTTAGCCATTAAACATTAATTACAAGCAATCTAAATGTAGACATTATATGATATTCATGCATTGTTCCCAGACCCGCTATATCATGATATTAATGCATATGCACCTTCGAGATTGACTCTAATTGATGTAATTAAATTTATTATTTGTAGAGTCATCATACCCCCATTCCCACCCCTTGCTAGTCCCTAGCAAGGTTCATCTAAATGCTATCTACAACTGGAATTAGGAATTGATTGCTCACAAACAAGTTACTTGTCAACAGGAGGAAATTTCTACTAAAAACCTAACCCACAGAGACTCAACAATGCTCGGGTGCCTACCAAAATGCAAACTGCCTAAGTTTTAGCCTTATTCTATATAAGAGGAAATTCATTTTTTTTTTCTTTTTCTTCTTTTCTTTTGTTCTTTTTTTGGATTTTGAAGTTGAGAGTTTTGGGGTAACATTTTATGGCTATCTAACTCTCCCAAGACTCGAAAAGGACTCTAATTGCTAAGCATCTTGTCATGAAAATTGTGATAGACTCACTCAATGACAATTAAAATGGACTTCGGGTTTCTATGCCCCTAGGTGACCCGAAAAGAAAATGTTGCTTAATGGTGTATCTATACGACCAGTAGCTTTTTGTCTGCTTTTATTTTTGTGGGGTCAACACAAGGTCGAACCCAGTGTATATCTCCCTGAATTATTCTACTTTCCAGCTTCTTCCTTAAGTGTTGTGGAATTTTTGTGCATTTTATTAGTTGGGATCTAGACAAACGACCAATGGGGAGTCTAACCCACAATAATTTGCTAGCCATACTCGTGTGGTGAAGTGTAGCTTAGTTCTTTTCTTCTTTTTCTCTTTTTTTTTTTAAGTAGGTGGCTTCCTTGATCTAAGATTTACCTAAAGGCATTCATCAAAGAGAATGGTCCTGTGGCTAGGCTCTGGACAATCAGCCAATGGGGAATCTAACCCATGACAACTTGCCAGCCATACCACCTTAAAAGGTTCATTAGCTACCCAATTTCTTTTAAAACCACCGAGGAGTGAGTCAGTGTGAAACATGTGTAGATACTTAGACTATAAGTCCCACCAAATTAGAGGGCAGGTTGCTAAGTCGTATACTTATCACCCTACTTTATTAACCAAATTAATATAAATTAAGGTGGCAAGGACTCAAGAACAAGTCCACATTTTTGTGGACACCTGGGCTAATTAAGACCGAGGACCTGAAGAGTCCTTAACGTATCATTTCCTAAAGTTGACAAGCTCCTAATACCTAAGTTTTCTTTTCTTAATTCTTTTTTGTTTCTTTTTTAACATAAAAGAAATATAAACTAGTTCAAGTTGACAATTTGTGCTAAAAAAATAAGAATTACCACCCCCCTATGCTTATGTTGAACAATAACCTCATTGGAAAATAAATATATGCAAGGGAGTAAGGAAAGAAATCACCTGAGTTTCAACTGTGTATCTGGTCAGCATGAATCCTCTGGGTTGCCTTCTAGGAAGTGCTGAATTTATTGCCTCCAGCTGGGCGAAGCTCCAGATTTAACCCTTAATGAGGGTTAAGACTTCCTTCGAGGGAACCTAGGCAAGAAAATGTTTTAATCTTTGGCCTTTTATTGTAGAGGTTTGCCCAATTTTGGGATCAGCAGTTTCTACCACTCTATTTGAAAATGGTTTGATCACTTGGTAAGGTCCCATCCACTTGGATCACAACTTCCTGGGAAACAACTTAAGCCTTGCATCAAATAACCAGACTTGTTGGTTTGACTCGAAGGTTTTCCTATTAATGTGCCTGTCGTGGACAACTTTCATCTTTTCCTTATAAAGTTTACTATTCTCATAAGCATCCCAATGAATCTCTTCGAGCTTGGAGAGTTGGAGCTTCCTTTGAGTTCCAGCCATATGGGAATCCATATTACATTGCTTGACAACCCAATATGCCCAATGCTCCTACTCAACCGGAAGGTGGAAAGCTTTGCCAAAGACCAATCAATATGGTGACATGGCTATCAGGGTCATATAAGAGGTCTTGTATGCCCAAAGGGCATCATCCAATTGTGTGGGCCAATCCTTTCGGTCAGGACTTACAGTCTCTTGCAGAATATTCTTAATTTGCCTTTTTGAGACCTCAGTTTGCCCATTCGTTTGTGGGTGATACGGGGTGGCAATGCGGTGAGTGACCCTGTATTTCTTAAGTAAAGCACAAAATTGGGCATTGATGAAGTTACTCCCACCATCGCTGATCATGGACTTACGTATCCTGAATCGAGAAAAGATGTTCTTCTTAACAAAGTCCATGATGACCTTATGATCACATTTCTAGGTAGGCACGGCTTTGATCCATTTTGAGGAGTAGCCCACTGAGACTAGTATACATTCAAAGCCGGTTGGTGGTAGGAAGGGACCCATGAAACTAACACCTTAGACATCGAATATTTCAATGATAAGAATGGGTTGTAGAGGCATCATATCTTTCTTGGTCATGGTCCTTATGGTCTGGCATCTAGTGCAGGTTTTAGCAAAATTATGTGCATCCTTGAATAGTGATGGCTAGTAAAAATTGGACTGCAAAACTTTTGCAGTTGTCTACTTTCTAGAGAAGTGGCCACCACAGGCTTGGTCATAACAGAAGGACAACACACTTTGAACCTCCTCTTTGGGGATACATCTCCTAACGATTTGATCAACACAAAATTTAAACAGCATAGGATTATCCTAGAAATAATGTTTGGCATTAGCCAAGAACTTGTCCTACTATTGTCTAGACCAACCATGCAGAATCTACCCTACCATTAGGTAATTAACCAAGTCTATATACTAGGGGAGACTCTTTCCTTTCACAGCCAGAATTTGCTCATCAGGAAATGTATCAGTTAAGGGTAGTGAAGGTCCAATATGCTCTGGGTGAAGTCTGGGTAGGTAGTCACCTACAACATTCTTGGATCTGGCCTTGTCAAGTAGTTCCAGGTCAAATTCTTATAGGAGCAGGATCCATCAGATCAACCTGGGTTTAGCATTCTTTTTGGCTAACAAGTGCCGAATAGCCGAGTGGTTAGTATAAATTATCACGTGGGATCAAACAAGTGGTTTTCGCACATTTTGAAATTGTCAAAAATTGTAGTATAGTCATGCTAAACACTTGATCAAAATATTTAATTGTTTACAAAACTTGCATAGATTTTATTCTTTTTAGAACTTGAGTCTCGGTCGTTCATCTCTGGGAGGCGTGAAAACGAATCGAGATTTGGATCCACTTTTCTAACCAAGATCTAACCTAACCTAAGATTTTTGTCTTTTTTATGTTTTTTGATTTTTATTTTGAGACACAAAATGAAACCTAGATCTAGATGTGCTAGCTAAAACCTAAGTGACTTGATGCATCTAAGTGCGGACACGGTGGCCCTGCATGGTGTGAACGAACCTAAGTAACATGGAGACAAGCCACCACATAAACGAGAATTTCATAATGTTATTAATGCATAAAAATGTCAACAAATCAATACTAGAAAGATTTAAGTAGAAGAAATCCCTCACGTCGGAAAGGTGCCACTAGGGCCATCGGCCTTGTGTGAGGGTGTAGGCTAGACCTTGGGTATACAAACCTATCTACATGCCTACCAAAAGTGATGACCAACAACAAGAGGCTATGGGTGAGCCTTCATGGTGGTCCAAGGAGAGAAGAAGATGGGGGGGCATCCTCTCTAGGAGGAGAAGGTAGCATGCCCAAGAGAGAAGAAGAAGAGAGGGTGGCATGGACCGTTCTCTTCTAGTAGCCAGCCTTGCAACTTGGAGGAGCTTCTTGCTACCTGCCCATGGAGGAGCTTTGGAGGAGGAGGATGGCCTTGAGAGGAAAGGAGGAGAGGTGTGGTCACAAGTGAGAGGTGGAGGATGATTAATTTCATGGCTCCACTTTTTGTCCTTATGGGATGACACCATTTGGTTGCCACTTTTGGTGGCTCAAAAAATAGCTAATGCCACATTTTTAGGATCTAGGCTTGTCACATGTTCTAGGGTTTCCAAGAGAGTGTGCATGGGTTTGGTAGGGGTAAAATAGGAAGGTGTGTGTGTGTGTGGGTGTGTGTTTTTCGTAGGGCTAGGTTGTGGGTTTTGGAAGGATTAGGTGCTAAATAGGTTGGGTCAATCTAGATTAAGTGGGTGTGGACCTAATTAGGCTTAGGAAAGTCTAATTAGATAGGAGTGGTCTAATTAGGTCTAGGTCAAGTCTAATTGGATGTGTGCATGTGATTAGGCTAGGGTAACCCTAATAGGTATGAGTCAATTAGATCGTGGGTGGATCTAATTAGGCTTGGGTGTACCCAATCAATTGTAGATGCACTCAATTAGGTATGTGATGGTTCAATTGGGTTAGGGATAAGATAAGTAAAGCTATGGATAGTGGACTAGGCTTAGGAGGTCTCTAATTAGGTTTCCTAAGGTGTCTAGTGGGGTTCTTAAGTCAAAATAGGCAAGCTAGGGCTTCCAACACCAAAATTAGGAACCAGACAGTAGTATAAGATGTCTAGGATAGTGGTTAGACATCTTATGCTACAAAATTGGATGTCTTGACATTAAATTGGATGTCCAATTCTATGTCAGTATGAGTTTTGGCTTCTTAGATTGATATTCTGTAGAAATCAAACGTCCAGCCAGAAGTCTGGATGACCTAAAAGGTGCTAGAGAGTGTGTTTTAGGTTTTGGTTCTTAAGTGTTTTGGAGAGGGATAGGGTGGATAAGAACATGGATAGTGCTGTCCATGTTTGGGTTTTGAGGCTAAGGTGTCCTAGTGGAGGATGTTTTGGGTTTGGGAAGGTTGTCCTAGGTTTCTAAGGGTAGGGATAAGGCTATCCTCCTCACTCTTATCTGGATAAGTCTTCTTCTTCCTTTATTGCTTTATTCCACTATCTCCTTCATCCTGGATCACTTTATTACCTGCAAATAGTAATAAAAACCATTAAATAACAGGATATCTTGTCTTATTCTAAATAGACTGATGTAATGCATGATACGCAAGATATGAGTGTAATATCCACAAATTAATCTAGGTTCAGACATTATTTAGGTTGATTAGGACCCATGATTTCTGTGCAATCATACCCCCATGACTAAACTTTGCTAATCCTTAGCAAATGTAAGACTAAATGCATGACTAAGTTATCTACTAGTTCGATCTCTGAAGGACTACTCATTCTTTTTATCAAAGAACTTGACTAAAGATTTTTCTCCTTTTGTTTCATCCAGAAATCTTGAAATCCAGATACGTGAATGTGTAGCTATGTAGCTTTTGCAACGGAATCAAGTGAAAGACCTGATTCACCTCTAAAGTCTGTGCTTGACCCCTAGTAAAATTATAGCAGGATAGGCGGACTTCTTCCCTCGGGGTATTCAAGATATTCTATGAATTCCACCCTGGCTTTAAGCTTAGGTAGAGAAATTTAGATGGAAATGATTGTTTATTTGGTGGCTCACTCTCACTTCGAGCTACATAGAAATTAGTACTATAGAATCTAGATTCCCAAATTATTAACTTAACTCAGAGAAAGATGAGAAAAACTATGCTCTCTTTTGGTTCCTTTGTATTCATTCTCTCTTTTTCTCTTTTTTTTTTTTATTTTTTTCTTTTTCTTTTCTTTTCTTTCTTTTTCTTATAGCTCACAATCTCACCAGATTCACACATATGACTTGTATTTGGTGGTCTCAATTGGCATAAACACTTTAATTGAGTTCCATAACCCTAACACTAAGTCAGAATTCCTCAACCAGTTTTCGGGCGGTCGGAAACATAGAAAGATAGGTT
This sequence comes from Thalassia testudinum, assembly GCA_037157565.1. Taxonomy (NCBI): domain Eukaryota; kingdom Viridiplantae; phylum Streptophyta; class Magnoliopsida; order Alismatales; family Hydrocharitaceae; genus Thalassia; species Thalassia testudinum. The sequence continues at coordinate 43,087,088 of JAZHRO010000049.1, forward strand.
AAGGCCTTATTTGGTGGATCTTAAATTTATTTAGTGGTATTGTCTCAATGCAACTGAAATAAACACTAAATATTAATACACTCTTTTTCTTTGTTTTTTCTTCTTTTTCTAATTTTTTTCTTTTTCAATTTTTCTTTTTTTTTTCCATTCATTTTTTTCTTCCCTTTTTTTTCTATGTATATATATATTTTTTCAACACAACACAAGATAACATACACTCATGAACTTTATTGAGGAGGCATTATTAGGGATTGGTAGTACTCAAGGTGAAGGCATCCCGAAGAGGTGATGGAGAATGTAGGTGGAGTCGGTTGTTCTTAATTTAAGGACCCTAAAGTGCAATTAGCATGATGTATGAAAGGTTTTTCCTAGGTGTTGGTAGAAAAAAAAATTCAGTTTACAATTACTATCCCTCCATGCCTACTTTCTTGCACGTCCTCATGCATGAATATAATGAAAAATTACTTAAGACAGGGGTAAATGGGAAGAAATCACCAGGAATAGCTCCTGAATTTTGACATTCCGCTTATTCCAACACCTAAAATTGAATATGCAGGGAAAATATGACAAATAAAATATGCTATATATAAGTGTTGAGATTAATGCCTCCAGCTGGGCATACACTGGAAAAGGATATATCAATACAGTATTGAGAATGGCAAGTAAAATGATAAGAATTTTAATCTTGTTTGCCAACAGCGGGCTGCAAATGTGGACCGATTGTCCATGAATTCCAAGCCCAATAATTAGGAAAATATGTAGATGGGGATTGGGATTATCTACAGCCAAATGCTACAAATAAAGAAAGATAAATAAGGGTGCCTGGAAGAAATGAAGGTGAAGGCATCCCGAAGAGGTGATGGAGAATATGGGTGGTAGGGGTATGGGTAGAGTCATGTGGGGGTAAAGTCATTTGGGTCCTGATAATGGTGATGAATGGAAGGCATGACCTAAGTAGTGTGGTCAGATCTGGAAATCAAGGTCCACTGATTAGTCTCTGTCTCTACCAAAGATGTTTGGGTATCATCTTCTTCTTTTATCTCTTCAAAACTTTTCAATTCTAATTCCTAATTATCACATCATTCCCTAAAATTTTTAGCTTCCTCCGATAACTCATCATCTGTAATCCCCAATAAGCTTTCGATCTCTTGAATATCCTTATCATAAGGGGATATTTCCTTCTTCTCACTTAGATGAAATTGGTCATTAGCTTCAGTAGTGAGTCCCTTTGTGAAAGTGGAATGGGCTGAATCATTGATTGAGGAGTTGTTACAGTCTTTTTGATTTTGTTGCTTTGTGTATGTGATCATTTGAATTAATTCATCAATGCCTTCATGGGTATTCTCAAATACAACAAAATCATATTCAGGTCCCTTAATACTTGGTTCCTCAAAATGAAATGATTGCTACTCAGGCCCTAAATCAAGATCAAGATTCTCGAATAAATCTACATTCTCAACTTCAATAGGGTTATCAATATCATCCACCTCGGGTGTTTGATCAACAAAATCCTGCATGACCACCATCGAATCACAAATTGGTTGTGACACACCTGACCCAAATTCAAACATTTCTGATTTTGTTTCTCATCTTGGATTCTATGAAGCTCTTTTCTTATATCATCATATTCTCTTACACTAGCTTCTTTTATTTCATGAATCATTTTGATCAATTGAGTAATCTGGGATTCGTTACAAGGGGCAGGGGTTTAAATTTGGCTAGGCCGATCAAGATAGTCAACCATGCTATCAATGATTTGATCTGGTATTGAGGGTGACTTATGTGATCTAGTGGATTGTTGATTCGAGTCATGCGTTTCTACCCAGGTGTCAACTGCCATGGTTTCTTCCGAATTGCCCTCCGAATTACTTTCCGTGTCTTCCAGAAAATACCCTAACTTCGTTTTCTTAGCAGCTACATAAATATCAAAGTGAATCTTCTCATTGCCGCTACTCATCTCCATACATCCTGAGAGATAGTCAATCCATGCATTGGCCATAGCCAAGAAAGGTCAGCACAGAATGATGGGTGAATTACATAGCTTCTCCGATATATTCATGTCCAAGACAATAAAATCAACTGGAAAGCTAAGACCTTGCACTTTAATAATCACATCCTGAACTACCCCCTTAGGTGTTTTGATGGAGCCATCTGCCATTCTAATGGTGACAGGTGTGTGGTGCAGATCTCCAAGTTTGGTGTGGTCATAAAGGGTGGTAGGAATCAAGCTAATGGAAGACCCTAGATCCATAAGGGCTCTATTAAAGGTGAATCCCTTGATGACATAGGATATGAATGGTTTTCCAAGGTTGGTCTTTTTGGGTGGTAGAGTGCCAGAAGCAAATGCACTTATGTTAGCTGATAAAACCACCTCTTTAGGTGTGCAAGTCCTTTTCTTCTTTTGTGACTTTCTTTAAGGCCTCAAAAAAGGGTAAATAGGTCAAATCAACTTCAGAAGCCTTTTTGTTCTTTTTGACCCTAGAGTCTAAGTTAGAACTGGATGTGGGTTTGGTCTTATGATTTTTGGTTGAGACCAAATTAGATCGTTTGGGTGGGCTCTTAGCTTTTCTCTTCCTTTTAGAGGCCACAGATTTGGTCCCCGCATAATGGCACATATGGTAGATTGGAGGAGGGGTCAGAAGAATAGGTGGAGAATAGGAGTGAAAAGGCATTTGCATCCGAGGATAAAGTGATTCTTGAAGTCTCTTAATTTGATCCCCTTGAGATTTCACTTGATTTTCCAAATTAGTCAACCTTTCTTCATTTTTCTTGTCAAAGTCCAACATAATGTTCATGATATCTTCAAGGGTAGTTGTGGGTTGGGCTGGACTAGATGGTTGCCCTAAAGTGGATTGAGTGGAGTACTGGGCTGGCCTAGATTGATGTTCAGTCTGAGTCGGTCTCTGTGGTGGCCATGAAAGATCAGGATTGTCTCTCTATGTAGGGTTATACGAATCTGGATAGGAATCAATAGGTGTATCCCCTGAGTGGGGCTGACTATAGAGGGAGTTGATTGAGAACCTGTTGTGTGGTCTTGTACTTGTGATCCATTATTCCAATTCCTTAGTGATATATCATCAGGTACAGGTGTATCAGAAATGGTGCATTCCTTAAATGATCTACCCAAATCAAGGATTAGGTCCAAAGGTGCCTTTTGGGTTGGTTGAGTCCAGGATGCCTCCCCATGGTAGCAAGAATCAGTAGAGTAGCTAGTGGATCCAAAATATGGGTCACTAGACCCACTAGGCTGGTTGTTCCAAGTCTCTTGTTCGTGGGAGGAGTGGTAAGATTGAGATTGTTTCTAAGATCGTATAATTTGCTCAAGGAGCTTGGCACATTGATTTGTATAGTCCATGTTATATTCTCATAATTCAGCAACTACAGCTTTCACTTGGTTCTGATCTAGATAAGGGTCAGATTCATGAGGTTCAGGCTCTAAATAAGTTGGGGGATAAGGATGATCATATCCCAGCTGGTTAGGATGAGTCTCCTTACCAGGAGGAGTTGAAATCATGGTTGGGTTGGGAGATGGAGGACCCTGAGGGTCAAAAGAATGATATGGGTTCATGCATATTTGAGAAAAGACGTGGATATAATCCTCCTTAGGAAGACACAACCAGCTACAAGGGGCTGGTGGAATTAAGGCAAAGGCCTAGGAAGAAAGATGAGAGAGCCCCAAATCAAGCAAACAAGCTAGCCATAAATTGTATACCCTAATTGGATCTAAACTTGTTATCCTGAAATGGAACTGGGTTAAACCAACCCTTGAATTACTTGGCTGGCCAGAATGGTGGGACCCCCTAAGACACCCCGCACGATGGGACACCACTAGAGGTTAATGCAATTACTACACCGACCTTTTTTGTCACCAGTTGGTCCAAATAGACAAGGCCTTGATTTTTACCCAATTAAATTTTGGTTACCAAGTAAATTTATCTTGCCTAGGGCACATCTACTTAGTTTTAGGCTTGGGCTTAGAGTGCTCTTGGAATGTGATTGGGCATTTTAAGGGTGTTGCCCTTAAAATTAGATTTGTGAGTGTGAAGTGCACAGACAAAGGATTTTCAATACAAGCTTTAATTGGTGTAGTCGCTTTTATGGTTCAAGTGCTTGTATTAATTTTTTTCTTTTAGGGTTTCCTTGTTTAAGTCAATTCAAACAAGGTTGTAGTGGAGCACACAAGTTTTGCAAGTCCCAATTTGTTATATGAATTTCCTTTAAGTTTGGAATGCAAATGTGCTCTACCTTAGTGTGGAAACCATAATATCAGATAGGTCTATATGATGCTTTTAAGTCCAATAAGGTAGAAGTGGTGCGACCTAATCAGAGAAAACAATGGTCCTAATGCACCACTACTAAATGAAATTGACCTAATGGGATGCCCAGGTTGAAATGTAAAATAATTTCAGTTCAAGTGGGTGAGGGGGTGGACAACCAATCATAGCAGATCCCCTCTTATGAAATCACATGGAAATCAGTCTCAAACTGGTTTGTTTTGGGTCTCTAAATTTAAACCCTAACGTGAAACACCTTGGGCTTATGCTTCTTGTAAAAATCTGCAGTCAGACCTTAGTCTGACTTGAAATCACTCCCCAAATCAGTAATTAAATCAAAATAAGATAAAATTTGGTAGAGATTTTTCTTTTTCAATGCATTTTAAAAGGAATATTTTTTAAAGATTTTTTTTATTGCATGCAATTTTTCACGAATTTTTGTGTTCCAGGGGGTCAAAGAGACTAGATGGACCCCTTGTGAGAAATGCAATTTGAAACAATATCAAAAAGAAATCCAAAAATTCTTGGAAATTTATCGAAAAAACTAGGTTTCAGCAGCTTTCCAACTCCACAAAATTCATTTCAATCTGATTTATGCTGAGGTCAAAATTACTGTTTGAATTTGAATAAAATTAGAGTATAGACTATTTTGACCCCCTTCCACTGTATGAATTTTTAAAATTCGTACAGTGCGAATTTTTTCAAATAAATGGTGGAATAGAAAGCCTGTTTGAATCCCTAAGATCAAATGGAATCCCAACATTTTTGGATGCCTAATTTGATGGCACTAAATTTTTTAAAATCATAAATAATTTCTGGCCAGATTTCCAAATCTGACTTTGGTGTGTTTAAATAGTTTTCAAGTTAAAACATACCAAAGAAAGGAATTTTTTTTTATAAATTCAAAACCAAAAATTTGAATTTGAATTATATATATATTTTTTGATTTTTTTTAACCTAAGAAAGCAACAACTAGAGGATGTAGAAAATACTTGTGGTCTTCACCACGGATCAATGCATGCGCAGATCCTTGTCTTGACACCCTACAATAAAAATTATAAAATGTTAAGCAAATCCAAATCTAAACTCGCGCGTTGCCTCCTCGGCAATGGCACCATTTGACAAGTGCATTTTCGCGTGTTTTGAAATTGTCGGAAATCGTAGTATAGTTGTGCTAAACCCTTTATCAAAATATTTAATTATTTGTGAAACTCGTGTGATTTTATTCTTTTTAGAACTTGAGTCCCAGTCATTCATTTCTGGGAGGCATGAAAACGAATTGAGATTTGAAACCACTTTTCTAACCTAGATCTAACCTAACCTAATATTTGTCTTTTTTATGTTTTTTGATTTTTATTTTGAGACACAAAACGAAACCTAGATCTAGACATGCTAGCTAAAACCTAAGTGACTACGTACATCTAAGTGGGGCCATGGTGGCCGTGTGTGGTGTGAATGAACCTAAGTAACATGGAGACAAGCCACCACATAAACGAGAATTTAAAAATGTTACTAATGCATAAAAATGTCAACACATCTATACTAGAAAGCATTTAAATAGAAGAAATCTCTCACGCCGGAAAGGTGCCACTAGGGCCATCGGCCTTGTGTGAGGGTGTAGGCTAGACCTTGGGTATATAAACCCATCTACACACCTACCAAAAGTGATGACCAACCACAAGAGGCTATGGGTGAGCCTTCATAGTGGTCCAAGGAGAGTAGAAGATGGGGAGGGGGGGGGTCATCCTCTCTAGGTGGAGAAGGTAGCATGCCCAAGAGAGAAGAAGAGAGGGTGGAGTGGGCCCTTCTTCTCTTCTAGTAGTTGGCCTTGCAACTTGGAGGACCTTCTTTCTACCCACCCATGGAGGACCTTTGGAGGAGGGGTATGGCCTTGAGAGGAAAGGAGGAGAGGTGTGTGATAAACGCCAGTTTATCATCATTCTTATGCATTAAAACAAACCTAGCTCTTAGGATTTTACTCTGCAAATGGGTTTTTGGGCTGCATTTAGGCATAAATTAGGTTAGGCATGCATTGCATTTTTTATTGTGTTTTTAATTTGTTTTTGTGAGTGTTAGGGATAAATAGATTGCCAGATCCCTAGTACCCTAGCACTCAGGAAGGCAACTGATGAAGGAGAAGTTCTCACCAGCTAGAACTCATCTTGATCCAGCTCACCATAGCTGGAATTCAGCTCACCTGAATTAGGGTTAGCTCATCCTAACTCCATTTAGCTCATCTCAGCTGAATGGTAGCTCAAGAGAGCTCATCTTAGCTCACCCTAGCTCAGGTCAGCTCAGATCTAGCTCAACTTAGCAGAGTCTAGCTCATCTCAGCTCCCATTAGTCCACATGGAGCTCTAGCTAGCTCAGCTGAGTTGACTAGAGTTCACCCCATCTCAGGTCCAGCTACATCCAGCTCCACTCAACTTCAGCCAGCTGAAGATGACTTCATTCCAGCTCAGGAAGCTCAAGTTTAGCTCCCAGGGACTCAGCTTAGCTCAACTCAGTTGAGATAAGCTAACTTAGATGCCTCAGCCAGCTTGATCCTCCCCGGGAGCACCAAACCCAGCTCACTTTAGCTTGTCTTAGCAGCTAGCAAAGAACTAGCACGCTAAGCCAGCTAGAGTAGCTCCATGCCAGCCTCTTCAGCAGCTGCCAGCTCCAGTTCAAGCTCCAGACTTCTCCTCAGCTCCTCTCTTCAAACCTAAGCTCACATTACCTACTCCTCTACTCCATAGCTAGCTAAGCTAGCTAAGCTAAGCTTAGCTTAGCTTGCATACAACTCCTTGGCCATCCACCACCTTCAACTCAACCCTAGCTGGGTCCATCAACTAAGCTCACCTAAGCTAGCTATCCTACTCCAAGTTGGCGCCACCACCATCACACCCCTTCACCCCATCACCACTACCAAAAGCCACCTATTTTCCCTCCAAAATAACCTTCTAGAACCCTTCCCTTTTGGCACCAACTTTCCCTCCAAAATTCCCTTCATCTCCACCATCCACCAAACCCCCGTTCTAGAAGATGCTAGGTTGGCACCAAAATGGTGGTGTCTCTCCACCACCAAAAGCCACCAACACCACCATAACCACCCCCTTAACAACCCTTGAGTTGGCGCCAATTACCCTTAGCCATAGGATCCCCAACCACCTCCATCTTCCCATCTTAGCCCTCCATTTAAAGAGTCACCTTAGCCCCCTTCCTACTCTATATAAACCCACCACCTACCACCATTTTAGAGAATCCTCCATTAGTGTTTACTTCCACCTACATCTACCTATACCTACGGCCAAGAAGAAGGAGTAGAGAAGAAGATTAAAGGGGCACATCACCAGCCCCTTTGGTGCCTTCTTCTCCCCACTCTCTTCAACTTGGGCCATGCCAAGGAGGAGGAGCTTTCCACTTCAAGGAGGATGGCTAGGCAAAGGAGAAGAACATAGGGTGGACGTCCACCCTTGGAGAAAAGCTTAGGGCAAGCCCCCTTAGGGCTTGCTTTGGAGGACATCACCTTGGCAGAGCTATAAAAGGAAGGAGCTGAAGATCTTCTTTCAAGCCCAGGAGCTGACGAGTCGATTCTTCGCTTTAACAGTCGTTGGTTACATAAAATGTCGCGTCATTTGTAGTTCTATGTGGTGGAAAAATCGACTAATCAACAATTAATATAACCACTCAATTAGGAGCAGGTCATGTAAACAGGGAGGCAATGATGCAATAATATCTCAATTATTTCGTATTCATTCAATCTCATGAGAAATTGGTAGTCAAATCTGACATAAAATGTGACGGAAAGAAGATGCACAATAGCTTGAAAATATAGGTAGATGTGCAATTTTTCCTCATTGAAATATTCAATAAATATGTGATGATTTTATGCAATTTTCCATTGACATGTATTAAAGAAAATTTGTGCACATTTAAATCCCAAAACCAATGTCAAACAATGTTAATTACAAAAGCCACGCAATTGTAAGAGAGCTTGAATATGAAGTTGTAATTTTACCATAATAAAATATTCATAAATCAAAATTCTTTTTCCTGGAAATGGCATGAAATGTAATTACTAATTAGACTAAAAATAGAGGATTTTACCTCTCTCCTCCTCGCGATCGGGAGAGAGGTTCAATCGAGGAGAGGTTCGCACAGGTGGTTGGCTGAAGTGAGGCTATCGCGGTGGTTGCAACCGCACGTCGAGCAGTGGCCGGAGCTGGCCTGCCAGAGGAGAAAGGTAGCGGCGGTTCTAGACTTGCTGCTGTTGCAGGGAGCGCACGAAGGTGGCGCGGCGTACTGTAGGCTGGAGCACGCGTACTGTTGCACGCTGGAAGTGTGCTGGAGGTGGCGGCGAGGTACGGAAGGAGCGGGCGCGGGCTCTACTGCGTGTTGGAGGTGGGTGCTGCAGCATGTGCGCACTGCAGGCTGCAAGGTGGGCACGTTATAGTGGATGCTGCAGGAGGTGACGGCGAGACGCAGAAGGAGCATGCTGGAGTGGATGCTGTAGGAGGTGGCGGCGAGGCGCGGAAGGAGCGCGCTGGAGTGGGCATGCTGGAGTGGGTGCACTGGAGGCGTTGGCGGTCATGTGTAGGCGATGCACGTGCAGAGAAGAGCGTGCGGTGCTAGCGGGCTTGGCACTGGAGTGGATGCTGCAGGAGGTGGGGCAGAAGTGTGCAGGTGGTGCATGCGTAGAGAAGAGTGTGTGGTGTTCGAGGGCTTGGCGCTGGGGCGCAACAGGGTGTCCATGTGGCTGCTGCAGGAGGTGGTGCAAGTGTGCAACCAAAGGGGCGCGGGCGTGGAGTGAGCGGCCGGTTGCTGTTGGAGTGTGGGTCGAAGCTTCAGACGTCCGGGAAATTTCCCGAACGTCTTAACTGACTGAGGAGATGAAAATGTAGTGGCTGCGGCGGTGGTTGTTGGTGATGACGGCGAGAGTGGTGCACGCTGAGGTGCTCATGGTAATGCGGACGAGCTCCAGATGGCGGTGCGGCCTGTCACACCACACACCCACGGTGGTGGAGGCTCGTCGCCACAGTTGAGGCTGGCAGTGTGGAATGGACGAGAGATGAACTCTCTGCACAGTGGTGGATCGGGGGTGGAGGCCTCCCGAGCTCGGCTGCCTCCTCCTCTCTTTTGAAATCAGCTACCCTGACCAGATCCAACACATCCGCTCCTCCTTGATTGGGTTCTTCACTGCAGTAGCTGGAGGAAGAAATGCAGCCGTTGCATGTAGAAGACGAATAAAAAATAATGATAAAATATTATGGTTATTTATATACAAACCCTCAACTTTTATGTTAACTTAAATTAATGTATGCAATGCACCTAATTGGTTAACTAATTAAATGAATGCAATTCTAAGTTAATTCTAAATGCATTTAAATATGAATGCAATGCATGAATTATGTAATTAAATTAGAAATATAAATTAACATATTTACATCCTAATTTATGCTAAACAAATGTTAGAATTAACTTAATGTCTAGGCACTTAAATACTTAAATAGCTCAAAAATATGGGCTAACCAGGAGCTACCAGGCTTGGAGCAAGAAGAGCTTCATCCTCTTCATCACCATCATCATCTAAAGGATTTGTCTTTATTTTTTTTTCAATTTGTTTTTTTTTTGTAGAAGCATTCATCTACTAATAGACAATTTCCTTTAGTATAAAAAAGAAGTTGCCTTAATTTCTTGTTGCACTCTTGCTTTTTGCATTACCTTGCTTTATCTTTAGTATAGTTGCACTCCTCCTTTCTAATTAACCTAGGCCTCTACACACCTAGGTTGAGCTTAGAAAGAGGATAATTTTTTCACTTAGATTAGCATAGTAGGTGTGGTAATTTTTCTCGCCAACAACTTCGCTTGTTGCCTTAATTTCAAAAACATAAAAATGATATATTGAAAAAAAGACCAAAAAGAAAGTTGAGATTTATATTCCAAGCAAGAGATTTAATTTTTGCAAACTTGCCTCCTTGGACAACCCTAGATACCCCACTATCTAGGTTTATAAATTTAAGAGTTGATCGGTTTTGCGTGTTACAACAACGTATTTTATAAACCGCGTAAAATCCGTATTAGGTCGCAAGTGAGAGGTGGGGGATGATTAATTTCATGGCTCCACTTTTTGTCCTTATGGGACGACACCATTTGGTTGCCACTTTTGGTGGCTCCAAAAATAGCTAATGCCACAATTTTAGGATCTAGGCTTGTCACAAGTTCTAGGGTTTCCAAGAGAGTGTGAGTGGGTTTGGTAGGGGTAAAATAGGAAGGTGCGTGTGTGTGTGGGTGTGTGTTTTTCGTAGGGCTAGGTTGTGGGTTTTGGTAGGATTAGGTGCTAAATAGGTTGGGTCAATCTAGATTAAGTGGGTGTGGACCTAATTAGGCTTAGGAAAGTGTAATTGGATAGGAGTGATCCTAATTAGGTCTAGGTCAAGTCTAATTGGATGTGTTCATGTGATTAGGCTAGGGTAACCCTAATAGGTATGAGTCAATTAAATCCTAGGTGTTTCTAATTGGACTCGAGTGCTCCCAATCAACTGTAGATGCACCCAATTAGGAATGGAATACTTCAATTGGGTTAGCGATAGGATAAGTAGGGCTATGGATAGTGGACTAGGCTTAGGTGGTCTCTAATTTGGTTTCCTAGGGTGTCTGGTGTGGTTCCTAGGTCAAAATAGGAAAGCTAGGGCTTCCAACATCAAAATTAGGAATCAGATAGCAGTATCAGACGTCTAGGATAATGGTTAGATGTCTTATACTATAAAATTGGACATCTGGACATTAAATTGGAAATCCAATTCTTTGTCAGTATGAGTTTTGTCTTCCTGGATTGATATTTTGCAGAAATCAGACGTCCAGCCAGATGTTTGGACATCTTGAAAGGTGCTGGAGAGTGGGTTTTAGGTTTTCTAAGGTGGGTTTTGGTTCCTAAGTGTTTGGAAGAGGGCTAGGGTGGATAAGAACATGGATAGTGCTATCCATGTTTTTGTTTTGAGGCTAAGGTGTCCTAATGGAGGTTGTTTTGGGTTTGGGAAGGTTTTCCTAGGGTTTCTAAGGGTAGGGATAAGGCTATCCTCCTCACTCTTCTTATCTGGATAAGTCTTCTTCTTCCTTTATTGCTTTATTCCACTATCTCCTCCATCCTAGATCACTTTATTACCTGCAAATAGTAATAAAAACCATTAAATAGTAGGATATCTCATTTTATTCTAAATAGATTGATGCAATGCATGATATGCAAGATATGAGTGCAATATCGACAAATTAAGCTAGGTTCAGACATTATTTAGGTTTATTAGGACCCATGATTGCTGTGCAATCAGGATCCTAGAAGGTATGATATGAACTTTTCCAATCCAAACACTACGGCGAGCAGCTCCTTTTTCGTTATAGTGTAGTTTCGTTGAGCCTCATCTAAGGTTTTGCTTGCGTAGTAGATCACCATGGGTTTCTTCAATTGTCTTTGTCCTAGGACTGCTCCAATAGCAATGTCTGATGCACCACACATTATTTCAAAGTTGTGGGACCAGTCTAGGGGTTGTAATATAGGTGCAGTCGAGATTGTATCCCTTAGAGTGGTGTAGGCTTTGATGCAATCAGGTGTCATGTCAAAGTGGACATCATTGGCTAGAAGGTCAGTCAAGGGCTTAGATATCTTGGAGAAGTCTTTTATGAACCTTCTACAGAAGCCAACGTTTCCCAGGAAAGATCTGATTTGTTTGACCGAGCTAGGAGGTGGGAGTTTGGAAATTAAGTCAACTTTAGCTCGGTCGACTTCTATGCCCCTATGTGAGACAATGTGATCGAGGACAATCCCTTCTTGAACCATAAAATGGCTCCTTTCCTAGCTTAAAATCGGGTTGACCTCGATACATCATTTCAGAATTTTCTCTAGGTTACTAAGGCAATGGTCGAATGTGTCACCAAAAAGGGAGAAATCATCCATAAAAACCTCTAAATGTTCACCCACCATCTCTGGAAAGATGGCTAACATGCAACACTAAAAGGTAGTGGGTGCGTTGTGTAACCCGAATGGCATACGGTGGAATGCAAACATGCCATACAGGCAGGAGAACATGGTCTTCTCTTGATCTTTGGGTGCAATAGTAACCTGGTTATATTGTGAATATCCATCCAGGAAGTAGAAATATTTCCATCCTACCAATCGTTTGAGAATCTGATCAATGAATGGTAAGGGGAAATGATTCTTCTTAGTAGCTTCATTCAGCTTCCTATATTCAATAACACCAGCTACACGGTGGTGGTGCAGGTGGGGATGGATTCACCTTGTTCATTTGTGACAATGATGAGCCCAACTGTTGCTCACTCGAAATCAGGTTTTAAATCATTGCGTTGCAGTATAGTTGAAATCTCATGAAAAACAAATAAAATTTATACTCGAAAAAGTCTGAGGTTGTTTGTTGGGAGCAAATAGGAATTTAGTTCTCAAAATTGCAATTTAAAATAATAGAGATACGAAATTGTAATTAGAAATTGATTCAGAGTAATGTAGCAATAAGATCAAGTGTCAAACTGCAAAAAGAATGGAGTAAAATGGTGATTTGAATCACAATTACTCCCTACAATAATGGCAAATAAAACTCAATAGTTATATATGAAATGATCTCAGTCGTCTGAATATTCAATTAGTCGTCTTAAATGTCTGATGATCTGATTTCTTCTTCTGTTTCTTCTTGCTTTTCTTCTTCTTCCTTCTCTTCTTTCTCTGCTCTTCTTCCTGTGCGGCTCCTCTTCTTTTCTTCTTCTTTCTTTCTCTGTTCTTCTATTCTTCTTCTTCACACAGAGGGGGAAGGATCTCAATTTTGGGTAAGTGTCAGCCAATCCTTCTCAGAGCACAATCCCCTGCCCCCAAGCACGATCCTCTCTTTCTCTCCTTCGATTATGCTCTCCCAAAGCCTCCAACAATACCAGGTTATCGGGGTTTTGGACCTAGAGTGCACCCGGGTCCAGTGCTGCGGGCATGGGTTGCAGCCGAGGAGTGTAAGGCGTAGGTGAGTTATCTGGTTACGGCCAGATCCATGGGGTCAGAGTTGCGGACGAGGCTGAGTGAGGGTGCGGGGGACCTTACCCCCCAAGTGTCTAACGCGATAAGCCCCAGGCACTTTTTCAATTTATGTGACTGTGTTTGCTCATCAACTAACGATGTGGGACTAAAGTCCCACACCTTCTTCGCTTGCGTCTCTAAGTAGCACCTGCAGGGGAAACCTCATCCAATTGGGCTTGTTCTGTGCTTGGTGTCCCAATCCAGAACCTGGGTGCATATGTTGAATCAAACCGCACTACCTGGAGATGCAACCTGGGGTGTGTGTGGCCGTGAACTTGAAGAACACGGTGGCGACGGGCGAAGCTCCGATGAACCTGAAGAACACGCAAAACTGCCTCACAGCCAAATTAAACTTGATCAGGAGGTTCTCCAGACATTGGTGATGTAGTGGCGGTGGTTTCGTGGTGAGGCGAGGTGTGGAGTGATGTGTCGGAAGCGGTGAAGGTCAGAGAGTAGTGGGTCATTCAACGGCATGTTTGATTGGGCGAGAGGATAAATAGGGAGAGGGGTTTTGAAGAGGGTGGAGAGGTGAAGGTTGTGAGGTGGTTGGCGAGACGTTTGGTGGTCTGTGGTGGTGGCACGGGCTCGCCGGAGCCTGATCGATCGTGAAGATGGTGAGGGAGATAAGAGGTTGGCAGTCGAAGTAAGAAGTTAAAGGGAGGAAAAGAAAGGAGAGAGAAGAAGGGAGTTTAAGGACCTAGAATTGCAAATGAAGGAGGTAGGGCGCCGTTGGTTGTGGTTGGCTGGCGTCGTGGACGAAGGGTTTTCCGATGAGGATGAAGGGGCTAGGGCACCTCTGAGTAGGCCGTCAGGAGGCGGAGGAAGTCGGGGAGGAAGGAGACACTCCCAATTTGGTCGTTGGGAGGCCGTAGGACAACAGAGGGAGATGATCACCGGAGCTAGGTCGGAGGAGGCCGGAGGTAGGGTTAGAAAGATCTTTTTGGCCTCAAAACTAGCTGAAAAATTGCGTAAGGCCTTGGAGGTGCTTATATAGGGCTTAAGAGGAGGTTCCAAGCTTGGAAACAAGCTTGGAGACCTTGGAGCTTACGTAAATGAATGATACCTATTCCTTCTAAAGGTTCGTATGAGCTTTTGGGAAGGTGTTGGGATCCCTGGATGGGTTCATTTGAAAGGAAATTTCCTAAGGAATCTGTGTTTCAAATTTGGGATTGATTGATGGAGAATCGAGCAAGAAATCCTTACTCAAAACTCGATGGGAAGGTTGAACCTCCCAAAAATGGCATGGGGACCTGCTTGTGAATAAGACAAATAAGTTGGGGGGTTATTTGTAAGAGAATTCAAAAGTTAAGGGTCTGAATGAGATAGAAAGAGTCTGATTGGACAAAAATGCAAACTTGTTCAAGATGCTCTCAGATTGGGCCCAAATCTTGATACAAACCTAATTTGGACCTAAGGAATCCAATGGTGAAGTTAGATTTAGGTTTTGACCAAGTTTGACTGGGTAAGGTATGAAAAAACCCAAATTAGGGCAAATGTATGTCTAAGACTCTATTTTGGGTAAAGACATGTTCTGATGGTCAAATTGAAGGTTCCAAATCCTAGAGAATATTTTTATATGAATTTTAGAGGATTTAGGTGAATTTTATCCTGAGCAGAACCTCAGTTAATTTAAGAAGGTCTATTTTTAGGGTTTTAAAAGTCATTTAATTCTAAAAACACGTGCAAACCCTTTTCTGTCTTCTCTAACCAACTTATTAGCCTTTTAGGACCGTTTACCCTTAATTACCCCCTGAGAAAACCCATGATTGTACTGCATTCATGATATGATGGTACAACTGTAGTTTTAACCCTATTTTCTTGTCTTTCCCTCAGAATGACTTTGCAATGAAATATGGCTCTCTAGTAGTTATGTAGGAGCATTTGCTGACTTAATTAAATCAAAATGAGCTAGTTATGGCTCATGATGTTGTTCCCATCATACCCCCATGCCTAGCTTTTGCTAGTCCCTTAGCAAAATCTCATGAAATTAACTTTAATTCTAGACCATATGCCTTTTTATGCTCAAAACTCTGATGTGTGCTTTCTTTTGTAGATTAGGTCAGAATGCTGATGGTAGGCCTAGAGGTACTCAAGTACCAACCAAGATCCGGACCTGACCTGCTCTAGCCTCAGTCTGCCACGAAGGTTTCTAAGGTCCACAGGAACTAACCTAAGGTTTGTTGAACTCCGCGGTTAAAGCACCTATGCTTGTAACATGTTTTAGCTCAGGTTCAGTTTGCAGTGCGTTTTTGTAAGAGAGAGACAGAGGAAATTTTCTTTATTTTTGGACAGTTTTCTCTCTCTTTTCTTTTTATTTTTTAGCTTCATATTGGCTTTACAACACGGTATATATCGGATTGCTAGTTCCTACCATCAATCCTCAAACGGTCCCTGGTAATCGATGCTTTGAGATAGCACCACCCATGGCAACCCCCAGAACCTTGGATTTTGATATTGTGAGATAATCCCACCCATGGCATTCTGTAGCTAAATTTTGACCTTGGCAATCGACATTTCGCGATAATGTCACCCATAGCATCTGAACCAGCACAAGGTGCTTACATGCCCTCGGTAGGATATTTAGATATCCTAGGAGACAAGCACCGAGGAGATGATATGCTATTGCACATCTTCGAGGGGAATTTCTTGCCTCTTCACGCTAGGAACTCATCCAAATCAACTTGTGTTGATCAGCCACTCCTACTCTAGGTAACTTTTTCAGAACAGATTTAACGCCTTTGCATGATTTTGATAATTAAGCACACTGAACTAGACTGTGTGTGAGTTGGGGTGCTTAGGTTATCGAGTCCTGCAAACTAGAGGTCAGTTAACGAGGCTGAATAATCCGTAAGCCTTAGACCTAATACTTAAGCTTCGCATTTTCCCCAACCTCTTGAGGACTATCCAGATCTTAGCGGATACTTGAATTTTTAAGCCGAGGATCGCAGCCCAAGAGTCCTAAGATCAACGTTCATACTAATCTCTTTTGTCTCTTAGCACTTTTTATCTTTCATTTTCTTTATTTTTAATTTGGTCTAGAACTAAGTCAATTCCTTAATCTTTTACTGATGACTATCTCTTTTCCTTTTCTTTTCAAATTGTGCTCCTTTTTGACATTTTTATCTCCTCTTTTCTCCTAAAAAATGATATGCAATCAATTCACTCAAAATTTCCTCCCTTCTATTTTTTATTCTTTTTTTCAATTTTTTATTTTTTTGGCTTTTGGAATATGTGCTTTTTTTGATGAAATCCTTTCTTGTGAAGTAATTCTCACAACATTTTGCACTTTAATACCCCCCCATGACTATGATTTGCAATGTCCTCATTGTAAATTAGGTGGGTTCGAATTCAGATAGATTGTACATTAGAATAGGTTTTGGGTGGGTGACCGGGTCGGGGTGACTGTTGCAGATAATTTCAAGTTCGGGTATGGGTACCAGAGGTGGAGTCGGCTGTTCTAATGGATGAACCCTAAAGTACAATATGAGTTCAACATAAGATGTGTCAAGAAGGGTTTCAGGTTTTTCAAAAAATGATGGGTTGCCCCCTGTTAATCACTGAGTTTAATGCCATTAGCCGATCGCAATGAGTTCAGGAGAATGGAGATCAAAAGATACCTCAGCTCTGTTCGTATCGTGAGTTTAATGAACGGCTTAAGTCGCTGACCATTCACAACAAAGGTTTTGGAATCAAGGCTAGGTTGGCTGATTTCAATAGCTCCATTTCTAAAGATTCGTCTCACCATGAATGGTCCAATCCATTTTGATATGAGTTTTCCTGGGAAAAGTTTGAGTTTGGCATCAAAGAGTAGAACTTTCTGACCAAGGTGGAAAGATTTCGTACATAGTGCCTGTCATGGAAGGCTTTAACTTGCTCTTTGTAGATACACGAGTTCTCATACGCATCATTGCATAGTTCCTCGATCTTGCTTAATTGCAACTGGCAGTGTATTCCAACCTTCACTAGATCCAGATTGCACTTCCGTACTGCCCAATAAGCCTTGTGCTCCATCTCGATGAGAAGGTAACATGCCTTACCGTATACTAATATGAAGGGAGACATGCCTAATTGGGTTTGTGGGCAGTCCTATAGGCCCACAAGGCTTCTGGAAGGCGAGTAGACCAATCTTTCCTATCAGGCCGAACAGTGACCTAAAGGTTCTTTTTGATCTACCAATTTGATAGTTCTGCCAGTCCATTAGTCTGGGGGTGGTAAGGAGTCGAAATACGATGTGACACCCCATACCTTTTCATCAGGGACTGGAAGTGCACATTGGTAAAATGAGACCCGCCATCGCTGATAATGGCCTTAGGAACCCCAAATCTGGTAAAGATCTCCTAGATAAATTGGACAACTTTATGATCACTAGTTCTCGTGGGGATGACTTCGATCCATTTAGAGACAATCAACAGTGAGTAGAATGTATTCGAAGCCATTAGATCTGGGAAAGGGTCCCATGAAATCAATTACCCATATGTCAAAGATTTCACACACAATAATTGGGTTCAAGGGCATCATATCCCGTGGGCCCATGTTGCCGAGGGTCTGACGAGTGCATGCCCTACAATACATCTGTGTGTCTTTGAACAAAATGGGCCAAAAGAACCCACACTGGAGAATTTTCACTGTAGTTTTGCTCCCAGAGAAATGGCCACTGGTCATGATAGAATGACATTATGTTATTGACCTCGTCGTCAGGAATGCATCTCCGGATCACCTGATCATTGCCAATGTGGAAAGGGTATGGTTCCTCCCAAATATAGTACTTGGCCTCGGCAATCAATTTGTCCCACTTGGAAGTCGCCCAATCTAGCGGAACTTTCCCTGTAACCAAGTAGTTTACAATATCAGCAAACCATGGAAGATTATGAATGGCTAGCAGGTGTTCGTCCGGAAAATGCTCGGTGATTGGACCAGAAGGGTTGATGACGGAAGAAGGAAGATGGGACAAGTGGTTAGCTACCACATTCTGTTTTCCTGCTTTATCGCAAATCTCAAGATCAAATTCTTGCAACAGCAAGATCCAGCGGATTAGTCGAGGTTTCGCATCCTTCTTCGCAAGGAGGTGCCTCACTACAGTGTGATCTAAGTATATGACAAAATGGGAACCTAAAAGATATGATCTAAATTTTTCCAGGGCAAATACTATAGCTAGCAGCTCTTTCTCAATAACTGTATTGTTACGTTATGCCTCGTCAAGTGTCTTGCTAGCATAGTAGATGACCATGAGTTTCCCATCTATTTTCTGCCTAAGTACCACCCCTACAGCATAATTAGATGCATCGCACATGATCTCAAAGGGTTGAGACCAATCAGGGGATTGCAGGATAGGTGCTTGGGTAACTCAATGACGTAGGATCTTAAATGCTTGAGTGCACTCCTTGGAGATTTCAAAGGGGACATCCTTAAATAGAAGATTAGTCAGAGGGGTGCGATTTTTGAAAAATCGGGAATGAATCGACAGTAAAAATTGACGTGCTTCAGAAAAGATTGGATGTCTTTGACCAAGCTAGGCATTGGGAGTTTGGAAATCAGATTCACCTTGGCTCGATCAACCTGGATGCCTTTTTTAGAGATTAGATGTCCCAAGACAATTTCCTCAAGTACCATGAAGTGGCTCTTTTCCCAAAAAAGAACCAAGTTCACGTCGATGCATCACATAAGGATTTGGACCAAGTGCAGGAGGCAATCATCAAATGATTCACCAAGTATCGAGAAGTCATCCATGAAGATTTCAAGGTATTCACCAACCATATCTGAGAATATGGCAAGCATTCACCACTGAAAAGTGGTGGGTGCATTGCACAGACCAAATGGCATCCTTCGGAATACGTATGTTCTGAAGGGGCAGGTGAAGGTGGTATTCTCTTGGTCCTCGGGATGGATTGCTACCTGATTATAATCAGAATACCCATCCAAAAAATAGAAGAATCGATTTCCTGCTAGTTTCTCGAGAATTTGATCAATGAACGGTAGTGGGAAATGATCCTTCTTCGTGGAGGAATTGAGTTTTCTATAACCAATGTAGACACTCCACGAGTTTGCTATACAGGTTGGTATGGTTTCTCCAGTTTCAGTCCTGATGATGGTGAGCCCTGCCTTCTTAGGCACAACTTGGATTGGGCTCACCCACCGACTGTCGGAGATCGGGTAGATGATCCCTGCATCTAACCACTTGATGATCTCCTTTTTCACGACATCTTGCAGATTTGGATTTAGGCATCTCTACATTTCACGGGATGGTTGTGAGCCCTCTTCTATGTATATGTGATATGTGCAGTATGAAGGGCTAATGCCAGTCAGATCATTAAGAATCCACCCAATGGCTCTCCAATGTTGCTGGCAAACAGAAATTAGGTGTGTTTCCTACTTAGGTGTGAGTCGGGAGTTGATAATCATAGGAAATGTCTTATTGGAACCCAAAAAGATGTATTTGAGGTGATCAGGAAGAGGCTTTAATTCCATTACTGGGTTGTCAGCAGCAGCGGATGGTTCAGGGTGGGTGTTGGGAGCAAAGGAAGGAGCTATGGGTGTGTCTAGGTTGAGTTCGAACTCCTCTAATTATGGGTTTTGATCCTCTTGTGGTTTGGTCGGGCGTGTTTCGCATGTTAGAAATAGAGGTTATAAGCAACCCATCGTTGTAGTTGCAAAACACGTCGATCATATAAAATTTATACCGAAACTCCAAGGGAGTCCTAGGTCAAACACAGGGAGGTGACGTTTACTTTACTTGAAAACCGTGCTTCGTTTTGTTTCTTTTTGGTATTTTGGGGTTTTATTATTTTTTGTACTTTTGAAATCAAAGAAAAAATATGAAAGCATATATGATATATATCACAAGATAGAGATGTGGAGCAAATATGATATATATTACTTCCAATGTCAATTACAAGAAACTATGAAAGCATATAAAGAGAGGGAGGTGAGAGGAAATCTCTCGAATCGGTTGTTCGGTGAGACGACAGCGCCTGTTGGAAGCTCGAACAAAGGAGGTGAGGAGCGGGACGACGGAGGTGAGATGCTGGAGGACGTCAGGTTGAGGAAAGCTTCGGCGTAACTTCGGAATGGAGGTGAGAAGACGGAGTTGATTTGCTACCAGAATGGAGGTGGGAGGACAGCTCCAAGGTGACCTATGAAGGGAGATGGGAAGTTGGAGGAGTATTTGGTGGGGCAGAGGTTCGCTACACTAATAGGCACCATGGGAGCTTGAGAACGACCTCTAATGGAGCGTTGGTAGGTTTGCTAGAGCTTGGGAATAGGTGGGAGTAGAGTAGGTAGAGATGGCTTGGAAGGGAGGGGGTGTAGGTCCTTTTATAGTGGAGGAGAAGAGGCAAAAATAGGTATAGGACTATTAGTGACATCCAGGCCGTCGGTGGAAATGTCACTGTAGGCAGCTCATGCCCGCTGGCACCCACAGCTAGCTTTGCTGGCATGTGATGAATTACCGATGGCTGTAAGCGTCACTGTAAGTCTAGCTCATGCGTCGCTGTAGTCCACCTCACACTACGTTGGTGTGTGCCCACGCACTGGCGATGCGCGCAGGCACGCCCGCGCGCCCGCGCGAGTATGGTGCTGCGTGCGTGTGCTGGCGGCCTGGGTTGCGTCATGTGGCGCAATCTGGGCTGTCCATCTTCTTGTTGTAGGGGCTGCTACAGAGGTTGGATTGAGTCGATTTTTGTGCTGTTTGGCTGCAATCGTCGACTCGAATCCATCCGTGCGATCGGATTTATCATTTAAAGCTCCGAATTATGTCTCCAAGTCCTTTGGCCGTTGATCTTTCTCGGACTGCATATGGTGCTATGGGACTCCGATCGAGGCGATTTTAGAGGTGTTGGACTCCGATCGTCGTCTTGATCAGATTCGTACGGTCGAATCATCAATTCAAGGCTCCAAAATGAATATGTTTCTCTCCTAACCACAAAAAGGACGTAATTAACCTAAATTATATACAACTACTCTAAATGCAGAATGATGCATGCTATGCAGTATTTATAACATGAAATGCAAATCTAAGCCTAGGAACATGCATGAATAGGCATTTTACCCTCAACAAATGTGTTTACATCATACCCCCATGCCTTTCTTTTGCTTGTCCCTAGCAAAATTAAACTGTATGCTTTGTATACAAGTAGAATTAGGATTAGATCACTTAGGCCTAAGTTGTTTATTAACAATAGAAAATTTCAACTAAGGTCCTAAACTACGAAAGCTCAACAGTACCCGGGTGTCTGCTAGAATGCAGACCGCCCAAGTTCTCGCCTTATTTGATAAGGGAAGATATATATATTTTTTATTTTTCTTCTTTTCTAATTTTTTTGTACTTTTTGGAGTTTGAGAGTTCCGAGATAACTTTTTACGGCTACCCGACTCGCCCAAGACTTGAAAAGGACTCTAAGTACTAAGCATCTTTGTGAAAAAGTGATAGACTCACAAAACGGCCGTTAAGACAGACTTCGGGTTTCTACGACCCTAGGTGACCTTGCCTAAACGTTTATCTTTACGATCTATAGCTTTCTCCCTACTTCTTTTATTTATGGGGTCAACACAAGGGCAAACCCAGTGTATATCTCCCTGGTTTATTCTACTTCCCCGCTTCTTCCCTAAGTGTTTTGGGAATTATTGTGCATTTTTTTTTGTGAGCTGGGTTCTGGACAACCGACCGATGTGCTGTTACCACCGACAACTTGCCAGCCATACTCGTGCGGTGAAGTGTGGTTTTATTTATTTTTTTAATTTCTCCTTTTTCTTTTTTTTTCCTTTTGTTTTTGAGTGTTTATTTTTTTTTTCTTTAAGTAGGTGGCTTCCTTAATCTAAGATTTACCTAAAGGTAGTATAACGAAAATGGTCTTGTGGTTGGGCTCTGGACAATCGATCGATGTGCTGTTACCACCGGCAACTTGCCAGCCATACCACCCAAGTTGGTCCATTAGCTACCCAATTTTCGTAAAAATTGTTGGAAAGTGAGTCAGTGTAAAAAAAATGTGTGCAGATGCTTAGGCTTAAAGTCCCCCCAAATCAGAGGGCGGGTTGATAAGTCGCATATTTATCATCCCAAATTATTTACCAAATTAAAATGAATTTTAATTGGCGAGGACTTGAGACTAAGTCCACATTAGAGTGGACACCAGGGCTAATTAAGCTCTAAGACCTGAAGAGTCTAGGTGTTTTGGCCCTCTCGTATCATTTCCTAAAGTTAATAACTTCCAAATGCCTAAGTTCTCTTTTCCTAATTTCTTTTTTTATCTTTTTTCAAATTTTTAATTTTCTTTTATTTTATAAGAAACTAAAAGAAATTCTACGGAGTTAACATAATGATTTCAGGAATTGATTATCCACCCCCCCATGCATAAATGATGCAATATCCTCATTGTAAAAATAAAGATATGAAAAGGGCAGAGTAAGCTGAACATCACCTGAGTTTCGTGAAAATTCGGTCAGCTTCACAGAGAGGAGTGTATACACACGTGCTAAGTTTAATGCCTTCAGCTAGGCATAACATACATACAAAGAAGAAATTGAAAATTCACAAGTGCGAGTCAGAATCAAAATAAAAATATTGATCCTGAAGCCTGCCAACAGAATATGTCCATAGACGTGGACCAGATTATGGTGCAGACCCATGCCCCAGGGTGGAGTGGTTCTCAGGTTCAGGATGAAAATCACCCAAAACTGAAGGTTGTTGTGTTTGTGGGGCCGGGCCTGCGATTTAATGGTGTGCAACCCAAGACCAAAGTGTCGGACAATGGGTAAAGATGGGTCAATAGGTGCGATTGTCCACTTAACATCTAGCTTAGAAAAATAATCAGTTATTTCGAGCTTGGGTTGCACGTGAAAGATATCATAAGGGTCTTGGTAGAAAGTAGGTGGTTTTAGGTTAATAGGTACCCTTAGATCCAAAATCAAACTTCTCTCAAAATTAGCCTCCTAAATCTTTATTTCAACAATTCTATCCTCCAACATCAAGGGCTCAGGCTTCAGGACCTCTAGCATAGTATTCACCCCATATGATTCTCCCAAGCCCAGAAATCATGGTTGAATCAAGATTGATTTGGGCACAAAGATCTCAGAAGTCAGCTCTTTGGGGTGCAGATGAGAACTAGGGTCCATGATTGAATCATCAAGATTCGAATCCTCCAAGTTAAACTCAACCAAATCCAAATCTTCAATGAACGGGCTATCAAATGGTTCATTAGATTCCTCATGCCCGTTTGTCTCACTAAAATCATTTTCCTTATGTTCAAGTGAGACTTCACATAAAGATTCTTCACCCTCAGAGTCAAAGAATTGATGATCCTCATTTATATATGTCTCAAAATCATAAATCATTTCTTGATCCAAGGAGACAATTTTCTTCATTTCCTAACTTGGGGATCTCGAGTGAATTAATTGGTTCATCCTCAAATGGTTGCTCTAGCCCAACTTGGTCATCCCCGGTCTCAGAAAATGTATCCCCCCTGATAGGCGCCTGAGCGAGTTTAGACATTGGCTCTCCTGAAGGGGATTCATCTTAAGAATCATCCCAAGATTTGACTAGGGCAACCACAAATTTCATCCTTAACCTCGATAACTTCCCAAGAAGAAACTCACCCATGTCCCTATCCTTAACACTTTGGAGCAAATCCAATAGAGAATTATTAAGTTCATCAATCATTTTCATCATAGGCTCTAGTGCTTCAGTGCATGGTGTTGGCTGGGCTTCTAAAGATTGTATGGTGTTCCTAAAATTAGCCAACACTCTCTCTTGGATCTGATTCACCTGAACTGACTAGTTCGATTCAGGTTTAGGTGGGTTTGGGTTGAATCTAGGGGAGTCAAGATGTCGAGGTTCTCAGGTCCCTCCCTAAAAGTAGGTCATTCTAGGTTGTTCAAAGATGGTGGCGACCTATATTCAGTGGAATATTGGGGAGGGTAGGTGTTATTATCATGATATCCTTCTTGATTGTAAATCAGGTTGGTTTGGTCATCAAAGGATGGAGATCTATAATCATTGTAGCCCTGGGAAGGATAATAATCATAGTCTTGTTGTCCAAGGTTAGGCCCTGGACATTGAGGTCCAGATTCATATCCCTAATCAAAGTCATCCTGGCTAGTGGATGGATAATTACAAGTTAAGTCGGGATAGTAATCATCTTGGGGGTAAGTGGTGGTTGGAGGATAGGCTGTGAAATGTGTGTAGGATGTGGAAGGGTACATGGTGAAGTAAGGAGGGAAATCAGAAGAGAAAGGAGCCCTGCAATACAAAAATACAAGCCTGTCCTTAGGTTGGGTAGCTTAAAGATCTACAAACTCTCAGAATCCATCCTAAGATTATAGATGATTTACTCTACTTATGTCCAGGCAATCCAACCAGTTAGAAGGAAGGACTGGGGAGAAGGTTCTTCCTTTGGCTTGTGCCTCTGGTTCCTAGTGTACCCCCCAGCCATGGTCATTTGACGCTACTCCCCTAGCTAGACATTAGATTGACTAGTATAAGCAGGTTAATCGTGAATAATCTCAATTTGGATCGTGATGAGCGAACCAGTCCTTAAGGCCAACGTCTAATCAATTTTAGTTAGGCTTGGGACAATGGTGCTTCAGGAATGTGATGGGCCCTTTAGATGGGTTGTGCCCTTAATGATCAGTTAAAATTTGTGTGCGTGCACAACCAGGGTTTTCAAACAAGGTTATTTGATGATGTGTCTTTTAGGATTTAACCTTGTTTAGTAGCTTTTAGGGTTTAATTCATAGGTTGGTTCAATCAAGGTTTAGTAGAACACTCCAAGTTTTGAAAGCACGGGTGATGATATGTTCCTTTAAAAATAAAAAATAATGTGGAGTGCCTGGTTTAGCCCTAAGAATCAACCCTAAGTGGCAAGCTACTTGATGGATCAGTTTTAAATTGAGTGGTACAACCCAGACAGCTCAATCAATTGGCCTATTGCACCACTTAGTTAAGGCACACATGAATGCTTAACCTATTCAGATTTCTACTCACTTATGTGTATTTAGTTGAAGTGTACCGGGTCCACAGGTCAGATCCTGATTAAGTGGTAGAATTAGAGTGATTTTGTGCCTTAGGATAAGAAGTTGTGGGTGTTAAGTGTGTATTTTCAGAAAATCCCACAATCAGATAACATTTTATTTATTTATTTTTATTTATGTCAATGGCGAGGTGAGTGGAGGTGGCAAACAAACAACCAAATCTATCCTAAGGTTTATAAAAAGCACCTAAGTTGATTTGGGTTTGAGTTATTAGGTTATGGAATGAAAACTAAGGTGGGGGTGGTGTGGGGGACACTTACAAAACGCTCTACCTGCACTTTACTCTGGTCTACTACACTTGGATCTCCATGCTAGGGTACCTGCAAGATAGTAGATAAAAGACAAGTATGGTTAGTGCTATGTAAATGCAAAGAAACGCAATAAACAATAAAGTAAATTCTGTTGCCTCCCCGGCAACGGCGCCAAAATGGTCGTGGGTGTGTCGCGTGTTGGAAATCGAGGTTATAGGTAACCCGTCGTTGTAGTTGCAAAACACGTCAATCAGATAAAATTTATACTGAAACTCCAAGGGAGTTCTGGGTCGAACACAAGGAGGCGACATTTACTTTACTTGAAAACCACGCTTTGTTTTGTTTCTTTTTGGTATTTTAGGGTTTTGTTATTTTTTTGTATTTCTGAAATAAGACAAAACAAGCAAATGTACCACAAGATACAGATGTGGAACAAATATGATATATATTACTTCCAATGTCAATTACAAGAAACTATGAAAGCATATAAAGAGAGGGAGGTGAGAGGAAATCTCCCGAATCGGCTGTTCGACGAGACGATGTTGCCTGGCAGAAGCTCGGACGAAGGAGGTAAGGAGCGGGACGATGGAGGTGAGGTGCTAGAGGACGTCGAGTTGAGGAAAGCTTCAGCGTAGCTCTGGAACGGAGGTGAGAAGATGGAGTTGATCTGCTACCGGAATGGAGGTGGGAGGACAACTCCAAGGTGACCTATGATGGGAGATGGGAAGTTGGAGTATTTGGTAGGGCAGAGGTTCGCTACACTAATAGGCACCTTGGGAGCTTGAGAACAAGCTCTAATGGAGCATTGGTAGGCTTGCTAGAGCTTGGGGATAGGTGGGAGTAGAGTAGGTAGAGATGGCTTGGAAGGACGGGGGTGTAGGTCCTTTTATAGTGGAGAAGAGGCAAAATTATGTATGGGACCATTAGTGACATCCAGGCCATCGCTGGAAACGTCGCTGTAGGCAACTCATGCACGCTGGCACCCACAGCTGGCTTTGCTAGCATGTGATGAATTACCGACGGCTGTAAGCATCACTGTAAGTCCAGCTCATGCGTCGCTGTAGTCCACCTCACACTGCGCTGGCGCTGCGCTCCTACCATGCCGCGCACGCGCGTGCCCACGCACTGGCGCTGCATGCCCGCACCCGCACCCGCGCTGCTACGCGTGTGCGGTGCTGCGTGCATGTGCTGGTGGCCTGGGCTGCGCCACGTGGCACAGTCTAGGCCATCCATCTTCTTGTTGTAGGGGCTGCTACAGGGGTCAGATTGAGTCGATTTTCATGCCGTTTGGCTACGATCGTCAACCCAAATCCATTCGCATGGTTAGATTTATCATTTGAAGCTTTGAATTATGTCTCCTAGTCCGTTTGCCATTGATCTTCCTTGGACTGCATATGGTCCTACGGGACTCCGATCAAGGCAATTTCAGAGGCGTTGGACTTCGATCGTCGTCTTAATCAGATCCGTATGGTCGGATTGTCAATCTGAGGCTCCGAAATAAATATGCTTCTCTCCTAACCACAAAAAGGATGTAATTAACCTAAATTATATAAAACTACTCTAAATGCAGAATGATGCATGCTATGCAATATTTATAACATGAAATGCAAATCTAAGCCTAGGAACATGTATGAATATGCATTTTTCCCTCAACAAATGTGTTTACATCATGGTTGATCAGAAATGGTCAAGTTTTCCTCGATACATAAGTCGTCAACCACAGCCTCTCGCAAATCTATTCTATAACTCCGCAATTAGTTCCTTGTTGGGCCTTGAAGATGTCGATCTTTAGTGTTTTGCTCCCAAATTTTAATTCAATTTGGCCCTCCTTATAATTGATATTAGCCCTAACAGTGGCCAAAAAGGGTCTCCCTAGTATGACCGATGTATTATTCACATTCTCAGGAGCATCCATGTCTAAGACAATAAAATCCACTGGAAAATAGAAATCATGTACCCTAACTATGACATCCTCGAGAATTCCTTTTGGTGACTTAATTGATCGGTCGGCTAGCTGTAAAGTCATTTCTATTGGTTTAAGCTTAGATTCCTTGAAACAGTCTAGTAGGGATGTAGGTATCAAATTTATGGAGGCTCCTAAGTCCAATAAAGGTCGGTCGAATTGTATATCACCGATTGCACAGGAGATCAGAGGGGTGCCTGGGTCTTTTGCCTTAGGCGGGAGTTTACTCAAAATGACGAAGCTAGCTTGCTACAACAGTACGATCGGGTTCCCATTTTTAGTTCGTGGCTTACGCTTAGGTGTACACACATCTTTCAGAAATTGTGCGTAAGTCAGTACGTGGTGTATAGCATCCATCAAGGGGATGTTTATATGGACCTACTCAAAGAGCTTAACCAGGTCCTCCTCAGGTGCCATGGGCTTGGCTGTCCTTTTTCCCTTGGTCAAGGCCTTGGGGAATAGAACCTTAGACGGTTCCTCTAGAATTGGCTCAGGATCTTGATCTAGGATGGGTGCGTCTTGGATGACCAATCTAGGGTTAGGGTTTGTATTACCTGGCTAGGAGTGGCTTGGATAAGGTGGGTCTTGTGTTGTTTTGCCACTCCGGGTAGTAACAGAATTCAATCCCTCCTAGTTCTGGTTTGGTGTGGGCAAAAGAGGTGCTTGTTGCCGGTAACCCGCATATGATGTCGAAGCCTCCATCCCATCAGGTGATGGAGTAGAAGGGGTTTTATAAACAAAGTGAGCTTGGCCCTGATTTGGGTTCATAACGTGCCTCCGGTTCGGCACGTTATTCGGATTAGGCAGAGGTTGTGAAGGAAGTATACCAGGTTGGCGGGGATTTGCCTTTTGGGTAAGTTGATTGCGGACCTATGTGATCTCGTCTTTCTTCTATTTTTGCATAGCTGCATTTATCTTTTGAATGTCAGCCAGAGTCTGAAGGATAAGAGTCATTTGATCTGCATGAGTCGGCCCAGATTGATAAGTTAGGTTAGGTCGAGGTTGAGGCGGCTGATATGGACGAGGAGCTTGTGGTTGGGGCTGATATTAAGGTCTCTAATTTTGATTATTTCCTGACCACATGAAATTAGGATGATTACGCCATCGAGGGCTGTAGGTGTTTGAGAATGGATCATTTTGAATGGCATTGAGGTCCTCGCAGGTATGAGGAACCTTGGAAAAGTCAGAATACGAGGGTTCAAAGTTCCCACAACTAGAGTAGATGGGTGTAGAGTTTCCTCCGAAACCAGAATCAGAAGAGGGTGGATACGAGTCCATCCCCTAGGAAGAGCGATGATAGATGTTATGCACAACCTCCCTACTAGAGGGCAATTGCATGAACAGGTTTTGCACAAAGGTGGCTCACTGTAAGTGTCGAGTTAGCTCATCCACCTTCTTCTCAATAATAGAGACCTTGTCCAGATGACTGGCCATTAGTTCCAAGTCGGCGGAAGAGGACAGGCCCTACGTATCATGTGCTCCCTTTGGATTTGTCAATGCACAGGCATTCGTCCGGTCAAACATGCCCATGGATTCATTATTGGAGTTCTTGCACATATTCTCGAGAATCTCCTACACGGTGTCTTCGTGTTGACCCATGATGTTTCCTTCGCAGGTCGCATTGACGAATAATTGAATATCCTCATGGAGTCCCTAGTAAAAAGACTGGACTTGTTCCCATTTAGGAACTCCGTGGTGGGGGCACTTTCGCATGAGATCCAGAAAACGATCCCATGAGTCGTGAAGCAGTTCTCCTGCCTACTACGTGAAATTCGTGATCTGGTGCCATAAAGCATTTGTCCGACCAACAGGGAAGAACTTTCTCAGAAACTTGGAATGAAGTTCCACCCAGGTGTTAATTGGATGCATTTGGGCTTGGTACCAGTGAGCAGCCTTATCCATGAGAGAGAAGGAGAACATTTTCATAAGTTGAACATCCCGATTTTGAGAATCTGACCCGAAGGTCTAGGCCAGATGCTTGGGTTGCTTGATATGCTGGAAAGGATCTTCGGAATTACGCCCATGGAATTTGGGAATGGCATGAATCATGTTGGGCTTGAGTTCAGTATTAGGACCTCTAGTAGGGATTTGAACTTGAGGTTCGATTGCCACCGCAGCGAGATTATAGTGATCTCGCATCATTGGACGCTGCGGTGGGTTCACAAATGCTTGGAATAGATCATTGAGGTGCTGAAGCTGATTTTCAAGATTATTTTCTTCTACTGGTTGTGCCATGATGGATGGAGAATTAGGTTTAGATGAATTAGAAGAGATATCGATTGGATTAGGTTGTTGCACAAATAAGGAAGTCGAGGCTTGGCCTCGATGGGAATGATTAGCTAATGGAGGCCTTAAGGATGGTCTTTGTGACCTCCTCCCGAACATGCGTCGATGGAGTAGATGAGAGGTAGAATGTAATGGACCCAATCAAGACAACCAAAAAATTTTTGGATGACTATAGAGGTTTGGGGCAGATGATACCCTTTAGTCAGAAAGCCGTCCACCTGAGAATTACCTGGGCAGCCAGAGAGGGAGAGTCCCACAAAGGCCCCTACACGGTAGAGCGCCCCCACGAGTTATAGGGTTTCCCCCACCTGACCTCTCTTGTCACTGATGATCCAGGTAGACCAGAATGGGGACTTGACCTCTTAAGTCTACCAGTTTTAATTAAGAGCAAGGGTACTTATGATTTCACTTGAACTTTTAAGATGTTTTTCTGAAAGGTGACTTAATTCGAATATTGGTTAACCCACAAAGTGGGTCAACTTCACCTGTATTGTCCTTTTAATAAATTTATGTCCCTCTTTTAGTGTTCAAATGAATTTAAGAGCCTGATTTTAGGGTTTTGATTGAATAGATTAATTCAATCAAGGTTTAGGCACACATTGTTTTGAAAGATTGATTCTTGATTAAACAAGTGTGTCTCTAAAATCCTAAACTGGTATCCTTAATTGGCTCTGATTTGGTCACTTTAATTTGTCAAAATGTGGTACCTAGGGTTCAAATAAGAATGTGATAACCCTAGATGCCTTAAGCTTCAAGTGGATGCACAGATCAGGGTTTGGACATTCTCTAGAATGTATCAAATCAGGCAACTTGATGATTTGTCTAAGAATAGAATGCAAGTAGCCCTAATTGATTTTTTCCCTTTTTTTTAGCTTTTTCAGATTCAGGGGCTTAGAAGAAGGTAGATGGAGTTTACCTGTCCCTGGAGTGGTTGATGTGCGACTAATTTCCTTTAATGAGTCCTTGAAACAGATCACAATCAAATGAGATGTAGCAAGTTAGAATCCAACCTGATATTGCAATCAAGAGATCTGAATTGTGCGTTGCTCCCCGGCAACGTCACCAAAATGTTGCTTGCTCAAAATTAGGTTTTAAATCATTGTGTTGTAGTATAGTTGAAATCTCATGAAAAATAGATAAAATTTATACTAAAAAAAGTCCAAGGTCGTTCGTTGGGAGAAAATAGGAATTCAGTTCTAAAAATTACAATTTAAAATAATAGAGATACGAAATTGTAATCAGAAATTGATTTAGAGTAATGTAGAAATAAGATCAAGCATCAGACTGCAAAAAGAATGGAGTAAAATGCTGATTTGAATCACCAATTACTCCCTACAACAATGGCAAATAGAACTCAATAGTTATATATGAAATGATCTCAGCTGTCTAAATATTCAATTAGAGGTCTTAAATGTTGATGATCTGATTTCTTCTTCCTTCTCTTCTTTCTCTGCTTTTCTTCCTGTGCGACTCCTCTTCTTTTCTTCTTCTTCTTTGTTTCTCTGTTCTTCTGTTCTTCTATTCTTCTTCTTCACGCAGAGGGGGAAGGATCTTCAATTTTGGCTAAGTGTCAACCAATCCTTCTCAGAGCAAAACCCCCTACCCCTGGGCACGATCCTCTCTTTCTCTCCTTCGGTTACGCTCTTACAGAGCCTCCAACAGTACCGGGTTATCGGGTTTTCGGACCTAGAGCGCACCCGGGTCCAGGGCTGTGGGTGTGGGTCATAGCCGAGTGTAAGGCGTAGGCTGGTTATTAGGTTACGGCCAGATCCGCAGGGTCAGAGTTGCGGACGAGGTCGAGTGAGGGTGTGGGGGATCTCACCCCCCAAGTGTCTAAGGCGATAAGCCCCGTGCACTTTTTCAATTTATGCGACTACATTTGCTCACCAACTAATGATGTGGGACTAAAGTTCCATGCCTTCTTCGCTTGCGTCTCTAAGTAGCACCTGCAGGGGAAACCTCATCCAGTTGGGCTTGTTCTGTGCTTGGTGTCCCCAATCCAGAACCTGGGTGCGTGTGTTGAGCCAAACCGCACGACCTGGAGATGCAACCTGGGGTGTGCATGGCCATGAACTTGAAGAACACGGTGGCGACGGGCGAAGCTCTGATGAAACCTGAAGAACATGCAAAATGGCCTCACGGCCAAATTAAACTTGCTCAGGAGGTTCGCCAGACATTAGCGAATGTAGTGGCGGTGGTTTCATGGTGAGGTTAGGCCTGGAGTGATGTGCCGAAAGTGGCGAAGGTCGAAGAACAATGGGTCTTTCGACGGCTGGTTTGAGTGGGCGAGAGGATGAATAGGGAGAGGGGATTTGAAGAGGGTGGAGAGGTGAAGGTTGTGAGGTGGTTGGCGAGGCATTTGGTGGTTTGTGGTGGTGGCATGGGCTCGTCGGAGCCCGATCGATCGTGGAGAAGACGGTGAGGGAGATAAGTGGTCGGCGATCGAAGTAAGAAGTTAAGGGAGGAAAAGAAAGGAGAGAGAAAAAGGGAGTTTAAGGACCTAGAATTGCAGATGAGGGAGGTAGGGCGGCTTCTGCTGTGGTTGGTCGGCATCGTGGATGAAGGGTTTTTCGACGAGGGAGATGGCAGGGATGAAGGGGCTAGGGCGCCTTTGAGTTAGCTGTCGGGAGGTGGAGGAATTTGGGGAGGAAGGAGACACTCCCAATTTTGGCATTGGGAGGCCGTAGGATGACGGAGGGAGATGCTCGCCAGAGCTAGGTTGGAGGTGGCCAGAGGTTGGGTTAGAAAGAGCTTTTTGGCCTCAAAGCTAGCTGAAAAATTGCGCAAGGCCTTAGAGGTGCTTATATACGGCTTAAGAGGAGGTTCCAATCTTAGAGTCCTTGGAGCTTACGTAAACAAATGATACCCATTCCTTCTAAAGGTTCGCATGAGCTTCTGGGAAGAAGTTGGGATCCTTGGATGGGCTCATTTGGAAGGAAATTTCCTAAGGAATCTGTGTTTCAAATCTGGGATTGATTGAAAATCTAGCGAGAAATCCTCGCTCGAAACTCGATGATGAATGTTTAACCATTTAAAAATGGCATGGGGACCTGCTTGTGAAGAATACAAATAAGTTGGGGGCCCTTTTGTAAGAGAATTCAAAAGGTAAGGGTCTGAATGAGATAGAAAGAGTCTGACTGGACCAAAATGCAAACTTAGTCAAGATGATCTCAGATTGGGTCCAAATTTTGGTACAAACCTAATTTGGACCCAAGGAATGCAATTGTGAAGTTAGATTTAGGTTTTGACCAAATTATATTGGGTAATTTATGCAAAAACCTAAATTGAGGTAAATGTTTGTCTCAGACTGTTTTGGGTCAAGATGGGTTTTGATGGTCAAATTGAAGGCTCCAAATCATAGAGAATATTTTTATATGAATTTTAGAGGATTTAGGAGAATTTTATCCTGACCATAACCTCAGTTAATTTGAGCGGTTCTATTTTTAGGGTTTCAAAAGTCATTTAATTCTCAAAACACGTGCAAACCCTTTTCTATCTGTTCTAACCCACTTATTAGCCTTTTAGGACCATTTGACCCTTGATTACTCCCTGGGAAAACCCGTGATTGTACTGCATTCATGATATGACGGTAAAACTAGTTTTAACCCTATTTTCTTATTTTTCCCTCAGAATGACTTTGCAATGAAATATGGCTCTTTGGCAGTTATGTAGAAGCATTTACTGACTTAATTAGATCAAAATGAGCTAGTTATGGCTAGTGATGGTGTTTCCATCACCAACCTTCTTTGGTACCACTTGAGTAGGGCTCACCTAGGGGCTATCGAAAATCGGATAGACGATTTCTACATCAAGACATTTAACTCTCTTTTTTAATGACCTCTCGCATGTTTAGGTTCAGTCGTCTTTGCATCTGGTGCTAGGGCTAATTCCTCCTAGGTCAGAAATTGTCCACCCAACTACTACATTTTGTTTAGAAAGAGTTCCAGTCAACCTAAGCTCTTGGTCCCTAGTTAGGTGTGCATTGATAATCATAGGGAAGGTATGTTTAGGTCCTAGGAAGACATACTTGAGGTTGTCGGGCAAAGCTTTGAGTTCAGGTGTAGGTAGAACAATGTTGGATGGGTAAGGGAAGGGAGGGAGTTGAATGACATCAATCTCCTCAAGTGGAGGTTGCTGATGATAATCAACTCTGCACAAATCTACAACCTCCAGAGATTAGGATGGGTTAGGGTGGTCTAAAGTTGGTTGAGTTAGATGGTCCTCTAAGGAGTTTACTATCAAGCATTCTTCAACTAAGGTTTCCACGGGATCACATTCCTCGACCCAATCACAATCGAAAGACTTCTTGCCTTGAACAATCGCAATTTCCATGCATCCTGTGTCGTAGTTGATGTTTGCTTTGGCCGTAGCTAAGAAGGGTCTTCTTAGGATGATGGGAATACTTTGTAATTATTCGGGGACTTCCATGTCAAGGACTAATAAGTCAACTGCGAAGTACAAGTCCTTAACCTGAATAATTACATCGTCGACTACCTCTTTCGAGGTGTTCATAGATCGGTTAGCAAGTTGGATAGTCACCGGTGTAGGCTTAAGTTCTCCAAATCCGAATTAGTGATAAAGGGTAGTCAGGATTAAGTTGATTGAGGCACCTAAATATAGGAGTGCTCTGTTAAAAGTCAAATCACCAATACTACACGAGATCAAATGCACTCTAGGGTCAGTTCTTTTAGGAGGTAGGTGCTTGGAGAAATCGTAGATCGCGTAATTGATAGAAAAAAGTGTCGTAGTATAGTAGCGAAGTACGATCAAACAAAGATATTGTTTTACAAAAATTATGAGACTTGAGTCCTGGTCGTTCGTCTATGGGAGGTGTTGCTTTCACTTTTGAAATCGATCTTTTTACTACTCTACTTTGTTTAAAGACGCACGCCGTATTCCAATCTCCTAACTAAAACTTCACCACTTCTGTTATTAACTCAGATCACATGCACATGCGTCAAGTAAATTACAAAAGTGAACGAGTGAGTTTCTGTGCGCACGATTCTAGTGAGGTGGTGACTGGTTATGGAGAAAGCATCTATTGTTAGATTTTCAATATCCTCAGGAAACGACATGCTGGTGTGTAATAGATAGACAATTAAAGAGCAGGCACTTAAATCATGCAAATACGATAATTATTAAGCTCGTGGTGATTTCAAACACATAAAGAGATATATATATATATAAAAGTGCATTTTCATTCATTCATTGGGGAGTTGTTTGCACAAGGAATATAGAGGAAAGCTTGTACATAAATGCTTGAAAATTAGACCTAGCTACCAGAAAATGATCGCATACAAGAATCGGTGGGGGGATTTCACATGCATCATTAGGGTAGAAGTAAGACTACACTACTAAGCAATAAATAAAAGCAATAAAATTATGAAGAGCATGAATTAAATCTAGAAGAATAAAAGGGCATTCAGGGGTGGTCCCTGATGGCCTTGGAGTGGTCGGGAGGAGAATGAGGGGCGGCTAATGTAGCTTAGGCCGACCCTTGGAGAGAGGTAGGGTTGATCCAGTGTCCTGGCATGATATCCTCCATGATGGTGGTGAGCTCATGGAGGTGGAGTAGCTAGCTAAGTGAAGGTGGGCGTGTATGGAGCTAATGGAGTGAGTGGTGACAATGGAAGCCAAGGATGTGAATGGGTGTGTTTGGCCGCCCATGGGGTCTTTTTATAGACCCAATGGATTTTCTCTAGAGAGGTGTGGAACTCTCTAGAGAGAGTCCAAGAGTGGCCAGCAACATGTGGGTGGAGGTGGTCTTTGAGATCAAAAAATTGTGGATCTCAATTTGAATGCCTCTTGGTTGCTAAATTTGGCAACCAAGAGGTGGCACCATCTCAAGAGAACTCTAGAGAATTCTACAGAAGTGTGTGCGTGAATGGGTGTGTGTGTGTGTGTGTGTGGTCATGCTCTACATGGCTAGGTGGCTTAGGGTAGGTCCTAAGGGGTTTGTGTAGGTGTAGATCTTGATTTTAGGGTTATAAACCCTAATTGCTAAGGTGAAAATGCAATTAAACTTAACCTAAGTTTAATTGAATGAGTGTGAGCCTAATTGAGGGTGACATAACTCAATCAGGTTGTGTTTAGGTCAATTGGACTCTCACTAAATCCAATTGAACCTGTGTGGGTTGAGATCTAAGCTCAATTGGACTCAATGAGTCCAATTGACTTAGGTGAAGTTAATTGACTTGATCTAAGTCAATTGG
Source organism: Thalassia testudinum (assembly GCA_037157565.1). Taxonomy (NCBI): domain Eukaryota; kingdom Viridiplantae; phylum Streptophyta; class Magnoliopsida; order Alismatales; family Hydrocharitaceae; genus Thalassia; species Thalassia testudinum. Next base: position 43,123,144 of record JAZHRO010000049.1, read on the forward strand.
GTTTGGTGAGGACCTAATTAGGTCCTTAGGTAGGTCTAGAGGTGATGCACTAGGGTTAGGACACCTTAATTTGGGTTCCTATGCTGTTGGGATTAGGACTAGGGAGATAGAGATCCAAGATCAAGACTTGAATCTCAAAACAGGGACTGGAGACCAGTATCGGACGTCCAAAAATAGGATCAGACGACTTATACTCAAAAATCAGAAGTCAAGACTTCAGTTCTGGACGTCCAATTTGAGTTAGGGGGAAATCAAGGTTCTGTTTTGGGTCCTCTGTAGAAATTGGACCTCTAACAAAGTGTCTGGATGCCCAAACACTGCAGAAGTGGGTTTAAGGTGTGTGGGAGATGGCTAAGGGTCCTGGACATCTTATAACTTATTTAGACGTCCAGATAAGGGTTGGAACTAGAGTTTTAAGGCTTCCTAGGGTGTTGTGACCTAATCTAAGGGTAGCTAAGGCTTGGGGAAGTCTCTAGGCTATCCTAGGGCTAGGATGGACCTAAGCTCTTCACATTTTACTGCTTTATTTCTACTTAATAGAATAGCAAACTTTTAACCCCCTTACATTATTGTTCCTATATCTAAACTAAGCCTTCTGCTCCAGCTTTGCTACAACTCCTGTTATTCCTAATCCAGCTTCAGATCTAGCTCTTGATCAGCTTATTCCCTGCAATCGACATAATGCACTTATTCAGCACATTATAACATTATTTTATGCATAGCTAAAGGAAAGCAGTAAAGATGCAGATAATGCGTATGCATGCATGAATAACCCTAACTTATGCTAACTCCTAGCTTAATCTAGGTCAATTAAGACCTATGATTGCTACGTAATTAGTTGGCTACTCAAAATCATCGAATTAGCCTGCTCAGATAGCACTACCTTCCTAGGTACTTGGGTTCTTAGCTTATGCATGGGTATGGAAACATCCTTTAAAAACTTCACGTAAGCGGGGATATGTTTGATTGCCTTGAGGAGGGGTATATTGATTTGTACTTATTTGAATATCTCGAATAACTCATTCTCAGCTCCATTTCTCTTCTTTTTGACCTTGTCCAAGGCTTTAGGGTTTGGGATTTGGGTTTGAACTGGGTTGGGTTCCTGATCCTTGGGTTCCTCTCACTCAGCCTCAGAATCATCAATTATCTTGGACATTGCAGTCACGGGAGGTGTCGACCATTTGGGGTCCTGGGTTTGGGTGCCACTTCACAAGGTAACCACATTGGATGAGGCATTGGAACTAGGGTTGGTGTTGCGTCACTCGAAGATCGTTGTAGTTAGTGGGAGTAAAATGCATCGTAGTATAGGGACAACAATCGAATTGATAACATTTAAATTTATAAGTGCTAAAAAAATCATGAGTTCTGAGGTCGTGCCCTGGGAGAAAATATGGAATTCAAACCACCAATCGAAGTAATAAGCAATGAGCACAATAACTAATTCACAAGAAAGATATTCAATGAATAAATGATCTACTCAAAATGATATAAGCAGCAAACTGTATCTCAAAAATCAATGGGACAAAAAGAATAGTTAAAACCTAAAAATGGTGATTTGAATCACCAATTAATTCCTCAGCTAGGCATATTTCCCAACGATACTCAATATCTCATTGTTTCAAATTAAATCAAATGTTTCAACAGTGTTACCAACCACTTAACCACGTCAGCACAACATGTCCACTTCAGAGCCAATATTCCAATAGTATCCAAATTAGACGTTGAACCCTAAGGTCAGACGCCTTAAGTGTTCAAAGTATAGCATAAAGCCTCAAAAGAAATATGCTAAGCATAGAGGCATGCTTGCACTCACTCCGATGAGAAATAATGCAAAACTCGACCCTCCTCCCTCAGAGAATCCTTTTCTCTCTCTAATCAGGTCGGGTAATTGGATCCAAGACCAGGCCTACTAGTGTGGTGGAGAACGAGGAGTGCTAGGTTCGGTGAGAGGGACCTCACCCTCGGTGTATAAGGCAAGCTACCTACGTGCATTATTCACTAAATACCCATTTTAATTTTAAAAGCCAATGATGTGGGACTATCGTGAAGAATTTTCTCGCATGCAGCTGCAGCAGGTGGTTCTTCTTGATTGTGGCTGCAGGTGTTGTTCTTTCTTCAATTGCCGTTGTAGCTGAGCTCTCCAGATGAATTTGTATCCATAGGAGGTAGTTGATAAGTCGATTTTCACTTTTGAAAATGATGATTAAGAAGATTTGTTGTTGTATTTCTAAGTGGTGGAAAATTGACTAATCAAAATAATTAGAATTAAAATTAAACCACTTACAGGAGAGCTGGTCATGTCCATAGGGAGGCAATGACCTATTTAAACTTGCATCGGTTAAAAACATATGTTCATGATTAGTTTCGTAAAGAAATCGGATCGAAATCGCATTTCAATTGAAATAATAAGACATTATCATGCTGATATTGTAGTTAAGCAAAACAAGAGGGAGATGCTCATAAAATCAACCGAATAGAATATTATTCACTAAAAATCTCTTCCCCCACAATGGCAAAAAATGTAAATTTTAATTAATGTCAAAATAAAGGATTGCTTGCAGCAGCTAGTGCACGAGGGAGGAGAGATCATCGGCGACCAGTAGCTTGGGGGAGGCATGTGGGGTTGAGGCCTTTACTTTGGCTGTGGCGGCGTGGACTGGGATGGTCGGACGTGGCTAAATGGCGGAGCAGAAGTTAGCGGCAAGCTGGTGCTGCAGGTGAAGTGCGCAGCCACTGGAGGTGCTAAGGACGCACGCTGCGCGCTGGTGGAGCTACTGGAGTAGTGTGCGCTCTGCATGCATGGGCTGGAGGCGAGGGCCGATGGGGGAGGTGCTCTGTTGCTACTGGAGGACATGTACTGGAGTGGCTATAGGTGGAGGTGCAGCAAGGGGGGGTGCGGAGGCTGTGCGGGCATGCAGTGGGTTGGTTCTACTGCGCACGGCACGGGGGCGCAGGTGGAGCTATAGTGTGCTCTGCACGTAGGAAAAGCTATTGCTGATGATGTGTGCGGCAAGCACGCAGGTGCATGCGTGTAGCTGTATAGGGAGCCGACGAAGCACTTGTTGCACGCGTGGTTTCTGCAGGGTAGTGAGCCGGTGCGCGCGGTTTGAGGGCTAGGGGTAGTGCAGTGGGTGGCATGCGGAGGCTGTGCTCTATTGCTGCAGTTGTAGCTGCTGTGTGAGTTGGGCGACGACAAGTGAAGTTGGGTTTGTTTTTGAGGTGGAAGAGAAATAGAGGAGAAAGTGGTGGGGGATGTGGAGTTGGTGGTCATGCAGTTGCATGGTGAGTCTGTAGTGCGGAGCTTTGCTATGGTAGTGCTAGCTGTCACCCCACATGGCCACGGTGGCGAAGCTTTGCCACTGTTGGTTGGTGGTAGTGGAGCAGATGAGAACACGTTCTCTGCACGGTGAGGAGTGGGGATGGAGGCCACACATGAATTATGCACTTAAGCTAAAAAAATATGAATTAATTTATTTACATCCTAATGTATGCTATCTAAATGTTAGAATTAACTTAATGTCTACGCACTTAAATACTTAAATAGCCCACAAATATGGGCTAATCAAATACCCCCATGCCTAGTTTTTGCTAGTCCCTAGCAAATCTAAGCAATAACCTAGCACTCCAAGTAAACTAGCTAACCTAATCGATCTTCCTTTAGAAACATGTTAAGTTAAGACTTTAGACCTAAGGTTCCCAAGTAGTTGCTAAGTTATAGACTAGTTCAGCTAAAGACGAGTTGCAGGCATAAGTTTCCCTGATTTCTTACTCTACCCTAGGGTTTATTTGTCCCAGAGATTAAAACATTCATGCATGTGCATTGGCCTGAGTTATTTGAGGTTGTATGATTTTCAACCTAGAAAGCGAGTTTTTTTTTTTTTTGTAATATATTTTTGTTTGATTCCTCTAAGTTTAACTTTGGATCAGCCATCAACATGGTCTGTGTCGGATTCATTGTTCCCATCACCAAACCTCGAAGGGTGCCTGGCTTTCGATGCTTTCAGATAGCACCGCCCATAGCGACCGCATGAACTCCTGGCAATCGACACATTGAGATAGTATCGCTCATGGATTTCTTAAGTGAATTTAGGCCTGTGGCAATCAACACTTCAAGATATGGCCACCCATGGTACTTGAATCGCACAATGCACTTACATGCTTTCAGTAGGATGGATATCCTAAGAGACAAGCACTGAGGAGGTGACATGTTATCATCGCATCCTGAACGTGAGTATATACTCCACCTCTCTTGCGGCAGGAACTCTTCCAATCAAATTGTATTTTCAAGCTTCTCCTAAGTCAAAACTAAGAGAACCAACTTTTCTTTAAGAAATGAATTAGGGTGATCACTATTTACACAAGATCAAGTGAGTGTAAAATGTGGATGCTTAGGTTACTAGGGCCAGTAAACCAAATGATAAAATAAGACTCCAGGTACTACCCAGCCTTTAACTTAATCCCTAGCTTTCCTTCCTTTACCTCTTGAGGAATGGTTCGCAACTTATGTCCTGCCTAAGTTTTTAAGTCCACAAAAGACCCTAGAGGTCTAAAGCTAGTAGCTCACTTAGCTTCTAAAGTTCGACACCTAGAATCAACTTAGTCTAATCTAAAGTTCTGGTCTGCTTAAGAATGCAGGGCCCAACCAGTTAAGCTCAATAATACAAAATGTTTTTCTTCTCTCTGTCTTTTTTTTTTTTCTGAATGCAATATGCATGAATGAATACAAAATGTAGACATGCTATGAACAGATGCCTCAGGTCCTCTCCCCCATTCCTGGTTCAAACAATGTCCTCATTGAAAACAAACAGTTAAAGGACGATATTACCTGAGGCGGAGAATGACAGGAGCTAAGGCTCCTCAAGAGTGACCTTGTCAACCAGATGGCAATCCAAAATAATGTATGGTTTAACCGTTGGCCGTTGATGAAAAAGGGAGTTGCCAAAGAGGAAGGGCTCTTGATCTCCACAGCTCCATGCAGAAACACTTTAGCGATTATGTAAGGCCCATCCCAACGAGAATTTAGTTTCCTTGGAAAAAGCTTAAGTCTGGAATTAAAAAGCTAGACTTGTTGGTTGGGCTTAAAGGTCTTTTCAAGGATATACTTATCATGCAAGACCTTAGTTCTCTCTTTATAAGCTTGAGAGGTGTCGTAAGCATCATTCCTCAACTCCTCAAGATCACTTAATTCTAGAAGTTGTGCCTTACTCACCTTTTCTAAATCCATGTTAACACTTCGAATAGCCCAAAGTGCCCTATGTTCCATCTCAACAGGTAAATGGCATGCTTTTCCATACATAATCCGAAAGGGAGATGTACCCAAAGTGGTCTTATAGGACATTTGCTACGCCCACAAAGCATCATCGAGCTTTTGGGACCAGTCCTTCCTATCAGCTCTAATGGTCTTTTCTAAAATGTTCTTTATCTCCCTATTCGACACTTCAACCTGGCCACTCATTTGAGGATGGTAAGGGGTAGTGACCTTGTGAGTCACTCCCAGACTCCTGAGTAGCTGATTGAAGTGGTGGTTTTGGAAATGAGGTCCCCCATCACTAATAATGGTCTTGGGGTAGCTAAAATGAGATATGATATTGGCCTTCACAAATTTCAAGACCACAAAGTTGTCATTTGTGAGCGTAAGAATGGCCTCTATCCATTTAGAGACATAATCAACTACCACCAAGATATATTCATAACCATGGGACGAAGGGAAGGGGCCCATAAAGTCAATTCCCAAAATATCAAAAATTTCAACATATTGAATAGGGTGTTGAGGCATCTCATTCCTCTTCCCAATTGTTCCAGTCTGTTGACATCTAATACAGGCCTTAACAAAATTATGAGAATCCTTAAGTAACGAAGGCCACGAAAAATCGGATTAGGGAACCTTAAAAGCAGTTTTCTTAGCACCAAAGCATCTGATTGCGTAGGAATCATAGGTCTTAATTGACCTAGATTAGGCTAGAACTTAGCATAAGTTAAGGAAATTCATGTATGCATAAGCATTATCTACATTTTTACTGCCCTTCTTTAGTTATGCATGAAATAATGTTATAATGTGCTGATTAAGTGCATTATGACGATTGCAGGGAATAAGCTGATATGCAACAGGATCTGAAGTTGGATCTGAAATAACGGGAGTTGTAGCAGAGCTGGAGCAGAAGCCCTAGTTTAGATGTAGGAATAATAATGTAAGGGGGTTAAAGGTTTTCTATTCTATAAGCAGAAATAAAGTAGTAAAATGTGAAGAGCTTAGGTCCATCCTAGCCCTAGGATAGCCTGGAGACCTCCCTAAGCCTTAGCCACCCTTAGATTAGGTCACAACACCCTAGGAAGCCCTAAAACCCTAGTTCCAACCCTTATCTGGACGTCCTGGACCCTTAGCCATCTCCCGCACACTTCAAACCAACTTCTGCAGTGTTATTGGACGTCCAATTTCTGCAGAATACCCAAAACAGAACCTGAAATCCTTCCTGACTCTGATTGGATGTCCAGACAACAAGTCTGGACTTCTGATTTTTGAGTATAAGACGTCTGGTTCTATTATTAGATGTCTAATACTGCTCTCCAATTCCTGTTTTGAGATTTAAGCCTTGATCTTGGATCTCTAGGCCCCTAAACCCAATTCCAATCCCATAGGAACCTAAATTAAGGTGCCCTAACCCTAGTACATCACCACTAGACCTCCCTAAGGACCTAATTAGCTCCTCACTAAACCTAATTGACTTGGATCTTAGTCAATTCCATCAGCCTATTCAATTGGACTCATTGAGTCCAATTGAGCCCTGATCTCAGCACACACTGTCCAATTGGACACAGTGAGAGTCCAATTGACCTAGACCTAAATAAATTGAGTTTTTTTACTCTCAATTAAGTTTGCACACACCCAATTAAACTTGTATTAAGTTTAATTGTACTTTACCTTAGTGAATTAGGGTTTATAACCCTAATTTGAGACATACCTTGACCTAAACCCACTAGAACCTAACCTAATCAACCTAGCCTTCGACCCACACACACCCACACACAACATCCGCATGAAAATACCTAGCCTAGAGTTCTCTAGAACTCTCTACAATGTGTGGTTGCCTTGGTTGCCAAAAATAGCAACCAAGAGCCTTTCAATTTTTAGATCCACATTTGGTGGATCTAAAAACCACCATCCACCCTCTCTCTCTGACTCTCCCTCGAGCTCCCACCATATGCCTCTCTAGAGAATTTCATAATTCTCTAGAGAGCTTCCCTTTGGTCTATAAAAAGACCCAATGGGTGGCCATTTGCACCCATTCACTTCCTTGGCATTCATTCCACTTAGGCTAGCCACTCCCATCTCCACTCGGCCTCCATGAGTTGAGCACCACCATGGAGGCCACCATCTCCATGCCAGGAAGCTGGATCAGCTCCCCAACCTCTCTCCAAGGGCCGGCCTAAGCTCCACTGGCCGCCCCTCCTTCTCTTAGCCACTCAAAGGCCATCGGAGACCACCTCCGAATGCCCTTCCTTCTGCTAGATTAGTAGCTTAGCTTTTCGTATATTTACTACTTTTATTTGCTACTTAGTAGTATAGTCTTACTTCTACCCTAATGATGCATGCGAAATCCCCCCATCGATTCTTGTATGCAATCGTTTTCTGGTAGCTAGGTTTAATTTTTAAGAATTTATGTATAAGCTTTCCTCTAGATTTCCTTGTGCCACAACTCTCCAATGATGAATAAAATTGCATTTATATATATATATATCTCTTTATGTGTTTGAAATGACCATGAGCTGAATGATTATTATATTTGCGTGATTCAAGTTGCCTGTTTCTAACTCCTAATATTCTCGCAACTAAGTATGTCATAGTTAACTATGTAATAATTAGGAACCGGCATGCGATTCTAAACAAAGTAGAGTAAGATCAATTTCAAAAGTAAAAGCAACGCCTCCCAGAGATGAACGACCGAGACTCAAGTCTCGTTATTTTTACAAAAAAATATCTTTGTTGGATCGTATTTTGCAACTATACTATGATGCTTTTATCAAAAACGCGAGCTATGTTTTCTGCCAACAAAATGGCGCCGTTGCCGGGGAGGCAACGTCATTTTTCTTGAGTTTGATCTTTTAATCTATCACTGACGAATCTGCCTCTACTTTTTGATGTGCAGGACAACACAGAAGGAAAACGGGATTTGCACACACATTGAGCGCGGCGAAGAAAAATCAGGTGCACATCACATTCTCTTAGATTAGGTTTATTTTCTGAACCCTAGTATTAGATCTACTTTCTGCAATCTCTTTTGTGAAAAAAAAAGATTTTTCTCATTTTCATGAAAAAGAAAAAAAAATCAAAAAGAAAAATTTTGGAAAAAATCTAGATTAGGTTTCCTTTCGACTCTAGGTTACTTTGAAAAAAAAAAGGATATTTTCTATGACTCTTTTGAAAAATTCTTCTTGAAAAAAAAAGTGCAAAATTTTTGAAAAAAGAAAAAAAAATGTCTTTTTGGTAGAAGGCTTGAATTTCAAATTCAAACCTCTTTAAAGGCTTTTCCATCATCTTTTGATTTTCGGCCATATTTCAAATCTAACTTAAAAATTCGATTGCCAAAAAATTCATTAGCGAAAAATTATAAAATTTGAGTTGAGCCTTCATTTTCAAACCATATTTCAAATGGCACCATTACTTTGAAAAAATTCCAAGTACAAAATTTTTTAAAATTCACGAAGTGTACAGGGGTCAAACTAACCCAGATTCAAAATTTTTCAAATTTCAGAAAGCAATTTTGAGCAATCCATGAATCTGTTTTGATTGAAAATGGTGGGGTTTGAAGGCTAATCTCATTATCTTTATTTTCCATATTTTTTCCAAATTTTTGAAGATCATTTGATACTGTTTCAAAGCAAAAAACAAACCAGGGGTCAAAGTTCTTGACCTGACCCCCTGAATTTCAAAATTCCCTAAAAATTCGGTTGAAATAGTAAAAATTCAAAAAAAATATTTTCTGAAAAAATAATTTAAGAAGGAATTTACTTGTAAAATTTCAAATTAATTGGATTCCAATTATTATCAGAGAATCGACATTAATTTTGTGGTATGCTGAAACCGAGAAAAACCCTTGAAGTGCATTCAACTAGGTTGAATATTTAGGGTTACAACTAGAGACCACACGTTGGGGTAACCTATACTTAATCAAGTCTAGTTAGCCGATGAGCTTGGTCACCTTGTGGGCCACTCACCACAAACCCCACTGAAGAAAACGGGTTAAAAACTAATTTAAAACACGAAATCAACTTGAGTTCGTTGTCGTACTACTGGGTGTTTTTAACCTCTCTTGCCAAACCTGGTGAATAAGTCTGTGGGGTAGTGTCAAATGACCGCGTCTTGGGGGTCAACGGAACCGAAGGCGTAAGCCAAACGAAGAACCTTCCCCTTAGTCCCCTCGTAACCAGACTAGCTGGGTTAGCTTGAGAGGTGGGATTCACTTTCAGTCGGTTGTACGACAAACTTATCTTCAGGAATTCAAATCCCTAACAAAAAATCTGTTCACCTGATCTATAAGGACCATTTGATTGACAGGGCCTTAGCCTTTTCCTGCTTGGCTACACCAACCCAGGGGTTGGGTGGTGTATGCAAGGAAGGTGGTCACTCAGACCTGGACTGATTGAACTTTGGGAGTCACTCCCAAGGAGGCGAGCCATTTCTTCTATCTGCTGAGCCACGATGGCTAACATTGGATCTGGAGCTAATCAGGATCCAGAAGAGCTGGACCTACGAGCTTATTTGAGAGCTTGGGTCACTGAATCAGCTCAACCTTGGGATCAGAACCCAAGGTGACGAAGATGACTTTTTGCTTTGCCTGATCCTTCTCCTCGGGTTACCTAAATGGTTAACCCATATCCTAACCCTGGATATTATGACCCATACCAGTCGGTCCCTCAAAGGATCACATCTTATAACCCAGGACATGGATTTCATACTCCTGCTTCTCACCCATGGAACATGGGTAGACCTAATTCACCCCCTGGAACCCCTGAAGAGCTACCGGTGCATATGCGGCCGCATTACAGAATTCAGAGAGCTATAGTGAGCGCTAAGGAAAAGGCCGATCCTATCTACAAGAAATCTAGGCTATCATTGAGCCGAACCAAAGACAAAGCTGGATTCCGCATCAACAAGCTGTGATGGAGCTTCTTCGGGAAACAACAGAGATAACAAGGCTAATGAGACAAAATCGAGAAACTCAAGAACTACTACTTTGAGATATCAAGTGGAAAATAGCCTTGAAGACCTCGAGGAATCCGAAATGATTACGTCGGAAGGACACACAGAAGATTCTCGGGAGCAGATACTAGAAGATCACTTGGGAAAAAGAATCTAGCGTGGATATGAGACAGGAGCAGGAAGTATGCCGAATGGGTTCATCTGAATTTGAGGAGGAAAGGACTGATATTTCCAGGATTGAGCCACAATCAGATCATCCTGAATCCTGGGAGACACCTCATGGTTTAGATAACCCAATCGAGATAAAGGAAGTAGATCCAATTGAGGATATGGATCTTAAGGCAAACATTACATGCGACACTACTGATTAGCCTAAGCCACTTCCCATTGTAGGTGAACCTGTGCTAGAGCCAACACCTTCTGATCTTCACTCTTCTTTCACCTACATCCCTAATTCGGATGCTAGTGACTCTGAGATGACACTTGCTATCCCTGATCCTGACATCCGAAGACCAGAAGTAGCTATGGATAACTCGAACGAAGAAATAAATATGCTACCTGAGGCAGGGATTACTGAGGAGCCCAATGCATATGAGGGTGAAGCTTCGAGTAGGATGAGCTGGGGACGCACCTATCATCCTAGTCAATCTAATAGATGGCTCGACCCCGAGCCTGAAGAGTTAGCCTCCAATGAATCTGAGATGAATACTGATGAGGACGAAGTAATTTCTGACGAGGATTTCAGTGACCTCTCCACAGATCTTCTACTTTCACGGATACCCCCATATGACCCAGAGCCAGGAGAGGGCATGATCTTTGATGTTAATTATCATTATGCGGATCCCTACGACTCAAATTCTAGTTCCGAGATACATTTTGATCTACTCCGTCAGCAACTTCCTGCTGAATTGTGGGACATGATAAATCAGCTGAATCAACATCATGATCCCCCCTCTGATTATCCTCTATTTTCCACCACCACCCCACACTTTCTTATAGCTAGACTTTTTGGAGTAGGGGTGCACAATCAGCTGGTTCGCATCTCCGGACTGCTAATTTTGGGAGCATACGAGCATATCTTTCTCTTAATCTTAGCCGGCTCCTATGCTAGAAATGACACATCTGATTGAGTGCTCGCCCAGCTGGAGGCGTTAAACTCAGCACATATAGATACCATTTGCCCCACATTCCACCATCATTTATATATAACCATTTTTATACATAGCATATTTTTGTTTTAGCATATTTCCCTTTTGTATATTGCATATTAACTGGTTGGCCGGTGCTGAATATAACTTCAGGAGCAATTCCAGGTGATTTCTACCCATTCTCTCCCTGCAATATTTATTTTCTTTTATAGTCATGCATGGGGACATGCAAGAACTTAGGCATGGGGGGGTAGATACAGTAGAAACTGAAATATTTTTTGCCAACACTTAGGAAAACCTCAGAGCTGCATGCAAAATGTACTTTAGGACCTTAAATAAAAAGAACAACCCACCTCCAATGCTCACATTGGAGCTAGAAATCATTTGCAACAGCCACTTCCGACTCACCTGCTCACCTTTTGTTCTAAATTTAGGGTCAAGCTGATTGTAACCCGATACGAAAATTTCACGAAGTACAAATTATATGAGGTTACATGTCTATAGCATATATAGATATTGCATTCATGAATAAGATTATTTTATTAAAAGAATGCATTAGGGATTTTATCCTTTAGTTGATTCCTGTAATCTGGAATCCAGTACAACTTTTCACATACACGTAGATTTTGCAATGGATTCACGGTGAAGGCTGATAAACGTCTTTAGTCTGTCGAGAAGAAGCAGTGCTTCTTTACTTGAACCCCTGGATAGTGTTTTGGGTGTCAGGCAGATTTTCCTCAAAAAATCCACCAAATAGTGTGAGATGACAGTAGAGTGTACTGGTGCTCTAAGATTAGCACGAGAAATCTAGAATCCTAGATAATTAGGTGATGATACTCTGAGATTAGACATAGTTTTCGCTCTCGATTCCCGCGTATACATTTTTGTGCGAAATTGAGAGCAACCGAATAAGGCAAATACGCAGAGAGCGAGTTTTCATAAAACTAGGGCTAAGGTGGATGGCTACGACCACTCTTTCCAGAATCCTCGGCTGAAGGAGGGTATTGATGTCAAGGTCAGAAATACGCCATCCTATCCGTCTCTCCTGGTGCTGTGAGTAGGCACTTCCACCAAATAAGCCACCCAATGTCTCTTGAGTACCACCAATCCCTAATAATGTCTCCTCAATAAAGTTCATGGATGTATGCCAGTTGTGTTATGCTGAAAAAAAATAAAAAAAAAGAAAAAAGAAAATGAATGACGAATAGGAAGGAAAACTGAAAAAAATTAGAAAAAGAAGAGAAAGCAAAGAAAAGAATGAATATTTAGTGTTTATTTCATCGAGGCAATACCACCAAATAAAATTGAGCTCCACCAAATTTGGTCTTAACCTATTTTTCTTGTATTTCTGACTGCCCAAATATTAGCTGAGGAATTCCAACTTAGTGTTAGGGTTATGAGAACTTAATTAAAGTGTTAATGCCTAGTGAGACCACCAAATACAAGTCATATATGTGAATCTGGTAAAGTTGTGAGCTCTAAGAAAGAAAAAGAAAGAAAAAAAAAGAGTAAGAGAGAATGAATACAAAGGAATCAAGGAGAGCATAGTTTTTCTTGTCTTTCTCTAAGTTGAGTTACTTAGTAATCCGGGAATTTGGACTTTGTAGTACTAGTCTCTATGTAGCACCAAGTGAGAATGAGCCACCAAATATATAATCCTTTCTCTCAGAGATTCTCTACCTAAGCCCAAAGTTGGGGTGAAATTCATAGAATATCTTAAATACCCCAAGGGAAGAAGTCCGCCTATCCTGCTAGAATTTTACTAGGGGTCAAGTACAGGCTTTAGAGGTATATCAGTTTTTCACTCGAATTCATTGCAAAAGCTACATAGCCGCACTTTCACGATTGTCTGGATTTCTAGAGCATAGGATGAAAACAAAAAGGAGAAAAATCTGTACGCATACACTTGATAAAATAATCAGTCCCGTAGGGACCCTTGCTGTAAATAATTTAGTCTTGCATTTGCTAGGGACTAGCAAGATTTAGGCATGGGGGTATGATTTCGCAGCAATCATAGGTCTTAATTGACCTAGATTAGGCTAGAACTTAGCATAAGTTAGGGAAATTCATGCACGCATAACCATTATCTGCATCTTTACTGCCCTTCTTTAGTTATGCATGAAATAATGTTATAATGTGCTGATTAAGTGCATTATGTCGATTGCAGGGAATAAGCTGATCTGCAGTAGGATCTGAAGCTAGATCTGAAATAACGGGAGTTGTAGCAGAGCTAGAGCAGAAGGCCTAGTTTTGATGTAGGAATAATAATGTAATGGGGTTAAAGGTTTTCTATTCTATTAAGTAGAAATAAAGCAGTAAAATGTGAAGAGCTTATGTCCATCCTAGCCCTATGATAGCCTAGAGACCTCCCTAAGCCTTAGCTACCCTTAAATTAGGCCACAACACCCTAGGAAGCCCTAAAACCCTAGTTCCAACCTTTACCTGGACGTCCAAATAAGTTATAGGATGTCCATGACCCTTAGCCATCTCCCGCACACTTCAAACCCACTTCTGCAGTGTTATTGGACGTCCAGACACTTTTTCAGGCGTCTAATTTATGCAGAATACCCAAAACAGAACTCGAAATCCTTCCTGACTCTGATTGGACGTCCAGACAACAAGTCTGGACTTCTGATTTTTGAGTATAAGACGTCTGATACTGCTCTCCAATTCCTGTTTTGAGATTTAAGCCTTGATCTTGGATCTCTAGGTCACTAAACCCAAGTCCAACCCCATAGGAACCTAAATTAAGGTGCCCTAACCCTAGTACATCACCTCTAGACCTCCCTAAGGATCTAATTAGGTCCTCACTAAACCTAATTGACTTGGATCTTAGTCAATTCCATCAGCCTATTTAATTGGACTCATTGAGTCCAATTGAGCCTTGATCTCAGCACACACTGTCCAATTGGACTCAGTGAGAGTCCAATTGACCTAGACCTAAATAAATTGAGTTGTTTTACTCTTAATTAAGTTTCCACACACCCAATTAAACTTGTATTAAGTTTAATTGCACTTTACCTTAGTGAATTATGGTTTATAACCCTAATTTGAGACATACCTTGAACTAAACCCACTAGAACTGAACCTAATCAACCTAGCCTTCGACCCACACACACCAACACACACCATCCGCATGAAAATACCTAGCCTAGAGTTCTTTAGAACTCTCTACCTTGTGTGGTTACCTTGGTTGCCAAAAATAGCAACCAAGAGCCATTCAATTTTTAGATCCACATTTGGTGGATTTGAAAACCACCATCCACCCTCTCTCTCTCACTCTCCCACGAGCTCCCACAATAGGCCTCTCTAGAGAATTTCATAATTCTCTAGAGAGCTTCCCTTAGGCCTACAAAAAGATCGAATGGGTGGCCATTTGCACCCATTCACTTCCTTGGCATTCATTCCACTTAGGCTAGCCACTCCCATCTCCACTCCACCTCCACGAGTTGAGCACCACCATGGAGGGCACCATCTCCACGCCAGGAAGCTGGATCAGCTCCCCAACCTCTCTCCAAGGGTCAGCCTAAGCTCCATTGGCCGCCCCTGCTTCTTCTCTCAGCCACTCAAAGGCTATCGGAGACCACCTCCGAATGCCCTTCCTTCTGCTAGATTAGTAGCTTAGCTTTTCGTATATTACTGCTTTTATTTACTGCTTAGTAGTATGGTCTTACTTCTTCCCTAATGATGCATGCGAAATCCCCCCATCGATTCTTGTATGCAATCATTTTCTGGTAGCTAGTTTTAATTTTTAAGCATTTATGTATAAGCTTTCCTCTAGATTTCCTTGTGCAACAACTCTCCAATGATGAATGAAATTGCATTTATATATATATATATATCTCTTTATGTGTTTGAAATCACCATAAGCTGAATGATTATTATATTTGCGTGATTCAAGTTGCCTATTTCTATCTCCTAATATTCTTGCAACTAAGCATGTCATACTTAACTACGTAATAATCATGAACCGACATGCGATTCTAGACAAAGTGGAGTAAGATCGATTTCAAAAGTAAAAGCAACGCCTCCCAGAGACGAACGACCGGGACTCAAATCTTGTTATTTTTATAAAATAATATCTTTGTTGGATTGTATTTCGCAACTATACTACGACGCTTTTATCAAAAATGCAAGCTATGATTTCTACCAACAGCGTCCTCCACAATGAAGTTCATGGCAAAAACTCAGCACACTTTGTTGCTCCTCTTCAAGTATGCATCGTCTCAATACTTGGTCTTGTCCAATTCTAAATAATTTAGGCTCTTCCCAATGAAAGTATGTAGCTTGGGAAATGAATCTCTTTCTTTTCTGCTCATCCCAAGAGCGAGGAGTTTCTCTAGTGACCAAGTAATTGACGGTATCAGCATACCAAGGTGAAGTTGGTGCTACCGCCATAAAGGTTTCATCAGGAAATGTCTTGCGGATGTCTCCAGATGGAGAGTCATTAAGTGGAAGGCGAGATAGGTGGTTAGCCACAACAATTTCTACTTCTTTCTTTTCACGTATCTCCAAGTCAAATTCTTGAAGGAGTAGGATCCACCTAATTGGACGTGGCTTAGAATCCTTCTTGGCAATGAGATGTTTTATTGTCGCATGATAAGTTAAAGTAACCACCTTAGACCCAAGAAGATAAGACCTAAACTTCTCCAAAGCAAAAACTACAGCAAGTAATTCCTTTTCAACGACGGTGTAGTTTTGCTGTGGTTTGGTTAAAGTCTTGCTAGCATAGTGCAGCACATGAGGTCTTCCCTCAACCCTTTGTCCAAGGACTGCTCCCACTGCATAATTCGAAGCATCACACAGCAGCTCAAATGGGAGTGTCCAATCAGGAGCTCAGAGAATAGGCGTAGCGATCAAGGCCTCCTTCAGAGTTTGAAAGGTCTCGTCACACTTTGAATCAAAATTGAAGGAAGATTCCTTTGCCAACAGGTCATAAAGTTGCCTAGAAATTTTACTACAATTTCTAATAAAGCGTCTATAAAAGCCGGCATGGCCCAGAAAGGATCTAATCTATTTGACATTAGTGGGAAATGGAAGTTTGGAAATAAAATCAACCTTGGCTTTATCTACTTCCAAGCCTCGCTCAGACACAACATGCCCAAGTACAGTTCCTTTATATACCATGAAGTGGCTTTTCTCCCAGCTGAGGACTAAACCAGTCTCCTTACATCGCTTTAGCATATTCTCTAGGTGTAGGAGACACTGGTCGAAAGATGAGCCATAAATAGAGAAGTCATCCATAAACACTTCAACACACTCGTCAATCATGTCCGAGAAAATGGGCATCATACACTGCTGGAAGGTTGCAGGTGCATTACATAATCCAAATGGCATACGCCTGAATGAAAAGGTACCATAAGGACTCATGAACATTGTCTTCTCCTGGTCATCAGGGAAGAGGCAACCTGGTTGTACCCAGAATATCCATCGAGAAAGCAATAGTACTTATTCCCTGCTAATTTCTCAAGAATTTGATCAATAAAAGGCAAGGGAAAGTGATCCTTCTAGGTAGCGGTGTTCAGCTTGCAGTAATCAATATAGACCCTCCATCCAGTTGAGGGTCTAAGTACAACTTGTTCACCTTGGTCATTAAATTCCACAGTAAAGCCTGCCTTCTTTGGCACCACATGAATAGGACTTACCCATTTACTATCTGCAATGGGATATATGATCCCAGCATCCAACCACTTCAGGATGTCCCTCCTTTTTAACCACCTCCCTCATATTAGGGTTCAGACATCTCTGTATGTCCCTAAATGGCTTGATGGAATCATCAGTATAAATGTGGTGCATGCAGAGTGTAGAGTCTATACCCTTAATGTCAGTAATGCTCCAAGTAATAGCTTCGTTGTGCTTAGACAAGCATTCAATCAGGGCTCCCTCCTGTGCCTCAGATAGCACAGTCGAAATGATAACGGGGAGCATATCATTGGCACCCAGTAAGACATACTTGAGAGTATCTGCGAGGGGTTTCAACTCAAGGTTAGGGGCTTGTATGGTTGAGGGTTTCATAATAGATGTCCCTATCTCAGGTAGCAGATCTACCTTGGGCAGAGATAATTGGAAAAGAGACTCAGCAGAAACACCTAGCAACTCCTCAAGTTCTAGTATATCCCCTTCACATTCCTCCAAGAGATGGGAATGCTCATTTAGCATGACATGCTGAAGGGGGTCATTACATAACATTGAAGGGGTTGTCTCTTCAATTAGGTCATCTATCACCTCAACTTGAGAACAATCCTCAAGCCCGGCTTGTTTATAAGCATCAAACACATTAAGCTGGATTTTCTTATTCCCTAAGCCCATTTTCAATGCCCCAGTATTGCAATTGATTGAAACTTGTGAAGTTGCAAGGAAGGAGCAGCCCAAAATGAAGAAGGGTTTGGTTGGCTTGTTGGTAGGGTCAGTGTCCAAAACTAAGTCAAGAAGGAAGAAGAAATCCTCCACTCTCACGAGGACATCTTCCAGAATTCCCCACGCTGTCTTGAGTGATCGATCAGCAACTTGGAGGATTACTGGGCTAGGCTTGAGATTGCCTCCTCTAAGTTGTTCATACACGTGCTCGGAAGGATGTTCACCCCTGCACCCAGATCAAGTAGAGACTCATCAATCTGTAAGTCACCAATAACCACCGAGATGTACAGGGCTCCTGGGTCTTTAAGTTTCGGGGGTGTGCCATCTTGAACAATTGAGCTAACAGAATTAGGCAGGACAACTTTTGATTGTACCTGTTTCCCAGATTGCTGCTTTTTCCAAGTGGATGGTTCTTTAGATGGTAAGACTATAGGAGCATCGGGTTTGGAAATTTCTTTCCCACTCCTCAGAATAGTCACCGCCTGGGCATGCTCCCTAAAAACAATCCCTTTTCCTTTAGGATTCTCCTCAGCAGCACTGGGAAGCTTCCCAGTTTCCCTCTGTCTAACGGCCCCAACAAGGTGTCCTATCTGTGATTTCATTTCGCGTATAGCCTTGTCATGAGATTGGATGATGGCACTTTGACTTTCTTGCATAGTTTTCAACATTGCCTTCAATTCATCCATCTTCGAGGTCTTATGTTGGGCAAAGGTTTGAGGTTGGTTCATTTGTTGATTTTGAAAGGGTTGTGGTTTATAATTCCCCGAATTTGAAACATTCCCTTACCTCCAGGAAAAGTTTGGATGATTCCTCCATCCCTCATTATAAGTGTCGGAAAAAGGGCCATTACTGTAGATTTTCCCTACTAGGAAGAGGTGACGTAATAAATTGCGGAAATAAAATATAAAGCAATCTCACAAAATTCATTCACACAAGGTACACAATTATTTTTAGGTGGAAACCCAAACCGGGCGAAAACCACCACCTAACCCTCTCGAGTTAGGATTTTCCGATCAACCAAGTTGATCAAATCCACTAAACGAATCACTTAAATGAGGGTGATTCAACCTCAATTACAACCACGCTACAAGTGCGAGGGTAGCGTTCCTCAACCCCTTCTCTTCACGAGAAGGATTTTGTCCCACGAAGGAGACGGGAATTCACAAAGCGAATACCCAACCAAATAACAAAGTAAAATAACAAATATAGTCATATAGAGCCAACAAAGATTTAAACCTAGCTTCTATAGGAATTAGGAAACTCCCCTTTGCAAGGACTGCACCGAATCAATGACGCAGATGCATGAGCCATGCAAAGGCACAACGTCGCTCTTGTGAACTACGATGGGAGAGTGGGTGCGTAAAGGCTTGATCCTCTTAAGATGTAGAACTTGAGCTTGGAGAGCAAGAGCTTTTCTTGGACACAAAAGAGTGTGAAAGTGTATTACTAGGTGTGTCTTGTGTATCTGGGTGTATGTTTGTGTGCAAGAGGTTCCTCTCTATTTATAGAGGCCTTAGGAAAGCCTTGGAAGGCTTAGGAAAGCTTCCATAGCCATTGGGAGCAAAGCCCAAGAGAATCAGGCCGAAATCAGGAATAATGATTGCACTGACAGGGTTATCAGATGTCTGATCCTGGCATCAGACATCTGGAAGATCAGTTTAAGACCTCTGGGAACAAAGTCAGACGTCTGATTTTATGCAGGTTTCTTCCTGACTTGAATCAGATCTAAACAGGGTTCTAGTGCAAGTCCATCAGACGACATATAGGACGTCTGGTACTATGTCTGGATGTTTGGAAACCTACTTTTTCTGTGGGAATCGATTTCCAAGAGTTGCAACGGCTAGAAAATCTCTAAGAAGAGATTTTGGGTCAGCCGAGGCAAAACGATCATTTATCAGACGTCTGGAAAGTCTTAAGGATGTCTGATAAGGCTCTAACGGTCATATTATTCAGTGTTTGTAAAGGCAGCCAACGGTCCACTAATTGGACGTCTGGCAAGTCCATCAGACGTCTTCTAAGACGTCTGGACAGAGGTCTGGACGTCTGATTTCATCAGACAGAGCTAACAAATCCAGCCTAAATGTTATCAGAAATCTGAATCAACAGTCAGACGTCTTAAAACATATTATCAGACGTCTAATTTTGGAATTAGACATCTGAAAAAGCTATTTGAATCCTATATTAGTTTTCTATAGAAAACCTATGTATCCTGGGGTTGTGCTGGTGTTCCTAGGACTACTGCTAGGGTACTTTGAGGCTCTTTAACAAGATTTTCTAAGGAACAAAAAGAGCAACAAAAGAAATGAAAAATACAAAGAGTACAAGAGAAGGAAATCTATCCTATTCTTCATCTCCTTCCTTCTTCAAGCCATCGCTCCTCGCGAATCTCCTCTGTTCTCCATCAAGCTCCTCCAATCAGTCCTGGATGCGAGCTCGAACTTTGTCTAATCACGTCTCCATTTGCAATTGACCGGAAATCTAATACTCCAAGTGCAAATGTTAAATGACACGTGTTTTGTTATTATCGAAACAAATGATCGTGGTGCTCTAGCACCAACAATCTCCCCCTTTTTGATGATGACAAAATCATAAATAATAATGCAAAAAAAAATCCTCCCCCTTTTTGACTTTAAAAAAAAGTTTAATTGATTTTAAATTACCTATAACTCCCCTTTAAAACATGCTCTTCTATGAATTTCTTTTAAAAGTAATGTCCTCCCCCTTTTTGTAACAACAATATAGCTGCTATTTTTCTCCCCCTTACTAAAGGAAATTTAGCTACCTTACATCTCCCCCTTAAAAATTGACAATTAGCTCATAAATTTTTTAACTCCCCCTATCTAAATGCTTATGATAAAAAGATAGGGTAAAGAATTTTTACCTCACCTACCATGGCCAATAAAATGGTCCAAATGGTGGTGGTGGATGCCACATCGGATGGGGCTCCTATCCATAGCTTGGAGGCCCGGGCATCGGCGCTGGTCTCCAGTCTGGTGGTCGACGTGCGGCGGGTCCATCAATTGTTCGCCATCTCGTCGGTCTTCTTGTTCTCCTCCTTGGTCTGCTGCTTGGTTCTCCCAACACGAGTTGACCAGCTTTGAGCTTGTAGGTTTAGTCCTTTGTGTTGTAGTCATCCTTGAAACCTACAAAACAAGATTCCAATTCTTTCTTTGGTATCCAAGTGAGCTTGGATCCGGATCTGTTAGCGGGTCTCCTTGATGGAGATCCTTTCTCAACCTTAGGGCTATAAAAATTATCTACTTTGTTGATTAATTTGTTAGAGTTTTCCCTAAGACATGCAATTTCTTTTTCTATAATATACATCTTAGTCTGTAAATCAGAAATTTCTAACTTTAAACTATCATTTTCTTCAATCAATTTAATATTTTCATTGATTAAATTTTTATTTTCTAATAACAGGTTATTATCCTTAGGACTAGTTTCTATGTCCTTGAGTTATTTTTCTAACCTATCATTTTCATTTTTAAGAAAGCTACGATTCTTTTTAATGCTTTTATTTTCTATTCTTAATGATTTACTAACATCAAATAGTTCATTAAAAGCTTCTTGTAAATCGAAATTTACCTCGTTGTCTGAGTCGCTTCCGCTTTCGCTGTCACTATCACTTTCGCTGGCCAGGAAACCAAAGCAAGTGGTTTCTTCTTCTACAGACTTTTCTTCTTCTTCTTCCTCGGAGCTCGAATCGTCCCAAGTGGCTTGGAATGCCTTCTTCTTAGATTTCTTCTCCTTTTCCTTCTTCTTCTCCTTTTTGAGAAGAGGGCACTCTGGTCGCAGATGCCCTTTCTCGTTGCAGTGGTAGCAACGTCTAAGGCTCTCCTTCTTCTCCTTCTTCTTCAATTCCCTACACAACTTGGAAAACTTTTTAAGTAAAATTTTAAAGTCTTCGTCGTCGGAACTTACCATGCTATCCGACGTAGCTTTGAAGGCGAGGGTCTTCTTCGATTTAGGCTCTGGTGTATCCTTCTTCTTCTGCTTCAACTTATTCTCGTAGGCCATTAGATTGACTAGTAGGTCTTCCATGTTGAGCTCCACCACTTCGTTCGCCTCCTCGATGGCAGTGACTTTCTGTTCCCACTCCGGTCCGAGGGAGCAAAGAAGCTTCCCTTGAAGCTCCCCCTTGATGAAAGTCTTCCCTAAAGCTTTCAAATTATTTACAATGAGAGTGAACCTAGTGTTCATCTCACTTAAAGATTTGTTAGGCTTCATAGAAAAAGATTCAAATTTTTGAGAAAGTAAATTTATTTTAGAAGTTTTTACCTTAGAGGTCCCTTCGTGAGTTACCTCAAGTGTGTGCCAAATCTCGTATGCGGTGGCGCATTGCGAGATTCTGTTGAACTCCTCTGGGCTGAGCGCGCAGTACAACTGGTTCATTGTTTTTGCGTTGAGCGAGAGTTCCCGGATCTGCTGCTGCGAGTATCCTGCGGTGGATTTTTCTGGGATGTCGAAGGGGGTCTCGCACCAAGCCCAAATTGTGAAGTCGGTGGCTTCAAGCCATGTCTTCATCTGCAGCTTCTAGTAAGGGTAGTTGCTCCCGTCGAAGAACGGCGGATGAGTCGTAGACTGGCCCTCGGAAATTCTACTCGCGGAACTGCTCCCCTCCATGATCTTCTTGCTAGGTGTTACTCCGAATGGCAAGAACCTGCTCTGATACCAATTGTAGATTCGCCCAACTAGGAGGGGGTGACGTAATAAATTGCGGAAATAAAATATAAAGCAATCTCACAAAATTCAATCACACAAGGTACACAATTATTTTTAAGTGGAAACCCAAATCGGGTGAAAACCACCACCTAACCCTCTCGAGTTAGGATTTTTCGATCAACCAAGTTGACCAAATCCACTAAACGAATCACTTAAACGAGGGTGATTCAACCTCAATTACAACCACGCTACAAGTGCGAGGGTAGCGTTCCTCAACCCCTTCTCTTCACGAGAAGGACTTTGTCCCACGAAGGAGACGGCAATTCGCAAAGCGAATACTCAACCAAATAACAAAGTAAAATAACAAATATAGTCTTATAGAGCCAACACAGATTTAAACCTAGCTTCTATAGGAATTAGGAAACTCCCCTTTACAAGGAGTGCGTCGAATTGATGACGCAGATGTGTGAGCCACGCAACGGCGCAACGTCACTCTCCTGAACTACGGTGCGAGAGCGGGTGCGCAAAGGCTTGATGCTCTCAAGATGTAGAACTTGAGCTTGGAGAGAAAGAGCTTTTCTTGGACACAAAAGAGTGTGAAAGTGTATTACTAGGTGTGTCTTGTGTATCTGGGTGTATGTTTGTGTGCAAGAGGTTCCTCTCTATTTATAGAGGCCTTAGGAAAGCCTTGGAAGGCTTAGGAAAGCTTCCATAGCCATTGGGAGCAAAGCCCAAGAGAATCAGGCCGAAATCAGGAATAATGATTGCACTGACAGGGTTATCAGATGTCTGATCCTGGCATCAGACATCTGGGAGATCAGTTTAAGACCTCTGGGAACAAAGTCAGACGTCTGATTTTAGGCAGGTTTCTTCCTGACTTGAATCAGATCTAAACAGGATTCTAGTGCAAGTCCATCAGACGACATATAGGACGTTTGGCACTATGTCTGGATGTCTGGAAACCTACTTTTTCTGCGGGAATCGATTTCCAAGAGTTGCAACGGCTAGAAAATCTCTAAGAAGAGATTTTGGGTCAGCCGAGGCAAAACGATCATTTATCAGACGTCTGGAAAGTCTTAAGGATGTCTGATAAGGCTCTAATGGTCATATTATTCAGTGTTTGTAAAGGTAGCCAACGGTCCACTAATTGGACGTCTGGCAAGTCCATCAGACGTCTTCTAAGACGTCTGGATAGAGGTCTGGACGTCTGATTTCATCAGACAGAGCTAACAAATCCAGCCTAAATGTTATCAGAAATCTGAATCAACAGTCAGATGTCTTAAAACATATTATCAGACGTCTAATTTTGGAATTAGACATCTGAAAAAGCTATTTGAATCCTATATTAGTTTTCTATAGAAAACCTAAGTATCCTGGGGTTGTGCTGGTGTTCCTAGGACTACTGCTAGGGTACTTTGAGGCTCTTTAACAAGATTTTCTAAGGAACAAAAAGAGCAACAAAAGAAACGAAAAATACAAAGAGTACAAGAGAAGGAAATCTATCCTATTCTTCATCTCCTTCCTTCTTCAAGGCATCGCTCCTCGCGAATCTCCTCTGTTCTCCATCAAGCTCCTCCAATCCATCCTGGATGTGAGCTCGAACTCTGTTTAATCACGTCTCCATTTGCAATTTACTTGAAATCTAATACTCCAAGTGCAAATGTTAAATGACACGTGTTTTGTTATCATCAAAACAAATGATCGTGGTGCTCTAGCACCAACAATTACGAGGTCTAGGATGGAACCCTTGAGCGGCATTCAGATCTGCTTGTACAAGCTCAGGGAATTGGGAGGCCAAGTGGCAATCCACAGTGGCATGTGTATTGCCTTGGCAAATGGAGCATTCTGAAGCTTGGGATGTTGAGGTGCTAGATACGAATTGGCCCGGGCTTGACATAAGCCTTTCCATGTTTTGATTCAACAATTGAATCTGATAGGCTAAATTTTGGGTGTCCCATGCCTTATTCGCCCCCAACTTTCTTTGCGTGAGAGTGGGTTTTCTATCCATGTAGGCAAAATTCAAGTGAATAGAATTCTCACTCAAAGTATCAAAAAGGTTCCAAGCTTCATCCTTAGTCTTATATAAAAAGGTTCCTACACAGGCACCATCCACAGTTTGCCTGTGCGAATCACTAAGTCCGATGTAGAACCTTTCAACCAGTTGCTACTTAGGCACCTGACGATGTGGGCAAAGTCTCAACAGGTCATTAAAACACTCCCACACATTATGGAAAGCTTCCCCATCCTTTTGAACAAAACTCATAATTTTCCTCCTAAAGTGATTTTCTTTGCTCATGGTGAAGTACTTCTTGTACATCCTCAGCGCTCCCACGCATCATGGAAAGGTACATCCTTTTTCTTTGCATTCTATATTATTCAAGCATGATGCCGGTGCTCCCATGATGCTGGTGCTGCAGGTGAAGTGCGTGGTCGTTGCAGGTGATGAGGATGCGAGCTGCGTGTGGGCGGAGCTGCTAGAGTAGCATACACTCTGTGCACGTGGGTTGGAGGCGAGGGTCGGTGGGGGAGGTGCTTTGTTGTTGCTGGAGGACACGCGCTGGAGTGGTTGTGGGCAGAGGTGCAGCAAGGGGAGGCGCGGAGGCTGTGCGGGCGTGCAGTGGGTTGGTTATGCTGCGCACGGCACGGGGGAAGTAGGCAGAGGCGTAGTGCGCTCTGCGCATGGGCGGAGTTGCTGCTGATGATGCGTGCGGCAGGCACGCGGGTGCATGCATGCAGCTACACAGGGAGCCGGCGAAGCACTTGCTACATGCGTGGTTTTTGCAGGGCAGTGAGGAGGTGCGCACGGTGTGCACGGTTTGAAGGCAAGGGGCAGTGCAGTGGGTGGCGTGCGGATGCTGTGCTCTGTTGCTGCAGTTGTAGCTACTTGTGAGCTGGGCAATGACGAGTGAAGTTGGGTTGTTTTTGAGCTGGAAGAGAAATAGAGGAGAAAGTGGTGGGGGATGTGGAGTTGGTGGTCAGGTGGTTGCACAGTGAGTTTGTAGTGAGAAGCTTTGCGAAGGCAGTGCGGGCTATCACCCCCCACGCCCACGGTGGCGAAGCTTCGCCACGGTTGGCCGATGGTAGTGGAGCGGATGAGAACACGTTCTCTGCACGGTGGGGAGTAGGGATGGAGGCCACACATGAATTATGTACTTAAGCTAAGAAAATATGAATTAATTTATTTACATCCTAACGTATGCTATCTAAATGTTAGAATTAACTTAATGTCTAAGCACTTAAATACTTAAATAGCTCACAAATTTGGGCTAATTAGTAGCATTGCGGTCGGGGATTAGTGGTGGACGGTGGAGTATGGTGGAGGAGATAAGCGATGAAGCTTGAGCTGACGAACACCTGAAATTCAGAATATGGGCCTTAAGTCCCAATTAGAAAGTTAAAGAGGATCGTCCTGAGGCGAGGAATGGAATGGCGATGGTGGTTTAGTGTTTCGAGCACTAGGGCGGCCGGATAGTCGATGGGTGATGGCATTTTGATGGGTCCGATTGATGAGGGTTTTGGGTGAGCAAAGTCAATTTCTTGAGGGATTTTGCTTCCTAAGGTGTGGGCATGCTTATGGACTAGGTGGGGTGAAGTTTCATGGTATGTTGTGGCCAGACGAGCTCATTGGAGTTTTGGCCAGAGGCGAAGAAGATGAAGTGGGAGTGAGTGAATACGCGGTTGAATTGGGGTCATAAGGGTCTAGACCTAAGCTAAAGAAGGAAGGGGAGAGGAAGACCTAGGCTATTCATTGAAAAGGATGGGATTCCTGTAAGCACCTCTGTTTTGATGCACGAAAATTATGTTTACTGCTACACTAATATTTCAGGACCATTTTGGATCAAAGCTTCTCTCTTGGATCAAGTTCAAATGGTTGCTAATTTGTGTTTTTTACTTTTATTTGAGTCTAGGATATTATTGTAAGGAACCTCATCAAACGGATTTTCGCGCTTCTGTTGAAATCAGTTTTTAGGGTATTGATCGACCAATTCTTCTTCTTGATTGATCAAAATTAATTGATCAACCAACCAAGTTAGTTAATCGATCAAACTAACCCATTTTAGGAAGTTGATTAAAACTCTTTTGATCGACCAACCAAGCTAATTAATCGACCAATTAGTGATTGATCAAATAACTTAATTGGTCGACTAAATTGCATTTTGAATGACCAATATATCTTAATTGATCGACCAATTTGACTTCCTTTTTAGGCCAACTTTTTAGTATAAAATAGAGGTCGTATACAGCTCTTTTTCATAAAAAACTTTCAATAGAAATACCCTAAAAAAGATCAGAGCTTCTCGTGCTTCTTTCAAGTGTTTCTATGCTTCGCTATTCACATCATTCAAAGCACTTCATTTCGAATCTCTGCTAAAATTTTGGTTTGTTTTTTATTGAGGTTCCATAGATACATTTATTGTTCTTCAACATTGTTGTTTTGATTAACGGATCCCAAGGTGTTGGGAAGATCTGTGTTGTTATTGTTCTTCTCATCAGGGTAAAAGGAGAAGTGATTGTAAAGAGGTTGTGCCATCCTCATTCAAGTGGTACGATAGTGGATTGACTAGCCTTGACTAGTTGGGAAAATCCTAGCTGAGAGGCTTAAGTAGTGGTTTTCACCCGATTTGGGTTTCCACCCTAAATCCAGGTGTAACTTGTGCTTGACTTTATTGTGAATTCATTTTTATTTTTTATTATTTAAAAAAGGTGATACTATTCACCCCTCACCCGCTAGTATACTTTCGATCCATAGGCAAACCCTCAATTCTGTGCCGGTGTGGCTTGCCGGACACGAAGAAGATGAAATCTCCGGTGGAAGGAGCGACATGAAGAAGTTGTTGAAGGGGACAGAATTTGGTCGGCTACTATCGGAAGAAGACGAGGAAGAGGATGGTGCTTCCAATTTGATTGTTGGATGCATGGAGGAGGGAGAACGAGAGAGCCACTGGAGTCAGTGGAGTTTGTGGCTGGAGAGGAGGAAGAAGAGGAGATTCTGGTGTAGACCTGGCTGAGGAACACGTTGGTATGTAGGGGAGCTTAAATAGAGCTTAAACGTGCCTCAATTAGGAAGAATTCGTGAAGTAGGAATCATGAATTTGATAAATAGTGATTGGGAGATTTCTGAGCTCACTAGAGCTCTAAGCATTGAATCAGGCATCAAGATCACGTTCAAACGATGGGGAATCTTCTTGTGATTGCTTCTTCCAATTTTGGGAGTGTTTGGTTATAGATTGAGAGAGAAATCTTTGACTGAAGGAGTTCGGTCCATGGGTTTGATTTTGTTCAAACCTTAATGGTGGAAAGGACCAAATTGCAAAGAAGATGAAGAAGTTAGGGGCTTATTTGTAATAAATGTGAAACCTAGGGGTTTGGATGCGAGAAATATAGTCTTTAGGGACTAAAATACAAACTAAGCTAAGATGGACTCTGATTGGGACCAAATTTTGGTGTTGACCTAATTTAGACCCGATAAATCTAATGGTGAACTTGGATTTGAGTTTTAACCATGGATAATTGGGTAAAGTGCACAGAAACCCAAATCAAGGTCAAAATGGGTTTAAATGGTCAAACCTAGGGTACCAAACCTCTTAGAATATTTTTAGATGAATTTTAGGAGGTTTATATTGATTTTAGCCTGATCATAACCTTTTCAATTTAAGTGGGGCTGATAATTAGGGTTTTCAGTCTTGTTTTGGTCATCGAAATGTGTGAAACCTTGATTCTGTCAGTGTGAACCCACTTTTTGGTCTTTTATTTTCATTTAACATTCAATTAACCGCTGAGTGATTGCACAACAATCATAGGTCCTAATCAACCTAAATAATGTCTGAACCTATCTTAAATTGTGGATATTGCACTCATATCTTGCATATCATGCATTGCATCAGTCTATTTAGAATAAGATGAGATATCCTGCTAGTTAATGATTTTTATTGCTATTTACAGATAATAAAGTGATACAGGATGGAGATAGCGGAATAAAGTAATAAAGGAAGAAGAAGACTGATCCAGATAAGAGGAGTGAGGAGGATAGCCTTATCCCTACCCTTAGAAACCCTAGGACAGCCTTCCCAAACCCAAAACAACCTCCATTAGGGCACCTTAGCCTCAAAACCCAAACATGGATAGCACTATCCATGTTCCTATCCCTCTCCTAAACACTTAGGAACCAAAACCAACCTTAGAAAGCACAAAACCCACTCTCCAACACCTTTTAAGACGTCCAGACATCTGGTTGGACGTCTGATTTCTACAGAATAACAATCCAGGAAGCCAAAACTCATACTGACACAGAATTGGACGTCTAATTTAGTGTCCAGACATCCAATTTTGTAGCATAAGACGTCTGACCACTATCCTGGTTGTCTGATACTGCTGTCTGGTTCCTGATTTTGGGTGTTGGAAGCCCTAGTTTGCCTATTTTGACCTAGGAACCCCATCGGACACCCTAGGAAACCTAGGTAGAGACCTCCTAAGCCTAGTCCACTTTCCATAGCCTTACTTGTCCTATCCCTAACCCAATTGAACCATCCCATACCTAATTGGGTGCATCTACAGTTGATTGGGTGCATCTGAGCCCAATTAGATCCACCCAGGATCTAATTAACTTATACCTATTAGGGTTACCCTAGCCTAATCACATGCACACATCTAATTAGACTTGACCTAGACCTAATTAGGTTCACTACTACCCAATTAGACTTTCCTAAGCCTAATTAGGTCCACACCCACTTAATCTAGATTGACCCAACCTATTTATCACCTAATCCTACCAAAACCCACAACCTAGCCCTACGAAAAACACACACCCACACACACACGCACACCTTCCCATTTTACTCCCACGAAACCCATGCACACTCTCTTGGAAACCCTAAAAACTTGTGTCAAACCTAGATCCAAAAATTGTGGCATTTGCTATTTTTGGAGCCACCAAAAGTGGTAACCAAATGGAGCCTTCCATAAGGGCAAAGTGAGAGCTACGAAATTGGATCATCTCTCCATACACTCTCCCACCCATACTCTCCACTCTAAATTTGCTTCCACCCTCCAAAACCTTAAGGCCGTCCTCCTCATTCTCCTCCAAGGCTCCATGGACGGCTAGCTAGAGAAGCTTCTCTCCAAAGCTTCAAGGACGGCCATTGGTAGAGAAAGGGAGCAACACCCTCCTCTCTCCACTTGGGTGCACTAGCCCTCATCTTCTTCTTCTTGGACGGCCATGAAGGCTCACCCATAGCCTCTTGTGGCCGGCCATCTCTTTTGGTAGGCATGTAGACGGGTTTGCATACCCAAGGTCTAGCCTACACCCTCACACAAGGCCGATGGCCCTAGTGGCAACTTTCCGACGTGAGGGATTTTCTTCTATTTATATGCTTTCTAGTGTAGATGATATGTGATAAATTTCTATGCATAGATAATGTTTTTGTGATTGATTGTCCTCATGTTTGCTTGCTTATATGACACTTTGGTTTGTTCACACCATGCACGGCCACCATGGCCTCATTTAGATGCACATAGTCACTTAGGTTTTTGCTAGTTTATCTAGATCTAGGTTTCAATTCACTTTTCGAAATAAAAAAAAATCAAAAACACAAAAAGACAAAAATAGTAGCTTAGGTTAGATTTTGGTTATAAAAGTCGATCTAAATCTCGATTTGTTTTCACGCCTCCCAGAGACGAACGACCGGGACTCAAGTTCTAAAAAGAATAAAGATCTATGAGAGTTTCGTTATCACAAATATCTTTGACGAGTGGTTTTTACAACTATACTACGATTTCCAACGATTTCAAAATACGCGAATGCCACTCCCGTCAAATGGCGCCGTTGCTGGGGAGGTAACACGTGAGTTTAGATTTGGATTTGCTTAACTTCTATTTGTTTTGATCGTAGGGTGTCAAGATGAGGATCTATGCACACATCGACCCGTAGTGAAGACTGTAGGTATCTTCTTCGTCCTCTAGTTTATTGCTTCCTTAGGTTAGAAAAAAAGAAAAAAAAAATATATCTATATATAAATTCAAATTCAAAATTTTAGATCTGAATTAAAAAAAAAATCATTTTCTTTTTTGTGTGTTTTAACTTGGAGACTATTTAAACACACCAAAATCAGATTTGAAAATTCGGCCAGCAAATATTGATGATTTTCAAAATTTTATTGCTGTGAAATTTGGAGTCCAAAAATCTTGGGATTCGGTTTGGTATTAGGTTTTTAAACTAGCTTTCCAGTGCCACCTTTTATTTGAAAAAATTATCACTACAAAAATTTTAAAAATTCACACAGTGAAAGAGGGTCAGAATAGTCTGTGCTCTGATTTTTTATAAATTTAAATGTTAATTATGTCCTTTACGTAAATCAGATATCTTTGAAATTTGTGGGGTTGGAAAGCCACTGAAACCTAGTTTTTTCTATGAATTCTAAAGAATATTTGGACTTTTTTTGATACTATTTCAAACTGAACTTCTCGCAGGGGGTCTACCTGGTCTGTTTGAACCCCTTGAACATAAAAATTTGTGAAAAATTGCACGAAGCAGTAAAAATATTGAAAAAATATTCCCTGAAAATTTTATTGAAAAATTAAGATCTCTACCAAATTTCATAATGTTTTTCTTCAGTTATTGATTTGGGCAGTGATTTCAAGTCAGACTAAGGTCTGACTGCAGATTTTAGAGAAGCACAAATCCTAGGTAATTCACATTAGGGTTTAAATTTAGAGAGTCAAAACAAACCTTTTTGAGCCTGATTTGGGTGTGATTGCATGAGAATGGATTTGATGTGAAGACTATCTCTTATCTTTATTCACATCTTCTCTCAAATATCCATGAACCCATATCATTCTTTTGACCCTCGGGGTCCTCCATCTCCCAACCCAACCATGATTTCGACTCCTCCTGGTTGGGAGACTCATCCTAACCAACTGAGATATGATTATCCTTATGACCCAGCTTATTTAGAACCTGAAACTCATGGATCTGACCCTTATCTAGATCAGAACCAATTGAAAGCCATAGTTGCTGAATTTCGGGAATATAACAAGGACTATACAGATCAATGTGCCAAGCTTCTGGAGCAAATTAGACGATCTCAGGCACAATCTCAATCTTATCACTCCTCCCAAGGATAAGAGACTTGGAACAACCAGCCTAATGGGTCTAGTGACCCATATTTTGGAACCACTAGCTATTCTACTGATTCTTGCTACCATGGGGAGGCATCCTGGACTCAACCAACCCAAAAGGCACCTTTGGACCTAATCCATGATTTAGGTAGATCAATTAAGGAATGCACTATTTCTGATACACCCGTACCTGATGAGATATCTCTAATGAATTGGAATAATGGATCACAAGTACAGGACCACATAACAGGTTCTCCATCAACTCCCTCTGTAGTCAGGCCCACTCAGGGCGATACACCTACTGATTCATATCCAAATTCGTATAACCTTGAGTGGAGAAACGATCCTAATCTTTCATGGCCACCACAGAGATCGACTCAGACTGAACATCAATCTAGGCCATCCCAATACTCCACTCAATCAACTTTAGGGCAACCATCTAGTCTAGCCCAACCCGCAACCACCCTTGAAGATATCATGAACATTTTATTGGAATTTGACAAGAAAAATGAAGAAAGGCTGACTAAGTTGGAAAATCATGTGAAATCTCAAGGGGATCAAATCAAGAGACTTCAAGAATCACTTTATCCCCAAATGCAAATGCCTTTTCACTCCTATTCTCCACCTATTCTTCCGACCCCTCCTCCATTCTATCAAACATGCCCTTGTGCAGGGGTCAAATCTATGGCCTCTAAAAGGAAGAGAAAAGCTAAGAGCCCACCCAAACGACCTGATTTGGGCTCAACCAAAAATCATAAGACCAAACCCACATCCAGCTCTGACTCAGACTCAAGGGACAAAAAGAAGAAAAAGGCCTCTGAAGTTGATTTGACCTATTTACCCTTTCCTGGGGCCTTAATGAAAGAGTCACAAAAGAAAAAAATGACTTGCACACCTAAAGAGGTGGTTTTATCAGCTAACATAAGTGCATTTGTTTCTAGCACTATACCACCCAAAATGACTGACCCTGGAAAACCCTTCATATCTTGTGCCATAAAGGGATTCGACTTCAACAAAGCCCTTGTGGATCAAGGGTCTTCCATTAGCTTGATTCCTACCGCCCTTTTTGACCGCACCAAACTTGGAGATCTGCACCACACACTTGTCACCATTAGAATGGCAGATGGCTCCATCAAACTACCGAAGGGGGTAGTTTAGGATGTGATTATTAAGGTGCGAGGTCTTAGCTTTCCAGTCGATTTTATTGTCTTGGACATGAATATATCAGAGAAGCTAAGTAATTCACCCATTATTCTGGGTCGACCTTTCTTGGCTACGGCCAATGCACGGATTGACTGTTACTTAGGATGTATGGAGGTAAGTAGCGTCAATGAGAAGATTCACTTTGATATGTATGCAGCCACTAAGAAAACAAAGTCAGGGTACTTTCTGGATGATATGGAAAGTGAGTCGGAGGGTAATTCGGAAGAAACTATGGCAATTGATACCTGGGTAGAACCACATGACCCGAATCAACAATCCACTAGATTACATAAGTCACCCTCCCTACCAGATCAAATCATTGATAATATGGTTGACTATCTTGATCGACCTAGCCCAATTCAAACCCCTGCCCCTTGCAATGAATCCCAGATTACTCAATTGATCAAAATGATTCATGAAATAAAAGAAGCTAGTGCAAGAGAATATGATGATATAAGGAAAGAGCTTCATAGAATCCGGGATGAGCAACAAAAACCAGAAATGTTTGAATCTGGGTCAGGTGTGTCACAACCGATTCGCGATTCGGTGGTGGTCATGCAGGATTTTGTTGATCAAACACCCGAGGTGAATGATATTGATAACCCTATGGAAGCTGAGAATGGAGATTTATTTGAGAATCTTGATCTTGATATAGGGCTTGAGTACCAATCATTTCATTTTGAGGAACAAAACATTAAGGGACCTGAATATAATTTTGTTGTATTTGAGAATACCCATGGAGACATTGATGAATTAATTCAAATGATCTCATACACGGAGCAACAAAATCAAAAAGACTGTAACAACTCCTCAATCAATGATTCAGCCCATTCAACTTTCATGGAGGGACTCACTACTAAATCTAATGCCCAACTTCATCCAAGTGAGAAGAAGGAAATATCCCCTTATGAAATAGATATTCAAGAAATTGAAAGATTATTGGGAATAACATATGATGAGTTATCAGAGGAAGCTAGGAATTTTGGGGAATCATGTGATAATTGGGAATTGGCATTAGACAATTTGGAAGAGATAAAAGAAGGAGATGAGACCCAAACATCTTTGGTAGAGATAGCGACTGATCACTGGACCTTGATTTCCAGTTCTGACCACACTACATGGGTCATGCCTTCCATTCATAACCATTATCAGGACCCATATGATTTCATCCCACACAACTCCACCCATACCCCTACCACCCACATTCTCCATCACCTCTTCGGGATGCCTTTGTAGTTTCCCTACTAGGAGGGGGTGACGTAATAATTGCGGAAATAAATAATAAACAATCTCACAAAATAACAATCGCACAAAAGACATAAAGATTTTTAGGTGGAAACCCAAACCGGGTGAAAACCACCACCTAACCCTCTCGAGTTAGGAATTTCCGATCAACCAAGTTGATCAAAATCCACTAAACGAATCACTTTAAATGAGGGTGATTCAACCTCAATTACAACCACGCTACTTAGACGAGGGTAGTATACCTCAACCCCTTCTCTCCACGAGAAGGATTTTGTGTCGCGAAGGAGACGGGAATTCGCAAAGCGAATACCCAGACAAATAACAAAGATAAAACAAGTAATCCTATAGAGCCAACAAAGTAATATTTAACCTAAGCTTCTATAGGAAATAGGATGCTTCCCTTTGAAAGGAGTGCGTCGACGACATGGATGCGTGTGCCACGCGACGGCGCAACATCGCTCTCGTGAACAACAGCGGGAGAGCGGGTGCACAACAGCTTGATGCTCTCATGATGAAGAATTAGAGCGTAGAGAGCAAGAGAGACACAAAATGGTTTGAAAGTGTATTGCAAGGTGTGTCTTGTGTTTTTAGGTGTGTGTTTGTGTTGCAAAGGTTCCCCTCTATTTATAGAGGCCTTAGGAAGGCTTTGGAAGGCTTAGAAAAGCTTCCATAGCCGTTGGGTAAAAAGCCCAAATGAATCAGCCCGAAATCAGGAACAATCATTGTTCTGACAGGCTTATCAGACGTCTCATTCTGGCATCAGACGTCTGGAAGTTCACTTTAAGACGTCTGATTTAAAGGTCAGACGTCTGATTTTGGGCGGGGCTCTTCCTGACTTGGATCAGATCTAAACAGGGTTCTTGAGCAAGTCCATCAGATGACATATAGGACGTCTGGCACTATGTCTGGACATCTGGAAACCTACTTTTTCGTGGGAATGGATTTGCAACGGCTAAAAAATCTCTAAGAAGAGATTTTCAGGTTAGTCGAGGCAAAACGGTCAATTATCAGGCGTCTGGAAAGGCCTAAGGATGTCTGATAAGGCTCTAACGGTCATATCCTTGAGTGTTTGTTAAGGCAGCTAATGGTCCACTAATTGGACATCTGGAAAAGTCATCAGACGTCTCCTAAGACGTCTGGTCTATGGTTTGGACGTCTGATTTCATCAGACAGAACTACTTAAGCCCAGCCTAAATGTTATCAGACGTCTGAATCAATAGTCAGACGTCTTAAAACACTTTATCTGACGTCTGATTTGGGAATTAGACATCTGGAAGTGCTGTTTAAACCCTATATTGGTTTTCTAAGTTCTCTACAGAAAACCTAAGTATCCTAGGGTTGTGCAGGTATTCCTAGGACTACTGTTAGGGTACTTTGAGGCTCTTTAACAGAAATCTAAGTAACAAAAATAAAGAGAAACAAAAGAAACGAAAAATGCAATGAGTACAAGAGAAGGAAATCTATCCTATTCTTCATCTCCTTCCTTCTTCAATATATCGCTCCTCGCGAATCTCTTCTGCTCTCCATTAAGTTCCTCCAATCCATCTTGGATGCGAGCTCGAATTCCGTCTAAACACATCTACATTTGTAATTGACCTGAAATCTAAGACTCCAAGTTGAAATGTTAAATATCACGTGTTTTGTTATCATCAAAATAAATGATTGTGGTGCTCTAGCACCAACAGCCTTCACCTTCATTCCTTCCAAGCACCCGTATTTATCTGTCTTTCTTCTGTAGCATCTGGCTGCAGATAATCCCAAGCCCCATCTACATATTTTCCCGATTATTTGGACTTGGAATTCATGGACAGCTAGTTCGCATTTGCGGTCTGCTATTGGCGAATGAGACTAAAATTCTTATCATTTTACTCGCCATTCTCAATACTATATTGGTATATCCTTTTTGAGCTTTCACCCAGCTGAAGGCGTTAAACTCAGCATATATAGATACCATTCGCCCCACATTCCACCATCATTTTTATACATAGCATATTTTTGTTTTAGCATATTTCTTTTTATATTGCATATTAACAGGTTGGCCGGTGCTGAATATAATTTTAGGAGCAATTACAGGTGATTTCTACCCATTCTCTCCCTGCAGCATTTATTTTCTTTTACATTCATGCATGAGGACATGCAAGAACTTAGGCATGGGGGGGTAGATATAGAAAAATTGAAAAAGTTTTATGCCAACACTTCGGAAAACCTCATAGCTCCATGTAAAACGTACTTTAGGACCTTAAATAAAAGAACAACCGACTCCACCTCCAGTGCTCTCATTGGAGCTAGAAATCGTTCGCAACAACCAATTCCAACTCACCCGCTCACCTTTTGTTCTAAATTTAGGGTCAAGCTGATTGTAACCCGATACGGGAAATTCACGAAGTACAAATTATATGAGGTTACATGTTTATAGCATATATAGACATTGCATTCATGAATATGATTATTTTATTAAGAGAATGCATTAGGGATTTTATCCTTTAGTTGATTCCTGTAATCTGGAATCTAGTACAACTTTTCACACACACGTAGAATTTGCAATGGATTCACGGTGAAGGCTAATAAACATCTTCAGTCTGTCGAGAAGAAACAGTGCTTCTTTTCCTTGAACCCCTGGACAGAGTTTTGGGAGTCAGGTTGATTTTCTTCCAAAAATCCACCAAATAGTTTGAGATGAGAGTAGAGTGTACTGGTGCTCTAAGATTAGTGCAAGGAATATGGAATCCTAGATAATTAGGTGATGATAATTAGAGATTAGGCATAGTTTTCGCTCTCAGTTCCAGCGTATACATTTTTGTGTGAAATATTAAGAGCCACCGAATAAGGCAAATACGCAGAGAGCGAGTTTTCATAAAACTAGGGCTAAGGTGGATGGTTACGACCATTCTTTATGGAATCCTCGGCTAAAGGAGGGTATGATGTCAAGGTCAGAAATGCACCCTCCTATCCGTCTCTCCTGGTGCCGTGAGTAGGCACTTCCACCAAATAAGCCACCCAATGTCTTTTGAGTACCACCAATCCCTAATAATGCCTCCTCAATAAAGTTCATGAATGTATGCCAATTGTGTTATGCTAAAAAAATAATAAAGAAAAAAGAGTAAAAGAAAAAGAAAAAGAATGATGAAAGGAAAGAAAAATTGAAAAAAAAGAAAGAAAAAAAAAACTTAGAAAAAGATGAAAAAAAAAATTTTTGGAAGAAGAAAAAGAGTTTGTTAATATTTAGTATTTATTTCATTTGCATTGAGGCAATACCACCAAACAAATTTGAGCTCCACCAAATATGGCTTTAACCTATTTTTCTTGTGTTTCTTATCGCCCGAATACTGGCTGAGGAATCCCGACTTAGTGTTAGGGTTATGAGAACTCAATTAAAGTGTTAATACCTAGTGAGACCACCAAATACAAATCCTATGTGTGAATCTGGTGAGGTTGTGAGCTCTAAGAAAAAGAAAGAAAAAGAGCAAGAGAGAATAGATACAAAGGAATCGAAAGAGAGCACAGTTTTTCTCGTCTTTCTCTAAGTTAAGTTACTTAATAATTTGGGAATCTAGATTCTATAGTACTAATCTCTATGTAGCACCAGTCGAGAGTGAGCCACCAAATATATAATCTTTTCACTTTAAGATCCTCTACCTAAGCTTAAAGCTGGGTGGAATTCATAGAATATCTTGAATACCCCGAGGGAAGAAGTCAGCCTATCCCACTAGAATTTTTATTAGGGGTCAAGTACAGGTTTTAGAGGTGTATTAGTTTTCACTCGAATTTATTGCAAAAGCTACATAGTTGCACCTTCACGATTGTCTAGATTTCTAGAGCATAGGATGAAAACAAAAGGGAGAAAAATCTCTATGCAAACACTTGATAAAATAACCAGTCCCTTAGGTACCCTTGCTGTAAATAATTTAGTCTTGCATTTGCTAGGGACTAGCAAGGTTTAGGCATGGGGGTATGATTGCACAGCAATCATAGGTCCTAATCAACCTAAATAATGTCTGAACCTATCTTAAATTGTGGATATTGCACTCATATCTTGCATATCATGCATTGCATCAGTCTATTTAGAATAAGATGAGATATCCTACTAGTTAATGGTTTTTATTGCTATTTACAGATAATAAAGTGATCCAGGAAGGAGATAGTGGAATAAAGCAATAAAGGAAGAAGAAGACTAATCCAGATAAGAGGAGTGAGGAGGATAGCCTTATCCTTACCCTTAGAAACCCTAGGACAGCCTTCCCAAACCCAAAACAACCTCCATTAGGGCACCTTAGCCTCAAAACCAAAACATGGATAGCACTATCCATGTTCCTATCCCTCTCCCAAACACTTAGGAACCAAAACCAACCTTAGAAAACACAAAACCCACTCTCTAGCACCTTTTAAGACGTCTAGACATCTGGCTGGACATCTGATTTCTGCAGAATAACAATCCAGGAAGCCAAAACTCATACTGAGACAGAATTGGACGTCTAATTTAGTGTCCAGACGTCCAATTTTGTAGTATAAGACATCTGACCACTATCCTGGACGTCTGATACTACTGTCTGGTTCCTGATTTTGGGTGTTGGAAGCCCTAGCTTGCCTATTTTGACCTAGGAACCCCACCAGACAACCTAGGAAACCTAAGTAGAGACCTCCTAAGCCTATTCCACTATCCATAGCCTTACCTGTCCTATCCCTAACCCAATTGAACCATCCCATACCTAATTGGGTGCATCTACAGTTGATTGGGTGCACCCGAGCCTAATTGGATCCACCCAGGATCTAATTAACTTATACCTATTAGGGTTACCCTAGCCTAATCACATGCACACATCTAATTAGACTTGTCCTAGACCTAATTAGGTTCACTCCTACCGAATTAGACTTTCCTAAGCCTAATTAGGTCCACACCCACTTAATCTAGATTGAGCCAACCTATTTAGCACCTAATCCTACCAAAACCTACAACCTAGCCCTACGAAAAACACACACCCACACACACACGCACACCTTCCCATTTTACTCCCACGAAACCCATGCACACTCTCTTGGAAACCCTAAAGACTTTTGTCAAACCTAGATCCAAAAATTGTGGCATTTGCTATTTTTGGAGCCACCAAAAGTGGTAACCAAATGGAGCCTTCCATAAGGGCAAAGAGAGAGCTACGAAATTGGATCATCTCTCCATACACTCTCCCACCCATACTCTCCACTCTAAACTTGCTTCCACCCTCCAAAACCTTAAGTCCGTCCTCCTCATTCTCCTCCAAGGCTCCATGGACGGCTAGCTAGAGAAGCTTCTCTCCAAAGCTTCAAGGACGACCATTGGTAGAGAAAGGGAGAAACACCCTCCTCTCTCCACTTAGGTGCACTAGCCCTCATCTTCTTCTTCTTGGACGGCCATGAAGGCTCATCCATAGCCTCTTGTGGCCGGCCATCTCTTTTGGTAGGCGTGTAGATGGGTTTGCATACCCAAGGTCTAACCTACACCCTCTGACCGTCGATCTTTCGCTTTTAAGTCGTTTGTAGTTTAATGTGGTGGAAAAATCGACTAATCAATTTTTAATAAGAAATAACCACTCGCAGAGGAGCGGGTCGTATCCACAGGGAGGCAATAACGTATTAAAATTCGCGCCACTTAAAAATGTTTGTTCGGAGTCAATTTGGACAAGAACCAAGCCAAGATTGCCTTTAGATTAAGGTTTAAGCAAGAAACAATGATGAAATGGCAATTATGAGAAACTACAGGATATTTTCCGCAATGCAGAGTGAATAGAATATGATTAAAATGTGGCAATGGCAGAAAATGTAAATTTTAATTAACGTTTTACTGTAGCAAAATAGGGGAATTTTTCCCCGTTGTCTTGCGCGACGAGGAGCCGATGGTCAGGCGCGGGAAGCTCGGAGGAGGTCCCTTGGATCAAGGGCTTCGAATCGGTGGTGGCGGCGAGTCGCACGGCGGTCGGAGGTGGCCGGACGAGCTCCGGCGGAGGTGCTGCAGCCGGCAGCTTGCGCAGCCTGTTGGCGTGAAGTCCGCCGCCTGCTGCTGCTGCGGGGGTGGCTGCTGCTGCTGCCGTGGGCACTGCTGCGGCTGGCGTGGCAGGCGTTCGTCTGCCGGCGCGGGGAAGAGGGCGCTGCAGGCGGTTCTGCAAGCGCGACGGAGGGTGCTGCAGCGCGGTTGGAGGATGGCGTGCGCTGCGGAGGGTCTGCGGAGGGTGCTGCTGGCGGTTCTGCAGGCGCAGTGGTAAACGGCGTGGACTGCAGGCACTGTTGGAGGGTGCAGGCGCGTGGGCGAAGGACTCTGTAGTCGCGAGTGAATGGCGCTTGCAAGCGGCAGGCGCGGGAGGAGGCGTGCTCGGTTGTGCGGGTCAGCAGGCGCGGTTTGAGGATGGTGCTGCAGCCGGTGAGTGTGTGGAGATGGCGTGAGCGGAGGGTCTGCAGGAGTGGGGGTGGACTTCAGACGTCCGGGAAATTTCCCGGACGTCTTAAGTGACTGAAAGGGTGATTGCACGGTGGCTCGGCGGTGGTGGTTTGCGACAACGGCGAGGAAGATGCACGCTAGGGTGCTCACGGTGATGCGGGCGAGCTCCGGATGGCGGTGTGGCCTGTCACACCACACGCCCACGGTGGTGGAGACTCGCCGCCACGGTAGAGGCCAGCAGTGTGGAGTGGAAGAGAGAGGTTCTCTCTGCACAGTGGTGGGTCGGTGGCGGAGGCCTTCTGAGCTCGGCTGCCTCCGTGCTCCTTTTGTAGTGTCTTGAACAATTTTGAAATCAGCCGCCGACCAGATCCACCACATCCGCTCCCCCTTGAATGGCTTCATCACTGCAGCAGCCGGGCATTGGAGCGGCAGCCAGCCGTTCTGAAAGAAGATGAATAAAGAAAATATTATTAAAATATTAGGGTTATTTATGTATAGACCCTCAACTTCTATGTTAATAAAAACAATATACCTAATTGGTTATCTAATTAGATGAATGCTATTCTAAGCTAATTCTAAATGCACTTAAGATATGAATGCAATGTATGGATTATGTAATTAGATTAAAACTATGAATTAATCTATTTACATCCTAATTTATACTAAATAAATGTTAGAATTAACCTAATGTGTAGGCACTTAAATACTTAAATAGCCCACAACTATGGGCTAATCAAATACCCCCATGCCTAGTTTTTGCTAGTCCCTAGCAAAATTAAGCGAAACCTGGCACTCTAAGTAGACTAGTCAACTCACTTAGTCTTCCTTCAGAAGCATATTAAGTTCAGGTTCTAAACCCAAGGTTCCTAAGTAGTTGCTAAGTTACAGACTAGGTCGGCTAAAGGCGAGTTGCAAGCACAAGTTTCCTTGATTTCTGACTCTACCCTAAAGTTTATTGATCCCTGAGATTAAAGCATCCGTGCTTTTGCATTGGTCCGAGTTATTTGAGTTAAAGGAATTTTTTATTTTTTTTTTAATATATATACCTTTGTTTTTTTTTTTTTTTTTTGATTCTTCTAAGTCTAACCTCAGATCAGCTATCAATACGGTCTGTGTCGGATTCATTGTCCCCATTACCATACCTCGAAGGGTGCCTGGCTTTCGATGCTTCGAGATAGCACCGCCCATAATGACCCCAAGAACTCCTGGCAATCGACACTTCGAGATAGTATCGCCCATGGATTTCTTAAGCGAATTCAGGCCTATGGCAATCGGCACTTCGAGATAGGGCCGCCCATGGTACCTGAACCGCGCAATGCGCTTACATGCCCCCAGTAGGATGGATATCCTAAGAGACAAGCGCCGAGGAGGTAATATGTTACCTTCGCATCCTCAAGGTGAGTATATACTCCACCTCTCCTGCGGCGGGAACTCTTCCAATCAAAATGTGTTTTCAAGCCTCTCTTAAGCCAAAACTAAGAGAACCAAATCTCTTTTCAGAAATTAAGTTAATTACCAGACCAAGTGTGAAAAATTTGGATGCTTGGGTTACAAGGACCCGTAAACCAAAAGGTAGAATAAGACTCCAGGTACTACCCCACCTTTTAACTCAAACCCTAGCTTCCCTTCCTCAACCTCTTGAAGAATGGTCCGCAACTTAACTCCTACTTAAGTTTTTAAGTCCACAAAGGACCCTAAAGGTCTAAAGCTAGTAGCTTATTTAGCTTCTAAAGTTTGACCCTAGAATTAACTTAGTCTACCCTAGAGTTCTGATTTGCTTAAGATGGCAAGATCTAGCCAGTTAAGCTCAAAACCTCTTTTTTTTTTATATATATATATATTTTTTTTTTCTTTCTTTTTTTTTTTTTTATAAATGCATGCTATAAACAAAATGCCTCAGGACCTCTCCCCCA
Organism: Thalassia testudinum; assembly: GCA_037157565.1. Taxonomy (NCBI): domain Eukaryota; kingdom Viridiplantae; phylum Streptophyta; class Magnoliopsida; order Alismatales; family Hydrocharitaceae; genus Thalassia; species Thalassia testudinum. Next base: position 43,165,390 of record JAZHRO010000049.1, read on the forward strand.
TGCCTGGTTCAAACAATGTCCTCATTGAAAATCAAAAATAGCTAAAGGAAGATATTACCTGAGGCGGAGAATAGTAGGAGCTAAGGCTCCTTAAGAGTGACTTCGTCAACTAGATGGCCATCTAAAGTTATGTACGGTTTTAACCGTTGACCGTTGACGATAAAGGGAGTTGCTGAAGAGGAAGGATTTTTGATCTCCACAGCTCCATGGGGGAATACTTTGGTGATTATGTAAGGCCCATCCCAACGAGATTTTAATTTCCCAGGAAAAAGCTTAAGTCTGGAATTGAAAAGCTAGACTTGTTGGTTGGGTTCAAAGGTCTTTCGAAGAATAAACTTGTCATGCAAGACCTTAGTTCTTTCTTTATAAGCTTGAGAGGTGTCATAAGCATCATTCCTCAGCTCCTCAAGCTCACTTAATTCTAGAAATCGTGCCTTACCTGCCTTCTCTAAATCCATGTTAACACTTCGAATAGCCCAAAGTGCTTTATGTTCCAACTCAACAGGTAAATGGCATGCTTTTCCATACACAATCCGAAAGGGAGAAGTACCCAAAGGGGTCTTATAGGCCGTTCGATAAGCCCACAAAGCATCATCGAGCTTTTGGGACCAATCTTTCCTATCAGGTCTAACGGTCTTTTCCAAAATATTTTTTATCTCCCTATTTGATACTTCAACCTGACCACTTGTCTGAGGGTGGTAAGGGGTAGCAACCTTGTGAGTCACTCCCAAACTCTTAATTAACCGATTGAAGTGGTGGTTTCGGAAATGAGGTCCCCCATCACTTATAATAGTCTTGGGGCAGCCGAAACGGGATATGATATTGGCCTTCACAAATTTCAAAACCACAGAGTGGTCATTTGTGCGCGTCGAAATGGCCTCTATCCATTTAGAGACATAATCAACTGCCACCAAGATATATTCAAAACCATGGGACGACGGGAAGGGGCCCATAAAGTCAATTCCCCACACATCAAAAATTTCAACAGATTGAATAGGATGTTGAGGCATTTCATTCTTCTTCCCAATCGTTCCAGTCCGTTGACATCTAATACAGGCCTTAACAAAATTATGAGAATCCTTAAATAAGGAAGGCCACCAAAAACCAGACTGGAGAACCTTAAAAGCAGTTTTCTTAGCACCAAAGTGTCCTCCACAATGAAGTGCATGGCAAAATGTCAGCACACTTTGTTGTTCCTCTTCAGGCACACAACGTCTCAAAACTTGGTCTTGTCCAATTCTAAATAATTCTGGCTCTTCCCAATGAAAATATCTCGCTTGAGAAATGAATCTCTTTCTTTTCTGCTTATCCCAAGAGCTAGGAGTTTGTCCAGTGACCAAGTAATTTACAATGTCTTCATACCAAGGTAAAGTTGGTGTTACCGCCATCAGAGTTTCATCGGGGAATGTCTCGCGAATGTCTTCAGAAATAGAGTCGTTAAGAGGAAGACGAGACAGGTGGTCAGCCACAACATTTTCTACTCCTTTCTTTTCACGTATTTCCAAGTCAAATTCTTGAAGGAGTAAGATCCACCTAATCAGACGTGGCTTAGAATCTTTCTTAGCAATGAGATGTTTCACTGCTGCATGATCAGTAAAAATAACCACCTTAGACCCAAGTAAATAAGACCTAAACTTCTCCAGAGCAAAAACTACAGCAAGTAATTCTTTTTCAGTGACGGTGTAGTTTTGCTGAGGTTCAGTTAAAGTCTTGCTTGCATAATGCAGCACATGAGGTCTTCCCTCAACCCTTTGTCCAAGGACTGCTCCCACTGCATAATCCAAAGCATCACACATAAGCTCAAAGGGGAGTGCCCAATCAGGAGCTTGGAGAACAGGCGCAGAGATCAAGGCCTCCTTTAGAGTTTGAAAGGCCTCGGCACACTTTGAATAAAAACTGAAGGAAGATTCCTTCGCCAATAAGTCACAAAGTGGCCTAGAAATCTTACTAAAATTTTTAATAAAGCGCCTGTAAAAGCCAGCATGGCCCAGAAAGGATCTAATCTGTTTGACATTCGTAGGCAATGGAAGTTTGGAAATAGAATCAATCTTGGCTTTATCTACTTCCAAACCTTGCTCAGATACAACATGCCCAAGTACAATTCCTTTCTGTACCATGAAGTGACTTTTCTCCCAGCTGAGGACTAAACCAGTCTCCTTACATCGTTTCAACACATTCTCCAGGTGCAGGAGACACTGGTCGAAAGACGAGCCATAAATAGAGAAGTCATCCATAAATACTTCGACACACTCGTCAATCATGTCCGAAAAGATAGACATCATACACCGCTGGAAAGTTGCAGGGGCATTACATAATCCAAATGGCATACGCCTGAATGCAAAAGTACCGTAAGGACTCGTGAATGTCGTCTTTTCCTGGTCATCAGGAAAGACTGCCACCTGATTGTACCCAGAATATCCATCGAGAAAGCAATAATACTTATTCCCTGCCAATTTTTCGAGAATTTGATCAATAAAAGGCAAAGGAAAGTGATCCTTCTGGGTAGCGGTGTTCAGCTTGCGGTAATCAATACAGACCCTCCATCCAGTTGAGGGTCTAGTGACAACTTGTTCACCTTGGTCGTTGAGTTCCACAGTAAAGCCTGCCTTCTTTGGCACCACATGAATGGGACTGACCCATTTACTATCAGCAATGGGATATATGATCCCAGCGTCCAACCACTTCAGGATTTCCTTTTTTTCAACCTCCCTCATATTAGGGTTCAGACGTCTCTGCATGTCCCTAAAAGGCTTGATGGAATCATCAGTATAAATGTGGTGCATGCAGAGTGTAGAGTCTATACCCTTAATGTCAGCAATGCTCCAAGCAATAGCTTCCTTATGCCTAGACAGGCATTCAATCAAGGCTCCCTCATGTGCCTCAGACAGCACAGCCGAAATGATAACTGGGAGCGTATCATTGGCACCTAGGAAAACATACTTGAGAGTGTCAGGGAGGGGTTTCAACTCAAGGTTGGGGGCTTGTATAGTTGAGGGTTTCATAATAGATGTCCCCATCTCAGGTAGCAAATCTGCCTTCGGCGGAAATGATGGGGGAAGAGACTCAGCAGAAACTCCTAGCAATTCCTCTAGTTCTAGTATATCCCCTTCACATTCCTCCAAGAGATGAGAATGCTCATTTAGCATGACATGCTGAAGGGGGTCATCACATAACATTGCAGGAGTTGCCTCTTCAATCAGGTCATCTATCACCTCAAGTTGAGAACAATCCTCAAGTCCAGCTTGTTTGTAAGCATCAAACACATTAAGCCGGATTTTCCTATTCCCAAAGCCCATTTTCAATGCCCCAGTATTGCAATTAATTGAAGCATGGGAAGTTGCAAGGAAGGGGCGGCCCAAAATGATGGAGGGTTTGGTTGGCTTGTTGGTAGGGTCAGTGTCCAAAACTATGAAGTCAACGGGAAAAAAGAAATCTTCCACTCTTACGAGGACATCTTCCAAAATTCCCCGTGGTGTCTTAAGTGATCGATCAGCAACTTGAAGGACTACAGGGCTAGGCTTCAGATTGCCTCCCCCAAGTTGTTCATATACATAGCTCGGAAGGATGTTCACCCCCGCACCCAGATCAAGCAGAGCCTCATCAATTTGTAAGTCACCAATAACTACAGAGATATATGGGGCCCCTGGGTCCTTAAGTTTCGGAGGTGTGCCATGTTGAACAATTGAGCTAACAGAATCAGGCAGGACAACTTTAGACTGGACCTGTTTTCTAGATTGCCGCTTTTTCATGCACAAGTCCTTTAAGAAGCGGGCATAAGACGGAATCTGCCTGATAGCTTCAAGCAAAGGCAGGTTAATCTGCACTTGCTTGAAAGTTTCCATAATCTCATCCGTCTTATCTTTGGCTCCAGATGAGCTAGCAGAAGTCTGCCCAGAGGTGGATAAGCGCTCTGGAAATGGCACTCTCGATCTCTGGGTGGAAGGGTTGTCATGTCGAGTAAGGGGTGGAACGGGGGCAACTTCTTCCGGTGAGGTGATTTCAAGCGGAGAAGATTTGGGCAAATCTTCTTCGGTGGGGGTGAAAGTCGGGGTGGATGTTTTTTTAGGGGGTGAGACTATAGGAGCATCGGGTTTGGAAATTTCTTTCCCACTCCTCAGAATAGTCACCGCCTGAGCATGCTCCCTAAAGACAATCCCTTTTCCTTTAGGATTTTCCTCAGCAGCACTTGGAAACTTCCCAGTCTCCCTCTGTCTAACGGCCTCAACAAGGTGTCCAATTTGTGATTTCATCTCATGTATAGCCTTGTCATGAGATTGGATGATGGCACTTTGACTTTCTTGCATAGTTTTCAAGATCGCCTTCAAGTCATCCATCTCAGAGGTTTTAGGTTGGGCAAAGGTCTGAGGTTGGTTCATTTGATGGTTTTGAAAGGATTGCGGTTTGTAATTCCCTGAATTTGAGACATTTCCTTGTCTCCATGAAAAGTTTGGGTGGTTCCTCCATCCCTCATTATAAGTGTTGGAGAAAGGATCATTACGAGGTCATGGACGGAACCCTTGAGCGGCATTCAAATCTGCTTGTACAAGCTCAGGGAATTGGGAGGCTAAGTGGCAATCCACAGTGGCATGTGTATTGCCTTGACAAATTACACATTCGGAAGCTTGGGATGTGGAGGTGTTAGGTGTGAATGAACTCGGGTTCGACATAAGCCTTTCCATGTTTTGATTCAGTAATTGAATTTGATAAGCTAAATTCTGGGTTTCCCTTGCTTCATTCGCCTCCAACTTTCTTTGCATGAGAGTGGGATTTCTATCCATGTAGGCAGAATTCAAGTGAATAGAATTCTCACTCAAAGTATCAAATAAGTTCCAAGCTTCATCCTCAGTCTTAGATAGAAAGGTTCCTGCACAGGCACCATCCACAGTTTGCCTATGAGAATCATTAAGTCCGGTGTAGAACCTTTCAACCAGTTGCCATTTAGGCACCTGGTGATGTGGGCAAAGTCTCAGCAAATCGTTAAAGCGCTCCCACGCATCATGGAAAGCTTCCCCATCCTTTTGAGCAAAACTCATGATTTCCCTCCTAAAGTGATTTGTTTTGCTCATGGGGAAGTACTTCTTCAAAAACTCCTTTTTCAGGGCATCCCAAGTATTTAAATTATCAAGGGTGTGATACCAATACTTGGCTTTGTCCTTTAGGGAGAAGGGAAAAAGGGTCCGCATTTGAGCGTCATCAGTAACGCCCTGCAGCTTCACCGTGGAACAGACCTCGGTGAATTCCTCAATATGCCTGTAAGGGTCTTCCCTAGTAGTACCATAAAAGGAGGGTAGCAAGGATATGGTACTACTTTTGATCTCATATGGATTATCCCCTCCAGGTCTACGTAGTGCTGGGCCAGCTTGGTTGGTTGGGATGAAATATTCCTTAAGGCTCCTTTGACCGGCCATTTCTACCCTTGGGAGGTCTTTTCTTAGGATTCTTTCTGGTTCAGGATCAAATACAAGTTGTCTCCTAAGAGAACGCCTACCAAGCATGCACTACAAACACAATTCAAACGGACTTGTTTGGTCTTTACAGATTTAGGCTTTTGAATTTAATTCAAATTGTAGGTGACAAAACAAGTTACCCAATCAATTACGCGCCTATTGTCAACCTACGGCTCGCCTAAAAAGACCTAGTTGGAACTTAGGTAATCTTCCCTAAATCTCAAATGGTCAAGTAAATCCAAAGACGGAAGATCGAGGGATGCAAGTAGGCCTAAGCCTTCCTTTGAAGCTGTGCTTTCGCGGTGCTCCTCAACTACCCCCAAAAATCCGTGACAGGGTATCCCCCTCTTTGGATTTACAAAACCTTTGATCTCAAGTTCCGAACACTTCAGAATCCAACGAAAGGAGGGCTCTTGTCCTAGTATTTCCAAACCTAAGGAGTGTCTAGAAACGTGCCGTGGTGCAGGTGAAATAAGTGTGCATACACCATCAAAGATTTTGAACTTTGAATCGCACGCCAAGTTTGAAAATCAAATCCTTGGTTCTTAAAATGTCCTTCCTTTAATTAGTCCTTTTTCTAAAGAAAATATGTGACCACTTGTTAGATTTATTCAGTACAGATTAGGTGGTCTTCGCATTAAATCCCAAATGCAATGCGTGATCAAAAATAGGATGCAAAGTAAGAGAATGTGTACCTTGCCTCCAGCGATCTTCGATGCAAAAATGCACGCAATGCAGAAAAGCAAATCTAGAGGCTGCTCATACAGACCTAAATGGTTCGTCCTAGGGCAGGCAGCTTCTAACAGGCAGCTCGTTTTTTTTCTTTTTCTATTTTTTTTTAGAACTACTTATGCACAAGCAAATAAAAGAATTAATAAAAAAAAAATAAACCTAAATCTAAAGAAAAGGGAACAGGCTCCCAAAAATTACCCAACACGGGTCCAAAACAAAATCGGGGAACAAACCCCTCAAAATTTACCCCAGAACAAGGGTTTCAAACTAACTGTAATGAAAAATTAAGTCTTCAGTCTTAATTCTATTCTAATTAAATTAGCGATTAAATACAATGGTGTCCGTCGCGTCCTCGTCCTTCTCCTCCTTTCAAAATTGCTTGTCCACTTCTCGTCTGGCGACGTCAAGGGTCGCCTCTCACAGTGGCTGATTCTTGCATAAATTTTCTCGCACAGAAAAGAAAATAATGAATGGTCAAATCTCTGTGCAATTGACAAATAATCAAAATAAAATTAGGCGAAATTATTGCGTCTGTTGCCTCCCCGGCAACGGCGCCATTTGACCGGTCGATCTTTCACTTTTAAGTCGTTTGTAGTTTAATGTGGTGGAAAAATCGACTAATCAATTTTTAATAAGAAATAACCACTCGCAGAGGAGCGGGTCGTATCCACAGGGAGGCAATAACGTATTAAAATTTGCGCCACTTAAAAATGTTTGTTCGGAGTCAATTTGGACAAGAACCAAGCCAAGATTGCCTTTAGATTAAGGTTTAAGCAAGAAACAATGCTGAAATGGCAATTATGAGAAACTACAGGATATTTTCCGCAATGCAGAGTGAATAGAATATGATTAAAATGTGGCAATGGCAGAAAATGTAAATTTTAATTAATGTTTTACTGTAGCAAAACAGGGGAATTTTTCCCCGTTGTCTTGCGCGAGGAGGAGCCGATGGTCGGGCGCGGGAAGCTCGGAGGAGGTCCCTTGGATCAAGGGCTTCGAATCGGTGGTGGCGGCGAGTCGCGCGGCGGTCGGAGGTGGCCGGACGAGCTCCGGCGGAGGTGCTGCAGCCGGCAGCTTGCGCAGCCTGTTGGCGTGAAGTCCGCCGCCTGCTGCTGCTGCGGGGGTGGCTGCTGCTGCTGCCGTGGGCACTGCTGCGGCTGGCGTGGCAGGCGTTCGTCTGTCGGCGCGGGGAAGAGGGCACTGCAGGTGGTTCTGCAAGCGCGACGGAGGGTGCTGCAGCGCGGTTGGAGGATGGCGTGCGCTGCGGAGGGTCTGCGGAGGGTGCTGCTGGCGGTTCTGCAGGCGCAGTGGTGAACGGCGTGGACTGCAGGCGCTGTTGGAGGGTGCAGGCGCGTGGGCGAAGGACTCTGCAGTCGCGAGTGAATGGCGCTTGCAAGCGGCAGGCGCGGGAGGAGGCGTGCTCGGTTGTGTGGGTCTGCAGGCACGGTTTGAGGAGGGCGCTGCAGCCGGTGAGTGTGTGGAGATGGCGTGAGCGGAGGGTCTGCAGGAGTGGGGGTGGACTTCAGACGTCCGGGAAATTTCCCGGACGTCTTAAGTGACTGAAAGGGTGATTGCACGGTGGCTCGGCGGTGGTGGTTTGCGACGACGGCGAGGAAGATGCACGCTAGGGTGCTCACGGTGATGCGGGCGAGCTCCGGATGGCGGTGTGGCCTGTCACACCACACGCCCACGGTGGTGGAGACTCGCCGCCACGGTAGAGGCCAGCAGTGTGGAGTGGAAGAGAGAGGTTCCCTCTACACAGTGGTGGGTCGGTGGGGGAGGCCTTATGAGCTCGGCTGCCTCCGTGCTTCTTTTGTAGTGTCTTGAAGAATTTTGAAATCAGCCGCCGACCAGATCCACCACATCCGCTCCCCCTTGAATGGCTTCATCATTGCAGCAGCCGGGCGTTGGAGCGGCAGCCAGCCGTTCTGAAAGAAGACGAATAAAGAAAATATTATTAAAATATTAGGGTTATTTATGTATAGACCCTCAACTTCTATGTTAATAAAAACAATATACCTAATTGGTTATCTAATTAGATGAATGCTATTCTAAGCTAATTCTAAATGCACTTAAGATATGAATGCAATGTATGGATTATGTAATTAGATTAAAACTATGAATTAATCTATTACATCCTAATTTATACTAAATAAATGTTAGAATTAACCTAATGTGTAGGCACTTAAATACTTAAATAGCCCACAACTATGGGCTAATCACCCTCACACAAGGCCGATGGCCCTAGTGGCAACTTTCCGGCGTGAGGGATTTTCTTCTATTTATATGCTTTCTAGTGTAGATGATGTGAGGGATTTTCTTCTATTTATATGCTTTCTAGTGTAGATGATGTGTGATAAATTTCTATGCATAGATAATGTTTTTGTGATTGATTGTCCTCATGTTTGCTTGCTTATATGACACTTTGGTTTGTTCACACCATGCACGGCCACCATGGCCTCATTTAAATGCACATAGTCACTTAGGTTTTTGTTAGTTTATCTAGATCTAGGTTTCAATTCACTTTTCGAAATAAAAAAAAAATCAAAAACACAAAAAGACAAAAATAGTAGCTTAGGTTAGATTTAGGTTATAAAAGCGAATCCAAATCTCAATTCGTTTTCATGCCTCCCAGAGACGAACGACCGGGACTCAAGTTCTAAAAAGAATAAAGATCTACGAGAGTTTCGTTATCACAAATATCTTTGATGAGTGGTTTTTGCAACTATACTACGATTTCCAACGATTTCAAAATATGCGAATGCCACTCCCATCACTGAGTAACCCTGTGATTAATCTAAATTTGTGATATACTGTTAAAGTAGCAGAATTAACCCTATTTTCTATCTTTTTCTCAAATTAGATTAGAGTGGAATTATAGTGCACAGGCGATCGTTTAGGAGCATTTATCTCTTGATTCTAACTAATTTAAGTTAGTAATGATGAATGATGGGGTTACAATCATACACCCACGCCTAACTTTTGATAGTCCCTAGCAAAATCCTATGGTAAGAACTAAATTTCTAGACCATGTTTCTAATGTTCAGATGCCTATTTATACCTTTTCTCTAGAAATAAGTTCAAAATACCAGCAATAGGCCTAGAGGTATTCAAGTACCAGCCAAGATTCGAACCTGACCAGCCTCATCGTTGGGTCTACCATGAAGGTTTCTAAGGCTCACAAAGATTGCCCAAAGGTTCGTTGACCCTAGCAGTTAAAGCACCTGTGTGTAAGCGTAGCAAGTCTAGCTTCAGTTTGCCAGTGCATTTTTGATAAGAGAGATAGTGAGGGACATTTAGTTTGAGAGTTTTCTCTCTCTTCTTTTTACATTCCCCTAAATCAAACATTGGATTGGCCCTAAACATTGTCTGTATGGGATTCATTGTCCCCACCATCAGTCCTCAAAGTGTCCCTCGCTTTCAATGCTTTGGGATAGCACTACCCATGGTAACCCCCAAAACCTTGGCTTTCGACACTTCGAGATAGTTCCACCCATCGCATTATGTAGCTAAATTTAGGTCCTGGCGATCGACATTTCAGGATAATCCTGCCCATGGCACCTGAATCAGCACAAGGTGCTTACATGCTCCCGGTTGGATATTTAGATATCATAGGAGATAGTCACTAAGGAGATGGTATGTTATTATGCATCTTTAAGGGGAGTATCTTTCATTCCACCTCTCTACGTCAGGAACTTGTGCAATCAACTTGTGTTTTCGAGCTGCTCCTAAGCCAGATCTTCGAGAAACCCTTTTTTAGAACAGAACACTTTGGCATTTTTTTTCATTAAGCGCACTGAATCAGATTGGTGTGTGATTTTTGGGTGCCTAGGTTACCAAGTCCCGCAAACCGAAGGGTAGGCAACGGGGCCGAATAATCCCTAAGCATTAGACTTAATGCATTAGCTTCACACTTTCCTCAACCTCTTAAGGATTAATCCGGATCTTAAGAAATATGTGAGTGTTTAAGCCATAGAATGAGCCTAAGAGGCCTAAGGGTGGTACTCTTACTATCTCCTTGTCTCTAGCACTTCACCACTTAATCCTAGCTTTTATTTGGTCTAGAACTTAAGTAGATCCCATAATCGATTGCTAGGACTATCAATTTTCTTTGAATATTTACTCCTTCGACATTCTTTTCATTTCCTCCTCTTTTACTCCTTAAGAAAGATTTTTCACTAAATTCTCAAAAGTTTTCCTCCCCTTTCTCCATTTCTTTTATATATATGTATATATGTATATGTATTTTTGGTGAGATCCCCCCAGAGAATTGAATTTCCATTTGTTTTGTACTTTAATGCACCTCTATGCTTAAGTTTTGCAATGTTCTCATTGTAAATCAGGTGGGTACAAATTCAATGTAGTTCAAAGATTAGAACAGGGTCAAAGGGTGGGTAAATGGGTGGGGATGACTGTTGTGGATGATTTTAAGCTCTGATACAAGTATCAAAGGTAGAGTCGATTATTCTAAAGTTGAACCCTAAACTAAAATAAGAATGCAGCTCAAAGAGATGATTAGAAGGGTCTTGGATTTTTGGAATGATGGGTTTCCTCCCGTTAAGTGCTAAATTCAATGCCTTTAGCCGAGCAGAAGGTGGTCAAGGAGAAGGGGTGGTTAGATTGGAGGAATTTTGTCGAATAAGCACCTTGATGAGTGATTTGGTTGGTCCAACCAGGTGCTTGTTCAAAGCAACCAACTGATGATGCAAACCAAACCCAATTAGTCTAGTGGATTGATGGATGTGAATCAATAGGTGTGGAGCCCACTAGATGCTTTTTGGCTCAAAAGGTGTGGAAATGCGAAACAAGGGTTTGGCTGAATTGGCTCAGCTAGATTAGAGTAGGAGTCCTCAAAGGATAATGGTTCTATGGATAATGTTGAAACCCTACCAGTGGGATCAGAGCTAGACAAAATGTGGTCATTTGTTTGATCAATGTTCGTTTCCCTATCAAATTGTGGTGGTGAATCATATATAACCAGCTTAGAAAGAGGTGAGGTAGAATAGAAATTGATTCTGGTAGAGGGTTGAGATTGGGATTGGTTTCCGAATGGCTCTAGCTCATGAGTCAGAGGTAGAGTTGCTTTGAATTCCAAATCATCGGCCTCAGAATTAGAGTCAAAGAATGGATCGTGGATACTAAGGACATAAACTAGCTCGTAATCATTTTGAAACAATGGTTCTCCGAAATCAGAGTATGATTCGAAATCATTAGAGAATTTGTGATAATCAGCTTCTGAACTTGATTCAAGATTGAGATTTTCACCATAGAATAAATCAAGATGCATGGAATCATCAACTTGACTTTGGTCTAACCTAGTCTTAAATTCCAAGCTCACAGGGATATCCTTATTAGGCATAGGCTCAGGTTCTAGGCCCCTAGGGTAGATCCAATCAATTTATTCTTTTGAGGAGTCTGAAGAGGTAAAATCATCAAATATAGGCCCAAAATCATAATTCAGATCTAAAATGTGGTTCTCATTGCATTGAGCCTCATGGTCATCTCAACTAGGCTTAGTCTAGATTCTAAGTTAGGTGTAGGAACTGAGTCACTAGAATCCAGACTTGGTTCTATTGGGATGTTAGAATTACTCTCGAGGAATACCTTAACAGGATAAGGTGTGGGAGTTACATCTTCGAGAGATTTTGAGTCTAATTCATTACAGGTGTTTGGAAAATCTAGGCATGATGGACTAGCTTCACAGCTTCCTATGGCTGGCTCATAATAGGGAACACCTGTAATTGGATCTGCCCAACCCACATGATGATCAGGTATGTCATTATGCACAAAATCACAATTTGGTTCCATTTGGGTTGGGGGTTCATAACAACAACCACCATTTTCATACCTGGGCTCTGAAAAATTGTATTGATCCTCAATATTGCTCCAAGATGTCTTATTAATTTTTGAGTGGGAATATGGGTATTTCTAATCAATTGCTTGTTGAAACATATTTAGCACATTCGTACATTTTTCAATGACATCTTGGTGTATTTCCCAAAGTGGTGGATTTGTCAAACATTGTAAGCCTTCTGTGCTATGCAATCTCCATAATTCATTGTATTTTGATATGAGAGAATCCCAGGTCGAACCATGTATCATTTGTGTTAACATTATCTCGACGCGATTCATATGGAGGGTTGTTGCTTCTGACACATTAACCTGAATGTTCCTAAAGGGATCTGAGGTCCTATCAAATTCTTTTCTATGTCTAAGGGTAGCCTTAATCATTTTCTTCTTGTTGCTCATGCGAGATTCAGGTTTCTTGAACATTCTTCCTATGTTGTTAGGTTGAACTTCCAAATCAAGTGGTGGATTAGGATGGAGAATCAAATTCAGGTTCAGATTGATTTGATAAGATTAGATTAGATTTCCCCCAAAAGATCAATGATTGCACATCAATCATGGGTCCTAATCAACCTAAATAATGTTTAAACCTAGCTTAAATTGTGGATATTGCACTCATATCTTGCATATCATGTGTTGCATCAGTCTATCTAGAATAAGATGAGATATCCTGCTATTTAATGGTTTTTATTACTATTTGCAGATAATAAACTGATACAGGATGAAGGAGATAGTGGAATAAAGCAATAAAGGAAGAAGAAGACTGATCCAGATAAGAGGAGTGAGGAGGATAGCCTTATCCCTACCCTTAGAAACCCTAGGACAACCTTCCCAAACCCAAAACAACCTCCATTAGGACACCTTAGAATCAAAACCCAAACATGGATAGCACTATCCATGTTCTTATCCACCCTATCCCTCTCCCAAACACTTAGGAACCAAAACTCACCTTAGAAAACCTAAAACCTACTCTCTAGAACCTTTTAGGACATCCAAACATCTGGCTGGACATCTGATTTCTACAGAATAACAATCCATGAAGCCAAAACTCATACTGACATAGAATTGGACATCCAATTTATTGTCCAGACATCCAATTTTGTGGTATAAGATGTCTGACCACTATCCTGGACGTCTGATACAGCTGTCTGGTCCCTGATTTTGGTGCTAGAGTCCTGATCTTGCCTATTTTGACCTAGGAACCGCACTGGACACTGAAGGAAACCTAATTATCGACCTTCTAAGCCTAGTCCACTATCCATAGCCCTACTTATCCTATCCCTAACCCAATTGAACCATCCCATATCTAATTGGGTGCATCTACAGTTGATTGGGTGCACCTAAGCCCAATTAGATCCACCCAGGATCTAATTGACTCATACCTATTAGGGTTACCCTAGCCTAATCACATGCACACATCCAATTAGACTTGACCTAGACCTAATTAGGTTCACTCCTATCTGATTAAACTTTCCTAAGCCTAATAAGGTCCTTACCCACCTAATCTTGATTGACCCAACCTATTTAGCACCTAATCCTACCAAAACCCACAACCTAGTCCTACGAAAAATACACACCCACACCCACACACACACACCTTCCTATTCTACCCCTACCAAACCCATGCACACTCTTTTGGAAACCCTAGAAACTTGTGTCAAACCTAGATCCTAAAAAGGTGGCATTAGCTATTTTTGGAGCCACCAAAAGTGGAAACCAAATGGAGCCTTCCCATAATAACAAAGAGAGAGCCACGAAATTGCACTCCCATCTCCATTCACTCTCCCATCCATTCTCCTCTAACTTGTGACACCCTTCCACCCTGCAAAACCTTAGGGCTGTCCTCCTCCTCCAAGGCCCCCTCCATGGACGGCTAAAGAAGAAGCTCCTCCGAGGCATCTTCATGTGGGTGGCAAGAAGAAGGAGAGCACTAGGGTGCAACACCTTCTCCTCTCTTCACTTGGGCGTGTCCTTTCTTCTCCAATGAGAGGATGCACCCTTTTTCTTCTTCTTTTTGGACTGCCATGAAGGTTGACAGGAGGCGATTCTCACGTGTGTTTTGAAAACAGAGATCTTGTCGTAGTATAGTGCATGAAAACACTCGTCAAAAATAATTCATAAAGATAATGAGATTTGGAGTCTCGGTCGTTTGTCTCTGGGAGGCATTTATGAAAATGTAGATTTGAAATCAATCATGCTTGCTCTACTTATTCAAAATCGCATGTCGATTTATGCTAAGTTTGTATTGATGCATGACATGCTTTTGCCAGAATATTAGAAACTGAAAACATGCAACTTTAATCACACCAGAAGATGATAAGCAAGCACATGGTGATTTTAAACATATATATAAATAAAGATGATGATAATAGAGTTGCAGAGCATCGGTAGCAGAATGCTTGTACAAAGAATGTAAAAACTAACAACTAATAGAAAATGATTGCATACATGAATCTACGGGGGATTTTGCATGCATCATTGGGGGAAAGTAAGGAGCTACACTACTAAGCAGTAATAAAAGCAATAAAACTATGAAGAACTATAACCTAATCTATCAGAACTAAGGGCATTCAAAGGTGGGCTCCGATGCCCTTTGACTTGGTTGAGAGGAGGAGGGGCAATCAATGGTGCTTAGGCTAGCCCTTGGATAGAGGTTGAGGAGATGATCCCACATCTTGGCATGGAGATGGTGGTGGCCATGGTGAAGCTACTCATAAAGGTGGAGTGGCGGTGGAATGAAGCTAAGCTAAAATGGAGCCAAGAGTGAATGGGTGCAAATGGCCACCCCATAGGTCTTTTTATAGACCTAAGGGAAGCTCTCTAGAGAATTATGGAATTCTCTAGAGAGGCCTATGGTGGGAGCTCGTGGGAGAGTGAGAGAGAGGATGGATGGTGGTTTTTAGATTCTCCAAATGTGAATGTAAAAATTGAATGGCTCTTGGTTGCTAATTTTTTTTTGAAACATTGAGGATTGCTTTCAAGGTCTGATAGCAATCTGGAAGGCAATACATTCCATAACAAAAAAGCAATTACAGGTATGAAGCCCAACTATGTATGAGATACCAACACTCCTTTACAATAATCTCACACCTTACCGATCTCTCCTGAAAAAGCTTATCATTACGTGCCCTCCATACACACCACAACACTGCTGCCATAGCCCCCACGGGTCGACCAGGAGTGATGAACCTCTGCCACACTGAATCCCAGGAAGGAAGGGGTTCTAAGCAAACCATCCTCCAAATCTTATCCGTGACCAAACAGGAGGAAAAAATGTGTGATGCACTATCAGAGTGAAATCCACAAAGAGGACAAACATTTAGCACAGTCCCCATCCTTCTGTGTCACAGATCACCAGTGATCAACCCATCACGTCTGCATAGCCACAAGAAGATCTGAACCTTTAGAGGAACTTTTAGGAGCCAAATCTTTCTATCAATGGGGTCCCATTCCACCTCACTATTTGCTCTAATAACTTTCTCATACGCTTGCTTCACTGAGAAACCACCTTGCCAGCAGTAAGAGTCCATCCCACTGTTCACAAGCTGCAGCTGCTGTAGACTTGCCATCAATTTCTGGCTCTCCTCCCACAGCCGGGTGCCCGGCCTGCACTGCTGTAGTCCTTCCAGCCGCCAGCATCCTTCCTCCTGAGACCACCTACTGCAAACTGTGGCTGCCTTATCTACAGCAGCACTATACACCCTCGGATAGACCTCTTTCAGCAGGCCCAAGTCTGACCACTGCTCATTCCAAAAGCTAAAGCCTATGCCATCCCCTAGCTTAGGTTGCAGCAACTGCCAATAGTTGGTGACAGCAGTAATCACTGAATGCCAAAATGGAGAAGGCTTCTTCGGCTGAAGCCTCTTCAAACTGCTATTAGATTCCCCATAACAGTCCCTGATCAGGTCCTCCATCAATCCCTCCTTGCCATCAAGGATCCTGATGGCCCATTTCAACAACAAGGCTTCATTGAACTCCTTAAGAGCTTTAATTCCCAGCCCCGTGATCTCCTTAGGTCTGCAGATATGCTTCCATCTGATGGGCTACATGAATCCGCCCTCATGTCCTGCACCCTTCCAGAAGAATCTCTTCCTCATAGTATCCAATCTCTTCCAAATACATTTAGGGGCCTTAAAAATGCTGAAGTAGAAATCTGGTATGGTTGGTATGACTGAATTAAGTAGGATTAATCTTCCACCTTTAGAAAGGAATCTACTACTCCAACCCTTCAGCTTGCCAGACACCCTCTCAAAAAGAACATTCCAATCTGATTTTTTCAGTTTTGTGGCCCTCAGAGGTAGACCAAGGTATCTCATTGGCAATTTAGCCCAGGGAGACCCCAAAACTCCCTCCAACTCCCTTTTCTCCTGCTCATTCATACCAAAACAAATCAAAATTGATTTATCCTTGTTCAGACATAAACCTGAGATGTCACCAAAAATCTTTACTAGTAGCCCCAGAGCATGTGCCTCACATCTGGATCCCTCGACAAAAACACTGTGTCATCTGCATATTGCAATATGGGGGCTAGATTTCCCCTGTTAGACAGTGAGTATCCTCTAATGACTCCCACCTCAGCCAATTTGCAAGCATACCTCGCAAGCTTGTCCACCGCAAGGTTGAAGATCAGTGGGGCCAAGGAACAACCTTGTCTGACCCCCCACTGAGGTTGGATCCAAGCTCCACATGGTCTGCCATTGACCAAAGGCGAAAAAGAAGCTGTAGTGATACATCATTTTATCCACTGGATCCAAAGAGGAGGAAACCCTCTTCTTCTAAAAATCTCCCATAGGCACAACCAAGAGATCGAGTCATAGGCCTTTTGGAAATCCACTTTCCACATGAATGCCGTACACTTCCTTCAATGCTAACCGCTAACCATCTCTTGAGCCAAAATGAAGGATTCTTGGAGAGATCTGTTGGGCAAGAAGGCAGCCTACACTGGATGAATCAGATCCTGTAGCATAATTCTCAGCCTATTAGCTAGGGTCTTGCTGATGATAAGATAGATGGAGTTTGAGAGGGAAATCGGCCTGAAGTCAGAAAAGTGCTCTACTCCCATTAATTTAGGCAAGAGAAATAGGTAGGACTTGTTAATCCTCTCAAAACCCGCATTCCCCGCCTCAAATTCTCTTATAACATCCATCACTTCCCTACCAACCACCCCCCACATCTCCTTGTAGAAGAACATCTGTATCCCATCCGGGCCCGGAGAGCCTTCCATATTTAATTCACTGATTGCTTGCAAGGTCTCCTGCTCAGTAATAGGTGCCGTCAAGAGCTTCTCTTGTTCACTCGACACCCTAGGACCCTCATTGCCTGCCATTCTCCAATTCCCCCTCTTAGATGCCCGAGATCCCTCTCTAAAGTATTTGATGGCTTCAGATTTAATCTCCTGATCAGAAGAGACTCTATTGCCATCACACATAATAGAGGAAATAAGTTAACACATCTCCGAGAACTGGCTGCAAGATGAAAAAACTTTGTATTGGCATCCCCCTCCTTAAGCCAAATTTGCCTAGATCTCTCCCTCCAATCGATTTCTTGTTTCAGGTCTTCATCAAGAACCACACCCTGCCACATTTTTCTTTCAGCCAACTCATCTTCCGACAATCGGTCAGCTTCTTCCTTTGAATCCAGCTCCTGAATTTTACTCAGAGCTTCCCTTCTCCTCTAATCCCTCAGCAATCCAATTGTAGATCCATACTCTTTCAAGATCCTATGCAAACCAGCCAGCTTGGCTGCCAGCCTGACAGTGGCAGATCCCTGGACCATTTTAGCTTTCCACTAGGAGCTGATCATCTGGTAAAAGCCTGGTTCATAAAACCATGAGCATTTCATTTTGAACTAGGATCCAATCTGATTTTCTTCCCCACTATCCCATACCAGCGGGGTATGATCTGAAAAGGGTCTACTTAGCCCACTCACATTCGATAATTGAAATCTAACAAGGATGTCCACATTCCCGAAGAATCTATCCAGCCTAGAGGCCAGATCCTGCCCATTGCGCCATGTAAATTTGACACCCGAAGAGGGGTATTCATTCAGCTGCAGGGATTGGACCATAATTTGAAACCCAATACCCGAACTGTCCATGCTGCCATTTGGCCTATCAGCCCCTGTCAACACACAATTAAAGTCGCCACCCGTCAGCCACATCCCCCCCTGCACTAATTCAGCCACCACAGACCACTCCTCCCACAGCTCTTGCCTGTCAGGTGCATTGCACGGACCATAGACACTAGTAATCCAGATATATTCCTGCCCCTGTTGTATCTGAAACTTTCATGACAGCATATGTTTGTCTTTGTGCACCTCCAAACACTGAGCCCACCTCTTCCCCCACCAAATAGCAGTGCCACCTAGCCTCTCATTTGCATCCGTCTGCACACAGCCATTCATCCCTGAGGCTTTTAGTTTAGACCACAGCCTGTCAGAGTTTCCTTCAATGTGCGTCTCTTGAATGAGCGCACAATCTATTCCCCATTCTCTCAAGTATCTCATTAATGATGCCCTCCGACATTTATCGGGCAACCCACGCACGTTCCAAGTGAGTACCCTCATCAGTCCTCACTGGAGCCCTCTCTCCCGAGGGAATGACATTTACACACTTGCATGACCTTCGCAACCTCATCTTCATCCATCAATATAATGGCCTTTGATTTTCTCTACCGCAAACTATATGGTGATCTCCCCTTGCCATTCATTGTGCGAGAACCCCTTCCACATTTATGCATTTCATTCTCCTACAAGTTCTGCTGATCCCTTGCAAGTTCAGGTTGCGCACCCAAAATCCCCTGCTCTTCATTCTCCACATCAGCAGACATTGCTTCCCCTACCATTCTGGTCGACGATTTTGTTGTTTCCTCTCCGACCATTTCCTCTTTTTCTTTACTCTGAATCCCCCTCTTCTCCCCTTCACAGTAGCCCTTCCTAGGTTCGGCAACCATAGGTTCATCACCATGAACCATGCACAGCTCTTGAGCCATCGCCTCCTCATCAGCTTCAGGTCCAGCCGACTTAAATCGCGCTGCTACAGTATCCCCCACCACGAATTTCAGCCTCAGCATCCAGGAGCTGCCACCACACCTCAGAATCAGATTGTCAAGTGTGGCCCCAGCGACGAAGATAGCAACCTTCACACTCATCAGCCATCCATTCCCCTCCAGTATACCGACGTTTGCATCATCTGCCATTGTTGCGAAGCCAGAAATCATCATCGACACAACCTCCCTAGACCTCAAGTGCAGAGGCAGACCCTCGATCTCTAATTCTCCTGTCCTGTCCCCCACTCTCTGGGGAGGCCTCTCCGGCAGCGCTCCATCAAAAGGAGAGACCAGTCTCCAGATCACCATGCAGTCTTTAGTACAAGATGTTTGGAACAGCAGCTTCTCGACGTCCCCCAAACCCAACCCAAAGAGAACAAAGCGTGTATCTGATAAAAAGGAAATCTACCACAAGTTGGTCGATAGGGATAAAGAATTTACCATATTGCGGACACTCTCCGCCGACAAACATTCGGACATAACCTCTCCCACGAACACTCCATGCAGGGCCAACTCTGTAGCTTTTATGTTCTCCATCATCGGCACCTCCACATCAGCCACAAGCCCCCCCGATTTGCATAGAGTCGAGGGCGGAGGCGAAGTCTGCACACCCCTAAATTTCAAATTTCCCGAGGGCGGGAAAAGGTGAGAAGCCCTCGATCCCCCCACCCCCTACATGAATCCCTTTTATGACCGAAACCCCCGCATCCCAGGCAGACCATGGGGAGTCGGCAGGTAGCAGCCATGTGTCCCCGCCGCCGGCACCGAAAACACATCACCTTGCCGAGCAGCTTTGCGCCATTCCCACCAGGCCACCTCCCCTCCAACCCCCGACTGCCGCAAGTCGAAGACACCCCTCTCTCCTTCCTCCTCCAGCCTTTCGATCTCCAGATCTGCCAACCTTCCCCCACCCTACTCCCACCCGTCGTTGCCCTAAGACCGCCTACCATCTCTTGGTTGCTAATTTTAGCAACCAAGGCAACAACACATGGTAGAGAGTTCTAGAGAACTCTAGGATAGGTATTTTCGTGTGGATGGTGTGTGTGGGTGTGTGTGGGTTGAAACTTAGGTGGCTAGGTTGATTAGGTTAGGTTCTAGTGGGTTTAGGTCAAGGTAGGTCTCAAATTAGGGTTGTAAACCCTAATTCACTAAGGTCAAGTGCAATTAAACTTAATACAAGTTTAATTGGGTGTGTAGAAACCTAATTGAGAGTAAAATAACTCAATTAAGTCAGGTCTAGGTCAATTGGACTCTCACTGAATCCAATTGGATAGTGTGTGCTGAGATCAGGGCTCAATTGGACTCAATGAGTCCAATTGATTAGGTTGATGAAATTGACTATGATCCAAGTCAATTAGGTTAAGTGCAGACCAAATTATGTCCCTAGGGAGGTCTAGAGGTGATGTACTAGGGTTAGGGCACCTTAATTTAGGTTCCTAGGGGGTTAGAATTGGGTTTAGGGAGCTAGAGATCCAAGATCAAGGCTTGAATCTCAAAATAGGGTTTGGAGGGTAGTTCTGGACATCTAATAATAGTGTCAAACATCTTATAGTGAAAAATCAGAAGTCCAGACTTGTTGTCTAGATGTCCAATCAGAGTCAGGTGGGATTTTGGGTTCTGTTTTGGGTATTCTACAGAAATTGGATGTCTGACCAAGCGTCTGGACATCTAATAACACTGCAGAAATGGGTTTAAGGTGTGCGAGAGTTGGCTAAGGGTTCTGGACATCCTACAACTCATCTGGATGTCCAGATAGAGGCTAGAATTAGGGTTTTATGGTTTCCTAGGGTGCGGTGACCTAATCTAAGGGTGGCTAAGGCTTAGGGAGGCTTCTAGGCTGTCCTAGGGCTAGGATGGACCTAAGTTCTTCACAATTTATTGCTTTATTCCTACTTAATAGAATATCATACCTTAACTCCCTTACATTATTATCTACTACATCTAATTTAGGTCTTCCGCTCCAGCTCTATTACAACACCAGTTATTCTTTATTCTTCAGATCCAGCTTTAGATCCAGCTTCAGATCTAGCTTTTGATCAGCTTATTACCTGCAATTGACATAATGCACCTAATCAGTACATTATAGCATTATTTTATGCATAGCTAAAAGAAAATAGTAAAGGTGCTAGTAATGCTTATGCATGCACGAATTACCCTAACTTATGCTAAGCCCTAGCCTAATTTAGGTCAATTAAGACCTATGATTGCTGCGCAATCATACCCCCATGCCTAAATCTTGCTAGTCCCTAGCAAATGCAAAACTGAATTATTCACAGAAGCATCCTTAAAGGGTTGATTATTTTAGCAAGTGTATGCATAGAGATTTTTCTCCTTTTTGTTTTCATCCTATGCTCTAGAAATCCAGACAATCGTGAAAGTGCAGCTATGTAGCTTTTGCAACGGATTCGAGTGAAAAACTAATTCACCTCTAAAGCCTATACTTGACCCCTAGTAAAAATTCTAGCGGGATAGGTGGACTTCTTCCCTTAGGGTATTCAAGATATTCTATGAATTCCACCCAACTTTAAGCTTAGGTAGAGAATCTTAGAGGGAGAAGATTATATATTTAGTGGCTCACTCTCGACTGGTGCTACATAGAGATTAGTACTATAGAATCTAGATTCCCAAATGATTATGTAACTCAACTTAGAGAAAGACGAGAAAAACTATGCTCTCTTTTGATTCCTTTGTATTCATTCTCTCTTACTCCTTTTCTTTTTCTTTTCTTTTCTTTCTTTTTATTAGAGCTCACAATCTCACCAAATTCACACATATGACCTATATTTGGTAGTCTCACTTGGCATTAACACTTTTATTGAGTTCCATAACCCTAAAACTAAGTCTGAATTCCTCAGCTAGTATTCGGGTGGTCAGAAACATAGAAAGATAAGTTAAGGCCTTATTTGGTGGATCTCAAATTTATTTGGTGGTATTGCCTCAATGCAACTGAAATAAACACTAAATATTCACTCTTTTTTTCTTTGCTTTTTCTTATTTTTCTAATTTTTTTCAATTTTTCTTTCTTTTCATCAATTTTTTTCTTCTTTTTTTTTTCTTCTTTCAACACAACACAACTAGCACATATCCATGAACTTTATTAAGGAGGCATCATTAGGGATTGGTGGTACTCAAGAGACATTGGGTGGCTTATTTGGTGGAAGTGCCTACTCACGGCACTGGGAGAGACTGATAAGATGGTGAATTTCTGACCTTGACATCAATACCCTCTTTCAGCCGAGGATTCCGTAAAGAATGGTCGTAACCATCTACCTTAGTCCTAGTTTTATGAAAGCTCGCTCTCAGTGTATTTGCTTTATTTGGTTGCTCTCAAAATTCACACAAAATGTATACGCAGGAACCGAGAGTGAAAACTATGCCTTATCTCTGAGTATCATCACCTACATATCTAGGATTCCAGATTCCTTGCACTAATCTTAGAGCACCAGTACATTCTAGTGTCATCTCACACTATTTGGTGGATTTTTGGAAGAAAATATACCTGACTCCTAAAACATTGTCCAGGGGTTTAGGAGAAGCACTGCTTCTTTTGGACAGACTAACGATGTTTATCAGCCTTCACCTTGAATCCATTGCAAATTCTACGTGTGTGTGAAAAATTATACTGGATTCCAGATTACAGGAATCAACTAGAGGATAAAATCCCCAATTCATTCTCTTAATAAGATAATCTTAATCATGGATGCACTATGTATATATGCTATAAACAAGTAACCTCTTATATTCGTACTTCATGAAATTTCCCTTTCGGTTACATTCAGCTTGACCCTAAATTTAGAACAAGAGGTGAGTGGGTGAATCGGAAGTGGCTGTTGAGGATTATTTTTAGCTCCAATGCGAGCATTGGAGGTGGAGTTGGTTGTTCTTTTATTTAGGGTCCTAAAGTATGTTTGATATGTAGCTACAGGGTTTTCCTAAATGTTGGCATAAAAATTTTCTGTTTTGTCGTATCTACCCTCCCATGACTAAGTTCTTGCATGTCCTCATGCCTGGATATAAAAGAAAATAAGTATACCTGGGAGTAAATGGGTAGAAATCACCTGGAATTGCTCCTGAAATTTTAACGTTCAACATCGGCCAACTTAACAATATGCAATATGCGAAAAGGAAATGTGCTAAAAGAAAAATATGCTATTTATAAAAATGGTTATGTATAGATGATGGTAGAATGTGGGATATGCTATCTATACGTGCTAAGTTTAATGCCTCCAGCTAGGCGAGAACTTACTCAGATATATCAGTTCTAGCATAGGAGTCGGTCAAGATTAAGAGAAAGATGTGCTCGTATGCTCCTGGAATCAGTGGTTCGGAGATGCAAACCAACTGTTGTGAACCCCTACTCCAAAATGTCTAGCTATAAGAAAGTGTGGAGTGGTGGTGGAAAATAGAGGATAATCAGAGGGGGATCATGATGTTGATTCAGCTGATTTATCATGTCCCACAATTCAGCAGGAAGTTGCTGAGGGAGTAGATCAAAATGTATCTCAGAACCCGAATCTGAGTCATAGGGATCCTCATAACAGTAATTGACATCAAAGATCATGCCCTCTCCAGGCTCTAGATCATATGAGGGTATCTGTGAAAGTAGAAGATCTGTGGGGAGGTCATTGAATTCCTCGTCAGAAATTACTTCATCCTCATCAGTACTCATCTCTGATTCATCGGAAGTTGACTCTTTCGGATCTGAGTTGAGCCATCCATTAGATTGACCAGGATTGTAGGTGTGTCCCCAGCTCATTGGTCGGGCATGTTTTGCGTGTTTAGAAATCGAGGTTACAAGTAACCCACCATCATAGTTGTAAAACATGTCGATCAGATAAAATTTATACCGAAACTCCAAGGAAGTCCCGGGTCGAACATAGGGAGGTGACGTTTACTTTAGTTGAAAATCGTGCTTTGATTCATTTCCTTTTGGTATTTTAGGGTTTTGTTATTTTTTTGTGTTTTTGAAATAAAAGGCAAGCAAATGATTCACAAAATAGAGATGTGGAACAAATATGATATATATATCAATTCAATGTCGATTACAATGAACTACAAAAGCATAAAAAGAGAGGGAGGTGAAAGGAAATCTCCCGAATCGGCTGTTCAGTGAGACGACGGCGCCTGGCGGAAGCTCGGACAAAGGAGGTGAGGAGCGGGACGATGGAGGTGAGATGCTGGAGGATGTCGGGTTGAGGAAAGCTTCGGTGTAGCTCCGGAATGGAGGTGAGAAGACGGAGTTGATCTTTTATTGGAATGGAGGTGGGAGGACAGCTCCCAAGTGACCTATGAAGGGAGATGGGAAGTTGGAGGAGTATTTGGTGGGGCAGAGGTTAGCTACACTAATAGGCACCTTGGGAGCTTGAGAACAAGCTCTAATGGAGCATTAGTAGGCTTGCTAGAGCTTGGGAGTAGGTAGAGATGGCTTGGAAGCGAGGGGGTGTAGGTCCTTTTATAGTGGAGTAGAAAAGGCAAAAATAGGTATGGGACCATTAGTAACATCCAGGTCATCGCTAGAAATGTCGCTGTAGGGAGCTCATGTCGGCTGGTGCTCACAGCTGGCTTTGCTGGCATCCGATGAATTACTGACGGTTGTAAGCGTCACTGTAAGTCTAGCTCATGCGTCGCTATGGTCCACCTCACGTTGCGCTGGTGCTGCGCTCCTGCCTTGCCACGTGCGTGCGCACCCGCACTGCTGAGCGTGTGCGATGCTGCGTGCGTGTGCTAGCGGCCTGGATTGCACCACGTGGCGTAGTCTGGGCCGTCGATCTTCTTCTTGTTATCGTGGCTGCTATAGAGGTCGGATTGAGTCGATTTTCACGCCGTTAGGTTGCGATCGTCAACCCGAATCCATCCGCACGGTCGGATTTATCATTTGTAGCTAGAAATTATGTCTCCTAGTCCCTTGGATGTTGATCTTCAACGGACTACATATGGTGCTATGGGACTTCGATCATGGCGATTTGAGAGGCGTTGGACTCCGATCGTCGTCTTGATTAGATCCATATAGTCGGATCATTAATCCGAGGCTTCGAAATAAATATCCTTCTGTCCTAACCACACAAAGGATGCATTTAACCTAAATTATTTACAGCTACTCTAAATGCAGAATGATGCATGCTATGTAATATTTATAACATAAAATGCCAATCTAAGGCCTAGGAACATGCATGAATAGACATTTTACCCTCAATAAATGTGTTTACATCATACCCCCATGCCTATCTTTTTCTAGTCCCTAGCAAAATTAAACTATATGCTATGTATAAAAGTAGAATTAGGATTAGATCGCTTAAGCCTAAGTCGTTTATTAACAATAGAAAGTTTCAACTAAGGTCCTAAACTATGAAAACTCAATAGTACCCGGGTGTCTGCTAGAATGCAGACCACCCAAGTTCGCACCTTATTTGAGAAGGGAAGATATATATATATATTATTTTTCTTCTTTTCTAATTTTTTTTTGTACTTTTGGAGTTTGAGAGTTCCGAGATTACTTTTTACGGCTATCCGACCCGCCCAAGACTTGAAAAGGACTCTAAGTAGTAAGCATCCTTGTGAAAAAGTGATTGACTCACAAAATGACCATTAAGATGGACTTCGGGTTTCTACGACCCTAGGTGACCTTGCCTAAAGGTTTACCTTTACGATCGGTAGCTTTCTCCTTACTTTTATTTATGGGGTAAACACAAGGACGAACCCAGTGTATATCTCCCTTATTTATTCTACTTCCCCGCTTCTTTCCTAAGTGCTTTGGGAATTATTGTGCATTTTTTTTTTGTGAGTTGGGTTCTGGACAACCGGCTAATGAGTTGTTACTACCGACAACTTGCCAGCCATACTTGTGCAGTGAAGTGCGATTTTATTTATTTTTTTTATTTTCTCCTTTTTTTTTTGAGTGTTTCTTTTTTTTTTTCTAGGTAGGTGCCTTCCTTGATCTAAGATTTACCTACAGGCAGTACAACGAAAATGGTCTTGTGACTGGGCTTTGGACAACCGGCCGATGAGCTATTACCACCAACAACTTGCCAGCCATACCACCCAAGTTGGTCCCTTAGCTACCCAATTTTCGTAAAAATCATCGGAAAGTGAGTCAGTGCAAAAAAATGTGTATAGATGCTTAGGCTTAAAGTCCCCCCTAATTAGAAGGCGGGTTGATAAGTCGCATACTTATCATCCTAATTTATTTACCAAATTAAAATGAATTTTAGTTGGCGAGGACTCGAGACTTAATCCACATTCGAGTGGACACCCAGGCTAATTAAGCCCAAAGACCTGAAGAGTCTAGGTGTTTTGGTCCTCTCGTATCATTTCCTAAAGTTAATAACTTCGAAATGCCTAAGTTCTCTTTTCCTAATTTCTTTTCTTATCTTTTTTCAAATTTTCAAATTTTTTTTAAATTTTATAAGAAACTAAAAGAAATTCTACAGAGTTAATATAATGATTTTAGGAATTGATTATCCACCCCCAAGCCTAAATGATGCAATGTCCTCATTGTAAAAATAAAGACATGAAAAGGGCAAAGTAAACAGAACATCACCTGAGTGTCATGAAAATCCGGTTAGCTCTGTAGAGAGAAGAGTGTATACACAAGTTCTAAGTTTAATGCCTTCAGCTAGGCATAACATACATACAAAGAAGAAATTAAGAATTCACAAGTGCGGGTCAAAATCAAAATAAAAAGGTTGATCCTGAAACCCATCTACAGAAGATGTCCACAGACGTGGATGAGATTATGGTGCAGACCCATTACCCAGGGTTGAGTGGTTCTCTGGTTTTGGATGAAAATCACCCAGAACCAAAGGTTGTTGTGTTTGTGGGGCTGGGTTTGTGGTTTAGTGGTGTGCAACCCAAGACCAAAGTGTCGGACAACGAGTAAAGATGGTTCAATAGGTGTGGTTGTCCAGTTAACATCTAGCTTAAAAAAATAATCAGTTATTTCGAGCTTGGGTTGCACGTGAAAGATATCGTAAGGGTCCTGGTAGAAAGTAGGTGGTTTTAGGTCAATAGGTACCCTTAGATCCAAAATCAAACTTCCCTTCGAATTAGCCTCCCAAATCTTTATTTCAACAATTCTATCCTCCAACATCAAGGGCTCAGGCTTCGAGACCTCTAGCATATTATTCACCCCATATGATTCTCCCAAGTCCAGAAATCGTGGCTGAATCAAGATTGACTTGGGCACAAAGATCTCAAAAGTCAGCTCTTCGGGGTGCATATGAGGACTGGGGTCACTGATTGAATCATCAAGATTCGGATCCTCCAAGTTAACCCCAACCGAATCCAAATCTTCAATAATTGGGCTATCAATTGGTTTGTCAGATTCCTCAAGCCCATTTGTCTCACTGAAATCCTCTTCCTTAAGTTCAAGTGAGACTTCACCAAAAGATTCTTCACCCTCAAAGTCAAAGAATCCATGATCCTCATTTATATATGGCTCAAAAATCATATGTCATTTCATGGTCCGTGGAGACATATTTTTCTTTGCTCCCTGGCTCGGGGATCTCGGGTGAATCAATCGGTTCATCCTCAAATGGTTTCTCTAGCCCATCCTGGTCATCCCCAGTCTCAGAAAATGTATCCTCCCCGACAGGCGCCTGAGCAGGTTCAGACATTAGCTCTCCTGAATGGGGTTCATCTTGAGAATCATCCCAAGATTTGACTAGTGCAACCACAAATTTCATCCACAACCTCGACAATTTCCCAAGAAGAAGCTCACCTAAGTCCCTATCCCTAACACTTTGGAGAAAATCCAATAGAGAACTATTAAGTTCATCAATCATTTTGATCATAGGCTTTAGTTCTTCAGTGCATGGTGTTGGCTGAGCTTCTAAAGATTGTATAGTGTTCCTCAAATTAGCCAAGACCCTATCCTGGATCTGGTTCACCTGAATTGACTGGTTCGATTCAGGTTTGGGTGGGCTCAGGTTAAATCTAGGGGAGTCAAGATGTCGAGGTTCTTGGGTCCCTCCCTGAAAGTAGGTCATTCTAGGTTGTTCAAAGGATGGTGGCGACTATATTCAATGGAATACTGGGGAGGGTAGATGTTATAATCATCATATCCTTCCTGATTGTAGATTGGGTTGGTTTGGTCATCAAACGATGGAGATCCATAATTATTATAGCTCTAGGAAGGATAATAATCATAGTCTTGTCATCCAGGGTTAGGCCCTGGACCCTGAGGTCTGGATTCATATCCCTAATCAAAGTTATCCCAGCTAGTGGATGGGTAATTACAAGTCAAGTCAGGATAGCAATCATCTTGGGGATAAGTGGTGGTAGGAGGATAGGATGTGAAATGTGTGTAGGATGTGGAAGGGTACATGGTGAAGTAAGGAGGGAAATCAGAAGAGAAAGGAGCCCTGCAATACAAAAGTACAAGCCTGTCCTTAGTTTGGGTAGCCTAAAGGTCAACAGACTCTCAGAATCCGTCCTAAGATTATAGACGATTTACTCTACTTATGTCCAGGCAATCCAACCAGTTAGAAGGAGGGACTGGGGAGAAGGTTCTTCCTTTGGCTTACGCCTCTGGTTCCTAGTGTACCCCCCAGCCGTGGTTGTTTGACGCTACTCCCCTAGCTAGACATTAGATTGACTAGTATAAGTAGGTTAATCGTGAACAATCTCAATTTGGCCCGATGAGCGAACCAGTCCTTAGGGCCAACATCTAATCAATTTTAGTTAGGCTTGGGACAATGGTGCTTCAGGAATGTGATGGGCCCTTTACATGGTTTGTGCCCTTAATGATCAGTTAAAATGTGTGTGTGTGCACAACCAGGGTTTGCAAACAAGGTTATTTGATGATGTGTCTCTTAGAGTTCAACCTTGTTTAGTAGCTTTTAGGGTTTAATCTTATGTATATTCAATCAAGTTTAGGAAAACACTCCAAGTTTTGCAAGCACTGGTGATGATATATTCCTTTAGAAATCAAAGAAAAAAATGTGGAGTGCCTGGTTTAGCACTAAGAATAAACCCTAAGTGGCAAGCTACTTGATGAATCGCTTTTATCATAAGTGGTGCGGCCTAAACAGTTCAATCAATTGGCCTATTGCACCACTTAGTTAAGGCACATAGAAATTTTTGACCTATTCAAATTTCTACTCACTTATTTGTGTGTTGAATTAAGTGTACCGAGTCCACAGGTCAGATCCCGGTTAAGTGGTAGAATTGATGTGATTGTGCGTCTTAGGGTGAGAAGTTGTGGGTGTTAAGTGTGTAGCTTACAGAAAATCCCATAATCTGATAACACTTTTTTTTATTTTTTATTTTTATTTATGTGGAAGGTGAGGTGAGTGGAGGTGGCAAACAAACAACAAAATCTATCCTAGGGTTCATAAAAAGCACCTAAGTTGATTTGGGTTTGAGTTATTCGATTATGGAATGAAAACTAAGGTGGGGGTGGTGTGGGGGACACTTACAAAACACTCTACTCGCACTTTACTCCGGTCTACCGCACTTGGATCTCCATGCTAGGGTACCTGCAAGATAGTAGATCAAAGACAAGTAGGGTTAATGCTATGTAAATGCAAAGAAACGTAATAAACAATAAAGTAAATTTCGTTGCCTCCCAGGCAATGGCGCCAAAATGGTAGGGCATGTTTCGCGTATTAAGAAATTAAGGTTACAAGTAATCCATCGTCGTAATTGCAAAACACGACGATCAGATAAAATTTATACCGAAACTCGAAGGAAGTCCTGGATCGAACATAGGGAGGAGATGTTTACTTTAGTTGAAAATCGCGCTTCGATTCATTTCTTTTTGGTATTTTAGGGTTTTGTTATTTTTTTGTGTTTTTGAAATAAAAAACAAGCAAATGATTCACAAGATAGAGATGTGGAACAAATATGATATATATATCAATTCAATGTCGATTACAATGAACTTCAAAAGTATAAAAAGAGAGGGAGGTGAGAGGAAATCTCTTGAATCGGCTGTTCGGCGAGACGATGGCTCCTGGGGGAAGCTCGGACGAAGGAGGTGAGGAGTAGGACGACAAAGGTGAGATGCTGGAGGACGTTGGGTTGAGGAAAGCTTCGGCGTAGCTCTAGAATGGAGGTGAGAAGATGGAGTTGATCTTCTACTGGAATGGAGGTGGGAGGATAGCTCCAGGGTGACCTATGAAGGGAGATGGGAAGTTGGAGGAGTATTTGGTGGGGTAGAGGTTCGCTATACTAATAGGCACCTTGGGAGCTTGAGCACAAGCTCTAATGGAGCGTTGGTAGGCTTGCTAGAGCTTAGGAGTAGGTGGGAGTAGAGTAGGTAGAGATGGCTTGGAAGGGAGGTGGTGTAGGTCCTTTTATAGTGGAGGAGAAGAGGCAAAAATAGGTATAGGATCATTAGTGACATCCAGGCCGTCACTGGAAATGTCGCTGTAGGCAGCTCATGCCCGCTGGCACCCACAACTGGCTTTGCTGGCATCCGATGAATTATCGACGGCTGTAAGCGTCGCTGTAAGTCCAGCTCATGCGTCGCTATAGTCCACCTCATGCTGCACTAGCGCCGCGCACCTACGCGCTCGCGTACGCACCCATGCTGCTCCACGAGTCCGGTGCTGCGTGCGTGTGTTGGCGGCTTGGACTGTGCCACATGGTGCAGTCTGGGCCATCCATCTTCTTCTTGTTGTAAGGGCTGCTATAGAGGCCGGATTGAGTCAATTTTCATGCCGTTAGGCTGCGATCGTCGACCCGAATCCATCTGCGCAGTCAGATTTATCATTTGAAGCTCCGAATTATGTCTCATAATCCCTTGGCCGTTGATCTTCCTTGGATTGCATATGGTGTTATGGGACTCCAATCGTGGCGATTTGAGAGGCGTTGGACTCCGATAGTCGTCTTGATCAGATTCATACAGTCGGATCGTCAATCTGAGGCTTTGAAATAAATATCCTTCTCTCTTAACCACAAAAAGGATGCATTTAACCTAAATTATATGTAACTACTCTAAATGTAGAATGATGCATGCAATGCAATATTTATAACATGAAATACCAATCTAAGTCTAGGAACATGCATGAATAGACATTTACCCTCAATAAATGTGTTTACATCACTCATTCTACTCAAAGCTTCACCCTCATATGCATTGGGTTCCTTAGTAATTCCTACCTCAGGTAGCATTTCCCTTTCTTCGATCAAGTCATCCATAGCTACTTTTGGTCTCCGAATGTCAGGATTAGGGATAGAAAGTGTCATCTCAGAATCTCTGACATCCGAATTAGGGATGTAGGTGAAAGAAGAAGAGTGCAGATCAGAAGATGTTGGCTCTAGCATAGGTTCACCTACAATGGGAAGTGTCCTAGGTTGATCAGTAGTGTCACATGTAATGTTTTCCTCAAGATCCATATCCTCAAATGGATCTACTTCCCTTATCACGGTTGTGTTATCTAACCCAAGAGCTATCTCCCAGGATTCAGGATAATCCGATCGTGGTTCAGTCCTGGAGATATCAATCCTTTCCTCAGTTTCTTGAATGGAGTTCTCAGATGAACCCATTTGGAACATTTCCTGCTCCTGTCTCATATCCAAGCTAGATTCTTCTTCCCCTGAATTATCTTCGAGCATCTGCTCTTGAGAATCTCTTGTGTGTCCTTCTAGCATAGTCGTTTCAGATTCTTCGAGGTATTCAAGGCTATTTTCCACTTGATATCTCAAAAGCAGTAGTTCTTGAGTTTCCCAATTTTGTCCAATTAGCCTTGTTATCCCTACTGTTCCCTGAAGGAGCTCCATCACAGCTTGTTGATATGGAATCTAGCTTTGTCTTTGGTTCAGCTAAGTGATAGCTTGGATTTCGTGTAGATAGGATGCGGCCTTTTCCTTAGCGCTAGCTATGGCTCTCTGTATTCTGTAATGCAGTCGCATATGCACTGGTAGCTCTTCAGGGGTTCCAGGGGGTGAATCATGTCTATCGATATTCCATGGCTGAGATGCAGGAGTGTGAAACCCATATCCTAGATTATAAGATGCAGTCCTTTGAGGGATCGGCTTGTATGGGTCATAATATCCAGGGTTAGGATATGGGTTAACCATTTTGGTAACCCGAGGAGAAGGATCAGGCAAAGCGAAAAGTCATCTTCACCACCTTGGGTTCTGATCCCAAGGATGAGCTGATTCAGTGACCCAGGCTCTTAGATAAGCTCGTGGGTCCGACTCTTTTGGATCCTGATTAGGTCTAGATCCAAGGTTAGCCATTGAGGCTAAGTAGATAGAAGAAGAGGGTAGGGGAGAAGATGGCCCGGGCGAAGTGACTTGCCTCCTTGGGAGCGGCTCCCAAGGTCCAACCAATAGAGGTCTGAGTGACCTCCTTCCTTGCATGCACCACCCAACCCCTCGATTGGTGTAGCCAAGCCAGACAAGGCTAAGGCCCTATCAATCAGATGGTCCTTATGATCAGATGACCAGATTTTTCATTTTAAGTTTGAATTCCTAAAGAAAAATTCATCATACAACTGACTGAAAGTGATTCCCGCCTCTCAAGCTAACCTAGCCAGTCTGGTTACGAGTGGACTAAGGGGAAGGTTCCTCTGGCTCATAGCTCCTGTTCCGTTACCCCTTGGCCATGGTTGTTTGACACTACCCCGCAGAGTTAGTCACCAGGTTCGGCAAGAGAGGTTGAAGCCACCCAGTAGTACGACAATGAATTCGGGTTTGCTTACGTGTTTTAAAATTAATTTGAGCTCGTTTTTCTTTGGTTGGGGTTTGTGATGAGTGGCTCATGATCGTGCAGCTTACTCAACTCAGTAATTAAGTTAATTTCACTTAATTAAGAGTAGAAAAAGTCACTTAGGTTAACTCGAAATTGTGTCGGTTGTGTAGTATAGGGTCGAATTAACCTAACATTTTAGAAATTTTTACTGGTTGAGTCCAGGTCCTTCACTGGCAGGTATAATTTTTTTCTAAATTCACCAATTATCTTTTATTTCTTTTATAAGTTTAGGAGGTATAACTAAGTTGATTTTAAGAGCATGAATTTTGCCAAAATATTTAGACTATAAAGAATATACAAAATTCCATATGAAAAATGTATTCACTGAAATGATGTACTTTATTAACAACTAAACATGTTAGTTTTCCAATTTTATTTCAAAAGAAATTAAGGCAATAAAAATTGTTCTATTAAAACATGCCTTATTACAATTATTAAGAAGAAAAAGTAATGCACGTAAAACAAATTCCTTTTTAGTCCTTAGCCTCTCTCTTCTTCTCTTCTCCTTTTATTCTCTATCTCGAGCTCTTTTTCTTACCTCTCTTCTTCTGTTCTGTTCCTGCCTTTTTCTTTTCTTTCGTTAGTCTTCTCCTTCCTTAGTGCCTTAGTAGTGCCTGTTCTCCTTTGTTTAGCTGCTGCCTTCTCAACACTTAACTTTAGCTTTCAGTACTTAGCCATCAGCTTCTCTGCTTCTCTTTTCTTTAAGCTTTCTTTTGAACCATCAGTTGAACCGGGTTTTTTTCTTTTTAACGAAAAATTATTTTATTTGCAGCGAGGTATTTCGAGGATACACAGCACCCTGAGACCAGGGTGGGACTAGACCCTACTCGGTCCTCGCCTAATCTCAATTAGGTTCGATTTTGATTTATTTCATTTCGGTTCATAGATTCGAGCCAATCCGGCTCAACCCAGCCTCCTAGGCCTTGCCCTCCTAGGGCACGCTCACTTACGCCCACTCGGGCTCACACCTGCAGGCACACATGACCCCACACACGCATACACATGCTCAGATCGATAACCGGTGCGCCGAGCGCTGACAACTGGGAAGCTCATGTAACAAATTGCTTTTGTTCCCAGGCGCGCGCTCAGAAACTGACGATGTGGGACTATCTTAACCCCTTCCAAACCCAACTTCAATCAATCATAACTTCCAGCTCAGAGCTCTGTTTCAACTGATTTAAAGTTTGTTGGAAAGCTCTAAGATTACTCTATATGATTACAGGGTCAATTTAAAGATTAAAGGATGTTTTCCTCTTCAATTTGAAGAGTGAAATAAGGGGTTCCTATGAGTTATTTATTGCCTAGAAATGATTTTAATGTCACAGAGTCCTCAGATGGACTTTTCTCTCTCATTTAAAGGTCTGAATAGTTAATACAAATAATTCCATAGCTGTTAGAGTAGTCTCTAAGTTCATAAGACCTTCAGACAATATATAGAAGGTTGAAGCTTCTTTGAAAGCTTCAGAGTTTGAAATTTCAAACTTAAAATAGTTAGACAGACACAAAAGAACATCTCTGATCAATTTAAACTAGTTCTAAGGGTTGTAATTAACTTACCAAGGCAGGATTCAAGTTTAAAACTCAACAAAATGATACTGCTATTAGTTTGGGTTCAAAAATAACCCAAATTAATAGGATTTGAATTCTCACTGAATTATTCACCTGAGCTCAGTTTAATCACTCTAAAACCATCCAACAGAATCTCAGAAACAACTTTAACTCATCAATTCCTTAATTTGAGGTCAGAACTCCATAATCAAACTCAGTTTGATTGTGGAGGCACAAAAACTTGACTTTCTATTCAAAGCTTCTCCATAGGAAATCAAAGCCTCGAATAGGATCTTCTCAACCTTAGGAACTTATTCAGATCTTCAAATAGGTGTTCTAACTCATATTCCTAGGGTTTCAGGCTCATCGCTTGAGTTTCAAAATGTTTTTGTTCATCAAAGCCATTCAGAGGTTGTTATAGTATTCTAACGGTTTAAACAGCTTCAGTGCAATAGCTTCAGTGCATTGCACTGAAGCTTCTGAGTTCCTTAAATTCCTCTTATATCTCTTTATCAGACTTCTCCAACTCCACCAGAGTTGGAGAAGATGAAGACCTATCTACAGCTCCAGTCATTTAATCCTCAAAAAAAATCCTTAAAACAATTAGTGATTCACATTATATCATTCTGGAGCTTCTCAACGAATTCTAAAGGCTGAAGTACAGATTTGGCTCGTCAGAGCTTCGGTGAGTCCAAAAAAAGGCAAAATTGTCTACAGATTGTTAAAATTATGCCATTTTTAATCTAAAAAGGATCCTGAGGTTGCAAGGAACCTCAGAATCACATTTAATTCTTCATTTCTCTTTATTTATAAGATTTGACAGTGAATTCATTTCTTTAAAAATCTTATTTGAATTAAGCTCAAGACTTGTTTAATCACTTAATTGAGCGGTTAAAACAAGTCAACAGGTAATAACAGTCATAATTATATAGTTAATTAATAGATTAAACTACTCCTGAGCCACCATTAACAACAAGCTCAGGAGCTTAATTAAATTTGGGCGTTTAATTTATATGTGATAATAATATGTATTATAGTGTCGATTAGGGTTCTAAAGTGGTGAATAGATGATGGAGAACCCAGTGGAGGTGAAATTTACTCGACTACTGTCACCATGGACAGTGACAGTAGTCGGTGGAGGTGGAATGTGAATTAAGCGATTAGGTGATCAATTAAACGATTAAATGTGCTGGAAGTGATTGTGAGGGTTAAAGGAAGGTGGATAGTGAGTTAAAAAGACAAGATTAAAGCTCTGGCGAGCTCAAGGAGCTCTCCAGAGTTGGAGAAGATGACACTGAAATTCTAAAATTACTCTAATCTAACTACCTAAACAAACTAACTAAGCTAACCTACTCCTACTCCTACT
Source organism: Thalassia testudinum (assembly GCA_037157565.1). NCBI lineage: Eukaryota > Viridiplantae > Streptophyta > Magnoliopsida > Alismatales > Hydrocharitaceae > Thalassia > Thalassia testudinum. Next base: position 43,201,075 of record JAZHRO010000049.1, read on the forward strand.
CCTATTCCTAATCTATTGTTACCTGGACGAAGGGGTCAATAAGGTTCCGCTGAAGGTTCATAGCAAACGACGAAATCAGAGGGTGGAAGAAAGATCTCCGGCAGGCGGATTTGAGGTGGAGCAGAGGATTCCTTTGGTCGGTGCCTGTGTCAGAGACGCGGCAGACTAAGGCAGATCTCCTCGGCTGATCAGAATGGATGGAGGAAGTCAGAAAGTGAAATAGAAAGTCGTCGGAGTTTTGGACGAATAGCCTATCGAAGTCGGCTACAGTGTTAGAAGAGGGAAGGGAGCCAACTTAAATGAAATCAGAGGGGTAAGGGGGTATTTATAGTAGTTGGCGACGAAGAGAATGGCGGGGTCTGGCCAAAGAAGGAGCTTGAGGAGCTTAACCTCCGGCGTCGTCTCCGACAACGGTGAGGTTATCTCCCACTGGAAATTAGGATTTCCGGTTAATCCAAACCGGTGGATGAAGAGGAGGTGGTGAGTGCAAGCTGCAAGAGCTTGGACAAAGAAGGTTGATGTCGGCAGGGAGGTGATCATGCGGTGGTGTGACTCTCTACCGCCAGCCATTCATTCGGCTGAAGAAGAAGAAGAAGAGGAAGAAGGAAAGGGACTTAAATGTAATAAAATTTAAGGACTTGCGTGAGAAATATGGACCTGATTGTAATGAATTTTAAGGACCAAAATGTAAACTCAGGTTTTGAAGGTTTATTTTAACTTAGATCTTTTTCAACTTTTTATATAAGTTAGTAAATAAGGTAAATATTATGTTTTCACCTTGAATTTACATTTTTTACCTTTTTAGATTAATTTATTAGATTAACTAAAATCACTTAAGTTATTATATACTTAAGTATACATTATATTTAAGTTACTTATCTTATTAATTAAGGGAATGATTAATACAATTTTCGAGTCCAATTATTATCTAGATTATTAATAATGTTAATTGAATGATAAAATGTCATTTTTAACTTATTTGAATGTCCTTTACCAAATATCCCTTATTCTATAACTAATCCTTATATGTTCATAACCTTAGCTAATTAACTAGGAAGACTAGTTAATTAGAGGTAATTAGAGATCATGATGAGTGTCTCATCAGCCCACAAGGGGACCAAGCTCTTTGGATAAACACTAGACTTGACTAAGTCTAGGTTAGCCCAAATGTGGTCTCTAGAATGTAACCCTAAAGGTATAACCTAGGGTTCATGCAATTCTAGTATTTTTTCTTTCTTTCTTCTTCAGTCGACCATGAAAATAAGAATAATTCTCTGATAAAAATTGGAATTCAAATACATTGAAATTTTGCAAGTAGATTCCTTTTTCAATTATCTTTTAAGAGAATATTTTTTTATGATTTTTACTATTTCAACAGAATTTATAGAGATTTTTAAATGTTAAAGGATCATAATTGGAATTGTGACCCCTGGTCGGTCCTTCAAATTGAAATAGTATCAAATGATCTTTAAAAATTTAGGACAAATATGGGAATTAAAGCCAATGAGATCAGCTTTCAAGACCCACCATATTTAGTCAAAAAAGATTCGCAGATTGCTCGAAATTGCTTTTTGAATTTTGAAAATTTTCAACTCTGGGTTAATCTAGCCCCCTTGCACTTTGCGAATTTTTAAAAATTTTGTACTTAAAATTTTTTCAAATGAATGGTGACGCTTGAAAGATAGTTTGAAAATGAAAGTATAGCTTGAATTTCAAAATTTTTTGCATCATTAATTTTTCGAAAATTGAATTTTTAAGTCAGAATTTGAAATTTGGCTGAAAATTAGAGAATGGTGGGAAAGCTTTTAAAAGGTGTTTGAATTCAAAATTCAAACTTTCCCTCAAAATGATTTTTTTTTCCCTTTCAAAACTTTTGATTTTTTTTGAAGGGAAAAGCTTTTTCCTCAAAAAATTCTTTTCTTTTTTTTTTCAAGCAAACTAACCTAAGATTCAAATGGAAGCCTAATCTAACTACCTAGACTTTTTTTAAATTTTTTTTTCATGAAGATAAATAGGCTTTCTTTTAATTGAAATTGCTAGAAGGAAATCTAACCTAAGGATCGAATCAAGCCTTAACTAAGAAAGATATGATGTGCACCTGGTATTTTTTCCTGTGCCCGTTGTGTGCATAGATCCCATTTTTCCCTATTTTCATGCACATCAAAAGACAAGCAGAAGAAGACTTATCAGTAATAATTCTAGAGATCAAAGTAAAAAAGGACGTTGCCTTCTCGGCAACGGTGCCATTTGACAAGGGGGCGATTATGTGTGTGATTTGAAAACAAAGATCTTATTGTAGTATAGTACGCGAAAATGCTCGTCAAAATTAATTTATAAAGATAACTAGATTTGGAGTCCAGGTCGTTCATCTCTAGGAGGCGTTTATGGAAATGCAGATTTGAAATCGATCTCGCTTGCTCTACTTATTCAAAATCACATGTCTATTTATGCTAAGTTCGTATTGATGCATGACATGCTTTTGACAGAATATCAGAAACTGAAAACATGCAACTTTAATCACACCAAAAGATGATAAGCAAGCACATGGTGATTTTCAACATATATATATAAAAAGATGATGATAATAGAGTTGCAGAGCACCAGTAGTGGAATGCTTGTACAAGGAATGTAAGAACTAACAGCTAATAGAAAATGATTGCATACATGAATCTACAAGGGATTATCCATGCATCATTGGGGGAGAAGTAAGGAGCTACACTACTAAGCAGTAATAAAAGAAGTAAAACTATGAAGAACTATAATCTAATCTATCAGACCTATGGGCATTCAGAGGTGGGCTCCGACGCCCTTTGACCTAGTTGAGAGGAGGAGGGGCGGCCAATGGAGCTTAGGCTAGCCCTTAGAGAGAGGCTGAGGAGGTGATCCAACATCTTGGCATGGAGATGGTGGTGTCTATGGTGAAGCTACTCGTGAAGGTGGAGTGGAGGTGGAATGAAGCTAAGCCAAAATGGAGCCAGGAGTGAATGGGTGCAAATGGCCACCCGTTAGGTCTTTTTATAGACCTAAGGGAAGCTCTCTAGAGAATTATGGAATTTTCTAGAGAGGTCTATGGTGGGAGCTTGTCCGAGAGTGAGAGAGAGGATGGATGGTGGTTTTTAGATCCACCAAATGCGGATCTAAAAATTGAATGGCTCTTGGTTGCTAATTCTAGCAACCAAGGCAACAACACATGGTAGAGAGTTCTAGAGAACTCTATGCTAGGCATTTTCATGTGAATGGTGTGTGTGGGTTGAAACTTAGGTGGCTAGGTTGATTTGGTTAGGTTCTAGTGGGTTTAGGTCATGGTAGGTCTCAAATTAGGGTTGTAAACCCTAATTCACTAATGTAAAGTCCAATTGAACTTAATACAGGTTTAATTGGGTGTGTGGAAACCTAATTGAGAGTAAAATAACTCAATTAAGTCAGGTCTAGGTCAATTAGACTCTCACTGAATCCAATTGGACAGTGTGTGTTGAGATCAGGGCTCAATTGGACTCAATGAGTCCAATTGAATAGGCTGATGAATTGACTATGATCGAAGTCAATTAGGTTAAGTGAGGACCTAATTAGGTCCTTAGGGAGGTCTAGAGGTGATGTACTAGGGTTAGGGCACCTTAATTTAGGTTCCTAGGGGGTTAGAATTGGGTTTAGGGAGCTAGAGATCCAAGATGAATGCTTGAATCTCAAAATAGGGTCTACAGGCCTGTTCTGGACGTCTAATAATAGTGTTAGATGTCTTATAGTGAAAAATCAGAAGTCCAGACTTGTTGTCTGGACGTCCAATCAGAGTCAGGAGGGATTTTGGGTTCTATTTTGGGTATTCTGTAGAAATTGGATGTCTGACCAAGTGTCTGGACATCCTATAAGGTGCGCGGGAGTTGGCTAAGGGTTTTAGACATCCTATAATTCATCTGGACATCCAGATAGAGGCTAGAATTATTGTATTAAGGTCTCTTAGGGTGTGGTGACCTAATCTAAGGGTGGCTAAGGCTTAGGGAGGCTTCTAGGCTATCCTAGGACTAGGATGGAACTAAGTTCATAATTTACTGCTTTATTTCTACTTAATAGAATAGCATGCCTTAACTCCCTTACATTATTATCTACTACATCTAATCTAGGTCTTCCGCTCTAGCACTCTTGCAACACAGTTATTCTTTATTCTTCATATCCAGCTTTAGATCCAGCTTCAGATCTAGCTTCTGATCGGCTTATTACCTGCAATTAACATAATGCACATAATCAATACATTATAGCATTATTTTATGCATAGCTAAAAGAAAGCGGTAATGGTGCTAGTAATGCTTATGCATGCACGAATTACCCTAACTTATGCTAAGTCCTAGCCTAATTTAGGTCAATTAAGACCTATGATTGCTACGCAAACAAAGGCTCACCCATAGCCTCTTGTGGCCGGCCATCTCTTGTTGGTAGGTGTGTAGATAGGTTTGTATACCCATGGTCTAGCCTACACCCTCACACAAGGCCGATGGACCTAGTTGCAGCCTCCTGGCATGAGGGATTTATTTTATTTAAATGCTTTCTAGTATAGATATTGTGTGACATTATTTTGAGTATTCTATGCATGAATAATATTGTGTGATCATCGCTTCTTTGTTTATCTTCTGGTCTGTTTACCTATCATTTTTAAAATAAAAATCAAAAACATAAAAAGACAAAAAAAATATTAGGTTAGATTAAGCCAAACCAAATCTTGACTTGTTTTCACAACTCCTAGAGACGAACAACCAGGACTCAAGTTTTCAAAGGAATAAGATCCATCGAGTTTTGATATTATAAATGTTTTTGTCAAGGGGATTTCATGACTATACTACGACATTGTTTTCCGAAAAGTCGCGATTCTACATTTATCAAATGGCACCATTGCTGGGGAGGCAACGCAAGAGTTTAGATTTGGATTTTCTTAATTTTTATTTGTTTTGATTGTAGGGCATCAAGACGAGGATCCGCTCACACATCGACCCATGGTGAAGATCACAGGTATTTTCTTCATCCTCAATTTTATTGATTTCTTAGGTTAGAAAAAAAATAAAAAAATATTATATATATAAAAATTGAAATTCAAATTTTCGGATTTGAATTTACAAAAGAAATTTTTTCTTTCTTTCGTGTGTGTTTTAACTTGGAAACTATTTAAACACACCAAAGTCAGAGTTGGAAATCTAGCCAGAAATTGTTGATGCTTTTAAAAAATTTATTGCCGTCAAATTAGGCATCCAAAAATCTTGGGTTTTGGTCTGATCTTAGGGTTTCAAACAGGCTTCCTAAATCCACCTCTTATTTGGAAAAATTTACACTATACGAATTTTAAAAATTCGTATAGTGGAAGGGGGTCAGAATAGTCTATACTCTGATTTTATTCAACTTCAAATAGTAACTCTGACCTCTACATAAATCAGATTGATATGAAACTTGTGGGGTTGGAAAGCTTCTGAAAACTAGTTTTTTCTATAAATTTTCAAGAATTTTTGGATTTACGTTGATACTTTTTCAAACTGCATTTATCAAGAGGGTCCATCTAGTCTGTTTGAACCCCTAAAACATAATAACTTGTGAAAATTTGCATGAAATAGTAAAAATCTTAAAAAAATATTCCCTGAAAAAATGATTGAAAAAGGAATATCTCTAGTAAATTACATCTTATTTTGATTTAATTACTGATTTGGAGAGTGATTTCAAGTCAGACTAAGGTCTAACTACTGATTGTTAGAAGAAGCATAAACCCTAGGTGTTTCACACTAGGGTTTAAATTTAGAGACCCAAAATAAACTCGTATGACCCTGATTTGTGTGTGATTGCATGAGAGGGGATCTGATTTGATTGGTTGTCTTCCCTTTACCCACTTAAATTGAATTTGATCTACATTACAACTTAGGCAGCCACTTAGGTCTATTTCATTTAGTAGTGGTGCATTATGACCATTGTTTTCCTTGATTGGGTTGCACCAGTTCTACCTTGTTAGACTTAAAAGCATCATATAGACTTATCTGATATTAGGGTTTCCACGCTAAGGTAGAGTACATTTGCATTCCACACTTAAAGGAAATTCATATAACAAATTGGGACTTGCAAAACTTGTTGTGTGCTCCACTACAACCTTGTTTGAATTGACTAAAACAAGGAAAACCTAAAAGTAAATAAATTAATACAAGCACTTGAACCATAAAATCCACTACACCAATTAAAGCTTATTTTGGAAATCCTTTGTCTGTGCACTTCACACTCTAAATCAAATTTTAAGGGCAACATCCCCAAAACGCCCAATCACATTCCAAGAGCACTCTAAGACCAAGCCTAAAACTAAGTAGACGTACCCTAGTCAGGACAAATTTACTTGGTAACCAAAATTTAATTTGGTAAAAATCAAGGCTTTGACTATTTGGATCAATTGGTGACAAGAAAGGTCGATGCGGTAACCGCGTTAACCTCTAGTGGTGTCCTGCCGTACGGGGTGTCCTAGGGGGTCCCACCATTCTGGCTAGCCAAGTAATTCAGGGGTTGGTTTAACTCAAGTCAAATTCAGGGTACCAGGTTTAGATTCAATTTGGGTATACAATTTAAGGCTAGCTTGTTTGCTTGATTTGGGGTTCTCTCATCTTTCTTCCTAGGCCATTGCCTTAATTCCACCAGCCCCTTGTAGCTGGTTGTGTCTTCCTAAGGAAGACTATCTCTTATCTCTATCCACATCTTTTCTCAAATATCCATGAACCCATATCATTCTTTTGACCCTCAAGGTCCTCCATCTCCTAACCCAACCATGATTTCGACTCCTCCTGGTTGAGAGACTCATCCTAACCAGCTAGGATATGATCATCCTTATCCCCCAACTTATTTAGAACCTGAACCTCATGGATCCGACTCTTATTTAGATTAGAGCCAACTGAAAGCCATAGTTGCTGATGTTGGAAGCTTATTCCACATCTTGTTTTGGTGTTAATAAAATTATTATGGATTAATATTTTCCATTAAGTGTTTTTCAGATTTAGGTGAAGAAGCAAGGCAAACAGGAAATGATGGAGGCATGATGATGAGGAAAAGATCATGACAAGGAGGAGGCAAGATGACAAGGAAGAGTCGAGGAGGAGAAGATCTTCGAGCTTTAGTTTCTCTAGTTTAGATTTTATATTTATAGATTGTATATGCCTCTTAACAAAGAATCATAACTTAGATCATAAAATAAATTAGGATTTATATTGCGAACATTTTCAAATTACGTAATGTATTAAAACACTTAAAATAGGCACTTGTAAGCAAGTACCGGTATGTTCATCAGTACTGGTATTTGCAAGGCACAGGTTTAAGAATTCATCTCAAACTGTGAACAACAAGTACCGGTACCAACCATGAGTACCGATACATGTTGGTCACAGGCTGAAGCCCAATTTTTGGCCTAAACCTTACAAGTACCGGTACCCATGCTGAGTACCGGTACAGGTAGGTTACTATGCCCAAGGAATTTCAAACCTGGGAGTCACAAGTACCGATACCAATGATGAGTACCAGTACTAGGACTCATGTACTGGTGGCAGTGAGTTGCTTGTACCGGTACAAGTACTTTAGTACCGATACCAGCTAGCCGTTGGCCCAAAATAGAACGACTGGAATATTAATTTTGATAATGTGAACGTTCAGAATTAAATCCCAATGTCTAGTAGACGAGTATCCTAGATCCTAAACTCTGTAAAATGATCCTAGGACTCTTTGTTTGCACATAAGAGATATTAGAAATACAACAAAAATTCCTAGAGCTATATTTTACATTTTTCCACCACATATTCAAGAGAAGGAATAGTTTGCTACTGTCAATCTCTCTACGGATTTGCAAGCACATCGATGTGATTTCTTCACACATTGTCAAGGCATTCATGTTCATTCTATGATCTCAAATTGGTATTAATTTTATATTATTGTTGAGAGGCTTAGGAATCCCTGTTATAAGAGTTCACTTTCTTACACCAGTTCTTATTTATATTTTGAGCTTGTTGCTCGTTGGGTTGTAACAAACCTATTTTTATACTTGGGTTGAGGTAACCCATTAATTACCTCGGTTTAGTAAATTGACTCTCTTGATGTTGAGAGAATCAGGTTAAAAATCCTAAGCTGGGAGGCTTAGGTAGTGGAGTACCCAAGGAAGGGGAACCACTATACATTTTGTGTCCTTTTTGGTTTGTATTGATTGTGCAAATCTTTTTGTTATTACTAATATCGTGCTTGAGTGTTTGTATGCGTAGCCATATCCCATATTTTAGATCCTAACAAGTGGTATCAGAGCACGATTTTAAGAAGACGTAACAACTTGACTTGTGATGCATCATTCTCAAGGCGCACTGAAGGACAGTCTTCTACCCGTCCTCCCTATTTCGATGGGACGGACTACGGGTATTGGAGGAGGAGGATGCAAGTCTTCCTCAAAGCAATGGATGAGGAGGCTTGGACCCTCATTCGGGAGAAGTACTCAGATCCAGAGCCACAAGGAGTAGCATGGACAATGGATCAGAAGAAAAAGATCGTAGGCAACGCGAAGGCGATGAATGCACTTTATTGTGCGTTGTCAAGGGAAGAATTTAATAGCATCTCAGCGTGCGAGTTAGCATTTGAAATTTGGAGCACTCTCGAGGTCACCTACAAAGGTACAAACAAGGTAAAGGAAACTCGTATCTCAATTCTAGCTGAAAATTATGAGTGTTTTAGGATGACCAAAGGAGAAACGATCAAAGACATGTACACAAGATTTGGGGAAATAGTTAACCCCCTAAAGAACCTTGGAGTGAAGTTCACGGAAGAACAGCTTGTAAGGAAGATCTTAAGATCTCTTACAAGTGATTGGTCTCTGAAGACCACAGTCATCCAAGAGGCAAAGGACCTCTCCACTCTCCCATTCGATGATCTAGTTGGTAGCCTTATGGCTTACGAAGTCCAACTAGAAAACATGAAGAACGAGGAGGAGAAGATGTCTAGCAAAAGGAAGAATATTGCTTTTAGAGCAATTAAGGAGGACTCGGACTCAACAACCTCGGAATCTGAAGATGAAGAAATGGAGATGCTTACTAGGAAATTCCAAAAATTTCTCAAGAAATAAGGTAAGTAAGTTAATAAAATTTCAACTAATATTATTTGCTATGAGTGCAAGAAAAAGGGCCACTTGTGAAAGGATTGCCCCTTAAACAAGGAGGACAATAGAAAAGAAACAAAGGAGCTCAAGAAGAAGAAGAAGAAGAAGAAAGCATTTAAAGCGACATGAGATGACAGCGACTCTGACATGGACACCAACTCTAGTGAATCGGATGAAGACGAGGTCACACACCTTTGTCTTGTTGCAACTTCAGAAGATACAGAAGAAGAGGTAAACCCTAATTTTTCATTTGAAGAATTATTAGAAGCATATGAAGAGCTATATCATAAATCTAAGTCATTTAAGAAAGAAAATAAGGTTATAAAGAATAATTACCAAACATTAGAATTAAAAAAGTCATGTTTAGAAATAGAATTAGAAATGTCGAAAGAAACTAATAATCAGTTGCACGCAAAGATATTAGAATTAGAAGATATTTATGAGCACTTTGAAGGGACTTTGAATAATCTAAAAATAACAACTAGGTTAAATATAGAATTTTGTGATGATTTAAAAGTAAAGTTTAAAAATAAAAATTACACAAAAAATAAATCACATGCACCTAGGCATGCATGGATGTATCAAAAGGCTAAAAATCCCAAGAATTGTAGATCTAACATTAAAAAGGTCTATAAATCTCAAGATTTCAAAGGTGCTAACTCTAAAGGACCCATAAGAAAATGGGTACCTAGAAAAGATATTTGTTTTGTAGGCATAGATCAAAGTAATCAATGGGTGTTCAAGGCACATAATGGAACACTTCAACCTTTTTATAGGTTGAATGAAGACCAAGAATGTTGGACGAGAGATGCTTGGTATCCATAAGCTCCATTCTACCATTGGTAAATTTTATGATGTGATATTTCTTCATTTTTTTGTGCAAATAGTAAAATTTTTAGGGGGAGCACATATTTATGGGGAGGATTTAATTAAAAGTTTTTCCTTCATATAACATTGCTAAAAATTATTTTATCTATTTGCAAGATAGTTTTGTCAATAACAAAAAGGGCGAGATTGTTGGAAGCTTGTTCCTCATCTTGTTTTGGTGTTAACAAAATTATTATGGATTAATGTTTGCCATTAAGTGTTTTTCAGATTTAGGTGAAGAAGCAAGGCAAACAGGAAATGATGGAGGCATGATGATGAGAAAAAGATCATGACAAGGAGGAGGCAAGATGACAACGTCTAGTAGACGAGTATCCCAGATCCTAAACTCTATAAAATGATCCTAGGACTCTTTGTTTGCACAAGAGATATTAGAAATACAAGAAAAATTCCTAGAGCTATATTTTACATTTTTCCACCACATATTCACGAGAAGGAATAGTTTGCTGCTCTCAATCTCTCTACGGATTTGCAAGCACATCGACGTGGCATTCATGTTCATTCTAGGCTCTCAAATTGGTATTAATTTTATATTATTGTTGAGAGGCTTAGGAAATCTTGTTGCAAGAGTTCTCTTTCTTACACCAGTTCTTATTTGTATTTTGGGCTTATTGCTCGTTGGGTTGTAGCAAACCCATTTTTGTACTTGGGTTGAGGTAACCCGTTAATTACCTCAGTTTAGTAAATTGATTCTCTCGGGGTTGAGAGAATCGGGTTAAAAACCCTAAGCTAGGAGGCTTAGGTAGTGGAGTACCCAAGGGAGGGGAAACACTATACATTTTGTGTCCTTTTTGGTTTGTAGTGATTGTGTAAATCTTTTTGTTATTATTAATATCGTGCTTGAGTGTTTGTGCATGTAGCCATATCCTATATTTTAGATCCTAACAGCTGAATTCTGGGAATATAACAAGGACTTTGCAGATCAATGTGTCAAGCTTCTGGAGCAAATTGGACGATCTCAGGCACAATCTCAATCTTATCACTCCTCCCAGGAACAAGAGACTTGGAACAACTAGTCTAGTCAGTCTAGTGACCCATATTTTGGATCCACTAGCTATTCTACTGATTCTTGCTACCATGGGGAGGTATCTTGGTCTCAGCCAACCCAAAAGGCACCTTTGGACCTAATCTGTGATTTGGGTAGATCATTTGAGGAATGCACTGTTTTTGATACAGCTAGACCTGATGATATATCACTAAGGAATTGGAATAATGGATCACAATTACAGGACCACATAATAGGTTCTTAATCAACTCCCTCTATAGTCAGCCCCACTCAGGGTGACACACCTATTGATTCATATCCTGATTCATATAACCCTAAGTGGAGAAACAATCCTGATCTTTCATGGCCACCACAGAGACCGACTCAGACTGAACATCAATCTAGGCTAGCCCAGTACTCCACTCAATCCACTTTAGGGCAACCATCTAGGCCAGCCCAACCCACAACCACCCATGAAGATATCATGAACATTTTGCTGGACATTGACAAGAAAAATGAAGAAAGTTTGATTAAGTTCGAAAATCAAGTGAAATCTCAAGGGGATCAAATCAAGAGACTTCAAGAATCACTTTATCCCCAGATGCACACTCCTTTTCACTCCTATTCTCCACTTACTTCCGACCCCTCCTCTAATCTATCATACATGCCATTGTGCTGGGGCCAAATCTGTGGCCTCTAAAAGGAAGAGAAAAGCTAAGAGCCCACACAAATGATCTGATTCGAGCTCAACAAAAAATATAAGGTCTAACCCACATCTATCTCTGACTCAGACTCTAGGCACAAAAGGAAGAAAAAGGCTTCTGAAGTTGATTTAACCTATTTACCCTTTCCTGAGGCCTTAAAGAAAGAGTCACAAAAGAAGACAAAGACTTGCACACCTAAAGAGGTGGTTTTATCAGCTAACATAAGTGCATTTGCTTTTGGCACTCTACCACCCAAAAAGACAGACCCTGGAAAACCTTTCATATCTTGTGCCATCAAAGGATTCACCTTCAATAAAGGCCTTGTAGATCTAGGGTCTTCCACTAGCTTGATTCCTACTGCTCTTTTTGACCATATCAAACTTGAAGATTTGCACCACACACCTATCACCATTAGAATGGTAGACAGCTCCATTAAAACACCTGTGGGTGAAGAGATGTATCACAACTGCCTCCTTTTCCCCTTTGATAAATTGGAAATGTTAAGACCCATGCTATTTGAGTCTTTTAAGATGTTTGGACTGTGGGTCAGACATCTGGACACCTTCCTAGACATCTGGAAATCAAAAATCTTTGGGTACGAGCTCGCATCTGCGTGTGTGCTGCTCGCAGATGATACCTTCTCATTTTTCCTCCTTCTCTCTCTTCCCTTGCCTCCAAGAAAACCCTAAACCCAACCTTATAAAACCCCTCCTCCTCTCTCGTTCTCCTCACTTCTCAGCCACCAGCCACCTTCCTTGCTTCCTTCCCACAACGAGCGAGAGCATGAGAGCGGTGGAGAGGAGGAGTGACGTGAGAAGGAGAGGAGGAGGTGAGCTTGCGAGCTCGCATGGGAGCTCACCAGTGATCGCACGACCGGAGCGGTGAGTGTGCGAGGAAGAGGAGTGCGTCGGGGAGGTCCTCCCCGACACTGCTGCAGTCAGAGTTGCAGGCGAGGGGGGCGCGATGCGATAGTAGCGGAAGTAAGTTCTGGTTCTGGGTTTTTCCTAGAATTAGACGTTTGGAGTGACCCCCAGACGACGGTGCAGACGTCTGGAGGTTGCTGAAGCCGTCTGAGGTGAGGGCTTCGTGAAGGTACGTCCTCTTTACAGATACGGCCATGTAGGCCGCTCTGCCGATCCCTTGTTGCATGCCCTTTTGAGAAGATTGCGTAGTTTCGTGCAGGATTCACTTCGAGAAGGCATAGGTCACGCCCTCCCACTCATTTCAGATGTCTGGGCGACGTGCCAGACGACGGGAAGCATTTCAAGATGCCCGAAGAGGTGGTTGGACATCTGGAGCTAGGTCCAGATGGTCCAGAAGAGTTCCTAGATATCTGAGGATTGGCATAGAGATTGAGGTATGACACTGGAACTTTTAAGATGTCTGGAAGTTGTTCCAGACATCTGATTTGAGTCAGAAACCCTATTTTTGACCATTTAAGGCCTGTTTGAGGTCCATTTTCCACAAATAAGATATCGATGTGTTCCTTGTGAGCTCCTCTACTTGTTAAAAGGTTTTCGATACTATTCTAATAGTTCCCTTGTGATTGTTCCATGTGATAGGACTTCGTTTCGTTGCACGTTTAGGGCTTGCTGAGGCACGTGAGCCTGCCGTTCAAGTCCCCAACACTCCTGGGTTTACTGGTAGAGTAGCTTCCTCCTAATTTAATTATAACCTAAATGTATGTGTGGAATGAATGGTTAGAAGCTAGGATGTGGCATGAATCCTAGGATGAGAAACGCTTGAAATGTCTGTATTGGATGATTGAATTGCAGTCTTGAATGAGTAGATAGAATGATAACAATTGCCTGTAAATCAATAACAGCTGCCTGTGAAATATGAAGTACTTGTGCTAGCTAACTGTTGCATGTAAAATTCCTGTTGTATACGTTAAATGACATAATATGAGCTGCATGTATATAAATTGAGAACGGTAATTTGAATGATGGAAATACGAGCTACCTGTGTATAACCCGTGTTTGGAAATGTGAACAATAGCAATACAAGTTGCATGTGTATAACCTGAGAATGGAAATAGAAATGATGAAACCTGGTATGGCATGGCCTAAGGAATATGAGCATGAACCCTACGAGGAAATTAGGAGTTGAGCTCCTAGAAATAAAGGAAATGCACCTGGAAATGTGTTGGGAAGTGTGCTGGCCCTTGAGTACGTGGTACCAAGGGGAGCGCATGTTACCTCTTAGTGTAGAGGGGTGCTTGCTGCCTTCTGGTTGAGACCTGGGGTGGGTTTGGCCACTTTGCACTGACTCTGTGGCCCTCGTGTACAATGTACTGAGGAGAGCTACTAGTGTAGGGAGAGAGCTAGCCACCCCATGGGGCCCGGGATTCAGCTAGCCGCCCTACACTGACTTGTTAGGCCCACTGGGCAAACTAGGGTAGTCAGGCGAGGGTGCGTGGACTATGGAGGGGCAAGACCCCTATTTGGTTCTTAGGGGCTAGACCCTTGTTACTGAGAGGGCTGGACCCTATACTCGTTCCGTGCTGTGCTTTGGACACACCCGCTAACGGAAACGACTGACCGCATGCCAGTGCGGGGTAGCTCCCTGTATGCTTATCGTGCGTGCCGTAGTCACCGTTACGTCTGTCCATGACCTTGGGGTGTTTGAATGGGTGTAGCATCACCACAAGGGACTCTCTCGACCAGGAGAGCACCAGTGTGCCTTCTACTCTTCGAAAAAGACTACAATGAAGATCATTCCCATGAGGAACATTCGAGATCAAGAAAGAGACCTGATAAATAAACCAAGTGGTGGAAAAGGGTAATTAGTTAAAGAAAGTAAATGGAAAAACAACAGCTACCTATCCACTTTTACTGCTTTAGTTAGTTGGTTGCGACTCTACTCAGCGTTCACTGACTTTGTGTACTCATAACCCTTTTCAGGTCCAGGTGTTGAGTAGCCCGAGTTTTCAGCTGCAGAGGGTGTTGGGCCAGTAGAGCCTAGTAGCTGTAGTTCTTTTGTTGTACTCCTTTCAGTTGTAGTGAGTAGACTCTTGTACCTTTATATTTTATTTTTTATGTTCCTGTACTTGTTACTTTCTACTGTTGTGGTTGTGATACGTACTGTGGTAGTTTTTACTTCTTTACTGCTCTACCTTTTTACTGTTAATTGCTTATCATAGTGAATGTGGTTTACTTTCCTGCTTTTTGGTTATTTTCTCGTTGGACGACTAGGTCTTAGGATCAGTCAAGTCGGTCTAGTCTCGTGTCCTGTAGGGATTCGGGAACCGGGTCCTAACAAGATGGTATTAGAGCAAGGTTGTCCCAAGAAGTGAACCAACTAGCTTTAGAATAACCAATTCATGTGCTTGTAACTAGAGTAACTACCACAATGTACCCTTTTGACATCTGTTTTGAGGTTCTTTTGCTGAATGTCCATTGAAATTAATGTCTTCCTGTTCTGTTGTTCGCATCTCCTTGCAAGAGATGCCTCGACGTGGAGTCATTGAGGCGGGCCGTGGACGCGGTCGTGGATGAGGTCAGAGGGGTAGACGTGTTGAGCCCGACGTTTTAGTGGATTAGCCACTTCTTCCGGGCATTCAGGACTAGGACCTCGCCCAGCTGATACGTGAGATAGTACGAGAGGAGCTCCACCTGCCTCCACGGGTGCCTCTCCCTGGGGACGTGGAGGGGGAGTCCTCTGTGGGATCGCGAGATAGACGCAGCGCTGGAGGTGGGGGAGGGGGTGGTCCTCCACCGCCCCCACCATCCTCTGACACTTCCAAGCACGAGCCCTCCTTTCCTGGAGGCGTGCCCGTTCCCCTACTACGGCGACACTATGAGCTTTTTGGAGAGTTCCGGAAGCTGAAGCCCCCTTCCTTCAAGGCGGACCTAACCAAGGTGGAGGACTAGCTCGAGCAAGTCAAGAAGGTGTTTGACACCCTTCTCCCCCCTGTGGAGTGCCGCATGGCCTTTGCCATGTACCAGCTGGAGAGCCCGACAGACAAGTGGTGGAGGGCAGTCTGACATCAGGAGAGGGCAGAGCCGACGTGGGACCAGTTTGTCACCCTCTTCTGCGAGCAGTACTTCCCGCAGATGTGGCAAGATCAGAGGAGGCAGGAGTTCCACACTCTTCGCAAGGGGACGATGACTGTTAGCGCGTATCGTACGCATTTTCTAGAACTGTCTCGTTTCACTGCGATAGCTGTGGCTACTGAGGAGGAGCGCCTGTGGAGGTTCACCGAGGGGCTTCGGCCTGTTATTCGGGGGTATGTCAAACCCTTGAAGCTTCCCACGTTCTCGAGAGTGGTGGAGGCAGCTATGACCTATGAGGAGACCAACTCTGCCGCACGTGACACTGACAGCGGACGGAAGAGGCCCTACCAGCCAGACTACTCACAGGGCCAATGAGAGAGGAGGCATGCGGTGCCCGCGAGAGAGCCGTCACACTTTGCGGGGCCGTTAGTGGCCTTTGGGGGCCCTCGACAGGGGCCAGCTGCCAGCACTGAACCCCCACCGAACCGTTAGCAGGGACCTACCGAGGGCGGGAGTCGAGTTCCCCTTTGCTACCAGTGTGGCCACCCGGGCCGCATTAGGAGGGACTGCCCATCTAGGGTTAGAGGTCAGCAGATGCTCCCTGCACCGAGCGCTGAAGGACGAGTAGGAGGCTGTGGTTCCCTAGCGCGTAGGGGAGGACAACAGTCGCAGGGAGGGTACTAGCCAATGGCTACCCATCTGATGTAGAGTGTGGCTGCTTCTTCTGCACCGAGAGCTGAGGGGCGTATCAACGCCCTGACACATAGAGACGCCAGAGCTTCAGGTTCAATGGTGGTTGATGAGAACCTCATCATGAGCCATAACTAGCTCATTTTGACCCAATACAAAGGATAAAAGCTCCTACATATCTCAAGGAAAAGCTTAACTCAGAGAATTCTGAGTTTGAGAAGAAAACAAGTCATAAGGGGTAAAAGTGCAATTTTACCAGTATAATCTGCATACAGGGTAATTCAGGGCCCAAACATAGGTCAAAACAGCTTAATAAGAATAAAAGTGGGATGAGATGATCTAGCAAGGGCTACAGCACTTCCAAGGAACCAAATGATAATCTGTAACCCTAAAACAACCCACTTCAATTCACAAGGTTCGAGGCAAAGTAAAAATAGAATAAACCCTCTAAAATTCATAGAAAAATAATCTCTAGGGTTTAGAACCTTCAATTTGGCCTTTAGAACCCATTTTGACCTACATTGAGAACCATGCCCAATTAATAACTTAATTTGGGTTTTTGCGCAAATTGACCGGTCAAACAAGGTTTAATATGAAAATAAAATTCACCATCAGATTCCTTAGGTCCTAATTAGTCATGTATAAAAACTTGAGCCTAAGAAGAAACCTCCTTGACCGAATTTACACTTTGGTCCTCATATATTTACTCTTTGGCCCTCAACTTTTGAACCCTCGCATTTAGGCCCCTAACTCTCCTTCGTTCTTTGCAAACAGGTCCCTCCTGCAAAACCCTGCCAGCACCATGCTCCGGCGACCTTGCGCGGAGCATGGCGCCGCGCAGGGTGAGGTGGAGGACCTGGCAAGTGTACCGGGGGTGCCCTGCGTCGTCAGCCGTCGCAGGAGCACCCCCATGGTCACTGTAGCCCCCCATACCGGCCGTGCGAACGCACGGACGGTATGGGTTCGAATTCCGACCATGCTCCGGCGAGGGAGACACGTCGTCTCCCTCCGCCTTCTTCCCTGCTTCAACCCTATAAATACCCCCCGCCGCTCCACCGACCAAGGCAGCCTGGATCTGACGGAGAAAACCCCCAATTTTCCTCTCTTCTTCCTCCGGCAGACGCTCACCAGCTCCGGCGACTTCCTCCCCCTCCACCTCTTCGCTCTGCCGCACTACCAGCAGCAGAGACCTTCCCCCCTGCTCTTCCCGCGCCACGCCGCACCCAGCTGGCGCCTCTCCAGCCCTCTGCTCGCCGCCGCCCCTCTCTCTGAGCATCATCTTCTCCGGCGACAGTCGATACGACTGTCGCCCTGTTCCTCCCCCTTCGTCCCTGCAGTTAAGTTAGACTTACTCCCCTTCTCCTCCTCTTTCTTTCCCCGCTTTCGATTTAGTCAATTAAGCCCTCTACCGACCCTGTTCACCCTCGTCCTCTCCGCCTCCGACCACCCTCCGGCGAGCCGCTCCCATCACCTCAGCGACCCACACGGCTCGCCGACCACCGCAGAACCTCCGCCTCCTCACCCTGATCCTCTTCCGCCCCTCCACTTCCCACCAAACACCCTCTGCAGACCCACCGAACACACCCACTCCCTCGCTCACAGTCTGACCTAGGACGACCTAACAGCTCCATCTCGCCCCCTGCAGACCCCCTGACCACCTTCGCCGTGCCACGGCGAAGGTCCCCCGCCTGTCTGATTTGGCCGAGAGGCCGTGCCATTGGTTTCAGGTTCCAGGCCTTGACCGCCATTGGCGAGGAAGCTCGAAGCCTGCTCGAGGTTGCTCCAAGCCGAGATATCCCAGATTGAATAGCCACGGCCAGCGCGGAAGAGTCTCACGCACACACCCTGGCCCTCGATTGGAGCTGTACGCCTCAACAGCCGATGCAATTGGGAGCACCATCCCTGCTGCAGGCGTGAGAGAAACGGGTGCGCGGATAGTCCCACCTCGGAACCTTCTGAAGCCACGCACCCACATAAATTGAAAAACTGCCACCATCTGTTTGCCTCAGTTACCACGGGGTGAGGTCCCTCTCACCCGACCCGACCCGACTCGGCCTCGTCCGTGACCACGCTCCGCGGACCTGGCCCGACCCGATTAGACTGACCTGCACTCCTCGCCCACCACGCACGCCGGTGGGCCTGGACCCGGGCCTGACCCGAACCCGATTACCCGATAGCGCTCTGGGAGAGCTTCCGAAGAGTGATTTCAGAGAGAGAGATACGCGGGGGAGGGGGGTAGCATAGGTTTTTGCCTCTTGACGAATGAGCTCTGAAGTGTGCAGGCCAAAGAAGAAGAAGCAGACCCGCTGAAGAAGAAGGAGCTGCTGCACTGTAGCGAAGGCATTGTTAAGTCGTCTCAGCACCGGGGCAGACGACGGAAGGTCAGCAGCCAAAGAAGAAGAAGACCCGCTGAAGAAGAAGGAAGAGCAACGGCCATCGCCAAAGAAGAAAAAGAGAGGTCAAGGCAGGTGAAGACAAAGAAGAAGAAGGAATGAAGAGAAGCAAGAAGCAAGAAAAGAAGAAGACGATCTGACGAAAAAGAAAGAAAGGAAACAAGGAAGAACAGAAGAAGAAGAGCACGAGGGGAAAATCTGAAGAAAGCAGAAGAAAAAGAAGAAGAAGAAGAAGAACAGGAAGAACCAAAGACAAAGAGGAAGAAAGAAGAAAAGAAGCAGAAGCCAATTTTTCATCTCTCTCTCTCTCTCTTTATTTTTGTAATAGAACTTGTATATCTCTAGAATACAACTTGCTCCCTGAGTTCGACCTCGGGAACTCTTTTATTTTTCCGAGTAAAAAAATTTTTATGAAACGTTGGTAACAACCGGCTTTACTACAACGAATTAACAACGGAAACCGACGTCCCATCATTTTGGCGCCGCTGCCGGGGAGCAACGGCTATTCTAGAGGTAAACATTCCTGTATCTTTTAATTTCTGATAATCTCCTCTCTTTTGTGCAGCTACAGGAACTCAAGAAGACAAGCAACCACACGACAACCACTCCGAAGACAGGTAAATCTTTTCTCTCACTATTAACCCCTACACTCTAAAGAAAAAGAAAAGAAAAGAACAAGCAATATAGGGCTAACCTGTCTTCCATATTTAGTAACCATAAGAGTTGCATGTTTTCAACTCATTATTTCTGCACACTATCAAGGGTATTTAAGGGCTAACACATTCTTGCTTGAGCCCTAATTACCCAACAAAGAATTAACTGGACCAAGTAGAGCCAACCTAGGATCCAACACTAGGGATTTAGAGACACACTACTTAACTCAAGAATTGAGAAAACCAAATGAAGTGTGCCCAAGCCCTTGTCTGAAAATACCTATACAAGAAAAATCCTAAACAATTGGCTCTCTCTAAACACTTGAACCCTAAAAGACAGGACCTAAAAGCTCTTAAAGAAAACAATAGGTAAAGTTGACCCCTTGGGTTAACCAACCTTAAATTAGGTCACTCTTTGCACTTAAAAGGACTAAAGTTCAAGTGAAACCTTAAGCACCCTGATCTTAAAATTGGTAGACTTAAGAGGTCAAGATCCCCATTCTGGTCTACCTGGAACCGCAGTGACAAGAGAGGTCGGGTGGGGGAAACCCTGTAACCCGTGGGGACGCTCTACCGTGTAGGGGTCTTCGCGGGACTCTCCCTCTCTGGCTGCCCAGGTAATTCTCAGGTGGACGATCTTTCTGATCAAGGGGTCCATCTGCCCCGCACCTCTATAGTCACCCAACACATTTTTGGGTGTCTTGATTGGGTCCATCACCTTCTAAACTTACCTCTCCCAACTGTGCATGTACGGAAGGAGGTCTCTAAGACCACCCTTAAGACCTCCTTTAGAAATTCACTCTCGTCAAGGCCAAGCCTCGACGCCCGTATTTGTGCAGCAACACCCTCACATTATTCTCTCTTCTGATTCAGAACCAAGTTCTTCTTCTTCCCCCATCATGGCTCAGCCAGTTGAGGAAGAAAATAATCTGGAACACCAGCTCCAGCGACTCAATGACCTCTTCCAAAACTTCGTACACCCACCACAGCGTCCTATGATGCGGGACCACTACAATCCTGCTGCGGTGGCAATTGAGCCTCGAGTTAGAATCCCGATTGGAGGACCTGATTCCGAACTAAAGCCCAACATGATTCACGCTATACCTAAATTCCATGGGCTTAATTCTGAAGATCCCTTCCAGCACATCAAACAGCTTAAGCATCTGGCCCACACTTTTGGATCAGATGCGCAAAATCGGGATATTCTTCTCATGAAGATGTTCTCCTTTTCTCTTATGGACAAGGCCGCCCATTGGTATCAAACTCAGACCCGGCCGATCAACACTTGGGAAGAACTTCAATCCGAGTTTTTGAAAAAGTTCTTTCCCGTTGGTCGGACCAACGCCTTGCGCCATCAGATTACACACTTCACTCAACAATCAGGAGAACCTCTCCATGAGGCATGGGATCGTTTTCAGGATCTCATGAGGAAGTGCCCCCATCACGGAGTTCCTAAATGGGAACAAGTCCAATCTTTTTACCAGGGACTCCGTGAGGACATCCGCCTTTTCGTCAATGCAACCTGCGGAGGAAACATCATGGGTCAACATGAAGACACCGTATGGGAGATTCTCGAAAACATGTGCGAGAACTCCATCAACAATGACTCCATGGGATTATTCGACAGGACGAATACCCGCGCAGCGACGAATCTTAAGGGAGCACATGAGACGCAGGGCCTGTCCGCATCAGTCGACCTGGAATTAATGGCCAGTCGATTGGACAAGGTCTCAATCATTGAAAAGAAGGTGGATGAGCTGACTCAGCACTTGCAGCGAGCCACCTCTGCGCGTAACTCCTTTGCACAACCTCCTTCCACACAGGAGACTGTGCAAAACATCCTACACCGATCCTCCCCTGGGATGGATCCATGTCCGTCCCCATCTGATTCTTGGACTGGAAGATCATCCGATCCTTTCTTCACCAGCCGGGGGAACTCCATTCCACCTTTCCCTGATTCTCAGGAGGTTCCTCAGACCTGCGAGGACCTCAACGCCATCCAGAACGACCCATTCTCCAACACCTACAACCCTGGATGGCGAAACCATCCAAATTTTCAGTGGGCGGGAAATTCTCAAACCCAAAGACCACCTTTTCAGTCCCGCCCACAGCCCTCTCATCACTACCAGCCGCCTCAGCCTTGGCCCAACCCTACTTATCCATCAGGGCCAAATCAAGATCAAATGTCCTTAATCCTTCAGACTCTGGCTGACATTCAAAAATCGAATGCGGCCATTCAAAAACAGCACAAGGACGAGCTTACTGAAGTCAAAACTCAGCTGGCCCAGTTGGCAAATTCTCGCCAGCCAGGCACACTCCCTTCCCAACCCCTTCCTAACCCAAATAACGTGCCAACCCAGAAGCGCGTTATGAATCCAAATTTAGGCCACGCTCAATGGATTTATCAGGCCCCTACTGCCCCATCTCCAGACGAGATGGAAGCCTCTACTTCTCGTACGGGATTTCAGCAGCAGCCACCCCTCCTACCAAATCCAAACCAAAATCAGGCCGGATTAAATTCTGTAACAACACGTAGTGGTAAGACAACTCAGGACCAGTATTATCCAAACCACGCCCAGCCTGATAATCATGACCCTAGGATAGTTATCCAAGGTACCGCTGTTCCAGACCCACAACCAGGACCTATCCTAGAGGAACCAACCAAGATCCCGTTTCCCGAAGCCCTGACCAAGGGAAAGAAGACCACCAAACCCGTGGCCCCTGAGGAGGACCTGGTCAAGCTCTTTGAGCAGGTCCACATAAACATCCCCTTGATGGATGCAATCCACCACGTACCAGCTTACGCACGATTTCTAAAGAATATATGTACACCCCAGCGTAAGCCGCGAACCAAGGGAGGGAGCCCAATTGTTCTGTCAGAGCAAGCCAGCTCTGTAATCCTTAGTAGACTCCCACCCAAGGCAAAAGATCCTGGAACTCCCCTGATCTCCTGTAAGATAGGTGGTACCCAATTTGACCGAGCATTGTTAGACTTAGGTGCATCTATAAATCTGATACCCACATCCTTACTTGACCATCTGGAAGAATCTGAGCTGAAACCAACTGAGGTGACATTACAATTAGCAGATCGATCTATAAAGTCACCAAAAGGGATTCTCGAGGATGTTATCGTGAGAGTGCGGGATTTCTATTTTCCAGTGGACTTTATAGTCTTAGACATGGATGCACCTGAGAACCCTAGGGATACACCAATCATTCTAGGGAGACCTTTCTTGGCTACTGCTAGAGCCAACATCAGCTGTGAGGAGGGCCAAATAGAGCTTAAGTTTGGAGATCAAACACTGAAAATTGATATATTTAAGGCCCAACAAGGAATTAATTGCGGCGTCATCGAACAAATTTGTGACATCAAGACTTTGGTTGATGAATCACACCTCCAGAATGACTTGAGTATTCCTCATCAACCACAGAAGGATCTTGACCCGCAAATAGAGGAGTCCATTCCGGATGTGAACAACCCAGTAACTCCCACCCTTGAACCTCACATCTATACTGAACCACCCGCTGCTGCTGAAAACCCCATCCTTGAACTGAAACCCCTTCCTGCTCATTTAAAATACATCTTTTTGGGTTCTAATCAGACCCTTCCTGTGATCATCAATTCCAACCTCAATCCTGAACAGGAATACCGTCTGATTGTTGTCCTCCAGCAACATCGCAGAGCCATCGGATGGACCCTCGATGATTTGACTGGAATAAGTCCCTCTTATTGTACTCATCATATCTATTCAGAAGAGGGCACACGACCTTCTCGTGAAATGCAGAGACGCTTAAACCCCAATCTGCAGGAGGTCGTGAAAAAGGAGATCATCAAGTGGTTAGATGCCGGGATCATCTACCCGATCTCCGATAGTCGTTGGGTGAGCCCGATTCAGGTCGTGCCTAAAAAGGCAGGACTCACCACTATAACGACTGAGACCGGAGAAATCATTCCTACCCGATTAGCCAACTCGTGGAGAGTCTGTATAGATTACCGTCGACTCAATTCCTCCACGAAGAAGGATCATTTCCCACTACCCTTCATTGATCAAATTCTCGAAAAACTAGCGGGAAATAGGTTCTTCTGCTTTCTTGACGGGTACTCCGGTTATAACCAGGTGGCAATCCATCCTGAGGACCAAGAAAAGACCACATTCACCTGCCCCTTCGGAACATACGCTTTCCGAAGGATGCCTTTCGGTCTTTGCAATGCACCCGCTACTTTTCAGCGATGCATGCTTGCCATATTCTCAGATATGGTAGGTGATTATCTGGAAGTCTTCATGGATGACTTTTCAGTTTTCGGAGCATCATTCGACGATTGCCTCCAGCACTTGGTCCAGATACTCAGGCGGTGCATCGACGTGAATTTGGTTCTTTCCTGGGAAAAGAGCCATTTCATGGTGCCTGAGGGAATTGTCCTGGGACACTCAATTTCGGAGAAAGGTATCCAAGTGGATCGAGCTAAGGTTAATCTGATTTCTCGCCTTCCTATGCCTAGCTCGATCAGGGACATCCGATCCTTTTTAGGGCATGTCGGTTTTTATCGACGATTTATCCCTGATTTTTCAAAAATCGCACGCCCCCTGACCACTCTTCTCTCCAAGGATGTTCCCTTCGAAATCTCCAGGGAATGCACTCAAGCATTTGAAATCCTGCGTGACCGAGTCACCCAAGCCCCGATCCTACAGTCCCCTGATTGGTCTCAACCCTTTGAGATCATGTGTGATGCATCCGACTTCGCTGTAGGAGCGGTTTTGGGGCAGAAAAATGACAAGAAACCTGTGGTCATTTACTACGCCAGCAAAACACTCGATGAGGCTCAGCGTAACTATACAGTTACTGAGAAAGAGCTGCTAGCTGTAGTATTTGCCCTAGAGAAATTCAGATCATACCTTCTGGGTTCCCATGTCATCATATACTCGGATCACACGGCTGTGAGGCATCTCCTTGCAAAGAAGGACGCGAAACCTCGATTGATCCGATGGATCTTGCTGTTGCAAGAATTTGACCTCGAGATTCGCGATAAAGCGGGAAAACAAAACGTGGTAGCTGATCACTTGTCCCGTCTTCCTTCTGAAATGATAGACCCTTCCGGACCCATCACTGAGCATTTTCCCGATGAGCACCTGCTGACTATTGGTACTAGCCTTCCATGGTTTGCTAATATTGTAAATTACTTGGCATCTCATCAGACCCCGTCCGATTGGCCGAAGGCCAAGAAAGACAAATTACGCTCCGATGCCAAGTATTACATTTGGGAAGACCCGTACCTCTTCCGCATAGGTGCCGATCAGATCATCCGGAGATGTATCCCGGAAGGGGAAGTCAACAATATCCTCTCTTTCTGCCATGACCAGGCATGCGGTGGCCATTTTGCCGGGCATAAAACCGCATCAAAAGTCCTCCAGTGCGGCTTTTACTGGCCCACACTGTTCAAAGACGCATACAGTCATTGCAAGGCATGCAGTCGTTGCCAGACTTTGGGCAACATGAGCCATCGCGACATGATGCCTATGCAACCGATGCTAGTATGCGAAATCTTTGATGTTTGGGGGATTGATTTTATGGGCCCCTTTCCTGTTTCGGATGGTTTCGAATACATTCTGTTGGCTGTGGACTACGTGTCCAAATGGATCGAAGCCATACCGACCCGAACCTGTGATCACAAAATCGTTCTCAAATTCATTCATCAACACATTTTCTCAAGGTTCGGGATTCCTCGTGCAATAATCTCTGATAGGGGGACCCATTTCACAAATGCTCAGTTTAGGTCACTGATGACCAAATACGGGGTGTCTCACCGAATCTCTACTCCTTACCACCCCCAAACTAATGGTCTAGCTGAGCTGTCGAATCGGGAGATCAAGAAAATCCTACAGGTCACTGTTCGACCTGACAGGAAGGACTGGTCGTCCCGACTTCCGGAAGCATTGTGGGCCTATAGGACCGCCCACAAGACCCAATTGGGCATGTCTCCCTTTAGATTGGTGTACGGAAAGGCATGCCACCTTCCCGTCGAACTGGAGCATAAAGCCTATTGGGCAGTACGGAACTGTAATCTAGATCTTTCTAAGGCTGGGACCCACAGAAAACTCCAAATCAGCGAGATCGATGAATTACGCACAGACGCGTACGAGAACTCGCAAATCTACAAGGAGCGGGTTAAAGCCTTCCACGACAAACACATCTCAAGAAAGATCTTCCATCCTGGTCAAAAGGTCCTACTCTTTGATGCCCGACTCAAACTCTTCCCAGGAAAACTGAGATCTAAGTGGGTCGGACCATATTTGGTCCGACAGGTTTTTGGAAATGGAGCAATCGAAATCAGTCCACTCAGCCACGATTCTGAACCTTTCATCGTGAATGGTCAAAGACTCAAGCCGTTCATTGATGTAACTTCTACTGATTTGGCTGAGGCATCTCATATCCTCCTTTCCCCTTGAGCTTATTGCGCCCAGCCGTTGGCGTAAAACTCAGCGCTTAACGGGAGGCAGCCCGTCATTCTCTTTGAAAACCTGAAACTTGTTCTGACACCTTTCAGCACTCGAAGTTCACCCTGAACTGAGACCCCCTAGGTTACAATGAGGACATTGCAAATCTTAGGCATGGGGGGGTAGGAAAGTGCAAAAACTTGTAAGAAAAGGTTTCAAGCAAAAAAATTCACATATGCCAAAAATACCATAAAAATTAAAAAAATTTTTCGAAAAAGAATAAGAGGAAAAGAGGAGAAGGAAAATTTTGTGAAGGAGAAAAGAAACAAAATGAAAAAGGAGCACAAAATTATAAGAAAAGTTGATAGTCATTAGTAAGGAACTAAGGAATTAACCTAAGTTCTAGACCTCATTCAAGAAAATAACTGAAAAGTGCACAATGAGATTAGTAAGAATGCAAACCTTAGGCATTCTTGAATAGACTCTTAGTACTCATTAAGATCTGGACACTCCTCAAGAGGTTGAGGATAATGAAAAGCTGAAGTATTAGGTCTAAGGCTTAGGGAGTATTCGGCCTCGTTAACTAATTTTTGGTTTACGGGACTCAGTAACCTAAGCACCCTAATCTCACACACAGCCTGGTTCAGTAAGCATAAAAATCAGAATCACGCAGAAGCGTCGCAAAAATCTGAAAAGAACACCTAGAATAGGAGCGGCCGATCAACACAAGTTGATTTGGACGAGTTCCCAGCGCGGAGAGGCGGAAAATCCCCTCGAAGATGCGTAACAAAATATCATCTCCTCGGTGCTTGTCTCTTAGGATATTTACATATCCTACGGGGGGCATGTAAGCACTCTGCTGGTTCAGATTCCATGGATGGCATTATCTCGAAATGTCAATTGCCAGGGTCTGGATTCGGCCACGGAATACCATGGATGGGATTATCTCGAAATCTCAATAGCCAGGGTTCCGGGGGTTGCCATGGGCGGTGCTATCTCGAAGCATCGATCGCCAGGAACCCTTGAGGATTGATGATGGGAGCAAGGAATCTGATACAGACCGTGTTGAAAAGCCAATCCTAGACTAGAACTAAAAAGAAAAAGAGAGAGAAAACTCTCCAAACAGAAAAAACTTTCTATCTCTCTCTCTTACAAAACGCACTGCGAACTGAGCCAGGGCTAAAATCATTTCAAGCACGGGTGCTTTAACCACGAAGTCCAATAAACCTTAGGTTAGTTCTTGTGGGCCTTAAAAACCTTTGCTAAAAGACTGAGGCTAAGGCTAGACAGATTTGGATCTTGATTGGTACTAGAGTATCTTTTAGGCCTATGGTCAGCATTCTAACCTAATCTATGCTCAAATAAAAAAAAAAAAAAAAAGCACTTATCTAAAACCATTGAAAACTTCATGGTCTAGAACAAGGGTTGAAACCTTAAGTTTTTTTTGCTAAGGGACTAGCAAAAGCTAGGCATGGGGGTATGATGAGAACCTCATCATGAGCCATAACTAGCTCATTTTGACCCAATACAAAGGATAAAAGCTCCTACATATCTCAAGGAAAAGCTTAACTCAGAGAATTCTGAGTTTGAGAAGAAAACAAGTCATAAGGGGTAAAAGTGCAATTTTACCAGTATAATCTGCATACAGGGTAATTCAGGGCCCAAACATAGGTCAAAACAGCTTAATAAGAATAAAAGTGGGATGAGATGATCTAGCAAGGGCTACAGCACTTCCAAGGAACCAAATGATAATCTGTAACCCTAAAACAACCCACTTCAATTCACAAGGTTCGAGGCAAAGTAAAAATAGAATAAACCCTCTAAAATTCATAGAAAAATAATCTCTAGGGTTTAGAACCTTCAATTTGGCCTTTAGAACCCATTTTGACCTACATTGAGAACCATGCCCAATTAATAACTTAATTTGGGTTTTTGCGCAAATTGACCGGTCAAACAAGGTTTAATATGAAAATAAAATTCACCATCAGATTCCTTAGGTCCTAATTAGTCATGTATAAAAACTTGAGCCTAAGAAGAAACCTCCTTGACCGAATTTACACTTTGGTCCTCATATATTTACTCTTTGGCCCTCAACTTTTGAACCCTCGCATTTAGGCCCCTAACTCTCCTTCGTTCTTTGCAAACAGGTCCCTCCTGCAAAACCCTGCCAGCACCATGCTCCGGCGACCTTGCGCGGAGCATGGCGCCGCGCAGGGTGAGGTGGAGGACCTGGCAAGTGTACCGGGGGTGCCCTGCGTCGTCAGCCGTCGCAGGAGCACCCCCATGGTCACTGTAGCCCCCCATACCGGCCGTGCGAACGCACGGACGGTATGGGTTCGAATTCCGACCATGCTCCGGCGAGGGAGACACGTCGTCTCCCTCCGCCTTCTTCCCTGCTTCAACCCTATAAATACCCCCCGCCGCTCCACCGACCAAGGCAGCCTGGATCTGACGGAGAAAACCCCCAATTTTCCTCTCTTCTTCCTCCGGCAGACGCTCACCAGCTCCGGCGACTTCCTCCCCCTCCACCTCTTCGCTCTGCCGCACTACCAGCAGCAGAGACCTTCCCCCCTGCTCTTCCCGCGCCACGCCGCACCCAGCTGGCGCCTCTCCAGCCCTCTGCTCGCCGCCGCCCCTCTCTCTGAGCATCATCTTCTCCGGCGACAGTCGATACGACTGTCGCCCTGTTCCTCCCCCTTCGTCCCTGCAGTTAAGTTAGACTTACTCCCCTTCTCCTCCTCTTTCTTTCCCCGCTTTCGATTTAGTCAATTAAGCCCTCTACCGACCCTGTTCACCCTCGTCCTCTCCGCCTCCGACCACCCTCCGGCGAGCCGCTCCCATCACCTCAGCGACCCACACGGCTCGCCGACCACCGCAGAACCTCCGCCTCCTCACCCTGATCCTCTTCCGCCCCTCCACTTCCCACCAAACACCCTCTGCAGACCCACCGAACACACCCACTCCCTCGCTCACAGTCTGACCTAGGACGACCTAACAGCTCCATCTCGCCCCCTGCAGACCCCCTGACCACCTTCGCCGTGCCACGGCGAAGGTCCCCCGCCTGTCTGATTTGGCCGAGAGGCCGTGCCATTGGTTTCAGGTTCCAGGCCTTGACCGCCATTGGCGAGGAAGCTCGAAGCCTGCTCGAGGTTGCTCCAAGCCGAGATATCCCAGATTGAATAGCCACGGCCAGCGCGGAAGAGTCTCACGCACACACCCTGGCCCTCGATTGGAGCTGTACGCCTCAACAGCCGATGCAATTGGGAGCACCATCCCTGCTGCAGGCGTGAGAGAAACGGGTGCGCGGATAGTCCCACCTCGGAACCTTCTGAAGCCACGCACCCACATAAATTGAAAAACTGCCACCATCTGTTTGCCTCAGTTACCACGGGGTGAGGTCCCTCTCACCCGACCCGACCCGACTCGGCCTCGTCCGTGACCACGCTCCGCGGACCTGGCCCGACCCGATTAGACTGACCTGCACTCCTCGCCCACCACGCACGCCGGTGGGCCTGGACCCGGGCCTGACCCGAACCCGATTACCCGATAGCGCTCTGGGAGAGCTTCCGAAGAGTGATTTCAGAGAGAGAGATACGCGGGGGAGGGGGGTAGCATAGGTTTTTGCCTCTTGACGAATGAGCTCTGAAGTGTGCAGGCCAAAGAAGAAGAAGCAGACCCGCTGAAGAAGAAGGAGCTGCTGCACTGTAGCGAAGGCATTGTTAAGTCGTCTCAGCACCGGGGCAGACGACGGAAGGTCAGCAGCCAAAGAAGAAGAAGACCCGCTGAAGAAGAAGGAAGAGCAACGGCCATCGCCAAAGAAGAAAAAGAGAGGTCAAGGCAGGTGAAGACAAAGAAGAAGAAGGAATGAAGAGAAGCAAGAAGCAAGAAAAGAAGAAGACGATCTGACGAAAAAGAAAGAAAGGAAACAAGGAAGAACAGAAGAAGAAGAGCACGAGGGGAAAATCTGAAGAAAGCAGAAGAAAAAGAAGAAGAAGAAGAAGAACAGGAAGAACCAAAGACAAAGAGGAAGAAAGAAGAAAAGAAGCAGAAGCCAATTTTTCATCTCTCTCTCTCTCTCTTTATTTTTGTAATAGAACTTGTATATCTCTAGAATACAACTTGCTCCCTGAGTTCGACCTCGGGAACTCTTTTATTTTTCCGAGTAAAAAAATTTTTATGAAACGTTGGTAACAACCGGCTTTACTACAACGAATTAACAACGGAAACCGACGTCCCATCAGTGGTAGTATGGTTATAGTTTCCGGCAGACTAGTTTATGCACTTTTTAATTCCGGTGCCATGCACTCATTTGTTGCTGCTAGTTTTGCTGTCAGTTTGGGATAGGACTGTGCGTTGTTAGAGGATCCTTTTGTGATCAATGGTCTGGGTGGTCAGCTGTTTGTAGCTGAGGAGGTTTACATAGACCGTGGGGTCAGTGTTGGGGGACACAGCCTCCCCGCAGACCTGATTGTGATACTGATGGAGGACTTTGGCGTGATTCTGGGGATGGATTGGCTGTTCGCTTACCACACATTGGTGGACTATTTTGAGAGGAAGATTGTCTTCTCCATACCGGAGATATCTCCTTTTGAGTTTCACGGACAGCCGGTGGATGGAGGCTTCAGGTGCATTTCTGCATTTCGGGCAGCGAGACTTTTGGGCCAGGGGTGTGAGCGCTTTCTGGCTTGTGTAGTGGCAGAGCCCAGCCCCGTGGTAGAGTTTCAAAGCATTCCGATGGTCAGAGAGTACCCCGACGTGTTTCCAGAGGAGTTGCCAGCACTACTGCCTGAGTGTGAGATCGAGTTCGAGATCTCACTGGTACTGGGGACCAGCCCCATTTCTACAGCACCTTACAGGATGGCACCACTTGAGTTGCGAGAGCTCAAGCCCCAGTTGTAGGACCTTCTGGAGAAGGGTTTTGTGAGGCCCAGTGCGTCTCTGTGGGGAGCCTCGGTATTATTTGTGAAGAAGAAGGATGGTACCCTACGCCTTTGTGTGGACTACAGATAGCTGAATAGGGTCACCATCAAGAACAGGTATCCGCTGCCAAGGATTGATGATTTGTTTGACCAGTTACGAGGTGCCATGGTTTTCTCCAAGATAGACTTGAGGTCTGGCTATCACTAGTTGAGGATCAAGGAGATCGACGTCTCCAAGACAGCTTTCTGCACTCGGTACACACACTATGAGTTTTTGGTCATGCCGTTTGGGCTGACCAATGCCCCCGTTGCTTTCATGGATTTGGTGAACTGGGTGTTCAGACCGTATCTGGATCAGTTTGTGGTAGTATTTATCGATGATGTGCTCATCTACTCACGGGATCAAGCGCAGCACGGACAGCACTTGCGGATGGTTTTGGACACATTGAGATGACATAGGCTACATGCCAAATACAGCAAGTACGAGTTCTGGTTGAGGCAGGTGACCTTCGTAGGTCATTTGATTTCAGGGGATGGCTTGGCTGTGGATCCAACCAAGGTAGAGGCAGTGCTCAGGTGGGAGAGACCACATACAGTGACAGAGATCCATAGTTTCTTGGGACTGGTAGGCTACTACCGGTGGTTTATCAGGGGTTTCTCGCAGATTGCACATCCTATGACACAGTTGACCCGAAAGGACGTGTCCTTTTCCTGGACAGACGCTTGTGAGGCATGTTTTTAGGAGTTGAAGGAGAGGCTGACTTCGACTCCTGTACTTACCATTCCAGACAGCAGTGGTGGTTTCGTCGTGTACATGGACGCTTCTTTGCAGGGGTTAGAGGGTGTGCTCATGAAGTGGGGTCAAGTTGTCGCTTACGCTTCATGGCAACTGAAGCCCCATGAGCATAGCTACCCTACCTATGACTTAGAGCTGGCAGCTATCATCTTCGCGCCGAAGACATGGAGGCACTACCTGTACGGTGAGACTTTTGAGATATTCACGGATCATAAGAGCCTCAAGTATTTGTTTGATCAGAAGGAGCTTAACATTAGATAGAGACATTGGTTAGAGCTCCTGAAGGACTACGACTATAGCATCTCCTACCATCCGGGGAAGGCCAACGTGGTGGCTGACGCCTTGAGCCGGAAGGCGCCTGCCCACTTGGCTAGTTTACAGGCACAGAGTTGGAGACTCATGGAGTAGTTGGGCAGTTGGCAACCCTTAGAGTTATAGGGGCATTGTGGGGCAGTGACTGTGACATGGCAGACGAGACCAGAGCTGATAGACTGCATCATCACAGGATAGATGACAGACCCGTACCTATAGTCGTTGCGAGACAGAGTACTATTAGGGGACCCTGGAGACTTCTCCTTTACTGACGGGGTACTGCGCATGAGGGGATGTTTGTGTGTTCCTAGGGATGAGCTATTGAGAGAGCTCCTGACTGAGACACACGGTTCCAGGTTCACCATACATCCCGGGAACACGAAGATGTATCATGATTTGAGACGTGGCTTTTGGTGGAGCGGGATGAAGCGGGATGTAGGTGAGTTCGTGTAGCAGTGTTTGGTGTGCCAGCAGGTGAAGGCCGAGCATAAGAGGCCTACAGGGCCATTGCAGCCACTTCCAGTGCCAGAGTTGAAGTGGGAGAGCATCACCATGGACTTGGTGGTGGGCTTGCCCGTTACCCAGCGAGGACACGACGCAGTCTAGGTGATTGTAGACAGATTGACGAAGATGGCACGTTTCTTGCCGATTCGAGTCACCTTGGGACCAGCACAGTTGGCAGAGAGGTATATTCACGACGTGGTACGTCTGCACGGACCTCCGCTGGAGATTGTATCCGATCGGGATACCCATTTTACATTCCAGTTTTGGGCTGAGTTTCAGCAGGCTTTGGGGATACGGTTGAGGTTCAGCACGGCATACCACCCCCAGACGGACGAACAGTGAGAGCGCATGATATAGATACTTGAGGACCTTTTGTGTGCTTGTGTACTGGACTGGAGGGGTTCTTGGGAGGAGCACTTCCCCCTGGTAGAGTTTCCATATAATAACAGTTATCACTCAAGCATCGGCATGGCACCCTACGAGGCTCTGTATAGACGAAGGTGTACTGCACCCTTGAGTTGGGTTGAGGTGGGGACTAAGTAGGAGGTTGACCCTAAGCTGATATGGCAGAGTCAAGTGGTGGTTGAGCAGATTCACAGACGACTTTGCACTGTTAGGAGCAGATAGAAGAGTTATGTCGATCGGAAGCGCAGAGTGGTGCAGTTCGAGGTTGGGGATCACATCTTTCTATGCGTTTTGCCCATGAAGGGCCTGCAGCATTTTGGGGTGAAAGGGAAGCTCGTGGCATGGTTTGTGGGGCCCTTTGAGGTCTTGGAGCGGGTAGGACCCGTTGCTTATAGGCTTTGCCCTTCCTCCCCAGCTTTCTGGTATGCACGGCGTGTTCCACGTGTCCAACCTCAGGAAGTACGTCACCGATCCCAGTCACGTTCCGAGCCATGAGAGTGTCGAGGTGGGTGACGACCTAACCTACCCCAAGAGACTAGTGTAAATACTAGATAGAGCTATCCGGAGTTTGAGACAGAAGTAGGTACCCTTGGTGAAGGTCTTGTGGAGGAGCCAAAGGTATGAGGCGGCTACCTGGGAGCCTGAGGCTGCGATGCGAGAGTGGTACCCGGAGCCTTTTGAGGGTACGTCTTTTCTGACCGGCTTCAGACCTCTTTAAGTTTGCTTTGTGTATGTTGTTCCTTTTCCTCACCCTAGCTGGCTCAAGTTTCAGGGATGAAACTTCCTTTAAGTTTGTTATGATGTTAAGACCCATGCTATTTGAGTCTTTTAAGACGTCTGGTCAGACGTCTGGACACCTTCCTAGACGTTTGGAAATCAAAAATCTTTGGGTACGAGCTTGCATCTGCGCACGTGCTGCGCGCAGACAGTACCTTCTCATTTTTCATCCTTCTTCTCTCTCTTCCCCCGCCTCCAAGCAAACCCTAAACCCAACTTTATGAAACCCCTTTCCTCTCTTGTTCTCCTCACTTCTCAGCTACCAGCCACCTTCCTCTCTTCTTTCCCACAGCGAGCTAGAGCGCGAGAGCGGCAGAGAGGAGGAGCAGTGTGAGAAGGAGAGGAGGAGGTGAGCTTGCGAGCTCGCGTGGGAGCTCACCGGTGAGCGCATGGTCAGAGCAGCATGTGCGCGAGGCGGAGGAGTGCGTCAGGGAGGTCCTCCCCAACACTGCTGTAGCCAAAGCCGTAGGTGAGGGGGCGTGGCGCGGTCACGCGTGGAGCGGCAGCAGTGGAAGCAGGCTCTGGTTCTGGGTTTTTCCCAGAATCAGACGTCTAGAGTGACCCCCAGACAAAGGTGTGGACGCTTGGAGGTGGTTCCAGCCGTTTGAGGTGAGGGCTTCGCAAAGGTACATCCTCTTTGCGGATACGGCCATGCAGGCTGCTTTGCTGATCCCCTATTGCATGCCCTTTTGAGAAGATTGCATGGTTTTGTGCAGGATTCGCTTCGGGAAGGTGTGGGACATGTCCTCCCACACATTTCAGACATCTGGGCGACGTGCCTGACGAGCTACCTCAAGATACGGGACAACTTCCAGACATCTTAAAAGTGTCCAGTGTCATACCTCAAGCTCTACACCAATCCTCAGACGTCCAGGAACTCTTTTAGACTATTTGGACCCAGCTCTAAACGTCCGACCACCTCTTCGGATGTCTGGAAATGCTTCCTGTCATCTGGCAAATATGATATCGATGTGTTCCTTGTTAGTTCCTCTACTTGTTAGAAGGTTTTCCATACTGTTCTGATAGTTCCCTTATGATTGTTTCTTGTGATAGGACTTCGTTCCGTTGCGGGTTTGGGGCATGCTGAGGCACGTGAGCCTACCGTTCAAGCCCCTAATACTCCTGGGTTTACTGGGACAATGGCTTCCCCCTAATTTAATTATAACCTAAATGCATGTGTGGAATGAATGATTAGAACCTAGGTTGTGGCATGAATCCTAGGACGAGAAACACTTGAAATGTTTGTATTGGATGATTGAATTGCAGTCTTGAATGAGTAGATAGAATGACAACAATTGACTGCAAATCAATAATAGCTGTCAGTGAAATATGAAGTACTTGTGCTAGCTAACTATTGCATGTAAAATTCCTGTTGTATACGTTAAATGACATAATACGAGCTGCATGTATATAAATTGAGAATGGTAATTTGAATGATGGAAATACGAGCTACCTGTGTATAACCCGTGTATGGAAATGTGAACGATAGCAATACAAGTTGCATGTGTATAACCTGAGAATGGAAATAGAAATGATGAAACCTGGTATGGCATGGATTGAGGATTATGAGCATGAACCCTACGAGGAAATTAGGAGTTGAGCTCCTGGAAATAAATGAAATGGACCTAGAAATGTGTTGGGAAGTGTCCTGGCCCTTGAGTACGTGGTACCAAGGGGAGCGCATGTTACCTCTTAGTGTAGAGGGGTGCTTGCCGCCTTCTGGTTGAGACCTGGGGTGGGTTTGGCCACTTTGCACCGACTCTGTGGCCCTCATGTACACTATACTGAGGAGAGCTACTAGTGTAGGGAGAGAGCTAGCCACCCCACGGGGCTCGAGGTTCAGCTAGCTGCGCTACACTGACTTGTTAGGCCCACTGGGCAAACCAGGGTAGTCAGGCGAGGGTGCGCAGATTGTGGAGGGGCGAGACCCTTGTTTGTTTCTTAGGGCTAGACCCCTGTTATTGAGAGGGCTAGGCCATATACTGGTTCTGTGCTGTGCTTTGGGCGCACCCGCTAACGGAAACGACCGACCACGTGCTAGTGCAGGGTAGCTAACCGTGCAGTTATCACATGTGCCGTAGTCAGCATTACGTCTGTCCATGACGTTGGGGTGGTTGACTGGGTGTAGGATCACCACGGGGGCTCTCCCGACCAGGATAGTACCACGTGTGCCTTCTACTCTTCAGAAAAGATTGCAATCAAGATCGTTTCCACGAGGAACATTCGAGATCAAGAAGGAGACCTGATAAATAAACCAAGTGGTGGAAAAGGATAATTAGTTAAAGAAAGTAAATGGAAAAACAACAGCTACCTATCCACTTTTACTGCTTTAGTTAGTTGGTTGCCACTCTACTCAGCGTTCACTGACTTTATGTACTCATAACCTTTTTCAGGTCCAGGTGTTGAGCAGCCCGAGTCTACGGCTGCAGAGGGTGTTGGGCCCAATAGAGCCTAGTAGCTGTAGTTCTTTTATTGTACTCCTTTCTGTTGTAGTGAGTAGACTCTTGTACCATTATATTATGTTCTTTATGTTCCTGTACTTGTTACTTTCTACTGTTGTGGTGGTGATACGTACTGTAGCAGTTTTTACTTCTTTACTGCTGTACCTTTTTACTGTTAGTTTCTTAGCATAGTGAATGTGGTTTACTTTCCTGCATTCTGGTTACTTGTTGGATGACTGGGTCTTGGGATCAGTTGAGTCGGTCCAGTCTCGTGTCTTGTAGGAATTTGGGAACTGGGTCGTAACAGGAAACCATGTCGACAATGGATTCAACTCCAATGTGGGGTAAGGCAAGGATGTCCACTTGCCCCTCTAATCTTCAACCTTGCAATGGATACATTGGCAAGATATGCATGCAAACTAGCAGCTGATGGGTTGATAAGGGTGTATTCAATGTCTAATAACAGGGCCTTAGCTCCCATTCTCCAATACGCGGATGACACTATCTTTTTCGTGGAAGGGGGGAAGAGGGGAGCTCAAGCGCTATATTATATGGTAAAGATTTTGACGAGATTTCTGGTCTTAGACTCAATGGAAACAAATCTTGGTCTGCTTTGGTATGAATGGAATGATCCAGAATGACATCTCTACCATCTTGGGCATGCCTGTGGTCTCACTGCCTGTCAAATATCTGAGGTTGCCTCTGAAGTGCACTAAACTGAGGAAAGCAGACTGGTCCTTCCTATATGAAAAGGTGGCTACAAAATTAGAGGGTTGGAGTAGTCGCTACTTATCAAAAGGTGGGAGGTATATTTTACTGAACTCAGTCATTACATCGATTCCAATTTTTTTCTTCTCTGTTCTTAGAGCCCCAAAATCAATTTGGGAAAAACTCGATGTGATGTACAAGAGATTCTTTTGGAAAGGGGCCTCTCATCATGGGGCTTTCCTTCAACCAGTAAAATGGGATTCGATCTGTATGCCAAAAAAGATTGGTGGCATGGGAATTAGATCCCTTAAAGAATTTAATGATTCTTTGTTGTTGAAGTGGGTTGTTCGACTACTACAAGGGGAAAAAAATGTGGATAGAGATCATTCAGGATAGCTATGGGGTTGCCAATGACGAGAAGAACCGCCTAAATCCTCACAAACCCTCTCCTTTTTGGACTTCAGTGGTGTGTGCCTTGGCGGATAATTGGAACTTGTTCAAATCTGTTTTAGGTGATGGAAAAAACTTCAAATTCTGGCTGGAGAATTGGTTGCCTAGTGGGGTGATCAAAGATAGGTACCCCCTTGCTTTTTCAGCTGCTTCTGATAAGAATGCTGTGGTTTATGATCATTGGGACATGGCTTCTGAAAAGTGGTCTTTGAATAATGCAATGTGGAATGATCATGAAACAAGAACACGAGTAGAAAATGAGCGTCTCATGAAAGAACTCGTTGCCTTAAAACCCACACCTGATGAATATGACACATAGAAGTGGGAGGGTAAGTTTTCCTCAGCGGCTGCCTACAACAAGCTAGTCAACTCATCCAGGATGGTGAAAGTTGATGAGGTGTGGAAAAAGTTATGGAAATTGAAGGTACCACTGAAGATACAAATTTTTTTGTGGTTATGCAGAAGGGATGGCCTGATTACCGGAGATCTGAGGCACATGAGAATGGGAACTCCTACCCATTTTTGCCATTTATTTGGGATGCATAATGACTCCAGCACTCATATTTTTTCTTCTTGTGTGATCACAGATTATGTATGGAGGAAAGTTTGTAGAAAATCTCTTCCCATGTGGGAGAATCTCCGGAGTTCTCTCTTGAGGGTGAATAAGCCATGTTTATCTATGGTGGTTGTTTTATGGTCTATTTGGAGGGCTAGAAATGAGTGTTTGTTTCAGGTGAGTCCAGTGAATGTGGATAAGATTGTCAATAGTTGCTAGAATCTCATACATCAATGGGGTTCAATCATGTAATTGTTTCATTATTTTTTATCAATAAAAGCTCTCCTGATTTGCTATCGGTGATTCGATAGCATTCCTTTCCTTCTCAAAAAAAAAAGTGTAAGGTCTTAGCTTTCCAGTTGATTTTATTGTTTTGGACATGGATATACTAGAGAAGCTAAGTAATTCACCCATCATTCTAGGTCAACCTTTCTTGGCTACGACCAATGCACAGATTGACTGTTACTCAGGATGTATGGAGATGAGTAGCAGCATTGAGAAGATTCACTTTGATATTTATGCAGCTGCTAAGAAAATGACGTCAGGGTATTTTCTAGATGACATGAAAAGTGATTCAGAGGGAAATTTGGAAGAAACTATAGCAATTGACACTTGGGTAGGACCACAAGACCTGAATCAACAATCTACTAAATCACATAAGTCACCATCAATACAGGATCAAATCCTTGATAGCATGGTTGACTATCTTGATTGACCTAGCCTAATTCAAACCCCTGCACCTTGCAATGAATCCCAGATTCCTCAATTGATCAAAATGCTTCACGAAATAAAAGAAGCCAGTGTTAGAGAATATGATATACAAAAAGAGCTTCATAGAATCCGAGACGAGCTACAAAAATCAGAAATGTTTGAATTTGGGTCAGGTGTGTCACAACCGATTTGTGATTCGGTGGTGGTCATGCAGGATTCTATTGATCAAACAACAGAGGTGGATGATATTGATAATCCTATTGAAGTTGAGAATGGAATTTTATTCGAGAATCTTGATCTTGATTTAGGGCTTGAATACCAATCATTTCATTTTGAGGAACCAAGTATTAAGGGACCTGAATGTGATTTTGTTGCATTTGAGAATACCCATGGAGACATTGATGAATTAATTCAAATGATCACATACACGGAGCAACAAAGTCAAAACGAACTTAATCACTCCTCAATCAATGATTCAGCCCATTCCACTTTCATGGAGGGGCTCACTACTGAATCTAACGACCAATTTCATCTAAGTGAGAAGAAGAAAATATCCCTTTATGAAAAGGATATTCAAGGAATTGAAATACTACTGTGGATACCATATGATGAGTTATCAGAGGAAGCTAAAAATCTTAAGGAATCATGTGATAATTGGGAATTAGAATTGAAAATTTTTGAAGAGATAAAAGAAGATGATACCCAAACATCTTTGGTAGAGACGAAGACTTATCACTGGACATTGATTTCTAGTTCTGACCACACTACTTGGGTCATGCCTTCCATTCATCACCATTATCAGGATCCATATGACTTTACCCCACACAACTCTACCCATACCCCTACCACCCACATTCTTCATCACCTCTTCGGGATGCCTTCACCTTCATTTCTTCCAAGCACCTGTATTTATCTGTCTTTCTTCTGTAGCATCTGGCTGCTAATAATCCCAAGCCCCATCTACATATTTTTCTGATTATTTGGACTCGGAATTCATGGATAGCTGGTTCGCATTTGCGGCTCGCTATTGGCAAACGAGATTAAAATTCTTATCATTTTACTTGCCATTCTCAATACTGTATTGGTATATCCTTTTTATGTGTACGCCTAGCTGGAGGCGTTAATCTCAGCACTTATATATAGCATATTTTATTTGTCATATTTTCCCTGCATATTCAATTTTAGGTGTTGGAATAAGCGGAACGTCAAAATTCAGGAGCTATTCCAGGTGATTTCTACCCATTTATCCCCATCTTAAGTAATTATTCATTATATTCATGCATGAGGACATGCAAGAAAGTAGGCATGGGGTGGTAGTAATTGTAAATTGAAATTTTTTCTGCCAACACCCAAGAAAAACCTTTTGTACATCATGCTAATTGCAGTTTAGGGTCCTTAAATTAAGAACAACAGATTTCACCTCCAATGTTCACATTGGAGCTAAAAATCGTTCACAACAACCACTTTCGACTCATCCATTCACCTTTTTGTTCTAAATTTAGGGTTAAGCTATATATAACCCGAATTAGGGAAATTTTTGAAGTGCAACTTTGAA
Organism: Thalassia testudinum; assembly: GCA_037157565.1. Lineage (NCBI taxonomy): Eukaryota > Viridiplantae > Streptophyta > Magnoliopsida > Alismatales > Hydrocharitaceae > Thalassia > Thalassia testudinum. The sequence goes on from JAZHRO010000049.1 coordinate 43,241,078, forward strand.
AGGTTACAAATGGCATTTATCTATATTGCATTCATGAATAAGATTTTTATCAAAAGAATTAGGGATTTTATCCTCTAGTTGATTCCTGTAATCTGGAATCCAGTACAATTTTTCACACACACGTATATTTTGCAATGGATTCACGATGAAGGCTGATAAATGTCTTTAGTCTATCCAGAAGAAGTAGTGCTTCTTTTCCTGAACCGTGGATAGTGTTTTGGGAATCAGGCAGATTTTCTTCCAAAAATCCACCAAATAGTGTGAGATGAGAGTATAGTGTATTGGTGCAGTAAGATTAGTGCAAGGAATCTAGAATCCAAGATAATTAGGTAATGATACTTAGAGATTAGGCATAGTTTTCACTCTTGGATCTTGCGTATACATTTCTGCATGAAATTTTGAGAGCCACAAAATAAGGCAAATACGCGGAGAATGAGTTTTTATAAAACTAGGGCTAAGGTGGACGGTTACGACCATTCTTTACGGAATCCTCAGCTGAAGGAGGGTATTGATGTCAAGGATAGAAATACACCATCCTATCCATTTTTCCTAGTGTCGTGAGTAGGCACTTCCACCAAATAAGCTACCCAATGTCTCTTGAGTACCACCAATCCCTAATAATGCCTCCTCAATAAAGTTCATGAATGTATGCTAGCTTGTGTTGTGTTGAAAAAAAAGAGTTATACATAGAAGAAAAAGGGAAGAGAAAAAAAATGAATAAAAAAAGAAAAATTGAAAAAGAAAAAAATTAGAAAAATAAGAAAAAGCAAGAAAAGGAGTGTGAATATTTAATGTTTATTTCAGTTCCATTGAGGCAATACCACTAAATAAATTTGAGATCCACCAAATAAGGCCTTAACCTATCTATCTATGTTTCTAACCGCCCGAATACTGGCTGAGGAATTCCAAGTTAGTGTTAAGGTTATGAGAACTCAATTAAAGTGTTAATGCCAAGTGAGACCACCAAATACAGGTCATATGTGTGAATCTGGTGAGATTGTGAGCTCTAAGGAAATGAAAGAAACAAAGAAAAGAAAAGAAAAAGAGAGAATGAATGCAAAGGAACCAAAAGAGAGCATAGTTTTTCTCATCTTTCTCTGAGTTGAGTTACTTAATAATTTGGGAATCTAAATTCTATAGTACTAATTTCTATGTAGCACCAAGTGAGAGTGAGCCACCAAATAAACGACCTTTTCCCTCTAAAATTCTCTTCCTAAGCCTAAAGTCGGGGTGGAATTCATAGAATATCTTGAATACCCCGAGGGAAGAAGTCCGCCTATCCCGCTAGAATTTTACTAGGGGTCAAGCATAGACTTTAGAGGTGAATTAGGTTTTTCACTCAAATCCGTTGTGAAAGCTACATAGCTGCACTTTCACGTATCTGGATTTCAAGATTTCTGGATGAAACAAAAGGAGAAAAATCTTTAGTCAAGTTCTTGATAAAAAGAATAAGTAGTACTTTAGGGATTGAACTTGTGAATAACTTAATCATGCATTTAGTCTTGCATTTCCTAGGAACTAGCAAAGTTTAGGCATGGGGGTATGATTGCACAGAAATCATGGTTCATAATCAACCTAAATAATGTCTGAACCTAGCTTAAATTGTGGATATTGCATTCATATCTAGCATATCATTCATTGCATTAGTCTATCTAGAATAAGATGAGATATCCTGCTATTTAATGGTTTTTATTACTATTTACAGATAATAAACTGATCCAGGATGAAGGAGATAGTGGAATAGAGCAATAAAGGAAGAAGAAGACTGATCCAGATAAGAGGAGTGAGGAGGATAGCCTTATCCCTACCCTTAGAAACCCTAGGACAACCTTTCCAAACCCAAAACAACCTCCATTAGGACACCTTAGCCTTAAAACCCAAACATGGATAGCACTATCGATGTTCTTATCCACCCTATCCCTCTTCCAAACACTTAGGAACCAAAACTCACCTTAGAAAACCTAAAACCCACTCTCCAGCACCTTTTAGGATGTCCAGACATCTGGTTGGACGTCTGATTTCTGTAGAATAACAATCCAGGTAGCCAAAACTCATACTGACATATAATTGGACATCCAATTTATTGTCCACACATCCAATTTTGCAGCATAAGATGTCTGAGCACTATCCTGGACATTTGATACTACTGTCTGGTTCCTGATTTTTGTGTTAGAAGCCTGATCTTGCCTATTTGACCTAGGAACCCCGCTGGACACCCTAAGAAACATAATTGGAGACCTCCTAAGCCTAGTCCACTATCCCTAGCCCTACTTATCCTATCCCTAACCCAACTGAACCATCCCATACCTAATTGGGTGCATCTACAGTTGATTGGGTGCACCTGAGCCCAATTAGATCAACACAAGATCTAATTGACTCATACCTATTAGGGTTACCCTATCCTAATCACCTGCACACATGCAATTAGACTTGACCTAGACCTAATTAGGTTCACTCCTATCCAATTAAACTTTCCTAAGCCTTCGTAGGTCCATATCCACCTAATTTAGATTGACCCAACCTATTTAGCACCTAATCCTACCAAAACCCACAACCTAGTCCTACGAAAAATACACACCCACACACACACACACACACCTTCCTATTCTGCACCTACCAAACCCATGCACACTCTCTTGGAAACCCTAAAAACTTGTGTGAAACCTAGATCCTAAAAAGGTGGAATTAGCTATTTTTGAAGCCACCAAAAGTGGAAACCAAATGGAGCCTTCTGATAAGGACAAAGAGAGAGCCACAAAATTGCACTCCCATCTCCATTCACTCTCCCATCAATTCTCCTCCCATTTGCAACACCCTTCCACCCTCCAAAACCCTAGGGCGGTCCTCCTCCTCCATGGCCCCCACCATGGACGGCTAAAGAAGAAGCTCCTCCAAGGATCTTCATGTAGGTGGCAAGAAGAAGGAGAGCACTAGGGTGCAACACCCTCTTCTCCTCTCTTCACTTGGGCATGTCCTTTCTTCTCCATAGAGAGGACACACCCTCTTTTTCTTCTTCTTTTTGGATGGCCATGATGGCTCACCCATAGCCTCTTGTGGCTGGCCATCTCTTGTTGGTAGGCGTGTAGATGGGTTTGTATACCCATGGTCTAGCCTACACACTCACACAAGACCGATGGCCCTAGTGGCACCTTCCCGATGTGAGGGATTTCTTCTATTTAAATGCTTTCTAGTATAGATATTTCGTCACATTATTTTGAGTATTCTATGCATGAATAATATTGTGTGATCATCGCTTTTGTGATTGTCTTCAAGTTTGTTTGCCTATCGTTTTTCAAAATAAAAATCAAAAACACAAAAAGGCAAAAAAAAAAAAAAGGTTAGATTAGATTTAGGTTAGATTAAGCCAATCCAAATCTCGACTTGTTTTCACACCTCTCAGAGATGAATGACCGGGACTCAAGTTTTCAATGGAATAAAATCCATCGAGTTTCGATATTATAAATGTTTTTGTCAAGGGGATTTTGTGACTATACTACGATGTTGTTTTTCGAAAACTCACGATTTCTGCGCTTGTCAATCAACTCTAATGGAGGCCTCTAGATCAGACCTAGGGTCCTCTCCTGTGTGTGTGCACTAAAAAATAGTTGAGGGATTGGATGTGTATTGGACCCAATCAAGGCACCCAAAATTTTTTAGATGACTAAGGCTTTCGAGACAAGTAGGCCTCTTTGATAAAAAATCCACACACCTAAGAATTACTTCGGTAGCCATGAAGGGAGAGTCACGCAGACCCTACATGGTAGAGCATCCCTACAAGTTATAGGGTTTCTCGCACCCAACCTTCCTTGTCACTGTGGTTCCAAATAGATCGGAATGTATTAATTGAGACCTAAGTCTACCAATTTTAGCCCTAATTGTGCCTTGAATTTCATGAATTTCACTTGATTTAGAAGTTATTTAAAATTGTGACCTAATTTGTAGGTTGGTTGATTCACAAAGGGAACCAACTTCACTTGACCTACCCTAAGGTTGAGGATGAAATCTGGGTCAAAACACCCAAATCACCGTGAATTAGTTCTCAAGTTATTTGGTCCAAAAATTTTATGATTCAAGTGAATTTAAAGGCTTGATTTTAGGGTTACTTGAATAGATCAATTCAAACAAGGGCTTGGGTAGCACACAAATGCGGGAAGATCAATTTCCTTAATTGCAGGGAAGTGTGTACTAACACTTTAAAACCCTAATGTGGAAACCCTAGATTGTCTCTATTTCAAGTCCAATTTGATTCCAAATATGACATGTTGGACTCAAAGAAGAAACTGAGTAGTAAAAGATGTTGAGAAATTTTAGTGCAAACCCCTAATAGGTACAGAAAATTAAGATGGGGAATTTCTAATCAAATCACATCAGCTTCAATTTGATTGCAGTTGATCTCACAAATTAGGAATCTTTTTGCCTTTAAGTGATATTATTAGGAAAATAAGACAAGTGGATCCTAATTGATTTGTTTCATTTTTTTCTCTTCCCAAGATTAGGAGGTGGTTAGGGAAGAAGAGAAATTTTACCTACCCTTGGAGTGGTTGATTGTGTAGAAGATCTCCTTGTGATGTACCTTGCAACAACAAAACAAAACAGATAGGTTAAGTTAGAAATCAACTCAATCAATTAAGAATGATATGACTAGTGGTGAATTGTGTGTTGCTCTCTAGCAATGGTGCTAAAATGTTGTGTCGCTCGAAGATTGTCGTAGTTAGTGGGAGTAAAATGTGTTGTAGTATAGGGACGAAAATCGAATCGACAACATTTAAATTTATAAGTGCTTGAAAAATCATGAGTTCCAAGGTCGTTCCCAGGGAACAAACATGGAATTCAAACCACTAATCGAAGTAATGAGCAATGAGCACAATAACCAATTCACAAGAAAGATATTCAATGAATAAATGATCTACTCAAAATGATATAAGTAGCAAATTGTATCTCAAAAATCAATGGGACAAAAAGAATAGTTAAAGCCTAAAAATGATGATTTGAATCACCAATTAAAAGCTCAGCTAGGCACATATCTCAAGGATACTCAATATAATGTTTCAAACCAAATTGAATGTTTCAATAGTGTTTCCAACCACTTAACCATGTTAGCACAACATGTCCACTTCAGAGCCAATATCCCAATAGTATCAAAATCAGACGTCGGACCCTAAGGGCAGATGCCTTAAGTGTTCAAAGCACAACACAAAGCCTCAGAAGAAATTTGCTAAGTATAGAGGCACTCTTACATGCACCACAAGGAGCAACAATTCAAAACCCACCCTCTTCCCTCATGGAATCCTTCTCTCTCTCTTTAATCGGGTTGGGTAATTGGATCTTGGACCAGGCACGCTGTCATGGAGGGTGAGGAATGCTATGTTAGGTGAGAGGGACCTTACCCCTGGTGTACAAGGCAAGCTACCTACGCACATTATTCAATAAATACATGTTTTAATTTTAAAAACCCATGATGTGGGACTATCGTGAAGAATTTTCTCTCATGGAGCTATCACAGGTTGTTCTTCTCAATTGCGGTTGCAGGTGTTGTTCTTTCTTCAATTGTTGTTGCAGCAATGCTCTCCAAATGAATATGCATCCGTTGGAGGAAGCATTGTGGTAAGGGATTAGCGGTGGATAGTGGAGCATGGTGGAGGAGATCGGCTATGAAACTTGAGCCAGCGAACACTTGAAATTCACAATACGAGCCTTAAGCCCCAATTAAAAGTTAAAGAGAATTGTTGTGAGGTGAGGAATGTAATGGCGGTGGTGGTTTGGTGTTTCGAGAACTAGGATGGTCGAACGGTGGAAGGGCAACGACATTTTGATGGGTCCGACCGACGAGGATTTTGGGTGAGCAAAGTCCACAATTTCTTGAGGGTTTTTGTTTCCCAAGGTGTGGGAATAGTTATGGACTAGGTGGGGTGAAGTTTCATGATGTGTCATGGCTGGACGAGCTCATCAATGTTTCAATCGGAGGGGAAGATGAAGTGGGTGTGAGTGAATACGTGGTTGAATTGGGGTCCTAAGGGTCTAAACCTAAGCTAAAGAAGGAAGGGGAGAGGAAGACCTAGGCTATTGGTCGAAAAGGAGGGGATTCCGTGTCAACATGGCTTGTTGTACATGGAGAAGACAAAATCTCTGGTGGAACGAGCAGTGGCAAAGAAGAGGTTGAAGGGGACGGAGCTTTGGTCGGCTGCCGTCGGAAGAAGACGAGGAAGAGGATGGTGCTTCCAATTTGTCTGTTGGATGCATGGAGGAGAGAGAGCAAGGGAGTTGCTAGAGCCGATGGAGTTTGCAGTCGGAGAGGAGGAAGAAGAGGAGATTCCGACGTAGACCTGGCTAAGGAACATGTTGGGATGTAGGGACCTTAAATAAAGCTTAAACGTGCCTAAATTAAGAAGAATTCATGAAGTAAGAATCATGAATTTGGTAAATAGGGATTGGGAGATTTATGAGCTTGCTGGAGCTCTAGGCATTGAATCAGGCATCAAGATCATGTTCAAACGATAGGGAATCTTCTTGTGATTGCTCCTTCCAATTTTGGGATTGTTTGGTTATAAGTTGAGAGAGAAAACTCTGATTGAAGGAGTTTTGTCCATGGGTTTGATTCTGTTCAAACCTTAATGGTGGAAAGGACCAAATTGTGAAGAAGATGAAGATGTTAGGGGCTTATTTGTAATAAATTTGAAACCTAGGGGTTTGGATATGAGAAAGTCTTTAGGGACTAAAATTTAGACTAGGTCAAGATGGACTCTAATTGGGCCTAAATTTTGGTATTAACCTGATTTGGATCCAAGGAATCTAATGGTGAATTTGGATTTGAGTTTTGACCATGTTTGACTAGGTAAATTGCATAGAAGCCCAAATCAAGATAGATTCCCATTTAAAATTCTATTCTAAGTCAAAATGGGTTCAAGTGGTCAAATGAAAGGTACCAAACCACCTAGAATTTTTTTCTATGAAGTTTAAGAGGTTTATATTGATTTTATTCTAAGCAAAAGCTTTCAAATTTAAGTGGGGTTGATAATTAGGGTTTTTAATACTATTTTGGTCCTTAAAATGCGTAAAATCCTAATTTTGTCCGTGTGAACCCACTTTTTGGTCCTTTATGTTCATTTGACCTTTAATTTACGCCTTAGTAACTCCATGGTTAATCTACACTTGTGATGTGCTATTAAAACAACATAATTAGCCCTATTTTCTATCTTCTTCTCAAATCAGATTGGAGTGGAATTATGGTCCTCAGGCAATCATTTAGGAGCATTTATCTCTTGATTCTGACTAATTTAAGTTAGTTATTACGAATGATGTTGTTACCATTGATTAACCCATATTTGTGGGCTATTTAATTATTTAAGTGCCTAGACATTAAGTTAATTTTAACATTTAGATAGCATACATTAGGATGTAAATAAATTAATTCATACTTTTAGCTTAAGTGCATAATTCATGTGTGGTATCCATATCTAGATGCATTTAGAATTAACTTAGAATTGCATGCATTTGATTAGTTATTTAATTAGGTGCATTACATACATTATTTTAATTAACATAGAAGTTAAGGAGTTATGTATAAATAATCCTAACAAGAGTCATTTTTTTGATTTCTTAGATTAATTAAATTGAGGTGAAATTACAGCTTTATGCTTATTCTTCTATATAATTGTTAAGCCTTTATGATTCATCTCGATGTGCGTTACATTTAATTTTGAATTACATTTTAGTATGCATGCAAGTGAAAAGTACATGATATACCCTTGCACATGAATAATTTTCTTACGTGAAAATTATGTCAACAACCCTTGATGTCTCCATAAATTTAAGGTTTACATTCAGAGCGACATATGCATTGTTAGATTTGACGAATATTTCAGCGAACTCGATTTCTACCTAATTGTGATTTTAATTGTCCTCTGCCTCCTTGTGGATACGACCCACTCTCCTATGAGTGGTTTATTTTAATTATTTGGATTAGTCGATTTTCCACCACTTAGAAGTACAACGACAAATCATCTTAATCATCATTTTCTAAAGAGAAAATCGACTCATCAAATGGCACCATTGCCGGGGAGGCAACATATTTAATAAAATAGCATTCATTCATTCGTTCACATTGATTTAAATTTTGAATCATATTTAACTTTGGATCTTTTTATTCTGGTGTGAGTGCAACAATCTGCGACACACATTCTACAACTCGCCATCACACCAGCCATCGTGAGAGGTGTCTCTTGACATCACCAGAGGAGAAATTGTTCAAGCCATTTTGCAAGGAACCAGATTGCCAGGAGAGGAAGGATGAGGATGTGATGATCTTCTCAGCACATTTAGTCTTTGATTTGATTAGAGTAGGTTTAAGACTTTAGAATTAATTTTTCTTGCACATTTTGGTTTAAGACCCTTATTCTGGGGTATAGTTGAGGGGTTTGTTCCCCGACTTTCTTTTAGGCCCATGTTAGGTAACTTTTTGGGAGGTTGTTCCCTTTTCTTTAGATTTTTACTTTCTTTTGTGGATTGATTTTATTTTTCTTGCCTGTGCATAAGTAGCTAAAAAAAATAATAATAAAAACAAAAAAGAAGAAAAAAAACACGAGCTACCTGCGTTAAGATGACCATTTAGGTGTGAATGAGTAGCCTCTAGATTTATTTTGCTTGCATTTGCGTGCATCTTGCATTGCTGATTGCTGGAGGAAAGGTACATCCTCTTTCTTTACATTCTATATTGTTCATGCATGTGAATTTGGATTTAATTGCATGACCACCTAATTGAATTGAAAAGATCTAACAAGTGGCCACATATTTTATTGAAAAAGACTTTAAGTTAAGGAGGAACACTAAAAACCAAGGACTTGAATTGAGACATTGTGCTGTGGTTCAAAATTCAAAACTCAAAATTTTTACGGTGTATGCACACTTGTATCTCTTGCACCACGGCATGCATTTAGACACTCCTAGGTCTTGGAACTACTAGGACAAGAGACTTCCTACCGTTGGATTCTGAAGTGTTCAAAACTTGAGATTAAAGGTTTTGTAAATCCAAAGAGGGGGATACCTTGTCATGGATTTTTGGGGTTAGTTAAGAAGCATCATGAAAGCATAGCTTCAAAGGAAGGCTTAGGCCTACTTGCATCCCTCGATCTTCCATCTTTGGAGTTGCTCTATCATTTGAGATTTAGGGAAGAACACCTAAGCTCCAACTAGGTCTTTTTAGGCATTTCGAAGGTCGACAATAGGCACGTAATTGATTGGGAAAACTCGCTTTGTCACCTACAATTTGAATTAAAGTCAAAACCCTAAATTTGTAAAGACCTAACAAGTCCTTTTGAAATGTGTTTGTAGTGCATGCTTGGTAGGCGATCTCTTAGGAGACAACTTGTGTTTAATCTTGAACCTGAAAGAATCTTAAAAAGGAACCTCCCAAGGGAAGAAATGGTTGGTCAAAGGAGCCTTAAGGAATATACAGGCATATAGAGGAATTCACCGAGGTCTCCTCCACGGTGAAGCTGCAAGGCATTATTGATGATGCTCAAATGCGGACCCTCGTTCCTTTTTCCCTCAAGGACAAAGCCAAGTATTGGTATCATACCCTTGATTACATTAACACTTTGGATGCCCTAAAGAAGGAGTTTTTGAAGAAGTACTTCCCCATGAGCAAAATAGATCACTTTAGGAGGGAAATTATGAGTTTTGTTCAAAAGGATGGGGAAGCTTTCCATGATGCATGGGAGCACTTTAATGACCTATTGAGACTTTGCCCAAATCACTAGGTGCCTAAGTAGCAACTGGTTGAAAGGTTCTACTTCAGACTTAATGATTCGCATGGGCAGACTGTGGATGGTGCCTATGCCGGAACCTTTCTATCTAAGATTGAGGATGAAGCTTGGAACCTTTTTAATACTTTGAGTGAGAATTCTATTCACTTGAATTCTACCTACATGGATAGAAAACCCACTCTCATGCAAAGAAAGTTGGAGGCGAATGAGGCAAGGGACACCCATAATTTATCCTATCAGATTCAATTGTTGAATCAAAACATGGAAAGGCTTATGTCAAGCCCGGAACAATTCTTATCTAGCACCTCCACATCCCAAGCTTCTGAATGCTCCATTTGCCAAGGCAATACACACGCCACTGTGGATTGCCACTTGGCCTCCCAATTCCCTGAGCTTGTATGGGTGAATCTGAATGCCGCTCAAGGGTTCCGTCCTAGACCTTGTAATGACCCTTTTTCCAACACTTATAATGAGGGATGGATGAATCACCCAAACTTTTCCTGGAGACAAGGGCATGTTTCAAATTCAGGGAATTATAAACCACAACCCTTTCAAAATCAACAAATGAACCAACCTCAAACCTTTTCCCAACTAAAGACCTCTGAGATGGATGAATTGAAGGCAATGTTGAGAACTATGCAAGAAAGTCAAAGTGCCATCATCCAATCTCCTGACAAGGCTATACATGAAATGAAATCGCAGATAAGACACCTTGTTGAGGCCATTAGACAGAGGGAAACTAGGAAGCTTCCCAGTGCTGCTGAGGAGAATCCTAAAGGAAAAGGGATTATCTTTAGGGAGCATGCCCAGGTGGTGACTATTCTGAGGAGTGGGAAAGAAATTTCCAAACCCGATGCTCCTATAGTCTCACCCTTTAAAAAACCATCCACCACGACTTTGACCCCCACTGGAGAAGACTTTCCCAAACTCCTCCACTTGAAATCACTTCACCGGAAGAAGTTTCCCCCATTCCACCCCTTACTCCACATGGCAGCCCTTCCACCCAGAGATCGAGAGTGCCCTTTCCAGAGCACTTATCCACCTCTGGTTAGACTTCTGTTGGCTCATCTGGAGCCAAAGATAAGATGGATGAGATCATGGAAACTTTCAAGCAAGTGCAGATTAACCTACCTTTGCTTGAGGCTATCAGGCAGATTCTGTCTTATGCCCTCTTTCTAAAGGACCTGTGCACAAAAAAGCAGTAATGTAGGAAATAGGTCCAATCAAAAGTTGTCCTGCCTGATTCTGTTAGCTCAATTGTTCAACATGGCACACCCTCGAAACTTAAGGACCCAGGAGCCTCATACATCTTGGTGGTTATTGGTGACTTACAGATTGATGAGCCTCTACTTGATCTGGGTGAGAGGGTGAACATCCTTCCAAGCTACGTGTATTTACAACTTGGGGGAGGCAATATGAAGCTTAGCTTAGTAATCCTCCAAGTTGTTGATCGATCACTCAAGACACTGCGGGGAATTCTGGAAGATGTCCTTGTGAGAGTAGAAGATTTCTTCTTCCCCTTTGACTTCTTAGTTTTGGACATTGACTCTACCAACAAGCCAACCAAGCCCTTCATCATTTTGGGCTGCCCCTTCCTTTCAACTAAGCATGCTTCAATCAATTGCAATACTGGGGCATTGAAAATGGGCTTTGGGAACAGGAAAATCTGACTTAATGTGTTTGATGCTTATAAACAAGCTGATCTTGAGGATTGTTCTTAAGTTGAGGTAATAAATGACCTGATTGAAGAGCAACCCCTTCAATGTTATGTGATGACCCCCTTCAGCAAGTCATGCTAAATGAGCATTCCCATCTCTTGGAGGAGTGTGAAGGGGATATACTAGAACTTGAGGAGTTGCTGGGTGTTTTTGCTAAGTCTCTTTCCCCATCTCTGCCCAAGGCAGATCTGCTACCTGAGATAGGGACATCTATTATGAAATCCTCAACCATACAAGCCCCCGACCTTGAGTTGAAACCCCTCCTAGACACTCTCAAGTATGTCTTCCTAGGTGCCAATGATATGCTCCCTGTTATCATTTCAACTGTGCTATCTGAGGCAAAGGAGGGAGCCCTGATTGAATGCTTGTCTAGGCACAAGGAAGCTATTGCTTGGAGCATTGCTGACATTAAGGGTATAGACTCTACACTCTACATGCACCACATTTATACTGATTATTCCATCAAGCCATTTAGGGACATGTAGAGACATCTGAACCCTAATATGAGGGAGGCGGTTAAGAAGGAAATCCTGATGTGGTTTGATGCTAGGATCATATATCCCATTGTAGATAGTAAATGGGTAAGTCCTATTCATGTGGTGCCAAAGAAGGCAAGCTTTACTATGGAATTTAATGACCAAGGTGAGCAGGTTGTGACTAGACCCTCAACTTGATGGAGGGTCTATATTGATTATCGCAAGGTGAACACCACTACCCAGAAGGATCACTTTCCCTTGCCTTTTATTGATCAAATTCTCGAGAAATTGGTAGGGAATAAGTACTATTTCTTTCTCAATGGATATTCTGGGTACAACTAGGTTGAAGTCTTCCCTGATGGCCAGGAGAAGACAACGTTCATGAGTCTTTATGATACCTTTGCATTCAGGCGTATGCCATTTGGATTATGTAATGCACCTGCAACCTTCCAGTGGTGTATGATGTCCATTTTTTCGGACATGATTGACGAGTGTGTTGAAGTGTTTTCCCCATTAACGGCTCATCTTTCGACCAGTGTCTCTTGCAACTAGAGAATGTGCTGTAGCAATGAAAGGTGACTAGTTTAGTCCTCAGCTAGGAGAAAAGCCACTTCATGGTACAGAAAGGAATTGCACTTGGGCATGTTGTGTATGAGAGAGGCTTGGAAGTAGATAAAGCCAAGATTGATTCTATTTCCAAACTTCCATTGCCCATGAATGTCAAACAGATTAGATCCTTTCTAGGCCATGTAGGCTTTTATAGGAGCTTTATTAAAATTTTCAGTAAAATTTCTAGGCCACTTTGTGACCCGTTGGCGAAGGAATCTTCCTTCAATTTTGATTCAAAGTGTGTCGAGGCCTTTCAAACTCTAATTGAGGCCTTGATCTCTGTGCCTATTCTTCGAGCTCCTGATTGGACACTCCCATTTGAGCTGATGTGTGATGCTTCAGATTATGCAATGGGAGCAGTCCTTGGACAAAGGGTTGAAGGAAGACCTCATATGCTGCACTATGCTAGCAGGACTTTACCCGAACCACAGCAAAACTTCACCATCACTGAAAAGGAATTACTTGCTGTAGTTTTTGCACTGGAGAAGTTTAGGTCTTATCTTCTTAGGTCTAGGGTGGTTATTTTCACTGATCATGCGGTAGTGAAGCATCTCATTGCTAAGAAGGATTCTAAGACACGTCTGATTAGGTGGATCCTACTCCTTTAAGAATTTGACTTCGAGATACGTGAAAAGAAAGGAGTGGAAAATGTTGTGGTTGACCACCTGTCTGGCCTTCCACTTAATGACTCTCCATCTAGAGACATTCGTGAGACATTTCCTAATGAAACCCTCATGGAGGTAACACCAACTTTACCTGGGTATGCTGATACCATCAATTACTTTGTCACTGGAGAAACTCCTGGCTCTTGGGATGAGCAGAAAAGAAAGAGATTCATTTCCCAAGCTAGATACTTTCATTGGGAAAAGCTTGAATTATTTAGAATTGGACATGACCAAGTATTAAGACGATGTGTGCCTGAAGAGGAGCAACAAAGTGTGCTGAGTTTTTGCCATGAACTTCATTGTGGAGGACACTTTGGTGCTAAGAAAACTGCTTTTAAGGTTCTCCAGGCCAATTTTTGGTGGCCTTAATTATTTAAGGATTCTCATAATTTTGTTAAGGCCTGTATTAGATGTCAACGGCCTGGAACGATTGGGAAGAGGAATGAGATGCCTCAACACCCTATTCAATCTGTTGAAATTTTTGATGTTTGGGGAATTGACTTTATGGGCCCCGTCCCTTCGTCCCATGGTTTTGAATATATCTTGTTGGTAGTTGATTATGTCTCTAAATGAATAGAGGCCATTCCTACATGCACAAATGACGACTCTATGGTCTTGAAATTTGTGAAGGCCAATATCATATCTCATTTTGGCTACCCCAAGATCGTTATAAGTGATGGAGGACCTCATTTCCAAAACTACCACTTCAATTGGCTACTCAAGAGTCTGGGATTGACTCACAAGGTTGCTACCCCTTACCATCGTCAGACGAGTGGCCAGGTTTAAGTGTCGAATAGGGAGATAAAGAACATTTTAGAAAAGACCGTTAGACCTGATTGGAAGGACTGGTCCCAAAAGCTCGATGATGCTTTGTGGGCGTATCGAACGGCCTATAAGATCCCTTTGGGTACATCTCCCTTTCATATTGTGTACAGGAAAGCATGCCATTTAGCTGTTGAGCTGGAACATAGGGCACTTTGGGCTATTGGAAGTGTTAACATGGATTTAGAAAAGGAGGGTAAGGGACGACTTCTAGAATTAAGTGAGCTTGAGGAGCTGAGGAATGATGCTTATGACACCTCTCAAGCTTATAAAGAGAGAACTAAGGTCTTGCATGATAAGTATATCCTTAGAAAGACCTTTGATCCTAAACAACAAGTTTGGCTTTTCAATTCTAGACTTAAGCTTTTTCCAAGGAAATTAAAATCTCATTTGGATGGGCCTTAGATAATCACTAAAGTGTTTTCACATGGAGCTGTGGAGATCAAGAGCCCTTCCTCTTTGGCAACTCCCTTTATACATTATTTTGCATAGCCATCTTGTTGATGAGGTCACTCTTGAGGAGCCTTAGCTCCTATCATTCTCTGCCTCAGGTAATATCTTCCTTTAACTATTTTGTTTTCAATTAGGACATTGTTTGAACCAGGCATGGGGGAGAGGACCTGAAGCATCTGTTTATAGCATGTCTACATTTTGCATTCATTCATGCATATTGCATTGAAAAACAAAAAAAAGAAGAAAAACATTTTGTATTATTGAGCTTAACAGGCTGGGCCCTGCATTCTTAAGCAGACCAGAACTTTAGGTTAGACTAAGTTGATTCTAGGGGCAAACGTAAGAAGCTAAGTAAACTACTAGCTTTAGACCTTTAGGGTCCTTTGTGGGCTTAAAAACTTAAGTAGGAGTTAAGTTGCAGACCATTCCTCAAGAGGTTGAGGCAGGAAAGCTAGGGATTGAGTTAAAGGCTGGGTAGTACTTGGAGTCCTTTTCTACCTTTTGGTTTACGAGTCCTCATAACCTAAGCATCCACATTTCACACACACTTAGTCTTGTGTAAATAGTGATCACCCTAATTCATTTCTTAAAGAAAGGTTGGTTCTCTTAGTTTTGACTTAGGAGAAGCTTGAAAACACAATTTGATTAGAAGAGTTCCTGCTGCAGAAGAGGTGGAGTATATACTCACCTTGAGGATGCGATGATAACATGTCACCTCGGTGTTTGTCTCTTAGGATATCCATCCTACTGCGGGTATGTAGGCACATTGTGCTATTCAGGTACCATGGGTAGCCCTATCTCGAAGTGTCGATTACCACAAGCATGAATTTGCTTAAGAAATCCATGGGAGATACTATCTCGAAGTGTCGATTGCCAGGAGTTCTTGGGGTCACTATGGGCAATGCTATCTCAAAGCATCGAAAGCCAGGCACCCTTCGAGGTTCGATGATGGGAATAATGAATCCGGCGTAGACCGTGTTGATGGCTGATCCAAGGTTAAACTTAGAGGAATCAAACAAAAAAATATATGTTACAAAAAAAAATAATAACAATAATAGTCGCTTTCTTGGTTGGCAATCATACCAACATCAAATAACTCAGACCAATGCACATGCACGGATGCTT
The DNA here is from genome assembly GCA_037157565.1 of Thalassia testudinum. NCBI lineage: Eukaryota > Viridiplantae > Streptophyta > Magnoliopsida > Alismatales > Hydrocharitaceae > Thalassia > Thalassia testudinum. The sequence continues at coordinate 43,256,707 of JAZHRO010000049.1, forward strand.
TAATCTCTGGGACAAATAAACCCTACGGTAGAGTTAGAAATCAGGGAAACTTATGCCTGCAACTCATCTTTACCTGAAGTAGTCTGTAACTTAGCAACTACTTGGGAACCTTAGGTCTAAAGTCTGAACTTAACATGTTTCTAAAGGAAGACTGATTGGATTGGCTAGTCTACTTAGAGTGCTAGGTTATTGCTTGGATTTGCTGGGGACTAGCGAAAACTAGGCATGGGGTATTTGATTAGCCCATATTTGTGGGCTATTTAAGTATTTAAATGCTTAGACAATAAGTTAATTTTGACACTTAGATAGCATACATTAGGATGTAAATAAATTAATTCATAATTTTAGCTTAAGTGCAAAATTCATGTGTGGCATCCATATCTAAATGCATTTAGAATTAACCTAGAATTGCATAAATTTGATTAGTTAATTAATTAGGTGCATTACATACATTGTTTTAATTTACATAGAAGTTAAGGAGTTATGTATAAATAATCCTAATTATTTTACTATTCTTCTTCTTCTCCTTTTGCAGGTAACCGCTCCGCCTCTGCCTCCTCCTACGCATTCACTCTTCACAGCTTCCAGCATTCACTGGACGGTGGATCTCCTCCCGCCTATTCGGATTTCAAATCCTTGTAGCCACAACTACAAAGGAGGAGGAATGGCTGCCACTCAGAGGAGGCCTCCATCCCCACTCCTCACCATGCAAAGAACTTGTTCTCATCCACTCCACCACCACCAGCCAACTGCGGTGGGGCTTCGCCACCGTGGGCGTGTGGGGTGATGTATGTATATAGACTAATACATAGTTATATAAGTACTAATATTTGTATAGATATATGTATATATATATATATATATATATATATATATATATATATATATATATATATATATATATATATATATATATATATATATATATATGTATGTATACTAATACTTAGTTATATAACTACTACTATATATATAGATATAAGTATATATATATATATGTATATAAATATATGTCTATATATCAATATATATATGTATGCATATATATATAAGTATATAATAGTGTATAGGTGTGTGTGTGTATGAAAGTGTGAGTGTAAGTGTGTAAGTGTCGGTAAAGAGAGTGAGAGAGTGTTGTAAGAGAGAGAGCGCTGCTGGAGGTGAGGGCTGGAGGGTTAAGGCATCTGCAGCACTCAGGACGTCGTCTGGTGGCTTCACGCACACGCGCAGGCGCATATGCTCACGAGGATGTGGGTGTTGGGGGAGATGGACACGGAGAGGACCGCAGCGCCCAGCACTGCGCGGAGAGGCGTACCTGGGCGAAGGGAGCGGGCGGGTGTGGGCGACGCGGGCGCATGCAGACGTGCGGGTGGGAACCGGAGCATGCGTGGGGCTAAACGCGTGCGCGGGCGAAGGCCGGTTGTGGCACACTGGGTGATCGGATAAGTGAGAATCTCACCGGTCACCCCACTGTAGCCACAGTGTCGCGCTGACTTGCGTGAAAAGTGGCTACAGTGGCCGGGCGAGCCGTGCAACTTGGAGTGGACGGTGTTGTGAGTGCAGGCGGCTTATGGCTGGCTCATGCGGGCTGGCACGCGCGGAAGAAGGTTTGCGTCGGTTGGTTGTGGGCAGAAGGGAGAGCGCGACAGGGCGCGAGGATAGCCTGTAGTCGGGTGTGGTGGCCTGCGTGCGGGCGCACGGTGGCCTGCTCGCCTGCTACCGCCTTGCTGCTGCTGCTGCCGCAGAGCTTCAGACCTTGAAGCCTGCGGCAATGGTGGAAGTGCTGGAAACGAAGAAGTCAGGGAAAAGAAGACCACCACGCTGCTCGCGTGCGCGGTGGAGCTGCTGCTGCTGTGCAGAGCTTGAGAGCTTCAAAGCTTGATGCTCTTGCTCGAAAGGCTGTAATGGATTGAACTTGAACAGGGAAAGAAGGCCACCACGCCCATCGGCTCTTTGATGATCTGGGCGGTGGTGGTCTCACTGTGGTGGGTGTGCACCACAGTGGTGGACTCCTGCCCACTGAGTGTCTCCTCTGAGGAGGAGGTCCTGCATATGGAGGGAGAGGGGAGGGGACGGTGGCCTGGAGAAGAGCTGCTGTGTGTTTCTTTGGTGGAGAACTAGGATGTTTTCAAAGGAAGAAGTCGCCCTCTTTTTATAGAAGGAGAAAGCATGCACAGCCATGCCCTGGCTGTGCTTGGCTTGCATGTTTCATGGTAGGGAGAGGCTAGGCATGTGGCTGCAGGGCAAGGTGTCAAGAAGAAGTCAAGCTTTGCAGCCGTGGGGAAGATTTGAAAAATTAAATAGAAATAAAAATAAAAATGGAAATTTTGTGAAGCAGCACTTGGAGAGAAATGTAAATTGCGAGGCCATTTATTCACTCTCCTCCCCTCTCAAATAAATGCATGCATGCATGCATTTTTACAAATGCAGCTAGGAATACCTAATATGCACTGGTAATGCTAGGAAATAGCACAAGACGACACAATTGCAGGTGTATTTTTGCGGTGCAATCATACCCCCATGCCTATCTTTTGCTAGTCCCTAGCAAAACATTTTTGTAGTGTATTTAGAAATGATCTTTAAGCTGAAGATTTTCTTCTGAGGCAACATAGGTGTGTGTATTGCTGGATATTGTGAGAACCAATTGTAGAGAAGACTACCAGTATTTTAAGTCTAACATGACATAGATCATCTCTTGACTAACCAGGACTCTTGATATTTAAACCTTAAGTATGATTTCCAGGACCCAGGAGGTTTTTGCCAAACTTGAGAGCTCAAGAGGTTGTGGCTTGTGCATATTGAAGAATCAAGACTGACCAGATAAACATTAAGACTCAAGCCTAGGGTTTCACGAATTTTTAAGTAAAGGTTGGTCCCAGTTTCAGCTTGTGTCTTCGGATTGACTCTTAAAAAGATGATGGAAAACTCAACTCCCATTTTTTGACATTTGTAGCTCAAAGAAAACAAGGTATTTGTAACCTGCCTTGAAGAACTTCTTGTAGGGTGAAGACTTTACAGACATTTGTGAGATATATCTTTTTTTTTTTTTTTGAAACATGTGTCCATATATCTCTTACAACATTATTTGAAGGATCACACTTTTCTTTTTGGTGGGAGAGTTTCTTTTTGGTGGAAAGAGTTTCTCCTAAACACAAGACTAAAATCTGGGATAAAAAGTCTACTTGTGTGCACAGGTAAGGACTCCACCTTCCCTAATGAACACTAGGGTTGGATCTTATGTTCACCTGGTCTTTCTTGATATGTGTAGTGTGAACCAAGATTACTTAGGCTCTCAAGTAGAAGCAAACCAACTAATCCTATACTGGTGTCTCAGGTACAAGAATACATCCTTAGTTAGGAGAGATTCTAATCTATCTTGTCAATGCTCAAGTGAATTAAGTCGAGCTTGAGCAAATAAAGCTTCTGTGGCCTGGAAAGTCTTCAAAGCAGAGGTTGAATATCCATAAACACTTATTGTATTTTTATTTCAGCCTTCAGATCATTACTAAACACCCTTTTTCATTTTTCATTTATATATATATATAGATAGATCGAAACTGCATGATACCATATAATACCCAGATCCTAAGGATGCCTATCCACCCCCCCATGCCAAATGATGCTATGTCTTCATATGCATTTAGGGAAGGGTAGAGAAAGGACGAAAGATTGGGTAACGAGAGCTGAAGTGCAGGGTATACAGCAGGGTGGTAGGGTGGGTGGATGGTGGGTGGTGAAGTGAAAAGTGAAGTGAGCATGACAATGAAGTGAAAAGTGATGGTGGATAGTGAGCATTGTTGGGGTGCCTCCCAACGAGCGCTGAATTTAATGTCCCCAGCTAGACTCAGAATGAGGCAAAAGATTAGTTACCCTCCAGCAGGGCAACAGTTTCTCCAACGGGGGTAGGTTCATGAGTAAGATAGGGTTTCAAACACTGCCCATTGACCGTAAATTTATGCCCAGATTTGGGATCTTCAATCTCGATGGCCCCGTTGGGAAATGGTCTTGAGACCAGGAAAGGACCAGTCCATTTGGACTTCAGTTTACCAAGAAAGAATTTGAGATGGGCATTGTAGAGCCAAACTCGCTGAGATGGCTCAAATTCTCTCCGCCGAATACAGCTGTCGTGAAAAGCCTTAGTGCGTTGTTTGAAAGTTAAAGCAGAATCATAGGCTTCACGACGGAGCTCTTCCAGCTCCTGGAGTTGGAGTTTCCTTTCTCGACCACATAGGTCTGGGTCGAGGTTACATTAGTGAACCACTCAATAAGCGCGGTGCTCCAACTCCACGGGAAAATGACAAGGCTTCCCGTAAACAATTCTATATGGAGACATACCAAGGGGAGCCTTGAAGGCGGTCCGATACGACCAAAGTGCGTCAATCAGCTTGTCGGACAAATCCTTACAGGAAGGCCAAACCATTTTCTGGAGAATCTGCCTGATTTGCTGGTTCGACACTTCTGCCTAGTCGTTCGTCTAAGGATGATATGGGGATGCAATACGATGGTGAACTCCATATTTCCTTAGAAGTGCCTGAAAAGAAACATGGGTAAAGTGGCTTCCTCCATCAGAGATAATGGCTCGAGGGATCCTAAAACGCGCAAAGATGTGGTCTTTGACAAATCTGGTGGATATAACATGGTCAGCACGGCGTGTGGGAATAACCTCGATCCATTTCGAAACATAGTCAACGACCACGAGGATGAATTCGAAGCTATTGGAAGGAGGAAAGGGACCCATGGAATCAATTCCCCAAATGTCAAAGCTTTCTGCAGCTAGGATGGGTTGCAAGGGCATCATGTCACGACGTGACATTGACCCTAACGACTGGCTCCTAGTGCAATGCTTGGCATAATTGTGTGCATCCTGGTGAAGGGAGGGCCAAAATAAATCGCACTGCAACACCTTGGCTGCAGTTTTCCTCCCAGAGAAATGGCCTCTACAGGCCTGATCATGGCAGAAGGATAGCACACTGGGGAATTTGCTGTCATGAATACAGCGACGGATGATCTGATCAGCACCTATTCGAAAAAGAAGTGGATTATCCCAGAAATAATACTTTGCTTCTGCCATGAGATGCTCACTCTGGTTTTTAGGCCAGCCATGTGGAATGGATCCAGAAGCAAGGTAATTGGCAATGTCGGCATACCACGGTCCACTTGCCACATTAATTGCCACTAGGTGCTCATCAGGAAAAATTTCATTGATTGGCAGAGTGAGTCCAATATGGTTAGGGTCCAGTCTGGAAAGGTGATCAGCCACAACATTCTGGGCTCCGACCATATCACGGATCTTAATGTCAAATTCCTGGAGCAGAAGGATCCAATGAATCAGTCTAGGCTTGGCATCCTTCTTGTGCATGAGATGGCGAATGGCCGCTTGATCAGTGAAAACAATAACGTGTGATCCCAGAAGGTAAGAGTGGAATTTCTCCAGCCCAAAGACGACGGCCAATAGTTCTTTTTCAGTGGTAGTATAATTACGTTGGGCCTCGTCCAATGTCTCACTGGCGTAGTACACCACGAAGGGGTGTCTATCGCATCTTTGTCCCAGGATGGCTCCGACTGCAAGGTCGGAAGAGTCACACATGAGTTCAAAGTCGAGGGACCAATCAGGTGGTTGGAGAATAGGGGCCTTGGTGACAGCATTACGTAGCTACGTGAATGCTCGTATGCAGTCGGGGCCCATATTGAAGGGTACGTCGGTTGATAGGAGATGAGTTAAGGGTTGAGAAATCTTGGAGAAATCTTTGATAAATCTTCTATAGAAACCAACATGTCCCGGGAAGGAGCGAATTTGCTTGATAGAGTCAGGCATAGGTAAATCAGCAATCACATCAAGCGTAGCTTTGTCAACCTCGATACCCCTATCGGAGATGATATGTCCGAGAATAATTCCCTCGTGCACCATAAAATGACTTTTTTCCCAGGAAAGCACGAGGTTTACATCAATACATCTCCTAAGGATACGGGTCAGGTTGGCAAGACAGTCATCGAAAGATGGTCCAAAGATCGAAAAGTCATCCATGAAGACCTCGACAAAAGTCACCTACCATGTCATGGAATATCGGCAGCATACATCTCTGGAAAGTTGGCGCGTTGCAAAGTCCGAACGACATCCTTCTAAATGTAAAGGTGCCGAAGGGGCAGGTAAAAGTGGTTTTCTCTTGGTCCCGGGTGTCAATTGCCACCTGGTTATATCCAGAGAATCCATCCAGGAAATAGAAAAATTTATTTCCCGCTATCCACTCCAGGATTTGGTCAATGAAAGGTAGCGGAAAGTGATCTTTCTTAGTTGCAACATTAAGTTTCCTATAATCTACACACACTCTCCAAGATGTAGGAGTGCATGTAGGGATGGATTCGCCCCTGTCATTGACACGGATGGTGAGTCCTGCCTTCTTGGGCACAACGTGAATCGAACTCACCCAGGGGCTATCGCTGATTGGGTAGATTATATCCGCATCTAGCCACTTAATGATTTCCTTCTTAACGACCTCCCGCATGTTAGGGTTGAGACGTCGCTGTATCTCGCTAGAAGGTCGAGCCTCCTCCTCCGTATATATACGGTGAGTGCAGTAGGAGGGGCTAATGCCAGATAAGTCTGATAAAGACCATCCAATGGCTGCCTTGTGTTCTATGAGGACCTTCGTTAGTTTGCACTCTTGCTCCCTAGTCAATTTTGAACTGATGATTACGGGGATCATTTCATTTGCTCCCAGGAAAACATACTTAAGTGTACTAGGCAGCTCTTTCAACTCGGGGATGGATGGTGAAAGATCTAGAATTTCTTGGAACGAGAGTGTCCTAGGCGGATCGGAGAACAGGTTGGGAGGAAGAAATTGGCCTTCAGATTGGCCAAGAAGAGGGGCTTCTTGGATAGATGGATCCAAAAAGGAATAGCCCCAGTGAGAAGTATATGGGCTCAAGGTCCCAGTGTGGAGTTGCAAATCCGATCTTCAAGAGTGTGGACCGGTGGTGAGTAGCCCAAATATGACTCATCACGAGGTATGGGAAGCAGAGAAGACCTTGTCAAAAGTCTGGTCAGGAGAAGGTACAGGACAAGGGAGGGATGGGGGAACGTCACAATATGTGTTGATCAGGCAGTCTTCAGTGTTTACAGGTAATTCGCAGCAATCAGAATAAGTCCCAATTAGTCCAATACACGCATTGACGGCCATGTCCTCATCAGACGTGTCATCCTCGATACAATCGCAATCAAAGTTCTTGCCTACCTTGAAGATGTTAAGCTTGAGCTTTTCAGATCCAACGGCAATCTCAATACAGCCCGACTCGCAATCGATATGGGCACGGGCTGTGGCCAAGAAAGGTCGACCAAGGATGATCGAACAATCAGAAAGTGAGCTAGGAACTTCCATATCTAAAACAAGAAAGTCAATAGGAAAACAGAGACTGTTGACCCTAACTACCACGTCTTCCACCACACCATTCGGGATTTTGACAGAACGATCTGCCAACTGTAGCGTGGCAGGGGTGGGTTTCAGATTTCCCAAGGAAAATTTTTTGAGCATGATGGTCGGTATAAGATTGATGTAAGATCCTAGATCAAGTAGGGCATGGTTAAAATTGCAGCCTTGGATGCTACAGGAAATGAGCGGTGTGCCCGAATCTTTCTGCTTCGGTGGTAGGTCTGACAGTATAGCGCAACTCGCTTGAGGCAAGAGAACCACCGGATTCTTAGTTTTCTTTGACTGTTGCCTAGGTGTTGTGTAGTCTTTGAAAAATCGGGTGACAGTAGGTTTGTGATCAATAGCCTCGAGCAGGGGTACCTTGATTTCTACATCCCTGAACAAATTTTGTAGGTTATCAAAGGCCTGCGTATCTTTCTTCTTGCCTTTTGGCTCCCTCAGTAGAGCCTCAGGGAATGGGACTGATTCTGGCACCAATTTGGGTGTATCGTCCTCTGGCGAATGTGGTGCACATCCCGAATGAGAGGGCGGTGAAGAAGGCAGGCCAGAATCAGGTCGAGGTGGATCGACGGTTTGCTTACCGCTCATCGTAGTGATAGCATTGGACAATGCAGGTCCAGTGGGATCATACGGTGGAGGAGGGTTCATAATAGGGACATAAGAGTGCGGTGCTGCAGTAGGATTAGCCTGAAATCCCGGTGGAATGCTCGGAGCCTGTGGAATCTGATTAACCTACCCCTGAGAAGGTTGTACCTATGGTTAAGGACCACGGGGTACGAAATTTCGTGGGTTTGGAACAGGTTGGGCAGGAAGAGTGCCCTAAGATCGAGTCTCCATGCGTAGTTGACTGATCTTAGCATTCTGCTGCGCCAATTGGTGCTGAAGAGAGGTCATGATCAATCATGGCACTTTAACATTTCCGTCATCATTTGCATCAATTTGTCAAGAGGACTTGATGCGTGTCAGATTTGCAGTATGCAAGGGCCTGATGGCGAGTTCCCCAAAGGATTAGACTAGGCCCTTGGGATGACGGGTGTGGACAGTCGCATTGGTCCACCCATGGGGTTTTGGTGCTACGAGTTGTTGAACCATGCGATGTTTGGATGATTTCGCCACCCTAGGTTATAAGTGGCAGAGAACGGGTTGTTCCCCAGGGCGCAAGCATCTTCTATGCCAGAAGACACGTTTGCATGTAAATACGTGTCCGAGCACATGGAGGCTTGGTCCTCTGTGTCGAAATACTGGCTCACAGAAGCCAGATCCACGTGACTCACCGAGTCGCTCGACGCGACACTCGGTAAGGAAGGTCTTACGGGGTTTCTCGGGATAAGCCTGGTATTGGGAGAATTTGGATTGTAATGAAGTGGTGAGGTGGGGGTGTTTGCCATAGAACGGGCGAGGTTAGCTAGAAGCTCGTCCAGCTTCTTGTGCACGATGGAGACTTCATCCAGTTTTTGTGCGATAAGGCTGAGATCAGTGGATGAATGGGAGGGTCCCGTGTGAACTTCGTGGACATTTCGGGGCTGGCTGGTACGATTAAAGGCGACAATGGAAGCATTGTTCATCGAGTTTTCACTCATATTTTCAAATAATTCGAATGCTCCATTCTCATCTTTATTCATAAAGTTCCCTCCGCAGGAAGCATCTGCAATTTGCTTCAAAGTCTCATTTAGCCCATAGTAGAAAATCTGCGCTATATGCCACTTAGGCAGACCATGGTGCGGACACTTCCTGAGGAGGTCATTATATCTCTCCCATGCCTCATGAAATTGTTCGCCGATTTGTTGCGTAAATGAAGTGATAGCACGGCGAAACGCATTGGTTCGCCCGATTGGGAAGAACTTCTTGAGAAACGCTATTCGCATCTCTTCCCAAGAGTGGATGGTTCTCCTAAGGGTGCGTAACCACTGCAACGCTTTATCCCGTAATGAAAATGGGCACATTTTCATGAGGACTATAGGTAACCCGATATTTCTAGGTTTAACAGTTTCAGCTAATCGGGTTAGGTCTTCCAAGTGGAGAAAAGGATCTTCACTTGCAAGACCATGGAAATGGAAATTTTTTAGGCCAATAATGTTAGGTTTCAGTTCAAAGTCGTCCCTGCCCATGGGGACCCGAATTTGTCCTATGGTCTCTGTAGCAGCGGGATTCTGATAGGAGCTAAGAGACCTAGGCTCCTCCCATTCGGGAGGGTTCTGCATTTCCTCCAATGTTTCCTGAATGGCTTCAATTTGTTCATTATATATTTCCATTTGGGCTTGGAGGCAAGTTATGGGATCTAAGGCTCCACCACCTGGTGGGTTTTGAGGGTGGTTTCCTCCCTCGAGATTTGGGGGTGGACGTGTAGCCATGTTTCTGGAGGAGGAGGATGATTCGGCTTCTTTCTAGATTTATCAGGCAATTCAAACAGTTCAGGGTTTTGTGACCTCCTCCCAAACATGCACTACTGCAGGAAGAATTGGCGGGATAAGAAGGGAAACGAGATGAGAGAAATGACGCCGCAAAGGTACACTTGATGACAAATCAATTCAATCAAATTCCTAACCTCTACAGTGTGCCCTTAGACCTAAAGATCTAAGTTACCTACTATCACGAACTACGGAACCGAATGCGAGCACCGTAGAACCACCAGGCCAGATTGAAAGGCTGTTTGGCCCAGTCTTAGACACCCGATAGCACGCGGGAACCCTCACCAGCACGTAGGCACTACAAGCAAGTAGTTAGACCTCTAATCCTTAATAAGGGTCAAGTTACTACCAATGTCAGTTAGAGGCTTAGGATCAAGTGCTTTTGGAATGTGAAGGGTGTTGTTTACGGGTAATGCCCAAGTGATTGATTTTTCAAGTGTGTAAAACAAGCATGCAACGGGGAAATCTCCTCGAATTGAAGTTTTTAATTGGTGAATGGTTTTTAGAGTTTAGCCTTAAGTAGTATGGATTTTAGGATTTCACTGAATTACCAATTCAACCAATCTCTGGGTTTTTGAGAGATTACAGGTTTTCTTCTAAGCCCAATAAACACTTCTTCAATATCAGTTAGTTAATGCATGCTAAAATGCAATGGGCTTCCCTAAATGGAGATTTCTATGTGTGGATGCACGAATCAATTTTAGATTAGTGTGAAAGGGAGCCAAAGCACTTCAACTCAAGTGCTCCCAATCACCGAAAAGATGTCCACACACAAGGCTCAACCAAAAGATAAGGAAAATCAAATTGTTGGGGTTGAAGTATTCGGGATCGGATCTTAGGCAAGTTGAAAAGTCGTGGTGGGGTTGGAATCAACTCAATTCCAAGTCTCCCCACTAAAAATGTGATCCTGAATTTGCAGATAAGTGAGGTAAAGAGGGGTGCAATCAATTTTTTTATTTGCCTCAAAGAATACTTCGCACGGCGAAAAATTCAAGAATCAAGATTCTTGGATTTTCGCTATGCAAAGTAGGGTGGGAAATCCCGGGGCGGTGGGAGTAAAGGCAATCAATCAAACAAGTGAATTTTAATCCACTTGCCCCAAGAGATCCCAAGAAGTTTTTCTAGTTTTTTAGTTTTTTTTTTTTTAGTTTTTTTTATTAAGGTTACAAGTTAACCTAGGTTGCTAAGAAAGAAAGACCTACTTGTGCAGCAACATGTGTGGAGCTCCAGTGTGGTGTCGGCGTCTTCACGCTCTCGTTCCCGCTTTGGATCTGCCCACGTCTCCGACTTTGTCTGCCTGTCTTCTCCTTGCAACAGGTTTACCTGCACACCAAAAACAGAGACACTCATGAAGAGAGAAGAGAAAAATGAAAGGAATGGAGTAAAAACTTACTTGAAGGTGCACCTTCACGGCAACGCCGCTAGAAAAGGATGTTGGTCGGACCCGGATAGGTTGTTAATATGGTGATTTTATCGTTGAAGTGTGTATAGTGGTTAACCTAAATCGGACCTAACCATCTCTTTACAAAATTTTTAACCTGGCCTACTTGATTTTATCTTGGTCACTTTTAGGCCCAGGGTCAAACTCAGGGAAGTGGGGTTACAAGTCAAGTTTCTACGCCTTTCCTACGACTCTCTTCTGTTCGTTTATTATGTTTTTGGTGTTTTTTCTATTTAGAATTTTTTTCTGATAATCTTTGTCCTTGAGGCACAACCTCAAAATTAAGTTCTTGGCTTTGAGCCAAATCAGGGTTCCAAAACAGGTCTTGCTATTCGCAAGACGGAGTACCTGCAAGTCAAAGATTATCTTTTCTCTTTTATATATTTTTTTTATCTTTTTACTAACAAGAAAGCGAAATAGAAATAAAGTAAATATAATATCTATATAAGTATAAATTATATATATAAAGGGGTGGGGGTGAGGGCGGAGATGGAGTGTAGTACGGTGTCGAGTCGGTCGTCATCTAGAAAGACGCAACCAACAGGACGAGGTGCCACATGGAGTGTAAGATGGATTGATGGAATATGAGTGTAACCACGCTTTTTGTACGCGTGCATCGGGGAATATCAGCAACTGGGGCATATATTCCCGCGATACCACGTATGACAAGTAATGTGAAAATATATATATATGTATAGATGTAAATATATATATATATATAGGCATGTAACTGCATGTATAGATAGATATATGTATATATATATATATATATAGATGTATATATGTATATGTATGTAAATGATACTATATAGATGTATATATATATGTGTGTATGTATATAGTAATATATGTATATATAGATATATGTAGATAAATATATATATATATGTATATAAGTATATGTATATATGTATATATATATGTATATATATATATGTATGTATACTAATACTTAGTTATATAAATACTACTATATATATAGATATAAGTATATATATAAATATGTATATAAATATGTCTATATATCAATATATATATGTATATTTATATATATATATGTATATAATAGTGTATAGGTGTGTGTGTGTATGAAAGTGTGAGTGTAAGTGTGTAAGTGTCGGTAAAGAGAGTGCGAGAGTGTTGTGAGAGAGAGAGAGAGAGAGCGTTGCTGGAGGTGAGGGCTGGAGGGTTAAGGCATTTGCAGCACTCAGGACGTCGTCTGGTGGCTTCACGTGCACGCGCAGGCACGTATGCGCGCGAGGACGTGCGCACTGGGGGAGATGGGCGTGGAGAGGACCGCAGCGCCCAGCGTTGCGCGGAGAGGCATACGCGGGCGAAGGGAGCGAGCGGGTGCGGGCGACGCGGGCGCACACAGACGCGCGGGTGGGTGCTGGAGCGGGTGTGGGGCTGAACGCGTGCGCGGGCGAAGGTCGGTTGTGGCGCGTCGGGTGACCGGATAAGTGAGAAACTCACCGGTCACCCCACTGTAGCCACAGTGTCGCGCTGACTAGCGTGAATAGTGGCTATAGTGGCCGGGCGAGCCGTGCAACTGGGAGCGGACGGTGCTGTGAGTGCGGGTGGCTTGCGGCTGGCTCACGCGGAAGAAGGTCTGCGCCAGTTGGTTACGGGTGCAAGAGAGACAGTGATAGGGTGTGAGGACAACCTGCAGGCACGCGCGGTGGCCTGCGTGCGGGCGCGCAGTGGACTGCACGCTTGCTACCGCCTTGCTGCTGCTGCTACAGTAGAGCTTCAGACCTTGAAGCTTGCGGCAATGGTGGAAGTGTTATAAACGAAGAAGTCTGAGAAGAGAAGACCACCACGCTGCTGGCGTGCGCGGTGGAGCTGCTGCTACTGTGCGGAGCTTGAGAGCTTCAAAGCTTGAAGCTCCCACTCTAATGGCTGCAATGGCTTGAACTTGAACAAGGAAAGAAGGCCACCACACCCACCGGCTCTTTGATGAGCTGGGCGGTGCTGGTCTCACTGTGGTGGGTGTGTACCACAGTGATGGACTCCTGCCCGCAAAGTGTCTCCTCTGAGGAGGAGGTCCTGCGTATGGAGGGAGAGGGGAGGGGACGGTGGCCTGGAGAAGAGTTGCTGTGCGTTTCTTTGGTGGAGGACCAGGCTGTTTTCAAAGGAAGAAGCTGCCCTCTTTTTATAGAAGGAGAAAGCATGCATAGCCATGCCCTGGCTGTGCATGGCTTGCATGGCTCATGGCAAGGAGAGGCTGGGCATGCGGCTGCAGGGCAAGGTGTGAAGAAGAAGTCACACTTTGCAGCCGCGGGGAAGATTTCAAAACTCAAATAGAAATAAAAATAAAAATGGAAATTTTGCAAAGCAGCACTTGGAGAAAAATGTAAATTGCGAGGCCATTTTATTCACTCTCCTCCCCTCTCAAATAAATGCATGCATGCATGTATTTTTACAAATGCGGCTAGGGATACCTAATATGCACTGGTAATGCTAGGAAATAGCGCAAGACGGCACAATTGCAGGTGTATTTTTGCGGTGCAATCAGGTGACAGCCTGCACCACCATCGCAAAGCTCCATATTACAATTGCCAGACCACCTCCCCCGACGACCACCACTACACACCTTCTCGCTCACTTAAGATGTTCGAAAACTTTCCTGGACGTCCAAAGTCCTTGCCTTTGTCCATGCATCACGCCACCACCAGCATCACCCGCATCCTCCTCACTGCACCTCTATCCTGCAGACGCAGCAGTGTGCGTCCTCTAGCGGTACCTTCATCCTAGCCACAGCCAACAGAATGCCTGCATCTTCTCTCCCACCCATGGCCAGCAGGGCATCCGTGCATGTAGCAGCGTAAAACTTCCTGTGCGTGCCTCCTTGCTGCATCCCCACGCGACCGCCCTCCAGCTCCACCGTGGCAGCCGCGCACATGCTCTCGCTGCGCTCCCTCGCCATTCCCGCGCACACACACTGCCCACAGCCGCAAAATCGTGTGCATCCTCCTCGCTGCACCTCCACCCGCAGCCACTCCAAGTTGCTGCTCCAGCAGCAACAGAGCACCTCCCCATCGACCCTCGCCTCCAGCGCACATGTGCAGAGCACGTGCTACTCTAGCAACTCCGCCTACGCACAGAGCACGCGTCCTCTAGCACCTCTAGCGGCCACGCGTACACCTAGAAGCGCAACCATTTGTGTGCCACGCGGCAGGCCGATGCACTACCGCCGGCCACCTCTAGTCACACATCCTACGCTATCGCGAAGGCCTCGCTCTGGCCGACCTTTTCCCAGAGTAGCTCCTCAAAAGAACCTCTCTCCCATGCACGAGGAGAGAGGTAGAATCCCTTGTTTTAGTTTGCATTTTAATTTATGAGAATTGCCATTGTCAATAGTCATTTTTTTGATTTCTTAGATTAATTAAATTAAGGTGAAATTACAACTTTATGCTTATTCTTTTATATAATTGTTAAGCCTTTATGATTCATCTCAATATGCATTACATTTAATTTTGAATTACATTTTAGTATGCATGCAAGTGAAAGGTACATGATATACCATTGCACATGAACAATTTTCTTACATGAAAATTATGTCAACAACCCTTGACTTCTACATAAATTTAAGGATTATATTCAAATTGACATATGCGTTGTTTGATTTGACGAATATTTCAGCGAACTCGATTTCTACCTAATTGTGATTTTAATAGGTCTCTGCCACCCTATGGATACAACTGGCTCCCTGTGAGTGGTTTATTTTAATTGCTTTGATTAGTCGATTTTCCACCACTTACAAATACACTGACAAATCATCTTAATCATCATTTTCCAAAGAGAAAATTGACTTGTCAACCATCAATTGGGTCCTTGAGAAGATGGAGAAGCAGTAAACCTACGGGGTGTTTGTACGGCTTGTAAAATCACAAAGGTTTGCCCTTGATTTGGTTGGAACCCTTGAGTATTGTGACCTTTGCTCAATACATTCTTCAGGTTTGATTGTGTCTGAGATGGAAGGGACCCCTATTGTTTGTTATCCAACAATTGGCTCAATTGTCCCTTCATTAAATCCATTTCCTCCTAATGTTTTTGATTCATATCAACCATCATCTTAATTAGAGTGTCCATTTGGTTTTACTGTGAAGGAACCACCCTATTCTGGTTGTAGGGAGGTCTAGTAGGTTGACGCTGCTAATAGGAATAAGGGTTCAGCCTAGGTTGGTTCCAGAATTATTTCCATTTTTGGTTTGACTAAGCAAAATTTGGGTGGTTGTGCCTTCCAGGGTTGTATGTGTTGGAGAAAGAATCAGGCTTAGAGTAACCCTAGATGGCATTGGCATGTTCAAAGGTATATGGCATCGAAGGGTAGGGGAAAGGTCCCTCCCTGGAACATAGTCAGAGGTTGTTCCAGGTGCACTTGGTTCATAGACTGAACCAAGTCAACATTGTGAGCTCCCTTTGCTAGGGAGAAGGTTTGCAGTGGGGCTCGAGATTGATTTAAAAGCTCATCAATTTTTTTTGTCCACCAACTCAATCTGAGCTAGCTTCTTTGCTATGATGTCCGTGTCAACTATCCTTGAATTAGTTTATACTTCATAAATCCCACCATGGGGTTGACTGGACCTATTGAATTGAGTCATGGAGGCATTATTAACAGAGTTCTCACTCAAGGACTTAAAGAGTTTGAACATGCTTTCCTCATCATTATTCAGAAAATTACCTCGACATGAGGCATCGATAAAATTTTGAAGGTTGCTATCCCGACCATGGTAGAAGATCTGGGCCAATTGCCACCTTGGAACCTCATGGTGTGGGCATTTCCTCAATAACTCATTAAATCATTCCCACACCTCATGGAATTGCTCTCCACTTTGTAAGGTGAATGCGGTAATGGCTCTTCTAAGGGCATTGGTCTTTCCTATGGGGAAAAAGTTCTTTAGGAATGCATGCCTCAATTCCTACTAAGTGGAGATGGGTCTCCCTAAGGATTTAAGACAATGAGAAGCTTTGTCTTTCAGGGAGAATGGGAACACCTTTATTAAAATAATGTCCAAACTGATGTTTGCTGGTTTCACGGTCCAAGCAATCCCTTCTAGGTCCTTTAGGTGTTGGAAGGGGACTTCATTTGAGCTCCCATGGAAATGGCTTTGGATCAACCTAAGGACATTAGGTTTCAGCATAAAATCATCTCCCCTGTTGGGAACCATAAGATATGGCTCAATCTGGATAGCAGGTAGATCATAAAAATCATGAAGAGGCCTTGGTTGGCCCTCATGTGGTCTTGGTGGGTGATGGGAACACTTTCATGAGCCCTAACTAACCCATTTTGGTCTGGAATAAAAGATAAAGGATCCTACATATTCATCTGAGGGTTATATCTTCACTATATTACATTTTGAGAAGAGAAAAGAAACCAGTGTTAATTCTATAATTTTAACAGCATATCATGAACATAGAATAACCAATGGGTTGTCCAGGGTTGAATTAAAGGTCAAAAGAGCATTGAAGTCTAATAAATGGGTCCATGCAGACAGAACGAGTTTTCGACATTTCGAGAATTAACAATAACCCAAAACCCTAATTTCAGATCGACTTAAATAACAGAGGTTTTGGTCAGAATAAAATCCATCTAAACCTTCTAAAATACATAGAAAAATATTTCATAAGGTTTGGTAACCTTGATTTGACCATTGGAACCTATTTTGACCTCAAACAGAGTCTCAGATAGAAAGTTGCCCTAATTTGGGTTTCTGCATAAATTGCCTAGTCAAACTTGGTCAAAACCAAATACTAACTTCATCATCAGATTCCTTCCCAATTAGGTTTGTACCAAGCTTTGGGCCTAATCAGAGTCCATCTTGACTTAGTTTGCATTTTGGTCTAGTCTAATTCTTTCTCTCTAATTCATTCCCCTAACTTTTGAAATATTTACAAAAAGCCCCTAACTTCTCTTCATTTTCTTCAAATAGGTCCCTATCACCATGGTAGGTGTGAACCATGAACCCAAGCTTCCAATCAAGGATTCCTCCCTGATTGCTTAGTCAATCCCTTCTAAAATTAGAAGGGAAGATCTTGAGGAAGTCCTAAATCATCTAAACCTAATTCTAGATCCCAAATCCCCTCAAAAGCTCATGCAAATCCTTGGATTTCAAGGATCTTTTTCCTCAAAATCAGAGCTTCAAAAGCTTGTTTCCAAGCTTGGAAGCTGATTGCACAACATTTATATATATATAAACCTAAGATTTAGAAATCCTAGATAACTAGGTAATGATACTCAGAGATTAGGCATAGTTTTCGCTCTCGGATCCTTTGTATACATTTTTGCGTGAAATTTTGACAACCACCAAATAAGGCAAATACGTAGAGAGTGAGTTTTCATAAAACTAGGGCTAAGGTGAATGGTTACGACCATTCTTTACGGAATCCTCGGCTAAAGGAGGGTATTGATGTCAAGATCAGGAATACACCGTCCTATTGATCTTTCCCAGTGCCGTAAGTAGGCACTTCCACCAAATAAGCCACCCAATGTCTGTTGAGTACCACTGATGAGAACCTCATCATGAACCCTAACTAGCACAATCTAATCCAAATATGTGTGAAAAAGCTCCTACAAAACCCAAAGAGAGGCTTAACTCAGAGAATTCTGAGTTAAGGAATAAAATAAATCATTGAGGGTAAAACTGTAATTTCACCAATGCAGTATGCGAATAGGGTAATTAAGGGTTCAAACATAGGTCAAAAAAGCTTAACAATGAGGGAAGTGGGATGATCTAATCTGAAAAGGGTTATATCAACTTTTAGGAATTAAATGACATTCTGTAACCCTAAAACAAACTCACTTTAATTCACGAGGTTCGGAGCAGGATAAAAATCAACTAAACCCTCTAAAATTCATATAAAAATATCCCCTAGGATTTAGAACCTTCAATTTGGCCTTTGAAACCTATTTTGACCTAAAATGAGAACCATGCCCAATTAATGACTTAATTTGGGTTTTTGCGCAAATTGACCGGTCAAACATGGTCCAACCTAAAATCAAAATTCACCATTAAAATCCTTAGGTTCAAATTAGTATAGTATGAAAACTTGGGCCTAAGAAAGACCATCTTGACCAACTTTAAAAATTGGTCCTCTTAATTTACTTTTTGACCCTTATCTTTTGAAATCCTTGCGTTTAGACCCCCAACTTCTCATCATTCTTTGCAGAATGGTCCCCCCTGCCACTTCTATGCAGCGCCATGTCTCCGGCGACCTTGCATAGAGGATGGCGCCGTGCAGGCCAGGGCGGCGGTCCTCTTGAACATACAGGGGGTTCCCTGCAACGTCCTCTGTCGCAGGGACCCTTCCCTGCCCTCTGCCATCAACCATGCCTCTTGTGCGAACGCACGAAAGGCATGGGTATCCCCTCCGGCCACTCTTCGGCGAGGCTGGCACGTCGCCACCTCGGTCCCCTCTCTGCGCCAAGGCCTTTATAAGAAGCGGCAAGGTCTGCCGACTCCTTCAAGCTTCCTCTGGCGGAGAAATACCCCCCACTTCATCTCTTCCCCTTCCGATCAAAGCACCCGAGCTTTCGGTGATCTTCTCCTCCTCCTCGTCGCTCTGCTGCCCTACCTGCAGTAGAGTTTACTCTGCCCTGTCGTCTGCGCCAGGCCGTACCAGCTGGTGCCCTCCGACCACCTCCTCGTTGCTGATACCCTCCTCCTGGGCATCTTCGTCCTCTGCTCCAGCAAGCACGAGGTAGGCGCTGCTCTCTCCCCCTTCGTCGAGTAAATAGGTACAAAGTTTCCTCTCTCTCTCCCTTGTATTTTCCCCCTTCTAATTTTCCATTTCAACCACCCAACAGCCACTATCAAACTCCATCTTCCCCATCTCTGGTCGCCTTCTTCGATGAGGCCATCCCACTTCCACCGACCTCCTCACCCCTCGCCGACTACCCCAGAAGCTCCCCCTCACTCCACCCAACCGTTACCCCCTCTCCATTCACTGCCAATCGTAGCTCAACCACCCCCCGAATAGACCCATTTCCGCGCCCACATTCTGACCTAAGTCCACCTCCACAGGCACTCCCGTGCCTCGCCGACCACCGCACTCCGGCGAAGCTTCCCACGTTTTCTAATGTGGCCGAGATGCCGTCATTGTGCTTTCAGGTCAGAGCCCCCTCGCTGCCTTTGTTAAGCTACTGCAGCTCCTTCGCTCGTAGCTCTAGGCTTCCTCCAGCCTAAGAACACATCCCAGGCAGCTCGGATTGCTACTACGAATACGCCCAGGCTTTCGATTTGGGTCGCGAGCCTCGCAGCTGCCCCAATTGGCAGCAGCTTCCTCAGCCACGGGCGCGAGATTTGGAGGTGGGATGTTAGTCCCACCTCGTAAGTGTGCGGCCGCGCGCCCACACTTATATCGAAAAAGTGTATTAGGCTATTTGCCTTCGATACACAGGGGTTAGGTCCCTCTCACTCGC
Organism: Thalassia testudinum; assembly: GCA_037157565.1. Taxonomy (NCBI): domain Eukaryota; kingdom Viridiplantae; phylum Streptophyta; class Magnoliopsida; order Alismatales; family Hydrocharitaceae; genus Thalassia; species Thalassia testudinum. The sequence continues at coordinate 43,276,405 of JAZHRO010000049.1, forward strand.
ATGCAGCACGCCACATGCTCGCTCGCCCTCACCCGTGCTCACGCCCCGTGGGTCTGGGCCAGATTTGACTACCCGACCAAGCAGTCCTTGCCTACCACTGCACGCTGGTGGGCCTGGTCCTAGGCACGCCACCCGAACCCGATTACCCGGCTTTGGGAGAGCATTCCTAAGAGAGATTATGAGAAAGAGAGAGGCGCGGGGAAGGGGTAGGGGTAGGTTTTGCGCTGACCACTGTGTGTGCACGCAGGAAAGAAAGAAAGAAAGAAGAAGAAGCAAGCTAAGGAAGAGAGGAGCGGCCGAAGCCTTAGCCACACTGAGCAGTTGAAGAAGAAAGGAAGGAGAGGAGTTGAAGAAGAGAAGAAGCCATACTGTAGCAACCCACAGTTAAGTCGTTTGAGCATCAAATCAGACGACGGAAGGTCAGCGGCCAGGGCAGCAAGAAGAGGAAAAGAAAAGGAGCAGAAGTAGAGAAGAGAAAGAACAAGACAGGCTGAGAAGAAAGGATGACTCTGCTGCTGAAAGAAAGAAAGAAAAAGAGAGGAGAAAGAAGTAGATCACCACAGCCGTAGGCTAAAGAAGAAAGAAGAAGATAGGAAGAAAAGAAGAGGAAGAAGAGGAACGGCCAAGAAGAAGAAAAGAGAGAAAAAGAAGAGAGAAGAAGAGGAAGCCAACAAAACACACACTCTCTCTCTCTTATTATTTTTGTAACAAAATTGTGAATATTTATGCTTCTAGAATCCTAGTTGCTCCCTGAGTTCGACCTCGGGAAAACTTATTATTCCGAGTAAAAAATTTTCTGTAGTAATCTGGTAGCTATTTTGTCCTATACTACAATGATTGTAAACCATAAATAACCATCACGACAAAACAAAACACACTCTTAACGGTTACTATTTTGGCGCCGTTGCCGGGGAGCAACGGCTATTCTAGAAGCCATAAGATCTCTATTTTTAAGTTTCTACTAATCTCTTCTCTTTTGTGTGCAGGCACAAGAAATCAAGAAGACAAGCAGCCACACAACAACCACTCCAAGGACAGGTAATCTTCTATCCTCTCACTTTAACCCCTCAATTCTAAAGAGGAAGAAAAAGAAAGAACAAGCAATATAGGTATAACCTGTCTTCCGTACCTAGTAAACCATCAAAGCTGCATGTTTTTCAATTTCAACCCACTATTTCTGCACACACTATTAAGGGTATTTAAGGGCTAACACCTTCTTACCTGAGCCCTAAATTACCCAACAAGGAGCTAACTTAACCAAGTAGAGCCAACATAAGATTTAACATTAGGGTTTTAGAGACACACTTCTTAAGCAAGAATTGAGAAATCCCAAAAGAAGTGTGCCTAATCCATTGATTCAAAATACTTATTCAAAGAAACCCTAAGCAATTTGGCTCTTTAAAGACACTTGAACCCTAAAAGACAAGACCTAATAAGCTCTCAAAGGAACTAACAGGTGAAGTTGACCCCTTGGGTCAACCAACCTTCAACTTAGGTCACTCTTTGCACTCAAAAGGCTAAGTTCAAGTGAAAACCTAAGCACCTTGATCTTAATTAAAAGTGGTAGACTTAAGAGGTCAAGATCCCCATTCTGGTCTACCTGGAATCTCAGTGACAAGAGAGGTCGGGTGGGGGAAACCCTGTAACTCGTGGGGACACTCTACCGTGTAGGGGTCTTCGTGGGACTCACCCTCTCTAGCTGCCCAGGTAATTCTCAGGTGGATGATCTTTTGATCAAGGGGTCCATTTGCCCCGCACCTCTATAGCCACCCAACATTTGGTTGTCTTGATTGGGTCCAGCACCTGCTAAACTCATCTTGTCCATCAGTGTATGTTTGGTAGGAGGTCCTTGAAACCTCCTTTAGAAATTCACTCTCCTCAAGGTCGAGCCTCAGTGCCCTTGTTTGAGCAAACAACACTTCACATAGACCTCTCCTCCGACTCCGAACCCAACTCACCTTCTTCTTCCACAATGGCTCAGCCAGTTGAGGAAGAGAACAATCTGGAGCACCAGCTCCAGCGACTCAATGACCTCTTCCAGAACTTTGTGCACCCACCGCAGCGTCCTATGATGTGGGACCATTATAATCCTGCTGCGGTAGCTATTGAGCTTGGAGTCAGAATCCCGACTGGAGGACCTGATTCTGAATTCAAGCCCAATATGATTCATGCCATACCTAAATTTCATGGGCTTAATTCTGAAGACCCCTTCCAGCACATCAAACAGCTAAAGCATCTGGCCCAAACTTTTGGGTCAGATGCGCAAAATCGGGATATTCTCCTTATGAAGATGTTCTCCTTCTCCCTTATGGACAAGGTCGCTCATTGGTACCAAACACAGACCCGGCCAATCAACAATTGGGAGGAACTTCAGTCAAAGTTTTTGAAGAAGTTCTTTCCCGTTGGTCGGACCAATGCCTTGCACCATCAGATTACCCACTTCACGTAACAAATGAGAGAACCTCTTCATGAGGCATGGGTCGCTTTCAGGATCTCATGAGAAAGTGCCCCCATCACGGAGTTCCTAAATGGGAACAAGTCCAGTCTTTTTACCAGGGACTCCGTGAAGATATTAGGCTTTTCATCAATGCAACTTGCAGAGGGAATATCATGGGTCAGCATGAGGACACTATGTAGGAGATTCTCGAAAATATGTGCGAGAACTCCATCAATAATGACTCCATGGGATTATTTGATAGGATGAATACCCGCGCATTGAAAAACCTTAGGGGAGCACATGAGACGCAGGGCCAGTCCGCATCAATCGACCTGAAATTAATGGCCAGTCGATTGGACAAGGTCTCTATCATTGAGAAGAAGGTGGATGAGCTGACTCAGCACTTGCAGCGAGCCACCTCTACTCATAGTTCCTTTGCACAACCTCCTTCCACACGGGAGACTGTGCAAAACATTCTCCACCAACCTTCTCCTAGGATGGATTCGTATCCACCCCCATCTGATTCTCGGATCAGAGTATCCTCCGATCCTTTCTATACTAGCCAGGGGAATTCCATTCCCTCACTCTCTGACTCTTTGGAGGTTCCTCAGACCTGTGAGGACCTCAACACCATCCAGAATGATCCATTCTCCAACACCTACAATCTTGGATGGCGAAACCATCCCAACTTCCAATGGGCAGTGATGAGAACCTCATCATGAGCCATAACTAGCTCATTTTGACCTAATACAAACGATAAAAGCACCTATATAACTCAAAGAAAGGCTTAACTCAGAGAATTCTGAGTTTAAGGAGAAAACGAGTCATAAGGGGTAAAAATGCAACTTTACCAGTATAATCTACATACAGGGTAATTCAGGGTCCAAACATAGGTCAAAGCAACCTAATAAGAATAAAAGTGGGATGAGATGATCTGACAAGAGCTACAGCAATTCGAAGGAACTAAATGATAATCCGTAACCCTAAAACAAACCCACTTCAATTCGCGAGGTTCAAGGCAAAGCAAAAATGGAATAAACCCTCTAAAATTCATAGAAAAATAATATCTAGGGTTTAGAACCTTCAATTTGACCTTAGGAACCCATCTTGACCTACATTGAGAACCATACCCAATTAATAACTTAATTTGGGTTTTTGTGTAAATTGACCAGTCAAACAAGGTTTAATCTAGAAATAAAATTCGCCATCAGATTCCTTAGGTCCTAATTAGTCATGTATAAAAACTTGAGCCTAAGAAGAAACCTTCTTGACCAACTTTACACTTTGGTCCTCACATATTTACTTTTTGGCCCTCAACTTTTGAACCCTCGCATTTTGGCCCCTAAATTTCCTTCTTTCTTTGCGTTCAGGTCCTCCCTGCAAAACCTGCCAGCACCATGCTCCGGCGACCTTGCGCGGAGCATGGCGCCGCGCAGGGTGAGGGGGAGGGTCTGGCAAGTAAACTGGGGGTGCCCTGCGTCGTCAGCCGTCGCAGGGACACCCCCCTGGTCGCTGCAACCCACCATACCGGCCGTGCGAACGCACGGACGGTATGGGTTTCCATCTCCGGCGTCCTCCGGCGAGGGAGACACGTCGTCTCCCTCCGCCTTCCTCTCTGATTCGGCCCCTATAAATACCCCCGTCGCTCCACCGTTCTTCGGAGCTCGGATCTGACGGAGAAAACCCCCAACTTTCCTCTCTTCTCACTCCGGCAGACGCCCACCAGCTCCGGCGGTTCTTCCTCCTCCTCCTCTTCGCTCTGCCGCAATACCAGCAGCAGAGACTTCTTCCCTTACTCTTCCCGCGTCGCGCAATACCAGCGCGCGCTGCCTCTGCCCCGTCGTCACCGTCGTCCTCCCCCATTGGGCACCTTCTTCTCCGGCGACAGCAGGTACAGCCGTCCGCCTCCTCGCCCCCTTCGTCACTTTAGTTAGGTTAGAACTACTTCCCTCTATTCTCTCTCTGTTTTCCCCCTGCTAGTTTTATCTAATTACCCCTCGACCGCGCCTAATCACCCTCACCTTCTCCGCCTCCGGCCATCCTCCGGCGAGCCGCTCCCATCACTCCAGCAACCCACACGGCTCGCCGACCACCGCAGAATCTCCGCCTCCTCACCCTGATCCATTTCCGCCCTTCCACTTCCCCCAAATCACCCTCTGCAACTCCACCGAACAAACCCATCTCCCGACCCACAGTCCGACCTAGGGCAGCCCTTAGGCTCCGCCCCGACCCCTGCACACCTCCCGACCACCTTCGCCGTGCCACGGCGAAGCTCCTCCGCGTTTCTGATTGGGCCGAGAGGCCGTTTTTCTGTGGGCAGGTACCTGCGCTCGTCGCCGCCATTGTTGAAGCGAAGCAGCTTCTTCACCTGCTGCCCCAGGTGCGCCGCGCCCAGGTCACACTCCCAGACTGTGCGGGGGCATTTCGGCAAAGCGTAGGCTGCAATTGAGTCGAAGCTCTCGCGCGAAGCCCCCGCGCTTCGCCTCGACGGCCGCTGCTTCCTCCGCGCAGGCACCGAAATTGGGGTGGGACATTTAGTCCCACCTCGTAACCTTTCAGAGGAGAGCGCCCGCATAAAGGCAAAAAGTGCCTTATGCTCGTTGCCTCCTGAGCACGGGGTGAGGTCCCTCTCACTCACTCGCTCTCTCGACCCGGTCTCGTCCGCGCTCACGCCTCGCGGACCTGGCCCGACCCGACTTAGACTGACCTGCACTCCTCACCCACCACGCACGCCGGTGGGCCTGGACCCGGGCGCGACCCGTACCCGGCTACCCGGCAGCTCTGGGAGAGCTATCCTAAGAGCGGATTCTGTGAGAGAGAGACGCGGGGGAGGGTAGAGATAGGTTTTGCCCCTCTGATCAAGCTGTGTAAGTGTGCAGGCACAGCTGAAGAAGAACCGTGGAAGAAGACGAAGGTTGAAGGAAGGAGGATCACCGAGCGTTACTGTAGCTGCGGCGGTTTAAGTCGTCTGATTGGAAAATCAGACGACGTCCTGAAGGCAAAGAAGGAGAAGGAAGGCGAGGCAGAGGAGAACGCAGAGAGGCCAAGGGAAGAACTGAAAGAAGAAGAAGAGCACGAGAAGAAGAAGGTCTGAAGAAAGGAAAAGAAGAAAGAAAGAAGAAGAAGAACAGGACCGCAAGGGAGAAGAAAAAGAAAGAGACGAGCAGAAACAAGAACTGAAAGAAGAAGAAGAGCATCACTACTGTTGCAGATAAAGCAGAAGAGCCAAGCAGAAGAAGATAGGCAAAGAGAAAAGAAGAGAAGAAGAAAGAAGCCAACAAATTCTCTCTCTCTCTCTCTCTCTCTCTTTATTTTTTGTAAAAGAAACTTGTATCTCTAGAATACAACTTTCTCCCTGAGTTCGACCTCGGGAACTCTTTATTTCCGAGTAACAAATTGTATTAAACTGGTAATCACCTCTCTATACTATACTACGACGAAATAATAAAACTATAGAGGAAGGTAGCCACCAGTTTTTGGCACCGTTGCCGGGGAGCAACGGCTATTCTAGAGGTAAACATTCCTGTTTCTTTTTAATTTATGATAATCTCCTCTCTTTTGTGCAGCTACAGGAAATCAAGAAGACAAGCAACCGCACGACAACCACTCCAAGGACAAGTATTTGTTTTTTCCTCTCGTTATTAACCCCTAAACTCTAAAGAGGAAGAAAAGAAAAGAACAAGCAATATAGGGCTAACCTGTCTTCCATAATTAGTAACCATAAAAAGTTGCATGTTTTCAACCCATTATTCCTGCACACTATTAAGGGTATTTAGGGGCTAACACATTCTTGCTTGAGCCCTAATTACCCAACAAAGAGCTAACTGGACCAAGTAGAGCCAACCTAGGATCCAACACTAGGGATTTAGAGACACACTCCTTAAGCAAGAATTGAGAAAACCAAATGAAGTGTGCCCAAGCCCTTGTCTGAAAATACCTATCCAAAGAAAACCTAAAACAATTGGCTCTCTAAACACTTGAACCCTAAAAGACAAGACCTAAAAGCTCTCAAAGGAAACAAGAGGTAAAGTTGACCCCTTGGGTCAACCAACCTTAAATTAGGTCACTCTTTGCACTTAAAAGACTAAAGTTCAAGTGAAACCTTAAACACCCTGATCTTAAAGTGAAAATTGGTAGACTTAAGAGGTCAAGATCCCCATTCTGGTCTACCTGGAACCGCAGTGACAAGAGAGGTCGGGTGGGGGAAACCCTGTAACCCGTGGGGATGCTCTACCATGTAGGGGTCTTTGCGGGACTCTCCCTCTCTGGCTGCCCAGGTAATTCTTAGGTGGACGATCTTTCTGATCAAGGGGTCCATCTACCCCGCACCTCTATAGTCACCCAACACATTTGTGGGTGTCTTGATTGGGTCCAGCACCTTCTAAACTTACCTCTTCCAACAGTGCATGTACGGAAGGAGGTCCTTATGACCACCCTTAAGACCTCCTTTAGAAATTCGCTCTCGTCAAGGCCAAGCCTCGACGCCCGTGTTTGTGCAGCAACACCCTCACATTATTCTCTCTTCTGATTCAGAACCAAGTTCTTCTTCTTCCCCCATCATGGCTCAGCCAGTTGAGGAAGAAAATAATCTGGAGCACCAGCTCCAGCGACTCAATGACCTCTTCCAAAACTTCGTGCACCCACCACAGCGTCCTATGATGCGGGACCACTACAATCCTGCTACGGTGGCCATTGAGCCTCGAGTCAGAATCCCGACTGGAGGACCTGATTCCGAATTAAAGCCCAACATGATCCATGCTATACCTAAATTCCATGGGCTTAATTCTGAAGATCCCTTCCAGCACATCAAACAGCTAAAGCATCTGGCCCACACTTTTGGATCAGATGCGCAAAATCGGGATATTCTTCTCATGAAGATGTTCTCCTTTTCTCTTATGGACAAGGCCGCCCATTGGTATCAAACTCAGACCCGGCCGATCAACACTTGGGAAGAACTTCAATCCGAGTTTTTGAAAAAGTTTTTTCCCGTTGGTCGGACCAACGCCTTGCGCCATCAGATTACACACTTCACTCAACAATCAGGAGAACCTCTCCATGAGGCATGGGTTCGTTTTCAGGATCTCATGAGAAAGTGCCCCCATCACGGAGTTCCTAAATGGGAACAAGTCCAATCTTTTTACCGGGGACTCCGTGAGGACATCCGCCTTTTCGTCAATGCAACTTGCGGAGGAAACATCATGGGTCAACATGAAGACACTGTATGGGAGATTCTCGAAAACATGTGCAAGAACTCCATCAACAATGACTCCATGGGATTATTCGACAGGACGAATACCCGCGCAGCGACGAATCTTAAGGGAGCACATGAGACGCAGGGCCTGTCCGCATCAGTCGACCTGGAATTAATGGCCAGTCGATTGGACAAGGTTTCAATCATTGAGAAGAAGGTGGATGAGCTGACTCAGCACTTGCAGCGAGCCACCTCTGCGCGTAACTCCTTTGCACAGCCTCCTTCCACACAGGAGACTGTGCAAAACATCCTTCACCGATCTTCCCCTAGGATGGATCCATATCCATCCCCATCTGATTCTCGGATCGGAGGATCATCCGATCCTTTCTACGCCAGCCCGGGGAACTCCATTCCCCCTTTCCCTGATTCTCAAGAGGTTCCTCAGACCTGCGAGGACCTCAACGCCATCCAGAACGACCCATTCTCCAACACTTACAACCCTGGATGGCGAAACCATCCCAATTTTCAGTGGGCGGGAAATTCCCAAACCCAAAGACCACCTTTTCAGTCCCGCCCACAGCCCTCTCGTCATTACTAGCCGCCTCAGCCTCGGCCCAACCCTACTTATCCGTCAGGGCCAAATCAGGATCAAATGTCCCTAATCCTTCAGACTCTGGCTGACATTCAAAGAACGAATGCGGCTATTCAAAAACAGCACAAGGACGAACTTACAGAGGTTAAAACTCAACTGGCCCAGTTGGCAAATTCTCGCTAGCCAGGCACACTCCCTTCCTAACCTCTTCCTAACCCGAATAATGTGCCAACCCAGAAGCGCGTTATGAATCCAAATTTAGGCCACGCACAATGGATTTATCAGGCCCCTACTGCTCCATCTCCAGACGAGATGGAAGCTTCAACTTCTTATGCGGGATTTCAGCAGCAGCCACCCCTCTTACCAAACCCAAACCAAAATCAGGCCGGATTAAATTCTGTAACAACACGTAGTGGTAAAACAACTCAAGACCCGCATTATCCAAACCACTCCAAGCCTGATAACCATGACCCTAGGATAGTTATCCAAGATACCACTGTCCCGGATCCACAACCTAGACCTATCCTAGAAGAACCAACCAAGATCCCGTTTCCCGAGGCCTTGACCAAGGGAAAGAAGACCACCAAACCCGTGGCCCCTGAGGAGGACCTGGTCAAGCTCTTCGAGCAGGTCCACATAAACATCCCCTTGATGGATGCAATCCGCCACGTACCAGCTTACGCATGATTTCTAAAGAATATATGTACACCCCAGCGTAAGCCGCGAACCAAGGGAGGGAGCCCAATTGTTCTGTCAGAGCAAGCCAGCTCTGTAATCCTCAGTAGACTCCCACCCAAGGCAAAAGATCCTGGTACTCCCCTGATTTCCTGCAAGATAGGTGGTACCCAATTTGATAGAGCATTGTTAGACTTGGGTGCATCCATAAACCTGATACCCACATCCTTACTTGACCGCCTAGAAGAATCTGAGCTAAAACCAACCGAGGTGACATTACAATTAGCAGATCGATCTATAAAGTCACCAAAAGGGATTCTCGAGGATGTTATCGTAAGAGTGTGGGATTTCTATTTCCCAGTGGACTTTATAGTCTTAGATATGGACGCACCTGAGAACCCTAGGGATACACCAATCATTCTGGGGAGACCTTTCTTGGCTACTGCGAGAGCCAACATCAGCTATGAGGAGGGCCAAATAGAGCTTAAGTTTGGAGATCAAGCACTGAAAATTGATATATTTAAGGCCCAACAAGGAATTAATTGCGGTGTCATCGAACAAATTTGTGACATCAGGACTTTGGTTGATGAACCACACTTCCAGAATAACTCGATTATGCCTCATCAACCACAGAAGGATCTTGACCCGCAAACAGAGGAGTTGAATCCAGATATGAACAACCCAGTAACTCCCACCCTTGAACCTCACATTTATACTGAACCACCCGCTGCTGCTGATAACCCCATCCTCGAACTGAAACCCCTTCCTGCTCACTTGAAATACATCTTTTTGGGTTATAATCAGACCCTTCCTGTGATTATCAATTCCAACCTCAGTCCTGAACAGGAATCCCGTCTGATTGTTGTCCTCCAGCAACATCGCAGAGCCATCGGGTGGACTCTCGATGATTTGACTGGAATAAGTCCCTCTTATTGTACTCATCATATCTATTCAGAAGAGGGCACACGACCTTCTCATGAAATACAGAGACGCTTAAACCCCAATCTGCAGGAGGTCGTGAAAAAGGAGATCATCAAGTGGTTAGATGCCGGAATCATCTACCCGATCTCCGATAGTCGTTGGGTGAGCCCAATTCAGGTCGTGCCCAAGAAGGCAGGACTCACCACTATAACGACTGAGACCGGAGAAATCATTCCTACCCGATTAGCCAACTCGTGGAGAGTCTGTATAGATTACCGCCGACTCAATTCCTCCACAAAGAAGGATCATTTCCCACTACCCTTCATTGATCAAATTCTCGAAAAACTTGCAGGAAATAGGTTCTTCTGCTTTCTTGACGGGTACTCCGGTTATAACCAGGTGGCAATCCATCCTGAGGACCAAGAAAAGACAACGTTCACCTGCCCCTTCGGAACATACGCTTTCCGAAGGATGCCTTTCGGTCTTTGCAATGCACCCGCTACTTTTCAGCGATGCATGCTTGCCATATTCTCAGATATGGTAGGTGATTATCTGGAAGTCTTCATGGATGACTTTTCAATTTTCGGAGCATCATTCGACGATTGCCTCCAACACTTGGTCCAGATACTCAGGCGGTGCATCGATGTGAATTTGGTTCTTTCCTGGGAAAAGAGCCATTTCATGGTGCCTGAGGGAATTGTCCTGGGACACTCAATTTCGGAAAAAGGTATCCAAGCGAATCGAGCTAAGGTTGATCTGATTTCTCACCTTCCTATGCCTAGCTCGATCAGGGACATCCGTTCCTTTTTAGGGCATGTCGGTTTTTATCGACGATTTATCCCTGATTTTTCAAAAATCACGCGCCCCCTGACCACTCTTCTCTCCAAGGATGTTCCTTTTGAAATTTCCAAGGAATGCACTCAAGCATTTGAAATCCTGCGTGACCGAGTCACCCAAGCCCCGATCCTACAATCCCCTGATTGGTCTCAACCCTTTGAGATCATGTGTGATGCATCCGACTTCGCTGTAGGAGCGGTTTTGGGGCAGAAAATTGACGGGAAACCTGTGGTCATTTACTACGCCAGCAAAACACTCGATGAGGCTCAGCGTAACTATACGGTTACTGAGAAAGAGCTACTAGCTGTAGTATTTGCCCTAGAAAAATTCAGATCGTACCTTCTGGTTTCCCGTGTCATCATATACTCGGATCACACAGCTGTGAGGCATCTCCTTGCAAAGAAGGACGCGAAACCTCGATTAATCCGATGGATCTTGCTGTTGCAAGAATTTGACCTTGAGATTCGCGACAAAGCGGGAAAGCAAAATGTGGTAGCTGATCACTTGTCCCGTCTTCCTTCTGAAATAATTGACCCTTCCGGACCCATCACTGAGCATTTTCCCGATGAGCACCTGCTGACTATTGGTACTAGCCTTCCATGGTTTGCTAATGTAGTAAATTACTTGGCATCTCATCAGATTCCGTCCGATTGGCCGAAGGCCAAGAAGGACAAATTACGCTCCGATGCCAAGTATTACATTTGGGAAGACCCGTACCTCTTCCGCATAGGTGCCGATCAGATCATCCGGACATGTGTCCCGGAAGAGGAATTCAACAATATCCTCTCTTTCTGCCATGACCAGGCATGCGGTGGCCATTTCGCCGGGCATAAAACCGCATCAAAAGTCCTCCAGTGCGGCTTTTACTGGCCCACACTGTTCAAAGATGCATACAATCACTGCAAGGCATGCAGTCGTTGCCAGACTTTGGGCAACATGAGCCATCGCGACATGATGCCTATGCAGCCGATTCTAGTATGCGAAATCTTTGATGTTTGGGGGATTGATTTTATGGGCCCCTTTCCTGTTTCGGATGGTTTCGAATACATTCTGTTGGCTGTGGACTACGTGTCCAAATGGATCGAAGCCATACCGACCCGAACTTGTGATCACAAAATCGTTCTCAAATTCATTCATCAAAACATTTTCTCAAGGTTCGGGATTCCTCGTGCAATAATCTCTGATGGGGGGACCCATTTCACAAATGCTCAGTTTAGGTCACTGATGACCAAATACGGGGTGTCTCACCGAATCTCTACTCCTTACCACCCCCAAACTAATGGTCTAGCTGAGCTGTCTAATCGGGAGATCAAGAAATCCTGCAAGTCACTGTTCGACCTGACAGGAAGGACTGGTTGTCCCGACTTCCGGAAGCATTGTGGGCCTATAGGACCGCCCACAAAACCCAATTAGGCATGTCTCCCTTTAGACTGGTATACGGAAAGGCGTGTCACCTTCCCGTAGAACTGGAGCATAAAGCCTATTGGGCAGTACGGAACTGTAATCTAGATTTTCTGAAGGCTGGAACCCACAGAAAACTTCAAATCAGCGAGATTGATGAATTACGCTTAGACGTGTATGAGAGCTCGCGAATCTACAAGGAGCGGGTTAAAGCCTTCCACGACAAGCATATCTCGAGAAAGATCTTTCATCCTGGTCAAAAGGTCCTACTCTTTGATGCCCAACTAAAACTCTTCCCAGGAAAACTGAGATCCAAGTGGGTCGGACCATATTTGGTCGGACAGGTTTTTGGAAATGGAGCAATCGAAATCAGTCCACTCAGCCACGATTCTGAACCTTTCATCGTGAACGGTCAGAGACTCAAGCCGTTCATTGATGTAACTTCTACTGATTTGGCTGAAGCATCTTATATCCTCCATTCCCCTTGAGCTTATTGCGCCCAGCCGATGGCGTAAAACTCAGCGCTTAACGGGAGGCAACCCGTCATTTTCCTAAAAATCCAAAACTTTTTCTGACACCTTTTTGCACTTAATGTTCACCCTTGTAGACAGCCGACCCCACCTCAGATGCTTGCATCTGGGATTAGAAACCGTCCGCAAAAATTCAACCCGACCCATTCACACATCCAAATTTCTGTCTTAAGGAATGAACTAAGCTAAATAAAAACCCCCTAGGTTACAATGAGGACATTGCAAATCTTAGGCATGGGGGGGTATGTAAGTGCAAAACTTGTAAGAAAAGGTTTCAAACAAAAAAATTCACATATGCCAAAAACACCATAAAAATTAAAAAAAATTTTGAAAAAGAATAAGAGGAAAAGAGGAGAAGGAAATTTTGTGAAGGAGGAAAAAAGAAACAAAAGGGAAAAAGGAGCACAAAATATAAGAAAAAAGTGATAGTCATTAGTAAGGAACTAAGGAATTAACGTAAGTTCTAGACCTCATTCAAGAAAATAACTGAAAATTGCATAATGAGATTAGTAAGAACGCAAACCTTAGGCATTCTTGGATAGACTCTTAGTACCCATTAAGATCTGAACATTCCTCAAGAGGTTGAGGAAAATGAAAAGCTGAAGTATTAGGTCTAAGGCTTAGGGAGTATTTGGCCTCGTTAACTAATTTTTGGTTTACGAGACTTAGTAACCTAAGCACCCTAACCTCACACACAGCCTGGTTCAGTAAGCGTAAAAATCAGAATCACGCAAAAGCGTCGCAAAATTCTGAAAAGAACACCTAGAATAGGAGCGGCCGATCAACACAAGTTGATTTGGACGAGTTCCCAGCGCGGAGAGATGGGAAATCCCCTCGAAGATGCGTAACAAAATATCATCTCCTCGGTGCTTGTCTCTTAGGATATTTACATATCCTACTGGGGGCATGTAAGCACTCTGCTGGTTCAGATTCCATGGATGGCATTATCTCGAAGTGTCAATTGCCAGGGTCTGAATTCAGCCACGGAACACCATGGATTGGATTATCTCAAAATCTCAATAGCCAGGGTTTCGGGGGTTGCCATGGGCGGTGCTATCTAAAAGCATCGATCGCCAGGAACCCTTGAGGATTGATGATGGGAGCAAGGAATCTGATACAGACCGTGTTGAAAAGCCAATCCTAGGCTAGAACTAAAAAGAAAAAGAGAGAGAAAACTCTCCAAACAAAATAACTTTCTATCTCTCTCTTACAAAACGCACTGCGAACTGAGCCAGGGCAAAAATCATTTCAAGCACGGGTGCTTTAACCACAAAGTCCAATAAACCTTAGGTTAGTTCTTGTGGGCCTTAAAAACCTTTGCTAAGGACTGAGGCTAAGGCTAGACAGATTTGGATCTTGATTGGTACTAGAGTACCTTTTAGGCCTATGGTCAGCATTCTAACCTAATCTGAGCTCAAATGAAAAAGCACTTATCTAAAGCTATTAAGAACTTCATGGTCTAGAACAAGGGTTGAAACCTTAAGTTTTTGCTAAGGGACTAGCAAAAGCTAGGCATGGGGGTATGATGAGAACCTCATCATGAGCCATAACTAGCTCATTTTGACCTAATACAAAGGATAAAAGCTCCTATATAACTCAAGGAAAGGCTTAACTCAAAGAATTCTGAGTTTAAGGAGAAAACGAGTCATAAGGGGTAAAAATGCAATTTTACTAGTATAATCTGCATACAGGGTAATTCAGGGTCCAAACATAGGTCAAAGCAACCTAATAAGAATAAAAGTGGGATGAGATGATCTGACAAGGGCTACAGCAATTCCAAGGAACTAAATGATAATCTGTAACCCTAAAATAAACCCACTTCAATTCACGAGGTTCAAGGCAAAGAAAAAATGGAATAAACCCTCTAAAATTCATAGAAAAATAATCTCTAGGGTTTAGAACCTTCAATTTGACCTTAGGAACCCATCTTGACCTACATTGAGAACTATACCCAATTAATAACTTAATTTGGGTTTTTGCGTAAACTGACCAGTCAAACAAGGTTTAATCTAGAAATAAAATTCACCATCAGATTCCTGAGGTCCTAATTAGTCATGTATAAAAACTTGAGCCTAAGAAGAAACCTTCTTGACCAACTTTACACTTTGGTCCTCATATATTTACTTTTTGGCCCTCAACTTTTGAACCCTCGCATTTTGGCCCCTAACTTTCCTTCTTTCTTTGCGTTCAGGTCCTCCCTGCAAAACCTGCCAGCACCATGCTCCGGCGACCTTGCGCGGAGCATGGCGCCGCGCAGGGTGAGGGGGAGGGTCTGGCAAGTAAACTGGGGGTGCCCTGCGTCGTCAGCCGTCGCAGGGACACCCCCCTGGTCGCTGCAACCCACCATACCGGCCGTGCGAACGCACGGACGGTATGGGTTTCCATCTCCGGCATCCTCCGGCGAGGGAGACACATCGTCTCCCTCTGCCTTCCTCTCTGATTCGGCCCCTATAAATACCCCCGTCGCTCCACCGTTCTTCGGAGCTCGGATCTGACGGAGAAAACCCCCAACTTTCCTCTCTTCTCACTCCGGCAGACGCCCACCAGCTCCGGCGGTTCTTCCTCCTCCTCCTCTTCGCTCTGCCGTAATACCAGCAGCAGAGACTTCTTCCCTTGCTCTTCCCGCGTCGCGCAATACCAGCGCGCGCTGCCTCTGCCCCGTCGTCACCGCCGTCCTCCCCCACTGGGCACCTTCTTCTCCGGCGACAGCAGGTATAGCCCTCCGCCTCCTCGCCCCCTTCGTCACTTTAGTTAGGTTAGAACTACTTCCCTCTATTCTCTCTCTGTTTTCCCCCTGCTATTTTTATCTAATTACCCCTCGACCACGCCTAATCACCCTCACCTTCTCCGCCTCCGGCCATCCTCCGGCGAGCCGCTCCCATCACTCCAGCAACCCACACGGCTCGCCGACCACCGCAGAATCTCCGCCTCCTCACCCTGATCCATTTCCGCCCTTCCACTTCCCCCAAATCACCCTCTGCAACTCCACCGAACAAACCCATCTCCCGACCCACAGTCCGACCTAGGGCAGCCCTTAGGCTCTGCCCCGGCCCCTGTACACCCCCCGACCACCTTCGCCGTGCCACGGCGAAGGTCCTCCGCGTTTCTGATTGGGCCGAGAGGCTGTTTTTCTGTGGGCAGGTACCTGCGCTCGTCGCCGCCATTGTTGAAGCGAAGCAGCTTCTTCACCTGCTGCCCCAGGTGCGCCGCGCCCAGGTCACACTCCCAGACTGTGCGGGGGCATTTCGGCAAAGCGTAGGCTGCAGTTGAGTCGAAGCTCTCGCGCGAAGCCCCCGCGCTTCGCCTCGACGGCCGCTGCTTCCTCCGCGCAGGCACCGAAATTGGGGTGGGGCATTTAGTCCCACCTCGTAACCTTTCAGAGGAGAGCGCCTGCATAAAGGCAAAAAGTGCCTTATGCTCGTTGCCTCCTGAGCACGGGGTGAGGTCCCTCTCACTCACTCGCTCTCTCGACCCGGTCTCGTCCGCGCTCACGCCTCGCGGACCTGGCCCGACCCGACTTAGACTGACCTGCACTCCTCGCCCACCACGCACGCCGGTGGGCCTGCACCCGGGCGCGACCCGTACCCGGCTATCCGGCTGCTCTGGGAGAGCTATCCTAAGAGCGGATTCTGTGAGAGAGAGACGCGAGGGAGGGTAGAGATAGGTTTTGCCCCTCTGATCAAGCTGTGTAAGTGTGCAGGCACAGGTGAAGAAGAACCGTGGAAGAAGACGAAGGCTGAAGGAAGGAGGATCACCGAGCGGCACTGTAGCTGCGGCGGTTTAAGTCGTCTGATTGGAAAATCAGACGACGTCCTGAAGGCAAAGAAGGAGAAGGAAGGCGAGGCAGAGGAGAACGCAGAGAGGCCAAGGGAAGAACTGAAAGAAGAAGAAGAGCACGAGAAGAAGAAGGTCTGAAGAAAGGAAAAGAAGAAAGAAAGAAGAAGAAGAACAGGACCGCAAGGGAGAAGAAAAAGAAAGAGACGAGCAGAAACAAGAACTGAAAGAAGAAGAAGAGCATCACTACTGTTGCAGATAAAGCAGAAGAGCCAAGCAGAAGAAGATAGGCAAAGAGAAAAGAAGAGAAGAAGAAAGAAGCCAACAAATTCTCTCTCTCTCTCTCTCTCTTTATTTTTTGTAAAAGAAACTTGTATCTCTAGAATACAACTTGCTCCCTGAGTTCGACCTCGGGAACTCTTTATTTCCGAGTAACAAATTGTATTAAACTGGTAATCACCTCTCTATAATATACTACGACGAAATAATAAAACTATAGAGGAAGGTAGCCACCAGGCAGGAAATTCCCAAACTCAAGACCACCCTTTCAGCCCTGTCCACAACCACCTCATCCTTACCAGCTGCCTCAGCCTCGGCCCAACCCTACTTATTCATCAGGGCCAAACCAAGACCAAATGTCCCTCATCCTTCGGACTCTGGCTGACATTCAGGGAACGAATGCAGCTTTTCAGAAACAACACAAGGACGAACTTACAGAGGTTCGAAACCAACTGGCCCAGTTGGCAAATTCTCGCCAACTAGGCACACTTCCTTCTCAACCTCTTCCTAACCCGAATAACGTGCTGACCCAGCGGCGCATTATGAACCCAAACCCAGGCCAAGCACACATGATTTATCAGGCCCCCTCTGTTCCTTCAACTGATGGGATGGAGGCCTCCACTTCTTATGCGGGCTATCAGCAGCAACCCATTCTATCAAACCCTAGCCAAAACCAGGCAGGACTAAATTCTGTAACAACCCGTAGTGGTAAGGAGACCCAAGATCCACCCTATCCAGACCACTCCAAGCCTGGTAGTGATCCAAACCCTAGGACAGTAATCCAGGACATTCCTATCCCTGTCCTAGATCAAAGACCTAGACCTATCCTAGTAGAACCAACCAAGGTTCCATTTCCCGAGGCCTTGACCAAGGGAAAGAAAACCAAGCCTGTGGCACCAGAGGAGGACCTAGTCAAGCTCTTTGAGCAGGTCCAAATAAACATCCCCTTGATGGATACGATTCGCCATGTACCAGCTTATGTACGATTCTTAAAGAATGTGTGTACACCTCAGCGTAAGTCGCGATCCAAGAGTGGGAGTCCAATTTTACTGTCAAAGCAAGCCAGCTCTGTAATCCTAAGCAGACTCCCACCCAAGGCAAAAGATCCAGGTACTCCCCTGATTTCCTACAAAATAGGTGAAACCCAATTCGACAGAGCATTGCTAGACTTGGGTGCTTCCATAAATCTGATACCCACATCCTTACTAAAACACCTAGAAGAATCTGACCTAAAACCAACTGAGGTGACACTACAGTTAGCAGATCGATCTATAAAGTCACCTAAAGGGATTCTTGAGGATGTTATTGTAAGAGTGAGGGATTTCTATTTTCCTGTAGACTTTATAGTCATAGACATGGATGCACTTGAAAACCCTAGGGATACATCGATCATTCTAGGGAGACCTTTCCTAGCTACTACTAGAGCCAACATCAGTTTTGAGGAGGGCCAAATAGAGCTGAAATTTGGAAATCAAACCCTCAAAATTGATATCTTTAAGGCCCAACAAGGAATCAATTGCGGTGTCATTAAAACAAATCTATGATATTAGGGCCTTGGTTGATGAAACGAATTTTGAGAACAACCTGATTATACCTCATCAACCACAGAAAGATCTTGAACCAAAATTAGAGGAGTTAGACCGTGATTTAGACAAACCCATAACTCCTATCGTTGAACCTCACACTTACCCTGAACCACCCGCTGCTGCTGATAAGCCCATCCTTGAACTAAAACCCCTTCCTGATCATTTCAAATACATCTTCTTGGGTTCTAATCAGACTTTTCCTATGATTATAAATTCCAAGCTCACTCCTGATCAGGAATCCCATTTGATTGCTGTTCTCCAGCAACATCGTAGAGCCATTGGATGGACTCTCGATGACTTGACTGGAATAAGTCCCTCTTATTGTACGCACCATATTTATTCAGAAGAGGGCGCACGACCTTCTCGTGAAATGCAGAGACGTTTAAACCCCAATCTGTAGGAGGTCGTGAAAAAGGAGATCACCAAGTGGTTAGATGCAGGGATCATCTACCCGATCTCCGACAGTCGTTGGGTAAGCCCAATTCAAGTCGTGCCTAAAAAGGTAGGGCTCACCACCATTACGACTGAAATCGGAGAAGTCATACCTACCCGATTAGCCAACTCATGGAGAGTTTGTATAGATTACCGACGACTCAATTCCTACACAAAGAAGGATCATTTCCCACTACCTTTCATTGATCAGATTCTCGAGAAATTAGCGGGAAATCGATTCTTCTGCTTTCTTGACGAGTACTCCAGTTATAACCAAGTTGCTATTCATCCTGAGAACCAAGAGAAGACCATGTTCACCTGCCCCTTCGGAATGTATGCATTCCGAAGGATGCCTTTCGGTCTCTGCAATGCACCCGTGACTTTTCAGCGATGCATGCTTGCCATATTCTCTGATATGGTAGGTGATTATCTGGAAGTCTTCATGGATGTCTTCTCAATCTTCAGGGCATCATTTGATGATTGCCTCCAGCACTTGGTTCATATACTCAGGCGTTGCATCGATGTTAATTTGGTTCTTTCCTGGGAAAAGAGCCATTTTATGGTGTCTGAGGGGATCATCCTAGGACATCTGATTTCTGAGAAAGGCATCCAAGTGGATCGAGCCAAGGTTGATTTAAGTTCTCAACTTCCTATGCCTAGCTCGATCAGGGACATCCGTTCTTTTCTGGGGCACGTCGATTTTTACTGTCGTTTCATTCCTGATTTTTCGAAAATCGCATACCCCCTGGCTACTCTTCTCTCTAAGGATGTCCCCTTTGAGATCTCCAAGGAATGCACTCAAACCTTTGAAAACCTCCGTGACCGAGTCACCCAAGCCCTGATCCTACAATCCCCTAATTGGTCTCAACCCTTTGAGATCATGTGCGATGCATCTGATTTCGCTGTAGGAGCGGTTCTGGGGCAGAAAGTTGACGGGAAACCCGTGGTCATCTACTACGCTAGCAAGACACTTGACGAGGCTTAGCGTAACTACACAATTACGGAGAAAGAGCTGTTAGCCATAGTATTTGCCCTTGAAAAATTTTGATCTTATCTCCTAGGTTCCCACGTCATCATCTACTCGGATCACACGGCTGTGAGGCATCTCCTTGCCAAGAAGGACGTGAAGCCCCGACTAATCCGATGGATCTTGCTGTTGCAAGAATTCAACCTCGAGATTCGCGACAAAGCGGGAAGACAAAATGTGGTAGCTGACCATTTGTCTTGCCTTCCTTCTGAGATCATCAACCCTTCTGGACCCATCACGGAGCATTTCCCTGATGAGCACCTGCTGACTATTGGTACTAGACTTCCATGGTTTGCTAATATAGTAAACTACTTGGCATCTCATCAGATCCTGTCTGATTGGCCAAAGGCCAAGAAAGACAAATTGCGCTCTGATGCCAAGTACTACATTTAGGAAGATCCGTACCTCCTTCGGATAGGTGTCGACCAAATCATCCGGAGATGTGTCCTAGAAGGTGAAATAAATGATATTCTCTCCTTCTGCCATGACCAGGCATGCGGTGGCCATTTCTCTGGGCACAAAATCGCATCGAAAATCCTCCAGTGTGGCTTTTATTGGCACACTCTGTTCAAGGACGCATACAATCACTGCAAGGCATGCAGTCGTTGCCAAACTTTGGGCAATATGAGCCATCGCGACATGATGCCTTTGCAGCCAATTCTCGTATGCGAAATCTTTGATATTTGGGGGATTGATTTTATGGGCCCCTTTCCTGTTTCGGATGACTTCGAGTACATTCTGATAGCTGTGGACTACGTGTCGAAATTGATCGAAGCCATACCGACCCGAACTTGTGATCATAAAATCATCCTCAAATTCATTCATCACAATATCTTCTCACGGTTCGGGATTCCGCGTGCTATCATCTCTCACGAGGGGACCCATTTCACGAATGCTCAGTTCAGGTCACTGATGACCAAATATGGGGTGTCTCACTAAATCTCCACTCCTTATCACCCCCAGACTAATGGTCTAGCTGAGCTATCAAATTGGGAGATCAAGAAAATCTTGCATGTCACTGTTCGGCCTGATAGGAAGGACTGGTCATCCCGACTTTCGGAAGCCTTGTGGGCCTATAGGATCGCCCATAAAACCCAATTAGGCATGTCTCCCTTTAGACTGGTGTATGGGAAGGCGTGTCACCTTCCTATCGAATTGGAGCACAAAGCCTATTGGGCAGTACGGAGTTGTAATCTAGATCTTTCTAAGGCTAGAACCCACAGAAAGCTTCAAATTAGCGAGATCGATGAATTACGCCTTGATGCGTACAAAACTCATGAATCTACAAGGAGCGGGTTAAAGCCTTCCATGACAAGCACATCTCTAGAAAGATCTTCCATCCTGGTCAGAAGGTCCTACTCTTTGATGCCCGACTCAAACTTTTCCCTAGGAAAGTGCGATCCAAGTGGGTCGGACCATACCTTGTCTGACAGGTTTTTGGAAATGGAGCCGTCGAAATCAGTTTGCTCAGCCATGATTCCGAACCTTTCATCGTGAACGGTCAGAGACTCAAACCATTCATTGATGTAACCTCTACTGATTTGGCTGAATCATCAATTATCCTCCATTTTCCCTGAGCATATTGCGCCCAGCCGATGGCGTAAAACTCAGCGCTCAACGAGAGGCAGCCCGTCATTCTCTTTGAAAAAACCTGAAACTTTTTCTGACACCTTTTCGCACTTAAGGTTCACCCTTTAGGACAGCCGACTTCACCTTAGGTGCTTGCATCTGAGATTAGAAATCATCCGCAACTGTCACCCCGACCCATTCACTCATCAAAACATCTATCCTAATGTATGAACTAAGTTGAATAAAAACCCTCCTAAGGTACAATGAGGACATTGTAAATCTTAGGCATAGGGGGGTATGAAAGTGCAAATCTTAAGAAAAGGTTTTAAACAAAAAAAAATTCACATATGCCAAAAACACCATAAAAATTAAAAAATTTTTGAAAAAGAATAATAAAATGAGAGGAGGAAAGAAATTTTGTGAACTCTACAAAGGAGAAGGAGAAAAAGGAACGAAATGAAAAGGAGCACAAAATGAAAGAAAAGTGATAGTCATTAATAAGAAATTAAGGAATTAACCTAAGTTCTAGACCTCATTCAGGAAAAGAAATGGAAAGTGCACAGTGAGATTAGTAAGAACGCGAATCTTATGCATTCTTGGATAGACTCTTAGTACCCATTAAGATCTAGACATTCCTCAAGAGGTTGAGGAAAATGAAAAGCTTAAGTATTAGGTCCAAGACTTAGGGAGTATTTGGCCTCGTTAACTAACTTTTGGTTTATGGGACTCAGTAACCTAAGCACCCTAACTTCACACACAGCCTAGTTTAGTAAGCACAAAAATCAAAATCACGTAGAAGCGTTGCAAAAATTCTGAAAATAACACCTAGAGTAGGAGTGGCTGATCAACATAAGTTGATTTGGATGAGTTCCCAGCACGAAGAGGTGGGAAATTCCCCTCGAAGATGCGTAACAAAATATCATCTCCTCGGTGCTTGTCTCTTAGGATAGTTACATATCCTACTAGGGGCATGTAAGCACTCTGCTGGTTCAGATTCCATGGATGGCATTATCATGAAATGTTAATTGCCAGAGTCTGAATTCGGCCACGGAACACTATGGATGGGATTATCTCGAAATCTCAACAGCTAGGGTTCTGGGGGTTACCATGGGCGGTGCTATCTTGAAGCATCGATTGCCAGGAACCCTTGAGGATTGATGATGGGGACAAGGAATCTGATACAAACCGTGTTGAAAAGCCAATCCTAAGCTAGAATTAAAAACAAAAAGAGAGAGAAAACTCTCCAAACATATAAATCTTCTACCTCTCTTTCTTACAAAGCGCACTGTAAACTGAGCAAGAGCTAAAATTATTTCAAGCACGGGTACTTTAACCACAAAGTCCAATAAGCCTTAGGTTAGTTCTTGTAGGCCTTAAAAATCTTTGCTAAGGACTGAGGCTGAGGCTAGACAAATCTGGATCTTGGTTGGTACTTGAGTACCTTTTAGGCCTATGGTTGTCATTTTGACCTAATCTAGGTTGCAAAAGAAAAAAGCACTTATCTGAAATCATTAAGAACTTCATGGTCTAGAACAAAGGTTAAAACCTTAAAATTTTGCTAAGGGACTAGCAAAAGCTAGGCATGGGGGTATGATGAGAACCTCATCATGAACCCTAACTAGCACAATCTAATCCAAATATGTGTGAAAAAGCTCCTACAAAACCTGAAGAGAGGCTTAACCTAGAGAATTCTGAGTTTAAGAATAAAATAAATCATCAGGGGTAAAACTGCAATTTCACTAATGCAGTATGCGAACAGGGTAATTAAGGGTCCAAACATAGGTTAAGCAAGCTTAACAATGAGGGAAGTGGGATGATCTGATCTGAAAAGGGTTATAGCAACTTTTAGGAATTAAATGACATTCTGTAACCCTAAAACAAACTCACTTTAATTCACGAGGTTCGGGGCAGGATAAAAATCAACTAAACCCTCCAAAATTCATAGAAAAATATCCCCTAGGGTTTAGAACCTTCAATTTAGCCTTTGAAACCTATTTTGACCTAAAATGAGAATCATGCCCAATTAATGACTTAATTTAGGTTTTTGCGCAAATTGACCGGTCAAACATGGTCCAACCTAAAATCAAAATTCACCATTAAAATCCTTAGGTTCAAATTAGTATAGTATGAAAACTTGGGCCTAAGAAAAGATCATCTTGACCAACTTTACAAATTGGTCCTCTTAATTTACTTTTTGACCCTTATCTTTTGAAACCCTTACGTTTAGGCCCCCAACTTCTCGTTGTTCTTTGCAGAACGGTCCTCCCTGCCACTTCTACATAGTGCCATGCCTCCGGCGACCTTGCGTGGAGGATGGCACCACGCAGGGCAGGGCGGTCGTCCTCTAGAACAGACGGGGGTTCCCTGCGACGTCCTCTATCGTAGGGACCCGCCTCTGCCCTCTGCGATCAACCATGGCTCTCGTGTGAATGCACGAAAGGCATGGGTATCCTCTACGGCCACTCTTCGACGAGGCTGGCACGTTGCCACCTCGGTCCCCTCTCCGTGCCAATGCCTTTATAAGGAGCAGCAAGGTCTACTGACTCCTTCAAGCTTCCTCTGGTGGAGAAATACCCCCCACTTCATCTCTTCCCCCTCCGGTCAGAGCACCCAAGCTTCCGGCGATCTTCTCCTCCTCCTGCTCGTCGCTCTGTTGCCCTACCTGCAGCAGAGTTTACTCTGCCCTATCGTCCGCACCAGGCCGTACCAGCTGGCGCCCTCCGACCGCCTCCTCGTCGCCAATACCCTCCTCCTGGGCATCTTCGTCCTCAGCTCCAGCAGGCACGAGTTGGGCGCTGCTCTCTCCCCCTTCATCGAGTAAATAGGTACAAAGTTTCCTCTCTCTCTCCCTTGTATTTTCCCCCTTCTAATTTGCCATTTCAACCACCCAACTGCCATTGTCAAACTCCATCTTCCCCATCTCCGGTCTCCTTCTCTGGCGAGGCCATCCCACTTCCACAAACCTCCTCACCCCTCACTGACTACCCCAGAAGCTCCCCCTCACTCCACTCAACCGTTACCCCCTCTCCATTTACTGCCAATTACAGCCCGACCACCCCCCGAACAGACCCATTTCCGCGCCCACATTCTGACCTAGGTCCACCTCCACAGGTGCTCTCGCGCCTCGCCGACCACCGCACTCCGGTGAAGCTTCCCACGTTTTCTAATGTGGCTGAGAGGCCATCATTGTGCTTTCAGGTCAGAGCCCCCTCGCCGCCATTGTTAAGCTGCTGCAGCTCCTTCGCTCGCAGCTCCAGGCTTCCTCCAACCCAGGCGCACATCCCAGGCAGCGCGGATTGCTGCTGTGAATACGCCCAGGCTTTCGATTTGGGTCGCGAGCCTCGCAGCTGCCCCAATTGGCAGCAGCTTCCTCAGCCACGGGCATGAGATTTGGAGGTGGGATTTTAGTCCCACCTCGTAAGTGTGAGGCTGCGCACCCACACTTATATTGAAAAAGTGTATCAGTCTATTTGCCTTCGATACACAGGGGTCAGGTCCCTCTCACCCACACACAGCCCGCCACGCGCTCGCTCGCCCTTGCCCGCGCTCACGCCCCGTAGGTCTGGGCCGGATCCGACTACCCGACCATGCACTCCTCGCCCACCACCACACGCTGGTGGGCCTGGTCTCGGGTGCGCTACCCGAACCCGATTACTCAGCTCTGGGAGAGCATTCCTAAGAGAGATTCTGAGAAAGAGAGAGACGTGGGGAAGGGGTAGGGGTAGGTTTTGCACTGACCACTGTGTGTGCACGCAGGAAAGAAAGAAAGAAAGAAGAAGAAGGAGCAAGCTAAGGAAGAGAGGAGGAGCGGCCGAATCCTTAGCCACACTGGGCAGTTGAAGAAGAAAGGAAGGAGAGGAGTTGAAGAAGAAGAGAAGAAGCCATACTGTAGCAACCCACAGTTAAGTCGTTTGAGCATCAAATCAGACGACGGAAGGTCAGCGGCCAGAGCAGCAAGAAGAGGAAAAGAAAAGGAGCAGAAGCAGAGAAGAGAAAGAACAAGGCAGGCTGAGAAGAAAGGAAGACTCTGCAGCTGAAAGAAAGAAAGAAAAAGAGAGGAGAAAGAAGTAGATCACCACAGCCGTAGGCTAAAGAAGAAAGAAGAAGATAGGAAGAAAAGAAGAGGAAGAAGAAGAGGAACGGCCAAGAAGAAGAAAAGAGAGAAAAAGAAGAGAGAAGAGGAAGAAGCCAACAAAACTCTCTCTCTCTCTTATTATTTTTGTAACAAAATTGTGAATATTTATGCTTCTAGAATCCTAGTTGCTCCCTGAGTTCGACCTCGGGAAAACTTATTATTCCGAGTAAAAAATTTTCTGTAGTAATTTGGTAGCTGTTTTGTCATATAGTACAACGATTGTAAACCATAAATAACCATCACGATAAAACAAAACACGCTTTCAACGGTTACTAACCACCAATCCCTAATAATGCCTCCTTAATAAAGTTCATGAATGTATGCTAGCTTGTGTTGTGTTGAAAAAAAGAAATTATACATAGAAAAAGAAGGGTAAAGAAAAAGAAAAAAAGAAAAAAATTATAAAAAGAAGAAAAAGCAAAGAAAAAGAGTGTGAATATTTAGTGTTTATTTCAATTGCATTGAGACAATGCCACCCAATAAATTTGAGATCCACCAAATAAAGCCTTAACCTATCTTTCTGTGTTTCTGATCACCTGAATACTAGCTGAGGAATTCCAACTTAGTGTTATAGTTATGGAAGTCAATTAAAGTGTTAATGCCAAGTGAGACCACCAAATATAGGTCATATGTGTGGATCTGGTGAGATTGTGAGCTTTAAAAAGAAAGAGAAAAAAGAAAGAAAAAAAAGAAAAAGAAAAAAAAAAGAAAAAAGGAAAAGAGAGAATAAATACAAAAGAACCATAAGAGAGCATAGTTTTCTCGTCTTTCTCTGGGTTGACTTACCTGAGAGTCTGAAAATCTAGATTCTGTAGTACTAATTTCTATGTAGCACCAAATGAATGAGCCACCAAGTACACACCATGTGCCTCAGACATCCTCTACCTAAGCTTAAAGCTGGGGTGGAATTCATAGAATATCTTGAATGCCCCGAGAAAAGAAGTCCTCCTATCTTGCTAGAATTTTACTAGCTGTCAAGTACAGGCTTTAGAGGTGAATTAGGTCTTTCACTCGAATCCGTTGCAAAAGATACATAGCTGCACTTTCACATACCTGGATTTCAAGATGAAACAAAAGGAGAAAAATCTTTAGTCAAACTCTTTGATAAAAGGAATAAGCAGTCCTTTAGGAATCGAATTTGTAAATAACTTAGTCACGCATTTAGTCTTGCATTTGCTAGGAACTAGAAAAGTTTAGGCATGAGGGTATGATTGCACAGCAATCATGGGTCCTAATCAACCTAAATAATGTCTAGACATAGCTTAAATTGAGGATATTGCACTCATATCTTGCATATCATGCATTGCATCAGTCTACTTAGAATAAGATGAGATATCCTACTAGTTAATAGTTTTTATTACTATCTGTAGATAATAAAGTGATCCAGGATGGAGATAGTGGAATAAAGCAATAAAGGAAGAAGAAAACTAATCAAGATAAGTGGAGCGAGGAGGATAGCCTTATCCCCCTTAGAAACCCTAGGACAGCCTTCCCAAACCCAAAACCACCTCCATTAGGACACCTTAGCCTCAAAACCCAAACATGGATAGCACTATCCAAGTTTTTATCCACCCTATCCCTCTCCCAAACACTTAGGAACCAAAACCCACCTTAGAAAACCTAAAACCCACTCTCCAGCACCTTTAAAGACGTCCAAACATCTTGCTGGACGTCTGATTTCTACAAAATAACAATCCAAGAAGGTAAAACTCTTACTGACACAGAATTAGATGTCTAACTTAATGTCCAGATGTCCAATTTTGTAAGATAAGTCATCTGACCACTATTCTGGATGTCTGATACTGCTCTCCGATTCCTAATTTTGGTATTGGAAGCCCTAGCTTTCCTATTTTGACCTAGGAACCCCTCCGGACACCCTAGGAAACCTAATTAGAGACCTCCTAAGCCTAGTCTACTATCCATAGCCCTACTTATCCTATCCCTTACCTAATTGAACCAACCCATACCTAATTGGGTGCATCTACAATTGATTGGGTGCACCTAAGCCCAATTAGATCCACCCAGGATCTAATTTACTCATACCTATTAGGATTACCCTAGCCAAATCACATCCACACATCCAATTAGACTTGACCTAGACCTAATTAGGTTCACTCCTATCCAATTAAACTTTCCTAAGCCTAATTAGGTCCATACCCACCTAATCTAGATTGACCCAATCTATTTAGCACTTAATCCTACCAAAACTTGCAACCTAGCCCTACGAAAAACACACCCACACCCACACACACACACCTTCCTATTCTACCCCTACCAAACCCACGCATACTATCTTGGAAACCCTAAAAGCTTGTGTGAAACCTAGATCCTGAAAAGGTGCCATTGGCTATTTTTGGAGACACCAAAAGTGTCAACCAAATGGAGCCTTCCCATAAGGTCAAAGAGAGAGCCACAAAATTGCACACCAACTCCCCCATTCCCCTCCACCAAAACTTGCGACCACTCCCATACACCCTCCAACCCTAAGGCCATTCTTCTCCACCTTCTTCAAGGTGCTCCTCCTCCAAGCACCACCATGGGTGGCTAAGCAAGAAGAGGAGGAAGGCCACCTTCCTCCTCTACTCTCCTTCATGAGGGCGTGGCAATAGAGGGGACATTCTACTCTTCTTCATGGTCAGCTAGAAAAGCTAGAGAAGCTTCTCTCCAAAGCTTTAAGGACGACTAGGAAGAAGAAGGGTTCTCCACACTCTCTTCTTCTTGTGGGCGTGCTACCCTCTCTCCACTTGGGTGCACTCGCCTCCTCTCTTTCTTAATCTTGGATGGCCATGAAGGCTCACCCATAGCCTCTTGTGGTTGGCCATCTCTTTTGGTAGGCATGTAGACAGGTTTGCATACCCAACGTCTAGCCTACACCCTCACACAAGGCCGATGGCTCGAGTGGAAACTTTCCGACGTGAGGGATTCTCTTTTTATATGCTTTCTAGTGTAGATGTGTTGACATTTTTATGCATAAATAATATTTTGTGATCATCGTTCTATGATTGATTGTCTTTGTCTTCATGCGACTTAGGTTTGTTACACTATGCACGGCCACCATGGCCCCACTTAGATGCACGTAGTCACTTAGGTTTTTGCTAGTTTATCTAGATCTAGGTTTTGTTGTGTCTCAAAATAAAAAGCAAAAACACAAAAGGACAAAAATATTAGGTTAGATTAGATTTAGGTTAGATTAAGCCAATCCAAATCTTGACTTGTTTTCACTCCTCCAAGAGACAAACGACCGGGACTGAAGTTTTCAAAAGAATAAAATCCATCAAGTTTTGATGTTATAAATGTTTTTGTCAAGGTGATTTCGCAACTATATGATTGTGTTTTTGTGTAGTTTGTTAATTTAGGATTTTAAGTCATTGCAACACACAAAAATAGATTCGCTTTTAAAATTTATAACCTAAATAGTGGGGTATCTAGGGTCATCCAAGGAGGCAATATGCTTGCAAATCAAATCCCTTACTTGGAAAACAGATCTCAACTTTCTTTTTGGTCTTTTTCAATATATCATTTTTTAGGATTTTGAAATGACGAAGGAAAACACGAGTTGTTGGTGGGAAAGTAAATAACAACTACGATCACTAAGCTAACACCTCAGTGACAAATAATTCCTCTCCCTAAGCTCACTCTAGGCACGTGGAGTCCTAGAGTAATTAGGGAGAGGGAGTGAAGAGTGCTAGAATTAGTAATTAAAATGCGACTAAAAAGAAATTTCAAAGAAAGCAGCTAGATTAATGAGAAAGTGTTTTACAGAAAAACCTAGTAGATGAATGCTTCTACTAGTATATAATTGCAACAAATAAAATAAAACACAAGTCCTCCTGAATTGTTGGTGAAGAGGGGAAGCTCCTTGCTCCAAGCTTAGGGGCTCTTAGGCTTGGAAAGGGCTCCTCCTTCTCCTTCCTTGAGATGCTCCTCCAAGGTGGAAGCTACCACCCTCAATGCTCTCCTTCGAGGGTGGGCGTGCACCACCCTTGCTCCTCCTTGGCTGGCCATTCTCCTAGTAATGGAGTGCTTCTCCTCCTTGCCGTGGCACAAGGGAGAAGAAAAAGGGGAAGAAGGCACCAAGTGGGCAGGTAGGATGCCCCCTTAATATTCTTTTCTTCTTCTTCCTTGGCCTTTAATTATGGTGGGTATATGGTAGACTAAAACTAATGGAGGATGATGAAAATGTGGGAAGTTAGGTGGATATATATAGTGTAGGAAGGGGGGCATAGGTGGCTCTTGGAATGGATGGCTAGGATAGGATATGGGGGGTAGTTGGGGATCCTAGGGCTAAGGGTGATTGGCGCGAACCCAAGGGTTACCTAGGTGGTGGTTATGGGTGGTGGCACCCTTTGACATTGGCACCAAAATGGGTTCTAGAAGGGAGGCTTAGGTGGCGCCAAGTAGGGTTCTAGAAGGAGGGGTAGGTGGGTGGCTAGGATGGGTTATATGGGTAGGTGTAGTGTTAGGAAGGGGGGATTTTTGGTGCCAAAACAAGGGTATTTATAGGTGGTTTTGGTACCATTTAGTAGTGTCTTTTGGTGGTAGTGGGTAGGATCAGTGGTGGCGCCAAAAGGAGTAGAGTGATGCTAGCTTAGGTGAGGTTAGGTAGGGCTTAGTTGGTAAAGCTAGCTGAGGGTTTTTAGGTGGTGGATTGCCAAGGGAGTTGGAGCCTAGCTAAGCTAAGCTAAGCTAGCTTGGCGAGTAGTGGAGTAGAGGAGGAGGTATTGGTGCTAGGGTTTGTAGAGAGGAGTTGAGGAGGAGAAGTCTGGAGCTTGAAATGGAGCTGGCAACTGCTGAAGAGGTTAGCGTGGAGCTACTCTAGCTAGCTTAGCTTGATAGTTCTTTGCTAACTGCTAAGCCAAACTAAAATGAGTTGGCTTCTGCTAAATTAAGTTGAGGTGAGTTAGGTCTGGTGCTCCTGGGGAGGATCAAGCTGGGTGAGGTAGCTAAGGTAGCTTAGCTCAATTGAGTTGGGCTAAGCTGAGTCCCCGGGAGCTGGACTTGAGCTTCCTAAGCTAGAATGAAGTCATCTTCAGTAGTCTGGAGTTGAGTGGAGCTGAGTGTAGCTGGACCTGAGTTGAGGTGAACTCCAGTCAACTCAACTGAGCGAGCTAGAGCTCCTTGTGGACTCATGGGAGCTAGGATGAGCTAGACTCAGCTAAGTTGAGCTGGATTTTAGTTAACTTGAGCTAGGGTGAGCTAAGATGAGCTCTCTTGAGTTGCCGTTCAGCTGAGATGAGCTGAATGGAGCTTGGATTAGCTAACCCTAGTTCAGGTGAGGTAAATTCCAACTATGGTGAGCTAGATCAAGCTGAATTCCAGCTAGTGAGTGCTTCTCCTTCACCAGTTGCCTTCTTGAGTGCTAGGGTTCTAGGGATTTGGCAATCTGTATATCCTTAACACTCACAAAAACATATTAAAAAAATAATAAAAGGTGCAATGCATGACTAACCTAATTAATGCCTAAATGCAGCCCAAAAATCCATTTGCGGAGCAAAATCCTAAAAGCTAGGTTTGTTTTAATGCATAAGAATGATGATAAACTGGTGTTTATCACACCCGTATGCTTATCTTTTGCTAGTCTCTTAACAAAATTTTAATTTTAACAAAATGGAATTTTTGGGAAATCTAATTTTTTTGACTTTTGAGGAAAAAGAGACTATGGGACCTTGGTTGGTTTAAACATAGGAGGTATGGGATTTGTTAAAGATAAACATTGGGATTTGTTTTTGGATCCAAAAATTAGACAAAACGGGATCAATATATCCTCCATAAAATTCACAGATTAACTTGTTAATTCAGATGACATGAAATTTTTGTTTTTAGGATTTTTTTGGGTTTTGAATTTGATTCGCAACTTGCAATAACCTTTAAAACCTCGTGTCTATGCTTGTGAAAAGCCAACATTTATAAAGTCATGTTTTTGGTTTAAAACTTTTTTTTTTGTCCCCCATGCTTATTTCTAGCTTAGTCTTACAACATATGTGTTGGGATCATCATTCCCGTTACCAATCCTCGAGGGGGCTCTAGCGCTAGTACTTCGGGATAGTACTGTCCATGACACCACTGAGGAGCTCACAACCCCAAAACACAATGCGGTGTAAAGGGGCGCTCCAAGCAAACTCAAGCTGTTGCTCCGACACTATTGGTAGAGCATCGTCGAAGACACTTGAGCTGCTAAAATGCGCTTTAATGCTCCATCTAAAGATATGAAATATAGATATGGAGCAATGCCGAGGCGGTAACATGTTGACATCGCATCCTCAAAGGAGGCATTTTCCTCCTTCTCGGCGGTGGGAACTCAAACCAATGATCTGCTTCAGACTTTTTACTAAGTCCAAACAAGGGGTTTTTTTCTAATTTTTAGTGATTTTTAGGTGTTGGCTTGTGTGTGAAATTTGACACAGGAAGTTTCACAAGAAATGCAAGTTTTTGAGTCAGAAACTAAGCCAGATACTTTCCATATTACAAAAGAGGATCAAGTCACCTGAACTATCACGAGTTTAGGTGGAATTTTGTAGAAGGATATCTGATCTAGTCTAAAAATAAACCATGAGATTCTAATGATCAGATCCATATCCTCATCCCTAGTTTATTAAAGATTAAATCCCATTATACCAAAAGTGATTTTTTTTCACCCTTAGTCCAGATTTCAAAATTTTTCCTCAAAAAGTTTTCAATATTTATATATTTTTGGGTATGCATGCCATAAAATAAAGATGACTAAAAAAATGCATGTTTTTAGGTTTTGAAAATCCTAATTCGATCATCAAAATTTTAAAACACCCCCCCATGCTTATGATATACAATGTCCTCATGCCTTAGGATGGAAAAGGGATCACCTTAGTGAAGGGCGGTCAGGTTTAGGATGGTCAAAACCTGGAGAAAGAATGAAAAAAGGAAAGTAGGAAAAATGATGGGTTACCTCCCATCCAGTGCTATCTGTTACACCATTCAGCCGGGCGTGAAGGTATGCACGGAAGATGAAAAATCATGTAAATAATTGGACACTTGGATGCCCGCATAAAATGTGTCTTCTTCTGGATCCCTAGAAAATTGATTAGAGGAAATATAGGGATCAAAGTTGGATGGAAAATGATAAGTGTAGCTCGAGTCTGGCCATGGTTTTAAATCAGGTTGAATGCCAAACCCGGGTGGCACTGGTAGCAGGTCCATAGGAAAGGGGTCGGGGAAGGGATGGTGAGGATTGGGTGAAGTTAGTGTGGAAAGGTGGGGTGAGGGAAGAGTGGGCGGGTCAGGGTGATAAGGAATGGATTTTTGGTCAAGACAAGTCTCCAAATCACAGATTTCGCCGACCACTGATTTTGAATCTGATTCCTTAAAAATATTATGGTTGGTAAGGGTAGCTACCAACATTGTCACCTCCACCATATTCGAAATTTCAGTATCTGAGTCCTCAAAAAGGTTATCATCATGGAATCTCTTGGAGGATTTAAAAATATCTAGAGTGATAGCTTGGTCTACGCAGGTGATATCCATTTTGCCTGTGTGGCAATTGATATTTGCCTTTGCAGTTGCCACAAAGGGTCGTCCAAAGATTATTGGGGCATTCAATAAAGATTTGGGTACCTCAATGTCAAGGACCAGAAAGTCTACAGGGAAGACACAATTCTGGACCTTGATCAAAACATCCTCAACAATCCCACAAGGTTTAATTGTAGATCAGTTGGCTAATTGCAGGGTAATCTCGACGAGTGTTAATTCACCGATCTGAAACTCTTCAAACAAAATCGTTGGAATGATATTAACTAAGGCACCAAGATCAAGGAGGGAACGATCAAAGGTAGTATCATCAATAATCACTAAAATTAATGGTTCCCCCAGATCGTTCATCTTAGGAGGCAGCTTGCTCTGTATGATAGAGCTTACTGTCTCTGAAAGATGTACCTGTCTTAGATTTTTTGCTTGCCTTTTAGGAGTACAGATCTCCTTCAAAAATTTGGTGTAGGCAGGTATATATTTGATGGCATCTAGGAGAGGAATATTGATTTGAACTTGCCTAAATAAATCCATGAGTTCTTCTGTGGTGGGCTCAGATTTCTTTTTTCAATTGCTAGTGGGGTGGAGAGCTTATGGAAGAGGGATAGGAGTCGTGTCTTGAGATTTTTGTGTTTCTTTTTCTTTCTGATGGGGAGGTGGAGAGTCAATTTGCATAGGGATGGGGATTTCACCAGGTTTTTGTGAAGGCCCAGGATCAGTGGTAGTTTTCCCACTCCTCAACGTAACTGCATGTGCAGTCAGATTATTATTTGGAGGAGGTAGGGGGCTTGTGGTTGTGGAAACCTGGGAGGCTGCTGAGGTGGTGGATTAGTAGGAGGCTGATTCAGGTAGTGTGGATTTCTACCTGGATATTGGTTCCTTTGGTGATTAGGGTTGGGCATGGGTTGGGAGAGAAGATGTCCTACAGGTCTTTGAGTGGGAGTAACCCTAATCTGATTATTCAGATTTGTATGGTGCGGGTTACTTCCGTCATTTTTGTTTGCATGTCCTGCAGTGTTCTCATCATCTAGGAATTGATGTCTTGTTGGGATGGCCCAGGATGAAAGGTCGGATTAGATCCATACCCATTAAATTGATTTGGTTGGGAAGGAACTTGATTATTCCAAGAGTAGTTCAGGTAATTCTTCCAATTGGAAGAATTTTTAAATGGTTCCTGGATGGCAGAAATATTTTGAATGGGGTTAAGATCTGGATAGTTGCAATTCCCCAGTGAATCATGGGCAACCTCAGAATACTAGTAATAATCAGTAGGAGTAGTGTTGAGATTATGCAAATTTTCTCTTCCTGGAAAGTTAGGTTGGGTTAGATGTGGACTGTGTGGAGCTTGGATTGATGTGGCAAGTCTTTCCTCAATCTTCTTTTCGTTAATTTCCATCTGGTCAAGTTTTTGGGTGATCATTTGAAGATCATCTTGGGTGACAGGGATAGCTTTGGTGCCTAGTTCATGAACACTGAACTACGGGTTTGGAGTTTTGCAGAATGTGTTCATGGAAGCTTGATTAAATGAGCTTTCACTCATTTCTTCAAAAAGGTCATAGGCACTCTCAGCATCCTTGTTTAAGAAGTTGCTGCCACACGTGGCGTCGACGAAATGTCGGATTTGATCTTCTAATCCATGATAGAAGATTTGCACGAGCTACCTTAAAGGAATCTCGTGGTGCGGGCAACTTCTTAAGAGATCTTGAAATCTTTCCCAAGAATCATGGAAAGTCTCACCATATTTTTATTGAAAGGTCGTAATAGATCTTCGCAGGGAATTAGTATGACTATGGGAAAGAATTTCTTGAGGAAGGCGCTCTTGAGCTGAGGCCAAGTTGTGATGGGTTGGCCAATGGTCCTGAACCAATAAGCAGCCTTATCTTTAAGAGATAATGGAAATAGCCACATCAGCCATAGGTCTTCTTGCACATTTCGGGAACAGGTTATTTATGCAAGAAGAGTCAGCTATTCAAGGTGGCCGAAAGGGTCTTCCCTAGGAAGGCCATGGAAGTGTTTAATCAGGTTCAGGACTGCTGGCTTGATCTTGAAGTCCCCCTCTGGTATGACCACCCTTGGTTGTTCCTCATAATAAGACGGATCATAAAAATCTTTTAGAGGAATAACAGGCTGCTAACGGGGTGGTGGGTTTGGCCTTTGATTGGCTAGGTTTTCGATGTTTCTAGTCAATGTTTATTCATTGGCATTCAATTTAGCAATTTGCTCAGCCATCATTGTCAAAAGATCAGCCGGGGGAGCTTGATGTTGTGATTGAGGCAATTCATCATTAGCGAGCTCCAAGTGCAGGAAGTCAAAGGTAGGGGGGTTATGGGTGGAAGGGTCAGAATTAGGGTTAGTAGTGGGGTTAGAAGTGGGATTAGAGGTTGAAGTGGAAGGGTTAGTGGGCCTATTTTGTTGATTTTCCATATTTTTAGAAGAAAGAAAACGTGATCTTTTTGCGCGGGGGGCGAAATCAAATGGTCCTTCTAAGTGCGGATTTTGAGATTGTCGCCCGTGCATAAAATGGAAGGATGGGAGGGGAGGAGAAGAGATGGAGATAAGAGAAGTGTGCACATAAGAAATCAAATTCTAGACCTAACTTAATTGTGACTCCCTAGAAATTAACCTAAGACTTGGTCTACCTAGGAAATAAGTAATCAACAGTGAATACCCGTTCTGTCAACAAATCTAGCCAAGTTGCTTAAGGGGAGGTTTGGGCCCAAGCATTTCCCAAGAAAATCCCTTGGAGCTTGTACACACCCATTCCTGGTCGTTTGACACGGCCCCATAGCTTGAACACCAGATATAGATGACAGAATTGGTATTAACTAGAGAAAACTTAAGTCCTATATAGCAAGCCTAAATTGATGAAACTTAGGGTTCAAGTTGCTACAGATTTTGATTAGATCTAGGATACTAAAGTGCACGTGGAATGTGAAGGGCGTTCATTGGGTTATTACCCTGTTATTTCAATTTTTTTGTGTGTGTGCAGGAATTGGAAAGCGGTTCCAATTTCAAACAAGTTGTCACACAATTTTTGTATTTCTGTCTTTTAGGATTCAATTTAGTTTAATGTGTTTTAGGGTTTCTCTTTTTAAATGTTCAAACAAGTTTGAAACTTCCACAATCAAATGAAAACAAGTTGTATTGGTGATGGTCAATTTCCTTTAAAAGTGTTTTTCTAGAAATACAAAGGAAAACCTTAATGCAATTTGATCCTAAGGTAGAAAATTACTACCAATGAGTTGTTTTTAGGCTTTCTGTATTAAGTAGTGGTCCAAAAAATTCAAACAACACCACTAATTTGAAGAAAATCAAATAAGGATTCTAGAAAATATTTTTTTAAGATTTTAGTAATTTGTTTGCTAATTGCTTTGAATTTTTATTTGTGCTGGTTCAAAGTCTAGAAATGGTACCCGTCGGTATTTTGGACTTTATATACCACCACCAGCCTCAAAAAATTTTGGAGATTTTATATGATGTGTGAAATTTCACAAGGATTCCAAAAAGCTAAATTTCATAAGAATTGGCTAAGTATAAGAAAATCTAAAAATTCATGGACAGTAACAAAATAGGAAGAATAAAGGGTGTGACCCCTCTTTAGTCCACGAATTTTTAAAAATTAAATACAAAGTCAATTGATCTAAAATTTAGAACAGATCTTCCCTACTTAATTTAGAATCCTTGAGTGAAATTTCAAGATTTTAGGAGGCTTGTGGTGTCAGGAATTGATTTTTCAAGTCTGGATAGAAATCTGGACCCGAAAAACAGAATACCCACACTTGAATTGGAGTGGTGTTTAATGAAGCATACAAGTAAACAATTAATTTTAAACTTCACCACTCCACTTAACTAAGTTGTTTAAGGTCCTGAAAGCCAAGTTTAATATATTTTGGTAGTCTTTTAATGCTTTAAGTGACAAGATAAAGGGAGCCAACCTGAATCCACGGGAAAACAAGGGATTTGAGTTCTTTTAAGAATTCCTGCTTGCTTCCTGTAGTTCCTGCACACACGAGATAGAAGAAAAGAGAAAGGGATGAGATCTACTTCAAGAAAGAGAAAAGTGATAGAAGCAAAGCCGTGCCTTCCCAACAATGACACCAAAAAGTGATCGCATTTTTGTGCAGTTTGTTAATTTAGGATTTTAAGTCATTGCAATGCACAAAAATGGATTCGCTTTTAAAATTTATAACCTAGATAGGGGTATCTAGGGTCATCAAAGGAGGCAATTTGCTTGCAAATCAAATCCCTTGCTTGGAAAATAGATCTCAACTTTCTTTTTGTTCTTTTTCAATATATCATTTTTTAGGGTTTTGAAATAATGAAGGAAAACACGAGTTGTTGGTGGGAAAGTAAATAACAACTACGATCACTAAGCTAACACCTAAGTGACAAATAATTCCTCTCCCTAAGCTCACTCTAGTCACTTGGAGGCCTAGAGTAATTAGGGAGAGGGAGTGAAGAGTGCTAGAATCATAGTAATTAAAATGCAACTAAAAGGAAATTTCAAAGAAGGCAACTAGATTAATGAGAAAGTATTTTACAGAAAAACCTAGTAGATGAATGCTTCTACTACTAGATAATTGCAACAAATAAAATAAAACACAACTCCTCCTGAATTGTTGGTGAAGAGGGGAAGCTCCTTGCTCCAAGCTTAGGGGCTCCTAGGCTTGAAAAGGGCTCCTCCTTCTCCTTCCTTGAGATGCTCCTCCAAGGTGGAAGTTACCACCTTCAATGCTTTCCTTCAAGGGTGGGCATGAACCACCCTTGCTCCTCCTTACTTGGCCGTCCTCCTAGTGGTGGAGTACTCCTCCTCCTTGTCATGTCACAAGGGAGTAGAAAAAGGGGAAGGCACCAAGGGGGTGGGTAGGAAGCCCACTTAATCTTCTTTTCTTCTTCTTCTTCCCTAGCCTTGATTTATGGTGGGTATATGGTAGATTAAAACTAATGGAGGATGGTAAAAATGTGGGAAGTTAGGTGGGTACATATAGTGTAGGAAGGGGGGCATAGGTGGCTCTTGGAATGGATGGCTAGGTTAGGATATGGGGGGTAGTTGGGGATCCTAGGGCTAAGGGTGATTGGTGCCAACCCAAGGGTTACCTAGGTGATGGTTATCAGTGGTGGCACCCCTTGAAGTTAGCACCAAAATGGGTTCTAGAAGGGGGTCTTTGGTGGCGCCAAGTAGGGTTCTAGAAGGAGGGGTAGGTGGGTGGCTAGGATGGGTTATATGGGTAGGTGTAGGGTTAGGATGGGGATATTTTTGGAGGGAATTTTTCGTGCCAAAACAAGGGTAGTTATAGGTGGTTTTGGTGCCATTTAGTGGTGTCTTTTGGTGGTAGTGGGTAGGCTAGGTGGTGGTGCCAAAAGGAGTAGAGTGGAGCTGGCTTAGGTGAGCTTAAGTAGGGCTTAGTTGGTAGAGCTAGCTAAGCTGAGCTAAGCTAAGCTAAACTAAGCTAGCTTAGCTAGTAGTGGAGTAGAGGAGGAGGCATTGGATCTAGGGTTTGAAGAGAGGAGCTGAGGAGAAGTTTGGAGCTTAAAATGGAGCTAGCAGCTGCTGAAGAGGTTAGCATGGAGCTACTCTAAATGGCTTAGCTTGCTAGTTCTTTGCTAGTTGCTAAGACAAGCTAAAGTGAGCTGGCTTCTGCTGAATTGAGCTGAGGTGAGCTAGGTCAGGTGCTCCCAGGGAGGATCAAGCTGGGTGAGGTAGCTAAGGTAGCTTAGCTCAATAGAGTTGAGCTAAGCTGAGTCCCTGGGAGCTGGACTTGAGCTTCCTAAGCTAGAATGAAGTCATCTTCAGTAGTCTGGAGTTGAGTGGAGCTCTGTGTAGTTGGACCTAAGTTGAGGTGAACTCCAGTCAACTCTGTTGAGCTAACTAGAGCTCCCTATGTACTCATGGGAGTTGGGATGAGATATATTCAAATAAGTTGAGCTGGATCTGAGTTGACTTGAGCTTGGGTGAGCTGAGGTGAGCTCTCTTGAGCTGCCATTCAGCTGAGATGAGCTGGATGGAGCTAGGATGAGCTAACCCTAGTTCAGGTGAGCTGAATTCCAACTATGGTGAGCTAGATCAAGCTAAGTTCCAACTGGTGAGAGCTTCTCCTTCACCAGTTGCCTTCCTAAGTGCTAGGGTTCTAGGGATCTGGCAATCTGTGTATCCCTAACACGCACAAAAATATTTTAAAAAAATAATAAAATTTGCAATGCATGCCTAACCAAATTAATGCCCAAATGCAGCCCAAAAACCCATTTGCGGAGCAAAATCCTAAAAGCTAGGTTTGTTTTAATGCATGAGAGTGATGATAAACTGGCATTTATCACTATACTACGATGTTGTTTTCCAAAAACTCAAGATTTCCACGCTTGTCAGAAGCTTGCCTAAAGCTCTATAAAAGGCTCCCTAATGCATAACTGTGCTCCTTAGCAAGTTTTGGTGAGAGAAATCTCTCTTCCTTCTCTCTAACCATCTTCAGACCATGCTCTGGTGACCCTCTCTATCCTCCTCTTTCAGCCATCCAACCATCAAATTGGATAGCCCTCTGCCTTCCCCTCTTAAGTCCGCTCCTCGCTAGCCACAGCAGGGGCTTCCTCCCTCATCATCGTCACCGCACCACCTCATCGGACCTCCTCATCTTCTACAGCTCTGGCTCCACAATGCTGGCGCTCTCTGTCTACCCCTTTCCCCCCTAAGTCACTTTACCTCTTCCTCTCTCCCTCTACTCTCTTCCCCCGTACTCAGAAACCACTCACAACTGCACTACCTTCATCTTCCCCTCCTTCGGCGATGCTCTGGCATAGCCTCCAGTCTGCTACACTTCACTAGACACCTCGCCGCCACCTCCTCAAGCTTCGCCATGCCACCCTCTACAAAAGCCCTCTCCTACTTTGGGCTTCCACTCACTGCAACGCCTACCTAAACACCACCTTCTTTGCGCGTCATCTCCATCACTGTTAGCCCTCCTCACGACACCACACACCACACCACTACCACCAACGTACTCGCCGCACACCGGCAAAGCTTCTGAGTGCCTTTAACGTGGCCGCAAGGCCGTGTTCTTACTTTTAGGTGACTGATCGGACCTCTGTTGCCACCTCGACTCCTTCGACCTCGTCTACAGTCCTCCGACCACGACTCCTCCAAGATTCCCTCCTAGGCTTTGTGGCTAACTCCCAGGAAGCGAACACAGCGTGTAATTGAACTCCACGAACTCATCTTTGACCTCAATTGGATGCACCTTCAGCTACTGCTATGTCACGACGAAGAGGGGACTAGATAGCCCCACCTCGTAGAGATTGAAGCATCTTGGGTGAGATATAAGGGATTTATGTTCCTGACCCCTTGCCCAAGACACGAGGGTTAGGTCCCCAGCCACCTCACATCCACTTAACCTACCTCTGCACTCCTCACCTGCCTCCACCCCAGTGGGTCTGGTCCTATTCACGCTCAGTTACCGGCCCGATTACCCGGCTAAAGCCAGGTTTTTGAGAGAAAGAGGAAGAGGAAAAAGAGAGAGAGAAGGGTAGTTTTTGCCCTCTACTACACTCTATACTTAGCTAATTTCAAAGGAGGCTTTTGCCTTTGTGTTGTGGTTGCCTCTTCCCTTGAGGCATGAAGGAAGGAGAGAGGAGGCCTTTACCTCTTCTAAGAAGCTTGGTTCTGTTGGTTCTGAAGCAACTGTTCGTTCATTTGAGTTGGTTGATGTGGAATATTCGATTCAGAATGACTGTTCATATATTTGAGATACTTGAGCTTAACTTCAAAAGGGTTAGTGGTTCATATCATCATTTTAACCCATTCTTTTTTGCACTGTGATACTTGATTTCATCCATATATCATTTTGAATTGTTCTACATAAAGTTTTGATCATAATTGTTTATATTTCTTGTGATTAGTGAGATTAATTGCTATTACTTGCTCCCTGTGTTCAACCTTGAACTCTTTTGATTCTGAGCATATAAATTTAAATGTTTTCAAGTGATTATGGCTTTACTACAACAAAATGACTTAAAACTCCTCAATACCCTGAAAATATTTTAGCGTCATTGCCGAGGAGCAATGCACAATTTAATTTCATTGATTACAGTTTCTGATCTGTTACTAACTTGCTTTTTCTATTTGGTTGTCATTGTGCAAGGTACATTTGAGAAAATCAGCCGCACGGCAGCCACTCTAAGGGCAGGTAATCTCATTTCCTTCTTCTTGAAGCCCCTATTTCTAGAAAAGAATTAAAAAGAGAAATCAATTTGGATCAACTTGCATTTATTATTAGACTTAATCACTTGAGTTGCCTCATTTGTTTCATTCTAGAGATCCCTTTCAAGATTTCTGCACCTAATAGGGACTTAAGGTGCCTAGGGTTGTTCACCTTCTTGATTGAGCCCTAGGTGCCACATTTGGAAAGAACTGATTGGACCCAAAGAGCCAAATTAGAGTTTCCATCTTAGGATTGAGAAAATACACTTGCTTCAAATAAAGAGAATTGATGTTCCCCATTGTGTGTCTCCTAAACCCTTGCTTGAATTGACCTAATCAAGAGAACCCTAAAAAGAAGGCTCTAATCATCCACTCGAGTCCTAAAACTTGGGACATAATAACCTGTTTGCAAATCACTTAGGGTTATTTTGGGCTCATTACCCAACTCATCCTCCATCTGAGGGCAAGTTAGGTGAAGTTGATCCACATTGTGGGTCAACCAACCTTCAAATTAGGTCATCAAGCACAAATCA
Organism: Thalassia testudinum; assembly: GCA_037157565.1. Taxonomy (NCBI): domain Eukaryota; kingdom Viridiplantae; phylum Streptophyta; class Magnoliopsida; order Alismatales; family Hydrocharitaceae; genus Thalassia; species Thalassia testudinum. The sequence goes on from JAZHRO010000049.1 coordinate 43,318,009, forward strand.
AATCTAAAGTTCAAGTGAAATTCTAAGCACCTTAATTTAGGATTAAAATTTGGTAGACTTAAGAGGTCAAGTTGCTCATTTCGGTATACTTGGATCCACGATGGAAAGGAATGTTGGGTGTGAAGGAAATAAAATATCAGATATCTGGCTATGTAAACAAACACTCAAGAATAATATTAGTAATAACAAGAAAGATTTGCACAATCAATTCAAATCACAAATGGACACAAAATGTATAGTGGTTCCCCTTCCTTGGGTACTCCACTACCAAAGCCTCCCAACTTAGGGTTTTTAACTCGATTCCCTCAACCCTAAGGGAATCAATTTACTAACCGAGGTAATTAACGGGTTACCTCAACCCAAGTACAATAACGGTTTTGTTACAACCCAATGAGCAATAAGCTAAAAATATAAATAAGAACTGGTGTAAGAAAGAGAACTCTTACAACATGAATTCCTATGCCTCACAACAATAATTAAAATAATATTACCGATTTGAGAGCTTAGGATAGACGTGAATCGCTTCGTAGATGCATGAGAAAAACACGTCGTTGAGCTTCTAAGAATGTAGAGAGAGTGAATGGCAAGCTTCTTTCTCTCTTGAAAATATGGTGGAAATTTGAAATATAGCTCTAGAAATTTTTCTTCTCTTTTCTTATATGCAAACTAAGGGTTCAAGGGTTTATTTATAGAGTTAGGACCTTAGTGGGTCGTCTACTAGACGTTGGGGTTTAAATCCCAACGTTCATATAGCAAAAATTAATTTTCTAGCCATTCAGTTTTGAGACAACGACTACCTGGTACCGGTACTAAAGTATGGGTATCGGTACTCGTTGCTTCCAGATTTAGGTTTCAACCTCTTAACACAAATCTGTAACCCACTTGTACTAGTACTGATCATTAGTACTGGTACTCGTTACCTCCAGTACCGGTACTGATCATGAGTATCGGTACTCGTGGGGTACATGTTTGTTTCTTGACAAAACCCAAACCTATAACTCACATGTACTGGTACTAAACTTTAGTATCGGTACTTGTGGGTTAACAAGTACCTTTTTTAAGTGATTTAATCAATTACGTTCTTTGAAAATGATCGCAATATTAATCCTAATTTATCTCTAATTATTTTTATGATCTAAGTTATATTCCTTTGTTAAGAGGCATATACAATCTATAAATAGAAAATCTAAACTAGAAACACTAAAGGTCGAAGATGATCTTCTCCTCCTCAATTCTTCCTTGTCATCTTGCCTCCTTCTTATCATGGTCGACTCCTTTTCATCAATCCTCCATCATTTCCTATTTGCCTTGATCTTCACCTAAATCTGAAAGAACTCAATTGCAAACATTAATCGATAATAATTTTGTTAACACCAAAACAAGATGTGGAACAAGGTTCCGAGAATCTCCCCCTTTTCGGTGTTGACAAAACTATCTTGCAAATAGATAATTATAAGAATAAAAATAATTTTTAACAATGTTATATGAAGAAAAAAAAACTTTTAATTAAATCCTCCCCCTCAATATATGCTCCCCCGAAAAATATTACTATTTGCCCTCTATCTTTCTCCCCCTTTTTGTCAATCACAAGAAAATGAAGAAATATCATACCATAAAATTGACCAATATTAAAATGGAGCTTGTCGATACCAAGCATCACTCGTCCAACATTCTTGGTCTTCATTCAACCTATAGAAAGTTTGAAGTATTCTGTTATGTGCCTTGAACACCCATTGATTACTTTGATCTACTCCTGCAAAACAAATATCTTTTCTAGGTACCCATTTTCTTGTGGGTCCTTTAGAGTTAACAACTTTCAAATCCTGAGACTTATAGAACTTTTTAGTGTTAGATCTATAATTATTGGGATTTTTAGCCTTTTGATACATCCATGCATGCCTAGGTGCATGTGATTTATTTTGTATATTCTTTTTACTTTGAAATTTTGATTTTAAGGAATCATAAAATTCAGTGTTTAGCCTAGTTGTTAATTTAAGATTATTTAAAGTCCCTTCAAAGTGCTCGTAAATATCTTCTAGTTCTAATATCTTTGCATGCAGCTGATTATTAGTTTCTTTTGACATTTCTAATTCTATTTCTAAGCATGAATTTTCTAATTCTAATGTTTGATAATTATTCTTTAAAACCTTATTTTCCTTTTTAAATGACTTAGCTTTATGATATAGTTCTTCATAAGCTTCTAATATTTCTTCAAAAGAGAAATCAGGGTTTACCTCATTGTCTGTATCTTCCGTAGTTGCTGCCAAACATAGATGAGCGACCTTGTCGTCATCCGATTTGCTAGAGTCGGTGTCCATGTCGGAGTCACTATCATCCAATGTTGCTTTTAAAGCTCTCCTCTTCTTCTTCTTGACTTCTTTTGTGTCTTTCCTTTTGTCTTCCTTCTCCTTATTCATAGGGCAATCCTTCCGCAAGTGGCCCTTCTTCTTGCACTCATAGCAAATAACATTAGTTGAAATTTTATTGACTTGCTTACCTTGTTTCTTGAGGAATTTATGGAATTTCTTAGTGAGCATTTCCATCTCGTCTTTGGATTCCGATGTTGTTGAGTTCGAGTCCTTTATGATTGCTCTAAAAGCAATACCTTTCTTCTTGCTTGTTGCCTTCTCCTCGCTCTTCTTTATGTTCTCCAATTGAACTTCATACGCCATGAGGCTTCCAATCAGATCATCTAAGGGGAGAGTGGATAGATCCTTTGCCTCTTGGATCGCTGTGGTCTTTGGAGACCAATCGCTTGTAAGTGATCTCAAGACCTTTCTTACAAGCTGCTCCTCTTTCAGCTTGACTCCTAGATTTTTCATTGGATTCACGATCTCTCCAAACCTTGTGTTCATTTCCTTGATTGTTTCTCCTTTTTTCATCCTGAAACATTCATAATTTTCTGTTAAAATAGAAATACGTGCTTCTTTTACCTTGCTTGTACCTTCGTAGGTGACCTCGAGAGTGTTCCATATCTCATATGCGGACTCTCACGCTGAAATTTGATTGAACTCCTCCCTTGATAATGCACAATAAAGTGCATTCATCGCCTTTGCGTTACCTACGATCTTCTTCTTTTGATCCATTGTCCAAGCTACACCTTCCTGCGGCTCCAGATCCGTGTACTTCTCTTGAATGAGAATCCAAGACTCCTCGTCCATTTCTTTGAGGAAGACTTGCATCCTCCTCTTCCAATATCCATAGTCCATCCCATCAAAATAGGGAGGATAGGTAGAAGACTGTCCTTCGATGCGCCTTGATGCAGATGCCATTACGAGTTGATCTGTTACGACTTCTCTTAACCTCACTGATGAGAGCCTCATCATGAGCCATAACTAGCTCATTTTGACCCAATAAAGAAGATAAAAGCTCCTACATAACCTAGAAGAAGGCTTAACTGAAGGAACAAGTGCTCTGAGAAGAAAACATGAAATAAAGGTTAAAACTGCAATTTTACCATTGCAGTACATAAACGGGATTTCTCAGAAGCAAAACATAGGTCAAATGGTCCAAATAAGATAAAAAGTGGGTTGAATTAATCAGAAATGGGTTTATGTGCAATCTAAGAATTAAATGACACTTGGTAACCCTAAAACAGACCCGCTTAAATTAACAAGGTTCCGGTCAGAATAAAAATCAAGAAAACCCTCTAAAAATCATAGAAAAACATCCTCTAGGGTTTAGAACACTTAATTTGGCCTTTGGAACCTAGTTTGACCTAGATTAGGGTCTTAGCTCTTCAATTAACCTAATTTGGGTTTTTACGCAAAATGTCCAGTCAAACGAGGTCAAACCTAAAATCCAACTTCACCATTGGATTCTTTAGGTCCAAATTAGGTTTGTACCAAAATTTGGACCTAAGGGGAGGTCATCTTGACCTACTTTGCAAGTTAGTACACCCAAATCACGAAGAGGTCCCTATCTTTTGAATATCCTTGCAGAGAGGCCCCTAGGTTCTTCGCCTTCTTTGCAAACCGGTCCCGCCGCCATTGCTAGGGCAGAACCGAGCTCCGACGAAGTTTCGAGAGAGATTGCTCTCTAATTCCTCAGAGATTCTCTCCCAGAAATGGAAGGGAGATTCTCTAAGGAATTCCCTTCCTTCTAAAGCCAATCAAATTCGCTGGCGTGAACCCAATCTCTCGTGCGAACGCACGAGAGATTTGGGTATCTTTCTTCCTTCCAACTCCGGCGAGCCGGCTGACCTAATTGCGCGTTTTTCACGCACTGATAGGAGCGGCCAGCACCTATAAAACACCCCTCGGACCCGGCCACTCAGCTTAAGCTTGATTTTGACGGAGATCCCCTCCAAATTTCTTCTCTCCCATCTCCGGCCAAACGACCCACAAGCTCCGGCGACCGCCTTCCCTCCTTCTCGTCACTCTGCTGCCATACCAGCAGCAGAGTCCTCTCCGCCTCTTCCTCCCGCGGCGCGCTGTACCCTGCGCGCAAGCCCCTGACCTCATCTTCGTCGCCGCTTCCTCCCCCAGGGTCTTTCTTCCCCGACGACGGCAGTCACGAGCCGTCCTCTCCGCCGCCTCCCTTCACTCCAGACAACCCCAGATACGTTCTCCACCCTCTCCTCTCTCTTTTCCCCCTGTTATCTCCCTTGATCGACCCTCGACAGACGCTAACCACCTCCATCGTCTTCGCCTCCGACCGCACTCCGGCGAGCCGCCCACACCACTCCAGCCCTCCACACGGCTCGCCAACCACCTCGAAAGCTCCGCCTCACCTCCAGGAACACACTCCACCCTACCACAGCCACTCCAGCACTCCACAATCACCCCTCGACCAACCCACCATCTCCGGCCACAGGTTGACCTAGGCACGCACGCCTAGGCCGACCCGCGGCCTGCAGCACTGCCCACCACCTTCGCTGTGCCACGGCGAAGGTCTCTAGCTATTCTGATTTGGCCGAGAGGCACGTTTTGTGTACGACAGGATTTGAGCCGCTGCCGCCATGGACGACCTCTGATGAAGCTCCCACGAAGCTCCAGGCACCCGGTCTTCCAGGCTACAGGTGCTGCATACTAGCGCGAGTGTCGCGAGGTGAACGAGTCCAGCCAAGGAGCGCTAGCAGAGCCAGCAGCTGCGGGGCAATCGCACGACAAGGCTTCTGCAGGCGCGCGTGAAGCCGAGACCAGATAGTCCCACATCGTGGGATTGCAACCGTCAGGTACCATATAAGTTGTTTTTGCGCTTTACTCTTATCGCCTCAGTAAGCACAGGGGTGAGGTCCCTCACTGACCCCACCCGCCTCATCCGCGGCCTGACCACGCGGACCTGGCGGATCCGACCCGACCTAGACCTACGCACTCCTCGCGCATCACACACCTGCAGGTGCGCCTGGTCCCGGGTACGATCCGACCCGATTGAGACTGTGGCTCTGGTAGAGCGGTTAGAGTGAATTGCTTGCGAGAGAGACACGCGCGGGTAGAGGGAGAAGGGTTAGGTTTTGCTCCTGTGCAGGCAGGCTGATCGCAGGAGAAGGACTTGGCCGCTGCAGAAGAAAGGAGAAGCAAGACAAAGAAGAAGAAGAAGGCAACGAAGAAAGGAGAAGCAAGACAGAAGAAGAAGAAAGAAAGAAGTCTTCGCAGGAGAAGATGGAAAGCAGAAAGATTAGAAGTCTTCGCAGAGAAGAAGAAGAAGGACAAGGGAAGATTGCAAAGAGATCAGAAAGGCAAAGCAGAAGAAGGAAAAGAGAAAGAAAGATCACATTTAAGACGTCTGATACATAAATCAGACGTCTAATTCTATTTTTTTACATCTTTCTTAAAAACTCTTTGAATCAATTATATTTGCATTTAACAGTTGTATTCTTGGGTTTTACAAAGTACTGAGTTTGCTCCCTGTGTTCGACCTCGGATACTCTAGTTGTTCGAGTAATAAAATTATTTATATTTGTTTAAACGATTTGTCGGTTCTACTGGAACGTAATACGCCTTTAAATCCGCACAAAAACGTTGACAACACTTTGGCGCCGTTGCCGGGGAGCAACGGGCACTTTTAAAGCTTTTGAGTACAACTTTTCTATTTAATATCTGACTTAACTTCTCTGTTGTTGTGTTCAATTAGGGAAAGCAAAACAAAAAGGAAAGAATAGCAACTGCACAACAGACTGGAACAGGTAATCTCCATAAGCCCTCTCCCTTAACCCTCTCACAATCTAAAAAAAAAAAAAAAAAAGGGGAGAAATCAACTTAGGGCTACCTGTCTTATATTTAGTAACTCATCAAGTTGCCTGATTTTCATTTCAACATATTGTTGTCTGTCATCCAACTAAGGCAACTAGGGCTAAAACTTTCTTGATTGAGCCCTAGGTGCTAAGTTCTAAGGCAACTAAATTGGACCCATTAGAGCCAAGTTAGGATTGCAAAGCTAGGGTTTTTAGAGACACATCTTCTCTAAAACAAAGAAACAAACTTTCCAAAAAGAAGTGTGCCTAAACCGTGTTTGAAAAGATTTATACAAGAGGAACCCTAAGCAAATCAGGCTGATAATCCATTTGAATCATAAAAGGAAGGACCTAAAAGCTCTCAAAGGAACAAGAGGTGAAGTTGATCCCTCGAGTCAACCAACCTTAATATTAGGTCACTTTTTGCACTCAAAATACTTAAAAGTTCAAGTGGAACATTAAGCACCTTGATCTTAAAATAAAAAAGGTAGACTTAAGAGGTCAAGATCCCCATTCTGGTCTACCTGGAACCGCAGTGACAAGAGAGGTTGGGTGGGGGAAACCCTGTAACCCGTGGGGACGCTCTACCGTGTAGGGGTCTTTGCGGGACTCTCCCTCTCTGGCTGCCCAGGTATTTCTCAGGTGGACGATCTTCTGATCCAGGGGTCCATCTGCCCCGAACCTCTATAGTCACCCAACAATTCTTGGGTGTCTTGATTGGGTCCAGCACCTTCTAATCTCATCACATCTTCCGGTGCATGTTTGGTAGGAGGTCCTTAAGACCACCTTTAAGACCTCCTCTAGAAATTCATTCTCGCCGAGGCCAAGCCTCGACGCCCTTGTTTGTGCAGCAACCCCACCACATAAATCTTTCATCCGATTCAGACCCTGATTCTCCTTCTTCTCCCATCATGGCACAACCCATTGAAGAGGAGAATAACCTTGAACACCAACTTCAACGCTTGAACGATCTCTTTCAGAACTTTGTAAACCCACCACAGCGACCTATGATGCGAGATCACTATAATCCCGCTGCGGTGGCAATTGAACCCCGAGTACGAATCCCAATTGGAGGACCCGATTCTGATCTAAAGCCCAATATGATTCATGCCATACCAAAGTTCCATGGGCTTAACTCTGAGGATCCATTCCAGCACATTAAACAACTCAAGCATCTGGCCCAGACTTTCGGGTCAGTTGTACAAAACCGGGATATCCTACTCATGAAAATGTTTTCGTTCTCCCTCTTGGACAAGGCCGCGCACTGGTATCAGACTCAGACCCGCCTGATCAACACTTGGGAGGAATTACAGTCCGAATTTTTGAAAAAATTCTTCCCTGTTGGCCGGACGAATGCCTTGCGCCACCAGATCACTCATTTCACTCAACAACAGGGAGAACCTCTTCACGAAGCTTGGGATCGATTCCTAGATCTCATGCGAAAGTGTCCCCATCACGGAGTTCCTAAGTGGGAACAAGTCCAGTCTTTTTACCAGGGACTCCGTGAGGATATTCGTCTAATCGTCAATGCAACATGTGGAGGAAACATCATGGGCCAACACGAGGACACGGTGTGGGAGATTCTCGAAAACATGTGCGAGAACTCCATAAACAATGACTCCTTGGGCTTATTCGACAGGACGAATGCCCGCGCATTGACGAATCTAAGAGGGACACATGAGACGCAGGACCTGTCCACTTCTGTTGACCTGGAATTGATGGCCAGTCGGTTGGACAAGGTCTCTATCATAGAAAAGAAGGTGGACGAGCTAACTCGACATTTGCAGCAAGCCACCTCTGCACAAAACTCTTTTGCACGACCTCCTCTGGCAAGGGAAACAGTGCAAAACATCTATCACCAACCTGCCAAGGGGATGGGCCCCTATCCACCCCCGTCTACCTCCCAGACCGGAGTGACCTCCGATCCCTTCTACTCGAGTTGGGGGAACTCTGAACCCTCATATTCTGACTTTCCTGAGGTTCCTCAGAACTGCGAGGACCTCAATGCCATCCAGAATGACCCATACTCCAATACCTACAACCCTGGATGGCGAAATCATCCTAACTTCCAGTGGGTGGGAAATTCTCAAAAACCACCATATCAACCCCGCCCACAAGCTCCTCGTCCATATCAGCCGCCTCAGCCTCGGCCCAATCCCACCTACCAATCCGGGCAAAATCAGGATCAACTGACTCTTATCCTTCAAACGCTGGCTGACATTCAAAAGACGAATGCGGCAATGCAAAAACAGCACAAGGACAAGATCACAGAGGTTCGCAACCAACTGGCCCAGATGGAAAATTCTCGCCAACCTGGCACCCTTCCTTCGCAACCTCTGCCCAACCCAAATAATGTGCCGACCCAGAGGCGCATTATGAATCCAAATCCAGGCCACGCACATTTGATTTATCAGGCCCCTGCTACTCCATCACCAGATGGGATGGAGGCTTCTACATCTTATGCAGAATTTCAGCAGCAGCCACCTCTCCTACCTAACCCAAACCAAAGTCAGGCTGGATTAAACTCTGTAACAACACGTAGTGGTAAAACAACACAAGACCCACATTATCTGAACCACTCCAAGCCTGATAATCACCAAGACCCTAAGGTAGTCATCCAAGATACTACTGTCCCAGATCAAGAACCTGGACCTATCCTAGAGGAACCAGCTAGGATCCCATTTCCTGAGGCCTTGACCAAAGGAAAAAGGACAACCAAACCTGTGGCTCCTGAGGAGGATTTGGTCAAGCTCTTTGAACAGGTCCAGATAAACATCCCGTTGATGGATGCAATCCGCCACATACCGGCTTACGCAAGATTCTTGAAAGACATATGTACACCTAAATGTAGGCCGCGAACCAAGGATGGGAATCCGATCGTACTGTCAGAGCAAGCCAGCTCTGTCATCCTGAGCAAACTCCCACCCAAGGCTAAAGACCCAGGAACCCCCTTGATTTCTTGTAAAATTGGTGAAACCCAACTTGATAGAGCCCTACTAGACCTAGGTGCCTCCATAAATTTAATACCTACATCCCTCCTTGACCACCTTGAAGAATCTGAACTTAAACCCACTGAGGTGACATTGCAGCTAGCCGATCGATCCATCAAGTCACCCAAAGGAATACTCGAGGATGTCATTGTTAGGGTACGAGATTTTTATTTCCCAGTGGACTTCATAGTACTGGACATGGATGCACCTAAGAACCCAAGGGACACACCAATCATATTAGGGAGACCCTTTTTGGCCACTGCTAGGGCCAATATAAACTGCGAAGAGGGCCAGATAGAATTAAAATTTGGGAATCAAAATCTGAAGATTGACATTTTCAAGGCCCAACAAGGGATTAATTGTGGGGTTATAGAGGAAATTTGTGATGTCAAAGCCGTGGTTGATGAACTGCATATAGAGGACAATCTGATTATTCCTGATCAACCACTAGAAAATCAAAAACCACCAACAGAGGAGTGCGAACACGATCTAGACACACCTAGGACTCCTACCATTGCTCCCGATACAAATCCTGAACCACCCGCTGCTGCTGACAATCCTGTCTTGGAACTCAAGCCCCTTCCCGAACATCTAAAATATGTCTTTTTGGATTCAAATCAAACGTTTCCTGTGATTATCAATTCTCGACTCACACCTGACTAGGAACTCCGTTTGATTTCTGTTCTCCAGCAACATCGTAGAGCCATTGGATGGACTCTAGATGATTTGACTGGTATAAGCCCTTCATACTGCACGCATCGAATCTACACAGAAGAAGGCTCACGACCTTCCAGAGAAATGCAAAGGCGCCTAAACCCTAACCTACAGGAGGTCGTGAAAAAGGAGATCATTAAGTGGTTAGATGCAGGGATCATCTACCCGATCTCCGACAGTCGTTGGGTGAGCCCAACACAAGTGGTACCTAAGAAGGCAGGACTTACCATCATCACGACTGAAACCGGGGAAGTCATTCCTACCCGAATAGCTAATTCGTGGAGAGTCTACATTGATTACAGAAGATTAAATTCCTCCACGAAGAAGGATCATTTCCCACTACCGTTTATTGATCAGATCCTCGAGAAACTAGCGGGAAATAGATTCTTCTGCTTTCTTGACGGGTACTCCGGTTACAATCAGGTGGCAATCCATCCAGAGGACCAAGAAAAGACCACATTCACCTGCCCCTTCGGGACGTACGCATTTCGAAGGATGCCGTTCGGTCTCTGCAATGCACCTGCAACGTTTCAGCGGTGCATGCTTGCCATATTCTCAGATATGGTAGGTGATTATCTGGAAGTCTTCATGGATGACTTTTCAGTTTTTGGACAATCATTTGACGATTGCCTCCAACACTTGGTCCATATACTCAGGCGGTGCATCGAGGTGAATTTGGTTCTTTCCTGGGAAAAGAGCCATTTCATGGTGCCTGAGGGAATTGTCCTGGGACATTTAATCTCACAGAAAGGCATCCAAGTGGATCGAGCTAAGGTTAACCTGATTTCCAAGCTCCCTATGCCTAGCTCGATTAAGGACATCCGATCTTTTTTGGGGCACGTCGGTTTCTACCGTCGATTCATCCCTGATTTCTCCAAAATCGCGCGCCCCCTGACCAATCTACTTTCCAAGGATGTGCCTTTCGGAATTTCCAAGGAATGCACTTAAGCATTTGAGATCCTACGTGACCGAGTCACCCAAGCCCCAATCCTACAGTCCCCTGATTGGTCTCAACCCTTTGAGATCATGTACGATGCATCTGACTTCGCTGTAGGAGCGGTTTTGGGGCAGAAAATTGACGGGAAACCTGTGGTCATTTACTATGCCAGCAAAACACTGGATGAGGCGCAGCGCAACTATACGGTTACTGAGAAAGAGCTGCTGGCCGTAGTATTTGCCCTGGAAAAATTCAGATCATACCTTCTGGGTTCCCGTGTTATCATATACTCGGATCACACAGCTGTGAGGCATCTCCTGGCCAAGAAGGACGCGAAACCTCGATTAATCCGCTGGATCTTGCTGTTGCAAGAATTTGACCTCGAGATTCGCGACAAGGCGGGAAAGCACAATGTGGTAGCTGATCACTTATCCCACCTTCCTTTTGAAATTATTGATCCTTCCGGACCTATTACAGAACATTTCCCTGATGAGCACCTCCTGACTATCAGTACAAGTCTTCCATGGTTCGCCGATATTGTTAATTACCTGGCATCACATCAGATTCCGCCCGATTGGTCGAAGGCCAAAAAGGACAAATTACGTTCCGATGCCAAGTATTACCTATGGGAAGACCCGTATCTCTTTCGCATTGGTGCTGATCAGATAATCCGACGATGCGTCACGGAAGTGGAAATCAAAGACATACTCTCATTCTGCCATGACCAGGCATGCGGTGGACATTTTTCGGGACATAAAACCGCATCGAAAGTCCTCCAGTGTGGTTTCTACTGGCCCACAATTTTCAAAGATGCATACAATCACTGTAAGGCATGTTCCCGTTGCCAGACTCTAGGCAACATGAGCCATAGAGACATGATGCCTCTACAGCCGATCTTGGTATGCGAAATTTTTGATATTTGGGGGATTGATTTCATGGGACCCTTTCCTACCTCGGATGGCTTCGAATACATTTTACTCGCAGTTGATTATGTTTCCAAGTGGATAGAAGCCATTTCGACCCGAACCAACAATCATAAAGTCGTTATAAAATTCCTTCATCAAAACATTTTCTCAAGGTTCGGGATTCCGCGTGCCATAATTTCCGACGGAGGGACCCATTTTACGAACGCTCAGTTCAGGTCACTGATGATCAAATACGGGGTGTCACACCGAATCTCTACTCCTTACCACCCCCAAACTAATGGTCTAGCTGAGCTATCTAACCGAGAGATCAAGAAGATCCTTCAAGTTACTGTTCGACCTGATAGAAAAGATTGGTCTTCTCGGCTTCCGGAAGCATTGTGGGCCTATAGGACCGCCCACAAGACCCAATTAGGAATGTCTCCCTTCAGACTAGTGTACGGGAAGGCATGTCACCTCCCCGTCGAATTGGAGCATAAAGCCTATTGGGCAGTACGGACCTGTAATCTCGACCTTTCTAAGGCTGGAACCCACAGAAGATTTCAAATGAGCGAGATCGATGAATTACGCCACGACGCATATGAGAACTCGCGAATTTACAAAGAACGGGTTAAAGCTTTTCACGACAAACACATTTCTAGAAAGGTCTTTCATCCTGGTCAAAAAGTTTTACTCTTTGATGCTCGACTCAAACTATTCCCAGGAAAGCTAAGATCCAAGTGGGTCGGACCCTACCTAGTCCGCCAAATCTTCGGAAATGGAGCTATTGAAATCAGCCCACTCAGCCACGATTCTGAACCCTTTGTCGTGAACGGGCAGAGACTCAAGCCGTTCATTGACATGACCGATATAGATTTGACTGAGTCATCCTTTACCCTCCTTTCCTCTTGAACTCATTGCGCCCAGCCGATGGCGTAAAACTCAGCGCTTAACGGGAGGCAACCCGTCATTCTTTGAAAACCTGAAACCGTTTCTGACATCGCTATGCGGAACTCATATTGCACTTTAGGGTTCATCCATTAGAACAGCCGACTTCACCTCAGGTATACCTACCCGAGATTAGAAATCGTTCGCAACAAGTCGCTTCGACCCATTCACTCACCACACACCTGTTCTAATACATGAACTAAGCTGAATTCGAACCCACCTAATTTACAATGGGGACATTGCAAATCTTAGGCATGGGGGGGTATGAAAGTGCAAAATGTCAGAAAATTCATATCAAGAAAGGGTTTCACGTAAAAAAAAAAAAAAAAAATGGGGAGGGAGGAAATGTTAAGGAGGAGAAAAAGAGCAAAAATGAAGAAAGGAGCACAAAAGGAAAAGAAAAAGAAAAAGTCATTAGTAAAAGATTAAGGGGTTAACTGAAGTTCTAGACCGAGTCAAGAAAAAGAAAAGAAAAGTGCTACGGAGATATAACAAGAGATTAGCGGGAACGCTGGTCTTAGGCCTCTTGGGCTAGATTTTTAGCTTAAAAATTCACGTATCCGTTAAAATCTGGATAATCCTCAAGAGGTTGAGGAAAATGCGAAACTTAAGTATTAGGTCTAAGGCTTAGGAAGTATTCGGCCTCGTTAACTGACCTCCGGTTTGTGGGATTCGGTAACCTAAGCACCCAAATTCATACACAGTCTGGGTTCGGTGCGCATAAATATTCAAAACACGCAAGAGCGTTTAATGTTCTGAAAAAGTCACCTAGATTAGGAGCGGCCAATCAACACAAGTTGATTTGGACAAGTTCCCAGCGCAGAGAGGCGGGAAATTCCCCTCGAAGATGCGTAACAACATATCGTCTTCTCGGTGCTTGTCTCTTAGGATATTTAAATATCCTACTGGGGGCATGTAAGCACTCTGCTGGTTCAGATACCGTGGGTGGCATTCTCACGAAATGTCAATCGCCAGGGTCTGAATTCGGCCACGGAACGCCATGGGCGGGATTATCTCGAAATCTCGAAAGCTAGGGTTCCAGGGGTTGCCATGGGCGGGATTATCTCGAAATCTCGAAAGCCAGGGACCCTTGAGGATTGATGATGGGGACGAGGAATCCGATACAGACCGTGTTGAGAAGCTAATCCGAAGCTAGAAATAAAAAGAAAAAAGAGAGAAAAGCTCTCCAAACAAATAAATCCTCTATCTCTCTTACAAAAAAAAAAAAAAAGCACACTGCAAACTGAGCTTAGGCTAAAAATGTCTCAAGCACGGGTGCTTTAACCGCAGAGTCCAACAAACCCTAGGATAGTTTTTGTGGGCCGTAGAAACCTTTGCGAAGGACTGAGGCTAAAGCAAAACAGGTCCAGATTTTGGTTGGTACTTGAGTACCTCTAGGCCTATTGTCGGCATTCCTACCTAATCACAAAAGAAGCACTTATCCTAACTAAGGACACTTTGGGTCTAGAATGGAAGTTGAAACTTTGAAATTTTGCTAAGGGACTAGCAAAAGCTAGGCATGGGGGTATGATGAGAGCCTCATCATGAGCCATAACTAGCTCATTTTGACCCAATAAAGAAGATAAAAGCTCCTACATAACCTAGAAGAAGGCTTAACTGAAGGAACAAGTGCTCTGAGAAGAAAACATGAAATAAAGGTTAAAACTGCAATTTTACCATTGCAGTACATAAACGGGATTTCTCAGAAGCAAAACATAGGTCAAATGGTCCAAATAAGATAAAAAGTGGGTTGAATTAATCAGAAATGGGTTTATGTGCAATCTAAGAATTAAATGACACTTGTTAACCCTAAAACAGACCCGCTTAAATTAACAAGGTTCCGGTCAGAATAAAAATCAAGCAAACCCTCTAAAAATCATAGAAAAACATCCTCTAGGGTTTAGAACACTTAATTTGGCCTTTGGAACCTAGTTTGACCTAGATTAGGGTCTTAGCTCTTCAATTAACCTAATTTGGGTTTTTACGCAAAATGTCCAGTCAAACGAGGTCAAACCTAAAATCCAACTTCACCATTGGATTCTTTAGGTCCAAATTAGGTTTGTACCAAAATTTGGACCTAAGGGGAGGTCATCTTGACCTACTTTGCAAGTTAGTACACCCAAATCACAAAGAGGTCCCTATCTTTTGAATATCCTTGCAGAGAGGCCCCTAGGTTCTTCGCCTTCTTTGCAAACCGGTCCCGCCGCCATTGCTAGGGCAGAACCGAGCTCCGACGAAGTTTCGAGAGAGATTTCTCTCTAATTCCTCAGAGATTCTCTCCCAGAAATGGAAGGGAGATTCTCTGAGGAATTCCCTTCCTTCTAAAGCCAATCAAATTCGCTGGCGTGAACCCAATCTCTCGTGCGAACGCACGAGAGATTTGGGTATCTTTCTTCCTTCCAACTCCGGCGAGCCGGCTGACCTAATTGCGCGTTTTTCACGCACTGATAGGAGCGGCCAGCACCTATAAAACACCCCTCGGACCCGGCCACTCAGCTTAAGCTTGATTTTGACGGAGATCCCCTCCAAATTTCTTCTCTCCCATCTCCGGCCAAACGACCCACAAGCTCCGGCGACCGCCTTCCCTCCTTCTCGTCACTCTGCTGCCATACCAGCAGCAGAGTCCTCTCCGCCTCTTCCTCCCGCGGCGCGCTGTACCCTGCGCGCAAGCCCCTGACCTCATCTTCGTCGTCGCTTCCTCCCCCAGGGTCTTTCTTCCCCGACGACGGCAGTCACGAGCCGTCCTCTCCGCCGCCTCCCTTCACTCCAGACAACCCCAGATACGTTCTCCACCCTCTCCTCTCTCTTTTCCCCCTGTTATCTCCCTTGATTGACCCTCGACAGACGCTAACCACCTCCATCGTCTTCGCCTCCGACCGCACTCCGGCGAGCCGCCCACACCACTCCAGCCCTCCACACGGCTCGCCAACCACCTCGAAAGCTCCGCCTCACCTCCAGGAACACACTCCACCCTACCACTGCCACTCCAGCACTCCACAATCACCCCTCGACCAACCCACCATCTCCGGCCACAGGTTGACCTAGGCACGCACGCCTAGGCCGACCCGCGGCCTGCAGCACTGCCCACCACCTTCGCCGTGCCACGGCGAAGGTCTCTAGCTATTCTGATTTGGCCAAGAGGCGCGTTTTGTGTACGACAGGATTTGAGCCGCTGCCGCCATGGACGACCTCTGATGAAGCTCCCACGAAGCTCCAGGCACCCGGTCTTCCAGGCTACAGGTGCTGCATACTAGCGCGAGTGTCGCGAGGTGAACGAGTCCAGCCAAGGAGCGCTAGCAGAGCCAGCAGCTGCGGGGCAATCGCACGACAAGGCTTCTGCAGGCGCGCGTGAAGCCGAGACCAGATAGTCCCACATCGTGGGATTGCAACCGTCAGGTACCATATAAGTTGTTTTTGCGCTTTACTCTTATCGCCTCAGTAAGCACAGGGGTGAGGTCCCTCACTGACCCCACCCGCCTCGTCCGCGGCCTGACCACGCGGACCTGGCGGATCCGACCCGACCTAGACCTACGCACTCCTCGCGCATCACACACCTGCAGGTGCGCCTGGTCCCGGGTACGATCCGACCCGATTGAGACTGTGGCTCTGGTAGAGCGGTTAGAGTGAATTGCTTGCGAGAGAGACACGCGCGGGTAGAGGGAGAAGGGTTAGGTTTTGCTCCTGTGCAGGCAGGCTGATTGCAGGAGAAGGACTTGGCCGCTGCAGAAGAAAGGAGAAGCAAGACAAAGAAGAAGAAGAAGGCAACGAAGAAAGGAGAAGCAAGACAGAAGAAGAAGAAAGAAAGAAGTCTTCGCAGGAGAAGAAGGAAAGCAGAAAGATTAGAAGTCTTCGCAGAGAAGAAGAAGAAGGACAAGGGAAGATTGCAAAGAGATCAGAAAGGCAAAGCAGAAGAAGGAAAAGAGAAAGAAAGATCACATTTAAGACGTCTGATACATAAATCAGACGTCTAATTCTATTTTTTTACATCTTTCTTAAAAACTCTTTGAATCAATTATATTTGCATTTAACAGTTGTATTCTTGGGTTTTACAAAGTACTGAGTTTGCTCCCTGTGTTCGACCTCGGATACTCTAGTTGTTCGAGTAATAAAATTATTTATATTTGTTTAAACGATTTGTCGGTTCTACTGGAACGTAATACGCCTTTAAATCCGCACAAAAACGTTGACAACACTCACTCTAATACCACTTGGAGGAACTAAAATATAAGATATATGGCTACGCGCACAAACACTCAAGAACAATATTAGTAATAACAATAAAGATTTGCACAATCAATTCAAACCACAAATGGACACAAAATGTATAGTGGTTCCCCTTCCTTGGATACTCCACTACCTAAGCCTCCCAGCTTAGGGTTTTTAACCCAATTCCCTCAACCCTGAGGGAATCAATTTACTAATCGAGGTAATTAACGGGTTACCTCAACCCAAGTATAATAATGAGTTTGTTACAACTCAATGAGCAACAAGCTCAAAATATAAATAAGAACTGGTGTAAGAAAGAGAAGTCTTACAACATGAATTCCTATGCCTCTCAACAATAATTAAAATAATATTACTAATTTGAGAGCTTAGGATAGACGTGAATCGCTTTGTAGATGCATGAGAAAAACACATTGTTGAGCTTGTAAGAATGTAGAGAGAGTGAATGGCAAGCTTCTTCTTTCTCTCTTGAAAATATGGTGGAAATTTGAAATATAGCTCTACAAATTTTCTTCTCTTTTCTTATATGCAAACTAAGGGTCCAAGGGTTTATTTATATAGTTAGGACCTTAGTGGGTCGTCTACTAGATGTTGGGGTTTAAATCCCAACATTTATATAGCAAAAATTAATTTTCTAACAGTTCAATTTTGTGCCAATGGCTACTTGGGATCGGTACTAAAGTATGGGTACCGATACTCGTTGCTTCCAGATTTGGGTTTCAAACTCTTAACACAAATCTATAACCCACTTGTACCAGTACTGATCATTAGTACCAGTACTCGTTATCTCCAGTATTGGTACTGATCATGAGTACCGGTACTCGCGAGGTACAGGTTTGTTTCTTGACAAAGCCCAAACCTGTAACTCACATGTACCGGTACTAAACTTTAGTAGCAGTACTTATGGGTTAACAAGTACCTTTATTAAGTGATTTAATCAATTACGTTCTTTGAAAATGATCCCAATATTAATCCTACTTTATCTCAAATTATTTTTACGATCTAAGTTATATTCCTTTGTTAAGAGGCATATACAATCTATAAATAAAAAATCTAAACTAGAAACACTAAAGGTCGAAGATGATCTTCTCCTCCTCAATTCTTCCTTGTCATCTTGCCTCCTTCTTATCATGATCTTCTCCTTTTCATCAAGCCTCCATCTTTTCCTGTTTGCTTTGATCTTCATGTAAATCTGAAAGAACTCAATTGCAAACATTAATCCATAATAATTTGGTTAACACCAAAACAAGGTGTGGAACAAGGTTCCAACAGGATGGGGGAAACCCTGTAACCCGTTGGAATGCTCTACCGTGTGGGGGACTTTGCGAGACTCTCCCTTCCTGGCTGCCCATGTATTTTTTGGGTGGACGACTTTCTAATCAAGAGGTATCATCTGCCTCGAACCTCCTTAGCCATCCAAAAGTTTTTGGGTGCCTCAATTGGGTCTGTCACATATTTTGTCTCTCATCTGGTTTCCTAGTGCATGTTTGGGAGGAGGTTTTTAAGACCACCCTTGAGGCCTCCATTAGCTGTTCATTCCTATCGAGGCCAAGCCTCGACTCACTTGCTTGTGCTACCACCCGATCAGATTGATATCTCTTCTAATTCATCTGACCAAGATCTCCATCATCCATAATCATGGAACACCAAACAAAAGAAGAAAACAATCTCCTGAATCAGCTTCAGTGCTTTAACAGTCTATTCCATGCATTCATAAATCCACCGCAGCGTCCTATGATGCGAGATCATTACAATCCCGCTTCGGTATCAATCAAACCTAGAGTTAAAATCCATGTTAAAGGACCTGATACTGAACTCAAGCCCAACATGATTCATGCTATCCCTAAATTTCATGGGCTAAACTCCGAGGATCCCTTCCAACATATCAAACAACTCAAGCATCTGGCCTAGACCTTTGGGATATCTACCCAAGATTGAGGCATCCTGCTGATGAAGATGTTCTCCTTCTCCTTCATGGACAAAGCTGCCCACTGCTACCAAACCCTAACTCGTTCTATCAATGCATGGGTTGAACTTCAATCCGAATTTCTGAAAAAGTTTTTCCCATTGGTCGAACAAATGCTTTGAGTTACCAGATCATGCACTTTACTTAGAATGCAGGAGAACCACTTCATGAGGCATGGGATCGCTTTGTGGATGTCATGCGGAAATGCCCTCATCATGGAGTTCCTAAATGGGAACAAGTCCAATCTTTTTACCAGGGACTCTGTGAAGATATCAGATTATTCATCAATGCGACCTATGGTAGCAACATCATGGGTTAACATGAGGACACCGTGTAGGAAATCTTGGAGAATATGTGTGAGAACTCCATCAATAATGAATCCATGGGCATGTTTGATCGGACGACTGCCCGTGCATTGACAAACACCAGGGGGCACATGAAACCCAAGGCCTGTCCGCATCCGTCGATCTGGAACTAATGGCCTGTCGCCTTGACAAGGTCTCAATTATCGAGAAAAAGGTGGATGACTTGACTCAACACTTGCAGAGAGCCACCTCAGCATAGCAAAACCCATATCCGCAACCGCCCTCTGGTAGGGAGGTTGTGCATAACATTTATCACCACTCTAATTAGGGGATGGACCCATATCCGCCTTTATTTGATCCTAGTTTCGGAGGAAACTCCGGACCAACCTAGTCTAGTTGGAGGAACTCTGAACCCTTGTATTCTGACTTATCTAGGGTTCCTCAGACCTACGAGGACCTCAACGCAATCCAGAATGATTCATTCTTTAACACTTATAACCCTGAATGGCAAAATCATCCAAATTTCACGTGGTCTGGGAATAATCAAAATTCGAGATCTCAATTTCAGCCCCGACCACAAGCTCCACACTCATATCAGCTTGTTCAGCCTAGGCCCAATCCAAATTTCCAATCTGGGCCTAGCAAGGAAGAGCAAATGAGCATGATTCTGCAAGCCCTGGTCGACATTCAGAAGACTAACATGGCTATGCGGAAACAACACAAAGATGAGATCACAGAGGTTCAGAATCAGCTCGCACAAATGGTGTGGACTTGCCAGCCTGGTGCACTTCCCACCCAACCTCTGCCAAATCCAAATAGCATGTCAACTTAGAAGCACGTAGTGAATCAAATCAAGGTCAAACAAGCTACACTCAGCCAGGCGCATCCACTCATACCTATGTGTTCACCTCATCCACCTCAGCTAATCCGAATCACACCACGACCTATCCTAGTGTTCAGCAACAAGGTTTAATTCTCTCTCCTCCACCTCCGCATCATAATTGTGCTATGATCAATGCTGTGGGCATGAGAAAAGATCGTAAACCCAAGCCCCGAGGCCCATTTCCCAAATCTCACCCAACCTATGATCAACATAACATGGTCGAGGACAAAACCAAGAGGTGGAAACAGAAACCCGTCCCCAAGGACAGCCAATCCATTCCCTTCTCTCAGATCTTATCCCACCTCCACACTAGAGGACTATCGAAATCTGACGTAACGGAACCATTGAGGAATGCACAAGTCACTATTCCATTACTTGATATCCTCATTCTCAATCCCACCTCACCTAACTTATCCAAAAAAGAGGTGGAAGAACCATCACAAGGGAAGGTAGTATTGTCTGAAAGTGTGTGACATAATCCAAAATAGTTTACCCCCTGAGAAATCCGATCCAGGCACCCCACTGATCCCCTACAAGATCGGTGGTGCAAATTTGCAGCGGGCTATGCTGGATCTTGGCGCTTCAGTCAACCTAATCCCAACTGCCCTATTTGAAAAACTATGGATTGGATAGCTAAAACCCACTGATGTTACTCTGCAAATGGCTGACCGAATCGTAATCACCCCAATTGGGCTGGTAGAGGATGTGGTACTTAGAGTCAAAGATTTCAGCTACTTAGCTGATTTCTTTGTTCTTGACATGGATGCACCACAACCAATACAAGATATGCCTTTGATTTTGGGAAAACCTTTCTTAGCTACTGTAGGAGCCATAATTAATTGTGAATCAGGGCACATGGTAATTACCTCTAGAGATAAACAAACAGAGATCAATATTTTCAAGGCATCATCTAAAGGAAAAGGAAAATGCTTGGCATAACAACTAGGTTTGATTCAAGATCTCATGACTATTTCGGTGGTAGAAAACCTAGAGCTAGAACTGGAAGTTTTCCACATGATGGAGGATCTTGATTTAGCTGAGCATGATTCAAGCAAATTGAGAGCATTGGAGGCTTTCACCTTTGATCTTAAGGAAACAGACATGGATTTCGAAGAATGGGATAACAATTGACAGGATTCAGATTCTATGGATCTGGAAACATTTCATTATGAAGTTTGTTTTGAGAATCTCCAGGAATTGGGCATGGGGGATACCGAGAGTGACCACAACCTAGAGTATGAATCCTTTGCAGATTTGGAATTGGATGATCAAAAAGGCACTCTAGACATTCATTTTTTAGGATGAAAACTATAGAGAAGAATCATTAGACAACCCTATCTTTCAATCATGTTTTGAGGAATTGATCATACACCCATTAGAGAAAAATCAAGATGTCTCATTAGAAAAGGATCCATTGAGCCACATTGTACAAGAGGAACCACACATCTACGATATGCTGATTAGATTCACCTCTATTGGAGCTTGGACCCACAATGATCTTACTTTAGAACTCCATAATCACTACATCTTCCATGTGATTCCTCTGCAAAAACTCCTTAAGAGCCACCCAAAAATGAATCAACTTGACCCATACCATAAACCTTCTGGAACGACTCTTCATCATAATTTGATACTCATTTGTGGTCATTTGATTCTCATCCACCATGATCACATATTTTCCCCTATCACTCAACATAATGTGTCAATTGACATATCCTTTTGAGCTCATTACACTCAGCTGATGGCATTAAACTTAGCGCTTTATGGAGGAAACCTATCATCTTTTGCAAAACCTGAAACCTTCCTGACATATCCTTTTGCTGAATTCATATTGCACTTTAGGGTTCGTCCATTAGAACATCCAACTTCACCTTTGGTACATGTACCAAAGCTTGAAATCGTTCGCAACAGTCTTTCTGACTCGTTCACCACCCACTTGTTCTAATGTATGATCTGGATTGAACTCGAACACACCTAATTTAGAATGGGGACATTGCAAATCGTAGGCATGGGGGGTATTAAAGGCAAAATGATATGAAATCAATGCATGGAAGGGTTTCATTAAAAAAAAAAAAAGAGAGGAGAGGAGAGGTCATTTTCAGCTGGATGAAAAAAGAGAAGGAAGGAAAAGAAAAGAAAGAAGAAAAGGAGCAAGTAAAAAGAAAAGAAAATGAATTAGTCCCTTGAAATTTAATATGGAACCTACCTAACTTCTAGGTTGGATTGGATGATGAATTAATGCCTAGAAGGCTAAAACTTAAAGAATTAGTGGTGGATACCGACCTTAGGCCTCTTGGATCTATTTTAAGGTTTAAACACTCAAGTATTTATTAAGATTCGGATTAATCCTCAAGAGGTTGAGGAAAGTGTGAGGCTGATGTAGTAAGTCCAAGGCTTAGGGATTATTTGGCCCCATTGCCTGCCCTTTGGTTTGTAGTACTTGGTAACCTAAGCACCAAAAACTCACATGCTTAGTCTACTTTGGTGCGCTTAATAAAGAAAAATAATGCCAAAAGTCTTCTGTTCTGAAAAGTAATCTAGAAGATCTAGCTTTGGAGCAGCTTGATAACACAACTTGATTGGATGAGTTCCCTATGCAGAGAATGATGGGAACACCATCATGAGCCATAACTAGCTCATTCTTATCCAATTAAGCCAGTAAATGCTCCTACATAACTACCAGAGAGCCATATTTCATTACAAAGTCATTCTCAGGGGAAGATAAGAAAATAGGGTTAAAACTATAGTTTTACCATCATATCATGAATGTAGTACAATCACGGGTTTTCCCAGGAGTTTATTAAGGTCAAATGGTCCTAAAAGTCTAACAAGTGGGTTAGAATAGATAGAAAAGGGTTTGTACGTGTTTTGAGAATTAAATGACTTTTGAAACCCTAAAAATAGACCCGCTTAATTAGTTGAGGTTCTTGTCAGGATGAAATTCACCTAAACCCTCTAAAATTCATAGAAAAATATTCTCTAAGGTTTGGAACCTTCAATTTGGCCATCATAACCCGTCTTGACCCAAAAAAGAGTTTAAGACAGATATTTGCCCTAATTTGGGTTTTTGCATAAATTACCTAGCCAAAATTGGTCAAAACCTAAATCTAACTTCACCATTTGATTCCTTGGGTATAAATTAGGTTTGTACCAAAATTTGAACCCAATATGAGATCATCTTGAGCAAGTTTGCATTTTGGTCCAGTCAAACTCTTTCTATCTCATTCAGACCGCTAACTTTTGAATTTTCTTATAAATAGCCCCCCAACTTCTTTGTCCTCTTCACAAGCAGGTCCCTATGTCATTTTTGGATGGTGAAACCTTCATTATCAAGTTTTGAGTGAGGATTTCTCACTCGACTCTCAATCAATCCCTCTCAAAATTTATACGGGGATTCCTTGGGAAGTTTCCTTCCATTTGAGCCATTCCTTGGGCTCTAAGTCCTTCCCAAAAGGCTATGCGAACCTTGCAAAGGTTCGGGTATCCTATTTCACAACTACCTTCCAAGCTTGAAAGCTTCTTTCCAAGCTTTGAAGGGCTTCCTATGGCCTATGAAAGAGACACCATCGCATGGTCGTGCATTTCAACAAGTTTTAGCCTAAGAAATCCTCCTCTACTCCATCTCCGGCCACCTTCAAACTTAGCTCCGGTGACTCCTCTCCCCTCTCCTCATCAAGCCATCCAACCATCAAATTGTATGGCCTACTAGCTTCCCCTCACCCTCACGAACCTCTCCTGCCAACGAGAGGTCGTGCCTCTACCATAGTCGACGTCGTCGCCCCACCGTACCAACCTCCTCTGTCTCCGGTCGACCAACACTGGAGCCCTCCGCCTCACTATTCTCTTGCTAAGCCCTTCTTTATCTCCCTCTCTCTTTCTATTTCATTTTCCTAACCTCACAGACACACACAAATGTCAATCGCCGCCGATCACCCTCACCTTCTCCGTCTCTGGCTGCTCCTTCGACGAGGCATATCCGCCACTACACTCCTCCATCTGCCTCACCAACCACCTCATAACCTTCTCCTCAACTCCACCAACCAAACCCCTCTCCTTATTTGCCACTCCATCCATCCAATCTCCTCACCAAACAACCCACTTTCCCCCGTCCATTCCGGACTTCGCCCATCCATCTCACGCCCTCTCACGCCACAAGATCACCACCACCGCACTCCTCATCCACTGGCGATGCTATTTTAATGTGGCCAAAAGGCCATGTTTATGACTTGTAGGTTCTGACGTCCATCACCGTCGCCGCCATTAACGCCACCACGTTCTTCAAGCTCTCGGTCATGCACACCCTAGGTGACACCTCCAGGCAGTGAGGAATCACCTAAGGACCACTCCCAGGTGGTCAATTGGAGACCACATCACTTGCAACTATGCCAATTAGGGACACATCTTCATCTACAGGCACTCATGAGAAGAGGCTTGTGGGATGGCCCCACATCATGAGGACAAGAGCGCACTACAGCGCATAAATTGAAAAAGTGTCTGGGGCTTATCGCCTCAGACACTTGGGGGGTGAGCTCCCTCGCTCACCCACTCACCTGCGCCTCACCCGTGACACGTCCCTCGCGGGCCTGGCACAGACCCGACCTACCTA